>OY754952.1:2076698-7585182 GCA_963576515.1 Cryptocephalus primarius | reverse complement strand
GTGTGTGTGTGTGTGTGTGTGTGTGTGTGTGTGTGTGTGTACAAATAGTAAAACTTTAATTATCAAGTAAGTTCTGTAAATAAATGTTTAGTATCACACAATAATCATGAATTGCACTCGGCATGCCATATTTAAAGTATTTTTTCCGAATTTTATACAAACTACTATCATGCAGTTTAATGCTTATGCGTCCTAACCAAAAACATTGGAAAATTAGTGAACATTAATAACTATAAGCATAGACGACCACAAAAACACAGGAAGATTTACCGATTCTCTAGTTCGTCGGTAAGAACGTATTCCAAAACATGACCCATTATAGGAGCGTCAGCCCTGATACCGAAAAATGAAAAAAAAATATATACATATAAGGTTATAAAAAACAATATAAAATAAATTAAAACAAAATAGAATGATAGAAATTAAAAATACCAAGCAGCGAAAGAAAGGCAGAGCCTAGTGTCCTTCACCTGTAATAGAGGAGGGAAAAATATTTTTTTTTAGATTTACCGAGTTTCCCAGGACTCTGACGTCATGACCCATTCCCAAACATGGGACATTACGGCCGCATCTGCCCTATAAAACATATCTTTATCTATCGTAGTTCCACTACAGTCAGAGTCAAAATTTTAGAAAAAAACCTCCTCCTACTTAATAACTATATAAAATATGAGTACCATGAGTGTTCCGCGTTGAAACCAATTCGTCCATTAGTGCCGACGCACAAGTTGAAGGATTTATCAAACCACCTATCATAACCTCTGCCATGTAGTAGGTTGCGGCCATAGGTGTCCAATTTTGAAGAATCTTTCTAGAAATGAAAATATTAATCACATTAGCATATCTCAAGATTCCTAGCAACTCGAATCTTAAATTTAGACACTTGACAATGAATTTGTAGCGGCTCAAGTTTAAATCTGATATCAACTACACTTGGCCAAACTTGTTAAAACTCCTTTTGTATTAGTATTAGTACCACATGGTTAAAGAGATGGACAGAACAAACAGCAAAATCCAGGTACAAAACGTGATTAAGCGTCTCTTTCTTCTGTCTCTAAAAAACATCACGTCAATATAGGTTTTGTAATTTGGTGCCAAAATTATCACCAGACTGGAAGTTCACCAGAGATTTATGGTGGACTTATTCCTGAGTTTTGGTGTTTTCATGTTATTGTTAGTTTATATTATGAATTTTAAATGTTTATGTCATGAAATAAATAAATTACTCAATGAACAATTGTTCAAAAGAACAATTGGAAGCCATAGCACAGAATAGAATAAATTAACAAAAATCACAAAAGCTTGTTGTGATGATGATGAACCTTACCTCGTCATACTCATATGGGTAATCGTCTAAAACCACCATGAATGCAGCTTTTTCTACGACATCTAATGAAGTCTTATTGACGCCTTTATTAAAAAATTTCCTCCTTGCATTAGCCCAGTGCGTCCTTTCCCCTGCGGTAAGAGCAGCCAGTTTTTCTTCCCATGGGAACGGTTCCGAGTTGTCCTCCAGGATTTGCTGCATTTGGCTAAAAAAAATCCGATAACACGATACACGATACATCACGGTCGATCACATATTTTAATGAGCATGATTTATGCTTTTTTTATGAGCAACCATTAGCATGACGATAATTATATATCATGGCTCTACTGAAAACATACCACTCCTTTATTCTGGCAGTGGTGTAAAAACAGTAATATTGCTTCATTACCTTAGCACTGCTTTTTGGTTGTACTGTTATATAATTAATCACAATAAAAATATAAAATAAGATTATCTGTTAAAAGGGTGTGAAAATTATATGAATTCTTGGTGAAGATGGCTACAAGAAGTAACACCATGAGAAATGTAAAGGATGTTGTGATGAAACGAAATGAAAAAGAATATACAAGAAAATAGAAAATGAGGAGCAACTTAACTGGAGTAAATTATTTTGAAACCTGTAAGAGCGGTACTACTACATTCGGGAGTGTTAAACTAGATTAGATATATACGTTCAAATATCTAAACACCTCCATAGTATGTAATGCATCTTATACTACCTTACATCACAAAGCGATTATAAATTTTCCAAACAAACTTACACTTGTATTTCGCATGGCCTAAGCAACCTCTTATTGTAAATGATAACTTTGAAGTATTTTCCCCTGTGATAGACGATGATGTGATTCGAATCCAGCCAATGCATGATCTTATCGGTCTCCACTCCCGGTATCCTTGTCGTGTTGAAGATCCTCTCGTACTGCCACGAACACAGCGGCACCAACCCCTGGACGAGGATCGGTTCGAGTTCCTGCCGCTCGACCAGCCTCCTGAACACCAGCAGGGAGTAAATAGCCGACGCCGCTCTCGCCGCCTGTATATGGGTGTGATGCAGGAGTATGGCATCTATGCCGTAGAAGTTTGAGTTGATCATCAATGGCGACCTGCCCCGCAGGTACACATACTCTTCCCACCAGTCAGAAACGTAGTTTGTCGACCACCACGACTTCAGGATCAGGTAGCGTTGCAATTTCTTACCGATGCCTTTCTCGAAGTCGTCGGCGAGCTTTACCATCCTCTTGTAGCGCTCCTCGCTGAGCAGCGGTTTCACGCTCCTTAGGTACTAGAACGAACCATGTGAAATACTTGATGTAAAATAGTACAGAAAACGCAAGAGTTGTCTTTTTCATTAATTACATATATCAAAGGCACACAAAGAAAAAGATAATACATTCAACTTTATAATAATGATACAAAGTTGTTTCATTTTTGCATAGGACGATGTATTTACAGCAAACATAAGTTAAATATCAAGTTCTCGATACCATATGACCAATAAAAGTACTTATTTCTCACCCTTTCCATGGTGCTGTGCAGAGAGGGTAAAGGTAACCTAGGTAATGATCCTTGAAAGCTATACAACTTGGGGGTGTTCCATCCGCTGAATATCTTGACGAGGTACAACCAGATTTTCGTCTTGAGCGACACTTTATTGCCCTTCGCCCTCGACTCATACATCCAACCTTTATACATCAGCAGCATTTTCAGGCTGTACCTTATGATGTAGACCGCTGTCAACCAGTAGACTAGTGACGCTAGGAAACAAGCGGTTAGTCTCCATAATAAAGTGCCACTAGAGAAGAAAACAACTACAGATTAGTGTTAATTTTGTATCAGTTAACGGATAATGGTCTCGGTAATTTTTAACGAAATCATTATGATGAAAGGTTTTATCTTACCCTGGTAGTAGGTGCTGAAATCGGTTAGTTAAATTGAAAGGCACTTTAATTCCATTGAAATGGAATGCTGATACTAATCCCACTAGAATCCACAGGTACGTAAAGTGGCCGGGATAGACACCGTTATGGATGCTATTCTGCAATAAAAAGGGTTACATACGTTTTAAGGGAATTTCATTAATTTTACTAATTAAATCGTTTATTTATTTTTCATATATTTTCTTTGTGGAATACTGATGACAATCAATATTATTACATGTTTATTTTTTAGTTACATTACCACAAAGGTAGGGAACGTGTTTACTACAGTAATAAACTTGTTTTAAGTTATTAAATAAAATGAACTCTTCAATTAGACCCAATATCTTGCTTTACCTTGAAATATGCCTCTAGATTTTTAATGATATTTAACTGGTTCTTCCTGGAAATACTAATATTTCTGTGTCTGTGTCATTGCCTACCAATTGTAACAATGAAAGGTAATTAACCCTGAATTATCACATAATTGCAATTACATGGTAATTCATCACAAATACAGTGTTGTTTTTATTGTGGCATGTTTAAATCAGAAAACAATGGTTAAAAATAGCGAAACTAACGCTTCACTGTAATATTTATCGGCGCCACATGTACTTTTGAATAGGAGCAACGCACTTTGGAAAATTTGTGATCCACGCTCTATATACTTCAAAATAAATAAAATACACGAGTCAAACAATCTCACCAAGGGGTTTACATTACCCGATACTTTCAAATAATCCAATGGACCCACCCTTAATCTGGCTAGCTTCTTTTTCCAGGACCGGATACCGGATTGCCAAACGAGGTTGAGGACCTCTCTGTCGAAGTTCACATCCCAACCCTCGTGTGTTATCTGGAACGAGAAGGCGACTGCTGAGTGGGCTTCCGCCATCTTCGATCTTCAACCTTTAATGAAAAGAATGGATAATTAGTCGAAATTTAATTGAAGACATAGTTGATTCATAATAAAAATAATTTAAATAGTGCTAATGTAGAGATTAACTTGGCGAACTGGGGTAATCGTTGGTTAAATTTCAGTGAAAATGTTTCAAAGAGAAAACTCCAATCACTTAATCATAAAAGTGTGCCATCACTATCGATTCAAGACTCTGTTAATTAATATGCATTCATTTGACCCACAAAGTTTCCAATTTCTAAAAAAAGGAAAGGAAACAATATTTGTCGTAATCTGAACAAGTAAAATAATACAAAGGGTGTTTAAGGAATTTCATTTCAGTACTTTAACTTCCTTTATCTGAATGGAGGTGATGACATATTCTTACTTATGATATATCGGCCGATGAATTTAAATTCTCACTAACTGCATGTGAACCTGTAGAAATTAATTGTGCTTACTAGGGAGTCCGCTCTCCAGGTGTTAACCACTAATACATAGATTACTTTGTTTGCATAAACATATGGAGAATTAACTTTATTGTACCTATTTTTAAATGATTGCCTTCTAACGGAAAACAGCTCACCCTGTTACAGTAATTGCTATGAACACTATCTGAATATAAATACTTCAGATCAGTTCAATTTTCTTGTGTAAAAGTTTACAATCGGTTTAAACTAATTGAATTACCGTCACTGTATTCTTCCTGGATATAAATGATTGGATCATTAGAGAAAATTATGTAGCTTCCAATGTTTTGTCATTATCTGCTGTGACTAAGCTTGAAGTACATATTTTGCATAACAACCTACAAGTATCCTTATGAACCCTCATTAGATTTATGAACAAATTGTCCTATCATTAAAATATATCAGTTGCGTCTAATATTGGAAATTAAACAAATATGCATAACTCGCATTCTACTATAAGTAATAACAGTTTTAGATTATTAAGAAAAACAAAAATCTATCAAGAGTAAGTAGTGTAATTAAAATAGTTTTTGCAGGTTAATAAAATTATTCAAATTGTTTTTAAACTTCAATAAATAAATGTAGTCAGCAATGACTTCAACGAATTTAATAAAATATTCGAATTATGACCTTCACCCAGATTTAGATAATCGACCTTTGAATAGGGAAATTTTCATAATTTATCACAACATTTATAATAAATTAATTTCACCAGTCATTATTGAATTTCAGTTGGTAAGCCAAATAAATAAAAACTACACCAACCTAACGCTAATTAAATTTAAAATATCACAGCCAAATAATATACCTGGTCTAATTACCACAACCTAATTGAATTTTAATACAATAATTCTAGAATTCCATGTTTTCCATTGGTTTCATTAAAATCAAGATATGTAACATATCTTTCCAACATATGCTTAGATTACTTTATACTGACACAGTTTTCGTTGATGCTCAAATAGAGATAAGCTTAGGAATACTTTTCTGACACATATTCATAGATGTGTACATTCTGTTATGTAACACTTACGAAAATTAGAAAAGAAACAAGTTATCAAATTAAGTGATAAGTTAAAAGCACTGAGATAAGTTATTATATAAGACACCTTCACACTATAATTAAGTTATTGGAAACTTGAGAGAAACGAATACACTAATTTTCTGTACAAAATTTTCATTGTGGAAACTTTATATAGCTTTAAACTTTATATAACTCTTCTTCATGCTACAAAATTATTCGTGTTTTGAACAGGTTATTCATGTAAGGGATAAAATCGCTTTTGAAATGTCTTCAGAACTCCACTATAATCGAAGATGTCAGGAACTGAAGAGAAAGAAATAAATCAATTTCATTTTATAAGATATTCAAACACTATCTCTGTGGAAAATTCAGGTAACAGTTGGGTTCTTAGAAAGAGAATGATACCATCACTTCGACATTTTCTATAACCCTCCTTTAATGTTTTCAACTGGACGGGGACCTGATGCATAATATAAACTCACTGTTGGAGTTGTCTTCATAACTCCACTACAATCGAAGATGTCAGAAACTGGAAGAGAGAGAAATACACCATTTATAACACGTTCAACAGGTGTTCAGAATAGCAGTGCACTCGGATTCAAAGAAAAGAGCATCCATAACATCATGTCTTACTACTTTGTTTCAAGTAAGAGACCTTGTGTGTTTTCGATAGGTGTTCGAGGTGTGAGAAAGATTCATATATGGAGTTGTCCTCATGACTCCATTACACTTGAAGAAACCAGAAACTGAAAAGGAAGTAAATTCATTGTTTTATAACATGTTTGACAACAATCTGCGTCCTAAAGAAGTATCTGTACCACTACTTCTATATTTTCCATCACTTTTCTTGAAGTAGAAACTTATTCATGACTGGTAGGAAGATGGGTCAATGTCACAAATAAATTTATTTTCAACAAAAGGAGTGTCTATACTTGAAAATACTTCTTGGAAAAAGGTCATATTGGGCACACTGCGAGGGGCATCCCACCGCAAAGCACTTTACTTCAACTGAGCTGAGAGAAAAAATGGTTAATTAGTCACTTAGTGTACGACTTAGTGTTGAATTCCTTAAATTAACATTGAACATGCTTCGGGTGATTTATTAGCCGTGTAACACGAACACTCCTTATGGAAAGCGAAGGGAACTATTTGGGTCTTGAAGAATGTTTGTACCACCACGTCTATGTTTTCTATTAAACCTCTTCAAACTAAACACCTACTTTTGATTTTAACACAAAGATGACTTGATGCCCAACAAATTATCAAACGGTTCAACTGATCCTGTGTAAAATTGAAGTAAAGCAATTAAGGTGTTAAGGTAGGAGTGTCCATACCACCACGTCTACATTTTCTATCCATCACTCTTCATAACGGTTTCGAATTTATGTGTGTGTACCGAGCAACTGAAAGTAGATACACGTGCTAAAAAATATTTTGTAGAACGAAAATAAACCGTATAGTCAACAACGATCGCGCAAAGTTCAAAGTCCAACAGACGGGATAATTCACCAGTAGTAAACATTAGTTATGGAGAAAAAATTTAATCACGTTTACAGACCACACGTTCTAATAACTAAAAAATATTAATTGCCTTAATTATTGTTTAATGACAATGCCCGTAATTATTAGAAGGGGTCTGATTAGAGTCAAAGGTGCATTAAATATTTTTTAATAATAGTAATAGTCTCTTATTACTAAAAATGTTAATGACTGCCAGTAATACTGTTTAATAATAATTCCTTAACTAATGAGGCATGTGCTATGGAGTGTAATTTAACTAATTAAGGAGGTTAATAATAAATTAAACGTACCTCTTGTGCGAGCTAATTCCGAATCACCACAGTACCCAAATCCGGTCGGCCTCGTGGTTGGATTATATTTTAAAGTAACCTAGTTTCGTGAAGAAGAGGAAAGGTCCGGTTTGTGTTCCTCCTAATGTTCAGTTTATAATTAGCGTGGGCATACCGCGAGACAACTTAGCTGCACACGCGATCACTCAAAGACTTAATTTAGTTGCTATTCAGGAACCGTGCAAAACAACAGAGAGGGAGAGACGGAGAGGGAGAGAAGATGTAACTATAGCGTGTCAAACTAACAACGTAAACAAAACAACCGCTTCTCTTTGGAAATAACACCGATAATAAAATGCGCGGGGCCTATGTACGATGGCGGTGTTGTCGCCTCGGATTTAATACTTGGAATGATCAACATTTTATTCTTGCACGTATAAACGAACAGCTTTTGAAGCGTTCGTTGCTTTGATTTCATCCGAACTTACTTTAAATTTAGCTTAAATTTTGTACTGTTAAATTAAAAACGATTTTGAATTAGTCCCCTAAAAGAACGCAACCCACTATACTTCGTTGTCTGCACGGTTGTGGCGTACTAAACAACATTAAAGAAGAGTAATATATACTCCTCCTCAATTCTGGAATTCATCAACGCATAAATGAAGTCACTCAAATCCATTTCAATTTAAGGAAAAAATATTTAACAATGTCCCAACCGAATATCATATTCGGTGAACATTTGTACGTCAATTAGATGTACTGTGCAGAAATTACAAGTTCTGTGGGCGTGTAACTGGTTATAATCCATAAGTTTGTTTACATTAGATACTATATTACTTGATTTAAACGACATTCACTTGGATGAAGACTTGGAATTGAATGTAGCGAGAATTTTACTTAATAATTGAGTGTAGAGCGGGTGGGATTTACGAATTTGGACCTAAGTTGTGGCTTACATTTAACGCATTATTGAACTCAGGAAACAGTTGTTTCAATAGGTTTTAGGCTGAAACACTTTTAGCCACGGGAACTCATGTTCCTCCAGGCAAAATGTAACTTAGTTAAAGCAGTAGCAGCGGTTTTTATAAGACACCAGCTTACTTGGTTTAGGCCTACTCTAGTCATTGGTGACCTATACTAGATGTTTATGTTATTTCGAGTACAATGTGATAAGAGAAGTTTCATCTGTAGGATACTAGTCGACCTGGCCAGGTAAGATAAATTGATACGATGTACAAAATTTATAAATAAATTCCACACGGAAGGCAAATGAGACGAAAGTGGGATGAAACCGAACTGAAGTCTAACACGTGATTGGATGGATTCGAAGCGATTCTTCACCTAGTCCTTACTGAAACTTATCATAAGGACACTTAGGTACTTAAGGGATGTTCCGTTCGGGTGGTTTTCGTCGCAGCAGACCTTCCAGTTTATCGTCGTTGTTAGTCGCGCAACGATGTCGAATGCAAAACGACATAGGTAGCCAAATTCGAGGTACGAAAAAGATTTCATCTACGATAATTTTTCGTCTGATGATCAATCCGACAATTTTATGAGTAAAGGGCACAATCAATCGCAGCATAAATACGATGCTGGCCGAGAGCTTAACTGCAGCCCTTGTAACCCATTTGAGTTGGACCGGGAGTGAGGTGAAAGGAGGAAAAAACGCCGAGAAGTCCTTGTCAAATAGTCATATCGTACAGGCGATCTATTGTAAGTCTCACATTATTATTATTATTATCATCATCATTTATTTCTAACAGTGCCGGATATTTGGCGATATTAACTCATTTGTGTCATTAATTTAATCAAATAATTAATTATTAATTTAACATTATTAATTGATATTAATTAATTATTTTCATTGACATCAGACACTTCAGTTATACCTATTAGATATTATTCTTACATAACATAAATATAGGTACGATTATTAATTATAATACACATATTTTTGTATCAATTTTATAGCTGCTTTAATGTTCTCCCGGCGATTTGGGTTCAATCCGGAAAGAGCAACTTCAACAAGGAGTGACTAAAGGATTAAAAGCTGCAAAAGAGCGAGCCCGGGCTGAGGCGTTCAAAAAAGCATCCGCGTCCCACCAGTAGTGCAGTAAATTGTAATAAAATTTCTATTTTATTATCTCTAGATATTAGTTATATGAAATGTAAATATATGTACATATTGTAAGTTCACCTAAAGTTGTAAAATGTGTGTGTGTAGTGTTATATGTAGTAAAACATAGTGTTATAAAAATTGTACTTATTATCAGTTTGATGTGTATTTTATTACATTATTATATATTGTGTGTATACATTTAATTGTTTTTTTTTGTACTGGACATCTTTATTTGTACAAATTTCTTTATAGTTTCTTTGGTATAAAATTTTTGTTTCGCATCTTACTTGCTTCTATATTTCCAATTACACGATTATTACTTTACTATGTTTCATTTGATAACATTTTTCCTATTAACGAGACCGAGAAAAGTAATGTGGACGAAAAATTCTCTCGATATCGAACCTATTTCGACTGCCGTCGAAAAATCGACAACGTTGCCGGTTTTAAACCTCGATCAATAGATATGCAACCACCAATAAAGGTCTTGCATCTATTTCTACATCACGCATTTCCACTATTCTACGGTAGGTGGCGGTAATTGATCGGCAGATTAGCGATTGAATTGGTCACAGGCTGCTGCCCATCTGCCGGCAGATTCTGCCGACGGAAGAGCAGGATCTGCACACGATCTGCCGACAAGCTGCCGGCGTTTGACTATCTGGGGGTCGTCTGTTCAGGCCCAAGCTAACTGTTGTACTTTCCAGGAATGTATGTTGATATATTACCTGAGGTGAACGGTAGCCAGAAGCTGTATCTTTCGGATAGTAGCCTACAGTTATAAGTTTCAACAAAGTTACTGTCCCTTACATGAACTTTCACTACTTCAGGCAAAATATTAACACACACAGATAAACAAGTAAGTGGATCTGGCAACTCTGCAATCGGAACTAGTTTGCATTAATCGAAATCTCGTGCGCCTACGGCGGGAATAATTCAAATTAGAATCATATTTAGAGAAGTTTCTAATTCCCTCTGATTTTTTAAAAGTAAATAGAATTATCGTCTTTCAAATCGTTCTTTGTAAGTGCTTCAAGGCTACACTGATCGTCGATTTCAGGGGTTCGTTTTATAATTGGGGAATATTCTTCGTAAGGAAAGACACAAGGTAGAGAAGAAAAAGTGGCATAAAATGTGAGTAACCAAAAGATGACAACTTTCATTTTCAACAGTCTCTCTCTCATTTTCTTCTATTAGATTAAATTTCTCTAACTCCTTTTGCTTGCCCACCTCCCACTACTGCTACTATTAATATGTCTATGGTATGTGTTCTGTGCCAAATACCCTATGGTTCTGTGTCTCAAACTAACCTACAAAAACCTTCACACGCTTACGTGCCGGGCCTACTGGATTGCATCAGAAAAATCGATCAATTCTCCGTATTTAGATCTAACGAGTGTTAAAATGGTGTTAGACTTGGACCTTTTTCGCACGGATAAAGGCGGCGACCCAGATAAGATCCGCGAAAACCAGAAGAGGCGTTACAAGGATGTCCATCTGGTGGACACCGTCCTCGAGAAGGACACGACCTGGAGGCAGCTAAGGCACAAGGCGGATAACTGGAACAAACTTAAAAACGTTTGTAGCAAAGCGATCGGCGAGAAGATGAAGAAGAAGGAGCCGCAGGGCGGCCCGGACCAAGAGGTCCCCGATGACGTCGTCCGACAACTTGAGGGATTGACGATTGATGTGTTGCAGAGGTTGACAGTGAACCAAATCAAAAAGGTTCGCGGAGTGATTATTCAGAATCTAATACCAAGAATCTAACGGTAGCTTGGTGATTTAAATATCTATCCAATAGAGTGGAAGAAATTTTTGACAAACTTACGTATGTACTATTAAAACTGGTTTCTCCAGGTCCGCGGTTTCATCGACGAAGCGATCATCAAGAACGAGGAAGAGCTCCAGAAGACGGAAAAGCTACGCAATGAAGCCCTCAGAGAAGTTGGTAACCACCTCCACCCCTCTGTTCCAGTGGATGACGACGAGGACCATAACAAGGTGGAAAGGACGTTTGGTGACTGCGAAGTGAGGAAAAAGTACTCCCACGTCGATCTGATTCACATGATCGACGGCATGGATGGTGAAAGAGGCACCGTCGTGTCTGGAGGTCGGGGTTACTTCCTGACGGGAGCCGCCGTATTCCTTGAGCAAGCGCTGATACAGGTTGCTTTAAAGATGTTGCATAAGAAAGGATACAAGCCTTTGTACACGCCATTCTTCATGAGGAAAGAGGTAATTAAATGAGAAATTTGATGATTGTCACAATATATATGGCTTTGTATACCTTTGCTTTTATGCAGGTCATGCAAGAGGTGGCACAGCTCTCGCAATTTGATGAAGAGCTGTACAAGGTGATAGGGAAGGGTAGCGAGAAATCGGAAGACAAGGACGTCGAGGAGAAGTACCTGATAGCGACATCGGAGCAGCCGATAGCGGCCTACCACAGAGACGAGTGGATAGCCGAGGGGGCGCTGCCGATCAGGTATGCGGGATTCTCAACTTGTTTCCGACAAGAGGTTGGCTCGCACGGCCGAGACACCAGAGGGATCTTCCGGGTGCACCAATTCGAGAAGGTAATAACTGATTCAGGAAATATCAGATAACGAAAATGTGGAAAACTTGTGTGTCAGTGTGTCGTAAACTTTAAAAGTTCTAGGATGGGTACCTGGGTACCGAGATACAGGTATTAGAGGTTAACTAGAAACAGTATTAAACTGTATATTTTGTTAACTTACAAAGCAATCATGCGATTGATTAGTGAAATATTTAAAGTGGTGTTAGACTCTACATAACTGTCTGAGATAACAGATTCGAGTAACAAATCCAATTTAAGTATTACATTGGTTGATATTTCTCTTTTAGGTGGAACAGTTCTGCATTACGTCTCCGTTCGACAACAAATCTTGGGAGATGATGGACGAGATGATTTCGAACGCCGAAGAATTCTACAAGTCCCTCGGGATCCCCTACAGGATAGTGAACATAGTCTCCGGGGCGTTGAACAACGCCGCCTCGAAGAAGCTTGACCTTGAGGCGTGGTTCCCCGGATCGGGGGCGTACCGGGAGCTCGTCTCCTGCAGCAACTGCCTCGAATACCAGGCGAGGAGGCTACTCGTCCGCTTCGGACAAACTAAAAAGATGAATGCTGCGACGGACTATGTGCACATGCTGAACGCGACGATGTGCGCGACGACGAGGGTCGTGTGCGCCATATTGGAGAACAACCAGACCGAGACGGGGGTACGGGTGCCGGAAGTGCTCAAGCTTTACATGCCTGAGGACTACCAGGAGGAGATACCATTTGTTAAGCCGGCGCCGATTGACGTGGAGAAGGAGGCGAAGAAGGGAAAGAAGACGAAAAAGGGGGCAGGAGAGGAATAATCGGGGGGTACATTAGGTAAAATAGCTTTATGTATTTCAGTTAAGAGATATTTGTTTAATTTATTTTGTACGAAGCAGAATGATAGTTCTTTATATGCTTAATGGACATTGGTGGTTCGATGGTCTTAAATTCTTGGCTTTGTTGGCAATCAAAAACATTAATAACGATTAATAAACGTAATATAAAAGAAACTTTTCGATTTAGTGCATTTTTTGGTCCCCTCAAAATAGTTTATTCTGCTGAAGCCCATAAGTGGATGGTTAGTAATCATGGAAAAGTGTTGTACTTTGCTCAAATATTCAGTATAGTGTATATTTAAGGGTGACAACAATGAAAATTGAAGAGAATGCTTTCAAAGCAAGTGGTACTACCCTTTCACCTGTAATATCTTTACAGACGAAGATATACACACATCTGAATAGAATGCTGGCATGTCTACAGCCGTTGGCGAAGATGCGGCCAACTAAAACACTGATTAAAAATCTGCTGAAATACTAAGCTATACATAGCACATAACCACATAGGAATTGTGTGTTGACAATTACACACATACAAAAATTATTGAAGATCGAGACCCAGCATCAAGCATTGAAGTGTTGTCCGGACCGTCACATCTATATAGAAGCAACAGTTGGTATTCCTAATGAAGGTGAGAACTCATTCTGTACTGTAGGTATGGATTCGTATGGACAATGCGTGTTTTATATTTGCCGTTTAGATGGTAATATGAATTTTCGTTATTGACCGAGGATTAGGTTGATAGTTTTTGAATGGGACGTGGTGAAGAAGTATTGTCGGTTACGAAACCGTTCCAATCTTCAAAACTCCTTCGACTAGATCATCTGTAATGGTTTTCTTTCTATATACTCGTGTCTATTGAGTCTCTTTTTCTTAATACGTAATCCATTACGTGGGTTTCCGCTCCGATCGTTTCTAAAAATGGTTTAATCGAATTCGTATACCCCCTCATTCTTCCTCCGGAAATTCTATCGGAATGAGATTTACAGCGCTCGTTTCCTTCCATATGTAAGAATCACTCTATCACAAGAGCGACCATATGGTACTGAGCCTCCTACACTCCAAAAGCCCCATAAAACCCATATGGTCGAGAGAAATTGGAAACGATAATACCGAAAATGCCGGTGGTAAAACGTTTTTAACTTACTCGAAGTATCAGTAAATGGAAGCAACGTTCTATTTTATTCGAAATTATTTTTGAAAATAGACCGTGTAAGATATCCCTCGAGGGATTATCGCGGCAACGATTCGCACGAGGCGTGATCGAATTTTTAATCGAACCGATGCCGCACAACGAGCAGATGATCCGTCGGTGTTTTTTTGTCCCCGTGTTCGATTATTCCACGATTTAAATTAGATCTTTAGACCAAAACCGTGTAATGGAGCGGAAAAGAGCGCGAGCGAGCGAGACAGAGAGAGAGTGCGCGTGTCATAGACCCCGAAAACATGGGTGGCCTGAGAGATTGGTGCCATTATATTACGAAAAATCTGAAAGAGAAGAAGAAATGAGGGATCTATGCCCTCGTGCCTATCATCATCATCTCATGATTGTTATCTTCGTGGCGTCGGAAACTCGTATCATTCACACGAACCGTTTATTAAATGAGTACCGATTCAATTGCGAAAAGCGACACGACGACGACGGTTGAAATGAATAAAGAATGTACCACTCACGCCCTTTTCTGGAATACTACATGTTCATTTAAATCGTTCGTCGAAGCGTGAAGGGGCTTGTTTGCTTTTTGTTAATGTCAATCGCCTCAAAATCGCCAAATTCATTTGACAAATGAATGGGGCCATCAAATCCTGGTCATATCGTTGATCAGTGGCTAATCAAATCGTAAATGATCTTTTTGGATAAGCGTAAACAAGAATTAACAATAAACACACTGAAAATCAGATGCCTTCGGGCTTATATTTGCCTAAAAACACACCATTGATATGCTATATACATACATATATCTCACTATCAGTAGTGCGTCCATCAACACCCCAGGGCACCTATTCCTGAATCTGGGTAATTGTAATTACCTATGGAAATTTTAAAATTACCGTTCCACCAATAATTACCTAGATGGTATTCTTGAACTAGGACGGAACTACATTTACCTCAACTATTGAAGGGAAATTTTTTTGGGACGTTGCCAATTATTTTATGTTCATTTGAACTAATAAACATGCATTTTAAGGTATTTTAATTTGTTTTGTGGTTACGTTCCACTGTCAACTTTCCTTTATAGGTTGTACGATAAGGTGATTTTTTAATGTGGTTGTTTGTAATAGCATTTAATTTGTGATAGCCTGAAAACTGTTTTTGTTTTTACATTGGTTAATTTAAGTTGTGATAAGTAGAGTGAAAATAGAAGGTACGTATTCGACATTTTTTAGAGCATGTAAACAAACTTCTATTTTACATCTTTTATAGATATGAACGAAAGCCACAAAAAAGGTGTGTCGTTTCAAAAGCGCAGAGGAACACCTTAATTGCATTTATGAAAGGACACGACGAACTTGCCTCAGGCAGATTTAGAAGTGATTTTACTAGAGTGAGGGCTAATGCAATGTGGGGCGACTTAACGAACATTTTAAATGCCATTCCTGGCATCTCACGAAATGTTCTGCAGTGGCAAAATGTAATGTACAATTTTATTGACATCTGACGCTTGTCTTCTTAAGTCTGGAAATATAAAATTCTATAAAGGTTTTATTTCTAATTAGCCGAGTGAAGGCAACTACATGCATATACATGTGAGATCACACAAGGTAATCATTGTTATAATTACGCATAGGCGCCTTTATATAATAAGTAACGTGTCTATCTTGTTTCCCAAATAAAAGAACAATATACTTACCGGAAACATTTGATAAACTTTGTCTCATTTAAATGGATGAAAGGATACACTTTGGGATAGTACAGCATTTCAGCATTGACCTCATCTTCTTCCAACTCTTTAACAATACGATGATAAAAAACACCTCGTCAAATTCTTCCATCATACACAAAGTATTAAAAACAATGTAAAAAACCCCCAGACTGATTTTTTTTACAATTTACGTAGATTCGTCCATTTTAAAATCTGAATTTCCCTCAAGAAACCTCAGTTCTCTCTACAAATCGTTAGGTAACGAAATTCCACTTATATTTACCTTCAATTTTTACCTAGAGGATTTCAAGAATATGACTGAGGTAATTACCAAGGGAATTGCAGACATTTCCCTAGGGAAATTACTTTACCCAGTCTCAAGAATTGGTGCCCAGGTACGTTTAACCCTTTCATTTAAGTTTAGTTCAATTTATATGTTTTATAACAACGTTTAGTACTTTCATTTAATACCACCTTAAATGCTTGTGATTGCAGACCTCGAGAGGTTATTAGAGAAGAAATTACGCTTCTACCGGCGATTTTTAAAATCGCTTACTCCATGTGCAACGAGCATTTTACCTTATCGCTTGTGACGGCTGTCATACGCACGAGTACTAAGTCTCCATCGAGCTGTGACAATCTGCTCGCTCGATCGTCCGCGGGGAATTACCCAATGAAGCGAAAGTATCTCTTAGCGACGAAACGTATGTCGTGCGGGCAATTAGCTTTCTCGATCCAGAACGGGACATTTCTAACGGTGCACTTTTATCGGCCGCGCCTAAGCCCGCCGCAGCGTTCTAGGGCCGATTTTACCTCGATGATTTCCCTTTCTATTTCTCGTGTGGGAAATGCCTCGAATGGCAATCAGGACGAAGTAAAGATCGGAAGTACAAGAGGAGTCGTTAAAGGTGTTGGCGTAGAATCTCTCGAAAACAAGAATTGCTTCCTGTAGTAATTGGGGAAACGCTATAATGCGCATTCACCATTTTTACAGGAGGAGTTGGTATATTAGTATTAAGAAGCGTCTAGACCCCTACAAAACGTTATTGCAATATATATGCTTAAAAATGAATCAATTTATATGTATCAATTGATTAAAAAATTTGGGATTGCTATTAATATTTTTCAAATCGTCCGTACTATTCATTATTTAATTCCATTATCAACGATTTTTTTTAGATTGAATGGCCAGGCTCAAGTTAACGCTGCAGTTTCAAAGCTATTGTCGCGTTTTTAACGTTCGTTGCGGTGTGAATTAAAACACTTGATACGAAAAAGCAGTCAACTAAATTTATTGCACACACTTGATAGCTGTTATTAAACACTGTAAGACCTATTGAAAAATGTACACCCTAAACATTTATTTATGTCGCATTTATTTTACTCGACGTCGCGCCAATGTTCTCACTGCCCCTCCTAGCGGCCGCGGGTTCCTTATATATGCGGTGGACCTTCTCCGTTCCACTAGAACGTTCGGGATTCGCACTCGCTGGTCGCTTCTCGGCGGGTCGAGTCGTTTCGAGAATAGTGTAGAACTTCTCGCATATTCTCGCTGTTAAGATCGTCACACTGCCCTCTTCCTAAGCTCATTTCGTCCCGAAATGATTCCAAAGATGGTGGATGTCGATATCGGCAGAGGGTTCCCTTCTTGCAACAGGACCTCTTGTAGAAGTAGCAGTCCACGGTTCTCTCCAGAGAACGGCGTTGAGGACTGTAACAGCACACCAGAACTTGTATGCCTGTAAACCTAAAGACCACTTCCAACATGCTGCGAATCATCCTCCAATCCAAGCCATCGAGTCCGCACGCCAGCTTGGGAATCGCCAGGCTTCTCAGGTCCTCGGCCAACAACTCCACCTTTAGAGAACACAGCGCGTCCCAAACATCCTTATAGGTTGGCTTCTGATTTGATGCCTCTTTGGTGACCAGGTAGAAGATCCTCCTGCCGGTCTCTTTGTCAGTTACCTTGAGTGCTTGCCCGATTCTGGGATTAGACTGACGCAGCTCTTGAATATTCCCAAACTTCCTGCGGAAAACTTTGGCTATCCCTCCAGACATTTCCAAATCCTTAGCCACACAATGTGCCAGGGCATACTCAGCTGGAACAGTAAACAGGTCCTGCTGCACTTCACAGGTCACGCCGACCCTACTCTTTCGGCCATTAGAATGACGGGCCATGAATTCCTCGAATGTCAAATCCGACTCTGGTTGGATTTGCCGCAGCTCAGCGTCTTCGTGGTTTCCGTAATAAGGAGCCAGTCGGTTGAAGTGAATGACTCGAGCTTTACCCCGCGGCGGCTTTTGTATCCTGTAAAGGACATCGTTGATGGCTTCCAGAACTTTATATGGGCCGTCCCAGGATGTTTGAAGTTTTGGTGATAGTCCTCTTTGTCTCTTGGGATCGTAAAGCCAAACCATATCACCGGCATTGTACCTGTGATCCTTGGCATTGACATCGTACGCGTCCTTCATCCGATCACTGGCATCTTGAATGGAAATGCGAACTTGACTATGAATGGCATCCATTCTTCTTCGCAGTTCACTAACGTAGTCCTCCCCGGCGACATCAGTCCCTGGCGGGCAGCCAAACTTTAGATCGCATGGGAGACGGAGTTCTCTTCCCATAATTATCCGCGCCGGAGACTCTCCTGTGCTTTCATGCACGGCCGATCGATAAGCCAGCAGGAACAAATGAAGGAAGCTATCCCAGTCCCTTTGATGGCTAGAGACCACTTTGGCCAAATACCGATTAATGGTCCTATTCATACGCTCTACCATTCCATCTGACTGCGGGTGTAATGCAGTAGTCCTTGTTTTCTTAATTCCGAGTGTCTTACAGATGTCCTGGAACAAATTGGATTCAAAATTTCGCCCTTGGTCCGAATGTAGCTCCAAAGGCACACCAAATCGGCAGACCCATTCTTTCACCAAGGCGTCGGCAATAGTGGAAGCTTCCTGGTTCGGTAGAGCGTATGCCTCAACCCATTTGCTGAAGTAGTCCATCACGACCACAATGTACTTATTTCCTGCTTCTGATTCGGGAAACGGGCCGGCCACGTCAATAGCAATCCTCTCAAATGGGCTTCCCACGTTGTACTGGCGCATCAGAGCCTTCCGCCTTCTCTGCGGCCCATTACTGGCCGCACATACAACGCATTTCCTGCACCAGTCTCTTACGTCTGCCTTGCTATTGACCCAGTAAAATCTCTCCCTCACTTTTCCCAGGGTCTTTGTCACTCCGAGATGTCCTCCTGACACACCGGCGTGGATTTCTTCTAGCAATTCCGAAATCCGACTTTTAGGTACAACAATTTGCCTCCTTCCCTCTTTGCCGTCGTGGTCAACTATTTTCCTTCGCAAGAGTCCATCTTCTACAATTAGGGAGTTCCATTGTGCCCAATACGACTTGACGTTGGGAGAATACTTGGCAACTTCTTCCCAGGTTGGCCTTCTTTCTTCTTTCATCCAGTTTAGGATTGTCCGGATGTCGGGGTCTTCCTCTTGGTCTTTTATAAGATCCCCATTTTTCCAAGCATCGTCGACAATGGTGGTTCGTAACAAATCAGCATCTTTCTCCTCTGCCCGCTGGCAATGCTTGCAGTCCAGTGCACAGGGTCTTCTTGATAGGGCATCTGCATTTCCATGGATCCTCCCTGCTCGGTGCTCGGTGTCGAAGTCGAACTCTTGTAACCGCTCTATCCATCTTGCCACTTGTCCCTCTGGATTTTTAAACTGAAGGAGCCACTTTAAGGCTGCGTGGTCAGTTCGCAGCAGGAACTTCCTTCCGTAGAGGTACTTGTAAAAGTGCTCCATCGCTTTTACAACAGCCAGCAACTCTCGGCGGGTGACGCAGTAATTACGCTCTGGCTTGGACAGCGTCTTACTGAAGTATCCAATGACTTTTTCTTCTTGTCCATCCTGAATTTGAGACAGTACGGCTCCTATGCCCACATTGCTGGCGTCGGTGTCCAGTACAAATTTTCCTTCGGGTAGGGGATAGCTTAGGACAGGTGCCGTTGTCAGAGCATTTTTTAGGCGATCGAAAGCTTCCTGGCATTCTTGGGACCATTGGAATTTTCGTTCTCCTTCTGTCAGCCTGGTCAATGGCTTTGCGATGTTGGCAAACCCCTCCACATAGCGTCGGTAGTACGTGCATAATCCCAAGAAACTGCGTAGCTCATGCTTGTCTCTGGGAACTGGCCAATCTTTGACAGTCTGGACCTTAGCCTTGTCAACCGCCACTCCTTGACTGGAAACGACGTGTCCCAGATAATGCACCGCTCTCTGAAATAGATGACATTTCTTTGGGCTCAACTTTAGTCCAGAACCTCGTAGCCTCAAGAACACTTCTTCTAGGTTCCTCGTGTGGTCTTCAAACGATTTTCCTACTACAATAATGTCATCAAGATAGACTAAACATGTCTTCCAAGACAGTCCTCTTAAAATCGTTTCCATCAGCCGTTCGAAAGTGGCAGGAGCATTGCACAGTCCAAATGGCATCACGTTGAATTGCCATAATCCAGCACCCACCGTGAAGGCTGTCTTTTCCCGATCTTCAGGGGCCAACTCCACTTGCCAATACCCACTTTTTAAGTCCAACGTGGAAAAGATCTTCGATCCAGCTAGGGTGTCCAAGGTGTCATCAATGCGAGGGAGAGGATAGCTGTCCTTTTTGGTCACATTATTAAGCAGCCGGTAGTCAACGCAGAATCTGGTCGAGCCGTCCTTCTTCTTTACCAGTACCACCGGTGAGGACCATGGACTGCTGGATGGTTCTATGACTCCTTCCTTGACCATATTCTCAACAATTTTGTCAGCCTCCTCTTTCTTGGCCAGCGGTAGCCTTCTAGCTGTCTGCCGAATGGGACGAGCATCTTCCGTATTGATTTTATGCTGGACTATGTTGGTTCTTCCTTTCTTCCCAGTATCAAAAACATCTCGATATTTATGGACCAAATGCCTCAGCCTCCTTCTTTGGTCTGGCTTTAGACCGGTGCCTGACGACAATACCAGTTCTTCTAATTCTTTTGGAATGGTTTCCCGGCTGATTTCCACGGTCGCAACCTGTCGCAATATTGCTGAAACTCCAGAGCAATGTCCTAACCTCGTGCCCTCCTTCAATAGCACAGGATAATGATTGACGTTCATTATCCTCACAGGAATACTCTTGCCAGCACGTACAAGTGCCTTTCCGACTGCTATCCCCCGACCAACAGCCTCGTCATGCATTGCAGGTTCAAACATGACTATCTCGCCATCTGTGGTCCCGCCATCAGTGCAACCGTCCAAAACGATCTCGCTCCGCTCTGGTATTATTGTTTCCACCGGAAGTAGGACTCGAATCCTTAGATTCTTTTCACGATGTAAAACAACTTCCTCATCGTCTATCCTCAGAACTCCCTGCTTAAAGCTTAACTCGAAGCCCTTGGTGTCCATTATGTCCGTCCCGATGATCACCTCATCCTCAATCTCAGCCACTATCACAGGATGATCAAACGTGGCTTTTCCGATGGTAAACGTGACGTTTGTTTCACCATGCACTTTTGCTTTGTCTCCCGTTGCTGTACGTAGACGCCATTTTGATTGCTGAACTTTAGCTGCGGGTTTTACTATGTCGGGCCTTATGATTGTCTTCGTCGCACCCGTATCCAGTAGCACAGTGCGGAGGGTTCCATCCACACACGCGTCGACGAAAACACTGTTGGCATGGTGTTGCAGTGATGAGACCTGGGCGGTATTTACTGGGGCTTGCCGGATACAGGTCGACGATCGCCCCTTCGCATCGACCTTCTTTAGTTTTCCGGATTGGCGGGGGCGGAACTGACGCCTTCTGGGCAGCGTCTTCTTATGTGGCCTATCTTGCCACATTTCCAGCACTCCAACTTCCGATCCGGGCGGCTACGTTCCCCATTGACCTCCCTGACGATCCGCTTGACTGACTCCTCGAAGTCGTCCTCTCCTGGAATCACCTGCCGGACACGAGCTTGGACTCTGTTCGTGTTCTTGGCAGCTTCGAATTCAAGGGCCCGTGTTAGTGCATCAACTAGCTTAGGTGGATGTGCTAGTAGTAAGGCCTGCCTCATCTCCCCATCGCGGAGTCCATCCAGAAATGCTTGAACTGCCAAACGTTCCATGATCCTTTCCTGGACATCTGGATATGCCAGTCGAACCAGACGTGCAACATCTGCTTCAAATTCCTGTAAAGACTCCCCTGACTTCTGGCACCGATTTTTTAACTGAGTGTGGTAGACGTGTTCCAGGTGTGACTGGCCATAACGCATCTCCAAGTGTTTCACCAGGTGGTCGTAGACTTCTTGCTCTTCCGGGGACATTCTTTGCAGGATGGCAGCGGCATCTCCTCTCAAGGCCAACGTAAGGGCAGTTGCCTTCTCCCTGGATGACCAACCGTTCGCTTTTGCAGCCGCTTCAAACTGACGCTGATAAACATTCCATGACGTTGAGCCATCAAATTGAGGCGGTTTGAGGCGCGTCAGCCCAACAGATCCCGGATTGGCACTAACTTCGCTCTTGTTGTCCATTGCCGAGGATTGACCGGGTAGCTCATCGAAGGTGTTGATGTTCATTGTCGTGATTTTGTTCTGAACTTCCTGAATCCTGCCTTCCATTAAAAGAATTCGCTGTTCCAGTGTTTTTCGCTGTTCCAGTGATTTTTTTAGAATTTCGTCTTGTAACTCCCTTTTTAGGTTGGCATTGTTTTCCAACATTTTCCTTTCCAACCTGACAGAATTCTCTTCCAGCTTTTCCCCAAGCTCGCTTTTTAAACTGGTAATAAGTGTGGCAGAATTTCCTAATAATTCATTTTTCAAACCTTGCAGCATTTGACCGACATCACTCGCCCCTGCGAAAACAAAGTTGTCCGGATCACCGCCTTCTTCAATTAATGCTTTACGAAGCCGCTCCTGCAAGTCCGCTTTTTTTCCCGTCGTATCGCAGTCTCTTTCCTCTAGCTCCCTTTTCAGCTCATTAACCTTTAAGTCCACTAGTTTTGTCATTTTCACACACCCAAAAGTCCGACTTATTTCAGTTTACTATTTTTTTTTTTTTTTAAATTTTCACTAATGTCCAGTTGACTGTCGTTCAATTCACACCCCACACCTGACACCAAATGTCGCGTTTTTAACGTTCGTTGCGGTGTGAATTAAAACACTTGATACGAAAAAGCAGTCAACTAAATTTATTGCACACACTTGATAGCTGTTATTAAACACTGTAAGACCTATTGAAAAATGTACACCCTAAACATTTATTTATGTCGCATTTATTTTACTCGACGTCGCGCCAATGTTCTCACTGCCCCTCCTAGCGGCCGCGGGTTCCTTATATATGCGGTGGACCTTCTCCGTTCCACTAGAACGTTCGGGATTCGCACTCGCTGGTCGCTTCTCGGCGGGTCGAGTCGTTTCGAGAATAGTGTAGAACTTCTCGCATATTCTCGCTGTTAAGATCGTCACACTATTTATAAAATTTCAGTGGAAAACCTTTGAATTATATTGGAACTACAAAAGCTCATCTAATTGGCGCATTCGCCAAAACTAAAGAACCAAACCTTAACTAATTTCAAGAATCATACCGCTAATTAAAATGAACGAGTTTCTCAACAACCTTTTAATTAAGGCCCCTCGGAGTCGCCGTCGTACTCCTCTATTCATCTTTTCTTGCCTGTTTCCTTTTTTAATTTTTCCATCCATCGATTTAGTAGATTTGCATGCACCGCATAATGAACTCGATTGTATCGATGATGACGACGATCGTAACTGATTAATGCAGAAAGCATTAATTGCAATCGTTTCCTTTTGCATGCGCGTGTTTGATCTCCGGCCGATGGAAAAATAGCGCATTTATACGAGAGATTGTTAGTCTCATTATAAGTGCGCAGTGTAAAAGTTAAGCTTTATTTTATGTGTTCTTAGTTAAAACGTAATCATTACATCTAAGAACCTACTTTTCATTATCGGCCACGCCACATAGCGAACAGTTGCAGAACTGACTTTCTTTACGCCGTACACGAATCAAAACGTACGCTTTAGACTAGTTGCATTCTACCACCTGCCATTGTTACAGATAAACAATTCCAGGTTTGTTGTGAATTTGTTTACGTTTGTTGTTAGAGCCTAAAGCGGAGACCTTCTGTCCCTCTCGTGATTGTGTGTTCTCTTCAAATCTGGGAAGGGCGTTCCAGAGCGCAATTGCGCATAGAGGGCGCAATTTTTAACTGATTCAAATGAAACTTGGCACAAAAATAGTTTCTGTAAATGTCTCGGTAAAGTTCCAAATCGGCCCACTAAAAACAACATGGCGGCCTGACAAATTAAACATAAATTCGTAAATCTTCTGTTTTCGATTTGACGTAGAAGCGTCATAAAGCTTTTCTGTAGACCTTAAAACTTTCTACGTTTAGATTAGAAAGATAACCTTTATAACATAATAATAAATCAAGGATCAAGGGCTATGATAAAGTGCCATGATGATGGAATTTAGACCCATTAAAAGAGGGGACAATTAAACACGTATAAAATTTAATATAAAATGATTTGCGTATACTCGCCTACTTCACGTGCAACGATAAAATTACAACAATTAAAAGTTTTTAACGAGGAGTAAACATGATTAATCTGGAATATTTTCTATAATCAGGCTTTCCAAAGTCTTTTTCAAAGCTTCGAAAAAAAAATCAAAAGGGGGTAAGCTCCCCTGCCCCCGCGACCGTCGCAGTCCGGTCCTGCGCCGTTCGGGCCCGGGGCAGTCCACGTTGGGTGGTCCGCCGATGCGGCCGTCGTCGTCGTGTGTGGTGGCCGCCGCCGACCGTCCCCCGTTCCCCCCATATCGGGCCCGCCGCCCCACTCGCCCGGGACTCCCCCATGGCCCGGCTCTCTTCTTCGAGAGGAGAAAAGAAAAGGCACAGCCTCAGCATCTGGCCGCGCCGCTCTCTAATCTTCTTTCTATCTCTTCTACGCCATACCTCTGCGAGAGGGAAAGAGCGAGCGAGAGGAGAAGGACGTCCCAGCGGCGTCCCCCGGGAAGGACATGGGAGGACGGTTCGGTTTCCCCACGAGACGCACTTTGTAACAACCCAATGAAGATCGAGGAGTTCCATATTCTTAATTGTAGTCAATTGTAGTAATTTTTCAAAACGATCTGGGTATACTCTACCCAGTGTCAATTTAATAATTTTCCGAAATGGTCCTATAAATATAAAATTTAACCGGGTGTTCACTCCAGTGACCAAGTGATCGCACACTCGTGTTGTGATTAGGACAGTTGAGGATAGTTTCCTTAGTTTTCTCAAAGAGGAAATCGAAAAGAGAATGCTCGTTTCCCACCTGACAAGTTGAACTGGGAAATCGAAACAGCGGTTGGACGAAAATTTTGTGAAAATTTCAATGATTTTTCCAATAAAAGGTGGCGATATTTCACCATTATGTTAGGTTAAACTTTAATGCAACTTCGGGCTACCCCCATGCAGCAATTGTAAAACAAAAATTGTTCAGTAACATCATCCTTGAGGCTCAAGATGGTAATGTAACATCGCAGAATATTCCTAAGAACGCCATGGACACATATTATCTATGAGCGTGCGTGTGAACAATATGTGTGCGGTATAGCTGCGCCTTCGGTTCTGTTTGCTTAGAAAGATTAGAACGGTTCGCAAATGTTTGTTTATTTCCAATTTTGCTTATAATAAACCTGCCAATAAATAATATCTTTCTAAAAGAAAGCAGCGCAAAACCAAAACTATTACCCAAATGGAGACGTCCATTGCGCAACGATAACGCGTCGGTAAACTTATATTCTACACTACGTGGTGAATAGTCTAACGTACTTTTGTAACTCTTTTGTTAACTCTCGTCATTTTTATTACCTGACGAGCGCGCATCCCTCTTTTAAAAAACGCCATTCCGTTCTCGTGGACGAACTACGATAGAAGCATTCGTTGAATTTCCTCAGACACACGTCACACTTGACAAATAGCCCCTACGTTCAGGAATTAACGAGAATCGTCCCATCGCTGATGTTCGTTGTCGCCAAGATCTAAATACGCATTTGTCTCTGCTCACGCGTGCCCGTTTATCATCGGCGACTGGGGGAATTTACAAGCGTACCGACGACGTAAGTTGCGTGAAACGTCGAAAATGTAGATATTATGGAAATGTTTCAAAGAAGCCTCACAGCATCAATTTTTGTTTGACTAACCTTGATCTTGTAATTTTTAGATGTCTGTACCCCTGGACAGACAAGTTTCAAAGTGTGGAAAATGTGGGGGACAAAAACTTTTAGCCTCAAAGTATGGAGAAAATGTTAAATTATTGACACTTCCCTTTTCATCGAATTAACAGTTTCAAATGATTGTAATTTGGGAGTATCAAAGTAAGAGAAAAGGGCCAACATTTGTCACTGTAACCTTTTGAAAATACAGTTTTCTATGAGGTTTTAATTAAAAGCGAACAAAAAGAAACCACCGTTGGTCCAGCAAAACTCGATGAAAACGATGGCCCTCTCCGTTCTTTGCGTTTATTTCTACTATTTAAAAAAGTATATCAGATATTTCTGCAGAGGTTCCAAATTTTGGACATTTGATAGCGTTCATTCACGCATAGAAGATGTGACATTAGAAGTTGTGCAATTATCTACATTACGGCAACCAACAATACACGGAATTAATAAATACGGACTTGAATGTAACGATTTGTTTTTATAAAGCGCGAGTGACAGATGGTCGGTTTCGGATGATCAGCTGACACCTACTGACCGTCTTTTTAACAACAACAGCAACATTATTATAAACCGTCTAATGCAAAAGACGCGTTTTTTGGTTATAAAACAAAAACTAGTGGAGCGATCTCAATTTCCTCACTCAATTTTAATCCTCACGACGCACGAAAAGAAGTGTTCCACTCCAAAGATATAAGTACCCTTGTATTAAAAGAAAATTGTCACGTTTACCCCAAAATGTACTCTACACCAGGTAAGCAACCGTTTTTAAATAACCTCTACCAACTTCTCACGTGCTCTTGTCGGTAATAACGTCACGTACCTAACCGTCGGCGAACTTTTTCGACTAATTTGTCATGGATTCGAATTACGCGGGACAAGGAGAGATGTAATCGTGCGTTCCGAAACTGGTTTCTGTTCTCTCTTCCCTTCTTCTCCATCTTCGGTCCAATTTCTTCTCGAAATCCGCGGATAATTACTCAATTTCGTGGCGACGTTCTCGGAAATCGTACCGCCGGAAGAGAAGTTCGACTCGTGTTCAATTTGAATTCGGAACGTCGCAGAGCCCTAAGAAATCGCGTCGCTCGTGAGTAAGGAAATGCCGTGTTGTGTAACAAAAATCGACTTTAATAGATCTAAGAAAAAAAACATTACATTTACAAATCGTTCAGTGCTTAAATAAAGTTTTACCTCTACAACAAGTTGTACAGCCCAATCGGCTTATTACGAGTAGTATAAAAAGGAAACCTCATGGTTGTACTATGGTTAGAAAACAAGTTAAACTATATAAATATCAGGGAAGGTACACTTTTATGTACAATTTTTACAAAACTAGTTTTCCCATAACTTAAAGCTTTGTACAGCTCAAGCTCCCTTTGGTTGACGTTCTTCTTGAAATGGCGGAAAAACACTACTAATTCAATCACTGGTATGAAGTTTTCCTCTTCTTACATTTACAATTCTTAAAAGTTAAAAGACTATACACTATACATGACGTAACACCCAGAACAGAACAGGATCGACGGACATTTACAAAACCCGTGCTTACCTTGCTCGGGTGATCATTTACCGTACTACAGTACCGAGTTCAATTTAGTGCTGAGCAGAAAATTTATGAATTATTACAGTAAATTCGGTTTTACTACAAAGGGATTTATTTAAGCTTTCCCAAAAGGGTTTTGTAATGGTAAACAGTTGATTCTTTAAAATGCATGAAAAGTTTTAGGTAAATTTATTTAGGCCTACCGTTATTAACTTCATCAATTCCCAATGCAATTGTGAATGTGTTCATCAGACCTTTCCCCACTTATTTGCAATAATGCTTAGCAAGTGACTAACGTTTCTATGGTGGTTGAGCATTTTACCCCACATTACTCTCAACCCCTACTGCATAACTGCAGTTTTTTAACTGATCTTGTTAAAACTTTCCGTGGATTACGGCTCAAGTAAAACCGTTTTTGAACAGGCCTCTAGAAGTGGAACAGATGATATTGTAATAGAATTTAAAATAACTCAAGTTTAAATCTCCCACTAGGCGACAAAGGATTTCCTCCGTCCTGGATGTACGTTTTAACACTGTTCTGAAAATTATTCCGCAGGTTGACAGGTACTATCGAATCCACCCTGTATGCCCAAGACATTCCACAATTTACGTTCATCCTATCTTAGGACTAACAACCTGCCCTAGTGAAGTGGTAACGATCCATTTATCTTGAAAATTTCCAAGATGTATTGAGTGTTGCCTACGAGATTCTCCAGAAAGTCACAATAAAGAATGTATATAATTGAACACATTTCATTGGTTACTCATAGAGTTCGTGCCTGTACGAATCTGTTAGGTCTGTTTTACTAGATGCTGTAAACCCATCCCAAATCGATCTAGTGTGGGACATTTCTATCAGATAATTGTAGCACCTCACAGCTCCAGCGCAATTTTCAACCTGTCCGGAAGTTAAAAAATCAGTCTCGACAGCTCCAATCGGCTCCAATGTACATCACTACGTACATTCACTCACACACAAACACGTCACACTTACGCGAATAAATAGAAATACTGCTATGAGGTAGATTACGAGAAAATTGAACGGGCGAGCGTCCTTACGTCACCAAATTCGTTACCAGCAAGAGGGCGGCGAGGAGTGCGAGGCAGCCCTGGGCGGACGCGTCCGCCCTTCCCACCAGCACGACCGTCGGCGCTACTTCGTCTTCGGCCCTTTGGTTCTGCTGCGTCTTGTTGTGGTGCTGATGGTGGCCGCTCGTCTTGTTCTGGTGCCTGGAATGTTTGTGGAAGCACAACTTGCGCATGTTGTGCTGGATCGCTAGGCAATCGTAGCTCTCGTAACCTGAAAAAAAGGAAAGAAGAGTGTTGGTACGCGCAATTCAATAAGAAAAAATGGCGTGATGCGCCGGGAAATCCACCTTTTATTTCCCGATTAAATCGTCTAAGACTGCATCCCAATACGAGATCAGAATTCTTAGGTCACACCTAAAATTTCATCGAAGAAATACCCACCGTCACACCTGCAGTTCTCGAGCTTCTTCGCCTTGTCCTGCCTCCTGAGTATATCGATGGAGTTGGTGCACCTCGCGGTGCACTTCTTCCCATGGAACATTGCCTTGCAGTAGGTGTTGTAGTACTCAAGCGCGTTCGCGCACGCAGAGTCCGCGGCGCAGATCCACTGCGCCACCCTGCAAGGCAGCACCTCCTCGCTCATGGCGCGCAGCACCTGCGGCCTGCAGATTTCCGTGCGTCGCTTCTGGTCCTCGCAGTAAGTGTCGCTGCACTCGCACTGAAAATAAGCACAAGATCACTGTGTTGAAGTAAAGCGTGTTCGGCTTATTCGAAGTAAACGACCTGTTAATGTTTTGTTGCGGACGCAATGTAGAAGCTCTTAGTTTCTAATTAACAAATGGGAAGATCAATTAAGCAAACAAAAACAAACTTTTAAAACCTGCTGTTCCGGCCCCAAATAATTTCTGAAAACAGAAAATACGAAATCACTCATATTTAAGAACTCTCCGTTCTTTGAGGACGAGCCAAACGTGAATGGCATTTGAAGTTAATCTGGTCTGGTGTATACATACCCACACATGCGTACAAAGATACAACAGAGTGATTGATGAGCTCCATCGAGTCAGCTGCCAAACGGCGTTTATCAAAGACCTCCCTTGATAAATTTAGACGACACCCGAGAAAAATTCTGAAGCGGTAATGAAATACCACAATAACATGTCTTCAATGTTCCTTCTATAGAAATAACGCAATTTAAACGCAACTTCAAAAGATGGCGCTCGCATGATATTAAACCGAAATTAGAAATCCAGTAGTTTTTTTTGTAGAGATGATGTTTGTATAGCAATTTAATGGGTAATTTTAAGACGTGACACTTTGTTGCTTCGACCCCCTCCCCCAATTTGATTCAAAGGAAGAATTTATTTCATTGCTCTAGCAATAGTCTTTCCAAGGAAAATTCGTAGCATCGTTTCTTACGTCTTTTGGAAAGATCCTCTTTAGGGAAATTTTGAGAAAACTTTGATGTTCCTTAATAGGGCGAAAATCAGCCTGACAGGTTATTTCTAATGGCCTTTCATTCGTCTCTCATACGATTGCTCTCTGCGCCGATGAATTATTATTGTTCGTTATTTCTCGGAAAGTTTTATTTATTCTCCTGCTCGTCGCTCGCCTCGAAGTCTCTCTTCTCAATTGCATTTTAATGAGCCGCACGTTATACACGTCACACTTATCGTGATCCTCATGAGATATGCCGATATTATGCTAATTGATTACAAATTAATATTAATCGGGGAACGATTACGAAGGCCACGTCCTTCCTACGTTCCCGAGAGAGAGATTTGTTTTCGCCTTGCGAGATACGTCAATTCCGGCGCAGGAATTGAAATTTAGAAGGAAAAGAGTAATTTTAGAACAAAATTTTAGTGTCCGCTCGCTCAATTGAGCTAGCGTACTCTAAGGCATCACGCCATTTGGCGAATCGTTATCAGTCTTGGTGCAGATGCAAATCGTCGTTGTAGTATCTGCCCAGGTTACCCTAAAGGGTCTACTCACCTTGCCTGCCCCAAAATAAACTATTTTTAGGAATTTATTCTATAGCATAGCGTGTTCTAAATCTTTTTAGGTTTAATAAGTACACACTTGAAGTATACAAAAATTGTTTTTTTATCGAATTGGATTTGTTTGCGAATATTAAAATCGACAGTATCGTCGCAGGAACGCGCGCGTCCCCTCGCTTGCATATAATGCATATTTTCTCTCTTATTAGAAGAAATCCGGTGCGCATCTCATTAAAATCCTTAAACAGTATTAGCGACATTCTTTCGCTGTTAGATAACCTAAAATGTATTTATTCATCAAGCGGGCACGTCGCTAGTCCAACAGAATTTTCCTCAAACATTCGTATTTATAGTTAAATTTTCTATTATCTCATTCTATTTGTTCAGCGCCTTGTACAGATTTATAGCTATGTCCTAATTTTAATAACTACAGTTCTACTGATCCGATTCCGTTCAATTTTTGTACTAGAGATAGCTAAAGAAATAATACACCACTTCAGAAAATTTGAACCAGGAGGAACGAAGGGTGCGAGCCCTGTTGAGCAGCAAAATTTTTGACAAATAAATCTTATCCTAATCGCTTCTCAAGAAAATTCATACTGTTTCTTGTCTAGAAACACCTGCTTACGGGTCGTGTGCAGCGGCGCGCCTTATTGGCTGGGGAAAAATCTGCGATCGCTTATTGGTCGGAGAATAGGGAATTTATATTTAAGGTTGCTAGCCTTGACTCGATTTGAGTGGGCGGCACAGCTGTATAGCTTCTAATATTAATATTTCTAATATACTCTGGCTATTACTTACTATAAATAATGAGGAGGGAACGCCTTGAAAGCAATTTAAAACAAGGGTGAGGATGACACTTAGATCGAGTATGATAAGACAGGGAAAGGGAGGAGCAAAAATAGATAAATAATTAGGAAGGAGAAAAGCGGCAGTAGTTGTGGTAACGCAGTAGATTTAGTTGATTAGATAATTTCCCTAGAACAGTCTGGGGGATGAGGAAATCGCAAAAAAAAGAAACGTCAGGTCTGTAGCACAGCTGTTTTTAGTCAAAGTGTCACAACGCCAACGCTACGAAGCCCTTTTCATATGATTTTAACTTAGATTGGTAGATTGCACTTACGTTCATGAGATCTTTCCCCTCGTCGGTGGAGGTGAGCGCGATGAGCGAGTGCTGGCACACCTCTGGGCAGTAGTTGGGGAAGGAGCCTTGCAGCACCGCCGAGCAGCCGACCATGTAGTTCTGTAGGGCCCTGCCGCAGCCGACACGGTAGGCGCACTTGAGGCGCGCCACTTCGCAGGGCACGCCCTCGCTAGTATCGACGGCCAGCCACGCTACTGTCATCGGTATCAACCACCACATTCCGGCTGGAAAGAAGCAAGAAAACAAAGCATAGAGATATTTGCACTATTAACAATAAACTATGTAGTGAATAACGTGCAAGTAAATACAGGCTATACAAAATTTAAGCGGAGAGTGGGGTGTAATAAGCAAAGGAGGAACTATCAAACTACGTATGATAAACAAGAGAGATCAGGAAGTTATATTATTGTTTAACCATTGGACCTTATTTTTGTGTGTCCAATGGAAAAGTTCCGAATTTTACTTTAGCATCGAAACATGTTCGTGCTATAAACGTAAGGTCAAGTGGTAAGGTCAAGTAACTAAATTTTACGTCGTTTAAACTGCATATAAAATGCAAGCTAAGTGTACGTTATCTTCGTTATGCTTCACATCGCCATTTGGTTCAAGCATTTATGATTTCAACTTGATTTAAACAAAAATGCAGTTATACTTCTATGTAGCCGTTTAACCTTTCCATGCAGTGGTAGATAAGATGGTTTAGTGTAAACGACAGGATATCGTTTCTATTAATGCGAGTGGCGAAAATAGGTTGAATTGCATTTAAGTGGTTTTGTATCAAGTTGTAATTGATACGTACAGAGGCGGTACGGTGGTTAAAAAACAACAAATATACTAAAAATAATTCTTGAAAAATGGTGTAGAATTCGGATTTTTTTAAAAGCATTGACACACTTGGTTGCAAGTATGGGTGGAGGGAAACTCATACCAAAAGATTGAACAACTATCCCCCGCCCATGCTGGCTGACGTCTGAGGTTACCCCCTCTACTGGGGTTTGGCCTCATAACAATTTCTCTACTAGTAATGACCATGGCAAGAAGCTTATTCAGCAAATGACCACCAAAGAATAAGGAACCCGGTTGATCAGACAAGCCAGGGAAGCCAGGACGTAAGAAGAGAAGCTTAATTAAAAAATCTGTTGATGAGAATCCATGAGAAAAGGGTTGGAGACTACAAGGGTATCCCCCTAATAGGCAGTACGTACGAAATTCTCTCAAATATTCAGGAGAAATCGATCCACTATCAGCACCGGGCTTCATCGTTCTATCTACGCCACTGACCTTTTCCAAATCTTCGTCTACCTATCTGTCTCTCGTCTCCTCGACCTTGTTAAAATCGCGGTGATTCGTGGGTTAAAGTTAAAAATAAATAAGTGTAATTAGATTATCAAAAAAGGTAGCAAAGTCGAGTAACTGCTAACGGTTGCGTAATAAAAAACGGTGTGATTAATAATTGGAGTATTCATGAATATTTAACTTAGGATTTAGCAGCAATTCAACCGATATAAATGTACTAGTGAATTCTATTTGAGGGAAAATCGGTTAAAGTGTTAGGAAAATTTTTTTAGTAGTAATTATTTTAAAGGTTGATGCATTTTTTTATATCATACGACTGTTTATTGCAGGAATCCCTACCAAAAATTTTCTCCATCCTCCTTTACTTATACCTTTTTTATTTAACAATTTAGAGAAAAGTTGAAGAAAGAAAAAGGTTTTAGAATCGCTTGTTGCTTAAGATGGTATTTGTGACAAGTGCTAAAATCTGCCACAAAACGGCACAGAAAACTGATCTTGTTATCAATTTTTTTCGACCTCTTAGCAGGCACTGAAGCGCTTCATAATTTGCTAGAAAAGAGCTCATGCTTCGAGCTTTCATACGCTTTTCCACCATTCAAAAAAGTTAATTTGGGCGGCCACAACAATCGTTTAAAACTGAACACAATTTTTTTATTTATTAACAAGTATCTCAACGAATTTTTACCGAAATGAAATTTGGAAAATATATCATGAAAGTACTCAAAAAGTTACTTCTTTTGGAAAATAAAAATTGACATTTCATCGATTGGTTTTCGAGATACCAGCTGTCAAATTTGACAAGTGCTGATAGCGAAAGTATAAACAATACCGGGCTGGTTTTTAATGGATTAAATTCGTATTTTCATATTCTTAACGGACATTTAGTTCCACAATTTTCCATTGTTGCCAAGATGGTTTACAACTGGAGAAACGATCGCCCACGCGCACGAAAAATGATGTGGAAAGATACTAAAAGTGGCAGACGCGCAGGTGAAGAAAAGACATTATTTAGACATCTAATATTGCAATTTCGATAATTTGTACTACTTTTTGTTGAAAATAATTTTTTGGCCAATATTTTGCAAGCTTCAAATTGCGTATTAAATTATTTGTAACCACCGAAATTGTTAAAACTTTATTTCAATTTTTTGGCGAAAAAAATTCTGGGAAAGTCAACATTTCTCCAATTATAAGAGAAAAAAATAATATTTCGAAATATGGTGGATGTTCGAGATTTATATGAATGTGTTAAATTTAATACCTAAACCGATTAAGAATCATGAAAAGTATTTAAATATAAACCGTACTGATTAAGCAAAGTTATCATACATTAACGCTACATAGCTTGTGTAAATTTAAATTAGATGATAGATAATCTAATTGCGCAACCTGGGTTACTTCCTATACAAAGCACGCGTGATAGTAAACATCAAACAGCAAAAGCGTCCACAAAATATTTGTAATTACCTTTCTCTAGTGCAGCGTGTAACAGAGGCATGATGCTTCCTAAATCCGTTGAGTCTCGTAATTAAATCGCGTATGATATGTGTACGTTACTTGCCCGTATCGCAAAATTTTTGATTAGAACATGTACATGTGTGTATGTGTGTGCTCCTGCAAGCAAGGCATACGTGACAGTTTGCATGCGTACCAAATTATTGTATTTGCCGTAATTAAAAATGATCCGACTCGTAGCGTTCGCATCTCCTTGGGGAAATTTTAAATCACTTTGACGGAAAACTGATAATCACTCGAGTGAAGCGTCGAGCCAGGAAGGTCTGAAATTTTGATAGATTTTCTTATGCAAGTCAAGACAATTCGTGGTGAATTCGCAAGGACTAATCCCAATCTATACATGATCGTTTAATCACATCAGGCCAGACTCTGGAAATCACCCAAAGGTCCAAATAAATCATTGCAATTTTCTCGAAGCGCCTTTGTGGGGATTGAATTGTCCAAAATTCGAAAATAAATTTTTGTTTTGGTTCCAAAACAAGGCTGTGTTTAGATTTTGGATTGTTTTATTAGTCATCATATCAAATAGATTTGTACGTTTCAACTTTGTCTCATAGTGACCTTACTGAATGTTTAGTGTCCATACCTCTGGAATCATTTAAACTCTTGCGAATTTCAAGAAATTGAAATAAGTTTGGTACATTCCTTTTTAAGAAGAGTGAAGTAGAAGAGAAATTGTACAACCCCTGAATAATTAAGAAAAAGTCTACAATCTAGCATGAAACTTTAGCTGCATCATTCGACAGTTAAATTCAAGGTATGAGCTGCAGAAAGCAAAAACATTGCTCATAGGATCTGAGAAACTTAAGGAAAAATGAAATTGGAACATCCAAGAATTGGTGATAAACCTGTAAGCTTCCATAGCACTGTTAGAAACTTGAGAATCTATACAAGTAAACAGTTTTTCCACTTTATCTGAAACTCTTTTCCACCAATCAAAAGGCAATTGAAGGATCTTCAGAAGGATCTGAGATGACACTACAGTCTATTCCTTACAGCTTAGAAACTGTTTTACACTCGACAAACAAGCGAGAGGAAAAAGGTTTTTACGACTGCGAACAGGAATCGGACTCAAATTCCTCGATATTGCATTGGATTCCTGGTCGTAGTCGTAAAAACTTTTTCCTTAAAAATCAATTTTTGCTGAAGTACGTAACAAATTTATGTGCCATAATTTAAACCAACCATCGATAAGCGGGGCAGTGCCAGAAACATTCTTAAAAATCTGTGCCTCATCAACGCCTCAAAGGGTCGATTGTTTTTCCCCTCTCCCATGATGAATAGCCCTTTTTGTCCTGAGGACCGAAGCCCTGAGCCCTACGTATCGCTCATTACTCGTACGTATGAAAGAACTATTCATAAACCCGTGACGGTTAAATTTAGCTTTCGGAAGGCATATGGTTCGCATGAATAGGGAAAGAGAGACCAGAAAAGAGACACCAGGATTCTGAGAGATAGAAAAGGACGCGCGCAACCAACACCTGTCGCCGTTCTCCCATCTCTTTCTCCCTCCGATTGCGCACGCAATCTGGCATTAGGTGGATTTCTCGAAATTGAGTTGTAAAGGCAACATGTGCACCTGACAGGGTGATTGAGTGGTTTCTGCGCCGAAAATTCTACCTGCGCTCTCCCTTCTCTTTCTGATCAAGGGCAATAACAGCTGGAGAGACGAGGAGAGGTCGCCCCCAGAGAGAAAAAAAAGAATTATAACCACCGGCGGTTCATTAGGGCGGTCGGAATCGCCAGAGCTGCACGGTACTTTTCGAGAAGAGGGAAAGAGAGAAGAGAGACGAAAGTATCATCGTCGAGGACGTAATTTTCGTTGCTGCTGCTGCTTAAAAACCAGAGAAGGCTACTGTCTTAAAAATCCAAGTCGATTACCTCAAGCACAACACGACGCACTAGAAGATTATTAGGCAATTATGGCATGGGGGCTTCTCACGAAAACGGATATGCTCTTTAGTGACGAAGAGAGTATAAACCTCAAAGACAGTCTATATGACTTACTTATTAGTACAAAATAGTCTCGGAGAGCGATCCTCTGGGTGCTGTGGTGCATACCAGGCCATGTATGAATATTTGTTCCATCTCGACTAGTAATAGTTATAGAGAAAAATAAATTAGAACTTTGCTACGTGCGTTGCTAGAATTAGATATATCATCAAATCTGTGGAACTCTGCTCTAAACAAAATGGCGTTACCAAAAATGAAAAACATGAGACCTTTGCGTTAGGAACAGACACTTATAACTGTAACAATTCCACTAACAGATTCAAAACAAATTTATTCACAGCAATGGCAAAAGTTGTACAACGGAACTAGCCTAAAGTCTACAGTTGCGTATATCCGTCCATGGCATAAAATACAAGTGGGACGTGAAAGATTGATGGCGTGACCAAACTGGGAGAGTCACTGTCGCTCGCTAGGTGGCGTGACCAATACCAAAACGAATCAAAGTAACATGTTTTAAACGTAACAACTTCTCGTAGAGTCCCTTCTTAAGGAAATTCTGAACAGCCTTGTTGTACGTTGTATGAAAGATAAACTTTCTGTATAATCGTTAAAGTTTTACTTCGACAAATGATCGAGTGGCAAGAAGTATGCTCGTAAGAATGTCCGCTCGTCCGCTCGTTAACTTTTACGGAGCCCGATTAAATTTAAATTATGCCGCACTTTGTCATCATCTTGCGAATGTTTTTCGGTGACCGGAAGCGACGGCGTTTTTTCCTCCACTACTTTTCCTCAGCGCCTTTCTATTGTATTATTTTCGGTGGGGTTCTTTAAAAATAGACCGCGCAGAACACAAAAAGGAAGAGGAATCTCCTCTGGCGTGTAGTCACATGTCGAAAGAACGACATCGGTCGTAAAACAGGCAGTAAAATGTCGCGCCTGAAATCTAAATACGGGGCCGAAGATGTGAAATATTATTAGAAAAAGTCGAACCGGGACGTGCGTCTCCAGGCGTTGGGATAGTAAACTACGTTAACGAGGTTTTGATTGCAGTTTTATTACAAACTATAGCGGTGATAGTCAAAGGGATGCGTTACGGTGTAGCTGGGCATATCAATAAAATGCGGTACTGAGAAAATATGTTTTTCCTAAACCATTATAGGAACTAATAAAAAGCGCACCACAGTGTGACAGTTGAGATGTCACCTAAAGGAGTGATGGGAGTTAAGTCCAAATAAAACACCACTAAGCACCTTAGATCTTAGAAATTTCAACTTAGCCCAATCTAAACATATCGACCGTTCAAAGTGAAAAATTTCTATACAGGGTGTTCGGGAATCCTCTTGACAAAAGAAACCCACAAATACACAATCACCTCACACGAATATTCTCACTAAGAGAGGTGGCGCCCTACAATCGATTTTTCAAATATCTTCTAAGCGCCTTAAGTAAAAAATATAAAAGTTTACACACATACACATTCTGCAGTACTGCATACATATCCATCTTGTTCTATAGCGATAACTGCGCAAAGTGAGTGCAAAGTTGAAAGTTTCTAGCTATTCTAGCACTTATGATGAATTTTCTATTTAGTCTATATTGGATATTGAGGAGTTACGACGGCTATTCCTAAGTATTAAGCAAAATTTTAAGTCACGAAAGTTTCATTCAATTTCAGATTTCCTCGAGCAACTTAAAAATCGTTAATTTTAATTAATTAAACTTCTCGTCGGACGAAATCACCGTCGATTCATACATTCATATCAGATAAAGAGGTATGTTGACGTTAATTGGCGTGAACATAAAAGGGTAAGACATTATTATTTATCCTCGATCGGAACGTCCAACATCTTTATCATGAATAATAATAACGAAGAGCTTTCGACCTCGGAAAGTTAATTATATTTCATCCTGACGGAGGCTTAGATACGATTTCGTGTTGTTTGTTGCTTTTTCATTTCCATACGAATTACGGCACGTACCCATTTCAAAAAAATCATTAACTGCCTTTTGGTAGCGCTGAGCCAAAATGAAAAACCGACTATTTTTGTCTCATGAACCATAGAAATAAAATTTCGTATGTACGTCAAAGTTGTTGAAACTGGAGCTTCAATAAATCTGGAAATTTCATAACTTGCCGATACCATTAGATAATGTCATCCAGTGTATCATGAATCCTGGCGAAAATTCTCTAACTGACACAAAGATGTCCTAGTCCGGAACAATTCTTGGCTAGCTAATACTACTCAAGGTATGATTTATATTTAAAGTTTTCGCCTTAAAACATGGAGTGAATATAACAAGAAAATTCCAAATGAAAAAGGCTTTAAGGACGCGACAGGAAAATATATTTTTTATCCCGGAAGTATTAAGCCATCACTATTTTCCTCGCATCTTATTATTTCGAGAGTTTCGGTACAGAATTTCCTGTCGCGTCGTTAACACCATTTTCCTTACGAATTTTCTAGTGATACCCACTTGGATTAATGGTCACATTTTCCATGGATTAAAGGAACAAAGTGATGCGTACTTACTATTGAAATCTCGCTGGAAGAACCACCAAACCGTTACATATTCCGCTCAGTGCCTTAAGTAGAAAGTCGTCGGAAAATATTAGTAATCACACTCCTCCCGTAACTTCACCGTAGCTTTCAACGTTAAGCTAGACACGAAACGAGCCGGACTTGCGTGCGTGCGTGCGTGTATAAGTGTTTATATTTAAACGCGTGTGCGCCTTCTAATATCAGAGAGAAGAAAAGAGAGGTGGAGAGGAGGCGAAAAGCGCGCGCGTCCTATTCCTGAGCGGGTCCGACGCGATCTGAAATGAGAAGAGGAGGCGAAAAAGTAAAAGCGAGAAGAGGCCCAGATGAAGAACCACGCACCACTCCGTCCCTTCTTTCTCGTCTCCCTTTCTCTCTCTGTCCTGAAATTAAGTTGTGTGTAAAAGAAGTGACAGCCCAAGTGAAATCCTCGCCGCAGAGGCGGGTCCGGATCCGGGCAACACTCCGTTCGACACCCCTCGTATACCGAAACTTTTATTTACCTTCGAAATTGGTTATCGTAGCATGTTGCAGAGCAATATGGATGAAATGGTTCAAACTCAGAACTTAGCGAACTATATAGCACGAGTAAAGCCAAATAGCTCATGGGTTCGTTAACCAGGGGACCAAAACAAGGGAACTTTCCAAACGCGGAACCCTTCACGGTTGCTGAGACTACAAAGAGAATCCTCGCCGTTTACACACCAGACATACCAACGCGCGGAACCGTGGAACGCCCTTCCCAGATTTGAAGAGAACGTACAACCTTACAAGAGACAAATGTATATAAATTCACAACAAACCTGGAATTACTTATCTATGACAAGAAAAGAAGGTGTACAATGGAACTAGCCTAAGGCCGGAACGATCGTGTGTTCCAGGTTACGACTACCACGTGTACGATAGATTGCACCATCGATACGGGAGAGTAGCTACTCTTCGCTATATGGCGTTATCGCTACCAAAAGGGATTCTTAGATGGAATGAAAAATAAAAATCTGGCTGCAATAGGGTTAAGGCGTCGGTAAAAAAATTGGGGTCTTTAAACAATTACTTCAATGTAGTTATGTTCTATTCTCGGCATTTTTGAGGTAAAACTGTTAATAAGAATAAGGCATCTCACGTTCACATGCCAAAATGTCTTATTTCCTCTTAAGGTTCAAAGAAGAATTCCAATCGACTGATAGGACAATGCATCGTCTTATTTGTATTTAGCAATAAGAATGGGTAATGCAAAAGTAGTGCCAAAAATATACACTTCTGTACAATTACCCATTTCACCGCTGTCGGAATTTAGGCGCTCCCCCACCTTCAATGTCTTCGTCTTATTTCCGCGTCGAAGTTCAATTACACGAGAAACTGACGGACAGAATGAGAAATCACGAACATTCGAGGGTACCGTTAGAAATTAAACTATTTAAGAAGTGTATACAATGCAGTGGAGGAAATGCGGAAGATTCCAGTGCCTGTGTTACGGAAAAGTCGCTATAGGGGAAAACTAAATAACTTGACAAACTTTTAAAATGATTATTATTTTTGTTCACAATAACCTGGAAACCGTGGAAATAAATTCGTTTTATTTCAAGGCGAAATGTAATTGAAACCACTGTACCTTTACCATTAACGAACATTAGACCACCTAATCTAATATACAACCAACGCTGAAGGGCTGAGAAGGATGAGGAAGGTGTCGAAGGGGGTAAAGAAGAGAAACCTTCACATCCAGCGCAAGATTATGGGCAAGAGATCGATTTGGAGAAGAATCTGGGAGGATGGTTCAAGATGTTATCCAAGAGCTCTTTGATGCAGCGGTTTCCAAAGTCCATAAAGGGGCAGAAGATAAATGTAGAAGGGCTTAGAAGGATGAGGAAAAATTAGAAGCGTCGAAGAAGGTGAAGAAGAGAAACCTTCACATCCAGCGAAAGGTTATGAGCAAGAGATCGATTTGGAGAAGAATCTGCGAGGATGGTTCAACATGTTATCCAAGAGCTCTTTGATGCAGCAGTTTCCAAAGTCCACAATGGGATTCACAAATACATTTGGTGTACAAGGTGAAGCTCTTGGTGTTATTCAGTATCAGACTACTAAGGAGATGGAAAAATTATATATTAAAACAAAGAGCACAAACCGAAGAACTGTTTAAAAAACATCTTTTAGAGAAAACTACTATTGGAGGATTACAGCAACGACGCGTCGCACAGCAACAACGACATTGACGAAGAATAGAAGAACATCAAAACAACCATAGTTCCAGCTGCTTCAGAATGCCTACGGAAGAGGAAAAAGAACAGACACTAAAGAGGACCAAGCATCAGGAATGAAGAGCTCCAAGGGACACCTTTATCAGTCGAATCGAAGGCGATGTACAAAAACCAGAAGCAGATATTAAAGCCATTCTGTCTATGGACATATAATGATGAAAACCAGGAGATAAACTCATTAACATTAGAAGAACGATAAAAGTTTCCACTTGTAATAAACCTTGCAGCAATAATGAAACAGTATACAGAAGTAAGGATAAAATACGGACCAAATGTCAACCGACAACACCATCACCAAAGGTAATGGATTGTGAAAGCCCCACCGCCGGAGTTCAGGCACGCGAATCGTGGAATTCCTTCCGTTTTAATTGCACGTATGTAATTGAAATGCGTGCATCATCATCGTTTTCATCATCATCGGAGCGGATGGCACGTAAGGCCGTTTAGCACCTGAGCATCGCTAATAAACTTCGTACAAATTGCAGTCGGCCTAATGGCGTACACGTCTGCCATCCGATGTATATCATTATTATTTATTAGTATTACCGAAGACAGATAACTCATTGATGTTTACAACAATAATAATAAAAAGGTTTTATTGTGATTGATGGCTCAGAGTCGATAAATACAAGAAAGTGACGTTTCCGTTGGAGAGCGATAAAATCAGTCGCGAAACTACAAAGGAACTCTACACGTTCCACTCGAAGTAGCAAATGAGTGTTTTATAAAAGGAATAGTAGGATTACCGAACGTTCTCAGAACTTTTAGTTATAACTAATTTTAATGCGTCATTTAGATTTTTATTGAAGCAGTAGAGCGACAATAGAATAACAGAAAAGTTCTACCATCCAGTTTATTCTGTAAATGCTAATGCAGACTCCGCAAGAAATATTATGTAAACACTTTAGATAACAAGCATTTTATTAATTGTGTTGTCCATCTTATTGGAAACGTAACCGTTCGAAAGCAAATACGCGTTGGCCCTATTTACACTCCAAGAGATTTATAACGCGTTAAGTTACCTGTGTGCTTTATATGGAAAGCTTTAAGTAAATATGTGTGGCGCATTAAGGAAACGCGAAATACTAGATGTTCAATAAACATGCCGATATAATGCGTTTGTTATCAAATATATCAATTCATAGAAATTTTATTTATGTACGTTACGTACTACAATACTGAAAGGAATTAAAAGTAACTCCATTATGAAATATAATATGAAAATATATGTACACCTGTATTTTGATATCTTATATTGGTGTTCGATGACCGATGTACTTAATAACCGAAGTATAATTTGGATAGAATCGAATAGTAGTATCGATTATTAGTACTTGGTGGAAGTGAATAGGGAGCTTATGCAGAATTTATAGTTTAAGTGTGACATGCGCATCTACAAGTTCTCAAATGTGAAAAGAATGTAAGTCATGAGTATTACTTAGCGTTCACCTGCGATTTGTATAACATGTTTTAATGTATTTACGGTGTTCAAATGGGTTAATCTGATTAACCTCATAATAGTCTACTTACTTTTTTACCAGCTTAATGTTGGAATACTGTTTCAAATCGTCTAAATTTGGAATTCCAGTTTTTTGCGTCATTAATTATCCCTCGTCATCAGTGTTATTCCACCGTTACATTTCCTCGTATTCGGCTCTTACCTAAAATAACAAAACAAGAACAACAAAGAGCCACTGAGATGATGGATGGCGGTGTCCTGTTGAATATTCATGGCTTCTCCTCTAGAGGAGGTAATTTTTTTTGGTTCCTCGTCTCTGTCTCTAGAAACGTTAAAGTAAAGAACATTTTTTATAACTCGACTTATTTTTGACAATCCGAAACAGATGCCATTGGAGGGAAAACAGGCGATGATGTACCAGTTCCATCGCGCTTTGATGAAATTTAGTGTAGTGCCATAGGAGACATGTCCTTGCATTGCTACACTAACAAACGGAGCTGCACTGTAAGACTTGTAGGAGGTACAAACAAGAAGAAAATGCTAAGAGTAAAGTGCGCTTTGGCTCATGTTTAAATGTTTCAAACAAAAATTGTAAGCAATCAATGTGTTAATTTTAAAGTAAAGTTTAGAAATGACATGTAAACCGTTTATACTTCAGTGTCTGACGGTTTCTAGCTTAGAATTCCATCAACACCCACCATCGGCGTACTTGACATTTTAACAGTATGTCCCCTTTTTACCACCGTATCTTCGAACCCAAACCCTGCAGTCACAAAGCGAATCCCTCTTCATCGGTGGTATATGGAACGCTACCATACCATATAACTCCATGAAACTAATGAGTACGGGATTAGGAGTTTCAGTGGCACAACCATATCTACTTTTATTATGTACATATATACACACACACCTCACATCTTACCTTCCTAGTAAATCGGAAATCCTCCTAAGTACGGGTCACCGAGAATTCAATTCTCCTTTTTCATAACCTGCTTGCTACATTTCGCAATGGTGCAATATAATTAGATAAGTACATTTTCTAATAACTTATCACCTATTTTTAATCCAGGAAACTTTCCCATTTTCACCATGCCTGAAGTACTTCCTTTCGATATTCCTGATTAATATGGTAAAACTTCCCCCGATCACGTTGGCATTCCTGACCAATTACAGAACTTCATTTACGCTTCATCGCGCAAAACTCCATCTAATCCCTTTCTACCCAGAACGCCATTGTTTTACCCCGCAACCCACGCTACCGATTACCTCCGAGATTTTGGCAGGTATCCAGAGGGATTTTCCTGGTTTTCGCGAGTTAAAAGTGACGAACGCGAAAGTGTTAAATACGGACTTTACATTGCGCGAATATTTTCCGAGCTTCGATCAAGTACGTGCTGGTTTCCGGTAAAAAGCAGAGACGCCAGCAACCTGTGGAGTTACTTCTGGCAAAAGGTTGGTTCTGGTAATTACTACGAACTGGAGTCGTAATATACATGTTATACGTTTGAATCTATACCTGGTACAAGTTGTATGATGATTAAAAATCATGAACAAGGAGATATTATGTTTTCAGTGATTAGAATATGAGCACATATAAAACAAATCAATTGGCACAGTCACATTCTATCTAATTATCGATGGTTACAAGACTTCAAATACTCTGAGCAATTGTGTAAATTACTACGACTCCAGTTTGTGATAATGCATGACACATTTTTAATCTACCTTGATAAAATCAAATTGTCTGGTGTCTCTTGATTAAAGTTACAAATGAAATTTTATAGGTATTACGTTTCTTATGTACTGGTAATTGTTACAAATTTAAATCGACTTATCACACGTTATTAATTAGGTAAATTTCCCCATTTGCCCCCGCCGCCTGAAATATGTACTTCTTTTCGATATTTCTGACTAACGTGGTACGACTTCCCCTATCACGTTGGCATTCCTAGCCAATAATAGAACTTCGCTTCATTGCGCAAACTCCATCTAACCCCTTTCTAATCAGAACGCCATTGTTTCATCCCGCAACCCACGCTACCGATTATCTTCGAGATTTTCTCATACATTAAAAGGGTTTTTCCGGGTTTTCACGAATTGAAAGTGACGGACGCGAAAGTGTTAAATACGGACTTTACATTGAGCGAGTATTTTCCGAGTTTCGATCAAGTACGTGCTGGTTTCCGGAAAAATGGAGAGACGCCGACAACCTGTAGAGTTACTTCTGGCAAAAGGTTGGTTCTGGCAATTACTACGAACTTGAGTCGTAATATAGACATGTTATACATTTTAATCTATATCTGGTACAAGTTGTGTGATGATTGAAAATCATGAACAAGTCGATTATGTTTTCGGTGATTAGAATGTGAGCATATCTGAAACGAATCAAGTGCCACAGTCATAGTCTATCTAATTATCGATTGTTACAAAGCTTCAAATACGTTGAGTTCTTGTATAAATTAATACGACTCCAGTTCGTCACACGCATGACAAAATTTCCGGTGTCCGTTGATTAAAGTTGTAAGTATAGTTCCATAGGTAATCAGAATGTGTTTTCTGTACTGGTAGTTACAAATTTAAATCGTAACTGTAACTTATATAAAGTAACGACAAAAGCTTTGCCTATTTTTATTTGCCGATGTTCATTCTTGTTACATTAGAGAAGTTCAAGTTTAATATCACCGTTCCGATAAAATATTTCATGAAGACGAAAACACAATTCGCTAAAAACTCGATTTGTATCATAGATAACTGCCAAAGATTACATTCGTCATCACCAATGCATTAAGCAGGCGCTAAACCAATGCTTTAGGCCTGTACTAATTCCGTGATGTGTATCTAATATATCATGATATATTATGAATATCGTGCATGTCATACTGTACGATATTTAGTAGTATACAGTCACACATCGTGTGTGTGTGTATAATTTATTCAGTTTTTCCCTTAAACTCTTTCAGTCTTATTCATAAACGCACTTTAACGTTAAAATGGATTTTACCTTAAAATATGTTTAGAATGTGTTTCACAGACGTAACTACGGTTTTGTTCGGTGTACTTTTACATGGAGCTACCTTAATGAGTTACATTCTAAACTCATTTTAAGCTAAAATCCATTTTAACGTTAAGATGCGTTTATGAATAAGATGGTTTAAATCTAGCTATTAACGAAATTGTTATCTTGTTTGTTTCATACATTTTTCTGTGAACTACGTGACACCTTAAAAAGGTAAAGGTGTCTTATGTACATTTCTCCCACACCTAATTAGGCCTTCATGGTGTCCATTCGAGGTGTATTCTCCCTCAGATACAAAACGGCAGCAATAGACCTCATCAACTTGGATTTCTGTAAGATAAAAAAAAGTCTGAGTATTTCTCCAACGCTCGGACGGTGTGAACAATTAAATCAGTAATAACGGACTGTAATCTTAGCGAGATCACCCAGTATAGTGTTATCTCGACATATGAGTTTAATTTGTTTCGTAACCTTGTTCGTATGCCAGTTTGCTCGTATCTTACAGCGCTTTTCCCTATTGAAATGCTAATAATCCGTTACAGCCCTCAAAATGGCACTCCAGTTGTTTATGAATGGGAAAAATGTATTTATAAATTATAAATAATATGTAAAAACATAACAAATAAGAATGTAAAGAAATAAATGGATTTTACAAAGTGTATTTACCTTGGAAATCAGCTGACTTGAGCTTGCGGAAGATGCTGGCGGAGGTGTTAAATTTTCATCACTGTTTTTCTCTACACAGGTCTTTGCTTTTTTCGCCATACTTTCCCCACTTTCACCTGCAGGCCATTAAAAAAAAAACCTTTCCGAGGAAGTTCGTTTCTTTTTCCCTAGAATGTTCTAGAAATAAGTTAGGTAACTGTCATTAAATAGCTCCAATGCACGACCATTTGCAACTTTTCCGGGGTGTGAAACTTTCTCCCACATTTCCAAGATCTCCTTTATCTCACTTGTAGAGATAACCTCCTCCTCGAAATCAATTTCTTGCTGCGACTGTAACTGTCATAACTCTTCGGTCGTCAGTTTCTGAGAGTGCTTCTTGTCAAGCTCGTTCAGATCTCATCTGTCTCCAGACCCATGGATTTTCCCAAAGACAATCTCTTCCCCTCCGCTGACACTTCAGGTTTGAATCCTTCCAAGGTCCTTTTCGGCTACAGCCTCCGGCCACAGCTTCTTCCATGTAGAGGCAAAGGTCCTAGTCATAACATCTAGCCAAGCCTGATCGATAATTCCAAGGCATATCATGATGGTAAAGTGCTCCGGAACAGGTGCCTGGTGTACAGCTTGTTAAAATTAGGAATCATCTGTTGATTCATGGGCTGTAGGGTAGGAGTGGTCCTTTATAGACTGAAGGAGGTAGTCCAAGTTCTCAGAGTTGGTTACCATGGTCAAGAAAAAAGAGAGAAACTCCAAGTTTTTCCAACTATTTTATTGTTGATGGTAATTCCACAATCCAGTAGTCATCGATGATGAAAGCGTCAAAAGTTAAAAATGTTCGCAGTAAACAGTTAAAATGATTAAAATGAAAAGGTACACACATAAGGACGACAATCTTACACATTAAAAGGTTCATCACTGTGATGGAAGGAAAATATAACACTTATTAATATAAGATACTTCTCCTTAGCATGTATATATTATTAGTCTTAATTATATTAAAATATATAAGATAATAAGAGGATTTATAAGAGGATTGATAATATATACATGTTAAGGAGAAGTATCTTATGTAAATAAGTGTTATATGTATCTACCTTCCATCAGAGTGACGAACCTGTTAATGTGTAACATTAACTCTGAACGTTAACTCTGAACATTTTGGACTTCTGACGGTTTCATCATCCATGACTACTGGATCCTTCTCTTCACAAAAAACGGATTATTTGTATTTTGTTCAGATTTATCCACCTGATGCTGAGTACGCACTAGTCGAAACCGGTTGTGGAATTACCATCAACAATAAAATAGCTGGAAAGACTTGGGGTTTCTCTCTTTTCTCTTGACCTTTATAAACTTGAACTCTTTGAAGATGTTATCGTCGAAGTTCTGTGGGTGAGCAGGAGTATCGTCGAAGGTGAGAAGAGCTTGCATGGATAGGTTCTTTTCCAGTAGATATTTCTTAATAGGTTTACCTACTCCACGGAGAACTGCTTGGTGGCCCATGCTTTCCATTGCATTGCATATAATTGACGCATGGGACACACTCTTCCTCGTATGTTAGGGCACTCGTATGTCGGGGCACCATTGTGCTTAAAATTATACTATGCGTGTACCACTTCTCATAGTTACACCTGAAGTGTTGAGGGATATATTTGCATTTTCTAGACCAATTTTTCCAGTGCTTAACGACGGACCGAAGTGAAACCCGAAACGCTTTGTGGGGCCATACTTGTACTTCATAGGTTCGTTGTCTTACACCCGAAACAGTCCCAATAGCTTGGGCGGTTGTCGATACTAATCACTCCCATATCGCTGAATCCCTCGGATCTCCGGTCCAATTTGAGTAATAGGTCTTCGATAAAGATTTTTCTTATTGAACCTTAAATAAAAAATGGCACTTTTTATACTAAAAGACGACTGTATAAGGGTGCTGGAAAAAATAAATTTAATTTTAGGAAATCAGTAGTTTTGGAGAGAAATAATAGAATGTGAGAAATCTCGCCAAATTTGCCGGTTTTCAAAGTGAAATTTTTATATGTTCCCGTACGATATTCCCATGGGTTAAACGATAATGATAAAGTTCGATTATTCTACTTTTCGCCAAAAAAATCTGGAGAAATACGTGAAAAAACGATTATAACGGCGCGGTTTTCGCGCCTTCGCCATTTTGAAATTTTAAATGCAGGTGTGTTTTGCCGAGATATGGTAGTGGCTACACGACCGCGTCACGGATGTTGTATCGGTGATTCGTAATTCCGTCCCGTTGGAGTTTATTACCTGATCTTAAATACGGTCCACAAATATAAATTCGCAATTCCGTCCCGGGTCCACCGAGAGCCTCGGGCGGTGGTTCGTAATTCCGTCCCGGATAAGGGCTGTTTACCTGCTAGTAAAAATAACCAGATTGCGTATTTACAGGTCGACCACCAACGCGTTCACAAGTGCATTTTTGGCTTGGTTAGGTTGGTTAGGTTGGTTAGGTTTGGCTTTACACCCCGGACCAGATTGCGTATTTACAGGTCGACCACCAACGCGTTCACAAGTGCATTTTTGGCTTGGTTAGGTTGGTTAGGTTGGTTAGGTTTGGCTTTACACCCCGGACGGAATTGCGACGCAACCGTAACGCACACACTCTTCACCCCGGACGGAATTGCGACGCTACCTCCTCTATGTAGATGCGACCTTTTCGAACCCTTACTGTTTCCCCAAGTATCGGACGGAATTACGGTCCAGCCTGTTGTATAAGTGTGAGAAATGTAACGAGTGATTAAATATAATTTAAGAGAATTATAATATCGAAAAATTATATAAAAGAAATTTTTTATAAGGTTCCTATAAAACCAATAAAACCCAAGTACCTAACGTCACAGTGCGCCCAGGACTCCCACAGGCAGAAATAGTCTGTAACAGACTCCCACAGGAAGAAGTAGTCTGTAACGTTTCTATAAAACAAATAAAACCCTAGTACGTAATGTTGCATAAAGCAGTAAGTTGCAATGCCTTCTCTTTGGTCGATTAAACACTACCATTCAACTGTCAAGTCTTTGTGGTTAGTTTGGGTTTTGAGGTTAAAATGGTCATGTCGATAGAAATTTGTTAATTATTGCGTGTTATTCTGAAATATCGTGTGAAAATTAGTGCGGCACGTGAAGAAGACGCCTCGCGGATGTAGCAGAAAGTGAAATTGGGATTCCCTCGTACTTGCCTTATCGAGTAGAGGTCGACGAAATAGCGCTTCGGAGAAAAGTGAGGTTGGTTGGAAAATAATTTTTTTCTCAAAAAGTAAAAGGAACGCCGAAAATTGAATACGCACACCGTTATTTACGCTTTCTTATTGATCATTGGTGATTTTTTGGTGAGTTTTTAATTTTCACGGTGTCAACCCCTTATGTAAAATAGCATTTTCGAAAGGCCATAAGTTGTAAACGGAGCATTTTCAAAAATTACGATTGCTATTCCCGAACTACTTATTTCATATACTTTCTAGTGATACATAGTATTTTTTTCTAAATTTAATGTTCAATAAGATGAAGGTCAGCCGGGTCTTCTACTCAACCTGGGCCTGGATGGCTTACAATACTCGGGTTCTGGCACGAATCGGTGAATCTTTCCTGTTTCAAGCCTGCACTCGTCTGTCCTAAGGGTTTCACCAGAATTAAACTCCTGCATTCATTACACATGAATCTAGGGTCATACTATTTATCTAAAACACCAGCGAATACCACTCACCCTGATATTATCCTTTACTTATTATCATTTGGGATCCTCGCATTTATGGTAACAAAACAGCTGTTATGGGATTTACCATAATCCGACATTTGACATGATGCGCATGACAGGCCAAGGTACTTAGTACACAGAGGTTGCCTCGACAATTAAAGTATCATAAAACGCGAGCATTGATTGATCAACAAAATCCTTATCAACCTTTTGTCTTTTTATGTAAAATTAATGTTACTACTACATTTTTGATGCTTTAGACACGTCATCGGTTATTCACATATCATAGCTTTTCCCATATCCCCGAATACTACACGATGACGTTTCATAAGAGAGCCGTCAGAAGTCCGCTGGAGCGGAAATGCGCGCACAATACCTCTATTCACACGATACACGACATAATTTCCCTAAAATCCTCGAGACGGCACCTCTCAAAGGAGAGGAAAGAATTACACGTTATATAAATGCTCGAGGTGTAGAAAAGTAAAAGAAAAGGACACCACCATACCGGCTTTGAGTACGGACCGACAGACGCGTTACGTATATAGACCGTTCGCTTTTTATTCTGCGCCGCCGTTGGCTTCGGGATCCTTTTTATCCTTTCAAATCCCCAAAAGAAAGATTTGCACTGTGATAAAATTCGACAAGTGATGAATCGCTGAGAGTGTATCTGTTTGTAATAAAATCATGTAAATCATGTGAAATATTAAGGGTGATATTCATAAACGTTCCTTAAAATTTGTCCTTACTTAGTCAGTATTCACTAACGTTCCTTAAGATAAATAAATCTTAACTGAAAATAAATCTTAAGTAAAAATTTTTCTTACTCAACAGCATTCATAAACTCTCCTTAGTAAAGATCGCTTGCCTTTTTATTCTGTTGTAAGGCCACATTAAACTGTGTAACAGAACGAACCTGTCTGGCCATCACCAACGGGGTTCAGGAAAACAAATCATATCTCTACTTGAAACCACGACCCCTAATGTTCAAAATCAACGACATAATCTACATGAATTCCTTAAAACGTGGAAACAAATTGAGTCATTAAATTTAACGACACCGTAACTCGTGAGAAATATTTCGTAAACCACCTACGACACGTTCCCTATCGCCAACAATCATACCAGTTTCCTCTAAAAAGAATATTCCGATTTCAACGGTCTGTTGTGTTTGTGAAGATAAAATAATCTTTAAAAAGGAATGTCGTGTAATTGTCATGATAAAAGTTTATCGCTTGGAACTATCAAGTGCAGGAAATAAATATCATTTTGTTCTTGAACTCTTCCGGCTAAAAAACAACTTATTATATCTAAATGGAGGCTTCTAATGAATTAAATATTGGTAAAACTATGATGGAACGTGTAGGGACTATGTGCATGGTGCATAGAAGTGTAAAGGAACGTTAGGTTACTTAAAGGTTATAAGTTACCACAAAATAAGGAATTTTACCATTTTTGACTATTAACAAACTGTTCGCACTGTTGCCAAAGTTTTCAATAGGTAATAAGTAATAAGTAATAAGTAATAAGTAATAGACTTTGCTTAAGATCATCGACCTCCCCTTTACTTTTTCGCCCATTAAAGACATACGTATTCAATAGAGATCGTGGTAAGGGGGTGGAACTACAAGGAGCATGTGTGTATGTGTGTGTGTGTGTGTGTGTGTGTGTGTGTGTGTGTGTGTGTGTGTGTGTGTGTGTGTGTGTGTGTGTGTGTGTGTGTGTGTGTGTGTGTGTGTGTGTGTGTGTGTGTGTGTGTGTGTGTGTGTGTGTGTGTGTGTGTGTGTGTGTGTGTGTGTGTGTGTGTGTGTGTGTGTGTGTGTGTGTGTGTGTGTGTGTGTGTGTGTGTGTGTGTGTGTGTGTGTGTGTGTGTGTGTGTGTGTGTGTGTGTGTGTGTGTGTGTGTGTGTGTGTGTGTGTGTGTGTGTGTGTGTGTGTGTGTGTGTGTGTGTGTGTGTGTGTGTGTGTGTGTGTGTGTGTGTGTGTGTGTGTGTGTGTGTGTGTGTGTGTGTGTGTGTGTGTGTGTGTGTGTGTGTGTGTGTGTGTGTGTGTGTGTGTGTGTGTGTGTGTGTGTGTGTGTGTGTGTGTGTGTGTGTGTGTGTGTGTGTGTGTGTGTGTGTGTGTGTGTGTGTGTGTGTGTGTGTGTGTGTGTGTGTGTGTGTGTGTGTGTGTGTGTGTGTGTGTGTGTGTGTGTGTGTGTGTGTGTGTGTGTGTGTGTGTGTGTGTGTGTGTGTGTGTGTGTGTGTGTGTGTGTGTGTGTGTGTGTGTGTGTGTGTGTGTGTGTGTGTGTGTGTGTGTGTGTGTGTGTGTGTGTGTGTGTGTGTGTGTGTGTGTGTGTGTGTGTGTGTGTGTGTGTGTGTGTGTGTGTGTGTGTGTGTGTGTGTGTGTGTGTGTGTGTGTGTGTGTGTGTGTGTGTGTGTGTGTGTGTGTGTGTGTGTGTGTGTGTGTGTGTGTGTGTGTGTGTGTGTGTGTGTGTGTGTGTGTGTGTGTGTGTGTGTGTGTGTGTGTGTGTGTGTGTGTGTGTGTGTGTGTGTGTGTGTGTGTGTGTGTGTGTGTGTGTGTGTGTGTGTGTGTGTGTGTGTGTGTGTGTGTGTGTGTGTGTGTGTGTGTGTGTGTGTGTGTGTGTGTGTGTGTGTGTGTGTGTGTGTGTGTGTGTGTGTGTGTGTGTGTGTGTGTGTGTGTGTGTGTGTGTGTGTGTGTGTGTGTGTGTGTGTGTGTGTGTGTGTGTGTGTGTGTGTGTGTGTGTGTGTGTGTGTGTGTGTGTGTGTGTGTGTGTGTGTGTGTGTGTGTGTGTGTGTGTGTGTGTGTGTGTGTGTGTGTGTGTGTGTGTGTGTGTGTGTGTGTGTGTGTGTGTGTGTGTGTGTGTGTGTGTGTGTGTGTGTGTGTGTGTGTGTGTGTGTGTGTGTGTGTGTGTGTGTGTGTGTGTGTGTGTGTGTGTGTGTGTGTGTGTGTGTGTGTGTGTGTGTGTGTGTGTGTGTGTGTGTGTGTGTGTGTGTGTGTGTGTGTGTGTGTGTGTGTGTGTGTGTGTGTGTGTGTGTGTGTGTGTGTGTGTGTGTGTGTGTGTGTGTGTGTGTGTGTGTGTGTGTGTGTGTGTGTGTGTGTGTGTGTGTGTGTGTGTGTGTGTGTGTGTGTGTGTGTGTGTGTGTGTGTGTGTGTGTGTGTGTGTGTGTGTGTGTGTGTGTGTGTGTGTGTGTGTGTGTGTGTGTGTGTGTGTGTGTGTGTGTGTGTGTGTGTGTGTGTGTGTGTGTGTGTGTGTGTGTGTGTGTGTGTGTGTGTGTGTGTGTGTGTGTGTGTGTGTGTGTGTGTGTGTGTGTGTGTGTGTGTGTGTGTGTGTGTGTGTGTGTGTGTGTGTGTGTGTGTGTGTGTGTGTGTGTGTGTGTGTGTGTGTGTGTGTGTGTGTGTGTGTGTGTGTGTGTGTGTGTGTGTGTGTGTGTGTGTGTGTGTGTGTGTGTGTGTGTGTGTGTGTGTGTGTGTGTGTGTGTGTGTGTGTGTGTGTGTGTGTGTGTGTGTGTGTGTGTGTGTGTGTGTGTGTGTGTGTGTGTGTGTGTGTGTGTGTGTGTGTGTGTGTGTGTGTGTGTGTGTGTGTGTGTGTGTGTGTGTGTGTGTGTGTGTGTGTGTGTGTGTGTGTGTGTGTGTGTGTGTGTGTGTGTGTGTGTGTGTGTGTGTGTGTGTGTGTGTGTGTGTGTGTGTGTGTGTGTGTGTGTGTGTGTGTGTGTGTGTGTGTGTGTGTGTGTGTGTGTGTGTGTGTGTGTGTGTGTGTGTGTGTGTGTGTGTGTGTGTGTGTGTGTGTGTGTGTGTGTGTGTGTGTGTGTGTGTGTGTGTGTGTGTGTGTGTGTGTGTGTGTGTGTGTGTGTGTGTGTGTGTGTGTGTGTGTGTGTGTGTGTGTGTGTGTGTGTGTGTGTGTGTGTGTGTGTGTGTGTGTGTGTGTGTGTGTGTGTGTGTGTGTGTGTGTGTGTGTGTGTGTGTGTGTGTGTGTGTGTGTGTGTGTGTGTGTGTGTGTGTGTGTGTGTGTGTGTGTGTGTGTGTGTGTGTGTGTGTGTGTGTGTGTGTGTGTGTGTGTGTGTGTGTGTGTGTGTGTGTGTGTGTGTGTGTGTGTGTGTGTGTGTGTGTGTGTGTGTGTGTGTGTGTGTGTGTGTGTGTGTGTGTGTGTGTGTGTGTGTGTGTGTGTGTGTGTGTGTGTGTGTGTGTGTGTGTGTGTGTGTGTGTGTGTGTGTGTGTGTGTGTGTGTGTGTGTGTGTGTGTGTGTGTGTGTGTGTGTGTGTGTGTGTGTGTGTGTGTGTGTGTGTGTGTGTGTGTGTGTGTGTGTGTGTGTGTGTGTGTGTGTGTGTGTGTGTGTGTGTGTGTGTGTGTGTGTGTGTGTGTGTGTGTGTGTGTGTGTGTGTGTGTGTGTGTGTGTGTGTGTGTGTGTGTGTGTGTGTGTGTGTGTGTGTGTGTGTGTGTGTGTGTGTGTGTGTGTGTGTGTGTGTGTGTGTGTGTGTGTGTGTGTGTGTGTGTGTGTGTGTGTGTGTGTGTGTGTGTGTGTGTGTGTGTGTGTGTGTGTGTGTGTGTGTGTGTGTGTGTGTGTGTGTGTGTGTGTGTGTGTGTGTGTGTGTGTGTGTGTGTGTGTGTGTGTGTGTGTGTGTGTGTGTGTGTGTGTGTGTGTGTGTGTGTGTGTGTGTGTGTGTGTGTGTGTGTGTGTGTGTGTGTGTGTGTGTGTGTGTGTGTGTGTGTGTGTGTGTGTGTGTGTGTGTGTGTGTGTGTGTGTGTGTGTGTGTGTGTGTGTGTGTGTGTGTGTGTGTGTGTGTGTGTGTGTGTGTGTGTGTGTGTGTGTGTGTGTGTGTGTGTGTGTGTGTGTGTGTGTGTGTGTGTGTGTGTGTGTGTGTGTGTGTGTGTGTGTGTGTGTGTGTGTGTGTGTGTGTGTGTGTGTGTGTGTGTGTGTGTGTGTGTGTGTGTGTGTGTGTGTGTGTGTGTGTGTGTGTGTGTGTGTGTGGTGTGTGTGTGTGTGTGTGTGTGTGTGTGTGTGTGTGTGTGTGTGTGTGTGTGTGTGTGTGTGTGTGTGTGTGTGTGTGTGTGTGTGTGTGTGTGTGTGTGTGTGTGTGTGTGTGTGTGTGTGTGTGTGTGTGTGTGTGTGTGTGTGTGTGTGTGTGTGTGTGTGTGTGTGTGTGTGTGTGTGTGTGTGTGTGTGTGTGTGTGTGTGTGTGTGTGTGTGTGTGTGTGTGTGTGTGTGTGTGTGTGTGTGTGTGTGTGTGTGTGTGTGTGTGTGTGTGTGTGTGTGTGTGTGTGTGTGTGTGTGTGTGTGTGTGTGTGTGTGTGTGTGTGTGTGTGTGTGTGTGTGTGTGTGTGTGTGTGTGTGTGTGTGTGTGTGTGTGTGTGTGTGTGTGTGTGTGTGTGTGTGTGTGTGTGTGTGTGTGTGTGTGTGTGTGTGTGTGTGTGTGTGTGTGTGTGTGTGTGTGTGTGTGTGTGTGTGTGTGTGTGTGTGTGTGTGTGTGTGTGTGTGTGTGTGTGTGTGTGTGTGTGTGTGTGTGTGTGTGTGTGTGTGTGTGTGTGTGTGTGTGTGTGTGTGTGTGTGTGTGTGTGTGTGTGTGTGTGTGTGTGTGTGTGTGTGTGTGTGTGTGTGTGTGTGTGTGTGTGTGTGTGTGTGTGTGTGTGTGTGTGTGTGTGTGTGTGTGTGTGTGTGTGTGTGTGTGTGTGTGTGTGTGTGTGTGTGTGTGTGTGTGTGTGTGTGTGTGTGTGTGTGTGTGTGTGTGTGTGTGTGTGTGTGTGTGTGTGTGTGTGTGTGTGTGTGTGTGTGTGTGTGTGTGTGTGTGTGTGTGTGTGTGTGTGTGTGTGTGTGTGTGTGTGTGTGTGTGTGTGTGTGTGTGTGTGTGTGTGTGTGTGTGTGTGTGTGTGTGTGTGTGTGTGTGTGTGTGTGTGTGTGTGTGTGTGTGTGTGTGTGTGTGTGTGTGTGTGTGTGTGTGTGTGTGTGTGTGTGTGTGTGTGTGTGTGTGTGTGTGTGTGTGTGTGTGTGTGTGTGTGTGTGTGTGTGTGTGTGTGTGTGTGTGTGTGTGTGTGTGTGTGTGTGTGTGTGTGTGTGTGTGTGTGTGTGTGTGTGTGAACAATCTTCTTAATTGTTTCTGTAAGCTCTTTAGTGCAATTGTTAGGTGTTATGTAGAAAATAAATTTAATAACCGTCTTATAATTTCCGCTGTCGTATCAACATCTATACCAAATTTTATATTTTTTAAAGCTCGTAGTATAGTAGGGGCCCTTCGGAGTGAACCTAATCATTACCATTATTTCCTCGATGTCTGTTTCCCTCAGTCATTCCTTTTAATAAAGCCGTTTATCTTCTCCTCTCCTCTTCCTCTCTATCTGTCGAAACGATCGTAGGAAGGAGAAAAAATCCTCAATTATTTTAATGCTAGGCGGTCCTCGTAGGTACTGTTAACTCTCTTGATTATATGGCAGGTATTCGTTCTCTTCGTCTCCTTCTCTCTGCTTCTCTTCATCTCTGTCCGTCTCTTTCTATCTCTCCGTTAATAACCTGTCAAAAAGTTAATAACTTATTCAAGATCCTAGGAGAGAGCGAGGCCGAATAAAAATTACCTGGTCGGTGTTCTCTCTCTCTTCTTTCGTTCTCCGCTTCTTCTATGGTTGTTTTTCTGGTATAAGAGAATTCGATAATGATACAGGATGGACGGAATTATTCCGAACGTTAGATGAGGAGAGGCGATAGCTGGTTGGTTCCATGAAGTGTTGCGTAATGGACGAAGTGAAGATTTAATTGGAGTTGATTAAGTTGGGAGAGTTGAAAAATGGGGAGCGCTCGAGGAATCGCGCAACAGGGTTCGCTTAACATGGCGTAATCTTTTTATTTCGCTGCTTGCTTTAATACTCTCTTCGATTTAGTATTTCTGTTTCGTCTGTTACGTTGTTGTTTCTTTTTTGAGTTCATTAGATCCGGTAAATTTGTTAGAGGAAAATTAGGATTTTATCTTCAAACCTCGATCACAACTCCATCGTCAATTACTTTTCTCCTTGCGTCCCATCTTTCACGGGTCACGGCGTGACGTATCGGGTTTCGTCCCGAGAGGAGAAAGAGGGAGAAAAGGAAAACATTTCTGATACCTAATACGTTCGCCGGACACGTTTTCGCTCCGGATAAGCAACAGAAGTACCAACCAAATTTGTATTTACATAATCGCCGACACCTGGAGTAAAATGACCGAATAATCGGACGAAAAATAAAGAAAATAAATGGGACAAAGAGAGAAAAATATTAATCAGTCGGGTGCATTGAAAAGGAAAAAACGGAGGTAGAAAATTGAACGAGCGCGTTCTTAAAAATCGAACGAGTTTTGTGATTGGTTCATGGGTTTTCGTTTGGACGTTAGTCAAATATAACGCCTATTTTAATGTCATGTTCTATCCTAATCAGACAAAGGATGTATCAAAGAGCATCGATGGAAAACATGGCTACATTGGTCCGCTTGTGCTTCATCCTTGGACCATCCGGTAAACTTTGTAAACTGAAGTCTTTGCGGTTGTATTTAATGCAGAGCGTAAAGTTAAAATCGATGAACTATAATGTAAACAAACATTCAGATATATGGTAACATTTGAACCCAAATACCACAGTGTACGACGGTTGAGGAAACTTAATTTAACTTGGCGGTAAATTATTTGAGACTACACAACAAATGTCAATGTATCACTTACCATCTCATTTTTATCTGCTTTTAAATGAAATTGCAAAGATTACTTCAAGTAATGTAACGAAATTTGTAAACAGGACGCATTTTAACTAATTCATATGAAACTCCGCACAAAAATAGTCATGGTGAAAGTAGTGAAAACAAAATGGCTGGCAATAAAACAATCCTCATTCTTTGGTTTTCGTGCCATCGGGTTTTTACCAACAGTCAGATGATATATCACAAGAAAATTCATAAGGAAAGGTGCTAACGACACGACAGGAAATTCTAAACCGAAACTCTTGAGTTGTACATAAGATTCTAGTTACCAGTAGTTGTTTCGGGTTGGTTCATATTTATAATTCCAATTTCAAACGTTATGTTCATTTCTCTTATTGCATAATTTTTTTCATTAACTTTTAGTTATAAGTAATGTATATAGGTACTTAAGTGTAGTGGAGTATTGTCTGTAAAGCAATATTTATATGACATTTCTCGTATTGTATTAGGTTTATCGTAGGTGTAGTCGTAAAAATTTCTATTAAACCAGAGCTGGCATGCCCATAATTGTGGTTTGAGTCGCGTTAACTTTTTAAGCAATTTTGACACGGACTTGAAAATTTTCTAAATAACTTTTTGAGTTTAGGGTTTATTGAGTGCCCACGCTACGTATGTCGTCGTGGTCTCGGTCGAGGCTTCGTGTTTCTCTGTCTTGTGCGTGTGTAACTTTGTAACACTCGCGGGTACCGAAACCAGTTCGAGCCTTCTTTCAAGATAAAGACATATCTGTCAGTTTTTATGGGCGTTAACGGCCGGCCCCGCTGCCGATCCCCCGAGCCCCCTTCGAAGCGTCTATGCCCTCTACTATAATCTACAACTGAAACCTCTTCTTCTGCTCTGTCTCTCTCTTCTTTTATGTTTTCTCCTTTTTGTTCTGGTCATAAATAAGATGTCGATGCCGGGTTGCTTCCACGAATATCCGCTTTTATGTTGGGGCAGTAATTTAGAGCGGAGCAGCATTGAAATCGTTAAAGGAATATAGTTGCGGAGAGTTTATGTCCTGTGAAAAGTTTCAAGCGGGGAACGTTTAACTATTTCTCTACCAAGAAGGCTTTAGAAAGGAAAATAGAAATGCCTGTGGGGTCGACGAAGATATCGTTCGATAATTCCTTTAAATCCAAGTTATGTCCCTCTCTATGGGCATTTCTAGCCCAGTACCATGAGAGCTTTCGTTTTTTAGTAGAGAAAATTTTTTCATAGCGACTTTCAAGTTTTCTAAATTTAAGTACTATTCTCAGAGAATCAAGAGAAAATGGTCAGTGTCTTAACTAATCCCCAATAAATGTTGTAAATCATTATTCTTTTAATGTCATTATCACTTAAGTGGCTAACTGAAATTGTGGCGGCTAAGGGCTTCGGGCAGGGTCGCTCAAGGGTCGTCCTTACAAGGCTCATATAGAAGGTGGTTATTGGAGATGAGATTATACTTCAATAGATGGAGACATATAAAATATTCCTTTGTGTCTTGTGAGGGTTGTCGAGAATGACAGGTTGTTGTATTATAATACTTAAAAATTACTTGGAAATAGTGTTTGAGGCAGTGACGCCACAATAGACCTGAATTTATCAGACATTAACTTTTCACCATCTTCTCGGGGGGGCACGTACCGACTTTCCTTGTAACGGAAAGACGATACGACCCATCCCATAAATCACCCCCGGATCTATTTTCGCTATTTCGGCGTCTCGTCTGACAGCTTCGAGTGGCCGTCCTCCTTGTCTTTACCTGAGTGGCCGTAATGGACCCGAGAGAAGGCCGCAAGGGTCTGCTCGACACTCTTTTGCCCAGCAAATCCTCTCGAAGACCGGAAGCGAGACGACAGGCCGAATTCCAGAAGCTTCGACGAAAAACAAAACACGCGACACTCTGAAGTCACTTCGGACACGTTCTTTAAAGATTTACGGAGCGGACGGCCTTAATTTTTTTTTCGAGGTTTCTGTTCAGGTGTGTCCTTAGAGCAAGTTGCAAAAAGGGAGCTCGAGTATATTATTGGGTGATATTCACTCCATGTTAATATTGTAAAAATAAACTATCGTTTGGTTTTGTGGTGGGAAGTGTGTTTCCAAAAGTAGTTTTAGTCTCCACCCGTCTTTTCTTAGCTGAGCTCCTAGTTTTCTCTGATTGTCTGCAGAGCACATTCAGGTGTTCTTTCGATCCCTTTAAAATGTTTCTTCCAGGAGTTTTTCGCCTCCTTTATGGCGTACGCAAAGGCGCAGCCATACCGCGCACATGTACACACACGCGCCTTCTCGTTTCACCCCATTTCTCCACGATTTCTTAGACATGTTGTAATTTTTATGGTAATTTAGATATTCAGGTAAAGGTGGTTACAGGTATTTACATGGAATATACTTGAATTATCTTGTTAGTTCATTTCAATTAATTTGATATTTTTGGCATTTCAAATTTTTGTGGTTGTTCCGTATCAATCGCAACAAGCATAACAAGTTAGTATTGACAGAACATATATCAAACTCAATATAATCTTACCTTAGCTCAGCCTAAGTCCGTTTCTTCTGTCTTCCTCGACAAGGCAAAGAACACAAGGATGCCTTAAAACACAAATTCATAGTCATTAGAAAGTTCGCCTTGGTGTTCATCAAAAATTAAGGGGTTCCCCGCCGAAAGGGAAAAAGCTTCTCTCTTTCAACAACGCCCACTATTTAATCGTCGATAAAACGACCGTTGTTTACACAGTGAAGTAAGTAGTCAGTTTGTTTTTACCGGCACACGAATGACTTATAACAATATTTGGCCACGCTCCCTCGTCCCCTGCGCTCTTCGTCTTTCTCTGTTCTCACGCCATCGTCGGCTTCTTATCCTTATTCTTTCGCTCTTTTCTCCTCTTTTGCTGCTATCTGTTTGCGTTTCCCCTCTTTAAATATTGACCGATGGCATTTGCTTTTTAAAGCTGCTACCTCGAGCGATAATGGCTTAATTTAAGCGTTAAGTTTATATATATGCCGGGAGGGGGAGGACCGACCATAGACACTACATATGAAAATATAAATAGTGGATTGGCACAATTACAGGTTGTCTATGTGATGTTACAAAGATTTGGGAGAAATTTTGGGTACTGAAATAAAAGTAAACATGACTCATGTAAAATGTAAAGGAATTCTTTAAAAATAGCACAGTTTTTGATAAAAACTGGGAAAAATAGGATTAGAAATTCCAAATTTTATATTGAAAATGTAAGAAAATTTGAAGAAAATTTTAAAGGCATGTGCTTTTCAAGTTATTGGCGAATGAATTGTTGATTTTTACCAAAAAAATGCTTATTTTAAATGTTTTTATAGAAATAACTCAAAAATGTTACATTTGTATGGAACACTTCAACGTTAAATAATCAGTAAATATTTCAAGAAAGTACTTGAAAAGACCTTTAAAATGAGCTTCTGGCACTTGTAACTCTAACAACAATTGTATATTTGACGACTAATCAGCAATAGAACTATAATATTATTTCTCTTCGATGTGGTACCAGAAGGTGCCCCTGGTACTCCCCTGATGGAGCTGGTCACGATCGACCGCGCCGAGGCGCGAAAACTCTCGTCTCCACTTCTCACCCCTTTCCTCTTCCTCCTCCTCCTCCACATCTTCTTCTCCTGATACTACTACTCCTCGTTGTTGTCGTCGTTCTTCTTTTTTCTTCTTTCTCTTCACGGCACGTATTCAAATGAGCCAACGAATAAAAAACGGAAACACCTCACGTCTCGGGGCCGTAAACACCACTTCCAAGTCGGAAAGATAATGTCTTATTTATAAGCCGGAGGGCCGCAGAGAGAAAATGGTTAGAATATAGTACCTACGCCGTATATATGTATATGTATGTGGTGGTATCCGGTGAGATGTAGCCGAGAAACGGTGTGTAACAGGGTACCATAGGCGTACGATCTCCGTTCCTATCGCTTTGCTCCTAATTGATACTCATTACCACCCTCTCTCGTACAACCCTCACATTTTTCTTTTGTATCGTCCTGTATTTGTATTTATTTTGTGAAGCGCGTAACAAGCGCAATTTTCTGTTCTTTCCTCCACCTGAACTAGCGCACCCTTAGGGACACCTCGTATCCCTGGGCATGAATGTACCATATAGTAGTTTCAATAATGGCGCTACCAACGGGAGATCAGTTAAGAGTTACCATCAATCTCGGAACTAATATTGAGGTTTGAGTTTTGAATTGCTAAGATTTTTAATTTCTGGATAAGATGACGCTTACCGAAAGTCATTAGATGCAAACATGAGATTTTACACGATTAGGATCGTTTTTAGTTTCAGAAGAGACGACACTATCGAAACACCCTTCTTATGTTTCTTTTTCTATTCATTTCTTCTGCATCTTTTCTATCTTTTGCCGTGACTGTCATCTTTTTCGTTCTTCCGAAGAATCGAAATTAATCCCGGACCTTTTTTTAGCCAATCGAGCGCGGTTAATTGCCGGAGCGGAATCGTCGTCACGCGATGCCTCTTTTGTCTTTCCCGCCACCATTTTTTCCTTATCTCTCTCTCTCTCTCTCTCTCTCTCTCTCTCTTCGTGTTCTTCTGCATCGGCCTTTCGAAAAAACTCGCTTCAATTAGCCATTAAAGTGATTACGGAATATTTTTTGTTCGAGAGAAGAGCGAGAGGGAGGGAGAAAAAAGAGAGGATATCGGTCGTTTCGTTGTAACGACTTTATTTCGAATGTCGGCCGTTTATTATCGAGAGCCGCGAACAGAGGAGATTGTCGGCGCGTTTCTTTTTAGCGGTTGAGATGAAACTATATGGTTGATATTTTTTAAATGATGAGACAATGATTTGTTCCAATTGAATTGCCTGGATTTTAAGTAAATATGTGTACAAATATTTCATGGTTATCCTCCAGTTATTGGAGGTTTGATATAGTTTCGTGCCCTTCGATTCTACCTTATATAGGGTGCGTATAAGGGACAATTCGAGGAACCAAAAGAAATGGGTAAAATTTTTATCATTTTTGGATTTAATTTTTGGAAGAGCTTCCGGATCCAACGGAGTACCAATTGAAATTCTCAAAAGTGGACGTGATGAAAACAGCGTATATTACAAATCTGCATAATAGGTGATAGAAAAATAATGTTCAAACTGTAGAGTCACTCCGGGGTTGTTCTTCTCTTGTTCTTCATTATTCACTGAGTTATAAATTATTTATTTATCAACACTTCGAAATGCATGCAAAAGTGTATTTTTCTTAAGCGCCAGTGCAGTTCTTCAAATCGTTTCGAGCATAAATTTTATTTTCTGTTTGAATAGTCATGCGTATTTTCTAATTTTTCCTTTGGTATCCATAATTGCATTTAAAATTCCATCAATAAATACAGTGTGAATAGAACGGAAATATTTAAATATCATTTCCCTTCAATTTCTTTTTAAAATCGCCTCGATTTTCGCCTCTCGTCGCCGCTGTCACATGTGACTCAAGGCGGACAGTTTTTGTAAGATTTTTTACATTTTTTACAACTCTGGTATCGTTCGCTCGTAAGAAATTTAGTTTGATTTGATCGGGCAGTTAACGGGTAAGGAATTGGTTTAGTTTGACTTGCCGTAGGTGTTTTATTGTTGATTTTTTCAAAATTTCTCGATTTATTCGAAAAATAAGTGTCGTCGGTGCACGGGAAGAGTCGGTTTCTTCACGGTATGTTCACGGTATGTTCGCATCGGGAGAAGTTTTCTGAGGGAGTTTATCCGTAATTATTTTATTTTTTCGGTTTATTTAACTGTAGTATTCATAACTATTTGACTAAATTGGTGTAGTTGCCATTTTTGCAATTGTTCAATGTTAACAAGTTAACTAATAGAAATATGTTACTCGACCGAAAGTTAAGGTTTTTAAAAACAACCAATAACTCGAACAAAGTAAACAAAGTGTTTTTTTAATAAAAAACAGAAAAAATACAACTAAAAATTACGTGAGCATGGCAAACGGCAAAGAGCTTCTCTCTGCACAATTGGTACTACCCTATATATAATCTAAAACTAATCATTTGGTACTTAGTGATGTTTACATCGTTATCATATTTATTTATGGGATAAGGGATGCAATATGCTACATAATTATAGTTAAATAAGGCATTGAATGATGTATTATTGCGTTAATTTTTTTTAGATCCGCCGATTGTCGTATCAGTAACTAACGCTCTGCGAAAATGATTTTTTTTCTACTTTATTGATTTTTGATACCAGATACATCACTAATAAACCTGTAGGAGGTAAATTTATTTAAGATATTATATATCTTAATTAAGATGTACATCTCTACATCCAAAACCGTGTTTTCGGCAACCACATCAGAAATTTCAGAAATTAATTATGACTATACAAGATGCTGTATAATAATTTAATGCATCGTCGCGTGACATGACGTCACAATCCTCCTCCCGTATATAGATAAAAAATATATAGAATTTTTCTTAAATATATATTCTAATTCCTCTTAAATAATTCTAATTCTTCTAATTCTTCTATTCTTAAATATAAAATTCTTAAAATTTATTATTTAATGTTGTTATTTTTTCAGGTAGCGTGTGGTGAACATTTTGGTGGCGGTGTAGTGCACATTGGGAGAAGAGCAGGAGCATAGGGTTTCATGCCTAAATGCCATTGTCAAACGGTGAGCATTTTTATTATTAAATTCTAAAGGGCCGATATTTTTTAATACATTTATTATGTTAGTAACGGTTAAAATATAACAATTAATCTTTTTTTCAGGTGAGTATTATCGTCGGCAATGGCATAGAACTTCATATAAGGGCAGAGATTCAAGAGAGTAATAGCAGTACGTAAGGTTAGTTATTTTAATTTACTGTGATTCGTTGTGTTAATACATGTTTTCTTTGCTTTTTAGGTAAGTCTTTGGCGAGATGGTGGCAACGTCTTCGTTTGAAAGGAAAAAAGGCAAAACAGACTGTCTTTTAATGGTGCAATAGCGAACAACTTCAAAGAACAACTGAAAGGTAAAATCCAATTGACAATTATTTTTAATGGTCAGAATTTTTAAATGACGATTGAAATTTAATTATCCTTCTTATTATTATCTCGGTACATATGCGAAATGCATATTTTACAAATTTAGACAATAACGCATTTAATATTTTGCATATTTGAGTATTTTACCCTAATGAAAAAGATTTTCTAAAGAATTTATGAAGAGTTTCATGAACTGCAGTTGATTTTAAATGATATGAAGAATGAGAAGTAAGTCATGAAGTTTTAAAGGAGTTTCAATGCTAATTAAAGTCCAAGAGTTTATAGGTAAAGTATGCCAAAAACGTTTTTAAAATAATTACAGTAGTGTTTAAAATACAACTTGAAGTTTCTTAAACAAGTTCTTGCACAATTAAAGAAGTTGCGGAATTGCTTTTACATTGTTTTATAGTTGAAATAAAAATCTAATGCTTTAAGGAAAATTTGGAAATTTATAAGTTACTTGCTGCATTCTTATTGTTTATAATGTATTTCTGAAGAAGTTGCCACCACCTTAACAAAGGAATTACATTAGAAATGTTACTTTAATCACTGGATATACACAGTACCGCAATGTTTTAGAGATAGTGAGGGGGGCATATTTTACTCCAAATATGGCGGCCTAAATAATCTTCCCCAAATATGACAGTTTGCATATTTTTTATGTAGTTGAACAAGAACAGATGTAGGTTATGTAAGAAGTGACAAACAGATCATTGCCCAAATCTAAAAAATCGGTAAAGATTTTTCATATTGAACCTTAAATAAAAAAAAATGGCACTTTTTATACCAAAAGACGACTGTATAAGGGTGCTGGAAAAAATAAATTTAATTTTAGGAAATCAGTAGTTTTGGAGAGAAATAATAGAATGTGAGAAATCTCGCCAAATTTGCCGGTTTTCAAAGTGAAATTTTTATATGTTCCCGTACGATATTCCCATGGGTTAGGTTAGGTAAACGATAATGAGAAAGTTCGATTATTCTACTTTTCGCCAAAAAAATCTGGAGAAATACGTTAAATAACGATTATAACGGCGCGGTTTTCGCGCCTTCATCATTTTGAAATTTTAAATGCAGGTGTGTTTTGCCGAGATATGGTATTGGCTACACGACCGCGTCACGGATGTTGTATAAGTGTGAGAAACGTAACGAGTGATTAAATATAATTTAAGCGAATTATAATATCGAAAAATTATATAAAAGAAATTTTTTATAAGGTTTCTATAAAACCAATAAAACCCAAGTACCTAACGTCACAGTGCGCCCAGGACTCCCACAGGCAGAAATAGTCTGTAACAGACTCCCACAGGAAGAAGCAGTCTGTAATGTTTTTATAAAACCAACAAAACCCAAGTACCTAATGTCACAGTGCGCCCAGGACTCCCACACAAGAAGAAGTAGTCTGTAACGTTTCTATAAAACAAATAAAACCCGTGATGTTGCATAAAGCAGTAGGTTGCAATGCCTTTCGTTTGGTCGATTAAAGAGTACCATTCAACTGTCAAGTCTTTGTGGTTAGTTTAGGTTTTGAGGTTAAAATGCATTCTCGCGTCGATAGCCAAGGTGATCGGAGCGAATTATCAACCACGTGCTTAACCTCAAAGTTTTCTTCAAAGATACCAAATCAGGTATTTATCTATCCCCAATCTCACATTAATCTTTTCTCCCTGGTATAATCAGTGGGTTCCAATTGAGTACAGATGAGTGGGAGTGGAGGGGGTCCTGGACCCCCCCATGACACACCATTCCTGGAGGACTCCATTAAGGAGCTCCCAACGGACACACCGCAGTCAAATATTACAGTACAGCATACCGAACACACTGGTTCTACTAAACTCATAACAGTTAACGAGGAGCTTACAGAACTTATATCAAAATCATATGCCAAAACTAGCAAAGGCCCTTATGAGGTATACGTAACCAGCACCAATGGACGGAATATGGGAAATCAATCACCTTTAAAAATAGCCAAATTTATTTATAATTTGAAAAACTCGAAAAACAGGGGTATTCCGCTTACATCCCCTATAATAGAGTCACTTGCAAGTTTGTAGCCAGGGGAGTTGACCCTGATCTCTCCACAGATGAACTTATCTCATGCCTAAAGATCCCATCCATGCCGCAAGCTAAAATCCTCTCAATCAGGAGACTTACCACAAGGGACAGGAAATCCCAAGTGCCGAAATATGTCGCAACTCCCTCGATCGTATGCACGATAACGGGAACATCCTTCCCGAGGGAAATAAAAATCTATGGCTTATCCCACAGAACAGCTATATTCATTAGTCCCGTCATCCAGTGCTCGTCATGCCTAATATATGGACATACGAAGTCTCAGTGCAGAGACAAACCCAAATGTTCCAAATGCACAAAGGAGCCGCATGACAGCTCTTGTGAAAAGTTCTGCCTGTACTGTGAATCAACTGAGCACTTCTCAACCCAGAAAAATTGTCCTGAATACACCCGACAGAAAAATATCCGTTATACCATGGCAGTAGATAACAGCTCTTATGACGAAGCCATTCAGCGCTTTCCCAGGAAAGTCAGAAATCAAAGACAGCCTGAATTCTCAGCAGTCCCAGGGGATTTTCCCTCACTCCCAAGTACATCTCAGGACCCAGTTGTCCATCTTCATCAAAGGAGAACCATTTCTCCCCCCTCTGCAGGTCTTAGGACCTTCAGTGCCTCACTTGTAGGCGAAAAAAGGAAAAAATCAAATAATGATACGTTCAGTGAACAATATATTCCAACTCAGTCCACACCCTCTGATAGGACAACACGAGGTGAGAGTCCTAACACACCCACCCCTCCTATTCCCCCCCCACCGACTGCTATTCAGCAGCAAATCTATCAGGACTCATATGCAAAGGAGCTAATCACCTTTATTAGAAGTATTAAACGATCACATTTTAATCAAAACCATTTACACCAATTTGTTAAAGATATTAATGAGATCTTCAAAGATAACTCTGATTCAATGGAACATTAATGGATTGAAAGGTAATTTACTCGAGCTCAAGATCATCATTAACAATAAAGCCCCCGATATTATATTATTAAATGAAACACATCTAACCCATCCCTTCCACTTCCACATCAACAACTATACCTGTATCAGGCAGGATAGATTTGATGGATTTGGAGGAGTGATCACTTTAGTTAAAAATACCCGGCAATTTGAATCCATTAAACTCAATACTTCAGGCTTTTCAGATTACACCCAAATCATCCCGATCCGTATACCGTCCCTGGGAATTACGGTAATTAATATTTACAATCCACCGCAAATCAATATAGACAAGAAGGATTGGGAAAGCCTGTTATCCTCCATCAAGGAACCTTTCATAATCATGGGGGACCTCAATGGACACCACATCTCGTGGGGATCGTACAAAAATAATCACATTGGTCGAATCATAATGGATTCGCTAAACTCTTTCAATGCAGCAGTGTTGAATAATGGTGAACCAACCAGGATGTCTCATCTCAATGGCCCAACATCGGTGATAGACCTCACCATAACCTCCAATTCCATCTCTTCGAGATGTAAATGGAATACTCTTAATGAACATATCTCAAGTGACCATTTTCCCACTATATGTGAGTATTTCCCTCCAGGGAACTTTCCACCCCCATATAAATCTACTTACATAACTCCATCCAAGAAAGTTCATTGGCAAACTTTCTCCTCTTTTTTAGAATCCAATTTGACAGATACCCCAAATATTACATATCAACAGCTCATATCCATGATCAAAAGAGCATATGAGGTATCCACCCCGCTCCTACCCGCATCAGGGTCGACGACTAAAGCGAATAAAAGATATATTCCATGGTGGGACGAGGAATGCAAAGAGGCGTTCACAAAAAGGAAAGCACACTGGCTTAAATGTAAACAATGTCCAAACTTAGAGAATTACATCAATCTTAGAAAAAGTATTGCGGTAACAAAGAGGTTATTTAAAACTAAAAGGAAAAAAAGTTTCAGAGCTTTCTGTGAAACCTTAAATAGGGACTCACCTCTGTCCTACGTTTGGGCGAGTGTCAAAAAATTTGAGTTAGGAATTGGAGCTCGACAATTTAAAACCCTCCCACCATCACCAACAGTAGATGCATTACTTCTAGCATTAAGCGCAACTAATCCTCCCATCCAGCTTCCGCAAACCAACCTCCTAAACAGGCAAATAGAACCCATACAGGAGCATGAGCTAATCCATTCCATTTCTACAAAACATAAGGACACCGCACCAGGCCTGGATAAAATAACATACACAATGATTTTTAATCTTCCAGCAAAAGCAAGAAGACTATTACTTGACGTTTTTAATCATGTCCTTGTATCAGGGGAGATCCCATCGGATTGGAAGGAAACACTACTTATCCCCATACTTAAGACTGGTAAAGACCCAAATCTGGCTGAGAATTATCGGCCAATAGCTCTATCATCCTGTCCATCCAAAATTTACCAAATCATTCTCAAGAACAGACTGGAATGGTATTGTGAGCATAATAAGATCTTCTCGCCATATCAAATAGGGTTCAGAAAAGGGAAAGGGTGTTATGATGCCCTCGCTCTCCTTAATCAGCACATTTACAACGGTTCTTCCAAGGGCGCATACACACTGGCAGTCTTCCTGGATCTCAAATCAGCCTATGATAGTGTCTGCATCAGCACTTTGTTTAGAATACTACAGGAAATTCAGGCCCCTCCAGAAATTTCACTATCCATCCTCCACCTTTTCAGAGCCAAAACCCTCTACGCTAAAAATAATGAAATGGAAATTCAAGGCCCAGTCAGAACATTCGTAGGACTTCCCCAAGGGTCTCCTCTCAGCCCGCTCCTCTTCAAAATTTATACCATATCACTTCACAAAAACATCCCAGAAAATGGCAATCTTATTCAGTATGCAGATGACTTGACCCTGTTAATACAGGGCTGCTCTATTCCGGATATTTTTTTGAAGATGAACCATTGGTTATCTAATATAAGCATTAATCTAACACAGCTTAACTTCCAGATATCAGTTAATAAAACCAAATACATCCTCTTCAGAAAAGGGATACCAAGGAGGCCCTATCCACCCGTTATTATTAATAATCACCATATTTCTTCAGTAGGTCATACCAAATATCTAGGGGTAATATTCACACAGAACCATAAGTGGAATAAACATATTGACTACATTGCAAACAAAGCAAACAAAAGACTCAATGTCCTACGATCAGTTAGTGGATCCAGGTGGGGGGCTGACTCCCATTCCCTGCTCATATTATACAAAGGCCTAATAAGATCCCAAATGGAATACGCGAGCCCAATCCTTTCCTGTCATAATATATCCTCTTTTCAAAAACTCGAAAAAATCCAGAATCAGGCCCTGAGAATTGTCACGGGCTGCCTTAACTCTACTCCTATTAGTGCCCTCTATGCTCAATGTGCAATCCTCCCTCTGAACACTCGACGAAAGATGTTAACCACAGCATTCACAGTCAAATCTCTGACCCTTACAAATAACCCAATTTCAGAAATCCTCGAACCACTATATAAACCAAACATGCACCATAGGACAGCCTCCAGGACCAGTAATAACCCCATGCAGCAAGCCCGTCTAGAAATCGACCCGTTCATGGAAAAAATACATCGAGATGACATTCTCCCAATCTTCAAATACGAACTTCAATATTACCAAAGGAGAATCAACTGTATATTTCCCAACTACTCAAAACTGAAAATTAACTGTAATTCGGAATTCTTGGAATACTTCTCCAATAAATTCCAGGATTACTCATTCATCTATACAGATGCATCTAGATGTCCAAATACCGGAAAGACCGGGTATGGAATATATTCGGATCATATAGGAATCAATTATTCATGCCGGCTCAATAACCATCTACAAATAAGTTCAGCAGAGACAGTCGCTATCAGCAAAGCTGTAGAGTTAGTGCACAGATATCAAATCCCTAAATGCATCATATTCTCTGACTCACAAAGCGCTATCCTTAAACTTAATAAACCGCAAGGAAGCAAAGTCACAGACATCGTGCTCAGAACGAGAAAGAGCATTCTCCAAGCACTGGATGAAGGTATTTCCATACTTCTAATATGGATACCAGGTCACACAGGATTTAAAGGAAACGAAAAAGCTGACCTGTTGGCAAACATAGGTCGACAACTTAATGTGCCGGACCTGCCTCTTCCCAACGCTCAAGACATCATTACAGTTATAAAAAGGGCACAACTTGATCAATATTGCAGCCAATGGAAAGCGGAGGTCAAGGCAAGCAATACTATGATAGGCCGAATTTTTGATGAATTTCCCTCCAAACCCTGGTTCTCCATTATCCCAAACAATGCCAAAAGATTCTCATCAGTCATTAATAGACTCATGTCAGGTCATTGTCTGTCCCCTCAACATCTCTGTAGAATTGGCCTCAGAGATGACCCATTTTGCGAATGTGGACAACTGGGAACAATAAACCATCTCCTCTTTGATTGCCCAATCAATTCTATGGATCACAGAAACCCGCTATATTCTGAGCTTGCAGCTTGGGTGGATCTCCCCCTTTCGGTAGTGGAAGTGTTAAGGAAAAAAAATGTACAGGTTCTGGTAGCCATTTATAAGTACCTTTGCAGGTTTAACATTCAAATATAATACGGTAAGCTCCTCAAGGAATTTACCTTTTGACAACATTACCCTCGCTTTTATTTGCAAATTTAGTCTGCTAGTCAACGCAATAGTCCCATCCCAAAATAATCCTGCTTTGGTATCGCTTAATAGACCGCTTGGAAATGCATGCATTAAGATTCCTGCTAATCAAATTCGCACCTTCACTTACAGCACATTCGACACAGCGAGAATTAACGATCACAAATTACATAGGGATTTATGGTATGACTTCGAGTCAGACTAGCCCAGAATCCAGCAAGATAATACTTTGAAGGGTGAGAATCAAAACTCATCGACTCTGGGTAAATGACCTCTGTCGTCAAGCCCAACACTCACTAAAGAAGAAGAAGAAGAGGTTAAAATGGTCATGTCGATAGAAATTTGTTAATTATTGTGTTATTGTGAAATATCGTGTGAAAATTAGTGCGGCACATGAAGAAAACATCCCCCGGATGTAGCAGAAATCTCCTTATTCCTAGAGGTCGACGAAATAGCCGTTCGGAGAAAAGTGAGGTTAGTTGGAAAATATTTTTTTTTTCTCACAAAGTAAAAGGAACGCCGAAAATGGAATATGCACATCGTTATCTACGCTTTCTTATTGATCATTGGTAATTTTTTGGTGAGTTTTTAATTTTCACGGTTTAACCCCTTACGTAAAATCTCATTTTCGAAGGGCTATAACTTGGGAACGGAGCATTTCCTAGAATTATGATTGCTATTCCCGAACTACTTATTTCATATACTTTCTGGTGATATATAGTTTTTTTTTGTAAATTTAGTGTTCAACAAGATAAAGGTCAGCCAAAAATTCCTCTTAATTTTCGTGTAAATTGACGTAAAAAATTACCAAAAAAAGGATACAGATTGTTTAAGATATTTGCAGACCCTGAGGGAAAACAGAAATGGCTTAAATTAATTTTTCGACCTCATATGCATTAGAAACCAAAAATTCATGAGGTATATATAAATGTTTTGAGTTTGAAATAATAATTAGTAGCAGTAGTGATTAATCGATTGTGAAAAGTGATCATAATCATTGTACTATAACAAAAGTGCGTGGACAATTTATAAAATTCGTTTCCAAATTGAATTTTCCTGCCCAAATTTCTACTCCAAATATGGCGGACGTTGCGATACTGTGTATATTTAGTGACTGTAGGTGACAATTTTAATGTAAATATAATTGTTTTAAAATGTAAATGTATTTTTTTTAACAAGAACCGATGTTTCAAAGGAACATGAAAAGTTTCTGAAGAATTTGTAAGAATTGTAATTGTAAGAAGCTCTAAACACAATTACAACGTTTGTAATTCGCCGTGATTTCGACAGTAATTTGTTTGAAATGTAACTTTTCGGTCACTTTACTGCCTCGCAAACATTTTTCTTCTGATTTATGTCGAGTTGTCCCACTATACCTCTACTGCGCGCGCACATTATGGCTCAGGTATATTTTTGACATTTTTAATTGAGTATTAGCGTTTTGAAAATCCGCCAAGCAGCATTTTTTGCAGTCAAACTGGGTTTTTTTCGGCTTGGATCCAGTTCATTGGAAGTGGTTGAGCGCATTAAACCTAACCTACAAGCCGTGGATTAAAAGCCAGGTATGTTTTAATATAACTAGAGTCTGCTACTTTATAAAATGTAATGACAATTGTTGTAGGTTTGTCCAATTCATGAGATTGAGTGAGAATGTAAAACATTGATTGAAATTGAGAATGATGGAGATTCTAAAACAGTTAAAATTCGATGTTGTGCCTTCTTTACCCCCAAAAAATAATATTGAAGCCCCAGTCTGTACTGATACACAAATGCAACCAGAGTAGAAGGATGGAGAAGGTTGGTAGACTCAATGTAAAAGCAATACAAGTACAATAATCCTTCTCATTTTCAGAAATAGCTATTGCTCACGCAACAACGCTCGCTATAAGTACAGAGACAAAGAAGAGGAAAATTTCAGTCAGGAATTATTACCTAGGAGGAAAACGACGAACTTGGGTTGATGGGAATATTGTAGAGGAAACTAAAACAAAGGTAGGCAATACTCCAGTCATGAAAATAAAATAGTCAATTGAACTGCAAAGGATTCGAAACCGTTTTATTCCTAAAAAAGTGATTACAAAAAGACTTCAATGGGGTCATAATCTTATTCGTGATTATCGTTTTAACCGCGCTTTTTTGCTTTCCTACTAGACATTGTTTACTTTCTTCAAATATACTGTAAATACAGTTAATGACTAACATAACGTCTTAATGAACGTCAAATCGCCTTATGGTAAAACATATCTCCTACTCCTACTCCAATTGTAATCAGCGGCACCAATTAGAAGCGAATAAATCTTCATTTACAACTCCGTTCTTTATCGCCCTTAATCACTCCATGTAAATTTGAATAATATCGCATTGATTGTGCTGCGGTCCCGGTCTAACAGTTTAATGAGGATTTATGGGACAATGGAGAAGTATTTTATTATTTTCCACTTAAACGATGATTAAACTCGTTCGGTATATCGTCTCGAAATTCAGAAAAAGATGTTTGTTGTGGTATATTTCTTCCACCTATTAAAATATATTTTTATTATTTCTGCTAGCTATGCTGGTTCCAGTCTTGTTCCTTGTATGTGGTTAATTGATCTGCACTTTTTGTTTTCGAATTCTTACATAATAATCATCTTAAAGATCACAATTTAATCATTTGTGTCTTGATCGACTCATGAGCACCTTTTGTATTCCAAAGAGCTTTGCTCTAGAATAATAAATAATCGATCAAATCAATCAATCTCTCTTTCTCCTTCCTCTTCATCTTGCTCTTCCACTCACCTTAACGTTCACCAATATTTCTGTTTCCTTCATAAAAATTCTAGACGCGTTCCCTTCGGTATTCTGGTTTCACAACCTCCACGTCAGTGAGAGTGTCGTAATTTCACAAAGTTTCAACCTTTTCCCTTTATCTGATTACGTAGGAACGTGAGAAAACGACCGGGATGACAAGAAGAAGGAATTTGAGATAAAATATAATTGGACGAGGACAAGTCTTTTTCGTCTAAAGGACAGGGTGTCTCAGAGCTCATCGCAGGTGTAGGTAATACTCGAAAGATTATTGCACTTTCTTCAAAATGTCGATATCTTAAAAATTATGGTGGTTGCTAATTCTAGAGCAAAAAAGAGAATTTAGTTTTATGTACCATTTTGGACTTTTCGCTTTTCGCTTACGTTCGTCGGTTCTCCTGCCGGAACGAACCTAATTGTACGATCACAAGCCATAATCATCCATTATTCCGATTACTCTTTACATTTTACTTCTTCGTCTTCCTCTTTCACCTCTCGTGCACCCCCCACGGATCGGAACGGTCACGAAGCTTCCATCTCTTCATCTCCTTCTCCTCTCGTGCCCGCCTAATCACCAAGACCGTTCACTGAACCTGAGAGCGAGAAAGAGACGTAGAGACCCTTCGAGGTATACGAAATACGTCCGTGCGGCGATAAAATTATAGGATACGTGAACTTCTGTCTCTTTTTTTTGCCCGCGGGCGTGCGCACTCGTCAGCAATTACATCGGACCATTCGGATAGAGCCATCAAGTAGGTTTTTCTTGTGGATGGAGATCGAGATAAGGTGGTGACGTTGCGCGTTCGTTATCTCGATCTCGCTTTGTTTTAGATATGCGAAGGGGTGGGTGGGTAAGTGGAGGTTCTGATTAGTTTGCTCGTTTGGAAGAGGTTCGAAGTGGTTACTTCCTGTTATTGTCACAATTCCTTGTGTTCCCATTGACAAATCTTGATAAATGGGATTTTACAAGATCACCTTTTTAAATTTACGTCGATTCTATCTCCCCGTATTGTCATATCTGATACTTTCCCCTCCGTGACACACGTGTAAAATTCAAGATAGTGGACAATGTTTATATTGGGTATGGTCGTAAATTTATTCTACAGAAGGTTAACAAAGAGTGGTATAGTAGCGTAAATAGGATATTTATTTCATCAGTAATCAGCAAAGACAGTAAAATATAGTCTAAAATTCGTTGTTGACAATTATTGATAGGATTTCATCGTTTATATGCTCTTTAGCTCAGGGTAATATTCTCCATGGTCTTCATGACCAAATCTAAAAGACCAAAATCTAAGTATTCTACCATACGACTTTTTTACGCACGTTTAAATAATGCCATGCAACCAAGTGCTTATGCACAGGAAGGGTTTGCACATATCGATATGAGTCACGCCATTAAATATACTGCTAACGGTGTGAAGAAAAAACGTGGACTACATTTTTGTCGTTCTGCGCGACAAATTCTACTAGTAGAAAAGTAGAAGCCATTCTGCACAAGGAATAATGAATACATCTGTTTGAAGAGTTTAGATGCAATCGTCTCCGTTTTTCTATACAAACGAACGATTTAAACATAAACACGAGTGGCAGATCCCTCACCATATCGCAGTATGAAGAGGATACAGCTGACGGCATGTACATAACGGCGGCGGGCTTTGTGACCAGCACGGTAGGATTTATTACCAACACGAAATCATCGATATTCCTGTTCGCAATTTTTGTTAGAAATTTATATTTAAAGGCTTTATTTCACTGGGTTTTTGATATACAATACTTTCTTAAAAAATCGACACGTACCTATAAATTCAAATAATGAGGCACTGGAACACAGCCGCATGACAAATTTTCAAACCTTTGCCATAAACGTCTCCATTTCGTTATTCTGTAGTTTCGTGAAAATTCATACAGTATAGTACTGTGTTATTTATATTCGTCACTATTAGCATCAATGGCTTCTCTAGGTAGTTAGACCTATGAGGCGAGACGATAGGTGTAATAATGACCACATAATCAATGTTTATTTCAAACATGCAATGAGTATCTACATAGGGAAGTACATATGAATTAATTTTAGAAACAAGTGTTGCTTCAAAGGTGCAACTTATGTCCACATCAAGACGTTTCATATTACGAACAATGATAAGAAAGTTATCCCATATTTATGTGGATACAATTTTCAATCTGGTGGAATCGATGGAGGGAGACTTCCGTAAGTTCAATCTCAGGGAAAAATTATATTTAATTTGTTTTATTTCAGTTACTTACTCTTCTTTAAGTATAGATAACCATTTCAGATTTCACCCACCAGACCCTTATTGAACGCCTCGTAGTATACCATATCCCCAGTACCCTCATGCTGGTACTGCCATTGTATGGACGTGTCCTACCCGCGGAGCGGAGGTATTAAAATGTCACCCAGTGTGAAATCGGAATTTACGATGGCTTTCAGCGCGCTTTGAACGGAGCCCAATTATATTACGTCCCTTTTTGTATGTGTGCGTGGGAGAGAAAATCCGAGTCTCGGGTTACAAAGCAGGTGCTCCTCGTGCAAGAACAAATTTACACAAAGAATGGTAATTGTATAATAAGGATAACGTAGTAATTGGTCTACATGTGTCCTGGTTGTGGCGGCGGTACCGTCTCAGTAACCACGGACATGAAACTAGTATACGTAATGTAACCTTTATCATACAAACAAGCAAGAGATAGGTATTATTTCGGATTGATCCATGATTAGTGCTTGTTAATAAAAGGGACTGAACCCCCAATAGAGAAATTTTCCTATCGTTAAACCGTCGTAGTTTTTAAGTTTCTATTTTGTTTTTATCTTAAAACAGTAAATTTGTTCTAAAATTGTATCACTGGACTTTTAAAAACCTTTATCGATATTCGAACAACATATTTGGCGCAGCCAGTAGGATCTGTCTTGAAGGTTGTCACTTTTATTAACAAGCACTATTCACTTTACTAATAGTTCTTGATGTTCTTTTGAATTTCAGAAAAGTACCTATCACTTGTTTGTTTATACGATAGATGGATGGATGTTTCTGGTTATATTACTTATAGGATAGATACGTTTTCAAAATCAGTCAATCATCGTGATTTTTTTGAACACTATTGTCGAAATTGATGTGTTCATGTATTGTTAGAGTTCTGTATGTCACATTTTGAGGTTACTTTAAAATTCATCAACTCAACGATCGACATTTACAACTAGCAAGTTGGAACTGAAAGGCTAACTCAAATTTTGAATTTGAAAGCAAAATAACTAAATCGGTTATTTTCTTAGATTTTTTGATTCTGTACGGCTGCAGACAGCAGTTACGACATACGATAGACGTAAAATTATTGATGCAACTTAGTACAGTGTCTTAAAGTTAGGCATTGTAGCTGAGTTGTAAAATTTTTGGAGTTCTTCGTCATACTTTGTGGGAATCAATGTGAACATCGTGAATTCGCCCAGAATTCTACCGTTAACCAATTAGTAATATATAATGGTGAGCGCGCCTTGCTGCAATCCGCCAAAAATAGAAATCAAAAGTTATATGTAAATGGCTGACATTTAGGCAAATTAAACACCAAAATAGCTCCGTTTAGTTTAAAAAAGGGAATAAAAAGCAAACATTTAGAAACCACTTTAAAAAGCACAGGTAAACACGAAAATGCAAACAAACTAAATAAATACAATTTAGGGGATGCTAAAATTTATAAACTTTCGCGTTATCCTCTCAAGAGTTCTAAGGCTACGAATATTTTTGTTAAACTACAAGATAATTTCATTATTTTCATTATTAGTAAATTTAGTGAGGCCTCGAGGGCCATTAAAACCTGAAGGGTCATCTTACAAATCGTTTAGATCGGATTGTTAATAAATAACGACTGCATCATTAGTTAGCGTAATTGGATAAGACGTGTTTTTAAAAATTGTAATCATAAGAATTGCCTAGATTTTGGGTTTCACCCAATTTGAAATTTTGACATTATTTAATGGGGTGGATTTCCTAATCTTTAACTAAAAGGCAAAAAATGAGGAAAAGGCATTATTTAAACACTGGCTATATTGCCGTCATCAGTAAAAACACCGAGATATTCTTAGTCTACGTCCTCTAAAATATTTATTTCTACATTAGAATTTTAGTTAGGTTAGGAAAATATTTTTCATAAAACCTTTGGTATTTAGGCTATTATAGATCTCTGCCAATATTTCCTTCTCAAAAAAGAAAGAGAAAGGAATAGGCACAGCACTGAAACTCATTATATTGTGTCCCCTCAACCATAGTATATATATACGTCTATTTATATTTTTATTAAAGTTTCAGTTGTTTTGTTAACATTTTATCCATAATTTAATAACGACTTTACGAAACAATCTGGCAGAGGCAGTCTTACAAGGTGTTAATTTGTTTTGTAAAGGTGCTGTAAACGTAGCAATAAACATACCTTGGATTCAAATATGGCCAATGAATACAGTTTGTGTTTAATCGATTTCAAACATTCACACCGATAATTTAAATATTCTTCTAATATCCATTTCAATTGTTGAGCAGTGTATTTAACATATCGACATAAATAAAAAATATAAGTGATCAAAAACTCACGTAATCCAACCATTGCAATTAAAATTCATAAATAATTTCCATAGTTATGGTGAATTTAATAGAGACTTCGCCATTTAATACTGTACACTGGTGAATTTTAATTTTGACAATATTGAGATTAAATTGAAAATTACTTTTGGTTCACTATGGGACACATGAATCCTGATGTGACTTTAAGGAAACCTTGAAGTGAAGTACTTATTGAGAATATTAATGAAACACTTAATTTTGGTTCGGTTAAATTTTATTGTCTACCATTGATATTTTCTCATTTTCTTTTTGGGAATATTTCGAAAAATATTATGGATACTTGTATATAATCCTCTACAAAAAGAGAACAACTTGAACAAATATTATAATATATTTACATGGAAAACACAATATAATCTAAAAATTCGTCAACATGGTATTAAGTAAATAAACAAAGCATTCTTTCGTCACGAAGAAGGAACAACAACAACCTCAACTCATTTATCTAATTTATAAATATTTTCTTTAAGAATAAACATTTGTTCGTTAATTAACCGAATCACATCATTAAAGCTATTTCAAGCCTTTTTAAATATAAATTCAAGGTAATAATTGTGATTAATATATAACTACTTAATTTACTTCAATACGTGAGAAATACTTTAATTTACGAAATTCAATTCATAACTCACTTTAACAGTTTAAAAGCTGCGACTATCTCGTTAAATGCATGTTCTGGCGAATCTGGTATGTATAATACAATTTCAAGTAATTACTTCTACAATTAGCGCTCGAAATGTTTCCAAATCAACCCTGTACAATTAAATTACCTTATTAATATCAACGAAATTGATAAGGATGACATAAACGATATCATCATATATCAGTTGGGATAGATTATACAGGGCGTTACTTTCTCTTCGGCGGTACCAACTCGAACTTCCACACTTTGTTAGGCCCTATCTCGACGACGTACAGGGCGGAACCGTTGGGGCACAAAGCTATGGCATGGGGGTTACCGAAACCCTGAAAAAATGAATTTAAAAATTAAAAATGAAAGGAATTAATCAAATACACGTTATCACGGTTATATTTGTTCGCCTTATTGGAAATATTTCTATTTCTGATTCCGATAAATTTCAAATGCCTTCAGCCCTTAGAAGGGCGACCGCTGCCACGGTCTCAGTTCGCCACTGAAGTGATAGTGACAGTCATTGGTTTCAACTTTAGGATAATGATTTAAGACATTTATAATTTGACGGGAAATTCATCGCAACAACGTGTCGCAATAGGAGCTGTGAATCAATATTGATTTTACGCCATGAATACCTCTTCTGGTGCCCAGTGGTCAATGACCGACTCGGTCTGGACGTCTATGGTCAATCCCTGGACTGGGATGTGACGTAATGTTGGACCGTTGACAGCGTACACTAACTTCCCTAGAAAATAATAATAGAAAATTACTGAATGAAGATAATTGATTATTGATATTAATACAGATGTAGAGGAGACTGGGGCTAGTTTGCCATTGCGCTGTAATTCGCGCATTAGGGGCTAATTGGCTGAAATTCTTAATACGTTTTAAGTGTTATGCTTCCCCCTTTCTTTCACGAAAGTTCCACAAAGTTTGCTCTACACTGATATAAGTATATAAAATAGTTATATATAATGTTATATAAAATAAGTGTGATTTCACTACATTCATTTGTAGAGACGCTATACCTTTATATCAATTTGCAATATAATAGAAAGATTCTCTGTCCTTAACTATTTTTCAACACGGTGAGATCCTTAAATATGCCGCTGGGACTAGTTCGCCAATTTTTTTACGCGTTACCCAAAACTCCCCAGACTAATTGTACAAATGTAATTTATAAATTTAGATTCTTTCACGGTGTAAGATGTTAAAATAAGCATTCATTCATTTTAATTTCGATTCATTAGTACGGTACTTCTTACCTTTGGCCGCTATACCGAATACTCTACCCATGTCCGGCTGTTGGATGGTCAAAGCCGGCTCGCTCTTGCCTTGAATCGTGTACAACCCTGCCCTAGGGCAGGTCACCCTCATGTTCTCCCTATCGGCGACGCAGAGCCTGTCCATCGGCTCGATCAGGGCTAAGGCGTGCGGCACTTGAAGGGAGAGGAACTCTGAAAACGAATAGTTAAACTTATCGAACCGACAGAACAAGTTTTCTATTTTCCAGAATAAACACCCTTGTTAGAGGATAATAGTGACTTTAAACTGAAATCTCATTGCTCAAGAGAAAATGTCATCAAATTGCAGTTGGTATATCTATTCGTATTAGGCAATTGGCAACGGGAGACAGATAGGACAGAAATAACCGAAAAGGATTCAGGGTTTAGTTTAGGTTAAGGAATGACGTGAATAATCAGTTAGTATTAGTTTTAAATTTGGTTAGAAAAGCCAGTGAAGGATTACGTATGACATTGGATATAAACTATCTCTCATTCACTCAGAAGGAGACAAACATAAAACGCAACAATGCAACAATATTCGTCACTGTTTTTCCTCTCACCTGGTGGGTTAGGTATGACCCTCAACAGCCCCCCTGCGGCGTTGTACTTGAGGATTCTGCTGTTGCAGTAACCGTCCGCTATGAAAATCTCTCCTGTGGTAGCTATGGCTATGGAGGTGGGTTTACACAAGTGCCTCGCGTCAGAGCCAGGCTCGAACCTGTGGCCGAACGTCAAGGTCGGCTGCAATTCCCCGGGTTTGAACTAGAAACAGACGGCCCTTTTTAAGTTTTGAACCTCCGGGTTATAACCTATTACCCAGGTGCATTGTTGTACCTACCTTAAACGCTTGGTGTAACGCGACATCTGTCGCCCATAGGTTGTCATGCCTGTCGACGGTCAAGCCGTGGGGCATGTAGAAAAAGTCCGCTCCCCATTTCCCCAGCACTTTCCCGGTCTGCGGATCTAAGGTGAGCACGGTGTGTTCCTTTATGGGCCCCAGGTCCTTGTGTTGGTAATGGTGGGTGGAGTTGAAAGTGCTGCAAGGAAAAGTACAGGACTAATATAAAACAATAATACTATAATAAATCTCAAAAGATGAAAATAAGCATAAAAGGCTTAAAGCTGCATGTAACAATATTCTGGTCAAAATTTTCAAAACGTTTGTTGTTATTTTAAGTACACTACGAAAGATTGCTTTTATTTCTCTCCTGAGTACTAGCCAATAGATTACACATCTGGCCTCTTTCCCTATATTAATATTGTTCGTATGAGTTATTATGTTTACCTCCCATCCCACACCCTATCGCCTCTGTGGAATATCACAGGTTGCCCTGCAGAGTTCACAGATACCCCTGAGACCTGTCCTAAGCTGATGGGGTCCTTGGGCCAGTTTTTGACCGCCCTCGGGACGTCCGGCTTATCGATTGTCTCTTCTGAACTTTCCTGAGACGATTCCGCATTCTGAAAAGAAAATAGAAAATTTCAGGGAAAAGCAAACGTTCTTACGCTTGTAGACATTTTGAAATGAAATGCGGAAAAGACGTACTGGCGACAACTCGTTTCAATATTCTCGAAGATGATTAATTCGAGTGTTTGCTTTCAAATTAAGCGATTCCCTTGGGCCTTGTTCGCTACCCCGTATATTCGCTATAATTGTCATCATTTCTATTAGTGGGTCTCGTGATTCACTCGGTTAGGGACCCTGGTCGTTTGACGATAAACTGTTGAAGTGTTTGCAGAACGGATGGGCCATATGGCATCAAAGGGGGGACGCGCGTCACGAATCTCGAGTACTTCTCGACGTTTCACTGCAATAGTTTCGAGATTCATTCGGAGGTAATCGTAAATCGAATCGTTTTACCCGCGCCGGGCGTAAAAATAAATTTTCAGATCGATGAAAGCGATAACGGTGAACGTAAAACGTGAATGTTAATTGAAATTTTTATATATGAGACTTAAGGTCGCGTTATTTATGGATGGTATGAATTACATTACCGGTACTTTCGTCAATCTTGTTAGACCTAACGCTATAATGATTAGTAGATACGTAAGGTTTGGACAAGCTTTGCTTTGGAAGATTGCATCACTTCAAAATCCATGCCACAACAAGGGTATCACTCACCGACTCACTCACCATAAGGTACTTACTTTCCTTTGGTAGTGCCAACTCTAATTTTAACCGACTTTCTGGCCTAATCACCCCATTAAATTCCCTGGAGGCACCGCCACTGCGTACACAACTTTCAAATAATTACTTACCACTACAAACCTATACCCTACCACCGGTACCATATGTACCGATGATTACTTGCATTAATGTAACAATTAATCTGGTACTCACTTTCTTCTCCTCGGTACTTAGTACAGAGATTATTATTATCCCGAAAACGGACAAAGTACATGCCGATATAACGAAGCTCCGACTGACTTTCATCGTACCATGTTCACTCGTACTTAACGGTACCGCTGCTCGGTTAAATGGAGTAGTTACGAGGCGTATCGTTCGTACGGTACTGCGTTACTCTTGTGGTGACGAGAGGAATGTTTACGGTCGGTTAATAAATAAATATCATACCAATGTTAAGTAAATATTGACGCCGGAATGTATTGAGTAGAAAGGCAATTTTTGCATTCATTTGGAGCTGAAATGCTTATTGAATTATAATAATATCCGTTAGAGTGTCCGTGGAGCTATTAAATAAATGATAGTGTTGAAATGAGCGTTAGAGATTCCAATGTACATCCCTACAATTATTATGGTTTTTCTAGTGGTTTTAAGCATTCACTCCACGATGAAGTGGAAAAGGGTATGAAAGAAAGTCAATGTGACTAATAGCCTGCCACCGCTTTGTTCATGCCGTCAGTTGTATCCTCCCCATGCGGCGATATAGTGAGGGATCCGCCACTCGTGTTTATGTATAAATTGTTCTTTTGTACTTCAATTATACAACGATGTAATTGGATGTCAATGTGAAATAATTAATTATTTTCAACAAAAATAATTACGTTCGCGTGAAACTAACGATTTTATTGGAAATTATAATACCTTGTGTAAATTTAAGCAATGAAAAGTAATTTGCTTCTTTCTAAGCTATTCTTATAATGTCTGCAAGTATTGGCATATTCTGCTCTAAATTTCCACTTGGACATTAATCGTGAAAACGTGCCTTTCGTTAACCTACCGTGATTAAAAAGAAATTGCAATATTGTGGCAATTAATTCTTAATTCAATAATTAATTAATATTGAAAAATTCGTGGTCCATTTATCGATATTACGTCAAATTAATATGGCTTTTATAGCAGCTATATTTTTTACGGAATTTACTAATTAATGATACATATACAGAAATAATTTACGGTACTCTTAACACACTATACAAATTTACGACATTTTTATTACCAAAAATCTTCTTAAAAGAGCGCCTGTTAGACATGATGTTTGTTTAACTTTGTACTAGGTATTTTTGTGTGCTGAAGATGGTTTATAGTTAATAATTACTACCTACGGCTTGCCTACGCTTTAGGATTTCTTTGAGCCGACGAGTTTCTTTTCCTTTTGTATCGTATGATTTTCGCTATTAATAGCTTCGACATCAGAGTGCACAAGTAGTGGGATTTTCGACTACGTCACAAAATATTCCAGTCGTGGATAACTCAAATTAAGAAGGAATAGTGTATTTTAGGGGAAACAGTATACGATAATAATAATAAAAAAGGAGTAAACGTCAAGTAAGAGCTGTTTAAGACACCGTGGTGCCAATGGTGCACGTGTTTCCTCTATAACTATCTATAAACCTAAGCCTATGGCAAATGAATTAAAATTTGGTGCGACATGAGGAGCTATTCTCTTTATATAACTTTTCCTGGAATGACTGAAACACTTCGTTACCTACGTCAGGTGCTCTAATGAAAATAAAGTTATGTTAGTGCTAAGTTACCAAGCTACTCACTTAAAAAATTTGGTTGCTATGAGATTATGGGATTATTTTACTGCAACTGCTTATTTATTGTTTGTAGTTAGTAGACGTAAGTTCTCTTTCACCCATAGAATGCTATTTTACACAAGCAGCACAAAAATGGTTGAGGACCCACCCAAAAGGACTGCTACCTTGATTAAGGCGTATCCTGACAGCCTCCATAATACCAATCAGTAGTGAACTAGCTAGCAGAAATATGGTCACTTGATATAGGTGTCTTAAATGGTGCTGATTTCGCTGCTGTTAAAATAGTTGCTTGAGCACAATGTGATGGCACCAGAAAGTTGAAGAAAGGCAGTACTGCATACAAAAATAAGTTGAAAGATTGGCAAGAAAGACGTATGCAATAGGCCTTAAAAGCACTTAGAAATTTGAAAGAAACTACGACGAAATTATCAAAGGGAGTGGCAGTTTGGCTCTACTTTAAAGCTCTTGAACAGAGCTGAACTGAATTGAATGGTACAGTTACTGCTTCATTTGTGGGAAAAAATCGCGACTGAAGGTATCGGAAGTGTAGCTGTTGGGCTTATGAAACAGCCCGACTAGAAATTTGGCTAGGCAAACCCGAAAACGTATCGGGTCCCGATCAGGAAGTGGCCGGGCATGCTCGCCTAGGATTACCTGGCCAGATCCTGGTCAGGACCCGATCAGGTAATGGCGTGGCATGCCCGCCTACGATTACCTGCCCAGATCCTGATCAGGGCCCGACTAGGCACTGGCGCGGCATGCCCGCCTAGGATTACCTGGCCAAATCCTGATCAGGACCCGACCAGGTACTGGCGAGGCATGCCAGGGTAGGACTGACACTGGCGAGGCATGCCCATCTAGCATTACCTGGCCAGATCCTGATCAGGACCCGACCAGGCAATAGCGAGGCATGCCCGCCTAGGATTACCTGGCCAGGACCCGATCAGGCACTGGCGAGGCAAGCCCGCCTATGATTACCTGGCCAAATCCTCATCAGGACCAGACCAGGCACTGGCAAGGTAAGCCCGGCTAGCATTACCTGACCGTATCCTGATCAGGACCCGATCAGGCACTGGCCAGGCATGCCCGCGCAATCTATCATTACACCCATTATTCATAATATACGTATTATGAATGTGACAAAATTAAACACTGAGTGTAATTAAATGTGATTAAAGGTAATTAAAACTCTGTTACATTGTGTAAAAATCTAAGTAACAAAATATATTTATAATTTTCTGATTTTTTGAATTTTCTTAATTTCGAAAATCATCAATTAAATAAATCTCCGAAGTATTAACGCCGGAATAAAATAATATAAATTAATTTTGTTAATTATTTAGATCATTATCCAGTATGCTCGAGAAAACAAACAGAAAAATGTGTGATAACCGTGCAAGGCGAATTCGTGAACTTACTTACCAACGAGTTAGATTGTTCCTCGAGAGTCAAATTGAATTAGAGCAAAAAAATAGTGAATTTGGCATAACTACATATCTCAGTGTTAGTGGAGTAAACTCTTTGAATGACGATTACCGCGATAGTGACTAAGTAGTGCCGAAAAAGCAGTTGACGTAACATCATAGGACGTACGAATTTGTAAAATTATTTCTATCTTTAATATTTTAGTTACGCAGTTGTTGACAAAAAAAATTCGCAGCGCTATTAATTTGACAATACCGACATTTATGATTCGCATAACGATTATTGTTTCCGGATTAACGCTTCAGGTAAAAGCGACCCTTCGTTCGTTACCTACTATTCCAACCAGTTTTTATTCAAGTCTTGTGAAGTGAGGTTGCGGCCGACGGAGGACCGTGAAGATAGTATTTTCTACGACAGTGATGAGGTAATTCATTTACTAAAACGTGAATATTTGTTAGAAAATAATTATTTCTCAATTTACAGAAGACTCTGACATTTCGAGATCCCCACTGGATAAAAGCAAACAGGTGAGGGCTTTCTCTTCTACATTAAAAAATCCAAAAAATTAGAATAGGTGCATAAAAAAAAATTGGTTTTTGTTGTATTTTAAGTTTTTTTGCGATTCTTTGTATTTGTACTGTGTTTTTTAGTATATTATCACTTTATTATTTTATCCTGTATATATCGTTTATATTTCATGTGTTTGTATTTGTTTATTTTATTTATTTTATTTATTCATGTATTCTTACTCTTTAATATGTTTGTATTTGTACCGTCTCTTTTGTATGTCGATTTTTGGTGTATTTATTATATTGTGATATCAATAAAATACTGTATAATATAAATTAAGTTTTCTTGACGTGGCCCCGGTCAGGTCTTCCTGACCAGGACCCGGCCGGGATTGCCCGTCTAGCACCCTGTAAGGACTGTAACGCAGATGTCCCGTCGGGTCCTGATCAGGACGACCTGACGTGGACCCGGTCAAGTCCTCCCGATCAGGACCCGGCCGGGCATGTCCGTCTAGCACCTTATAACGCCCGCCCGGTCGGGTCCTGGTCAGGATGACCTGACCGGGTCCACGCCAGGAATGCCCGGTCGGGTCCACGTCAGGTCGTCCTGATCAGGACCCGACGGCACATCTGCGTTACAGTCCTTGCCGGGTGCTAGACGAGCAATCCCGCCCGGGTCCTGGTCGGGTACAGGAAATAATTTCTAGTCGGGAGCCAACACTATCAACCACAGAGAAATTAAAAATTGGAAACTTGGTTTTACACAAACCATGGAAAATTTATTTATTATATGGACAACAAAACAATTTGGAAACCAATACCATTGGAACACATGGAATGCTGCACGAACACATTTTGCTACTTGGGAATGGCTTGTGATATTCATAATCTTACCTGCTTTAAGACTTTAATTTAACTGCTACATCAAGACAGAAACGGCAGACTTTTTAAAAGTAAGCGGTAATGTTACAATGTGGAAAAATGGCATGACCAAGGCATCTACAACATAAAAATTAAACGAAAACTGTGCAAGAGTAAGAGGACGTTTTACTACGTGGGAAGTGGCTTTGATACATCATGAGAGGCAGGTGTACGTTTTGAGAACATCTGAAGGCACATGACCAACATATTGGAAACATTTCTATAAGGGAATATCAGATTTTGAAGCAACCTTCAAAGTATCCCCCTTCAAAAAGTCCGTGACATCATCCCGAAGGACCTGTACGAAAAACAATATTTCATAGGAGGTAATGCTATAACAACCCGACGAGCCCTTCCCCTCACCTGTCCAACGCTCCCCGCCTCGTGATTGAGGCTGAGCAGTTGCCGGACCTCCTCGTAGAAGTGGTCGTCTCTTCCCCTCGGGGAGGCGACGTCTTCGTAGGGCAGCCCGCGGATCGTCGCGAAGAGGGCGAAGGCGAAGGGGACGCCGAGGAGCGTCGCGACGGTGACCATGGCCGACGGTGCTTCGGTTTCGGGATCTCGGACGGGCGACGGGCGGTGATCGATTGGCGTCGGGAGCGCCGGGAGGACTGCGACGGGACCGCGCACTCGGGCTCACGTGTGCGTGTGCGTGAGAGCCGTGCTCCACCAGGTGGACGAGAGGAAGAAGGAGCGAGAATGAGGACCGGAGGGGATCGGAGAAGTCTAAATGGTGATTTTAGACGCCAGGTAGAGCAGTTGTTAACTGTAAATGCTATTGGTGGGATTTCGCCAAAAATATTGAGGGGGGGGGAGGGGATTTTTTTGGAAAGGTGCTGATCACTCAGGAGCTAAAAAACACGCCATATCGATACTGTTTGAATCTCACAAGTCCAAAAACCTTATGCAGGTGACTGAAACCCCGTATTCAATTGTTGACAATAGGACGATCATATTTCCACCTCCAAATATATCATAACCAAATATTTTTACTACGTTCAAATTATCTTTTTCGAGCCATTTATTTGTATAGAAATTTTCGAAATACGTAATACTTCTGTCACCATTATGGATAAGTAATTCCAAATTTATTTTGAATCAGTTAGTGGAATCATTACAGTTATAAGAGTCTATTCCTAACGAAAAATCTGATGCTCTTTTCGAGATTTGACGTTCTCTTCAAATCCGGAGGGGCGTTACATGGTTCCGAGTATTGTTGTATCGTGGTTTTGCCGGTCCGTTGAAAGTGTTCCAGGCCAGATGGTCGTCCTCGTCGTTTCTTCGAAACCGTTCTGGTGACGCCATTTTGTCAAGGTGGATATAGGTTTCGAGGTGTAGATTTGCACGAGTTGCCTTTCGGAGGTGAATAACTTGGCCTTCAGCTATCTGGAATATACACAGCATTGCATGGTAGCATCTTTCTCATCTTTGCTCTCCAATTTCCGCTTAGCTCCTGATGCGTATGATTTAAATTATTCTGTTGAATGCAACAGACGGCAAAATCCACCATATGTCATGTTTAGTCAATGGAATAATTATTCCAGAGCAATAACGACAATGTGACGTAATACGTAATACACCGTGGCAAACTTGAGTTATACAAAAGACATTGCATATTCCCGCGTCGAGCCTCAAGCCTCATTGTTTATCTGCCAAGTGCGTATCACGCTAACGTATGTCTGATGGATAAGTGCCCCAATTGAAATGTTAAAGGAGCGTTTCCCTTTGATGTCTCGGAAGCAGAACCGCGATCGATCCGATCCGCAAAAATAGACCGCAACGACCTTCGCGGATTACGAAGTTCACGTCGGAGGGAATGCAATAACGTAATAATAAATTGGATACCGTCGAAACCGATCGTCTGATCCAGAAAAGTCCAGAAATCCTAATAATAACTCTTAAATGGGAAACTTTTCGTAACTGCCTGCAGCCGTATAGTTTAAGCAGAATTTTTTTTCGGTATTTCATTACATGTATAAGCAAAAAATAATTGAAAAGATATATCGCCATTTTTCCAAAAAAATATACATTTAACAAATGGCGGAATATAACACATCTTGTCAATATTAACTCTTGTTATTCGTAAACGCTATTTAACTGTAAAATGAATTTAAAATATTGTTTTTTCTAATGTTTTGTGAATACTGATTAAGCTAAAATCCATTTTAAATTAAATAGCGTATATGAATAACAGAAAAGGTTTTGTCAGTCATAAGCTTCGAATATATGCTGCTATGTAAATTGGATAGATCATCGGAGGAATCTGACCTGGAAGGGCTCTCTAAGATGAGCCTACAATTCATGTATCTTATAAGCGTTAATTTACGTTTTGCATTTGTACACATACTCACAGTAGTTTTATCACTATTTTACCGTCACAAAACGGATACAAAACGGGTTGTAAAACCAATGTGATGGTAAAAAGTTTGGCATATTTTGCACGACAGCATGCGATGATAACCAAGCGACTAAGGGTTGACGGCCAAGACGGTACAACCCTTCTCAGATGTTATGCTTTTCCAGATTTGAAGAGAATGTACAATCTTGGCAACGACATTGGATCTTTGCGATAGGACCAGATCCTTATAACTCTAAAAACTTCACTAGCAGCTTCAAAACACAGTGATTACTTGTCCATGACGATGACGATAGTTGTTCAATGGAAGTAGCCTAAAGACTACAATTGTGTGTTCCGTGCATCCGATCCGTGCTAGACATAAGGTAGAAGTTGGAGAGATCACGTTACATGGATAAAGAGAAGAGTTCACATGTCACTTAGAACATGGAAAATCCTTATTTCCCATCGGTTATCAAATAGAAAATTTGCATTGCTCATACAAAAATCATTTTCGGTGAATTTATTAAAAGCCGAAACGAGGGAATTTTAAATCGCGTCCGTCAAGCGTAATCCCGTTTTAACTATAATATATTTACCTTCACGTCCCTCGCATACAAATCTTGATTGACTCCGATGATTGATAAGTCGAGTTAATTAAAATCTAATCTGACGCTATGATGCGATAAGATTATATTATTAATCCGCGAGAAGTGGCGGCATATAAAACGAACTTAGATTCATATTCATTTACGTTTATTACACATAATAATAATATATTTATTACAGCAGGATATCATACACTGTACAATTCTTTTCGTATAAAAATAAAAAAGTTATCATCATCACGACTCGCAAATTAAATATAGATGGCTAAAATTAGAGAAAATCAACTAGAGATCCCAGGAATGTTTCCCTTATATTTTCATGAAATTACATTGATTTACTTTTAAATTTACTTACTTGAATTCTGCGTTGAAATCGTCAAATTTATGATTCATGTATATAAACACTTCAATTTCCTGTAATGAACAGGCATGGATCTGAAGCAATTGAAACTTTCAATTCTCTCATGATGAAGGGGCACAGCTCTGAGGTGTAAACAAATGTGATCAGTGAAATGAAATGAAATGTACAGCTGTAGCATGAACAGTGGGTAGTAGGTAAAATATCTTGATAGAGTCTGAGTCTTGAAAATCTGTTAAAGATTCGTCTTCATCGTTAGTTTTATAATCTATTAGGCAATTTATGAACGCGCTGAATTATGAAGTAGAAAGGAAACTAAGATCGTGATGCAGTAAAGCCTCAATTGCTTCAGAGAGTTTTCTTACAATTTTCCAAATGTTAAATGACACAACAATTCAAAAATGACATAAATACGGGTTTAAATATACTTTTCTGAAAAGTGACGCGCCATGACGCCCCGGCTGGGCGTAATCTCGCGTACTTTCTGCGCGTACCCTAAACCGAGACATGTTCGCGCACAATTGAAACAAAGAATTAGGATTACGTATTTACAAAAGGGAGAAGGAAAACGGCCGATGTCCTAAGTTTTACTGTCGTTGACGTCAACTGAGTTCTGTATTTGCTCCGAGGCGTCGGTTTCCATGTCTTCGTCCTCCTCGGAGGGCCTAACCTGAAATTAATTAACTAAGTTAATAACGTAGGCCGACCGCTAAGATGTTGAACTAACAAATCTAGCTTCGTTGACTTCTCATCGAAGATTCGAAAGGCTAATAGACTTTCAGTTACTCACCTTCAACGAATCCTCGTAGGGCACTCTAGCTTCGACTATCTCCGAGGCAGCTGCAGCTGGAGTATCTGGCGCAGCTAGCTCGTCTTTCGAGTTAGCTTCGGCGGCTTCGACGAAGGCCGAAGACAATTCCCCGCTGAGCTTGCTCACGGTTTGAGTCGCGACGTCGTACATGAATATCTCTCGTTCCTTGTCCGGAGCTTGTCTGAAAGGGGAAAATATATGTTTCTCAAATATTTATGATCCTTGACATTTTTCTAAAGAGGCCCACAGAAATGCCTGATCAATATGACGAGAAGTTGAAAGGTACCATCGATAATACCCCAGCACCATCCTCGTTATGCGTCGTGTTATCGATTTCTCTTTTAGAATACAACACTGTTCCGTGTTTGCTTTATGATTTGTATTCTTCAATCTTCTTGCATACTTTTTTGAGGTACTCACATTTGCCTATAGCTTTGAATTCTTCGTTTCCTCCTCATATTGTTACTATTCCGTCTCAGTCCCACAAAATATACCGAAGTACGAAACATTAACTCCCTTCATCACAACTTACTCTGCCACCAAAAGGATCACAGCCTGTTTGTCGCTCTTCGTCCTGTTTTCGCTCTCGAGGAACTTTCTGTAATTCTCCAGCGTCGGTTCCGAAAGGAGCTCCTTCAGGCTCTCCCCCTCGATCAGGTCGAGATCGTTCTGGCGTCTCAGCTCCCTCGGTTTCCTCTCTGCCGAGAAATCGTAAGTCACTGGAGCGAGGACGACCACGCTGGAGATGTTCTTGCCCTTCAGCTCTGGCACGTCCGGAATCGGGAACTGGGAGCCGTCCACTTTCAGCGGAAGATACCTGAGGGCAGGAGGAAAATTATTAATTAATTGAAAATTATGAGATGGCGGTTGTTGAAACGTGTTACGTTACGATTTTTAGATTCATGTATGTAATTTAATGTTTTGTTCTGAGGACACGTTTGGACGGTCTGGGTACTGTTACAGCGTTACCTGTTACAGCGTTTCATCGACGTTTAGGACAACTTTCTTTTATTTAACATACCCTTACAAATAGCGATTTAAATGCATTTAAAACAACCAAACTGACATCTTACGTTAAACATACAAAATTAACATTTCGCGGTTTACTTTAACAACAATTTGCTTGTGGATTCTTACTTTCTGGAAATAATGGATTTGTCACTTTTGAGAGGGTCCCTTTGTATTTAAAAGCGTTCCAATTTCCTATTTTATTCTAAGTATCTACTTTTGTCTCGGATAGTCGTATGACAGCCAAATTATATAATTAACTTACGTGGGCGGCAATGGTTATTTGAACAGATTAAACGAAATAATGTCGTTGGTTAATCCTATCATTAGGAATGGGCAAAAATGTATTTTATAGCTTACGTCCTCCCTCGACTTTAGCCTTGTCTTAATCACCGAACCTATCACACTCGGCTTAAAAACTAATTATCGCCGTGATTTGTTACCGCCTGATAATGTCAAACGTATTTCCACCACTGGTACATTTTCCAAATTTTATCGAACCTCATGGGAACATGGCGGCACGTTAGAAATGACTAAAATTCAGGAAATTTATATCTTTTAGACACTTATACCCAGCATTTCACTGGAACGTATTTAATAACTTCTGCTATCAGGACAAGTGTATAGCTTTGGTTCCTGTTCCCCTTCCCTTTCCCCTTCCAATTCCCTTTTCTTGTAAGAAGCTACATATGCTTCGTTCATTACTTTACCGATTGCGAGTATTCATTAACATCCCCGTTTGAGCAGGTGCAATTGTTAGAATTATTTGCAGTTCTGCTTTCTTCAAGGCAAACATGCCTTTGGCTCCTACTAATCCTCTATGTATTAGTAAGGGGTGCCTAAAACCTCGCTAGAATAAATTTACGGTATATCCATTCTTCAATTTTCAATTACAGTATTAATCCCCATCCAAGTATCAATTTTAGTTCTGCCCATTCTTTCAAACTTCCGAACCTCACCTCGTGTAAGACTCGTCGTTCAACGCGACTGGATTAACCTGCTTCGATTGGTCGACTTGCACGTAAGCGTCTTGGATCTTCTGTCCCTTGTCGGTGTCGGGATCGTAGCGGACCACCTTCAGGTCGACGGCTCCCGGGGGCGTCCTCCCGTCCGGCGCCTCCACCCTGACCTCCTCGATCTCAGAGGCCTCCGGTTCCGGTTCCTCCAGGTCTCCCCTCTCGCCGACCAGCCTGTTGCTGGACACCGGGATACCTTCCTTATCGACGATCGTCGGTACGGGATGGCTACCTGAAATATATAGGTAGATTAATGTATTGTATATATACGTGAAACAAGGTGTATGGTAATGCAGTGCCGGATCCTACTTTATCATACAACGTTAATAATGGATATTAATGAGGCTTGCTTGCCTACAATACGGTCTTGCGTTCGCCATAAATTATATGGTGCATTCACCAACATATAGAGTCGTAATATTATTTTAAATTAATTACAAGATTGACACTATTAACAAGAAATTATAACATAACAAACAATAAAATATTAATTCGGGATGCTTCGGGACTGAAATACTTTTTTGCAAAACCACCTTAATGGGTACTTAATTCTAAGAATTGCTTCGTTTTATACATCGCAAATTAACTCATCCAAATAATTCTTTCATTCTTGAATTCCTTCCCTCAACGTTCATATGAAATATTTTTTGCCCTACAGGGAACTTTAATCTTCAGAATTCCCTATTACAGGGCGGGCCATCGAAAACGTATCGAACGACGTAACTCTCATGTCGAGAAAAACTTGAAACACGTCGAGTTTGTTCGTGAAGGGTACAATTTTCGGCGCAAAAACTAAAACCCAAACTTTACCCTCCTACACGGGGGTTTCATCTCCCAAAACTTTTCAAATACCTCATTGAAAGGTGCTTTTGATTGGCTATAATCCTCATGATTCTCATTGAGGTGCATAATCAAGAACAGTCCTTCTTTCGCTTATTAAAATCGTTTGCATATCCCGACTTCGGTCGCTCTAACTTACCTGCTAACTGCGAAGCACCTCCGGCGCTGTAAAAGTTGGCCAACTGGTCCGGCGGAAGGGCAGACAGCGGGATGTCCCCGACCTTGTCGTAATCCAACACCGATATATCGGCATTATTGAGGATCCCCGAGCTCAGCAACTGCTGCCTCAACTCCTCCGGCACCTCGTCCGGCAGCTGAGCCTCCAACTCCTTGGGATCTTTCGTAGTCGTCGACGGAGTCGGCACCTCCGTGGTGGTGATGGTGGTGGTCGCGGTATTCGCGGACCTCGCCGTGGTCGAGGAGGCCCGGTACGAGACCCCCACCGGAGGTGGCGTCACGTACTCCGTTTTTCTGGTCGCCTGGTATGCGCTGGAGGGGCTCGGGCTCGTGATGACGACTTCCTGCTCCTGCTGGTTCTGTCGTTGTTGGTGATAGAACTGCTTCAGTTCGTCCTGCTGCTTCTGCCTTTGCTGCGCCTGTAAGTACCTCTGTTGCTGTTCGATGTAGTTCTGCTGTCGGGCGAAGGATTCTTGCTCCTGCGAGTTGAACTGATCGATTACTTTCTGCTGGAGCTGTTGAGGGGAGAGCGACTGTGACTGTTGGTATTGTTGCTGTTGCTGCTCTTGCTGCTGGTGTTGCTGCTGGTGCTGCTGTTGTGGCTGCTGGTGCTGCTGCTGTTGCGGCTGTTGGTGAGCACTCGCTGGCTCGACGGACGATATGTGCTGCTCAAACCTGGGGACCGAATGGATGAGCTCGCCGCCTGGAGGCACGACGCTGAACCTGTGATCGTGCTGTCGGAAGTCCTGGGGGGGCTGCTGTAACGGTAGCGGGTGCGGAATCGGTCGCTGCTGCTGCAGCTGTTGCTGCTGCTGTTGGTGAGGAAACTGGATCTGTTGGGACGACGGCGGTGGCGGTTCACGGAAGTTGACCTGGTTCGGCGGTGGCCTGAAGGAGGCGTGACCGGAAGGTGGCTGGAAGCTCGGCTGTGGTCGGGAGTTGAACCTCTGACCGAACGAGTAACTCTGTTGCGGCAACGGTAGCTGTTGCTGTGCCGGGAAGTACGTCTCTGGCCTGAACTGGATGTGTTGCTGCGAGGGAAGCTCGGAGGGTCGGTAGTTGTCGAACGGTTTGTAGGGCACAGGTTGACGCTGCGACTGCTGCTGCTGCTGCGGCTGCGGCGGCGAGTTCTGCACCCTCTGCGAGTGGAATCGCGACGGCGGCGGGTGGGAGATCGTGTGCGAGAACTGTTGTGGCTGCGGTTGGCTGTAATGTTGCTTCACGAAGGGGGGTTGCTGCTGTTGCTGATAGAGCTGTGGTGATTGGGATTGCTGTGGCGGGGGTGGTGGGGGTGGTTGCCTACCGAACTGCTTGTAACTAGGAGGAGGGGTGGGCGGGAGGCCGCCCGCAGGCCGTACAATCTGTCTCTGTCTCTGGTGATCAGACTTGTAACCTGCGGGTGGCGATTGGAAATTTGTTAGTGGTGGTTTGAAGTACGCATGCGAAAACGAGGAGAGTTGCCTGCCTTGTGGCGACAGGGGTTGCTGTTGGTGGTGACGGGGGTGTTCCAACGGAACGTAATCCTCCGGTTTGCTGGCGCGTTTGTCGTAGTCGAAGCCCTCTTTGCCAAATGTCACCTTGATCCCACTGGGGCTGTGATAGGTTTCGGAGTCCGGCTTGATGACCGTCCTTAGGGTCGTGCTCGGAGGTGGTGGTAGCGTGGCGCTGTCGTGGTAGTGGTACGGCGCTACCTCGTGTTGCTCCTCTTCATTGTCGTCCTCCGGTAGTTTCGGCGATATCGCCGGCACCGGTTTGTCGTAGATGATGGCGTCCTTGCCGACGCCATGCGGATTCTTCTTGTACTTGACGAAGAACACTTGGACCTGTTCCTTCTTCTTCTTCGGCGGAGGCGGAGGTGGCGGTGGCGCCGGCAGGCTGACGTTCGACTCCTTGATGATGATCTCGATGATCGGTTCCGGTTCCTTGATGTACACCGGCCTCTCGACGATCTTCGGCTTGACGTGCACGTAGGTCGCCTTCCGCTCGACGTCTTCGCCGACGGCGGCGACGTGGTTGTTTTCTGTTAGTAGGTCATCGCTATGTACATCTAGGGACAAAATGTTAGTGTCATAAAGAGGGTCCCTTTGCGAATAGTGGAATAGGGGCTCCATTTGAACAGCGTAAGGAGGCAGTAGCGGTAAAGACGGATAATTAGTGTGCGGTCTACCTTTGCGATATGGACGAGGATAGTACTGTATGGGGGGAGGGTGGTGAGTTGGGCCTTGGTTGGAAATCCTTCTCTCGGTCAGATACGGGTGGTAGTGGTGCGAGGTCTGGTACTGGTCGAGGTTTCTCTTGCCGCGTTCCTCCCCCTTCCGCTTAGGACGGTGTTCGTCGATCGAGGTGGCCAACGACAGCAAGCACGACAGCGCCACCTGCAAACGGGGAATTTACTTAATGACGAAACCCGCGTTGGAAGTGGGAGTGGGAGCGGGAAATTTGCTGGGAGTCACGGAAAACGGCTTCATCAACATGCAAACGTTAATGGCAGTCCAGCCACTCGATTACATATATTTGACACAGCGACTCGAAATTACCAAAAGCGTTGGGACTGTTATATCAATAAAAAAAGACGAGAGAAAGTTGTCCAAATGTTCGAAGTTGGCCATTTGATTAACAAATGAAGAGAGCACAAAGTCTTCACGAAATATTTATTTACCTGAAAGAAAGTCGACTAGTTTCGACTAGCTGGTAGTGCCATTGGGTAGAGAGGGGATTGCTAGGGACCAGAACTATTGTCACTGTGTATATTACTTAGGCAGGCCTACTAAGATAAGCTTTTGAATGTAGTCATAGTGTGAGCCATACCCAAATACTATACCAATATTAAATTAGAAAGTGGCAAACTGGCAACTTATGGCAAAACTCCATAAGTTTTTCAATATTGTCATTGGTCGGTTTCTTCGAAATTAAGTAGTAAACCTCTTGTCGTCCAATTATAAATCTGTCTAATACAGAGATGGCTCGATTAGAAAGAACTCAGACACTATCATTTCCTTCTTCTCTTCTTCTCTCGCGCGCGCGTCGTTTTCACCGTTTCGCCTTATGTAGCCGAGTTTTTCCCGATCGCACATTAGAAATCTTCAGGTGTAAAAACAGTTGTCGCGGGATTCGAATCCGGTGTAATCCGTATCGATTAAGCAGAAGAGGAGTGGAGAAAGAAGAGAATGGAAAAGTTTAGCGATAACCGAGTCGAAGCGGTAATGCCTTCCTTATTTTATTCTCGTTCGACAACGATTTTTAAAATTTCTGAAATAATGGAAGGAAAATTTCATCATATGTGAGAAATATTGTTCGTATGAATATAGGATGTCCGGAAGTTAATTTCTGATAATTCCCTAAGGATACTTTTACCTAGAAACAAAAATTTGAGGTGTCTATCACGGAAAGATGTTACACAACAAAAATGTTGCGACAAAATCGTAATTTGTAAAATAATCGGCCAATTTAAACAAAGTATTTTGTTGAAATTTCACTACACCATCTTTATTTTTAAAGATGTACTGCTTTGTTGCGGTCATAAGATTGTCATTATTTTAAGAACATCAGTTCTCGCCTTCAGTACTTCATTTTTCAGATTTTTCAGATTTGTGTATTTATTTCCGTTTCGATTTTTCAAGTGAAACTTCGTAAAGATTCCATATGAATTCAGTATATGAGATCGGAAAGTGGATAGTAAAATCAAGCGAACAAGCTAATGCGAACACACTCACTCTACACCTTCGCTATACTAACTAGAGCGATCGTGGAAAGAGGGGGTGGAAGAAGAAGAAGCGTGTGTATATGTGCGCGGTATGGCTGCGCCATCGGTCTCAGAGGAAGACAGCGGTTGATGGGTTCAAGGCGGATAGTCATGTGCGCATGTATGTAGTCCAGTTTTTAAATTTTCGAAGCTCCAGTTACGATTTTGTTGTTAAGAATCCTAAATAACGCATAAGACTTAATCATAAGTTAATCGATAATTTCACATTTTTTCCCCATGGAAAAGTTTCTGAAATAAATTCATAACCAATTAAACACACCTTTACACCTGATTACGACGTTACCGAATTAAATGGCGGGTGTATTTGGACAAAAGCCGCGGAACCGCCGAATTAGTGTAGGTTTAAGAGGTCTTCTCAGCTGGCGGACAATGAATGGAATTCACATGCGGCGGACTTTCATTTTTTAAGTACAGACGATGAACTTAACCTCTTTTCCGTATACGCGCGTATCCGCGAGACTTTTATGGTAAACTACCGTTGGTTCCGTTGAATAATTCACAGGTTTCGGGTCTTCGCGAAGGTTACGGCCGTTACTAAATTAATTAATTAACATACAAGCTGTAGGTTAATGATTAGTGCCAAAATTTTCTAAAATGGAGCGAGGGATTTTTGAGAAATAATAATTTGACGATATTCCGTACAATTTAGGTTCAATTTTAAAAACATAATATTAAGGATGCATTTTTAGCTAGAGGTGGTAAAGCTTCAATGCAATTTAAATTTCAGCGTTTGGAACAAATTTTTAAAACTTGAAACACCTTTGTAGAGCATCAAGAATCAAATTATACTAAAAAGATATTTTAGTACTTCAATGACCAAAGAAATATTTCATTCTCACGGGAGGCACCTAAATATGAAAAGCATTGTAGTCGAGCCCATGTTTCGAATATAATTTATTAGTATTTCTAGCTGTTTTAATTTTTGCTTTTAAGGACCTACCTTTTAAGAGTGAAAACATTTTATGTATGTTTCAAAAACTTTGAATCATGATTTCACTATCAAATATATTTAATAATGTTGTTGGCTAAATATTTTCAACATGGAACGGTGGTACCCTTGTCGTTTATGGTTTTTAAAATTTTCTTAAAATTTGCTCAAATTTTTTTTAACTTCGAATTTTATTCAAAAAATCGAATATGTATGAGTCTAAAAGCATTTTTGGTTAAATATTCTTTAAAGAGCATTTACCGCATGTTTCCTAAATCATTATCTAAAAGTAGAGGAAAGAGTACAAGAAGTGCTCGTGTAGGACAGGACAGTTAAGGTAGATCTATCTACTTTTAAACGAACCACGGTTAAAGATCAAAACCGAGACAGTCTTACGTATTAATTTAAATATCCATCCATGTTTCCTTAAACCCTCACCCGGAGGTAACGTTACTTACATATTCGTAAATCGAATCCGAACATCGACTTTCGTGAAAGTTCCTCGTCCTCGTATTTATTTTTTATTTAAAGTACGTGCCGCAATTTCAGCATCATCTCAACTCTCACCTACGGCGACGGCACGTGAGGCGGCAAAGGGAAATTTTTAACACTAAGAGCAAACAATCGAAGATCTAGATCTTCAGACGAAGTCGTTGATTCGTATGGGCCGAAAATGGAAAATGTGTAAACGAATGATTATTATGTGGGACGTAACGGTCTTTGTGAGTGTTGAGAGAGAAAAAATATAATATTGATAGTGTCAAATCGAATTTGAAGAAAGTTTAACTTGAGTAAATAGTGGATATTGCTCGAAGACATTTTTGGTTGCTTGTTACGAAGCAAGTGCTTTGGTTGCTTCCAATTTTATATAATGAATTATTTCACTTTTACTTAAGTCGATCGAAATTATACAATTTCTTTAACTGTACCGTCTCTTTCCTGCAAATCCCGCTTCAAGCAACTAGGAAATGAAAGTGCACGCTATCTCATATCTCTCAAATGTCGAGACATTTATGAAATTTTTTTCTCAACGATAAACAGTGTTTCTCGTTAATCAACCGGACGACAAAGGATCGTTATTGTGCGCTAGTTTGACGAGCGACGTAAAATCGAAAATTAATTGAAGTTACAACGCGCTGGAAGACTTTTTCCTTGAAACGTTACGTGACAGAATGTATGTATATAATTTGTAGTTAATTTTTGTGGAGATTATATGAGCATATAAGGTTTTAACGGATTCGAAATGGACGATAAACCGGGCTTTAATTTAGGTATGACTTATTCCAAGTCGTGGGGGTTCACACAGCGTGGGAGTTGGCAAAGTTCCGAAGTTTGCGGTGAAGGAACATGAATATTTAAAGTTCCTCACTTAGTTAAAATAAACATGCTTACATTCATCATGAATACGGTTCCAAATGGATATTAAAGTACTCTCCTAGACAGTAAGAAAACATGTACATTGTGCTTTTTGAAGTGAAACTTTTTAGGGGACGTTGGATACTTTGGTGAGGTGGGATTCGAAAATCCGCGTAACGCTTAAATAAAGTGAGACGCTTTTTTCTCATTTCTCCTGAACACGTGGTGTGTTTTAGCGTACTTTTCTACGTTTTGGCTATGGAAGAAATTTTTAATTTAAAAATAGACCTCCCGCACTAGGAATCCAACCGGGGACCCCCGTGTGAGAAGCAAGAGCTCTATCCACCCACCCACCGAGCCTCCTGTGGATATAATCTCTTGTGGATTATAAAGTTTATATATCAAAATTTGTTAATTTATGCAAGGGACGGTTCAGCATTGCTCGATGAAAATTTTCATGAAATCGCAATGGTAATGAGCAGAGATTTCAACACTGATTTTTCCGATCAGAAGGCAGTACCATTGATAGATTTTCTGAAAGAAAAATTAGATTTTTCAAAAAGTCTGGGTTCCTTGGGAGAAGCATGCCTGTACAGTTGGCACACATAAAATTTGTTATTGTTACATTGTTTAAAATTGGTTGATTAGCAAATTGGTATCGAAATTTTTCAAAAATTGTGGGTTTCTGGGAAAAATAATGAAAATAAAGTTGTAGCATATAATTGTTTATTGGCCAATTAGTTAAATTAATAATCATGAATGACTGAGCGTAAAAGTGTCATATTTGAGGCGGTGAAATTTTTTGACATTCAAAATTATCTAAAATGGAAACAATCTTTTTCGCAGCGAGTCACGACGTTCTTTTTGGCCGATATACAACTCGTCAGAAAAAACAACATTTCGTGGGACAAACGCTGCAGGATTTTACAGGAGATAAATCAAAGATTTTGTTTCGTAATAAAGGTTAGAAAGAACATTGATTTTCCAGAATTCTTCAATTTTTACTATATTTTTGAGAATACATGTTTTTTTATTCCTTTTTGTAGAAATCTATTATCATGGATCAACGAGACTCAAACTTATTGACACATGATACAAACTCAGAGTTTGAGAACAATGATTGTGAGGAAGAAACGGCAGAAATGGCCATTGATAAAGAGATGATAGAGAGGAAAAGGAAGAAAGCAGAGTACAACAGAAAGTATAGGGCGAAAAAAAAATATAAATATACTCAATAACTTAAAAAATTTTGTTTTTTTCAATGTATGTCCTGTTTGTGTGCGGCTTATACCCAACGAAGTTTCACTTCAACCGTCTGGTCCGATGCAGAGCCAATTTTTTTACCTAACTTAAGTTCCTTTAATCGCATAGGGGGTGCACTGATGATGAGCACATAGTAAGTAATTCACGTCCACTTTGAATGATAGAAAATATTTTAGACATTTTAGTACAATTTCCAGTATAACACGTTTACAATATCACTGTGCCGTAATTTGAAGCACAATTGCAATTTTATGGCTGTTATGGCAATGGGTTCTGCGTAGGCCATTTTCAACGAAATGAATTTGAGTAATATCGGGATTTTGGAATATTTTCTATAATCGAGGCGTTTTCGGAAGGCGAAGTTGCTGATAAATGATCAAACATGGATGAAAGTATCTCTTGCCCGTGCAAGATAAGATACCTTGCCCTTACAGCTGCCTACGATTTCGCGTTTTTGTTTCCTCTCTGTTTAAGCAACCTGTTGAAATGGATATGAAAGAGGCAAGTGGTAAGGAAAAAGGGGTGTTTCAACACCGGAAAATAATAGAGGTGTTGCATCACCAATTACCTTTCAGGGAATATCAGGGGTAATTTCAAATTGTAGCTACATGAGGCACATACGCTTAATCACCATTTTTATGGTCCATGCCATATTGTATACATTTTTTTTTAAATTAATGTTCAGTTAGGGCACATTTAGAGTTCATAACATTAAGAAGACATTAAATGTTCGTGTGCAATTTTATAATTATATTTATTGAAAAAAGAACTTGACTGATGAAAATATTGAGAGAACGAAGAACAATTTCAGCATTTCATTTGACCTTTCGAGATTTATACTATCTGACACTTTCATGCTTTCCAATTGTTCCCCATTTGGGCCGTGCTCTTAACTGGAAATAATCGGACAATCGAACAGTTGACGAGTAATAAATTTATTGGCCGAATCAACAATCGGTCTCCATAATGTAACACAATAGACGTCGATGTTAACATCTATCCACATCCGATTAACCGCGACGGGACTATCGCTTCATAACAATTGACATTTCTCGCAGACTTATCAATTACGTACGGTACAGAACGTACAATTTCACAATTTGAGACACACTCGCCTAACCGTTTTGCTCCTCTCTTTTCACTTTCTACAACGTTTCATATACACATTTTTTCTCCTTTCCGATTTAATGCATGGAGATCGAGAGGAGAGGAAAGGCAAAAAAGTAAAAGTTCGACTCGAACATGTCGAATTTTAGGTGACACTATTTTTTTCTTTATTTGATGTGGATTTTTCTGGAAAGGTACCAAGGAATTCATTTGCATTTGCGACTGAACGCCGTTGTGTAACTTTAACGTGTTACTTCCTCGATGGAACGAGATATTTTTTAGGCGAAACCTCGTTAGCAAGATAGATTGATTTTTTTATAGATTAATTAGAAAGGAGATTTTAATAATAGGTGTTCGAAGCTCAAAAGAAACTACCGACAGGTGCGAAGGCTTTAAATTTTACATAAATGTCCTAATCCTAACATAAGTTATAAGAGAAATTCCAAATGGAAGAAAAAACATTAGAAATGTTCTTATGGTGCTTAACATCTTTCTCAGTTAATTGGGGTATAAAATTCCAAGAGAAGTAACTTGGGGATTATTTGAAGTACATATCAGAAAACTTTTAGGGGATGCTTTAGAAAAGTTCTCAAAGATCAGACTATGATTTCAGGAGGAAACTTGGTAGTTGTGGGAAGAATCCCAGCAGAGCGTTCTAAGTTTAGATATTGAAAGAAAATTGGGTGTGAAAGTCCCAAGGAAACTAATTTGGATAATGATCTAAGTAAATCAATTTTACTTCAAGCAATAAAATAATCTGTATGCTCTTCAATTATCTTACAATGGTTTAGGTGTGATAATATGAACTGATTGGATCAATAAAGCAAGTAAATACCTTTTAAGGTTTTATTGTCGAGAGAGACTTCATGGAAGTAATTTTCTGCGTAGAATCAGGATCTGATATCAAAATAGGCCCATCAGGTCAGGATTTTGAGAGATATTTAAAATTATATTTCCGAAAATTGGTTAACTTGTCCATTTTTCTACCTATCCCATCATTTGGTACTACTCTTCCGCTTCTCTCACGGTCATATGAGGTCAGTTTTCAAAAATACAAACGCTCGATTCATCAGTCCAATATGGCTGACGAATGTGCTTGAAATTTGAATTTTTCAAGCCCTTTATATACTCAAAGAGTAGATTGTAGCGCCTGGGGCAAGTAAATTATATTACCTCTTATCCATAGACAGGTAACCATTAACCTGTAGTCCAGAGGAGAACAATTTCCTCCCATAGATAAGTAATCCTACAATCAAAAGTTAAGGGAAGGTAAATTTCTGGCAGATAACATTTATACTAAGAGTATCTTAGACTCGTATACTGAGTGTCTCAGGCTCAGGAAGGATTTCACAAGCCCATTTCTCTTATTCATCGAAGAAATGATGATGATAAATGTCATATGAATGGAATGTTTCAGGGGCCGTCCTAGCATTAAATTGGACTATGTGAGGCACTAAAAATATCTCAGATGTTGGCACTTAAATTTTTGTATTTCTTTCAATAAATTCCGCTAGTGGATACGCTATAAGCGATCTCCCTTTAAGCACTTGTATAATACGTAACGTTTAAAATAATATCCGGATTCTTTTTCCGTTCCGTGTCGAATCGTTCGACGGGCGCAGCTCGTGGAATATATTCATGGAATCCCTAATATGAAAAAGGTATCGAGAAAGAGAGAGAGACAGAGAGAGAAAATGTAGGTAATCACTTACCTACCTTACGGAAAAAAGTGTATGCTTAATAAATTCCACGCGTACGAAATCGGGGACGAGACCGCCGAAGAAAGTTTCCTTCGATTAACATAAACGAAAAGCAGAAGAGCCGCCGAATCGTTGAAAATTCCAAATTGTGCGTTACTAATGTCCGAAATTGTATTTTTTTCTTTCCTGGTAAATCTCATTCCTTCCGCGGCGTCTCAGATTCGTGACCGGCATTCGGATCAATTAGATTACGGGTGGCTCAATTAAATAATGCTAATTACTCTGACTTTTTACATAATTAGGTAGTAGAATTCGCGGTCCCATTCTTCGGGTTTCACGGGGAATTAGGCGGACGAAGGAATTAATGTTTGGTGCTCATATGGAGCAAGTAACGATAATTAACTTTTAATTAAATGGTATTAGATCGCGATGAAATAATCATACGATGGAAGGAAAAAAGAAAGTCGTCTGATATCCTTTAAATTTGATCAGTGGAATAATATTAGTTTTCTATTCGTGGCCGCCAATCATCGGCCAATCAATGTGGTGTCTTGATCATACTTAGTTTTTCCTTCGGTTTAAAGATTGGTTTTGCGTGCCTTTAAGTAAAACGAGTGACTGAAATTTCTGAAAGACTAGAACTGCGTCACAAGAAAACGCAACGAATTTCATTGGTTCCATTGGCAGGACATTGGGATTAGTTTTGCACAGAACAGCGCCCAGCATAGAGGTCCTCATTGGCTAATATCCCATTCTCTTTCGGAGCCAATTAAAATTTCAAGGCGCATGTCCGAATCGGTCATCTTTTTGGTGGAATGAGAAATAAGCTGAGTCTAAGTCTTTCCACGGGGATTTCGCAAAGGCTCTGTTGTCATGTTGATCAGGGAGATATACTTAACAATTCCAACAGCTAATTGTTCGCTTTGCTATGTTGGCAACTATATTCGAATTTTCTCCTAATATTAAATTCCTTAGTATACGCGGTATGAAACATCCAAAGATGTAATTCGACAAATGATTTACTATATTGTGTAAAGGAAATAAAGTCCTAATGCTAGAAATTGTTCAGTTCAAATTGCAAGACTTTGAAGACTATCATTAGCGTCTTCAGGTCTTCGTAAGGCTATAAGATTTTTGAGTACCTTCACCAGTTAATAAAATCTAAGAAATTTAAGAAGAGTTGGAACTTCCAGAACATTTCAGAACTTTTAATAATCTAGTAAGCTTTTAAAGCACTGTTAGACGATGTCAGAAATCTGATAATTTCTACTTAACACTTTCAAAAAATCTTCCGCTTTGGGCCACCCTTTCAAACAATCAGGATTCGAAATTCCAGCAAGCTTTAGAATGTTCTAGAACTTAGAGAACCTGAGATAATTACCTAGAAAACTTTCTTTACAGGCAAGCTCTAGAAAATATTACACAATTTATATCTTAAAGGTTACAAAGTTTTAAACTATATTTGGTACGAAATTTTGTGGCTGCATTATGAACAGTCTCTCTAGTATTTTTTGATACAAGTCCATAACACAAAGGTATAGCTTGTGGTACAGTGGACAACTAATGTTATTAAGGGTTATATTTAAACAATTCTAATACTGTCGAAGCAGATCGGTACATGGAAACATGTCGTTCTTCAGACTTCTTAACGGTTTATAAAGGTGTATTTCATCAATTAAACAAGCTTCAATAAGTTATACGCTAAAATTTGTTTTCACTAACGGAAAAATTAAAAATTATTTTCAAAATGAACCCAAAACGGAATCTCAGGCAAAACTCTCATGTTTTGGAAACTGCTTCTAATTGCCATAGCAATGACAGTAATACCAATAGTTTAGGAACAATTGTTGCTTTAATTTCTGAAAGACTGAAACTTCGTAAAGGGTAGAGTAGATAAACTAAGCGGGTTTAGCGATAGAACTACCGTACATAACCTCACTTTTGCAAATCTGCGCCCCCGGGGTCCCGGGCTTCTGGGGGCTTTAGAAAAAGTATCACCCACAGTCACCAAGTGGTGATTTCCATTTTATAAGAGTTGTTCTAGTTCGGAAAAAAGGAAGAAACTGCTATGGTATCTCTTGAATTGTACTAGTGAAACACAAGTAGCTTCTGACGTGCCGTTGCATATGATCAGGCTTTCAGTTGAATTTACTGATCATATTTAGATACTATAGATACGATACTGCAGATAGTGTGACTAGGTGTATTTTGCCAACAAATTTTTTAGCAATTTTCTTTCCTTTCTTCACTTACACATATTTGCAAGCTAGCCCAAAAGTGATTCATTACTCACCAAAAATCTAATCCAGAAACACGGTTATGAATGAAATCTAGAAATTTTTCGAAAAAGTGAGGGTCACACCATTTAATATCCAGACCTCGGATAGATCCCAAAAACAGTCAGTTCAAATACGACCCCTGGCAGCAAATTCCACCAGAATCAATCAGCCAAAAATCACCAAAAAAAAATCATCAGTCATCCCATACTCACACAACCGGCGATTATCCTCATCCTGAAGGATTAAGAACCCCTCTCGCAGTCTCCGGATCTAATCACCCAAGGAATCACTGTAACGTGTGTGCGTTCGCGTGTTGATCACCGTTTTTCCGGTCACCCGAACGACTGATCGGCTTGTGAGAGACTGAAGACGAGAAAAGAAGACATGGAGAAGCAGGAGGAGGAGGAGGAGGAGGAAAAAGAAGCTCTAAGTGATTCCGATCTACAGAAGGAGAAGGTGCAGAAGCTCGCGTCAGAAAGAGTTAGAGAGAGAAAGAGAGACAGAGATGTGTAGAAGGGGATATCGAAGAAAGGGGCGATCGAGAAAGTTGCTCCGCCGCTGGCTAGAGCGTCTGAGTGTCGAACCACACCACACCAACGGTGACGATCAAAATTGATGAAAATTATTGTCGTTGGGGTGATCCTTAGGAAGGGTCATCCGTACGTCTTTCTTATTGTTTCAAATTGTTATGTCCTTAATTCGCTGAGAGAATTGAAGGAATTAATAATGAACACCTAAAGCCTAATACAGCCAAAACACCGCAGTAAATGGAGAATGAAATAAATTTAAGGAAATTGACAAAGAACTGACATAAGAACAGCTAACAAATGCGGTAAAGAAATTCAAAAGTACAAAGTGCAGTCGAACGCCAGTTAGACTATGGCGAAAACTCAATTACAACAAGAGCAAAATCATTAAAAATATGAAAAGAAAACATTAGGATTTATAACAAAGCCAATGTGTCAAAAGACCAAAAACTAAGTATTTTAAATTTTTTGACGATTTAATAACGTGAACAACCAGCATCTTCAATAAAACAGAAGTGTCATAAGTGGGACTAAAATGTATCTTCGTTGTACCCAAGAAAGGAAGCCCCAAATTATATTACGGGTAAAATAAATTAACTAAAATTTTACAATTAAGACGCACACTTAATGGAGGATACACGTGGGAATGTGGAAATCGCTAGAAAAAGAAACAGATTAAAGAATATGACATGCTTCCAAGTCATACAACCACTGGTGGAAAAGAACGATCTCTCTCCTCTCGAATAATCCACTCTCTTTTGATCTCTTAGCAATGATTATACGCATTGCAGGATATTGTTCAAATGACTGTCGTTAGAGTAGACGTGATATAACTTCCCCTCGACGTTAATTACGCTGTTAATTAAAATCAGGCAACAATAGCGGCTTTTAATCAATCGTTAATTGAGAGCGAGGGAAGCAAATATTTGTAATTCACGATGGGAAGTTTTTGATCTGTAATGTTACATAAGATTCCAAAGGTTTCACAGGATTTGAAATGGAGTGTAAGATGAGTGTTGAAAAATGTTTAGCTAAAAATTCTTCTTGTTCTTCTGTAATACTACGAGCCTTCACGAGATGTATATTGCAATAGTGACGGTTGTCCTTGTAAGTATTGATTGTTAAAGGCTAACAATTGTTACAAGAAGAAAAATATATTTGATTCTCAAAGCCTCCTGGATTCTCAACTCATGCTGTCGGGTAGGCCTTCAAATTAATTTACTTATACTATAATTGGCAATATGCACCAAAAATTTACGAAATATATGTCGATTTCCACGAAAAATCGTCCGAAAAGTGGCCACGAAATGCACAAAATTTAAATCCCTCGGCACAACTTCTGGAGTCGGTTTTTTTTCAAGTTTTGGGTCCTAGGAAATCATTGAAAATGGTGAACACGCGAAAGAATGCCCCCATGGGGGGTTTTCAGGCGAAAATGCACTTGTATTTTAATTCAAATTTTGCCGAATTCCCGGTTCCTGGGATCATGTGTATACCGGCCCCGGAGTTTCTTTATGGGGGTTTTTGGGCCGTGACTACATTTTTCGGTTGAATGAGATCATGTCAAGCCTCGTAGGAGGGAACCCGGGGGTGCAGGGCAAGGGCAAGGGTTGGGGTCGGAGAATTAGCGGTGACAATTACGTGGGAGGGTTGTGAGCCTCTGAGGGTTCAGAAAATGATCATCTGGGCCGCTTCGACAGCCGCTGAGTCCGTTTTTGGACTTATCCTGGCCCTTGAGGGGGTGGAATCTGGGGGGAGGGGGGTGTCCGGCGAGTAGATTTTGAGCTCCCGGGGCTTCAAAGTATCTGTCTGTGGATTTAGAAGGCCGGTCATCTCATTTTTTGGATTTAGTGGATCACCCGTACCTCCTTCAGGCTGAAATTGAAGGGGAGAGGGGTGGGGGGGTGGTCAATTTATGTCTCTGCCCTCTGAATCACTTCCAGAGACCTCGAAAGCTGACAGTTCACTTCCGTAATTTTCACAGCCCTCCCCGACATCTCACCCCCCGCCAGGGTCGTGGTGAGCAATCAGACTTCAAAAATGGAATCTGTGACCTTCTGGAGAATCTCCTGAATCAGTATGAACATGAGCTCAAAAATCGGAAAGTTGGCGAAATTTCAGGTAAAATTCAGCTCAACTTGCGCCCGAAAACCCCCCATGGGGGCATTCTTTCGCGTGTTCACCATTTTCAATGATTTCCTAGGACCCAAAACTTGAAAAAAAACCGACTCCAGAAGTTGTGCCGAGGGATCTAAATTTTGTGCATTTCGTGGCCACTTTTCGGACGATTTTTCGTGGAAATCGACATATACGAAATACTTATGCGCACCTTTTTTAAGTAATCTTACTCGTATGAAATAATAATTATCTTTAACGTCCTCGCTACTTTCGGGAAGAAGGATCTCTGTGGGGTGTATAGTGAGGGGAAATGCCCGCTTCTAATGTTTCACGCTAGGAAGCTGTTAGACGGGTTCCTCCTCCGGGTTCCGGGCCGCTGCACGATCTGATATCGAGACCATAGTGTATACAGTTATTACAAGTGTAGTCACTCTCCGAATTGCCGAAAACCATCATCTCTTGTCATCTCTACCCTCTCACCCGGACGGATTACTGGCGGAGCAAGAGAAGCTTGTGGTCATTTTGTACACGGTGTCTTCGCGTAAGATCGTACATGGCGCGACAAACGCACCGTCAACGACTACTGCCAAATTTAACGGAAAAAAGTATTTTTTTGCAGCACAACAAATCGTCATCGAAAAAACAAAAATCAGTTTTAGCCATTGAAACTTCAGACTATCGAAATTTACAAACTGTAGAAGGTAATGCACTTGTATATGTCGGTGGATACTTTTTACGTAAGTGTATTTTAAAACACTCATGTGACATTTGTGTCAATTACAGCAACAATAAAAAATCCGATAGAAATACCAAATTTTGCGAGCTAAAGAAATATAAAGGCAGTCATGGTGGGATATTTGGAGGTTTAAAAGTCCCTCCAAGTGATTTTATTAATTATTTAGTAGCATTAGAAAAAATTTTTACATCCAAATTCAACGACCTCTGTATACATGAGGGCGTAGGGATGGCATTGCTAAATCTATTTAAAAATGTTAAATTTTCATACTCATGTCTCAATTTCACTCATATTTATGTTATTTCTCTATACACAAGAGTAAGAATCTACTATACATTAAAGTTTGCGAATAGAGAAATAAAACAACAAAAAATAATAAGGGAAACCCTAAATTAAATGTATTAAAAAATATGTAAAAACTGGAGTAAGCATTTGTAAATACACAATAAATTTGTACTTTATTATATTTATACCTAACACGCTCATTATGTATGTACTTATATGTTGGTTGCTGTTATGTATTATCTTAGCAATGGAATATATGTATCTCTAAGTACTTTGTCTATTTAGAGTGTACCTAATATGCGAACCTGTTTCAAGTCCAACAACTGATTTCAATCCTTATCTTTAACAATTAGCAAACAGCAATTACTTCAAGAAGTACTGATAAATTCCTGATTACAATCGTTTATGGTGTACTTCGACCTTATAGGTTTGTAAATAATCTTGCGCCGACAAAATTTCAACCAGTCTAAATCTTCGAATATGTTTAAAATTTATTCGCCTCCCGTATGTAGACGGTTCAATGAAATTACCGATTTCACAGTCGCTTTACCCCTGTACATTGCAGTTTCAGATCCTTTACGGGGACTATAAAACGATTTATGATAGGTAACAAAAAATGCCGGTTTTTCGAGATCAAAGGAGTGACCTGACTAGTTGTATGTATAGACTATGTCAAGACGATATAAGGCGTATACATACAAATTAGACACAAGAGGCACAGCATAGGAAAGTGGGCAAACCCAGAGGCCTTCGTCTTGCAGTGGACGAATATAAGCTGATTGAGGGTGGTGTTGAATCGTGGAATGTCCAAATCGTTTTAGCGAGATCCATTTGCTAGAGAACAAATCGATTCTTCAATCGTCTAATCGTAGCACAGCTCGTTTTCTCTTTTAATTTCTCACGAAATATGCTCAAGGCCTCCGTCTCGAGAGAACCAGAAAGAGAGATAGAGACAGAGAAAGACGTGCGAGAGGCTGAAGGAGAGGAATGTATAAAAAACCGTGTTAACAACTTTTCCTCGTTCCGAGCAAGATGCAGGTTAACGTGGAGAGAAAGAGACAATGCGAGAGTGCATAATATGGGTGGGGATCTTCACGCTTTCCTCTTAGGCTGTACCAGAACGCGGGGCGTTATGCAATTAGAAGTATGTCAAAGTGTTATTAATCGGAATTATGTTTCGTGCGTTTAAACTTCCTCTTCGGGAAATTTTCATCGTCTTTCTCGCGGAATTTCTGCAGTCCACCAGTAAGGCGCGTTTCCATTGTTCTTACTATCTGCCACTTTATTACTATTCACGTAGTCGTCAGTTATTACTTTATTGCTCATGTGATGAAATCATTAGGTCTATAGAGGCTCTAAAAATATTTACCCACGAACCATATTTCGTATCTCATTACTTCTGTTTAAAAGTTTTACTGCTACGCCCTTTCTATTGTACGTGCAATGGTACTAAGGGAATAGTGGAGTACCGAAAGGCGGCACTGCGAACGGTGTCTAAATATCAAAGAGAGAAACTACGATTATTATTTTAACATTAATTGTTAATTACCAATTAAATAGTTAGTTGCTTAAGAGTAGAATGAATTGTTCAGCGATAAACTCATTTGTTAGTTGTGCTTTTTTTACATTTAACTGTTTAACTATTGTAATGTCTCTGGGTTTCTCTCAATTTAGCGCCTTGAAACACCCCTTCATTTGAGCGTGAATAAAAATTGTGTTTCTTGGTTCAAAACCGATTTTATGCTTATGAGTTCGAAAAGGTAATTACAAAGTTTGTAAACGTTACGCCGGTGGAAAGTGGCAATGAAAGCCTGCACATTATATCACGAAGTTCACTTCTAAGTGTCTATTGTCTGTGATCATGCATCCATTTACAATAACTCCATTGTTATCGCTGGTTTATTATTACGTAAACACATTTACATTACACTCAAATTGTATGTGCCGAATAAGTACTTACTTTTAAAACCTGATTTGTGTCTAAAAAGAAAATGATCCAGTGGAATTCAGTAGAAATCGCTACGAGAGCCATTGAAACACATTTTAGTTTTCTTAATGTGATGTCTGCATTTTTATTGTCAAATAGATCAATGTATACTGTGGCGTAAAAATCAAAGAATTCTTTGAAATTTCACAATTTATTTCACAAAAAATGTACATATGTGTACAACTCTTACAAAATTCGTCATTTCCATAACTAAATAAATACTTTACTATTCATATAACATAAATAACACTGTAAAGATCTAAATAATAGATACTGAAGCCATCGAAACGAATAGGATGGAATAAATTTAAATTCCAAATGCCATGGAATTCGACTGAAAAATAAGGGCTTTCTATTCGAAATATAAGGAATAAATGCGAAAACCGTCCAATTAAATAGTGTTAATAACCCATGTAGGGTTATTAGTTAAGATCCCGATTCACCAAGACTTACGTGAAGCTCCAATTGCACATCATAACGTAGTGATAGGCTACAATTCAGGTCGATTTGTACTTCACCTCAGTGATATTTGTACCCTTTAGAGTACAACCAAGACTTCAACCCTTGCCTATACAAGAGCCTCGTGCTCTTATTGAACACTATGAAGAACAGGAACATCACGAACCCTTGTAATGAAGCGGTGAAACAGAACAAGTATACGAAGACGTTTGCTTTCTGAAGCAATGACAAGAATCCAAAGCACCAAGTGAGGCCCAACATAGAAAACAACAACAGCGCCAACCGCCACTGGAATAACAGCTCGTAATTTATCTGCTCCTTGAACTCGGTCTTCTTGTGGAACACATTGTAGATTATGAAGATGAATATAACGAAGTTGATCGAGATTATTATTATCAAGGGTAAATAGACCCCAAGGTATAGGCCTAAGCCTGAGGGGTAACAGAGGCCAAGGGTATCCTCGTAATAGTTATCGACGTCGATAAGGACGATGATCAGGACCGGGAACACAGGGAAGATCCAGCCGCAGATACAGGCCTTTAAAAGGACATACTTGGGTCTTCCGCCCAGGACCTCTACGAACCTCTTAAACTGCAGAATGGCAATTATGAGCATCCAGCAGAACTCCGACAACACGGCGTAGTGCAATATCGAACCCGTCACGTAACACAGCGTCTTCGGTTTGGAGTTACTGGCGACAAACCCGCTGACGTACAACATTATTATCTTGATGGATATCGCAACGGAGAAGTTCACCAAGATCTGGTTGCCGGTGTTCTTCCTCCATTTATGGAATAGGGCCGCCGTGATCATGATCCCGACTATCCCGCCTAGCGACAAGAGGCAGTTCACGTTCGTTATGATGTCCAGTATGTGGGAATCTGTGCCACTTCCGTAGGTACCTCCGGCCAGGAGGAGAGCGAAATGGGTCACGTGGTCGTACTCGCAGACTGTCAGTCCGGAGCGGTTCCTGGGAGCGCCGTCGCGCCTCCAGGAGCCCGAAATCGAGTTCAAGTCGTCTTCATCGTCAACCTGTAAAATATTAAACGGTAACGGGAAATTCGGGCAAGTTTTGCTATTAATGAAGACAAAATCTTCTTGAGTTGGAGTTTAAACTTGGATTAAGGGAAAAAATTATTTGAAGATAAAATCTTGACCAACGGAGGAAATGTATGTAGTTGGTACAGCCTCGGCAAGTGTGTCAATTAGTGTTAACTATGTAATTGTTGGAGATACAAAGGTTTGTTAAAGAGGTGGGGAAGACGAAGATGAAGGTTTGATAATGACCGGTATATCTGGGGATTCCATCGTATTACCTGGTAATTCCAGAATCCGCAGGTTTCCTTGTTGCGAGTCGAGGTATCGACACCATACACGAGGTAGATGTCTCCTTGCATCGTCCCATTCAAGCCAGGCAGTAGTATCCCGAACACCAAACTCGGGACTATCTCCGTCACAGTTTCTTCATTAAACAGCAAGTCTTTGAAGAAAATACTCACGACCAGCTTCGCTTCCTCTCCACTTTGCCTCAATTGCTCCGTCAGCGTTTCACTCAAGAACACCCCGAATTGCGGACCGTCTTCCAATAAACTCACGTCGTTCAATAACATAACATTGCAGGCCTTGTCGGTGCAATTGGTTAACACCAAGCCGTTTGTGTCGCTGTGGTTCATCGCTATTGAGACGAAGAGGAAGTGGTCCTCCAGCATGACGTGGTGGGCTTCCTCGTGGAGCATCATGGCTGCGATCGCGTCCACATTATGTAAAATCCTGTCCGTTGCCCTGAACTCCGTCTGTGACTTCCAGAGAATCGATCTGTTCACGTTGAAGAGGTTGCTGATTATCTGCGTGGTCAACCGCATCTGGGTCATCGTGGTCGAGTTCTGTTGCGCAGCGCCACCTAAAGGGAAAGTGTAGATCCTATTAGAGTGGAGTCTATATGGAAAATGGGTTAGGCGCAATATGGCGACTTACCCAATATGGCTGATATGAGGTATATATCCACTGGTGCTAGCTTGTCGTGTTTCTCGGACACGATATCCACGACCCCTCGGAACTTCACGTCGGTGCTCGCAACTGACACCAGGATGTCCTCTAAGGTGCTGGTGATGTTCGATGTGTCGCCTTCCAGCAGAGCAATATAGGCGGAATACATGCTCGTCTCGCACTTGGAGTTGGTGGCAGATTCCACCTTCTGCCAAAAGCCGGTGTGTAGGTCCCTCTCAGAGATGTTATAGTTCCAATAGGAGCACATCTCAGTGTCGTTGATGTTGGTGTTGTCGTAAAACCTAACCAACGAACGGAATCGAGAACTGCTTGTCGTTTTTAGTTTTTTAACTCTTACCAAAACGATCCGTTAAGTGCCGTGGGCGGATTGACTTCGAGGCCCAATATGTTCCCGTTAGGGTTCGAGCCGCTGCTGCCCTCTACGAAGAGACAATCCTTGAAGAATACCGTGAACACTATCACCGCCGAGATCTCCTCGAGGTTCTTCCTCAGCTCCTCCTCGACGTAAAGCCCGGCCGTCATGTTCCTTCCTTCGAACTCTTCTCTAGTCACGTAGCTGGTTTCGAGTACGACTTCGCAGGAGATGTCGCAGTTCTCGATCGCTATTCCCGTCACGTTTCTGGTAGAGATCAGTGCGAAGTTGTCCAGCACTTTGATCAGCTCGCCTGTATTGAAATGATTTGAATTGAATTTAGAAAAGGTGGTACCTGTGAGGTCAGAATAAATCTGTAGCCTTCGAATATTAATGAATCATCGAATACTTTCTATGAGCCCTATTTCCGGCTCCTGGTTTGATCCAGGTATGGAAATACCTTTCATAAACCTAAAATCTTTAATGAATTTGTAATATCATACCTCATCCCTGGGGCTTGTATTAAAATCTAACCAACCAATAAATTAGAGACTTTACCCATGTTCTATACTCTTATAGAATGTTTAAACTACCTTTATATCTCGAAGGTATGATGTCCAGATAGTACAGAATCAGATCAGTGGCCTTGTATCTCTGCTGCGCCGCTGTGAGTACCGTCTTAGGTAGATCTATTAAGTAATTGACGATGGCGCACAGCGTCTCTAACTCCGATTGGTTCACTTCGCCGACGGTCTCCAAGATCTGGGCTACCAGGTACACGTCGAATGGTCCGAAGCAGCTGTGGTAGGTCTGTAGCGCCCCTTTGGTCGCGTACAACTTCTTTTTGCCCCCTTTGTACCTCAGGATCATCGTGAGGAGTCTGGCGACTTTGATGCAGTCGTCTCTCATGTCGATCAGGGAGTAATACTTGGGTTCCTTATACTCGCAGATGACGTACCCGTCGACTAGATTGGTGTCGGTGAGGAGCCAAGTACCATTCGCCCTGGTGTTGGTGATGTAGTCCCAAAACGCGCAATTGTTGGTATGTCGGAAGGCTTCGGTCTCTAAAAACCGAACGGTTAAGGATCCGTCCGGTAAATTTTCGAATCCCGGTATAGTCGCGCTGATAACCATCGAAGTGTCGTTCTCGCTTTCGGCGAAAAAGGCGTTGTCGTGGTACACGCTGATCACCAACTTCGCCTCCCGGTCATCCTCCAGGATCTTCAATTTGGCGACTTCATCTAACTCGACGACAGCGAAAGAACTGTCCAATTCTCGGACGAGACTGCAGCGTAAATGGCCATCGGATACGTATACTTGGGAGGTGACACCTAATCGACACACGAGCACCCGGAATTTCTTGCCAGGGTAGGTAAACGAGTAGGTACCGTTGATGGTGCCTAAAGCGCAGGTGGCACCGCGTAAAATTTTGGTTATCGCATTGTATTTCACTTGCGAGGAGTGCAAGGTGGTTCTGTTGCTCAGCAGAAGGTTGTTGATGAGTGTGGCGATGCCATCTAAGTCGTCCCCATCGACCTCACCACATTCAGACAGGATTTCGGAAAGTACCATTAGGGTTTCTTCATCGAACTCTTCGTGCCGGTAGGACACGCTCTCTGCCTTGAATATTTTCTCGGAAAATGATCCTTGTAGGCTCTTGATAGCTTCCAAGCTTTCCGTAATAGTCAGTGTATTAGTTCCGAGGGTTTCGTTCGTGACGCTCAAGTAGCCCTGCGAGTAGAAAGAGCAAAGTGGGTCCGAGGTAATCCTCATGGTACCTTCGATGTTCCACATGCCGTTTTTCCATTGGGTACAGTACGAATGGTAACCGCTGTAGACGTTGAGGTTCACCTTGTTTGGAAGGTTTGTGGAGAAGTCTGGAAACTGTATTCCTAAAATGTTGGTGAGATTCATTTTGCTGAATAGTGCGTCGTTACGAAAGATCGTTATTACGACGAACGGGAGAAACTCTCCTAACTGTTCCAACAGCTTCTCGCTGAACTCCACTCTTAACTCCACCGAGTCCCCACGAGTTTCTTCTCCTTGTAATATGGTGAGGTTGGAATCTCGTCCGATTTCCAGTCCGGTCATGTTTGTCTCTGCCATGTTCGATATCACCAGCATGAAGTTCTGCCCGTTGATCTCCGTGGTGCGCTTGTAACTCCCAGTGATCTCCCATAATGCCTTCAGAACCTCCTCCGTCGCGTTGTACAACTCTTGCGCTTCGATTAGGGTGTCTACTTTAATTTTCATGATGTTATCGACCAGATCGAAGCTTCTGGATAAGATTTTCTCGTTCAATTGGTCTACTCTGGATAGCACGTCGGCCACCAGGAAGACCTCGTACGACGTAAAGTAGTCCAGATAGGTCAGCAGGATGTAGTTCGTCCGATAGAGGTTGTATTCGATATCAGTGGAAGCCACAAGGGACTCGAGTATCGCGGTGATGTTCAGGTCTTGTATGAGGGCATGGTAGCTGAAAATTGGAAATTTATTGGGACGTATAGTAAATATCTTTTTCTTAACTTGGAAGTTGGTAGTGACGTTAGATTCAACTGCGAAATTTGAAGAAAATGAGTGTCTTATATTGGTCTACGTACTCTACGTCTACGTACGAGAATTCTATTCAGTTTTTTTCTACTTACCCAGTAGCATGGAACGTACACTTCCTTCTCTCTCCATCGTCAGACGAGTATCCAGTGGAAACCCACTTGGTGCCCTTCCAAATCCCACAGGTTCTGTTCGTCCCTTCGTTGTTCTGCGGGATATCGTACGAAGCGATTACCTCGCCGTCGAAACTGCCTCGATCATCAAAATCTGGCAGGAAGAACCCGACTAGTTTGGTGGAGGCGGACACGCTCTCCTGGTTTACCACGAACAAGCTGTCCCTGTACATTATATTGACAATTAGTCTCCACGAGGTATCAGCACTCATATCCCTGTGGTGGCTGCTCCTGCTACGACTCTCAGGGGAGCCGTTTCCGTTGTAGTATACGAAGCATATGTCGTCGGGCGCGTCCTTAGGACACTCGGCCCCGGTGGACGATAGCACTTCACATTTGGTCTGAGTGCAAGAACTGACCCTTATGGTCATTAAAATGTCTTCGGTGTCATATTTGACGACAGTTAGGTACAAATTGCTTAAAGAGAAATCGGTGTTGTCGTTATAGGAGGTCAGAACTCCAGCGAACAACTTCAAAATCGAACTGGTCGCGTTGTACTGCCACTGCGCTTCCTCCAGTACCGTCCTGGGAACATCCATCAGGTCATTCACAATATGAATTATATAACTGAACTCCGAGTACTCGATATCCCTGTCCACCTCGTCGATTTTGCGCAACACGTCGCAGACCTGCAGCAAATTGGGCACTTCGAACGCCGCGTGGTACCCACTCAAGATCGTAGCAGTCTTGGACAGCATCCCTTCGAGGTCTACCACAGGGTACTCCTCCAGTATGTCTTCTAGCTCCCTGGTGATATTGGGCGGTTGCGCCAATGTCAGGTACCGCCTCTGACGGTACGAATGACAGCTCTGGGAATCGTCGCCGTTGTAAAAGTTACTGAATAGGGTCCAGGAGTGACTCGTCGACCAATACGAGCAAAACAGATTGGGTTCGGCCGTGTAAAACGTAACGGAGTAGTAGTGGTGCAGTTCGTCTTCCTCTATATCTACTAGGTGTATTTTGAAGATAATTGAAGGAGTGGTCTTGTAATAGTCGTTGGTGATGAAAAGGGTTGATTTCAGAAAAGCGATTAGTGTTATCTTGGGTTTCTCCTTGGTTTTTTGGGAAATTTCCTCTTTAAATTCCCTGGGGAAGTGTAATGAAGATAGAATGGTGGTGTTGCCGAGTCTCCAACCGTAGTCGTAACCTTCCTTAGTGAGAGATATAACGGAAGTATTCTCTCCGAGGGAGTACACTTGAAAATTCGATGTACCAACGATTTCATTGTCAGAGGTAAAAACTAACTTCTCCACTATCCGATTCAGACTCTCCAGTACCTGGTACGTAGCGTCGTATAACCGATGCGCCTCGTTTAGGGCTTCTTCTGAAACTCCCAAGAGATTATCGATGATAGTTGCCGCGGCGCTTGGGATATTTGTAGTATCGGCGAGTTGTTGCAAGTAACTAGCCACTAACGATACGTCGTAGGAGGTAAGGCCCGAAGTTATCAGTTGCGCTACCCGTTCGATGTTGGCCTGGGGTGATGCAAGTTTCAGGATGCTCATAAGGCTCATCGTGGTGTTGATAGCTGTGATGAGGTCGCAAGTCTCAGGTATACCTTCCCATAGGCCGCCGTCCACGAAATTTCCTACAAAAAAAACAGAACATAGTGATCAAAAAAGTGATTGGTTGATCGGTTATCAAGATCATAATCGTCCACTTGGGCTTAATGAGAGAAAAGGTTGCGTCTCTTGCCTGAACACTTCATGTGCAGTACACTCCCGTTGGCGGCTACGCACCATCCCTCCTCCCTCGGCTTCTCGACGATCTCCCCGATGTTTGCAGTCGGCCAGGTCATCGAGTTGGTGCTGTTCCTGTACCCCAGGCAGGCGTCCGCGCTCCACGTCTCTACGTAGCCGAAATTGTTCAGCTTCGGCAGATAACTGATCAGGGCGGAGTAGCTCGCGTACGAGCCGCTAGTAGCGACCGAGTTGCTGAGGTGGAAATTCACGACGAGCTTGGAATTGTTCCTGTCCACGGAGTTCACTTTGAAGACTCTCGGGACGAAGGTTGACACCGAGTTGGCGCTTTGAAGTTCCTGCCAGAGGAGGCGCTGGAAGGTCGCCAGGTTGAAGTCGGTTAGAAGGTCGGTTGTAGGATCGTAGGGGATCGAGGAGATGAAGACGTATTCCTCGTAGGAGTTCCTGGAGAAGGTAGAACTAGTAGTACTAAAGGTGTTGCCTTTTAGAGCAGATTCCAATTCAGTTGATTGAAATATTTCATAAAATGAATTCGAGAGTAAGGGTGAAATTGGTTTCACATTTGGCTTGCTTATGGTTTGTAATCAGAATTTTGGAAATCTATCCCAATTCTGGAACTTCTTTCTTTGTTTGCTTTCTACGGCCTTGTTCGCCTCCCATACATTTTCACCAATTGCAGGCTTGCCAATATCATCAAGCTTCATACCATTTTCCAACCTCAGCTCCTTATAGGAAGTGTTATTCTGGTTTTAAAATAAATCTACTTGCTAATATGTTATACTATAAACTACCTCAGCTAAAATAATTTTTACCGCTACGTTACTAGAGCAGATTTTCCACTCACCTCAATAGGTACCGCTGGGTCACTTTTATCTCCAGATCTGGATACGTAAACGCCTCGCACCAATAATTTCCTGAATGCTCTAAAGGCTCGAATAGGTACTGGACGTCTTCTCCGTTCTTGGTGAAATTCTTAACTTCCACCCTTTGGGTTAGCTTGTCTGGCACCACATCTGTAAAGCAGAACAACAATGGCACGTCACCCTCTTTGGTATGGAACCAGTTTTCCGCTTTGGTCACCTCCACCGAGAACAAACGAAACTCTTCCAGGAAAGTGATACTGATGTCACCTTTCGGATGGTCGTCGATCTCGTACTGTGTAATTGTACAATTCAGGGTGTCGGCGGTGAGTATCCAACCATCTGGAGTGGATGCACCAAAACTTAAACCAGCTTCAAATGCCGCATTGGGCGACCAATTCGTGTAATCCAAATCCAGTTTAGAGCTTGACCATATATAAGCACCGTCAATCTTCTCCAGGCCGATGGAACAAGTATCATTGGTCAGCGTCCGACTCACCAGGTTTTGGTATTTCAACGGAAACTCTGCTTTGGTACAACCCTCGGCGTCATCAAAACATAAGCATTTGGTCCCGCTGAGGTATTCGCCTTGGACGCATCTACCCTTGGTGCTTTGAGAGCAGAAACTCCTCTCTTTCTCGTGCAGGTACTGGTAGGCGCACACTGCGTCATGGGTGTCGGAACACGGCACCGTTTCCACGTAGGATGAGTTGTGGTAGACGGCGCAGTTGTGGTCCAAGGAATTGATGGTGAAGGTGCAGTTCTCCGATGGACACAGGTCGAAGTTGGACTTGTAGTATTCGGTAGGTTCCGACCAGTGGAAATCCCCTGGTTAATAAAGCTTTTAAGATAACCACTTTTTCAGATACTTTTGTTGTATATAATTTACCTGGTCCGTACGGGGTGTATCTCTCTACCGGTACCCAAACTGGAAATGATTTCACTTCTGCAATGTACTTTTTGAACGGTAAAGTTTCCGAATGAGGACATTTGATGGGGTAGGTGGTGTTCAGGATCGTATAACAGAACCTTCCGGTGTCGACGAAACCGTCTGGGCATGGAGGGATTGGTTCTTGAGAGTTACACTTCGGTGCATCTTCCCAATTGGACGAATCGGAGCAACAGCGTTGGGATATCTCTTGGTTTCCGTCGATGCATAAAGGGTTGGAGCGCGCGCAGAATTCCGGAGGAGTTTGGGGCCAGGGTCCTTCCTCTAGGCAATACTGATAGAAATACGGCAACAAAATAATTTACTAATCAAATGTTAATAGAGTAGATAGTAAATCAGTTAGTGTTGAGTAACATAGGGCGCACACTCTTCAAAACCTGGCGCCCAAATAGCTTCGAAGAAAGAAAGATACACTTCTAGCTTCAGATACTAGCTTCAGAAAGATACACTTCGATATCCGAAAATCCTGAAATAGGAAACCTCCATGCCAGTTCAATGTATTGGGCGCTACAAGAAAGTTACAATGTGCTTAAAAAAATTCCTGGATATGGAGATTTCTTACGAGTCGCATTGTTTTGCATAACGTGTTCATAAAAAGTATCAGATTTGGAAAAAATTGCTTACAATGCTAAGAACGAAAAATCTATGGAAAAATTGCAAGGTTTTGACACCCGCAGGATTATTCTGGAATTAGTAATGCTTTTATCGATACGGCAAAAGCTCGTTATGTAAACCTATGCGTCCAAAAGTTGTTTTGTCGGTAAATTTTATGCCTGAAATGCAGGTAACACCTTTGCGGTACCGAGCAGTGGCGAAAACGAATTAAATATCGTAAATTCTACTTTTCCAATGCCATCTTGCTGCGAAAAGAAGACTTTACGTTCTCTTAGGGATCTGCTTTCTTCCAATTACGTAAAATGGATAATGTTCTGTATTGACAAGTAAACGAACAATTCTTCGTAATATATAATTCCGACACTTTTTCAAAAAGTTTCAGAATTAGAATTTCAACTTGCTGTAGTTGTGTTGTGTATTATTTTCACTTCGGTAATAAAATGTGTTGAAATTATCAGCGAAAAACCGCCATTTTTCGAAATTTGACCAGGAATCAATTTACATTACATACTTGAGCATTCCTGGTGTCACGATAGAGTGACGCGAGCGTCACGAGGAACGTCACGAAGAGAACTCCCGTCGGGAACATCACATTTTACGGTCACCGCGTGAAGAACTGCAAGCGGAAGGATTCGTCAAAATTTTTATCTCGGCATCGGCTCTTATCTGATGCCCTTTTATTTATTTTTCGGCTGTGATAAAACCCTATACATATAATTACGTGTGTCAAGGGAGGCGTGACAAATCGTCATTCGCACTCCGACAATAATCAATTGTTTTTGACAAGTTTATTGCCTAATAACAATTAGATAAGCCCGACAACTGATAGAGGGATCAGGGATTAATTCCGTATTAATGTAATTATCGATTCGATGTACTATATTAACTATATTTCATCCAATTTCAGGGGATTAAAAATAACCGGAGTTGAGATATTGGTATTCAAATATTGTCAAAAAAGATTTGTGCTATAAATCTTTCAGACAATGTACTCGTATTAATTATGGCGAAATAACTAAGGCCAATGACAAGCTTAAACGTATTTTAAATAAACGGATAAAGGAAGAAGCTATCGTTCCTTCAACAACGCAAATTAAAAATACAAATCTTACTCATTATTCAAAAACGTTGAATACGTGCTCGAAAATCTAAAATGTATTGTTCATCAACAGAATTTAGGAGGAATTGGAAATAGCACGATTATTTTATTAGAAAATCAATACGGTATGAATGGTGAAGAGGAAACCTTTCTTGGGTTCCCACGACTCTCCGAACAACTTCCGAACTTCAATCAATACTATCGATCATCCTTTTCTTTCACTTTTATATCAAAACGTATAATTACCACTTTACCGAATCATTAGCACTTTCCGTGCGAGTAGCAATCATCAGCTAATTCACCATTCTTCTTCTTCTCCTACTTTAATTGATGTCAGTATTGTCTTCTTCCGTTGTGTATGTGCGGTTATGAGAGAAAGTGAAGATGACCGCAAGGACGGGTGAAAGTCGGAGTCGGTGTACAAACCTCAACTATGTCATTTTGAGCAATTGACTTGTTACAAAATTTAATGCGAAAAGAATAAGTTAAACGCGTCCATGTGATCTTAGGTAATGTGCGGCGAAGACGACTTTCCTTTCTCTCCATTCGTTCAACCGAGATTGAAATCTGAATGGAGCCTAAAAACTACTACTAGGAGTATTGAGGTTGAAATGCCCTAATGTGCTTCACCACAAAATTATCTTAGATGACTGAAATCACCTTAAAGTTTCTTTGATTTTCCTGATAGTTATTGTAACGAACACGCACGGAGTGAAGCACAAATACTTTAGTTTTTTTCATTAGTAAACATAATTGACGGCATAGCAAATGTCCCGATACAGGGGCGGTCGTTAAATTATCATTGTGGTAGCGGGTAGATGCCCATCTATTATCCTAATAGATGACAGATCTACTTCAGGGACGCGCCCCTGCCTACACGAGCCTTGGTTTATCTGCCATTACTATGCGGGAGACCAACCACTGTCACACCCTCAGTTCCTAAACAAAACCTGTTACTTTCTTCCTAATATCCTACCCCTCTTTGAAAATCATCGGGAACTTACCAAAGAGTATGTTTTCCAACGTGGCGAGAAATACACTAACCATGATAGAAAACAGACTACAATTTAAACTGCACGAGTGCACTTGTATTATTTAAACATGCTTGGTTCCTATAAACACAAAAGTTGACTGAGCAATTAGAAGTGACAACCAATTGGTGAATTTATCACTGAGCTATTCATTCGTCTGCTGTTGATTAACTAACCGTTTAATTGGTAATTATCCATAGAAGTTTCATTTAAGGAATAGTCGTAATTTTCTCTATTGACATGAGTCAGTCACTGTTTACAGTGCCGCCATTTATATCAAGATAAAATGCCTCGCTAGTCTTCCCCTTGGCACCATTGCGCGTCTTGGGGTAATTAGCACTAGTAGGTTGAGAGGTACCTCGCAGGTTTCTCCCTTAGTACCACTGCACGCTCGGTGTTAGTGTTTTGCGTTTAATGGTAGTTGGGTGGGCATTTTGCCCGTTTCTCCCCTAGTACCCCTTGCACACTCAGTACTAGAATATTTGATATTATATTTAAATTGATATAATTGATTACACTTCAAAGGTGTTTTAGGGAACTTTTGGGATATTCATTTCGATACTTTTTGTTAAAGTGCGAAATTCAGATCGATATAATACACCATAAGGCAAATGTTTTGATAAAACATCATACTAAATATACATCGTTTGTACGGTAAACATATTATGAGATAAATTGCATGCGTTAATTAAAACCTGGACACTATTTACAGCTCTGTCAGTAACAATGAAGGGGATATTTATGGATTATTTATAAAACTGCTATTACACCGCTTACTTATATCGAGCAATTATTTCCTGTGAAGCAAAGACGTGTGCCATTTCAGTAATCAAGCCAGATATTCACATGCCAATTCGATTTGCTAATTCAATTGTTTCATGAAAAGATCGAAAACAATAAAAGATGAGATAATGTATCTGAAGTTCCCATGGTCCGATTTTACACTTCTAAATGTTGTATCGGCTGTAATTAAACGCTATGAATTTGCGAAATTAGGCATGTGCACATTTCATTGTGGGAGAATTTGATTAAAATGTTGCGACAGAAGAGTAATAAAATGTGACATTTTAAATGAGACTGAGAAGAGAAAATGTATGTACATATTGACTTCTGTAGAATGGATGACGTAACAGTGTTTGAATAACCTCTTTAAAAGTTAATTGGCATTGAAGGATTTTCTGAAATGTCTATAAACTCAAATCGGGGCACAATGATCCTAAAACACTTTTTTCGCGCCTTGTCTAACAACATGACAGTTTTACGACCAGAGACATTTATAACTTATTCAACAGCATCAACCTATGCAATTCACTTTGTGCAATCACCAAGTATAAAAGTAATTTTTGACCCATGAACGTTTCAATTAACCTCGATAGGATTTCATAAGTCTCGTTCTGTTTCATTTTTCAAGACATTATCCTCACTAAATGCGACGACAACGATAATAACGTCGATGTTCTCCATCGGTTCACCATATGATTACCCCACGATACGTTCACTAAAAGATAAAAAAAGGAGGCAGTAGTACCTTCACTGATGAATTGACGAAGAGAGGGAATTGTGATTGTACAAACTATGTAATATGTTGGTGGTTGCTTCATCGCGTGCATTAATTCCAATTTCAAAATGTTATCGTCTTCTTCTGTCGTCATCTTCTTTTTGTATTGAGTGTTCTTTTATGTTTGCATTTTGCAACGATTTATTAGCGTTGAGAGGAGAATATGGTTACGAAACTACGAAATGTGCTTATATGAGAGGAGTGAAGAGGAACTAAATTTAAGTCGCAAGACAAAACTGTTTCTTAGAATGTTTGAAGTGTTTCTGAAAAAACCGTTTGCGTTATTAGACTGTACTTGACACAACTGTCAAAAGTATTCCTGTATTAATAATTCTTTCAATTCTATTATAATTTATTTAACGTTATATCTATTTTCTACTACGGGAGAAACTCGCGAAATAGCCATCAGATCTCAAACATCTTAGTACCGAGTGTGCAATGGTGCTAAGGGAGGAAGGCGCAAGGCACCGTTCCATGTACTAGTGGCAATTATCCCGAGACGTGCTTTAAGTACTAAGAGGGAATGAGACCTCGAGCTGTGTGTTATTTTAGGCTCTGGTAATATACAATGAAACAACAACATATTACTTGGTCTAAATGTATCCCATGACAAAAAATTTCTTTATTAGTAAAACTTTGTACAGTACGTCTCAAATAACATTCGAAGGACAATGGCACTCGTAACGTTCCAGAACCCGTCTGAAGGGATGCTTGTGACCAATTTCAGGGTTGTACTTAATCATATCCTCCACTATCTTTTGGTATTTCCTCTCCTCCTTCAGCCCTTCCTCTAGTTGTCTCTCCAGTTCATGTCTCTCTTTCTCCTTAAACGAAACCATTATAACAGATATAATATGGACAAAAGGAATTTTGACTCACCCTCAGAACATTATTAAACTCGATCTGCTTCTGGAGATCGTCCCTGTACTGTTTGACGGCTTCGGCTTCGAGCCGATCGCTTTCAGCCTGCAACCTGTCATTTTGCTCGCACCTCATGCGCAGCAGCTCGTTCTCCGCTTTTCTCAGCTTCAGCTGTTCCTCCGCCTCTTGCCTCTTGTGGGCCAGCTGCTCAGCTCTACCCTCCAAGACAGACTAAAAACGGAAACGCACTTAGAAAACAACACAATTTTTAAATATTTCGTATTGTTATTGAGTTAGGGAATTTTTACGTTAATTGTGATCTTAGACCCTTACCCTTCGAAAATGATCGAAAGACTGTTATTGTTACATTAAAACGTTTGATAGTTTCTGTTCTTAGTTTCACGGACGGACGGACTCTCTCCTGACTATAAACTAGCCGCTAGTATTGCATTCTATAACAGCTGGTGCCTAAGAATTCCGTACCAACAAGTAACAGCCCTTCGTCCAAAGTAGAAAGACCCATGGAATTGTATTTCAAGAATTATATTCGTATAATTGTCCTTTTGTACAAAATTTCATTGCCAGCCACTGTGATATTTTCCTGAAGGTGACCCAAACTTTAAGAAACTCAAACGTGTAAAGTTTTTGAAGTTCTTAATTTAATACTTGGTGATATGGCTGTAACTTTGGACCTTTCAATGCTTAAAGTTTTAGTCTTGAATCTTTGCAATCAAATCATTATTTTTTCACAAATCACACTAATTAATTCCATAATAAATTACCTCAGTCGATTGGACTAATTATCTTTACGTAATTGACGATATCCTGTTATCTTTCTCTCTTTCTCATACATGATTTTAACTGCAGTTTCCTGCAGGCCTCTTTACCGACGATTAATCTCTGTAAGTACCTGTCCGACGTCTTTAATCAATTATTTTACGTTTTTAATTAACTTATTTCGGTTACATAACGCCCGTTGTATAATCGATACGTGAGTGGAAGCGTGTACGAGTGCCGTGTGTTTACTGGGTCTATTATAGATTTTTCTCGTCCGTCGAAAGTTCTCTTTCTCCGGTAGGTGTGATGTAATCGTCCATTGCTATTTTTGGAGCATTACTGGGGAAAGAATAATTTGGGGGGTTTCAGCGGGGAATAATTATGTTGACAAATTACCAAAAGGAACAAATTTTAACCTAATAACTGTAATTACACTAAATCTGGTCGGCAATTCGTAGAGATTAATGGAGCAAAAATATTTCGTAGTATGAGGATTTTTCATGGCATTGATGTTCTTATGCGATGTGGAAGTCATCGACTCAAGATATTAGTAGTATTATTCTTCCAAGCAGTTGTTTATTCATCGAGTTACATTCAAGGAAGTGCATTTAATGCATTGTCCTTTTGATGAGTTGTCTAACCAAGAAATTGTACTTGATGCTTTAGAATTTGATTTCAAAAATTTATTCGAAGAACTTCTATATATTTTCAATAGCTGTTCTTTCAAAGAATTGTATTCATTCAATTAAATAGAGTGTGTTCTGGAATTCTTGATCAAACGTCATGGTAGTTTCTGGTCTTATTCTCACGGTCGGACAGATTTTCTCCTGATTACACACTAACCGCGAGTGCTGAAGAGAGCACACTATAACACCTGACGCCTAAGAATTTCGTACCAGTTTTCGGCGTTTCCGTTGGGTGGACGTTCGACCCGCAACCGCCAATGCAAACAAGTAACAGCCCTTCAAAAGGCTATTCAGTTGGGTATTCATTCAAAATAAGATTCCTATACAAAAGCTTGATCTTCGTTTTCTCACCTGTTGCAGCTTTATCTTGGCCTCGTGCAGTTTGCATTTGGCCTCGTCCTGCTTGGCGAGCACCTGCTTTTGGTGCGCCTCGAGCAGTTCCTCGAGCTGCCTCTCCTCCCTCTCCCTCTCGCGCTTGAGCTCCTCAAGATGATCCTTATACATATCGATCTCCCTGCGGTACTGCTGGGTGAGGTCCTGCCTCGCGAGACGCGCCTTCTCCTCCTCGAGCTGAGTCAGTTTCCCGTAGGCGTCGTCGACGGCTTTCTCCTCGTCCCTCCTGCGGGCCAGCAGGAGCTCCTGCTCAGCGATCTGCGCGAGAAGCTCCTTCGCGGTCGCGTCGCGTTTCCTGCGCTTCTCGTCCAAAGCTTATGGGGAACAATTATTTTCAGCACAAGGTTTTATTAGATGAGTTATGACTGAATATTTGAGGACAGCTAAAGTAGGTTCTAACTCGGGAATGAGAGACTAAAATTATTTGTGATTGGATAAAATGGCCAATTAGCAAGCTGGAAATAGCGCAAAATCATATTCTGTAGTAGAATAAAACGCCTCAGATTCAAGCATTGTTCTCATAAAATTTACCTTTAAAATCAGTTAAACTTTGATATTCCAAAATATGGTCACCTGCTATTTCCTCCCTCCTGAGCTCCTCGCTGAGCTTTTTCATCTCGATCCTGTCCTCCTGAGAGACCTTCTGCATCTCCTCTTTGATTAACTCTTTTCCTTTCATCTGTTTATCCCACACTTCGACAATGCCCTTCTTGGTGTTCTCGCGTTCTATCAGCTCTTGTTCCTCTCTTTCCATCTGTGGACAGTAGAATTGGTAGGTTCAAATTTTGACCCATGCAAAAATGAACAGTATAGAAGCCAAAGAAAATTTTGAAGAATACTAAGAAGAACAAAATTTAGCTTTAGCTTAACAAGCAGCAGCTTGGTGCCAAGTATGGGGCCGTTGAAATCATACGGAATCTGTTCCCCACCTTTGCTCTCATCTCTTTCATGCTGAGCTCGTGCCACATCCTGTCGAGCTCCCTCTCGGCGTCCCTCCTCGCCTCGTTCTCCCTGATCTGCTGCAGCTGCGCGTGCTTCGATTCTATAAGGTTCTTCTTGAACAGCACCGGCCTCAGCTCCTGGCACCTCCTGTTGTACTGCTCTATCCTCTTCCTGTGGACGACCGCCTGCCTCTCCTCCTCCCTCCTCTTCTTCAGCGTCTCCGCCTTCACCTTCATCTCCTCCAGCTCCCTAGCTTGCTGTCGCTGCGCCAGGTCGACGGTCTCGCGGCAATACTGTCTCTCCTCCATCATGTAGAGCTCTTTCAGCCTGATGAGTTTATGGATTTGATAGCGTTAAAGTGAATCAGCAGTTTTAGATTCAGGATATATCTCGAAAAAAGTTAGTACCTATAAGATTCTTGTGGTTCTCGGGAAGTCGCTAGGTTCCTATACTAGATTGCAGACAGTTGTGGGGTAGGGCATGGTCATAAAAGAGTATTTTATTTCTGGTGTTCTTAGGAAGTTTTTAGCTTTCCAGGCGCTTCTTTCAGTATAATTATGTACTATATATAATGTATTATAAATCTAGCAGTTTCTGGAGACTTTATATATCTGTAATACTAGCAGACCCGACAGACGTTGTCCTGTGTGAACGTGGCCTTTCTTTTTGTTTTACAAAGTTCTAATAGATTTATTATGACTGTTCTGACTTTCTTAAAAGCTGTGTTGAAATTTTTTATGTCTACTTAAACAAGGCACCGTTTCAGACAGACCGGGCTTACTTCCCTTACCTATCTCCAAAAAAGAAAAAAGAAACATTTTGACGGGTACCTCTTCCTGCGCTCCTCGATGTCATCTTCGTACCTCCTGAGTTTCTCCGCTACTTTATCTCGCACCAACCTCTGGAAGTGCCTCTTCTTCGCGTGCTCGTAGTACTTGATGTCCTGGTAGTTTTTCCTGTCGGTCTGCATACCTTCCATCTCTCTCCTCTTCTCGAACTCCTCCCGTTTGAGCCGCCATTCATACTGCCGTTCCTGGTGGTTCGTGTTCGCGGCCCTGCCGATCTGAAGAGGGGAATCATTCAAGCAGGCTTCCGGGGGTTCTTAGACGGCTCAAAACGGTAATGGCGGAAGGTGATGCTTATAGTGATGTGGATGATTCAAAATGGCCAACGAAGTTTGTCAAAAGGCTGAGAATCGAAATGGTAATGGCAGAAGTTGAGGAGGGTTGAAACGGGAATGGTCGTGTGGATGATTGGAAATGACCATCGAAGCTTTTAAAATAGCTACGATTCAAAATGGCGACGAATGAAGAAGGTATGTAACCAAGAATTTTAAGTGAGAAAACCCATTCTGTAGCGGTGAGGATGATTCAAAATGGCGGCTGTTGCAATTATAAGATGGCCTAGATTCAAAAATATTTGAAGTGGATGTATTTAAAATGGTCGTAGAAGTTTCTAAGGCGATACATAGCAGCAACGGCAAAAGATGGCGTAACGTTAATCGTTATAGGAATTAAACATGATGTTTTTTTTTTAAGTTACAGTCCGAGATCCCACAGCAAGATTTAAACATACATCAGTTAATAAGCGTAATTAGTGATGAATTAAATTATTTCTGACAAATACATTCATTTGTTAGAACAATAAATAATATCCCAAGCGAAAGATAGCAACCAGGAACGTAAAAGACATTGGTTGCCACCAATTCAATTTGACATCGGTATATGGCTCATTATTATTAATGAGATGAGATTAATGAAAATATTTTAAATACTTTCTCTTTCTAATTCAATTTGACAGGCTGCTTAAACAGGCAGGTTTGCAGCTATAAGGACGGGTCTCTTTCTACTAGTTACAACGGCAAAAGATATTTTTGCCCCTATTTCTACTGCGCTGAGATACTCTAATTTATTTGCAATCTCATACCGATACTAGATGATTCAACATGGGAAGTTACTTAAACATGATTAAATATTACACAAATTTAAATTTCGAACTAGTCCTGGTAAAAAATGCTGATGGTGATTTAAATATGACACATAACCTCAAAATGCACTTAGTACATCGCGTTCCAAACGTTTTGCTCTATTTATAATAACATTTAACTTACGTGTTGATAATACCCAGGAGTAACGCTGGGACACAGTATGTCGTGCCTCTTAACCTCTGGTTTCGAATGATTTCCGGACATTTTTCAAAAAAATTTGAAAACCTTGACGACACGTCACTCCAACTCGACAAACAACTTATTATGATCGACAGGACACTTCACTAGATACCCCTGATTGGCTGGGCTCGGTTCGCGGATATGAAAGTTTGGTCAATGTTTAGACCCGAAGTCCGCCCCTCCTTTTTCTATACGTGAGTCATTTGGTACGTATGAAATTAAGTTAGGAGCGTTTAAATCACGATTTATTTCCGTAACACGATACCACCCCTTGGAAATGCATAAAAAATGGAACAAATCATGCATTACTTCGTCGTCGTGAACTACCTTCATATCTTATACATCGCACCTAATAGTAGCTAATTTGAATGGTCATTCATAATTGATAGCTCAATTATTAATCGATACTCCTATTCATATTTGGGAAAGTTGTGTCTTTTTTTTCTGGAACAAGCAACAATATGAATCGATCCCGTAATAGGGATTAGTGATAGATCAATAAGTAATAAGTGTGATGGAGACATGACAGTGAACATTTTGTCGATTTAAACGGGAATGAGCAGTTGCGGTTTATTTACCAGCTGTTAATGGATTTTAACTGGGAAAGGTAGAATAAAAGATCTTAGATGTCAACCAGATATATTATCGATTTTATGATCATGTTCTCTCTTTAACACTTAAACTCTCGTACAAAAATACAGCTCGGTACAGTTTCAAAAATACAGACGCTTATCTCTTTCTCTTCGTTTCCAAATTCATCACAGTGGAAATGAATATAAATACCAATAACACTGAAGATTAAGTACCTATCGTTTTAGTTTTCAAATATATTTTTTGTCCCTCTTAACATCGATAAAATTTTTAAAGTGCCTAATTGGAAAAACTTTTTGAGCAACAAATATTTACATCAACAACAACAACACTTATAATGATTAAACCAGGGTCATATTTGGGGGGACGGCACGCGACGCGACGCTGCCCCTGTCTAAAATCCTTTTTCCCAAAAGGATGCACAGGTCTCGACCACATTTCTATGACTCCTTCAATGGACTCAATGTGTATTTCGTGGCATTTATTTGCACAGTAACCCGTTGCGTACCGTCCCATAAATATGTTTCCGGCTTTACAGTTGTGGATTTTGAGCAATTTAATCAGCAAATAGTCCAGTTCAGACGAGACAGCTCGAGAAAACAGGATTGAAGGTAAAAATTTCAAATTTGAATTAGACATCATTGGAGGAAATATCTTAACTGGTAATTTATTTTAAAAAATGGCATTTACATTTTCAAGCGTGTCTCAAAGTAACTTCCATCCAGTTTCAGTCTAAGGATCCATAAATAATTTTACGACCACATAAATCGCCCTGTGGGTGTTGATTACAACCGACCAATCGAATTCTACTCTCTTAGTGTGAGATCGTGTGCACAATACTAAAACAGGGTTTGCCTAGGGATTGCTGTCAACTTTAAAGGTACACTGGCTAAATCTCTGAAAGGCATAAATGTGTTACCTGTTAAATCTCTTCATAAATTTGTATTCTATGTTAAAAAATAATTAAATAAGTGCATCACTAGGTTCGTTACTAGGATAATCAGATGTTATTCAACAACTCGAGAGTGTGATCGCTTGCCCGGTTGGAACGAACCCCAGGAACGTCCCGGTTTGTGTATTATGAAGATTTAAATGGGCATAGCTCCTTAAATTGGAATATGGAAAGAATGTACCCATTTATCTGAACGACACTGTGAAACTCCTTTTAGTCATTCCAAGATACTTTTCTTAATTCTCGGTTCAATCCAAAGAATTTTCTTAACGATCTAAAAATATTTTTCTCAGTGATATGTGCCTAAGCGCACATATTTTTAAGAAGTTTGAAATTTGTTCTCACACGACGGTCAAATTTTTGGCACTTTCCAGAGGAGACTTAAAGAAATGCTACAAATTTTTCTACAAAATTGAAATGATCGTAAACAGCATCGAATGCATTTATACTTTTGGTCATCCTCTTAAAAATTTTGATTGGAAATTGTTTGCAATAGGTTGTGTATAAATTGGTGGAAAATACACACGTGGCGACGATCCTGGCAAAAAGTCTAAGTGAAAAATCATAACAACCTCGTGCGCATATCATGTACACATATCACGCACACATAACTCGTAGTATAATTCGTACATATACCTCCTACGTATACTTCGCACACATATCTCGTACATATATTTCGTTCTGCTGTTTCCTACACATACATTTGTCTCATACCTCGTACACAAAACTCGTAGCACCATCTGATTTTAGGGTAATTGCACGCTCGAGAGAGATTTTCCAATGTTCGCTCGGGAAATCTGACCTGAAAATGGCGACCTGATGAGATGAGATCTGGCACATACCTCTTATGTACAATTCGTACACACACACACACCTTGTGAACATGCCACGTACACATAACTCGTAGGTATAATTCGTACATATCTCAGATACGTAACTAACAGCTATCCTTCGTACACATACCTCGTACTTGGACCTCGTTCGTTTAGATCGCACACATTTCTCGTACACATAATTTGTACCCATACCTAATAGGTATCCACCATACACGTACTTCGCCCTTTATTTTCGAAAATTATATATGACAAAAATATTAGAAGATGTCCTTGGTTGTAAAACACGTTTGGCATTTTTAACAATTCTGTGGTATAAAACCTCGGAGAAAACTTCATTAAGTAGAACAAGCGTATTTTAGGCCTCGATGACATAAAGGCAACGTGAGCTCCAGTTAATCGAAAAATGTTTCGATTTTATGGTAGAATCGATCAGATCTAAAAGGAAAATATTCAAACAGTGGAATTTCACCTATTTTAACGGAGGATACTACGTTATGGCACTCAGGTAGTTTCAAAACGCATTTAGAAATTTACAAGGAATGCCGCCCACGTGGAGATTTTCCAGTTCATCAAATGTCAAATCAAATATCAATTATACTATATCCCCCTTAATTTTTTCGATCGTCTCGTAAGCTCGCCCATCTTCCTCCGATCGGAATCGACCGTTATCTGGTTAATTCTACGACCTATGCACACATCGAGAAAACTTTCTGCGAAAAGAGTCGATTCAGTGATAGACCTCGAGGTACTGCAAGAACGCCATGAGCGAGAACCCCGCCATGATGCATAACGCTCTGTATATCCTGTACACCCTCCGCTCCTTTTCTCTATTGAGCACTTCGAAGAAGGTGATGTAGAGGATCGTGCCGGCGGAGAGGCCCTCGAGAAGCACGACGGCGGTACTCTTCGCTCTCGTCTCCATGTTACTCTTTATGGTCACCAGGAGGCCGAGGATGACGCCGAAGGGACTCGCGAGGGCGAGCGCGAGCATCTGGATCACTATGTACTTGGTCTTCGCCTTCGCGAGCAGGAGCTCGAGCCCGATGCAGAAGAGGATCGTCGCCGAGTGAATCGAGACGGCGGTGAAGAGGTACCAGATGTCCGCGGGGTTGTTCTGCAGGCCGATCGCTAGTCCTTCGAACACCGCGTGGAAGGAGAGCGCGAGTACTATCAGCACGCAGCGCATTATCTGCTGCTGGGTCTTCACCTCGCACTCGAGCGCCTCCTCTTGCTCGTGCAGCGCCTCCTCGGTCATGTCGAGGTTCTTGGCGTTCTCCTTCAGCACCTCCGAATTGAGGCTCAGCGAGTCGTACACGATGTTCTCGTGACGCTCGTCGATGCTGAAGCTCTGACTTAGCTTGTCGCGTTTTTCGTTCCGAGCCACCTCCTCCTTCTTCCTCTTTCGCCTCTCATCCTCCTCCGCGACGTCCTCGTCGCCACCGGTCTCCACTATGAACACGTTGTTGGACCTCTTCTCCTCCATCTATAGAGGAAATCAACCTAAATATGCAGCGACAACGTGAAATTTTTCAATTCCAATCATGGGGTGCAAATTTTAAGTCGAGAGTGTGACCTACCAAAAAGGTTCTGTTGTCACCACCACCAAGAGGAGAAAGAAAGAACCTTCACATCTTACTAACAACTCAGGGCGGCAAGATTACGACGTTATAACAATTCAAGGAACCCTGGGACGCCCTTCCCAGATTTGAAGACGACGTACAATCTTGCAAGTGACAGAAGGTCGCCGCTTAAGGATCAGACTCTAATAACATACGTAAATGGGATTATTTCTCTATAAAAACAATGGAACTAGCCTAAAGACAGGACGATCATGTGTTCCGTTATTTCCGGTTTTTAACATTTAACACCTCTTCACGAAACGCGTATGATAAAGTTAACTTTCAAAAATCGATAGGTCTCTCTTGAGATATCGTCCCTCACTCTTACCTCTTCATTGTCCATCCTGCGGAACCTCCTCCTCTTCGCGTCGTCCTCGTTGGCTTCGGGGCCGAGCGGAGTGACCGAGGAGCCGGTGAAGCCGCTTATCTTCTTCTTGGGCGTCCACGGCTTGTCCGGTATCCTCGCGATGAGCCAGTGGGATATCTCCTCGAGGAAATACACGAAGAAGAATCCCAAAGATATCGTTAACTGGGATAGCGGGTAGTCGGTGGTGAGGTTACCGATCCTCTTGAGGTCCTCCATGGAATTATACACCTGAGGAGAAGAGGAAGAAGTTATAGAGTATATTGTAAAGTTTCACGAAAATGTGGACATCAAAAGGGACTTTTATCGTCGATAAGATTAAGAAACGCTGTGATACTACACAGCTTCTCAAAGAGGATTCCGTTGAAAACTTTGGAGTAGTCAGCGTTACAAAGTTTCGGTAAACTTGCTCCCGTGAAATCCCCAATAGGATTTCCCCAGATCTCCTGATCCGTTTGATGATGAATTAATTATTCTCGAGGACATTGCTGCGGGAATGCAGTACAAATCCCTCTCCCTTTCCCCCCATCGAGACCGCCCCCTTCCCCCCAACTACCGTTACCTCTAGCATCATATGCAGGAAGCATGTGGCGAAAAGCACCCCTCCGCCGAAGCTCTGGCAGAGTGCTATAGCGCAGTTGACCTGAGTGTGCCTCCTGTGGTTGATGAACGTGTCGGACTCGTCCTCCTCCTCCCACCTCCTGAGGCAGTTGTACAGCTTGACGGGCAGCACACCGAAGAAGAACCTCACGAGGAAAAAAAGCACCGCGACGAGGACCTTCGTCGTCTGGACGTCGTGTTCCATTTGGCAGTGGCTCGCGCTACGTCACGGGAGGCTACATCCTCGACGTGAGAGGATCGGGAGAGGACTGGGGCACCAAATGCGAATGCACACCAGACGGGTTACGCGGGTTAGTGTCGTTGCTGTTCCTCTCTCGCGCTTTCTCGCTCCTTTTCTCCCTTCGACTGCTCTTTGGGGTTGCGCGGAAGCCTGCGGCGGTCCGATCTGTTGCTCCTTTTTCGGAGGGACTATCGTGGAAAGATCTGTTTGGAATCGGGAAACTCTCCTGGCGATTCGAATGGTACTGAAATGTGTTAAAGTCCTCTTGAATTACCTTAAATTATAATAGGGAGTAAACTATAATTCCGCCAACGCCAATCTCTCGATTCAGCGCCTTGACATATCCTCACCTTGACCTTCTTATGCAAATGTAGGAATGTAACGTCAGTGCTATGCAAGGATTTACGAAGCGACGGGGTAACGAAATGGCGAAATTTACGCCTATTCGCCATAAGTTTAAAATTATTACATGTGGCTATGATAACGTATTATACGTGACTGTTTTGTCAGCAAGCATTATGTACCGAAAATCCAATATCAAATTTAAACTTCTTGCGAAGAATGCAAATAGGGGCACCTATTGTCTAAAGCCTGCCGCCGCATTATTCGCGCCACCAGTTGCATCCTCTTCAAGCGGCGATATATTGATTGTTGTTTATTTTTAAATTGCTCCTTTAGTCCACCACTGTAATTAAGTAAACAATTTCGAACTTTTGACGGCGGAGCAATCTCACTATGGCGTCACTCTAGAAGTTAGGCAATTTCAGTGTTGATGGACGGCTGGATGACATAATAGACATCTATATCTGCAGCCAGCCCTTGAAACTACACCAAATTCTTTTTAATTTTTTATCTGGTTCAGTAAAGGAAGGTAATACCCAAGCTAATCATGGAAATACAAAATAACCCACTCAACACAATTTTCTTCATTACCAGTTCTTGATTGCAACTCCACATCGCTTTTCTTTGACTCAACATTATGTTTAAAGTAAAGTAGTACATATTATTAACTTTATTACTATTGAACAGTAAATTGGACTGTATGAGAAAATGTTTGCAGTTTGGGATGTGCGTTTATGATTCCTAAGGAATTCGACATTACTTATGGAGTTTCTATTTTTGTACACGAAAACCAATCGATGACTCGTGCAATTTCCTCGTCGAATCGCCTAATTTCGAAATTATTGGATTGATACGATCTCCACGATATGTGTATTGTTGTCATTATGCTCACATTCTATTTATTCTTTTTATTGGTCAGAACCAATTTGGCTTGATGTGGTTTCTCACGCGAGGCTTCCATTTTCTTGCATAAACATTACGTTGGTGACGATCATTTGTTAGATAATTCATCTCAAGGTTACATACTAAGACAAAAAAAATGTAATCGAACTAGGGAAAGTGAAAAAAGTAGGAGTTACGTAGCATCATTAAGACAAACATTTTTGCTTAGAACACAAAAAAAGCTTCAGATTCAATCGAAACTTACCTAAAACAACATGAATTGTATAGCTATGGCTAAGACATGCAGTTACAACATGTACTTTTTTGTATTTGGTGCGCATCGTATGTCATTGCGTTCCTTAATTTAAAATGTCGAAAAATCCGGCATTACGAAGATGGTAAAAATCGACCTTTTCCCTCGTCATCTTTTGATCTACACGTACTGTCAGTCAGGTGGACCATTCCCACGGGACTCTTAATAATGAAAGACGGGAGCGACGAGAATTAAATGTCAAGGAGAAATGCGACGGGAAGATGGATTTAAAAAATTGACGAGGGATGAAAATGTGAAAGACACTTTGAAAGGACTTTCAGTACTTGTACATGGGCCTTGGTGGAGGCATGTTTAGAAAACAGTGATTATACAGATAGAAATTTGGTGGTAGTGTAAAGAATTTTCTCGTATAAGGAATGCTTTTCTTGGTAAGCTTGCAAAGAACTGATATGGTACGTACCAAAATATTAGTAGGTTTGTATCGCAGGCAAATAATGTCGCGTTCTTAATTTTAAATAATCTAAGAGATTCCCACTCTATTACGGTCGCCATATACATAAATATGCGTACCTAATAACGGTACCTTTTGGTAAGCATGATCGAAGAGTTTCCGCAAGGCTAGGGACAGTAAGATTCCTGGAGTTATGTTCGGTACATTAGTAATGTATTAGCCCTATAGGGTAAGGGCCACCACGTTTTACGCGGTCCTAATTAAATGAGTTTATAAGTGAAATAGTACATTGTGGGTAGACGACAGGTTGAACAGCCAGAAACTAAAAACCTCACGTTAACATACTGTCTCCTCATTGGCGGAAGACTCAAGTACGTCGGAATAATTATATGCCTAGCAGTTGTTTTTCTCTGCTTTTGGCGCAGTCCCGTTTATTTATAGACGTCGTTGCTCTTCTGACCCTTCGTTATCTAGTCGATAGGTTCGTTGATCAAAGACACGCGAGATGTCACGAGCTTCTCTACACAGGGATCGATGGTCGTGAGCGATCGAGTCGCTGGCGTTGTGTTAAGATGCTGTTGAGGGGAGCTGAGGTATTTCTGGGGAGAGGGTGCGTTCTCCTCTTCGTGAAATTTTTCTCAATCTCTCTTTTCTAGATATGTACGTTTCTAGCGTTTTGCCTCGTCGTCGTCGTCGGGGGCAGAGCCGTGCTGAAGAGGAGCACCGATTACTCCGTCAAAGGATACTTGACTGAAGTAAGGATCGTTTGCGTTTTCTGCTTTTGACGTGAAGGCGACAAGTTTTCCAAGTCACTTGCATCTCTTATGATAATGAAAATTCATTGATTTACTCACCCCTAACATCTAAAATATTTTGGCATTCTTTTTTTGCAAGTCTGCTTTCCCATATGAGGCACTCATTTGAGGAAAAAATGTTTTCGGGTCAGTATTTGGAGTTCGAGTTATGGAACGTTTTGGATACATGCAACATGGAAAAGTGGTTTAGTTGTCTGGTTAGGAAAATCACTAATTTTTGAGTAAACATTTTTGGTGTCTTCTAAGTATTGGTGAATGCGCCGGTGTGTAAAATCGCAAATTCGTCTTAAATTTTCTGCCGTTGTTTATACCACTGAATGGAGTAACAGAGAAAATAGTGTGTGCTAGAAAGTCGACTGTCGCTCCCCCTATATTAAAATAGAACCTTATAGGATTAAAAATGTAGCCTGAATGGGAAGTCTTTGTACCAGATAGAAACTTGGCATATTTAATGCGAGCTTGTATTGGTATATACAAAGTTTTCAAAGGTACCATCATTACCGTTATTACATTATTATTAACATATTTACCAGAGTTATAAGGTTCTCCATTGAATCCATTTAATTAAAATCATTGGTTAATATTTAACTGAGTAACCAGCCATGGTTGGCTGGTTTAATACAGTAGCGTGGGGTACAGTATATATATGTATATATATATATATATAAACAGTGTACAAATATACAGTGTTGCCACGTGCTCGTATCGTAAGGTATTCTTCGTTTGCCCACTGGTCAATATTATTTTCGCGCGTCAAACGAAAATTTCTTCGGGCAATTCTGTCGATTCTACAACGTCAATGTATATACGTTTTTCGCGTGTTTCAATGAAGTATTTATTTTTCCAGAGAATTTGCTGGTGGAACGAGGTGTGCAAGGAGGAGTTCCGGAGTCAGTTCCGGTGCAAGTGTCCGGATTGGTCGTTCTGTAGGGCGCCGGGAAGGTACTACAACGCCTTCTGCTCGATGACCACGACCGGTTACATCTGGTCGCAGCCGGGCCTCAGAGAGGCCGGCAAATAACGGTAACGGAACTGAAATCGTCTTGTGTTCCTTGTACTGTTCTCCTTTACAATAAAAATGTTAATAAGACTACTGCTTAAATGTAGGTGATGCGTCTTGGAACGACAACTACTTCGATAATGTCCCATGCGTAATTTCACTGTTGGCAGGTAGGTATGAGGGTAATCAAAAATATTTTTCAAGAGGTGAGCTCGTGGATTATTAGTTATTATTCAGAAAGTATTCTCAAAAAGAAGCTGCTTATCTGTTGCCTAGTAATCATGGGCAAAGTGTTGCAAAGTATTGTTTCTTTTTATTCCAGCAATATGGTTCTCTTACGTCTTTCTTTCAGATATTATGTAAAATACATGGATTTGTGGCCCATCCTTAAACATTTCTTCAGCCAATTTATACATTTTAATGCTCTTTAATGGTGATGACAGAAAAATTTTACAATTATTCACGCCTTAAGGTTGTACCACTCTCCTACTGGACGACACTTGTGGACACTTTTAACACCCTCATTTCATTACGATAATCCAATAAGGGCCCAATGGCAGATAACATTTCGGTATTATTACCGTTCATGATATTTTCGCGGATATAAAAGTGAGATGTTATGTAGTACTATAAGTTTATGTTGGTTTTTAGTCCAGTCTTCAGTTCTCCAGAAACGGTCGTAAATGAAGCCTGTTTGGTCAGGCGTGGCGAGTTCTTGGGATCCAAAAATTGCACGAAGCGAAATGACGAAGGTATTGCCATAAACAAAAGTAATGGCGCATGTCTAATGCTCTAATAGACCGACATGTACATATTAATACGAGTATATACACAGCGATCCTATACATAGGCAATTACATATAGATCATGCATACTTTCCCGTTTTTTTGGGCTCAAAATATGAACTATTCTCTCCCACATAACTCGAAAACTAAATGTCTTAGGAAAGATAATCCTTCACTCCTGGCATCAGGGAAGCGTCCCCTTTGAATTAACACCCTAATTTTGAAAATCTCAAGTCGAGCCATTTTTGGAGAAAAGCGTTTACCTTCCATTTTTCCGACCCAGAAATATGAGCTTTAGAATCTCCACATGAAACTCACACAGTAGGTCCGTTAGGAAATTCTGAGCCTTATGGCGTCAATTTCAAGTCGATAGGCCCAACGGTTTTCGAAATATCGCGATTCTTCCAAAATAGAAATTCCCCTCCCTTCTACCATCCATAACTTGAAAAGTCATAGGAAAGTAGTCATAGAAGTAAACGTCATAGGAAAGAAAATGCTTCGCTCCGGGCATCAGGGAAGCATCCCCTTTCAATTGGCACCGGAATTTTGAAAATCCGAAATCCACTCGTTCCGGCCGACCGAACAAATGTATCTTTGTTCTGTGCTTTCACGTTGTTTCATGAACGTAACCTACAAGCTTGTCGTCCCATGTCACCAGTACGTATAGCAAAACTCGTTTTTTAAAACCTTCCTCTTGTTATTTCTTAGAAGAGAATGGCAGGTTCAGCGTTACGTAGACTTATGGCGGAATACAAACGTACGTTCCCATACGAGAGATTAAATTTACCTTACCGGTTTTGTCTCGTTTTAGAGCTAACCCTCAATCCACCGGAGGGGATCATAGCGGGGCCCATCAACGAGGAGAACTTCTTCGAATGGGAGGCGCTGATAACGTGAGTGCGACTTTTATTAACCCTTTTAGTGTTGGTCAAAATCTACACAATAGAGGAACGTAATTCGAATATGGGTGGTTTTAAATTGTTTGTCGAGAGTCGCTCACATTGACCTGCATATTAACCTTACACATATGTTAATATTGTACATACGTACGTTCATATAAAACTTCGTTGACACTTCGTTCCCAGTTCAGTTAGTAGAAATGGAGTCAACAGTTTTTTACCATAGAGATGTTTCGACATAAAAGAAGATCCATAAGGCTGATGATAATGAACGTTCTCTTTAGATTGGCAATGATTAATATATGCTCTAGCCGATAATCTATATGGTACTGTTTAGTGGGATTGTCCTATTTTCAGGGGCCCTGAAGGGACCTGCTTTGAGGGCGGCGTCTTCCCTGCCAAGCTGATATTTCCGCCAGATTATCCGTTGAGTCCCCCAAAGATGCAGTTTACCTGCGAGATGTTTCACCCGAATAGTAAGTAGCGCTCCAGGTTCAAGTCCTTGTCGCAATCATAAACACCATAGTTCTAGATCAATTTATGGTGAAAAGCACAAACGGTAACAGAATTTTCTTGTCTGTCACAATGGATACAAAAGAGAAGTTGTAAACAAGAGAGGGCGTTAAATGTTTAACGGTAGCTCTGTTGTACTATCATACCTCTATATTTCTAGGATTAATATCTCTCGTATCTTATCGTAATTGGGACAAATACACAAAAGAATTTCCCAATAGTTTACGCCGACGGCAGGGTGTGCATATCGATTCTACATGCGCCAGGGGACGACCCGATGGGTTACGAGTCCAGCGCAGAGCGGTGGTCCCCCGTGCAGAGCGTGGAGAAGATCCTACTGTCGGTCATTAGCATGTTGGCAGGTGAGAGGTTTTGGAAAAATTATTCGTGAAGACAAACCTTGTCATTTTAATGTTTGTAGAGCCCAACGACGAAAGTGGTGCCAATGTAGACGCGGCGAAGATGTGGAGGGAGAACAGAGAAGAGTTCAATAAGATAGCGGAGAAGATTGTGAGGAGGACTTTAGGAATACCGACATAATGGTCAAATAGAATTTAGTTCGACCAATTCCAAATTTATGTACGTCTTAAATTTTTGTCTCTTATTATATTCACTGATGGATGTTTGGTGGGCGCAGCGTGGACTATTAGGATTTCCTACCCTATAAACCTTTGTTATGAATTTATGTATCTCTATGAAAACATGTTATATTTTCCCATTTTCGTTTTAAAGATTATGTAGATGGGAATGCCAGATCAATGAAAAGATGGATTTTTGATGGAGAGTGAGATCGAAGAGGGAATCAGGAAAAAGGATTTGAACTGACGAAAATAACAAGGAGGATTAGAACGTAAAGGATCCGAAAAGGAGCAAAAAAGATACCGATGGTTGTTATGCAGTTAAAGGGAAGACCGGAGAACGAGGAGAGTTGATAAATGTTTACTACTTTCACCATAAAATCCTTTCGTAAGTAAAATAGACAATTCTCTCGCATGACGGCTGATTAACGTTTCATACAATTCAGTAGACACACCAAAATCATCTTCAACACAGAGAATTTTCACATTCTCTTTTGTAAAAGGTTCAATCCAAAATTCACCATCCACTAAAACCACTTCTGATAAACAATTTATTTAACTTAAAAATAAATCTAACATTTAGGCTACTTATCGACTTCTGTAATTCTTTTAAGTACATCAAAAAGTTCCTAAAACTATCCATGAACACCCGGACTTGGTGTTTCTTGTGCAAGTAATCGAATTGAACAATCTACCAAACATAAAGGTCATACAATTTTCCCCTCATTAGATCTACGAATCGAAATATGCCATATGTACTTAATCAGTCGTCAGGTACTCAAATAGAATCTCATCCGAAAATGCATAATAACACTGATATGTAACAACATACGAATGGAAAACTTTAGGTACTACCGACGAGTATTGACGCTTATAGAGGCGTAGGTTTAACGGAGACAAGGTTTGTTACTCAGCCCCTAGGGACGCCGGTGTACTTCGCAATGGTAATAAAACTATGCTACACAGTTACGTTACAAATCAGGTAACTACAGTTTATATTTAAAATTGATCAAACAGCGCTACTAATGACTGGGTCACTAAGTAAACCTGGGCTGTTTACGTCCCGTAGGAACGATCTTGAAAGGCCGTTTTCTTCTTAGGGTGTGCACCGCTATATGCGTCTATTGTCATTGGTGCTACGTACCTAATTGTAAATAAGTAAATACGAATAGTTACTGAAATCCACTTATTGTGCTTTAAGCCATCTTTGGTTTCTGTTTAATAAATTATTGTCTGGAAAACAAACTTAACTAATCATGTTCTATCGACAATTGAAATCAACGTAATTAAAAATTGTAAAAATATCAACCTATACATCTTAAAGACACAAATAGTTGTTATATCTACGGTAAGGTTGCAGAGTACTGGGACACCTGTGAGTAAATGGGGTCTTTTTGGAACATTTTAAGGTGGTAAATTTAAATTTATTAAACAATTAAATTGTTTGTACGTGTCAGTCCAAAGACTGTAGCATAAGCACATGCATCGTACATTTCAAACTGTTTTGTGCATTTTAAAAAAGGTAACTGTGACTACTCAAGTAATTATTCGATTTATCATAAAGAAAAAGGTGTTTATTACTGCAAGAAGGATTCTCCATTTTACCTCTACATCGGTTGAACCTGATGAAGCCCTTTTCACAGCAGAAGTAAACACCTTGTGAATTTTCTTGCGATAAATGTTTTAAATATAAACCATTTTGTATAATTCAGTGCCTTGAATGGTATTGGCCATAGGAGTTTGGTTCATATTTATAATTTCAAATAAGTACTTAATTTTTCCATAAGGCAACGTCGCAGGTGTGTTTAAAGTTTTAAAATTAAATTTTTATAAAATTAAATTAAATATAAAATATTAATATAAAATTAAAATTTTTAAATAAAATTAAAGTTATAAAATTTATTAGTATCAACTGTTCCAGGCTCGTCTAAAGGGTCATTCCATATCCATGAAATATTTGGAGCTCTAATGATATAGATTTCAGAAACTTGTGCCCTCTGAGTACCTTAGAAGCTATAAGGTGGAACGAGCATTATATTCATGGAATGTTTAGAGCTCCACAGGTATAGAGTTAAGAAACTTGTAGCTTCATGGCACCTTTGGAGTCTTCAGATCGAACGAAGGTGATATCTTTCAAATTTTTCAGCTCTACAATCTTATAGCTTCTCGGTACCTATGATACTTTTAAAGCAAAGGGAGGAGCGTTTGGAACTCAACTAATATAGACTCTACAGACTAGCAGCTTCTTGGTACTTTAAAACTTACATTATTGAAACTTTTACAACCTGGATTTTAGAAATTGTCGCCTGTCGATTTCTCTGAAGCTTCTGGTACTGTAGGTGTAATTGAATGTATTAGAATGACTTTACAATTATATCTGGCTTGCTTTTGGCTATCTGAGTACCATATGTATAGTGAATTACCTGGAATAGTCACATTTGATTCGTTTTTAAATTTCTCAAAACTTTTATTATTTTATCGATGCCTAAAGTGTCATCGCAACCATTAACATTCGTACAGGTCTCCGCGTACCCCTTAGCCTTCTACCAATTTTAAGAACGTTCGCTTTGGGAATATCACAATCGCAAGGAGACAGTCGCAGGTGGCGCCCGTCTTAATCTAGTTCCTGTCGTCGAAGGGCGTCCTGACGAAGTACGTGGTAAGGGTGCCCTTGCCCTTGACGTACGTCGGTCCCCTGCACTCGCACCTGTAGCCGGCGTTCTCGAGGACGGCCGCCGTCACGTCCGTCGTCTGGATCTTCCCGAGGGAGCCGCACGAGTCCATGCGCGAGGCGACGTTCACGGTGTTGCCCCAGATGTCGTATTGGGGCTTCTGGGCGCCGACAACGCCCGCTATCACCGGGCCGTGGTTCAGGCCTGGAACATACCACTCCGATATACTTTTTTGCGATTCTTCTTTTCTACAAGACATTCTAAGCTAAGAGGACCCTCTTTTGGGGTGTCGACCTATTCGATTTGTAAACTGTATTGCGCCTTACCGACTCTCAACTTGAACCTCTGAAACGCGTCCCTGTTGATTTGCTCTAGACTCTGCATCAGCAAAACGGCGAAATCCACCAGAGCGGTGATGATGTGCTCCTCCTTACGACTGGCTTCCTAGCATAACAAAATATAGATATGAGTTCCAGAGGAGCCCGTAGGGGTTTACATTAAATTGATTCGAGTTACCTGGAACATATCCTAAGGGTTGGGGTGGTACCATTTGGAAAACACAGAAAAGGGGTACATTTACTTTAGCTACCGCATTCACTTTTCGTACAAGAAAATGAAAGGGATTCGTCGAAGGACTGACTTACTTTACTGTCTTTCTCCTTTCCCGGCCTCAGGCCTGACGCTAACATGTAAGTACTGCCTATGGTCTTGATCTTCTCGATGCAGCTGAACTTCGGCTTCAACAGCAACTAAACGAAAAGACGAGACTCACGTGAACGGTCACTATGATCGAGTAGTCTCTCTCACTCTTTATAAAGTCGCTTAATACCTTGTCAAATTCGCAGATGATCTCGTTGAGCAGCCTCAGGCATTCCAAGCCTTGCTTGTTGACGTCGCTTTCGTCGTAGAACTCCTTGTAATTCGGTATCGACGCGAACATCACAGCCACCGAAGAGTACCTCTCGTGGTAGAGGTCCTGCGAGGCCCTCGTCAGAAGGAAGTGCTCCGCCACGTGGGCCGGGAGGATGTTCTCCAGCAAAATCTGCAACACCGATAACGTGGAACGGTTATCATTTTAGACTAGTTCATGACATGTAAATATAATAATCCATTTAATAGTAATTTAATACTAAATGATTTGGTTTTAATTGGTCGAATTGGTTTGATAAAGTACCACTAATGTTGTGGGAACGATGGGATTCGCTGGGAAAAGAAAGAGAAGAAGGAATGTGGCGGTGACGTTCACGAAGACTGGTGCGCGGGAAGGGGGTGACGAGGGGTGCGCAGGGAGAGAGATTTTCGCGGTAGAGCTGCCATTTTTTCTGTCGTTACTCATCTCTTGCCTTGTTAATCCCCCTCATCGTTTCTACCTCCTCCTGTTCCACCTTCAGCTTGTCCTTCCATAGGTAATCTGTCCTGGAAGTGAACTCTATCTGCCTATCCAAAACATGGAAGAAGACGACCACCAGGGCCAAAGCGAGGCCGGTCTTGATCTCGAAAGGGATGCCCGGGAACCTAAAAAAGACATCTCCGATATACAAATGACAAGACTCGAAATTATGTGTGTAGGCACTGAAGAACTGATCTAAATATGTGAAGATGCGTTTTAAGCATCGTAGATTGCACCTGCTGAGAGGTGCTTCACACTAGAAATTAGCCCCCTTCCCCAGAACTCCGAATTGGTGAGTTTTAAATGCAGTTTCAATCAAGAACTTGTGTGTGTATATTTGAGGTAAGCGAATTACTTTAGCCTGCGCATGAATGCCTTTTCTTACTTACTCATCGGCGTGGTTCTCGTGGTAATCCTGGAAGAACTTCAGGTAGCTGTACGTGGAGATGTGCCCCAACACTGACAGGACCATTAGAGTCAGCTTGAGCAGGAAGCCCATCCGGAGGAAGACTGAAATGGCAGCAAGTACCAAAGCCGAACTATAGAGGTACGTCTAGAAATGAATCAGACACAAATTACAAAGATATATCATAACAGTTGTAAAAGTTTAGTATAAGTAAGATTAACGCTACCTGAATACCCAATTCAGACCGTTGGACTGAAAGCTCATCGGTTGAAATAAGTTACTAGACTTACGTGTCGGTACAGGAATATTTTCTAATTTGGTACTAAGTGGGAGGTGTGCCAAGAAAAAGCGTATAAGCGAAGGGGCCTTTTTAGTCGTAGTCGGTGTTCAAGTAGAGTTTGTGTCTGTTACCAGAAGTTGACAACAGGATTTGGGATCTACGTACACATAAGATACTATACTATACTACATAGGATATAAGAGCGTGAGTACTTACAGGGACCACGTGCGACAGCACATCTCCTGGATCTACCAGGACGTCTTCCGTAGGAGGTACAGTCGTCCCGTTTCCTGTGCCGTTCGAAATCAGTTCTTGCAGCGTGTCCCGTATCTCGACTGGTTCGGATGATAAATCATTATCGACCTGCAAAACGAAGGAAAGGACAGTTTTAGATTCAAAAAGTAAGACACCTCTCAAATTTTTGCTATCGCTTTTTATAGTATTCATTAAGCCTTAACTGACTAGAAATATCATTTCTTTACCAGATTAATGACTGCACAGGAGGCGACCAGCGTGACCGTCACGAGGAATATGGCGAGCCTGAGGCACCTGCTCTCGGCGACGATCTGCCCCGGGGGCGAACAGGCTCCCGGCTCGTCTATGGGAGTGTCCGAGGGAGGCTGGGGGGCGCAGCATCCGTCCAACCAGCACAGATAGACGAACACCAGGAGCACCACCAGGGTGGGAGCGAACGTCCCGTACAAGATGATACTTCTATACGAGGAAAATAAGAAAAGGGTTTAGTAACAATGATCTGGTTTATAGTTGAACTGAACATTTTTCGATGAGTAAGTTATCATCTTAATATTAGTGAATCTGTTTACCGTTACGTGATGGTGCTCCTATTTGTTAATATGTATTTACATAGAAATTAAATATGATTCATATATATTGCCTGTTACGTCGTAACAATAGTGTTAAGGTTAAGACATCGAAGGTTTCATTTCACTTGGTATGTCATAACCATTTATGCGCCCTCTATGTATGTCCAGTTTTTGTTTATAATCATTCATTTGTTAAGTTGTTTACAAACAGTAAATAAAATAGATTGAACTATTTCCGTGCCATTAATTTATGGCGGAAAGTGCGTCGATAATCGAAGGAGAATTCAAAATCTGAATTCTTAAATCGCGCACACGAGTTAACATTTGGTCCTTCGAGCCGGATCCAGGAATCCAGAAACAACAAATAAGTGAATGGAGTGATACACGAGACCACGAGACATCCCAAAGAGTATTTGGAGGAAGCAGCCACATTGGACACCTAGAAGGAAGCAGCCACATTGGACACCTAGAAGGAAGCGGCCACATTGGACACCTAGAGGGGAGCAGCCACATTGGACACCTACAGGGGAGCAGCCAGTTTGGACACCTACAGGGGAGTAGCCAGTTTGGACACCTACAGGGGAGCAGCCAGTTTGGACACCTACAGGGGAGCAGCCAGTTTGGACACCTACAGGAGAGTAGCCAGTTTGGACATATACAAAAGAGCAGCCGACGACATCGAGATTCAAAGGTTTCAGAGATTCAGAAGGTTGTAAGTCAGAAAGCGAATCATCTTATCAGTTTAAAACATTTTCTTCCCAACTATTAATCGCTCGTTTTCAATTATAAATAATGAATCAAAAAGCATTAATCAGAAAACGTGGGGCAATCAAGAGCCAATTAACCAGATTAATCAATTTCTTAGAGTCAGATAATCAAAAGGATGTAGACGATCTTCAATTAAGGAGATCCAAATTAGAAGAAATTAATAGTTCATTTTTTGAAGTACAATCAAATTTGGAAGAATTAGCAGACGAGGTTGACGACGGAGAACGTTCACAATTTGAAGAAGAATATTATAAGTGTGCCAAATTAATTAATAAACATTTGCGCGAAATAAATTCCAAACATATTCCCATTCAAACACCTTCTCAAAGAGTCAAAGAGTGGGACGAGTCAGTTCCACAAACTTTATACAGTTCATGGGTAAACTTAAAGAATCAACTACCGATCTATCTTTCTATCTTCTATTATATAAAAATGAGTCGCTGAATGTCTTGCTAAGCGCAAAACTCGAGAACGGTTGGACCGATTTCGCTAATTCTTTTTTTAAAATATTCCTTGAAGTACGAGGATGGTTCTTACGGAGAGAAAAATTCTAAAAAAAAAAATAAAAATTTTAAATTTCCTGAAAAAGTCTAAAAACAACAATTTTCTATACTCCCATACAAAAGATTTGTGATAATACTTAAAAGTCAATTTGAACTTTAAAAATAGTAAAAAAAAAATTTAAGTTTCCTGAAAAAGTCTAAAAACAACACTTTTCTATACTCCCATACAAAAGATTTGTGATAATACTTAAAAGTCAATCTGAACTTTAATACCATACGATAAAGTTTGTGTTAGTGGAGAGGTTCCGGGAAGGCAAAACAATTGAGTGACGTTAGTATCGTATAAATATTAATGTCAATATTTGTCAATATTTATTTTTTTAATCAGACACAAATTGTCTATGGTAAAATGTAAATTGTCTGTGGTAAAATGTCACTTGAAATGTAAATATCTCTTTGCTGTGCATCTATAATATTACTAAACCTAAAATACACAAATTTCTATAAAATTAAAAAAGGGTTGTGTGTTTGTGACTTACTAAATATGCCTCCTATAAGGCGGCGGACAAATTTAGGCAGGAGAACCCGAAATGCAACAAATCAAATGCATTATCAATCTAATCGTACTGCCCAGGAACGTGAAGATCGCAGTGAACGTGAAAGAATTCGCTTAAGACAGACCCGTGAAGCGCGACATTCGACTAATAATGGTGCAAGTTTGAATCGAGCTGCTTTCTGTTACGATATGTCAATTGATTACAGTGCGTACAACTGTGTTGCTATTGGACCTATGAACTCAGTTTGCCAATATTGTAAGGCATTGAAATACAAAAATGAAGCCAATGGATTGTGTTGCGCAAATGGAAAGGTGAAATTGATACCATTGCTTCCACCTCCAGAGCCATTGTACTCATTAGTTTTAGGAATAGGAACAGATTCAATACACTATTTAAAGAATATTCAACAATATAACGACTGCTTTCAAATGACTTCATTTGGAGCATCAAAAGTAGTTCGGGAAAATTTTATGCCAACTTTTAAGGTTTGTAATAGTATTTGCAGTTGTATGTTAATTAATCATAACTATTATAGCCCATATACATTTTTACAATACATTTTTTTCAATCAAACAAAAAATATCGTGTACCATAAAGTACTACAATAAAAATGAAACTTGATTTAGAATAAGTAAAAATAAAATCAAATATAATAAGTAGGTATCATAATAAGAAATCTGAAATTGTGATTTTCATTGTGATTTTTTAGTGACTATTAAAAGAATTTTGTGAGTTTTATAATTTTTAATTTTTAACATAATGTAATTGTTGACTTATTAACTTAAAAAAATAAAAAATTAAAGAATCGACTGTTAGGCGATACGAAGTTCGCCGGGTCAGCTAGTTTTAAATAACTTCAGAGTTAAACGAAAGATATCTATAGACAACACAATCGAATATCAATTGCATGGGTTTTGTGACGCGAGTGAAAGGGCCTATGGCGCCTGCATTTATTTAAGAACTACAAACAAAAATAAGCATCATAATGTTCATTTAGTGTGCTCTAAATCAAGAATAACACCTATCAAAAGTATTTCCATTCCTCGTTTGGAGTTATGTGCAGCATTACTGTTAGCAAAACTATATAAATCTATTTGTTCAGCATTAAAGTTAAATTATACGAACATAAGGTTCTGGTCCGATTCGACAGTTACATTACATTGGATAAAAACATCTCCACATCTCTTAAAGACTTTCATCGCAAATCGTGTATCAGAAATACAAACAATCACAAATCAAAATGATTGGTACCATGTGTCAACAATTCATAATCCCGCAGATTTGATTTCGCGAGGTCAAACTCCGTCCGCATTTATTCTGACAACAGAATTATGGTTAAACGGGCCATCTTGGCTATCAGAACCTGAAGAAAATTGGATAGTGTCACCAATATCTTTCATTGAAATTCCAGAGAAACGTACCAAAGTAACATTAGTTAGTAATCAGTCTCAGGAAGACATATTCAATAGGTTTTCAACTATCAGCGCCATTAATCGGTTTGTAGCTTATTGTTTGCGTTGGCTTAAAAACAGACGTGAAACCAACAAATCTAAAGGCGAACTTAGTGCCACGGAAATTGAGAAGGCACATTTGCACATAATTAAGTTAATACAGTTACAAGCGTTTTCAACGGAACTAAAACAGTTAAATGCCCACAAACCGTTAGACAAAAAAAGCAAAATTCTATCTTTAAATCCATTTATAGATGACAAAGGGATACTACGAGTAGGAGGTAGATTAAAACATTCTCAACTAAACTATTCACAAAAACATCCTATACTTCTACCACGTTCTCATCATATAACGAAATTAATTTTAATTAACGCTCATTTGAGAAACTGGCATTCGGGAGTTCAAGCGACATTAAATATCATTAGATACAAATACTGGCCTATCGATGGCAAAAACGCAATTAGAAATATTGTCCATAATTGCATTCGTTGTTGCAAAACAAATCCAAAATCAACCACCTATGTCATGGGTAACTTACCCAAAGATCGAATTGTACAAACGCGACCATTTGAAAATGTCGGAGTAGATTATTGTGGACCCTTTTTTATAAAGGAGAAAAAATTAAGAAATAGGAATAAAGTAAAGTCCTATATAGCACTTTTTGTTTGTTTCGCCACTAAGGCAGTTCATTTCGAATAGTAACCGACTTGACAGCCGAAAGTTGTTTGGCAGCATTCAAAAGGTTCTTTGCTAGAAGAGGATTGGCAAAAAACATATACTCGGATAATGCAACCAATTTTATTGGAACCAAAAATGAACTATTAAAATTAAATCAATTCTTACTATCAGACGAATACAACAATAACTTCAAACATACTTTAGCAACAATTGGTATTAACTGGCACTTTTCACCACCTCATTCACCGCACTTCGGTGGCTTATGGGAAGCTGGTGTAAAATCCTTGAAGGGGCATCTATACCGAACAATCAGCGATTATTTATTTACTTATGAACAGTTAAATATCTATATAATTGAAATAGAGGCTATTCTAAATTCACGACCGATTACACCCTTATCCTCTGACCCTAACGATTTGATAGCCCTTACCCCCGCTCACTTCCTGATAGGTGATTCGTTTACAAACCTTCCTGAAGGTGATTTTCGGAAAATTTCCGTCAATAAGCTATCGTTATGGCAACATATTCAGAAGGTAAAACAACATTTTTGGACTCGATGGCATAAAGAGTACCTGCATCAGTTACAAAATCGCAATAAATGGCATCAGGGAAATTCCGATGGAATCAAGATGGGAAATTTAGTAACCATCAAGGAAGAAAATCTACCACCGATGCATTGGAGTCTCGGCCATATCGTCGATCTTCACCCAGGAGAAGACAACATTGTGCGTGTTGTGACCGTGAAAACTGCCAACGGCATATACAAACGTAGTGTAAAACAGTTGTGTCCTCTTCCGATAAATTGTGAAAACAATAACTGATCTCATTCATTAGTGTCATATTTAGTTTAAGGAAATTTATACATTTATACATTTTGCATTTTTTACATTCATATCTTCACATTTTCACGTGTAAACTTTCACATTTTTAGAAACGTTTTCTATTTTGTATATAAGCAATATTAATGGAACATCTAACACTTTTTAATTCGATTTATATGGTTCTAATTGTAAATTTTTGAACAGTTGTTCAAAGGGGGCGGCATGTTACGTCGTAACAATAGTGTTAAGGTTAAGACATCGAAGGTTTCATTTCACTTGGTATGTCATAACCATTTATGCGCCCTCTATGTATGTCCAGTTTTTGTTTATAATCATTCATTTGTTAAGTTGTTTACAAACAGTAAATAAAAATGATTGCACTATTTCCATGCCATTAATTTATCGCGGAAAGTGCGTCGATAATCGAAGGAGAACTCAAAATCTGAATTCTTAAATCGCGCACACGAGTTAACATTGCCTTTTGTTTAGACTTTTGGAAGGGCAACCTTTCTCTATTAGTGAGCGTTCATCAACTTTTGAACTAGTCGAGTCATTGCGAGTTCGTCCCCGACGTTGCCTTGACATGGTTTTTGGTGACAAAAAGTAACTTTCCGCCCTTTCATTATCGATCCCAATAAACAATACCCATTCTACCCTTTTCCTTCGTATTATCCCGCGCCTGCTAAGACTAACTTAATAATTAAGGCAGTCATCTGCGGTAGGTACGTGAGCGGTTAATTAATGGGGCGTGATCGAGTCGCATGACGTACGCAACGTTTCTCCAATTGAAAGGAAATTAGATTCCATTAATATCCTCCATTAATTTCCGGCGGAGGCGGCTTCCGTTTATCGAAGAGATTAATAATCAAACTTGGAAGGGTCGCGGAGTATAATGTGATCCCGGGAGAGGCGCGAGAGAAGGGGGCGGGAATTTTCTTGAGAAAAGTCCACGTAAAGCTTGTCAAAACTAGAAAAAAGTCTCCAAACTTTCCCAAATTTTGCTAATACCATAAAATTACGGAAGCAGTCTCGGCGTGATATCATTCAAAGGCTTATGCACACACGTCCTTTACCAACTTTTCCAACTTACCTTTCGAGGGTGACGATCTGCATGACGCACATAGCGACAAAGAGAAAACTGGCGCAGGCAATGTAATAGCGGAACTCTGAGTCTGGCTGGCTGCGATACTCCCTTTCCTGTTTCCCGTTCTGGAACCACAGCAGGGCTGGATGGAGCTCGTCGCTGCTCCACCACTTTCTGAAAAAGGGGAATGAAAATTGTAAGTTGATACAGGCAAGATTGCAGGGGAAACGCTTGAAATAATTGCCTCTATAGCCGTCATGTTTTACATGGTCCTAATTGAATGATTTTGTATGTGGAATGGTATAACATGGATAGGCAACCGGTTGAACCGTCAGAAACTATAAACCTTGTGTCAAGCCCAGCCTCCTTATTAGCGCAAGACTAGATAAGCTAGATATATTTGATGCTTAGCACTTCTTTTTCTCGAATGTACGATGGCCTCAGCAAGATTCGTAAGTAATGGGGAGGCACGCTCTTCCTTCAAACAGTTAGTGAGTACTCTGGTATTCAAATAGCAAGAGTGATTAGCATGACGTGAAGAATCTTTCTTTCTTCTGTCGGCAGTGGTGAACGGTGATCCCTTACGAAACCGTTTTAGGTATTGACTTTAGGCAACTGACTAATCTTATCACCGAATTATTGGTAACAATTTTTTAAACTTATTTCATCACTGATTCGTTAGCCAGTGCAGTAGTTCAATTTACTTTCGTTTTCCATTATTCATCCCTCAATTACCCCCTCTCGTTCCTGTGCGGCGGTCTTACGATAAAAATTAATGAACACGTCACCGGAAAGAGATGGGTAGGCGACTCCTTCCTTCGGGAACCCCGTAAACATCCTCCTTAATACTTACTTGCACTCGAGGCACGTACTGCGGTCTGGCAGTAAGTTGGACTCGATCATCGCCAGGGTCTGCACAACACAAAAAATCGAATTAATGTCATTGTAAAACGTTATTGGGACGAAAAATCCCTCCCTCTGCGAGAATGGCAAAGGGAAGGCTAAAGAGGAACGATGGAATAGGGAAAGACGGGGGAAAATAAATGGATCGTATTTAGAGAAAAAAAGGGCCCAAGAGTATAAAAACGTGTTGAAGTGGGAACGAGGGAATTTATTCGTTTGCAGTTAATCCGTAGAGTGGAGTTAAATAGGGAAATTCTCGCGGTGATCTTATCTGGGAAAATGTGAGTGGAACTTTGAGTTACAATAATCCAAGCCAAAAATGAACAATTCACGTCAGATTAGAGAGTAGCACGGCAAAAGCTAAATCAAGGCAATTCCACGGAAAACACATAAAAGTCTGACATTACAAGGCTGCACTTATCTTTATTACTTGAAGCGAGTCTACGGCTCCAACAATGAAAACGGTCGTTCACCGAAACTTCATCTCAACTCTTCTCAACGAAAAAGAAGTCGGAGGAGGTCGAAGTTGCCTCGACTAGAGCGATAAATCGGCCACTTTCAGCCACAACAGGTGTTCAATAAAAGGAGTTGACGTAACAGGAGTTGAAGTGCAAATGGAATTGTGGTCTACACGATTTTCAAAAATTTAACAGTGTTTAGTGTGCGTAAGCGAGCAACACCACAACGGAAGGCACGTTTTGTTATTGGTGTATCGTGTTTTCAGCATTAACTTAACGAAGTTAGATAAAATTAATGTTTGCCTCTCTTCACTGGCCGAAATTTTCTAAAATATTTCTGCCCTTAATTCTACTTCTTCCTGTCTTTTGAACTTCCCTTTTGATCCTTTTAAAAATTGATAGTTTTATTACTTACAGGAACAAAGCGTAGGTAACTAGTCAATAAACGGTCAAAGGGTTTAATGGGATCCTACAGTTGGCGCAGTCGAAGCATAGAGGGGTGCAGAGCAAGCAGTAATTAATGCTATTTACAATCAACAAGGCCGTTTAGACACTCCACCGTCTTAACCTGAGTGGATCGGTAAATCCAGCGGATTGGGAAAAATTTCAATCCGCGGAGATCGGTAAATCCACCGTTTAATCTGCGGTCTCCCAGAAATAATACAAATACCCGAAGGGTCGGTCGTTTACTTCTTACCTAAGTTGGTAATCTAATTTCATTGTGGCTCTTTCACTACTTTTGTAAAATTTTAAAGCAATAACTACTAATTAATGCTGAAAACTCAAGATCTTCACACACACACGACACGAGAATAACACTGTTCAACTTAACTGACCTGTAAATACGAAGTCGACTGTAAAAGAGAAACAAAAGTATAGGATGAGAAGTAGTTACGTAGCATAAATCATATTATTACACAAATGTTTATAAGGAAAACTATGAAATTACAAACCGCCAAGAAAAACGAGTGAATTGCACCGCGGAGGCGTACAGAAACGTTAAGACAGCAACAAACAATAAGTGAAATAAGGGAATTGGAAATTTTTGAAAATAGTTTTAATAAGCGCTTGCTTAAAGGTACATTTGATGATACAGACGCAAATTAAAGAAAAATATAACTTTCAAGCTTAAGCTTCAGCAAATAGAAAACAATGGCACTCACACATTTCCCCTACAGCTTTATCGTTGGCGTTTTTATCGGCACATAAATGGAAGAATATAAAAGTAGGGGTAATATGCGGGAGGAGTTCTTATCTCCCCGTGTACTTCTCACAGCGCCCCCCACCCCAAAAGTGAACAAACGGACGCGGATCGGCAATGTCATAAGAAATACACGGGGAAATAAGGGCTTCTCCCGCATAATAACCCTACTTATAAATATCGTGATGAAATCACGCATTCTCCTTACGAGAATAAATCTATTTAAGTTACGTATTGCAACGCCCAAAGCGGTATTTCTTCATAAACACATTATTGCCATTTCTCGTTGATTAAATTAATTAAGTAATATTTCGTTAGGTAATTGACTCCAAAATTCCACTAATGAGATCAAGACCCTTTTAAGGGTCTTATTATCTTATTTAAGGGTTTATTGTTGAAAAATTTAAATCGATTAAGTATTGGAACAAAAATTTTTTTGGAAGTTAGTTTTCTTATGCGAGGTTACGCGCTGAGGAGAAATTCGATAAAAAAGCCTCACGAGACGAGACAAGTGAATGTAATGTATCTTTTCTTTCTCCCTCTTTTTCTTATATGAGACCACGCACACCAAGGCCACGGCGATCTATTTTGATGCTGTTTTTTGAAATAATTTTTTGAATATTCCTTAAGTTTACTACTGTACATAAATCAAGTATATTCAAGACTATACTGTTTATCCAAATAAAATACCATGCCATGTATAGTGTCTGAAGCAGCAGGCACTATCATAATTTACTCTCTGGATATATTCAAAACGGCCCTTCTTATCGGTCACTCCCAGAGTGCCACATGATTTTTCTTTTTTACTGTGCCTGTAAACTTTTTACTTTAAAATAAGTCGTATATGTTATTTCAAATAATACAAGCACAGCTCAAAAGTGCTCCAACAGATGCTTCCTTTTAAAATAAACTTCGACCAAAACATCTAAATTTTGACGCCAAAATCATTCCAAACTGTCGCGGTTTAATTTCAAGTTAGGCAATATACCATGCCTCCATGAGCTTGCTCGAGCCCCTTTTTAATTGTTTTGAGACTTGATGATGGAACTTTTTCAGTGGAAACGCATTAAATGGTTTTTACGAGGAAATGCAACATGGATGCATGTTGATTCAGTCATCAATGTATTACTTCTGTAGGGTTAGGGCCGTCATGTTCAACACGGCCCTGGTGAATTATCATATGAAGTAGTAAGTGTAACTATTAAAATGTAACGCTGTAATGAAGGTGGTTCCTCATTGACCAAGTATTTCGAGGAACTTTTGGGCGTAAAGGATAATTTTGAATCGAATGTTATAGAACCTGGGCAAAAGTGTACTCGGTGTAAAAATATCCGCCTCCCCTTAAAAATAAAACCACCACCACCACTTTCGATCGGGAAATTTTTCCCATTTCTACGAGTGCTAGCTTTTCACGCCCGGCGGGATAAAAATCATCCCCTGGCACTCCCGCCCTCGCCCCCGGCCCTCCTTATAATAAAATCCAATTTACTGACCGTCAGTTCGATGTTCTTCGCAAGGGTGGACTCCGCGATGTTCGCGAACGGCTTGTCCGCCCCCCAGCACTCGACGTACTTCGTCATCTTGCTCGAGGGCCTCGCCCTTGTCGGGGGGCCGCCGGGCGTCGCGACGCCCTCCACCGGGACGCCGCAGGAGAGGCGGTGCTGCTCGAGGGCGGCCGAAGCCGACGACGCCGGCCGCGGCGACGTCGAGCCGTTCCTCGTCTCCGAACTGGCCCTCTACAAAAAACGAGTAACGTTAATAAACGAAAATTACCACAAACTTTATTCACCTGTTTATAATATCGTTACCAAGTTGCTAGGCATATGTTAGTACAGGAATTTATTGTACCCCTCTTTTTTAATGAATCGTCTTTCTTCTTATCAACAGAGAGAAACTGGTACCTTCCTCATCAGTCATTTTGACGTTTCTCAAATTGTTCTACACAAGCTCAAATCATTTTCTTGAACAGTTCGATACATAAATAAATTTATAACCTATCATATCCCTACACTTTCGCATTTGAATATTTAAACGGTCTACTTACCTTTGGTGGTATGATGAGAAAAGTTTCTATCTTGTGGTCGGCCAAGTAACCCTCCCTGCTGGCCCCATCGCCGGGCTCCACTTCGAACCTGTCCCCCAGCTGGTGGAGTGTCGCTCTGGTTATGTGGACACGACTGAAAAGAAAAATTATTATAAATCTTTGGTTTACGTGCCAAGCAATGACAGATGCAGTACGGTGCCACTCTGCAGTACTTGCAACGAGGGGTGATATGGTAGCATCAGCAGTCCTCATCGTAGCCCGATGGGTCACGTGAATGGGCTGAGTAACCGAAGCACGACCAACCAACCGAAAAATCTCTCCTGAGCGTAAACTAACCAGAAAGCATAATGGAGGTCAGGGCCTCAGAATCTCTTAGCCTAATAGACTTGCCACAGACGGTGACTGAAAGGTGGTACAATCGAAAAGACCCTGTGCATCCCTAAAAAAGTTAGTTTATGCTAATGTAACCAACCAATAAATTTCCCCTGAGCGTAAATTAGCTGGAAAGCATAATTGAGATTAGAGCCTCAGAATCTCTTAGCCTCATAGGCTTGCCATGGACGGTGGCTGAAGAGCGTTACAATTGAAACGACCCTGTGTATCCTTAAGAAAGTTTAGTTTATGCGGTGACATTCTTAAGGGAGTTGCATTTGTCCGAAGAGAAGCATGACGTATGGAATAATTGGCACCGTTTCGAGGTTTTGCAGTGCTTCATGTACATGAAAATTAAGGAAAGAACTGACGTGAAAGTTACCAAAATCACAGGAGCTATGATGACAGTCAACCTTCATAGCGAAGGTGGCATGGAACTCCGTATCTCAGTTAGAATTCACTCTGAATCGATAGAAACGACAATCATCACCCCTTTCTAAGTCTGTCCCATTGTCTTTGCTAAAATAAATACGTTTTTCTCTCACTGTCGCAACGTTTGAGCATTTCGACAATCGTTCGAAATTTCGGTCCATTAATTCGCTTAGAAACGAAAAATAAGTGCGCGGATTATCACAAAAGTTGTCACTTGTACAACAAAAGAAGACCCTTCGCGCTCCAACGGGCACATTCCCATCATCCCCGCCGGCCCAACCGACAGGTTCAATTTCAATCACGAACGGGGCAAATCACGATCAGATAGCTAATAACAATTAAGAATCGATTAATCGATCGACAGGTAATCCGGACGAATTTTGCAACGAACTTTCGTTAACGTTCGCTCCCTCTTTGGAAATTATAATGAGATGACTGAAAGGGGAGACGACGTCTCCTTATAAGGGGAGTCGACTTGAAACTTCATTAATTCAATTAGTGACATAAAGAAACGGCAAAACACTAGGAGGTTTCGAGGATAAAATTAATATACCGAAACTAACCTAATTAGGAGGATTCGAAATTCACGAAAAGGGAGGAATGCTCCAGCATTACGATAATCGCTTACCCCGCGATACCGCCGCTCTCCATGTGATTGGCTAGGGTAACGTCGTCGCTCCAGACGTCGAACTGCCACTTCCTCAGCCCGAGAACTCCGCACAGTACGTTCCCGGTGTGGATCCCTATCCTCATATCCACGTTGAAACCAGTCGCGTCCCTTACGAACCTGAAAGCGAAACGTCAAATTTCATGTGCTTTCAAACAGTAAAACATGACTAAAAGAACTTGTGAGATACACTAAAAACTTTTCTTTCAATTATTAGTTACTAAATAAGCATTTTAAAAATCGAAACGTGTGTTCCTGACAGTATTCCAGAACTTCAACAACAACTTTCAATATCGGGGCAGTTTCCAATCATTATCCCTTCCGCTTATTGAGAATATTCCCAGTGTGTTCGCGACGGGGTTGTAATTTCCTCCAAATCCGAATTATCTAAATGATCTAAATCAAGTCTCGCACAGACCTTTGTCAAAGGGCGAAAATTAGGCCGCGTCAGGTCAGTTCAGATAAATCTTCTCATTTCCCGAGGGAAGTAATCTGGGACTCCAACTTCTACAGTTTGGGTGGAATTAAAATTTCTTATTATAAAAGACAGGAAATTTGGCCTCGTGTAAGTAGTAATTACTTAATTCAAAATATTTCGAATTAGGAACATATAATTCAGATTGGTCAACATAGGAAACTTACTGAATCTTAGGTTGGTATTACTGTCATTAATAATGTTGGTACCACAGACACCTGAGACTTGAGAAAAGATTAGTCAAAAATTAGTCAAAAAAGTAAGCCTAATGGGGCCTTTAGGGCGTAATACGTCTTTTTTCCAGAGATTACTTCCAAGCGGGCGTTCCTATGGGAAACTACAACCCAGCAGGACCCCTCCACCCAGCTCAACCCGCAGCTCCAATTCAACGGGTCGAGCCCCTAATACTTGGGCAAATCTTGGCCAGGTAGAACCTTTATACAATATAATATAGGACAATAACTGTAATTGTTAGTTCCTTCTATGTTTCGAGTATTAAACGAAGAATTATTTAATTTCTGTCGTTTACTCTGAGCAAATCCACTAATGCAGTAATAAAAGGTCCGTCCGGGCAAATAAACGAGTAAGTTTTATTAAAAGCAAGGAGGGACTCGTCCTATTAAATTCCCTTATACAAACACCGCCCTAAGGTGAACGACAGACGAATATTTGTCGAAATAGGGAAAAGAGTGCGGAGAAAATTCTGCCCTGCGGATGTTTGTCATCGTGGAAATATGACAGAATTTTCGTGCGCCTTTTATTTTGTACAATCGACTGACAGAAAATATTTTTTACAGAAATAGACAGCGCCCGATACTCAATACCCATTTTGAAAATAGAAGCATGAATTTTGCAACCAGCAAAGCAAAAGCATAATGGTACTTATAGAACTAAAAATGACTAAAACATCAATTGAAGTGCATGGATGCTTACAGATTTTAATATTTCATTCCATCTATTTTCTAATATTTCTAATATTCTTATCTATCATCTTATCATCTAATATTTCATTCCATCTAAGGATCCGTTTTGGTATCGGTAACACCACCTAGCGAACAGTAGCGACATTCTATCCTACCTATGGTATCTCACATCTTACGTGGTGGTTAGAACCCTGAACACACCATCGTTCTGTCTTTAGGCTAGTCCCATTTCAGTTGTTACAGATAACTAATCCCAGATTTGTTATGGATTTATGTACTCTTCCCATATTATTAGTACTTTTTTCACACACATACACAACCTTGTATAAGAGGGATTTGTAACCTTCGATCGTGAGTTATTAGTGTGAAGGGCGTAAAACAGGATTTTTCGGTGCCGTTATAGGGTGTAGTACTCGCGGCTAGTTTCTACTCAGGAGAGGGTCGTGGGGTAAACAGAACAGAAGAAGTAAAGTTCGATACTTCTGAAATTTTTAAATTTTCCCTTGTTGAAATGGATTTTAAATATCAACGCTGCGTGTTTGATAAACCAGTTTGATTTCATCAGATCACCTTTAACAAATTCAAAAAATAAATTAAGTCTAATACGAGAGGAGAAAGGCCTCTTTGAATTCCGATTAATTCTCGTGATAAAAATCATACCTAAATATCAGCATTGCAGACCTCCTCTCTCCCTTCTTTCTACGCACTTGAAGACCCGAGCAATTATAAACTTCCCCCATGTTCATCCATGTGGATTTAACTTTTACAGAAAACAATTGCCATTATTCTGCAGGGCGGCCAATTAATATTTCGAGACTTTTGTTCCAGTTTTCGTGAATTTTTAAGGAAAGTAAAAGGAGTTTTTGTTATGAATATTCAATATGGGAATTTAGATGCTTCGAAATAACCGGGTTTTCAAGGTTAACTTAGCTTTTTGTGGAGGAAATTTAAATTTCCTGTAAATCTAACAGATTTACAAGCAAGCACATCACTTGCGAAAATAACATAAAAAACCTGGCCACAGGTCCACCGAAACGTACAGGGCGGCTCTATCTAACACACACCCCTCGGGCTATAAACGCCAAATCAATTACCACCTGCAACATACATGGACACTATAATGCAGTCGGTACACGTCTAGTGATATCACATCACGGTCGAGCGATCGCCTCGTTAATTCGACGTCGCTGTATCCTCTTCGATAACGTATCGTCGCCGGACGAGCAGCGTAATTGGATACGTTAATTGATGATGGACGGGACCGGACGCGAAACGTCGAGGAGTAAAACGGAAATAAAAACTGAGAAGAGAACCGGAAATAATACTGGAAAATTCTATATTTTAGTGAGGGGGGGTTTTTAAATGTGGATGGAGTTACAAAATTGAAGAAAACGGAAGCTTCAAGCTTGTTGCTTCTATGCTTCAATGCTTGTTACGGGTCTATTTGTTCAAATTGAACTTTGAAATCCCGAGGGATAAGAATTAAGGAAACGTTTCGGTATCCAAAAGCAAGGGAAGTGTTTAGGGTCCCTAGAATCAGAAGATGAGCAACTTTGGTCCGACCTGGATGAGCCAATCCTGACTTTTCTGCTTCACCCCTTGGAAGGGCGACCCTGAGTCTGAGCAATTGAAATTAAGAGCTATTTATTTGTCGGAACTCATTGAAATGATTCATTCGAGTGCTAAAGATCATGTAAACTTTATTTTCTTCTACTAGACTCGTTGAGAAAAGGAGTTTCTCAGTAGCTTTGACTAGCTGGGCTTAACAGCTACAGAGGATAGATCGTTTCATGCTGTATGCAATCAGGTAATGTCTGGATTATTTTAGAATCTACAGGTCTTTCATTAGCTTTATGTTGTGTAGTTTTTTTCTGAAATTTTAAATTTTAAACCCAAATAGAGGGTAAATTGGGTTGAAGCTTCGCTTAATAGTTGGAATATGGAAAAACAATCATTAAAATCAACAGCTAATGCTTAAAGGTGACCCTTTGGCAGTTCAACAGCCATCCCTTGTAAATTTTAAATTACGAATAATAATTTCCTCCGTCGAAGTAGGCAGTAAATGGACCGGATAGATTACAAAGTGATGTCCTATTAATCGGCGAGACACTTTGTTTACGTGTCGCGTCTTAATTAGACTGTTAACTTTAATAGGGAGACCGAGAGGGAAAGAGAAGTTCGTAAAATCGGATGATAATTAAAAATTACACCAGGGACATGTCCCAGATTAAACCCTAACTTACGTACGGAACGACTGGAAATTTAAAAGAAAACAAAAAAACGCCGAAAAAATGTGATTTGCAATGCTTGAGGATAGGATAGTTAAAAAAATATACGCTCCATCTCCCACTTCAATATACGAGACCCAAGGCGCAGCCATACTGCGCACATGTACAGGCACTTCCTAGTTCCATCCCCCTGACTCTATATAGCAAAAGTTCGGAGTGGGGGGGGGGGGGGTGGCGTTCGGGTTCGTTTGGTTTAACGCTTCGCTTATCGATCTCATGGCATAACAACGAAACGTTTGGTTAATTAGAGACAAGAAAAATCGACCGGATTTTCGAAATTAGCATTATGGGCGTTTTGGAATTTCCCGAGTCCAGAAACTAAACGTGTGGGAGTGCGCATGTGCGTGCGTGCATGCGTATACGCATTTTAATTCTTAAAGTTTTTGTGGAGCGCCGAAAATGTGCGCCACGTTTTTCTTCAAAGTATTTTTCAATAACCATCCCCTAAAATATTTTACAGATCTTCAGAGGAAAGAAAATGGCTCCGCCCAGCTGCTTACAGAGTTGGCTGGACGCTGCCAGGGGAAGATGCGAGATTTCCACTGAAATGGAAATGGTCATGCGCAGTAATTGCGTTTTGTGTGTCATCACGCCTTTCTACGCCAGGACTCACCACGATTTGGCCAAAAAGCCAATAATTTTTTTTTCAAAACTTACATTTGCGCCCTGTGTCAATCAGACGTGAAATGAAATTTAATGGTTTTTGTAATTTTTTGAACACACTAATGTACAAAATAATGTATAGAGTTTCGTTTATATCTAATAAAGGAACTAAGGAAAAATCTAGAAAATTTACTGAAAAAAACCTGAAACATGTCAAGTTTGTATATGAGAGAGACAACTCTTGACAAAAATTACAGCCCAAACCTTATCCTCCTAAACGGAGGTGTCATCTCCCAAAGATTTTCAAATGGGAATGGGATCAAGTGGTATCTCATTGAAAAGGGATTTTGCTTCCCTGTACATTTCTGTTTTGCTTTTGAAATTCGGTTTACTCGTTTACAAGATACGAAATTTCGAAATGTCACTAATTACAATTCTGCGCGTCTTAACAAGCTCATACATTATAATTTATGGAATTGAGGCGATCTTTGCTATATTAAACAAATGCGAAGTAGTAAAAGTCCCATTACATTTTTTCGGAGTCAAAACCTCCGTCATGATATACCCTTCAGTCCTTTGATTTCAAATGTTCATGAATGACGAATTTTGCTTTAAACTATACCTGGCTTAAATCTGGCGTTGACTGGTCGAGTTTATTGCAAGTTGCAGAAGTAAACGAATCACAGCCTGTCGCCATAAAAACTTTAACTACACTAGAGGGAGTGATGCCACCTTGTGGAGAGGAAACGAACAGGCACAGTGTAGGCCAATCGGAGACGAGACTGACCATGAGGGGACGAAAAGGTGTATCTTCAACCAACGACCATTTAGAAAGTTTAAAAATTTTTAAAAATCAACGTTTGTTTTGGTTACTCACCTTATGGCTTCGATCATCTGCAACCCCATGTTGACGCAATTATAGGCGTGATTAGGCCTGGATATGGGCAACCCGGACACGCAGTAATAGCAGTCTCCCAGGATCTTTATCCTCATGCATTGGTTGTCCTGAAAATGGAAAAAGTTGAAAAAAATTCATGCGTAACGAAACGAAATGGAGCAATTTTCCTTAAAGCTTATAAAGTAGAGACTTTAGAATTTTAATCGACAGTAAGTAATGTCAATATTCCAGGAGCGTATAAATAAAACAAGGAATTGTTAGGTAGGCGGTGCGTTAAATACTCGTATTTCCCTCGGATTCCGTGCATATTTCATAATTCCTGAGCGAGAGAGAATACTCCGGTGTGAAATGTAAAACCGGGTACAAATTGTTCGCATGAGGCGGGAATCTGAGCTACTGTACATGATCCAAGGGGAAATTAATTTACGTGAATCTCACTCATTCCAAATGTGTTCATCGACAATTTTCCCTAACAATAGACAAGAATTAGAGCTTCCTTTGATAAAACGAAAGATTTATTTCTAATAAACAACTACTTGGACTTCGTCTTGTCCAGTAGCAGAGCTTACGTCAGCAGGCTTTGAGTGCTTGACAGGCTCGGCCCCGAGCACAATTCAACTACTAGCAATTTTCGACCACAGAGACCGCCACGTCCGACCAAGCTCAACCCCGAATACTTATAAATATTTTAAAAACCCCCCGAACGCCCCCAAACGCAACCCCATTTCCCGGTCATAAATTCATTAGGGTCGAAATAGTGGGGACGGCTCTAGCGAGAGAGCGTTCCCGGATTTATGTACCTACCTACACCTGACCCGTCATAATTGCACAGAAATGAAATTAAGGGGATCCGAGGCATACAAGTCCCTCACGCTTTGATTTACCGCCCCTTTGAGATCGCCCTTGTCTCTATTAGGGCTCCGTTTGACCCTCATAGACGACGAGGAGATACGATTCGAGGAGAGGCCTCGGATGCATAGGTAATTGTGTTCGGGAAAGTTTTGTGAATTTGCCATCGTGAAGGGTGGGTTTCGGTCGCAAAATCTGAACTGTAGCGGATTTCAGGCTACGAATTCGTTGTACAACTTAAGGGAGAGCTAATAATGACAGTTAGGATAAGAGGATACGAATAAGAGATGGATCTAAAGAACTTAAGAGACTTAATACCAACTGAGTCAGGTCATTTACAAATTTTGTCTGAAATCAAATCCCGACGTATCATCGCCAACATCAATTGGTTAGTTGAGATTTCAAATTGTAAAATATAAAAATAGGTAAAAGCCCTTGTGCGGCCGTTTCATGTGTAAAACAATGGGGCTATACTAGGATTTACTGAGCTACGGTACATAAAACAAGTTCGGAATATATACCGACTTTGTTTACTTAATTACAGTAGGAGAACCATTCGAAACAACGAATAGTGAATACACCTGTATAAATTTCCCTATTTTTTAAAGCAATGGAACAATTGAAACATAAACATGAGTGGCGGATTCCTGGCTATATCGCCGCATGGAGAGGATACGGCTGGCGGCTTGAATAAAGCGGCGGCAAGCTTTGTGACTAATATCGGATGTTCCTGTTCGCATATTTTGCAAGAAGTTACATTTAACTGGGTTCTCGAAATACAATACGTTGTAAAAAAACATAGACACGTATAATACAATAGGTATGAATCTCATTTAAACCCCAACGGAAAATTTACAAAAACAACAACACCTACAACTTCAAATGCGCCCTCCCTTTCCCTTTCTACTTTTCTCCTTGTCGGAAATAAATGAAATAGCCGGGAACGTTCCCGTTTCGGTCCCTCGGAGATAATTCCGCGTTTCCACTTAACCGTCAAGCAAACCAACGCAAAGAACGATCGCAAACAATCGGAAAGGCATCAATTCAACGACCTGACGAATTTCCAAGACAAAGAATGTTTCACTCCTATACCCACATACACAGATATTTATGAGTCCTGTCATCGTTCTATTTTTGATTAGGAAATTCCGTATTCGGCGCGAGGACTTCTCGATCTATCGTCGGATTACCCAGTTTTCTTTCCCTATTCTTTCCTTCTGCGTGAGAGATATCGTAAGGGAGATTGATTCGAAGCTTCGTGGTGTTCCTGAAGGGCGGCACCCAAAGTATAGGGTGCACCAATAGTAGTGAAAGATTTTCTAAGTATCTCTCAACACGTGAGTGAAAAATTTGATCATCGCATAGATTCCATAACAAATTATGTTTTAAAAAAATCAGCAATCTTGCTGGGCGACAACAATAACGTGCATTGAGAATGAACCATAAGAAGTCTCAGTTAATCATTAATTACATTTTTCCTGTTTTAACTGTGAGGAATATTCTATTAAAATGATGTGGTTTACTTTTGGGACAGCTCATGTTGTATTAGATCAGTATTACGAAGTAACAAACACTTCGGTCTTTGACGAATAAATCAGAATACTAAAATTTTTCAATTATGGAACTCGCGGAGAAACTCCAAAAATCCTCCCGGTGAGGAAAAATCCCGTTCATTTCCACTTAACTATTCCCTTTCTCGCCCCCACATGTATAATACGCAATAAAACTTCCATTCGGCGTATCTCAGGCGTTACGATTCCACTCCTCGGAGCTTTGTGCGAAACTTTGTAACGTTTCACAGATTAAATTTTTCCTCTCGCGGAAAATTTAAGTCTCCGCTCTGCAAACTGTTTTTGAACGCCTCGATCGTTTAGTAAACACCCCAATTAATTTTTATCCAGACAAAGCGAAAGGGCAGGAGATTAATTAACAGGCGTTTACTACGGTTCGAACTCAATTCCGTCGTGAGGAAACGAACAGAAGCAACCACCCTGAGGGCTAATAAACCTTAGGGCGTTGAAACAATTTATTCTCGCCGAAATAAAGCGATCGTAAGTAATTTCCTTACCCTCGGCGCTTCTCCCGAGAACTAGCCGGTAGAGCATAGCAGTTAAGTAGCATTTATTTCCACAAAATAGTTTCGTTTGCATACCTGGGCTATCTGGTCGAACCTGCCGAAGAGCTCGTTCAGTGTCTTAACGAGGTCCGAGGCGGACAGCTGCTCGGACAGCGGCGTGAAATTAACGATGTCCGCGTAGAGAATCGAAACGTTGTTGTGACGTTGGACGTACATCTCGTGGAAGCTGCGGTTCGACTGCTCCTGACAAGCGTCGGCCATCTTTAGCATTATGCTGCGTTTTACCTAAAAAGAAGTTAAGATATGAAGGCGTTGTTTTTTAAAACTGTCATAAATTCGAGTACATGTCCCGGGGTCTTCCCCAGATCCTGGCAAGCGTGCCGCACCCAAATCTCAAACCCATTTGAGTCCTCCAGGTCCATTAGCCTTCCCAGGAAACCGTAGATCTTCCAACGGGATCTCCGCTCCATGGGAACTTGGACTAACCCACCAAATACCCCTCATCACAGCCAAAGTACTTCTAGACAGACGCACTGGAATAGTTGCTGAAGCACCTATAGTTACAGCATTCCGTAGGTTTCAAAAGGTCTCAAAATGTTCGTTGTTGCAATTGGACTTCATGACTGGGAATGTATTGCCTACACCTAAAAATCTAAATCCTAATTCGACTCGTTATACAAAATTTTGGCCCATATGGGATGGTTGCGTGACGGAACTTTTCCCATCTGAATAATAGAGTTACGGTTTATTAGCCCGATTTCGAGTTTCGTTAACTCGAAACTCCTAACATTAACAACGTAGAAGGGCGAGAGAGAGAAAAAGAGAAATGCGTGTAGTGTTCTTCCCATGAGAGACATAGTGAATTATACCGGGCGCGCAATAGCTTCCGTTCCATGTTTTAATAAGCGGGAGACATCGAAGCTCTTCACGCCCATACCGGATTTAATCATGGAATCTAATTCAATTAATTTTGTCTACCTCCACTTCTCTCTAACTTTCCATTTTAATTTCGCTGAAACCGATTCAACCCCCAGGAACTTCAGAATTACCAAAAGATTTATAAGAGTACTCCGGTAAACTCTGATACCTTTATACTAAGGATGCAAACTAAAGCACTTTTGGAGACAATTTTAGAAACAATTTATTCTTACCTCTGCGGCTATGTAGGCCGGTATGACGCTCAATAGGAGTTGCTCCTGCTGTTCCTTCTCGCACTCCAATTTCACCCTGGACTCTATGCAGGTCCTCGTGCCTACGAAGGTCCTCCTGTGGGCCTCCTCGGTCATATGCCTGTAATACAGACCGGTGAAGCTAGCCGATACCAACAGGACCGCCTCCGGGACAAGCTAGAAAATAGGAAATGTTTGAGTCAAAGATTATAGAAGAAGAAGTAACATCATCAATAAAGTCCTGCAGGGAATTTTTATTAGAGCGATATTAGCTTCTAGCATCCACCTATGGTGGAAAAATTAATCTTTATGTAAAGGAGAGATGTAAAAATTTGACATGCGCGAAATTTTATCTTTCTTACGATAGTAAAAATCCTCGTTACAAACGAAATGACTGAGGCCTTTTATTGCAGTTATAACAGTAAAAAGGTAGGGTCGCGTCGTCCATTTATCTCTGAAAGCTTCGTTATAAATTTTAAGAGCAAATTAGGGTTGCGTAAATAACATTTCGGCTCCGGCTGAAACTTGTGTACTAAATTCGACTTTAAAATTGATGAGTTACAAAAAAAGGTTTTTTAATTTGAAATTGATCCTTGCCTTAACGTATTTAATGGAATCTATACCACTTACAGTTTTCTGTTATCTAAATATATATTTCAATAACCGGTAATAGTTTCCCCGGAAACATTTAAAATGCTATTTTCACTTTTAGATCGAATCGAGACTTTTCTACAAACTTCCTCTCCTCCTGCGGGATATTCAGTTCGGGGATTCCTTCGAACGAGAAGGCGATTCGAAATTACTTTCCTCCCGGAAAATGAGATTAAACGTCGCTTTCGGGCACGGGAATTTCCTCTCCCGTTATCGAGAGAAATTGGCTCACACCGCATGCCCGCCCATCATTCATTTTTTGTATGGGATAGAAAGAAATTGTTTTGTATAAGTAATGTGGTTGCAGGACTTTGCAATACGGAAAAAAGTATATTAAAAATGTTTGGTCTACTTAATCTCGTTGGAACGTATTTATGCGACGTGCGCCATTGACCGCGCTTGCGATTTTCCCTTAATTACGATTTGCGACCCGACAAAGGACGCCGTCGCCTTTTTCGTACACCGCACAAAACGATTGGAAATTCGTCACAATCTCCATTCCTCCATATTTTTTTAATACACGAATACCCAAATTATTTAATGCAAAGAGTGAAGAATACTGAATGGAGGATTTTCCGGGCAGAAGAAGTAAAAACAAGGAAACATTCTGTTAGTAGTAAAATCCTGCCACGTCATTATTATAGTTAATATGGCTATCCCGTATAATATCCGACATAATAGGATCGTTTTAACGTTATGCTTTTATGGACACTTGCGCTATGAAATTCCATGAGGATTTGTGATACCTATCATTCGACTCTTCACATTTCCTTTCGCGACTTATGTAAAGGACACCGTCACGTAAAAGTTTTGTATTAAGTAAAGGAAAAACCCCGCTTACATCGAAAACTAATGGCATTATTATTTAACGTCGAAACCGTATACGCGCGTCCTACACATAACGCTAAGTGATTTATCGCCGATCAATCCGGCGGATTTAGTTACCGATTTTTCCCTCCCCCGGCCCAATGTTTTATCCGCCGTTGTGGAGAACGTAATGTGCGGATTTAAATTTCCCGGATTTATGCCGCTACGCGTTTTTGTACGTACGTGTGGTAATTCGATCGATATTCAAAACGTGTAACCGATACGCTCTCCTCGGGAAAAAATAGAAAACTCCGACGTGCGTGTCTGCCTCGGGTGAATCCCCCAGCGTCACGTAGTGTATTATCGAGTACTTTTGCCCTTGCGAGAGGAATTAACATGTAGGTCGAAGCGAAGGGAACATTAAATACGAAAAATATGTAGTATTTTGTTGAAAGCGAAACGTGACAAAAATTTTCTTTCCTGGCATGTTCATTTCAGGTTGTCGGGATAAAATACAGTTCGAGAGAAAAACTTATCTTATTTGGGAAGGCCATGTGTTTTCATGTTACTATTCAAATCCTTCAACCAACAGTACTTCTGCTAAACACAAGAAATTCATTGTATATATTCATTCGTATAGCATATTTGTTACATCCCGACGCAAAAATAATTTAAATCATGACTATTTGTGCGTACCAGACTATATTGTATGATATGTAATAACTTGGATTTCTTGTAATATCTCGATTTATAATGGCCGAATTTATCTGATTTTCTTTCAAAGTACATTATAAATTAACCCCTTCCAATTGAGATATCTGTCAAAACTGTAACCCTCGTAATTCTTGAGATATCAATTAGAAATATAACAAGTCTGTGGGAGCAGAAGAGGGAAATTAGTTGAGACATTTATTCCGTTATTCAAGTAATTAAAGCTGAAACATCCATTATATGACCACTTGAATTAGACCTGGAGGCCGAGGACAAACGACAAAGTATCAATGATCTGTACTTTTCTGGGGGGGTTGTTCCTGTTTATCGTCTCCCGTTGAAGGGAGGAGTTGATTCGTCCTATTATCTTGGATACAACCCCTGATCAAACTTGATCGGCGATAGTGTACGTAAAATGCGAGTGCGCTAGCAGGCATTAAAAGCACCTTTACTTTCACCTTTTCTATTTACCTTTGCCTTGCACCTTTTCTATCTTGATCTCAATTTAAAGACCTCATTTGGTTATAGAATTTAGCTCTTCTTCCATCCAGCGCCTCACCAGGTTGGGATTATGGGAATATTTCCACAAATGGGTGGTACCCGGGGAATTGAAATACACGGGGTGGACCAAAATAAGCACTGAACTAGAGCCACTGAATATCTCGTATCTCGAGTACCTCGATGTTAAAGGTTGTGGTGGTGTTCACTGAAACACCATTTGTACTGTAGTACTGGTCTTACGATGTCTTCAACACTTATGCCCTCTCCAGTGGTTTAGATTTTTAAATTGATATCTCGATAATCACAAAAGTTACAAAGTCTAACAATGCCTCAATCGAAAGGAGTTAATTGATAAAATAGCCTGTCAAACAATCAATCGACTCCGATTATGGTACTCCAGTCAGAATTTTACGCTTCTTACAGGGGTGTTCAACCCATAAACAAGAACCTGCTATATTAGAGTAAGATCCCAGAGCGATAAGACATAACTTATTTTCTAAAAGATGAAACTTTAAGTTCTCAGTAGTGTCTCATGTACTTTGTATACCTGCGTGTTTGTGAAGTTTGCCCAGTGACACCTGGGCAAGTACCAGGTGAGAAAGGTGACTAAAAATAAGAGTTACTTAACTTAAATTTATATGGCTGATTTTGATATATATTTAATAGAATATCATTCTCAAATAGTATCGCAAGTATCAGACACTTTTCATGGACCAAAACTTTTGTCAGGCGCTTTAAAGCTCCACCAAAAATAAATGAACTTTACTTATTTTTTAATGTCTGATTTTTTAATATGTTATCAAGATAACTATTACAAAATTATATTTAGTCAGTCAGACAAATTGGAATGACCAAAAATCCCTTAAACACAAAAATTATTCGGCTGTGAGTACGAACGCGAGAGCATTATGCATGCGTTTCAGAGCGAGTGAGACGTCCATAGTAACCCGGTTCTCCTTCTTTAACTCACATTCTGTTTCAGTCTACTGTGTATGTGCGCGCAATGTATAGTCTACATTAGTATAGTTCGGATCTCTGAGAGCACATGTTTTTGTTGTTTACATCGTGTTAGTTGTGAGTGATAATTATTTATTTGCAATAGTGAATATCATGGAAGAAGAATCATTGAAATGTGTATTTTGTAAAAAATCTACGGATAAAATAAACGTATTTTCCGAAGAGACATTTAAAAAGTGCAAGATCATTTTGAGACAACGAAAAATTCATAACCTAAAATTCAAAGACATAATTTTACCGGATGATTTGTACGACAGTAGTTATCACCGAGAATGTTATAAATGTTTTACTGCGTTGCCAAAAAAGTATTATTCTGCAACTTCAGAAAAACCAAAAAACGCAAAAGAAAAAAATGCATCTAGTATCGGTGAAAATACATCAGTACCATCGACATCAACCCTACCAATTAATCCCATTGTCAATAATGACGCATATACACCAAGTGCTTCAAGTCAACAAACTACTGTTACGGATTCAGATATAGCATCAAACTCAAGTCCAGGTAGTACTGTACCTGAACCTGTTGTAATACCGGAGCCAGCAGTTGAATTAGTATCAATTGAACCAGTATTATCTTTTTCTGAAGAATCTCCTGTAGTGTTTGAATGTACCGTTGATTCTACTCCTCATAACATTTCATTTGAAAGTGATGTGAATACTGACGACAACCAAGCATGTATATATTGTGGCCAAAAAACTAAAAGACAGAAATTAAAAAGATTACCACTGCATGCGTGTGATAAAAACAGTTTTTTAAAGAAATTGAATGAAGAACAGGAAGACTTAGCGGAGTTGATTGAAAAAGTACAAGATATTACTGATTCAAAAATATATTATCATAGTAAATGTCAATTGGAGTATTCTTATAAGTTGTCATCAAAGAATAATACAGCTAAAATGTCTTGGCATGATCTTCGTCAACACCATCGAGTTGTTTTTGACGAAGTGTGTGAATTTATAAAAGAAAATGTTATAAAGAAAGGTCGGTGTTACTTTCTGACTTATCTCCACAGACATTATATGGAGTTATTCAAAGAGGAAGTAGAAAACTTTGAAGAAGTGACAGGGAATTTTACTCCACATAACTTAGAGAGCAAAATAAACAATGCATTTACAAAAGAGGTGTGCTCTAGCGTTCGTACTCACAGCCGAATAATTTTTGTGTTTAAGGGATTTTTGGTCATTCCAATTTGTCTGACTGACTAAATATAATTTTGTAATAGTTATCTTGATAACATATTAAAAAATCAGACATTAAAAAATAAGTAAAGTTCATTTATTTTTGGTGGAGCTTTAAAGCGCCTGACAAAAGTTTTGGTCCATGAAAAGTGTCTGATACTTGCGATACTATTTGAGAATGATATTCTATTAAATATATATCAAAATCAGCCATATAAATTTAAGTTAAGTAACTCTTATTTTTAGTCACCTTTCTCACCTGGTACCTGCCCAGGTGTCACTGGGCAAACTTCACAAACACGCAGGTATACAAAGTACATGAGACACTACTGAGAACTTAAAGTTTCATCTTTTAGAAAATAAGTTATGTCTTATCGCTCTGGGATCTTGGACTATATGTGTGTCGCAATATAATGGTACCCCTAATATGTTCTCTAATCGTTTCGTGACCTCACCTGTAGGTACGAGTGCGCCGGCGCCCCTATCTTGCCGGCGATCGAGACGGCGAGATGGGCGACGGTGACGATGGTCGCGAGGGCGGTCGCCACCGCCCTGCTCAGCGGCAACATCGTGTGGATCGCTATGAGGAGGGCGAAGAGCGGCAGCGGCGCGTGTCGCCCGGCGAGCAGGAGCATCGCGGCGGCGACGGCGGCCGTCACCAGGAGGGACGAGACGAGCGCCCACGCCTCCGACTCGAGCACGATCGGGAACTGGGAAGCGGCCAGGACGAACAACAGCGTCAGCGTCAACAGCGACATCGATGACATCGACAGCACGCTCGTAGCCGCCCGAGCGTCCTGAAAAAGAACGATGAGACTTTAGGCTAGTTCCATTGTACGACTTTTATCATCGTTATGGAAAAGTAATCTTAAGAGTTATAAAACTGTCCTGGTGGACGTCGTCCTTGCTCCTCGCGACATCGTTCTAGTAACGTCATTTTGTCAAGGCGGATATAGGTTACAGTATAGGTCCACACTGTGTGTGGATTTACTTTTCGAAATTCATAGTAACTCAGTTAACGTACCAATTACTCATTTCTGTTATAGTAGATGAATATATACTCGTACATACATCTTATAATTAGCAACATAAATGAGTGGTGAGCAGCTTTCATGTTTGTGATAGCAATCGTGTAACTAAAATAATGTTAAAATACGGCTACGCATTTCACGAATCTAACACCACTGCTCGACTTTAATATTAATCCCATCGCCTCCATTATTAAATTTCTTTGTGCTTCTACTGACGCAAACTTTCGTCCATTCCTTCTAATTTGAATGCCCTAAAAAAGACGAATCAAAACAAACTTTCACCCTCCACCCTAACCCACCCCGTCATTGTATATTTTTATTCAGAACTTTCTCCAGGTACTCTCCAGAAACCTCATCCAGAATCTACAATTCAAATCTCGAGAGATTAATCAGCAAGATTCGTAGCTCGTGAGATGACGCCCTTCTCTCCCTTTTTTCTTGGGAATAATTCTGAATATGCATGGGAACTCATTCTATTATGTATTAAAGAAATGGAGAAAGGAAGGGCATACGGGGATGGATAGTATCGACGGCATAATTAATTGACGGGAGATTACTTTGGAATTTCGTTAGGCGCACCAGCGAAATGTTACAATTAAGTTAAGGTGATGGTATCGATCGCAATTAGGAGTTCTTTTCGATTTGAGGGATTAAATCGTAAACAGTTTATGTTCCGGGAAGCCAAATACTCCCTGATTTGTTAAACGAGCAATCTTCGGGTATCAAATAAGGTTCAGAGGGGAGGAAGATCATTCAGTAATAAACCGAAAGGACATTTAGGTATAGTAGGTATTAAAGAGCAGCCGGTATTAACAGTGTTCAGACATGACTGATTGTGACAGTGATTTTGTTAAGGTTGCTTTTGGAAAAACGCCTGTATGTATGTGGTCGACTTTTTCTTAGGCACTGTATATAGTGAAAAGTCGAAACTTTTTGCTTGGGGTTAACTTAAATCCATGCGACTTTGATGAAAATCGGTTGAGGGCAAAGGACACTTTTCTGCTGTCATTTTTACCGACGAAAACATGTCTTATGAATATTTTTGGAAAACATATCTTCGTAAGCTTATAATATGATGCTATTAAAATGGTGCTTATTTATATTGTAACGGTTTAAATCCGGTTCCAGACAAACCCAATAGAACTCGTCCCGTCACCTTTACGTCAGTTGTGATGCGCCTATAAGTTAGGCAACTTGTCATGTGTTTCAGTTTTTCTCTCATTTTGACTTACCCTGTACGCCCGTGGTAATGTTAAGCCTTGGAGTAGATCCCCGGATAATATCCCGTTACATGTCAGAAAAGTAACCTAAATATTAACATAACCTCTAATACGAAGTTACCAAAACACGGCACTAAGACAGCCCGCTCAAAAATACTTTGATTATCACTCGAATGATTGTAACGGGGTACAAGCGGAGTTATAGTAATACGGACATACAGGGTGGGTCAAAATAATGTATTATCTAAAAGATGTGAGGGTATGTCAAGTTGCCTAACTTGTAGGCATATCACAAGCGACGTAAAGGTGACAGGACGAGGAAGATTTCTTTGCGTATTTTTGGCTCCAACGAAGGTTTCGTATAAATAAGATGCCCAAAACCAACCCGTCTGCGAATTTCTCGCATCCTTCAGAAATTACTTGACTGATTAAGCGTCAAAACTATGAACACAACGGGAACGTGGAAAGAAAAAATTCCGCCGATTTTCCCATTGGGTCGCTTTTAATGAGGAAATACCAGTCCGCGTATTTTCCAATGAAAGCAATCTCTCCCTTCGCTTCGACCATCCGAAGATAATCGTCGGGGAATTTTATTCCGCTATGAAAATTACACCGTCACTCTCGAAACTGTTATTAAAAAACTTAGATTTGAAAACTAAAAGTGGCTGACGGCCCTCGCGGAATTTTAATTGGAAAAGAGGAAGTGGAAGTGGAAGTCGATCGCCCTATGTTATTTTCTTGCGGCGGGCAGCAGAGGTGTCGTCGGAAACCACAAACGCCCGATCGCACCGCTTTGGCTTTACTAAACTCCGCTTAACGTTAAGCCCAGCTTTATTTCGAATAACCTCTGTTACTTAGAGTTAAACCGTCCTTAAACCGTACGAATTCACCGCTTAAGTCGAGCCTAGTTCAGCGATTGTTAAGGCGAATCGAATCGTACTGGTGAAAAAAATAACAATTAATCGGTTTTATATTTTATCCTGTCTTGGCTGTGAAAGTACAAACATCTGTAAATAAGTGATGTCGGAAAATCCTCGAATTTCCGGACCACTACGGTTTCAGATCACGCATTTTCCGACCGTTTTATCATGCACATAATGGCTCGTTCATTTGGCACCGTTGTGTAAAAAATGTTATGAGATATAGGGCAGGTTAAGTAATCTCAAAAACATTTTTTGTATCTTCGTAGACTTCCCTGGTAATCTGAGTATTCGTAGCTTTAAGGGATTGGACACTATAAAACCTGGCGCCCGAGCAAACTATTTCGCGCCAATTTTCTTGTAATCGCGTTGCCGACGATGAAATGTCATTACAACAGAAAATAAATTAGGGAATTCGTGAATTCAACGAACGGCAAACAATTTTCAATAGGTTTCACGCTGATTTACTATTCCGGAATATCTTGAAATGGTTTTGATGGAGGATCGCAAATTCCTGTTTCCAGTTTTTTCCAATATCGAAAGGATTCGACTTTCAGAAAACCTGGGTGATCTTCATTCCTCGAATTTCATTAGTCCCCTTTGAAAATCTAAGTTATCCAATTAAACTCGAATTGAACCGCATCTATCCCTCCCCACTTCTGGAATCACGAGCCGGAGCGTTTTATTGAAAAATCTCCCTCGCTTAAGATTGCCACACACACGCACACATACACATAATCTCCGCAAAAACGTTCCGCCGTCTCCGACTATTTTATCCTTCCCTTTCCCTTCTAAAAGCGGATTAAGGGCTCGAAGATATTCGACGTTCCTCCGTGTTCGACATAAAAAGAATCACGCCGATCTTTCGAAGATCCCTAAAACGTTTCGGATGCGTTCGATTTAGGATGATATTTCGTACCGTGTGACGTTATTTAAACCTGACAATATGACTAAGAATGAGATGCTTATGACGAATAGTTAGCGGGAATCTGTATTTTAGTGAACGTCGACCGCCCGAAAGGAACGTGTATAGCGCGTAAGTATAAAACATTGTAACAAAGGTGTTTACTGCGCTTTAAGATAGTTCGATTTTAAGGGGGACATACATGTAAAAATCGATTTTTTTTATCGGCTTAAAATATCCCAAATGTTATGTACAATATGCCAGAACAATTTCAGAACGATATCTTTAGTTTTCAAATTATAACGCGTTGCGCGGTCACTGCACCTGCGCGCGCCCTTGAGACGTGCTCGCATTATTATCCCTTATCTCTATTTTCAATCATTTGAATCGACGCTCCGAGTGTCTTTCCTTCGCATTTTAGTTGGGTTTGTACTGCCTTGTAGTAAAAAAATTGACGATTAGTCTGTAATTTGATTGTCGTAAAGTTTTGGGCATCCAAACTTAAGCGCGTTTTTCTCGAAATATCATTTTTTGAGACTGCGGGCGTGATAACTCAAAAAATAATCATCCCACCTTTCTGCAAATTTCAGAACACTCAAAATATTGTAATACCTAGAATATGAACGTACATGTTCGATAAATTTCAACTCAGAAACTTGAGAAAAAGTGGGTCAAATTCAAAATTTTTACCAAAAAATGACACCTTTTGAAAATTTAGATGTATTTTCTTTAGTTTTATTGTTTCTTACGTTAATATTCAAGCTTTAGTATTGTTTACCAAACTCCCTTCTACCAAAATGTTGCAAGTTCACGTGGGAAATCTCTAGGACACCCGCAGATCGCCTGCCTCCGTTTTGAGACGATTACGGAAAAATGTTGATATCCCCGCCATTTTGTTTTTGATCAACACCTCCATGGCATTTTTTTATACTTCAATGTACAGTGTTCAATGCCTATACACTTTATAAACCTTACTAAATAAATTTCATTCTTAAAATCGACCCTAAATCATGACCTCATTTTGTGCGTTTTACATGTACGTGCCCCCCTTAAACGGACTCTCAACAGGACCAATCGTATACCCTGTGGTAATGATGATGACGTTGATGAAAAACATTGTTAGAGCCCTTATTAATATATATTTCCCTGAATTTACCATGGCTACAAATGGAACTCAATACAAGACCTTACCTTAATCAAGTAAAATTGTAATAATTGCTTGTACTATAATCAGTTTCATTTTATATCAATTTTATTAACAATATATTATTTGTATTAATTTTTCATTTCAAAACCCCGAACCCAAAACCTTAATAATCTAAGTTAAAAACCAACATACATATAGAATTTTCTGAGATCGAAAAATGGATAGTAAGACCAAGCGAAGTCGAACAGGGAACATCCCCACTCTACACCTTCGCTATATTACAGTGAGAGTGCGCGAGAAAGGAATGGCTTGTCACCAGAACGAGAGGATGTTTGTGTACATGTGCGTAGTATGGCTGCGCCTTCGGTCTTAACTGTTCGAATGAGAGAGAGAGAGAGTTTTCAAATAAATCGTGGGATATATGTTGTGAAATTACAATCACTTGTCAATGCATTGTTAACACAATTTTGATATTATTGTTTACTGTCAAACTGAAGTATAACGAAAAATGTCAGGACAGGGCAACTATTTATTTTTGATTCACTCTACTGACAGTTTTTTCGTCAGACTAACTTAAAAAAGAATGAAAACATCTACCATTTTGATGTCAACTCAATGTGAAAAATACTGCCTGTCAAATTGACACTTTATGACAATATAAAGAGAAAACGTTAATAGTTTCTACGTTATACGTTACGACGTTATATGAAATGCAAAAACTCTCTAATAGCACAATCGTCATTCCCAAAAATTATTGAAAATTTATCTCATCTGCTTAAAAAATATAACGCATGAAATTTTGCCCCATTCATATATCATTTGTACTCAAAATTTATGCACGTGTATAATTAATATTTCATTATACCCTGTCAAAGAATGAGGCGAAGTAATAAACCGATTATTTCGCAGCTAACCAGAGGCGTTCTTAAAGAAATCAACGAATATTAATAAATGAATTAAAATTGTCTATGTAATGTTGAGTTTCCTTAAAACCGGTATAATTGATTTATTAAAAGGTAGGTATTACGACCGCGATTGTTATCATCTCAGGAACGCTGCCCTTTTTATCTGAATTGTTGTTAACTCGTCATTAATATAACATACTACAATATTGGAAATCGGTATTTTTTATAATATTTTACGGTAATGTTTTTTTTCATACTGTTTGTCTAATAAATCCTCGGGATATGGAAGAATCGAAGAGATATGAACATTTCCTACCGAAGTACAAAAGTGGGTGCTGTCTAATCGAGGTGCAGATAAATACTAAAGTTCGGATTATGTGATTAACTATTCCAAGAAGGGACCAAACGGCTATTATTTTCTCAGTAATTCTAGGTAAGTTAAAGGAACTGATTGCGCTTAATGCTTGCGTTAACATATCAGGTGGTTATGTGTATAAGATCGGCCCATTTATTCCATTTAAGCCTAAGACAGTAGTCAGTCAGCATTGCTTATAGACGTGTACGTGTGTGTGATTAGACAGACTTTGACAGTGACTTTCCTGTGTGTTCATAGTGGTATTTTTAAAGTACGGAGATACGTATTGGAGTATGGAGAATTTACCAGGACCATCGAAACGCCCAAAATTAGCGCCGTTCTCAGTTAATGAGAAAGTTCTAATTTTGAATTGTTTCGATTCCATCAAGAAACAAAATTTAGATGCGAGTGTGGATAAAACCGTGGAATTAACCGCTGCGATGCTGAGAGTTGGTAAGACATCAGTGTACAGGTTATTAAAAGAAAGAAAGAGTGGCCCTGTTCAACCGGAGAAAAAGTCTCCAGGACGTCCGAAAATTTCCTTAGACGAATTTCTAAAAAGGGGACTACGTCGAAAAGTTCACGCTTTCTTTTTCCGCAACGAACTTCCAACACTAGATAAAATTCTATTGTCTGTCCAAGAAGACGAGGACTTTCCAAAAATGAGCCGATGTACATTATGGACGATTTTAAAGGATTTGGGATTTCGATGGAAGAAGCACAATAGAAAATCTGTATTGATGGAAAGAGATGACATCATTGTGTGGAGAAGAAGTTACCTTCGCGATATTCGAAGGAGTAGGCTAGAAATGAAAAAAATTTTCTATCTGGACGAAACTTGGATTAACGCAGGACATTCTGTACCAAAATTTTGGCAAGATACCAGTGTAACTAATCGAAGGCAATCTTTTCTAGAAGGTTGGTCCACCGGTTTAAAGCCTTCGTTGGGTAAAGGGCGACGGCTTATTATTACCCACATTGGAAGCGAGGATGGTTTCGTTGAAGGGGGAGAACTAATTTTTGAATCAACTAAGACAGGAGACTACCATGAAGAAATGACTGCGGACGTGTTTGAAGAATGGTTTGGTCAAATGATCGATCTAATTCCGAATGGTTCCGTAATAGTTATGGACAACGCTAGTTACCATTCCCGATTAGAAGAGAAATTACCAAATAGCTCTTGGCGAAAACAACGTATCGCAGAATGGTTATCCTCGAAAAAGATCGAATGTGCCGAAAACCTATTAAAAGTAGAACTCTTGCGTTTAGCCAATTCACGTAAAGGTGATTTTAAAAGGCACGTCGTCGATGAATTAGCCAAGGCGAAAGGAATAACAGTGGTTCGGCTTCCTCCGTACCACTGCGACCTGAATCCCATTGAGCTAATATGGGCACAAATAAAAGGTGACGTGGCGAGGACAAATACAACGTTCAAATTAGCAGATGTCAAAAATTTGCTTAAAGAAGCAATATGTAAAGTTTCCAAGGAAAATTGGCGGAAATGCATAAATCACGTTCTGAAAATAGAAGACCAAATGTTTCAGTTAGATAACATTTCGGAGTCGTTGATAGAACCAATTATTATCAACCCAAATGATGATTCTTCTTCAGATTCCGATGTTTGGGAAGAATTCGACGATGACGACGACGACTGAGGTTACCAAGGAGAAGGTGACGGCTGGGAAAAACTTTTCATAAACTGGCCCTTCTCAGGGCCGCAAAATTTCATAAATTAATGTACGACCATACATGTACTGACGTGTTGTCTTTCTTTCCCTCTCTATCTCGTTCAAGCGCGCGCCCACACACAAACACACACACACGCACGCACGCACACACACACACGCGCACGCACACGTAATTTTTTCAGTTATCGATTATTGCACATTTCGTCATTTTTCCCGACCGTACGCCAGTGAGTGGTTCTTCGCATGTGTCGAGACGCACAAAATAGCAGATGTTCAGGGAGAAACACTCGTAATATAAAGAGATTAGGGGAGGTAGCGTGCAAAACATTAGAGAACTCGACACATTTAGTGGGTGCCACCTTGTATCGGTTTTGCATTTATAATGAGTTTTTATTACTTCGCCTCATTTTTAGACAGACTATAATCAATATGCAGTTCACGTATTTTATATTTCTTTCTTATAGACGAAAACGTATGCCACTCACCTGAACGTAAATGACGCAAATCGCAATCAGCAATCCGATAGAAGTGAGCGTCGATATAGTCAGACATGACAGATAGAGGGCGTGCTTCAGGCGGATGCAGTAACGTTGGTAGAGTGTCTCCAGTTCCATACCGTCCACTGTAAAAATGGCAATTTAAGTTAAATTCACCACCGCAAAGTTGCTGCATTTTAAATGGTAAAAAGTAAAAAGAAAATGGAGGCCTGTCAAATTAAATAAAAATTCGTAATTATTTTCTTTTCGTTCTGGAGCAGAAATGTTATAGAGCTTTTTTGTAGACCTTGAAACGTCCTATAAGTTTTGTATTTAACATTCTTTTAAATAACTTACGCAAACAAAGTTATTTGAGGTACAGGGTAAGATATAATTTTTGCGCCATGTGGGTATATGTTAAACTATATTTTGCAGATGTCTTACTACTATCAATTTTGCCACACGGCAAATTTTAGTCCATAAAACTAAGAAGAATCCTGTATTTGTATCGATTTGAAACGTAACAACGTCTTTAGCCCTTTTGCCTATTCAGTATGGCAGTTATTTGCACATTTCCCGGACTCATTTCGATAGATTTGTTCCAGCAAACAGAAATGCACACTGCGAACGTGCGTTAAGAGTTCCTACGGTTGCAAATATGTGCTAGAACAAACCTACCTAATATTGCGCAATTGGTACTAACCTCAGAATTCTCGCAGGCTCAAGCAAGTCGAAGGGCACTTACTCGTTCGATTTATAGCGAATTAAATCTATTTTTCATTACCTTCCCATTTTCGAAATATTAACGGAAATTATACTGCGCAGCCTGAACCGGACACCCCGCCATCTTCTCCTTCTCCGACACGACCGAAGGTCGATCCGGTAATCGATGTTTCCCCGCATGGTTTACGGTAAAGAACGAATGTCCGAGCGGCGATTTCACGTGAAACCACTGGCTTATTCCCTAATCTATCGATTGGTACAGAAATTGTGCCGTGGAATTTCGAAGGACCCGGAAAATTCACAAGTTTTTGAAGAAGGAACTCGCATCGAACGCACACAAGCCGGCGGCGGCGGAAAACTGTCGGAGATGACCGGCCGCCGCGGAAGGGAGACGAGGCCGGTGGTTGGTGGTGAGATTTCACGTGCTAATCTGCGACGCAGAGTTGCCGGATCTACCAAGTTTGCAATACAGTGCAGAGAAAATGTGTCATAATTTAGCGCGGGGTAAATGCCGTAACGCAAATTTTCGTTGGAATGCATCAAAAATATTAATAGTAGTTAGAATTTCATTAGATGTAATATTAAATAGTTTTGCTTCAGTTATGAAAATTCAAAATCCGATTTCTGTTTTTGAAAAAAAAACACGTTTTTCACCCTTGCTCTTGAATAACTCAGGTAATTTTCGTTTTAAACAGAAAATGATAAAGAGTTTAATGTCATTATGTCAAAATTACAACATGATCAGAACTTCAAAAAGGTTTTGCTGTAAAGATTTGTGCAAGGGGCTGGACGAAGATCTACAGGGCGGAGGATAAAAAATTGCCATGAACAGAGTCACAGGAAGTCTGAACCCAGCTGTATTACACTTGGACAGAGTCATGGAACTTTCCCTAAAACTATAGATTTTTGGAGAGGCGGAGCAATGGAGGTAATAAAGTCAAATCGGAAATCAAGTTGACCGGACTTTGTAGGAGAAGTAATAAACAAATGGCTGATCAAGAGGGTTGTTCTACTGCCAAAGGGGTGGTCGGATACTACAGATATAAAATCATTCCACCCTGTGTGCCTGCTTGTGTCTATCAGTAAGCTTTATCAAAGCAAGAGCAGAGAAAGGCTTTTAAAGGATCTTGTACAAAAAGCAATTTATACATAAACAAGTATGGTTTTACAAGCAGTTTATGCCATAGACAGGGCAGTTACGATCCTTCTCGACGTGAAAAATGCTTTTAATACGACAAAGCATGGTCTCATAATAGTTGCCCTTAAATAAAAATGCTGGAGTGCCACAGGGTTCAGTCCTATGACCAACCTTGTGGAATGTGCCCTACGAAGGCATCCTATAAAGATAAGAAACACGATGCAAGAGAATGGGAAAAAATCAGCAGAAAGCATACTTAGAATCAGTGGGAAGAAAGATGTGGGGAAATAGACCAATAAGCTGATGTCAAGAGTGATCCAGAGAGATCCATATACACAAACAAAAAAATTTTCAACATAAATTAAAAGCAAAAAAAAAGTGCCAAAATCAGAGAAAGAAAAAGCAGGTAAAGATATAGCTAGCTTCCTTGCTTACCAGAGGAATACCAGAAATGGTGGGCCAGATGTACTGTTCAAAGGTGCCAAAGGGGTTTTTAGTGGATGTGCCATAAGACAAAAGAGATCCCCACACTGTTACACAGAATGGATGCAGTCTTGCCACTCCCTGTATCCCTAAGATTAGCACTGGCCCTAATTGGATTAACAAAGAGCTGAACTGAACATCCAACGATTTATTAAATACTTCCAATTTCTTTCCCCCTTCGAAATAAATTCCTCCAGAGCCACCACCCACTCCAGGAGCCCATAATAAAACCGGCTAGTACGCTCATCGTTTAAGTAATACCGTAATGACCGTAAACGTCATATTGTTAGAGTTTACGAGGAGTCTCAATTCGCCATCGGGTTTATATAGGCGTTTAACAAGCGTGGAAGCAAAAGTTTATGAATCGTACCGTTTAATAAAAATTCCCTCTAATTCTATCCTTTCCTGTATTGATTAAGTGAAAAACTCATATGGCGGGGATTGTTAAAAGTTTTAATTGAATTAGTTTTAAGGGGAGGTTGATTAATCCCTTTCTCTCGTTCACCTCCCTAGGACGCAAATATACAAATTTCCTGGATATACGGATTAATTTCTTAGTAGAGCTACGCGCGTTCATCGTGTACGGCCCACGTCGTATCTCTATTTCTCTCACTATTCTCTTTGTAACTTTGGCAACGCTTCTCTCGGTTCCTGTTCGTGTTCTTCTCTTCCCCTTTCCCATTCCTAGTGCGGAGAACCTGCGCAGTGAGGAGTTTCTTACCAATTTCCCAACTTTACTCATTAACTTCTCCCATTCTTTAATTCCAGAACTCTCAGTATTGAAAACGAAACAAAAATTTCCGTTTACTCCACATTGCTTGTAGATTGCACTAAGTTAATTCACAACTCTGGAGAGCTTCGCTTTCCTCGTGCGACTGACGTAATTCGAAAAATTCGCTATAAAAGCGGCATTTTAAACTTGCAACAAGTGTCGTGTAAATAATTTATTAGCCATGTAAGATGCAAAAATGAGATTGCGTTTTGAATAAGTGATATGCCCTTATGACATACGAGGGTGCGACAGCTTCGCAATTTATTCAGCGATGGAAAATTCGATAAGAGTCCATTAAAAAATCTCTTTACGACAAAATGGTATGAGGAATGTCAACATTCCTGAAATTATTTCGATGAAGAACAATGGGAATTCCTAATTTAGATAATTAAATAATCCAGGAGTAAACATTACGAAACTGCTGTCTCCCAATATTCCCGTTTCGTTAAATTTTCCAGACAAACGTTTCGAGAGGGCATAAATCTTGGAAGCCGGGGCGGAAATAAGGAAGTAAAGTAGCAGGGAAGAATTCCCGGATTGAGTCGACAACGGAGATTCCGGACATTCCCAACCGATCCTCGATAGGTGTGATTTATTTCTGGAAGAACACCGTTTAAAAATGTACGTTACACTAGAAATCCAGAAAACGTATCGGAATCCTATTAGGAAGTGACCAGAACTTGAAATGATCTGATTTATATGGGTATTTATTAGGAAGTGGATATTTTTCCAATTGCACAAGTCCTGGGGGAAACATTTGGCAATGCGACACTCCTACTGACAACAACGTTATGAGTCACCTAGCTGAGGAGTATAAATTGTCACCATTATAAGACAGCGTCGCAACTAAAAGTTCAGAATATGTACGGACTTTGTTTACTTAAGTACAGCGACAGACCCGTCTGAAACAAGGAATAGTGAATACACCTGTATAACTCGTCCCTAATTTTCAAAGCAAAGGAACGATTTAAACGTAAACACGATTGGCGGATACTCGCTATATTTCGCCGTAGGCGAGGATATGGCTGGCGGCACGAAAAAAACGGCGGCAGGCTTTGTCGTATATTAGTCTTGAAGTATAAGAGCGAAAACTTTTTGCTTATGGTTCGATGGTTAATGACTTAAACAACACAACTGCCCATATGAAATGTGCAGACCCTTTTATACCTAAAAGTTGAGCTGTCGCAAAGCCTTATTTTTTTCCTTAAAAATATTCCGGGGCGTAATGAAAATAGGGAGAAAGTTTTCCCGCACCCTGTATTAGAATTATCCGATAATTGCCCCGCACAGAAACCCACGTTGGCCACTGCAACTATCCATTAATCTTTCTCTCTCTCTCCCTTCCTTATAAAACGTCAGAGTGAATCTATTAGAGACTAGATAGAGGGAGGGAGGGAGGTAGGTAGACCTTTGCTGTGCCAGATTAAAGAGCACATCAATCCCTAAACGTTCCTTTGAACCTGTAAGCCGTTAGAATCCATTTAACATCACTCACCAGAGTTTATTCTATGAAGTGAAGGAACGGCTTAAAGATCCAACAATCGATGATGACACTAATTGGTTTGATACGTTATATAGAAATCATCTAGTCCTTAATAAGGACATTCAGGAAACTGTATTCATTTATAAGAAAAAAGGTGTTTACGACTACGACAAGGATTCGAAACCAAAATACTCTCGAAATGTATTTAAGAAAAGTGATATTCATATTTATGATGTCAATTGATTTTATCTCGGCATGTAAATCTCCCATTAAAAACACACGCGGATACAGAGTGTACTACGACAAATCTCTCGGCAGTCTGTCACGTCCGTCCGTTATTGTGTTAATATAACATCATAACACTATCGCCTTTGATGAATCGATACAAGTGATGATGTTTCGTAAATGTAAAATGGAAGACACTAACGAACTAAAGAGACATTTACATTTATTTGTACACGTGAAACACCTTTGGAAACGCTAACCTCTTCGTACGAATCACACGTACTGAGTGATTCCCTTTCAACCAGAAACACTTCGTCCTAAATAAATACAACGAACCTCTTGGAGGAGCGTTTATGGGAATTCTTTTCGGAAATATTAAAGGAAATAAGCGTCTCGGCGCGCGCCCGTGTGCGTTTCGGATAAATAACGTGTTTATTCCAGTGGGAGTTCAGAGTGCGTCTTAAACTGAAGATGTTCAAACACGAGGGAAACGGGTTTTCTGGGGTGGAAAAGGCAAGAGTCGGAAAGCGAAAACACGCTTGAAAACGATAAGTGCCCCAAAATCAGTGGAAAATATTCCAGTGTTTTTCCAGGAAAACTCAATTGGACAATAACCCATGAATTAAAAGTAGAAAATATTTATAATCATTTTGTACCATTCACGAATTTTTTTGCTAGGGATTGACGCCACAAATCTAATTTCATCCAATGAATGATACGTCCTTTCTATCTGATTCTTTCCATTCTGTCATACACAGCACAAACATATAGGTGTAAAATTCAAGATGGCGTTTTTATTGTTGAAAAACAGTCGGTATGTGTCATCTGATCATCCGAAACCGATCATTTATCTCTCGCACTTTTAGCCTTACGCAGCACATATTTCTATAGAAATATAGGCTATTGCGGAGGTACGCACGTCACGACTTTGGAAAAATTTCAGGGAATATATATTTTTATATATGTAATATAACGAAACTTGTTAGCATGATAGAGGGCGCAATTTTTTACGTATCGCATTCAAACTTGCGAGCAAAAATCGATTGGGTAAATATCTTGGATAAGTTCGTCAACGAGCCAAATCCGCCGAATAGTAACAAAATGGCGGCCTGTCAAACCTTAAAAAAAATCGTATCTTTATTTTTTTAGTTTTCGGAAACGAAAATGTTACTTAGATTTTTTGTAGGCCATGAAAAGTTCTATAAAATTTTTATTCAACAGTTTTCTCTAAACCGTACAGCAAAAAAGTTCACTGAATTTCATTGATTCAAGAGAGAACAGTTTAAGCGTACACTTTCATGTATCATCGAAACTTTGGACGTTAAAATGGTCCTCGTTTATACGGTATTACGAAAAATACGTTGCCTGGAAAGTATTCGACGGGGATTAGCGACGTATTTATAATCAACAAACTTTCCGCAGCGGAATTAAGTCTAATTAACGGAAAATGGGATGTTTTCCGGTTTAAATTAAAGAGGATCCTGGGAACTTTCCAAAAGGTTGTTTTTTACCTAAAAGAGAATGTTCCGAAATTCAACTCATTAATCCTAACAATTAGCAAACGTTTATAATGAAAAAAATACTAGTTTCATATTAATCCTTCCACCAATCAGTCGTGGACTAAGCCAGTAGGCTAATTGGCTGCCAACCTCCTCTTCTGCACATGTTCTACGCTACATTTATTAGAAAATTTGAAAGAAATCACGTTTGTAGTAGTCTTAGACTGATACAACATGAACAACATACACATATTTTTTAATTTCGCATATCTGCTCTTTCCCAGGAAATTCCCGCAGGATATTGAAAATCAGCCTCTATTCATCCAGGGCGCGGTGGGGGCGCAATGAAAGAAAAATTTTTAGAGAAAAATCGAACGCGCGCGCCTTCATTAAATCCTCCGGAATCTTATTTCGAAAGTTTATACACGTCGATGACGTCGTCGCAATCACTAAATTAATTTTTAAAAAACGTCAGCTCTGAATTATTCATGGTTACTTAGCGTGTTGTTATGAATTTCATAGGGCTGTTTAAGAGATTTTAAAAGCATGCTTCTAACAATCGTTTTAAGGACTGGATTTTGGGTTTGCTATTATCGAGCGACTTTTTTACAATGGAACTAATTTCAGTTATATGTAAGATGTAAATTCGCCGATGACGCTCTAACAGCTGAGATTTCTTATTTTTGAAACAAAAGTTTTTAAAAAACGATCATTAGATCGTCGATGGTATAACTGGCGCAGTCATAGTAGGATTAGCAAAACCTACTGTGCAAGTTCAACAAACGACGCCCTTCGTAGCGGTGAGCAACCCCTTCAAAAGTGCCGCCCAAAGACGAACATCCATGAAACAACTTTACGAAGCAATGGAGAGCAAATAAAAGGGCGAAATTTGTAAATGTTCACCAAGAGTTCAAAAATTACACATACGGTTGTGTAGTACTGGCGTACGCCTGATTATTTTACACTGTGTCGTCGCGTGGAAACTGTACAGCTGGGGGCATGAATAAAGCAGTGACAGATTATTACCAACAGGAAGTTTAGAGACTTTATTTCATTCCTGATACTTTCTGAACACTTAGACACGTTACAAGTATAAATTTTTACCTAAATTGTAAATAAAGAGTGCTTTAATTGAATTTAGGTATATCAAGCACATCTATAATCGTGGTTGCTCTGTTGCAACTATAATGACGAACGCGATGAAAGTCGACCGTTATGTTCCAAGGAATAAAGATGGAGATTTTTATCTTTGAAGAGAACTAATGTAATTGAATTGTGAGGATGTTTACGACAGCAGGAAAAGAACTGAAATCGAGGAAAACGGTTATGTAATTTGATCGAGAACAATAGAACCAAATTCGAACGAATTAAACGAATACTATTTACTGTATTTATTATACCTAACTGGAAATATTACTTTGAATGAGTGTGTTATTTTCAGGATTACACGGTTGGTAACGCAAATAATGCCTGCAGTGTTACAAAAGAGAGATTACGATCTGTTATTGCGTTCGTTGTTAACTCTAGCATGGCTGACGTGAAACCATTAGGTATTTTATTTATTATGCATGTTGACTGCATTAACGGAACGACGCCATCAGACCAGTTGATCGCTGAAGAAATTAGGAAAATGTAACATTTACGGACTCTGGGCAATCATTTCAGGTTAAATCTATTAACTCTCACCTAAAGGCAAATTTAAAGTATTCACAAGAACACGTAAAAATTGATTCAGGAAAAGAATCGCTTTACTACAAGATTTTTGGTACTTCATCGTTCTATCTAATGTCCTCAGCAGTCATCAGTGTTTTGGAACCAGCCTGGCAATAACACGAAATGGTAGAATGCGACGTTAACATAAAGACATAATGTTCCGTCATTGGGCTAGTTCCATTGTACACACTTTTAGGTTGTTATAACCTTTTGTCCCTTGAAGGATTGCACGTTCTCTTCAAATCCGGGAAGGGCGTCCCTTGGTTCTGTGAGTTAATGTATTGATATGAAAAACTATGGTTTTTCGATTAAATTTGTATTATAACTGTAATGTAAGCAAGAGAATGGATGAGGATGGACTTTAGGACTCGAGCAACCAAAGCCAAATTTAAACCACGGATAGTTCGATATAAAATCCCTCATTCCTAAAAATTTTCAACCCAAGGAATAAATTGAAAAACGGGAATTCACTGGGGGAGATTCTAGCTTCTCGATATTATAATGGGAATTTAACCATACTTTGAAATCGACTAACTTAATACTGAACCAAGAACAGTTGTTGTTCGAGTTAAAGGGAGGTGTGGAATTGACCATTGGATTGAATGCTCATTGGCTGAAAGAGAAAGTTACTAGACTGATGTTGGTACGGGAATTTATGTTCGAAGTTGGCAATAATGGCAGCAAGAAGTAGGGGACTTCGAAGACTTAGCCTTAGATGAAGCGAGGCAAGGATTCAAGTGCAGTGGTGCTTCTTGAAAAGCCTGGCCAGGTATGAACATTTGTCATGTGTTTAAGTGTCTAGCTGGTCAATATAACGGTGTATCTTGACATTTGGGGAAATTAACAAGTTTATTGATTCGTTTTTATGGGATTAAATGTTTGCATAACCTAAGATTTGTTCTTGTTTCTGTCAAATTTAGCAACTCTGGGTTAATTTTGTTATGGAAAAGCTTCAAAAAAATTAATATAAGGAATAAAAGAAGCGTACGTTATTGTAACAACCCCAGTTGCCAGGGATGGAACATTTTTTTTGAAAGATATAAATTATTTGTAGAATTTTTCACTTCTTGTGGATCGATTGGTTTTTTTTTCTTTTGCTTGTTGGAATTTGCAAGTTATGCAGGCTTGGCAGTATTGGATCGATGATTTCCGGTCGATAGTTTGATAACCTGAATTCGTCTTCCGTTTTTATAAATAATTCCGTACTCACATCGTCGATTTTGCAAAAAGTTTCGGTCGACGGCCGAGGTTATTAAACCATTATTGGAAAAACTGCAAAGTAAGGAAGCCAAGTCGAAATGCCGGCAGGAACCCTCGACAAATGAGTTTTGGGGGGAGTATAAAAAAAACGACCCAGGAAGAACGGGGCAGTAGTGGCCGAGTTTCTGGGGAGTCAGGAAGCACTCCTCCGAAGCGGTTCTTCCTGGTGGGCTAAGCGAGGGTTCCAGAAAAGGCAGAGGCATAGTAGGCCAGAGCGTACCCGAGTACGTCAAGGACTAGATCACTCGAGTAAGTTCAAATTTTGTATAAATTCCCTTTTGCACTTTTCTAAATTATTTGTGTGCATTGGCTTTGTTGGTTTGTTTGTTCGCGGCGAGAAAGGGCCATTGCGTAAAGTAAGGAGAGAGTGAAAAAGTGAGCAGAATAGTTAGAGTGAGTGCAAGTAGACTGGGTAGGCGGCCATATGTGAGTACGGAATTTCTGTGACTACTTCATATTCACAGAAAATTTGGTAAGAATTTCTCATTGTATTAAAGACCCCAAGGGGAATACAGATCCGATACGGCCAGAGTTGAGTAGGGTTTTATTTTCTCTTTTTATTGTATATGTCATTTGATTTGTCGATTAACGAAGTCACGATTAACATCTTTTTTTTTTTGTATGTTATTTCTTTCAATTTTCTTTTGTTCAAAGTTTAATTTCAGTTGTTAATCATTTTATGTTTTAATATACAATTGTTATCCTTTTACTATCAAGTTTCTTTTTTGTACGATCATTGATTGTTCTTGGCTACTTTCTCATCCTCGCTAAATAATAACTAAACCCAGGCCATTCGTAAGCCCTGGTCGAAGTCAACCCTTCGAAGAACGCTACCGTTGGGGAAGTCGAAAGTAAACGGCTTCCCTCTCAAATCTCCCAGAGTGATGTTACTGTTTTTGAGAAACAAACGTAAGTGAAAATTTTAATTTTTTTTTTAAATAGTTTCAGAATCTGAACGCTCCTCAAACAGTACTGAAAAGGCTGGTGAGGGGTGGGACGGTTCCGTTACATTATACACCATTACTCACTTTTGATTTATAACAGACAGCTTTATTATAAGCGATAGAAAAGTATTATAAACAAGTGGCCTGGATGGTTTATATATAAAAATGCGTTACCTTCTCTCAGCTCGAAGTTTAATCTTCTTCTCTCGGAGAAATTATTTTAATTTATGAGCCTGCCGTTTCTCTCCCTTTTCGGGGTTAATCTGAGACTTTTTCTGGACGAATCAGGGTCGGCTCGTTACACAAAAAAGATGTCCTGATGTTTTAATTTCGAAATTATTTATTCCAAGCTTTTAAAAGCCGCCTCGCGAAGAAAATAATTATAAAAATCTGCTATTCTTTAAACTGGAACGAGAAGAGTTAAATTTGCCTCATTTATTTTTTGATGTTGAGCCAAAATGAGATTTTAACGGAATGACCTCTCATTGGTGTTGTTATTCTTGAAGTGAAAGAAATTTGAAAGAGTATCTTAAAATAAAATAAACACGGGTGTTACGTTACAATTTTGAGATTGATGCGGGATTAAAACTAATGATAGTTTGATGCAAAATCCATCATTCCTGAAAATTTGAAACCAAAGGAGTGAAGAGTGTAGCTCATATTGTCTGAGGGAGGTTTTGACTCCCCTTGAAAGTTAATGGGATTTTTACTCCTGGGACAGAGCAGAGACAATACTTTTGGCGAAATCTCACCGATATGATTGGCTCGAATTAACTGCCGTGCAGTGGCTCGCTTTCCTTAATAAATATCCTCAAACCGTGCCACTGTATCGTACATGTTTATTGCTGCGAGAATGGACTCTCCTCGTAAACTTTACGATCGGAAAACCGCCTTTCCTCTCGAAAATCTTGTGAGCGGGAGAGGGATACAGAGGGAGCCTTTCCCGCCCAGACGAATAATTATTTCCTTCTCCTTTCGGATATCGCTGCGTTTGACGTCCGTAATGAAAACACTTGTTTATATTCTCGCGAAGTAATTCCATTCCGGGATTAACCGCAGGGATAATGGGCCGGAAGGGGGAGGCGCACACAGCAAGGAACAAATCTGCTTAGTTACAAAAGAGGGAAGCCAGCCGAGCCGCCTCTTAGAGTGCCAAATGCTAAACAATCGAGTAAACGAATTAAATTAATCATGGTAATATAGTGTCGAATAACGGTTGCTTTAGGTGGAACAATGAAAACGTCCTATCTAACCGGTGGAGTAGCTTTAGGCCACAGACAGTCCCGGAGGGAAAGAGTTTAGGGTCCCTATATTTCGTACCCCCATTCCCGTGAATTCCCTTAGATCTACGACTTTGCTTCTGCCCTTGGAAGGGCAACCCTTCCATATTAGTGGGCGTTCGCAAACAGTGACAGTGAAAAAGGTATGCGCTATTAACTTTCTTCTGTAGTCCTCATTATCTGGGTTTAACTTTATTGAACTCCCTATGTACGCTTGTGATTGGCCGGGAATTTGAGGCTGTAAGGAAATTACGATTCCTTTCATTTCAGTATTGTTTAAATAGCACTTACTTCGAAGGTGATCCTAAAAATTCAATTAACTTGGACCTTGCAATTTTAATATTTAATAAAATAATCTGTTATCTTAATGAAAATACGGTTTATTTAGGAATTGTTGCCAGGAATTAATTGCCAGGGTGAAAAGAGGTCCTCTAAGATCACTTTTTTTCGAGCTATTGAAGTATGCAAAATATTCGCAACGTTCTTTTTCTAGAAGAAATTTGTTCATAAATTTCACACTTCACCATAAAAAAGGGACCATAACACGTTCTGCTATAGCAATTAAGTAAACAAAGTCGGTATATATTCCGAATTTTGAACTGTACCTGTACTATGAGCAGATCTATGTACATTATAAGTACAATGAAGGTTATCAGCCATTAATAGACATATAATCAAAGAAATCAAAGAAAGACCAAAATTCAAAGAAAGGATCTAAACGACTTGTGATCAATATTTAATTTAATTACTCTGCGGATTCCTGTCGGATCCCCTTTTTTTACGATGAAGTATATTTTGATCATTGCGAACCTCCGGTCCGGACATAAAATTTTTCCATACAAGTTTGATGGGCGACCCTACGGGGTCGATTCGTTATTTTCGTATTTTATCGATATTTCGAGTGATTTGCGGCCGTTCCTCCTCCTTCACTCACGTCGATGGTGAGAGGGAGAAAAAGAAATATAGGGTATACAGGATTAGGGGTGCAGAGATCCGGGAACGAAGCTGTTTATTTTTTTCACAAAGGATGTTGACAACGGTCGGATTCCATAGGTGTATATGTTCGCAGATAAATATAACTTTGGTCCACGGTGAGAGTGTTCGCTGGAGAGGAAATTTCTTTTCTTTATTTAAGGAAGCTGGCGAAGTTTGAAGCGGATGGAAGCTTTCGCACTCAAGACAATAACGGATTCAAGACGAACTGGAATACTCCCGAAATAATTTGGATAACTTGACATATTTACCAACAAAATTCAACAGTTTAAAGAATTTTCAAACTGTTTTGGGTATATTTTGATGTGTGTCTTAAAATTTGGCAGTCATAATTCAGCCATTTTGTACAAAATATGTACAGAATATATACACAAACCTTCCTCGTTTGTTGCTCTTTCTATTAGTAAAAACCGTAACAAAATGTGTTGCGTGGTTTAGAAGAAGTGAGCGGAAAACAGACAGAGGCAGGCAGCGACTTTATGCTATTTAAACATCAGGTAACGTTTCTGTCGTGACGCAGTTTTCATGATTTGAGTCCTCACGGTACGCAAAAAGGAGTGTCCCATCCCAAAAACAAGCCATAATGTACAACAGCTCCCATGCTTTCCTCGAGACCTATATCCGCCTTGACAAGATGGCGTTATCGTTCCTCACGAAGAGCAAAAGAAAGTCATTTAGTCATTTTTTTCTTCCCATGTCTTATTCGAAACGCCAAGATCACGATACGATTTCGAAAACATTTAACGCCCTTCCCAGATTTCGACCACAGGAATTTAAGGTCCAGTTGTACCAAATAAAATTGGAAACGGTATGTAAATAATATATTCTGAACATCCCTTAAAAATTTCCTAATCTAACTTTGGCTGTACCGAAAGCTGATTTAACTCAAAAATATAAATAATGAAATAATTTACAGCTACTATTTATTAACTCACAAAGACAAAATTGTTTAATTACGAGCTCTATTTTCCTTTTTATAGCTAACTAACGAGAAATCAATTCCACGACAGCTTTAATAAAACGTTAACTGTTCGATTCGGTGGGTTGTAAGTTCCGATTTAACGCCCTTAATTAAGAGGGAATGTAAAAATTAAACCAGGTTTTACTCTCGGGGTCGGAAACGAAAAGGGGCGGCGCCGGGTGGGAAAAACCAATTACTTTCGTATTAGTGCGTTTAAATAATTACGTTAAAAAGCTACGTGCGCGAGGGAAGAGTCCCGCGGGAGACATAAGAAAAAGTTTCGAAGAGGAAAAGGTGTATTTCAGGAAAAACTTCCAGTTTAAGATATTTGATGTATTTGGCGGTTAAATTATTTTCCGTATTATCGTGGTCGGATAATTACTGGAAGAAAGGAAATTTAAATTCGTTCGACCCTTGCAAACTTCTTTGTAGTCCAGGCGTTTCTGTTTCGGCTTGGACTTCATATATACGTTAGTTAAATCTTACGTTAATGCTTCCAAGATATCATCAGAAACTGACAACCCCCGTGCTTGTATGTGGGTACGCTCGGTACCTGTCGCTTGTCCCTGTAGGATAAGGGCCATCATGTTTTACACGGCCTAAAACGATTTGCCGTATTTTAATGGATGCGAGGATTTGAAAATGTGCTTCGTAACAAGCAGTTCGTTGTTAATTCAGAGAAAAATCGGTAGCAAAATGCCACAAAATGCTAAATTTCCTTTCACAGAACTTATTCCAGTTAAACTTTCAACACTGTGTATTAGAATATTTTTCCACAACCAGTATAACTCTCATAACTACAAAATTAACCCAGCAACGTTTCACACCCTGTTACTATTCCCTAAAATCACATTTAAGCCTCGTCCTCATTCCTCTCGATCGCCTCCCCATCCAATATTTAATAAAAGACGGTATTGCCAATAGGGACTACAATGTACGTATTTTATCACTGTAAATATCATTGTCTACTTACATCATCGCGTTATTATCGGATAAACGTCAGGAACTACCCCATAACAATATATATTACTCCGGAAAATTGGTAACGTTCAATCGACAATTTCGTTTACTATCGACAGTTCTATCCGCCCATAAAAATAAACGGCCGATGCGGCCAAGCAGGGCGAAACTACAGAAACAATCGATGTTTAAGCGTAAACTACTCAATTCAATTAGTAAAATCGGTAAAGTAGGGCACTATTGGAAATAAATACGGACTTTGTACATAGGCGGACGTATGAAAATTTCGTGTTTTTCGTGTAACCATTCGGTATAAGGAACAGTGAATATACCTGTTTAAAGTATAAACGTAAGCACGATTTTTTTTTTTTTTTGGTAGCGAGGGGGAAACCTTCAAAAGGCGAAAGACCCGGTAGGTGCGCCGGGCCTAACGGTGTGGGATTTTTACCTCACTAAAACCCCCTCTCCAGGTTTAAAGGGACGAGTGCATCCGCCCGGGGGCTGGCACTCGGTTGGGAAAGGTTTGGTCTTGGCGCCGTGAGGCAGGACGAGGAGACGTAAGCACGAGTGGCGCATCCCTCGCTATATAGTCGCATGGAGGGTGTTGGCGTCTTCTATCACTTTTTTGGTAAAAATACCATACTCGATAGTATTCGACAACTGAAGGCTCGGCACTTCTTTCCAAAACTTGGAACTGATTACCGAACACGCCCGTTAAACTAATAATAGGTGCTAGATTTTGATATTTGAACTAAGTAACTCAATTGGGAAACTTCAATATTTTTAGTGTTTTTGACAAAACTTAACAAAAGAACACTATAAACAAAAATGGACATACACGGAGGCAAGACAAATGGTTATGACATACCAAGTGAAAAAATGCTTCGGTGTTAAGAAAACCTTGACAGAGGGGATACAGCTGAACTTATAGCGTGAGAAGCGTGTTCAATACTTTAAGTAATTATGATGTAATAAGTAATTTGTTTAATTAATCTTCATTGTACTATCGCAAATATATTCAATTCACTACACAGAAATGAATTTTACTACGAAAAAGTAGGCACGCTGTTAAGGAAATCTCCAAATCCGTGTATAGAAGTAGCTTAATTTAATTGAAACTAATATAGGTATACTTAAGTAACGAAAGTGTTTTCACCTTTTTACCTAAGCATCTGCACTGCGTGTCACTCATTTCACCCTGTTTCTTACTACTTGTCTCTTTCTCGTCCATTTTGACAGGCTGTTTGAACAGAGAGGAACATTTTTTGGCAATTTCGCCTTCCGAAAACGACTCGATCGTACCACGTTTTACGTATTAAATAGTTTCTGCTGGTCTTTTTTACAAGAGAATCTTTGATAGCTGTGAAAACACTTAAAACGTGGGCGCATCAACTATCAACCTATACGCCTTGTGTTATAGCAGCAGTCCCATGTTTTCTTAGTAGAATTATTTTAGTGTTTAGAATCTATGAGAGTTTGAATATTGTCACGATTGCGTTAATTATCGACCTACATTTACTATGACCCGGGCCACAAGTTCATCGCCATGTGCCGAGTTGCAGATTGGCGAATAATAACATCTTCATGACGAAATTAACTAGTGCACGGGTTCATCGGTTCACCTGTGGTGCACCGGATCTCGCAAATTCGGTGACCCACATGAGTACAGAACCGCTGAACCTGCGAATATTAAGGATATAAATTGTCGGTCCCAATAAGGGGAGGAGGTAGTCTTTAGCCCGTCGCCACGCTGCCGCCCGGCACCCCTGAGACCGTCCCGCAATCGTGCCAGCCTCGCTCGTACCTCTGGACCATGTAAGCAGGTATTTTTTTTGTAAAGATACCCCGTTGTTTAAATTTGACCATTGTATTTTCCACACTTTATTTGTCGGTTTTCACTCTGATTACTTTTCCCTCAATCTATCCTGTTTAGGATTAGTATTTTGATGTCTTTTGCATTTAACGTGTTTCAGTCGTAAATAAAGTCCACTTTGTTTTGTACCCACTTTATATTCCCTACCTCTGAGCAAATCCCAAGGGCACTCCTAGGGACACCCCATACCCCCTAGACGTGACAATATATTAACGTTTTCCTTCGGTTTAGATCATCCGCCGGAGTTTTGAATCGCCAGAGCACGTCCATCCTCAGGACCTAATTGACAAATCGTCCGTTTCGTACGTTATTAATTAATTAAAACAATTTAAGTCGGTCGAAGATCCTAAGATAGTAATAACGATGTTTCCGTAAAAATAAGTAGAAGTCGTATCTCCGCGGTAATGAGACCGAGAACGCCTGATGAACGTATTGATTTGGACTTTGTTATTATTATTACCGTTCGATTGGGTCTGATGTACGTTTTATCGTTCGGAATCTGTTCTTGTAATGAACACCGGCGGCGGGTTACGATGTAATTATTATTCCCTCGTTATCGCAGGAGTTATTACAGGTATTAGTGCGCGCCGAAAGTTTAACGAGGCAAAATGTGAAGAAAACAACAAAAACGCTGTAAACAACAGTGCTGTTCAATAACACAGTCTCACAAAAAACTCTGCTGCAAAAATAATAAGTGTGAACGTCCCACTAATCCCATGCTTGATCCATGATCCCAAGTATGAACACGCCTTAAGTTTAGCCCTTATATTAAATTTAACCCTTATATGGCCGACAATTTTCATTCGTACGTTTTTTTTTTGGTAGATAAAATTTAACAGCAAACGTACCAAAAAACTTTGTTTAAAATGGATCGAAGAAGATAAAAACCCAAAATCTAGATAAATCTGAGCTTTTGCGTTTTTTTTAAACAGTAAAAACTAAAAAATAGGTCTTTTTCGGTTTTTTCACAATAGCGTGAAAAATTATTGACGGAAATGCAATACGTTGTACACACGATTTGTAGAGAATTGAAGGGCCTTCAAAAGGAGCGTTTACAAAAGGTGATCGGAGCATTTTTCGCCGAGAAAATAGACCCTTTTTTAAAAATTCTCAGCTTTGGCCAGTTTAAAGCTAAAGCGCTAATTTGGGGTGAAATGTTAGGTAATTATGTCTACTTTAAACATGCAAAAGTTGGATTCTGTCGGATGAATAGTTTTTGCACAATTACGTTATTAACAATATAAAAGGAAATATTTCAAAATTCAGCGAATTAACTGAGATGGGTGGATTTTAATTTTTCAAACACTTTTTAAAAGAGGAGATCAAAACCTACAATTTGGCTATCTTCGATTTTCATATACGTTTGGAGAAAAGTGCGAAAAATGGCCTCGAACATTGCGCGAAATGGGCGATTTCATATTTCGAGCTGAGTGGTGGGAGCTTCAAGCGGCATAAAACAGCATACTTGCGCCATTTCCGCACTTTTCTCCAAACGTATATGAAAATCGAAGATAGCCAAGTTGTAAGTTTTGATGTCATCTTTCAAAAATTTGAAATCGGCCCATCTCACTTAATACGCTGAATTTTGCATAATTTCGGTGTATATTGTTAATAACATAATTGCATAATAACTTTTGCATGCTTAAAATAGAAATAATAACCTAACATTTTAAGCAAAATTATCGCTTCAGCTTTAAACTGGGCAAAGCTGTAAATTTTTGAAAAAGGGTCCATTTTAACGGTTTTTCCAAGTTTTCTTGGTGAAAAATGTTTCAATCACCTTCTAGAAACGCTCAGAACTTGTCTGTACAATGTATTGCATTTCCATCAACAATTTTCACGCTATAGTGGAAAAACTGAAAAACGACCTATTTTTTTATTAATTTTTATTTTTTAAAAAACAGCAAAATCTCAGATTTGCCTAGATTGTGGATCTTTGATCCATTTTAAACAAGGCTTTTTAGTCCGGCTGCTGTTAGAATCTACCAAAAGAGCTCTTCTTTTGCTCTATAAACTGGGCTAATTACTTACGCCCTACATTGCTCGACTCGCACTTATTTATGCACCTAACGCATGTTGATACGCATTTTTGAGATATTTTCGAAGAACGAGTTAAATCGTTTGAAAATTCATATGCAGGCATTTCTCAACAAATTTAGTAAAGGAAATTTCGACCACTCGATTCTCGACTAAGAAGCTAACTACGAAGGATGAATGTTTGTCAGTTCCAATTAGCAATTCCGATCATTTGTAAACACATTTACCGAAAACCGAGATTAGTAAATAAGGCCTTAGATCAAAACAGGGCCTCTTGTTCCACACCGGTGTTTTCCACGTGGAGCATAATTTACCGTCAGAAGGCACTTCGTAATGCGAACTTCCCATGCGCACCGATTCACTTATTAACGTAAACACACTACCAGAAGAAACCCCCATTAATTCTCATTAATCCATACGTAAGTATGAAGTTTAATCACGACGGCAGTGCCGTTCTGACGAACGTGCCATTTAAGTCGGATGCCGAAGTGCGCCTGAGTGCACTTTGACGCAATTTAATCCCACGGGGGATGGGATGTTTGAATTTCCGTGAAACTCAATAGTTTCCCATCTATCTTGAACCGCTCGATGAACGTTCCATTAGTTAAAAAGGGAGAAATGCTTTAACACAAATGCATGCTAATATGACAATACAGTAACGGTTTGGTGTATTATTGAGCGTTACCGCTTATTAAGGGCAGTACTGAACAAGGCGACGGAGGTTTTGTTGAAATGAAAACAATAAACGGTAAATTGCTTGAAAGTCTGCATTTTCAGTTGTACAGTTGCCAAGACTACCGAAAAATCTAAAGTCTAATGATTTTTGCACATAGTTGCCGTTACTTCCTTAAAGTCCGTACTTCAAAACAATCACAGTTAACTCTGCTTTCGTTTATGTTCGTATTTTCACGAATCCATGGCTTTCTTGAGTTACCTCCATTCCTAAATTTAGTTCGAATAGAAGGAATAATCATTATATTTAAGTAATGTAATGTGGTGATTGTCCCGTTCTCCCATACTAAACACCATTCCCTAATTCCTCTCGGTTATTCCTTCTATGAAAAACCCCCTTTGCATCCCATGACAGTAACCCAGATGTAGTAGACGTTGCAGTTCTTTATTTTCCCGCTTTTTCAATTTTCGCGGATTGCATCCGCAAAGGGAGGAAATAAGCATGAGTACGAGGAGGGGATCAGTTCAGGCGTGAAAAACTGGGAATAAGACGACGTGAAAATAAAATTCGCGCCGTCGTAAAAGGGGAGCTTTAAATCGAATCGAGGCCCTAGTAGTTGCCATTTTGAAATATATTAATGTATAATACTAGTGACTTAAATAGTAAAAGGGGAATATTTATTGAGTTCGCACTGATACGACGAGGTGGTTTTAAGGTAATTGAAATATCACCATTATATACCCGAAAAATAAGCATCCCTGTAATTCCATCTAGGTACGGTCACCTTTTTTTACGGAACATGCGTGGAAAACTAAAGAAAGTTAAAAAAAATAATAACTCAAAATTAGAGGTAGCAAAAGCGAAGATCCAAAGTAGATTAGTGGGGAGATACCAAAATTAGGAATAGAAAACTACACAAGCATTCACATACGACAGAAAAAAAATTAAGAATCCTCGAATCTGATAGAATACAACACACAAACCTCTTATCAGTCTTATAGTTGCTTGAGAATAGGTATACAAGTATCGCCGAGTACCCGAGACCGAAAGCGCAGCTATACCGCGCACATATTACACCCATATGCGCGCGCTACTTCTCGTTCCACCCCCTCTTGCCGCGAAGATGTGATATTCGCTTTGCACTTTTGGATCTCATATACCGGGGCAGTATGGGGTATCGAAACTAGGAATTTTCATTCCGATAAGATAAGCTAAATATACATGGTGGAGAGAAAAATGCGGAGAAAGTGAGTAGATGTTAAAACTGCTGTTTCCCTCGTATTCCAACGGAAGTTACATTAGGAATTGATTGGAAATGTTGCGACGATGCAAAAGAGAAAATATTTGGCGCTTTGAGAACTTCGTTATTAGGTGATCTTTTACGAACTGGAGGCGCATCAGTGGCGAAGGATTATTGTTGATGATTCTAATGGACACATGGACTAATGGACTTTATTTTTTTGCATTGTAGCATTTTCTAGTGTCTGGTGATCAAATAGTGAGCCAGGCGATTTAGACTGCTTTAAAGGCCGTATTTTTTATATATCATTATCATTTAAACCGTTGTTATTTTCGTCAAATCTGTTTATACGACGAGAATATTCCCCTGTCGAAAAACTGTTATGATTCATGCATGTAGTTAGCGAGGCAGTTTGACGGTATTATTCAAACAAACGCCTCTCGGTTTTCCCCAAAATACTGTTTACCATACGTCAAAACCTCTGTCTAGAGATAGACGCCGATGCAATCGACACCCGGGGATAAAACCGCTAAGCGGTCATTGGCCCATTCCAGAATTTGTTGCAAATGATGTTAAAATTAATTTTGTAAGTGCTGACTGTATCCGCGATGAATTAAACATTTGCATTCTCCTGTCAAATTTGGAATTCACTAGTGTATTCTTACCGCTTGCGCACCTTCGCCTGTGACTATTTCAGAGGCACAACTAACGTTACGACCCTGAGAACCTAAATTACTCCTACCAATGGCGGAAACGTCCTGACTGTTACTGTTTGAAACATACCTCGTATCATCGATCACCTGATAACTTTTTTAAGGGTTTCCAATAACTGCAATGACAATTTTTTTCCCAGGCTAGAAAAGTGGGTTCGATAAAATAATGGGACAATTCCTTGTCGAATTACCGCAACTCACGTTTGATCTGGCCCAAACTGACTTTCTCCCATAAGTTCGCCATGCTCTCCGCGTACTTTCTGTCTTTCCTCCTGTGCCTCTCCACGACCTCGTCCTCCTCTGAGGACGAAGTAAAAGAGGAATCGAAAGAGATCAAAGATAGCCGGTTCGAAGAGGAGGAGGAGGAGGAATTTGTACGCATCGCCGCTATGAACCTCGTCAAAAAACGAGTCCCAACACTATAAATAAATGCCGCGAAACTTATTTATTAATTACCGCGACGATACTACATAATAGCGAGTGGAGTTGAATAGCTTCCCGAGCGCACTACACGACGGATGGTTTCGTTGAAAACGCGCTGGTCGCGCTTGCCAAGACGTCTGAAATGCCGATGTTTCGGTCATAATAAAGTTTTATGGCTGCAGGAATTTCGCCAAGCCTTGGTGTTTTCGAAATCGTAAAACGGCAGTTTAAAACTCTAAGTATTTTCGGCTGTGGAGATTATTTAAACCCGATTCGATTATTTACGTAGACAGATTGGTCTGAGGCACTTTTAAAGTCGACCAAAAAAAAAAAAAGAAACATTTTTCTTATGGCACAAAGATCTCGAAAATGGCAATTTTTAGAGTAAAGGGACACAGTATTAGGGTGCAGGGAAAAACAATTTTAACTTTAGGAAACCAGTATTTTTTGAGAAAAAAATAAAAAGTGAGAAATTTTGCCAATTTTGGCGGTTTTCAGTCAAATTTTTTAATGTTCTATGGGCTAAACGATGATAATAAAGTTCGATTATTCCACTTTCCGCCGATATTCAAATTTTGTGAAAAGAATGTGGAGAAATAAGTGAAAAAACGATTATAAACGGCGCGGGATTCGCGCCTTCGCCATTGTGAAATTTTAAACGCGTGTGTGCTGAGCCGAGATGTGGTAGTGGCTAAACGACCGTCGTCACGAATATTGCAGAAGTGCATATGCATGCATGTTGCATATGTTATGAGCAATTAATCAATTGATTATAGTTAATTAAGCGTAAGGGATGGGATGTATGATATAACGAAAGTAGTATCAGTTTCATAAAACGTCGATTCTATTGGAAATGCACAACACAACAACGTAATCTCACTATTATAACTACATAATATCGAAGAATTTAGTGTATCGGGTGGGAAACAAAGGAGAAACTACGAATGGCTTACGAGAGGGCATGGATAAACCTTGACCAGCAAATGTTCCGTTGCAAGATGAAAGGAATATTTTGGACCCAAAACGCGTGACTGCACAAATTCTTTACAGCTTTTCTATAAATACAAACAAAACCAAACTACCTAACCCAACCTAACAGGCTGTAACCATTATTACACATATATGTATGGTCGGTTGCCTTTGATTCATTTTCTTGCAGATAATGAGCTGTTGGCTGTAAATATATGAGTACAATGTAATTCAAGGAAGCCCTGGCATACCCCAAAGCCATTATTCATTTCGAAAGTATTTTAAAGGAATCAGAGGATTGAAGAAGGTAAATCTGAACGTTAAGCAGTGAGTTACAATGCATTCCCTACGGTCGATTAACCATTACCGTTGAAATGTCAACGGCGTGCTGTTATTTTGATGTTCCACGTGAAGTGAATGAAAAATGTAATAAAATGGACATGTCCATAGAAGTTTGTTAATTCATATGTGTTATTGTGAAATATTGTGTGAAAATTAGTGCGACACGTGTAGAAGACATTCCATGGATGGAGCAGAAAGAGAAATTGGAATCCCCTTGTATTTGCTATCTCGATTAGAGGACTACGGTTTCTTATTGATCATTGGTGATTTTTTGGTGAGTTTTTACTTTTCACGGTGTCAACCTCTTACGAAAAATCGCATTTTCAAAAGGCCATAACTTTTGAATAGCTCATTTCATAAAATTATAATTGATATTTTCGACCTAGTAAGTTTGTAATAATTTTTGCTGCTCTTCTCGATTCTTTTAGACTCGCTCCCGTTTTAAGGGCTGAGGTTAAGGGAAAATTTCCGTATTCCAAACCAAGGGAAGTATTTAGGGTCCCTAGAATCAAAAAGCGCCCTTTGTTTAGTTGAGCAGCGATTTCCGTACAATTTTGAACTTTCCCATCCTAGAGGACAAATTCGCTTCGTCCCTTGGAAGGGCGATCTTCCTCAATTAGTGACCGTTCAAAACATAAGTAAGAACTTAAGCTATGCGCAGTTTATTTTCTTGTCGACAAGGGAGGGGATTAGTAATGAAATTAAATTTTTAGAACTCTGTTTCACCATTTATTATTTTTGTTCATACTTAAACAAAACTGATTTATCAAAAAAAATTGTTGTATGAGAAATTAAAATAATTTTTAAGGGCCTATTTTAGCCTATTTAAATGCCTATAATCCGGGCCCTAATCATTACATTCTTAAGGCATAAACCTTTCCTACGTTACTCAAAATTAAATTTCCCACTAATATAACATATGTTTTTAGATTCTGAACGCAAGAGTTAAGATTAGCATCAGCATCAGCATTCTTAAATTTGAAAATTTAAATTCCTGGTACAACTGAACGTTACCTCGTTTGTTGACCAAGATGAAATCCGTTTACTACCGTACGTTTGTCGCATGAAACTGAATTTTTATTTAAAATCGTCGTATTTGCCCTACTCGATCCTAAGTTAACAAAACGGCAGAGGATGAGCTCCGCCTCTACCTAGACCTCTTTATTTATTCGCCGATTTTCAATTTTCACCCCAGATTGGGACCGCGTAAACAAACAGACCGGAGGAAAAAATGACGAGCCGAAAAAAAATAGTAATTAAATTTAACCTTGTTTGCGTAAATAACCGAGTATTTATCGTTTCGGAAGGGCCGTCAGCAATTCGAAATGGAGGAAAACTTCCATCAACAAACAGTTTAAAGTTTAATTTTCCTCGCGAGGGGGTAAAATGTGGAGTTTTCATAGGCTACAACTCTTCTAAAAATGATCGAATCATGCCATTAAACGATTGCATAAATATAAAATTGTATGGATATTTGTGTACGTGATTGAATGATTGAGAGTCTCAACTAGTAGAAGCCGATTATGATTCCCGACCAGTAAGAGTCGTGGCTAAAAATAAATGGATGTAAATAAGCGAATATACTCAGCCTCAATGATCCTTAGGAGATACGCGTGGAAGAACAGCACATACACTACAACAGATAATCAACGACTGACTTTTCGAAACAGAAAGTATCCCTTAATTCTTGGAGTATAATATTAAGATGAATTTCTAGAACTTATAATCGTGGCATTACCAGAAGTAGAGTCCTTGAAGTAAAACATTCTGCAGTGATCTAAACATCGTTCTCGATTGTAAAGGCTTTAGGGTTCTTCTGGATTTGTGGCATCAGCATTAAAATCTTTCATGCTCCTGCAATATTGTCACGACCACGATATCTCCACGACTATCAACAAAAACGGGATCACGGCTCAGGCCAAGGTGAAGCGATATAAACTTTTATGAATGCGCTGACAAATCAAGGCGAGAAATGTTTAGATAAACGACATGCATAATACCTACAAGGGCGAAGAGCCTAAAACACAATATGAATATAAACAGAAAGAGGAAAGGTGAGAAGAGGACAGTGTGATCCAGACAGTGTCGGCCCTGACCAGGCCAGGGATGAAATCACCCTCACCTACAAGAATGGACTTCTATAGAATGTTTAGGTGGTGAAAATTGAAAGGATGTTCTAGCTTGTAGATTAAATACAAGAATAATTAACCTGGGAAAGAAGGAATGGATCGATCCAACGTTATAAACCTCTGCGTTTCAAAAATCGAAGGACGACTTAACTGTGAAAATCCTCTGTGCTTCGATTATAAAAACCGTTAGGAATTGATGGATTTACGCGCTTAGTTACGTGCCAAGATCTATATTTTCTTTGGAAACGGATTAGCTCCCCGAGAGAGAAAAAAATTACCAGTAGCAGATGAATTCGCGAATTTAAACGGCGATAAATCGAAAATCGACATGTCGCGCCGTAGGAGACGAAATCTGTTAAATTATTGAACAAATTAGGTAAAATTGAGACCAAATCTCTTCGACTTTCGGACATAATTGATGAATGTATTGATATATGTTATGAAATTTTTGGTTAAATGGTCATTTACAAGAGTTTCAGTTGAGTTTTTACAGTTTCGAATGGAAATACGTAAGTGTGTAAAAATATAAAATCAAGGGGAGGGTTTAGAGTTCCTATAAGTGCCCAGCCTGCAGCCCTTAGAAGGACGACCCCGGACCGACCCTGCTCTGAGCCTTCAGAGTAGTAAAACATATTTCACGAGAGGAGAAATTGTTTTGAGGGTTAACCAGTCCCTGTATACCTTAGGCTAAAGAAAATCCTTCCAGGAACAGACAAAATAATGCATTGGTAACATGGAAACATAGACAGGACAAGTATAGAAGCAGAAAAACACACATGGAAAGATGAATAACAAAAATATTTACCGTACTATCATGTTAATCTAGTTGGCGACACGCGCCGCGAGAAGAGCAGACGCCCGCGGTGCACAATAAAGACCAAATTTGTTTCACTACGTTACTCCAACGCGAAACAAACTATACCGTGTCATTTCGTTGAAGTGTTTCAAAAAATTATGAGGGATAATCTCAAAATAATCCGTGGGATGTGTTTCCCATCAAAGCGCACCGTGAATAATTACGATCCGCGTCTAATATTAACGTTACTTTGTCGGGATCAAGGTAACAACAGGTGTTTGGGAACGGTGCCAGGAGGGAATGCCAACTCGCAAAACGGTGCGGGTAAAACCTTACCAAACTCCGTTCTCCTTCACTTCAAACGCCTTTTATGAATCCAGAATGGGCTTCTTACTATCCCGGAGGAACGTCCGCTTGAAAATCTGGCATATCGTCTGATTGTTACGTGGGACACATCATCGCCTCTAATCTCGGTCTATTTATTTTGACAGCGTTTTTCAGACACGTCGGATCGCGACGAATATTCAACAAGTTAGCGTTTACGTTATCGGCAATGAAAATAAATCCTGGAAGCGGACCGGGAACGGGGAATTCGTTCAATGAACACACACGACCGACATCGAGATTTTATATTCCTGACATTTACTATTCGAATGTTTACTACAAGATGAAAACCGACCACGCCTTCCAAAAATAGCGTCGGCAATGACATTTCGCGAGTATTTCGGGGACAAACGGGAGTATTTAAATGAAAAAAAGATGTTTGACCGGCTTATTGTGTAGACGTTGTATTTCTGGGATACCACATGGAATATAAATAATCTCGACTAGATTCCAAAATTAGACCGATTTTAAGTACAAATAAAATTCGTTCGAACGCAACTGCATGCGATGCAATTACTTAAATACTATTTTATCGAAATTGTAAACTGTTACTCTTTTAGTAACCAAATTATTAACTGCTTTTAGGACTTAAATTATGTCTACTAAGTCAGGTCATCCATTTCATGTTTTATTGGTGAATTATTACCGGTGATAATTTGGCTTAAACATAAGTCAGGTCAGAACCATTGACGATGAAAACATTCATCAAACTTAATATTTTATTGCTGATGATACAGGCAAATTGCGATTTCCCAAAATGACTGCGATTTCCTGAAAACGACGATTTTGGGTTTCTTTCAACTTTTGACTTCTTAAACAAAATTTTAATATGAAGAATTCATGGATTTTCTTATTTTTTGGATAAAAAAATCATTAAACCTTTTTTCAGTAATAAAAAAGCGTAAATTAAAATATATCTTGCTACAGGTGTGGCTGACCTGCATTAAGTATTAAGCCAGATTATCCCCTTTATCTCGGACAGGGATGGAGGAATAAAATCGTTTTTGGCGTAATAAATTAGCAATGAAATAACGAATACCGACTTATGAAATGGATGACCTGGCTCAAAACATCTTTAAACCAGATTTTTAAGAGGTTTATCTAAGAAACCTTCAAATCCTTGCACCCGCGATTCCCGAAAATTTGAAACCAGGGGGATAAAGGGCACAGCTGATACTGACCAAGGGAGGTTTTGACCAGGCAATTAATAAATGGAATTTTACGACTTCACCTTCTTTACCACCTCAGTCCCACGAAATACCTTCAGGGATTGGTTGAAAAGATGACGCGATCGTGACCAAATATAGGATATACAAATAAGTTTCCGCCGTTTTCAAGAGATGGCTCCACTGACGAGATTACTTTGAAATCATCAGATGTGAGATGCCATATAGAAAGTTTAAACACCTGGCAACAATATAACCTTAAAATACTATTATCTTTGTACTGATAGTATACATTTGTTTGTTCGAAAATGTGGAGTTTTGTACCAAATAAGCGTCATTTGCGGGAATTTTTGATTTATTTATTTAATTTAGAGAAATCTGTTGCTGAGGCGCATCGTTCTCTTGTAGAAGTTTACGGTGATGCTGCTTTAAGTGAAAGAAGTTGTCGTGAATGGTTTCAAAAGTTTAAAAACGGCAAGCTTGACGTGGAAGATAAAGAACCCGAAGGAAGGCCAGTCAAGTTTGAAGACGCTGAGCTAGAGGCATTACTGGACCAAGACTCATGCCAAACCGAAGAGCAGCTCGCAGAAAGCTTGGGTGTAACTCATCAAGCGATTTCACACCGTCTCAAGACCATTGGTATGGTACAAAGACAAGGAAATTGGGTTCCGCATGAATGGAAACCCAGAGACGTCGAGCGCCGTCTTTTCACGTGCGAACAACTTCTCCAAAGACAATGTCGAAAGGGTTTTTTGCATCGAATAGTGACGAGGAATGAAAAGTGGATCCACTACGACAACCCAAAGCGTAGGAAATCGTGGGGTAAGCCCGGCCATGTACCAACTTCAACGGTGAAACCGAATGTTTATGGCAAGAAGTTAATGTTGTGCATTTGGTGGGATCAGCTCGGAGTAATCTATTACGAACTACTCCAGCCTAAGGAATCTATCACTGGAGAACGTTATCAACAGCAACTGTTGCAATTGAGCAGAGAATTGAAGCTTAAACGCCCCGAATATGCCAAAAGACGTGACAAAGTGATTGTTTAGCAAGACAACGCTCGGCCACATGTTGCAAAAGTCGTCAAGGATACTTTGGAAGGTTTACAACGGGATGTCTTACCTCACCCACCATATTCACCAGACATTGCTCCTTCGGACTACCACCTGTTCCGAACGATGGCTCACGCTCTAGAAAAGCAACCCTTTACTTCTTACGAAGAAGCCAAAAATTGGGTCCATTCATGGGTAGTCTCAAAAGATGAAGAGTTTTTTCGACGTGGCATCAGAAATGCTGCCAGAAAGATAGCAAAAAGTAGTAACTAATGACAGACAATATTTGGAATAAAATTTAACGTACATTTTATTTATAATCAATTGATCACTTTTTATAAAAAAACGGCGGAAACTTATTTTGTATCACCGATATAAATCGGTAGGGAGCGAGAATTTTTAAAAAGCCATTTTGGCGTGACGGTTTCGTTTCCTTTAAGAATTCCTGACCGTTCCAGATTGCTGTCGTTCCTTTCAGGTTAATAAGTGACCCCATAACCGTAACGCTAGTTTAAAAACAACAACGAGGGACGATTCCATTACCCCCCAAGTAAAAGCCGGCAATTAATTAATTAGAAAAAGGTATGCTAGAGGAGGAAAAGGGGCTTACGCACGCGAAGTGCGCGATAAGATCTGCAATATACTGACACATACACACGAGAGAAAGAGAGGGGAGAGGGTGCGTATTATAAGTTAGCCTGCGAGTACGTAACGCAAATCCTAGCCTAAACAGGATGAAAAGCTAAAAGCTCCTGGAAATTCCATTTCAGAGCTCCACTAGTCTACATGCGAGGGGCATGAAATCTAATTAACTCGTTATAACGGAATTTTAAAATGTCGTTAAGCCAGGTAGAGGGTTTTAAATTTCACGCGAGGACATGGGAACAATCGTAGCGAAAATATTCCATGTTTGCGGCGAAACTGTTATTTCACAAGCAAGATATTAAAAATTTTTATCGCTCTGAACACGCATTAAAAGTAAATGGAGAGGCTGCGAATAACGTAGGAAAAGAAAATGGTTAGAAATTCGTAACTGCGACGTACTCTGTTTAGAAAAATATTTAAAGTAGCTTTGGCAAGGCTGCTTGCCAATTTCATATTAGAAAATACTCCATCTTAAGAAAGTATCTACCAAAGTTCTGAGCTTCGAGGATAAGACGACAATTTTGTGGGGAATACGCTGGTGCGTTTAGTTTTGTCCTAACTATTGCAGTTTTTGGAAATTCCGCGAGAAAAAATATTTTAGTTGAGCCCCTTCTCACCTTTACACATGTATTTAGATTCCTGAGGGTTGAAAACATATTACTTTGTCCTTTTTTCAAACTGGAGAGAAGGTCTAATCAACTCTGGTTTCAGTACAATCGGTCCAATAGAACTAAAAATTTTGAGTCCGTACGTTTATGTTGAGGTGAATTTCAACACCTAACCCCAGAAATGTAGGCAATTTTCAACAGTAAGTCACGTCCAGTGGATGTCGTCTCCTGCACATCCAATTTACTGCCAGAAAATGGACTTCCAATGGACACACTAAGGCAACTGAGATATTTAAAAAAAGTTTGCAGGGAACATTATGGGTATGACGATTACTTTATGCATACACATTAATTTTCATAAAACTGTGAAGCACCAAACGGAAAAAACCGATTATGCTAATGAGCCCATGTAAATGAGATCACCGTAATGGATGGAATATTCTTGAAAAATACGAATTGTAATAACTTCGAATGGTAAAGGAAAATGTACTTTCAAAATCACCTTACAACAATTGTACGTAATGGATGATTTTGTTGTTATTACTTCCCCCTTCCTTTCTAAAAATGTGTTCTAAAATAATTTCTATGACCTACAACCGCATCAAACAAACGTTTCAAAGCTTAGAAAGCTGGATAATATATTTGTTTCTTGACGGTTACACGTTATTACATTTTCATTTTGTAATGTGGACGCTTCCAATTTGATTAAAAGACAACGGCCTGATTTGCACTATACATTATTCAATTGTACTATTTTTAGTCTCCTTAAAATTCGACGGGTCAGCGTGGAGCGACATCGTGGAAAAAATCAAATTTGGTATAATCTACTTATAAAAATATTCTCGTTTTTCCCCAGTATAGTTGAAGAAAAAATTTGTGTAATTACTTTGTACGCAAGATGGCGTATTTTGATTCATGAGGTGGCTTTGAGTTGTATAAAATGTGCTCAGTTAAAGTCATAAGGGAATTTTGCCCTTACCAGCCCTTGGAAGGACGACCCTTCGGTACTGTTCCAAGTTCGCCTTCGACGTGATATTTTCTGGCCTCTAATTACCATTAAACCAACCAGTTATTATTGAAATAAACAAAATCTAATTTTTTTTTGTATTGTTGTTTCTTGTAAATTAATGTGTTTGTTATTAAAATTTGTTTGATTATTATTTCAAAATTATAAAATATAAATGAAGATATTTCAAATAAAACCCAATGTATTACATTAAACCTTAACATGTGTAGGATTTTATAAATCTTTAATGAAGTCCTAAAGAAAACATTTCAGATATTTTATTTAAATAATAACTGGTAAATAATTTTTCCTGTTAGCAACAACTACATTTGAGATTGGCGAACAAGGGTTTATACGATTATATGTTGATCATCATGTTTTCTTGCTTGCTCCTCTTGACCTTTCTTTTTCTGTCAGACAATCTGTTCTGAAGTGATACTCACACAAAAGACTTAAACAATGCACCCTCTCAATAGAACCCCCTCTCCAAACCGCGACTGTTAATGAGACATTTCACTCTTTCTACCACAATTGCCTGAAAATGATAATCGAAAGCCTTAAACCCTTAAACTTTTTTACACAACATCGGCTACTAATCTTGGGCCATTGGGCATTTCGCCCATATTTACCCGAAAAAATAAAACGCATTCATCAAAGTCGTCTTTGTTTGCGTTTGACCCTTAAGGGGCATTAAAGAACTGAGCAAGATTTTGGGGGATGTACGCATCGCTGCAGAGCTTAGGCTAGATTATTCTTAAAATATTAAATCACGTGGTTACATCGAAGCAAGAGAAAAAGCAAACCAAGTAACAAGAGTACAACAAGAGTACAAAGTGGCAAAATGAGTTTGATTACGAGAGATTTTTGCGGGAGGAGATCGACGAATAAAAGAAACGAAAATGATTCAAATAGTTCCAATGTTGTTGGAAAATCGACTCTATTGTATCTGGCTTTTGGGAAAAATTCCCAAACTTTTTTTTTCGTAATTTTCAACCAACCCTTAACTGAGGGTTGCAACATTTAACCATGAAATTTTACTTGGAATGGAGTATTGAGTAGTAAATCATTTTAAAGGGATATGCCGTGCTGGCACAAATCCTGCCGCCAGCTGTATCCTCTCCATGCGGCGATACACCAGGTAGTAAGGGACCCTGATTCGTGTAATTAAGTAAACAGTACAGTAATTAAGTAAGTCCGTACATTCTGAACTTTTGAGGACTGCCATTTTATGCTTCGCAGTATAGTTAAACTCCGACTATCAAATCAATTCAATTCGATATAATTCAATCAAAATTGACCCGAAAACCCTACAGTACTTCATATTAATCTAAAACACATCGCTTATCGATTTAATCCAATTACGAGCACCCAAACAACTCTTCGCCTGTTTATTTACAACAAACCATAAAGGAATTATGAAAATGCGAACGTTGCCATTCCGGCATACGACGGTCATAAAGATTTTCGTGTAATTTAATTACCTCATTACTAAATGAGCCGCCAATTAATCCCGATCGGTAGGCGCAATTAACTTTAATCGTCGGTGCAGAAAGTGATTGAAATCGAATCTATAAAATATTTTAAAGTATTTTTAATTCAACATCGGGACACCGTCTGTTGTATTTGAAATACAAAAGCCAACTCGTAATTTTTAATTACAATTATTCTCTATGCATTAATGCTCTACTTAACTTCATCACCTAATGGTTGTAATTAATTATTATTATTAGTTATAAAGGAAAATTACACTCCTTCGCTAACATCTGTTGAATATAACTTGCGAGAGGTTTAAAAATATTTCTGTGACACTATTAATCTTTGGATACTAATTCTGGAAATTTATTTTGTATATTTTTAGCGCCCGTGTGGTCGAAATATTCGAAAATTACAGGGAATATAAAAGCGTAGGAAGAATATAACTTGTAAAACTATTTAGACACTTCATGGATCTACTAGAAATTCTGACATGGACACGACGGGTGGTATTACAGGGTAAAAGTGTAATACAGGAACCTATTAATGATCAGATTTCACAACCACACTCAAAATATGACATATACGTATGAATAACATGACTATAACAAAAAAAATATTCTTATCTACAGAAATAACTACAATACAAACTTTCAAACGACATGGAGATTAAAATTAACATTATTTGTACGTTCCTGTATTCTTCCTTACTTCGAGGTACCACTTATACATTTTTTAAAAGGTTTCTATTATATTAGCAAAAAAATATGTAATAGAGTTTTTTAGGATCCAAAAGTTTCCCTTATACCTCCATAGGGGTTTCTATAAGTCTAGATTTTGCGGAAGTTTAATCTAGACCAATCCAGAAGCTTTTAAGAACACTTGGAAGCGTTCCAAAACTCTGGAAAACTTGTTAAATCTAATGCCATTAAACGTAAGTATAAATAATTTTAAATTGTGGATAAAACAAACTACGTTGTTTGTATGAGATGGAAATCAAGCTAATATAAATACACAACGGTCAAAGTATTTTCCAACGTTCGTGTCGAAATTTGTTTCTCTTGCAGAAATAAAGTTTACCCTCGTGCTGCTAACAAAAGACGCGTAACATAAACTGAGGGTGAAATATACATTCAAGGCCAAAGAGTTAAGTGAGCAAATAATATCCCTTTCTTCTGAAGAGAGGATGGAAAATCTAATAATCTAAGGTGTAAAATCCATGAATCACAGTTGTGACTAAAGGAACGTATGTCGTCTCCAGTTCGAAATTATGTTAAATCTTATGTCAGAAAATTCTCCAACCATCCCTTAACCCTACCGCACAACTCCAATATACAAAACGAATTTTGAAAATTAGTTCCCGCCTTAGAAACCTGGATCGTTTCCCTTACCCTGGTTGTCCATCTCGCACGTGCTGGTGTAAAAGTCGAACATTCAGTCAAAAACTCGCGAGGCGTCGCAAAAATTCATGAACTATTCGCGCGAAAAGCTGGAATAAGGGGAAGAAAAACGGGAAAAAGACACACGCGCATAAGGAGGAGGAGGACTGCGCGACGACTCGCGGGGTCCAACTCCGGCGCCCGTCGCCGGTTATCAACTGGTATACGACGTTCGCTTTTGGCGGCGGATCTGATCCGATGGTGGGGAGGGGGGAGTGATTGGGAGGGGAGGGTTTAATTTTCCGGGGGGAGGCGGATCCGGAAAATAGGGGAAGCTCCCGGAAATGTACGCGAAACGACTAATTCGGAAGTTCCTGGAGTCTCCTGAAAGTGGGCGAAGTTCCCTTGAGGTTTAGAATGTTTTTACCACTACCAAGAGGATGTTTGGGTACAAGGTTTTTCGGTAGTATTTATAACAAATTTTTGACCCAGAAACTTTCTGGGCCATTTCTGAATGTTCTAAGAAGCCCTTAGGGCTCTATAAAATTATTTATAAGTTTCAAAAGTTCACAGATAACCATGCAAAGTGTTTATAGGTGTGAAATGCATATACAATTGATTTTTTTGATAGAATATTTCTCAAAATCGACTGTAAAAGGCCTTTGAAGTATTTTTTTAAAAAGAAACCTACTTGCAGGTCGTGTGCAATGACGCCCCTATTCAGGGCCGCCCCATGGGTATGTGCCGCCCGGGTGCAAGATATAATTTGCCGCCCTTCCCCATCAGAACATCAGTGTTATATTCCATTCAATAATAATAATATTAATGATAATAATAGCTGCTTTGATTTCAAATTCTGATTTTATTTCTTTGATAATTGTTAATCTGATTAAAAAATAAAATATATTTTTTTTTTTAAATAAAAATCATTATGGTAACTTTTTTATAAACTTTATTACTTTGTATAAATCTAAAAAGTAAATATTTGAAAGAAGCCTAAGAAAGATAGGAATTTCATATAATACTTAGAACAAAAATGAAGAACCTGCCTATATAATTTTGTATTAATCTTTTATTGTCTATTAACACTTTGAAGCCGATGTTATAAATACAAACTAAACCAGTAAACTACCGAGGTAGATACATTTTGATTATTGAAAAGGACTTTTCTTTCTTTGAATCCTTGAATATTTCCAGCCCAACATTTTCAGCGGTATCTTCCTTTAGAGTTGATGATGGTTTACGGTGCACAAAGTAATATTTTTATAGCGATGGGCATCTTTGTGGATGTTTATATAAGTAAATTTTTTTTTTCGTTTTTTTTTCTTCCGCTTATTAGAATGCCGCCCGGGTGCGATGCACCCCTTGCACCCCCGGCAGGGGCCGGCCCTGCCCCTATTGGTTGGCGTAAAGTCAGAGATCGTTTATTGGTCAAACAATAAGGAACTTACGAATATCATGCTAGCTTGTAGCAACGGTTAAGCAGACAACCTGGCCACAAGTCAGAAGCAAGCGCGAGAGTCAATTAGTAACAACAGGAGCTCCTTGAGCTCGAGGTTAAAATCATAAGGGAAGTTTAGGTATTCTTAACCAAGGGAAGTGTTTAGGGTTCCTAGAATCCGAAAGAACGCTTTGTTAGTAATGCAACTAATTTCGTCGCAGTAATCAATAACAATTGTCTGGAGGGACAACTCCTGGACTTTCTGCCTAAGCCCTTGGAAGGGCGACCCCGCTGATGCTGTTAGTGGCCGCTTTGTTAAGAACTTTTGGATCCTTTCGCTAAAGATCGTTTATAGCAAAAATCTTGATAATGTCTAAGTTTTTAAACATTTCAGAAAACCTTATGACTTGACGCAAATATTTATGTTCACTAAACCATCTGGAATACAAAATACTTAAGCCGTGTAATAGGATAGAGAACAGTTGATTTTTTAATGGAAAATTTACGAACCGTTACTCAGAATATTTTGCAAAGCATTTTGTCGCCACCAGAAATTTTGAAACATCCTGTATTCTCCAGGACACTTCAAGGGAGTGGCTTTCAAAAAATTCTCAAAATTATAAGATGTTTCCTAAATACTCCAAGGAATTCCACGATCCACTGCAGGTAAATTTAAAAATTGACAAACCCACTAATCAAATACGTACATCGTTTGAACTGGAATTACAAAATAACTGTCCCAAAAGGTTTCGAAAAATCAGGAAGATATTTGATTGTGAAGCGTGTGTGTGAGAGAGAGAGAGGGGAAGAATAACATGGAACGATCATGCGCCGCGCGTTCCCGCCGGTTCGGGTCGTTCTGCTCGTTCGATTTTTCGGCGTTCTAACCTCTCAGCGATAAGAAAACTATGCCCGCAAAGTCATATTGCTGTAAGAGTTGTATGAAAACTTTACAGGTAATTTATCTTCTTCTTTCATGTGCCCTATCCGGTCTCCCGAACTTTGGCTATCACTCTGACTAGAGCATTTCGATCTTCTGCTAAGTGTATGAGCTCTCCTACTGAACGTATATTTGTCCATTCCCGAATGTTCTTCAACCATGACTGTTGTCTTCTTCCAGGTCCACGGCGCCCTTCTATTTTCCCCTTCATTATAATTTGAAGTAGTTGATATTTATCTCCTCTTAGTATGTGACCAAGGTATGCGATTTTGCGGCATTTTATGGTTATGATTAATTGCCTGTCAGTTTTAGCCCTTCTGAGGACTTCTTCATTTGTTACATGGTCCGTCCAAGGTATGCGCAGCATCCTCCTGTGCAGCCACATCTCAAATGCCTCTAGTCGGTTCATTGTACTGATCTTGAGTGTCCACGTCACCATACCATACCATGTATTGGCCATACATAACATTCAGTCATCCGTTATCTTAATTTAATTTAAGGTTCAAATTATCATTGCAAAGTAGCGGTCTCATTTTATTGAACGCTGCGCGCGCCATTTCTATTCTGCTTTTTATTTCTATATCAGGATCCAGTGTTTCCGTTATGATGCTTCCGAGATATTTAAACTTTGTGACACGTTCTAATGGGGTACCGTCGAGGTTTAGATTGACATTATTTTGTACCGTACGACTCACTACCATGCATTTTGTTTTATTAGCGTTGATATTCAAGCCGTATATTTTTCCAACGGTGTTAATTCTGTCTAGTAATGTTTGCAGATTTTCTATTGTGTCTGATATTATTACCGTGTCATCAGCATATCTAATTGTTGTTACGGGTAGGCCATTAATTTTAATTCCGCAGTGTCCCAGTTCTTCAAGGGCTTCTTTAAATATTTGATCGGAATAGAGGTTGAAAAGCAGTGGCGAAAGTATACATCCCTGCCTTACTCCTTTTTGTATTGCAATATCGTCTGTTGTTATATTACCTACTCTTGCACTTGCTCTTTGTCCCCAATACAGATTCTGTATCAGCTGGATATCCTGTCTATCTAATCCCTTTTCTTTTAACATTACCAGAAGTTTATCATGGTGAACTCGGTCAAACGCTTTTTCATAATCCAGAAAGCATATGCACACATCCCTTCGTTGGTCTCGGCATTTCTGTAGCATCACGTTGATTCCGAACAGTGCCTCCCTTGTCCCAAACGCATTTCTGAAGCCGAACTGTGATTGATCTAGGCCTTCTTCGCATTTACTTCTTATACGGGCATGAATTATGCGCAGGAATGTTTTCAGCATGTGTGACATGAGACTTATTAATCTATAGTCGCCACATTGTTTTGGATGTCGTTTCTTAGGTAGGGTAATAAATGTAGACTTTAGCCAATCACGCGGGATGTCACCTGTTTCGTATATCTTTCGTATATCAGGAGGATTGCCTCCATCGGTAATCCATCTGGTCCGCATGCCTTCCTATTTTTGGCGATTGAGATGGCGTGCATGACTTCGGATTTCAGTATTTTGGGTCCTTCTTCGTTTTCTATGTTTAACAACACCTCATCTCTTTTACTGGAGAATTGCTCAGTAATGTAATCTTCCCATGTAGTTCTTATATCGTTTTCGTCTAGTATTAGCTCGTTTCTTTGGTTTGTTAATGATATTGGGATTTGTTTTTTGTATGTTCCAGTGAGTTCTTTGATTTTTCTATACACATTAAAATCGTCGTGTGCTCTAAGTAACTTATCTATTTCCTCGCAGTTCTCTTTCATCCAGTCTTCCTTTGCTATTTTAATTTCTTTCCGTATTGACTTCTGTATTTCCTTATATTTATCATTGTCATTTTTCGCAAGTCTACGTTGTTCCATTAGATTTAAGATTCTATTTGTCATCCATTTTTTCTTTTTGTTCACAGATTTAGTTGTGAGATGCTCTCTGCATGTATTATTTATTACGATCTTAATTTTGTCCCATAAATACTCTATCCCTGGTTCTGTAATTTGGATTTGAGCCAAGTTATTGTTAAGTTGTTCTTCCACTTTATTTTTTGTGCTATCCTCTTTGAGTTTCGTCACGTCAACATATCTTTTACCGTTGCTTTTCTTCACTCTTTTCAATCTCAGCTCGACGTTACTTACTAAAGGATTATGATCTGAGCCGACGTCTGCACCAGGGTAGGCCCTCACACTCTTAACAGCATTTCGGAAACGTTTATTTATCAAAATGTAGTCTATTTGATTTCTGGTAAGATCTTCGTTACTTTCCTCGTTGTGTGGTGCTGTCCATGTGTAAAGTTTCCGATTAGGCAGTCTGAACCATGTGTTTGTAATAATCATGTCGTTGTTTTGGCAAAATTCATATAACCGATCCCCTCTCTGGTTAGATTCACCCAAACCATAATCTCCGACCAGCTCACCATGTCTGCCGTGCCCGATTTTGGCATTGAAATCCCCCAAAATAATAGTAATTTGATGGTTCTTTAATGACTGTAAAACTTGGTTAATACTATTATAAAGCTTTTCTACTTCATCGTCATATTTTTTGTCTGATGTGGAGGCATATATTTGCAGTATATTTATGTTGATAGGATTTCCCCGTAGCTGCAATAGCATCAAGCAATCCGTGATTGGTGTAAAGTTGGTAACATACTCTCGGTATTTCTTGCTGACAGCAATTCCTACTCCGTTGGGATGATTAGGTTCATCACTACCTGAGTAGTATAATGTGTAATCTGCTTTTTTGCACATTCCGGATCCTGCCCATCTTAGTTCGCTGATGCCCATTATGTCCGTCCCAAGTCTGGTCATCTCTTGTATTAGGCTATCCAATTTTCCAGCTTGAAATAAGCTTCTCACATTCCAGGTGCCCAATCTTAGTTTGGAATTGGTTATTTTCTGGGCCTTTCTTGAAGTTATGCTCGTCTTAGTTGAACAGGGGTTTCGCTTGATAACGACCTGAGAGGCCCTGTTTTGTACGTTTCCTCTCCTGCCGGATCTTGAATTCCGAATTTCATGATCAGTAAGGTCATTACCATAGTTTATCGCCATTGTAATTTTACTAGGACTGCCTAACTAGGCCTTTAATGCAGTGGTTGTCCTCTGCCTTCTGCATCTCCATGCCGTTGAGCTATATCTTAGCTTCATCCGCCCTTAGGAAGGATTTCTCCTTCCTAGGACAAGAAGGTGCCCTTTCCCTTGTTAGCTCGTCCACCCGCAGCTGTTGGCTAACAAGGGTGGATTACTTATACCGGTAATCACTCGGTCGACAGAGCCTCGTTAGTTCTAGCAGGGTGCACCACGTGCAGGTGAGGTTGTCAGTTGGGTCGGTTTGACCCCTTACACCCCAGGTAATTTATACTTTGTGAAATTACTTGTTACCAATTTCTCGGATTTTTCTTTCTTACAATTAGAAATAAACAAACACCACGAAACTATAAAAGTCAAGAAACCATAAATTTATTGCCTTGACTTTAAAACCTTTTAAAACTCCTGTCCGTTACATTCCATTTTACGAAATTGTTGGATTCTAAAATAATCTTGGAACGATTTCAATCAAAAGATATCCACATAACGAAAGATATAAATAACATAAACATTACAAAGAAACAGAAATGTAACATTATTTATACACTCTCGTGTTTAAGTAAATCTACACGATCCGACCAAACGATCAATAAATAAACAGAATGATACAGAAGAAAAAAAATTGACTCGAAAAAATTAGTCCGTCAATTAACTACTGTAATTAATTAATCCCTGCAGACAGGCTCAATAAATTACAAGTTAGTTTCCAGACCAGGAACGATAAAAATCCCATGGAGGAAAGAGGCAAATCACTTACCGATTCAGTCCCGTCTCCGATGTCCAGAGCGCCTTCAGCAGGTTCCCCGCACCAGGAATCGCAAAGTGGAAGAGAAGAACACGAACAGGAACCGAGAGAAGCGCTGCCAAAGTTAGCAAGAAAAATAGTGATAGAAATAGAGAGAGATACGACGTGGGCTGTACACGATGAACGCGCGTATCAACTTCAAAGGTCAAAGAGTAAAATTATATTTTGTCTGAATGATTTGTCTCGATTTATTTTTATACGTTTCTTTGATATGATATTATTAATTTTACTGTATGAGTTGTCTACAAAGAGTAAAATATCACGCCTAAATAAGGCGTGATTTATTCAGGCATGATATTATTCATAAAATATCATGCCTAATAAATAAAAGCCTAAATATCATGAAAAAAAATTGAAAAAGAAGTTTCCAATTTTCCAGCGAGAACCCCGGTCGATTTTTCATTTTTTTCATCAAATTTCCCGTAAAAAACACGCATTTTGAAAAAGAATTAATACAATTCGTTGGAGTTTTACCATTTTGTGAATTTTTTAAAGTACTTTCACGCAATATTGTCACGAACACTAGACTTCGACGACCACAAACAATAAACAACTATTTAGTACATGGCTGATAGGACAAGGTCAAGTCGCGCGAAATATGAACAACAAAAGAGAAAGCGTTTACAAAAACAACACAAAGTGCAAGTATAAGCAAAACAAAGCCGAATATAAATAAAAGGATGAAAGTCAAAACGAGAGAGTAGTAAGAGCCCCTACCGGGAGACTGGTCGGTCATCGAAGTCTCCAGAACCCAGCCGAACGCACGAAGAAAAGCCTTCCGGCCCCCCTGCCAAGAGGCCCTCCGCTATGGAAACCAGAAAGACCGGACGACAGGCGATCCAGCAAGTTACCTCCCTCATCTCACGCTCCAGCCTTGGGGATTCGCTGTGGCCCCCATCTTCTTGTTCTAATTCATTTTTGTTTATGTGCTGACCTGCCCCTTTTTAGATTCCCCGCCGTTTGGGAAGAATAAAGCCTTTTCTCTCTCCTTTTTCTAACCTGTTTCGTTGATAGCAAGCTCTACCCCCGTAGATACCAACCCCTTACCTCACGCAGCCATGACACAGGGAAAGACGCCCCGGCTCGTGACAATATTATGACTTAAAAAAAATCATGGATGTTTGGCTGATGGCCTAAAATATGTGTAAATTTTTTTAAGTCCCGAGCACGAATAGTTTCGAAGAAAAAAATATTTAACCCAAAAGTGTTGCTTTTTTGGCGTGTAGAGAAGCAGAGGGGGTCTGGAGAGATCAGGTTTGCAGCAAACGAAGTCTTTTTACATGTCAAATGTATGAGAAAACTTTATCTACCGATCTTTTTTACCGATTTACCAATTATTCTTAGGAACACAGTTACACGGCGTTCAGAAAGTATTATCCATTTTACATTATGACACAATATTGCTAAAGAAAGCCCCTTGACGACTTTTTAATGCAAACTGCACTAGATGACAGAAGCTATTGAAATCCTGTCCGCAATAGCCTGTATTACTAAGCTTAAAATAACAACGAAAATTTGATCAGCATGTTGCATATTGCACAAATTTTGTATAACCAATCTTGATGAGTAATTGGAAGAACCAGTGACTGAAAATAGGATTGAGACAGAATATTGTATCTAACGAGACCGCTAATCAGCCACAAACAACGTATTCTTTAAAAAAAATTGAGTCAACAATGAGCCATAACGAAATCCGCGATTTTTTTACTGTTCGATACGTTCTAAAACGACTTAAACGTCACAATTTATGCCGGAAATCAACCAATCCCTTCAGTAACACCATTGATAAGATACTCTTCTTGAATTTAGAAAATTCTACGTCTCGAACGACGCCATATTTAGGTCAAAGATATTCACCGTGCGCGCGCATCCCACGTCGTCCCTGCGAGATATCCATTACGCCCCAACGTGAACCGAACCGAAGCGAGCGAGGAACACGTCGAAAAACGCGCTCACAAACGCGAAAAACCGGCTCAGCTCGCATTCATGACGACGTGCTTGGAAACTGCTTCGGAAAAAGGAAAACCTCCGATTCGGCGAGTTAAAAGCGAAAAAATCGACGAACCGTCGTTGGGAACGTAACGGTTACGTAACAACCTGTTCAAGAATGACCGGCGCCGCCGCACGCGCCACGTGATCAGCGTACGTGACCCATGATTGGTCCGACGAGTTCGTCAGCCGAAGTATACCGAACGTTACGTCGGGTAGTTATTCGTCTAATCAGACACTTCTTACTAAAAATTCGTCTACGATTTCGATTGACAAGTGAGAATAAAAGAGAGGTTTCGAAAACTCAACGCCTCAAACGACGCCATGATTAATTCGGAGGTACTCACGGTGCGCGCGCGCTCTACACGTCGACCCTCCGAGATGTCCTCCATTAAGCGATAACGGGAACCGAAGCTAACGAATAACACGTCGAAAAACACTCAAAATCACGCGAAAACCCGCTCGAGTCGCGATACCCGTGATGATCAACGCGGAAACTGCTTCAGAACGAGAAAAGTCTCCAATTCAGCGAGTGAAAAGCAGAAAAATCGATGGACAGTCGATGGGAACGTAAGGGCTACGCGGCAACCTGTTGGAGACTGACCGACGCCGTCCTACGCGGTCACGTGATTGACGCACATGATCCCTGATTGGTCCGACCGGTTCGTCGGCCGAAATACACCGAACGTTACTTCGGATATTCCCTTCGCACATTGATCTAAATTACTCCTAAAAATTCGTCGTTTTGAAAGAAATGTACAATATGAGAGAGAAAGAAGCCGACATTTCAGGTGTTAAACCTATTAGGAATTACCGATACAACGTGGGATCTAAGATTTAATTCGATTTACAAATATAATCTCGAGGTACTAAAGCATTACTAAAGTTTCAATTATTTTTATACGTAACATATCACCAGTTCCAAATCGTGAGCAAAAATGCGTGAAATATATATTTGTTTATAACTCCCGTCTTATTATTCCCATTGATTTAAATTAAAATTTCAAACGACCCAATGATACTCTCCGCCCGGAGACGACTCGACCAATCGCGTAAACCTCTAGCTCCGTGCTCCAACTGTCAAAATTAGAGGTTATGTGCCTCTGCTTTGCATTGGCTTCGTGATGGCTTTGTGTTCGTGATTTTGGGCGGGTTTTCTCACCCGGACTGACACAGTCCCCCCTCATGCATAACCCCGACAGATAGAAGCGAGTCGGCGGCAGCGTCCCGACGTCTAATCCCCCGTTTCCCTGTTTTTCACGCTTCCCGGGAGGATGGCGAAGGCGAAGGTGAGCTCGGACTGGAAGCGGAGGGTAAAGCAGGAGTACGTCAGGCTGAGGCAGATGAAGAGGTACAAGAGGGCCGACGACGTGAAGCTCGCCTGGAACAGGAACAGGACGAGGATGACGGAGACGCTTATCGCGGAGCAGAAGGCCTGGACCGAAAGCAAGGCGGCCTGGGTGCCGATACCTGAATTGCCGGCGCACGTTACATGCATGAAGAAGGCCGAAGTCATCGGCAATGAAGGTAATCTTCGGTTCCTCTGTTCCCATAAGCAGAAACGTACTACAGAAACACTATCGAGTAATCATTACTATTCGTTACACAAATATTTAGTGATCGTTTGTTCGGTTCGTTACTTTTAATAATTCAATAGAATGTGTTACTCTTGGTTATGTTGTACGTGTAAATAAACTGCCTGCATGTAACGAGTTTAATGACACATGAGTAAGGCAGGGATAGATACTTCGACTCGTTATTTCTGTGATGTGACAACAAGATCTCTAATAATTTCAGCGACTGGCAGGTTATGATAGTAATGTTATCATGACTGTACATAGTGAACTCCTTTAACATAAATGTAAACACAAAAAGGGATATCTTACTAATAATAAGCATATGTAGAAGCGTATGCCAAGTTGCTTATTGACTATCAGTGTAAACTCAGTATTAACTACATGAAATAGTTGGGTCATCATTATCAATGAATTGATGACCCCCCTTTTAACACTACATTTATAAAATAATTTGCAACATTCTCACTGCTTCCCAGGGGACATCCAGGTAGCTGCCATAAAGATAATCAATGCGGTGACCCCCATTCCAACAATGTACAACTGGGCCCCGATCCAGCAAAACTTTATGGTGGAGGACGAGACGGTCTTGCACAACATCCCGTACATGGGGGACGAGATCCTCGACCAGGACGGTACCTTCATAGAAGAGCTGATCAAGAACTACGACGGAAAGGTGCACGGTGACAGGGAATCGGGGTTTATCGATGATGAATTATTTGTCGAACTTGTGCATGCGCTGATGCAGTTCCAGGAGAAAGACAAGCTGGACAAGAAGAAGGAGGACAAGATGAAGAAGGAGGAGTGCCAGGATGATAAAGAGAAGTGCGGCAAGAGCGAGATGGAGTTTCCTGCTTTTGTGATTTTTCAGGCCATTTCGTTGCAATTCCCTGATAAAGGTGGACCGGAGGAACTGAGAGATAAGTACGTTCAGATGTTAATTTCTGGAACAGTTTGTTTATGTCATATCAATTTTTATCTGGGAGGTTTCAGTGAGTCTCTAAAACAGTCTGATGGAGACTCTAGAAACCATCAACTAGTATCTAGATCCAACTTTCAACTATTGCCAAGCATAATCAATAATAGCTATAGCCCTAAGCTCAGTACTGCAATGTACAGCAATCGAAGGGCTTAGAGGGTTTGAGGGTTATACTTTTATTAGGATTTCTACGTATTAAAATTAAATCTTCCTATATTTATTGTAGGTATATCGAACTGACCGAAAGGACTGATCCGAACGCGCCACCGGAATGCACGCCCAACATAGACGGTCCGAACGCCGCCACCGTACCGAGGGAACAGACCATGCATTCGTTCCACACGCTATTCTGCCGACGGTGCTTCAAGTACGACTGTTTCCTACACAGTAAGTATGGTTTCGTTATTGGAAAATCTCCGGCCGAGTTCAGGTGACACATGAAAGTGTACTAGTCTCTCTGAACACGGCCTTACTGTTTTCACTGTCGATTTAGATGCTTTAGTTGAGATAGACTCTTAACGAATACCGGATACATTGCGGTATTTATTTTGTCCCGCTGCATCTCACAGGACAACAAGGTAATTCTTAACAGTGTAGTTAACGCATACTCCTCTCATCGATACCATTTCATCTAATGGAACACGAGACATTCTCACACTCTTTCACTGAACATCTCATGGATAAATAAAGAGTCCATGCAAACAGTGTTTTCGAAACACCGAATGATTTACTGGCTTTACTTTCATAGGACTGCAAGCTTGTCATCCTGGTCCGAACCTCCAGAAAAGACGAGGTCCTGATTTGAAACCCTTCAATGAACCGTGCGGGTCCGACTGTTACATGCTTTTAGTAAGATATTTTAATATTATTCCTTAGCGTACTAACAAATCTAATGAAGTATTCGTTGTTTGACCGTTCCTATTTTCGATTAGGATGTGGTGAAGGCGGCCAAAGTGAAGGAAGAAGAAACCGAAAAGGAGAAAGAGAAAGGGAAACAGGCGAAGATGGCCGCCGAGATCGCCGAGGTGAAGAGCGGCCCGTCTAATCCGAGGAAGATTTCGAAACAGCAGAGTGTCGATTCGGGAAACGAAGCCAGCTCAGAAGATAGCAATGACAGCAACAAAGGTGTGTATGTGAAATTGAAGAGGCACAGCAGGAAGTCTGAGGGTTGAAGACAACAGCATGGTTTTTTTTTAAGTTCGAAGGGAATGTTAGATCAGCTCGGATTTCATTGGACTATTCCATCTGTTTTAGATATCGATAGCTCTGATCCTGTCTCAACAACCACCTCGTTCAGCTTGCTCGGCTTGTTGAGCGCCAACGACCATAAGGAATGGACCGGATCGGACGAGAGCCTCTTCAGGGCTCTACACAAGGTTTTCCTGAACAACTACTGCGCCATTGCTCAAATTATGCTAACCAAAACCTGCCAACAGGTAAACTCATACTGCGATTTTCCTCTCGGCTTTATAACGATACTATTTCCGATTGTAGATTTACTATTTCGCCCAGAAGGAAGCGGCCGACATCGCCCCCGAGGAGGCGATAAGGGACTACACTCCGCCCAGGAAGAAGAAGAAGAAGCACCGCCTGTGGTCGGTGCACTGCAGGAAAATCCAACTGAAGAAAGACTCGAACAGCAACCATGTCTACAATTTCACGCCCTGCGACCATCCGGGCCAGAACTGCGACCACAACTGTCCGTGTATCGGAGCGCAGAACTTCTGCGAGAAGTTCTGTCAGTGCAGTTCGGATTGTAAGTTGACATTCTGTGTAAACATTAAACTGTTTCACTGGATGCTTCGGTTGGTTAAGACGGGGTGTACTGAAAGTTCCCGGACGTTTTCAGGCCAGAACAGATTCCCGGGCTGCAGGTGCAAGGCGCAGTGCAACACGAAACAGTGCCCGTGCTACCTGGCGGTAAGGGAGTGCGATCCGGACCTGTGCCAGACCTGTGGGGCGGATCAGTTCGATAACTCAAAGATCACCTGCAAGAACGTGAGCGTCCAAAGAGGATTACGTGAGTATCGACCGTGTTCCCTGGGGATATTCGTTACGTTTCGATCCCTTTCAGATAAGCACTTACTGATGGCTCCCTCTGACGTGGCCGGATGGGGCATATTCCTGAAGGACAGCGCCCAGAAAAACGAGTTTATCTCAGAGTATTGCGGCGAGATAATATCCCAGGATGAGGCCGACAGAAGAGGGAAGGTTTACGATAAGTACATGTGCAGTTTTCTGTTCAACTTAAACAATGGTAATTAAGTGTACGGATAGGTTCACCCTTGTAGGCATATGGAGGAAAGTAGAGGCAATTAAGTAGTAGTATCCCTCACCCTTGGAGGGAAACATAAAATCGCCATTAATAATTAATGGTCTCTATTCTATTTGGCTTTTCCTCTAGTTAGCTGGAGACGAGGTGTGAAAGTACAGTTGCCTACTGCCCTACGTGTCTACCGGCGTGAATTAACCTGTATATGTTGGGGTAATTTAGGGTCCCCGGGTTATAATGGAGGTATCGTTATGTTTTAGATTTCGTGGTGGACGCTACGAGGAAGGGCAACAAAATTAGGTTCGCGAATCATTCCATTAATCCGAACTGTTACGCCAAAGTGATGATGGTCAATGGCGATCATCGCATCGGGATCTTCGCCAAAAGGGCCATCCAACCAGGGGAGGAGCTATTTTTTGACTACAGGTTATATTTTGTCGATTACTTTTTACATATCATATAATGTCACCGAATGTTTCAGGTATGGACCGACGGAGCAATTGAAGTTCGTCGGGATCGAGAGGGAAATGGAATTTCTATAAGGCCTTGTTTAACGTTTCTGCCAATAATTGTGTTCGTTTATATATTTTTGTCTCCGATTGCGATATTTTTTCTTTACGAAATGTTTACAAGTCTTACAATTTAGCTTTTTAATTTACTATGTTCAACAGTAATATAGACTTTCACTTTTAATTTAATTCGCTAGTTTTATTTGGTACTTTTACGATGATCGATTTGAAAGTATTGCATGATTGAAGAGTTTACGTTCGTAGGTTATATTTAGTTGTGTGTTCCTGAAATGCGCTATTGTCATGGCGACTGACGTGACGTCACTATATGGTACGCATAAACGGACAGCTTTCGAAGCATTGCCATTTTACCACTTGTTTTACCTTTTTCCGTGTACGTTTTATTGTTTAAATTCACTGAAATGAACTCCAAAGTTTATAAGTGGAATGCAGAGTGCCTCACTGTGAAAATACATCAGCGAAGAATGAAAACATGGAAGAAGTTCAGGACACAAGGACACATATTCACGGGGTAGAGACCATAGTACCAGACATAATTGCTTGCATACTCAGTGTGTGGATCACATATAGCGCGTAATAATACAGCCGATAGGAATATGCAACAAGGTTAGTCGTAATGCGTGTTGCTGACTACTCGGGGTTCTTATGGTACTCCTGCAATGTAATGTGGAATTATCCAAGAAGTATTCTGGCGAAGAGCGGAGCCGTTTTGCGGAGCGACCGAAGACTGTCTGGCAAGACGGGTTAAATGATGATGGGGATGAAACAGTAGGCATTTCTCGAGAATTGCAACGGCGAATTCACCATTAATCTTCCACGCGGTGCAGGTTTTGGCGAAAACTCGACAAAAATTGGAACGGTGCCACGTCTGAAATTGTTTTTTCGTTGAAACCTTTGCTTCGTTTTTCGCGAAACGGATCCATACGCTCTCGCACTTGTCGGAAAGTCGGTCAGCGGTGTGCGCGCGGTATTTTTAGAGAGGCGTCGGTTACGAAAATCCCCCTTCTCTATAAATAACCCCGCCCGGTAGTTTTCATCGACGTTTCCATCAGACACGACGGAGGAGGCGACCGTCCCGTCCATCGATAAACCCCCGGACGATCGATCGATCTCTCTCTGTCGGCCATCCCGTGGATAGAAAGTCTTATATCACACCGTTATTGGACGTCTTCGAGCTAGTACGACCGACGTTCGGCGCGCACGTTCGACCTTACAATCGGTCCGTTTTCCGTTTGTCGCCTTGTTTGGTTCGATTTGTCGATTGGTGCGTGTGTGTCTCTTCGTGCCGTCCAACATGAGCGGAAAGGAGCCGGTCCCGCCGCCGTACTACTACGACCACCCGCCCTCAGCGCCCCCTACGTACGCGCAGGCCATCGGGGGAGTACCGCCGTCGAGCCCTTACGTGCCCAACCATGCGTGTAAGTTGTACATTAAAATGTAATGTTTCCTACTCTGTTGCTGGAAGGTTTACTTTCGATGGTGGGGAAAAGAATGGAAAGTTTTAACCGTGTTGGTGGTTTGAAATGTTGCTTGACTTCTATCTAAAAGTTCTTGTGAAATTGCCAACTCTTAAATTCCATATAGATTACCCTCTTCCCCTTTGAGTATTGCCTGAAACTTGCTGAAGGTACTATGGAACTCTGCGTCAACTTCTCGAATCCCTTGTGATCTACTATCATTCTTAGATTCTTGAAATCCCCTTCGGGATTCTTACAGATTTAATATAATTGGAAGTTTTAGCTCTTGCAATAACTGCATACGAGTGCAATATAGAAATTTTATAAGATACACTTACAAAATTCATATTGTCGAATCCTTTCCTTTCTATATAAATGAAAGCTTCCTGGAGGTCCTAATTACATTATGACTTTTCTTTTCTTATCATATCTTAGAATACCTTTGGAAATTTGGGTCTCTCATAGGTTCAGCAGTCTGAGCAAACCCAAAAATAGGTAAAAAACAGCGGAGAAAACGGAAAAAATATAAAAGTCAACGAGAAAAATATTGAAATCATTTCATGTTTTTAATGGGTAACTTTATTTAATTCATGCTATACCAATTGTAGTTCAAATTTCAAGCCTTTAGCTATCATACTTTAAGCTGTACGCTGATTATGAATCAATCAATCAGTGAGGACGTTCTCTTTTATAGATATAGATAGCATATGGTGTACGTATACCTACGTACTATAAACTTATATAGTAGGTATACACTTTGCACCCCTACTCATGTTTAAGAATGTATTCTCATATTTCTGCAGTACATACATATATAAGGATATAAGTGTACACTGTAGATATGTACAGAATTCGTATGTAAGATGGCTTATATAATATAATGTTTTGTGTATATATACTCGTGTATAGTTTTCACGAATTAATGTACCTGCACCCACGTTGATTACATCGTTATCTTCCCCCAGAATTGTACGTAGAGCAAAACGCCAGTGGATTAACACTTATTGTTGCGCTTCGATAGTGTCTGGGTTTATAACCCGTTGAGGTATTTTGAGGTACGTAGGCGTGGCAACAATTATGTGGTAATTTTTCCCATTTTTCAGATCTCTTCCTTAGATTCATGAGATTTTCCGGAGAAACTGAGGTTCTTTAATATGCCTGGCATCGTTCTAATTTTATGTGTATAGTTTCTGTATGAAAATTCAATTCTCTCTACCTCTACATACTAAGTTCCTTTTAGGTTCTTGATGTCTTGAAACGCTTTAAATGCCTTCAAGATTTCTAAGTTTTCTATAGAGTCCTTGTAGAGTTACAATCTCCTAATGAAGTCTAAAGCTTTTCCTTTCTGATCATGTATTTTACACAACTTTTCTGAAGACCTCTCCCCTTGTGTTCCTTGTAGTTTCCAAGTTCCCATCTTTAAGTTTCGTAGCATTCCTCTACAGTTTTCTGGCAAGTTATATCTGAATTTTTTTAAGAGAATTCTGTATTCTAGAATCTCCTAGAAGAACTGGAAAAATTCCATAATCTAGAAGGCTGCGCACCTCTGTTCTAAAATTACATATTTCAAATCCTCTAAGAAAATTCGTTCATAAGTAAAAGGGCTCATATTTATAATCTCAACTGATGTAGTACGAGGGATCTCTCGGCCCTCCGTTACGTCCGTCTGTCCTTGTGTTAATATAACGTCATATAAGGAGTTCGAGCGCGATATCGAGAGCTCTGGCTTCGAATCCTGGTCGCAGTCGTGAACACCTTTTTCCTTATTCGCTTCTGATATTTCCCTTCAGGAAGGTAATATTAAAATACAGTACGCCTGCTTACAAAATACTCATTTGTGCATGACGTATGGTTGTACGGAATGCCGTTCAACCATCTACGACTGCTCCGCTTGGTTTTCGACTCGAATTCACACGTTTATAAGCATTTGCACTTACTTCTTTTAAGAAAGTAAGATTGGCGATTGTGAAATTGTTTATATTGCAATTATTCAAAAATTATTAATGCGCTTAATGTCGTCTTGTGCCTGCTTTAAGTAAATGTAGTGGACTAACATTTCCCAAAATATCTTCCCTAATTGTCAAAGTTATGATTTTTAAAAAAAAGGTGTGCTTTTAAGGTTTTCCCCGCTTTTCTCGGTTAAAAATGGTCCCAATACAGTTTACAAGACACCATTTTAAAGGTTTTTCTTAATCCCCTACGAATGCCCCATTCACAGTAACGCGACTCATTCAATGCATTTTATGCTACAAGCAACAAACCAAAAAAGTCACTTTTTTGGCGTTTTTCGATTACAACAAATTAACTACTGCGAATTTTTGACTGTCTTTTGGACACGTGAGACACGCCCAATACAACTCGCATTTACTTCAATTATCCTAACACAGTGCTGATACTTTTTGCTCGGGCGCAATCTTGTTCATCATGATTTACAGGCAAAGCTGTGTAAAATCTATCCTTTAAACCGCGCAAAACTGTTTCCATTCATTTGATACAATTAGGCCTTAAATCCCATGGCATATTCAGGTATATTTTCTAACCTCTGTAGACCATTTATGCATTTCTTTACTCATAGGGCACAATTTTTCCTACAAGCGTCCACTACTAAGTTTATAATAATTGTTTCATACGACAAATGGCGAGTAATGTATTTATAACAATGACTGCATCAGACTAACGAGATGATTACCGTGTTTAGCGTCAAAACGACGTTCATTACATTTCAAATAGCACGGAAGCATTATGTTTTTATATGTAACATTGGGATTTTCCTTTTCTCAATCTGTCGCATGTTTTAAAAATTTCCATCCTACCGACCTGACGGTAACTAATCATTCGATCTATCTTTTCCGTTCTATTTTGACTTGAAGGTCTTCGCCTGCTTCTAGCATAAGACTTCCTATTATTATAAACGAAGTGTACGTTACATTTGATCGAGACAACAAAACGAGCGATAGTAGCAAACGTTGTATCATGTGTTAAATATGAGATTGTGTGACTATGGGTGTGTCTGTTATGTCTTGACATGAAGATTTTTAAAGTAATTCGTGTAATCGTACAGTAATGAAGAGGTTTAAACACAATATTCCGCCTTATGGCGTGTCAAAAATACTCGGAAGTATTACAGAGCGAAACCGATATAATTGTTGTTTTCTTTCGAGTTTCCAGTTATTAAAAGCAGTCATTAACAGTTCGTGCACGTCATTTAAAATGATAATTCGCAATGTAAAATTAAATTGGTAATCAGTTGCGGCCATTCCTGAGAATAGATTTTTTTTAATACCCGAATTTCGTATTCATTTTATGGCATTCTAATAGCAATGAGTGCTGAAAACTGGTTATTACGCATGTGTCGACGTTTCACAAGTTTCTAAAAAATCTACCGAGGTTCTGTTTGCACTTTTCAATTCAATTTAATACTATCTATTGAAAATATGTAAAAGGCACAAAACAAACCCGTTTTAATTTTTTTTACTGAATATTATTATATTATTCAATTAATAGAATATTTTGTATTGATACGTGCAATTCCCCAAGGAGTGAGAAACCCCTTTTGTCGTAAAACATACCCGGAAACGAATTGTGCATGGTTGTCATTGAGAAAAGGAGTGTTGTGTGTACAACATGTGCGCAGTGTGGCTGCGCATTCCCTCTCGTACGTTAGAGGGAGTTGTCCATTTGATTTAAGCCATAAAACTAGGTACGTACCTTGAAAATGGAGACCCTTTTATCCCTCCAAAATCTGCTCCTGAGATGTTTCATCATTCCGAATCACACAAGTCCCTTGTAAGCTTTTTCTCCTCCCATCTGAAATAAAAAAAGCCATATTAAGCATCAACAGAAATACAATACAATAGCTAAGAGAAACAATCATGTGCAATGATTGGGTCTGGCATCCCTCATCATCCCTCATCACTGTATCCCCGTATCTAATCATCCCTATTCTAAGACGCTTCTGCCTTTCAGGCACTTGTAATCAGAACCTTGTGAAGTACCATATTCGTATCTTGTGCTCAATATTCTAAGTACGTGCCGCGCAGCCAAATCGTCTTTTAAATGAGCCATTATTAAGTAATCAACGATTTACGTAACACAAGTGCGTGGCGCAGTAAATTCGTTCTAAAGCGTAGTTGAAATGCCATTTGGAGAAAAAGGAAAGTTACAACACTCTGCATATGCTTACGCATTTACTACACGAGCGTTCAAAAGTAGTAAAATTTATTTCAATTTAAATATTAATTGCACGTAAGTAGTTAGTGATGGTGAAAAGAAGGTCCAACTTGTATAATTAGAAGGGAAACCAATAAATAGAAGGGAAATGGGAAATATTGTATGGTAACTTTGAGGACACTTTAAGAACTTCCTCGAGTCCTTTAGGATTTCGGATGAAACGAAATGCAGCTTTTGACGTACGAAAACTGTTAAAAAACGTCAATCTGTGGGACTCGAGGGTTCCTCTGAACAAAAATTTTGGAAAAACCTAAGAAGTACCAAAGGAAATTTCCTTCAGAAATTCTAACGAAAAGAAATCTAATTTCAAGTGTTATTAGCTCGTTAGAATCGTCGATTTTGAGACTGGGACACTTATGGGTTCAAAAAAACCTCATGGATATTTTTAGTACTTATGAAATTCCTGGGGTCTTTTGAGATTTCAAATGATTCATTGTGAATCTATAAATGGTATAATTTTTGGAAATAAAATTATATTATGTTACTTATTATACCCAGATTATATCATTAATCGGGAAGGGTCGCCCTTCCAAGGGCCGAAGCGAAGTTTGTAAACAGTCATTATGAGGCAAAAGCTCTTCCGTTCAATAGGACCCGCACCCTTTGTTTTTCAGGGTTCAAATTTTCAGGATAGGTAGGTTATATAGTTATCTGACTATAGTACAAAAATGCCATATTTAAAAAGGTATGGGCAAAATAAGGGCAAGAAATACGTTTTTTCAAATTTTTTGTTAATTTTAACAAGGTTTTTCGCGGATTTATCAATCCGACTTATTTTTATCCCATAGTAAATTACAAGGAGGAAGTTCAAAACGTGACGATCCTCTCATCATCTCAAGGTTAAGATAGTAAAATTCAAACCATCGGAAACTTTCGGTGCAACTTTCTCTTTTAATTAAAGCGACGAGATTTTTTCCATATGATTTTTGTTTGTTTACCTGCTTGGGAATCGCGAAACCGTCCGAACTTTTCCCCCGGACAGAAGGAAAATTACAGTTGTTTCTACGTATTGCAAAAAAGAATCAAAAGTTACGATCAATAAACATATTTTGCGTGTCATTTAAAAGCAATAGAAACGTCCGACCTCAAACTTTAGCCATAGCTCATGAAATAAAATATAACATGACTTATGCAAATGTCCTCGAGAATGTTCGGATAAGTAAGTACCATAAAAGAATTTAACTGTCGTCTATTACGGCCCATGGTCGATGGCCGGAATATTTGGGATTAAGTAACCATCCTTTGGTGTCCTGTTAAGCAGTTGATAAGTTTAAATCCATTTTTCTATGGGTTTTCAAAGTTTTTCTTTCAACAATTTTCCCTTGTCGAAACGAGGAAGTGAGCATGGCGTTACATAAATATTTACGTGTATGAGTCACCACCGCCGCGATAATTTTAAAGGTCCAATTCGGAATCAATGTCGAAATTTTATTATCGAATTATAAACAATAAGCATAAAGCAGTTTACTGGCGAAATATAAACTCGGATTTTCGGCCCGTCAACCTTGGCCAAGTTACGAAGGCAGGCTAGAAAAATTATTGCATAAATGCAGTGCGGCATTGGCCAGCTGGAGTGCACTTCGCATGTCCGAACCTAAACCGAACGCTCCTAACATTTTAAATGTTTTCAAATTCGTTAATGCGACTTTAGCGATTTCTAATGAGCACTTTTTCTAATGTAATCAAAATTTTCCAGAAGATTTCTACGAACTACCAACCAACCAACCTTTTGGTTTGATGTACATAAACCATACGAGTTATTAGGAAAACATTTGTTAAAGCAAATTCAATATTGACCGCTTTTGCCTTGAGTTTTTGCATTTCATTAGCATGCTTTACACAGCAAAGTACGAAGAGAGAGATAGATAGATAGCTAGAATAGTCGGTGTTACATTTAAAACTTATTTTCTTTCACTTTGGTATCCGTAACGCCACCTAGCGAGCGATAGTGACTGTCCCACCCCACCCCACTCTTATTTTACATCACATTAGTAGACTTTAAATTAGTTCCATTGTACAACTTTTGCCATCATTATGGACGAACAATATTGAATCTGGAGTTTCCAGAGTTATAAGTGTATCCTTCTAACGCAAAGATCTCGTGTGCTTTGCGACGTTTTACAGGGCGTTACATGGTTTCGAGCATTGTTGTATCAAATGTTTCATAGAAATAGGGCATTCTTTCCTTCGCTCGCTTGTCTTTCCCGTAATCAATGGACTCAAAGAAAAGCCTCTAAACTTATATCCGCCTTGACAAAATGGCGTTGTTGTTATTTACTGTCAATCTGGACGTCTACAGACCAGGATCAAGTTACAGGTTACGATTTTAGACATTTCAATCGTTTTAATTGTTACGAATCACAAGAGCATAACAATTCGCTTGCATTAACCACAATAAACTACAAATTTTATTTTTTTCAGTTGTCAATAAAGGGCCTGAGATAGTAACCACCGTAGTACCGATAGGGCCTAATTCCGCGCACATGATATGCCCGCACTGCCATGCCGAAATAGACACGACGACGAAAACCAAACCTGGAAGTATCGCTTACATATCTGGTATCATCCTTTGCCTTATAGGGTAAGTAGAGTATCGTACATAACGTTACCTTCCACTCTAGACATGTGAAATCATTACACGTTAGAACGGACCCTAATGTGATTTTAAATTTCTCGAAGATCGGGACTTCCCTAATCGCTGTAAATGCGGCATTTCCTCCCTAACGATTAGCGCGTCATGTGAGAAGGATCAAGGAGAAATACGCAACGATCAATCTTTCTTATTAATTATATACTACACATTTTTTCCGTTAATTATCGCGTTAATTGATCGTAATCGGAGCAATTATTGTTCGACCCGTAATATGGAGATAATTCGAGTGTGTCTAATATCTCAATTGTAAGATAAGAGTTATGGAAACTCCACACGACGCTGGCGCCATCTATCAACTTTTATCACCTTGTAGAGTGGAACTGTATTCTTTTTTCACTGGATATAAAAATACATCACAATGTGAACCAGGTAACCCCACCTAGAGCGGATCCTAATAAAGCTTCGCACCTTGCAACCAACAATACACATAACAGTCTCCATTCAATAGGATGCATGAGCGTATCTCCCAAATTGTTCAGTATTAAAGGAGGGGATTAACGAAATTACTTTCGTAATAGCTTATTTTAAAGGGCATTTCAAGCGCTGTAAAATTATTAATACAATTACATCAGTTATTTTTAATTCGTTATTCTCACACAAATCTTGTTTCAGGTGCTGTTTCGGCTGTTGCCTGATCCCCTGTTGCATGGATAAGTGCATGAACGTCACCCACACGTGCCCTAACTGCAATTCCTACCTAGGAGAATTTTCCAGATAGGGGAAGATACAGAGAAAACGTTTCCATGTATAGAAAAAGCTTAACTAAACGCGTCCACAGGAAGAGCGTATTTATACATTTGTAAATAGAGAAGCTAAGATGCGATCGATTTAGGTTCGAACCACTAAACGTACTACTTATTACCGTTATTGTTATTTATTCTCACCATTTTGTTTATTTATGTTCATTAAACAAAATTTTGTATACGTACATAAATGTTATTCGTACTTTATAACTCTTGAATTTCAAAGCATATAAATTAATTTCATACGGTTCGAACCTATGCCTGAAAGTTAACATGCATTTTAAATAATTATTAAATGGAGGATATAGAAGTTATTTTTTTAAAGAAAGTATCAATGCAAACGCAAACAAAACCACTAAAATAATAAATACCGTTTAACGCGTATCCATGTAATATATATTAATTGTTTATTTTTTTAGAATAACACGTAACTGTAATATTTGTTGATACAATAAAATAAGTTAATTGTTTAAATGATTGCGTGTTATTGTCTGCAGGCGATTATTGATATTTGCAATATTAGGAAGGTTATCCTCGAGAGTTTAAAAGTGCAAATCATTAGAAATACATTTAGTTTATTTACGCGTACAAATTGTATTCACGTTGTGAAAAATGTAAATATTGCTCAATTGCAGGTGTAATTTCAATACTGTCTATAATAGTAGCTTACGGTTAATTGACTTGTTTCGCTGCAAACTGAATTTGGAGTACATGTACTCGATCAACTGGATAAGTTACAATGGAAGTTCCCCAGTTCCATGTTATCCGAGTCATTGGAAGCATGGTATGTTGCCTACCATTTGGCGCATTACAAGCAGTTGTTCGTGACACGTAATGGTGGTTGTAGAAAATCAAAATTAAACCTTGCGCAGTAAATCATGTTGGCAAGAGTAAGCGATGTTGCCTGTTGTACGTTCGACCGGGCGGCGAACTTGAATGTTTGTTTACATTACGGTAATCAACTGCCTTTTCGAGAACTTCTATTTGTGAATGGATTATATAGTGAATACCGAATGAGTAGGCCATTGAGCTTAAGCAAATTCGATCTCATTGCCTTTTGGAAACCTCGACAACTGTATAATAGAGTATATCGCGTCCCAATATTCGCTGATTAAGTAATGGTGTTAATCAATAGATGGCGCTGAATTGATAGCAGAGAGTTGGATATCCAAAACACAACGAAAAATATGGTATGATATGGTCTTTCCACAGCCAGTTTGCTACGACCATGTTGTCAAGTTGATTACATACATTTTGCTAACCTAATACGTTATAACTCGTGTAATCGCATTGGAATATTGCAACTTACATGCGAAATTATCGTCTGTCAAAGGAGCTATATGAAAGTATTTATTCACATTCTGGCAACGATGCGATATTGTAGTTGTGTGTTGTAACGTTATCTCTTTTTCCCTTGCGTAATTCGCATATTGTGTCATTCTTTGCATGTTCTTATCTTTCTCATGATTGTCGTATTGCATCCATGCAAACAAAGGAGTCCTAGTCCTTCCATGCTGTATCACTCAATGTTTACTCTCACTATGACGTCATCAGCCCCGCCTGATGATGCGCGATATCTCACCTTCTCTTCTATTGTACCACGCATCATGTAAACCTCTGATCTGACAGAATTTTTACGGAATTGTTTACGTTCAAACTTAACCTGACGAAAACAAACGCAGTCCGTCCCTGACCGGCTTCACGCATGACCGTCCCCCCTCCCCCCGCCAGGCCACCGATCGTTCTCACCATCCCCGCCGCCGCCATCGCATTCCGATGGTTTTGGAATATCTCCCCGTGGCACAGGTGAATGGAATACCTGCGTCGCGCGCATGCCCGTTGCGTTCCCCGGCCGCGCCGTAGCGGCTCCGTTCTTTCAGTTTCTCTTCGGCGCCGGGGCGCACTGTTGCGATTTTCGCCATCGAAGAGTCCGCTTTGTTTTTCGGAAATCGAAAAATCGGTTCTAATCGCACGGCCTGGTATGCGAGCGGTCGTCGAAGAGGCGACGGATGAGTCACCGGGGCGCTGATTGGTTCACCTGCGCTGATTAGGTGAGTTGAGGTTAGGGGACGAGCCAATTGGGCGCCTCGTTACCGAGCTTAAAGAAATAGGTCGTTTCCTAAGTGCTTAACATAACTTCCCTACACCTTACCTTCCCTTTAAACTGTTCTAGCGTCTTTAATGAAATACCGCAAGGTTAATCATGCAGCTCTGTTGTCAAAAACATCAACATGGAACCTTCTTTTACTTTAGTCCTCTTTCACTATTGAAAAATTTGCCGAGGTACACTCATACGTCCTATTGAAACCGAGAGATTACCTGCACAACGCCATGGCTTAATTTCAATGTTATACCTGCTTTCTATATACGACTTCGACTGTAGATTCTGATTCTGTAGACTGTGAAAACTGTCATTTAAATTACAGCTTCAAAAAATTATTTTCTAAAGGTACTTCCACCTAACGGAAACGAAACTGATACGAATCCTCTTTGCTTACGAACGTTTCGTTCCACAAATTCGTTGTGAATTCTAAGGAGAAATTGACCCATTTGAGAAAGTAAATTTATCTGCACTGAAATCATATGTTCAAAGTTGTATGTTCAAAACGAAAAAAATTCTTGATATGGGTTGTTATAATTGGAACACTAATTTTCGTCACTGTAGGATGCTAAGACAACTTTTAGGGGATGAAAGAAATGCGTGGATTGGTGCTAAAACGTAACTCTTACGCTTTCGCTGCCTTTAGACTCTACTCCCAAAGATCCTGGCTTTATTTTTGTTTAACACTTGTTTTGCATGGGGGCTCATTCAGGGACTGAAGTTGGGTAAAATCAGTTTTACCCAGAAATTTTAAAGACCCCAAAGAGATGGTCACACTTAAAAAAATGTTTCAACTATTTGATTTCAAGATTTCATAAATAAATAACGATGCATTTCTATACTTTAAACCTACGAATCAAAAATGAGGGTACATTACCCTTGAGAAAAATTTATATTTCTTGTCGAACCTCGTATACGACTAAAAAATTAATATCTGATTACTTCATGCTAGGTTTTAAGCCATACAAAGAATACATTTTTCCCACAAAATCAATAATAAAAAAGTTTTCGTTATGATTTCAGCTTAAGTATACTTTACACTATAGCACAAGTGTTAGACTCATCTATTTCTGTTTTAAAGCAACTTAACTTTTCTACTTCTGGTTCTTAACAATCGGACGATTCCATTTTCGCTTTAGAACGTTTTATTTTCTCTTTAACACAACTGGACTTTTCTTATTTCCATTTAGCATAACTGAAAGTTTCCATTGGAAATCAACCATCTTTTCGTTGTGAAAATGGATTCATTTCGGTTGACATTACATTTATTTATTCCATGGCAGAGCGATCGTGTGCATCTTTTTTTTTCTCTTAACGTCGTTATTTCGTGGCGCTGAGTGGAGTCGTTACAACACGAAACTAATGACCATGTAAAGAAGTTTTTTCCCAGCAGCGAACTCTCTCTTTTACAAGAGACAGGACCGGGTGCCAGAGGGAACGTTAAACGAACAATTGAACTTCACGTTGTTGCGTGAAAAATTACGAAAAAATTGCTGTTTTTGTCAAGGTTTTGATCAAATGTAGGATGTTAGAGCCTAGATGGATCTTTATAAGTTTTTTAATAAGTTTCTTTATAAGTTTCTAAATTTCTTGCGGACGTGCAGAGGGTTTAAGGGAGTGAAATTATTATTCGAACTAAATTTCTAGCAGACGTGCTGGGGGTTTAAGGGAGTGAAATTATTATTATTCGAACTCGTTTGCGTAAGATCAACTATTAAGAAGTATTTTTTGAAACTAACCTAAGCTTCACTTCTAACTATTTGCCTAAGTAGATGTTTGTTCTTTTTAATTTTCAGGACTTAATCCTCGGTAAACCAGGGGGGAAGTGTATGGTCTAGTCCTGACCCCAAACATTTGTATGAAAAGTTACTTTAAAAGTTTCTAAATTTCTAGCAGACGTGTTGGGGGTTTAAGGGAGTGAAATTATTATTATTCGAACTCGTTCGCGCAACATAAACTATTTGTATTAAATAATCTTTCTAACACTTAAGAAGTATTTTTTGAAACTAACCTAAGCTTCACTTCTAACTATTTGCCTAAGTAGATGTTTGTTCTTTCTAATTTTCCGGATTTAATCCTCGGTAAACCAGAGGGGAAGTGTATGTTCTAGTCCTGACCCCAAACATTTGTATGTAAGGTTTCTTTATAAGTTTCTAAATTTCTAGCGGACGTGCAGCGGGTTTAAGGGAGTGAAACTATTATTATTCGAACTCGTTCGCGCAACATCAACTATTTGTATTAAATTTTTTTTTGAAGCTAACCCAAGCTTCACTTCTAACTATTTGCCTGAGTAGATGTTCGTTCTTTCTAATTTTCCTGACTTAATCCTCGGTAAATGGAATCAATTATGGCTAGAGCATCTCCTTGTAACACCTTCTAGTCGCTACCCCAAACATTTGTATGACTAAATCCAGATAGCTATCCATAACACCTCCTACAGAGTTAGGCTAGCTATTAGGATTAACGATCCAAAGCCGCCTTTGTGTAAATCCCAGTTCGATAGACGAGTTTCCCGCAATTTTTGGCGTGCCCAAACGGCGACCTAATTTTTGCACGTCCCTGGGAGTGCCTCGAAGTCTATTGAACCGCGAACGTAACCGATAAGTAATTTTCGATCATTTAAAATTCGCATCGAGTATTTATTTGAGAGACTCTCTGAGGAGGCCATCGACCCGATCCGAAACTTTCTTCGTTCTTGTGCAACTCGATGAGTAGTACTTACTTTGCATGTAAAACGAATAGAGGGAGAGAGAGAAATATTTTTAATCGATGTACGTTCAAGTGGAGAAGGTGAGATAACGTTTACTGATTCAGACGCGATACGATTGTTTAATGTAATTAAGAGGTTTTTAATAATAATAATAATAATATGGAAATATCGTTATTGAAATCGAAATAAGTTACGAATATGGACGTCCCAGAATCGGTGAGTTGGATAAAAGAATGGCGGTTTTGTAATTTCAAGGCTTGAAATCATTGTTATTAATTATCCGGTTTCAATCAGGAACTGTTTTCAAAAAATAATCCATCCGTGGCCGTTATTAGAGGAAATCATGAAATTAAGTAGAAAGTGCCTTGCATTACACATTAAAGACAGAAATTACTTAAATGAAAAAGGCGAATTTTAGAATTCTGGCCCGACAGACGTTGTCCTGGGCTTTCCTTCGGGTACCATAATTGATTCATACAATAAAACAGTAGCCCACACTACCATAGCCCGGGCACAAACACCCACTATGCTGATATGACCGTGGGTGACCTAAGTGACGGGTAATTCGTCGCATTTTATTTGAGACTCGAATTGTGGTACGTATTACCCGGACCTCGATAGTAAAAGATAGTAGTAAAAGATAGTAAAGAACAGGGGCTCCAAGAAGTTATAAACTTAGAAGAACTTATTCTCATTGATGAGTCGTGGTATAAATTTAAATTACATAATAACGAGGTAAAATTGTCTTAACGGTGGGTAAGATAGGAAGTGAAAATATATTTAAAGAAATGGTGTATTAAGATAAATTCATTTTACTCTGATTTTGACAAGTGTTCGTTTCATAATTTTTAAAATGTGGCGGCCTTGATTAAACAGAGAACTTGAAGCAGGTTTAGATGAAGAAATAGCAGTGGATGAAGGATAAGAATTAGTCGAGGAAGAATTGGAAAAAGTCGACGAGATAGAACCTGCATCGCAATGGTTTGAACACCATATGCAAAAATGAGAAAAGGAGATGATTTAAATTTTTAATTTGTCTGTGATCATTTAAAAATCCCGGTACCACCCAAATATTCCAGCCGACCATTCGAAACCATCCCCTAATCGGCAATAAAGCACTTCACCTTTCCCCATTCAACAGATAATTTAGGGTGTCTTGTACCACGTTCACTGTAATCTTGTCTCAAATAAAATGCAACGTACTGTATTTCCGGCAGCGATCCGTCCCGTGCCCCAGTGATGAGATGCCTCCCATCACCACCGCGAGGGATTCAGGGATCGGCACCTCGGCGAACGAGAACGCTCCTACGTTCGTGCTGACCGCCTCGAACGAGGGCGCCACCAACCGGCAGGGGTCGGAGAAGAGCCAGTGCTCCTCGCTTTCGGACGGAGAGAACTTCGAATGGGCTGGCGATAACGTCGAGGAGTCGACCCTCAACGACACTAATAGGTAAGAAAGTTATATAATAAATTGGTACCGGGATCGGTTACGGGCTTTGCTATTGGGGGAATTATGTCCCAAGCACACCGTCTCCACGGTCTCACTCCCTAGATGTATAGTGGGGGTGTTCGTGTTCGCCTGTTCGCCGTATTCACTTTGCGATCTCATATACCGCAGCGGTTGGCTCGTTTTTTCCAACAGTTTCTAACCAGTTTTAAACCGAGGAGGGCCCAATAATTTTTTTAGACCTGAGCTGACCTTAGAGCTGAGTGAGACGAGACATCTTTTCTCTAATAATTCCTCATAGATTTTAAAACTGTTCAAAGTGTACTGAAACCTTGATACCTTCTTTATTTTTCAATACTAATTAATTCTGAGCTGGGAGAGGCGAAATACATCATCGCCTAACCTAAAAGTCCTTGGGCGATTTTTCAACTTTTTTCCACTGTGAAAAGCTAATGCATTTCTCCTGTGACCAGCGTCATTAATTTACAAAATTAATTAGTTTATTGAACTACAGTGTGAACAGCTACGACGCATCATATCTCGGCCAACTGTCACCTATTTATCACAGTCTAATTTTGATATCCCGGGAAATACTCTGAACTGTGGGTGGTTTACGAATTTCTCTATTTTCTGAAGTCCAAAATAGTTGTTAGCACAGCACCTCATCATAAGTTCAAAAATACGAAGGGTGGCTCAAGAAAGTAAAGGGAATCATAAACGTTTCTCCCTTATAAATGCGTGTTTATTTGTGATTACCTTCGAAGTACCCTCCCTGTTGACAAAGAAGCTGATAGGAAATACAATGGAACCCGAAGAACGGAGCAAAGTGAAAACGAAAATCTGATGTTTTCTCATTTAGTGCAATGATAACGGTTCCTGTTACACGCTCATCAGTAATGACCACAAATCACACAACGCGACTATCGTTAAAACATATAACAAATACACTAATAGAAAAATATCACAACACAACCGACTTGGTGGTGTTGCTTGCCGAGGTAGCCCTATGATACGGTCTATACCCATGTAAACTATATTACTTAAATCATGCAATCGACAATAATCAGCCATTTTCATATTTGCTTCATGCTAGTAAAGGTATGAAGGTGGAGATTCCTGCTATCAACAATTTTGTAATAGTTATTTATTAAAGTAAACACAATACTCGAAATGATACACTTCCACAATTTGTTTGTGATGTTTGCGTAGTTTGTTTTAATATTTTCTTATGAAAACAGATATGAAGTGTACGTACCCATCATGGGATGCGCACCAAAGTGATTATTTCTATTAGAAATCTGGTTTTAGGCGTGTCGGGATTAAATTTCCTCATTTTAGAACTGGGCGTACATAATGATGATTCACGAAGACTATTAGTAATTGAAATTAATCGCCATCGACACGATATTTCGTACGTATTATGTGAAATCAACGTAACATTGATTTTATTTTTCGATTTACATTTAGTTGAACCTAAGTAGAAGGTGCTAATGTCGTGCTAAGTAATTTATGGAAATCAAAATCCTTTTGACGTCAGTGCCATAACAAAAAATATTTGTACTTTTTATAAACACAAGTAATCAATGATTTCATAACGTTGTTTGTATTTTTTGAATCGTCACATGGTGTTTTCTTTCACTTCCATTGTATATTACAGTGATTATTAGAATTGGTGTAAGAACACACCTCGGCGTGTTTCGATTTTCTATCGGACTGATTAGACAAGGAGTAATTCATCACGTCCTTATTTCTAACGGCTCCGTAAAACGTTATCTATGATTAAATTTTAATCGCTCGAGGCTCACCTAAAACGAACAATCAAACCGTGACTAATCACGCTAAGGAAGTGTGTCACTTTCAATTGTAAAATCGTAGCGAAAAGTACGGTTAAAGAGAAGGAAAAGTTGTAAAAATGTCGAAGAGGTAACCGAAAATGTGTGGTTTGTGTCAATCCATTGTCGTGGACGTTGAACAGATGCTGCAAAGTGGAAGGCACAAGAATTTTGAAACAATGGCGTTACTCACTGCTGACAGGTTTATAAGTGACTCCTAATGTGTGTGACCTTTCAATGCATACAAACGTAAAACGTGGGAATTAAGGGGGAAACCACGTTAGAAGCCCTAGCAATTTTTGGGTTTTTTTTTGGAAGGGAAGGAATAATTGAAACTAATTGAAATTAATACATGATTCTACTCATGTTTTCAATACTATCTCGTAATTTGTTCAAGCGTTTATCTTGTAAGATGGCAAAGTTACAAGCTATTGATCATAAAGGTCTCTTATTGTCTCCCCTTTTACTCATTTACTTTACTTAAGTACAATACTTAGGTAGATAACCTTTCGATTTATGGAATGAGAAAATATCGATTTTAATCGTCTGATGAGGTATCAACTTGATTTTAACAGAAAACAGTGGCGATCATTTCGTGGGAAGCGGAATATTTTGTTTCATATCGCGTGAGATAATCACAGCTATTATCCACAGTTCCCTAAAGAAAATACTTTGTTTACTCTACTTATTAAATTAAACTTTCAGCCGTGATCCGCAGGCGTGCCTATATATAATATTACACGTCATGGGTTTTGGCAAATCTCCATTTGGTCCACGTGGATGATGACATCTTACAATATTAACGTCGGTTTTATTTTATTTTCATGCAATTCCGTTTAAAACGATTGAAGGATAACGGAAGTTTCTGTTTTTAATTCGACCTCAAGCTACACTATCGATTGATGTACTGTTATTTATAGGTTGCCCATAACCCTTCACTTGGACTTCTGTAGATGTCCTAACCCTAAAAATCCCGCATACTTTGAAGAAAGATTAACACCTCGTAACAAACGAGAACCCGATAGGTTTGTTCTAACACCCCACCCTTGATTGAGTTATGGCAGATTTACCAAATTAGCGGCACGAACAAAGTACGACTGCCTATAAAGGCATTTATTCTCACTCGACTCATAGAGCCTTTAGGTAGCCTAATCCAATGTTCGATTTAATAAACCTTAATTTTGTTGATTCGAATTTGACACGGCGCCATTTTGACTTTACCAAAATGACGCCGTTTTCGCTAAGATTCCTCATTTTGTTTTATCACTAAATGTCACTAGCAACGTCACGCTTTGACTCTTTAATCATTCTACACATGCTCGCACACATAACCAGTTTGAATGAGGCATGCACGTCGTTTTCAGTATACCAATATGGCGACAACTTCGCGTCATCTGTCAGTTTCGCCATTTTGTCTTAGATCTCACGTAATCTAGCCTTAGAACAATTCGGGCGAAGTTTAGTGAATTATTTCAATCAATCGGAGTAACTTTATAGCCTTTCTGCCATTTTCACGAATTGTTATTTGTTGTTTTAATGGTAACGCCAGGGCAAAAATCAGGAGGTATTCAGTAGGATTCGAAGCTCTTGCTTCTCGCAACATATTCACGATTTCTGATGAATTTTTAGCTGTCACTTTCGACTTTAATTCTCATGCTAATTATAAGCTAATGAAATTTCATGGCGGATTCATATGAGGATGTAACCTGTCTACTTAACTGGTTAAGGTGACAAATTTTACAGGCAATTAGTCGCATTAGATAATTTTTCATTTCCATCGTAGATTGAACGAGAACAGCAACTCCCCGTCCGGAATAAACAGAAACTCCTGGTTACGGACCAGCCTGAGGAGATCGTCGCCGAGGTGAGTTACTCATCTTACTCACGGCCTTTTACTTCATTTCTCCATTTACTTGAACGCTCCGCTCGTATGACGAAGGTTATGCGAAGCGTAGTTTACGACGCCCACAATAGTCTGCTCGACCTCTAAATATGGTTGCGTTTTGTAAGGAAACGTCCGATGCTTTGAACGAGTATCTCTTATATTTGCGTTTCGTTTTGGTTTCAGCCATCAGGAGAACTTGAATAACAGGCGATGGGGATCATTCAGACAGTGAGTATTATTGTGTATTAGTACTAATCCGTAATTGCTTTAATGCACGTTCTTAAGGCGAAACCGCGTAGGTTAATTTATGTCACAGTTTTGTATAATGGTTTAAATTTCTCTAAGAAACTCCTTTTTTCCTGATATGATCCTTTGTTTTTAAATTTCCTTCAAAAATTGAACAAAACCTTATTATAGCTATGATGCTACGAATGAAAATTTTTATTTCAACCTAAACCTACGAAGCTCTAATTTTATACAACGAGCTGCAATTTATTTATGGATATTCCCCAAGGTCCGTTCTAATTGGAGTAATTGTATGAGTGTGTACACGTATAAGGATTCAATCCTAACTTAATATCGTAAATATTTGCCGATATAAAATTAATATGTTTCTGTTTGTTTTCCAGCAATGGGCGACGTCAGCAGATGGGATCCAACGCACTAGCAAGGTGATCATCTAATTAATGTTAAAACTAATAAACATATGTTTAATAACATTTTCAGTCAACTGTATCGAAGTTCCAGTTTCAATTCGTCAGGGAGGAGCAGTAATTGCGATACTACAGATGATATGTATTCCGATGCCTCCTTGGAAGAAGACGTGCATGACCTTAACCATAAAGTAAGCAAGATTTGTACATTATTTCAAGCAAGTATTCCAAAATAATATCTACATGTAGCAACCCTAGGCCTTGTTTCGAAGGCACTTAATGTTATGCAACACAAAATACACACCAATTCCACAAATAGGATTGTAGGTGTTTTTTAGAAACAGAAAATGAGTCATGAACAGATAATTTAGCTTTGTAAATGTTGCAATAAAATCGGCACTACAACCAAAATTGCAATGTAACCTGTAATAACAAACGCCTTGTAGAGTACTTGAGTACATACAACTTCGCTTAAATTCAAGCAGCCTGTAGCTTTAACATTTACTTTAGAACTTTTTTACATTCTAGTTGCCAAACAAGTAACGCTGAATAAACATTTCCTGTATTCACCATTACGTTTTGTGCTAAAACAGTTCTAAAAAGTGTACTGAATCTGTAATCTATAAGACATCTGCAACACACCTTGCACTACTTATCATTTCATTGCAACAAAAAGCACCTGTAAGCTGCTTTAACCATGTTTTGTAATCTATAAGACATCTGCAACACACCTTGCACTACTTAATTATTTCATTGCAACAAAAAGCATCTGTAAGCTGCTTTAACCGTGTTTTAAGTTAAATTTATATTGCAATGTATGCCTAGTTGCCATGCATTAAATTGCCTTTGAAATATGTTGCCAACGTATTGGTATAGAGTTTTGAAAGACGTGTGCAACACAAGCAATATTGAAAGCAAATATGTCATTACAACACCATAGAGTACTAGTGCTAATCATTTCACAAGATATAAAATACCTTACAAGCACACTTGCAACGCATTAAATTATTTTAGATATTTGTAGCATAATCGATATGGCACGCAACCAGACTTGCAACAAATCTTACAATTATAAATGCAAATCGTGTAGTTCATAAAGTGTCTGTTAGCCAAATTATGTAATTATGACTTCATATAATGTAATTACGTTCAAAAATACGTTACAGTGTTTTTGGTTAGACTTTTGAAATGTATATACTACATCACTAAAATGTAAAGTATGAATATGCACGGGTAATGCAAAAGCTACTGTATAGGTTGCAAACGATTCAGTTGAGCTTTGAAAAGCATAGCTAACGCAGTCAAAGTTACAACAAAGCTTGTAATTACAATGGAGTGTAAGTACATATGAGTGTATTAAAGTGTGTGTGCAAAACAATATGCATGCAATGCGTTAAATTCCTTTAGAAATTTGTTGCAAACGTTTTGGTTTAAAGATTCGATAGTCATGTGCAACCCAATCAAGTTACGACAAAACTCGTGATTATAAACACTATACAATTACATGCATAAACACTAGTGCTACACATATGTGTACTTATCGTTTCATTTAATGTAAAGAGTTTGTGTGCTGCCTAAGCTATGCATAAGACCATTATTATAATATCACCCAGAGTATGTGATATATACAGGAGGAAAAGAAATAACGTTACTACACTCAGCTACAATTTTGCATCACTGCCAGAATGTGAACGAATACTTTCATATAACTTGTTCGAATTATGATTTCACGTGTAAGTTGCAATTTACTAGTTTCTTGTGCTTGTATGAAGACATTTAATATTACAGTGCGATTCAAATGTAAGAAATCTATCTTATTACTCGCATAATTGCCAACATAGCGGTTACGAAGTCATCATGGAAAGACCATAGGCATATTTCCAAGTCCACAGCGATTACATTCGTAGAAAGGGCGTGATTTAATAAAAATGACACTTCAATTGACTAATATCAGGGCTGGTCCCGTCGCGGAAAACCCCCACATGTAAACAGTAAATTTAACGCTCTGCACATATCGGTTAATTGATAACAAGTGGGGTTATCTGGCTCGCAGTGTGCCCCTCCGTCTGACGTCACGTCATTGTGTGTATATCGCGGTTAAGGCTCGGCTCGGTTAGTACATAATTTTATTGGCCCTGTCAGTCTAATAAATTCGGTGACAGGCGACGAATCCTAATCGACCTCCTTAACCATATTCACGAACAAATCATAAATCCCCTGCGCGTCGTATTTATAAACGTGATAGAGTATTACGGTGTAGCGCGTCGGGACGAAAATAAATCGAGAAACACTCATCTTCCGATTTTTAGTGCCTACCGTAAAAATCACAGGCGCAATTTTTTGTGCCGATGTAGTGTCGTTCTCCTACCTACCGGTGATGAACGGGGTGTTGGAAAATTTTAAGATCTTCAAGATGAGCGACGAGGAGGAGATCGAAGAAGAACCGCCCGATCTGGATTTCGACATGTGGGAGGGACAGTTCGAGTTCGTGGGGCCCTTTCACACCAACGGGGTCAAAAAGTGCCTCAACGGCGAGGTAATGTAACGGGGAGGCCTGTCACTAGAGGGGGAACGTGTGGAACATTAACTATGGCTGATAGAGCGAATGCTCATTTAAAACCCTGTTTAGAGTACTCTTCGATTACAGTTCTAAACCTAAACGCCTGTTGCACCGGGGATTAACGTACGGTTTTATCCAATTTGGGCTTGTAAAGAGCTCTATATTATGCTCCTAGTCTAGTTTAAACTCAGGAGAGAGTTCGTGAAGAAAGAGACACTGTAGATGGCCTGAGAGGCGATTCGAACATTCATATTAGAGAATAGTAGGGAATGTTCCCTACTATTTGTCCTAACGTAGAATTCGAAACGGATTATCGCTACATGTCCATTCTATGATATTCTATTAAGAATGGAATTATGGAACACACCAAAAACCTTAACTTTGCTATAATGGAACCGATAGTAACCGTCGAGCTTACTTTCAAAACGTTCATGAATTTCTACACAATTAATGGTACTATCTTTTAGTTTGACCTCGTGATATTGTCTTTTACGTACGAAATTGATAACAACTGATTACAATTGCAGGCTCAAAAGACTCAAGATCAATGTTCAATAGTTAGTGGCGATACTTATGGGACTTGCCTCCTCTATTTAATTTTTTAAAAGAACACAACATTTTCACGTTTTTCATTGCATATTGCTTCATATACTATAAGTTATAAAATATGTAATTCTTTACAGTTTCAATTTCTCCAGCAGCAAGTGAGCGCACTGCAGAGCTCTGCGAATCAGAACGATGAGAGATACACGAGGGCGAAGGCGGACAACGCCGCCCTACAGGCGAGGGTCATCATGCTGGAGGAGCAGCTGAGGGAGACCGAGCTGAGATACGAAGAAAAATTGCAGGTGAGGGAACGTCGGTAAATATTTGAATAGGGCGTGTGTCCTTGTGATTGTGAATTCTAAATTTACTCCGGTAGTCTCGATAAGTTTCCTTATCTTGGCTTGTTTGATCACTAGATCACATCAACATACACTGTGTTCACTTTGAACAACCGATTCGCTGTGATTTTTCTATGTTTTAATCACGTCAACTTTAAATGTGACGACAGGGCGAGATGAAATGATGTGTCACTGGCTAGTGCAATTCAAAAGCGACCGAAAAACATGGTTTTAGATCATTCGTTAAAGTAGTTTTTGGTTTGAGAGATACAGACGGGACACATCCCTCTTGAATTATAAGACAGAAATAATAACATGTCCTACCTTAAACACATTCTGATGATTCTCGTTCAAATCCGTTTCCAAATTTCCCAAAGCTCTGTGAGTGCCGCTATGAACTCATCCAGTCTCCACGGAAGGACTCTCCTGCCAGAAACCCGACAATAGAAGTGGTTCCTTCCCATATTAGGCACACAACAGGAGTGTTTTTTTACCTGAAACATGAGATAAAAATACAAAAACAATGATAAATCTCTAACCTAATACTGTATTAGCTGTTGGAAAGCAATTTTTCTCAACTAATTCCATTATAGGTGTGTTTACTTGTCATTGGACTTCTTATTACCAAAAACGCCATCGTATTTGGATAAACAAATTTTTAAACACCGTTTCCCCTTTCCAGGACGAGCAGAAAAGGACTAAAGAACTTGTCACAAGGCTCGACAGAGAGAAAGTGCTCCAATTAGAGAACGCCAGCATACGCCTGAGGGCATCGGAGACGGAATGCAACAATTATAAAGAGGAGGTGTCCAAGCAAAGGACCCAGATCGAAAAGATGAAGACGCAACGGCAGGTCCTCACCGATCAAGTGGAGGAGCTGACCAACGAGCTCAACAGGTCGAAAGAGGAGATACGCTCGATGAGAGATCAGGAAGTCAGGTAAAAGCGAATCTCTAAGAAACTCCTTTATCGAGTGTCCTTGATCCTTCACATGAGCAAACTTTTTCTTCTATGAAGAAACCATAACAACACCTGAAATACTTTTTTAAAGCAACCTCCTGTGTGACACTTTCCCCGATCTACATAATTCTAAACATAATTCCACCCTCCTTACCTCAATTTTTACAGGTTGAAACGCGAGTATGAAGCTCAGATCCAACTCCTGGAAGAGCTCTCGAGGGAGGTGGAGAGGCTCCGTATCGAGGCGAGGACCCCTGCTCTGCCGACGACCTCTCCCGAAACTCTACGCCTGGAGGAACTGCACGAGGAGATGTCCGAGTTGAGGTCCGAAAATTCCCAACTCAAGGAAGTCAACGAGGAGCTGCAGGCGAGCCTCCTGCACGCCGGCCTCGAGACCGGCAGAATCCTGTCTATCGGGGAGAACAGCCTAGCCGCAGAGCTCGACGTCATGTCACAAGACGAAGTAGGCAGAACGAGATTTTGTTTTACAGTTCCAATTGAATTCGTTGTAATTTCATTTTAGGTCCACCAGGCACTGAAAGAGCAACAGGAAGTGAACAGGCAACTGAGAACTTACATAGAGGGGATCCTTCTCAACATTGTGGAGAACCATCCTCAGTTATTAGAAGTTAAGCATAAATCTCTCTGAAAGAAAGCGCGAGTATTCGCAGTTTGTTTTGTAAGAATCTGGAATTGCCAAACGGGCGAGGGGGAATCTTTTAAATTGATATTACTGTGATATATTGATTTCAATTATTACGTTGAGCGTTGATATGGCTGGTGCTTGGACAATACATGCGATCCATCAACGGGTGTTTGAATGGAGAAAGTTTTTAAAGAAAATTTGTTGTTCAGGTGGTTCCTATGTCAGGTACTTAATGCTGTATATAAAACGAAGGGAACATGCCGATTTCTATAGTAGATTCGACTTTGTTTTTATAAAGGTGATTGTTTGTGCAATAAAAATGAAAATAACGACAGAATTAATTTTTTTATGATTATTTATGATTACTACTACTACTTATATGTCCATGAAATTCATTAATAACCGTCCTCTACATGTGATTAGATACTGTGATTAGTGGTACAAAGAATTTTGTTTTGGCCTTTGGAGAATTTTTTTCGTTTTCCTCAGATTTCTTCTTCAAATGTATATTTTTGTATACAACATTGTGAAATGTGAAATTGTTTTTAATCTCGAAATATTAGTGGCGCCCTTTGAAACTTTTAATTATTTTTGTAACAGAAGCTGTATATCTTTTAATGTTAATTATTAAATAAGTTTATTGTATATTAACGAAGCGTTTTAATCCATATAAAATCGTGATTAAAGTCTTAAATGTAACATCGTAGATATAATCATGTGTAAAATGATAAAATAAACAGTACAATATATATATAAACGACGAGTTCGCTAAGAGAATATTGCGATATTGCATAAAGAAAGAATGCGAAAAACTAACTGTTTTAAGCCTTATTCGATCAGTTCGACATAGTTGGCAGGGAAGAGGCCGTAGGTGATCCCGTCTGGAGCGAGACCCTGCCACCAGCCCTCGTCGACCTTCTCTATATTAGTGATAAAATCCCCCGGATCGAACGATATCTCAGTATCGTCGGCTACAATCAAAAACAAACTGTTTCCCTGCGACATCTACGAATTTTTAAAACTAAATTACCTGCTTGGTAGTCGTACAGCGCCCTCGCCTTCAGCCCAGACGTCAGCCCATATATGTACTCGTCGACGAACTGCTGTTCGGTGATCTGTTCGATCGGCTGCGGCGTCTCCTCAATCTCCTGTTTAGTCGGCGCGATCGGAGTGGTCGGCGTCGCGGTTGTCTTGTCCTTTGGGCACCGTTTGATTGTCGAGAATTGGTCGCCCTCCTCGTCGCTGAAGTCGCCTTTTTGTTCCGACTCGTCCACCCTAAAATAAACGAGAAAGAAAAGTTATCGAGATAACATAACCCCTGCGACGATAGAATATTTTACATTTTTTGACACTAACCTTTCTACAGTGCTCTGCACCACGGAGGACTTCAACAGCGAACTCCTGACCGGCTTCTCTGGAGTTCTGCTCGCCTTGACTTCGCCGCCGAACTTACTCCTGCTCTCCTCCTCATTCTTCCTGTTCCTGACCTCCTCCTGCTCCTCCCTCAGCTTCGCCTCCTTCTCCTCCCTACGCGCTGTCTCGATCTCTAGCCTCTGCATCTCCTCCTGCTTCCTTTTCTTTTCCTCCTCTATCCTCGCCCTCTCCTCCTCCTCCTCTCTCTTCCAGAACTTGTCGCGCTCCTGTGAGTTTATCTCCTTGCCGGGGTTGATCCGCATGTAGGCGGTGCCCACCGGCGTGGCAGGCTCCATTGGCTCCACCTTTGCCTTAAATCTGAAAACAACCGTTCAGATATGAATACCTGGAATATGCATATTCTACTTTAACCTCCGTCTTAGCCCCCTGAACGACTGGGAAAGGGATAAAAAACAGTGAACTTCTGTTCCCGAGTATGTAGGGAACTGATTAAATTCATATAACATTTTCTGAATGGCTAGAATCTTTAAACTTGGCAGGTTTACAGCTTAGGCTGTAAAAATCTTAGCTTCATCCAAAACCCAATGTAAAACGTTTAATCCGGAATACTTCACAAGGGACTGACCTGTATTCTGATCCGCTCTTCTTCAGCTTGTCGATTATCAGGTCACTGTCGACTTCCTCTTCGTTCCTGGCGTTGAGGGTGAGGTGCGCCCCCGAGAAGAACCTCTCGATGTCCCTAAGGTGGTTAGCACACAGTCCCTTCCTGACCGTGTTCGCGCCCTCGCCCTGCCAGTTCAGGAGGACATACTTGTCTAGCGACGTCTTAGGATCGTTGATCTTGACGAACGCGTACATCACCTTGCCACTGTTAAGGTCCTCGCGGAGCTCCTCTATACCGTCACAGCCTCTGCTCACGACTTTCAGGGCGTTCGTCTGGCCCTCGTAGCCAAACAGCGCCCTAGAACGGTGGAATTATAGGATGTAAAGTGGATCGACTTACCACAGCAACAAAGACTAAACAACTAATTCAGACATTTTCAGGTTGAGAAGAAATAATTGTGTAGTGGGATGTTTCGGCTGAGTGGTTGAGGACCTTTCGTCCCCTGGCGCTTCCTATTTACAATCTAACGTTATTATGAAACAAATTACTATTGCAACACAGCAAAATCAATCATCTTAACAAACATAATCTAACAGGTTGCTACCTGGTATTCAATAATAGTAAGCGTCTATTATGACCGACAATACGACATAAACATGTCTTTAAAGCACTGTTTACTCAAAACATTGATTTATTTTATAGTTAATGAAAGGGATATTTACCAGTTCGTTTCCGTTTTTATATTCAGAACGTCCTGCCAAGCCTCCAGCAACTGGGCCCGGTTTTTGCTCAAATCCACGGCCATTTTGTCGTTATACTAACGTAAACGGATCCGCTAGTATTACTAGCTGTTACTTTCAAGTATCGCCTACGAACGTATTATTTAAATACTACCGATAAACCTATCTTTGCACAACAATCGAGGAAAACGATAAATCACAATAACAAATCACATGCACTTGAGAAGACGAGACCAAGGAACGTGGAAACCACAGATCAGGTCAGGTTAGGTGGTGGTTGGTAGGTCGGTTGGTGGAAACATGGTGAAAGCATCCACGGAAAGCGAATCTTAGCTAGAAGCGTGGACGAGTAGAACAATAATAATAATAAATCCTATGAGTAGAACCGAATGTGCACGAGCGGGCACAAAGAAGTAGGAGTAGGAGGTGAATCCTGGGAATTTTCGAAGTCCAACGGAGACAAATACACGTCGTAATTCATGTTAAACTAGAAATTTCCCTATTTTCTGTTTGATTACAATTGCAGAATCACCTGGTGGCTAATTTCCACCTATTAGAAAGAGAGGCAAACACTACCTCATCATTTCTCTCGTTCGAAGGAGATCTACAAGCTGTTTTACGTTGTCCATTCGATTTAGAGGTTACGTTCTTTCAATTTATAAAGTTTGTCAGTCGACGAGACGCGCCTGTTGTTTTTACTTGTAAAAATGGTGTTTTTAAACAGTGGAAGTACGTACATGACGGGCAATTAGAGTCACGTTAAGTGCTTTGAAATCAGACGGCCCCAATATGGCTAGTATAATAGAAATCCCCTTGACGGATACAGATGAGGTGAGTTTTGGTTTTCAAATATTAAGAGATGTTTTGAGATTGTTGATTTCGTTATGGAAAACAATGCTTTATTGTTTATTACCCGTACTGTTTCCCCATGGAGTTTCAAGGCATCCATATTTAAACTGTTTGGCAGTGTCGGCACTTTTGATTCTCACCTCATTTCTTATCTTTAGGTGATCGAATTGCCTGTGGACCAACTCCCCGATGGCGACGAGGTGATACTCATATTACAACAAGAAAAGGCTCATCTGTCTGTGTGGGTAACATTGGCCGTAAGTGTTTTATTTCTTAGGCTACGTCCTAATTCAAAACACCCGTAACAAGCCTGATGATGATTATTATGGGCTAGATTTGGCTGTGCTTTCCTTTCCACATCCCACAAATGTTAACCATCACCACATAAACTAACCCTTGTCCTTCGTCAATGACTCATTAATTATACCTATGTGTTGATTCTAGGTGGAGTATTACAAACAAGGTAAAATTGAAGATTTCATAAAGGTTCTGGAAACATCTCAAGATGCCAACATTAACTACCGTGACTTCGAGAAGGATCAGATGCGATCGCTCGACTTGCTCGCCGCCTATTACGTGCAGGAGGCCAATAAGGAGAAGAACAAGGATAAGAAAAAGGAGTTATTCAACAAGGCCACGCACTTATACACAATGGCAGATAAGATCATCATGTACGATCAGGTAAAACGATATTCTCAGTAGTTTAGAATGGACGATACGAATGCCGTATTATTTTGTAGAATCATTTACTGGGTCGTGCATATTTCTGCCTGCTCGAAGGGGATAAAATGGAGCAAGCAGATGCCCAGTTCAACTTCGTATTGAATCAGTCCCCGAATAACATACCATCGCTATTGGGCAAAGCTTGCATTGCTTACAATAAGAAAGATTTTCGGGCTGCGCTGGCATTTTACAAGAAGGCGCTGAGGACGAACCCCAACTGCCCCGCCGCCATAAGATTAGGTAGAGAGTGAGACGATAATCATGAAATTGATAATCCTAAGTTATTTCTTAAGGAATGGGTCATTGTTTCATCAAGCTGAACAACTTGGAGAAGGCCCGCCTGGCCTTCGAGAGGGCCCTCGAGTTGGATCCGCGTTGCGTCGGAGCTCTCGTGGGGTTGGCGATCCTCAAGCTGAACCAACAGAACCCGGATTCGATTCGTGAAGGTGTTCAGATGTTGTCGAAAGCTTACGGGATAGATTCTACAGATCCTATGGTTTTGAACCATTTGGCCAACCATTTCTTCTTCAAGAAGGTTTGTGAACTGAAGGTGAAATTAAATTTTGATTTCATGGAATGTTTCTGTTCCAGGATTACAATAAAGTTCAGCACTTGGCTCTGCACGCCTTCCATAATACGGAAAACGAGGCTATGCGCGCTGAAAGTTGTTATCAGTTAGCTAGATCGTTTCAGGTGCTGCATGACTATGATCAGGCCTTCCAGTACTATTATCAAGCGACGCAGTTTTCTCCCGCTTCGTTTGTCTTGCCACATTTCGGATTGGGGCAAATGTACATCTATCGAGGGGATACAGAGAATGTAAGTTTCGTTGAAATTGGTGAAATGATGATCAAGAGCAGCATATTTTCTAATAGCATCATGAATATCTATTATGGCTATTATATACATATACAGCTACTACAGTGAAATTCAAATATAAATGAATGTCTGTTTAAAATTTCCGTTCAGCAGTCTTTAAAACCCATCTAAGTTTTTAACTGTAATCACATACTTTTTGTAGGCCGCTCAGTGTTTTGAAAAGGTGCTCAAAGCCCAGCCGAGCAACTACGAGACGATGAAAATTTTGGGCTCACTGTACGCGAACTCGTCGTCGCAATCTAAAAGAGACATCGCCAAGGTCCACCTGAAGAAAGTCACCGATCAGTTCCCCGACGACATCGAGGCCTGGATAGAGCTGGCGCAGATCCTGGAACAGAGCGATCTGCACGGTTCGCTCCAGGCCTACGAGACGGCCATACAGTTGCTCAAGAAGAACGTACAGAATGAGATCCCCGTGGAGATTTTGAATAACGTCGGAGCTTTGCATTATAGGTAGGCGCTTTTTTTTCACATGTATGAAATAGTGAAGGGTTTATTAACTTGATTTACTTGCAGGTTGAGTAACTTGAACGTAGCGAAGAAGTACATCGAGGACGCCCTCGCCTTGGCGAAGAAGGAATCGGCTCAAGATCCGCAGTACTTCAACTCCGTATCCGTTACAATGACTTACAACTTAGCACGGCTCTTCGAGGGGTTGTGCCTATTCGATAAGGCGGAGAAGCTTTACAAGGACATCCTGAAGGAACACCCGAACTATGTTGATTGCTACCTCAGATTGGGGTGCATGGCGAGGGACAAGGGTCACTTGTACGACGCCTCGGATTGGTTCAAGGAGGCGTTGAAGATCAACACGGAGCACCCCGACGCCTGGTCCTTGCTCGGCAACCTTCATTTGGCCAAGCAGGAGTGGGGTCCCGGCCAGAAGAAGTTCGAGTTGATATTGAACGTAAGTGTCCAATTTCTAATAGAAGAATTCTTATTATACAGGTATTGAAGTTAGGTACTGAAAAGAAGTAAGATTTTTAGTTTGAAATAAAATCTCGCGAGGAGTGCATAATAGTAATACACTTCTGTTGTTGTTACATGGTGTTTTCTCGCCTTTGTCACTCTTGTTATCTTCCAATCTTGTGGAATCTCTTGGGTGTTCCACGCCCTCCACATATTTCAGTGTCGAAGTGTCACCCTTCCTTTTCCTATGCAATTTCAAAAATAAAAAAATATTGTTTCCAGAACGCTTCGACCTCACAAGATTCGTACTCCCTGATAGCCTTAGGGAACGTCTGGCTCCAGACCCTGCATCAGCCCATTAAGGACAAGGAGAGGATAAAGAGGCACCAGGAACGTGCTCTGCAGATGTACAAGCAGGTCATCAAGATCGACCCGAGGAACATTTGGGCAGCGAACGGCATAGGTGCGATATTCGCCCACAAGGGGGCCGTGAACGAGGCGAGGGATATTTTCGCGCAGGTCAGGGAGGCGACGGCGGACTTCTGCGACGTCTGGTTGAACATAGCGCATATCTACGTCGAGCAGAAGCAGTTCGTCAGTGCCATACAAATGGTAGGTGTGTTTCTGCGAGCAGCAAATGTGTAAAATGGTATAAAACAAGCCGCTGTCTGCCTCTCTCTGTTTCTCCACCTACTTCTTCTAAACTACGCAGCAGATTTGGATATGGTGTTCATTAACAGAAAGAGCGATAAAATTACTTGCACTAAAAGGAAGAGAAATTCGTTACATGATACCTAAAATCTTATTGAAAATTTATACCTTCCACTCTCTTTTTTTCTTTGTTTCTGTAACTTACGATCAACGTTTGTTTTTACAGTACGACAATTGCTTGAAGAAGTTCTTCAAGTACCACAACGTGGAGGTGTTGCAGTATTTGGCGAGGGCCTACTTCAAAGCTAACAAGTGGAAGGAGGCGAAGATGGTGCTATTGAAGGCGCGCAGGGTCGCTCCCCAGGAACCGGTCCTGCTCTTTAACATCGCCCTTGTGTTGCAAAAGTTGGCGACGCATATTCTGAAAGACGAGAAGTCGACGTTGTCCACCGTACTGCAGGCCGTGCATGAACTGGGCTTGTCGTTGAAGTAAGTGAAATCGGCGGTTTAAATAATAGAAAGATTGTAAGTATGTTATGATCGATTTCTTAAAGAATTGAGTCAAGAAAAACTTAAGCTCTCAATGGGTCGAGTAGAAGATATTTATAATCTGATTTCTAGTTCGCGTGATCTTTAATACCCTCATGGGAAAGGATCGCCCTTCCAAGGGTCGAAGCGAAGTTGGGCTGGCCGGGTAGGCCCAAAGAAGTCGTGGACGGTGAAACGGGAGGAAACAAATTGTTTAATTGTTGATTTTGGAGTTGGAACTCTTTTCCACACTCACACAAAGACAAAATATACAAATTTTTCAATGCCGATTCGATTTTGTTCACAGGTACTTCGCTTATCTGGTCGAGTTAGGCGACAAAACAAAATATGACGTTACCCTGGCGGAGCTCGAAGCGAGGCAGTGTAAGGATTTGCTGTCGCAAGCCCAGTACCATGTCACCAGGGCCAAAAGGGTGGACGAGGAGGAACGGATGATTAAGAAGAAACAAGAAGAGGAACGTACCGCATTCAAGATGAGACAAATGGAACAAATGGTGAGATAAACGATTGTTTCATTCTATATTTACATGTGATATTTGAAAGCACCGTCAGTATGAGTAATTGTGGTATCATATATTGTCTTACACCCTTATTTATCTCATATGGTTCAGCGGGTTAAAGGTTTGTTTGAAAAATTCAAATATGAATTCTGCTATTTAAGAGTATGTATAGTATAATATATTGATGAATATGAAACTCGCAGGGTGGATCCTTTAGAAGGTTCTAAGCCCATGGTGTAAATTTCATCTCGATTACTTTTACAGTTTTGGGAATATAGGGATGTATTTGATGCAGTGCCATCTAGGTAACTTTTAGCGCCTGGATTTTACTAGGAATCACCATCAGTACAAATACACTAGTCAAGTTGATCCTTGCCTGAAGTAAGATCGTCAAGGGTAGATTTTTAAAAGGTCCATAAAAGGATTCCTGAGGGGTTCAGCATATTCAACTCCTTTTGTTTTCTTACTTGGAGAATCTACAGATTTTTTTATGGCTAAATCTAAAATTATCCCCTTGTTTCTTCTTTTTCTAGAAAAAACTGGAAGAAGAGAAGCGCCTGACGAAAGAACAGATGCTCCAGAAGCGGCAGGAATACAAGGAGAAGACCAAGAACGCGATTATCTTCGCGGAAATGCCCTCTGAGAGAAAAGGGAAAGCAGGCCGAGGACGAGTAAAGGGCGGCGACATCATATCCGAGTCCGACAGCGATCGCGAGAACGTCGAGAGCGCGCCCAAGGAGAAGAGGGAGCGCAGATCAAAGAAGGACAGGCGGCCGAGGAACGCTAGATCGGAGAACCCGAGGCGCAGCAAGAAGCGCAAAGGGAAATCCGGGGGCGACTCAGGCTCCGACAGCGGCAGCGGCAAGCCGAGGAAGCGGCGCAGAGGGCAGAAGGCCAAGGAGGAGAAGAAGTCCCAGGACGGCCTCACCGCCAAGCAGAAGAGCAGGATAGTCTCGAAGGCGACGATCTCGTCGAGCGACGACGACAGCGACGCCGACAAGCTGAAAGTCGTCAGCGGCGACGAGAGCGAGCCCGAGACGCAGAAGAGGGGCAGGAAGATATCGTCCGGGTCGGAGTCCGGGAAGTCGAGGTCCAGGAGCAAATCCAGGTCGTCGTCGAAATCTGGGTCCAGGTCGAGGTCGAGCTCTAGAAGCAGGTCCAGGTCGAAGAGTCGCTCGAGGTCCAAAAGCAACTCGAGGTCGAGGTCCAGGAGCAGCAAGGCCAGTTCCAAATCCCGGTCGAGGAGCCGCTCGAGGTCCAAGTCCAAATCCAAATCCCGGTCGAGGTCCAGATCGAAATCCAAAAGCAGGTCGAGGTCCAGATCAAAGTCCAAGAGTAGGTCCAGATCCAAGTCCAAGAGCAGGTCCAGATCCAAGTCCAAGAGCAGGTCGAGATCCAAGTCCAAAAGCAGCTCGAGGTCTACGAGCAAGTCCAGGTCGAGGTCGAGTTCAAGGGCGAGCAGGTCCAAGAGTAGGTCGAGGTCGGGGTCCAGGGCCAAGTCGAAGTCGAAGTCGCCTTCGAGGTCTCGGAGCAGTTCGAGGTCGAAGTCGAGGAGTAGGTCTAGGTCAAAATCAGCGAGCTCCTAAGGCTGGAAACTGTGAAGTATTTTCAATGGAACGGTACTTTTATTACTTGAAATGTCGTGCTATAATTCACAGTTTTTCTTTAAATGTCGCTTGTGGAATGGTGGGTCGAGGCAAATTTTCGTTATGAGAATTGTTTTGGAACCTTTGATATGGGTTGAAATACCTTTGTTTTAATAATCTTTCAATACTTGTGCTACATATAGAGGTATATAGATAGAGACGAACCCAATACTATGGACTCTTTTAATATTGAGGTTTTTTTTTTGTTTTTTATAGAAACTCGTAGACCGAATAGTATTTTGGTTGAGCATTTATTAATTGAAACATTTTTATATATAACCTTATGATGGGTTTTTTATTATTTTTAACATTAAAATATACAGCTTTCTCATAAGGAAATCACGGTTTGAAAGAACATTACATGAGCAATTTATATAATCATAATTATTGTTAAGAGATAAAACAAACGAAATTCAGTAGCGTTACAGGTAAATAGAATAAAACAATTTTACTCTACTTATAGTTAGTCTGTTAATTCCTATGGTTTCTTTATATGTAAAATAAAAATATAAGGTGAATATTTTAGTAATATTCAAAAATAAAGATATGAACATGTCGTATTGTGAAAATGTTTTATTACGTGTCTCTGTCTTTATTGAGGTATCTATTTTAACTGGAAAACTCTGATGTTATGTAGAATTAAGTGCATTTGGATATTACTAACACCGTTAGAATTTTGCTAGCTGAAATTCAGGCCGTAGACTTAGAACCCTCGTAGCAGCCTATCCTGTGAGTTTCATAGCGAAATTCCAATGTTTACACTTTGGGGCCGAAAAAACCAGGGGGTAACCCCTTGCGGTTTTTGCCAGAAACTGGTCGATTTCTGATTTTCGAAATTCCGGTGCCAATCGAAAGAGGATATTTCCCTGACGCCAAAAATGTAATTTTTCCTTTCCTACGACGTCCACTTTTTTAGTTATAAGGGAAATAAAAGTGCGTAAGAATGAAACACTAACGAGCTATAATTAGGGATAAGAAAACGATAAGGATGATTGCTTTTTAACAAGCCAAGATTAAACTTAAAGGTTGCGTTGGGATGATTATAGCAACCCACGCACAAGATATGAATTAGAAAATAATTATGGAGCCACATCTATTGAGAACTTGCATCGAACACATACTCTAATCTATAGCAACCATTTAAAAAAAATACCTCAACTTTTGTTACATTTCATGAAGGTTTAAATGCTCCTCGTAAGATGGCACTATACTGGCATCACTCACTAATGAGTAATATCGACATACTAAGCAATTTTGAACGCCAGGACCGAATTTGTCCCAGATCAATCCACTAGATTGATTAATATTAAATTTGAAAGTGCTGTTGTTATGTAACAATTTTGATTATAAATATTATATGCAATCGATCAAAAGGGAGATGGTTTAAAACTTTTCGCTACGCTCATGAGTGTAATTACATTTGAAAAGTATTAAGCAAAGGATATGTTAATCGGATAGTTGTGGTGTAATTATAGTTGGTGATTTGATACCCAGATTGATTATTACATCTACATTCCAACAATTGCTATCCACTAAAATGGTTCTGATTGCTGGAAACCAACCCGTTAGAATAAATGTACGATTTATTTCTTTGTTTATCTGAGTTGCCATGTAATCAAACTTCAATACTTGTCAAGATGGTTTCAAAATGTCCACGGTATTTGTAATAACCCTGTCCATTTGGATCGTAGGAAATCTAATCGTTCTCTGTCCTTTTCCAGCCAGAGGGTAACATAGTGATTTGCTGGCTGAGCTCGAATCAGATCCCCAAGTATTACGTCTGCAAAAGGGGGGAGACGTGCTGCGCTGAAGGATGCTGTACGGATGCGCCGCAGTCCTACCTTCAGTCATGGAGTTTCTGGTAAGAAAACCCATGCGTTTAATGCATCCCATGCGTCATCGCTTAATTCTGGTTATTCTTACGATTGGTTAATGGTGTGATTGATTTTTGTTTAAAGGTTGATAGTGCTGTTGGTGCTGATCTCGCTCTACTACTGCGTGAAATTATGTAAAGCAGTGGAAAGGCGCCGTAAGCGAAATCAAATCATCCACAGTCGGACGTCCGCCAGGCCCAGAAACCGTGAGTGTTTATTTTTGTGTGCTAATGACACTTTATTAAACCTCTATTGCTGTTAATATCTTCCTTGATTGCTTTTTCGGTAGGTTTCTTCCTTTGTTTTGGTTTGGTGCAGAGAGCGGTTGTGGTTTATGTTCCGTGGTAAATGTCAAAGTTTAGGCGCGAACGACCTACCTCCTTTCGTGTTCCGCGCTTGTTAAAGTGAGGTTATGTCCAGAATGTGGTCGTTGAATCTGCTTCGAATACTACCTACTAGTGGTCTGTGATGCTTAAATTAACTGCACTGTTAAATCCGGGCATTTTTGATCTCAGCTCAAGTGGAGCGCCCCGCGAGTTCCCAAATTAACAAGGTTGAAGACAAGGAAATGCCACCGCCGGCCTATCACGACGCAGTAAACATGCCCAGGCTGGGGGCGACGGTCGAAGTGGTGGAAGTTCACCCGGAAAGAAGAAATCCGGAACGTCCCGTGGGAACCAACAGGATCCTCCCTGCCTGCGTGGTGATTGTCGAGAAATAGTGTGGATTTGAAATAAATTTGTAGTGCGAAGGTAAAAGATTCGACTTTGATTGACTGTAAAGGTACAGGATTTTTAAAGAAATTAAATTTAAAAAGGCTAAAGGAGGGTCCACGAAAATAGGATTATGTAATCGAAGTACCGTGACGTGTTAAATTATGCACTCAATTTATTCCAGAAGGTTAGTTTGTAAAGTCGCGCGTATAATTTGTTTGTTTACATTAAATCGATTATGGAGAATCCGTCGAGCGGTTCATTTATTTTCGCTTGTCAGAACCGTTCTAACCTAACGGCGATGTAATGGAATGATACCGGGGTTTGGGTAAAGTTTCACGCCGCCGGCTGTATCCTCCCCGTGCGGCGATATAGCGAGGGATCCTTCACTCAGTAGTAAAACGTAAGTTCCTTGTGGCTTTTCTTCGTTTTTGTGTCTTCATTTTGTAATTTCGCGCCCGGCGCCGTTCGCAATCGATACGGCGACGCCGGGCGTCGGCGACGTCGTGAGTGTACAGAGTGTACAGTCGACGACACGCACAAACACGTCGCAACTTTTAATGAAACGACGTCGACATGAGTGTCAAGGTGAGTGTTATGATATTTCCTCGACGGGCCCGTTAAACCTGACGACGTCGTCGACGACGACGTCAAGAGAACGCGCGATTATTTTTAGCCGGGATATGACGGTCGTTTAATCCAATTAGTGGCCGCGCTATCGTTAAGTCCTGAGGTCGATTCGCGAAAAAAACACGACGACGGCGGCTCGAAATCCTCTCGCGTCTCTCCCTAAAAATAGTGCCAGGGAGAGAGAGGGAGAAAGAGGGGACCCTTCCTCCTTTCCTCGATCTGGCGAAGTCTGTATATTTTTCCAAGTGTTTGTTGCGCGTACTTCACGCCTAGTTGTTACTGCGATCTTGAATATCGGAGATCTGTGCTAAGGTATTTTACGATTATATTTTCTTTGAGTCACGAGGGAAATCGAGGCTTCCTTTGGATACCCGCGACGCCTCGATTGTCTTCGTGACCTTGGCGGAAAGCCCTTTACTTGTCCCTCCCCTGGATTCCAGGACCTCATACCGATAGAGTTTTTTGGATAAGCCCATAAGGCAGCTGATCTGAATTTAAATTCAAAAATTTAGAAGCAAAATACTAGATCATGTTTTTAATATGTTTGTGTACATTCATCTTTTCCACTTAACGTAGCTGAACACTTAATTTTCCCTGTATTCACTCACAACAACTTTTTTAACACCCTGTATATTTTTGTCTTACTTTGCTCTTTTGGTTAATTTACGTTCCACCGATTTAAAATCTTGTACAACTTAAGTAATGTCGAGCAAAATTTGTAATTTCGCCACATTTGACATCACTACTGAAATTATTTTTTCAAATATGAAAAAGTTTCATTAAGTAGTATTGGGGGTGAAATATAAGCTATTCCGGAAATATTTCACTACAATTCTCATTTATAGGGTCCCTAGATGCCAGAGCAACTTTCCCTATCAAATAATTAACAAAGAGAACAAATCTTGACGCACCCGTCCGAACTGCAAGACACGGTAACCACCGACACGTGTTTCTGCTTTCCTTTCCTTAAAAAGTTATAAGCGTGTTTCGCTAAAGTATAGTCATTTGGACCAATAGTGCGCAAGGGTAAACCTTCTGATCGCCATAGGTTTTTCTACATTAAGTTGTTGCGCGCGCATACAACGGGATCGTAAGGACGCTAAGAAATGCTTTCAGTGAAATCAGACGTAACCATGCATATAATATTGGCTTAAGTATTTCGCAAAAGTTCAGTCACATTTGACTAATAGTGTGAGCCTTCTGATCGCCATAGAATTTCCCCTGATCACGAATCCGGGGTCGGAATTTCGCCACCACGTCATCACGTTTCCCTTTATGAAGTCAGGTTCTGAAAATTCCAGATGGCGGATCCAATATGGCGGATGTGTTGTTCAAGATGGCGGAAAAACCTGTCCAAATTTCATATGGGGCGGTTTTTAACGTTGCTGACTGCGAATCTAAAGTCCAACTTGAAGCAGTCATGATGGCGGATCCAATATGGCGGACGTATTATTCAAGATGGCGAAAACACCTGGCCAAATTTCATATAGGGTGGTTTTTGCGGTTGCTGACTGCGAATCTAAAGTCCAACTTGAAACAGTCATGATGGCGGTTCCAATATGGCGAGCGTGTTGTTCAAGATGGCGGAAACACATGGCCAAATTTCGTATGAGGCGGTTTTTGAGGTTGCTGATTGCTAATCTAAAGGCAAACTTGAAGCAGCCATGATGGCGGATCCAATATGGCGGATATGTTGTTCAAGATGGCGAAAACACCTGACCAAATATCGTATGAGGCGGTATAAAGTTTAAAAATTCCGCATTTCACTTGTTAAACGTGTCAAAGAGGGATAATTTAAATTACATACATTATCGTACTAATAGCGCAATTAAAATTTATAATTTCACACGTCATATCTACACAAACTGCCTGCGTAAAGTAATAATGCTCGTACTCATTAACATTACAATTTTCGAGGAATAATTTCGATGAAGCAGACGACGTAATCGAACGGAGGAATTCGAAGGAAAACAGTGGAAATATTAATTAACTTCGGTTCGCTATTACTTGACGGTTAGATGTGATTGAACTGCTTTATTTACTAAATTAATCATACAATATTAACGTTGTTTCAGGTTAGAACGTCGTTGAATTAATATTTCAGTTTTATTGTCTCATGGAATCAATAATATTATTGATTCATTTGTTTATACTCGTGATCGATTCTGGACTTGGAATTTTTCCAATATTAACGTTTATTGTTTAACCTTCTGTCACTTAACCAATAATAGAGCCGTATGTTCGCAGTTTATACCGAGAGGAACATAAATTTGAAACCGTGTAAAGGAATGCGTTATAAGGGTGACGATTATTAATTAGCTGAGTTAATTTACAATGTTTCTACAATTTTGGTTACGAAAATTCGTGCCATCAACAATTTTGGAATGGGTAATGGTGATTGCAACAAAGTGCGCATGGGAGTTGTCCTTGTGTGCCTATTAGAAGAGGCTAAATTGACTTCTTCTATGGGAACAACTGGCAATTTCACACGAATTTCGGGAGGTTAATTCCATTCACTTTCCGTTCTCTTAATTCAAACTTTCCACATGTATCTACTTTTGAAGTTTATTCCTGAGGATTCTACAGCCGTTTTCCCTGAGTTTACTCGAAACTTCCATTGGACGGAGTTGCCAAATGCTTTTCCTTTGAACCCTGAAATCGAGGACATTGTTTCAACCCTTTAAATGTAATGAGATTTTTAGGGAGTAAAACCCCTCAGATTTGTTATCAAGGGGACTTAACCCGGGACAAATAGCATAACTAATGGTTGGGAGGTCCAAGGTGGTTGGGCTTACGAGGAAACGAACGACCCAATTCAACATTTGGACCTCTTAGGCACCAGTGAACACCATGGTGATAGGAAACGTTGAGACCTTTCCATTTCATCAAGCAAGAGCATCCTGTATTTCTATGTAGTAGGCAACGTCTCGTGAAAGCGTTTAGCCTTTGGAAGGGTGATCGTTAGAAAGACAAACAGTTCATAAATGCATAGTTTTAACTTATGGGAATTCTTCTTGCTCAACGTATAACCCGTCCATTTTAGAAAGTTGATTTAGCCTATGAAGCTATAAACCTAAGGACTATGGGCCAAGGATTATGGACCTATAAATGCCCTAATGATTCAACTAAGGAGTACAAAAATAAATGAAATGAGTTGAATTACCTTCAACCACGGCGAGGAAACAATTTTATCTAAACGATATCAAATAGGCTAGATACATTTTCATACGACGCAATAGCTGTTAATTTTCGGCGGGTCAGTTTATTTATAGCGAGTTTTAATCGCAGTCGTCTTACGCATACTTCTTACACAGGCCTCGTGCGTGTATCTCGCCGGTATAGTTCGTTCACATATCTTTGAATAGGGAATGAAAAACCCTTTTCAATGAGGTGTCACTTGACCCCATTCCCACTTAAAAAAATTGGGGGGGATGACACCCCCGTATAGGGGGCTAAAGTTTTGGCTATAATTATTGAGATAAAAGTTGTCCCCGTTACAAAGACCACCTTGTATATGTTCATACAGGGTGTCCGTTAATTATGGCACACAGTAAAATTACATGAAGGATTCCAAGTCCAAACTCGTTATTAATCGATATACAGGATGTGGAAGATTTTGGGGCGCTTGACTCTCATTCCCACTTGAAAAATTTGGGGGGTGTCTAGGAGAGTAAAGTTCGGGCTACAGTTATTGAGTTAAAAGTTGTCCCCTTTGCAACGTTCGCCTTATATATATATATATATATATATATATATATATATATATATATATATATATATATAGTCGAACCTCTATTCAACGAACCTCTATTTAACAAAATTCTCTATTTAGCGAAATTTTCGTTAGAACCGTGAATGTCCGATGTTATTTATTAATAAATTTCTCTCTATTTAGCGAAGACAATCTATTTAACAAAGTACAGTTAGGGTTATAAACCCATAGCAGTTACCCGGTAGTCTGAATTTCAAGAAGGTTCACTCTTATCCTTTCCTAGATTTTTAATGCGGTCATTACGCGGTATTGCTGCCTGCATTTTTTCAGACTGTTTGTTTAAATCTTTAAATTAGTGCGGGGTATTTTTTGAAAACGCAGTATTATTTAAATGCGAAGCGCAATCAAAAATTACAGACTTCTTTAAGAATTCTTAAGTTAAGTCCACATCTGATGTTTTCGTGAGGATACGAATACTAGGAGGAAACTAATACGGCTTTTGTTTCTTTGTACATTATGTATAATAGCCCTGATAATATTTTATATGTTTAATCATACATAATGCACGTTCATGTAAATACATATTAGTTCATATATTACATGTATATATTATTATATATGTATTACTTTCAATAAACTTCACTTAAAACTACAACTTCAATTATTTAATCATTTTTTATGTCGATTAAACATACATCATTTATATATGTATATACGTATAATACATAATAATTCGGTCCATATATATACCGAATTATTCTATATAACGAATTTTCTATATAACGAAGTTTTTTCAGCGGATTTAGGACTTCGTTAAATAGAGGTTCGACTGTATATATATATATATATATATATATATATATATATATATATATATATATATATATATATATATAGTGTCCATTAAGTAATGGCATAGAGTAAAATCATAGATGAAAATATCGAGATTTGGTCGAACTTACCTTAGTCCAAAACTCGCTGTTAGCCGATGTACAGGGTGTGGAAGATTTTAAGGCGCTTTACTTGCATTCTTACTTGAGAAATTTGGGGGGATGACACCCCCGTATAGGGGGTAAAGTTCGGGCTATAATTATTGAGTTAAAAGTTGCCTCGTTTACAAACAAACGACGTGTTGCAGGTGTTTTAAAAACAGTTTCTGACGTTATGGCTTCTGGTACGTTTTCGTTGGCCCATCTTGTAGATGTATCAACTGATTGAAGTAGATATTTAATTATTTATGCCAATCGTTAGATAGCGATTCAGAGGGTGATGTGGTCAATATAAATTCGACATATTTTTTCTGATAATAGTGTGATAAACACCAAAATATTAAATAAAATAGTTCATTAGATCGCTTATGGCGCGATAATAATAATATTTCTAAATTCGATATACTTACACCCATATAAAAGCTATAAGATTATGTGAAATCGTCGTGTTTCATTGTGCAGTAGGTTTGGTGGTTTCACTGTGTAGAACGTAAGTTTAAATAAGAATGGCGTGAAAAACCGGAATTCTCCATTAAAACACCCGGTACATTTTTGTAGCAACGCCACCTACGAAACTGGCGCTTGAAATTATGTCTGGCCACTATTGAAAATATACGAAAACGCATGCAGACCTCATAGAGGTTTCCCAAGAGCCCCTTTTCCTTAAGGATAAAATGTCGACCAGTACTTCATCATTCGTGGGTAAATATTTGTTTCACTCTGTACTCAGGCAACAATCGAGCCTGTGGTCGAGGAAAACACCATCAGAGTGAAACCACGAAACTACATTTTTCACGTGCACCATTAGTACCATGAATTTTCAATTAAAGCCCGCGTTAATTTCCGTCTCCTCTCGCGATAAAATTCGTCATCAACAAACAAACGGTCCCATCGATTAAAACCCCGGATTTATTTATTTTTTCTAGGATCAGGCAGCGCCATACGCTCGATTTCCATCTCTGATAACGTCACAGATGGAATAATAATACAAACAGATAAGAGAGAAGCGTCAACACCGTTCGCTATCAGTGCTCGGTTTCCCCTCGAGCAGTTCGCGCACGTTTCCTTCGCCCTTAAGGGACAAAAATGAATTTCCTCGCACGAGTTTTCCGACGGGACGCAGTAAGTCGCGGCAGTCGCTTTCCCTGTGCTTTTCCAACCGCGCCCCTTCGATTGGAGTGTATTCGATGTGCTTACCGTGTGTTACATGGCGGGAGTAATTATTTTTCCTCTCCTTTTTTCAGATGACGAGGTACACCAACGCTGATTTCGCGGACAGCGATAGCGTGAATAGCGTCCAGCTGAACGAGGGTAAGTTCCACTTCGTGTCATGTGTTTTGGTGAGGATTTCCTGGATGATTATAAACCGCGAGGTCGATAAGAGGGAATGATTACGTTCAGGCTGAGACCACAAAAATTTTGATTTCACGGGACGTAATCCCCTTGCACGTTCCTCATAGTGCCAGACGTTGCTCGAATCAACGAGAACTAGAGTCTCCTCTAGCGCATCCCTAGAACGCAGGACACTAAAGCTACGCACCATAGGCTGCGCACGCACGACGAGGTGATTCTCTCTCTCTCTTCCTCTAGCACACGAAGCGTATGAAAAATCTGTCAAAGTTAGCTTAGAACAAGAAGACTCGTTAGACGGTCGCCATCTTAGTTCCTTACTCCCATTTGCCAATGGGGAAAATCCAGCGTAATTTTGTGTTCCGTGCTCGAGTCTGTCAGCAGAAGTCTGGCAACGCCGATTTCGCCGGTTACTCACTAAGATATAGAATGGAGCGTACAGATATAACGTATGGCGTACAAAGCTTGGTGTTGTTGCCACGTTTTAATCTTTAACTTCACAGATAAAATAATGCCACGTGTTAGTGGACGAGGAGGAAATGTTCGTTTGCGCAGGACATCGTCTGTCGAGCCCTTAACTTTCCAAATAAATTTCTTAGGGTGCGGTTGTATTAGGTCGACGTTGCATGAACTTGTCAATTTACGAACGCTAAGCGAGTGCTTGTGCTTGAATTCAAATGTACTTAAAATTAAAGTAAAAATAGTTCAGGAGTAGCAAGTAACCAAGAGAAACTAAATTCCCCTGGGCATGTAAGCCCAGCCCTCCTGTTTGTCTATTAAAGCCAAAGTTCATAGCTGTAGGTCTAACCCTTTTACTTTATAGGTATCAGCACGAGCGCAACGCACATCCGCTACCACACCGGCACCGCCATTTGGAGGCTCCGCTCTCCCCTCGAGAAGGCCCTCCTGCTGTTGACTGGCGTGCTCCTGTTCGTCATTTTCGTCCTTGCGATCGCTCTGAACATCACGGATCGTCGACTGCACAGCAAGGTGAGCGTGAGACAGGCTGCTTAAACAGATAGGAAAGAAATTCGAGACTGCGTTTGCAGGACTATTGACGCGGTATTTTAGCGTGCCTCACTAGTTAACCGTATAAAGAAACGTATAGAAATTTTTGGTACGCATTCTGTCACATACATCATCCCATTGTTAATCCAGGTGGTGCAGATCACTGCGGATTCCAGGACGCCTTGCCTGAACAAAAGCTGCGTCCACATAGCCAACAACATCCTCTCGGCCATGGACAGTTCGGTGGATCCCTGCGAGGACTTCTACTCCTACTCCTGCAACGGTTGGGTCAAAGCTAATCCCATACCCGACGGCAAGGGTAGCTGGGGCACCTTCATGAAGCTGGAGCAGCAGAACCAGCTGGTAGTCAAACGGGTCTTAGGTAAGAGGTCGCTTTGCACCCTTCGCAACCCTCAATGCAAGCGAAATAATCTCTCTTCTTAAGTTTTAACACTGCAAGATGACCTACTCTTCCTAATAGTGATGCAGTTGGATTGTTCTCAGGCTCCATCAGAAACATATTCTCCTTATTATATTGCATGTTGGTATCGGTAACGCCACCTAGCGAGCGATAGCGACTATCCCACATGACGTTGTACAATGGAACTAGCCTAAAGTCTACAATTGCTGTTCCATGTATATTCATGTTTGATAAGACAGAGGGATCGCGCTGTCGCCCGCCAGGCGGCGCTACCGTCGGTAAATTTATCGTTTCTGCGTAGAGCAACCGATCGAATTGCTGAAGTCCAAGGCGGAGCAGAAATCAAAGATGTACTACGAGTCGTGCCTCGACGCGAACGACACCGTCGAGACGCTCGGCGCGCAGCCCATGCTCAAACTGTTGAGGAAGCTCGGCGGTTGGAACGTGAGCGAGAGCGGCTTTGACGTCAAATCGTGGACGCTGCAAAACATTACGCAGATCGTGCAGAACAAGTACAACATCGGTGAGAGATGTTGGAGCAGCTCTTGAGATTGGAATTTTCCTTCTTTTTCTCCGTAGGTGGTTTGTTCTCCTATTCCGTCGGCGAGGACGACAGGAATTCCACCAGGCACGTCCTGCAGATCGACCAGAGCGGCCTGACGTTACCCACGAGGGACAATTACCTGAATAAGACGAAGGAGCACGTCAAAGTATTGGACGCTTACCTGGAATACATGACCAAAGTAAATACGATCGTTTTGGGTATAAACGTATCCATACTTATCCAGAGGAGACTTACAGTTCCCTAACAATAACCACTTGATAGTCTGGAGCTTCTTCCAGGGAGATTTTCTGGACTATGTTCAAAAGGATCAACAGAGAATAACTTCTGTTGTATACTGTAACGGTGTGCTTGAGCATAACGTGCCCAATATAACCCGAATCCCATTTGAGTCCCCCTTGATGTTTTTCTTATGCCTAGGTCGGTGTCCTGTTGGGAGGCGAGCCCAACAGTACAAGAGATCAGATGGAAGCTGTGGTACAATTTGAGACCAGACTAGCTAACATTACCACCCCGAATGAACTGAGGAGGGACGAGGAGAAACTGTATAATCTCATGACGATAGCGCAGCTGCAGGAGAAAGCTCCATTTGTAAGTAAAATTTCTTTGTAAGCCACGTTCGCCATTTCTAGGCATCTTATCGTACTTATTGTAACTAAATGATGTTTTATAGTTAGATTGGAGATTGTTCTTCGAAGACGCAATGAGAGTGGTCAACAAGAAGGTTACCAGTAAGGAACATATCGTCGTATACGCTCCGGAGTACCTGGAGAGATTGACGAAACTCGTGAAGGAGTATAACTCCACTGAAAGTGGCAAAATGTAAGTATCCTAATTTCTCGAACAAAGGGCGGTTTAAAATTACCTCATTTATTCATCACTCGTCGGGATTCTCGGGCGTCACCTGGTACAGAGTGCGCTCTTAGTAGTACTTGCGGCTAGTTGATACTCAGGACAGAGTCCGTGATAGCAAGAACAGAAGAGATTTAAATATATTTTGATACCAACAATACTTAAGTCTCATGAAGAGTCGGATCCTAGTTAATGCCAAGGAAATAATGAAAATTCGGGCTTCTGAAATGACGGCAACCATGTACAGGATTCAAGGAAGGTTATACTATGAGATGGTACAGTTTTCTACCTATCACTAAAACGACTACCTTACACAAGTTATTATTCGATTACAAAAATAATCTTTATTACCATTCAGAGCAAAATTGTCGAGATTATAGGCCATGAAGGAACTTTTACCACTGGGAATGTCGCATCTCCTCTTCACTAGGCGGGATTTTTAGGTTTGATATTCATTGTAAGTAATTTCTTTAATTAGCACCACCCACTGCACAGCTACGACATGTCAAGTCCACCATATTTACACAATAGGTATGGTTACTTGAAACATTTTGAAAGCTGCTAGTGCGTTGATGCAAATTTGAATATTCGGATGATGCCCCACCCAATAGGTCATTTTGCGCTAATTTCAACTTGAAACAACTGACGTAGTTGTACATAATTTACAATTGAAACCAATCAGGAACGTTTGGTATTCATTTCCTCATTACGCAATATCTTTTAAGTTACCGCCGATTTAAATCACCTGAGCACTACCTTCACTTCTTTTTTAAATAAATCGATTACATTTACGCCTTTTTCTTTTCAGTGTTTTAAACAATTACATGGTCTGGCAGACGGTGAGGATTTTCACCGCCTGCCTATCCAAGGCCTTCAGGGACGCCTACAAAGGGCTCAGGATAGCCCTGATGGGCTCGGAAAGTGGCGAGGAGCCCCAGTGGAGGTACTGCATCCAAGACACAAACTCTGCCTTAGGTAAGTCATAGTCCATGATACGAAAAAGTACCAGGATGCAGGGCTAGTGTGCTTCCAGGATATTTCCAGGGATAATTTAAGAAGGCATACAAGGCACATTTAGGGTATCGTTCCCAAATGGAAATTCCTCTAAAAGAGACGCATTTAGTATGATGTCCTTTGACTTTCAACCTGGAATCACCGTCACTTTGCTTAGGGAAACAAATCCTGTTGCTTTTTACCAAATTAACTTCTAACCAAATCCTTCTTAATAAAAAGCATCACATAATTTGTGAACGTTTTTTGGGATGTATTCATGGTGCGTTGTGTCCCGTAGGTTTCGCCATTGGTGCCATTTTCATCAGAGAGGTTTTCCACCAAGACTCCAAGGTCCAAGCCGAGATCATGATCAACAACGTCCGTAACGCCTTTAAGAAGAACTTCAAGAATCTGAACTGGATGGACGAGGAGACGAGGAAGGTCGCCATAGAAAAAGCTGACTCCATGTCAGATATGATAGGTACGTCTTCTTGGCACTTTAAAAGAGTAAAGGTAACCGTTTCATTCGTAGGTTATCCCGAATTCGTGAAGAACATGAGCGCCCTGGATGAGCGTTTCGAGAACCTGTCGATAAGGAGCGATACTTACTTCGAGAACAACATCCAGATCAGCTTCTTCAACCTGCGGAAGAACCTGGAGAAGATCAAGGAGCCCGTGAACAAGACGACGTGGGGTAAGCGCGGGGGTTCTGCCAATTCCTAGGCTAAATATTGTAAAAAAAGGGAATTTTCCAGGTATGCCGCCGTCGACCGTCAATGCTTACTACACGCCGACTAAGAACCAGATGGTGTTCCCGGCTGGGATCCTCCAGAGCCCCTTCTACGATCCGACGTTCCCGCACAGCCTCAACTACGGCGGCATGGGCGTCGTCATGGGCCACGAGCTCACCCACGGCTTCGACGACCAGGGCAGGCAGTTCGACAAGTACGGCAACCTCAACCACTGGTGGAAGAACAAGACCATCGAGAAGTTCAAACAGAGGACCAAGTGCGTCGTGGATCAGTACAGTGAGTAGTTCTTAACTGAGTAATAGTTCGAAACGGAACGGTTATCCTCATAATAACTCGACGCCGATGTATATTTCACTCTGTTCACTTCAGGTATGTATAATACGTCGTCGTACTCAATCGTTTCGCTTTCCAGACAAGTACGAAATCAACGGCAAGCACATCAACGGGAACCAAACCTTGGGCGAGAATATCGCGGACAACGGCGGCCTGAAGGCCGCCTACCACGCCTACTTGGAACTGATGAAGGACCGGGGCGAACCCCAGGCTCTACCCGGGATCCACCTGAACCACAAGCAGCTGTTCTTCGTGGCTTTCGCCCAGGTAAAATACGCTCCTACGATTGGTCTCTTATTGACTCGCTAATGGCGACAGGTTTGGTGTTCGACGGTGACCGCCGAGGCGACGAACCTCCAGATAGAGAAGGACTCGCACTCCCCGGCCCAGTACCGAGTGATCGGAGCGCTGAGCAACCTGAAGGAGTTCGGCGACGAGTTCCGCTGCAAGGTCGGCTCCAGGATGAACCCGAGGGACAAGTGCGAGGTGTGGTAGACCGGGAACGGGGAGAGAGGGTTTGCTCTTAGTAGACGCGGTCTTCCTTTCGCTTTCCATTTACGCAAATTTTCCACTTTCGGGAAGAGGGAGGTCTCTCCCGGCAGGAGGGGGTATATCAGACGTGCGGGGACTATGTATGTTAGAGAAATTATGGATATCAAGGCTTTTTGTAGAAGTATTTTTGTACAAAACACAATTAATCTGGGTCAACTATAGTGACGTGTGAGTTATCGTTAACTGTTGCAAAAGTATTTAAGTAGGCCGTTAAGGAAGTAGCGGAACCATGACTTATTTTACGTTCATCTCCTCCAGATTTCACAATTAAATATTTTTGCATCGACTGGGTCACATTGATTTTCACACAGGGATCAGACAATTTCAACCCTTGAGGAACACTACCAGACATATCCGTTCCGTTAAAATGAAATAGGTTGGGCGGAAGCGCTGCTGGCGAGAGCACACCAAGCGATTAATTTCTGACCGAAACCCCATATCACCTTATTTATACACATTCATTGTTAGCTTACGTGTTTCGACGATAAAACAATTTTATGTAAACTCTGTATATTTTTTACTGTGATATAATAAATGTAAATATTTAGATTAGATGGCATTTTATTATTTTACAACCGGTGTGCTGCGGTTCGTCGCGTGTCACGACTCCATATTACTTATATCCTAGTCCCTTTAGATTTACCGCGATATCAAGGGTTATGCAAGTATATAACGAAAATAGAAAGGAGTTTACAATTACAACGGTTACGTTTAGGAGATTGATTAATTAGATGACTAGTTTTGAATATCTCCGGTTCTAATAGCATGATTAATTTGAATCTTCGAACAAATACTGAGCAAATCAGCACCTTTCATTTAGGAGATCCCATACCCATTGTACTTTGCGAGATCTCAATTGAAAGCTTAACCATATTGGTAAATGCGTGCCAACTTTGGAACTCATAAGCTACTGTAGGGGAAGAGGAGTCATGGTTGAATACCTCTATGTGGTGCCCCCTCTGCACGATCTTCAGTATTCAGTTGAGGAGCGGATCCGACAGGTGGCGCGATCAAGGGTGGTCTGTCCACATTTATTGTGTATGGTAACATCTAAACGCTATTGCTTAAGAGGTTTTCAGTAAAGTTTTCAAGTAGAGACAGATAGAGGGATCTTAAAATGGATATTCTCACGTGGGCGAAGACAAGTTCCACCATTTATATAGGCGCGTTCGTCCTGGCTGAAGTTGGTACTTCAACCTGTCTGTTTACCATCAGTGCGCTCTTAGGAAATCCGGGATAAATTCGATTGCGATTAGAAGCGACACCCACGGTACGAATTTGTTGGTGAGAAGCAACGGTGAACCTTCTATCGAGTAATGCTAATAAAACCGGTCACGTCCGTCTAAATTTTTCTACCGATCGAGCGTTTATTACGCTGGGAAACCGCACGACGTCCGAAAAGGAAGGAAAAAGCCGTCGCCTCATTTCAGGGCAAAACGACCGACTCCCCCGAAAGGAAAACGTCATTAAAAGCGAAGAGCGTAACGGTAAACGCGTTAAGCAATTTCATTCACGACAGAATCGTTCGAAAAACAATAAAAACGACAACAATAACAACGAGAGACCGCGGCTGGATCGTGAGAAGAACAAACACACGGCACAAAAGCGCTACGGTTTCGAGTGGGCCTCACGGCGGACTATTTCACTTTTTTAGATTTTTTCCTTTTGCTTCGAGGGCCATTCAACGATTGCACGGCGGAATTAACAGCATCCTCTGACTATTCGAGCGCTCTGACGTGCACGTTTTCGAGGGCTCTTCCGAAACGTGAGCTTCGAACGTTTTCAGTATTTTTATTTAACATTGGGTTAGGTGCGCTTTTTAATTAAAGAGGATGGAAGCATTGTTCCTCGGTATTAACGTAGGTCACGCTTTATACAATGGAAATCGTACTGCCTACTTAGTTGTTTCTGATAGATATCTTTTTAACGCGATGAGGAGCACACAATATGCGCAATATGCATGAGCGCATGGTATAATTCTTTACAAAACAGATAGTCAAAGATCGAGCAATGATCAGCTCGATAGTTCCACCAGCATTACTCAGAACAGGAGCTTCTCCGCATCAGTGGCATCCTGTCTAAAAATGCTCAACTCGATAGCTCGACCAGCGCTGCTCACATGAGAGGCTTCTCAGCAACCTTGGTATCACGTCTAGAATTCTCCTCAATGGTGTGAATCTGTCTAGCAATGCTCAGCTCAATTCCTCCATCAGCGGTACTCAGAATAGAAGCTTCTCTGCATCAGTGGCATCCTGTCTAGAAATGCTCTGCTCAATAGCTCGACCAGCATTGCTCAGATGCGAGGCTTCTCTGCAACGGTGGTATCATGTCTAGCAATACTCAGCTCCATATCCCGGCCAATATTGCGCAGCTCAGAAGCATGTCTGCAATGGTGCTATCCTGTCTAGTAATGCTCAGCTCAATCGCTTCACCAGCATTGTTCAGATCAGAGACATCTCCTCAATAGCGTGAATCTGTCTAGCAATGCTCAGCTCAATTCCTCCATCAGCGTTACTCAGAATAGAAGCTTCTCTGCTTCAGCGGCACCTGTCTAGAAACGCTCTGCTCAATAGCTCGACCAGCATTGCTCAGGTCAGAGGCTTCTCCACGATGGTGGTATCCTGTTTAGCAATGCTCAGCTCAATTGCTCAACCAGATCGTAGGCTACATCTCTAGGGTTATATCATATCTAGCCATATCTATATTATGGTTTCTAACTAAAAGAAAATCCTTATTTCCTAACCACGTTATAATAACAATCAAGTCACAAGGCAATCGGTTTCTTTGAATGGTACCTAACGTCCTCAGAATCTTAACTAAGTCCTACGGTACTACAATATTAATGTAAACAGTGTGATGGTCTTCTTCCTCGTACGGCAATGTTGGTAACATTCGACCATCGCTTCCCTCGTTCTGTCCTTAAGATTCCGAGCCGTCCTGAGTTGTCATCTGCCGTCAGGAAGTCAATTGTGAACCTGCAAAACCAAAATTAATTGTAATTAATATAACATAATTAATAGGAATTATTTTACTCTGAAATAAGACTTGCTAATCACTAGCTAGTGTGTATCTAGTTTGTAGGATGAAACTTGATTCTATAACATAGAGGAGCTTAGAAATAATTCATCTTCTCCTTCCTTGCAAACACATGTTCCTTTTGTTGTTGAAAACTAATCTGCACTATTGTATCTGTCGGTAGGGCAGTCTATTCTATTCTCTTACCATTGAAATAGCTTGACGTCCTGTGGGATACCGTACAGTTTGCCTCCTCCTGTATTATATGTGCGGATTCTTTAGATGAATAAAGATTGGTTCTACTGTACAAATTATTTTTTGTGCGCTCATTTCTGTTGAGGCATTCTAGGTTTCTTCCTTGGTTTTAGGGCCCCACCAAGAGGTGGCATTGCTTGACGGTGAAACTTATTACCAATTTTTGATCACAGTCTATATTCTAGTGGGCGATAGTGGGTAGAAAAGGGTAGCAGTAAAACGTTATCGGCTCCACCATTGGGCGCGGAGGGAACCGCCGCACCGACACACCTGAATCTTTGCTCACCCAGTATATAACACAGGAAAAACAAAGTTCAAGCGTACCGAACGGCGGGCTCGCCCCTGGACCTGCGGAAAAATACACGACGTGTTACACGGTCGAACGTAAAATTACGGGCCGTTGATTTTAATGGTGTTTAGTCTATGACGAAAGGGTCACGTACGGCCGGCCATCTTTCCCCGCTCAGAAATCGATCTCGCCCCATACGGGGATCAATGGCAACGGAACGCTCGTAATTAAGGGGCTCACTTGAGCAGAGAATCGTAAAGGCTCGGCCCGTGGAGCACGTCGCGATATTTCAAACAATAAGGAAGGTTTATGTATCACAAAGGAGAAGAGAGAATGCCTGAAAATGACCCATGGACGCGGGGAAACTGAGAAACGACGTGTTCGTAGCACGGTTTTGTGCTAGCTTGAACAGACCTACTGTACACGAAGAATAGAAGAGGTAAGAAAACAAAACAAACAAAAGGGAGAGAAATGTGCTACAAATGTAACAAGCAAAATGGGTAAATGAACGAATCAACGACAGGGAAAATGGTGAAGCATACAACAGGAATAAGTGGCCTTCTTGGCATCTGAAAATATGGCAGAGGAAAGGTACGGAAAAACATTTAGGAGGCTGGAACATAGCAAAGATGAGAGAAGAAACTTTACCCTCCTAAACGGTGGTGTCACACCCTAAAAATTCTTCAAATGGGAGTGCGGGTCAAGTGAATATATTGCCCATCAACCTCTACGGTTATCTTTGAACTGTTGTCGTGCATTCTGCAGAATTTGCGGTGTCACTTCGCGACATACGTTAACGAGGCGCCCGCGCAGGTCTTCCAGTGTATCGACGAGCCGAAAATACCTGCAAATGAACAAAAATAAAAGAAATAAGCCCACTGGTTCCATGGATTTATCTTCAACAGTCACTTCGATGATACTCCTGTTTGATGAGGTACCACTTGACCCATCTCACAAATTGTTTAGGGGATGACACCCACGTTCAGGAGAGTTTTTCGATCCATTAACTACAACCCTTAACCGGGGGTAACTTTTAACTCAGAAATTTCCAACTTGACAGGCTGCTTAAACAGATACGAAAGAACTAGGGGTTGTAAGGAGACTTCTAAGGGCGGGGTATACTAGGGCAAGAGATATTTTCGTCCTTATTGGCAACTTCGCCTCCAACAACTCGATTCAATCAGGAAAATTCTGCATTACCTGGCGAATTACTACCTCATATTCGAAAATCATAACTTTTCCTAGCTTCTTTCCTTCCTTCCTTCCTTCCTTCCATTCCCTGGCTCGTCGAGTGGAGGAGCTGATGAGTGGTGAAAAGGGACACGCCTCAGACACACCTGAAACTTTGCTCACCCTGTACGAAAAGAACGGGAGGGCAAAATTTCAAGCCCGTCAGAAATGTGCCGAAGTGGTTTTCAGCGCCGCCGAAATTGGCCGGAAGGCGTGCGCTCCCGCTGAAAAAACAAACACGAAAAATCCAATTAGATTATGAAAATAAACCAGATGTATAATTAGTAGATAGTTGGCGTTTAATGGGATTTTTAATTTTAAACTGCGCGAATGGAGGAGGGGACCGCGTGTGTAACCTCGAGGAGGTTTCCCTTGGATTAAAATTAGATTTATCCATCGACAGGAGGAATTTTTCTCTTTTTCGAGGCGAGAGAAGACGCCTTGAATTCGGCGCCTTCGCCATTTAGATTTCCGTCTGATTTCACTCCCCACCTTCGCCATTCGCCCGCTAAGTAGTTAATACGTTTTTACATTTCTGTGGTGCATTTGTAAGGAGGGAAATGGAAAATGTTTAGCGCCCATTTTTCCTCGCACCGCGGAAAGCGACACAGTACGTTCCACGTTTCTCCCTTTTGTGATCTCACGTAATTAAGCTTAAAAATACAATACAATACTGACGCATGGTACGGCGCATCAAGCATACAAGGAGTCTATGGTACTGCACATCAAGCATACGGGGAGTCGATGGTACGACGCATCAATTTTACGGGGAGTCGATGGTACTGCGCATTAAGCATACGGGAAATCGATGGTACCGCGCACCAGGTAAACAGGGAGTCGCTGGTACAGCGCATGGAAAACAAAATGGATACATTACTCGACCCCTTCATTAGTTTATAGTTTAGCACTCCAGGCAATCTACACGATGATCTGGAGCTCTCTTAAGGATGTTACACGAATACCCGGGTCGTTAATAAAACCACGTCCTATTTATTTTACTGTAATTACGCCCCGCCGTTCCCGAATTTTCCCCAAGATATCCCGCCGGCGCCCCCACATGAAAATGTTCTCGTTGAGCCCACTGTGGCGCAGCGACTCTACACGAGTGCTAATCTCGCCATTCTACGAAGCGTCGCCGTCTATTTTGGAAATCTGACAGCACGAAATCTCCATGAATCCCCATTTCAGGCCGCCTACATATCGTAATCCGACGGGAGGAATTCGAGCAAATCCTCTGCCTTCCCATGGAAAACGCCGTCCCTCCGATGCACCGCGCTACAAGTAGGAACACCCGGGGAATACATCAATGAATACTTCAAACTTTCGTAGGTAAAAGCCGTGACGCTCTTAGGGGTAGCTGAATATTGTATATCATTTGAAATCAGGACTCTAATAGAAACGTTGAGGAATTTTCATTACCAACTAGTTAATAATAGAAATAAGTGTGCTTTATACTGTACATGACTAACTCGTAACAACACAATCTTCGTACCTACATGCTAAGTACACTTCTCATACACATACATATCTCATACATAAGTACACTAAGCTCATGGCTCGAAGGACCTTTCTGTGGTATTTTTAACTCTACACCACACGAGCGGGACTGGTTCGAGTGCGAGCGCATGTTTGTTAATCAACTCTTCGGCGAACCTTACGCGACGTGAGCATACTGCGATTACGCACGCCCGCGCCTCCTCCGGCGATTCCGAACACTCCGTATGTAATATCGAATCACAGTTTTACGGCCGGGCATTTCCTGAAAAACAACGGAACGATCGAACGAGATTTTATTCCCGGATCGGCCCTGGAAATATCGGGAGACGACTTTTCCGAAAAGGAACGACAGCTTTAGTCCGGGAAGCGAAATTTGCCGGAACGGCCTACATCCGCTCTAGTAGATCGCGATATGCCGGAAATCGAGTAGAATCGAAACATCGATACTTATTAATGATGTCAATTATCCGGGCACATCCCGGATTATCGGGATACGAATCTCCGTAACGACGTACGCAGCGCTGCCGATGGCGTGGCGGGGAGAAATGGACGTTTTGTTGCGGATATCTTTGTTGCAATACATGAGAAATTCAATAGCAACGCAAGGTTGGGAATCCCACCAAGCGTAACGTTTAAAATTCGATCATAGACCGACCAATGAAGAAATTCAGAAGGTACTGAGACGTACTGAACCACCATACACAAGGTGTTAAGCACGTTTGCACATAACGAGTCTATGAGTTTAATTCATGTAGTATAACGCTTAAGCAACAACAACTACTTGCTGATTAATATAGGGATTCGAGGAATGCCCCAGCAGGTTAGGGACCTACCGCCCAGACCGGACCATGGGATAAGTCTCTATAATCACCTAAGCTATTAAATAAGACATCTCGCCCCTTTGCTTCTTAGGTAGTAAGGCGGTTTCTGGGTGGCGCGATCGCCGACTGGAGGAGACGACGCGAAGGGTAGTCGAGTACGAGCATTGGAGAGAGTACTTGTGACGTTCTCCCGCGCGATTTTGCCGTACTCTCTTGTTAGAGCTGAGGCTGTTATGGCAAATTCATGGCATATAGTTAAAAGCCCGACGAAGCCAAGCAACAAGTTGGAACGCTTGCCAACAATCGTAACAATTATTGTGATAATGATTAATGAAAGGAGGTGGAGGGGGTGTGGATTAAGTACATACCCCCATGGTATACGTATCGATTACGTTCATTAACTGAACAGCTTACAGATTTTCAATAAATCTTGATATTACATTTTCTACGAGGTATGATGAGGGCATCGCTCACGGCGACATCCCAAAAACGATATCCCTATTCCCACAGGATGAAAGTATTGTTTATACGGGTATGAAAAATTGAAACGTCATTAACTGTAGCGTGAATTCCGTTCATAAACAAGAGTTCCGCCAGTCACTTCTTTTATCATTACGAGAGGGGAATTTTCGATGAGTTAACCAAGGGAATCAAACGCACAAGGGTCGTGATTAGAAAAGGCGACAATCGTCATTAAACCGGACGAGAGTGACGGTACGTAACGTATTTATTTGTCAAATCGGAGGACTTGACAGCCATTATCCGGCGCCGATGATAATCGAGTCGGGCGGGAAAAGCGAGAAAAACAAAACACTTCTCTATCCTCCCATAGTGACAAGCGTCGGCCCCGTGGAAATGTGCAAACAGGGGAACGCGGTTAGAAAAACACCTGAGAGCGACGTGATTTATTCGCCAAAGGGGTTCTTTTCTCGGGCTGGAAGAGAAGGACAGGTGTCAATTATCCCGAGTATACGGCAATTTTCCACCTGGCGCGGTCGCCGTAATGAGTTCGCCTGGTTAAAAATGAGGGAAACGGCGTGCGGCGAACGCTAAGGGCTTTCGAGCGTTCAGTTGCATAATTTTCCTCGAGCCGTTTAAAACAAGGAACGCTGGAACTAATGAGACATTGAAGAATGGGCGGCTTGAGGTCGAGAAGTGGACAAATCGTCATGAAATCGCAAATAACCTCTATTACGAAATAGTTGGAAACAGCTGCATGGGCGCAACGAAGACAGGAGGAAAATATTAAAGTTTACGGCGGCGCTACCCGCGTAAAAATAATCATGTAAAATGTATTTTACGCCGCCAGAATATCGCAAATACGTAGTTTTGTACACATATTCATTTACTGAGCCAACGTTCAGATTCTCCGACCGCATTTCCAAGTATCACCGGAGAAAGCTCGCATTTTCCGACCATCGCGGTTGCAGATCGTACGATTTGCGTCTGCGCGGTAGCAGAAGCGACCCATTCTAAGCCGGAAAATCCGAGCATTTGCCGACCTTCGCGAAGCATTTTTTAACCTATCTACGAGGTACTAAATGGCGTGGCGCCACCGTCAAAAGTGAGGAACATATACGGACTTTGTTTACTTAAGCGACGGACGTACGAGCACAAGGAATAGTGAATACACCTGTGTAATGTGTCTGGATGGAATCGTCCCCTTTTTCCAGTAGAGTTTATACAAAATTCCCCAAGGAAGGTTCCAAAACAGGTACCACTTTTACAACTTTTGGATCTTCAATGGTAATTAATCATCGATTAGATCCTGGCAACAAGTCAGACTGAAGCTTGTCCATCGACACACTCCGCAGGTTAACCGAAGGTTTAACACGTCCAGAAACTGAGAACAGGATAAAGGGATTTCCCCCCGCGCGTTCCTTTCATCTTCACCCTGGAGAAGAGGGGGAGAGAGAGAGATGAGGCTCGCCGATGCTCCCGTTCCTCCGGGAGGAAAACGATAAAATCCAGAGCGGCGGCAAGTTCGTCCTTTTCGTCTTTGGTCCGCCGAGGTGTGCGTGTGTGCGCCATTAGAATAACAATGGAAAGGAACGAGAGAAGAGAGAAAAGAGAGGATCACTCGATCGCGAGTCACTAGGTCAGGTCGACCGCCGGCGCCGCCTCCGCCTCCGCGAGAACGGGCCTCCTTTGTCTTTCCGCCGGAGTTCACGTGGAAACGTTCACCTTAAAGCGCGAAATTAGATCAAACACGAAATTTATTCGAACGCGGGCCGGAACGGATTCTTCGTTTCGTCGAAGAGAACGACGGCATCGTTGAGAACCGAAGACGGTACGAAACTTATCATCGTATCGTGAAGCCGAGAGCCCGAAAGAAATGGCGAGAGGCCAAAATCCTTTGCAACTGCCTAATTAAATCAAGCACAGAATTTACTCGCCCGTCGTAGGGCTCAATGGTGCGAAGGCAAAATCTAAGGGATTGTTACCGTCGAATACCGTCGAGAATACGGTAGAGCTACGAACTAGAGCGAGTTTCCCTCCCAAGGAAGATGCATGTTTCCCAATCTGTTGTAATATTAAGCGCACAGTGAGAAATAATCCAAATTCGGACGAGACGTTCATCGCACGTCGTTAAATATTCACGACAGAACGACAGCATGTACAAAGAAGAAACATGATCACATTTTACCCACTAAAAACCATCAACGAGCCGAAAACACCCGCATAAAAAAGGGATGATCGCTTCTAAAGATATATTTTCAACGCTTCAATGATCCAATAAGTTTTTAAGTAAAATCCTTAGTAAATACGCTTTCATCAGCAATCGTACTTTTCGATGGTAATCACTTGGGAAGAAGCATCCACCAATGCAAGCCTCGATTTTGCATTTCCCCCCTTAAAATCGTACAGATAGAAGTGATTATAGAGTGACCACGTTGTAAACAAAATCTGCCATATGAATGACGCATATGCTTCATTTGTAACACGCTTTCATCACCTCTACTACCGCAATCAACTTTTCAACGGACAATTCCTCATATTATCATTTCGCCGACGATTCAATCCTTTCACCACGCAACTAAAAACACGTAAACATGCATTTTTATTGAAATTATTAATAGTCTGTATGTATCTCTTAAGCGTATTTACTTATTTCTGCTTACTAATCTTCGCGCCGGTCGTAGACTAATTAAATTCGTCGACGAAGTATAACAACAACATTATCTGTCCTTGAGGTTCAATGCACAAAAATATTTACCAATGAATTAACGTATAAAATAAAATTTCACCTAATGAATTCAATTGAACCAGTCGTGGTCCGGCGGTCGTCGCACAAGCAACGTTAGGACGGGCGAGTAAAGCGCCATCTAGAATTAATTTCGCAACGTAATTAGGTATGCTACATAAGTATAATGCAATAACTATAAGTATAATGCAGGTTTATCGTTCTGATTTGTCACTATGTACTTGTTCTTCGCCGTCTTTCACCCCTTTTATTTTTGAAAGAAAAAGGGGTTTAGCATATTGAAATGGGCATGGTCCTATAGTTCTTAAAATTACCTTTAAAGTGATGTTTGGATGAATGCTGTACTTAAAAAATTAAGGGAGTTATCGCAAAAAAGTCGATATGGAAAATGACGATTCGCTAAAGCCGTAAACCGTCGAGAATACGATAGCTACGAACTAGACCGAGTTCCCTTCCCAAGGAAGATGAATGTTTCGATCTGCTGTAATATTGTCATTAACTCAAACGCTCTAAACTGTCATCAATTTCGTCTCTACAGAACACTCTAAAGATGGCTTCGAACTTCGGCCGCTTCTACGGGAAGGTCGCAGTTACCTGCGGCTCCACCCAGGGAATGGGCCTGGCGGTCGCCAGGAGGCTGGCGCGGGAAGGCGCCAAAGTGATCGTCTCCAGCAGGAGGAAAGAGAACGTCGAAGAAGCCACCGACGCGCTGAACCAGGAAGGCCTGGACGTGACCGGCGTGGTATGCCACATCTCGAAACCCGAAGAGAGAGCTCGGCTCTTCCAACAGGCTCGTACCCTGGGAGGTCTGGACATTCTATTCGTCAACGCCGGGGTGAATCCCGCCTACATGGGCGTGTTAGATTGTCCAGAAAGCGCCTGGGATAAAGCGTTCGACGTGAACGTCAAAGGGCAGTACCTCCTGACCAAGGAAGCTCTGCCCCTGATGACCCAGCGGAAATCCGGGAGGGTCGTCTACACCTCGACCATAGGCTGCTGGAACCCGAAGGAGAACCTCGGGGTGTACAGCGTGGCGAAGATCGCCTTGCTGGGCCTGACGAAAATGGCGGCGCTGCAGCTGGCGCGACACAACATCACGGTTAATTCCGTCGCGCCTGGACTCATCGACACGAAGTTCGCCCGGGCATTCACGGAGGACGAAGGGACCATGAGGGAACAGCTGGGCGCGATACCATTGAAGAGGTGAGTAGAGGTAGGAGATTTCGACGGGTTCTAAACAAGGGGGTTGCAGGACGGGAACCACGGATGAAATCGCGAACGTGGTGGCTTTCTTGGCGTCTGACGAGTCGTCTTACATTACTGGAGAGAATATTCCTGTTGCTGGAGGGATGAGCAGCAGACTATGACGTGTAACATTTTCAAATGATTCAAAATTACATGCTCAACTGCTTAAAGACCCATGCTTAAACATAAAACCATCCTTTGCAACAAGCATGGCAACAACGCAATATGACGCAATTGGTATGCTTCGAACTGTTTTTTTTTTCGTTTTCAATACATTTAAATTGCTTAATTAGGGTTCGTTAGCAACGCTGCCTCACTTTGAATTTCATCCAGGAAATAACACGTGGTTCCTCCTTGCCATGTTGCCATGACACAAGAAATCGGGGTCTTACACGTGTCGGTGGTTACAGCTTCTTGCGGTTCGGACGGCTGCGTGATTTGTTCTCTTTGTAATATGTATAAGCTTGATGGTAGTCGTCACTAACTAGTTGAAAAAGGTATACTTAGGAAGAGTAAGACTCTATTATAACTTTGCCGAGCTTTTGAGAAACTTCCTACTCTTCTTCAAGATGGTCAGGACGAATGGCCCTTTTCCTATGAGTTGGCGTATAAAAGAATGAGTGGAACAAACGGCAGATTGCACAATCACCTCCCCAAAATGTCCTGGATTAACTTGATGAACTAAAGTCAATGAGTGACATTTGACTCAATTTGACTGAATGTAATTCAGTTAAGTATGCAAATAATCACTAATTATATCTCGATGTGATAATTAAGGAAGCATAATTGACATGATTTAATATCTACTCACTACATCAAATTGCCATCTTGGAAGTCATAATAGAGAAAAATAATCCCATCAAACCTACTTACATATGGTAATTAAACGCATCATAAACAATACAAAAATTATTCATTAAGCTTTGGCATCTAAACTGTAAACCAGCGATGTAATCATTGAATATTAGATTTAAGAAGGAAGGATTAAACAAGCTGCCTGGTAAGGTATATTCACGAATATACCCAGGTAAGGATCATATTGCTATGGACAATACAGTAGGGTTCGGTGTATTACTGAGCGTCATCGCTTGTAGGGACAGTACTTAACTTAATTCTACGATTCGACCTTTCATGCAATAGCAGAAAACCTCGCAATCGATGTATTACTTTTTTCTGTTTAATTTTCGCATTGCTTCCACTCGTTAAGTCCAAGCGTCGATACAATAGTCCCATTAAATGTGTGTAATAATTACTAATGAATGCACAGCCGCTAATTAGTGGGTATATAAAATGTAAGGCTCATTAAATCCGGTAGTTTTCTTCCAGAACAGCCACTCGTAAGTCAATTTTCAGTTCATAATTGGTCCCAGTGGGCAATAAGCACTCATTGCGTTAATACAGGTGGGGTAAGATGGTCGAATTATTTGCTTATACGACTCATTAATCGATTTTTCTCACATGCATGGTTAATAACCGCCATTACCATGCCTGTATTTCAGTGACTCCCTTTTCCTTCATTGCCTCCCATTATATTTCAGATTTGAAAATTTGTTCCTTGGGTTACGAAAGTCTGACACCCTTGTGGTTTGTAGTGCTGCTCCCCCATATTACGTCTAATATAGTTTAAAGCCGTTCAGAATTTTCTTAGAAAATCTGTTAAATTGTACTTCTAATCATTTCCCTGGAAACATTTTAGCTTAGCTGTAGAGTGCATATTGTCATGATATTCCAGAATATTTCTGGGGTATAGGGATCCTCAATCCTCCCTCCTGGAGGGAGCCAAAGTAGGTATAGAATAGATGAAGTGGAAGGACCACGTAGACCAAAAGAACTCAGTGGGCCAAAATACCTTTGGGTCCATTGGGAAGATCGCTGAAGCGTTGATACTGCTGGGAGGCAGTGCCAAATGAGGCGAAAGCAGGAAGGAGAAGAAATGGAAAGAGCAGTAGCCTTCTTTTCTTCCATTCCCTGGCCATTTCCATTGCCATCTTTTTCTGTGGTCAGACTTCAAGGCAAATCTTTCATTTTTTCAGCCCAGCAGCATGAATCCTTCGTTCAAACGATTTTCTGGCAAAATCGCCGTAACCTGTGGCACGACGCAAGGGATAGGCCTCGCGGCGGCCAGGAGGCTAGCCCGGGAAGGAGCCAAGGTTATCATATCCAGCAGGAATAAACCAAACGTGGAGAAGGCGACGAAGACCCTGCAGGAAGAAGGACTGGAAGTGAAGGGAATAGTCTGCCACATATCCAAACCGGAGGAAAGGGCTCGACTCTTCGAGGAAGCGCAGAAGCTCGGCGGCTTGGACATCTTATACGTGAACGCCGGGGTGAATCCCGCGTACATGGGGGTCATAGACTGCCCGGAGAGCGCGTGGGATAAGACCTTCGACGTGAACGTGAAGGCGCCGTTTCTCTTGACGAAAGAGGCTCTGCCATTGATGAAGCAGAGCAAATCCGGACGCGTCATCTACACCAGCACCATAAGCTGTTGGAACACCATCGAAAACCTAGGAGTGTACAGCGTGTCGAAAATCGCCCTGCTAGGGCTGATGAAGATGGCGGCGATGCAACTGGCGAGGTACGGCATCACCGTCAACTCCGTCGCGCCGGGGGTAGTCGACACGAACTTCGCGCAGATTTTAATGAAGGACCAAAAGGTTATGGATCACGTCCTGAGCGTGACGCCCTTGAAAAGGTAAATAGCGAAAACTGAGGTACTCTTATGACGTGAAAACATTTTCAGGGTTGCGACCACAGAGGAGATAGCAAACGTGGTGGCTTTTTTAGCATCAGACGAATCGTCGTATATCACCGGAGAAGCGATCCCGGTGGTCGGAGGTATTCACACCAGGCTGTAAGGGGTACTTATGGAAGAAACAAGTGGATAGAAGAGGAGAGAGAGAGAGAAAAGGAAGGGAAGAACGGAGGTTATAAGGAAAGGAGAGAGAAAAACCTCATCTCTCCTCTCTATGACTGCTTTCTTCAGCCCCTCCTGTTCTCTTGGTATCTCAGTGATCTGTGACATTTTCTGAAAGTCGATTTGGGTGACGACACCAATAAAGAGCATAAAGTAGCAATTAGTTCGGTCATTGTTAAAGAGATGGCGTGACATCCCCCTTGGCAATGTTCCAAGCAACAGTGATACTCAATAATAAGCTCCCCCTCTCCTCATCATATTCGCTTCTACCTTAGTTTTATGAACGTATTATGATTTCCTTATTCTAAAATCATCAAATTTAATGAACGAATGAATTATATGAAATATATGTTACAAGTACTTTGAGCAGAAACTCACCGTATTACTTTTGTATGAAATCAAGAAATATATTGTTAGCCCTCGGACCCTCCAAGAGGGTAAAAGTTTTTTCATTTCGTCCTTAAGGGGAAACGTACAGTTAAAACGAGACGTTATGATCGTCTTATTCTAGCACCATTAACGACTTTGAAATCGATAAGTTTAAATCATTTCTTAATATCGCTCTATAGTGTTTATACTCTTCTACTTACCTCTGCATAGCACAACCAGCCAATCAGCACGAATTCAAGTGGTTGAACCAATTTTGTTCCCGATCCACCTGAAAAAAGAAGAAAATAAGGTTAATAATTCCATTTCTTGTACAGTGAGTAGTATGAATTACCAGACTCTCTAACCAGTGAAACGGTATAACTACCACATTAACGTATGTCGGCACCGTGACAGTATGTAAAGCTTTAAGGAATCTGGCGCCCGAGCAAATAAAAATTTATCGCATGCTTTAGTGACTTTTCTGGCAAAAGAGAGAAAAAGTGAATCCACCTTTTCACAATCAGTTAGTTAAACCCTTTATACCATACGTTACGATTAATTACGCGAACCTGCGCAGAAATAAACGTGGAATACGTGCAAATGCATATCCTGCGTACTCCTACTTTCCCTCCCTCTTTTCTCGCGATTTTTGCGACCCTCCGCCGACTCTCCTTTGAGACCTTTACCCTCCATCCCCCGCCGAGTTGCAACCTTTTATACGTTCCACGATCCTTCCACGTTGCATTTCCCTGAAACGCAAGGCGGTCTAACCGCCATAAAAGTTGCGTAGCCACATAAAAAGGATCGAGGAGGGGAGAAATCCGTTATCGTATAAATAATGGCCTCTCTCACTACATCGGAAAACACGTAGTTAAAAGTAATCGTCACGAAACGTTAGAATTATTATAGAGGTGAATTAGCAACTTTTATGTTAGAGTGATTGGAAATGTTTTCGGAAAATCGATGAGGAAGCTCTAGGAAAAGCTGCAAGATGGTGCTGGTGTTTCTATTAGATGATTAGAGATTGTTTTACTTTCACGTTTATTTAGGTTAATATAGCAATGGGAGGCGATTCCCATTACCCCGCCCCAACCCTTCTTTAATTGTTTGGGCTTCGTCGATGGTACTTTTCTTCATATGTTTTTACAAAGAAAGGGTCGGTAGGATTTGGAACCTGGAGGGACGTTCGGTCCATTACTAATGTATTCTCTCTGTAGGACAAGGGCCATCATGTTTTAAAATACAAAAACCACGTGGTCTTCTCATTGACCAGAGAGTTTATTCTTGGGAGAATTTTGGGGTAAATAGTTCTTTTCTAGTATGTTCTATGACCTTGGGGGAAGGGTATTTAACCTCTTAGACGTTTTACCCCAAGGTACAATGTTGTACGTTGAGCACCCAGGGTGCACCGAACAGCGGAGCGAGGGGCATACGGTACTGCGTAGGGTGTTTCAAAGTTACTGTATCCGCGCGACCCTTACTTAAGTTCGAGTTTTAGCCCTTAGGGTGCCTGAAGGCCTACAAGAGATCAATAGCGCATTTGACCTCGAAATTCTTCATATAAACTCCTCTCTGTATGTTTTCCTGACGGACAGTTTGGAGTTAAAACTAATTTCGTCGCTTTCCGCCAGCGAAGCACTCTTCAAAATTTTGCTGCGCCCTCATCGTCGGCAGAAAGGGAAACATCGACGTGACCGGGAGCGGCGCGTTCCTCCTTAATCGCGTGGAGAACAGGAGCGGCCGCGTCCCGTCGTCGGGATGTGTCTCAGAGGAGATTTTTCCCGGCCACGCAAAGTCAGCTCGTTTCGACCGAGGGAAAGTTAATAGAATCGGGGGGCGGCAAGGGGTACCGCAGAGACGACGGTTATTGGATGGGCTCGCAATCGAAATTCTAATCGTATTAAATATTTTCTTCGTTAAGTTTCCATCTTTTCCGCTTTCAGATCCGCGGAGTTCTCCTTCGGGCTTTTGATGGCATCGCTTCGCCCGAATTTGCAAACGATAGCTTCACAGGAATTGTAAAGGTGATAGAAACAAACTTAGAAAGAGATTGTCAAATATTAAGGCAATATGTTAAACTTACTGTTTCCTATTGATTTCCAATTCTTTACTTACTTCTTAACCTAGTTAAAATCGGAGAAAAAATATTTTTTTAAAAGTTTGAGCAATTTTTCATTCAACCCATAATCACTTTAAAATATATTACTTCTTGGAGGTTGGACGTATTTTTTGATTGGCCAGAATCACAGGGACTTTTGAATTCGAGTAGTTATATTTCCAAAAAGTCGGTCTAAAAGAATATGTCAATTCAACGATTGCTCAAAAAAAAATTCCAGCTCCACCTTCGACCAAATGGAGCTTCTAAATACGTCCTATTGAACAACTACTCTCCATCACTGCCAAGAGCAGGAAGAGAGAACCTTCTGATCTCCCTACCCACTCAGAACGGCAGAATCACGACACATCAACTGAGGGAACCATGGAACGCCCTTTCCAGATTTGAAGAGATCGTACAAGGGACGCAAGGGAACAAATCTGAGATTAGACCGACAGAAAAAGACGTACATTGGAACTAGGCTAAAGACAGGGCGAATTTTTTGATTCCAATGGTTGTATTTGGTGGTCTAATTCCGCTGGCTGTTTGTAGATATAAAAATAGAGAAATTAGTCTTCAAGTATACAATAACACTTAAGAGAAATAACAATAAATTTGCTATTACCATAATTGATCGATTCTTTTTGTTTTAATAGGCGCTCTTGGAAAAAGACAGTCTTTTATTACTGAGACACTATAAAGGAAATAGAATAGAATAATAGAAAGCATTCAATTTGTTTAATGGGTTTATTTGAGGGATGAAAGTCTAGTAGTTTATAGTCGCTTGAAAACCTCGGTAGCCATCTCGATTAATCTCCTCTTACTCTTTGTCATTACAGGCGTATTTAAAAAGTTACAGTTTATAGTCAACTACCTTTTTATTGTCATTAAGCAATAAATACGGACAAATGGCGATTCCAATGACTCGCATTGTTCCCTCGGTACGTTGACATGGGAAGAGGAAAGGCTTAAAAAGCGACGGATTAAACCGTGTTTACCAAAGTGTGAAAAACGCCATTGTTCCTGAAAAAAACCGTTCGAGCCTTACCTCGCCGCTTTTTGCTTACTTATTTTTCGCCTTTCTGCCGCTCGACTCCTTCGCAGATGTTATCGGGTCAGAAAATTCGACCGTATCTGATCTTATGTAAATCGTCGGGCCGTTTTCTTTTCTTTCCCCCGTTTCTTTTCCTTAACTTTATTAATATTAATGACTCGTCATGTTAATGGATCCCCGTGACATTCCGAGTATCGGAATTATCATAAAGAGATGAGGAACGACGTCGTTTGGAGCGTCTCGATTTGAATCGGGACGAAAAATTTGTAAACAGACGAGAAGTCCACGTGGAAAACCTTAAGGAAAATAGTGGAAATGCCACATAAATCCAGAACAAGAAGTAATGAAATGGCGCACACACCAATTGGGTTTGTAGCAAATAATTTTGCTTGTGAAAGTTTCATCTCGTTCCGCTGTATTAGGAAGTAATGATTCGATAAAACACGAGACTTCGCACGTTTCCAGACACTTTCAATTTGGACAGAAAACAAGCAGACGTCGGATAAAATCTCCCAATTCGCAATGAGGCGAAAATAAAAATAATCACCTGATGAACTGCAGAAAATCCCCACCAGTAATTCAATTAACAAGCTGATTAATAAGATAATTATCGATTTCACTGGTGCAATATGTATAATACAACACGAGTGTCCTTAGAAAACCTGCGAATTTTCACACCTTTGCGTTTTAAGATCGCGCGTTTTCCGACCACTTCGTATTTGGGGAAGTACCATCGGCCGGAAAATCAGCGATTTTCCGAGCTTCACGGATTCTAATGGCGCATTTTCCGAGCGCATCGAATTCTGGGGAATACCAGCGACCGGAAAATTAGCGGTTATCCGACCCTCGCGGATTCTAATGGCGCATTTTCTGACCGTAGAGTGTCCGTGGAACCTCCAGAGACCAAATCTATAAAAGGTATAAGATTCTCTTTGGACTGATGAGCTGCAGAAAATCCTCGGCAATAATTCAATTAACAAGCTGATCAATAAGGTAATGATCGATTTCACTGCTGAAATACTTCTAACAGATCACAGGTGTCCTTAGAAAACCTGCGAATTTCCACACCTTCGCGTTTTAAGATCGCGCATTTTCCGACCCCCTCATATTCAGAGGAATACCATCGACCTGAAAATGAGCGATTTTCCAACCTTCACTGATTCTAATGGCGCATTTTCCGACCGCATCGAATTATAGGGAGCACCACGGACCGGAAAATAAGCGATTTTCTGACAATCACGGATTTTATGGCGCATTTTCCGACCGGAGCGTGCCCGTGTATGTTTGTTGTACGTGTAATTTTCGTTAATTTCTGCCGTCTTGCACGGCTCGCTGTAAGATGTTTTTGATTTCAAAACTGAAGCATTATACTATAGTATCATATACATAAATCATGTCTTTTGGTGATTTTATCCCAAGTAACATTACTAATTGTTGCTAGTGTCCACTGTGCTCATGAGAAATGTTGGTTGTGCTCAGATATTTGAGTTCACTAAGTAGTTTGCCATTTTCTCATCAATTTTGGAAAGAAAGTGATGCGTATATGCAAGCTTTCAATATGAAACCAAAGAAGATTGAGTACAAAAGAGATAATAAAGTTAAAGGTAACAAGTGACGATTTATTTCGCGTATAATTCGCCAAGTGAGGCGTTTTTTACTCCAAAAATGTGCTCAATTCTAATCGAAACGTGAATAATTAAAATCCACCCACTAGAAGAGAATCTCTGGCGTGCGTGAGTATGCGCGCGGGTGTATGTGTGTTTTATCGCTTAAAGGCACTAAAGCTCCCTTCCCGATTTTATTTCCACGCTAAACATATAATAAAGCTTCCTCGGAGGGAATTTATACATTCCGGGCTTAGCCGAGGATAATCACGTTTAAAATTCGGGCGTGATAAATATGAGCGAGCGGAATAAAAAACCGTACGAAGCGGGAATTACGTTTCGCTTCCCTTAGAGCAAAAAAAAAATAGGAAGGATCCCGTAATTTGGGCGATACTTGTTCGCGGGCGCCGTTATGTCTTCGTTAGCCGCCGTTTTCATCCGCCAGGCGGCGCGATCTCCTCCAGAAAAAATTTTAAGAGAAAACTTGAAACACAGCACGCTACCTAACTATACTTAGAATAAATTCATTTAGAAAATAATCAATGACGACCCGGCAGTTTTAATTCTGGGTAGCACACTCAAGTTGCGCACACTAGAGCTCCAGCGCACTTGCTTCCTCGCTCAGAGAAGGTGATGAATAGGAGCAAAACTTCTCTGTTGCCACGGGAGGAACAACTCTGCTCTAACAATAAGAGGAAACCCGGTACCTTTAATTCTGGGTAGCGCACTCAATTTACGCACACTAGAGTTCCAGCGCACTTGCCTCCTCGCTCGGAAGAGATGATGAATAGGAGCGATCTTCTCTGTTGCCACTGGAGGAGCAACTCTGCTTTAACAATAAGAGAAACTCATCATTGACTCTTCGATTCATTCGCTACAATCAATATCTCGTTCAATTAATCTTGAACCTGACTCTCGTCCAATCAAAGCCGATGCACATCTCATATGACACTGTTGCCATGCCATGAAGAGGAAGAAATTTACTGATATTTCAATAATTACGAGGGTTACAAAGTCGAACCATCGGTAATTGCATGGGCCGAGCATAAGATCGCCTGTCAAATACGCACAGCGGTTAAAGGCGGCTACTAAGGGTTGCCTATGTAATTTTCGTATCCTTGGCGAATTTCGATTCCAAACGGGATAACTGGTATAAAATTCCCGATTGTTTTTAGACGCGACACGATCCCTCCTCTCCGGTTCGAAGCGAGAAACCGCACGTTGTATAGACGACCCTGGCATCTGGCGTGTATGTGCCTCAGACACGTGTTCCCTTAGCGGTTCGTTTCTAATTAATGTTCGACACAGGACACGCACTAATGTCATCTGTCAGATTAAACGACGCGACGCCGACGAGCCTTTGTTTCCGTTTCTCTCTCTCTCTCTCTCTCTCTCTCTCTCTATCTCTCTCATTCGCTTTTCCCCTTTTTTCCCGGTTATCAATCAAGGGACGTTCCCTTTGCGGAGCGCTGGCATTTCTCAGCAACAGGTTCATTTTTTAAGACCGGAGAAGCAGATGGACCGGGACGCATTCCTCTTTTCCGACTTTCTAATTCCAGAAATGCGTGCGTTTGTCATTAAATGGGTTGGAGCTGTGTTGAAACTTTGGGATTTTTTAGCCCAATCACGAGATTAAACGCGGCTTTCCAGGATGTTGTAGTTATCGTACGCGATAGTCACATGTGACAGATGTGTCAAAAGAAAAGAGAGAAGAGTAGGCTTCACAAGGTGAAGGCGGGTGCCCGGCCCGATAGTTCAGATCCCTTAGAAACGAAAAGCTCCCAAATTTAGTTCCTTTAGAAAAGTGTCGGGCTCTCCTAAGTGGTAAGAGGTCCTACTTCAAATGACTTTTCAACTTCTGAACGGCAAGATCACAACACAACTCAAGGAACCATGGAACGCCCTTCCCAAATTTGAAGAGAACGTACACTCCTGCGAGGGACAGAAGATCCCAGCGTCAGGATCAGACTCTACTAGCATCGTAAACAGCATAGCTATAACAACAGATAAATTTGTACAATGGAACTAACCTAAATATAGAACGATCCAGAACGGGACGTAATATTTTTTTCGTTCTATTTAACCAAGGGTATTATCACTTTTGATGACGTACTCGAAAATATAATCACGCAGATCCCGAATTAAACAGTAGGGAATTTAATTAGCGACGAAGACTAGCCGGGAAAGCGTCGACATGACGAACATGGACGACGAATTAGCAAATCGGCCCGATTCGGTCGACCTCAGGACGAATTACGATTCCCCCCCCCCCATGAAAAAATACTGTCCGCCTGTTGAATGGCAAAAAAACACCCCCCTCCAACCCTATCGGAAAAAAGCCGCCCTCCCCCATCGGGCTCGAGCACGGTCCCTTGCGAATTGCACAAACAAAATAAAAATGTCCGGATAAACTTTTTATCAAGCGAAATGACATTAACCTACTTCATTCCGGACTCGCTCTCTTTAACAAAAAATATCGCTGCCTGGATAAATTCGTTCCCCCATCTCTCCACGAGCCTATCCCTTTTTCCTGCCCGAAAAACAACCCGCGAATGGAGATGACGAATGGAAAACAATGGGGATGACGCGCCACGTCGGCAGGCAGAGAGGATATTATTTCATCTTGTTTTGGACGACTGGAAATCTTCGCTACGCCGTAATGAAATATGCAGAAAACGATCAATCAAGCAACACCAGGTAACGCCGCGGAAATGTTGCTCCTTTTCTGTCCAATGAAATGAAGCCATTAAATTTAAACATCCTGCAAAAATGGGAATAGGGACATCCGACGATAAATCGTGCGTACTGGTCACAAAGACTGCAGCCGCTTTGTTCATGCCGCCAGCTGTATCCTCTCTATGCGACGATATAACTACGGATCCGCCACTCGAGATTATATTAAAACATATAAACACAAAACAAGAAATATCGCAACTTCGCCACTGTACTTAAGTAAACAACGTACTTAAGTTCTTTGTCCACGGTAATGTAAACACTGCTGTACTTTGTTAATCTATGCTTTTAGTAACACAGTTAATTTAAGCAGCCCCTCCCATTATGTAGTTTTATTGTTAAAGACTTCCCTGGTGTAATCTCCTGAGTGTAAACTACCCGCTGCATTAAAGGAATAAACCCTTTAAAACCTGGGTAAAAACTTTGTAAATCTTAAATCTTTTAAAAATCGCTAGAAAACGTTTTCCACGTTTTAGAAAACCACCGGAAAAATTTGAAAAATTCAGGAAAGTAGTTTTCAACGAAATAAATCAAAAATCGCGATAATTAGCCCTGCACTAACCATTAAAAATTACAAAAAAAATTTTTAGGCACTTTGGGGTGGTCTAATAATTATGAAAAATATTCACCCGTTTTGTGACCCAATCAGGAACAGTCATGATTTTTTCAGATTTTTTAATCGATCAGGTTCCGAGAAAAAAGAATAAAATGCAAAAAACTCGATTTGTTTTAAATAATAATGCTTTTCTTGTACTACTTGATGTAATGACAAAGAAAAATGATTTCGCGAGTGACGGCACCTTCGTCTATCTTAAACAAAATTTATAAATTGCTTCCCTTCTAAAGATTAAAGCACAGTTTATTTTCCAATCACCCAAGTTGCTCTTATTCACTTGTTAATAGGTAGAAAAGTGTCGGGAAAGTGAAAACATGGATCAATTTTGGTTACCCTTAGGTTTGCAGACGTGCGCTACTGCGTCCCACGCAACATCCATAAAACGGGTGCCCTGAAGAACGTTCGTTGTCGGATTTCCTTTTCAAGAAACTCGTTTTTCACGGTGGTGCATCACGATCTATCGTGGGACCTTACGAGTATCATGCGGCCAATAGGACGCCAACGCAAAAGAAACTGATTTTCGCATCGTAAAGGAAATCCCAACGTTCCTGCCGTCTTTCACAAGATTTTTGTTTTACAAAAAGGCCGAAAATGTATTTTTCCATAAAATATCTCTACTAGGTTCTTTTTGTGCCCGAAATGCCAAGCAACAGTCGAACACACATTCGAAAAAGTTAACTATAATTGGTAAAGCCTCACCCTCAGTAGTAGTGCGAATCGCCATTTTGAAAACGACTTTTGCACCTCGCAGCATGAATTCCGTCGCACTTTGTTTAATGTACTTCGCTCCAAAAGTGTTCAAAATGTAGATTTTGGCGCGAAATATTCAAGAGCGATTTTAAAGCCTCCAAGGGCTGCTATACGAATTAAACCATTGTGCTCATAATTTGGGTGTTGGACAAGAAAAAATGCAGTAATAAAAATCAGCACACGTTGTCGTTGCATTTATAATCCAGTTTATAGAGCAAAAAAGGCTATTTTGGTGGATCAAATTTAACACCAGCGAGACCAAACAACTTTGTTGAAAATAGGTCAAAAATGATCTGAAGCTGTGAATTTTTGAAAAAGTGTTAATTTTAACGGGTTTTCCAAGTTTTCTCCGTGAAAAATGCCCCGATCAACGTTTAGAAACGTCCATTTTGAAAGTCTTTTAATGCTCCACAAATCGTCAGTACAACGTACGTATTGCATTTCGTTAATGATTTTCACGCTATGGTGAAAAACCGGAAACACCACCCAATTTTTTAAATTTTTATCGTTTAAAATAAACTCAAAACCTCAGATTTGTCTAGATTTTAGGTTTTCAATCATTTTTGATCCATTTTAAACAATTTTTTTCGCTGTTACATTATATCTACCCAAAAAACCTCTATAAACTGGGCTATTATTTCAGTTGACCTGGGCAGAGATCATGGCCGCGAGATAACCTCGAAGAAGAAGACCAAGAGAAGGCACAGAGAGAGAAAGAAGAGCGCGAAGACGAAGGAGAGAAAGAGAGAAACATTGCATCTCCTTGTCGACAAGCGGGCACTGCATGCAACGGTTCCTCTTCTATGATTTGTGGATCGCACGGCGCATATCCACCTACACGTCTTATGTGGGCAATTATTGTGCGTTACTTCTTCTCCGCCAGTGGCGGGCGAAGCAATCGACACTTAAGGGGTATTCAAAAATATGCCAGAACATTCATTGATTTTGACGCTTTGACTAAGCTATAAAACAACGTATTTCGTAAATAAGATACTCGAACTAACAACAACTGTGGTGTGAATTCCATGGGAGCGGATGATTTTTCGAGGACAGAGCAGACGTCCCTTTTTAAATACCGAAGGATGACAAAACCTCCTCAGCCTCTCCCTCTCTTTAGATCAAAAGAAGAAATGACAACGGCGAGATAAAAATGTCCCGACAGCGATCACTGCCAACTGAATATGGATTCCACATGGGAAATATCCCGAAACGCTGCCAACTTTCTGGATAAAATCTCCGCCTTTTCAGTCCAGTCGCATCTATCAAAATGAGGCTAATCTAGAGGAAATAAGGGAATAATCGCGGCGTCTTGACAATCCGTACGGCTGTTCTAAGAGTCCTGCAGGAAGGACTCCAGGTTTTTCGCTGGTATCTCTCAGAATGTCGATCCCACGGAAAATTTCCTGGTTTACAAAATTAAAGTACACAAAATTTCCTACATAAAACAGGAATCATCTCCTTCTGTTGAGAATGCAGTAGGTTCAAAGGTACGCGTTCACATAAGTGATGAAGGTTTCCTTCTTCACCGGGTAGTTGGCGTTACATTTTCTTCAATTTTTCAACATATGGCGAAAGGGTACATTACAATAGCCAGTATGAGAAGAAGACTAGATTCATCAAAATACCAGGTGACGTACTGAATGGAGAAAGTACTGATACGACCATAGAGGTAAAGATAGCGCGGATAGTCTGTAATAACACCAAGAAGAAGATGCACATCTGGGCCTGCAGAAGAAAAAACTCCCTTTTCGAAGCGACAACACAACTGTCATAAATCTATCTGAATTCCTTGTATGACGTTATATTGACACAATAACCGACGGACGTGACAGACGGCCGAGAGATATCTCGACTATACTTTGTGCCAGCCGTGCGTCTTTAAAGGGGAAGAATAAGAAGAAGGAAGAAGAACTGGAGAAAGAAAGACCAACGATTGCGAAAGTAGGCCCTTAAACTTAGTATCTTTCATAATTCCTCAGCAGCACTTGAGGAGGATTCAGAAGTACGAGCGCAGATTGTTCTTAAAGCTACTGAGTGCTTAGTAAGGCAGTTTGAAGACTTGTCATCTATTAGAAGAAGTTCTACGCAGCAGCACTCATACACGCCTTTTCTTCAAAAGTAGGTATGGTTGTAAAAAGCTGACACTAGAGTAGGGCTGGAAACGAGGTGAAGATGGAGCTCTTAGTGATGGAAAACATACCTTTGACTTACTGAGAGGCTACTAAAGCTGCCTTCTCCCTTCCAGAACATTTAGCATGTGGAACTTTACGTACGAAGGAATAACCGTCACCAAATTCCACTGGCGGGAATGGATTATTGGATTATTTCTTTCCCTTGTCAACTACACATCGTTAAGGGCGATTAAGTTACACGCGATGCAATTAGGTTCCCTGGACGATTTTTCGTAAGGACGCACTGTATTTACACGTTACATAATGGAGTAATAACAATGTTTGTTTATATTCTACGCGTGGGCGCGCGTATAAATTATAAAAAGGAAGTAGTTAATGTCGCTCCGAAATGCACTTGCCTTCGGAATTTTAATTTATGCGCAGAAGCGCGTACGCGCATTGCTATTGTCGCTTTGACGCGTCCTCTGTTAGGATTTCGAGCCTCCTCGTAAGGAATTCGAACGGAAAATGGGCCTTTAATTGTATTTGAGGACTTACGAATCGGATTTTCCATTCATTTCACATGAAACATCAAAATAATCGCAGTATGCTCACGACGGTAACGATGAAACTTAAATGGTAGTGGTAGTGAATAATCAAACTTTATTATTGTCGTTTAACCCATAAGAATAACATACGAAAACATTTCACTTTGAAAACCGACAAATTTGGCAAATCTTTTCCAATTTTCTCAAAAACTAGTGGATTCCAAAAGTTAAAATTATTTCTTCAAGCACCCTAATACTGTCCTCTTTTACTAAAAAAATTCCCATTTTTGAGGTCCTCCTGGAAGAAGGAAACTCTTTACCTTTGCGCCTACATTTAGGGAGCGACAATTCAAAAATCAGCACAACTGTCATAACCATCGAACCCTTGTATTTTCCGACTAAACCACAGCGAGTCTAACCAAACTCCTCATATGACATTAAATTAACACAATAACCAACGGACGTGACAGATGGCCGAGAGATTTCTCCTCGTGGAGGCTCCCATGGTTAATACCAAGTGTCTAAAATATTTCGGGAGCGCCCTAATTGCCCTTGATGTTGGTGACGCGTCCGATCATTAACGGATTTAATAAGCGACGCCATCGCGGACCAGCTATACGATCTTTTACGCCTGGTAAATATTTATATTGAGAACGACGCTTCGATCCACGCCAAGCCAAATATTTGCTTCCGCGCCGCTTGCATGAGACCCAATTTTTATACAAGTGTAGTGTATGCGCGCGACTATCGATATATGGCGTAATCGTAAGGAAGAGGAGTGGATGAGGGGAGATTTTTTAAAATCGAATGCAATGAAATTTTAAAAAAAAAATTTGGGGATTATAATGAGAGTTACTTCGTATTTTCATTTATTTTAACGCTCTCCCCCTTCACTAAAACGGATAAAAAATTTAAAAGAATTTTTTGGGGGTAGTTTCAAGGGGCTGCAGGTACAGATCGCCACTGTGCAAACCAGCCGTGCTTCGAGCTTTAAGGACGAATTCTGGCATGACGACCTCGCGCACCCTCGTATACCAAAACGGCTCATTACTGATGGAGCTCGCGGAGAGAAACAAATGACAGGTTATTAGCGGAAAGACGTCACGGACTCGCGGAAATTTCTTGGCGAGCGTGTCGGCCGTTTCCGACGCGCTTTGATTGTCCCTCTCGCGGGGGATTTTTCGCTAAATTTCAACGCTTCGCGTTAACAATGCCCGGCCTGGGCCATTGTTACGTGTACCCGTGGTTAACGATTGTGAAATTTGTTTTAATTTTCGATGTTTCAAGCGAAATCGTCCCCTTTGTTCTCCTCGCTTAACAAGAACGAGATTTCGCCCATGAATCGTACTTTTTTATCGCGTGGCGATCTGCACTCGCGATTGAATAGTGTTTCATATCCGCAGCCGACCGTAAAGACAGTGGAATTCTGCGTCTGATCGTAATTAAAACATTATTTTCTCTCTCCTGTAATTTTCATACCGAATCATCCTAAATACACACGTACGTGCCTATGCAAAGCCAAATGTTAAAATCTGGCATCCGTTCAATTCCCTTACACATCTGTTAATAATACGAATTACGTACTTAACCCATGTCGACAATTCTACGTTGATATTTTTGAAACCACGCAACGACCAATACAAAGCAATTAAATTATATGAGGTCTTATACCTTAAGTATCTCGTTAAGTAATGTAACAATTATATATTAACATAATTATGACTTAACCGCTTGTAATTTTAACGTAATGGGCTATAATCAACGTAAGTGAAGATTACGTACTTTACGCTTTTTTCAGGTGAATCATTGTTCAATAACGTACCGATTGATATCGCCTGAAGGACTTAGAATGCTAATTTCACCCCCTTAGACCGTCTACATAAATCACCTTTCCCAATTCATTGTTCACTAGCATATTAATTAAGTTATTAATATTTTTTGACACTAGAAAATTATTAATTTTACTCCTCGATAGAGATGCTACTGGTAAAATGGCTGCTAAATACGAAATGGCTCCCAAAATTTTAACTCTGAACAATTGGAGACTTCCACACTAAAACCAACTCTCTATAAGGGCCGAAATCAAAAACCTTGTACTTTTCTCCATACATCAGTTGTAGTCCAATTATTTCTGATGAAATCATGGCATCTCTTCCGAGTTTAAACTATCAGTGAAACGCTCATTTTTTAACGAAAAATAATTTTGGAAATGGGATAGAGATATGAAAAAAGTGCTCAATAGTGTTAATGTATGCTTTTACTCTGGGGGTGAATGCCACCCCATTTCGAGGTCATCATCCGTAAATCGTTTAGGCCGTGGAATCCTGAAAATATCGTGCTCAAAAAGTTCAAATTTATTTATGTTGTAGCCCCAGTGATTCTCCCTGAAAAATTGGCCCGTTTTCAGGTTCTTCCACGACCTTCATTACTTTTTAATCACGTTATTGGAGCGCACAGAGTTCCGCCGTCGATTTTTCCGGGACGGGACTTAATGGAAATCCAAATAATCCCTTAAAGATATTATGGATGGATCCTCGAGACAACGGCGCGATAAATCATTAGCGCCCCCGGACGCGGAAAGCATTTTGATTGATTTACATACACGTTATGGAAACGTTACGATTCCCCTTCAGACGAATGATAAAAATTTCCACCGCTGCTTAAATTCTTAAGCTAAATTTGATTAACGCCGTATGCAATAGCCTGGTTTAATGGATAATTTTGCTATTACGGTGGATCCATGGGAGCGCTTAGGGCCACGGGGCCCGATACGATCCTAATCGGTATTTAAAACTCGTAGGGAGGTAAAAGGGCCCGAATGACCTGTGGATGAGTGGGGAAAACCGAAAGGGTCGACTCCGGGCGTAAATAACCGGAAAGGAGTAGCGAAGTTTAAATTTAATTAACGCCATAAGCGAAATACAGGGAAAATACAGGTCCCTCCGATAACTCCTTTAAGTAGTGTTTAATGATATTAATATAATTCTTTAGATACCATAGAAGACGCGATTATGAACAAATCCAAAGAACACAGCGCAAAAATAGCTTGGGTAAATCGACCCACTTAAAACAAAATGGCGGTCAGTCAAATTACGTACAAATTCGTAAATTCTTTTGTTTTCGATCTGACGTAGAAATGTGTATAAGCTTTTTTTATAGTCAACTAGCTGACCCGGCGAACTTCGTATCGCCTAACAGTCGATTCTTTAATTTTTTATTTTTTTAAGTTAATAAGTCAACAATTACATTATGTTAAAAATTAAAAATTATAAAACTCACAAAATTCTTTTAATAGTCACTAAAAAATCACAATGAAAATCACAATTTCAGATTTCTTATTATGATACCTACTTATTATATTTGATTTTATTTTTACTTATTCTAAATCAAGTTTCATTTTTATTGTAGTACTTTATGGTACACGATATTTTTTGTTTGATTGAAAAAATGTATTGTAAAAATGTATATGGGCTATAATAGTTATGATTAATTAACATACAACTGCAAATACTATTACAAACCTTAAAAGTTGGCATAAAATTTTCCCGATCTACTTTTGATGCTCCAAATGAAGTCATTTGAAAGCAGTCGTTATATTGTTGAATATTCTTTAAATAGTGTATTGAATCTGTTCCTATTCCTAAAACTAATGAGTACAATGGCTCTGGAGGTGGAAGCAATGGTATCAATTTCACCTTTCCATTTGCGCAACACAATCCATTGGCTTCATTTTTGTATTTCAATGCCTTACAATATTGGCAAACTGAGTTCATAGGTCCAATAGCAACACAGTTGTAGGCACTGTAATCAATTGACATATCGTAACATAAAGCAGCTCGATTCAAACTTGCACCATTTTTAGTCGAATTTCGCGCTTCACGGGTCTGTCTTAAGCGAATTCTTTCACGTTCATTGCGATCTTCACGTTCCTGGGCAGTACGATTAGATTGATAATGCATTTGATTTGTTGCATTTCGGGTTCTCCTGCCTAAATTTGTCCGCCGCCTTATAGGAGGCATATTTAGTAAGTCACAAACACACAACCCTTTTTTAATTTTATAGAAATTTGTGTATTTTAGGTTTAGTAATATTATAGATGCACAGCAAAGAGATATTTACATTTCAAGTGACATTTTACCACAGACAATTTACATTTTACCATAGACAATTTGTGTCTGATTAAAAAAATAAATATTGACAAATATTGACATTAATATTTATACGATACTAACGTCACTCAATTGTTTTGCCTTCCCGGAACCTCTCCACTAACACAAACTTTATCGTATGGTATTTAAGTTCAGATTGACTTTTAAGTATTATCACAAATCTTTTGTATGGGAGTATAGAAAAGTGTTGTTTTTAGACTTTTTCAGGAAACTTAAATTTTTTTTTTTTACTATTTTTAAAGTTCAAATTGACTTTTAAGTATTATCACAAATCTTTTGTATGGGAGTATAGAAAATTGTTGTTTTTAGACTTTTTCAGGAAATTTAAAATTTTTATTTTTTTTTTTAGAATTTTTCTCTCCGTAAGAACCATCCTCGTACTTCAAGGAATATTTTAAAAAAAGAATTAGCGAAATCGGTCCAACTGTTCTCGAGTTTTGCGCTTAGCAAGACATTCAGCGACTCATTTTTATATAATAGAAGATAATGTTCTATAACCTTAATATTTTACTTTTTTAATTAATTAAATTAATTTAAAAAATCTAAATTATTTTATAATTCTATTCATAATTTAATTATCATTACTATTCCCATTAACTACCCTCGTTTATCCTGAATAAAGACGGAAAATTAAATATGTGAGCAATCATGTGAAAACATTGGAATCGTCGTTTATGAACGACTGGCTTTTTGATTGGATGCCATAATTAATTTAGATCATAAAAATATATAAGATGATTATAAATCATGATTATAAATTAAAAACAACATGCAATTAGCGAGTCACACAAAAATTAAGATTCCAAATTTGTTAAGACAATATACCAAACATTTTGATTTTTAATTTTATAATTGTGATGATTTTATTGCGGAAAATTAAATATGTGAGCAATCATGTGAAAACATTGGAATCGTCGTTTATGAACGACTGGCTTTTTGATTGGATGCCATAATTAATTTAGATCATAAAAATATATAAGATGATTATAAATCATGATTATAAATTAAAAACAAGATGCAATTAGCGAGTCACACAAAAATTAAGATTCCAAATTTGTTAAGACAATATACCAAACATTTTGATTTTTAATTTTATAATTGTGATGATTTTATTGTACAAATCCATTCTTTCACCCAAAAGAAACCGTGCAGGACAACGTCTGTGGGGCCCACAAATGTGGATTTTAACCTGAATCGTTTTAACACATGACAGTAAAACTTTATAAGCAAATAGTAGACATTTTTCCCTTTACCCTCGTTTTTGTAAATTGCCAAAATGTGGATTAACAATGAAGTTATCGTCGGTCAAAGTTAAAACTCTGTAACTCTTTTGCACTTTGTACTGAAAACATCTGTAAGGGCTCAAATTGAAGGTTTCGAAAAGACCTTTCATTAGCCGTTTTCTGCATTAAAAATTATTAAAATTTGGCCAAGATATTTCAATTAGTTTATAAGCGTGTGACTTGAAAAATTAAATAATCGTCAAAAAATAGTGCGAAAATATAAAAAAATCGCGCTTTGGTGGTTGCCTTTCCGCCCCAGCGTTGGATAAAACGAGCAAATTTGGAGCACAATTTTCCGGGAAAATTTGAAATTTTGTAAATTTTACCAGCATCAATCTGATACAAAATTAAATTCTGAACAACTTTTATTACGAACTTTTGGTCTTCAGCCAACACAACCGAAGTTATAAACGAAAATAAGAAGAAAATTCGCTAATTTTTACCATTAATTCTGTATAAACAATTTTTCACAACTTTCGGAACTTTCGCATATAAATATTTTTATTATATACACTCCTTCGAAATTATTTCTGCCTCGATCAGGCCTCGTCCTCGTTTTGTGAAAAATCATGCTAATTTGCTTGTGCTACGGATAATCTATCGAATTTGGTAATACGCATCATAATACGCTAAGAAAAACGAAACAACTACGGTTTTGTACTTACGTAAAAGAAACCCTAAGCTGGCAAAGAAGAAAATTCATCCCATGTACGAGTTCTGCCTGTAAAAAAAATAGCAACATTAAAATTTCGAACTTAAATCTCGAATGAAGAGCTCAAAAGTATTTACTTTAAGTGGAACTTTCAGCTAATTTAATTGTGTAGAGCTGCCTTTATGAAATCCATAAACATCCAATGATTGACTAATGATGGAAAAATCGTTTACGTTACGATGATCTAATGTAACTATAATTAAATATTTGAAGTGATTTACGATGTACGCTTCTTTGTATTTAGAACGCAGGCGTATTTTATCATTTCAGGGATTGAAGGGGGGCTTTGGAATTAGAAGACAAGGATATATTTAAAATGGGGGAAAGTGGGGGAAAGAGAAGAATTAGGTTCGAAACATGACCACCAGCTGGCATTGAAACGTATCGAGATTTTCCTGTTAAAGTAGTAATCCTACTATTAATGTAATAATATTTAAGCCTGGTAGCACTCAAAATTCGCACCTATGCCGCATAAATCCGCCGTTAAATTAATCCTTTTCGTTTTTTCTCTCTCTAAATCCTTACTCACGCCCGCGACCTCTAAGATTGTTTATAACGGTCCGACCGTTACGATTCCCTCGACAAAGTCGTGTTTAATCTACTTTTTTCTCTCTTTCCTTCCTGCGAGGCTCTCTTCTCACGACTTAATTCCCGATTTAACGCTTACACAACCACTCGATCGCTCCTTCGGCCGTGTGCCGAATTTCTGCTCGGAGGAATCTCACGAAGGCGCCCTAATCGAGGAGACGGTTCAACAAGTTGAACGCGTCCGCTCCCCACCCTACGCCCGGAGTCTTCCCTCTTTAGCCCCTCGGAGCTCCTTTTTCCTCGCGTGCACGCGAAAAAGCGCGGACTTGTTACTCGATTCACGAGGAGGAGAGGGGTCCGCTCCCGTTTCGAGGAAGGGGACGAGGAGGAGAGGACCCTCGAAGTTCCCGATTAGTCGATTTACGGCGATGCGAACCGTCGGGCATCAGAGGTGATTTCTCTCCCGTTCGAATTGAAGAATTTCCCTCTTGGAATCATAAAACGAAGGCACGAATTTAATTCACTGACGTACGACCATTGAATAGGCTTTTAATAGGCGAGAAACATCTGCTTACGGGTCGTATGCGGCGACGCACAACCTTGGCCGCCTTTACTGCTCAGAGAACAGGGAATTTAAGAGAAGTTGCTTAACCTAGAGCGTTCAAATTAGAAGGGGTAAACCAGAAATTTTAAAATCCCAAAGCGAGGGGAACGTTTAGGGTCCCTATAATCCGAAGGGACGCCTTGTCCGGGTAACTGCGGCCAATGATCTTCCTCGAAGACCACCGCGGTGTCTGCAGGGATGACCCCTGGGCGACCCTGCCCAAAGCCTTTGGAAGGGCGACCACCGCCACGGTCAATGAAAATAGTATTTCCTACACAGCACGGAGATGAACCACGGTGGAAGGAAACCGGGATAGAAAATGCTTACATCCAGGAAATTACAGGAGATTACATCCAGGAAACTTTGGATAAAAGAAGTATCAGTGAGGATGACTGGAAAGATGGGAAACGATTCCCTATTGCTGCTTAACCCCTACATTGACCATGGTGCTTTGAAAAGCTTACGCCTTATAATTAGAAAACGCTTTATATATTCGCACTAGTAGTACTAAACAAGGCCTTCGCGCTAAGTCCACTAAACTTCTGTAGTACTACCTGGAATGCTCTATCAGAACGTCTAGAAGATATACAAAGTGCTTTTATTTTTGCTACTTGTACTTTACTTACTTTAGCTTTTGTCTACATTATATCGTGAAACTCTATTAGTTCAAGAGTAATAACAATAAGACGTACAGACCAGCGAAGTGCGCTTAAAAGTCCGGTAGGCGTGTGATGCTTCTGCAGTCACTATGGCTGTACTGTACACCACCAATTGCAAGAATACTAAGAGAGGAAAGGTACCAGTACCAAAATCATTGTTGTAACGCGCAAAAGAGAAAGATTAGAAGGATCATGATATGTTCTCTCTTCGTTATAGCTTACGCTGATTGGATGAAATGACAAGGGAAATATGGCAACGCCGGTTAAAATATCCTCGATAAAATTCTCCCGCCCAGCTCTAGTAAGCACCGAAGGTGCAACGGTGCTAAGGGAATGACAAGCGACGCACTGCTCTACCTATTAATGACGTGCAATGGGTACTAAGGGAATGACGCGAGAATAACCTGATGGTGAGAAGCTCACCAATTGGTTATTTCTTCCAATTGCTCGTCCCATAACGTTGTTTTAATACACATGAACAAATCACGAAGGAGCTTTTGAAGATTTTGGGGTATGAAACATAAGTGGTTTTCTTCCTAATGGAAAGGACGAATAATTAAATATGAAGACAGAAAATGAAATTATGACCGATAAAATTTTACCACGCACCGAATCCGCCTTAATACTTGGTCTTGCATAACGTCCACGATTTACAGGTGGGAGGAAGTAACTGTACGTATGATTGACGCGCCATCTTTGAAATTATTAAGGTTACATAAACGTCTGCGTGGGAAGGCCGTCCCATACGGTCGAGAACGATTTAATAATGCAACTTTGATGCAGTTTCCACCTATTAGGAAACCGGTAGGCGTCCAAGAGGAAAGAAGACAAAGGGGAACGAACAAAGGGGACTGCTCAGTTTCTGGGTTTCGATGTGGGAGAGACCGGCGTAGTGTGAGGGATATCGAACAAACATTTCCATATCAAAACGGGACTGGAACCTCGAGCGTTATCCATACTCGATATTATTCGACGGAGGTAACAAGGAGATCGATAAGAGTATAGTCTGTAACAAATACAAATTGCGATGCTTAATCACTGTCGGTTATAAACACTGTTGCCCGATTGTTATACCTGTAAAAATGCAGCCCTGTACGTTCACCCCCCGTTGATATCCTTCAGGCACCTATAGTGTTAAAACCGAACCAAATAGTGTTTGGACGTCTATACAAGGATAATTCAATTGGACTATAACCCAGTTTATAGAGCAAAAATGAGCGAAAATTCCCCAATTAAACTTCAATATTTTTATGTAGGCTTTTGAGCGATTTCCACGGCCCTACGTTGGGCCTAAAATTTTTCAAAGATACCGCGATCGATCGGTCAAACTTCAACCAAGAAATGTTCGTAGTTTCGGGCTTAGAAATTTCGCTGATTAAAAATGTTCAAAGCGCGACTCGGAAATGGAAACCTCCGTCATCCCTTCATTAAAACAAACCTCGACTTTTCCCTTTAATCTTCCCTTCGGAAATCTCCCGATATAATTCTTTACGTTGACCATAAAAAACGTTCGCGACACCCGAAATCATCATTCAGGCAGCGGTTTCTATTAGAACGCCCCCCTCTTCCTTTGAGCGAAAAAATCCCGATAACCGCCAGCTTATGGATCCCCTCGCCTCCTTTTAATCCGGAATAATTAACCCACGGGGACGATTTACATTCCGGGAGAATCCGCGAGAATACAATTAGCTCTTTAGAAAGAAGTTAACACGTTAATTTCGATAACAAAAAGCGCCCCCTCGGCCCCCGGGGGCGGGCGCCGACGCCTGTTGATATGGAAACAGCGCGAGGGTGTGAAAACGGTTCGAAAAATAACGCGCAGATAAGGTGATTTCGATTGTCGGTCAGATCTGTCGAGTGTAATTCATTCAAATGAATGAAGAGGCGTTAATTGACCTTTGCGATGTGAAATCATCTGAAATTGTAGAGGTTATTAGGAGATACGCCTATTTCGCTTCTTCGCGCAAAAAGTGGCGTAGGGAATTTTAAAATCTATATTCTATATAGGGACGCTCCCCTGCGTAATTAACCGAAGCAATAGATGGCGCAAAACGCTGATCGTACTTTCCACCATGGACGTACGTGCTTCCTTAGGGGGGGGGGGGAACTCGCTTTAGCTTCTAGCTACCGTACTTTCGACCGTTAGGGCATTTGGCGAAACGTCAATTTCCATATCAGTCTCATTACTGATCAGAACGTTACTGTTTTGGCGAATCTGGCATATTTAGGCTTTCTTAGGACAGCTAAACAAAACTCCTTAGGGATATTAACGCACTTTTTCCCACCATATAAAGTAACAAGGAACTAAGGATGAAGTGAAAATACTCCACATAGGATAACAGCAACAAAACTTCCTACTCACGTCAAATAAGTCATAACGAGTGACGTCACACGTCAATGGCGCCAAAGTACAGACGTTTTTAGTAGTTCAAATGAGTGAAGGTATAAAATGCTCTTAAAAATGAGAGAAGAAGAACAAAATTGAAACTTGAAACTAGTTAACAGGTAAACACCTGGATATGCACAAAAAAAAACCTTTTTTTTACTTTCAAGCTAAAATTTCATCAGGTAGATGGCGCTGCTCAACACAACTACTAGCATTTTCGTCGTATAATCTAAAACCCAGCACATGGACTCCTAAATTCAAACTGCTCCCAATATGTAGACGTTTAACATGATATAGGTACGCCCTGAGAACTTTTAAAACTAATTAATGAGTTGAATTAATGGTCGGATAGGAAGAAACTTTATGGAGATAAGTAGATGGCACGGATTAATTGGAAAACAGATCGATCACGTGTGAAGCCCGGAGTTTCGACATAATTCCGAAGTTGTATTCAGAGCACGAGTGTATTTTTAATCCATTATGCCCAGTTAAGAATTAAGGGAAGGTTTCCGCATTAGAAAACCCCCTTTTCCTTAAGTGTTTAGGGTCCCTAGGATCAGGAAGTGCTCTTTTGTTTAATTATCAAATGATGGATCACAATGGACCTTCCCGCCATTTTGGTTTCGGCCCTTGGAAGGGCGACCCTTCTCCATCAGTGACTTTCCTGTTGAAGCGATCGACACGTTTAAAGTGCCTTAAAATACGTTGTTATAAGTGTAAAATCGTCTCATTACCCGAGACCCATAGAAAAATGTAAGTACTCTTAAAGAAATGCGTTGTACTAGCTGGCGCAAAAGTTATCACCCTATCGGAAAATGCTATAATTTTCGCAAAATGGCGGAAAATCTCAATTCTGCGTGTAAACTACGCGCAGAAGACCCCGGAGTATCGACTAGATGACGTACCCCGCGATTGGGTATCAACCGGCGATCTTCACAGAGAATTTCGGTGAAAAACTCCACAATTTTCCCTTATAAAGCGAGAAAACCTTCACTGAGAAACAAAGTTCGACGTTACATCGTCCCAACTTTCGGATTTTCCGCTAATGCGCGCGACGCACGAACGAGATGAAACCCCTCGAAGCTCTCTGCACGTGTCGAGGATAGGATAGGAAACCCATGAAATACACACGAGCATGCGCACGAACACAAATAGATATCGTGGGAGTGTTCGCGTTCGCCTGTTCGCTTGGTTCGCTTGGTCAGTATCCACTTTTCGATCTCATAAAATTTTGATTCAGCTAGTAACATTCAGGAACAGCGCCCTCTTTTGCCTGGACAACTGCTGTTGAGCTCTACAATGACTGTTTATATATGTGTATATAGATATGCATGCAAAATTAAGCAAGTTCATTACAGGATCAATAGTCATGATGTTATATCGAGTGCCAAAATTGGTGTTGAAAAGGAAGAAGAAGAAGGAGAGACGTCGGAAGCATGAAAAAACAAGGGTGGAAAACTAAAGGGAAAAGAGATAAACACGAAGGAATCGACTGCCCGGCCCATGAACGCGCCTGTTTTATTAATCATTTGAGTAAATATGAGCGCAAAGGTCGGCATTGTTGGTTTTCCATGGGCGTTGCGGTCAATGGGGCTGTAAAAGAACGTCCTTAGGAGAGATTCAATATTCATGCGGGGCGCTCCGAGGCATCTCCGCCGAAATTGGAAAAAGCTCCGGTTAAGACGCCCTCCCGTCGTTATTATTATTACACGCACAATTTCCGAAGCGCGTCCTTCATCGATTTCGGTCTAATTTTCCTTTTTTCACGCACTGAAGTCGTAGAAATTCCGCTCGGAATTTCACAGGGTGTTACGTTACACGATATCCGTATTAAGGCCTACGGAAATCTTACAACGGATCGAATTTTAATAGGCATGAATGGCGACGAATGAATGATCGTTGAATTATAACCGTACAGGGCGATCCCAAGGAAAACACTTTCATCAATGGGTCTCTTTGACCGGTCGTGAAGAAACCTTGAATGTAGCGTGTAGCAGAAGCAAAAACAAGTTAAACTTGAGGTTAAATTCATTATAACCGATCCGTAATCCTTGGTAATTAATTGCTCTTGCACGCAGTGAGCAGATTCTCAAGCAATATTTCAATGAACATATCAAAAATGAAATATCAAACAAACTTCTGTACCCACAATCACATTTTAAGCAAATAAAATAAATATTCTTCACATCAGCAAAGGCATATGACTAGATTCCACTTTAACTAATTGAAATTCTTGTGTTCGCTTAAAAAAATCCTTTCTGTTTAAGCAGCCTGTCAAAATGGATATAAAAGAGAGAACTTGGAAAACGGAGGCGGCGTTGACAACATCTTTACCCGAAGTAGTTAGAGGGGGAATAAGAGTTTCGAATACAACTTTTGATGCCCTAATGACTCGGCATTAGTCTTACTTCTGTTTAATGAGCCTGCTGTAATGTACTTCAGATCTAGAACGCAAATTAGCTCTGTGGTCCCTTTTAGTGATTAATCCAAACTTCAGTAAACAATTGTGTACATTTATGCGCATGTCATGCTTTTAATATCCCAAGTCGCTTAGCTCGCAGGGCTAATGTCCACGCGCTAAGAACGTGACAGACTCTCAAGGGAGACATGCGCAGCGAACGCCTCAAACTTATAAGTGAGTACGGATTATACTGAGTGCCTGGATATTTAAAAGGTACGGGGGAGGTCACTGATCTTAAGCAAATTATCTTTTGAAAACCTCGACAAGTGCCGGCATCTCCATGAATGACGCCATGTCAGATTTGTATCGGTAACGCCTCGGCCGTGACGCTTCGGCCGTGACGGCGCTTAGAAAAGAGAGATCCTTGGCAATGCCAAAAGCCAAACATTTCATTGAAGAAACTCCATCGCTACCGTAAAACGCGCGAGCGTTTTAAAATCGACGGAATATTTAACGAGTTACGCGAGGCCATAAATCCGGGACGTAACTTCGCGCGCGCCCTCCGTTACGATCTTGTAAGTTATAAATCTAACGGGATAGAGACAACATAAGAGGGTGATCGGAGCGGCGAATAAAACGAAGGATCCCGGGATCGATCGCGGGGAAGTAATGGCCGAAATAAGCCGACGGTTAAGCGCCGAGGTAGTTTAGAAACTCGCACGTTTACGCGGCGGAAAAAAGACGAGTAGAAATTCTTAACTCAACTAATAGCGTAAGGGGTTAAGTTAATCGTTGACTGCGTAATTAACAAAGTTTCGAGCGCGCGTTGATAACGTGTTGGTCAGAATTCCGCGTCAAAAATGTACAATACTGCACCTTAAAGGAACCTTTAAGAAACAGGGAACGGTCTGTATCTCCCCGGAAGAAAACAACCGAGATTGTAAGGTCCAACAGTGGGCCCAAAGCCTTATGGATTAGCTTATGCCCTTGGAAGGGCGACCTTCCTCCACCACTGAGCGTGCGCAACGTAAGTGCCAGTGAAGAACCAAGGCATGGGCAGTTTACTTTCATGTCGACAAGCATGCGCAATTGCAATTAATATCTATTTGTCTAATTAGTCATTTTAATACTGTTAGTTATCATTGCTCTTTTCATACTTCGTTTGCGAAGAGGGGCCATTTTTTACCAGCATGAAAAATAAAAAATTTTCTAGTCAGTGTGTTTTAGCGCGGAGAGCGAATCATGTGAGGAAATGAGGGCGACGGGAGCACGCTGGGGCGGCGGGATGCGCCGGCCCGAGTCTGTCGCACGTTTTTCAGAAAAGCGGTCAAATTTTCCCTCCGATGGCGCATTTTCCTAAGAAAAGCTTTTATAAACCACCTTTTTATTGACCCAGAGTTTAGTAAAATCTTCCAGAAATTACTGATTACCTAATCGATCGGGAATATTCCAAATAAAATCCTCGACAGATTGATGCCGTCTACGAATTTAGAAATGATTTCAACATGACGTAACATAGTGATTCGCACAGAAACGCTCCGGTAATGTAATTAACGCTTTTCGGTACTCTAATTTTAATTGGACGTAACCCATGTGAGTATAACCTAAATTACTGTTTAAAAACAGTGAAGGTAACCAAGGAAAAATACTGAAAATTTATTTTCATACTCCGATTGCTCGTAAAACTACTTTGAATTAAAGTCGATAGAAAAACATTAGTCACCACTACTCAGTAACGTGAGTCATGAAGCTAACTGCGATTTCAACGATGAAAAGAACGTAGTTTAAAACAAAAACGAAGCAGATTACTCGTAAATATGTCACCGATGAAATAAAATTTAATACGGCATGTCCAACAAGTTTTCGGGCGTAATTTTAATTTGTGATGAATTACAACAAAGTGCGGTTATGTGGGTATGTCTACATAAATCCGGCATAATGGCTCCGCGTACGTCAAGCCTGTGATGTATTTGACGCTACAAGAGGCAGCTGGAAAGGGTGCTTTTTGAAAGTCTCTTATGAAGTTTGTTGGTTTTCAACGAGCTTCGCTCCTCCTTACAACTTGAACATTAAGCAAGAAGGATTTACGCCAGGCCAAGCAATTTTATAGCATATTACACAGATTAAACTTTACACATCGATTTATTTGTACCACAATTTGGACTATAAATAATATATATCAGCTCAATTTTGTTGCTTATTTATTAGGCAAACCGCAATTTTATTGCTCAATTCCTTAGTGAGGAAAGGAAGTTAATGAACCATTCCTTTCTACCCTTAGCTTGTCCCTTAAAATTTCGAAAAAATTGTAAAAATTGCATTTCCCGTAATTACAGCCAGGGTTATTTATTGCTATTTAATTGCTTCACTTTCAAGCAAAGTACTATTTAGTTGCTCCACCCCTTAGCAAGGAGAAGGGGAATATGTGAATTAAGACTTAAGCCACAATATTCACCCTCATATCCCCGGGACCAAAGTAGATATCGACATGTTTGATGGGCCATATTTTAAGGCTAATTTATTGCTCAGAATAGAAACTAGTGGCAAATCCCCTCAATCACCCCTTCGACCCTTAGCAAAGTGGTCGTCCTTTGAAATTTCAGGAAAATCGTAAAAAATGTTTTTCCCGTAAATATAACCTGGGCTACTTCTTGCTATTTAATTGCTCAACTTTTAAGCAAAGTACGGCTTTATTAATTCAATCCTTAGCGAGAAAAAATGGGATAATCTGACTTAGGACTTAAGCCACAACATTCACCCCCGTATCTCCGGGACCAAAGGAGATATCGATATCTACGAGGCGGTATATTGTATCCCTAATTTATTGCCAACGATAGAAACAAGTAGCGGATTCCTAAAACCACCCCTTCAACCCTTAGCCCAGTATTCACCTCTTGAAATTTTAGAAAAATCATATAAAATATATCTCCTCCGTAACTATAGCCTGGGTTAGTTATTGCTATTCCACTTTTAAGCAAGGCACGGTTTTATTGCCTCATTCCTTAGCAAGAAACGTGGGATAATCTGACTTAAGACTTAAGCCACATCATTCACCCCCGTATCTTCCTACCCAAAGGAAGTATCGACAGGTACGAGGAGGCACATTTTATTGCTAAAGATAGGGATTATCAAAACCACCCCTTCAACGATACTCATCCCTTGAAATTTTAGAAAAAAAAACCGTAAAATTATTTTTCCAATTAATGAGCCATGGATTATTTATTGCTTTTTAATTGCTCCATACGAAAAGTATGAAAAGTATGGAATGGTGGCCGATGGCATAAAAACATAGTTTTATTTCCAATTACTTCAAATTGTTTCACCCTAATAAACCATAAGGAATGATACCCTTAGAGTATGAAAACAACACCGATTAATTTCATATCAAATAAGTCATTTCCAAATTCTGTTAGAAAGACACCTCAACTGGAACTTAACACAATTATACTAATCGTACTTAAAAAAAGGTATTTAGGGTGACTTATCCTCTTTTATCATTAGTTTTTTTTTCCTCCAAAACAAATTCTTCACATCATTACTTAGAGTAACCATTAAAAAGTATTTTCGTAAAACTTTACAATACAATTACGTGCCCAAATGGACGGTTTCTTCTTACAAAATAAGGGATGATACCTCTGGAGGAGAAATATAAATAATTCCTGGTTTGTTTCGTAAAGATCATGCAATCAGGATCTTAGGGGTGAAGTTTAGAGACGAATTTCATCCCCTAAAAATAAATTATTTATAGAAAATGGCATATAAGGGTAGTATTACCATCAACAATTATTTACAGAAAACTGTACAGCTGCGACCACAAACATCCCCGTCCCTTACCACGTTTTACAACAGCACGTACCTACAAGTTCTGTATCTGCCTACTCGCAGGAACTCTTCTGCCTGCACTTTGCACTAAGGGTAGTTTCCATTCGCGATCCCGCTTTAATCATCGAGAGTTTATCATCCCTCGGGGGAATATCCCCTTCCCCATAAAAAGCTAGTGCGGTTAGAGTGATACCCAAGAACTTTCAGCAAATTAAATGCGCGGTGATTTATCACGCTCGCTCTACTTTCGAAATTGGCGGCAACGGAGCCCAATTAAGGGATTTTTTTGAGAAGAGACATCCCGGGGTGTTTGGTGATGCAGGAATTTTGCCATGAGGTTTCAAAAATATTTTTTAAGTAGAGTGATAAAACAACAGAAGTTTTCTTCTATTGTTCAGTTCCTTTACACTTTTGAAGCACTTTTGAACCTTTGGGACAAAACTGTTATTGCGTGTACTGTTGCGTCCCACGTTATCGCCAAAGAAGGAAAATTTTACCGCACTTCGGTGCTGAATTTGAGAAAAAATATTTTCCCAAAGCTGTGGGAAGCAAGTGGGAAAGTTGGGAAGCAAATTTTTGTCCTTTGCATCATCTTCAAATTCGGAACGGTAATTTCAAGGCAACTTTAGAGTTTTTGGAATATTGTAAACCTATTGCAAAGAAGAGAACAGCGTAAACAGTAATTTTTGTCATATTTTTCCAAATATTTGTCTGGACTTCAATGAAATTGCGCCTTTAAAACAGTATTAAAGAAGTTTTATCAAACATTTAAGCGACTTCGAGTTCTGTTGCAGTCTTAAAACAAAATTGCGTGCAACATGTAAAAAACTTGCGTAGTTTCAAAAATCGGTGGGAAATGCAATGCAAATTTTGAGAGAAATTTGAGGAAAAGGTTGGAAAATCAATGGAAATGAAGTTTCAAAATTTTACAGAATTTCGAGACAAATTTGAAATCAAAACAAACAAGGGTGAAGACTTTTCTTACTGGAAATCGCCCGTGAAACCCCAAGGTAATTTTGAACGCGCTGAATTTTGGACAAAACGTTTCAATAACCCATTTCCCCACTCTCTCCCAGAGAACTTTATCGGGAGTTCTGAATTTTTGAGAACAATTTGGGACAAAACGTCTCAATAACCCATTTCCCCAATCTCTCCCAGTTAAACTTCAACGGGAGTTCTAAATTTTTGAGAAAAATTTGGGACAAAACGTTTGAATAACCCATTTCCCCACTCTCCCCCAGTAAAACTTCATCGGGAGTTCTGAAATTTTGAGAAAAATTTAAGACAAAACGTTTCAATAACCCGTTTCCCTACTCACCCCCAGTTAAACTTCATTAGGAGTTCTAAAATTTTGATAAAAATTTGAGACAAATCGTTTCAATAACCCATTTCCCCACTCTCCCCCGTAAAACTTCACTGGGAGCTTAAGACATGCCTAACTTTAAAAGTTTGATAAAATTCGCTGAAACGTTGGTGATTTTCTCTCGTTTTCCGCCACTTTGAGAAAAACATTTCGTTCCTGGAAAGTTCACGGGAAATCACTCCAACCCGGAGAAAAGCGTACTTAAGCGACGAATTTTCTCATATGTACATTAGGTGCTGCACTTACAGCTAAAAATCAAAGGGAAAAACCAAAATCCTATCGCATACAAGCGCACGAAAAATAAAACAAGCGCACAACACTAAACTACGTCTCGTAAATACAGCGTGGAAGTACCGCACCGTAACGATCTGATACGAAACATACAAAAGAGTTCGTGAGCGATACAGCAGGTACGGGCAAAATAAAAGCACTCCTACATGTTACCGGCCCCCAGGAGCGCCGACCCCTCGCTCCCTCGACCGGCGACGGAGAGCTTCGAACTGAAAGCGGAAAGCTCGCGGACGAATGTAAAATACGCGGCGGGCGATCCGCCTCGGGCGCCTCCGGTGCGCCTCGTGCCCCGCCGCGGTTACGTCAATAGGTTCGCCGTCTCCGTCCCGCCCCCGCGGCCGAGAGAGAGACGCGCTCGCTCTTCCGGCACGGAGCGACGCGCCGCGGCGCCAGCGGCGGCGCCCGCCCCGGGGGGAAGGGCGCCCCCACCCCCCGAGGGAAAGGTCGCGGGGGCGGCTTGCCCTACGAGGAACGGAACCCCTCACCCCCGACACCGGTAGGATCACGTGGCCCGCTAATCAAAAGTCCGAGGGGGCGCGGGGAACCGTGAAATTTTCTCGTTCGAACGCACGAAAAGAGCACGTTACTTCATTGGTGGCGGTTTTACTGAGTACGAAATATTACTGAACCACTTATGCAACTGAGCTGTCAGCCGCGAACGAACGGACTTTAACGTTCTTGAGGAGTAATTCAATAAAAAAAACGCCACGAGACGAGACGACGTGAATGTACCATATGTATTCTCGCTCTTTTCCTTATGTGAAACCACGTGGGCCAAGGACACGGCGCTTTTTCTCTCGTAAACGTTCGCTTATTTTGTCTCTTCAATGCAGATATCTTGAAATCATAACGTATAAGGCGCTCAAAATCTCCTACAAACAGGCGTTCAAAGGGTTTATTAAAAAAAATTTCAAAAAATTTCATATCAAGAATCTTTCCTTTCGCTGGCTTATCTCCACAGGGCGCTGATTACAATGCACTTAGTTTCATGGCGATCTAGCGAGGATTTAGCGAGATACAAGCAATTCAAGATTTTAGAAAAGTTCAAAGAACTAAGTATTGAAGTTACCCGACTAGAAATTTGGGTAGGCAAACCCGAAAACGTATCGGGTCCCGATCAGGAAGTGGCCGGGCATGCTCGCCTAGGATTACCTGGCCAGATCCTGGTCAGGACCCGATCAGGTAATGGCGAGGCATGCCCGCCTAGGATTACCTGTCCAGATCCTGATCAGGGCCCGACTAGGCACTGGCGCGGCATGCCCGCCTAGGATTACCTGGCCAAATCCTGATCAGGACCCGACCAGGCACTGGCGAGGCATGCCAGGGTAGGACTGACAATGGCGAGGCATGCCCGTCTAGCATTACCTGGCCAGATCCTGATCAGGACCCGACCAGGCAATAGCGAGGCATGCCCGCCTAGGATTACCTGGCCAGGACCCGATCAGGCACTGGCGAGGCATGCCCGCCTATGATTACCTGGCCAAATCCTCATCAGGACCAGACCAGGCACTGGCAAGGCAAGCCCGGCTAGCATTACCTGACTATATCCTGATCAGGACCCGACCAGGCACTGTCGAGACATGCCCGCCTAGGATTACCTGGCCAGGACCCGATCAGGCACTGGCCAGGCATGCCCGCGCAATCTATCATTACACCCATTATTCATAATATACGTATTATGAATGTGACAAAATTAAACACTGAGTGTAATTAAATGTGATTAAAGGTAATTAAAACTCTGTTACATTGTGTAAAAATCTAAGTAACAAAATATATTTATAATTTTCTGATTTTCTGAATTTTCTTAATTTCGAAAATCATCAATTAAATAAATCTCCGAAGTATTAACGCCGGGATAAAATAATATGAATTAATTTTGTTAATTATTTAGATCATTATCCAATATGCTCGAGAAGACAAAGGGAAAAATGTGTGATAACCGTGCAAGGCGAATTCGTGAACTTACTCACCAACGAGTTAGATTGTTCCTCGAGAGTCAAATTGAATTAGAGCGAAAAAATAGTGAATTTGGCATAACTACATATCTCAGTGTTAGTGGAGTAAACTCTTTGAATGACGATTACCGCGATAGTGACTAAGTAGTGCCGAAAAAGCAGTTGACGTAACATCATAGGACGTACGAATTTGTAAAATTATTTCTATCTTTAATATTTTACTTACGCAGTTGTTGACAACAAAATTTCGCAGTGCTTTAACAATACCGACATTCATGATTAGCATAACGTTTATTGCTTCCGGATTAACGCTTCAGGTAAAAGCGACCCTTCAATTCGAAATCTACTATTCCAACCAGTTTTTATTTAGGTCTTGTGAAGTGAGGTTGCGGCCGACGGAGGACCGTGAAGATATTAGTATTTTCTACGACAGTGATGAGGTAATTCGTTTACTAAAACGTGAATATTTGTTAGAAAATAATTATTTCTCAATTTACAGAAGACTGATATTTCGAGGTCCCCACTGGATAAAAGCAAACAGGTGAGGGCTTTCTCTTCTACATTAAAAAATCCAAAAGTTTAGAATGAGTGCATAAAAAAAATTGGTTTTTGTTGTATTTTAAGTTTTTTTGCGATTCTTTGTATTTGTACTGTGTTTTTTAGTATATTATCACTTTATTATTTTATCCTGTATATATCGTTTATATTTCATGTGTTTATATTTGTTTATTTTATTTATTTTATTTATTCATGTATTCTTATTCTTTAATATGTTTGTATTTGTACCGTCTCTTTTGTATGTCGATTTTTGGTGTATTTATTATATTGTGATATCAATAAAATATTGTATAATATAAGTTAATTTTTCTTGACGTGGCCGCGGTCAGGTCTTCCTGACCAGGACCCGGCCGGGATTGCCCGTCTAGCACCCGGTAAGGACTGTAACGCAGATGTCCCGTCGGGTCCTGATCAGGACGACCTGACGTGGACCCGGTCAGGTCCTCCCGATCAGGACCCGGCCGGGCATTCCCGTCTAGCACCCTATAACGCCGGCCCGATCGGGTCCTGGTCAGGATGGCCTGACCGGGTCCACGCCAGGAATGCCCGGTCGGGTCCACGTCAGGTCGTCCTGATCAGGACCCGACGGCACATCTGCGTTACAGTCCTTGCCGGGTGCTAGACGAGCAATCCCGGCCGGGTCCTGGTCGGGTACAGGAAATAATTTCTAGTCGGGTAAGTAAGTAAGAATAAAGCTACTTTAACCCGAGATAAGCAAGATTATGGGTGTCATCTACACTAATGGAAAAGGGACCGGCAGCAAGAATTTAAATTAACAAGAAATTAAATTTGCACACTGCAAATAATAACTTATTTTCTACATGACAGCATTTCCATAAACGAGGATATTAACTTAATAGGAGTTATAAGAACCAAAATTAATACTTCTAAAGGAAACCATATTTATTAAACTTACAAATTCTGTGGGGGAAAACAAGAGATTTAAAGGACTTGATAAAGTAAACACTATAATAAAGGGGGGGGACTACCAGGCAACACCATTCAGACATCATCAATAAGACCAAAGTTGTTCAAGAAAAAGGGTATTTATTTTAATACACCCCATTCACCCTTAAATTACAACTTACGAGAGGATAAATGTAATGGGGTGCAAAATTATAAATTAAGAGATTGCTGAGGCTAAATTGAACCCCCTGAGGCGCAAAAAAGAAATATTAGCGAGGAAGTCAGCCCAAAAATTAAAACAACGAAAAGGACCATTCTCGTATAATGAAATACTAAGTAGGATAAAATTAATTAAAAACGAAAAAGTTGGTCCCATTACCGAACGAAAAATTAATAAAAGAAAGTTTTGTGTATGTGATTACTAACCCGACTAGAAATTATTTCCTGTACCCGACCAGGACCCGGGCGGGATTGCTCGTCTAGCACCCGGCAAGGACTGTAACGCAGATGTGCCGTCGGGTCCTGATCAGGACGACCTGACGTGGACCCGACCGGGCATTCCTGGCGTGGACCCGGTCAGGTTATCCTGACCAGGACCCGATCGGGCCGGCGTTATAGGGAGCTAGACGGGCATGCCCGGCCGGGTCCTGATCGGGAGGACCTGACCGGGTCCACGTCAGGTCGTCCTGATCAGGACCCGACGGGACATCTGCGTTACAGTCCTTACAGGGCGCCAGACGGGTAATCCCGGCCGGGTCCTGGTCAGGAAAACCTGACCGGGTCCACGTCAAGAAAACTTAATTTATATTATACAATATTTTATTGATATCACAATATAATAAATACACCAAAAATCGACATATAAAAGAGACAGTACAAACACAAACATATTAAAGAATAATAATACATGAATAAATAAAATAAATAAAATAAACAAATATAAACACATGAAATATAAACTTTATATGCAGGATAAAATAATAAAGTGATAATATACTAAAAAACACAGTACAAATACAAAGAATCGCAAAAAAAGTTAAAATACAACAAAAACCAATTTTTTTTTTATGCACCCATTCTAATCTTTTGGATTTTTTAATGTAGAAGAGAAAGCCCTCACCTGTTTGCTTTTATCCAGTGGGACCTCGAAATCTCAGAGTCTTCTGTAAATTGAGAAATAATTATTTTCTAACAAATATTCACGTTTTAGTAAATGAATTACCTCATCACAGTCGTAGAAAATACAATGCATCGGCACCATCCACCGCCGGCGAACTTCACATCACAAGACTTGAATAAAAACTGGTCGGAATAGTAATAGATAACGAACGAAGGGTCGCTTTTACCTGAAGCGTTAATCCGGAAGCAATAATCGTTATGCTAATCATAAATGTCGGTATTGTCCAATTAATAGCGCTGCGAAATTTTTTTGTCAACAACTGCGTAAGTAAAATATTAAAGATAGAAATAATTTTACAAAGTCGTACGTCCTATGATATTACGTCAACTGCTTTTTCGGCACTACTTAGTCACTATCGCGGTAATCGTCATTCAAAGAATTTACTCCACTAACACTGAAATATGTAGTTATGCCAAATTCACTATTTTTTCCCTCTAATTCAATTTGACTCTCGAGGAACAATCTAACTCGTTGGTGAGTAAGTTCGCGAATTCGCCTTGCACGGTTATCACACATTTTTCCCTTTGTCTTCTTGAGCATATTGGATAATGATCTAAATAATTAACAAAATTAATTTATATTATTTTATTCCGGCGCGAAATTAGGAAAATTCGAAAAAATCCGAAAATTATAACTATATTTTGTTACTTAGATTTTTACACAATGTAACAGAGTTTTAATTACCTTTAATCACATTTAATTACACTCAGTGTTTAATTTTGTCACATTCTTAATACGTATATTATGAATAATGGGTGTAATGATAGATTGGGCGGGCATGCCTGGCCAGTGCCTGGTCAGGTCCTGATCAGGATCTGATCAGGCAATGCTAGCCGGGCTTGCCTTGCCAGTGCCTGGTCTGGTCCTGTTGAGGATTTGGCCAGGTAATCATAGGCGGGCATGCCTCGCCAGTGCCTGATCGGGTCCTGGCCAGGTAATCCTAGGCGGGCATGCCTCGCTATTGCCTGGTCGGGTCCTGATCAGGATCTGGCTAGGTAATGCTAGACGGGCATGCCTCGCCAGTGTCAGTCCTACCCTGGCATGCCTCGCCAGTGCCTGGTCGGGTCCTGATCAGGATTTGGCCAGGCAATCCTAGGCGGGCATGCCGCGCCAGTGCCTAGTCGGGCCCTGATCAGGATCTGGGCAGGTAATCCTAGGCGGGCATGCCTCGCCATTACCTGATCGGGTCCTGACCAGGATCTGGCCAGGTAATCCTAGGCGAGCATGCCCGGCCACTTCCTGATCGGGACCCGATACGTTTTCGGGTTTGCCTAGCCAAATTTCTAGTCGGGAAGATTTGCCCTCGAAATGTCCCAAAAAATTTTAAAAAATTACCCATAGGTACTCTGGTAATTTCAACTCGAATTAAAATTTTAAAAAGCACGACCTGAATTACATTTTTGACCACGCTGTATAATTTTTATTATTATAAGGACGTCTACCTAACTGTTTCCATTCCCTTTGTAAAACAAATAATTGTCTTGACTAAAAATTAAATAACTTACGCACTTGTCCTACAAGACATTAGGGTAAGTGAGTATCATAAAAGAATTTTCCTCGAGCAAACAAAGTGATAATTCATCCCCACTTCACCTCTGGCATACAGCAAAGAGTATTTTTATTAAAACGAAAGCCAACCTATCCCTACGATAATTACAATAATTTTGTTGTCCTCAGTTAATCAATCCGCCCTCTCATTGGCGCGCAATAAAGTTTTATCGATGGCTCGGGCGAGGCCCTAAAAAAAAAGGTGATGTTTTAATTAGAGCCGGCCTTCGGCGCCCTTTTTTCAAATAAACCCCCCGATGGGAGGAGGGGTCGTAACTAGATTTATCGATGGAATTTAACGTACGATCCCTCGTACGTGCGTGTATGTATTTATACGGGGGACGGCCGTAAAAAAATCAATTAGTTTTGTCCTAACGGTTTGTTAGTTTAAGATGGAGGTTTATTCTGTTGACGAACCGTACAATAAGGGCGGATCTATTTTTAATTAGGCCGTTAATGTTTGATAGGGACGTAATGCAATAGCGTGAAATACGTAAACAAGCGACGTTTATTTTATTGATGGGTAATTTCGTCGTAACCTGGTCGTATGTTCCTCCCATTTTAACGGGCCTTTAATAAAAGTAGAAAAGATGTAAGTGACGAGTGTAGCATTGTGATAAGGCAATGCGTCTCCATGATTGCCCTAAAGGGCACTTTTTGCCTTCAGGAAGGCCTCTTAAGCGAAAGTCAGCTAAATAAACAAAGTCTATTCATTTAGTCCTCCAGTAGGGCTATAGCATTATCAAACATCAGGTTGTATCACCCCGGTGCATGCTTGTAAAACAACGGTTTCCATAAGGAAATCGACAGCAGAGCCTGGAAGCTGAAGGCACGTACTATCCCTGTAGGGTTAGGGCCGTAAATTTATCACATAAAACGGCATGTTGTGTAAATTCAGTGCATCGTAAGTGGACATCTTTTCTTAGGGAATTTTTGAGCGAAAAGGTCCATTCTTCCAGAAGGTTCGGTGACCTTTTTCCGGGAAGAGCATCTTCTGACCTTGCGCCCTAGTATCTAATTGCCAGGATAGGAGACGCCATCTTCCAACTTCTCCCCCAGACGTCAACCAAGGACGACGGACTATATACAGGGTGAGGTCGTGTAAATCAGCCAGTTTATTGCGAGGAATTAAATTTCATATGCGTGGCAGTAGTTAAAAGTACTGGTGATAGAATTTCTTTAGTGTATCACGTTTCCAACACCATGAAAATAACTCTAATTGATCAATTAGTGGGCCGCAAGCCCTACTGTTTTTTACCCCGGAACAGCAAGGTTCCTTTTGTAGGCACAAATGTGCTCAGTGCATACTTTTCACGTCCCTTTGGTGTTATTATCCCCACGTTACCATCGTCGTTTACCACAACATGGTTATACGACCATAGAGAAGCGTACAAGCAGAAACACGTGTCAGTGGTTTCTTCGCTTCTTGCAGTTCGAAGGGCTGAGTCACGATTTGTGTTCTATGTTGCTATGACTAAACCGCCGCGATTTATTTATAAGGGTGCCCTTTTGGCCGAAATCGTGAAATCAACAGGGCCGCGGCGCGAGAGGAAAAGACATATGAACGTCGCGCTCGGAGCCCGGAAATAATGGAACAGCTGAGCATCGCCGGCAGATGCAAGGAACACCTGCTTTTGTTTTACACTCGTGCGCGCACCAGAACGCCCCACTCCCCTCCCCCCTCTCCCTCGCACTCGCTCTATCCACCTCCTCCTACTCCCGCTGGTGCTGCTCCTCATCTGCTTCTTCTCTTCCGTAAATTAAGAGCTCCGGTGTTCCGCGATGCCGGGAAGGGGAAGCGTTTTCTTTGTTTGTTTCTGCGTTTTTCGCGGGGGAGGGGAGCTTCCGCACGATCCCACCAGCGATATGTAGCGGGAATATAAATAAACGTGCACGAATTGAGGATTGCGTTAATTGCATTTCTAAGCGATCTTCCTCGGAATCCCGTTTAATTTTATGCCGATAGGCCCTCGGAATGAGCGCAGAGAAATATTTTTAAGAGAAAAGATTTTCTGGAGTAATGTACAACTGAATCAATGCTCGTAAGAAGCATCCAGAAGGTGCTTTGGGGTTCCTTAGTGAGGGAGGATATGTAATCCCGAGGGGGAATACCGTTGCTGGAATTTTTTCCCAAATTATTTCTACTTTTCTCCCCCAAACCTTTGCTACTACTTCTCTACCTTAGTACTGATAGCACGCTTAGGAATAATTGCTGCTAGTAGATGAAGCAGCATTTTTAAGCCCCATTCCCTTAAGACCACTGCACGCTCGATGTTGGTGCATTGCGGGTTGCTAGGAATTCATGTCACACAACAACAAACGTGAACTCCTTTGGTAACTACCAAGAGACGTTTAACTAAATATAAAATGTTTTGAAGCACAAGCAACCAAATAGTAACGATTCGTCCATATGAACAGTTTCCGAGTGTAACGTCAGTTACACGGATGCACCTGGAGTAGAGTAAATTCAAGCCGAAAGCCCCCGGATAAATTAACAATGTCACCGCGTAGAAGCGTTATGAGATGACTAACTAACTAAAAATATAACAATCACAATGATGTCACCTTTTCGTTGGAAAAAAAATAAATGAACAATAACGAAATACCGACGGCGTCTGTTACCGTAATTGCGTAGTTAAATTTTTGCGAGCCGCAGAAACCGATTTGAATACCGCCAAGGGCGAGAATAACAAATGAGAATTTTGAAATATTTTTCATACAATATGTTGAAATCTAATGTCCACGTGAACTGGTTATGCACGAAATTGGCAAACAATGCACGTTTTAGGGATGAAACAAGTTAACAAACATAATTTACCCTAAAACAATAGTGAATTGAAAAGGAAACATTAGTTAACACTGTGGAATATCTTCGCTTTTAAGAAAAGGGCATTACATTTAAATTTGCGTATTGTAGAGCCTTAGAAACTAGAGCTTTCTCCGAAACAACAAAATGTTACATGTGAATTTATGAACTTTTACACCCGATGATTTCCTATTGGTAATAAGTCGTGCCCAGTTGGTCACAACGCCTGCCGCCGCTTTATTCATGCCGCCAGCTGCATCCTCCCCATGCGGCGATACAGCGAGGGATCAGCCACTCGTGTTTATGCTTAAATAATTCTCACAATTGCTCATTATATCCCGTTCTCCGCTTTAACCATCACTACTTTATGGCTTGTATTTAATTGCACGTTACTCCCACAGGCCCCTTAACTGAATCGTTTTTCGCCCAGTATTGTTGTTACTTTCTTTCGCATCAAATGTAAATGAAGATAACTTTTCCTCCTGTTTTCATAGCCAGTCGAGTGTTTAACAGTGTTGCCGAGATTTTCTCGAAATAAAACAGATAAGGGATTTTTCCGAATTCTTTGTATATTTCAAAATCAAGTGTCAGTTTCAAAGAAAGGCCGTCACACAGATGCATTTCTGGACTTGTGATGACCTCTGTGCAAATTTCGAAAATAGAAAAGACTTCTCCCAATAGACAAAACTTACACAAATCAGTAATTTTGACACAAAATTTCAGTAATTACATCATAACCAGATTATATTTATCATTCGTCACACCACTGAGCCTAAAAACTGTCATCGAAACCCCCCCCTCTTTCGATTTCTACCCTTGCGAACTTCGCGATTATCACGCGGCATTTCTGACGTGTCATAGTTCCTCCATTTGAGGGTTGAATCGTACCAATTTCCTATCATTTGCTCGTCACAAAAGGGCCCCATTCACTCCCCGACCGACTTCTAAAGTGATCCACCGTCGCATCGGAATAACTACAGTAATAATACAAGTTCGATGATGTATTATGTGGAAAGAATTTTTTCCTACGACGAGGTTACTATTGACAATGACGGTGATGGGGCAGGAAGTTCGGCGAAAGTTTGATGAGACCGACAAGGAGTCGGAACTTTTCATTAGTGGATAATGATCGTTTCAAAACTTCAGCAGGTATTGTTTGCGCTGTTTAATAATTGCGCCGAGGAGCTGAGCGATAACTGACTGCGTCTTACCTTCGGAAACACACTGCACGCATCGATAATCTTGAAATGCAACAAGGAAAAAGGTGTTTACGACTGCGACACGGATTCAAAACCAGAACTCTCCGAATACACGTAAGACGTAGGGAAAATAATGCAGGTTTAATACTTACAAGAGACAAATCTTGAAACGGCCGTCCGAACTGCAAGAAACGGTAACCACCCACACGTGTTTCTGCTTATTCGGTCCCATTGGAGTAGAATAGCCATGTTAAGGTAAGGTGGAGACAATAAATGTCAAAAGGTGTTTACGACTCCGACAAGGATTCAAAACTAGAGCTTTCTGAATATACGTAAGACGTAAGAAAAATAATGTAAGTTCAATATTTACAAGAGAAAAATGATGAACTAGCAGTCCGAACTGCAAGAAGCGGTAACCACTGACACGTGTTTCTGCTTATTCGGCTCTATCAGGCTAGGTATAACCATGCAAAAGTAACATGAAGAAAATAACGTCAAAAGGATCTACAACATCATCCTCTCCTGGAATTAGAAGAATTTCGACTTTCGATCTGATAAACCCCGAAATTCTATTCTCCTGAGGGAAGGAATTACGCAACCCTAAACCACAACCTCTTTTAAGAAGTCAGCATTACAAGGAAGCTATAAATTCGGATCCCTGAAAGGAGGCATTCGACATACTACCAGGGAATTAGAGGCAAAGACGCCACGTAAATACCTCATAAGTTACTTGATGATTTTAGCCCAGAACGGCCACATGAAATAACGTAAGACAATACAAATAACGTTGCCCTATCACTTAAAATCGTCTTTGGTTGGCGCGATCGAAAGACACTACTTGTGACGTTCTTCCGGGCAATTTTACCGTACGAGAAAAATCTTCCCGTTGGAGCCGAGTTTGTTCTAAAGACAGAACCTTTGATAATACAATCAACGGCAATCCACTTTTAACCCTGATATGTTCCAATTTCTTCACCCCCAACGCATTTTTAACCCCTTCGGCCTCCGGCAGTTCCCCGAAAATCCCCACGTAACGCAAGGGAGAAACGTGAGATTTTCGGGCACCTGTTGCACACATATGTTAATAACCTGTGGGATGAAATTCCCCGTGCCCTCCCGCCGCGACCACCGCCGCAAAATCGATGCCGGGGGTGTAGACGAAGAAGAAGGGCGCTATTTGCTCGTTACGGGGAGGAGAAAAAGAGAGAATCGGAGAGGGGTGAGGGAGATATTGGCTTTTATTCATTTAGCGAGTCGCGAACGGCTATGGTAAACTTGGGTAGTTTAAAGCGTTGCTTTTGTTGATTGTGGGGCTTGTTTGTTTGCTGATACCGAGGGATTGCGAAATATTGCTGCAATTTAAAGTTTCTGAGGAGGATGTGTATGTTTCTGCAATTTTGGCAGCTGCAAATCACTTCAATTTAACGGTTCTGCTTTTGGCAAGGGCGTATAACGCGGAATTTGAAAATGTTTAAACGTAGTCGTGCATAAAAGCATTTTATGACAACTTGGATTGAATCCATATGACTGTATATCTCATGGGGTATTGCTTGATTGACATAACCGCATCTATTTAGGCATAAAAGTCTGAGCAGATTTCTCAAATCCACCCCTTTCATCCCCTAGCGAACCACCCTTCAAGCTGGCTGAAATGTTCCAAATCCATGAAATGCGACATATTTTATTGCTGCTAAGTGCTGGGCTATGTTAAAGTCATACTGTCCCAGCAGGTGGTTTTAGGGTAGTAGTGGAGCAATAAATTTTATTTCCCGTTAAGAAGATTCTGGGTGTATTCTGGGTTATTGAGTAACGAAGCATAAAACTGAGCAATGTTCATAAAATCATGTTGTCTATTAACACAGTTATTAGCAGTACTTGAAATGTGAAGCGCCTGTAAGAATAATCTTTTAAACTAAGAGGATTCATGAATGAAACATTCAAGCTTAAAGCATGTTATTAAGCATACTGTTATTCCATCAGTTTTCTACATCTGATGAGTGCTCAGTACATGACTTAATGTTGCCGATAGTTTCCCATGGGGCACTCTTTTGCCCTTCGGATAAGAAATAATCCCCAAAGGCAGAATGATCTCCAATAGTGCTACGTTACGATTTTTAGATTCGTGCGAAATTAAAAGCCATTTTTACTTAATGCCTTCTCAGCGTCATCTAGTCGCCACTTTGTGCGTGCCGCTAATTTAGTAAATACGTAATAACTACTGATCCAATCGATCGATTTAAGCCAAATTTGCACCTCGGGTAGATCGATACAAACTCCCTTATTTCAGAAAAATTGGAATCAGTACGGGTTGTGGCTGCAATTGGCTAAAGAAGATCCCGAAAAATGATAACGTTTATGCGATTTTAACGATTCGGGGCTCAAAATTCACCAAAATAAAGTAGAAGGTAGAAGCAAAAATTGTCTGAAATGTGTGGAAAGAAGAGTAAAGCATGCAAAATGACTTACTTATAAGCTTTGGAAGTGTGAAGTTGTGAGATGATTTTTTTTTATTAACTGATCAATTAGTTCAGTAAAATACCTTTTGACTTAGGCAATTCAATATATCTCAAGCATGATAGTCAAGGGCACATTAAATACATTTTGGATTCAATTCGAAGGAAATTACACATAAAGGCAAATTAAGTAGCAATAAAAGGGATTTTGTGCACGTGAATTCCGCTCTCCCTGAAAGGAAAGTTCCAGTGACGACGGCATTCCCTTCACTTCTTTCTGTAGGAAACCTGCTGCCTGGCCAGACGCAACGACATAACCTATAAGAGCGGTATCGTTTCGGGGTTTCGACTGGAGGGGGATGCAGTGCAACTTAAACCAGTGCCATGTATGACAGTTACAGCGTTAGCCGCGGTTTTCTTCTTAAGGATACATTTGGATTATTCCTCTTGGGGAGTACACCTAATTTTTCGATAGATAAGGTCCGCGTTTATCTAGGCGAAGGCGGATTCCGCAGTAAAAAGTAGCGCGATAAAAATGATTTAGCGCGCTCCGGCCCGGCCCATCCCCGAAAGCGATCGAAAAATAAAAGACAAAAGGGGGCCACGATGATTGACCCGTCAGATTTACGAGTTGTCAACCCTCCCTCGCCCCCATTTTCTTCCCCTAGGACGGGGGTCGGTCTCTCCGCAATAAGCGACCTGCAGCGGTAAAGGGCTGGGCCCTTTTCGATGGGCATTTAGTTAATGGAAAGGCGCGGCCGAGTGAGGCGGAAGGCGATGGGTGCGCCCCGGGGAGTGCCAGGATGCCTTTCATTACGCGGTGGGTCACCTAAGGGGGCCCCTCCCCCTCCCACCGGTCGAAACGAACGGGAGAAAAGGGAGAGACGAGCCGAGAAGCGGGAAAGGTGAGAATTTTGCGAGGAGTAACTTAAATGAGGCGCACGGACGAAATATGAGGATGTCATTATTATTTTCAAATTGTATATTTTCACAAAATTCTCGAATAGGCATTACCGTTAAAACTTCAAGAAAAATTATATCAAAACTAAAATGCAGAAACCCTAGTGTTTCAGTAAGAAGTTTACATATTCTTCATACAAATTTCACCAATTTTTCAATTATTTTAAAGCCTAAGATATAAGCGTTAAAGCATTTTTCGCCCACTTACGAAGGGAAATTCAAAGTAAAACTATTTTCCGAACCATCCTGCCTTGTAAACTACAAGCGTGCCAAGTTTACAGTTTCACCAGGCAATCAAAGTGTCTAACACACAAGAGCATTAACGCTGTAACTGTAATATACTCATAAAACAATAAACCAAGGAGTTTCCAAGACGATATGAAATTCTCCGCCACGTTCGTGCGTACTTATATGATTGCTCAGTTATTAACTAAGTAAGTTATTAGTATAAATACTTAACTTAAGTATTTATACGTAACACTACTTTACTTTCATCAGATCAATTATTGTACCCAAGAACTGCATGGGCAAGTAACATTTATTGAGCAAAAATTAACAAGTGTATAGAATCACAGAAGATGAAATTCTGTATCGACTATTCCAACAGTTAACTCAATTGGTTAAAAGAAAAAAAAGTACAATTTTCAATGGTTTGAAAGTGTTACATGTGAATTTATGAATTTTTATATCAGATTATTAGTAGCAAATAGTGTTGGTCACAACGCCTGCCGCAGCTTTATTCATGCCGCCAGCCGTATCCTCTCCATGTGACTATATTGCAAGGGATCTGCCACACATGTTTATGTTTAAATTATTCCCATAATTGCTCATTAAACATCGCTCTCCGCTTTATCCGTCATTGCTTTATAGCCTGTATTTAATTGCACGTTATTCCCAAACGCCTCTTAATTGAATCGTTTTTGGGCAGAAGATGAAATTCTTTATTGACTATTACAATAGCTAATTAGTTAAAGGGAAAAAGTAATGAGTTTTCTAGCATTTTAGCGCCTGTTATTTAAAAATTAGGTTAAAAATATACCCAATTTTCGTATTATCGAGTACGAAGTTGTGCTTTATGTTTGTGCAAAGGCGGCGCAAACGTTGTACTATATTTACACGATTAGTCATCCGAATTGAAGCTCGAAACGTCCCGAAATTAATTATTTCCTTCGCCATTTCCCGGTACACTCCCGCAAATAAAAAATCCGCCATCGGATCGCTTCCGATCGCTCTCTATTCTCAGAAGCTCACGCGATGTTTTGTAACGAAAAACAAAATGAAAAATTAAAATCGGGACTCCCGTGGGGCCTCCAGTGACGTACGGTAGTGAAGAAAAACTAATAAAAACTAAAAAAAATCGATTCCACGACGACCTCGATCGACTCCTGCGCCCCCGCCCAATTCGACCAAATTAACAGAAAAAAGTATCCGTATAAAACGCCGCCCCCGCCTTTCTTCCGGTAGCGATCATCCTTCCAATTCGACAAAACAAAAGGACGAATTAAAAAATTATTTACGTTTGAAGAAAATCGCCCATCGACCGTAAAGGGGGCCAATTACACACCGAATGGCGGCAGTAAATTGTTTGGCCATTAAATAAGGCGTAGGATAAGATGACATATATTATATAAAAAGGATGGAGTAATGGGACTCTTTCAGTATGTGGTCTGAATTTGATACGATGGGCGAGAACGACGACGACAACAGCGAATTGAGCGAACATCCCAGATTTTTGACCAAAGGTAAGAAAAATTTTAAAAAATTAAATGTAGAACTGACTTAAACCTCCATTTATATACATTTTCAACGAACCTCGCTTAGCCACAAGATGTATCTCTAACCAGTTTGTTTGAAACCTTCCAGCCTTCCCTTCTTCAGCCTATTTTATACCCATGGTTCAGTTGTTATTTCAATAATTTTGTAATCTTGTAAACATTGAATTTTTGCCCCTCTCAGTACTTTTCTGTGCCTTTGGTACAATTTTTCACTATTCTAATTCTCATTTTTTCAGTAAAACATTGAAGAATTAGTTTAACTTCCAACCTTCTAAAGGAGGGCTGTGAAAAATGTCTCATTAGAAATTTGAAAAGTAGATTTTCTTTAATAGGGCTAAGCCTATGGTAGTGGGAAAAAATATACTGAGCTAATGCTGCACATTCCATCTAATTTTTCATCTTAAATAAGGAGATTATGTTTGGCAAAAAGGGGAAAAGGGAACTCAAAAGGAGGTGAAATTTTGTGGTCCCGTCGTTCGCCAGACCTGAATCCTTTTGATTTTTATTTTTGGGTTGCTTAAAGGACAAAGTGTTTTCAAAACCCATAAATAATGAAACTCAATTGACAGAAAGTATCCAAAATACGAAATATCAGAGATCAATTTGAGGGCAATGAATCACAATTTATTTCAATGTCATTTAACGTACTACCAACCAAAATATAAGTAGCATCACCAAGAAATTAGTTTCTAAGGAAGAGGTGCTTACGACTGCGACCAGGACTTGAACCTGGAACTCTCCATTAATGAGGACTTTAATAAGTTCAACTAAATACTACAAATTTAACTAAAAAATGCGTCAAATTATATTTTGTCAGAAACGTCTGAGTATTAATAAAAGCAGCAAAAAATTTTTAGGACGAAAAATCCTTAAAACGTTGCTTGTTTTATACCATTTTGAAATCGCCATAAAATAGGCAATTTATTGACGTAATGCGCAGCAACAGCTTAGTGCATTTTGTTTCCACTACGATGAGCAAAGCTTACATATATAGACATAGAGTCAATTTTCCGCTTATAACTTTTTTTTTTGAGTCACTTATTCAAAATACCGCTAAATACAAAAGTTATGGAGTATTATATGCTCTACAAAAAGCTTTGTAACACTTCTGCATCAGATCGACAACAAAAAGATTACGAATTTTTCTTTCACTTCACAGGCCGCCATTTTGTTTTTATCAGTCCGATTTGGTTCGTTAACGAAGCTAACCGAGATAATTACCCAAACTATTTTTGTACCGAGTTTCACTTGGATCGATTGAAAAGTGCGCCCTCTACCGTGTGTACTCCGAAGAGGGGGTTGTTTTGGGATTTAGGAACCCCAAAACGGAGAAATATTGAATTTTTTCCGAAACCCCGGTATTGTTCTATAGAAAATAAGCCTAAAAATTGGGGTCCGTCGTATAACTTTCTCATATGAGGCACGTACTCAAAGAAATTTAAAAGGTTTTTGGAAATTCTCAAGAGTAAAGTGCCCTTTAGAACAAAATGTTTTATATAGAAGTTATAGGTATTACATAGATAACTCAAGTTGCGAAGATTGAAAGAAATTGTTAGTCATTTGCGAGAAAATTAAGAAAAATTTCCCGTCAAATTATGATGGAGTTTTTTCCAAAAACAGGGGGTTTTGCCTTCAGGGGCTTTAAAACGTTCAGAAGGACAATAGCTCAAAATACAAAAATACAAAAAAGAGAAAAATGTTTCAAAGTAATTTAAAAAGTACGAACCATTTTGAAGATGACGTAAGGCTCGATATACGGTCCCCCAGGTTGCATCTACTGCTTCCAGAATGTATCACTGTCACTATCACCACCTGAAAAATAATAAAAACATAATTAACACACATCCCCTGGAGAATTCTGGACCTACACAATCTGTTGATGTCTTTTGCAGTGAACATCACCTTTTTAAAGCGAGAAAATCAAAAAATTTAGGATGAATGACGTAATGAATGAAGGAGCCCTTCCTCCAAATGAAGGAAAACTCTTACCAAAAATTCTAGTTTGAAATCACGAAATCATTTTTGAAGAGGCTCAGCGAGATTTAATATTTTGAATGAAATTAATCACTTAATTTTTCTAATGTACCCATATAATTAAGCACGATTTAAAAACAAATCACAATTTAACACCCTTCCTCCACACCGCCCCCCCCCCCCCGCCCAAGTCCACGTTAAAGTCTCGAACTTCTTTTCTCCCAAGGAGCATTCCTCCTGACCCCCTCGCACGACCTGAGCCTCGACAAGGCGGCCAACATCTGCGACAAGCTTAACTTCCGCGGGAGCTTCAGCCTGACGAAGACCGCCACCGGGATCCTCTTCAAGTTCTCCGAGCCGGACGACTTCCAGCAGGTCTTCCGCAAGGGCTTCCACAAGGTAAGCTCCGCGGGCCCCTCTCACAGGAAGAACCCCAGCACCAGAGCGACGGTGATGAAGAGGTTGCTCACGAGGAAGCTCAGCAGCACGAAGCACTTGGTCTCTTCTCTAATTTCGCCGGTCGATTCGTACAAGGGGATCGTGGTTAAAAGGGTCGGGTTCGGGTAAGGGTCGTACATTTCGACAGGGCTTTTGACAGACGAGAGATATGCTACAGGGCGGCAATGAAATGACGCCCTTCATTCCGTGGATTTAACTGCAATATACTAACACAATTTTTGTTCCTACGGTTTTATTATCTTCGGTAGCTACGAGACAGTCCGTCACGTCTAACCGCTAAAGTGAGAACTGTTCACTTCTTCTTTGTTCATGTGCGACTTTCGCCTTTAAGCCACGACCCGTGTGTTACGATTTATTTGTCGTGATTCATTTCACTGAGTTCTTCTCCTTTTAGGTGACAGGAGGAAGACTGTACAGAAAAGTGGCGATCCCGTGCAGGCCCCAGAAGACGTTCTCTCTGCTGGTGTACGAAGTACCAGCAGATCTTCCCGAGGACGACATCAGGGCGAGCCTCTACCGATACTGTTCAGTGGTAAGGAGAAACGGAAAAAATTCCTTCCTTAAGTAAACGGTTAATTAACTTCCTGTCTATTAAAGGTTCTGAACTGAAACTTCGCACGTATGTAAAGCGACTAACACCGTTTGGCACATTTCCCTTCGCCCTTCTCGACTCGATCAATTCTAGCAACAATCTGTAAATACACAATATACACGCGTCTGATTTATCTCGACACGTGATCGCTTGGCAGACACGTGCGGATAATGAAAATGTTTAAATCGAACGTTTAAGGGAAAAATATCCTATAGGTACGTGCACCCGAGTATAAAACGAGTGGGACGTTACGTTTAAATTTAGCAGAACCGAGGTCTGGGCTTAAGCGCCATTCCCATTCCAATTCAGTATAGAACTTTTAATAAGAAATATATATCAATTTCAGAAAAGCCAAGACGTTATAGCAGCCTGTTACAGGACAAATTTTCCTTATTCCCTTTTTATACTTCTGCTGTGTTGTGCTCTTCTGCATGGGCTTCAGTCAGTTTCAATCACTTGTTAGCCCACCTTCCGAAGGTATGCCTTGCCTAATTCTCCTTCATCGACTACTCGTATCCTTCGCTTTGCTGTATTGCAAAATCATCCTCCTCACGTAGCAGTCCTATTGAACTTCTGTAAAGGTTTCTGGTGAGAAACGCACTGCTTTCACCAAAGCTGGTCTTCACAGGCACCTTTTACAGACACTGGATCTCCCACTGCAGCTGATATCTCTAATGCCTCAGCACCTTTCTCTCTCTTGAATCTACAGATGTTTACCGGAATGTCAGCAACTCTGGCATTAACCTTCACCCCTGGAACGTAGGTTCCAACGCTCAGCTCACTCTGGCTCAGACTGTGAATATGAGTCCAACTCAGATCCTCTTTGCATATAAACATCTCTGCTGATTGGTGTTTGCATCGTCCTTGGGTTGTACAGCCTGTATCCCTTATGTGACTTAAGTCAGGTTTCTTTCCATTGAATGTCTCGTAAGGCAATTTTGGAGGTAGCAAGCCTCTGTGCTTCCCAAGTCCCTTCATATAGCAAACACCTTGCTTCCTAGATCAAATTTCTGTTAAGTCTCTCCGATAGCCCTTTCTACTGAGGTGCATATGGGTTTTTTGTCTGGTAAAGGATGCCCTGCATATTTAGCAACTACTGAATTTCTACGTCGAGGTACTTTGATCCTGGGTCCATAACCAACTTTACAAGATACCAACTTGACACTATTTACGAAACTCCTCGTATACCCTATGGTATGGTGCTTCGTCTGACACACCAAGTTGTACTTCTGAATCCTTAGTAAGAAAACTATCACTATTCCAAGTGGCCAGCTTTGGTTTCCCCGGGGAATAACTGGGATCAACGTAGCATCTCAGTTTCATGCCTTGGGAGTTGGTTCACCCTAATCCTCGTCCTCAGGTGGAGGTGACCCGTCTCCCGAGCAGGATAGACCAGTCGCCCGGTTCCCCTCCGCCGATCCGTATCACCGTCGCCTCCCTGGACGAGTACAACGCCCTCTTGCAGCAGGGGCTAGATTTCTACGGGGCGACCTACTTCCCCACGGAGCCGATAAAGAAGGACCAGCTGAGGGGCAGCAAGGAGAAGCTGCTGCCGGTCTTCGACTCGTCGGGATTCACCAGGATCCCTCCGCCGCCCACCAGGACCCTCAAACCGATCAGGCCGTAAATGGAAGTGCACTACGAGTTCTACGATTCCTAATTATTGTTATTTTTTATTGTAAGGCATATGTTTTGTGTTAATTTTCTGATAGTATTAACATGTAGTTAGTTTGTTAATAAATCCAGGCAATTAACGGCGCTTTTCACCCTTGTAGTGTATGCCAGAAAATAGGAAAATGCGGTGGTAAGAATACAAACAAATGGACACAATGGGCAATGACGCAAAACGGCTCTTTTGGCCTTCACCAGTACGGTGCAGCCTCTTCGGAAGGGTTTGGAACTGGTTTTGATGGGTTTGGTTGAATGTTTTGTAGCGCTCATATTAAGATTAAAAGAGAACGAGGAAGAGGAACAATACTGTATAATATTTAATTGCCAAAAAATTACAAGCAAAGCACCTTAGGTTGAATTAGGGGATGAAGGCATGAAGTATGAACTTAGAAATCTGCTCAATAGAACAGTTGAAACGATGCACGAAGAAAAGAGAATACACATATGAAACGAAACAATGGGCAATGAAGTAAATTGGCTCTTTTGGCCTTCAGAAGTACGGTGCAGCATTTTCGGAAGGGTTTGGAGCAAATTTTGAAGGGTTGGGTTTGTAGTGCTCACATCAAGATTAAAAGAGAACTAGGAAGAGGAGCAATACTATATAATATTTAATTGCCAAAAAATTACAAGCAATGCATCTTAGGTTGAATTAGGGGATGAAGGCATGAAGAATGAACTTAGGAAACTGCTTAATCGAAAAGTTGAAACGATGAGATTACAAATATGAAGCGAGGAAGCAAGTACAAATCGGCATTAAACCGGAGTTGAGATTAAATGTCAGATTAATGCGAGATGAAAAAGTGTCGGATCAATCGGAGGAAGGTAATGAAGATCCTAATTTCTAATTTCCATGATAATAGCGCGCGATAGGGACGCTACCCGCAAGAAACCGCAACAACGAACCGTTATAACCGTGAAATTTAATTATTTTTCCTCTCCTCCAAGAGTCCTGGGACGGGGATGACTTCATGTGCAAGTGGGGTATGCGAATGTGAATAATTCAGGACTGACAAAAGCGGGCCCGATGAAATCCTCAATATCGCAGTGTGAAATTTCATACCCTTTAAGTGAAAATCGATAGAAACCGCGACCAGGGGCGGCGTCCCCGCACCGAAGGGGCCTCATTACCATCCCCCGTCGAGGGAGGAGGACCCTCGACTCTTCCGGTGCCTCTTCGGCCCGTTTAACAGCTCATAAAAATTAATTATTCATCGGGATCGCGAAACAAATGCCAGCGGGCGCGTTTTTTCGAGCGTGAACGATCCTAAATGTCGGCCGATGGGGGAAAAGGTCGCGAAAATACCACCCCGTCGCAGTTTAATAACATGCTCGAGCACGGGATATTTAGAGCCTCGCCTCGGTCCCCTTATCAAAAAATAAAAAGTTTCCTGGCGACATTTACACCTATCGACGATGATAATAGTTAAATTTGTAATAACTTCCGATCACCTCAATCAATCAAAGCCAAATTTGAACCACGGGTAGTTCGACACGAAATACATCATTCCTGAAAATTTGAAACCAAACGGATGAACAGTATAGCTGATACCAACGGAGGAAGGTTTTGATTCCCCAAAAATGTAATGGGGGTTTACGATCTCCCATTCATTTGACAGTAGAGAAACCGCCTATACTCTCTGAAATGCCCTCGTTAATAAAGGGTGACAAGGCGTGAACATATTATTTGTGGTTCCTTGAAAGGACCACGACTAGAATTTCATTGGTTGGAACCGAAATTTATCAAACATAAGTTGGTACAAAAATAAATTTATACCTTCATTACAAGAAAGTCAATACGAAACATAACACCTTTTTGTAACCTATTTTACCACGTTGATTTTTCTTAACTAAAGTAAGTACGCGTCATCCCTCTCCTCCATTTTAATCCATCCCGACTTCACCCCTCCCCCTCCACCATTACCCCGAGGATCGTATTTGTTCCTTCTTCGTTAGCGTCCTGGAGGGGTTCCTTTACCCCATTAGCCGGCAGAAGTTCCCATATATATCCCCCGGACTCTGCCTGTTTTTTCCAGATAATTAAGGGAAGTATCGCGTTACTCCTTTACTCTCCCGGACGGACGGCATGTACGTCTGCGGGTTTTCCGGGGAATTATCGTTATCATTATTTTTGATACGTCTGGAGACGCCACTCTCGGGCTCGATTACGCGATATGATATGAAGCAGAGAAAAGGAGAGAAAAGGCGATTCCTGACGATTCCAGAAAGTGACGAGTGGAGATCCTTAAAACTCGACCAGAAAAATCTCAACATTTCTAAACTGCACCCCAAGGAAACGTCTTTGTAACATTACTTTTCGCACGAAGATCGTTCGTAAGGGCTCCAACATGGGCACGTCTGAGGAGGAAAGTTTCACGTAGTCAGCTGTAAAGAGCGACGTTGTCACTTCATGGGGTCCTACAAACAGCTGTGAGAGAGATAATACACTAATAAGGTGTAACGGGCACGCTCATAGGACAACGTAACAGCGGGTGATTGGAAATGAAACCGTTAATATTTCGGTTTCCACTGGCCTAATTGGTTTGATCCTCTGCTAAGGTATGTAGTATATTAGTAGCTTTTAAATGAGACATCTCTCATGTAACTCTCTTTTGAATAGATAAAAATTGAAGGCTACGAAACGAGCGCGTGTCTTTAGAGGCGGCACCTGCGACGTTCTCCTGTACGGTTTTGCCGTACGAAAGAGCGGGAATATCTTCCTGTTGGAGCTAAGATTGTTCCTAAGTGGTTTAACAATTAAATATTATTACCCTCCAGTGTTCCTCATCTGGACATAAGTGTAATTTTAGGACAGGCCTCCACTTCCCAATGTGTACTTTTAGTGTTTCTTCCTTTAGTTTCCGCGAGGTGTTCTGTTAGTCTCTAGGGAAGATACATCTGAAGGTCAGGGAAACTTGGCAACAACCGCTAGGGAGCTTTCAGTATTGCACGGTCAGTCTCTCCCTCGGGAAATTCACAACAGTCTCCTTGTTGTTCCTTACACTTGTAGCGGCCAATCGAATTCATTTCCTCTCCTCTCCCGCAACTATTATGGTGTTTCCTCCTTGCCGTTATCTTCCCCCTCTCGTCTTTTCCAATAGATTAGATTTCACAATTGATATCTCGATTATCACGAGGGTTACGAAGTCGAGAAACGTATTGTCACGAGCCGGGGCGTCTTTCCCTGAGTCGCGGCTGCGTGAGGTAAGGGGTTGGTAGCTACGGGGGTAGAGCTTCCTATTAACGAAAACAGGTTAAAACAAAACAATGGCCTATCAGCCATGTACTAAATCGTTGTTTATTGTTTGTGGTCGTCGAAGTCTCGTGTTCGTGACAGTATTAATTGAAAGGTGCTTACTTATGTCAGTTTGTAGTTTTAAAACTTGGTTAAAAACGTATTTAAAACTGCTGCAAAACCCAATGGAACCGAGAAATAAGCCCATCTAACCCATTTCGAATCGAACATTCTAATTCTTGAACGTTGCCTGTATACCAGTGCGCTGGGAACATGAGGATATCGATTTTCTTGAGGAATAACCACGAACTACCCCGATAAAAGTAAATGGAAAGGACACTTTCCGGTACTCCTGGTGGGACCCATTTTCTTTGGAGGAAACGTGTCGGGATTCCTTCCCGGTCCTAGGGAACAGACGACCCGGCAACGCCTCGTGTCCCAGTTGATATTGCGGGAGTAGGACACGCGGCCTCGGCGCAGGCGTAACGCGGGGGATGCAACAGGCGATCAATATGGTCACGTTGACTACAAGGGATGGAGGAGAAGAAGAAGACGAAGTATCGGTCCTTCTTTCCATCAAATGTTGAACGGATGCATCGATATGAGTACGATGTAAATGTAATATAATCGATAGTGTCGTCGATTCGCGACGGGGAGGCCCTTTTCTCTCGGAATCGGTAAGAGAAATGTTAAATTGTGTTTCTCGATGTGTAATTCGTATAGGGTTCGTCCGAAGGTGATGTGACGGCTTTGGACGTCGCCGTTTACGTAGAAAGAGACGCGCTGTTATTTCAACGACAAAATCTCATACGCTCTCCTCCCCTGCTTTCGTGCACTATCCCGTTTCCCTCTCGCTCCTTCTCGCGTCCCCTCGAAAGCGATCTATGGCCATTAGTGTCACCGAAACGCTATTAGTGTCCGTCCAAAGTCGCTTTTCTTTTGTCTGAAACCGATATGGGTGGGGTTCCGTTGCGTTTTTGTTATTTTTCCTATCCGGGGCGGCCATGACGATCCTATTAGCTAATGGGGATTCCCCGCGGGACGCCGCCCGCACGCGAACCCCGACACACACACACACACACACACACACCCTGCCCGAGCGCCTTTTTCACTCCTCCGGCCGGAAAACGATAGAAACTCGGACCCTTTTAATACGTTCCTGCGGCTAAACTGGTTAAGTGGGGAGGAAAATATTTTCATAGAAAACTACCGATTCATTTTTTAAGGAAATGTACCATGTACATTAGATATTACACGACGAAATAAGGTTGGCGGGTTACCTTATGCCGCGCACCGGCAGTCGTGGTGGGAACAATCGGGACGTATCGAGTGTGCGGCACATCAATGCTCGTGTGTTTAAAACGCAATTGCGCTGTGCTCTGCGTCGATATGCATTTACTCCACCATTCTGGACATATTACGACGTTTGGCAACACCGCTTGAACGCCAGTAGATATCCTAACGCGATTCAGCGAGCAAATCCTCGACATAACCTCATTTTCGCAATGTGATATCGACTAAAATGTGACATTTGACGCTTAAACATGGAACGCGAAGTGTCGTCGACAAGGAACATTTGACGCTTGTCACGGAACACTAGGATACAGAAATCCTGTATGCCTGTTCCTATTTTCTCAACTACCTTCTCCCTTAACGTTCCATGCATGTTGCACTTCTTATTTCGTCGTATTATACATTGCTGCATAAGTACATTTTCAGGAAATAACACCTGTTTGATTTCAAAATTAAAAGAAATTCCGACGGCACCTCTCAAAACTATGAACATAAAATGAAAAATGAGTCTTAACATGACGCTTACCATACTATGTCATATGACTCCATGACACTTACAACTATTTAGTTTTTGTATCTACATTATGGTCAACTTATAAATAAGTACATGCATGCGTACAACCCATAGCCCGGGAAAAAGATGCAGAGGGGAGAAATAAGTTAGTCGGCCTTTATTACATCTACCATCGAAACTGGGGAAACTTTATAGAGTCTAAGGGATTAATTACGCTAAGTATTCTAGAGGGGTATCGCATGATTCGAAATGATTATTCGCGAGATTCTCCCAATCACACGTTCGGTGTATATAATTATGAAACACGGGATTAAAAGGGAGTGGCACAAACGCACTTTTCAGTCGAAAGTCATGTGAGGAACTGTAGAAAGGAGAAAGTAATCGTACTTTTAACTGCAAGTACTTCTTGCCTTTTTTATTTTTGTTGAACTTTCTGTAGGAATCATGTTGCATTGGCTCAAGAATTTCAATTTATAATCTTCTAAGCTTCGACCTAAATGATCCACTCTCCTTAAATGGTGTCTTACCTGACAACCGTATAGTTAGTAAATTTTAAAGCTTCTAATCAAAAGGAAATGGTTTTCTAGTACTTAAAAAGCTTTTAAAGCCCTTTAAAAGCTCAAAACGAATCTAACTACAATGCTGAAACAAGTCAGTTAAAAATTATGCCGGCCTAAGGTAGAAGTCATACCTGGCCAGGATTAGCCAAAAGCGCCACTGCGCTTTTATTTGGGGCTCGACCCCTTAAATTTGGATACCTTACCGGGTCGATAGAATTTTTCCGGGTGAAATTTCCCACTGGAAACAGTCGACGTTCTGGTTTCGATTCCTGGTCGCAGTCGTAAACGCTTTTTATACACAAATGTGCAGTTTGTCTGAGCTTGATCGATATGCCGAAAGAGTGTGCGATTGGTGATCAAGCTGAAGGGGAAATCATAACTTGTTGCTTGAAAGAATAATTTTTCCTGGGTTCTGGACTACTAATGGCATATTTAGTTAATGCCATTAGTAATGGTGTGTATTAGGCGTACAACGTATGTAATATACATGGGATCAGATGATTCATCGTGTCCTACTTCATCCGTACATTTCCATACTATGTGAACGGGGATTTCTCTTCCAGAATCCCGAACTGCTATCCTCGGTGAGCGACGCCCTCCCTGGCCCAGTTTCATCCAGGCGCCACTGGCGTCTGGATGCGGCTCCGTCCCGACGCTATTAATTCAACAAACACACACTAATGATTGAATCAACAGTGTGCCCTCCGAATCGTCTCCGGTTCGAGTCTAATGGACGGCGGCGCTCTCTCCCGAATTTCCCTCCCCCGTCGGGACCGTTCCGGGAATGGAAAATTTTTTGGAAAAACCGCTCCGACCCTCGCATTACACTTTTAAACTGATTGGGTTTTGTGTGAGCGCAGGGCGGGAAAAATGCCCAACATATTTGTTCGTCTCCCGTTGGAGGCCGTATGAGCGCCTTAATTTATTAAGAGGCGACGTCCATGAAATAACCTTTGAGGTTTTACTCATTTAGTGTATGCGAAAATACTCAAGAAGTGAAAGATAATCTGTAATTTTAGATGGAAACGAGACACTAAAAACATTTCTATAATAACAGCAAGGTCTCCAAGAGGCCTTTGAATCACTGAAGCAAAATTATCCAGAATACTCTGAAGATCCACTATTACCTTCTCTTCTATTAGACAAATACAACTCCTCAGAAGGCTTAAGTAAAATTACTACTAGCTTAAACTCTTCCATTTGAAATTTAAAATCAACGCCCCCACACTTTGAAAAGGAGACATCTTTAGGAATACCTTCTGCATCTGGAAGAGGCACGGCACTTAGACCCCATTGGTCCCCTTGTGCTTCCTCCTTGGGCCATCCCAATAATTTTCTTAATTGAAGATTAAAATCAATGCCCTGCACAGTGGTGGATCTGCTTAGTCTCACGTTTTCTTAGTTGGCAATGTCCAATCAAAACTCCCATAATTAAGTCGGAGCTTGCTTTGGTCATAGACAAATAACTCTCAGCTATTTCCTCGTTAAGATAACATAAAAGCTCCTTGAGGAGTTTGCAGCTCTCTGCATGCCTTTTGATCCATGAGACAAACATTCTGTTCCTGTAATCTGCTTCTGTCAGTAAGACGTGGCGTTCAGAGATCCAGTGCTGTCCCAGTGGTGAATTTGTGTCGTTTAATCGAGGTAATTCCAAATACTTTGAGCCTTAGCATCTTCGTCAAAGATATAGATCCAGAGGTGGCATAACTTCCATGGCTCTAGTTGGAGTTATTGTCATAGGTGCCGTTTTCATGGTAAGACCTTTCTGGTCTTGGTAAGACAGTTTTCTCTTGGCTTTTGGGCCACCAGACTGCAGCTCCATTCACAGCCCTAGGCTTTATAATGGCAGTGTACATCCTTGAATTTTAGACCCCAGGATTATTAGGCTTATTTATGCGCTCATATTAGGAATGAAGGAGTGAGTTTTTAGATTCGTGCGAAATTAAAAATGTGTCATATTTTATTTAATACCTTATCGACGTCAGCCAGTCTCCCCCTTGCTTTTGCCGAAAATTAAGTAAATTCCCAATAACTTCCGATCTACTCCCTAAACCCCGGAAAGATTGACATAAAATCCATCATTCGAGAAAATTTTAAATCAATGGGATGAAAAATGTGGCTCCCTCGACGAAAATGATGGAATTAAAACATATAGGAAGTGAATAAAAGCAAGAAGGATGTTGCATGCATTACATAGGAAGAAGAAAAGGAAAAGCACGTTAATCTAACGCTCGCGTTGTGAAAATAAGCTGAAAGCTACATACAATTGATACCGACGTACTGAGACCTCAGGCAACGCGCCTTCATGCTCTCAGGGGCTACGAATTAATGAGACTCCATATGGAAGCGGGATCAAGACAAATAGCAGCATAATCAATAATATCAGATATACCGATGATATCCCTCACTTAGGGAATAATAGTATATTATGACGAATCGCATGGTACAGGAGCTTTTTAAATCCTGATACTTCCCTTTTTAGCTGAAGCCGTGGAATTTCTCCCGAATCCCAGACTAGGAGCTCTACTGATATCCGTGGTCTCTTCCCTAAACGCCGGAGAATCCGGAATGTATATGGAAAAATTAACCGAAAGGATGGGTGCCATTCGAGTACAACGTGAGAAGAATAGGAGGAAAGAAAAAGCCTCCCTCTTTTAAAAGAGGAGAGCTACAACGCGCGGTGTTAAATGAGATTTCGACGCCGTCGTATCGAAAACGGCGCGCACTTACTTTAAATTTCATTAAGGAGAGAGAAGCGACCGAATGGAAATACCTAAAGTTAAATTAGTTTCCGTTCGGCGGTTCGCTCCGGGGTCGTCGCATAATTGACGGTCGGAGGACCGGCGACGGTACGCCACTGCGGGATAATCTCACGGCACGCTTATAACTTTATAACGAATTCCCGGAATCGGTCGGGAAAGTCATTTCCGCGGTACATTAATGAAGACAACAAAACGTGGAAGTAGAGGGAGTTGAGCCAATCCAGGTTTAATTCGTATTTACTTGGGTTCAAATTTGAAAATGTTTGACCTGTGGCGGGAAAATGTGATGACTTTTACTTCCTCTAAATGAGCAAGTTTTGTTATCTTTCCTGGAACGTGAGCCCAGCGCTCTCTCTAAATCTTTCAATCGGTAGTAGCGACGGGCGGTATGTATGAAGGGCAGGTACGAAATCAACATGAGCGTGCATAAACTCTCACAATTCGGTCCTGTTCAAAATTCAAAATTTTGGAAATTTCCGGGAATAATCAACAGTACGTCATACAATGTAAATAGAGACGAATCCCCTTAATAACAACTATTTTTGTTGTAATACCTTTGCTTCTACTGATCTAATTCAGTTGATTGCTTGACAGGCCATTCCCCTCTTGATTGAAGACACTTCTCGACTCTGTAACCCTCGTAATTATTGAGATATCAAATAGAAATCTACCGAGCTTGTACGGAGGGGGGGGGGGGAAGCAGTGCACGACGAGCATTTCCATTGCATTTTTAAAACAATTTCCTCTACAGATCATCGATTTGCATGTGTTAATCTCCGCACAACGTTAACTTCGGGGCCACCATGCCTGATTATTCTAGAACGCGTTATTACTCCACACGTTTCATTAAAATGTTTACGTCCGACCTTTCCCGGATTACGCCCGGACCCGGTGGCATATTCGGTTAATAAAGCAAACGCCTCTAATTCGCGACTTGACATTTTCACATTCCGTCGACCGTACGGCGACGTGAACGGCTGATATTTTCGATTCGAAAGGTCGAAGGAAAGAAAGAAAAATTTTAGAACGGAAAAGCTTGCATAGGGCGGAGGAAGTAGGTCGCGACGGCGAAAGAGCGAGAGAGAGAGAGAGAGAGAGAAAAGAGGGAGCGGATGCCACGATCCTCGTGTTTGTTTTAAAGGATGGTCGAAGTTCACTTTAGAATTATTCGCGGGGAATCGATTTATCACAGGTGCGAATGGATCTCGGGTAAATAGGAACAAGTGCGACAAATATATGGAGATGAAGCTGTTTTGCCTAAACTTCCCTTATCTAAGCCAAAAGCTTGAAATCGTGTATATCGAGAAAAGCGAAAATAAATTCTCTACAGACTTGAGGATTCAATTATACTAACGCTCCTTCTTTAGCTTGACCTGCATGTAAGTAATTAGTATGCGCATTCGCCATTTCTTATAAGGCGCTGGTAGTAAGTTCCTTAAGGCTCAGCTGGTGAACACAACTATAGGCAAAAACATCACATGCTGCGCATATTTTCCATCTACACCAATTGCTTAAATGTTACTAACTTCACTACGTAAATAAATAGTTAACCCCTTCATTAGCCATTAGCCCCGAATGTTCGGGGAAGGGACAACGCGCATTTCAAGTTACATTATAGCCGAGCTGCAATATATACGTATTGTCGTGCTGTCGTGTTTCTTTTAACAGCCCCGTACATTCGTTAAGTAAGATTGTAAAAGGAAAAGAAATACACCTTTAAGACCTTCTACCTTTCACAGGGCACTGTATACCTATGCAGCACATGTGATAGGGCTCCCTACGGGACTTATCTTTTACAGGAAAAGAACTGAAAACCCCAGCACCCCAGAAGCATAGAAACTAGAAAGATTCCGAGCTTCTACCATAGGGATTTGGTGGCAATTCAGGTAGAAGCAACCGAGGAAGGAGGAAAGAGAACAACCTTGGCGAATTGCCCCTCATACCTACCATATGACTCTAGGAAACCACCATAGAGTTTTAAGAGTAGGCGGAATGGAAGAAATGGGATCCCACTTATTGTATGGTGTGATGCGAACTCGCACCAAACAATATAGAAACTCTAAAAGACCCTCTTCAAAAGGGCCAAGAGAGACAGCTGGAAGAAATTCTGAGATAGCATAGAAGATGTCACTCCTGTGAAAGGAACAGGAGTGCTCAGGGAGCTACGCTAGCAACCAAGGGGAGAACCTCGGGGAGCTAGTCAATGCGCATTTCTCAGGAAATATCGAAGGGAAAATATCCAGCCTGGCCGGGAAACGACCAGGAACGTCATCACTAGGCATCGATCAATCTTAACTCTTTCATACTAAAGACCCTGGAGAGACTGGGCACGTAGAGAAGAAGCCACTAGTTAGAGGACCCCTTCACCTCAACCAGCACACCTACTAGAATCCATTGGTACAGCCCTGCACATACTGGCTAAGAGAGTGGAAGGATCACTAGTGAGTACGGAAATATCTGCAAGAGTTTTCCTGGACTGGGAGGAAATTTTTCTTAACTAAGCGAACTCAGAGCAGATACAGTCGGACAATAGAGGAGCTCGTCTAAAGAACCCTGGATAGAGTGCAAGAAAGTAAACCGTTTCAGGCACGTTTCTTTCGATAGGGAAATGTAAAAACATTGAGACAAAAATGACGATCTCTTTTATATTTGGCTTTCCTTCTACTACTTTCTGCAAAGCATAAATTTACAGAGTGAAATGAACGAATTTTGAGGGTATAATTGGAGTAAAATTCACGCGCTTGTCGGTGATGTATTGAGGTGTTGCCTATGTACCATTGACGCCCTATTAACAACGTATAAATACATCATACCACAGCACAGCACAGCACAATAGGGTAGATGACTAAATATTGCTTTTTCACTAAATTTTCTTTAGAAATTTTTTTTTTTTAGGTGATTTATGATGTATTTTTACAGTGAGGCACTACACAACACTTACCAGCTTTAGGGTTCGTTTCAGTGATTTTAGGCAATAATACGCATACGAGTAAAGGCAAAACAACGAACGCTTAGTGACGTCACGTAGGCCGCCATGACAGACAGGAGCGTTTTCGCACCAAAACTCAAATCAACCCGAAATCTTCTAGATTTTACATTTATACGTTAGGTTTTCTTGAAATAATAGTAACACATGCAAAACCTCATGTACCAAGCACAACAAATTGGCTTATAACCTCGTTTCGCGATATTTTTCTCTCTCCAAAGGATCAAATAACGAGCTGTCGCTTAATAAGACGCTTCACTTTCTTACGTAGCTTAAAATATGACCGGTATACATCACTGGACGTTTAGAATGTCGCTGTAACGAAGACGCATTGTACGTTCGACGCCTCGATCTGTCATTACCCGTAATTCGACACGAGAGATCCAATCAGAGGCAAACTGGACAGAAAAATATACCAACGATGATGCGGCTAAATTACTGGATCTCTCTAGGTGCAATTTGGTGCACAGGCTTTGTTATGTTCAGGCAACTTTTACATTTCATAACAACACCACTTATGACAATAATTTTACTCATCAGCGCAATACGTTTGCAGCAGCTCAATCGTCTCGAACAACGAAAACATGTCGTCCTCTGGGAACGGCAGGAAAAAAGAAGAGGACAAGAGGGAAGCCAATTTCCGGAAGGAGGGCGAATTGGATAGCGGTAAGCTCCTGGCGCTCAAAGTCGAAAGCGTGTTTCCCATGTTCCTGCTTTTATTCGTCGTGACTTTTGTGTACGTATTAATGTACTATATACTCAACGTTGACGAGAAGTATCCCGACTGTAAGATGAACGAGGACTGGAAGACATGGGGGCAACGAAAAATGTGTAAGTTAGATAAAAGGGTAATTTTAACGACGAATTTTTTTCGTTTTTTGTTCCCTCTTAATTACATGAGGTGTCAGTTACTAACAGATCCTTTTAAAACATTTCTATGTTACTGCTTTTGTTCCTAAATAATTATGTTGGTAAGGAGTTTAGTTAGGTTATTATTGGAGTGAAAACTCCTAAAGATACCATACGACCCCGGTATATGAGATCGAAAAGTGGATAGTAAAACCAAGCGAATGCGAACATCCCCATACTACATCAATCCGCACGTGTTATAGCACGTTCGATGTTATTTATTGTTGTTTAGTGCTTAAAATATGTTAAAAGTGTTATTATTATATTCCCATTCTTTAAAACACGTACATTTTTCCCCCGGATATCTGGAATTGCGCTGAAATTTTGGGCGCGATTCAAATTTTTGACAACGTGAAAAGCGGCTTTCCTTCATATTTTTTTTTCAAATAGAAAATATCCTTGAACATCTTAGTTCATGTAAAATTTATAACGACCACTTCAACACCAATACTTCAGTGTCATAGAAACTCTTATCTTAAATCAGTAATCATGTCAGTAATAATAACGCCCCATAACGTAGGCATCCAACAATACACAAGAGATGCAGGAAAGACGCTCACCTTGCAAGAGCGACAAATCATGGATACACTAGCGCCTCCTCGTGAGTACACTTGTAATGCACTTCACTACTGGTAAGAGGGTTCAGTATGTATAGACTCTAATTGGAAATAAGTAAACTTGTCCCTTACCGCACCGAAATAGCTGTAACCAAGACATACCAAACCCTCCTACCACAGAGGCATTCCTGAATTAATCCTGTTGGATCGATCAAAAAAAGGAACAATTTAACGGTACCTTAATTATCCTCCCTTGGTCGAAGTACGGCGGAAAGGAAAACCGGGACAATCTCAGCTCCAACGGGAAGACGCAACGGCAAAATGGCGCAGGAGAGCGTCACAAGTCGCCTCTTTCAATGTTCGTACACGACTCCCTTCCAACCGAAAAGGCACGTTTCGCTACAACAAAATAATTTACGATTTAATATTGCAGTCGTACACATCGTAACGGTAAATTTTCATATAGAATCGAGAAAAAATATCAGATTTAGCAACAGTTTGTGCCAAAAAAAGTTTACATCAACCTATGGGTACAAAAATATTTTTGGCAAACCTCCTCACTGGGGAAGAATTGGAAATGAACTAATTTCTCGAGCTGTCAGAAATTTGAATAGCGCCAAGGGCACGTGATTAGTACGTTTTCTGTTTCATTTTACCATATAAAACGTTCTAAAAGTTTCAGCGCAATCCCAGGTTTTCTTGGGATACTATATTAAACCTAATAAATTTTCTATTACTTCAGGAGGAAGAGGATTACGTCTGATGGGTCTAGTTGGCCATTTAAGTGTGTGATGTTTCATATAGTGAATCATATCTATGTAATTTTATTCCAAATGTATTGAAATAAATTGTTGTGGTGTAGAGTACTCGTTTTCAGTTATTAAAAAAGTCGAAAGCCACACCCCTTAAAAGTTTCTACACAAAGCGTCACCGTCCATGTTTAGGACTTTGGATTGATTTTCTGGAAGGTACATTTTGGTGTTATTATATTTCAAATAACAACAACCAACTAGGGGAGGTATTTAACACCATATAACTTTTCCTTCATGGTGTCGTTTGTCAATCTAAGGTATTAGATAAAAGATAATAGATATACTAGACCAGTTCTAGACCCTAATCCCGTACATAACCTCACTATTGCAAAACCAAAGAAATAGTGTCAGGTATGAATAGGTACTAAAAGTAGACAACACCGTAAAGGCTTAGACAGTTCCATCTAATTTGTCACAGTACTTTGTTCGGTGTGTTGCATATATGCACACATGAAACCTGCAGTTTTTAAAGAAAAGAGGAAACACCACTTTATGAACACTTGTACTAATTGATGCCGTAGCTCTTCAGTTAACGAATGAATGATTACAATAACGACGAAATGATCGAACCCGATCCTCCCCATATAAAAACCATTCACCTACTACGATAATCGCAAAGATACGAAAAGTCAACGAAGAGAGAACGAGCCACAAGTGCTCGACTTTTCTCACGTTAATCACGAGATTTTTCCTCGCTTCCTCGTCGAAAAAACGAGGAAACCTCGGATACGAAAAGAAGGAGAGAAAGAGAGTCGCCCCACGCCGATTGATGGATGCTGCGGCTCTCACGCCGGCACCAAAGGTCACGACTCCGAGCGAGGAAATACGGTTTAACGGATCGCTCCGGCTGTTATCGAGCGAGAGGCGAAGTGAAGAAATACTTCACGTGCCCTACGATAAGCAAGCAGTTCCTGGAAGTATTTCAATCAACTCGCTGAAGCTCAATTTAAAATATATCTATGAAATCGGGTGTGGGCGCATGCGCAAAAACACACTCATCAACTCAAGAATCTCTCGAGGCCTCAAGTACGAAGGATGGAGTGCGGCCTTACTGCTGTCACAATTACCGATGTGTCCCTTTCCGGGTAAGAATCGAGGAGATTATGGCATCTGTTTCTTGACTTGTATAGGGCTTGACACCACAGAAAACTGGTAAGGCTTATGGGCAGATTCATGGTAAATTACGCGCAAAAGCGCGCAGTGAAAATTAAAAAGCATCGCAAAATGTCAAAAGCGCGTCTCTGAAATTTCACCCCACGTATATTGAGCCAGTTAAACAGATGTTACGCATATAATTCACCACGACTTAATTGGGACGCTTGGAATCTTCCGCACGATGGATATCTTATTGTAAAGCGCCTTAAAGTTTCTTGGTAAATAAGTCATAAGCGTTCCTTTTTCTTGTTTTCCTGTGGGAACATACGTCTAATCTAGTAGGCAGTAGGCAAACTAATCCAGTACGTTCCAGTAAAACGGGTTGGGTAACGGTCGAATAAAATCATTAGGCGCCGAAGGGGGGCGCTCCGGGCGCGTTTGTCTTCCGATCTTAATTTTTCACCGCCCGTCAATTTTTCAATTCCGCCGTTGTCACTTCTCGTCCATTCGTCACGATTTTCTCCGTTCGCGCGGCGGAAGGGGGGCGACCGGGGCAGCCATCGGCGTCGGCCGCGCCCCGTCCATTTCTTGGGATGCGGCCCCCCGCCGACCCATCGAAACGTAATAAATGGGTCAACACGAGCGGGGCGCACCTACATAAAGGCAATTAACTTAATTCGAAGGATGATTAGAAGCGACCGTGTGACAAGTCCCGCTTCCCCGCTCGCCCCTGTTCAATTTATCGGCCCGCAAAAGGCGATAATTGTGTTTGTCCGACGCTCGCGTCTTTTCATTGCTCGTAAAGTTTCGGATAATTCGACAAATTGAGATAATAACAATTAGGCGACGGTGTTATTAATCAACGTCCGGGGTGGAGGGGAGAGCGGGGCGGGCGACGTATGAGTCATAGCTGGGAACTTGCCGGAATTAGATCGAGTTGCTTAACGTTCTACTTTCTACCGACCGCACGCGTAGTCATAAATAAACGTAATTAGCAACAATTCAACGCAAACGATACGATAAACAGATTCATTATTCAACTCCCAAAGTTTTTGATACGTAAATTATTAACAAAATTTAAGAACCCCGGATCTACTCAAAATAAAAAGAGCCACACTGAAAATCCGTCCATAAAGGAACCTTTTGTTTTGAACCAAGGGGCCAAGCCAATGGGTGTCTATAAAAATCAGTTAGTAGCCTAATCATAACAGAACGATCAATGAATAAAGCTCAATTTTTATTTAAAGTATTTTTCGGTACTTTCAATGGTACTTCCACCAATTTAGAGGAAGTCGATTATGGCGAATGTACATATTTGGTAGAAGAGCGCTACCTCAGTACTCCTCAACCACCAACTCATCAACAAGAATTTCAATCAATATCTGCGTAATATAATTTTGTCTCGCCCAGAGGGCGCCCACGACGGATTATTTTAGCTAGCGCTCTACTTTTCTACCACTGACACGGTTCCAGTTAACGCACGTGAGGTTTGACGCTTCTCCAGTAGATGGCGGAACTTACTAATTAATTAGTGCTACTTGTATGGCCTGAACTTCTGATCAATATCTTACTAAATTGAGAAATTTATTTCAACACGATTGATGATATAAATTAAACTACAGTAGATCCAACCAGCAGATAACGCATGATACAAAAACTGCTCGTGAATACAAGCAACCCTAAACAAACGTCACTTTGATTGTACACCACGTTTCCCCATGAAAATTGGATCTACTACAGCCCATGTGGGTCAATCCTAGTAGAAACAAAATTCTCTTCAACATTCTCTTTATTTACTCATTACTGTTTCTGTACAGACTAAACGACAAAGCGACTCGCCTCTCCTCGTGATTTAGAACATTCAGCACCACCCGTGAATGCCGACATTCACCGATTTAAGCCCGAAATAAGTATTTCGTACATAGATGTATATTAACATTCAGAAATTTCAGACTTCACAGAAAGTGAAGAATTTTTACGTATACATTAAAAATAAACATTGTTTGTAGCAATGCCATTTGTTAACTGGGTTACCTGGGATACGACTGCTCTACCCTCAGAACATACATTAACATAGAAGTGCTATGACAATATGAACATTGGTAATGAACAAACAAAAATGTTTGTAGATTGAACAAAACAAGGTGAAGGGAAAAAAATATATATTATGGAGAGTTATGGGGTGCAAAAAAATGTGTTTAAACTTCCATGATGTGAATTTGCGCCAAAAACATTACAACATGGCAGAACCTGCAGCTGTACCATCAAAATTTAAGGATGTAACAATAACACCTGTGTTATGAACAAATTCTAGCCACTCTTTAATTAAATTAGCTTTCTTGCTACTAGTCAACTCATTAAAGAAAAATAATCAATGGGACTTTTCCGTTTACAATTGATTGCTACCAATATAAACACTTCTGTAGCTTGACCGACCGGATCATTGTGAAAATTAATGCCAAAATCAACGCAACAAAGTGTTCTTTCCATCCGATTTAATTTTTTCCTAATAGACATTTCATCTAAAATTAGATTGCATAATATTTCGTCCTGACTTTAAACTTACTTCACAGTTTACTTTTAAAGCTCCAAAGGTGTCTCTCATAAAGCCAGGGGCAGCATCGATGGTACCATATCATTCAGCCAATGTATGTGAATGCGGAAGAACATCAGCAAAATGGTCCTTCGAACCTGGTGAAAACTTCCTCGATTTTATGATTTGTTGCAACAAGGGTTGTACTGGTTCTAGTAACGGTTTCTGAAAAGAATAAGATATTATAAGTTACTACTACATATAATAAAAAATTAGATTACTAAATTAAGATTAATTTATACAAATGAAACATACTTATATATATCATTATTTCTGCAGTGTCGGACGTTAAAACTTTCATGGAATGGATTTCGTTGTCCCTTCTTCTACATTTCTCTTGGAAGCTATGAACTTTCCTTCGTTGCTCTGATACTACAGAAAAAATACATTAAGGTACTATTACTAATTAGAACGTCAAAAATGACACTATTTTTGCGATTTTTTTTTCTCGGCTCCTTTATTAGATATTTATATGAAACTTTTTGAGTATACATATATATTCAATAACTACACAAAAAAAAATTTTGTCACTCTTCCTTCCGCATATAGAGGGCGTCAAAGTCTGATCCGTAAAAAAGCGTCGTCCATAGCGGACAAATAATCTCAGGATTAAGAAGTCTGATACAAAAAATTCAAAATGGGTTAGTTCAAGGAGCTGCTCTTACAGGGTAATCCACCACCGAAATGGAAAAAAGCGAAGAAAAAAAACGAAATGGCGGCTTTTTGAAAAAAGTTGAAAAATCAACCCTTTTCCCCCTTGTTTGTAGCGTAAAATGTTTAAAAATAATTTTTTTGGTCAAATTGTGGTGGATTACCCTGTAGGATACATAAATGAAGCACTGCAAAAAATTTGGTAAAGATCTGTCCGCCGTTTGAAAAAACATGATTTGGAGAAAAAGGCGTTTAAAGTTTTTTTTTGTGAAAATGTGTTAATAATTTTGAAAAAAAATCGAGTTTTAAAGCTTACATTCAGTTAATCAGCTATGCCTGCATAGGAGGTCACTGCGTTCATATTCCAATTGTTCCTCTTGTTGCCTTCATTTTTGTTTGATACGACCTTCCTTCATGGCAGCTTTTGTTGCATTTTCGGACCACGGCGACGCGCTCATCATCTTTTGTCATCGCATAATCATATGCATATCTTCCAATTGCGCAGCCCATTGTTTCCAGCATTTTCAAGAGTGTAATCCTTCCTTCGTTGAAAATTGAGAGTGAAATTTGCACAGCTATTTCAGTTACATCGAATTCAACAAACGTTGATTTGGGTACAATAGTCCAGATAGTTTTGTTATAACACTCGGTGTTATTTTGGGTGTTCTTGCCCAAACAACGTCGCAGTAATTCCTCGTTTGTTAGCTGTTCAAAAACTGGTTTTACGAGCTCTTGAACTTCTGCACTTAGTGCTGGCTTATGTTTGAAAGCAACATTGTCGGTTTGAGCCTTCAAGTATTTGCACCATTCTGGGTTTCAATAATTATGCTGCGGCTCAGCGTCAGTCGAAATCAAGTGGTAAAATCCAGCCCATATTTCCCTTTTTATTTCAGTAATGGAATCCGGATATCTTTGAATGGTTAAGAATATTTTGTTGACATTTGCTTATTTTACCCGTTATTTTGGAGAGGGGATGTTTATGAAGGCCGGGCAAACAACATCTGCTTTGTATACCTGCCCAGATAGCCAAATGCCGGCAGCTTGCCGGCAGATCGTGTGCAGATCCTGCTCTTCCGTCGGCAGGATCTGCCGGCAGATGGGCGGCAGGCTGTGGCCAAATCTGCCGCTGATCTGCCGATCCATTACCGCCACCTATCGTAGATTAGTAGAAATGCGAGATGTAGAAATAAATGCAAGACCTTTATTGGTGGTTGCATATCTATTGATCGAGGTTTAAAACGAATTTATAAGCAGGATACAACCGGCAACGTTGTCGATTCGACGGCAGTCGAAATAAATTCGATATAGAGGGAACTTTCCGTCCACATTACTTTTCTCGGTCTCGTTAATAGGGAAAATTTTACCAAATGAAACATAATAAAGTAATAATCGTGTAATTGGAAATATAGAAGCAAGTATGATGCGAAACAAAAATTTTATACCAAAGAAACTATAAAGAAAGTTATACAAATAAAGATGTCCAGAAGAAAAAAAGACAATTAAATGTATACACACAATATATAATAATGTAATATAATACACATCAAACCGATAATAAGTAGAATTTTTATAACACTATGTTTAACTACATATAACACAATATTTTACAACTTTCGGTGAACTTACAATATGTACATATATTTACATTTCATATGAGTAATAACTAGACAATAAAATAGAAATTTTAATACGATTTACTCCACTACTGGTCGGATGCGGATGCTCTTTTGATCGTCTCAGCCCGGGCTCTCTCTTTTGCAGCTTTTATTCCTTTCGTCACTCCTTGCTGAAGTTGCTCTTTCCGGATTGGACCAAATCGCCGGGAGAACATTAAAGCAGCTATAAAATTGATAAAAAAATATGTGTATTAGAATTAATAATCGTACCTATATTTATGTTATGTAAGAATAATATCTAATAGGTATAACTGAAGTGTCTGAAGTCAATGAAGATAATTAATTAATATCAATTAATAATGTTAAATTAATAATTAATTATTTGATTAAATTAATGAACAAATGAGTTAATATGGCCAAATATCCGGCACTGTTAGAAATAAATGATGATGATGATGATAATGATAATGATAATAATAGTAATGTGAGACTTACAATAGATCGCCTGTACGAGACGACTATTTGACAAGGACTTCTCGGCGTTTTTGCCTCCTTTCACCTCACTCCCGGTCCAACTCAAATGGGTTACAAGGGCTGCAGTTATGCTCTCGGCCAGCATCGACATTGTTCTTTTTCGTACCTCGAATTTGGCAACCTAGGTCGATTTGCATTCGACATTGTTGCGCGACTAACACCGGCGATAAACTGGAAGGTCTGCTGCGACGAAAACCACCCGAACCACCCGAAATCCCTTAAGTACCTAAGTGTCCTTATGGTAAGTTTCAATAAGGACTAGGCGAAGAATCGCTTCGAATCCATCCAATCACGTATTAGACTTAAGTTCCGTTTCATTCCACCGCATTTATTTTCGTTTCGTTTCCCTTTCGTGTGGAATTTATTTATAAATTTTGCACATCGTATCAATTATTATTGTATTAGTATTACTACAATAAGTATTATTTATTTAGATATCAAATTCACACACAAAAACGGCAGACCTTTGATGAATATCCATCACCTTAAGGTGAAAACTTTATTTTGAAACGTATTTAGATAATAATGACAATCGTGAAAAGCATAGCTTTTCTAAAACACAAAGTTATTAATTTAACAATAATCTTAAATCGTTATTTAAATCCCTTTCTTTCAGAGCTGAACCCTTATAGTACTAGATACATTACCAGATTACCAGTACAAATACACAATATATACTTTAAGAAAGACTACATAAATTGCTGTTTTCGTAATTTAAAACTACCTCGAAAACCGAAAGTGACAAATTAACAGAAACTCCTCATATATAAAGTGACAAAAAACATTTACTTCAAAATACTGTGAATTGTGGAATTATACCTAAGTCAATGCCTAATTTCGCGTACTTTATCGAATGCCTGTGAAATAAACTTCCAATTTGTTTTTACTAACAAACGTGTTCGAAAGGATTTTACAATGAATTTGATATTTCTGTCTCGTGTTGGTAAAGCAGGTAAAACCATTAAAGGAACAAAGGGCACGGCACAGGTAATAAAACAGATGTCCGACATTCATCGGACTAACGCTTATCAGTTATTTACACAAAATGTTAGGATAAACCTTCGTTTTCTTAAAATTTCAGTTGGGCTTATTACAGCATTACGCTGGTCCAAATCGGTTGAATAATTTTTTATGTATTTTGTATTTATTGTGTCAACATGTCACAAAGACAAAGCTTCCTTAATTAGATATAAAAATTTTATGTGCAAAATTTGTATACAGTAATGATTACCGAAAAAACAGTTTAAGGTCAATTCAAAATATTATAGCAGCTAGTAGATGTATTGTAACGTCTTGTGTTATATCAAATTATATGTATTAAAAAACTACAGCGTTTTTGTGTGTGAATTTGATACCTAAATAAATAATACTTATTTATAAATTGATACGATGTACAAAATTTATAAATAAATTCCACACGAAAGGGAAACGAAACGAAAATAAATGCGGTGGAATGAAACGGAACTTAAGTCTAATACGTGATTGGATGGATTCGAAGCGATTCTTCGCCTAGTCCTTATTGAAACTTACCATAAGGACACTTAGGTACTTAAGGGATTTCGGGTGGTTCGGGTGGTTTTCGTCGCAGCAGACCTTCCAGTTTATCGCCGGTGTTAGTCGCGCAACAATGTCGAATGCAAATCGACCTAGGTTGCCGAATTCGAGGTACGAAAAAGAACAATGTCGATGCTGGCCGAGAGCATAAGTGCAGCCCTTGTAACCCATTTGAGTTGGACCGGGAGTGAGGTGAAAGGAGGCAAAAACGCCGAGAAGTCCTAGTCAAATAGTCGTCTCGTACAAGCGATCTATTGTAAGTCTCACATTACTATTATTATCATTATCATTATCATCATCATCATCATTTATTTCTAACAGTGCCGGATATTTGGCGATTTTAACTCATTTGTTCATTAATTTAATCAAATAATTAATTATTAATTTAACATTATTAATTGATATTAATTAATTATCTTCATTGACTTCAGACACTTCAGTTATACCTATTAGATATTATTCTTACATAACATAAATATAGGTACGATTATTAATTCTAATACACATATTTTTTTATCAATTTTATAGCTGCTTTAATGTTCTCCCGGCGATTTGGTCCAATCCGGAAAGAGCAACTTCAACAAGGAGTGACGAAATAAGGAATAAAAGCTGAAAAAGACAGAGCCCGGGCTGAGACGATCAAAAAAGCACCCGCATCCGACCAGTAGTGGAGTAAATCGTATTAAAATTTCTATTTTATTAGTTATTCTAGTTATTCTAGTTATTAGTCTAGGTATTCTAGTCTTAGGTATTAGGTATATCTAGTTATTACTTATATGAAATGTAAATATATGTACATATTGTACGTTCACCGAAAGTTGTAAAATATAGTGTTATGTGTAGTTAAACATAGTGTTATAAAATTTCTACTTATTATCAGTTTGATGTGTATTATATTACATTATTATATATTGTGTGTATACATTTAATTGTCTTTTTTTCTTCTGGACATCTTTATTTGTATAACTTTCTTTATAGTTTCTTTGGTATAAAATTTTTGTTTCGCATCATACTTGCTTCTATATTTCCAATTACACGATTATTACTTTATTATGTTTCATTTGGTAAAATTTTCCCTATTAACGAGACCGAGAAAAGTAATGTGGACGGAAAGTTCCCTCTATATCGAACCTATTTCGACTGCCGTCGAATCGACAACGTTGCCGGTTGTATCCTGCTTATAAATTCGTCTTAAACCTCGATCAATAGATATGCAACCACCAATAAAGGTCTTGCATTTATTTCTACATCTCGCATTTCTACTAATCTACGATAGGTGGCGGTAATGGATCGGCAGATCAGCGGCAGATTTGGCCACAGCCTGCCGCCCATCTGCCGGCAGGTTTGGCTATCTGGGTGCCGAAGCCGAATATTCGAGCGCGCGCTCTTACAGAAAAGTTGATAGCTCGATTTTGAATTTAAATCACACGGAAATACTTTAAGAGATGATTCTTGCGACTATAAGGAGTCGAAAAACGGAAGAAAAAAAAAATCGATTTTTTTGAAATTTGTAATTAGTAATAGTAAGACCCTCGTAATAAGACAACAAACATTATCACACTTAGTACAATAGTAACGTAATCAACTTAGAAAGGGTAGCTAAACTTACCATCAGCATATGCGAGGAACTTCCTGTGGCCGATAGTGTACCAGATGAACCACATGTGGCAAGTGAAGGAGACTCAGTAGTAGAACCAAAAAGACATAGGGGGGGTTATAAATGTAATAAATCCTTAATATTAATAAAATATTCTTAATTACCTGGAAGATGAATCCACAATCCGTAGAGGTAATGAAGACATGTTTCATTTTGCACTTTTGTGATGTTTTCTGGTGCGACACGTTTTAAGCAAAGCTTTAAGCTCCATTTTCTTCGAGCTAAATTCAAGAGACACCTGTTGAACACATAAGTAAAGGTAATACAAATTAAATCGCCCTGCCACTATTGATAGACTTACTGATGGTAGGTTAAGGTTGCCTCTTGGCCATTTTCACCAACAAAACGTGTCCTTCTCCCCATTATTACCATAGATAATCGGTATTTTGCACTTAAACAACCAAAGACGCTTTTCACAAAACCATAGGGTATTCTTCTAGATCGGAAACTGTAATGTTGGGAAAGGCGACGCGGCGAGCGCCCTCCTTGAGATGTGGGACGAAACAAATTTCTTCTTCCACCCCCCTCGCCCCTCCTGATACCAACCACCTCACCGCACCATAATAAAACTACATATATAACAGAAATCATTATATTTCCCCAAAATTGACATTAACAGATGAATTGAATGCATAAATTACACAACACAATATTAATACAGAGTTTCGATCGATATCCCGTTGTTGTAATCCCACATTTGGTACTTGCAATTATTAATATATTGCCTTTATCATTTACTTAACTATAAAAAACACTTAAATTCATAAACCTATAATCATCGGTCCCTTTCATTAGTTCGCTCAGTAAACAACCCCATAACTATTATCACCCATTTCCTTTTTCAATAGTCGTTATCCCAATATTTAACCATCATTTACATATTTTGAACACTCAAGTTTATTTAATGAACTAAACCTTTACGAAAGTTTCCGGTGATTACGCTAAAGTACCGAATGTTGGATTTCGTGTGGTTCCGAGTGGAGGGAAAATTCCTCCACCACCACCACCACCACCACCACCACCACCACATATTTTGTTAAAAACATATATAAATGGTCTGTACGAGAATACACACAGAAACAGAGAATAAAGAAATAGAAATAGATTGAGAACAGATAGAGACGTTAGATCTTTACTCATCCCAATTCCCATAACAATTGGTGGCAGCCCATAACACCGTGGAGAGAAGGTCGAAGAGCGAGAGCCGAGCCAACAATCCAGGGAGAAGACTACGAAACGTCATCAAAAGAGGTACAAACTAACCACCACTAAATAACCACCACCCCATATAACCAATCCTTTCTCAATCTTTCCTTAAATCACTCGTAGAGATCCTAACCTACAAATACACGTGGCTGTGAGCCACGACTAAAAACGGAGACAGAGGAGGTGGATCGGATCCACCTCCAGACCCACTAAATACACTAAATGAGCATGACATCCATAACGTGACACAAAAAAAAAACAGAAACTACAACAAGACGAGACACACACAAACAACACAAACATTTCCCAGACAACCCAGATTACACACAAACATTCCCTACACCATATATGACAAAGGACCATATGAAGTCTATATTGAACATAACGGAGGACTCAATGTAGGAAACTGCAGTCCACTAAAATTAGCGAAAATCATCTATGACCTAAAAATAGACCACATCAAAAGAGTAGAAAAGAAAGGAAAAAATCGTATCAGTCTGACGTTTAACAACCCAAACCACGCCAACAATATAATCAGTAACGAGCAAATTAAACAACACAGTCTAACAGCTTACATTCCAAATCACAAAACTACATGCAAAGGTGTTATTAAAGGAGTTGACCTGGAATATTCAGATGAAGAAATTGTTAAAGGTATCGAAATACCAAACTTCAACAATGGAAAAATTATACACACAAGAAGACTCACCATTAAAGACAAATTCAGCAAAGAAGTTAGATATATTAGATCAACCACAGTTCAAATAACACTATCGGGAAACAAAATTCCAAGAGAAATTCTACTGTTCGGAATGGCACACCGAGTCACACCATTTATACAACCGGTTATACTGTGCAATAACTGCCTAAGATATGGCCACACTAAGAATCAGTGCAAGACGACAACAAAAAAATGCACAATGTGCACTAAACCGTTGCACCAAGGAGACTGTCAAAAATACTGCATCTACTGCAAGACCAATGAACACTACACGACGAGCAGAGTATGTGAGGAGAGAAAAAGGCAGAATCAAATACGATATAAGATGACAATGGAAAATATATCCTTTTATGAAGCCAATCAAAGTATACCAAGACAGACAATCAAAACTCACAACAGATATGAAATATTAGCAACACATGAGGAATTCCCAGAATTACCGAGTATGCCAACAAACACCACATAGAAATTCCACAGACGGAACTACCTAACCACATCCAGAATAGCAACAACAACATATAGCCAAGTTGCAAAGAAGAAGAAAACAATGAACCAGGGAAAAGACAGGAGAGAAGAAAACACAGAAGACACAAGCGAAAGTGAAAAAGAACAAAGGAATAGAAACAACCCGATACAGGAAAAACACTAGCGAACCTACACAAATACAACAGAGAATAACAAACAAGAACCAGACAACAATGAACAATATGATCCCTACTTAACACAAATAGAACAAGTCATGCAAAAAATTAGCAATGAAGAAGACAAAGACATAGACTGCACACTAGTGGTAAAGGCACTTAAAAACATGTATCGAGAACATAGAGCGAGAATGAACACCCATGACAGAAACAGGCTCAATCAAAATCATCCAATGGAATATTAACAGTAAACGCAACAACCTTACCAATCTCAAAATAATCATACACGAACACAACCCAGACATAATTTTAATCAACAAAACCAGAATAAACCCGGATTTCCATTTGTATGTACCAACACACTGTATCTACCGAGACGACAGAGAAGATGGATATGGAGGAATAGCTACACTCGTTAAAACAAATACCACACACAAATTGATAGAAAATAATCACAATATAAACAAAAATGGATTCCAATCCATAATCATAAACATAGAGATACCTAAAATGAATATCATAAATGTATTCAACCCACCCAAAAATAAAATACAAGGCGAAGAATGGAAATCCTTCATCAGAAAACAACACACAAACAAACAAACCATCATAATGGGGGACCTGAATGGTGACCACCCTATATGGGGCAGTGGAAAATCGAATTATACTGGAAACATGATCAAAAACACCATGGATGAACTAAAACTCTCAATAATCAATACCGGAGAGCCAACAAGAATAACACCACCACACATTAGAAATTCAGCTGTAGACATCACCTTAATCACAAACAACATAGTACGAAATAGCACCTGGAGCGTTCTAAATGAATGTGGTAACAGCGATCATCTCCCTACCATGTGCACAGTCACATACAAGTATAACGAAGCAACATACCCAAAAAGAAATACAACAAGAATGAAAGAGTCAAACTGGACTAAATCCACAACGATATTGGAAAAACAAGACATGGAGCAAAAGACCAACATCAGCTATACAACCTTTCAAGACAACATAACAAAAGCAATCAAGAACGCACAAAACTCTTCAACTAGAACCAAAAAAACAGAAGAATATTTTAAAGTAACAACATGGTGGGATGAAGACTGCAATGAACTCATCAAACGAAAAAGGAAACTAATTAGAAAACTCAAAACATTCCCTAACCTGAACACATTTATAGAAATTAAACAAGTAATAGCCATCACCAAACGAGAATTTAATAGAAAAAGAAGAAACTCCTTCAAAAACTTCTGTGAATCATTAGACCGGAACACACCATCGACAAAAATATGGACAACCATCAAAAAATTCTCATATAACCAGCAAGCAAGACATAGATCAAACTTACCTCCTACTGTAATAGCCCAACAGATCTCCCTAAATATGAAGTCGAACCCAAATAATACAGTAGACCATACGTTGCCAAGAAACAATATAAAAGCAAAACCAATAACCCCAATCGAAATCAACCACGCACTAGCTAATAAGAGGAAGAAGACAGCCCCAGACATAGATGATATATCATATCATGCACTACAAAATCTCCCAAATAACTATAAAGAACACCTACAAAAAATATACAACCAGATCATTAATTCAGGAGAAATCCCCAAAGAATGGAAAGAGAGCCTAATAATCCCATTTTTAAAACCACGTAAAGAACCACACTGCCCAGAAAATTACAGACTGATAGCCTTATCATCATGTGTAGCGAAGACCTTAGAAACTATAATCAAAATAAGAATAGAGTGGGAATTAGAAAACCAAAAACGGCTGCCTATACACCAAATCGGCTTCAGAAAAGGAAAAGGATGTACAGAGGCACTTGCAATAATTTACCACACAATCCAACTAGGTCTGGAAAATGGAAGACATACACTGGCAATCTTCATAGACATCAAAGCGGCATATGACAATATAGACCTCAATTTACTACACCAATACCTCATAAACAACAAAATAGCAACCAATATAGCTAAATTCATCATAAACTTGTACTCAAATAGAAGAATATATGTACTAGACAGTGAAAAAAACAAAATCGGACCAGAGCTGACAAGCAAAGGGATACCTCAGGGATCCCCTTTAAGCCCCTTGCTGTTCAATTTATACACCGCATCTCTACACAGTCAAGCAAACGAGGAAGTCAAAATTATACAATATGCAGATGACATTGTGTTCATGACACAGGGCCCAAATAAAGATATACTGAAACAGAAGATGAATAAATTCATAACTAAAATCCAACAGTAGTTTACGAAACATCAATTTACTATCTCCACAGTGAAGAGAACAGCCGTCATGTTCAGCAAAGGAATCAATAGAAGAAGCCTCAATCCAATTTGGATTAACCAGGAAAAAATAAAATGGGAAAACACAGTCAAATACCTAGGAGTAACATTTTCCAGTAACCTAAAACGGAATAGACACATAAACCAAATGAAATACATTACAGATAAAAGAGCCAACGTAATAAAATCCCTGTGCTCCACAAAATGGGGGGCAGACTCAAAGATCTTAAATACAATTTACAGGGGATATATCAGGCCAATTTTCGACTACGGATCACAAATACTTGACAACTGTGGTGGATACACATAAGGCGATTGGACATTATGCAGAATAAAATATTAAGGATCATCACGGGAACAATGAATACGACCTCCATACTAGAAGGAAAATACTAGCAATCAAACTGATATGTAAGATATACTCGGACAAAAACAACCAATTAATAAGTCTTTTGGAAAACAGGGGAAAATACAGACCAGCACAGCATAAAACATCATATTTACTAGAGGCACTTCAAAGTATCAAAACGAAAATAAACGGCAATAACTTTCTAAAATACGAAATACCTCCTAACTTTAACACAGACATCATAACACAAATCAAAAAAATCAACTGCATTATACCAAACTATAAAAAGATAAAAATAGACAATGACCAACAATTGAAAGAATATTACAACAAATACTACGAGCAACACACACACATATACACAGACGGCGCCAGGGATCCACTGACCAACAAATCAGGAATCGGAATATATATTCCGGAACATAACATTAACTATGCTTCTAGAGTCAATAATCTAACACAAATATGCAATATAGAGCTAATAGCAATCAATAAAGCTCTCAAAATAGCAGAAAAGAAAAATCTAAATAAAAGTATAATATTTACAGACTCCCAAGTTGCTATTAAGAAAATCAACAACACCACTGCTAAAACGTCAAACTATATAACACTACAAATACGAAACAAAATAACAGAGCAAATCAACGAGGAGACAAGATCATAATAGGGTGGATCCCAGGACATACAGGATTCGAGGGTAACGAAAGAGCAGACAAAATCGCAAGCGTGGGAAAAGAACTAAATATACCAGAGGAAAACCACTACTCGGAGAGGACATATGGCCACACATAAAAGACGACGTACTAAAACAATTCAAACAGACATGGGCCAGTACCATCAAAGCAAAAAATACCTACTATGGTAACATACAACCCAACTTCCCAACAAAGACGTGGTACAAAGATGTAGAATATGTATCAAGAAAACATATCACAACCATTACAAGAATCAGGACTGGCCACTGTCGAACTCCTGAACACCTATTTAGAATGGGACTTAAGGATAACCCTTTCTGCTCGTGCGGAGGTGTAGGAACCATTAACCACATCCTCTTCGAATGCAATGCAATAAATACAAATAACATAGACCTATATGATGAACTGATCAAAGTCAAAATTAAAACACCAATATCTACAACCTCACTACTTTTAGATATTAACAACCAGGCCATCACAACCCTAATAAAATTCCTAACCCAAAATAACATACACTTGCAATATCACAACCCAAACATATTCTACTAACAGGAAAATCCTCTATAAGCAACCAAGAAGACAAACCCCAAGAACTGATAGCATGACTTCGAGTCAGACAAGGCTGCAGTTCTAACAACAACATACTCAAAGGGTGACAAGTAAATAGTCATCGCTACTGGGTGAATGGACCAGCATCCGAGCCCAAATAGACAGCCAGAAATGTCTAGGAATTGAAAAGAAGAAGAAGAACAATATTAATACATGACAGAGCAATTGTGGAAATATTTGAGTGGAATGATTTACAGCAATTACATTACTAGCAAAAAATCTACATTAATAAACTTAAACTTACTGATATGTATTCTATACAAAAATTAATTGTGAAATATTTATACACATATGATACAAAAGAGAAGGAAATAAAGCGTGTGGGTGCTCAACTAAACAATGGAATACCCGACTCTGAGATGGCAATTTATTTTTAACAATTTACCTGTATCACAATAACATATTTAATATAACCTCATATATCAAAATCCAATTGGAACAATTGGAACAGCTAAAAATTCTTCATGCCACTCAAGCCCACAACAAAAGACCCATAGGAACATCCCAGACGTTTCGTGTTTAAAAAATATAAATTTTGTTAATGAAATTTTATAATAAGTTTTAAAATCAGTTTAAACGTTTGTAACGTTTCAACAGAGGAAAACTAAATAAATAAAGAATACAAAAATTTCATTGTCTGGCAAAGACCATGAGGAGGTGTGAGTAAACTTTGCTAGGATGGGAAATGTGACTAGTGTATTGTGGTTAGTAGAGAAGACTGTTTGTAGAATTGAAATAATAGATATTTAATACAAACTTTGTCTTCTCTGTTGGCACTCCAAAACTACATTGTCTTGATCTGGGATGTGATAACTAATAAATAACCTAAGCCTGGAACCTAATTTATGAACTTTGATAAATACTTGCCTTAGAGATCATCCACAAACCACTATTCCAACTGAAACCTACAAAATTCTCCTTAGCAACAGAATCCACCGTTTAAGGTCAAATATTTTGACAAGACTGGGCATCTTTTTCTTGCTCTTATCCAATCCAGATGATACAGCCTGTCATATCGGTCCCATAGGCTCCCAGAACATGATTCATTAAAGCTTCCATTCTAGGAAAAGCGGCATCGTAGGCAAAATTATTTAGAAACAATGGCATCAGGGTGTTCTGTAAATATTAAAAATCTTTATCAGATTAGTTTCTAGAAGTAGATAAGCAGTGCTTACATTCATGGTGCTCTTTTCAAAGCTTCCATTTTCCGAGTTGAAATAGTTGATCCTCTTTGGCGCCTTACTCTTTTATTTATTGACAGAATCTAACTTGCAAATTTTAGTTTGAGAGCGATGTATTGTTTTTTTTTAATGCCTTCCGTTGCGAGATTTTCTTATTAATACTTCATGTGAGTGGAACCAGTCAGGCAACTTTTGTCTCGATGCTACTTCGATTTCGGGCATGAATCTTGGATGTTGTATTGCACTTCCAGAATGATGATGTTTCAAAGGCATTAACTAATGAAGCTGTGGTAGTCATTTATGTCTCCCTTGCACTTATTGCAAATGGTGTCTGGCAACAGACAGTGAAGAATTACCTAGAAAAATAGAAACAAGGCATCAATTTAACATGTCTAAAGGTCAAAATATCCATAGATGATACAAAGCTCAATCACGAATTGAACCAAGTTCAATTCGTCACTCCTCTTAAGGAAATCCTAAATATGTCCAAGTCTATGGGTGGAAATGATGTTTCAACATAAATTTGTTTCATTTCAGGTATAACATTAATATTGAAGTCTTGTGTGTTCACAACATATTGGAAATAAATAGGCACTGAATACAAGAGTCACTGATGATTTAATTTTAGATAATAGATATTTACTTACCGTTACTACCAGTATCTATAAGCCAGCAGCTAGTTCACTACAAAACAAATACACTTAACAAATCGCTTTGAAATCGCTTTCAAATATTCACGATCGAACGCTTTCGCAACGCAGAATAAAATGGAAGCTACAGTTTGTAAACACGGAACGCGTGACGTCGGTTCCTTAAGCCCAAGCTACGCCACGACGTGTTTAAGGCGCCGTGACAGAGTGCATATTTTTGGAACATATAGAAATGAATGATTTTGCATATACTGACGACACGTCGCCACGTATGAGTCGTGAGACGCATGGCGCTGCGACCATAGGGTATTGTTCGCTGCGACAGAGAGCTTCTTGTGCTCCCCGTCCTATGTGACCACCCCCCCCCCCCCGGCATGTCACTTCACAGTCTTCGAGCGCCGCAACCCGCATTTTCGTTTGCACTTAGCCTAAGAAAGTTGTGTGGCAGCGCCATCCTTTTGTTGTGGTTCAAACTACTATCGTGTCTCCGATCCTCCCATAAGATTTTCCTGGCCCTGCACAAAACGACGCCACTTTGAATGACTTCACAACGTTGCCAGCACAGAACATTACGTTGTCAGATTGACGATTTACCTCTGGGCACCTATTCCTGAATGTGGGTAATTGTAATTACATAGGGAAATTTTAAAATTACCGTTCCATCAATAAGTATAATTATTGATGGAACGGTAATTTCAAAATTTCCCTAGGTAATTACAATTTCCCACATTCAGGAATAGGTGCCCTGGAATAGGTGCCCTAAAATAAATCTTTGTTCCGTCTTGCTGCCATCTGTCAAGTTAATCATGGAACAGTAAATACATGTGTAGTGAACGAACGTCAAGTAGATAACCTATTTTATTTTACAATAACACGTTTATTTTTCAGTTATACTCGCGATAATTCCTAAATTACCTTCGTAACGTTCCAGCAGCATGTGAAATCCGCCCCGATCGATTCAGTCGCGGTCCGCCTCTTCCAACACGAAGTAGTGTCGACCATCGCTGGATTATTATCATTATGCCATCGAATCAGAACAACAATAATACCGCGAAGAGGTAAACGTAAATCCCCGCAGGAACGAGCTTGGCATGTAGTCCGTCCGCGTCTCCCCAGCGGTGAGCACGATGTTACTGAAATGCGTCCGCCTGAAGAAGATCTACATCAAGTTCTTGTCCGTGCTGCTGTTAGTCGTCTTCGTCCTGATCGTGTCGTCGCGGCTAGGGTCGTCGAGGGGGTCCGGCGACGCCTCGGTCAGGGCGGCGCTGGACTCGAACGCAACCGACACTTACGAACGTCGGCTGCTCGAGTACGAGGCGAAGATTGTGCCGAACCTTGGCGACATGGGCGAGCCCGCCTTCCTAGATGGGGAGGACGCCCGCGAGGGCGAGAAGGCGCTTAAAAACTACGCGTTGAACTACGTCCTAAGCGACAGGATGCCTCTTAACAGGAAACTGAGGGACCCCCGGAATAAAAAGTAAGTAGGGCACGTTTGTAATTGGTTTCCATATGTGATTGAAGTTATTGAAGCAGGTGATGCCTTTGAACTTTACTCAATGGGTTTTCAGCGGGTGAATAATACTTGTCATTCCTTTTGAATATCTATTGAGTTTAGGGCAGTCTGACACAAAATATGGCGAAAAGGTTATTAACCATACCCTATATGCGTAACAAAATCTGTAATTGCATATTTAACTTAATATTTCTTTAATTATGAACCAATAAGTAATAAACTATCTCAAGATTTCAATATGAACATTAATAAGACTAATAAGAAATATACATTAATACGTACATTACATAGACAATACGTACATTAATAAGAAATATAAGATTATTTTTTCAAACTGCCATAAATCATGCCATGGTTAAAACAATACTATAGTCCCACTACTGTTTTTCTTTTTTTTCTACTATTTATCTACTATTTATCCTATGTTATTTTTGTGCAGGTGTAGGAAATTCAATTACAATCCGAAGATTAAAGCGTCTGTGATCATTATATTCTACAATGAATTGATGAGCGTCATCCTTCGAACGATCTGGAGTGTTATCCTGCAATCGCCGAGCCATTTACTAGAAGAAATCATTCTCGTCGACGACGCCAGCACCGAAGGTGAATGAAAGCAACCCCTCTAACCATCCCTCGCTACATAATGATCGTTTTCAGAGAGTTTAAAAGGTTTACTGGATTATTACATAGCGACGCGCTTGAAGAACCACAATGTCAAAGTCGTCCGCCTGAAACACCGCATGGGGTTGATCAGGGCTCGTCTGCAGGGCGCCAGGGTGGCCCAGGGCGACGTCATGATCTTCCTGGATGCTCACTGTGAGGCCACGGTTAATTGGATTGAGCCTTTACTCGCTAGGATCGAGGAGGACAGGACTGCTGTTTTAGTGCCGATCATCGATGTCATCGAGGCGAATAACATGGCCTACTCCACAAATGGTGAGTAATTAAGTTTTATATTTGAAAAAAATAGATTTATTTATGTATTGATTGTTGTTTACCGTCTCCTTGAGATTGAGTTCTCGTTAATTAGCTATAACAACAATAGTGGATTATAACTAAATGTATTAAGCACAATAATCGTGTGTGTAATGATAGGAAACAAAGAAAGTGTGGAAACTAGATTATAATTCTTTCAGACTTAGATTTTATTGTATATTACGAAATAACTAGGTAACATTACTAACATTAATAACAATAAAAATATACTACTAATATTTTTTTAGTTGTGAGGATATTAATGTTTATTTCCTTAAGGTGACAGCAGTTTTCAAGTGGGGGGCTTCTCCTGGTCGGGCCACTTTACGTGGATTGATATCCAGGACGAGCACGACAAAAACAAATTGACCCCCATTAAGTCTCCCACGATGGCCGGAGGTCTTTTCGCCATTGACAGGAAATTTTTCTGGGAAATCGGCTCGTACGATGAACAAATGGATGGTTGGGGAGGGGAAAACTTGGAGATGTCTTTCAGGATATGGCAGTGCGGAGGGAGACTCGAAACGGTGAGGATTTCAGATCTGCAAGTGCATTTAGAGCATTTGCAAAGAAAATGATATGTGCTGCGCATGGATGCAATATCGTTAATGAGTCTATTTATCCTTCTGTAATTGTCTAGGGTTATCCGAGCATTCTCCAGAATCTGTAACATGGTATCCCTAAAATCAGTCCACGCTTTCCCCAAATTCGAGCAACCAACCTCGACCAGGTATCTAAAATAGAGCTATTTAAACGAGTTGTACGTTTCCAGGTCCCCTGCTCCCGTGTAGGTCATATTTTTCGGGATTTCCACCCGTATTCGTTCCCTGACAACAAGGATACTCACGGGATCAACACGGCGCGTCTGGCTTTAGTCTGGATGGACGATTACAAGAGGTTCTTCTTCATGCATCAGCCGGGGCTTGAAAATAATCCCGTCGTCGGTGATCTGACGCACAGGAGGCAGTTGAGGCAGAAACTAAGGTGTAAATCGTTCAAATGGTGAGGGAAGATGAAGTAGTAATTCATGACGGTGATTGTATGCGAATTTTTACGTTACACAGGGTATATTTATAGTATTTTGATTGATTGGTCGATTAAGAGGATAACGCTGTTGTCGCGATAAGTTTAGGTAGTTAGATCGAATTTGCTTAATCGCTGTTCAGTCTGTCACTCTTGCCTACATGACATAAGCGTTATTAATGCTCGTTTACAGGTATTTAGACAACGTCTATCCCGAGAAATTCATCCCCGATGAGAATGTGTTCGCTCACGGTCAGGCCCGCACCCCGACGGAGATGTGCCTCGACGATCTCCAGCTGGCCGACGACAAGGTCGGCCCGCTCGGCCTCTACCACTGTCACCCTTACCTCGCGCCCTCGCAGTACTTCTCCGTCAGCGCGAAGGGCGAGCTGCGCAACGAGAACTTCTGCGCCGAGGTGTTCGACGAGCGCCACGTCCAGCTGACCGAGTGCCATGGCAAGAAGAGGGAGCAGTACTGGTTACTCTTCCGTAACGGGACCGTCTACAGTCCGAGTACCAAGAGGTGCCTGAGCGCGGAGGGCGTCGACAACGGCGGCGGAGTCAGGGTGGCGAAATGCAGGGAGAGCGTGTACCAGAAGTGGAGGTTCGATTACGTCAACCTCACGGCGATCGTTAAGTAGGATTTCGTAAGGGGGTGCAGGCTTAATAAGACTGTGTAGGTCTGTAGTACTGTGTTGATCAATACATAAGACTGTGTAGATCTGTAGATCTGTTTAACGATTCGGGTGTATAGAGGCATGCAGGGTTTCTATCAAGATGTAGTGTTAAAGCGAAGTCGAAGTTTCCAATTTTTCCTCCTTATCGTTCACAGTTATTTCCATTTCTTCGAAGAAAAGGTTCTTTAGCCGGAAACTTATCGTAGATTGTAGAACATTCTTTTCCATTTATCCTCTAGTGCCTTTTCTCTTAATAAGTAATCCTGGGGTTTAACAATTCGGATGTACAGCGATGATCAGTAGTTGTTTGTGTTTCTACCCAAAGTCGGGGCAGTAGAAATTCCATTTCTGATCGAGGCAATGTTTTAAGATACGTTATTAGATTCTTGAACACAAGAACATATGACGATTTAGTTAATTTTCTAATACTATGAGTAGATAAAAATGTCAAATATGTTAGGTCTTCTTGGTTACAAGCGTTTACATATTTATACATTTATTTATTTGATTGTTCTTGTCTTAACACTGTTTATGTAGTATTAGATTTCTAACTTCCCCATCACTAATTGTTATTGGTTTCATTTATTATTTAATTACATGTGATATGGTTGCAATGGTGCTTAAAACTTCACAGTACTGTATAAATAGATACACGTCTTAGTACTACTATAATGTTTTTTGGTGGGAAGTTTAACAGATATTTGTACAAAAAAGACATTATTTCTAAAGTAATTTTCATATGTATGATATGATATGAATTGGTATATTTTGTATAGTTATGTAGAATTGGAAAATTTGAACTGTTAGATACGAAAACGAAAAGAACTTACACGAATTTTCTAAGGGATCACCGATAAATGAATCATATTTTTTAATAACACTAGTAATAAATTAAAATGTTCTAAAATATTGATTATGGTTGTGATAAAATCTATCTGTTGTGGTAGCTTATAATTGGAAAGGTAATTTTATCTATTCTATTATTTTTTAATGTAATTATAATTTGGTGAATTAGTAAACAATCATGAAAGTGTGTATCGCAATTATTGTACTGAGAGTTTTTTTATTAATAATATTTTTTACGAAGCGTTTGTGGTAACGGTTCAATAAACTGTTCTTGAAGTTTTACCGCTTTCTTTTTGTTAAAGCTCGAGACATGGCCGGTACCCAAAGGTAAACCACACACTAAATAATTGATTTTTAGTTTACAACTGGAGGGTATACACATGGAGAACTCTCAACTTTCACCTGCGCCGCTGTGCTGCAAGCGTGACCACATTTAATACATTAAAAAACCTGCAATACAAATTCCGAACCTAATATTTTCATCTCCAACAAGCTGTAACAGAAATAATCATGGTTACGTTACCTGAACGCTAGGAAAAAATGTTTTTCGTTTTCCTCTTGCTGTTTACACTATTTTGGAGTTGTCAGTGCAAAGATAATTTGAAGGCGGTCGTCGTGGTGAGTTAAATTTCAAAAAGACATCGCTGTAAGTGTTTTCAAAATTCCTTTTCCACAGTTGTTCAGGCATGGCGATAAGACCCCGACTACTTCTTTCCCGAAGGATCCTTACTTCGATCACTTCTACTGGCCGATGGGATTCGGACAGTTAACAAACGTGAGTGAGACTTAAGTTAGATTTTTAAGAAGGGTTTGATCTAATGGCAATAGGTAACAGGAGAATGCGAAGTAATTTTTGCCTTCCCTAATTATATCAGGGTTTGTCTGTTCGAGGAAAGCGATATCTTCAAAACTTCTTAACCGATCTGGTTCAAATTTGAAATTTATGCTCTTTAGGGACTGTAGTATACTTTAGAAATTGTATTGAAAGCAGTTCAAGCGTTCCTTTCACGAAATTCTCGAGAACATTCCACGGTTTTATTAAGTTTTACAGTTACAAAAGACATATCAACACCGTGATACATATGGCACATCTGGGAAATCGCTTTAAAGGGAATTGTTTTGATTTTCCATACATTCTTAACTTAACACAGAGAAATTGATTCTTTTCAAATGCTTTCTCTTTAACGCCCTCTTCGACTTGGTTCTCCTTTAAAAATTCTGGCACCCATTTCATTACGATTCTTACTGTTTTGTCCTCCTCAGATTGACTTCCCTCTCCTTTATTTGACTCTCAGAGCCAGATATGACAACATGGCGAGACAGAAACGACCAATCGTTCTCCGCATAAGGGTTCGTTGAGGCGACGTTGCCAACGAACCCTAAAAAGTACCAATGTTTTGAGAAATTTGCACGATATGGACGTTATTCTTTCATTGAAACCTGCTTAATAATAGAAGTAATCTCAAATTTTTCGTTCCAGAAAGGAAAGCTGCGCCATTACAACCTGGGTAAATGGCTGCGGAGCCGCTACGGCGCCTTCCTATCCCAGGATTACTCCCCTAAGGAGATTTACGCGCTCTCCTCCGACGTGGACCGCACTCTGATGTCGGCCTCGGCGAACCTGGCGGGATTATTTCCCCCTCGATCAGATCAAATCTGGCGACAGGATCTCTTGTGGCAACCCATCCCGGTCCACAGCATCCCACTCGTGCAGGATGCCGTGGTGAAAATGTCCAGGAAGTGCCATAGGTACAAGGAGCTTTTTAGGGACGTGTCCCGTAGGGATTTCTTTAAGGGAATCGAGTCGAAGTACAAGCAAGTGTACGAATTCGTGTCGAATAACACCGGATGGAAGGTGGACGACGTGCATTACTTCGCTCAGCTCCAGTCGGTGTTTTACTGTTACTCCATGTACAATACGAGTTACTTGCCCGATTGGGCCGGGGTCTTGGACGTGAACGTGCTAGATTACCTGGCTGGGGTCCACTACGCCAGGCAGACTTTCACCGACCAACTGAAGGCGCTGCTGAGCGGACCTTTCTTCGATTACCTCTTCAGTTACCTCGAGAAGATCCTCACGGGAAGAACAGGTTGAAATAACTCCATTCGATTGACGCTTTTCTTATGTTTATACTTTCCAGACGTTCCGAAGATGCTGATGATCTCCGGTCACGAGGAAACGCTGGCCGCAGTCCTGAATACGATGGACGTGTTCGATTTCGTACCGCCGAGGTTCGCATCGGCAGTAATTTGGGAACTGCGCAGAAATCCAGAGTCGGGAAGTAGCCAGTATTATATTAACATGTTGTACAAGAGGAACGACACCGATGTTTTGGATATGCTCGAGCTGAAGGAGTGCGTATTTAATTGTAGTTATAACGCGTTCAGAAAAATTTTGGAGCCTGTCACTGTTAGCAACGAGGAGTGGGAGAGGAGATGTGGGAACGAAAACTGAGATATCGCAAGGAAAAGGTGGTTACGACTGCGACAAGGGTTCAAAACCCGAACCATATTGATGGTGTAATGTGGTGGTGTAACCACCCATACGTATTACATAATTGCCTTCGTCAGGGTGTTGCAGCCGATGTTGAGGTAAAATATGATGGGATATGAATCATATGATAAAATATGAATAGGAAAACGTATGTTATGGCATTACTACGTTATGAAATTGACATGAATGCCATAGTTTTCTTACACCTTATATATTTTCTGAGAGTTTCTATTTGGAACACTTGTCGTAGTCGTAAGCGCCTTTTTGTCGTAACAGCCGTTTAATTTTACACTATTTTACTTCGAGGAGATTAAGTTAGTTGATTGGTGTTTGAATTTTGATTGTGGTAATTGAAATAACCGGTTAATCAATAAAGGCGTACTTTGAAAATAACGTGATTGTGCATTGAACTTATATAAAAAAAAACTCGACCTTTTGTCACCCTGGGTGTTTACGTTTAATTAACGATTTCAATTTTGACAGATTTATTGGTAATTATATTATTATATATATACACACCTTTATATCTCTTCTTTATGATATTTGCTAGATGTTTTTCCAGGTTTATCTACCAAACAAATTGCATTTTATTACTTTTGTGGTGCCTTATGAAGTGAACCTTATATATTATCAGCCTGATTTTAAAATCGGGGACATCACCCAGTAATATCATTTTTAAAATAATTCATATATCACGTTATTGTGTAAAACTTTTTAATTTTTATTTATAATTAGTAGAAATTACGAAATGTAAACAAAACACGTTTATCATAAACCTCCAAACTTCTCAGTAATTTTTCCAGAATCGTGTCTTACGGCTCCTCGGCTAATTACTGTGCCTTGATGGATTTTTGTTTTGACTGCCAATCAGATTTAGATTAATTACTCCTATGCTTGTTATTATTGTTTATCGAGGGATCGGAGACCGGGAAAGTAGGACGGAATTTTCCCCCATGGGGGAGATACCGTATGTGCGTTACCCAATGCTTCCCAAACGACACGTCACAGTAACAGAAGAAAACAAAGTTTCTTTCATGAAATATGCATGAATTTGAAGGAAAAAAAATATTCATGTGTACAGCTGAGTAACATTTTCGATTTTGTTGTATTTTCAAAAATTATTACTGCTAAACATTTCATAAAAAAATTCAAAAATCCGAAAATATGCAGATATACAGCGAGTATTCTGTTTGTTTCTTACAACTTCTCTCTTTCTTATCCATTTTAACAGGCTGCTTAAACAGAGAGGAGAAACACGAAAAACCGTCTGCAGTCCTAAGGGCGAGATATTTTATATTGCCCACTAGTTAAAACGACTCGATTTTACATATTATAGTCCAGGATCCCAGTGTACCTTTATAGAATGATTACTATGTGACTAAATTTTCAAGAGTGACTTTGTTTAGATGATCTCTTGACCTTTCCTCTTTACTTGTCTCTTATTTATTCATGTTGACAGGCTGCTTAAACAGACAAGATTCCCGAAACCGTGCAGCTCTAAGGAGCTAAGGGTTTAACGAATGATGAAGGGAGAATTCAGAAATGTTGATAAGAATTGTATGGAATGTACAAGAGGAATGGAAATATCATAGGAAAAGTTTTGCAGGGAAATAGTCGCATCCACAATTTAAAATGACGAATCGAAAACTTTTAAGGGCTTGGCTTCAGGTGGAGGCTATAGTCAACCTCAACACCTCAAGAACAACACTGTTGCATGTTCCATGGAAATACCAATTCAGTTCTTGTTTTTATCCAATTTTAATTATCGTCAGTGATCGTACTTGAGTTTTCTTCCTAAGTAATAAATATTTTGACGTTAAAACCTTCGATTTGACGTGCATTTCAGATGAACACCGGTGAAATCATTGAGAACGTTCCTTCTATGTTTACAAACAAATTTCCTCTACAATAAATCACGCCATCCTTATCCCAAAAACAAATAACAGAAATAACTTTCGTAACCTCCTATTACGTCTACACGTAGTGAAAAAAACGGAAAAAAATTCATAGACGTCCCACCCGACGATCATCAGATCGCTTTAAGAAGAAAACGATCGCGATAATATTGTTATTATTTATGCCTTCGATAACCCGAACGGTTTATAAATATGCCCCCGGAGAAGATACCGCCATTCATCCAAGTCTTGTCGTCCTTATTTACTGAGTATGGCCCGTGACGACGTCGAAACGTTCCACCCCCAGACCCAGAGGGAGGTGAACTGCGGGCAGATCTTCGCCAAAGGGCCGATCATCACCAAGGAGATCTTCGAGAAGGTCAACAAGGAGCTGGTGCCGAAAAAGACCACCCTGTGCGGCAGGCAGCTCAGGACCAAGAGGGTACTGTGTAAGTCCACAAGAATCCTTAGATTTTATTTATACTAAACGTTGGTAAAAACTCTCCTGGTCGCTAGCGTAGCTCCCTGAGGTGTCCTGTTGATCTCGCGGGAGATCCCATCAGGACCTTCTGTAGCTTCTCTTTTGTGCTTTCATATAATTTCCTCCAGCTGCCTCCCTTAGGTTACAGTTTCTGGGCTCCCTTGAGCTGTTCCCAGTCCTACGCTTGGTTTTCCCGGGTCCCTCCAGGTTTTGTAGGGGTAATTGCCCTCGAAGCCTCAAGTTCTACAGGTTCTGGCATAATTCTTCACGTTTTCTTTTGGAAGATTCCTGTATGCCCCCAATCCGTGGTCCTTAGGTTTAAAGGTCCAAAACACGTTTGGTGAAGTTCGCAAGAACTTGTAAACATCACTAGCTGTTCAAAATTCTTTTACAGTCCTTTTTTTGAGCGAGAGTTGCTAATGGGAAATAATTCATCGCTTTTTGTAATGGTTCCATCTCCTTTTACGCTAAGAGCCGTTGGGAATTTCAACACACCTTCGTAATGTAGGTTTTCTCAACGGTTTTAATTAGTTTTTTGGAACCAAATGACTTAGCTGTTAGCTTATTGCTCTTTTGAGATCGGCAAAATCCCACTTTGTAGATATTTTTGAAACGAGCAACTTTCGTCTGAAACTTTTTTACGAAGCTATAGCTTTTTCTGCAACTCCAAAAAAAATTTTTTTTTCACACCTTAATTGTTAAAATATTTGTAACATTGCTATAAGTCTTGTAAATTGGCAAAATGCTGTCCTTTTACAATTGTCGCTTTTACAAAGCGTGCGCACAGCACAGAGAAATGCTTCAAGCGCTTATATCATGTTGGCAACAGTGCGCCTGATTTTCCGTTTGACATATCTAAATGTTTGAGTGTTCTTTTGAGAACGTATTTATGAATGAATTACCCTTAATACACATATACTTAATGTGCCAAAAAAGTAAAGAGGAGGTCAGTGACCTCGAGCCAATTCGATCTCATTACCTTTTGAAAACGCTGGCAACGGTGTTGGCCTCTCCATCGATGACGTGCAACTAAATTTATTTTGAATGGAGTGTATGCATGTGGTTGATTTTCTAAGAAAATGGTGGTATGGCCCCCCTCCTCCCTCATGACCAAATATAATTAATCATTTCTCATAAACAACCTGGAGATAAAAATAGAACGCGCAGACGATTTTAACGTTATGAAATTAAAGAACGTGAGATAAGACCGTACGAGCGATAACCTTTTCGGATTACGCGAAGTCACGCCATAATTTTTAAGTGCCGCGTGGTCAAAATATAACGGGACAGAAAGTAAATGTCAAAAAACAACTTTTTTATATTAATTTCGGCATTGGGGGTGGTTTTTAAGGGTTGAAAAGTTGGAACACGTGATAAACCACATTCAAATAGCTATTCTACGTGGTTAAGCCAGTTTTGAATCCTTAAAATGATTAAATCTGTTTCAGTATGTAATTTTTTCACACAAAGGGGTTGTTTTTAACCCTAAACCTTTAAAAAAATTCCCATTTTCGACCAATAAACCATTTCTCACTCTTCACCAGCCAATACGGCGCGTCGTCGCACACGATCCGTAACAGGATCGCTAACTTTCCCGCTCAACAGGGCTCTGTTTGGGCCCAAATTGACCTTACTTGGGGCAGAATTCCTGGTTATGACTTGGTTAAATCGTGGTTAATAGGCTTGTCTGAAATAATTGGCACTATTTTTATTTTCGACGAGTATTAGTAGCGCACATAAATCAGGCGATTTTATCACTAGTCCTGGTCTAGACACAAGGGGTTATCTATGGAAATGTCAAGCTTTAATAAGTTAACTATTCCCGTAAAAGGTTTCGGGTCAGATTCGGTATCGAAGAAGTCGCGAAGGCAATTTTAAATTTATGACCGTCGCGCCGCCCATGCTCGATAATCGATAGGGACCGAAAGGTTAATCACGAGGTTTTCCAATAATTTTATCACCGTCGGATAAAAATTAATTATTGGTAAATAACGACGGGCGAAAATAAATTAATTAATTACACGCAGCGCGAATTTTATAACGATAGTTTACACTAACGTGTTTATTACATTTGATTCACTATAACGACACCTAAATCGAGTTATCGTTAACGTTTATCAATTTTCAGATATCACGGGACTTCTACTCCTCCTCTCCTTTAGCTCCTTTGCGACCGTCTTAGCCTGGTTTACTAATGCATATGACAGATACGTTTTATCCGTAAGTAGATTGAAATAAATAGTTTTTCCCAATGAAAAGTGGATACCTGTTATCAAGTGGATCCTCCTGTGTGTTTAAAACAGTGTTTTTTCACAGAAACACGCACTTGTAGTCTTTAGGTTAGTTCCATTGTACGACTTTTGTCGTCGTTATATTCAAGCAATCCCAAATTTATTTTTGAATCTGTTTATGGAGTTATTAGAGTTATTCTTTTCAAATCTGGGAAGGGTGTCGCATGATTTCGAGCATCTTTGACGTAAAAGTCGCTCCAGGAAAAAATGACGATAACTCGCTTTTTCCTTCTGGTAACGCCATTTTGTCAAGGCGGATATAGGTCGCAAGGCAAGCATAAAAGAGCGAATGAACGCACCTGTTTCGTGAATGAATCAACGAGGGAAGAATTGAATAGTGAGAAAATAATAGAATTGTAACGAGCTAACAACTCAATTGATATCGATAACAAAGCTCTGCATCGATCCATCGATCGGCTTTGTTATCGATATCAATTGAATTGTTAGCTCGTTACAATTATATCCAAATGAAGCGTGCAGTTGAATTCATTTCAATTGATATGATGCTTACATTGTTGTACCAACCAGAGACAATAATAGAATTGTAACGAGCTAACAACTCAATTGATATCGATAACAAAGCTCTGCATCGATCCAACAGACCGTGGGTTCTTCTTTATCTCCAGGGCTTTGTTATCGATATCAATTGAATTGTTAGCCTCGTTACAATTCTATCCAAATGAAGCGTGCAGTTGAATTCATTTCAATTGATATGATGCTTACATTGTTGTATCAAACAGAGGCAATAATAGAATTGTAACGAACTAACAACTCAATTGATATCGATAACAAAGCTCTGCATCGATCCAACAGACCATGGGTTCTTCTTTATCTCCAGGGCTTTGTTATCGATATCAATTGAATTGTTAGCTCGATACAATTATATCCAAATGAAGCGTGCAGTTCAATGTAATTCAATTGACACGATGCTTGTCTTGTTGTATCAACCACGATCTCTTCAATGATTGCTATTGTTACGACGCCCACGGAATATCTTCAACTGCTTTGAATTATTTATGATATTATAGAAATTGTTGTGTACATCATAAGTATATCTTGAAACATTTTTTCCAGTTTTTGGTGATTTCTGATAACAATACTGACGGTTACAAAATGTGGCAGAAACCTCCATTGAAAGTTGTTTATAAGTTCCATTTGTACAATTACACGAACGTGAGGGAGTTCGAGGATAGAATGGAGAGGAAGCTGAGGGTCAACGATGTAGGGCCCTACGTTTTTGAGTAAGTGTATTGTATATCATTTTAATTACTGTTATATTCTACTACTTGCATTCTTTGTTTGGGAGAATATTCTGTAATATGCATGTTCCTTATGACGTTACATTAACGTGATAAAGCCGAGGGATTTCCGCCGTGTATTCTTAAAGTTTTGAGGAAATCTGTTTCACGGGTTTCCAATTATTTTCCAGGGAATCCATGGAGAAGATCAACGTGGTTTTCAACGAGAACAACACGATCTCCTACCAGATGAAACATTCGTTAACGTTCAACCCGAAGCTGACGAAAGGAAAACTTAACGACCAGTTGACCGTTCCAAACCTTCCGTTATTCGTAAGTCGTGAAGTTTAAGTTGCACCAGAAATGTAAGCCCTTATGGTATGTTTTTCCGTAGATCGGGGCTTCTAAGGTGAAGGACCGAAGTTACTTTACACGTTTGGCGTTTTCTGGAATTTTAAGCGGTTTAGACGAGAGGCCCTTCCTCACGATGTCAGCTAATTCTTTCCTGACGGGATATAAGAGCAATTTCTACGAATTAGCGCGCAGTTTCAACGAGGAGCCTACACCTGAAAACCTGGGATTATTAGCTGGGGTAATACTGATCACGTACCATGTATACGTTGAATAATAGACAACACGTGGTTAAACCTGCCTATTACTTTACAGAGGGAAGGGATCGAACCAAACGTTTACACCATAAACAACGGCGCTAGTGATTTAGAGAAGCTAGGATTGTTCGAGAGGTACGCTGGAAAAGAGTACTTCGACTATTTCTTGACAGACGAGTGCAACAGGTAACCAATCATTATTTCACTCCTTATTTTATTTACAAAATTCTCCTCCTTCAGGATCGCCTCGTCTGACGGCGCCATCTATCCCCCTCCGGCCGTACAACGCAAGGACCCCCAGTATTTCCTGTTTCCCGCCGCCTGCAGGAGGATGCCCCTCAAGTTCACCAGAGAGATGAAACTCTTCGATGGGAAAATCCCTGCGTATCACTACGACATACCGGATGATATTTACGACAGCGCAGAGGAGAACCCGTCGAACCAGTGTTACTGCAGCTCGAACGGGATGTGCCCACCGAAGGGGCTCTTCAACATTTCGGCTTGCAATTTCGGTAGGTGGAAAGGGACGATAGTGATGGTTGTGATCTCTAATTACGAGGGTTACAGAGTCGAGAGATATCAGTTGGACCTAAAACAGTCACCTATGAGAAAGTAAAAAATCGTGTATAGGTTAATTTTAGGATAGTCAGTTGTATTTTAAATATAATGAAGCTTGCTCACTACCTATAATTTCGTTCCAGGCGCTCCCGTGTTCGCGTCCCATCCCCACTTCCGGGACGCGGACCCAATCGTCTCCCGGCACATCGCCGGTCTGCGCCCGGAGGAACATCCCGAGGGAGGCTTCGTGAATATCCACCCGTTCATGGGTTTCGCCATTACGGCGAGGTCCTCGATGCAAGTGAACCTGCAGGTCCAGAAGGCCTACGGCGTGTCCCAGGTCGACAGGTTCGAGGAGGGGATGTTCCTGCCGATATTTTGGGTCGAAGCGGTAAGCGAAAATCAAGGAGAAAAACCCTTTTATAAAGTGGGCGCCATCACTTTCATTTATGCAGTGGGGACAACTACATCATACGTTACCGGGGTAGTTCAGGAGAGAAAAAAGTCCTGCATTTAAGAGAAATGAAAGTAGATGGTGCTGTTTCTCTTTTCTGACTGAAGACGATTCTACCTTCTATTTTCTTATCCTCTAGAGCATCGACGAAGGAAACCTCGAACAGCAGATCATCGACGCCATCTTCGAGGCGACGTTCACCGTCGACAGGGTCAGGCAGGCATTTAAATTTGGGACGTTGCTGACGAGCCTCATGACGTTCATCAGCTTGTGTCTGATCTTACTGAGGGATTCGAGCTGCGCGTGCTTGTATTATCTCAGAAGAAGGATGGAGCGAGGGGAGGAGTTAGACTGCGACGACGTTTGGTAATTCATCCGAAAGGTTCGTAATGCCCGAGGGTAGAAGGTCCTTAGGAGGGTTATTCGTTTCTTTTTCCGTCCACTGAAGTATACCTACTTAGTTGCTGTCTAGTGGGATATTTTTTAAGAGCGTCGGAACAAATTTTTATAAACAATTGAAGGCACTATTTGTTTCATTTTCCGTACAGGCTTCTCTGATGACGTTCCGAGCAGTATTATGCCTAAAAGACCGTCATAAATCCGATTGAATTAAAGACTGAATGTATAAGGTTCAATAGTAACCTGTTTTGTTTTTTATTTTTGTTTATTTTTTGGATAAAGCATTATGGAAAAACTTGCGTTTATATTTAATGACACAAATAAGATCCTTACCAATCCTTTATTACACCTGTCAGGAAAAGATGGTCCATGGATTAAGAGCCATAAGAAATGTGGATCCCAGTACTATCAAACATTCGGTATACCTGTAATTTGTGTTGCCTAAAACCGACATCCCAACAGATCGACACTACTGGTCACACAACAACCACATTTATATAGAATAGCCGATTACATTGTAATAATAGATTAGAGCGCCAGTGATTTCGGGTATTCCAAATTAATGTGGAGATTGTTTCAAACTTCACATGGCTGGTTGCTTATCCGAATGATCTTACGACTCGCGTGGAGATGGCGCGGCGCGCGAACTGTCACATTCAAAATTAATCCGACATGTGCGCACCACGGTCCTGCATCAGAATTCGCAATTTCGCGCAGTTCGAGGCACGGAGAGGTGTCCGTAGGTGTCCAGCGTGCAGTGAACGGGGTGATCTAAAAATGTTCGCGCTGATACCGCGGTCTTTCATGTGAGTACATTTCTGTTACTGTCTATCGACGAGGGGAAGGCCGAAGCGTCGGTGCGGACGTCCGCCCGGCCCGATTCGATTCAGGAATCAGGCATGCGGGTGCGTTTTGCGCCGCGAGGTCGTCCGCCTCGGGGGTGATCGATAGGAGAGGACTTAGCGCCGATTTTCGAAGTCGAATCGGCATTCCTCGCCTCAAACTCGTTATTCCTCTACCTGATAGGTTGAACGATATGTCTTCTTTCTATCTTTAACACCCGATATATGTGACTGTTTTCTTTAAATTCATCGCGACACGATGAGCTCGCGGTTTGCCCCACAATTCCCCGATATAGTTTTATCTGTTAATTGTGTGTTTAAATATTACGTAAATGTGAATCATTAACGGGCCGGGTATTGGGGGTTTTCTAACCTTGACGAAATTCCGGTAGGGGAAACACAGAATTTCGTTACACGTTATAAATAAATAACTAAAACGAAAGGTATGAAAACACCATAGATCGTGGGAGGAACATTGGAAAAATCGTTACCGGGAACGTGAAATGATTCTTTATTTGAAATGTTCACGGCTGTCCAACATTCCCTCTATGTTTTGTTCTAAAATGGGAATGTTTCTGTTCTGACTCATTATACTTGCCTAATTGTGCTAAGCATACTGTTTTTAATTGTAAATTGTTCAAAATTCCTTTATTTTCTTCTAGTCATTCATGAATTCTACTAAGAGGATCAATCATATTTCCGTGCATATGAGCACTTTCATCGGTTTGCTGTTAAGTAGTGAGATGAGTACACTGTCGAACATTAAACTTCAAGAAGGTGAGACTAAATTTAAAGTTGATATTACTGATACAAATTGTTAACATAATCTAATTGACTGTGTTGGAGTTTCGACCGTAATCTACTTAAGCCATTGGTAGTATTACGACGTATTCGGTACCTTTTCTCTTCAGTGAGCGTTAGATCCATTCCAGAAATACCTATTGAACGTACATAGCCTTTTCCTTTTAAAAATGGAGTATTCGTCTTAACTTATCGTTGTCCTTTGTATAGGAGTGCTTTTTTATCAAAACGCAGATTCTTCTGAAGAAACGCAAAACGCTTATTCTTCTGAGAACAAAAGAATTCAATATGATTTTCTGCCGTTTCTCTAAAGGTTCACGATCTAAAGGGCGGTGATGAAACCTTTACAACTCTTGGCCGCAACTATTGCCCTCCAGCTCTGCCTATCTTGTGCTTGTATTTCCCGAAGAAGTGTAACTATCTTTCCCAGATCCTCATCGATTGCACCTCCCCATCTTTTTCTAGGCTGGTCGACAGAGCTTCCTTTCAACCTTTCATGGTATATAATGGTCAAAAGTCTCTGATCATCACTTCAGATGATGTTGTATTTACCCTGCTGTACAGTTCTTTTAGTTCCTTGTTATTGCTGCGTCCCAGCTCCCCTGTCACTATATCCTTGTGTGGTCATTGCACGTCTCTTAAGATTTTTCTTTCGAAAACTATTAGTTCAATCAATTTCTTTTCTCCTTGTAAGTAGTTTGGATCTAAAGATCATAGCGAGTGCATAGAAGGTTCTGCTTACCGATGGATATGGTTAGCTACATCCTGTTCACTACTATTGTCTCTCCTAGACATTTGAACTCTTTTATGACTTCAAAATTATAGTCATTAATTGTTATATTATGCCCCTTGGACTCTTAGAAGTTGCCATGTATTTAGGTTTAGCTTCGTCAGTGCTTAATCCTATTCTTCAAGCCTGATATTTCTCTAGCATATCTGGTATTATGTGCAATAGCATCTACATCCATCGGTAAAAGCTGGCATAAGCTTCGTACCATCCGTGGCTACGAAGGGATTTTCTTCATGGTCCAGTCCATCGCTAGATCGAAGAGCAGAGGGGAAGCAGGATTTCCTTGCCATAAGCCTGTCTGAATATTAAATGCCTTTGAGGAAACTTTTCTGGGCTACAGTAAAACCTTCCATCTAGAGGACCAGGGATTCTTCTGTCAGGGTTACGATTCCTTAGTTGATTCGTTACAGGTTTAAGGCACCAGAAACTCCCTTAAACCCTGCTCCGTTAGCTATATTACCATGGTCAAAATATGGTATTACCTCAGAATTCCATCGATATGCATAGATTTTTATGAAATTTTTAAAATCAAGCTCTGATTACCCTTCACTTCTAAATCTAATTATTCTTAAGGGTGAAAACTACTCAATAAAGTATTTGATGCTTTAGGACACTATGATTTGTCAACCCTTACTTGATTTATTTTACCTCTTATAAACCACCCCCTGTTATGATGAAATTGGAGGGACACAATTGTAGTGATTTTGTCATACTTCATTTATATTACATTGGTATCTATTTATCGTGTTCAACTCAAATATTTTTTCAGCCCTTAAAAACCATCCCTTATTACAAAAAAAAATGAAAAAATCACTAATGGACATATTACAGTATAATGCATCATTTATAAGTCGCCCAAAAATTCTTTTTGTAGGGAATTTTATAACTTAACGAGCTTATGTAGGTTTCATTTTTCTTAAACCCTTCATTTTTAAAAGGGCCACTTTTAAAGGTCTCCAGAACGGTAGCTATTGCGAAATTTGGAGGGCCATATCTCGGTTAACTTTTAAATTGCTACAATGGTAGATAAAAACCAAATTTTTCAATAAAGAAATTTTTTTATCTCTACGTTACGTTACGGTTATCGCTTGTAATGCAATTGCAAAATCGTTGTCGACGATAAAATAATAATGATCCTATGATAAAATAAACTGTGACGTAATCCTTTACGAACGGTATCAAATTGCCTTTGTATATTGCGAATAGTTACTTCCTTTTTAATTTTGCTACACGTGTAATATTGTAAATTTCCTTATCAAGGAATTTATTTAAGTAAATTATTGAATTAGGCGGTTTTAGGTGACATTTACGTAATTGAATGTCAGTTTAAACTGACTTACTAACATTGAGTATTGTGTGTAAATTACTTTTCTCTTACGTAATTGTATCGTAGATTCAGTTCCTCAATGGTTGGTTTCACGTGAATTTGCGCGCAATTTTTCCATTTCATCGCTTTCGTTTCTTTATCATGAACTATTATTTATTTTACTTCTATTTTTTTGGGTTTATTTTATTCAAAAAATAAGTTATTGGAGTGGAACCCTCTTTATCATGCGCCTTGAGGACGAAACGCGCGAAAACTACGTCACGACCGAAGCGTCACGGCGAAGCGTTACCTGATATATATTCCAAACCCCTCAGAACAGGCTGCGCCACACCATATTATTTCCTTTGTTTGCACAACAGCACCGCATTACCTTACACCTTGTTATACACATACATGATACAGAATATACGTATGTACCTTATATTTGAGAATACATTGTCTGTATATATAATATGTAGATATATCAGAAGGTGTGTAATACGCGATATATATATATATATATATATATATATATATATATATATATATATATGCATGCTTATACTGAATACATAATCAATGTATAACCTAAACTATGATGGCTAAAGACGTGAAATTTGAAGGGCGCCTTCAGTGCATAACGTAAGTGCCCTATGAAAATGAATTTCGAAAAAATAGTAATTTTAAGGGGGGTGAAAATGGGGAAGACTCGGGGGAAAATTAAATCTTCACTAAAAGATATCACTAAAAGATATCGATGTCACCAAATTCCCGCAGATTTCGCATCACGCATGCGCTGTCTTGGAGGGGTTACTATTGTTTAAGTTAAGAAACTTCTTAAAAATGTTTCGAAAAACGCCGAAGCACGCAACAGTGGCGTGTTGTTATGAAACGGAACCAGAAAAACGCATTATGGTGCCGTGAAAAACCTTTGGTTAAATTTCACTAACTAATTACTCAATTGCGGAACTGTCCTTTTTTATTAATGTTAACACGCTCGTTTAATTTATTTCGGGTAAAAATAGATTAAGTGGACTTCGCTACAAATCGCCGGTATGTCAATGCTTTTGGGTTCGTCGAGGACGGGGAAAGTGGAAGCAGATAAGGAAATGCAGCAGATCGAAAGTAACAGTCCGGTAAAAATGCCAAACGTTTGCCTTGAATCAGTTTTAATAATTTCCTCGGAGAAACTAAATATAAACGAAGAGTCATCGAAAAGGCATAACCATTCTTATGGCTAATACTGCTCAAGACATTGGATGATTTGTATTAAAGGTCTCGCCTTTAAGCGTGGAAATCCATGTGGAAAAAGGTGTTTACGACCGCGACGAGGATTCTCAATAGGAACTAAAAAAATTATTCTCTTAAAATAAATGAATCTCCTGCATCGTATATTCCGAGAGTTTCTGTTTAGAATCCTGGTCGTAGTCGTAACCACCTATTTCCTTGTGATGCCTTACCTCTTGAAAATATGATATTTAGGTTTATTTTTCATTGGATCAATTGAATTGTCCTCGTCGATTGACGCGTCAACCGCCATTAACGAAATTAACACACAAAGTCTACTTTGGCTCTCCTTTCTGTCTTTGATGGGATTAAAACGTGTCACGTTACATGACGTGATGATTAATTAATCGATAATCATCTCGTCGTGATTAACAGAACGACGTCAATCGATAAGTAAAGGGATCTAAAAGGATACTTTGTGGGATTCCAAACGAGTTACTTAACGATTTCCCTCCGTCGACTCTCCCCCGTAAGGTGCAAAATAGTCCATAATTATCGCCTGCATCTACGAGATCATAAAATTTATATAACGAAACTTATTTTCGTCGCGCTCTGGGCTCGAGCCAAGCGCTGCCGATGTCCCAAGGTTGGGCGATGGTCCGTTAAACAAGTGTGCATTTAACGACGTTAACCGATTAGAATTCACTATATGTACGTATAGATGACGCCATTTTCACAGATCGAGAGCGGCGACGGCCGGTCAAAAGGCGATCCTGACCGAAGCCCTCAACTGCAAGAGACCCGAAGATGCCCAAAGGAGGACCGTCACGGGGGACATCATCTCCCCTGGGCAAGTCCAGGGCATTGAGCACCTCAGAGACCCCAGGTTAAACAAGGTATGAAAATGTATGTACCCGAAGTGCCTTTACTCAATTCCTAGATTTGTGCCTTGTTTTCTTCCAAGTTCGCTTGTTGGACGGTAAATCAAAAGGTCGTTTCAATTTGGGGATCAAACAATGCAACCTGTTAATATCGCAATTACACCTAGAAACAATCCGCACATGATGCACGTGGTAGCCGACTTTATTTCGCGACGTTGCCAGAAACTCTGAATATCACATCGCTTATCATAACGAATTTAATATTAGCAATTATTAACGATTTCACTAAAACTCGCTAAATCACGCATTTTTTACCTTTGATCGTCTATAATTAAGGAAATGCATTGTTTTATGACTTGTTACTGAGTATACTTGAAGTAATTTGTATTACCCAAGGTCATCTAAGAAACCACCATCGACTGATTTGATACGGATATAAATCAGATAACGTATCGCTTATCAAATGACGATAATATTTAAACGGCACGTTCTTGAATTTTTCTTGACTATTCTAATTTACTAGCAAACTATGCAGAGGGATAACACAAGAACCTACGGAATAACAAGTGTGTTCCAGAAGGAGTAACGAACGTATGCTGGAACAAACCTGGATTATGAGGTCTGTTCTCTAAGCATCACCATGCAATTTCCATAATGTAAGTCCTGGGAAATCGTAAACTTACAGCTCGTAGGAACACCCTGGGGTTTCAAAATGGTGGAAAGTTTGATTGTTTTATAGCTGTTTATCACCTATTAGGGATAGGAGACTCACGCTCGACGATTCATTTCACGCCCTTCATCACTCAGAACCTTGAGTTGTCGCAGGAAATGTGTTTCAACCATGAGGAAGTCACAGTTGTCGCTCACATAGCCGTTTTTAGGTTTTTTAACGTTCACCCAAAGTTATGAATAAAATTTTCAAATCACCACCAAAATGCTGAAATGCTGAATCAGAATTTTTTCCAGGGATTGGCCTTCACGCTGGAAGAGCGCCAGGCGCTCGGCATCCACGGACTGCAACCGGCCCGTTTCAAATCCCAGGAGGAGCAGCTCGAGCTGTGCCGGATATCCATCGAGAGGTACCAGGAAGACCTGAACAAGTACCTTTACCTCACCGAGCTGCACGACAGGAACGAGAAGCTGTTCTTCAGGTTGTTATCAGAGAACATCGAGGGCCTCATGCCGATAGTGTACACCCCGACCGTGGGGCTCGCCTGCCAGAAATTCGGGCTGATCTACAGGCGACCCAGGGGGCTCTTCATTACGATCAACGACATCGGTCACGTCTATGACGTGATCAAGAACTGGCCCGAGCCCAACGTGAAAGCCATTGTGGTAACCGATGGTGAACGTATCTTAGGCTTAGGGGATCTGGGAGCCTGCGGCATGGGTATTCCCGTGGGGAAGCTCGCACTGTACACAGCTCTGGCCGGTATTAAACCCCACGAGTGCCTACCGATCGTCCTGGACGTCGGCACCAACAATCAGAATCTACTGGAGGATCCGCTGTACGTCGGCCTCCGTCAGAAGAGGACCACGGGGAAGCTCTACGACGACTTCGTCGACGAGTTCATGCAGGGCGTCGTAACGCGTTACGGACAGAACACGCTCATCCAGTTCGAGGACTTCGGGAACCATAACGCTTTCCGATTCCTCGATAAGTACCGGGAAGAGTACTGCACCTTCAACGACGACATCCAGGGCACCGCCAGCGTCGCGGTATCGGGGCTCATGGCCTCCAAGAGGATCACCGGGAAGAAGTTGTCGAGCAACAAGTTCCTGTTCCTAGGCGCCGGTGAAGCTGCGATAGGTTAGTACCGTATAGTCTTCCTGGCAAATTTTATTTTAATACCTCCGTGAGTCCCGTAGGTATTGCCGATTTGACGGTGAAAGCGTTGGAGAACGACGGGTTGACGCTCGAGGAGGCGCGCGACAGGATATGGATGGTCGATATCGACGGGCTTCTGGCCGTCGACAGGCCCGAGGGCGGTTTGGAGGGGCACAAGAAGTTCTACGCCAAGAAGCACCAACCGATCAAGGATTTCGCCGCCATCGTCAACGAGATAAAACCGTCGGTGTTGATAGGTAAAGCAGTATTTTAGGACATCTTTAGTCAACAAGGATTTGTAGATTATATCGAGTCGATATCAGGTTTTAGAGGTTGCCGGATGATAGAAGTTAATGCATTTCTTGATTAGCAGGTATATTTACATTATTTACAGGTGACGGATTTTACCTTTCGTCTGTTCCACTTATGTACACTTCCACACATGTTCTCTAGTCTTCCCACTCGTCTTTCGCAAGAGAAATCTTTCTCACATTCCGGCAACCCACAATACACAACATTGACCATAAATGTACTTGTAAAGACTATTTTTGCATGTCTTTAGGGAATTAGGGAAGTATTGTTTTACTGTCAGATTTCCTTGCCGAACGACTTGGTAATTCTCTTTATTGTAACATTTCTTGTCAACATCAGCAGAATCAATGGATGATATTCATAATTCAATGTTATACTTACGATTTTCTTCAATCGATGTTCTTGCAGATCAAACCAGGTCCAGCTTACAGCTTTCACCATCATTTGGACCATCGATGGTCTTGTAATTTATGTTTTTCCTCTATATCGTGTGCAACGTCATGTAAACTCCATGTATTTTTTAGGGGCGTCGGCGGCAGCTGGGGCATTCACCCCCGAAATCCTGAAGGCGATGGCGAGCTTCAACGAGCGCCCCCTCGTCTTCGCCCTGAGCAACCCGACGAGCAAGGCGGAGTGCACCGCCGAACAGGCCTACACCCACACCGACGTAAATCCCGCCGACTTAAACTAATTCGGGGTCGTTACGATAGCGTTTCTCTTTTCAGGGCAGGGCGGTCTTCGTGAGCGGCTCCCCATTCGGCAAGGTGACTTACAACGAGAAGGTCTACTCTCCCGGCCAGGGGAACAACGCTTACATCTTCCCGGGAGTCGCGCTCGGCGTCCTCCTCTCCGGGGTCCACCATATCAGCGAACAGATCTTCCTCATCGCTTCGGAGACCGTCGCCGGGAACGTGTCCGAGGAGGACCTCGCCAGGGGGAGTCTGTACCCGCCGTTGTCTTCGATCAAGGAGTGTTCCATGCAGATCGCTTGTAAGATATTGGAATACGCCTACGAGGAACGTAAGTACCTACGAATCGATACCAGATTTCAGGGATAATTACAATGGGGTTATTCTCGAACTCAAGGAAGTATAGTAATGAAGAGAAACGATGGTTATTTTTCTAGTTTAGGTTTCCCTCTAGAAGTGAACAATGAGAAGAAAGCATATGTGTATGTTTTGTGCTAGAAACTATCGCACAACTCTTTGTGACACTAATATGTTTGCATTTACTTACTTTTCTCCATTCCTCCGTCGATTTCCCATAATAAATCTTCTTGGATCTGATTTAAATGTTCGCTCTTTTGCATCCTTTTGAACGAACTCTCGGCAATAACACTTTTATTGATAACATTTCCAGTTCACATCTATCATGTTAGGTTATGATCGATACGTCAAATATGCTTGAATCTGTCGCTGATTGGTTGAAATGACAAACGAAATCTGGCAACGGGGTTCGAAATATTCCCTAGGGGAAAACAAGATTCTTCCATTAATTTCGAGAATACAGAATTTAACAGCGTAGAGAAATGTGGGGGAACGCTGTTAACAGTGAATTTCCCTATTTCTGGAAATCTGCTCTAGAGGTGCGCCTTAATTCCCGACAGCCCACAATACACAACCTTAGTATAAATTTACTTATATTCCAACAGTGGTAATAGCAGTAGTCAAGTCTTCTAAAAAAGACGATTTCTGAAACGTTTCTTCTCCTTAATCATTTGTAACCCTTATATTACCCTAGTAGCAGTAGTACAGTACCGTTACATCCCATAATATGTGTTCGTAGGAATCGCGTCGGTGTACCCGAAGCCGAAAGACATGAGAAAGTACATTGAATCTCACCAATACAACTACAACTATGAGCCTTCGCTGCCCCAGATATGGCCGTGGCCCAATCCGCCCTACATCAAGACCAGACCGATGGAGCCGACGAAACTGAAGGCTTAGTTGATTCCACCTCCGACATGTTGATATTAGTTTTTAAGATAATTTATTTTGTATTTTATCGAAAGGATGTGTGTACTGTTCGTTTCGATCGCAGGTTTTCTCTTTTTATTCCCTAGGGGAACGCGCAGCGTCGTGCCATAACACTGGATGTACTTACGAGTAAAACGACAGAACAATTTGTATTAATAATTAGAGAGTATTATTACCTTTTTCTTTTATGTGTGGCTCGAAATTAGTTTCAATTGTGTAATATTCATTTTATTAATGTAACTTCAGTATTGTTTTCTGGTCATTTTTGATGTTTGGCTCTAGCCATTGTTTCAATTATTGATATTATAAATGTTAATACACTGTTCTTCTACGTATTATTTTAATCGTACCGACCTGCGTGAATGCAATTACGGTACCACTTGTAATAGGAAACGAAGTACATTGGATCACACTCTTTATTCTACTTATCGTAAAATCACTATTACGATGGGGGTATGACTAAAGCTGTTTAAATTAAATCAAATAAATTAATGATAGAACCACACGCGCCGCTCACCGCAGTTTCCCATGTTTAAAGGAGCCGTTTCTCAACGGTATGAAATTCGTTCTCGTCGACCTCCTCGCCCCATTTGAAGTGCGTACCGTCCCCCCAGTTCTCCGCCATTCTCCTCACGACGTTCTCCGATGCGCTCTTCATGTCGTAAGCCCAACCGATGGACTCGAAGACGTTCAACCAGAATGTGGTGAGGTTGAGCCTCATGCCCAGCTCCGCCGCCCGGTAATCCCAAGGGAAAGTATGATGGTAATTATGGTAGCCTTCTCCTATGGCGACGAGCGACACCAGGAGATTCTCCTTGGGGAATATCTTCCTGGGGAATCGGCGGGGAACGTTAACTCGTGGACAAGCGAACCGTCGTCTACTTACGTGTTGTACGGCCTGGTGCCCCATAAGTGGGCGACGCTGTTCACCGACCAGGTGAAATTGAGGGTGGCGACGTACCGAACGAAACAGGTGCAGACTATGCTGTTGAACCACGTCTCACCGTACAGGTACGGGGGGATCATCGAGGGGATCACGAAGGCGATGAGTAGTTTCAACACGGGAAAGTACCTGAAACACCGGTTAAATGCTATCAAAAGGTCATCGGGGCCAAAAATGATCTAGAAACGAACGGTGATAAGTTTTACTCGGTCGTGCAATGGTGTTTTCATAGGGGGCTTATGAGGTAAAACGTGATGAAGACGTTATGGCTTTGTCATAGGTACTGTAGACTATCAGGGACATAGGGACTGTAGACTATCAGACGAAATGATTCTACTCTAGTGTTGTAGAGATAGCAATATTAAGACATTGGAAAGACCAAATTGATCACCTGTGTTAAATTGACTCTGGAAAGACCACATGCTATTAATACTACACCACTTCATGATAAGTTAATACTGCTTGGTCATCAATGCTGTATTCTGTTTTTGTAATTACTTTTGATGGAAGACCACCAGAGGGTCCTCATATATATCGCTCACGTCGATGGTTTTCCCTTTCCTAAGGACTTCAGGATGCTTCTTCATCATCAACCAACCGACGTGCGCGAAGAAAAACCCCCTTTTTGCATTGTGCGGATCGGCGTCGGTCTCGCTGAATTTGTGATGCACCCTGTGGTCCCTGACCCAATCCATAATGGAGTTCTGAAACAAAATGGCCGTTTTCCATTATATAATGTAAAAAGTATATTGGATCCGACATCTTGAATTTCGGACCACTAATACCCACGTGTACCGAACTTGGCGGTGATTGGTCGATTTTCTACAATTTCCTACGAAATGGCCATTACAAATGGCGGACGCGCCCTCTAGTGGCCGTAACTTTTGAAAGACACGTCGTAGAGTACCGTTTAAGAGCTCATTTTAAAGGGGACGAGTGGAGAAAATTACAGGAATTTTGTGCAGCCTGTATGTAGCCTCAACTATAGCTAAAATGGCCTTTTTCGCGCACATAGCCTCAAAAGCATGTCAGATGGCAGTACTATGTTTAAATGAGTTCTGACACCAAACGGTTGTACGGTTTCTTATGGAAAACATTTAACTGATAATATTAAATGCAAGACTAAAGCAGCCTTGCAACATTCGCGAGAGATTAAAAAAACAATCACCAATTAATTACTACGGGTACATTTTTCTTGAAGCGAATTAAATATTAAAATTGCTGTTACGGAGAACAGAAAAAAATCGTAACACAGTTTTTTAACGTTGTTTTGCAACAGAACAACTGTAAATATCAATAAGCGTCATATATTCATTGTATAAATGCGACGGAATAATACCATTAGGATAAAAATTCCGTACCATTGCAGGCATGAAGAGAGAAAGAAAAGTGTGTGATGTGTATACTTACTTGCCCTGCAAGAGTGAAGCAGAAGATTAAAATAACCCTTAGGGGTAATTTCGCTTTGTATGATTTATGTGTGAAATATCTGTGGGCTCCTGCGGTCACTCCGAATCCCCCTAAACCGCCTAGTATGATACCTAAAATTTAAGCAATAGCATTTTTTTATAATTTAATTAGTGTGTAATTATTACCGTAAATGATGATCCCAGGAGTTTCCAAAAAATTGTGGGTAAGTACGAAGTAGACGGTCAAAACGTGCCATAAGGTAATGAAGAAAATATTGTGCCATAAGAGTCTCGTCTCGAATTCCCATTTTAAAAATTTGTACTTCTCGTGCTTGGGAGGTTCAGTCTCTGTCGATGCCATTACTTCAGTGGTGATCATTGTCATTGGTTAAGTCTAAAAATAAATAGAAAATTGAATAAAATATCGTTATTTTAATTAGTAATTTCCTCCGTTTAGGAACCTCATTTGAAATTGATTTGTTTAAAGAATGTCCAATAATATTAGACAGAAGGGATGCATAGATTTGAAGTGAATTTTCCTGCGACGTTTATGTGGTTTCCGGCGACCCTTAACGCTCTGGTAGCGAATCGTGATGTGAGTATGGACCCAGGCACGTTTATAACACTATCGTATTTTCGCAGAGAAATCGATTTGCATCGAATGTACAAATCGAATGTACAAAATTGTACGGCAGGATTGTACGAGAAAAAATTCCGTTTTTGGGTGTTTTTACGTTATCGGTCAGGATTTTTGCGAATTAGTGCATTGCTTTGCCAAAATTTAAACACACATTTACAATACATTTTACGCATACAAATACGTTTTTACAATCAGACAATGCAGAAGTATTAAATGATAATGATATCGGTTGTAAATCATGCCAAGCATTGTGTAGTGTTGAAGGATTTTTATGTATAATTTTGAAATATTTTGGTAAATGTTACTTAGCTAGACTGTTCTTTTGTTTATACTTCTTGGGTTATTTCTAACAAAGATCTTTTACAATATCTTTCTACACATAAAATCTGTTAAAAATTGTAATGTGAGAAATCAGAAAAACAATTTCCCTTCTTTTGCCGATAACCCTTGGGGGGTGGATATCTTGGAGGATTTTATGAATTTAAATTCCCCATCTCCTGCAATTAACCCCTATCATGTCAAATCAAATGCTGTAGATTTCAAAGAGGCCTGCATTTTGTATAGCATAATTCCCCTTAAGAAATAAACCCTTAAATCCTTAATTAAACCCCCATTTTTATGTTTTTACCCCCTACTAGGGGTTGAATATTCAGAAACGAATTCCAGGGAAACTATTCATTTTTAGCACCTTAGAAACATTTTGTAGCCACAACTCTCAGCTATAATTTCGCTCATTGGCTCAAGGGGCGTTTTATCATTTCGAGAAGGGGTAGAAAAGCCAGTTTTTCTAATGGGAAATACTTTTTTCGAATCCTAAAAATATCCTGGAAAATGCTCGTCCATTGAATATAATGAAAAAAGTACTGCAACCCTTAAAAAATGCGCAGACACGAAAGAAACGATTCATTTAACAACTCGTAAACAGTTTTTTCTCAGGTGGCTTTTATGTTTATTTTATATATACCACCCCTTAATTTTGCTCTGCTTTCATCCCCTGTTCAAAATAAATTTCCCTGTCTTAATTGTAGTGAAATTTTTAGGCACAGAAAATTTCCTTTAAGAAAACTTCATCCACGTACCCCCTCCACTACGAAATGTAAATTTAGCTACAATAAAAAAAAGAAAATTTGTTTTGATTAAGGTATGAAAACAGAGCAAGAGTAAGGGCCGGTATGCATACAAAAATATGTAAATAATTAAATGAAAATTATTTTCCATGTTGAAACTTTTTCTGGAGGGTTCCTCCTTCCCATTCCTTAAAAATGATCCCAAGTTTTATGAAAGGTGAATAATTTTTGGCAAAGAACCGTCAAAACTTCTTAAGAAATCAGTTCCAAGTGTATTGTATTCGATGATATAATGCATTACTCTTAACATTTGCATGATGAGTACGAAACAACGAGCTATTAACAATAATCACTTATGCCCTAAGGAAATGTGACGAGCTCAAGAAATTTTTAATACAAAATTTCCTTGCGCAATGCAACTTGTCGCAATAACATTTTCAGGTACGTAAAATAATGCCAGTACAAAAAAATTGATTAAGTAACGTTTTTACCACTTAAGCCGTGTTTATAGACAGTTTCCCAAGAATAGTTTGGATAAGATCGAAGTGATTGCAAGCAAAGGTTAACACTAATAATAAGCAATTGAGAGAAGGATGGAATTTGAAGAGTTCCACAATGTATTAGAAAGCGTTTGTTGCAGTTGATTTACCGAAGAAAAGAGAATTGAAGTTTTAACACTACTTCGATAAATTTGGGTCAAAACGTACAGGAAAGAATTAGAAAAAGATGTAGAATATAATTAGAAAGAAAGAAAAAAATAAAATTCAAACAGTATTTCGACAATTTTGGGCCAAAACGTGCAGGAAAGAATTAGAAAAAGTATCAGAATAGAATTTGGAAACGAAGAAAAAAATAAAATTCTAACACTACTTTGATAAATTTGGGTCAAAACATACAGGAAAAAATTAGAAAAATAATTAGAATATAATTAGAAAAAAAAAAGAAAATTTGAACACAAATTCACTAAATTTGGGTCAAAAAATACAGCAAAGTTGTAGGTACTTAAGTGATGATTAGACAAATTGCTAAATAAATTTTGTTAAAAAAATTACTTTGATTAAATCTGACTTGCCTTATATCACGTGTATTACTTCTGACAAATCCAAGGGCTTGAAAGGATTTAAATTTTTCCCTAAGAAACCTGATATGAAAAAAGAGAACGTCAACTCACCTATTAATATCGACTTAAAAATAAAAATGCAATTATCGACTTACTAAGTAAGACTTGCTGTTCTACTACCAAGAAAACTCAACACTTCACCTTCGCGAGTAAAATTGTTTATGATAAATGTTTACACACGAGCGTTATGATTTGACACACGTTTCTTGAGAGAATATTGACAAATACGCGCTGAGTATACCGTTAAGTAACAATAAGAAACGAGATGCGATTGGCCGAGCGTTCCACTACGTGTTTATTAACGTTTAAATGTGTTTTTTTAAAATGCGGCACATCGCTTAATTGATTGAAGCATTTCTCGTTTCGTTAACAATGAAAGATCGCGACGAAAATAAATTTTAACGCCTTTTTTATATATATAGTTACAGGTATGCGCCTTGCAAGTATGATAAATCACTTTTCAAACAAAAGTAAAATAATAAACAAATAATGAAAAATTATTTGCATTACTTAGTGGCAGATTTTGTTTAAAATACAAATTCAGAGCTTCCATAATATTGCAAAAATATTTACATTTTTCAGCTTTTTCAATTATATACGTCGAGTTTAACGCTTAAGACGTTCTTTCATTTAATTTATTACACGCACATTATTTATAATATAAATAAACGTTACTCCTATGGCTTAAAGAGCCTAGATGGTCAAAAATGACCACAGCTCTACCAGAATTCCATAACGCCCACTATTTAATACTTAAAAAAAATACTTCTGAATGTTTCAACACCTTAGAACCTTATGAATGTTTTTTAGGTTTTTCAAATATATCAATTGGTAAAACACTCGTTCTCACGAAGACACTGGGTGAAAAACCGATTTGTGAGACATTTTTTCGAAGAAAATACCACACTGGAAGTCCGAAAAATATTTACAAAACGTCGTTTACATAAAAATATATCATCCAGAATTTTTTCAGAATTTTCCAAAATGTGGCAATAGTTAAAAAAATTATTGGGATTGCTTGGATCTTTTTCCACGGTGTTTTAAAGGAAATACAACACGATTTTTACCAAAATTCTCCCTTGCTATCATTGCACGTCTTGGGGTAATTGCCACTGTTAGGTTAAAGGGTAGCTGGTGCATTTCTCCCTTGGCACCATTGCACGCTTGGTGCTAGTGTATTGTACTTCCTTAAGAGTTCTCTTTGGTACGTTGCGCGTTTCTCCCCTGGTACTTATTGCAAGTCTTGGGAAAACTGCCACTGATAGGTTAAGAGGTACCTTGGGCATTTCTCCCTTGGCACCACTGCACGCCGGGTATATTGTGGTTTCTTAGGAGTTCTGGTCGGTACTTTGCGCATTTCTCCCCTAGTGCTTATTGCTCGTCTTGTAATAATTGCCACTGATAGATTAAGAGGTACCTTGGGCATCTCTCCCTTGGCACCATTACACGCTCGGTGTTAGTGTATTGTACTTCCTTAAGAGTTCTCTTTGGTACTTTGCGCGTTTCTCCCCTGGTACTTATTGCAGGGATAACTGCCACTGATAGGTAAGAGGTATCTTCGGCATTTCCCCCTTGGTACCATTGCATGCTCGGTGCTAGTGTATTGTGGTTTCCTATGAATTCTCTCCTAGTAACCCTTGCACACCCAGTACTAGGACGTTTGAAGATTGGTGGGTATTTCTCCTCGATTCCAAAATCTGGAAAAATGGATGTTGTGATTTTCTCTTGGATATTTTGTGAAAAATTGGTGAGAAAATCTAGTAATCATTTTTGAAGCGACTGCCACCATTTGTAACGCCCTGAAAAAAGTCTGGAAAATAAGGATTTCGGTGAAAAACGTGTGAAGTATATTTAAAACTTTCTGAACCTGAAAAAAAAAGGTCCAAAAATCCCAATAAAATTGTTCAAACTATTGTCACGTTTTGGAAAATTCTGAAAAATTCTGGATAATTACCACTTTTGTATTTAATTTTTTTTACGTAGAAATACGCACAAAAGGCTCTAAGAATGTCACGTGACCACCTAGAGAGCTGAAACTTTCGGGAAAAAGTCTTTTTGAAAAATTCCAATCGAGTCTGGGGCATTTTTAACCATCCTAAGCATTTAAATTATCCACCATCGAAAAATGGAAATTCCATACCATTGGAATTATTTCTCAATTAAGATACCCACACTAATTAGTTAAAATACCAACTTTCCCAGAAAATCTCATACGTACATTCGTAACTATCAATACTATCATTAGTATCGAATTAATCGACACGTATATAGGAACATACTACACGTTATTAAAAAATTGATTATTATCCCTTATAACTTCAACACTGTTGAGATTATGTTTAATTAACATGTTAATTAACTTTTCTCCGAGTTTGAAGTTTCATTAAGCTACTTAATGTAGGGCAGAGGCGTATCATAGGGGGCGATCCTCTTGACATTATAATTAAATAACGAGGCATATGCAAGACTTGCTTAAAGAAGTATTTACATAAAACTGTAAATTACTCTTAACTTTTATTGTTATTACGCCACTGATGTCATTACATTGGTAGACTTACAATAAAACTTATTAATTAAAGCATCGCGTGCTATAGTTACTATACTAATTTTCCCCCTGGAAGTATTAATTCTGGATTCATTTATCTTGGGCTTATTTGAAAATGAGGCTCATTACGCTTGCGTCATTGGTCGCCTTTCTGAATAACTCGTGTTGTGACGAATTTTATCACAAAAATAACGCCAAATTTTTAGGGGCGTACATGAAATGGCGTAAACAAAATCACCTCGTCATACTCGACGAAAAAGCAAGGAGCGGTAACATAACTTTAGTTAACTGACTACCATTATCACCATCTTTACTTTGGTTCCAGCGAATAGCGTGAGGTTCTTAAAAAATAACTACCAATCGTTCAACAAGCACAATTTGTTCTTAACTATGCAGACGTCCTTGGATAAATTAGAAGAAATGTTCTCTAAAGGCGCGCCTAAGATGATCTTCGCCTTATTCGAGAGAAAGAATAACGACGTCCATGTTTTAATCGAGAAGGTAATTTTTAGCACATCTTAGTCAAAATATAATACAATTTTTGTTTAGGTGAATAACATCACCCGGTATGGAGGGGACGATGCAGGCGTACTACTTTTCACCGCATCCAACGAGAGCAATTTAATCAACAACCTCAGATTCGCGACGTTTGGAATCGACGCCGATATTTTAATAATAGTACGTAGTGCCTTATTAACCTACTAATAAACGCTATTATTCCCCTTTTTCCAGGCTAAAATCGACAATTCTACGATCAACCACACGAAAACGACCCAAGAAACAATCCTGCTTTCCTATCCAGAAAACGACAATACCACCACCCGTTACAACTTGGTGGAATTCTGCGGAGCCCAAGAGGGAAGGCAACCTTGGTACTGTTTAATACAGGTGTATAAAGTAAGGAAGAATTGTAACACGTCGCTTGTGATACATCCCGTGGGTAAGGAGGCTTACATTAAATTCAAGCTTATGAACGAATATCGAGGGTATCTTGGCTCCAGCAAATCCACAGCCTATCCTGGACACCCATTTTCTTATTATAACAAAAATTATTTTTGAGAAAAGAAACCCAAATGAAAAATCACTCCTAGAAATGTAGGTTATGTGAATGTTTAATTTTGGTTATAGCCAAGAAAATCCCAGTAAAAACAGCATAGCTGTGTTCTCCATTATAAACAAATTAAATGGTAATATAAATGTAAATGATGTTAAAACACATCTTGCATCGTGAGTGGGCAAATGAAAAAGAAATACTACGTTAAAATGTGTCATGAGTAATGAATAAAATTATAATTTCATTATCTATTGAAACCTATTTGTTAATTAGGTCATTAGGGGAAACTCGAGACACCATTTTTAGACTTTACGCGAAATCTTCTTTTTAAATAATTACGGATACGTAAATAATAATAATAGTATTTAGGCATGATGATTGACAATATTGTAGCACTTTTTATACACAAAGAGATTTAGTTCTACACTGACGTCAGTATTTTACAATTTACAATTTCATAAACAACACTTGTTTTTCCATAACAACGGCTTATACTATCCCTCCCCGTCTTCAGGGTCGCCCTCGACCCTTGGACGATCTACTTCCTCAGTACTCCATATCAGCGAATGACTACCATATCAGCGAACTGCTACTGCTACTGCTACTGCTCCTGTTACGGCTACGGCTACTGCTACGGTTACGGCTACTGCTACAGCTACTGCTACTGCTGCTACTGCTACGGCTAATGCTTCGGCTACTGCTTCGGTTACTGCTACTGCTACTACTATGGCTACGGCTTTTGCTACTGCTGCGGCTACTGCTACTGCTACTGCTACGGCTACGGTTACTGCTACAGCTACGGCTACTGCTACTGCTGCTACTGCTACGGCTAATGTTTCGGCTACTGCTACTGCTACTGCTACCATGCACACCGCTCACGCGCACCGCCCATCCCCTTCTTCAGAGATTCCGCCAGATCCTTGCCAAATCCATTTGCAATAAATTGGAAGTATATGTGTAATTGTGTGCATGTGTATTGCACTGCAATACACTGCACTTGCACCCGCAACTCCATTGAGCGGGTTGGACTGCAAATCCTGTACAAAAATTCGTCAGCAGCAAATTGAAACCAAGCAGGCCAATCCTCTTTCTGACCATGAAAGACACCAGGGATGATCAATCCCATCCAATGCTCCAGTTAGAAGAGGACGAGCCCCCATTTGTAGCACTTTTTATACACAAAGAGATTTAGTTCTACACTGATGTCAGTATTTTACAATTTACAATTTCATAAACAACACTTGTTTTTCCATAACAACGGCTTATACGGGGCATTCGCTGCAATATATTACAAATAAAATTTTACTATTTCTAGATGTAGGTCACAGCTGTAGATTAGAAGGAATAGCTAGAAACTTTACACTTGGCACACTTAGAGTGCCTACGGGCTTTGAAATGGAGTATAACCACGAATTTCCCTATTCGAGCGGATAAAAATAAGGGTGAAATTCATTTGAGAGCCCCTGAAAAGCTAAGAGACTTGAAACTTAGCACCTTTATAGCTTGGGCTCCAGGATGGCTCCGAAAAACAGGAAAACTCTGAATTTCTCTTTCAGAGGGAGTGAGAAATAGGGGTGAAACTTACTTTACAGCACCTGAATAGCTAGAAACTTTACACTTGGCACGCTTACAGTAAAGGCTCCTACATGGTTTGGACAAATACTAAAACCACGAATTTCCCTATTCGAGGGAATGAAAAATAAGGGTGAAATTTATTTCAAAGTATCTGAATAGCTGGAAACTTGAAGCTAAGCACCCTTATAGCTTGGACTCCAGGATGGCTCCGAATAAACGGAAAACTCCAAATTCTTCATTCAGAGGGTGCGAGAAATAAGGGTAAAACTTATTTCACACTACCCGAACAGCCAGAAACTTTATACTTGGCACTTGGTTGAGGCTCCGAAATGGTTTGGACAAATAGTATAGTCACGACTTTTCCTTTTTGAGGGGATGAAAAGAAGAGTGAACATTATTACAAGAATACCTGATAAGTTAGAAACTTGAGACTAAGCACCCTTATAGCTTGGGCTCCAGGATGGTTCCCAAAAAGAGGAAAACTCCGAATTTTCCATCCAGAGGGCGTGAGAAATAGGGGTGAAACTTATTTTACTCATTTTAGAAACTTTCAACTTGGCACGTTAACAGCCCTCGCTCTAAAATGGTATGGATAAATAGTATAACCACGAATTTCTTTACGAGGCTATGAAAAGTAAAGGAGAAATTTATTTTGGAATACCTGAAAAGGTAGAAACTTGAAGCAAATCATCCTCATAGCTTGGGCTCCAGGATGGTTCCGAAAAAGCACTTAAATTCTGAATTTTCCATATAGAGTGCGTGAGAAATAGGGGTGAAACTTGTTTTACAGCACCAGAATAGCTAGACACTTTAAACTTGGCAGAGAGGCTCCGAAATGGAGAAATACTATAACCACGACTTTTCCTTTTAGAAGACATGAAAAATAAGAGTGAAATTCATTTCAGAGTACCTGAGTAGCTAGAAACTTGAAACGAAGCACCCTTATAGCTTGGGCTCCAGGATGGCTCCAAAAAAAAAAACTAAAACTCCGACTTTCCCATACAGTGGCCGTGACAAATAGGGGTGAAACTTATTTTACAGCACCAGAATAGCTAGAAACTTTACACTTGGCACGTTTACAGCACAGGCTCCAAAATGGTTTAGATAAATACTATAACCACGAAGTTCCCTTTTACAAGGGATGAAAAATAAGGGTGAAATTCATTTCAGAGTGCCTGAGTAACTAGAAACTTGAAACAAAGCATCCTTATAGCTTGGGCTCCAGGATGGCTCCCAAAAACAGGAACACTCAGAATTTCTCTTTCAGAGGGCGTAAGAAATAGAGGTGAAACTTATTTTACAACACCCGAATAGCTAGAAACTCTACACTTGGCACGCTTACAGCTAAGTACATTTCATTTTATTATCGTCACTGCCTTACAGGTTTGTGGAGCCCTATCAATAACACTTGGATGGAAAAGACCTTCCTGACGATAGAACAACGAACGAATTTTCACAAATTTCCATTAATTGGAGGCATGCGTAATTCAACTATTAACGTAATGGACGCAGAAGTAATCACCGATGAAACTGACGATATCGACAAGTTAAAAGACTTTTACCTGTACTTTATATCCTTTTTAAATTCAAGGTAAACTTAAACATTTCTGGGTGCGATTTTAAATACCTACTGCGTTAAAACTAATTAAAATATATGGTAAGGTAATCGCGAATGATTTAAATGGCATTTTTTTAGCGAGTCCATTAAATACTACTCGAAAATAGGCCAAAAGGACACCGACGGCAACTGGAAGGATTTACTGGGAGCGGTCGTTAAGGGGGATGTCGATATCGGCATCGATAATACGATTAGGAGCCCGGAAAGGGTTTCTGACATGTGCTTCAGTCAAGAAATAATGAAAACCATGTAAGTGACTAAATTAATATCGCCCCGTGCGTGAAATCTCCATCGTTCCAGGAGAAACATTTACGTGCGCCCCGAGGAGTCCAACGAGATCCGCGATATTTTCCTTCGACCCTTCGACAACAGGCTGTTGTTATGCGTCCTGGCCACCGGGGTGGTTTTCGCCCTTGCCATGACCATAAACAACAACCTCGTGGAGGTTCGGGACCCTTCCGCCTTCCAGAACGACAGGTTCCTGGACTCGTTGATCTGGTGCATCGGTATATTCACGCAACAAGGTAAATCGACGTAGTATCAATAGAATACCTACTTCAAACGTTGTGATTTGTATAGCTTGGGGGGTAAAAATAAAAAGATACATCGACCTGTTCTAAAATCAGACTTATCCTTTTCACCTATTAGCACTTACAGCTATTTAGCTCTGCTATGGACTCGAAAACCCCGCTAGCTCTGAATCCGAGCCAACGCATCCCGCCGTCCCAGCGTGTTCCCGCCGCCTCTTCCGGGTAGTCCCGAAGACTATTCATGTAAAGCGTGTGTGACAAGACACACAAACCTTTGATATCAGCTGTCGCCACTTTCCTGTTTTTTCCAATAATAGCTATGGCAGCATAGCAACTATCCCGGTACAGGGGCGGTCGTTACAACACGTAAATTTCCAGATACCTCTACGAAATAAGATATCTAGAATTTGCTCTTTAATACTACCATGCTTCATTTACAAAGCTAATCTATTGACTTAAGTTAAGTTTTGTTTACAGGAAGCATTTTGAGGCCGAAACTCTTCCCTGGACAAATGATAGTGTTGCTGTCTCTCGCCTTTACACTGTTAATTTATAACTCCTATTCGGCTTTCATCACTTCCGTGCTCTCGGTAGAACTGAGCAACATAAGGACTGTAGATGATTTGCTGGAAAGCGACTATGAGATCGGTTACGCCAAGAATAGTAAAGACGAAGTATACCTAAGGGTAAGTGCTAATAATAAAGGCAATGACAGAAGAGAAGAGAAAGAAATTTCTAGAGCTTCTCTTTGGATGAATACAGAGGTTCTAGAATTTGAAATCTAGATTTTACAGAAGAACCCCTGGAATCTTTCTTGTGGATTACTGAAGAATACTAATTTTGATCAGTTTCCAAAATCCTTCTAGAATCAATTTTGAGACATTTCGACTTTCCAAAATTCTAAAGGGGCTGCAAAAGGTTCCTTCAGTTTGATCCAGACTATCGAATGTTTGAAATTATAACGAGAGAACTACTAGAAGCTATCTAAGACTATTTAAGGAAATCTAAAATCTTCTATGGTCCTCGGAGGATTAAAATATTTGTCAATTCCACGAAACTTCCAACTTCAAAACACTTTTGGCCTGTTGAGGTTCTAGAAGAACCTTCTAGACTTTTTCCAACGTTTAAAATAAAATCACAACTATTTTGCACAACATAAAATATTCAGAAGAACATTTCAAATATATGGTGGCAGCGCTTATATGCACTGGGACCCCGCCATTCTACACTCCATAGATTGGTGAATTCTACGTATTTACGTTCCATCATGCCTAAACACCCTCACTCCCCCAAAATATTCTAAAATACACCTCCATAGTACAGTTAGATACCAAATCTATACTCCATTAAAGAAACTCTCCACGTTTATTTCCAGTCTACGAACATCACCCAACTGAACGAAATCTACCTCAGGGGATATCTTCACAACAACATCAGCAACATCACCGAAGGCCTGCTGAAGGCCTCGAGGGGAAACTACGGTTTCTTCGCCTCGGTCCAATCAGCTAGGAAGCAATTACTCAACATATCTAACTACAGGTGCAAGTACGATATCGACGAGATCCCCATTAGATACACGTCGGATAGCATCGCCTTCGCCATGGCCAAGAGGTCCCCTTACAAGAGATTAATAAACCTCAGGTGAGAATCAAATATGACAAAAGAGACAGAAGAAAAATGAAATGGCTTCCAAAGTTTACTTGCATTTGCCAACATCGTGACTGTATGAGAGTCATGGTAAGTACGTTAGAAGCAAGTAAATTCTTTTATGGTATTCACTTATCCCAACTTCATTAGGGATATTTGCAGAAGTCGTTTCATATTTCAATGGTTGCTTCATACATTAGCTGAACCTTTCGAACTTCCAGCATTATTAAGATGTACGAAACCGGAGTGTACAAATACATCATATCCCTCATAAATCCGAATCTATTGGAGTGCGTGACCGCCAAGACGTACCAAAGCGCGAGTTTACCGGAACTGACCACAGCTTTCTGCCTACCCATGGTAGGGATCGCGATCGGGATGGGAGTGATGGTGCTGGAATGCTTCTGGAATAAGAGGAGAGTCATCCTGTCTCATATGAAGAGAAAGTACCTTCATTCGAAGAGGAAGAGTCACAAGGGACCCGTCACGCTTTATGCGAATTAAAAAGCGAAATCGTACTCTTTCCAGAATCAATTTAAGTGCTGCTTTCATGTGTCTCATATATGGTTTCTTAAATTGACTAAGGAAAGAATATAACCGACAGAGGAATTTCAATGGAGGTTAGAATGCATTGCAATGCGATGATTTATGGAGTATTGCCATTTTCTACGTTTATCAGCTACTATTCAAAAGTGTACAGCAGGAACTTTGATAGCGCATGCGCGCATGAACATATCCCGAGGTGTTCCAGAACCGATATACTTATCCTTTATTAAACACTCTTCACGTTGACTATGAATGTAATGATGCACGTTTTATAATATTTTATAATCCACGCAGGAGTCAGCTTATGATTAAAATCTACTGGTTAACTTAGACCAAGTTTGAATCACAATGGTCACAAGTCGTATTATTAAAGTAAGTAAAGTACTTTTTATTTATTTTCCCTGACGTCCAATGACGATACGTGGTTGGTCAGCGAAAAAGCTACTTGTCTTAGCGGTCGGGCTCATTGAGCTGGAGTTTAGGCCCGTAACGACGTTTCTAATGGACGAGGGATTTGGGCTTAAGCAAGGGTAGTGTTCAGGGTTCCTGTAATCTGAAGGAACGCCTTGTTCGCTTAATTGCGGCCAATGATGTGCCTCGTGGTCTATTACAGCCCTTAGGACAACCCAGTCCGAGAAGGACAACCCCGGAGCAACCCTGCTCTAAGGCGAAAGGCAATTACCACCATGCGTGAGTTCGGCACTTAAATGATGGTGACATTAAAAGATATGAGCAATACGATTTAGTGCCATTCATTGATTTGATATTAAATATTTTTATGGGAACCTGTGTGTAAGGATTTCCGTATAGACACTTCCTATGAAACTTAATATAAGAATTAGAACGTTTAAACGTGTTTAATATTCACGTTTTGTTTAATTTCGTGTATTTCCTGCAAAATATTCCTATTTCAACGGAAATTTGTCAAGACATCAAGGCACAGTATTGTACAATTTCATATTGTAATAAGTGTTGCCTATATACAAGCCGAAAGTTCCCTGTAATCACCGGCTTAGCAGGATTGTCGGATTTCCGTACAATACTGAACTAGTGAGACATCAAAATAACCTCGGACTTCCCTAAGTTTTACTGCAAGGGCTGGTTTTTTGAACTTTACTTTTGAAGGGGAGAGTAAGATGAGTTTAATTCCTTAAAAATTTCGTATGTAACATACCATTTTCTGATAATCACGAACGTTCCATCGGAAACTTGGCACCGTCGCCTTCGTGACGTCACCGACCTCCCGTTCATGTGTTTTCATTTAAAGAGCTCAGACGTACGTTAGTGTTTGACAGTAGTTGGTAGTGATTAGATCGCGTACATTCCCGTGCTTCCGCACACACGAAAATTCCGCCATTCGAGGAGACGTACAGATGAAAGTCTGAACGGCGACGTCTTCCCGCGGGCGAATATGTTTCTAGCGACAGCTCCCGGATATTCGATTGGATTTAAGAAAGGTAAGGAAATATCGATTCATCCCCTTGGAAATCTTCCCGGGAGAGCCGGAGGATGTGCCGTCCCACATCTAAGGAATCTAATGAGATTCTTATCAGAACAATGTACGACGATAGTGTCTCCCTCTCCGTCTCTCTCTCTCACTATATATCCTTGATTCTTATCTTGGAGCCATACTCATGCATTGAAATATATTTACATTAATTAGCATATGAATGTAATGAATAATTATTAGAACCTATGGAGCAAAACCAACAAAACTGTCCAAACGTTATATACAGAGTATCCATAAATTCTGTGGTTACGTATGATCCTCATTGTTTTTAAATATGTATATACGCCAATTTCGATCAACCTACAGAATTGAAATTCTCTGTTTCGATTGGGTTAAAATCCTGTTTTGTTCCTCGGGATTAATTTTAATGCCTTCAATAGTATCTGCGCTATATAGGGAATCAACATAATTTTAATGGTCTTAGTGAAATGATTAGGAAGTATTTGCAATTCAAAAGAAAGAAGTTACGACCATGATTGTCTACATATCATACGACTTTAGTTACTATAGCACACTTAAAGTATCAAAAAATACAGTCGAACTGTTATTACAGCCACGGCCCCCGAAGGGCTGGCTTTTGGGCTCGTTTTCCCTCAGTTTTAAGTGACGGACATGTAAGTTCATTTAATATGGGTTCATACGTTCCCCTAAAGGCAGACACCCTAATGATACAGGGAGGTAACATCAATAGCACACTTGTGAAAGGTCTAAGCGGAATCATAGAAAAGCTGCGGCAGACTGAGTTGAACAAACCACTTACCTGGGCGTCCATGTTGTATATGGACTCTCGTATCTCGATAACCACTGTGTTGATTTTGCCGTATGGAGCTTCATCTCATTTGTATTTTGAACGTCGTTCTGATTCCATCTGAGGCATATGCTTCCTTGTATTCAACAGCAGCGATAAACCTCACCAATGTCGATTCCTATAAGATAAAAGGAAGTCTGAGCATTTAACCAGGGTTCGAACAGTACGAGCAACTATATCAGTAATAACGGACTATAATCATAGCAAATCAACCTTAGTATTTAAAATTATACCATACCTGTCTCGAGGAGCGTTTCCCACAACTCTTCCTGGAGGTTCTAGGGACATTCTTGCATTTTCTGTACCGCTCTTCCAGTGCTCAACGATAGGCCAAAGGGTTTGCAGGGCCATGGTTGTAGTTCGTAGCATCGTCGTCTTCCAGTCCAATTAGCTCGGGTGGTTATCAATCAGAGTCCTCAGATCGTGGGTCCAGCCTGGGCAATTTGAACGTGGATGGGTTGTAATAACTCGGGTTCCTAGAGGACTCCATGAATCCCTGTTTCAAGCCTGCACTTGTCTTTACCTAAGGGTTTCACCATTATACTCATTACGTACAAACGTGCTGCGAATACTCGTACTCACCTTAGTATTAATCTCTGTTTATTATCAATTCGGATCGTTGCATTTATCATAGGTAAACAGCGTTTATGGGATCTACCCATATACGTTTACGGTAAACCGCCATTTCAAATAATACGTTTGACAGACCACAAAACGTCCAAATTATTTGATAGTAGACCCTGGTGCAGTGCCTCTTACGGCGGGTAGCGGAACTATTGTAGAATTCCGTGCCCCTCTTGGCGGCAAATTTAAATTCTATTCGAATTTGTGAGGGTAGAACAGATAAACTAAAGATAAAAGTGCCTCAGAAGTCGCTGTCATTTGTACTGGAATGCTTTTCCATGAGATTTTTGTTCATATTGAAACTCCAATAGCCAAAAAAACGGTAACATTAACAGAAACATCAGAACGTTTAACCATTGTGGAATCAATAGTTTTTGGACTACTCCCTAAACATAGGGAATGAAATATGGTCTCATGGAAACTTAAATGATCTTGGTTATTAAGATTGCAGACGGTAAACTTAAGAAAACTCAGAATTTATGGAAATTTTGTAATAACGCTCCTCCCATTATTTCTCATTTATTTCGAATTTTACTTCCAACAGCCTTTCCGTCAGACGTCCCGGCAACTTTACGTTCGTAAGTAACACGAAAACGGGGTTGGTGGTCGGACTTGACTCCATTAGTAACAGGTGATGGGGCTTTTTAACGCTTTTGCGGTTCCGACGGAATTCCATTGTTAATACGTTTACGTAACGCCGACGAACGTGGGTGCATTGTGAAACCCACAACATATATTAGACGTGTAAAACAAGAGTGTAACCCAGATATGACTGATCGTAACGGATTTATGGCGTCGAAATTAGGATTGTTTAGAGGAGAGGTTTATGATGGGAAATGTTATGTGATGTAATGTTTACACTTCTTTAAGTAACTTCGACGGCAACACTGCCGAGAAGGGGTGGGAACCACCCCCATGAAACTTTTGTTGCTTGTGGCATTCCCCACGTTCGTTCAAAATTTCACGTCAATCCAAGGCAAAAACCTTGAGTAACTGGACTATCATGTTGCCGTAATCTCTTATGTGGATGAACTTCATCAACTACTTCGATTTAATAAGAAAAAATTTCGCTTCCCCGAGATGGCACTTATGTAAATTCCATGAGAAAACAACTGCCCAATTAAAATGCCTTCCTACTTTCGTTCTGCACGAATTTACCTTTCCTCTGATTTTTCGGCGTTAATTACACGTTTCACTTTTTTATTGCGGAGCAATAAATTAACGCTAATTTCGCCCAGGTCGGGATCGGATAAGCGAGGTTCGCTTTCGCATTCCGTTCGGTTAACGGAAATTCATAATTGCTAAAAGTTTCTCGCAGTTAAAAGTTTCACCAAAGAAGCCACCCTTTTAATTAACAATATACCTAAAATATCCTATTATAATAAATGTTTCAGCTATATATGTTTCAATATAGAAAAATGCAATAGTTAATATAAAAGTTACAGAACTTCTTAAGCTCTACAAAAAATCCTCATAACGTTTCTGCATCAGATCGAAAACGAGAGGAGTACGAATTTTTCTTTAACTCGACAGACCGCCATTTTGTTTTCACTAAACCGATTTGGCTCGTTAACGAACTTTTTCCTCGTTTAAGCAAATTTTGAGCATTCTTTTGATGAATCTGTTGAACATTTGACTTGGTGCGCGGCGTGGAGGCGCAGCAGACCCACGCAGGCGTGGTATTTGAGGGAATAACGTACAGAAAACAAATTACGTGGTATATTAAAATTCTTGAAGCTTTTAACATGAGGGCTTTTGAGGAATTGCTCTCTAGAATGTCTTTTATTGAATGCACATTCAATTGTATTCGTGAATATGTTGGGTGGTCTTCCCATTTTCTGGAAGTCTTGCCCATGAATGTTATGGGCAATTTTGGTTACAACCAAAGGGTTTATTGAAGATTTGAAGGGTATTTTAAGCTTGCTTTTACTTGTATTTTTGCCCAATGTATTTCAGTAGTACGTTATCATGCTATAGCCTTGGTAATCAGTAGCTACAGCTTGAATTGTTTGGGGGATTCTAAAAGAACATGTGGAAAATACTGTCATTACGCTTGGTTGTAGGCTGAAGTACATTCGTTTACCTGCTAGAAATTGCTGTACTGTATAGTTATAATATTATTATGTATAAGGTGTGGACTAAACATAAATACTGTCATCATCATATAACATCAATACATCATCATAAACATAAATACATCATCAAATGTTTGTCATCCTTTCTCGAAATTCATACAGCTTTTCTCCTCTGGTTTGGATTGTGGGTGCGCCTTTGTTGAAAATAATTTCCAAGCCCAAGATGGGATTTTAAGAGCGAATATGGCATCAGGCAATGAATACGATATTTCGATTTTTGGTGGTAAAAATTCCATTACATTTTTGTGGAGTCAGAATCTCCCTCAGGCAATTCCGCCTTTACCCTCTACCCTTTCGATAAAACAAAATAAGTCATTGTCCTACTTAATTCCTAATTTTTATCTCCGCCAACTTAAAATTTTAGCTTTGGAACAACCTGTATTTGGTAACTTTCTGTAGAAGTCGGTACCCAAAAATGGGGAAATAGCAAATAAGAACCAACCTTAAGTCTATTCCCCATTTGAAGAAGCGTCGTTTAGGTTGATGATTTTAACTTCTAAAGAAACCAACCCTCCCCTTGAGTCCAAGTCCCAGTTCTTTCTTATAATCTTCGAATAGTTTTAAATTGTATTTACTTGCAAGGACATTTCACGGAATCTGCGCACCAGGTAGGGCATTTCTGCCAAAGAATTGCGAGGTCGCAAAACTCCCATTAAATATTTCGGAGCCAAAACCTCCCTTCATCCATACCAGCTATACCCTTCATCAATAGAATGACGAACATTTTCTCGTCGTAATTATCAGTACTTGCACATACATTCGCACTTTGTTCCACAACATCCTTATTACACACTATTATAATTATACAATACCGTCGTATAAGTGTGATTAGTGCATCACATTGGTCGGTGTTGGAGATTTACGTTAGAAATCATTTGTATGTACTAATTATATTTTTTTTGGGTGTAGGTTCTTGGCAGAGTTCGATCTTGGCGGACTTCTATGGGCCAATGCATGTCCCGTAAGGCCGCAGGCGCCTTCGCAGCATCAGCGGCCGTCTCCCACAATCGCCCGGCGAAGATGCAGAAGCACCAGAAACTCGTCGTAAGTAAACGAACGTGTAATAATTTAATTCTAACGGGACAGTCTTTTCACTGCGTCACGCAGGTTACAATCATGCGAAATCGTAGTAATTGCATCGTTTGGGGTACGTCGAGGTTGTTAACTGTCGCCTGCGTTTCTCTCCATGTAGGTCGCGTCTCGTGCATGATTATGTAGTAAATCGAGTCGATGTTTCCCTTCGTCACTTCAATTTGGGAAGATTTTGTTATTTACTTATCGTAAACGTGTTGCCTGTTGAGCTTTCTAAACGCATGTACCATCGAAAATTCTCACAGTCACTTCCTCCTCTCATACGCTCTCATACGCTTTTTTCCCGACGGTTTTTGTCGACGCCTTTTATATTCCGCGTTTTTCTCTCGTGTTACTCGTACCTTTCGCCGTGTCGAATCGGAGGATATTTCAAATTCGTGAGATCTCTAATCTCGACGTGCTCCCAATACCGCCGCACTCGTAGGGCTTCAGGGGGAAATCGATGGGGAAGCCGTAGATTTTGAGACTATTTTTGTATATCGCACGTAACTTGTTTTTGGCCAATCAGGAAAATATGGCTAAATCGCCATTACACGAAGGCCCATGTAGACCCGGATCCCCCCTAAACACTTGTCGCCGTAAAAATTTTCATACCTGGCCAGGATTTTCACCAAGCATCACTGCATCTTTATTCCGGGGTCGCCCTAACCTCAATCGAAGAAGTAGAAAAATACCTCTCTTTTAGACTGAGTAGATTATCCTTAGGGATAGGGAGCAGGAAGGCAGCTATCGGACCCTTCTTTAGTTTTATACCCACTTATATTCGGGAAATTTCAAGCCCAAAATTAGATTTATTCACGCGGACATATCGCAAAGTTTAAGCGGTCCCAAGGTATCCGGGGTCGTAAAATTCCCATTAAATTTTTGCAGAGTCAAAACCTCCCTCAATCGATATCAGCCGTGTTTTTCATCCATTTAGTTTCAAATTTTCAGGGATGACGGATTTCGCGTCAAACTATTCGTTGTGCAAATTTGGTTTCGATTGATCGAGTTGATTGGAAGTTATTACCGTTTTCAGATAGAGCGATAACATTTGCGCCACCTAGTGCCCAAGAAAAATAATGGCGGTTCAATACTTGCTAGGGAAGGAATCATGGCACAACCGTCCAAACTGAAAGAAACGGTAACATCCTTCGGGTCGAATATTTTCCAATGCATACTTTACATGACGTAATACAATGACGGACGGACGTAAGAGACGGCCGAGGGATTTTCACATTTTCTCGGGGAAATCCCGTGATTCGCCCTCCCTCCGCGTCCTCGAATCCCGCGATCCGGGAGGAAAAATCCGCCCTCGCCGGGAAGGGCGCATGACGCAGCGACGCCGCCATTCGCCCGATCGATGCGACGCTCCAGACGTCCGAGACGCAATACGACGGGATAATGATCGCGATGACGTCCGGCGGTCGTCCCGATTCCCGAATTTTCTAACTCGCGTAGCGAAAATAATCGGGATCAGTGGTTCGCCGTAAGTGCGGAGGTGTGATGGAGACGCTACTGATGGACGAGTGCCCCCCTGACCTAAGGGTAATTAAATATCATTTGTTCCTTTTGAAGAGGTGCGATAGGGCAAGGGAAAGTACAGGGCAAGGGTGAAATGCACCTGTACACAGCTCTTGCAGCTTCGAAAGCTTCTAAGGACACAAATTTGCTTGATCTTTTGATTGCATCTTTTATACCACGTCACACAATCATGCTCCATCATAGACCATGTACACATGTACCTTGTCCACAAGGATAAGGATTTTTTAACCATTTCATCCTGCTATTTATAATACCTATGCTTTGACGTATTATTCTTACCTTTGGGAATTTTTCTATTGCTTCGTTCATAACCTCTTCCCATCATTGACTTGACTTTCCCTTGGTGCAAATCTGTCGTTGTATATACGGTATGAATCAGGGAAAAGTACCCTATCGTTCGGCACGGGAATTTTGAAAATCCGTTTTTTTTTTTTTTTTTGAAAAAACTATAGTACGTAAGAGTCGCGCGCCGGATTCCAAGGTTACCCATTACTATGTAACAAGGTTTATAGGTACTTCAATTTCTCGTTTCATCAGGTGAACGGCGGGCACCGCCGTATGTACGTACAGTTATTTCATCCGAGGCGTTCTTTACGCATTTCGCAATTCGTTCCACGGGATATGTGGAGATGTTCTCCGCCAGAACCGTTAGGAACATGTGGCGTACGTGAAGCATACGTTCACATTGATTTAGAAATGACGAAGACATAAATGAAAGCGAATGTATAATCTTTCGTTTCATGGAGTATACTTTTTTATCTAGATATATTTAAATGAGTGGATATAAATAGTGGAAGAATTTTTGATATTTAAAGGGATTTTACAGGTCTTCGGGGCGCTTCTGAAGTCGTATTCAGCACACAAGTTTACAATCGAGATTTCTAAAGATAATAGGATGTTTTATAAGAGATTCTATAAGATAGATATATAGAAGAAATTCTATAAGATAGATATATAGATAGATATATAGATAAATACAAGAAGATAGATATATAGAAGAGATTCTATAAGGTAATACGATTCTCTAATAAGATAATTTTCAAATTACTAAGGAACATAACAAGTGGGAAAAATTTTTGATATTTTATTTTTGAGCACACAAGTTTACAATCGAGATTTCTAAAGATAATAGGATATTTTATAAAAGATTCTATAAGATAGATATATAGATAGATATAAGAAGATAGATGTATAGAAGAGATTTTATGATATACTAAGATTCTGTAATAAGACAGTTGTTAAATTACTAAGAAACATAATAAGTGGGAAGAATTTTTAATATTTCAGGGCACTTTAAAGGTCTTCTGAGTTTACAATTGAGGTTTCTGAAGATAATAAGATATTTTATAAGAGATTCTATAAGATAGATATATAGATAGATATAAGAAGATAGATGTATAGAAGAGATTTTATGAGATACTAAGATTCTGTAATAAGACAGTTGTTAAATTACTAAGAAACATAATAAGTGGGAATAATTTTTAATATTTCAGGGCACTTTAAAGGTCTTCTGAGTTTACAATTGAGGTTTCTGAAGATAATAAGATATTTTATAAGAGATTCTATAAGATAGACAGATAATATATAGAAAGATAGATATATAAATTGATATGATAGATATATAGGTATAAGAAGATAGATATATAGAAGAGATTCTATAAGATAATATGATTCTCTAATAAGATAATTTTCAAATTACTAAGAAACAACAAAAAGGAAGAATTTTTGATATTTCAGGGTATTTTAAAAATCTTATGAACGCTTTTGAAATCCCACCGAATACACAAGTTTACACTCTTGAAGGATCTCTAACAAAGACTAAAAAGGATGATATCCGCACTAGGAATGGGAAAGGGGAAGGGAGCAACACAAACAGGAACCGAAAAAAACGTTGCCAGAGTTAGAAAGGGGTAATGAGAAAAGTAAAGAGATGCGACGTGAGCTGTACACAATGAAAGCGCATGGGGCTTCAACAATAACTAAGTCTGAGTTGAAAACATTGGGTAATTACGGTAAAAAAGTGTAACTGCTGTATGAAATATTTGCTGCATGGTTGCAATTAACAATTCGAATAACTTCATACCTCGAGCGTTCACTTACATTCTTTTATTAATTACGACGAAATAAAATTATTCGCTGATAAATTCAAGAAAGCACTCTCATTGGCGTTACGGCGACGAGCCTTAACATAACACATCGAGTAAAAAAAAAGTGAAACGAAAGCCTCAAATCGCATCATTTTTCGTTCCCCCCTCGTCCGAAGAGAGAGAAACGAGAGAGGATCTCCCATCCAACTTTCTTCCAGGGATAAACCTCTGCGTTTTTGATTTCACTTGCCCGCTCGACAGGATGATTGACGACGACGAATTAATGCGAGAGAAACGAGAAAACGTTCCCATGGTATATCTGCCCACGTGGAATACTTAATGAAGGCATTGTCGTCAGGTGCTTGAAATTCATTACGTATGGATTTATAGTCAGTACTGAATTAGTTTCTTTGTCAGAAGGTCCTTTGCCAAGGACTCAAACTTTCACGTCCTGGTCCTGGCGGGGTCATTTAATTTGGACCCCCTAGGATTATCTTAAGTTTACCATTACGTTTTACTGAGAAATGTGGGCTCATTTTCTTGCAAGTAATTACAGGATATGTTAACCTGCTGGTCTCTTTTATTCTAATTCACGTTTTCATTGTAATGTGGCTATGCCGTTTCCCTTCCCATGCGCTATCACGCCTAAAAATGCACAGTAATAACGTGAGAACAACACAATAATCTCAAAATCTCATCATCCGCTCTTCTACGAGGTGTGTAAAATGGATCATGAGAGTCTCAGGCCGATGAATATGTAATTTCTATTCAGCAAAGAAACTCTTTATTCATAAGGTAAGCGATTTTTGTCCAAAGATGTCTTGAAAATGATAATAGAAAAGATTTATGACGTTGGAGACGTATATGTGTATTGTTGGTTGCGGGGTACTAAATTTTCTGAGATCTTTAGTTTTATTGTAGCGACTGCCCCTGTATCAGATGATAACAGATTTTAAAAAATTATCTGTCAAGGACTTATTTTAGGGGGTTCTTTCCAAAAACCTCCTTCGATATGCAAGCGACATGCCTACACCGTTAAAGTTCGTCGGTGAGTGCCATTAAGCGATTACTGGTTAAATGGCGAGAAATTAAACCGTCTACTCTCATAAAAACTCATGTCATACAGGGAGTTTCATTGATTTCAACAGGTCTTTTCCTAAAAATTTATCGAATCGCACACGTCAGGTGTGTCCACGTTAGAAAGCAAAGGCGCCTGATTAATTAATTAACGATTTAATTAACCAGCGTTTTATGACCTCCTTGCGGGATTTCTCGTCATTCCTCCGATAATCAACGGTAGAAAAACCTCGGCGACGGATCGAATTCGAACATTTTTCCGTTAGGCGCGTACATTTTACTTTTGACTTCCTATCCGGCATGAATAAAAGATTACACGCCTTTTTCCCGGTCTGGCTGGATTACTGACCCCAGTTACTGTACGAAAGGAAACGAGATCGATACTGTAGTTGGTGTACTTGTCGCTTGTGGTTTTGGAGACAAAATGGGCGTAACGTTACCTTCGATAAGCATCGTAGAAGAGTTTTGCAATTCAATGGCGTTACCTCCGGTAATTATTCGTGTACGTATTAATTATGGTGATTATGGGAATGTATCCAATTAACGCGTCCTTAACCATATTTACGAATGGCTTTTAAAGCATAGGCTGCACCTTACACTCGTAGTTATTGACAATATTTACTACGATAATGGTGTAATTATCGTTAAGACGGTCGGAAATTTCTCAAAGGGTACCACCGCCTTTCTACCTATGACATCTTTATGAGGCGATTAGGTAAAAATACTCCTTTTCTAACATTTTAGAGTATTTATTGATTTATTTATAGTAAGGACTCGTTTCGAAACAATTAAGAACTACAAAACACGTGGATTTACGTTTTTAAAAGAAAAGACCGCAGGCGAAATGTCATTTAATTTAATTTATACCCTGTCAAAGAATGAGGCGAAGTAATAAACCGATTATTTCGCAGCTAACCAGAGGCGTTCTTAAAGAAATCAACGAATATTAATAAATGAATTAAAATTGTCTATGTAATGTTGAGTTTCCTTAAAACCGGTATAATTGATTTATTAAAAGGTAGGTATTACGACCGCGATTGTTATCATCTCAGGAACGCTGCCCTTTTTATCTGAATTGTTGTTAACTCGTCATTAATATAACATACTACAATATTGGAAATCGGTATTTTTTATAATATTTTACGGTAATGTTTTTTTTCATACTGTTTGTCTAATAAATCCTCGGGATATGGAAGAATCGAAGAGATATGAACATTTCCTACCGAAGTACAAAAGTGGGTGCTGTCTAATCGAGGTGCAGATAAATACTAAAGTTCGGATTATGTGATTAACTATTCCAAGAAGGGACCAAACGGCTATTATTTTCTCAGTAATTCTAGGTAAGTTAAAGGAACTGATTGCGCTTAATGCTTGCGTTAACATATCAGGTGGTTATGTGTATAAGATCGGCCCATTTATTCCATTTAAGCCTAAGACAGTAGTCAGTCAGCATTGCTTATAGACGTGTACGTGTGTGTGATTAGACAGACTTTGACAGTGACTTTCCTGTGTGTTCATAGTGGTATTTTTAAAGTACGGAGATACGTATTGGAGTATGGAGAATTTACCAGGACCATCGAAACGCCCAAAATTAGCGCCGTTCTCAGTTAATGAGAAAGTTCTAATTTTGAATTGTTTCGATTCCATCAAGAAACAAAATTTAGATGCGAGTGTGGATAAAACCGTGGAATTAACCGCTGCGATGCTGAGAGTTGGTAAGACATCAGTGTACAGGTTATTAAAAGAAAGAAAGAGTGGCCCTGTTCAACCGGAGAAAAAGTCTCCAGGACGTCCGAAAATTTCCTTAGACGAATTTCTAAAAAGGGGACTACGTCGAAAAGTTCACGCTTTCTTTTTCCGCAACGAACTTCCAACACTAGATAAAATTCTATTGTCTGTCCAAGAAGACGAGGACTTTCCAAAAATGAGCCGATGTACATTATGGACGATTTTAAAGGATTTGGGATTTCGATGGAAGAAGCACAATAGAAAATCTGTATTGATGGAAAGAGATGACATCATTGTGTGGAGAAGAAGTTACCTGCGCGATATTCGAAGGAGTAGGCTAGAAATGAAAAAAATTTTCTATCTGGACGAAACTTGGATTAACGCAGGACATTCCGTACCAAAATTTTGGCAAGATACCAGTGTAACTAATCGAAGGCAATCTTTTCTAGAAGGTTGGTCCACCGGTTTAAAGCCTTCATTGGGTAAAGGGCGACGGCTTATTATTACCCACATTGGAAGCGAGGATGGTTTCGTTGAAGGGGGAGAACTAATTTTTGAATCAACTAAGACAGGAGACTACCATGAAGAAATGACTGCGGACGTGTTTGAAGAATGGTTTGGTCAAATGATCGATCTAATTCCGAATGGTTCCGTAATAGTTATGGACAACGCTAGTTACCATTCCCGATTAGAAGAGAAATTACCAAATAGCTCTTGGCGAAAACAACGTATCGCAGAATGGTTATCCTCGAAAAAGATCCAATGTGCCGAAAACCTATTAAAAGTAGAACTCTTGCGTTTAGCCAATTCACGTAAAGGTGATTTTAAAAGGCACGTCGTCGATGGATTAGCCAAGGCGAAAGGAATAACAGTGGTTCGGCTTCCTCCGTACCACTGCGACCTGAATCCCATTGAGCTAATATGGGCACAAATAAAAGGTGACGTGGCGAGGACAAATACAACGTTCAAATTAGCAGATGTCAAAAATTTGCTTAAAGAAGCAATATGTAAAGTTTCCAAGGAAAATTGGCGGAAATGCATAAATCACGTTCTGAAAATAGAAGACCAAATGTTTCAGTTAGATAACATTTCGGAGTCGTTGATAGAACCAATTATTATCAACCCAAATGATGATTCTTCTTCAGATTCCGATGTTTGGGAAGAATTCGACGATGACGACGACGACTGAGGTTACCAAGGAGAAGGTGACGGCTGGGAAAAACTTTTCATAAACTGGCCCTTCTCAGGGCCGCAAAATTTCATAAATTAATGTACGACCATACATGTACTGACGTGTTGTCTTTCTTTCCCTCTCTATCTCGTTCAAGCGCGCGCCCACACACAAACACACACACACGCACGCACGCACACACACACACGCGCACGCACACGTAATTTTTTCAGTTATCGATTATTGCACATTTCGTCATTTTTCCCGACCGTACGCCAGTGAGTGGTTCTTCGCATGTGTCGAGACGCACAAAATAGCAGATGTTCAGGGAGAAACACTCGTAATATAAAGAGATTAGGGGAGGTAGCGTGCAAAACATTAGAGAACTCGACACATTTAGTGGGTGCCACCTTGTATCGGTTTTGCATTTATAATGAGTTTTTATTACTTCGCCTCATTTTTAGACAGACTATAAATACATCCATAACCTCAATAATAACGCCCGTAATAGAGTCACGTTTCATATTACAGGGCAATAAACTTAATTTTATGATTTTACTAGAATTTTAGGAATTCTCTGGGCGAATTCGCCAAAATATAGGACATAGGCTTTGGCGTATTATGAACGTTTAAGGGACAAACGTTGAACTTTTAACGCATTGAAAATTAAGGCGCAAGCGCCAGGACCTATAGTTCATTCAAAACAAATCTGGTATGACGTCACTGATGGAGAGGCTAGCACTGTTGCCACGGTCTTCAAACGGTACCGAGATCAAGTGTGGTTAGTGTCAATGACCTTGCCCTTACTTTTTTTGGTACATCAACTACCCACATATTCATAAATAAATGTTATGTCAATAGTTATTGACGTTGTAAGGAACGGCCATTTTTGAGTTTTTCACAATGATTATTTGAGTAAAAGCCAATTCACTAGTTTGTTTTAGTACAGGTGTTTTCTATTAAGTATTCCCTTTGACTGACACAACGTTTCTTTACCCTACAATTTCACAAAAATGTCTCAAAACCTGCGTAGTAAATTTTGTGGTATCGAGTCTTTCTGCTCGTTCGTTTTTTCGGCGTTTCTACGTAATTTCCAAACCATTTGCAAATTAACACAAATTCCGTTTTCAGAGTCCGGAGGAGGACGGCTCGCCGACGGCGCCGCTGAAGCCGCGCGCGGCGGCCGCCGCGAGCGACACCAACCGGCGCTGCGGCCAGGCGACGAAGGGCGTCGCGATGTCGTTCGGCTTCAAGCGCCGCGGCGCGCCGTCGATCGCGGCGAACGCGACCGCGGCGAGGCGGCTCGCCTCCGTCGACGGCAACGGCAACGCCGCGGCGGCCGCCTCCGACGCGGACCCGCTGACCGACAACGCAGCGCCCACCGGTAGGACGACGCCGAGGCTCGCGCCCCCCAAGAAGGAAGCGGGCGCCACCAGGATAAACAGGTTCGGGTTCAGGTGAGCGACAGGGCGGCCTTCCGGCGGCGCTGGTAATACAAAGTGGAATTTTCTTGTCGTAGGCAAACGCCCTCTAACAGGCAGAACAAAATCGCCGATCTCAACCACCCCTCGGCGACGGAATTTGGTGCCCAAAACAACCCTAACAACAACGCCCTTACCAAGAAACCGGCCGCTTTTGTCGGTAGGAGTATGGCGGCAACAGGGAACGACAATAACAACAAAAATAGGATGGTGAAGGTCGGAACGCAACAGCCGCAGGTAAGGGAAAGTTACGAGGTTACAAGTAGAGGTCCTGCAGGATTCTGCAGGGGTTTGTGTAACGATGAGTTTTAGGAAGGGACTTTCAGGTTCTCGTCCATTTCAACCAGCCTTTTCCAGGGCCTCCTCTGCCTAAGACGATTCCCTGGAGTATCAACTAGAGCATACCTAGAGCGATCATGTATATTATTTCGGACTCTTTTTGTAGCATTTCTAGAACTGTCTCAGGGTCCAGGACCCTACACCAGACGAAATTAAATTAAAGAAACTGAGGTACCTTTAAGCGACACCTAGACTAGTGCCTATTGTGTCATCCACCACAGCTTAAGGTCTCAACCTAGTCACACTCTCCCCATGAAAGGGGAAGCTTCCTAGTGAGAGGTTCCTCGCTTCTTCCGGGGAGGTCTTATCTGCCCCGAAGATTATTCCCCTGGAGCCTGCGAGTACCACGCAGGATGTGATAGTAGGTGTCATCTTCCTCCCAACAGAACCGGCACAATGAGTCGTCTTTCAGCCCCACGTTGTGCATTTGTTAGTCCAGAACTCCTATTAGTATATGCTTTCTGCCTAAACTAAGCAGTTCTCTCGCTTACTCTGGTCGGGTCTTTCAATGAAATCCCTCGATTGACGGAGGCGTTCCTGTTGACTCCAGCGTTCCTCGAATCCCGCTCGCAGGCGCCTTTTGGAGTCTCCCACCGTAGTCGCCTTGGTGATGAGGGAGAGCCCGTTCGTTCCCTTCGATGCCACCCTACCACCCATATCAAGCGAACTCTGTTTCGCCTACCCAGCTCCTCTAAGGTTCTCTGCTTGGATTAGGTTCTGTACGACCCTTGAGCCTTTAGCGCCCCCTGACTATCACAGCATATATCTATGCTATGTTTGCGATAGTTCCTTATGAGGTTCTCTTGTGCACAAGCAAGGATAGTGAAGATCTCTGCTTGTGCAGCGAGTACCCAGGGGTATCGTTCGACAAATAGGGGAGTGGCCTTGATCGTTGCTTCCCCCACCCCATGCTGACCAATCCTGCGGCCCATAGGCAGCTTTCCCCGCCTCGTTTTACCCCACCAAGTACAAAGGAGGCGGGTCGAGTATCATCTCCAGGGTCGCAGAAGGAGTCGTGATTATATCTCCTGTTAGGCTTACGCATGTCAGGCTTCAGGTTCTTCTGTGGTGGCCATACGTCGGTTGTCCACCAGAACATCGCCTCATAGGTGAACATGAATCTCGTGATTGCCACGTCATGACTTCAGGCGCGAGACCTCACTTTGTGCCGATAGCGGCTCTGTAAACCCATAGGGTTGAGGTCGCCATTTTGGTTTTCCTCTCAATTCTAGGAGAGCTCAGCATCCAGGATTACGCCCAGGTATACGCCATCCGTATTGGACACACCAGACGTAACGTTTAAGTAGCCTTAGTTCTAAGCTCTTTGTTCTTAAATAGATTTCTTAAGATCTCTTCTATTGGACACACCAGACGTAATGTTTAAGTAGCCTTAGTTCTAAGCTCTTTGTTCTTAAATAGATTTCTCGAGGGTGTAAAATAGGCTCTTTTGTGACTTTCTGGCTTCACCGAGCCCCTCTGCGAGTCCGGAAAACGTCTCTATTCCCATCGCCACTGACGTCCCTATTCTTCCCACCGAAAACTCAATTATAGCCGCCACTTCCACGTTCGAGTATAAATAGCGACCCGTGCTCTTCGCGTTATATTTTCGGAACGGCTCGCTTCCCATTCAAACCGTCGTTCGCTCGACGATGCGTCGTTTATTCACACTCAAAATCGTCCTCCCTCATTTCAGGTCGGTAAGTACACCCTTCAGACCACTCAGCTGCCGCGGCCCGAGTCCGTGCGATTGATCGAGACGAAGACGGCGAAGACCCTGGCCAATAACAACAAGAGGGTGGCCTGCATGTACCAGTACCATAACCAGGAGGAGACGTCGTCCAAAGACGGGTCCCTCACTGAGGATTCCGGGGTCGGGAGCAACAGGAGCGGTAAGAGTTCTTCAAGTCCTTATTAGTAGTCCTAGATTTCAAGTCCTACATTAAGTAGAGTATTAAGTTCTTTTTCAAAAGTATATCAGCGACAATTTCACCACACATCATCTTATGGTTAGGTTAGGTTAGCAGTAGATTCCGCGCAATGCACATGCGTGTTGGTAAAAAACTAGAGTTTTTCGTCACGAGATGTCAGCGCTATAGGCGCGATAATTGACTCCCCCACGGGTTTACCGTTTCCTTTAAGGAAGAGTGCTTCTGTCTGCATTATCATGTTTATTACTGTGCCAAAATCGGTCCAGGCGGGAGTCGAAATTCGCAAAACAATTTTTGTGGGATTTTTTGAAATTTGAGGGATCTGCGAATCGAGATGCGCACGCTATTGGCGCTGTTGAGAAGATGCAGCGTTGACGGCTCCTCTATTTTCATACAGGGTCAAATAAAAACAAATCACACAAAAGAATTAGATAATTTCAGCTTCTCAGTTTCTATGAAGTTTGTTAAAGGGACTTTCGGCATTGAAACGTTCTGTTTTCTTTTCTAAGGCTTCATGGGCGAAGTGGAGCAGCTGGAGGCGTCGCCGAACTTCGGGGCGAGGAGGAGGAACGGCCAGCAGAGGGCCAGGAATTTGGAGATGGTCGTGACCAGTAAGAACACTTTCGACGTCATAGACCGGGCGGATTCTAACGGCTCCTGCGAGACCATCCCTCCGCCGCCCTTACCGCAGTTACCCAGCGCGTTCAGGTCTTCGATGGACAACAAGGACATGTAAGGGCGTTACCATGAACCTTTTCCCTTGAAATAAACAGTGGGTGGTAATGGATTAGTCATACCTGGACAGGATACCTGGCGCTGCACCGGTATTCAAGCGCCATACCGGAATACGCCTCCCTCGGGCGAAGTACTGTACGTACTACGTGAAGGGCAAAGGGCAATTTCCATTCGAACTGCTTGTAAAATCTCATTTTTCTTTTACATCGCAGGTCTTACCATCCCACCGGTCTGGTCCGGGAAAGGGCGATGGAGTACCAGAGGCACTTGAGTAGGGATAACAGGGAACGAAAGATCTCGATGACGTCCTCGGAGGGCTTCAGCGACGATTACGGTGAGGAGAAGAACTACAGGGAAGCCTTCAGGAGCGAAAAAGTCTTCGTAAAAGCCGTACCGTCGCATCAGGCGTTTCTCAAGTCCAGGGGCGAGCAGAAGGAGGACTCGAGTCCCGCTAGCTCCGACGAGCACGAATGGGTAAGCGTGTGTTCCATTAGTTTTCACCCTTAAGCCATGGGATTTGGACCAGCTACGACCCACCCAGCGAAAAAACTATTACAACAATGCCTACCATTCCTTGGACAGTTCTACCAGGAGATCTTTAAATCGATGCCTTTAGCTAAAGTCTATTTGGTCGATCAAAATAAATAAGTCAAAGTTTCCTTTAATTCTGTATAGCGCACTCAATTCACGCACACTAGAGGTCCAGCGCACTTTCTCACTCGGTCAAATGTCCAGAGGAGGTGATGAATAGGAACAATCTTCTCTGTTCCCACGGGAGACGAAGAAAGGAACCACTATGTTCTAACAGTAAGGGAAACTCATCGGCCAGCAACGCGTTATAGACACGTTATAGATTTCGAGAAGAAATATTTGCAGTAACCGTTTCATGCCCCTCTTTCCCCAAAATTTTAATTGATATCTCAATAATTACTAGGGTAACAGCGTTGAGAAACGTCTCTGTGGGCGTTAAAAGTTGTACGGTTTAAGGGCATAAGCATGTTTTATCTCTTTGTACCTTTTAAACTGATCCTTTAACAAGCCTTTTGATGTTTAAATTGATATCTCAATAATTAAGAGGTTACAGAGTTGAGAAACTTTTATGTCCGTTGAAACTTGTACTGCTTAAGAACGTAAGCGTGCTTTATCTCTTTCTACCTTTTAAACGAATCCTTTAATGAGTCTTTTGATGGTTCAATTGATATCTCATATATTACGAGGGTTACAGAATTGATAAACGTCTTTGTGCCCCTTAAAACTTTTATGGCTTAAGGGTATAATCATGCTTTCTTATCTCTTGGTACCTTTTAAACGAATCCTTTAACGGACCTTTCGATGTTCGCACTAGGCTCACGGGGGCGAAGCTATGGCGGACGAAATCAGCTTCTCACTGAGTTCCAGCGACGAGAGTAGGGACAAGCAGCCGGAGGACTCGACCTCGACGATGATGGCCCTCCAGAGCTTGATCGAGAGGAATTTCGCCTCTAACGACCTGAGGAACGTCACGTTGACCATAGAAGATCAGAAATTGGGCGCAATCGTCGCCGCTCAGACCGGTGAGTGCGCCTGTGCCGAGAAATATGTTTTCGAATCGTCGAAATTTCGATGTATCTCAGCTTGCCTGCTGGACGAGGAGACGCTGATCTCGCCTTCAGACAGCGTCAGTTACTCGGAGACCGAGGAGATCAAGAAGAAGTTCCAGTGCAGCCCAGGTTCCGATTCGAAGGAGGTGAACGAGAAGCTGACACCCTCGAGTCCCGGCACGCCAACGAACGCCTCCAATTCCTTATCCCTGAGCGACGGCAAGGACGATTTCCTCATCGATGATGAGATCGCCGACCAACCGGCCTTGGTGTTCGAAGACGGCGTCAAGAACGACCTCAAGTAAGCTGGAGCCCTATTGGTGGTTCCTCTTGCTCCTTCACAGCTCCCGCTTAGTACCAACCTCGAAACTAATTCCCGCACCAACGTCAGTCTAGTGCCTTTCCCTCTTAACCAATCCGCAATCACGTTTCCCTTTCATTCAAACAGCACATGTTTTGCATTACACCATGCTATAGCCCATGAGAAAACGGCGCTCCGATTTCAAAGGCTCTTCAACGTAAAAATTCCATTTAGTATCAAACTATCCATAATTCAAATCTGGCTTCGATTGATCTAGTCGATCGGAAGTTATTACAAATTTACTTCACTAAACACAGATCGCCAAACTGACGCAGTTAATACTTTAAATAAGACACTTCCTTGCACCTGAAAACGTAACACCACTTGCCACAATTATTTCTCCCAGTGCACCTAAGATAACAGGCATTGTGACTTTCCAGTTTATCTCAAAATAACTCCGAAGCGACTCCGACGCTGGTCGATTCGACGCCGAAGTTGAGGAGAAGGAGCGCCTTCGAGGCGAGTCCCCTGAGGAGTAAAAAGTTCCTGCACAGCAGGACCGGATCGTTGGACACTCTGTCCCCCTGCGAAAGCATCAACAGCGACGATATGATGATGGATTACGAGTACAGCCAGAGTAGCGGATTGGAAGAGTACGATAAGTAAGCGAAATTGTCTGGGAAAGCTAAAACATATAGACGATAGCTTAGTTGACGTACTTTAGTGCGCATTTAAGTAGTTTAGAAACACCGGCAAAAAGGTATACTTTGATTGATTAAGTTTGTTTTATATGCATCTCTTTGCCTAAGCCATAGCGTGCCAAGTTTAAAGCTTCTAGCTATTCTGGCACCATCGAAATCTTATTCAAAGCGCTATTACAAAGTCATATGGTGTTATATAACGACATATTTCTGTTGTTTCATTCCACATCTTCACTTCATGTAATCATTTTCTCACTTTGTTATAGGCAAAGTAGCAGTTTTCCATCTCTCAACGACGCGCCTGTCTCGAAGTCCGAAACGTCGGAAATACCGAAAGCGCACAAAGACTGGAGCGTCCTCCTTGGGAATTACGTAAATCCAGAAAAATCTCCAAAAAGGTGAGTTACACTTTTTCAATATTTACAAGAGTGAAGAGCGCAAGTAATGACATTATAAAATATTGGTTCGGCTCTGAAGCCAAGCGGAGCAGTAGTGGTGGGGAGTGAAGCAGGGGGCGTTTACCCCTGATGCACGCAACCCGCCGTATTTTCTCCAACGTTGCTTGATTTTTCCACTATTACTGCTCCGTTTGGCTTCACCCTCGAATTCACGCGTTTGCGCAGTTATCTCCTAAAGTCGTGTTTATCTTTTGGGTCTTTTTTGAAACTGGCGTTATGCAATCCACTATGCATTCGGATTCAGAGATATACATGAAAATATGAACATATGTACAAATACCCAGGAATCCTACAAAGCAATCCGGCAACATGTGCGTGTCTTTACTTTACAGAAAAAAGAGGCACTAAATGTATACAATGTTGTCAGAATTTTGAGGTTATGTGCACCAAAAATGCCTCTTTTGGCTATTTTTGAAGGTTAGATACACACTACCCAAGAGTTTTGTAATGTTTCCACCCACTTCATCATCCAGTACTATTCTTCCCCTTCAAAATGAACTTTTGAATGCTGCCGTAGGATATCTCTGCCATAAGTAACGGCCATTTTAAGATTATGTGATTGGCTGAAAACCACAGGTCGCATTAGACAGACCTTTGATTCTCAAACGTTTATAAAGCCACTTTTTGTATAAGGATTATACAGACCATTTGCTGATGCCGAATATGAGGTTAGATTTAAAAAATCAAAGATGGCGGATCCAAGATGGTGGACAAAACTTGCGCAAATTGATTCTATTATTCACTCAAAAACTAGTATACAAGGTTACAAATTTGAGTACAGATTTCAAAAATTCAAGTTGGCGGATCCAAGATGGCCAATGAAATTTCAGGAGGAATTCCCAGTAAGTGCGCGTTGATTACTTATTAGATTAAAAAATGTTATTGTGTTTTCATAAACTTACCGCGAGCTCTTGAACTTTACAAGTATAATCGCCAGAATCTTCCGCTATGTTGATAGCTGTCTTCAAAAATCCAAGCCATCCAAAAAATGGCTTTATGAAAATATGAGAATGGAAGATGTCTAGTGAAATGGCTATTGTAGAGGTGTTCAAAGATGGCGGTGTTGTACTGGACGGGATGAACATGCGGAATTTCCAACGAAGCTATTCCATCTATAGCTTCATTGATTTTAAATTGCAATGCCATAACGGTAACAAAAAACATCCATTTTTAGTGTGTTTTTGCGTTAACTTTTTATTTCTTAACCGATTTTAATGCTCCAACTCTCAATTCTTAGGAATGTTTTCGATTTTTTTTTGCTCTTGTCGACTTTCCATACATTCCAGAAATTCCGTAAATGTGGCACCGTCGCATCTGGCTCCACGTTGGCTCGCCTCAGGTATTATTTTAACAGGTAAAGTAGTTGAGTCAGCGTACCGATCCGCGACGCGCTTTTGTCCCCCCGCAGTTATAAATTACCGTACTTTCTGTCTCTTTTTTCATTTTTCTTTGGTAAATTAAAGACCGCCAGGCGACGTCCCCGTTCTAATCCCGCGACGAAGCCTCGCGAATAATGAATCACGTAAGCGTATTCGGGTCGTGACAGAAGTGTTCTTTTCTCTCAAATCATGAGCGAATTAATGAAAACTGAAAAATGCAGTAGCGGCTCGATGCCGATTTCGATAAATTTTCAAAACGGGTAAGTAGGTTTAAATGAGTAAGTTAAACCTGTAAATATAATATTGCGTTAATTGGGTAAAAAACAACCTTCGTTAAGTCAGTATTTGTAACGCTACGGCTATTTTTTGCTGTAATTAGTACGTAAGTTTTTGCATTAATTTTCACCTCACTGTTCACTTGAATATTGTAATTTTTATTACATGTATTACAGCAATGCAAAACACCTTGCTCTAATTAAAAAAAATATTGATTAATCTGTTGCAAACTACTTGCACTACTAAAAAATAAGAAAGTTAATAAAAGTTACACTAAAGTTCATTCTAAAACATCACAGCAACTCATTGTAAACGCGGAATATGGAACCCGAAGAATAGGGCGAAGCGAAAACGAAAAACGATCGAGTATGAATGAAATTTCTGTGTGCTTAACACGTGAATTATGTTTTAACGAAGGAAATTATAATTCTTCAATAAGGTTAGACAAAATTTTCTTCCCACTTTTTTCTGGCTTACAACTGGCAGTTTATAACTACAATATGTCATCAAAATGCACAACACAACTAGCGTTAAAAGCAGTTGCTTAGCACCTACACTATTAGAAATATCACGACATAACTGACTTGATGGCATTGCTCGGCGCCTGCGTAGTTGTAAAATACGGTCTATACCCTATGTAAACATAGATAAACCTAATCCAAGCCATTTGACATAAACTTATTGTTTGTAGGCAGTACTTAAACAAAAGCGCGCTAATTTTGAAAATTATTTACTAAGGATGAAGCCTTTTTACTGTGAAAGTTTGTTTCTTAAGGCCCTGAAAGACTAGAGAAAGTTGTTCTAAATCGACGTGCTACAGTCACAAGGTTATGTTCCAGTGTGGGCATTTTTACTCCAAATATGGCCGCCTAAATAGTTATTTTTCGTTTTTCCCCAAATACGATACTCTATGTCTGCTGTTCGTAGCATTTGTGGATATTTTTCTATCGAGGTGTTTAATCACGCTCCCAGAATATTTAATAACGACAATAAAGCACGAGAAAGTTGCTCAAATCCTACGCAACGTATTATTTCAAGTTTTTTTTCTACGTCTGTTACTTTCTCTCTGTGAAAAAATATTTTAACCACACTATTTCTACAAAATGATAAGTAATTACTGGTAATTAATCCGATCATAAAAGATGGTTTTAAATTATTGTATAATAGGGTCAAATTAAATCCCTCCATTACGTCACGAAGATAGATTATGGAGGAGATATTATGTAAAAAATTATTATATTTTTGTCAGCGGCACCGTAATTATCGTAATTATTTCACTACGATAACAACAATAAAAATGTAATTTTCCAAATACACCGTTACGTACATTACTTGCATTGACCGTTGCGAATGTAAATTCTTCATACTTTGTACGCTTTTACTATGCTTTTAACTCTTATACGAATTTTTATATCTTACCTTGCGGGCCTTTTGACATACTTTTCCTCTTAGTTTGTCACGCCGCGCAAAAAATCCGTCGTTGCGCGTTGTTGTTTTATGGGAAAACGTTTAAATCGTCGACAACTGCTTTATTTCGTCACTAAAAATGCGTGGAAATCGAAAAAAAATCGTAGGATAAAAATGGGGGAAACTTAGCGCCTGTAATTTCCCAAAAATCTCCAGGAAAAATATTATTTCATTAAATATAGCTTAATAGCATTTTTCTCCTTGAATTGGGAATACCTTTTCCAAGACCCAAGAGTTTCTGGTCTTTCATGGTATATAAGTGGTGGACTTGATCCACCTTACTACATTTTCCTTGCTGTACAGCTCTTTATTCCTGTGTCTCCAAATCGGGAGACTTCATGTGTCATCAGTGATGATGAAAAATGGTATGTTCCAACGTTTCCCTGGCTTCACAGCAAGTGCATTCATCCAGGTATCCATGAAACCATTCAAGGTTTACATTCAAGCCTCTTCTGAACAAGATGCTTAGTCCATTGGGCGGTATGAATGTTTTCCTTCCATCTCTTTTACCATGGCTTGATGGGCTTAACAGAAATCGTCTTTCCTTGACCAGGATATCCATGGGTATCAAGCGTCCCACTACATGGAGCTGTTCTATGAGCTTTTCTCTGTACTGGGCCAGTCTAACTTATGATTAAATTCGCTGCCATCCAGTATAGCATCTTTTGCTTATGAATTGGACCATAAGTGTTTGTTTCCCAGCATAGAAGCCTTTTCTATCTGTAGGTTGCTTGGTCCTCCAGGTTCAACCTGGAGGACCAAGGACTCTTCTTTAGGGTGATGTGTTTCACCCTCCACAACACTTTCCACGTCGAGGGCGTAGAGGTAGTTTTTCAGCAATCATTGGAACTCCAAAATTTTATTCAACTAGGTAAATTAGGTTCCCTGATCATGGCTGTGATCAGTAACTAATATCTCACTAGGTTTGTGTAGTTGCATAACTTTTCATGGATTCTTAAATGAACATTAGAATGTGTCCAAATGGGGAGAGTAGCTGAAAGCCAACACCCCAACGTATTGAAACAAACGTTTGACGTTCGAAATGTATTGAGATGTGTTTCCAGCCAACTTGGACCCATCATCAGTCAGTGCTTACAGTAGAGAAAAATCCACACTCTCACAGAAAAATGTGAACGTAAATTAAGAAAAAACGAAGGAAAAATAAACATTTTTTTTTTTAAATTCGTACGTATGTGAGAATTTTCATTTTAATGGGTGGACGTGACAGACGTACTCGTAGTTACCGAATATAATAAAACCGTAAAGGAATTAGGCTCTCTTAAGCTCATCTCGTTAAAGTTAGTGTACTTATCCAATTGTATCCATCTGAATCGCCCTAAAAGACCGAAAATTCTGGTTGAATTTGAAGTTTTCTGTACTTTCGTCCATTAATCAACAGGTGGTCGTGAAGTTGTGAACGCAATACGTGCACGTTGATTTATCGAACTGGGGGGAAATGGGGACATGCGTTCGATAAGTGTAGAGCAGGAAGTTTCATTAGTGAAACTTTGAAAAATTTCCTACCACTCCCCGAGTAACTCAAATAGGAAATATTCACGATTTATGCAAGGGTCGCAGCAACGATGCACGACCGTCGCATCGAATTCCGTTTCGCGATCGATTCCTTTCCCGTCGTCGTTATTAAGGGCGCCGCGACGCCGCCATGGAGCCGCTTTCCCCTCAGTGCGCCGCGAAACGGGCGGAAAACGCGACGGTGAAAACACACGGTCCGCGTTTCCCTCGTGTACCGCCGACCATGAAGAATCGCGCGGTCATCAGAACGAACAGGACCGCAGAACTTCGATACGAGCGATCGTCGTCGAGCGTGAGAAAAGAGGCGCAGGAGGGCGTACCGTCGACCAGCACGACCGGATGGTAAAACGGCAAAATAATGAGGATGAGTACGAGGGGGGGGCGGCGCTTTCGAAAATTCGACGCGCGCGCCCTCTAGCTCAGACCTGCGAACTAGAAATTTCGGCGGGAGATTTGTATTGTAACTGAAACATGGGGCACTTTATCCATGAGTTAAACATTCCCTGACTCTGAAAAGCTTATACTAGCATTATCAGGCTCATAAATTGTACTAGAACTGAGGTGGTAACGTTTTGTTCGAAGCAACGTATTGTCGTGAAAATCCCATTAATTTTTGACCAGGCCAAAACTTCCCCCAGTCAATCTCCGCTCTACCCTCCATCCCTTGGATTTCAAATTCTTAGGAATGACAGATTGTATTTCAACCTATCAATGATTCATAGTTGGCTTTGATTGATCGAGTCGATCGGAAATTATTACAAATTTACTTAACCATCGATGTAAACAGAGGCGAGCGTGATGTAAAAGTCCCATTAATTTTCGACGAGACTAAAACCTCCCCTAGTCAATTTCCGCCCTACCCTTCATCCCTCAGGTTCCAAATTTTCAGGAATGACAGATTATATTTCAAACTATCACTGATCCAAATTTAACCTGATCGTTTTGATTACTTCTATATTATTTATTGTTATTATTTTATTATTTTTCAGTCATGCGTCTCGTCCGCGCCTGTTGCGCTCCAGGGCCGGCACGCCGGGCTCGGCGCCGGACTCGCCCAGGTCGCTCGACAACCGCCCGACCAATCCGACGAGGATATCTCGTCCATCGGCCAATGGCAGCCCGGCCAAGTCCAGGATCCTGTCGTCCTCAGGGGGCTACGATTCCGACGATTCTATTCGTCTGGACCGGGCGAATCACACGGCGATCAAGCAGGACATTATGAGCATGAAGACGATGCTGCTGAAGCTCAAAAGGGTTATGAACGAGGTGAGCGGATTTAAGCCTCTCTAATTGGCCGTGCCGTTAGAATTTTTGTTCTTGCTTCGATACAATCCGTCTTATTTTAAGCAGAAATTAGTATTAGCTTACTCGAAAAATCCCAGAAAAAACGCCCTTATCAAATCGCCCCTTCAACCTTGGATCATAATCTTAAGATCTTAAGGAATAGATTTAGGTTTTGTTTTCGATCTAATTTTCTCCTTCAAGAAATTTCCTTTTAACTCTTTTATTCTTTAAGATTGTGTTAAATGCGATGTTTGTTGATTTCATTGATCAGCTTTCACTAATTTTGTTCGTTTTGCCTTTTATTAACTCTTTTTTTGTTGTTTTTGCATGTTATTATGTGTGTGTCCTGCAACAGACTGACGAAGATATGTTGATGAGGGTGAGTACAAACAATTTTTATTTTGTAAATTATCTACTAATAAACCGCCCCTTGATAATAATCCTGGTACCCTAAATACACACCGTACGTTAACGCCCACTTCATAACATTTTCTCATTTATCTGCCCAGCCTAAAGTGATCACGAGGCCTTATAACATATTTACACAGTTAAAATACAATAATGCCCCTGGGCGGAGGCAACCAACAATACAGCTTAAAAGAAGAAGCGTGATTACGTAATTAGAGAGAATCGGGGCCAATATTCACGTAAGTATCATTTCAAGCAGAAACCGACGTTACCCTCACGTGACACTGTAGCTGCCTTAAGAATAAGAAGAAATATAAAGCGCTTACATTTTTCTACCCCATTTCCTCGTTTATCTTCTCTTAAGCTACCAGCTAGAGATCTCTTCACCTACGTAAGGTACAGAGGTGCGAAGCACCTCAAATTAAAAGTACATATTTATAACACACAGCTGTTAGGAAGCTCTCAGGACAAATAACAATCTAATTTTCTCTTTTTCGCAGTCCGAAACTCACAACCCATTCGAGAGTCAGGCCGCGCTGACGAATGGGCTCTTCAACGGTCTCCACGTGTCTGACCCGGACGATCCCGGCCATGGGCGGGACGACGGCGACGAGAGGGCGACGCTCGAGCTCGCCGAGCTGCGCAGGCAGGTGCTGTTCCTGCAGGGCCAGCTCGAGGACAAGGAGAAGACGGTGCGCACGCTGCAGGAGCAGGTGGTGAGGCTCGCGAACGACGACGGACGCTCGAACTCTGCGCCGGCGTCCACGGCCTCGCACGACGGCCAGACGTGCAACGCAGCCACGCAGACCGAACGGGTGAGCATAGGCGCAGCACAGGCGTTGCGCATGTACTGCAGTAGAGGCCGGTTGTAACACAAAGTGGACGCAGTGAAGGTCCTAGCATCTATTGTTGGAGACTGCGTTGAAAGCGTTTTTACAATTCCATCGTGTTTTGGGGGGTATTTTCACCCTATTAGGAGGGCCAAAAATCTCAGGAACCTACTACGCTCATGCTGTTCCTCTGTAATCCAGGGTCCCCATGCGTTGACGTTATAATCGGCCTCTACAGCGTTCTTTTACAGACTTTTACAGTGAATTTAAGAAGACAAACCCTTATAAATCCTGGCAACATGTAAGTTGCTTCTAAGGGAATATCTGACCCGTTTCCCTCGCTAAAGCTAAAGAGGGACTTGCGCATAACGAACGTTTCATGAGCGGCTTGCGCAGAAGACTTATGACCTTCATAAATTCACTGTAGAAATGTTTATTAACCGATTCCAAACTTATGGAAAACGTTCCACGTCGATTAAGACAAAAGGACTGGATGTTGTAACGTTTTGTGTTGCCTCGAACTGTTTTTAATGTGGTTTACTATTCAAGCTTCGACCGATCTCGGCGGGTCCATCGTTCTTTAACGGTCCGTCGGTCGATGGGAGCGCCCTCGTCAGGTAAAGAAATCACCTAAGCTGCGCACGTCGCACTTAAGATCCATTAGCGGTTTGTCCATCCAACGCGCACACCTGCAAGGTTCAAAATCAAGCTTTTCTGACTCTCCAATTGGTTTGAGGACCTGCAGGTTTGCGCGTTACACCAAATCACGCACTAGACGATACACCTAAACGCCTTTCTCCTTCTCTCTTTATGCTGCTCTTGGTGATCGCCTTCGTCGGTTGGGATCGCAGCTTTAGGATTGGGAAGGTAGTGTTGGCCGACGTTTTGTTCGGTGTCGTTATCTTAAGCGCCATTAACCTTCTGTGTTTCCTCAACGTCATTTTCTCTTCCGCTCGCCATTGCCCGGACAATGAAAACACCAAATAACACCTCTTCCTTGCACCCGGAGAATATCTTTAGTAGTTCAATGGAGAAACTCTATTCAAGGCAGCGGAAGCTCTAGCCGCTCAGGAACTCGACGAACACGACGGGTGGTGCCAAGGACGGATACAGGGACGCACGAACAATAATTTTTCCGTCAATACCACCCGTCGTGTTCGTGGCACCTAAGCGGCTAGCAGCTTTTGCCCTCTTGGGTGTTCTTTGAACGTTGCACTTTTGATCCTCGTCTTGAAACGTAATCGTGGCCTAAAACTTGTAATGGAAAAGTGATCGATCTCGAATGATTCTGATGGTGCTTTATATATTTAGAGAGTTGTTTATATATAGTAATATTTATGTATGATATATTTATATTCTTGTGCGAAAATTGATGTTGTTTGTATGTAAGTAATTTTAATTCGCATATATTGAGACTTGTTGGGTGTGGACAGAAATTTAATTTTTAATACAACAGGATTTTTTATGACGACGTTTATACAACAAAAGATGTTGAAATCGATAGCACGAAAATACATTATTATATTTTTTGAATGTGCCCTGCACTATACTATTTCCCCCCAGCACATTTTTACGTTTGAGGCTGTGGTGGATGGTGCTAATGTTGTTTTTCCAAACTTTGCTTCAAACTGTAACATCTTTTTAATTAAACATGCAAATCCAGTACTTGTAATATCGTCCTTATATGTTACACGCTGCATTCTAGCAATTTCGGGTAAGGACTAACAAAACTCCGCATTACACTCATACAACTACACGTATCATTACTACTTTTGCTTGCTTGTTTATGAAAAGAAAAATCAGAACAACGCTCATCATCTTACTACATAGTCTAAGGGTGTGTTATTAAACTAAATGGACCTCGAAGATTGCTGTGTTGTGACGATGTGCAAAGAGGCAACAAGTTTGCTGTGGTAAAATTTTTGGGACATCATAAGGGGATTAACGGATCTAGAAAGTTTATAGAAAGGTCAAAGCTCTATACGCATGATTGTAGAAAAAGATTCCATAGAAACTTATGGTACAATGGAAAATTCGCGATATTTCGAAAACCGTTGTGCCTATCGACTTGTAATTACGGCCATAGGACGTAAAATCTTCTTTTTGATCTACCTTGTGAATTTCATGTGAAAATTCCAAAGTTCATATTTTTGGGTCGAAAAAACGGAAGGTAAACACCCCTTGCGATTTTCTCCTAAAATGGCTCGATTTGATATTTTCAAAATTAGGGTGCCAACCGAAAGGGGACGCATCCCTGATGTATAAGTTTTTCTTTGCTATGACGTTTACTTTCCGAGATATGGACGGTAAAGTGGAAGGGATTTTCTTTTTTGGAAAAATCGCGATATTTCGAAAACCGTTGTGCCTATCGACTTGTAATTAACGCCATGGGGTTTAGAATGTTCTAATTGACATACACTGTAAGTCTCATTGCGAAATTCCAAAGTTCACATTTTGGGGCCGAAAAAACCCGTGGTTAACCACTTACGATTGCCCAAATCGGGCCGACTCAGAATTTTCGAAATTCCGGTGCTTTCCTACGGGAATCACCTTGTACATATTACAAATGTCCCATTTGTATTCAATTCACCACTGTTAAACTTAAACCAACGTTCACAACGAAAACCTTCTCTGAGGCAATCTTCCAGACCGTTTTTCGTTTGGTCCCACACCCACCGTAAAACCGCCGTACTTAGACGACTCCCGATCTTCCCCGATCCCCTATTCAATTTCGTTCCCGTTTCCAGTGCGACTGAGCCGAACCGGAGGCCGGAGTGCGCCCTGCCGACGAAGAGGCCGCCCTCGAGGCTGTGGAGGAGGCCCGGGGAGCCGCCCTCGCCCCAGAGGTACAACACCCCCTCGTCGATACCGAGAAGGGCGAAGAGCCGTCCCAGACCGCCCGCCGGCGACCCCCACGCCGCCTGATCCCATCCGGATCCACGGGTTTATAGAAGAAGTACGGAGGAAGTCGAAAGAGATGTTGACAGAACTGAATCGGGCTTTTTGACAGAGATTAACGTTTAGCTTTATTTATAAAACCAAGCGCACAAGTGATATGATGGAAGAAGCATCCTCCTCTTGTGCCCTGGGGTATTTTTCACTATTGCGCTTGGTACAATCAAATTTTGAATTACGCTCTCTTAACCGTTTCTACCGGTTCTTTTTTTATCACAAACTGAATTCTATTGGGTAAAAGTAACTCTCCAATGTGCCTTTGTTTGACTTAAAAAAGTTCTTATTGCTTTAAATACCGCACGTTATCCATGCGAGAATGGTCGAGCCTCTGTCAGAGTATTAAACAATTATTCTAAGAACGAAATATACCCACGTTCATATATGAAAAATCTAAAATCTAGCGTTTTGTTTTGTGATAAACCTAATAGAATATTTCCCCGCTAGATCTCCAGTAGTACAGCGTAAGCTGTATTAACTTAAATGTCTAGAAGGACTCCGGACAGTATTAGCTGAAGTTCATAGCTGAAAAGTATTTTTTTAGAATTTGTAATTGAGATTTAATGGAGTTTCGTTGGGTCTATGTACTTCTTTTATAATCTCTCAATGTCTCTGTATATACATAGTTAATTGAGATGAACTAGGTTTCGACTGTGATTTATTTAAAAAGTTCCAAGTAATTTTTAAGTTTAAATGTAGTCAAGTTTATACATTTCGTTATTGCTCTCGTTTCACGTTTTTTCTCTCGTATTTTTACATAAATTTGTAATTATTTATTATTTGAAAGATGATCATTGGTGCAATAGGTTACAATATTGTTGCTCCCTCATGAGTATTAATAGTTGTAATGACAGGTTGTAATATTCATAAATATAAGTAAATTATTGCTATTATTTCAATACGTTGTTTTATTCAAATGGGACAAACACAAAGTTCTCGCTTTTACGCCTTAAGTGAAGTTCTGTACTGTCCTACATGTTTTCAAATTTTTTGTAAGAGGTTGTGGGCGCCAAATAAAATTATTTTCGCTGAAAAATGGGGTATTTTCGGCCGCCATTTCATCGAATTGGGCCCAAAAAATCCAGTGGGGTATTTTTCAACATTCTACCTACCTTAAGGGGCCCAAAATATTTTTAGATGTATTTTAACGGTAGAAAACCCCCAAAACATATTTCTCGTTGCTTGTCGCAACGGTTCAACTGGTTGCCTATTCACAACATACTATTTCACATATAGAATATGTATAGAATCATTTAATTAGGACCGTGTAAACCACAGATCAGGTCAGCTGGTCAGCTGGTGTAAACACAGGTATATGTTTTGTGGAGAGAAGGTCGAAGACCCTATGGTCTAAGGAAGAACAATACCCTATGGTCGAAGAGCGAGAGCCGAACCGACAATCCTGGGAGAAGACTACGAAACGCCATCAATAGAGGTACAAACTAACCACCACCCCCATATAACCAATCTGTTATCAATCTTTCCTTAAATCACTCGTAGAGATCCTAACCTACAAATTACACGTGGCTGTGAGCCACGACTAAAAACGGAGATAGAGGAGGTGGATCGGATCCACCTCCAGACCCACTGAATACACTAAATGAGCACGACATCCAAAACGTGACACAAAAAAGACAGAAGCTACAAGACGAGACTATAAGACAACCCAGATTATACACAAACATTCCCTACACTATATATGATAAAGGACCATATGAAGTCTACATCGAACATAACGGAGGACTCAATGTCGGAAACTGCAGCCCACTAAAATTAGCGAAAATCATCTATGACCTAAAATTAGACCACATCAAAAGAGTAGAAAAGAAAGGAAAAAATCGTATCAGTCTGACGTTTAACAATCCAAATTACGCCAACAATATAATCGGTAACGAGCAAATTAAACAACACAATCTAACAGCATACATACCTTCTTCTTCTTCTTCGTTATTTTATGGGCTCGACTACTGCGGTCATTTACCCAGTGGCGGTAGTGTTACCTATCTTTTTTAAATTCCCGTTTAGCCAAAATATGGTTATCGGAGTTATTTAATTAGCAAAAATAATTAACTATAGCTCTCAATCACATGCAGGCAACCATCCTATATCGACTCTACAGTAGGATATTATATTTATTAATATGTTTATTTATAATTTTTAGTACTTCTAAATTAAGTCCTCTCAATAGTGAAATGATTGAGATAGGAGATTCCAAAATACGTGACAATTCTCTATAAAATGAGACAGTGTCATACTTATGACATTCGAATAATATATGCGTTAAACAACCCACCTCCCCGCAGTCACACAGGGGGTCATCTTTTAAATTGATTTTAAAAAGATGTAGCGGTGACATCCCGTGACCAGTCATCAGCCTGTTCATAAACGTTATCAGATTTCTTGGAAGAGTATTGTATTTTGAAAACCATGGGGATGAAAAAAATGTGTCCTGTACCTTACTGAAGAAGGTATGCGAGTCTTTTATTTGAAGTGACCATCTTGTCCTGAAGATATTTAGACTGTAATTTTTCATAATAGAAAAGCAATCTTGGTAGTCCAGGGTATATGGATATGGTACATTTAAATTTGCTCCTAGAGATGCCAGCTTATCGGCCATTTCATTGCCAGAGAAACCCTTATGTCCTGGGATCCAATGAATTATTATTGATATTCCCCTATACCTAAGAGAGATGATGTTTTTCTTAATTTCTAAAATCTCGGAAGTCATAGCATGGAATTTATGATTCTGAATTTTTTTAATTGCGCTTTGTGAATCGGAGAAGATGATGGATGATTTAAAATTATGGTCTTGGATTATCTGTATGGCTTTTTGAATCGCCGCTATTTCTGCAGAGCAAATTTGCAACTGGTCACTTAATTTGGACATAAATTTTATTTGCTTTCCCGGAACGTAGACACCCATACCTGTTTTGTTAGAATTTGGGTCTTTAGAGGCATCTGTATAAACCTGTATGTAATTAGGAAAATGATTATGGAAATAATTGCTAAACTCATGCTGATTATGTATTTTTAATTTACTAAAATCCGGTATGATACATCTTATCGTTTCCATTAGGTAACTCTGATGCATTAGAAAGGGTGCATAATTTGGTTTGGGATTAAATCCAGGGAAAAAGTTCCAAAACCGCTTACTTGCTTCCTGGACTAGACTATCACCCTCTATATCATCCAATGGGCCTAACGTTTCTTGAGGTAGTTTTAGTAGTTTTGAGAGGGGATGATGTTCAATTGAACTACATTTCATGACAAATTTGTTTGTTAAGAGAATTCGTCTTGTATTAAGATCTGTAATCCCACTTATCCCTTGAAGAGCCAAAATTGGTGTTGACTTAAAACAACCCAATACTATTCTTAGTGATCTGTTTTGGATTGACTCTAATTTATTAAAAATCGACTTATTATGCACGTTGAACACTTGGCACGCATAGTCCATATGAGAGCGGATTGTACTTTTATATAACATTAGTAGGGTAGTGGGATCAGCACCCCATTTAGTCCCACACAGGGTGCTCAAAACGTTAATCCTCTTACGGCATTTGTCCTCAATATATTTAAAGTGTTTATTCCACTTAAGATTATAGGTTATGAAAACTCCCAAATATTTTATATTGTCTGTTACCTTAAGTAAGTGACTATTCAGATATAGCTTCGGATACTGTTTCTTAACACGACCCTTTCTGAATACCATGAATTCCGACTTATCGTAAGCAAATTGCAGCTTGAGCCTGCTGATATTTAAAGAGAGATTATTTAAACTTCTTTGCATTGCCTGAAATATTATTGGAAGAGAGCTGCCTTGACACATTAGCATAATGTCATCTGCATATTGCACAAGTACTGTATCTTCGGACATACCTTCATATAATGACATAGTATAAATATTGAAAAGTAGAGGACTTAGGGGGGACCCCTGTGGGAGGCCTCTACTGGTATGAACGGAACTTTGAAGAAGATTTAAAGAGTTGTCTTTAATCGCTAGCAGTCTCCTTTTAAAGAGATTATAGATTACCCTTGCTTCGGAAATTGGTACCCCTAAGTTTAATAGTCTCTTAAATAGAATATTAATGTCAACATTATCATACACTGATTTAATGTCTACAAATACACCAAGCGACAGCAGATTAGTTTTAAATCCCTTTCTTATCCAATGATATATATATGTAATGGCGTCTGCGCAACTCCGTCCTCTTCTAAAACCAAATTGTGTTGCAGGTAGTATGTTATTTTTTTCTACAAACCATTCCAGCCTATTTTTAATAATTGCTTGAAATGTTTTTGAAATACATGAGGATAACGCAATAGGACGATAATTATTGCTATCCAACGGATTTTTTCTTGGTTTTAGAAGCGGTAGGATGGTTATTTTTTTCCACTCCTCAGGAATGTTGCCCTTTGATAAGATTTCATTAAAAATGTTAATAAGACTTTGTTTCCCTCTCACTGAAAGGTATTTTAGCATTGAATATACAATGTCATCTTGCCCGGGAGCAGTGTTTTTTGTTTTCATATTTAAAACAAATAACAGTTCATAGTATTCGATTTTATTAAAATTGTCATTATAATTGAGACTACACTTTTCTAATTCTACAGTGCTTTGGGGGAAAGACCCCCCTTCAGTCAGTCTATTTAGGATTTCAATCGCTATGTTATTTGACGGTAAAAATTTTCTGTATTTAACTTCTTGACCATATTCGAATTTGTGAATAATATCCCATAGTTTTCCGACTGGCGTTGATCTATTTAGATTGCTACAGAATTTTCTAAAAGTATCTCTTTTTTTAATTTTAAATAGTCTTCTGGCCTTTGCTATGCATCTCTTGAGCTCAATGTAATTTTCCATATTCGGATTATTTCTAAATTGTGAAAGTTGAATTTGCTTCGCTTTGAATGCTGTACTGCATTCCCCATCCCACCACGGGAGACTCTTTGCCTTTGGATCACTAGTATTTTTATATTTCGGAATCGATTCACTTCGTGCATAATCCAAAATTTTGTTAAATTCCTGATAGGTCAAAATTTCCGCTTCTTCGAACAACTCATCCACAATTTTACTATATTTTATCCAATCCCCTTTAGCGAAGTTAAACCTTTTGTCCTTTGTCTCTGTCGAGGACTGTACATAAGAACTATGAAAAATACACCGTGTAGGGAAATGATCGCTCACTGTAGGCACACTCAATACTTCAAAACTACATTTAGCAGCTAAGCTCTTAGATGTCAGCGCTAAATCAATTACTGAATTGTTTTGATTGGGGTTAGTTAGTCTTGTTGGCTCTCCGTTGTTTAAAAAAATGATATTCAATGACTCCAAAGAGTTGTAAATTATATTCCCATTATGATTTACTTTATACGACCCCCACGCTGTATGATGAGCATTTAAATCACCCATTACTATTAGTGGTGTTTTGACTTGAGATATTAACCCCTCCCATGCTGAACGCTGAAGATTTGTTTGGGGACTGTTGTAAATATTCATGACTGTAACATTATATTTCTCAAGACAGATAGCTTGAAATTGAGTGTATTGTGACATTCCCGGATTTCCTAAGATAACCGGATGGTGAGGGATATTTGATTTTACTAGAGTTAGAATACCTCCATAACCATCATGTCTATCTTGTCGATAAACATTATATTGTGGGAAAGAAACCATAAATCCATATATTAAGTGAGTTTCATTGAGAGCTAAAATATCAGGGTTATAGCGATTTATCAATAATTTTAGATCTAAGAAGTTATATTTGATACCGTTTATATTCCATTGAATTATGCTTAAAGGTAACTTCTGCATGAACAATCAGGGTCTTCCATGGACACGTGATGTCCCGAAATTACCTGAATTTTGAATTGAAACATTTAGACTATTAATTAGAAAATAAATTTGCTTGAGAATTTCAGATAGATTATCCGGAGATGCTGTGATCCTAGCATCTCGGATATTTGATACCTCCTCTAAGGGAGGATTGTAGCGGGTGAAAACCATCGGACAGTTATTTGATGGATGAAAAGAAGATGTGGAGGGAATTATGGGATTTTCCGGTTGCTCATTAGGCCTTTTCCTTTTAATTGTATCGCCTACTTTAGAGGCTATATTGTATGTAAAGGGACCAGGGGTGGGGGGGATAATTGATCTTCTTTGATTGATTTCGATATTTAAGTGATCTGCTTTTTCCTTTAAGGGGGGGAAGTCACCCGGATTGGGAACAAATGGCCCTTGAATGAGATTAGGACCCCTCTTGGGGTAAAGTTGATTGGCTTCAAAGAACGAGACTCCATCCATTGCCATTACGTACCGCATGTTTTTTTGCCTTTGATACTCTGGACAGGATTTGTTTGTTGTAAAGTGATCATCTGATTTACAATATAAACAAAATTTATTGCACTCCCCTTCATGAGGGTTTTTTGTGCATTTGGAGCATTTTTCTCTCCCTCTACATTGTGTTTTGGTATGGCCAAATATAAGGCACTTACCACATTGAATTACTGGGGAAATGAAGGGGGATGTTTGAAATGGATGTCCATAAATTTGTATTTCACGCGGAATCGTTGTCCCTGAAATTGTACATACTATGGAGGGGGTGTGGATAAATTTAACTTCTTTCGATCGCCTATCCCTGGTGGTCAGACGTCGAAGATTGATGATTTTACAGCCTTTAATTGTAGGGATTTCCAATGCTTCCCTTAGTTCCTCATCTGAATAATTTAAGTCTACGTGTCGAATCAGAAATTTACAAGACACTCTATTATATGGTATATATATTTTGTATCCCAAATTGAGGAGTCTTTCATCAGTTAGTAAATTATTTGCCGCTGTTGGATTGGAGAGTCTCACTCCAAGTCTATTTTTGCCTTTCCTTTGTATATTTAGGACGCTGCTTAGTTTAAGATTGAACAGATTCTTCGCAATACCTAGAGTATTATAATTACCTAAATTCTGACCATTCGTACTTTCTATAAATATTTCGAATGGTCCACGGTCTGATAAACTATATTTAAGTGTGTCAGTCTTATTGAGATTTTGATCCCCTCTATTATTTGACTGTCTATCTGAAGGAATTTCCCTAATTATTTTCATTTCTTCATCCAAATATTGCACTATGACTTTTGGAGTGTTCTCTCCAACGATTGTATCAATTATAGAGGAGGGGGGTCCCGGACCCCCGCCCCCTTCACTCATTATAAGGACCTAACCTAGATGTATTGGTCTCACCTTATAATATCGATCAGAGATCACAGAAATTGAAAATATGAATTTAGATGGACTGTAAGAGTTAATATGAAGGTTGTTACCTGCTATGGAATTATGATGCTTTGATTACACTTAGATAATTAACGAATTACGCACGCTTTTAACTTCGCTCCGAACGCCACGCTATCCGGCACGAGAATGGAGCATACATACCAAATCACAAAACCACATGCAAAGGAGTCATTAAAGGAGTAGACGTGGAATATACAGATGAAGAAATTAAAGGTATTGAAATTCCAAACTTCAACAATGGAAAAATTATACACGCAAGAAGACTCACCATTAAAAACAAATTCAGTAAAGAAGTAAGATATTGTAGCGAATGCCCCGTATAAGCCGTTGTTATGGAAAAAAACAAGTGTTGTTTATGTAATTGTGAAATGTAGAATACTGACGTCAATGTAGAACTAAATCTGTGTGTGTAAAGACTGCTGTAATTTTAGAAGAGTAAAACCTGTTTGTATAAGAAACCGCTACAAATGGGGGCCTGTCCGGGATTTGGTGAACCGAAGTAGCGGAAAAAGGTTTGGTGGACCTGGGATGGCGTACGGAAGTGATGGCGATAACACGCAGCGGAGAGGCGAGGAGTGCAGTCTGTGCGGCGTTATGGAGTTGTTGAGCGGCTGGCGCGGGTCGGGATGCTGTAGAGTCCGAAGCTAAGTACCATCACACAAATACACACCACTATAACACCAAGGTTTAGGTTAACCTAAACAGGTCTAGATTTAGGAAAACACTCGAATGGATTGACTGCGTGCGGCTGGCGCGCGTGGCCCGTTTGAGTGCTACACTCACATTCGTAACTCGTATTGGGAGACGGGCGCTGTTCATCTTTAGTACAAGAATTGGTGATGGTTGACCACTGGGTTGTGCGTCTGGAGCCATGAAGCAGTTGCTGGGGATTTCAGTAACTGCAGGAGCAGCGGAGGATTTCAAGAGACAGGTCCCTCTTCTACCTGGAGCATTGGATGGGATTGGTTATCCCTGGTGTCTTTGGTGGTCAGAAAGAGGATTGGCCTGCATGGTTTCGATTTGCTGCTGATGAATTTTTGTACAGGATTTGCAGTCCAACCCGCTCAATGGAGTTAATCACACACATACACATGCATACAATTACACATATACTTGCAATTTATTGCAAATGGATTTGGCAAGGATACTGGCGTGTTTTGTTTGATTTTCAGATCAACTATGGCGAGATTCCCCGAGGTGAATATCGCCTGGAGAGGACAACTGGCTCTCGATGGATAAGTTCTGGCGGAATTTCTGAAGAAGGGGAGGGGCGGTGCGCGTGAGCGGTGCGCATGGTAGCAGTAGCCGAAGCATTAGCCGTAGCAGTAGCAGTAGCCATAGTAGTAGCAGTAGTAGTAACCGAAGCAGTAGCCGAAGCAGTAGCAGCAGTAGCAGTAGCCGTAGCTGTAGCAGTAGCAGTAGCCGTAACCGTAGCAGTAGCCGTAGCCGTAGCAGAAGCAGTAGCAGTAGTAGTAGCAGTTCGCTGATATGGTAGTCATTCGCTGATATGGAGTACTGAGAAAGTAGATCGTCCGAGGGTCGAGGGCGACCCTGAAGACGGGGAGGGATAGTGTAGCGAATGCCCCGTATAAGCCGTTGTTATGGAAAAAAACAAGTGTTGTTTATGTAATTGTGAAATGTAAAATACTGACGTCAGTGTAGAACTAAATCTCTGTGTGTAAAGACTGCTGTAATTTAAGAAGAGTAAAGCCTGTTTGTATAAGAAACCGCTACAATATATTAGATCAACCACAGTTCAAATAACACTATCGGGAAACATAATTCCAAAAGAAATTCTACTGTTTGGAATGGCATACCGAGTTACACCATTTATACAACCGGTTATACTGTGCAATAACTGCCTAAGATATGGCCACACAAAGAAACAGTGCAAGGCAACAACAAATAAATGCACAACATGCACAAAACCGTTGCATCAAGGAGACTAAAAATACTGCATCTACTGCAAGAATAATGAACATTACACGACGAGCAGAGTATGCAAGGAGAGAAAAAGGCAGAATCAAATGCGATACAAGATGACAATGGAAAATATATCCTTTTATGAAGCCAATCAAAGTATACTAAGACAGACAACCAACACACACGACAGATATGAAATATTAGCAACACATGAGGAATTCCCAGAATTACCGAGTATGCCAACAAACAACCACATAGAAATTCCACAGAGACGGAACTACCTAACCACATCCAGAAAAGCAACAACAACATATAGCCAAGTTGCAAAGAAGAAGAAAACAATGAACCAGGGAAAAGACAGGAGAGAAGAATACAGAGAAGACACAAGTGAAAGTGAAGAAGAACAAATGAATAGAAACAACCCGATACAGGGAAAACACTATCGCCACCAATCAAGACAACAGCGAACCTATACAAATACAACAGAGAATAACAAACAAGAACCAGACAACAATTAACAATGTGATCCCTATTTAACACAAATAGAATAAGTCATGCAAAAAATTAGCAATGAAGAAGACAAAGACATAGACTGCACACTAGTGGTAAAGGCACTTAAAAACATGTACCGAGAACATAGAGCGAGAATGAACACCCATGACAGAAACAGGTTTAATCAAAATCATCCAATGGAATATTAACAGTATACGCAACAATCTTATCAATCTCAAAATAATCATACACGAACACAACCCAGACATAATTTTAATCAACGAAACCAGAATAAACCCGGATCTCCATGTATATGTACCGAGATACTGTATCTACTGAGACGACAGAAAAGATGGATATGGAGGAATAGCTACACTCGTTAAAACAAATATCGCACATAAACTGATAGAAAATAATCACAATATAAACAAAAATGGATTCCAATCCATAATCATAAACATAGAGATACCTGAAATGAATATCATAAATGCATACAACTCACCTAAAAATAAAATACAAGGCGAAGAATGGAAATCCTTCATCAGAAAACACACAAACAAACAAACCATCATAATGGGGGACCTGAATGGTCACCACCCTATATGGGGCAGTGGAAAATCGAATTATACTGGAAACATGATCAAAAACACCATGGATGAACTAAAACTCTCAATAATCAATACCGGAGAGCCAACAAGAATAACACCACCCCACATTAAAAATTCAGCTGTAGACATCACCCTAATTACAAACAACATAGTATGAAATAGCACCTGGAGCGTTCTAAATGAATGTGGTAACAGCGATCATCTCCCTACCATGTGCACAGTCACATACAAGTATAACGAAGCAACATACCCAAAAAGAAATACAACAAGAATAAAAGAGTCAAACTGGACCAAATTCACAACGATGTTGGAAAAACAAGACATGGATCAAAAGACCAACATCAGTTATACAACCTTTCAAGACAGCATAACAAAAGCAATCAAGAACGCACAAAACTCTTCAACTAGAACCAAAAAAACTGAAGAATATTTTAAAGAAACAACATGGTGGGATAAAGACTGTAATGTACTCATTAAACGAAAAAGGAAATTAATTAGAAAACTCAAAACACGCCCTAACCTGAACACATTTATAGAAATTAAACAAGTAATAGCCATCATCAAACGAGAATTTAATAGAAAAAGAAGAAACTCTTCCAAAAACTTCTGTGAATCAATAGACCGGAACACACCATCGACAAAAATATAGACAACCATCAAAAAATTCTCATATAACCAGCAAGCAAGACATAGATCAAACTTACCTCCTACTGTAATAGCCCAACAGATCTCCCTAAATATGAAGTCGAATCCAAATAATACAGTAGACCATATGTTGCCAAGAAACAATATAAAAACAAAACCAATAACCACCATCGAAATCAACCACGTACTAGCTAATAAGAAGAAGAAGTCAGCCCCAGGCCTAGATGATATATCATACCAAGCACTACAAAACCTCCCAAACAATTATAAAGAACACCTACGAAAAATATACAACCAGATCATTAATTCAGGAAAAATCCCCAAAGAATGGAAAGAGAGCCTAATAATCCGATTTTTAAAGCCACATAAAGAACCACACTGCCCAGAAAACTATAGACCGATAGCCTTATCATCATGTGTAGCGAAGACCTTAGAAACTATAATCAAAATAAGAATAGAGTGGGAATTAGAAAACCAAAAACGGCTGCCTATACACCAAATCGGCTTCAGAAAAGGAAAAGGATGTACACAGGCGCTTGCAATAATTTACCACACAATCCAACTAGGTCTGGAAAATGGAAGACATACACTGGCAATCTTCATAGACATCAAAGCGGCATATGACAATATAGACCTCAATTTACTACGTCAATACCTCATAAACAACAAGATAGCAAACAATATAGCTAAATTCATCATAAACTTGTACTCCAATAGAAGAATATATGTACTGGATAGTGAAAAAAACAAAGTCGGACCAGAACTGACAAACAAAGGGGGGTCCCCCGACTCAGGGGTCCCCTTTAAACCTTTTGCTGTTCAATTTATACACCGCATCTCTACGCAGTCAAGCAAACGAGGAAGTCAAAATTATACAATATGCAGATTACATTGTTTTCATTCCACAGGGCCCAAATAAAGATATGCTGATACACCAGATGAATAAATTCATAACTAAAATCCAACCGTGGTTTATGAAACATCAATTCACTATCTCCACAGTGAAGACAACAGCCGTCATGTTCAGCAAAGGAATCAATAAAAGAAGCCTCAATTCAATTTGGATTAACCAGGAAAAAATTAAATGGGAAAACACAGTCAAATACCTAGGAGTAACATTTTCCAATAACCTAAAATAGAATAGACACATAAACCAAATTAAATACATTACAGATAAAAGAGCCAACGTAATAAAATCCCTGTGCTCCACAAAATGGGGAGCAGACCCAAAGATCTTAAATACAATTTACAGGGGATATATCAGGCCAATTTTCGACTACGGATCACAAATATTTGACAACTGTGGTGGATACACACAAGGCGATTGGACATTATGCAGAATAAAATATTAAGGATCATCACGGGAACAATGAATACGACCTCCATACTAGAAGGAAAATACTAGCAATCAAACTGATATGTAAGATATACTCGGACAAAAACAACCCATTAATAAGTATTTTGGAAAACACGGGAAAATACAGACCAGCACAGCATAAAACATCATATTTACTAGAGGCACTTCAAAGTATCAAAACGAAAATAAACGGCAATAACTTTCTAAAATACGAAATACCTCCTAACTTTAACACAGACATCATAACACAAATCAAAAAAATCAACTGCATTATACCAAACTATAAAAAGATAAAAATAGACAATGACCAACAATTGAAAGAATATTACAACAAATACTACGTGCAACACACACACATATACACAGACGGCGCCAGGGATCCACTGACCAACAAATCAGGAATCGGAATATATATTCCGGAACATAACATTAACTATGCTTCTAGAGTCAATAATCTAACACAAATATGCAATATAGAGCTAATAGCAATCAATAAAGCTCTCAAAATAGCAGAAAAGAAAAATCTAAATAAAAGTATAATATTTACAGACTCCCAAGCTGCTATTAAAAAAAATCAACAACACCACTGCTAAAACGTCAAAGTATATAACACTACAAATATGAAGTAAAATTAATAGAGCAAATCAACGAGGGGACAAGATCGTAATAGGGTGGATCCCAGTACATGCAGGATTCGAGGGTAACGAAAGAGCGGACAACATCGCAAGCGTGGGAAAAGAACTAAATATACCAGAGGAAACACCACTACTCGGAGAGGACATATGGCCACACATAAAAGACGACATACTAAAACAATTCAAACAGACATGGGCCAGTACCATCAAAGCAAAAAATACCTACTATGGTAACATACAACCCAACTTCCCAACAATGACGTGGTACAAAGATGTAGAATATGTATCAAAAAAACATATCACAACCATTACAAGAATCAGGACTGGCCACTGTCGAACTCCCGAACACCTATTTAGAATGAGACTTAAGGATGACCCTTTTTGCTCGTGCGGAGGTGTAGGAACCATTAACCACATCCTCTTCGAATGCAATACAATAAATACAAATAACATAAACCTATATGATGAACTGATCAAAGCCAAAATTAAAACACCAATATCTACAACCTCACTACTTTTAGATATCAACAACCAGGCCATCACAACCTTAATAAAATCGCTAACCCAAAATAACATACACTTGTAATATCACAACCCAAACATATTCTACGAACAGGAAAATCCTCTATAAGCAACCAAGAAGACAAACTCCAAGACTGATAGCATGACTTCGAATCAGACAAGGTTGCAGTTCTAACAACAACATATTCAAAGGGTGACAAGTAAATAGCCATCACTACTGGGTGAATGGACCAGCATCCGAACCCAAATAGACAGCCAGATGTCTAAGAATTGAAAAGAAGAAGAATAAGAAGACTAACCTTATCTGTGGTATACAGTATGGAGCTTTCGAGATGATGCATTTCAAGTCTAATCAGGGTACCTATTCCTGAATGTGGGTAATTGTAATTACCTAGGGAAATTTTAAAATTACCGTTCCGTCAATAATTATACTTATTGGTGGAACGGTAATTTCAAAATTTCCCTAGGTAATTACAATTTCCCACATTCAGGAATAGGTGCCCAGTCGGTGTGAGGGAAAGAGCGGCAGCCTCGGAGGTGGTCTGTAAAGATTTTTCTTATTGAACACAAAATAAAAAAATGGCACTTTTTGTACTAAAAAAAGACTGTATAGAGGTGGTGGGAAAAATAATTTTAATTTTAGGAAATCAGTAGTTTTTGAGGGAAATAATAAAATGTGAGAAATGTCGCCAAATTTGCCGGTTTTCAAAGTGAAATTTTTATATCTTCCCGTACGATATTCCCATGGGTAAAACGACAATAATAAAGTTCGATTATTATACTTTACGCCGATATAGAAATTTTGCCAAAAAAATCTGGAGAAATATGTGAAAAAACGATTATAAACAGCGCGGTTTTCGTGCCTGCGCCCTTTTGAAATTTTAAATGCAGGTGTGCTTTGCCGAGATATCGTAGTGGCTACACGACCGCGTCACGCAAGTGTGAGAAACGTAACGAGTGATTAGATAGAATTTAAGAGAATTATTACATCGAAAAATTATATAAAAGAAATGTTTTATAAGGTTTCGGTCGCGTTGGTGAGGCCAACAACACTCGGATTTCCACAAAATTTACACAAAACACTGTATACTGCTCGTAGATAACGTTTCTGGAGGTGCCAGGTGAGGAAAATGCATAAATTGGGAAATATAAATATTTAAACATTTCCAATTTTTGGCGAATGCGCACGTGTAAATTGCAAACATTTCTATTTATGGTGAATTCGCCACTTAATTGTCACATCAGAAAAGAATAGAAATAGACATACCAACATGAATAATGCAATTAATATAGAAATACTATGGTGTCTTCTTCTCATTCTTCAAATATTTTCATATAAAACAAACAAACTCCATCAATCTAACCTTGACTCTGTACATTCAAACCAAGTCGAAAGTATTTGTCGTAATGTGTTAATTTTGTAGCCCAGAACACCGCGTTCGCCATTTTGCAAGAAAGTGATGAGATTTTTGACATCTCACATGAAGTATTCCAATGGAACAGAAAAAGTAGTGCGAAAAACACAGTTCCGTGGTCGTAATTGTCGTATTCCGTGCGTTCCGTCCCTCTATGACGTGAACAATGGCTGATTTGTAAACATTCGGAAGGCATAAATTCAAATTGTGATTAAAACAAAAGTACTGATTTTCCTGACCTGGGTTAACCACAAATGATATGAAGACCCCATATATAGTGTTTCCTGGCAATTTTGTGTAAATCCGAGTGTTGTTGGCCTCACCAACGTGGCCAAGGTTTCTATAAAACCAATAAAACCCAAGTACCTAACGTCACAGTGCGCCCAGGACTCCCACACAGGAAGAAGTAGTCTGTAACGTTTCTATAAAACAAATAAAACCCAAATACGTAATGTTGCATAAAGCAGTAAGCTGCGATGCGTTCCATTTGGTCGATTAAACCATAGGGTATTGTTCTGAGTTTCATGTATCGTAAATAAGACGCGCCACGAGGTTAGGAACAGTGGTTCGTCGTAATTAGTGTGATAATTGGTGTAATAACGGTGTTATTATAAATTTTGAAAGGTAAGACTTGGTGGTAAGATTGTTAAGTATAACATATTTCAATGTAAAAGTGTAGGGTGTAGAATATAACCAAATATACGGTTGCCTTATTTTGCATAAATTGAGATTTTTCCCTCTGGAAAACTGGATTGATTTCACTTTAATTCTGTTGATCGTTGTAGTTTGTATTGCAAATATTACTAGTAGTACCATAATTAACATCAAATATTTCATTATGGAAGCAATCATATTCAAGCAACTTTCCTTATCGCACAAATAAGTACTGCTCACCAGTTGTAAACTCTGCTTATGGATCAAACATGTTTCACAATTTTCTTACGAACGCTGCCCGTATGTTAAGGGGGAAACACGTATGTTGATTTTATAGAGACATTTGTAAAAGACATTTTGTTACATCAGTTATGCTAATCCCAATTTAAAAATAACTGCCTGCATCAGTACCTAAATGTGTTGATAACTGTAACACAAGCAGTATTATTATACTATAAATCATAGTAATATTTACCATGATACCCTGCCCACTCCTTTAGAGGTGAACGTCCCTATTGTAAGTGGTTCTGATCATTCTAGTCTTGATATAAATCAAGAACATTTCTGAAACAATTGAATTTAAATAACTCAGATTCATCAAGTCTTGAAAGTAAAATGTATCAGATACATAAAAATGCAGGTAATTATCTAAACAATGCAAGCTTATTAAGTAATGAGAGCAGCTAATCGAACACTTTAAAATTTATACGAAGAGGGTAGGTTCAAGTTTATTTAACTATTTGTTTCTAGTTTTAAGAAACTATCGAACGAAGAAAAAGGAAGATAAACTTTGTTTCATAACATGTCCATGATTTTTACTCTAATTAGGAATTTGTTTTAGGAATCATGCAGTTCAAAACTAAAGACGGAGGACGACAAATCTTACTGAAAAGCATTAGAATTAAAGTTGTCGGTGACTATTACGGTCTCTAATCTTAGAATAATTTCAGTTCTATTCTCTATCATTAAATATAAATGTTTTGTTTGAATTTGTGTTTTCTTTGTTGTTTGTCATTCAGCAATACTGCGTGAAGTGGAAGTGGCACTTATTCATTGGTTTATAAAAACTTGGGATCGTTTACACCAAGCAATATATAAGATTACTTAAGATTATGGAGCACTTATTCATAGAAACTTTACAAAAGAAAACGGTCTTGTAAGTGTTACATAATTTTAAGTGGACTTATATTTTGTTTGATGTAAATGGACCAATGAATGCAATAATAATCGAATTTCAAAGTTCCCGCCAATTTCAAAATCCAGCAATTTTCGAATTTCCCGCCAATTTCAGTGGTCAGTGGTGGGGAGAGCAAGGAATAAATATGGCGGCAAATGTCATCGGTGTCGCCTTAAAATAACACGGTAGTCACGCTTCTCTAAGGTATATGTTTTGTGGCGATTAGTGATTTGTGTCATCTTCCAACGGACGACGGTCCTGTTCGAATTTTCAGACTTTTAACAGAAATCTTAGCAACGCCTTGTAAACAAAACGTTAGTCTCATTAGTCTCTTTTGTGGTTATTTCGGTGTGATATTCAGACATTAGCACTCGTCGATTTGTGTGAACTTCACCAGTATGTTCATGCAGGTAAGACTTTTTTTTTAAGACTCATTTTTTTACATGAGTTAAAATTTAACGCTTACAAAATGGAAGCCGTCTTCAGTCATACATTCTAGTAGATAAGCCCTGGTTATCGGCACTGTTCTCTCTTTTAAGTTCTCCCCCATAACTTTCAGACATTAGCACTCGTCGATTTGTGTGAACTTCACCAGTATGTTCATACGGGTAAGACTGTTTTTTTCGACTCATTTTTTTACACGAGTTAAAAGTTAACGCTTACCAAATGGAAACCGTCTTCAGTTATACATTCTAGTTGATAAGCCCTGGTTATCGGCGCTGTTCTCTCTTTTAAGTTCTCCCCCATAAGGCCGGTAAAGAAGCCTGAGCCGGTACCGAAAGATGTGTCCGAGGAGTTCGAGACGCTCTCCCTGGCCCCATTCTCTACGACTCCTAAGCTGTTCTTTGATCACGTAAAAGTGGGCAGCAGTTGCGTTCAGAGGTTGCTCATCAAGAATTCGACCAATCAAGATGTTCAGGTAAGCGTAACCTTATTCATTGAATCAAACCACCCAAAATGTGCATTCGTTTGCCAGTCAGGTTTAGAAAATATTAAATTTTTTATTGAGTTATGTTTATAGCATTAGTAAAATATGACAGAATTATAATTATAAATTTCTATCTCTGTTTCAAGTTACATGTGAACACCTCAATCCCGCCAGAGTTCCAAGTGACGCTCAGTTGGGATTGTATGAACATAGGAAGAGGTTCTGACGTCTTCTTTGAAATAGCCTGGACGCCACAAATGGAGCAGAGCGGCAGATATGCAATCATATTTGAAGACCTCAAGAGGATCAGGAGGGATGTACCGGTCGCGTTTAAATCCATCGTCCCGGTAAGTGGCATGTATCAAACAGATGGGATGGTAATAGGTAGTTAATTAACGAATTGATAACAATGTGTAAGTCCCTTTATCATGGGATAGTGTTCATTATTTTTATCTATCCTATACAGATTCACCTGTTTTCTAGAAACATTAACTTTGTTATCTCCTTATTTTTTAAATTGACCTTGGAATGAGTGTATTAATTGTGTCGTACCATAATAGTACTGAATAGTTCATTGCTTTATTTTCAATAGAAACCGAAGAAAGGTGCCAAAGCGAAGGCCAAAAAGAAAGAAAAATCTCCAACGAAACGATATTACTCTACTAGGCCACCGCATATATCACCGAGACGCATGTCGCCTTGTAAAAGACCGCCTTCAACGCTGAAGACGCCGAAAGAGCACTCCCTGTATGCATCCAGAGGACAAGAGAATGTTCCAGTCGCTTTACCATCGATTCAGTCTGAAAGTGTGCATGCTGACAATCGATTCACTCGGTTTAATTTTACTATGAGTAGAAGAGAGACGTACACCATCTCAAAGAAGGAGGAAGAATTTGATGACAGTTTAAGAGACGATTGTACACTCGAGCTGCCTGGAATTGTCCACAATAGACAACCGTTACAATGTTCTCAGGCCGATAATGTATCAATTGACCAAGGATCGTCCAGTATTGAATACAAAATGAAATTACTGCAGGCACAGTTTTTAGGCTCTTCAGATTCGCCTTGCCTTGTAAAGCCTAAATACTTAAATTACTGGGAGGATGTTTCAAGGTGAAGAATTGCATGTTTTTTGTATTGATTTGTTTATCATATTTTTGGCACACCTGAATTTTGTACATTTGTGTATGTTATATACTGCATCATTGATTTGGGTGATTCAAATAGTTCTACTTATGAATAGATGACATACAATAGCTCAGCTCATTCTTTCCTAACTTATATAGTTAAAATATATCTGAATATATATGGACATTTTACTTCTAATCTGTTTTGCGTCATTATATGCCTCTGTGATCGTTATATTTTTACTGTAGTATTGATTTATCTAAAATTTTTATCTTGTTATTTGTGAATATACCTCATATCACAGCCCAGTTATTGTCATATCTTGTAGTTGATTTATTTTGTTGGATGTTAAGAGCTATTATTATTATCAGCACGATGATCCAAAGTGAAACCACCATGGACGATGCGAGCTTCACCACTTACGTGAAACACAACGACGGCCGGGAGACATACACCATAAGTCCGAAGCCGAACCTGAATTTCAACATCTCGTCCCCATCGATAGTGGTCTCGCCACTCTTCCCTCTCAAAGAGGATCAGAGCACCACCTCCTGCGAGGACAGTTGGTCGCCTCTCGGCCCCATATCCGAGGAGTCTCACTTCATGCTGCTGAGCAGGAAGCGAAAGTCGACCATCGACTTCGACTGCGGCGAGGCCTCGGTGAAGAAGGCAAACGTCACGTTCGACGACGAGCCGCCGAGACTGAGGGTGCGGAAGAGGACGTCGGAATCAGTTTCCCGCAGGATAACGATCAGGGACCCCTGCCTGTTCGCCGCCGACGGCGCTGTCATCGACCCGTTCATGAGTCAGGACCTGCAGGTCGACCCGGAGTGGATCAGTATGCAGGAGGTGAACTTCAAGAAGTGGTTGAACGCGCTGCTGACGCCACCGGCAGAGCTCGCGTCCGTCGAGCAGAAGGTCGACGTCTCGAAGGTGTGGCAGGAGTGCAAGACGCGCGACGTAGCCGTAGCCCCCACGAAAGAGGTAGTCTCGAGTAGATACCACACCAGCGACAAGTTGAACGCGTGCAGGAGGGCAGCGAATGAGCTGTACGCCTCGACCGAGGTCGCCTCTGTTCTAGCGAAGGTGAGCTTTATATTTACCCCGTGCAGTCTGTGTCAGTCTAACGCTAGGGCGTACGAAAAGGCCTTAGGGCTTACTTTCACCAATTCTCCTATTGTTTAAATTCGTGGGGGGACTGTCGTATATGGCAATACCTGGTGAAGTTAATTCTGTTCTCTTCCCTCAGGTTTTTCAGCAGATTGACCAACGTAAACTAACCGTCAGGGAAGATAAGAACATTCACTTGAACCTATCGATTAAATCCCAAATTATTGCATTATTGCTCAGCTACAACCCTTTGTGGCTCAGGTTGGGGCTTGAGACCATCTACAAAGAAGTCATCGTCTTGAATTCCAACTCAGACATCACAGGACTGACCACTTTCATTCTCAACCGCCTATTGAAAGATCCAGCCTTGATCAAAAAACACAAGACGATCCACTCCACCAAGTACACCTTGGACTTCAACAGGTTTTTCCTTAAGAAGGTCCTGGCATTGGTTTACTTCCTCGACAAGGCGAAGAACGTTAAGCTCGTACCGCACGATCCATGCCTTTTCAACAGGAGCAGCACCATGAAGGCTAGCAAGGACCTCCTCTTCGCGCTCGCTAGGGAAGTCGTTTCCTCAATCGGCGACATCACAAAGTACCTGAAGCGCTACGACTACCACGTCAGCCATACGCAGACGTACATCCATGAATTCGATTACGCCGTGAACAACATCAGGGCCGATCTGAGGGACGGCGTAAGGCTGACGAGAATCGCCGAGATCATCTTGCTCAGGACCGACCTGACGGGCAACCTGCGAGTGCCTGCGGTTTCGTTGCTCCAGAAGGTGCACAACATGAAGATCGTGTTCGACGCGTTCGAGCACGCCGGGTTCAAAGTCCTGCACGACATCACCCCGAAGGATATAGTGATCGGAATCAGGGAGAAGACGCTGTCGTTGCTGTCCAAACTTGGTTTAGAGCAATCAAAGCAATGGAAAAAGAAAAGACCCGCTACATCAACCTTAGGAACGCCTGCATATTTGTCCAAAGAACATTCAGAGCGAATCAGCAGGAGAAGAAGAAACGTTTGGAGTTGTTGCGACTGCATAACGCCTCAGCAGTTAAAATCCAAACTTGGTTTAGAGCGATCAGAGCGATGGAAAAGGAAAGGACACGGTATACAACACTTAAACACGCCTGCATATTTGTCCAAAGAACATTCAGAGCGAATCAGCAGGAGAAGAATAAACGTTTGGAGTTGTTGCGACTGCGTAACGCCTCAGCAGTTAAAATCCAAACTTGGTTTAGAGCGATCAGAGCGATGGAAAAGGAAAGGGCACGGTATATAACACTTAAACACGCCTGCGTGTTTGTTCAAAGGAAATTTAGAGCCAATCGCCTAGCGAAAATTGAACGCGAACGTTACCTTCGCTTGCGACGCTCTGCCATTGTCATACAGCAATGTTTCAGAGCCCGACTGTTGATGTGCAAGCAGTTGTAAAGATTCAGGTCTGTATGAATACATTGTGATTTCAGGAAACTTGCCTTGTGACTTGAATTGAATTGAATTGAATTTTTGTGTAATACAGGTGTGATTTTGTTTTTAGGCGATGTGGAAAGGCTATAAGTGTAGGAAGGCGTTAAAGGAAATGGAACAAGTGCGGCAACGATTACAACAAGCCTACAAAAATTACAATGAGGAATATACGCTTAAAAATCAGACCGAAAGGATGTTACAAGTATTTTTCACTGGGAATGCTTTGTACACTCACATTTTCAATTCTCTAATGTTTATAGGTAAGATGAAACAGTCAGCATTTTTCTTGTTATTTGGAACATCAATAGGAGTGTCATAGAGCCGAGAGAAGCTTATTATATAGAAATTTGAATTTGTTATACATTATTATAACATTACCAGGTTACATGTAACCTAGATTGGTTATAGGGTGTGTGTTGTCACTCGATCTCCTTTACTGAACTAAACTAGACGTTAAGGAAAGGTCCTTCTTGTGAATATGGATTATATTTGCGTTTTGAACCTTTCTTCTACTTTTTACATTGTTATTTGTACATTTGAACAATACACTTCCTAAATTTCAGATAAGGCAATCAAAAGCAGCAAGGAGCTCAATTACCACCTGAGCCGAATACTGCCTGACACTATTTACATAATGCTGTCCACCACGGCCCGCTCGGACCCGGAAATGCAAATCTGTATCATGAGCGTCAACATCCTACTGACGTTCTACAGGTATCCGCCATCTAGAAACAACAGTTTCATACCAAAATACATGGACTCATTATTGACCCTCATGTTGCACTGGTGTGACAAGGAGGCAATGCTCTTTCCATCAGTCTCTACGCTCGTCTGGTTGTTCGCTCACAACCCGACGTGGAAACAGACGATCTTGGATGTGCCAAAGTTTGACCAGCTGTTCCAGAAGATAGGACAATCGATAGCGAGGAAGGAGAGCATGGTGAGGAAGGTACCGCCTAAGTCGGCATCGTTCTTCGCCCCTTATAAACATCTGCCGCTGCCAAGCAGCCAACCGGACTGGGGGTTGCAGAGCACCAAAAAGAGAGCTATGGTGTTTCAGAACTCCGTCCAGGCTTACGTGGCATTGTCCAAGGTTTTGAGTTGAGAGGTGATTTTAACGTGTCATACTTATGGCGAATTTATTTTAATCCTAGTGTATTTTGTATATTTTGACATGATGTATGTTTTTATGTATGATGTATGTTTTTTGAAATTTAGGTGACTATTACATCACATTGATGTAATCCAATGTTATTATTAGTAAATTTATTATACAAGAAATGAAGAAAAATGCCAACTACTTTAAAAATCCTCATTTAAGGAGTGTCATGTGTAAATTGAAGTGATGCTGGATTGCATTCATTGGGTACGGACTGGGCAGTTTTTCTAGTCCTAGTTTCATGTATCGGAAATAAGACGCGCTACGAGGTTAGGAACAGTAGTTTGTTGTAATTAGTATGATAATTGGTGTAATAACGGTGTTATTATAAATTTTGAAAGGTAAGACTTGGTGGTAAGATTGTTAAGTATAACATATTTCAATGTAAAAGTGTAGGGTGTAGAATATAACCAAATATACGGTTGCCATATTTTGCATAAATTGAGATTTTTCCCTCTGGAAAACTGGATTGATTTCACTTTAATTCTGTTGATCGTTGTAATTTGTATTACAAATATTACTAGTAGTACCATAATTAACATCAAATATTTCATTATGGAAGCAATCATATTCATGCAACTTTCCTTATCGCACAAATAAGTACTGCTCACCAGTTGTAAACTCTGCTTATGGATAAAACATGTTTCACAATTTTCTTACGAACGCTGCCCGTATGTTAAGGTGGGAGCACGTATGTTGATTTTGTAGAGACATTTGTAAAAGACATTTTGTTACATCAGATTATGCTAATCCCAATTTAGTAATAACTGCCTGCATCAGTACCTAAATGTGTTGATAACTGTAACACAAGCAGTATTATTATACTATAAATCATAGTAATATTTACCATGATACCCTGCTCACTCCTTTAGAGGTGAACGTCCCTATTGTAAGTGGTTCTGATCATTCTAGTCTTGATATAAATCAAGAACATGAGATTTAATTTCTGAAACAATTGAATTTAAATAAATCAGATTCATCAAGTCTTGAAAGTAAAATGTATCAGATACATAAAAAAGCAGGTAATTATCTAAACAATGCAAGCTTATTAAGTAATGAGAGCAGCTAATCGAACACTTTAAAATTTATACGAAGAGGGTAGGTTCAAGTTTATTTAACTATTTGTTTCTAGTTTTAAGAAACTATCGAACGAAGAAAAAGGAAGATAAACTTTGTTTCATAACATGTCCATGATTTTTAATCCAATTAGGAATTTGTTTTAGGGATCATGCAGTTCAAAACTAAAGACGGAGGACGACAAATCTTACTGAAAAGCATTAGAATTAAAGTTGTCGGTAATTATTACAGTCTCTAATGTTAGAATAATTTCAGTTCTATTCTCTATCACTAAATATAAATGTTTTGTTTGAATTTGTGTTTTCTTTGTTATTTGTCATTCAGTAATACTGCGTGAAGTGGAAGTGGCACTTATTCATTGGTTTATAAAAACTTGGGATCGTTTACACCAAGCAATATATAAGATTACTTAAGATTATGGAGCACTATTCGTAGAAACTTTACAAAAGAAAACGTTCTTGTAAGTGTTACATAATTTTAAGTGAACTTATATTTTGTTTGATGTTTCATAACATGTCCATGATTTTTAATCTAATTAGGAATTTGTTTTAGGAATCATGCAGTTCAAAACTAAAGACGGAGGACGACAAATCTTACTGAAAAGCATTAGAATTAAAGTTGTCGATAACTATTACAGTCTCTAATGTTAGAATAATTTCAGTTCTATTCTCTATCACTAAATATAAATGTTTTGTTTGAATTTGTGTTTTCTTTGTTATTTGTCATTCAGCAATACTGCGTGAAGTGGAAGTGGCACTTATTCATTGGTTTATAAAAACTTGGGATCGTTTACACCAAGCAATATATAAGATTACTTAAGATTATGGAGCACTATTCGTAGAAACTTTACAAAAGAAAACGTTCTTGTAAGTGTTACATAATTTTAAGTGAACTTATATTTTGTTTGATGTTTCATAACATGTCCATGATTTTTAATCTAATTAGGAATTTGTTTTAGGAATCATGCAGTTCAAAACTAAAGACGGAGGACGACAAATCTTACTGAAAAGCATTAGAATTAAAGTTGTCGATAACTATTACAGTCTCTAATGTTAGAATAATTTCAGTTCTATTCTCTATCACTAAATATAAATGTTTTGTTTGAATTTGTGTTTTCTTTGTTATTTGTCATTCAGTAATACTGCGTGAAGTGGAAGTGGCACTTATTCATTGGTTTATAAAAACTTGGGATCGTTTACACCAAGCAATATCTAAGATTACTTAAGATTATGGAGCACTATTCGTAGAAACTTTACAAAAGAAAACGTTCTTGTAAGTGTTACATAATTTTAAGTGAACTTATATTTTGTTTGATGTTTCATAACATGTCCATGATTTTTAATCTAATTAGGAATTTGTTTTAGGAATCATGCAGTTCAAAACTAAAGACGGAGGACGACAAATCTTACTGAAAAGCATTAGAATTAAAGTTGTCGATAACTATTACAGTCTCTAATGTTAGAATAATTTCAGTTCTATTCTCTATCACTAAATATAAATGTTTTGTTTGAATTTGTGTTTTCTTTGTTATTTGTCATTCAGCAATACTGCGTGAAGTGGAAGTGGCACTTATTCATTGGTTTATAAAAACTTGGGATCGTTTACACCAAGCAATATATAAGATTACTTAAGATTATGGAGCACTATTCGTAGAAACTTTACAAAAGAAAACGTTCTTGTAAGTGTTACATAATTTTAAGTGAACTTATATTTTGTTTGATGTTTCATAACATGTCCATGATTTTTAATCTAATTAGGAATTTGTTTTAGGAATCATGCAGTTCAAAACTAAAGACGGAGGACGACAAATCTTACTGAAAAGCATTAGAATTAAAGTTGTCGGTAATTATTACAGTCTCTAATGTTAGAATAATTTCAGTTCTATTCTCTATCACTAAATATAAATGTTTTGTTTGAATTTGTGTTTTCTTTGTTATTTGTCATTCAGTAATACTGCGTGAAGTGGAAGTGGCACTTATTCATTGGTTTATAAAAACTTGGGATCGTTTACACCAAGCAATATATAAGATTACTTAAGATTATGGAGCACTTATTCGTAGAAACTTTACAAAAGAAAACGTTCTTGTAAGTGTTACATAATTTTAAATGAACTTATATTTTGTTTGATGTAAATGGACCAAGAAATGCAATAATAATCAAATTTCAAAATTCCTGCCAATTTCAAAATCCAGCAATTTTCGAATTTCCCGCCAATTTCAGTAGTAAGTGGTGGGGAGAGCAAGGAATAAATATGGCGGCAAATGTCATCGGTGTCGTCTTAAAATAACACGGTAGTTACGCTTCTCTAAGGTATATGTTTTGTGACTGGCGTTCCATTTTGTTTATTCGTTAGTTGGTTAGTTTGTTGGTGGTTAGGAGTGCTTCGAATAAAAAGACGAACCCAAGCGAATAAGCATTTCGATTCGTCAGTTTAGTTGATAACACCATGTTTGAGAATACCATGTTAAATAACTCGCCAATATATTCGATATTCCAAAGGCCATTAATGGCCATTAAGGGTTAATTTTCTCCCATATTTCCATGGGGCACTTTGAACACTGTGATACACTTTGGGCTGAACCAAATAGCAGTTTAAAATTTAAATTCATATATTACTTACAATCCTTTAGATGAATGTTGAAGTTTTAGATTTTCCCTTCAAACCATTACTTGTTTTTTAGTGTTTTACTGATTAGATATTGTCGTTGATGTTTATAGAAGTCACCGTTACCTGGTTAAATCCCAGCAATCAAAATGACTTATGTGAACTTCGCCATCCCAGAAAAGTTGTCTGATTTATTGAACACCAATTTCAGCGGTCATTATTCTGTTGGGAATGTTAGCAGTGTTAGAGAATTATCCGCTGAACTTGCAAGTATGTACAATATAAATTTTTTAATAGTGTCAATATTGATATGGTCTTTTAGATGCAAAGAAGGCGTTACGTGAAGAAGGCATTGAATTCATATTTTCCTACTTTGATACCTATTTCTCGGTTTTGCACCATGGAAATTCACTTACAATAGATCTTATAAATAAAGCTTATCTTAATTTACATAAAGGTAAGTTTCTAATACAAACCTTTTGCACTGAGGTTTCGCAGAGCTCCTTAATATATATTTAATTTTTTAGACAATAAAACAAGTCACACCACTATGTGCTTATTGAAATTTAACAGTTTTGATTTGATATTTTTCATTGGTTCCATTAGTTATTATTTCATTTGTCATTAGTTTCATTAGTCTTTCTTTTAATACATATCTCATTTCTCTTTTAATATGTTAATATGTATATTAAAAGAGTAAATATGTAAATTTTTATTAACACAACTACAGATCAATACTTCTTTGATACCATCAAACACTTCTGCAGGCCTTTTCAAAGTAGCTCAATACATTTTTAAATGTTCATATATTCGTTGTTTCAAATACTTGCACTTATGTCTCAGTGTGATATCAAGTGTCTCCTCTGGTGCAAGGGGTTGATAAACTTTAGTGATTATTTATTAATTATTAATAATTAATGCGTCTAAAGTTGAAATTTGTGCATTACTTTTCAGCCATCACGGAACTGAACAGAAATTTGAGCTTCCTCCTGGAAGATAAAGATAGTATTGATGATGAGGTTAAATGCAAATATGTTAATATCATAAAAATGGTTGTATATCTTTATACCGAAACTGTACAGGTGATCGAACAAAAACTGTTATTAATGAATTCCCAGAAAGGCCTTTTGAGGGGGCGAAAAACAAAGAAATCTATGGATGAAGATAAAGAACAATTTGCTATGGTTAAAATCGAAGTTTTATTGGCATTAAACAATTTAATTCAACAGAATATTTCATTATTTTGGGAACCAGATTCGATTGAGGAGAATTTTTTGAATTGCATAGGCAATGTGTGCTATCACTTTCTGCAAAATTCGTCAATTAAAAACGAAAAAGATGACCAAATAAACCTCTTCAATATATTTGGAAATATGATCAAAAGTTATCAGCATGGTTCCACTTTCATTATTCGCATTACACAATTAATTAAAATCCATGAACACTTAACAGTATGCATACCTAAGGGAATACAACAGATCGTGGAGAACTTTAACTGCAAAGGTCTATTGCATGATTTAATTGAGGAATTAACAGAATGGCAAAGTGATGATGATCAAGTCGATTCTCAGGTATTGTAGATAGAAATATGAAGTCATGAAAAATAATCAGAAATATTAACTTTTAAATATTTATTTTGTAAATTGTAATTTTAACTAAAAATTTCGTAGATAATTAGAATACAGATTTAAAAATAAGTTTTTATCTTATTGTTAAGCCAACCCTATACTAATTAATCATGAGACTTTTGTTTTTGTAGGGTGCCAGATTTTGTTCACAAATTTTGTCAACCCTAGCTGCATTACTCCCAAATCTGATGATTCCAGAAGTTATGTTTTTGAATACTTATTTACATAAAGATGTAAGTGTTACTAAAATTTTTGAGCTTTTTGTTTACTGTGATCGTTTTAGCCACCTGCTTTGCGTATTTCGGTACTGACGGTGATAACGGAGATCATTCTAAATAACCTTACCAAAGAGGATATAAGTGAAGATCAGAAAGAATTCAGAGATGAACTATTTGAAATCATCTTAGAACACTGTAGCGATGTTTCTGTTTTTGTACGAGCAAAAGTTTTTCAACATTGGATAAAGTAAAGATAAGGATAAAATTTATGGCAAACGATACATTTTTGTTTTTTCTTTTTTTCAGATTACAGAAAGAATCCGCAATTCCACTGAAATTTCAAAACATGGTTTTAGAGAAATCAGTCGAACACTTGTGTGATAAAGGTGCACTGGCTAGAAAAACTGCTGCCAATTCTGTAACAACTTTTCTTTCTTATAACTGCTATAGTGCTAATGTAAGTACTATTTACCAAAATTGTGAATCAGTTAATATTTTTTTATTTAGTTATCCCTGTCAGATGTATGTAAAGAATTAGAAAACATAAAAAATGAATTAAAAAAAATAAATGACGAATTTATCGATGAGAAAGTGAAAAAATTAATGTTGTTACAAAAGGAGTGGGATCGGAACAAGAAGGAATTAAAAAAAACTGTAGAAGAGCTTTTAAGCACAGATCAAGAAGGTAATACAAATTATTATTGACCATAGTAGACTGATAAACCGAAACACTGTATTTTATTTTTCATAGTAAGTGGTAAAGATAGTAGCACCGATGAATTGCCTGTTACCAGGACTATTGATGAAATTCGTCAGTTTTTGCATGAGAAAAAATTTAAAGAGGCCTTTTTACTCTGTCGAGATAGAGTGGAAAAAGTTGTTTCGCAATTTCAGTAAGTTTCTACTGCAAATCTTTAGTCACAAAGTAAAATTCTGTTTCCACATTTCAGAGACGCTCGCTTTGGTGATGTGGGAGATGTAAACTTTTACATGAATGTTTTCTATGCGGTATTTTTTAATGTACCTGACCTAATAAATGAAGTTCAATCTAATAAGTTCGTAAAAGAATTTCCTGTTGAAATAAGGAACAGGTTTCTCGAACTGGAAAATCAATTGGAATCATTCCAAATGTGTAAACAATTTTTGGAGTTAATTGACAAGGCCATTGATAAAATGGATGAATTATTAGTATCCACTTCTCCCGCAGATATGAATGAGGCTATTGAATTTTTTGTTGCTGCATTTAAATTCAATATTGACAGATCTACAGTTGGAATTTTGTGTAAGTGTTGTCACAGGATGGTGTTAACACCTACAGTACTTTGTTACTAATACTAATACTAATTTATCTTTTAATTATGTCTAGATTGTAAGCAGATTATTGATCTATTTACATTTTATGGATAAAGTTACTTGTGTTAATGTTCATTTCTAGTTAACCCAATGTTTCTTATTAGGATAAATTTACTTTTCATTTAGTTTACCCATAAATCGATGTCCTTCTTAATTGTTACTAGTCTTCTTCGCCACATAGATAATTAACTAAATATATTTCAATATTTCATTATATTCTGATACAGGTGAATTTGTTTCTTCCTTAGCTATATTAAAACTAATGCAGAGAATTGAGCAGGACCGTAAAGATGCTGCAACCAAAGCATTTGAAAAGATATTTCTTTATACGGATGCTACAAATGCTGCGTAAGTGACAATTTTATTTTGATTGAATGTTCAATCTCTGTTTCTGCCACTCCGCCACTTTTCATAATTATGATATATCTAAAATTTCGATTTTTTTTTTAGAGATCATGCCGCAGCTGTAACAACAAACTTGATAAGATTAATAAAGACAATCCCTGTTCTTTACATGGACGATTTGCAAGACATTGTCTCCAATTGGAGTGCCGAAGGTACTTTAGATAATTTAGTGATTGATACCCTCTGGAAATACTTCACTTTAAAGTTGCCTGTATCGGAAACGGATTCCTGTGCAGCTGCCGAACTCTTAAGAATGGCAGCTGTTGGTAAAAAGACTATTATAAACAGAAACATTGCTTTGGTATCAAGTATTATAATCAGTGAACGTAAGTATTTGTCGTTTTCTTCCCAGGATTAATCTATTAAATGAATTACTCTATAGGACAGAAAAATCTTTTGTTTCTTGCATCATGCTGTCGACTACTAACAGTCGCCCATGAAAAGGTGGACATAAATTCAGATTCGCCACCATTTACATTGGTGCCAGAAGAGCCAGTTTTTGAGAGCATACTTAACGTTTTAACTCAACAATTTTTAGAGCCTGTGCAGTTTTACCACAAAGTGATAACCGCTGGTATTGAATTAATTTACAGGGTTGGTTATATGGTATTTAGTGACGGATTTTCTAAGGTTACAATTTAAATTTACAGCTTTGTTCAAAACCTGAATCTCTGTGTGAGAACCTTATGAATCGTATTGTGGATAAACTATCACATTACGAAAATGAAGATTCTGTACCGCATTATGCGCTAATTAGATTTTGTCAATTAGTTGGAAACATAGCCATTATGCATTTACAATATTTAGATGAGACTGTTTATAAAGAAATGAAAAGGAGGCACACTCTTAAGGATAAAAATAAAACTGTGAAGCCAAACAATAAGTCAAGAAAGTCGACACTCTCAAAGAATCGACAGAGTTTGTCGGCATCTATGGCTTCCCAAACGGTATGGTAGTAAATTAAAATGATTCATTCATTCACATCATTTGTACAGGTTGAACTGTCTAATTACTGTGTAATTAATTATGTTATTAGCATGAAGAATCCGTATTGGAAGGTGCTCAAGCAGAAGATGTGGATGCTGAGTTCATAACAAATGTACTAGAAAATGAAATTCTATCTGATACAGATGGTATTGGCCAACTAGTAAAAGCAGTTGCTTCAATTTGCAGTAAGCCTGGCTTATACCCGTATAAAGAGGTACAAACAGCAGCCATTACAGCTTTAATGAGGTAGTTTTCATGCTAAATTATATTTATTATGGTATTAATACATTATTTTTAGATGTATGCTGGTTTCCTCTAAATGTTGTACAGAATATATCCGTCTGGTATTCACCATTTCTGAGAGAACATTATTTCCTGAAGTGAAAAGTAACATCCTCATTCATATTTCAGATTTGTTACTTCGATTCCCTAATATTATTGAGCCGTGGACACCCAAAATTTTTAATAGGTAACGATAGTAGGTGTAGATAGTTTTTAAATTTTGAAATCAAATTTTAAATTTTCAGGCTGCAGGAGTCTACAGACTCCAATCGCCTCGAAACGTTCCATTTCTTATCATGTCTCATTCTTAGAGACATGATCAGGTCTCATAGCCACATACCAAAGATGGCGGTTATCCTAGCAGACTCAAATGAAGAACTAAAAACCATGTGCAAAACGTTTTTCATAAAATTATCTCACAAAGAAATTAATTTCTACAGTCTTCTACCAGATATATTTAATCACTTGACGATCTCCGAAATATCTGATGAGGATATACGAAACATTATGAAGTCAGTAATTTATTAAATGAAACAATGCACCTATATCTATTAAAACTTATTTCTTTTCAGGATACTCTTTGATCTTGTCCAGAGCCCTAAGCATATAGAGAATCTTATTGAAAGATTTTGTAGCAAATTCCATTTAACACTGGACGTTCCACAACATCGCAATATATCATATTGTCTGTCTCTTATTCAGTATAATGAAAGATTTCTCAGAAAACTCTCGGACAGTTTCCCTATGTTTAAAAATGTTTTACATGATGATGAGGTTTATGCCAATTTCAACCTCATTATGCAAAACTGCAGCAAACAACAACCTGGCAAACCTGATCTTAAAGTAAGTGTTTATTACAATCACAAAATTATACTATATGAAATGAACGAAAAGTCTATGTAGAAAGTACGTGTGTGTATATGTATATATAGAGCGGAGGTTCTACGGCTTCTACTGCTTTTCGCACTTCAATCTTCATTCTCTTCTATTTTCCCAACCTCCTTCATTCATTTCCCTTTCCTTCATGGTTTCCTCTATTCATTTTCTTCACAATGTCCTTGGTCTGCCTTTCTTCCTTTTGTTGATTGGAATGTCAGATATTATTTTTCTTGGCCACTTTTCATTCTTCATTCTCATCACATGGCCATACCATATTAGTTGTCGGCTTTCTACTCAACCCAGAATGGCATCTTCTATGTGCGCCCTTTGGCCCGTTAGACCATTTCGAATATGGTCTAACTTACACAATTGGTATATGATGTCCATTTCTACTGCTCTTAGCTGGTTTATTTTTGATGTTAGTTGTCAGCACTCTGCCCCATATGTTGTTATTGGTTCTATAATAGTACGGTATAAGTGGATTGTATTTATGTAAATTTTCGAGAACCATAAAATTTAGTTCAATTTTTTAATTGCCGTTTTTCCCTGGATAATCCTGTTCTGAATATCTGTTTTCGTTGTACCTTCAGATATGTAGGTTCCCAAATATTCAAATTCATTAGTGCTTTTTATGGTTTCATTGTTGACTTGAAGATCATTGGGGTTTTCTCCGATAATTAAGTATTCAATTTTACTAATATTGATGTACTAAGCGAAAAAATGATGCAGTGCACAATACTTGCAATTAATTTTTATATCTTTTTTTTTCAATAGCCTATTGTTGCTGAATTGGAAGAACATATAAAGTCAGTTTTTGAAGTAAACGAAGATGGCCAACCTCGATTGCCAGCTCCGATCAAGTCTAAACCAAAACAAACAAAAAAGAAGAAGCCCTCCAGTCGAAAGAAGACCAATAGTGAAGAAGACTCCGATTCAGTTGAACACAGAAGTCGAAGAAACAAGACTTCCACAAGAAAGAAAAAGCAAATTGAAACAAGCTCAGATTCCGAATGAAATACAAATTATTCTTCAATATTCAGTAATATTATTTTCAGTTAGAGTTTTGGAACTGGAAATATAATAAGTCTTATCTATCTATATTTTTATAATAGTGAATTAAATAAAGTGTTGTGGTAAGTGGTTTAATGCCACTGTTTACCTTGAACATCACATCTTTTTAAGTTTATTTCAGAAAACATCTGTTACTGAGATACTTTATTTCACTAAAACATTTCTTTAGAAGTGTTATAGTCTGTCTAAAAATGCGGCGAAGTAATAAAAACTCATTATAAATGCAAAACCGATACAAGGTGGCACCCACTAAATGTGTCAAGTTCTCTAATGCTTTGCACGCTACCTTCCGTAATCTCTTTATATTACGAGTGTTTCTCCCTGACCATTGGCTATTTTGTACGCCTCGGCACATGCGAAGAACCACTCACTGGCGTACGGTCGGGAAAAATGACGAAATGTGCAATAATCGATAACTGAAAAAATTACGTGTGTGTGTGGGCGCGCGCTTGAACGAGATAGAGAGGGAAAGAAAGACAACACTTCAGTACATGTATGGTCGTGCATTAATTTATGAAATTTTGCGGCCCTGAGAAGGGCCAGTTTATGAAAAGTTTTTGCCAGCCGTCACCTTCTCCTTGGTAACCTCAGTCGTCGTTGCCATCGTCGAATTCTTCCCAAATATCGGAATCTGAAGAAGAATCATCATTTGGGTTGATAATACTTGGTTCTATCAACGACTCCGAAATGTTATCCAACTGAAACATTTGGTCTTCTATTTTCAGAACGTGATTTATGCATTTTTGCCAATTTTCCTTGGAAACTTTACATATTGCTTCTTTAAGCAAATTTTTGACATCTGCTAATTTGAACGTTGTATTTGTTCTCGCCACGTCCCCTTTTATTTGTGGCCATATTAGCTCAATGTGATTCAGGTCGCAGTGGTACGGAGGAAGCCGAACCACTGTTATTCCTTTCGCCTTGGCTAATCCATCGACGACGTGCCTTTTAAAATCACCTTTACGTGAATTGGCTAAACGCAAGAGTTCTACTTTTAATAGGTTTTCGGCACATTCGATCTTTTTCGAGGATAACCATTCTGCGATACGTTGTTTTCGCCAAGAGCAATTTGGTAATTTCTCTTCTAATCGGGAATGGTAACTAGCGTTGTCCATAACTATTACGGAACCATTCGGAATTAGATCGATCATTTGACCAAACCATTCTTCAAACACGTCCGCAGTCATTTCTTCATGGTAGTCTCCTGTCTTAGTTGATTCAAAAATTAGTTCTCCCCCTTCAACGAAACCATCCTCGCTTCCAATGTGGGTAATAATAAGCCGTCGCCCTTTACCCAACGAAGGCTTTAAACTGGTGGACCAACCTTCTAGAAAAGCTCGCCTTCGATTAGTTACACTGGTATCTTGCCAAAATTTTGGCACGGAATGTCCTACGGTAATCCAAGTTTCGTCCAGATAGAAAATTTTTTTCATTTCTAGCCTACTCCTTCGAATATCGCGCAGGTAACTTCTTCTCCACACAATGATGTCATCTCTTTCCATCAATACAGATTTTCTATTGTGCTTCCTCCATCGAAATCCAAAATCCTTTAAAATCGTCCATAATGTACATCGGCTCATTTTTGGAAAGTCCTCGTCTTCTTGGACAGACAATAGAATTTTATCTAGTGTTGGAAGTTCGTTGCGGAAAAAGAAAGCGTGAACTTTTCGACGTAGTCCCCTTTTTAGAAATTCGCCTAAGGAAATTTTCGGACGTCCTGGAGACTTCTTCGCAGGTTGAACAGGGCCACTCTTTCTTTCTTTTAATAACCTGTACACTGATGTCTTACCAACTCTTAGCATCGCAGCGGTTAATTCCACGGTTTTATCCACACTCGCATCTAAATTTTGTTTCTTGATGGAATCGAAACAATTCAAAATTAGAACTTTCTTATTAACTGAGAACGGCGCTAATTCTGGGCGTTTCGATGGTCCTGGTAAATTCTCCATACTCCAATACGTATCTCCGTACTTTAAAAATACCACTATGAACACACAGGAAAGTCACTGTCAAAGTCTGTCTAATCACACACACGTACACGTCTATAAGCAATGCTGACTGACTAATGTTTTTTAATGGAATAAATGGGCCGATCTTATACACATAACCACCTGATATGTTAACGCAAGCATTAAGCGCAATCAGTTCCTTTAACTTACCTAGAATTACTGACGAAATAATAGCCGTCTGGTCCCTTCTTGGAATAGTTAATCACATAATCCGAACTTTAGTATTTATCTGCACCTCGATTAGACAGCACTCACTTTTGTACTTCGGTAGGAGATGTTCATATCTCTTCGATTCTTCCATATCCCGAGGATTTATTAGACAAACAGTATGAAAAAAAACATTACCGTAAAATATTATAAAAAATACCGATTTCCAATATTGTAATATGTTATATTAATGACGAGTTAACAACAATTCAGATAAAAAGGGAAGCGTTCCTGAGATGATAACAATCGCGGTCGTAATACCTACCTTTTAATAAATCAATTATACCGGTTTTAAGGAAACTCAACATTACATAGACAATTTTAATGCATTTATTAATATTCGTTGATTTCTTTAAGAACGCCTCTGGTTAGCTGCGAAATAATCGGTTTATTACTTCGCCGCATTCTTTGACAGGGTATAGTGTATTGTGGTTAGTAGAGAAGATTGTTTGTAGAATTGAAATAATAGATATTTAATACAAACTCTGTCTTCTCTGTTGGCACTCCAGAACTTTTTTGTCTTGATCTGGGATGTTTATCTCTAGGCAAGTAGACAAACAGATAACTAATAGAAATAAACATTTAACATTTATAGAAGTCGTTAAATATTTGCAAATAACCTAAGCCTGGAACCTAATTTATGAATTTTGGTAAATACGTGCCTCAGAGATCATCCACAAATCACTATTCCAACTGAAACCTACGAAATTCTCCTTACCAACAGAAGCCATCGTTTAAGGTCGAATATGTTGACAAGACTGGGCATCTTTTTCTTGCCCTTATCCAATCCAGATGATGCAGCCTGTCGTATCGGTCCCATAGGCTTCCAGAACATGATTCGTGAAAGCTTTCGTTCTAGGAAAAGCGGCATCGTAGGCAAAATTATTTAGAAACAATGGCATCAGCGTGTTCTGTAAATATTAAAATTTTTTATCAGATTAGTTTCTAGAAGTTGATAAGCAGTGCTTACATTCATGGTGCTCTTTTCAAAGCTTCCATTTTCTGAGTTGAAATAGTTGATCCTTTTCGGCGCCTTACTCTTTCGTTTATTGACAGAATCTACCTTGCAAATTTTAGTTTGAGAGCAATGTATTGTTTTTTTTTTCTTTAATGCCTTCTGTTGCGAGATTTTCTTATTAATACTTCATGTGAGCGAAACCAGTCTGGCAACTTTTGTCTCGATGCTACTTCGATTTCGGGCATGAATCTTGGATGTTGTATTGCACTTCCAGAATGATGATGTTTCAAAGGCATTAACTAATGAAGCTGTGGTAGTCATTTATGTCTTCCTTGCACTTTTTGCAAATGGTGTCTGGCAATAGACAGTGAAGAATTACCTAGAAAAATAGAAACAAGGCATCAATTTAACATATCTAAAGGTCAAAATGTCCATAAATGATACAAAGCTCAATCACGAATTGAACCAAGTTCAATTCGTCACTCGTCTGAAGGAAATCCTAAATACGTCCAAGTCTATGGGTGGAAATGATGTTTCAACATAGATTTGTTTCATTTCAGGTATAACATTAATATTGAAGTCTTGTGTGTTCATAACAAATTGGAAATAAATAGGCACTGAATACAAGAGTCACTGATTTAATTTTAATGAGTTCGACAATTGCTTACTAGATACTTTAGATAATAGATATTTACTTACTGTTACTACCAGTATCTATAAGCCAGCAGCTAATTCACTACAAAACAAATACACTTAAACAATTCAAATCGCTTTGAAATCGCTTTCAAATATTCACAACTAAACGCTTTCGCAATTCAGAAGAAAATGGACGCTACAGTTTGTAAACACGGAACGCGTGACGTCGGTTCCTTAAGCCCAAGCTACGCCACGGCGTGTTTAGGGCGCCGTGACAGAGTGCATATTTTTGGAACATATAGAAATGAATGATTTTGCGTATACTGACGACACGTCGCCACGTATGAGTCGTGAGACGCATGGCGCTGCGACAGAGAGCTTCTCGTGCCCCCCGTCCTATGTGCCCCACCCGTCATGTCACTTCGCAGCCTTCGAGCGCCGCAACCCGCATTTTCGTTTGCACTTAGCCTAAACACTACCATTCAACTGCCAAGTAAGGTATATGTTTTGTGGGTGAACATAGAACGTCGGGTTGGCGCGAATTTCGAATTTACCGTCTGAGGCGCTTTCGGTTAACCGACGTTTCGGATGATCGGCTTTCGGATAATCGACGCTCTACTGTATTTGTTTTTTGTAATTGCAGGAAATTGGTTACAAATTGCAAGAAACTCTTAGAATGGAAAATGGATATTGGCTGGTGAAAACACAAATGAATGAGCGGTGAAGCAAAGATGATCTGAAATTTCCACATATTTGACTGGAGGGACGTAAAGAAACTTCTGCTAACTTTATACAGAAGAGAAGAAGAATATTTTAAGATTTTATGTAACCCTCGGAGTTGCTTTAGGTTCTATCATTTTTTTTTGTTGGGGGGCTTACCCATGGGGATCCTTCTACACAGGTATTTATTTTGCAATCTCTTTGTAGCTTGATAATGCTTGGAGTAGCTCTACGAGTAGCGGCTTTCTCTTCTCGGCATTAAATGTGCAAAATATGTGTGGCTCATTGTCGGCCCTTTTAGGTATTTCTATTGCTTCTCTTTATGAGTAGTATCTAGAATGGACTGGTGTGTAACCCGTGAGCTCCTAAATCGTTCTTGTACGCTTTCTTACAGTTGTTAAAGTTTCGATGAAACCTTTTCCGGTTTAGCGTTTCGTCGAGTCTTTATGTAAAACTCCCTCTCCAAAACTCACCTCCCAGGTGATGAGTTACATAACTGTAATGGATGAATCCATTACCTCTATTATTTACCATTGCTTGGGTTACAGATACGCAATTATCTTCAATTTTTACACAACACTTTACCATACATAAGTTTGTTAATGTGAAAGCGTAATTTTTAATTATTTGTTTGTTAATTGTAGAAATTGCTCATGAGGCCACCAGAGAATTTGGAAGTAGATGTAATATCGGCTAATAGGACGACGAGAAATGAATGGAGTGACTCCAATTGGAGAGCGAAACCGAGAGGTAATAATAAAAACTGATAAACCCCGATGAAGATAAATCATGCTACTAGAACTCATGTTTAATGGTAATGGCGTTATCGTGGTTTGGTGTTGTTCAGTTTGATGGGGAGATTCGCTGAGTTAGGACGAGAACCAATTATTGCTACAACCAGGACCGGGACCAAGGGTATTGAGATGGAAGGGTAAGACCTTTATGGTATACTTCGTTTAAGATTGAATTCTGTAATCGCCATGTAGAAACAGTTCTTTAACCATTTCTATGATCATTTTTGGATTTTTGAAAGTGACTGTACTCATCAGCCCAATCAGTGAATACTTTTACAATCAGGTTTCGAGATCGTTCAATGCATGAACTATCCGATAAATAATTTGAAGAATGTTGAAAACTATTTGCTATTCAGTTTTCTCTAATGTAACGGTTTAAGAAACATTAAATAATTTAATATGATTCAATTGATCAATCAAATGTAATAAGAAAGTTTTATAATTTAAAACCTTTCGGGCACCAGGAATGAGAGTAATGAAGACATAATAATTGTTCATTTGGCTCTCCAATCGTCACCTGTCATTACGTCAACATATATCCTATCAACACATCTTTCACTTCAAATCGCTGAAGAGAATTACATCCGCTAATCGTGTAATTCTTTTTGTGATTATTAAACGCCTTCAAAGCTCGTCCTCTCCACTTTGCTTGTCTTCCTCTCTTTCTTTTTCGCTGATTCTCTTTTGTCTCCTTGTTTATCTCTATCTCTCTCTCTCTCCCATTCTCTTTCCATCTATCTCGCCCCCTTTCTTGTTTTTTCATTTTTATCTGTCTCCGTTTCTCTCACTCGTTCTTTCCTTCTTTCGCACGCTCTCTTTCTCTTTCTCTGTCTGCTCACCATTAATAAACCGTAGCGTTCATATTTATATAACCAACAAAAAGGACCTTTTGTTGGCCGTCAAAGGAGTCCACTTGGGGGAGGTCGATAGATCGATCCACGTTGAAGGGGCCATAGAACGATGCTACTCCGTCGGAAGATCGCCGCTCGTGCTCGCCTCGTCCAAGGAATACCTACAGATCATAGAAAAAGAATCATTAGAATAAGACCACATGGCACTCAGATAGCCAAACCTGCCGGCAGATGGGCGGCAGGCTGTGGCCAAATCTGCTGCTGATCTGCCGATCCATTACCGCCACCTATCGTAGCATAGATGCATAGCATAGAGCGTAGAAATAGATGCAAGACCTTTATTGGTGGTTGAATATCTATTGATCGAGGTTTAAGACGAATTTATAAGCAGGATACAACCGGCAACGTTGTCGATTCGACGGCAGTCGAAATAGGTTCGATATAGAGGGAACTTTCCGTCCACGTTACTTTTCTCGGTCTCGTTAATAGGGAAAATTTTACCAAATGAAACATAATAAAGTAATAATCGTGTAATTGGAAATATAGAAGCAAGTAAGATGCGAAACAAAAATTTTATACCAAAGAAACTATAAAGTTATACAAATAAAGATGTCCAGAAAAAAATAGATAATTAAATGTATACACACAATATATAATAATGTAATATAATACACATCAAACTGATAATAAGTAGAATTTTTATAACACTATGTTTAACTACACATAACACTATATTTTACAACTTTCGGTGAACGTACAATATGTACATATATTTACATTTCATATAAGTAATAACTAGAGACAATAAAATAGAAATTTTAATACGATTTACTCCACTACTGGTCGGATGCGGATGCTTTTTTGATCGTCTCAACCCGGGCTCTCTCTTTTGCAGCTTTTATTCCTTTCGTCACTCCTTGCTGAAGTTGCTCTTTCCGGATTGGACCAAATCGCCGGGAGAATATAAAAGCAGCTATAAAATTGATAAAAAAATATGTGTATTAGAATTAATAATCGTACCTATATTTATGTTATGTAAGAATAATATCTAATAGGTATAACTGAAGTGTCTGAAGTCAATGAAGAGAATTAATTAATATTGTAGCGAATGCCCCGTATAAGCCGTTGTTATGGAAAAACAAGTGTTGTTTATGTGATTTGTAGATGTTACGTTGACATTAGGTAGTAAAACCTCTTTGTACATGTAAAACTATTACAATGGGGGCTCAACCGGGATTTTGTGAACCGGAATAGCGGATAAAGGTTTGGTGGACCTGGGATGGCGTACGGAAGTGATGGCGATGGCACGCGGCGGAGAGGCGAGGAGTGCAGTCTGTGCGGCGTTGTGGAGTTGTTGGGCGGCTGGCGCAACTCGAAACGCTACAGAATCCGAAGCTAAGTACCATTACACAAATACACACCACTATAACACCAAGGTTTGGGATAACCTAAACAGGTTTAGATTTAGGATAACACTCGAATGGATTGACTGCGTGCGGCTGGCGCGCGTGGCCCGTTTGAGTGCTACACTCACATTCGTGACTCTTATTGGGAGACGGGCGCTGTTCATCTTTAGTACAAGAATTGGTGATGGTTGACCACTGGGTTGTGTGTCTGGAGCCATGAAGCAGTTGCTGGGGATTTCAGTAACTGCAGGAGCAGCGGAGGATTTCAAGAGACAGGTCCCTCTTCTACCTGGAGCATTGGATGGGATTGGTCATCCCTGGTGTCTCTGATGGTCAGAAGTAGGATTGGCCTGCTTGGAGGATTTCAAGAGACAGGTCCCTCTTCTACCTGGAGCATTGGATGGGATTGGTCATCCCTAGTGTCTTTCATGGTCAGAAAGAGGATTGGCCTGCTTGGTTTCGATTTGCTGCTGATGAATTTTTGTACAGGATTTGCAGTCCAACCCGCTCAATGGAGTTAATCGCACACATATACATGCACACAATTACACATATACTTGCAATTCATTGCAAATGGATTCGGCAAGGATACTGGCGTGTTTTGTTTGATTTTTAGATCAACTATGGCGAGATTCCCGGAGGTGAACATCGCCTGGAGAGGACAGTTGGCTCTCGATGTATAAGTTCTGGCGGAATTTCTGAAAAAGGGGAGGAGCGGTGCGCATAGTAGCAGTAGCAGTAGCAGTAGCAGTAGCCGAAGCAGTAGTCGAAGCATTAGCCGTAGTAGTAGCAGCAGTAGCAGTAGCCGTAGCTGTAGCAGTAGCAGTAACCGTAGCAGTAGCCGTAGCCCTAGCCGTAGCAGGAGCAGTAGCCGTAGCAGTAGCAGTAGTAAAAGCCGTAACCGTACTAGTAGCAGTAGAAGTAGCAGTAGCAGTGGCAGTAGCCGTAGCAGTAGCAGTTCGCTGATATGGTAGTCATTCGCTGATATGGTGTGCATGGTAGCAGTAGCAGTAGCCGAAACATTAGCCGTAGCAGTAGCAGCAGGAGCAGTAGCCGTAGCAGTAGCAGTAGTAAAAGCCATAACCGTACTAGTAGCAGTAGCAGTGGCAGTAGCCATAGCCGTAGCTGTAGCAGTAGCAGTAGCCGTAACCGTAGCAGTAGCAGTAGCAGTAGCCGTAACCGTAGCAGTAGCAGTAGCCGTAGCAGGAGCAGGAGCAGTAGCAGTAGCAGTAGCAGTTCGCTGATATGTTAATCATTCGCTGATATGGAGTACTGAGGAAGTAGATCGTCCGAGGGTCGAGGGCGACCCTGAAGACGGGGAGGGATAGTGTAGCGAATGCCCCGTATAAGCCGTTGTTATGGAAAAACAAGTGTTGTTTATGTGATTTGTAGATGTTACGTTGACATTAGGTAGTAAAACCTCTTTGTACATGTAAAACTATTACAATATCAATTAATAATGTTAAATTAATAATTAATTATTTGATTAAATTAATGAACAAATGAGTTAATATCGCCAAATATCCGGCACTGTTAGAAATAAATGATGATGATGATGATGATGATGATAATAATAATATGAGACTTACAATAGATCGCCTGTACGAGACGACTATTTGACTAGGACTTCTCGGCGTTTTTGCCTCCTTTCACCTCACTCCCGGTCCAACTCAAATGGGTTACAAGGGCTGCAGTTATGCTCTCGGCCAGCATCGACATTGTTCTTTTTCGTACCTCGAATTTGGCAAGCTAGGTCGATTTGCATTCGACATTGTTGCCGGCATTTGGCTATCTGGGGCATTATAAATATGGGGGAAGACGTTGTGTTATTTTATAACAGTTCAATAGAGTAACAGTAGAGTAGATTTAAATGGTGGAAATTTTGCTATTAAGGAATAAGTTCAATATGTCTAATGTTTATAATATTTTCTTAATCGTAATGGAAAAGTAACACAACCGATTTACACCTATTTGAGATTTATCGAATAATTCTTATGAATTATCTATCGTAACAGAGTCTTACCGATTCCATTTTCAAGCGCAGGCATCGACAAGGCTGAGGGTTACCAAAGTTACACCTCTCTCTACTGATCCCGTCTCCAGGCGGCCCGGTGTCTCGTTCCTTCTGGACAGGGGTGCGCTCATTGAACGCGTCGACGTGAATGGGATGCGACCTCTACGACTTTTCCAAGACGGCAAAGTGCTCTACGGGAAAAATAGATTGAGAGAGGCGGCCCACCGCTACCAGTACCCTATTAAGAAATTTAGCCGTCCACAACCCTCCATTGACCTGTAGGGGCGAAATTCCAAAACTTGTTTTTCTTTGTCGAAAATAAAGGGAAATTTACCCACTTGTCATTATTCAACCAGATTAAATAAAGATCATCACTGGTTACTCTCTCTCCAAAGCATCATAACATGTGCAAAAAGAAGAATGGACAATAACCACAAATCAAATAACACAGCGTCACTACATCCTTTTAGGAAGGATAAAGGACAGAAGGGGAGGATTAAACTTTAGTAGGCGATTTATCAGAAATTATTCTAAAATTAAAATATCAATCGCAGACGAAATGTTCCAGGCAGGACCGGCCCGTGCCGAGGGTGCAAGGGGTGCATCGCACCCGGGCGGCAAAAAATAAAAAGAAAATAATTTACTTATATAAACATCCACAAAGATGCTGATCGCTATAAAAATATTACTTTGTGCACCATAAACCATCACCAACTCTAAAGGAAGTTACCGCTGAAAATGTTGGGCTGGAAATATTCAAGGATTCAAAGAAAGAAAAGTCCCTTTCAATAATTAAAATGTATCTACCTCGGTAGTTTACTAGTTTAGTTTATATTTATAACATCGGCTTCAAAGTGTTAACAGACAATAAAAGATTAATACAAAATTATATAGGCATGTTCTTCATTTTTGTTCTAAGTATTATATGAAAATACTATCATTCTTATGTTTGTTTGAAATATTTACTTTTTAAATTTATACAAAGTAATAAAGTTTATAGAAAGTTACCATAATGATTTTTATTTAAAAAAAAAATATTTTAGTTTTTAAACATTAATAGTTATCAAAGAAATAAAATCAGAATTTAAAATCAAAGCAGTTATTATTATCATTAATATCATTATTATTGAATGGAATATAACACTGATGTTCTGATGGGGAAGGGCGGCAAATTATATCTTGCACCTGGGCGGCACATACCCATGGGGCGGCCCTGGTTCCAGGTGTTGACAGTGAAAGAATTTTACAAACGGAACGTTTACCGTCCGAAATACATAGTATTGAATTTTAGGTCCTAACTCTCTCTTAAAAACAGGTAGTTCGAAAATATTTGAAATCAACAAATTAAAACAGCCATAGAACTAAAAGGCACCGCTTCATCTGCCCTGCGATATGAATGCGCACATTATAAGTTCCTGACTAAAAAAAACTAAGCGATTGTCAAAAAATAAGAAATGAAGAGATTCTCAGAATTGTAAGGTTGGATTATTTTCTTCCACAAAATTGATATTACTTACCAAAACCATTACACTGAGAGCAAGAAATGGACGAACTACTGGATCTGCCTTCCTTCAATCGTAGTCTATACCCGTGGTATCAGGTTGACCCAAACTATTCAGACGATTCTATATCATTCCTGGTCAGATCAAAGTCAAGGTTTTGGATCTCCATGGCCGTTTCCACTGCTTCCTGCTTCCACTAACCAATACACCTCCATCCACAAAATCTTTGGCTATTCCAGTCAATTCCTATTATTATAATTCAAATTTACATTATGGCAATAACAATTTATATGTGTAAAGTAAATGTGGTAATTAAACACAGTTGTTTGTACAAAATCGAATCAATCAAGATTGGTTTTGAAGGTAACCGACTAGGCGTAATTCAACACAAAGATTTTAAGGAAACCTAGGAGAGTTATTATAAATCCCAAGGATTTTACACTGGACCCTGAATTATCCGAAAATTTTCTATGTTTCTTAAGAGTACAAGCTACAAAGATGTTGCAAATCAGTATCTGAATGATTTCGCAAGAAACTACATATATCTCGTAAACTGTCTCTTGACGAAGGAACCTAGGGTCGGTACGTCTACAGAATAATATGGTTCTTTTCATAATAATAAATTGAATTTACAAGATGTGTATATTGCATTTTTACTCTAAAAAATGGAATGACACTTCGCAAACTTAATTTTGGAAACAAATCGCCAACTGCCACTGAACCTACAATACCCCGTTGGTGATTTGTCCCAAATCGAACCGTTGACGATATTGCCATTAAGTTGGCGATTTATCCAAAATTGATAGCGAAATCTCACAACCGAAGACAAATCGCCGACCACAGTTGACCATTTTAATTTTGGTGACAACTCGCCAACTGCCCTCTCATTGGTCCGACGTGATTGGTTAAATGGCAGTTGGCGATTTGTTCCAAACCGAAAAGTTGTCTAATTGACAGCAACATTACTTCAAAGGGGGACAAAGCAGTGGACAGTTGGCCCCATTTGAAGTAATTTTTGCTGAAAATCTTTCCTACAACCTTTTCTGTTGCTTACCTCTGCGTCTGTACCTCATGGGAGTGCCAATCATCGACTTCCAGGCCATTCAAAACGAGCAGTGGATCCGAGTCTGTGCCCCCTCTCTTGCCGTCTAAAAAACAAACAGCAATAATTAAAAATAACTACTACTGTCAAAATAGTTAGTGTGTCAACTGTTGCCTAACTAATATAAGTTTCTGAATTGCAGACGCAAAACAGGTCGTTTTCTCATTTTCGAAATTCCAGTGTCAAATGAAAGAAGACACTCCTTATGCCAAGAAATAAAACTATTCTTCTCGTGACGGCCGCTTCCTGAGGTATGGATGTTAGGTTATAGTAGGGAGTTTAACTTCTGGAAGAATCGCGAATTCCAGGAAACTACTTTCAATTTGGTAGTTTTCACAGAATCTAATTAGGATGCTAATCAAAAGGGGATGCTTCCCTGATGCCGGGAAAGAAGGAATTTCTTTCCTACGACGTTTACCTTCCGAGTTATGCATGGTACAATGGAGGGGAATTTCTATTTTGGAAGAATCGCGATATTTCGAAAACCGTTGGTCCTATCGACTTGCAATTAACGCCATACGTCTTAGAACCTACCCTGTGAGTTTCATGTGGAAATTCAAAAGTTCATATTTTTGGGTCGAAAAAATGGAAGGTAAACCATAAAAATGGTTTCTTTTTTTGGATTAAAAAAAAAAAAAGAATTTTTTATCGGTGAGCGGTCAGCGCATTTGCTTTCCTTATTAAATGCAAAACTGAATAATATTTCTGAAGCCATACATTCAATAAGAAATAAACGTTTAAATGGAAATTCATTTCGCACCATTCTTAAAAAATGCCACCGTTTATTTTAACGAAACACAGCGAACCGAGCCTTTCAACGACTTTAAACCGTAAGTATCTTTAGATTCCTTCGGCTATAATACAATACGTTTCTCTTCGCTGAAGCCGTCCTTATTGCGCGTGGTACTTTCCCCGCGAACGGGGTACTTTCATTGCGCGGCTCATCTTTTTTCTCGAGAAAAACAAAACACGAGTACTTATAAATTTCGTCCTCGTTTGCATGTTACAATTTCCCCCAATGCACACACACGCTTACTTTCTTCGGAAGGTTGAACGGAAAGAGAGAATTTCTTGACAGTGAAAGCGACAAGGCTTCGGTAGTACGACGCAGCGCGTCTCGGGTAGAAATTTTGATGATATAATCGAGGTTTTCCGAGGGTACGTGAGTAATGCGATTCGATTGTTTATCGTGGATGATGTGCTGTTTAACATGATAGTCAGTCTGCGCGTTTTGGACCATTTCGCCCTCGTCTGCGTCGTGATTCTGATAGGCGCCGCACGATGCTTCGCCAATGAAAACGTGAGTTGATAAAATTCCAAAAAAAAATTCAGGAAGGCTAACGTCCAGATTTTACATTTTTAAAATTACGTTTTAATGTACAATATATCGTATCAAATTGTGGCAGAAATTTAGAAAAGCGCGCGTGCTTAATCGCCCATAAAGATTAAGTGCGCAACCTACATACCCAAATATTTCTAGAACGGCAGCTTTAAACCAAATTCCTCATACAGTAATATTTTCTTTGCGAATTTATTAAAGAAAAATAAAAAGGGACTGTTTAGTTGATTTACTGCATTCAATCAGTCAGCCAAACGTGTGGGCCCCTCCAATAGTCGCAGGAGAGCCCCTCCAACAGTCACAGGAGGGTCTCATCAATAGTCGCAGGAAGGCCCCTCCAAAACTCGCAGAAGGCCCCCTCCAATAGTCACAGGAGTGCTCCTACAATAGTCGCAGGAGGGCCCCTCCAAAAGTCGCAGAAGGGCCCCTCCAATAGACACAGGAGTGCTCCTTCAATAGTTGCAGGAGGGCACCTCCTGCAACCTCCTAGTCGCAGGGGGACTCCAATAGTTTCAGGAGGGCCCCTCCAATAGTCACAGGAGGGCGCCTCTAATAGTCACAGGAGGACTCCTCCAATAAGCGCAGGAGGGCTCCTCCAATAAGCGCAGGATGGTTCCTCCAATAATCACAGGAGGGCCCCTTGCAAAAGTCGCAGGAAGGCCCCTTCAACAGTCACAGAGGGGCCCTCTAAAAGTCGCAGGGGTGCCCTTCCAATCGCAGAATGGCTTCTCCAATAGTCGCAGGAGGGTTCCTCCAATAATCGCAGGAGGGCCCCTTCCAAAAGTCGCAGGAAAGCCCCTCCAGCAGTCACGGGAGGGCTCCTCCAATAGTTACAGGAAGGCCCCTCCAATAGTCGCAGGAGGCCCTTATCATGAGCGATATGGCTATGTTCACCCTTCCATCACATAATGAAGGAATGAAAATTGAGAAGTATTCATGCAAGCAATAACTGTGATATTTTCTTTGCTAATTTAATAAGGGTGTTAAATGAAACTTTAACCTTCGACATTTCGACATATAATAATATTTCTTGTTTAGGAGAACTCCAAATACACAAACTTCATCAATGGTACGGCCAATTCCCATAGAAACGGAAAAATATTCTTTAACCAACTATTCGGCCTGGCGAATCTATTTGGAAACGCAGGGGGAGGATTCACGGAATATTTAGACAACGACGCAGATTACGACGACTACAGATCCAAAAACTGCAGCTGTGGTAAATATAAATTGAATCAAAATAATACAGATTTTTAAAAAATGCTTCATTTTGGACCCACTAAATTAAAATTCATTAATAATTTATTTCAATAATCACGAGAAACCATTGAAATTTGAACTTGCAATAAACAGAAAAAAAATCATAAACATCCCCGAGGCTTACAAAAAAATTGCTCTTTGGTACCCTTAAGGAACCCCCAAAATTTGCTTCAAAAATATTAACTTGTTTAACGGTCACCGTATTTGCTTATTAGAAAATTCTAAATGGCACATTGACACACAAACATATCCTTGCTTGCCAATAGGCAATACAAGTATCGCTGCATGCGCGCGCAGCTCTCACCCCTCAACCTCTGTCTTTAACAAACGAGACCGAAGGCGCAGCTACACCGCGCACATGTACACACACATATAGTACAGTAGAGATGGTCCAAAAATATGCTACCGAGTTCATTTAGGACCTACCGATTTATTTATTACCTCACTCAAAATGAATAATTTTGGTGTCACTTGCTTCTTAAAACATTCCTTAAGCGCACGCTTAAAACGTCCATGGTTTAAATGGTTCCAAACTACCGTTCTTGCCGCTTCGCTTCGTGCCATTCTCGCGCCTGCGCACAACTCCCTTCCCCCACTTTTAGCCCGTATTCAGACCCGTTATTGGACAGTTTCCTCTGACGCCATGATGGTAATTTATTGATGCGTGCGCATTAGACGTAACGATAATATGAATGATTCGTTACGACCTGTTACCAAATACATTATGACTTACATGCATTACAATGTTATATTTGACTGGGTAATGGGTGAAATAGCAGTCATATTCTACAGGGGTTGTTCAGAAAGTAGCATTTAAAACAAAGCAGAATTCATTTAGCATGAGAATGTTGCACTTTTAGAGTGTGGAGTATCGAATCAGGAGAACAGGATAGTAGGGGGACGTCCCACAGGAGTGAACAGGTACCCTTGGATAGCCAGGATAGTTTACGACGGGCATTACCATTGCGGCGCGTCACTTTTAACCGAGGATTTCGTCGTAACGGCTGCGCATTGCGTCAGAAGGTAAAAAATACATTAACAATCGCGATAGCACAATTGACCCTTTTTTTACATCATCTGATATAGTTTTATATTACGATATCGACAAAATTCCCGGTTTCAGATTAAAAAAGTCGAGAATCAAGGTGATCCTCGGCGACCACGACGCCTCCACTAACAGCGATGTTCCCGCCATGATGAGGGCGGTAACTTCCGTTATAAAACACAGGAACTTCGATCCCGATACTTACAACCACGACATAGCCCTGCTGAAGCTAAGGAAACCTGTCCAATTTACCAAACAGATCAGACCGATTTGCATACCCAAGAGTAAGTTATGGCCAAGTGATGCTAAAGCGATGAAATCATACCAATAACTAATCAATAGTGCACGACACTTCACACAAAACGACACGATCGTCCGATCCCAAATACGTTGGAAGTGCGTAGTGCGAGGCGATAACGGCCGAAGCACGAACTCTTCCAAGTAACTTTTTGACACTGACCGAGCCTTTTTCTATACGAGGAAATTAGCCAAAAATTCGAAAAAAAAATTCCTGTACCAACATTAGTCTAGTAATTGGGCGAAGAAACTTAGGATCGCCTGGACTCTTTCCTGGAGCCTCCAGTATTTAGAAAATTAACAGATATCAAAGCACCCTTCGAACAAAATTTCAATAGTTCCTGTTCGCTCGGGAGTCCCTATTATATCCATCCCGTTTTCTGTCGTTTCCAGCGATCGATCCTGCCGGCAGGAACGGGACCGTCATTGGCTGGGGCAGGACCTCGGAGGGAGGGATGCTCCCGAACATAATCCAGGAGGTGGAAGTGCCCATCCTCACTTTAGCCCAGTGCAGGGCACTGAAGTACAGGGCGTCCAGGATCACGACGTACATGCTGTGCGCGGGGAAGGGTACGCAGGATTCCTGCCAGGGGGACAGCGGCGGTCCCCTGCTCGTGCACAGCGGGGACAAGTACGAGATCGTCGGTAAGGATTTTCAAATGGAAGAGATTAGTCGGTTTAAGTTTCGATTTATTTCAGGGATAGTGTCCTGGGGCGTGGGGTGCGGGAGGCCCGGATACCCTGGAGTTTACACGAGGGTCTCGAAATACGTTAATTGGCTTAGGTACAACATAGAAGATAGTTGTTTGTGTAATTAACTTAGATTATTTATTGGTTAATAAAATTTTAACGTTAACTCCAGGAAAAGCGTCTTGTAAATTTAAAGAAACTCAAGTTCGACGCCAATCACAATTTCGTTGTGGGTTTTTTCATTTGTTTTACTTGTTTGTCAGGAAACCGCAACTTTTCAACAGTTAATAACTTCTGATTCCACATTCCAAAGAGTTTTTTTGGCGTTGATATATGTTTTAACCTTTTTTTCCTGAGAAATACGTACATAAATTAGATAAAATGGCGAATGTTTTTCGACTATACGACGTTTTAAGAACTTGTAAATTAGAAGCAGCCTTGGGAATGCCACAAAGGTCAAAACCTTAGCGTTGTAAACACAAACATGTTTTCACATCAATGTTTTTCGACCTGCGGATCCCACTAGGATATTCGACTAGCAGTTTCGGGCATTTTCTACACTACGAAAAAGACATCGTGCCGTAATTACATTAAAAAAGGTGTGATGAACCTGCGCTGTTGGAGGTCAATGGAACCTCAAACGCCGACCTTCACCATTCAACCTACACCTCGCAATTACATTTTATCAGCAGGAAAATCTCGCGAAGACGTTATTAGCGAGACCGTAAGAAAATTTAATTACAAGACGTTACGTCCCCCACGCGTTTACAGTTACTTTTCAGCTCTGAATAATTTTCCCGGCGACTCCCACTTTGGGATTTTTCCCTTCCCTGCGTTCTTTTTTCCTTTTCGATGATGAAACAGACCTGTTATGAACGTTCTGAAGACCAGCGCGGAGTTCCAGTTCATCAACGGTTACCGCGGCGTAGAGGTGAAGTGCGCGACCGCGGATTTCATGAACGAAAAGAAGAGTCGATTGCGTGATTGATTCGGCATGGATTCGACGGGAATCGTCTTGATTTACGTGCTGTTCTTCGCCTCGTGGACGAGCTACGGCGTCGACGTGAGTATCGATCCTATCGATTTTGGTGCCAACTGATTTTAAGATAATTTATAACACCGTTCAATTTTCAATACTCTAAGTGTCCAATCCGATCAAGAGTTAACAAATCTTTATGATCCACACTTTTGTAATTTCACTTGCACTCTTCCTATTACCTTCGGCTGTTAAATAGTTTTCTTGGGCACGCCTGTTGTGCATTTTTGAAGGTATCGATTGTTATAGGAATTGAGGTTGCGCGTCTAAAAATGTTAAACATACAGTGTGTCCCGTTTACCTGCCCAGGTTCGGGCCCACGGTAAATGTTTGTTTAGTCTCGTGGTGGAATCTTACGTTTAAAAATTATTTCACAGAAAATCACTCAAGTTTATGTGAATGCCGTGAAATCGATACCGTCCCAGTTAGCAGTTTTTACGAAATTCACTTAACCGATTCCTCCTTGATCTTAATAGTACGGAAGGTCGTACCAACTTTTATTAACGAATCAATAACTCACCTTAAGTGCGAGTCCCCCTCCCGAAGGTTTTCTGCGTTTAAACATTGCGGGTTTGGACGATTTCTCCAACAGGTTTTATGGCGAGTATCTGTAAAATAAAGGGAAAAGAGGTTAGAAATGTGCCTGTGCGCCACCCTAAGGGGAGCTTTGACGTTTTGGTTAATTTTGATTTTCTGTAACCCTTTGTAGCACGATTTTGAAAAACTGGAAAATTTTGGGAATTTTTGACAAAGATCCTGTAGGTCCTCCTAATGGGTCTTCGTCGCTCTCGGTGTTTAGGACAACTTTTATTTTTGTATATTTTAACGCTAGTGCGATGCGCGTTACATCTGCAACATAACTTGTGGGATCTTAATTGAAGCTTGTGGCCTTAGGTGAACGCACAACTCCTCGATAACACCTCCCTGAAGAAGGTCTTCGGTCCGAAGTTTGGAAATTTGTTAAATTCAAACCGACCACCACCGAGGCACGACACGCCAGCTTCCCCATGCCATTGCAGTAAGTTAAGAAGTTAACTTATTGAGTATTAAGAAGATTAAATCAAATGCTTCCTTTTCAGAATGCGGAGAGAAGAACGAGAATAGCAGGATAGTCGGCGGGAAACCGACGAATGAGAACGAGTTTCCCTGGATGGTGAGGCTCTCCTACTTCAACAGGTTTTACTGTGGCGGGATGCTCATTAATGACAGATACGTGCTGACAGCTGCTCATTGCGTCAAAGGGTAAGTCGGGAATACTCCCACTTTGAATCCAATAAGCGCCCAACTCAAACCATGATAGATTAAAGGAAAAACCCTTGGCTGCTCTAAACACTAACTAAAACCGCCGAGAAAACCCGTATTACGAAACTCACTCAAGATAGACCTTTTCTTCATTACATGTAAATGAGCGTGAAGTCGTCAAAGAACCGATATTTAATGGAGAAAGTGCGACAAACGATATTTTCTGCATCTAACAAGACGATCAGAAATATTCTGGTAATTACTTTTCTATTTCCGTTCTGGGGGAAAAATAACAACATAGAAAGAAAAAAATTCTCGCCTCGGAACAAGTCGTGGAATTCGAGTTAATTATCAATTAAAGAGTAATAAAATACGGCGTTGGCCTCGATTTACCTATCGATGAAAGTTTTTTCAACCTGTTTTCGGGTTTGTTGATTTACCTTGATATTGACATTGAACGCGTATAGGATGTCTTCTAGATAAGGAAAAATGGGCGACGATATGGTTTTCTGCCACAATTAAACATGGGTAATAAAGATTTCATTCCAAATTTGTACCCTAAAAAGGTTAAAATATGTATAATGAAGACTTTTTTGAACCTTAAACCACAAAAATTGCCTCAAAATAAAATCAAGAAGGTTTTACAGACGCTCCAAATGATTTCCTTTGAGTTTTAAACGCTCCAAAGAATCTAGAATCGTGGTTAGGCAACCCACCGTCCTCTCATAGTATTCGTGATAAATTCAGGACCTGCATCTTTACCTTTGCTGTGAGGAGATAACTAAGTGTATGTTTAAATGCATAAAGTACGCACCACTGACATCATTGAAACCATACCGAAACAATAGTCAACGACCTGCCTATCACAACCCCATGCCGCTGCCGCTCGAGTCGCAAATTATAATTATTGTTTGGTCAGGCATAACTATGATTAACGTAGTATTCTATATTCTATTCCTTCTAGACCCTCAAATGATCTCACGAGTTTCATTTTTTAGCTTCATGTGGTTCATGATAAAAGTCACCTTTGGCGAGCACGACCGTTGCAACGACAACAAGCGACCCGAATCGAGGTTCGTGCTGCGCGCGATAGCAGGCGCATTCAGTTTCCTGAATTTCGACAACGACATCGCCCTTCTCAGGCTCAATGACAGGGTACCGATCACGCAGTTCATCAAACCGATCTGCCTACCAAAAAAGAAAGGTAAATTCCGACCCAGTTTGATGTAACGTTGCGAATAATTCTTGTTAAATATCAGTGATTCGGTGTTCGAATTTATAATTGTCGTCTTACTGTACGTTACTAGATGACTTGTACGTGGGCAAGATCGCGACCGCCTCCGGCTGGGGAACTCTCAAGGAGGACGGTAAGCCCTCATGTATCCTGCAGAAGGTCGACGTTCCCGTAATCAGCAACGAGGATTGCAGGAACACGAATTACTCGGCGAAAATGATCTCGGACAACATGATGTGCGCGGGCTATCCGCAGGTTGGCAAAAAGGATTCGTGTCAGGTAAGACCGTAATTATTAAATCCCATTGTTGGTTCCGTTTCTGCATCTACAATTATATTTGTAAGGCTACAGCTGACGAGAGAATGTTCACACAAATGCTCCACCTTTTCTCCGATATAATTCGCATTCATTGCAACACAATTCCAATTCCTGATCATCAAAATATGTCACTATTAGATAATGACTCCCCTAATCATGTTCATCACTAAACGTGTTCACTACAAGTTCACAACCACTGACACAAGATTACGCTTAAAATCATAACAACGGTACATTTAAAAAAAAATCTGGTACCACATAACGCGGCAGTAATAAATGTACCAAGTGTAGCGGGGCGTAACAAATCACCGTTATACATAGATTCAAATTCGCGCGCGTATTTTCTGTTGGCAAGAGTGAGCGATATTATCAGTTACTTTGTACGTTCGACCGCACGGCGCATCTGAATGCTTGTTTACATTACAGTTCGTGGTTGTAAACTTTATAGTTTGAGATGGAAAGATTTATTAGTACATAAAAAAAAGTCATATAGAAACCTTAGTATTTCCTGAATATTAGCTCACTCCACTGCTCCCGGACCGTCCTTGTCTTGTCACTACTGCTAGCTGAAACAAAGTAAAACTAAAGTAAAAATTTCATCCATCACACTCAAAATACATACTATCACATTATTTTTCATCCGTACTACTACTGCTAGTGCTATTAGATCTCTTTATCTGCCCTCGTAGTTCCTCCTCCTTCTCGTACTCATCTTCGCTCTTTAAATTCTCTTGTTTTATATTGTCATCTTCCTCGTCCTCTTCTCCTTCTTGCTCGACTTCCTTCACTTTCCGTTTCCTGCCTCTTTTCTTCGGTGCCGTAGGCGTAACCTCTTCAGTTTTAACCTAAAACCATGGTAAATTCATAATCAGAAACCGCAACGGACTTAACAACCTCAGATTCTGGCTCAAGGGGGTGGTTGTGTTTTACGTTCAAAGCGACGATCTGCAAGGCGATACCCGAGTGTATCAGCTTTAACCTGAAATATGCCGGGCAACCCGTTTTGACGCTGAAAATAAAATGTGAAAATCGAGTTCGTACTGATTTAGCGTATCAATTCTTACTTCTTCTCGCTGCGCTTCCTTTTCATCTCCGCCCTCTGGGGCTTCACCGTCCTCCCGTGCACGCAGATGAGTTTCAGGTCCGTGTAGACGAGACGTTCCTTCGCTGTGTTGTCGATGAGCTGATCCTTGATAAGCCTGCAATCTTTCGTCGTGTACCTCGCGTAGGTCGTCTGGCAGTAGTCCTTCAGTTTCTCCATCAGCTCCTTGTAACTGCGGAAGCACGAACCTATCTCGAAATCCATTTTTAACCACAACGGTACATTATAAGCAATTACAAGCGTAAACGAAAAAAGTGAGGTTAGGTCCAATGATACAAGTGACACTTTAATGCACAAAACATGCGTCGGGGACATTAGGTAATCTGGTTAACGACTGAAAGAGAAAGAAATGCTTGCAACGGATGTGATCTCATATTATTAAATGCTAAGGTTTTACATTATCGTTGATTAAAAGAAATTCTTTGATTTGTGGATACCGTCGGCAATGTATGCAACACACAATACACATGTAAACCATTTGGTACAAATGGCCGAAGTCGAAAGTGAATGATTCAATTGCACTCTTTCCTTGAATGCAATTTGCTTTCAATTGCTACTACAAATTAAAACGTACCGTACCATCATTATTTCACACTCTATCTTCTAGGGGGACAGCGGTGGTCCACTCATAACGAAAAAAGAAGACGAGAGATACGAATTAATCGGTAAGTAAATTCCGCCTAAGTAAATCTCACGAAACAACATTATAATCATGATTCTTTACCTTTTTCCAGGTGTTGTGTCCTGGGGTAACGGCTGCGCCCGGCCTGGTTACCCGGGGGTCTACACCAGAGTGACGAGATATCTGGACTGGATCCTGACGAACGCCCAAGACGGTTGTTTCTGTGAAGACTGAAGCGTAGGATAAGAAATTATCAATTTTGTGATAATTCTTAGTTTAGTTACATACACCGAATGGATTACGATCTTCAAAAACGTTTTAAAAGTGCGACGGTCGCTTTGATACTCATAGTTATGTCCCGCTGTGGATTTCGATCGATAAAATAAAATGGTATGGCAGTTGGTAGGGTTTTAATCTAAACGCAATAAAAAATGACTAGATATTATAGATAAATAGTGATACACACCTGCTAACGGATAATCTGCATAAGTATGAATACAATATATGTTCGGTCACTGAAAATAGGGAAAATTATAATTCAGATTCTCCCTGAACTTCACATTTCTTTTCTTCGCTCAACAACTGCTGGTATTCTTTACTTTTCTCTCCGTTATTCTCCACCAAATCTTCCTTTTCATTATCTAAACTTATCTTCGAAACATCATTTTTTAACTCCTCCTCATTGTCTTCATCAGAATTAAGTTCATCGTCACCATTACTCTTACGATCATTGCCCGGAGATTTGTCAGAGCAGCCCGATTCTGACAGCCTTCGTTCGCTTAATTTCCTTTTTATAGCCACCATGCATTTGAGGGTCTGAAAGAACATGTTCTTAGGTTTCCTCTGAGCCAGCGTCCTATAAATAATAAAAGTGTACTGGTGAATTCAAAAGGTTCATTGGAAACTCATACTTTGCTTTTCTATCCTCGATCTCATTCAATATAATCTTTATGTGGTAAGCCTGATCGTCTCTCATTTGAAACAATGAGCACTCCAATAATGAATCGTTACATCTCGTAACATTTGTAATTTTACCATCTGTCGTGTTATCTTTATTTTCAACCTCCTTCCCATGGTATAACCAATGGTTCAAAAACTTGTACAGCACCTGAAAACACAATGAACTGCTCCGGATTTAACAAAACGTGTGGACTTACCGACTGATAAGTCTCAGTACCCAGCCACCCCAACAAGACGATAAACAGAAATATCAACAGGACGCTAGGGCTTTCGGACATGACGCTCAATCCTAATCGTACAAGGCAGATAAGTGGTATTATGGCGAGATGCACGGCAGCACTGAAATTATCAACAGTAATTACAATGTCTCATGAAACAAAACGAACTTACTATATAGTGAACGAGACTAGGTAGAAGATGAGCCCGACTAGTTTCGAGCTGAAACTATCTTGTACCGACGACATAAACCAGCACTTTGTAAATTCCAAGGAGAGCTGAGCGATGCTGATTAACATCGTGAGTTTGAAGGAGAGTCCAAATATCTCCGGAACCCTGCAAAAGAAAATAGAAGATAACTTCATATCTATGACATTCCTTATGTCTAGGAAGTAATATATGCTGATGGTACTGATATATTTAACATTTTCACAAAACTAAATAAGCAATGCCTTAAACGATATAAAGGTTTTCGACTCCAAATGAGAATTATTTTTAGCAACTACATTTATCGCAACATTTCGTTTAGATCTGCCCAATAACACTTTGACAGCTTTAATAAAATGACAGAGCATAACCAAGGAGTATAGGCACATGTTTACTTCATGTCCTGTATAATTACATGATTAATCAAGGAAAACATTGGCTTGGCAGTCGTGCACTTTACCACTTGATCACTGATATAAAGTTTGTATATACGCTGAGCCAAAATTGATACATCAGCATCACTAGTGACTAGATAACAAGCCTTGTTGTAGCCATACAAGGACATTCATTTCTTAATGCGTCTATACCAGTCAGTATAATTATAATTATTGATAAAAAATCATTTTCTTACCCTGACATGTAACATGAAAGCATGAATACAAACAACAGTCCGTACTTCAACATTCCTAAGAAACACCTTCTCCTGAGCCCCTCCCAAACTGCACTATGTAGATAGAACGTGAGTAGCATCATGTACCCTAGTATGACAGAGGTGAACAAGTTATTCGAAATGTTCACATCGTGGACCCAGAAAGGGTAGATCTTCTTGAGGGTGAAAACTTCGAAACCATTCTCTGACAGGACCCGGTAACAGTAAACCAGACCGGCACCGTAGAAGCCCAAATACCACAAACTCCTCTTGAGTCTTAACCGGGCGTACTCTCGATAGCGAAGCTTTCTTAGGAAGATCTAAAATTAGTGCTTGAGTAGAATGAAGTTTCCTGTTAATGTAGACGTTACATGCCTCCATGAATTTGTCGAAGAGGGCATGTAGGATGCACCAAATAGAGAACACCCATGTGGCCATATTGCAGAGAGTGTTGTTGTAGTAATTACCGAATAATTTCGTTAATAACCTAGGGATGCAAGTGATCTCCGTTTTAAGGAACACAGTTATTGCGGAGGTCATCTTTTGGTTAGGGCTAAAACGGATCGGAGGTTAGAAATCGTTCGATGGACCAAATTCACTCACCTTTGATTCACATTCGCATTGTCGCTTATTTTATTTATAAACATAGTGTCAAGTAATTAAGTGCATGCTTGGCTCGAAGAGAATCTATTTTAAGGCTTCAGTACCTTCCGTCTTTCCTAGCATTTTAAATTTAAATTCTCACTAGATCACAGAACACAAATTAAGCCTTGGCTGCCTAAGCTGACCTGATCTATGCCAACTTCACACTGGTATAAGAAGCGACATCTATTGGGAACTAGTATCGAGTACTTTGTTGTAAATATATCGTGAACAATTAACGCATCACCTATTCAATTAATACTTTAAATGATAGCTTGAAGGTTTTAATTGTAATTCCTATATCACTTTGTACTGGGCATCCTCAGAATTTCGATTAAATTCATATTAAGTTGCGGTGTTACGCTGTAGATAGCGCTAAACCAGGGATTAAGCCGGCGACCTTAACCTACAATTTCTAGCGGTCTATACCCACCTTATATGCTTTGTAGTGTACTTAAACATTTAATTATTAAACGCTAGTTGTGTACGGCAAGAACTCCATCTCTATATTCAACACGAAACGTTTCCTTAGATCTTGTTTTCTCTAGCATATGATATCCCTATGGTGTACAGCGGTTTTGACATTTGATGATGTTTTGAGATCTTTGAGGTTAGGTTTATATAAGTTAAACATAAGCATGCAAAGGATGTAGGTTTTTATAAAGTGTTTGTACCGCTATTTCAAGATAAAAGTGCCTAAACATTTTAAATTAACGTTAGGTATTTGTATCGCTATTAATCGAAGATGTCTATGCTGGCGGAGAAAAAAAGGAAACAAAAATGGTCTTTGAATCCTAGAGGGAAAGCATGGTCAGAAGGTAAATATTAATGAAATGTCTTCCATGACAAAATATGTTAAAAGTTAAATGGTGTTGTTAAAAGGTGTTAAATCGTACCATAGTTGGAGAAAATGACTTTACTTTCAAGATTAATAGCTTAAGAATAAAACCCTTTCATAGTTGATTATTTCAGAAATAAACTAACAAACCCTGTATTCTCCATATATACTAATAATTTAATTGCTTAGATGGCAACAAGTTTGGCCAGAAGCTATTGGAGAAAATGGGCTGGCAAACCGGCAAAGGTCTCGGCGCCAAAGAAGACGGCATAACGGAACATATCAAAGTGCCGTACAAGAATGACAGCAAAGGTTGGTAGAAAAAAGACCGATTCGTTACATAAATCTCACTGTTTCATTCGTAGGAATGGGCTTTAAGGAATCCGACCAGTGGACGGAACACGAGTCTAATTTTACCGCTTTGTTGGAGTCATTAACTGGTACCGCAGTAGATACAGATGTGACGTTGACCTCCTTGGAGAAGAAATCCCGAGTCTCCCGGGTCAGGTTACACTATCACAAGTTCACCAAGGGTAAAGATTTAAGTTCTCGTTCAGAGAAGGAATTGGCAAATATTTTTGGAAAGAAGACTTTAAAAAAAGTGGAAAAAAAGGTGGAGGACGTTCCTGTGGCGAAGGATGAGCCGAAGGCGAATGATATGCTCATCAACAGTGGTTCAATGGCTGATTATTTCAAGAATAAATTGCCAGGATTGGGTAAACTATCGAAGAAGGCAGAGTCGGAATCTGAAGAAGACGTTAGGATTGGTTTCGGCTTTAAAACTACATCGGAAGAGAAACCTAGTTTTAAAAGAAAACTGCAAGTAGAAGATGCCGCCAATACTTTTTCTCCTAGGAAGAAAGTTAAAAGCGGTGATAATGGATTTGTGAACCCAGCTTTCAATCCACTTAACAATCAAGTTGTTGTCGAGAGGCACAATTTAGAGACGATTCTTGAAAGTAGTTTAGAAAATGTGAATGATAGCAATATTGAGGAAAGCGAACACAAAAGTGAATCATTTACAGATTCGACTTTAGAAGCTCATGCTCCTAAAAAGAAGAAAAAGAAACTGAAAGAGTATTCTGAGAATACTTATGAATATGACAATATTTCCTGTGAAACTATATCAAATTCTGAGAATACCTCAAAGCTGAGTCAATATGAAGTGAAATTTCCTTTAAAAAAGAAGAAAAAGTTAAATACTCCATCAGAGAATACTGATCGTATCGACTGTCATGCGAGTGAATCCAGTAAAAATTTGGAAAGCACAGAAATATGTGAAACTGCAGAGTTAAAGAAAAAGAAGAAGAAGAAATCGACTAGAACTGAAAATGGTCATTTCGAGGATGAACCTGAGCAAATAGCAGAACTTAAAAAGAAGAAGAAAAAGAGTAAATCCTGTGGAATAGACAATCCAAATTTCGAAGATTACAACCTAAATACATCTGAGGACAATCCAGGGAAATCGAAGAAGTATAAGCGTAAAAATCTGCAAAATGGAATAGAAAATCTGAATTTTGAAGATCAGGTTAGAGATGAACCTGAAGTAAGTCAAAGTAAAGAATTTCAGCAGAGGAATTCTAAGAAATCTAACGATGCGATACAAACTTCAAACCTTAACGGCTATTCCAATACATCAAGAAAGCATAAAAATAAAAATCCGCAAGAAGGAATAGATAATCCAAATTTCAAAGATTACATAGTAAATACATCTCAAAATAATCAAGAAAATGTCTACAATGGGAAATCAACCAAGCACAAAAATCTACAAAACGGAATAGAGAATCCAGGTTTTGAAGATCACTTTAGAAGTGAACTCGATGACAGCCAAGAAATGCATCAAAATGGGGAGTTTCAGCCGCGAAAATCTAAGATACATAGCAGTGAAGTTCAAGACCTAAACTGTAATAACTCTGATACTTTAAATGGGAGTAGCATAAGTGATGCAATTCAAACAACAAATACAAAATCAAAGAAGAAAAAGAAGAAAAATCCTTCTGAAGATGTGATTCACAATGAAACCTGTTTACCTGTAAAAGTAAAATCAAAAAAGAAAAGTGATGAAGGAATTGATGTTACATTTGAAGAACAAGATCGGTCAGAAAACATCTTATCGGCAGGCAATCCTTATGAAGTCAAATTAAAAAACAAGAAGAAACAGTCAAAGTCTGAGGTCCTCAGCCATATCATTGAAGAAAGCCAGATTACTTCCGATATCATCGACTACTCGGATTTAATGTTAAACACAGTTACTACACCAGTAATGTCCACTCCACAACTTGAACCTAAGATAGAAACTAATAGAGTAAAGAGAAGAAAAAGTGTGAGGTTCAATGACGTTCCCCTACAACACATCATACCAAACAACGAACAGCTTAGGATAATGGAGGAAGGCATTGATAATGTGAATTTCAACGAGATAGAAATGCACCTGCAAGAAAACATGGAAAAAATATCAAACACTATTGATCGATTCCAAGCCGAAATCGAAAATGACATCAATGAGAAGAAAGTCGAAGAAATCATGGTAGGAGAGATGGATAAACCCGATGGACCTAATGAGAAGTTACCAGATGGCACGAGGTTGAAGTTCAAATATGTCCAGTTCAATTCCAAAATGCCGAATTATTTTTCTGGCAACGTTGGACCCAAGAAATCTTACAAACACTTAATCAAGGGCGATATCATCGTGAAATTCAAGAATACTAATTTACACGAAATCCAAGGGTACGCCACAAAGAAGAAACCGAAGGGGTGAAGAATGTCTAATTTATTCTTAAATAAAAGTTGATTTTAAATGTCGCAGTTTCATTAATTAATTATCAGAAAAGAGTAGTAATTTAGTGTGATTAGGTGTAAAATCCTTGCACTACACAGTTATGTTTAAATTAATTATTTCAAGTAGGACAAATGTTTACAGTGACTTTTTTTTAAAGTGTTTAAACACTTCCATGTTATGGCTAGTTTAACCAACATAATTATTAAGGTAATTAACTTTCGAACGAATTACTTTTTCTTATATCACAATGTAAAGCCAGACAGTATGATTACTTTGTCACATTTTGTGGAACTTGCTACTCCATTTAATTTCATAGATTGTTGAAATAAGGAGAAACGTGTCGGTGGTTACCGTTTCTATATTTTTCTTTGTAAGTATTAAACTGTTATTATTTTTGTATAAGAAATCATACCGATATTGCTGAACTCTTGTAGAACTCTGTTAATATATCGAATACAGTAGAATGTCACTGTTCAATGCTCAATATGAGTTTTAAACGTGGTGGAGACGTTTTCCTTCCACCTTCTCTCGAGCCGATAAAATATTTAGAGCTCTTGTAACCCCAAGATGCACTTTTATTATTTAAAACGAAGTTAAGATTTCAAATGTTACAAATTATGCAAGAACGTAACATCGCTATGTTACCATTGGTGTCGAATATACTCGGTATCTTGCTGGGGTAAACTTAGCAAAACCCCTGTAGGGTACACAGTATATATAATATATTTTTTGTTTTGAAATTTATCCATACACGAATTTTGTAAATGAGTTTGTATTACTTTTGTATAAATTATTGTATGTATTATACTACGCAAAAAGGTATAATAATAATAATAATAATAATTTAAGTTAAGGTGCGTTTCAATGCAAACACTAAATTCAGAAATCACTGTCATTCTCTATTAAAGGAGTTGGGAGTGTTGAAATATCCAAAATATACTTTGTTTTGAGTTAAATGGGCGGTGTAAAAGAGTTGAACAACATTCTTCATAACTTGTAACACTATTTTTTGAGACACATTAATAAGAAAAGGAAATTAATATAAACGAGGGTTGTGTTTTGCCTCACCCTACCTTATTTTCCTATAATAAGATCATTTTCCTCGATTATCTTCTTAAATCACCCACCAACTCACAATACACTGTCACTTAATCACGATACACTAAAAGTAATGGTGGAACGTGTAGAAATAACTGGTGTTCCACGTATCTTCTGAAGATCTGTCAATTTGTTAGTGTTCTGTGCTTGTAGGTTACGTTTGTTTTGTTTTGGTCGCGTTCAAACGCAATTGATTAAAGTATAATTGATTAATTCCCTTAATAACTTCACAAGAGTTTCAAAATGGATTTGCTGATATCTGACAGTGAAGATGGCCTCCCCCTTGGATGGGAAGAACGGATGACAGTAAACAAGAGTGCGTTTTATACCAATCACTTACCTAAATATACCCAGTGGGAGGCGTCCTAGGACTAAAGATGTCTTACAACTTTCTTTATGTGAGTCTAACTCATTCTAGCGACTAGTAGCTATTCCATATAACTTAGCAAGATTCGATACTTGTTGAAGTTTGTTAAGTATACACTTGAGTTAAAACGATCTTCACAAAGTTTATTAAGATACATCCTTTATTAGCTGACTAAATCATATACATTTTTTTCAGCGTCCTGGAAATGTAGCTGTAATTTGTTGCCTCAATACGGCTGACTTAATGGTATAACAACGTATTTGAAGTTAAAGTGTGTATCTTTCTTATTAATGATTAAGGATTTAAAGGTAATGAAATTTTCTGGTCCAGTTAAATTTGTTGTCAATACTAATAAATGTAGGCTACCCACGCTCCCGAGCCATATGTATATGAACAAGAAGTAATTAGTTATTACAGTAGCGTTACTAATACTTGCATTTGTGATTAAATGAAAGATCAATGTTTCTAAGTTCATATCGCAAAGCGTTGGAGTATTTTCGTTTTTCCAGATGAGTCAAATAGGCACATTTTTCTTGTCGGACAGAATAATGAGGAAAACTCATCACTTCATTAACTGTTCTAAGTTAACCAACATTTGCATAAGCATTTTTGTTTTTTAATAATCAGTTCGAGAGGATAAATCATCCAAGATGCTTGTGGCTTGATTATAATGCAAATTTAATAGAAGCATGCTCATTGAACATGGTAATTAAAATACTTGTTGGTGTATTCACTTTCTCCTCTATGTTATGAATAAAAAATATTTGATCTAATTTCCTTGAATGGAGATACTTAGAAACATTTCTTCATTAAATTTGAAGAACTCCTTATTTGATAAGAGAAGGACTTTTTGAATGTACTACATATTTCGTATCGCCCACAATTTATGATCTTCCATAAGCTTAACATTAAATGTTTGACACTCAGTAAAAGGGTATTTTTTTTTGTGAGGAGGGAAATGCTTTTTACGCACGACAGGGGGCTAGGAAATAAAATGAAATATCCCCCTGCCAGTGTGGGACTCCCCTTTCGGGCCTACCCACTAAAACCTCCTCCTAATTACACCAGGCGACACCCTGGAACCGCTTTCGCATTACTTCAGGGTGACGCCTTTATCCTTGGGGCCCCCTATGGGGCCCGTTCCTCCTCCTCCATGATTCTTTTCTTGTGGCGGAGGACCACCTCCGCAAAGGTGGCTACCTGCGCTCAAGCCTCCTCATTTTGGAGCATAACCCCGACGATATTCTCCGGGGTTATTCTCCCATATCTCCTTTCTAGTGGAGCCCTCCATACTTCGCACTCTTCGCACTCGAAGAAAGTATGGAGGGCGTCGTCTCTTTGGGGCCCGCAGGATAAACAGCACGGGTCCGGTACCTTCCCCATTTTACTGAGGTAGGCCCGGAAATACCCGTGCTCCGTCAGCATTTGGGTGAAGTAGAAATTAACCTCACCGTGCTGACGGTTTACCCAGGTGTCCAAACGAGGTATGAGTCTCGCTGTCCACCTGGCCCGCGGGACCCTATCCCACCGTTCTTGCCAGGCCCGCATGCTGCGGGCTCTGGCAAGCTCCTTCTTCTTCTCCCTGTCCTCCTCTCCAGGAAAATCCTGGTGGACGGACATCCGCTCCTGAGCGAGGAGGTCAATGGGCATGACCCCGGCTATCACTAGCGCCGCTGGCTCCGAGACCGTACGGTAGGAGCAAGCGATACGGAGGGCCCCTCTCCGTTGCACTCCGGCTATGCGCTTCCGATATATTTCATATCGGAGTGCACCGGCCCAGACTTCGGCGCCGTAGAGCATTATGGACTCGGCGGTGCGTAACAAGAGATGGCATTTGCAGGGTCGGGGGCCGCCGATGTTGGCCATGACCCTACTCAACAACGTCGTCACCGCAGCCGCCTTATCCGCTCTCGATCTAATTTCTTCCCCGAAGGTGAGCCTCGAGTCAAGGCTCACCCCCAGGTACTTTACAGACGCCTTTGTCCGGACCGTCGCCGCTCCCACCTGCATACCCCGCAAAAGCGGGATACGCTTCTTGGTGAGCAGCACGATCTCGGTTTTAGCCAGCGCTTCCAAGCCGTGGTCGTCCATCCAGGAGCGGACTCGACGCATAACCTGGTTGAGCAGCATCTGTGTCGCCTCAACGCTTCTCGCGATGATTACGGCGGCAATATCATCCGCATATCCAACCAGGAAAGAGCCCTCGGGCATCTCCACACGTAGAATCCCGTCATAGGTGACATTCCAAATGTCGGGACCCAGCGTGGAGCCCTGGGCTGCCCCTGCCGTTATCTCCCGACTAATCGGGACATTCGCGGTGGTGTACACCAAGGAGCGGTCTTTCAGGTAATCCTCCAACATCCAGAACAGATATTTGGGGACCCTGAAATCCCGCTCCAGCTCGCTCAAAGCATCGCTCCACCGCACCGAGTTGAAGGCGTTCTTCACATCCAGCGTGACCAGCAGACAGACAGGGCGGGAGAAATGGTTCCCCCGCTCTGTACCTCTGGCTGCCTCGACTACCTCCTGGATAGCGTGGATCGTCGACCTCCCTTTCCGGAAGCCGTACTGCCTTTCGGAGAGGTCTCCAGCGTCTCGGATTGCCGCATGGAGACGTGGTCGGAGAAGCTTCTCCAGGAGCTTGCCGGCCGTGTCTAGCATGCACAGGGGCCTGTAAGACGATGGGCTATCTACTCGTCTCCCTTTGCCCTTCGCAATCAATACAAGCCGTGCCTGCTTCCAGCGGAGAGGGAAGATCCCCGCTTGCAGGCAGGCGTTGTACATTTTCAGGAAGAGCGCTGGATGTCCTTCAACTGCGGCTTTAAGCACCTCTGCTGGCAGACCATCAGGTCCTGGTGCCTTCTTATTCTTGAGGGACCGCGCCGCGCACCTAAGCTCTTCCTCTGTAAAGAAGGGCGGCGGTGTCTCCTCAGATGTTCGAGGGCGGCGCGGTAGCTTGGGGTGATCGGGGAATAGGGCATCGACTATAGGGCCGATAATCTCCGCATCTGTGGGGGCGCTTTCGGCAAACGCCCCCAACTTGCGAAGGACCAGTTTGTACCCTAGTCCCCATGGATCTTCGTTTAGGTCTTCCCCAAGCTTCTTCCAGCATCGGTGCTTACTCTTCTGGATGGTCCGTCTGAGCACTTTTCGCGCCGCTTTGTAGGCGGCCGTGCTCGGGGCTGCGTCGGTGTCGCGGCGTCGGGCTCTAAGGGAGAGTCTTCTAGCACGAAGACACTCCCGCCTCAGCTCCGCGATTTCGTCCGTCCACCAGTACACGGGACGTCTCGCTCCACGTGTTTTCCTTTTCGGCACGGCTTCCCTGCAAGCCTGATGGAGGTGGGTCATCACTAGGTCCACAGGGAGAGGCATGTTCCCGAGGGCTCGTTGGCCGCGTAATAGGGCCGGAGACAGCTTCTGGGGGTTCATCTTGTCGACGTTCCATCTGGCGGGGCCTTGTGATGTTCTGGTCCGGGCTGGGGTTACATCGCGTACTCGGTACGTGATATATTGGTGATCGCTGGCTGTGTAGTCCTCGATCACCTGCCCGCGCCGTGATCTACGACACGAAAGCGTCGCCGATCCGGGATCCAAATTGCCGCCGTGCCGAGGGTGTCCGAGTACCAGTTTGGCCCTTCTCTATCCCAATATTGCTCGCTGATAAGGACAATATCGGCGGCTTTCTCGAGACAAATCTGGCCCAGCAGATCATCGGCCACCCTGCTCCTGTTTAAATTCCCTTGTAGGACGACCGCCATTATTGCTTGGCCTGTGCAAGGGCCTTGCGGAATATCCCACATTGGCCCGATCCTGCAACATGACGGCGAGTCTCCGGCTTGCCTTCTACGTCCGGGCAGAGGAAGCACACAAGGGTTGCATCACAACTTGCACCCCTATGCCCCTCTGCCCCGCACCGGTAGCAGGCCTTACTCCTATCCGGGCCATTGCACTTTATGCTTTGGTGGCCGTATCCCAGGCATTTGAAACACCTGGGTACGTCCACTCGTCTCCGAATCCTACAGCTGACCCATCCGATTTTAATATGGGCCGCTTGTAACAGGATTTTAGCACCTGCCTCATCAGCAGTGATGATAGCAGAAACCTGCTCCCGTGAATTCGGCCGGGTCAAAGTGACCTGCAACGGTCCGGTATACCCTTGGAGGGTCTGCTTTACGGCGGCCTCCACCTCTTCCTTGGTAGAACAGCTGTCGAGATCTCTAACCTCTAACCTCGCTTTAGGTATTAGTTCCCTAACGCAGCTGCTCTCCCCGGTAGCTTTCTTTAGGGCTTCGGAAAAAGCTGCTCTCGACTCGGCGGTAGATTTTCGAAGCTCGAGCAAAACATCTCCCGCTTTTGTCCGTCGGATCGACTTCACGTCGATTCCGAGGGCCTCAGGTTGAACCTCTTTACGGACAGCCCCAAGGATGTCCGCGAACGTTTTCCCCTCGGCCGGCTTCAGGATGATTGCCTCATCTTTCGAGGCTCCCACCTTTTTGGGCGTGGTTGATGCCTGAGCTGACTTCTTGCTCTTCGTGTTGTCCGTCTTATTTGTCGGATTCTTTGCAGCGCCCTTTTTCTTCTTTTTCTTCTTCTTGTTTTCAACCATCGTCCATTGTTTGTCCGGTCTCTTGTCCGGGCTCTTGTCGTTCTTTTTTTTTATTTTTTTTTTAACGTCTCGGGGTGGGGAGCGCTGGTGGGCTTGAGGCCGCACGTTTCTGTCCACTCTTGGGTGTGGATTGGGAGAGCAGTACTGCTCCACTCGCGGTCTTCGACTTGGGCCCGCTGGATTTAGGGACCGAGGTCCACGACCGTGCAAGCAGGTCGTGAACCTTCCTTAATGGGCGCTGGCAGTCCTCCAGTTCCTCCAGATGTTCTATCAAGGCTGGAAGGCCATCCTTGATCGTCTTGTTTACGTTGGGCTGCTTCTTCAGAGCGTCGGTCATTGCTTTGATGAGACTGCGCATCTCTGCGAGTCTCTTCTCCGCCTTCTTCTCGTTCTCGGCGATAAGCTCCCGTAGGGAAGCTATATCGTCCACTCCTTGACTTCGTGCGTTGTTTCCAGTTGAAGGATCCATGTATTGTTTGAGCCAGCGCTTCGTGTGCAGAGGGGCGGGCCGTAATAGTCAGGAACGGGTGTACCCTCGGAGTGCGGGGACTCCTACCCCAGTTCCCTGAGGCCTGACCTACGCTTAACCGGTCCCGGAAAACACGGACGGATCGGCGCTCGCCCGGAGCGATGCAGCTTCCGACCGCTGCATTCAATGCACACTACCTGATCAGGGCCCGAAGGGACTGGCTCCTGATGCACACCGCAGTGGCCACTTCGGCAGAGCAAAGCTCACAGCAGCCCTCGTCCCAACGCCGAGGGAAACGTCGGCGTCAGTAGAGAGCACTCCCGGTGTGCTGCGATGTGCAACGATCATGGTACGCCCAGCCGCACCTAACATGGTGAACAGCCGCTGGGTAGAGCGTGCCGCCCGAGACGGGAACAGACGCGCACTCTATCTTTACGTACCTGTGTTTCCGATTTGGTCCGTGGGTGGTATTTTATTTCCCACCTACCCGACATATCTGCCGAGCATTCCCCTATCCGCCACCTGGGGACACGCCCGATGGGGGTCGGACAACCCCACACGGGAGTAAAAGGGTATTACACTTGATTGCTTTATAACAATTGCTGTAAACTTATAAGTTTCTATACATAGAAAACATACTTTATCTAAGGTATCTACAAAACTTGCAACATTGTTTTTTTCGATGGGTAGGGAAAAATGTTTAAAAGCCTGGTAATACAGATGGAATAGTTGCCTGCAGACCTAACCCAGGGGATCGGCTCCCCCCATTGGAAAATGGTGGTAGATAAAGGCATTACCCATATGTACCTAATGTAGTAGGGGGTGGTGGTTGGTTGTTTTGCATGTGGGGGAGCGGTGGTTGCTGTATAACTTAGAGTTGTTCGAATGTGTTAGGAATTGTAGTTCGAGGCCTCCCTGAAAAGGGGGTGCTGGTGGCTGGCCGCAGCCAAAATTACAACGCTTAAAGCGGTTCATGTATATATATATATATATATATATATATATATATATATATATATTGAATTTTTGAAGTATTTGCAATTTTCCTCTAAGGTATCTGTTAGGTTGGCTCTATGGTGTTACGAGGTTACCAGCTGCTAGGTGCCACCATTGTCTTCGTATGTGGTACATTTCAGCATTACCAGAACAAAATTAATTGTAACAAATTATATATATCTCATTTTGTTCTGGAGATACAGGGGTGGCCATTTTAGTGTAATGATATGCTAGAATATCCATTGTTTCTCTGCAACAGCTGGAGCAACAAAATTAATTCTGGCATCACGTCAGCAACAAATTTTCAATAAGATTTTCCGCTTGAATTATATCGATATATCATCCCATTCAGGAGATACAGGGTGGTCATTCTAGTGTAATGTTGCACTGGAAGATCCACAGTTTCTCGAGAATGGCTGGAGCAACAAAATTAATTCTGGCATCACATGTCAGCAAAAAATTTATGACAAGATTTTCCGCTTGAATTATATCGATGTATCATCCCATTCGGGAGATACAGAGTGGCTATTCTAGCGTAATGTTGCGCTGGAAGATCCACAGTTTCACGGAAACGGCTGAAGCAACGAAATTAATTTTTGTCACAAGTTAGCAACAAATTATGGGGTAGGTCCGGTAGACGAATTTTTAAATGGATATTTTAGCCTGATAGACGTAAATTAATCCCTGGATTTAAGAGCTTCAAGAGCAAATGGTAAAGGTTTTATAAAATACTACGAGTTTCTGGTTTAATTGGTCAAATCTTTAAAATCGTTGCTACAAACATAATTCAAATTGAAATTATTGCTTTTCTGTTATAAATCAAAGCTTTTTTAATTGCCAATCAATTTTAATCTGCGATTTAATGATATCAACAAACATGTATTTCGTAAAATCACTAAAAATGTCAAAAAATCAGCACTCTAGCATTCAATAAATGATCTTTAAATTTACTTGCATTATTCATCGTCCAAACCGTCTAATCAAACTTAATACCTGGTCGAGTTTAACGCCCTTTAAGGACGATCCGAAAGAAGAAAAACAGGTACCAACTCGTGCTTTCTCTCTAATCCTAATGGGCCCTAAAACGCGAGAAAACCCAGTTCCTCCGCATCTTTCGGTGAATTCAGTAGTTTTCCAAACGAGGTTTTAATTTAAGAAACGATTAGTACGCTCATTTGCAGTAATCGCAGAAATACATATTACAAATGGAGGATTTTTCTGGAATCGTGATTAAGTGGTGTTGATGTATTCAAGAATTGTTTGTAGTGGTAATTTTTCGTTGATACACAAAGAGGTAATGACCACTTGCGCATCCCTTAAGTATAAACAAGCGATTCAGTGGTGTGAGATAAATAAATATTTATACGGTTTAATTCGATGTGAACGTGATGAATCTTTTTGACAATCATATATTATAATTTCAGATAGTTTTTAAAATTGTGATTTCGTGTAAATTTGTACTTTTCCTCGGTTCCTTTCTTTACTTACGTTCGTGTTTAAAGGATTACCTGTAGTTTTCCTATCACAAATTAGTTTTTCCTGCTTGTAATGTAAAAAATAAATTGTGTTTAAAGCTTTTCTCAGCAATTTCCAACCAATTTTTCCATTAACACTCAGTTAAAAGCCGTTTTGTAACGTAATTACTGTATCGCACTTTTTTTTAGAAGTTTGTTGTTAAAAATATATAATTGACAACGATGCATCCTCTCGTTACCACCTCCCCACTCTTTTCTCCAATCGCTGATTTATATACAGTGACTCCTGCCTCGCGGTTTCATTTTCATTACCTGTAGTTTTCCTATCACAAATTAGTTTTTTCCTGCTTGTAATGTAAAAAATAAATTATGTTTAAAGCTTTTCTCAGCAATTTCCAACCAATTTTTCCATTAACACTCAGTTAAAAGCCGTTTTGTAACGTAATTACTGTATCGCACTTTTTTTTAGAAGTTTGTTCTTAAAAATATATAATTGACAACGATCCATCCTCTCGTTACCACCTCCCCACTCTTTTCTCCAATCGCTGATTTATATCCAGTGACTGCCACCTCGCGGTTTCATTTTCATTGTCAATGTTTTAGGCGGTGCAGGGATTAGTGTATGTGAAGACAACGTTGAAATAACGAAGATTTTTAGCTGAGAGGGTGAGTGTTTTATTTTTCAAAAATTCAGATAAAATCGTTACTCATAAGCATGCAGATTACGTAAAACCGATCCGAGATAAAACGGCCGTACTTTCACTAATAACAAATTATTTAGTGTGTTATCTGAGAAAATTGTTAATTACGGTCATTATGGTCTTGCCTTTTAAGTTGAACGGACCGTGGTGGTATTAAAAGGTGGTACGTATTGTTGTCAATTTTGGATTTATTGTTTATGTACTTTTACGTTTAATACGGTTTTGCTAATGAGCGTCGATGCACTTGCACTCCTACTTGAACGGTCGGAAAAATATTTTTTAATTATTTACTCACGACAGTATTTTTTTGTTAATTAAGGCGTGCGTTTTAAACGCGCCATAAAATCGCCCGTAGTGTTTGTTGTATTAATTATTAAATCAATCTGTGGACTTTTAGCGCCTTTAAAAGAGTATTTATTTTTAATTATAGTGTCTAAAAGAACTTAATTACAAATTGGTTTATAACTTTTAATAATTGTCCTCCAATTATTTACGTACTTCTCTGTGGGTACTCACTAATTAATGTTTGATTAAAACTAACATAGCAATAATAAATGTGTTAGTAATAATAATTAATGTTAATAGTTTTAATACCTAAAATATTAAAACATACGTTCATACCTGCTGCCTTTTAAGATGTGAGAAAAATGGAATATTTAAATCCAAAATTTTCCAAGGCGGTGTGAAAATCTGCCCCTTTTATCTCGATTTCCCACCGTTCGTCCGCTCATTGTGTATTATTTAATCGCAAGGACAAACCGAGCCGAATTATTTACAAACAACGTAACGAACTAAATCAGCAAAGACGTGAGGAACGACCGGTTCGATTCGTAACCGACCTAATTTTTTAACAATAATACATCGAAAATTATAAATAAATAAATCGAATCCCTTCGAAGTCCCGGCACGTCCGGAGGGCACGTCCGTTTTCTATTCAGCCCGTGTGGCTAATTTTCATTCCGAGCCGCGAAGTAAACGTTCGATTAATTATTTATAATTGTACGTAATGATCGGCTTTATTTAAAATAACGAAGGTCGTCGGTCGGGACCTTTTTGGCGCGTTTTGAGATGTCTGCACGGGGGCAAATGGCGTAATTAGTTGTGTCGAAATTAATTTTGTAATCTCGACGTAACTTCGGGAGGCCATTCCTATGGAAGCACACACCAAAAGTTTCGACTCTTCGATGCACCCAAGGAAAAAACGCTTCCTCTTGCGATTTTTCTAAAAGGATTTCGAGAAAAATACTCGATTTTTCAAAAACCGTTGGGCCCAACGAGCTTCGACCATACTAAATATGTGATTATTTCATTCGTTGCGTCGAAATTAATTTTGTAATCTCGACGTAACTTCGAGAGGCTATTCCTACGACAGGAAATAAATACATTTTATCCTGATATTCCCCCCGAAATGTTTCTAAATAATTTTAGGGCAAATTTTCATTCTGAATTTCCGAAAATGTCCAATTTTCTGAAAGAACGGTCTTAAAAAATACTTTGCCGCCTAATTTATTGTTATTCAAAAAAGAATTTTTTCTATTCTGAAATGTCTGAAATAAGTGTGACTTTTGCAAAATTTCCGGGCCGGCACATCCCGCCACCCCAGCGTGTTCCCGCGGCCCTCATTTCAGTTCAATACTGATTTACCCACAAGTGGATCACAACGTTGGATAATAATTTTTTGCTCCGGTTATTACGTGCATGCACTTCACACGTTATAAAATTAAACGATGGATAATAATTCATTATTCAATATTTGCGGTTTGGAGTTAAATTAACGAAGTTATTACGTCGCTGAAAATAATTTTTCAGTAAAACGAGTTCATTATCATATGGTGTCTGTTGACTTCAAGCAATAAATGTAACAATGCGCATAAAAAACAATATGGGATATATGGGATATTTAAATTAAGTAGCTAAATTGTTAAAGCGCTTTTTTCATGTCGTAGTCTAGTTGATTCGTAGGTGCGCACAAATTAAATGTTTCACACTACCCGAGTTTATTACACGTTATCTTATGTTTACGCCGATTTAGTCCTTTACTATGTTTACAACATAAACATCCTCTGTGGGTGCAACCGAGGTGCATTATTTTTAATCTTGATTAGTCACATTAACTATTTAGTTTACCTTCTCGTTGCGTCTTATCACGAAAAATTGGCGTTTGAAAGGTTTTCCCGGGTACGTTAAATCTTCGAGCACGTACCGTCGATAGCACACAGCGATTGTTCGGTACATTCGTTACAAATTGATTACAATGACTCGAGGCAAGATTTCCCCTTTCAAGTCACGTTGATTAAGCACCACCATACGTCTCGACCACATTAACGTAATTAAATTTGCATTGTAAATGCAAATTTCAGCGGCGCACGTAATATAACGACGGTCGCACCGGATCTCGCGTCAATCATCCACCGGAGGAGGAGCGGAAAATGGAAGAGGAATCTCCCATCCAGAAGTTCTACAAGGGCCGGAACGTGTTCATGACCGGCGGCACCGGCTTCATGGGGAAGATCCTCATCGAGAAGCTGCTGAGGTCCACCGAAGTCTCCACCCTGTACATCCTGGTGAGGGAGAAGAAGGGGAAGCACGTGCACAGCAGGATCGACGAGCTGTTCGACGACGTGGTAAGTCCGGGATCGGCAGAAGCGTGGTCGTACTTCGTATCGGGAAAGGTCGCCCTTCCAAGGGCAACTTCCACTTCCAAGAGACAGTCCATAGTTGCTCGTCAATTGTTACTCAATAGAGAGCTACTTTCGATTGTAGAGGCCCTGGACACTTCTTTTGCTCTCGAATACGAAAATCTCCCTTAATCCCTTAGCTGTAATCAAATCCTCTTCCTACTCTTGTATTATTATGTTCCACTCATTTCCATAACAAATCGTTCTGCTTGCGTTTCTGGTCTATTAATTTCTCTCATTAGGTTCTGCATATGCCGCCACTTGTATGTTGTTTTCATTATGAAATTTCACTTTTCTCGTAATTCCTATCAGTACGATGTTGAAGCAATACCTCCAATCTTAATCTGTTGTTGTTTTACTTCCTCGTTTAGCTTTATCTGTTGCATCTATGACTTATCTTTATGGCACGTGTATGACTGGTCTTGTATGAATTTAATCTCGCTTGCTTATGGTTTTAACGCTGTATTGCCCTCTGGTGTCTTCAATTTTATAAGACACTGGTTATGTGTGTATTATGCACATTTTTATGGATAATCGAGTCTTTTTCCGAAGGCGAAGTTGCCTGTAAATTATAGATCAAGGACGAAAATATCTCTTGTCCCTTTTAACTAGTAGGGTAAGGCATGATACTCCTCCCTTACAGTGACACACGCTGTCTAGAGTATCTTTCCTATCTGTTTAACCAGCCTGTCAAAATGAACGAGAAATTGAAATGTTGTAAGGAGAGAGAGAGAGGGGGGGGAGAGGGAGGGTAGAGGGAGAGAGAGAGAGAGAGAGAGAGAGAGAGAGAGAGAGAGAGAGAGAGAGAGAGAGATAGAGAGAAGAGAAACAAATTGGAGAAACCGTATGGAACTCTAAGTGTGGCGTATCCTGTCTTGCCCTACTTGTAGAGACACTTTGGCCCTCGTTCGATAACCTATTGGCAGCTTCGCCTTTAGAAAACGACTCCATTATAGTTATTCTTATCCAGGATAAAACGCTTGAAGTTGCTACGCCAAACAGAATCTCTTAAGTACGCCCCCATCTTTTATATCGTTATTGCCTGTATTTCTGTCTGTATGAACCTAAAGTCCGTTACTTCCCCAGATGTTCGACAGGTTGAAGAAGGAATGCCCCAAGTACAGGAACCGGATCGAGACGATCCCGGGGGATTGCACGTTATCTGGATTGGGCCTGGACATCATCGACAGGGAGAAGTTAACTTCGTGTATCGATGTAGTGTTTCACCTCGCAGCTACCGTTAGGTTCAACGAAAACTTGAAAATCGCCTACAACATCAACGTCGACGCCACGAAGGAAATCGTCGAGCTGGCGAAGCAGATGAAGAATCTGAAGGTGGGGTCGTTCAAATATTAACCGCCCGCTTTTCCGCCATAACTTCCGCTCGGTCTATTTAAAAACATTCCAATGCGTTTCCCGTCGCGGTTTAAGTTAAACACTGAAACGACGAAAGTGAGTAAATATTAATCTTTTTATATAGTCCATCATACACGTTTCTACCGCCTATTCGCACTGCCCACGTGACGAGATCGAAGAGAAGTTTTACGATTGCGCCGTCTCCTGCGATCAAATCTCGAACTTTATCCAGAAGCTCTCCAAGAAAGAAGCGGAATATCTCGAACCCAAGTGAGTGGTGCTTTTTACGAGTGATTTTTCCTCTAAACAACTTCCTTACAGGATAATCAAGCCTTGGCCGAACACGTACACCTTCACCAAAGCCTTGGCGGAGCAATGCGTCCAAGAGTACAGCGGGAGCCTTCCCATTGGAGTCTTCCGACCATCGATAAGTATGTGAATCTACCTCACGCTTATAGATGGTAAAATAACGTTAATTTCAGTAACTTCCACCTATAAGGAACCTATCCCAGGTTGGATAGATAACCTTTACGGACCCACGGGTATCTGCGCAGGTTGCATGTCCGGTGTTCTAAGGGTGGCAGTTTTGAAGAACGAATGCATCGCCGATATCGTACCGGTAGATGTTTGCGTATCAGGACTCGTGGCGACTGCGTGGGACGTTGCGCAGCAGAACAGCGAAAGGTAGTAGTAAAGCCTCATCAGGTTATTTTCCTATGAACACCATACTTAGACGTTATTTCTTAGGCCAGAGTGTCTGTTCTCTCTTTCTCACTCTTTTTCTTATGTGAGACCACGTAGGCTAAGGACGCCTAAGGACACTGCGCCCTCCTCTGATACCCGTTTCTCTCTCGTTTTTCCCCATCTTTCCTTTAAAATTCCCAAGTAGCCGACGTGGTCCAAGCTTTGCGAACACGTGTATGTATAATAATGTTTATACAAAACGGCCCTTAAGAAACTAGCTTCCCTTATCATGCCACACGCCTTTTTTTGGTAACCTATTGACTCTTTTCCAGGATTTCTCAGAACATCCCGATCTACAATTACGTCTCGGGGCCGGAGAATCCCGTGACTTGGCGGGAATTCGTCGAGATGAACTACCTGTTGGGCAAGGACAATCCACTGTTGAACACCCTGTGGGTACCGTTCATCGCGACTACCTCCAGCTATCCCATATACTTTTTCTACATGATGGTGTATCACTTTATACCGGGGTTTTTCATCGACCTGATGCTCGTCGTGACCGGTCACAAGCCGAGGTAATAGACTTACTTTTATCCCTGTTGTCGGTTCATGCTGTAGATTTGCAGGATGATTTCCATGTATAAGAAGGTTCAGAAGTTCACGGAGTCAGTCATATTTTTCTCGACAAAGAATTTTAATTTTACCAACAAGAACGTCGTCTGTCTCTGGCAGAAAATGACCAATAAAGACAAGGAACTGTTCCCGTTGAGCATAATACACGTGCACTGGTTGAATTATTTCAAGAATTATGTTAGGGGCGTGAAGAGATTCCTCTTAAAATGCCCGGACGATAACTTAGAAGAGGCCAGGAAACGTTTCAAACGGTAAGAGTTACCGTGGTGAATCTCTTAACAACCTAACTCTACTTTATTTTTAGGCTATCGTTAATCAATAACGTGCTACGAGTGATACTGATGGTCTTCGCGTGCAATACATTTACTTTGCTGGTATCGAAACTTTACAATTTTATTTTGTATGCGTAAGAGGCAATATATTTAATTTATTATATCCATGTTTTGTGTTTCAATTAGTTTAACTTCGAATCTCGTTACGGTTCAGTTTGTTCACCGCCTTGTAAATGTAGCTTTCGTCGTCACTTGGAAGTACGACCCCGGAACGACCATGGCCCAAACCCTTAGAATTTTAACCCAGGACGACGCAGCTTGGAAGGGCGACCTTGCCCCAAGCCCTAGAATTTTAACCCTGTGCGACGCAGTTTTGGCCCCTCGGAAGGACAACCCCGGAGCGACCCTGCCCGAAGCCTTTAAGATTTGAACCCTGTGCAACGCAGTCTTAGCTCCTTGGAAGGACGGCCTTGTCGCAAGCCCTTAGAAATTTAACCCTGTGCGACGCAGCTTGACCATAACAACCTTCGTACTTTGCATATACAAGGTAGGTCATCGAAAAGTTACCGGAGGCCATAACTGTCAGAATGATATAATGTATAAATAACCCGGAACACGTCAAGTGTGTTTGTCAGTTTTGAAATGTCAATTACGTTTCCAGAAAATTGCATTAAATCGATTTTACTGAAAAACTTCCTCCATGCAAAGATAGAGATTATCTTTAAGCCGTTGTGCATTCTGTAGGACTTGCGGTATACCGCATGTAGTCTGTCTTATATATCCATAGTACAAAGGTTGTTAAACACTGTACCGTGGCGATGGTCGCCATTCTAAGGGCTAAGGGCAGGGTCGCTCGGTGGTGGTCTTTCCAAGGGACGAATGCTGGGTCGCCTCAGGAGTAAAATTCTAAAGAATTAGGCCAGGATCGTCCTTCCAGGGGACGAAGACTGGGCCACCCGGGATTAGAATTCTAAGGGCTTAGGACAGGATCGCTCCGGGATCGTCCTTCCAAGGGACGAAGGCTGGTCGCCCGGGGTTAAATTACTAAGGTCATAGAGCAGGGTCGCTCAGGGGTCGTCCTTAAAGTTCGGTAAAGTAAAGTTGTGCCCCTCACCAAGAGACTCGATGCTTTTCAGGTCTTTTTCGACACGACGTTACTCCGACACCCTGTATATGAAATACCTTTTCCAATAATTGCCATCGAGTGTTTTTGGACAACTTCCAAGTGCAGAGTTTTAAGGCCCGGTAATAAAGAAAACTATGTGAACGGAAAAGGGAGAATTGTGCTCTATCCTTGATACTTTTTAAGCGACATTTACTATTTCAGCTGCATACAAATCAGTTACGCGGCGTCGTTACAAAATCCCCGATCTTGCCCAACGTTCGCGCGACCGATCGAGCATTTCAACGAGCGTAAGACCGAAAGAGAAAGAACAAACACAATCGAAGCATGGCTTGATCTTCGATGTATAAGAAAGTGCGTCACCGTCGCTCGCGTTGGCATTGAACGAAAGTGTTTCGGTTTACTGGCGGTTTTTGAGGAGTTTTTTCCGTCCTTTCTTCTACGATAACGCAATGAAAAGGTAAGTGAATTTAGAAAAATCTTAGGAATATCAGGTGATTATGCACAGGTCGGTATTGCGAAATGAGCGCGAATTCCCCGAAAGAACTTTCCTCTGCACTGAAATTAATTCGAATTCGCGAGGTGGAACCGTTTTCAAAAAAGTCTCTTTCTCTCGCTAATCGAATCCATCCATAAACATGATATGGTGGTAGTACCCAGTATACGTTAGATAATATTTTAATTGATAATAATTTGAAGGATGAGCACGTCATGTGAGGCAATGGGTCGCTTTCACTTCGCTTTCATCTACCAAAATTATACCATTTAAGCACATAAGTACGCCTTCAACTCCTTAGTTGAAACTGTTGCAATGGCACTTAATAAATCTGTCAAAATAAATATTTTTCTTTATTTTAGTTGGTGGCCGAAACGTCTCGTGTCCTTTTTCAATAAGGATGTTAATGGAAACGAAGCTGATATCGTAAAAACCTTCACATTTCCTCCGCTTACAAAACAAGTAAGTAAACTAATAAATCTCTTAACATGACTTGTTTCAAACTCTTTCTAGGGAATTTAGCTCTAGCTCTTTTGTACCATATTACTTATATAGTTTTGCCCATAAAATTGAAGATTGTTACTATAGCAGCTTGTTTACATCATCACAGACTCATCTATACCATTGATTGATCATCAGCAACTGTATGAACTATCCAGATAATATTTGCAGGCTTTGCGCAGACTTCTGCGCGTATTACAAGGAACCTCAGCCCTTGGGATCTAACATTTTTGTTAGTTTTCTCTGAAATCCAGCTTTTATTTGTACCCCTCTTACTTGTTTCGTTGCTAGGGAACGAAGTTGGGGCCAAAGTTGGCCCAAAGGGCCCAAAGCTCTTCGTTCATCTCTTGTTTTAAAACTTTCGTTGTCTCTAAGATCCCATGGGTTGGTGATCGGTCGGTCACTCATATTTCGTGTCACGTGATCACCACGAAAGCTGGAACTTCATAAAGTAAACAAATTTTTGGCAAAAAAATTTTTTGATGACCCCTGTGTATCACTCTGCTTGTTCCAACTAAATATTTTAATTGTGATAACAGTTATCTTAGTGTTATATCGTCTCGACGTGTTTATTATTTTCATTCAAATTTCGTTCCTCTTGTCTGTAATGACAACTAACTTAAGCGTATGTTATTAGGTACTAAATCATTACATGTAAACACCTGTATGTTTTAGATATGGGTGGCGTTGGCTCCTTTGATACTAACCGTCAACCTAGGTATGATATCTGGGTATTCAGCAGTACTCCTACCACAATTACAAGGTGATAATGAAATAAAACAAGATGAAGCCTCATGGATAGGTAAGACCTTCAACCACACTTTTAAAGATCTTCAAAGTGAACGTTTTTCCAGCGTCCATGGCAGCCCTACCGATGGCCCTCGGTTCGATCCTCGGTGGACTTCTCGTGGAGAAGTGCGGAAGGAAATCTACTCATGTTATCGTATGCCCTGTGTTGACCGCTGGCTGGGTTTTAATCTACATGGCCACCAACACCAAGTTCATACTAAGCGGGAGGTTCATCACGGGGTTCTGCTGCGGAGTCCTGGGCTCCGCCACCGGGGTCTACATAGGGGAAACTTCTTCACCGAAGTACCGAGGGTTTCTGCTCGGAGGGATATCCTTCGCCGTCTCTTTAGGTACTCATGGTACCACCTTTAGTGAATGATTTCCTATGATAGTTTTCCAGGTTTAATAGCGATTCATTTGCTTGGCACCTTCTTGCACTGGAAGACCACGGCGCTCATCAGTTCGATTCTGCCCGTGATTGCCCTCTTCCTATTGCTCTTCTTGCCGGAATCGCCCAGTTGGTTGGCGAAAAAGGGAAAAACCGCCAAGGCCGAAGCTTCCTTCCGTTGGTGCCGAGGCGATTCAGACGAAGCCACCATGGAGCTAACCGTGATGCTCCAAAGACAAGCCGAGTCTTCTCAAACCACGGTTAAATTAAAAGAACTCTTCTGTCCCGAGTTCTTGAAACCTCTAGGCATAGTGGTGGTGTACATAGTAGCTAACCAATGGGCGGGCGTGAACGCCATAACCTTCTACACGGTAACTATCATGAGGGACACCGTAGGAGAGGGGGTGAACGAGTACCTAGCGATGCTAATAGTCGATCTCATCAGGGTGCTGATGTCGATGTTCGCTTGCGTCCTGATGAGGAACTTCGGGAGACGACCATTGGCGCTAGTGAGCGGCGTAGGCACTTTCCTTTCGCTTTTCGTCCTCAGCTCTTACGTCAAGCTCTCCAAGCTATACCCCAGGTTCTTCCAAGACTCCTCGGTACCCATGATCGCCCTCGTGTCGTACATAGCGTTCATCTCCATAGGGTTCGTGCCTTTACCCTGGGCTCTCATTGGGGAGCTCTTTCCGTTGAGGCAACGCTCGTTTGGAAGCGGGATTTCCTCCTTCATGGCGTTCGCGGCGTTCTTCTCCGTCGTCAAGACCAGCCCGGGGATGTTCGAGGGGTTGGGGGCCAGCGGGACTTTTCTAGTTTACGGTACGGTCGCGTTCATCGGCACAGTCTTCGTTTATTTCGTGTTACCAGAGACCAAGGGGAAGCTTCTCTATCAAATAGAGGATCACTTTAAGCCCAAAGTAACTGAAACCAGCGAGAAAAGTTAAGGAATAAAGTTGTTAAGAGTGAAATGGGAATTTTATTGAAGCGCCAAAATCAGTTATGTTAAAGACAAAATGACGTCAGCTGAGAACGTTGTGAACTGCTAATGGTGCGACGTTTACGTCTAATGCCCCATAATTGGCGTTAAAAGAACGTTAGAGTGGAGTTGGCGTGCAGCATATAAATGGTCAATTAAACAGAACCGAATTGTACACACATAATTCTTGTAAAAATTCTTAATGCAAGCATACAGCAATACATCACTTTTTCTTTCACTAACTGAACCTGATTGCCTTCATCTTCATCTCTGTCCCTACCCCTATTGTAGTCTTTCTGTCCCTCGTTTAGCGAAATCTGAATGTTAGTAGATGCTTCTGATGTATTCAGTCCATTTGCTTCTACATACAAATTAATTGCTTCAGCTGGTTCAAAGTTAGAGTCTGATGATACATCTGGATCATAATTAAGGGAAGACCCCTGACCTTTTAAAGCCGACTTGTAGATTGGATGGAGACGTAGCTTTCAAACAAGCACTGCTGCTCCATAGGTCATATCACATTCTTCAATACATTTTCCAGGATTTCCAGTCATCCATTTATCCATCGAGGAAAGTTTTGAATGGACCAAGTGCTCTAAGGTCCAGAGGTTGCAATCTATTTGTCCTGTGAGGAGGCGACATTCCATTGTCATAACACAGATCCATGGCTTTTAAGCACTTGTGGCTCGAAGGACCATCTACCATGAGCACATATGGATCATCTTTATCCGCACATGTGCAGTTAATAAATTAAGCATGGTATCATGCTCAAAACAGCTTGGATCACATGAACGAAAACATTAAATGCTAAAATGCTAATAAAACATCAGCAACCATCAATAAGAGTACTCTTATTTAATGCTGTCAAGTTTTGTGTGTCAAAGTTGACCCATTTCGAGGTTATATGTTATATTTACGGATAGCTGTTTCACCAGAACTTCTCCGGGGCTTTCACGATGTCAGGGGGTTTCACGGAGACCGCCTTTATCAAAAAACTCGGAGATATGAGTAATTCGACGCAAAGCATCCAAACGTTGTCATTATGGCTGATACATCACAGAAAACATCATTCTACCGTCGCCAAAATTTGGTTCAAGGAACTCAATAAGGGTGAGAAAGTAGTTTCCACAACAGACGTTAATTCTATGTAGATTTGCCTTGCATGTTCTCATTAACTGTACGCCTTTTCCGGCATACAAGCCGTCGAGTATTCAAACTAGTGCAAGTAAGGGTAATCTGATGGTTTTCTAGCCAAAGAGAGCCGTAAGCTCACCTTCATGTATCTCCTCAACGATGTAATCCAGAATAGTAGGAAAAAGGGCCCCGAATACCTCGAAGAGTTTAGCCCGTACATGACGAAGATCTTCGAACATGTAGGATCCACTGCCGTCGAGCAGACCAAAAACCACCTCTACAGGATGCTCAACATTTGGGAGGAAAGAGGGATCTACAACAAAGATGTGATCGAAGAGCTGAGGAAACTTCTGAGTAAGTGAAGTTTATTCAGATGTTATGTTGTTATGTTCATGTTACATCAGATCGAATGAATCCTAATTTGTGTGGTAAAATGGGTTCATGCATGTGTGGGAGTTGTCATTGGGAAGATTTACGTCTTCTTAAATTCACTCTGAAAATAGCATACTTGCTTCGACATTGTAATCAGTACTGTTTTCAGATGTGTACGAACCACCGCCATCGAAGAAGGCCAAGACCGAGGGTAAAAAGGGTGAGGGAAAAAAAAGCCCAGTGAAAGAAAGGAAGAAATCTGACGTAGAGAAAGTTGTGGAAGTAACTATAATTCCATTACCGACCTTACACTTTTTAAAAAATGTTTACTCGTAGAACTCGGACGGTTCGGTAGAGACTCACATACATCTTAGCCCGAAGACGCCCGCCGGCGATCCCCCCGAGCCCGACGAATTAGTGAAAGCTATACAAGATCTAGAACTGAACATCGCTTCTTCCGACGAAGTAGTGAGAGAACGTATAGCAAAGCTGCCGAGGGAAGTGTCGGAAGTATCCTTGCTCACAAAAATAGAAAGTAAGTAATCGCTGTTAGAAGAAGCCATTATAGGATAAGAGTCCGCGAAGATAAGTCTCGCTTTAAAATTTTAACCACCCTTTTGGTTAGGGTTGCCTACTGTGAGCGGCGTTAATAACACATCATGTATTTAGATGAAACTCGCACGGTACTGTTTCAGCATGCTAGATGTGCCGTTAACAAATACTATATAGCATTCTGGTAATTTTGGTAACTGTTTTTAGGTAGAGAAGCAGCGGATAAGTTAAGCACGCAAGTTGAAGAGGCCGTTCATTTGTTAAGTAAGTATAACGCCAGACTAGTTGCCGAAATGGAACATAGGAAGAAAGTATCCGGAATGATGAGGGACTTTGTACAAGTACAGGAAGAGCTTCTGGCACAGGCTCAGAGAACATTAGAAGTAAGAAAACCTTACCTTAAGTACCTAAACCTTAAGTAGTCAATTTACTACTCAATTATCCACCTCCATTTTTTCGTTTTTTCAAGGAATACCAAGAGAAATTAGTGAAGGTATTCAGAGTGCGCTCGGAGATCCACAACCACATCATGAATCTGCCGGATTTGACGCAATTGCCGAATGTAACGGACGGCTTGGCTCCTCTGCCCTCAGCGGAACACCTTTTTATGCAGTAAGCTTTCACATATTTCCAGTTTGTGTGGTTCACATAGGTCTACAAGCTAGTGTTACCGTTGCTCGTTTAAATAATGGCGATATGTCTTTATTGAAAATCACGTGGAATTCTACAAGGGGTGGTGAATTATTTGTATTTTAATTTTATGTTTAAACGATTTCTTTTGTAAAAATGAAAATCAGTTTAGAAGAGTAAGTAGTAAACGGGAGGAAATAATTTATCTATTTTTAACCAGACTTGAAATAGAAATGACCTTTTAAAACCATGTGAATTTTTATTTGAAGCTTGAATTCTATGCTGGGAGGATTTACGATGTTTCTCAATATATATCTCGCGGTATATACTTTTGTTAGCACAACGTTGTGTTGTATACATTTATTTCCTTATGTTCTAAGCTTATTCACAACACTGTTTCGTTGAAATAAATATATTTAAATAGGATCAGATTAATTTTCTAACAAATTCCGTGGTTGGGTATGTGCGTAACATCACATCTTCTGGGAAGTTTTTGAAGATATCGTTTTCTACTTATAATGTGCTATGTTTTGACTTTTCTCATCGATTTACATGTATCTTATTAAGCGAACAAATGTAAATGGGACCCTTTGCCTTAAAAAACGTTGTGTATAGTAGTAAGAAGGCCCTTATATGACACAGCCATTTTTTAAGGAAAACATCCCCGATTTTCAAGGGTTAACAGAAAAGCAGAGAAACTCGTGAAAACACCCCCGATTTTAAGGTATATTTTAAAATTAACAGTTTTTTCAAAGAGTAAAAATTGTGATAGAAAAGGTTGTACAGTAACGTTTCCTGATAAAACAAACATAAGAGTAAAATATCACATTTATCAATGTAAAAAATGTAAAAATTGTGTTAAAATACCAAGAAACGACGAAAACGGTTATCAGTGTCTTAATTGCGGATGTTTATTTAATACAACTAAATGCACTTACACACAAAAATATTTATTCTTTGATTACGAGGCAATGCAGGAAACGGGGACTCATGAACCTAATTTAGTCATAGCTCATGATTTTTACGGTAATGATGATTCCTTTATAACCAACGAAGATTTCTGTAAATGGTTAATTTCTAGAGATCATAAAGGATACACAGCTATTGCACATTATGGAAAAGGTTATGATTCTTACTTTATTCTAAAATATTGCGTTGAAAACGGTATTAAACTTTTCTGCATATATAATGGATCTAAAATAATGTTAATGGAAATAAAAATCAATTAATTTAAGATTAATTCCGACAGTATAAATAATATTTTAGAAAAGTCCAGCAGAGCTGGTCCAGAGTCAAAGACGAATAAAAACTGTAAAATCAGTACACAATATAATCGAATTACCAGAGATACTAAAACTAAAGAACTTTTAAATAAAATAGAAACAAAAGAATTTGGTTTTATTTATGACAAGAGAGTTATTCTAGAAAACTTTGATACAATATCGTTTGGATATTAATCCTTTATTTACAGTAAATTAACTTGTTATAGTTTTTGAGACACATTAATTTAAAAAAAAATAATAATTTTGAAGAAGTTATTTATCTATCGTTTTTATTCCATCATATTACTTATCATACAAATTGGAAATTTAATGTACAAATAATAATTGAAGACTTGTTAAGGTCTAACCTTTTTATGGGAAGTTATAAATCTTTTGAACTTTGAAAAATTCATAAATTGCATGCAGCAGTAGTGTATAATTGGTTGCCTCTCTCGGAAAATTAATACTGGTTTTAGTGGTTGTGCGCATATGCAAAATGGCTGTTTTATTCTGTATTATTTTTATTTTAAAGAAATGCCATTCATCTATGTTTTGTGCCTAACGTAGTTTACACTCGATTGTTTTGTGCCTGTCAGAACACTTTTAGGGAAGAAGAAAGAACTTCTGGCATTCGCCTTTGCAACTTTTCATTTTCAATGAAGAGTTGCCCTGTGATTAGGAATTAAAAATAATTTTCACTAATGGAGAAAGGGAAGACATCAATTTAAGTTTTGCCACCAAAAATTTGAAAGATGAGCGTGCGGCCGTTTTAAGTAATTATTTGGACTTAGGTGAAAAATCAATCAGTCTAGCAAATCTATTTTATTTGTAGCAACCGCTGAACTCTGGAAGTAATCTAAGAAGAATCTATTATCTAAATAATTACATAATAACTATAAATCAAAAGAATGGAACCCAAACAGGACAAAATGACTAATTTCAAGTGTTTTCAAAGGTAAATCAGTTTCGCCGAAATAATATTCATATGTGTATTGAAGTGGCCCAATAAAAAACCAAAGTCAAAATGATTAAAAAACAAAGAGTCTGAAGGGGCCTTATACGTTAATTTTTTATCAAAATTTTGTTCAATGGGTTGATTTCTAGAATCGTCAAATTTGAACTGTTGTGCTGAACAGACCCATCTACATGAATTTGTATAGCATGCCTTTTACCTTATAGAAACAGGGCAAGTGTTCTGAGACGGACCTTATAAATTTTGCACTTTTTGAGTTGCCTTGAAAATCGGAGTGCTTTCCTTAAAAAGATAAATTTTCCAGTCGCCCTAATACAGGGCGTCCAAAAAATTGATGTGAAAACAGTATTTATTAACGAATCGGGTTTGTATTCATTAATTATGAGATCTAAATTACCACAAGCCATGGAGTTTCAAAAATGGGTTTACGCTGGTTTTAAAAACGGAGATGTTTTCACGATTTTTTCTGCTTTTCTGTGAACCCTTGAAAATCGGGGGTGTTTTCCTTAAAAAGTGGCCATGTCATATGGGGGCCTTCTTACTACTAAGTATCTTCAGTTTTAAAATAAAATTGTTATTAGTTGCTTAGCAGGTTTGACTTTTGAGCTTTCTAAGCTAAACTTAATTAGGTGCTCCGCACCATTTCGTAATGAAAGAGATTACGTTAGAAACATTCGATTCCGGCGTCATTTTGGCTCCCATGTTCAGTTTAGCCCAAGCGTCCTTATTAGCCTGTAGATTTGACTTGGAGAAAACTACAGGCTGTTTTCTGATAGGATAACCAGTGACCAAACATGGTGAATCGCCTTGCTGCAGTGACGATTCGAACAGTTGTCTATCGTCCAACGGTAAAACCTACAAAAGAAACTATCACAAAAACATCCTGCCGAAAAAGCTGCGTCACCTGTTCGATTTTCTGGTCCATACTGACTGCGAGCACCCACTCACGTATACTGTCGTGCTCCTTGGGATTCTCACCGAGATACATTACGGTCGGTAACGGTATGTTAGAAGGGAAATCCGTCTGTACCAGATCAGAGTGATCAACTAGCTGACCTTCGCCTTCTTCGATAGCCTCGCACAAGTCGAGGTAGTGGTTAAGGAAAACGAACGCTTCCGAAAGACGTCCTTCTTCCTTCATGTCCTTTCCTGGTGAAAACGATGGATTTAGTTTAAAGTAGTTAGGAAATTCATGTTTAGTACCTGCTTCATAAAATGCCTTGTCTGCAGGTATAACGTCTGTGTACCTGAGGAGTGCTGTGCTGATCTTCACAGCGATAGATCTCAGCGACGTTACTTGCTTACAAGCCGTTCTTAAGGCGTAATAGTGAGAAATAAGCAGCAAGTTATTGAAGTGGGTTTTAGTCTCGGCACTTACGTTCGACGACACACCTAAACCTTCATTCTGAAAACGAAAAATGAGAGAAAATCTTCAGGAATGACCAGCCGAAACGGAACAGAAAAGTTTCTACGGTACGCATCGTCGTAAGTACCTACAATTTCAAACAACATGCTTCTCAGTTGCTCCCACACGCCAAAGCTGTCCGGAGTAGAGAGATCGGCGCTCGAAAACAGCTCGGTGGCGATGTGATTGTAAATATTTAGATTCTGAGGCATCGCAGGGGCCCCGTGTGTCGTGTACAAATTCAGGGCGTCGGTTACGAAACCGTCTTTCAGCAATTTAGCCGCGTACAAAGCTACGTATTTGTGTAGGACAGGAGAGTTGTGGGCTTTCGCTTTCTCTATGCACCTCGCCCATTGCCCTTGCTCGACTAGCAAGTCCAAAGCCCCGATGATATCTGAGAAACGATTACGTTGAGGATTACTCACGCTATGTAAACCATCATTAGTACCTATGTCCGCAAGTTGCTCCACATCCCCTTTCTTCAACAGACGATCCTTGTACTTGCTCTCGACGTAACTCTCGTAAGCCGGCTCCAGTTCTTTTGCTATTTTTCTGGCTTTGTTCCACTCTTCAGCTACGATGAAGGCATCTATCGCTTCTTTCATCATCTCCATGCTAACGTACAACTGAGCGGCTACGGTGTGCTCACCAATGTCTATCAATCTAAATAAAAGATAACATAAAGAGGTGAAGCTCGCTACAAACCTAGCACATACCTTGGAGATAAAATCTTAATGATGTCGATAGCTTCTTGGCCAAAGAGAAATTTATTGACCATATCGGCCGCCCTTAGTAGCGCCCTTTTAACGATAGCAGCTTCAGTGATGTTATTGTTAACTTGCAGCAGACATTCCACTGCCTGCTTATGTTGGCCGGCTAAAGCCCATTCGTTCGCTCTAGCCAATAGCGTTTCAACATTAACATCTGTCATCTGATTATGATGGGAACTGCTGTACTCCGTCTGCAACGAAGGGTACAAATGGGGCAGGTAATCCTTGCACACCCTCAATGCGTCCACCCACATTTCCGCTTCTTTGTACTTGTGAATGATAGTTTCCGGGGCCTGCGCCCTCAAAAGGAGGCTCTCGAACTCGGAAAACTGCCCTTCCTTGAAGCACTGTTCGGCTTGAGCTCTGAGAACGTCAGGCACGGATTCAGGTTCGTGTTTCTCGGCGACTTTCAGTGCGCTTATCCAGTTCTGCGCGTGGACGTACATCAGGATCGCTTCTTTAGGTTTGCCGGCCTGGATGAACTCGACCTCGGCTTCGGCGTACTTGCCGTCGTCCTCCAGGGCCATGGCGTACTTCAAGTGCACCTCGCCTACCTTAAAGAAAGAATGGAGAAGTTAGTGTCACTTCAGCATTTTACTGAAAACCTGAATTTGGCTCGATCAGGTATCAAACTCATGACTGGGCCAAGTTCTGCAGATCGATGACAAGTCATGCTTCTTTGTCAGCATATCATGCCTACAGGACCATATACGTTTAACATCCTGTCTTCAATCTATCAGCATGCGTGTCTTTGGTACCTATCGTGCTGCCACCTAGCGTACGGTAGAGTGTACTTTCTGAGCAAGGGTGAAGATCAAAGTTGGGTGTATACCCATCTAACCAGAAGCTTCAGAAAAACCAACACGTGATAATCTCTGAAATCCAGGTATCCAACAGGGTTCGACGTTTTGCAGAACTTTTATTTCAACTTGAGCTCGAAAAGTTTTAAGGATATCACGTTCGTTTAATTCTCAAGTTCCAAGAGCTTTAGAGGTACCAAGAAGGTACTAGTTCCTAGAGTATAGATCTACAGAGCTCCAAACGGTCCATTGATATTACGCTGATTTGATCTTAAAGCTCCAAAAATTTACAAAGTTCCAAAGGTATGTTCCAAGTCCAAAAGCTTTATAAAAGCTTCAAGGGTACCAAGAGGCTTCAAGTTTCTACAATCTAGATTAATAGAGCTCCAATGGTTTCAAATTTATCACACCATTTGATCCTAAAGCTCCAAAAATTTCAAAGATAACAAGCTACAACTTTCTAAGAACTTTAGAGCTCCGAAAAGTTCATGGTTAAAACTTCTAAGAACTTTAGAGCTTCAAAAGGTTCGTGGATGACATTCTCACTTGATCTTGAAGCTCCAAAAGGTTCGAAGGTACTTTTTATAATAAGGTAATATGGACCTATAGATAATAATAATCTTGACATGAATATCGCTCATTCGACCTTCAAGCTTCAAAAATACCAGGACACCGCATTTTTCTGAAATATAGATCCAGAGTTTCAACAGATATAAAGGTACCATTGTCATTTGATCCTAAAGCTTTAAAGACACCCATTAACTGTAGGTTTCTAGGGCCTATATGTACGGGTTTTAAATTTTTCAAGAATACCACGCTCGTTTGATCTTAAGGCTTCAAAAACTTTAAAGGTATCAAGCTATCAAGTTTCTAGATCTGTAGAGCTCCGAAAATTTCATGGATACCAACCTCTTTCGGTCTTAAAACTCCAAATGGGTCAAAGGTACTCAAGCAGCTTAGTTCCTACATAGATTAGAGATGTGAGGCATTAATTTTATCAAAGAAGCTATGTAGACGAATTACGGGATTCTAATGGGATGTACACCATTGGTTTTGTTGATAAAATTTGGTTCTGAAAGAAACCGGTAAAATGGTTACGCAACCAACTTTGACCACCTTTACTTACAAAATATACCCTTCCATGCGCTAGGTGGGCAGCCCTTTAAGAACTCAAGACGGTCATGCCAGCATGAACTGTTAAGCATGACAAGCCAGCAGATTTTTCTGCCTAGTTAGTCATGAGGGATTATTCAGAAATCAAACTCTGTCAAACCTCACCTTACTTCCCATGCTTTTGCAGAGCTGGAACGCGAACTCGAACTGATACGTCTCGCAGGCGTAATTGATGCACTGCTCGAGGATCCCGTACTTGTTCAGCAGCCTGACGGCCGAGTCGATGGGTAACGTCTTCGCCCATAGGAACGCGACCTGGTTCGCTGCTATAGGCCCGCCGTTCTGCTTCGCAACTCTATACGCCTCCTCCCAGGTGCCCAACGCCCTGTACATGTTCGCCGCCGCCTTCCACTCGCCGGCGGCCAGGAAGTGGATCTCGGCCGCCCTGTACTTCCCCTGGGACTCTAGCTGCTGCCCGAGGTGCAGGTGGGTCGTCTGCAGCAGATTCGGGTGGTGCTTCTCGACCAGCCGTACCATGTTGTCATACTGTTCCGCCCTCTTGTACATGGCGATGGCCAGGTCCGGGGAGTTGACGGATAGATAGAGCTTCTCGGCGTCCCGGTACTTCCCGGCCGCTTCGAGCTCCTCGGCGCGCCTCACGTACATGTCGGACACCTCCTCCTGGTCGAGGTACTTCGAGGCTATCGAGTGGGCCTTGTCCCACTGGCCGGCCTCATTGTACATGTCAACGGCCTCCTTGTACATCTCACATGCCACGTACAGCTTCTCCGCCGTAGAGTAATCCTAAAAGAAAAACAAATACACATTAGATTAGTACATGACACTATAGACAACTGGATTATTGTTCGGTTCCCTAGTAAATAACATAGAAAATAACTATATTCAATAGCTTAGTAAGACTATGGGACTTACATTTCTAATCAAATAAAAATACTGGGGGCTTGAAAAAGCTGCTAATGACAATAATTCAGGAATAACAGTACTAATAACAATAAAACACCAGTAAAACGCAAAGAGTAGAAGAAATACATGAAATAAGTGTAAACAATAAACCGCAAAATCCCAAACCTCTAAATGGAATTGTACACAGAAAGAGTTAGGTTAGGTTTAAGCTTGGAAAGTCACAGGAACAAACCAAAACAAAGAGCAATTTACCTTCGCTGAAGCGAAATGATTCGCTATGAGTACATAATACTTCTTCACCATGTCCACGTCGTCTATGACTTTTACTATATGCACCGCCTTTTTCCACTGTTTTGCGGCGACGGCGGCGTCTAGTGCCTTAAGAGTGCACCCGGCCTCTATGTAATGGCTTATAGCGGCATCCATTTGCTTATTTTCCATCAGGCTGTCGCCCCACTCCTCCTCCAGCTGTACCACCTGGTCCGGGCTCACCTTCCTCGCCAGGTCGACGGCTTTATTCCAGATTTTCCCTGTAGAACAACAATGTCACATTAACGAAATGTCCGAGGAGGTGATCCTTTCGGTGAAATTCGAGGTATTTGGCAAAGTCCAGAAGGTCTACTTCAGGAAATACACTGCCAATAAAGCGACGCAACTGGGGCTCAAGGGATACTGCATGAACACCGTCCAGAAGACCGTGCAGGGAGTGATGGAGGGACCCCCGGCGAAGGTACACGAGATGAAAACGTGGCTGCAGAAAGTCGGAAGCCCCGCTTCCAGGATCGATAGGGCTGTGTTCACCGAGGAGAGGACTGTGCCGAAATACTCGTACAACACGTTTTTCATCAAGAAATAAAAGGTGACAAGTGTGGAAAATAAACTTTAAATAGGAATAAACGTATCACCTTTCTTGTAACACTCCATCGCTAGCTCGTGCTTGTCGACCATTTCGTATATCTCGGCGGCGGTCTCGAACATCTCTTGCCTGAGCAGGCTCTTGAGCACCTTAGCCAAGGTGGATTGGTCGTTTAACAGCCTAGGTTGCTTTTGTAGCAAACTCGGCACTCTTGACAGCCTGTTCGTCTTCGTGTACATCGCCAGCGCCTCCTCGTATTTCCCTTCGTGTTCCAGGAGCCTTCCGATCCGTTCGTACTGACCCGTCTGGAGTAGTATCGATTTGTGCTCGTCGACCAGAGAGTCGAGCTTGTCGTAACTCCTCTGCTCAGCGAGACTAAAGGTAATTTGCCATTGTGATTTCACTTCAATAACATAACATATCTGTCTTAGTCTTAATATACCAGTATATGTTAAACTGTTTTAAAACAATTTTTAATCATTTGTCAAACTTATGATGTTGCATTACGTTCTGATTAATATTTCCTCTTAAGTTCTATGGCCCTCTATACGCAACATGAGATCTTACAAACTTAGAACGTATCACGTCTTACCGGAGGGCCTCCTCCCACTTATGTAGCCTCTTGTACATGTGCAGGGCCCCCTCGAGGTCCCCCTGCTCCAAGTAGATGTTCTCGGCGGTGGTGAGGTCCCCGAAGAGAATCGAGAGTCGAGCCCAGACCTCCGGGGAGTTTCCCGCATCATCTTCGCCAGACTTTCGAGCCTCCTCGGTGGTCTCGTGAAGGAAGTGCGCCGTCGCCACTTCGCCAAGGGCGCTGCTGCACCTCTCCGCCAGGAAGAGGTTCTGTTGCTTCATGGCGATGATGTAGAGGGTGTGCCACATGGCCTCCGACTCCGTGGAGGTCCCCATGCCTTCCAGGAACAGGATGGCGCGGCTGTAATCGTTGTCGTTGACGGCAGTACCTAAGTTGGTATATCGAGAGTAAGTATATGTGTCCAAACAATACTTGGTTTTTACGACTATAGGGGGATCTCCTCCGTTAGGAGTTTTAGAAAACTTTTTGGTCCCTTACCAAACTCGACTAGTCCCTCGTCCAGCTCCAAATTAAACGTGTTGTTGCCTTCGACGCAAACAGCTTCGGTCTTCCCGTTGGTCCTTATGACGTCGACGACGTCACCTCTCACATTCAACAACGTAGGGTTCTCCGGGAGGTCGATGTTGTACCATATCGCCAGGGTGGTGCCTGCTTGAGCTACGGCCACATCGCTGTTTTCGACCCATTGCACGAAACTAACGCCGGTAAAGATGGTCTGTTTAGTCTGGGCGAAGGTATCGACTAGAACTAATCTGAAAACTCAACCGGTTTAACGGTACTACGTTGAATTTCATACTATACACACCTTTGCTTTTTGTCTCTGAAAAGAAGCTTATGGCCTGTCTCGTTTAACTCCAGCCAGTCTATTTTGGAATCGTGGCTTATTTGCGTGACCATTACTCCACTGACTAAATCAATGACGCAGAGAGTTTTCAAGTCCAGTAGGTAAGTGAGTTTCTTGTTTTCTACATTCTGGTGTCTTTCGTTAAGTCTCACGCTGATCAAATGCGGATTGGCGAATTCGGTACGAACGGAGCACAAAATGTCGTTGTCGCCGTATTCGATCAGAGTCAGCTCACCAGCGTTAAAAACCAGGCATACGTTAGCGTTTTCGAAGTAAAATTTTTCATGGCGCCCGGAGTTGTTCCAGGGAACCTACGGAAAACGCAACTTCCATGTAGAAAAGAAGTTGATATATGAAATTCGCGCATGTGGTTATAAGTAAAATTTCATGAGAGATTTAAATTTTGTAGAGTAACACCTTCAGTTCACATACCTACCTCGCTAAGTAAATTCCTCGTCAAATCTGCCACCAGAAGGGTCTCCTCGGTCCTAGCGACCAAGTAACAATCCTTGCCCATAATTTTAACGTCTTCGATTTCTCCTCCGTGCTGCGACCTTAGTATGACGCCTCTTTCGTTGGAATGGAGCGGTTTGACTAGCACTTGACTCGGTCCCACGTAAGTTATCTCGAATTTGTCCTTCCAGACGGTCCTCTTCAAGACTTAAAGAATAATGAAGTGAGTGAACGTTAATTCATTATTAATTGCCTACCGGATTCGAACATGAAGACGACCCCGCAAAGGCCTCCGCAGACGAGCTTGGAACCGTCTCGTTTCCAGGCCAATGCAGTGACGGTGTAAAAATTTTGTATGACCTTCGGGGGCGATTCCTCCCACAGGGACTTACGCGTGCTCCAAGTGTACAGCCGCAGGCGATTAAAGCTGCCCAATACGACTGCCTAGGAAAATAGTTTTTCTTAAGAATGTATCGTAAACAGACACCCTGAAGGGTAAAGGAGATCAGTATGAAGTTAACATGAAGTCCTTACTTGTCCACTGGGACTGCATGTCGCCACAGTGAAATCACTCTCCTCGGGATTCTTCCCGTAATCGAACGTTTTTACGATTTTTCCATGGGTGTTATATACAGACACTCTTCTGTCACAGCCTGCGAGGAAGATATGCCCTTGGGCCCAGGCCAGGGCTGTCGGGGGCACGGAATGTAGTGCTATCCTGCCTTGAGCTTCGTCGTCTTGGTGATCGTTGGTGATGAAGAATCTTATCACGTTGCCGTCGACGTGGCCCGAAAGGAAACCAGTCCCTGGAACGATATGATACTTACTAATCTAAAATAAGATTTAATTGCATAATTGCTGTAAAGTTATGGATGTTTCCAGAACACTCCTTTATTTTAATCCATGTTGAACATGTCATTTTAAATATATTAGGATTTGTGTCCTAATAAACATGTTCACTGTTTAAATTAGTTATTCCTTGTCTTGTGAAACATGCTTCATATACATATGTAAATAAACTATAAGTATTAATGACTAGATGTATGCCTGTGCACTAAAATGTACCTTTATTTGAACACCAGTCATATGCAGAACAGTTATAAATTCTATGGAATCATGATCTAGGCATATAATCTTGACTAGACTTTTTGTATAAATGTGCTACATTTTTCACCAATTAAAAATATCGTTTTACCTCTGGAATTTGATGCAAGAGCTACCACGAGACTGTCAGAGGCGAAGAGACTTTGTGACTTATTCGATTTGGTCTGCAAGGCTCGAACTTTTCCATCGGTCAGACCACAGATTATTGGACCGGTTAGTAGCCATAAGACGCACGTCACCGGAGACGGTTGAGGGAATTTGTTGCAAATAGCCTGGAACAATAAATAAACAAAATATGTCATTGCAGAAACTGGATATGACTGAATGTGTTGTAACCAATCGTGGTACATAATCATGTGACTTAAATATCTCGTAATCTTAACATCTTACCTTTTTTTCGCCCCATTTCTCGCCAATTTTGTAAACATACACTATACAGTCGCTCTGAGCCACAGCGATTTTCGTCGAATCTGGACTGAAGGCGATACCGGTAATAATATAAGACTTCTTCCCAGCTTCCGGATCATAAGGTTTTGTGGAAAACCTGTCCCTTTTCTCTCCTTTGTCATCATACAACAACACTTGCCTGTCGCAAGTGGCTATCGCCAATTTCTGGTTGTTCGGCGACCAACAAAGGCCTGCGACTTTAAATTCTTGTTCCTGGAGGAGGAGCAAAGTGTTACTAAGGAGTTTGTTAATTTTGTTGTTGTTTTTACTTACTTGGGCTTCTAAAACAGTCTGGAGGTATTTTAACTGCATGGTTCAAAGTGTTTTGTTGACATTGATCACAGACAGAGGTTGTTATGGAAACGATAATTGATCATCAGTCAATAAATCACCTGGAATGGATTGTACGTTCCACACTGGAAAAATACAGAGGTATCTAGGTCCTTAATTTGGTTGAACTTTTAATTATTTGAGGTACTTTATTCACTACATTAACATGCACTTTGCCTTAACGATTCCCATGTGATTTTCTTGTGTATTATTTTTCCTACATGAGCAGTTTAGGCATGATTTAAATAATTCTTGAGTAACAATGTCGGAACCAATAAATATTCAAAATTTACATTACCTGGGCAATTACATTGAGGTTAAACATCCAAAATACACTCAAACACCCAAAATATTGCTTTCAATTTTTTTTTACATATATTCACTACATTATTGTTTAAAATATAAACAATTTATAGTGTACTGTATTCCTCACTGTGAGTTATTAGGAGTCAGGACCATAAAAGTAACATCTCCGATTTACATCACGATGTATTTCCTTACTTTAAGAAAACAATAAGGTAGTATAAACAGTAAGTCTTATGAACGAACAATATGGAAAGAATCCCGTTAGACATATATCCCGACGGAAAGCAGCAGGAACAGCACCCCGAACCCTGAGAAAATCGAAGCGACTAACGCTATCAGCAATTCCTTCTGCAAATCCCTCGTCTTCTTCGTACTGGTCACTTCGTACACGAAGAACCAAGCAGTGAAGAAGATACCGATTCCGAGTAGGACGAACGTCAGGTGTGGGAAGACCGCCGGGTGAACGGGCGAGACGTACCTTATTAGCTTCATGGAGTCTGCCTGAAACTTACGTTGAAACCAACGACGAGTCGTTTAGTGTATGTATTTACCATTTTGTTATGTCAGAGGATAACGTGGCGATTGGAGCGACTACGGGGCTAGGGTGCTTCGTCCGCCAGGTACAGTAATTGGAGTATAAGTGGAAACTAAACCGCAGAAACAAAAGTCAATTGGTGGGATTACGTTGAAATTGCAGTTTTCATACAAATAAAAGTAGTAATCGTTCAGAGAATTTAAGTTAATACTCACATGTGAAAAGTGAGGTTAAAACGAACTATTCGTCAACGTCGATGGTGATCACAAAACACTAAACTATTATGGTTTTGTGACATGACTTGGTAAACCATCGAAATAAATTTTTAATGAAGCAGGTATAATAATGGAAACTGTTGTTATTGATTGATTAAGGATAGTAATTAGAAATTATATCGACCTTTCCCACATAACATGATTGTTCATTGATACTCTATGGTGGTATTCATCGTTCCATGTTGAATACTCAACAAGTGCATTGTGTGATGGAACGACAGCAGTCATTTTCATCAATTTCATGAGTGTGTCCCTTAAGCCTTTTTCGTAATTCCCTTTATTAAACCCAGTTTCCGTAGAACCCATTAATGCGAAATTTGTGATATGCACGTTAGAATCGACAGTGCGGTACGTGTGTGTAATTACTGGATCGCCTTAAGTATAAATGAACGCTGTGATCTGACCAGACGACTCCTCTGAGGGAAAAATCGTTTTTTTATTGTTATTTAACGAAAGGTGTGCATTCTCGTGGCAATACGCTCGTCAAGGTGCATCCGTAGATACGTCGCCGAGCATATTGTGAGACGATGTCCCTAGAGAGGACCACATAACCAATAGCACCACTCGCGTCCTCACGATTTCCTATTTTTTTCTTGCAGAAGTCTAAAGCATGTTTTGGAAGTACAATATTAACTCGTCTTCGCAGGTCGAGGCGCTTCTCGCCAAAGAAGTAAGGGCTAAGTCGCAGTTCTGCTTGAAACCGTGACTCTTATCAAACTTTTTCTTCTAGGATGTCACCCTGCAGGAGGTTATGGACGCAGAGGATGTTATTAATGAGTGCAAGGCGCAGAATAAGATACTGATTGACTTGTAAGTCCCTTAACCTTTATGCCGTAGAAGTAGATTTTTAAACAACGTTTCGATACTTATTTCAGTCTCAGGAACGGTACTGAGGTGTACATTTTTATAATCACTGTGGTGAAGTTTTATGAATATCACAACTCCGAAAACAATGTATTCTTATTTGTGTATTGATATAACTAGTACATAAATGAATACTGAATAGCACTTTCTGTACCGTGCAGAGAAAATTATATTTATTTTTCTAATTTCATTGCTAATGAGATATGGTTAAAAATAAATTTCATGCTATCTAAGTCGTAAGTGTGTATGCTAAAACCAGAGTTGATACTTTCAACAATTCTTTTTAAATTTGTCTTTACTTAGCACTTTACGAAGCAACTGATATCGTTTATCACTTTAAATTTTCAGAACTCATTAGGGGTCATTCATAAACCAGGTTCACAACTATTTGCTTCCTTTTACCATATGCTTTTTACTTTACATAAGAACTAAATTTGTTTGTTATTCATTCATATGTTTATATAAATTTAAAGTGATAAGCCAATTATCAAATTGTTTTCATGTTGTTTATGGAATAAATACATTCCACTCAGTAGTTCTAATACAATTTGTGGTTGGTCGAACGTTGGCACAAAGTTATCAGATTGGCTATCTCAAGCTCTGCTGAACACCAAGCTAATTAAACCATTCAGTGACTTCAAATAAAAAGTAAAAACTCATATCCCATTGCCTTTTAGGCTTATTTCGATAGAAATGTAGGCTTTTGCGGACAGTAGCATGAAGGCACTTCGGAAAAAGTTCTCTAGATGCCAGAACAATCCTCCATATGAAGGGTATATATAACACTTCTATATAATGTGTACAGTAATGTTGGTGAAATGGCATATCTTCTGTGTAGTCTCAAGTCTAACTTAATTTTAAACCCTAAGGGGGACGATCAACGTTGATAAATTTGATGGAAACAACTTTCATCAGTGGAAATTTTAAATGAAATGTACTCTGAAAGCTAAAGGAATTGATGCACGACGGTTAAAAGGTGACGGAATGACGATGTACCTTTTAACTTCGTCAACGGAATAGAAACCTGTGGGACAGCTCAAGAAATCATGGCCAAATTAGAATCGGTTTATGAGCAGAAGAACGAATTGAATAAAATGCTGGTTCATGAGCGATTCTATCAATACAAGGTGTCTCCAAATGAGTGCATGACACAGCATATTTCGAAGGTTGAGAACTTAGCCAAAATGCCAAAAGACAATGAAGAAACTGTTAGTAATGTTGCTATTATGACAGCAATTTACCTTCTAAGTACAGGTCCATTCGACAAGCTTGGATATCATTAGCTGCTCAAGCTGTCAAGAAGCTGCTATGATATGTGATGAAGAACAAGAAACAACCTATTATGTCGCTAAAACAAATGGCAAGAAATAATCGAAACTGACCAAGTCCAAGCAAAGCTCACAACACACGTATTTCTCCCATTTTAGTAATAATCATAACATCCAGATACAGTACTAGTACCAACTAAAAATTATTATAATCCCCGTCATCCCTGTTATTTTGACAATAATGTATTTTTCCAGCCTGCAAAAGCCGGAAGTGATGGAAGAACTGGTGACACTAATAACTCGCGAACCTTCCATAGAGTTAGAGGAGTGGAATAGATTTAAGTACCCTAACTTGGCCTGCGAGTTACTGACGTGTGACGTCCCAGCGTTAAACGAGCGGTTGGCCAGTGACAAGGCGCTGCTCGATAAGCTGTACACGTTCCTCGAGAGCGAGCTGCCGCTCAATCCCCTGCTTGCCTCCTACTTCAGCAAGGTGATGGGGGTGTTGATCGCCAGAAAGACGGAGCAGGTGAGCGTATGTGAAAGTTGCAAAGTAAAATTTGTTTACAAATATTCAAGAATATCTTGTGTAATGAAGACCATTGACAGCATGGAGATGTTATTCCTATGCGATTTGCTCGGGTTTAGAAGTAAAGAAGTTACGAAAGCCTTAAGCGCTAATAAGTTCTAGAAAAGACCATTGAATATGGCATACTGTTCCACTGTAGCTAGTTAATTTATGGGTATTCTTGGAGGTTTGGTCGGTCTCTGGTAATTTATAGTTCGACTGACTTATTGTCTTATTAATCATTGGCAGCTTTTGTGTGTCTTTGTTTCTCTATGTAGCAAATGGGTATGTGATAAATATAACACAATTTTTCTCCCCCTCTCCTTGCCCTGTTCTCTTTTTTCTCTCGGCTCTCCATTAATCCCTGTTCCTTTTTTCCTTCCAGAACTGGCTGTCCTATCAGTTCACTTGCTTGCAGGTCCTAGATTTTTTAAAAACTAAGGACACATTTATTCCGTTACTGCTCAAACATTTAAGCACCTCCGCCATCATGGATCTCATGCTCAAGCTCATGACGCAGGTGGAAGGCGTCGAGACTAGACAGAATATTTTGAATGTAAGAAATCAAATTGTGAATCGTTATAATATTAGATGAATGATGATCGTTTTATTTTAAAGTGGCTAGACAGTCAGCGGATTATGCAAGCTTTGGTGGCTCTCTTGCATCCTAGTGTTGATAAAGAGAAACACTTCAATGTTGCTCAATTATTGTGTGATTTCATTAGAACCGCCCACGATACTCAGAGAAGTTCCACAGAGAGAGTCGACCCTGATCCGTTACTGAACACTCTTGAATCGTAAGTCACATACACTATCGATGTATCGATTTATACATGTGCCATTATTTTTCAGCTCGGAGACGATCACCTTGTTATTAGAAAACATTCTAGGGCAAGAAAAGTCGGACACGGCTATCATAGGCGGCATCCAAGTACTGCTAGCTTTATTAGACATTTACATAACTTCCTGCAGTTCAGGTAAATTGGCCATCCAGATCTTATACAATTCCATTATAAACGATGAAGGAAATGACATGGAACAAAAGCAGAAGATCCTTTCCAACATTAGTCGGGCCATTCAACCCAGATTAAGAGACTTTCACAGTATTTTAGTCGATCCCCCGAAAGTAAGTCACATTTTAATTGTTAATGCGAAGGAAAACATTTGCAGGAGTAAGTTCTTGGATTATCGTAATAAAATAGGGTCTGATTTGATTAGTATGTACACATGAATAAATGTCAAGGTAATGTTTATTGCAATTTGCAATGATTAAATTTATTGCGTCTAATGTTTCAAATAAAATAGATAAGAATATTTAAGTGAGTAAATTAAGATTTGGACTTACTGTTTTTTTTTTTTTTAGCAAAATCCCATTTCGACGTCGTTAGGCGTCCTCGATCCACCTCTCGGCAACGTTAGATTGCAAGTGACGAAACTCCTCGCCTCACTGATATCCACGGGCAACGATGACATTTGCAAAGAGATCGTCTCCTGTGGTACTTTCTCCCTCTTATTGGATCTGTTCTTCAAGTACCAGTGGAACAATTTCTTGCATACGCAAGTCGAACATTGCCTTATCATGGCGTTGAAGTGTCCGATCGATGAGGCGAGCTCGAGCACTGTGATTAAACACGTACGTTCGGAACGATCGAGGGTCAAAAAAGCTGTCCTGTCGGAAGCTCCATTCTTTTGGCAGGAGAGTTTTTGAGAACTCGAGAGTTAAGTGTGCGTATATTAGTATAAATATTCGTTTTTAGATATTAGTCAATTGCAAGTTGATCGAGAGGTTATTAGATGCCTGGGAGGAAAATGATGAAGCGCAGTAAGTATCCATCGAATATGTCGGAGTTAAGTCTGCCACGTTCAGTTTTAAGGTTCCAAAGGAATGCTGTTCGCAAAGGCTACATGGGACACGTCATCAGCATGGTCAATAAAATCGTCGAATTGTGTTCTAACACATCTCTAGGCCAATTCCTCAAGGATAGTTTGCCGAACGTTGCCAAACGTCTTGAGGAATTCGAAATGACAACTTTGAGCAGCACAAACAGCCTCCAAGATACACTGCTGGTAATTATTTAAAACGGATACCTCGTGAGTTTCTTAAACGTTCCATTTCCAGGGCGGCGTCCATCCGAACAACTCGACCGAAGAAAACCACGAGTACATCATGCCGTTCCTACAGCAACAAGTAAGAGTATTGGTCGCGATTAATTTTCGAGACTGTAGTTATAGCAGTTTCAGATGTTCTCGCAGATGCAGAATCTGGCGCCGCAGTTCGCCGATAACTACGGCGGATTCCACGACGACGCGTTTGCCGATCCGGACGACCTGGGCAGGAACATGGACCGCGGAGGGATCCATTTCGACCTATCCGAGGGCGAACTGGCACAGCAGCAGGAGCTGTTCAAGCAAGTGTGCGCGCAGAACATAAACGCGATCGACGACGCCGACGATCAGATATTCGAAGACAAGGGGAATAGTTCTGGGAACAGTCAGGACCGGCAGGAACAGAACGAAGCGTACAGCAGTGACAGCGACGATGAGGTCGTTGCAGACGATGGAATGGATACGGATGGTGAGTATGCATTTCGATAACACAAGTGGAGTTGGAATATTTGTAAAATGTAGCTGAAAGTTGAAGCTACAAAAATATTTAACCCCTCGTAAAGATGCTGAAACGTAAAAGTGTAGAGAATAATTTTCCTTACATTTCGTATATTTCACCTATAGTTTTGTTAGCTGTAGCTATTGGTTAAAATAAGACCTTTGACCATGTGCTGTTGATAACCATAGTGCATAGTTTGCTTTTTCAAAGTTTTTTAAGCTAAGTTACGGGTCTTTCAGGATCTCGTGACCACATTTTAAATAGTAACATGCACGGCAAGAAAAAATATCGAGAAAATACTCATGCGCTGTTAGGAGGGCAACTTTTTTAAATTTGTTCATTGGTCTTCGCGTAGCTTTTTCCCTCTTTTTGTAACTTCTGTAGCTCCATTAGTCCAATAGCAACAGCAAGACGAAAGTCTTTTAGAGGCTTTGGGGTTCTTCTTTGCTAAAGCAGTGCATAAGCATTTACGATGCATACAACTAAAAAGTAAAATAATTAAAAATCCGTCGACATATCCCATAGGACGTATTTTTACTAATTTTGGGTATGTTCGATCTTCGACTGAGCCATCATTTTTTCTTAGTGTAGTCGTTTTGAATGAATTACGATTTTGAAAATTTACCAATAACGTTACGCTGCGTCGATCCATCCATTCCATCGCTGATAGACCTTCTGTAGATACTCTCCAATCAGCCAGTAATCCTTCAGTGACTAATTCTCTTTTCAAAAGAATAGAATTGAAAAAGTTATCAAAGAAAAGTTTGTGATACTTACCTACTAGGGTTCTGCTAAGATCTTTAAGGACTCTGTTATCCAAATTATTTCCCCTGTATAAATTTGAAGTTGAAACGTGTACCCCGTCAATTCTGGTCGTACCCAAACTCTATAGCCTTTATAGTCCCTTTGCTTGACATTTTGTTCAGGCTCGAAGTCATTCAGACCCCTAAAAAAGTTTTCGTTTCAGGATTTGTTGCAGGTTTGAAGTTACTATTTTCACCATTTTTCTGGTTGAAACACTATATGATTTATTAGGTTTTCTGGAAATAACTAAAGAAACACATCTGTTGGGGCTGGGGCAATCTGTAACATTTCGACTTACTTCTTCAAGAAACTCGTTGGTCCTGTTAGAAGTGGAGTCGTCAGAAGTTGGTCCTGGAGTATCGTCATTGCTATCCCAATGGTCTCAGTGATCTTCAATATTATCATCCATGAGTTCATTTACAAATGGTTCGGTGGCCCTGGTCGATCACCCGTATGGTCTTCTAAATTAGAAGTTGCTGCATTAGTTATATCCAGGATTCCATCTTGCGATACATTTTCCAGGTCGCAAACTCCACATTTTATGGACACCCAAAAAGTAAAAAATGGTTAATGGTGCTCGAATACAAATAATATAGTGTTATGTTCCTAGTGGTTGGCTCCCAGTGGCATAACCGTGCTATGATTGATAATATTTAAAGTAAAACATTTCTAAATACTGTCACATATAGGCAACACACAATACACTGGTTTTCTGTTTTCAGTGTGGCCGTCTCCGAAACCTACGGAAGCCCCACCGCCTATCGTGAACGCGTCAGACCCGTGGGGCTCCAGCTTCAGTGGTACGGATGAAGCCGGAGGCAACTGGGCAGATTTCAGCTCGGTTAAATTCGAGGCAGATTTCTCGACGGCCTTCAACGAAGCAGCCTCTCCTAAAAAGGAAGAGGTATTGGAGAGCGATCTCGTGGTGGAGAACGTGGATAGTACCGAGGAGACGGCCACAAAGGAGGAAAAGAGACCGGAGGCCGGAGACAGTAAGGAAGGGGGAACCTCATCTTTGGATGATAGAAACATCATTGAACCGTCCAAGTATGTCTAGCCGGTGAGGTTTCGAAGGTACGTAATTAGATTTTGCTACGTTTCAGAAAAGTAGAACCTGATGCCGAAGCGGCAAAAAGCGAGGAAACCAAGCAAGTAACAGATTAGGTAGCCCTACCATTCTTCCCATCCCAATACGACATATCAAACGGGAATCTGATGATCTTTGCCTGTGTAGTACTTTGTAATATACGTACCATTGCCTTTTAATGATGGCGGCGGTGTGGTCTTTGTTTGTTCGTAGCAAGGATTACGTAGCTGGTCATCGGTGATAGGTTTTTTTTTTAAATTATTTTATGTGTAAAATTGCCCAAGTAGCATCAGCAGCAATATGAACAGTTATGTAATGTGTATGAAATACATTGTTAATTTTATGCCTTTGCGAAGAGTCGTTTACTTCGTACTATAATATTTCGATAACAAAATACTTTGTGTATTACGCTTGATATGCTATAGTACTGGTTGTTTGTTTCATTTATCTTGGAGGATCTCTTTACAAGGTGTGCAATATAATATCGTCATTAATGGTAGGTGAGAAACTATTTGCAAAATGTTGTGTCCTGAAAATGTCTCTAGAGTTCTGTTTCTGACCTACGGAAATAAAAATGGATTTTGTGCACCGACACTTAAGCGTATTTAATTAGAGGAAAGATTGAGCCTCAAAATCCATTTTGGCATAAATGTGATATGAACTGACCCTTCAACTCCCTAGTTAGTTACTTTACTGTGCCTGTAATGCAATCTTAAGAAAAATATGAGTAAAACCAAAATGTAATGACAAGTAAAAAAGATGTATTCAACGAAAGATAAAATAATTAATGATGTATATCTTCAGGCCCCTCGGAACGGGGAAGGTCTAATATATCTCCTGGTTAAGTTGATTGTATCGTTTGTACCATGCTGATGACAGTTTTAATATCTAATAATTATTATGTACAGACAAAAGTACAGTATAGGTTTTTCATATGTGACCAATTTGTTAGTTCAAAAATGTTGCAAATGTTTTTCTCTTATACTTTTTTCTAATTTTCGTGATTCCACTGTGATTACACCGGTCCATGAAAACGTCGACTTTCCTTTGGGTACTGGCGTCAATTATTCATTTCTATATGTAGCGAGCCACATGGTACGAGTCCCTTATCGATCGGTATCGTGTCTTCATGGACCGGTGTCGAAGAAGTTATTGGCAAAATTCTGATTAGCACATTCTGTGGTTTATTTAATAGAAATGGAAACATTTCGAAACAACACAGTGCCTAGGCATATTTTTCAAACATCCACGTATTGTTACTTTCACTTTTCGTTTCCAGTATTTTGGTTCAATAAAAATTTATAACATCTCTACTTTATTATTAATATCGAAGCGTTTTAGGTAGATCCCCTACGACCATGGGAAATGCAAGGAAAACACTAAAAAGGGTAAATTAATTTTATTTAGTTAAAAAATTTACCCGTTGGAACCAATCAAAAGTTTTAATTTATACACGACTTACAATAAATACTTTTTCAAATATAATAAAAAAAAGTCTTAACGATTATAAAAAAATAATCACACCTTTTCTGTAATCACTGTAAAGTGGTAATCGATTCGCATCGGGACATAAACTGCCGTTGTGTGGCAAAATCGCCTATTTACTCACCGTTAAATAAATATATCTATGCTTACAAAATCACTAATCGTAGATTTCGAGACTTGAATAGTTTCTAAATGATTTCATTAGTGACAAGATCACAGCACGATCATTTAAAAATTCTATAAGGAGTTTACTTTAAAATAAGGCACCCTCAGCTATGTTCTTACAACTCCTCGAAAACACACAGCTTGAAATACTTAGCTAAACCGTAAGTAAAGGAGATAACAAAAATGTGCCTTGGTCGTGACTTCAAATGTATAAAAACAAAGTGTCAAAAATACAAAAAGTGTCCATACGTTTATAAATGCACAAAAATCTTCACTCTCCAAAAATATTTCCCTACATAATACTACCATCATCTTTTCCTAACTTATGACCGTAGTGTTGTGTAAAAACGTTGTTTGATTCAGTGGCATTTCCGTTGCGTTAAGCGGAATTAGTGGCACGATGGCCACCGGTGCCGAGTACAACGCCACGATCTCCTCTATGGCGGACTTCGAACCGAAGATCAACGCCAAGGTCGCTATCACCGCAACGACGAGGTTCTTGACGATTTTCCAGTTGCACACCCCGAAGCCCTTCTCCCAGAACGTCAGCATCTCGATCATGACCGGCACGAGCAGGCCCAAGATCGAGAAGCAGAACGCTCCGATCAGAGACACGAACGGTATGATCGTAGGCACCGCGATGGCGATTCCTACGCAGACGACCGTCATGATCGTGCGCATGATGTATTGCGCTCGAGCGACATTCTTCTTGTAGCGGTCCTTGATCGCGTTCCAAGCGATGTCGATGCACACGTAGAATTGCAGCCCGAAGGTGCAGAACACCGCACAGCCTATCAGGATGTTCACGGCCTGAGCGGCGCTGGAAAAGGTAAAATGGAGGTTAACATAACAAAGTTATTCAAAAATTTGTAACTGTGCTCATAAAGGCACCCTTCAGCGAGATGTTTGGACGGGTCCGAATGGTGGTTTTATCGTTTTTCATTTCCAATGTAACACTCTTTAGTGCAACAATCTACCCATTTTGTTGCAGCCCATATGTTAAAAACAGTATCTACATTAATTGAACTATGGAGAGAAGCTGTGAACACTAATCATTTACCGACTTAAGCTGCATAAGATTACAAAAAAGTCCTTAAATTAGTCTCGAATGGTTCAAAAGTACTTACTAGGAGCTGGGTGGCAAATTACTAGTAATAGACCCGTTAACATCATCTCCATAGGCTAAGTACCCAAAGAAACCCAGGAGGATATAAATAAGGGTAACGCCAGACATGCCTCGGTTGAGTACCCCGCATAACCCAGTGAAATGCTGTGGTGTCTCCATGTGGTTTTCCAAAGGCATAACCTACAACAAAATTGCATCCAAGAAAGTTCCTTAAAGAAATCCAAATCTCAACATGTACTTACCACGCCGATAGCCTCTATGGCGAATATTGTTACGCTGACGGATATGGGAATGGTACTTATATCAGCCACCAATTCTCTCTCAGAAATAGAATGAACCGGGGTGACTAAGTAATAGAATGTAATCCCCAATCCGATCCCCATGAATATGTTAGCTACCATCGAGGCCGGTGCTAAATATTTCAAATTCGGTACGTAAGCTAACAGAATCAACGGTACCAGCAGGAGTGCTATGGTGAAACGTGGGTTAATCACCGCGCCCCAATGGTGCGAAGCGACGTAATTGAAGTTCTCTGCTATGATCACCGAATAGCAACTGCACGTCATAAAGTACGTTATGAAAAGTCCTACTTGAACCAGCTGCCTATAAGATGAAAGAATAGTTATGCAAGGATGAGATGAAAGTATAAATTGTAATTACCTTGCGAACCCTGCAAACTTATTGGCCCATTTCGGTCCTCGTAGGCAAGCCTCGCTGGCTATTTCAGCGAAGCTCATTTGCGTCTTCCCCGACCTTCTGTAGAGCTCGTGGGCACAAACGACCTAATGAAATAGTCAATTAAACATTTCCACTATACGGCAAGACTACATCAAGCAAGTAGAAGACATTTTTCTCGATACATAAGAGGAATGGGGAACAACTCTGGAAGCACTAGCGGTGGTATTACGAATACTGCCACTAGAAGGAAAAGTGATGTAAATACTAGGTAAACACAATAAGGAAGAGAAACGTAGTGGTCAAAAATGAATGGTAAAATAGATGGAACGGTACCTACACTAAAGGTATGTGAAGATCACGAACGTAGAGGAGAGAGCGAAAAGACCATACTTGCCCCTACCTCGAATGTAAATTTAAGGAGAATTTGCTGAGTCTGATGTGATAAGGGAATGCCCTTTATTGCATGCCCAATTTTTGAAGATAAATACTCCAATGAAGGTACACTTACAAGCACAACCATAGAGGAAATTTTTGTGATAAACGTGTTGCCTACCTATGGCAGAGGTAGGCAATCCTTCCAACATGTTCAAGAGGGAAATTGAATCGTCCTATGAATACCCTATGGTCCTATGCATCCAGGTATCTCTTACTCGCTCTATGTATGAAAATGGCAGCGTATCCTGCTGAAGTGAACCATTACTCTAACCCAGGGCCAGGAAAGTCTTATGGGAGGATCGGGGACACGAAAGTAGTTCGAGGTGCCATCGAAAGGATGGCGCTGCTACACAACTTTTTTAGGCTAAGTGCAAACGAAAATGCGGGTTGCGGCGCTCGAAGACTGCGAAGTGACATGACGGGTGGGGCACATAGGACGGAGGGGCACGAGAAGCTCTCTGTCGCAGCGCCATGCGTCTCAAGACTCATACGTGGCGACGTGTCGTCAGTATACGCAAAATCATTCATTTCTATATGTTCCAAAAATATGCCCTCTGTCACGGCGCCTTAAACACGCCATGGCGTAGCTTGGGCTTAAGGAACCGACGTCACGCGTTCCGTGTTTACAAACTGTAGCCTCCATTTTATTCTGCGTTGCGAAAGGGTTCGATTGTGAATATTTGAAAGCAATTTCAAAGCGATTTGAATTGTTTAAGTGTATTTGTTTTGTAGTGAACTAGCTGCTGGCTTATAGATACTGGTAGTAACAGTAAGTAAATATCTATTATCTTAAGTATCTAGTAAGCAATTGTCGAACTCATTAAAATTAAATCAGTGACTCTTGTATTCAGTGCCTATTTATTTCCAATTTGTTATGAACACACAAGACTTCAATATTAATGTTATACCTGAAATGAAACAAATCTATGTTGAAACATCATTTCCACCCATAGACTTGGACGTATTTAGGATTTCCTTCAGACGAGTGATGAATTGAACTTCGTTCAATTCGTGATTGAGCTTTGTATCATCTATGGACATTTTGACTTTTAGGTATGTTAAATTGATGCCTTGTTTCTATTTTTCTAGGTAATTCTTCACTGTCTGTTGCCAGACACCATTTGCAATAAGTGCAAGGAAGACATAAATGACTGCCACAGCTTCATTAGTTAATGCCTTTGAAACATCATCATTCTGGAAGTGCAATACAACATCCAAGATTCATGCCCGAAATCGAAGTAGCATCGAGACAAAAGTTGCCAGACTGGTTTCGCTCACGTGAAGTATTAATAAGAAAATCTCGCAACGGAAGGCATTAAAGAAAAAAAAACAATACATCGCTCTCAAACTAAAATTTGCAAGGTAGATTCTGTCAATAAACGAAAGAGTAAGGCGCCGAAAAGGATCAACTATTTCAACTCAGAAAATGGAAGCTTTGAAAAGAGCACCATGAATGTAAGCACTGCTTATCAACTTCTAGAAACTAATCTGATAAAAAATTTTAATATTTACAGAACACGCTGATACCATTGTTTCTAAATAATTTTGCCTATGATGCCGCTTTTCCTAGAACGAAAGCTTTAACGAATCATGTTCTGGAAGCCTATGGGACCGATACGACAGGCTGCTTCATCTGGATTGGATAAGGGTAAGAAAAAGATGCCCAGTCTTGTCAACATATTTGACCTTAAACGATGGATTCTGTTGGTAAGGAGAATTTCGTAGGTTTCAGTTGGAACAGTGATTTGTGGATGATCTCTGAGGCACGTATTTACCAAAATTCATAAATTAGGTTCCAGGCTTAGACTTCTATAAATGTTAAATGTTTATTTCTATTAGTTATCTGTTTGTCTACTTGCCTAGAGATAAACATCCCAGATCAAGACAAAAAAGTTCTGGAGTGCCAACAGAGAAGGCAGAGTTTGTATTAAATATCTATTATTTCAATTCTACAAACAATCTTCTCTACTAACCACAATACACTGGTCACATTTCCCATCCTGGCAAAGTTTACTCACACCTCCTCGTTGTCTTTGCTGGACAATGAAATTTTTAAATTCTTTATTTATTTAGTTTTCCTCTTTGTTAAAACGTTTGTAAACGTTTAAACTGATTTTAAAACATCATAAAATTTCATTGACAAAGTGAGTAAATTTTATATTTTTAAACACTAAACGTCTGAGGGACATTCCCGTAGCTCTTTTGTTGCGGGCTGAGTGGCATGAAGAATTTTTTAGCTGTTCCAATTGGGTTTTGATATATAAAGTTATATTAAATATGTTACTGTGATATAGGTAAATTGTTAAAATTAAATTGCCATCTCAGAGTCATATATTAATATTGTTTTATCCCATTGTTTAGTTGAGCACCCACACGCTTTATTTCCTTCTCTTTTGTATCATATGTGTATAAATATTTCACATAATTAATTTTTGTATAGAATACATATCAGTTAGTTTAAGTTTATTAATGTAGATTTTTTTGTTAGGTAATGTAATTGCTGTATATCATTCCACTCAAATATTTCCACAATTGTTCAGTCATGTATTAATATTGTGTTGTGTAATTTATGCATTGAATTCATCTGTTAATGTCAATTTTGGGAAAATATAATAATTTCTGTTATATATGTAGTTTTATTACGGTGCGGTGAGGTTGTGGGTATCAGGAGGGGGCGAGGGGGGTGGAAGAAGAAATTTGTTTCGGTACCCATCGCAAGGAGGGCGCTCGCCGCGTCGCCGTTCCCGACATTACAGTTTCCGATCTAGAACAATACCCTATGCTCTAACCCTAGGGTTCCTGACACAACAAAAACCATAGGGAACCAAGAACTCTCCAACATCTAGCAAATGGAACATCAAACGAGATTAAAAGACAAGAGACTCCAATGGAATAAGGGCTGGAATACCCATGACTGGACAATCCACCTCTTGGAAATACCAGGAGACCCTGAAGACCAGAGGGAAACCTAGTGAACATACTTTAGAGGTAAATGTAATAGTACTAAATATAAATAGATGTGAACGTAAATGTAGAACATGCAGTATATAGGTATAACACCAAGAACTGTTTATAAGGGTATTTTGGCTTTAGTTGATTAGGAATTTTTTGGTAACATCAGTAGGGTTATAGTAGTTTAAGTAGAAATCGATGAAGGTTTTGGAGCATATAACTAAAAGCAGATAGGGAAGGGAAAGGTGCGGTAGCCTTTGGCTGAGGATGACCGAAGCACCCATCGTACCGAGAAGCTAATTTTTTTGGAATTTTGCAATCAGGTACCATACCCTATTATTGCACGGAATACCTGTAGCACACACTAAGATAACAGGTATATAAAGTGTAATCCTTACCAAAATGTAGGAGCAATGGGTGCAAATGACGGATACCAGGATCGTAGAAAATATCCCGAGAACTAAACCCGAAGCCTTGAAGGCTGCAGGCATGGAGAGGATGCCGGTGCCAAGCGAAGCCTTGAGGAGATGCGTCAAGGTACCCAGATCCCTGTTAAAAAGAGATTGCAATGAATTAAACACTCATTAAATTTGCCACCACTTACGTTACAGGGTGAGTTAGATGCCTCGCTCTGAATGGGTCGAACTCTGCGTTTGTTGCTTCTAGGTCTTGGCCGTTAGCTAAATGGTACCTAAGATAAATTAACGCTTGTAACTTGAGCATTTCATTTGAACTCGAGCCTTACTTGGTAACTCCATTAGCTAAAGAGTTATCCTGAGGCAGGAAAGTTTCTAACTCCGTGGTGCCGTTTTTCTCTTTGGACGTCTGAAACAGTAGAACATAAGTTTTGCTGAAACATTCTTTTGTTGTTTAAGTTTTGCTGTTACATTCTATTGTTGTTTATAAACTTACCATTTTGTACTGTTGATTCTAATGACTGTTGATAGATCGATTCCTGAAACCGAATGATTTTACTTATTAGTACATCGTTTATAAGATATCCACTAATCGAAACAGTGGTGATATAACATGTTTACATACAATATACCGAGCGGTTCAAAATTAACATCCACGAGTACAAAGCGAACGATCTAAAAATATTTACTCGACCTTATTATCTATGAATGTGATACTCTGTTCAGGTTTAGTTTCGTTCTTTTCTTTCTTCGAGCTAAGCCGGGGTTTCCTACATTGTGTGCTTATTAGGTCGAATTTATCGTTTTACACCAGGAAAAACCAATTAAAGAAACCGTAGGATCGCGGGCGACGTTCACTTTTGCGCAAGAGATTGTAATCGTTACTTTTCGACCGGTCGAAAAGTCCGCGCGATAGCGTAGGAATTTTAATAGATAAGAGTAGTTCGTCAACAGTACAAAGTTGCCTGAAGAACGGCGCCATTGATATTGGATGTGGCGTATCGATTTCCGTATTTACGAGGAAAAAATTCATGGTACAGCGGTTGTTACGGTTTCATTTGTTTACCGCCTTGTAAATATTGTTCAAATAATTTGCAAATTCAAAAAATCTTTAATAACTTCAGTTCTACTGATCCCATTTCGTTCAATTTTTTACTAGAGAGAGATAATAAAATAACACACCACTCCAGAAAATTTGAACCCCGAGGAGCAAAGGGCGCGAGCCCTGCCCAACGGGAAGCCTTGTGGCTAAGAAATCTTACCTCGATCGCTTTTTAATAGGTTTGTTTATTGTTAGTGCGTAGAGTTCCCGTCAAGCAGCTAACTGCGACCAATGGTGCACCTTGAGACCCTTGGGCGACCCAGCCTTCGTCCCTTGGAAGGACAACCCCCGAGCGACCCTGGCCCGAGCCCTTAGAAAGGCGACCGCCTCCACGGTTGCAGCTCATCATAAGTGATGAATATTAAAAGGTATGCTTTTTTCAATTACTTGTCGACAAGTCGAAGCAATCATTGGTTTGAAATTAGGTTAAGGGACTTGAAGGGTTGCAAGTATTTCTTGATATGAGCCCTTCGTTAAAGCTACCACCAAACAAAAGCAGATGTCAAATTGTCATCCCTTGGTCCTATAATGGATAATGTACATTACACTGAACGCATAGAAAAAACTTACATTATAATATCCCTTTGTAATGTTCCAAAATCTTGGTTTTTCAGGGGTAAATTTTAAGTGATGAAGCAATTTTTTGTTTAAGGGATACTTTTTAAGGGTTGCAAATTTGTTATGAAATATGATATCAATTTAATATAAATTAAGTATGACAAAGCCGTTATGATTGTTTTTCCAATTTTATCGTACCAGGGGGTGGTTTATAGGGTATAAAATAAATCAAAAATGGATTAACATATCATAAATACTGCCCAAAGCATCAAACAACCTTCATTTAAACCCTATAAATGATTTTCGACTTATTAAATACTTGTTTTCATTATTTCTTGCAATGGGGGGTAATTTTCATCCCTAAGAATAATTAGCACATATCGTTCTGAGGTGTTCTAAAGGTAATACCATATTTTTACTGTGGTATACTGGAGTATAATTGAATGTAGGGTGAGCAGGAATTATGAATTTGGTCCAAGCTTTTACTTCCACTTAACGCACTATTGAGCACGGGAATAAGCTGTTTGAATAGGGCTAAAGGAGTAATAAAATGGGGTTATCATAAATTTAAGTAGGAAAAGTATAAATTGCCTTTGTGTTGGCCCACATTTCTCACATTTCCGCGGTTTGAACGTTTTTGGCACAATGGAAAAATTCGATTGCGCTTAAAAATAGGCGGGACGGGGTTTGCCAAAAAACGGTTCACCTAATTTTCTAAAACGCGGTGCGCACTCGCCTACACGTTAAATTTTAGGTACATAAAAGGCAACGGTTGATCGAACGGCCAGAAATAATGTTTATTTATTAAGTGAAACGCGCGAATTCCCAATGGCCACGAAACGATCGCAATTGAGAAACTCGACGATAACGTACTTAATAAAAATTTAATCTACAAGCTTTTCCATAAATCAGGATTAAAATTGAACAAAAATACGCTAATTTAACAAACATTTTCACGCAGGTATTTAACAACGTAAAAACATCCATGTTTATTGAAAGTATTTATTTTTACCTTTCCACGTTTTTGTATCTACGTCATGGCGAAATATTTTTTGAAGGGCGACAAATGTATTGTTTTTGCTAAATTTTTATCGTCGAAAGGATATAATTATACGTACTAATTACGCCACACGACGTACGTCCTTGTGAGGCTACGCTTCTCACAGATAATATAATGGACGTTATTATACGTATTAAAGAAAATTATATATTATACAACAGTAATGTTTTGTTACACCGTAATTTACGAACTGAAGACGTATTGCGTTCATTATAAAATTTTATTAGTCATTACGGTGTTGTCTTTTATCTTATCTCTTTTTTGAATACCAGGAGTTTAAATTCGTAGCTGAGATTGTAGATTAGATCTAACATTCGATTATGTCGTGGACAATTAGAGATTTATTGTATGTTAATTGTGAAATGAATCTTAGTTATAACGATTTAAGTGCCATTAAGGACGTGCCTCTCCCCCCTGTATTTCCTAAACTGCTCGATCAAAAATTTGGAAAAAATTCTCTAAGGTACTTTACCGATCTATCTATATTTATCTAGAACTATTTTCTTCGGTTTTGGAAAATATTGCTTAGTTCAAAAACTACGATTTTTTTACGTTTTGTACGTTCATGGAGTAATTTCGCCATTAAATTTTAACAGAATCGTGTTGCAACCCTTCGAATAAATGTCACTTAAAACGAAGTATCAAAAAAGTAACTATCTTTTCTTACTGTTCCGTGGAACACGTGTAAAATTTAAGATGGCGGACGATGTTTACATTGGGTGCGCTCGTAAATCTACTCTACAAGGAAGAGCGGCGGGTGGCTCTTAAAAATAGAAGAGTTAAACGCTCTCAATTTGAAAAGCAGAAAAGCTCCAAAGGCAAAAATTGTTTTCAAATTGACGGGAACCCTTGAAAACAAATCACGATATCGGTAAAAGACAAAATGAAAGTACACATCGTAGCACAAATTGTTAATAGTTCCGGCCATGACGCTTGCAGGGAATTGAGAAAGTTGCTGACGTTGTAATAAAATGTTTACTTGGATATATCACTTCCTTTTTACAAAAACGTACAACGTGGTAAATATAGTGGTTCCCTTCTTCATTTTTCATAAATATTTCAAAACTAGAACCGTGGAATTATGTGTGTGCGAAACCCAAATCCTTGACGGCTTGTTAATAAGACGATTAATCCCAAATGAAACCTACTCTTTCCTGTGCATAACAACACTTGGTAATTAACATTAAACAGGACAATCAAAAGGCGGTTCAAGAATAATTTCGACATAATCGATTAAGTTATATTATTATATTGCATATAATAATATGTATTGAATATCTTGCAGTGTATTTTACGTACTAAGGAATATTTTATGACGCAAGTGGGAGTTAAAATGCATTTTCGCCATTTATAAGTGAGATAACAAAACTAATGAATCATAATCAACTATTATTTGTTGCATTAAAGAAAACGGGTAAAGTTAAGAGCGTTTAAAATTGAAAATAAAGTAAATAAACGATATGACGGCCGGAATATTTTTTTACTAATTATTTGCTCAAAATTTTAGCCCAAATTGACCAAAACCACCCCATCATCCTCTTATTATTATCCCCGAAGGATCAAATTTCTAAAACTCATAAAATAGCTCGTATCGACTCACCTTCCCTCCTTTCTTGTATTTGAGGTGCACTCCTACTACTATTTTTAAAATTTCTTTTTGCTAGTGTACTTTGTTCATTTCCTCATGAATTTTGCTAAGGGTTCCTACCCTTAGCCTTTCTTAAGGGGTCGAATACAATGAAACGCGCTCCGTTATTTGCAACGGTTTCCCAAGACGAAAAATCCCCTCGTAAACGCTTCCAACATTGACCTTCGCTATTTAAAATAGATCTGAACCACAAGTTTCACCTCAATAATATGTGGGAATTTGTTATATTCAGGTTTACACCACGTGTCGTTATTCTATAGTTTATTAACAGCGTTAAGCATGTCGCTGATTAATTTACGAAAGGTAATGACAGACACTTATTAGAATTGATCGACAAATTAAACCCTAATAAGCACGTTATATCAACCTTATAAATAATGCACAGAGGAATGATTTTAATGAGCATGTTAATTATTTTGATTCACTTTAAGATACCAAAGATTCTAATGTTTTATTATTAAATTTGTACCATGAGGACATTGGCGGATAGGCTTGATTTAACACGCAAATGTAAAGTTCAAAGGACAAGTCGATGTAGGAAATATAAATATTTACGTTTTCTGTGTAAATATACATCGATTTTAATGTCAACCGCGAAGCACTAAAAAGTTCAATACCAAAAAGCTTGAGGACGTTCACCAATTCATCAATATTAGTAAAATTCTTACTAGAAAAGAATTATTGGATCATGCGCATTTTGACAGTGTGGCTCCAGTAATAACTTCCAATCGGCTCGATCAATCAAACTCCAATTTCGACCATGGGTAGTTTAATACATAACCCACCATTTCTGAAAGTTTGAAACCAAAGGCATGAAAATTATAGCTTATATTAAGTAAGGGAGGTTCTGACTCCGCAAGAATGTAATGGGATTTTCACTTCAGCACACGGAGCGCGTAAATTGCGCGAACTATCCTAGTAAATAAAGGGGGCACAAAGTATTTTATTGGTGGGAAACGAAATTTACCAAATATAAGTTGGTATAAAGTTAAATTTTTAAGTTGGCAGAAATGATACATTAGTAGGAAAGAGGGAGAAGCACCATAATAAAGTCGGTACTAATAATTACTTAGGCAATTAGTTAAGGGTTCAGAAAATTACTTGTGAACCTTAAGTAGTTAATGATGTGATACTTGATAGATTCCATTATTGATTTAATTAAATTTTTGCAGAGCATATAGAGTTACGTGGAAGAAACAGTGATCCATGGCAATGCTTAATTGAATTAAATGTATGTGATATAATATAAATAATCCAATATATACCGACTAGATAGAAAGAAAGGAATTGACCTCAACACCAAAAAGCCATGGAAATATACGAATTAATTACTGAAGCGAATATCATTGGTTGGTTAGCTGTGCCTAATGAATAATGAAATCGGAGTTATTAGTAGTTACTATTACAGTGAATTTGGTTAATTTTTAATAACATTAAAGTCAAATTATTTTTTTTATTTTGAGATTAGGATGTTATTTTTATCGTTTCCCCGTTAAATTTGATGCAAAAGATTTTCATAAAGGGCCCTCTTAAAGGTTTTTTAAAGTACTTTCAAAAAGGGCTGCATAGCTTTTTCTCTAAAATTTATCGTTTCGGCGTAATGTAACATTGAATGGTTCGAAATTTGTCTTTAGCTAACATAGTAAACTTCAAAAATCCATAACTTGGTTTATAGGCATTTTAAAGAAACAAAAAAAAAGGCGTTCGATATGTTTTTTTATTACCTTTCTTTTTGTTCATTATGACTTTTGCGCTGAAATTTTTTCAGTTTTTGTGTTATGCGTAAAGAACTGTCCGAAAACTAGCATTTTTTAAGTAATAATCGACATTTTCAATCGCCAATTACCCGGAAAGTATTGATTTATCAAAAAAACTTCATATAGCATTTATTACTTAAAATTGACACGTCTGTCGATTTCTGTGGTTATTTTGAGTGTATAAATTTCACCCCCAAGAAGGGGCGGGAACCATTCCCCAAGGCAAAAATACATTTCGGCACTATACGACCATAAGTAACTGGACTGAAACTGAAGTATGAGAAACTTTGGTAAAAAAATCTGTTTTTTTCCAAAAGGAATGTTTGCGCATGTTTTTTCAAATTTGTGGATGTGGTTAGCTTTACACATGTTGTTTTTTGTGTCTTCTGGACGAAAAATGCATATACAAAAATAAAAAATTTGTGGTCTCTTCGATTTATGGCATACTTACTGCAAAAGGATTCAAAGTTTTCCTTTAAAATTCAATCTAAAAGAAATATTCGAGAGATAGAAATTTAGATTTAAAAGTTTGGCACATTGTGACATTTGATGTGAATCAAGGGTAAAGATTTTCCTTCTTCCAGGTCGATCAAAAATGGCAATTTTTTTAGTTAAATAGGACAATATTAGGGTATTGGAAAAAATAATTTTAGCTTTAGGAAACCAGTAGTTTTTGAGAGAAAAAATAAAATGTGAGAAGTTTTGGCGAATTTGCCGGTTTTTAAGGTGAAATTTTTAAATGTATTCGTATGTTATTCTCTTAGATTAAATGACAATAATAACAAATTTCGGGAAAAGAGCGTGGAGAAATAAGTGAAAAACCGATCATAAACGCCGCGGTTTTCGCGCCTTCGCCAGTTTGAAATTTTAAATGCGGGTGTGCTTAGCGGAGATACGGTAGTGGCTAAACGACCGCCGTCGTTTACATCGTATGTCGTACTTTATAACGCTTCTATAAAAAGAAAACAAACAGAACCAAACCGCCTAACCTAACTCTGCTTTCCGGAAAATTCTACACAAGAAATGGTACTTTATAATATTTCTAAAAGGAAAAACGAGCTGAATTATAAATTAATACGGTTTCAATGCGTTTCCCTGGGTCGATTAACCACTATCATTTAAGTTTCATCGTTACCGTCGGGAGCATACTGCGATTATTTTGAGGTTCCATGTGAAATGAACGGAAAATCCGATGAAAATGGACATGACATAATACATCTCAAAAACGAGGAGTCATTGTTTATATTACATTTAATTAACGACAGTTCGTGGAATTGCTTCCACCAAAAGATAGCGGTGATGCAATAAATCATCACCGTCGATCCCTCACCATAAACGAAAGAAATTTTGAATTCGGCCGGGGTTCCCTCTTACATATCCGTATTTATTTTGATGCGAACGGCACATTCCCAGCTCCAGACAAACTATGTCGACGCGTTGAAATCGGAGCGCGTTTATTTTTGGGTGAGACACGAGAGACCTTATAGTACGCGACTAATTCTAGCGAAAATCTGCCAGTTTCATTGACGGTGCCACGTGCACGTCTACGTTGAATGATGTAATACGTACGGAGAGATTTCATTGATCGATATTCGAAACGTAGCGGATGACGCAACGATCTATTCGTTTTGTACGGAGGTTTTTTCGAACTCTTAAACGTGACCGACACGTGCGCGTCGAAGTGGGGTTAAGTGCGAAATCACCCCCTTAAAACACACGTAATTTACATTAAAGGGAGCTTTTCCTTCAAACTTTTTTTACTGAATCAACAAAAGGTAGAAAACTTCCCTTTCAAAGCGCGAAATCGACTCACCTTTTATCCTCGCCCGGCGAATTTCTCTGCGTGAAACGTCACCAACCGCACTCCACGAATCCTGGGAGCGCACTGAAATCGCGCACGTTCCGGTTTGTATTTTATCCCCTTCCCACTCGGCGTGCGTACGAACGAGGCGCCGTGATGAATGGCGATCTTATCACGACGCGACATTGCCGGATCCTCGGGAAAGTTTCCTACGGCCGGAATTCCGAAGGTTCCCTAAAAATACGAGCGGTTTGAAGTAAAATAAAAGTAAAATTCGTAGCAAGAGATTCTTACCTTAATGCCTCTGGTGAGTATTAAAACAACACGCGATTGGTTACGTTAGGATTGGTGAGAGGAAATATAAAGATCGCTGATTGGTTGAAAAATGGGGAATTTACCCCTAATTTCGGATGTTTTTCGGTTGGCAGCAACGAGACGGTTAGGACGGTGGGCACGTAGAAGCATGGAATCGCAATGGGGCAATAGTTGAGGTAGGTGGGACTCTTGCCCCCGATGGGCTTTAAGGGTTGAATGTTAGGGGAAGATTTCCGTTTTCAAGCGCAAGAGAAGTGTTTAGGGTCCCTAGAATCAAAAGAATTTTCCCGACCGAGCCGACGCAACTTCGCTTCGGCCTTTGGAAGGGCGATCCTTCCCGATTTTTAGCGTTTGGAACATAAGAGACAGTGGGAACTTAATATCTTACTTATTTCTTGCTTTAGTTGCGTATATATTTAAATAAATGAACTTGCCCCATATGCGGGGTAGGTTCGCCAATTTTTCCTTACACCATCATTTGTTACACAACTAACCCTACAAGTGTCCGTTCTAAGGGTTACAAGAGCCTTAGTTGAAGGATTAAGCTACGAGATGCTACCAAAAAAACAAGCTAGGCGAGTTGCAGAGACACTATAAAAATCACTAAGCAAAAATGTGGCGAACTAGTGCCGATCTCTTCTAGAATATCCCAATGAAAAGATCTAGAATGTAGTCTGTAATGCTCTAACAAATAAAAGTGATACTTTCATACAACTATGCTATAAAATCTGGAATATTCATTAGATATGGAATCTGATGGGTGCTGACCTGAAGCATGAGTAAACACGGACTTAAAGCGACTACTTTATTTGCAGAAAGCGCGAGGGAGAGATAACCAGTTTCGGATGATCAGGTGACATCGGTGTGTGTCCCGCTGGGACAATTTTCGTGAAATTTTTTGTGTGTGTGTTTGGGTGGGTCCCTGGATGGGTTAGATTCGCGATTCGAGCAAATAGGTGGCGCTGCCACAGGGCGCCGGGATTTTTTTTGATACTTTCTAAGTTCATCAGAGATTAAAGTCGCAAGTTTTAATTTCTATAACCATACAAATCATCTCTTTCGCGATTTTATTCCATAAACGTGGCAACGTCGACGGCTGTACAGGTAAGGAACCGCAGAGATGATGCAATCGTAGTGGCTGTTGCCCTTGCGACGAAATAGCAATTGCTTTTTATGAAGGCGGGAGCCAGTTTAAAAATTCAATAACTTTAACTAATACGTTGTATTTTTTTCCGTCTGGAAAAACATTGCGTATGTTTCTCAAAAGAAAAAGGTTAATCGAACAGCTAGAATTTTCATTAGTGGCAAAAGTGATGTTTACGTGTGTTTACACCGGCATTAATGAATGAACTTGTCAGGGGAATGACGCAGAATGAAAACGAAAGGTAGATCAGGTATGCATTTGTATGGGTTAGGGAACTTTAAGATTTTTCTCATCATTTAGTGACCATTAAATGACATTTTTGGCATTTAATGTTAATGCAATTTTTGAAGGGTTTCTCCACTTGCTTTTAAGGTTTAATTCCCTTAATTTCTCCTGCATTATTAACAAAAAAATTTCCATTTTCATTTTAATACCTAAACTACAACTCAAAATGAAGGTTTGATTGATGAAGTGGTAAATTGATTTATTTTGTATTGAGATATTGTGAAATGTACTTATTGCATTTCATTATCGCGTTTTTACGCTACGCACATCAAAACTGTCAAATCATACTTATTTTGTTGACAAAGATAATATTACACTCACTACAGATAGATTATCTCATGGAATATGCGCCTGTTGTGCAAGTAATGTTCTACGTCATACCCAATATCATTTAAACCGTCCTCTCCTTATTTCAATGGTTTTTCAAAAAAATTTCATACAATTGCGCAACTCACTACATTTTTAATGACTTTTCTCCCTCTTTTGCCAAAAGGAAAGCACCATTTGTTGTTAAATAAACGTATATTCACAACAATCCTTGTTCGATTATCATAGTTCAGCCATTTTGTACAATATTTTTATAAATTATATACGCAAACCTTTCTCATTTATCGCTCTTTCTACTAGTGAAAACCGTATCAAAATCCGTTGAGTGGTTTAGAAGAAGTAACGTATCCTAACGCGTTTTGGTTATTTGCCATTTGTGGATCAAAAAATGTGAAAAAATCCATGAAGGTACGTTTCGATATTCACAAATCTCTAAATTTTTTCAAATTTTATAGCGCCTTTAAGAAAATCCTGAAACTATCATAATTTTATTTTACGGGAAAGGAACCCTAGAACCAACTGGAAACGATAAGGGTTATATTGTAACGTTGAAATGAGCACTCCCAAATTTTTTCAAATTTTTAAACCCACAGTGCTTAGATTTTAGACCAGAAAACCCCAATTTTCCATCAAAATATTTTTTGGTTATCCTAGACTTGTCGAAAAATCTATCAAACTTCCAGCATTCACCGTTTACAACACTTTTGTTAAATCTAATCGAATTTGAATTGTTTTCCACTTTAGTGACTTCTGTCAGTCGCGTTTTTAAATATTTCATTTATTTTAATACCTATAAATTGATCGTCTTTTGTTTGAACGAGGGTAATAAGTTAAATGAAGGCCCTACAGATATCTATTTATGGCTTCTGTTTAAGCTTATTTAGCGAATTTAAGGCACGTATGAAAAAAACACAACAGCACGACGGTACGTACACATCTTGGCTCGACTATTATACAATTCGAAGTGTGAAGAGGGAAAAGAGACGTTTCCATGAAACTACTTCAATTCAACCTATAAAGAACTAATCACGCGCACCAATTACTTACATGAGATGGTGAAGGCGCGCACTAATGGCTTAAATCTCTTTTTGTCCCGATTATCCTATTGATATACGTCAAAAAAGAAACCTGTTTATTCATAAACTATATAAACAAAACAAATACTGCAAACGAACGAAAGATAGGCGGTTTACTTTTCACTTCTTCCCTTTTTTTCCTTTCCCTTTCTTCCCTTTTCCTTTGCCCTTCCCTTTATCCTTCCCCTTTCCCTTCTTACCGTCGCCGGGAAAGTCGACCTCCTCGCACTGCGTCTCCCTAGTCTCCTTCTTCGGGATCGGCTTGAGGTCCGGCCCCTTCGGCGTGCACAGCTCCAGCTCGAGGTTCTGCTTCTTCTCGATTCCCTCGTTCTTCTTCCCTATGCGCAGCACGAACCGCTCCTGGTTCGGGTCCGAGAACTCCGTCAGCTGCGTGCCGTCCGCCAGCGTGGTCACCGGCGGGTTGACGACGACGTCGCCGCCGCGCCCCCGCCCTGCCTCCGCCATCTTGAACGAGAACGGCGACTGCTGCACCCCGGGCCGCATGTCGAAGCGCTGCTGCTGCTGGTGTTGGTCGCGCCTCTTCCCGGGGCGCGCGAGCGCGCACGCGCACACCTCGGCGACGCTGTCGTCGCCGTCGACCTGTTCCACCTTGGTCTTGTCCTTGTGGACGCGGATCGTCAGGGAATTGCCGCCCATCGAGGCGCCGATCTCCTGGTAGTTCCCCTCGGGCTCGGCCTGAGGGGGGGCGGCGCAGGGCGCCGCCGGCTCCGCCTGGCACTCGTCACACGGGGTATCGGCGAGTGGCATGGAACGCATCATCTGCGCGGCGCACGGCGCAGTCGGCAGGTTCCCGCACTCGATGCACGGAGTCATGCCCATGCCCGTGGAGTTCATCCCTAGGAGGGCCGACGTGGCGCACGGGGGCGTCGGTACGGCGCTGCACTCGCCGCAGAGCGTGGCTTGGTACGGCGGCTGCGCCTGCGGGGGAAAGTAGCCCATCGCGGAGAACTGGTTTGGGGTGTAGCCGGCGCAGGAGGCCTGCGCGGGGCAAGTGTCCGCCCCTGATGGTGCAACTTGCGCCTGCCTCGGAGTACAAGATTTCCCTCTTTTCCCTTGAAAACAGAGGATTACTACAAAGGGCCACAACGGAGAAAATTTGCGTTTTACCTCCTCTCTGCGCCTTCTTGTACCTATACAGCGACTTCCCTTCCTTGTCCTTGAACAGCACGCTCTTGTCTTCGAGGTTCATCTGGAACTGCGTCACGATGAGCTTCCCGAAGCACGACAAACGTATGTAAATGCTGATCTTCCCGATGACCGCATCGCTCTCCTCTTCCTGCTCGTTCCCCGCGGCGTCGTACACGTCGAACACGTCCTTTAAGGTCTTCGCGAGGGGAGCGCCCCCTTCCGACGTCTGTATGCTGTCTATCAGCTCGTTGAAGAGGTTCGTGATGTTGAGCGTCGCGGCGCCGAACTGCACCCTATCCGGTAGCCATCCGGCCGGCATCCTCTTCGACAGCACGATGTCCACGTTGAAGTTCTCGCTGCATTGCAGCGTCCTCTCCGGCGACAGGGAGAACAGGCAGGACTTGCCGCTCTTGATCTTCTCCTCGACGCTACTCTCGGCGTCGTAGCGCCGCTCCGGCGTGAAGTCCGCCTCGCAGATCTCCAGGAAGTCGTTGTCTAAGAAACGAAAGCCGACGCACGTCTCGCCCCTCGGGGCGCTGCACTCGCACTTCGGGTCCAGCTTCACGCCGTCCACCAGGAACTCGAAGAGGAAGAGGTTCTCGGAGCCGACGTACTCGTCCTCCATCTTTCACGGGAAATTTTGCGGAGGTGTCAAAGCGAATTTTGATGTCTGACAGGCCCGTATGTCAAACGGATGTCGGTTTCGTACCTGGGGAAAAGTTGAGAGGTTTGGGAGTTTCCGTCATCGATATGAATCTGGCATGGGACAATCCTCGCCTCTTCCTTCCACACCAGAATCCTCAAGAGCGGGTAACTCTTCTTATCGCCTTTTATAACATGATGAGACACTAAAGGTGTGGTTGATTCTATGGTTCAGTATCCCCATAGTTCGTTTCCGTTTTTATAACATGATAACATCTTTTATAACATGATGAGACACTAAAAGTGTGGTTGATTCTATGGTTCAGTATCCCCTTAGTTCGTTTCTGTTTCATTTTATCGTACTGTCGACTCCTCCATGGACCATCGTTACCTACGGTATTGCTTCATTAATATATATTAGGGTATGTACTTACTTACCTTTCCTATCACCTTTTACCCTATCGCCATTTACCACATGATAAGACACTAAAGATATGGTTGATTGTATGGTATGTTATCCCCATGATTCGTTTCTATTTCATTTCATCGCACTGTCGACTCCTCCATAGATCATCGTCACCTACGGTATTGCTTGATTAATATATATTAGGGCATGTACTTACTTACCCGATAACTCCGTCTGAAGATAGCTATGATATAGTCTAATTGTTAAACCGTTGGCAAGACTTTGGGCTCTTTTCTCTGTCTACCGTGGCCAAGTTTGCTATAAATAACAATATTTGCCGGTTTAATGACAGGATTCGCAAACTAAAAACTATGTTTTAAAAAGGAATTTTATTAAGAAATTTAGAAGTCATTCTATGACGGAACAACGTTATACAATTTAAAAGTACAGAATGTTTCTTACGATTTATTGCATTTTCATCACGTCAAGTACGCACATACTCCGCAAGTTGTCTCCCTTCGCGAAAATGTCCTCCGTTAAGTGCTACAAGATTAACAATAGGGGAAGGAAGAAAATATCAATCATAAAGTTCGTCGGTCGGTGATGATCAAATGATATCCTTTTCTCGTATATTAAAAAATAGATTTTCAGTTAATTCTAAAAATACTTTACAGGTATCTATGTCTTTACATTGAAATTAGTTCAGTGTGTACATTTCAACCGACTCTTAAGCTAAGAATGGTGTCGACATCTTCAAATCCAACGGTTCTCCACTGTTATTTATGGCACCGAATTGCTACTAGCTTCCTAGCATTCAAATCGAAAAATAGATCTTAAGAAAGACATCAAAAATATTTTTAGTTTGTTTTACTTTACCGACTATCAACACTATTTTAATACTACTTTAATTACACAGAGCAACAAGTTTTCTCTTAATAGGCTAGAAAGTGGAATAATTCAAATGGAATGTAACCGAGAGAGGCAAGAACGACAAGGTTTGTTTCAATAAAAATCTAAGATTTCCATTGCAACAAATCTACCCTTATGAACAGGATGGAATGGAATGTTATGTACGATTGATTCGAAACAGTGAGAATTGATCGCTTAACTGTGATCTCCTCTGTAAACCCCTATTCTAGATAATTTTACAAGTTCATAAATTAACTTCGAAGATTTCATTTCAATACGTTAATATAAAAAATAAATACTTCAATATCAAAATACACCAATAAATACTTAAAAATAATTGTTAAACGCAGCGGATAATAATACCAACTGGTAATACTAATAGAAAAATATCAACGAATAAAAACAGAGATTTTCCACGCCAACAATGGGGCCGTTGGAATACAAACGTTTTCGATAAAAATTGACGTTAAGTACCTACTACAGTTTTGATATGGAAAATCTATTATCCTGTTATCCAGGAAAAACATTGCCGTGTAGGTACAAGAAAAATCATAGGTCTACGGAATGAAAAAGTAACATCAGTTTGAACTAGCGTCGGTTCCTATAAAATCCACACGTGCTCAAGTGGCAAAGGTAATCGTTCACCTAAACTCCAGACCTCTCCGGGAGAGCTTCCCGTGTTCACTTCAAGTCCACGGGGCTGTCTATCCTGAAGCTCTTGATGATGCCGTGTTCGACTAGGGGCGTCGGTAACTCGTCGTTGTCCACCCTTATCCTTATCCTGTTCGTATCGAACAGGACCCGGTGGTCGCCGTCGAGGTCGTGCGGGCTGGCGATGGGTGTGTCGAAGGGAGTGTACGGCACGTAGATCCTCAGGACGTCCGGGCTCGGGTTGCGCGGCGTCGCTCTGGGAGTCGACTGCGTCGAAAACGTTAAGGTTAACAGAAAAGCCCCGTGGCCTCCACGTCGATACGTACCGGTCGTTGGGAGTGCGTCTGCTGGGGCGCCGCGCAGCTGCCGGCCGACGTGTCCTCGGACACGTTGCTGTGGGTGTCGAGGCTGTTCTCGTGCGCCTGCGACCTCGTCACTGTGGAGAACACCGACAGGTCAGCGGTGGAGGTGACGCTCGTGTCGGCGAGCGAACGCCTCTCGCAGTCCAGGAGGGAGCTCGCGTCGTCTATCGATGGATCGAAGGAGAACTTTGAACCTGCAAAGGCGACACCGGGATGAGACGAGGGGGAGGGACTCGAGGGAGGGCGGTGGCGATACGAAGACGAGGACCACTGGAGAACGTGGCCTGGATCTGTAGTGAAATGTGTCCTGTGGGTGAAACCAAGCAGAAAGGGAAGGAAGGAGGTGAAATGGACAGATATATCTTGGTCTCATCAAGAATAAAGAGATATTGAATGCTTCAATGAAGTCAAAGATGCCGTACGAACTAATAAAAGCAGGCCAAAGCAGTGAGAAACATACTTTAAAAATCTGTACCAAAGAAAAGGAAAGCAGGGAACAGACACAATGAATATGAGGGAGATAACGACGTAGAACTAACAAATGACATGATAGAAAACACCTTAAAGTCTCTCAAAAACAGAAATACCCAAGGAAAAAATTACAGAATGATATATTAACGTTCTTTAAGAATATCATAGGAGAACGAATGATGCTCAATGAGTGAAGGAATAGTAAACGATACCCATTTTAAAAATAGGAGAGAAAATGCATTCAAAATACTATCGGGGAATAACGTAGCATGAAAGCATTCTCAAAAACGTTATTCAAAAGCATTCTTCATTGACAGATACTTGAAGAATCTTTTTATCATCAGAAGAATCATTTAAAACAATCAGAGTGGACATATTATGACTACGGAAGATATATATGTAAACACAGGAATTAGACAGTGTGACCGATAAAATAACAGAAAATCTCCTCTGGACAGCTGGCTTGAAAATGGGAGATACGTTCTTCCATGTCGTCTGCTATGCTGTCGACGCTGTCCCTATTGCAGACTCTGAAAACAATCTCCAATGAATACTACGTTCTTTTAGCAAAAGCATTAAATATGCTCATTAACACTAAGAAGACCAAAGGCTTAGTAACCTCCGAAGAACCGCTAAGTTGCAAGCTTGAAATCGATTCTAATACTATCGAACAGGTAAATCACCTCAAGTATCCGGAAGCAGAAACAACGAGTCATATACAGAATACGGGATACAGAAAGGTGGGTAAGACAGAGACGAATATCCTGGAACAAACGTATAAAAAGCATGGAAGACAATAGGTTAGTTAAGAACGCAATAATGAACAACCCAGTAGGAAAAAGGCCACCGGAAAAGGGATGATGAACAGGTAGTCGCCCACTAATATGGTTATCTACGTTAAAAAGAAGAAGGAAAATTCAATTAACGATACGTTCACAAAACTGGAAACCATCTTCAGTCAATTCCCCAATGGCATGTAACGTGTAAAGAAGACAATTTTGACCGTGAAGTATTCGCACTATGGAAGATTGAACAATGTCATTTCCTTCTGCTTGCATCCTACAAATATTTGGATACTTAATGCATAATAATCCAGGATAATCCATGGGTGTATTGAATAGCTCATCGACTGCTGAATAGATGAACCTTTGATGGACAACATTTTCTCGTGTTCTTCCCAGTTTATCCCAATTTAAAGGTTTCTCTAAATGAAACTGTGTTAGTTTTAATGTACTAAATCAATGTAGACTAAGCTTCTACTAGTTTTTATTCTCACTATGTGCTTTAATACCCGAATGAATACTATCACCTCGAAATTCCCCAACAGCCTAAGGCCTTCTCTAATATCTTCCAACATTTCAATGGAAAATATGTCAACGTCTTCAAATAAAAGTAAAGGAGAAATCAGCTGAACTCTACATTCACGTGTTCCTACGACTTAACGTATTTTATTTGGCCCATGGGATGCCCTTAAAATTATCATTAACATGCAACTTCAGCTCACTGGCCAACTAAAATCCGATAATTTGTACTTAACACTACATTTTCTAAGAAAGGAAAATTAAAACATGCGTTAAGTAAGTGCAAACCTACCAAAAAAGCTTGGAGTTGCTTCTTCTAGATGTTGATTGGGGTCAAAACTAGAAGACAGAGAGTTTTATAGAATGTGAAAATTACCAGCGTTTGGTTAGATTGCAGTTATTCTTAAAAGTTCTACGAAACATGTTAGAAGCCATGCAGAGGTTGAGAGTTTATTATGAAAGTAAACAAGCGCAGTTCATGAATGTACGCTCATGCTACATGCGATTTAATAAAATAAACCTTGATTCCCGGTAATCATTCATGAACTCGCTATTACGATGTGTTAATTGAGAAGTCCTTTAAAATTTCTGTCTTTTTTTCCAGTTCACAATCTATTTATAATCGTAAAAGTACAAATTTTCCCATCGCTTAGAGAAAATGTTTAGTGTATGCGTCAATACGTATGTGTTGTTAGTCATGGTGGACATGTTAGAAGACCAAAACCAATGTAGAAATGCTCGAATGTATATTTAAGTGAATAATTAGTATACATAGTATGAAAATAAAAAAATATATATTATGGTACAAAAAAATCTCTCACTTTCTTGTTACCATTTGTATTTACAAAAGTTTCCCTCAGGAACACTCTGTACAGTCCTAAGTACAATCTACTTAACAGGCTAAATGGGAAACAGACATAAAATATATAACAGAAAATGAGACGAGTTTTCAGACATGTTCAATAGTCCAATTAACACAATTCAATGGATGACCTTAATTACGATAGAAAAATCGACTAGCAATGGACGTTTCCTAGGATTAAAATCCTTATTTCTGTTCACATTGCAATAACTGTTTTAAAACCATTAAAATTTTCAAACTCAATATTCACTAATTTCATTTGATTTAACGGTCACTTCGATCTCAAAAAAGAAAGCATACCATTATGTTTCCGGCTTCAGAAATCAGATTCTTACAGCGGTTTTGACGGTTGACGGGTTAAAAACGACAAAAATAAATTTCTGAAAACTCTTAGAGAAGTCTACGTAAGTTTATAATTTGGGTGGAGGACGTGTACACCCAAATTATGAACTTCAACGATACGGCGACAATGTGTAGAACACAAAGTGCGAAAGTCGTTGTGCATTTACTGTCAGAATTTCTTTTTGTCGTTTTCGACCCCCGGGGATCAAAAAAATACGGTCAGATTCGGATTCCTGAGGGTCGAAAATATAATAATCACATATTTTTTTCAGTTCAAAACGAACGTTAAGTCAAATTTCAGTGCACTAAATCGGAGCTTGTTTCGAACAAAACCCTTATAACCTAATTTAAAGCTTAGCAAATTACTTAAAAAATAACTCGGAACTTTGAAATATCCTACCTAAACACACAACAGTTACAGGGTATGAGAATTTTGTAAATTAATAAAAATGAGCGCACCGACTTGCTTCACTATACCCTCTATCCCGGTTTTCAATACGTACTGCAGAATTTTCACTGCAATAAAAAGATACTCGCCATCATCCCCACCAATAATCCAGCTATTAATTTACACAACCTCCATACGTACACGTAGGACCACCGACAACGACGACTCGTACAGAGGAATCACTCAAAGCCTAGTGCACTCATTCTCAACGCTACTACCGCTATCGAGCGTCGTGCAACTACCTAACATCGAGCTACTCTCCGCGTCTGTACCTGTGAAGCCGACGGAATCGGCGACGCTCAGCTGGCACTCTCTGTCCCTCTCGGCGGCGTCCCGGGCCGTGTCGCTCACCATCGTGACCATCTCGTTCGTCTCCTTCTCCTTCTCAGTGAACTTCTCCTTCCGGATGCCGACGATCTCCTCGAAGGTCGGCTCCTTGAACACGCCGAATGGCCGCGTCGGCAGCTCGTCTTTCGTCGGCGGCCCCGGCAGGTCGAGCTTGTGCCTCTTGAGCTCGTCCATGGACTGCTCGAGCTGGCGGATCACCACGTCTTCCTCGTAGAGGAAGTCTTTGTACAGTTTGACCTGTAACGGGACGGCATCAATACAATACATACAATAACTTCGATCGAACATCCGCACGGTGACCATTTCACAAGTGACGTTTACGAAGGAAAAAGTTATCGCTCACCTGAATATAATTAACTATGGAGTCCATATCGTTGAGTTTCAATAGGTTTCTCTTATGTAACTTGAGTATCGTGTAGGCCATGGCTGTGATCACCCTTTCACCATCTAACAAGTAAATATCCCAAACCCTCAGGCACAAACCGAAAGGAACCTGAAACGATACATCTTTTTCGATCCCGATGGGGAAACAATTTGAAAACTCACCCTCTCGATGAAGCACACAAAGAACCATTTCAGGGAATATAAAATGGCATCGAGCCCATATTTATCAAAGTGTTTTTTAATTTTTGGCAACAGCTTTGTTAAAATACGATCATGGTGAGCTAGGAATCTGGTTAACTTAGGAAATCCTTCTTTGTACAATCCATGCATTGCGTACTTGGGGTTCGTCAGGAGAACGTGTACAGCCCAGAAAGCGTTTTCTTCGTCCATATACATGAGGAGGACTCCGGCTAGACCAGACATTCCTTGACAGTATCCGACTTCCGAATTATACATAGCATAGGCAGTTAAAACGTTAAACAGGGATTGCTGTTTGATGCTGTATCTTTCCCTGTACTGCAGATGTTCCCTAAATTGCCTGTTAACGTCAGAATCGATCTGCCGGGCATCCGTCGAGTACTTCCTCGCCAGGGCCATCATACTCGCGTACACGCCCTTGTTTTTCTCCTTGATCTTCTCGACGTCGAGCAGCTTGCACCACACCTCCGGCCTGAGAGAGTTCGGTATGCCCTTGTACACCCTCGAGCTGAGCTTCTCCCTCACCGCCGAGCTCTCCCAGTTCTTCAGCATCTTCACCCATTTCTTCTGCCGTTCGACCTCGATCTGCAGCTTCTTCACCTCGTGCGGATCGACCTTCGACGGCAGCCGCTTGTCGTGTATGAAGCCGTACCTGTCGGTCGCGTGGTACACCTCGAAGCCGGGGTCCTCCCATGGGTCGATCTGAGCCCCCTCGCGGCCCTGCTCGTACCGCAGGAAGATCTTCTCACGCTCTTCGGCAGACCTCTTCAGCAGGTCGTCCTCATTCATCCCACGCGAGAGCTCGTCGACGTTCGGGAGGTGGGGCGCCGCGGCATTCCGCGCTTCTCACGCTCCGGCCTTCGCCGCTCTGACGTCGCAGCCTCGATCAGAACATCTGGAAAGACAGATCGGGTTAGTAATAGGTAGTACCCTTCGAAAACCTCGGCAATAGTGTTAGCCTCTCCGTGAAAATTTGAGAGGTATTCATTGGTCCTAGAGTCGATGGCTGAAATCTCCTGGACTTGATGGAGCAACAAAGATTGATTAAAACAGAGAAACAAAATCAGGTACGCTTAAAGGGAGTGGATGGACATTTTCAATATTGACAAAAAGATGAAAGAAACAACTAGTAGATATGGAAAAATAACAGCGGGGAACATGAAAGATCAAAGGGGTAATCTAGTTTGTGAAGTAGAAGAAAAACAGGCAGAATTACATCGTATTCAGTGATGACGCACGTCATGAAAGAAAAGTATTTGTAAATGCAGAAGGTCCGAACAATACCTTCGGTATGTAAATGATACTACCTTTATCGTTGCACCTATAAAAGAACTCATATAACGAGTAGAAGAGAAAAGTATGTAGGTTGGTCTTCAAGTTAACAAAAGGAAAACTAAAATAACGATAGTAGGCCAACAGAACAAGAATAGTTTGAATAGAAAGGAAAATCTATGATGCTTAACACATCGGCTCTATTACTAAGATGGTTGTAGAAGTCAGAAGAAGAATCACACTGACCAAGCAAGCTATGACGAAACTCCTGAAGATATGGGAAAGTCAGCATATCACGCTAAACACCAAAATAAGTATAGTTACGTCTTAACATGTCTTAAATTTTCTTGAAAAAGAAATGTCACTACCAAATCTGCAGATATTACAGTATAAACTTTTCAATGGACAGATATTTGCATAAATACTGCATACAATACCGGATTTGAGGATAGTTAAGCGTCAGTCTGAGTATCGAGTAAGCATTATAATACAGGTTCGGGAAACAAAACCTGTTCAGTATTATTATAATTTGTGCTCATACATAACACAACTCGAAGTGTATTTTTCTGTAAATTGCTGCAACAAACGATCAGCCCCGTAAAAAATAAATACATTTTCAATACTGATGTTTCAATTTGGACCAGTGCATGTGGTTTACTTATGGGGTCACGTTCCTATATTCACTTTACAAGTGTAAATACCATAGGTAACACGCTACCACCACCACCAAACTCTAAATACCACTTTTACTTGACTCTTTACCTTCGAAAATGGGTCGTGTTAACATCTAAGACCAACTTTGAAAAGTAACACCCATTTTTAAATGGGTTAACTAGGGGACTTAAAAAATCCAATCTCCATCAGGTGTCAGTATTTTGAGAATAACGTTACTCACCTCATCGATTTATACCCGACGAGAAGTGCAAGATACATTTATCACGAAAACTAATACCAGAACTCTAAAATAACTGGAACTCTAGGTTGTCGATGTCGCACACGGGACAACAATTGATAATGGAAATTGACACGAGGCGTGAAAATTCAAACTCATACAACGTGGAAAAGCTGCAGGTTTTGCTAGTTCAATGGTTACGGCGCGAAATTCAAATGATTTAAAATACAATTTATAGAGTTGGCGTCCGGGGTTGAAGGCTAAAACTTGTATAATATTAACATCGGTCTCTTTACGAGGAAAGGAAAATTTAAAGTTTTCCTCGGTGTTCCAGGAGCTTCCATAACTGTTAGAAAACAACACAGATAGCTTTTCAGTAGTACAATTTGCAACGAATATTCAACACATTTTTTGAAAAGAAAAATACAAAATTGTTTATGATTTTTATTTATTTACCCTATTCTTGGTTCGGAGATAACATTTCCAAGCATTCTTTTAATTGTCAAAGAAGTTCAAACCCAATTGTATGCTTCAGATCTCACTTGTACTTCCTTCTTCGGTAAATAAAAATGTGTAACGTAAAATCCGCCACACAGTTACATTCACACAGTAATAAATTTTGAGAATCTTTCACTAATATTCCTTAAAAAGTAATATTCGTTCCTTATGTTTATCGTCAACTTTTTGAGTAAGTGGAAGTTCAAAACGAACAATTTCTTCATGAACTAATCATATTTAGAGATTACTGCCAACCTTCAATAAGTGTTAATACAAAATTATCGACTGAAACAGAGCAAGACTGTAGGTTTAAATATTTTTTATTACATCTAATTTACTGAAGAATTCGATAAGACAAAGTTGACTAAATTAAAACATAGCCTACATCGGTGTAAGATTTAAAAACAGATTACATAAATTTGAACAAACATTTTTGTATACAAGGATGAGCGAGAAGGTCAGAAAAAACTAAAAGTAAATCATTTCAACTGTTTCTTATTGCTAGCGAGCTTCTTAACTAAGACACCGGTCAGTTTGTTACTCAGGCTGATTTTAAAATTTTTAGAAGAAGCATATTTCTCTTTCACCGCTTGACAACCAGACTTTTCAACGTTCACAAGAATTTGCGCGATCTCTATCAGCACTGGTCTGAGATCAGCGTATTCGTAAGTCGAGTGACTAATCAATGTGGAATTCCACACTTTCTTCACTTCCATAATTTCACTAGTGAGGGCTAAAGCGAGGCAACACGCCGAAGCAGCCTGCAGTGATGGGCGAATATGACAAGTAGTATACGATATGAGCATTAGTTCTAATAAATATTTCCCCAAAGTGTGCTGTTCCTTTGGTGCGCCGATTAATTGACTGTATCTCCTTAAGAACTGTATAGCGATGGGTTTCCCTAGTGAAAAATCAAGTTTCGTAAGAATTTCTCTTTCCATTTTCAAGATGCGGGATGCCGAGAAAGTATCGTCACATATATAAACAAAATTTTCAAGAGGGGGTTGGTAAACTTCCTCATATTTACAAGCTAGAAATAAGGCTGCAGTGCCGACTAACTGTAATGTAGACTTTCCGACATTCTTGTTCCTCTCTAAATATCTGTCGATTATAGCAACGCAAATGTAAAATGTCTCCAAACATAGATGAAACGAGCAATGTACCTCGAGGAGCCAGCCGACCAATTTAGTTCGCATTTGTGGAGTCGTCATGTGATCGTTCAAGAAATCCTCTTGAACGGCATACTTTACTTCCAACGAATGTAAATACTTCATGATATCGAAAATGTACTCCGAGAACATAAAAGGGTCGTTATCCGTCGGAGCCGATTTCGAGTCGGGGGAGACGACGGCCTCCTTCTCTACACTGGGCTTGACGACCTCGGAAGTCACGGCAATCTTCGTATCCTTCAGCTTGTTTCCTACTTCTCTCATGGCCCCTCGGCCTATTTTAGAAACGGGGAGGACCGCTGCTTTTACTCTCATTCTGTTATCGTTTTCTTGATTAATGTTAGTCACCATGGTTTGTTTTCGTAAAGCCATCCTGTTGAATGAAAAAAGTTTTCAGAAAAATATTACGGGAGGCGTACCGCGATGAGAAAATGCATGTGGTAAATGTGGTCACTTCCCCCCTAAACGTTTAAATTGAGAAGTGCTCTAATAATTTGTTTATTGAATTTGTATGATCAATAATACAAGAAAATACGTGGGGCATGCAGATTACAATGGCTAACGCCATTGTATTAAAACCTGTGAAACCATTCGTTTGATTGTTTCCAATCTTTCTATGCACAGCTTAAAATTAGAATTCTTTTATCATCAAAACTTACATTACATTCCTACACGACTTACAAAAATCAGACATGTTACAAATACAATACTTAAACCAATTAATTCCATTGCACATAATGATCGAAGAAATATAGAATTATCCATAAAATATTTATGTAAAATGTAAGCATACAATTGCAATCCATTAGAAATACCTCATTAGCATTATTAGTGTATTATATTTTCAGGATTCGTTGGCAATATTGCTTGAACGAACCCTTGATTGATCCCTTCATGTATCTTCTAAACAGAAGTATTCTAACATAAGAATTAAATTTCTGTATGGAAGAGGTTTCCATATGGAAGTGTGGCATAACGAAGCCACAATAGAATATCTCTTACGTAATTCAACATGTCATTGTCATACACTTGTTCCTCTGTCTATTGAAACTTTATGGTAAATATTTGTTAGCATGCATTTAAGGCGGTTATATTACGAGGGTCATTTACTTATGCTACGGTACCTTATTTATAACTGTCTTGTCATAGCATTAAATTGCTTAAATTTAAGTTAGTTATAGTCAACGAATAAGGAATAACAAGAGTGAAAAGTGTGTATTACACAATGAGTAACGATCAACCAACGTGTGAAGTTGTTTAATCATACGAATTTAAACACAACTATCTGGATTATTGCACTGGACTATGGTATAATGTGGTGGTTCAACGTATCACATTATAAATGCATTATCACCCCCATACCACCTAATTAAGAAGAGCAGACTATAATGATTAGCTTCGGTAGATATCACAAGTCGTTCGAGGCCGAACATGAAATTTAATTAGAATTCCATTAGGTGCACCATCATTTCCATCAAAAGACAGTTACCACAAGACAGTTTTACAAATTGAATTTCATCATAAACTAAACATGTAACTCTTCAAGATTTCCTTACATTCACATCCATCTTAAGAAAAAAACGTACTAGTAAAAGTGTACGTTACAGATTTCATTACGTGCTATCGCAACTTATACCTTGGTAAATCGATTACAGATTTAATAACAACATCCATTAAGACCCAATGCAAAAAATCTACACGCCTAACACTGTTAATATCAAAACCAAACTTATCCCTCGCTTACCTGAATTGTTTCTTAAAATTTGTGGTGCTATCAAATGGTCTTAGTTACACGATCTTAATTGTCCTTAATTTCCTTCACAGGTTCCGTTCCAGGAGGAAAACGAAGTACGCCAAAGAGGGATATCAACGGTCGGTTTTTGTTGCCACTTGCCCCAAAAAACCAAACGTCAGAGATTTGAATGCTGTCGACTTGTAACGGACATATCGAGCGGGAAATTTGAATTTACTGTCATCGAGATTATTGTTCAACCGTTATATGGAGATGTAATTATACAAAGATACGAATTTCGGTTACAATTTCAAGAACAATCGGTTAAGGATTGATCAGATAAGCTCCAGTTATCTACTCGAGCTATTTACTGTGGTGTGAATATACTGTTTTGTACTTTGATCGCGCTGTGATGCTGTGGTATATGTTTTGTGGTGTTGTTTATCTATGGTGTTGTTTCATGTGCGTGACAAAGGGCTTACATTTCCAATCAAACATGAATAAAATACAAAAAAGCAAATTCAAACACTTCAAAAAGCCCAACAGTTACAAATCTAAACTCGATGTAAACATGAAAGGGTTCTTGTGTAGCTGTAATAACCGCGAGAAGGACTGCGTCAAGGAGGCCTACAACCTCCTCAACAAATACGCAGACATCCTGTACCCTGCGGCTCCAGAGGAGACCCCGAAAGCCCCAGCGGAGGATATCGAAGACGAACTGAAAAACGAAATCGTTTCCTACAAATCGGCGAAGACGCCCAGGCGATTCCAAGAGGTCGAATCCGGCGCTAGGAATTTCCTATTCATCAAAACAGAAATCGAAGATCCCGTACACTTGGCCGAACACATAATGTCAGAAGTAAGTGATACGAAAGTCCAACAGACTAAGTTTTTAATAAGACTTGTACCAGTGGAGGTGACCTGCAAGGCTTACGTGAAGGACATCAGTTGTGCTTTCAAACCACTCGCCGAGAAGTACTTCAAACAGGAGGCGAAGAACTTTTCCGTCATTGTAAATCACCGGAACAATAATACTCTGGATAAGGACGAGGTGATCAAAGCTATAGCCGAGATCGTCAACGAGACTAGGGAGGACAACAAGGTGAACCTGAAGGAACCGCAGTTGTCTGTGGTGGTCGAAGTCATTAGAGGTATCGCCTTGATTAGCGTTATACCGAACTATCTGAAACATAAAAGATATAATTTATTGTCTCTTTCTGAAACTGTACCATGTGATAAAGAAGAATTGGATCAAAATTAATATTTTGATGACGCATATAGGTTTTCATATTGGAAATATTACTGAACAATCATTTTTACTATGTGATTATGATGCTTTATTATAGGTTCTTCATTATCCATGTAATATTAAAAGTTCGATGTGAAAATGTGGAGTTAAATTATTCAAATATTAAGTAGAATGTGAGATGTATATTTGTTTTCTTTTAATTTGTAGTAGGGCAAACTGGGGCCACAAACATACCAACATTTGTGAACATTTAACTCATAGATCGCTAGCTAAGTTTAAAAAATTTGATAACAAATTCATTAACAAACTATTACGAGTGTGCGCTTCGCGCACACAATTTTAGAGTTTGTTGGAACTATATTAATAATAATAACGATGAACTTTTCACATGTTCATCAAATAGGAAACAAGGCTCGTATATATATTACAAGTCGAGATGTTTTCACAACGGCAGCATTTCTGTGGATGGTTTGGCAACTTTGGGTACTTTTCTTCAATTACCTTAATGTTAACAATAAGACAGTAAGTTTTCATCGCAGAGTTAATTTGCCTAACAGTTACTTGGTGATGTTTGTGTTTTTGACAATATTTAACAATTCCCGTTAAACTGTTTATAGGAAATAGTTCAAAACTGGTTGTAATTAAAGCGAGAGACTAGAGATCCCGACGTTTAGCACTTTGAAGGTATTCACCAAGAGAATCAAAGAATATCATTTTTTGCAATTGATGAACCATTTGGGATCAACCATTCCTTTTGTGCCTTGACTAGTCAACCATGGAATTTTGAAATGAAACTGTCCTCTAGGTTCTAAGCTTCGGGCGTAACCAGTAGATCGAATTCTCTCCTGTCTGGCTACCGGCGTGAATGGGAACGGGACTTTGGATACCTCTTACGCACTTCCCGCGACATACACAACACCCATGGTATTCGGTGGGAAAACCAATTTTTGGACTTTTGTGTTCTTCAACCCTTGAAGTATTCGAATTTAAATTTGGCGCCGAGAAAAGCAGGGAATTCTACATTAGTTTCAAAATCTGCCGTAAGAGGCAGTGCAGTTAGGGCCTACTGTCACTTTTCTTCTTCGTTGCGCTCATAACGCACTTGGTTTGAATTTTTAATCGTTTCAAACTCTCGGCGCCGAAGTTTACTGCTCGGACAAACGCAGACGAAACTCGATCAAACTATTTCCTTTCCACGGGGATATGTAATGTGACACGCAACTGAAACGCGTGGTTCTGATTGGCTAGCGTACTAGTGAAAACGCAAAGCTGTAAACCTACCTTAACGCATACTCTGGCTTGATCCTAGTAAAACGTAACCTCACTTTTCTGCCGTTTATCTGGCGCTTGTCCTTATCAGAATGCACAATCTGGGGAAATCACGTTAAGAAGTGGTAATTGGTCAGTGCGCTCAAATCAACGAGTTGGCGTTGATCGTTTGATTTGACAGCTTGGGTTTTCGCTTCCAGTCATCCATTAAAAATTCAAGAAAATTCCTTTTTTTCCCATATCCGAGACATCATGTCAAAACAGCGGGAGAACAAGTGGTCCAATTACGCATTCAGACTCGTCCTGAACACCGTATCGCACCCGTTCGAGTACGCCAAGGTTCTCATACAGGTTAGTTGGTGAAAATTTAAAAGATTGCGCTTGTATCTAGTGGTGATTTTAGATAGGCCACGAACCCATCCCGCCCAGACCATCGACCACGTTTTTTGGCAAACCGGCTCTCAAGTTGCCCAATATTTTTGAATATGGTAAGTCGGTACACATTTAGATTAGAATGTAGAAAGCACGAACCTTCTTGCTAAATCGAAACTGTCTCAACCTCGAGAAGAATTCCTACTGAATTTATGTAGTCCTCAATAGAAGCATTTATGTGGTTTCAATAAAAAGGCGTGGAGATTGTCCCAGGACAACTGTCATCAAAAGATGTTATATAATATTTCAGCTTACCTTTTAAATAACATTTGTACAATCTACATAATTAACGCAATAGGTGTGGATATGCAACTGAAGGGTCAGCCACCCTGCACAAATACTTGAACTTCTGCTATGAAAAACAAAAGACAAACGTTAGGAACTTTGATGTGCATTAAGCGGTTTCCTGACTGGAACTCAAATTATTTTACTGACGAGTGTATTAATTTTCTCCTCCAGTGAAATACATTAAATCCGTGGATGGCATTTCTGGCTGTTACAATGGACTGGCGCCTAAGCTCTGTGGGAATTTTTTGAGTGCAGTCGTTACGCAGAAATTCATAGATCACTTCGATGAGTCCAAAGATGAAGAGGACGAAGAGGAAGAGGAACAAACCGAAGAACAAAAGTAAGAGGTTTCGGGATGCGTAGGGGAAATGGTAATGATTTTTGTTTATAGGAAAGCGAAGTTCATCAGAAATGTCAAATGTGATATCATAACGCACACGGCTGCTATTGTGGTCAGTCAACCGTTTCACGTGATCACCGTGAGGATGATGGCACAGTTCATTGGGCGAGAAACGAAATACAAGTGAGTACCTTGGGTCGTATTTCATAGTGCAGATGTTACTTTCGGTGGTGGGAACGTTTTCATAGCATGGAATTTCCTTTGCAGTGGCATTATTAGTTCTGTTAGGGAGATCTACCATGAAAACGGGATCTTGGGATTTTTCAGTGGACTAATCCCTAGATTACTTGGCGACATTTTGTCCGTCTTACTAGCGAGCTCCTTGACTTTTGCCATAAACCACTATATAATTGAAGAAAAGGACCTCAAAGTTTACACTTCGTCGACTATGTCGGTGAGTTCATACTTTTACTTTCATGCTATATTTACTTTCACACTAACGACTTTTGATAAGCATATGTGAAAATGTACCAACGCAATATCCGCGTTGGTCCGCAACCGGACTCCGCAACATTCTGTTTTTTAGTTAAGATCTGTCTTAAATGAGAGGTCAAATGTCAAATAGTGTAGGTTGCCAAAAAAAATTCTGCGACAATAACTCATAAGAGAAAATTGGTTATATGGTTTTAACGATGATCATGTGCATACCGTTAAGTTCTCATTAATCAACGATTACGGTCAGTTTAAACAAGCAAATAACTTTAAATCACAGCTTGCTTACGTGCTGTGCTGTCCATGAAGAATTAAAAATACTTAAATTATTTGCATATCTTTTTTCAGTTCCTGGCTACTACCATCACTTATCCATTCCAAGTAGTTTCCAACTGCATGGCCGTAAGCAATTCCGGTTTGAAGGCCGGCTCGCCACATTTGATGCCTCATTACAACAGCTGGATGAGCTGCTGGATAGATTTGTCGAACCGTAATCAACTGAAACGCGGCTCCAGCGTCCTCATCAGGTATTTTGCAGAACCTTCGGCACGTAGAATGGTCCGTCTGACGACAGAAGAGGCCATCTCGTAAGTGCCAATCTTCAGTAAAATGCATTGGTGTAAAGATTTTATAATACAGATGTTTTATCTGTCAGACGGGCATACCAGTTTTATTGAATATATTTCGTTTGTGTTTTTGGTAGTGTGTTTTACTATGTAACGAAGGAGCGTTTTAAGAAATGGATGGAGGTGGTGGTACTCATGATTTGATCCTCTCCTGGGTATAAACTAGCTGTGAGGATCACATACCGCAGAGTATGATAGGAAGCTGCCAACATAGGCGGGTTAACTTGGCATAACTTAAAAAATTAACTGTAGCATCAAGTCTTCTAATAATTTTAAGTCTTTTCTAACTCCTACCAAGATTTTTAATTTTCAAATGGGGAGTATACTTATAGGTACAGGTTATGTGTGTTTATCTAAGGCGTACATAGATGTTAAGCCACCTATTTGTTGACCACAAAGATTGTTTCTTAAAAAAAAACCCTTCTAACATGCCTATGCTCACCACACGTTGGGAACCCTCAATCCGTGCCTTCCTTCCATGGCGTTACGGAGCTTTCAGCTTTGTGTCTCGTATATGTAGTGTCGTTTTGTGCTCTCTAACCTCTAAATATTGCCACATTAAAAATGCTGGCAGACGATAAACAGAAGAGATACGAAAAAATCGAATTCTTGGGCGAGGGGCAGTTTGCTACCGTTTACAAAGCGAGGGACGTCGAAACGGACAATGTCGTCGCCGTGAAAAAGATCAAAATCGGCACGAGGCAGGAGGTGCAAGACGGGATCAACCGCACGGCCCTCAGGGAGATAAAACTGCTGCAGGAGCTGCACCATGTAAACCTCATCGGCCTCCTCGACGTCTTCGGTCACCTCTCCAACGTCTCGTTGGTCTTCGACTTCATGGACACTGACCTGGAGGTGATAATCAAAGATACGACCATCATCCTCACCACGGCCAACGTAAAATCGTACTTGATCCAAACTTTGAACGGCCTGGAGTACTTGCATCTAAACTGGATACTCCACAGGGATCTGAAACCGAATAATCTGCTGGTGAATTCCGTCGGCGTGCTTAAGATCGGCGATTTCGGTCTCGCGAAGTTATATGGCTCTCCGAACCGATTAAACACACATCAAGTTGTCACCAGGTGGTACAGGTCCCCAGAGCTCCTCTTCGGAGCCAAACAGTACGGACCGTGTATTGATATGTGGGCCGTCGGCTGCATCCTAGCCGAACTTCTACTGAGGGTGCCGTTGTTCCCCGGGGACTCTGACCTCGAGCAGCTCACCAAAATCTTTTCAGTGTTCGGCAGTCCCAACGAGGAAACCTGGCCCGGCATCAAGAGCCTGTCGGATTACATCGACTTCAAGTACTTTCCGCCGATATCTCTGAAGACTATTTTCACGGCCGCCGCCGATGACTTACTCGAGGTGATCGAATCTCTCTTAGTCCTAAATCCGATAAAGAGGAAGAGCTGCACGGAATGCCTGCAGATGCCGTACTTCCATAACAAACCCGCCCCAACGCTCGGATCGAAGCTGCCCTTGCCGCAGAATGTCAGGAGGACGAGGGACCCCGAGAAGCCCTCGCTCAAGAGGAAGCTGCTGGAATCGATCGACGGGACTTCCTCATCTAAGAGACTGATGTTTTAATTATAGGGACTTACTGTGTTTATAGAGAATGAGAATAAATTCATACTTATCGAATATAATGGGATTCTCGAGAAAGTGATGTAGGTGTAAGAAAATAGTTGTTCTACTTTCCGTTCGTGGACGATTAAGTAGTCTTACCAATTTATTAACAATACATAGCCTGCAAACTCTGTAGTTCAGGCCAATTACAAATGCATCTCTGCATTTTAAGATCTGCTATTGGTTCTGTGTGCCCCTCTTCCTCTCGACCTGCTCCTCCTGGGTTTGTGGGTCGTGACTTCCGTATCCGGCTCCTCCCGTGACTCCTGTTTACCCTTCTCACTTTCAGAAACATCTCGTTGCTCCACTACGAAGGGCGATAGCTTCGCCTCGGACGAGCTAATGTCGTAGACCACATTAGCACTTTTCAAATGATCCAGGCCGGAAAATTGCTCCGCCCCGGCGAAGGGACTGTGGTGCATCTCGATTGCCTGTTTGCCGACGAATTCCGGGGAGAATATCGCTGGGTTCAACGTGGAGTCCTCATGGAGGTGGATCGTGGGGAAGCTGGTGGTGGATTCCATGAAAATCTGGGGGATTCTCGAGGGTTGTTTCTTCGTTTTCTTCTTGTGTTTTCGGGTGGGGTCCGAAACGAGGGGATTCCACTCGGTGATCGTCGGCAGTAATCTCGATCCTTCTAGGTTTAACTGTGAGAAGTCTACGAGGTGAGGGTGAGAATTAGGGTGCCTCGAGCTGTGCGGCTTCGAATCCTGGAAAATTGGGTTTTAACTCATGATAAAGAAAATAGAAGAAACGTTTCAAAAAATTTGGGGGCTCTAATTAGGTGATTAATCGTGAAGGTCATTCTTGCAGAGGCAAGAAAATGTCTGCTTCACTTTTCTCAAGGAATTTTGCTGCAATTTAGAAACTTAAAGTGTTTTCCTGTATATTGAGGATCAAATATGTTTGGTTATTCTTCTTCTTGAAGAAGAATCGCTTCTCGGCCTTCTGGCTAATATCAATGTGTATGTTTGGTTATATTCATGTTTTTGTTTAATCTTCAAGCCCCATACTGCAGACTGTAATCACTATGTGATTGTGCACTGTCACTGTGAAATGTGCACAGTACCACAAGGTTACGTTCAAGTTTATCTACGGTTATGTTCCAATGCGTTAGAGGGGGGTATATTTTACTCCAAATATGGCGGCCTAAATAGTTATTTTTCATTTTCCCCCAAATATGACAATTTGTATGTCTGCTGTTTGAGGCATTTGTGGATATGGTTTTATGTGAGAATCTAAAGAATGTCTCCTAATTATTGTGTAATTTGGTGGAAAAATAATACCAAAAAAGGATACAAATTGTTTAAGATACTTGCAGATCCTGAGGGAAAATAGGGATGATTTGGTTTAGTTTCTTGACCACATGTGCATTGTGAAGCAAGGGTTTATGAAGTATATATGGATTTTTAAGTTAACAATTAGTAATAGTACTAATTAATCGATTGTGCGAAGTTATTATGAGCATCGTACTGTAACAAGCGTGGCGTAAACAAACATTCCCGATTTGAATTTACCCGCCCAAATTTTTACTCCAAATATTGCCGACGTTTTGTAGTGATCCATGACTACTCAAAATCTGCCACTTCAATTCTGCAGAAGATACTTTAACCGAATTAGGGAGGACTTAGCTCAAGCTTTTTAAAACGCCTTGGCACTCTTGGTGCGCGCGTACGACATCGGTACATGCAATAAACATGTACCGTGTCTATTCTTCTAAACGAAGGAGAAGCACGTTTTAAGAAAATGCAGTTACCTGGTGCTTCTGCAGGAAATATTCCTCCGAGCTGTACTTCCCGTTTCCCTCGAAGGACGTCTCGTCCGATTCCCTGGACTTCTTCGGCGCCTTCCTCGGCCGATTCTTGTGAGTGTCGCGGCGCCCCTTCTGACCCCTGGAAGGCACCCTCTCCTCTATGATAATCCTGTGGTGATCGGCCATGACCAGGCATAACAGGGATAGGAGGGAAATCGCACATAAGATCGTTGTGGTCGATTTCATGTTGGAAACTACCGCACTGACGGTGGAGAAGAAAGTTTTTATAACGTCCGAAGAGAGATCTTCGTTGGAGGAGGGGATCCGTCGTGTAAAACAATGGGGATGTAATTAGGGGGAAATTGTTGTTGTATCGATTGAGATAAATCGTAATATGCGTTATTTTGAGGAAGAGTGCGTTGTCTTCATTATTTTAATTACCAGTAACGACTGTGGTAATCACAGGAGTTTTATTTATTAAAAATGAAATCCTTGAGAGGATCTTTTAAGTATAATTAAGGATCCAGTAAGTTTAGAAATGTATGTTACATTATTATCACCATTTCTTTAACCATGGAAGTAATACCTTATTTGTTCTGAAGAATCTAACAGCTAAGATCCAATTCATGGTGTTACACCTTTAACCATTCTCATATTTGTTATGCACTTAGACATATGGTTAAAATATATCTTAAAACAATATTTAAGCTCGGAAAAATGTTTGTTCTCCTTTTTTTAAATAATACTAATCCCGTGTGATACGGTGAAAGTAGTGTCAGATGTAACAATCGAAAACAACAATAATAAGAAAATAATCGAAACGCACGCGAAATATACGGTATTTATTCCTATACTGCAATGACATGAAAGTCTTGAAGCTGTAATTACCCTCTTAATCGACTTTAGATGCGTGAGTTTTTCTCATTTTCTCGTGTGATAATGACCTAGCGTGATCGTCAAGGTATGAAGTATTTTTTAGCAATTAGTTCCGAATTGGTATTTTCTAATTGATTAAATTGCGGCGTGGATGCGCTTTTGCACGCACTTCGAACGACTTAAGCGTCGATTTTACCACAGGTTTTACTCTCGATTTAGGTGTTCTTGATGGTTATAATCGCAAGCGTATTAAGGAGGATTCAGGAGGTGAAATTTGATGTTTTCACAATACAGATTTTTAAATGGACGGTAAATTGAGCTTAACCCCAAATTTTTACGCAAATTGAAGCTGTTTCAAAAAATTGCAAGATTTTTCCGCACTTTAAGCTTACATTTCCTGGACTAAAAAAAAAAAAAGAACAAAGGCACGTGTGGAAAGTTCTCCAGCTTCGTTCCAAAGTACATGGAGATTATAGCGAGGTGTTTACAAGTATTAAGCAAGGTGAAATCTCACCACTCATCCCTCTTCAAAATTGCCATGGTAAAAGCAACTAGAGGGCGCCAGTACACACTCACCTATTTGCACCACGAGGCTCAAATCTGTTGACGGCATATGCAAATGGCGTTGATGTCTAAAACCAACCCACAGAAGGCTCATAGGAACCTATGCCAACAAACATGAATCATGACTATAAACCATGAGCACATCTTGAGGAGATTTCAAAGGAGAATTCCTTTGAAAAGATGGGAGTCTCACCAGGACTAATAACGAGACTAATTGTACAAGAAGGATAATCAAACAGAGTCAGTTGGGAAGGACAAGGAAGCCAATAGAAGATTCTTATCTTTATGCCACATACTAGAGTATTGCACTTATTTTTATGTTCGTTGAAAATAATCGGCATACAGTTCTTACCATGACTTGAAGGCGTCATTTGCGCAGCCGCAGCGATGACTTGGGGAATTAACAGTAGGGCTCCCGCCCTAATAAAGCCGCCACTGCGCACCACCATGAAACAAATCGACGTTTCCCTATTTAATTATTCACAACTTATCAAATACAAGTACTTATAAATAATCCTCACAATACGTAATTACTCCTCGGCCTCAGCACGCTCTTGGGCTGATGCTGCCTCGTGGGGCTCCCGGGGGGCGTGTAGTCCGGGTCGGGGATGAATGGCCCGTCCCTCGCTCCGCGCAGCTGCGGCATGTTCGGCGGAGCCACGTTCTGCGGGGGCGACCTGCGGCCCCCCTGGATGCCCCTGCCGATCTTCGCGACCCTCTCGTACTGGGGGCGGCGCTCGGGCTCCTCAACCGGCCTCGAGAAGGTGAAATTGTCGGTCGACGCAGGTTTCGTATAGCCGTTCCCGTTCGCGAGGGGGTTGTTGCCGTACCTGCTGCCGTTCATCCACGAGGGGATCCCGAAGGGGTCGTCGTCCTGGAAGGTTTCGTTCACGTTACCCTTCAATGGGTCGAACGGCGGCCGGGATCTGGAAAGGATCGATTGCGTTTAAAGGGGGGGGACGGGCTGGATGAGTCCAGGGGTTTTAATTCTCACTACAGTTTTACCCCTAAATTTCTCTAGTCGAGGCACCCGCGTCCTGCTAGCGAATCTTCCTACCGGCCGGCGCTACAGCCGACCGCCATTTTGTCAAGGCGGATATAGGCTCGAGGAAAGCATAGATGCACGGGTGCGCTGTAAAGTAAGTACCTAAAAATAAGTTACTCACTCAGTAGCATAGGCGTCGATAAACGGTAACAACGATGGCCTATCCTGTAAAATAATTTGTTAATACTTATTCATTTCCATCTTTAGCTCATCGTACCTCTTTATTCATCTTGACCGCTATTACGATCATGATGATCGCTATGACTACGTTGGTTAACCACAAAATGTATCCTCTGGCCGCCAGAGTCATTACGATACCGTATGTCGTTGATATAATCGTCGAAACGTGCTAAGAAAATCGATAGGGTTAATCAACGCACTGTTACAAACGTGGTACTTACATCCACCGTACTCGTGTCCAAAAATGTCGAGAACCATTCCCGAGCTGGTAACTGGGATAGAAGCTGAAATTAACAGATTATCCAGGAAATATAAAGCCTTGAAGGCATTTAACTGTATTACCTGTGAACTTAAAATTCTGGTTTCTTCAGGAATGGCTGGAGAGTCAGGTGTCGTTGTCGTCGTGGAAATTGTGCTTTGTTCCTCGGCAATACTAGTAGAAGTTGCCTAAAATTAATTTTCTAAGTTGCTTATTTCCAAAGTGACTTAAGTCGAAATGAAATATTTGCTTACCGCTGTGACGGTACTAGCGATAGCTTCCAACTGAAACGAAAACATACACGTTGAGCCACGAAGGACGAAGGTAACTTATCGTAACGTACCGAATCCAGAAATGTCGCCAGGTCGCTCGCCACCATCGCCATTAAAATCACGTCCAGCACAGAAATAAGTAGGGTTAGGATCGCCCAACCGGCCACCGCGTTCATTAGGTTGTCCCATTTGTTCCTTACCATCGCTGGAAGGTACGACATGAGTTCAAAACATTCAATGATGCTTAAACTTACCCCACGTTAAATACGCCGACAAACCTAACCATAAAACACTTAAAACCATGTATATGAACATGAAGAAGTTAAACGTTCTCTGGGTTACCACCGCGTCTGTCATCGTGTAGGAAGGTTCTAAAAAATAAAATAATTATCAAGCAGGTTTGTAAAAGAATTTTCACGGAAAGAAAGTAACAACCAAGTCTTTAACATACTGTTGAAATCGTAAGGAAATTTTGTACAATTAACACTGCCTACCATAAGTACAATGATAGACATACGTTTATTCCAGCTGAGTAAATATGCCACGAAACCTGATGGTAGTGGTGACGCCACCTAGTGAGCAATAGCGACACCCCCAGATCGATCATAGTATCGATCTCACTTGTCTAGCACGGAGCACGCGATGTAGTCGTTAGGCTAGTTCCATTGCACAACTTTTGCCATGGACAAATTTAGCGCAGGGAGGAGTTTTTGAACAAGTGACATATTTGATTAGCTTAAACAACCTCCTGGTAAATCGAATTCACCCTTGAATTGGTTTGTAAGAAATCTCAGTTTTCCACGTTAGTACATTACCGAGGAAAATTAGGTACAGCCAAAAGCTGTACGATGAGGTCGACGTTCCGGCGTAATCGATGGCGCCATGGAAGTAACAGATCGATATGATCGATAGCACGGTCCAGGCTAAAGCTTCGATCTGAAACAGAGTAGTTACATATGGTAAAGTTATGTCTTTACTGTCTTATGATTAAATCTCATTGAATTTTAAAGACCGAGAAGTATTTATAAAGTTATGAATAGTTGTTTGGTAAATGATAATGTTTCAGTAATAAACGTTTATCAGTAATAAACATATTTTACAATGCCATATAAAAATTTAAAGTCATCGTGTTTTAAGCCAATAGAGCAATCAATGTAAACTAACGATACAAGGCAATTTATAAAAACACCCTAAGGTATGATCTGTAAGGTGTATATAGAACCTTCCACATAGTTTCCGATGGGGCCAGAATCTTTTTCTTTACCATTTCAAGCAATAGATGGTCTGAATCTTGCTCGAGGAAATATTTAGAGGTTCTCTTGGAGTTTTTGAAGGCCAGATGGTGCTTAGAATTGAAATATAGTTTCACAGGAATTTCAAGGGTTTTAGGAAACTCCAAGAGTATAGAAGGAGGGCTTCAGGAGTCCTTCTGGAACTTCCTACATCCAAATTTTCCCTCAAGGACAATCTATCTGGTTTATATTTTCAAATGAACCTCAATAATAAATATTCCAGGGTATTATTGGTGGTGTAAATTGATGAAAGTACCATTAAACAGAACGTAGAAGGTTTATGCAAGCTTCAATTCGTTTCGTTCTACGAGAACCATAGCAAAATCCAGATTCTCATTAGTGGTCTAGGGTAGCTTTTAGAGGTTTTAAATACAAGTTCCTTTGGGCATTTTGGATTGCCTCAATGGGCTCAAAATAGAATATAGTAAGTATGTGGAACTTCAAATTGTGATTCTACACCTTAAGACAGAAGTGCAGAAGTTCCTGTGGAACCTTCAAATCCAAACTTGACTTCAAGAGAAATTAGGAGGAAATCGACGATGACTGATGCAATGCACTTACGAGAAAACGTACTTATAATAGAGTGCCTTTATCAATAAGTGATAAAAAACTATGCAATAGCGTTAACTAGAGCATTAAAACGTTGCTTATCCTGAGTGGTCGTTGAGACTAAAGTTGGGTGGAGCCCAAGTGATTATTAGCTTGTTATTATAATTACTAATACTTTTAAGCTCGAGTACTGGTCGGAATTGTTTTTATTAACCGCAAACAATTATGTCGAGGATTTTATTGGGATAAATATTATGCAATTATCAATATTTGGTGTGTGTGAATCCCAAAGGTTGCGAAATTGCCTTATCTGGCTAATTAGTAGGAGAGTACTGCGCATGTGATAAGGAAAATAAGAGGAAAATCGTGCATAAATCTTTTTTTCAACTCACCTCGTGAATGGAAAAAGTATTGGGAACTGGTGGCGAAATTCCGGAAATTTGGCGGGCCCATAAGAAATGGCGAAGGCGCATACTAATGGCTTTTTTCTCTCGGTAATCCTACTTGGGATATTAGTACAAAGTTTTGCCTATCCATTTGGCCTATCGAATTATTAACGATAAGGTTAAAGGTACAACTGAAGGTAAGGCCAACTGTGGAGGAGACCGGGGCAAGTTCGCCATCACGCCGTAATTCGCGCATCAGACGTTATATAACTGAAATTCTAAATAGATTTTATGTACCATAATTCTCTCTATCTTTCACAAACTTTCCACTTAGTTGGCTCATAACGCCGCTAGGGAATAGAGGTGATTGGTTCAGGTCAAAGTCATAGAGTAGTCAGCCACGATTCACACTAGCTGGGACTCTCACAATCGATTTCCATTAGCTGAGACTCTTAATCATTCTTAGGGCAGTCTCAGCTGCCACTCTCACTAGTTAGTCTGTTACAACTGACTCCTACTAGCTGATACTCTTAATTATTCATAGGGCATTCAGCTACGACTCTTATTTGTCGGGACTCTCACAATCGACTGCCACTAGCTGAGGCTGTCAATGATTCATACGGCAGTCAACAATGACTCTCATTAGTCGGGACCTCCACAATTGAATCCCACTAGCTGAGACTCTCAGTCATTCATAGGGCGGTCAGCTACGACTCTCACTAGTTAGTCTGGTACAACTGACTCCCCCGAGCTAAGGCTCTCGATCATACAATCGCATACACACATTCATATTAGCTTAATTAAACGGGAAGATCGTCTTAGAACTTTTATTGTCAGGCAAAGCGGGAAATTTTAATTAATAGGGACAGAAAACCCAGTAATTTTCAAACTTAAACAATTTAAACTTAAATTGTCATTGAAGTACAAGCATTCATATTTTCTATGGGTATTTATGGGTTTTATGGGTATTGTATCATTTAATGCCCGTAAATCTCTAGTAATCTATATTTCTAATAGATATCTTTTTCCGTCTATTTTACATTTTAATCACTGATGTTTTCCGCAATGAATCATCCAAGAATTATTTCTAGTATCATTTAGATTATTTCTGATTAATTTATTGGGAGTGATTAATGGGATTCGGGGGAAGCAGTTTAAATATCAACATGACGTTACATTTAGTTTCTAACGTAACACCTTAAAATAATCTCACTATACACTATAGTGTACTTAAGTGAACACACTATAGTGACTTAAGGCAATAACGACTTTAATGCTCAATTATTTTACTGAGTTGTCAAAGAAGGAATGATGGCATTAGCGGTAAAATATCAGCATCGCTTAAAGAATTAAATGGTAAATGTACTTACGGTCCCCAATATGGCCGCCGTCCATATCCAGGGCTTCGAGAAGATCTTGATGCTCTCGGAATATCCCATTTTGGTGCTCCTATCACGCGACCACCATTTTGCACAGCCGATCACAGACTAATTGTGGTGTCGTACCTTTTTCGGGCGGCGATAAGAAATAATAAATGTGTACACACGGTGAATTATTCGGTTGCGCAAAAGTTAATCAAACACCTCCTTATCTGATAATGCTCGCACAATGGCTCGGAGATTTTGTATTGTTTATGGTCGCGGGACGGTTTATAACGTTTAATCCTATCTCTGATAACGGCGCGGATGTTGATTAAAAGGCAGTTTAATCGCCAGGGCGTCTATCTGAAGGAACACTTCTTGCTCCCCAAAAAGTCTACACATTTCCTCAAGGATACCCAAGGGAAAACCAACGATGACTACATATTCGCAGGCCATCAGTGCTACAACACGAGAGTGTAATCCTGGTAGTCTACTGCAATGAACATCTGCAGTAGGAGATACGGCTGAGCTATAGGATACCAGGGAATATATCCAATGAGCAGTCCCCGACCAAGCACTGGCGATACTGGAGGCTGTAGTGGTTATGCCTTAGGACAATGTAACATAGAAAATACTACAGAAACCCATGGAAAGTATCGTGGCATGGCGAATTTTGCAGCCATTAGATAAGAAGCAAGCTCCCACGTTAACAGCTTTGGGTGGAGGAGGTAGTAAATCGTAGGGCACTCTGTGGCTCTGGATTGGCTCCAAAGACGAAGGGACTGTTGTAGTCAACGAAAGCAGACTACAGAAGGCAACATGGTATCATTACAGCAAAGATTCAAGGAGAACATTACTGCTGTACTTCGAAAGCTCCCAAAGTACGACGTCACCTGGGTTATGGGAGACCCCATTGCCAAAGCGGGACGCGCATGCTCATGTGAGCATATGTTGTACTAATTGTTCCTACTCTTGGGCATTAACTCTTGGACTCCAGCAATCAGGAACCATATTGGCTACACTTTGGTCAACAGTAGGCATAGGAACGTGTTGTCTTCAGCAAAAACGTATCCAGGATCAAACATAACTTCAGGTCATGATCTAGGTTTAGGCGAAGATAAAGCCAAATGAACCTTATGATACCCTTATGAGATAAGAAAGACCAAACCCAAATCAGGATGCTTCAAGGATTTCTTCCTTGGCCATCGCCTCGACTAATTAATGGCAACCCTGGACCAACGATCCTGGAAGAGGAATTGCAAGTAGGAGTCCATCAGACTGCTGGAGGACCATCACATTGGGTGGTTGCCCAAGAAACCTGGATGGGGGAAGTGCGACAAACATAGAACAATCAGCTTAATGGAATCAGAAGGCTACTGTTCATACAGAGTCAGTCCAAATTGCATGAGGAGACCAAGAGGGACGCATATCGTCTACAGTGTTCTAGGCTCTGGAGAATAGTTCAACAAGGGTTGAACAGAGTTGTGATGACACAGTTATGTTTATTGATACCCTGAAATATTCCAGATGATCACCTGAACTTAAAAAGTAAACGGGTAGAAAGGGTACCAAGATATACATACCTGGGTATTTGTGTTAATAAAAAGTGGGACCATATGCAGAATAGAGGATGCAAAAGCTATATTCAACAAGATAGTTGTATCTGGTGATGCTGATAGTGACCAAACCTTCGTCCTTAACATCGCAAAATGCCTGAAATTTAGAATATCTTGGCACATGATGCGCATTGGATATTCATACCATCTCCTCCAAGGCATCCTACAAGGGAAACTGTATGAAGAAGAGAGGAGTAGGAAGATGGAGGATTTCATGGATGAAAAACCTGAGAGCCTGGTTCAGATGCAGAATAGAAAAGACAAGAGCAGTATTCAATAAGATGGTGAAGTGCTTCAAGAATCTTCTTATGGAGCCTTTTCTGTGTTGTACTATGGAATAGAGGTTTCTGTTACTGTGAAGAAGCTAGAGGCCTTTGGTGATGCTGAAAATAACTAATGAAGACACATCATCCTGCGTCCTTAACACCAAAATATGCATGAAATTAGAATATCTTGGACACATGATGTACAGTGGGGATCCATCCAGGAAGATGGAGGATCTCATGACTGAAAATCCTGAGAGAATATTCAGAAAGGCAGCCAAAACAGTGAGGATTGTACAGATGGTTGCTAAAATCCGGCTCGGATCGACACACGAAGAAGAAGAGTAGCAAAGAAGATCTTGCCGCTTTAATCCAATTTTTTGGTGGCTGTTTGAATCTAAAATCCTCTGATTTCCTCTGGACTCTTGAATGGGTATGAAAAATAATCTCAATTTTCTTCTTAATTCGAATTACTCGATAGTGGAAGTATGTGTATGTTTTGTTTTTCTGAGTGAACTGACTTACTATCAGGTAACTGACTCATGGAGAAACACGTCAGGATTTTATTATTTAAAAGAAAAACGAGTTGAAATCGATGACATCATTTGTTTTTAGACGATACACATCTTTTAATCCCATAAATCCACCTTGGTAATACATAGCACATGATAAATCTTTATAAATATCTTCCTACATATGAACCATATGTTACATTCCCATGCTTTTTAAAGCAAATCATTTCTGTGCAATCTGCTAAAGTTAGTAACCTTTATTTGAGAGGATAAAGTAACTTCTCGTATCATTCCTTAAGGAAGTGTGTTGGAAGAATGGTTCTATGGTTTTATACAAAATCACTGTTTTGCTTGCGAATGGAAGGGTTTAAAAGTGAAATTAAAGCTTGTACGCATCCCTTAATAGTGATTGCAACAAGTCTTAAATTATAAATTAAAAATTACTCTTTAGAACATCTCTCCTATCTTCCCCTGCGCAAAAAACTTTCAAGTGCTCACTATCGACAATATTTTGACATTAAATCCGGGGATAATCCCATTAATCAAAACGTTTGATATTCAACCATCGTCGAGTATTATCGTTTCAATCTGATTCTAATGGCTTTCGAAAATGCCAGATAAACATGTTCCTCCTCTGACAACTACTTCTAATTTACAAGACGATAACGGGGAAAATTTCACATTAGGACTTCCACATGTCACTATAAATTCCTCTCAGGTGCACGTGATTTCACTGAATTGCCAATTAAATATCACTTGAGATTCTATAATTTATCACGATCTGGACAGCTTTCGAACTATCTAAGAAAAGGATTGTTCATAGTTGTAGAGGACTCTCTACAAACTATTTTTACATTATAGATGCATTAACATGTGTGTGGTCGTATATTTACCAGCTGTAGCAAGGCGTAGGTAGGTAAATTCGCGCGCTTATCTTATGTTGGCAATAACAAGCGATGTTGCCGTTACAAATCCCAACCTATAATCTATACGTTTGACACCCCATCAACAGGAAAGTATGGAAGGAAAAGGAAGATATTTGAACCTATCAAATAGTCAATTCGTACAGAAAAAGAACCTGCATGATCTGTTTTGTAAATGTTGTAATGGCAAGGGTCCGAGGACTATCCACAGGCCGTTACAGTCCTAATTTTAAATTAAAAAGAGAAAAGGAAATAAGTATCTGAATGAATCAATGAATTTCCTCTTTCTTGACAGCTCTCAGTTGGTACTAAATTCGAAAATAAATTCCTGCACCAACATTTGACTTTTGTTTGACAACCCTTTGAACAAATCTCCCTTCACCACTGGTGGCCGTCTCTCTAATCCGATTGAGTACAAATTTTTCATACAGACAGATATTCAGTGAAACTACGTACTGCTTGAATTTGAATATGATAGATCAAATGGATCGAAAGTTATTGCGGATTTTTAAGGTTAGAAATTTAAATTTCGCACGAACCAAAAAAGTTTATCGTGACAGTCTCTTGGAGGACGTTGGAAACTTCTTCTCTGTGACCATCGAAGTCATATTAAGTGGGTGTCACAAAGGCTCAAGAAGTACCAGAGTTGTTGAAACCTGCTTGACTACACTGAATCATAAAAAGTGCTGCTAATGCTTAAGCAATGATAACCTTGTAAAGTTGCCTAACCATTTGACTTAGATCACGTTAACCTCCTTCGTTACAATGTGTGGAGTATTTATCACAATTCCTGTTTAATGGAAATAAAAATCTCTCGTTAACATAGAGACTATCGAACACATTTCTTTCTTCTGGTCGAACGTTTTCAGTCTCGGTTCTCTCGATGAAAATTTGACTGCAACCTCCCGATTGACGCACGTCAATATCGAGAGTAGATCCTTGGTCTTGTGATGTTTCCCCAGTTGGTTCACCAAAGCCTGGATGAAACAACTTCCTCGCACCGGATCTCTCCAAGCGTAGTAACCTAAGGACAAAATTAGTAGCATGTAATTTCCTGTCTTTGTTCGTTGGATTTATAGATGGGATCCCAATAAACACGAGGGTTACGGAGTTGAGAAACGCTTCAATCAAAAACTGAAGTTCAAGTGCAATAACCTGAAGACAAAATTAGTAGTACGTAACTCCCTGGCTTTGTTCGTCGGATTTCTAATTGGGATCTCAATAAATACGAGGGTTACGGAGTTGAGAAATTTTTCAATCGAAGACTGCACGTTACCATCATTACCAAACTACTTAAAACGATGCTCTGAGTGCTTAGAATGTTAACAACAACTAACAACGTGTATTTTGTAGAGAAATTCGTTTTACCTTCTACTGTAGCGTACATTATAAGGAAGTCTGCCGTCACCGGGATCGTATAAACCTTCGTCTCATCATCTGCCGGTCCGTCCGTTTCCTCATGGCGAAGCTCCACCCCGGGGTCGGTCGCGTGACCCCTGCATGACTAAAACGGCTTAAGATTGTTTGAAAAGGGATCGTCGTGTAGTGCCTTACTTGTACGAAAAATAACTTCGGTTTTCCCGCCAGGCTCGGGCAGTGCAGGGGCGAGAACGCGGACCACAGTTTCTTGGCTGGATAGCTGTGGTCCCTGGCGTACAGGATCCCCTCTTCCCCGTGGGACATCACGACTACGAGGAGGCACTCGTGATCGGCGTGGTCGTCCTTTGAAACTAAGGAAAAGATGTTTTGAAAAAACAGGAACAAGTAACAATCGATAGGGGGAGAATGCTCTCTCTTCGACAGTTTGAAAGGGTGGCACTGTTGCTTCATGTGCACTTAATTCCAGGTTAGACTAGGTTGCATGGTCCAGTAAGTTTTTTAGACGTTATGGAACTCCTTTCTACTTTACTTAAGTTCTCTTGTAATCTGCTTATGAACGCTGGAAAAAAGTCACTTAGAAAATTGCCAACTTGGCATTAATTCCGGTTAGAACGTTAGTACATTCTTAGGAGTTGATTCAATGGGTACAATTCGTACTGTTGTTTATGGTCGAGGATATTTTAACGCTCTCACCTTCGTTTAGGACGTGTAGAATTTGATGATACTTTAGATCATCGTAAGCTTTGACATCGAACTTTAATTCTTTTAGTATTGCGCACAAATCGTCCCTGTCCTTCTCCGTGCCGTACCTCGGTTTGAACTCTTTCGCTTCGAAGTACTTGTGGTTGAAAATAATCGCTGTTCCTCGTTTGTTGTACTTCTTGTAGACTTCGGCGTCGGGAGCTGGGCCTTTAGGAGGTGTCGAGGGGTTGTTTTGTCCGTTCCTGAAAATGAACAAAGGATCAGCAACAGGGAACTCCCATATAAAGCCTATCAATCCACCAGGATGGCAAAGACATGAATGGGGTAAGGTCCAGGAAGCAAACGTGAAAACTACGCCAGAAATTCCTGGAACGCGATTTTAATAACAAAAGGACAAAGGGAATTTTGATACCCTACACCTCGTGACCGATCCCGGCTTCGATTTGTAACGCAGAGAACGGATGAAATGGGAATCTATTCCGAAAGAAGCACACAAATGGGCATCCACAAGAGCCAAAATATGCCCAAAAAGCCAGGATTCAGCAAATGAAAATTGAGAAGGTTTAATGTATCCACTAGGGGACTTCTTTTACTAGGAATTCTTACACCTTACACGTAATAATCGATCCTGGCTTTGATTTGCAACGCAGAAAATGGACGGAACGGGAATCTATTACGAAAGAAACACACAAAAGGGGTATCTACGAGGGCTCGAAATGTGCCCAAAAAGGCAGGAATCAGCAAATGAAAATTGAGAAGGTTTAACGTATCCATTAGGGAACTTCATGAAGCCACTGCAGAATATTCAAAAAATCTTGAAATTGGACCTGTTTTAGTTATAACAGGAAAAGAGACCCCAAAATAAAACAAGGATATACCAAATATACCTCCTCAACACGACTTCTACACTATTGATATTGGATTATCATTATTATCACTGAGTTTAAATCTTCTTCTTATGTATAAGTAGAGTTTAGGCAGGTCGCTTCAGTTTATTAAAAATGCCTAAAGGGAGGGACACTTACCTGAATTTACTCCAGTCGGTTTCGGAGTTTGTAGAGTTTTCCATTTTCACTGTACTTCGCAATATTCCATATTTAACGACGTGATTTTCAACTTCCACCTGTGTTTCATTCGATATAATCAATTGAGTAATCTGGAGTACCTACGATAGTATTATCTAATCATCATTATTTTTAATGAACGAGATGATAATTTAGTAACACAAGTTTGTCCATAAAAACATGTATTTCAGTATGTCGTACACTAGACCTAACATTTGAAAAAATAACATACAGTATTCAGTTTTGAGTCAATGAAATTACAATGTTTCAACAATAAATATATAATATATATTCTTCTATGTATATCGCTTAGAAAAAATCATTTTATACTTTCACAACGCCTATTTTAATGGTGTAACCGAAATATGTTTGTAAAAGGTGATGGTTAAAAACATAAGAAGCATCCTCACGCATGTACGGTAATTTCTGCTCACCAGGAACAATCCCATTTGTATTGTCAGTTTTGCCTTCGAGTTATCCCTCCGTTTTTCGTACATCCCAAATATATCACATCACACGTATGCTACAACCTTAATCTATGACTTTTTAATGATATGTGTCCACTACAAAATATTTGATTTCGTTTCGACGATGAGGAAGCGGCTAACGCAAAAATCTACCTTAGGTGACTACGATATTTCATAAACGCAAAACATCCGATATAGACATATAACGTTAACATTTATCAGTTTGACGTAAGTTATTGAGCCTTCAGTAGCCGCCTAAAAATTCACATGAAGAATAATCCGCCAAATTTAATCGAGTCGTTTTCATAAGGCGTAGTTGCCAAGAGATTATCGAACAAGGGCGATTTCCGCTTCAACAAGTAGGCAAGAAAGTATACGGCAAACAGAGTTACATACGGTTTCTCCACTTTATTTCCTGTCTGTTTAAGCGGCCTATCGAAATGGATACGGAATAAAATGGCTCTTACTACGAGTAAACATATGTTGTTCCTTATGTGCCAACGCCCGCCTTGTCTTACTACTCGTCTCTTTTATATCCATTCTGACAGGCTACTTAAACAGATAGGAAGGAAACGAGACAAACCGTCTGGACCCCTAAGGGCGGGTTCAGAGATAATTTCGTTCTTGTTCGATCACTTATTGGCAACTTCGCCTTGAGAAAACGACTTGATTATTGATGATTTGAAAAATACAGATTAACATACATATAATTTCAATATTTTACTCTAATGCCTGAAGAGTCTTCGTTTTCTGTTACAATTTCGTTTCTCAATGGCATTAAATTCCACAAATGCTATTTGACCACTATCACTATTAGTATTAATCGAGAAAACATTCACTTCCACAAGTATTTCGATCATGTGAATTTTCTAATGACTGGAAACTCTTTCAACATTTTAGGATAATTATTAAATCAACTATACATCTAACAGCTGTTAACTTGTAATCACATAATGACAAGATATACAGTGTTTTTAAATAACGTGTCTTTGTGTCTTTTCTTCGTAAAAGCGCGTGCTCTGCTATAAGGAAGACGTAGTAAAGAACGTGTCAAATCAGTAAATCGTGAAACACTAGCGTTCCCTAAGAACGAAGACAAAGTTCGTGGCGCCCTTCCCCTTAAGTATTTTTTGAGTAACCCATCTATACGCCAAAATTCCACTCCACCCTCCCATTTATTATTAAGTATATATTAAGTAATGGATAGTAAACCCTGTAGCGAGTTAGTCGTAAACCAATCAAAACGAAGCAGTGTTTAGTTTCCCAGATAGATATAAGTATGTATATATTTTTTGAAGTATCCCCCAAGTTCTTGAGAAGAAAATTTGGACCATGTTAGCGCAGTCTCTTCTTTTAGTTCTTCGCCGTCAGAATCGACACGAATTCTGAAAAAAAAAGGGAGGATTACGGAGGGAAATCGGAGGTGAGATGGTGCCTCGCCTTCATAGTTCACTTGGCCGTCGCCGTCCATGTCGGCCTCCTTGATCATATCTTCGACCTCCTCCTCGGAGAGCCTCTCGCCGAAGTTCGTCATCACGTGGCGCAACTCGTTCGATGATATTAGGCCGTCGTTGTTCTTGTCGAATACCCTGAGAAATGCTAACGATGAAAAGTTGAAGGCGATTTACTTAATTGCGAATTTAAAAGTTATTTAACGTTTTAGCAAGCCAAATTTCCACCACTGATGCTTGGTATAAAATTCATCCCTGGAAATTTCGAATCGAAGGGATGAAGGGCAAAGCTGAAATCGATTGATGGAGTTCTTGACTGAGAAATAAATTAATGCGATTTTTATGACTTCGCGTTGCTTTGAGCCTTCGCCGGTAATAAAAAAAATTTACGAGTCCGTAAGTGCCGCATCTTTGGACTACTTAATTAACTGCATTAGCTGGTGAATAGACACGACTTCCCTTAATCCCTTAATCTCCCTTATTCCTTTAATACTATTTTCTCTTATCTCTTTTCCTTAATATAAATTCCTTAATATTTTCTTTATTCCCTTAATAACGATACCTCAGTTTCAATTAGTCGAACTGGTTTGATTCAACGATAAAACGACACATTTTTCAACTTTGTATTCCACATAACTTTTGATATCTCAATTAAATTCAAATGAACATAAAAAGAACATGAAGAAAAAAGACATTCACCGGACAATAATGAATAAAGCAGGATAAGAATAAGGAAGACATTAAAGTACGAGACGAAGGAGGACCGGTTACGTTCTCCAGGGCAATTTTGCCGTACGAGAGTGTCTAACATGGATTGTTCCTACATATCTTCTCGTGGGATCTGAGTACGCTCCAGAGCATGTCCCGTTGGAGTTCGTCTCGGTTTTCCACCCTGCCAGGCTTCGAACAAGGACCCCTATTACAGTTAATACAGACTAAACCGTCCTACCAGTAGTAGACTAACGTGAACAGGAGAGTATTACCTTAATTTCATCGGAATTATAAAGCCCACGGCGTCCTGTACGTTTGTGTATTGTTGGTTGTCTACGTTAATGGGCTGTATTAGTGCCGACTTAACCAGTGCTCAATAAAACAACGAAAAATCTAATAACGACCTAACATGCCTCTGTAGAAATAAGCACACTTTCACGATAGTAAAATGAGTATTTTACAAAAATTAATCTACTTGAAAACGTTGCAATTTCTCTCCTAAAACACCTGTTGTCAGTAACCGTATTAATTTTGCCGAAATAAATTTTTTAAAATAAGCTACGGGCGGTGTTTTTATTCCTAACGACTTCCTCTCCTTAGTATTAACCTCCCAGACCAGATGAAAGATCCTAACAACCAGATCGAAGCCATTTCCTCGAAAATCGACAGGCTGGCGCCCGAGGCGAAACCGCCCCGATCCCCTCCTCACCTGAAAGCCTCCCTGAGCTCCTCCTCGCTGTCGGAGGTCTTCATCTTCTTCGACATCATCTGCAGGAACTCGTTGAACTCGATCGTGCCGTTCCCGTTCTGGTCCCACTCGTTCACCAGGTCCCTCAGCTCGGTGTCGCTCGGCCTCTGGCCCAGCGAGCGCATCAGCACGCCGAGCTCGGACATGGTGATCGTGCCGTCCTCGTCCTTGTCGAACAGCATGAAGGCCTCCTTGAACTCTGCCACCTGGTCCTCGGAGAGGCCGTGCTCGGTCTGAAAGGGAGGAATCAGTTAGCGATTAGCAATGTGTAAACACTGTAGGGTTAGGGCCGTCGTGTTTAGCACCATCATTATTTGCACGTGGAGCAGGCAACCATCGATACTCCAAGATTGTTACCAGAAAGTTAGGTCTGGTGTAGCGAAGGTGGCCCATCATTGGCCAAACACATATCCCTCGGATTTACTGACCAGATTGATGGTGACCATTAGGTCGTATTGGTGGTGCTTCCCTTTCTTGGTCTTCTTGTTGCTACGCGGCGCCGAGGCGGCGGCGACCTTCGCAGGCGCCTGCTTGATGGGCTGTCCCTTCTGGGCGACGGCCGGTTTCTGGCCCGGCTTGCAGGGCGTCTTCGGGCCTGCGCCCTTCGGGCCGTGCGTCGGCGTCCTCTGCCCGGCCTGGAGCTTCTGGTTGACGTGCACGCTCCCGTCAGCCGGCTTGTTCCGGGCCTGGAACAAGGGGGATATCGGATCAGTTCGAGTTTCTGATCCTCCTGATCCGATCTGAAGTCTGGAAGTCGCTTCGGCGTAGAGTAATTTTGAAAAGGTGGAATTCACGACGTTGTAAATGTTGAAAGTAACCATTGAAGGGTAGGGCTTGGGGAATTCTTAGGGATATTCCTTGAGAAGGTTATTCCTTCCTCAAGGAATCCATTAAAGATCAGCTTTAGGGCCACTAAAAGTTTATCTCCTCCGCCTTTGATGGTTTCCAAAGATATTCCGTCTCTGTGCCTTATTGGTTTCCATTTCAGTTAAGAGCTAATTTAATTTCGACAAGAGTAACTCCCGGAATTTCCTCCTAGCCCATATAGCCCAAGTCTTTAGCCCATAGCCTAAGTATTCCTGCATAATCTATAAGGGTTTGGCCCAGAGCGGTCGTCTGCATATATACGCCCCTCACATCTCATATGTATGCTTCGTACACATACCTCGCACCCAAATACATACCTTGTATATATGCCTCGTACCCATACCTCGTACGCATAAATGGTATCCATGATCCGTACTCGTACACAGATTTCGTACCTATACATCGTACACTTACCTCAGATAGATACTACGTACACATACCCCATGCACGTTCCTCGTACATATACCTCGTATACATATCTCACACCCATACCTCGTAGCCATCCCTCGACTATGCCTCGTACGTATGCTTCGTGCACATCCCTCGTACTCATACTTGATGTGAATACTTCACACATATGCCTTGTATACATGCCTCGTACAAACGTCGAGGTTGTGTACGGAATCATGTCGCAAAATCAGCATAGTATATCTACTAGCATTAAAAAGATTAGATGAGAAGGAGTGACGAGGTACATTGTGGTCCTCACAGACAAGAATCCTAAAGGTACGACGCCTCGGTGAATTCCGTCTTTTCAAAATTACATTCGTCCAAGTTTCACAACTGAATTTTCCGCAAGGGGAAGTTTCCTTGCACAAATCTATCGATTTCGACTAGCGCTTAGCACGGAACTTCTATTCTACTTGTGCAAGATGCAATGAACTATTGAAAAACAAGCAGAAACACTAAAACTATGATCTATAGTTTCGCATACAATTAATCTACTTGAAGTCTACTAAAATCGTTGAAATTTTATTTACTCAGGTGGAAACCGTGCCTTCCTCCTCGCCCTTAAACGAAACCATTTTATCTCGCAGTTCGAGCGATTTCCCTCGTTTTCCTCGCGTCTATAGCAAGCCATGCCTTATTACACTATGGTAAAATATAGTAAAAAGGTAAACAAACAAAACTATCGGGTCGCAAAAATTCTAGATTGCCTTCTAAACTTTCGATTAAATTTTACCTGACTCAGACTTCTATAGCTACTTGCGCTTCCACTGCGCGCCTGCGAACAAACAACAAGTCAAAGGAGAAATATCTGAAATGGTGATGGGTGTAGGAGACTAGTGGTGATAGGTGGTAGATGAGGTGAAGTTTACAAATTAGTAGAAATTTCCTTATTACTACACCAAAGGGCCTAAAAAATCATGGTGGTTTCTTCCTGAAACAACGCTAATGCCGTTAATGAATTATTTCCAAAGGCATTAGTAGCCCATCTTCGTAAATAAAAAATTAAGTCCCTGCGTAAACGTACCCTTAATGCTAAAAATACCATCACAATCTAACAATCAAGGACCGTAAAAGCTCGCGATCGAGATATCGAAAGGGGAAGAAAGGGCGCAAATAAATTTCGTAGGGGGCGAGCGCGCGTACGCATAAACAAAAATATATTTACACTAGAGGGCGAAAAAAGGGCGATAACGAATGATTTCTGAGCCGTGTTAAATATTGTAATATTGTTCGGGTCCGGTATCGCTAAATTAATAGACTTTTTTATATATGAAATATTGCGTGCCGCGGCCTTTCCAGGAATGAATCATAAAAATGCGGTCAGGGTATAACGACGAAAATAAAAATCTTGCGGATTTACGCACGATCCGACTTGAAAATTCCCCGAATAACCTCAATCTTACAAAGGAAATAATATCTTACTTTGCTCCTATTGCGCATCGGGGCGAATTCCTCCTTCGATTTCCTCCTTTTGTCTTTGAGGATCATTCTAGCGGCCGCGAACGCCATTGTCGTAGTGTATTGCTAAATTATTGCTCGTGTCCCTCTGACTGAAGATTAGATTATTCGCATTATTTAATTTTCACACCCTGTAGTTGCACTCATTTTAAAGCACAAGCATGCCTTTAAGGAATGGAGGTTAGAGAATCCGCGATTTCACCAGCAAATGGCAAAATATTATAAGATTATTAACAAACATTTATATATAATTGAGTTGACATTACAAATGTGATTAAAATAATTTCAAGAAATTGAAGTAAAAGTTGTTGCATTTGAGTAATATAAATGGTCTATCCACAGTCAGTTTGCGATGGATATGTTAGGCAATGGCAAAAATATTATAAGATTATTAACAAACATTTATATATAATTGAGTTGACATTACATATGTGATTAAAATAATTTCAAGAAATTGAAGTAAACGTTGTTGCATTTGAGTAATATAAATGGTCTATCCACAGTCAGTCTGCGATGGATATGTTAGGCAATGGCAAAAATATTATAAGATTATTAACAAACATTTATATATAATTGAATTGACATTACAAATGTGATTAAAATAATTTCAAGAAATTGAAGTAAAAGTTGTTGCATTTGAGTAATATAACTGGTCTATCCAGTCAGTTTGCAATGGATATGTTAGAGTTTCTTACATTTAAATTGCGTTGGAATATTAAATTTCATTACAGACCACCACTACATGAAAGTATTAATTCACATTCTGGCAACGATGCGATATTGCAGCTGTGTGTTGTAGCGTCATCTATTTTTCTCCTACACGATGAGTAATTATTCTTCTTACATCTACTATACATTCCGAGATTTCTGGTTTCGAATCTTGGTAGCAGTCGTAAGCACTTTACCCTATAAATCCCCACAATTGTCTTATGATTTTTCACCTCAGGCCTAGAGGCGACAACTTTAAATTATGAATCAAGCCTCGATGCCTTGATTAGTATTAGTCATAAGAGTAGTTGAACATCTCTATAGGTATGATTTATGAAGAAAGATGGTGCAGGAGATTGGGAGAAAATAAAGAGAGAAATTGGCCTTCATTCACAACATTAATGTCTATGCTAGCCAAATTAATCACGTTTGCTGGTGGAAATTTTCCAAGAGAATTAAAAGCAAACACAATTACTCATGAGGTAAATCATAATTTTAAATACTACCGCGCAGTTATCGTAATCACCGTTTCCTTCGATGATCCCTTAAAAAATTCCCGTAGGCACCGCGATAGCCTCGCGTGCCATGCATGGACTTCATTTGAGGCGTTATACATGGCCACTACTATGATTTATTAGTCTCATGTGGTGTGTTCCTTATCCCTTCGCGAGACAAGCGTACATTTATCATAGGGTATATGGGAATATCATGTTTCGCGTCTCTGCTTCGCTCCTTAAAAGTGTGTTTAGACGGTATTTATAGATGGATACTATGAAAACTATGGGCATCTCATGGGCTTTTCACGTCTATGGTAGTTTCTTTCAGTTGCTTGAAAGCACTAGACGGTTTCCTCCCGGATTTACGAATGGTAGCGAATAACGATCGTTTTTAAGGGAAAGTTCGGGGAATTGAGGGGGCGGCGTAGCCTCGTTTCCCGTCCCCGTCGAAAAGACATCCCCTAATGAGCCATTCGAGGGGCAATTTCCTCCGGGATGATTTCCCGAGGAAAAAAGTAAGATTTCCAAGCGAGAGGGAGCGCGATAAATTCCGTTACGCCGTAACGACGGATTCCCCGTAAACGGTCCGTTTCTGTCGGTCGAAATTTGTTTAAGCGAGTTTTTAATACGTAATAATAGGGAAAGTTTCCCCGCGACGCCAAACAAGAGATTCAATTTATTTCCCCATTAGCGGGAAGGCGGAGGGCATTTCGCCCCGTTTTCGCTCGCGTCCGCTTTCGAAAATGAAACCTCATTTCGACGGCGGATTTTAATTGGGAAGGTTCCAATCTTCGACATCAGAAGGAATCGTAGGGCTACGCTGGGAGCGTTTCAGGTGAAGTTTTAGGGTTTCGGCGTTTATTTTTCGGTCTAATTTGCTGTATTGATAAGTGAAGCGTCTTAAACGTTGTTTTTTTGAACGTGGGAGAGTATGTAAATGTGATAGTTGAAGGCGTTAGAAACTTTGCCTTTCGAAAATTGTACTCACATGGGGCATACAAAAGGAATTTATTTAAAGCGAAATTATACAGAAATGAGAACGTTGCAGTTCCGCCATCTGCTTTTTTCCTTGATATTGCTCGTTACAAATCAGTGATATTTGAATTTATAAAATCATTCACCTATCAATTTGGATACCTTTCGCCTCTGTAACCCTCGTAACTGCAGAGACCATTTGTACTCAAATGGGGCAAACAAAGGGAATTAAACGTCAAATTATACAAAAATGATTACGTTGCAGTTTCGCCATCTGCTTTTTTCTTTGATATTGCTCACTACAAATCAGTGATATTTAAATTTAAAAAATAGAATCGTTAACCTTTTAATTTGGATACCTCTCGTCTCGGTAACCCTCGTATTTAGAGAAATTATTTTTACTCAAACGGGGCAAAACAAAAGTGAAATTATACGGAAATGAGATCGTTGCAGTTCCGCCACCAGCTCTTTTCTTTAACATTTCTCGCTATAAATCAGTGGTATTTAGTTTTATAAAATAAAATCATTTACCTTTCAATTTGGCTAATTTTCTCCTCTGTAACCCTCGTAATTACAGAAAACATTTATACTCAAATGGGGCAAACAAAAGAACTTAAAAATGAAGTTATACAGAAATGAGAACGTTGCAGTTCCGCCACCTGCTTTCCTTTCTTTGTTATTGCTCGCTACAAATCAGTGATATTTAAATATACAAAATCAAATCATTCACCTTTCAATTTGGATACCTCTCGGCTCTGTTACCCTCGTAATTAGAGAGATAATTTGTATTCAAATGAGGTAAATAGAAGGGATTAAAAGTGAAGTTATACAGAAATGAGAACGTTGCAGTTACGCCACCTGATTTTTTCTTTGATACTGCTCACTACAAATCAGTGATATTTAAATTTAAAAAAATAAAATCGTTAACCTTTTAATATGAATACCACTCGTCTCTGTAACCCTCGTAATTAGAAAGATTATTTATACCAAAATGGGGCAAACAAAAATGATTATAAGTGAAATTACACAGAATGAGAACGTTGCAATTCCGCCACCTGCTTTTTAAAATTGTTTTAATTTAAATATCTCTCACCTTTGTAACCCTCGTAATTAGAGTGACATCAACTGAAAGTCTAAACGTTAAAAGTCTAAAATTTCGTTCGAGCCGTAGCAACTAGGGGCATGTAACCAAGAGGAACGAATTTGACTGGCCTAAGGTAGTGCAATAAAACGTCTAACTGTGATTATACACATGAAAGAACCATTCCCATAGTAAAAACCAGCGAAGGCAACTATGAAATGATTCATATTTAAGGTTCTCGCCTTCGGGCTTGAAGTGAAATATCGCAAGGCAATCAGTTTATAAGGAAAAAGGTGTTAACGACTGTGACCAGGATTTGAAACTAGAATTCTCAGAATTTACATAAAATATAAGAAAAATATTGACAGTTTCATACTTACAAAGGAACAAATAATGACGTAGCCGTCCGACTGAAAGAAACGATAACATCGAATTATATTTTCCAATCGTATTTTTTTCAAATTTAAACTCTGCATAATCAGTTAAGCGCGATGCGTATGCGCGCACCGCATTTGCACGAGTTTTTCTCTCCAATCGCTCGCCCAGCCTTGCATTTCTCATTTCGCTAAATGCGATTCACACTTAATGAGACGTGAAACGTCGACACGCTTCGCCTTTTAGCGGATGGAAATCGAGAAGAAATCGACGTTCCGTCCGCATTAAAGTTTTACGGTCAGCTCCACAGTTACAGAACAGTTAAACGCTTTATATTCCTTTTTAAAATGGCATTTATCGTTCGAAGAGGAAGGGGGATGATAACGACCAGTGGGGTGATGGAATCTCGCGTGAGAATTGCTTCCTTAAATTCTACTACGTGTTTGTAAAGTTTACATCAGTGTTTAATAATGTATTACTGCGTGTTTTAAAATGGGCGGAAATGTAATTACTTTGCGTTCATTTTATAACCCCTGATACTTCCTTAATGGGGTCCTAAAGATAGGTGAGAATTTCAAAAGTTCCTAAATTGGTAACAAATCTCCCGTACTATAATTTTATTAAGCACTGGGACGTATTCTGTACTCAGAATCCAAAGCCGGCCGCCGCTTTGTTCATGCCGCCAGCTGTATCATCCCCTCCATGCGGCGAGACAGTGAGCGATTCGCCACTTATGAAATGGAGCTCATAAAGTATACCTGACTACCGAGAAACTTGCAAGGATATTCACCGAATTCATCCCTTAACGCTTACCATAATACACCCTAATCGCATTAGAGTTCCTCCCTTTTAAGCGACACACGCCTCATTTACACATTAAACGATGCGCGAATCCTCTTATAAAACTCCAATTCGGCCGAGAGTTATATTTCGGCCTGAGACGTTTTCAATTTCAGACAAATCTTCGTACGTTACGTATGCATGAGGGCCACCGTTCGACCTCGGAGACGTTGAAAAATGGGACTCGATAAAGGAAAAGCGGCAAAAAAAGGGTCGAAAAAGCTTTCCAGAGGCGCGAGATTGATGCGTCGAAGTTTCGGTAAATTTTTTCAGGGGCTTCATTTGACGTCTTTCGAGCAAAAGATATGATACCTGGGCGAATTTGAATTTTTGCCTTGTGTTCGATAATGGGATTCCAGAATAAATATTTCTAGCAAGTTTTCTCTTCTCTTGTAAGTTATAGAGAATTGAGCATAGATTTGTACAAGTGGAACATCAATTGAGCCAATGTGCACGTCTTAACTGTTACACTTACAACGAAGAAAACTTTTTAAATGTACAAAAGTAGTGCAGAAAATGCACACCAAGTGGTAAGTACCTTGGAAGGGCGACCCTTCTAGATCATCCCAAGCTTATTGCCATGCGATGGGAAGCAATTATTGTAGAAATTTATTCAATCGTCATATTTCTTGCTTTAAGAACCTTTGGTGGAGGCGATAAAGAGCAATTAACTTAGCCTTTAACAAGCAGTTACTGCTTCAGCAATTTCGACCAATGCTTAACCTTCAAATTCTGGTAAGCAATGAGAAGCAACTGGGAAGCAAAGGCACATAAAATGCAAATTTCAGGGCGCAGTTATTGTCCCAAGAATTATCAATTGCAGTAAAAAGTATAAGCCGTTATAGTTAATAAAGCGGGAACTATAAACAGAAATTTATTGCCCATTGCTTAATCGATCTTGCTTTACTTAGCAAAAGCTCTAGCTTAAAGCAATAAATGTAACCACTTTGTTTTGAGAAAACACGAGTGACAGACGATCGGCTTCGGATGATCAGCTGACACCAACGGACTATTTCTTTTTAATAACAATAATGACAGTCACAGTACGTTTGATTTATACACAAAGTTATTATTTATTGTAAAAACTATCTCTGCCAATCAATAAATTTTCCTTTGGAAACTTCTCAATTGGCACAATTTCCAGCGACAAATTACTCTTCATAATCGATTAACTGTGGTATAATGCATATTGTCGTGATATTGTACGACGAAAATACTCGTATGATGATTATTTCCCTACGTTAAATCGGAAAGTTAAAGGACATTTCATATTTATAACGAGTTTGCGGTGGGAAATCTACTTTTGAAGACTACTGTGGTATCGTAAAGGTAATCGATAGTCTTGTTAAAACAGGACGATACAAAGATTTTATATCTGTACTTTGTTGTTGCCAACATATGACACTTGTTACTGCATGAAAATAAGATTAAAGTTTCTAGGTTTAGCTAGTCTTAGGCCCTCCAGCGGTCCATTGGAGTAAGTGTTACCCTTGAATTCGTACTTGACTTGAAACTACCTTTTTATCAAAATTTGAATTTTTTTCTATTTTTTATAACCACAAAATCTTTAAAATACAACGAAATTTTCGATAACCTTTGTTCAAGCTACCGCCATTTTGTTAATCCACAAAAAAATATAATTTCCTTAGTTCCAAGTAGAGCACAGTTCCAACAAATCAACAGGACAACTGTACCTAATTCTTTTTTTTGGTATAGCTATGGAGATGTCGCCATCTTGAATTTATGTACTGTATGGAGGGAACAAACAATTTTTTTTGAACTTAAAATTTGATCTTCCAGTGTATTCCTGTTGATTTAAATAAATCATTATTAAGTGTCAAAAGGGAATCTAAACTTTCCTGGGGCATTTAATGGTTCTTGAAGGACCTGCAATGTTTTCTACTTGAATTCTAACTACGCTAATTATTTTTTCAAACCTCCAGAGAGTTTAAAATGAATCTAAAACTTTCTAGAGGACTTTGTAGAGATTTTCTAAGGACTCCATCTTACAAAATTTGCTTATTTCAGAACTTTCCTGTTGATTTCAATAAATCATTTCAAATCATCCCAGACCTTCAAAATGTTAAAAGCGATTCTAAACCTTCCTGAATGATTTAGAGGTTCTTAAAGGACTCTGCAGTCTTTCCTACTTGACCTCTGAACATGACAGCATATTTAGTGAAATCGTTTCCTAGACTAAGAAAGTCTAAAACAATTTTGAAGCTCTTGGAGGATTCAGAGATTCCCTAAGGACTCTAATATGATTCTGTACGTGCCTATTGAACCTAAAAAGATATAAAACCTTATATATAGTACCACAGAAGTCTCATAATAAAATACAAAAATTTTTTTGGGGTCGTAAAAGTTGGTAGATCCTTTAAGGATATTTCAATTTATATGACACGTTTCTGTACTCTTCGAAGTGGATAGTGGAAAATAATTGATTTTTTAAAAATATTAGAGTATTTAAAGAAATTGCAATTGAATATTACTATTGAGCACGAAATGTTGGTGCAAATTTAAAAAAAAAATCGATTCAAAATGGCGTTTGTTGTGTTTTTTAATTTTTGTGTGAAAGTATGTAAAAGGTTTCCAAAAATCCCGTTCCCATTCACGCCGGTAACCAGGCCGGATATTTAAAGCCCTACAAGACCCTTAATTGTAATTAAAAAAAATTCAAAAAAATTATCAAAAAAAATCAATCAAATCGCTGTTACAGCCACAGTCGCGAAAATTTCTTATTTCCCTCGAAATCTAAGAAATTAAAGCAGAGGTTAACGGCGGGAATCTCACGGGAAAGCCGCGAAAACAGTCCTAGAGTCTCGAAGGGCCCCCATCCCCTCTCGCCCATTTAAATTCCCTGTAAAGAAGAGATTTTCGAAGTAATCGGTTTTCGGGCCCGGCCCCCGCCACAATGGGCCCTTTGTCATCGCCCGTACTTCCATCCGAAGTATCAATAAGCTCTCGTTTCCATTCGCGGAGCTGACAGGAGAGCCAATCAGACATCGCGGATTTAGAACTAGACAATGGAGACGTTTTGTTCCGGTGCCCGGACGAAACATCGTGCGTGCCCACATAAAGGGCGCCTTTTGTCCTGGATTTCCAGATGTAGCGCACTTGTCGAGATTAAAGAAAAGCTGATTGATGATCGAAACGTCCGTAATATCCACGAGGAAGGGAGAAGAGGGATGAAACGAAAAGTCCCGCGAGGGACGGTCTTCCCGCTCGATTAGGCGATGTATTTCGGCTGTTGTTCGATACGTTTCGAAGGGAAATCCGTGAAATTTTCCCAATAAAAGCGCGGGGATTAAGCATGAGTTTCCCGATGAAGGAACGATCATTTTTCACTGGATATTTGAAACGTATTGATCAAAATTTAATGTAAGAATTTATAACAGAATAATCCTGAGCACCTCTATTGCTGTCATAATAAAATTATTTTTCCTAGGTGTTACAAGGATCATCACCCATAAATTATCTAAACCACGTTATCATTTTCAGATTCGTGCGAAATTAAAAACAATGTAAATCCTTCTTTCCTGAAAATTTGAAACCTAAGGTACAAATGCTGAAGCAAAAACTGACCGAGGGAGGTTCTGATTCCACAAGAATGTAATGGGATTTTTACGACCCAAGTTTCCTTTGAAATCGAAGCGCCATCACTGAAAATTTGAAACCTGAGGGATAAAACGACAAGCTGAAATTGACTGAGGGAGATTCTGACTCCACGAGAATATAATGGGATTTTTACGACCATGCCTTCCTTTGAAATCGAAACGCTATCCCAGAAAATTTGAAACCTCAAGGACAAAACGACAAGCTGAAACTGATTGAGGAAGGTTCTGATTCCACAAGAATGTAATGGGATTTTTACGACCTAACTTTCCTATGAAATCGTAATACCATTCCTGAACATTTGAAACCTGAGGGATAAAACGATAAGCTAAAAATGATCGAGGGTGGTTCTGACTCTACAAAAATGTAATGGGATTTTTGCGACCGTAACTTGCTTACTTACAGGATAAGTAAGAGACAGGTGCTGTTAGGCTGTTTGATCATTGCACATGCTTATTGGCTAAGGGAGAAAGTTACTAGGCTTATGATGGTAAGGGAATTTATTTTCGAAGTTGGTACTAACTGTATCTTGGTATAGTACAGTTTGGAGGTAAAAGCACTAGTATTATTGTATAGTCGGGAGATTTCGTGGTTAATTAAGCAACTATAACTACAGGGTGTTCAATAAATGCTAATAATACTGACGTGGGACCATCGAGCTTCTCTGTAATCATGAAATTACCCAAAACAAATTGTAGTGATAATTGATTTAAATTATCTCCTAGTATTAATTAAAAGCATTGCGTGTACTTCGGTAATCCTTAACTAAACCAGTGGCAAAAAATAGCCGCAAGGTTTCTCTGATTAATTAATTAAGGCAATCTACTGTGCGTTTAGTAAATATGTTACTTAGGGCGTCGCGACGCGCACTCCTTCACGAATTTTCACGGTGCATCCCGTCGGCGCGCTTCCCACGTGCCGATCGAGCTCGCAGGAGGTCCTCGCGGATCGCGGGTCGAAGAGGAACTGGCCCGAGGGCGAATTCCCTCGCCCTCTCGGGGCGCACCTTCAATCGAACGAGGGGGGGCCGATATCGGAAAGGGGATAAGGACCGGCGAAGTGGGAGCGGGACGCAGGGGGGGAGGGACGTTCGCGGTATCGTTATTGTTTTGTTTGTTCCTGGGGGGAAGGGGGGAGAGTCAGGGCCCGAATCGGGATGTCGAAGTTTCCAGGATTCGGATTCCAGGATTTCCAAGGGTCTTTAACTGCTCGGGCAGTACGTGTATTTCTAAGGAAACTTGGGATAAGACTCCTACTAAGCCAGGTCGTCCATTTCATAAGTCCGCATTCTTTATAGCGCTACATTTTATTAAACGATTTCATTGCTCCACCCCAAAAATTTTGGTTATTATTTTTATTAAAAGGAGTAGCTTTTAAGGGTTGAAAATTTGGAATATATCAATATTCATGTTAGAGAGTACGTGAGAATGTTTACACTACATAGGAGTAAAAGATTTAAATCTAGAAAATGCTTTGTATTTTTTCTCATTTTTTCAATAAGGGATGGTTTTCACCCCTTAAGAACAATAAACTCACCTAGCACACACATAACTTTTGAAGTGGAGGGTAAGGCAAGCGTAATACTAAATTTTGAGAGTAATATATGAAGTTATAAATTCTAACCTCAGTAACTGGACTATTTCTTCCAACCAATGCAAGAATATTTTGTGCCCGCCTTATCAAGCTCATAAATTATACTTATTCACGAGGACCCTTCTTGGGATTTAATTGGCATCTAGTCTATCACAAGGATGCGAGGTCGTAAAAGTCCCATTAAATTTTTTCGCAGTCAAAACATCCCTTAGTCTATATCAGCCATACCCTTTGGTTTCAAATTTTCAGGGATGGCAGATTATGCGTCAAGCTATCTGTGGTTTAAATTTGGCTTTGATTGGTTGAGCTGATTGGAAGTTACTTCAAATTTACTTACGCAAATCAGAGAAGCGAGGCAAAAAATGACCTGTGGTATGAGTTGAGTTAAATAGAAATTATGTTGCATTATTTAAAATCGACAACATTTAAATGTTTCATCAGTTTCTATCCCGAAAAACGAAAACGAGATTGTTAAAAGGGATAAAAGCACTTAGCCCAATGTATATTAAGCCATTTAATAAAAAAAATTTTCATCTGAGAAATCAATTTATGTGCATCAATTCTGACCTCTTAAATTTTCAAAAAATGTTCTGGAAAATTCTATTGACAGTCAGCGACCTTTGTGTGCTATCGCTTCGCTTCCAGTCATTTCCAGCTTACGTTAACGGAACAATTCTAAAAAAGTCGCCCCTTTAAACTATCTACCCACGAACTTCTTTCCCTCTCGAAATTATCTCGAGTCCTATTCACCGGTGCTCCTCTTCCCGGTCCCGAAATGGGAAAATCTCACCCCCGCCGGCTGAATACGCCCCCCCACTCCCTCCTCTTCCCCCAGAGATAACCCTCCACCTCAAATAGCTCCTGAAATAGGTCACGATACGTATTTACCCAACGACTTTTGGCTCGTCGCTGATGTTGCCTAATTACGAGGTGGCCGGGGAGGGGCAGGATGAATTCGAAGGTGTTCCCGAGTTTCCTGCAGGGGGTGGATCGTTAGAGTGACGATGATATCGTCGATTAGGGAGATGATTTACTAGACGTCCGGGCTTTTCGCTCCTTCTTCGACTGAATCATTACACGCTAAAGCAGTCAGTTGCATGGCACGTTAGCTACTCCAATAATGAGCATCACACCGGAGAAAGGCACCAGGATAAGACGGGATAACGAGCAATGGAAACTAGGAGAGAAGTCATCATGGAACCAAAGCATGGGAAGGGCTTTGGCGAAACTATCACCCATCACACTATTGAGTAGCATAGGAAAAAGTATGAGGAAAATCTTAGGAGACTCTTAGGAGACTAGGGGAAGAAGCGAGAAGATTGAACATCGACGTAGTTCCCGACGAACAATGCAGACTTATCAACCCATGAAGAAACATCAAGGACATCTACAAGAAGACGGCGACTAGTATGATACTACGATCACCAGGTGGAAGGAGAGCACACAAGGATCGATCCAACATTCAGAGAAGAGCTTAGGGAAGGAAAGAGCATGGGAGGGGCTTTGATCGACCCATTACACTACTGAGCAGCATAGGAAGAAGTATGGAGAAAATCATACTAAGGAGGATAGAGGAAGAAGCGAGAAGAAGAGAGGACGCAAGGATCGATCTAACATTCACACAAGAAGACTGGACGAAGAAATGGAAGACATGGATCAACCCAGAGAAGAACTACACCATATGCATAGAAGGAGGGACCAAAGGTCAAGACCAACGTGGGAGACAAGGAAATCCGACGTTTAATAGGGACTCATATCGACGAGACAGTGAAGAAGGCAAATCAGCGACTTGACCAACTGGGATAGATGGTAGAACCAAGAAGTAAGTTAGAATTGAGGATAAAGAAGAAGGAGATACCAAGCCAATTATCTTACATGGAATAGCAGCATGGGGACAAACACTGTACACGAAATTAGAGAAGATTCAGACCCAGGCAATGAGGAGGAAGGAATTGACAAGACGAGGAAATCAGCTCATAAGAAAAGCAACCGACCACGGCGAGGAAGAGAAAACAAGAAAGAAGAGGCCAATCCAACGCCACTACCAGTGGAAGAGAAAAACTGAAGATAAATTAGAAACAGAAGATACGAAGGACAAACCTTAGGCAAGAGGAAAATACGAGGGAAACAAAGACGAAAATGGAGGAAAACTAAAAAACAAAGAAGAAGCAATAATTTCTCTTGAATTGCTAGAAAATAAACATCCTAATAATGCTTTACCGTCCTATAATGTAATATTGCTCTTATAAAAACAATCACAGTGACCCTAAGGAAGGGTGGTAAAGGTAGTATTGATAACGCCACCTAGCGAGAGATAGCGACTCTCACAGTTCGATCTTTCACAGCACGGATCGAATACACGGAACACACAATAGAAATCTTTAGGTTAATTCCATTGTACAACTTTTCGGTATTGGCAATCCCTAATTTATTTTGAAACTCCTAATGCAGTTTAGGTATAATATCTCATGTCCTTTGAGACATTGTACATTCTCTTCAAATCTGGGAAGGGCAATAAGAGCATTGTTGTATCGTGATCGATCCGATACAGAAATAAGATGTACTATAGGAATATTAATTCTTTTATGCTCACTTCGTTGGGGTAGGCGGTCGTCCTCATTGCCTCGTCTGAAACCGTCGTAGTGACGCCATTTTGTCAATGCTGATATAGGTTTCGAGGAAAGCATAGAGCATGTGCTCGCACTGTTCTCTCTTTAGGTTTTATCCGTATACAGATATTACACGGCAACCTTCATTGAAAGCTTATGAAAAGCATTTTAAACCCACCTGGATACTTCCATTTTCCCTCGTAAACAACAACGCTGGATCTCGCAGAACCTGGAGAGGGAGGATCGAGATTAAATTTTAACGTTACGTCGGGAACACTTTGCCGAAAATTCACGTAACCATGGAGCCGTTCCGGGATGATTCCCCGTGCATACCGGCCTTATGGAAATCGCCATGAAAATCGAACGGAACGTCAGGCGTACGCAATTTGCGGCGTTCGGCGCGTTAATTTTAATGACGTTGGAATCAAACGAGGCACATTCGCGCGTGTCTAACGGCAGATAATTGGGCTCGTTGAAAGGGGGTGGGAGTTTCGTGTTTGATTTGGATATGACGCGTTTGATTTTGTTGCAATGGCCATTAGAAGCTTTGGAGGGTCGTTGTGGCATTACAGAGATAATTTCGATATCGACGAAAGGCCTTTTACATTTACCCAGACTAAAGGTACCTTTTAATGACGAATTTGGATATGTCGAATGTGTACAGAAATCGCCATTTTGTTACCCCACGGCTTCGTGAATCCTTGTATAAGTGCGAAGTATGCGTTAAGAACCCACACATTTTCTCTTCTTTACTCTTTAAAGGCCCAACGTGGATTGACGCTCTGCTCTTTCAAAATATAAAAGTTTCACTTTATATGAATTTTTTATTCCTTCCATATTCCCCATGTGTAATCATCGGATTCATTCCTCCGATTTTTTTCCTCCCCGCCACGTTCACGGGATTGATTTTCTCAACGTCGAAATATTCATTTCCCTTAAAGACAAGCCAGTCTTCCCAGCGAGCCGTGCGCAAATAGCCTAATCCCCCGGACAAATATTGTACGAGATTTACGTCGTACGAAATCTCCCTCCCCTCCTCTAAAGGAGTGACACGCGACGTTTCATCTCCACAATTTTTACACGATTGTTCCCGACACTTCGATAATAACGGGAGGGGAGCAGATGCGGGAAAAACGAGGAGGAAGCGAGTCGCGATTAATTCCTCTTCGTCGCAAAACCACTTTTCGACGTGAATATTCCTGACAGGCGAGCTGATCCCGTTGGAGAAAACTTCGCAATTTTCAGTCATTCGCAGTGAGGTTTTCATATGTTTGAGGCTTAATTTCGGTTACGTTTCAGCGGAAACCGCGACGGATGGAAACTAGAGGAAGCGAGGATAGAAACTGTTGATTCCCGTGGGATTTCAGAGACCGAGAAAACTTATGGTTGTTCGATACGTTAAAATATCCGTATACCATACAATGCAAATTTCTGTGAGCTCTAGAAGACAAACTAATCAGTCAATTATTAAATTTCTTTCATTAGGCAGTTCATATTCTGTATACGAAAAAATGTGCGAAGAGCTTTTGTCAATAATATGTTTAGATTTTCCAGAATTATGATTTAAATATAGAAATAACTAAATACTGCTGTAAGTTGCATGTAAAGACTAAGAGGCAATGTTGGCCCGCGCAGAAAAATAATAATGAAGTAGTTGTTACTGGCAACTAGAGTTATTACTCTAAATTTTTGTAATTATGAACTGTAGAGCTGAATTAAATTAATGAATGACGCCCCTCTACAGCCCCGCCCGCTTTGCGATAAGCCACTTTAGGGAACCAATAGCTTAGGTGTGGGAAGTTTCGACTCGGCCACGGCACCGGACAATAAAATTTATGACCATTATTCTCATTCTGATACCTCCAATAGATATTTTTAAATACTACACGAAATCACTAACTTTCACACCATAAGGGAGACGACCTTTCTTTATTGCTGATAAAATACAATTTCGATCTACTTTTTCCAAAAATGTCATTTTTATGAAGTCTTTCTTTACACAAATCATTACTTGAAAATAACATAAATAATAATAATGGCACTTATACACACATTCGCAAAGGAATACTACAAATTTCAATTTTTCCCATTACAAATTGTAATGTTCCAATTACAATTCACATTCTTTACCTCTACAATCTTTACCTTTTTTCTAACATATTGCTCATATCTTTCGTTAGCACATATATTTTATACGTTCTTCCAAAGGCTTGAACACTTTTTTATTTCGTGGTAAACTCCCCTCAAGTGAATTTGTAACAAGTAAGTGTTTGGTCGAAACAGAAACTAGGAACTATATGAACCAAAGTTATAAATAATGAGAAAAACTGAGCTATGTAGCATTTCAGAAACTTTTATTATTTATTAATTGTGTAGTTTTGAGTACTTTGCAATACCATTTTTTTGAGAAAGGGTCACTCCAAAATGTAGATAAGGGGTATTACAAAAAAAGCTAACCAAATATTTATATTTTAATGTTACAAATAAAAACAACATAATTAACGTTTTGTAATTTTAAAACCTCTTGGCACTCTGCCATCGACTATTTCAGGTAATATGCACTCTAAATAGAACTGGGATAATTTAGGTAGCATTTCGTTGTACCATATATCTTTATCGCCATATATTCTTTCTATGTGAAAATCATTATCTGAATATAAGACGAAATCACAAAACTCCCTTTTTAAAATGTTAATTTGCCCCTGAACCTGGTAATAGTAGTCATGACGTTTTTTGAGCCTGGAACAGAAAATGTGTTTAGAAATTACATGAAACTATGAAAAGAAAATGGATACAGTTTAGTATAAATAACTTACTTAATTTCGTTATCCTTAATGTAAAAACAATTATTTTCCGCAGAATTTAATAGTTTGCCCTTAACAGAGAAAAGACACTTGATCTCAAGTAATCCATTATCCCCAATTAAGCCATCTGGAGAAGCTCCTAAAAATGAACATTCTGAACATGCGAAGAATCCACACTTTTGTACCTTTATACCGGTAACACTTTCATATTTTAAAATGGCATTTTTTTCATTAATTCGACCGTAGGTTATGGATGGAGTACTTAAATTATTTTTTTTGTACAACAACCTTTTCACTAAATTATGACAGGGTGTTGTTGGCCTTCGTTTTATAACTGCTCCGAAATTGGAGGCAGTTAAATAGTCCTTCCTTAGTTCATGCCATAGTGTGCAATTATGTTGCTCTGTGGTAGAATTCTCTATATCTTTAAGCTTATCAAATGTTAAAACCCTATCCTGTAGTTTTGCTAAAAAGTTAGATTTTCTATTTGAAAGCTGCTCCTCCGAAATGTCTGGTTGTACTGCATTCGGTCCATAATCAAGATCTGGTCCAGAACTCACATGCCGAATTTTGTGAGTAACGTTCTTTCTACTGCTATTTTGTCTGTTAAGGTGTTTTTGCTGTCTGGATTTGAACACTTGTTGGAATGTTCTACCACCTCTCCGTGCATGCAGATGCCAAGCTGGACCTCTACAATATGAAATTGCAGCCGCACATGCACGTGCTGTATAAGAAAAGCTTCTAGTAAAATTAATTCTTTTACCCCCTGTGCATTTAGCAACTAGCGCCATATATCTGAAACAAAAAGAAATGAAAACAATTTTTGACTCTCATTAACTCGGGAATCAGTTTACGTGTATCCCGGGAATCCTTGGAATAGATGTAGTGAGAATAAAAATTATACATACTCGTCATGATCGGAAGTTGATGGCACGGATTTTTCCTTCCCTCCTGCTGCAATTGCCGCCCATCTGTATATCAAAAAATTAAATGTGATTTAAAAAATAGATTTTTTTATACTACTAATTTTGAGCCTTTTAGAGCACTTGGAAATACTTTTGTAATGCAAAGTGATGTGATGTATGATTCAATAAAATTTAATTTTCAATTTTATCTAACCTTTTAGAAACAATTTCATTAAGGAATTTAGGTGGTTAAGGTATCTATAAGAAATATTAATATCTGCTTACCTCGCTACATTCAACTTTTTCATAAAAATAGATCGATTAGACCTTTTTCGTACTTGAGATGGCCTAAATCCTGATTTTCCCATGTTGAATAATCACAAATAGTGGTCACAAAAACACAACACAAGTTCATAAAAAAGTAGATACCAAAGAACACTAAAAAAACACTCGATACGTAATGATTTCCCGTTGTCGCTACAAACGCCACGGTAAGAATTCAGATCTTATAAACATCTGTACCTCTTAGATTTTATTGCAGTTCCGAGGATAATTTATGGCACCCGGGTGGGCTGGCCTTTATACTCTTATCTTTTATTTCGGTGTTTCTGGTACTACCACCATCTAGCGGTATTAGTTTGTCCCTACAAGGTATCGAACACCCTTATGCCGCGTTCATGGAGAGAGGCTAAAGGCTACTACACCAGTACCCACGAAGGTACGTAGTATAAAATGGCGGGAATACATTTTATATGTTTGCATCCACCAAATATTCGAAACACCTTCGTGTTTAGTGGCTTTAGGGGCAGTGGCACCCCTCCAATTATTTAATGTTTTGAGATACTTAAAATCTGCTACTGGAAAATGACTATAATGTTTCCATGTCATCAGACATTAAAAAAACTTTCGCCGAGAAACGAGATCGCCTTAGATCGCCGAGGAAAAAATTTAAAAAATTTTACTTGCTGAGCCTTTGAAAAAGAGGAAATTAAAATTTATTTAACAGTACCTGGAAAATTGGAAACTTTAAACTTGGCACGCTCATAGCTTGGACTCCAAGATGGTTCAGAAAAATACCATGAAAAATTTTACGTTAGGGTAAAGTACTGAAGTATCTCAAGTACTTGTCAAGTGGTTAGAAACTTTAATATCTGCGCGGTGAAACCCCTCAAAGTTATTTGTGCGTGTTGAGGATAGGACAGTTAAAAAAGTAGAACAGTATAGAAATGACTATGGTTATTTAATATTTATATTTATGTTCTGCGAATATTATTCTAGTATTCGAGACTGAAGGCGCAGTCATACTGCGCACATGTACACACACATTTTCTTCTTCCGGGACGAGCTACCCCCTTCTGTATCTCTCTCTCTCTCTCTCTCTCTCTCTCTCTCTCTCTCTCTCTCTCTCTCTCTCTCTCTCTCTCTCTCTCTATTTCTGGCTGAAAGCGCAGGCATACCGCGCACATGTACACACACCCACTTTCTCCTTCTCGCGATAAGGCACCCTCTCTCTCTCTATCTCCTTCTGACTAAAGGCGCAGGAATACTGCACACATGTACACACATACTTTCTCTTTCTCACGACAAGAAAGTTAATGGGGTGACAGCGATTTGTAACAGATTTTAATTCACCAAGTCTCATTTTCTTGATAATTTTATTGCTCATATTTCACGTATACCAAAATTTTCTCGAAAATAAATAGCATTCTTGTAAAATAAATGCTGTTACGAATATTTTCATTAAAAGAAAAGCATACTATTCATAACCCTTTCCTGAAAACATCTTTTCCAGTGCGTCTCGTGGCTATAAAAAGTTTTTGCAATGCCTCATTGAAACCAGACAGCAATTAATGGCACGTCAAACATTTTTGGAACAGTTTCAAACTGCATTTAGGAAATTAACTGCGGATTTAAAGTTCCAAATATGTTTTGGCACCGAGGAAGGAGATGAGAGGCTTGTTTGTTTTTATTCGCTCGAAGTTTTAATATCTCTTTCGGCGTTCTGGCAAATTAATTAATTGAGAGTTTCGATCGTAATAGCGTTATTCTGTTATCTGAATTATAATGTGAAGCAATTAGCTCATATAGCACGGATTATTGTTTGGACGGGGAGTGGTTAGCTGGTTCGAATTTTGTTGTTTGTAACCGACTTCGATGCCTAAAGTGTATCATCTATTTTCTGGGACTTTTCTGTCGTAAATCTCACGAGTTTTCTTCGAAACTCCACTAAAAGCCTAAGATATGCGCCCCTTTCCCTAATTTCCGATAAAGGCATATATTCCCTCAAACTTCTCCCTGGGACCCAGATTAGGGCGAAAAATCGCGTTTAACGGCCATCGCGGAGAACATACAAACGGAAAAACTAATTGCCTATAAATCCTAATTAAACACCAACAATCGAAAACCCTTCGAACTTAATTGCGGCGACGAGGAGGGGGAAAGAAGGTGAAAAGATGAAAGTAAGGAGAGGCCGCGGGGAGGGGGCCGAAGGGGCCCGGTCGATAAAACGGTCGCGTGTTCGCGGACCGAAAACCGGATTACTCCCGTGGGTTTTGCTCCTGTTTTCCCGGAAAACGTCCGATACATCAAACGCGTCCCTTCGGGAAAGAGTAAATATTACTCGGGACGTGAATAAGGACTTTCCTGCGGAATTAATTTGGAGCCTTTAAACGGGTAAAGGATAGACTTTGCCCGGGAACTTTTCCTGAGGGATTAAAACGCAGGCGGGCAGTTCGTGGCCTTCCAGTACTTTATCGCCGGGACGGACGGGACGAATAAAACGGGATTAAAACTGCCGAAAAATACTATTTCCACGAGTACTTGCATAATTAATAATGTACAGCGAAATGAGACACCAGAAGAATTAAGTAAATGGTGGTAGATAATGGTAGTAGTCGAATTGACTGGGTGCTGTACTCAAGGAGAGAGCAAATTTTGGTGGGTTTTAAATTTATGCGAGTTTTCACCATTTCATTAACATATCAACATATAACAAATATCATTTTCATCAGGCTATTATAGGCCAAGGGCGAGACTGGGAAACATCGAATTTTCCAACCCTACGAGAAAACTCGTGAAAAATTCGGAAAGTTTTGAATTTTCAATATTATTTTGAATTTTCGCGAGAAAACTATCCGATCTGTCATGGCGGCTGACATGACGTCATTATCTGGTAGACATAAACGGACAGCTTCGATAACATTCCAAATAACTGAAATGAACTCTAATTCATAATTCATAATAATTTTATAAACGCATATTAACGTTAAACTGGATCTTAGCTTAAAATGCGTTTAGAATGTGTTTCAATAAGGTTACTATGGTTACCTCCATGTAAAGAATACACGGAACAAAATACTGTAGTGACGTTTGTGAAACACATTCTAAACGCATGTTAAGCTAAAATCAATTTTAACGTTAAAATGCTTATATGAATAAGAGGATTAAAGTTTATAAGTGGTGTGTAGTACCTTAAAGGGACGCAACTGGGATTAAGAGAGGGTGCGCCTCCTCCTCAATTATGGAAGGCCCTCAAATACATCTCAGTTTACGGAAAGAATATTTGGCAATATCGTAACACATTATATTCGGCGAATATCAGTATACATCGACTAGGGTAGACAGCGTGCGAGCGGTTAGATATATGAGAGCGGATCGGTCGCGCGAAAGTCAACGCCGAAAATGATACAATTCTGGCGATTTTTTGTCAAATAAATTAGATTTCCTTATTTCTAAAAGGCCCTTGAACCCTTGCAAATTGTTATTTCAATGTAACTAGTTTAAATTAAATAACTAGAGATTTTGGAACTGCTATTAATATTTATCTGCCATTGATACTTACAAAGTTCACATTACATTGCATTACACTCATTTACATTGGTCGAGTTCGTAACCCTCGTAACTATTGAGATATCAGTTAAATTTCAAACAAGGTTGTACGAGGAGAAAGGGGGGCAGGAAAAGGTTACTATTAGCACCTGTAAATGCACGAAATGTCTTCCCCTTCGTGGCACGGTTAGAGCAGAGTTGTTACTGTTGAAACAGAGTTATTCCTATTGTCGTCTCTTGTTGGAACACAGGAGATTGTTCCTGTTCATCACCTCCACCGAACATTTTAGTGAGGAAGAACGTACGCTGGACCTGTTGTGTGCGTAAACTGAGTGCACTAGCCAGGAGCAAATGTACCTTTGGTGTTTTTACCTTGACTGACTTTACCTATACGAATGATAGCAGACGATACAACGTCTGATTAACTGTTCGTAATCGGAGAAGAGACAAAATCGTTTCGAAATCCGTTGTTACGCGCCGACATATTTGAGATAATCTCGTACAATAAGGAATACTGACGGAAGACATCGCCTGAATCTGATACGTGCTGCGCACCCTTCGTCTGTTCGTAATCCCCAGATCTACTTTCCTCGGCGGCCGCTCTCTCGCTCTTTCTTGGATAAGACGAGACCTTTTGGCGTTACTTTCGTCAATTTCGACGGCAAACTCAAACTGCATTTTAATCAATATGCAAAATACGTCCCAGAAATCGTCCGCCCGTCTCTCCCTTGCGTACGACGCCAAGGAGGAACGACAGGGGATCACAAATCGGGGGACAGGGGCGCGCCACGAACGATGGAACACAATCGATTGTGGGGAGATATCTTTTTGAAATCTCGCTCCATCTTCGACGTGACGGACGGATAAACACCCTGTAAATTCATAATTTAGCAGAGTTTTTCTTAGCACACTTTCAGGCACTTATACAAACATATTTGATGTTTGGAGTATTAATCGAATTCGAAACAAATGTAGTATCACGTCATATATGTACCACCTCTAGCGGCACGTAAACAAACCACTGTTACATGCAGATTCAATTTCGCGCGCTTATTTCATGTTAGCAAGAGTGAGCGATGCGGTCCGTTCCACTGTAGATCGACCGAACGGCGATTTTGAATGCTCTTTTATAATACAAAGATTTTGAATCAAAATACTCCATATCATCAATACATTCCACAACGGTTTTCTATAACAGTTTGTTATAACGAATTTCCAAAAAATTCCCAACTCTTCTGGAAGAGCTTTCCAAAAACATTATCGAACTTTAGGAAACAGGAAGTCCCTATAAGCTCCAGGAATTTATCGAACATCCTGGAACAATATATATCCTGGAACCTGGAATATCCTCAAAGATCCTTGAACCATATGGAACATTTTTTGAGACCGTTTTAACACCTCATGATAATACAATGATTTCATATCTTTGTCCTAATATTCTGACCAGGATAAACAAAAGCACCAATGGCATTCGCATGCGCCTCCACCATTTCTTATAAATCACCTTAAAACATTTTTATTGTTATAACAATTTCCCATCTACAGCAATTGCAGAGTATTTACGACGTAAGCAAATAGTTTACGCGCCTTCGTATTGCATGATACTTGAGCCACGATATGTACGTATCGTCGTGCTGTCGTGTTTCTATCAGACATCTCGTAAATTGGCTAAGTAAGAAATGAAAAGGGGAAGAAATGAAGATCTTTAGGATTTTCATTTAATTTATTTTCCTCATTCAAACTAACAGCATATGGTAATGACTAATGACAGAAGAGAAGAAGAGAAGTGTTGGCCTCAGAAAACAAGCCTACCGTCAGGTACACGAGGGTTTTCCCATATTACAAAAATTTGCACAAAATGGTCATCACGTTGAATACGTGGAGAAGCAATAGTCAATCTTCAATAACGTGTACTTCATGTAACGTATAATTAACAACTGACGCGACGTGTCAGTGCCTGTCAAACGTCAAACAACATCGTTGACAACTCAACTATGGTACAGCAACTCACAAAATTCAAAAATGGATAGCTGTACACTCTCTACTTGTCCAGCTAGACAGGTATTACGTTCTTTGAGGGCAATTTCGAAAAATAATCCGATGATCAAAGTCTCCAGGTGCTGAAAGAAGATCGGTCACACCGAGCCCTTCCGGAAAGAACACCATAACGGAAATGCTACAGAACGAACTCAAGAAGAAAGAATGTCTGCTGAAGCACTTGATCGACGATTACGAAAGTTTACGGTTCAAGTACTGCTCTATCAAGCAGGAGTTCAAATCGTTCAAGGAAGTGTACAGACAGGTACGAGTTCTGTCATGATCATACTGATTACACTCTAGCTATTCCTTTAAATTATTTTTTATTTTCCGTTTACTGCGAGGTTTTTAGTTGGAGCTGGACAACGGAAAGTTGATGATGGAAAAGAAGAAATGCATAAGCTGCCAGGAAGGGATCGTCGCTTCGCTCAAAACCGAACTGGAACATTGGAAGGCACAGTTAAGTACGAAACAAAGACGCTAAGGATTTTCCTTCTTCCAGGTCGAACTCAAAAATAGGAATTTTTTTAGTAAAAGAGGACAGTATTAGAGAAATGAGAGAAAAATTTTTGAGAAAAAACATGAAATGTGAGAAGTTTTGCCAAATTTGCCGGTTTTCAAAGTGAAATTTTTAAACGTTTTCGTATGTTATTCTCGTGGGCTAAGCGACAATAATAAAGTTTGGTTATTGAACTATGCGCCGATATTTCAAATTTCGTGGAAAGAGTGTGTAGGAATAAGTGAAAAAACGATTATAAACGGCGAGGTTTTCGCGCCTTCGCCATTTTGAAATTTTAAATGAGGGTGTGCTTAGCGGAGATACGGTAGTGGCTAAACGACCGTTATTGTTTATATCGTATGTCGTAGTTTATAACGTTTCTATAAAAATCAAACAAACAGGACCAAACCGCCTAACTCAACTCTGCTTTCCGGAGGATTCTACACAGGAAGTCGCACTTCATAATATTTCTAAGAGGAAAAACGAGCTGGAATATAAATTAATACGGTTTCAATGCGTTCTCCTCGGTCAATTAACCACTACCATTTAAGTTTTGTCGTTGCCATCGTGAGCATACTGCGATTATTTTGAGATTCCATGTGAAATGAGTCGAAAATCCCATGAAAATGGACATGTTCATGAAACTTTGTTAATTTATATGTGTTATTGTGAAATATCGTGTGGAAAGTAGTGCGACATGTGTAGAAAACATCCCATGGATGTAGCAGAAAGAGAAATTGGTGTCTTTTCATGCTTGCCATATTAGTTAGAAGTCCAAAGAGTATAAGAAAAGGCGAAAATTTAATGCGTATATCGTTTTTTACGGTTTCTTATTGATCAGTAGTGATTTTTTGGCGAGTTTTTAATTTCCATGCAATTAGTCTCTTATGTAAAATCCCACGGATCATTTCCTAAAATTATAATCGATGTTTTCGAACTAGTTATTCCACGTACTTTCTACTCGTATACAGCTTTTATAAAAATTCCACCTGGAAAACCTAAAATGTCTGCCTCGAACACATCGCCTTGGGAGCTCAGCATCTTTCCATTCCAGGAACCGACAGTTACAAGATAAGATCCCAACCAACGGCGACGTGAAGCGTAGGATCGAGAACATCGAGAATCTGATCCTGAGCCAGAACAAGATCCTCTCCGAGATCTACCAGCACGACATGACAAAGAAACTCTCAGATTTCAGGTGCGCTTCGACCGTCACCGATTCCAACGAGTACGAGCGGCTGTCGGTCGAGAACAAAACGCTGAAAGAGCAACTCCGGCAGAGGAAGACGCACTCGGTGTCGACGACGACGAACTACGCCACGGCGGAAAAATCCACGCACCGAGGGTATGAAAACCAGGAAACCGGCGTCCAAACCGGCGAGGACGCCGCAGGTGCATCTAGGAAGAAAACCGGCGCGTCCATGATTCCCTTGCGGACGGACAAGCCCACCTCCACGACCAATTACTCCGAGCTCCAAGACGTCAAACGAGAATACTCGGCGTGCAAAGAGAAGAACGCGCAACTAACCGAGCAAGTGAAGAGTCTGAAACGAGACCTGCAAAACTTCGACGAGCTGGAACAAGAAAACTTCAACCTGAAGATGGAACTAACGAGACTAACCGAAGACACCTGCGAGCAGATCTCCTCGCTGCAAGCGAAGATCACGCAGTTGGAGGAGCACGACAACGACAGGAAGGTATTGCTGGAGGCGGCTTCCGTCGAAATGGATCGCATCAAGCGGGTTATCCAGGATACGCCCGTCGAAGGGCACCCCCAACTAGAGGAGTCCTTCGTGAAGCTGACGCAGAGCCTGCGACGCCTCACCACCGAAGTGGAGGGCGATAGGGAGAAGGCTAAGAACTTGAAGAACCTCCTGAACCAGCAGCAGACGCTTATGAAGGAGAAAGCGGGACCCGCAGATTTACAAGACACCATCAGAAAGCTACAAGCAGAGCTCGCGAGGAAACAACACCTGATCACCGAGCTGGAACACTGCGTGGACCAAACCAACGACGTCCTAGACGAGTGCGAGTGCACAGTAAAGGATCTGACCGAAGAGAACGCGCAGTTGAGGGCCGAAAAGGACGCACTGGACAAAGAGTGGAGGGAAAAGTACAACGACCTCATCAAGATCAACGAAAATCTGATGGAGGAGCTCGACAACCTCGAGACCGTCGAGCAGACCGTCCACTTCTTGACCGAGCAATTCACGATGCTCCTCGAGCAGATCAAGCAGATGAGTCGAGTGATATCGGCGCTCGCCAACAGCGAAATATCCCCCAATCGCAACTCGGCGAAGGTGACCGCCACCGTGCACGTCGATAAAGGAAATCCACCCGATCGAGGAGCGAAGGACGTAAGTTCAAATCCCAATTTTCCAAATTCTGGTGGTGTTCCAATTGGTTCCAGCGGGCCTTCGCTTCGGACGGACACTGAGGAACGACGCCCGCCGACGGGCCCCCGAAGGTCGTCGTTGAAGACCACTGCGCACACGCCGAGACGCCATTCCATCGCATTCGTCGGCGAGAGCCCATCGACGGACCAGCCCGACTTTTCGATCAAAAAGGACAGCAGAGGGACCAACACGCACCATGGGAGTGCCGATGTGGAACAAGAGATAAACGTCATCCACTTGGACCGAAGCTTCGGGAGCCCCGGCGACACCCCCGTGTATTCCTTCGAGAGGCTCGGGGGGCCTGCGACGACCCGCCCCAAGTCCCAATCGTCCCTGCGCCCCTCCGGACCGGTCGGGGCCGCCCAGCGGGCCGCGAGGAGCGTGTCCGAGGCCACGATCCGCTCGGACTACGACGCCGCCTCGACCGGGAGCGAACCCCCAAGGAAAAAACCCTCGTGTCTGTGCACGGGGACGCTGCTGTGCAAGATGAAGTGCGACAAGTGCAAGGTGCGCTACAAGCAGCTACTCGGCGGGGAGAACTTCGATCCCGACTCCGTGACGTACCAGCACTCCTGCAAGACTCCAGAACGCGTCAGAAGGCCGAAAATTCGTCAGCTCGAGGCGATCAAGAACGACGTCGCCGTCATGCTGACCGACAACAACCTGCTGCTGAAAGAGGTCCTCGACATGCTCAACAACACGATAAGGAGGCTGAAGGCGATGGACAGCAGCGACCCCGAGGTGCGCTCCGTGAAGCAGGAGGTCGTGGAATCTCTGAGCTACCTCGAGAAGGTCCTGACCGAGAAATCGCAACAGACCCAACCGTCCAAACAATGTCAATGTTGCGACTGTATGGATGTGCTCAGCGAGATGTTCTGTCAACAAGATAATTGTCGTTATAAACGTAAACGGTGAAACTGTCAATATTAATTCGACGCATCTAATGTGACTTTCGGTCAGCCTAATATCGAATGAGATATGTATGTTGTGCTCTAGTAGAATCTGTTAAGAAAACGCCTTTTTTATTAGCCATTTTAGAATGTGGATGTCGTCGTGATTTACTTTTCGTTGAGGTGCTGCGACCTCTCTAAAATTCCCAGGTTTCCAAGCACTAGCTTTTTTGCTGACGTCGTTCTGGGGCTGGGCCTACCGGGTTTACATCGGACCGATTTAGAGAGGCACGCCGGGTTGCGATCACGGAACGTCCATTCGAAAGGTATGCTTCGACGGCAAACGCACTCTGTTCACATGGCAACTGACAGGGTGCAAAACAAAACTAGAAGTATGCCTGTCGAATAAAACTGTTCTCCGCCCACTACGACCTCTACAGCTTGAATATTACCCATTTCAAAAAAGGAAGTTATGATGCCGCACTCTGTATAATCAGTTCTTAATTGAACTACGGACAAAGTATTTATTTCAAAGAGTTGAAAGACACAGAAGGGAGGGCTAGTCAGAACATAAATGTTTTATTGACGGGAGACGCCATATTGGGAAGGTACTTTTCGTTGTGCTTGCAAATTAGACTACATTTCAGAGATTAAAATAAGGATTTGTTAAAATATTTTGGCCCTTTAACCTGCTGCTAGTCCCTATGTTAATTTGCTAATAATGTTTCTATGTTAATAAGTGGATGTGGTTGCCCTCACATTTTACAAGGGGTTGACATTCTATTGTCCCATTTTAATCGGTTCGAATTATAGTTTGAACTATTAGCACCTACAATTCACAATATCCAGCCTAATTCAAGGAGATGCTAGGATTTCTTCTATGTTAAACATTGGCTAAATCTGTGTTCTTTCAAATCAAGCAACCCTTTATTCCCTCCTTAAATAACCTACTCCGCATTCACCGTTCCCGAGCATCATCCCCCCCTCAATTTCCCCCATAAGCTTCCCGAATTTCGCCACATCATCGTTTGTCTCTTCAACACCTCTTAACAAACGCCATTTCGAGAATTTCCGATCCCATCTCCTTTTCGACAGCGCCTCCCGACCCGTTGACGTCCCCACCCCCCTCCCGGACTCATTTAGAATTCCCGAGCAGCATCCCCCCTCTTCCAGGTGATAAATGAAGAAGTATCTGGCGCGCCTTCGGACGAATCCACAAGTCATTCATCAAAAAATAGAACGTTACGGTAACCCCGATGTGTATATGTTCTATTGATTTTCCTTTCTGTCACGATGGAAGATTTCTGTACGTAAAATTGCTTTGATCAAGTTTCCTCTTTGGATACAACCACAATGATGAAGTAAAAATATCTCTTTTAAAATATTGTAACGACAGCCCCTGTATCGGGATTGTTGCCATGCCGTTTGGTTTTTCTACGTAAAAAACGGTTACAAATTGCAACGAATGCGCACGAAGCGACGCAGACTTTTAGTGTGCTGCACTAGCGCCATGGTAACAATCCCGGTACAGGGGCGGTCGTTACAATACGATACACTCCGTTGTTACTAGAATTTTTGCTTGTTATTTAAATCATACTTTAAAGAGCGTGCGGCACCACCCGCACCGTCGCTGCTTCCGGCGTCAATAGCGCCAAGCGCCAACTCCACGCCCTCGTCCATTGGTGCAAGCAGATACAAGTACGCAAGCGCGAGAGAGAGGGGATAAGTTTACATAGTTACACAGCGTTAGTATTAACGTTTCAAATTGTAGATGGAAAGGAATTTTGCCTTTAATGGGGATATAGATGATGTGCTTTTTAGTATTAATATAAATGCAGGTTTGCTTGTAAATAATAGCCTGTTATGAGGCGCTAAAAAAGGTTATTTTCTAAACCATTCCATGAGGGGCCCTCGTGCGTTCATTGTTTGAAACCTAATCATTCGGTCGAGGTTATTTTCCCTTTCAAAAGGGCCATCAGAACCCAATTCCAATCCTTTACGATCGAATTTGTACCGGACATTAGCGTTAACGACGGGCATTAATTTTATTACCCATCCGCTAATGCGGTCGAATTAACGGCCACGTTTGTGTCCATTCGACTTCCAGCAATGGAGAGGATCGAAAAATCTGGAATAAAATTCCTCAAGTACTTCGTTTTCGCTGCCCAGTTTTGCGGCATAGTGACGTTCCCGGGCCAGAAAAAGGTGTACAAGGTTTACGTGGCACTCGTAATTTCTCTACATTTCGCTTCGTACGTTTATCTGAGTTGCGCCAAGGCGACTCCGACTTTCCAGGCGTTTCCCGTCATCGTGGTCCTAGCTGATGAAGTCGCGGTTCTAATGGCGGTTCTGACCTGCGTTTGCACCATCGTGCAAGTAGTCTTCCGTCGACCGGAAACCTTCGAACAACTTCTCAATTATTTGCACTACTTCGATCAATGCTCGGAGTTTCCGTTAATGGGGGACTCCTGGTTTTTCCGCTTTCGTAAGAACACGATCTTTTGGTTCCTCGTGGTGACTCTCCACGTCGACATCCTCGGCACTTTGCTCCCCGACCAATGGATCTGGATCGACGCGGTAGGTTTTCAAAATTTCTACGCCTATTACCTACCAAGGAACGTACAGTTGTACATCACTAAAATGATTAGACTCGTGAGGATGTATTTCCTTATGGAGATTATCGCGAGGTTTTTGATCCTCGAAGACTGGCTGAAGGGATCTTTCGAAAACCTAACGGCCCGAAAGAAGGCGCCTTTGATATCGACCACGACGAGCTTCGTCAAAAATTTGAAGCTCATTTCCAGGTTGCACTTCAACTTATGCGAGGCGATAAACGCATTGAACGATTTGTACGGCATAGGCTTAATGTTCGATGTATTGTCCGGGATTACGTTCTGCCTGGAATATTCCATATTGATGATATCGTTGACTATGGTCGAGGAAAACGTCGACGGTATTTACTTCGGAGTTAATTTGAGGATCGTTTGCAGCTTTTGGATCATCGAATCAGCAGTAAGTAAAGTTGAACATGAATAAAATACTTTTAGAAACCACAACTACGATATTTAGATTGGCGCGAAATTAAAAGTTTATCGGCGTCATCCTGTCGCCCCTTTGTGTATGCCGCTAATGTAGTGAATACGTAATAAGTACCGATCTACTCAATCAATTCCAGCCAAATTTGAACCTTGCATAGAATGGTGTACAATCCATCGTTTCAAAAAATTTGAACTCAAAGGGACCAAGATTGTGGCTGCAATTGGCTGGGGAGGTCTGCAATGAAGATACCATTTATGAACGGTGTAACAGTTCGCAAATGGAATATGCCATCCAAACCCAAGTTAACAGCGAGACAGTATTGAGTGCATAGATGTATTAAGACTAGGCAAGGTATATGCCACCTTCTATTAAAAAATGAAACGCGAACTTTTACTTCCACTCCGTGGTCTAACTATCTTTGTGTCTCACATGCGCGTGATCGACCGTCCTTGTATCATTGCAAAAGAAATCTTTAGGAAAAAACAGCACATATTTTTAGCCACGACTCTCACTAGCAGGGACCCTCACAATCGACTCCCACTAGCTGAGACTCTCAATCATTCATAAGGCAGTCTTCCACGACTCTCATTAGTCGGGGGTCTCACAATAGACTCCCACTAGCTGAGATTCTTAATCGTTCATAAGGTAGTCAGCTGCGACTCCCACTAGCTGAGACTCTTAATCATTTATAGGGCAATCAGCTAGGGCTTTCACTAGTCAGGACTCTCACAATCGATTCCCACGAGCTGAGAGTCTCAACCAATCATAGGGCAGTCAGCTAGGACTCTCACAATCGACTCCCACTAGCTGAGACTCTCAACCAATCATAGGGCAGTCAGCCACGACTCTCACTAGTCGGGACAATCACCATCGACTTCCTCTAGCTGAGACTCTCAATCATTCAATTATATACACACATTTACTTCATACATACACATTCACATTAGCGTAATTCCATGTTCATATACATATCTATATAATTTTATATTTATTCATCCTTTTACTGATACAGTTTGTACGATGTTAAGTGAGTTTCAAGCGTGACTTAAAGTGGTTATTGTAATGTAGTCTAAGATTTGTTACGTGATACAATGAAAGTGTATGCTAGAGTCTCTAACGTTAGAGGCTGATGTCATCTTGTGAGAAGGACGACCCATGATAAAATTCACACGTACCCCGTATAATCAATTCAAAAATATGTTCTTAAGCACAGTTCCTAAATTTAATAGTCTTTACGACTGAAGTTAATGTAAACTATAAAGTTCAAATCGACAAACTGTAACATAAATAAACATTCAGATGTCCACCGGCCATATCGCGCACTGTTGTTGCCAACATGATATATGCCGCGGATTCGAATATGTACATAAGAGTTGTTTACCTACTCCCCACTATAGTTGGTACATATATGACGTCGCCAGGTGACGTTTTAAATGAGGCATGGTTAATAATGCTATAACTGCTAGTGAAAAATTACATTGCAAAGTTTATTGAAGGGATAAACCGAACGAAAATCCGAAATAATTTTCTCAGTTAACGTAGGTCAAAAAATTGCTTGCGATATAATAATACTAAAGATTTTTCAATCAAAGTGCGAGGTAGGAGGATCATTTTTCGTGGATTTGCACGGCTAGAAATTTATTCCCCCTCTCTCGCGCGCTTGCGTACTTGTAACGGTGCGCACCAATGGACGAGAGGAAGGCGTGGTATTGGCGCTTGGCGACAGTGAGAGTGGTGCCGCACACATCGTCAATCATCGCATACATACGTTTATTGTGGCAACAAGAGTCAAAATAATGAAGAAATGGCAAGAGGAAAAAAGGCGGAAAGGCTAAAAGAACAAATTGAATCCAAGTGTGCTATGCAAAATTGCTACGCGGTGATTTCAATAAGGCGCGTCTACCGAAATCATTTTGATTCATACAGGGTGTTTTGTAAAAGCGTAATAACTATTACAGTAAACCGATCAGCAAGCAAAAAAAGAACTATCAGTAAATATAACGTTTCATGTGTATTATTTGCTTGTGATCTCTAATATCGTCTCACATACGTTGCGTGTACACAATGACCGCTTCACTTAATACCGGTCCATTAACTTATGATATCTATCGACCTAATTACGTGGATATTACGTGGAGAACCGCCGACATTTACTGAAAATGCAAGGCCCTGAACGCTCCCACTTGGATTTTCTAAAGCCTTTGCTGTTCCTTTGCCAGATTTTCGGCTCGGCATGCGTCAAACCGCCCGGGAGGCATTACAAGTATTACGTCATCCTCGTTTTCGTCGGGCACATCTCCAGTTACGTTTACCTTGCCTTCGGAAAGACGAGACCGCTGGCGAAAATATTCTCCTTCGTCGTGAAGGTTACCGATCAGGTCTCCATAATGTTCCTGATGTTATCCTGCCTGTGCACCTCCCTTTCTGCGGTCTTCCTTCGCCCTGACACCTTGTCAACCATCTTCGACACGCTGGATCGATTCGATCGAACGATAAGGCTGAGACGCTGGGACTTCGACGCGAAGGCCAGATTCTGGGCTATTTTCACGTGGACTTTCGTTTCTTTAACGGTGATGTTGAGCGTAGATGGCCTGATCTGGACCAGACTCGGATTGGCGGAGTTCTGCTCGTATTACGTAGGAAAGCTCGTCCAGCTGAACGTCGCGAAGGCCACGCATCTGCTCAGGATCTGCGTCGTGATCGAGCTCCACAGGAGATTCTCTCTGCTCGAGGGTTACTTGAGGAAATCGTTCGAAAACTCCCGCGGAAAATCCACGAAGAGACTCTCGAAGAAGGTCCAGAAGGTTACGAAATTACATGACATGCTCTGCGAGGTGCTCGTCATGCTGAACGAGCTGTTAGGCTTTTCTGTCGTTTTCGACGTACTAAGTAACATCATGTTTGCGCTCGAGTACGTTTCACTTATGATATCCTTCAGTTTGCAAAAGGAGGACCTCTTTGGGTACTACGTTGGCCAGCATATGCTGCTCGTGTGCTGCTTATGGCTACTGGAATCTTGTGTAAGAGAAACATAGCTCTGAATCATTTTGTAATGCGAAATTACCCCTAAAAAAACCCAAACACACTGTATACATAAGGTAGATTCAAAAAACGAACACGTCGCCAAGTCACTTTCACCAAAGTATAAATTCACTTCAGGTATACGCTGCACCATATATCGACTTGTAAATTAGTCATACCTGGCCAGGATTATACACCTACACTTCGACTTTCAATTGAAACCTCTGAAAAATACTGACCGAGCAGGCTAAATAGATGGTTCCTGCTGGACAGCAGGTTTCCTACAAGAACAAGTGACGGCTATAACATTCCCTTTCCTACTTAAGTCCCAAAAATGATTAACGAGCGGTTGACCCCTATGAATGACTATTTAATATATTTAATGACGCCGATGAGGCACTAAATAAAATAATTAATTTCGCACGAATCAAAAAAATCTTCAAACGATTTCCGATATTCCCAATTTCCCAAGCAGATCGATCATTAGCTGTTAATTGAAATTATGGAGGTTTAATCAAGGTCAATTTATCACTTCAATGGCTTCATATTTGATGGAGATCTTTTCATTTCAATCTTCTTCAAAAAAGAATTTTCTTTTGCGTTTCCAACTTCTTCCTTGAGAAGGTTGTCATGGCTTCATTAGCCTTCTCAGACTCTCGGCACATCCCGTGGTCCCAGTGCGTCACCGTCCCCGTCACCGCCGGCCGAGCCCCCAAATTGCAACGAGCACGCACCTAGTGAAGCGCAAAGGTTTTCGGTTGAAATAACGTAACATCATGGGTACACGTAGTGTATAGTGATTTTTGCTATACATTTTGAATTATTCCGGGGAAAAAAGTATTTTTTATGCATATATGCTCGTTGAAGTGACAAAATACGAAAAAAGCCATACCATAATGACTACCAATATTGTGTCCCTATTATCTACATTTATCTTGAGCAAAAATTGTTAAGTACGTAATGGTGAATCATTTAGAGTATTTACTTACACACAAATAATTGCTTGTACTTATCGCAGTACTTAACACAATATTAAAAGTTATTACATGACCAACATAAATACTTCTAGTCGACCAAGGCATTCCAAAGTGTCCAATATGCATCAGGAGTTTAATTTCATGAAATCCTACTTGTACTGGTGCCAGATTTTCGGCGTGGCGAAGCTAAAACCGCCGGGAATGCCCTTCAAACTCTACCTAATTTTGTTGATGGCTCTCCACGTGGCGAGTTACGCGTACCTGACTTACAACGAAACCGGGAAGATGTACCAGTCGATCGGATTCACGATGATAATAATAGACCAATTGAGCGTCGCGTTCGTCGCACTGAGTTGCATCTGCGCCAATCTCTCGGTCGGATTCGTCCATCCTAACGCGATGCGGGAGTTTTTCAAGCTCATGAGGTATTTCGATAGGAGGGTCGGCGGTAGGGTGGACAGATCGGCGGCGTATTGGTCGTGGATGGCAGTGATGCAAATCGACGGGATGGTTATAATCACCGTCGACGCCGTCGTGTGGTCGAGGCTGTTCGGGTTGCATAACTACTCGTTCCATTTCGGTAGAAACCTCGAGGTGTACGTGGCCAAAATGGCGCGTCACCTTCTGCACTGGCTGGTCATCGAGATCGGCGATAGGTTCAAATCGCTGAACGAGCACCTGGAGAAGAGTTTCCTATCAAGGGTGTCCGTCATTTCTGACGTCCGACAAGGAGAGACCGTGAGGATTATCAGAGACGTAACGAAACTGCACGATTGCCTGTGCGATTCCGTGAATATGTTAAATGATCTATACGGGATGTTGCTGCTGTTCGACGTTCTGGCTCAAATAAGCACCGCGTTACTCTTTACGGTAATCATGATACTCCACTCGCTTATATCCATCGATGGCGATTCGACCGCCTTGTTCACCGTATCTTGCATTTGGATCATGGAGTCAATCGTAGGTTTTCTACTCAGTCTGGCACCTATGGATGCAATAATATAATATAGTGATAATAAGCAAGTTTTAATTTTTTAAGGGGCCACCATTTTGTTTTCGTTTTTGGACATTTACCCCATACGGTCTTTACACTGCGTTTCATGTGAATCAATTAAAAAATGCGCTTTTTCAATTCCTTCAGCCAGACACCCTCTGGTCGCTCCGGCTACCGACTCCGCTCCCCTACTAAATACTGCACCCTCAGTCACTTGTATTCCTAATAATCACGCACTGAAACACCAAGAGCTTTTAATGTTTTACATTCGTTCAGTCAGACACCCCTTGGTCTCTCAGGCCACCGACTCCGCTCCTCTACGATATACTGCACCCTCAGCCACTTGTATTCGTTAGAATCACGCACTGAAACACCAACAGCTTTTACTGTTTTACAGTAAAAGTCTTAAGTTAAACTCTTAAGAAAAGAGGTGTTTGCGACTACGACAGGAACTCTAACCCGAAACTCTCGGGGTATATACGAGATACAAGAAAAATGCCGATGGTTTAACACTGATTAGAAGAGATTTTGTTTTTGTCTCTTGTCGAGAGTGCCGATTTCGATTCCTTGTTGCAGTCGTCAACACCTCTTCCCTTATAATCCATATAATTCAATGCGTTCATTAGTATTGGCTATAGTTGCTTCGGGTTCAGAATTCCAATTAATGGAAACTCTCCTTTCCAGATAAACATTTTCCTATTGGCTCTGTCCGGAGATCGCATCGCTAAACAGGCGAACAGTATCGTGCCTCTCTGTTACAAATTATTACACCGCCTGGACTCTAACGTTCTCCTGGAATCTCATCTCGTAAAGAAGGAAATCAAGACTCTAATCCAACAGGTGACGCAGAGGAAACCTTGCTTAGATGCGGCCGGATTCTTCGTAGTTAATTTCAACATGGTCGGCTTCGTAGTCACGAGTTTTACCTCGTATATTATCGTAGCGGTGCAGTTCTTGCTTAAGGAAGCGTGAAGGGGAGTTTCAGCTTTCCTATTCGCTGTTGGAGCCGAAGTAAATCGGTCTTTTCACGTGTGTGCCGTGTTTTCTGAAATAGCTTGTTTAAGTCGACTTTCCTGTGTGCCCCTGGGGATTAAACTGTTGTAGTCATGGAGTTTATACGTAGTTTACACGGAATTGTATCACTACAGGCAAATTAACTGTTATTAAGAGTAGATTAATAAAAGTTTGTTAGAGTTTTACTTCGATAGAGCAAAACGCAACTTTACCAGGCATTCGAGGTGCGTTCGCAAGTAGAATTAGAGCCTTTATCAAATTGGATGCTCCTCATAACTTCTATGGGCACATTACAGTATATTTCACTCTAACATGCCAACGTAATTATAATGTTTTCAACATGGAAGTACACGAGCAACGTATATCGTGACTAATAGAACAAATAGTATTTCATACGAATCACTTATCAGAATCATTGCGCAAATAATGTAATTGCAGGTAACTAATTGACTTACGTAATTAAAAATAAATATTGATTAATGGCGAACGTTAGATACGTTAGCTTTAGTTATAACAATACACTTTTTTTCAGTGCATTTCAGTGTAATTAATTAAATCTGTAATAACTTCCAATCGATCCAATTAATCAAAGCCAAATTAGAACCAAGGATAGTTTAGTACATAACCCACAATTTCTAAAATTTTGACACCAAACGCACGAAGGGTATAGCTGATATTAACTAAGGGAGGTTTTCATTCCGTAAAAATTTAATGGGATTTTTACGGCCTCGCATCCCTTTGACAGCACGGACCCCAAGAAAGATCCTCGTAAATAAATATCATTTATGAGCTTAAAAAGTAATCGTGAATTGGTTGAAAGAACACCTTGAAGGAATTTAACTGGTAGGGATTGAAATTTACCAAATATAAGTTGGGACAAAGTCACAAGTTTAAGTTGGCAGCAATTAACACAATGACTTAAGTAGGAGAGACCACTACTAAGAGTAAGGAGAAGATCCACTGAATGAAGGTGCAGCGATGCTTAGTGTAAATCTTGGCCAGGTATGAATACTTAAGTGGATTTTGGGATATATTTTATGGTGCAGTCAGTTGACGTTAACATTTCACAACCCTCGCATAAAAACGAAATGGATTGTTTTATTTTGCTAAAAAATAATGAATTACTTATTTTACGAGTCTTCACCGTTTAATTTCTGAGCCAGAAATACGTACTTTAGTGTCCAGTGCAAATATTTAAGTTTCCGTTAGAATAACACCCCGTGTTTACCCGCTCGAAACAAACGTTAAATAACATGGAAGCTAATTAACGTTTTTAATTATATTTGACCCGTTTGAGACGAAGCAGAAACGACACGTAATAATCTTTTATATCGTTCGAATATATTTGAATCCCGCCATTTTCCTGCTTCATATCCTCTATTACGAACATCTCACGTCCTCGATATTAACTTTTACGTCTCTCTTCAGCTTTGTTTACGTTACGGCGATTCAGGATGGAAATGGGAAATCGACGAGGTTTTCCATGTGAAAAGCGCGTGAAAATCCAACTGAATCGTGAGATGTAATTGGAATATCTTGCGTTTGCGTCGGGAAATTTTTTTATCTGAGAGAATAGTTTTGAGCATGTTTGAATGTGAGTGTTACACTGTGTTTTGTCTGACATTTTTTGGATGCTGGATACGTTTGTGCCATTAAAATTCATTCTTCACCCTTCAGTCTTCAGCAGAATACTGAAGAAGCTTCAGAAAAGTGAAGAATTTCGCTAGAAGGGCACGTTTCATTAGCAGTATGTTTCATCCGACATTTTATTAGAGCCTGAATATGTTTGTGTCATTAAAATTCATTCTTCACCCTTCACTCTTCGGCAGAACACTGAACAACCTTCAGAAAAGTGAAGAATGTCTCTAAAAGTCCACATTTCATTATCAGTACGTTTTATCTGACATCTCTTTGAACGCTGAATACGTTTGTGTCGTTAAAATTTATTCTTCACCTTTCAGTGTTCAGCAGAACACTGAAGAACTTTCAGAACAACGAAGTATTTCATTCATTAACCTTTAGTCTTCAGCAGAACACTGAAGAACCTTAAGAAAAGTGAAGAATTTCGCTAAAAGGGCAAGTTTCATTATAGCAGTATGTTTCATCCGACATTTTATTAGAGTCTGAATACGTTTGTGTCATTAAAATTCATACTTTAACCTTCAGTTTTGAGCAGTACACTGAAGAACCTTAAGAAAAGTGAAGAATGTCTCTAAAAAGTCCACGTTTCATTACCAGTATGTTTTATCTGACATCTCTTTGAACGCTGAATGCGTTTCTGTCGTTAAAATTCATTCTTCATCTTTCAGTCTTCAGCAGGACACTGAAGAACTTTCAGAACAATGAAGGAATTTCATTCATTAACCTTTAGTCTTTACCAGAACACTGAAAAACCTTCAGAAAGGCGAAGGATTTCACTCATTTTCCTTCATTCTTCAGCAGAACACTGAAGAATCTTCTGAAAAATGAAGAATTTCATTCATCACCACTCAGTCCCAAAAGAATTTTATAAATGTTTATGTTCATGAATTGTTGTTATGATTGCGATGAATTTATATTTCATTAGATTCACGTATTATATTTGTTATCAACGCTAAATTAAGCATCAAACATTAGAAAATCAATTTAATTTGTTTTACATGACTGTTGAGAAGCCCTATAGAAATTTACATACGTTTATCCTTCTCATTAATATGTAAAGACCGACGTCGATGGTTTTAATCCCTTAATCCCATTAAAAGCGTACTTTATGGATTATTTTTAGAATTCCGCTTATGAAATGTTTTGCAATGAAAATTAAGCCACAAAAGTGTACCAAACATTAATACACAGAATTAACGGAAAATACTAAAACAAACCAGGTTAGTAAGAATTAACCACGTAAGCAAAATCACTAAATAAATTCATTTCAAGTTCAAAATTACTTCGTTACCGTTTAAAAACAAAAATATTTACTGAACGGGGCGAAATACACAGTTCCTTTAACTTTCTGTACATTCCTCACTTCACCACAGGGGAAAATATTTTAATTTTAAATACATAACACAAGAAGCTGAAAACTTAAAACACACGTTCAAAAATACATATTACATCCATTCAGTAGCCTTAAAAATGTTATTTTTGTAATGTTTATTGTGTTACTGCAGAATGGAAATGAGAAAATTAACGTTTGTCGAGATTTCTCGAGCCTACAAAATGTAAATAGCAATAATGCATGTACTCCGGGCGATTTTCCGAAATTTCACCGATGAAAAACATAGAATGATCACATGGAACATCGATAAATAGCGAGAAAAGAGAGAAAACTTAAAATAAGACAGACAGAGAGACAGCGTAATTTACACCAAAAGCATTTTTGTACATCTCGCCTGGCAAAACACCCATCTTACCCTCCGCATGACTCTGAGGGAGAAAGAAGACGTCTTCATGGTTGTTGGGTTGGGACAAGAGGCAGGAGATGGAAATTAAGAGAGAGAAGTTCCTGGGTTGGTGGCGACGATCGTCCCGGATCGAAAACCCGATGAGCACTGAGACTGCGAAGGGAGAGGACGGGCGGGACTGCGAGGGAAGGGGGGAGAGGGAAAAGGGCACAGCCTCGGAGCGCGTCGTGTCTCCTGGACGGGAGGGGGAGCGGAGCGGTCCCGTTTCCATCTAAACCGCTCGTGTAGCATCGAAAAAAACAACCCTAATCCCCCTAAGGTACCCCTCCAAGTTTCCACTTCGGTTGGAAATAATGCATGCCCTTTCTGGCATTCCACGTGGAGGTTCTAACAAGCTGATAATCTTTTCGAAAAGACTACTTTTCAATTTGTAGGGGTTTTGGGGCACCGGGGAAAAGTTGTGGGGGCCTAAAAAAAAGTAACTGAATTAGACACATCCGTAGATTACATACGCAATCATCTTCAATTGCAATTACCTACCGTATTCATGATCGACTTTACTAAATTAAAAACAATTTTAATGCTAGCGTTATTATCACTTCTTCATTGCTTATTACTTGTTCTTCATGCTTCATGCTTTATGCTTCAACTTAGGCTAACGTCTAACTTTTCTTCATCACTTTCCTTCTTTTTCTCGGTCATCCAATGGCGGCTTATAGCGAACAATTTTAATCTTCCATTTGATAATCCCACTTTTCTTCCCCTTCTTCCGTCTTACTTCATCTTCTTTGTTACTAACGCAAATGTCTCGTGTCTATATTTTCTTCAAATTCGGGAAGGGTCGACGTTGCATAGAAATGTCACGCTATCTCTCCCTCTCGTCGTTGGTACGAAGCCATCTTGTCAAGGCTGATGTAGGTTTCAAGGGAAGCATAGATGTATTTTCAAGCCGTCATAGAGATGTGTATATAGGCATGGTTACGGTTCTATGAGCGTTCGTCGTTTTTTACCCGAGGCGGGATGTTAGCCTGACCAATAGGAACCCTCCTCTTTTTTATCCGGGCTTGGAACCGGCAACACCACCGACGAGCTACTCGATCCACCCGTCGATGATGTAGGCAGAGTTAAAAAAGTTTTGTTTCGCTGCCACTCTCACTATTGAATCCCACTTGCTGAGACTCTTAATAATTCATAGGACAGTCAGCTAAGACTCTCACTAGTCAGTTTCTTACAACTGACTTCCATTAGCTGAGACTTTAATCATTCATAGGGCAGTCAGCTACGACTCTCACTAGTTGGTTTCTTACAGATGACTCCCACTAGCTGAGATTCTTAATCATTCATAGGGTAGCAGCTAAAACTCACTAGTTAGTTTCTTATAACTGACTTCCATTAGCTGAGACTCTGAATCATTCACTGGGCAGTCAGCTACGACTCCCACTAGTTAGTTTCTTACAACTGACTCCCACTAGCTGAGACTCTTAATTATTCATAGGGCAGTCAGCTACGACTCTCGCTAGTCGGGACTCTCACAACCGACTTCAACTAGCTGAGACTCTTAATCATTCGTAGGGCCGTCAGCCACGACTCTCATTAGTCAGGACTCCCACGATTGACTGTAACTAGCTGAGACTCTTAATCGTTCATAAGGTAGTCAGCTAAGATTCAGACTAGCTGAGACTCTTAATCATCCATAGGGCAGTCAGCTACGACTCTCGCAATCTACTCCAACTAGCTGAGACTCTTAATCGTTCATAGAGCAGTCTGCCATGTCTCGCACTAATCAGGACTCTCACGATTGACTCCCTCTAGCTGAGACTCTCAATCATTCAATCACATACACACACATTCACCTGATGCGATGATTCTGAGTTTTAATATATTTTCATTATTTCTCTCTGATTTTGGAAGTTTTCAACTGTTCGTAAAACCTTCATTTTTTCCTAACTTTCCCTTTTCGATACTATCGAGTAAATCTCCCGCAATCTTCGAGCCGATGATTGATTGCAAGAAAAGGAAACGGAAAAGATACCGATTTAATGGATGAATCCTTCCTTAATAAGTAGCAAATAATAATGAATGATCCCCGGGAATCTCCGGCCCGCCACATTAAAAAGCAATAATCACGTCCAAATTTTCATAACTGTTGATTGTTAAGTCTTCCTCTCCCGGGATCCATCGATAAGAAGATTAATGGGCTCTTTCCGCGCGCGGAAAGGATAATCTAGCCAGGCTGAGGTATTAAAGGCTTCGGGATCCTTAATAGGATTAAGGTTTTCAATTCGGTTAGTGAAGGGACGGGATTGGACGGGAAGAACGGAAAGCCATGTAGAAAAAGAAGTCCCTCACAGCAACTCTAATGCGATTAATTGGTGAAAATTTAATTCGTGCCTCGTGCTTTTTACGCACGAGAGAATAAAATCCAAGTAAGATCGTGATGTGTATTTCATGCAGTCAAACATGGTACCTTCAACTTAAATAAGGGTTGATATGAAGTGACATGTCGAAGAGGGAACAAAATACATCAACTAGTAAAAATATTAATACATAACGTCTACGTTATAATTTAAGGAACAATGCGTAATGATTTCATTACAAAACATATCAACTTTGTACGTCACAATATTTTTTAATAAAACACTAAGAGCTGATTGCATTATAACGAATTCTTTTGGAAATTTTACAAACGAATATCTTAAAACATTAGAAACGAAAACGACAAACCAACCTTGCGCGCTACCTCAGGCAGTAAATACAATTCTGGTCAAATTTTAGAAAAACATGTTATTCCCGGGCTAACACATTGGATTTTTAGATTTCGAGTGCTCTGTTTCAAAAAATTTCCAAAACAACCGCCGCGTGTCGCTTAAGACAAGGTGAATTCGACCGTCCTTAAACAAAAACAACCTCAGAACCAATTAGAGAAATAACCCCTCTTGGACGGAGACTTGGGAGTCTTCGGAGTGCTCGGAGGCTCTGACAGAAAATTATCACCGCCCCCTTGGGGACTCTCGGGAGGCTCCGGGTCAGCGGCGGCGTTTTGCTGTATTATAATATTCGTCTGCTGTTGTAGTTTCTTTTCGTATTCCCTTACGTCCTCCAGGCTCATCTCGATCCACTCATCGATCCAGGCGAAGGCCTGCCTGTGGCCTAGGAGCAGAACTTCCCTAACGCACTGAAAGTACACTGCGTATGTTAAAAAAGTAAGAAAATGGCATGGACCTTCTTAACTTAAATGGTTACTTATGTCAGATTCGTATTCAGAAACGGTCCTTAGGATAAATATATCTTAAAGTAAAATAATTCCTATGTAAAAATCTTTCCTACTTAACACCATGCATAAATTCTCCTTAGTAAAGGATTCTCTTATATTTAAGCAATATTTAAGGAAGCAACGTACCTCGCTTAAATATTTCTAATGCTAAATATTGAGGTTATGTTTGTAGAAGTCAAGCTATAGCCGTTTTAGAAATATTTGAAGAGAACGATGCTTTTGATGTTAAGGGATGATGAAATGGAAGGCAAACAAGGAATGCCCTTAACTCCTTTGGCACAACTGGCAAAAATATGTCTTAGCCAAGATTTTCTTAGGTCGATTTCTAAATACAAATCGTTCCTCACCATTGACCCCAAGAAAACCTTAACGTAAGTAAGAAAAATTTAAGAAACATTTGAGTATCATTTCTAAACACCGCTCTTAGATTGAAATTACTCATAGAAAAACTTCTACAAACTTCCTCCAATAAACATTACCGAATGTATGAACTCCTCCACTTTGGTCTGAAAGCCGAAAACTTCGAAAGAACTGTGCACGAGCTTATACGAGCACATTATGGGCTTGAAGTTCGTCCTCCAACCGTCCATCAATGGACCACGATGGGTCTTCTGAGACTGGAAGAACCTCGGGTCCTCCTCTTCCTTGTAATGCTTAGGGGAGACCTCGTCATAAGCTATGTCGAGATGCTCGACGATACGTTCCGCCAGTTGTTCCGGTGTCAGATTCAGGCACTACGAAAGATTTCGATTAGGATCTAATTGCAAAATAATTTTATCGATCGAAGTACGTGATCGACAGACTATATTATATTTAGTCATAATTGTGTCGTACTTCATGTAGGAAGTTCAGTATTGGAGATGTGCGATATTGTTATAACGCATGTAGGTAAAGTATATTTTACATATTTTTGTCTTACGTTCTCAGTACATCCGTTGTTGTCTTCGTACTTCGTCTCGATTGATATGTTGAATCTCGGGATGAAGGAACACTAAAAAATAAACAAAATTAATTATGAAAATAGAAATTACAAAACAGATGTAAAGATGACTCATCAATAAAAGAACACATTAAACGAGAGGTCAGTTGAAATAAAAATAATAACCTGTACATGGATTTACTTCAACAAGCACATTACGAATGTCATGTCAAATCATAAATTTATGTCATGACAATAAAGCTAATGATAACAGATAGCATGTTTGCAAAATTCTTGCCTGTCTAAAAGTAAATTTCTTTGAGGAAGTAATTACAGCATTTAGCCAGTTGAACAGTCATATTGCCTTATGGGAACAGAACAGAACTTCATCATTTTACCAGTTAACTTCAAAGCTGGCTGATTTACAATTACTTTTCACAACAGTTGGAGCAAGCATCTTAAACGTCTTCTATTAAGACCGCTTTCTCTCTACACTTTTCTACATGTACTACAAGCTTTACGTTAGGACCTTTCAAGCTCCACCACAGTAACGGAGTCGTCATTGCAGTTATCGCCGAGAGAGATTATCGATTTGATTAGCTAACTCACCGTGTACTCTGTGACAGTATATGGGAAATAATTCCAGGCTTTCTCTGTAACATAAAATATCTTTGGAGTGATCGCTTGTACCCAGTAAGGCAGACGACTGAAACCAAAATACAAATGTAGCCGTCCTATTCTGCGCTTCGAGTAAGATCGGTATTACCTAGAAAGGTGTATCCTCTTCTCGGTGAACTGGCCCTTGCCGTGTTTCTCGTCGTGGCACTCCACGTTTTCGACGACTTCCACCCCTTCACCGTCCCCAGACTGTTCCAAACTGTGCCTTGCTATCATGTAAAGCTGACCTATTTTGTACTGAAAATATTTTAATGTTTACTGTGCAGACAGAAAGATGGTCTATCGTTCACCTCCTCCACTGTCATCGGCATGCATATCCGGTACTCCTTAGTTAAGACCATAATCACTTTTTCATAAAATGAATTGGAGTGTTTTTATTTTTGACAAATCAAATTGAAACAAACCCACTGCGCATACGCTGGCTTGGACGGAGTGTCATGCACATCGGCGCTGCCAATCGCTGAAAACTAAAGTAACTACCTAGTTCAAATGTTTAAGTAAAAATTAAAAATTGGTATTTGTATTGTGGTTAACTAGTTTGTAACATTTAAAAACTTACTCAATTGGTGGTATTTGGTAATAAGATGATCTTTACAGTCGAAATCGCTCAGTTATGACTAAATTTTGAACGAAAATTCAATGGTCAAGTGTATAAAAGATTATATCCTCAGCTTTAAAATGTTCTTTCCACAGAGAATCAAATTTGCGAGCATATTTCGTGTTGACAACAGTGAGATATTGTCAGGTTGTTACCTGAGCAACAGGTAACAACAAATACCATTCCTTGAAGATGTATACTTTTTTGCCCTCTACAGGCCTTAAACTGTATTAAAAATATTGTTAAACTATTAAATTGCTTTGACTGCTTGAAAAGAACTATAATTACTATACACTATTATATTACAATAAGAACTATATTAGGACCTTCTAGCAGCCACGAAATGTTCCTACGACGCTTTAAATTGGTCCAGGATCTTTCCTCATTGATCGAGGATCAATAACGAATGGGATAATTCCAGTAAAGCATTTTGTCGAAAAGTGCTGATGAAATGGACACAATATCATCCCGAAACTTCCAGATGTATACTAAATATACAAGCAAGAGGTACTTGAAATATTCAAAATTATTGGAAAATATATTTGAACCTCTTCAAAATTTCAAGCAAGGGAATCTAAATAATCCAGGAGTGTGCAGCACCCATCATATGTTCCTGTTGTTTTGTAGACTGTTCCAGGAGCTTTCTCCATTGATCCAGGATCAGAAACAAGTGGGATAACCCCAGCAAGAAATTTTGGTGAAAAGTGCTAATGGAACTGACACAATATGATCCACAAACTTCCAGATGTGTACTAAGTACATTAGGAAAGGTATTTGGAATATTTAAAATTATTAGAAAATATATTTGATCCTCTTCAAAATTTCAAGCAAGAGAATCTAAATAATCCAGAGTTTGTAGCACCCATCATATGCTCCTACTATCTTTTAGATTGTTCCAGGAGCCTTCCCCATTGATCCAGGATTAGGAATAAATAGGATAATTCCAGCAAGGTATTTTGGCGAAAAATGTTAATGAAATGGACGCAATATCGTCCAGAAACTTCCAGATGTATACTAAATATATTTGAACCTCTCCAAAATTTCAAGCAAGGGAATTTAAATAATCCAAGAATTTGTGGGAAACATCATATGCTCCTACTATCTTTTAGACTATTCCAGGAGCCTTCCCCATTGATCCAGAACCAGGAACGAAGGGGATAATTATAGCAAAGCATTTTGGCGAAAAGTGCTAATGAAGTGGACACAATATCATCCAGAAACTTCCAGAAGTATACCAAATTCAAGCAAAGGTATTAGGAATATCCAAAATTATTGGAAAATAAATTTGAACTTTCTCCAAAATTTCAAGCAAGGGACTCTAAATATTCCAGGAGTATGTGATATCCCATCATAACTCCTATCTTTTGGAACGTTCGAGCAGCTTTCTCCATTGATCCAGGCTCGGGAACAAGTGGGATAACTCGAGCAAGAAATTTTGACTAAAAATGCTAATGAATTGGTCCCTTGAGCCCTTTCTCTATGGGTTTCAACCACCTCCACCTACGAAAATGGACTTGTATCTAAATCCCCATAAAAAAAGTAAGGGATTGAAGAACATTTTACTAGTAAAACGCGCAACTTTTCAAGATTCAAACATAAACTTTATTGTTTCCGGCGTAACAAAAAAAACCTCGGGCACCGCCTTAATACTCCTCGCCCCCTTCGACGTCGCCGTCGCCGGAGTCCATGCCGACCTCCTCGTAGTCCTTCTCCAGAGCGGCCAGATCCTCGCGCGCCTCGGAGAACTCCCCCTCCTCCATCCCCTCGCCCACGTACCAATGCACGAAGGCGCGCTTGGCATACATCAGGTCGAACTTGTGGTCCAGGCGCGCCCAAGCCTCGGCAATAGCAGTGGTATTGGACAACATGCAGACGGCGCGTTGCACCTTGGCCAAATCGCCGCCAGGGACGACAGTAGGGGGTTGGTAGTTGATCCCAACCTTGAAACCCGTCGGGCACCAATCCACGAACTGGATGGTGCGCTTGGTCTTGATGGTGGCGATCGCGGCGTTGACGTCCTTAGGTACGACGTCCCCCCTGTACAACATACAGCAAGCCATGTACTTCCCGTGCCTCGGGTCGCATTTCACCATCTGGTTGGCCGGTTCGAAACAGGCGTTGGTGATCTCGGCGACGGATAGTTGCTCGTGGTAGGCCTTCTCAGCGGATATAACCGGGGCGTAGGTCACCAAGGGGAAGTGGATACGCGGGTACGGTACCAAGTTAGTTTGGAACTCGGTCAGGTCGACGTTGAGCGCGCCGTCGAACCTAAGTGAGGCTGTGATGGACGACACTATCTGCCCGATGAGCCTGTTGAGGTTGGTGTAGGTGGGGCGTTCGATGTCCAAGTTACGCCTGCAGATATCGTAGATGGCTTCGTTGTCGACCATGAAGGCGCAGTCGGAATGCTCCAAAGTGGTGTGGGTGGTCAGGATGGAGTTGTACGGTTCCACCACGGCGGTGGAGACCTGGGGTGCCGGGTAAATCGCGAATTCCAACTTGGACTTCTTCCCGTAATCCACGGACAGCCGTTCCATCAACAGGGACGTGAAGCCCGAACCGGTACCGCCACCGAACGAGTGAAAGATAAGGAAGCCCTGCAACCCCGTGCATTGGTCGGCCAGCTTCCTGATCCTATCCAGCACCAAATCCACTATCTCCTTCCCGATGGTATAATGTCCCCTGGCGTAATTATTCGCCGCGTCCTCCTTGCCGGTGATGAGCTGCTCCGGGTGGAACAACTGCCTGTAGGTGCCGGTGCGCACCTCGTCGACCACCGTGGGTTCGAGGTCGATGAAGACGGCCCTCGGCACGTGCTTGCCCGAGCCCGTCTCGCTGAAGAAGGTCGTGAAGCTGTCGTCGCCGATGGTCTTGTCGGAGGGCATCTGGCCGTCGGGCTGGATGCCGTGCTCCAGGCAGTACAGCTCCCAGCAGGCGTTGCCGATCTGGACTCCGGCCTGGCCGACGTGGACTGATATGCACTCGCGCTGTAAAAGGTACAATAGGATTGGTGGTGCGGATATTGTCTTCCCTCTTGGAGTTTTACAAGCTCCATATATTGGGGTTGGGCATTATGGTTCTACTCTAGTTGAACAGTGCTATAGAGACCTCTTGTAGTTAGTGACTTAAGGCTGTTTAACTGAATTGACTAGCTAAAAAGTGTCGCTCTAATTTGACGAATGTTTTTTCTTTTTACATTTAGCAACGCCGGGGAGCGAAATAATATAGGCGGTGTTCGCCTCTTTCTTTAATGGGCGCTTAGAAAGTGCGACGTTGCCAAGTTTATCCAGTTGATCACACAAGTACAAACTATCCTTATTCGTTATTCAATCCATTTTATCTCGTGAGAAAAGTACCCGAAAATAATTTTAATTAAATGCCATGTCAATTTCGAAAAAATTATGAATTTTGTTGTTCTTACATCTCGAGTTAGGGGTTCTGAATCGATTTAAAATTTACCATATGGGTTCTTAATACCGCCTAGTTAGGCAGTCTTCAGCATTAAGTCGTGTTTGATTCAAACATCTTCAAGCACGTTGAAGAAATTTTCTATCTCTGCTAAAGAAAGTGTGGTAACAGTAAAAATGTGGTATGAACATGAATTTCGACAGAACCAAAAGTTTGGTTGAGGGGGTACTGCCAAACCACTTAAAATAGATGGTGAGACTGTGAACCTTTCTTTAGAATTCAAATATCTGGAACCAACGTTTTCAGGTGAGGCTAACAGTCTAAAATATATTGACAGGAGAATAATACAAGGTAAACAAGCTGTTCAAAGATTAAATTCTATGTGGTGGTCAAAACAAATCAAAGTAAACTTTCAATCAATCAATACAAGCTTTTAAATTGTTCCAGAACCTCTTTCCTGTTGATCCAGGATCAGAAATAAGTGGAACATTCCTAGCAATGCATTTTAAGGGAGTTATCCTGAGAAATTCATTACTATGTAAATTCCAAAATTTATATTTTTTGGGGCTGAAAAATGGGAGGTCAACAGCCCTTGGATGATCAACAGCTTGTAATTTGGCCATTTTATGAGATAAACGCTTGCAAAAATTCTGAGAAATAGTTTGAAACATGAGTAAAATGACATATTACTTCCAATTAATTACAATTATTTCTTTTCTCAAAAAAAAATTCACAAAAATGCGTAAAAATAGGGCTTCAAATAGGGGTTGGAACGTCAAATAAACTTTGATAGAATAGTATTAATACTAATAAACACTACAATAATTTAAACCCAGGTTGTTTGGACTACCCAAATTATTCATGGACATTAAAGATTCTTTCCTGTAATAAAAACAAGGCAATACAAAAACATTCATATTAAGCAAAGGTACAAATTATCTCCAGAAAAAGATTTCAAAACTAGCGTTGTTGTTACAAAGGGCGTTAGAAATGTTTAATTATTATCCAAAATTTTCAAATTTTGAAAGTTTGATTCAAGTGAAAATGACTGTTTAGTATTGTTGATTTCGAGTCTAAGAACCCCCAGTGTGCTTCAATATGAAACAAATGGTTAAATTAATTCTCATATTACTTAATAATTTATGAATAGAAATGAGTAACGAAGCTTCTTGGATACTGAAATATTCCTTACGCGCATGTATTACGTCACTAGTACTTAAATACCTATTCATATGTCACCAATCAATGGCCCCATTATACAAGAGTAGGCGTCCAAACCTCAAGGCAATTTACCATACTTGGTCATTTCAACAACAACTACCTACCATATGAGGTTAACCTCCATAAATACAGATGACTCATTTCTTATATGATGTCAACAACGAGGTTATACAATGTGAAATTTGAAGACAGAGTAAGAGAATGACAGAAGGTAAATTTTACAATGGTCATGAACTTTAAGGTGGAAAATTATTCGACAATTAGAATCAATAAATAATGTTAATATTTAACAGATGTTTAGTAACCGTCTAATTTTAACCTGGACTAGTTTATGGAGGTGGTACTTTCATCGACCTTCTTTTAGTGACCGAAAGGCATTAGAGACATGTAAACCAATTATTTCCTCGTTAATTTTTGAAAATTCTTCACCCATTGCACTAATACAGTTCGTGACGTTTAAAGGTAGTTTTGATTGGTTGCTTTAAAATCAGTAACGCACAAATCAGGACGGTCCAGATTTTAACCAAAAATAAAATGGACCGAGCTTCAAAATTTTACGTGAAACTTGTGTGATATTATGCGGCTTTTACTCACCATTTTCGTGGATTTTCTTGGTAAAAATTCGTGGAGGAAACTGGCGTTTAAGCTAACCGGTGATGCAGTTTCTTAAACCGACTGGACTGATGATGGAAGCGGTCCACCGCTTTTATAGTTTCTTTGACGTCATCACACGCCGCCCGTGAGTGTAGCACGGATTGGAAGTTTACCTACCATACGGTACTCCTACGTGTTTTGTACGTGCAGGGAAGGAAACGACAGTAAAAGAAATGATTCAGTAGGAGTGGGCATGGGATAAGGCGTGAAAAGTCGCCGTCGAGGCCTTATTGGGAAATTTATTCTAGCTAATATTTTATACGATCCAAATTTCATTTAGGTCCTGATTTTATTTCACTGACTGATTTTGTCCACATTTTAAATACCGATACCATTTCTTAATAAATTTAGTTAGAATCACTTCTGAAATGTCTGCTTCAGCCCTTGGAAGGGCGACCCTACTAATGCTGCCTCAATTCGCCACTTAAGTAATGGTGAGAATCTAACAAGGGTGCCATTTACTTACTTGTCGACAAGTCAAAGCAACTGCATTTCAGAGATATTTATTAGTGGCAACCACGCGAGACAGTGACCTTGTACAAGTAAACACGTTGCCATTTTGCTAACCATGCATCAGTGGAACGGGCAACAACGCGCAACCATCAACCAATCCTGTATCTTCTACAAGGAACTCGTTTTTTTTTCCTTCGACGAATTATAGCACCCTCTATCCAGTAGGAGAAATTCTGGTTCTGGTTCGGACCAAATGACCTACAACATACCACCACCTCAATTTACCACTTAAGTAATAGTGAGAATCTAACGTAAGTACCATTTACTCACTTGTCGACAAGTCAAAGCAATTACAATTCAGAGATAGTTACAAGTGGCAACCATGCAGGACGGTGACCTTGAGCAAGTAAGCACGTTGCCATTTTACTAACCATGCATCACTGGAACGGGCAACGACGCGCAAACTTCAGCCAGTCCTGTTCCTTCTGCAAGGAACTCGTTTTTTCCTTCGACGAATTAGAGCACCTTCTTTCCAATAGGAGAGATTCTGCTCTTGGTTTGGACAATGTATCCCTCTGGAAGACAAGGACCTTTTGCATGAATTCTGAGGCAGGAAATAAGGCAGATCTTGAGTAGCACTCTTGCTTAATCCCCCTGAATTTGGCTACCGTAGAAGAGGATAACTTGGTATCGTTGCTCTCCATGATTACGTCCACTAGGACCCTCTTTCAGTCTTCCCATGATTAACTTTCTAATCTCTTTCCTTTATTCATTGAACTTATTACTGAACGTCAAATTTATCTCTTCCTTGCCCACTCTAGTGGAATCTGAAACAGTAGATAAGCTGGGGGTGCCTCAAGGTTCTCTTCTTGGCCCTCTCTTATTTTACTTAACTGAAATTTTTATAAGTCTGTATAAGTCTTATTTGGTGGGGTGCTTCCCCAAACACTCTATTAACCTTATATGAACCCTTAATCCTATCACGTCTCGATCACAGGTACCATTTCTTTTGGGTTATTGCTTAAAAGTCCCCTTGATAAACTTGGCAAGATCCAATATCAGGTTATTAGGGAGGTTTTAGGCCTTATGAGTACCACTCCTATTCCTCCCCTCTTTCCAGAATCTGGATAATATCTGTTGCACCTCCGTAGACTAATTCCATCTGCCAGATTTATTTTGACATGAAAATCCTGTAAAACGCTACATAGAGCAAGTTGGAAAGGTGTCAAGATACTATATCATACCTTAACACACCCTAGTAAAGTAGAAACACTTAAATATATTTTGTATAATACTGTTTAAACCTAAATCAATACCCTAAAATTCAATAAAACAATATTGATCTTTACGACAAATAATTAAAGGTAATCGTTACAGAAAACTATTGCACTGAAAAAGCCTGAACAGTTTTCCTTCTCAGAAGGTAATGACACTGCCATTAAACGAAGGCGTCGCCATCTATGTACGAACGTCAGAAACAAATATTGATTAGAAACCTTGTTGGATGTCTGATGGTAATTTATCTCGGCAAGAGATGGCGCGGTGTACGGTGGTTTGTTTCTACCATCGTATATATCGTATGCGGGAAATTTTGTAGTACATACAGTGAACTATGGAAGTTCAAGGAGCAAATGTGTGATTAAACGAGTTAAAACGAGACAACGCGTTACAATTTTACCCTGCCCCTTTCTTATTGGTAAAGTGCAAAGTGCTTTACAATAGAGTTCCAAAAACTTTTTTGCTTCCTGATGGTAGGATACGAGTTGAGGAGTAATTCAATAAAAAAGCGTCACAGACGAGACGAAAATGAATTTAATGTATGTTCTTCCCCTTTCTTACGTGAGACCACGTGGACCAAGGACACGGCGCTTTTCTCTGATAGACAACTTACAAAATATTTCGTCCAAATGACATAAATGTCAATGTCTGTGGGGTCCTCTAGTGCACGATAAAATTCCTCGCATACGGTGTGTTGTCAAAAATAAAGGCAACTTTTGAGATTTATAAAATTTACTCTTAAAGGTATCACAGTTACTATAAGACAACGTGAAGTTACGACACTTTTGACGTAACATCTAAAATTCCTTATTTCTACGAATAAAACGTAATAACACTAAACCATAAAAATATGGCAAATACACACAATCCTTACTGAATATTCGAGATGTGCACAAGTACGAATCTTAATTTTATTCAAAATACCCTCCAGTTAATGTACGTCCTTTTAAGATATGTTAACTTTATTGTTACCATTACTCGGCAACCTCTCCAGATTTCTCCCTACTTTCGATAAGTTTAAACTTCCTCTTCTGCCTTTCTGGCGCCTCCTCTTCCCTATTCCTGTGCTGCAGGTACTCTACGCCTGTATAACTCATCGCCCCTATCACCAACAGTCCCAACAGGAGGTACAGCTTGGTGTGGGTGCACAGATAGGGACTGTAGGCGTAGGTGATCACCGATCCCGTAGACTCCCACAGGCGAAAATTGCTGTAGGCCGCTTCCTCCTTTCCAGGGAAGAGGATCCCGCTTAAAGCTGAAAGGTAAGCGGCGGACGGTGAAGGTGTACGTTAGGGAAATACAGATCGGAACTTACAGTTGATCTGGACGAGCCAAAGCGCGTCGCAGATCCCCCATATTCCAGAGATTAAGAAGAACACTAGTTTTCCGTCAGGCGTCGGTCTCCAGACCAACAGCATAACGATGAGCGCGACGTGGAGGGACAACGCGAAGCAAATCACGGGACTCCTTCCCGTTATTTTGACGATACTACCGGAACATATCGAGGCTATCCCGTTGCACACCCCGAAGCAAATCATCACGAAGCCTATGTTGCTTATGCCCCAGCCGCAGGAGACGAACGCCTGGAAGCAAAATGCGTTGCAATTGACAAAGCTGAGGTTTGTTCCTGTGAAAATCGTTGAGGAAGCAGGAGGGATTCTTATTCAAAGTACAGGAGCATAATGGATTTTTAGGTTCGTGCGACATTAAAAGTCGCTCGTATTTTCAGCCTGTCGCCGCTTTACGTGTGCCGCCCATTTAGTAAATCTGCAATAATCAACGAGTTGAGCCGTGATTTATAGAAAATCCATCATTGGAGAAAATTTGAAAACAGAGAAACTGTCTGAAAATAGGGGGAGAAAGAAAGATACTTTATTAGTACGGTAATGGGTTGGTAATTCAGTAAATTATTTTGTAACTAAGGCAAAGTCATTAGAGCTCAAGCGTACTACTCAACTGTGCCTTAAACAGTCTTGAAATTAAGTATAAAAGCAATTTAAGTAGCCTTAAGAGGGATTTTGAATTTGTAAACTTTAGTAGGTCAATAGAAGAATATAAAATACAATAAAAGATCGGGAACCTTTTCTCAAGTGTAAACGAGGAAGAGATAAGTATATGTGGCGCAAGAAAAAACCTACAGAAGCATAAATATATGGATGATTGTGCATTGAATTGACCTGGATTATACCGCCCGGAAGAAGTTAATACGGTGGTTACCGTTTCTTGCAGTTCGGACGGTCGTGTGAAACTAATCGGTATTTGAAATGTGTTGTCATTTCATAAAAGCGCATTTTAGTAAGTAATTTTTTTGAGCTTCGTTTGAGCCTAAAATTGGTTCTATTAACGTTTAATTGGCGAAAACAAGGGTGGAGTGGAGGAGGCGACGTAGGCAATGTACCTCCTAAATCTCCTCGGCGATGTTTACTCAATTCGAAACGCACCGTAGGTCTGTTAAGTAGTTCTTACCGATGTGTAATCAGCCGCTATGAACGCTTGTTCTGCCCCTATAAACATTGTGATAGGTAATATCAATATTTGATGGGGATTCCCGAGTTGCTTCACCGTCACCGCCAACAGTTTAAAACCGGTCAGGCCGCTGCCGCTGCCTTTCCTTCCTTTGCAGTATCTGCAATAAAATAGAGAGCTGCTTAGTGGTATCGGTTTATTTATTTTTCGTTTCAATTAACGCGTTTTGAAAAGATATTACCCGCATCGGGCTCATTAAGTTTTAAGACCTTGTCTCGTTTCCTTGTGGTGTATTCGTTGCTTTTATTGTTTAATACACGTTTTGCATTAACCGTACGTGTTACGGCCAGTAGAAACAATAGAAGTGTACATGAAACTTTTTTATGGGAAATTGTGTGATAACGAAGGACACAGGTGTGGTGGATATATCGTGGTTTCCTTATGGGGTTTAAATACGGCAACGGGAAATTGATAAATGACGCTCCCCTACTCCATGAATGAATCCTATCTGAATGAAAAAGTTATAGCGCAAACTTTATCCCCCCTAAACAGGGGTGTCATCCCTTAAAATTTTTCACAAGGGAATGGGTGTTGAGTGACACTTCATTGAAAAGACTTTTTGATTTCCTACACATTGCTGTTTTGCTTTTGAAATTTGGTCCCCTCGTTTAGAAGATACGCAGTGTTGAAATGTCACTAATTACGTTTCCAGGAAATTACAAGAATCAAATCAATTTTACATAAAAATCATATCTATTTATATAAATGTTAATAACGTTATGTCCAGTAACGTTCATGCAATGGCCACCGGCCAATTAACTTGTGCATTGCAACTTGGCCTAATTCGGCTACTCCCACAGATTCATTCAACACAGGATTTTCACCCCGTCACCGTTTATTATGCATTTATCATTTATCGACCAGGGATTAGACAATCAATTGTTACTTATCAACCATTATGCGATATGCGCACGCAACCTAGACGATTCCTTACCTGGACATTCTATCCACACCGAAGCACACTAATAGAAAGGCGAATATCATGCAACCCAGGTAAATCCCGGCTATGGTGTTGATCTTCCAGGACGGAGGAGGCGTCAGATTGGGATTTGAGTTCACCGCCTCTGAACTCGGGCAAAAATTGGCCCCGCATCGTTCCCCAATGGCTGCCACGTCGACGATCTTCTGCTCTACTTTCTTTAGGAACAAAGTCGTCGCATTTATGGTCGTCTGGTTGGAGCCTTCAGGAACTAAATCCGTTTCGCCAGAGGATAGCACTGAAAATAGAAGGTATGGATAAACCTGCGATAGAAATATCTACACTAATAGTATTACAGGTTATGTGGAAGGGGAGGAAATCCTGCCATCATGCAGTTTCGGCACGCCTCGTGAAAGTGTTTCTAGTGTGAAATTACGTGTACTCACCGGCAGAACTGATGAGGTTCCCCCACACCTGGGAAAGAGAGTAGAACATGAAGAATATCCCGAAAAACCTCGTCACTATGATATCGGAGGGCGTCCCGGTGATCTGCGAGTAGGCCTCGGACATGACGCTTAGGTAAGTGCATTTAGCACACCATAGAGGGCCGCCGCCGAATCCTATGGCCAGACCTGCCGGGATCATGGTGTAAAAACGGGGATAGAACTGGGATATTATGAAGGGCATGTAGAGGACCAGGGAGAGAGCGATCGTCCATTTCGCCCCAAAACGCCTGGAATGACACGTAAAAGAATTTAGTAGCGGTGGGATCAGGAAAGGTTAATGTCTATCAATGTTATTTCCATCATAACTCCCTTAATTTTCCTGGTAATTCCTTGTACTAAAGCTCATTTTAAAGCTCTTTTAGAGAATCATACAAGTCCATCATAACAGAAACTCTTAGTCCTTACCTTATGACCAAAACCGGCAGAAATATGTTAGACAAGAGTAGCGAGCCGTAAATGGCCGCCAGGGTGGAGGTCCCGAGGGCCGCCTCGGAGTTCACGGAACTCTGGAGGTTCGAGGCGCCCCAGAAAGCCGTGAAGTGCACCATGAAGGCGAAGCTGATCACGAGGAAGTTCTTCCATATGCGCGCCCTCTCCTGCGGCCCGTACTGCTCCTCCACCTCGTCGGTCTTCACCCGGTGGAACTTCGCGTCCATGGCCTGTCGGTTTCTGGAAACGAGTCGTGCTTCGTGAGCCGTTTACATGTGGCTTATTAATGAGCGTTTACTTTCTATTGTGGCTTATTAATGAGCGCTTGAAGGTCTATTGGAGTCATCAGGTGTCTTTTTGTAATGGAAACTTGTTCAATTTTTTTTGCAAATTAGTCTGGTTTTTTTTTGGTAGCGGAAATGTTATCGACGATAAAATTAGGTGAATATGTAAATCATTGATGGGGGGGTTAATTTGTTCATTAGGGAAGAAGAAGATCGCTAGCTGAAAGTAGTTATGTTTATTGCAGATGTAGAAAAGCGTATATTGATAGTAAACGTTCAACTCGTGTTGAGAACGAAGGTTGATACTTTTACTAATGTTTGGAATTTATATATGAGACGACTTTTTTCAAGATTACTATTTTAAGCGCAACTAAGGGACAGTAATGGAAAATTAAACTATTGCACTTATCCCAAGCGATGTTAATTAAAGAACTAAATTGTCTTGCTATTTCTAAAGTTTCAAGAGTAACTATCATTTCATCATCAAAAATCCTTCATTCCAGATCTTAACTAAAAAACTATAGTAAGTATTGCATTTTTATTAAATATAACTTAGTTTTTTGGAAATAAAATCTTTTATTATCGCTTGCAGCTTTTCAACCCTTAAAAATACCCCTTTCGTAGAAAATAGAATGAATTTTTTAAGTCCTTGTTTTTAAGTTTGAAGGGTTTAAAGGGCCTGGAAAGGGTGGTTCTTTTACTTTAAATGGCGATGTCTCGGTTACTATTAACCTTAGAGAAATATAAAAACAGATCAAATGTTCAGTAAAAAAGCTAAATTTTATCATTCCTGCATTTCTTATTCTGCTTTTTCTTATTCTCTTTAGATTTCAAGTTACAGCATAAAACACAAAATTAAAAAGAAAAAATACTTTTCAAAAATCCAGCTTTTTAAAATCACGTTTCAGGCAGGCCAGCTAAATATCCAGGACATATTGTTAGAACATAAATGAGGACACCTGTAAATCGATTAAGTTTAGTTTTACTTCTGTCGCTAGGTGCTGATTTTGTCTTAATTTTTTCTTCCAAAAAACGGGACTACCATGTTATCTTCATCATATCTCCGTTAATATTGATGCTAAAGACTAGTAAAGATCTATTTCAAAGGTATTTTTAGGTACTTTAAAACAGGTTTCTCTAAAACTTATGGTTTGGACGTTGAATGTTGAATGGTTCGAATTTTGTCTTTAGCTAACAAACACTAAATATCAAAAATTCATACTTTAGTTTATATGTATTTTAAAAATCAAAGGAGACCACCATTCGAATTGTTGTTTATTACCTTTTTTTTTGTTCATTATGACTTTTTCGTTAAAACCAGTGGTTTTTGCGTTATTCGTAAACAACTACTCAAAAACATGCATTTTCTAAGTCAAAATTCAACATTTTCAATCGGGAATTACTCAGAAAGTATTGATTTACCAAAAAAACTTCATGTGACATTTATTGCTTAGAATTGACTCCTCTATCGATTTCTGTGGTTATTATAAGTGAAAAACATGTCACCCCAAGAAGGGGTGGAAACCACCACCAGGACAAAAGCGACTTTCTTAGTTTTAAGTCTGAAAATTTTTAATAGAAAGCATTGACAACGACCATATGACCATTAGAAGCCGAAATAGCATTTTTTTTATAAAACCAAAATCTCTCTCTCTATATGTATATATATATATATATATGTGTATGTATATATATATATATATATATATATATATATATATATATATATATATATATATATATATATATATATATATATATTACTAAGTGGTGACTTAGTGACTGTCACTAATTAATTTATGAAGATTGGCAATGCACCTTTTCACCTTTAAAATGAGGGTAGCAGAATCTTTGTTGATTACAAAATGGAGACTTCTTTGCGCGTCTTTGCGCATTGGGCAACTCACGTCTTGAAGGAGTTTCGTTGATTTTAAGTCAATTTTTGGAAATTTGTAACAATAGCAAGAAACACCCTATTTACATATTATATTTGCAATAACTTTTTTACTTTTCAACAGATTTTAACCCAACTCTCATTTTTTAGATAATTTTATTGCGCACATTTTAAAAAAACCCAAAAGGGCTGCGGCTGACCGTGTAACAAGATTATTTTATTTTCTATTGAAAGAGGAATATTTTTCAAAGATTTATAATTTTAAGTAAGCAATATTCTACAACGTTTAATTAAAGCTAAATTTACGGAGACTCGCAAGAGAATTTTAAAAATGTGCCGTCAACGTTCTCGCGCGCCATTTAACTGCACGTTCTTTTAAAAACCGAAGCCTTGAAAGCGCTCCGCAGTAGTAAGAGCACTTGTAATAATCACCGGTGGTAATTGTCCTTTCATATACCGTGGATGTATTTAATGCCGGATCTATCATTGAACAATACTAAACGTGATCGTAGAGCATGATAAACTCACAAGATAAACGGAAAAACCATTGACCTAAATCGCTTTACGATATCGGACGACGGGTGCAATTCGTCCGCGTCTCCGGCAAGTGACACTAAAGGTCCCCGGAAGAGTTTTTCAAATCCACACTTGGCGGTTTTCTTTGGTTTTATTGCGCAAAATACTCCACTTGCTTGGTAATAACAAGATTTTACATAAGCAGGTATCGAGCTGTGCATGCAACACTTTTGTTGATAAATTTAAGACAATTTCTAGCCGGTACTTAATTAGTATAATTTAAGTCATATTAGATTCTACATTGCCTTAATGGTTTCACTAATTCACCAATTCATTTTGCTTTACAAACAATATTACAAAGGAACAATTCATTCTGTTTTCTTTAAGTACAGGTGCAAAATAATTACCTCAGTCTACTGAATTTAACTAACAATACTTCACTACTTATGAACTAAGATAGTCGTTTTTAAATAATGTGAAATTTAGATTATATTCACTTATCTCATCCGTCAATGGAACCATGGTTCCATCAGCCTCAGTTACAAAAATAACATTTCAATTAATTAATTTAAGCTAGAAAACGTGTAGAATTACTATCAAATCAATTATTGATTATTTCGACACGCAGGAGAAAGTTATTTGCTTTTAAAGGCGTAAAACGATTATAATTTGGTATCAGAATACCTGATTGACCTGATTAGTCCAAACCTGAGACCAGGATTGGCTGGCTATCGCTTGGTTTCGACTTAACTTCATAAATGGCTCAGAATTGAGAGAAATCAGCGTTGCTGCTATATTCTGCTGTTGTTGAGGCATTTCTCAATTCGGTAACCCTCGTTATTTTTAAGATCTCAATTAAAATCGAAACGTGTATGTTGGAGGCGACAGGGGATGTTTGTCAGATTTTATTTAGAGAATTAAGAGAAATTATTAAAAAATTAAATTAAAAAAAAATTAAAATTAATTAATTAAAAAAAAATTAAATTATTAAAAAATTTAGAGAATTATTAGAGAAATAAGTTTGTTGCATGTTCAAGCATAAATTATTATAATCTCACTCTTATAGTCCAGTTACTCAAGGTTTATGCCTCCGAATTACTTGTAACTGGATAGATTGAAGTGAAATTTTGATTAAACGTGGGGAATGAATGTCTCAAGAAATAAAAGTTATATAGTGCCGAAGTGTGATTTTCAACTGAGGGTGGTTCCTACCCCTTCTTGGGGGTGAAACATTACACCCATAATAACTACAGAAATTGATAGAGGAGTCAATTTTAAGTAATAAATGTTATATGAAGTATTTTGATAAATCAATGCTTTCAGAGTAATCGCAATTGAAAATGTTGATTTTTAACTTAGAAAATGCATGTTTTTGGACAGTCTTTACGAATAACGCATAAACCATTTAGTTCCCTTTTGTTTTTTAAAATGCATATAAACCAAGTTATGAATTTTTGAATTTTACTGTATGTTAACTAAAGACAAAATTCGAACTATTCAACGTTAAATCACGCCAAAACGATAAACGAGGAAAAACTATTCAGATCTTTTTTATTGTACCTAAAGAAACCTTTAAAATGGAACTTTTAAACGATAAAGCAATAAATGCATATTTGAAATATTTGTCTTTCAAAAAATACTTTTTATTTTATTTTAGACAAAAGAGGCGTTTTTGAAGGGTTGAAAATTTGGAAAATATAAATTTTCATGTCAGACAGCACGTGAAAATACTAAAAGTATATAAGTAAGAATGATTTGTTTGCATAAAATGCTTGAATTTATGTTTTTGTACTTTTTTCAATAAGGGGTGGTTTTTACCCCTTAAAAACAAAAAACTCACCTAGCGCACTTATAACTTATGAAGTGATGGATAAGACAAGCTCAATTCCAAATTTTGAGAAAAATCTATGCAGTTACAAAGAATTCGAAGGTATCATTATATTTTCAGCGCCAACAACTGGACTATTAATAGTCTAACGGTCTTATTCATAAACGTATTTTAATGTTAAAATGGATTTTAGCTTAAAACACGTTTAGAATGTGTTCAACGGATGTAACTAGTTTTGTTCCGTGTATTCTTAACGTGCAGGTAACTATATTGAAACACAATCTAAACGCATTTCAAGCTAAAACCCATTTTAACGTTAAACACCGTCAATGAATAAGAGGTACACTTTAGTACTTTAGTACACCCACGTGTAGAAGTGAGTACTGTATTCACTTCTCACTAATTACGAGGTACACGAATTACTGTTTAAGGTGTATTGTTGGTTGCCTCCATTAAGGGGCCACATGTTTAAACCTAGCAAGTTAGAATACATTAAACGACGGTTAATTTACTTAAGCAATTTGCAAATGCGAAACGACAGTCTTTGTAAAATTGAGATGTTTCAAAAATTAAAAAATTTACAGGCTCACAAGCACCAAATCACTTGGCACAGAAAACCAAAATGGGCATCTCTTTTCGTTTTCTGCGCATTTCAAGAACTCACCATTATTTAGGGGTTGACAACACCCCAAAAAAGAATTTGGTGAATTTTCACGATTGGATTTGGATTTCACGTTTGTAACACACGAGAACGAGAATTTGACACGAGGTAAAGAGATAACGCTACAACATCCAGCTCCAATATCGCACCGTTGCCAGAATGTGAATAAAGCCATATCATATAGCTTGTAGAATACAATTTTAACTACCACACTTTCTAATATATTTTCGACATCGTACAACGTAAATCACGTTAATTTTACTTAATTCGCCATCTCTGTAATGACATCTTAAAATTTACGCGAAACAGTAAGTCTTTATTAGTCGGTGACAATCGTAAAAGACACTACGATTCCATTTGAATACATTTCAATACATTAGGAAACTAGTATTTCACGGGTGTACGCCGTGTGACGTCAACAGAGGAGTTTACCTAAAATTACAATTATTTCTTCGTTTTGCTCGTTTCCTCGGAATTCTCAAGCGGATCAGAAAACCCATATGAGCCGGGAAAGCCGCGCGCATATTATTTACTTTTACTAAATATGTGGGGGATCATTACATGTCTTTCAAGGTTAGACGGTATCAAGTTCAAATTAATTGGTTTTGCTTAGTCACCGGCGGTAATTAGTCTAAGGTGTCATTTTCGTAATGTTTTAAATATCAGTTAACAGTACTGCCTTAACATTTACATATGCAAGTATTTTGATTTTTCTTGAGAAAAATGTAAAACAACTATACCTGTACAGCCAAACAAATGCGCACCTTGCCATTGATACATTGAGCATACAATTACCATTACCATGTGTACATTTAATTACTGAATTTTTATTTAAGTACCTACAAATAGTGGATAAAGGTGTATTAAGTAAAGAATAGATTGGGCAGGTGCAATTTGGGCGCGTCGAAGGAGACACGAGCCATACACACCTCGAGAAAAATTAATTTACGTTTACTTGTAAACGTGATTTCGATCTTACAGTTACCTTAAGCACCATAGGAGAAAATCTTTGATAACTGTATTTTTCTGCTCGTATAGAGAAGCTTAATATCCTAAGGGAAATTTCATTGATGATATATTAAATTATGTGCCAATGGAGTCCGAAGGAGATATCAATTTCGGTCTTATGTTATTAAGTGAATAGTAATTAAAATAAATTATTTTTATTTAGGTAAGTTTATATGGCAATTAAATAAATCATAAGTTACAAATGGTTTTGGTATTAAAAAATTGTTTACCGTTACATCATAACCCAGAAATTTCCTGCAGTTTGTATTCGTTCAACATTCTGGTTCCTGTTTTGCTAGTTTCAAGTTTTATGACAGAATATAAAAGTGGTTATGTTTAAATTAAATCTAGATTTATGACATATCTTCTTTTATTTCGTCTTAAATTTATTAAAAATTATTACACTTATTGTAACCGTTAATAATAATTAAGAGTCTATAAAATGCGCTCAAAAATTTGAGCCCCATATTTATTGCTATATATACAGTGTGTCCTATATAATTTCGCCCAACTAATATCTCAGAAATGCACAGGACAAACACTTTGGGAAAAAATAGAAATTAATCTCTCCAAAATATCTTCTTTGGTTCATCTTCAAACATATTTAAATTAAATCGAGATTTATAACGTATCTCCTTTTAATTCGATTTAAATTTATTAAAAATTATTACACTTAATGTAACCGTTAATAATAATTAAGAGTCTACAAAATGCGCTCAAAAATTTGAGCCCTATATTTATTGCTATGGATATACAGTGTGTCCCATATAATTTCGACCAACTAATATCTCAGAAATGAGCAGGACAAACACTTTAAAAAAAATGAAATAGAAATTAATCTCTCCAAAATATCTTCTTCTTCTTCTTCTATCTTCTAAAAATAATTATACTTATTGTAACCGTTAATAATAATTAAGAGTCTATAACATGCGCTCAAAAGATTTGAGCCCTATATATATATATATATATATATATATATATATATATATATATATATATATATATATATATATATATATATATATATATATATATATATATATATTGCCGTGGATATACAGTGTGTTCTATATAATTTCGCCCAATTAATATCTCAGAAATGCGGCGTACAAACAGTAAAAAAAAATAGAAATTAATCTCTCGATAACGATATTTCACAATGACGCGTATAAATTATCCATTTTCATGGGATTTTCCACTCATTACACATGGAACCTCAAAAGAATCGCAGTATGCTCACTACGGTAACGACGAAACTTAAATGGTAGTCGTTAGTCGACTAAGGAGAAGGAATTGAACTCGTATCAATTTGTAATTCTGCTAGTTTTTCCTTTTAGAAATATTATAAAATGCCAGTTCCCGTGTAGAATCCTCCGGAAAGCAGAGTTAGGTTAGGGGGTTTGGTTCTGTTTGTTTTATTTTTATAGAAGCGTTATAAAGTACGACATAAACGAAATACGATATAAACGGCGACGGTCGTTTAGCCACTACCGTATCTTCGCTAAGCATACCCGCATTTAAAATTTCAAAATGGCGAAGGCGCGAAAATCGCGCCGTTTATAATCGTTTTTTACTTATTCCTCCACACTCTTTTCCCGAAATTTCAATATCAGCGTTGAATAAACAAAGTTTATTACTATCGTCTAACCCATGAGAATAACATACGAAAACGTTCAAAAATTTCACTTTAGGAACCGACAAATACGGAAAAAATTTCAAATTTTATTTTCTCACTCAAAAACTCCCGGTTTCCTAAGGTTAAAATTATTTACTTAAAAAACTTTACTAATTTAGCTGCGATATATTTGATTGAGGATGGAGGAGGAACAGTGTAGTATATGCCATGTGTGCCATCATCACAAAAATGATGATAAATACTATATTTATTACATATAACACTCATGTAGATTAATTAAGACAAAATTATTTTAAGGAAGTGATGCCATTTGAAAGACTAAAATTAGTGATAAATTTCGAGAAATGATCTAATATTTAAATTTAAATCCGATTTTTCAGCACCCTAAGGTTAAAACCACAGCCACTACACATGAAAAGGCTCGCACATACCCTCAACGTCGAAGATCTGGTAAAATCGCGCTCGCCTCTCCACCGTTCTAACGCACACTACCGAAAAATTTCCTTCGAGGCCCCCTTAAACCCTTCCATCGCTCGTGCCCATGAGATCTGGCACGTTTAAATGGGCGTAGCAGTGAACGTTTGCCGGTAAAATCCGCTGCCACGCTCCTTTCAGGAATATCCCGCGACCCACGCTGCGTCGAGAGTTTCTTTAACTGCGAAGAAGCGGGGAACCAGTTTCGGCAAAAAAATTATAGAACCACCGTTGCTGGGGATTTTTATTCGTGATTTATTCGCGAGGAAGATGCGATCATAAGTCGTAAATGCTCGTTTAGAAAGTTAAAAACTTGTGTTTATTTCATGTTAGCCATGGGGTGTACGCCCACTAATTTTTGGATTATCGTTAAGTTAATGAAGGAGAAAGACAAAAGGAACTATGTCTTGACAGCTATTTAATGTGAATGGTTCAAACTGTGAAACCATTAAATTCCTTTTGTTCCTTGAGTTCCTTTTGTTTTTCCCCTTCATTAACATGACCAGCTTTGGGATTCCGGACAACCTTTCACGTTTTACAATATCGTTGATTAGTAGACCGATATAAAAGAGCTCAAAAACACAAAAAATGTTTAATTCAACGCGGGGACAACCGTAATTGCAGTGCAAATGAAGTGCTAATTAAATTTACATCTAACGTAAAACACGCGTTGTTTAGAATAAATGAAACTATTTAAATTAGAAACATACGTACATACAATATGTAGACACTCTTGCTGTCACTATCGTTTACTGAAAAATCTATCTTATTTAACAAATGCGTCGCTTTTATATAACGTCAGGTTAAATATTATCATTATTATTACATCGCTGAAAATTTGACGTATATTTCCATTAATTGTCGATAGATAGGTTGTTACGCATGAACCACCAAAAAACGAGAGGATAAAATTTCCTGTATTTCAACAAAGGAGGAGAAATGGATGTCCTTGCGGTTAACAGCGTTATTTATTCCATCGTTTTGCTAACAAAAATAATAATAATGCCAAAAAAACCTAAATTAGTCCAGGGCAATAAAAATTCAACAGGACTATAAAATAGCCTGGTGTGTATCAGTAAAGTGTCTTAAGTCATATCGACTTATGGGAAGAGATTTCACTACTTTCTTTGAAATTTTCTTTGAATGAATTCAACTGGCCTAAATTGCCTTGGAATATTTTTTTCAAATTCGTGTAAAAATTCCGGCTTTACGAATATGAAAAAATATTTTATTTTTGAGCAATTTAGAAAAAGTCATTCGTAAATGTTAATAATTAAAAGTACAACGATTTTGCAATATAGAAGTTGATTTCTTTTTACTTTTTTTGAGTCATGTTGACAGTACAGCTTTCCATCTTTCTTATGGTATCTGTAGAATTGCTGTATCTTTATTGTTTTCTGTCTTATGTTATTGCAAAATAAGAATGCTTGGGATTTGGAGGGTTCAAATAGCACCACAACACGCGTTTTTCGCATAGTTGTAAGTGAATTTTTTAAAGTTTTGTTATTAATTCTTACTTTTTCCTTATATTGTAAATTAGTTTATCGACATTATAAAACGTTATTTTAAAGCTTGCATAAAACGATAGTTTTAGAGAAATACCTTTAAAAAAACCTTAAAATTGAACCTTTAAACAATTAAGCAATAAATGCTTATTTGAAATATTTCTAGACTTTAAAAAATACTTTTTGTTTTTATTTTAGACAAAAGGGGTGTTTTTGACGGGTTGAAAAGTTGCAAGCAATAATAAAATGTTTTTATAAACAGGAAACCAATTTCAATTCGATAAAAATGTATGACTGAAACGTTTCAAACTGTTAAAAAGATTGTTTTAATGATTTTTATTAAAAGGAGTGGTTTTTTAGGGTTGAAAATTTGGAAAATATCAATTGTCATGTTAGATAGCACGTGACAATACTTATATTACATAAGTAAGAAAGGTTTGATTGCATGAAATGCTTGTGTTTATATTTTTTGTATGTTTTTTAATAAGGGGTGGTTTTTATCCCTTAAAAACGAAAAGCCCACCTAGCGCACATATAACTTATAAAGTTGAGAGTATGATAAGCTTAATTTTAAATTTTGATAAAAACCTATGCAGTAATCAGGAATTCGGAAGTATCACTATATTTTCAGCGTCTATAACTGGACTAATAATAGTCCAACGGTCTTATTCATAAACGTATTTTAATGTTAAAATGGATTTTAGCTTAAAATACGTTTAGAATGGGTTTGACAGATGTAACTACAATTTTTCTCCAGGTATTCTTAACTTGGAGGTAACTATATTGAAACACATTCTAAACGCATTTTAAGCTAAAATCTATTTTACGTTATTTTTCCGTTAATGAATAAGTGGGTTAAGCTTTAGTAGACTCACGTGTAGAAGTGAGTACTGTATTTACTTCTCACTAATTACGAGGTACACGAATTACTCTTTAAAGTGTATTGTTGGTTGCCTGTATATTTCAATTAATTGTCGATTGATTGATTGTTACGCATGAACCACCAAAAAAACGAGACGATAAAATTTCGTGTATTTCAACAAATGAGGAGAAATGGACGTCCTTGCGGTTAACAGAGTTATTTCTTCCATCGTTTTGCTAACAATAATAATAACAATGCCAAAAAACCTAAATTGGTCCAGGGAAATATTAATTTAACAGGGCTATAAAATAGTCTGATGTGTATGAGTAAAGAGTCTTAAGTCATATCGACTTATGGGAAGAGATTCTACCACTTCCTTTAAATGAATTCAAAAGCTTTGGCCCAAATTACCTTAGTTACTCTCATTTGGTTATAATTAAAAATGTTTTTGTTCTTTGAACAGCGATATTGTAATAGAAAAATTGGTTCCTTTTTACTTTTTTCGATTCATATTGATAGTTTAGCTCTCCATATTTCTTATGGTATCTGTAGAATTGCTGTATCTCTATTATTTTCTGTCTTATGTTATTGCAAAAAAATGGTCTCTGGGATAAACAAATTGAATAAAATTTAAACTATTTGATGGATCGATCTGAAATTTGAAGGGTTCAAACAGCACCGCAAGACTCACATTTTCCCGTTTTTAGCAAATTTTTAAAGAATTGTTATTAATTTTTATTTTTCGTTTTATTGCAAATTACTTTATCAACATTACAAAACGCCATGTTAAAGCTTGTAACTTTACTACTTAAGTAACGTAATTCACGTAATTACGACTACCTTGCCACCAAACAACACCATCAAGTCAGTTGTGTTATGATATTTCTACTAGTGTAATTGTAATATATTTTAACAGCAGGCTGAGCATTGCACATTGAGCATAGATTCTCTCTAACCTGATTATCATTAATATTGTTATAACATCTAAAATTTACATACGTGCACATGTGTATAAAACATTACATATTAATCAGTTCATTTCCATAGTCGTACTAGTCTGATGTAATATCAATATTATAGTTATACATTAATTCAAGATTGTTGATTATGGATCGTCGCAGTACAGATAATAGAGATGACTTGTTCTCTACATCTACAATTTGTGATTTAACTGAATAATAAGTGTTAATTATAATGATTTTAATGTATTCTTCAAGAGGTGTGGTGTAATTTACATACATATTTTATGTAGATTTCATGATTGTTCGAGATCTCATCAATCAATTACAAAGTTGTAATTTTAACACATAACAAATGAATCAATAAAGGAAGTGTAACGCTGAAATCATGGAAATTCCAAAAGCTCGACCCTTTTAATTATTAACAGCACATTTTTTCACACCCACAGGTGCCTATCTTCTATTAAATCATTAAATGACAAATCCCATTAATAATTTATAAACCACGTTTCGGAAAGAAATTAACAGAATAATTAATCAAACCAGTAGCGAAGTACGAACTCATCCATAGATAATTACATCGGGATTTTTGATTCATAAATATTCTTATAATAAATTATAATTCGATAAAACTACGTCATTAATTAAGGACTAATTGAAAGGTGGCGGGAAACCCCTAAAATTAATTTGATGATATCAGTGGCAGTACAATTCATGTAGTTAATTCATAGCATAGACATGGACAGTTTTCTGTGTGTATGTTATACCTACCAAGAAATCTACGATTGATTTGAAACTTTATATTATTATCACTAGGCGGCGCTCATCGCGCTGATGCGCGCGCTCCTTCAAAGCGGCTCAGTAAATCCTTAATCTAAGTTCACTTGGACTGTCAAATGGTACAGGCGAAATTTCTCAAATCCACCCCCTTCATTCTCTAGCGAAACGCCCCTTAGGATGAAATTTCCAAAATTCATGAAACAGTCCAATTGCCTCTGAATTCCTGAATACTGAACATTTTCCATGATCGGAATTACCTCCAGCGACCTCTACCGTCTCATGCAGTTAACATCCGTAACTTCTGCTTAGTTCTTTTAGATTTCTTACTTGTTTTACACAATAAATTCTCCCTATGAGATAGGCAACACTTTATACAGATATTGAAATAAAAATAACACCCAACGTACATTAACAAGTACACAAGAGAAAAGCTGCTCAAGTGGCCCATTAGCTCAGTTGGTTAGAGCGTCGTGCTAATAACGCGAAGGTCGTGGGTTCGATCCCCCCATGGGCCAGTACGTTTTGCATATTTGTTTTATGATTATACAATACAGCTCAATTTGCAGCTTTTAATATTGTTATTAACAAAATCAGTTTTGTAGGAAATCACGCTGTAATTGATACATAACAATTTGTGCGTCGTTATAACAAAGTACACCTTATTTAAGTTTAGTACGAAATTTAACCTTGAAATGTGTTTAGATTATGTTGAAATAAAATGTATGTTATTTTTTGCCTTCAATTTAATAAGCAACAATTATTTATAATTGCATTGCACATAATTCAATTTGCATACAAATTTTCTGTACTTTCCAGTGTGAATAATGAAAAAAAAAGTGTTGTAATGTTTAAAAACTATCTGATTAATTCATGAAATAATTAAAAAACTAATTGAGCTTCCAACTGGTCGCTTAAAAACTTATCTTGTTTGAAGCTTTGCCAAGGAAACGTTTTTAATGGAAATTCGTTACAAAATAATTTCAACTCCTCAACTTCAAAATGACGTTCGATGTGTTCCTTAATTTTTATAAACAAAAAAGCTACCTTCCTTCCGAAGGTCCGTATAGCAATTTTTTTCTTTAATTACTGTAAAAATGCCAGGTTTTTGGACAAAATATTATTATTGCATATGTCGATACAAGAAAAGTATTTTTTTAATTTACAAGCTACAAAATGCCGTTTTAGGATTGTTGAAATTAACTTTTAGGTCATTTGACAGCTTAAATTGACAAAAAACTCTTATTTTTAAAGCTGAACCCTTTAGAAATATACGAACATTTTTATCACGTGACTAAAGTCATTGCAAAATTAAGGGCCTTGAAATAAACAATTTCAGCTTTACAATCACTTTGAAATTTCCCCTATTCCATTTTATGTTTATTTTCAAAACAGGTCCATTAGCGATATTTCCTTACAAGCATAAACACAATGATGCTCGTTCCTCTAACAGCTTATGTGGTTTATTTTTTTCCCGAAAGGCGAAACGTCTACTGTCGCCCTTCGATGCGGAAATTCCCCGGCAAAACGGGATTTCAAATTCCTTCGTTCTCATCAAAGCGGGCGATTATGTTCGAAAAAGTTCGCCATGGAAAATAATTTGCCCGCCGAAAACTCCCTGGTATACAATATCCATCTTTTTGCACCGATGACAATTTTCTTTGTCATCATGGAAAATTCGACTGATACCCTGCTAAAGTTTCCAAAAGGAATCGAAATTTTAAAAAGTTTTCCGATGACGCGTTCGAAACACGAGGGAAATAAAATACAAAAGGAAAAAGTTCCAGAAGAAAGAGAGAACGGAACCAGGTATTCGAATCACTGAATTGGAGAAAAAATAAAGCTGAAATACATTGTTTAACCAAATAGATTCCCAGGATTGACAACAACTCAGCTCCAACAGGGAGATACGGCAAAATCGCCCGGCAGAACGACACAAATGGTCTATTTCAACGCGTACTCGACTCCCCCTTCATTCCCTAATTCATGGATGAGCAAACATGCGCAATTTACTTTAGAAAAAAATAATTAATGCCTTAATGGATCAAATAGCAATTTTAAGTCGTTTTACAGAACGTTATGGAGCTGATCTTGTCGTCACAACAAGGCAAAAAGCTGCTGCTCCGATTTGTCAGACATCAAAAGGATTGTATGGAACTTAAATGAAAGCTACACTAAAAACAAGGGGATTTCTGAAAAAAGTTCCCGATTTTGTGCGCACAAAAAGTTGCTGAAGCAATTCTTAGTAGTCAAACCTTGAATTATAAAGAAACTATCGAGTCAGCTGCTCACGTTTCCACGTCAGCAGCTTATGAAAGCTGCTTATGTATCTCCTCATCCCTCGGCTTTAGTTTCCCTCGCACTTCATTGAGAAATTTGAATCACTGATGTTTTTAACTCGTGTGGCCTTAAGCTTTCATAGGCAGGTGCACGAAAACATGAAATGTCAGCTGTTCTGCATAGAAAAATTTCTTTTTAGCTAGGTGCATCTACTTAATTTGTATGGCATAGCTGTGATAGCAAATTTGAAAGTGTACTTAGGGGTGATTTCGCCCTTAAACCCATCAAAAAACCATTACCAAGGCTTGAAAAGGTTTGCGCAAAACAAGGACTAAATTTATGGACCCGCTCCACTAGCTGGATTTGATAATATTACTACTGTACATGAAAAATATTGTAATTTACTTGGGAAATTTACATAAACCATGGTAGTTTATACCAAGAAGTAACTAAGTAGGGTAAAGGCTTTATAGAGGATTTGGCTGCAGAAAATGGTTACGATATGTCATTGATACATTTTCACCCCTCATTTATGTCGAACCTAACGACGACCACACTATATATACAGTGCGTCGTTGTTAACGAAACCTTTAGGAAATGAGGTCGCAACTGAAGATTCTTACAGCCATGCGCGTAGGCGTAGGAAACGCGCTTTTATGCTATTCCTAAGATTATTGCGAGAACGAAAACTGGGTATATTTATTCAATTATATCCATTTATTTTCAACAACGACTCATTAGTTGGGATTCTCAAAATCTACACTCAATAGTTGAGACTCTCAATCATCCATAAGGCAGTCAATCACGATTTACACTAGCTGAGACTCACACAAACGATTCTCACTAGTAGTAGTAGGGATTCTCACAATCGACTCTCACTATCGACTATCACCATCGACTCTCACTATCGACTTCCACTATCGACTTTCGACTTTCACTATCGACTCTCAATATCAACTTCCACTATCGACTTTCACTATCGACTCTCACTATCGACTTCCACTATCGACTCTCACTATCGACTTCCACTCTCGACATCCACTAGCTCACACTATACACCGCGAGGAATCCGCCAAAAATAATTGCGAGTTTTCGCCATTTATTCGAATCTTAAATTGCTTAAATTAAAACCATTGCTACCATTATTTATACTTTTTGTCAATACACTCGGTTAAATTTGTAATCTGTTGTCTTCATGTGATGCCACTAATGCATACTGCGATATGTTAGGTACTTAGGCAAGCGTTAATCTGTTGTACACCAAATATAACCTTAACGGATTCCTATGAACAAATATGTTAAATGTATTTCCCTGTCAAGTAAAGTGAAGATTGTACACTCATTTTTAAGTTAATTGCGGCGACATTGAAAAGAGATAACGATTGTAAATATGGCTCGAAAATGTGGTTTCTTGCCCTAAAAGTGTCTCGCTTATGAAATTTCATTTACCGCTACGAAATAATCTAGTTCGTTAATCGCTCTTGGATCTGAATATCGTCTCCAGCAAAATTATTCTTCGTCGTTTCCACGTCTTCCACGTCTCGCGTGTCGCTCTTTCCCTCATCTGACGTTATTTTAGGAATTTCCTCGGGCTTTTGGCTTTGTATCTTTCCCGACTACTTTATATTCAGGCCCCGAACGTTTACGTAACGGCATCGGAGTGCATGGAAATCTTTAACAACTTTAAAGGACCGAGACTGCTTTTGTAAAAGATTTCGTAGTCATCCACACTACCTTTCACCATGTGATGTCCATCGGAGGACACACGTTAGTTCACTGATTTTTGCCTTGTTTTTTGCACTGACGACGTTGAATTTCAAGGGAGTTTACTGATCAAAACGGAACGTGGATACTTCGTACTCTCAAACTTCTAATGCAATATGGAAAGGAACATGTAGTTTCAGGAATATCAAGCAGAGAGTTAATAATGCCTTTAGGTATACGTAAGTTGTCTACTGAACTTAATTATATATAGTAAGACACTGTTTATGTGGAAATAGTAGATAGTTTTATTAATAATCGAATAGCAGCGACACAAGAGATTTCTCCCCTATTTTTCACCTACTGAAAACTGAGAATTCTGAGACACTGAAAATCGTCTGCATCGTCCTCTAAGGACCTAAAGAGAACACCTTATGGGGATTAACGCCGAAATTACGTGTTCCTGGATTTCCCATATCGGCTAGTTTATACTCAGGAGAAACTTCGTATCTCTCTAGTGAACTTTCTGTCCGTTTGTATTTCCATGTAATTAAATAAAGAAATTAGAAACATTAAAACACAATATAGTTTTAATGCATGTTAAATTTTTCATTACGATGTTAATTATTTTTTGAAATAAGTGTGACTCTAATAATGAAAATTATAAATTGGGTGAAAAGTGATCACATTTTCGTAAGTGTTTGATTCTTAATACCGAGCTTTCACATAACATTTTCCATAATTTTGCCATAAAAATTGTACATTTAATTAGTCGGTTCAATTGTTTGGACGATAGTGGCAGCACTGTAGTGCCCATGCGTTTTTAATATGTGGTACTTTTAGGACTTTGAAAGAAATGCTGTACCATAAAAAATATTAACACCGTAATTACAAGTTTCTGGATTTTCGGTATCGGCTAATTCATGCTCAGGAGAAACGTCGTGGATTTGCACAGAGTAAACCTAGAAAATGCTTTGAATTTAGATGAAATAAATACGGGAAAATTACAAAAATGTTCGGGGAGAATGAAAAAACAAAATGGAATGGATGGCAGAAGAACAGTGAAATATTAGTAAAAAGCACGGCATCCTTTATATGACGGTATGGTGTGTTGCCTATCCTCAATGAGCTGGGGTACCGAAAATTTGACTTGTTACAAAAGTATAAAAAAGAGCAATACAATAAACCTTATTATTAAATTACAAACAGGATATCGTGTCAAAACATTTTTATTTAATTCTATTAAAGAAAGTTATAAGTTTGGTTAAAGCTGATCGCATTTTCTTATGTGTCCCATGCTTAATACCGAGTTTTCACATTACATTTTCCATATTTTTGCGCAAAAAGTTGTCCATTTAATTAGCTGGTTAAATTGTTTGGACGATAGTGGCAGTACTGTACTGACCATGTGTTTTTAATATGTCGTTCTATTAGGACATTGAAAGAAATGTCGCTGCCTTAAAGAGATTAACGCCGTTATTACGAATTTTCTTGATTTGAGAAAAGAAAAACAAAATAAGAAAGGTTTCATCGTGGAATGGATGGCAGAAGGACAGTGAAACCCTAGTAAAAAATCACGGCATCCTTTGTATGGCGTGTTGCCTATTCTCAGTTAGCTGGGGTACCGAAAACTTGACTCGTTACGAGAAAAATATAAAACAAAGCAACACAATAAACCTATCAAATTACAACAGATTATCAAATATCGAAGCATTTTTTTTAATACTACTAAAGAAAATTATGAGTTTGGTTAAAACTGATCGCATTTCCTTACGTGCTCCATTCTTACTGCCGAGCTTTCGCGTTCCATTAACCCATCCCGCGGAATACGAAACATCTTTTTTCCCCAATTAACATTCAACGTTCCGTGTAACTTTTATTAACAATCTCAACTTCAGAAGTTGAAGTGTCAGTCGAGCAACAACGACGTTATCTCCTCCGCTCCTACTTAAGTTTAAATTTATATGAACGCTCTTTATAAAGTAGTAGATAAAAAACGTTTCCTTCGTGGAGATGCTTCATGGAGGCAGTCAGGAACTGAGAACTCCCTTTTTATTTATCACCGGAATAAACGTAACATTTTTACGGTCGTTGCCTTCGAAGGTTTTTCTTTTCGATTCAGTTACCGCGTTAAAGCAATCACTTCCTTGTCAGCGCGATTAGCGATAAAGCAATGTAATAAAACGTTATAATCCTGCAAGGATGAAGTGTTTATCGGTTAGGTTCTACCAAATATCTCACTAGCACATCGCGTCGAATTAATATCAGGAAGTTGTTAAGTATCGCGCTTGGAATGGAATTTTCTCAGTTGATTTAAGTATGGGAATTGTGTCGTCATGTTGGTATTTGCTATGTAATATCAAAACGAGATTATCTGTGGGTACCATTTATTTTTATATCGGCGGTAAATGGCAAGGTTAAAATATCGTTTTTAGTTATTCACTGCATCGTTAGGGATATTTATGTACGTGCTTACCATTTAGTTATGCATCAAAAAATTATTGCAATGCGCAATTAAGTATACTTATAAGCATATAAGTTATACAAAAGATCAATTTTAGAGACTTTTCACATCCTTAACTTGTAAGAAAAATGTACTTTTTCGTTTGGATTACCCTAACCTTAAGTCCACAGCAGGTGCCAGGACAGTAAAACAGTGAAAATCAGTGACATTTCAATGCATACAGGGGATTAAAAATTGTTCCAGGACAAGAGATTCAAGGAGAAAATTGAGAAGAAAGGTATAGAAGAGACCTAAAAGGTATGTTGACAGAAGAGGAAACATGTGAAGCTCAGATGTTCGTTCCTGGGCATTGGCGAAAAGTGGTGGCAAAGGCCAGTAGAGAAGTTCCCGTGATAGGCATGAAAAATGTTTCCTTCAGCTCCTTGGAAGATTCTCTTGACCAATATTTGGTGTCTAAGGTGAACGAAGTACAAAAGGGATTTTGGTTCGGTCTTGAAAAGAATGATCTCTTTACTTTGCTTCACAAAACATTAAAATGATGTTCCTTTTGAAAAGGACGTCCACAGAGTTCATCACAAAAAGGGCAGACCATGATTTTTTGCAACACTTCCACTATCAAATTATGCAAATATAACGTTTGCTTATTTCTATAGAAATTTCTATAGAATGTCATAGCTTGAAGGGGCTTCGGATAAATTTCAATGCAGTTTACTGTTTTAGGGTCCCTAGACGCCAAAACAACCCCCCTTCGAAACGTTATATACATATGTACATATGTAATATAGAGAAATTTTTAAATACGATCTAGTATCTAACATGCACACGAGCGCATCTTTTAATTATTGCAAGTGAAACTTAATAGATTTTGGCAAAATGTCCCGGTTAAAATATTTTTGTAGCCTCTAAAAAGTTTTCTATTGTTACGCTTTGAGTTCGAGAAGAACTACATTATTTAAACTAGTTACTAATTTATTTACACGGATTGCGCCTTACTTAAAACACTACTTAATTTAAGGCATTCCGACTTATTTGAGTACAAGTTATTCTGAACTTTTCTATGCAAAAATTCCCCATTTTCCAAAATGCCACTTCCCAACAACCAAAAGGAACATTTACTTGTATCCAAAAGTGCATCATTATGTCTCGGATTTACATCGGACATTTACACGGATTGCGCCTTACTTAAAACACTACTTAATTTAAGGCATTCCGACTTATTTGAGTACAAGTTATTCTGAAGCTTTCTATGCAAAAATTCCCCATTTTCCAAAATGCCACTTCCCAACAACCAAAAGGAACATTTACATGTATCCAAAAGTGCATCATTATGTCTCTATTCGAATTCAAAGATTTTAATCTGAAACATGTTTTACCAAATTAGGGATGTTACTATCCATTACCTAAGGCAACAATTCAATATAACTTTTTTGTAAAGAAGAAGGTTTGTAAGTACCCTTGCCACGGTAAAATTATGTAAATTTCTGTCAAGGTGCGAAATGTTTGGATAAACAACACACTTTATACCAACAAGCGCGGAGAACACAAAACAAAATACGAATATAAATAGAAAGAGGAAAGCCGGAAGACAGGGGCGGCAACAGAAAGTGGCAGACCAGAGAAGCTAGTCTGCCGGCGAGAAGACCGAGAAAACCTACCGCCCCGAAGATGCTCTCTGACCCGCCTCGCCCCGTATAAATCAGAAAGTCCAGACAACAGCTTCCTATTATGTACGTTGCCACTCTCGCCCCTTACGCTCCAGCCCTTTTTGTATCTTTTTTGGGCCCCCACCTTCTTCCCCAAAACTTTTCTTCTTTGTGTTTCGATCATTTGTTTAATTCACAGCAAGTTCTACCCTCTGTGGCTACCAACCCCTTACCCTACGTAGCCGTGACAATATCCAAAGAAATTTGTATTTTTAACTGGTCAAGAAATATGTTCAAAGCTTGATATTTAATACTCTAATGAAATTTTAATGTTGTTTCTTTCGCTAGTGGGTACAATTTTCCTCGCTCAAATTAAAATCGCGGCTTTATATGCAGTTTCGTACAAAATAGGCTATTAACTCAGTGTCCCGAGTCTATTTTACATTGTAAATTTTTGAATTATTTATGAAATGGCTCGATAATATGAATACATTTACGTTTTTGCTAGGCATTATTACGAAGAGAAGTTCCTGGGTAAAATGTATGTTGTAAATCACTAACGAAACAATTTATTTATCAGCTGTGGTAAATTTTAAGAGAAACGATTTCAAATTAGTTTGGATAATTCGTGGCGGTTTTGTCACTTTCTTTGCTCTCACGCTAATACGTTCATCATCTTCGGTTGTTTTTACGACGAAACGCTCGTAAATCCGTAACCTACGGAGACCCCCCAGGCCGCTTCGACTAAAATAAGGTTTCCCTTGCTTTAATCAAAGTTGGAAAATTTCGAGAGGTTTTATTACAACTTTTTGTGAGTTTACTGTCTACGAAGTTTATCTGGCGGCAGGACTACAGAATTGAATTTTATGATCGGGATTATTCGAAATTTTCTTTCCAAGGACCTGGTACCTTGGAAATTTCTCTTATTATCGGTATCTGAGAGAAAAAAATGAAACGGGAACGAGGCGAACTCGGAGCCGATAAGTAAATAGGGACAGTAGAAATTGTTGATATTTACTTGCGAAGGGCCCGAAGGAAAATAATGACGAAATTAAGTAGCGAGAGACATTTTGTGCCAAAGAACGTTTCGCGTTACGACTTTTCTCTTGTCGAGCGCGCCATCTATAGGGCTTCCACGGAGGGAAATCAGATCCCCTCTAACCGGTCGCGTAGTGACTAATGGTAGGCATTTCTCCGGGAAAAGAAACTCTCTCGCTTTTCTCTCAACCGTCGACGCGCACGTAAACACAACGCATAAAAGAAAATGTTTTCTTTGTAGCAAAAAGACGTGCATTCATTCATTATTTTATCAACTATCTACAAATCGAAGTGAGCCACGACAAAAGTGTAAATGGTAATATTTTTACAAAACAAATTGAAAAAGCTATACTTGCTAATGCCTTTGCAATAAAGCTACTACTACTACTAAGTGCAATTCCAAAAATTTAAATTCAATCACCTCGGAAATATAAATAAAAAATGTTAATTCCCTACAAACTTTGACACCCTGTATCTTGGAAACTAAGCATCTACCGATTAATACGTATCAGTTCTTTACTATACAATTTTGTCGCACTACCTATGGGACATCCTGTATATACCTATAGGTAATATAACGATACAGGGCGCATTTTTTAACTAATTCAATTGAAACTTGGCACAAAAATAGTACGGGTAAATATCTTGGAGAGGTTCATTAACGAGCCAAATTCGTTCAGTAAAAATAAAATGGCGGCCTGTCAAATTAAATAAAAAATCGTAATTCCTTTGTTTTCGATCTGGTGCAGAAATGTTATTAAGCTTTTTTGTAGACCTAAAAACGTTCTATAACTTTCGTATTTAACGTTTTTCCAAATAATATACCCAAAAAAAGTTATTTGCGAAAAATATAAATCCCATGTTATTTTTGAACAATTTTGTTCAGAGGCGTGCCATTGGGTTAATATTTCGTGATAAAACCTTTTTATATTCGCACTTATAACGGTTTTATTCCAAGAAGCGCGTGCCTCTCCGACTGACCATGCCATCAGGATTTTTAAATATGTTTCAATTCTGCTGGATCGTCAGGAGTATTTTTTCACATGATTGCAATATTTATTTTTCAAAGAGAGAAAAGACGAGAAACTACTCACGTGTCATCGTTCTTCTCGACCTTATCCGAAATAGTGTAAACCATGACGATTTTCCCTGTCACAGTAAGAACAACACCGTTAACAATGAACGTAATCGGTTAATAAACGTCGCGACGTACCGAATGTCGTTTAGGTATTAAACAGCGGTTATTTAGATAACAAGCAAATGTTTGTGCGTCTTGCTTGAACGTGGCGGGAGATGTAATTCTTATTAATTACTGCACGCAGGTCAATAATCGTGACGTGATTAGTCGGAGATCGGGCACGTCCTTGTTACCGATCTGCGGTAGATTCAATGAAATTAGCGGAATTTTTCTAGTAGACTGACAAAACGAAATGTCAAGGAATTGAATTCGTATACTTTGTAGAGAGTAGAGTTAAAACTTGTATCTTAGCAAATATTTTTCAAGTAGAATTTTTTAGAAGCTAGCTTTCTTATATGCGCTGAGGAGTGTAATTCGATAAAAAAGCGTCACGAGACGAGACAGACGTGAATTTAAAGTGTCGGTTGTCTCTCTCTTTTCTTTCTCCCTCTTTTTCTTATGTGAGACCACGTGGACCAAGGACACAACGCTCTAGCCCGTTTCTCTTTCTCTTTTTTCCCATGTTTGGAAAAACAAATGGCTACTGAACTTCCCTCAGGATAAATATATCTTAGTAAATATATTTTAAGTACAATTTTATAGAAACTAGCTTTCTTATGGAAGATTACGTGCTGAGGAATAATTCAGTAAAAGAGTGTCACGAGACGAGACTGATGTGAATTTAATATCTCTCTCACTTTCTCTTTCTCTCTCTCTCTCTCTCTCTCTCTCTTCTTTCTCCATCTTTTTCTTAAGTGACACCACGTGGACCAAGGACACAGCGCTCTTCTCTGATGCCTGCGTCTCTCTCTTTTTTCCCCATCTTCTCTGTAAAATTCCCAAGCAGCCGACATCGTCTATGCTCTGTGGACACGTGTGTATCTCGTGTAATGGTAATTTTTTGAAAATTTCTTAAGTTCACCGTTGAACATAATTCAAATCGGCCCTTAAGAGAGCTAGCTTCTCTTCTCATCTAAAGTTATCTAATAAATATCTAAGAAAGTAATATCCAGCAATAATAAAAGCATTTTGTACGCGAAAAAAAAAAACACAAATTGTTTAGTGCTAAAAAAGACATTTTTCTTATTTTCCTTGATGACTTCGGTTGTGTTGGCTGCAGACCAAAAGTTTCCAGATAAAAGTTGTTTAGAATTGAATTTTCTACAAGTTGATACCAATAAATTTTTCGAAAATTGTTAAATTTTTTCTGAAAAACAGAATTTCCCTGGAAAATGTGAAAATTTTAATGAAAGTAAAATGCCCCAATGTCGGTGTAATAGGTTAGCATGAATTTAAATTTAAAAAAGGGCAAAAATTGAAATGGCCGACAAACAAAAAAAAATGTTTAAAAATGTTTAAATTTAGGACATGTTTTATATTTTTGCACTATTTTTGAGGATTATTTAATTTTGCAATTCAGGCCCTTATAGAGTAACTAAAATATCCCAGCCACTTTTTAATACTTTTCAACTCAACTGAAAGACCTTTTTGAGTCCTTCTTTTCAAGCTGAGCTCTTACAAAACGTTCTACTACAAAATGAAAAAAATTACAGGGCATTAACATGAACCAATAATAACTTCATTTTTAAATGCTTTGGTTAAGTTCCTTATCGAGCCAAATCGGCTCAGAAAACAAAAAATGGCGGTTTTTGTATGTGTACACAAATGAGATAATGTGATCGATCTGGGAGAGCCGCTATTGTCCGCTAGGTGGCGTTAACAATTATCGTTAATTACGGTTTATGTAACAAAAATCTTCCCACGTGTTATCTATTTATGTAGGCATTATTTTTCTGCAATTAAATTGTTATTTCTTACGATTTATGTACTAAATTTGATTTCTATGCAACATTAATTGCCCTGTAATTGGTTTCGTATAGGATAGTAAGGCTATCATTATATTATTACAGATAGCTATGCATTAAAGTTGTATTTTTCTAGAAAACATGTGCATAAAAATATGTAACAGTTTGCACCCACCGTTTAAATATGTATAAATATAATTTTTTTTTTGGGAAATTTAGGAATATTTTAATTTACGAACCAACACTTACAAAAATTAATGGAAAACTGCATGATTCGCTATTAATCGTTGTTATTTAATTGTAAATTAATACACAGCTGTAATTCCACAGCTTCTCAGTGGAATTTACTAGCCTATATTAATTTTGAATTTTAATTTAGTCGTTAAGCGTGTGTAAGAAATATAAACGAGCGTCCTCGAATAATCAAAAATTGAAAGAAAACCTCCGCAACTGGCTGATTAATAATTATAATTACCGTTCATTTATATTGCCTTACAAATGTTATACGTCAGATAATTGGGCCAAGGACGAAAATAATTCGTTTTCGATCGTATTTGATTAATTAGTAAAAGCACATGATTTCCTTTAATTTTGCATGTCATTCCGCTCTTGACTGTACATACCAATGTAGATAATAATCACGTAAATGATTTAATGTTTTTCATTATTTATATGACTAGAAGAGTGCCTTTATTAACTACCGTTTGGGAAATCTAGTAATCCTAAATCCTTGAGGAATATCCCACGATAAGATCAAAAGTGTTCATTCGAATTATTGTAATAATTTATATCCTGCAAATAATTGCTTAGAAGCATTCGTGGTAATTATTATTAAAGTAATAATTGCTGTGAGTGTGAGAATCATGGAAATGTTTAAATAGCAATTGTATGGAATGCTTAAGGTAAGCGTCCACGTGTAAATTAGCCTATAAGAAGCATTCGATGGCGTTTGAGTTACACCATCCCATCCCTTCGCAGGTAAAAGTATGGTGTGAAATTGATTTAATCCAATATTTGATTTTGATGCATGTGAATATGTTTTTATTGAAGTCGTCGATTATTTTCAATATAGTTTCACATCAAACTGGATATATTTCGATTTAAGCGTAATTATAATAAAAGTTCATTTTTCAGCATTAACCTTTATTTAAGGGGAATTATAAATGTGTATTCACCGGCATTAGGATGAGACTGCTAAAGGTAATTTATAGTATTCATTATTAAAGTAGTATTAGTAGTAATCTATAGCATCTATTTTGCTTTATAGCTTAGTTTATAGAGCAAAGAAAGAGCTGTTTTGGTAGATAAGTTTTAACAGCAGAGGGATCAAAAAACTTTGTTTAAAATGGATCAAAGATGATGAAAAACAAAATTTAGACAAATAGGAGGTTTTGTTTTTTTTAAACAATAAAAATTGACAAAAACAGGTCCTTTTTCAGTTTTTTCTTTATATCGTGAAAATTATTGGTGAAAATTCAATACTTGTACTGCCGATTCATAGAGAATTAAAAGAGTATCACAATGAGAGTTTCTAAAAGGTGATTGGAGTATTTTTCACAGAGAAAACGTGGAAAAACCGTTGAAATGGACCTTTTTTAAAAAATTCACAGCTTTGCCCAGTTTACAGCTGAAGCGCTCATTTTGCGTGAAATATTAAATTGTTATGTCTATTTTAAGCATGCCAAAGTTGGATGTTGTAGGATGAATAGTTTTTGCACAATTACGTTATAAACAATATATATCGAAATTTTGCAAAATGCGGCGTATTAACTGAGATGCGACGATTTTAATTTTTTAAACAGTTTTTAAAACAGGACATCAAAATCTACAATTTGGCTATCTTCGATTTTCATATACGTTTGGAGAAAAGTGGGAAAAATTGTCTGGAATATTGTGCGAAACGCGCTACTTCGCACTTCGAGCTGAGTAGTGGGGGCTTCAAGCAGCATAAAACAGTAAACTTGCGCCTACTATATAAACTTTCTGAAGGACACTGTACATACTTTCTTTCTATAAAACAATGCTTATAAGTATCTCTAACCCACAAAAAAAGTTACGGACAATAAAGTGAAAATACTAATTTTCTGGCATTTTTGCTTGTTTAACCATTTTTCTCATAAAAAAAAAAGTTATAAAATTTTTAAATCGTCCACCTCGATGTAAAATCGAATTCTCTACAAAAAGTTTCGTATAAAGTATACCGAAATTTTACTTCGTTTTCGAGATACACTGCAAAAACCCAAAGGGGTGCATTATCATCACTACCTCCAATCTCCACCCTGTAATTTAGCACTCCACGATTTTTTCATCCTAAAGTATCCTTAGTTCCTCTCTATATGACATAATCAACAGCCCATATACATCAGAATGACGCACGTAATTAATCCATCTTAATTATTCGCTGGAGTAAATTACATCGAATTAATCGAAATCGATATAGAAGTTTTGCAACTTACTATCGAAGCGATTTTAAAACGCTAAAGTTCTAATTAAACTCTCCCGTCGCTAATTAATTGCGGATTAAGCATGATTAAAGTTCGGAACAAAGCTATCACACGATGTAACTAGGAACCCGGCATATAATCAAGCCTATCACGGGCGCTATTACAGCTCATTTATAACCACAAACTTCCCTATTTCCGTGTAGATCGCGCCGCTGTTCACTCAACAGAATAGCAAATCTGGTGGACCGGGAGTTAACAATTACTTGCCGATTTTCCTCCCACGGGAATACCCACTTGGAGACTCGCAGAACGTACGCAGATTTGTATTAAATCATCTCACGTGTGTACACGTAACTTAGGGAATTTTTATCTCTTAGGTGGCTCGGAGCTCTCCATAAATTTTGCACGATAAAATTTCTAGTTTAACGATAGGTTTACCTTCATCGCATCTCGGGTGGGGAATTCCCGGAGTGCCATCCCGGTGGCTATCTCCTGCAGATTTTAGCTCCTCGGGATCGCATCATGCATAAGTAAATAGTTCGTGTTCCTTTCGTTTTCTCGTGGCGCACCCTTACGGCTTTACTTTTTATATAATTGAGGCGACACCTATTATATTTATTCAAGTGGTGCGCTCTTGTTACACTACTATACTATATTTCGCTTCGAGGCGAAGCAATATTAATGAAGTGCCCGTCAAATTCATTAATTACCACGTAATTAAGCATGATTCCGACCTTTTTGTCGATAACGCCAAACGCCACTGACATTTCGATATCCGATCGCTTAAGCGCCGGGTTTCTTCTTCTACTTCTTAGGCATTTTGTTCTGACACCGCTATACAGGGTGGACGCTATTAATTATTGAAAAACAGGTGAAAACGCAGGGTCTACTTGCGAAAATTATTTGAAGCGAAATACGGTATAATATTGATAGGGCTAATTTGAAAAGGGAACGACTAGTAGAAAGGAAAAGCGGCCCCGGAACGAAATTTGTATGGCAATATGTGTATAGTCCTTCCAGTCTGAATTGGTCCAGTTGAAAAAAAAGGCAATAAAATTTAATAGTCAACCTACCGCCACACAAAGACCGAGAAAACGATCCATAGGCGTGCCATATTTAAAGAAATATAAAAGATTGTTATTCACTTTGACAACGAAATTTTATGATGGGCTTTAGGTAGTGGAAATGTTATTTTGGGGTTGACGTTTTGACACAAAAGTTAGTAATATAACAAAATAACTGAAATAAGTAACCAAATAAGTAAACTATCAAAAAATTTCATTGTTGGGCAAAGATCACGAGGAGGTGTGAGTAAACTTTGCTTGGATAGAAAATACGATTCGTATAGTTCTTAAGAAGGATGGGCGTTAGTTGTTAGCAAGATAAATGCAAGTTAATTTAAAATGCAAACAGAAAAAAAAGTAAGTGTAACTGATGCAAGATAAATAGCAACTGAAATGAAGCAAAAATAAGTAAAATAAAGCAGTATTAAACATTTTTTTATAATATTTTATAATGTTTCTCTATTTTTTTAAGCTTACTACTATCGCTACGTATATACAAAAATAAGCATATGGCATCGTCCTAACTAAGTTCTACAATATACAAAAGTTAACATAATAGTGGTACATTATATGTACGGGAGTTTGTGAGGGGGAAGGCTGCGGCCCTCTGAATCCCTCGGGAGGTGGCTGCCAATTCTGGTTACGGTCGCGGGAAATCGCAGAAAACCACGACTCAGCCATGTGGGTTGGCCCGTGAGACTTCGGGGCCGTCGGGGCGTGGGGGGCTGGTACCGGCAGCTGGGCTGCCTCGAGATCCATTTGACGGTCCTGGGTGGTCGGCGTCGGGGGGCTCCTTCTCGGGGTGGTCCTGGGCAGGCTCCGGCTGGTAGCTTCTTAAAGGGGCTCCTGCCGGGGCTCTTACTCGGCCTCGAGCGGGGCGTGGCGGTCCTTGGAGGCCTTAGGGCTGCTTAGGGTTCCTTAGAGGAACCTTATCGATCACATCGATGGCGTCAAAGTCGGTGGTGTCATAGTCGGTGATATTCAATCCTAGTCGTCCTCGACTACGATCTGGGTCCTGGGGCGCCTGTATCGTTCCCTGAAGCGGGGGTCGTAATCCACCGCCTGTCGTACAAGCGGATTTGGATGATCCTCCGCCTTAAGGAAGAACTTCTCTGCTCGCTCTCTCTTCCGTTCCCTAAGGGGCTGGTGTTCGAGGTCCTGCAGGATGCGTCGGTTGCTCACGTACCAGGGGGCGTCCACTGCGCAGCGCAGCGCTATGGACTCCTGTGCTTGGAGTCGGTTGACGTGGGTCTTGGCGGCGTGGCCCCATGCCACGGAAGCGTGGGTCAAGATCAGCAGGATGATGGTCTTGATCAGCCTCAGTTTCTGCCTTAGGTGAAGTGCGCTTCGCCTACCTATCAGGGGATAGAGTTTGGCGCGCGCAGCTCTCGCCTTCGCTATCGTCGAATCGATGTGATGTTTCCAGGTGAGTCCCTTGTCCATCGTGACGCCGAGGTACTTCGCGGTGTCCTTCCATTCGACGTCTTCGTTTCCCAGTCGGATGTGTCCCGTCGGTCGCTGCCGTCGACGTTGTATCAAGAGCGCCTGGCTCTTGTTCGCGTTCATCACGATCTTCCACTTGACGCACCAGTCCTCGAGTTTATCGACCGCACGCTGGAGGTAGCGGGTTGCCAGGTCGGCGCTGCGAGAGCTGGCTGCGATGGCCGTGTCGTCTGCGAACAGAGACAACGTAGTGTTCTCGGACTTGGGGGCGTCGGAAGTGTAGATGGAGTACAACAGCGGCGATAGGACGACTCCTTGTGGTACTCCGGCCTCCGGGGTGAGGGTAGTTGACAGCTCGTGACCCACTCTCACTTGCAGTTTCCTGCCTCGTAAGAATGAGTCGATGATCCTCACGAGGGGTCCTGGGTACCCCAGGGTGGACATCTTGTAAACGAGGCCGTCGTGCCATACCCGGTCGAAGGCCTTGGTGACGTCTAGGAAAAGGACTCCGGTGACTCGTCGGCGGTTCAGCTCCGTGGTAGCTTGTTCGACCAACCTCCAAACTTGGAGTTCGGCCGAATGTTGCGCTCTGAAGCCGAACTGCTCGTCGGGAAGAACCTGTAGCTCCTCGGTGGCTTCGAGAAGTCTCCTGTAGATCACCCTCTCCGCGGTCTTGTTGATAGCAGGAAGGAGACTGATCGGTCGGTAATTCTGTGGAAACAGAAGGTCTTTATTAATTTTGGGTATCATCACCATGCTCCGGGCAGTTTCCACTGCTCCGGGAAGTAATGGAGACGCATCATGGCGTTGATAATATTGGTTAGAGCGACCACACCCTTACGACCGAGGTGCTTAAGGGCGCGGTTGGTCAACTCGTCCATTCCGGGCGCCTTCTTCTGCTTGAGCCTGCGGACGATCTGATAGACTTCGTCGGTCGTAGCAGGTTCCAGTGTTCCCTCTGCTGTGGTCCTCCGGATCCTCGCGGCTTCGCGTCGTACCATGCGCTCGTGGTCGTCGTCGTCGTCCGGGTGGTGGTTCTCCCTACACTCCCGCTCCAGGCAGTAGGCGAAAGCCTCGGCCTTCTCGCGGGGGGTGTAGATTCCTCGCTCCCCATGGATCGGTGGCATCGGTCCGCGTTTGTTCCGCAGAGCTTTCTGCAGATTCCAGAACCCGGGTTGTTGGGGGTCCATCTCCTCCAGACGTCGATCCCACTGTTCCCGAAGATGTTCCTGGAGTCGAGACTTCACCTCGCGGCTCCATCTGTTCGCCTCCGCTCGCGCTTCGGCGGTTGGGGTTCGCTGAGCCCTCCTTCGGGCTCTGTTCTTCTCCCGTATGAGGTCCTGCAGGAAATCCGGGATTTGGCCGTACCTGCTCCAAGCTCTGTAGGGAACCTCCCTCGTATTTTCTGCCAGAGCGTTTTTGACGCTCGTGGTCAGGTCGCAGATAGCTTGGTCCAGATCCGTCCTAGTCCGGATGACGGGAATCGGTCCTATGGCGCCTCGCATCGTGTGCCGGAATTGGTCCCAGTCCACGATGGTTTTCGTGGGTCCGGTCTCCTCCTCTGGCTCGTTGCCCAGCGTCAACAGGATCGGGTTGCGGTCGGAAGAGCCCTCTTGGAGAGTGACGATTTCCGTCGGCAGGTAAACCCGCCTCAGGATCGCCAGGTCTAAGACGTCCCCCCTCCCTTCAGCGGAGGGGTACTGGGTGGGGGTGTGGGGGCCCATGGTGATGACGTCGTGGTGATCTACGGAGAAGCTGTTCAGGGTGCGTCCTCTTCGATTCGTAGTCCTACTATGCCATGTCGTAGACTTGGCATTTAAGTCGCCGATGACTATGACCTGCCTCCTGCCGGTGTTAACCAGGATATTAAGGTCGCCTTCGTCGAGGTCGCCACCCTGCGGTGAGTAGGCTGACGTGACGTAAAGCAGCCCGTGCGTGGAAGTGTTCACCGCCACCGTGACTGTTTCGATGCCTCGTAGCTCTGGGGTCGGGACCTGAAAATGATCGATTACCCTTCTCACCAATAGAGCGACACCGTCTCCGCGCCGTCCTCTGTCCCTTCTGTACGTGGTGAATCCATCGTAGGTCGGGTCACGTGTCCGTTCGCTCAGCAGTGTTTTCTGGATTGCCAGGAAGTCGATGCGTGCACGTTCTAGGAATTTACATATTTCGTGTCTTCGACTTTCGACACCCCTGACGTTCCAGGAAGCTATCCTCAGGAAGGAAGGCCTTGTCGGCTTCGGATTCATGGCCGGAAAAGTCCATGGCATTCGAGGTAAGCGTCGATACGCTCACGCATGATCCTCTCCATTATCTCCGTCATCAGGGCGTCGTCCGATGTTCTGGAGCTCGGCGTCCTCGCCGGCGGCGGGGCTCGCGTCGCGCTCGACTGCGCAGGTGCTCCACTGCGGGGGGCCGCTGCGGCCTGGGCGAAGCTCACCTGGGGCGTCACCCGGCGAGCAGCGGTCCGCGGGGCTGCTCCTGCTGGGGGTCTCGACGTCGTCGGCTGCGTCGACTGTCCTTGGCGATTCCTCCTGCTGGCCGCCTCGAATGCCGGGCATCCTCGGTAGCTGGCCGGATGTTCGCCGCCGCAGTTAGCGCACTTCGCCGGGGCTGATTCCTCCCGCTTGCAGTTGCGCGTGTGGTGGCCCTTACCGCACTTAACGCAGCGCGGCGCCGCCTGGCATTAGCCTTGCGCGTGCCGGAACTTCTGGCACCGGTGGCACTGCGAGGGTCCCCTCTTCGCGTTCTGGGGCTCCACCTTGACGACGAGGTGGCAGCACGTCGTAATTTGGAACACGTTCCGTTGTTCCAGCAGCACCTCCAGGAGGATAAGTGGCATCGGCTTCTTCGTCCTCCTGTCCGTCATCCTGCTCATCTTGGTTGGTTTTACGCCCTGCTTTATGAGGTCTTCCTCGACGTCGCTCGTCGGTACTTTTGCTGGAATTCCTCGCAGCACGGCCGGAGTTGACGCTCCTCTGGAAGTCGGTAAGTATGAAATTCATACTCACCTCCCTCCACGAGTCGATGGATCTCTCGGTAGTCCTGCGTCGTTACCGGCAGGATCCTGACTCCATCTCTGACAAGCTTCGCCGTCTTCACTTTGAGGTCGCGTTCCCTCAGCTTCCGGGAAATCTCGGTTCACTTCCCTTGATCGCGGAGGACGATCGGTGGTGGGGCCTTCGTAGTCGCGGCGGGGCGGACGGCTGCCTCTGAGGTGGCTTCGGTGGCGGACGTCCTCTCCACCGTGGTGGTGGACGCCTTCTCCGTCGAGGTGGTGGACGGCGTCGCCTGAGCTGGGGCGACTCCATTGGGGTTTGGCGTCTTCTTCGGCGCCTTGAGGACGTCGGCGTCGGAGGAGCTTGCGCTCGACCCCTTACGCTTATTCCTCCGGCGCTTCCTTGACCGCAGTTTCCGGAAATCCTCCGTCTTGGTTTCACCGTCTTCAGCGAAGGATTCGGTCGACGTGACGCCGCCCTTCTCCATCACTTCGGCCTCCTCCGCGTCCGAGCTGACTTTCTCTCTCTGGAGCGCCATGAGACGCTCATTATCCGCGGCTAGTGCTTCGACTCGCATGGACAGTTGTCGCACTTCCTCGACGAGTTGTTTATTTCTCTCTATCATAGAGAGGACAAAATCTGCGTCAAACGCACACGTCGTTGCCTCCGGTGGATTCGCCATGTTCGCAGTATTCTGCTAACACTCTGAAACAGATACCTGCCGCCTGCGTTGATTTGCAACTCAGTCGGCAGTTAAAGGAAAAACGTGGAACGAGAACTCTGTTCTGCGTTCGTTTGTGAACTTGTTTTGAAACCGTATGTGGGGAATTAGTACTCTAACGACTCTACGGGGAATGAAAACTATCTACGTCTAAATACGGGAGCTTCTATTGTAAAAACAATATTATCTAATAAGGAAATAATCAAAACTATAACTACGTATGTTCTTCTCTAAAGATAATGCTAACTACTGTTAACACGCAACGAAGGGTCGACTACATACGGCGTACCTAAGCCAGGTACTCGCGCAGGTAGGCGTCGGGGTAGACGAATCGGGGACTCGTCTCTGAACGGCGTCGATGTTGCCTCTCTCGTGATGGTCGATGCTGTCGATGTGTGAAACACCCTATACTAATAAGCATTCCATATATAGGCAAGTACTGTAGCGACTAACATTTCTCCGCATAAAATATACAGGGGGAAGGAAAAACGGTACGTTACAAATACCCTGCTTTTGTATAGGGTAAAAACGTATTTTTTAAACGCGCTCGGTATAAACTCGGTCAACTTTTTTTTGCTTTTCAACTGGACCAACTCTTACTGGAAGGGTCTTAAGAGCGTACCTTAGTAAACACTTTACCACATCGATATTAAGATATTCAAGATAAGCGCTGTTCGATTGATTGGCTTCATATATCATCGTCTGACTTTTCGATATCATCCCAATGGAAAAAAATCACATTATCCCTCGGGACTTTGATCGAGTTGAAACCGCGACACATTTCATCCCGACGTAAACACACGAACTGTAAGCGAGCCTCGCTTCGGCATTACCTTTGATCGATTCATCAAAGGTGTCCCTTTCCCACGTTCAACAGGTCCACGTAATTATATTTGAAATTGTCCCTTTTTCCGTGGCTTCGCAAATAAAATTCGATTATCTGAAGCGGAGGAGATCTCGCATTTTCACTTTTCATATCTTTCAATTTCTTAACGAAATTACGGCGGGCGAATTTATTCCTCTGTGGGGAAAGGCTACGCCTCGCCTGGAGGCAATTTCGAATTTCGTTTAATTACCCAAATAGGACAAAACTGCGGACTGGAGGGTTTCTTTTATGTTTAGAATGACTGTATTTAGCAGTCGCGGTTTTGATTGGGTTTTTTAGGAGTCCGATTCGTCAGGAGATATTAAAAGAAGGGGACGAACTCCGAAGATGAAAATTAGTGGGAAAATTCACAAGTAGAATTCCCAGATATCCTCTTTCTAACTAAAATATTATCTAGACTATAATGATCCTACGTTATAATTTTGTTAACTCTCTTATTGGAAAATTTCGCTTTGCATACTGCATTAAATCGCTAATGGGGCATTCCATGTCAACTGAGCAGTCGATCCCACGTCACTCTCTCGGATTTGGCTCAAAATTGGTACATCGATTAATACCATTGAAAAAAGCATGTTCTTAAATTTTCAGCTCAAATGGTCACTCCCAGCGCCCTGCGGCTCATTTTTAAGTTTTCAGGCATTTTTTGACCTCTAAGTGCCCGAAATCGGTTTATGGCGTACTAACAAGGTATTTTGACGTGAAAAATGACCAAAAGTACATAGGAGATGACAAATTTCCCGTAGAACACGATCCCGTAGTCCGTTTGTCGATATCTAGCAAGGGAAGCTCAGAAAACGCGAAAAACTGTTTTTTTTTCAAAAATCGAATTGCTTCAAGACGTACGCTTCAAATCGTCTCAAAATTTAGAAAAAGACTCTTTGATAGTTGGTCTTTCGAATATCTATACGCGGGTAGTGATCATTATATATAAAAAAAAGTTACACTCGTTTTACGCATTTTAGAGGGGATTTTCGGTGATTTTTTTCGTTATAATCCATGCATTGGCCCAATTCAGTTGGGTATTAGTTGCATTTTTTTCTCTTTAAGAAAGGTCTCTCTTGGTCCTTTTTCACGTCAAAATACCTTGTTAGTACGCCAAAAACCGATTTCGGGCACTTAGAGGTCAAAAAATGCCTGATAACTTAAAAATGAGCCCCAGGGCGCTGGGAGTGACCATTTGAGCTGAAAATTCAGGAACATGCTTTTTTTCAATGGTACTAATCGATGTACCAATTTTGAGCCAAATCCGAAAGGGTGATGTGGGATCGACTGCTCAGTTGGCATGGAATGTCCCTATTGGTTGTTTGCCAGTGGCAGTTTTCTTTAAAGGATTTCATGCCTCAAACTATTTCACGCAAAATAACCCCGGAAATCGATAGTGGGATAAATTCTAAGGCAAATATGTTCCATAAAGCTTTGGCGATAGATCAATACTATTTAAGTTAAGCGCGATAAAATATTTTGGTTATTTTATGTCGTAAATATGTCTTTGAGCAATTTTTCACAAATATTTAAAACAAAATTGAAGCTTTTAAAAAGCAAAACGCTTTCCTTGTTTTATGAATGCCCTAAGTGCAATACAAAGCGAGATATGGTTCACTGAAGAGGACTTTTTGATGCAAAAACCTTTAAAGCAGCGCCTGTATAAACACTAGATACAGGAAAACAGATAGAGGAAAACATAGAGTTTCGCGTCAGATCTCATCGGTTACGCTATTTTCCGTTACGGTAAGTAATCCGCTTATATATACAAGGAGAACTATGTGATACAGGCGGGTCAGCAAGAGAGACAGAGAGAGAAAAAAAGAAGAAATAAGGACCCTTATATTTATGAATTACAACAGCCGAGCAACAGCCTTCTCTTTTAGAAAAATAGTTCTTATTGTTTTTTATTAAAAAAAAAGGAAAAAATTGTTTTTTGTCTGGACTACCTTATTAATTTGGATGATTCCTTAATGCGAATTTGCCTTTATTCTCTCCCTTATAATTCAAAAAGTAGCGGCCGTAGGCAAGAAAAAAATTCACTTCTGACATTAGGAAAAGGTCTCCTTGGGTTTGACGACGGCATTTCGAAAAATCGAAATCGATCAGTTTTCAGCAAGACTACAAAAATGTAAATTTTGGAATTGTGCTATGATAAGAATGTCATTGTCACTCTCTGAAAATGTCACCCAAAAGAAAAACCAACCTCTGTGGGATCCACTAGCACAATTACGTTGATCTATCCCCCATTTCCCGCAATAACCATGGCTGTTTCCTATTGTTTCCACAGTGAAAAACCGATTCCTGACACTTCTGATGTTTTCTCAATTACCGCGGGAAATCCTCGCGCCACCCCTAAATCAGCACGTAACCCTCGTGGTCCAGCAACGACTTTCTACTTTCCCCACTTTATTATTCGAATATCCATCACCAGCATCGCACAGATGCCGTCGGAAAATTCCCCCTGTTTAGGGAGGTGGGGAAAGTTTCGAAAACTCGCCCCGTCGGCGCCGCGCCGACTCCGCGGATGCTGTGAAAGCGTACGCGCTTTTCGCGGCCGAAACGATGATTTCCAGTGAGCTCGAAGATCTCATCTCTCACGGTCCTCTTCCAGGAGATGGGAGCCAGTAAATTTCCGGGACGATGTTGAAGTCGCGTCTTTACGGGCGTACGTAGTGCGCGAGAAAGTGAAAGTTCGAAGACTTTCCGATAAGGGGGCTTCGCGAACCGCAGTAGGGAACACCGTGGAAAACTTGTAAGTTCTGCATGTTGATGTTTTTTTTTGGTGAAAATATTAATTGTATTTTTTTAATTAAAACGAGATTATTACATTCCCCATGTTTTTTGTTGGTTAAAAGCAATACGCTGTTACGAATAATTTACATAAAAGTCAAAGATTTCCAAAATATCCCCTTTTGAAAACACAGGTGCATAGCGTTCCATATGTCCACTAAGGCGAAAATACAATTTTAACTTTCCCACTTTTACCATGCATTATTTAAGCGTCGAAATTTTACATGGGACAATTTAATTTAATCCCTTTTTGTAATGTTTTCATTAAATCGAATTAAACTCCCATGCTTCTAATTTAAAGTGTGTGACAAATGTTAATTCATTTAACTAATATAAACATTTATATTCATTTCAATTGTTTAATTCAATCAATCATTTACTCTATATTGTATACATGCTCGGAATATAAACGGTAAATAAAGTGTACGTAACACAAAATTAACTTAAATGTCATGTCAAAATGAAATGAACACACGGTATAAGAAAGCTTAAAACTTCATTCCTTGAGTAAAGTTTCACCTACTAAATATGTATTGGGTTCCCCACGCGTTTTTGATAGGCTTCAATCCGCGTATAAGAGCATGTAAACTTTTTATGGAGAGAGATAATAGAAAGGGGCCCTAGGTTGGTACCTTGCGACACACCTGACGAAGATTTAAAAGTATATGAATAGCACTTAATTGTAAGCAGGAGACCAAAATTTGCCCTAAGCAGCATATAAGGATTTAAGCTATTTATGGAGAGAAATAATAGAAAGGGGCCTAAGTAGTTACCTTGTTGCACATCTGACGATGATATACAGGTATATGGATAGCACTATATTGTATGAAGGAAACCAACATGTGCCCTAAGCACCATATAAGTATTTAAGCTATTTATGGAGAGAAATAATAGAAAGATGCCTAGGTAGGTACCTTGCGGCACACCTGGCGATGATACAAAGGTACATGGACAGCCCTAAGTTCTATGAAGGAATCCAAAATCGCCCTAAGCAGCATATAAGCATATAAACTATTTATGGAGAGAGAAAATGGAAAGGGGCCAAGGTAGGTACCTTGAGTCACACCTTACGATGATATAAAGCTACATGGATAGCACTCAATTGTGTTAACGAAAGCATCTGTCCTAAGCAGCATATAAGCATTTAAACTGTTTATGGGGAGATATAATAGAAATGGGCCTAGGTGAATACCTTATGGCACACCTGAGGATGATATAAAGGTATTTACATAGCACTTAGTTGTATGAATGAAACCAAAATCTACAAGTGGTTAATAATATGGCGTGATCAACCATGTACATTTATTTCCATGGCTTACAAACTTGGATAATTCCTTAGAAATCCATAATATAACTAAATTAGGTTCCCTTCATTCTCGCAAGGTATCTTCTCAAATATTTTTGCTAACGAATTTAGTATAGAAATGGGACAATAATTTTTAATACTTAACTTAACCTTACACCTTTTTTGGTGTTATAATCGATTTTTTCTCCAAAAATATCTCCACAGTCTTTTTTTAAAAATTGTAACGAATCCATTTTGTTGTGACGGATACAAAAGCTCATTAATAAAGCTTTAATTTTATATTTTTCAAAACCTGTGTAATATAAAGGCTTTTTGCAATCACATTACAATTTTTTAAAGTTTCGACTCTTTTGCAACCTCCTTCAGTACTTTATTTTCATGACACAAGTATTAAATTTCACAGTTTAAAATATTAACTCATGAATTTCTCATACCTGCGTTTTAGTTTCCTTTGAAATACTTCCATATCCCCAGATTAGTTGTTTTCCTCCTTTGCAACTCTTCCAGTGGCTGAAATGTTCCTCTTCTTCCTCCTTGCACTTATGGCGAGCGTTGCAGCGTGAGTAACAGCTATTTCTGAATATGAGAAAGATTATAGTAAGTGCACATTGAATCTATATACCTTTTCCATGTCTTCTTATTGGTTGCAATTGTGTATCAATACAAACTGGGGCTTCAGCAATGTTCCTTGGAGGTAAACAAGGCACAGCAGCGAATTTCTCCATTTTCCATCCTTTTGAGAAACGTGGTTTGAACAAACCTACAATAATTGCCGTTAATACCCTTACATAGCATCGCATATAGCATTATAGCATACTCTAGTTACATTAAAACATAACGGTAAGTCTTTGCCTTCAATCCATCGCATACAGGTTAGGTTTAATGCACTGAAACACTTGTTATGACACTTTCCATCTTTTAAAATAATGTGAAAACAGACTTCACACTATTTGTTAGCTTTCACTTGCACATCATACCGAAAAATCGCGAAATATAAACTACAGTTAACTCAGACCTAACGTTAAAAATATTCCTGAGTCACAGTGTGCGCGCGCAGTCCACGTTAACAAATGTAATTTTGTTTAGAAACGTCTTAACGATAGTTTCACAGGTTCACTACAATTCATACAAATTTTTTTCGAAATTCGAATAAAAACGTATTAAAGTAACATCACTAATGTATTAACTTCTTTAAGGTGGTGGCAACTTCTTTAAAAATATATTGAATACAAATACAATTGTGACAAGTACTTTCTTTAAAGCATCAGATTTCTTATTTCAATAGTCATGTTTGCCCTTAAACAATGGCAAGTGCAACTCCACAACTTCATTGATCGTGCAAGAACTTACTTAAGCAACTTCAAGCTATATTTTAAACACTAATAAAATTATTTTAAAAATGCTTTCGTAATTATTTTCCTACAAATTCCTGAATTTTAATTACTATTGAAATTACTTTAAAAATTCATGAGGAAGCTCTCATACTGTATATTTAATATCAACTGCAGGTCATAAATTCTTTAGAAAATCTACTTCTTTTTTTTATTAAGGGAAAATATTCAAAATTTGTGAAATTTGCGATTTGTGCATAAGGCCGAAGGAATATGAAATTTTAAACGTACTTTAAAAACAATGACCCATAAAAGATTGGATTTTTACCTTTCTGTTTTTCTTCGAAGTTGTTCGCCCTTGCACCAATAAATGACAGTCCCTTTTGCCTTTCGACAAAGATGTCGCCACTATCTCGCCAAAGACTTACCTAAAAAGCAAAGAAAACATGTATTAACAACGACGAATCACAGTAATTTAAAATTGACTTACCTTACAAACAGCTACATCGGTCTTACTGCCCTTATCTGAAGTTCTGTGCCATTGCCGTCGATGATACTCACCTGAAAAAAAAATATTACTATATTATAACCGCTACTAATATACTAATTATATTAAAAAAAATGGTGCATTAAAATTAAATACCAAAAATACTAACCGTTTGACAATGACATTTAGGCATGAAATCCTCTGCTACACGCCTCATCTAACGGGCACGTGTCACTCTCAGCAAAATGTCCATCACACGCCACCTGAAACAAAAACATTAAATCATAAGCAGTTCAATAAATCATCATACAAGTGATACTCATTTTAAATACAAATGGACTACCACATCCTAAAAAAAATTATATTAAAATATATTTAAATTAAAAAATGAAATTGGTTTAATAGACGTGAATGCTTAATTCCAAGAGCGTTTTAAAAAATACACAATAAAAAAGAAATAAAGGCAAATTGCCCTCGAAACCCAGGGATTTTTAAAATCCATTGAAATTAAAAATAAATTACATAAAGCCTGGAAAAATTGTCCCAATGTTACAGATTTAAGAACTGAATGGAAGAGGAAACCAAAATAAAAAAAAATATAAAAAAAAATCTATTTTATTACAAGGAAAAATATTAAAAAGCATCACAGAAATAGTTGATGGTTTCAGTGATTTTTTTTTTAGTTGCTTTGGTGTTGAATTCATATATTAAATGTTATATTAATTTGAAAAACTGAAAACGTTTCTTATTCGACGAATTTTGTAAAATTTTGTCCAGTACTCGTTTAAAAAAATAATGACAGTTAGGGACCACAGGGGAAATATGGTGAGAGGTGATAACAAAACTTAAGCTTTAGATCACGCAAAATGGTGAAATGGGGCTGCTGTTGAGGGGTTGAAAATGGGTTTTTTTTACAATTTAGAAATAGGGGGAACTTTCATGAATAATTTTTCAACATAATTTTAAATTTATCGAGAAAACCACAGAAAACACGTTTTTTGGTTTTTTATTTTTATCTCGCGCAAAAGTTACGCAGGTTAAGTGAGATTTACTGAAAATATACCATTTTTAGCGTCGAAAAAACCTGTTGTTAGTGGAATATGGAATTACCTGAAAATCCCCATTTTTTGAGAGAAAAAAGAAACACTTATCTTTCACAAAAAATTTGTTCTTATTTCGATCTTAAAAATTTGGACATACTCATTGTAATCGTCTATTTTCGTATTCTTAAAATCGCCAAAAATTGCGAAAAATAAAAAGAAAATGACCTTATTGAAGACAATTTTTGTATCATTTATGTAAATAATGAATTAAACCGGCTATACATGGATAATATGTTGAATATGTTATTAATATATAATAATATTGTTATTGAAACTGAAATTTAATGTAATTAGTTATGTAATTTAATGTAATTTTGAATCTAAACCTACAGATGAGCAAAAAAATTTCTATTAATTTTTTATCTACATACAGGACGAGGAGTGTGACGTAATGACACGCGATGATGGATCAAATTACGTCATTTATCACATAACATTTTGTATGATCTTAAAGGCATTTAATTACATACATTTTGTGAAATATTATCAAAAAGATGTACAAACTTATGTAGTAAGAGTAATAAGTATGATTCATACCATTTTCTCAATTTTATTTCATTATTTATAAATATTTTCTTATATATACTGTGTATATTCATTCATCCATTCACTCATGGTGGGCCTGTATACGTCCTACATATTTATTAAATTTAGAACAAATTAATTACCTAATTATTAATACCAAAATCGGCGGATTAAAAAAGTTATTAGCGCAAATATCCATCGTTTAACGCCTCAATTAATTATTAATTATAGCAATACGTGAGCAATTACAAAAATACCAATTCGACTAAAATAGTGAAACAGTTATGAATATTACAGTCGAATAAAACGAAAAAATAAAAAATTACCGATACACTCGCGCAGAAAAATTCTCCCATACGGGAAATCGACTACTCCCGGGGAATTTTGAAGAAATAACCAATAAAACACCTACGGCAAGTCAAACTAAACCGATTTCTTACACGTTAACTGCGCGACTAAACTACACTAAATTTTTTAGGGGCGACGATACCAGAGTTGTTTGTCCGAAAAATACGAGTTATATCAACTAAAAACAAAGGATTAATATAAAGAAGAATAAACCACCGAGTCAGCAGATAAATCCTATAAAAACAACACGCAGCAGAACAGCAGCAGTCAGTCAGTCACACACAGTCAGTCAGTCAGTAAGTCAGCTCCGAGTCGTCAGTTGGTCAACGTCGGTCCTTCGCATTTTATATTGTATATTGTATCTTTAAGTAGTGTATTAGTAATAAAGTTAAGTTTTTAAAAACGATAGTTTCCAAAGCGGAACTAAAACTTACGTAAAAAATCTCACAAAAACTGTCCGTAGGCTTGAGTCACGTGCGATAACGACGATGAGAGGCGAAAATCCGTGCTATTTTAAAGCGAAATTGAAAGGAAATAATTTAAAGGTTTTCGTTTCATTCACGTTGGGTTAATGGATTTGTAAACGCAATTGTGGATATTAATAACGTTATTAATAATTAATAACAGGAGGGAACGCGATTTACAATGTATGTAATTAATTCTAGTCCTTTAATGGAATTAAAAGGTATCTTATTGATGACAAACTAGAAAATGCGCATCTCTACTTAGCCCAAAAACAAAATTTTTGCCCAAAAACACATTGCAAGCTAGTACCACTCTTGGTAAAAAAATGGGCCACCTAAACCTAAACCTTTAAAGAAAAGGCATCCAAAAAAATGCCCACTTTTTCGGTATTTTTGAGTTTATTACCAAAACTAAAGGCCCTATAGAAAAAAAGTTTCAAACAAGACTAGTAGTAGATAATTGAATGATCTACCGATCCATATAAATAAAATTTTAGGTGGCGCCACTAGTTATCGAGATATTAATTATTTTAATCGAAAAATGATTATTACTGTCGTGTACAGGAATTCCATATGTATTATCAAACTGCTGTAATCATATTGGCAGTATGTATAGGTATTATTTATCTAAAAACGTATGCCTAATCCATAACTTGTGAGATTTATATTTTCTGAGTAAAACGACTTCAAATTTGGAAGTTTAACCTCCATTTCCCTCTATCCTAATTAAGACATTTTGACAGCAACAAAACTGATTTTTAATTTAGGGCCGACAACTTTTAAAGAAAATCATGTTTTTCCACCTTTTTCCATGACATTTTGTAATGATTTCATTAGATTTAAATGCATCATTTCCGTGCTTTGAAAAAAGAAAGATTTATCCCACGATGAAAACAGTAGATTGTTTTCAAAAATTCGAAACGGCGCAACTAACGAATATTTTGGGATGAAACTCGGGGAAAATACAGTCGAACAGTCGTACTTTACTTGGGAATTTTTTCGTTGGATCACAATTATTCCTGTAGGATATGTGAACCATCAAAGCGGTGCTCAGAATATCCCTTATTATTTTTAAACTGAGCGGATAAGAGTAGGTTAGGTTAGGTTATATTAGGTTAAGTTATGTTAGGAACGGTTAAGTAGTTGTTAGATCAGGTTAGGTAAAAGTAATGCGCGGTTTGACAATAATAAAAGAGATTCTAGGCGCCATTTTGATGGGCCACCGGTTTATAGAGCTAAATTTTTGCAACGAAAATATTCCCAAGTAAATTAGGAGTATTCAACTGTATTATCCCCAAGTTTCTATGCATCTAAAACTGATGAAATCGTTAAAACAACTGTCAAATCCGCTAGGGAAAAAGCTGCTCCCATTTCTGTGGACCAAAATAATGGTTTTTTTCAAAATTTCTCGGCCCTACGTTAAAAATAAATTATTTTTTGAATAGATCCTAAAAACCTACGTAATAATCAACATTTGTGTCAAATTGGCTTCTGAACCTTAATTAAAAGAGGTTAGGTAATTTTTGCCATAATATAAATCACACAGTATACGCGTTAAGCACGTCTTTTTTAGATAGATACTGTCTATATCATCAATTTGAATACAATAGTTTGATAATAATAATAGATATGCTGTAAACAAAAATAATGTCATTGTTGGATAAAAAATTACATCTCCATAACTAGTGGCGCCACCTAAAACTTTATTCATATGGATCGATAGATAATTAAATTATCTACAACATTTCTTTGTAAAGTTTTTCCATAAGACCTTTACTTTTCGAAATAAAACGAAAAAACCCAAAGGAGTGTTCATTTTTTGGACGTCATTTTGTAAACACAGCATCTAAAGAATTTTTCAGATGCAAATTTGAGAGTGTTCGATCTTTCCGGTTATTTACGCTTACTGAATTTGTCAATTAAGCAATTATAGATTAATCGCAATGCGGTGCTCCATCTTGAAGAATTATTTCACTTTATTAAATTAATTTCTCGCAGGTTTTCCCGATTGCCTGCAGCAATTAGAAAATCGTCGCGGTTTTTAACGTGGCAAATGTTATATTTTAGCAGAACTTCAATCGAAAAATCTATATAATTTAATGCAGAACCATCGTATCAACCTTAGGACGCATAGAAGATGAATCATCTGATAAATATGAAGGGATCCTTGGAAGTGCCACATTAGTTTAAACACCCTGTAACATGTAAAATTGGTCTTGGGCATTTTTTTGCTATATTTTACACAACACACCCATTAATGAATTTTTCGCGTTGTAACGTTTATTTCTTATCAATTCATTTTTGCACATTCCCTTTAAAACTTCCCTTTATTCAATCACACGCACAACTTCCAGTCATGCAGTTTCATTTTTTAAAATTCGATCCCTACTGTTACGCACGGAGCGTAAACTTCGTTTTCTCATTAAAAACTTCTAAATGAGTATAAGATTGAACTTTCGAATAACTTTTTTCCGTTCTTTTGGTTAAAATTTGGCAACGCGTTATTATAATAATAGGCGACATTGAAAGTTTAGAAATAAAATACCTTCCCTCTTCTTTGAACAAACAGAGCGAGGGAAAATAAAATATTTTGCTGTTGGGAAGGGAACGTTCGTTCCCTTGATGAAGTCAACAACACGTTAGTATGGAGCCAAGACAGAAAATATTTACTTGTATCTTAAATTTGCTTTCTTTTCCTGTTTGACGAGCTATTAAGGCGCATCACAACCTTTTGTTTGCCTAAAGGGAGACAATTTTTCAGTTCGTATCATCCTGAAACAAATCGAATCTCTGTACTGATATGGGGTGAATTATAACGACCATGTTAACGCACGAACTTTGAACGATGGTATCCATCACACCTTTTCGAATAGCGACGGGGGAAAATCAATATAACTCGCCATCTACCTCAGATAACGCTTTTGTCCTCTTTCGAGTTATATATCAATGATTTATATCATCTTTTTAGATTTTTTTATTATTTATTTTCCCATTGTATTCGGACAGAATGTGAAATAAAACTCAGATTTTTATGTACCACGTTGATTGCATTCTTCCTGAATCGTTTCAAATAAAATTATTCTTATTATTTCTACTATACTTTTTCCTTATACATACTAGTAGGTAGAAGTAAAGTATCTTTAGATTTAAGAGATGAAGTGAATCCTTTAGATTTTAGAGTATTATTACCAGTGTCTCATAAAATTTATGCTCCTTACAGTCAGAGTGGCTTCCATTTTGGTGCTCTTATACATTTTCTCGTTCTCTGTGATTTTTATCTTTTCATAATTTTTTTATATCAACTTTCGTAAGGGAGAGAGTTTTACTACTATTTAATGTGGGTACGTTACGCAATAGAATCGTAAAACCATGAAAACATGAAAAACATTCTTTATAGAAGTTGTGGATTTCACGAAAAAGAGGAGAATTAATAAACAGGGATTTTCTTAAGGTCTGTTAAGAGATACACTGAGAAAATTACATTTGGTTAATTGGTTTTCACAATAAGAGGGATGGTCTGATGTAGAACTTAGATAAATGTACGATCCACGATTTATATACTATCCTATAGGGTAAGGGCCATCGTATTTACACTGCCCTAATTTCTGTGATACTATTACTAATTGTAATTACTAATTATAATTACTAAAAGTGATTACTAATTACTAATGACACGTGAAATAGTGTGATGTGGGTAGGCAACCATCAGTAAAGCTAGTAAACCCCATGTAGAGACAATGCTTTAAAGACGAACAGCTCTTTTCCCAGAACCTGCTATGACTCCTATGCGCCTCGCTCATTGAGATGTAAAAGCGAGTGTCTCTTCAGTGCTTGAAGTGATGTCATATCTCGTTAATCCTACTCCAGGGGGCCATTTTGGCAAATTTGGTACATCGGTCACCAACCGTTAACGAGAAAAGGCCGGACTTGACGACCTTTCCCAGGGGAGTAGGTGGGAGGGAACAAGGCGTCTGTAACAGATTTAGGATTCAGGTTATGGACCACGACCTTGAAAACCGGGGCGACGACCTTGAAAACCTGTTGCAATCCGATCGGGATTCAGGGTATTGGCCCTGACCTTGAAAATCTAGTTGATGACCTTGATACCCTGTTGGAATCCTCCTAGGATTCAGGTGATTGCCCCCGACCTTGAAAACAGATTTGGCGACCTTAAAAGCCGGTGTCAAGGTCATCAAATCGGTTTTTAAAGACGGGGCCAGTAACCTAAATCTGTTACAGATGCCTTATTTCCTGTAAGGGGTGTATTAACCTTCCTAAATCGCATTCGTTCACGTTTATGTCACGTCAAGCACTAATGACTCATGCAACGCGCAGCTGCTGTCTTTAGGTTAATTCTATTGTACAACTTTTGTCATCACGGTGTATAGGTAATTTTGAATCTGTTAATGGTGTTTTTAGAGCTATAAGTGTATCTCACGTCCTTTGCGATATTGTACTAGTACGATATACAGGGCGTTACAGTATTGTATCGTGATCTTGTCGTTTCGTTGAAATATATCAATGTTTTCTTCCCCCGTAGTTACGCCATTTTGTCAATATGTCAATATGGATATAGGTCGTAGGAAAGCTTCTATGCTTTCCTCGAAATTCCTGTTCCTATTCTCACATTTAAAACGGCCTCAGGTATCACAGGAACGGAAAGTTTCCCATACGAAGCTGTAGACAAATATTAAATTCCTATTGTTCCTAAACGCGGGCAACATATGAAATATCGACGAAGTACATGATGTATTTAATAATGATATATAGCGAAACTTGTCAGGTCGCTTTGAATGATTTAAATTCGAAAAAGGGGACGCCACGTGGGGTTATAACGAGCGATAATTGGAGGACGAGCGTTAAATCGAATCTCTTCGGAGTGAAAAAATGTATGTAAAATATGCGTTGCCAGGGTGTAATTAATAATAACCTATGCCGTACTTTTTAGGAGTGATGAATAATTAAAACGTGTCATAAATGTACTTACCCAGAAAAGTGACTGATAAAACTGCGTAGTGGGCTTTTCTTTTGGGCGGTAAAAAGAAGTAAAATATACAACATATGCATATAAAAAAGATATTATTAATCATACATTTAAGTCCCTAAGGGAGTATTGTCAGCAAGGGAATTTTCAAAAACGCACCACCGTTACTCTGGATGAGATAAGGCAATGAATACACCCCGTTAAATGACGAATTTCCTCTGAGAATTCCATATGGTGTCTCCTTGTACGCAGTTGCCTCGTATTAAAATCAACAAAGACATATATTAAAAAAATCTAAACCTGTCTGAACAACGGAAGGCGACTTTGGGGGAGTTAATGGCGCAAGATAAAAGCGTGGAAAATAATTTAGCGTAACACACGGCATAGCGGAAAAATACTGAAAAAATAATACATAACAGCTGCGCAGCTTATCTGGAACAGTTTGGATCGTTAAGAGTTTTCAATGGATACAAAATTTCAGTAAAAATGATGAAAGAGTTTTGTACGAGTTCTCTCCACCTACTTGCAAAATGAATTAATTTTTAATCTCCACTAAACTAAATTATTTCATTTTTCTATCACACTCATGACAATGTATGAAGGTATTAACCATAAACAAAGGGATGTAAAAAGTTTAAACGCAAACAAAACCCGCGATGTGTTTGACAAACCTTATAACAAAAGCCGGTACAAGGTATCAATCAAGATAAACATAAAAATTCTATACTCACACTTTTGTTGTGTAGCGTAGCGTTAAAGTTCGTGAGAAGTTTCCGATATGTGGGATATTGTCCGGTCTTGTGCACGGCCGCGAGACCCGCTACATCATTTTTGAAATGGGCCGTGAAAGTTCCTGCGAGTCTCGAACTTGAACGTATTTTCCGACACAAGGCGTTTAAGAATAACAGATGGATTCCGATAAATCGAACTTTTGTTATAAGAATCACCCAATTTAATTTTTGAAACATTGGATAGAAGGTAGTTTACACCTGCTTGCTCCAAAATCTCTTTCCTATCTATCAGCAATGCTATTATCATTCCGATAAATGTCGGTTCTAAAGTAGGACCAAAAGTGAACGATTCAAAGGGAAAGTTAGTACACTTATGATGCTACAGGATTTTATTTTCGAATTTGGTACTAAGTGAAAGCTGTCAAGAAAATTAGAAGCTGGGGGGAATTGACGATGAGCCCTGAAAACGATCAGGCATGACGAAAACGTTTAAATTTTGATTACTCCACTTATGCAGATCGATTTTTTACAAGCGAATTGTGTTTTTGATACAGTGAGTGTTAAAGCAGTGGATTATGAGAGTTTATCTTCGTTACCACGAGATTGTGCTTCGACCGTTATCGTCTCGTACGGCACCTTCTTTTCCACACGCTGCCCCTTTTTCTTGCGCCGTGTATCCATTGTTTTACTATTATTTATTAGGCAGCAAGCACATTTACTCTTGCAAAACCAAAAGTCCCTTTTTTTTCTAGAAGCGACAAACCATAAGTATGACACTTAGTTTTACTAGTCAATGATCACAATTAACTTGTCAAGGAATATATATAGTGTGATACGTAGTAGAATGAAATCTGACGTCGGGTGTGCGTTATTGGTTCTTGCTTGACACAAAGAAAGAATTTTTTTGGCACGTTTCCAAGTATTTCTTGTTGAAGATTTTGCTTGTAAACCACTTCGCTATAGAAGAGTTTGTCTTCGTTACCATGAGACTTTGCTTCGGCCGTTATCATCTCGCACGTCACCTCCGTTTCCACACGCTGCCCTTTTTTCTTGGGCCGTGTATTTATTATTTTATTGTTATTCAATAGGTAGCAAGCTCATTTGTTCCTACAAGACGATAAGTTCCTTTTTTCAAGAAGCGACAATCCATAAATGTGACACTTAGTTTTGCTAAAGTCAAGTGTCACAATCACCTTGCCAAGGGATATATATGATACAATAGAGAGTTTTTGCATTTCACATAACGTCGGGCGCTATTAGCGTTTACCTTATTTTGACAGGAACGCATGCGCATTAAGCATTTTAAATAGCGCTACTGCTTAATGCGCATGCGTACCTGTCAAAATAAGGTAAACGCTAATAGCGCCCGACGTTATGTGAAATGCAAAACTCTCTAATGAAAGATACTGGGTGATACGTAGCAGTATGAAATGTGACGTCATAATGTGAGTTATTAGCGCTTGGAAAATAGCACATGGGAATTTCACATGATACAATGAAAGAATTTTTTGGCACGTTTCCAAGTAATTCTCGTCTAAGATATCGCTTGTAAGCCTCTACGCTAAAATGATTGGAACAGATCCAAGCATTATTAACACTAAATTTAGCCCGATTACACAAATTGTTTCCATGCACTTTGCATGTTCTCCTTTTGGAAAGCCGAAGAAGTTTATATCGTACGAAAAATCTTTTCCCCCATTATCGATATCGCGTCCATACACAGTTCACCTCATGTAGTTTGTTTACTCTCAAGATGACGTCATTTGTCCCGCCCAAACATGCGCGATACCATATGCGCGAAGGTTTATATAGAAATTAATTTGTGTCAAAACGGCCAGATCTCCAGGAAACAAGTGTCGCTGTATGAAATGAGAATGCATAGAGAGAAAGGTGCTGACGGTTCCGACAAGGATTCAAAAGCTGAACTCTCGGAATATATGTAAAGTCTAAGAAAAATAATATGTTTTATAACCTCAATCGATTGTATTCCCTTTGTTAACAGTAAACGTCTGTTTACGAAAAATAGAAGTTCTGATTTAAAATATACTTTAGTATAAGAGGAACCATGGGCATTTTTGACATTTCAGCTACCTGTGATATTTCCGGTGAAGTACACGGTGGACACAGAGCGTTGTACGAGAATTCTCTCGGCCGTATGTAAAGTCCTTTCGTTATTGTACTAATATAAGTTTATATAAGGAATTAGATTAGACTCGTTGTAGTTTAATGGAAATTACTGGACTTAAAGGTGTATTAAACAAATGATTATGACATTTATGTCAAAGTTTTATGAATTGTCGATTCCATAATGTAAGTACAAATGTACTTTTGTCTATTAATCACGTTCCTCTCCTGCAATTCGAACGACTACCCATATTTTCTTTCCTGTAGGTGTAAACAATCTTATGTATATTTGGAATCCCGGTTGCAGTCGTAAGCACCTTTCTCCTCATAAATTTTCTCTCGAAAAATGTTGATGCTAAGGAGCACTTTTCAGCACTTCGATTGCCGGTACATTTAGTAAATTTGTAGATAATTTATTTAAACATTGGTTTATATAAGAGATAAAAAGACGATGCGGTTACAGCCACCTGTTTGACGGCTATGATTATCCGTATTATCCCACGTAAAGCACGAGAGTTGTTAGACACGAAGGAACACGGGTAAGGCACGACTGGACCATTACAGCGACAGCAAGGACAAGGTTTTAAAAGCATGCAACAACCTTCAGATCGATGTTGAGGGAGAAACTATATGTTAATTTGGGGATTAAAGGAGCTCGACGTAGTAAATCCCGTAGGAATACAGTGGGTGTGTCGCTAAGGAGAATTGAGATGCATTTAAAAATCACAGCTATAATTACATCCTCTAAAGGGGCTCGATAAATGTTCGAACTTTTCGAAGTGTCCATAATAAGTTAGGAATCTGGCGGTAAAAGTACCGATATCAAACTTTTCGGTGTTTTGACGCTCCTGGATTATGTCCCCCACGTAATTTACCCTATGTAGCCCAAGTAATGATCTTACGATCTATACTTAAAGACTCTGATGAAAATCATTGTAATCTTAGTACATATGGCACTTTGGTTTTTGAGTTGTGTAAGCACCAAATTCTAATTTGTCTCTAAAAATGTGTTACTGACCGATTTCGCACAGTGAAACAATCCATTTTTTCTGCTCATGGTTCAATGTTGGGTGGCTCAGGTGGGCATTTGGTTAACATTTCGGGGTTAAAAAGGGGGGAACGCATTAAAAAGATCTCTTATAGAGGGATTGCCTCCACTATCACCCCTTCCACCATTCACAACGCCTTATCGTGGCTCTGATGAGCAAATATTGTTTAATAAATGAGAAAAAAATATAAATACTGAACGTATTAATTAATAAGAATCCTCATTAGATAGCTACACAAAAAAACACTAAGTTATTGCACGTGGAAACGCGTTTACGTCCACGAATGTGGGGATGAAAACATGAAAGGGGTTAATTGCAGGTTACGGGGAATTAGAATTTAGGTTCTAGTGTTGCTTATATTTTTACAAGAAAGTTTTGTATGTTTTAATACAATTAACGAAATTCTTCATCTGTTACATTCCTCTGCCTGCTGTGGCACTTTCAAAAAGTTGTTTTATACCTTACAGCATAGAGGATATTTTGCTATAAAAGCCATTATTACTTCTTTAAACCTCATTTTGATAGATTAACACGTGGAATTATAACGTATTATATCATTGTGTAATTAAAACTCTTTAGCACAGGAACGGTTTGCACTTAGAGAAACGAGTCGCGCGTGGTCCATTTTTAAATTTAAACGGCTTAAATCAAAATTCAACTTCATTATGTTGGGGTTTTGATACATAATATACATGTCTAATTTGTTATCAAAAAAATTAAAATAATCAGGGATTTGTCACTGCAACACACGAGAATGTACGATTTCCGAAGCTTTGGCGAATGCACTATGTTCCGCCATTTCATTGCTCCATCTAGTACAGTGGATTTTCACAGATAGTTTTGATTCTTCCTGTACATCAATACATCTTCAATATTATTTCACCGTTTTCACCTCTTAAGACTGAATATTTACGTGTAAAACTTTGCTTCAACGTTTTTTTGAAACTTATATGAAAATCGAAGATAGCCAAGTTGTAGGTTTTGATGTCCTCTTTCAAAAGCGGTTGATCCGTCTGCTGTTGAATTTCATCTACCAAAATGAACTCTATGAACTGTGCCAATAATCGTTCGTCATTTGTTCCCATCAAATAATTTCGTGAATCATTGTGTTGTAAAGTTATTTATGGAGGGGAAGTAACAGACAGACAGCGAGAGAGCGTAAAATAAGGATTCAAAACTTCCCTCGCCCGGCGAGAGTCTTCAAATTCGTTCAGCGCCGAATTGAAAAATCATAAATTCTAATTTACGGATTCCGCCACAAGGAATTTCCACCCCCATAAAAAAATGTTCATTTTATTAAGGCTCCCTTTATTTCCCGGTTATCCACGAATTTCGCCCGCGGGGTAATTTTCGGCATTTAACCGCATAGCTAATTTTCAATAATAAAGCACGAATAAACTACTTCAAAAGCAATTTTCCCGACTTCATTATACCATAAAAAAAAACAAATTCCCAACATTTCCCGAATGGCACTCGCAGACAATACCACTGGGAGGCGTCGGACCCTATAGGGCCCCCCTTTGCTTACGAATGACTCCGGACTTCCCCGAACAGGATCTCCAGGCGCGGGGAACGAAATGCGAGCAGGAATTGTAACTGTCCAGCGGGTAAAACGAGGATCCGACCGATGTAATAACTTTCAAATGACTTAATAACAACGAACTTACTGCGAAACAGCGAATCAGCACCCTAAGAAAGCCTACTTGCCTTACTTTATTAAATATGCTTAAACTAGTCGATAGCGTATCCAACTAGTTTACTCAATTACCTTCACAGTAGGTTAAACTGCGGTATACTGGTTTTATACCGTACTTTAGCTCGAGGCGATGAAATATTTAGATTAACTAGATGAAGGGCGAAGGTCGGAAAATTCGCAAATTTTCACGAGTAAGTCTAAATCAATTGAATAACTCCGCTTGAATATGACGTGGGTGGAAATTTCGATCTCATTAAACGTGAAGGTCGGAAAGTTCATGATTTTTCCGGAATGACTAGGAATTTATTGAAGAGCCTCACAAACAACGGGAGGTTGGAAAATGCGTTAACAATAACGGCGAAGGTCGGAAAATTCACCATTTTCCCGGAGTGACTCGAAATCAATTAAACAATTCCCCTTGAATACGGAGCTTACAGAAATTTCGATCTCATTAACCGCGTGAAGGTCGGAAAGTTCACGGTTTTTCCAGAATGACTCGGGATCTATAAAAGAGCCTCTCACGAACAACGGGAGGTCGGAAAATGCGTTATTGGTGACGGCAAAGGTCGGAAAATTCATGATTTTCCCGGAAGAACTGGAAATCAATAGGACAACTCCCTATTGAATACAAAGCTTGAGGAAATTTCGATCTTATTAACCGCGCGAAGGTCGGAAAGTTCACGGTTTCTCCAGATTGACTCGGAATCTATTCAAGAGCCTCTCACGCACAGCGGGGGTCTGAAAATGCGTTATCAGTGACGACGAAGGTCGAAAAATTCATGATTTTCCAGTAGTAACTCGAAATCAATTGGACAACTCCCTATTGAATACAAAGCTTGAGGAAATTTCGATCTTATTAACCGCGGGAAGGTCGAAAAGTTCACGGTTTCTCTAGATTGACTCGGAATCTATTCAAGAGCCTCTCACGCACAGCGGGGGTCTGAAAATGCGTTATCAGTGACGACGAAGGTCGAAAAATTCATGATTTTCCAGTAGTAACTCGAAATCAATTGGACAACTCCCTATTGAATACAAAGCTTGAGGAAATTTCGATCTTATTAACCGCGCGAAGGTCGGAAAGTTCACGGTTTCTCCAGATTGACTCGGAATCTATTCAAGAGCCTCTCACGCACAGCTGGGGTCGGAAAATGCGTTATCAGTGACGACGAAGGTCGAAAAATTCATGATTTTCCAGTAGTAACTCGAAATCAATTGGACAACTCCCTATTGAATACAAAGCTTGAGGAAATTTCGATCTTATTAACCGCGGGAAGGTCGAAAAGTTCACGGTTTCTCTAGATTGACTCGGAATCTATTCAAGAGCCTCTCACGCACAGCGGGGGTCTGAAAATGCGTTATCAGTGACGACGAAGGTCGAAAAATTCATGATTTTCCAGTAGTAACTCGAAATCAATTGGACAACTCCCTATTGAATACAAAGCTTGAGGAAATTTCGATCTTATTAACCGCGCGAAGGTCGGAAAGTTCACGGTTTCTCCAGATTGACTCGGAATCTATTCAAGAGCCTCCCGACTAGAAATTATTTCCTGTACCCGACCAGGACCCGGCCGGGATTGCTCGTCTAGCACCCGGCAAGGACTGTAACGCAGATGTGCCGTCGGGTCCTGATCAGGACGACCTGACGTGGACCCGACCGGGCATTCCTGGCGTGGACCCGGTCAGGTCATCCTGACCAGGACCCGACCGGGCCGGAGTTATAGGGTGCTAGACGGGCATGCCCGGCCGGGTCCTGATCGGGAGGACCTGGCCAGGTCCACGTCAAGTCGTCCTGATCAGGACCGGACGGGACATCTGCGTTACAGTCCTTACAGGGTGCTAGACGGGCAATCCCGACCGGGTCCTGGTCAGGAAGACCTGACCGGGTCCACGTCAAGAAAACTTAATTTATATTATACAATATTTTATTGATATCACAATATAATAAATACACCAAAAATCGACATACAAAAGAGACAGTACAAACACAAACATATCAAAGAATAATAATACATGAATAAATAAAATAAACAAATATAAACACATGAAATATAAACGATATATACAGGATAAAATAATAAAGTGATAATATACTAAAAAACACAGTACAAATACAAAGAATCGCAAAAAAAGTTAAAATACAACAAAAACCAATTTTTTTTTATGCACCCATTCTAATCTTTTGGATTTTTTAATGTAGAAGAGAAAGCCCTCACCTGTTTGCTTTTATCCAGTGGGGATCTCGAAATGTCAGAGTCTTCTGTAAATTGAGAAATAATTATTTTCTAACAAATATTCACGTTTTAGTAAATGAATTACCTCATCACAGTCGTAGAAAATATCATGCATCGTCACCATCCACCGTCGGCGAACTTCACATCACAAGACTTGAACAAAAACTGATCGGAATAGTAGGTTACGAACGAAGGGTCGCTTTTACCTGAAGCGTTAATCCGGAAGCAATAATCGTTATGCTAATCATAAATGCCGGTATTGTCGAATTAATAGCGCTGCGAAATTTTTTTGTCAACAACTGCGTAAGTAAAATATTAAAGATAGAAATAATTTTACAAATTCGTACGTCCTATGATGTTACGTCAACTGCTTTTTCGGCACTACTTAGTCACTATCGCGGTAATCGTCATTCAAAGAGTTTACTCCACTAACACTGAGATATGTAGTTATGCCAAATTCACTATTTTTTCGCTCTAATTCAATTTGACTCTCGAGGAACAATCTAACTCGTTGGTGAGTAAGTTCGCGAATTCGCCTTGCACGGTTATCACACATTTTTCCCTTTGTCTTCTCGAGCATATTGGATAATGATCTAAATAATTAACGAAATTAATTTATATTATTTTATTCCGGCGCGAAATTAAGAAAATTCGAAAAAATCAGAAAATTATAAATATATTTTGTTACTTAGATTTTTACACAATGTAACAAAGTTTTAATTACCTTTAATCACATTTAGTTACACTCAGTGTTTAATTTTGTCACATTCTTAATACGTATATTATGAATAATGGGTGTAATGATAGATTGGCCGGGCATGCCTTGCCAGTGCCTGGTCTGGTCCTGATGAGGATTTGGCCTGGTAATCATAGGCGGGCATGCCTCGCCAGTGCCTGATCGGGTCCTGGCCAGGTAATCCTAGGCGGGCATGCCTCGCTATTGCCTGGTCGGGTCCTGATCAGGATCTGGCCAGGTAATCCTAGACGGGCATGCCCGGCCACTTCCTGATCGGGACCCGATACGTTTTCGGGTTTGCCTAGCCAAATTTCTAGTCGGGCTCTCACGCACAGCGGGGGTCTGAAAATGCGTTATCAGTGACGACGAAGGTCGAAAAATTCATGATTTTCCAGTAGTAACTCGAAATCAATTGGACAACTCCCTATTGAATACAAAGCTTGAGGAAATTTCGATCTTATTAACCGCGGGAAGGTCAAAAAGTTCACGGTTTCTCTAGATTGACTCGGAATCTATTCAAGAGCCTCTCACGCACAGCGGGGGTCTGAAAATGCGTTATCAGTGACGACGAAGGTCGAAAAATTCATGATTTTCCAGTAGTAACTCGAAATCAATTGGACAACTCCCTATTGAATACAAAGCTTGAGGAAATTTCGATCTTATTAACCGCGCGAAGGTCGGAAAGTTCACGGTTTCTCCAGATTGACTCGGAATCTATTCAAGAGCCTCTCACGCACAGCGGGGGTCGGAAAATGCGTTATCAGTGACGACGAAGGTCGAAAAATTCATGATTTTCCAGTAGTAACTCGAAATCAATTGGACAACTCCCTATTGAATACAAAGCTTGAGGAAATTTCGATCTTATTAACCGCGGGAAGGTCGAAAAGTTCACGGTTTCTCTAGATTGACTCGGAATCTATTCAAGAGCCTCTCACGCACAGCGGGGGTCGGAAAATGCGTTATCAGTGACGACGAAGGTCGAAAAATTCATGATTTTCCAGTAGTAACTCGAAATCAATTGGACAACTCCCTATTGAATACAAAGCTTGAGGAAATTTCGATCTTATTAACCGCGCGAAGGTCGGAAAGTTCACGGTTTCTCTAGATTGACTCGGAATCTATTCAAGAGCCTCTCACGCACAGCGGGGGTCGGAAAATGCGTTATCAGTGACGACGAAGGTCGAAAAATTCATGATTTTCCAGTAGTAACTCGAAATCAATTGGACAACTCCCTATTGAATACAAAGCTTGAGGAAATTTCGATCTTATTAACCGCGCGAAGGTCGGAAAGTTCACGGTTTCTCTAGATTGACTCGGAATCTATTCAAGAGCCTCTCACGCACAGCGGGGGTCTGAAAATGCGTTATCAGTGACGACGAAGGTCGAAAAATTCATGATTTTCCAGTAGTAACTCGAAATCAATTGGACAACTCCCTATTGAATACAAAGCTTGAGGAAATTTCGATCTTATTAACCGCGCGAAGGTCGGAAAGTTCACGGTTTCTCCAGATTGACTCGGAATCTATTCAAGAGCCTCTCACGCACAGCGGGGGTCGGAAAATGCGTTATCAGTGACGACGAAGGTCGAAAAATTCATGATTTTCCAGTAGTAACTCGAAATCAATTGGACAACTCCCTATTGAATACAAAGCTTGAGGAAATTTCGATCTTATTAACCGCGGGAAGGTCGGAAAGTTCACGGTTTCTCTAGATTGACTCGGAATCTATTCAAGAGCCTCTCACGCACAGCGGGGGTCTGAAAATGCGTTATCAGTGACGACGAAGGTCGAAAAATTCATGATTTTCCAGTAGTAACTCGAAATCAATTGGACAACTCCCTATCGAATACAAAGCTTGAGGAAATTTCGATCTTATTAACCGCGGGAAGGTCGGAAAGTTCACGGTTTCTCTAGATTGACTCGGAATCTATTCAAGAGCCTCTCACGCACAGCGGGGGTCTGAAAATACGTTATCAGTGACGACGAAGGTCGAAAAATTCATGATTTTCCAGTAGTAACTCGAAATCAATTGGACAACTCCCTATTGAATACAAAGCTTGAGGAAATTTCGATCTTATTAACCGCGCGAAGGTCGGAAAGTTCACGGTTTCTCTAGATTGACTCGGAATCTATTCAAGAGCCTCTCACGCACAGCGGGGGTCTGAAAATGCGTTATCAGTGACGACGAAGGTCGAAAAATTCATGATTTTCCAGTAGTAACTCGAAATCAATTGGACAACTCCCTATTGAATACAAAGCTTGAGGAAATTTCGATCTTATTAACCGCGCGAAGGTCGGAAAGTTCACGGTTTCTCCAGATTGACTCGGAATCTATTCAAGAGCCTCTCACGCACAGCGGGGGTCGGAAAATGCGTTATCAGTGACGACGAAGGTCGAAAAATTCATGATTTTCCAGTAGTAACTCGAAATCAATTGGACAACTCCCTACTGAATACAAAGCTTGAGGAAATTTCGATCTTATTAACCGCGGGAAGGTCGGAAAGTTCACGGTTTCTCTAGATTGACTCGGAATCTATTCAAGAGCCTCTCACGCACAGCGGGGGTCGGAAAATGCGTTATCAGTGACGACGAAGGTCGAAAAATTCATGATTTTCCAGTAGTAACTCGAAATCAATTGGACAACTCCCTATTGAATACAAAGCTTGAGGAAATTTCGATCTTATTAACCGCGGGAAGGTCGAAAAGTTCACGGTTTCTCTAGATTGACTCGGAATCTATTCAAGAGCCTCTCACGCACAGCGGGGGTCGGAAAATGCGTTATCAGTGACGACGAAGGTCGAAAAATTCATGATTTTCCAGTAGTAACTCGAAATCAATTGGACAACTCCCTACTGAATACAAAGCTTGAGGAAATTTCGATCTTATTAACCGCGGGAAGGTCGGAAAGTTCACGGTTTCTCTAGATTGACTCGGAATCTATTCAAGAGCCTCTCACGCACAGCGGGGGTCGGAAAATGCGTTATCAGTGACGACGAAGGTCGAAAAATTCATGATTTTCCAGTAGTAACTCGAAATCAATTGGACAACTCCCTACTGAATACAAAGCTTGAGGAAATTTCGATCTTATTAACCGCGGGAAGGTCGGAAAGTTCACGGTTTCTCTAGATTGACTCGGAATCTATTCAAGAGCCTCTCACGCACAGCGGGGGTCTGAAAATGCGTTATCAGTGACGACGAAGGTCGAAAAATTCATGATTTTCCAGTAGTAACTCGAAATCAATTGGACAACTCCCTATTGAATACGAAGCTTGAGGAAATTTCGATCTTATTAACCGCGCGAAGGTCGGAAAGTTCACGGTTTCTCTAGATTGACTCGGAATCTATTCAAGAGCCTCTCACGCACAGCGGGGTCTGAAAATGCGTTATCAGTGACGACGAAGGTCGAAAAATTCATGATTTTCCAGTAGTAACTCGAAATCAATTGGACAACTCCCTATTGAATACAAAGCTTGAGGAAATTTCGATCTTATTAACCGCGCGAAGGTCGGAAAGTTCACGGTTTCTCCAGATTGACTCGGAATCTATTCAAGAGCCTCTCACGCACAGCGGGGGTCTGAAAATGCGTTATCAGTGACGACGAAGGTCGAAAAATTCATGATTTTCCAGTAGTAACTCGAAATCAATTGGACAACTCCCTATTGAATACAAAGCTTGAGGAAATTTCGATCTTATTAACCGCGGGAAGGTCGGAAAGTTCACGGTTTCTCTAGATTGACTCGGAATCTATTCAAGAGCCTCTCACGCACAGCGGGGGTCGGAAAATGCGTTATCAGTGACGACGAAGGTCGAAAAATTCATGATTTTCCAGTAGTAACTCGAAATCAATTGGACAACTCCCTATTGAATACAAAGCTTGAGGAAATTTCGATCTTATTAACCGCGCGAAGGTCGGAAAGTTCACGGTTTCTCCAGATTGACTCGGAATCTATTCAAGAGCCTCTCACGCACAGCGGGGGTCGGAAAATGCGTTATCAGTGACGACGAAGGTCGAAAAATTCATGATTTTCCAGTAGTAACTCGAAATCAATTGGACAACTCCCTATTGAATACAAAGCTTGAGGAAATTTCGATCTTATTAACCGCGCGAAGGTCGGAAAGTTCACGGTTTCTCCAGATTGACTCGGAATCTATTCAAGAGCCTCTCACGCACAGCGGGGGTCGGAAAATGCGTTATCAGTGACGACGAAGGTCGAAAAATTCATGATTTTCCAGTAGTAACTCGAAATCAATTGGACAACTCCCTACTGAATACAAAGCTTGAGGAAATTTCGATCTTATTAACCGCGCGAAGGTCGGAAAGTTCACGGTTTCTCCAGATTGACTCGGAATCTATTCAAGAGCCTCTCACGCACAGCGGGGGTCGGAAAATGCGTTATCAGTGACGACGAAGGTCGAAAAATTCATGATTTTCCAGTAGTAACTCGAAATCAATTGGACAACTCCCTACTGAATACAAAGCTTGAGGAAATTTCGATCTTATTAACCGCGCGAAGGTCGGAAAGTTCACGGTTTCTCCAGATTGACTCGGAATCTATTCAAGAGCCTCTCACGCACAGCGGGGGTCGGAAAATGCGTTATCAGTGACGACGAAGGTCGAAAAATTCAGGATTTTCCAGTAGTAACTCGAAATCAATTGGACAACTCCCTATTGAATACAAAGCTTGAGGAAATTTCGATCTTATTAACCGCGCGAAGGTCGGAAAGTTCACGGTTTTTCCACTTTGACTCGGAATCTATTCAAGAGCCTCTCACGCACAGCGGGGGTCTGAAATAGCGTTATCAATAGACGCGTAACTCGGATAATTCACTATTTTCCAGGAATGGCTCAAATTCAACTGGACAATTCGCCTTGAAACGGTGCTGATAGAAATTGCAAAGGTCGGAAAATTCATTGATTTCCCAGAGCGATGCGGAATTAATACTCCCCTCTTTGAATATGGCGCATAACTCTAGGGTTATAATACTGTAACGAAGCGTATTTTTCAGAACCGTGGTTAGGCAATTTTATGTGCATTTCAATGAAAGTTAAAAGAATCACCGTGAGATGTCATATGATATAACCAATCTATAGAACATCACTGAATTGAAGAAGCGGAAGCCCCTTGGCCGCTAACGGCAGATAGAAATATCTCACTTTCTAATTTGTCTTTCTTTCTTTCAATGCTTCCTAGGAGAGGGGAACTGGTCTCTATAGTACTCTGTGTTTGTGAGTTGGTATTGCACTTGGCGATCTGTCGTGCCGTATTGACCCATTTACATTTAGTACGAATAAGGGGTTCGACTCCCGGTAACTCTCTAGGTTGTCACCCTTGTTCTGGTTATAGCATATTAGCTCCCCGTCCGTGTCCCGTGTTTATTGCTAATACTTTGCTTGCCGATTGCCACTCGCATGTAGTTTTTCCCTGATGCTTATTACACCCCTCTCTCCGCCTAATTTGCGTTCCCGTTCTACTATTGTTATTTCGCTTTTGCTTTTGTGCACGCTAGTTTAGGATGCCGCTTACTCCGGCGAGTTAACCCTGTATTTTAATTTTTCCGTTTCTATTAATTAGTGATCCCGAATTGTAAATAGAGTAGTAATGTTTTTCGGTTTTTCCTTTTCACGTCGACCTTGTTTCTTTACGTTCGCTCCGAAAACAAAAGGTAGATAAGAGTTCTCTCTTTCCGTTTGTAAATGCCTGTTGTGGATTTAACAATGTTGCCGTACTTTTAATTAAATAAAAGGAAACGGGTGTTTTTTCGAATTTTGTGTTTATTTTCATGAACTTCCTGGATTTTTCTCCTGAGTTGAAATTACCCGGACCTACAGACAGCAAAGTCTATAAAACCTGGCGCCCGAGGAAACTCCGTAACTTCTAAACTTGCTAAATTCCTGCGCCAATCTCAAGGTTGACTGATCGATCCGCCCCTTTATTCGCGTCGTGCGCGCCGACGAAAATACAAGGGCGAGAAAAATCCGTTACAATACCATTTAAGTTCAATTTGTCAAACCAGGGTCGTCCCATATTGGGCCATGAAGATGTCGCGGATGTACAACGAAACGTCGGCATATATTAAATACATGCAGTAAATCCAATTGAGATTATTTTTAAATGGGTTAATCCTTTGAATTCACACTGTCCACGCCCGTGTAGTTCTAAAACCTCCATCGGTTTTCAATAACCCGCGATTATATTAAACGGAGTATTTGATTATCGCACCAATAAATTTTCTAATAATTTATTTCCATAATAATTCATTTTCATATTGTTATAAAACCATAATTAAATTTATCGTGTTTTAGACCGCTTTGACTACGCGATCGCTCTATTGCATAAAATTCTCATCGGGTCTGAGCGATAAAATTTTACAACTACTTTTATATTTATTGGGGGATTTTAGAATACAAAATGAATAGTTCCAGCGTCCGCAGAGATATTAGCGGAAACACAATTTTACATTTAAAGTCTGTCTAAAAATGAGGCGAAGTAATAAAAACTCATTATAAATGCAAAACCGATACAAGGTGGCACCCACTAAATATGTCGAGTTCTCTAATGTTTTGCACGCTACCTTCCGTAATCTCTTTATATTAGGAGTGTTTCTCCCTGACCATTGGCTATTTTGTACGCCTCGGCACATGCGAAGAACCACTCACTGGCGTACGGTCGGGAAAAATGACGAAATGTGCAATAATCGATAACTGAAAAAATTACGTGTGCGTGCGCGTGTGTGTGCGTGCGTGCGTGCGTGTGTGTGTGTTTGTGTGTGGGCGCGCGCTTGAACGAGATAGAGAGGGAAAGAAAGACAACACTTCAGTACATGTATGGTCGTGCATTAATTTATGAAATTTTGCGGCCCTGAGAAGGGCCAGTTTATGAAAAGTTTTTCCCAGCCGTCACCTTCTCCTTGGTAACCTCAGTCGTCGTTGCCATCGTCGAATTCTTCCCAAACATCGGAATCTGAAGAAGAATCATCATTTGGGTTGATAATACTTGATTCTATCAACGACTCCGAAATGTTATCCAACTGTAACATTTGGTCTTCTATTTTCAGAACGTGATTTATGCATTTTTGCCAATTTTCCTTGGAAACTTTACATATTGCTTCTTTAAGCAAATTTTTGACATCTGCTAATTTGAACGTTGTATTTGTTCTCGCCACGTCCCCTTTTATTTGTGCCCATATTAGCTCAATGGGATTCAGGTCGCAGTGGTACGGAGGAAGCCGAACCACTGTTATTCCTTTCGCCTTGGCTAATCCATCGACGACGTGCCTTTTAAAATCACCTTTACGTGAACTGGCTAAACGCAAGAGTTCTACTTTTAATAGGTTTTCGGCACATTCGATCTTTTTCGAGGATAACCATTCTGCGATACGTTGTTTTCGCCAAGAGCTATTTGGTAATTTCTCTTCTAATCGGGAATGGTAACTAGCGTTGTCCATAACTATTATGGAACCATTCGGAATTAGATCGATCATTTGACCAAACCATTCTTCAAACACGTCCGCAGTCATTTCTTCATGGTAGTCTCCTGTCTTAGTTGATTCAAAAATTAGTTCTCTCCCTTCAACGAAACCATCCTCGCTTCCAATGTGGGTAATAATAAGCCGTCGCCTCCCGACTAGAAATTTGGGTAGGCAAACCCGAAAACGTATCGGGTCCCGATCAGGAAGTGGCCGGGCATGCTCGCCTAGGATTACCTGGCCAGATCCTGGTCAGGACCCGATCAGGTAATGGCGAGGCATGCCCGTCTAGGATTTCCTGCCCAGATCCTGATCAGGGCCCGACTAGGCACTGGCGCGGCATGCCCGCCTAGGATTACCTGGCCAAATCCTGATCAGGACCCGACCAGGCACTGGCGAGGCATGCCAGGGTAGGACTGACACTGGCGAGGCATGCCCGTCTAGCATTACCTGGCCAGATCCCGATCAGGACCCGACCAGGCAATAGCGAGGCATGCCCGCCTAGGATTACCTGGCCAGGACCCGATCAGGCACTGGCGAGGCATGACCGCCTATGATTACCTGGCCAAATCCTCATCAGGACCAGACCAGGCACTGGCAAGGCAAGCCCGGCTAGCATTACCTGACCATATCCTGATCAGGACCCGACTAGGCACTGTCGAGACATGCCCGCCTAGGATTACCTGGCCAGGATCCGATGTGGCACTGGCGAGGCGTGCCCGGCTAGCATTGCCTGATCAGGACTGAATGTGACAAAATTAAACACTCAGTGTAATTAAATGTGATTAAAGGTAATTAAAACTCTGTTACATTGTGTAAAAATCTAAGTAACAAAATATATTTATAATTTTCTGATTTTTTGAATTTTCTTAATTTCGAAAATCATCAATTAAATAAATCTCCGAAGTATTAACGCCGGAATAAAATAATATAAATTAATTTTGTTAATTATTTAGATCATTATCCAATATGCTCGAGAAGACAAAGGGAAAAATGTGTGATAACCGTGCAAGGCGAATTCGTGAACTTACTCACCAACGAGTTAGATTGTTCCTCGAGAGTCAAATTGAATTAGAGGGAAAAAATAGTGAATTTGGCATAACTACATATCTCAGTGTTAGTGGAGTAAACTCTTTGAATGACGATTACCGCGATAGTGACTAAGTAGTGCCGAAAAAGCAGTTGACGTAACATCATAGGACGTACGAATTTGTAAAATTATTTCTATCTTTAATATTTTACTTACGCAGTTGTTGACAAAAAAAATTCGCAGCGCTATTAATTTGACAATACCGACATATATGATTAGCATAACGATTATTGTTTCCGGATTAACGCTTCAGGTAAAAGCGACCCTTCAATTCGAAATCTACTATTCCAACCAGTTTTTATTCAAGTCTTGTGAAGTGAGGTTGCGGCCGACGGAGGACCGTGAAGATAGTATTTTCTACGACAGTGATGAGGTAATTCATTTACTAAAACGTGAATATTTGATAGAAAATAATTATTTCTCAATTTGCAGAAGACTGATATTTCGAGGTCCCCACTGAACAAAAGCAAACAGGTGAGGGCTTTCTCTTCTACATTAAAAAATCCAAAAAATTAGAATGGGTGCATAAAAAAAAATTGGTTTTTGTTGTATTTTAAGTTTTTTTGCGATTCTTTGTATTTGTACTGTGTTTTTTAGTATATTATCACTTTATTATTTTGTATATATCGTTTATATTTCATGTGTTTATATTTGTTTATTTTATTTATTTTATTTATTCATGTATTCTTATTCTTTAATATGTTTGTATTTGTACCGTCTCTTATATGTCGATTTTTGGTATATTTATTATATTGTGATATCAATAAAATATTGTATAATACAAATTAAGTTTTCTTGACGTGGCCCCGGTCAGGTCTTCCTGACCAGGACCCGGCCGGGATTGCTCGTCTAGCACCCTGAAGGGACTGTAACGCAGATGTGCCGTCGGGTCCTGATCAGGACGACCTGACGTGGACCCGGTCAGGTCCTCCCGATCGGGACCCGGCCGGGCATGCCCGTCTAGCACCGTATAACGCCGGCCCGATCGGGTCCTGGTCAGGATGACCTGACCGGGTCCACGCCAGGAATGCCCGGTCGGGTCCACGTCAGGTCGTCCTGATCAGGACCCGACGGCACATCTGCGTTACAGTCCTTGCCGGGTGCTAGACGAGCAATCCCGGCCGGGTCCTGGTCGGGTACAGGAAATAATTTCTAGTCGGGCTTTTACCCAACGAAGGCTTTAAACCGGTGGACCAACCTTCTAGAAAAGCTCGCCTTCGATTAGTTACACTGGTATCTTGCCAAAATTTTGGCACGGAATGTCCTGCGTTAATCCAAGTTTCGTCCAGATAGAAAATTTTTTTCATTTCTAGCCTACTCCTTCGAATATCGCGCAGGTAACTTCTTCTCCACACAATGATGTCATCTCTTTCCATCAATACAGATTTTCTATTGTGCTTCTTCCATCGAAATCCCAAATCCTTTAAAATCGTCCATAATGTACATCGGCTCATTTTTGGAAAGTCCTCGACTTCTTGGACAGACAATAGAATTTTATCTAGTGTTGGAAGTTCGTTGCGGAAAAAGAAAGCGTGAACTTTTCGACGTAGTCCCCTTTTTAGAAATTCGTCTAAGGAAATTTTCGGACGTCCTGGAGACTTTTTCTCCGGTTGAACAGGACCACTCTTTCTTTCTTTTAATAACCTGTACACTGATGTCTTACCAACTCTCAGCATCGCAGCGGTTAATTTCACGGTTTTATCCACACTCGCATCTAAATTTTGTTTCTTGATGGAATCGAAACAATTCAAAATTAGAACTTTCTCATTAACTGAGAACGGCGCTAATTTTGGGCGTTTCGATGGTCTTGGTAAATTCTCCATACTCCAATACGTATCTCCGTACTTTAAAAATACCACTATGGACACACAGGAAAGTCACTGTCAAAGTCTGTCTAATCACACACACGTACACGTCTATAAGCAATGCTGACTGACTAATGATTTTAAATGGAATAAATGGGCCGATCTTATACACATAACCACCTGATATGTTAACGCAAGCATTAAGCGCAATCAGTTCCTTTAACTTACCTAGAATTACTGAGAAAATAATAGCCGTCTTGTCCCTTCTTGGAATAGTTAATCACATAATCCGAACTTTAGTATTTATCTGCACCTCGATTAGACAGCACCCACTTTTGTACATCGGTAGGAAATTTTCATATCTCTTCGTTTCTTCCATATCCCGAGGATTCATTAGACAAACAGTATGAAAAAAAACATTACCGTAAAATATTATAAAAAATACCGATTTCCAATATTGTAATATGTTATATTAATGACGAGTTAACAACAATTCAGGTAAAAAGGGAAGCGTTCCTGAGATGATAACAATCGCGGTCGTAATACCTACCTTTTAATAAATCAATTATACCGGTTTTAAGGAAACTCAACATTACATAGACAATTTTAATGCATTTATTAATATTCGTTGATTTCTTTAAGAACGCCTCTGGTTAGCAGCGAAATAATCGGTTTATTACTTCGCCTCATTCTTTGACAGGGTATAGAGAATTTCGAGTTTACGACAGCAAAGAATTGAGTGTAATTTTAGATGTAAACAATCCCTCAATGGACCTCAGTAGTTTTAGGGGCGTTTACCACACTGAATACTCTTATGGGATACAACATGCTTTTTCGTTAAATTGCACTACGTTATATTTACTTGAAAGAGGGTAACGGTACCTTTGAAATTGTAATTTGAAAATATATAAATACTCATCTCGCGTTAAAATTATTCAAATTAAGAACTATTCTTTCAATTATGTAAGTAAGACAGAATATGTCTCCATAATCAACTAATCGGTGACGTACTTGAAATGAAATGAAATGCCCCGCCCTATAAGATATTCCCTCCTCCTTGTTTATATACTCTTATTCCTGGTATTCATTAATTATCGGTCAAGCTATAGGAAGCAATTAGTCGCGTTTCATAAAGTGTAATTAGGGACGAATTCCTTAATAATTGGATTGTTTGACAGGCCATTTTACACACGAACTCCATTTGACCGAGATATTTCTCGACTTGATAACCCTCGTAATTATTGAGATCTCAATTGGAAACCTAACGAGAAAAGAAGGGCTGCTGCTAATGTTTTCACTTAGAATTTCGTTTTGATTATGAAGAGTGCACCTTCGCAACTCTGCACTACTGATTGTTTGATAGGCCATTTTATACACGAATTCCTTTTGGCTGAGATATTTCTCGACTCGATGACCCTCGTAATTATTGAGATCTCACTTGGAAATCTAACGAGAAAAGAAGGGTGGAAAACGGTTGCTGCCAATGTTTTGTCCTAGAATTTCTTTCTGATTATGAAGAGCGCACCTTAGCAACACTGCACTACCACTCCACTTTAAATCACATATCAAACATTTATCGTCCGAATGAAATCATCGATACCTCGCATGTGAAATGGCGAAAGGTTTGGATTTAACGGCAGCCGCATCATCCCGATGATTAATCTCAGTAATACGGTTTACTCCTTCTCCGATACGACGTCGTAAATCCATGTTTTTATTAACTATAAATCCCCGATGTCCCTTGCATTGCACAAACATTCATCGACACAACAAGCAAACCGCAGACAATCTACACTATTACAAACAGCGCACCAGGCAAATGGAGGGAGAAATTCCGACGAAAGCGATGCTTATCCAGGATTACACGACGAATTGTGCTTTGTTTCATTCAAAATTGGAATGAATGAATAATTAATAAACCATACCGACAATAGAAAGATCATTCTCGACAGTATTTATCAATGGAAGTACTTTGATATTGTAACAGGAAGGGATTTTTATGTAAGAAAGTCCCTTATTCTTAATGAATCTCCCTCTAACTATGGAATCAACAAAACAAGAAATGAGCTACCCGAAGCGATATAAACGCGCTGACAAATCAAGGTGAGAAATGTTTCGATAAAGGACACGCCTTATACCAACAAGCGCGAAGAACACAAAACAAAACATCAATACAAAGAAGAAATGTGATAAGTGGACAAGGGGGGCCGGGCAGTGTGGCCGAGCACAGTTTTGTCCAAAGTGTCGGTCCTGACTGCCGATTGGAGGGAGCAGAGGGAGTGTCCGGTCTAAGAGGTTCGCCCCTCGACGAAGAGACCGAAGAGAACCACCGCACCGAAGATGCTCTTCCGACCCGTCGCGCCCTGTGGAAATCCGAATGTCCGGATCACAGTCCTCTATTATGTAGCCTTAGAATTCGCTGTACCAGAAATGCCCTTTTCTTTTTGTGCCTTTTACTGCCCTTGATCTACAGGGTCTCCGCTCCAGGCGAGAACAAAAATTTTCTTCTGTTTCGTTTCCGCAATGTTCCATTTCACGGAGATTAATAAAAATGACATTGGAAAATAAACAAATAACCGTAAAAACAACAAACGGACATACAGAGGAGTTCGAGACTAATAGAGGAGTCAGGCAAGGCGACTCGCTTTCAGCGACACTGTTTAACTTAGCGCTAGAAATGTGAGAAAAATAAATAAAGGCACTTTGAGAACAAGAGAAGAACAAATCATTGCTTATCGATGATAAAGTAATCGTAACAAAAAATCGAAAGGCAACAGAAAGAGTACTGAATGAGATAATAAGAGAAGGGGGAAAATGGGATTGAAAATAAACCAGGAAAGAACTAAAATTATGAGAATGAATAAAATAGTAAATAATCAAAACAACAAAGTTAATACATGTGGGCTTACAATTGAAGAAGTAAATAAATTTAAGTATTTTGGAGTAATGATTGCAAATGACGGTGACAAGTAAGCAGAAATAAAAGAAAGATTAAGGAACACAAACAGAGTATATCAAGCAAATAGCCCAAGAGCCCACGACAGCCAGACCTTCATTATTTTATAAAAGTTGAAAGTTTCTCTGAACATGTCTCCTATACAGGTAAGAACGACCAGCGACTATAGAGTTTGGGTTGTGGTTACCTGGGCAGGTAACAGGTAGTAAAGGTGTATAAAATAGTACTTAAAATTTGTTAAAATATACAGCTCAATTTTTTAATATTTCCTTCGGGATAACTTTAGAAATCTCGTCATCCATTGCCGGACACTTATGACAGTTGCTACCCCCTGCCAGACACCCCTAAACTTTAATAAATTACAATTATACTTTCGTTATAGTATAAAAGCTAAATTTTATATATGTTACTTGGGGACCTATAAAAAGATGTTACCTCAATAACCGGACAGTTTTCGTGGTTTTTACATCTTGCCAGACACATCGAAAGTCCACTGTAGATGCGAGTGTGAGGTAACAACTTTTCAAGCGGGTGCGAGTGAGATAGAGCGCTTAGTCGAGTGCGTTCTTTTACTGCGTACCATCAGTTATTTAGTGATATATTGAACTATTATGTGTAGATGCAAACAACTTTTTATAATTGATATTTGTGCAGTTTTTTGTGAAATAAAAGTATAAGTTTAGTGAAAAGTGTTATCATGAGAGATACATTAATTTGTTTCGTTTGTAATAAAAGTGACGGTAAAATAATATTGTTCATTAAAAAAATGTCAAACTGTTTTGAAAGTCAGAAAAAAAATAACCTTAAATATAAAGACATTATTTTACCTGATGAGTATACAGAAAATGGATATCATCGGGAATGTTATAAAGCATTTACAGGACTTATAAAAAATATTTAATTTCTGAACCTGAAAAATTTACAAAAAACAGTGAAAAACAAAAATCAGCTAGTGTACCTACAAACAGTAGCTCAACAACCTCGTCATTGACACCTAAGTTGACCACAGAACCATCTCATTTAGAGTCTTCCTCTACAGAATCTTCAATAGGACCTCAAGCTACAACTTCTCAAGAAAATATTGAAATTTGTGAACCAGATGTTAGTGAAAATAATGATCCAACTCAGGATGCAAATATTTTAACTAACTTTAAATCTAGTGTACTACCCAGCATTGAAGGTCAAGAGGGGTTTACAGAATTATTAAATAAATTAGCAAAAATTTCTACATATACAACATGGCTATGAACGTAATAAAATTATTTTTTATTAGATATCTTAAAAAATAGTAATCGACTAAGCATTCGCGCTCGCACCTATAGTGGACTTTCGAAGTGTCTGGCAAGATGTAAAAACCACGAAAACTGTCCGGCTATTGAGGTAACATCTTTTTATAGGTCCCCAAGTAACATATATAAAATTTAGCTTTTATACTATAACGAAAGTATAATTGTAATTTATTAAAGTTTAGGGGTGTCTGGCAGGGGGTAGCAACTGTCATAAGTGTCCGGCAATGGATGACGAGATTTCTAAAGTTATCCCGAAGGAAATATTAAAAAATTGAGCTGTATATTTTAACAAATTTTAAGTACTATTTTATACACCTTTACTACCTGTTACCTGCCCAGGTAACTACAACCCAAACTCTATAGTCGCTGGTCGTTCTTACCTGTATAGGAGACATGTACAGAGAAACTTTCAACTTTTATAAAATAATGAAGGTCTGGCTGTCGTGGGCTCTTGGGCTAAAATAAAAAACTATTGTCTAGTAAAATATTAGGAAAGAAAACTAAAATGTGGATATCCACAACAATCATACAACCAACAATGATGTATGCAGCGGAAACAATAACAATGACTAAAAAGCAAGAGGAAGAATTAAGAGTGCAGGAGCGGAAAATAATGAGGACAATACTGGGAGCTAAAAAAAAATAGGAAAAGGTGACTACAGAAGGAGAACTAACAAAGAAATATTAGATGAAATGACAGGAGAAGACATATTCAAACGAATAAAAAAACAAAGAGTCAGATGGTTGGGGCACATGTGGAGAGCGGGAAACAGATCTACAATTTACAGCATTACAGAATGGCAACCTGGAGGAAGAAGGAAGAAGGGAAGACCAAGATCTACGTGGATGTAAGAAGTTCGAGCAGACCTAACCAGAGCTGGAGTAAGAAACTGGCAGGAGAAAACAAGGGTTAGAAACAGATGGAAACAAATCTGCGATAAAATACAATAAATAGAGAATGGGGACTGATCTACCCCGAAAAACAGATCTAGAGAGCAATGCGGCGATACCCCTCAAGGGGTGACTAGCCACTAAATATATATAATGTTCCATTTCATTGAAAAGCGCGTGCTACAATTTTAATGTAAAGAGCAAGATGATGTTTTTCAGCCCGTCCCGTTGTATTTTAAAAGATGTATTTGTAACGTTAATCAAATTTCGTGATTACACCCGACTTCAGTAAAGCAAACTCTAATTACAACATTTCAGACGGGCCCTCCGTTATTAAAAATAAACAAATGCCGCAGTATTCCCTACGATAAGAAAATATCTCGGTTATATCCCGGCCTTATGAGTCGATTGGGTCTTCCATATAACCTTACACGATTCAAGAATAATTTATAAAACAAACTCTCCTCTCGCCGACAAATCAGGAACGTATTTTTACAGTATACAATGTCAAAGAGGAGATACTGAAATTATTGGGCCAACACTCAATATCTGAAGGCCGAAAGAATTAATTTCGAATATGCTCCCCTTATTAATTTCGAAATAAGCGAGCCTGGGATTAAGAAAAATAACCCCTACGAGCTTCACTTGAAGCAATGTATTGATTCAAATAGAAGACTATATTGAGTAATTAATAATATATCTCCAGTAAATATGTATAAGGTATTGATATTCGACGTCTAACATTACCATGCGTTAACATCAAAATGCTTCCTAATTGGACCAGTGCAAATATTAAACAGAAATCGCGCCTAAGCAATGCACTGTATCATGTGATATTCAACGAATCGTTAACACAAGCTTCTCTAGCCAATTAGCGAAAATTACCGTTTCCCTTTAGGCCCAAGCATAGGATTATAGTTTCCATTCTGCGAGTTTCATTTTCCTCTGATAACCGACTAATAGCTTCGTCATGATTAATGTGACACGCTGCAAATTCTCCCGTTTATTCCTGAATTCGGAAAACTTCCGAGGTAAAACTTTGGATTAGTCCGAAAGATCAAGCAGGCAGTTCGGTTACATTTAATGCGAAATAAAAATAATGTTTCTATTTCACTTATCATCCCTGGAATGGGTTTATATAGCGAAGTTTAATTATGAGAATAACGTGCAAGTAAATACAGGCCATGGTGGCAAGTTGCATTCAAGCGGAGAGCGGGGGTGTAAAAAGCAAAAGAGAAACTACTTACGATATGCAAGAGTGATGAGTTGAAGTTTTTAGTAAGCGAAAAGTGGGTTTTAACGGTGAGCGACAGTTAGGACAATTCCCACGGTGCTACGATAGTGTATACGGATAATTACTATGACAGAAAATCGTACAAATTTTAATAACTGCTGCAACGTGTGTTAATTAGCCATGCTTGCGAGAACCTTTGAGCTATAATACTCCTAAATCGTGATTTCAGTAAGACTAATCGTTAGAGAAAAGTAATGGAAAACTTTTCAGTTTCAATTTATTCGCCGTTCCATTAATAACACCGTATGTCAGGTATCAACATATTGCATTTTTGTGATTTCCACAGCAATGCCCTTAGAACAATAAAACAAACCTAGTCGAACGGAAATTCGACTAATCCTTCCGACACATTACAAGCTTTTTTAGAGCAACGCGTAGGATTTCTCCAAATAACAAAAGATTGATGTTGCAGGCGAAACGTTCGATATAGAAACTTCATTTCCTGCCCACCTGAAATTTGTTACATCAGAAGAAAACACCCATGAATAATTTATAATAACTGTCTTTCTCCTTTCGTATTTTTTTACTGTCCCGGGACACGCAGCGCAGATGTCGTGACGAAATGGGGTCTCGATTTTTCACTATCACTCGACTCCATTACCTTTGATGTGCTCAATGTTTAGAATTTTCCCTACGAGGGGGATAATAGGAAGCTGTTTAGGGAGAATCTGTAAGGGGACACTCCATCATCATCATCGAATGAGTGGCTGTCGTTAAATCCTCGTCAATTTTAATGGAAACTTTATAATAAAAATATCCGAGCAGACGCCAGTCCGGGAAAATCGAAAATACCCGTCCGTCTTCGACGTGGAAAATTTATTCGACGAAAGGGAAATTAAATTTAGCGCTAAGTGTTTTCGCGAAATATATTTTCGATGCGACTAGACCTACTTATCTGATATATGATTATTACTCAAGGAATCATGGAACGCCCTTCCCGGATATGAAGAGAATGTACAGTTCTCGCGTTAGAAAGAGATTCTAATAGGGAATTCATAACAAATCTGGGATTACTTATCGGTAACATCGGAAAATGTTGCACAGTGGGACTAGCCTAAAGTAGAAAGGTCGTATTATTCCGTGTTTCGAGCATACGACGCGAAATTGGATAAGCTCGAGATGCGCGATCAACCAGGGAGTGTCGCTACTGTTCGCTAGGTGGCGTTACTAATGTCGAAATGGGAATTTGTCCAAGAGCATACGATATCGTATCAAGTAACCTTCTGCCTGTTACTAAATTCACAATAAACATCGTTAGGAGCTATGGAGTATGGAATGTTTAATGATGATGGGGATGATTTGATGCCTCATATGAGAAAGTAAAAATGGAATAAAAATTTCCCCACGGGCACATCAACATTTCCACATTTCATTTTACAGTTTTTCTCATAAGCAAACCCATAAACCGTCCCGCATTCGCGGCCTTTTTAAGGGAAAATCGCTGCGAAGTGAAATATACTTCGTATGTAGCGGAACGATACGGAAACAAATTTCGAGCGCTACGAATTCCTATGGAAATAATAAAAATAACTAGAGCGTCCCTTGTCGTTGTTGTAACCATTGTATAATACACAGATCTGCTCGATTATCAGAACTACGAGTATCAGAAAATTAATTGCTCGGGATAAAACATCGCTAACCATTCCGAATTCGCTATGGCATGGCTGCAAATCGAAATGGATTTGTTTTTGAACGCGGAACGCCAAGGCGTGGCCCGCGAAACGAATGCTTTAGAAGGTTAAAATATACGGTCGGGTCCATTTTTGCCACACATCATAAATTATTAACTGAATTCCCTTTGTGCGATTCGGTAAGCCGTAAGCGCCACGAAATACCTACGGGGTTTTTCAGGAAATGCCGAAACTTAAGACATTTTCGCAAAAAAACACTTTAATACCTTCAATTCTGCTGATCCGATCACTTTCAATTCTGTACTGGAGGTAGATAATAAAATAACACACGGTTGCTGAAAACTTGAGGTATGAGGAACAAGGCCCCTTCTTTTCTCGCGGAGAAACACCTGCCTACGGATCGTGTGCAACGACCCGTTACGTATACGTTGAATCTGAAAAAAATTATTTGCGCACCTAAATCTAATAGGTGTTTGTACCAGGGAAATTATTTTTTTATCACCTTAAAAGCGTCGAATATTTCCAAAAACTGCCAAAAATTATGGTTTTCCAATTAGTTATTACTTGGCGAAATAAATTTGAATCTCTTTAAAATCTACGCAGAATATTCCCCTCGTCATCTTCAACATACTGTAGAAATTTCTATTTGCTTATTAGAAACGTGCACAATGTAATGTAGTTGTTAACGTAGTCATGTATTCCTTAGTGACATCAATTTTTTACTATTTTCATTACTAAAATGGCGGTTAAAAAGTATGAATTATCAAGCGACTTTCATTGCTAATAACTTTATAAGCTAAAGTCTTGATTAGGGTGCATATTACATAGGAACCGATGGGTGCGTGCCGATAAAAGTGGTACATCGGCGTGCAGTTGGGTGAAAGTGCAAAATGGTCCTTAACGACCGTAGGGTTATTAAAGTGCACGTTATTCATAAAATATATTTCGAGCTACCAGTTTTTGGAAATGGCGAGAATTGTCCTTTTTTAGGGGAAGAATAGCCATACTACTTCTTGCTACCTTGTTTAACATGCTATTTTGCTTTGTTCTTTGGTTTTGGAAATTAGGGCCTTGAGTGGACTGCACACTCTTTGGTATATAATTACTAAATATTGTGTCTAGTAAAATGTGTTTAAATATTTTCTTAGCTCATTAGGTAAGTATTACTTCTCTAGCATGGGGATGTAATAAAGGGAAATGATACCTTTTTCATTTTACTTGTAGCATGTTCTAACACCACTTATTTAAAGGTCGCTCCTTGGGACGAAGCAATATATTTTATATTGAGGAGCCGCTAACTGAGACTTGGCTCATGGCTATTATACTCGTTATACCTTCTTAAAATTTGGTTGCCCTAAAACTGGGCTAGAAACAACCTCTTATGTGGCCTCTCTTTAACGCAATATATTCATTTTTACAGTATGATTTTTCAAAATATTTGCTAATTCAACTAGTAAAAAATTTAAACAGCACGCCTATGGAGTCGGCGCCATTGATCCCAGGTGTTCCTCCCTATGTATCTTTGCAAACTGACTGTGGAAACACTGTACACTTCCACTTTATTACGTGATATTAAAACTATGGTTGTATCTGTTAAGATACTTCCATTGATCACTTCAATCCCTCCACTAATGACTTGTAATCACCCCGTAACACTCTCTAATCAATCCCCTCATATTTGAAATTTGCAGTTCGTTCCCGTCAAGTTTAAATTATTCCTCTTTAGTTTATGCCCATTGCAGTCCCATTGAAAAACACCCAAATCCCCTAATTCCATTTCGCTAGTGCCAGCTAAATTTCCACTGATGCTCTAACGAATAGGTAAGCTGATTTCTGGAGAATTTAATCCGTATAAACGAGCTTAAGGTATTAGGGAACGAGTAATGTGTTAAACGTGGCATTTTGTCATGGGAGGAGCCGTAGGTGCGGGGTTTTTAGAAGTAAAACCCTTGTGAAGGGTCAAGTGAAGTATGGATGAGCGGTTCAAGTGTGACTCCAATTAATAACATTATATTTTTTACCTCGTATCCTTAAAAAAGCAAAATTAGGGATCCCTGGGCGAGTATTTTGAGATGGAATCGTACTAACTAGCGAATTGCAATGACCCAAATTAGGTTAGGTTAGGACAGAATAGGATAGGTAAGGTTAAGCTGAGTTAGGTTAGGTTAAGTTAGGTTAGGTTAGGATAGGAGAGGTAAGGTTAAGCTGAGTTAGGTTAGGTTAGCAATATCACATAGTAATTCTATGGAATTATATAACAATTACCAACAAACTTTGAAAATGAAAGTGGCAGGGGTAAAACTTTTATTATGTATGATCCCTTGGATCCTCTCCTCATTTTTTCGCGAATCTGGTACAAATTACACTATAACGCCACCTCAATTCGTATCAGACTTTGCTTCCATATAAATGCTAAAACCTTTTCTCCCGCCCTTGCCCATTTGCTTTTAACTTGTGTCGGGCTTTTAAAATAAAAGCCCTCCTATGCGTGTCTGTTTAGGTTACGACGGTGATAAATTCCTTTCATCTCTAACAAGTTAATCTCTACCCTTGTTCATTCGAACCGTATTTGATATTGAGTTTAACAAGTTAATTAGTGGTGCCAGGCGAATGAGTGTCGAAGTTCGATAATCGTCTAATCGGACGTGGTTTGGGAAAATACCAAAATTGCCAAAAATCGTGTCGAGGGAATTTTCAAAAAAAAAATCATATTTAATTCCATTGGGTGGGGTGGTATCAATAGCTTGCTTGTAACCATAGAAATAATTTTCCTAAAAACCTCTTAGCGAGCATATTAGTTATACGACCCCTTCGTACACGGTGTACGTTATCTACAATGTCTGGAGTTGCTCCTGTATTCACAATAGCAATTGAGCTGTCTTTATGGGCTGCCTCGTTTCCATAATAACGTCGACAATAGTAATTACCCGATATTCCGTTATGGTTCCGTGTACTCCCTAAGAGTAATTTCGAGCATGTATTCGTAATATAAATTACGACGTAGATAGAATGTATTTGAATGGGACGTGTTTTGATCAATGAAATACGTAACGTTGGCCAATGAAATAGTATTTTTCATATTTTTGATTTGAAGTTAGGATAACTTTACGTTGCTACCCGTATAAGCTGAAGCATGTATTTACTTCGGTGTTATCAGTGGAAGACGCAACCTCCTTGCCTGGTGTTTTCATGTTGATTTGAATTTTGGCGCGAAAACGCTCAGACCTGTCATGGCAGCTGACGTGACGTCACTATCTGGTACGCTTGAACTTAAGGCGTACCAGGTGACCGGCGTTTTAATATTTTTTTACCTTTGTTCGTATGTATCTCATTGTATAAAATCACTCAAATGAAATCTGACGTTCTTAAGGGCGCTGGAGTTCCTCAAATACATCAATTAAAACCCCTAACAAATTGTTTGTTAACGTTTCGAAAAATGGCAACATGTGCAAATAAGTGCGAAATTGGAGCTAACTGCCTTGGTGAAGTAAAAGGAGGCAATACACTATACTTAGTGATAAGCATGGTTGCGACGCACTAAACAACTCTTCAATTCAACCGAGAATTTAATATTGAGAGACAAATTCATAAAGCAAGACAGTGGATGGGCCTTCTACTTAATATTGTAATTCACCAGCGCATAAGTCACTTAAATACAGCCCAATCTAAGGAAAGATCGAGCATCAATCAATATTGCAATATATATTATTCGGTGAATATTAGTATTTCAATTGGCAAAATAATCCATTATGTGTGCGTGTAACTGTATGACCTTTAAATTTGTTTACATTAGATACTTTAAGTCAATTTAAGTGACAATGCATTTGAGTGAACAGCAGACTTCTAAATGGAATGTAACAAGGGTTTTACTTAAAAATTGAGGGTAGGGTGAGTGGCATTTATGAAGTTGTTATTTACATTTAACGTATTATTGAGCACGAGAAAACACTGTTTGAATAGGTCTTAGGAGATAATAATAATAAATATTAGACAGTACGGAGAATATAAGTGAATATTGTTCGATAGGTAGGGACTGGTAGGGACATTTCAAATCGAACTGTGTGCGCCCTGATTGGTGTTTGAGGGCACCTGAATAATGCCGGTCAATTTATGTTTTTATTTTATTGAAAATGCTGTATTTTTAAGCACTTTTTAACAAGTAAATTTGATTTTAGGTATCTACACATCTCAAATTATCATAAAAAAGCAAAATTACTTGGTATTTTGTTACTGTCATTTACTGTATTTTCGAATTCTACTTTAGCCATTGTGTCAGTAGGTATCTTAATAGTCGCCATATTGAATTATATACGATTTAACGCTATATGCTGATACAATTGAAAATAAAATATTTTTTAGCTTACCATTTAACATTTCACACGAAAGGACCGTCTGAAATAAAAGAAACACAAATGATTTATGAACATAAAAGAACATTCTGCAGAAGGGAAATTTCAAATTTTCATTTATTAAAGCGATAAACAGAAACTTCAACCTTTTATTCCTTAGTGAAGCCCGTAAAATATGGAAAACAACATCTACGTAAGTAAAACATTTTTCTCCTTTGAATGATTGTCTTAACCTAAATATTTCACCACATATTGAAGTATACATGGTCACTGAAAAGTAAGTAATGATACTGTTGTTTTATCGTAGTTCTCAGCGAGGTGCTACGGTTGTAAAGTCTTGTAGTCTTTAGGCTATTTCCATTGTACAACTTTTGCCATAGTTATGGATGAGTAATCGTAAAGTTTTTGTTGAATCTGTTTAGTGGAGTTTAGAGTTATAATAGTCTGTTCCTAACGCAACTATCTTATGTTCTTGACAGGATTGACCGTTCTTTTCAAATCTGGGAAGGGCGCTGCAGGGTTTCTAATAGGCATGACAAGAAAACTAACGCCCACATCTCACATATACACGTTACAAAGAGTTTACTAGACAAGTCCTTCTATTATTTCCTTCTGAAAACCTTTCCAGACAACTTTGTTTTTGTCCATTTTCCAGTGTTATGAACTTTTCAAATTTTCCCCCAAAAATTTGTATTTCCCGACCTCCTCTTTTTTGGGGAATTTTTGCTTCATTAATACTTATTGTCTCGCAATAAAACACATACCGATTTTCAAATTCTTGTCAAACGCCGAATAATAAATCATCGTGAGTGAATATAAACGAGCAATAATCCATGAAAATTAAAAGATAAGCGTACAGACTCCCAACTTCCCCTTTACCCGCCATGAATTTTAATAGGACTATCGAACCCGCTCGGTGTAATTTCTACGCGAATTTTGATAAAAAAATACATTCCCTCGGGACCCTTCTGCCAGGAAAAATAAGCAGAAATGGCGTAGAGTTATGTAAAAGTGTACATCAGTTTGAGCGACGGTATCGTTTTATGAACACTCTGCTGCATTAATTTGACGTTAACAAGGATGACCATTTGTCAAACTGTCACATCAACAGTATCATGCACGAAGACGCCCATTGGTCCTTACTGCGTCATTTTCGTATACGACGTGAATTAATATACAACAGGTAACTTTCCTACAAAGCAAATATATTCACTACTGTTGCGTTAGATCCTAATAAATGAGCATTCGCTTACAAATTAATTTACTTAGCATATGGCACTTGGATACATTAAATACAAGCATAGCGTAATTTTTAAATAAATTCTACAAAGCACACAGGAAGGCTCCCCCATAGGCTCTAATATGACATAAAATGCTCGACAGTTTGATTGTTATGTCCACACACGCAATTGTCATCACCGTTTTAGTGAATTTTGTTATGACCAATACGGTCAAAATACCTAAAAACACAGTTTCTTTCAACGTCGCGTGAAACTCAACAGGAAACGTCCCCAAAGTGGATCGAGCCTTTAAGAAGATGATTATATACAAGCACGTGTAAGCGTCTTCCTCTCTTTTATCATCGAAATAAAGCCGATACAGAATTCCCCCGGAGAAAATTTCTTTATTGCTGTACAATGGAATCTCTCGTGACAGAAAACACCACAAGCTATTTTTCCCCAATTCGATAGAGTGTTTCGATCAATATAAAAAGGGTCCTAACTCTATTGTCGAGGGTCATTTTACAAATCTTGTTTCTCTGACGTGAGATTTTTTAGAGTTATTGAGTGGATTTCCGGCAGAAAATGGATATCGCAGTAGATATGTGTCGTATACAAAGTGGAGCTGCGAAATTTTCTCTTTACACAAATTACTAGTTATCTTTTTTAATACATGAACGCACCACACACGACAGGTATACTTCATTCACCTTTGTACCGTAGAGACTCGTGACTTTCTGTGGGGGTTCGGCGTATTATTGGTGGACTGAAAAATTGTAAGGCAAATTTAATGCACCATTATCTACTAGGGATTAAATTTGCAATGGAAATCCCTTCGTATGCAGCGTATTTGCATCTGATTTAAATACTAAGCAACAAACTGCTCACAACCAAAATATTTTCAAAAAAAGCCTGTACTACATTTTTTATTTTATTAAGGGTAGTTGCAACTTCCTAAATCATATTTGCTACATCCTGACTATTAACTGGTAACAACATTAACGCCATAGCAACTTTCCCTCTCGATTATTTCAATATTTCGTCCTATGAAAGGCCAAGTATAATTCAAATTTTCATTACGGTCTCCATGATAAATAGATTTCTCTTTGGGCGCCCAAGATAATACCCAAAAATATTACGAGGTCACAACACAACGACCGCCGAGGAGATTTCAATTAAATTCATAATTTGATTTTAAAACCGGTGACGTATTTCCATTTCCACCCTATAGAAAACAGAGGCGTGACACAAGAAAATCGAATCGAATCGCTTGATTACTTGTACAAATTATAAATTATCGGTGCGAAGTACTTTATGAAAATATTAGAAAGGGAATAAGCGTGGGTTTTCATTTGAAATGCCTTGTGTAAAACAAGGAAATTAATCACTTTCCTCACCTCCTAAACTCAGCTATATTATTACCAAACACTGAAAACAGTAATAAACACAACTAAAATAGCTTGTAACAATATGTAACTGAAGTCTCACAATTACTACGTTAAGCAACTATGAAGCAACTATGTTTCAGGGAAGTTAAGGATTTACGTTGACCCATCGGTGAGACTTATATTGTTCAGTACGATGGCGTTAAATAGTTATCTATAATTTTGGGGTAACTAATTGGGCAAGATTCTTTCCTGCCTGTTTAAGCAGCTTGTCAAAATGGGAGCGACAATAGATGAAACACAACGACCTGTCTGCATATTTTTTAAGTTCAAACAATATTTGGGAAATTCTACAAGCGAGAATTCGATACCCTGTGAATTACTGACAGAGTTATTTAAGTAATTATCTTTAATTTCAGGTAATTAACGGAGTAATCAGCTTGTTTAAGCAGTTTAAGCAGCCTGTCAAAATGGGACCGACGATAGACGGAACACTACGATCTATCAGAAGATTTTTATAACTCCAGCGCCTTTTTGTCTATTCAATTCACAGATTTTGGAAATTCTACAAGCAAGGATTCGGTTCCCTGTAAATTATCGATGTTGTAATTTAAGTAATTATCTTTAATTTCTGGTAACTGATGGGCTAAGACTCTTTACTGTCTGTTAAAGCAGCCTGTCAAAATGGGTCCATCGATAGATAGAACACAACAACCTGTCAGAACATTTGTATAATTCAAGTGCCTTTTACTTAATCAATTCACACAACATTTTTGAAATCTTACAAGCAAGAATTTGATACCCTGTGATTACTGATTGCGTTATTGAAGTAGCTATCTTTAATTTCGGGTAATTAATGGGACAAGATTTTTTCATGTCTGTTTAAGCAGCCTATCGGCATGGGAGCGACAATAGATGAAACACAACGACCTGTCAGAACATTTTTGTAATTCAAGTGCCTTTTTGTTTAATAAATTCACACAATATTTGGGAAATTCTACAAGCGAGAATTCGATACCCTATGAAATATTGATTGCGTTATTTAAGTAATTATCTTTAATTTCGGGTGATTAATGATAGAAGATTCTTTCAGGTCTGTTTAAGCAGCCTGTCAAAATGAGACCGATAATAGATGAAACACAGCGCCCCGTCAGAACATATCTTTCTGTTAAAGCAGCTTGTCAAAATGGGACCAGCGATAGATAAAACATTACGACTTGTCAGAACATTTTTATAATTCATGCAACATTTTGGAAATCATACAAGCGAGAATTTGATATCACGTGAATTATCCATGGCGTTATTTAAGCAATGATATTTAATTTCGGGTAATTAATGGACAAAGATTTTTTCCTGTCTGTTTAAGCGGCCTGTCAACATGGGAGCGACGATAGATGAAACTCAACGCCCTGTTAGAACATTTTTATAACTCAAGCACCTTTTTGCTTAATAAATTCACGCAATTTTTAGGAAATCCTACAAGCGATAATTCGATACCCCGTGAATTATCGACGACGTTGTTTAAGTAATTATTTTAATTTCTGCTTTCGTGATATTTTCACTTTTTCCTAACTGGGCAATCCCTGCGCCGCATGAAATTGTTTTTATTCGACGAATAAACACTGCCTGCTCCTGCGTAACATATGATGGACGAGGGGAACACAAGCTGAAGTTTTAATGCCGGAGTAAATTAATGAGAGTTCAAAACAGGCAGAACGCAGGAGAAGGGAGAATGTAGGTAACGTTTTAACTGCGATAGCTGAAAAGAGAGAGAGAGAGAGAGAGAGAGAGAGAGAGAGAGAGAGAGAGAGAGAGAGAGAGTGGAGAAGAGTTATTAAGGAAGCTAGAGGGGCAGCCAAGTGCAAGTATTCCCGAAACAGTGGGATAATATATGAAAAAAGTTTCGAATCAATTTGTCGCTGTAGTATAGATAATAGCTGAACGTTATCGTGCGGAAGGGCCCTAAAGTGAATGATTTATGATCCCAATCAGGTGGACGGGGGATGAATATACACAAAGAAACCTTATCTTAACGTCGGTTTTCCCAGAAATACCAGAAAACCCATGGTTTTTACAGAATTGTCCTTTACTATCTTAAATAATAATTTATAGCTAACAGTGGTGAATAACTGAAACCCAAACGATTGTATTCGTTGCGTTATTAGCCACAAACTGAACATCCATGCGGATCGAGATATTTACATGCAAATATATTGCTTTAAGGAACAACCAGGATTCGTATAGGATTTGTTGTAAAATTCCCTCGCCGGAGGAAAATTCCCTCTGTTCTATTTCCGCTGATGTTTAAAAGTTTAGCCAGAAGAGGGAAAGTTCGCGAACAACGGCGAATAAAAGGAATTATATTAAAGCGAAAATTTAGTTAGGCTTTTTTCAACTGTTTTAACAGTTTTTTCTTGGGGAATAGTTTAATGGAAACATTTGAAAAGTGTAGCTAATGCAATGAGGCGGGGTTAAACAGGATAAGAGGATCAACTGTTATAAACTTGATTGTGACTAATCGAAAAGAAAGTTCACTTGCTCGTTTAAAGCGCTTTAATTTAGTTACAATATAGATAGAAATATTTTGGAAAATGTATTATTTTTAGTTACAATATAGATAGAAATATTTTGGAAAATTTATTATTTTTTTTTGCAAGGCATTCCATGTGATTCCCTAAACTTTCCTATTTTGATTATATCATTTCCAGTACATCCCTTGATTAATAATACCTTTTATTAGATTCGTAATAACGTTCATCCCTTCCTTATTTGATTCAATTTTTTTTGCTTTTTTCTTCCATTTCTTCAATATTTTTAATTGCCCACTCTTAAAATCGAAAATCCTCGACCCAAAACCATGCTAAAGCACGCCTAATAATTCTTTCACCTCTGGTCTATAAATTGGTAATTACCAAATGCCACAATGGATCGTTGGAAACAGCGAATTGCATCAGATAATCTGTTTAATTTCTATTCAAGCACTCCGGGGCCTGTGTGTATGTGTGCATGTATTATGTCACGTCGCTAATTAGAAATTGCGACCCCTAGGACGTACGTATACAAGTTCTAACTAATACATTAGCTGTCAAACTCGCTATAATCTCTAATAAATAAGTTTCGATGCGCGGAATATATCACGAACAATATTAATACTGGAGATATCCATGTTTTAATTGCTTTCGTATAAGCAACTTGTGGACAGAAAAAAAGCGCAGTGAGTTTCAATAGAAATAATATATGAAAATCGCTAAAAATTGGAAGACTTAAGTAAAGTAAAGTAAAGTAAAGTAAAGTAAAGTAAAGTAAAGTAAAGTAAAGTAAAGTAAAGTAAAGTAAAGTAAAGTAAAGTAAAGTAAAGTAAAGTAAAGTAAAGTAAAGTAAAGTAAAGTAAAGTAAAGTAAAGTAAAGTAAAGTAAAGTAAAGTAAAGTAAAGTAAAGTAAAGTAAAGTAAAGTAAAGTAAAGTAAAGTAAAGTAAAGTAAAGTAAAGTAAAGTAAAGTAAAGTAAAGTAAAGTAAAGTAAAGTAAAGTAAAGTAAAGTAAAGTAAAGTAAAGTAAAGTAAAGTAAAGTAAAGTAAAGTAAAGTAAAGTAAAGTAAAGTAAAGTAAAGTAAAGTAAAGTAAAGTAAAGTAAAGTAAAGTAAAGTAAAGTAAAGTAAAGTAAAGTAAAGTAAAGTAAAGTAAAGTAAAGTAAAGTAAAGTAAAGTAAAGTAAAGTAAAGTAAAGTAAAGTAAAGTAAAGTAAAGTAAAGTAAAGTAAAGTAAAGTAAAGTAAAGTAAAGTAAAGTAAAGTAAAGTAAAGTAAAGTAAAGTAAAGTAAAGTAAAGTAAAGTAAAGTAAAGTAAAGTAAAGTAAAGTAAAGTAAAGTAAAGTAAAGTAAAGTAAAGTAAAGTAAAGTAAAGTAAAGTAAAGTAAAGTAAAGTAAAGTAAAGTAAAGTAAAGTAAAGTAAAGTAAAGTAAAGTAAAGTAAAGTAAAGTAAAGTAAAGTAAAGTAAAGTAAAGTAAAGTAAAGTAAAGTAAAGTAAAGTAAAGTAAAGTAAAGTAAAGTAAAGTAAAGTAAAGTAAAGTAAAGTAAAGTAAAGTAAAGTAAAGTAAAGTAAAGTAAAGTAAAGTAAAGTAAAGTAAAAAGTAAAGTAAGGTAAGGTAAAGTAAAGTAAAGTAAAGTAAAGTAAAGTAAAGTAAAGTAAAGTAAAGTAAAGTAAAGTAAAAAGTAAAGTAAGGTAAGGTAAAGTAAAGTAAAGTAAAGTAAAGTAAAGTAAAGTAAAGTAAGGTAAAGTAAAGTAAAGTAAAGTAAAGTAAAGTAAAGTAAAGTAAAGTAAAGTAAAGTAAAGTAAAAGTACTTTACTTCTAATTTACTAAAGTAAAGTAAAGTAAAAGTACTTTACTTTTAATTTACTAAAGTAAAGTAAAGTAAAAGTAAAAGTAGTAGCAGTGATGTATCATACGACGATATAATTGTGCAATTGTGCAGTTGTGCAATACAATTAGCCATTTAAACATGCGTGGGTCGCCATCTACACATTTCCCGCCAAGCTTATTTCGTCGTAATATTGCACGGCAACACTTTAAGATGTTCCATTTTAGTGTACGGTCCTACGGAAATATCTATAGTATCATTTGTCTGTAGAAACCTAAGCTCACTTAGACATTGGTAATTTTGTTAAGGATGGGTGGTAGCTAGCTTTCTTATGAAAGGTTACGCCTTGAGGAATAATTCGATAAAAAACGTCACGAGACGAGACAGATGTCAATTTAATATATCTGCCCTCTCTCTCTTTCCCATGTGAGACCACGTAGTCCAAGGACACGGTGCCCTTCCCTGTTGCCCGTTTTTATTTCTTGTTTCTCCTATCCTTTCTGTAAAATTCCCAAGCAGCCGACATTGTACATGCTTTGCGGACACATGCATGTCTCATGTAATAATAACTTTACCACTGCACATAAATAAAACACTTTTATAAACATATTCAAGGCTATACTGTTGAGTATCCTTGACCTAAAATTTCTCGCGCGATAAATAACAGGAAAGCAATCGAATACACCCTCGCCCCGACGCTAAGATTAATCCATCCCTTAAAAGTCCCACGTCGCGATATTAACTCGCAGATTCGTGACACTTCCAATACTACAATTAGTCTCTTCTGGGGACGAATTAAATCCGTCTCGAGAAATTCGAGCACGAAACTTGAATGGAATTCGAATGACGAAAGAAGACGCTCGTCACCTTTCGCTCCCTTAATGAACTTTTATGCGTACTCAGATCGCGGGAGTTTTGCAATTTTTCCCTCGGATCCCGCGGTCGGTTAATTGGATTTAATTAAGTCGAATAGGTACAGCTGAGCTGAGGATCGGGAAGATTTATTATTGTCGTTAATCACTGTAAGAACTAGGATTAAGAGGTAATAAAGAAATATAGTATTTAGGTGAGGGTGAAACATTACCTGGAACGCCTAACGTATTACTTTGTCCTTACCACATTCGTTTAAAAATTAGGAAAGCTCGCAGTGGCAAAATTGAGAACCAACTATTTTCTCCTGCTGTTGAAAGGGATACCGTATTCCATGCCCAGTTACTCAGTTCCAAAATCGTATTCGTAATCGTATAGACATAGAAATGCGCATAAATGCGACAGGTTTCCTTTCAATAATTCACTACCAAATAGCCTTTATGTAGATGTCTGGTATGCCTAGCTATAACTACTTTCCAATAGGAATACGGTAGCTACGAGGTAGAGCGAGTTCCCTCTTAAAAAACCACGTATTTGAATTCTTAGTCTCCAGAGTAGCTATAAATTGACGATCTTCATAACAAGAAAATTTGACGATGGAAGTACAAAAGGTAGTGAGGAGGAGTTTGTAATTTACAAGGCATTTACATTACATTCGGGCAATGTTGAAAATTGTTCAGATTATTTGTTATTATTATTGAGTGTTCCTACATCATCTGAAAATGTGTAAACTGTAGTTAGGGTAATAAAAACTTTCTAATACATTCAAATTTGCATCGGAGTATGCAAAGGCTTTTCTTCTAAACTTATTTAATAACCTGCAGAATATGGAAACTTTAGTCTATAGAAAATCCAATAACCATACAATACAATTATGGTATATGGAAAATTAGGATATTTTCATAAGTATAGTTGGTTTTTGTTTGCAGTGAAACTTTCCTGGGTAGGCATTTCCTGTAGTTTACAAGACCGATCCAAGTTTTAAGAGACAACTTGTGCGCCATAAGATTGAATTAATGGGTTTCCTGAATGGGTGTTTCGCTCTTGCTTCTCCAATAGAATTCTTAAGAGCGGTTAATTATCTTTATTGCCTTTGAAACAACATGACTCTAATAATGAAACACTAAACTTATGGATGAAACAATCAGTTAATTCTGCCTTTAAACGTAAGGCACAAATAATAAAAGTAATGTAACTTCGTATACAGCGGATATTGGTTCGATTCAATATATCTCCGGGTAAAAATAGAAAAACTGTAAAGCTCTATCTCTATGTGCTTCGTCTGCAGGAGTCCTACCGAGGGATAGAAACAGATACATCGAAAGGATGCTCCTAGATATGAAACGGAAATTCGTTCCAATAAAACTCGAGCAGTTTAGATAACGAGCATCAATTCTTTCAAGGAGGGAATGCGTCCAATGGGAGAAATCCCGGAAATTACCCCTCAGGTGGAACCGTAAATTTCGTAAATTTCAACCGTTTTAAATCCACCTACACGCGAATAGCAAAGGAAAACCTCAGCTTTTAGTACATTGTTCCATTTTAATCGAAACGTCGGGACTTTTAAACGACGCCAGTCCAACAAACCCCAGATTTTCTTTTATACGTCCGTACGAGTAGTTTTCCGTACGTGAATCCGAATAAACTTCACCTCAAGTGAACTCAAATTCGGCTTCGGGAAGAGGAGAAAGTGAGGCAATTATGGGGCCCGAGGGAGGGAACTTCCACAAAAGATAAACCTTCCGCGAGAAGTTTGAGGGAAATACGGGGGCATACGTTTAGAGAATAATAGGAAATAAAATGATGGCGTTTGTTAGGTGTGTATTCTCAAAGAAATTCGTTAGAAGACGAATAGTTTCGTTTAGATTTGAAACCGTTCATTGACGAAAGAGTTTCGTCAAGTATAACGAGGTGATCGACTTTAACTTAATTATTTGATTAGTTTAAGCCCCCCTATATTACAGGTATTACAGCCCTTCGAGCGTTTTCCAATCTAAATCGAAATAACGTCTTAACCACGTAACGCCCTTCCCAGATTTGGAGAGAACGTACTCAAGGACAGTAGATCTTGCGTTAGGAACAAACCCTTATAACTCCAATAACAGATTCAAAACAAACTTGGGATTAACGATGTCAAAAGTGGTACAATGGAACTAGCCTGAAGACTACAAGTGTGTGTTCCTTGTACGCATAAGATTAGATCGATAATGTGATCGATCGGGGAGGGTCGCTATCGGTCGCTAGATGGCGTTACCGATAATAGAATGAAATGAAATGACAGTTCAAAAGGACACAAGTTTTGAATTCAAGTTAGGATAAATATAAAATTATTGTTGCTATTAAGATATACTCAGATAATGAATAAAGTGAAAATACTCAGGTTTATTATTGAAAAATGGAAAATCACTCGGAAAAAAATTGGGAAGGGATCGAAAAAGATGGTTAACCTCAGAATTTAATATACCAGTACAATTTTTCAAGGGTATATTATAGATATATATGAAGTATTGATTGCCCTCATCTCTCTTTCAATTATCCTAAGAAAAGAAACGTGATATTATCATTTCCACAGGTAATAATACCCTTCGACGAGGGAAGGTCGCCTGATACGCGATAAAAAACCAGATCGAAGTCCTGAATAACTCCAGGGAGCTGCCGTTTCGTTATGCCCGCGCATTACGTGGCAGACAATTTATCTCTGATATGTGAGTTAAATTCCAATGGCCCGTTGGAGGAAAACAAATAAAAAAATGGCCTCCATTGATTCCGTGGCCGAGGGGCGATAAATCTAAATTATTAATGATATATAACAGCTCTATCGTAATGGGAAGCGTTTCACTGTGAATCTAAATAAGGGGAGTGGATTAGGGGACGGTAATAAAGTAAGCAAAGATAGGGACGCAGTAACTAACGCGATTTGTGTATTTTATTCACTAAAAGACTTGATGCCACCAAAGTCCTCATATCTCTGGCGGCTTTCAAGATAAAACTTATACTACGTGGATGCTTCAAAAGTATGTTAACAACTAGGGTGCAATTTCATCAGTAATACAAGGAAGATAATGCTAATATGGAGAAGACAGAAGGTCAAAAAGGCCTACCTGGACAAAAAGGAACTACTGTTCATGATTACTTGTATAAAATCGAAATACAAGAAATGTGTTGTAGATGAAATGGGACGACATCGAGGCATTACGATTATGAGACTTCCACCCTATCATTGTCAATTAATTTCAGTCGAATTGATATGGGCCCAAGTTGTAATATATCAAAACAATTTTTGCATTGAAAGATGCAAAAGTATTGTTATCAAATCGAATAAAATGTGTAACCCCCGAAAATTAGAAACAAGCTGTAGATCATACCATAAAAGTAGAGGCAAAACTTTGGGAAATTGATAATTTCATTGATAGAATAATGGAACCTCTGATTATCACAATACATAACGATGGTAGATCCTCTGAATTTTCAGATGATTAGTATTATAAGTATTAACGAATTTCTAATTGAAATAATTTATAAAATTAATTTTGTTTATTCATGTATTGTATTATTATGTAATTAGTATTGACGAAGTGCGATAAGCAGGCAACGTTTTAACCACGCCAATTTCAACAAATGTCAGTCTTAAGCTTGGAAGGAAATGTTGCGTAACAATTGTTACGGTGAGGTATACTACTCATAATTAAAACAATGTATTATTCTGACCTTTCTGTCCAAAACGCAAAACTCAACTGACATTTCGATATCCGATCGCTTAAGCGACAGATTTCTTCTTCTTCTGACACCGCTCATACTGGCTGGCCCCTACATTAAAAAAGCGGTGAAAATGCACGAACTGCTTACGAGAACTGTGAAACTTTTCACCCCAGTACATGAAAAATACCCTCACGGTATAAATGACATCAAGCGAGAGGTAAAATACAAGGGAAGTAAGAATTTACTACGCCTTACCTAACGAAATGAAGGAGGAGACACCTCACCAAATCTTAGTGTAAGTGTTATATCATTAATAATAACAGCTGTAGACACTATTCCCATATAGATTCTTGGCAAAATTCACATCATTTCTTCCGCGAAATCAACGACGAATCCAGTAAAGAATTCCCGCCATTATGACATTTTTCCCACCGGTCTCCCCGTGAATATAACCCCCATTCCATCATTTGGCTTTACGGCTCTTTCAGGGCCTCGGCCCAGATAAATCTATCCGCAAGAAATTGGGAGCGTTCCCGTGGCTAGGACATATTTCTTCTATTTGTTGAGAACTTCCCTCGTGTACACCCGATAAACTCTGACCTGGTGACTGTTAAAGCGGCTTGAACATATTATAGCCATTACGGCGGGAGATTAATCATTCGCAGGGATTTTCGTGGCGTCACTTGCGGTCTTACAAGGAAGTTTAATTAAGATTTTATCGATGATATTTTTAAATATCCGCACGTTATCATCTACAGGAAAAGTTTTTCTCTACGCTTCAAACGAAATTATAAATTTTGTTTCCATACTGGAGATTATATTGGAAACTCAATCCAAAAAGCAAATATTTAATATTCATGACTAGGTACGGTTTTGCATAGAATAGCACTAAGGAGATTTAAATTTAACGATAAAACTCCCTTCCACAGGTAATTTGATGACTTTCGCGAGGGACTCTATGACATTATGTCAATGGTATTGCGTCGAAAAAGAATTCGCCATGGTAATGGTCAGGCTATTATTATAACTGGACATTTTCTTAACTACGTGATAACAGTCTTAATAAACGGTTTCATTTCGGTTTATTAAAGCGCTAACTTTTCCGTTATCAGTGGTAAAAACAGCTTAATAAGAGCACTTTGCTTTCCACAATATCCCGATAAATCATGATGAATTTTCGCATTCGACGTTCGACTTTCCACCTAATAATCTGAAACGCCATTAGAGCCTTGGAGATCTTTATAATTCGGACGACAGGGATTTCATTTTCATGGTGAAAATTTAAATTGTCACATTTTTAAGAAGGCAAGTCGTAATTGGATATCGATCGGTGCGGAATTGGCCTAAAATCAGCGTTTTGCGAGAGTGAACCAATGAAATATCGGTATCGACGGTATAAGCGATAACTGCCGTTTCCATAATAAATGTACAACGATATCCACGTATTTGGATGGTGTCCGATAATTTATGAGATCTCACAATGTTGCCACGTAAAATATAGGCTAGTTCCATTGTACAACTTTTACCACTACAATGGATAAGTTATCGTAATTTTGTTTTCAGCTTTTAGAGTCAGAAGATCTCCTTTTGGCAGGATTCGACTTTCCTTTCAAATCTGGGAAGGGCGTTACAAGGTTGCTCGTCCTGTATCGTGGTTCATAGAAATGTCACTAGCTTTTTCCTGTTGAGGTGACATAAAAGTGGATTGTTAACACGATATTAAATATTATATGTTAGCTCTGTTATGTTACAAATTCCTGTTTATTGTGCTTAACAAAGCTGCAAGAAAATCTTATTAAGGCGATGCTATTGGTTACGTGGTGATTTCTACAAGCTATTTGCAACGTCTTACGTAGAATAAGCTGCGATTTTCTTAAGTAGTGCAACTTTATTTGGTAATTTTTTAAGAAATACACAACCGAGTCAAAAGGAAGCACTTTTGTAGACTTTACAACCATTAAATAATGTTTCAATAATGTGAGATATTTCACAAAAATCAGTCGAATTTCACATCGTAAAGTGATAAAAATCTTTACGTCAGTGCTTAGTTTAAAGGTTTTAACCTTTCAACGTTAAAAAGAGACGCCATGACAACGCAAATAAAACTTCCCATTCATCTCAATACTTTTTAATCAAAACGGAGAGATCTCTTCCTTAATTGGAAATCTATCGTAGCGGAACTGCAATAGTAATTCTGGCTGATATTTGAAACAAACGAAATTGATTTTCAATGTTCGATACGGGGGAAAGTTCGATACTTCAAGTTTAATATTTATTGGAAAAGCGCTATTAAGGTACTTAAATTTTGGTTAAATTACGTTTGAGTGTAGAAATGGTACTTCTTGCCACGTTCTTAGATCCAATTTTAATTAGCTGTAAGTGCATAACGAGTGCATGAGGAGCGAGGAGAGGAGGACAGCTGCTCATGCATCGACTGCTGCGTCAAAGTGCCTAATATATACCTACTGAATGTACAAGCGACATGCGAGCATTGAAAAATCTAAAATGAGAAATATATATATGGCTATATCAAGAAGCAGGAGAAGAGTCGATGGGTTCTATTCTACAGATGGATAAACTAGCAGAGGCTGTATTAATGTTGTTTCATTAATTTCAGCTACATCAATAATATCTTTGTGAACATACTTTCGAAATTAGAGAGATCAAGGTCAAGGTCAGGCGTTACTTTCGTGACGCTTTTTCGTGACGATTATTTTCTAACTCCTCTCGCTAAAGCAGTCATTAAAATCTTCGCTTTAATAACATAGACGTGTAAGTATTATTCATTTGTCTTCGAGTGACGTGCCTACAGTCTTATGATAATTGATGTTCAATGTTCGAAGCGCGGGAAAGTTCGATGCTTCAAGTTTAATATTTATTTAAATACATGAATTTTGCTTAAATTACGCATGAATGTAAAAATGATAACTTCTTGCCAGATTCTTAGATCCCATCTTAGTTAGTTGTAAGTGCATAACGAGTGCATGAGGAGCAGGGAGAGGAGGACAGGTGCTTATGCATCGATTGCTGCGTCAAAGTGCCTAACATATACCATACCGAATGTACAGGGTACATGCGAGCATACAGAGATAGAAAATGAGAAATTTATATGGATAAATGAAGAAGAAACCAGGAGAAGAACCGAAGGGCTCGATAATACAGATGGATAGAATAGCAGAGGCTATATAAATGATGTTCGATTAATTTCAGCTACATCAATTATATCTTTGTGAACATACTTTCGAAAATAGAAAGATCAAGGCCAGGGCCAGGCGTTACTTTCGTGACGCCCTTTCGTGACGATTCTTCCTACCTACTCCTATCGCTAAAGCAACCATTAAAAGCTTCGTATCAACAGCGTAGACGTGCAAGTACTTCATTGTACTGAAATCACTGTGAAAATATGCTTATGATTTTTAATTTTCTCTAATATCAAGTCGTCTTTCAGAAAAATTGTTATTTCGCTTTAATGTTTAAAGGTTTTGAACTCACAAAATGAAATAAGCTGATAATTAGATTTAAGACATCAAGTGGGGTAATAGACATATTAGAAGTGTATAGCACATAAAACTCTATCCCCGTTTCAGCTTATCCCTTCTGTATTATTTTTATTATAAGTTACTACCCGTGGTCATCTGGCCTAATTACTGGTCAAAAAATGATTCATCACAGCGGACCACCCGATGAAACCATCTCGGTAAAATATGGCGAAGCCTCGCTGCGAATATCATAAATAATCCCTTTCTGGGTTAATACCTCCACTGCGCCTGGGCGTAACCACTTTTAAGTCCAATAATTTCCAACCGCCCGACTCATTTGCGGCGCATTTGCGTCTAAATGAAGGATTACAGGACTTTAACCGGGAGAAGGTCTTCATGTCGAAAGATAAAAGGGAGACAATCAAGCGGGGAGGGGACGATCCGAGTGTTTTGCGTATTTTATCGGGGGCGGATTTTTTACGGCGCGGTTTTATAACGTCGCCCTCGCATAAAACCGGTGAGGATCGCGGCGCGGAGGTGGACCGGATCGAATTGAGCGTTCAGGAAATATGTCGGTAGTGGCGGAACTCGATCGCCTTTAAAGTATCTCATGAGAATACGTATCGCAAATTCGCCCTCGTGTCGACATTCCTGTTGACCGCATCCCCCTCGGATGCCTCGCACATTCCCAGGGGGAAAATTACGATGTGACTCAATGACACTTAATGAATTCGTACAAGATGCCTTCAATGTCTTCAACCATTCGACGTCCGCTGAACGTATTACGATTTCATGTCCTTTACGGTTATTACATTGAAGTTGTATCCCCCTATCTTTATTAGTATACCTGCTTTTTTTATTTTTTATTATACGCAATATCTCAAAATTAGATTTCTCTCATTTATCCACGTTTCCACTTAAGTTTTACTATCGCGCTGGATCGTATTGCTCTTAGCTATCAGCGAAATCTTATAATATTATTTTATGGAATGACATGATTTTATCTACCATCCCAATTCCCTTGTGACTCTACCTTGGAGATTTATTTTGTATTTGGCGCAGCTTTGTTGGACACTTTGTATAGCAGACAAAATGTCAGTATCAGGCGGCTGCTTCAAATCCGAAATGGTGAACATTAGTAAAATGGCTGAGAAATAGTAGAATTAAACATACTAAAAGAAAAGTTTTTCCAATAATTACGTGTAGTCCATGGAATCCTGTTGCTATAAAGAAAGATGCTCCGTAAGTTGAATCAGAAATTGAAAATATTGCTTCTATATACTTAAATCCTTGAAGTGCAGTAATGTAAACAGCTAAAATTACTGTTAATCTGAAGCCTTGTATGTTTTTTTTATAATTATTTTCTATAAGGCTATGATGAGCTCTTGTAATTGTTAGGCCGGAAATTAAAAAAATTAATGTATTAAGTAAAGAAATTTCTAAGAGGTTAAAAGTTTCAATTCCTTTAGTAGGTCAGTTTAGCCCTAGCTCAATTTTAGGGGATAGAGAATTAAGAACGAAGCTTCAGAAAATGAAAAAAAAAAATAGAATTTTAGATGTAATAAATAGAATTATTCCTCATCGTATTCCTATTGAAACTTTCATATGAAAGAGAGGAGATATGAATATTCATATTTCATATGAAGAGACTTTCATAGATGGGCTAGTATATGAATTGTATTATTTAGTCACCCATAAATTATAAATCTTACTCATATAGGAAGAGCAAGTGACACAGTTATTACTATATGCCTGGTTGATGTAAAAATATAAGGGAATAAACCTATAGTTATTAAATAAGATAATAGAAAATAAAGAGACTAAAATTAGGGTTCGTGATCTAGAGCTAAATATTACTATATTAAAAACTTCTAATTATTTTCCACAGATTCTATAGCCGAAAATTGTATGGATATCTTACATTTAGCTTTTGTAAACAAATATTGTTCTTCCCGTTTCGAATAGGAATTGTGTCTTCACCTTCTTAGTGCTGCTTGTCATAATATTTTTAAATGCAGGCCAACTCTAATACAAGCGCAATTCTGTTTTAAACTGACTGATGTACTGTGCGCTGAGTGCAATGTCAAATATAAAGTGTTGCCGCGAGGCGCTCCATACGTACTTATATCGTTTATGAAAACAGATCTTTCTCGTAAGCGTTAATCGATTGAAAATTATTATTTATTTTTTTTATTCGGTTTGCTATTAAGGCGTTTGTTTTAAAAAAATTTTAATTTATAATTGATTGTCCTATTTGTTTCACTGTTCATCATTTCGCTTTATTTTGTCGTTTTGAACCAATAAGGCTGTGGGTTTTTTCCACATTGAAATGAATGTTAAATGAAGGCAAATTTGAGGTGGCTAAACAGAGTAGGTTGTTACTATCAAATTAAAAATTAATATAAAATAATGCCCTTACTTAAGTGCTTACGTATTGAAAACTTACAGATACCCGAGTAGCGACTTAATGGGACAAAACGGATCAAAGCCCAAAGGGATGAATACACAGGATAACAGGAGAAACAGGGAGAAACGTGGACCCCACACAAACGTTAACTGATGTTTGCGCTGTATGTCTACCCTTTCTTACTACTGCTTGCCATAATTTTAACCCTAATATGACCACAGTTCCGTTTCAAATCAGTTAAGTTGAGTATAATGTCAAATATCGAATGTTGCCGCGAGGCGCTCCATACGTATTTATAGCGTTTATGACAATAGAAGATTTTTCTCGAAAGTGTTAATCGATTAAACATTATTATTTTTTTTTAATCGGTTTGCTATTAAGGCGTGTTTATTTTAAAGCTTTTTTAATCCATAATTTATTGTCCTATTTATGATTTTGCTTTATTTTTGCCGTTTTGAACCAATAAGACTCTGAGTTCCCTTTCATATTGAAACGAATGTGAAATCAAGTCAAATTTGAGGAGGCTAAACAGAGAAGGATAGGGATCTAGTGTAATTACTATCAGATTAAAAATTAATATAAAATAATGCCCCTACTTTAGTGACAATATACTGAAAATTTAGAACTATCCAAGTATCGAGTTACTGGCACAAAACGAAGCAAAGCCCAAAGGGGTAAACACACAGGATCAGGAGGAACAGAGAGAAGTGTGGACCCCAGAAAAATATCGACTGATATCTGCACTGTATGTCTACATTTTCTCGCTACTGCTTGCCATATTTTTAATTCTAATATGACACCAGTTCTGTTTCAAACCAGTTAAGCTGAGTATACTGTCAATTATCTAACGTCGCCGCGAGGCGCGCCGTACGTACTTATACCGTTTATGACAAACGAGATCATTTTCTACCTAATCCTAGCGTGGTGAGGCCGGCGGTAGCACTTTCACCGCAGTGTTGCCACTGGTAATATTTATTACGAGAATTTGACAGGTTTAATTATAATTTAGTTTAGTGACAAGTTGGTATTTTTAAATATATTGACAGATCCGAGCTTAACGCGCATTAACTCGTGTTATCATCCATATAATTACCTTCCCTACCTATTGAGATCTAATTAAAGCCTCCATTTTTCCTCTTAGATAATCAGTTAATACAGCGAAATTCACAGCATAAATAATCCATTTGGTTCGATCTCGGGACCGCAGTCGATCTTATCCCATAACCTTTCCCTCGTTAAATTCCCCGAGCAGGAACGGCAGCGTGGCGCACAGACAGTAACCGTTTGCATCCGTGATGTACTCCTAAATAAATTCATGGCTTTCGTTGTAAGGAAACGAACAAGTCCCGTCTCCGAGAATTTTCGAAATTAAAGTGTACGAGGATAACGATGATAACGTTCGCTTCTCCCGGCCATTCCCCGCTTCCAGGGCGGGAAATCTCGTGTCTAATCTCGAGGAGGAAAAGTTTGTTACCATTGCCGTTGTTGTTTAATATATCGTGTCATAAATAATTTCTTGAGAATTTAACGTTTATTTTACTCTATATAAAAAAAAACCGAAACGTTAATAACGATTTTGTTGATCAATCAATGTTCATTCAGTATCAAGGCACCCACGCCCATGGAGACATTGGGTCCCAGGTGTTCATGGCTAGTTATCATTGCAAACTGACTGTGGAAACACTGCATTTGGGATATTTATAAATGAGGGCCGGTTTATAAAGTTTCATAAGTGTAATTAATGAAACATTTGTCATATAGGATGTATCTTCGCATCACAGCTTTTTGTAGGCGGTCAAATTATATTTAAATATGTTATATCTATGAGAGATTAATTGCTAATCTTAATTTAGACATGACGTATAGTGCTTTTTTGGCCCAATTGATATAAATAATTGAAAATTTTGTAGGAAACCTAGAATTTTGTGAGCTCAGAGCGTTCACTCTTGACGGCTCGTTTTTTACATAGGACCTTCCTTTAAATTCCACATATCAAAATTTCACATTTTATATCTAAATGAGTACCTAATGATTCTTTCTGATGTTGGTGTTTTATGTGAGGAGTTATCATTTTATTAATATTGCTTTCACCTGTTTACATTTGTTGGCACGAAAGTATATTTCTGGAGCACGAATAAGGCGCTTTTGGGTATTCAATTACACACATGTTCGTGTGTATTTCTCCGTGGTTGAGATGTTCCGAGGTATTTTCTGAATTTTCCTTTCGTTACTCCATTATACCAGCTCGTTCTCGTGTTTACATTCCATTTCGTTCATTGTAAAATTATGAACAGTTTTCTGCTTCATACAGTGATGTAATGTATTTTATTTATATTAGTTATATTCTTGCATTGCCTAATGCAAAGATTTTCATTACGTAATTTAGACTTTTTCTTCACTCATGAACAGTAAGAACTCGAACTTTTAAATTTCAGGGAAAATGCTAATAATAAATTCCCGCAAAGAGATTTTAATCATATCATCTACTTAAAAGTTAAAAAGTCGCTTCCATCATTGTTTTCCTAATGGACTAAAATTCAATTACGGTCTGTCTGCTTTCGAGACGAGATTGACCAATTATAAGTCGTAAACTAGCACCGTAATCGCATTACAAACCGCATTAGAGATTAAATCGGTCTCGTAAAACTTTGTAGTGGGGCGTTAAACTTCGACAGCAACGGTCCCCACTGAGAAAATAATTGGCAAATTTGAAAATGGAAAGGGTTGTCAATGTACAATTTTTCTAATTAACTCCCAACTAGGAAGTCATTGTAATACGTTACCAACTTTAGTTTAGTCACTACTTCTTTCAATCAATTTTCTCCTAAGTCCGCAATTTTTTTTCCATCCAAACCGCATGTATTTACAAAATCTAAGCGGCGCTTGGATCATAAAAATCACATTAGTCTGTGGTCGAAATTTCGGCAGCCAATTTCCGCCACATCCTGTATACCTTTGGTCCCAAATTTCCTGAAATGATAGATTTTTTATCAAACTATCCGAACTTAAAATTTGGTTTCAATCAATTTAGTTGATGGGAATTTATTGCGAATTTACTAAATTAGCTGCATGAACAAAGTGACCTTAAATAAAATACCGTGTTTTATGTAGGACTGTATTTACTTTAATGGAAACAATTACCTCGACATTACACCCCCAAGGTGTTAAGGGAAGAATAGTAACAAAAATGCAAAGAATGAATGTCTTGGGAAAGGTAGGCAATTATAAAGGACAATAGTTTTCTTCATTATACCAATGGAAGTTCAAATCATTGAGGGGTGAATTAAAATACACATTAACAAATAACAGCTTTCAAATGTTCCCCTCATGTACCGTTTGAATATACTGTGCTTCATACAATTACGAATAACATATGCGCCATAACGCATGTTATCCCCAGTATATCGGTAAAAGTGATCCATAAATTCTCTTTAATTTGCTTTACTCCATTTTAGCATTTGCATATATATTATTAATTTGCATACTTAAAAGGACAACTTAATTTTAGTTACGAAAGTGAACGCTACTTATTTATACACCGAAAAATATTAGCGTAACTAGAAAAATGATAATACAAAACGAAATTGTGTTTATGGTCTATCCATGGTCAGTTCGCAACGGTAATGTGGTCAAGGATTACCGTTGACTGATGAACTTTTACCAAAACGCGCAACTTAATAAGGATACGTGCTACGCGTTTTTGTTCCAGCTCCATCTAGCGCCGCCTCTGTGTTAGAATATTAAGCTTGGTTCCACTAAGTTTTGAAGAGCATTTACAGATTTCCTAAGGTGTCTAATTGGCGAAATGTCGCCAACGTTGCCGCTACATGTGAAAAGTTGAGTAGTTGAGATAAATCGAAAATATACATTATGAACCATACTAAATAATACGTACAAGTCAACGCTCAGAAGTTTAAAATGTTGAACTAATTACAGACACTCAAAAAATCTCTCATTTTTTACAATTTTCATATAAATCGGCAACGTTGGCGACATTTTGCCAATTAGACAGCCTGAGAAACCTATAAATACACTTCAACTTAGTGGATCCAAGCTTACTGTCCTGATACAGAGGTGGAGCTAGGTCGAGCTGAAACAAAAACGCGTAACACGTATCCCCAATAGGTTGCGCGTCTTGGAAAATTTCTTCAGTCAACGATTTTACAAACATAAAACCTTATAACTCGGCTAATTGTGCTCTAATTGAATAAACATTATTAAATTATTAATTGTTTCATTTATTGTTAAAAAAGTATTAAATAAAAAATATAAAAATATTTAACTGGTGTCAAAGTACTCGTCATAGAAAAGCAAAACGAGCAACGCTTTTCTTTTTTGAAACTTACGAAAAAATATTCCCATTTAGGGGTGAAATGTTCTTAAAAATACTGAAAAATCACCACTAACTTTATTACAATTTTTAATTGTATTTTTTCTATAAAATAAACCTCGTAAAACTGAACTCAGATATTTTTGGTATATAAAGGCTGTCTAAAATTTTAAATTTGTTAAAAAAAAAATACATTTTTTGGTGTGCCACAAGGAAGTATCTTAGGCCCCGTATTGTTTCTGTTATATGCAAATGATTTAGATCCTGTTTTGACAAAATGTAACCTCATTGTACCTTGATATATATATATATATATATATATCAATACTAGTGATTTCATTGATCATGAAGCTAACAGGAAATATATGTTTATTAGTAACAATTTCCTTTATGAAAAATTTTTTGGTATAGACAAAATAAACAGTCGACGAATAGAGACGGTCCAGGAAATAAAATATTTGGGATACACATATTATATTTCAGAGAAAATTCCTGTAAAAATATTGGATTACGGTATAGTGGAATAACGGTGTAATATTGCCTCATTTCAACTATTGCAGCTCCATATTTTTGTTTAACATCTAATTATGACAGGCGACAGAAGATTTATCCCCTTCTTTTACATTGTAACCTGATTATCCAATGATAAATAAAGCATGTTCTTCCCCTCACATATTCATTTAAGATAAAGTTGAACTTGTGCGCTTCGCCCACGAGACGTTTAAAAAACCCTACGCCTAATAACCGGATCCTCCTTTGTTCCAGAACGCGAGGGCGTAATGCGACGTGCACCACAATAGACGACCGAACATGACAACCCTGTCTATCGTCTCCTTGATCGTTTTGTCGATTGGATATCGCGACGTCGCCGACGGCACTCCCTCGGGAGAGCCGCCCTCCGTCCAGCTTCCCCTACACGCGGGCCAAGATTGTAAGAATTGCACCGCGTCCGGATGGCAAGACTATAATAATGTTACCTTATGTGCGAGGGGGGAAAACGAGACCGAAACGTTTATCGACGTCGACTGCACTGAAGGTAAGAACGCGTTGTACTTAACCTCCTTTCAATAAAACGTGCTTAAGTTGCTAGACTAATTTGGTACAGAAATTTAAACTCGAATTTTAGAAAGAAAGAAAATTTGATTTTGGATTATTTTTGACGAGCGATTTTGGTAATTGGCTCGTTTGGTACAGAAAATGGTTTACTTAGCGTTAAAGAAGTGACTTAAGAGAGTTTAGGTTTGTTACGACAAAATTGTGCTTCGGCCGTTATCGTCTCGCACGACGCGCTTCCATCTGCTGTTGTTATATGGCGATACGTATTTGAATCTCTCTTAATCATCCATCTTATGAACTTGGATATTTGTAATGACTCTCATGGTCGTTAGAAATTCAATCTGTTTCTACCTAAGAAAATTTCATACCGCGACTGTAAATATTTCAAAACACCGGAAAAAATAAAACTGGCGGGTTGCCCATCGCCCTACCTTTATCGATCAAAGCGAAGGACCACATATCTGCTACAGTGCATCCAGGACACATTTTTCTTCCCCTCGCCCTCGATTATACCTACCACGCACGAACGGTCGCCGTCACTGGCCCATAACACTTTTGAACTTGAAACGCTCCGGTCGGTTTTTTGCTTCTTCTTCTTCTTCTTCCCGTTTTTCCCACTAATCTCATTCCCGTCACGGATTTCGGTTTGCTCCTGATTAACGCCTTTTCCTCGCAATATACCATCATTTTTACGAGGGCCGAAACACAATTGAAGCCGAAACGGGCACAGCAATAGAGATAATGAATGAACAAACGGAATTTCCTCAGAGTTAATGCCTAATGCGCGAGAGCGACAAAATAAGGGTTTTAATATCGCTCGCAGCAGGTGGTTCTGCCGATTGTTGAGCGAAGTTCAAAATTTACAATTTTAATTTGCCAGCAACCGATCGTGTCGTATTTTGCTACCACTTTGTAAATTTGAAGCGTGAAGTTTTTCTCCATATTGTAACGAATTCTCCTCGTCTAATCGACCGTCGAAGGCAATGGAATATTCTCGATCGTTCTGCAGACAAACCGGCGAAGGCGGGTTCCGAGAAATCATTTAATAGCTCGAGAATCTTCTGGAAACGACACCGTGAGAATACGAAAAGGCGACCGATAGATAAGCGGTATGCAGTCGAAGGCAGGTGTTCATGTGATCCGACGAGTGGTCGTTAAACCACGCTACAGAAGAAAAAGTACAAGGAGCTGCTAAAGGTAAATACAGCATCCAAAATAAATCCGACAAGAAAATCACTACATGATGAATCTAGTGATGGTGATGTGTGTTTTCGAAGAATTCGGAGCTGAAAATGAAAGATGACATTAACGATTTCATCGCTAAGTATGCCTTGAAAAAGAGTGTAAAGTATTTTGTAGGTCTAGTGGAGAAACTTATAGATTCAAAATTTGGAATAAATTGGTGAGAAAAAATTTCCTTTTGCTGATATAATCCTTTGAAAACGATAATGATTAATACCCTTGTCTGAAAGATGACACAGAAGACACTTGTCACCCTGTCAAAAACAATTGCGCTACTTTAGTTGGAATGTAAATACGTCGCTACTACAACCATAGTTTTAACAAGTTTGCAGGTATTCGGTGAGATACGTATGAGCTAAGATGATTTTTAAACAATAAAAATTAAAAAATAACCAAAAACGACCTATTTGTTAAAATTTTTATCGTTTAAAATAGCGCAAAAGCTCAGATTTGTCTAGACGTTGGGCTTCTCTCATCTTTGATCCATTTTAAACATAGTTTTTTGGTCCGCCTGCTGTTAAATTTCATCTACCAAAAGAACTCTACAAACTGGACTATTTGGCGAATACACCAGTATCGCCGGGGTAATTATCTTAAATGGCGGTGCGTCATTTCATGGTTGATCACGCATAACTGCGAAACAGGCGAATAGGCATGTTATGCTCAGTCGAACATGATTGCAATCCTGTGAAACGCCATTTAGAAAGACGTTTCATTAACGCCTCGGATTTCACACACATTAACCCAAAAAGTTTCAGCTCGTCAGTCCCAAAAACGATCTAATAATAACCTAAAGCAATTCTAATGATGTTTCCTACTCTTAGGTATAAATCGGCCCCACAATCAACGATTATTTCGAGATTTCTTTGTTATATTTATCCGCCACTTCTGCCAAATTTAGTCGAGGACAAACGACTGGATTTAATTACAGATTTTCTGTTCAATCGGTCGACACGTACTCAGGGGAGAAACTCCTGAGTTCAAAAGAAATACAAGCAGAACATCGATCTACAATCTTAAAGCGGTCAATCTAAATGATATTTGCAACTTAGTAAAGGCGGTACTAAAAGTGTTTAGCGTACAACAGCGAATCTATGCGACAACCCCAGGCAGAAACCATAGGGGAAGGCTATGAGGTCTACTCTACTTAAGCTATTATTGGAATGTATACGTTAGCTCAGTGCTTTGAAAATCATGACTGCCGAAATAACAGCGGTCCAACACAGGAAATGTTAATTAAAAAGAAAACGTACCATCGGCCTTACATTCGCTGATTTATCTAGGTAAAAACTACAATGACGATTCGCTAAAGTAGTAACGGTCTAATACCGAAAAGCGCAGCGACCAGAGGGGTTAAGGGAGTCGTTGCCCTCCAAGTGTGGCCGTAGTCAGACGTTAGCTGACTAACAGCTAAATACGTTAGCCGAGTGCTTTGAAAGGCATGGCTGCCGAAATAACAGAGGTCCAACACGGGAAAAGTTAATCAAAAAGAAAACGTACCATCGGCCTTACATTCGCTGATTTATCTAGGCCAAAACTACAATGACGATTCGCTAAAGTAGTAACCGTCTGATACGGACAAGTGTAGCGACCAGAGGGGTTAAGGGAGTCGTTGCCCTCCAAGTGTGGCCGTAGTCAGACGTTAGCTAACTAACAGCTAAATACGTTAGCCGAGTGCTTTGAAAGGCATGGCTGCCGAAATAACAGCCGTCGAACACAGGAAAAGTTAATCAAAGAGAAAACGGACCATCGGTCTTACATATGCTGATTTATCTAGGCCAAAACTACAATGACGATTCGCTAAAGTAGTAACCGTCTGATACGGACAAGTGTAGCGACCAGAGGGGTTAAGGGAGTCGTTGCCCTCCAAGTGTGGCCGTAGTCAGACGTTAGCTAACTAACAGCTAAATACGTTAGCCGAGTGCTTTGAAAGGCATGGCTGCCGAAATAACAGCCGTCGAACACAGGAAAAGTTAATCAAAGAGAAAACGGACCATCGGTCTTACATATGCTGATTTGTCTAGGTAAAAACTACAATGACGATTCGCTAAAGTAGTAACGGTCTGATACGGACAAGTGTAGCGACTAGAGGGGTTAAGGGAGTCGAGGCCCTCCAAGTGTGGCCGTAGTCAGACTGTAGCTACGGTAGCTACGAGGTAGAACGAGTTTCTTTCTTAAGAAAACCCTAATTGTTAAATTAAATAGACACACTAATTCACTTGCTTTAGCTAGTGTGGACAATCCTCATCTATTCCTCTATTATCCAGCTATCCTTCAAGTGTCTTATTTTAAGCCACGACGATTTAAAACCTACTAAAATCCCATACATCCCCGATAGAGGTAAATATTTAATACCATTAACGAATTTAAAGTCGCACTCCCGAAATCATTCAATTATTCATCGTAGAGGTGCGAGAGGGCCTCGGGTTAGGTCCCAGGGGGTATCAAAAGACACGTCAACTACATCTAATCTACTTAGCTCGAGGAAGGGTCTTACATGACAACCACTTCGGGGACAAGATTGTGTAAATAAGTTTATTGAATCCTGTCGAGCCGGTAATAGGAAGCATCATTTGATTTTATTCGATGGTTCGCCGGTAATCGGTCCGTCGCAGGAATATATGTAAGCTCGGTATTGTCGAAACAGGTTTAGGGAGAAACAGGAGAGCGTTTCGGGTGATTTAAGACACTACAGCGGTCCGATTTAAGCGGTGAATACAAATGGAGAGGGTAAATATTCGTAGTAAATTGCGATGGATCGACTCGGTATTTAACGTTAGTTGCGTTAAGAGGCGAAAGGGGCTTTTCCCGGGGGAAGTCCCGCCGTAAATTTCAGAAGAGCTAATGCGACACCGAAAAATTCAAATAAAACAGTAAGTTTGAGAGATGAAACTTTGATATCGCCATTAGGAGATTAAAACACTTTGACCTTGTGAAAAATGTTTACTTCCTATTCGTCAGCGATCATAAATCCACATTAGGCTCGTTTAGAAATTAATTAAAAACCCAATTAGGAGCGCATATATCAGGGCAAGCGAACCCGCCCACAATTAACATAAGAGCACTATAAATTACTTAAATACTCCGCTTAGGGTGTTTTCTGAATAACGTCGTATATTTTAAATACTTTTGCGGACCGCCAAAAAGGGCGGTCACTTTATTAATTCCCCATTATGAATACCGTATCTTACCGAGTTTCACTGGACGGTCTCATATGCAAATCACCGGCCCAAAAAGATGCTCACGGCCATTAAGTGCGATCAAGCCTATACAACAGAGCCGGATTAATAAGGGCGCGCGTATACCCCTACGCGCTCGGAGTTCGTTAAGGGTATTAGTCTTAACATGTATTAGTTATTCACGTTACCATATACATCGTTATGTATGAAGATGCTTCTCTTTGTAGGCTGAAAATGAGATATATAATGAAAGTTGACCCGGTTCATACGACAGTACCATTACGAAATTAGGATTTAAATTAAATTGAAGGGGGGAACCTACGAGGTACGCGATGCTGCTTTTGTTTTGTACGGGCAGATAATGCAAGCTTAGGGATAATTAAAATGGAAAAAACAGGTAGCGGTAACGGTGAAAACAATGGAATTAGCACCAGAAATAACAGCGGGTAAGAAAGTAAGCGGAGGTCATTATTAAATTAATCTTACAACATTACCAGGCATAAATCCAGGGGTTAAGTATACAGTAAGTTCCGTTTGACATTTTTGTCTATTTGAAATTGTTTAAATAAAATTATGAATCATGTTCAGAAGGAAGAAACTCGCACACATCGCCATTAACGCGCACTCAGATTACGCACCCCACTGCTCCAGCGCACAAAGTCGGAAATTCGACGAAGCAGGCACAACTCTGTAGCTCCAACAGGAGACGACGACAGAAACCACCCTTCTCCTACAGGAGAGGACGACAGGAACCCTCCTCCATTCCAACAGGAACAATAAGGTGAAGCCTGAGGTTCAACAGCGCAGGTTCATCCTTCGAAGGTTTGTAGACGCTCTACGAATCGTCGTGCTACTCGGAACCTCCACACCTGATTTTGATTGGCCGAAACGTTGATCCCACGAGTCCGTTTTACAGCTATCCCTCATACTCGGTCGAATTCTAAGTGAGATCTCAATAATTATGAGGGTTACAGAGTCGAGATACGACTCCATCTAAAGGGGTTGATTTACAAACCGATCCGTCAACAAATCAATTAAATACGATGAGTAGAATCGAAGATATTACAAGGATAATGATTTTCTTCATAGTTTCTTCAGGTTTTCTCTTTCTTCAGGTTTCTTCATAGTGTTTGATTTTCTACTCTTGCTACAGCTATTTCGGTCCCTGCCATTTTACTTCGATTTTCTTCAAGGGAATTTGCTTAAGAGGAAATCACAAATCCGCCCAAAGAATTTTAGTATTTGTTTAATTTGAACACATCGTAAATACTTCGCGTGCATATCGCGTGTAGACCTTTTATCAGCTATTAGAGAGTTTTTGCATTTCACATAACGTCGGGCGCTATTAGCGTTTACTTTATTTTGACAGAAACGCATGCGCATTGAGCAACAGCGCCATTGAAAATGCTTAATGCGCATGCGTTCCTTTCGAAATAAGGTGAACGATAATAGCGCCCGACGTTACGTGAAATGCAAAAACTCTCTATTATATTGCAACGGTGACGTTACATGAATTAATTATTTTTATGTAATAGAGTGTAATTAGGTTAGATTGTAATTCAATTAAATTTTCCAATTACCCTTTCGACTGAGTCATTTCTCGGCTCTGTAACCCTCGTGATTATTGAGATATCAACGAGAAATCTAACGCGCTTTTACGGGAGGGGGGGGGACAAGGCGGAAAACGGTTGCTGATAACATCCCTTCTCAGAATTCGTATGCACCTTCAACCCCCTCCCCTTCTTCCATATATTCACACCATGATTACAGTGTCACATGAGACGCAGGACGATTTTGATTGGGTTAGAGTCAGACGAGTTCTGCCGAACTTTCCACCAATGAAAGAAACGCTGGAGCCCGTGAAGTGCGTAACTTGAGTGCGCTCGTCGGTATTGAAAGTACTTTTAATCATTTCTCGTTTGCAGGCGTATAGATGTGATCCAACTAAGCACATGAACAATCGATCCTCCCTAATTCGAATATGATGGTTGCCCAATTAATGTCCTATTAAGTTGCAGCCATTATTTGGTGAAAGCTCGCGCAGCAAAATTAATATTTTACTTCTTCTATTTTACCCGGCTATCCCGCCTTCGACTCTTCCCTTAGCTTCGTTCACCCGATCTCAACTCCTGAAAACGGCATCCGCTGGAAAAAAGTTGGGACGCCCCCTCCTAATGGCCGCTAAGAAAATTTTCTCTGACCAAATTACCGGGCGCCGATTCATCGGTCTTTTTGTGGAGCGAGAAAAATCTCCAATGATTCGGTCTCTTTTGTTCTGAATGCGGATTTATGAAATGCGTTTGAGAAACAAATGGAAGTCGTCAAAGGGAGGTACGGAATTGGGAGTGATCGGATTTTTGCCCGATCGCCTGCTTCGAAAATAATGAAAAATGTACCTCGCCTCGATCGTTATTTGGAATCTTACTGCAAGCGACGTTTAAGATGCAAGAAATAGCGCCTTTTAGATTTAGTGTCCCCTGGAGCTTTAATATTAAGTACTATAAATCGTCCCACTGCTGCACTTACTCGACTTAGCTCGACCATTCGTCAAGCGATTATACCAGAGTGAACTTAAATTCGAAATAGACTGAATAAAATAAACCCAAAAGAAACGGACAATATGATGACATATCCTCCATTTAAAGAGAAAGACAGAGCACTACAGTGAGAGCAACGGATGTTAAAACATCCCAATCAAATTTCACTTTAGTGAATAACCTGCTATTTGATTGAATTGAACTACTAGGCTAGAGTGAATTCCCTTTGGCCGCGGCCTAATTTTATTAATTATTCCGGATTGCCTTGACAGCTTAATGGCCTCCTTGGTCCAGATTGCTTGTTGGAAAATAGATATCTGTTTACCCGCGTGGGACGCAAAAAGAAAATTGCCGGGGGACGATCTTTGATATAGAAATTAAGGAGGTTAATCAACTACGTATTGTACTAAGAGGATGTACTTTGAAATTACTAATTATTTGTTATTTAGTAGAATTGTTTGTTGGGTTCTATAACTTCTGTTTTCGAACATTCAATTTGTTAAATATTTCGAAAAAATTGATAAGGAAAATAGTGATTCATAAGGATTCAAATATTTTTTACCTATGTAGTATAAGTATTTCGTTTTTGAATATTCAATTTGATAAATATCTCAAAAAATCCACAAGGAAAATAGTGATTCATAAGGATTCAAATATTTTTTACTTATGTAGTATAAGTATTTCGTTTTCGAACATTTAATTTGATGAATATCTCAAGAAAATCCACAAAGAAAAATAGTGTAATGTAATATAGTATAAGTATTTCTACGTGCTATTTGACATGAAAATTGATAATTTCCACATTTTCAACCCTTAAAAATCACCCTTTTTAAACAATAGTGACAAAAATTTTTTGAACACTTGGAAACGTTTCAATTGTGCAATTTCATCAAATTAGACTTAAGTACTTGGTTATAAAACCTTTTGCCAATATTACCAAGGGCAAGGTGAAGTTATGTGAACTTTTGTAAACGCACTGACTACCAAGGAGCGAAATGTTTAGATAAACGACGCACCTTAGACCAACAAGCGCGGAGAACACAAAAAATTTGATATATACCTCAAGAAAATCCACAAGGAAAATAGTGATTCATAAGGATTCAGATATTTTTTACTCATGTAGTATAAGTATTTCCATGCGCTATCTAACATGAAAATTGATAATTTCCACATTTTCAACCCTTAAAAATCACCTTTTCTAAACAATAGTGACAAAAATTTTTTCAACACTTGGAAACGTTTCAATCGTGCAATTTCATCAAATTAGACTTAAGTACTTGGTTGTAAAACCTTTTTCCAAAATTACCAAGCCCAAGGTGAAGTTATGTAAACTTTTATAAACGAACTGACTATCAAGGAGCGAAATGTTTAGATAAACGGCGCACCTTAGACCAACAAGCGCGGAGAACACAAAAAAATACGAATATAAACAGAAAGAGGAGAGGCCACAGATTGGCCGACCGTAGAAGACACTCTGCCGGCGAGAAGACCGAGAAATTTTACAGTTTTCTAATCGGGCATCTAAAATTGTTCGGATGGCTGAGACATACATATGAATTGATTTCGCATAGGATTGGATCTCTTGTTTTACCTTACTATCTAACACCACTTTATTAACTGATTCCTTTAATGTTTAATAATTATTCTCGATTCCCAATAATTCACTGAACTTACGTTCTACCGCCTGTAGATCGGTTCTTCTTTCCACCGAATCCTTATTCACATTTCTGTGAAACACTTTTAGCTCTTCAAGAACATATTTAAATTTGTTAACACTTTGACACATTACACACTGACCGTTTCGTCTTTCTCATTACCACTATCACTCATACACAACCTTACTGTCGCCCCTTGTACTACGCGATCTGCTGGCTTGCCGCAATCTCCCTGCGTATCTTCCTCTCCAGTTTATTTTTACCTCTTCTATAACAGTAGAAGGCGATAAATATTGTTGCGATGATGATTACTATAAACTCCACGATTGCTTTCCATGACCAATCGAATGCCAAATGTGGGTTGTTCTCCAGACCTACGCTATTTTCCGCTTGGGCTATAAATACCTCTCCTTTCGATATGGATTTCCCATTATTCGCTGCTCCTTGGTCTACCTCTTCACTGCTGCAACTGATAAAAACACGGATTTCTCCTTCAAAATTTGGGTTGTAACTTGTTATAACATCTATTAAATCAATTACATTGTCGGATACATGTTATACGTTATTACTTCTCGTGCTAACTGTTTCGATTCTATATAATACACAGGTATCTAGGGCGAGTGTGAATGTGTAACAGATTACCTCAGCAAAACATCCAACAATCGATTACCTTTGTTTATTCGACCCACTAATATAGTCGAATATGCACTTTAGGATAAACTCAGGTTGTTGTTGTTACTACTTGGTAATCTGTCACACGACCTAATTACCTCACAACTTACCGCCCCGAAGATGCTCTCCGACCCGCCTCGCACCGTGGAAACCCGAAGGTCTTAGTTGAATAAAGTTAAACCCAGCTATTGAGAAACCTTAACCCCTCATAGGGTCGAGAGTTAGGGTTACTAAAATCTGAAGGGACGCCTTGTACATCAGAGGGTTAAGAGGACTACAAAAGTGGCTGGAGGGGGTATTCCGGGAGAATCCAGCTAGCAGCCCTAAGGAACGCCCGAAGCTAAGCTTTTAGCTTAGCCTAAGCCTTTAGAATGATTTGAGCCTAAACAATTTGTTGGGGATTTGAGATTTGAACTGTTATGCTTAAATATATAATGTAATGATTTATGTTTAGATACTTTCGGGAAATTTCCTGATTTATTTATTAAATCCTGTTGGTGAAAGTCCAAATATAATTTAGGATTCATCTTCAGGGGGCGTTCAGGTTATCCATTAACGAAAACCCTTTGTACTTTCCGCTCGTTTCGTAGAGCCGAATTTGTCGACTTCGCCGGCCTTTTAATTTTCTACTTAAAATAACCGTAAAAAAAGCTCTAAAAAAAGAGTAATAAATCCGAAGGCAATCAAAAAGAGCTCTGCCTGAGGCCTGAACGTTTTATTGATTGAGAAGTGTGACCCTTCGGCCTCTCCCCCAAATTTTTTATGGAATAATGGAAATATGAAACAGAAAAATCTCCCGATAAAAAAATTCCACAAACGAATAGACGACGTCCGTGCAACTCCCCCGATTCCAAAAACGTCATAAATATTTATTTAAAGCAGCAAGTTTCCCCATTTCTTTGTCGCGGAAAAGGGGAGAAACCCGCTATATTTCTGGCTAGCAAAGAAAACGTTACTAATATTTTAAGCTGCCGGTATAAATCTCTGGCTAGGCTTTTCGTTTTTATATGCAAGTCCCGGAAATGTTTTTGTTCCATTATTTTTGGAAGAGTCGTTGCTTATTAAGGGACATTTACAATTGGGGGGATTATGTATTGCACTTTTTCTCCTTTTGAAGAAATAAACATCTGCTGGATATATTTTATTTTCCCTTCAACGAGAGCTATCTGGACATTTATCTATTTTAACGAAGCAGATTATTTAAGGAATTTTGTGTTAAACATAACTAGACAAGATATTATGTTTATTAATATTAATATTAACGCTATTACAGGTATTTTCTGGGTTGTCAGAATTAAAGGTACCTACCCTTTTTACTATTATTTGGTCGCCTCCTTATAATGAGTGTAAAAAGAGGCTTTGTTTAGGTAATCAGAGACGATTACATTACTTGAACTGAAATACAACTAAAAATTGTTTCTTTTTTCAAATTTAAAAGTACCACTAATGTTTCTACTAATTGCAATAAATGCAAGTTTATTTATTGACTCACGTCATCACCATTTTATCACAGGTCGATTTAGAGTGTTGCCAGATTTTCGGCAACGTATTTGTATCGTATTGTACGTATATTATATAGACATTAAACACTTTTCTTAGAATAAAAAAATGTATCGTCAAATAATCGAATGTAAATATCTATCTAAAAAAATGTTTTTTAGTAACATGATGTATGCGTATTAGCTTGGTTCATTGAATTTAAAGAATCGGCCATCTAAAATTGTCTGAAAAATATTAATCAACAAGTAAGTAATGGCAACGTGTAAACATAGGTACCCTGCTACGTTGTCGGATTTAATCGAACCTAATATCGACCGTGAGAAGGTTTTTTAAGGTTATGTTTACGTTTTGTGATTACATTTACACGCTTTGTTTACACTAGTTATCTTCCTAAGAAGATACCTGCCTATGCTGATGTCAGCAAAACATTATTTATCTATTTATACAACTGAGACACGCAGCGGAGCTCAGTCTTTAATTAACTTTTGTCTGAGTAACATCTATGTAACCTTTATTTGTAAAATAAACTTTTTAAAAAACCAATTCGGAGTATCGGAAACATAATTCACTTGTTGTGAAACGATTTTTGCCATCAGATATTCTAATATTTAATTCAGCTGCACCATAAACCGCGAATACAAACTTGTTTTTTTTTCAAAACAAAAATAAATAGTCTACAAGCGAAGCAGTATTTTGGTTTTGCAGTTATCAAAATGCCCAAACAAATGAATAGCAGATGTAAGGAACTCATGGTGTCCTTAATTCAATATTTTCGGCAAGAAGGGGATAATAATTGGCCCTTGTTGCCCTTAAATGCTCTTCGAGAGGTAATATATTTTTAATAATAAATACAAAATAATAATACTGTAGTAATACAAGCTAAGGATGATGCTTTATATCAGTTTGTGTTCCTCGATGAGACCTGGATATTTCAAAATGGAACCATCGGTCGATCTTGACAAAATGAAAACTGTAGGAGTGTTAAAACTATTAAATCAGATGGCACAAGATTTGTACTATAATTAAGGTCTTAAATACGTTACAAACAAAAGAACTTTTTAGAAAAATAGAAAACTAACTGAAAGTCAATACCCAACTATATTAAAAATAAACAAACAGACAGTGACCACTTTCGACTATCTAGCAGTCATCTTCTGGTCAAATATATAAAAAGGATTATAGAATAGTACCTCTCATTAATGTCATATATGAAAATGAATGAGAGGTACTATTTTATAATCTGGCTTTTTATATATTGGGCCAGAAGATGACTGCTAGATAGTCGAAACCGGTCGCCCTCCGTTTGTTTAATTTTAATAGAGTTGGGTGTTGACTATGAGGTAGTTTTCTATTTTTTTATATTCCAAGACCCAACTTCGAGTTAATCGACCATTTGATTTCATTAAGAACTTTTTAGATAAATTATAGTACATGCAGGAAATGAACACGGATTTATTGAGGGCTCTGAGGTAATATTTTCTTCAAAAACAAAACTGAGTGATTATCATGGAGAAATGAACCAGGAAAATTTTTTAAAATGGTTTGAACATGAGCTGTTATAAAAATTAGAAAATAAAAATGATGTTTAAAACCGAACTTTTGCATATTGTTTCTCAGTAAGTATACAAGTAAATAATTTTTATTTTGTTTCCTAAACTCAAACTATTTTTCAGAAACAAACCACCTTAAAAACATATAGGAGACGATATGGTGGAACGGTATGGGCACAAAGTCTTACGTCTTCCTCCTTACCACTGTATTTTTAATCCCACTGAATTAATTTGGGGCATAGCAAAAAACTATTATAATAGCCATATTAGAAGGGACGGTAACAGAGAAAATGAATGCTTAAATATGTGGCATGAGGCGTTGCAAACAATTACTCCTGATATATGGAGAAATTGCATTCGACATACCGAGGAAGAGATTTTTAAAAGGTATGAGAGGGAGAGGAAATTTGATGGCCAAGAAGTCAGTCTTTTGATTATAAATATTGGTAGTGATGATGATGATGATGATGATGATGATGATGATGAAAATTATGATCGTGATGATGACAGTGATGATATGTAAAAAAAAATGAAAATTTCTGTTTCGTGAAGTTTATTACATATTCGCTATTTGCATTATGACTAATCTGATTCAGATGAAGAATCATGTATTAATTTTTACATTGTAGCTTTTAAAATGTATTACCATGGTTTAGTTTTATAAATTTAATACAAAGTTTTTCGTTGTTTTATAAATTATTTTTATAATAAAGTGATTTTTCATTTAAAAACTAGTACAACACATTTTTAGTTACTGTTACTTATGCAACCAGCAATTCAATAAATGTATAAGTGCGGCGAAAAATTCGAGATTCCCGAAAATCTGGCAACACTATAAATAGACGTGATAAAATGCTGATAGCGTGAGAGCAACTTTGTTTGGCGTTTAGTATATGTTTTACTTTTCAGTACCTGAAATTATTTCACCTGAATTTAGTTTCGCGCGTGTCGTTTGGTGGAAGGAACTTCAACAAAAATTTCATCAAAATAAGCTGGAATGCGAATAATCCACCGGAACTTGCTTTAACTAATTAAAAAGTGATTTAGTAGTCTCGTGTACGGCGTTATTGTCTTTTTGAACTTATCTAAATCAAGTGGGATACGTACAATTTGCGCCTGTACCAGTTAAGCGTCAGTAATGAACCCTCTAATTCCGCATCGCGTTTCAACCTGTCTTTAATTTTCGCGGTTAATTAGAGGAAATTAAACGATGTTGCCTGAATAAATAACCGAACCTTAGTTTTCTCCTCGGGAAAATTACACTTGTGTGTTATCGGGTTTAATATTTAGTTTCCGCGAGATGTATCTGTTTATTCTAGCGAAAATGTTAATTTCGCATTCACATAACAAAAACGTGGGTATTACACAGGCAAGAGAAGACTCCATAGGAAAATCGGAACGAGCGTTTACTCCACCTACGGGCAAATTTATAATCGCGCCTTGAGGATTCCTCAAACCTTAAGGCGTACTTACTGCGCCATCTATATTTTATAGGCGACTAAATGCCTTAAGGATGACTTAAGGAGTTACTTAAGGATGAGATGAGGCCGAGGTCGGTTTGATCTGACCTTGAGTGTCCCTCAGAAAATATTAAAAGTTAAGTTCACCTTCGAGACGTGGATTCAAGATGAATCACGGTTATTATCAGTACGACAATCCAATTATTAATAATATAAATCGATTATCTGAACGGCATTTGAGAGACGGGCAAAATCCGCTAGATTTATATAGTGAACGTGGGTTTATAAGGAGGAATTGCTTTTTAAAAATACAACTGTATATATTGTTTTGTCTCTGATTAATGATGCTCTACATAAACCCAATAAAAAAGGTTTGTCAATGATTCCACTGATCCAATTATTAATCAGTTTACGATACTATGGTACAGAAAATTTCCAGGCAAGTCACATTTTTATATATGTATTTATATCTAGACAAAGAATGATCGCTTGTGCTTTGCTCAATTTTTTTAACTTTATTTATCTAATCTACTATTTCATATTTATTTAGGACTGTTGCTGGTGATCTTAGGGGAATTTCACAATCTACAGTGCCTCTAATGATAAAAAAGATTTCAGAGTCATTAGCAGAAAAAATGGGGAATGTCGTGAAATTCCCAGAGGACCCTTTTCATTATCAAGTTTTTATGAATGAATTTAATCAAATTGCCAACTTTTCTGGGGTAACATCCTGTATAGACGGTACCCACATTCTAATAAAAAATCCTGGAGGTGCTGTAGGTGAAATATACAGAAATAGAAGAAGAATTTTCTCCATTAATTTACAGATACTTATATGATTTCAATAATGATTGATGAAATTGTTTTAAAAGTGTTATTTACAGGTGGCATGTGGCCCAAGAATGCAAATATTAGATATAGTCGCTAGGTATCCAGGGTCCACTCATGATAACACAATATTTTAGAGAAGTGGGGTTCATGTCAAATATGAAAATAATGAAGTGCCAGGTCACCCTATAATTATGTGTTTAGCATCAAATTTGCAATATGAATCTGTTATAAATTATATGTTGTTACAGGTAAAATGCTGGGCGACAATGGCTAGGTATGCACATAAAAGATATCTGCTAACACCAGTTGTACATCCTAATACACATGCAGAAAGAAATTATAATAGGGCTCATAGAAGCACCAGAAATATCTTCGAAAAATGTTTAGAAATCTGGAAAAAACGATTTAGGTGCACAAAAGAGGGCTGAGGGTTTAAATTTACTTTTTCTTAGTTTAGTTACAAGTTTTAATCTGTTTTAGTTTATAACCTCCTTTTGACACGACCACAAAACCATAGAAATAGAAATAATACTCCATAGACCGATTCCTTATTCACGATTTGCGTTGTTGCCATAACTTTTACCTTCTTAAGTGCTCCTTGGCGGAGGTAAGAAGATTTTGTAACTATCGAACAGCTTATCTGAGGTTCCACCAAGTCCTCCTTGAGTATTCCTTAAGCGATGGACTATAAATTTGCCCTTCAAATATACTTGAGCCGCGATAAACATTCAAAATCCTTTTGAGAAAATGGCACCGCATTAACCCCCACGTATTTCCATCTGTTCACTTCGAGATTTCGACAAAATCATTCTCGCCTCGCTACACTCATAACTAGATAATCGTATTTCCCCGCCGGTGCCGCCAGGATAACATGCGTCAAAAGCTACACTAAAATCCGTTCTCCTTTAAGGACGATTTACGCGAAAAAACGGCACCGAGAGTAACCTGTGCTGTAACCTTCGTTCGAGATCTGCTTATCTGCTTCCATTTTGTCATCGTCCTCGAAACGTATTTCGTTCGACTTTACGAGCGGAAAAATTTTCTCTGAACGATCTATTAGACGACGGGTCGCGCGGAACAAAGGGGGAAGTTGACGTAACACAGATAAACCCACAAAGTTAATAAGGGGGAGCAAGTAATTTCTAATCAGGAGGGAGACTTAACAACGCAGGAATAAATCATGGAAAATATTTAAAACACCCACTCTGTATTATCACAAAATTTAATCATACGATACATTAGGAAAATAAATAAGTAGTTGCTTTATTAAATTCTCCCTTATTAGTGACACTTACGGGGTGTGCAAAAGAATATTTTGTTATATTTATATGTACTTAGGTACATATTATTTAAGAAACACCCATCCCTCGCCAATTATTACAACGCTCCATGCAAATTTTCCGTTGTACAAAAAATCCTGGTGACTCCTTGATGGCTCATTAGTTTAGTCTCCAATATACGCCGACATTTAAATTATTTATACCTGGCCAGGGTTCTACACTTAAACACACCGCACTGGTGTTAATTCTATCCACAGCAATAGGAACATAGAAAAAAAGAATACTTTTTGTACTCATAGCTTAATGTCATGCCTGAGCGCTAATGACTTAAGTAATTTACTAAAATTATTTACCCAACTAATTATTAAATCCTCTAACTAATCAACCATCCAAAGCTAAAACTGGAGGCCCTTCCCTCTCTCTCTGTCTTTCTTATATCTTTTACTTAGGATGAAGTTCGAAAATGTTATCTGTTGCCAACTTTAATTTAGTGACTTCGTGCAACCAATGACCTCACGGTTTGGCATTTTGCCAACCAATCAACTACTAGTTTATCTGTACCTTATGGAACGCATATTCTTTATTTATCACTATACTACTTCCTCAGCCAATTACAAACACACCCTTTATCCCTTTGATTTCAAACTTTCTGGAATCAGGGATTTTATATAAATCTATCCGAGATTAGAGTTTCGTCTAAGTAGCTTGTGCAGATCGAGAGTTACTTAATTTTGGGCATATACTCTAAGGCGACTGGCTGACGGGCCAATAAGATATTAAGGAAATTACCAAAGATCGTGAAACGCCCTTCCCAGATTTGAAGAGAAGCACAGAAAAGCACGTTTCACATGAAATTTATCAGCATATTATCGTATTTTAACGTAACATTTTTTCCTTTAATCTCCTTGTTATCTATCGTAAGCAATCAATATTATAATGAAGCTCTACTAACTCAATTATACTGGCGTCTATTGACCACTGAAATCGATTCAGTACCCCTCAAATGAGGAATCCTTCATGCAGGCAATATTTGATTCAGTTGTTGACGTCTGTGTATTCAGAAATTGTAATTAAATCGTCATTCAGACGAAAATTATGTAGTGCTTCAGCCATTGCTTTGATGCTATTGATGCCCCCGTATAGGATTTATAGCGACATCAGTGAATGGTACACACCTACGTGGCTTACGAGAAGTGGAATATTTACTGCATATTCAATAGACACAAGTGATGAGGTGTATGATGAAAATGCATTAAACAGTGTAAAAAATTTATGAAATCTAAATGGCATGTCTTTAAGTTTCTTCGTACGTGCCACGTCAACTGTTTACCACACAAAAATTAGGTAATCTAATAACAATAATGATGTAAAATATTTTATCTTGTATTAGTGAAGATATTTAATCCCTAAATTCAATTACAGCTAGTAACTTTATTTCTAATTTTACTACAGCCCCTGTACATGCTATTTAAAGAAATTCGAGCCATTGTTTTGGTAAGTAAGTTCGTGAATAATTAATGAAGTTATCAGAAAGCTGAAACCCTCCCGAGGGTCCCGTGCCCAATAAGTCAAACATTTTAAAGCGTAAGTGTCAAAATTCACTTAAATTTATATTTGGAGAGTTAGATGTTTGTTTCCATCATGGATTGGTGATGTAGTAATGGTGAAAAATTCATCACAAGTGCACAGAAGCTTTTCATGCTGTTTAGCTGGTATCTTACATGACCAAGAACTTCTGGTTTCTGGCCAGTAAAGATGCCGCAACTGCAGCATGAAAATTTGGAAAAAATTTTGAAAGGACATTTTAGCAGCTGAAAAGACAACTTAACGTCCACTGAAGAAATAATGAATTTACTGAAATTTCAGAAGAATTAATAGTGTTGTTATATTATTGCTATACCTATATAATATATAGCATGACTATAGCTAAACGTACATGTTTCCCTCACAGTTGACTTTCCAATGGAGTATTTCTCTTGTATTAAATCGACCTTTTTACGAAAAAATAAATTTAACCGTTTAGTGTGGTTGAGAATGACGCGATTCTTACAGCCAATAAAATAAAATGTGTCATGTACATTGCAACCACGTGCTTACGACTGGATTATGGAGCAGTGCAGCGTATAACATTCTATAAAAGTTTACAACATCACAAGACGCAACGTTCACTCGAAATAGTCTCGACAGTAGTAAATGCATAGTTTGAAGATAGTCAATTTTTCTTATGACAGTTTATTCCCAGGTTACTGCTCTATTACATTTCATTTTGTTGTGACATTTATTTCTGCTGCTGTTTTAGCCTACGATTACGTCATCTCGTGGAGCTTATTTTTGAGGCAAAAGTCGGTAACAAATCCAAAATTTTGAATTATTTTCTAGTCGGTAATAAAAAACTATTGTCGTGCTTAGTCAACGAGTAAGGAAATATTTGGAACCGTCAGTGGTGAAAAGGGGATCGACAAAGCAGAAAAATTAAATTATAGTAGGCACCTATGCCATTTTTGATTAGCATTTGCTGGATGTGATAATAATAATAATAATAATCATCTATTACTCAACAAGTTACCTCATTTACAGTACAAACGTAATGAAATGTTATATATATTTATAAATTATTTCTTTGATAACTTAAACTTAACTTGATAACTTAAATTACTTCTTTGAAACTAGTACTTTTATCATTCTGGATGGCACTAAGACCAAGGGAATGATTTTAGAAGTTTAGAAATTAGATTTACGGATTTGCTCGGGCGCCAGTTTTCATTGATTTTAGTGAAAATGCAATAGTTAAAACTTTAAAACTTAAACTAAACTTGATAACTTAAATTAGTAGTAGTATATACAAGGCACTAATGTTCTGAAAGTGCTTGAAAAACCATTCCTTTTATCATCCTGGATGGCACTAACACCAAGGGAATGATTTTAGAAGTTTAGAAATTAGATTTATGGATTTGCTCGGGCGCCAGGTTTCACTGATTTTGATGAAATTGCAATATTTAATTCGCGCGACAAGGAAAATTGGGAGTTTCGATCGGCGAGCCGTGGAATAGTTCACCCTAGTGTTCGTTTATCGCATATATTGGCATAAATGGCGCCGTTTCTACCTGACTCGTTTATATTTGAGAAAAATACGGTTTTCTAAGTTTTGACGTTTCAAATTTCACTTTGTAAAATCATTAATTGCATAACTATAGTTACAAAACGCTTCAAAGCCAAGAATACCAGAATCATGATTTTGTGCCCCTACAAACGAACAAAAAGTGCACCATCGTTTAGTGCAGTGAAAGAATCCTTAGTCGTCACTTTAAGGCATCCATTTATAACCGCTTAGTATCTTGCGATACGTAGCAGCTTTGTCGCTCCCCATAATTTCGTCGGACGTTAAAGACTATCCCCTTTTTATACGATATAAGGTCCAGTGAAGAGAAAAATCCAGCCATATGAAAACGGAGGACAGGAAAGGCTATAAATTCATACACGTAAGGCGATTATCTCAAATCCCATCCGTATACTACGATTAGACTAATGGATCGTTGAGATCTCCTTCCCTAAGACCCGGCCACGTGGAAGAAATAAGTTTTTAGGGGGAGACGCGGGTAAATCATGTCGATAAGGACATGTCCTGCTTTCGTTATTAATTTTAATCGTAAAGGAATCGATGAAAGCAATTATATTTACTATACGAGAGTTTTCTGGTAGTTGGCAACGTTGTTATTAAAATGATGACAAAATTCATGGCAATTCTTCAATCAAAAAGCCAGAAAAATAGTTGTGATGGATTAAAATGAGAAATATGAACTGATTTCTGTTTATCATATATTGGTGGGGAATAATCAACCGAGCTTGTTGCATTGTGCATATGTTTTTGACTTAAAGTAAATGAAGCAGTGCCTAATTACACATTTATGTACTAATATGCTCTTAACCTAAGCTGCTTAAAGGCAGTTTCAGATCCCTTGAGATTTTTCTAGTGTTAAATTGTTTATATTAAATAAGTGAGGGGAGCATTATAACTTGTATAGAAAAAGATATTAAAAATTTAAAAAATACTTAAAGTGGTTGCAAACGCCACATTTAGTAATTTAGTAATAAGTCAGTTTAGGAAACTTAATAATCCTTATGTAAATTATATAACATTTTACCATGGAATAACTTAAAAATAAATGAGAATGCCAAAGCTTTGGGAAAAAATGATTCTTGGACGCCATCTTTTACAGAGTACCACCTGTAATAAGTACTGTAATAACTAGTTTCCTCAATAGGAAAATAATTTATGAAAATATTTGCGCATTTAATGCATCGTTCAATGCATATAAAACCTGTTTCACTAATCTGACAGATCAAATAAGGCTTGAGCCTTAAGTCAGATTGCTCCCCATTTTCTCGCTAAAGAGGTGGAGCAACAAAACCGCATTTTGCTTAATAGCTAAGCAATTAAATGGCAACAAATAGCCCAAGCTGTTTTTAGTTAAAAAAAATTTTACGATTATTCTAACATTTCAGGAGGGTGAGTACGATGCTAAGAACTGAAGGTGTGGTTTTGGGGTTTCGATACGGGCGTGGATGATGCGGCTTAAGTGTTAAGTCAGATTATCTCCTTTTTCTCGCTAAGGGGTGGAGCAATAATAATATGATTTGCTTAAAAATTAGTAATAAAGTATGGGCCAATAATGGCTTAATACACAGTAACAATTGCCCTTTAGAAAACGACCACCGAAAATCACATTCACTTACCAGTAATATAAGGTGGTGAAAACACTCTTAAACCTCCTATTGGAATCAATTTAGTTGACAAACTAAATCGGGACTTCATGGAAAACAGTTTCTACTTTTTCAGTCATACGATCTATCGACATTAACAGATGCAAGAAGAAACTAAAAACCTCACTTATAAAAAACTTTCATAATGTGAAATACCGTTGCTTGTTATCTTGTCAATAACTTTCATAATCAGGATATTTTCATTGTTCTATATGACTTAAGTAGACTAAATTAGTTACAGCTCGTGTTTGTTTATGTATTTAGAATAATTTTTCTCAAGTCGATAGGAAAAAAAGGCCATATTTGCCCTTTAGCACGAGCATTGAAGCAATGGTAAATTTAGATAATTGAAGTTAGTTGACAATGTGATTAATCACGTATGCCAGCAATATTTATTTAATTGTAGGGTGTCCTTGATGTATTTTGAACAAAATGGCAACCTCGCTCTTTTTTCCTATAGAATTTAAAAAGATTATCCAATAAACAAACTGTTTAATGGTGATAAAACGACTTTGAATACTAATTTCACCCCCTTAGACCCTCTGCAAGCCAATTACATTTTTACAACTTATTATTTAGTATCATATTAATTAAGTAATCAAATTTGTGATACCGAAAAAGGCTTTATAGAATTAAATGTGGAAAAAACAATGTCTTTACCACGTGAACCAATTATATTTCGTCATCAAACCTACATGAAGACTTTCTTGTTTCCTCATCCAAGATGAAACGCCGCTTCGAAAGGTTGGAGGAGTTACAGAATTTATATAATTGTTGTTTTACCCTTCGTTATTGAGTCGTTATTAAACACACTTTTACAAGAGTCAACTAGTGTTAAAAACACAAGTCTTGCCATGGAATTCAGTATAACACACACAAAAATATATAAATAACAAATAAAGCTGCTATTTAAATAAATACTGCGGTGAGAAATAACTGTATTATTACCAGCATTCAGTTAACTGAAGAAATATTTCGAAAAGTGTTCTTAATCCATACAAAGCAATTTTGTCAGTATGACTTGTTATATTTACATGATCTGTACAAAAATACCGACACCCCTCTGGTTGAAACAATTGTAGAATGTATATGACATGAATTATAAGTGAAAAATGGAGATTTTCTAACTAAGTATGTTTTTTTTTCGAAGTCCCATGGTGTTTCCACCGCAAAACCCCATCGAAATAGGCCGCAAATAGGAAGGAAATTTCTATTAGCATATTTATATTTAATTCAGTAAATCTCCACGTCTGAAGCGACGCCATAACGTATCCAAAGGTACTCACCGTGCGCGCGCACCGCCCGTCGGTCCTGCAGATTCTCCCCCTGACGCCATGACGGGACCCGAAGCGGCCGAAGAACCCCACGAGAAAATCACTCACGAACTCGCGGCGGACTAAAAAAACCGACTCAGCGTGCGGCGCTCGTGTTTATAAACGCGGCGAAAGTTTCGAATCGTGGAAAACCTCCATTTCGCCGGGTGAAAAGCTGAAGAATCGATGGACGGTCGATGGAAGCGTGGAGGCACCCCGGCGATCGATTCGAATCTGAGCTGGCCGTCGTCGCTTCGCGCGCACACGTGATCCGCGCGCGTCGCGCCGATTGGTCCGAGGGGGGTTCGGCGGCCGAAGTTCGCCGAAAATTACGTCGGATACGACACCTGTAACTCTTCTAGGCGGACGAATTTTCCTAGAAATTCCTCTCGGGCTCGGGTGCACAATGAGCGTGAGAGAGACGGAGAGATGCTCGCAAAAAGTTTCCAACGAAAAATGTTTTATCTTTTTAAAGAGATGTACGATACGATAGGGACAGAGAAAGAGTCATTTATTTAGTCCGTACATGAACCTGTACTTTGGATTAATGGTAACACAGGAGGGCTATACTGAGTGTTCCTTTAATATAGGGAAGAAATTTATGGTGCGATTCTTTCGGGGGAGATTTTCTGTGTACCTACGTAACACAATGGAAAATACTAATAATCCAGTTAGTAGTCAGTTAGTAGTCCCTCTTCCCGTACAATTTTGGCAAGCAGCAGCGATTTTTATATAAATTTAAATATGGATTCTACTTAACTTCTACTTCAGTTGACCTTATGACGTGGGTTGCTTTTTCCCTGTGAGTAGATGCCACCCCTTCTCGAGGGTGAAAAGTGTTACAATTATAAAAGTCCGGGGATGGATGTACTGACTAATCATAAGCAACTTTTGTTGTACAAAGTTTTTTCTGGAAATCAATACTGTTTCAGTATCAATTTTTCAACCAAAAAACCACGTTTTCAGGCGATTTTCGCGAATAACTCAAAAGCAGTGTTTTATGAAAACAATCGCCCTCATCAAAAGTGTAGCTTATAAAAGCACAAAAAGAAGGGTTGATTTATGGTGTCTGTAGAGCCCAAATCAAGTAATAGTTTGTTGAAGGTTGGTTCTTATGTGTCAAAAGGCAAAATTTCAACGCCAAATAACTAAAAAACAATGGATTTTTCTGGAAAAACTCAAAAGGCCCTTTTCAAAGTGAGTAAAAACCCGTCATTTTGATTGTCTATAAAATTTCTTAGCATGAAAATTACGCGAGTCATGACAAATGAAGTTGGATCTATTTTATTTTTTTTGACAAAAAGAAGTTAAAATGACCCTCCAATTACCACCCTAATTGGAACTACTTGTTACCACTTTATGATTCACTTTACTTATGTACTTGTAATGTGCTGTAGAAGTTTGACCGGTTTAAAGTGCTTAGTTTTGAAAAAAAATCGAGCTTGATATGAATAGAGTATTTATGTAATTTTCAAAAAATTGCCTTTTCTTCAAAATAACTGAAAAACCATTAACGACATGCAAAATCGTATAGAGCACAAAATTGTAGGTTTTGCTATTCTAAAGACCCTAGTCCTTTCTTTTTTCTGTAGGATAAAAGTTGAGTAAGATACTACCTTTTAAAATTTTCATATCTTCGTAAATGGTATCTTTTTCAAGCCATTTCTGTTCAAATCTTGTCAGAAATAAGTGCTGAAAATACATTTAATTTATATGAGCTCATAGCTCTTAAAAAAACCTACAAATTGTTTTTTTGAAGGACTTTATAGCTTAAAAATTAAGCGAGTTATTGGTAAAAAATCAATCACATCAGAACACTTATGTTGAAGCATTGATCACTACACATTACAGCTATAGTTTAGACACAGCTTACTTCACACATGTATATATAAAGAAAATTTGATTTTTTGCAGGGGTAGTCTTAACAAAGGGTTGAAATTTCTAAACAAACTACAAAAAATTAAAATTAGCAAACATTGCCGCATTTCATCCCTTGTTTAGTCTTAAGAAGCATAATAATAGTACGGTTGGAAGCCCTAAAATACTTCTTGTACACAATCTTTGCACTTTAAACGTTGGAACGTCGTTATGCAACCATCCTGCTTTGCTGAATATTTGTTAAATTGTTATGGGTCAATTATGCATGATAAAACTAAATGAAACAGTGTTTTAATTAATTGACGCTCCCTTAGTTTCCCAAACGATTTATGACGAAAAATATGTTTAAATAAACTGGGAATTTATTTCGTATTATAGTTTCGACTTTCACTGCCCGCAATTTTCTCATTTTTCCTTTTTCCATACTTCTGCGATTTATTCAACTTCCACCCTGCATCAGCAATCAGCCAAAGTGACGGGACGACCCGTCGAAAGTTTAACGGCTCCATCCATTACGATCACCTGTTAAAGACGTACGCTAATCTAAGCTAATTCCACTTCGCTGATCGACGGTCGGCATCAACGAAAGACGAATTTTCCAGAAGATCCGATTGATATCGAGTTAATCCAGTCCCTGAAAGATATCTCACTGCCTTTAAAAGCCCTTAAAGGCGATGCGTCCCTCCGCTTGTTTACTGCGAGGGGATAGGATAGTGTGCGAGGCTCGTACTATGGAAACGACGGTTTTCAATCAGTGCCTTTGTGGTCCGCGTCTCGGGTCTGAGATGGATCGTGGAGACGTGATAGGGACGGTTTGGACTCATTTCGCCGGATGATTTTCTGAACAGCGACAGATGTATCGAGGAAGGCACGTACGTTTATCATTTTTGTTGGGTTAAATGTGGCGCATCGAATGAGAACCGATGCCTTTCGCCAGATAACCCAATCGTATGGCAAAAGATTCACTGTTTCATGACCGGAGAAAAATGTATTCAAACATGAATTTTAATTTCTTTCTGGATACTTGTGGAGCTAAGGAGGATGACTATTTTGATGGTCCTGTCGTAAACTATATTCTAACAAGTAAACTGTAAATATCTACCAGAAAACACAACAAAACTACCATTAAGGTCCTTCCAGTAAGAGCTGGTCCTGTTAAAAAACCAAAAAATTAACCACTTTTATACCCAGGGGATTTAAAAGTATGTTTCTATTCTATATAAAAGCAGAGTATTCACGTAATGTACCGTTTAAACTTCCCCCCGTATATTTGGTAATGCCAAAAATGCTTATTAGTATCGAGAATTAGAGCAGGTCCACTACAGCCATTCAATTTGAGCGTCGAACACGTGTTCATTTGTAGTCGTCATTAGAGTTCAGTGGTGTGTGTATGCAATTGCAATTATTATTTTAAAATGGTCTTTTGGAGAGTTTTCGACGTGGACGAAATTAATAATGGCAGTGATATAGACATTATACACAATATAAATAATGCTACAGGGACAGATGAGGCACAAATTTGGGTATGATTTTAAATATTTATGTTTGTTTAAAAGGAGAGCCACCGCAACACTCTTTGAATTGCATTGTAAATAGTTGAATTAACTAAATTACCGCGAACAACTGTTTGTAGTGTTATTAAACAAGGTAACATCGTATATCATCAAGCAGAACGTAAACGTGCCGAAAATTGTAATACAAATATTGATGATGCTTTTGAGGACGTCATTCGACGAACAATTTACACTACCTATAAAGTAAAAACAGTACGACTTTAGAAATCAATACATCAAAATTACAAAATTACAAAAAATACAAGTATCAATCATTATAATCTCTCCGTAATATAGTTTTGAAATGTTGATTTAAGTATAAGAAATTAGACTCGCTAATGATAATCATGGAATCACCTCGTATCGCTGAAATAAGACAAAATTATCTAAGAAATATTTAGACGTACCGCGACAATAATCGAAGTAATATTTATTTGGATGAAACCTGGTTTGATAAACATGATGTGACCAAATACGGTTAGTTAGATAATTCTCAGAATTGTGCCTTAAATGCACCTCGCTCGAGGGGGAAAACGTTATAATTTTGCATGCTGGAAATGAAAACGGTTTTACTCCAAACGCCTTACTTCTTTCAGCAAAAGCCATCACACAAAGTAGTGCTGAGTATCATTAAGCTATGAAGGTGACTTTGTTTGAAAAGTGGTTTACTGAACAACTTAGGGAATCTCTAACCTGTAACCACAAGAAGATTACTCCAAAACAAACCACGGCCCATCATGATGGCAGTTAAATCGTAAGGGCAGGGACCTTACATTTGTAAAAGAAGGTCATTTTCAGGCATAAATGATTTGACGTTTAAGGGTAGGTACATTTCTCTTCACTGGATTTACTGGATAAGAACTTACAAATATCTTTTACACATGCAATGTTCAATGAGATCTTTACGCTAGGAATAGACACTTTACCTCTAAATCTACATTAACAGCTCCAAAACAAATTTGACTTGACTAAATTTGTACAATGGAACTAACCTAAAGTCTGCATTTTGCGTGTTTCATGGGTATTCATGCTTGACATGACTAATCGTGGTATTAGCTATCTCTCCCTAGGTGGCGCTACCAATACCGAAATGAACCAATATTCGTATAGGAACTATTTGGGATTACATTTTTTTTATGTCGATTGAACATTAACTTACATTTTTGTATCGCGCCGTCTGTAAATTTCAAAATGATATATGAGAGCTCCCCCGCTCGCCGTCCAAAAAGTCATTTCCATCATACGCATCCTCACACGCTTTTATCACATCCTATCCGAGAGATTGCATATGGAACATCTGATACAGCGTCTTGTATCCTCGTAAAAAAGCACAAAGAATAATGGATGGCAAATTCCTCCCAAGGACAAGGAATCGAGCCCGGAGACAGGAAGGGACCGCGGCCTTATGAGACTTCCTTGTTATTTTCCAATTCTGTCATTCGATCCTTTTCTTTTCCTTTCTTTCATTACTAGCGCGTCTCCGAGGGGGTGCCGCTCTGTCTTCTCGTCATTATCCCTTCGGGTTCCTTTGAATAAGAAATATTTATGAGAGTAATAATAAAAAACATTAGCAGATGAGCGGTTAATTAGATTGTAATGGCTATTCCTTCTGAATGAAATAAACTGTAATACAGCGATTTATAACGTTAATTAAAATTATTATTTACCATGCCTAATGTACTTAGTGTATCTGCACTCTGCTGTTAAGCAGAGAGAATAATTTATTTTAATAAGAAATGAGGTACTGTCATAATTTTAATATACCTGAAGAAAAGATATTATATTTCAAATTTGTAATCCGTTGTTAGGGCTCCATTTGTTCACAGTATCTTCATGATTGGTCAGCTGAGATGGAGGGAGCGTGGATTGGTCGGAGGAAAAGGAACTTCCGAAAGATTGCCATCTCAACCTGGTGTTTTGGAGGGAGCAGGGGGAGTCTAGTGGAGAGTGGTGTTGACGACGGGGCTTTGAGCCCAAAAGGTGTTAAATCTGGTATAATTTGAAATCCCAATGGATGGCATTAAATATAATTAAGGATAGGTTTTGGTGTCCAAAGGCAAGTGAACTGTTTAGGGGCCCTAGAATCAAAAGGGATCCCTTGTGTAGCCCTGCGGCTAAAATTTTTCAAGTGATGAGTAAGTTTGAACTGACGCCTTGCCTGGATGAACCAACCCTGACATTTCTGCTGCAGCCCTTGGAAGGGTGACCCTTACCTCTCCGGAAAATATCGCTTATGTAGTAAACCATAATTTCAAAGAGTCATAGAAATTTTTCTGAAAGCCCTATTTCCATGAAATTACACAAAATACTTGAAATGATCTTCATGTTACTATTTAGAGACTTTCAGAACATTTCTTCAACAACTTTCTGAGTTATCACCTTTTGTTTGACCAGAATGCCATTAGTACAGTGAGGTAATCGTTCCAAGAGTCATAGAAGATCTGTTGAGGCTCTAATTTCGATGAAATGTCGTAATGTGCTTGAGATATCTTTCAGTTTAATATTTACGAATTATCAAGTAATTACAGTCAGAACTTTCTAAGTTATGACCGCATGTTTGACCGAAATGCCTCTAATGTAGTTAAACACAGGTTTAAAATGACGTAGAAATTTTTCTGAACGTTCTATTCCGATGAAACTCTGGAGATTGCTTGAAATAACTTTCGTTTTAATATTCGGAAACTTTTAAGAGATTTACTTCACAACTCCCTGAGTTATGACCTTATGTTTGACCAGAACCCCGCTAGAATAATACAGCAATGGTTCCAAGAGCCACAGAAAATTTGTTGAAACTTCAATTTCGATGAAATTTCATAATGCTCTTGAAATAACTTTCATTTTAACACCTACGAACTGTCAAGTAATTACAATCAGAATTTTCTGAGTTATGACCGCATGTTTGACCGAATTGCTTCTAATGTAGTAAACCGTTGGTTCAAAAACTTGTAAAAATTTTTCTGAAAGCTTTATTTTGATGAAATTTTACAAAATGCCTAAAATATTTTCATTTTATTATCTAGGAGCTTTCAGGAGATTTACTTAACATTTCCCTGAGTTATGACCATATGATTGACCAGAAAGCCAATAGTATAGTGAAGCAATTATTCCAAGAGTCATAGAAAATTTGTTGAAAATTTAGGTTGCATGAAATTTCGTAACGCGCTTCAAATACCTTTCAGTTTAATACTTACGGACTGTCAAGTATTTACAATCAAAACTTTCTGAGTTATGACCGCACGTTTGACCGAAATGCCTCTAATGTAGTAAAACACAGGTTTAAAGTGCTGTAGAAATTTTTCTGAACGCTCTATTTCGATGAAACTTTGGAGATTGCTTAAAATAATTTTCGTTCCAATATTTACAAACTTTCAAGAGATTTACTCCACGACTCCCTGAGTTATGACCTTATGTTTGACCAAAACCCCACTAGAATAATAGAGCAATTTTTCCGAGAGTTATAAAAATTTTGTTGAAACTTCAATTTCGATGAAATTTCGTAATCCTCTTTGAATAATCTTTATTTCAATACCTACGAACTCTCACGTAATTACAGTTAGTACTTTCTGAGTTATGACCTTATGTTTAACCGAAATCCCGCTAGAATAATAGAGCAATTTTTCCAAGAGCCATAGTAAATTTATTGAAACTCCTATTTCGATGAAATTTCGTAACAAGCTTGGAACAGCCTTCCTTTTAATACGTATGCATTATCAAATAATTACAATCAGGACTTTCTAAGTTATGACCAAGTTTTTATTGTATTGCCGCTAGCGTAGTAAAGCACAGGTTCAAAGAGCCGTAGAAATTTTTCTGAAAACACTATTTCCATGAACTTTCACAAAATGCTTGAAGCAATTTTCATTGTATTATTTAGAAACGTTCAGGAGGTTTATTCAACAACTCCTTGAGTTATGACCTTATGATTGACCAGAACCCCGTTAGTATAATGAAGCAATTGTTCCAAGAAACTGAAAATTTTTTGAAACTTTAATTTCAATGAAATTTCGTAGCACGCTTGAAATAACTTTCATTTCAATACGTAAAAACTATCAGGGAATTACAACTGACATTTTTTGAGTTGTGACCGCATGTTTGACCGAATTGCCACTAATGTAGTAAACCATTGGTTCAAAGACTTGTAAAATTTTTTCTGAATGCTTCATTTCCATGAAATTCTACAAAACATCTAAAGTAGTTTTCGATTTATTATCTAGAAGCTTTCAGTAGATTTACTTAACAATTCCCTGAGTTATGACCTTATGATTGACCAGAACGCCACTGGTATAATGAAGCAAATTTTCCAAGAGTCGTAGAAAATTTGTTGAAATTCCAATTTCTTTGAAATTTACTAACACGCTAGAAATAACTTTCGTTTTAATACATAAAAACTATCAAATGGTTGCAATCAGTATTTTCTGAGTTATGACCGCATGATTAACTGAAATGCCCTTAATGTAGTAAGGCATAGGTTCAAAGAGCCGTAGAAATTTTTCTGAAAGCTCTATTTCGATGAAATTTCGCAAATTGCTTGAAACAACTTTCATTTTAATATGTAAAAACTTTCAGGAGATTTACTTCACAACTTCCTGAGTTATGACCTTTTGTTTGTCCAGAACGCCACTAGATAATAAAGCAATAATTACATACCTTATAGAAAATTTATTAAAACTTCAATTTCGATGTACTTTCATAATATGCTTGAAATAGCTTTCATTTTAATACCCATGAACTATCAAAGTAATTACAAGGACGTTCTGAGTTATGACGACAAGTTTGACCAAAAAATGACATTCCTCGAATCGAAGGAAGAAGGTAGACTTTTCTTCATGTAATGGTGTTTTTATTCACTACAATCCACTTGAATTGCCCTGTATACACTTATGTAAAGTATAAGCTTAGACATATAGGTAGATATAGCTATACAGCTTGATAGGTAGATATATAACTAACCACGTAGGCACCTACTCCAAAAATGGCATCGTTCCCTTTACATTGAGTCGCTACCTAATTTTTCAAAACGTGCGCCCCTCATACATTCAGGCAGGGTTATTTTTCAAGACATAATCCGGCGATGAAAGCATAAGAAATAAAGAAAAGCAAGATAAATGAAAGGTACGATCACAAGTATATAAGAAAATAACTTCTGCGATCTCTCGCACAATACATCTTCTTGTTACCGTTAAATTTTTATAACGGACATCTGATAGCAGTCATGTTAATTATCGATAAGAGGTGACTAGATAATATATTCATTGATTTCCTGAACAACACAGTATAAACTAATCTGTACGCATGTTTCCTTTCTTACTACTATTAAATTTATACAACAGGCATGGAATAAATGTTTAATACATGGACAGTATAGCTGAAGCTTTATTAACCCGACTCTGGCGGAAATTTCTAAAGGGAGGAAATGACTGGATGAAGGAGGAAATAAAATTGGGATTTAAGCAGCCTAAGACTGCTATAAAGTACCAAAAAACGTTAAAGCTCAGACAATGAACCAACTTTGGAATGACCCATGAAAAGCGCTATTCCCAGGAAAGTTCCTCGTGTATGCGCAGGACGAAAAAATTAAATTAAGCGCTTACTTATCGAAAGAAACGTAATTTACTTATAGCGGAGAAATGAACCCAATGTTTTTATTCCCTGGTAAATAAAATTTATTTGGCTTGATGGGTAACTATGGTATCTCACATAGTGGGTCGATTTTTACTGTTTGAGAAATCACTCGCAATATCAAGAGTGCGTGTGTCCTGATTATATCCTGTTTTATATTCAGAAACAAGTGTTTTACAAAATTTTATGCTCTTACCCCAATACTCCTGGCAAATTTGAGCAATTGTGACCCCAGATTTTTGTGGTAAGTGGTATTTATAATGTAATAATGCTCTTGGGAACACAAATGAAATGAATAGACACTGACAGCAAGGATTTAAACGTAACGACTTTACTTTTAGAAGGCACAAGGACAGTTGGTCGATTTCGGATGATCAGATGACACCAACCAAGTTGGCAAAAGACCCTAAAAGTTTTTGCTATGGTATTAGTGGAAAACATTAGTAACATTATTGAGAAACATTAGTAACATTGTCACGACCACGAGACTTCGACGACCATCAATGAGAACAATAAATCGAATCACTGCTCGGGCCAAGGTGAAGCGTTATAAACTTTTGTATACGCACCAACAATGAAAGTTAGAGCTGTTTATACAAACGACATGCCTTGTAACATCAAGGGCAAAAAATGTAAAACATTGTATGAATATATATAGCAAGAAGAAAGGTGTGAGTGTGCCCACGCAGTGTGGTCTAGGACATTTCTTTCCAGGGGGGCTGGCCGGAAGGTGGCTTCGTCCCTTAGGGACGATAGGAGAGAGATAGTTGAGAGAGTATCCGGCCTGAGAAAGTGGTCAGTCATCGAAGGATCCTAAGGAGAACCTACCACCCCAAGATGCTCTCCTCCCCGTCGCGTTCTGTGGAAATCAGAAGGTCCGGACAACAATCGTTGATTATGTAAGCCACCTCCCACGCCTCTCACGCTCTAGCCCTCAGGGTTCGCAGTGCCCAATAGTCTATTTCCATTTTTTTGTCTTTCTTTGATACAGAGGTTCTCCGCTGCAGGCGAGAAACAAAACTATTGACGTTATTTCCTAATGAACTGCATTTTACATTTGTTGTATCAATGGGCTCTAAAGGAACGCCCAACTAGAGAGCTTTTACGTTGAGCTGAACTCTCTGTTTGACCAAGTGCATTAGAGACTCAGAAAACCCTCATTCGCATAATTCCATGTTCATACACATATTTCTTCAAGTTTATGTTCGTATGATCTTTTTGTATAGTGTAACTCTTATAGCCTATAATAACAACACCGCTGTTAACTGATAATCTAATTAAAAATCTGGCCAGATTTTCTGCACGTTTTTAACCATGGAGAGCAATCGTGATCCTCCCCTTGACGTTGATGAATAGCCCGTCAACAACTGTTTAGAAGCATCGCCATCCCAATAGACATTCGATTAACCCGAAATCCACGAACCAATAACACATCGGGTTTTATCCCTGAAACAATAAGAATCTATCTTAAATCTGACCCTACTTTCCTCTTCATAAAACAGATAAGAAACGAGTAGAAACATCCCGATTCGAAAATCTTTCCCCACGATACGCTACACAGATTGAATCCCGCTAATGAGCTTCTGGTTTCACGTGCTTTCGTCGCTCAGAGACGAGATCCATCAGACAATAAGCCCGAAATTTGGGAACGGCGTGAATAGGGAGCGAGGGTGGAAAACTAATGATCGTCCGGGAATTTAGATAATCCGATTGTTTTGTCCATATGGGTCTCTTGTATGAAACTTCGGGAATTTATCACGGATCTCCTACGTTACATACTAATAGAATCGTCTGCATTGTACTACTCAATAATTGAACCAATGGATATCATCCTTTGTACCTTCCAATAAACGAGTATTAATTAATAGTTGTTAATGATTTAATTAATGTACTTTATATACTTTTACAATTTTAACAACTTTAATATTGTAGCGAATGGCCCGTATAAGCCGTTGTTATGGAAAAAACAAGTGTTGTTTATGTAATTGTAAATTGTAAAATACTGACGTCAGTGTAGAACTAAATCTCTGTGTGTAAAGACTGCTGTAATTTAAGAAGAGTAAAGCCTGTCTGTATAAGAAACCGCTACAATATCAACCATCTTACCAGTTTAAAGGCACTATGACGTGGGGCAGAGTGTTTGTCCACCAGGATTTCTAAACATTGGACATTGGACAACTTTGGTATCAAACAGGGTGCTCGTCTTTTCCAGGCGACTAGTGAATGTGCAAGGGGGCCAAGGATGCTGGATACAGCACAAGTAAAACAAATGGTCTCCCCTCAACTTCTGGATACCTCATTACACTCCATAATGGTCTTAACTTTTCCTTAAATTATTTGCTTTAAGTCGGCTGACCGTCTTACTCAAAATCCGCCGCGCCAATCCTCTTTTATTGCGCCGTTCACTTCAGCGACGATCCATCCCTTTGCAATCCCCTTGCCAACAACCTATTCATCTCTTCCCCCTAGGGAGAGAGTTCCCTGAATCGTCGAGTTTAGTGCAATTCAGACATCAGAATGTGCTCATATTTTGCCAAAAGTTTCTCATCGCGATTACGCTTCAAGCCTTAATCGCTCCTAGTTCAAATTTTCCAAAATTATTTACTAATTTAGTGTCTAACTATTGTACAAATTTGACTGGAATCAGTTCAGTCAAACCAATACGTGAGCCCATGAACACTTAAATATTGTTTATCCTTGATGACAAGATCTATAAAAGATATACCTTAAGGCATCAAGAAACCCCCACTATGTCAAGTATTACACAGGGTGTTCGCCTATTCCTGGCGACTGCTGGCTCTCCAAGGGGTGCAGGGAAGCTGTATAGGACTCAGCTCACCGATCCTACAAGGAACGTATATGCAGCACAAGTACAACAAAACGTCTTCCCTTAATCTTAGGATACCTCATTACCTTTTTTACACCCCATAATGACCGTCTTACACAAGATCCGCTGCACCAATCCCCTTAAATTTTCGCCGTTCAGTTCAGTAACGACCCCTCGTGTCCCCTGCAGTCCCCTTGCTAGCAACCTATTCATCTCTCCCCCTAGCGAGCGAGCTCCCGGTATCGTCGTGTTTAGCGCAATTCAGACATAATAATGTGCTCATATTTTGTCAACCATTAATTCCTCCTAGTTCAAATTTTCCAGAATTGCTTAATAATTAATTGTCTAACTTCTGTACAAATTTGACTGGATTCAGTCCAGTGGAACCAGAGTTATTAAGGATTTTCATTAGTTAGTAGTAGCCAAGTCCACGAAATTCAGAGTGTGATAGAATATTTTTCGGTAAAAATCTCTATTTTTGATTTATTTTTATTGTGCTGGCCGAATTTGTAGGAACTCATTGTTTTCCTATCTTTAAACTATGGAAGTAGTACCCACGTATTTAAAAAAATTTGGAAAACAACGGAACAACGAATAACAGGGGTAGAGACGCCTCTTAACCACACGTTGCAATAAATTTTGCACCACAGACCATGTAAATGACAAATTTCCAGAAGAAAACGTGTATAAACAACACTTGGAAAGATTGAAAGCTAACGACATTTTAAATTCCGAAAGCGGAAGCAGTTTATCAGCACTAGCAATACTTGGTTTAAACTGCTGGTTAAAAAGGAAGGCGTAAAAGAGATTCGGTGCAGCCCTGTTGTCGTAATATTTCTCTTAAATTTCGACGTGGAGTAGAGACATTATATAAGAATCATAAAGGAATATGGTAGTAACATAAATTTTACATATGAAAGCCTCCGTTGTGGTTTCTTCACGGTGGTCCGTTTGTACTAAATTAAGTGGACGAACGAGAGGATTCAACCTAAGGCTCTTTTTTGTGGCTCAACTGACCCTCTGTGAAAACACTCATTACTACAGTTTCTCTACTTTCTATTATTCATTTATTCCGGCTCGCATGAAAACGATCCCATCGAAAATAAATCGGGTTTTATCTAAAAACATTTCGTCGGAAAATATAGAATTGGGCAAAATTTTAGCGTTTTTATTGTTTAGAGGCGGAATAATTAAATGTTTACTGCCGCCTTCACGAAACCAATAAGGCTCTTGCTGAAACGTAACCATAACTGACGCAATAAAAGAGTCTAATGGCGGAAAAGCCCCCGGCGTCGAAATTAGTACTAGAATTCGAAACCGAAACATAAACTCCTTCAAATCAAGGAAGAAATAATAAACGAACGATTACCCTTCGGCCACCGATAAAACGATTTACCGTAAACGTCTATAAATATCTTTGTCAGGTCGCCAAATTCATAAATAACGCGCACTTTATCTCTTTCTCCGACTCACTTCCCATCTAGGCATTACCCTGATTAATGTCGAGGAATTTCAGACCATCCCGTCTCGCCTAATTTATCATCTTCCTTCAAGTCTCCTTTCGACTTACAAAGAGCCATTTGTTCTCCATCTGACAGGCGATCGTGGAAGTAAAAATGTCCCTCGACGGAGGAACCACTGGCGGAAAACGGTGCACGCGTATGGTCGATCCATATTGTAAAACAAAATATTTTTTTAATAAATAATTTTACTCGTCTTATTTGGGCTATCTTTCGATCTACTTTTCTGTTTTTGGTAATTTAAATAATTGTCAATTAAAGGAATAATTGATTTTTGATTAATTTGCCACTACCAACTGTCCTCTGTCCCCCTTACAGGTACGACCATAGGGAGCGTTAGAGAAAATTACGATTCGCTAAACGCCGTGAGGGTCGAGAGTACGGTAGCTAAGAACTAGAGCGAGTTCCTCCCCTAAGAAAGCGCGTGCGTTAGTGCGTGCTGGATAAATATGTTATTTACTTTTCACAGCGTTTCAAGTGCAGTTTTTTCGCCTCTTTCTCCTTTTCACATAACCTCAAATGTAGGCAAAATTCGTTTGTGTCATGACTAATTCATGACCAACAATTGAATTTTTTCTTGGGAAAAAGCGTCGGCGCAGGAGTACCAAACCGAACGTAAATCGACACTTTTCCTCGCCTCGCAGAATTTTTCTGGACCAGTCGATCGCGTCCTCGTCACGATCTCGAGGCGAGAAATATGTGGAGGCTTCTGTACATAAAGCGACTCGTCTTAATCGCGGCTCGTCGCCCTTAATAACCCCAGGGGAAAAAATAATGGTGTAGTTCGGGGAATCTGCGAGAACAGCAGTCAAAGATAATCTCCTATTTACCCTCATCTCGGGGTTTTTGCATGCCCTCCGTGTTGTTTCGGTAAATCGCCGTTATATCCTATCTTGTGTTTTACGGACGATCCCAGACTTTCACTGAGGTTGTTCCAATAACTGTATACTCGAGGCTTACGGGCGACGCGTATGGAAAATCAAACCGTAAACGTTTCGAGGTTTCGAATTTTCCCGGCCCTTTTTATGAGGTACAATTAGGGATGGTAATTTGTGTAGTCACAGATGCCTTTTAGTGAAATACATTCTCAATAAAATACGGGTCTTTATAATATCAATCCTTACCGTTTTACGTTTGAAGTTATTTTAGAAAAACGTTTTCAATCCTGTTGAAGTAAACCACTGGTACACCCTAAATCCTCTCCAGAATTAAATTATCCCATTTAAACAAACTGAGCATGCGTAACTTCTTCTCTAATTGGGCAGTGGTAGAAGATAGATTTTTACCTACCTAGACATAATATAAATACCTTATTGCCTTTCTTGCTTTCGACTTTTACACTCCATTACCGACTCCCATTCCAAACATTTACTTAACTTCCCCTCAAACTTAAGTCGACCGACCGTCTTACTCAAGATCCGCCGCGCCAAATCCCTCTTAAATTTTCTGACGACATTCCCTTATCCCCGAACTTCTCTTGCCACCAACTTGGTGTTACCACGATTCAAATTTTGCCAAAAGACCCTCATGGCGATAACGCTTCAAGCTTTAACCGCTTCTAGATCAAACATTCCTAAATTATTTGATAATTTAGTGTCTAACTGTTGTACAAATTTGACTGGAAAGAGTTCAGTGGAACCAATACGTAAGCCCATGAACGCTTAAACATTGCTTATCCTTGTCGACAAGATCAATAGAAATGCACCTTAAGGCATCAAGAAACCCCCACTAAGTCAAGTATCACACAGTGTTCGACTATCCCTGGGGACTGCTGGCCCTCCAAGGGGTCCAGGGAAGCTGTCCGGGACTCAGATCGCCGGTCCTACAGGGAACGTATATGCAGCACAGGTACAACAAAAGTTCTCCTCTCAATTTCAGGATACCTCATTACCTTTTTTACACCCCACAACGCACTTAAGTTTTCCTCAAATTATTTGCCTTAAGTCGACCGATTGTCTTACACAAGATCTCCTGCGCCAATCCCCTTTTTTGTCGCAGTTCATATCAGCGACGACCCCCCGTCTCCCCCTGCAGTCCTCTCGACACCAACCTATTCATCTTTCCCCCTAGTCAGCAAGTTCCCCAAGTCGTCGTGTTTAGCGCAATTCGGACATCAGAATGTGCTTATATTTTGTCAACCCTTAATCGCTCCTAGTTCAAACTTTCCAGAATTACTTATTAATTTAGTATCTAACCGCTGTACAAGTTTGACTGGATTCAGTTTAGTGGAACCAGAGTTATTAAGGATTTCCATCAGTCAGTAATAAGTAGACCCACGAAGTTCAGACTGTGATGGAATTTTTGTAACTTCCGGACTATGGAAAACTGAAACCATTAAGAAATTGAAACCATTTGATCTGTGGGCATACTGTAGAACTCTGTGGTTCAACTAATCATACAAGGAAAATTCCCTTCATAAATGCACTTATTATACTCGAGCTGTATTTAACTGCAACAAATTATGTAGAGCTGTAAAAGCTTCGAGGACTTGAAACACTCGAAAAGTGCAATGAGCACGACGAGTGATATCGAGAAGCCGGCTGAAACAACTTATACAGAGATGTATTTTCATGACCACGAGATTTCCACATCTATCAACAAAAGCAATAAATCGGATCATGGCTCAGGCCAAGGTGAAGCGATATAAACTTTAATAAGCATGCTGTAATAAATTAAATGTTTCAATAAACGACACGATTTATATCAACAAACGCGAATAACACAAAAAATATGAGTATAAATAGAAAGAGGAGAGGATGGTGCAGTCCAGGACAGAGTTTTCTAGAGGGGTCAGCCCTTGACGGCCAACCTAAGGAAGTAGTCATTCGACGAAGGGTACGATGAAGAACGTAGTGCTCCGAAGATGCTCTCCGACCCGCCGCGCCCTGTAGATATCCGAAGGTCCGGCCAACAGCCGTCTATTATATAAGTCGCCACCTTCGCTTCTAACGCTTTAGTCCTTAGGATTCGCTGTACCACAGAATTTCTTTTTCTCCTTTTGTCAGAAATAAAACCTTTTTTGGTTTTGATCTGTTCACAGCAAACTCTACCTTCTGTGGCTACCAACCCCCTACCTCACGTAGCCCTAACAGTATTATACCCACTAAACATTAGTAGGTCTATTGTGGGGGTACGGGGACTGTATTTATGTATAGACAGAAGGAAGAAAATGCAGTTTATTACGGTGATTAATTGATTAAGTGTGCTGATTAATTAGCACCCCAGTAACATTTGTAAAAATTGCAAAATTAATGATCAATGTTCATGCTAAAATTACTGTCATTAGTAAGTGTCTCCTCTTGATAGTAAGAGTACTTTGGCCCTCGACACCACCCGTCGTTACACATTTACCACTGACGACTCGTATTAGTCCCTTCATGTAAATCCTTTATTCCAGTTCGATTTTTCTCCTTCGGTAAATACCAAAACGGCCTTCTCGTCTTACAACCTGCCCGAAGGTGTAGCAAAAAGTCGACGAGTGAAAACACCGGCTCGGATTCGCTAAACACGAAGGCGGCCCCCTCGCAATTAGGCCGTGTATCGGACGAGTGAAATGCTTGGTAATAGCGACACATACCCCACTTCTATCCTGTTTTTCCCCGATGTTTCCCTTAAATCAACAAGCACAACAAATGCGTACTCCGATAGAGTCGAAAAACATGTTCGGTAGGTGGTTTTTATACAAATTGAAGAGAATGGGGGAAAACGAGAGGGGCGCCGTGGTAATATACGATGTACGTGTTGATAAGAGGAAGAGAAATGGAGGGAATTTGTAAAATGTGTTCGTTACATACGTGCAATTGAAGAGAAATAATCTAATTCCACGAGCAATCACATTAGGGAACATTTCAATCGCGAATGGGCGTGGAAATTGTTTGTTGCCAACATTCAATAAGCGAAGATGCCTGAAACCTCGGATAAACAAGTGTAGAAGTCTTCCATGGCGAGAGGAGCTAAACGAAAATAATCGTCACGAAAAACCGTAACGGACGTTACACCCTTGCCTCTCTCACTTTTCCATGCCGTGGAATATCTCAATATATTCTCACCCTCATTCATGTCTAGTAGGCTCTTAAAAAATTAATATGACAGTTAATAGCAATTTAAAAATTTTATTAAAAGTTACTAATAGGATTTTATGTCAGTCTCTTCTAAGGACATGCCTTAAAGATGTGGTTGTTACCTTAATGGTTTTAAGTTATTTTCGAACAGCATTTGCTCTATTTAACACTGCTTCATTGGCTTGCGCCGCTCCAGGGTACTCGCAGCATTCTTTTATGCAACCACTTCTTGAACACTTCAAGACAATTGATCGTACCAGCTTTTGTAACGCAGAGTTTAGTGCACATTTCGACAGCAAAACATGTCACTACGGGACTAGAAATTGGCCAATCATAGGCTTCGTACAGGCAAAAAGTGCAGAAACAATCCATCTTCGACATTGGAGATTTGCCATATGAACTGGATTTTGTCATAAGGTGACTTTATATTGAAACTAAAAACATTGACGTTTATGATGGTTTATGGAAGAGGTAGAAGTGTAGCATAATTATCTGAAGGCAAGACGAAATTTCTATCTATCTATTACCTATTTTTCCAGTTATCGCATCTTAATATTTCTTCATAAAAACCATCATTTTTATTTGACCCACCTATTTTTCTTAGAATAGGAAAATAAATTACAATTGACTGCTTCACCCTGTACACCGACAATGATGTTTAACATTGTAAATAATCTCTATTACGAGGAAAATTGTTATGAATTTCTCTTCTCCTATGAAACACATCCTTAAGTTCCCTAGTCTTAAATCTTAAACCAACCTCGCCATTATCCATGAAAGCACGAGGAGTGATTACAATTTCCTACAGGAGCTCAGATGCACTATTAGAAACTCGTTAAAGTAATTCTCATCTGGTAGTAAATTTCCGGAAAGATTCCGATTAGAGTCGACGTATCCCCTCGAATACTCGCGTCACATTAAACATCAATAGTTTCAACATGCTGAAATATCATCCAACTTCACTTGTCTCCTAGAAGGGGCGAAGTTAAATCATCCACTTAAAATAGAAAGTAATACAGTAATCGAAATACTGTAATTGTGCAATGATTGGATCTTGTGTAACGCTCTTCCTAGATTTGAAGAGAACGTTGGATCCTGCGTACTAATAACTCCGTTGAAACTCCAAATCCAAAGCGAATTCGGGATTCATAACGATATCTAAGGTTGTACAATGGAACTAACCTAAAAACTTCAATCGTAACACATACTTCTCCTTAAAAAGCGGTACTTCAGTGCTACTTCCACTAAGAGGTGTCCCTTGCACAAAGGTGCAGTGACGCTTAGTGTAAAACCCGGCCAGATATGAATACTGTTTTATATCGACATGTGTTTAACTGATGAGTTTAACGGTAGATCCTGTTAGCTCTAGCTAGATGAAAAATTAATCTTTAACGAGGAGAATAAGTCCAAATTCTACATCCAAAGCTAATTCGGGATTCATAACGATGTCTAAGGTTGTACAATGGAACTGACCTAAAGGCTACTACTATAACACATAATCCGCCTTAAGAGTCGGTATTCTCCTACTGCTTGCAGTGAGAGGTGTCGCTTGAATAAAGGTGCAGCGATACTCAGTGTAAAACCCGGCCAGGTATGAATAATTTTTTATATCGACTTGAGTATAATTGAAGGGTTCAACGGTAGATCTTGTTAGCTCTAGATTTCTGAGCCACTAATCTTTAACGAGGAAAATAAGTCCGTTGTCTAAGTTCTTCACATTTTTTGGGATCCATGCCTGAAAAATTTTAATACGAAATTAAATATGGCACTTCTCCTAAGAAGCTGAAAGCGACACCTAGCGGGAGGCGGGAATTCTAAATCGAGTTCCCGGTCCTGTAATACTCTCCCCCGAGAGGAAAACAAACTAATGGAGCTCCTACGTGGACAGGAGGGAAAGGGACAAATTAATCACGGTAAGTGATCCTTAACAAGGTTCGCCCTTTCTATCACGTTATTAGTAGGAAAGCATCATAATTAAGTTAGATAATTGAAGTCTCGAGCGAAAAACGGATCGGACGGCGTACGAATTGGAAATCTACCGCGTTTCACGATTCCATCCGTCAGTGCTGGGACTTAGGGCGGTTTTTAAACTTTTCGAGCGTTTCAAATTTAGTTAGACTATAGTTGGAGGTGCCGCTATTCTGTTTAAAAGTTGGAGGTTCTCCGAAAACTTTTACGAAGAAACAGCTTTTGTTTGCATAGTTTTAATTCAGGGTCGAAATAAGCAAATGACAAGTTTTTGGTCCGTCTACTGTTAGATTTGATATACTCGAAAAAGAAAAAAAAATAGGAACTGGGCTATACTCTTCACTGTGGAATAGAGACAAAATCTCAACTTAAACCTAACTTAACCCACTGAATAGGCTCAGGACACTTACATTTACACCACTAGGATTAACCATAAAGTACCCAGCAAACGAAAACGAAAGTCTTAACATAGTGCCAAGCTGGTACTCAAAACTGTATTACGTTACAACTGAATCAGGGTAATATTGAGGATAATTGAATGTAAAAGTATAAAATAAAGGTAAAATGTGGTATCCTCTGTTAAATCATGGTTGTGAGCTACGTAAGTACATAGAGAATCTCCCTCGAAAGAATCGCAACATAAATTTTTTCCCATATTAAAAGAACACCCAATATAACTCTCCTGTGATGCTATTAATCCAACATACACGTCATGTGCGGACCAAATAAATGACGCTTTTTCCATCTCCCTATCGTATCGTATATCTCTTTAAAGAATTTTTCACTGGAAAAGTTTCCGCTCTTCACTCTCTCTCCCTCTCTCTCTTTCTCATTCATTGTGGATCCGAGTCAGATGCGAATTTCTAGGAAAATTCATCGGAATAGACGAATTACAGGTGGTAAATTCGATGTAAATGTCGGCAAACTTCGGTCGACGACCCCTCGGACCAATCGGAGACACGATCCAGCACCACGTGTGTGCGTCTAGCGGCGCCGCGTCGGCTAGGTCAGTTTCAAGTCGAACGTCGCCTCGCTTTTACGTTTCCATCGACCGTCCATCGATTTTCCCGTTTTTCCACTGGTTAAATCCGAGGATTTTCTCGTTTCGAAGTCGTTGAGTCGGTTTTTTTGTTCGAGGCGCACGTTCTTGAGGGTGTTTTTAGACGTTTTCTTCGGCCGCTTTGGTTCCAGTCATGGCGTCACGGAGAGGCCCTCGCAGGGCCGGCAGGTGCTGCGCGCGCCGTGAGTACCCTTAAATTACTCATGGCCGTCACAAAGAGTTTTCATATTAAATAAAATTGTCCTTGGTATTTCCGGCCTATTTCGACAGAAAAATAGGCTATTGCGGTAAGTAGCACGACGAGATATCGGAAAAATTCATTTTTAGTTGGGAAACTCTCTAGTTGATGTAATTTTCCCTTATAATTCTTGTCATATGTACCCTTCAATGAACTATTTTAATTAGAGTGGGTGTTGGTGTATTTGTACGTACCTTATAAATACAAGAAGTCATGATATTTTCATAATGGCCACAAAATAAATAAGTGCATCCACTAATACTCTTTCGATCTTATTTATATGTTTAGCAATTTGCATCTTAGTATCTAATAAGTTTTAAATTATCATTATAATTCTTATAATAAGTAAATCCCGTCCCTTTGTTTTATTCCCTTGCAAATTACGTATTACCCCTTAAGGTTCGTTCGAATACACTACGAAAACAGTTGACGTACAATTATTTTCAGTTGATCGAATGAATTAGTTATCTTGTCAATAACTAGATGAAGGGAGAAATGATGGGATGGAATTAACCTCCATAAGGGTTTTCGTGGGGTATTAAAACAAATCTTAAGACGTGTGCGTTTATAACTTACGGAAAAATGGGGAATAACTATTTTTCCGTGAGAAAGGAGAGAAAATTTAAAGAAATCATATATGTTTAGGGGCATAATATTTTAATAAAAATAAAATTTGAAACAAATTGAGTAAGTGCAACCAAAATAAGGCGGTGTTTTCAGGGGAACACTTCCTATTTTAATTATAATTATGATCCGTTTTGCTCAAATTATGTTTAAAAATGTTTTTTAATACAAATTCAAGTATCTTTAAAAAATACATTTACTTATTTTTAAAATATTTCACTTGAAAACCTATTTAAATAAAAGTACAAATATTTATTCCTTGCATTTAAGTAGTATTTAAATTTTATAATATTTTTTCCCCTTAAAACCAATAGTTTTGGCATTATTAAGCAATAGTAATACTTATTAGTCGTATGTAATCTTTAATAACTTTTTAATAATGCAAATAATGAAATAAAATAATATTAAATATTGCAGATTTTTACATGAGTTAGGTTTAGATTAAGTTTATTATTTATTACATTATTTACATATGTACCTAAGGAAGGGAGGTAGGGAGGGATGGAGGCAGGGTGGTAGGGAGGGAGTTAGAGAGAGAGAGAGAGAACCTCGTACATATAGAAATAAGGCTAAAAATTATCAAACATTCAGGACAATTTTCAAAACACTTAATATTTTTCATTAAAAAAACGTTAACAAAAATCATACAGTTGGTATATTTAGTATTTTTTCATCATAATTGATGCACATTTTCGATTTTTTACATTTTGTTAAAATTTTTAGTCGTAATAAATTTCGAAAATGCAAGAAATTCATAGAAAAATGCATACCTTTACCCAAAGTTACTAATAAATACTGTTGATTATTGACTAATTTATAATAGCCATAGAACGAAAAAACGATTGATAAATTTCGAACCAATCACCTGTATTTATAGAATATCACGATGAAGCAGCCAATCAAGCAATAAGTAAATTATTCTTAAGGCTGATACCGAGAGAGATAAATCTGATTCGCTTCTAATGGGCGGTCGTTAATGATAATCTAATGAGTAATTTTTTAATAATCTACAATTCCTTTGTTTTCACATAATTGGTCAACGAAGGTACTTACATGATATCACATAAGGTATAAAAGAGTGGGTTTGTCGATTATTTTTTCTTAACAATTTAAAAGGGATGATCCACAATATCCCCGACTAGAAATTATTTCCTGTACCCGACCAGGACCCGGGCGGGATTGCTCGTCTAGCACCCGGCAAGGACTGTAACGTAGATGTGCCGTCGGGTCCTGATCAGGACGACCTGACGTGGACCCGACCGGGCATTCCTGGCGTGGACCCGGTCAGGTCATCCTGACCAGGACCCGACCGGGCGGGCGTTATAAGGTGCTAGACGGACATGCCCGGCCGGGTCCTGATCGGGAGGACCTGACCGGGTCCACGTCAGGTCGTCCTGATCATGACCCGACGGGACATCTGCGTTACAGTCCTTACAGGGTGCTAGACGGGCAATCCCGGCCGGGTCCTGGTCAGGAAGACCTGACCGGGTCCACGTCAAGAAAATTTAATTTATATTATACAATATTTTATTGATATCACAACATAAGAAATACACCAAAAATCGACATACAAAAGAGACAGTACAAATACAAACATATTAAAGAATAAGAATACATGAATAAATAAAATAAACAAATATAAACACATGAAATACAAACGATATATACAGGATAAAATAATAAAGTGATAATATACTAAAAAAACACAGTACAAATACAAAGAATCTCAAAAGAACTTAAAACACAACAAAAACCAATTTTTTTTTATGCACCCATTCCAATCTTTTGGATTTTTTAATTTAGAAGAGAACGCCCTCACCTGTTTGCTTTCATCCAGTGGGGACCTCGAAATGTCAGAGTCTTCTGTAAATTGAGAAATAATTATTTTCTAACAAATATTCACGTTTTAGTAAATGAATTACCTCATCACAGTCGTAGAAAATACCACCATTCACCGTCGGCGAACTTCACCTCACAAGACTTGAACAAAAACTGGTCGGAATAGTAGGTTACGAACGAAGGGTCGCTTTTACCTGAAGCGTTAATCCGGAAGCAATAATCGTTATGCTAATCATAAATGCCGGTATTGTCGAATTAATAGCGCTGCGAAATTTTTTTGTCAACAACTGCGTAAGTAAAATATTAAAGATAGAAATAATTTTACAAATTCGTACTTCCTATGATGTTACGTCAACTGCTTTTTCGGCACTACTTAGTCACTATCGCAGTAATCGTCATTCAAAGAGTTTACTTCACTAACACTGAAACATGTAGTTATGCCAGATTCACTATTTTTTCGCTCTAATTCAATTTGACTCTCGAGGAACAATCTAACTCGTTGGTGAGTAAGTTCACGAATTCGCCTTGCACGGTTATCATACATTTTTCCCTTTGTCTTCTCGAGCATATTGGATAATGATCTAAATAATTAACAAAATTAATTTATATTATTTTATTCCGGCGTTAATGCTTCGGAGATTTATTTAATTGATGATTTTCGAAATTAAGAAAATTCAAAAAATCAGAAAATTATAAATATATTTTGTTACTTAGATTTTTACACAATGTAACAGAGTTTTAATTACCTTTAATCACATTTAATTACACTCAGTGTTTAATTTTGTAACATTCTTAATACGTATATTATGAATAATAGGTGCAATGATAGATTGCGCGGGCATACCTGGCCAGTGCCTGGTCGGGTCCTGATCAGGATATGGTCAGGTAATGCTAGCCGGGCTTGCCTTGCCAGTGCCTGGTCTGGTCCTGATGAGGATTTGGCCAGGCAATCATAGGCGGGCATGCCTCGCCAGTGCCTGATCGGGTCCTGGCCAGGTAATCCTAGACGGGCATGCCTCGCCGTTGCCTGGTCGGGTCCTGATCAGGATCTGGCCATGTAATGCTAGACGGGCATGCCTCGCCAGTGTCAGTCCTACCCTGGCATGCCTCGCCAGTGCCTGGTCGGGTCCTGATCAGGATTTGGCCAGGTAATCATAGGCGGGCATGCCTCGCCAGTGCCTGATCGGGTCCTGGCCAGGTAATCCTAGGCGGGCATGCCTCGCTATTACCTGGTCGGGTCCTGATCAGGATTTGGCCAGGTAATCCTAGGCGGGCATGCCGCGCCAGTGCCTAGTCGGGCCCTGATCAGGATCTGGGCAGGTAATCCTAGGCGGGCATGCCTCGCCATTACCTGATCGGGTCCTGACCAGGATCCGGCCAGGTAATCCTAGGTGAGCATGCCCGGCCACTTCCTGATCGGGACCCGATACGTTTTCGGGTTTGCCTACCCAAATTTCTAGTCGGGTCGTAACGAGCACACTGTCAACATTAACTGTCTTTTTCCCATAACGAAACTGTCAGCCTAGCAACTATCCAGATACAGATATAGTTTTTCACGTAACACAAATTACCGCCATGGTAACAATCCCGATACAGGGGCGGTCGCAACAAAGCGGTAACCTTATAGTTTATGTTACAAATATATTAAAATATTGATCTCCCGCGTTGCCCAAACTTTACTATACTCAATAAGCGTAAATCAGCCGTGATATAAGCTTGATTGAAATTGATGCCGACATTTTAAAGGAATTTTTTCCATTTCAGAAGATAGGACGCGGCCTCCATCGCGTTCGCCTCCTTCACCTCCCACCACCGCCGCCGCCGCGGACCAATCGCCGTCCTCCCCGACGAGCGCGGTACTCCTCCGAGCGCCCGCGACGCCCTCTTCACCCTCCGACGGGGAACCGCCGCCCGACTCGTACGGTTCGTCCTTTTCCGGCTTCGCGAGCGAATCCACCGGCGCAACGGAGCGGAGCGCCGCCGCGAATACGAGCAGGACGCCCTCTGCTCCTTCTTCCCTGTTCCTCCCCGAGTACCCGTGGCCGGTGAAGAAGGAGGCGGTCGTCGAGGGCGACGTCGTCATCGGCGGCCTGATGATGGTGCACGAGAGGGAAGACTCGATCACGTGCGGTCCCATCATGCCCCAGGGCGGCATACAGGCGCTCGAGGCGATGCTGTACACCATAGACCAGATCAACCTCAACTCCGTGGTCAGCTTGAATAATATCACGCTAGGGGCGCACGTGCTCGACGACTGCGATAAGGATACTTACGGGCTGGAGATGGCAGTCGACTTCATTAAGGGTAAGTCTATGATAGTACCTCTTTATGATTTCTTCGTTTTTCAAAATGTTTTTCGATTATGTTGAAAAGTGATTTACGGAATTTTTACACTTTTCATAGTTGAATAAGGGAGATGCGGAATTGAGGAATTTATTTTCAAGTGTGAAACTTCTTTACCCACGCCTGACGTATTTCTGGAGTGAAAAACAAAACAGACATGCGCGAAGGGTAACAAGTAGTATCTAAAGCAATCCTCGTGCTTAAAACTTGACCTGTTTCATATTTTGCGTGCATTTAGTGGCAAATTTACAGTCCATCGCTTAAGGAATACTCAAGGAGGCCTTGGTGGAACCTCAGGTAAACTGTTCGATAGTTACAAAATCTTCTTGCCTCCACCAAAGAGCACTTAAGAAGATAAAAGTTCCGACAACAGCGCAAATCGTGAATAAGAAACCGGTCTATGGAGTGTTATTTCTATTTCTATGGTTCTGTGGTGGTGTCAACAGGATGTTATAAACTAAAACAGATTAAAACTTGTAACTAAACTAAGAAAAAGTAAATTTGAACCCTCAACCCTCTTTTGTGCACCTAAATCGTTTTTCCAGATTTCTAAACATTTTTCGAAGATATTTCTGGTGCTTCTATGAGCCCTATTATAATTTCTTTCTGCATGTGTGTTAGGATGTACAACTGGTGTTAGCAGATATCTTTTATGTGCATACCTAGCCATTGTCGCCCAGCATTTTACCTGTAACAACATATAATTTATAACAGATTCATATTGCAAATTTGATGTTAAACAAATAATTATAGGCTGACCCGTCACTTCATTATCTTCATATTTGACACGAACCCCACTTCTCTAAAATATTGTGTTATCATGAGTGAACCCTGGATACCTAACGACATTATCTAATATTTGCATTCTTGGACCACATGCCACCCGTAAATACCACTTTTTAAACAATTTCATCAATCATTATTGAAATCATATAAGTATCTGTAAATTAATGGAGAAAATTCTTCTTCTATTTCTGTTTATTTCACCTACAGCACCTCCAGGATTTTTTCTTGGGATGTGGGTACCGTCTATACAGGATGTTACCACAGGAAAGCTGGCAATTTGATTAAATTAATTCATAAAAACTTGATAATGAAAAGGGTCTTCTGGGAATTTCACGACATTCCCCATTTTTTCTGCTAATGACTCTGAAACCTTTTTTATCATTAGAGACACTGTAGATTGTGAAATCCCCCTAAGATCACCAGCAACAGTCTTAAATAAATATGAAATAGTAGAATAGATAAATAAAGTTAAAAAACTTGAGCAAAGCACAAGCGGTCATTCTTTTTCTAGATATAAATACGTATATAAAAATGTGACTTGCCTGGAAATTTCCTGTACCATAGTATCGTAAACTGATAATTGGATCAGTGGAACCATTGGCAAACCTTTTTTATTGGGTTTATGAAGAGCATCATTAATTAGAGGCAAAACAATATGTACAGTTGTATTTTTAGAAAAATAATACCTCCTTATAAACACACGTTCACTATATAAACCTAACGGATTTTGTCAGTCTCTCAAATGCCGTATAGGTAATTCGATTGACGTACTCATAATAATCGTCATTCATCTTGGATCCACGTCTCGAAGGCAAACTTAACTTTTAATATTTTCTGAGGAACACTCAAGGTAAAGTCAAACCGACCTCGGCCTCATCTCATCCTTAAGGTGCACTTAGTCGCCTATAAAATACAGATGGCGCAGTAAGTACTTCTTAAGTTTTGAGGAATCCTCAAGGCGCGATTATAGATTTGACCTTTAATAAGCGTCTCGAAGAAATGCATATATACCCTAGCTTTCACTTGATATCGGCTAGTTATAGCTCCGGTTATGGTTTAATAACGACATCACCGTATAGGGATTACCGTTGAGAGAGGGTACAGAGAGTTCCTTTTGTATATTACGTCGCACCACCTTTCAGTTATCTTCGATCTACTTCTCGGTTGAGCTGTTTGAACTATCGGCTAGTGGTCAGGAGAACGGTCCTGGAGATTTCGGACATTAATAAAAGCACAACCTCGTAGTTTATTTCGAACGTAAACGTGTTATTTTTCTCGATTCTCGTGAATCGTTCGGTATTTTCTCCTTAGGATAAATTGGATTCGCGGATAATATCCGCTCGAGAAGGTAACAGAAAGTGTTTAATGGCGTATTAACGGTACACATTTCAAGTTATCGATGCGCAGAAACGACATTTACGCGGCAATAATCACCGCTTCCACGGAAATTAGTGAGGTGTGTAGGCGGGGATGGATCGTTACATTTATGGAAAAGGGCCCGTTAGGTAGATAATGAAAACGCCATTGAAAATACCGATTTCATTGATAATTAACACAGATTATAGGAAAAACTGGTGAAGTAAACTCACTAAAATATTGAGCTTTGTCGTCATTTTGTTCAGCAGCTCTTTGAAATCTATTCTCAGGCGAACAGTAGTTTCTGAAGTAAAAAATAAGTCAAAATATAATTCAAACAATTGTTGTTTTCATTTTGACTTAACAGAACTTCGAAATGGGGTTTTGTGGGTGCCACCATTTGAAGAGTGTGATCACTATGTTATTCCCGGCTAGTTGAAACCCAGGAGAAACGTCTTCTGAGATTTAATATAGTGTTCGGTCTAGTACATTGTTCAAAAAACTCATTAGGATAGTTGATAATAAATCGCTTCAATAGGACGGCTAATCATCAACAAAAAAACATAGAAATGTATTGTAAAAGTGGCGAAAGAAGTAATTAATCAAAATAAATGGCCAACTTTTTTAGAGAAATACCAATTCCAAACCATAAATCCTTTTTGAGGAAAAGAATATTTTATTTCGAAATATCTCGCCCATTAAATTAAACATTTCACCCTGATTAAATTAAGCATTTACCGACGATATGGCGTAAGGTCCTGAAGTTGAATATTCAAATGTATATTTTATTGAATAATTATTGCATAATAGGAAATTAATTAAAATTTAAAAGCTGTCGGATTATATATTTGCGCGCTCATTATAACAGGCTATATAATTTGTTAATCACCCTTCCGAATCCGATAATTAAATATTATTATTTCCCTTGGAAAGCGTTACCATTTCGATATATAAAATTAACATTCGTTACATGCTGATAATAGTCAATCATGCAAAAATTGATCGACTAGCTAGTATGTTCGATTTAAAGCTGTTTTTAATTTAATTAATTGTAACATATTAAATTTAATCATAAAGTGTGCTCTAAATTTTGTGCAAGGAATTATAAAGGGTTAAATCAATCGTTTTAAAATTTATTTGTTTCTTTTACCAAAATAATAATAATAATATAATAATAAGTGATGTCAACTCAAGGAAATAATCGATGAGGTAATTTAGCATTTGATATAAGTCCCTGAGTACTGAGTTCTTAACGTTGGCACTTGGACGTATTTGAATATATGAAATATATTTGAGCTTTCTAAAACTTCGTCAAGCTGAATTAGTGAAATAATTCATTCATATTTCTAAAAGCCAAGGGGAACGGTAATATTACTTGAAAACATTGTTTTGAGCTTTTGACAACTTCAATTTTCAATTATCAGAGTGAAATTAAATAACATGGTAAATTAATACATTACCTTCATATTTGGATAAAAATATATCGAGTAGTTATACAAATTTTGCGCATTTAAATTTCAATTAAATGCCCAACGTGGATTTAATTCAAATGTATAGTGTTTATGAACTTGGAAAGAATGTTATTAAAGCAAATAAAATAATTATGGAAGTAACGTGATAATGGTTGAGGAAGTTGAATTAAAATTTAACAGCAGACTGACCAAAAAACTTTGTTTGTTTGAATGGATGAAAAATGATGAAAACCAAATTTGGATAAATTTGAGGTTTTGCGTTTTTTTTTAAACAATAAAAGTTGAAAAAATAGATCGTTTTTCGGTTTTTTCACCATAGCGCGAAAATTATTGATGGAAATGCAATATATTGATAGACGGTTTGTAGAGAATTAGAAGACCTTCAAAATGAGCGTTTCTAACAGATGATCGGAGCGTTTTTCACCGAGAAAACTTGGAAAAACCGTTAAAATGAACCATTTCTTCAAAAATTTACAGCTTTGCCTAGTTTAAAGCTGAACCGATAATTTTGCGTGAAGTGTTAGGTTACTATGTCTACTTTAAGCATCCAAAAGTTGGATGCTTTAGGATGAATAGTTTTAGGACAATTACGTTATTAACAATATACACCAAAAATTTTCAAAATTCAGCGTATTAACTGAGATAGGCCGATTTTAATTTTTCGTACGGTTTTTGAAAAAGGACATCAAAACCCACAACTTGGCTATGTTGGATTTTCATATACTTTTGGAGAAAAGTGCAAAAAAAGGCCTCGAACATTGCGCGAAACGCGCCATTTTGAATTTCGAATTGAGTAGTGGGGGCTTCAAGCAGCATAAAACAGTATACTTGCACCCACCGCAATTTTCACGCTATGGTGAAAAAAAAACCTGAAAAACGACTTATTTTTGTAATTTTTATTGTTTAAAAAACCGCAAAAGCTCAGATGTTTCTAGATTTATGTTTTTATCATCTCTGATCCACTTTAAACAAAGATTTTGGTCCTTCTGCTGTTAAATTTTATCTACCAAAACAGCTTTTTTTGCTGTATAAACTGGGCTATACCTAGTGAAAAAATAAAACGTCACTTTATGAAACACTTTACATACTTGATATATAAATTTAAATAAAGTGTCAAGAAACATAATTGTAAATATAATAGAAAATAATAAGCAATGATTTCATTAAAATATTTTAGCATTTGCTGTATAGAAAAGATATTCGTTCTGTGGAAAATGAAACTTCTCAAAAATAATTGAAAAAAAAGTTACACATAATTATTTAAACGAATGCTGCTTTTACACACTAATGCTCAGTGCACCTAAAACCCTTGGGAATCCTGTTAAAATTTCGTAGTTGAGAGTTAATAACATACTTCGTAATGCTCCTTTATGAATTTGAACCTTTCACTGATTGACACGGTTAATTTGCTTACACGTTTAGTTGCATTTCTATGTGTGTGGTACTCTTTCTTCCATCCCCATTAGGGAAATCCCATTGTTCTGCGTACTTTGTCATCTCAAAAATCTTTAAAGACAGTTTAAAGCATTTATGCCTCTCCACAACGTTTTCAGGCTGTCAGTTATGGCGTAGGATTTGTAATTACGTGTTTGAACTTCATTTTCATGTATTAATACACAATTCCAATGCTTGTATGATCGTATAATTGAAGTAAATAACGCAAATCAAAGAATTTCACATAGTAACGAGCCACGTTGTTCAGAGCGTCGAAAACGATATGGCTGGCGGCACGAAAATAGGCGACGGTATCCTTCGGATATCCTTTAAGTAGCCTGGCAGCGCGCGTTTTATTAATGACATGAAATCATCAGATGCCTCTATTCACCTGGTTTTCAAGAAGTTTAAATATAAACAATGTGACGGTACGAAGAAAGGCGGCGGTATCCTTCGCGTGGCATCGCACGTTTTATTAACGACATGAACTCGTAGGATGCCTTTATTCATATGTTTTTCAATAAGTTTAAGTGCAATGAACTCATTTTGTTGATTTTTCGTTATAAAAATAGACACTTATGGTACGTTATCAAGGAATACAAAATAAACAGGCGTCCACTATTGCAACGCAGCCACATGTAATAATTCCGATCCTTTGACGAGCAGGTAGAGATTTCGCCATTTTTTTTCTTGAGTATTCTCTCCTACAATTTATCTAATTTTCGTAGGTTGCGATTAGAAAAGCTCCCAACTTTTCCCCCAAGAAGTGCTTCTGAAAGCATGGCGAATAAATTTTAATAACGCGATAAGACTTTAATATGAGTCGTCGTTTGTTATTTTCCCGTTTTAAGGAGGTCTTCATTCCACCGGCGGATTTAAACCGGCCGAATGCTTAAGAAATAATCTCGACTTTCTTGCCTTATCTGGATTTTTTTCGTATTCTGTGACCTCACCCAATCTTATTGGAATTCCTTCGTTTTCTTTTACAACGGCGAGCTAAGTTTATTGAATGCGCCATCTTTCGGACGAACTGTCTGATCGGCACCGGCGAGGGGGCCTGAAGGGAATCCGTCCGTATTTCAGCTGAATATGAAATATTATTTTCCCGTCGAACGTACTGAAATTGGATTCGAGTTTTTATTTGTATCGGATATGTAAACATGTGCCGGTATCGATTAAAAGACATGACGGATTGCCGACGTAAGGAAATTTCATGGGTTACCCGGGGAGCGTATGTTTATTTTCAATTTTATCTCTTGGTGAATACTCCAGTAAACAATTGACCAATCGGTCTTGCGTCGCAAGCAAATTAAACAATACACAGCGAACTATCATCTTCATCTCGTATTCAAGTTAACATTGCTTTTTTGCCTATTTTCCTCCATATAGTACTAATAAAATAGCTATAGCAGAAGTAATTAAGATAAACATTGGAGTCTTCCAGTCTCCCGGACAACTAAAGCAACAAATAAAAGCGACTAGGGACCCGGATTAACCGGAGAGCAGCCACAATTTTTCCCAGTTGCTTTCGAAACCAGAGGCTCGATACTTGCGAGGATAATTGAATCAAGACCTCACTTCCATTACTCACTGTATTTTCACAGCCGCGGATTCTGGCGGCATTCCAGGTTACACGTTATTTTGTCGTTACAAGCAGCCAAGTACATTTAATGTGCGGATTGTTTCTTTCAGCAGTGAAGGGGAGGCGTGAGGAGTTCTCATGTCCTCTCCCCATTGGAGGATTGTCGAGACTTCAATCGTATTTTACATTCTAAAGGGAAAGTGGGAGAATTGTATAAATGGTCTGTGGAAGGTAAATCAAAAGTAGAAATTTACATTGCAATCATGGTCGAAGATGGTTATAAAAATATTTTTATTACACGAGGTTTACACGTATAAACAATGTCAGCTGCTTGGGAATTTTAAAGAAAAACGGGCATGATAGGAGAAAGTATAAGAGGGAGAAAGAAAAGATTTCATTTCCGTCTCGTCTCGTGACGCTTTTTTATTGAATTACTCCCCAGCGCGTAACCTCCCATAAGAAAGCTAGCTTCCAGTAAATAGAACTAAATTTTCTCTTCAACAACGTGCAATACATACAAGAAGTATATAAATTCTACAAGATTGTCAGGTAAATTTATCTAAAGGGTTCTTGAACAGTGACAAAGTGCATTTTCTCGTTAAGTGACTGACCAATAAAGTCGTACTTTGCTTAAAAGTTGAGCAATTAAATGGAAAAAGTAGTTTAAGCTGTATTTAGCGGGAAATTTTTTTTTATTTCGGTGGTTGGGTATCGTGCTAAGGGTTTAAGGGATGCTTTTTTGAATCCACTATTAGTTCCTATTGTCTGCAATAAATTTGCAATAAAATATGACGCCAGGTACCAAAGTGGGCAAAAGTTTTAATCATATTATCTCCTTTTTCTCGCTAAGGGGTGGAGCAATAAAATTGTACTTTGCTTAAAAGTTGGGCAATTAAATAGAAAACGTAGTGCAGGGGGGTATTTAGGGGAAATTTTTTTATTTCGGTGGGTGGGTGGGTATTGTGTTAAGAGTTGAAGGGGTGGTTTTTGGTAATCCGTTATTAGTTCCTATTGTCTGCAATAAATTTGCAATAAAATATGACGTCAGGTACAAAAGTGGTCAAAAGTCTTAAGTCAGATTATCTCCTATTTCTCATAAATTAAATGGCAATAAATAGCCCAGGCTGCAATTAGGGAAAAACACTTTTTTCAGTGGGTGGGTACTGTACTAAGGGTTGAAGTCCCTGTCATCAGTAAATAATTGGCAATAAAATGTGCTGCTCTTTTCATTTTTTGCCCTTTTCAGCTCTTCTGGTTGTCTACAACCCTTTGTAATAAATTAGTAATAAAAGTTGGGCCTATAACGATTGCTGACTTATGAAGTAGCTTAATGGACATTCAGTAGCTTCTACTCCAAGTACGCTTTATTAAGAACCTTCAGGCTCATCAATCATTCATTAAGCACCGTTTTACCCATGTTTCAATGGAATATGTAAGAAAATGCCCTAAACATCTGAGTAACTAAAGTGTCCCTAACTAAGTAGCTTAAACTAAGCAAAAAGACAGTTAAAAATGTTTACTTGAACTTGTGATGGTACAATTTTGATGATAATTAAGGAAATGGCGAAAATTTTTGAAATCTTGAAAACGTGTTGTTCAAATTACTAGTCAATTCAATAAAAAATACTGAACACTTGGATTTCACTTGCGTTGTATTTTTAATAATTACAAAGGTACATAATATTGTCCCTTTACATTTGAACACACTGTAAATGTCCATTGTAAATTCGAGTGTTAGTAATTAATTTTGACTTGTAGAGGGGCTGCTATAAGAAAGTACCTAATTTTGTTTAACAGTAACATCCTGTGTAAATTACTTGTTACGATGCCAATGTAGACACATTATGATAAACTATAATAGCATCCAGGTAACGCCCCGCATATTTCTTACTTCTCGGCTACTGTTCCACATTTACTCCCGGATTCTCCCTCTTTTTTGCTGATTATCCTGCGTTATGCCGCGGAAAGGTAAATGTCCCGGAAATACTTCGCCCTCTTGCCCTTCACGGTACACTTTCCCGTGGAGTTTATCTAGCCTGGTCGCTTTCGCAGACTCGCCGACTCCCCGTAATAAATACGCAGGAGTTTCGGGAAGTTTTTATCTTGAGGGACGTCGTCGGGGTTGCTTTTTTATCGGGTTTTTGGAAATGAATGGTCGTTAAAATTCTAATCTCGTTAAAATCTTTTAGGGCTCCTCTTTTAATTGGTCAAACAGAAGGGTAACAATGATTTAATTTAAATAGCCATAGCTCTGGTGAAAACCTGCACAATGGTTTTTTGATGAATTTTCTGCCATAAAAAGTAAAGGAGTTATGATTCACCAATCACATTTTTTTTTTCGAAAAATTTTAAAAGTACAAATCGGACTATGATGACCACTTCCATCCATTTATACTATACACCCATACATATTGCAGCATATTTAGGAAAATTAAATGCTTGTTTGTATATGCATTGGCACGTAATTAGTTATATCTATATTTATGCAATAAGGTGTGAAAACCTGCAAGGCACGTATGCATCATCATTTCAATATTTATTAATACACTAGCTGACCCGGCGAACTTCGTATCGCCTAACAGTCGATTCTTTAATTTTTTATTTTTTTAAGTTAATAAGTCAACAATTACATTATGTCAAAAATTAAAAATTATAAAACTCACAAAATTCTTTTAATAGTCACTAAAAAATCACAATGAAAATCACAATTTCAGATTTCTTGCTCTGATAACAATTTTGTGATCATCAGATGGCATCATATCCATTGCACTTTTAAATAATATAATTAATTGATTGTGTTCGTGAAATAAGTTTTGTAATTGTTCAACTATTGACCTTTTTACTGAATTGTTATGTGCACAACGTAGATTGATTTCTTGTGGAGAATTGCCCATAAAATAAATTTGCAAAAACTTGTAGTCGCTATCTGGCACTGGTAACAAAGAACCTGCTCTGTGATATATTTGACCTTGTATCTGTAAAGGGAAAGAATGTACTGTAAAATGTATATGGGCTATAATAGTTATGATTAATTAACATACAACTGCAAATACTATTACAAACCTTAAAAGTTGGCATAAAATTTTCCCGAACTACTTTTGATGCTCCAAATGAAGTCATTTGAAAGCAGTCGTTATATTGTTGAAAATTCTTTAAAAAGTGTATTGAATCTGTTCCTATTCCTAAAACTAATGAGTACAATGGCTCTGGAGGTGGAAGCAATGGTATCAATTTCACCTTTCCATTTGCGCAACACAATCCATTGGCTTCATTTTTGTATTTCAATGCCTTACAATATTGGCAAACTGAGTTCATAGGTCCAATAGCAAAACAGTTGTAGGCACTGTAATCAATTGACATATCGTAACAGAAAGCAGCTCGATTCAAACTTGCACCATTTTTAGTCGAATGTCGCGTTTCACGGGTCTGTCTTAAGCGAATTCTTTCACGTTCATTGTGATCTTCACGTTCCTGGGCAGTACGATTAGATTGATAATGCATTTGATTTGTTGCATTTCGGGTTCTCCTGCCTAAATTTGTCCGCCGCCTTATAGGAGGCATATTTAGTAAGTCACAAACACACAACCCTTTTTTAATTTTATAGAAATTTGTGTATTTTAGGTTTAGTAATATTATAGATGCACAGCAAAGAGATATTTATATTTCAAGTGACATTTTACCATAGACAATTTGTTTCTGATTAAAAAAATAAATATTGACAAATATTGACATTAATATTTATACGATACTAACGTCACTCAATTGTCTTGCCTTCCCGGAACCTCTCCACTAACACAAACTTTATCGTATGGTATTAAAGTTCAAATTGACTTTTAAGTATTATCACAAATCTTTTGTATGGGAGTATAGAAAAGTGTTGTTTTTAGACTTTTTCAGGAAATTTAAAATTTATTTTTTTTTTAGTATTTTTAAAGTTCAAATTGACTTTTAAATATTATCACAAATCTTTTGTATGGGAGTATAGAAAATTGTTGTTTTTAGAATTTTTCAGGAAATTTAAAATTTTTTTTTTTAGAATTTATCTCTCCGTAAGAACCATCCTCGTACTTCAAGGAATATTTTAAAAAAAGAATTAGCGAAATCGGTCCAACCGTTCTCGAGTTTTGCGCTTAGCAAGACATTCAGCGACTCATTTTTATATTATAGATGTTTTGTTTAGTGTATGAAAACCATGTAATCTGCTAATTTTGTTGTGAGTCAGCACATAATTCCAATAATTATATTTCTCCAGTAACAATTGTTATTTAAACTAAATGAACAAAGATTGGTTATAGTTTCTAAGTAGTTTCATTTGCTTTCGCACTAATGATTTCACTAATTTTTCTTTCGTCACTTGTGTCCAATTCTTGCCTTAAACCACAATAACTATCGACCTGTTTCCGATGTTTCTGTAATACTTTCAACGTTATTAACGCACCTAAATAGAAAAAGCAGCCCTGGGGTATTCTCCTGACACTTTTCTTGCTTAAGATATATCGTAATGTTACCATTTTCATTTCTATTTTCCATGTTATCTCCAACTATACTCTTGATACCTTTATGGTTGGAAAACTGGTATGTTTATAATAATTCCCATATTTATTCTCCTCTACTACTTTGGAGAATATTTTGCGAGGAAATAGCACTAATCGCCGAATAGCAAAGACCCATGTAAATGTCACTAATGACCCGCTGAATGAGGGTGCAATTCAAGCAAGCGCGGGTAAACGGCGGGAGTCTAACTTCGCATCAGTGAAGAGTGGACATCTTCCAATTAACGTAGTACAATCATCCACGCATCATTCGACATTAACTTTTTTACTAGAGATTTATGTATTACTTTCTTCTATTTATAGTACAAATGCAGCAATATTTTCCTGTACACGTTCATCATTTTCGCTACCAAAAATATTTTATACGTGGCTTCCCGTTTCGTCCCCTATTTGGTTTTTCTGAATTCATTCTATATTCCAGCATCCTGTTTTTTAGCCCTTTTGATTGCGTAGCGATATATATGAACTTGTTTACGACCCACCTCTTTTCGAATTCTGCGCTCGGGACCAATCAGTGCCTGAGAGTATAGAAAATTTACTTTATTAAAAGACGATTTTCCTCTATAGTATCTCTTACGCTATTGGAAATTCACGAGAAAATGTTACGGTTTCTTTTTAAATACAGTGAAAAATTTTCTTAATGTGATATTCAAACGGGTTTTAATATGGGAGTCGCTGGAATCCTTCGATATTCGCTTGTATGTATGAACAGAATTTAAAATTTGACAGTAAAATCTAAGGAACTTTTCCACACTTTTCCAAGCAATAATGGTGAAGATGGAAAAGAATTTTAAATAGCATCAAGCTTCTATTGCCCCGAGTTAAAGCATTCTTATATGGATTATATCCCTCATCAACTTCACTTACCTTAAAACCTCGTAAGTGACTCGATTTTAACAGTAGTACGTAAAATTACACTGCCTGAAGATTTAATACGCAAAAGCTTTTAGAAGTAATTATATTCGAGGTAGCAGTCGCTCGTGGAGAAAATCTCCTGCCACACGTACACATGTAAGATATTTCCTTACCTACGTCTGTTTGCGGAACTTCCCGGAAAATTACCACAGAATAATCGAGTGAATTATATGGAGTAATTGCCATAACAAGCAGAAATTCATTAAAGATGTTCATATTAGGTAGTAGATATATTTTGGAGGGAACCTATTACGAAATGAGCATACTGCATTTCTTAGCTTTCTTATAACAAAATATGCTAAATGAATGCTGTGAAAATTAAGTGAGGTCTTTTATGACTACTTTTTACTACTAAAAGTACGCCCTTTCCTCTCCCCCCATCGAAATATTATCTAAATTTTTCCGTTTTATTGCGGCGGTATTTTTCCTTTGCCGAGGATGTGACGGATAAGCGCGGATCCGTCCTCGAATACTTACATCCGCGTTAGTCGTATGAATAATTCAGATTTCCAATGGTGAAGATTCGCACCGGGTAGTTTTGTATTAACATGAAGCGCTCATTTATCACGAATTTCACGTTTGCAGTTTTCCTGGCAGTTGGGCGAATAAATGGCCGGGGTATTCATTACAGAAATGAAGGGGTTTACAGATGCGCGTGCTTTTACTTTCATATTACGTTAATAGTCTAACCGAATTAGTATTTTTACATACAAGAAAAATGTAACCTATCTATCAGCGAAAAAGGGTTTACATGTGACGTTAAGTGTAAAGAGTCTCTAGAAACGCCTCATAGAAATTAACAATTAAGGAGTGAGTTTTCACCTTTAATAGACCACGTTAAAAAATCGATCTGTATTATTCTTTCTTTTCACAACTTATACTTAAAAATAAATAGCGAATTTGCCGTATATTTATTGTAAATAAATCGTTCAGTCAATAATTGTACAGAGTCGCAATGTACCCAGTTTTCTGTCCTGGTAATCTCCTGAGTATAAACTACCCGGAGTCTAAAGTGAGTAAATACTAAAAAACTGGCACCCGAGCATTGTGATCTTTTGTTTTGAAACGTGATTAACGGCCGAAGTGCCAATTTGGGCAAAATTTTCTTATGTTGTAGTAGTGTGACAGCCGAGAAGGAAACAAGCAGGTTATCACCCTGTACAGTTAAAATCACAAAAGTTGCAATCGTATCTGTATTATTCTCTCTTCTTCTCCATTGAAAATCTCATAAGAATCATTTTAAATAAAAGGGAAATACTGACGTTTTAAAGATTATACTTCAACATAAAAAACTACATTTTTTATATTACGTACGGTTTTTGTTATTAATCAATGAATTAAGAAAACGCACCGAGTGAATTGGTCATATAACATATGTTATAAATAATTCTAGTCATAGCATACCCAATTTTTTGCCCTGGTAATCTCCTGAGTATAAACTACCCGGACCCTAAGCGAAGTAAACACTCAAAAATCTGGCGCCCGAGCATTAGGATCTTTTGTTTGAAAGGTGATTAACGGCCGAAGTGCCAATTTCGGCATAATTTCCTTATGTTGTAGTAGTGTGACAGCCGAAAAGGAAACAAGCAAGTTATTACCCTGAAGGTTAAAATCACAAAAGTTGCAACCGATCTGTATTATTCTCTCTTCTTCTCCATTGAAAATCTCATAAGAATTATTTTAAATAAAAGGGAAATACTGACGTTTCAAAGATTATACTTCAACATAAACAACTACATTTTTTTTTATTACCTACAGTTGTGTTAATTAATCTATGAATTAAAAAACGCAACTAGGGAATTGGTCTTACATTTGTTATAAATAATTCTAGTCATAGCATACCCAATTTTTTGTCCTGGTAGTCTCCTGAGTATAAACTACCCAGACCCTAAGGGAAGTAAACACTCAAAAATCTGGCGCCCGAGCATTAGGACCTTTTGTTTGAAACGTGATTAACGGCCGAAGTGCCAATTTCGACATAATTTAACTTTTACATATCATAACTTTCCAGTGCTATCAGATCTCGCATTCCTCAAGCTCACTTCCTCATAATAATCCTTCGTAAACTTAAATGTAAATTCCAATGAATCACCCTTAACAAATCCCTTTTCGCTACCAGTCTTCGACTTTTCCTCTTTGGAGCATTCGAACCAGTCGAAAAACTTTCCATCAAAGTCTGGAATTGGCTGTTTATGTTTCAATCTACCCAACGTTTCGAAGCTTTCATCTAAATAAAAAGATCACTTCCCTCTGCTCCGTAAATATTTTCTCCAACAGTCAGTTTCATCTGTTTCCATGTGAAAAGAAAATTTCACCACCTTTTGCGTCACGTAATAAATATATCGTTCCCACGGGAATATTTTAATTACTATTCTTACTACTAGTGTACGTCACCGATACATCGGATCCCGAAAATCCATTTACTTTCCCGACGATATGCCGGGTTGCCTAACGACAGTTCCAATAAAATTTTCCCCTGGCTGACACCAGCGTCTTTATCTCACAGATAACTCTATTACATTCCTGTTAAGAGAGCTTTTATCTCGAGTAGAGAGGCAATTTTTGCGCCCAACGAAAATAAATTCCGGATATAAAGGGAAGGTTACGTTTTTTCTGCCATAATATACGCGAATTTTGGAAATAAGGTTGTCAGCGCATTGAAATATGGCGGTGGAATGGTGTGATGCCATTTTGATCAGATTTTTCTGTTACACTAGTCTAAGGGTGTTTTCCTTCTGCACGTAATTAATTTGATGGAAATTCGTGAGTCGCCATTATTATATTCGGCGGAATTACATTCCACGTCACGCGACGCAATCCGACATTCGCGCATTGCGTTATCGGTTTTACGTCTAATAATGTCGCGGAATATTTAATTCCCGACGGTGTCCCGAAGGGCATGTCCCGCAAGTATTTCGAATTATAATAAGACGTACGCCTGTTTGTACGTAATTTCCTTTTAATTACTTGTCATTTTCTGTTTTATGCTAATGCCTCACGAGTTTGTAGATAATTAAGTACGCATTTCGCCGCTTATTATTTTAATACAGCATTTTATTGTCGGAGCGACGAGAATATACGAAGAACTTCGTAGCTTCGCTCCACTTTGCATAACGTCGCTGCTGGAGCGGAAAAAAGTTGGGAACGTTAATTCGCCGGATGTAAAAAGTAGTAAACATTTTCTCGAATTTTGTGGAAATTTATACCCTACTGTGGATAATTACACTACAATTTTCGCAAGAACAAATCAGCTTGCGATACAATTCTCTCTTCAGTCACTCGTTGCAGGCATTCATGCCAGTTATCGTATTTTTTCCTTTCATTTTTTCTCGGACGGTCTAATTTTCTACATGGTCAGGTAAAGTTAAACCGAAACATCTTCTCCAGGACATCATTTCGGCTGAGAAAAGATTTTGTGAGCTACTTACGTCAATACTGGTTGAATCATAGCCTTCTTATTTTATTTATGAGGTTCTTACTCCACAAGATTAGGTGTAGTTCTTTCCCTTTTCCTATTCGATATAATGTATCTTCATTGTCCTTTCCGTCTTCATCTAATGTAACCCCTTGCCTTGTGCTTCCTCTAGTCATGTGTTGTGCTTTTTGTACCTCTAAACCCCATTTTGTGAATCCTTCTATGGGTTTATTTATCATATAAGTCAAGTTCTTTTGATCTTCTCCAAAAAGAATGCTATACAAGCGAACCTCAGTAGATGTACTATAGGCATTCAACGATAATAGTTCCCGAGCCGCCGCTAGATGGCGTGGCGCTGGCAGCGCTCTGTAATGGGTGGCGGTAACCTCAAATGCTACGACGCTTAATTAATTTAAAATTATCTCTTTTAAGCTAATCTTCTGATCCCTCTCTCCGAATTGGCCAGTTGACCGATTAGTCAATTCTAAACCGGCTCCAACTCCCAGACTGGGCGCTCACACAACAGATGGTGCCACCATATCATTCCACAGAACACAAACCGTTAATGTGTCAGACATTTAGTGTCCCACGTTAACTGTCAAAGGTGGAGCGGTACCTTTATCAGCGGAGGCTACTCCCCCCCCTCTACTAGGGCCCCCTCGTGGCGACAAATTTGAAATGTGAGGTTATGCACCACGGCGCAAATTTTAAAATTGAAACCGCCACGCTAAGGCGCTGGGGCCCACGCGCCACAGAGCCTCGTAGTATTTGAGGTTACCGCCACCCATTACAGAGCGCTGCCAGCGCCACGCCATCTAGCGGCGGCTCGGGAACTATTATCGTTGAATGTCTATAGTACATCTACTAACCTCCTCTATCCATTTCCACATGACGCAAAGATAAATTTGAAATATGTTTGGATAGGGGCAGGAGCGCTCTTTAACCCTTCAATAAGACCGAAGTTTTGTTTTAAACTGTCTACTGTGTACTGTACGGACCCATCCAGCTGAATGCGATGGTATTTACCGACTGTCGCCGCGAGAAGCGCCTTACGTAGCTACAAACTTCGCGTCAAACGAGAATTTTCTTCGATCGTGGCGGTGGCAGATCGTTCGGTATTTGAATACGCACCGTCTATGCCTTCTTTTATCGTTGCTGTCCATAGTTTCTGCAAAGGTACCGAGTCCAATACCTTATGAAGGTCTATAAGGGTGATGAAACGTATCTCTTATCTGCCAGTTGTTTTATTGTGAATATATTGTCCACGCAGGACTCTTAACTGTTGAAGTGCTGTTAGGACTTTTTCGTAAAGCTTTCCAATGGATAATGTTCTACTACTACAACCCCGAAAGTTACTGCAGTCGCTCCTGTTTCTCTTTTCTTTATAGGGGAATTTATGTAAAAGTTCCTTCAATCTCTTGTAAAATTACACAGGCAGTTCATATTTTCTTGTGGCGGCGTGTTTAATTAACTCGATAGGAAAATTATATAGTACATATTTTATTATAGTAGTTTGTCCACTGTCATATTTTTAAGGGATTTATTTTCTTCCTTAATTTGGGTTAATTCTAAGACTGCCCTTAGTTCTCCAGTTAATCTCAGCACATTAGGTTTTCCATGTTAAATTTAATATTTCTCAAAAATTCTTTTTTGTAGTAAGGCACTTTGCCTAGTAGTAGTTTTCAGTAGTAAGCCAGTTTAGTAGAGTAAGGCCGAGTAATATCATAATAGCGCGCATGAGCACCATGTTGTTGGGACGTTATTTCAAAGTTGCCTTAGTCCACTGGATTATCTTACAGGATTTCAAGAATTAACGGCTTGGTTTTTGAGTCTTCTTGAGTCTTGAGTTCTTGAGGTCAGAAAAAGGCCGCCACCCCTGAAATCAGCCCCAGAGGCCAAATATTTTTGTGGGGCTCTGTTATAGGGGCAATTTTTGGTCTCTGGGGCAAATTCCAGGGCCTCAGGCCTTTTTCTGACCTCGGATTCGGATTCAGCGATGAAAAATAAATAAGAATACAAATGTCTGATTTACAGATCCGGATTGTTTTTTGTGGGGCTGTATAATCTACTGACGATTACATCTTGGAATAGAGAATTCTCTCGGCTGTCTGTCAAGTCCGTCCGATATTGCTTTGTCAAGATTTATTCTCTTTATAAGTACTGAAACATCCCCATTTTGTTATTTTTAGTACATCTTATATACAAGTATGTGTCACAATCTATGATTGTCGTTTTCAAAAAGAGATCCTTTCCCCTTGTGGGCAGGAATGTGCTTGTGGCCTACTGTTTACGTCCTTTTTGGTGATATTTGTCTCCATGTTACCATCCTCGTTTATCTCAATATTGATAACGAAATTAATAAGCAATACACGTGTCGGTGGTTAGCGTTTCTTGCAGTTCGGACAACTGTATCATGAATTTTGCTCTTGTACGTATTAAATCGTTATCATTTTTCTTACATCTTATACATACTCCGAGAGTTTTCTACTCCTGGTCGTAGTCGTAAACACCTTTTCATCCTATATCCATATCCATATTTTAAAACTGATCTTTTATCCTTCAATCCTTTAAATCCCATAAAAATACTTTTGGACTTTTGATAGTCCAGTAGATAGGAAAAAGGTGACTTGCGTAGTAGTTGCTGCGTAGATTGCGATGCTTTTTAGCAGAGTGTATCGTGCTTAAAACTGTCGTTAAATTGATTATCCATGTATTGAAATAATCACGCAGCTTTTATACCCAAATTTTCTTTACGATTTACCGCCAAAATACGTTGCTTTAAATATCTTTGTTACCTCCATGGCTTTCCCTCAGGAATGTTCGTTTATATCGGTGTGCATATTAATAAGGCAGCTCCAAACCACCAAAGGTAGTCTTGCTTGGGTTCTATAACAGAACTATCGGTAACTCCTCGGCATAAATTATAGTTTTATTGGAGTAAAATAGTGCTCGACACGTATTTAGTTAAGATTATATTATCGAAGAGTTGAGCACTTACTAACTTAATCAAGAGAACTTAATCAGATTCACGAAATATTCCTTGATAGACTCTACTTTTATCCATAGGGTGTCTTTTAAACTTTTTTAAAAGACAGCGTGTTTTTCATCTTTCCAATAAAATCCATGAATTACTAATTGCCGTTTAAAGTGTCACCTTAAATTTGAAGACACTGGTGTTCGTAGCGAAGTTAAAAATGGCGAACATTTTATCGCCCGTAAATCAATGTTCCCGAGGGAATTGAAACTTTCGTTTTGGCCTTTTGATTTTTCCGATTTCGTATCCGATGTTCAATTTCTCTTAATATAGAGGTAGTAAAATGTCACTAACAAGAGGCTTAAAGGATGTCGCGTTGTGTTTTTTAGATTCGTGCGAAATTAAAAAGCATCTCTTCAAAGTTTGCCGGGGGAGGTTCTGACTGAATATAATGGGATTTTTACCACCCTAGCTTCCTTTGAATGCAGTTTTTATTTTAACGTTAACAAGAAATAAACTGATTCAGTGTTTGAGTGAAGGAGAAATGGGGAAACATAAAGCTAATATACTGACGTTAACATGGGAATTTATTTTCGAGGTTGGTACTAAGTGAGAGCTGTAACTTTGGACGAGTCAAATTGGGCGAAAAACAAGTCACGAATTATTTCTGAGAGCATTTCATGCCCTTAAATAAAGTACTTATTCTCCTTTTTTTGGGCGAAATTATGCAGCTAAGATATTTTACCAGGTTGCTACGCTTCATCGTAAAATCCGTCTGTACAAATCCTGTTGGATCTCCGCACTACTAATTTCAACACGAGGTTCCTAACGAGAAATGCGAGGTCCCCATTAAGCCATTATTATTCAAGCATTTCCGAGTTTTAGTTTTAATGAACACCGGTAATTAATATTTTCACAAATTAGTCCGTTTGCTCCTCAATGTGTTAAATTGATTAACGGATTACCCGACCGTGCGGCTTTATTATGTTTTGATAATGTTGACCCCCCATTAGACGAAATCCGAGATCGTAATCTACGTTCATTTGTCGGCGGTCCGTTGTTGTTGAGATCCGAATTAATTTAGGACATGCCCCGCGGTTATGCGCCGTTTCGAATAAGGGTAGGTAGTGTGGATTTTTGTGAACGGTTATTTCTTTACTAACCACAAGCGAGGATTAGCTCCACGGGATTACTTCGCCAGTGTTTGGTAGAGGGCGAAGTTTTGTAAAGGCTCTAGGGGGATAAGTGGGTAAAAATCGCCTCTCCTGGATTTTTAACTCGAAAGGACATTTTTTGAACATCCCCTCAGCTAAATTTTTAACATAAAAAATCGGTGTCAGCTTCGAAAAATTTGAAAAAGTTCTTGGACGTGATCTTCTAAGTAGAGGTGAACCCTGATTCTTTTCAGATTTTTTGGATCAAAATTGGAGCCAGGAAAAATATTTCACACTTTCGATCATTTTTTAGGTTATGGTGGTCATGGCCAACTTATAAACAGCAGTTTTGGGCATATCTTTTCACATGCTTTCAATTACCAAAATTATGCTCAAAATTTGAAAAAAACCCTTTATCGCATGTTTTCCATATATTTGGCACTTAACCTCAAAATTACATTTTTCGGCGGACACTAGCACATATAATAATACTCCTAAACCTTACTCGAAGCATTAGAGCTGTCACTTCTTGGCCGCAATATGGTCAGTACTTGAAAACTCCTCTTTTTCCACAAGCTTTTCATGTTTTGGCACATAACCTCAAAATTAGAAATATTTTTCCTGGCTCCAATTTTAATTAAAAAAAATCTGAAAAAATTAATTCTGTTTTTACACTTAAAAACTCACGCCAGTGAATTTTTTTAGATTTTTCTGAGCCGATGTTGGCTAGGAATTTGTTTCTCAACAAAAACACGTCTTTTATGCTACGAGGACCCCGGTAACACTTAGTGGGCTGAAAATTTAGCCAGAAGAAACGGCCATTTCAAAATAAAAACACGTCAAGATGCTTGATTTTACGGCAAACCTGCATTTCACCGATATCGATTTAAGAGTTTTTGCCGCCCAAGATAAAATTGTTGCAGGAATAATCCAGACAAACTGCGGGAATTTTCCACTTCACGCATCGTTTTATCTCCGACTTCTTCTCACTGCACTACTTGCTATAAATCACGCTTTAAAACCAACAAAAAACAAATGAGACGTAAAAAACACTACACCCCTATTTGTCATAGGCTGCGCACGCCTTTTTTCTTCATCATTAAAGCAAAAGCGGATAACCTGGCTAGACTGCCGTCGCTTAAATATTTTTCCAGGTTTACGTAATCGAAGCGGAGGAGGAGGATCTTGAAAAATATCGCTTCTTGCTTCTAGACGTGCGATTTATTTAGGAGAAAAGCGTTCAATCTCAGTATTCGATGTGTAATATTTTTGGTGATTTCCTTCGGAACATCGGATGGAAAACCGTTCAAAAATCAAACAGAACCATACCTAAAACGTCACGGCAAAGAGATGTTATTTATTACATTGAATCTGCAACACATAGTATTACATATATGACTATAAGCAGATGTCACTTCACACGTATACTATCATGCACCTCGTGCTCTCGCTTTTATTTCTAAATTATCTTTAGAGGCAGTTAAAATAGATTTATTTCACTTTCCTTTTCCTAGTAGACTGAAGACCGTCATCCTCGTTTAACTGACAATAGACTTTAGTCGATAATCAGGTTTCAAGGCAAAGAATGCTCGGGCCCCAGTTTTTTGAGAGTCTGCTCCGGGTAGTTTATACTCAGGATAATATCGGAGACAATTTATTCTATCTATAGTTCGGAAAATTCACGAAAAATTATTCAAAAATGTCATCAAAGTCGCTTGAAGTGCAGAAATTAAATACAAATCAGTGATGTTCAAGAGAAGCCTCGAATTTATCAGAGAACATGCGCTCCGATGAAGTTCAAACTTTACGAAACTTTCATCTATTCTTGGTTAAAATTCCAATTCCTTATGTCCTAGCGATTTCCTTTCAAAAACTACGGGAAAGTTGGGGAAAACTGACCCAATTTCAGTGAGTCCCCTTGATCTTAACCGTAGCGACCCTAAGGAGACCAAAATCTGTGACAAACCCACCGGGCATTTCGCCAAGGAACATTTATTATCCCTCGACTGGAAATCGTTGCATGATAATTGCACTTGTTCGATCTTTTTTACCGTAAATTCGTTTTGTCTTATGAGGACGAAAACGTTAACGATCAGCCCATAATTTAATTAGGCATAACATAGCGGAAATGATGAAATGGTGAAAGATAAATTGGAAAAGAGGGGACACGCCTGATAGTACGGGTCTAATGACGGCTAATGAATTATGGTGTGGTTGTTCGCAATATTCCCTTTATCTTTTGTCACTTTTCTCCATCGCTGCTTGGTTCCCTTGCTACTCTGGCAACTTTGGCAAAAATATCAAAAAATCAGAGACTAGAAACGTTGCTTCCATTAGTCTACCTTTATAGATTAGGGAACGCTGATTTCAACGCGCTTAGTTTCATGGCGATAAGACGAGGAATAACGGAGATAGAGAAGATTAAATATTTTGAAAATGTTCCAAATTTTTCAACTTTTTCAAAAATATCAAAGTCTAGAAACGTAACATATTCGTTGGTATATCTTTATAAAAAAGGGGACGCCGATTCCAACGCGCTTAGGTTCATGGCAATAGGACGTATATTTACCGAGATAAAGGCGAGTAAATATTTTGAAAAAGTTCCAATTTTTTCAACTTTTTCAAAAAAATCAAAGTCTAGGAACGTAACATTCCTTGGTATGTAAAGACATACCAATAAAGATATAAAGATAGGAAAGGGGACGCTGATTCCAACGCGCTTAGATTCATGGCGATAGGACGTATATTTACCGAGATAATGGCGATGAAAGATTTTGAAAATGTTCCAATACACCCCCTTTGAACTTTTTCAAAAAAAAAACAAAGTCTAGGAACGTAACATATTCCTTGGTATATCTTTATAGAAAAGGAGACGCAGATTCCAAAGCGCTTAATTTCATGGCGATAGGACGAAGAATAATGGAGATAGAGGCGATTAAAGATTTTGAAAAAGTTCCAAGTTTTTCAACTTTTTCAAAAAAATCAAAGTCTAGGAACGTAACATTCCTTGGTATGTCTTTATAGGAAAGGGGACGCTAATTCCAACGCGCTTAGGTTCATGGCGATAGGACGTATATTTACCGAGATAATGGCGATGAAAAATTTTGAAAAAGTTCCAATACACCCCCTTTGAACTTTTTCAAAAAGAAAAACAAACTCTAGGAACGTAACATATTCCTTAGTATATCTTTATAGAAAAGGAGACGCAGATTCCAAAGCGCTTAGTTTCATGGCGATAGGACGAAGAATAATGGAGATTGAGGCGATTAAAGATTTTGAAAAAGTTCCAAATTTTTCAACTTTTTCAAAAAAATCAAAGTCTAGGTACGTAACATTCCTTGGTATATCTTTATAAGAAAGGGGACGCTGATTCCATAGCGCTTAGTTTCATGGCGATAGGACGTGTATTTACCGAGATAAAGGCGAGTAAATATTTTGAAAAAGTTCTAATTTTTTCAACTTTTTCAAAAAAATCATAGTCTAGGAACGTAACATTCCTTGGTATATTTTTATAGGAAAGGGGACGCTAATTCCAACGCGCTTAGATTCATGGCGATAGGACGAGGAATAAAGGAGATAGAGGCGATTAAGGATTTTGAAAAAGTTCCAAATTTTTCAACTTTTTCAAAAAAATCAAAGTCTAGGAACGTAACATTCCTTGGTATATCTTTATAAGAAAGGGGACGCTGATTCCATAGCGCTTAGTTTCATGGCGATAGGACGTGTATTTACCGAGATAAAGGCGAGTAAATATTTTGAAAAAGTTCCAATTTTTTCAACTTTTTCAAAAAAATCAAAGTCTAGGAACGTAACATTCCTTGGTATATTTTTATAGGAAAGGGGACGCTGATTCCAAAGCGCTTAGTTTCATGGCGATAGGACGAGGATTTACGTAGATACAGGCGATTAAAGATTTTGAAAAATTTCCATACCCCCCTATTGGAACTTTTTCAAAAAAATCAAAGTCAGGAAACGTATCATTCGCGGGTTTATCATTATAGATTAGTGATCGTTGATTCCAACGCGCTTAGTTTCATGGCGATAGGACGAATTTATTAATTTAGATGCCCAGTCCCCTAAATTCCTTTTGGCTCTTCCATTTTTTTGGTAATTGAATAATTTTAGTAGTATAACGTTCCTTATTAAGTGATTTCCAACCAGACTATATCATTATGAGCAATAACTACGTGATATAATTATTCCTCTGGATAATTTTTTGCACTGACTATTTAATTATTCAATTGAAGCATTGGGCTAGTTGTCCTCGTTTAATCCAACAAATTATAGTGGGGGAAGAAACTCTTCCCAAACCGTAGTTAATCCCATTAGGTTTTCCATGTTTCCGTAAATTTCTAACAACTTCCAGCTTTCCCGATATTAATAAATTTAAATAAATCAGTCGCCCTCCCCGGCATTCAACTACATATTAAATTAAACTATTTCCGAAACTAACCCCCCCCCCCCCATTTGGCGAAAGGATTTAATTCGCCGAGCACCTTGAAAACCAATAAGGTTGTTAGAGACCCGACGCTTTAATATGCAAATGTGAAATCTAATCTGGTATGCGTCTAACCTTTTTGAACTCTTAACTATCATCCCATGCGAGATCCCTCGATTTAATTTAAACCCTGTTTATCCCTGTCTTCCTTCGACGTTTATTCCAAGCGAATTTTTGAGATGTGCCAATTAAAGTATTAAAGCTCTCATAGCGCTTTAGTTCAGTCTACTTAAGCTTTTGAACTATTCTCGTCACACATTTCCACTGTTTTGCGGGAAGTATTAATCTAACAAAGCCCTTACGATAATTATATTTACCTCAATTTTTCGTTGCAATTACGAGATTGTCTCCTCGTCGCTGATTTTATTAATATCTCACAGTAGATTCTACCCTAATGACCGTCTGTTGTTCCCTTAATTTGGAAAAAGAGTAACCGTATAAATTGGGGGATGATGATAATAATTTTAATGAGTTTTCTGGTGGAAGCGAAATGGGAGATCCTATGCGTTATTGATTATTAAAGGATTTTCAGATATTTTTACGTATAATGCTCGTTATCATCGTGATTAAAAGAAGGTTGGGGATTTAACGAAAAGTACTGAAAAAGATTTTGGAGGAATTCCCAAGGTTTGAAGTTCTACGTCCTCCATTAAAGTAAAGGAAAAGTTCTCCAAAATCTATATTTCACATGAATGATGCCTGAAACATAATAGATATTCGCTTAATACATTTAGCGAAGCCATTGATAAATGGTGCTTTCGCGCAACTTTTAGGAACCTCTATTCGTCAGATACCCTAATCATCTGCTTTTGACCCCCCGAAATATAATAGAAATGTGTGTGCGAGTGTGCGGAGATAAACTTGTATAAATCAAGAACCTTTTTCTTTTCAGAGATTCATCCGCAAATGGCCCTTTTGCTTCCTATATATGTGTTTTATTTATTACACCAATTTACTTAAAATGTGCTTCCTCTCATTTTTCAAAAATTATTATTATGTCCTTCTGCCTCTCGTTCGTTTCCGTTGGAAATTAACCCTACACTCGACCAAGCAACGTGTGTAGATGGAAAAACATGTTTATGTGGCAAGAACTTTGAATATTTTGGTAGTTAAGGAAATAACGTCAGACTCTGAAATTATCCTGAGTTAATAACGAAAATAAACTGCGTTATCTTTTGCCAGCCGTATTTCTATGCTTCGAACGTAAGGTTCCTTGTTCTTCCATCGTTGTCAGCCTAATACTGTTATGAGATTATATCATCGACTCAATAAATCTTCAGACAAAACTCTCAGCCCTTTCCAACTACTGACTAGGATATATTTTCAACATCTACTTCGATTTACCTGTGTGTTTACGAATAAATGCAGTACTTTTGCACAGGAACGGTTCGCACGTGGCGAAACGAGTCGCGGATCGTTCATTATATCGGCGCAAGAAGACGATCCGATATCCGATAAACATCCGAGTCCTTCTAATTTCCACAGAACGCGGCGGCTCGGAGAGCATCTTGGGGTCGTGGGTTCCCTTTTGGGCCCGGATACTCTCTCTTTAACCGACCGTCTGGCTCTCTCTGGACAGAGAGCACATTGTCTGGGCCCCCCTCTTTTCTTCGCGCCTTTCCCATTTACCACTTGCCTTACTAGGCATGTCTTTTATCTAAACACCTCTCCGCTTGTTTGATCAGCGCGTTTATGGAAGTTTATAACGCTTCACCTTGGCCTGGTCGTGATAATATGTCAGTAGTTAAAGTGACTAATTTTCTATTGTAGATCTAATCCATCTTCGGTTAAAATAGATTCCATATTGCGTGGTAGTTCATTTTACTGAATAACTGGAAAAAATTTAGCGGCGTGTTTTGTCCTCTCTCTCACCACATTTACAAAATTATTTATGGACGTTTACCCTAGCAATTCGGCCCATATTAGATTTATCTCTCCGACAGGAAATAAATCACTCATATTAATTTACTGCTTAAGTTAAAATTAGTATTCTCCACAGTCTCCCATTTAATTAACTCTTAACCTCCAAAGAGAACGTGGCGGCTCCAGATTCAACTTGTCCCTGCGAGTTATTTTTATGGCAGCCTTGTAGGCGGTGAATTAAAAATATTTTTGCAAGGGTGTGCCCGGGGTACGTTCAGACGGCCCTGCAGACTTATTAAGCGGGATTAGCATAACATATATTTCATATGGGATAAGAACTTGGGATCGGGATAGGGGACTCGTTTGTTTGCGAAGTGACAGGAAAGTTTTGAATATTCTCTGATGATTTCGGGAGAGCAGGTTCGAATTGCCGAGTTGTTTACGAACTGTATCGATTATTTACAGGGGAAAATAACGCCTTTCTAAATGTATCCATGCGAAAATTTCAAATTGAAGACATAACAGTGTGTAATACATTCTAAAGGCAACGTATCTACTTTCAATTAAAATTTAATTGTATTACTGAATTCATGAGTACCGATATTTGCACCGTATTGTATATGAAAAGTCACTGGGATGTACAAGGCTGTTAAATTTCACTTTCCCTTATTTCATAAACAATAGCATAAGGTTATTACCGGAAGTGCCCCTTGAATATCAAAAGTTGCTTCAGAGGGTCGCCTTTGTCAAGCTTCAAACGTATAATGGCATGAATATATGAGTTAACAGCCCTCCTCAGCTCCATTTCAACGACGAATTACCCTTATTATGCGCCATTCCGTAACCGGTGGATAAATACGTTTCAATATGTATTGTCATAAGTGGGTTGAATTTATATTCTCAGGTTTTTTGACACGTGTTTTTGACTGTTGGGCGTCATCAGTACGGTGCAGCCTGTTTGGAAGAGTTTGGAACAAGCGATGGGAAGAAACAGTAAAAGATATTTAAAATTTTTGTTTGGAAAATCCTTTTATTTCCATGCCATAAGGGGTATTATACCCTTGAGTATTTTTCGGTTCTCAAAATTTACCTAAAAAATTGCCTTAGCGGTTTATTAGCCTTGGTGATTTATTTTTTCTTTAATATCTACATTCTCTATTTGAAATATTTTTCCTAAACCTCCTTAAAGGGCTCTTTACTTTGGAATTTCCTCTTCAGTTTCTCTAAAGCACCTGTATTCACTTATTTCAAAAGTCGCTACTTCAGCTCATCTGTCTGATACCCCAACTTAAAATAATGTTTTGTAAAATTGCCCTAAAGGATATTTTTGTGCTTGTAAATTGATATACAGTGCGTGCCTCATACCATGGACACATCGCCATTTTTTTAAAACTTACTAGAGACATTTTGATATTAAATACATGGTATATGGATCCTGTAAAAAAAGCGGGGGAATATGATGTGATTTTTTGTCTCATTGTAGTAATTCCAAAATGGACAAGAAAGAGCTTTTCTTATGAAAAACGCGAGTAGAAGGCTCATTTTCAGTTACATGCAAGTAGGGAAAATCTCTGACTAGTTTTCTTTAGGTTCCATATTCCGAAAAACTAAAGAAATATTTTGGAATCTAAGCTATAATCGTGCTAGGTTTAAAGTTTCTCGAGAAGTGCCTTAGAATTAAACCAACAAAAACCAAATTCTCCCTTATTTTCCGCCCCATTGAAGAGGAAAATTCCCTCTTACAGTATTTTGCTAGACCATCATGGGCCCTAAGCTATAAGCGTGCCAAGTTTAAAGTATCGAACTGCTAACGATTCGGGCAAAGTTAAATAACTGTCGTATGTATTTTTCACCTCGTCTAAATGATATATTTAAAGCTGGAGTATTTTCTGAACTCTCTTAGTATCTAAGCTATAATTGTGCCAAGTTTAAAATTTCTAACTACTCTAGAAGTACCAAAAAAAGGTAAATTCGCTCTTATTTTTCACCCCATTAAAAAAGAAAGTTCTCTCTTATAGTATTTTGCTAGACTATCATGGGTCCAAAGTTATAAGCATGCCAAGTTTAAATTTTCTAACTATTTAGCTATTCGGGTAATGATAAGGTAGTGTCATGCTTAATTTTCACTTCCTCTTAAACAGAAATTCGAAGTTGGAGTATTTTTCTGAACCATCATTGAATCTAAGCTATAATTGTGCCAAGTTTAAAGTTTCTTACACCTAGAGAAGTACCTTAGACCCAAATCAACAAAAAACTAGATTCGTCCTTATTTTTTAGACCATTGAAAAGGAAATTTCGGTATTATAGTACCGTTCTGCTAGACCATAATGGGGCTTAAGCTATAAGCGTGCCAAGTTTAAATTTGCTGGTTATTTAGATAAAGGAAGTGTCATGCTTATTTTTCACTTCCTCTTAAAGACAATTTCGAAGTTGGAATATTTTTCTGAACCGTCATTGAATCTAAGCTATAACTGTGCCAAGTTTAAAGTTTCCTACCACTCGAGAAGTACAAAAAAATAAATTCGCCCTTATTTTCCAACCCACTGAAAAGGAAAATTCGTATAGTTTTTTCTAAATCATCCTGAGGGCTTAAGCTATAAGTCAGCTACGTTTAAAGTGTCGAACTATTCGGGGCCTAAGATATAAACGTGCCATGTTTTGGTTTGCTAGCTATTAGTGCACTGTTTAATAAATTTTCCTTCCAAAACGATAATTGGAAGTTGTATTACGAAAATTTTAGAACCTATTGAGCCTCAATCGAATCGTTTTGCCTGTCATGCCTCTTGCACGCGTTATTTCAGATGTTTGTATGCACATTCTACATCCATTTACATATTTTACCCCCAATTATACGTAACATTAGGTTGTTTAACACGCCTTCAAACCACATTTCAAACAGATTTTGCGCTCATGGCGTCCAGAAAATACCCCCTTTTGCCGCCTTCGCGGAACGTATTTATCACATTATTATTGCTCCAAGGTCACCATAAAATTTTTATGCGAAATTAAACGCAGTCTGGGGAGACGTTTAACGATTAAGAGTTAATTAAAAGAGTGGCCGGGGTGGCAGCACCGGAGGGCTGGAGGGGAAGAGGGGACGCCAGTAGGGGTTACTAATTGGCAGCGTCCTGAGGGTCTTATGTGAAATGGAAGCTTTGATTTTTTTTTTAATGTCACGTTCTCCTCGTAATTAAGGATTTCTAGTTGTGCAGGGGGAGCAATGGGAAAAAAGTACAAGTGTGAAGTGGGAGGAAAATCGTAGGAACCTTTTGGCCCGAAGGTGCACAGTAATGAGGTACATACATGACACTTCTACTCCTTACTGTCTTCTCCATGTTTTGCTAAGATCTAAGTGATTTATTTTTCCCTATTTTCCTTAGTATACTATGCATTATCCTGCTTCCCGCCCTTTCACGCAGGATCCTCCTGGTCTTGAATTTCCCACGGGAAAACGGGATTGGAAGTACTTCTCGCTTATTAATTTTTACAAATTTAAAAGCCCTATTGGGCCTGCTGCGCTATTAAATTTTCAATATCGAGGATAGAGAGGTGATGCTGCTTACATTTGAATATAGTAGGATAAACGGATCGAAGGCTATTAACGATCTCGTAATTCTAGCGGCGTAGACAGAGGGACAACAAAACCGACGCCGGCGTGAAATTGAATAAAATACGGGAGGTTTTTGGTTTAGCGAGGATCTAAAAAAGCAGGAACGTAACAATATATGAGCTGTCTTTCTTTTAAATGACTCTTTTAATGGAGCGGTTTTTCTGAAGGGTCTGAAGCGATTTGGGTAAACGAAATGAGTTCGATTTGAGGATGATGAGATTCGATGGTTAATTTATAAACACCAGTTTTATGTGAGCAGGACGTATGTCCGCCATTAGTAGAAATTTGCAAAGTATTTCATTTCATTCCATTTGCCAAAGCAACCACAGAACATCCACCCCTCAGGATAACTATCGACTTAAAATAGGTATTTAAAAAAATGCAAGCCCCTTACACTTGGGATAGATTTAACAGTCTTCTTATCTCTAGCAACTTTGCTCTTCTCCTCGTCACTTTTCATACAGGTAGTGTACTGATGATGGCTTTACAGTCATAAGTTGCCTTACGACATATTTAAAATTCAATCGTCTTTCTAGCTTCTTAAGAAACAAGTAACACAAACCGTAAAATACCTACACATAGAAACACGTATAAAATTATATTCTATCTACTACGAGAAGACACTGTATACATTGTCACGTTACGATTTTCAGATTGGTGCGAAATTAAAAATGCTATATGCTATTAATTAAGTAAATCCGTAATAATTACCGATCTACTCAATTAATGTAAGCCAAATTTCAACCTCGGATAGTTCGATGTGTAGTCCATCATTCCAGAAGATTTTAAATCAAAGAGATAAGGGGTGTGGCTGCAATTGGCTGAGGGAAATTTATAAGCTCGCTGTTAAAAAATATTATTGAACACGTGGTACTTTGGGTTAGTATGAACTGAAAGGTTGCATTAACGGACACACGAGCTAAGAGCATAGTTACTGTAGAAGAATAAAAGATTTTTCCATTCAGAATACTTCTTGTAATGAAATTGAGGCAAAATTCTTCATAGTAATTATATTCTACAAGCTCATATTTTTACTCCTAACGCAAACTGTATTAATCGAACTGTCTCGGTTTAAATCATGATTTATGTGATAGAAAACAAGCGTTCCACGTACACGTGTATAAGTATAACTCTAATTACTCTAACTAGGTACTATATTGATGGCATAATTGGGCTTAATAGGGCGAATAAACAAATCGATGGCTCTACAGATGCTACCAGATATTTCAGGCCGGATTTATTCGTTCGATAATTTCACGGGGAATGTGTGATTTGTTAGCTTCTATTTGGTAACATTTCAGCAGGTTATATTAACAAGCTATAGTATTTCCATGGAAAATACCTTGCACTCTCATTACTTTTTAGGGTATAAAAAATTTCGTGAATGTTATGCCTTTTGATAGCACTTTCACTTTGTTTTAGTGTTATTAGTTCATGCAGGTGATCTTCACTTGTGTCACCAAAAAATTTAATACTTGTATTTCTGCCTTATAATGACAGAATAAAGTTTCATATAAGTTCTCTCTTATATCTCGTGAGAAACGTTCACTGTTGCATAGTTAACAAATAGAATTTTTCCATGTACATCGAGAGATTTTAGCTGATCCATAGAAGAAATACTGTCTTCAAGTGAAACCGAGGAAAAATATACCATCACTATCGCGTCACCTTTAAATTGATAATTTTACCTGAAGTCTACCTGATCGATGAATATAAAACAAGACAATGGTACATTTAATTCTGGCTAGGACACTCAATTTACGCACACTATAGATCCAGCGTACTTCCTTCCTCGATCGAAGGTTCGGAGGAGGGGATGAACAGGGAAGATCTTCTTTCCTACCACAGGAGGCGACGGTAGGATCAACTCTGTTTCAACAGGAAACGCTGATGGGAACAGCTCTGCTATAACAAAAGACTTTTTAAAGTATTTAAATTCAACACCCTCGACGAACATGTACTCGATGAAGGTATTGGGCCGACTGCTCGAATCTAGATTAGTTAACCTTGAGGCCATTGTGGCCATACCACGAAGAGGAAGGAATTTACTACGTTTGTATATTCTAAGACAACCCTCTCCTGCCCTTCGTTCCTCGCTTACAAGCGCATTTGAAGGTTTGTGGATATCTCAGTGATTACGAGGGTTACAGGGTCGAACGATGCGGCAATCGAAAGGAAGTAACTTATAGAATAGTCTGTTATTAAAATTGAAGGTGTTAGCAAAAGAAATATTGTCATCAAGGGAATTTCTGTAACTCCTGGTGTTTATTTTCTTTAAGGACGCTATGAATGTATGGTGGACTATAGTCTATGAGGATCATTGACAGGGCGTAAATCTGAAGATCGCTTGTAGAATTCATAGATTATGAATACTCCTAAGTTCACCGCTTACACGCTCATTTGCAGTTTTGTTGATCTCTCAATGATTACGAGGGTTACAAAGTCGAACGAAGCGTCACTTGAAAGGAAATAACTTTAAAGAAAATGATAGGAAATACCACTGACACCTTAACATTGATCCAACAATGCATTACTCGATATCGTCGTCGAATACGAAGTAAAAGAATTAACAGTCTTGTAAAGTGCCTCGAGAAATATCGCGTAACACTCCATTTGTGCGATTCTCCTCGCCGCTTGCGACATGCTTTTAGGAAGCAGTAACGAATAGTTTCAAATTCTCTTTTTAAAAATAAATAACTTAGACGAGACGTTAGATGAATGGTGGGGTAACTGTATATTCGAATATAAGTTTGCTTGTATAAAATGTGAAGGGGAACTTTTCCTCGTGAGTACAAAAAGAATTAAAGCTGATACGTGGTTATTGTAGCTTGAATGCTGGAGTGATCGCTTAAATTTCAGCAATTGTAAATGTCTCATTTAAGACGGATGGAGGACTCTTTTGGTAGGAGACTGGGCGATTTATTTTTGCAGTAGGTACCGGCTACAACACCGAATTGCACTAGGGAGGGAACAAGGGTTTTTCGGTGGAAATGCATTATTCACTCTCCGGAACTGAACCCCACTACTGGACAAGATGAATGGTTTTTCTCGGCAGGGAGGGTCCGGTATGTCAATTCGCCAGAAATTTCCTTCCGTGATTCAAACGGGTCGCCCGCCATTGTATCATCCACATTAGAGGATGTCCGTATGGAATAATAATTCAAGCGCTAGCGCCATTTTCTTGATTTTAAAATAAATACGAATACAATAAAATGGAAAAGAAGTCAATCAATCGAATCCTATTCTTCCGACAGGCAAATATCCACCCGAAAAAACCCCAGGATCGAATGAAAAATCCGCGGAAACTAATCGAATCAACCCGAAATTAAAATTTAAAATTTCATCCTCGGCTGTCGTCCTATGGCCTTTCGCAATGGAAGTCACGTCGGTTCGCGGCACTTTTTGCCGTTTATTAAATACGTCGGTGCCTTTATGGAGTAAAATGTGTCACCCGCACGTCTAATCCACGGCAATAAAACCATTTGCAGGCTGCAGTTCACACGGCTTTTGCGACGAGAAATGGCGCGATGCGACAGCTCTTTTCTCTCGTAATAACACCAGAATTGCTTATAATGCGTTTTAATGAAAAGATTGAAACCTGCTATGGTTCCCAAATTTGCCCCTTCACTTTAATGGGCGCCACTAAAGAGAGTAGTTTTGTGGTTAGCGACAATAATTACTCCAAAAGGTTCGATATCCGATATATGAGATCAGAAAATGGATAATGAAACCAAGCGAACAAGCGAACACGAACATCCCCACTCTACATCTTTCCTAAACTAGTGTGAGAGATCGCGGCGGGAGGGGGTGGAAGGAGAAGGTGCGTATGTGTACATGTGCGCGGTATGGCTGCGCCTTTCGTCTATTTTGCTTTACTGTCGTTTTACAACCATTTAAAGTGTACAATTGTCCTTATCCTCTTTCTTCCCAATTTTTTTGTATTTATATTCAGAGTGTTCACACTTTTCAAGATTGTCAAGCATACATTAGCAATATGTTTTCTTCAAGTGTCTTTTCATTGTCATTGGCAAGATATTACATGTGTTACAGTGAATTCAGTTTAAAACGAACTTTTGCGTCACTGTCCATTATATATGAATCTTTTGCAACCATTTAAAATATGCAATTTTCCTTTTTTCCCCAATTTTTTTGGATTTATATTCAGCAGTGTTCATACTTGTCAAGGAAACATTAGCAATACGTGTTCTTTAGGTATCTTTTCATTGGTATTGGCAAAATATTACATATGTTGTAATGAAAACAGTTTAAAACGATTCTGTTAACGAAGACAGCAAGGGCATACGTAAGAGCATAATGTATGAACACTACGCTCCACAACATTTGTCAATAAATTGTTAATGAAATTCCATAAGGAATATTTTTCTCTAACCTGCTGTTTGCAGGTCCGGGTAGTTTATACTCAAGAGAAGTACCCGGAAGTTCGTAATAAATATACATAGATTTTAGAAAAATGTTGGATTTATTTAATTCCACTGTTAAAACACTCGGCAGGCAATGAAAACAGTGGCAGAAACTATTCTTTGTTTACATTCTATGCAAAAGAAAATCACAATAATATTTCGCTTTAAGCGTTCATTGGACTCAAAATATGTGGAAAGGGTTTACGAAAATATTAATACGTTATTTACAATTGAGATTAACAAACTGTTTAATTTAGAGATCTATGGGAATAACGTGCAATTAAATACAAGCTTTAAATCAAAAATAAATTAAGCGGATCGGTGACTCGGGAAATTTTTCATACGTTAGCCAATGATAGTGCGACGTGTAAGGGCTCTTATTTAACAAATATTTTATATATAAAACGTACAGATAATGTTGGAGATCGTAGACATGCGCCTCTAATAAATGTTTTAATGATTATAGTATTTAAACTTCTGAACGTTCTTATGTTAACGATCCTTAAAAACTTTTCCATTCACACTCTGTTTCTATAGAGCCACTTCGTATTTATTCCTGACAGCCTTTTTTAAGCGTTATTTCTTTTTACGGTATCTTTAATTTAATTTCGTGCTAGGCAACATCTGCGACAAAGAAGTATACGAGTAATTTGATACTTTTAGTACGATACAATTACTACGTATATAAATGTCTACCGAAGGAAATAATTGTTGGTTTTGAACTATACGTTTCTCATTTGTTCGTGTATCAGGTATATTTGTCAAATGGATCACTACTATACGTATTCTATGATACTTCTGAGGTAATTTATGATTTTTTTGTTTTTATTTCAGGTGAGTACCTTCTCTTTTCTGCAACTTCATTGTTTCTCAACGTGTCACGTGCAGTGTTTGCTTCGTTATTACTTAAGGTACGTACAGTTAATGCGCAATTTTTAGTGGATACTTTTATAGTGATATCATGGAAATCTTGTGAAAAAATTTGGTCATGTGTTCAGAATCTTGCGCATTCATGAGGGTGGAAAGGCACTATTCCTCACTGTCAAATGACCCAGTTTCAAGAATTTATATACCTACTTTTCCACCTATTTTACACGCATTGTAGCAATACAAGTTACAATTATTAAAAGGATTCGCGGTGTTCGGAGCACTTTAAGCAGACAAGATTGTCTAATACCTCGATATCAAAATATCGCTACTTGAACTACAGTTGTTGTCCTTTTTGTTTTTCTAAGTCTTTTCTAAGATCTAAGTTGACTTAGATCTTTTCTAAGTTGACTACAGAAGTCAACAAAATTTTAAATTTGATATGAGCAATTTTCATATAGTTCTGTATATGGTCATCGCCATAATTACTTTTCGTTTAAGTTTATCTAGCTTTGTATCAAATCAAACCCACGTATATTCCTTAATTGATGATTAGTGGAATCGTAGAATGCTCCAATAAGTACATTACATTTATGGCCCTTCAGTGGCAAAATGGTTAATTATATTATAAGAGGATGGTAACGCGTTTGTTCTGTACAGAACCTTTTACAGTGGATGTATGCGATCTGACATGTTGCATTATCCTACTGTGTATACGAGGGTTAAGAAGTGATCGAGGTCGGACCGCCAACTGAACACCATTGCATTATGCCGTTAGAGCTAAGATGGGTTAGCCGAGGTCGGACCGCGACTTGAACACCGGAGTCGCAAAATCTGATTTTCCTAACTTTCTGTTATTTTTTAGTCAAAATCGAGACTATAGGGCCAATGCTTATATGTATGTGTCGTAATGATTGTGCGGATACACTCGGTTTCGATATTTAATACCAAGTTGTTCTCATAACTTTCGGAATATTTAACGCAACTTTACTAGTTTTCTTGCTAAAATAAATCCCTTGCGATTTTGTATATAAACTTTCGCCTTGTTCGTTTTGAATAATTCAATACTGAATTTCCAATTCAGTGTGAAACATTTTTGAATTATAATACTAACGGCATTTAACGTTATTGCAGTATGCACTTTGAAATTATCCCTGTTCCATCGAGAGTTGATGAAAATTGCAAGGAGGGTGGTCGAAAATTAACCAAAAATCGATTATACACGGGCATTATTACAAGGTTATTGGGAGCGCCGTGGAAATATTAATTTTCCGGTAGAATCTTTGAATGTAATTCGTTGAAAATGCAATTTAATATCGCTTTTGAGTCTATTGTTGTGTAGCCAATGAATTATTTATTTTAACGAGCGGTCTCATTCCTGTCGAGAAATTTTTTCGTCGAGCCCGTTTTCTTCCAAATCACGTCGTTAAATTAAAAGACTTTAACTCCCAAATTCTTTATCGTACTTTACACAAATTAGTGTGATAAAAAAATTTCTTGTATAAAATTCTTGGAAATCCCAAGCAGACAATGAGCCTGCAAAGTTTTTTTATTACTAAATCACATTTCTACCTCTCATTTTCCGGCATTTTTCATTGCCGGAAAAATTTTATATTTCGCAAACGGATAACTCGAACCGTATTTTTGAATTGCAAAATTCTTTATGAATGCCACGAAGGAAAACTTCCATTGTAACAGAAATCGTGAAACCAGTTCTTATAAAGGGGAAAAATCTTTTTGTTTCCCCATAAATATTTGAGCAGTTTAGGTAGCAATTTTTTCCTGTGTGTTACCACAAAAGATACTTGGGGTTTGAATCCGTTTGGGATAAAAGTTTACTGTTTTCCACTTAACACCCGGATTATTTCTTGAAAGGAAATAATGTAATTGTGGTCCATTGAGCGTTTAACAAAGCCTTTCACGTCATTATTAATAGACTTATTTGTCGCCATTGGAGATATATTCAGTCCAGAAAAATGGAGGGAAAAGCCAAGCGGCGAAAAAACCCTCAGGTTTAACGATTCGTTTTCAGCCAGAGTTGAAAATTGTATCATAAAAAATTGTAAAAATATAAAATTGAAGAAATAAGTAGATTGAATGATCGAGAGTCTCAACTAGTGGGAGTCGATTGTGATAGTCCCGACCAGTGAGAGTCGTGGCTGTAACAAACAAACTGAGAATGAGATCTCGCGAATATTGTAAATCATATTGTAATTACCGTTACAAACTTGCTTTAAAAATAATCGCACTATAAATTACACAAGTATTTACAATATCGCGCAGTTTGACAGAAGAATAATGGCCCTTGTCTCCCATAAAAGCATTTCTCCTTCCCGTTCCTGTGCTGCCTGGTGGAAATAGAGAAATAAACTACTCTGAAAGTTTCGTGGACTAATGAGATATCGTAGAAGTTGGGTAATATTAAGATTTTATTGAAAAGGTACCGGTTTTGTAAACAGTTGTATGTAAGGAACTTAGAAGATAAAATATCATATTAACGTTACTGCATCCGTTTGGAACTGAAAATAGTGTAATTATGTTGTCTGAAAATTTAACTTGGTTAAGTAACTTATGAAGCTTTGTTTGTACTCATGTGACTTTCCATTTTAATGAAATATGTTTAAAACAGTTGTCCCTCGGTCAGTTTACAAATAGTGTCTTGCCCGTAATTATCTTAAGTTTCAAATACGAAACTCTAGTTTTATAGTTCATAAACCGTGAAAATTGAGTTTACGAGTCGTCGTAAACCGATAATACCTCATATATGTACTTAGGAAATCTGGTTTGATCTCATAAAGTTGATGTAAGAATATGTGCTGTAATGAATTTTCCACAAAAGTATATATAATAACAGCGTAGTTTGTGGATATACTTTTGTCATCTAATTTTATATATCGCCTTTAAAACGCCGACAAATTAAGAGATTTATTCAGACCTCCGTAAAGAAAATATTTGTTTGCGAAATTTACATCAGCAAGCGACGTTTATGTCATTCTACGCTTCATCAAAAGGGTTTTTAAGCTATCTCAAGAGTGCCAAGCTTCGAGGAGGACAGTTAAAAATTGAACTAATCGCGATCAAATCTCTCCCTTCAAATTTCCTGGAATGAAGGATTTTGTATCAAACTACACGAGGTTCAAATTTGGCTTAAGTTGATCAAGTAGATAGGCATGCACAAAGAGGCGATAAGATATTAAAGACGCTTTTAGTTTCGCAAGAATCTAAAAATCATACGTAACATGCGATAACCCGGTCGGTTGCATACTTTTAGATACCTTATCGATTCCCTTAACTCATTTCGCTACACATAAAGTAGGACGTAGTAAAAGGTAAAGTAGGACTACAGTAGGAAGAATAAATGCTGTTGATATTGCATATATTAAGGTTGTAGTGGGCTATACAGCAATATTCTCTGAAGCATTCAGAATAAGTATGAAGCTGTTTTAAAATTACTTAAAATCCCCAGAAATATTTAATGAAAGTAATCAGCGTTATCAGGGGATGAATTAATTCGAACTTCTCTGAATTTTAATCAGAAAGAGAAACGTTTTCGGATCGTTTCCGGAAAAGGGTGGCCTTAATGACCTTTTTGGTAATTTTCACCCCTAGTCGAAACGCGATGGAAAAATTTTTTTGGGCGGTCTCCAATTGGCAAGGTTTTTTAGCGGAGTAGGGGAATCGCGATATCGTCGTAGAGGGGGTGGGAAATCCTGTTGATATACGTGGTGCTATTTTAATTAGTGCTAACATGTTAATTATTGTGTAAACCCTTGGGGTTTTGTGGTGTTACTTCTCATTTCCATACGAACGTTTAGAAGATATTTGCCTGTGCCATTTTGTTGAGTTATTAAATCAATGGGTAATTCGAACTAATCAAACAAAGTTTGTGGTTATTACTGAATTATATTATAAAGTATTCGCCACGATCCTCGATTAGGCCTTTGACAGAAGGTTATTACTATGTGATGAAGATATTACTATGTTGTTTAATTGGGTGCAACCTTTGTTTTCTTTGAGGAAAGGTCCAGGTTCTAGGTTTAACTATTTGTACTATCGGCTAGTGCTCAGGAGAATGGTCGTGGATTCGCAAACGACCTACAGCAAGATATCGTAGTTAAGCAAAATGCTTTATTTCTGTGCAATAAATACGGTTATGAGCAACAAAAGTTTTGGAGCAAAAAATCAATTACAAAAATCCTTGTTTACAATTATTATTTTAGGCACTTTTTCGATTGAATTTTTAGAAAAAAAATATTTATTTTATCGAAGTAAGGATGTGTTTATTTACAAGGACAAATGATACATACAGAGATACCAATTAACTTATGTAAAGCTAAGTGATCTATTAAGCTGAGCGTGTTAAATTATTCTGAAAGTATGCCTGTATTATTTTCTATTTTCAGTCACGATTTTCTCTCCTGAGTACTAGCCACTATGTTAAATACAAAAAACCTGCAATTTCTCCCCAAAAATTGAGAGGGAGGCGCTAAATGCAAAATCGGGAACAATATGATACCAACATTAGGTATTACAATTTGGTCCCCTTTTGAGTTTGTTAGTTTAGTACGTCAAACGTCTGTTTCAAATCAGTATATAGTAAATGTATGTGAATAATATAATAATAATGTCATGACCACGTGATTTCCACACTCTCAACAAGACAAAAGACGAGATCACGGCTCAGGCCAAGGTGAAGTTGTGTAAACTTTTATAACCACGTTGACTATCAAAGTGCGAAATATTTTCATATATCAAGAAGCGTGGAGAACACAAAACAAACTAGGAATGTGAATAGAAAGAGGAAAGGCGAGAAGAGGCTGGACCAAGTGTTGAGGCTACTGTAGGAGAGGATCACGGACATCAGCGAGAAGAGGACGACGTGTATTATACTATTGGACGTGGAGACGTCCATGGATGGACGAGATATGGCACAACGGACTACTTGAAGAAGAAGACAGTTGCCATCAGGATATCTATCTACAGAGGGAAGATAGAACGATGTTCGAAGAACTGGAAGGTAAGGATCAAGCCAGAGAAGAGTCAAGCATTATGAATAGGAAGAAAGAAGGAAGGGCTCGAATAAGAAAATCAGCATGAGAGATAAGAAGATCGAATGGAGCGACGACGCGAAGTTCTTAAGAATATTCATCTACAGAAGAGTGATATGGGGAAAAGAGCGCAGGACAAGCAGAGACTAAGCCAACAAGGACCAATGATAGGAAGAGGAAGTAGAGGATAAAGAAGATAATAATATGGGGACAAGCAGCGAAGACCAACATCGAGAAGCTAGAGAGGATACAGAACCAGGCAATGAGGAAAATAAAGAATGCACCATGGTACATGAGGAACGAGAAACTACGGAGGAAATCAGGGAGAGGACCAGGAAGGCAATAGGAAGGATGGATAAACACGTAAACCCACTAATAAGGAAGCCCACTACCCACTATCCACTGCGGGGGGGAGAAACCAAGAGTGAAGAGACCGAGACTGGCGCTACTGCCAACAGAAGAGGACGATCAATGGGGATAAAAAGGACAGGAACAACCAGGTAGATGGATAATACGAAGGGTGAAACGAAATGAAGCAGGGACCAGTAGGAAAAGCATTATTACAAACAAGAGGGAAAAGTAGTAAGGGGCCAATGACTCAACTCTTGAGTAAATGCCAGGACACAAACCGGGATGAGACGGTTGTCCAGACCAGGATGGACAGAGATTTGCCGGCCTGAGAAGAAACCGAGGAAACCCGCCGCCCGAAGATGCTCTCCGACCCATCACGCATCGTGGAAATTCGAAGGACCAGACCACAACCCTTTATTATGTAAGTCGCCACCTTCGCTTCACGCGCTCCAGGCCTTGAGATTAGCTGTGCCCAAATCTTTTTCCACTTGTATCTTTTTTGGTTTCTATTTCTATTTCTATTGGTTTTCCGCATCCAGGCGAGAATAAAATCTTTTCTTCCTTTGCTTTTCGATCATTTGTTTTATCCACAGCAAGCTCTACCCCCTGAGGCTACTAACTCCCTACCTCAGGTAGCTGTGATAATAATAATACATGTACTTCACCTGTGTTGTGTTCTCTCCATTTGTACTTTAAATATAGGGTACTTGTTATTTATTCAGTAGTGGTATTTTATAGGAGCAACTCGTTACCACCATTAATGATATTGTTAAGGTAAGTGTGAGGATGTTGTGTGTATGTGGTGGGGTTTACCGAAACTTGGATCGCCCCCACCTTCCATCCTTGGCAGTTTCCCGATATTTATGGGTTCCCGAAATTTTCATTCGATATGAAACACTACACTTGTACACGAGTCGAGAACTTAACACATTAAACTGCTTCCGTCGCAATATCCTTCCTCAAAACTTAATCACAATGGAGGCAATCACTTAAGTACAATCGATAAATTCCGCCGGCAAGAAATTCGAACCTATCATTAATTTACGGCTGGATTTTCCAGACATCTGGATATAAAGGACATCTCCGATGGAGAAAGGGTTAGGAAATGCGCCGCGACCGCTTTGCGGATATTACGGCGGAATCCCTCGGCGATTACGTTTGGTTTGATAATGAAAACCGAGTATGGCATTGGAAATTTCTGCAGGTAACCTTTTCCGCGCCATTAACGTTTCCAACCATTAGACCTGACCCTATTTACATACTTTTATAATAGGTTCCGACACCGGGCGGAATAGTAATTCCGAAGTTCGTTCGTCACCCTCCTTTATATTCATATAAATCGGTAAGCAAGATTCCTTGCTGTTAAGTGATGTTTTATGGCACATAAAATTTTTACGGCGCCTCCAATCTCCAGACAATAAAATGTAGATATAAACCAGCTCAGGTTTGCTTTAGGTAATATGTATCAAAACGACCATTGGTGCACTAAGGCGTTTTTTATACAATGAAATTCATCGATTAACGCTGGGAGAAAAATTGAAATAAGGATTAATGGAAGTGTCAATTAAGGGAGCGAGAGCAATTTGCCAGATTTACATGAGTAATGATGAAATATTGTATCACTACTAGGGATAATGGTGGGCATGCAGACTTTTTAAACCCATTGAAAATAGCGGATTATATCAGGAAAATTCAACTCGCAAGTAAAACGAAAATAGTGGAAACCCTTGATCCAAAATTCACGTTACGTCATCGATGGTTTTGTTGAAATAGAGGCAAACACTTATTTAAACTACTACTGTTGGTCCTTTGTATACAAACTGTGACTATTATAAAAACGTGTGGAGGCATTTCTTTCACTTCTCTTTTGGTGATTGATGATATCCCGCTAAGGATTTCTTGTACGGTGAGTGGAGGGTTTTCAGGCTGTTGGGCCGTGGTCGATGTAGGATTTTTCTTCCAGACGTTTCGCTTATATCTGCGGTAAGCAGACAAGATCAAGGAAATCACAATGGCACGATGGTGAAGTCTTTAGGATACTTCTCAAATATATTTCCAGAAGACATTACTGCCCTTTGGAAATTATGGCTAACCACGACTTAGTTCCAGTGGAACAACCACATTTATGAACAAGGTGTTGCTATGGAAGTTGGAGTCTTTGCCAATTTCTTTATGGGAAATTTGAACAAGAACCACTGATACAGTAAACAACGTCTTTAGAACGTCCTGGTGGATCAGTAGATAGATAGTAAATAAAAAACCTTTTAGAATCCCTTGGAAAATCCGTATAACCCAAATGGAGCCGTAGTATCCAGGATTCCCTCAGGTATAGAAGAAATTGAGTTTTCTGGATGAAACAGTGTCTATACAGAAGCTTTCAGAAACATGGGACGAATTTCCAAGGCTCCACAGGTGCACTGGGGAAAAATTTGGAAGCTCCAATTAACTTTAGCTCATGTATATATTGTTTCTACAAGAAAGCATGGCAAGTGGGAAGTTTTTTGAAGACATCGCCATTTATACATAAGCTTCCATGGTGCTTTTGAAGCTCCTGAAATATTCTCGGTATATTATATTGAGTCTTGCAAACATGTCAAGTTTTCCTTGGGTGTGTCATACTTTTTAGACTCCTTTTCTGTGAAGAAAAGGTTTTTTTGACATGGAAATATCTTTAATTTTGGAAATCTGCGTTATCAAATCGTAGGATCCAGGATTTCTTTAGGTGCAGAAGAAATTGGGGTTTCTGGATGAAACACTGTCTATACAGAAAAGCTTTCAGAAACATGGGACCAATCCATAAGGCTCCACAGGTGCACTGGGGAACAACTTGGAAACTCCAACTAGCTTTAGCTCATGTATCCGTTGTTTTACAGGAAAGGGAAGTTTTTTGAAGACGTCGATATTTATATGTAAGCTTCCATGAAGCTTTTGAAGGTCCTGGATTTCTCTGAATATGTCATATTGACTCCTGGAGACATCAAATTTTCTTTGGGTCCGTTAGTTTGCTTTTCAGGCCTCTTGTCCTTTGATGAAAAGTTGCTTTTGACATGGGAATACGCTCATTTTTGGAAATTTGCATTATGGAACCGTAGTATCCAGGATTCCCTCAGGTGCAGAAGAAATTGGGTTTTCTGGATGAAACAGTGCCTATACAGAAGCTTTCAGAAACTTGGGACCAATCCCTAAGGCTCTGGGGATCCCTAGTGCACTGGGGAATAATTTGGAAGCTCCAATCAACTTTAGCTCATGTATACATTGTTTCTGCAAGAAAGCATGGAAAGTGGGAAGTTTTTTGGCGACATCGATATTTATACATAAGCTTCCTTGATGCTTTTGAAGCTCCTGGAATATTCTGGGTATATCATATTGAGTCCTGAAAACATATCAAGTTTTCCTAAGGTCCGTCATATTTCTTTAGATTCTTTTTTTTTGTGAAGAACAATTGCTTTTGACATGGGAATACCCTTATATTTGGAAATTTGCGTTATGAAATAGTAGTATCCAAGATTTCCTCAGGTGCAGAAGAAATTGGGGTTTCTGGATGAAACACTGTCTATACAGAAAAGCTTTCAGGAACATGGGACGAATCCCCAACGCTTCACAGGTGCACTGGGGAACAACTTGGAAGCTCCAATTACCTTTAGCTCATGCATCCGTTGTTTTTGCAGGAAAGAAGGAAGTTTTTTGGAGACATCGATATTTATCCATAAGCTTCCATGAAGCTTTTGAAGCTCCTGGAGTAGTCTAGATATATCATATTGACTCCTGGAGACATCTCAAGTTTTCGTTGGATTCGTCATTTTGTTTTTCGTATACATTTTTCTTAAAAAAAAAATTGGTTTTGATACGGAAATACCCTTAGATGTAAACCACGTGGACCGAAATTTCGTTAGGAAGATGAATGCGATTACTTAATTTGACGCCCTACTTGAAAGCCCATTCAATTAGGCCCATTTTAAAGCGGTCGGTAAATTTCCGCCATCATCGTCGGTAATTCAATTGACGAAATCGAGCCGAATGTATTTATTAACGAGCAATTAGAAGAATCGATCGAATTATAACGGCGGTCTTGAATTTATCGTCGCATTTTAATAGTGCGCTTCTATCGAATCTTTCGGACCAACGCCATCTCCCCGTGAGTATCGGAAGGTTTCCATTGCGCACGGTATCGATCGGCGCGGAAAATGCGCAGAAAACCGCCCCGCTTTCCCCCAATAAAGTCAATAGCGAAATTCGCTCCGGGATCAATGAAAGTCTCGCGGGATAATCTTCCCAGGACAACCTTATAGATGTCGCCACCAGACCTATCCTGGGTGTTTCTTGACCTTAACAATTAGAAAATTTCAAGGGTAAGGGCAAGGGGGTTGATGTGAATCAGTGAGTCCTGTAGGAATGTGAAGGTTAGCAGGAATTCTTCGATAATGGCTACCGTTAGTTTCGAGAAAATGGCGGATAGTACCTAAAGATAGTATATAAATAATGTTATTTACCCATTTTACTTTCACACTTATTTATGTTATATATTTATGACAATTATTTTGTTAATAATTATTTGTACACACCGAAAAGTATTTTATATCAATCGAGTCTTCAGAATATACAAAAAAATAAATGTATAATATTTAATCTTAATTTTTGAAAAAATAATGTATTTTTTAATGTATAATTGGATAGAAACAAACTGTATATCAATTTAATCAATATACCTATTTTTTCATTGAACTATCTCATTAATAAAAGTCGCGAAACAATTAAAATTTTTCAAAATAACGGTTTATATTAATTGATTTAAACGAATTATCTTCATAAATAAATAATATAAATAAAACCTATTTAGATATTCTCATTCTAGGTTAAAAAGTATTTAAAAAATGATTGATTTTCCTCCTTTGCGGGCATTTGAAGATTGAAATTCGGGTTTAGAAATTTTAAAATCGGGCGTTATAAGTCGCTAGGGAATCGATCAATTACCCTTCATATTTGACGGTTAATCACGAGTTCATTTGTCAAGGGATCTTCCTGCAATTTTTTGTGGTGAAACTTCAACTTTTCGTTATTAATGACGCTTTATTATGTCTCTTAACGTTAATAAACAAAGCCTGGGGGAATTTTTGAAAATAAGGGCTAACTCTGTTTCGAAGGGTCGTAGGACATCTTTTTTTTTAAATTCGAGTAAAAATATCAGCTTTTCGAATAAATAAAAATTAAGTGAATGTTTTTGCAAGATTTAACGTTTTTAGACTGCAAGTAAATTATTTTAATAAAACAAGTGTTCTCCTTCAATTTGGTACCATTATAATCCTTGTAGATTTAATTGTTTACATGTAGTGATGTTGCAAACATAGAGATTCAGGAAGAATTACAATTAAATTTTAACTTAAATTAAACTTACAATTAAATTTTTATCACATGTTCAGTACTACTCGACCCCTCTTTTTACGTAAAATCACGATTTTTGGCGCATTTTGCCAAAGTTATTAACAATCCAAAAATCAGTAAACTGTAAGTGTTTTTTGCCAATATCTAAGCAACAAATTAACCAAATGACTTTTAGCATGGCTCAATTTGAAGGTTTTCTCAGGCTCTACAGGTGCATTGCTTTCGTTATTAAAAAAACATCAATATTTTTTTCTTACAAATCAAAACTCGAAAAAAGGAAGGCATTTTCACCATTGATGACCAAAATGCAATTTCTCTGGACCGAAAAAATTACCGTATGAGTATTAAATTAATTTTTAGCCTCATTTATAAAACAAACGCCTCATGGCAATGAAAAATTATATTTCATGAGCTTATAAATATTAGTGGGGAGGTTTTCATTGGGAAATACATCCAATGAGAAAGCCTATTTTGCAAGCATTCGTGCAACGTTAGATGAAATGGGAAAAATCAAATGGAAATTGGGATAAATGCACTTGAATTTCTGTTGCTTGGGAGGAACCTGCCTAAAAGTCTCTTAATTTTATGAAAATTCCTTATGGGTCTGATGAAATCAATGGTTTTTAGGCTTATTTCGAGAAAAATAGGTCCATAGAACCCAGTCAAACATATCGAGCAATAAGTCCGCAATAGCGAAGTGTAGACTTCATTTTGTTTAAAACTGCCATGAAAATCTGCATTTCTACACACAATCCTTTGGACATATTTTCTCTACATTTTTTGGACCATATCACTCATTAAATTAGTGACACTTGTTTCGTAACAACCGGTATACTACATAATAATATATACTACAGACGATATTAATTAAACCAATTTTAATTGTAATCCACGTTTTCTTCCGGTGTTGATTAATTATTTACCCACAATTACAGTTGCTTAAATAATTTTGTTAGGATCGAAAATAATACTTCATAAATTTATTTGCTATTTTAACCGACACTTCTGCTAGTGAATTTCGTATTTTCTCGTGTCTTATCAGTAATGAGTCATTAAGTAGGTAGCAAACAATTTTTTGTAGCATTCCGTCCGCTTAGCGTTGAGCGCTGACGGAATATTTTAGTTTTTTTGCAGGTACAGAGGCTTTCTTATGGATATTTTTTTAAATTTTCCGTAGAAACGGCGTCGAGGATCATTTCTTTGGTAATTTTTTTAGGATCGCATTCGAGTGTTCGTTGATTTGGTGATTTTCTCGCTTTAAAAACGTTATTTTGGACCGCAAAACGCATTGTGTAAATAATTTTTTAAAATTATATTTGAATAACAATTCTAGAATTTTCCTGAGGTTACGAGTTAATCACGTTCCTATTATTTCTTTAGGCAGTGGTAGTGACAGTCACATTTTGGTGACATGATGCGTGCGCCTTGGATGATCGGGTATCGGGCCTTATGACATTGTCAAAATGGTTAGTACATTTTAAATTTTTTTAAAACGACAGTTTTATTTATTATGCTCGTAAGAGGTGATTTTCGAATTTTGAATTATTGGCTTTTCTGGACGTTTTAAGGTCCTCTGAAAGGAAAAAATCTCCCTGTATGTATGTATATAAATATTGAAAAGCATTTGGGCTTGAAATCTCGAAAAATTCTAAACTCAGTTAAGGGCAAAGAGCGCTTTGTCATTTTTGTGTTATCTCGAAAAGTATATATTAAACCTACCGTTTAAACTACCTTAATCGTTATTTTAACTAATCTCTGAAGGCTCCTTTTGCCCATGAGAATTATCAATTTTCCTCGATTTTCTTCCAAAATAGCTGTATGTATTTTTACTTACCTTTATATCTGCACAACTAAAATAATCCACATTTAATTACCTAATTGTACAATTAGAGTGCGCGTCGACAAAAGTTTTACTGATATACTCTTCATTAGGGCTAGTCTGACACATTTTTCATTTGTGAATTTTTTGATGTTGCGTCGTTTTCCCTCTATATTTTCCAAAACGCGTCGTTTTGACAACTTTTCGGAAATTTATTGCTACTTTTTGTTTTAAATAGATGCGAGTCAAAAAATATGAGTCATTCAAATTGTCTACTACCTCGAATATGTCGGTAAATCGACTATAATTTTTTTATTAATAATAATCAGCTGATTTTCTCAAGGTTCTACTTTTGAAAACTGCGAAAACAAATTTTCATATTGTCTGGAGAAAATTATTTTCTGATTTCCCAGTCTGACTCATCAAAGTTGACATGACTAAAAAATTTATTAAAAACTCTTACAGAAAAATGTGCTATTTTTCTTCATATTCTAGTTCGTAGTAATCATTATTTTCAGTAAAATATTTTAATCTTTTTACGATATTTTAAATAGAAAGTGCAGTAATTACTTGTTAATACTTGTAAACTTGTTACTTGTAAAAACTTGTTAATAAAAATATACCAAAAAATTATCTGAGTACAATCATCAGAGGGATTGTGTCTTAAAGATTGTTAAGATCAATTTTTCTAAGACAATTGAGTTGAAAATTTATTTGCACACTACTTAAAGTATCATAACGGCTGTTTTTCCAAATTTTTCCAAAAGAAATTTCCACAAGAAGGAAATTTTTAACTAAAATACCTACGCTCGAAAATTCTAAAGACTTTTTCTTAGCTTTTGTGAATATTTTGATAAAATGATTGTCATACCCGTAATGTTTCCTCAATCAATGCAAAAATGTTTAAGAAAAATGTTACCAAACTATTTTAGAGCATTTAGTTAAAGGGAAGGTTCCTATGTTTGTAAACATGTTTTGCTTGGTAATTGTTTTGAAAAAAAGTTATAAAATTCTTTAAAAAGGTTTAAAAAAAATTCTAATTTCTTTTAAATTATTTTAGAACATTTCCGGATTAAAGGCATAACAGAAAAAAATCCCTGAAATTAATATTCGATCCCTTTTTAATTTGTAAACTTTGGTACTTTTTTGACATGGATGACAAATGCAACATTAAAAAAATTTTTTGATATTTCATTGTTATGCATATATATTTTATTTGTAATATGTACTCTCTATAATTTATTCTTCCATGCAATTAATATTATTAATTTCTCCATCACTAACTAATTCAATATCGATAGAGCAGGCTTAACGTACCTTTGATTAACCTTTGATATTTCTTTTAAAACTATCTTAAATGATTTTTTCCAAGTGTTTATCGTTAACTATTTAAGTTCACTTTTTCACGTTCAAAAAAGTAACTAAAGGTAAAGTTAAATCTTGCAGCCGCAATTACACACAAACTTTAACTACATTGCTTCAAATGTATATCCAGAAATGAGTTTTCCAAGTCTCCATTCTGTAGAGTTTAAAAGCACTCGTAAATCGAGCGTTCGCTATTCTAAGTGCACCAGCTTATAAATCAAGCGGAGCTTGTGACTAAGGGTGAAAAGAAAACGAAACGATAAAAGATATACTCGCCTACCATACCTGGGGTAATGGACGGCAAAAAACATGTTATATTGTAGTTCATTAATCAGAGAAAACTTTGGCTTAATGTAAGTTACCATAGACGACGTTATCTCGGTCGTAGCCTGCGGCGTGATATTATTCAGGCCAGGGGACTTAAAAATTAGGATTGCTTTGACGTGTTTCTGACTTTGTAACAATAAGACATAGCTGAAATGTTAGAAGTGTGGGAGTTTTAAAATGTACGCTTGTAGGTAATTACGGCTCTTTAAATCAACTAATGTTTGTGCCTGTGTTACATCAGAAAAACTTAAATAAGTATACTCACGTGAGAAGACGATAACGGCTGAAGCACAGTCACATGGTAACAAACACAAGCTCCCTTAAGCCTCTTTTTCTGTATCAAAAAGACCCACAACTAAGTTCGCTTGTCAAAAATATCTCTCTGCTTCTATTGGAAGCACGTCGTGCGAGACGACAACGGCCTGAGCCCAGTCACGTGATAACAAACACAAGCTTTTTTAAGTCACTTTCTTAATATTTTCTAAGCTCTTTTCTCTATCAGAAAGCCAATAACTAAATTCGCTGGTCAAGGATATCCCTCGGCTCCAATTGGAAGCACGTCTTGCGAGACGATAACGGCCGAAGCATAGTCTTATGGTAACAAATACAAGCTATCTTAAGTCACTTCTTTAACGCTTTCTAAGCTCTTTTCTGTATCAAAAAGGCAATAATCAAATTCACTGGTCAAAAATATCTAGGCTAACGCTGGAAGCACGTCGTGCGAGACGGTAACGGCCGAAGCACAGTCACGTGGTAACAAACAGAAGCTCCCCTAAGTTGCTTTTTCAACACTTTCCGAACCCCTTTTTCTATCAGAAAGCCAATAATTAAATTCGCTTGTCAAAGATATCCCTCGGCTCCTGTTGGAAGCACGTCGTGCGAGACGATAAGGCCAAAGCATAGTCTTATGGTTACAAATACAAGCTTTCTTAAGTCACTTCTTTAATATATTCTAAGCATTTTTTTCTTAAGTCACTTCTTTAACACATTCTAAGCACTTTTCTCACTCAAAAAGGCAATAACTAAATTCGCTTGACAAAAAGATCTCGTGCGAAACGATAACAGGCGAAGTACAGTCACGTGGTAACAAACACAGGCTCTCTTAAGTTACTTTAACACTTTCCAAGCTCTTTTCTGCATCAAAAAGGTAATAACCAAATTCATCTTTAGAAATATCTTTCAGCTTCCCTTGGAAACACATCGTACGAAACGATAACGGCCGAAGTACAGTCACGTGGTAACAGACACAAGCTGTCTTAAGTCACTTATTTAATATTTTCCAAACAACTTTCTGCATCATAAAGGCCAATAACCAAATTCGTTTGTCATAAATATCTGGGCTAACGTTAGAAGCACGTCGTGCGAGACGATAACGGCCGAAGTACAGTCACGTGGTAACAGACACACGGTGTCTTAAGTCACTTATTTAACATTTTCTAAGCAATTTTCTGCATCAGAAAGGCGAATAACCAAATTCTCTTGTCAAAAATATCTAGGCTAACGTGTTAACTAATGAAGCTAAGTCACGTGTTAACAAACACGAGCTCTCTTAAGTCCTTTTTACAGGGACAAGCTCTCACTTAAGACAGCTCTCACCTGTAGCAAATTCGACAATAAATTCCTGTCCAAACATTTTTTTTTCATGCATTCAACGCGTATTTCTTACTTATAATGCTATTTTCTGTTAACGTGGACATACGGTAATAAAAGCTATTCATAGAAATATTCATATTCAAGTATTATTTACAGTGTATGCTTTTACACTTACACTTGTGGAACTGGAAAAAATAGCTGGTGTTGTAAAACATTTTTCGGTCAACACATTCATTTTGTTCAATAAATGGTGGTGGAAATACCCAAACAAAAATGTATTTTAAATACATTATTTCCATACATGAAATTGCTTTGGCTGCTGCAAATCTAAATAAGCCATATTTTTCGGAAGGATTATCTATTCTCTAAATAATTTATATGCAAATTACATTCATGACGAATAAACCTGTTTGATATATACTGTCCTCGTCGTTGGAACAAACTTCATCCACTCACGCCTAGTTCCTTTTAATCTTCCCTTTTATTGATCACCTCCAGTTTTTTTACACTTAGCCAATTTCTTTTATGTAAATCGCCATATTATTGATGGAGCCTATTTTAGAATTCCCACCAGCTTGGTCGCCTTAATTAAAAAATCGAAAAATCCCTTTTCTTCACTTTCCGCCCCTCCAGATGGCAGATATCGATTTAATGGGGACGTAATGAAGCGGAAAAATAAAGCACCGTTTCGGTAACTCTCAAAAGTGCGCGGGGGAATCTCAAAAGGAGATTAGTTATTTTTATATTCTAGAATCAAAGGAGGCCTCGAAGGGCAAGTGTCAGTCTTTTTACGGTTATACTTTTTAATACAAGTTTTCCATTAACGTTTGCTTATCGAACCTTTCGAAATCTGCTAATGAAGCGTCTAAATTATTCCGTTATATGGCGTATTTTGAGTCCACGACTCTCACTAGTCGGGACTCTCATAATCGGCTCCCACTGGTGGAGACTCCCAATCATATACACGTATGTTAAGCCCAATATTCTTTTCGTAAGTCCACACTCTTTATATTTTATTGCTAATTTATTATGCTGAAATAATTTAAATTAAATATGACGCTTGGTAAATGCTTACATCTTCATTGGTTCCGGAGATAGAGGTGAGGGTGACCTGACTTAAGTATTAAGCCAGATGATCCCCTTTATCTCGGAAGGGGGTGGAGCCATAAAATCGTTTTTGCCGTAATAAATTAGCAATAAAATATAGTGCTATAAAGTATGGTAGACATATCATATACGCACATTTACTTCATACATGCACATGCTTTAATGCCGATTTTTCACATTGAATTAACTGAATCCTTACACATCCTTGACACAATCATTGACAACAATAACATTTCAAAAAATACTGTGTGCACCTTTTGTTATTTCAACCTTTATTCAAGAAAGAATTACGCCTTTAAGGAGATATGGGCTAAATGTATAGTAGTTAAAGACGGACCAAATTTCGTCAACTACAGTATTTTTATTGAGATCCTTCGAGCATAACGTTAGAAGTCAGCGGCTACCCATATGCTTCTATTTCATTGCGATTTAAACTTTTCCTATTGAAATCACGTGTGTCGTATATTTTATTAGTCGTGGGGGTGAGAGTTTGGTGAAAATATTATTGGAATTTCCCTTAAGTTGCTTTGTACGAGGGTAGGCTGAAAAGTAATGCTGGAAATATTTTTGATATTATTGAAATTTCCCTTAAGTTGCTGTGTAGAAGGGTAGGCTGAAAAATAATGCTGGAAATATTTTTATAAATTACTTAAAACTGGTGTTAAGGGGAATTTGCAACCTTCTCTGCTTTTTGTTCTTTTCTCTACTTCAACTATTCAATTGACGGTTGCTTGAAACCAATTCCACTGTATTTTCTGATGTCCACAAGTCGATTTAATACGGTGAACCTACTGAAGCACCGGGAATAAATTACAGGAGAAATTTCAATTCTCTCGTGACGTCATTTTCGCTCAGAGAGCCGGTTCCCATTATTGAAATTTCCCTTAAGTTGCTGTGTAGGAGGGTAGGCTGAAAAGAAATGCACGAAATATTTTTATAAATTACTTAAAACTGGTGTTAAGGGGAATTTGCAACCTTCTCGGCTTTTCGTTCTTTTCTCTACTTCAACTGTTCAATTGACGGTTACTTGAAAACAATTCCACTGAATTTTCTGATGTCCACAAGTCGATTTAATACGGTAAACCTACTGAAGCACCGGGAATAAATTACAGGAGAAATTTCAATTCTCTCGTGACGTCATTTTCGCTCAGAGAGCCGGTTCCGATTTTTCCCATTATTGAAATTTCCCTTAAGTTGTTGTGTAGGAGGGTAGGCTGAAAAGAAATGCACGAAATATTTTATTAAATTACTTAAACTAGTGTTAAGGGGAAGTTGCAACCTTCTCTTCTTCTTGTCCTTTTCTCTACTTCAAATATTCAATTGACAGTTGTTTGAAAACAATTCCACTGTATTTTCTGACGTCCACAAGTCGATTTAATACGGTAAACCTACTGAGACACCGGGAATAAATTGCAGGAGAGATTTCAATTCTCTCGTGACGTCATTCTCGCTAAGAAAGCCAGTTCCCATTTTTTCGCCGCAGACGCTTTGTAACAATGCATTTCGAGGTTTTCTCTTCCAGATACGCCGACATTGTACGTATTCTGTTTTTGAACGGAACGCGCATTCGGTAAGCGATACTTAATTAGATCTTGGAAACCCGAAATGGCGTTTCCAGTCCCGTTTCCTTGGCTGAAAAACTCGTAAAGAATCCCTTCTTTTTCTTATTTAAAAAGACAATCTGTTTTTCTTCCCCTCCGGCCTACATACGTAATTGCCAGACAGTCTCATATAACTCGAGAGTACCGTTGTAAATTTTTCGATGACTGCCCCTTCTCTAACAATCTAATCCTTTATTAAGGTTTGTAATACGCGGCCATTATTTTTCCAACTTCATGTCCGTAAAAGGGTGCTGTTGAAGATAAAACGTGTCGTAAACTTAACTTAACCGGCAACATTACATTGTATTAAGAAGCATAGTATCGAGCTACACAATGAAGTAGTAATAATTTCTTAATTGTCAATTAAATATTTAATTGGTCTGTTATATTATCATCCCTTGCGTTGCTTTTAGAGGTGCTGTCAAAGCTTTATTTGAATATAAAAATGTAATACACGCAAGAGATCACGGCTTTATTTAATCAGTTTCACCCTTCAAAATCATATAAAAAGAAATTAAAAAACGCTCACCTTTTAATGTCACTATCACTTAAGTAGCAAACTTAAACCGTGGCGGCGATTGCGTTTCTAAGGGCTTAGGACAGGGTCGCTCGGGGGTCGTCCTTCTAAGGGCTGACGCCAACTCAAATCGAGTCATGGCTAGCGACCTTACATATAAATTCCCTGTTCTTTGCCCAGTGAACCATCACGATCTTTTTCGCTAACCAACCACGTATCATCGTTCCACCTGCTCGATTCTACGGTCCCCTTTCAATAATTTATTCGCGGTAGGTATCTGGTTTCCGGGATCAAATGTAAACAAAGTGAATAGCGATTAAGATCAAATTTGTTAGGTAAAGTCTTTCCGCTCAAAAGGATTGTCACTCTTTTTCCCTCTGGGTTCAAAATGGTAGAAGTTGTGGGTTATTTTATTATCTATCTCTAGTGTAAAATTGAACGGAATGGGATCAGTAGAACCGATGTTATTAAAGATTTTGTGAATTTGGTTATTTACTTGGCTATTATTCATCAGAAATAAAAATATTTACAAGGCGGTGTGCAAATCGAACCATGAACAACATTTCCTCGAAATAATAAACAATAATATATACGAACAAAGGTAAAATGTATTAAAATAACAAAAGCTACGAAAACTGCCCATTAATGCTTACCAGATAGTGACGTAACGTCAGCCGCCATGACAGATCTAAGCGTTTTCGCGCCAAAATTCAAAACCATATGAAAAGTTCGAAATTTTATATTTACACGTGAGTTTTTTTTCAAAAATTCTGTTTTTCCTCGACAGTAGTACATGCAGAGGTACAGTATGGATTAATGTTTTAAAATTATCCCATGTTTAAGGAGAGTGGTGGAAAAACTTATTGTGCTTTCAAATTGAAGCATCCCACAAAATATTTTAACCCAGAAAATATTATGAAAGCCTTCCCTCGTTAATTAAATAAACGCCATCACTGCCACTATCGGTAAAGGCATGCTACCAAAAGTGTTCTGCTCTGACACCTTTCCTATTGAAGCTTTATGTATTTACACTTTCACTTTACCACAGTCTGTAACAGACATTTAGTTGGTAAAGTGCTGCTTTACAAAAATTTTATATAGGTATTTGATATCCTTTTAAGAGATGCCGAGGGAAGATATGTTGTACCTCTTCGATTCCCTCCATTTTGTGGTATACATGGGATGTAAAAATATTGTTTTATGCTTTTTATATTACCAACGGAAATAAATATGTCGTCTAATAAATGTGCAATTATATTTAACTGCAGTTATGGATGATTAATGATTTAGAAAAAAATTAAAATGGGTACTTCTGGTTGGTTATGTTTTGACATAATTGGCATATTTTCATTTTTTCTTAAAATTTTATTTGAAAAAAAAACAGTTTAAATTTTTTTGTGGCGTAATCTGAATCTCCCTGACTGTCCTAAAAGACTTGCAACATTTTTTGAATTGTCTACCAAGAGAAAAGAAGCAGTGTCATATTTCTGTTAAACGTCTGACGTCGCAACGACAAATTGACGATGCAACAGTGCTTAAAATTATGTAAAAACTGCATTAACCCATTGAACGCAACTTTAACATTACCTATCTATAATTATGACAAAAGTTGTACAGTGGAACTAGCTTATTGTCCTTAATTTTCTTCCTAAATGGCTTTATGGATTTTTACTTCACTTTATATCTGAACAACAATAATAATCACATTTATTTACCCAATTAAATAATTAGAGTGTGCATCGACAAAAATTTCACTGATATACTCTTCATTAGACATTTTTCCTTTGTGACTTTTTTGATTTTGCCTCACTTTCCCTCTGTATTTTCCAAAACGCTTCGTTTTGACAACTTTTCAGAAATTAATTGATACTTTTTTTTAATAGATGCGAGTCAAAAAGTATGAGTCTTTCGAAATGTCTGCTACCTCGAATATGTCAGTAAATCGACTATAATTTTTTTTTATTAATAATCAGTAATAATCATAATCAAATTGCCTATGCAACAATGCTTAAAACCATGTAACGCTCTGTAAAAACTCGATTAACCGATTGAAAGTAAATTCAATATGACTTATCCATAATGTTGACAAAAGTTGTACAATGGAACTAGCCTAGAGTCTAGAGTGGCGTGTATATCCGCGCTTAACGTAAAGTAGAAACGGGACGTGGAAGATTGATAGTATGAACGCACTGGGAGGGTGCCTATCGCTCGCTAGGTTGCGTTACAAATACCGAAATGAAACAAAAGAAGTTTTAAACGTAACAACTATTGGTATTACAAACTATTGATTGTTTTACTACTCCATAACATCGGCCCTTCAATTTTTTGTTATGCATCCTAATATAAGTGGTATAAGTGGTATTTCAAACGAGGTAAACACTACGAAAACCTGCTTTACCCCGTAGGCTTGAAAAATGTGGTGTTTAAGTATTTCAGACAGAAATACGAGGGCAGTGCCTGGACCCTCATATTACAAATCGCCTTGCTTGGTATGGACCTTCAATTTTATTAACGCTTGTTCCCTTCGAAACATATTACCCTTGAGCCCGTGAAAAATACTTTTATCGCCAGTAAATTTTTTGATATTGCACATTTCATGAGAAACCGTTTTATTTTATTTAATTTACGAGTAGGGTGGGCGGCATTGTCCCGTACTTTTTGTAAGTTAAGCGCACCAAAGTGTAAATTCGATTAGAGTTGTTAATCTTAAAGATGCAAGGCACATTCGAAGTTGCTCGCGTTCAAAGTTGGAGAAATCACGTACCGAACTCGGCTTAACTTCTGAACTCAAATATGACTTTGGCGCATTGATGCATTGAAAAGGACTATCGAAGGTAAAGTTTGCAATACAATCTAGTCAACTTTTTGTTATTTAATCCAAACGATGTAACAGTTAGACGTGAAGGGCGAGTTAACGAGGGATAATTTTAGGCATGAACTGCAAGATTAAATCGAAAGTTTCATATTGTACACAGCCTAAATTTCAATACACATTTACCTCATGTTTTCCGTTTCAGTTGCGAGTGTTTTCCCTCCACAAACGAAACGTGAATACTAAATCATTCGACCCTATTCCTTTTCGTCTTGCAGTATTTAAACCTATTAAGTCCTTTCCCCGCCACAGGATTTCGATCCCTCAATTTTACTTGTTAGCGGCGTCTGGGGCATTCCTTCCTGCGCGCCTCTCCTAATATTTTCCAGCCGTGTAATTCGTTAGGATTTTATTATTCAGTTGGAGGCGACTCGTTATATAATTTTTTTATCAAACGGGCTCCACTCTTTTCTTGGCCGCTTGGGGGAAAACCTATGATTTTTTATTTCCTCTTATTTATTTTAATAAATATAATGAATATATAAGGTACAGGTAGAGACTGAAATTCCCTCTGCCTTCAAGCATCTGTGCTTTCATCTCAACCTATATCCGCCTTGACAAAATGGCGTTACTAGAACTGTTTCTGAAAAGAAAAACCCTCACGAACGACGAGGGGAGAAAGCAGTCACTTAATCATTTTTTCCTGGAGCGTCTTTAACGTCTTATCCCAGATTCCCAGATTTGCAGAGAATGTACAATGTCGCGAAGGACAGCAGATCTTTGCATTAGGAACACTCTTATAACTAATAACTCCACTAGAAGATTCAAAATAAATTCGGGATTACTAATCCGTAATGATGGCACAGGCTGTTCAATGGAACTAGCCTAAAGACTACGATTATGTGTTCCCTGTACGTTTAAGTGCGAATAGTGTGATCGATCTGGGAGAGTCGCTGTTGTTCGCTAGGTGGCGTTACCATTACCAGAATGAAATAAAGTGTCAGTTATAAACGTAACAGCTGGTAGGGCAGTTGCTTGTTTTCTCTGATTAAACAGCCTGTCAAAATGGATGAGAAAGAGGGAAGTACTAAGAGATGACGTAAGAGGAACAAGACCGCCTGCGGATAATTGCTTGCCACACAATTGCTCGTTATAATTTGACAGTACGCTCTCAGATGTCTAACCGCTCGCACGCTCGTCGGTCCACACCGTTAGTGCTATACGAACTTGATCTATCCTCACTTCATACCCACTTGTCTTTTTTGGTTTTTTACATTTACTCATTTGATCATCTATAATTCTCCATAATTGGAAGCATGCGCTTATCGGTTGGCGTCGAATATAAATGCTTGAATGTTAGATTAAGGAATCATATTACTAATCAATGTAGACCGATAGCTATTGGTTCAATAAATTTACTGGTAATAACCCGGATTAATTCCCGTTTTAACACTGACTTAGAGTGTTTTGAAACGTATTTATCGAACATGCGATGTTTTATGTGGAGGTGGGATTAATTTTTCTTTCGAGCAGGTAGTGAAAGATGTCACGCGTGCTCGATGGAAAAGTTTCCGTTTGGAATTTATGGGGAAGGTATCGAAATAGTGAGAGGTAATAGACTCCAAGGGATAATACTAAATGTACTGTCTTGCGTACGTGCGTATCCCTAATAGCCCAGTTTATAGAGGAAAAAATTGTTTTGGTAGATGCTTAAAATAGACACAATAATCTAATAATTCACCCAATATTAGCGCTTCAGCTTTAAACTGGACAAAGCTGTGAATATTTGAAAAATGGTCGATTTCAACGGTTTTCCCCAGTTTTCTCGGTGAAAAGTGCTCCGATTACCTTTTAGAAACGCTCATTTTGAAGGTCTTTTAATTCTCTACAAATCATCTACACAACGTATTACATTTTCCGTCAATAATTTTCACGCTATGGTGCAAACAAAAAAAGACCTATTTTTTCAATTTTTATTGTTTAAATAAGAAGCTAAAGCACAGATTTTGGGTTTTTATCATCTTTGATCAATTTTAAGCAAAGTGGTCTACTATTAAATTTGATTTACCAAAAAAAACTCTATATACTGGACTAGATGTACTCTTCACTATGAAAAAGAAAGAAAATCTCTTAACTTAAACTTCCTCAGCCATTCAGAACCCCCCTGCATAGGATCAGGACATTTCATTACATCACTAGGATTAACTACAAACTACTCGAGGAACGAAAACAAAACTCTTAACACAGTACCAATCTGGTGCCCAATATTGTATTGGGTTACAACGTAATCAGGGTAATATTGAGGATAATTGAATGTAAAAGTATAAAATAAAGGTAAAATGTGGTATCTTCTGTTTAATCATGGTTGTGAGCTACGTAAGTACATAGAGAATCTCCCTCGAAAAAATCGCAACATAAATTTTTTTCCCATATTAAAAGAACACCCAATATAACTCTCCTGTGATGCTATTAATTCAACATACACGTCATGTGCGGACCAAATAAATGACGCTTTTTCCCTCTCCCTATCGTATCGTATATCTCTTTATAGAATTTTTCACTGGAAAAGTTTCCGCTCTTCACTCTCTCTCCCTCTCTCTCTTTCTCATTCATTGTGGATCCGAGTCCGATGCGAATTTCTAGGAAAATTCATCGGAATAGACGAGCTACAGGTGGCAAATTCGACTAAGCTTAGGCGATTTTCGGTCGACGACCCCTCGGACCAATCGGAGACACGATCCAGCACCACGTGTGTGCGTCTAGCGGCGCCGCGTCGGCTAGGTCAGTTTCAAGTCGAACGTCGCCTCGCTTTTACGTTTCCATCGACCGTCCATCGATTTTCCCGTTTTTCCACTGGTTAAATCCGAGGATTTTCTCGTTTCGAAGTCGTTTAAGTGTTAACTGTCGGGAGTGCCGCGGTTTTAGTCGGTTTTTTGCTCGAGGCGCACGTTCTTGAGGGTGTTTTTAGACGTTTTCTTCGGCCGCTTTGGTTCCAGTCATGGCGTCATGGAACGAATCTCGCAGGGCCGGCACGTGCTGCGCGCGCCGTGAGTATCCTTAAATTAGTCATGGCCGTCATAAAGAGTTTCCATATTAAATAAAATTATGGCAATAAAATTGTCCTTGGTATTTCCGGCCTATTTCGATAGAAAAATAGGCTATTGCGGTAAGTAGCACGACGAGATATCGGAAAAATTCATTCTTAATTAGGAAACTGTAGTTGATATAATTTTCCCTTATAATTCTTGTCATATGTACCCTTAATTGAACTATTTCAATTAGAGGAGGTGTTGATGTATTTGTAAGTACCTTATAAATACAAGAAGTGATGATATTTTCATAATGGCCACAAAATAAATAAGTACATCCACTAATACTCTTTCGGTCTTATTTATATGTTTTGCAATTTGCATATTAGTATCTAATAAGTTTTAAATTATCATTATAATTCTTGTAATAAGTTAATCCCGTTCCTTTGTTTTATTCCCTTACAAATTACGTGTTACCCTTTGAGATTCTTTCGAATACACTACGAAAACAGTTGAGGTACAATTAATTTCAGTTCATCAAATGAATTAGTTATCTTGTCATCTTATTAGTTCTTAAAATGGCCGGAAATGTACGAGTTAATGTGGTTTTCTGACCATTAATTCTTCTGGAAAATTCCTTAAAAAAATTCAAAGGTGCTACAAATGAGTTGAAACTTTCTGAGAGTATTCATCGAAGTTTCCTTTATATTCTTACGAATTTCCATTTCATTAGCTAGTAAAGTGGCCGAAAATGTATCGGTTAAGTTGGTTTTCTGAACGAAAATCGCGTTAATTCTCCTATAAAATTCCTTAAGAACAATTCAAAAGTCTGTCTAGATGAATGGAGAAATGATGGCCTGGAAATAACTTCCATACGGGTTTTCGTAGGGTACTGAAATCAATCTTAAGACATGTGTGCGTTTATAATTTACGAAAAAATGGGAAATAACTATTTTTCCATGAGAAGGGAGAGAAAATTTAAAGTAATCATATATGTTTAGGGGTACAATATTTTAATAAAAATAAAATTTGAAGCGAATTGAGTAAGTGCAACCAAAATAGGGCGCTGTATTCATGGAAACACTACCAATTTTAATTTTAATTATGACGCTATTTTTCACACTGATCTCCAAACGTATATGTTTTGATGTCCTCTTTAAAAAACCGTTTGAAAAATTAAAATCTGCCTGCCCATCTCAGTTAATACGCCGAATTTGGCAAGATTTCGTTGTATGCTGTTAGTAGCGTAATTGTGCAAAAACTATTCATCCGACAACATCCAACTTTTGCATGCTTAAATTAGACATAATAACCTAACACTTCACGCAAAATTAGCACTTCAACTTTAAACTAGGCAAAGCTGTAAATTTATGAGAAAGTGTCGATTTTAACGGTTTTTCCAAGTTTTCTCGGTGTAAAATTCTCCGATCACCTTTTAGAAACGCTCATTTTGAAGGTCTTTTAATTCTCTACAAATCGTCTCCACAAAGTATTGCATCTCTGTCAATAATTTTCACGCTATGGTGAAAAAACAGAAAAACGACCTGTTTTTTTTTTAATTTTTATCGTTATAAAGAAACACAAAATCTTATTTGTCTAGATTTTGGGTTTTTATCATCTTTGATCCATTTTAAACAAAATGATTTTGCTCCGTCTGCTGTTAAATTTTATCTACCAAAAAAAGATATAAACTGGGCTATAAGGAGTTCTAATAGTAGTGGTGGGGTAAGTGCCCATCGCCATCTTTCCCGAGTAATGGTCAAGCGTTTAGCATATTTTCCAGTCTTTTCATAACATCCTTGTTTATGGCTCTAAATTAGTTATTTCGACTAATAAGCCATCATCACGCATTCACCCCATTCGCATGCACGCCTTCGTGATTTTTCCATCCGTACCTCCCCGCCGCCATTATTCCAAGGGCACGTATTTTTCCTTCGGAAGCCATAAAATTTTCCAGCGTGCCGAGTAAAAACTCAGACCTAATCAAAAAGTTCGAAACATTCATGGTAGAATTTTTAAAATAATATCGCAGGAGAAATTGTCCCCATCACGTCTGCGTATAAAACCGTAGAATCAGCGCTCTTCGTGATTCCCTTTTCAACACAAGTTGATGTGATTACAAAATTTTTTGTTGCCCTCGGCGGTTGGTCGATATTTTAATTTTGAAGTGTTATTTTGAATTTGCATAGAAGTACGTCTTATGGTGCGTTATTAAAGCGTTGTTGAATACGTTGGCCACTAGGTGGGCTGAATATTAACTAAAATCAAATTTCAACTGTCATCAAAGGAGTCATATAAGTAAAATGACAGGTGTTTCATATTTTCCCGACTTGCCCTTAACGTAAGGAAACGAAGTTTAAAATGCGGCAAAATCTTGCGATTTTTTAAAACAGGTTCCATTTGCATGGAAATTTGAGGTTAAGCTCAATTTACCTTACACTTCAAAATGTATATTATGCCGATGGGCAGTTTTCATTATTTTAAGGGTGAAAACTACCCCTTATTGCCAAAATCTATAAATTATTGCTTAATGTGAGTAAATCGATGTATTAAAGTTTAAGGTGAATAAAATTGGGTTTATATTTAATTTAATTTAATTACATATAAAAATTTATCTACACATAAATACAAACAATTATTGATAATATAGATCACCATGCTCTGATTTGTACATTTCGAATTTTTCGAATCAAAAAATGTAATTGGTTTTGTAACCATAATTTCTTTATTCTTTATCGTAGAAAGCTCATCAAAAAATGAATCTGTAGGTTTTTCAGAAGCTATTAAATCCCCCTATAACACTTAGTTTGTGCTCCCTCATAAACATCGGTTATAAGCGGCCATATCTCACTTTACTTTTGTCCTACAGAGAATTTAAGGAGGCCAAAATGTTAGAAATTAAAAAAGTTACAGTTTGATACTCTATCATTTTTTAGACATATCCAGTAGTTTTGCAGTTACTTAGAAGAGAAGGGTATTTTTTACGAAATCGCATAAATGCGGTTTTCACTTTTAGCTCCCATTTTTTCGAAATTAAGCATTCTAAACGGGTCACACTTCCAGAATGTATTAACTGTACATAAATAGATACCACTAAGAAAAGGGCAACGATTAATTTTAATTAGTGTAGCAATTAGGGGTTGTTTTCGCTGATTTTTTCACTGAAAAAATAGAGACCTACTTTATTTTCATCATAACTTGCTCAATTTTCGAGCCACAGACATTCTTAAAAAAAAAAAGAAAGATCTTTATAAATACTTTAAGAAGATTTTATAAGTTTTCTTAGAAAAATGCATAGTTTTCCCGTTATTTCATTTTGAAACTCTCAACTATAACGTTTGACGAACAAGAGCTAACCTTTAACAAGGCATAGCTCGGTTCGTATTGATTATTACAGTTTTTTCGATAAAATGCATACTTGAAGAGTTATTCGCGAAAAACAGATTAAAAACTTTGATTTTTTCTATGAAAAACTGAGATTTCAGACGTGAGTAACTCGAAAAGTATTAGTTTTATGAAAGAATGTATAGAACATTTTCTATATAAAATTAGTTTTTCTATGGGGTTAAAATGAAATCAAAAATTTCCTCCCCGGGATGGGGTGGCAACCACCCCCAAGACAAAAGCGTACTTTGGCATAGGACATTTTGATCCTCGGGCTATTTCCTACTTACTATCAAAATTTCATGTAAATCGATGCTGTTTGAAAAAATTCCTTGATCAAAATCTTCGTTTCCTGGACTATAGTGGACGACAAATCGTTAATAACTCCAATTTAGAGATTGTGTTTTAAAGTCACCCTGTTTATAAGCATGGTCTACAGTATCTCATAACAATCAAATGATGTAGAATTAATAATTAATCACCCCTTTGTTTTTGTTACAGGTAAGTGCACTCCCCTATCTGCCATATGCTTATTCCATTACGACCAATGAGCGATGTTTATGCCGCTACTAGCAAAGGTATGTAACAATAATACTTAAAGTAATTGCGGCAGTGATTTAAAATTGTGGATTGACTTGTTTTATTTGAATTATGCAACGACACTCTTATTGTTTTCTTGTTGATAGTCGTTTTTTTATTAATGGCTTCCATACGCCTTTTTACAACAAACACACAATTAATTATTTTACAAATTTATCAACAAAACGTTAAGAAATTATGTCGACAAAAAATTGTTAGTCATACCTGGCGAGGATTGGTCAAAGGCACCGCTGCACTTCGTTCGGAGTTCACGTGTTTGTTTAATTTTATAAATTTACACGCCCTATTTGGCCTATTTCACTGCTTTTTTGGTTAATTTTCAACAGATACTTAGTTTTCTATAGAAAACTGCACAATGCACTGCGAAATTTCCTTTTAAAAGTAAATGCTCGATGTTTAACACCACCTAGAGGGTAATTTCATTTCCCCGTTTTCTCTCGATAAGACGCAGCCTTTAAATCATAATTACTTACGTAACAACCCCTCGTGTAATTGCTTAGGTAATAATATCCCCTAACCCGGCCGGTTTAATCCCCCTAATACTAATTACAATCAAAGAATTTAATAAAACGCTTTGTCCGATCTGAATGGAAAATAAAAAGCGTTTCGAAAAAGAGGTCGCCATCTAATCTGGCAGGAACAATCGTCAAAAGAGAGGAAAAACTTTTAATGGAAAAGCCGTAAAATTTAAGAGTTTTTTGTGTAGGGATACCGAGCTGATAAATCGCCGCGATAAGCTTAGGGGGAGGATGAAAATACCGTTTTATTTCTAATATAAAAAGATAGTTAAATTTAAGAGACAACGTTGCGTATCGTAAAAACTTGTCATACTTTTATGGAAACATTAATGCGAACGTTTTGATTAGTGTTGTACTCAAGTGTAACAAGTTATATGCGTCATATAAATAAAAATGTAGAGGTGTATCATCTTCACAGTGAAATTATTTTGATATTGCTTTTATATAGTATAATTCTGTCACGGCTTCGCCCGCGCAATTTAAAATCTGATAATTATACCCCGATTCCTTTTTATTTTTTAAACGATAATGTCAGCTTTACAATAAAAAAAAAGCTCATTCTTATTATTAATCATCACTCATTATCTAATTGAAAAATTTTTATTGTTATTTTATGTTTGAAAAATTTATGTGTAGTATTGTCTCTGTATGTATATAAATGCATTTATAAAAAAATTATCTACACTATTACGTATAAAGAACTTAGTTAACAACAACGATAATTTAAATATTTAATAAATAATTTAAATTTAATTCAGGATTTGCAACTGAAGCTAATAAGATCATAATAACTAAAATTTTATACTTTTAACTGTGCTTCATAGTTTGCTATCTATAAATTAAAAATATGAATTAGATATTAAAATTAATTAAAAAAAAATATAATTAAATGACTTTTTGAAGATTCTCTCCTTCACTTATTAGTTTCATTCATTAAGTATCAATAGACCAATACAGACATAGTTATACCGTGGAATACATAATAGATATAAAGACTCCGCCCTTCCTATTGTTTTAATCACGTACGGAAAATATATTTTTTAAAAATCAAATTGCAATGAATTTTTAATAAGTTGCATATAAATAAGCATTCTTCATTAAATACTAATTTCATTCAATCTTGATTCTCCAAAATCGGATTGTTTTCAGTACATTTTATAACCAATTAAAATTTTAAACTTAATTGATAAGTATTAAAAATTTGTTTAGAAATCTTTAAAAATTATCCGTTTGTGACGGACTTTTCTCGCCCTTGTATTTTCGTCGGCGCGCACGACGCGAATAAAGGGGCGGATCGGTCAGTCAACTTTGAGATTGGCGCAGGAAGTTAGCAAGTTTAGAAGTTACGGAGTTTCCTCGGGCGCCAGTTTTTATAGACTTTGCTGTCTGTAGGTCCGGGTAGTTTCAACTCAGGAGAAATATCCAGGAAGTTCATGAAAATAAACACAGAATTCGGAAAAACACCCGGTTACTTTTATTTAATTAAAAGTACGGCAACAGTGTGAAATCCACAACAGGCATTTACAAACAGAAAGAGAAAACTTTTATCTACCTTGTGTTATCGGAGCGAGAGTAAAGAAACAAGGTCGACGTAAAAAGGAAAAACCGAAACACATTCCTACGATATTTACAAATCGGGATAACTAAATACTAGAAACGGAAAAATTAAATACAGGGTTAACTCGCCGGAGTAAGCGGCATACTAGCGTGCACAAAAGGCAAAAACCAAAATAGTTACAAAAGAGCGGGGCGGCAAAATTAGGCGGAGAGAGGGGTGTAAAATAAGCAACAGGGAGAATTACATGCGAGTGGCAAGCGGCAAGCAAAGCATCAGCAATTAACACGGGGCACGGACGGGGAACTAATATTAGCTAGGGTGACAACCTAGAGAGTTATCGGGAATTGAACCCCTTATTCGCACTAAATGTAAATGGGTCAATACGGCACGACAGATCGCCAAGTACAGTACCAACCCACAAACACAGAGCACTGTAGGGACGCGTACCCCTCTCCTAGGAAGCACGGGCGGAGAATAAGTAGCGACCTAGGGAGTTACCGGGAGTCGGGCCTCTTTATCGCACTGGATGTCAATGGGTCAATACGGTACGACAGATCGCCAAGTACAGTACCAACCCACCAACACAGAGCACTGTAGGGCCGAGTTCCCCTTTCCTAGGAAGCACGGGCGGAGACTAGGTGACGACCTAGGGAGATACCGGGAGTCGGGACTCTTTACCGCACTAGATGTCAATGGGTCAATACGGCACGACAGATCGCCAAGTACAGTACCAACCCACCAACACAGAGCACTGTAGGGCCGAGTTCCCCTTTCCTAGGAAGCACGGGCGGAGACTAGGTGACGACCTAGGGAGATACCGGGAGTCGGGACTCTTTACCGCACTAGATGTCAATGGGTCAATACGGCACGACAGATCGCCAAGTACAGTACCAACCCACCAACACAGAGCACTGTAGGGCCGAGTTCCCCTTTCCTAGGAAGCACGGGCGGAGACTAGGTGACGACCTAGGGAGATACCGGGAGTCGGGACTCTTTACCGCACTAGATGTCAATGGGTCAATACGGCACGACAGATCGCCAAGTACAGTACCAACCCACCAACACAGAGCACTGTAGGGCCGAGTTCCCCTTTCCTAGGAAGCACGGGCGGAGACTAGGTGACGACCTAGGGAGATACCGGGAGTCGGGACTCTTTACCGCACTAGATGTCAATGGGTCAATACGGCACGACAGATCGCCAAGTACAGTACCAACCCACCAACACAGAGCACTGTAGGGCCGAGTTCCCCTTTCCTAGGAAGCACGGGCGGAGACTAGGTGACGACCTAGGGAGATACCGGGAGTCGGGACTCTTTACCGCACTAGATGTCAATGGGTCAATACGGCACGACAGATCGCCAAGTACAGTACCAACCCACCAACACAGAGCACTGTAGGGCCGAGTTCCCCTTTCCTAGGAAGCACGGGCGGAGACTAGGTGACGACCTAGGGAGATACCGGGAGTCGGGACTCTTTACCGCACTAGATGTCAATGGGTCAATACGGCACGACAGATCGCCAAGTACAGTACCAACCCACCAACACAGAGCACTGTAGGGCCGAGTTCCCCTTTCCTAGGAAGCACGGGCGGAGACTAGGTGACGACCTAGGGAGATACCGGGAGTCGGGACTCTTTACCGCACTAGATGTCAATGGGTCAATACGGCACGACAGATCGCCAAGTACAGTACCAACCCACCAACACAGAGCACTGTAGGGCCGAGTTCCCCTTTCCTAGGAAGCACGGGCGGAGACTAGGTGACGACCTAGGGAGATACCGGGAGTCGGGACTCTTTACCGCACTAGATGTCAATGGGTCAATACGGCACGACAGATCGCCAAGTACAGTACCAACCCACCAACACAGAGCACTGTAGGGCCGAGTTCCCCTTTCCTAGGAAGCACGGGCGGAGACTAGGTGACGACCTAGGGAGATACCGGGAGTCGGGACTCTTTACCGCACTAGATGTCAATGGGTCAATACGGCACGACAGATCGCCAAGTACAGTACCAACCCACCAACACAGAGCACTGTAGGGCCGAGTTCCCCTTTCCTAGGAAGCACGGGCGGAGACTAGGTGACGACCTAGGGAGATACCGGGAGTCGGGACTCTTTACCGCACTAGATGTCAATGGGTCAATACGGCACGACAGATCGCCAAGTACAGTACCAACCCACCAACACAGAGCACTGTAGGGCCGAGTTCCCCTTTCCTAGGAAGCACGGGCGGAGACTAGGTGACGACCTAGGGAGATACCGGGAGTCGGGACTCTTTACCGCACTAGATGTCAATGGGTCAATACGGCACGACAGATCGCCAAGTACAGTACCAACCCACCAACACAGAGCGCTGCCGAGCCGAGTTCCCCTCACCTAGGAAGCACGGGCGGAGAATGGGCGACGGCCTAGAGAGTTAGCGGGAGTCTAGCCTCTAGTTCGCACCGAGTGTCAATGAGTCAATACGGCACGACAGATCGCCAAGTGCAATACCAACTCACAAACACCAAGTACTGTAGAGACCAGTTCCCCTCTCCTAGGAAGCACTGAAAGAAAGAAAGACAATTAGAAAGTGAGATATTTCTATCTGCCGTTAGCGGCCAAGGGGCTTTCACTTCGTTCATTTACGTGATATTCTATAGGTAGGTTATATCATATGCCATCTCACGGTGATTCTTTCATTGAAATGCATATAAAATTGCCTAACCACGGTTCTGAAAAATACGCTTCGTTACACGTTTTTTGAGGTTCAGAATTACTAAATTCAAAATTTAATGAAGAATCCAAATTTATATTCTAGGTGTAAAAAAATGCTCGTAATTTGTTTTTCAAAAAATTAATTTTTCATACGTGATTAAAGCGATATACTCCTGAGGTGCGACCTACAACATCTGGCATATCTCACTATATATAGCACCGTGAACATAGTATACATGTTATATGTACAGTGCTATAGAGCGTATATGTAGATATACAAATTTTATATGAAAATTCGTTTTTTGTCATTTTCTACCTTTATAAATTAAAATTTTGCAAAATCCTTTCTTAGTGCACCCCCGTACTATGATACAAAGATACCTTTAAAATTTCAAGTCGCTACCTATAATGGTTTTTGCTGTACCTTGATTATGAATTAGTCAGTCAGTCAGGACATCTTTTTATATATATATATATATATATATATATATATATATATATATATATATATATATATATACACACAGTCGAACCTCTATTTAACGAAGACCTAAATCCGCTGAAAAAACTTCGTTATATAGAAAATTCGTTATATAGAATAATTCAGTATATATAGACCGAATTATTATGTATTATACGTATATATATATATATATATATATATATATATATATGATGTATGTTTAATCGACATAAAAAATGATTTTATAATTGAAGTTGTAGTTTTGAGTGAAGTTTAATGAACGTAATACATATATAATAATACATAATGTAATACATGAACTAATATGTATTTACATGAACGTGCATTATGTATGATTAAACATATAAGCTATTATCAGGGCTATTATACATAATGTACAAAGAAACAAAAGCCGCATTAGGTCCTCACGAAAACATCAGATGTGGACTTAACTTAAGAATTCTTAAAGAAGTCTGTAATTTGTGATTGCGCTTCGCATTTAAATAATACTGCGTTTTCAAAAAATACCTCGCACTAATTTAAAGATTTAAACAAACAGTCTGAAAAAATGCAGGCAGCAATACCGCGTAATGACCGCATTAAAAATCTAGGAAAGGAAAAGAGTGAACCTTCTTGAAATTCAGACTACCATGTACCTGCTATGGGTTTATTAACTGTACTTTGTTAAATAGAGATTGTCTTCGCTAAATAGAGAGAAATGTATTAATAAATAACATGGGACATTCACGGTTCTAACCAAAATTTCGCTAAATAGAGAATTTTGTTAAATAGAGGTTCGTTGAATAGAGGTTCGACTGTATATATATATATATATATATATATATATATATATATATATATAGATTTCATATTTTATACATCTTGTGTTTCGATTACAAACGTCACAATGTCGAATTGCGGTTAATCGCTCGATTGAATCATTTGTTGACGTGATTGTTAGTGAATCATCCCCTCATTATCCCTAAGGGATTATTTCTCTTATTATCTCGAATATTATTATTTTTGTGTTCAAATTAAAAAACGCTAAAATGTCGAATTGCCATCAATTGCTCGATTGAATCATTTGATGAAGTGATTATTAGTGAATCACACCTCCCACTATCTCTAAGGGATTATTTCTTGTGTTTGAATTACAAATGCCACAATGTCGAATTGTAATCAATCGCTCGATTGAATCATTTGATGACGTGATTATTAGTGAATCCCACGCCACACTATCCCTAGGGGATTATTTCTCTCGAAGGAACGTTCAGAAAGAGAGCGAGCGTTTCACTCTACACTCCATATTCTTAATTTCCACATCAATCTTCGAATTTTAGCGAAATCAGTCGGAAAAGTTCATTCGGGCGATTTCTCGCCGTTTTGGGCCTTTTAATAATTCTTTAACCGGCCTGTCAATATTGATAGATGATATCCGAGTTTAAAGGATAAATGGACTACCGTCTACACTTGCCAGAAACGCTTCGAAATTTGTACAAAGGCCTTGCCTTTTCCGGCATTCGGGTTCTTTCTCGCTCTCGCTGAAAGGTGATTCAACCCTTAGATGTGAAGAATGGGCCTTTAAAGGGTTTCGTTTTAATTAAATGGATTCGTTCGGCGTTTAGTATACAAGTTTCAATAAAAGCTGAAGCGTGCAGTATTTTCTTATTTACATGATCAGGAACAATAATAAGGATGTTTTGATTAACGGACTGCCGTTTGAAGGATTGAGAGTCTCAGTTGGTGGGAGTCGATTACGAGAGTCCCGACCAATGAGAGTCGTGGCTGAAAATAAGTGTACTTAAAGACCTTCCAGTAAGCGTTGGTCTAGTTAAAAAACAAAAGAATTATCCGACATTATACTCATCGCATTTAAAAAATACATTTTTACACTATAGAACAGCAGAGTATTCATGTAACGTACCGTTTAAACTTCCCCCCCTAATATTTGGCGCGGAGAAATGTTGTTAGTCGCTGCAACACATGCCTATATATGAAATGTCTGTTAGTATCGAGAATTAGACAGGTCCACTGCAGCCATTAAATTTGAGCGCCGAGCACGTGTTCATTATCAGTCGTCATTAGAGTTCAGTGGTGTGTGTATGCAATTGCAATTATTATTTTAAAATGGCTTTTTGGAGACCTTTCGACGTGGACGAAATTAATAATGGCAATCATATAGACATTATACACAATGCAAATAATGCTACATAAACAAATGAGGCACAAATTTGGGATTTCTTTAATTATGGCACGCCAATGGATCGGCTTCTCGGTCTTTGTGTGGCCGTAGGTAGGCTATTAAATTTTATTGATTTTTTTTTGAAGTGGACCACTTCTGACTGGAAGATCACTTTAAGAAATCAATTTTACGTTTTCTCAATATCACGCGTTTTGTTAAATGACAGTGAATCCTTAGCAAAAGTAGTACATTCTTACGTAAGTCACCCTGTATCGGTGTCAGAATTGGTTAACTTTTAACTAGGAACAAGGGGATAGATAACGTTATTGTTCGATGCAACCATGGTCTGTACATAAACCTTCAACATCATTACTGTTAGTTGAATTCAGAAATAACAAGCAGCTTCGTAAATTGGAGCTACGCCCTTTTATGCCGTCATAAACTCCAACAACGGTGGAACCATAAATCCCACCAGCGACGAAATCCACAAGGACCCTCCTCCCGGTTATGAAAAAATACGCGCTATTTTAATTTCGGCCTTACCACATAAATTCCGGGAAAGGGGTCGCGACATAGAAAAATTGGAGGAAACGGCGATCAATTACGCGTCCGGGGGCGGAATTTTCGGTCACTCGACCGCGGGGGGAGAGCCTTCCAGAAGGGAAGCGCCGCCGATCGCTACTCGGGGTCCTTCAGATCGCGTCGATGGTGTTTTCATATCCCCGGAGCGACAGGAGGGGAAAGAAATACGATGTGCTAAATCGGGGATTATAGCCGATTGTTTCTGACTCCGTATTCATAACATACCAGAGTCTGTGAATAATACGCCCAAGATTGATTTTGAATCTTTTTGGTATTGCGGTTTTGTCGGAGTTTTTATTATAAGGAACAAAACTACATACAACGCATAGAAACTGTAATCCTATTAATCGAAAAACGTTGTTTTTCTAAAATCTCAAAAGCTATACCATATTTTGCTTCGATACGAAGTAATATTAACGGTGTATCCGTCGAAAAGGAGTATTTTTCATGTACCGGGGGAAAAATTATCGCAGTCCCTGCATTTTCACCTGTTTTTCAGTAATTGATAGCGGCCACCATGTATAGCGGAGTAAGAACAAAAGGTTCGAAGAAGTAGAAGGAGAAATCCGGCGCTTAAGCCATCGGAAGCTTAAGGATGTTCGATACCTTGTAGGGACAAACTAATACCGCTAGATGGCGGTAGTACCAGAAACACCGAAATAAAAGATAAGAATATAAAGGCCAGCCCACCCAAGTGCCATAAATTATCCTCGGAACTGCAATAAAATCTAAGAGGTACTGATGTTTATAAGATCTGAACTCTTACGGTGGCGTTTGTAGCGACAACGGGAAATCATTACGTATCGAGTATTTTTTTAGTGTTCTTTGGTATCTACTTTTTTTATGAACTTGTGTTGTGTGACCCTTTCTCAAAAAAATGGTATTGCAAGGTACTCAAGGCTACACAATTAATAAATAATAAAAGTTTCTGAAATGTTACATAGCTCAGTTTTTCTCATTATTTATAACTTTAGTTCATACTGATTCAAAATTTTATTTTTAATGGTCATATTCGATAACAGACGAGGCGGAAATATTTCAATTACATATTTTGAATGATAAATTTACCTAGTTAGTTTGCAGTTCCTAGTTTCTGTTCCGACCAAACACTTACTTGTTACAAATTCACTTGAAGGGAGTTTACCATGAAATAAAAAAAAGTGTTCAAGCCTTTGGAAGAACATATAAAATATATGTGCTAACGAAAGATATGAGCAATATGTTAGAAAGAAGGTAAAGATTGTAGAGGTAAATAATGTGAATTGTAATTGGAACTTGTAAAAATTGAAATTTACTGTATTCCTTTGCGAATGTGTGTATAAGCACCATTATTATTATTTATGTTATTTTCAAGTAATGATTTGTATAAAGAAAGGCTTCATAAAAATGACATTTTTGGAAAAAGGAAATCGAAATTGTATTTTATCAGCAATAAAGAAAGGTCGTCTCCCTTATGGTATGAAAGTTAGTGATTTCGTGTAGTATTTAAAAATATCTATTCGAGGTATCCGAATGAGAATAATGGTCATAAATTTTATTGTCCGGTCACCGTGGCCGAGTCAAAACCTCCCACATCTAAGCTATTGGTTCCCTAAAGTGGCTTATCACAAAGCGGGCGGGGTTGTGGAGGGGCGTCATTCATTAATTTAATTTAGCTCTGCAGTTAATAATTACAAAAATTTAGAGTAATAACTCTAGCTGTCAGTAACAACTACTTCATTATTATTTTTCTGCGTGGCCCGACATTGCGTATTAGTCTTTACATGCAACTTACAGCAGTATTTAGTTATTTCTATATTTAAATCATAATTCTGGAAAATCTAAACATATTATTGACAAAAGCTTCTCGCACCTTTTTTCGTATACAGAATATGAACTGCCTAGTGAAAGAAATTTAATGATTGACTGATTAGTTTGTCTTCTAGAGGTCACAGAAAATTGCATTATATGGTATACGGATATTTCAATGTATCGAACAACCTTAAGCTGTCCTTGTTCATTCGATAATTAATTGACCTGGGGCGTGCCCCCCCCCCCCCCACTTCAAAATTCCCCAACCTATTTTACTGAGTTATCCAAATACATTTCTGGGGTCGTGGAAAATATTGTTTAAAAGTTTTAACTTTTATACATTTTTAAGGTTCACGAGGTATTTATTAAATAAATTCTAACTAAATCGTGTTGTAAGTCTTCTAATCGACGTTACTTAAAATAAAATAGCCATAAATCAGTTCTAATTCAGATAGATTGAAAAAATTCGTTTATTACAGTGTTTCCACAGTCAGTTTGCAACGATAATTACCCATAAACACCTGTGATGAAAGGCGCCAACTCCCATAGGCGTGCTGTTTTTAGATGAATTATTAAATATTTCTAAAAATTATGAGCTGCCTTAGTTGATGAAATTTTATGAAAATGAATCAGAATTGTGTGTGCGAAGTGTAATGGCTTGTCGTCTTGACTATGTTGAATACTTAACGAATAATCACCTACTGTCTCTGCAAAGGAGAATATCACCATTTTTCGCCGTTTTTGTGCACCCTTATTCCGATCTCGCCGGCTTTATTTATTGCCCTTCTCGTAGGTACCTCCTCTTTGATTCGATTGAGGTGATCGATCACCGTAATCTAACGTCAATCCGGCGTCGCTCACTTGGCGATCCTCAAGAGACCAGTAGGGACATCGAATGTAAAACCCTCAATACAACCCCGATACTAATGCCACGAGTCGTTATTGAAGACATCGACGATACCTCTCGATTTTAATCTGAAGCCGCGGTTAAAACACCGAAACGTCTCGAGATAGAACTGCGGGACGTGAGTCGATATCGAATCAGGTGCACGTCAGAAGGCTGTCCCCGCCAGAAATCGGTTTAGACACCCCTCGATATATTCGATAACTCGCGAATAAATGACACGTCACCTTCGACGCGTTCGATTTTAATCAGTGAGACAATTTCCAGTCTCTTCGGTTTACTATTTCGACGGCGACGTAAAGAAATAAAATTAACGTCGAAAACGACACTTTCCTCGTCGTCCTTCGATGTCTTCTTCTTGTGGATGTTCTTTTTCGTCCATTGCGTCGTTTTCATCGGTCTCCACATCGTTTATACGAGCTGGAGCATAAAGTTTTATTACAATTCATTTCACTGTTTTCAATAAAACGTAAATCTAGTGGAAACTACTGACTCCAAATTTTTTCTTAACTAAAACTTTGATTTTATTTTTTGAGTAAAATTCATTAAATTTTTGAAGCAACTTTGATACACAATAGTTAATTGATTGATTTACTAATTAATAATTTGAATTTTATAAAAATTTGATTATAATTTTATTACAATTCATCGTTTTCAAAGAAAACATAAATCTAGCCGAAACTACTGACTCAAGAAGTTTTTTTCTCAACTTAACCTTAGATTCTACTTTTTGAATAAAATTGATTGAATTTTTGGATAAATTTTCATAAACATCAATTGATCGATTGATTTAATATTGATAATTTGAATTTTAGTAATCTCTGATTAAAATTTTATTACAATTCATTTAACTGTTTTCAATAAAACATAAATTTAGTCGAAACTACAGACTAAAAACTTTTTGTTCTTAGCTCAACTTTAGATTCTCCTTTTTTAGTAAAATTGATTGAATTTTTGACGAAATTTTGATGAACATTAATTGATTGATTGATTTACTAATTGATAATTATAGTTTTCTTAAAATTTTATTAAAATTTTATTATAATTCATTTCACTGTTTTCAAGAAAACATAAACCTAGTCGAAACTACAAACTCAAAAATTTTTGTTCTTAGCTCAACTTTAGATTCTCCTTTTTGAGTAAAATTGATTGAATTTTTGAATAAATTTTGAAAGACATTCATTGATTGATTGATTTAATAATTGATAATTTGAATTTTAATAAATTTTGACTTACATTTTATTATAATTCATTTCACTGTTTTCAAGAAAACATAAATTTAGTCGAAACTATAAACTCAAAAATTTTTGTTCTTAGCTCAACTTTAGATTCTCCTTTTTTAGTAAAATTGATTGAATTTTTGAATAAATTTTAATGAACATTAATTGATTGATTGATTTACTAATTGATAATTCGAGTTTTATTAAAATTTGATTAAAATTTTATTACAATTCATTTCACTGTGTTCAAGAAAACATAAATTTTGTCGAAACTGCTCGCTCAAAAAGTTTGTTTCTCAGCTTAACATTAGTTTCTACTTTTTGAGTAAGATAAAGAAGTAATTGTGCTAGTAACTAATTAAACACGCATTTTTACTTTATAGGTGAAGTCAATATGCACAAAAATAAAAAAATTTAATAACCTAAGGGTTATAGGCATGAAAAACACAGGAAAAACGAAATGAATTAGACGAGAATTGATGGAAAAACAGTAGCAAAACGTCTTATACGTTTTAAAATAATACCTTCGTTGAAATTGGTGCTTCTCAAATGGCACCAAGCCAATAAGAAACTTTTCGTAGTGTTAGGGTTGCACCAGCCTATCCCTTTTCGCAGGTAAAAATACTGTAACACTTCTACGTACAAAGAGGTTTTACTCTTCTAAAATTACAGCACTTTTTACACGCGAAGAAGTTTTACTCTATTCTGATGTCAACATGAACATTTATGATCACATAAACAACACTTGTTTTTCCATAACAACGGCTCATACGGGGCATTCGCTACACTATCCCTCCCCGTCTTCAGGGTCGCCCTCGACCCTCGGACGATCTACTTCCTCAGTACTCCATATCAGCGAATGACTACCATATCAGCAAACTGCTACTGCTACCATGCGCACCGCTCCTCCCCTTCTTCAGAAATTCCGCTAGAACTTTTCCATCGAGAGCCAGTCGTCCTCTCCAGGCGATGTTCACCTCCGGGAATCTAGCCATAGTTGATCTAAAAATCAAACAAAACACGCCAGTATCCTTGCCAAATCCATTTGCAACAAATTGCAAGTATATGTGTAATTGTGTGCATGAGTATGTGTGTGATTAACTCCATTGAGCGGGTTGGACTGCAAATCCTGTACAAAAATTAATCAGCAGCAAATCGAAACCAAGCAGGCCAATCCTCTTTCTGACCATCCAAAAAAAAAAAATACCAGGGGTGATTAATCCCAAACAATGCTCCAGGTAGAAGAGGGACCTGTCTCTTGAAATCCTCCAAGCAGGCCAATCCTCTTTCTGACCATCAAAGACACCAGGGTTGATCAATCCCAAACAATGCTTCAGGTAGAAGAGGGACCTGTCTCTTGAAATCCTCCAAGCAGGCCAATCCTCTTTCTGACCATCAAAGACACCAGGGATGATTAATCCCAAACAATGCTCCAGGTAGAAGAGGGACCTGTCTCTTGAAATCCTCCGCTGCTCCCGCAGTTACTGAAATCCCCAGCAACTGCTTCATGGCTCCAGACGCACAACCCAGTGGTCAACCATCACCAATTCTTTTACTAAAGATGAACAGCGCCCGTCTCCCAATACGAGTTACGAATGTGAGTGCAGCATTCAAACGTGTTTTGTGCGTTGATTGTATTCAGCTAATCTATTTGAGTGTACTATCTTGTTTTTGTGTTTTGAGGATTTTCTAATACAATAAACAACGTCGTTAATTTTCTTAAGTACTTCATAAGGACCCTCCCAGTCAGACTGTAATTTAGGTGCATGGTTTTTGAATCGTCGTGGATTATGAAGCCAAACCAGTTGACCTTGAACAAAATCCTTTGATTTTGACGACCTGTCGTAATGTAGTTTTCGTGTTTGTGTCTGTAAGTGTATTTTGTTTCTTGTCACGTCATGTATCTTTCGTAACTGGTCGCGTAATTTAGAAACGTATCCGTCAGTGGTAATCGGATCCTCATGAGGGGAGCCTCTCAACAAATCCAAAGGAAGACGAAGATTCCGACCCAAATAGACTTCAGATGGTGTCAATCCTGTGGATTCGTTTTTCGCAGATCGATATGCCAAAAGAAACATTGGTATCAATTGATCCCAATCCTTTTGGTTTTCCGCAACGAACAAGCTTAAATACTGTAAGATGGTCCGGTTCAAACGCTCTACCTGACCATTTGATTGTGGGTGTAATGGTGTCGTTCTAGTTTTAAACATCCCTAACAATTCTGAAAGTTCAAGAAACAACTTTGATTCAAAATTCCGACCTTGATCCGTATGGATCTCTGATGGAACACCATGATTAGCGACAACGTGACTGACGAATGCTAACGCCACTGTTTTAGCTCTAGTATTCTGAAGAGGAATGACTTCTGGCCATCTCGTAAAACAATCAACCACTACTAATAGATACTTATTTCCTGACGATGAACAAGGTAGTGGGCCCAAAATATCGACTTGAACACGTTCAAACGGAATACCAACATTATACACTTGCATCGCGTCCTTACCACGATCCCGCGGTCCTTTCTTTGCAATACAGACGTCGCAAGTTCTACACCAACTTTCGACGTCTGACTTACAGGTATCCCAATAGAAAGATTGTCTAATCTTACCTAACGTTTTATTTATCCCAAAATGACCGCCAGAAAGAGAGTCATGTGCTTGGCGAATAACCTGTTCTACCCTACTCCTAGGCACTATTAATTGCAACTTGTACGTCTTGAGATTAGGCGAATCCCATCTTCTGTAGAGAAGACCGTTCTTGATGACCAAAGAATCCCACTGTAAGAGATACGATTTTAAGGCTTCACCTTCATCAGAAATGTGTTGCCAATCTGGACGCTTTTCACTGGCCTTGAATTGTAAAACTTTCGAAATAACACGATCCTTCCGTTGTTCCTCTAACCAAGTGTGATCTTGTTCTTGAAGATTGATACGACCAACTAATTCTCTACTGTCAGTGGAAAATCTATCTTCAACCGAAGAACAGTACTTACAAAATATATCGGAGCACGGACGCCGTGATAATCCATCCGCATTCAAATGTGCATTACCTTTTCTGTGCATAACCTGAAAATCAAACTTTCCTAATTTCCCTATCCATCTAGCCAACTGACCATCTAAATCTCTGAATGACAACAACCACTGTAAAGCTGAATGATCAGTACGAAGAGTAAATTTCTTCCCAATGAGATAATGGCAGAAGTGCTCTGTTGCATCGACCACCGCCAATAGTTCGCGCCTAGTGACACAATAATTCTTTTCAGCCTTATTCAAAACTCTACTGTAATAGGCAATCACTCGCTCTTGGCCATCTTGAACTTGAGACAACACAGCACCTATCCCATGTCCAGAAGCATCAGCATCTAAGATGAATTCAAGATCCCTTTTAGGAAAAGCCAAGATCGGAGGGGTCGTCAACAAATCTTTCAACCGATCAAAAGATTCTTGACATTCATCCGTCCAAAGAAACTTCGAGTCTCTTTCCGTCAACTTATGTAAAGGTTTAGCTATTTCTGAAAAATGAGGAATGAATCGCCTCGAATAGGACGCGGTACCAACAAAAGTCCTAACTTGTTTCTTCGTCAAAGGTACGGGCCAATCCTTAATGGCAGCTATCTTTTTCGGATCCATAGTGACTCCTTCTTCTGAAACTATATGCCCTAGGTATTCTACTTGCTGTCTGAAAAAATCGCACTTTTTAGGATTTAATTTAAGATTAGCTGAACGTAACTTTTCGAAGACTTTATCCAAATTGTCTAACATCTCCTCAAACGACCCGGCAAGAACTATCACATCATCTAAATAAACTTTACAAATGACGTTTAACAATTCGTCGAGAACTTGCTCCATCAATCGCTCAAAAGTGGCTGGGGCATTGCACAATCCGAAAGCCATGACCTCGAACTCCCAAAGTCCATTCCCCACCGAAAAGGCGGTTTTCTCCTTATCCTGTTCCCTAATTTTAATCTGCCAATAGCCGCTCTTCAGATCAAGAGTAGAAAACCAACGATAACCTACAAGATCGTCTAACATCTGGTCGATTCTAGGCAAAGGATATGAGTCCTTTTTCGTTACAGAGTTGAGCCTCCTATAATCAACACAGAACCTAATGGAACCATCCTTCTTAGTCTTAATCACCACCGGTGAACACCAAGCACTGTGTGATCTTCTAATGGCTCCTGCGTCGATCATCTCTTGAAGAGTTTTATTGACTTGTTCTTGAAGATGTATTGGTACTCTCCTGATGGGTTGCTTAATGGGACGCGAATCCGATAATTCTATTTTATGCTCGTGGAGATCACAATTTCCCACCAATAAACCTTCAGAAAACACATCCCGATTTTTAATTAGGAATCGTTCGAATTTTTCCCGTTGATCAGGGATCAATTTAGCAGAGGAATCATCGAGAACCTTCTTCAGTGATTCAGGAAGATCAGAATCTCCTTGCAAAACGCATGCACACGTACCATCGTGAAAATCATTCTCCACAGCCTCTCCTGAAACGACTCGAATTATTTTTTCTAGTATACCCGACGATTCGAGAAAATCCAATCCTAGGAGACAATCATCTTCGATATCTGCCACGAAAATTTCCAATTTAGCTTCTTGCATTCCGACCTTTAATAAAACAACAGTTTTGAAGCGAACCGGTACCGACTCTCCCGTTGGATACCTTAACACGTTCTTGTCCACAGTTATCTTCCTTTTGTCAGCTGCAACGAACCTAGTACCAATTATGGTGACGTCTGAACCTGTATCAACCCTAAATGTACAAGGAATACCATCAACCGACCCTAGAAAACACATTTTCCTCACGTTACTCGAAATATTCCTTACCCACTTCAAACTAGAATGACTGTGTGTTGGGGCTATGTGTTCCAAAGTCGAACCCGCCCCTTGAAGTTCGACATAACCTAGTTTTCCGCCTTTCTGTTTTGAGGACATTTGGACCTTATATGCCCCGCTTTACCACATTTCCAGCACTGAAATGTGGAACCCTGATTATTAGGTCGAAAAGCTTGTGTATTACATGTTTCCATTATCCGTGCCTGAAAATGATTTGTGTTCTGTTGGGGTTGATATAATGGTGTATATCGAGTACTTGAGCTATGTGAACGGTTTTGCTTTTTAATGACTTCAATTTCCATGGCCCTATTCAAAGCTGTCTTGAGAGAAATTACTCTTTCCAGTTGAAGGATCTCTCTGATAGAATTGTTCGTAATAGCCAATATAAATTGCGCACATGCTATTTTATCCTGAGTCGTGTAAGGACATTCAGGATACGCCAAAACAACAAGTCTTTCTAAATCAGCCGCCAACGTTGGAAAATCCTCTCCTTCGGTTTGTCGACGACTCTGAAATAGGGAATAGTACGAGGGAGCCAAATGCGCATCTCCAAAACGCAATTGGAGGCGCGACTTAAGTTCCTGGAAATCACCACCAGAATCGAGGTTGAAATTATCCAGAACAGCTCTCGCTTTGCCCCGTAGACAGCCGGCCAAAGCGATCGTTTGCCTATTCGCGTCCCAACAATTCGCTCGGGAAATCAAGTCGAACTGATTGAGGAATTGCCGTAAGGGTACCTCACCGTCATAGAAATCAGGTTTAAGGTTATATCCTAAATCTAACTTAGGTGTTTCATTTGTGTGTATATGTGTGGAGTCTGTGATACTTAATCGTAAGTCCTGTGGAGCCTCGAGTCGCGCCAGTCGTTGTTCTAGTTCTAGAAAACGCCGCTCAGCCTGCTGTGCTCGCTTCTCCGCCTCTAATCGTTGTATGCGTTCCTGAGCTAATTGTAATGTGATGGTCTCCTGTTGTCCGTCCGGATTCATCCTCGCCACTTGTTCTCCTGCAAAATCTTGACAAAGGGAAGTGTCCCCGTTTCCCTCCTCCGGAACTTCGTCGACTCGTCTCAACGTCTTCTGAGATAATCGAGTACGGCGTCGAACTTGTTGGATGGGCGTTTCTTCGCTGGGTGAAGATGGAGGTTGGCTTCGTTTAGTTCGTCGTGTATCCATTGTCTGATTTTTTTTTTCTTGCGTCACCAAATCTTTATCTGCTACCTGGGTTTACCAATTCGCAATTTGCTATCTCGATTCACCAAATCCCGGACGAGCCCCCAAAATTGTAACACTTCTACGTACAAAGAGGTTTTACTCTTCTAAAATTACAGCACTTTTTACACGCGAAGAAGTTTTACTCTATTCTGATGTCAACATGAACATTTATGATCACATAAACAACACTTGTTTTTCCATAACAACGGCTCATACGGGGCATTCGCTACAATACGATATAAACTTGATTTAATCTAATAATACGCAGATATGTGCTACAAACGATTTTGATCGATATGAATATATTTTTATTGAAATCGTTGTTTTTCCCTTACATTTTTTCGATATATATCAAAAAAAAAAATGTTTTTGTAGTTTTACCTCTGATTTAAACATAATTATAATAGAATATTACTTCTCAGCATTAATCTTTATTCAGTCAGAATTATGTATGTGTTGTACCTATTGAAGCCATTGAAAACCATTTAAAAGTGGCTGCGCACATGATTTCATTCGACTGTATCATCTGAAAACAAAAGCAAAAACCGTCAGAAAAATTTTAAAAAATAAATTTTTTTCTAATTTTTGTTAGTTTTCGTCATTTTTGTAAGAAAAATAATGCATTTTTTAAATTTCAACCTATCATTTCTTATGTAATAATTAATTACGCAACTTTTCTTCCTCTTGCGTTTTCTTCTAACGTGTATATCTAACGAGCTGTAAGTGAAAAAAGATGGAAAAAAAACTAGTCTTCTTTAGTTTTTATCACAATTTGTCTAATAATAACTTTAGCGTATCTTTTCAAGCTGGCGCATATTAAAATGATCATTTCTAGCATTATTCCCGAGACATTTAAGCGAAAATTAGCGAGGCTGTATGAAACAGTGAAGCCAAAACAGGCCCCCTCCTGGATTATATAAATAATTTTAAAATTAAAATTTCACTCCAAAACCTTTGGTATCGCGCTTTTGACATTTGCTAAAAAATATCTAAGAGCAAATTGAATCTAAACGACCCCTTAAGAAATTCCAACTTAAATTTTATGTATCCCAAGTGCGGTCGGTTTTCAAATTTACTTCTTGAACATGCTGTGGAGGACAGAAAGCAGTAAAGTACACGTATTGGCGTCCCTCTGTGATGCGCCTGTAACCTCAAATTAATACCGGGAACTCGTCTCCCGTCGGACCCCCTCCGCCCTCCTCCGGGCCGAAAGCGACCCCGGAGGAGTCGCAAAAACCCCCGAGTCCAGGTAATTAAATTCCTCGGGACCGTCGATCCCGGCCACGGGGAACGTGCCGACGTCCCGGTCCGTCGCGGGTCCCGGCGGCGCGCAGTCTGAGCCGGCGGCGCAACTCGGCCCCGCCGACGACGCTCTCTTCCCTTTTCTTCCCTTTCGGCCGCAATCGCGAATCGCACGCGGCGACGTCGACGTCGAACGAAATGCTCCTCGACGCCTCGCGGACGGTTCCGGGTGACGCGCGTCGGGCTTCGCGTGGAGTGCGGAGGAGGACGAGAGGAAGAGTCGCGACTCGTGAAGAGGAGGTAAATGAATGATGGAATTATTTTGCGAGTCCCTCGCGAGCCTTACAGTCGCACTTGCCGCGCCAAGATTGTAGTACCGAAGTCCTACGGGACTTAAATTTGTTTTTAAATCCTTGGATATGCTTGTAAACATCAAAATTTCTTAGGGAATATTTAATCTGAGGTTTTCTCTTACAAATTACTTCAGCATTATTAACTTTACGTACTTTTCAAAACAATGAATTACCCTACAGTAACTTTTTTCAACTCGATATACCCTATGACCATCAAGGTACTTATGTATTGAGCATCCTGTGAAATTCGACGATTAACAATTTGACAAGTTCTTTCTTCTTTCTTCTTAAGCTTGTCTTACCCTCTGCTTCAAAAGTTAAATGTGCGTTAGGAGAGCATTTTGTTTTTAAGGGGGTGGAAACCACCCCCTATGGTAAGAAGTAGAAAAAATACAAATTCAAACATTTTATGGGTTAAAATCTGTACAGTAATTTTTTCAAATCGTTGCGATATACCCTTTGAACATCGAGATATTTATGTATTGAGCATCCTGTGAAATTCGACCATTAACAATTTGACAAGTTCTTTCTTCTTTCTTCTTAAGCTTGTCTTACCCTCTGCTTCAAAAATTAAACGTGCGTTAGGAGAGCATTTTGTTTTTAAGGGGGTGGAAACCACCCCTTATGGTAAGAAGTAGAAAAAATACAAATTCAAACATTTTATGGGTTTCAAATCTGTACAGTAATTTTTTCAAATCGTTGCGATATACCCTGTGAACATCGAGATATTTATGTATTGAGCATCCTGTGAAATTCGACCATTAACAATTAGAAAAATTCTTTCTTCCTATGCTTGTCTTACCTTCTGCTTCAAAAGTTATATATGCGTTAGGTGAGAATTTTGTTTTTAAGTGGTTGAAACCACCCCTTATGGTAAGAAGTAGAAAAAATACAAATTCAAACATTTTATGGGTTCAAATCTGTACAGTAATTTTTTCAAATCGTTGCGATATACCCTGTGAACATCGAGATATTTATGTATTGAGCATCCTGTGAAATTCGACCATTAACAATTAGAAAAATTCTTTCTTCCTATGCTTGTCTTACCTTCTGCTTCAAAAGTTATATATGCGTTAGGTGAGAATTTTGTTTTTAAGGGGTGGAAACCACCCCTTATGATAAGAAGTAGAAAAAATACAAATTCAAACATTTTATGGGTTAAAATCTGTACAGTAATTTTTTCAAATCGTTGCGATATACCCTTTGAACATCGAGATATTTATGTATTGAGCATCCTGTAAAATTCGACCATTAACAATTAGAAAAATTCTTTCTTCCTATGCTTGTCTTACCTTCTGCTTCAAAAGTTATATATGCGTTAGGTGAGAATTTTGTTTTTAAGTGGTTGAAACCACCCCTTATGGTAAGAAGTAGAAAAAATACAAATTCAAACATTTTATGGGTTCAAATCTGTACAGTAATTTTTTCAAATCGTTGCGATATACCCTGTGAACATCGAGATATTTATGTATTGAGCATCCTGTGAAATTCGACCATTAACAATTAGAAAAATTCTTTCTTCCTATGCTTGTCTTACCTTCTGCTTTAAAAGTTATATATGCGTTAGGTGAGAATTTTGTTTTTAAGGGGTGGAAACCACCCCTTATGGTAAGAAGTAGAAAAAATACAAATTCAAACATTTTATGGGTTAAAATCTGTACAGTAATTTTTTCAAATCGTTGCGATATACCCTGTGAACATCGAGATATTTATGTATTGAGCATCCTGTGAAATTCGACCATTAACAATTAGAAAAATTCTTTCTTCCTATGCTTGTCTTACCTTCTGCTTCAAAAGTTATATATGCGTTAGGTGAGAATTTTGTTTTTAAGGGGTGGAAACCACCCCTTATGGTAAGAAGTAGAAAAAATACAAATTCAAACATTTTATGGGTTAAAATCTGTACAGTAATTTTTTCAAATCGTTGCGATATACCCTGTGAACATCGAGATATTTATGTATTGAGCATCCTGTGAAATTCGACCATTAACAATTAGAAAAATTCTTTCTTCCTATGCTTGTCTTACCTTCTGCTTCAAAAGTTATATATGCGTTAGGTGAGAATTTTGTTTTTAAGGGGTGGAAACCACCCCTTATGGTAAGAAGTAGAAAAAATACAAATACAAACATTTTATGGGTTCCAATCTGTACAGTAATTTTTTCAAATCGTTGCGATATACCCTTTGATCATCGAGATATTTATGTATTGAGCATCCTGTGAAATTCGACCATTAACAATTAGAAAAATTCTTTCTTCTTATGCTTGTCTTACCTTCTGCTTCAAAAGTTATATGTGCGTTAGGCGAGCATTTTGTTTTTAAGGGGTAGAAACCTCCCCTTATTGAAAGAAATAGAAAAAATACGAAGTCAAGCATTTTATGGATTCAAATCTTTTTTATTTACGAAGTGTAGGTATTTTCACGTGCTATTTACCATGAAAATTAATATATTTCAAATTTCCAACCCTTAAAAACCACCTCTTTAATGAATATATTATTATTAATTATACTATTATATACTTAATTATATTAATATATAATTAATTATATTAATTATACTATTATTAAAAAACAATTTTTAACAGTTTGAAACGATTTAATCCTCTGTGTTTATCTAAATTAAAGTTGATTTCTTGGTTATAGAATCTTCTATTATTGCTTACAACTTTGCAACCCCTAAAAAATACCCCTTTGGTCGAAAATAAAACGAAAAAGTACCTTTTGAAGACTAGAAACATTTTAAATGTGCATTCTTATTGAACAAACATTTATTCCCTTATCATAAAATAATTATTTATTGACTGCAACTAAAATCCCTACCTAAACAAGCGTTTTTTTTTGAGGATAATAACTCTCTTAATTTTTAAGATTTTTAATCGCACCAAAGTTCATTTTGAAGGGAATTCAACTGGCTAAATGACCTGAAGAGTTGAATTTTTTAGGAGTTTGAAGGGTTTAAAGGGCTCGTAAAGGGCGCGGATTTTTGGACTCACAGGCGACAACAAATTCACACTGCAGTGGACAGAGCAACGATCTGCTGTTTAGCTCACAATTCATCACATATCCTGTAGTGAATTTCACTGTAGCTAATTATCAGATCATTGCTTTCTCCATACTTAATACAAACATCTTTTGTATTTATCATATACATACATTAGTATGGGTTTAACTGCCTTCACATGATGCTGATAGACCAAATTCACACCAAATAAGAAGTGCTATAATGATCCAACAGCTTTTCTATAGGAAAAATATAGCTTCCATGAAATTTTCTGGAAATGGTTACATCCGCAGAAGTACCAACAGGATTTGCTTCACTCATGTCGAATCTTTTAAAAATTTACCTCCGCTATATTCTTGAAATCTGGTTTGAAACACAGTTAACACCACACAAATTGCATCATTAAAACACTGTACAAATATTAAATTGAATAAACTATGTATATGTATGACTGTGAATGTGTATGTGTAAAGTACTTGAATGATTAAGAGTCTCAACTAGTGGAAGTCGACTGTGGGAGTCCCGACTAGTGAGAGTCGTGGCTGCAAATGATTCCCTAGGGATTTTCTGTGTTTTTGAGGTTTTCGGTTGGATTTCTTTGGAACACGGCACTCCCTTGCAAGGTGTCCTATTTTTCCACCATTCTAACATCAAAAATAATGCTAATCCGTTTTCCTATCATGGTTCATATACTTTTCTTTGGCTCAGTCGATTTCAATCCTCTTATGCCATTTGTTTTAGCGACATAAAGGGCTATTTCTTGTTGTTCCTAATATGTCAAGGTGCTAAAGGAGCAGTCAAACTGATTACATTTGGTGCCCAAGATCCAATGACATCCAAGCTTATCTGTACTTAGGAGGTGCAGTTCCCAAAATCTTTGTCATAATGGCAACGTCACTTACTCATCCTCTGTCATTCGGAGACGTGTCATAGCGATAAAATCGCTCATGGAGCAGCATTTTGATCATGATTCCTTGAGCTGACTCACAGTTTTCTATCAAAGTGATTTGTTTCATATCCCTTGACGAAGCTAAAAGGTGCATCGTCATTCCCTTTGTGTATCAATTCTCTTACCCTTCAGGGCACATTTAATTTGAACTTTCCACCAGCGTAAGTTTTCACTATCAAAATTATGCAAGTTAATCTTCCTCGTGTAAATTTCCTTGTTTTTTAACGTTACTATTCTGGCCCATGGGCCCACAGTCTTGGGTTAGATTGACGTCCTGGGCCCATAACCTGTAGTTGTTTTCCCCTTTGGTATTGAACTAACTTACTTAAGCGAGACGAACAAATGGTGTATTCTTATTGTACAAAACCACAATGTGTCATCCTCGACAACCTTCACAAAACACAAAAGAACATTTTACTTACATTTCTTGGCTTCTACAAATTCACATTGTCATGTAAAGGTGTACTTGTTGTGATTCTAATGAAGTTACAAGATCTAAGTAATTTGTTTTTGTGTTGTTCACCCCGAAAAGGGGTGGCACTTACCCCTATGGTAAAAGCACATTATAACTTTTGTTCCTGGAAGTATTTCCATGCTATCAAATTTTTAGGCAATCAATTTAGACAGAGAGCAAAGAACCATTCAATCACATAATACAAATCTCATTATAGTCTCTCGTTTTAGTTGAAAGGGTTTCTTTGGCATTGTTTATTTTTAATCTGTATTAAGTGCAGTAGGTGTTAAAATCTACTCCCCTAATAATGCTAGTGAATCAACCCTCTAGGCAGAAGGGGTGCAGCCTGTTTACAAAGAGGACATTTTGTTCGCCATTTACTTTAAAAAAAGTACTGTTTATAACACACGAGTGTTTGTAAGAAAATTATCATTCTCAGCTTCCTGTGCTCTTGCATTGAGGGTTATTTAAGGGTTGTAATTATTAATCATATTACGCAATTAATTACGAACCTGCGGACGATTCCACATCACGCATGTCTTTAGGAATTAATGCCAGACATCTGATTAAATCCCCTTGCCATTCAAAAAACCAATATTTTCAATTAATTTAAACGTTTCGTATGACATTTAATTTCCGTTCCTAAGAAGTTTGTACAATAGTAGGAAAATTAGGATATTTTGGGGTCGAGGCCGCTCACATTAGCTTTAATTGAACTTCCCTCTATTTGCATTGTTCGGTTCGTTCGGTATATTTCCAACCCGCAGTCCTGAATTGAAATCACTGAATCCTAATTTTCGATAAACCTTAAAGTTTATTTACAGGAATTATGGCCTTTAGTAGAATCAAAATGTGTTGGACTTGAATTGAAATGTAGTGATTTAAAGGGAAAATTGAGAAATTCGACTTTATTTCTTCAAATAACGTCGATTCTCGTTAGATTTCAATACAGAAAAATCATAATCCATTGCCACCAACAATGTATCATTCGTTATTTTGAAATTAACGATGAACTTTTATAATGAATATTTAATGGTTGCTCTGGAAAATACCTCTTTAGGACGTAAGCATGTGCATATTCCACCGAAAAATTAACATTTAAAATGTAATTTAACATCACTGGAAATACGTGCGGTAATTTCGAAGCGACGGTTCATCTTAATTCAGAAAAAAATCTGTTCTTAATATTCACGTTTCCGCCGACATGTAATAGGGATTCTGAAATAGGCGAACGTATAAGTTTTTTGAGTAAAATTTCATCAAAAAGGCCAAAGGGTGATACCATTAGAATTCCCTATTATAACAAGCTAAAGGTGTCTGCCATTGCAGCAACATACGAAGGGGCATGCGTAACCTTTTTTGATGTTTTGAAATAATTATTAGCAAACATACGTATATACTTTCTATCTGATCTGAATAAGCCGTCAAGAATTGTGCGGTGCTAAGGGAATTCTAGGGTTCATTGCAATTGTTTCATCTTTGAGTCATTAACAAAAAATAATATAGAGGATAGCCAATGATCAAAATCTATGCCAAAGTACGCTTTTGCCTCGGGGGTGGTTGCCACCCCATCTCGAGAATGAAATTTTTTTATTTCATTTTGATCACAAGAATCGATAGAAAAATTAATTCTGAGTAAAAAATGTTCTATACATATTTTTATACAATTAAAACATTTCGAGTTACTCGCGACTGAAAATATCAGTTTTTTAACGGAAAAATTCAACTTTTTTGATCGGTTTTTCGCGAATAACTCGAAAAGTATGCATTTAGTTGAACAAAATTATAAGCAAAATTATAGCTCATGAAAAAATAAAGAAAATGTTTTTTTTATAATTGTTGTACGACCAATCCGAACCGAGTTATGGCTTGTTAAAGGTTCTCGCTCGAAAATTGAGCGAGTAATGATAAAAATAAAGTAGATCCCTACTTTTTTTCAGTGAAAAAATCAGCGAAACAACCCCCAATTACCACCCTAGTTAAAATTAATCGTTGCCCTTTTTCAATTATATTTATTCATCTATAGTTAATACATTCTGGAAGTTTGACCCGTTAATTTCGAAAAAACTGGAGCTAAAAGTGAAAAACGAATTTCTGCAATTTCGTAAAAAATGTCCTTCTCTTACCCTCTTTTGAAACAAAGGGATTTAATTTAAACAGACTTGTATCTCTTGAAAAAACCTGCAAATTTATTTTTTAATAAGCTTTCTACGATAATAAATAAAGAAATTGCGATTAAAAAAAACCAATCACATTTTTTGTTTCAAAAAATTCGAAAAGCAGAGATCGAAGCATGATACATTATATATGAATGATATATACATGAATACATTTTTATATGTAATTAAATTAAATAAATCTGAACCCAATTTTATTCACTCTAAACTTTAATACGATTCGAATTAATACGAATCGATTTACTTACCTTAACCATTAAGTCATAGATTTTGGGATAAGGGATTGTTTTCACCCCTAAAAAATGAAAATCTCCCATAGGCATAATATACATTTTGAAGTGTAGGGTAAGTTGAGCTTAATTCCAAAAATTTTATGCAAATCCATACATTTTGAAAAAAGGGGGATTTGAAGGGTTGAAAGGTTGCAAAACAAAATTAGTTACTTTATAAGTAACATATATTTTAGCTAACATTTTTAAATTAATACACTGTGGTAAATTAATAACTTTTTTCAGGGAAAATATTTTTTTTAATTAAGTCATAGTAGGGGTTAATGTTTAAGGGTTGGAATATTCCGAAATAATCTTCCAGGGCATTAAACAATCATTATTCAACTCATCTGAACCCAATTTTACTCACCTTAAGCTTTAACACATCGTTTTACTCACTTTAAACTTTAATTCACAACTTCTGGCAATATGGGTTAGTTTTCACCCCTAAAAATGAAAAGCGTACAGCGGCACAATATAGATTTTGAAGTGGACGGTAAATTGAGCTTAATCCCAAATTTTCATGGAAATCTAAGGTGTTTTAAAAAAATTGCAAGGTTTTGCCAAATTTTAAACTTCGTTTCCTGGACTATACATGGTAATCTGTATTGGGCTTTCGTGGTCGCTGAAAAGAGATTCTGATTACCATTTTGTCATTATCCCTTATTTTAACATTGATATCATTCCCCAAATGAATTGTTGAAGTTGCTGGATTTTCCTAAGATCTTTTTTCAAAAGTCTCTCAAAATACAAGAGACAAACATCTCTATCGCACATAAACCGTTATTATTACAATCGTCAACTTTTATAAAAGAATACACGGCATGGAACGGAAGTCTGGTTGGAGACTATCAGAGTACATTATGCTGATCGTTTTGTAGGGAAGAGATTGCCGCATTCAAACTAGGTTATCTGTAATACTGTATTGTGAATGCTGAATAAGGAGGAATAATCCTACCCAGAATCTAATTTAAGCTTGAATTTAGACGTAATAACATCGAGGTTATTTACGTGTAGTGTAAGCTTTTACGAAAAAAAGGCGGAGGATCATTTTCCCGGCGTTTTTCAAATTCAGAGAAATGATGTAGTAACCGTTTCTTGCCCTTCTTCCCCCCAGTACAAGCTCGTTAGGTTTCTAATTGATATCTCAATAATTACGAAAGTTACATACTTGAGAAATGTCACAATCTAATGGGAATAATTTATAAAGTATTCTGTCCTACAAACAAATGAATCCGATCACTAGAATTGATGATACTACAAAAATAATTGTTATTTATGGAATGTGTCCTTAATTGCACTCTATTAATGATGATTAATTAATACCGGTATAAGCTCCGAAGTCAGTTAGAACGACTTAGCGCCATCTCGTTTCAGGAGTAATTCCCAGAAACTCGAGAGCATCGTAAGATCTGCGCATGGGCAAAATTACTTCTGCGCACAAGGGAACAAAATCTGATAACAAAACTCCTGGTAGATTCTATCATTTTTTCCACATTATCGTTTCTCAAAACGCGTTTACTCCATGTAAACAGTCCCCTCGTCATATGTAAAGTTGTTGCTGAATTCTCCATTACCCGCCATCATAACCGCAAAATTGATAAACGACCTACTTCCCGTCGACGTGCGGTTAACCTAGACTGATGTCACTGCATCATTTGCTTGGCCCTTAAGGGCATAAAGAGGCTCTTTATCGGCTCCCAAGTCTTGACAACTGTTCGCCAAAAGGGACGAGACATCAAAAACAATTCGGCAAACTAGAGAAGATCCAGGGTAGGCGTGAAAACTTTCCGAAGTTCAAAAAAAAAGGTTGAATATCCCATGAGGGAAGACACAAACAGCAATGTAATTTAAAATAATTTACAATTTACATTACAATTACAGCAAGGCTACTTATACTATGGATGCTACAGTGGGGGTTTGATGTTTTATTGAGCGTTAATAACGCCAGGACTAAAAATTTGTGAGGCTAAAATGGAGGAGATTTTGAAATGATGAAACGAAAACAATGGACGGTTTCATTATTAAATAATAACTTAAATTAATAGTTTAATTCTAGGAAACTCTAATGACGTGATAGTATTATACGTGACATTTTATTTGAGGAAAAATCCAGTAAACTTGTTACACCTATTAAAAAGTCTTAAATTATCTGTTGAATGGGGAAAGATGAAGTGCTTTATTGCCGATTAGGAGATGAGGAAGAAGGAGGAGAGATTAATTCTCCTCCTTCGTCATACTCCATATCTTCATCAACTGCTATTTCTTCATCTCAACCTGCTTCTTGATTAATTTGAAGTTCTCTGCTTAATCAAGGCCGCCACATTTTAATAATCATGAAACGAACGCTTGTCGAGGTCATAGTAAAATGAATTTAAATATATTTTTGGTTCCTATCTTATCTGTCGTTATGATAATTTCACCTCGTTATTATGTAATTTAAATTTACACCACGACTCATCGGTGAGAATAAGTTCTTTCTAAGTGTTGAAGCCCCTGTTGTTGTCTAAGTACTCTAAGTACGGTCCATTTAATCTATGTAAATACCCTGTCACAACGAGTGGATAACCATTTTTTAAGCCTCTTTACCTTCTTCGTTTATAATCTTTTACAATCGGGGTCCGGGTAACGCGTACCACAATTCCAGTAACAAATAAAATGCCACGAACTATACCTCGAATACCAGAAAACACGTCATCATATTTTAGTGTGTTATATTATTAATAAGAACAGTTGTAGACACCCTTCCCATAGATGCTTGGAAAAATTCCCTAGAACATTTAAAAAAAAATGAAAATTCATATGGCACTATTGAAGCGAATTAAATCTTCAAGCTCTTTGTATATATATATACACAATATATATACACATATACCATATATACACATATACACAGATATACGCATATATACACATTTGTATATATATATACAATATACCTTTGTTTTTGATGATTAACTCTAGAGAAAATACATTTTCTTCGTTAAATTTTAACCAATCCAGCCCTGGCACTGCTAATTTTCTCTCCCCAGCTTGCTCATCATAAAATTCTATTGGGGTGTTACGAGGGTGACAGTAAAATTAATTACATTTACCACGTGAATAAACTATTTCTGCAATAAATCGGGACGAGATTACTTTCACTCAGCGTTACGAAGTCTCCTCCAGCCCTCCCCCGAGGGATAAAACACATTAGACGTGTTACTTACGACTCAGATACTAATTACAATCCGTAATTGTAACAGTTTCTATCGAACTTAACTACCGTTAGATCTCTCCAGGCCCTCCGGGCGTTCTGCAACCAACACGGCTCGCGAGGCTCCTGCGCTCCCTGCCCGAGGCGCGAGGCATGTCTGACCCTGACAATTAACGGGACCCCTCCGTTAAACCCCGTTTAATTCAATGTACGTCCGATGAAATCTCGGCGGATATAAGACGGAAACGATTCCTGCGCAGCCGTTAATCATCTCGTTTCGACTCACCAACCCCCGGATAAAACCATCCGGGACTCTGGAGAGGGGGGAAAGGAGATAACGGCCCCCGGGTTCTGGATACATTGGGAAAAAAGGGGGGAGTGCGTGTGTACGTACGACCCGTCTCAACGTCAGACGCGAAAGAGTTCCGTGATTTAATGTTTTGCGACTGCTCGGAAATCGTCTGACGAAGGAGGATTGTTTTCTGGAGTGCACGCGGCTTTATGCCGATGGGGGTGGGCGCGAATGAAAAGGGTAAATTAACAATATATAAGGAGGCGTCCATTGTCGGATTGTGCCCATTGTGCCGAAACCATGAATCAAACGGACGAGTTTACGCCATTGACCAGGAAGAAAAAGCAAAAAGTCGAGGGTGTATCATTAATTTTCGTTAAATGAATCGTAACTAACACTTCAACACGGATGCTAATGTATTACGTTCATCTCGAAGTGAGTTATTTGATGCCCAACTAGCTTAGCGTCATAGAAACCCTTACCTGATTTAATTTTACTTGGGTTTTACTGAGGACTGATTAAGGCGGTACTAATACGGCCCCTTCACGTAGGCAACCATCAATACACAATAATACAGAAGATCGGGCGCTTTGTAAGGCCGACGAAATCAAAACTGTACTCGCTCCTCCAATTATTTGATAGTTTCATATGATATCAAACGTAATTTTACTAAATTTTGTTGCTAATTTACTACGCCATAAACGATTTCATTGCTCCACCCCTTTGCGAGATAAAGGGGATAATCTGGATTAATACTTAGGGCTGGTCACCCACCGGTCATCTCCGGAACCAATGAAGATGCAAACATTTATCAAACTTCATTATTTATTGCTGACGATATAGGCAAATTGCGATTTCCCAAAATCACCCCTTCAACCCCTAGCAGATTTCTCAACCACCGAAGTTTCTCGGAAGACATTTTCTTTGCAAACTAAGGGATGGATAATTTATTGCTCGCTCTGTTACTAGTGTTATTTTAAATTAGTTTCTTTATAACTACAAGTTATATACAAGTTTACTGGCCTCTACCAGATAGGTATTTTTTGTTTTGAAAAATTTTATTGTACAATAGAGGTATTTGAGTTATTTTAATTTCTGATTTTAGTGCGTTTCTTGAAGTAGTTTTAAGATTTAATAGTCATATTTAATAAACTTGCAGAACTTTACGTATTGGCATAAATATATTGGAAAAAAATATGATTTATATTATTATAATAAATATATTCATATTTTTGTTTTTTCAAATGAAAATCCTTTTAGATTCGGATCAAAATAGATATTTTTATTTCTTCAATAAAATTATCTATTAATTAAAAGCAATAGTAAAGTTAGGTTGATTGTACAAAAGTATCATTGATTTATCAAGAGTCATGAAGAGTAAAAATACATATTTTTCTAAAATGTTCAAACAAATCCTCCCAATTTGCAAACAGAATATTTAATCGTAGATGATAGAATTTTTTGGTTAATCATTTTAACGGTTTTGGTAAAAATAATACAAGTGATTTTTAATTTATACTTACTGTTAATTTACATTTTGAATGACTTGACTTTTCATTAATGCTGATTCTTACTTTTTTACCTATTATGCATCTATAAAAAAATATAGTGGTCTTTTAACGATAATGACAATTAGATTATAAGTCATTTCTGTTAATTGAACATAGTTTGCAAATTACGGTTAAATTTTTACTTAGTCTTAAATAATTTTGATCGAAATAATTTAAAAAAGTGAAGTATCTTATGTCATTGAAAAAACAAACAAATAATGTACAACATTCTCTACAATTCTATAATCAAAAAAACATTATTTTGAAGCAGTACTTATCTACTAATTGTAACTTTCGAAAGGATTTTTTTAAAGCAATTTCATGTATTTCTAACAATAATTTAAGAGTAGACTATTAATAAAAATTGTAGAATTAATAGACGATAGAAGAATTAAATTGAGATGAATTATAAATGGTTTAGCAAAATAGGAAGTTAAATTGTTCTGTTAATTAAAAAAATTAATTTTTAAATAAAATTAACTATTCAATTAAATTCAAAAGTATTATAAACAAATCGTTTCGATTTGATTAACAAAGAAAATGTCTTCCGAGGTACTTCGCGGTGTGAGAAATCCGCTAGGGGTTGAGGGGGAGATTTTGAGAAATCGCAATTTGCTTATATCATCAGCAATAAATTAACAAAAAAATATGACGTTTGGTAAATGTTTGCATCTTCATTGGTTCTGGAGATATAAACGTGGGTGACCTGCTTTAAATATTAAGCCAGATTATTCTGGCTTTATATAAAATATAGTGCTATAAAGAATGTGGACATATGAAATAGATGGCCTGGCTTAATAGACGTTTTAAAAACACCTCAAAAAAAACCTACAGGAACGTTTGGACATTTTTCGCGCGCTTTTGAAACGTCCTGTGCTATTAGGATATGTTCTATTCACGATATATTTACTCATATTTAAGTTTGCCTTATAACGTTTATTCAAAACATCTTGATTTAGGAGATGCATGACAAGATTGGAGAAAAAATCATAAATTTCGCAATGAAGTCCTGCATGACAATTACTACGCAAGCTACTGGACTAAATTGGAACAATAGTTGCAACAAGTTTCTTATACTCTATCCACGCATATTTTCTACGTAACTTACGTCCCAAACTTCCACGAGACGAAGAATAGGTGCGATGTTAAATCACAATTCATTCCTTAATTTCACTAATCCTCGGGATTACGACAAAACCCGAGCATCCCTGGCGATACGGTTGACGATACGGGCTACACGCTTGTTTACGGGAACTTCGTGCCGTCTTTCCTCTTTCTATTTATATTCGTATTTGCACATTGTATTCTCCTCGCTTGTTGATACATGGTGTGTCGCTTATCAAAACATTTCGCACCTTGGTAGTCAGCGCGTTTATAAAAGTTCACGTAACTTCACCTTGGGCGAGCTGTGGTTCTTGTTTGGTTAGGAATTGTGGAAATCTCGTGGTCGTGACAATATTGTAACACTTTTACATGCACAAAGGGATTTTACTACCCTAATGTCAACATTCAATTTTCAATCACATAAACAACACTTGTTTTTACATTACGACGGCAACCTATACGGGGCATTCGCTACACTATTACAAAATTTATGCAAAACTTTCTTAATGCGGATCTTATGTGATCATACATCTCAATTCCTTTGCATAGAATAAAATATGTAATTTATAAGTATGGTTATGAAGGCAGAGAGTTGATTTCATTTGGAAGTTCTTTACTCCTCAAATCAAAGCTTTATTTGATATAATTGTACTTAAATAGTTTTTTGAGTTATCGATTTCCTTCTGGATTGAAATTTTGTTATAGCGCCTACCGCGTCATCCCATAAGTATTACAAGTGAGATTTAGGCCTGACAAACACCCTGAGGGATTTCAAAAATTTTCCCTGCGTAACTCCCGATGACTCCTTTTATATGGGATTTTTTTTGTGTAAATTTATGTACTCTTGTACTCCATTTATATTCGCCATAAAGTTTCCCTATATTTCCTTGCGGTAATATCGCAGCCGCCTCGGCAACTCGTTCAAACAATATCAACATGGCGCGGCGGCAGCGTACCGGGTATAGAATAATATTTTCAATCTAAACAAATCTACTTGATATTCAACCGTTAGAATTCTATTTCGCGCCGTGCCGCTATCGGGAAATGGATTCTGTAAATATGAGAGCGTTGTTAGGGATGACACGTCATATAACGGAATAGGAGTCATGGAAAATATAAAGGGAGGTTATAATGTAGTTAGAATAGGGAACGGTGTTGGTTAAATTAATATTTCTCTTTTGTTTAGTCATGTAATCATGATATTTATGACAAACTAACGCATAGAGTAATACCGTTATAGTTTTCCTTAGGAAATTTTTCCTGAGAATATGTAAGACAGTCATGTTAACAACCCAACCATTTCCGCCCTTATTTCCCCCGTACAAGTTCGTTAGACTTCTAATTGGGGTTTCAACAATTACGAGGGTTACAGAGTTGAAAAACGTATCTATTGAAAATAGAATAGTCGGTCGAACAGTTAATTGAATTTGGCGAATAAAAGCGAAGGCATTACAAAAAAGCAATTAATATTATCATTTAGCGAGTGCAAAAATGCAATGAGAAAGTGTTAAAAATACGCACACTTATTATTGCGCAAGGACGTAAGACACACGTGCGCGCGGTGGGGGTTTTGGAATATCGAGCAGCCTGAAGTTACAAATCACAAAATGCACAAATTAAATAAACAAGTACTAATTATGTGTCGTTGCCGCCTCTCTGATATAAATTATATTTTAGTAAAATTTATTAATTTAGGGTAACAAATTAATGGAATTTTAACTAGTTTGAGGGGACTTCTGCCAGCTAAATTTCGAGAAATGTAAACAAACATGATTTATGAGCCGAGATGGCTAATGACGGTGAGCTCATTGGTTAAACGTGTAGTTACTAGACTAAGGTTGGTAAAAGATATTATTTTCGGGATTGGTAGAAGTGTGAACTGTCAAAAAGGGGAAAAAGGGAGTAATACAGGAGAGGAATTTCGGGTTTCACTTCGAAGGTATCAAGTTGTGTTCAGAATAAGTTAGGAATTATTAATTAGTGGGGCCATTATTGAATAAAGAAAGTTTGTTAGTGAAGATAACGAATGTCTTTAACAAGATTTATAATAACTTCACTGGTATGATTCAGTCGCACTCTAAAATTGATCCAATGATACATGCGCTGAGGCTGAGGGAAATTTCTGATTGTGCCTCGACCATAGTGTAGGTTAACCCTTTGCCAATATTGAGATCGTTATCACAAGTGAAGAAAAATAACTGCAAATTTATTACAAAGAATATGAATCCTCTTCACAATTTCCTCCTGTAACCTGCGCTAAGGGAAACGTTTTAACCGCTTCCAGATGTACATAATAGCAGGCTTTGCAAACTACCTGGATGAACTTAATATTTTTGTGAGAATTGCCTGTGGTACAATTTACAAAATTTGAATGATCTAATTTTGGAAGTACTCAACCAAAATCTTTAATGTGCAGTAAACGTAGCTTTTCTGAAGGCAAAACTCCGCAACTCTGATGTTTCCATAGCGATTGCTGTAGAATTTTTGAGTAAATGTGTGACATCTTTCCTTTACTGTGCTCGTAATACAAACCAGGACTGAAATGAGGGTGCAACATCTCTCCATTGTAATTCTACGAGAAATTCTAATTTATTTTTCCCATTGAATATTAGTGGCTAGGCTAACTGGGGCAATGAGCAACCTTCCTTTGAAATACATCGAGGGTCGTGGTTGCAAAACAATATTAAAGCAACAAGTTAATGATTCACGTGATATAATTAGGCATTAACTTGTAAAACAAATGTTGCTAAGCTTGACAGATTTTACTACAAAATAACTACTTCATTTTCCACAAAACGAAAATACAAATTTGACAGAAATGCTTAGGTTATACCGTTGGCTGAAAAGATTTTACCAAGGCGCGCAACCGAATGGGGATACGTGTTACGCGTTTTTGTTTCAGTTCGACCTAGCGCCGCCTCTGTATCAGAAGAGTAAGCTTCCACTAGGTTTTTAAGAGTATTTACAAGTCATCCAGTTGGCCAAATGTCGTTGAGAAGTTGTAATTTAAGTATAAAAGGAGAGATTTTTTGAGAATATGTAATCACTTTAACATTTCGAACTTCTGAGCTTTGACTTGTGCGTATTATAGTTGTGTTTAGTATGATTCATAATGTAGGTTTTTGATTTATCTCAATTTCTCAGTTTTTCACATGAATCGGCAACGTTGGCGACATTTGGCCAACTAGACACCTTGAGAAACCTGTGAATACTCTTCAACTTAGTGGACCCAAGCTTACTGTTCTGATACAGAGGTGGTGCTAGGTCGTGCTGGAACAAAAATGCGTTACACGTATCCCCATTAGGTTGCGCGTCTTGGTAAATTCCTTCAGTCAACGTTTATACCCCCACAAAGAAATAAATGCATCCATTAATTTCTCAAATGACAAGATCTACCGATCCACTCATAAGCACATGTCGTTATAAGGAAGTATTTATACCTGGCCAGGTTTGACACTTAGCATCACTGCACCTGGAAGTGATGGAAGTACAGTTTAAATTCCTCTTACAGCTTCTGCGCTTGCTTTTCTACTTAGGGTCGAACAAATTCCCCCAACTCAAGCCCATAAATTATACTTATTTACTAGGATTGCAGAAATTAAAGCGAGGTCGTAAAAATCCCATTAAATTTTTCCAGGGTCAGAACCTCCCTGAGTCTATATCAACTTTACCTTTCATCCGTTTGATTTCAAATTTTCAGGAATGACAGATTTTGCATTACACTATCAGTGGTTCAAATATAGCTTTGATTGATTGACTTGATTGGAAGTTATTACAGATTTACTAGACGTTGTCAACAGGGGTCAGACTGTCGCCATAAAAACGCTACAAGAGATTTTAAACTGATTTTTCGGCCAGAAATTATAGAAGGATTGATTCCATAAACGGTTATCCATATTTGTAATAGCTTTAATTATTTCGAACATAGTACACTTTCTACTATTGGCATGATATTCAGCACATAAGTGGGCAGCTTGAAATAACATTTGCACTTGTTTACCTACTCTTGTTTATCATTTTTTTCTCCATCGAAAAGCACCCGAGGATCGAAACGACAGCATTGGGACTAGATATCCCCCGCTTAATTCTCCGTCCTTGATGGTAATGTTTGAAGTAATTAGGGGCGAGGAGGAGCCGAATCTTAGAAATATCGTCTAGAGCCTCGGGCTATCCTCTCTCACTAACTTTGTAAATCTTCGGCCTTGCCTCTCTGGCTTAATTTGTTTTTATACCTTTCTGCTATTTGTCTTATAAATAAACTGTCTTCGAAAAATTAATTAAACCTCCATACCTCTCCAAAGCGAGTAACTGCGATTTATTTCATTAAGAGAGAAAAAAGACTGCCCGGGGTGAATTAAGCGTAATTCATGCTCTGACGCCAATAGGGAGTTATGATGCTCAGCAATACGGCCGTTATTGGGCGGTGTTGCGGAAATCACGCTCCTCGTACACGTTCTTCTAAAATATCACGTATCTGCCCTGATTTCAAATTCCCTCTGGCGCGACGACTGTAGCGGAATAGAACATTAGCGCATGCATTTGCGGAATATCCGGTAAAAATATTCCTATGGTGCATACACCGACGCCAAATGATGTAATGAGTATAGAATATTTAAAGGGTACTGTAAAGGCAAAAATTTTCCCTGCCTGGCCAATGGCAAAGGTACCTCGATCGATCGATCGGAGATGGATTTGTTAACTTCAATCACACAATCCGCACATAAAACAATTTGGTGCCAGAAGTGGGATAAATGGGTGAAGATCTGATGAAAACCCGGAAAATGACGCAAGTGATAGAGGAAAAGTTTAATTAGATTTGAAGAGCAGAAAAATATGAAAAACAACGATAGAGGTAGAGGAGGGATAAAAAAATGACTGTGGGTGTGTTATTGTGACGGTGTATAATACAAATGTTGTGTCGTTATCGCCCTAAGAGCTGTTATTTTCATAATAATACCCGATCGTTTATATTTAACGGTTAAATCACATACAATTACTGCGCGCCCATAGCGTTTCCTGTTGATGTAAATATTTTACACCGTAATTACGATATTCGTTGCAAATGTTATAAAATCCAATGCAAATAATCCACGTTATTAATATTGAATTTACAAATAGGGCAATGCTAAATAATTAATTGAGCTACATTCGTTAGGAAAGTTCGTTGATGGGAACTCCCATGAAACACGCAATACAGTAGCATCGAGCGTGCAGTGGTACCAAGGGAGTGGCACGCGAGGTACCTCTCAACCGAGGGAACTGAAGGAAATAATTTACACGTGGGAGTCTTAAATTTCCCCTTTCTTGAAATAGCTTAACATGGCATTTTAATACACTTCCCCCTCCAGCAGGCCACGTGGTTTATGGACGATCCCTTATCAGCTAAGATATATCGAATGGTTCGTTATGAACTAAGATGTACGACTTATCCTCGATTCCCTGGAACACGTGGGTCATCTTCGGCTTACTAAATCACTGCAGTAATATAATTCTCACACATGAGCATATAAAATTGAATTTTCTAACTAGCGAAAGGGTGCGGACATTTTCCTCATACAATGCGACTTTATTACGACATTAAAACGTTCACCACACCAAAATTGATGGCCGATTCATAATTTTTATCTCGTTGTAGGCACGTTCAGTGGCGGTAAATGGCAACAATGGAACGATGGGGAAAACGGTGTGATTATTTAGGTTATGTTGGGTCATAATGTGAATTGTTGTAAAATAGAACAATTTCGGAAAAGTAATGTCAACCCCTGTATACAAATTAGTGAGTGATTACCTGGAGACAGGGTGGGAAAGTAAAGTGGAAAATTTATGGGTATTAAACACGCAGGCTAACCGGCGAAAAGTGCGCTACACTCTTCTATGAACCTACTTGGGTGAGACGATCTGAGTGCCAAATTAATTAACAAGAGTTGAATTTGATGTCAAAATCGATGTAGCCAATTATTTTCTGGCACTCGAAATGGTCTTTTTCTTTATTTTGTAAAACTCTGCGGTATGATTTTTCAGTGAATTTCCAGTGCAAATAAATCCGACAATAGCCTACACAGTTAATAGCATATCCTTTTGTTGTACTGGTCATCGTTGTAATTGAATTTATTTTACTGTATGCGTATACATGCGAATGTATCGTTTAAACTATGTTTACATTAGAATATAACAGAAATCCTCCCAATACAATTTGGAATTACATCAGCTTCAACAACATATGAAGAGTAGCGTTCGATTTAATAAAACTCGATTGAAACGACCAAACGAGACAGGGGGTAAAATAATAGAGTGCGTCATTTGAATTCTGCCACAGCTATATTTCCTAGTAAATTGAATTTGGTTTGCACTGGGCATGAAATCTTTTCAAAGCAAACGAGTGAAGTGAACCAAAAACCATAATTTGGACCATTTAACGTTGAATTGCGCCCGAGAAAAACTATGGGGTATACAAATAAGTTTCCGCCGCTTTCAGGAGATGGCTCCACTGACAAGATTACTTTGAAATCATCAGATGTAAGATGCCATATAGAAAGTTTAAACACCTGGCAACAACATAACCTTAAAATACTATTATCTTTGTAGTGGTAGTATACATTTTTTTTTGTTCGAAAATGTTCCGAATGTTTATTCGAGTTTTGTACCAAATAAGCGTCATTTGCAGGAAGTTTTGATTTCTTTTTTCATTTAGAGAAATCTGCTGCTGAGGCGCATCATTCTCTTGTAGAAGTTTACGTGAATGGCTTCAAAAGTTTAAAATCGGCATGTTTGACGTGGAAGACAAAGAACGCGAAGGAAGGCCGGTCAAGTTTGAAGACGCTGAGTTAGTGACATTATTAGACCAAGACAAACTGAAGAGCAGCTCTTAGAAAGTTTGGGTGTGATTCAGCAAGCGATTTAACACCGTCTCAAGACCATTGGTATGGTAGAAAAACAAGGAAATTGGGTTCCGCATGAATTGAAACCCAGAGACGTCGAGCGCCGTCTTTTCACGTGCGAACAACTTCTCCAAAGATAATGTCGAAAGGGTTTTTTGCATCGAATAGTTACGGGGGATGAAAAGTGGATCCACTACGACGACCTAAAGCGTAGATCATGGGGTAAGCCCGGCCATGTAGCAACTTCAACGGCCAAATCGAATTTTATGGCAAGTAGTTAATGTTGTGCATTTGGTGGGATCAGCTCGGAGTAATCTATTACGAACTACTCCAGCCTAAGGAAACTATCACTGGAGAACGTTATCAACAGCAACTGCTGTAATTGAGCAGAGAATTGAAGCTTAAACGCCCCGAATATGCCAGAAGACGTGACAAACTGATTGTGCAGCAAGACAACGCTCGGCCACATGTTGCAAAAGTCGTCAAGAATACTTTGGAAGGTTTACAATGGGACGTCTTACCCCAGCCGCCGTATTCACCCGACATTGCTCCTTCGGACTACCACCTATTCATGCTCAGGAAAAGCAACACTTTACTTGTTACGAAGAAGCCAAAAATTGGGTCGATTCATGGGTAGTCTCAAAAGATGAAGAGTTTTTTCGACGTGGCATCAGAATGCTGCCAGAAAGATGGCAAAAAGTAGTAACTAATGACGGACAATATTTTGAATAAAATTTAACGTACATTTTATTTATAATCAATTGATAACTTTTTATAAAAAACGGCGGACTTATAAACTTATTTTGTATCACCAATATTAAGACTCTTTTAAAGTACTTGAAGAACCCTTTAAATGAATCTTTAGCATCTAAATTAACTGAGATATGATGAAAATAACATGCAAGTCCCATTTTTTCGAAGAAAACAGTAATATAAAAAACAGTACCTCTGGCGCAAGAATTAAAACAATCAGTTTACAGGTGTCTTTATTTATGTTTTAAAAATATGTTCTGGATATTTGGATTGCTTAAAAAGAGTGATTTCAAAAAAAGCTTAATTTTTGAAAAAATAAATTTTTGAAATAATGTTTCTTAGGCTATAACTTAAAATCTAAAGGGAATAAGAAAAACATGCAAGAGTGATAAAATTTAGCTTTTTTTATTGAACATTTTGTGCCAGGTTAGCTAGCACGTGACAATATTTATACTACATAAGTAAAAAAGATTTGAATCCATAAAATGCTTGAAATTGTCATTTTTCTATTTTTTTCAATAAGGGGTGGTTTTTACCCTTTAAAAACAAAAAGCCCACCTAGCACACATATAACTTTTGAAGTGCACGGTAAGATAAGCTGAATCCTAAATTTTGAGAAAAATCTATGCAGCAAGAATGGGAGGTATTACTATATCTTCAGCTTCAGTAACTGTACTATAAGCAAAATATCAACAAGCACTTAACTAACCATAAAATGACCATATGAAAAATCTCGCCACATGCTTAACTAATTATCAAAAGTCCAGAAACAGATGGTTACCTAATACTTAACTATCACAATTGTTAAGATATCTTACTGATCAGTAATACCCCCACAAACCTGGCCAGGGTTTGTCAAAGACGCACCACTGCACTTATGTTAGGGGTTTAAACCTTTAAATTGAACCTGTAGACGGATATGGGCGTTACAGGCCGGGTCGATGGGTCCTAGACTGGAACTTATCACTAGACGTTCCCCCAAGGAACATCCCACGCTTGTTTATATAAATTTAAAAGCCCATTAGGCTTGCTTCAAAGCTGCTCTGGCCAGTTACCAACAGATTAGCCTTATTGCTCAATTAATTATTCGTTACTCATCTACTTAACGTCTTTACATGTCAAGAGCCGAAGATGGACTTCCTCGATCTGTCATTTCTATCCAAGTTCTCTGTTACCAACCTTGTTGATGACAATCATACTAGCCCATGACTTAGTAACTTTCCTTTTTGACCAATGGGAATGCCATGTGTATCCGCCATTTTGTCTTGACAAACTCACATGTACTTAAGTTCCAACGTTTTCTCCCAGAAAACTACTTACTAACCTTTCAGGCTTATAAGAAACCATTACCTCCCATTTTCAAGTGCCCAATTGTACAAAGTGAGCGTGGAAACTCTTAAATTGCATGAATAGGAAAAGCCGAATAGATAGCTTTGAAGAGTTCCTGTGTACCTCGCAAATAATTTTTAGTTTACAACAAATTGTTTTAATAGTGTAGGTTTAGTGATGAGGGGATCAAATATTTCATGACAAGATTTTTTCAACGTTCATACTGGCAACGGTGGGTGTAAATTTGAGTATTGCTCCTTCGTTACTTGTCAAAAGTGTGCACGGGTTAAAGTTCAACAGAAAACTGTAAAAAATTATTGATCCTTCAATCAGCACAAGAGACTGAAATGCCAACCATAAACTGTCTCAGCCCTAGGAAAAATGAGTGCTTTTCCAACAATACAAATGGCTCAGTAGCATTGTAAATCGATTATAGTTGCTACGGAGGGCTATGAGCTAGGTTTAAATTAAGTACAAATTTATGCGTCACGTGTATATGAAAGATCACTTAAGTCACTTCATCATGATTGCTAGCAAAAATATCATTAGCGGTTAATTGTTAATAACTGCAATATAACGGCTTCCAGTTGGGTTATAACAAATTGGCCCCGTTAACTAAAGTATGAGATAATTTCCTAAGTAATTTTTCCCTTATTACTTGTTGAGAAAGTGAAGGGGCGTATACATTTAAGCAAATATACTTTAGTGATTATAAGGATAACGTGTTTAAATCGAGGTAATAAGTATGCTAAGCTATAGTACAGGATTTGTTCCAACAAACCTGTACGATGTTTCACTTAATAACCTGAAGTCGTTTGCCCTTAATGTCATATTATACCAGGCTCTAGTGGAAAGTGTGTTTACTTACATGATATGAGCATTTGAACCGATACCACAATAACAGAAATCTAAGTGTTATGACATCTTTAAGGATGTGTGATATTTCAAAAGTAAGACCCTAAAGTTAAAGCATTGCGATGGCATCGAGGGGAAAGAAAAATCAAACATTAGTACGATCCCAACAAACTGTATTCAAAAATTAAATGACACTTCCTGAAAACATCCCCGACTACGATTCGGCCAATCCAATCACGCCGCAAGCCAACCTCCCGCCGGCGTTGCCCGTCGTCTTGCTCAGCTCGTGCCCACCTTGGCCGAGATCGTCCGGGTCGGCGTGCACGACGACGGTCCTGCCCAGGATGTTGTGCTCACCTTCTAGCGAGATGACCTTATCCTTGATGTTGAACTTGGACACGCCGTTGGCGCCCGCCTCTATGTTCCCCAGGTCGCCGACGTGACGGACCTCGTGGTCCGGACCGCCGTGGTCCTTGTTGTGCGGGTTGAAGTGAGGGCCGGCCGAGATGCAACCGTTGGTGTTGTCGCCGAACTCGTGGATGTGGAAGCCGTGCAGGCCCTTGCTCAGGCCGGAGATCTCGCCCGTCACCACCACCGGACTGCTGCCGTTCTGGAAGCGAACCGGAATTAGTGCCAGGGATTCGACATATGATAACGTGAAACGGGTTTTATAAAGGAACAATGGGACGGATAGAAAAAAAATGACAAGACTACGGGTTGGTCATCCTGCGAGAATATGTACAGAGATATTAGACCATATGATGGTACTAAATCGTAGACACACATACTCTCTAATGCAAAATTATGTGTGTTGTTACTATTGTGCCATTTTAGAAATGCCATAAACGTTCTGGTAGTGTTTGTTTGATTAATGTAAATGTAGTTATGTAATTTTGTGTGTGCGAAGCACCAACTCTTCACGGCTTGCTTTTTGATCTTGTACTTTCTGCAACTTTGTGACATCACCCGGTACATGTATCCTAAGGTCATGCAATTACATTAATTTTACGAATGAGATAACGACACCTTCGAAAGGCATTAATTAAAGGTTAATAAAGCATGTTTTGCTCGTCTCAAGGGCGTTTCAGGGAAGAACGTAGCGAAGATCGATACTCCGCGTCATCCTAACCTAGAATAATAACGACGATCCTGTTTGGCTCGTAAACTTACCGACTGGCTGAAGTAAACCGTGCCCTTCACGTCGCCCTCGCCCCTCAGGACGCAGACAGCTTTCACCGGCATTTTGTATCGCGAAAAACAATGTAATTACGACAATTTCTGGAGTTTTATCGGCTCGTAGGATGACGCAGCGCACGATAGAACGGAATCCTTCGAATGACGACGATAAAATGTCGGAACGCCGGGAAAACGTAGGAACGAACGTCGCTCGATGCGCGCCGGGCAAGTTACAAGGTTAATACGGAATGTACGAGGACGGTTCGAGAAGTTCGAATTTAGCAAGCGATTCTCTATGGTCCAACGGTGACTTTGCGATCCGGGGTGAAGGCAGGCGGTGAAGGTGTAGCGAGCGATTGATGGAACTATGTTTTTAAATACCCTGTAGATGGTGAAATGGTCGCGAAAAATTCGGAATAAATTCGGGATTTTAATAAAAGTTATATATGACTAGAATGTATATGAAATAACGGTATAGCAAGTATTAGACGACACCAATTTCTCTTTCTGCTACATCCATGGAATGTTTTCTACACGTGTCGCACTAATTTTCACACTATATTTCACAATATCGCATATAAATTAACAAAGCTTCATGGACATGCCCATTTTCATCGGATTTTCCATTCATTTCACATGGAACCTCAAAATAATCGCAGTATGCTCACGACGATAAAACTGAAGTGATAGTGGTTAATCGACCGAGGGAAACGCATTGAAACCGTATTAATTTGTAATTTCGCTTGTTTATCCTTTTAGAAATATTATAAAGTGTCAGTTCCTGTGTAAAATCCTCCGGAAAACAGAGTTAGGATAGGGGATTTGGTTCTGTTAACGTTATAAAGTATGACATAAACGACATACGATATAAACGACGACGGTCGTTTAGGTACTACCATATCTCCGCGAAGCACACCCGCATTTAAAATTTTAAAATGGCTAATTTTAAATGGCGTTTATAATCGCTTTTCACTTATTTCTCCCCGGCAAATTTGCCAAAATTTCTTACTTTTTATTTTTTTTCTCTCAAAAAATACTGGTTTCTTAAAGTTTAAATTATTTTTTCCAGCTCCCTAATGTTGTCCTCTTTTACTAAGAAAATCCTATTTTTGAGATCGACCTGGGAGAACGAAAATCTTTACAAAAAAAACCACCCAAAAATTGATCTTTTTGGTTTTTTGCTTATATCATGGAAAGTATTGAATGATATAAGTATACTGTCAATGGGACATTTGTAGAGAACTGAAAAACTTTAAAAATGACGTTTTGGGAATTGTGATTGGACCATTTTCACCAGAGAAGAGCCGGAAAAACTGTAAAAAATGACTTTGACGGTTATTAATACTAAGAAATGATATTAATAAGAGAATTTAGAATATTCACAAGGGTGTATCGTAAACTGGCAACAAAATATGCCTCCTGCCATATGGATCTTCATTGATATCATAGAAATGGATGTGGCTTAAGCTAAGATGAAGCTTAAACTTTAAACCAGATCATCCACTTTGCCTTGCGAAAGGGAAATGTTTTACATAAATGCACAGCAATTAAATAGCAATAAACGCCCTATAGCTCATAAACTCCGCACAAAAATAGTTTCAATAAATGTCTAAATAAATTCAAAAAGGGAATAAAAAATTCCTAAGGTGGGCTACTTTCGATTCCTCTCCTAATGACGTCTGCTCATATAAAACACAGTCAAACTGTAATTCTCGTTTATTTTTCCATTAAGTCAAAGTCAGCAGAATTATAGCACAAAAATAGTTTCAATAAATGTCTAAATAAATTCAAAAAGGGAATAAAAAATCCCTAAGGTGGGCTGCTTTCGATTCCTCTCCTAATGAAGTCTGCTCATATAAAACACAGTCAAACTTTAATTCTCATTTATTTTTCCATTAAGTCAAAATCAGCAGAATTGTAATTTTTACTTCTCCATTGATAAAATGAAATTTTCACCTTCAAAGAGCAATATAAACCATAACCACCACCGATGATTCCCTTTTTTACTCTCAAGCGATGTATTCTTTTTCAATCAGAAGCATCCTGTAGGGGGTTCATTTAAACTCGGACACAAAAAAAATTCAAAACCTAAAAATCGTTTCTCTCCACCTCCGAAGCAAATCCCTTGTCTGGCGGTTTTCGTTTCCATTTAGTCTTCGCCCTTTTCTATGGGAGTTAAGTGAAAAGTTACGGAGCGAAATAGCTCAAGGCGCGAAGTTTGTTTGAAAATGTATATGCGTGATGTACTTACATGAATTTTTCATGAAGTATGTGCCCTCTTCTCCGGCTCGTCTAGTCTATAAGCAATATACACTCAGGTTTTCACGTAACAAAGCCAACAAAAGGTGTTGCGTAATATGGATTATGTGACGGTACATTGGGGAGAATTGTCATTAATAATTTAGAGAAAAGATGCCTGAAAGAGTAGAGGTAAACCACAATCACAATATTGCATTGCATTTAATTGGGAACGTGGAAAACATGATGGCCCTTATCCTATAGTGACAATACATATCGTCTTTTTCCGTGTAAAAATCCTTTAATCATTAAGTTTAAAATGATCTGAAAATGCCTTAAGCGTGTAAGAGGCATTCGTTAATGTGCTCAATCCGAAATTAAGACCCGTTGAAAACCTATTGGACCTATTTGGCCTATTGGACCAAATTTTTAATCAAACTTCTACGTTTCGTTCCCAGTGGCTCCGAGTTGAGGCGGTGAGTTAAACTTGTACGTAATTTTCTAGAGTAATTCAAAGTTTCGAAGAGGATTGACGATAACGCTCCATTATCGAAATTAAATGGATTGGATTGCTGTTTCGCGTAGGCAGCTATCTTTGCCACGTTAACGTGGCAATCCCACTAATAAAACATTCACTTCACACTAAAAACTGTGAACGCGTTAAACATTCAAAGCCCTTTTCCGTCACGTCTAGTCTGGAGAAGGGGAAGCTTTGTTCCCCTCTCAGAGATGAATTTGGGACGGTCGCGTTGAAATCGTAAATATTTTACTAAACTTGTTAATTAGAGGCGGATCTGGATTGAATGGCATGTTAGTGTTGAGGGTTCTACAACAGGATTTGCATTAAAAAGGTGGCCCTAGATCCCCGGACATTTACAGCATTTACGTAAAACATTAGAAATGTGCAAGCAACAACTGCTTAGAATGTGTCAGATTATTTGTACTTTAGTATTTTTAATTTCAGAAACGTGTAACATACATAGAAAACCACCTAAATTCCTTCTTTTTGTCTTAACTGTCATTCTATCGCTGTTCTCTACAAATTCGTCGCCATCTTCTGGAGCTCCGTTCAACCTGAATTGCCCCCCCTCCCCATGGTAAATGAGAACGTCGTAACCATATTTACCATGAATTACACTCGTAGTAGATTCCTTGTTCATTATCTTTCTTAAAATCCTAATTGACCTCCTGTATCCTCCTTTAGTTCCTTCAGAAAAGCATTTGGTGTGTTGCTCCTGTGCACCATCAAGTCCCTCTTTCGAGTCGCGGATTTTGTTCAACTTGATCTTCTCTTGTAGCCCCTTTGTACGTCACCCCTTCTCGTTGGTTCGTGGATTATCCTACAATTCTCTCCTAGAGCCTCGTAATACCATAGGTGATACCCACCTTATCGTCCAGTATGCCCAGATGCCTCGGGAACATACCTCTTACCCACACATTTTCCCCATACTTAGAACGCCCCTCCTGGTATCTATATCTTGCTTATCCATCTGCCTATAATAGTCCAGTGATTAGTCTTCCTTGATTTGGATTTCATAGTCCGATCGTAGCCCAGCACGTCCAATCGTTCGTTGTGGTGGCTCCTCTGTGATGTCCTATCAGAATCTTGCTAGGTATTCCTGTAGCTTCTTTCTGTCTCCTTCAATTGCAGTCTCGGTATTGGGCATTTAGTTCTCCTTCGGAGTGTTCCCTTGTCTTGCTCCTGCTCGCTGCTTCTTCCTGTAGATAGAAACATTGGTTCATTTCCTTAAGGAATGTCTCCTCTATCATGGCAAAGTGGGGTTGTGCTCTTCCAGGTATTCCCTTAGTTCTTTCTTCTTGTCCCTCAGTCCATTGGTGTTCCACGTTCCGTACTACCATCCATACTACTTCTGCTTTAGTTCTACTTTTGAATCTGTTAGATGTAAATTTGTAGGAAACTTCAAGATCCTCGTTACGTCATCCTCGTAGTTGTTCCCTGTGTTCTCCTTGGGCACAGCTGAGACTTGGTCTCCTCTTGTACTCAAAGGATCCACTGAAGCTGGAACACATGGCACCGATAACACTGTCTGATGATCTGCACTGGATGATTTTCGTTACTACGTATACCTTTTGGGTTTCATGATTCGTCTCTAGCTGAAGTAATACTGGTGGTATCGATATCGTCCAGACTTTTCCCTTGTCCGTCTTCGTCATCTTGGTGATTTTGTGGTGCTGAATACTTTCTCCTGCACTTTCTCCTGGAGGAACAAGCATATTTTTCTTCCTGTAGCTGATCAATGTAACATGGTGTCTTGGTTCCTTCCAGAATCCTTGGCATTCTTTTGAAGTCAGTTGCGGTCGTGGTTTGGGCCTCCATTGCCTACTTGGAGTTGGTGGCACTAATAACTGATGCCTTGTACCTGGAGAGTTCCTTGGTGATGGCTTATTTTCTTTGATTACTATTGGTGGGATCCTTTTTCCCTAAACCTCCATTATTAACAGTTGTTACGTCGAATATGAATGGAAATGTTTTTATTTCTGTATCTAATTAAGAAATGAACAAAACGCTCGTCTTGAACTAAAATCGCGTAGTCTATTCAGCCCAAAATAGAAAATGGAGGAAAAAGCCAAGCGGCATTAAAACCCTCAGATTCGTTTTATGCGTGCATGCGATTGAATGATTGAGAGTCTCAACTAGTCGTAGTCGATTATGTGAGTCCCGACCAGTGAGAGTCGTGGCTGAAAACCCTTAGCAGATCCTCTAATGCACTTATGCGCGTGGAATAACTACGCACACACTTTACCACGGATCGTCACTGATTTCGTTTCATACGCGCACCGCGACCGTAATATGCTGCTATTATGCTTTGTTATCTTCTATTTAATTCCATTAGTACATTAGGTTACCATTAGTAGGATATTTTTTTGGGGGGGTGGGGCGTGGGGGTTAAATACCTATTTGTTTTTTATTAATTAGAGGTATCATTAGAGTCATATTTTTGTTTATGTTGTTTTAACTGAAGCCCTACATGTTATACTACACGTTGAGTTAGAATTGGAGTGGGTAAAGCACCGGCAATTAGTGCGGTATTAAATTCCATGTTGCCTACGTTAATCAGAGTATAATTTGTAACTAAAATGTAAACAATATGCTTCCATAACTGCCAGACAATTTGTTTCCCGGGGTTTCAATAATTTCGCGGAACAGTTAATTCTCCAAACTCGTACTTTCTTCACCGAACAATTTTTAATTTTAAGGGAAGTGGCGTCGAGGGTGCGATAAAACCTTTACACGTTCCAAACTTTGGACGTTGCGGAGTAATTTTCACCGCTCGGATTTTTCCACGTTCCTTTTGTGTAAAAAGGAAGGAAAGGGACCGAATCACGCCGACAGAAATTCCCCGAATTAACTAGATCGGACAATCGCTAGTCTCTATGCAAGCTTTTCCTGGTTTCCTCTTCGTTATTTTTGTGTGTACCTCGCGGTGCGCTTGTAATTCCGATTTCATTTCACGGTGTTAATTCCGCGACAATCCGCAGGACTTCCAACGAATTTCCCGGAAGAATGCATTAACGCGTAATGGAAAAATTAGCCGGGAAACCAGCACAATGCGGTCACAACCGCGGATTATAGTAGTTGCAAAATGGTCGCCACTAACAGCTTGTATGTGGGTTTGTACGTGTATTCTTTCCAGAATCAATGTAAGATGTATAAAAAAAGTTCATCACTTCTGATTTTTACCAAGAATTTTTTGTGGTTATAAAATAGTTCATTACCTACATACACCTTAGATGAGGTGGTTTTGAGGCAAATTGTAATGGGTGGTTTCTTGCCAAAAGAACGAAAGGGTTCACATGTATTGTAAAATTAACAATACAAATTAACGTCGTCCTCATTACAACACATTTTTTACTGAATTTATTTCACAGGTAGCCCGTGTACAATAGTCTAAATCATATTTCAAACGACAACTGCCATTCTTGTTACCTGTAGTGCTTTCTCCTCTATAATGGTTTAGATACACTTTTCCATAAGTATACAATTTCTGCTACGGCGGCACCAAGTCAGTTATGTAGTGATATTCCTATTTGTGCCTTCGTCTACCTTGGTGATTGCTAGAGAGAATTTCGAAGGTATAAAATATTTCCTAGTGAGAGTTTTGAGTAGAGTTGTGAACAAATTTCCAGTACAATTTCTTTTTTCACTTCATCCATCGTGCATATACCTCGTATACATATCTCGTAAGTATCTGAGAATTATTTAAAAAAAATTGGTAAGTGTGTTAATTACGGTCGAGGTGGAAATGTTATCGATTGGGTAAATTACGCCCCCTTCCAAGGGCGCCGGAACAGGTAAATTTAAATAACGTACGCGGATGGTTTAAATTCGATCCGCAATTATTACATTCCTACATGCAATTGTGGGGACGTGACGTCGTAATCTGCCCGTAAATTGCACGGCGCCGGAGAAAAGGCTTCCCTGTAAATTGAAAATGGCTAAAGGGGACATTATCGGGGAAATAAATGCTCATGTAAAATATATCGCCACTTCGCACTTTCGTTTATAATTTCGCGAACAATACGGGGGGCGCATAATTTATTGATGCCCGGGAAAAGTTTTAAAACAAATACTATTCGATGGAACAATACGTGTCGCTCGGGATAAAAAAGGGAGCGTTTAAATCGCACGCTGCTACTAATGTTTGATAGGGGTGGAAAAAACTGTTATGCATTAATAACTGCAAAGTTTTATCCTTAAATTTATTATTTGAGGTTATAAATAAGGGAAGCAAGATATTTGGCACGTTAGTCGTTTCTGGAGTTCTGGGCCGATTTGTGCTTTGCCCAATCCTCTTCTTTTTTGGTCCACGTGGCTCTGTTAAAGAATCTGCGCGTCTCTTTACGTTGCTTTTATTTCCAATATTGTTGGCGATTGAAATGTGCTCATTATTAACTTAACCTCTTATTACGAAGTTTAAGCTTCGTATGCATAGCAACAGGGCTTTCATGAGAAAATCGATTTGTGTTTCGAAAATCATCTTCTTGAATAAAATAAAATTTGGCCACATACTTTCAAGAGAGACCAAAGGAAATTCCAGCATTTTTGTAAGCCATACATGCGTTTCCCGATCGAATTCCCCCTGGAATAATAACTTGAATATTAAAATTGTTTTTTCTTGCGAAATTCCCTTTTTAATTAAACTGAACGTATACTTTTAAGATCGCTTTTCCAATTCCCCTCGAATTTCTCCATATTTATAATCAACCTAATAACGTGAAATACACATGGAGAGTCTCTCCATTTTGGTGGCAATGTGTAATGGAAATGTAAATGTGAGAACAACGCATTTCTGATCCGAATTGTGTATCACACTTTGAAGGATTCTCATTGGGTCTGAAACAGTCCAAATACTCAGGGTGCTAATATCAACCAGGTACGACTAGTGGGAGAAATGAAACACCAATGCACCTAGCAACACGTTTCATATCCCCACTTTCTACAGTTTAGCCAATCCAATAACGCCACAAGCTAATCTACCGCCGGCATTCCCCGTGGTCTTGCTCAGCTCGTGCCCGCCTTGGCCAAGATCGTCGGGATCGGCATGTATTACAACAGTCCTGCCCAAGACGTTATGGTCCCCTCGAAGGGAGATCACCTTGTCTTCGATCTTGATCTTGGCGACCCCGTCTGCGCCCGCCTCCACGTTCCCCAGGTCCCCGACGTGGCGGATCTCGTGGTCCGGACCGCCGTGCTCTTTACCGTGTGGGTTGAAGTGGGCACCGGCAGATATGCAACCGTTGGTGTTGTCGCCGAACTCGTGGACGTGGAAACCGTGCAGGCCCTTGCTCAGGCCGGAGATCTCGCCTGTCACCACCACCGGGCTGTTGGCTTCTTCCTGGAAACATTAAAATTATATATGTGGGATGTAATGGGTTCGTAAGTTGGAAACTGGTCATTGAGTTCACGAGAAAATGAAACTCTGATGCTGTTGGCACGTGTCACAGTTATCTTTTTGACCTTTTAACATATGAGAACGAAGGCGCAGCCATAGCGCGCACATACATACACAGAGTAAAGTACGATACGATTCACGTGTAAGGTGATATTCTTCGAAGCTGTTGGCACGTGTGGCAGTTCTCTCTTTGTCATTTTAACATACGAGAACGAAGGCGCAGCTATGCCGCGCACATGTACGCACACGTGCACTTTCTCTTTTTCTTCTCTCTTATAGGCCATTCATCAGCGGTAAACAAACCTTAAAACTGAGAAATTTTGGGAATCAACATCGATTTCCATGAAAATTTGGACTTAAGCTCTACTTACCCTCTTCTTGAAAGTCGGATATGTGCCGAAGTGTGTTTTTTATTTTTTAGAGATGGAAACTATCCCTTACTGCAAAATATTAACACAATCGTATATTTTAGCATGCATTTGGTTAATATAAAGTTTAAATGAGTTATTTGTAGATTTCTTGACACCCTCGAACAAGTTTATGATTAATAAGGTAAATGCAACCCCTATAAATCATCCCCTGGGGGTAGCAATTTTCAAAACTAGTTTTAAATATACTTTTTGTAATTAGAAGTGATTGAAAATTGAGTTATATTAAACTGGAATTTAAATAACAGTATTATTCGCCGAGACATTTCAACCCTTATAAATCATCCCCTAAGAGTATGGATTATTAAAAACCAATCAACGATTTTTTTTAGAATTAAAAATGATTTCAGAGTGCATTTATACTGAATTGAAAATATTTCATTGATGATATAAAATTTTTTGTTCTTTTTCAAATCGATGCAATTTGAAGAAGGGGGTGGTTTTTAAGGGTTGAAAAGTTGCAAATAAAATTATTTATATTTTAAGTAACACATTTTAGTTAACACTTTTAAATTAAAACGCTGTGTTAATTAATAATTTATTTCGGGGTAAATAATTATTTCGTAATTATGCCATAATAGGGGTTGATTTTTAAAGGTTGAGATATTCTGAAATAATGTTCCAGAGCATCAAGCAATCATTGTTCAACTCATCTGAACCAAATTTTACTCATCTTAAGCTTTAATACACTGTTTTATTCGCCTTAAGCTTTAATTCATGGTTTCTGGTAATAAGGGGTAGTTTTCACCTCTAAAAATGAAAAGCGTACAGCGTCATAATATAGATTTTGAAGTGGACGGTAAATTGAGCTTTATCCCAAATTTTCATGCACATCGAAGCTGTTTTAAAAAATTGCAAGTTTTGCCGCATTTTAAGCTTCGTTTCCTGGACTATTAATGGCAAATTTCATTCGCTTTACCGCATAAAAGAATTAATTTCTTGTATCATTTTACAAAATGAAGGGAAGAAGGGAACGTAGTAATAGAAATATTGCGCTGATCTTTTAAAGAAGAATAAATAGTCGGATTAGAATTTTGAATATTCATTTTGCTTCTTTTGTTCCGTAAAGTCAACATTATTGGATAATAACTAATTTGATATGTGCCAAAAAACTATGGCTATGACGTTTGAATTGATTGTTGTTTTAAACGAATGGAAATTTTACTATAAATAACATTTTTCGCATTAGCATTCAATAGGGAATTTACATAAATATGCATGAATCAGACACTTACGGCCGTAAATGTAAAATTAAGGAAAATTACCAAAAAACGGAGGCTTCGTTTATTTCTCCCTTAAGCTAACTCGTAATTTCATTTCAAGAAAAAACAAGCTATTAATTCGTGTAATTAAGTTAATCGGGAGCATTTAATTTGTTATGGTAGTTATTTTTAGAAATGTTACGTGTTTAATTTAATTGCCACTATAAAACCTTACGTACACACATATTTCAAGGTACAAGGTGATTTTTACTTTTGAACAGTGGGAACATTAAAGGACGAGACTTACTAATTTTACCACTTACAGTACTTAAAAATAATCTACGCGAGAACATGGGTAATACTATCAATGTAACTCTGGGCACAACACTTGCGTTTTAAGCGTAAGTAGTAGTAGTAATTATCTAAAAAAAATTTACTCGATATTTCAGCGGCTTGATAAGCGAGACGTACACAGTATTGTTTGTTAAGTACTTGACTATATTTTTCTCTCTCTCGAGATAACAAATGTGAAGTTCATTACGATGGTAGAAATCATGGCAACATTGACCAACAAAACGGAAAAAAACAGAAATTTTAAAAATGTCTTATAATTATTTTTAAAGTACTTAATTAGACCTTTGAAATGAGCTTTAGTAATAGTCTGTAGCGTAATAATTAAGGGAGTTGTGATAGAAATAAGGTGAGTTGAATTTCTGAAAAAAAAAATAGCAAGAAAACGGACTTTTTAAAATAACTAAAATTAATAAAAAATACCTAAAAAGGATTTCTCAAATTCGATTTAAGGGATGAAAATTTGCAATCGGTTTTATTATATCATGAGTAGAAATGTATACATTCATTTTTTAAATAACTTCATTATCAGAGGGATGCAAGGGGTGGTTTTTAAGGGCTGAATCGTTTCAAAAAATAATACATCACCTCGTGAATACTTTGAGAACAAATGTCTTCTATTTAAGTGCCAAAATAAATATGTTTCATGTTTTTCAAAAAAAAAAATTTATGAATTTCGTTAAGTGGGGTACTTCTTAAAGGTAGTTACACAGTATCATATCAATATATCAGTTCCACGACAAAAAATAATGCAATTAACTACTTCAATCTATTCTTAATTTATTAATACAATGGGTAGTTTTTCCAAATTTTCAGAAAAATAGATGCAGTTTTAAAGATCTCCGTGGCAATATACTATGTTTACTCACTGTGTTTATGATTATCCATAAAGGATCCAAAAGTGCAAATCATACCCATATTTTTGTTTGATCACTTGGTAGAGTCATCTCAGATTATATAAACATGCCTTGATTTAGTGCTCAGTGCTATTTAAATAGCATGGTGACTTAAAATTAATTGTAAAGAATGCTAAAAATGTGGATGCATTATACCAGATACTTTAGATGTAATTATACCATAGTTACATGCTAACCTTTAGATTCTTAATTATCACAATGGGGGTTTTCACTTGGAAACTTACCGCCTGGCTAAAGAAAACTGTGCCCTTCACGTTGCCTTCCCCTCTAAGAACGCAAACTGCTTTCAGCGCCATTTTGTAGTGGAAACTTTAGGCAAAGGCTCGTACTCGAGCGTAATCCGCTGAGAGAATGACGGGACAAATTTCTGAACCGATTTAAATTTGTAACGATAACGATAAAGGTGCTAACAGAGGTCGCGGACTTTTGTCCGAGCGAGCAACAGTAAATACACAAATTTTCTTATTCGAACGAAATGCACTAGACTTAAAATTGTAATCAAATTAGACGTGGTCTTAAGTACCCTAATTAACACAAATATCAACTAAATCGTAAGAGTTCAAACCAATAGTTCGTAGTACTTAATTGCAATTGCGTAGACTTGTCGACAAGAAAATAAGTTGCGCGTACCTCGGTCTTTTACTGCACTTACGTACCAAACGCACGTTGGTGGAGAAAGGTCGCCCTTCCAAGGGCAGTCCAACGTGCATCAAAGTAAGAAACGAAGTTAAATAATAAAACAATTGACAGTGGATGCTTAAATAAAGAAACGTTTTTTCCTATTCTTATTGCGCTCGAGACGCCATTTTTGAATTCCAGTTAATATAAAAAGCTAGCTGATCAATAGGTGAAATGCCTGAAATTGGCTAAATAATTCGTTTAATCTCGTCAACTGAGCATTTAAATTAACTCGTGGCAAAGTAATGATTTAATGTCAACGTTCCCCGATTCATATCTCGCTAATTGTTTCTATTTGTTTTGATACTGTAATTCTTGTATCCAGTTTCCAACGTTGTCTAATTATCTGATTAGCGGTCTCCCTGCCCTTTGTCTACCCTCTTCTTTGTCTGTCTTCGTTTGTTTTCACAAAACAGCTCCCTTTTCGGGCCGCTTTGAAAGAAAACTAACATGCTTGTCAAGAGCAACAATGCTTTTTATCAAATAACGCCCGTATTACAGCGAAAAAGGAACTCAGTTTAAAAAAATAAAGTCATATGTATTGAATTGCGACCTGCGGTGTTGCAGGCCCCTTAAGGCAGGCAACCCAGTAAACGCAGTTTATCACTATTCTGACCAGGCGTTGTATTTGAAAAGTATACTCTTTTTAGCAAAGGAATAAGTCAAAATTCCTAGCAAAATAAATTAACCTGTTACCTTCTCAACTGTCAAAATATACCGTGAAACTCCTAAACACGCGTCGAATAAAAAATATTCATACCTGGCCAGGCTGTGCGTCGCAGCCCCTTATGGAAGGTGTGAATGTCTTGTTACCCCCTCCATTATCGTCAGAGACACGAAATTGCAGCTTGATTTTTCAGTTTTTCAGAGTTAGGAGGTTTTCTCGGGTGCCAGTTTTTATAGACTTCGCTGTCTGTATGGCCGAGTAGTTTATACTCGGAAAAAATTCCAAAAAGTTCATGAAAATAACCAGAGGATTCGAAAATATACTTGATCTGTTATAATTCTGAAAAATCTCGGCAACACTGTTAAACCCACGACAAGTACTGACAACGGGTGTCAAAATATATCGTTAAACTTCTAAACACGAGTCGAATAAAAAATATTCATATCTGGCCAGGTTCTGCGTCGCAGCACCTTAATAGAAGGTGTGAACACCTTTCTCACCCCCTCATTATCGTCAGTGACACGAAATTTCCGCTTGATTTTTCGCTTCTTCAGAGTTACGGGGTTTGCTCGGGCGCCAGTTTTTATAGACTTCGCTGTCTGTATGGCCGAGTAGTTTTATACTCGGGAACAGATCTAAAAATTTCATGAAAATAACCAGAGGATTCCAAACTATAGTTGATTTATGTTTCTGAAAAATCCAAAGGTTAAATTAAGCGGCTTACGGGAATAACGTGTAAGTAAATACAAGCTAAGAAGGGTTAAGCGGAGAACAGGTTGTAATAAGCAGAAGAGAATTCGCCAAACTACTTATGATAGACAAGAGGGGTGGGTTGCGCATTTTAGTAAGCGAAATGGGGCAGGGAAGGTTTTGACGGTCAACATGTTAAACCCTTGTGATCTACCCACGCCATAAACCAAGTTTCCAAAGCATAAACTACTTGCGAAACAAATTTTGTATAGAACGAAGATAGTTTTATTTGATACAATGGGTTGAATAGTGCTGGAAACATGCACAGCATCCCTTGTTACGTATTAAATACGAGTATTTTCTGTTTGGTCATTCTGAGGGCTTGCGCCCCTTGCGAATGGCTTCTCACATTCACCTAGCAACAGTGGCCTTTACAGGAATTCTAAAAATAAATTACGCCCTGTTGCGCTTCGTATTACACGACTCGTGAACTTAATTGAAACGCGAAAAAAACGATTAGTAGAAAATTCACCGGCCGCCGGGACTGGAATAAGAAATTGTAGTACGGGTAAACAGTTTACGTACACGCCAACTTCGCATTTGAGTTCGGTGTAATTTTCCTACAGCCGTAATTGTAGCTGCTAAATCGATGTTATGCAAATATAGCCAGGAAGTGCAACGGAGTTAGTAAATGGCTGAAATTGACAGGCATGATGCTAGAGAGTAAATGTTAAACGTGGTTTACGTACCTACGAAAGATCCATGGAAGTGAGAGTTCCACTGCTATTTTTTACTTGAAACTAAAGAGTATTGTGAATACTTCATTTTAGTCGATGCATTCACAAGCTAACGCCAACCCTGTTCCATTATTGCTTAATTTACGACTACGTCATCTCTTCCCTTAATCCTATCGAGATTCCCTTAATCCTACTCAGGAATGACCTGTACACATCGAATTCCGTTTCATTTAAATTACAAAATAATGCTGCTCCTAATTTCATTGAATAATCAAATACTCGAGAGAGTTATGGAAATAAAACGGAATCGTCCCTGGCTAGTTTATGGAAACCTCTCTCCATCCATATGGTGATTTTAACTTTACCATTATAGTCCTATTGGATTACGCTTGGGACGTCGGAATTTCTGTAGGATAATCACGCAAGGACGCAGCTCCGTTTGAAGTTATATCCGGTGAATTATTCGAGATTAAGATGGACCGAAGTGGGATTATACGCGGGAAGCTCGAATTTATATGACCTTTTTAACGTTAAATCACCAAATTTTTCCATCATAACTATGGCGCTTATCGTTCTTAGTTATTAAAATAATTCAACTACTGGAACGGTTCCAACGAACCCTACAATTGTGTGTACGAGGGGCACACTCTTCACAGCTGGTTTTCAAATACTCTTTCATACATATCGAGAAATGGAATAAAAATCTCTATAATCTCTCTAAAAGTCTCTTGAAATATTTGATTTTAGTTCCCCTTATAAACCACAGTAAGTACGTTACGAGTATGTATCTTTTTTGTGGCCTTGGCACACTTGATGCGCACGCACGACATCGGTGCATGCAATAAACATGCGCCGTATGTATACACCGGTAGACGATGTTGAAAAGAGTAGGGGTAACAGGATCCAAGATGTTGAAGCAATTTTATGGTTTTGTATGTTCAATTGGTCTATAAAGAAGGTAAAACCGTGGAGTTCAAATAAATTTAGTGGTGAGTTTTTGGTCAGTTTTTGGTTTTTCGGCTATAACTCAAGAATTATGCATTTTTAGTTAAAGTTAGTATGGAACTTTTTTGTAGGAAATTGAATTTCCTATTGAAATTTTTTGAAAATTTCCAATTTTTTACTTTTTTGTATGTGGTTTTTGAATTTTTTTCAACAAAAAATAAAAAAAAATTAACTTTCTAAAGCACCATTTGGATAGAAAATTCAATTTCTAACAAAAAAGTTCCCTACAACTGTTATGTAAAAATGAATAGTTTTTGAGCTATAGCCGAAAAACCAAAATGTGAACAAATTTACCCCATTCACAAAACGCACTCCTAAATTCAATTGCACTCGCGAATTTATCTTCTTTGTAAACCAGCGGAACACACGGAACAATAAAATTGCCGTGATTTGATGCCACATCCTATGAATCACCTTCAGAAATTTTTTTCGGCAAGAACTGCCGCACTTTCCGCTATCTAACCGTATTTACACTTACGTCTTACCAATTTGGGCTGTGACCATCTATATAAGAATGCACGGTTGGTTGCCTAACAAAGAATCCAACGTTTACCGAAAGCTAAATTCGTCACGAGGTTAAGGAGGAGCAGTCAAAGGGCGACAGCAAATAGTATTTTCCGTTTTCACGATTAAGGGTTCGACCTTGTGTATAACATCTTGCAATATAGATGGATATTAATAAGTATGACTGAAGATGTATACAGTTTCAATGCTATGGCGACATGTCAGGTTTTCCATAAGAGCAGTCATAATACCTGGCATAAGTGGAAAATTCCCCAATGAAAACCTACCTTGATAGGTAATCTATTAGTACGCTTATGTGCAGAGTTAAGTAAGAGTGCGACTGTAAGGCTGTAAGGTACATATTGCGCGGTACGTGTACCCTATAAAGCTTCTCTTCCAGATTTAAACCGAGCACGCTCCCCGCGCACTAATCGAGAATGCATTTGCTGTTACCCCTGTTGCTATCGGTGCTTCCCCTGATAGACTACCTGCAGTGCACCCGCGAGTACAACCGCCATTGGTCGCGGCGCTTCCATCAGAAGTACTCTAGCCAGTTCTCGCCGTCGCACGAGAACTCCGCGTACTACGCGCTCACCGAGCACCTGGCGCACCACCACGTCAGGCACCACCACGACGAGATACCGTGGCCGGTCAAGAAGGAGGCCGTCATGGAGGGCGACTTGATCCTTGGTGGGCTCATGATGGTGCACGAGAGGGAGGACTCGGTCACCTGCGGCCCGATCATGCCCCAGGGGGGCGTGCAGGCGCTCGAGACGATGCTGTACACGCTGGACGAGCTGAACACCGGCCGCCACCCCATCCTGCCCGGCATCAAGCTGGGCGCGCACATACTGGACGATTGCGATAAGGACACGTACGGGTTGGAGATGGCGCTGGATTTCATCAAAGGTGAGTGGCGGAAACGCGCGAACGTGGACCAATCCCTTGGGGAATTTCTCGAGTGCAGGTGTTTACAGCTGGAGTCGTCAGGGATTGGAGGTTTTACCGAGCTGTTGCGCTGTGGTCGATGTAGGAATTTTCTATGTATCGTAAGAATTTTCAGAGGCAATTCTTGGTTTTAGGTGATGTTGAAGTTCATCTCGTTTAAGACCTGGGACCAAGAATCGCGCTTATCGCAGATATAAGCGAAACACCAAGAGGAAATATCCTACATCGACCACGGCCTAACAGCCCGATGACTCCTCCATTCATCGATGCCCTCCTTATGAAATTGGACTCTTAAAGGAGTCTTGTTCTTCGCATGTGATGTGGCATGATTTGCCACGTTTTTGCAGCACCTGAATAAGGTCGTTTCTACTTCTTTCTGCCAGGCCATTACGACTGGAGTCGTCATGGAATGGAGGGTTTTCCGAGCTGCTGGGCCGTGGTCGATGTAGGATCTTTCTATCTAGCGTCAGCATTTTCAGAAGCAATTCATGGTTCTAGGTGATGTCCAAGTTCACGTCGTTTAAGACCTGGGCCCAATAATTGCCTATGAAAATGCTTGCCGAAGATAAAAGCGAAACACCAAGAGGAGAAATCCTACATCGACAACGGCACCACAGCCCGGTAATTTCTCCATTCACCGCTGCTCTCCTTATAAAATTGGACCGTTAAAGAAGCCTTGTTCTTCGCATGTGATGTGCCACGTTTTTGCAGCATCTGAATAAGTTCGTTTCTGCCTTTTTCAACCACGCCTTTACAGCTAGAGTCTTCAGGGATTGGAGGGTTTTCCGAGCTGGTGGGCCGTGGACGATGTAGAATTTTTCCGTCCACCCTAAGCATTTTCAGAGGCAATTCTTGGTTCTAGGTGATGCCCAAGTTCACGTCGTTTAAGACTTGGGACCAAGAATCGCCTCTGAAGACGCTTACTGCAGATATAAGCGAATCACCAAGAGGAAAAATCCTACATCGACCACGATCTAACAGCCCAGTGATCCCTCCTGTCACCGATGCTCTCCTTATAAAATTGTACTCTTAAAAGAGCCTTATTCATCACATGTGATGTGCCACGCTTTTGCAGCACCTGAATAAGGTCGTTTCTGCCTTTTTCTGCCACGCCTTTACAGCTAGAGTCGTCAGGGAATGGAGAGTTTTCCGAGCTGATGGGCCGTGGTCGATGTAAGATATTTCTATGTACCTTAAGCATTTCCAGAGGCAGTTCTTGGTTCTAGGTGATGTCCAAGTTCACCTCGTTTAAGACCTGGGATCAAGAATCGCGCTTACCGCAAATATAAGCAAAACACCAAGAGGACAAATCCTACATCGACCACGGCCCGACAGCCCAGTGATCCCTCCATTCACCGATGCTCTCCTTATAAAATTGGACTCTTAAAGGAGTCTTGTTCATCTCATGTGGCCTGGCATAGATTGCCACGTTTTTGCTGCATCTGAATTTATCAAAAAATTCCAAAATTTTTAGATAAAACCTGTAACTGTTACTTTGTTACCGACAAATGACACAAATGCTTTAATTATCTCTACCGCCATAATTTAATATCTTGAGAATAAGCGATGACCGTAACCATCGCTGGCAATGTTTCTGCCCATTTTTGCGCGAAGCTTCGATAGTAAAACCTAATTCACGACCCTGTTAATAAAGTGATCTCTTCGTAGGAGGTTACGACATGTACATAGCCTCGTTTCAGTGCCCTCTATACCGGTTTTATAGCGACATGCTCCAATTAAATTCGTTTAATTGCTAGATCCTTAAGGTCGGTAATAGCGTTTCCGTGTCGCTTTTGTGTTTATTACTAGGTGTTCGGTCTTATATATATACCGCGACAGGGAAACTCGAGGAGTCAAGCGTTTATTTAAAGACTTGTGAATTAAACGAAATATTTCTTGCCGACACCTACTATAGCATAGTGTTTACAGTAATAAGTGTAGTCACTCTTCGAATTGCCGAAAACCATCACCTCTTGTCATCTCAACTCCCTCACCCGACGGATTACTGGTCGAGCAAGAGAAACTTGTGGTCATTTTGTACACGGTGTCTTCGCGTAAGGTTATACACGGTGCGACAAACGCATCGTCAACGACTAACGGTAAATTTATTGGAAAAAGGTAGTTTTTTGCAGCACAACAAATCGTCATCGTGGAAACAAAAATCAGTTTTAGCCATTGAAACTTCAGACAATCGAAATTTACAAGCTGTAGAAGGTTTGTAAGGCACTTATATATGTCGGTGGATACTTTTTACGTAAGTGTATTTTAAAACACTCATGTGACATTTGTGTCAATTACAGCAAACAATAAAAATTCCGATAGAAATACCAAATTTTGCGAGCTAAAGAATTATAAAGGCAGTCATGGTGGGATATTTGGAGGTTTAAACGTCCCTCCAATTGATTTTATTAATTATTTAGTAGCATTAGAAGAAATTTTTACATCCAAATTCAACGACCTCTGTATACATGAGGGCGTAGGAATGGCATTGCTAAATCTATTTAAAAATGTTAAATTTTCATACCCATGTCCCAATTTCCCTCATATTTATTTCATTTCTCTATACACAAGATTAAGAATCTACTATACATTAAAGTTTGCGAATAGAGAAATAAAACATCAAAAAATAATAAGGAAAACTCTAAATGAAATGTATTAAAAAACATGTAAAAACTGGAGTAAGTACTTGTAAATACACAATTAGTTTGTACTTCATTATATTTATACCTAATACGGTCATTACGTATGTACTTATATGTGTTATCTTAGCAATGAAATATATGTATCTCTAAGTACTTTGTCTGTTTAGGGTGTACCTGCTACGCGAACCTTTTTCAAGTCCCGCAACTGATTTCAATCCTTATCCTTAACAATTCTCAAACAGCAATTACTTCTAGAAGTACTGATACATTCCTGATTACAATTGTTTATGGTGTACTTCGGCCTTATACGTTTGTAAATAATCTTGCGCCGACAAAATTTCAACTAGTCTGAATCTTGGAATATCTCTAAAAATCGTTTGCCACTGGTATGCAGACGCTTCAATGAAATTATCGATTTCACAGTCGCTTTACCCCTGTACATTGCAGTTTCGGATCCTTTACGGGGACTATAAAATGATTTATGATAGGTAGCAAAAAATGCCGGTTTTTCGAGGAGATCAAAGGAGTGACTCGACCAGTTGTAATGTATAGACTATGACTATATCTTATTTAATATTAAGATACATAGACCCCATTATTAATTATTCAAAATTTTGAAAGCTTATTAAATTGTGCCCTGCTGTTTTATTTAAATAATCAGACGACTCGTCGTATTGCACGGTTAATTGTGATCTAAGCGAAAGTGATAGTCACAACGGGTTTCGCCATGGGTCAGTTAATTTTCGCAGTTATTTGCGTTGAGGCGATCAGTTTTCATGGCAATTAAGTTGATTTGATGACAAGGATTATTCCGGGTATTCGCCGTCTTGTTTGCTCGGGTGTGTAAGGAACACAGACAGAAATTGAAAGTATTCCAACGCGTCTGGCAATTAATATCTTATAATTATACCCCGATTCTTTTTTTATTTTTCAAACGATAATGTCAGCTTTATAATAAAAAGAAACTCATTCTTATTATTAATCCTGATTCACTATCCAATTGAAAATATTTTTGTTATTATTTTATGTTTGAAAAATTTATGTGTAGAATTGTCTCTGTAAGTATATAAATGCATTTATAAAAAAATACATCTAGGCTGTTACGTATAAAGAACTTACTTAACAACAACGATAATTTAAATATTTAATAAATAATTTAAATTTAAATCAGGATTTAAAACTGAAGCTAATAAGATTTTAATATCTAAAATTTCATAATTTTAACTATGCTTCAAAGTTTGCTATCTATAAATTAAAAATATGAATTAGATATTAAAATTAATTAAAAAAAAATATAATTAAATGACTTTTTGAAGATTCTCTCCTTAACTTATTAGTTTCATTCATTAAGTATCAATAGAACAATACAGACGTAGGTATCCCGTGGAATAGATAATAGATATAAATACTACACCCGTTCTATTGTTTTAATCACGTACGGAAAATATATTTTTTAAAAATCAAATTGCGATGAATTTTTAATAAGTTGCATATAAATAAGCATTCTTCATTAAATACTAATTTCATTCAATCTTGATTCTCCAAAATCTGATTGTTTTCAGTACATTTTATAAGCAATTAAAATTTTAAACTTAACTGATAAGTATCAAAAATTTGTTTAGAAATCATTAAAAATTATCCGTTTTTTGATGTTCAAAATCATCGAAATTCAATATTTAATGAAGAATCCAAATTTATATTCTAGGTGTAAAAAAATCCTCGCCATTTGTTTTTCAAAAAATTAATTTTTCATGCGTGATTAAAACAATAGACTTCCTGCGGTGCGACCGTCGACCTACAACATCTGGCATATCTCACTATATATAGCACCGTGAATATAGTATACATGTTATATGTACAGTGTTGTGGAGTGTATATACAGATATACAATTATATATAAAAAATCGTTTTTTACCGTTTTCTACCCTTCAAGATTAAAATTTTGCAAAATCCTGTCTTAGTGCACCCCTGTACTATGATACAAAGCTACCTTTAAAATTTCAAGTCGCTACCTATAATGGTTTTGGCTGTACCTTGATTATGAATCAGTCAGTCAGTCAGGACTTCTTCTTTTATATATATAGAGATTATTCACATCTGAGCTTCATTGGAATGTATTCAAATTTTTGAAAATTCTAAAAATTGTAAACAATCTGCTTTTGCTGTGAACGTCGTCAGTATATAATCGGCACTTATTCCATCGAAAGAAAACAGTTTTATTAACTCCGACTTACTGCTTTCATTGTTCACAAACCCATGGACATTTCTCCAGAGCCTAAACTATTCAGTAGTGCATAATAAATTACACTGAAGCATGATGGATCTCACTCTGTAAAAGTGGCGCCCAAATAATAATGAATCGAAATGCGAAATTCAAAGTTAATTTCCATCAAATAAGAATATAAAGAACGAATTGCCTGAAATGGCGAAGGCGACAATTAATGGCATTAATCTCTTTTTCTGATCCTGGTCGAGGTTTTTGGGACGAAGTTATTAAATTATTGTATGATCATCGGTACTTAAACGTGTGTAAATTTTAACAGAAAAGAATTTTTTTTAAGTTCCTTATGATAAGAAATTCAATTTCTTACAAAAAATTCCATAAAAATTTTAACCAAAAATGCATAGTTTTGGACTTGTAGCCGAAAAACCAAGAAGTGACCAAACTTATCCCGCTCTCAAAAACGCACCCCTAAATTCAATTACACTCCGCGAAATTACCTTCTTTATAAATCAGTTAAATGACATTGAATGACAATGATTGTTGTATGACATAGTCAATGAGCCTATAAGCATGATTCGCTATTATGGCATGGCAAAAGGTCAAGCTTGGTTTCATGCAACATCCTATGAATCACCTTAGGAGAGTTTCTTTCGACAGGAACTGCCGCATTTTCCGCCATCTAACTGTATTTACCCTTAATGTTTTACCAATTATGGCTGTGATCATCTATACAAGAAACGAACAGATGCACGGTTGGTTGCCTTACGAAGAATCTTACCTTTACCGAAAGTTAACTTGGTCATTGTAATACGGCGATTAAGACGATTCCATTGCAAAATATTCTGCAATGAATGTACTAAATTGTTATACATCTATTCTGTACGTGTGTTTTTCACTGAATTTCTCTTAAACCACCCGACCATATTTTATGAAATTTGTTTTGTGTGGTTAATAGCTCCTGGATGGTTTAGTATACAGTTGAGCCAGGTAGGTGGTAGCTTTGATTTGTTTTTAATTGAAAATTGGGACAGGTATGTGGCGCTGCGATATGATTTTAAGAATTTTTTTAATTCGATTAAAATTTTTGGAAATTTAAAATACGTAACACATCTCTCGATTTTAAAAATAATTCTTAATTTTCTTTTTTAATTGACAAAAAGATGGGTTTTTCTTTGGATGGCGTAATTAATTTTGATAAAAAAACATGCGATATTCAATTTAAATTAACAGCTAAATTCGATTAGTGCGAATAATTTCAAAAATATTTAATCCAGTGTTGTTTGTAATAACCGTTGTTTACCATCGCATAAAAGAATATTAAACTTGCGATAAAAAAAATTCTATTATGGGAGTTGTCAGGGTAAACATGGACCAGCTCCGCGGACTCTCCTTAATTAACTCCAGATCTGCCATCCCTTCGTTCGCTATTGTTTCCCGTCATACGTATACTTTCTGTAATTAAAAGGAAAATAGTAAACAGGAGGGTGTAAAAGTTTTATTCAGCGGCTTAACGAAATTTCGTTTAGTGGAAGAAACACCCGTAAGATTCAATTCGATTTCTAACGGGATGATGTTCGGGATAAGTTGATAGGTGAGATGAGAAAAGTTTCGATGCCCGAAAGGACAGTGGGATTCTAACGTAATTTCGGTAGCTTTCAGTTTTCGGGATGGGCGGGAATCGATAAGACCGATCATATCTCAATAATGGCGATGGTATTATAACGTCAAGTTGTTAATTGAACCTTGGTACTTTAACTTCTTTTACATTACCTTATTGAATTTTCCCCATGGATTTCGAATTATTGTTCCCGATTTGACCTCAATTAATTGCCCCTATCGATCACTTCTGGCGTTTCGTGGAAACTCTGATCTATATCTATCCCATCATTTCCTTTTTGCATATCTCTAAATATAACCTGGAATTTATGGACTCTCACAGCTTGCCTATTAGTAATTGATCCGGTAATCAAATAAGATCACGAACGCTCAAGCTTTTTAATTTTATGGTTCTTTATGTGGACGATATAGGGAGGAAACATGCCATGCCTATTTTATACACGTGATATTAACGATTTTTCCTTAGATGTGGTTATTGTGTTTAATTTTTGGTAACAGGATTAGAGGATATTTCTGGAACAAATACGTTGTGATGCTCCAGAAGATCCTCATAACGGTAAACCCCTGTCTCCCCTTGAAATCCATATTTTTTAAAATGATGGATTTTGTATGAACCGACACGTGATTTAAATTTAGCTCAAATTGATTAAATTAGTCAAATTATACGTTGATATGAACAAAGAAGCGACTGAATGGCGCCTACCAATTATTGAATAAAAATATTAATATATTGCAATACATTAAATAATAGTATGAACAATTAAATTCGTATAAAGGTCTCCTCATAACTGATGTGCAAAATTAAATAATAAATAATCGTTGAAATAAGATGTTAGGAATTTTTTTTTTTTTGCAAGAAACGATTTTGGAATTACTTTTGTAAATTTAAAAGCGTAAATAATCCCCGAAATAAAATAAATTATCTATTTTTTCCAGGTAAAGTCATTTTTACTATTCTCATAATCTATGTTTTAATGTAATTGTAATGAGATTAACATGGTTAATTTATAACTTTAACACTTTATTTCCTGTAAATGATCGAGGAACATAACAGTGACCTCACTATTTAAAAGATGGCGCCCAAATAAAATCGAAACCATAACTTAAATCCCCGTTAATGATATCAAACGATTACTACCAAGCTTAGTTTTAGATAGGAATAGATTTCTTCAAGGGATGCTCGTCACTATTACTTAAGTGGCGAACTGAGAGGGCGGTCGCCCTTCTAAGCGCTTAGGGTAGTGTCGCCCAAGGGTCGTCTCTACAGGCACTACGGTGGTCCTCGAGGTACTTTATTGGTCGAAATTAGCCGCTTGACAAACAAGGCGTCCCTTAAGTTCATATGAACCCCACGAGCTCCCCTTGCTTTCGGTATTTAATTCCCCTTCTAATTTAAACATAATTCCTCAGAACCGGAATCTGTAGTAAATTAAAAACCTCTTTACGGCCCTTTACAGCGTATCTCTCTAAAATTCCCTGTTCCCTGACCAATGGACGACCACGCTCTTTTTCGCTGACCGACCACGGATCGTCGTTCCACCTGCTCGATTCAACGATACCCTTTCGGTAATTCGACAAGGCGGTGAACCAATAGTACGGTGATACAATTCTATAGGCGTTATGACAATCGAGGGTAGCTTCTGAGCTGAGCAAGGCTTGATGTGGTGTATCCTTTGAGGCTCTGAGCTCTGAACTGCGCAATGTTAAACATGCTATGATTTTTGTGCTTTGAGTTGAGCAGTTTTCTGTTACTTCTACTTTCCGTGCTTTAAGCTATATTGTAATTGGTTAGTGATGCATTAATGCTGCGGTCTGAGTGCTTAAGGAAACTCCTCTTACATAGGAACTTTTATTTCGAGATTTCAGATCTCCTCTTTCCTTTCCCTCTGTGTTTTCCCGTGCTAAATCTGGCCTGCTGAATGTTAGAAGTAAGAGATTACGTAACTTCTTCGAGAGGGAATAAAAGACCGCGATAGGGGGAAATTGTAGTTCGGTGATTTCCCGCGCATCGAGGTTGCGAACGAAATGAGGTCAGAAGAAAGTCGCCGTAGAGTGCGTCGTTGGGGAATTTAATCAGAAAACTTTAATACACAATATCGCGAAAAAAATCGATGTTGGAGCTGTTTTCAATCGATCCCTCGTTTCGTTCCATAATCCTCGAGTCGATATTAAATTTCTCATTGCGGCAATTACGACACTCGAAGGCTCAGAAAAGAGCAACGCAAACTTCAATTTCCCCTGTATAAATTTCATTTCCATCGCGAACGGTGATATAATCTTCTGTTTGTTAATTATGCCTCGGCGAAAAGTAATTATTTAAATAAACGCTCGCGCGCACGAATTGATATTGAATTCCTGGAGGCCGTGAAAAAGGAGGAAACCGAAGGGAATTGGCTGGATGTGGTTAATGTTAACGAGTTCGGCAGGAATAATTGTAGAGGAAAGTTTATAATTCGAATCCTGCAGTATTGTTGGAAGAGGGCCTCGCCTCTTGTATTTTAAAGTACGATTGTTCATTAGGGTTATTATTAGCGCTGAGGCGATTTGACGATTTTGTCGGAATTCGATGTTAAGGATGCTCGCGAGTACTTTCGAAATGTCAGAACAGAGGATGATTTGATCCTGGTAGTCCGGTACCTTTAGCCTTTACTTTAAGCCTCTACCGATTCTGATGAACATTTGCTTGTAAGCTTATCTTACCCTCGCCTTCAAAAGTTGTCTGATTGTCGAGTGCGCGTTTTATGTAATATCACAATATTTTAGCCCTTTAAAAGTGCCCGCAGGGCAAAAGCACATTTCGGCACTATATAACTTGTTTCTTGAGGCATTCCTCGAGTTCAGTCAAAATTTCGCGTCAATCGGTTCAATTATAAGGAATTGGGAGGCAGGAACCTTGAGTGACTGGACTATTATTGAATCTTATTGCATTGGTAAACTTCTACATTTGGAATATCCATCGACCTGAAGGTTTTGAAGTCAAACACTATGAAGAAAATATAAACGCAATTCAAACGTCTATAAACGAGATTTCCACAATACTCAGCAAAACAAGAAACGAAGCGCTGACCATCAAGGTGCGAAATGTTTTGATAAACGACACAGCCTGTACTAACAAGCGCGGAGAACACAATAAATATGAATATAAATAGAAACGGGAAAGAAGAGGGCTGCCACAGAGAGTGGAAGATGCTCTGCCGACGAGAAGACCGAGAAAACCCACCTCCCCGAAGATGCTCTCTGACCCGCCTCGCTCTGTAGAAATCTGAGGGTCCAAACAACAGCCGTCTATTATGTAGGATTCTCAGGACTCGATGTGCTTGAAATCTCTTCTCTTTTTCACATTTGTATCCTTTTTAGTGGCCCGACTCATAGGTTTTCCGACCTTCTGTTTGCGTTTCCCTAAGGACCTTTTATCAAACACGTTTACGTTTAGGAATTTGACGTTCTCCCGGCAACAATAGGGTTATTAATTCGCATCGATGGGAAAAATAACTCCGTACTCCAGCAATTCGTATTCGTTCCCCCTTTTACAACTCAGATCCGGGAAACAAAACCGAAACAATGCACCTACTTGCAGCACACGTCCGTGAAAAACAGACATCGGATGTACATTGCGAGCGAGGGAATCTTTTGTGAGGGAAACCAATACAATCAGCTACGCTATTGTCATTTTACTAATGGCATGACTTCGATAATTATCCGCGTTGTCATGGTCGCAGACTTTTAGTAATAAATGAAGTTGTGCGGCGAATAGACGAACAATGCTTACAATATTACTGGACTCTTTACTCGTTGAAAATATACTCCATTCCTGTCTGCTAATGCGAAATAAAATCGTTTATGTCACAAACTTCTTGTAGCAAGAAAACGTGATTAAAATGCACTCCCTCAGTGTGTGAAAGTAATGCAAAAGCTCCATAACTCGATGTTATCATGTTGCCTAAGCTCGAAAAGAGTACTTGCAGGTTATGATAACTCCTCTCATTCGTTTACAGCCTCTGTTTCTTGGGACATCTCGCTTCTGCAACGAATTACATGGTGAAACTAGATATTTTTCGTTATTCACGTAATGTTAAGGCAATTGATGATGAAATAACTTCTGGAGGAAAGTACTTTTACTCGCAGCATTTCCGGTAATGTAAATCGGTCAATGAAGGCTTATGTCAGGTAGCAAAATAAATGTATAGTGGAGGTTCAAAGATCATTCATCCATTTCCGTTCAGTCGTTAAGTTGATCACCTTATAGGAAGAGGAAGAAACGAGCAATCAAGTAGGTCTGCAGTTAAAAAGTAAGAAAGCTAAAGTAATCATAATTGGTTGCTGAAATAATAACAAACCTGAAGCAAAAGGGATGAATGACTTCGAGACAGTTGACACCTTTATGTATCTTGGTATTAAAGTGTCGAACATGGGTGGATCCAGTGGTGAAATGAAGAGGAGAAGCGCAAAGAATCCTTGACCAACCTAACCAAAGTATGGGAAAGCTCTCAGATATCCCTTAACACCAAAGTGAGGTTAGTCAGGAGTTTGCTGGATCATATTAGAATGCTGAACTCTAAGAAAGACACTTAGAATTAGGATGAGATTGAGCATTGTGGTAGCATAGGAAAGAGGAAAGTTCTTTGGTTATGTGGTTAAAACAGATTGCCTTGGAAGGCACAGATCCTGGCAGAAGATCAAGGGAAAAGTCGCTTAGGAGAAGAGTGAAAATAGGCAGGAATGGAAAGCCATCGTGGAAAATCCAATATGAATTCACGTTGCCCGAATAAGAAAGTTTTAATATGGAAAAGGCACTAATCGGGAGCTAAAGATCCAAATCGTCTTACTACCTCAAACTACATACAACGCGTCGAATAAATTAAATGCATGCGTAGTAGTAGATTACATATACAAGCTGCTACACGTATTATTAATCCACAGAATTTTATACATAACATTCATGTGACACACAAAAATCGCGCTAAGAAGCCAGATTTCCAAATTTAATATCTAAAAGGGCATTTTTGTTCAAACAAAAAAACTAGCTAATTAGCACATTATATATCTTTACCTCAGTACGTTCTCAAAATTTCAGGCCAATTCGTTAAATATTAGTTGCTGTAAACGTATTCCCATATGAGGACACATTCACAGGCCATTTAAAATAGGCCTTAAACAGGTGTTAAGCCAGGTCAGTCGTCAAATGTAACTTAAGGAGACCACATCATAAATTTAATCAAAGGTGCGTCCATCACTTTGAGTTCCAATTCCATATTTAAGGGATTATGAGCCACGTTTGACAGTGTGACTTCACCTTAAGCATACGTAAAAGGGCTCGTTTCCCAAGTTGATTGTATACGTCGCAGGTAAAATTTTGTTATCTTCGGGCTGAAAATTCCGAACACTTAGCACGATTTTGTATCTCGATCTCATCTCGTTAAATATTATTTGCTGTAAACACATTCCCATAAGAGGACACATTCACATGCCTCTTAGAATAGGCCATAAGCATGCCTTAAGCCAGGTCAGTCGTTAAATTTAGCTTAAGGAGACCACATCACAAATTTGATCATAGGAACGTCCATCATTTCGAGTTCCAGTTCCTTGTTCAAGGGTTTAGGAGTCACGTTTGACGGTGTGACTTCGTCTTAAGCATACGTAAAAGGGCTGGTTTTCCACGTTAATCGTATACGTGGCGGGTATAATTTTGTTATCCCTCGGGCGGAAAATTCCGAAAGCATGCCCCTGATCGATATCGAATCCGGATAGGTACAATACGTAAATATGGGATTGACGCTGTAAAATAAATCCCTGGCTTCCCGGTTCCTCTACCGCCGGCAGTTTTACTGGCTTCTCTCGACGGTTACGCCTCGGATATCGCGACGTATGACCGGAATAAAATTCTCCTGTTTTACGTCTCCGCCAGTTTTTAATCCGTCTTTAAAGCCGGTGTTCGTCGGTTTATTACGCTCCGATGAAAGGGCCCGTCGAAAACGAAAGCGGCCATCGCTGGAAATTGAATATGTAAAGGCCCTTACTCACTAAGCAAGTTCTGCTCCCGTTTCCAATCCATATTTTAGTTTCAGTCGTATTAAATTGGTTACATGGTCTCCAGGCGCAATTCCAAAGAGAAACCCGTTTCCCTTTCCGATTCAATTAGCAAAAAGGTTCCCGTTATAAATTGTAAGACCCGTCCTCATCTAGTATTATTATTTATAGCTTACGGTTCATCTGTGGAACGTTCGCTATGCTGGTGACGTTTTGTCTTTCCCTGTCACAATTTACATGTTTTGACGAATCGTTTGTACCCCACGTTGCCCTCAGATGCATCATTCAAAGTCACTTATTTTCCTTTTATGCTTATGTTAACAACCTAACCCTACTCAAATATGAAGATCCACCTCCCATAACTTAAGGATTCCCTATGTCAGCTGGAGCAATAACCAAATCTTCAAATGAAATTTTGGTTACGTTTCATGTGGCCAGAGAAAAATATTTGAATTTTATCCGTTGATGATTAACCCGTGACTTGTGTGAAATGCTTAGCGACTGATACATTTTTTTCCTCTTAAATCTAAAAGTTCCATATTGCTTTCATATATCATAACTGAGGTTCTTTCGTCTTGTCGTTATGAATCATCAACGAAATGGGTACTGAGATCGGTGTTTGCTCGGGTGCCAGATTTTAGAAGGTTTACTACCCATAAGACTACGAGTAGTTTATACTCGGGAGATGTGTCAGGGAAATCCGTGAAAGAAAATCGTAGTAGTCTGAGGACAATATTATGAAAAGCGTTGGTTACTATGTACACCAATATTTAGGTGAAGAAGGTGAAGGTCAATTTTAGGTGAAGAAAGGTCCTAAGTATGTTATGGAGCCAAGCAAATATGTAAAGGTAGTCAATCACTCATATTTACACAGCGATGAACTAGCTAAGTACCTAAAATCGTAATTAGGCTCTTATTGTTGGCGACGGTTGGGAAATGCGCGATTTTCACTTATGAAAATTCGTTCATTTCAAATTAGGTTGTTACGAGTATACCATAAGGAACGTATATGAAAAGCATTAATACAAATTTGATAAAAACCGTTTTAGACAGCTGTTACTCAGTCCCAACTTCGAAAATAATTTCCCGTACCGACATTGGTCTAGTAACTTTCTTTTCCAACCAATTTGCATTCAGTTCTATGGTCTCCTTTCACTCAAACAGCACGTGTTTCGTGTTATTTTCTGTTAACGTTCTAAAAAACGGCGTATCGACTTCACAGGAATGTGCGGTAGTAAAAATCCCATTATTTTCTTGTGGAATCAGAAACTCCCTCTGTCCATTTTAGCATTACCTTTTATCCCCTTGATGTCAAATTTTCAGGAGTGACTAATGTTATGTTAAACTAACCTTAGTTCAAATTTCGCTTTGATTAGATTGAGTTGAATGGAAGAAATTACAAATTTCATTAATTATCCACGTGCATTTCGCACGAGTCTAAAAACCGAAACGTAACAAACTTAAGAATGTGTTAATCGAATTTAACGTTTTTCCGTTTCAACTACAAAAGAAGATACAATCATAAAAATCCCATTATATTATTGTAAGGTCAGAAACTCCCTCTTTCTATTTTAGTCTTAGTTTTTATCCCCTTGATTTCAAATTTTCAGGAATGACTGATGTCATGTTAAACTATCCTTAGTTCAAATTTGGCTTTGATTGATTGAGTTGCATGGAAGTAATTACAAATTTCCTTAATTATCCTCGTGCATTTCGCACGAATCTAAAAACAATAACGTAACAAACTTATGAATGTGTTAGTCGATTTTAAAAGAATTTAACGTTTTTCCGTTTCAACTATAAAAGTAGATACAATCATAAAAATTCCATTATATTATTTTAAGGTCAGAAACTCCCTCTTTCTATTGTAGCCTTAGTTTTTATCCCCTTGATTTCAAATTTTCAGGAATGACTGATGTCATGTTAAACTATCCTTAGTTCAAATTTGGCTTTGATTGGTTGAGTTGCATGGAAGTAATTACAAATTTCCTTAATTATCCTCGTGCATTTCGCACGAATCTAAAAACAATAACGTAACAAACTTATGAATGTGTTAGTCGATTTTAAAGGAATTTATCGTTTTTCCGTTTCAACTACAAACGAAAATACAGTTGTTAAAATCCCATTTTATTATCGTAATGTCAGAAACTCTTTCTTTCTGTTTTAACCTTAGTTTTTATCTCCTTGATTTCAAATTTTCAGAAATGACTGATGTTATGTTAAGCTATCCTTATTTCAAATTTGGCTTTGGTCGATTGAACTGAATGGAAGTTATTACAAAATTTCTTGATTGCCCACGTGGAAGTTTCACGAATCTAAAAACCTTAACGTCACGAGCTCAAGAGTGTATTAATCGATTTTAAAATTTGTCGTTCTTCCGTAATCACCGTTTAATGACAACGTTAAAACAGGGCGATTAAAATGATGAGACATCCCATATGACAAGTTTTGATTTATTAAACGGCCTTCGCCCGTTGCCAATTTTACCCTGTATCGTTTTTCCGCACACGCGCACCCGCTCGGGTGATAAAAAACTTCTGGCCAAGAATCACTTTCGCCTTTTCCACGCCGTTATCATCGACAAATTGCGCTCCTGACTATTTTTTTGTCCTCGACGAACGTTGCGCACCGCAAAAACAATCCGATATAAATTATTTTCCAAACGTCTCGGCAAACATGATAAATTGCTTATCGAAAATCTATCGAGGAGTAAATTGCCCCGCGCGGCGCCGAGGCCCACTCGCTAAAATTTCGCTGAATAAAAAGGAATATAAAACACGAGACTTTCGATGGCTGGAACGTTCGGCGATAAAGGCAATAATTCTGCCTGCGTTGCTCGACCCCGCGTCGCCTAATGCAAATTTATGTAAAGGATAAATATGCTGGGTACACACCGTCACGAAAAACGTAAAAAGGTTGAATTTCCTCTATGCGACGTTATGTACATAAACTCTTTTTGCGTTGCCCACCGAAGCCACATACAACAAGTTACGCATACGAGGGTTACTGACTTTATTAACTGAATTATTAATTGTCCAAGAAGTGCTGTCTACGCAGCTTCGTTCTACGACCTTGGAGTAACAGTTTTTTCATTGGCGACAGATCCTGTTTTCTCAAATTTGGTAATCAACTGTCGAATTTATGTATGGCTTACGTGTTATTCTTAGGCAACAACGAATTTGAGAGCCATAGATAAATTAATACGAATTAATACGAAATTGGAAAGGATTTTTGGAAAAGTAACACAATGACTGGAAAGATCGTTTGGTATTTCGAACCGACCCACACTTGTAGCTGTACTATTATCGTTCCCAAAACCATATTTTTCATTTTTCGTTTCCTTTTTTACGATTAAAAGCAACCAAAGCCTACAAAAAACAATACCGAAGTAAAAAAATTATCTTCGAAATTTACTAATTCATCATTTTATTTCTTTATCTAAGAAATACACTTCGTCCATTTTCTCGACAATTACTGACCCAAATTTAATAAACAAAAAACCATCGAATTCAGAATTTGATAAGCTTTAAAATGAGGTATCACTTGACCCCTCTTCCTTATTTAAATTTTAGGGGTGGAACTCACCCTGGCTAAAGGGGTGAAGTTACAGGGTTGAAAATGGTTCCGCCTCGAAGTAAAAGTCGATGTGTCTCGCCAATTTTTGTAATTGCAGTTGATTCTAAATTTGAAACCGATTGAAAGGAGCTTGAAGAATAGGGCGAAGCGAAAACGAAAAACTTTCCTGGCAGTATCGCCCTGGTATAAACGAGAATTTCTACATGCTTAACACATCAGTTTTATTTTAACGAGATAAATTATAATTTCGAATTAAAATTTTCTTCGCACTATTTTCAGACAAAAAACTGACGTTAAAATTTTGCCCAATAGAAATTCGTCGTTACTATTACTAAATCACTATATAAATTCAATAGCAAAACAAATATACAAACACAGTACAACAAAAAAACTCAATACCTTCCATTTCGTAATAATTTCTATTGCATTAGATGATCTTATTTTTTCCTTCATTGATAATTCCTCCTAATTGGACTGTAATCATACACCTTCACAGGCACGTAAGACCCTGTTAAATTACTCGCTGCATTTCAATTTAAAACGTATATTTAAGGGTGGTTAAGACAATAAGGGCGCTAATGAAAGGCGCTTCTTCTCAAGACGAACGACCTGAAGCTGATTATATACGCCTTTATCTTTTCGAAAGTGTCAAGGGCTAAAGTTAATCCATATAACTGGTCTCTGCTACTGCGCTGAGCTGAGCTCGTAATACTGAGCCATCCTTGGACAAAAAGGAACTCACTACATACAAGTAAAATACCCACATATTTGAAACAAGTTGTCAAACAGCTCTATTTCAATTTTCCCGTATTTCTCCGCTTCCACGTAAAGTAAATGTTTATCAAACGACCCACATTAAACGACTGCGAAATACCCGCCTCTTATTAACTCTATTGTGCCGTACGAATCGTTCGTTTTCATTTTTGGTCTTAATTCCATGTGAAGCACGTGCTCAAAAGTGGCAGTCGGCGTTCATTAATATTTGATGCAGCAGAGCAAGCATAAACGTGCCCTCGCCGTTTTATTGGACTCGCTGTCACTTTGTTCAGCGAACGTTTACAACGAGAACGGTTCGTAAGTGATTTCCGTTTCAGTTACGGTTTCCACTGTTACGTCGAACTAGCAAAGGGGGTTTAATCACATGCGATATGCAGATCGAATCATGGGTTTAGGAAATTTGGCAACGCCGCGAAATTAAGTCAGCTACCATGATTATCTCTCACTTTCTCATGCACTTATTTTCCCCTGCGCATTCGACAGTGCGCATGCGTCCGTACGATGTGCGGATTGTTTCTACGTGTAGGGAAAGCTTGCGATATTTACAGGTTGCATAGCTTCACTGACTGTGGTGGAAGTATACTTATGTAAATGCTTCTGTTAATGATAACCTATTTTCCTCCCACTTTCTGTCAGTAAAAGCGCTTTTATAGTTTCATAATTACATTTCGTCTTACTAAATCGCTTGAATATATCACCGTGTGTAATTGACTTAAGTTAAATGTACCGTAACACACCATTTACTTAAAGACAAGTATTGCACCTATGGAAACGATTTAGTAGGAACTTATTTTAATTTTATTTTTATAATTTTTAAATTATATATTTTTTTATATTTTATAATTTTTTTTTCCTCGGTACCTGTTCCTTTTCCCAATCTATACCTTAATAAATTTATGCATACAATTTACTTAATTAGTACATGCGCAGATGATTGTTATTGAACTTCCTCCACTTCTGCCTTCTTGCACGGATTTTTCCGATCTCTTTTTCCGGGCGGTTTCTCTTTTTAAATACCTTCGGAGAGCCAATCAAAATCGTTCCTTTTTCGTTTCCCTCGTTTCCCCCACCCTTTATCTACCCGCTTCTTCTCGAACGTAGAGGAATTTCCAAATATCTTTGATAGAAGCATAGTCGACTCGTTATGTATTGCATTTGTTTCATTAAGACCGTTAATTGTCTCATTAAATTAATGTTATTTAGATTCCGACAGTCTCATTGAATAAAATACTGCATGCTCTATACTACAATTATTATTCGACATTTCGTCTTTGAAAAATGATATGAAGGATTCATACCGAAAATAAACAAAGTGCATACGAAAAGGAGAAACGTAAATTTGTAATTCAGCGTCAAAAAGACCTATTGTAAAGTTTTTCACTCCAACATACCCACGAGTTTCCACGGTGTTTCACGGTAGCGACATGGAAAAGATATTTGGAAGATTAATTGGCGAACATGCCCGTTAAATTGCCCGCACGTTCGCCAAATTTATCGACATTCTTATGGGGTTATTTAGTGTGCATCCTTTACGAGAAAACCGGAATTTTTACAGCGTTTAGCGTACCTGATAATTGAAAGCCCGCGACGAAACTTTTTAAATGGGAAATCGCTACATAATAGCCCTTAGTGTCATCGCATAGCGCCCTTAGTGACTCATGATATGTTGCATGAATAGACATGGAAAATTATTAAAAATATTTTTGTATCTGTCTAATTAGCAATGCCTTATTAATATGTATGTGTGATTGAATGATTGAGAGTCTCAACCTGTGGGTGTCCACTGCGAGAGTCCCGACTAGAGAGAGTCGTACCTGAAAATAAATGAATGTAAATAACGAATATACCATTTGCAGTGATCCTTAGGAGATTCAGTAATGCGCTTATGCGCGTGCAAGACGAAACGCACATTACCACGGATCGTCACCGATTAACGACCGAGTTCCTAAGAATTTCGTTTCCAAGGGGACTACTAAAGTTGTGGTAAAATAAACCAAAAAGAATACCTTTCTAACGATCAGGTGTAATCGCAGTATTACTTCGTGTCTACGGTTTGTCTCCTCATGAAACACCGAAATTATATTCAACTGCAGCTAAGTTATCACACACATGCCTTGAAAGTTAGTCGAAATAACCATTGAATGCGCAAGTTGACCTCCCGTTTGTTGTACACAAACGGGCTATCTTTCTATGTTGTGACTTTTGCGGTAAAATGGCATGGCTGCGGTATATTCCGATCGTGCACTGATTTTCGCAAACAAGTTAATAAACCGCCGGAATTACGTTCAAACTTCGTTGTCGGAATAATATACGTATCGAGATGGATTGCTGGTTCGGTGGTCGACAATACCCTATACAAAAATTACTTAATGAAAAGCATATTTGTTAGAAACTCGCTATGGGTAAAACTTTTCTATTTTATTCTCCATTAAGTGATCGATAGCTACGCCAGAGTAATGGGAAATGCACCGCTATAACTCACATGTGCTATCAATCTACTAACTTGTCATAGGTAATTACTGCCATGCATATAATCCTGACGTGATATATTGCACGTTGAATCCATGCCGTCTATTGTGGCCATTGTCGTTGAACTCGTATAAAATTCACCAAACATCGACGAGGAGAGGTAAAGTACAATATGGAGACAAAGGCTTACACTGAACCCCTAGTAAGAGAATTTTTCTCATGGCGTTTACCTATTTCCTGCCATTCCTTCCCCCCGTACAAGCTCGTTATATTTCTTATTGATATCTCAATAAGTATGAGGGTTACAGAGTTGGGAAATGTCACAATCAAAGTGGTTAGGTTATAAATTAGTCCTCTTATCTCCGAACTCCTTTTAACACTGTTAAAGCAAGAAACTCTACCACCACAGTTGCTACGTGCGTTTCTGCACCCCCCCCTTTAAACAGTGGTCCGTACTACCTTGGCCCCAGTCCTAAGTAATGCGAAATGTTCTCAGTTTAAGGTTATGTAACACAATGCACAATACATTCTATGGTGTCCTCGAAACCTATATCCGCCTTGACAAAATGGCGTTACCAGTTTTGCGAGAAACGACGATGACCACGTGTACCTTGACTAAATGACTAGATGACGATGAAACAATGCTTGACATTCTATATAGAAATACCAATTTTAATTGCGCCAATACGTATACTCCATTTTGAAAAATAACTGCGATGACCTTAATTTCACATAATATTTAATAAATTTAGCTTGATTTTACAGTTTAATCTATAAATCTATTTGCTAATATCACGGATAATAGCCGTGTATAAATACAGTGCGACTTTTTTCCAGATTTAATTATGCGCTTTTGCGATAAATCAAAAGCGCCTTGCTAAGTGGGGAAACGCTGTCGGTTTACAGAAGCGCTCACCAGCCGCCTCGTAATTCATAAACATTATTTCAATAATTTGTCAAGTAATTTTAAAGTTGACGTTTTTAAATAAAGTGACAAATTGCCCTAAGGTCATTAATCACTTTTAATTGGGTTATTTTGTATAAAAAAATTACGCTACTTATAAAAATTTTAAGGCACATAAATTCCTGCCGCGACAAAGTAACTCCGTGGGTTGTATTAAAATGATAAAGGATTTTTTGTCGCGGATTCCAGCCCGTGCGTAATAAGTAGGAGCATACAGCTCCTACAGAGTCTCCCTCTATTAAATCTATCTATTAAATTATTATAATATTAGTCTATTAAATCACGTCAGCCATTTCATAATCCGCATTCTTTATAGCACTTTATTTTATTGCTAATTTATTACGCCAAACACGATTTTATTGCTACACCCCTTCCCGAGATAAAAGGGATAACCTGGCTTAATACTTAAGTCAGGTCAGAACCAATGAAGATGCAAACATTTACCAAACTTCATATTTTATCGCTAATTTATTGCTGACGATAGAGGCAAATTGCGATTTCCCAAAATCACCCTTTCAATTCCTAGCAGATTTCTAAACCTCCGAAATATCTTGGAAGACATTTTCTTTGCAAATCAAAGCATGGATAATTTATTGCTCGCTCTGTTACTAGTATTATTGTAAATTAGTTTTTTATTAATTACAAATTATGTACAAGTTTACTAGACTTTTTAAGATAAGTATTTTTTGTTTTGAAATTTTTTATTGCATGATAGAAATATTTGAGTTATTTTAAAATATGATTTTGGTGCGTTCCTAAAGGTATTTTTGAGATTTAATAGTCATATTTAATAAACTTGCCGAACGTTACATATTCGCATAAATATATTGCAAGAAAATATGATTTGTAGTAGTATATTAAACATTTATATTTCAGTTTTTTCAAATGAAAATCCTTTCACATTCGGATCAAAATAGACATTTTTATTTCTTCAATAAAATTATCTATTAATTAAAAACAAAAGTTAAGTAAAGTTGATTCTACAAAAGTGTCATTGATTTATCAGGAGTCATGAAAATATCTATTTTTCTAAAATTTTCAAACAAACCCTCCAAATTTGCAAACAGAATATTTAATCGTAGATAAATGGAATATTTTGGTTAATCATTTTAATGGTTTTGTTGAAAACAATTAAACTGATTGCTGATTTATACTTACTGTTAATTTATATTTTGAATGACTTGACTTTTCATTAGTGTTGATTCTTACTTTTGTTCCTATTATGCATCTATAAAAAAATATTCAGTGATTTTTCAACGATAATGACAATTAGATTATCTCATTTCTGTTAATTAAACATAGTTTGCAAATTACGGTTAAATATTTACTTACAATTAGTCTTAAATAATTTTGATCAAAATAATTTAAAAAAGTGAAATATCTCGTCATTGAAAAAACAAATTATGTACAACATTCTCTATAATTCTATAATCAAAAAAAGTATTATTTTGAAGCAATACATTTTCTTAGCCACCAATTGTAACTTTTGAAAGGAATTGTTTTAAGCACTGTTGAAACCAGTTTCATGTCTTTCTATCAATAATTTAAGGGTAGAGTATTGATAAAAGTTGTAGAATTGATAGACGATAGAAGATGTAAATTGAGATGAATTATTAATGACTTAGTAAAATATGAAGTTAAATTATTCTATCAATTAAAAAAAACATTAATTTTTAATTGAAATGAACTACTCAATTAAATTGAAAAGTCCTATAACCAAAATGATTCGATTTGATTTGCAAAGAAAATGTATTCCGAGATATTTCGGTGGTGAGAAATCTGCTAGGGGTTAAAGGGGCGATTTTGGAAAATCGCAATTTGCCTATAACGTCAGCAATAAACTAGCAACAAAATATGGCGTTTGGTAAATGTTTGCATCTTTATTGGTTCCGGAGATATAAGCGTGGGCCTGACTTAAGTATTAAGCCAGATTGTCCCCATTTTCTCGAGATGGGGTGGAGCAATAAAATCGTTTTTGCCGTAAGAAATTAGCAATAAAGTAGAGTGCTATAAAGAATGCCGACTTATGAAATGGATAATCTGGCTTAACAGACGTATTTCAGCCTTTGGATTAACAATATGGACGTATTCGTCGACTGAATCGATTTCAATTCTAATTTCTCTTCTTCATATCTTGCGAATCTAGCAATTTAATTTCTGTAAGTACAGCTCGAGTATCACTTCATGTGCCCTGCAGACTTGCCACTTGGTGTAGCATAGAACGAAACTCACATGATGGAAAGTTATAAATCAATTTCATTGCTCTTCATGACTCCTATAATATGTACCTTAACTACCTTAACAAAATTCTCGTAGTTAAAATCCCTTGAGGAATATCCTGCGAAGGAATCGTACTAATCGCACACTTGCAATGACCTGAAGCTGTCGCTAAGACTTTTAAACGTTGTGGTTTAATCGACATAATAACAGCAGCGAAGATTTTACTTAAAAATCGACGCACTGTACTAGATATAACGTCATATCTTTCCCATTTCTTCTCCATACGAATCTGAGGAATCCTCGTCGAGTGTTGTTAGCGCGCCCCTCTCGATATTATGAAATATATGATCGGTTAAGGCCGTTTATGCACAGCCTAAACCCCGAGGAAGATTTCCATGCATATTTCAGAGGCGAAGACGACCGTTTCTTGAATTTATTAGTTCGAGACTCTTGGTCTTGTACACTTTAGGATAGGGAAACGTTTTCGCGGGAGCAAGTCGCTGAATTAATAGGAGATTTGTCAATACGTGAGGGTCCCGAACATCCTTGATCCCTCGATAGCCATATCGAAATAACTACCCTTATCTGCTCAATTCTGGTGAGAAATTAAAACTCATCCATTACTGAATGATTAAACGAATAAGTCTGTCCTTTCACCTCTCTTCATGGGTACGCTCCACCTCCTCCTCAAAATTGATCAGATCCTTCTTCACGGAGATGAAATTTGAGAAGGTTAAAGTAATTTGCGAGGTGCGAGATGATTTACTAACGAAACACTGTTGCCGTGGAGACATTTTTGGATGAATCCGAGTAGGTGTTAGCTTTATTAATTTGATATACTCTATTAGTAGATTAGTTTACAGCGATCGTTTTCGGACGTAATGACGCAATTTATCTCGACGGTTAAGCCTGAATTGAATATATCAACCCACCCATGGCAAAGAAAAGCCCTCCCACCTCATTACTCCATCGGATTTTTTGTGAGTAGCGTTTTCCGTTTTAAAGCTTTTTTCCCTATCCACCTAACGCACCCCCACGACTAACACCTACATCTACAGCCCCGTCGCAAACATCTCATTAATTTTAATAATTTCCACGAGGGACAGCCGCGTTGACAGAAACACGGGAAGCTCATAACGCTTCGTGGGTGAAAGCAAAAAGTTGTTACCGCGCATTAAAAGATTAATGTATTGGAGATATTGTTTTTGGGACGTTTTTGACATAATTTTCTTTGGGAAAAGAGGCAGCGATCGCAGAAGTTTTGTACCAGCGAAGTCGGTGACGATGCGCGGTATAGCGTATGCGTCGTTCTCCCACGCGCATAAGTGCTTTAGCGAACCTAAGGGTCACTGCGATAACGAAGACTGGATATATTCGTTCATTCACAACCATTTATTTTCAGCCATGACTCTCACTAGTCCGGATTCTCACAATCGACACCCTCTAGTTGTGACTCTCAGTCATTCAATCTCATACACTTATTTACTTCACATGTACCTATTTCATCAATTTTTTATTTGTACACTCATGGCTTAAAACGAATTAACCTCTGAGCAGGTCTTAGTGGGCTATTACTTGCTACTCAGGGTTAAAACGAGACTCTTCAGTAAAATGACTTAAAGCAGATATCGTGACTGGTACATATTCCGCTAAAGTTAGGTTATCCAGTCTCTACGTTTCGTGACTTCTCTTTTGTCATCTTCAGCGAGGTTGAAACTCCTCTCCTCTTATTGGTTATACAGTGTGTTACGTTTTGTCAGTTATTTTACTCGCTCTTGTGACTGAAAGTGTTTTATATTTGAGCCCTCGAGGACGAACTATTGCGCTTAAACTGCTGTTAGGGCAGGGTCGCTCCGGGTTGTCCTTCTCAGGAGCTGCAACACGTCATACATTTCTTTTTAAAGGTTCTTATCTTGTAGAGGAATGAAGGTGTCGCTGTAAGTTTTTTAAATGAAGCACAGACAATGTGGATCACTGGAAAAGTAAGGAAACTGATGGAAAGGAAAATTGTTCATAACCTAACCTCAAAGTGTTTTTTGCCAAATAGACGCACAGCGACGAAAAATGTGATCTTTTTCTTGATTACGATTCGTCCTATAAGATTTATGTTTGCAGATAACGAATTTGAGGTCAGAATCAATTGTCCCTCTTGTCTTCAACAAGGTTCTGAAAAGCCTTCAGGAAAATGAAAAATCTGGACGCTGAATACGATTCTGTAATTAAAATTTATCGCCCTTCAGTTTTCTTCAGGACACCGCTGAACTTCAGAAAAATGAAGGATTTCAGTCAGAATCGAAATACGTCGCCCCTCTCTAACGCATTTCATGTATCTCTCTCCCTATGTATCTCACGCACTGAAGTGTTTTGCTAAAGGTAAAATCAAAATTATTATCGTACATTCCCGAGGGATGAGAGTGATCTGACTTTGTTCATCAATTTTATCCCTTTCAAAGTACCCCTGTGGTTAATACAATGGAATACGCTTCAGAATCGTATTGTGGCGTGCAGTGGAATTTCAATAAGTTTCCAAATCACGATTTTGCGGATGAGGCCAACGCTCCTCTGGTTCATACGGAAAGTGCGTTAGGGGGTGTATTTAAGCAAGTGCCACACTTTAGCACTCCCATTTTGTGGGGAGTCGTCGTAAGGGATGCACAAAAATCCAATATTCGCGGCGCGGCGGAATAAATCAGCTTCGGCTTTATGGGGAAAAAGTCATTGCTAAATTGAACTCAAATTGCCTATTGAGATTCAATCTACAGGGGAAAATTTGATTTTAAAAGTTATTTTCAGCGAAAGTTTGTTTCACGTTCATTTAGTAAGTGGAGAGAGGAATCAAGCGGGATAAAAGATAGAGGTCTTCATGGAGCACGTTTAACGTGAGGTATTGTTACCACAGTGCGGTGAAACGATTAGAGAAGATGTGTTAATTTTGTTTTTACTTACAGCAAGCCGGCTAGCTTGAGCACAAGGGACTTTCTTTGATTAGTTATAGTGGGCTGACGTAGGGGAAATTATAAAGTCAATAGCTAATTGAATGTGATTTAATAATAACAGTTGAAGAACGTGAAGAACAATTTAATAATTTAAACCTCTCAAAAACCATTATTTCCTCTATTGCCTTTGGTAAAATCTTCCAAGTAAATTTTACTACATTTCATGAAAATCTCGAACTTTCACATTTTGTTATATTTTAAACGCCACTTTCATATAGTTAAGGTACTTAATGTAAGGGACGTTCTACACATAAACACTTTGGGAAAGTAAAGGTAGCCGTACGAAGAAAAGCTGCGATATCCTTTGCGTCGCACGGAACCACCTGTTTTATTAACAAGAGGAAATCACTGGATGCTTCTTCTCACATTTCTTGCAAGAATTTTATTTATGCCATGTCATTACTCTATAGCTTCGTGGATTGATTTCCTGCCCTTTCTGATTCCAATGACCAATAAAATTCACTGGAACTACTTAGGGATTTATTAACTTTATCCCTTAGGTGCACAACGATAAAATTCGGAAAAAACATTGTCGGACATCCCGGCAATTCGTTCCCTTTTTTATAGAAATTACACCGGCTCTCGAAGATTAAAATAACGACGATGATTAATTTTTTTTCTTCATGAAACAAAGGCAGCTACGGTAAAAAAACAAATACAACTGGGATGCACGACAATGAAACCCGAAAAAATGGCGGCGCTCCCGTAAGCCTTATTAAGTGTCGAATTCGGACTTCGCTCACAATGGCCGCCGTAAGGTCTAGTAATTAAATCTTATTGAACGGGGCCGTTTGGGCAAAAAAGTGAGACAATACTCCTGGAACTGATTGGTGTTTTAATTTACCCGGCGCTGGCGGAAATAAATTAACAGGAAGTGGCAGATCGCAAAAAGTGAAGGCGACGTGAAAGGGAAATGGAAGGTTATTTAGCAGCGTAGAGGAAAATCTACGGGAACTTCCCTTAATTCCTCCCTTTGTATTCCGAGCTTTGCAATAATGAAAAACTGTACAATGATTTATATGTAAAGTTCTCAGAACAGCCCAGGAATTCTATATTTTGTGGTTTATTGTAACACAGATGTTCACTGAATGTCCACGGGTGTCCATTAGACAATTGGTTAACTCATATTTTAAATAGCTAACCCAATTATAAAGTGCAACGGAATACTCTCAAAGGGTTGTCATTTTCAGTTTCTTACAAATGTAGCACATGATTCCTGATTGGAAAAACGCTTGAAAATCCAAATATATACCATTATTGAATCAATTCGCGTTCTTTTTGTTTCAGCAAAATTTCCCTGTGGCAGTTAATCCTTTATTGATCAGGCGTTTCGGTGTTTTGCTTTAAATGGTGATATCGAATGCAGCTGTGTAGTCGTAAATATTTCCCTGCAAATTGGATTGTCAGGTTAACGTATATTAAACAGCTGAACGGTCCCGCGGCGACTGCTGCGTTTAAAAAAAAGGGGGGGGGACAGAAATTCATTGTAATATTTTCGTTTGCCCAATTCCCATTGGGCGTTCAAAAGGGTACAGCCAATAAACGTCCTGTTAAATTACTAGTTCGTTAATGTTTCGATTTTCATTCTAATTCGATTCATTCATTTCTTAGTTCATTATAAGAAGCATTTTTATAAATTTCATTTCGTAATTGGAAATTTTAAAACTCCATCATTTCAGCCATTAAAAGCTTCATTTCTGTTACCGTGGCGCAACTCAAACGATTCAATATTCAAAGGTGGTAGGAAATTTCATCCCAGACATCCAGAGGGAATAAGCTCATCGCCACCTCTTCCGGAAATTTCTGGAAATTGTACGAAAAATTTAAAATGCGGGCAATAAAACAAATTATCCTGAATTAAAGCAATCTCTCAACGCCTTCCCCCCTCCCCCCCTCCCATTAAATATCCCTACAAATAAGGAAGGGAGCAGGAAATTCATCCCGCTTCCCAAAGCTACTTATGGTAATATATTCATTTGCTGACATCGTCGTTTCACATTGGCTTCATAACGAAACGGGATATTTCATTCCAACTTTTACGCAATTCGTTGTGTCACTTTTACGCCCATCTTTTACCTACCGCTATCTTTCACGGACAAAAACTGTAAACACGAGATATGAAAACTTCCCCGGTTCCGCCTTACCCGAGGAGAATTTTTCTGACGGATGTGTGTGTGTAGCTGTTAATCCTCGGTGCGGACGTGGAGGGCTTTTTACTGCAATTTCGCCCCTATTTCGCGATCCTAGAAGTTTGGCAATAATTCACGCTGAATTGAGGTTGAATAATGACAAGGGGTTTGATAAAGGGAAGGCTGTGTTTGAACATGTACCGGCGGTTCACCTTGTCAAGCGACTCGCGGCGAGTTGAATTTTTTGACATCCTCCTAACACTGATTTTAGATAGTTTGTGATATCGTATGAAATAGCAGATAATGCATACAAAATCTTACTGTAAAATTTCTATAATTATACTCTATACACTTATGTATATCCGCCTGTAAGCCACCTTTAAAATTTTCACAATACAATGTGGAATTATCGTCACACTAGCGAGATATATGTATTTGTTCACATTCTGGCAACAACGCGAAATAAAGTTGGTGGCCATGATTCTCTCATGCAAATATCGCATATTCTACCTGGTTTCCTACTTTTCTCGGTGAAAATGGCATGCACGTACGCTGTTTCCCACGAATTCGACAGTATCTGTTGTGTTCGTGCGGATTGTTTCTACGTGTAGGGGAAGATTGCGATATTTACAGGTCACATTGTTTGATCCTTGAATTGAAATGGCCTTATGGAAACCCTCGAAACCGGTCGAGTTCTCCAAATTAGGGAGAAAACGAGGCACAAATTTGGGAATTTCGAAATGAAGGTTTACTCATGGAAACTCAAAGAGTTGTTTTGTGTGGAATTTTATAGTTTCCACGATTTATTCCATCATTAAACGACTTTTCAAAGGGGAAACGTATCTCAAATTGTCGTATCGATGAAGCATCCAAGGATGTAATCCGACGAATGATGTACGAAATGTACAAAGAAAATGCCTACAGGAAGTTTCGAGAAAATTTCAATAAAATGGCGATTTTTCCAAAGTTAATGGACATTATGTTTTTCGACTAATTCATGATAATATATAGCATAATTGCAGTGCTGATGAATTTTTTTCTGAAAAGCAAAAAAAAATGGAGTTGGAATTTGACTGCATAACAGTTAATAATAATCCCCGAAGAATTCGCAAGGGCTCTGTTGCCATGTTGATCACAGAGGTGTACTTTCTTCGCTCTATTATGGTAACAATTTTATTAATAATATTAAATTCCTAGTATAAACGGTATTATACCGAGAGACAAGAGAAAACAATCGAGGCAGTAGAAATGGACTACCTGAGAAGATCTTGCAGAATATCCAGAATAGAACACATTCGAAATGAAAATATACGACGAAGAACAGGTCGAGTATATACAACTTCGGAGAGAATACAAACGACCCAGCTGTTCTGGTACGGACATGTTGTGAGAATGGAACAGGACAGATGGCCAAAAAAGGCAGTAATGTATCAACCGCAGAATAGAAGAAGACGAGGAAGACCTTCAAGCTCCTGGAAGGATGGGATAGAACAGACCATGAAAGACAGGGCTATCCAGGAAAACGAGTGGACAGACAGAAGAGTATGGCGTACGAAATGCGGGATGCGGCAAAGGAAGCTGTAGGACCCCCGCTATATGATGATGATAAACGGTATTATAGTGTATATTTAATGTTTTCGCACAGCACATACCCATACAAGTGGTTAGAAACCTACAAAGCGGAATTATCGTCAAAGTAGCGAAATCAATGTATTAATTTACGTTCTGGCAACAATGTAAAATAGTGTCAACTTATGTATGCATCGCATATTCTTTAATTTGGCTCGTTGAAAGTCGCAGTGATAAGGTTATTTCCAGCACGTGTGTTCATGCAAGTGCGGATTGTTTCTACGTGTAGGGGAAGATTGGGATATTTACAGGTTGTATTATTGGATCCTTTAATAGAAATGGCCTTATTGAGACTTTTCGACTTGCCACCGCAACGTGATGCTCAAATTCTCCATCTGTCGGCAGCCCAAGGGAGGAAACGGGGCACAAATTTGGAAATTCAGAAATAAAAATTTACTCATGGAAACTCAAAGAGTGATTTTATTTGTAATTTTTTAAAGGTGGAAACGTATCGAAAATGGTCGTATTGATGAAGCATCCAAGGATGTAATTTGATGAACGATTTACCATTTGTATAAAGAAGATAAGGTCCCAACCCTTTAAATTATTTATTCCAAATTGCATAACTTTAAGGATTATCGATGTACATCATTAGAGACCCTACGTAAAATTTTATTAGAATGCGGTTTTAAATACAAAATAATTAGATTCACGGTTTTATGTCATGGAATCTTCTCGTATCGTGAAAAATCGCCAAGAATATTAATCTCGGCTTTTTTAATCATTTAGTAGATTATTAATTAGTGAATATGAGTTATGACAACAAGTTTTATAAATTCTATTAATATTATATTAAATAACAATTTAAAAAATCATTGGTTTAATATTTTTTTAAGATTATTACTTCAACTCCTAACCATTAAAATGACGGTCGGATATAATTTTCACAAAATTCAAGGGAAAATAAAAACAATTCCCCCTTTAAATTTGAATGCCAGAAAGCCCCCTTTTTATATATACCTTACCGTATGATAAATTGCTTCGGTTTAAAAACATATTTATCTTATTCTCTCCTCTTTTTTTTCAGGTGAGTAATGGGACTTGCAGCTATGTGCCATGTTAGGTAAGAGCACTCAAGGGAGCCTCTCTGCGGAAAAATCTAACGCCAAACTTAACAGTATATGAAATAAGTGCCACACAGTAAGGGAGAAAGTTTTAGGGTGCAATCATATAGAAATGTACCTCTGAGGAAGTTCAAAGAAGGTTTGGTTCTCGCTAGATTTTACCGTAGAATGTGAAATATTTTAAAATCGTAATATAATGTACAATCTATCAGCATTATGTGGAAGCTCCTTATCGTGTTATCAGAGCCAATCTACTATCTACAAGAGATAATTACTCATTAGTTGAGATAATGAGAAATAGCAATCTTACAACAATCTATATTTCTCTTGGAAAGAGTATATCGGATGTGGTATAACTGGCCTTTATACTAACTTCATAATGTGTTAAATGTTGTTTTTTGCAGTTATGCTTAAGCGAATTTTGGTCAGAAAAAATCTCTTATTGTAAAAGAACGCATCCCATAAGACCAGTCTTAAGTGGAGATAGGAAACTCACATCCTTTCAGGGGAAATAATGTTGAATGATTTACTTTAGCTAAGTTATCTATGAAACATCGACGTAAATTTATATTTATGCAGGAATTTTATTTTGTAAATTATTGTAGTTTAATGCATTACTGGATACGGAGTCGCATTGTTTTAACAATTTATTTCGGTTTAGATGTCCTTTTATCATTAATTGGTGTTTCCCCGTCGCTTGTCCCAAACCCTTTCTAACAGGCTGCACCATGCTGATGACCACGTGGCTACGGTCGTTTCATTCACACTGATTTGCAGTGCTGCACGCTATTCCATTCCTATCACTTCACTACATACTTTCGTTATATATATATATATATCATAAGTACGTTAAAATATTAATAGGCATTATAAAAATCTTTTCTAGTGTTTAACGTGTCGTGTTGGTTGCTCACCGCTTTAAGTATAAATCGCCCAAATTTGGCTACAAACTTGCATTTTTATGGCCAGGGGCTGTACAATAACAACGAAATATTTCACAAGATATCATGTTAGTGTACTTGGTGATTAAGGTTATTTCTCCGTTAACCACGTACTTCAGGGCTAACGACCGTCTTATTGTGATAAATAAAATAGGGGCCCATGGGCACGACCCCATACTTCAAAGTTTCGCCATTACCTCGCCTAGTCTTGACCGTAACGCCATGCAAAACGTATCAACCCGAAAGTAATCCAACATTAATACGTCCTTAGCGAATCCCTTCCTTTCACATCTCGCGTGTTAAGTATTCCCTTGCATCCATAATCGTACGATAACAATAGTAGCTCATCTAAAACAAAAACGAAGTATGCGTGAGAGAGAGGGGGTTATTTGTCCTTTGGCGTTAGAGATGGTCCCTTCGGAAACATCCTCCGATATAATTAATATCGTCCCCGGATGGGCTGGACGTACGTCGCCTCTAACGCCCACGATCGACCCTTTGTGACATAACCTAGGGGAAGCACTTAGATTTCGAGTAGGGAAGGGGATGGAAAGTGTGAGGACAAAAAACAATAGGATATAAACCGGGGAATGATTAAGGGAAGAGAAGGCATTAGTTCAGACTTCGTTGCGGTATTGCTATAATTTATTTTGCCAAAGTGGCGACAGTAATGACCACGTATAGGGTGATTGGTCGTGGCGTCTCGATGTTATGGAAAATTCAATTGATTGACTTAATTTGACGTCTATTAAGCCCGGCCATCCATTTCATAAATCCGCATTTTTCAGTTTATTGATAATTTATTACACCAAAAACGAATTTATTGCTCCACCCCTTTCCTAGATAAAGGGAATAATTTAGCTTAATATTTAAGACAGGTCACCCCCCACCTACATCTCCTGAACCAATGAAGATGCAATCATGTATCAAAGGTCATATTTTATCGCTAATTTATTGCTCACGATAGAGGCAATTTCAGATTTCCCAAAATCACCCCTTCACCCCTAGCAGATTCACCCCCTGAAATATCTCGGAAGACATTTTCTTTGTAAACCAAGCATGGACAATAATTTATTGCTAATTTATTGCTCGCTCTGTTACTAGTGTTATTGTAAATTAGTTTTTTTATTAATTACAAATTATGTATAAGTTTATTAGACTCTATAAGTTAGGTATTTTTTGTTTTGAGAAATTTTATTGCACAATAGAAATATTTGAGTTATTTTAAAATCTGATTTTAGTGCGTTTCTTGAAAGTAGTCTTAAGATTTAATAGTCATATTTAATCAACTTGCAGAACTTTACGTATTGGCATAAATATATTGGAAGAAAATATGATTTATAGTGTTATAATAAACATTCATATGTCTGTTTTTTTCAAAGGAAAATACTTTTACATTCGGATCAAAATAGATAATTGATTCTACAAAAGTATCATTGATTTATCAAGTGTCATGAAGTGTAAAAATATTTATTTTTCTAAAATTTTTAAACAAATCCTCCCAATTTGCAAACAGAATATTTAATCGTAGATAATAGAATTTTTGGTTAATCATTTTAATGGTTTTGTTAAAAACAATAAAAGTGGTTGTTAATTTATGCTTACTGTTGATTCATATTTTGAATGATTTGACTTTTCATTAGTGCTGATTCTTGCTTTTGTACCTATTATGCATCTATGAAAAAATATTCTGTGATTTTTCAACGATGCTGAACATTATATTATAATTCCTTTCTGTTAATTATACATAGTTTGCAAATTAAGGTTAAATTTTTACCGTCTTAAATAATTTTGATCGAAATAATTTAAAAAAGTGAAATATCTCATATCATTGAAAAAACAAACAAATTATGTACAACATTCTGAACAATTCTATAATCAAATAAAATATTACGTGAAGCAATACATTTATTTAGAAACTAATTGTAACTTTTGAAAGGAATTTTTTTAAAGCAATTTTATGTCTTTCTAACAATAATTTAAGAGTAGACTATTGGTAAAAATTTTAGAATTGACAGGCCATAGAAGATGTAAATTGAGATGAATTATAAATGGTTTAGTATAGTAGGAAGTTAAATTATTCTATGTATTAAACAAAACATTAATTTTTAATTAGAATGAACTACTCAATTAAATTCAAAAGTCTTATAACCAAATGATTCTATTTGATTTGCAAAGAAAATGCCCACCGAGATATTTCGGGGGATGAGAAATCTGTTAGGGGTTGAAGGGGTGATTTTGGGAAATAGCAATTTGCCTATATCGTCAGCAATAAATTAGCGATAAAATATGACGTGGCAAATGTTTGCATCTTCATTGGTTCCGAAGATATAAATGGGGGTGATCTGACTTAAGTATTAAGCCAGATTATTCCCTTTATCTCGGAAAGTGGTGGAGTAATAAAATCGGTTTTGGCGTAATATATTAGCAACAAAATATAGTGGTATAAAGAATGCGGACTTATGAAATGAATGACCTTGCTTAATAGACGTCATAATTTGGGTTCATTTATTTTTTCTTAATTATTATTTATACCCTGTCAAAGAATGCAGCGAAGTAATAAACCAATTATTTCGCCGCTAACCAGAGGCGTTCTTAAAGAAATCAACGAATATTAATAAATGCATTAAAATTGTCTATGCAATGTTGAGTTTCCTTAAAACCGGTATAATTGTTTTATTAAAAGGTAGGTATTACGACCGCGATTGTTATCATCTCAGGAACGCTTCCCTTTTTACCTGAATTGTTGTTAACTCGTCATTAATATAACATATTACAATATTGGAAATCGGCATTTTTTATAATATTTTACGGTAATGTTTTTTTTCATACTGTTTGTCTAATAAATCCTCGGGATATGGAAGAATTGAAGAGATATGAACATTTCCTACCGATGTACAAAAGTGGTGCTGTCTAATCGAGGTGCAGATAAATACTAAAGTTCGGATTATGTGATTAACTATTCCAAGAAGGGACCAGACGGCTATTATTTTCTCAGTAATTCTAGGTAAGTTAAAGGAACTGATTGCGCTTAATGCTTGCGTTAACATATCAGGTGGTTATGTGTATAAGATCGGCCCATTTATTCCATTTAAAATCATTAGTCAGTCAGCATTGCTTATAGACGTGTACGTGTGTGTGATTAGACAGACTTTGACAGTGACTTTCCTGTGTGTTCATAGTGGTATTTTTAAAGTACGGAGATACGTATTGGAGTATGGAGAATTTACCAGGACCATCGAAACGCCCAGAATTAGCGCCGTTCTCAGTTAATAAGAAAGTTCTAATTTTGAATTGTTTCGATTCGATCAAGAAACAAAATTTAGATGCGAGTGTGGATAAAACCGTGGAATTAACCGCTGCGATGCTGAGAGTTGGTAAGACATCAGTGTACAGGTTATTAAAAGAAAGAAAGAGTGGCCCTGTTCAACCGGAGAAAAAGTCTCCAGGACGTCCAAAAATTTCCTTAGACGAATTTCTAAAAAGGGGACTACGTCGAAAAGTTCACGCTTTTTTTTTCCGCAACGAACTTCCAACACTAGATAAAATTCTATTGTCTGTCCAAGAAGACGAGGACTTTCCAAAAATGAGCCGATGTACATTATGGACGATTTTATAGGATTTGGGATTTCGATGGAAGAAGCACAATAGAAAATCTGTATTGATGGAAAGAGATGACATCATTGTGTGGAGCAGAAGTTACCTGCGCGATATTCGAAGGAGTAGGTTAGAAATGAAAAAAATTTTCTATCTGGACGAAACTTGGATTAACGCAGGACATTCCGTGCCAAAATTTTGGCAAGATACCAGTGTAACTAATCGAAGGCAAGCTTTTCTAGAAGCCACCGGTCCACCGGTTTAAAGCCTTCGTTGGGTAAAGGGCGACGGCTTATTATTACCCACATTGGAAGCGAGGATGGTTTCGTTGAAGGGGGAGAACTAATTTTTGAATCAACTAAGACAGGAGACTACCATGAAGAAATGACTGCGGACGTGTTTGAAGAATGGTTTGGTCAAATGATCGATCTAATTCCGAATGGTTCCGTAATAGTTATGGACAACGCTAGTTACCATTCCCGATTAGAAGAGAAATTACCAAATAGCTCTTGGCGAAAACAACTTATCGCAGAATGGTTATCCTCGAAAAAGATCGAATGTGCCGAAAACCTATTAAAAGTAGAACTCTTGCGTTTAGCCAATTCACGTAAAGGTGATTTTAAAAGGCATGTCGTCGATGGATTAGCCAAGGCGAAAGGAATAACAGTGGTTCGGCTTCCTCCGTACCACTGCGACCTGAATCCCATTGAGCTAATATGGGCACAAATAAAAGGGGACGTGGCGAGAACAAATACAACGTTCAAATTAGCAGATGTCAAACATTTGCTTAAAGAAGCAATATGTAAAGTTTCCAAGGAAAATTGGCAGAAATGCATAAATCACGTTCTGAAAATAGAAGACCAAATGTTTCAGTTGGATAACATTTCGGAGTCGTTGATAGAACCAATTATTATCAACCCAAATGATGATTCTTCTTCATATTCCGATGTTTGAGAAGAATTCGACGATGGCAACGACGACTGAGGTTACCAAGGAGAAGGTGACGGCTGGGAAAAACTTTTCATAAACTGGCCCTTCTCAGGACCGCAAAATTTCATAAATGAATGCACGATCATACATGTACTGAAGTGTTGTCTTTCTTTCCCTCTCTATCTCGTTCAAGTGCGCGCCCACACGCGCCCACGCACGCACACACACACACACACACACACACACACACACACACATTTTTTCAGTTATCGATTATTGCACATTTCGTCATTTTTCCCTACCGTACGCCAGTGAGTGGTTCTTCGCATGTGTCGAGGCGCACAAAATAGCATATCTTCAGGGAGAAACACTCGTAATATAAAGAGATTAGGGAAGGTAGCGTGCAAAACATTAGAGAACTCGACACATTTAGTGGGTGCCACCTTGTATCGGTTTTGCATTTATAATGAGTTTTTATTACTTCGCCGCATTTTTAGACAGACTTTAATACTTGTTATTACTGTACCGCACCTTGAGCCCAAAAGTGGGCCAATAGGGTGGCGCGACGGGGACTGGCGATCTCCGGAACCCTTTGCAAGGAGGCTCGGAATAATTTCCATAGTAACGAAAAACAAGAAAATGGGAGAGGTGGTCCGGTGACAGGAGAAGAGACAAGAAGCCTGGGAATTCAGACGAGAAGTCCTTTTTATTGTTATCCTGCTTCAAAAATAGATAAAGTTTCGTTACTTTACAAATTCCTTCTCCCTGGGAAGGACCTATTAGCTCAAATTTTCCATTGAAGTTAATCAAGCAAAAGGATCGTAGTAGAGGAATATTAAATGGTTTAATTAGATTTTCATCTACGTAGTAAAACTATGGTACACGACATTTTACGCAAAACCATACGATCGATGGCAAAATTCGATCCTAAACGCCTGTCGCCAATACAACGTAAGCTCTCGGCTATAAACGAGACGATAACGGCCGAAGCACTGTATCGCGGTGGCAAACACAAACCAACCTACTTTAACACCTTTAACACCCTTGTTGATACCAGCAGGACCAATAACCAAATTCGCTTGTCGATCTCAATTTTCCGATTCGGCATCGACGCGTAATCCCTAAAATAATTCACAGATCCGAGTTGCCACGATGGACGGCCAAACTTCGAGTTATCCATTTCCAAGCCGAAGCGGAAGGGCACGAGAGGAAAAACGAGGAGCCCTACACAAAACAAACGAACGGCTCGCAAAAGACACGCGAAGATAAACAAAACGATAAAGTAAACCGTTGTTTACGTAGAGATTTTAAATTCTCGTTTTATTCAACGTAGCCCCGGAGCGAATTATATGGGTTTTTTTGCGAAGTCTCGAAACGAAGAGCAGGCACGATAAGTAATAATAGAGATAAACGTGAAGTTACGATGGAGGTTTTATTTAGAGGAGGAAGCGACTTCCATAATAATAGTTCCACGTTTTACGGGATCTTCGGCTCTGCGAGAGAGAGAGAGAGAAAAATTGACGAATCAAACCTGCCGTGATTTAACGCCGGAGAGGGGATAAGTAAAGTGAGGACTCTTCGATTATTCACTTCCTGTTGTAATAAAGCACGCGGCGGAGTTGAAAAAGGATTTAAGTCCGAACTTTACTCGTAGATCCGTTTTCTTTACGCCTTCGACATTACGATCGCTTCCTGTGGGATCGACCGGTGCATTAAATAAACGGGCAAAGTTAAGTAACGTGGAACGTTCTATTCGGCGACGATTCCTGTCAAAAGCGCCGTTTGCTCGAATTAATAACGGGAAAATGTCTAATTGCTTTTTCCTATGGGATTTTCCATAAAAATGGCGCTGGATTTAATCCTTTAGGACATGTGCTGAACGCGGGAGAGACGACAAGAGCGATGTGAAACTGGATTTCGCCACGAAAAACGATGTCATATTTTTTTCAAAACGATCCATTGTCTCTTTTGTGATTTATGCCGCTGGTGGAGTAAAAAATTACCTCATTAGGCAAACGAAGGAAGATTTATGAATTTTCACATGTCGACACGTCAAATGCACACCTATAGCAGCACAATAAATAACCACCAAATCGAAAAGTCCCGCAATTGAAACGACAAATTTTAAGTGAGTTAGGATCGATCAAATTAGGCCGCAACACTCCCCGTTTTTGTAAGGATTCGACATGGGAAAAGAAAACTGTGAGTCAATTCCGGGATTGGACAGGAATGAAGCGGTTTGAAAATATCGTCCCCTCGGGAACTGGACATTTCGACGAAGCCCCGGCATCACAGGAATCAAAGTAAATCTTCTTGTAGTTTTCGTATCTTTTTCGTTACTTTCGGCACGTACATAACAGAGATCGACGGTGGTTCTCTCTAATAAAAGAAGGTAAAGTCCTTCCAGTAAGAGTTGGTCCAGTTAAAAAATAAAAAAATTAAACGATTTTATACCGAGCGCATTTAAAAAATACGTTTTTACCCTATACAAAAGCAGGGTATTCATGTAACGTACAGTTTAACCTTCCCCCGTATATTTGGTGCGGTGAAATGTTGTTAGTCGCTGCAATACGTGCCTATATATCAAATGCTTATTAGTGTCAAGTATTAGAACAGGTCTACTATAGCCATTAAATTTGAGCGCCGAGCACGTGTTCACTTTTAGTCGTCACTAGAGTTTAGTGGTGTGTGTATGCAGTTGCAATTATTGTTTTAAAATGGCTTTTTGGAGACCTTTCGACGTGGACCAAATTAATAATAGCAATGATATAGACACAATATAAATAATGCTGCAGAAATAAGTGAGGCACAAATTTGAGATTTTTCCCAGAATGACTTACACTTTCAAACACAGCGTATGATTTTAAATATTGTCACGAACACGAGACTTCGACGACCACAAACAAAAAAACAATGAATTAGTACACGGCCGAGGGCAAGGTCAATTCGTGTGAAGCGCGAACAACGAAAGCGAGAGCGCTTACAAAAACAACACGCATCGCATAACAAAGTCGAATATAAATAGAAGGAACAAGGTAGTTGAGGGGACCAGTGGGGTCCAGACGTGCAGATTAGGACAAGTGCTGTCCAGGGGGCCGCCCGGAAGAGGGCCATCTCTTAAGGGACCGGCCGGACTGCCGGTCGGGGGGGTAAAAAGAGAACCCGACCGGAGACTGTGGTCGGTTGTCGAAGACTCCAGAGTACAGCCGAATGCCCGAAGAAAAGCCTACCAACCGCCCTACCAAGATGCCCTCCGCTATGGAAATCAGAAGGTCCGAACGACACTCGATCCTGTAAGTTACCTCCCTCGTCTCTCATGCTCCAGCCCTTGGGATTCCCTGTGCCCCCATCTTCTTGTTCTAGTTCATTTCTTTTATGTGTTGACTTGACTTTTTAGATTCTCATCCGTTTGCGAGGAATAAAGCCTTTTCTCTCTTTTTGTTCTAACCTGTTTCTTTAATAGCAAGCTCTACCCCCATAGCTACCAACCCCTTACTTTACGCACCCGTGACACAGGGAAACACAAAGGCTCGTGACAATATTTATGTTTGTTTATATGGAGAGTCACCGCAACACTCTTTGAATTTCATTGTAAATACAATAGTTGAATTAACTAAATTACCGCGAAAACGATTTGTCGTGTTATTAAATAAGGTAACATCGTAGATCATCATGCAAAACGTAAACATGTCGAGGATTGTTACAAATACTGATGATGCTTTTGAGGACGTCATTCGACGATTAATTCACGATACCTATAAAGAAAATACAGTTTCGATTTTACAAATTACTACCTCAAAATTAAAAAATTACAGAGAATATAAGTATCAGTCATTGGAATCTTTCCGTAATATAGTTTTGAAATGTGGGTTTAAGTATAATCATGGAATCATGGAATCACCTCGTATCACTGAAATAAGACAAAATTATCTAAGAAACATATGGGCTTACCGCGACAATAATCGAAGTATTATTTATTTGGATGAAACCTGGTTTGATACACATGATATGGGCAAATAAGGTTGGGTACATAATTCTCAAAATTGTGCCTTAAATGCACCTCGCTCGAGGGGGAAGGAGGTTATAATTTTGCATGCTGGAAATGACAACGGTTTAATTTCAAACTCCTTACTTCCTTCAGCAAAAGCCATCACACGAAGTAGTGCTGACTATCATTAAGACATGAATGCGACTTTGAAAAGTGGTTTGCTGAACAACTTAGATAAAATATTCCAACAAATTCGGTAATTGTTATGGATAATGCAACGTATCACTCCCTGCAACCGGAGAAAGTTCCAAATTCCAATACAAAGAAAGATGAAATATTACATCTTATGAATTCAAAGGGTTTAGAAGCTTCAAATACAGCACCAAAGAAAGTTTTATTAGGCCTTACCAAAAATCATAATTTTAAATCGCAATATTTATTGACAATTCAGCAGCGGAACATGGAACCACTGTTTTAAGTTTGCCACCTTATCATTGCGTTTTTAATCCCTTAAAGTAAGTTTGGGCTGCAGTAAAGGGTCGTTTGCGAAAATATAACTTTGCCCCCACACTATCAGATATTGTTTTAGAAAATATTGACACTGTTTGTAACGGCAACTCCTTTAAACTTATGTGGAAAAACAGCATTCGTTATGTCATCCAACGTAAAGACTACCATGTTTGCGCACCTATTCAACCTACAGTTATTAATCCTAACCTCAATTCCTCCTCAGATGAATTTTTGGATTAATTTGGGAATACATATGCAGTATTAATTACACTCGAAAATGTAATCTTCAAGAGGACATTTGTGGTTACGCGTAAAGAAAAAATCAGAAAAATAAAATATATATATAAAAATTTTAAAATATTAGAAAGTGCTGTGTACTGCTTTATTTTACTTAATTATGCTTTATTTGCTGTTGCTATACTTTTTGCATTAGTTACACTTACTTTTTTTTGGTTTGCATTTTAAATTAACTTGCATTTATCTTGCTAACAACTAAGGACGATCCCTCCTAATAACTATACCATTCATATTTCCTATCCAAGCAAAATTTACTCACACCTCCTTTTTGATACTTTATTTATTTAGTTACTTATTTCAATTATTTTGGCACATTACCAACTTTTATGTCAAAAAATCAACTCCAAAATAATGTTTCCACTACCCAAACCCTCTCATAAAATTTCGTTGACAAAGTGAGTAACATTCTTTTATATTTCATTTAAATATGGCACGCCCATGGATCGGTTTCTCGGTCTTTTTGTGGCGTTGATGATGACTATTAAATTTTATTGCTTTCTTTTCCAGTTTCCTTTCCAGACTTTTCTTTTAACTCCAGACCATTTCTGCCGTTGCACTCATTTTAACGACCTTTGGATAGCCAATCAGAATCGTTGTTTCATCTTGCGGGGACCCAAGGGGAATGTAACATTTCCCTTAGGACTCTTCTCCTAACCGCCCCCCCCCTCCCTTCACCTACCTTTTTCCGGTCGAACGTCCAAGAATTCTCAAATATCTTAGGCATTACTTCTTAAGTATTACATTTTAAGGAATTTTCAGTGGCTATAAAGTGAAAAAAGGCGTTATAACTCAGGAAAATTCGCCCAGTTACTACTAAAAGCTTAAATCACAATGGCGAATATGATCGTTTCTCTCCTATTAATTTTTATGCTGCGGTTATGTCGACGTCGTCGAACTTCCCCTGGCAATTTCCACGTGATTATTTAATATGGAAGTGCGGTTCGTTCGGATTGTAACGGCGGACGAAGTTCATTACACCGCGAATTCTGAAAACATTAACTAAATTAAGTAATTCATCCGAATTATCCCGAATGGCTCCTGGGCTTGTAATCAAGTTGTGAAATTAATTAAATCAGATCATTAGCTTCACGGTACATACGAGCGGCGGGGCCGGAAAATTCGAGCGAGACTTCCGGCGCGCCGAGGCGGATTCCGCCTCAAATCCCTCGCCGAGCGGGGAAACGCCAATTGATTCTGACAGAAATTCGATAAAGACTCCAAAAGATCGCTCCTTCTCCCCCTCCTTCCCATAAGGCGAGACATATCGATAAAACGAGAGGCCGAAAGAGTTGACAAGAAGTCCAGAAACACCGTTTAAGATAATGATAGCTCTTAAATTTCTACAACGAAATCGAAGTACTCTTGCTTGTATTTTTTCAGACGGAGAAATAGTCCAGGAAACGAAGGTTTTGGCATAGCCATTATTTCAAACAGCATCGATTTACCTGAAACATTGGTAGTAAGTAAGGAAAAGCCCAAGGATCAAAATCTATATTATGACGAAGTACGCTTTTGCCTTAGAGGTGGTTCCCACCCCAAATCTGGGGTGGAAATTTTTTATTTCATTTTAACCACGGGAGTCGATATGAAAACTAATTCTAAGTAAAAAATGTTCTATACATTTTTTCCCTAAAACTAATACTTCTCGAGTTACTCGCGACTGAAAGTATTAGTTTTTCATCGGAAAAATCGATGTTTTTTGACACTTTTTCGCGAATAATTTGTAAAGTATGCACTTTATCGAAAAAAACTGTAATTAGCAAAATGGTAGCTTATAAAAAATAAAGGAAACGGTTTTCTTATAGTTGCTATGCGACCAATAGGAACCAAGCTATGGCTTGTTAGAGGTTAGCTCTTGTTCGTCAAATGTTTAAGAGTTTCAAAGTCAAAGCTACAAATATTTCTAAGAAAACATAAAAACTACTTTAAATTATCTAAAAAGAAGCCTCTTTTTTTAAGAAAGTCTGTAGCTCGAAAATTGAGCGAGTCATGAAAATAAAGTAGGTCCCTTCTTTGTTCACTTTAATTTAAGAGATCAGCAAAGACAACCCCTAATTACCACCCTAATTAAAATTATTTGTTGCTCCTTTTCAGTTGTATTAATTTTTGTAGATATAATTAAGACATTCTGGAAGTTTGACCAGTTTAGTTTAATTTCGAAAAAATTGGAGCCAAAAGTGGAAAATGAATTTCTGCAATTTTGTAAAAAATGCCATTTCCTTCAAAATAACCTCCAAAACGACTGGAAATGCGTAAAAACGCTAGAGTATTAAATTGTAGCTTTTTTAATTACAAATATTTTACTCTCAAATTCTATGTAGGCCAAAATTTAAGTGAGATATAGCCGTATAAATCCTATATTTACGAGGGGGCACTACCATGTTTCAGCCCTTTAAACTCACCCTTCTTTTAAAACTAAGAGTTATAAAGAAGTTTAATTTAAATAGGCTTGTAGCTCTTAAAAAAACCTACAAATTCATTTTTAATGAAGATTCGATGATAAAAAAGTAAAAAAATTACAATTAAAAAACCAATCACATTTTTTTCCTCGAGAAAGTACAAATCGGGCTAAGATTATTTATATTATCAGTAATTGTTTGTATTTATACCTAAATACATTTTAATATGTAATTCAATTAAATTAAATATGAACCCAATTTCACTCACCTTATACTTTAATACATCGATTTACTCACCTTAAAGTTTGATAGAGTTTGACAATAAGGGGTAGTTTTCACCCCTGAAAACTGAAAAGCGCCCATCGGCATATTTACATTTTAAAGTGGCGGGTAAGTTGAGCATAATTCCAAATTTTTATGCAAATCGATGCATTTCGAAAAAAGGGGTGGTTTTTATAGGTCGAAAAGTTGTAAAATAAATTTAGTTATATTTTAAGTAACATATATTTTAGTTAACATTTTTAAATTAAAACGCTGTGGTAAATTAATCATTTTGTTTAGGGTAAATAATTTTTTAATTAGTCTATAATAGGGGTTCATTTTTAAAGGTTGAAATATTCTGAAATAATGTTCCAGAGCATCAAGCAATCATTATTCAACACATCTGAACCAAATTTTACTCACCTTAAGCTTTAATTCATAGCTTCTGGCAATAAAGGGTAGTTTTCACCCCTAAAAATGAAAAACTTACAGCGGCACATTGTAGATGTTGAAATGGATGGTAAATTGAGCTTAATACAAATTTTCGTGCAAATCGAAGCTATTTTAAAAATTACAAGGATTTGCCCCATTTTAAGCTTTGTTTCCTGGACTAAAAACTGTCCATCTCAAAGTGGGGTGGTTTATTAAAATCAAACGAAAAGAGCTCAATGCCAACATCACATTTAATACAAACCAACGTAGATCTCGCGAAAACACAGGGTGTAGTACGTGGAATCTCTTGGCCGCCTGTCACGTCCCTCCGTTATTGTATTAATATAACATCATATAGTAAGACTCTCTGTAGTTTAACAGGGAAAATACTCGACGTGAAGGTTGTTGCCGTTTCTTTCGGTTCTGACTTATGATAGTTGTGTCACAAAATATGAAATGTCTTTTCCAAAATATAAGCAGAAATTTGCTTTTCACGTTCCTTTTGATGTTATTGCCTCCATGTAACCATCATAATTCACCTCAACGTGGGTTATATCAACCTGACGAGCTAATAAGCAGAAAAACGTGTCGGTGGTTACCTGTTCTTGCAGTTATGATGAATATTTCATTTTTGCTCTTGGCAGGATTAAACCGTAATTATTTTCTTTATATTATATATCTCGTTTCGAATCCTTGTCGCAGTCGTAAACGACCTTTTTCTTATAAGGGAATTACCTTGATTCCTCATTTGAAGTCCAGACAGTCATTGTGAAATGCATTAATGGCAACCATGTGAGTTTCTCTCTACGCTTCAGAAGCTTTTTGTTTTTATTCCTGTGAATTTTGTGACCATTTCTAATACGAGTCGTCGTTTCAACATGTCGCGTAGATTGCCTACCTATCTCAACATTTTCGAAAGTCCCGTTTTCCGTGACGAAATGAAAACTCTTTCAAACAAAGGACCAGGATCAAATAACTTCCCAACTACGCTCCCTAAAATGTGTGAAGGGATTTTTTCCATTCCTTTCCGTTTTCTTTTTAATAAATCTGCGGCAGTGGGGCATTTTCTACTAGTGGGATGTGTAGGGGGTTTGGACGTAAATCATTAACGATCTCAAGGGTACAGGGTGGTGCGTAAATAATGTACTGTAGTTAGATTGATCGAATCGAACTTTCCTATGGTTTCCCTGAGAAATAAATGTGTGTTTTACTAAATATCTTCCTTTTTATTTACTTTACATAAAACTTTCTTATTTTTGTCATTCACATTTAGCAACATTGTAATTTTTCAATGGGGGTTGAAGCACTTACTTGCATTAAGTATTTATTTTTATACGAGAACTAGCTGACCCGGCGAACTTCATATCGCCTAACAGTATCGCCATACATTATGTCAAAAATTAAAAATTATAAAACTCACAAAATTCTTTTAATAGTCACTAAAAAATCACAATGAAAATCACAATTTCAGATTTCTTATTATGATACCTACTTATTATATTTGATTTTATTTTTAATTATTCTAAATTAAGTTTCATTTTTATTGTAGTACTTTATGGTACACGATATTTTTTGTTTGATTGATTTGATGAAGCCGTACTGGAAACTGCAGTCGTTTAAACTCGAATGGTACGTCAGTCGGAAACATTGGGATGCGGGGTATCAGAACGTCTTCTCCTTTATACTTTCCTTTCAATATGATTGCTTCTATTACGTTATTCAGTAATTTTTTTATCGCTAATCGTGTGCCGTTACAAAGTCGCGGTTGGTTAATATTTCGCAACATTATAACTACAGATCCAACTTTTAATTGAAGATTGTGAGGCGGCAATCCTGGCAAATCTAGTGAGTTTAAAAATTCCGGTGGATAGTTCACGACATCATCTTCGTTAGTTGCCGTATCAATTGATTTATATGTCCTCATTTCGCCAGGAATGTCATCTTGAATTTTGAAATTTAATTCATTTACATCGGTGTTTTTGGCAGCCAGTATAGCTCGTTCGCTCAACCAATCATGGAATAAGTAATTTTGAGCAACATTTGGGAACACTTTGTGAATGAGTTCAGCTGTTGATTGCGTTAACTGACAAAAACTCTCAGGAAAGGTGATGCAGCCAGTCAGCACGTCTATAGGAAATTTGCCATTACCAATATCAATGAGTTGTTTAGAGAATATGTCTCCAGATTGATCATTTTGCAACATGACACGCATATTCTTGCTTAAATGTAATACCTTGACATGTTTCCACAAATTGGAGGACTTTAAACATGCATTCAGTTCATCAGCTTGCGTTGAACGTGGAACCACTGGCAATGTTTGGCGAAAATCTCCTGATAATAAAATCATTGCGCCACCAAATTGGTTTTGGTTGTTCCGTAAATCTTTTAAGGTTCTATCTAAAGCTTCTAAAGATTTTTTATGCGCCATCGTGCATTCATCCCACACTATTAGTTTACATAACTGCAAAACCTTTGCCATTGCAGAATTCTTGGAAATGTTGATGTGTTTCCTTAATACGTTGTAATTGATTATTTCGACGATGTAAAACAATATCACGTGACTCCAAATTTTCTCCAACTACAACAATGGCAACTTCATCGATAATAGGTGCATTAAAACGGCCTGCATGTTGGCCCATAGGAGTTTTATCTGCTCTGATAACAATTTTGTGATCATCAGATGGCATCATATCCATTGCACTTTTAAATAATATAATTAATTGATTGTGTTCGTGAAATAAGTTTTGTAATTGTTCAACTATTGACCTTTTTACTGAATTGTTATGTGCACAACGTAGATTGATTTCTTGTGGAGAATTGCCCATAAAATAAATTTGCAAAAACTTGTAGTCGCAATCTGGCACTGGTAACAAAGAACCTGCTCTGTGATATATTTGACCTTGTATCTGTAAAGGGAAAAAATGTATTGTAAAGATTTATATGGGCTACAATAGTTATGATTAATTAACATACAACTGCAAATACTATTACAAACCTTAAAAGTTGGCATAAAATTTTCCCGAACTACTTTTGATGCTCCAAATGAAGTCATTTGAAAGCAGTCGTTATATTGTTGAATATTCTTTAAAAAGTGTATTGAATCTGTTCCTATTCCTAAAACTAATGAGTACAATGGCTCTGGAGGTGGAAGCAATGGTATCAATTTCACCTTTCCATTTGCGCAACACAATCCATTGGCTTCATTTTTGTATTTCAATGCCTTACAATATTGGCAAACGGAGTTCATAGGTCCAATAGCAACACAGTTGTAGGCACTGTAATCAATTGACATATCGTAACAGAAAGCAGCTCGATTCAAACTTGCACCATTTTTAGTCGAATGTCGCGCTTCACGGGTCTGTCTTAAGCGAATTCTTTCACGTTCATTGCGATCTTCACGTTCCTGGGCAGTACGATTAGATTGATAATGCATTTGATTTGTTGCATTTCGGGTTCTCCTGCCTAAATTTGTCCGCCGCCTTATAGGAGGCATATTTAGTAAGTCACAAACACACAACACTTTTAGGTTTAGTAATATTATAGATGCACAGCAAAGAGATATTTACATTTCAACTGACATTTTACCACAGACAATTTACATTTTACCATAGACAACAAAAAAATAAATATTGACAAATATTGACATTAATATTTATACGATACTAACGTCACTCAATTGTTTTGCCTTCCCGGAACCTCTCCACTAACACAAACTTTATCGTATGGTATTAAAGTTCAAATTGACTTTTAAGTATTATCACAAATTTTTTGTATGGGAGTATAGAAAAGTGTTGTTTTTAGACTTTTTCAGGAAATTTAAATTTTTTTTTTGAATTTTTCTCTCCGTAAGAACCATCCTCGTACTTCTTGGAATATTTTAAAAAAAGAATTAGCGAAATCGGTCCAACCGTTCTCGAGTTTTGCGCTTAGCAACACATTCAGCGACTCATTTTTATATTATAGATATCCTGTCCTATCGTGTCCTAGCCAATCGCAGGACTCGCTTCAGCAGTAGGATGCATGACAAGACTTTTATACCGAGTTATTAAAATTTTGTTTGACGTCGGTGGGTAAACACCTTACAGCCAGCGCCAGGCTCCAGCGGGTCGACAAGGAAGCGGCGGAGTTAATAATGTTTATCGATCGTAAATTCCTTTAGAGGTGCTAATAAAAGTGTTTCCTCAGCAAGAAATATCGCTCTGTATCGTTAAGTACGTGAAACAAGAACATTTTGCTTTAGCGAATTTAGTACTAATCCAGATGTGGCTTCCAGTGTCAAAATTGTCTTAATTTTTAAGCTCACGAATTTGAAGCATCACCAGTGATCTCGAAGTGCTATCGTTTTCAATTTTTTTTTTGTACAAAAATTTTAACTCTCCGTTTTCAAAATGGCGCTTATCAAGTTGTTTAATTGTTATAAACAAAGTAACTATGATTTTAAAAAAGTGTCAAATTTAACCCCATAATAACATATGTCTCCCCCCCCCCAGTTTACCGTCTCAACTTTATAAACCGTCATTTTGTACGTTTTTAAACAACAAATTCATTCTGGTATTTTTAATCCATTAATAACTCCGCCCCCCTAAAGCTCACACAAATGGCACTAAATCTTACAAACTCTTAACCAAAATTGAAACAATGAACGTCACTTAGTTGCAATTGCTTTAACTTGTCAACAAGTAATTTCCTCAAGGGACGAGCTGACAGCCGTCGCGGCGGTCGCCCTTCTAAGGGCTTCGGGCAGGTTCGCTTCGGGGTGGTCCTTGCAAGGGCTGCTGGCTGGGACGCTCAGCGTAATTGTAACGACATTAACATACTTAATGTAAAAGAGCTCATTAATGTTTTCATCAACCCTGTATGAATTTGAGATCAAGAAGTTACTTTGGTTTCTGTAAATATCTTTTCTAAAACATTCTTCTGTAAATAATCGAAAGGCATAATAGAGATCTCACTATTTAAAAGATGGCGCCCCAATAAAATCGAAACCATAACTTAAGTCCCTACTATCACTTAAGTGGCGGACTGAAAGGGCGTTCGCCCTCCTAAAGGCTTAGGCCGGGGTCGCCCAGGGGTTGTCCTTCCGAGGGCTGAAGCCTAGGTCGTTCAAGGGTCGTCTGTACAGGTACTACGGTGGTCTTCATTGCCTCAGAATCCTTCCTGAGTTAAACGTATTAACCTTCTGATAGCCTTGAGCCCAATGACGCTCTACTTGAACCCAACTCCTGACTGAACTCAAATCTAGTCAAGGCCAGTGAGCCTTTATAAAAATTCCCTACTCTCTAAAATCCTATAGAACTATTCACCAAGCTACTGTGTATAAGGTGGAGCATAATAGAGATCTCATTATTTAAAAGATGGCGCCCAAATAAAATCGAAACCGTAGCTTAAGTCCCCATTAAAGACTTTGAATGATAGATCGAACTTATTGGGCCTTGCGGTGGGATGCGTGACCAGAACGTCAGTGAAGAGTCACCATCACTTAAGTGGCGAACTGAAAGGACGTTCGCCCTCCTAAGGGCTTAGGGCAGGGTCGCCCAGGGGTTGTCCTTCCGAGGGCTGAAGGCTGGGTCGCTCAGGGTTCGTCCCTAAAAGTATTGCGGTGGTCCTCAATGTACCTCAGAATCCTTCCTGAGTTAAACGTTGTAACCTTCTGATAGCCTTGAATCTAATGACGCTCTACTTGAACCCAACTCCTGACTGAACTCAAATCTAGTCAAGGCCAGTGAGCCTTTATAAAAATTCCCTATTCTTTAGGAACCTATAGAACTATTCACTAAGCTACTGTGTATAAAATGGCGCCGTTGTTAGATAGTCAGACGCTAGAGGCTGTTTATTTAACGTTTTATTTTTATTTGTGTGTAATACTAGAACCATCCGAGACAAGGAATAGTAAATACACCTGTTTAAAGTGTTTAAATGCGATCATCTCGTTTTGTTTAATGGCGAATCCCTCACTGTATCGCCGCATGGAGAGATTACAGCTGACGGCATGAACAATGCGACGGCAGGCTTTGCGACTACCATTACCTCTATTAGCTTTTTTTGCAAAATGTATAGGTTTACTGGCTTTATTTTGTTGGGCACACAGTATAAACGTTACCTGAAAATATTCAAACCTTTCATACAAATACTTGTGTACTTTAACATCTTAGCTGAAATTCCCTTTGGATAGTAATTTTCCGTGGTGTTGTTTTCCCTACTACTTCTGACGGCTAATAATGATGTAATAGGGTTTCGGGATTTCTTCGCGGATCCATCACGGCCACCGCGACTCGGTCGTTACTTATTCGTCGGGGTCCTTAACGAAAAACCTCGCCGCTTATCAATCAGCCTCGGCTCGTGAAGTGATAAAACAAAACACAAACGTCAAATGTGATTTATGAACAAGGTCGGCCAATGATAAATCATATTTATAGCGAAGGGGAGGCCCTGAGGGAAGAGCGCACGTCTATGCCACTAAATACATTATTCGTCGTGTCGGCGCGCGTCCTTGAACGGGATAATCTATAACACTTCCGATACGTTATTAGATTCCTGGTAGATGGAGTTTTTCGGTCCAGTGGGTGCTCACAAGTGACACGTACTTATCTCCCGGGACCAAACGGCCCCGGCTCATCGCGGAGGCCCCCTACCGGGCGAGGCGGGGCGTTAAGATTAAAAACATTTACGACGTGGATATTGCGTGGGCGACGCGTCCTCCCTCCGCATTATTAATTTAGAGTCGACAGGATGTGTTCTTTCGACGCTGGAACCGCCCGAATATTTTCTGGTTTTGACTTGTGGCGATCCTCGTTAATGAAATAATTCCTAGGGTGAGGTGATGAGCGCATGCGTGCAGGAGCATTTGAGCGTATTTGTCCGAGCGAATGCGGACTGGACCTATTTTTTTGCAGAAATCTATTCTAAATAGTATTGTTATGGGAATTAGGATGAGTAAAGATCTAACGTCTCTATCTGTTCTCAATCTATTTCTATTTCTTGTGTGTATTCTCGTACAGACCATTTATATATGTTTTTAACAAAATATGTGGTGGTGGTGGTAGTGGTGGTGGAATTTTCCCTCCACTCGGAACCACACGAAATCCAACATTCGGTACTTTAGTATAATCACCGGAAACTTTCGTAAAGGTTTAGTTCGTTAAATAAACTTGAGTGTTCAAAATATGTAAATGATGGTTAAATATTGGGATAACGACTATTGAAAAAGGAAATGGGTGATAATAGTTATGAGGTTGTTTACTGAGCGTACTAATGAAAGGGACCGATGACTATAGGTTTATGAATTTAAGTGTTTTTATAGTTAAGTAAATGATAAAGGCAATATATTTATAATTGTAAGTACCAAATGTGGGATTACAACAGTATGTACAATAGATATATACATGTGCGCATGCATAAAACGTTGTGGGAAAATTGTTATTAATAAATTAAGGTGAACAAATCGATGTTTTTTCGGTTTTTCGGCTGTAACTTCGTTTCTTTGGGTTTTAGTAAAAAACTTTCTGATCAAAAATTGTTCAAAAGTAAATTTTCTATAAACACGTGTGATGGGAATTTGGAGAATTTTCAAATTTTCTCGGAAAATGACCATTTCTCGCAAAACATAATTTTCGATTAATATTTTAAGAACCTAAATTCACTCCGATCCAGTTAAAATTTCGTAAAAATGAAGATTTTTTATAGTACTTGAAGCTCCCTTAAAGCTGTGGCGGTCGGTGCAAAGGGAGAGCCACAATTAATTTGTTGCTTCAAAAAAAGCGAAAATTTCAGTTGAATGCCAAATTCGAAATATTGAATAAAAATAGTTGAAAATTTACGAGCATCTAAAGGGAGGACATGTTTGCCATGTAAGATTGTCAAAACCCGATTTTTCTTTTAATTTTGCACCGTTTTACAGCACTTTTTAAATTTGCAAATTAGACGCTTATGAATAAATTCGTTTGTAGGGCAATTTTCAATATTTTCAAATTCTAAAAAAAGGGATTGAAAGGTATTTCCAGACCTTGAATTTGCCATTTTTGAAAAGCTTTTGCTCTGAAAATTGAAAAATTATAAAGATTTAATTTTGAGGTACCGTAACAGCCCTGTTTATTAATATTTTTAATTCTTACAAAAGTCATTTGAAAGCTTCAAGTTCTGACTATTTCTGTATAAATTTTTCTCTAAATAAATTAACAGCTAAATACCGATTGCGTCGTTTATAAATTTTTTGCATTGCTTCGAATACGAAAATTCAGCAGCGAATGTGAGGCGGATTGGCGCGCAAGCGCGTGGCGCTCCGTCTCTCTCTTGATATTTTGGACTGTTTACGCACTTTTGCGAGAAATGGTCATTTTCCGAGAAAATATGGAAATTTCGGAATTTGCATCATAACATTCTTATAGAAAATTTAATTGTGAACAACTTTTGATAAGCAAGTTTTTTACTAAAACCTAAAGAAAGGCAGTTACAGCCAAAAACCGAAAAAACATCACTTTTTTCGTCTTAATTTGTTAATAACAATTTTTCCACAACTTTTTATGCACGTACACATGGATATATTTCCTGTACATATTATTTAGAATAGATTCCTACAAGAAACAGGTCTCGTCCGCATTTTACACAAAATTTTGCTAGGTCTCTCGGGCTATATGGAAAATTTGAGAATATGGATATGATCAGTAAGAAAGGAACCCGTCCATTCGCCAATTAACACCAGGCGAAATGACGGGCGCATTCGCCAAAATGGTGACTTTCATAAAACTCGCCAATACGCATAACTTTTTTTTTACGGTAGCACTCAGGAGTCCCTTGAGGATTCAATCCTGCGCAAGTGTAGGCCCTAAAAACCCTTGTGTACAAGTTATAAGGGAAAATTCGAAACTTTCTCTTCATATCTTGGTTCTTTATTGGAATAAGCAGACTGATGCAACCTTCTCTGGTGGTTTCCAGAGGTATCCCTTCATCCCAAATATTAAAACTACGAAAATTTCCCGGGGAAAATTAGACCGGTAGTGAATTAATAAAACATATATTTAAAGGATATTAGTGTTTTCAAATTTCACCACTTTTTCTGAGGAGAAGAAATTTTTAAGGGATGTCCGTCTTAAGCCCTGATATCTGGCTGGAAATTTGGAATGAGTGTAATGAGGAATGAGGGTAATGAGTAAAATTGTTTCTGCCAGGGGGAAGAAAGAAGTAATAACACTGACCTCAGCAGAACAAGGTGGTTCAAAACGCTTAATCCGCCTCAACAGCTACTACGAGTAAATATGCGTTGTTTCTCTTGTGCCATCCATCCATTTTTACAGCCTGCTTAAACAGAGAGGAAACAAATTCGAGACAGCGTATGCAGCTCTAAGGACGGGGCAGCCTATCTTAATTCACTAGTTAAAACGGGCAAGAGATATTTTCGTCTTTGTTCGATAATGTATCAATTTATTTATAACGGCGCGAATAGCATTCCGTCGCTTTGTTCATGCCGCCAGCCGTGGCGACGTAGTGGCAAAACAGAGTAGGCGCCTGGTGCACGTTTAAAATTGTGGAAAACCTAAAATTAATGACGGAACTGACTATAATTTACGCTAATTTATGCACTAAGGAAGTTAAGATGATTTCAGCTAAGCAACTGCTGATCCTATCTCAGTAGATTTTTCAATTTAAACATCCAATCAAACGAAGACAATTATTCAGAAAAGTAGCCAGTAAATAAAAGTGTGAAGATGTGGTGGATGCGCACAAGCGCAATGGTGTCACGCCATTTTATACTCGATAGCTTCGTGAATCCTAGTGTAGGTGCCGAGCAGTACTGATAAGCAGAGTAATGATGCTAATATCTATATACGAACTATCTGATTACTTTCTTCACCGTTATTAATTTTTAAGAGGCACCAACCGCAAGCGATAAGCCTCTAGATCCAATATATTACAAAGAAAATTATTTTAGCTACTCATTGTCTGAATTTACAGCTATGCTATTCGCCTAACGAAAAGAAGTCGCGCAGCCATCAATTACGTGAAGTTCTGACGGTTTAGAAGTTTTTTACATCGTCGGACGGGTGATGTATGAACTAATTTCTCGAGATTACGCTTAGATAACAATTTCGCCTGTGGTTGAGAGATAATTAGAACAATGATTTAACGGCTACAATTATTATTCGTAATGAGACGCAGTTTTATCTTTGAAATATGTGCATGGGGGTGGTTTTCGAGTAGGGCGACGTGGTGGTATTTAGGGAAACGACGAGAACGTTGTCAACACGTGTTGTTAAATGAATCAGGCTAAATTGTTTCATTAAATGAATATGATTCAAGGCCCGGCAATAAAGCCGAGCGAGACAGCAATTTATGGTGTCAGTTTACTGTAATTTTCTTCGTTTGTTGCTTATTGTGAACGAAAAGGGACAGCGCCGGTGTCTTAATGAGTTCAATTAGTATGCATAAGTCACTCTAGTTACTCAATAATTAGAGCCTTAAATTTGTTGACATAGTAATATTGCAACGAAACCTTAAATTAAGGCTGACCTTTACCTTATTGAACATTAAATTTCTAGTTATTTCATTTTTTAAATAACTTTCATTAAATAACTAGTTCGAGAATATCAATCATAATTTTAGGAAATGATCCGTTCCCAAGTTATGGCCCTTCGAAAATGCGATTTTACATGAAGGGTTACAGATACATTCACTGCCATTCGTTCATTTTGCCTTTGTACTTCACATCGAAGATCACTGTAACGCTAAGTATTTGAGTTTTATAGAAACGTTACAGATTACTTCTGCCTGTGGGAGTCCTGGTCGTACTGTGACGATAGGTACTTGGGTTTTGTTGATTTTATAGAAGCGTTATACAAAATTTCTTCTATATAATTTTTCGATATGATATACTTACAATAGTGCGATTACGATATTATTTTGTGTGTTTCCAACAGAATTGACGTTTTATTAAACAGATAATACTTTCATTATATTATTGACTTGTTCCCTTACCCCCACGAAGTTACCGACAAGAGAAGATTTTGTATATTTTGCGAATAATTCTCTTAAATTCCATCTAATCACTGGTTACATTTCTCATACTTATACAACATCCGTGACGACGGTCGTGTAGCCACTACCAGATCTCGGCAAAGCACACCTGCATTTAAAATTTCAAAATGGCGAAGGCGCGAAGACCGCGCCGTTTAGAATCGTGTTTTCACGTATTTCTCCACATTTTTTTGGCGAAATTGCTATATCGACATAAAGTAGAATAATCGAACTTTATCGTTATCGTTTAACCCATTGGAATATCGTACGGGAACATATAAAAATTTCACTTTGAAAACCGGCAAAATTTGTCGAAATTTCTCACATTTTATTATTTTTCTCGAAAACTACTGATTTCCTAAAGTTGAAATTATTTTTACCAGCACCTTTATACAGACTTCTTTTAGTACAAAAAGTGCCATTTTTCTATTTAATGTTCAATAAGAAAAATGTTTACCCAGAATCAGTCGCTTCGAAGAACCTTTACTAATTTAGGTCACTGCAATTAGGCGATTAGTGCGATTCCATCTCAGAATATTCCCCAAGGAATGTACAAATCTACCAAATCGAACACTATCCCTATATTAACCCAATACAAGAGACATGGACCCAGGATAATTACATAAATATAGAAACTTAGTTATTAATCGCAGTATGCGTTATACTAGTGGTGGAATAAATTCATAAGTAACCACCATGTGTATTTCCCTTTATAATTGACCTTTCCCTTTCCCTTTCACTTTCTTCCACTGTTGTTCAGATGTTACAAGCGTAAATTTCAATTACCTAAGCGAGCGATAAGCTTAATTTCCCCTACCAAACGTTTACGTCTTTCTTGTCGAGATTATTCTATCATATTAAGCCAAATTGTTTAATCGCGACGTTCCCTCCTGCGGTATCCTTTTTGCACCTCAGAACGTCGCTTGATACGTCATCATTCGCTTAATGAACGATGATTTTGAGGAAGGAAATGTGAAGTAATATTTATGCTACTGTACGTGAGGGCGTTAAATAAAAATTCTGTATTTAACTTATAAGCGAGTTTAATGTCTGCAAAAAATGATTAATTTAAATTCCAGTCAACGGTTTCAAGGAATGTGATAGGTAGTAATTGAATTGGTTAAAGAGAGCTAATTTTTGCTTATAAAAAATTAATTGCACATTTCCAAAATGCCATCAAAGCCTAACAGAGATTTGCATGTATGGTAGTGTAGCCTTAAGGTAATTGCTTATGACTACTTGTGAACATTTTAATACAAAACATTCTTTGAAATTATCTCCATTATATCCCATCCTTCTTTCTTTTATTTCCCTATTACTTTGCACTATTTCCCTTTGGAGTTTTTTAAAAGGGCGCCACTTTTTGAGAGTAAGGTCTCTATGTAGTTCTAATGCGAACTACAGCGCTTTTATCTGCTAGTTTATACTCAGGAGAGACGTCGGTTCTCCCTAAGTAACAATGAGGTAGAGAATAATTAGGACAAATCAAGGGAGTGTCTTTCCTCGTTAATTGCCACGGCTGGAAACGGCTTCTGAGTGGTTTAGTGAAAAGGAACTTCTTTTGTTTCTGAAAAACTAATTATGCATTTCAAAAAGGGTAAAAAGCCTAACAAACGTTGCTTCTACAAGAGATTTGCTTGTGAATTTTGGAGATACACCCATCTTTTATTTCCTGATTAATTTCCATTATTTCCCTTTATAGGGATTGCTCTACCAATTTTTCAGCGGTTAAAAGGATCATTTTTAAAACATTATTTTAGTAGTGATGTTTTATTTTAGTGAAATTTTCAAATACACCCATCTTTCTTTTATTTCCCAATAAATTTCCATTATTTCCCTTTCTGACAATGCTCCACCAATCTTGCAGTAATTAAAAGGATAATTTTTAAAACATAATTTTGGCAGTTCTGTATCATCAACCGGAAGGTTGCGATTTTATTGCGATTTATGCCAGTATTACGTGTTTTCGGATTTTCGAGGAAACGTTTTTGGGTTTTTTGAATGGGCGCCACCTTTAAAAAATGATGTCTCTATATAATTGTAGTGTAAATTATGGCGCTTTTATCTGCTAATTTATACTCGGGAGAGGGGTCGATTTTCCCTTGGATAAAGTAGGAAATAAGTACTGCTCTTACTATATTCGCGTGTTAAGTATGAATACGACAACAACGATTCGCTATCAGTAAACAAGAACATGGCGGCAAATCAAAGGAGTTTTCTTTCTCATTAACTGGAAATGGCCTCTAATTGATTTAGTAAAAAAGACCTTTTTTGTTTCTGAAAAACTAATTGAGCATTTCTAAAGGGTAACAAAGCCCACAAAACATTGTTTCTACAAGAGATTTGCGAGTAAAATTTACAAATACACCAGCCTTTCTTCTATTTCCCAATTAATTTTCATTATTTTCATTTCTAACCATTCTCTACTAAGCTTTCAGTAGTTAAAGGATCATTTTTAACACATTATTTTGGTAGTCTCAACCGCAATTAGGAAGTTTGCCACTTTATTGCGATTGATGCCTGTTTTACGTGTTTTCGAATTTCCGGGAAAACGTTTTTGGGTTTTTTAATTGGGTACCAACTTTGAACAGTGAAGTCTCTATGTAGCTCTAATGTAAACTATTGCGCGTTTATCTGCCAGCTTATACTCAGGAGAGACGTCGACTCTCAAAAAATAAGTGCAAAAACCTTTACACCTACGGTGTTGCCAATACTTTCAAAAAGTCCGAACTGTTCCGTATTTTTGATAGGTGTTGACATTGGTTTAGATATCATTTCGTTGTGAGTTGTTAATGTTTTTATCATCAAAACAGGTGTATTAAAACATTTTGATAAGTTCTATACTCGTATCGATGTTCGTCCTGCAAGGATGTGGATGTGGATTTTATTGTTAATAAGGGTACAAGATCAAAGCAAAACATTACATTACATTTTATGTAATGTCTTTCATATACCTGTATATCCATAACTGAATTAGTATTGAATTTTTCTAATTTGTACCCTATTACCTTAGGACAAATAGAGTTACTGATTTACAAATTCGATAAGTTGCTTGAAGTTCGGCTCTAACGTTAATACAGTTTAAGCGTGTTTAACGTTGTTGTGGAAACTTAAACTTGGGTGCTCTGCTAAGCGAGACTTCCCCTTAACTTGCAGGAATTTTCCGACGGCATTTTCCGACAGTGGAATCCTGCCTGCGAATAGAAATGTGACGGAAAAACGTCCGGTTAAGGCTTAAATGTCGCGCCATAGGGATCAGAAATTAAAAAAAAAAACGGAAAAGCGACCGTGAAAAGCGATCTAAGAGTAAAATCGCCGGAGATTTACTGCGTCCCTCAATAACGAAACACGGCAGAGTTATGTTGATGTTAATAAATGCAAATTCTCGCAAATAACTCTGGAATGTTAATGAAATATATTTCTGTGCCCGGCGTTTAAATATGGAGCAGAGAAATGCGAGAGTAAAGTTAGTTTAATATACATGTTTACCCTGAAATGGGTTTAGACCCGTCGCGAGGCGTAAAATACCTTTTGAGCGCTCCAAGAAGTCGGAAAAGGGCGAATTAGATTTAAAATAACACTACCTGATTTTCAATAGTGTACCAATTTTATTTCCATGACAATTTGCATGAAAGGCCGTGCTGAGCCTCTCTCAGGAACGGGGATAATCAGATATCTTGAAGGGGAAATGTGAATGATGCAATGATGTGTTATTCTGATAGTGAAGAACGCATCCGAAATGTCGATATAGGATAAATCATGGAACAAATACGTAAGAAATTTGTTCCACGTTCTAAAATATATGACGTCTTATCCGACATCGTATCCGAATATCGGAAAAAGAAGAAGAGAAACATAATTGGACGGCATGGACTTAGATAGAGACGAGAGAGAATCTTCCACCTTCCTATAAATTACAAGGGATTACTAATGACGTTTCGGGATTCAGAAGTAACCTCTGGAATTCTGTGTTTTACCGCAAGAAGGCTAAAGGGAATTAACCACCATCGAAACCCACAAATTAAAGTAGAAGCAATCGTCAATATTTCAAATACTCCTTACCCCTCTATGAACGCAACCAACAATACAATTCAGATTAAAATCAGTAAAATTTCGAAAAAATAGTGGAATTAAGAAAGTATGCACATGGTTAGATCTATCCCAAGGAGGAGGTTATCCCTCAACCGAAAAACCTATCCCTTATCCCCAGACAAAGAACGCAAATTCGCAAAAACGCAAATATATAAACAAATGAAGGTGTTTTTAATGCTGACGTGCGCACTCAGGTTACGCACCCCACGGGTTCAGCGCACTACCTTCCACGGTCGAACGTTCGTCGGTGGTGACAAACTGGAACAGCTCCTCTGCTCCAGAAGAAAACGACGACAGGAACAGCTCATTTGCTCCAACAGGAAACGGCAGCAGGGAGAGCCCCTCTGTTCCAACAGGAGATGACGACAGGAACGACTCCACTTTAGTGGGAGACGACAACAGAAACAACTCCTTTGCTCCAACAGGAGACGACAACGTAAAAAACGGTTCCAGCAAAGGATGACAACAGGGGCAACTCTATTTCAATGGGAGACGACAACAGGAGCAAGTCCTCTGCTCCAATCTAACTCCGCTTCAATGGGAGACGATTACAGGAACAACTCCTCGATTCCAACAGGAGATGACGACAGGAACAACTCCATTTCAATGGGAAACGCATACAACAACAACTTCTCCGCCCCAACAGGGGACAACGGTTCCAACAGAAGATGATAACAGGAATAACTCCGCTACAATGGGAAACGACAACAGGAGCAACTCTACTTCAATGGGAGGCGACAACAGGAACAATTCCTTTGCTCCAACATTAATAACAACATTAAAAACGGTTTCTGCAAAGGATGACAACAGGAACAACTCCGCTTCAATAAGAGACGACTACAGGAGCAACTCTATTTTAATGGGAGACGACAACAGGAACAAGTCCTCTGCCCCAATCTAACTCCGTTTCAATGGGAGACGATTACAGGAACAACTCCTCTGCTTCAACAGGAGACAACATTAACAACTTTTCTGCTGCAACAGGAGACAACATTAACAACTCCTCTGCCCCAACTTTGTTCATTTAGCGTTGAGTAAGACTCTCACCCAATCAGAACCGTCCAACATTTTATATGACGCTGTACCACGCCGGGAATAGAAGGAAGAAGAGGAAGGTGTTTAAGGCACTTACAAATTCAAGGAAAAGATATTGACAGCAATCCTTCGCCGCTCTTCTTTCCCCCCTTACAAGCTTGTTAGAATTCTAATTGGGATTTCAATAATTACGAGGGTTACAGAGTCGAGAAACGTATCTACCGAAAAGGGCTAATTAATGAAGTATTGTATCAAACAGTTAACTTAATCTAATCAGTAAAATCGAAGATATTACAAAAACGATTATTAGTAAGGATATTTTGAAATATATGTTAATAATCCTCTTTGATCCATTAATTTAGTTGGACGACTTCAATAAAAGGAAAAAAAACGGTCCTGTTCGCTAGGAAGAAATTTGTTTTTCTGTCGCAATTAAAATTTTAAAACCATGTGATCGCAGTGTTGCCGTACATTGAATCTTACTACTATATTGAAGGCTCCCCTGCCGCCATTTTGGGAATCGCAGTGTTGCCGTACGCTGGATCCTGTTGCCATAGAAACCACCGTTGCATAAATAGTTGGGGTGAAATTTCGCTAGCTCAAACATCTGGGAGTAACGTGCAGGAAAATAAATCACTCAGCATTGTGACACAGACAAAACAAATTAATCGTTAGAATTGGAAATGATTTTTCTATTGGTTGAGATGCTGTCATCGACTTCGTTAAGCTTAACCTGTTTACCTAAAAGTTACGAGTGTTTGTTTTTTCTAATTTTCCTCTCCAGGTTCAAGGCATCCGTTCCCACTCGGAGCGCTCGAATAAAATCGTTCCTGATTGAATCTAATTTGGTTACATTAGCGGTCGTAACTTCTACGAGGGTCGAAGCTTCGAGGTTACTCCCGTCGTATGTTTTTTCAAAATTATGTAGCGTAAACCGGGGATGTTTCGTAATTTTAAATTTACATGCCGTAAGAGGAGAGGCGAGTTAATCAACACTGCGATTTAATCTCGGAAAATGATTTTCTCTCCGGGAAACTTTTTTAATAACGGAATAAGTGATGCGGGAAAATTTTATGGGCGTAATGATCCTCGGTTTGCGCGCTTCGGGCTCGAATTTGCGTAATTACTACGACATACGTAGCCGTTCCTGGTTATAATAGTTGATATTGTATTATGCAAACACACGGTGTGATTTAGCGTCACCGCCTAAACCCCTTATACCATATCGCATCTGTTTAGTACTTTAATTGAAAAATTGGCTCTACTTAAAAATATCACATTTTCTATGAGGAGCACGATTTCTTTCATTAGGGAGTCGCAAGCTAAATAAGCTCTGTATTATTTACTCAGCTTTCGGGTTAACCAGGACGCCTCCTTAAGTGGCAAGAAGTTGTCCTCCTTAGAGAAGCAAATTTATTTCAGGAGATAAGGCCACTTCATGAAATTACCGTTAATTTATATTCACAGGACTAGAGGACATGTCGGGCTTACCGGCAGCCTTTCTCTCAATGTTTATCCCAATGTAGGATTAGGAGAAGTTACTAACCCCCCCTTAATCCTGTCTAGTCTCGCATTTCATGAGAAAAACGAGAAAAGTCTCATCGTCATCATAATTTTGTTCAGACATTCCAATTAAGGTAATTTCTAATTGTATTCGAAATTGACATTGACATTAATTATCGAAACAAGTGCTACTTGCTGAAAGTGGGGGAAGGGAGTTGACCACGCGTTAGCTCTAATTGTTTTATCAAGAACTCTACCAATGAGAAACCACTTTTTAAAGTAGGTGGAATTTAAATTCTCCCTCTCCCTCTCCCTCTCCCTCTCCCTCTCCCTCTCCCTCTCCCTCTCCCTCTCCCTCTCCCTCTCCCTCTCCCTCTCCCTCTCCCTCTCCCTCTCCCTCTCCCTCTCCCTCTCCCTCTCCCTCTCCCTCTCCCTCTCCCTCTCCCTCTCCCTCTCCCTCTCCCTCTCCCTCTCCCTCTCCCTCTCCCTCTCCCTCTCCCTCTCCCTCTCCCTCTCCCTCTCCCTCTCCCTCTCCCTCTCCCTCTCCCTCTCCCTCTCCCTCTCCCTCTCCCTCTCCCTCTCTCTCTCTCTTTCGCTCTCTCTCTCTCTCTCCCTCTCTCTCTCTCTTTCGCTCTCTCTCTCTCTCTCTCCCTCTCTATCTCTCTCTCCCAAGTAAGTGGCTTCCACCTCGTCTCAAAGTAGATGACTTAAGCTTCATGCAGAATACCTGTTTCGAAATTTGTATGTTTTGTAATGGCTGCCGAGATCATCACGTCTAGAAACGGTCTATCATAGGTGGTCTAAGTTCAAGTTAGCACGTTATTGGGGCAACAGTGCTAGTCCGTTTTTGGTACTGATATATAGCTGATATTTCGTTCTTAATCTGCTTTAGAATGCCCAGAACCAAGGACCAACCTGAAAAAATCAAGCAGGGTTGAAATTGAATTTAGAAAACGTGTAGAAACCCATCAAGGCGGTTGGTGGCAAGTAAAACTTTCAATATTGTTTGAGCTACTCTCCAAACTTTGAATAAAATAACTGATTGAGACAGCAAAAGCTGCTTAAGTGAGTTGGGCAGGAAACTTTCTTAGGAAAAGAGTTGAACCTTGAAATGGTGGATTACTTACTCGTCATAGAACAGGGATATACTCACTTAATAAACTTATTTTCCCGGGAAATTATGCCGCTGGAAAAACATGCAATGCACCGCTTTCATCCTTGACTATCCCAGTAAGGACCTACCACACCAGGCCAATCCCTTAAGCTTCTACTTCTAACTGGGTTGATCCATATGATGTAGCATCGATCCATCATGCAAGCCTTGCATCATAACTGAGAGAGAAGAACTGAAGAAAAGTGTGAAGCGTGCAGCCTTGAACAAGAATCGAAAGGTTGTGAATATGGAATCAGGTGCTGTAGCAACGAGATAGAATCTAAAAGTGCCAAGCACAAGCAAAAAAACATGGAAGAAAGCTCAGCGAAAGGAGTTGGAAATATATAACTAGACCGAGATATAGTTAATAGACCTATGCCTATTCAAGACCTAGTCCAAGACCTTAACCTAGACCTAGACCTCAACCTACACTCAAATCTATACCTATACCTACGACGAGAACCAAGCCAAAAGCCAGACCTAGACCTAGACCCCCTAGGCCTTAGAGTTCCTAAACTATGGTCGAAAACTCAGCGAAAGGAGTAGGACCTGGAAGAAGACCATAGCATCCATCCTATTAATGGCAACAGTGATGATGATCCGTTGCTCTGGAGGATAAACCTGGTGACGAAATCGCAGTATGCTTTTTCCGTGATGGACTCTTTTCAGATGATGTTGAAGGGAAATTATGAGAACCGGGTTAATTCCGAATGTGCCGGAATGGATAAGGAGGTGTACATCTATGATTTCTGCAAGTAAAAACAGAAGAAAACCTCTTTGTTTAAATATAAAATTTGAAGACAGTAGTTTAATAACATTAGGACGATATTTCATATAATTTTGCACACGCGCACATATAAATATGCGTTCCACCATATATAGCTCGTTCAAACGGGAATTCGAGGCTTATTTGTTCAGTTTTCTGAATAAATAACAGAAAAATGCGTGGGACGTAATTTATGAAGCATTCATCATGTTTGAAAGGGCCGTGGGATAACGTGGATCGCTAAGAATACTTACTCGATGTCGTTACGACTTCCGCTACATCAACCTTATGCGATCAAGTTACTTTAAAAATTCGCCTCGGTGAAGGAAGAGACTCGGGAACTAAAAGTGTTGTTTTAAAGTGTGTTAAAAGTGTTGGTATATTCACATTACTCAACACCTATATTAAGTAAAATTCCTAAGGTGAAAGTAAAGGTAGTTTATATTTTTTTAGGTATTGTTATTTCGTATTAATTGCTAAATTTATTATTATTATTGTGGGTTTTCTTCACACTAGGACTTAGGAGAATTTTTAGGGGATAATATGGGATGATGCGTGGTTTGGTGCTGAAACGTTGCCCCTACGCTTTCGCTGTTGTGAGATTTCATTTTTGTTTCATTCTTTTTTGGGTGTGAATTTTGGTTAAAATCGCTTTCTTCAGGGTACCCTAAGGGTAGATTTGAGAGAAAAGTGCAAGGCGGAGTAGGGGAACAAATTCTATTTACCAAAATTTGCTCCGTTGCAATAAATATAAACTTCACTATTTTGATTAGGGAATGAAAATGGCAAAATTAAGGGATGTTGTATATAAACAAAATGAAAATAATGATGACCACTACATATAAATAAGGAAACTGATACATGAAATTATGAATATGGAGAATCTCCCTCGAAATGATCGTACCGTAAATTTCTTTCCTGTATTAAAGGAACACCCAGTATAACTCTCCTGTGATGCTATTAATCCAAGGTACATGTCATGTGCGGACCAAATAAATGACGCTTTTTCCCTCTCCCTATCGTATCGTATATCTCTTTAAAGAATTTTTCACTGGAAAAGTTTCCGCTCTTCACTCTCTCTCCCTCTCTCTCTCTTTCTCATTCATTGTGGATCCGAGTCCGATGCGAATTCCTAGGAGAATTCATGGGAATAGACGAGCTACAGGTGGCAAATTCGATGTAAGTGTCGGCGAACTTCGGCCGACGATCCCTCGGACCAATCGGAGACACGTTCGCGCATCACGTGTGTGCGTCTAGCGACGCCGCGTCGGTCAGCTCAGTTTCAAATCGAACGTCGCCTCGCTTACGCGTTTCCATCGACCGTCCATCGATTTTCCCGTTATTTCACTGGTTAAATCCGAGGATTTTCTCGTTTCGAAGTCGTTTAAGTGTTAATCGTCGTGAGTGACGCGTTTTGAGTCGGTTTTTCGGTCGCGTTGGTATGGCCAACAACACTCGGATTTCCACAAAATTTACACAAAACACTGTATACTGCTCGTAGATAACGTTTTTGGAGGTGCCAGGTGAGGAAAATGCATAAATTAGGAAATATAAATATTTAAACATTTCCAATTTTTGGCGAATGCGCGCATGTAAAATTGCAAATATTTCGATTTATGGTGAATTCGCCACTTAATTTTCACATCTGAAAAGAATAGAAATAGACATACCAACATGAATAATGCAATTAATATTGAAATACTATGGTGTTTTCTTTTCATTCTTCAAATATTTTTATATAAAACAAACAAACTCCATCAATCTAACCTTGACCCTGTACATTCAAACCAAGTCGAAAGTATTTGTCGTAATGTGTTAATTTTGTAGCCCTGAACACCGCGTTCGCCATTTTACAAGAAAGTGATGAGAATTTTGACATCTCACATGAAGTATTCCAATGGAACAGAAAAAGTAGTGCGAAAGACACAGTTCCGTGGTCGTAATTGTCGTATTCCGTGCGTTCCGTCCCTCTATGACGTGAACAATGGCTGATTTGTAAACATTCGGAAGGCAGAAATTCAAATTGTGATTAAAACAAAAGTACTGATTTTCCTCACCTGGGTTAACCACAAATGATATGAAGACCCCATATATAGTGTTTCCCGGCAACCCCGTGCAAATCCGAGCGTTGCTGGCCGTACCAACGTGGCCGGTTTTTCGCTCGGGGCGCACGTTCTTCAGGATCTTTTTAGATGTTTTCTTCGACCGCTTCGGTTCCAGTCATGGCGTCACCGAGAGAACCTCACAGGGCTAGCAGGCAGGTGCTGCGCGCATGCCCTTAAATTAGTCATGGCTGTCACAAAGAGTTTTCATATTAATTAAAATTATGGTAATAAAATTGTACTTGGCATTTTGGGCCTATTTCGATAGAAAAATAGGCTTTACCGGTGAGTAACACGACGAGATATCGGAAAAATTCAATCTTAATTAGCAAACTTTTTAGTACATCTAATTTTCCCTTACAATTATTGTCATATGTACCCTTATTTGAACTATTTCGACTAGAGAAGGTGTTGGTGTTTTTGTACATACCTTATAAATACAAGAAGTCATGATATTTTCATAATGGCCACAAAATATAGTACATTCACTAATACCTTTTCGATCTTCTTTATATGTTCTGCAATTTGCATCTTAGTATCTAATAAGTTTTAAATTATCATTATATTTCTTGTAATAAGTTAATCCCGTCATTTTGTTTTATTCGCTTGCAAATTACGTATTACCCTTTGAGATTCGTTCGAATACACTACGAAAACGGTTGAAGTACAATTATTTCAGTTGATCAATTGAATTAGTTACCTTGTCATCTTATTAGTTCTTAAAATGGCCGAAAATGTACAATTAACGTGTGTGGTGGAATTTCACGAAATACAAACAATTGTTGCACATTAGTAAATTTCGCTGATTTTAAATATTAATAGTTTAATAAACATGAGAATAATGAACTCTACCAAGTCCATTGAATCTTTACCTAATAAATGAATGTATGTGTTAAACTACATAAAACCGCTTATTTGGCAATTATTGTAAAAGCGAATTCTTTTAAAAATAGTTGGTTGTCTTCAAACCATAATGCAATGCAGAAATAAAGATACGTTTCGCTCTACAACTTTAGTTATAATTTTTGGACCACCCTTCCAAAACACTTCAACTCATAACATCACACGTGGTTTTCTGACCAAAGATCGCGTTAATTCTTCTGTAAAATTCCTTAAAACAATTCAAAAGTGTTTCAAATGAGTTGAATCTTTCCGAGAGTATTCACCGAAGTTTCCTTTAAATTCTTACTGATTTTCATTTTATTAGCTCGTAAAATGGCCGAAAATGGCAGTTAACCGGGTTTTCTGACCAAAAATCGCGTTAAGTCCTCTATAAAATTCCTTAAAAACACATTTTAAAAGTGTCATAAATCAGATCAAACTTTCTGAGAATATTCAGCAAAGTTTCCTTTGTATTCTTACGAATTTTCGTTTCATTAGCTCATAAAATAGCCGAAAATGTACCAGTTTAGTTAGTCTTCTGAACGAAAATCGCGTTAATTCTTCTTAAAAAAAATAAAATAAAGAATAAAATTCCTTAAGAACAATTCAAAAGTCTGTCTAGATGAATGGAGAAATGATGGCCTGGAAATAACTTCCATACGGGTTTTCGTAGGGTACTGAAATCAATCTTAAGACATGTGTGCGTTTATAATTTACGAAAAAATGGGGAATAACTATTTTTCCATGAGAAGGCAGAGAAAATTTAAAGAAATCATATATGTTTAGAGGCATAATATTTTAATAAAAATAAAATTTGAAGCAAATTGAGTAAGTGCAGCCAAAATAGGGCGCAGTTTTCAGGGGAACATTTCCTATTTTAATTTTAATTATGAGGCCATTTTTCGCACTGATCTCAAAACGTATATGAAAATCCAAGATAGCCAAGTTGTAGGTTTTGATGGCCTCTTTCAAAAACCGTTTGAAAAAGTAAAATCGGCCGATTTCAATTAATATGCCGTATTTTGTAAGATTTCGATGTATGTTGTTAATAACGTAATTGTGCAAAAACTATTCATGTTACAGCATCCAACTTTTATATGCTTAAAGTAGACGTAATAGCCTAACATTTCAGGCAAAATTAGCGTTTCAGCTTCATACTGGGCAAAACTTCGATATTTAAAAAACGGTCCATTTTAACAGTTTTTCCAAATTTTCTCGGTCAAATATGCTCCGATCACCTTTTAGAAACGCTCACATTGAAGGTCTTTTAATTCTCTACAAATTACCTGTACAACGTATTGCATTTCCGTCAATAATTTTCACGCTATGGTGAAAAAACCGAAAAACGACCGGTTTTTTTTTTAATTTTTGTTGTTTAAAAAGACGCAAAAGCTCAGATTTGTCTAGATTTTGAGTTTTTATCGCCTTTGATCCATCTTAAACAATGTATTTTGGTCCGTCCGCTGTTAAATTTTATCTACAAAAAAAAACTCTATAAACTGGGCTATTAGCGAAGGGGGAGGGGAGGGGGAGTGTTGATTAAATCGTTTTAAATTCCAAAAAATCCATCCCAATGCGGGATTCAGAGGAGATAAAAGCGTTAATCGGTCGGTACAGAAATCACAGCGGGAACTTTTCGCGCGATGAAATTTTATCAATTCGCTTATGGTCTTCACTGCAAATCGCTTTCGCTGCTTCGGGTTTTGCATTCCGCTCGGAATTTTCATAAATCTGTCACGTCGAAAATCCCTCTCCACGCGGGCGCGCTTCGTCATCGTCCGAACTTCTATTTTCTTTCGACACGGGGAACTAACAATTTCTAGGGGTTGTATATTATTTCTTGCTTTTAGCATAATTGGCTTTGTACATGATATTTCCCCAGGCAACTCCGCTCGCCCTCGAAATTTAATAAGTCGTACTCGCTTGATTGAAATTTAATGTTTCGGTCAAACAGACGGGCGGATTACGTAATCCCCTCAGAAATCGGGATTTCGGTGTTATCGAATAATTGAATTCCCTCCCGCGATCAACACGTGATACTTTATATTAAATTCTAAGTGATTAAGAGAGGGGGTAATTAAGAAACTGTTTTGATTACGCGTGCATTTTAATTACTAGCATGGATGACGTCAGCAGCGGTTTATTCACATGGCGTTGATTATCGTGGACAAATCCTTTTCCTCCTGCCGTTCCTCCCCCTTACCCAAATGCAACGAGCCGGACTCCTGCGCTCCCTAACGAGGGAATCTCCAACGGGAAGCTACATTAACAAGCCATTAGATTCTAAAAAAAAATTCCTGTTGATTATCGAACTTACTTCTAATATATCCATATGCTCTGCACTTCCAATCTCTTCTCCATTTCCATTGGCTTGTATTTGAACGGCGATCACAAACGCGATTAATAGCAACGTGAACCACTTCATTTTAAGTCCTGTAGGGAATGATTGTTTTTCATCCTTGCTGGGTTCTTTTATAGGAATATCTGCACTATCGGTATTCCCAAGTGATACTTGTCGAGTAAGCGTTGTTATTGTGTATGCGCAATCACGTACTCGTCGCATAATTCAATTATTATTCATGATTTCCCGCTTAATCTGGAATATCGAAACAAAATATTTGTTAGGGAAATTATCGATAGGTACTTCCAAGAGGTACGTTAGATGTGTGGTTGTGGTGAGATTTTCCAATTAAATACAAGAAATTAAATATTCAGTAAACGGTTTTAAAAGCAATTTATATGTTATTACTTGCGGTGATAATTATTTTTCAAAGCCGACAAGGGGCTTTTTTGGCCGACAACAGGGCACAAATTTTGTAAAATCTTTCTCATTTGTCTCTAATAATGGGAAAAAATTTGGACAAAACTGTTATGTATCATGTATATTTCACTATTGATAGTCCAGGAGACGAATGGTTTTGACCTAGCAATTTTTTCAAACAGCGTCAATTTACCTGAAATTTTGACGGTAGGTAGGGAATAGCGCAAGGATCAAAATCTGTATTATGTAGCGGTACTCTTTTGCCTTGGGGGTGGAAATTTTTTGTTTTATTTTGACCACAGGAGTAGATAGAAAAACATAGCCTAAATAAAAAAATGTTCCATATATTTTTTTCATAAAACTAATACTTTTCGAGTTACTCGCAACTGAAAGTATGTTTTTCATCGAAAAAATCGACGTTTTTAATCGGTTTTTCGCGAATAACTCGTACAGTATGCATTTCCGCGAAAAAACTGTAATGGGTGCAATTATAGCTTATAAACGCATAAAGAAAATGATTTTTTTATAATTACCGTACGACCAATACGAACCGAGCTATGGCTAGTTAAAGCTTAGCTCTTGTTCGTCAAATGTTAAATTTGAGAGTTTTTAAGTCAATTAACGAGAAAGCTACGCATTTTTGTAAGAAAACATAAAAACTTTTTTAAAGTATCTAAAAAGAAACTTCTTTTTTTTTAAGAAAGTCTGTAGCTCGAAAATTGAGCGAGTTATGAAAATAAAGTAGGTCCCTTCTTTGTTCACTTAAAGAAATCAGCGAAAACAACCCTGTAATTACCACCCTAATTAAAATGAGTCATTGCCTCCTTTCAGTTGTATTTATTATGGTATAGTTAATAGATTCTGGAAGTTTGACCGCTTTAGAACGCTTAATTTCGAAAAAATTGGAGCTGAAAGTGAAAAATGAATTTCCACAATTTCATAAAAAATACACTTCCCTTCAAAATAACTCCAAAACGACTGGAAATGCGTAAAAAACGCTAGAGTAATATATTGTAGCTTTTTTCATTACAAATATTTTGCTCTCCTTAAGTTCTCTGTAGGCCAAAATTTAAGTGAGATATAGCCGTTTAAAACCAATATTTACGAGGGGACACTACCATGTTTCAGCCCTTTAAGCTCTTCCCCTTTTAAAACTAGAGTTATAAAGGGATTTAATTTAAATAGGCTTGTAGCTCTTGAAGAAATCCACAAATTCATTGTTTAATGAACTTTCTACGATGAAAAATAAAGAAATTATGATTAACAAACCAATCACATTTGTTTTTTGAAAAATTCGAAAAGCACAAACCGGAGCATGATGAATCTATATTATCAGTAATTGCTTGTATTTATATGTAAATAAATTTTTTACGTAACCCAATTTTACTCACATTAAACCCTAATACATCGATTTACTCACCTTAAGCATTAATTTATAGATTTTGGTAATAAGGGGCAGTTTTCACCCCTCAAAAATAAAAGGCGCCCATTAACATAATATACATTTTGAAGTGGAGGGTCAGTTGAGCTTAATCCCAAATTTTTATACAAATCGATGCATTTTGAAAAAAGGGGTGGTTTTTAAGGGTTGAAAAGTTGCAAAATAAAATTAGGTATATTTTAAGTAACATATATTTTAGTTAACTTTTTTAATTTAAAACGCTGTGGTATATTAATAATTTTTTTCAGGGTAAATATTTTCTTTTTTAAATTAAGCCATAATAGGGTTTGATTTTTAAGGGTTAAAATAATTTGAAATCAGGTTCCAATGCATCAAACAATCATTATTCAACTCATCTGAACCAAACTTTACTAACCTTAAGCTTTAATACTTACCTTAAGCTTCAATTCATAGCTTCTGGCAATAAGGGATAGTTGTCACTCTTAAAGAACGAAAAGCGTACAGCGAAACAATATAGATTTTAAATTGGACAGTAAATTGAGCATGAGCCCAAATTTTCATGCAAATCGAAGCTGTTTTAAAAATTCATATGGTTTTGCCGCATTTTAAGCTTCGTTTCCTGGCGTAATAGCCGATTTATTTTTATTTCACACTATATAACACTCCTCTAATTGAGCCATGATAGAAAAAAGTAAACAATTATATTTTTAGCGTGATATAAGCAAAAACATAACCTTTTTTGAAGGATGATAAAAGGGTTTCCACAAGGAAAGGGACGATTTGTAACCTGAAAGGTACGTTCGGTACATTAGTAATGACTTCTCCCTATAGGATGAGGGCCATTATGTTTACATGGCCCTAAACAAATGATTTTATATGTGAAACCGTAGATTGTGGATAGGCAACCAGTGAAACCGTGAGAAGCTGAAAACCTACAGTACAATCCTAATTCTAGGCTGTTTAATGAGTTTAGTGAGATTCGCATACAAACCGGCCAATGAGAGGACACCTTCTCTGTTTGAACGCAGCTCTCTCTGCGCATTCTCATATGCCACCAGTGCGCTTGTCGTTCTTTTTCTGTACATGCCATTGGCCTAAAATTTAGAAGACAGACAAAAATCTAAATTTAGAAGAGAAAAGCTACTAGACTGGTGTAGGTACAGGAATTTATTTTACATCAGAATGTGCTAGTATTTTGCCACAAGTCCCTCCATCGCGATTACGCTTCAACCCTTCATCGCTATTAGCTCAAACTTTCCACAATTATTTATTAACTTAGTGTCTAACTGATGTACAAATTTGACTGGAATCATATCAGTGGAACCAGAGTTATTAAGGATATTCATTAGTTAGTAATATCTAGGCCCACGAAGCTCGGAATGTGATGGAATTTTTATAACTTGCACAGGATGGAAAACTGAAACCATAACAACGTACCTATCTTTCCCTCTTTGTTTAGCATCAACGATTATACTTCACGTAACTTAGGTTCATACATTGAACGAGATCGACAGTAGAAAACCACTGGCTGTTTAATTTCAAGCTTAGGAAATTGTTGTAGGGTTACTCTGTGTATAATGCACAGTTTAATCAACAAGTTTCACGGCTCTAATTACGTCACCACCCGCCTTCCTAGGGGAAAGCAACAGGAAAAGTTCCTGAACGAAAGTTTTATTCCTTCATCCCGCGAACTGCGGGCTTCCAATGGGATCCTCTTCGGTAAGTGTAAGTGTAAGAACAGTCTCCAGATGTTCAGGAAGGAAACGGGCAGAGGATAATGGCGTCGTGGAAAGCGGTGCAATATTGAAAGATGTATAACGTGCTTACTTACACTCCACTCATGAGTTAATTCCACCCGAGATCCCATTATGTTCGTATTAATTTATAACAGTCGACGGGGTGCAAGGTCGATAGGGATGAGGAGTTAATGAATTCGCGCTTGGGGTGGGATGTGCGATTTTCGTCAAAATATTATATGATGGGGGTATGTTTCTGATTTATTTTTAGTGTAGTTCTTGAGCACGCAAGTAGAGAAAGACGAGTACAAAGTACAAATGCAACTCGGTATCTGAGCAGGTGCGAAGCACCTCAAATTAAAGGGAAAGCTTTGACGAAGCCGTTGTAAATTAAATGAAATCAATCGGATCGCAAATAGCTGAGATATTAAGTAAAATCACTTTGCGTCTACGAGAGGGCGACAACTTTTATAGGCGAAATTACGCCTGTGTTTCCTATAGAAATTCTAAGACACTAACGCTCCATTCTTAGCGAGAACCCCGCATTTCATTACAACATCACCGTCATGATAGTATATTTGTTCGTGGTAATCGTCGCATCAGCTCACTCGAGCATAATCTGATCTTCTACTTCTCCTCCGAAAAGAAATTCTCTTCTAAGGTACGCATTTCGCAAATTTAATAGTCTACTAACACCAGTATAGGAAACATTGTATCAAAAAATTACTTCGCCCAAAGGGAGAGAGCACATGAGGCGACCGAAAGCTCAAAAGGGACCAGAGCGTCAAAGAAAAAGATAAACCTTGAAATCCTTTTGATGCAATTACGTTCCCTGTTTGTAAATCTGAGAGAAAAAATCGGGGTGTATCAGGGTGGAAACATTCTTTTGTCCCTGCGTGGGGGACAACAAAGTATATTTTGAATGTACAGTATGTATACACGTATGTTGAATGAATGTATGTAGGACAGAGACGTGTGGTACGTGGGCGGAGTCGTTACGAAGTAAATCAGATGGTCAATGGCAAGTACAGAAAAAGCACGACAAGCGTACTGGCATGTGAGAATTCGAAGAGAGAGCTGCGTTCAAAGAGAGGAGGTGTCCTCTCATTAACCAGTTTATATACGAATCTCACTAGTCATTAAACTGTCTAGAATTACTACACATCAGGTTTTTAGCTTCTGACGGTTCAGCCGGTGCCTACCCACAATATAACAGCATTTAATTGGAATCGTGTAAAACGTGATGGTCCTTACCCTATAGGGAGATGCCATTACTAATGTCCCAACGTACATTACAGGTTACGAACCGTCCCTTTTCTTATGAAAACCCTTTTATGGTTCTTCAAAAAAAGGTTATGTTGTTTTTGGTCAATTCCGACATCAGAACCTACAGTCCTAATGAAGTAAGGTACAATGGAAATTCCCCTCATTTCATTTTATGGGTATTTTCCATAACTTTTAGGTACATTGAAGGAATTCAAAAGAGGCGCGGTTGAGCGTCGTAAATCAAAGTTAAACCGTAACCAATGTAGTAATCCCATTTTCAGTGTAAGACCTTTGTTGTTCAAACATTTCTAAATTCATGCTGTCCGTTACTTCAGCTTTCTTTGAGGCTGCTTTAAGAGTCTCTGAGTCTTGAGTCCTCTTTAAGGCTGCTTGCACCTCTAGTATTCCACGTTGCTATGTTGCCAGTTCGACTGAAATCCCATGGTTCCCGAGGCCTTTCTGGACTTGCTAGTAAAATGGCGAAGTATTCCCCTATAGCAGATTAACATACAAGTCTGCAGTTAGTGGGCAGTCTTAAGGACGATTCGTTGAACATTAGTTACCTTCAAGGACGATGAAGTCAGATGAACTGATGCAAGGAAATCAACGAAAATTGGTTAAATAAAGAGAAGTTTTGTCACGTAACACACGATCGTTCGTGCTACCAAACTAAGGGAGCAGCTAACGCCCGGGAAACCTACAAAAGAGGAAAACGATCTTAAGGGACCAATGAACGAATCACCCGAGGAGCCTTAATCTAGCTAGGAACTTGTTACTTGAAATAGATGCTTTTGTGGAAACCCAAATTCAGCTGTGGCAACATGGCGCTTTTAAAATGGTTTCGGAAATCTTCTCTCGCCACTGCCAAGAGAAGAAAAAGGACCTTTCATGATTTGCCAACCAGTCAGAACGGCAGGATCACAATGCAACAATGCCCTTCCCAGATTTGAAGACAACTTGCAGTCCTGCGAGAGACAGAAGGTTCAGACTTTAACAAAATACGTGAATAAATTTATGGAATTACATATCTATAACAACTTAAAAGGTTGTACAATGGAACTAGCCTAAAGATAGGACGATCGTATGTTCCGCGTTCCGACTCGAGTAATGACTGCGTGGTCGATCTGGGAGAGTCGCTACTGTTCGCCAGGTGGCGTTACTGATAGCAATACTGATTCTTGGATGGAACGAAAAATCGAAAATCGGACGGTAACAATTCTCCATGATTATTCGACACATTCTAGTTTAGGCAGAAATGAAGCAACGTTAGCGTAGTTTTGTATGTTCGACGAGTTCTTCTCTGCCGCCTTATTTCCATTTGTGTCACTTTAAATAAGTTAGGGTAACTTCGCCCAAATCCGGCCTGCGTTTATAAATTCCATTCGAATCCGACTTCCGCCGACTTATATTATTAACGAGATTTATTTGAAAAAACCCCGAGGCCCTGACGAAATTAATAAGATAGTACAACGATTCGCTTTTAGGTAAATTTGGAATTCGTAGTGGCGTGTCGCGCTCGTTCGGTGTTTCATTTTCCACCGAGTGAATAGCTTATCCCGTGCCGAAGTTTCCCCGAGAAAATTTCTTCCTCCAGGTCGGCGATTAATAAGCCCGAAATCGTATTTGCCTTTGCCGAATCTCGACGTCCGACGCGTTTAATTCCTCACTTCCGCCATTCCCTTCGTATCGATTTGCAGGGCGCGAAAGGGATCCCGAATTTTAAACTTCCCTTTATTACCCACGAGTCGGATCGATCCTTCTGCCTTGTTTCTTGTATCGGTGCTTTTACTATTTCGCCTCCTCTCTTGTTCGTGTCGAAATTGTTCTCCTAATCTCTTGTTCTCGAAATGGACTGACGAAGTTGTGTCTAACTAAGAGTATTATTGCGATTAATAATTTTCTGAATAGAAGGAGATATTGGGGGAATTCAAAATGGAATGGAATTAACGGACCTTGTGAGTGCAGCGCAATTTCCATTGCCTCAATTAGTGTAGTAATGATGCTGCTGCTGTAATGTTAATGTGCAATAAGTTAAGTTCTTATTAGGACTTTTGCCATAGACGATAGGGACGCCATGGTGTCCATTCAGGCGGAGATACATGCAAGCATGTAACTACAAAGTCATGATAGACAGGTATTTTCAAGTAGTCTCGTAGGTAACCAAGGATCCATGGGGAGCAGATCATAAATCGAAAACTTTACAGTTAAAAGCAGTATACTACAATGAAATTTGGACGGACCGCGGAAATCCTAAAGAACTCCAGTAGAGGGTAAGGATGTGGACCCGTTCATTAGCAGATGAAATAGAGCGTTTTATATACAGAGTGATTCTAGAGGAAGTAATAAAAATTATGTTTGAAAAGTAAATTCAAAATTAATATCGATGTTGTGAATATAGGCAACTAACGATACTGACCAAGGGTGTGGTAAGGGCGACATAGAAATTGGTTAGGTTTGGTAAAAATAATCTGGTGGGAGATTAAAGTGGGGAACCTAAAATCGTTCTAATGTACTTACTCAGTAAGGGTTTAAGACGGAGTATTTTTAAGGTAACTTAAATCATTAACACAAGTTACGTGAAAATGTGCTACAATGTTCATGGTTCCCTCTTCTCCGCCACGATTGAGACGAATCAATGAACCTGTTGTATCAGGTCGAAGCATTAGCTGTATTAGTAGTAGTAAGATGCTAGTAGTAGCATTAGTAGGAAGATTGCCGTTATCCTAGTGTTTAATTTAGTGGTTATTGCCAGTTTTCCTTGCTTATGCATTAATGTGTGGTGGAACCTCTGCTTATCTTTTATAGGTGCGGCCTCATTCTCATGATACGTATTTTATGCATTAAAGTCGTTTTATGAAGCTTATCCCGAGAAAAGTCATAGGGAAAAAGGTGTTTACGACTCGGACGAGAATTCGAAACCAAAGCTCTAGTAGGAAATATAAAGATGACTTTTGCCTGCTCATCATGACTTTTCCGAGTTTCTGTCTCCATTTTACCATCGCCTTTCTCCCTGAGGAAGCCAGTTTGCAGAAACACGTGTCGGTGGCTACCTTTTGTTGCAGTTCTGACGGCTAATTTTCACCATTTTTCCTACATTCCGAGAGTTACAGTTTCGAATCCTTGTCGTAGTCGTCAGCACCTTGTGATTTCCACAATTTCTTGACGCCCTCATTGCATTGAATCTCTCCACAATCCCTCGGTTTCTACATTAGCATTCCTCTCGGAACATCGAGGAAATATCCCGGCGAGGAATTCAGCAGAGGGATAAAAAACATTATGCATTGAATCCAAAAGAAAAAGAATCCATCCTGAAGCTCTAAACTCAAATGATTAATGGCTGGAATCGACTTATTTTTCATCCTCGAAATGGGATGTTTAATTATGATAGTGTCCGCTGGTCCTTCTGGCCCTGAATTGAAGGGATATTAAGCATAGTTTGCTGAAATTTAATTAATAATTAATCCTAAATTTGTACTGGCGTTCCATTAATCATATTTGGAGGTAAAGAAAATTGAAATTCGTCAATTCCAACACTTAACTTCTCCCGTAATAATTTTAATTTCGCTTAGCCCTGGTTTCCTGTTCATTAATTATTTAAAGCGTTGCCCATCACATTTTGTAGAAAAGGGATACGTACTTAATTAACGAGTTCGCCGTGAATAATTAAACAATCAACTTTTCACGCACCCGAAAACTATCATTAGATACACATTTAATTGGATATGATACGCTAGCATGCGAACATCATCGTAAAGCGTGTCCCTCTGTAATTTTTCTTTCCGCGACTTTCGCACGAAGTCCCTTTCCCCTTTTCGCTCGGCAGGAATTCCTGCCCGTGGGCCGCGGTTCTGCGTCGGGATTTATCTGCTCGAGCGTGTGTTCATTTGATCCGTCGCCCCTCAGGTTTCAGCTGGCAATAACGAGGAAACACAATATTTTTAAGGGTCAACGTGCAACCGTGGAATTATTATTGGTAAATGCCCCTCTGTCACCATTGCTAACCCCTCGAAAAGTGAATTTTGGGACTTCTGCATTTTTCTGACAACCCCTAAATGATCAGACATCCCACTGTATCGAGTAATGTTCCCTTTAGGATAGCATGAAAACTCGAAGATTTTACTTAACCCACTTACTCAGTATCGTCTAACAATTTAAAGGAACTAAACTGAATGGGGTAAGTCGAGCTGAAGCTTGAAGAAATGAACAAATTGCTTTAGAACCTCCAGTAAACCGTTGGGTAGAATTTAACACCGCCATCAAGTATTTGACATTTGTGTAGGCGTTTTCTAAGAAACGTCTCCTCTCAATTTTTAATTGAAACTGCGAGCTTCTCAATGCCTATCTATCTTAAGGGGCTATGCTAGTTTATGCACTTCAAAAAATCGGTTTTTTTTCTTTTCATTTTTTGAAAGTAAATACCTTTGAAAATATCGTGTGAAAACTATAGAGTGATCCGAGCCTTCTAAGTATGCTTTTTCCTCCTTATACGCGCGCGTCTCCGAATGCGCGTGTACGTGCGTATAACGCGCATAATACGCTCAAATGCCTCTTTTTTTGACTCTAGACTTAGGATATACAAGCAGCAGATGTTATAATATATAAATACCGATATATTACTCTATGATTTTGAATGTGAAATTTGACCCTCAACTTTTGTTGGACCGTTATTTGAACGTTAGTCTCACTTCGAATTTCGGAGCTGAATAGTATTTCTCATGCGTATTTTCAATTTTTGAATAAAAATGGATAGAAAAGGATCCAGAAAGAAAGAGCACGACCGTCTATTGCTAAAAATCGGAAATTTCAAGGAAATCGATACACAGACGAAGTGAGTATTGATTGAACTAGTAAATCGACCAAAAAACTTAAAAATCCGATAATAATTCAAATTACTGCATCTAGATTTTTTTTTAGTTTTTTCTATATTAAAAAATTATGTGAAGTGCAAAACGTGATGGAAACATCATTTTCAAAATACGGTCAGCGAGGCATGGGTTTTAAAGTGTGTATCAGCTGTGGTAATTGCGGAGACACTGTAACTGTTGAAATTGCATACAGAATAGCTGCGTGTATTTTCAATGAAGGATTTTTTCCTGTATTGAAAATTATGGATGTGCTAAACATTAAAATTGGACCTTATGCCTCTACTTACGCTAGTAAACGCAATGAGGAGCGCATACATTTAGCGAACCGCTGACGCATCTCACAAAGCTAGAGCAAGCCGCAGAGACACCAGAATGGAAGAAAATGAAATGAATAAAGAAGCTGAAGGTATTCTCTATGGTGCCGGCATCGCTGATTAATTGTAAGTATCATTTTTATAAAAAAATTTTATAAAACATCTTTAAACGCATTTTTCTCAAAATCATGTTTTTTGATACTGTCCCAGGGATTTCTCGAAAACTACTAGGTCGATCCGTCTGAAATTTTGGGCACATGTTTGTTACATATATAGGTATGGTTGGAACTAGAATCATGTCAAAATTAAAATTTTTTCTATTTTTTTACAAGGAAAAATCTAGAAAAAAACTGGGATTTTTCGATTCCGTTTGTTCAAACAGTCGCCATTTTGTTATTTTTGCTCCAAAAATTAAAATTCTAGTTCAGACGATAGCCAGCAGCTTACTGAATAAAAATCATTTTTGTTTTTGTGTTTCGGATGTTCCGTTCCTACAAAAACACTGGGACACTGCGCACAGGTTTTTTTTGTATGTCTGTATAGATGGCTGCATTATACATATATATAGATAGTAAAATTAATAGAATTTTTTTTTTGTATATTTCAATAGTGTATTTATTAAACCCAAAAAGATTTAAAACAATATCTAACATAGATTACTAAAAAAAATTCGTGAAAAACACCAATTTTTTAGGCCGATAAACTAGCATAGCCCCTTAATACATTAGTTGGCCAATTAATCCTTCTTTGTCTTCGGTACGTAGATGGACTTTCGGGATTTTTCGAATCTTCGTAACTGAACTGATAGTACCTCCAAATTCAAGAACAGGAAAACATGTCAAACCCTGTTTTGAACGTTTTCTGACCCATACATGAGTATAACATGGAACTATTGTGGATATCTTTTGGAGGTCTAGGCCTGGACATCTTATGGACGTTCACGCCTGGACATTCTATGGATGCCCAGACTCCAGGTCTATCTTATGGACGTCCAGGTCTGTGAATTCATATCTTATGGACGTCAGTGTGACGTCCATTGTAGAAAACTGTACCTTAGTAGACCAGAAACAGGAAAACTGTTCAAATCCTATTCTGAACGTTTTCTGACCCATACATAAATACAACATGGAACCATTGTAGATAGACTATTGTAGATTTTCGAGGTCTAGGCCTGGACATCTTATGGACGTCCACACCTGGACATTCTATGGATGCCCAGACTCCAGGTCTATCTGATGGACGTCCAGATGCATGAATTCATGTAATATTGACGTCAGATGTAGAACCTGTACCCTATTAGGCCTAACTGGACATACAGCAATGGTAGATTATATGGACTTATGTTACTAGAGCAGGATCAGGTCACTAGGTGGTCGTGCGGTCAGTTAAATAATTTTTCGAGTATATCGAGCCCTCTTCTGGTCAACGCATTTCGGTTACCAAATATTTAAATACGATCAAAGTTCAAAGTACGACCGTGGCCCCGGTCCAAACACCCAGTATATTGGTGATCGTGGATGACCGAAGTAATGCACGCCTTTCCCCTTATCAAATAAGTCTTTCTTCAGGTGCCTAGGAGATTCGGAGGTGATGACACTTAAGCCTCTGTGCTTTCCTCGAAACCTAAATCCGCCTTGACAAAATGGCGTTACCACAACGGTCTCGGAAAAGACCACAGGGAAAACCACTCTTCACGAAAGACGAGGGGAAAAGGTGGTCATGATGCAACATTATTCGGAAACATTTAGTGCCCTTCCCAAATTTGACGAGAATGTACACTCCTGCAACGGACAGGGGATATTTACATTAGAAACAAATTCATAACTCACTAATAACTGCACTAACAGATTCAAGACAGATTTGGATTTACTTTTCCATAATGGTGACAGAAGTTGTACAATAGAACTAGCCTAAAAACTTCGAGTGTGTGTTCCGTGTATCCAAACCGTGTACATAGCGCAGATCAGGTAATAACGAAGTAGCAGGGGTTCAAAAACAGAGTGAAGTTCCAAAATTCCCACTATTGCTTTAAATCTAAGGAGAAATGGAGGAATTTTGTAATTATTTCTTACTTGCTTTGGCAATAACTGAAACGATTTCACTTTAAAGTTTCAAGAATCTTCCAAGCTAAGAGACGTCTTGTGAGTAGGCAATTTTATATCCTGTATGGCCGTTTTTCATCCAGACGTGAAACATTCACATTCGTCTAGTCCCACAATCGACGCGGACGGCCGCATCCCTTCGCGTAGATAACGGATCATGAATTTTAATCGCTCCTCCCTGTAATGAACCCGCGAACTGAATATAAAACGATCCACAGGCGGGCAGACACTCGGAAAATTGCCCGATCCGTCGGCGGGAGGCTCCAGGAAGTTCGGAGGATTCCCGCGTCACTTGCCGATATGGCGAAACAATTGATTTCGGGGAGTTCCCGGGAAAATCCCGAGGTGTTCCCGGCTATTAAAGGAACTTTTTTTTTAATCAGATCCCGTGGAGAATTTAACGCGCTTCCCTCTCGTAACCGACGAAGGAGTTTATGGGGTAAACAACGATAGATCGAATATCGGTTTGAATCGTTTTAAATGGTAATAGATTCTACCCTGGTGAGCTAATAGAGCTAAAATTGTTTGCGGCAAGTATTAAGATTATCGCGTTAAAGGCATTTCTCATCTCTGTAACCCTCGTAATTCGAGAGAACTCAATAAAAACCCCTTTAGTTGATAGATGGCGTGACGTGACGTTTCTATTTTTACGCACACATCGGCAAGTGTAGTTCGTGGAAAAATTTTTAGTAGGGGTGATGGAGAGGTAATTGTAACAAGAGGGAAACTCTACTTCCCCCTTACGTGGGGAGATTCTAATTTGCCCTTCGCTACTCAATCACCACTATTAAATAAGAGGTTGTGTATTAAATGTAAACCGGTTAAATCCACGGGACATTATGGCAATGAGGAAAATGATTGGTACAACTGCAAAAGATATCCTGCTGACTATTGGTTTTCGGCGCAGCATGTTACGAGGGGTTTGGAACAAGGGAAAGTGAAGCAAAGTGAAATAAATTATTTTTCTGAGGCTAATTTAAAGGGAGGAAAATGCAAACGTGATATTTTGTTTGGAATATTAATGGATTTTCCTTTATTAGGTACTCACAATTGCTGATGTGTTTAATTACATTGCATTAGAAATTGAAAATATGGAATATAATAACAAGTGCTTGGAAATAATGAAAATACAGCCAATAATTTACATTGTATAATTTACATTACATAAATATACATTTAAAAACAAATAAAATGACAGTAATTAAATTAATGTAGTTATTATTGAAAGGGTGACTAAAAATAGATAATAATTTATGGTGTACGTTTTATTGATTACGAATACATGAAAAGTGATTAGCAATGCAAATTAATTTCCAGTAAATTATAATGGCATATATTTCTTAACTAGTAACAGCTCATAATTAAGAAATACTTTGAAAACAATTATTCTTTAGAAAAAACCAAGTGTGTGTGCGTTATCCTATCAATTTTTTTTCTTTGATTTCAGGTTCCATCAGCAACATAGATGGCGCTGAGTATCACTGCAACAAAACTCAAGTTAGGAAGGTGATATCAGGCGTTGTCGGGGCTGCATCTAGCGTAACGTCTATCCAAGTGGCGAACTTACTTAGACTTTTCAAGATTCCTCAGGTAAGTTTCAAATTAATTTCGTAACCCACAAAAATGAACCAGTCCACTTTGGAGCTTCACTCGGGAAAATCGCTCTAACTTTTGCGCGTTACAATGTGCTTCATGTTGCTCATTTGACTAGCTACAAAGTGTTACTTTAATTTAATGTATTTCTGTACTATATTTGGAAACGTCGTGAATGGCGTTAAGTGTACGTCATTATAAGTAGTAGATGAGTGAGAAAGCGAAATGAAGGGAATAAAGCACGGGACGTTACCAAGTTTATCCAGCTAGTCTATTGATGGAAGGAGATATCCAAAAATAATTTCTGTTAAATCAGTCGGAAGGGGAAATATTTGGTTGTTAATGTACCAATTTTTACATAGTTTTTAGTATTATCAGTAAAGATATACTGATTTAAAGTGACGATTCCCATAAGGCCCCATGGTAATTTGGAAAAAACTATGAATTTGTTATTCCTACGTCTCGAGTTAGGGGTTCTGAATTGACTATGAACCGTTACAATTTTGTTAGTTTCTTTGGGTTGTTTCAGAAAAATCCAATTATATATGTTTTTAACCAGAAAAGCCCTTTCATCAATGGATTGCTGTGTACTTCTTGTCCTTTATTCGAATTCAAATCTGGCCGTTTACTCTTGAATTTTTTCTTCATTTACTGCTAAATGGCTTTAACGTTTTATGTCGACCTTCGCGACTGGACATAACTACTTAATACTACGGCTTAACTGTTTAACTTTCATTTGAAACATTTTTAAGTTAGTTCCATAGACATATGCTATTGCAAGTAGTAGCAGTAGAGCGCTTCTGAAAAATTTCAATGCAGTTTTTCGTGTTGTGGTTTTTAACTGATTCAAATGAAACTAGGCACAAAAATAGTTTTGGTAAGCACCTCGGCTAAGTTCGTTAACGGGGCAAATCAGTCCAGTAAAAATAAAATGGCGGCCCGTCGAATTAAACAAAAATTCGCAACTCTTTTATTTTCGATCTGGTGCAGAAATGTTATAAAGCTTTTTTATTGGTCATGGAACGTTCTACAGTTTTTACATTTAGCATTTTTTTAAAAAATTATTTGCCAAAATTTTAAACTACCATATAATTTCTATGTTCCATACAACAAAACTAAACAGCTATAGGTGGAGAAATGACAGCTTCATAAACGTCATCTAAAAACTCGTACTTAAATTTCCTCTTCGGATTTATACAAGCAATAAGCAAGATTTACCAGTAAAACAATCGTTAGTGCAATAACAATCGTTAAGTCCAGCAAAGACAATGTACAAATAGGGAAGGTTTTAAAATGGCAATGGGCAGGACATGTTGCCAGACACAAAGAAAACTGGAGCGGACACATCACCAGATGAAGACCATGGGGAGAGCGAAGAAGTGCTGGTAGACCACAACAGAGATGGTACGACGAACTGAAAAGATTTGCTGGGCTAAACTGGTACCAGATAGCACAAAATAGAATTACATGGTCAAAAATGAGAGAGGCCTATGTCCAATGGATAGAAAACGGCTGAGATGAGATGAGATGAGGGAAGGTTTAGGGGCCAAATTGGGGTCCAAATTAGAGTCGAAGGACCATGCCATGTTTGAAGGGAAAATCTTAACCACTTTTAGAGAAGCGTAAGTGTGCAAGCGTTTATTAAATTTCGTTGCAGAATCGAAGAACGTGCACGGCTTCCTGTTAATTCCGCAAAAGCTTCCGGCGGGCAATTAAATTTTACGCCTCTCGCCCATTCATTTCCTAATAATAGAAACATAACCGCGGCAGTTTCAATTTCCTAATTTCCCCACCAAATCTCCATTTATCCCCTTCGGCTAATACCGTGCCCGCATTTGCATGGGAGAAAATTGTGCGTGGCTTTTTATTGGCAGGTACTTGCGAATAAATTAGCCCGGTGGAGGGTTTCGCGTAGGGGGGAGGGGATCAACGGGAGGAAATTGATATCGATTCGCGGCGATAATGAACCGCCATTCTGGGGATCAAGAATATCGTGAGCTGATGAGGGCTGATCAAAGAATCCTCACCGGGAGGGGGCGTAAGGGTTCCACTTTTTGACCTTCGACCGAGATTCGATTTGAGCGACACGCAGGGCCCCGTATGAATATAAATCGAGTTATGTGGATCTACTCTGCCGGTAGAATTTATTTTTCCGTTGTCTCGTGAGCGGAGTTCCGCTTTGAAATGGAGATTCGTTACTTTATGGGCTGCTAACAAGACTTTCACTCCGCCATTTTTTTCTTTTATGTGACAGAGGGGGAAAAATTAGGCGAGGAAATTTTTCTTTCGGGTGATCTCGTTCTTAACATTTAAAATTTTGATTCGGTGCCATTTTAGCTTTTCAAAAAAAAAATACTCTTTCAAAAATCACGCTTTTTAAGCCAGCCAAATATCCAGAAGGAATTGTTAGAACATAGACAAGGCACCTGTAATTCGATTAAGTTTAATTTTTGATTTTGTCGCCTGAGGGTGTTTCTTTTTATTAATATTTTCTTCGAAACAATGTCACTATCATGTTATTTTCATCATATCTCCATTAAATTTGATGCTAAAGACTTTCGTTAAGATTCGTTTTAAAGGTTTGTTTAAGTGCTTTAAAAAAGGTCTAAATAGGTTTTTCTCTAAAACTTATCTTTTTGGCGTAATGTAACGTTGATTGGTTCAAATTTAGTTATAGTAAACTTCACAAGTCCATATCATGTGTTTTGTGTACATTTTATGAAAACCAAGAAATGTCATTCGATTTTTCTTTTAATTATCTTTCATTTTGTTCATTGTGACTTTTTCGCTAAAACTAACAGTTTTTGTGTTATTTGTAAAAAACTCTCCAGAAACATGCATTTTTTTAATTCAAAATTCAACACTTTCAATCGCTAATTACTCGGAAGTTATTAATTTATCAAAAAACTTCACATAACATTTATTGTTTAAAATTACCTCCTCTATCAGTTTCTTTGATTATTTTGAGTGTAAAAGTATTCACACCCAAAAAGGGGTGGAAAGTTTCTCCATTACCAAAAAGATAAAATAGATTTAAAAATGCTGGCTCCTCCGTTCTTTGCTTTTAACGGTCTCGCTTGAACACCTATATTACACGTTACCTAATTGCACGTTACTCCCCTGAAACTCTTTTAAATGAATATGTTTGTCCATAAATAACCATCTTTATTATCTCCCAGATCGTCTGTCGTTTTCTAATTAGGTAGTTTAAATTTTAGGGTAGTCGAGGGAGTGTAATTATCTTCATTTCATTTCTTATACGTCGTATTTCGTTTGTAATTAAAGTATAGCACTTATTACCTTTTTTTATAGGATAACGCACTATTTTCCTATAAAAAATAAATTAACTGTTCTTGAAAATCAATAAGAGAATTTTTACCATCAAAAGGTACAAATTTAAACGGCTATATAGGTTCTCTCTAACGTTCACTATTAAACTAACACATTAAATACTATAATTTTTAATTGAAATACTTTTCCCTAAACATGCCCCCAAGGCACTTTACTCTTGGGAATTTTCAGTTTTTTTGGTACATAGTATCAACTTCGAAAAGGAATTCCTGTACCAACCTCAGTCTAGTAACATTCAGTCCAATAGTAAGTCCCCCTTTTACTCAAACAGCACATCCCGCTTAATTGTATTTTATCATATTATTTCCTATTAACGTTCTAAGTAAAAAGGCGTTTCGATTCCAAGGGAAGTTACGGTAGTAAAACTCCCACTATAATTTTTTGAATTCAAAATCTCCCTCAGTCATTTTCAGCTTGTCGTTTTATCACTCAAGTTTCAACTTTTCAGGAATTGCGTTTCGATCTCAAAGGAGGGCACGTTCGTAAAAATCCCATTACATTCTCGTGGAATCAGAATCAGAATCTCAATCAATTTCAGCTTGTCGTTTAATCCCTCAGGTTTCAAATTTTCAGGAATGGCGTTACGATTTCAAAGGAAAGTTGGGTCGTAAAACTCCCATTGAATTCTTGTGGAGTCCGAACCTCCCTCAGTCAATTTCAGCTTTACGTTTCATCCCTTAAGTTTTAGATTTTCAGGAATGGCGTTTCTATTTCAACGGAAGAACCGGTCGTAAAACTCCCATTATATTCTTGTGTAGTTCGAACCTCCCTCGGTCAATTTCAGCTTTACGTTTAATCCCTTATGTTTCAAATTTTCAAGGATGACGGATTTTGCATCAAACTGTCCGTAAATTAAATTTCGCTGTAATTGCTTTTGAGTCCATTGGAGGTTATTACAAATTTTCTTCATTACCGACGTGTACAGGGGACGCTGAACCGGCTCAATTGTAGCTTTACATGAAATACACGAAACATTTTAATTTCGCACCAATCTAAAAACCATAGAAACCATCTAGACCGTGTATTGTACCATAATTTAAAGTTATATACAATAACTTTTCCCCCATGGTCAATCTCCTGTGTACTAAGTGTCCTATTGTGATATTTTGTCTCGTGTATTCCATGTAGAGATATTTTCACTTTTTATTGGTTCAATTTGGTGTTGTTTAATCCGTTCGACATTATTGGTCCGTGTGTCATCCGAATATAACGCCATTGTAATTTTTACCAAACACGGTGGTCGTAATCAATATTTGCACACCCTAATCGTAAGCTCCACACACACATACACATACCCTCTCCCTCTCTCACATTCCAACGCAAACATCAAATTTGAGTGGAAATACACAAAAGACAAACGTTTATGTCAACTGCCGTGTCCTGATGAAGAGCTCATCTAGTGCTGTTGTAGTATTACAATTTGCAGTTGTAGAGGTCTACCGTTTAGAATCTGATTAAGTGTGTTATTTCAGGTAGGGTCGAATTCGCTTAGGGCAAGAAAGTGCATTAGGTTATTTTAACACTCTGCGTATTTCTCGCCTAATTTTTGGAAATTTAACGGTGAACTCAGCTATCGTTAAGATGGATTTGTTTGTGGAGCGCAACTGGTAACCGGACGACGTAGGGAGGTTTTACCGATGGGAGGGTTAATGGGTCTTTTGTTTTTGAAAAGCTCTTTGTATGTAAATCGGTTCCTCCCGACGCAGGTCGCTTATAAATCACGAATCGAATTTAAATCCAAAGACCACTACTCGTTCTTGTTGAAATACAATGGAACACGAAGAATGCGGCAAAGCGAAAACGAAAAAGTTTTCGGGCAGTGTCACGCGATCGGGTATAAACGGAAATTTCCCTATGCAATAAGGTTAGACAAAATTTCCTTCACACTTTTTTCAGGGTTACAACTGACAATTAAAAAAAACCGGCGTGGTTAAAATATCGCACGATGACCATTCGCTTGAAAACTTGAAAACTTGAAAACTTGAACTTGAGCTTGAACTTGGACTTGAAAACGGCCCTCAGGGCTTAACCCTAATCTTTTTCTGCTTAAGTTACAGTACGTGGACGAGCGTAGAAAACGTGGGTGCGAGCGGTTAGAGATCTGAGAGCGTACTGATCCGGATATGTATCAGGACTCGTTTGTATTAATGTGTACAGGTACAGGCACATTGATAGGTTAATTTAAGTCAAAGCGATAATTTGAGCCGGTTTTATTAAAACTTGGATGCAAATACGTACTCCATCTGTTGATGTTAAATTTCTGAATTTATATGCATAATAGGCAGGGAAGCAATAGCATGCTGGCAATAGTATGCAGTATTTGCATAATCACATGAAGCCTTCAAGTGTGATTAAATTGATACCTCCTTACTTTAATTTGTGATGTTTCCGTCTCGCTTCGTTTGAAGTAAATTAAGAAGTTGCGATGCAAATATTTGCATCAACAACGAAAAATTAATCGGGAGCCGAAAGTGACGGTCACAAAATTACGGGATTCAAACGAAGTTAAGGGAAACTTTCTTCTCGGGTGGTCTTTTCTAATTAAAACACCGAAAATGGGACGCCTTTTATGCGGAATAAATTAGAAAAGTGAGTCCGGGGCGCCACCAGAAATGGCCATAATCTGATTATTTTAAATTGGATTTTCTTGATGAGAAAAAGCGATGAGTCACCTGTATACATTACCAAACGAGAAGGCGCACTTTAGACGATACCGCTTCATCGTAATCATCACAATGGGAAATTGGATAGTGGCTCCACGGGGGTAATTAACTTGGGATGGTGTTAATTTCGAGATAATTTTCTATGAGGGGTTAAATATTTAAAACCTGTGCTCGGCGCGAAGCTGACAAAGGCAGGGAAATCTGACTACCTGCTTGTACCTCTCCTGTATCACCTAAACTAATTATGTGAGATGTGATCGTCATAACAAAATCTCTCTCGCTACTGCAAGCCACTCGTGTCGTCGCAATAAAATTGTCTTGTAACAATATTGCCTCTCACTTATATTATACGAACGCGAAGTAATTTATTTCGACAAAAATATTTTAAAAGTATTTGTACACTTGGCACTGTGGCTCTGACAGCTCACCCCTAATTTTTATTCTGTTTAAGTAACAGTAATTCCCTGTGATGTGGATAGACAAGCATAGAAAGCATGCGTGCGAGCGGTTAGAAATCTGAGAGCGTACTTATCTGAGATATATATCAGGTGTCGTTTATATTAAAGGATTATTTAACCCAATTTAAATGAGAATTTCTGGATGCTTAAAACACGAATTTTATTGTAACAGGATAAATCATAATTCCTGCAATACGCTTTGACAAAATTTCCTTCACACTTTTTCCATGCTTAAAACTGTCCATTTAAAAAAACAGGCATGGTCAAATTTTTGCCTGATGGCAATCTGCCATTGCTTTAAAGTGGCTAGACAGCTCAGCCCAGAACTTTATTCTACTTAAGCACAGTAATACTTTCTGGCGTGAGTCGACGAGCGTAGAGAGGGTGCGAGCAGTTAGAAATCTGAGTGCGTACTCATGTTAGATATATATATATCAAATGTCGTTTATATTAAAGGATTTTGTTTGATACAGGCACTTTGCTAACTTAATTTAATTCCTAAAATAGATAATGAAATAATAATAACATATTGTTTTCAACCCAGTTTAAATGAGAATTTCTGGATGCTTAAGACACGAATTTTATTGTAACAGGATAAATCGTAATTGCTGCAATACGCTTTGACAAAATTTCCTTCACACTTTTTCCATGCTTAAAACTGACCGTTTAAAAAAACCAGCATGGTCAAATTTTTGCCTGAAGGCAATCCTCCATTACTTTAAAATGGCTCGACAGTTCAGACCAGAACTTTATTCTACTTAAGCACAGTAATACTTTCTGGTGTGAGTCGACGAGCGTAGAGAGGGTGCGAGCGGTTAGAAATCTGCGGGCGTACTCGTCTCAGACATTTATCAGAACTCGTATATATTAAAACATTGCTTGATACAGGCACTGTGATAGTTTAATTTGGTGCTTAAAATAGATGATGAAATAATATTAAGAGATTGCTTTCTACCGTGTATTTGGAAACAGTATGGCGTTACTTAACCATGTTTCGTGGTTTTTCCTTTCAAATTGATATCAAATTTTCCCCTCTCCTTGTCAAGGACTAATGAAGTAATGTTCTATTACGTTTCTCTAACCAAAAGTTATATCATAGATTTTCTACAATTTCTTTTAACGTCGTGTACATTGTCATCTTCTGTCAAAAAATTCAATATTTGGTCAGCTTTGATAAACAGAATAAATGGATTTTACATGGCAATTTTACTGTTTGTTTCGTGTTCCGTGAATACTAAATATTTTCTCGGCATCTGTATGCAACAGGGCGCTTTACTTATATCCAGCGAAATGTTGCCTTCCTCTAACAAATAATTACGATGCTCTATGAGTGTGCGTAATGTTTCATTATGGCAGGGTAATTACTTTTTAATGATAGTGGTTACACGTTATCTCCGTGGGATACGTCGGCATTTATTGCCATTTTAATTCAAAACGAGGGTAAAATTTATAATTCCCCTACATTTTTAGTGGTCGAGGATCAAGATGCTTGCTATTTAGGTTTAATAGCGATTATGACAGCAACGATCCCGATACAGGGTCGGTCGTTAGGCTACCGAATTGTAACGAGCGCGCACGAAGTGACGCACTAAGAATTTTTTCTACTGTCATCACCTTTTTTTACTCTATACTCTGTCATACTCTGTATACTCTCTATACGGAGTGTCACTGGTGCAAAGGTTTCTTTCTTTCGCCCATAAGCAATCGTATTACGAAAAATCGAAAGAAAATTCGTTTAAATAGAACATCGTAGAAAAGCATCGAATTAACATATAATAATTAAACTCGCCCCCAAAACCAATTCCACGAACTTCCTAATCTCGTTTTTGCGTGAAGACCCCTCGTGGATTTTCTTAATTTTAGCAAATTTATTCAGTAGCTCACTTATTCATTCAAGACGCTCATACGATAACAACCCTGCCCCCTCATATACGTAATTAAGATTTTACTCGTCATCAGACGAAATGCAATCTATTAATCATTTCCTTTCCCCTCGTCGAAATGGCAGCAAAGAACGCCTTCGTCGAAGTAGGCGCAAGGAAAATTAATCACAACTTCAGACTTCGCCATGCACGGGACGTAGATAAAACTAATAATGTACCTAAAAATATCGATTAATTAAGGACTTTACGATTTTAATTAGAAAACAAAACTTTCCACTCAGAGTGTCAATGATGGAAAAGGTACTGCACATAAAGTCTTTACAGTAAGAGTTGATCCAGTTAAAAAACAAAAAAAATTATCGATTTTGTACTGAGAGCATTTAAAAAAATATGTTTTTACCCTATATAAAAGCAGAGTATTCATGTAACGTACCGTTTAACCTACCCCCCCCCCCCCGTATATTTAGTGCGGAGAAATGTTAGTCTTTACAATACATGCCTACATATGAAATGCTTATTAGTATCGGGTATTAGAACAGGTCCACTGCAGCCATGAAATTTGAGCGCCGAGCACGTGTTTATTTTTAATCGTCATTAGAGTTCAGTGGTGTGTGTATGCAATTGCAATTAGTATTTTAAATTGGCTTTTTGGAGACCTTTCGACGTGGACGAAATTAATAATGGCGATGATATAGACATTATGCACGATACAAATAACGCTACAGAAGCAAATAGGGTACAAATTTGGGAATTTTCCCGGAATGTATAATTTTAAATATTTAAGTTTGTTTTAAAGGAGAGACATCGCAACACAATTCCATCGCACAGAGAATAGTCGAATTGACTAAATTACCACAAACAACGATTTGTCGTTGTTATTAAACAAGGTAACATCGTAGATCATCAAGCAAAACATAAACAAGTCGCTGATTGTAGTACAAGTATTCATGAAGCTGAATGATGACAATGAAATTTTTTTATACTGTATTCATTTTGTTATTTATTTCAATTATTTTCTTATATTACTAACTTTTATGTCAAAAAGTCAACCCCAAAATAATGTTTCCACTACCTAAACCCCGTCATAAGATTTCGTCGACAAAGTGAGTAACAGTCTTTTATATTTCTTTAAATATGGCACTCTATGGATCGGCACCTCGGCCTTTGTGTGTCGTTTAAATTTCATTGCTTTTTTTTCAACTGTACCAATTAAGACTGGAAGTACTCTACATATACCGTTAAAAAATATGCATCATGTATCTTACATCGCATAGATTTGCCGCAACAGACATCTCATACCCACTCGGTTTAATTAGTCCGTGGACGTGCCCCTTCCTGCGATGAATATTCAGTAGGATTCCAGTGATCCTCATTGTTTAAAATAAATTAACGAAATTGAACAGACTTACCAAGTAATTATGAACAAAGACCGACTTGTCCAAGCCCAAAGGCAATATTGTACCACTTTGGGCTATGATTGTTTTGTGTACGATTATGTACCGGTTAGTCTGGGTAATTAATGTATTTATGATATTATCCTGCTTTCCGTTTTGAGGCATTTCCCGTTTCATTCATATTTCATCGCTAGATCATAAGGACCAGCTGGTATCTTCGTTTAAGGACACATAATTTTTCCTCTATACGACTACCATTTTTTGAGCAACTCTTTGTATTTTTAATTATTTATTTATTTAATCAAGAAGCCTTTAAATATTGAGTTTTATTCGAGTCACTTAACCATCACAATTCTGTAAGTGTCCTTAAATCGTTCGCCAATAAGATTATATTTCTGCCATCACTGCAATTACATGAGTTAAATTAATATATGAAGTGACGTAAGAGAACTCATTATGCTTAAATACGATGCTGCTATGGAATTTGTCGAGCATACACTGCAAGAGCTTTTATTATGGAGTATCACAAGCTAATGAGTTCTACGACTGTAACTAATGAATCTTTGTGCATGGTCCTTCGAGCCGATAAAATGAACTTTCCTCTACCTCGGAACCATCGGTGGTGGCCTTTCGATTTAGATACAAGCGTCCGATTTCATGCCTCAAACACGTTATCGAACGTGTTTTTGATTATTTAAACAACGTTTTTTGGCGAAGTGAGATACAGTTTTTGATCTGAACTTTCAAAATGTGTTTGTTAAATTAAAATCGGGGCGTTATTTTCATTTCTTTGCATTTTAAAAGTTCAAAAATATTTAAGTAGTGAATCTTTGTGCATGGTCCTTCGAGCCGATAAAATGAACCTGCCTCTACCTCGGAACCCCTTTCGATTTAGAAACAAGCGTCCGATTTCGTGCTTCAAACCAATTATCGAACGTGTTTTTTAATATTTAAACAACGTTTTTTGACGAAGTGAGATGCAGTTTTTGATCTGAACTGTCAGAATCCGTTTGTCGAATTAAAATCGGGGCGTAAGTTTCATTTCTTTATATTTTACAACCTAACAAATATTTAAGCTGCAACTATGCAGAAACTACTCATCGTACATCGAATTATCCTCATATCATTTCGTATAAAACTAATGTTCCACATCGAAAATTAGTGCAGTTATGATTTTTTAAACGTGAATTTGGTAATGCGTTCACGAATAATACCGAAAAACTCTGATAAACGTGGAGGCAAGATAACGACCGGTCAATTAGCATGATTAAATTTTAGCGTTCCAACTAGAAATTTAATTGTTGGCAAAATTGCGCTGGGAGCTCTCAGATTACATTTTTAACCGCCAGGGATCGCAGATAAAATTAACGAGAAACAGTTTTTGTTTTGTTTGTTTTCGTTTTGTGATACGTAAAATGACCGAGAATAATGCGATATTGTAAATATCCGAAGACTGTAATTAATGCTCCTATCGTACTTATATTGTCGGATTAGAGGTTGTGACTATGTACAATCCGCGAAATTTCAAGGGGGATGTTTGTTGAAAACTTCGGTTTTATAGCGTAATCCCAAAAATAGATTATACTGCATGTACGATACGCACTCCACACACCATTTTGTTTAATTCGTATCAGAATTGCTGCGGATAACCATTAATTTTTGTTGTTGCAGGTATCGTTCTTTTCCACGAGCCCGGAACTGAGTAATAAACAACGTTTCGAATATTTTTCCCGCACCATCCCCTCCGATCATTACCAAGTCCAAGCTATGGTGGACATCGTCATGAAAATGAATTGGAGTTATATTTCCATCATCTACGAGGAGTCCAACTACGGGATCAAGGTATGTAAATGCATATTTTGTTCCCTCGGTGAGGTCACATTTGTTTTCATTTAAAAATTTTAACCGACAAAAGTTCGGAATACATACGGACTTTGTTTACTTAGTTGCAGTGATAAAAGTCCGATTATCTCGTATTTTGCGATACCAGAACCATCCTGCACTAGGAATAGTCAATACACCTGCTTAAACGGTCTATATGCAATCGTCCCCTTCTTTTAGAAACAATTTCAACATAAGTGGCTGGCGGCATGAACTAAGCGGCGGCAGGCTTTGTGACTTTATTACCAACAGGAATCGTCCTATGCCCCTATTCGCATTCTTTGCAAGAATAACATGCTTTATTTAGTTAGATTCTCGATTCACAATATTTTCTAGTAAAATCGACACGTGTAACACGTGATCTAAAAATTTATGTCATGATGCGTCTGCCACTGGAACTCTCTTATGTTTTACAAAGCACATATGCTATGCAGCACTAGCATATGCACATGCTCTTATGTAATCGTGTGTTACAAAAAAATCTACAGAAATAATAGGAAGCTTTTCTAGAGAAGAAATGAACACAAGCAGGAACCTATAGAAGCTTTCGCTAAAGCTTGACATCGACAGTGAGAAAAATAAAGAGAGATGCGAGGTGGGCTGTACACGATGAACGCGTTTATCGCATGCGGGGGTATCAGACACCCTCCCTCAGCGGGTTCTGTAAAAGGAACCTATAGAAACTTTCGCCATAGCTTGAATGCGACAATGAGAAAAATAATGAGAGATGCGACGTGGGCTGTACACGATGAACGCGTGTGTCACTTGCGGGGGTATCAGACACCCTCACTCAGGGGGATCTGTAAAAGGAACCTATAGAAGCTTTCGCTATAGCTTGAATACGACAATGAGAAAAATAATGAGAGATGCGACGTGGGCTGTACACGATGAACGCGTGTGTCACTTGCGGGGGTATCAGACACCCTCACTCAGGGGGATCTGTAAAAGGAACCTATAGAAGCTTTCGCTATAGCTTGAATGCGACAATGAGAAAAATAATGAGAGATGCGACGTGGGCTGTACACGATGAACGCGTGTGTCACTTGCGGGGGTATCAGACACCCTCACTCAGGGGGATCTGTAAAAGGAACCTATAGAAGCTTTCGCCATAGCTTGAATGCGACAATGAGAAAAATAATGAGAGATGCGACGTGGGCTGTACACGATGAACGCGTGTGTCACTTGCGGGGGTATCAGACACAAGCTTCAGGGGGTTCTGTAAAAGTTCCTTATTTAAACAGTAAATGTGGTTTTTTAACAGACAACGTAATTAACAATATTTCTTGTCGAATGAAGTTGTTAAATTTCCTTGATTTAAACTGGCACAAAAGAAATCCTCCTTTTACTTCGCCTATATAAAATCCTTAATTGTCTTCCCCCTCCGGAGGACCGTCTATAATGGTCTAATTTTATACAAAATCCCCCGCTGGTTATTAAGACGTATAATTGCCCTTCTTCTCGACTAAACACAACTCTTACAAACAAGAGACATTCACAAAGGCTCCCCCCAGGGGATGATTTTTACATATCTCTTTGATTACATTTTCTTTAACGAAATACATTAAAAGCTCGCTAATTAAGCGAATTTTCAGATTTTCCAATGCCGTAACGATGGCTCAATCAACGATTGAGCTCGCCGATTTACGCAATCTTGTAAAATATCACACAACAAACGAGTGTGCGAACAATGAAGATCGATGAACCCGTGGAGTTTATGTTCCGTTAATCAATCGCGTTTCGGGAACGTTTCAGTTAATATTCCCTTCGCGAACAATGCCCATTAATCTTACGCGCTATGCCGAATTAATACGTAATCCGTACGAATTGATCCTTGTGACAAATAATTTCGAGTGATTTTGCCTTCGTTTTGGGTGTTCCTCGCCCATGGAATGGTCCTTTATTGGCGGATGTAATTAATTTGCGACCATTTGTAACTACCGGATTTCTGGGGATCTCATGGGATTCACTCCCCTAAAGATACGGATAGTTTAAGCTCAGGAGATTATATATATTTTTGTAGAATTTTGCTACGGAAAGCATCGATTTCTAATTGACAATATGTGGTGTTAAACACTTACTTTCATCTACGACAGGAGTAAACGTGTTCATCGTGTACAGCCCACGTCGTACCTTTCTCTATTTTTCTCGGTATCCTTTTTCTAACTTTGGCAGCGCTTCTCCCGGTTCCTGTTCGTGTTCCTCTCTTCCCCTTTCCCATCCCTGGGTTTTTGGTCATTTTGCGATTGTAAAGGTTGATTGCGGTTCCATTATATGACGATGAATAGTTGGTGTGTGCACATCATAGTAGAGTACCTAGGAGAGTTCTAACCCACAGCCCCATGTTATTTTAAATAAAGGTCCGATTTTGCCCATATTGTACCCACTAATACACCTACTGTTGGTGTAAAACTGGTTGCAGTAGTAGTAGTAGTCTTTTTTGGCGATGGGGACTCTTCCAAAGGGGCACGCCATATAATGCACGATTCTAACCTCTCCAGAGGTGTTGCCGCCTCCTGGAACTGCTATGTGCATTACTTCAGGAGGTGGAATCAGTAAGATGTTCTGCTGTTCGTTATCCCTCCTCCTTCAGTAGAAGCGTAGTTGCTAACAGCTCTTCAATGATCTTCTTTCTAGAGGATTTTCGCTACTATGTTTTCAGGGGTTAGTCTCCCTTTGTTGTTTCTTTTGGTTTTCCAAACGTGTGCTCTACTGTATCCAGTGCACTGCAATATATTGCAAGTTTGGCGGTGTCTTTCTGCCACTTTTGTTGCCACTTGTGTAATGTCTGTATTTTCCCCAACTTTCTCCATTTTTCTCTCTTCCATCGGCAAATGGCTGCTGTCCGTTGAGCACTGAGCAGCATGTTCCTATAAGTCCTCTTCTCCATGGCTGTTCCCCATATCTTAGCTCCGTATTGGAATATGGATTATATTGTGCTGAAGATATTTCTGCTTCTTTCTCTGGGGTCTCCGATGTTTGGTATCAGTCCTATCAGTTTTACCGATCTCTGTAATCAGGGGATGCAGTCGTAGTAGATGTTCCACAGCACAGGGCCTAGGACTGATCCCTGCGGAACCCCGCATGTCTTCATTTCAGCCTTCTCCCCTATGTTTACCCATCTGTCTTTCGTGTAGTCATTTTGTACAGATAAGGCGCAACCTGTCTCTTCTTAGAATTCGTATCTGTTCTTCAGAATATATGGCAGACCTTTTGTTGGCTTCGTAATGGGTGCATAATTGGCAGAATCGCATCTACATTAAAATAAAGAGATTTTGGTCCAGAACTCTACTAGCTGCTCTACTTATTACCTTGTTTTAATCACAACCCATCAGTTTTTAAGGAAAAGGCACTTCTCGTAGATTTTAATTTAAGAAACATAATGTTGAGGTGTAATGGCAACTTTTGTGTTTCTTCCTCCTTTAGATGCCACTTCTATCTATTTTTAAAGGAAATGAACACCTGAGGGTTCAGATTGCCCCATTTGTGAGCGTAATCCTGGAGCGAGTTTCACTTTGTGCGAATCTATTGTAGAACTAGTTTTTAATAAGGGACGGGACAGGCATATTCCTATATTTTCAATTAGCCTCCCTTTCAAGTATTAGCGGCGGTGTACGTCTCCGAATGACTAATGAAAGCGACAAGGGTTTCATAATTTTAGACGACTGGTGGTGGATCGTCCTTAATTTTCAAATTTCTCTCCTATAACGATCACACTTGTAACGAACGTTATGTCCCATGTAGCAGATAATCTCTTTTATTTTTGCCATTGCACCTAATGAGAAATCGTAATGAATAAGGGCGACACGATACCGTCACCAAGGAGATATCGAGAAACCGAAACTACCGTATTTCCCTTAGGTGCCAAATGATATAGATAAATATTTGCCCTGTATTATCGATATTTTTTACAAGTGTATTGTCTCGGTTTCGTGGGAGAGTGAAAAGCCTTCTTCGGACAAACACAGCAAATTGATGATATCGATTTAGTCGACGTCTTAAGATGTCGCTTGTTTATTACTTTAGTGTATTTGAGGTTTATATTGTAAGTATAACACATGGTCCGGTTCAAAGTTGTCACAGTCAGATTTTAATTCTTTCATTCCTTCTAAGGATCAGTTTTGGTATAGGTAACGCCAACTATCGAGCAGTAGCGCAGTAGTGAAATCATACCTATTATACACCATACGCGAGTCTGAACGAGGAACGCACGATCGTTCTGTCTTTAGGCTGGTTCCAGTGTACACCTTTTTCTGTAGTTATGAATTAGTTTTCCAAGGTTTATCATATCAATCATTATTAACGTTTCTAGTAACCTTCTGTTCCTAGCAAGGTCGTACGATCTCTTCATATCTGGGAAGGGCGTTCCACGGTTCAATTAGTTCCTCATTAGTCATTAGTCACTAGAATTAGTCAATTCATGATCCTACAATGCTCCATAATACACCTACAGTGCACAGTACACAATACGCGAGTCTGAACGCGGAACACACGATCGTTCTGTCTTTAGGCTAGTTCCATTGTACACCTTTTTTCTATATTTATGGATTAGTTTTCCAAGGTATATCATATCGATCATTATTAATCTTTCTAGGAACCTTCTAGTAATAACAAGGTCGTACGTTCCCTTCAAATCTGGGAAGGGCGTTCCACGGTTCAGTTAGCTGATGTAGCATGATCCTACAGTGCACCATAGTGCACCTACAGCGCACAATACACCATACGCGAGTCTGAACGCGGAACACTCTATCATTCTGTCTTTAGGCCATTGTACACCGTTATTCTACAGTTATGGATTAGTTATCCATGGTTTATCATATCGATCAATAATAACCTTTCTAGGAACCTTCTGTTCCTAGCAAGGTCATATGTTCCCTTCAAATCTGGGAAGGGCGTTCCACGGTTCCGTTAGTTGATATAGCGTGATCCTGCAGTTCTGAATGTGAAGAAGCAGTTTTTGTCGAGGAGTCATCTTCTAAGTCTTCTGTAAAAACGTATGCTACTGAAGCGAAATTTCCAAACCAATTTCGCCACTAACTTTACGCTCAAATTTCCCCCTTTATGTGTCCAAACGAGAATTAAGCACCATAGCGATCGATGTTTTCGATGCAAACCCCCCAGATAAGAATCTGTTCGAGGGCGATAACGACGCCTTAACCTCAGTCCTTAGTACCTATTCGATCTATTCGGGCTGGCGACGACGACGTTTCTGGTCGTTTCTTTTCGCTTTCCCTTCCAGAGCGACGAATCGCAGTTGCCTCGGAATTCGGAAGTCGTTCTGTTAATACCTCGGCGAGCGAAAAACGCTCACAGAAAGTCGGACGTTAATAAATCAACGGCTTTTACGATCCGGTATTTATTGAAACGTTACAGCTATTCAGCGACGTGCCATTCGCTGCTCTTTAGGCGAGCCGATAGGCCGTTATTCAATCTCGACTTTAATTCTCGAAGGGATTTTCCAACACTCGTTATTATCAGAGGGAAGGGATGCGATGTATAAAACGTTTGATACTAAATACGAACTCTTCAGAACGTAAGAGGCCAATTATTGCTCCAAGTAGTTGAAAGTAATTCTGCAGGATTAATTGAGTAATTGATAATTACAAAGGACAGCTCCCCTAACACGGGGAAAAGCCTTTCCATCAATAATGCTGGAATTGTTCTATCAAAGCCTACCTGAATGCCCCTTAATTCTTCTCCCTCTTAGTATCTTTTAATGTTTCCCTCTGTCTTCTATTACCATCCACTATTATTAACCAATATACTGTTATTCTGTTCTAGATATCTTTATTGAAGTGAAATCTCTTAAAGTTTAGATACCATGCGCGGCCTGGATATATGAGATCGAAATGTGGATAGTCAAACCAAGCGAACAAGCGAACGAGAACACTTCCACTCTATACATTAGCTATACTGAGGTGGGGGGTAGAACGAGGAGGTACATGTGTGGGTATAGATGTGCGCAGTATGGCTGCGCCTTCGGTATCATATGTTAGAAAGGCACAAAGAGTTTGATGAGTGTTCGTTAACGGGTGAACAGTTGTTCGTTAAGTCATTAGGTATTTTAGGGAGTTAAATTGTAGAAAAAGTTAAATATACTGAGACGATACGCGATGATAGATGGTAAAATCCCCCCACTGGCAGTGAACCGGCGAATTTTCCGCTCTAGCGAGGGAAAATTAAAACAAACTAGATTCGAAAAATTACCGTGGGAAATGGCCCACTTGAAGCTTCGTAACCACCGTTAAGCCACGCCCTCTTAGAATAGATTGAGTTAACCACGCCTACTTTTATAATAGGCTCCCTCGTCTGATTGGCTCGGTTCGAGTCCTCCCCATTCGAATTGCACACGCTCACTCTCCTCCCCTCTCCACTATAACCGCGCCCATATTATGATGGAATTAAATCAAACATCCGGAAGTTCAAAGTGTCACCTTCACTGTCACTCCCTTTACTTCGAAGTAACCACGCCTACCTTCTTTCAGTATACACAGGTGGCGTGGTCTTAAACTCTCCCGTCTCATTGGCTCAATTATTCACGCCACTCCTCCTTGTTCTTAATTTGACGACACGTCTCGAGGTCCGATTGGTTCGGTTGACACCCTTTCGATTAGCCACGCCCACTTTCCACCCCTTACGTCAAATTAAACACGCCTACTTTTCTTATTGTATTGTTTGGTCAGTAACAATTTGAAACAACACGTTTACATTTGAAACGTCCAGTAATTCATAAAAAAATATCTAAATTCTGTATTGTTGAGAACTAATGCACCATTATACTTCTTGGCTCTTTTAGCCTTCACCACGCCTACTCCATGCCCTTATTTCGGTTCAACCACGCCTACTTTCTTTTGATTGATTTAGAAGGCGCCACCACAACTTTTCCCTCCTCTAGCCACGCCCACTTCCCTCTTACTCCAATTACAACACGACTATTTTTTCTGACCAGTGGCGTGGATAGAAAAATAATGGAACTTCACTTGATGATTTTTTACAAAAAAATTTCCTTTTACGATTATTGTTTTATGTTTCACCAATGATCTAGGACAGTTTTTGACCACGCCTACACTCCCCCTGGTATTTCATTTGCCACGCCCATTTTCGTCTTACCGCCTAAGACGGCGGGGCCCAAATTCGCTAACTCTAACAACATGTTTGATTGGCTCGATTAACGCACCATTTATCAGAAGTAATTAAATTATTAAAATATTATTCGTTACAATCCAGAGATGAAACCTAGCTGGACTTTGTGTTTAAAAAGTGATTTTAAATCCTGCTTCTCACTAAAATTCTTGCGTTTCATGGCATTTCAGGGAAAGAAAGCTCCAAAGGATCCATCTAAAAATCCTCACCCTTTCATCTGTCAGCATCACTCCTCACCGGATAGTCGGGGCGCCATCTGCCGGTATTTAACCCTGACCCGGTTAGGCATTCGACCCTTTATCAGTTCCCGCTTTCACACAGAGATCCGCTCACGATGAGTCGAATAGTTTCAGGGGAACTCGAGGGGGCATTTATTATCCCTGAGGCGTGCCCCTTCAGCCGATGATATCCCGGCAACAGCTGGCAGGGAGATGAGGCGGCTCGATAGTTTGTAATTCGGGGCTTAATCGACGTTCCCGAGGGGTGGGTTCTTTTCCGCCGATAGTTTTTCGCCCTCCTGAGGAAACGCGGAAGGGGAGTCCATAAATGTAGGCCATAAATGCTTATAGAAGCTTAACATTAATCGGGACCGGGACCTTAAATGGATTTCGAAAAGAAATAAGAAAATTTACTATCAGCTTATGTTTCTGTTTGTGATGTGTATATGGTGTAAGAATATTGATGCTAAAGTCGCTATTGAGGAACTTTTCCCCGATTCCCGGAATTTTCCAGATTTTTCTTCCCGGAAAAAGTAAGTTACAATATCTATTTGATCGATTTAACTAAATTGGTACCTAAAAACTCTAGGGTATCTTCTTCTTTGCGCACATTCCCCTAGTTGCTGTTCTTTTTCCTGAATATGCTGCAAAATGGATCTAATGTTCCTAAGTAATTAGGAATGTGTAGAACATGATGGCCCTTATCCTGTAGAGATAATACGTTCATAATGTACCGAACATACAAGAATGTGTAAAACATGATGGCCCTTATCCTATAAAGACAATACGTTACTAATGTACCGAACATACAGGAATGTGTAAAACATGATGGCCCTTATCCTATAGGGATAATACGTCACTAATGTACCAAACATATGTCCAGGTCCAGAATCTTATCCTCCCTTTCCCTTTAGTTGTTCTTCATCGGAAATTGCTATTCTGGAAGCATAATAAGGGTGATTTAAGTGACATAGGACGTTGTCCTCCCTTTGACATTCATCTAACGGATGCTAACATATAATTAAGTGTCCCTTTTCGGTGAATCTTGCATTTTTAGGTTATATATTGGTTATCGGATTTCCATGACATGACGGCCCTTATCCTATAGGGACAATACAATACTATAACTATTGGTGGGCATAAACTTAGCTTCTTTTTGGATAGTTGCGTCATTTGTCATGGCTGTCTATTTTATTTTTAAACTGCCTCGACACAATTTGCTTCTCTTTTCCAGGCTTACGAAGAGTTGGAGGACCTCCTCGCGCAGAACAACATCTGCATTGCCGTCAAAGAGAAATTGGTGAAAGATTCTGGAGTAGCAAGGGAATCGGCTTACGATAGCATCGTGCAGAAGCTGCTGACGAAACCACGAGCTAAGGGTGAGTACGTTAAAAAGCATACTCAGGGAAAGGGTCTTTTGGCGTCAATTTATAATTCCCTGATTCTAGTTTAAATATCGGCTCTCCCGCGTCTTATGTAGTATTGTATTAAATGACGAGACAAACAGGAATAAGTGTAAGCATCCTCGACATCAAGACATATTGCCCCTGCCCCTTTCTGTTCCCTTAGACAAAAGTGTTCCGCTGTCATCAAGCCGCTAAAATATTCCTTTCATAAATTCGGTCCCTCGAGGTCGAAATAAAGCCAAAGGCATACTCATCGTGAACTTTCTCTCGGCGACACATAAAGCAACCTTTGTGCGTGTATATTTCCTTTCCAAACAAACAGAAGTTGACATTAATCACAAGGAGGCGACGTCGTATTGATTAAAAGATGCTGATTTGACAACAATAAGGGGGAGAGATCTGTTATTATTACCATCGTCGCCGTGGGATTTAATGCCTCGGAAAACGTTAACCGGCGGCACAGCGCACGGGGGACTATATTTATCGAAAAACTGTTTAAAAACCGCCAGTCGACGGACGATAACGCCGACGTGAAAAATCCTCTGGGTCATAGGGCACGAGATTGCATTGAGGAAGATTTTTGTAATTTTCCCGTGAAATATTGTTCGCCAAGCTCGTTGACCCAAAAATCCAAAACGCCTACCGCCAAATCTGAAATTGATCTCCTTAAGGAAACCAATTGAATACCCGTTCGGTTTAATCTGCTTAATTTAATGAAAATAAGTACGAGGAGGTATCGCCACTGACAGAATTGCTTAAGTATGGGATTAACCAAGGTTAACGCTGGCGTCGCCAATTAGGGATAACTGATATGGCTGTAATAGAGAAATTTTCATAACTATAGAGGTGGCTTGTGCTGAGATTCATAAAACTCCATTTGATTGGCTTATGGTGCAGGTAACAATACGCCTATAGGCCGTTTCGTCGTCTTTAGGCTAGTTTCATTGTACAACTTTTGTCCTCGTTGTAGACAAGTAATCTCAAATTTGAATTTGTTAGTGGAGTTTCTAGTGCCTGTTCCTTAGTCAAACATCGCATGTCCTTCTCGACGTTATACATTCCCTTTAAATCTGGGAAAAGCGTAACATGGTTCCGAGAATTCATAAAACTCCTTTTAAGAACTTGTCGTACAAAGGGAGTGGTTTAGGGTGCAGGCCAAAATTCTCCTATAGGCCGCTTCATAGTCTTTAGGCCAGTTCCATTGCACAACTTTTGTCCTCGTTTTATATAAGTAATCCCAAATTTGAATTTGTTAGTGGAGTTTCTAGTACCTGTCCCAAACGCAAACATCGCGTGTCCTTCGCGACGTTATACATTCCCTTCAAATCTGGGAAGAGCGTTACATCATTCCGAGAATTCATAAAACTCCATTTAAGGATTTGTCGTACAAATGGAGTGGCTTAGGGTGCAGGTCAAAACTATCCGCCCATGAGCCGTTAGGATAGTTTCATTGCACAAATTTTGTCGTCGTTATAGATAAGTAATCCCAAATAAATTTTGAATTAGTTAGTGGAGTTTCTAGTGTCTATTCCTAACGCAAAACCTCACGTTATTTGCGACGATGTATATCCTCTTCAAATCTGGGAAGGGCGTTATATGGTTCCGAGAATTGTTGTATCGTGATCTTGTCGTTCCGTTGAAGACTTAAGACATTTCATAGAAAAAATATCACGCGTGTTCCCTCTCGCTGCAGAGCGACCGTCCTCGTTGCTCGTTGTCGATGCCATTTTGTCAAGATGGATATAGGTTTCGAGGCTTGAGTGCAATAACCTTAAAATCACGTAACCTCAAAATTCTGAAATTCTATAACGGTAAGACCGGAAACTCGATGTATGGCGAATTGTGTAAAAGAATTATTAAAGTTAAAGCAGCAAAATGATGTCAATGTATCTATCTAAACTAATCTGAATCATTGAGAAAAGGCAGAGACATAGCGAGTAACAGAGAAGTTGCAGAAATGGATGCCATGATATGTTCAATTAGAATCTCAAGGCTAGATTGAATCACAGTTGGAAAATAAATGGGCGATTGGGGATATTGAATGGAAACAATTGATGGGGTAGGGCCATGTACAAAGAAGAAGACTTCCACAAAATGAATGAAATGGCAACCAGAAGAAAAAGCTGGAGAGAGGAATGACTAAGGCTATAGCTGCAAGGGTCCTGGGGGAAGAAGGAGGAATGAAATTTAAGCAAGCACATTTCTATAGATGATGCCTTTTGTTGTAAAATGTGCCACAATCTTAATGCTACGCCCTGTTTCAACAGTAATCCGTTACATAACAACACTAATTACTCTCGATTAAAATCCACGGAATCTCTCCCCTCTGTAGGATTTAATCTCATAACACCTTGTTGAGATCAAGAAACTCCATACCATTTCGCATAGCAAGTGATAGATTAACATTTATTTCGAGCGGTATACTAAAAAAAATCCTGGCCAGTCCCAACGGCGGCGGGCCCGCGTTTAATAACGCTGTCTTGATTAAAATTTTCCCCGTAAAAGTTTTAAGTGCCGCCGTTGATGCGAATTTTAAAAAGATAATTTATATTCGAGGCGGTATACGTTCACTTCGGATGGAACCGGGAACGGGAACCGGCTATACAGCGATGTGTCTCTCGAAAGGGGAACAATTCCAAATCAGTGCAACACCCGGTTTAATCTGATCCCTCGGTATATAGACTGGAAACCTTTGTGTTAATTAAGGAATACGCTGCATACATGACTTGTGACGTAAGTGTCGTCCTGGCATACATACGACAGGAGGTGGGGGATGTTTGGGATACATATTGCGCGCATATTTGATGTTGGCAGCAATGAGCGACACTTTCGGTTTCATACCACGTTTAATAAATGCCATTAAATACAATCGTAAAACTGTTAATTATATCTATGGAATGTCCTTTTAAGAACATGTTTATGAATTTACTTTATTAAATACGTGTGTATTTATGATATCAAAAAGTATGGTTAAGGTTCTTTACCTTAAGCATGTTATCTCGTTAACTTTTCAAAACCTTGGCTAGGTTGTTATGTATTTCTTGTAGCACTTGTGAACTCTGTTCTTGTCTGGCTTGTGCAATGGGTAATAAGGGAATAGTGCGCTAAATACCCGTCAAACCTCAAATATCCTAGTGCTGGGTCTGCATCTAGGGTCGAGCGTGCAATGGTATCAAGGGAATCTCGCGCGAGGTGCCGCTTCACCTACTAGTAGCAATTATGCCAAGACGTCCAATGAGTACTAAGGGAATGACACGTGAAGTACCTCGCCTTGCCTAAAAGGCGGTGTATAAATCTGATAAAATTCTCCACAACTTCTGTCTGAAACACTTTTTCCTTGGATAAGCAGATGGCAAGTTTATATTCTTTACAATAAGTATGCAGTCAGTTTTAATCTAGCCAAAAGGTGTGACGGAACCGTTAAAATTCAAACCGAAACTACCTTGAAAGGACAGATTTGTAGTTAGGAACGGTTAAAACTTTGGACAAAATGGCTTATCAGTTGATGTTCAATTGGCAAAGACTTCCCAGTATCTAATCACATTCTGGCCCCTTCTTCTATTGAGGTAATACAGTATTGGCAAATTTTGGATAAATGTTTCTATTAAATTGTTTCTAACCACAAGGAAAATATGCCTACGTTAAACAGTTACATGGGAAACAGTAGTAGGATATTTTTGAGGATTATTTTACCTTTAAAACTGTTTTCATAAAGAACGTGTAATCGAGTTACTCACTTATACACCTTACCTCATCAGTAATTTGAAAATCCTCCGAAATACGGGTTGCCTACCTACGACTCACCTCCCTTTGTATTGTTGGTTGCCTGACTGCGATAGACTCGACGCGTTCTACGCTACGCCTCATATGGGCTAACCTGTCAATGTCGAAAGGACCGTTTCAAGAGGAGAAGAAGATAAGTGCCAGAGTCACTGCGTAAACACGCAGAAATATCGAGTCCAGGAAGGATAATTTTTACACAATGAACCGAGCAGGCACCACACGCATACATACGCTTTCTCGTCGTTTTTAATTCCCACGATTTAACTCCTTCCCCATTTAACTCCACGATTTCCGTACTTCCGTCCGACGTTCCTGACTAACGTGGTACGACCTCCCCCCCCCTGTTACGTTGGCACGCCCGACCAATCACAGAGCGTCGCCCTATCGCGCGAACTCGGTCTACTCCGTTCTAACGACGACGACGCCATTGTCAGGGCCAGGAAAGTCTTATGGGAGGATCGGGGACACGAAAGTAGTTCGAGGTGCCATCGAAAGGATGGCGCTGCTACACAACTTTTTTAGGCTAAGTGCAAACGAAAATGCGGGTTGCGGCGCTCGAAGACTGCGAAGTGACATGACGGGTGGGGCACATAGGACGGGGGGCACGAGAAGCTCTCTGTCGCAGCGCCATGCGTCTCAAGACTCATACGTGGCGACGTGTCGTCAGTATACGCAAAATCATTCATTTCTATATGTTCCAAAAATATGCACTCTGTCACGGCGCCTTAAACACGCCGTGGCGTAGCTTGGGCTTAAGGAACCGACGTCACGCGTTCCGTGTTTACAAACTGTAGCCTCCATTTTATTCTGCGTTGCGAAAGGGTTCCATTGTAAATATTTGAAAGCGATTTCAAAGCGACTTGAATTGTTTAAGTGTATTTGTTTTGTAGTGAACTAGCTGCTGGCTTATAGATACTGGTAGTAACAGTAAGTAAATATCTATTATCTTAAGTATCTAGTAAGCAATTGTCGAACTCATTAAAATTAAATCAGTGACTCTTGTATTCAGTGCCTATTTATTTCCAATTTGTTATGAACACACAAGACTTCATTGTTAATGTTATACCTGAAATGAAACAAATCTATGTTGAAACATCATTTCCACCCATAGACTTGGACGTATTTAGGATTTCCTTCAGACGAGTGACGAATTGAACTTGGTTCAATTCGTGATTGAGCTTTGTATCATTTATGGACATTTTGACCTTTAGATATGTTAAATTGATGCCTTGTTTCTATTTTTCTAGGTAATTCTTCACTGTCTGTTGCCAGACACCATTTGCAATAAGTGCAAGGAAGACATAAATGACTACCACAGCTTCATTAGTTAATGCCTTTGAAACATCATCATTCTGGAAGTGTAATACAACATCCAAGATTCATGCCCGAAATCGAAATAGCATTGAGACAAAAGTTGCCAGACTGGTTTTGCTCACATGAAGTATTAATAAGAAAATCTCGCAACGGAAGGTATTAAAGAAAAAAAAAAACAATACATCGCTTTCAAACTAGAATTTGCAAGTTAGATTCTGTCAATAAACGAAAGAGTAAGGCGCCGAAAAGGATCAACTATTTCAACTCGGAAAATGGAAGCTTTGAAAAGAGCACCATGAATGTAAGCACTGCTTATCAACTTCTAGAAACCAATCTGATAAAAAATTTTAATATTTACAGAACACGCTGATGCCATTGTTTCTAAATAATTTTGCCTACGATGCCGCTTTTCCTAGAACGAAAGCTTTAACGAATCATGTTCTGGAAGCCTATGGGACCGATACGACAGGCTGCATCATCTGGATTGGATAAGGGCAACAAAAAGATGCCCAGTCTTGTAAACATATTCGACCTTAAATGATGGATTCTGTTGGTAAGGAGAATTTCGTAGGTTTCAGTTGGAATAGTGATTTGTGGATGATCTCTGAGGCACGTATTTACCAAAATTCATAAATTAGGTTCCAGGCTTAGGTTATTTGCAAATATTTAACGACTTCTATAAATGTTAAATGTTTATTTCTATTAGTTATCTGTTTGTCTACTTGCCTAGAGATAAACATCCCAGATCAAGACAAAAAAGTTCTGGAGTGCCAACAGAGAAGACAGAGTTTGTATTAAATATCTATTATTTCAATTCTACAAACAATCTTCTCTACTAACCACAATACACTGGTCACATTTCCCATCCTGGCAAAGTTTACTCACACCTCCTCGTTGTCTTTGCTGGACAATGAAATTTTTAAATTCTTTATTTATTTAGTTTTCCTCTTTGTTAAAACGTTTGTAAACGTTTAAACTGATTTTAAAACTTATCATAAAATTTCATTGACAAAGTGAGTAAATTTTATATTTTTAAACACTAAACGTCTGAGGGACATTCCCGTAGCTCTTTTGTTGCGGGCTGAGTGGCATGAAGAATTTTTTAGCTGTTCCAATTGGGTTTTGATATATAAAGTTATATTAAATATGTTACTGTGATATAGGTAAATTGTTAAAATTAAATTGCCATCTCAGAGTCATATATTAATATTGTTTTATCCCATTGTTTAGTTGAGCACCCACACGCTTTATTTCCTTCTCTTTTGTATCATATGTGTATAAATATTTCACATAATTAATTTTTGTATAGAATACATATCAGTTAGTTTAAGTTTATTAATGTAGATTTTTTTGTTAGGTAATGTAATTGCTGTATATCATTCCACTCAAATATTTCCACAATTGTTCAGTCATGTATTAATATTGTGTTGTGTAATTTATGCATTGAATTCATCTGTTAATGTCAATTTTGGGAAAATATAATAATTTCTGTTATATATGTAGTTTTATTACGGTGCGGTGAGGTTGTGGGTATCAGGAGGGGGCGAGGGGGGTGGAAGAAGAAATTTGTTTCGGTACCCATCGCAAGGAGGGCGCTCGCCGCGTCGCCGTTCCCGACATTACAGTTTCCAATCTAGAACAATACCCTATGGCCATTGTCTTAGGGGACGACGGACGTGATTAATTACCGCGAGACGTTCTCGGTTGTCTCAAGAGTTTTTCGGGGTTTTCGCCAGTGAAAAGTGCCTAAGGCGAACGCGTTTAGTACGGACTACGCGTTGTGCGAATATTTTTCTAGTTTCGATCGGGTGGGTGTTAGTTTCCGAGGAAACGGAGAGACGACTTGGTACCTGTGGAGTTACTTCTGAAGAAAGGTTAGTTCTGGCAATTACTACGTACTCGAGTCGTAATAGACACACGTTACATGATTCAGTTTATACCCGGTGTAGGTTGTGTAATGACTGAAAGATGTTTACGGGGCGATTATGTAGTCGGTGGTTACAATGTGACAGTTCTGAAACGAATCAAGTGGAGCAGTCACATTCTATCCAATTGTCGATTATTACAACACTTGAAGTACGTTGAATTATTGCGTGAATTAATACATAACGTGCCTGTTGCATTTTTAATCTAACTTCGAATCAACTTAGTTGTCTGGTGTCCATTAATTATAGTAATTTTGAACAAAACGTCAGTACATACTGGTAAATGTTACATACCATGGTATGTAACTGGTTTAAATGGTAACTGTAACTTATGTTATAAATTAGCTTCCACCTGTGCATCTTATGTGATTGAAAACATATTTTTCTACTACCAAGGTTTGTTGTTGTTTGTTCTTATTGCAATAGGGAAGTCAATTTTAAGTTTTATGTGACCATTCGTAGCATCATAGAGTTTGACACAATATTTCACGAAAATACAAACACAACTCGCTCAAAACCCAATTTATTTCATGAATAACCGTCAAAAATTACATTTGTCATTATCAATATATTAGGCAGATGCTAAACAATTATTATTATTGTATGTAACAGATATATTAAACCTGTACTAATTCCGTGAAGTGTATATATATATATATATATACAGGGATAGTAGGATCTTGTGAAAGTAAGTCTCTTTCATGGAAAGTCGCAGATATGTCTTCCATATACACTATATATATATATATATATATATATATATATATATATATATATATATATATATATATATATATAGGTATATCCCTATAAAAATATTTCATCTTTATCCTTACTAAAAATTGTTTCTTACGTGTAATTTAAAATTTTAAAATGAGATCATTTACCCTTAATCAATATGAGAGCAATATAATGAATCATCCTTGTTAAGCTTGTTGTGAGGCCCTAAAGGGTAATTCGACCAGAGGTCGTTCACTACATGCATGTTTATATTTCAAGTAATTTGTCCAACATGAGGCCTGTGCAATGTTGCCATTTTGGGGTTCTCGTTTGATGTAGTGTCGACTTGTGCAATAGACGTAATTTATTATTTGTGTCTATTTGAATTGTGGTATTTTCGAAAAGATAGGATACCATCACTTCTTAGAAATGTGAACAAGCAAATACCTACAACAAATAAATCTTGATGGTTGTGGGATTTTCTCTCTTCTGGAATTTCAAAAGGGGTAACTTACAAATTTGAAAAATGATTATATATTTTATGAACAACAAATTGAAAAGTTAAAAGATTGTTCTCTTATAAAAATATTCTTAAAAGAAGAGGATCTCCCACGAAAGTAAACATTTCTTCTCTATGAAGCTTGTGTTTTAAGTAACTCTGTTTCGTTCCCCTACTATTATTGCTTCGCTTGGCTTAAACGTGTTTTGCGCTATGTTTACAAGCATTTTTACCATATTTACATTAATTCCATCAAAAAAGTAAGTTTGGCAAATTGTAATTTATGATTTATACGTTTAGCATCCCTTTAAAACATTAAAATACGTTAATTACAGTTAATAGAATTCATTGTGAAAAATGTAGACCGAATTTGTTTACATTGCAATTATGCAAAAACTAGTTATGCAATAAGTTTTATCTTGCGCCTGATTGAAGTACATATATCAAACTATCATTTCCCAAAATATCATCTCTTAATATTAATGATGGTCAAATTTATGAATTTCTAGTAAAACAGTCATTTTTTACACTTTTTCAGAAACGGTATTCCCTATTTTTCTAACGATCAGCATTCGAAAGATAACTTTTTAATAATGAAAGCGTTTTGTTTCCTGGCACCAAGAAAATATCCCCTATTGTCTGACTGGAATTTTGAATATCCCATTTCTAACGGTTTTTTGAAAGATACCACAAGCGGTTATCTTCCGGTTTTTTTTGTCTCCAAAAAATGTGACTCTCGGATCATAAAACCCAATGATTTTCGAAAAAACCGTATGTTTTATCCAAAAATAAAAATCCCCATTTTTCTAAGTCACATTTCGGAAAGTAACCTGTAGAAAATGATTGGCTTTTCCTTTTTGACCTGAGGGAAATATCTTTTGTTGTTTGGAACCGGAATTTTGAAAAACTGTTATCTGTCGGTTTTTGGGTTTTAACTGGGCTTTACACGGTTTCAAAGAATTGGGATTTTTCCAAAAACGAAAATTCCCATTTTTCGTAACATGGAAAGGTAATATTTTCTACCATCAAGAAATTGTTCCCTTTTGTGTCACATAGGAATCTTGAAAATCCAAAATTCACAGATTTTTGAGAAAATTGCAGGTGGTCAAACCTTCCATTTAATCGTCCTGTATGATTTAAATTTTTACAGACTAAACTTGGGATTTTCGAAAAATTTGGATTTTATGATGACAAGGTTTTACTTTCTGCTTTCAAGAAAATGTCCTTTTTGCCTCGACCGGTTTTTGAAAAAAATTGTAAACAGTCAAACCTTCCATTTTTTCACACTGAAAATGCGAACGTCGAATTTCGCCATGGACCTCAAAGGAAGGTCTATGAAATGATGCTAAGCCTTGTGGTATAAATTTTTGCCTACTAGACCTAGGATTTCCAAAATATTTCGATTTTTTCCAAAAACGAAAATCGCCATTTTTCTAACGGTTATATCTCGAGAAATATTCTTCGTAAGGTCATCATTTTCTACATTCTAGAAAATTACTCTTTTAGGAAATTTTGATAATACGAATTCTACTAGTTTTTGAAAAAAATTGCAGCTGGTCAAACCTCCCATTTTCTGGATCCAAAAATGTGAATTTTCAAAATTCGCCGTGAAACTCACAGGGTAGATCCGAGAAATAAATCTTGGCCCTGTAATATAAATTTCAATAATTTTATGGTTTTCAAAAAATTTGGATTAATTTCCAAAGTAGAGAAATCCCCATTCATCTTCAGGATTTCATCCCCTTTCATTTTATCGGATATCGACGGGTCATATTGGATCATTTAATGCAAAATAATAATTTACAAATATTATTTTCTTATGATCCACCCAATTTTCCCCCTCGGTTAATTATTCCAATTCAATTATACGAGAACATTTAACGTTTGATAGGGACGTTATTAAATTTGGTACCAAATTTTAATTAAACTCGACGGGTAAAAAAACGTAATGAAAAGATAATGCCTCTAAATTAATCGTATCGATTTCTTTTGTAATTGTAAATTAATTTGCTGGAGAACTCCCCGCCGAAATTAATTACTTTTCGACAAGAAGCGCATTAATTAAACAAAAGCGTTTCTTATGAACAACTTAGCCGACTAATCCCCTAAACAATCACGTTTCCATTATACATTCACATAGTTTCCGAAGAAAAACGATCGAGGTTAACAGGCCCCAATGCGGAAGCCCGCGGGTTCCTTTACACAAAGTTTGACACTTTCCCTTCATTATCAGTAAAAACGTTTAATTCCGAGCAAATAAGGTATAAAATTAATCATGCCCGACGGGTGCGCTCTGGACGAAACGGTTTTTTCGTTGGGAATCAAAGGAAAAGCCATTTATGAAATGAATCTTTAACCGACTCCTGCTCCCAAGTATTACATTATCGATGCCGATTTGATATTCATATCAACGGTCGACACCGTAAATACGAGTACCTCCGACGATCAATACATTTCTCTCATTAGAAATATGCTTTATCCCTAATTATTATCCCGTTTCAGGGTCGAGAAAACGCCATAACGATTCCCTGATTCGCGTAACGCCAGTCGTTATCCTTTTTGCACCTACACTTCTGCGTCCGACAATCCTCTTCGCCTATTTTTAAATCGTAAGGGAAAACCGCCCTTCACGTTGTTGACATATTTTCCAATTAAATCGATGTCATTTCCACGTGCTCCGGGAAACGTAGGCTCGTTCGATGTAAACAGATTTTTTCTCTCTTTCTCTCTCTCTCTCTCTCGCTCACGGCCTCGGACCCATATAGTGGACATTTGTTGAATTCGTAGGGAAGAAAATAAGGGAAGTAGGAGAAAAATAGAGACGGATTTGATGGAGAAATGGAGGGGTATAATGGAGTCGTTTTCTGAGGGCGAAGTTGCCAATAAATGTCGAACAAGGACGAAAATGTCTCTTGCCCGTTTTCATTACAACTAATCTTATTCAACAATAAGATGTGATATTCCGCCCTTAAAACCGCAGAGGGTGTTTCGAATTTTTTTCCTCTCTGTTCAATCAGCCTGTCAAAATGGATACGAAAGAGTGGGGGGGCGTTGAAATGAGAGGAACAAGTCATGTTTTGAATGGAACGTATTTATATGAACGATTGTATTTACACATTGCCAATTCAATTACAAAGTAAGGAAAAACAAACTGCAATATTCCACGGATGTGCAATCTTAGATTCCTGTAGATCCCCTTAAATCCATTGGAAAAGAAGCGAGAAACCCTATTATTTATAGCATAAATAGTGATAGTGAAGAAAACTCTGTTAATAAATTCGTTTTTATTACTTTGATGATTTATTTAGGTTTTTTCCTGTCTTTTACACCGAAACAGATATAATTTAGAATGATTTTAAGGGGCTGATTTGCACCTTCGGCCTTGCTCGTACGCATTACGTTCATATACGTCGTACACATACCTCGTAGGTATACTTCGAATGCATTGCATGGACACATGCCTTTTACCCATGCCTCATTCGCATACTTCGTACCTTTATTTATTATATTACTTCGTGCATATGGCTCATACACTTCTCGTCTACATACCTCGTACATATACTTCGTACACATAGCTTATTCGTATTTTTCGAACAGATATCTCATACACGTATCTAGTAGGTATGTTATATACACATTGTTAGCGACATAGATCTATCCCGAATCTACACTAAAATTACTGAAAAATACGGAAGGTTTGACCATCTGCAATAATCTCCAAAATCTGTGAATTTCGGATTTTCAGGATTTGGAGAAACATTTTTTTCATAGCAGAAAATAGAACCTTGTCAGCCTATAAACGTTATTTCCCAAAATATGACCGTTAGAAAAAAATGGGGATTTTCGTTTTTGGAAAAAAAATTCAAATTTTTTGAAAATCCTAGGTCTAGTGCTAAAATTTACACCACAAAGCATCGAAAATTCGCACCTTCAGGACGAATAAATGGAAGGCTTAACCACCTTCAATTTTCTCAAAAACCTGTGAATTTTAGATTTTCAAGATTTCTATGTGACACAAAAGGGGACAATTTCTTGATGGTAGAAAATATTACCTTTCCACCCTACGAAAAATAGGGATTTTCGTTTTTGGAAAAATCCCAATTCTTTCAAACCCTGTAAAGCCCAATTAGCTTAAGGGCTTACCATAGGGCTCAGAATCATTTCTCGTATCTACACTGTGAGCTTCATGGCGAAACTTAAAAAGTCATTTTTAGGCTAAAAAATCGGAACGTTACCCCCTAAAATTTTTCCAAAAACCGATAGATAAGTTTTTTAAAATTCTGGTTCCAAACAACAAAAGATTTTTCCGTGAGGCCAAAAAGGAAAATCCCATCATGTTTTACAGGTTACTTTCCGAAATGTGACTGTAGAAAAATGGGGATTTTTATTTTTGGAAAAAACCATCCAGTTTTTTCGAAAATCATTGGGTTTTATGACCTGCAAGTCACATTTTTGGGAGGAAAGAACAGGAGGTTAACTCCTTGGAGTCTTTTCCAAAAACCGTTAGATATGGGATTTTCAAAATTCCAGAGCGAGGCAGAAGAGGATATTTTCCTGATGCCAGAAAACAAAACGCTTTCATTATCTAAAGGTTATCTTCCGAAATCTGATCGTTAGATAAATAGGAATACCGTTTCTAAAAAACTAAAAAATGACATTTTTAATAAAAATTCATAACTTTGCCAATTATTAATATTAAGATATATTTTGGGAAATGATAGTTTAGTAGACGTACTTCAATCAGGCGCAAGATGAAACTTGTCGCAGAAACTGCACCAAAATTACCGTAATTTTTGTCTGTTCCCTTTAAAATACTTGCCACACTAAATGTTATTTTCTTTCGTTTTGAGAAAAAGTCGTAAACGAAATAATTTTTCCTAGTAGTATAAGAGTACGCGTTATTACGAAGATATAAAGCGCTAAGTGCTTACGCTATATGCATGTACAAAGTTATGTAGACACAATGTAAAAATATGCGAGAAACCAGTTTTCCGGGATAAATTTATTTTTTTACCAATGCTTTAAAATGTTCCCAATTCACAGAACGTTTGGAGTTTTTGAATGATAAGATTGTATTCTTAACTTTTCCTGATCTATTCATGTACATTAACGGACCCAAATGTATGTGTGAGATCGAAAAAGGGGATACCAAAACCAAGCGAACGCGAACAAGCGAACATCCCCACTCCACACCTTCTCTAGATTAGTTTGAGAGATCGGTTAAAGAGGGAGTGGAACGAGAAGAGGCGTGTGTGTACTATATGTGCGCGGTATAAGTGCGCCGTGTGCGAGTCGAAGGGGTGAATGTACTGTGAAGACGTGTGTTTATCGATCGTGCGCGAACCTGTTGCCAGCGACGCACGGAGAACGTTCCCGCACATCGACAGCATCGACCATCAGAGAGAGGCAACATCGACGCCGTTGAGAGACGAGTCCCCGATTCGTCTACCCCGACGCCTACCTGCGCGAGTACCTGGCTTAGGTGCGCCGTAAGTAGTCGACCCTTCGTTGCGTGTTAAACGTAGTTAGCTTTATCTTTAGAGATGAGTGTACGTAGTTTTAAGTTTGATTTTCCTCCATTAGACAATATTGTTTTACAATAGAAGCTTCCGTAAGTAGACGTTGATAGTTTCCGCTCCCCGTAGAGTTGTTAGAATAGTAGTTCCTCACCTACTGTTTCAAACAGGTTAATAAACGAACGCAGAACAGAGTTCTCGTTCCGTGTTTTCCCCTTTAACTGCCGACTGAGTTGCAAAGCAACGCAGGCGGCAGGTATCTGTTACAGAATACGAATATGGCGAACCCACCGGAGGCAGCGACGTGTGCCTTTGACGCGGAATTTGTCCTCTCGATAATAGAGAGGAACAAACAGCTCGTCGAGGAGGTGCGAAAACTCTCCGTGTGAGTCGAAGGTCTCGCTGCAGATAACGAGCGGCTCATGGCGCTCCAGAGGAAGAAAGACGCATCGGACGCGGAGGACGTCCGGAAGCCACGGACAAGGAAGCGCAAGAGGAACAGGCGTAAGGGGTCGAGCGCGAGCTCCTCCGACGCTGACGTCCTTAAAGCGCCGAAGAAGACGCCGAACCCAGATGGAGTCGCCCCAAGTCAGGCGACACCGTCCAACACCTCGATGGAGAGGACGTCCGCCACCGAAACCACCTCAGCGGCAGCCGTCCGCCCCACCGCGACTACGAAGGCCCCCCCACCGATCGCCCTCCGCGATCAAGGGAAGTGGACCGAGGTTTCGCGGAAGCTGAGGGAACGCGACCTCAGAGTGAAGACGGCGAAACTCGTCGGAGATGGCGTCAGGATCCTGCCGGAAACGACGCAGGACTACCGAGAGATCCATCGACTCATGGAGGGAGGTGAGTATGAATTTCATACTTACCAACTTCCAGAGGAGCGTCAACTACGGGCCGTGCTGCGAGGAATTCCAGCAGGAGTACCGACGAGCGACGTCGAGGAATACCGGATCAGACAGGGTGTCCAACCCACTAAGGTGTGCAGGATGACGGACAGGAGGACGAAGACGCCGATACCACTTATCCTCCTGGAGGTGCCGCTGGAGCAACGGAACGTGTTCCAAATTACGACGTGCTGCCACCTCGTCGTCAAGGTGGAGCCCCAGAACGCGAAGAAGGGACCCTCACAGTGCCACCGGTGCCAGAAGTTCGGGCACGCGCAAGGCAAATGTCAGGCGGCGCCGCGCTGCGTTAAGTGCGGTAAGGGCCACCACACGCGAAACTGCAAGCGGGAGGAGTCAGCCCCGGCGAAGTGTGCTAACTGCGGCGGCGAACATCCGGTTAGCTACCGAGGATGCCCGGTATTCGAGGCGGCCAGCAGGGGGAACCGCCAAGGACAGTCGACGCAGCCGACGACGTCGAGACCCCCAGCAGGAGCAGCCCCGCGGACCGCTGCTCGCCGGGTGACGCCCCAGGTGAGCTTCGCCCAGGCCGCAGCGGCCCCTCGCAGTGAAGCATCTGCGCAGTCGACCGCGACGCGAGCCCCGCCGCCGGCAACGACGCCGAGCGCGACGCGAGCCCCCCGCCGGCGTGGACGCCGAACTCCAGAACAACGGACGACGCCCTGATGACGGAGATAATAGAGCGGATTATGCGTGAGCGTATCGACGCTTACCTCGAACGCCATGGACTTTTCCGGCCATGAATCTGAAGCCGACAAGGCCGTCCTTCCTGAGGATAGCTTCCTGGAACGTCAGGGGTGGCGAAAGTCGGAGACACGAAATATGTGAATTCCTAGAACGTGCAGGCATCGACATCCTGGCAATCCAGGAAACACTGCTGAGCGAACGGACACGTGACCCGACCTCTGATGGATTCACCACGTACAGAAGGGACAGAGGACGGCGCGGAGGCGGTGTCGCTCTATTGGTGAGAAGGGTAATAGATCATTTTCAGGTCCCGGCCCCAGAGCTACGAGGCATCGAAGCAGTCACCGTGGCGGTGAACACCTCCACGCACGGGCTGCTTTACGTCACGTCAGCTTACTCACCGCAGGGCGGCGACCTCGTCGAAGGCGACCTTAATATCCTGCTTAACACCGGCAGGAGGCAGGTCGTAGTTATCGGCGACTTAAATGCCAAGTCTACGACATGGCATAGCAGGACCACCAATCGAAGAGGACGCACCCTGGACAGCTTCTCCGAAGATCACCACGACGTCATCACCATGGGCCCCCACATCCCCACCCACTACCCCTCCGCTGGAGGGAGGGGGGACGTCTTAGACCTGGCGATCCTGAGGCGGGTTTACCTGCCGACGGAAATCGTCACTCTCCAAGAGGGCTCTTCCGACCACAACCCGATCCTGTTGACGCTGGGCAACGAGCCGGAGGAGGAGACCGGACCCACGAAAACCATCGTGGACTGGGACCAATTCCGGCACACGATGCGAGGCGCCATAGGACCGATTCCCGTCATCCGGTCTAGGACGGATGCGGACCAAGCTATCTGCGACCTGACCACGAGCGTCAAAAACGCTCTGGCAGCAAATACGAGGGGGGTTCCCTACAGAGCTTGGAGCAGGTACGGCCAAATCCCAGATTTCCTGCAGGACCTCATACGGGAGAAGAACAGAGCCCGAAGGAGAGCTCAGCGAACCCCAACGACCGAGGCGCGAGCGGAGGCGAACAGATGGAGCCGCGAAGTGAAGTCTCGCCTCCAGGAACATCTTCGGGAACAGTGGGATCGACGTCTGGAGGAGCTGGACCCCCAACAACCCGGGTCCTGGAATCTGCAGAAAGCTCTGCGGAACAAACGTGGACCGATGCCACCGATCCATGGAGAGCGAGGGATCGTCTACACCCCCCGCGAGAAGGCCGAAGCATTCGCCGACTGCCTGGAGCGGGAGTGTAGGGAGAACCACTACCCGGACGAGGACGACGACCACGAGGACATGATACGACGCGAGGCGGCGAGGATCCGGAGGACCCCAGCAGAGGGGACACTGGAACCTGCTACGACCGACGAAGTCTATCAGATCGTCCGCAGACTAAAGCAGAAGAAGGCGCCCGGAATGGACGAGTTGAGCAACCGCGCCCTTAAGCACCTCGGTCGTAAGGGTGTGGTCGCTCTAACCAATATTATCAACGTCATGATGCGTCTCCATTACTTCCCGGAGCAGTGGAAACACGCCATCATGGTGATAATACCTGAAATTAATAAAGACCTTCTGTTTCCACAGAATTACCTACCGATCAGTCTCCTTCCTGCTATTAGCAAGATCGCGGAGAGGGTGATCTACAGGAGACTTCTCGAAGCCACCGAGGAGCTACAGGTTCTTCCCGACGAGCAGTTCGGCTTCAGTGCGCAACACTCTGCTGAACTCCAAGTTTGGAGGTTGGTCGAACAAGCTACCACGGAGCTGAACCGCCGACGAGTCACCGGAGTCCTTTTCCTAGACGTCGCCAAGGCTTTCGACCGGGTATGGCACGACGGCCTCGTTTACAAGATGTCCACCCTGAGGTACCCAGGACCCCTCGTGAGGATCATCGACTCATTCTTACGAGGCAGGAAACTGCAAGTGAGAGTGGGTCACGAGCTGTCAACTACCCGCACCCCGGAGGCCGGAGTACCACAAGGAGCCGTCCTATCGCCGCTGTTGTACTCCATCTACACTTCCGACGCCCCCAAGTCCGAGAACACTACGTTGTCTCTGTTCGCAGACGACACGGCCATCGCAGTCAGCTCTCGCAGCGCCGACCTGGCAACCGCTACCTCCAGCAGGTGCTCTTGATACAACGTCGACGGCAGCGACCGACGGGACACATCCGACTGGGAAACGAAGACGTCGAATGGAAGGACACCGCGAAGTACCTCGGCGTCACGATGGACAAGGGACTCACCTGGAAACATCACATCGATTTGACGATAGCGAAGGCGAGAGCTGCGCGCGCCAAACTCTATCCCCTGATAGGGAGGCGAAGCGCGCTTCACCTAAGGCAGAAACTGCGGCTGATCAAGACCATCATCCTGCCGATCTTGACCTACGCTTCCGTGGCATGGGGCCACGCCGCCAAGACCCACGTCAACCGACTCCAAGCACAGGAGTCCATAGCGCTGCGCTGCGCAGTGGACGCCCCCTGGTACGTGAGCAACCGACGCATCCTGCAGGACCTCGAACACCAGCCCCTTAGGGAACGGATGAGAAAGCGAGCAGAGAAGTTCTTCCTTAAGGCGGAGGATCATCCAAATCCGCTTGTACGACAGGCGGTGGATTACGACCCCCGCTTCAGGGAACGATACCGGCGCCCCAGGACCCAGATCGTAGTCGAGGACGACTAGGATTGATTATCACCGATTACGACACCACCGTATTTGACGCCATCGATGTGATCGATAAGGTTCCTCTAAGGAACCCTAAGCAGCCCTAGGCCCTCCAAGGACCTCCACGCCCCGCTCGAGGCCGAGTAGGAGCCCCGACAGGAGCCCCTTTAAGGAGCCACCAGCCGGAGCCTGCCCAGGACCTTCCCGAGAAGGAGCCCCCCGACGCCGACCACCCAGGACCGTCAAACGGATCTCGAGGCAGCCCAGCTGCCGGTACCAGCCCCCCACGCCCCCACGGCCCCGAAGTCTCTCCAGGACGGAACGGGCCAACCCACATGGCTGAGTCGTGGTTTTCTGCGGTTTCCCGCGACCGTAACCAGAATTGGCAGCCACCTCCCGAGGGATTCAGAGGGCCGCAGCCTTCCCCCTCACTAACTCCCGTACATATAATGTACCACTAGTATGTTAACTGGTGTATATTGTATAACTTAGTTAGGACGACGCCATAGGCTTATTTTTGTAGCGTTAGTTGTAATACAAAGATTTTAAAAGTCAAGTCAAGTCGAAGGGGTGAACGCGGAGAGCCAAGTGCGCATGCAGCGGTGCTTGTATTAACTAAGCAACTATAAGACCGATAAGAGTTCTCTCAATAATTCGATTTTAACGAAATATATCAACTTGTCCATCAGGCGAAAACTTTTATTTCCTCGTCGAAAGTAATCGTTAAATTAGACTCTGCGTAATTGAAAACATAATTATTTATCGATGTCAATCAAAAGTCCTCGTTTCGTTTGATGTTCACCCTTTGACGTGACTTTGTTATGCAGCATATGATTGGTCGAAATCGGAACGAAACATGACATAAACGTACCTAAATACGCACGTACTTGCAAATATTTTTTCCTATTGAAAACGCCCAGCTTTCATCAAAATTTACCAAATATCTTTCCGGTTGGAATCGTTTACATATTCCACGAGATCAAATAGAACACTCGGTTTTTAATTAAATTCAAATAGAGGGGGGTCGTAAAAATCCTTTAATTGTTTCAAAAGTTTTAATTGCCCGTAATTTGAAACCGAAACTGGAGAGGCAGGCATTCGATTTAGAAATACCGTGGCTCTTGGGTGTGCGAGAGGAAGAATGTAAACGTGGTTAAACGTTACAAAGTTTTATTCCATCGAAAATACGTATGAAAATGGAGTATGTGGAGCAATGGAAACGATATAAAATTAAATATTTACTTACATGGATACTGTCTAATTGTGAATACTGATTAACTTCCCGAGGAAAATAATAATGGAGGTACAATAATTGAGGACAAGTAGCCTAGAGCAATATGAATGATATAATATCGTATGACGTTTGCCGCCATATGCATTCCTTGCTTCCCCTACGACTAACCGTTGTGATTGGAGGAAAAATCGAAATTTGCGGATTCCTTTTTGAATTTTGGAAGGAATTTCAAAATTGGACTATTCTTTCATTTCTAGTGCCATTTGAGGTCACTCAAAATTTAGCAAAACATACAAGAACGGTTGCTTTTGAAAAAGTTGCCTTAAATGCTACTTAATGCTAAGTAATCTTAATATGAATAAGGTTCGATGTTCATATTTGACATAAATGTGATGAGTAGATAGGTAACTATTATGGATTTACTGAATTAGCGGCATGCGCAAAGAGACTGGTTGACGCGACAAGACATTAAATGCAATATGAGAGATTTTAATTTCGCACGAATCTAAAAATCGTAGATAGACGTTTTCTTACCTACGCCATGTTTATATTGTGTTGACGGCTAAGTTAAGGTATTTGAGAGGTGAATGCTATCGATTCTTGATCATTTCTAAGCAGAAGTATTGATTGCATTCTTATAACAGTGATTTTTTTAATGAAAAGTAATAGTGGAAAATTGCGATGACGTCAAGTTTGCATCCCGTTTACGTGATTTTGGCGGCCGATTTTTAGCCTGATTGGTGAATGCTTCATAAGGCTACCAGGAGTATTGAAAGAACTTAGCATTTTTACTCTTATCGAAGCCAGTCAATCATAAACTTATTTCAAGGATCCAAGCCAGATCACATTCCTGGAACTTTAATAGATTTCCTAAATTCGGTGAAGGTTAAACTTTTATTATAATTATGTTTAAGCGAGGGGTACAATTTCATTTTTTTTTTGGAAATATATCGAGTTTGGTGCAAGGAAAAAAAGGTGTAGCATTATTGGATTAAATCAATTTTATGTCATATTTTTACCTACGAAGGGATAGGTTGGTGTAACCCAAATGGCACAAGAGGCCTCTTATCGGCTTGGTGCAGTTTGAGCAGGTCTTTTTATCAAATTTTCTACAATAAATTACCCTGTAAACTAAGGGGTCAATACATTAGAAGCGCAACAAGCACTGGAGCACGATAGTATTTTAAAAATTCCCATTAAAATTCACCTTAAAAGTAAGCGTTTCTATGAGAAATAGCCTGTAATTTGTCATTAATTGCGCTATTTCCTTTTGTCAAAATGAAGCGCCTGTTAAAACTAACTAAAAATAACTACTTTCCCATGCTATTTCGTCTTCCTATCTTTCGTTCCCCCTGCGGTATAGTCTGAGGAGATAACCTCGAAGTTAAGCAGTATCCCATTTCGCTATTCAAAACACTGGAGATGGCTCCATTTACGTTACCACCATCATAAAATGTTATGGAATATTCCAAAATGGTCGTTGTTGTAGTGTTGAAATCATGCATAACAATCAGAGGTATGAATTTATTCCGATATATGGGATAATTATATTATCTAAGGGCCTATTATATCTCAAAATAAAAGTAGTAAAAGTCAGTATGCTTTAGAATTCCCGTAACGTGCTTCTACAGTTGCCGCCATTGGAATTAAGGGCTCTGATTCCTTGGATGAATGAAATTTCAGGAATCGTGAAAAACAAACAAATCTCTCTCTCTCCTCCCTCTCCGTCTCTCTCTCTCTCTCTCTCTCTCTCTCTCTCTCTCTCTCTCTCTCTCTCTCTCTCTCTCTCTCTCTCTCTCTCTCTCTCTCTCTCTCTCTCTCTCTCTCTCTCGAATTAGATCCGGGAGCAGATTGATTGCATTCGTTTGAACTCTTTATTAACTCCATTTCGGCCTCCCGAGGGAGAACATTTGTACCGAAAGGATTTCACCCGGTTTTGAATGTTTTCGTGGGGAAATTTTCGGTGCGGAAACAATTAACCTGTTATTGTGTTTGCCGGAAAAACGAAAGGGCGAAGCTAACGGCCGTAACCGTACCCAGACCAATATTAGCAATTACCGTTGCGATGCTCGGACTAATGTCGAACGTATGAAATCAGGGGCGGTGAAGCTTAATTACAATCTTTTCATAACGTCGAATTAACAGAAATCTTTTGGTTAATCCTGTTTACGATAGTGATACGCGGAAAAATTAGACTTTCTAGGCTGTGAAATCATCAAATCCACTTCCATTGGAAATGTTAAACGTTTTTGTTTCAAACTCTCACCCCAATTTAAAGTGGATTCTAATTCGTTTGTGGATAATAGAAGAGAGCTATTTAACTAGCTAAAGATTTAATTAACTAATCGATTTAAAAGAATTATGCCCTTCTAGCATATCACTGGAAATACTAAATACCTTCAGTGCCCCGAAGGACGGCTTTATCCCTTTTTTTAATCTCTAGGGGAGAAATCCAAATCTCCACCAAAAAACAACGAATAATGCTAAAAGCGAGCAGAAATTCATTATCAGAAGATAATCTATAAGTCAGTCGTGTTATATGTACACATCCCATGTTTGTTACGTGTAAAGGTATACTTTATTTTTAATTAAATAAGTGTATTACATTGGAATTCGCCATGCTTCGAGGTATAAATTGGCGTAATACCAATGGGAAACGGCACCACCCTCAACAGTTGGGAATATATACTGACTTTGTTTACTTAATTACAATGTCATGTTTTTATATACTGTATTATTTAATTACATTGTATATACTTCGTGCAAAGGAACAATTGAAACCTAAACACGTGGGGCGGATCTGTCACTACATCGCCGCATGAAGGGGGTGCAGCTGGCGGCATGAACAAAGCGGCGGCAGGCTTTGTGAGGGCATATCAAAATCCGGCGTTAAAAATTTTACACCCTTCCAAGCAACCGCGATTATTTATGTAATTAAGTTTTTTATTGGAAATTAAGAAAATTATTTGTGGCGGTACGATCGGAAAAGTGACAAAAATGTGTCAACTTTGAGAGGGTGTATCTCGATCAATTTTCGTCTTAGAAAGGCGATCGATCTTGCATTTTGATGGTAATAAAATCTACTTTTTTCTCACAAGCAATGCATATGTCTATCACCTATTTTTTATTAAAAAGCTATGGGTAATTATTTAAAAATTGTCGAAATTTTGAATTTTTCAATTGCTTCGATATAAAACAACATTTCCAAAAATTTTTAACCACTATTTTGACAGGAAACTTAATTCCCTACAAAAACAAATCAGGACTTTTTTTTGAAATTCCAGTTTATGTTCGAGATATTTACAAAAAACCGAATGACGGCCAAATTTCCTTCGTTCTCCAAAACGCACCCCAGTATTTAGTATCATTTTACCGTTTTGTGCTCAAAATCGTCCCTAATACATACCTTATGAATTGTTCCTCACTAAAATGTATATTCAATAGCCTATAAGATCGACAGAGTAACTGTCCCTGCCCCTAAGAAACAGTTACTTTTGATGCTTCCTCTGGTGCGAAGAAGCACCCGTTTCGAGTGAAACTTTCGACACCCCACAAGGTCTAAACATGATGGGGGAGTCGTCAACGAAATTGGGGGAATCCGCCACGGCGGATGTATACAAATTACGACACACTCGAGAGATTTATGCCGACAACGTTGAAACCTAACCCAGAGGTGTTTTATGAATTACACTAATAAATCTGAATCGGTTTAACCACGGGGCTATTCGATAATCGCTTATGGGCGAGGCTTGCAGAAGATATAGGCGAAGTTAACGTGTAAATAAATTAGTATCTAGTTAAAATAGTGTAGTTAAACGCAACAAGTTGGTGTCAGAAGTGGGATATCTTCACAGTATTGACTTCATGAAGCAGAAGATCCCTCTCTATTCCTATTCTTTATATTTTTCATAAGGAAGAAGGTGTTGACGACTACGACAGGAATTCTAGACCGAAACTCTCGTAAGAAACATGATGGAATAATTACATACAAGAGAAAAAATTATAAAGAAAATGGTAACCACCTATTCATAAATTTTTCTCTTGTAAGTACTAAACCATCATTATTTTTCTTATGTATTAGATATATTTCGATAGTTTCTGTTTAGAGTTCGTGTCGTAGTCGTTAACACCTTTTTGTTTGTGATCGGATCCGCCCTGCGGCGCTAATCAGCTGCGGACTGACACAGAAACAAACCCATTACCGAACTAGTTGCCGTCGAATCGATTAAGTGCCGCACCGTATCAATATTCCGAACGTTTTCAGGTCGAACTTTCCTCTTAAATTACAAATTGAGTCCGAATTCGATTCCGGCCGGTACGGGGCGCACATGTGCACAATAATTGTTCACAATCAATGGAGAAACTTTCCAGTTTCCTAATGCGTTTTACGTTACTTGTCTCACAAAGGCCATCGAGCGATCCCATTATTGGCTCGCTCCTATTGTTTCTTAGGGCAGGGCGGCCACTTAAGGGGCTTTTCTCGTCTTCGCTTTCAAAAATTCGCCGGGAGGCGAATCGATAATCAGCGAGTAGTAAATTAGGAGTAAAATCCGAATTTGGAGTTTTATGAGAATTTTAATGCCCTGTTGAGAAAGCAGTACATGGAAAAAAGAAACGAATTATCGATTTACCTACTAAAAATTCTGGCAATGAATTTCGGATTTAATTGTTTTATACATATTTATTTCGTGCACGTACGTATTCGTTCAAACAATTTAATCCTTGGGATTGTTAAAATTAATACCGCCGTATGTCATTTAGACACGTACAACGATTTTGGGGTGGAGTCCTGTTGTTGAATTATAAATATCTGCTCGATATCGACAGTTTCAACGTAAAAGGTATTACATTATACCCCTGCAAATCATAGTTTCAATAGAACTCGCTTAAAATAAAATTATAACGTATGGGTTGAGTGTGCAGATAAACAAAAGTAATTACTTCTATCTAATATTTTAAATAATAGAGAGAGTCCACAAATAAAAATCTGAAAAACACTATTTGACAACAAATTGTAGGCAAAAGCATTTAGTTAAGCTTGTGTTAAAATAAATAAAAGTTAATAGTGGGCCAGGTATCTAGGATGAGGCGTTAACGTGAGACGAGCGTGCCATGGTACCAAGGGAATGGCCTGCGAAATACTCCGTCTTGAGATAAATGACGGCACTGCATTAATAGTAACTAATTCATGGATCTCATAGGAATCTAGGGTCGAGCGTGCAATGGTACTAAGGGAATGACGCGCGAAGTACCGGCCCGAACTGTCAATGGTATCAAAGCAATGGCGCTCGAGGTGTCGCTCCACCCACTAGTGGCAATAGTGATTAACATTAATTAATGGATCCCATAAATCTTTTGGGTCGAACGTGCAATGGTACTGAGGGAATAGCACGCGAAGTACCAACCCAAACCCCTAGTAAACGCAATATACCAGCGTCGAACGTGCAGTGGTATCAAGGGAATGGCGCTAAAAGTATTGCTCCACCTACTATTGGTAATTATCGCGAGACATGCAATAGGCACTAAGGAAATGGTGCGAATACCCTGCCTTCAGATAAATGGCGTCACTACAATAACAAAGACTAATTAATGGATCTCATAAACCTCTAGGGTCGATTGTGTACTGGTATTAAGGGATTGATGCGCGAAGTACCGGCCCGAACTCCTAGTAAACGCAATAAACTAGTATCTGGTATTAAGGGAATGAATGGCGGTGAGGGGGGGAGAGAAGGGTAAAAATGTTTGCTGAATCTTAATTATCAGGAAATTCAAAACCTCTGTTTTAAATTTGAAGGCGATTATCCCAGAAAATAAGTATTGCGCAGGTCGGGGATGTAATAAAACTTTTTTTTTAGGCGGATACACCGTTGATTTCAAAGCAATGTTTTGTTCATAAATGAGGTTTTATCTTTACAAAAACGTCACTTTTGCGGGAAAAGACTGCAGGCGCTACCTATAATTTTATTCATGTTATTGTACAGGTAAATTAACTACCTATCGCTTCTGTTTGAATCTTTTTGTCAACCTTTAGTTTTGAACATACACTAAAAAAACTTGACTATTCTAGTCCGTAATTTTATTAGCACAAGGTTGCCAGACCTACCTTCGAGATATGTTTGTTAAGATGGCGAAATACATATATTTCAGTATTTTTTATTATTTTAAACATCTAATTCCCATGGTCTAGTACGGTAATTCATACTATCGCTTATTTGACCAAAGTATCAAGGTTTTGGTGTCTATCGTACTTTGATAAATAATTTCAAAAGACGTGGATGGATGGATTAAAAAAGGTGGTTACCAGTCGGTAAATTTGGCGAGCGCGCCGGTATTAAGGGTGTTTTCGCCATTTTATACCCTTTTATTTGCAATCGGTCGTCCTTCATTTCGTTTCCATAAAACATTTCCTGAAATAGAATTTTACACCGATCATAAACTCGTTGCAAACAGCAGTCGACCTATCAATTAACATAAAAACTTAATTTTGTCAGAGAAAATTACCACTCAGTAAGTTGTGCTCATTACAAACTTTCAGCGTGGAATTAACTTTCGACCTTTTGATAATGAGAAAAAAAATGGCGACGGCACCAACGTACTCATTAAGAGTTTAAACTTTATAAACGAACAAAGGAGTTGAAAAATAATTAACAAGCACTTATTTTTTCTCACAAAAGCGTCCCGATTCGTCGTAATAAAGATATCGCGACCGTCATTGCGTCGACCGAAAACATTAACTCCATTAAGGGCTCAATTTCCCCGGCGATGATTTCATTATCGCCCCGGCAAGCCCGTTTCCGGTAGGGACGCTTACCGAAAACTTCTTTGATAAATATCCCTTCTTTAAACCGATAACTTCGTAAAACTTGAAGGAATTTAATAAAAAGTTTCGCAAGCAAACGGCAGACTTTTTATATATACCAGCGCATGCAGAACATGTAGGTACTTTTATGTGAGGGGCTTTTTTAGAGCTGCATATGTCAGGAGCAGCAGATATAACTGCCTGTTGTGGGATGTGACTTGGGGGGGGGGGGAAAATCGATTACCGAATTATCGATTTTTCTCTTTAAAATATATCGATTAATTGGAAGATAATCGATTTTTGAAAGAAATTCGATTTTTTCTAGCTATTCAGAAAGTTGCGTTTTTTTGTATATAATAATAAAATTAGCACGTCGATATTAATAATTCGAATAAAGATTATTGAAAGTGGTAGATATCAAAAATAACTGAGACGTCAATCTGTTGGTTTTAAAACTGAAAGAAAAACCAAGTTCCTTTTTCAACTTTTAGCTTAAATAATGAGGAAACTGAATAAAATTATTGCTACTAATTTGTAGTACTATTTAACATTTTATTGAAATGTATATAAAGCAAAACGATTAATACAAAAAAAAAACAAGTTTTTATTTAAAATTTAAGTTTGAACAATAAAAGTACTAAAAACCGAATTATTAACACATGTTTAATGTCATGTATCATTTGACTAGAACAAAAATAAAATAAAACAATAATTACAAGAAATAAAATGCAAAAAACTTTCTTTAAGTTTTAAGTTTAAACAATACAGAAAACGAATACAAATTATTCATTTTTGATTAAAATGTGTAGTTTATCTTTTTTACTTAAAAAAATGGAGAGTAATTAATATAATCGATTTATTAAAAATCGACTTTTAATATTTAGAGAATCGATTGTTAAAAATCGATTTTAAGGAGAAAATAATCGATTAAAATAAAAATCGATTATTTTTTCACGTCCCTGGCCTGTACCAGCATATTGAATGGATCATATAAAAGCATGCAGTGGTACTGTAAAGTTAAACCCACTTATGACAGATTGGACCAAAACAGAAGGAACAAAATTTCATGAAAATCTTGAAATACATTCTATGAAAGGATCTTTTGTTCATTAAAAAAGTTTCCACGACTTATATATAATAGCTGCCTCCTCGCCCAAGTCGTTATTCCTGCCAAACGTCGCATTGAGTACTGACTTAATCGATCAACCCTCCCCCTAATTAAGTCGAAATTACTCATCCCGTTTTCCAGTAAAAATTTAAATCGAATTTAAACGTGGAGCGACTTCGAATTAACGTCTAAAGCAAAATACTTTTTCGACGAGGGTTTAAATGCAAGTTAAAGTGTAATTGAAGTTTTCGTTTAAACGGTCGAAGTTTAAAGAAAATTTAACTGACGAATTTTACAAGAACTTGTGAAAGGAGGTGTAGGTTCTTGTCGTTGATAAATTAAAAATGTTTTCAAAGCAAACTGTAAGTTTAAAATCCGGGAACTGTCATGTTAACAAATATTCAGTTCTGCCGTCCGATTGAACATACAAAAAATCCTAGAATGTTCTCACTACTGCCAAATCACTATCACTAAATGCATGCTATGGGGGTTTGCCTACGCCCCACTACAGTTGCTACATATGTGACGTCACTGGGTTGCGTAGTACCCGATTTGTTTTGAATGAAATGTAGGTATCACTATGTCTTGTAATGTAATAATGCGAGTTCCTACGCCACTGGCAACATTGCATTCATTAACTCCTGTTAACGTTGTAAAAACGGCGTTTCAGTTGAGGTACGGTCGTAGAAATCCCATTATATTTTCGTGGAGTCAGAACCTCCCTCGGTCATTTTCGGCTTTAGCCTTTAAACGTTAGGTTTCAAAATATCAGGAGCGATAGATGTTATGTCAAACTATCTATGGTTTGAATTTGGCTGTGATTAATTGAGTCGATTGGAAGTTATTACATATTTACTTAATTACAAGCGTAAACACCTTTAACGGCGCTACATGAGATCTTTTAATTGTTATTGCTTTGTATTAAAGCGGTTTTTCTTGTGATAAGTTTGAGATGAGACGCACTTATGTTGGAAAAATGTTTTTTTGGGCGTTTCCATTTCTCCAATGGAAACCGTCACCTAGAAAGAACGTAACGATTTCCAAAGCAGTTTCAGGCGACAAATCCAAATAACCTCCCGACATGATAATATATGTAAATTAAAGCACCGTTCACCTGAAAATAATCATATTTCACGTATACGGCGTATACGTGAAAGATATTTTTATGTAAATAATGAACGTCATTCGTTAGCGCAAAACTCCGTCAGATAAAAAAGCGGCGGCTACTTTCCGAAGCCGGGGCAAAAAGCAAACTACATTTTCTACATTCGTAATTTTAACTGTGACCTTTCGAGCCGAGGCTGATCCGTCCGATTAGCCCTGGAAAAGGGAAAAAGGGGACGAGACTTAGGCGAGCCACCCCTATCGCATCAGAAGGCATTATCTGGGATTCGCCGAGTGCACGATTTTTTTACGCCTAACGGGAATCTAAGTGAACGCTAATAGAGGAAAAATAAAAACGTATTAGGGCTTCCCCGTACCCCCGTAGCGCTGTATTCAATCCGTGGATAGACGAAAGAATAGATCTTGAAAGTAGTGTTGTTTTAAAAGGTGCTGCACATTCTATGCGTGCTAAAATAAGAGCGCCACCCGGTAGAGTGGGGGGGGGTCTCTCGATGAATCCGAGAAGCAAAGTTTTACAATTCTGCTCTTTACTGAAGGTACCGACATTAAACGTTCTAAAACCAACACAAAACATTGCTAGAGTGAAAATGGGGGTGCTATTCAGCGTCACCATTTCCTACAGGAGAGCATCACCATTTGCATTACAACGAAGAGGACTCCGAGGGAGTGACAGGCCTGGTGGGATGAAGTGTAAGACATGGGACAATGGACGAAGGGGTTAATTCAGAACATCGCAAGGGAAACTAAACCTTATCCGAGGATAAACTAGCCACGGATCCTTTAGAAACTATCACATGGGATAGGAAAAACCGGAGGGGAGCATATACTGCAACCAAATCGATGGCCCGAGACAGAGGGATTCGGGAAGGTTAATCTAAGGATTTCGCAGAATCGCCAGGCTCGTCCCTCCAAAAGTCCAGGGACTTCGCAAGATCGTCAGGCTCGTCCCCCCAAAGAGTCCTGGGACTTCGCAGAATCTCCAGGCTCGTGCTGATAATTGCATTTGAATTCCTCATCTCTTTCCTTATGTTTCTCTTACAACTTGAAGTAGTTTACAATTTTTAAACATCCAATTAACAGATTTAAATTTTGCTTTAAATTATTTCAGACATTTGTGGAAAGGCTAGCTTGAATTTCTATATGTACGCTTCACTTCCGTCTCCCGCCACTCGAAGAAATTGAAATTACAATTGCGCAAAAACTAAAGATCCGACCACGCCTGCCTTTTGTGCACTTAAAGATAATACAGTTTTTCACTTCTGTACTGAAATTCAGCTCTTAATTCTCATAACTAGCGAGGTTATGAATTTTCAAATAAAACTCCAGATTTTCCTGTTTTTCCGAATTTTCTCTGGTTCTAATCAACCAATCGGATCGCTTTACCCCTCATCCTCATCATTATTTAATTCTCTACAACTTCTCCCTTTACGGAATTCAAATTGTTGTAGTAGTTTTCCTTTTATAAGCAAAAAACTAAAATGAAATAAATTTTTTTGTCTAAAATATTTATAACAAATTAATGAGAGTTCCGAGTCAGAAACACATCAGAATATAGTATTTTTGTTACACCAGAAACCTGTATTTATTGGTCTAGGAATGTAATGCCCCAGTAAATGCAATTTCGACAGCTATTAATTAGTAAACACTAATTAAGATGAAATATCTGGTTTGTAATTGTCACACGTCTTCCCGCTTTTAAGCGTAAGTACATATTTTGTTATTGCATTATTTTCGTAACTTTCTTCGAGAAACTAATTCGAAATCCGACCTCATCAAGATCAAAAGACCATCAAGGACAGCATCTCAATTAAATTATTTTCCAGATTTTCATCTCGCCTTCCCTCAGTTTCTTTCTACTCCTTCTTTGGGATTCTCCACTTCACTTTCGTTAAATACGTGACGGTTTTCTCAACGATTTTATTACTTAACTTCCTACGTTATTTGGGCGGTTGTATAATAGTTTTTTTTTTGAGAAATAACAAAGTTTAACCGACCCTTATTTGTGATGAAATGCCCGGCTAGTACGTGTTCGCGGTGACAAAACCACGAGGAAACGCGCGGCGGGGAATTTTTTAACATCTTCCAGAATTAGGGGAAAGTGGGACAAGAGTGGCAGTTCGTTGTATTCTGAATTGTATTAGTTAACTCTATTTGTATTTCCGTATTGTAATCTTCCCAGATTTGAAGGAAATATATAGTCCTGCGGAGGGCGGGGTGAATCTAATAACTCTACTACTAAATTTAAACGAATTTGTGATTACTTATATATATGACAATGACAAAAGTTGTACAATGGAACTAGCTTAATGACTACAATTGTGTGTTCCATCTACATAGGCTACACAGGCTAGTGGCATAGATAGTGTAATTGAGCTTTACCTGTGATCGGCCTGGGAGGTTCGCTATTGCTCGCTAGGTGACGTTACCAACACCAGAATGAAATAAAATATCATTTTTAACTTCTGAGTTTTGTCGTATTTATTCTATAAAATAGCCGTTCCATTTTTAATAAATGCCTATTCTCTTTTAGAGCTTTCGTCATATCTTCCTTGGTCGAAGACATTCGCTCCGTTGTTTAAAAAACACAGGAAATTATCTCATGGCAAGAGACGTTCGTGTTTCCTCTTATCCGCGTTGAAATTAGAATTTAAAATATTAATTTCACGGAATCTACGCCTCTGTGTTGTAGGACTAGAAGTGTGGAAGGTTAGGTAGTATATTGATAAGTAAAGATGGCCAGACTGCTGTCAAATATAAAACTGCCCAATTATTTCCGTGGATTTTTTCTAAAAATCTGTTTTGGTGTGTTATATAGTACGTTACTACCTGGAGGCGATTATTCGTTTGATAGCGGGAAACGTAGACTGTCTACCCTTTCCGCGTTGCCCACTTGTGCCCCACTTTCCCCTACAGGGTTACTAAAGTGAATTGTCGACACAACGCGCGGTAAATAAAAGTGTATGTTTAGGTACGTGGTGATTAACAAGCACAATCAAAACTTATTTCCGTTGTAAAAAATATCAACGCATTGATAACTGATTTGATTACAAAAATCGTAATTACTAACTCTAATAGTGATTAAAAATTTGCACACCCGAATAAATAAATTTAAAATCAAGTATTACATTTACAATATTAACATGATTAAGCTGATGGAACTAAGCAGAATTTCATAAATTAGTCAATATCTGCAGCTTCTCAGTGTGGAAATCGTGCCTTGAAAACATGAAGGTCTTACAAGGATCCCTTTTAGATTAAGCAAGTGTGTTAAAACTTCCCCTAAACTTGGAAAAGTTAACGCTCTACTTCACCTAGCCAGTGCACTCGACGGATTTAATATCCATAACATTAAATGTATAAATTTAACTTTATTATGTAGTGGTGGGGTGTAGTGTGAAACCAGATAAGAGTTTAATTGAGTTTTAATTAGCCAACACAGGCAAAAAAATACTCTACATAGTCCATTTTGGGGGAAATATTTCAGAAACTGATGATTTTGATATTAATTATCACAGCGTGAGCACACAGTGCGCTCGAGCCTCTATGCTTCCCTTCAAACCTATATCCGCCTCGACAAAATGGCGTTACCTAAACGTTTCCCGGAGGAGCAACGACGAGCAATAAGGAGATTGTCATGTTTGTATGAAACGTCTAACGACTACTTCCACGGAACCATGTAACACTCTGTATACAATTTCGCGACAAACACGACATCTTTGCGTTAGGAACAGATACTTATGACTAAAAACTCCATTAACATGTGCTAAACAAAACGATTAGTTATTCATAATGGTGTCAAAAGTTGTAGAATGGAGCTAGCATAAGGACTACAATTGTGTGTTACGTGTATATCCGTGCCTGACGAGAAATAAAAGTGGGAACTGGGGAGTCACCATCGCTCGCTAGGTGGCGCTATCATTACCAAAATGTATGGATAAATCGGAATATTCCGGAAAACGATTAGTTGTCAACCTGCCGACGTTTAACGCATATCGATTTCGCTATTTATTTTCTAAAAAATTTTTAGTTTTTCAGTTAAAACGGAGCTTTCAGCTCGATACGACGTTTAATTTATGAAGTGGCTTTGAGAGTTGAGTTGTGCTGTAGTCTGAGATCCTGGTAAGATCAAAAAGGGTAGTAAGGGAGGTTTTGGTATCCTTAAGCAAGCTTCCTTGCCCAAGCCCAAGTAACCTTGACCTTCCTGCCTAAGCCCTTGGAAAGGCAACCCCACTGACGCTGTTGAAGCTCGTAACCTAAGTGATAGTAATAATTTTAGGCATGCACCCTTTAATTACTTGTCGACAAGTAAAACAATTGCCATTATATGATATTCATTGGTTTGAACCTCGGAGTAATGATTTACGATTAGACTATTTGCGTAAACTTTGGGGATTAGTGATGATTTGTTAAGAATTTTATGAAATTTAGTTAAGGGAAGTTTATTTGTGTAAACTTTGGGGAACTGTCACTTAATTTGATCCCCTAAATTTTTGCCCTTTTGTTAGATTTCACTTTTAACTACACACAACTAATATTAAAGAAGTTTCCATATGATATTACGTATCAGGTGCAAACCATTGTTAGACATATTGCTTTAGTTAACAAAAGTATTATAGCTACCCTTAGGTATGCAGTAGAATTTCGAATCCAAAATACACATCTAGAAATTCTCTAATTGTGAAACTTTCTGCAATATCCCGGTTTCTACATGCATACGTGGCCTTAGTAAAAGCAATATTAGAGTAACTCAACTTCCAAGTAAAGTAATTTAATAATTATTCGGAGTGTAATTTGCGTCCGAAACCTCAGAAACTGCTTTGCAATATTCAGAGCGATTTGAATTCTGAACCAAAGTTAATCGAATTCATTCCACCACAAAATACAATAAAAACATGGGAAATCGCAATACAATTGCTGAATTGGAAAGCGAACTATCGCGATTAGAAATCTTATTTTCTTAATTAAAATAATAAAAAATATTAAAAAAAAATTGATGGACACGTGAAATAATTTATTTGTGTCAATTTGGACCTCTTATGTAGTGCCCTACTTAGGCACACGTGTCCTGTCTTAAAGGCGAAAGTCGCATGTCCACAACGACTTATGAAGGTACTAATAGTGTGGCCTTTTGCGCATATGAGAGTTCCCACTTTAATGGTTCGACGTGACGGACAGGCACGATTTTACCGAATATAGTAAAACCGTAGAAAAAACAAACCCTATGAGGGGTATTTTTTAAATTGAATATGAATAGAGTGTGAATTTAAATTGAATATGAATAGAGTTTACATACTGTATTTCCATTCCAAATCATACAAAAATAATTCACGAATTCATCAATTTCTTACACTGGATTTCAACAAACCTTCTCCGTTTCGTTCCAGGTTGCATCGTGTTCGGCTCCGATCAGGAAGTGGCGGAACTGATGAAAGCCGTCCGGAGGTGCAACGCGACAGGGATCTTCTCGTGGATCGGCTCGGACGGCTGGAGCGCCAGGTCCTTGGTGTCCGAGGGGAACGAGGCCGAAGTCGAGGGTACGCTATCGGTGCAACCACAGGCGAGAGAGGTGAAGGGTTTCAAGGAGTACTTTCTCTCGTTGAACGTCGAGAATAATACGAGGAATCCCTGGTTCGTAGGTAAGAGACGTTTCTCGACTCTGTAACCACCGTAATTATTGAAATATCAATTAGATATTTAAAGTCTAGGAGATGTAGTGGAAGCCGTAGTATTTCATGCAGGCGTTGTGAGGCTGCGCGAAGGTGTATATGAGAAACGAATTTGATTTGCCTAATGCATTAACCCATAGTTAGAGCACCATAGCGAAGTAGTGTGGGAGACTCGCAGGAGACAATATAAGTCATATAAAAATAATACATTTCCATTGCTGTGTGAAAACACTCTTCATTCAACAAATTTCTTATGATTTGTTACTGTTCGTTCTCCAGAACTCATCAGTGTTAGTTGATATGCGTGTTGAATTAACGGAGGAAAGTTCATGGTTTGATGAAACTTCTCTTATCCTGTTACAGAATTCTGGGAGCATCATTTCAACTGTAAATACCCGAACAGCCCTAAAACGCCGAATAATGTCAAAATAAATACCCCGTGCAACGGCACTGAGAGACTCACGAAGGACAACACGGTGTTCGAGGACCAGTTGCAGTTCGTGTCCGACGCCGTTCTGGCCTTCGCATACGCCATAAGGTAAGTGTCTTCGTTTCATTTTTGCACGAGGTAAACACAATCCAAAGGAGTGACGTCTGTTGGATCTATCGATTAGGCGACGAGAACTTTAATTTTCTAATCCGACTGTGCTTTTCTTAAGAGCAAGAACCAGAGTTTACGCCTGTAATGCATAGACTTACATACGTAGGCTAAGCGTGTAAGCATTTATGAAAGACGAAAAGACAAGACACGTCTCTGTCTCTAAAGAAACATTTGTAACCAAATTCCTTTTAGGCTCTCATATTAACACAATAACCGACGGACGCAACAGACGGCCGAGAGATTTCTGCTACACTGTGTGTCCGCCGTGTGTTTTAAAGTAGGGGATTTATAGCTTCAAGGCTCAAGGCATTGAATTATGCGCAATATTTAAAACTCTCGTTTTTAGGTATGAAGTCAAGGATTCGAAACCAGAGCTAACGGAATACATCTGAGTTGTAAGAGAAACAGTGACGGTTTAACATTTACATGAGAAGAATTCGTGACATCGCCATCCAAACTGCAAGAAGCGGTAACCAACGACGCGTACAGTTTCTACTGATTAGCTTCGTGAGGGGGGTATAACTCATGTTGAGGTACCATGGAGAGAATATTTCGCTCCGTAAGGTGCGGCCCGAAAAGAATTGTGTAGATCTACCCCTACCAGCGATACAAATTCTCAAAGGGGGCGAGCAATAGTGACCATCATACCCTCAAAAGATAAAGTGTGCAAAGATAGAAAAATATGTCATTTGGATCTTGGATTTACAAGATTTGCAAAGGAAATATTGAAAGGGCCACTAAAATGTACGTTAACACACTGGAAGGCTTTTGCACACAACAGGAAGATTCCCCATAGAAGTTTAAAGGGACTTTGGCTTGACCTTGAAACACCAAACGCAACTCTGTATCTATTCAATGTGGAAGCCACGGTGAGAAGACAGAAACCAGAATTTCTGAGACAACAGATGAAGATAAGAACAGTGAATATCTGAGATGTCAACGTAGCCACATGTTGGGCTGCCAATTCCATGTGAAAATGTGGTGCTGGGGTATTTTCTTACTTGAACCGAACCCAGTGGAACAAGCAAGAGTGCTTTTAATCAGAAAAAATTGACGAGATTGCTCCCAAGGAAGGGAAAAGAGTTTAAAATGTGACTCTGTGCGCAGGACATCGCACCAAAGTTCCGTTTTTACTGGGTCTGGATCAGGAATAATGGCGTTACCGCTTGACCTGTGACCGAAGGTAACTGCAACGTAAAAGATCGATTTTTGCTTTAACATTATAATTCGTGTTTCCTCTCGAATTATGCAGGTGACAGTGTAAACCGTAACATCAATCACACTCTGCGAATTGTGTAATGCTGAACTCAGTTTGTGATGGTGCAGGTTCGTTTGAAGAACATTATTTAATGCTTTGTAAATTTAAGGGACGTAAACGTACAGCAATACAAAAGTTTGTCGGTTCTAAAGTAAATCACATACAATTGGGAATTTTAGAGCGAAAGTTTACCACAGATAAATCGGGTTTATTACAAAGCTTACAAATATTACACAGTTTATACTGTAATTTTCCACATTCAACGTGTATTTTTGGTAGAATTTAGGTAAGGTATGTCGAGTATATTTAGAACTGAACGAGATATTTTTAAAAGATGTGCAAAGTTCGGCCGTTCGCGTTTAACTATTCACACAAAAAAATATTTTTTAGGGAAAAGGAACGAGGGTAAGGAAAAGTTAGTGGATTTTATGATGTAAAGTTTAGACCGGTCCCGACAATTCACACTACTTTAGAGGAGGAGCGTCCCAAACTCACCACTGGAATATTAACTCTGCAATAACGCTATAAGGAATTTAGGGAGTTTTCCAGAAATATCACATGGCAATCAATACTTTTCTGGATTTAGTGACTTACAGTGATTTGAAGCTTGCTTCTGGTCATAGCCGAATACTTCTTCTCTGCTTCCTCGTTAAGACACAATAGAAGCTAGAAGAAAAATTATTTGAGGCAGTGTTTAAAAGCGCGCTTAAAAGAGAAACTCCAATCTCCCAAATGAGCGAACTTTTTACCCCGGAATAACACAGAGAAAACATAGAATTGTGGGAACGTTCGCATGTGAACGAATAAAGAAAATACGGACTGTGGGAAGGGAACGATGCTATTTACGTTTACAATCTCCGTTTCTCGACGGTCCCTACGAATTCTAGCGGTTCTCGTAGCTCAGCAGTCTCATTTCCTGAGTGTCGAGTTATGGCAATAACACACGATGAGATCGTCGTGTAGATCATTAGGACTGATTACGGAAACCAGCATGGAGCAATGGAGACGAGTGGAATCTAAAATAAGCGTTACGTTAAAATAAATTGTTGTTCTTGAAGATATTCGTTATGCACTGTATTAGGTGGTTAGTCGAAGTGCTTGTAAAATAGATTAAAAAATAACCTATAGCAGAAGCTATTGATACCATTACTATCATTGATAAGGTTATTACTCCATTGTGACTTTAGATTTCGGTTGTTCATGAAGCGCCATCTTCTGTAAGTACATGGGAAGGGACTCGGTCTAATCCTATTTAATCTATAAGCTAGTACTCAGGAGGGACACAGAAGATACAGGATTAACTACGACCCGGACATCAAGAGGACCATCAACAGGAAGAACATGGAAATCAAGGAAGAACTAACGGAACATAGGAGCAGCAAGTGGAACGCATCTCTGGAAGGACTGGACGAGGACAGTGGAGCACACTGGAGGATCATGAAGAGGCTGAAGAAGAACACAAATTCTACAACAACGAGAGCGATTCACAGTAAATCTGGTTTATGTTTTAGGGATGAGGACAAGGCGGAAGCATTCGCGAATACCATGGAGGACCCATTCAGGATGAACGTAGACCCAGAGGACGACATCGACTTCGAAGAGGACATCGACAGGAGGGCAGCGAAGCTTGGAAAAAGAAGAGGCGACGACGATCTGGAACCCACGACGATGGAAGAAATGGAGGAAATCATCAGGACCCTACCCACCAGGAAGGCACCAGGACGGGACACCATAACCAACAGGGTGATCAAGGAACTACCAGAGGAGGCCAAGAAGAGGATGCAGGTGCTTTACAACGCAGCGATGAAGAGGAAGTACTACCCACGACTATGGAAGAAAGCGGACGTCATCATGTTCCCGAAGCCAGGAAAGGACAGGACATTCCCACAAAACTACAGGCCGATAAGTCTACTGAGCAACATAGGAAAACTACTGGAGAGGATACTACTGAGGAGGATCGAGGAAGAAGAGGAGAAGCTACACATCGTACCGGACGAACAATGTGGATTCAGGGAAGGACACTCTACGGAACGTCAGGCGCTGAGGATGGTGGAGGAGACGATCAAGGACATCAACGAGAAGAGGACGACTTGCATGGTACTATTCGGCGTGGAGAAGGCATTCGATAGGATATGGCACAACGGACTGATTGCGAAGATGGACGGACTAGGATTCAAGACGGCGACAACCCAGATGATACAGGACTACCTGAGAGAGAGAGGAACTTCAGGATCAAGGACAAAGGGACGACATCGAGCAGCAGGAAGATGGAAGCAGGAGCACCCCAAGGATCGGTATTGGCACCGGTCCTGTACAACATCTACACCAGCGACATACCAATAGGACGAGGGAACAGCAACACCAGGACCTACATCTACGCGGACGCCACGGCGAAGGCAGCGACATCGATGCAACCAAACAAGGCGGCGGAGTACCTACTGCGAGAAGTAGACCAGAAGGACGAATGGGCGACGAAGTGGAAAATCAAGATCAACGCGGAGGAGACCGAGGCAATCTACATAGGACCGAAGACGAGACGACCAAAGACAAAAATCTGGATGAGGGACATGGAACTGGACTGGAAGGAAGACGTGAAGTATCTAGGAATCCACATCGACAGAGGACTAACATGGAGGAAATATATCAAGGAGACCGAGAAGAAGGCGAAGGACCGACTGAGCAGACTATAACCACTCATTGGACGACGGAGTAAGCTGAAACTGGAGACGAAGAGGAGGATCTACCTGGCAGGAATTCGACCAGTCATGACGTACGAGACAGCAGCATGGGGACAAGCAGCGAGCACACACATGGAGAGACTAGAAAGGGTCCAAAACCAAGCCATGAGGAGGATGACGGACGCATCATGGTACATGAGGAACGAGCAACTACGACGGGATCTGCTAATTGAACAGTTGAAGAGGACCATCAAGGAGAGGACGAAAAGGACGATCACCAAGGCGATGGAGCACAGGAACCCACTCATTAGGAAGGCGATGGACTAAGACGAGGACGCACCATCAAGGCGGAAGGGACCCAAGACAGCGATGACGGAGGACTAGGCACCTAGGAAGGACCAAGGAGGGCGATACCACGAAGAGGAAACCAGAAGCAGAGGACAGCAGGACCACCTGGACGAGAGGAAGAGAAAAGCACAACAAGGATCGCGGAGGAGATTTAAACATAGAGGGAGAAGTAGGGAGCTATATAGCTCAGCTTTGTAAAATTCAGGACAATCAGAAGCGACAGTCGTAGGTTCAAGAGGAATAAAAGCAGAAAGTCGGATTCTATTTAATTTGGTTACTTTTGTTTACAGCATTGCTATCATTGACAGGGGTACACAGTCTATTTTCTTTTATATTTTTGACGACTGAAACCTTCACAGCTCTTATGCGCATGTCTAGTTGAGAATATGGTTCAATGGATTAATATTAATTTAGCTTAAAGTCGTACCTTATCGTCTATTTTGTTATCATATTTCTATGGTTATATAATCCCTTGTGGACCTGATGATGGCATGTTTGCCGTAACTACAATATTGAGCTATCAATGTGTTGATGACTAAACTGATGAGACATACTTTATCTCACTACAGTGCCAAATTCTCAATAAGTAACTGTAAATATGTAAATGCAGTATACAAAAATAAATGAGGGAGAAAATTATTATTCATATTTCATCATCATTCATTATCATCATCATATGATCATTATTCATATTTAAAGCCATTTTTATCGTAGCTGGAGACAATTAATCCAAATTTCACTCACTAAAATTAACGCTCGGACTAACCCAGTACGTTACTGGTCATTCGGGCTTTCCATTATTATTAAAAGCCTTCTAATTGAAACGCTCCTCTATGCAGCATTGAAATTACAAATTGCGCCCTCATTCGAAACTGCCAATAACACGGACTATTGGCAGGTATTATATACATTTTAAAATCATTTCCACGAGCTGGCTACTCGTGTGTATTGCCCCTAAATTAAATTTAATGAATAAAGTTGCAGTAAAAATGTTTTATAATTAATATACCGTAGCTACTTAAGATAAGTATTATGTTAATATGGACAATACAGACGAGGTTCGGTGTATAATATTATTGTGCGCCATCGCTTATAACGACGACTGAAAAATTGCAAGGCCGAGGTGACGGAGCTTTTGTCGAAATAGAAACAATAAACGGTTCCTTGGTTCCTTAAGAAAGAATAATTGATATTACTCAGTATAATATTAAAAATTGTAGGAAAACAAGAAATGGGACCAGGGCCTGGTCAAGGTGAAGTTATGTAAACCTTGATAAACGCGCTGACTATCCAGATACGAAATGTTTCGATAAACGACACGCCTTATACCAACAAGCGAAGAGAGCACAAAACAAATACGAATTTAAATAGAAAGAGGAAAGTCGAGAAAAGTACAAGGATGATTTAGGACTACTTACAGGACAGGCCCTTAAGGATTAGGTAGCAGGACAAGAGATCGACGACCAGGAGGATAGAGGCCGGGGCTCCCCAAGGATCCGTCCTAGCTCCGGCCTTGTATAACATCTACACCAGCGACATACCGACAGGAAGAGGAAACGCACACACCAGGACCTACATATACGCAGACGACATAGCGGGAAGTGGACGAGGTGGAGGATTGAGCCAGGAGATGGAAAATCAGGATCAACAAGGACAAGGCAGAGGCGATATGGATAGGAAGAACAAGACAAGGACCGACGACGAACGTCCAGATAGGAGACCGGACGATACCATGGAGGAATGAAGGTAAATACTTATGAATCTACTTGGAGATTTACTTGGAGAAAACACATCGACGAGAGGGTGAAGAAGGTAAGGATCAGGATTAACCAATCAGGACCACTTATAGGAAGAAGAAGCCAACTACGACTGGAGACCAAGAGGAAGATTTACTTAGCGGGGATACGACCAATATTGACATACGGATCAGCGGCATAGGGACAAACGACAAGGACACACATGGAGAAATTGGAGAGGATACAAAAGCTGGCAAGGAGGAAGGAGACGGACACACCCTGGTACGTGAGAAATGCGCAACTGAAGAGGAACTTGGAAATCGACGAACTGAAGAGAACCATCAACGAGAAGAACGGGAAGACCATCACCAAACCAGAAGAGCATACGAACCCATTCATCAGAAAGGCCATAGACTACGGAGAGGACGAACCATCGTGAAGAGACCAAGGAGAAGTAGCCGTAGCAGCAGCCAAAGCCGCAGCAGTAGCAATACAGCAGCAGAAGCAACAATAGTAGAAGTAGCAGTAGCAACAAGAGTAGTAGCAGTAGCAGGAGGACTAGGAAAAGGAAGGACTATCACGAAGAAGGAATAATAACAGGAAGGAACAGAACGAAGAGAAGAAATTATCACAGTGGGAGAAGTAAGGAGCCAGAGACTCAGCTTCGGAGGAAATCAGGAGAGGAACACGTGCGTTATGACTTAAGTCCCAACCGACCCCAACGTCGATGAAAACCGCAAATATATAAGGATTAATTCGAAGTATCGCCGTTACCCACCACAACACGACTTAACGAGTTTTGTCATCATTAATCCGCATAAGACTTCTTATATGAAACGTATCGCCGTACGTTAGAAATTTTCCCCCTGCCCGATATCCGAGTGGAGAACTTTTCAATCCCGCCACCGGAAAAGCAATATCCACATCTCAAAAATTCCTCCAGGAGAAAATAAACGCACTGTGAAATAACAGTTCGCTCACGTATAACGCCCGTTCCGTTCCCGCAAAACTTAAGGAAAATAAGAAGCTAACTATACGGTATGCGTGTATCTGGGAGAGCGAGGAAAAGGGAGAGGAACTCTATTTTCCCGGCGGCAGCCGCTTTGTCGATAGCGGTCGACCCGATCAGATTACAAGTTTAACAATAGTCGGGACGTATTAAGAAATTCCTGTTATCGTCCCGGATTCCATTTTTCAGAGTCGCAAGGGTTGTCGCGGGGGGCGGTCGGATGCCGCAATCGCCGAAATAAATTCTAGTTAATATGCATTAGGAATATGCATGAGAGACGAGCATAAATTCTCCTTACCTCGTGTATCATACTTAACCACCCCGGGAGCTTTCGATAGGGCGTAGTAAATTAGGGAAGTTTCAAGCCTCTACTTTACCGGAAAGTGCAATCAAAATATAATCAGAGGATACCTAAGATATAGTGGGATTGTAATTTAAAAAGCTGGTGTTATTATAACATCTTTCCATATTCTGTACCGTTAAGATACAGACGTTGGCTTTTCTTTATGAAGGGTTGCATGCCCATAGGTTTACAGTCGCTTTTCTGGTTCGCCCCTCAATACGGCTCAATATTCTAAACAAGTTGAGATTCTTGAGAAGTTTTCTAAAATTCCTAATAATTTCCTGCAAGTATTTCACTCCTCTATTGTAAGAGCACTGGTCTGTTGATTTAATTCTAGGGGATTGACTGACAGTCATAACTTCAACACACTTAATTCCTATCTATAAAAGTCGTCTTTCCTTCTCAGCTCCTCCATACCGGGAAATTAATTTTTGCTTGCATTGTCTAAAGCACACAATCGGCAGCAAAAAATCAATAATTTAAAATAAAGGGAAAAGTGCGAGGAAAAGTCTTCTGTTTCGCTTTGTATTAAAATTAGATTCAAGAAAATCAATTAGACACCCGCAGCTGGAGAGTTTCCAATCAACTAAAACAGTCCCTTATTAAATTTTTTTTCATTTAATTATTCCTTAAGGGAGGATTCCAGGGTCGGTACGTTTGAATGATCGAAATCGTCCCTTTTACTTACAAAGCAATCAGTTTGTAACATCAAAGATTAAATATTAGAAATCATAAGAATAGAAAGTGTGAAGAATAGCCAGACTATATTAAATTAAAATATATTTTATTTGAATCTGGATTACAATGGTACGTGAGAAAAACGCAAATAAGGAGGAACCTGGAAATCGACGAACTGAAGAGGACCATCAACGAGAAGAACCGGAAGACCATCACCAAGTCAGAGAGATACGAACCCACTAATCAGAAGCGCCATAGACTACGGAGGGGATGAACCATCGAGGGTGAAGAGACCAAGGAGGGCGCTACTGGAGGACTAGAAGAAGGAAAAACTATCACGAAGAAGGAAAACTAACAGGAAGAACCAGGACGAAGAGCACTACCACCAGGAAGATTACGACAACCACATTAAATCGCGGAGGAAGAAGACATAATCACAGAGGGAGAAGTAAGGAGCCAGAGGCTGAACTTCGGAGGAAATCAGGACAGGACCACTGCGAGAAAGAGACAGTCGGCCGGTTGGAGACAGACAGAGAGTGTCAGGTCCGAGAAGACATTCTGCCGGCGAAGAGGTCGAGAAAAACCTACCGCCCGAAGATGCTCTCTGACCCGCCTCGCACTGCGGAAATCCGAAGGTCCAAACAACAGCCCTCTATTATATAAGTCGGCACCCTCGCCTCTCACTCTCCAGCCCTTAGGATTAGCTGTGCCCGAAATCTCTTTTCCTCTTCTTTCATTTGTATAGTATCTTTTTAGTGAAACCAACCCACTACGATTACCCTGACCAATGGAGAAAACGTACTCAAAATATTAACGACTGTTATTGTTCGGAACTTATCTCCTAATACCGATTACACACACAGAATTATCCACAAATGCCGATATTACTTCTTCCATTGCTTTAAAATAATTGGTCACGATCCTTGAAACCTACCCACTATAACTACTCCGACCAATGGCGAAAACTGGCCGATAGTGGTAAACATTGCTATTGGTTGAAATTACTATTTGTTGCTATAGGTCCTGCGCAAGAAGCACTCAATGAATAGTTAATAACAACGAATTATTGCATGACTTATTTACCAATAAACTTTGAGGCGCTTATGAAATAACAGGTCTCTAGACGAGTCGAAGCGAAATGCGAAACTTCAAAGGCGCGCTTCTAACATTTTTCGATGTTTTCCTAAGGACGTCATTAAATAAACTGTTTTATTCCATTTACACTTGGTACCCTTTTAAATTTTACTGCGCGCTCCTGCATGTAGTCGACTATGAACCCGCCCATAAGCCACACCAGCTTTTCTTTTGTAGCGAGCACTGTATTTAGTTTCTATCCTATATAGACAAACCTCTAGAACCTTATGGAATATTACTTCTCATAAAATTGGAATCTTAGAACCGGAGAATGTTAGCAAATCACTTTCCTATCTTCAGGACTCTTCCCGCAAGTTCCAAGCACTAGGAATAGAAAGAGAGGAACACAAGAAGGAATAGAGGGAAGCGTTTGCCAAAGTTACAAAGCGATAGTGGGAAAAATAGTGAGAGAGGGAGAGGGAGAGACTGATTGATTGATCGTTTGTTAAATATTCTAGGGCAAAGCCCTTTGGAATACAAACTAACATACATTAATACAATATACAATAATACAAAATAAGTGCAACCACATAATTTGATTAAGAACTTGATTTAAATTGATTACTAAATTGAACCTAGAAATTTACAACAGTAGAAAAAACAAAATAACAATTCAGCGTCTCTGTTTAGTCTCAGTACTGCTCAAGCTTCGAATAAATTGCAAGTAGTCTCTTAAAAGTGGCGAGTCGGGAGGAAGTTTTCAATGGAGTGGGTATGGAATTCCCTAGACGTGTTGCTGAAAGTGTGAAAGATATAGAATGTACAGAAGTTCGATGGACAGGTGTGGAAAGTTCTAGTGGGTTGACTCGAGTGCTTCTCGTGGAGATATCTCTGACGTAGTGAAACAAGGAGTACAAGTAGGAGGGGCACGTTGTAGAAAGAACTTTAAATAGTAGACAACACACAGACCTCTCGCGCCTTTCCTTAATTTTAAGCCAGCCGAGCTTTATGTAGTACGGCGTTATGTGCGCATCATATCGAACATTGAAGATGAATCGTACTGCTGCATTAAGTGCTCTCTGTAAGATTAAATCCAGTTCACTGGAGATATCCGTAAATAGACAGCTACAGTAATCGACATGTAGGAAAATTAGGCTCCTGACTAAATTAACTCTGGTGCTTGTAGGTAGCATATATTTATTTCTCTTCAATTGATAGAGGGAAGAGAACATTCTATTCGCAGTCTTCTCGACATGAGTTTTCCATGAAAGATTTTGAGCCTAGTATACTCCCAGGCTTTTGACGACTGTAGCATAACGTAGTGGTATGCCATCTACTATTATGAGGCAGAGTTACTTGAGTTAATTCTGTTAATATAAGCACCTGAACCTAAGATCATGGCCTGCGTTTTTGTGGCATTCAAAACAAGCCCAGCTGCAGCAGCCCAATCAGCTATTGCTCTGCAATCCTGATTTACAAGACTGATCGTTTCGTCTAATCTATCTAGTGAACAATGGCAGATACCTGCAAATCATCAGCGTATAGAAGATATTTACAGTGGCGAAATACATTCCTAAAAGATCTTAGGTAAATAGAGAAAAGAAGCGAGCCTAAAACGGATCCTTGAATTACTCCACACTCATTACGAATCCACGAGGATGACCCACGACCGTGGCCAACTACAGATTGAGTCCTACCTAAGAAGTAGGAACGGAACCAGTTGATAACACTAGCGGAAAATCCGATAGATCGTAGAACTGACAAAAGCAGTTCCCTGTCGAGAGAATTGAATGCTTTAGTAAAGTCGAATAGTGCTAGAATAGTAACTTTCTTATTATCCTCACCTAGACGGATGGCATCCAGGAGTTTTGGCTAGCATAGAATAGCTATTGGACGAAAATCCGATGAGGCAAGAGGATTACTAACTTTAGGGATGGGACGAATTAGACTGCCTTTCCAGAGATTGGGAAAGGAAGCACTCTAAAGACTTCAGTCAAATATATGAACAATTATCGGTACTAAGTGATCGATAGCTTTTTTGACCAAGCTGATTGGGATCCCGTCCACACCTCTGGCATTGGAAGAGCTATGCATAATTGCCGCTTTCAGTTCCGCTGAGTCCACATAAGAAAAATAAAACTGCTCCCGATTCGGAGAAGGGCAGCAGTCATATAGCTGTTTGCTTTCTAAAATTTTTAAAGGATCCACAGGCGGAATCTGGGAGAAGAAATTATCGAGAATATCCAAGTATATTCCTGCACTTGAGAAGTCTCTAGATTTTGCTATGCCAAAGGAGAGAGAAGAGAGAGAGAGAGAGAGGGAAAGAGAGAGAGAGAGATATGGAGAGAGGGAAAGGGTGGGAGGGAGAAAGATAGGAACGACGTGGGCTGGACACGGTGACCGCGCTTATCAACCTATAAAATGCTATTCGAATGCATTTCATTTTTTAAATTTGTACGCACTTCTCGTAACTCCGCGAATTGGTACGTGTCTTCCTTGTCCGAGTTTCATAAAATTTAATCGTAATATCATGACATGGACGGTGGATAATAAGAAAACCAAATCACCCATTTTCCTCCTTTTTCCCGTCGCGCATTTCCGAGGCGAGAATTTTTAATACGCGATTTCTGTTTCAGGGATATGCACAAGGATCACTGCGCCGGCATAGCAGGATTATGCGACGCCATGAAGCCGACTAATGGCACTGAATTATTAAAGTATCTGAGGAAAGTAGACTTCAGAGGTAAGGATTTTTATCGCTGACTAAAGATAAGTACGTTTTTAAAAGCTGCAACGAGTAGTCACAGTTACAGTAAAGTAACTTCTCAAATTGAAAGGTGTAAATGTCGATAACGTTTTGTGTAGCCTTATGGCATTTTTAAACGTTAATGGTATCAAAAAATCCAATTTTGCCGGTCCCAAAGTTCCAATTGATCGGAACTGCCGGTACGTAAGCGACGGGCGAAGATTTATTTTATACTAGAGTGAATAAGGTACAAATCACTTTAATTCGTCTTCCCTCTGTCGAGGAGGACCGGTCAAGAAACCCTCGAAAAAGGTAGGGCGGGGATGATAAGGGAATGGCTCCTGCGGAATCTCCGAGTAGGCATAATTGGTTCGTTTAGAAACGTTCGTCTCTTTTAACAGGAGGTAAAAAGATTACCGAGGGTTAAAACTTTCGATGACACGGCCAGTCGGAGAGGCGTATTTCGTAGGCTTTTCTTAAGATAAATGGTGTAAAATTATGAAGTTGAGGTGGTTTGTCTCAAAAAAATAAAAACTTTGGGTCGTAACATTACGTGGCAGCTATACCTACTTAGTTCTGCTATGGAAATGCTAACATGGAAATATTTTTTAACTTTTCCCATATACTTTTCTTGGGGAAGTCATTTAAAAATATGTTAAGTACAAAAGTTATAAAACACTTCAAGGCCTACAAAAAATCCTTATAACATCACTGCGTCACATCGAAAACAAAAGAATTACCAATGTTTATTTAATTTGAAAGGCCGCCATTTTGTTTTTGCTAAGCCTGTTTGGCTTATTAACGAACTTAATCGCGACATTTTTCCCAAAGTGTTTTTGTGTGTTCGATGTTGCCCCCCACGGTGCCACTCCTTTCAAAAACCTAAACTAACTTAACTGAATAAGAAGATTTATTTAATAGGAAAAAGGTGTCTACGACTACGGCCAGGGTTCAAAACCGGAAAATAAGTTGTGAGATAAATATAGACGGTTTAAGAGAACAACGAATGTCACGATATATCCGTCCGAACTGCAAGGAAGGGTAACCACCGACACGTGTTTCAACCTTCAAAAGTTTAGGAAAGTTAGAAGGATATTTAAGTTATAATTGAATATGCATTTAGAACGAAAATATTGGACGAACGACAGTAACTGCATAAGTAGTAATTTCATGGCGATTGTATTACCCTTTCAGTTCTCCAAAGAATCAGGTGAATCCTTATCTATCGAACAGGCATTTCGCAAATTTTTCTTTCCCCATGAACACTTCAGATGATCTTTAAGGGTAGGAAAATTACACAAAGGTCTAAAATTTGGGCCCGGGTTACGTAGGGACGTTTTTTTTTCACGATCGCCGAAAATTTTATTTATGAAAGGGCAGCGGTGAAAGGGCTTAATGCGAAACCTTTTACACCGCCTTGCAGGAGCACTCAAAATTCGCGCCGTGTTCGGCCCGCGTCTGAGCGTATCTCTTCGGATTTTATGGCTGTTTTGTCGCGCGTTATTATGTGGTCGGCATTATTTTCAACCCTTACGAACGCCCTTCGGCGCCAAAATTGCCGCCGTAAAAGCGCTAATGGAGGACATACCTAAACTTGAAGTATCGTCGTAGCTTTACGGTCAAATAAAAATACCTTATTCGTGAAATAAGCTAAAAACTGTCGGATAGATAGCTGTATGGGTATTTTATTTTGGAAAATACTATTAATAAAAATGTTTGCAATAAAATGATTTTATTACATAATAAAGTTCGTTTTATGGCGTGAAAATCTATACGTATGTACTTTTCTTTAAAATGGTTACTTGTAATTTAATATTTTTGCAGTATTAAGTTTCTTTTGTCCCCGTCTTTGTTATGTTATAAAAGAATCGGGAATGTCAAAGGTAGACGAGTTCTTGTAAGGATTAGATTACTCGTCAGTTATCATTAGGGGTAACAATTTCATTTTTGCCCTCTAGATAATGATAGATAAATAGGAAAATAATTAGTGTCTCAGAACAGGGATATTTAGTAAAACTATTGGCCATTAGATAGGGAAAAGCACCTCGAAATGGAATGTTTCAAAGGGGGAAAACATAGGTTATCCGACCTTTGGCGGAATGCGGTACGGGGATTAAGGGACCCTGAGCGACATCGGGCTATTTACCTCTTAGCTGACGAAATTACAGAATTTCTTGTGTACCACTCTATTATCGTTGACTAATTGTTCCTTTATTTTATATTTGCACCCGAAAAGGACAAATCATTTCTTACTCTTAAGAATTAATCATACTTTTCTTTTTTTTAATGCTTTCATCTCGGCATAAATTACCTCGGAATGACAAGGTTACGAAAGGATCAAACGCCCTTTCCAGATTTAAAGAGAACGTACAACCTAACAAGGGACAGACGGTCACTGCTTAAAGATCAGACCAATCACCACGGTTATGGTACAATGGAACGCCCTTTCCATATTTGAAGAGAACGTTCAATCTTACATGGGAAAGAAAGTCCCTGCATAAAGATCAGAATAATCAGCAAGGTTACGGAACCATCGAACGCCCATTCCAGATTTGAAGGATACCTTGAATCTTACAAGGGACAGAAAGTCCCTTCTTAAGGATCAAACCAATCACCAAGGTTATGGAACCATGGAAAACCCTTTCCAGATTTGAAGAGAACGTTCAATCTTACATGGGAAAAAAGGTCCCTGCGTAAGGATCAGAATAATCACCAAGGTTATGGAACCATGGAACGCCCTTTCGAGATTTGAAGAAAGCGTGCAACCTTACAAGAGGCAGAAGGTCCCTGCGTAAAGATCAGAATAATCAACAAAATTACGGAACCATCGAACGCCCATTCCAGATTTGAAGGATACCTTGAATCTTACAAGGGACAGAAAGTCCCTTCTTAAGGATCAGACCAATCACCAAGGTTATGGAACCATGGAAAACCCTTTCCAGATTTGAAGAGAACGTTCAATCTTACATGGGAAAAAAGGTCCCTGCGTAAGGATCAGAATAATCACCAAGGTTATGGAACCATGGAACGCCCTTTCGAGATTTGAAGAAAGCGTGCAACCTTACAAGAGGCAGAAGGTCCCTGCGTAAAGATCAGAATAATCAACAAAATTACGGAACCATCGAACGCCCATTCCAGATTTGAAGGATACCTTGAATCTTACAAGGGACAGAAAGTCCCTTCTTAAGGATCAGACCAATCACCAAGGTTATGGAACCATGGAAAACCCTTTCCAGATTTGAAGAGAACGTTCAATCTTACATGGGAAAAAAGGTCCCTGCGTAAGGATCAGAATAATCACCAACTACTCCACAACACACAACACTCCACAGAACAATTCCAACTACGGAACAGTGGAACGCCCTTTCCAAATTTGAAGAGAACGTTCAATCTTACGAGGGACAGAAAGTCCCTGCGTAAGGATCAGACTAATCACCAAGGTTATGGAACCATGGAACGCCCTTTCGAGATCTGAAGAAAACGTGCAATCTTACAAGAGGCAGACGGTCCCTGCGTAAGGATCAGACTGTAATCACCAGTGTACATAAATTGTGTACACTATGTAGTGTACAGAAAAAGGTGTACAATGGATCTAGCCTAAAGGCAGAACGATCGTGTGTTCCGTGTTCCGACTACCTTATACGGTGAAATAGATTGCGCTATAGATCCTGAAGAGTCGTTACTATTCACTAGATGGCGTTACCGATACCAATACGGATTCTTAGATGGAATGAAAAATTAAAATGTGCCTGTAACAATTTTAATACTTGAAAACTACATAAATACACTAGCTAGAGACACATTTTGCAGCGATATCCCGCTTAGTGACTTCAATATTTCTTAAGCAAAGTTTTGCTTTTACGCTTTTTCGTACCGATTGTTAATTAAACTTCAAGGGGACCTCCGCAGAGATACCGAAATTTAATTTTTCGCCGACACCGTCTCTTCCTGTACGGGGGAGCCTCCTCTTATCGCCGACCACCCCAGGACAAAAACGTTATCCTAGCCGACCGTAAACTAACCCCGAAACCCTTTCGGTGCGATTGGATGACCCGACTTTAATTCTCTATCCGCCCACAGACAAATATCTTCCTAACATAGGCAGGGAGTTTATTTCCCTTTCTCGGTCCGGTGGACGGTTCTAAGGGATCATTGTAGAAGTGAAGTCGCTGCGATATCAATAGTTGCATCGCAGTAGACCTAAAGTCGTTCGCTTTCAGTGGTAGGCAATTAAGGGGTCGTTTCTACTTGTGGAAGTTTGCTTTGTTTCGGATTGTGTGAACTTCTCCGAGGATTACGATAGTCCGCCTTGGCTGTTGCGGGAAATAAATGAAATATCTTTAAGTTGGAGATACAATGGGGTAGTCTTTGTAAGATTAGAAGTGCGCTTGAGCAAGCTGGAGAAATTTTGTAAACCCGTATGAGTTGGTGCAGCAAGCAAAGACATATTTTAAACATATTATCACTAGTGACAGTGAAATCTCGATAATTCAAAGTGTCAAGGGGCAAGAAAATAAAGTATAAGTATCGAATCAAATGTTGTAGGTATAAAATATCAATGTGCCACGTTTTGGTCGAGCTGTTTTTTTTTTTAATTTTATTGTAAAAAAACGCAAAAGCTCAGATTTTTCTAGATTTTGAATTTTTATCATCTCTGATCCATATTAAACAACGTTTTTGGGTCCGTCTGCTGTAAAATTTTATCGAACTCTGTAACCTGGGGTAACAGTGGTCCGTACTACTGGGGCCCCGGTCCAAACAACCTAAGTAATGCGAAATGCTGTTATCACTTTCAAGTTGTCACAAAAATATGTTCTGAAAATAATCTTGCCAAGCTTAGAAAAGAACGTTATCATGGTTGCCAGGCTTAAAAGTTGTTACTATCTAAAGTTGTAACGCTCGCTCTCCTTTCCCTCAATCAGTACGTCCTGCGTAAGAGCTCAGAGGTCGAAAAGCAACTCCGTAGTACACAATGCTTCCCTCGGAACCTATATCCGCCTTAACAAAATGGCGTCGCCGAAACTGTACGCGGGCGAAGGCAACTAGGATCGTCTGCACAGCCACTAGAGAAGAAAAAAAGCAATACCATGCAATAATGTTCAACGCAGTGTCCGTACTACTGTGGCCCCGGTCCAAACACCCTAAGTAATGGGAAACGCTCTTCTCGGTTTGAGCCGTAACCTGCAAATTATTTTTCTTATATTTTTAGATTCCTTCTTGAAAATGTAAATCCATTCCCTTTGTTATTACATACAATTCAAAAATAAGCATGATTTATTAACGTTAAATCGCGAGGCTTACACCGATTGTATTTACTTGTTCAATATAAGAAAGCTATAGTAATGTTTCTTTTTCGCGAAGGACCGTAAAACGAACTTAATTCAGAAGGAATTAGATTCATAAATTATTTATGCGAAAGGTGTTTTGCTTAGTCAGATTGCTCCGGGCATGAATAATTCACAATTCTCTGAATTAGTTACCCATTGAGTATCGCAAATGCTGCTAAATATTCAATGACGTACCTTTAATTTTTTAATTATCCTCCTTCAAAGCGCTCACTCCCCTTCATCGCTTCATTTTAACGTTATTAAACACAAAACGGGTGTAATTTAAAAGAACGTGGATGAAGGAATGAAACGTTCCACGACAAAAGACTAACTGAAAGATTAGTTCTAACTTCCACCCATTTAATGCTTTGACAACAAGATTTCTTTTTCTTCCCCAGGATTAAGCGGCGACAGGTTTCGTTTCAACGAAAACGGCGACGGCCCTGCCAGGTACAAAATCAAGCACTTCAAGCAAACGTCCGAAAACAAGTACGCCTGGATCACCGTCGGGGAGTATCTGGAAGGAGAGCTGAAATTGAATATGTCAGGTAGGTGGTCATTTAGACTTGCATGAAGGTGGAGGGGAATCTAATGAAATCCCTTAATAATGCTGAAAACTTTAATGGAAAAATTCCTAGGCGCGTTTAAAAGTGCGGACGTAATGCTGTTGCATTTTTAATAAAAGTTGGTTAGGATTAATATGGGAATCTCTTGCGTCCACGACGGGGATTCGTTTTTGGTTTTAATTAATTTTTGTGGAAGTGCTTGCGAGAGAAATTAGTTTGAGAATTTCTTGCCTGTGTGTTTAAAATTATTATTTCTGTCGTTACACAAATTGGTGCCATTGTTTAGCGTAGATACGTAGATAGAAAGATACGAGATAGAAATTAAAATTTAATTAGAATCACAAACAAATGTTTCATGAGTGTATATGTGATGCTGATTTTGACTGAACGTGGAGAATGCCTCAAGAAACAAAAGGGGTAAAAACCGTTACACTTAAAATCACCAAATCAGTTTTGAGCAATAAACGTTATATGAAGTTTTTTTGATAAATCAATCGGTTAATCAAAAATGTTTCTTGAAATAAGACTCTTCAATTGGCTCCGTGCCATTGGAATTTTTTTTATATCAATAATTTCCTTCATTAATTCATTAACTAAGGACCAATCAGGCGGCTCGAGTATCGTCTGCACCCCCAAACCCATGAGCCCAAAATTAACGAAATTTCTTACGATTGGAGCTATTTAAAATTTCCCCCCTGAACCACGACTTTAGGTACTTGCGCCTCCCATATTTTCGAGAAATGAAAATGTCTTTCCATGGCCACGCCCCTTATGGGCGTTTCATTTTTATTTGAGTTTCACTATGACAGCGTGTTTCAGTAAAGCTATAAAGCTGCTCCTCGTCATTCCAACGTGTTCCAAATTTGCTCCGCGGAAAACGTCAGCTGGTCCGGCGCGTTGTAATGCTCAAACACGACGATGTCGTTGGACCCCCGTTCCAAAAACGGGGCCGGTAGGTACAGCACCTGCTGCGGCCCCAACAGGAAATGCCTCCCTAAGACGAACCCGTTGACTATAGTTATCCCTTTGGTCCACTGGGTCATATCGAGGAACGTGTCTTGCGGCTCGTCATCGATGTCCAAGGTGAAGTGGTACAAAGCCGGCGTGGCGACCCTGGAAGACACCTCCTTCCAACCGTCCAGGGCGTTGTTCCAAGATTTCCTAAACTCCAACGGTACGATCTGCCAATCGGTGACGTGTTCGTCGTTGACGTAGACCGGATCGGTCAGACCCTTCAAATGGATCTTGCCTTGGCTGTTGCGGCCGAAATTCTCGACCACCAGGTCCAGGGTTACGTCCTCTAGGGCTTCGCTGTTCAGCGTGATGGTGGAATTGATGAGGTACCAAAAGCCAAAACCGTTTAAATCCGTCTTGTTCGTAGGGGCGTTGGATATCAGCTCTCCGTTAACCAAGACCAAAACGGTGTCTTTAACGTAATCGGAAATTTTCAAAATGGAGTTTCGTGGCAAGGTGAGTCCGGTTTTTCTATACACGATGTAACCGAAACTCTGGCCTGAACCGTTGTTGATGTCGAGGTATTCCATGGGTAAAACATCCTCGCTGGTTATTTTGTCGGGGAAGGCGTCTATTATCGTCGAAAGCAGTATTTGTCCATCGGGGTCCAACGATGGGTATTGGACTAGAGGTGAGACCTCGGGCTGGTCGACCGTTTTGGTTTGCACTGTATTGCGAGCTGCTATCACCTCCTTAATGGCCTCGTACTTATCGGTGTATCCTCCGTATTCAGTAATTGGGGAGTCGTAATCGTAGCTCGTTGTGTCCGGTAGGGTCCCAGTGCCTCCGTTTAAAAACCCGAAGGAAGTGCTACCTGGAAGCAAAGCAGCGACGTTTATGTTGATCACAGTTACATTTTTGGATTTAAAAGTTTCGATTACCAAATTAAACAGGAAATGGTTACCAATAAAAGAAGTACTTGCAAATGCAGCCGAATGCCAAAACAAATTACTGTGGTTTAGAGAAGCGATCGAAAAGGACGAGGAAGGCTGCAGATAGTTTTTAGGTTCGTGCGAACTTAAAACGTCTCAAGTATCAAACAGTGCCTCTTTGGCGTTTTCTCTTTACGTCAATAATTTAACTTCCCATCGAAACCTAATTTGAAGCACTGGTGGTTTGATGTAAAATCCGTCATTGGCGGTAAAGCTGGAATTGGCTGGGGAAAATTCTGACGCCACGACGTAGCCCAACTGATCGACCATTAGACTGAAAGTGGATTGGTGAAACGAGATAGTTACTAGACTACTGATGGTACGGGATTTTATTTACGAAGTTGGTACTGAGAGCTGGCAAGAAAAAGAAGCAAAAAGTAGGGGATTCAGGGATCAGATTTTGATGAGAAAAGAATGAGTGAACATTATTGAACATAACGCTTCGTGTCGAATAACGTGAATCAACCTGTATGGATAATGAACACGAATTATCCTTTTCACACCTTCACACCACAAGCTTTCCTTACCTACAAACATGTACATGTTCACAGACGCTGGATAATCCAGGATATTCTCCAGCTTAGCCCTGTAGTAGCTCGCAGTTTTATGGCTGTGCTTGTCCGTCCAGTGATCGAACCAGCCGGTATACGATTCCATGGCTAACGACGGCTTGTTTTCCTGCATGGTGTTCAACCAATCGAGCATCTCCTTGGGGTCGCCAGCGAAGTTGGCCGCCTGCAGGACGCCCTCTATCGCGCCCAGTTTCTCGTTACGAGGGGGGTCAGAGGTGCACAACAGCTCTACAATGCCGTGATCGAGGAACATTTGCTTCAGTGCGTTCTTATACGTCGAATCGTTCAGTTTCGTCGTGCCGTACTCGTTCTCCAACTGGAAGAGTACGATGGGGCCGCCCTTCTGGAACTGTAACGGTTCCAGCCTGGGCAGGAGCTGGTCGAACCACCTGGTGACGTAGGTGAGGTACCATTCGTCTTCGGCGTTCCTCAGGGACTTACATTTCCTCGCTATCCAGCTCGGCGATCCCCCGAACTCCCACTCGGAGTTGATGTAGGGACCCGCCCGGATTATCACGAACAGGTCCTCCTCCTTGGCCGTCTGTACGAATTCCTCTAGATGAAGGAAGTCCTCGTAGTCGGAGCCACCGTCACCGAAGTCGTACACTCCTGAAATTATTCGGGATTTGTAATGAGGGTTTGAGTTAGGGGATCGGCGCCCAAACCTGAATGAGGTTCGTGCACGTTCCACGGGGTGTACGTTTCCACCGTGTTCAAACCGGCTGCTCGCATTTTCCTCAGCCTGTCCCTCCAGTAGGCTCTGGGCACGCGAAAGTAATGAAAAGCGCCGCTGTAGATGGTGATGTTTTTGCTATTCAGGGTGAAATACGCCTGATCCGCCGATAGACCTTCTGTAATACCATCTGACGTGTAGTATTCGTATAGGGTAGGAAGATCTGCCCGGATTGTTCCAACGGAACAAATCAGGAAGGACAAGAAATAACCTACAGCATCCATTCTATCAAAAGTTATTAAATGTGTGCCGAATCCTACTGAAAACAAGTCCCTTAAGTAAGAGTATCATGTAGGTCCTGCGTCATATCGATATAATTTCAATGTAACAAGGTGATAACGCATTCAAGCATGTGTTACTATGTGATGCTCGATTAAGTAAGTGCACTTGAATTTCCAATCTTGCAAATGATAAAAAAACCTCATCTTAATTATCATTGAAATTGATAAGGTGGCAGTTTAAATACAATTATGATTATTTTACCGAGCTGATAATAAGGAGTCTTCTCTACTTCTCTTTCTTCTTCTACATCCCACCGTCCCAGCGTGTTTTCACAGGAACTATCCCGATACAGGGGCTGTCGTTACACTATTTCATCTTTTATTAATTACACTTAATAATATATCCCTAATCTGTAAATCTAAGCAGAGTTTCACAAGCCTGATCTATTCATGTGATTGATTAAGCCCTCTTAGCTTCCTTTTTTGCTGCTATTGGCTAATAAGCAAAGGTATTGTGTATTGTCAGCAAGGTGAAATGTGATTGTTAGGAATCTAACCAAACTCCTTATGTGATGTATTGAAACAATGACCCACAGAATTAACAGACGACCGAGAGATTTCTCGTACTCTCCGCTGTGTGTTTTTATAGTGGAAGATTTCTATTCAAAGATATAATCAATTGAAGTTCTCATTTAAGGCTCTCGACTTTAGGCCTGAAAGTCAAGGAAAAATGTGTTTACGACTACGACAAGGATTCGAAATGAAATAGCCATCCGAAAAATTCCCTGGCGCGTTTAAAAGTGCGGATGTAATGCTGTTGCATTTTTAATAAAAGTTGGTTAGGATTAATATGGGAATCTCTTGCGTCCACGGCGGGGATGCGTTTTTGGTTTTAATTAATTTTTGTGGAAGTGCTTGCGAGAGAAATTAGTTGGACAATTTCTTGCATGTGTGTTTAAAATTATTATTTCTGTCGTTACACAAATTGGTGCCATTGTTTAGCGTAGATACGTAGATAGAAAGATACGAGAAAGATAGGAGATAGAAATTAAAATTTAATTAGAATCACAAACAAATGTTTCATGAGTGTATGTGTGATGCTGATTTTGACTGAAAGTGGAGAATGCCTCAAGAAACAAAAGGGGTGAAAACCGTTACACTTAAAATAACCAAAGAAATCGGTAGGGGAGTCAGTTTTGAGCAATAAACGTTATATGAAGTTTTTTTGATAAATCAATCGGTTAATCAAAAATGTTTCTTGAAATAAGACTCTTCAATTGGCTCCGTGGCATTGGAATTTTTTTGTATATCAATAAATTCCTTCATTAATTAACTAAGGACCATTCAGGCGGCTCGAGTATCGTCTGCACCCCCAAACCCATGAGCCCGAAATTAACGAAATTTCTTACTATTGGAACTATTCAAAATTTCCCCTCTGAACCACTACTTTAGGTTCTTGCGCCTCCCATATTTTCGAGAAATGAAAATGTCTTTCCACGGCCCCGCCCCTTATGGGCGTTTCATTTTTATTTGAGTTTCACTATGACAGCGTGTTTCAGTAAAGCTATAAAGCTGCTCCTCGTCATTCCAACGTGTTCCAAATTTGCTCCGCGGAAAACGTCAGCTGGTCCGGCGCGTTGTAATGCTCAAACACGACGATGTCGTTGGACCCCCGTTCCAAAAACGGGGCCGGTAGGTACAGCACCTGCTGCGGCCCCAACAGGAAATGCCTCCCTAAGACGAACCCGTTGACTATAGTTATCCCTTTGGTCCACTGGGTCATATCGAGGAACGTGTCTTGCGGCTCGTCATCGATGTCCAAGGTGAAGTGGTACAAAGCCGGCGTGGCGACCCTGGAAGACACCTCCTTCCAACCGTCCAGGGCGTTGTTCCAAGATTTCCTAAACTCCAACGGTACGATCTGCCAATCGGTGACGTGTTCGTCGTTGACGTAGACCGGATCGGTCAGACCCTTCAAATGGATCTTGCCTTGGCTGTTGCGGCCGAAATTCTCGACCACCAGGTCCAGGGTTACGTCCTCTAGGGCTTCGCTGTTCAGCGTGATGGTGGAATTGATGAGGTACCAAAAGCCAAAACCGTTTAAATCGGTCTTGTTCGTAGGGGCGTTGGATATCAGCTCTCCGTTAACCAAGACCAAAACGGTGTCTTTAACGTAATCGGAAATTTTCAAAATGGAGTTTCGTGGCAAGGTGAGTCCGGTTTTTCTATACACGATGTAACCGAAACTCTGGCCTGAACCGTTGTTGATGTCGAGGTATTCCATGGGTAAAACCTCCTCGCTGGTTATTTTGTCGGGGAAGGCGTCTATTATCGTCGAAAGCAGTATTTGTCCATCGGGGTCCAACGATGGGTATTGGACTAGAGGTGAGACCTCGGGCTGATCGACCGTTTTGGTTTGCACTGTATTGCGAGCTGCTATCACCTCCTTAATGACCTCGTACTTATCGGTGTATCCTCCGTATTCAGTAATTGGGGAGTCGTAATCGTAGCTCGTTGTGTCCGGTAGGGTCCCAGTGCCTCCGTTTAAAAACCCGAAGGAAGTGCTACCTGGAAGCAAAGCAGCGACGTTTATGTTGATCACAGTTACATTTTTGAATTTAAAAGTTTCGATGGTAGAACCTGCAGATAACGTCCCTTGCCACTTTGAACCAAATTAAACAGGAAATGGTTACCAATAAAAGAAGTACTTGCAAATGCAGCCGAATGCCAAAACAAATTACTGTGGTTTAGAGAAGCGATCGAAAAGGACGAGGAAGGCTGCAGATAGTTTTTAGGTTCGTGCGAACTTAAAACGTCTCAAGTATCAAACAGTGCCTCTTTGGCGTTTTCTCTTTACGTCAGTAATTTAACTTCCCATCGAAACCTAATTTGAAGCACTGGTGGTTTGATGTAAAATCCGTCATTGGCGGTAAAGCTGGAATTGGCTGGGGGAAATTCTGACGCCACGACGTAGCCCAACTGATCGACCATTAAACTGAAAGTGGATTGGTGAAACGAGATAGTTACTAGACTACTGTTGGTACGGGATTTTATTTACGAAGTTGGTACTGAGAGCTGGCAAGAAAAAGAAGCAAAAAGTAAGGGATTCAGGGATCAGATTTTGATGAGACAAGAATACATTATTGAACATAACGCTTCATGTCGAATAACGTGAATAACCCTGAATGCATGATGGACACGAATTATTCTTTTCTTCACACCTTCACACCACAAGCTTTCCTTACCTACAAACATGTACATGTTCACGGACGCTGGATAATCCAGGATATTCTCCAGCTTAGCCCTGTAGTAGCTCGCAGTTTTATGGCTGTGCTTGTCCGTCCAGTGATCGAACCAGCCGGTATACGATTCCATGGCTAACGACGGCTTGTTTTCCTGCATGGTGTTCAACCAATCGAGCATCTCCTTGGGGTCGCCAGCGAAGTTGGCCGCCTGCAGGACGCCCTCTATCGCGCCCAGTTTCTCGTTACGAGGGGGGTCAGAGGTGCACAACAGCTCTACAATGCCGTGATCGAGGAACATTTGCTTCAGTGCGTTCTTATACGTCGAATCGTTCAGTTTCGTCGTGCCGTACTCGTTCTCCAACTGGAAGAGTATGACGGGGCCGCCCTTCTGGAACTGTAACGGTTCCAGCCTGGGCAGGAGCTGGTCGAACCACCTGGTGACGTAGGTGAGGTACCATTCGTCTTTGGCGTTCCTCAGAGACTTACATTTCCTCGCTATCCAGCTCGGCGATCCCCCGAACTCCCACTCGGAGTTGATGTAGGGACCCGCCCGGATTATCACGAACAGGTCCTCCTCCTTGGCCGTCTGTACGAATTCCTCTAGATAAAGGAAGTCCTCGTAGTCGGAGCCACCGTCGCCGAAGTCGTACACTCCTGAAATTATTCGGAATTTGTAATGAGGGTTTAAGTTAGGGATCGGCGCCCAAACCTGAATGAGGTTCGTGCACGTTCCACGGGGTGTACGTTTCCACCGTGTTCAAACCGGCTGCTCGCATTTTCCTCAGCCTGTCCCTCCAGTAGGCTCTGGGCACGCGAAAGTAATGAAAAGCGCCGCTGTAGATGGTGATGTTTTTGCTATTCAGAGTGAAATACGCCTGATCCGCCGATAGACCTTCTGTAATACCATCTGACGTGTAGTATTCGTATAGGGTAGGAAGATCTGCCCGGATTGTTCCAACGGAACAAATCAGGAAGGACAAGAAATAACCTACAGCATCCATTCTATCAAAAGTTATTAAATGTGTGCCGAATCCTACTGAAAACAAGTCCCTTAAGTAAGAGTATCATGTAGGTCCTGCGTCATATCGATATAATTTCAATGTAACAAGGTGATAACGCACTCAAGCATGTGTTACTATGTGATGCTCGATTAAGTAAGTGCACTTGAATTTCCAATCTTGCAAATGATAAAAAAAAACCTTATCTTAATTGTCATTGAAATTGATAAGGTGGCAGTTTAAATACAATTATGATTACTTTAGCGAGCTGATAATAAGGAGTCTTCTCTACTTCTCTTTCTTCTTCTACATCCCGCCGTCCCAGCGTGTTTTCACAGCAACTATCCCGATACAGGGGGTGTCGTTACACTATTTCATCTTTTATTAATTACACTTAATAATATATCCCTAATCTGCAAGTCTAAGCAGAGTTTCACAAGCCTGATCTATTCATGTGATTGATTAAACCCTCTTAGCTTCCTTTTTTGCTGCTATTGGCTAATAAGCAAAGGTATTGTATATTGTCAGCAAGGTGAAATGTGATTATTAGGAATCTAACCAAACTCCTTATGTGATGTATTGAAACAATGACCCACAGAATTAACAGACGACCCAGAGATTTCTCGTACTGTCCGCTGTGTGTTTTTACAGTGGAAGACTACTATTCAAAGATATAATCAATTGAAGTTCTCATTTAAGGCTCTCGACTTTAGGCCTGAAAGTCAAGGAAAAATGTGTTTACGACTACGACAAGGATTCGAAATGAAATAGCCATCCGAAAAATTCCCGGGCGCGTTTAAAAGTGCGGACGTAATGCTGTTGCATTTTTAATAAAAGTTGGTTAGGATTAATATGGGAATCTCTTGCGTCCACGGCGGGGATGCGTTTTTAGTTTTAATTAATTTTTGTGGAAGTTCTTGCGAGAGAAATTAGTTGGAGAATTTCTTGCCTGTGTGTTTAAAATTATTATTTCTGTCGTTACACAAATTGGTGCCATTGTTTAGCGTAGATACGTAGATACAAAGATACGAGATAGAAATTAAAATTTAATTAGAATCACAAACAAATGTTTCATGAGTGTGTGTGTGATGCTGATTTTGACTGAAAGTGGAGAATGCCTCAAGAAACAAAAGGGGTGAAAACCATTACACTTAAAATCACCAAATCAGTTTTGAGCAATAAACGTTATATGAAGTTTTTTTGATAAATCAATCGGTTAATCAAAAATGTTTCTTGAAATAAGACTCTTCAATTGGCTCCGTGGCATTGGAATTTTTTTGTATATCAATAAATTCCTTCATTAATTCATTAACTAAGGACCATTCAGGCGGCTCGAGTATCGTCTGCACCCCCAAACCCATGAGCCCGAAATTAACGAAATTTCTTACTATTGGAACTATTCAAAATTTCCCCTCTGAACCACTACTTTAGGTTCTTGCGCCTCCCATATTTTCGAGAAATGAAAATGTCTTTCCACGGCCCCGCCCCTTATGGGCGTTTCATTTTTATTTGAGTTTCACTATGACAGCGTGTTTCAGTAAAGCTATAAAGCTGCTCCTCGTCATTCCAACGTGTTCCAAAATTGCTCCGCGGAAAACGTCAGCTGGTCCGGCGCGTTGTAATGCTCAAACACGACGATGTCGTTGGACCCCCGTTCCAAAAACGGGGCCGGTAGGTACAGCACCTGCTGCGGCCCCAACAGGAAATGCCTCCCTAAGACGAACCCGTTGACTATAGTTATCCCTTTGGTCCACTGGGTCATATCGAGGAACGTGTCTTGCGGCTCGTCATCGATGTCCAAGGTGAAGTGGTACAAAGCCGGCGTGGCGACCCTGGAAGACACTTCCTTCCAACCGTCCAAGGCGTTGTTCCAAGATTTCCTGAACTCCAACGGTACGATCTGCCAATCGGTGACGTGCTCGTCGTTGACGTAGACCGGATCGGTCAGACCTTTCAAATGAATCTTGCTTTGGCAGTTGCGGCCGAAATTCTCGACCACCAGGTCCAGGGTTACGTCCTCTAGGGCTTCGCTGTTCAGCGTGATGGTGGAATTGATGAGGTGCCAAAAGCCAAAACCGTTTAAATCCGTCTTGTTCGTAGGGGCGTTGGATATCAGCTCTCCGTTAACCAAGACCAAAACGGTGTCTTTAACGTAATCGGAAATTTTCAAGATGGAGTTTCGTGGCAAGGTGAGTCCGGTTTTTCGATACACGATGTAACCGAAACTCTGGCCTGAACCGTTGTTGATGTCGAGGTATTCCATGGGTAAAACCTCCTCGCTGGTTATTTTGTCGGGGAAGGCGTCTATTATCGTCGAAAGCAGTATTTGTCCATCGGGGTCCAACGATGGGTATTGGACAAGAGGTGAGACCTCGGGCTGATCGACCGTTTTGGTTTGCACTGTATTGCGAGCTGCTATCACCTCCTTAATGGCCTCGTACTTATCGGTGTATCCTCCGTATTCAGTAATTGGGGAGTCGTAATCGTAGCTCGTTGTGACCGGTAGGGTCCCAGTGCCTCCGTTTAAAAACCCGAAGGAAGTGCTACCTGGAAGCAAAGCAGCGACGTTTATGTTGATCATAGATACATTTTTTGATTCAAAAGTTTCGGCGGTGGAACCTGCAGAAAACGTCCCTTGCCACTTTGAACCAAATTAAACAGTAAATGGTTCTCAATAAAAAAAGTACTTGCAAATGCAGTCGAATGCCAAGACAAATTACTGTGGTTTAGAGAAACGATCGAAAAGGACGAGGAAGGCTGCAGATAGTTTTTAGGTTCGTGCGAACTTAAAACGTCTCAAGTATCAAACAGTGCCTCTTTGGCGTTTTCTCTTTACGTCAATAATTTAATTTGAAGCACTGGTGGTTTGATGTAAAATCCGTCATTGGCGGTAAAGCTGGAATTGGCTGGGGGAAATTCTGACGCCACGACGTAGCCCAACTGATCGACCATTAGACTGAAAGTGGATTGGTGAAACGAGATAGTTACTAGACTACTGTTGGTACGGGATTTTATTTACGAAGTTGGTACTGAGAGCTGGCAAGAAGAAGAAGAAGCAAAAAGTAAGGGATTCAGGAATCAGATTTTGATGAGACAAGAATACATTATTGAACATAACGCTTCATGTCGAATAACGTGAATAACCCTGAATGCATGATGGACACGAATTATTCTTTTCTTCACACTTTCACGCCACAAGCTTTCCTTACCTACAAACATGTACATGTTCACGGACGCTGGATAATCCAGGATATTCTCCAGCTTAGCCCTGTAGTAGCTCGCAGTTTTATGGCTGTGCTCGTCCGTCCAGTGATCGAACCAGCCGGTATACGATTCCATGGCTAACGACGGCTTGTTTTCCTGCATGGTGTTCAACAAATCGAGCATCTCCTTGGGGTCGCCAGCGAAGTTGGCCGTCCGCAGGACGCCCTCTATCGCGCCCAGTTCCAGGTAATGAGGGGGGTCAGAGGTGCACAACAGCTCTACAATGCCGTGATCGAGGAACATTTGCTTCAGTGCGTTCTTATACGTCGAATCGTTCAGTTTCGTCGTGCCGTACTCGTTCTCCAACTGGAAGAGTATGACGGGGCCGCCCTTCTGGAACTGTAACGGTTCCAGCCTGGGCAGGAGCTGGTCGAACCACCTGGTGACGTAGGTGAGGTACCATTCGTCTTTGGCGTTCCTCAGAGACCTACATTTCCTCGCTATCCAGCTCGGCGATCCCCCGAACTCCCACTCGGAGTTGATGTAGGGACCCGCCCGGATTATCACGAACAGGTCCTCCTCCTTGGCCGTCTGTACGAATTCCTCTAGATGAAGGAAGTCCTCGTAGTCGGAGCCACCGTCGCCGAAGTCGTACACTCCTGAAATTATTCGGAATTTGTAATGAGGGTTTAAGATAGGGATCGGCGCCCAAACCTGAATAAGGTTCGTGCACGTTCCATGGGGTGTACGTTTCCACCGTGTTCAAACCGGCTGCTCGCATTTTCCTCAGCCTGTCCCTCCAGTAGGCTCTGGGCACGCGATAGTAATGAAAAGCGCCGCTGTAGATGGTGATGTTTTTGCTATTCAGAGTGAAATACGCCTGATCCGCCGATAGACCTTCTGTAATACCATCTGACGTGTAGTATTCGTACAGGGTAGGAAGATCCGCCCGGGTTGTTCCAACGGAACAAACCAAGAAGGACAAGAAATAACCTACAACATCCATTCTATCAAAAGTAATTAAATGTCTGCCGAATCCTACTGAAAACAAGTCCCTTAAGTATCATGTAGGTCCTGCGTAATATCGATATAATTTCAATGTAACAAGGTGATAACGCACTCAAGCATGTGTTACTATGTGATGCTCGATTAAGTAAGTGCACTTGAATTTCCAATCTTGCAAATGATAAAAACAAACCTTAACCTAATTGTCATTGAAATTGATAAGGTGGCAGTTTAAATACAATTATGATTACTTTAGCGAGCTGATAATAAGGAGTCTTCTCTACTTCTCTTTCTTCTTCTACATCCCGCCGTCCCAGCGTGTTTTCACAGCAACTATCCCGATACAGGGGGTGTCGTTACACTATTTCATCTTTTATTAATTACACTTAATAATATATCCCTAATCTGTAAGTCTAAGCAGAGTTTCACAAGCCTGATCTATTCATGTGATTGATTAAACCCTCTTAGCTTCCTTTTTTGCTGCTATTGGCTAATAAGCAAAGGTATTGTATATTGTCAGCAAGGTGAAATGTGATTGTTAGGAATCTAACCAAACTCCTTATGTGATGTATTGAAACAATGACCCACAGATTTAACAGACGACCCAGAGATTTCTCGTACTGTCCGCTGTGTGTTTTTACAGTGGAAGATTTCTATTCAAAGATATAATCAATTGAAGTTCTCATTTAAGGCTCTCGACTTTAGGCCTGAAAGTCAAGGAAAAATCTGTTTACGACTACGACAAGGATTCGAAACGAAATAGCCATCCGAACTGCAAGAAACGGTAACCACTGGCAAGTAGACATTTCACGGCTTTCTGCATACAAAAGCGCCTCTGCAGCAGCGCTTCGTCGAGTAGTGGGGGTTTGGTGTCCATAGATATTTTAATAAAGGACGTCAGGTCTTCTCGAGCATTGGGAACACCCATCTTCCTGAAAAGAGATGGGATAAGAACACATTCACCACCCAATGGGCGCCCTTAACCCCTGGCATATTCCCGCTCAACACAATTCCAAAAAGAGTAAACTGATGCTTGAAGTTTCCTTATCGGAACCAAATTTCTTTCATATCGTCAGTGGGGTGTGGAAAAGTTCACCAATTCATCTAGGAAAAATTCACCTACTGAGCAATTGGCCGAATGCACGATTCACCTACCAGCAAATTATCTACCGTGCTTCTTCCTCTTCTTATTGTCGAAAGTTGGCGATCAGTAAGCTGATTTGAACTTGGATGGATGGAAAAGATATGATGTTGAACTGCTCTACCTTTACCATGAGTTTCTCTGCGTCCGGTACCTCTACTTCCCTGTGTGATTGGTTGTAATAAGAATATTTTGCATTGCGTACTACTAAGCTTCCTTCTTTTGATGCCATTGGTAGTCTATTTTGTTGTCGATATAACCACATTCCAATGGCGTCTAGAGAAATTATCAGTGTGGGTCCAAGCGTCCATGCCATAAAGCAATACCGTTTCAATCTTCATAATAGTGGGTAGGTGTTTGTAGTCGGTAACTCTCTCTAGGATTTCTCAACCGCCCACTTTTCTATTGTTTTGGTCATTATAGTTTTCTACGACCTATATTGTAGTGGATGGGCAAGATGGAAGGCATTCCAATACAAGAATATTCAGTTTTATCAGTTAGTTTATTTAAGTGGTAATTACTCTACACTAATCTACGGTGTACCAAATGTGTTTCGAAGAAAACGTCAATTGGTCTGGTGCGCTGTAATGTTCAAAAACGACAATGTCGTTAGACCCTTGCTTCAAGAAGGGAGCCGGCAAGAACAAAGTCTGTTGTGGCCCGGTGAAGAAATGTCGCCCCAATACGAACCCATTAACAATAGTTATACCCTTGGTCCACTGCTGCATATCTATAAACGTGTCTTGCGGTTCGTCATCGATATTCAACGTAAAATGGTACAAAGCCGGCGTGGCGACCCTGGAAGACACCTCCTGCCATCCATCCAGAGCGACGTTCCAGGATTTCTTGAACTCCAACGGTACTATCTCCCAGCCTCTTATCTGCTCCTCGTTGATGTAAACCGGATCGGTTAAACCTTTAAGGTATACGTCTGCGTTGCTGTTCCTACCGAAGTTCTCGACGATCAAATCCAGCGTTACGTTATCCAATGCCTCGTCGTTCAAGATGAGCGTCGAGTTGTAAAGGTTCCAAAAACCGAATCCGTTCAAGTCTAACTCGGTGGTCGGTACGTCGGAGACCAAATCGCCGTTCAGCAAAACGAGGACGGTGTCTCTGACGAACCCCGAGATCTTCAGTAAAGACCCTGGAGGTAAATTAAGTCCAGTCTTCCTGTACACGATGTATCCGTGGATCTGACCAGACTTGTTGTTAATGTCCAACTGTTCCATCGCTAAGACGTCCTCGCTGTGTATTTTGTCTGGAAATTCGTCTATTATCGTGGAAAGTAGCATTTGCCCGTCTGGATCGATGGAGGGGTATCGAATAAGTTCCGTTGCTGCTGGTGGTGTTACCGCTTTGGTTTCGACTGTATTGCTGGCTGCGATCGCTTCTCTTATCACCTCGTATTTGCTTGTGTAAGTGCCTGATTCTGTCACCGGGGCGTTGTAATCGTAGCTCGTTGTTACTGGTAAGAATCTGGGACCGGGCTGGTCGCCTCCTGTTGCCCCGTTTAAGAATCCAAAAGACGTGCCACCTGAAAACAATATACCTAGTAGTAAGAATATATAAGAAGTAGTATGTAAAAATTAAACTGATAAATAAATCAGGGTCTCAAAGGCAGAAGTTCATGGCGAAATCATCTTCGTACGTGCTTCCTTATGGGGGAGCTCTCTCTAGTTCGTAACTACCGTATTTCAAGGGTGAATTGAATGATTTAAACTTACCAATGAACATGTATATATTAACAGACGCAGGATAATCCAAAACGGTCCTTAGTTTACTCTCGAAGCTAGTGGGGGATTCTTGGTGGTGGCTATCGGTCCAGTGGTCGAACTGCGCCGTGTACAACTCCATGACCATCGACGGTTTATTATCCTGTAACATATTCAGATCGTCGAGTGTTTTCTCGGGTTCGCTTAACACATTAGTGGTTTGTAAGGCGTTATGGATAGCGCCCAGTTTCTTGTAGCTAGTCTGGTCTATCGTACATAGTAGCTCAATGATGCCATTGTCCGGGAATAATTGATACAGGACGTTTTTGTACAGGAAATCGTTGATCCCGAGTGATCCCAACTGGTTTTCTATTTGGAACAAGATAATAGCTCCTCCTCTCTGAAACTGTAGCGGCGCGAGTATCGGTAAAAGTTCGTCGAACCACCTCGTCAGGTACGGAATATACCACGGGTCTAGAGCGTTCCTGACCGTGGCGGCCCTTTTGGTGATCCAACTCGGCAGGCCTCCAAATCCGAACTGCGCGTCGATGTAGGGCCCTGCGCGGATTATGACGAACAGGTCCTCTTCCTGCGCAGTTCGCACGAACTCGACCAGGTGCAGGAAATCTGCGTGTTCGGAATCGCCCTCTCCGAAATCGAAGACGGCTAGATGGAATAAAAACAATATATAAGTAGAAATCCGTTAATTTGAATCTGTTATTACAAGGAAATATGGCATCAAAAAGTGTTGAGGAGGTTTAAAGCAAAAGTTGCGACCACCGAAATATGGGGAGGAATGTTCTTCGATCAGTTACCGCTTTTCAGGAAACGTATGAAGTGTTATATCAAAAGTGATACTTCAGGTTGAGTCAGAAATGCCCAAGTATATCAATACTGGGAGCAGTCTGGCATCTTGGGAAAATTTTATGTAGGCTGTATTGGTCCAAATCTCTACGATTTAAAAACCTTTCTAGGGTACTGATATGATTTGAATATCCTGTATTATAAATATGTTGGTGAAAACACGCCCTATTCGTCAGCTCCGCACGGAGGATCCGGGCCCGGGCATCCCTCCGTCCCAGTGTGTTCCCGTCGTCGTCACTTCTCTTCGCCATCCAGGGCCATAACAGGAGGATTAACCGCATAGCATAACAATCTTTATCCCATACTTTGAATATTTGTTGGGAATGTAGGAATGGGCACCTTCCTGTAAACCCTAAAGGATGTTCATCGATAGTGGCATAAGGTGACTGAGTTTAGGACTATCCATAAACATATTCCATATGACACGAAAAGCACCGAATGAGTCGTTCTTCCTCCTCCTCCTGCTCTTAATGTTGTCAAATGTGAGGCAATTAATACATTTAAACCATTTTTTAAACCCTTGCAAGAATGTTTCCAAATACTCATCAAATTTGTAAATATGATATTAGTAAACCGATTGTGGCAGATTGAAAGTAAATACCCTACATGCATGCACACAGGCTTCTCTCGACCCTCTTCCCTGCAGCTTAACAAATTTACAATTACTTTTAAAGATAATATAGGCGTTACATACGAAGAGCAAACCTGAGTACGGCTGGTGGAGATTCCAAGCGACGTACGTTTCCACTGTGTTCAACCCAGCCGCCTTTATTTTCCTTAATCTGTCCCTCCAGTACGCCCTTGGTACCCGGAAGTACTGTATTGCGCCGCTGTATATGGTGAAATTTTTATTATTTAAGGTGAAATACGGTTGTTTATCGGATAAACCCGCGCTAATACCATCGCCTGTGTAATACTCGTATAAAGTCGGTAGATCAGCACAGGTCCACCTTAGGAAACAAGCTAGTAATGGTATCAGGTAATTAGTCTTCGCGGACATTTCGAGGTGTAAAGCGAATCACAGATGAAATATCAGGTATCGATGATTTGTAATTGTTAAGTATTACACCCTGTCAGTTATCAAGTGTTTGCTCGTTGTAGTTTAAATCTATATCACCTCATGTACTCATCTACACTTATTACATGTTATGATTAGAAACACTTGAAACACTTTGGTACCTATCTGTGATGATAATCGATATTTTTATTGAACAACAGGCGAGACGAAGAAATTTGTAGACCTGAGTATACGATATTCAGTTGAGTTTTGTAAAAATTGAGCAAAAAGAAATTGGGTGACCTACGGGAATAACGTGCAAGTAAATGCGAAAAGTTAAAGCAGAGATGGATTGACCAAATTATCGAAGTATGCGAAAATCGGCGGTTTTTACGGTGGTTACAGAGTCGATCACTGGTTCGGAAAATTGTTACACGCCACGGTCGGAAGAATTACGGTAGGGATAATCTCAAAATGTACTAACGTGTGTTGAAAACACTCGAGGACAATAGAGAAAAGTTCCTCCTTCCTAGAAAGCATAGTTGGAGAAATATGCAAGTGAAATGGCGTAAACAATATGGGAAAATAAATACATGTAGGCTCGGTGATATGACATACAACATTTTAAATGAAGCTCTTATATATGCATCGTGTGTTAACACTTCATGGGTCAATTCCTCTAGTTGAAGGTTTCATCAAGAGCTTGTACCGTGTTATATTGTTTATATATTAGTTCAACAAGGTATGATAAACCATGTTATAGAAACAAAATAGCTTGTTTCGCTTTCCCTTAACACGCGACCTGTTGATAGCTAATTTGATACTCGTGTCGCCCTAATAAAACCCGCCAGGGCAAATTTTTATAATCCACGAATTTAGGTGCGCCAGATTGTTAACTTCAACATGCGATCCTTCGATTATGATCGTGTCGTCGAAGTTATCAACGACTTATATACTTATTTAAGCCGCTAATCGTGATTTACGATAGACTCGAAATTTTGTTACGAACATTTACTCAAACGAATGGATTTTCGTGGAGTTCGCGGCGTTGTAGATTCCTTTGTCTCTCGATGTAATCTCATCAACGACCAATTTTTGGTGCTCCGTCTTACTCAGGGAATTACACGGTGATCTAATTCCTCCTCGTCGCTAAAGTTCGTCAACTATTTATCATCAGCCTATACGGAAACCTTGACGATCAATCAAGAAATATCCCCGGCTCCGCGAGCGATCCATTAACGGGAATTCCATTAGTTGTTGCCTCCAGGATTTCCCTAGCGAGGCAGGAGCACGGGCGTTTTTCGGACAATAGTTCGTTGCTAGAGAAAAATTTGTGATCCAAGAGACTAATGTTCTAGTCGAGATCCAAGATCTGGAATAGGTACGTAAATATTTCGGAGATTCGGTAGCGCCGCCTATGCTCAGTGGTGTCGCGCCATTTTGATCCCTAGTGTAGCCGCTCGTAAATTTTGTATACTCAACTATATACGAATGTTTATGTTTCTTAATTTTTCCGGTGTTGAAAATACTGCAAACAAGTGATTTTCGCTTTTAGCACGTTCCAGCTTGTTACCTTCTGACCAACATTCCTTTTACTTCATCTATTACCTCATAAACTTTCTATTGAGAGCTCTCTAATTACGAGGGTTACAGAGGTGAGAGATATTTCGAACAGAAACGGGCAATTTCTTACGTACTTTGGCAAGTACTTACCACACAGCAATTCAAATTACAATTTTAGCCTTCCCTGGTTAAACTTAGGAGCTGATTGAGATATAATGTAATACTGGTTAAGTAAGCTTATGTCTTGTCCACGTTGAGGAATAATCCAATTTGTTATCACTGAGGGATGTTCTCAGCGTATTTCATTTCTTTTGTGATTGTAGACCATACATACATTGGTGGATGCTTCTTCCCTAATTCGATAAAGATGCACCCCCAATTCCCCATGGATGCTAATACGTGAGAGCGCTGCTCGCTCTAATGGTGCCCGCAACTGCATCATCCAGGCAACAACATTAGGAATTAATACAGAGTTGCTCCGACCTTTGGCAGAGGTTTCCCATTCGAGTTCCCAAGCTCTGGTTACCAAAACCTATAAATTGCTCCTGTAGGTACATCATTTCAATCTTCGAAATATGTTCCTACATCTTTCAGGTATATAAATATAACATGTTCATTATACAGAAGTTTATGATAAAGGTTATGCCAAGGTACTTAACCATGGTCTTCCTGATAACCGAAGGACCATTATATTCGACCACTGGGTTTCCATTCAGAGACAATTTTGAAATGACGACATAATTGGTATTATTTCAAGAAGCTTCAAGTGTGAAGGAAAAGGGAAAGAAAACATCGGAAGAATTTCAGCAAATCACTTACCGATCTTCAGGGCTCCTCCAGCAGGTTCTCAGCACTAGGAACAGGAAAAGGGAAGAGTGGAACACGAACAGGAATAGAGGGAATCGTTGCTAAAGTTAAAGAAAAGAATTCGTGAGAAAAATCACGAGATGCGACGTGGGCTGGACACGATGAACGCGGGGTCAATGATCGAATCTCGAGTGAAGACTGGAAATAAACAACTATAACAGTTACATGCGTTTAAATGGGAGATTTGAACATAAGCCCATCTGGGGTGGGTTGCCCATACATTGGATCCCCCCAGGGCGCTCTGTTAGGAGCGTGTATGGAAATTGCCAATCGTCAGCTTAAGCTACTGTCAAGGCCAGCTTTCCCCCATTATTAAGCTCCACGCAAAGGGACCAAAAACTGATCCCTGGAGCAGCAACTCGCCAAGAGCCTCTTAATAGGCCAACTAAGGGAGGATGGAACGTTGTGGGAACACGAGTCTTCCAGAAGAATTACAAAAAGTTTGCCCTGAATTATACGCTCTAAAGACCTACAATTGACTAGGTCTGAAAAAAACTTATGCAAACTACTGGTTATGAAGTATTTTATTTAACTCGTCTTTGGCTACTCTGACGTGTTCCAGATTTGACTGGCGGAAAACGTTAGCTGTTCAGGCGCGTTGTAATGCTCAAACACGACGATATCGTTGGATCCCTGTTTCAAAAACGGAGCCGGTAGATACAACGCCTGCTGAGGCCCGAGCAGGAAATGCCTCCCCAAAACGAACCCGTTGACTATCGTTATCCCCTTGTTCCAGCGTTGCATATCCAGGAAAGTGTCTTGGGGCGCGCCATCGACGTCCAAAGTGAAATGGTACAAGGCCGGCGTGGCGACCCTGGAAGACACCTCCTGCCAACCGGTCAGCGCGTCGTTCCAGGATTTTTTGAACTCCAACGGTATTATCTCCCAGTTAGTGATCTGCTGGTCGTTCACGTAGACGGGTTCGGTTAGACCCTTCGGGTATATCACGCCCTGGCTGTTCCTGCCGAAGTTCTCGACGACCAGGTCTAAGGTGACGCCGCTTAGGTCTTCCTGGTTTAGCGTCAGGGTAGAGTCGTGGAGGTTCCAGAACCCGAATCCGTCCAGGTCGGCCTTCGTGGTGGGAGCGTTAGAGACTAAGACTCCGTCGACTAGGACCAAAACCGTGTCTTTGACGAAGCCTGATATTTTGAGAACTGATCGGGATGGGAGGTCGAGTCCTGTCTTCCTGTACACTATGTAGCCGAAGTTCTGGCCGGACTCGTCGTTGATGTCGAGTTGTTCCATCGAGATTACATTCTCGCTGGTTATCTTGTTGGGGAAATTATCGATGATCGTGGAAATTAACAGCTGTCCGTCGGGATTAAGCGCCTGGTAAGCGATAGGGGCGGTCGCCTCTGGTGGATCGACGGTTTTCGTGCTGACGGTGTTCCTCGTCGCGATCACTTCTTTTATGACGTCGTACTTGGTGCCGTAACCGCCGTATTCCGTGATGGGAGAGTCGTAGTCGTAGCTCGTAGTGTCCAATTGTAGTCCGGAGCTGTTGTGGCTGTTAGCCGTACCGCCGTTCAGAAAGCCGAAGTTCGTGCTGCCTAGAAAAATTAAATGGGTTTCAGTTGAAGAATTGTTGGGTTAGTATTGAGAAGAATGTTTCGCCCTAATTGAATCAACTAACATAGACAGCATAGGCATAAATGACTTGAGCATATGACATGAACATAGATAAGCCGGGAAGGTAATACAACACACCTTCAAGAAAGTAGTTTCAAAAGGAATGGAAGAGGTGGCTGCTGCAACCTGAGTTCAAGCTTTGGAACGAACCATTTGGATTCGCAGCCTTTAAGGCACGAAGTATTGAGGGCGAATTTCACGCTATGGCAAGAATTTTACGTCTATTAAGCCAGATCACGCATTTTATAAGTCCGAATTCTTTATAGCACTATATTGGATTACAAATTTATTTCGTTAGAGACGATTTTATTGCTCCACCCCTTTCCGAGACAAAGGGGATAATCTGGCTTAAGGCAGGTCACCCACGCTTATATCTTCAGAAACAATGAAAATGCAAACATTCACTAAACGTCATAATTTATTGTTGACGATATAGGCAAATTGCCTTTTTTGCCAAATTTCCCATAATCACCCCTTCAACCCCTAGCAAATTTCTCATCCCCCGGAGTACCTCGGAAAACATTTTGCAAATCAAATCAAATCAATTTGGTTATAGGACTTTTGAATTGAGTAGTTCATTTTAATTAAACATTGATATTTTTTTAATGCATAGAAAAATTTAACTTCCTATTTTACTAAACCATTTATAATACATCTCAATTTATTTCTTCTAGTGTCTATTAATTCTATAATTTTTATCAATAGTCCACTCTTAAATTATTGTTAGAAAGACATGAAATTGCTTTAAAAGAATTTCTTTCAAAAGTTACAATTAATGGCTAAGTAAATGTATTGCTTCAAAATAATATATTTTTTGATTATAGAATTGTAGAGAATGTCGTACATAATTTGTTTGTTTTTTAAATGATGTGAGATATTTCACGTTTTTAAATTATTTTTATCAAAATTATTTAAGAGTAGGTAAAAGTTTAACCTTAATTTGCAAACTATGTATAATTAGCAGAAAGGACTTATAATCTAATTGTCAGTATCGTTGAAAAATCACTATATTTTTTCATAGATGCATAATAGGTACAAAAGTAAGAATCAACACTAATGAAAAATCAGGTCATTCAAAATATAAATTAACAGTAAGTATAATTTAACAATCACTTTATTGTTTTTAACAAAACCATTAAAATGATTAACCAAAAAATTCTATTATCTACGATTAAATATACTGTTTGCAGTTTAGGAGGCTTTGTTTGAAAATTTTCGAAAAATAGATATTTTTACTTCTCATGATACTTGATAAATCAATGATACTTTTGTAGAACCAACCTTACTTTACTTTTGTTTTTAATTAATAGATAATTTTGTTGAAGAAATAAAAATATATATTTTGATCCGAATCTAAAAGGATTTTCCTTTGAAAAAACAAAATTATGAATGTTTATTATAATACTATAAATCATATTTTCTTCCAATGTATTTATGTCAATACGTAAAGTTCTGCAATTTTTTTTAAATATGCCTTAAATTTTTAAACTATTTTATGAAACGCCCTAAAATCAGATTTAAAAATAACTTGTGCAAATACTAAAATTGTGCAATAAAATTTTTCAGAACAAGAAATACCTATCTTATAGAGTCTAGTACACTTGTATATAATTAGTAATTAATAAAAACCCAATTTACAATAACACTAACACATTTGGATCACTCAGCATTGAGTGAAACAGTGACATTTCGAAAAGTTGCAACTCCCTTAGAAGTTATTGGGTATCAAGAAAACCGTACTGTAAATTAGAAATTTCGTTGAAATTAATAAATTAAATGGGTTATATGATGGAATTAAAAGTCCAAAAGAAGTAAGCCAGGTCTACATGGCTCTATCTCAATTTGAGCAAAAATCGAACCAACAACGACTTTTCCATTCCTCTTGATAATCTGGTTTAATAGTGATGAAATTATTTCACCCACGCTTACCCCAGTAAAATACAAAAGCGTCATAAAGTGCAAATATTTTTTATAAATTGTTTTGTATTAATGATCAATGACATTTGATACTGCAGGTCATAAAGATTACACCATTGTGACATCTGATAATCTTGTATGTACTTAGTAAATGTTTTGAAATTTCAATAATTCTCAGTTGTATTGGATCTTCTCTTAATATTTTTTATCTACTGTTGCTATTAATGTTATCTCCGATTTTGTCGCCATAATCACTTTTATTCATTAGTCAGAAACATTTTCTTCATTCGTTATTTTCACCTTCACCTTCACCTTCGTTAAAATTAAATCCTGATTGTCGTTTCTAAGGAAACACTCTGACTGCTATTGATATCAATTGCTAGCTTGTATAACTAACTAAGGTGTATTGTAAATTAAATTAGAAACTGTACGTATTCTGGTACGTCAGATAGAATAAAGTTGGCATACATTTTTCCATGATTATCTTGGGTAGATAAAGCAAGTTTGGACCTAAAGCTATGATAGAATGACTTTAACTATTACGTCAGTAATATTTTTAAACCATGAAGAACAATTTTGTGTGATAGTAGGTTTGAAATTTCTATATAGAAATGGGTGAATGTTATTAAATTTTTTGATGGCAATTATTTTGTAAAAATCTGTGGGCTTAAAGTCTTCATTAACATCGTGAGTTACAATTTTGCATTTAGGCAATCAACATTGTTGTCCAACTCATTCTCGGTCGACCTACACATCTTCGCCCTTTTGACTTATATTTGAGAGCCATTTTAGGAGTACGTGCATCTTCGATTTTATTTACGTCCTTTACAAGTCTTCAATTGCAGCCTAGTTTTGTGGATTGTTTCAAAAGTATTGGTTGTCCAATTCACTGAGGTTTAATATTCTTTTTGAACTTTATACAAGCTTCATCTGTTCAAGTTAAACACCCGCTACTTACCGACAAACATGTACATATTAACGGAGGCGGGATAATCTAAGATACTCTCCAGTTGCGTTCTATAAGCGCTAGACGCCATGTGATGATGGTTATCAGTCCAATGATCGAACCACCCGGTGTAGGACTCCATCGCCATCGACGGCTTATTCTCCTGCAAGGTATTGAGCCAGTCGAGCATCTCCTTGGGATCACCGGCGAAATTGGCGGTCTGCAGGACGCCGTCTATCGCGCCTAGTTTCTCGTTACGAGGAGGATCCGAGGTGCACAGCAGCTCGACGATGCCGTGATCGAGGAAGATCTGCTTCAGGTCGTTCTTGTACGCGGAATCGTTCCGTCCGGTCGAACCGTACTCGTTCTCCAACTGGAAGAGTATGATGGGGCCGCCCTTCTGGAACTGTAACGGTTCCAGTCTGGGCAGGAGCTGGTTGAACCACCTGGTGACGTACGGGACGAACCACTCGTCCTGGGCGTTCCTTATGGTCTTGACTCTCCTGATTATCCAGCTCGGGAGTCCCCCGAACTCCCATTCGGAGTTGATGTACGGGCCTGCGCGGATTATCACGAAGAGGTCTTCCTCTTGCGCGGTCTTGATGAACTCCTCCAGGTGGAGGAAATCCTCGTAGTCGGATCCTCCGTCTCCGAAGTCGAACTTGGCTGAAATTTATATGAGAAAGCGTCAAAATTAGGAATAACGTCTAATTACGATCTTATATTGATATCCGTTAAATGTGGGTTTAGCTCACGGGAATCCTCCAGGACCCTAGGGCTGGCTCGCCCTGGATGTAGGTCTGGGGAGTATAGGCCGTGGACGATGTCGTTAATCGATGTGTTCGTTACAGAGTAGCTAACGTTCTAGATATTCGCGTCGAAGATTGCGAATGGATTGTACGCATAAGAACGACAAGCGCACTAACTTACTGTCTGAACGGACAGTAACTGTCTGCGCAGGAGTAACTGACTGCGCAGGAGTACCTGTCTGCGTAGGAGTACCTGTCTGCGCAGGAGTAACTGCCAATGAGGAGACAGTATCTTGAGATAACGACTTGATCTAACGATAGTTTCATACTGCCTGATTGGTTATGGAGAAAGAACGTAGCGCCTCCTGGAGACAGATCGGAGACACTTGCTGTCTTCAGGAAATAACGTAGTGCTTTATGGGCTCAGAATATGCAACTTGAACCTTCATTCAAAATGACAGTGGATGTTAATTCTTCCAATCTGTCTAGCATAGATTTTGTATGCAGCGTCTAGTTGTAATTTTTAAGCTTACTCTATCACCCTTTACCTTTGCTGTTAGGGAGAGTGATACTTTTTAATCTTTGTCAGTTCTGTTCTAATTATATCCCACACTTGGTTTTATCCCATAGTTTTATCCCTCAGATTTCAAATTTTCAGGAATGACTTACGATTTCAATGGAAGGTACAGTCGTAAAAATCCCATTATATTTTCTTGGAGTCAGAATATCTCTCAATCATTTTCAGCTGGTCGTTTCATCCCTCAGGTTTCAAATATTCAGGAATGGCGTTTTGTTTTCAAAGGAAAATTGGGTCGTAAAAACCCAATTACATTCTTGTGGAATCAGAACCTCCCTCAATCAGTTTTAGCTTGTCGTGTTATCCCTAATATTTCAAATTTTCGAGAATGGCATTTAGATTTCAAAGGAAGGTACGGTCGTAAAAATCCCATTATATTTTCTAGGAGTCGGAATCTCCTTCGATCAATTTCAGCTTGTCGTTTTATCCCCCAGGTTTCAAGTTTTCAGAAATGAGAGAGTTTATATCAAACAATCAGTCCTTCAAATTTGGCTTCGATTGATTGATTCGATTGGAAGTTACTTAATTACTATCGTAAACAGGGAGCGCAATACTGACTTTAAACAACCATGAGACCACAGTACTTACTCGAATAAGGTTCGTGTATGTTCCAAGGGGTGTAAGTCTCCACCGTATTCAGACCAGCCGCCTTCATTTTGCGCAACCTGTCCCTCCAGTACGCCCTTGGCACACGAAAGTAGTGGAAAGCGCCGCTGTAAATCGTGATTTCTTTGTTGTTCAAAGTAAAGTAAGGCTGAGCGTCCGAAAGGCCTGCAGCGATGCCATCGGAGGTGTAATATTCGAATAGGGTGGGAAGGTCTGCCAAGGTGGAGCCCAGGAGGCCCAACAGCACCAACTTAAAGCAGTACATTTCTACACCGAAACCGACGAAACTTTAATCGCGACTGCTTTGGTTGTTTGTGAGTATAAGTAGTTGATAACATCGGTAGCGAAGATGAGGACGTATTGTTTTCGTAACAAGGCATTTTTATACACTTGCACTTCGTTTTCACACATTAAAGGGTATGAGTTTATATCGAATTATGTTTAGAAAACACGTGAACCTATGCCTGTTATCAATATGATACGTCATATCCACTTAAAGTAAAAAGTGTAATTTATTACACTTACTCACAACACACTAGATTGTTGAGCTATTCCTTACATTTTAATATCTTGTCAACAAAACCCTTCAGAAATAAGCACTCTTTGGGCGTCCCTATTTGAAGCAACATCAATGAATACGTTTTCTTTTCAAAATACTTCTTAACGTACGACTAATATTTTTCAATAAAAATCTAACCATTGACTGGGTCAAGCAACCATTAAAGAAGGTAAACGACTCGATTGAATTTCGAAATTAATAGGCCCTTCGAAGTGGTGGAGCGCTTCCATTCATCAAATGGCACCCTCGTCGTCGTCGCGTGCTTGTCCTTTTAGGTTTTTGCAACTTTTTATTTCAACCCCCGCAAAACGCCTTTGACGAACCCCTGCTGCAAAGGGAATTCCGTACTTTTCCCCCTTTTTCTCCCTTTTTTAATATGCTAACGGGACCGTTCGGATTCATACCAGGGATGAATTAACTGAAAGGGATAAACTGAAGAAATTACTAAAAAGGATCTCAATCGAAAATTGTTTTTCATACGTGTATTGGGATACTTATTATAATAGATTTATGAGTAATGCTCGCATTACGCCACCCCTCTAACAGAGCGTACTATGTAGTACTGCGATAATGTGGTGACACCGAATACACAGCTGCACTATATTTTCAATGAGATTTTAGATATAACGTAATGAATTTAGCGAGTCTCGCTTTTGTCAAAGGAAAAGAATCGTAAACTATATGATAATGAGTTTAATGTAGGGCCAACAATAAAATCTGTGATAGCTGAAGTGTGAAGCTGAATACATGATTCGATTTTATCTAAAAATCTTGACGATATATCGTCTACTGTAGTGCGACATTTTGTTGTAGCTTCAGTTTTACTGTTAGTTATGTTTTATTCGTCTTTCACGGATTCTATCTGGCTGTGAACTTTGAATAAAAGGCTCTGAGTTCTGAAGAAAGGCTCTATATAAAGGCTTATATAAGGATATAAGTGTGTACTGTAGATACAACAGGTTAAACGCCATATGCAGCTCTTGTGTAGTATAATGAATGTGTCAGGTAACGCTTTGCCGTGACGCTTCGGCCGTGACGGAAAAGAATTCATCCCTTATTTGGTTTCAGCAGACCAAATTTAGGTACAACAGGCTAAACGTCATATGCAACTTTCATATAGTATAATGTATGTATCAAATAACGATTTGCCGTGACGCTTCGGCCTTAACGGAAAAAGAATCATCCCATAGTTGTATTCAGTAGACCAAATGTTATCGAAAATGCATATATAAGTATATACTGTAGATACAACAGGCTGAAAGCCATTTGTAGCTCTCGTATAGTATAATATGTGTATCAGGTAACGATTTGCTGTGACGCTTCGGCCGTAAGGAAAAAAATTCACCCCATATTTGGTTTCAGCAGACCAAATTTTATCGAAAAGGCAGATATAAGTATATAAGTGTATACTATAGGTACAACAGGCTGAACGCCATTTGCAGTTCACGTATGGTATAATGTGTGTATCAGGTAACGCTTTGCCGTGACGCTTCGACCGTGACGGAAGAAAATTTACCCCTTATTTGGTGTTAGTAAACCAAAATTTATCGAAAATAAGTGATGCAGTAAGCATTATTATAAGAAAATATTATATTGTACTAAAAATACGTAGCTGGTATTGTTCAAAACACGGTTTCACGATTTCTCAGAAAAGTGCCGGTTGGATTGTAGCGTAGAATTTTTGTACGTGGTTTGCCACAACAAAAGTTTACCAATATCCCTCGGTGATGATTTGCTCACTTCACCCTCCACCCACACAACTATCCATTAAATAAATAATCAAGTATATTCCGATGCGAATTCAATTTTGCTAACAGCATCACGTGGGTACGAAGTTCCTTCTGGGGAAAACGAATTTCCTCTCGCCCCTTGTTTGCACACACACCCTCAATACGAGTCCTTTCCCCCATCGTTCGGGGGAGTATTTATTTACTTCTTGTCACCGCTTCATCAAGCTGGGACAGTATTTCTAATGAAAGGGATTCCTCTGCGAAAAAACGGTCGACGGTGCGTACATCTTCGGTTTAATTTAGTTTTAAGTGAAACGTAAATCTGGCTCCGTCTCGACTGAAACTCCTCGTAGATATTTAGTGTGGCCGATTATGGCGCACTAGTTTTATTTAGATAGGGGCATCCACTGGAGAGAAACGACGGTCGCAATGTTCCGGGCTTTATTCACTTAAGGCAAGACAATTGGTTTTTACTTAGAAAACGTATAAAATGGCGAGAGCGGGCGAGGCACGATGTGTTTTATTTCGATTTCGCTTCGAGAGAGCGAGAGAGAGAAGGCGTGCGTGTCGTATGTCAAAGTCTATCTCGGACACGGAACACAGGACACAGAACTCATCAGAACACCTCTCTCGGCTGGAGTGTCTGTTTCCGCCGAGAGGGGCGCGCGTGGTTGCCCGCCAGTGGAGGCGACGCCACAGTCACTCCCCCCCTAGTGAGCTGCGCGGGCAGCGGAGGGAGCGAAAAGGTGACTGACTTGGCAGGGGCGGCGCGTGTCGGTGAGACGGGGTCCTCACTGGACGGGTGGAGCGTTGGCTGCATAGGGGCCGGGAGGTCCTGCTGTTGCTGCGGGGCGGAGAGGTCCTGCTGATGCTGTGGGGTCGGCTGGGCCGGGGGTGGCGAAACGTCCTCCGGAGCCAGGTAGGCCGGTTTCAACTGAGTGGTCGAGAGGGTCTTGACGACGCCGTTCACGTCGACGACGAAGGTGCGATCGTCGATGCGCTGGATGACGCGATGGGGGCCTGTATAGGGCGGCTCCAACGGCTTTCGTATGGCGTCGACCCGACGGAAGACATACTCACAGGAGCTGAGATCCTTGAACACGAAAGGTCGGAGGGTGCTGTGCCTGGCCGTCGGAACGGGGCGAAGGGCTGAGAAGAGGCGTCGCAGGTCAGTGACGAACGTCGAGCTGGAGACCGGCGCCTGCTGCGGGGTGATGAAGTCTCCCGGGATGCGAAGTGAGGTTCCAAAAACCATTTCGGCAGCTGAGGCTTGCAAGTCCTCTTTGAAGGCCGTGCGGAGGCCGAGAAGCACAGCGGGAAGTGCCCTCGGCCACGGGGTCTCTGGAGAGCATTTAAGCGCTCCTTTGAGTGTCCGGTGGAAGCGCTCGACTAACCCGTTGGCCTGTGGGTGGTAGGGCGTCGTGTGGATGTGCTCGGCTCCGAGGAGGATGGACAGCTGGCTCATGAGGTTGGCTTCGAACTGTCGTCCTTGGTCGGTTGTGAGGGTGAGAGGTGTGCCGAAGAAGGCAATCCAATGGTCGAGAAGTGCCCTGGCAACGGTGGTTGCCTCGGTGTCCTTGAGTGGAACTGCTTGGGGCCAGCGCGTGTACCGATCGATAATGGTGAGACAGTACTGGTATTCCAGGGCGAGGGGAAGCTTGATTAGGTCCAGGTGGATATGATCGAAGCGTCCATCTGGCGTGGCGAAGTTGCCGAGCTCAGCACGGTTGTGTCGGTGAACTTTAGCACGCTGGCAGGCCAGGCATTGTTTCGCCCAACGAAGGATGTCTTTGCGCATGCTGGGCCAGAAGTAGTTTGTCTCTAAGCGCTTGGCGGTGGTGCGTCCGCTCGGATGAGCCAAGTGGTGGACTGCGTCGTAGGCTCGACGGCGGAGGGCGCTCGGGAGGTAGGGACGGCAGGTGTCTGTCCCGGATGTCACGTACAACTGATGGTCGTCGAGCACAAGGCGCTGCAGCGATACCTTAGGGCTCTTAAGCAGATGTGGAAGCTGTTCGTCTGACGATTGGGCCTGGGAGATGGTGGCTGGGTCGAGTGCAGCTGAGAGCGCGATGGCGTTGATGCGGGAGAGCGCGTCCGCTACGAGGTTGTCCTCTCCAGGTGTGTAGCCGAAGTCAACGTCAAACTGGAGAATGAAGTCGAGCTGTCTCGCTTGTCTCGGTGAGGCCTTGTGGGATCGTTGCCTGGCGGCGAAGGTGAGGGGACGGTGGTCGGTTAGGATGGCGAAGTGCCTGCCCTCGAGGATCCTCTGGAAGTGCTTGACGGCGGCGAAAATAGCAAGGAGCTCTCGGTCATACGTCGAATAGTTTTGCTCTGCTGGGGATAGCTTCCTGGAGAAGAACCCGAGGGGTTTCCAGGAGCCATCAGGCTGCTCCTGGTCCAACGCTGCGCCTAATGCCGAGTTGGAGGCGTCGGTACGTAGTGCCAACAGTCTGGAAGGGACGAGGAAGGTTGTCGTCGCAGCATCGACGAGGGCTGCCTTACAGTGTTCAAACGCGGCACTGGAGTGGCTCGTCCAGGTGAGTGCAGCCTTCTTTGCGACTTGGCCTTTGAGCAGCTCGGAGAGGGGAGCCGTGAGAGTGGCTGCGTGCGGGATACACCGCCTGTAGAAGTTAAACATCCCCAGGAATCGACGTAGTTGGGTGGAGTCCTGGGGCTGCGGGAAATCGACGATGGCCTGCACCTTGGGTTGAGGTGGCCGGAAACCGTCAGAGGAGACCCGGAACCCTGCGAAGGTGACTTCCTCCTGGCCGAGGTGGCACTTGGTCCAGTTGACTGCGAGGCCGGCGTCTCGGAGCGTCGAGAAGAGCTCATCGAGGTGACGAAGATGCAGGTCGTGTGACGAGGAGAAGACGAGTATATCGTCCCGGTAGCACTTGCACTGGGGAAGCTTCCGCAGGACCTCGTTCATGGTCCTCTGCATCGTCTGCGCAGCGTTGCGCAGGCCTAGCGGCATGCCTACGAACTCGTAAAGCCCGAAGGGAGTTGTAACTGCCGTCTTGGCGACGTCTTCTGGGGCTACCGCGATCTGGTAGAAGGCGCGGTGCAGGTCCACCACGGAGAAGACGTTGCCTTTGCTCTCCTGCAGGAGGTCTTCGATGACCGGAAGTGGGTGTCGGTCTGGCCTGGTGACGTTGTTGAGGCGTCTGTAGTCACCTGTCGCTCGCCAGCCACCGTTGGGCTTCGGCACCATGTGCAGTGGGCTGGCCCATTGACTGGAGGAAGGGCGTATGACCCCTCGCTCGAGGAGGGCGTCGAACTCGGCCTTCGCGGCGGCGAGGCGTTCGCCTGCGAGTCGGCGGGGACGTTCGAAGACGGGTGGTCCATCGGTGACGATCTGGTGTGCCACCGGCCTATTGGCCTGGAGAGTGGCATCGAGCGGAGGGCGGGTCAGTTCGTTGCAGGCCTCGACGAGCAGGCGGTATCTGTTGCCGAGAGGCTCTTCGGGGATGGCTGCGAGCTGCGCTGCCGACTTGACAGAATGGACCAGAGGGACCGGGCCTGCTACGCAGGCGGTTGCGATATTCGTGACCTCGTCGAGGAGGCGGCGGCCTCGCACATCGACTAGGAGACCCAGCTTCTCGAGGGCGTCCGCACCTAGGATGGCCGTGCTGACATCCGCCACGATGAAGTCCCATTGGAAAGGCCGGCGTAGGCCCAAGTTGAGGAGAAGGCTCTTCGTGCCGTACGTTGCTATGGGTGATAGGTTGGCAGCGAAGAGTGTGAGCGTTTGTCGCGAGCGTTGGCCTGGAACAGCTCGACGTGGCAGGATGGAGAGCGTGGAACCGGTGTCAACGAGGAAACGCAACCCTGAGTTGCGCTCGGTGATGTAGAGGCGATTCTCGGATCCTGAAAAACCGGCGGCGACCTCCGAGAGTGTTACCGCCGCCGGTGGGTTTAGTTTTCCTGGGCCGGCTGGAGAGCTGCGATCGCCGCGTTGAACGAGCACGGCTCTCTGCATTGCTTGGCGTCCTTGCCGAACTTCGTGTGGTACCAGCAGAACCCAGTCTTGGCGTCAGGACCTGGGGTTCGCGAACGCTGTCGAGCGTTCGGGTTAGCTCGAGCTGGTGAGCGACTGCGATTCTCCTGGGGGGCTGCGTTGCCTCTCCAGGGCTCCGGGGTGCGGCTGGAAAGCTGGGTGACGGCCAAACGTAGGGCTGCAAGCTCCTGTGCGACAGGATCCAGGGAATGGAGGCCTGTCGAGTTGCCAGAAGGCTCCGACGACGTGGCGGCCATGACGGAAGGTCCCATGACGTGGATCTCGTCCGCGGCGGTGGCGAGCTCGTTGAGCGAGGAGGTCTTAAGGATCTTCAGTAGTCGTCTAGTAGGAGGCGGCAGGCGATCCAGCCAGGTGACGCGGAGGACATCTTCACTTACGCGTTGTCCTGCGAGGGAACGCATGCTGCGAAGGAGTTGCGACGGGCGCTTGTCACCAAGCTCCAGACCGGTGAAGAGCTTGTGAAGTTGGGCGTCAGGTGAATCAGTCAGGCGGCTTAGGACGGCTGCCTTGAGAGCGGCGTACTTGCCGGACGCCGGGGGGGTACGGATTATGTCCGAAACCTCCCCGATCGTCTCGAAGTCGAGGGCGGCCACAACCAGATGGTATTTACTGAGATCACTGGTTATGCGGTGAACGTGAAACTGTGATTCTATCTGGAAAAACCAGAGCTCGGGGCTGGTGCGCCAGAAAGGAGGCAGCTTGCAGTGGCTGACGGCTGAGATTGCCGGCGATGGCGCCGAACCCTGCACTGCGGGCGTAGGTTCAGAGTGTTGCTCACCGGAAGGCTCCGGGGGACCATCGACTCCGCTGGCGACGTCTGGCATCTTCTTGCTCGGAGCTGCGTTCTGGGCTTGGGCGTAAGCGTTGAGAACGAGTCAGAGTGTCGCCGAAGGTCGGCAAGTGGCGCTACGAACGGCCGAACAACCGGCGGAACCGGAAATGTCAAGATGGCGGCGAAGCGCGTGGAGCACGTGAAGTCACGAGTAGGTTAGGTTAAACCTGCCTTTGTCGCCGGACGCGTCGTCTGGGGCACGAAAGCGCTGCGTTAGCCGCACGAGGAACACCGCGAGGGTCGCGAGGGGTGTCGCACTATCAGCATCACGTCGGGGTCACCACTTTAGTGTGGCCGATTATGGCGCACTAGTTTTATTTAGATAGGGGCATCCACTGGAGAGAAACGACGGTCGCAATGTTCCGGGCTTTATTCACTTAAGGCAAGACAATTGGTTTTTACTTAGAAAACGTATAAAATGGCGAGAGCGGGCGAGGCACGATGTGTTTTATTTCGATTTCGCTTCGAGAGAGCGAGAGAGAGAAGGCGTGCGTGTCGTACGTCAAAGTCTATCTCGGACACGGAACACAGGACACAGAACTCATCAGAACACCTCTCTCGGCTGGAGTGTCTGTTTCCGCCGAGAGGGGCGCGCGTGGTTGCCCGCCAGTGGAGGCGACGCCACAGATATATTCATCAATAGCCCACGTAGATATGCTGTAGCACAAAGAATTAACGGCGTTTAGAGGGGTAGAAATTTGTAATGCGCTGTGAACCGCCTGTCCAAACCCTTTGCGTCGACGCAGCCGCGCATATGCTAATAAACAATAACGATTCGCTATTACGGCGTTAGCCGGCACCCGGACAGCAGAAGTTCAATCACGTTTTATCCAAGAGAAATCCTCAGCAGATTAACAATTAATGTTTTCAATTATTGCTAAAGATACAGCGTTGTCTGTTCATTGGTCAAGACTTGTTCGACTCGCTTCAAATGAAAAAATGTAGCGTAACCCTTCCAGCAGCGTATGCCTGACCGTTTTTATCATTGGGGTGCTTTATGACAGCGGAAAAATCCCCTGTAATGTCGAAAACGTCCAGGAAAACCTGCCGACGGAGATAGAAATCCGCAAGTTCATCGCCTCTAAGCTCCATCCCGAGATGGAAAAAGTTCGACAGATCGATGAAACGAATGGAAAACGTATCTAAGCTTTGCGGAATAGTTGAAATAAATTTCAACAATACCTAGCTTGAAATCCAACGCGGGAATAACTAAGTAAAAGCATTAAAGCCTATATTGAATGTAATGGCAGTCATATTTGTTTTTAAGGTGAACGAAAGAAAATTTAGTCTTATTTTAACCACACGTTTCTCCTTCTCGAGGCCCACGCATCTCTCAAAGCTCTTAGTTAACTTAATTCGATGAGAAAACTTTTCAGATTAATGTTTCCTTCGCCCGAACCGATCAAACATTACGGTTAACTTAAAAAATAAAAGTTGTGTAAAGAAGAACTCCGCGGGTGTATTTATGTAGGATAAATTTTGTTTTCTTTTTTTTTATTTTTGGGAATTCAGGTTTTATTAAAAGTTTAATCAGGGGGAAACTTTTTGATTAAAAGCATAAGAAGTTGGATTCTGTAATTCGGGGAGAAACGAAATTTTTTCGTTGTGGCGCTGGATTCAATGTGTTTTTTAAAAATATGTCATGCATAAAACACAATAACAGATCAATCCTTTATCATCGACTTCCTTCTTCTTCCATAACAAAACTGGCCGCATATCAACTATCTCGATACAGTGGCGGTCATTGCAATATATTCGTACATAAAAATGGCGTCATAAATTTCTCAGCTACCCTGAGTTAAAATCAGTATTTTCAGCTTGTCCTTGTCCATGAATAAGCCGTTGAATTCCCCATCGTGTTGTCCCTTTTTCAATGACTTGTATCATCCTATCCTTCATCTCTATGTCCCCTAGGGTGATATCTCCTGGTGTGTTATCCCTTACCTTATGACTATCGGTACTCCTCCTCCTTGAATTAGTCGGTTTTCCTGATAATAGAATAATTCGAACTAGAAACCTCCAGGAAAATTCCCTGTATCATGACGATGTCGATGTTACACTTCTCTAGATATTCCTGTAGTTCGTCCTTTTCTTTCGGTCCAGACCTTGGTTCTAGTGTTCCTGATCCTCTTCTGGCTGCATGAATGTAGCTGATTCCTTGTCTCCTCTCCTGCTAGAGCTTCGTGGTTTCTTCTGTGTGCTCCACAAATAGTGCATCTAGTCGGGGATTATTTGCAACACTAGTGGCATCGGGATCTTTTCCGTCCTTATGATCTTCATCATCCTGGTAATCTTCTGGGGTTAGAATCCTTCTCCTTTCAAGTGCTCTTGTTTCTTCCTCGGGACTCTGGAATTCCTCTTAGTATCACTCTTGCCGATTTTTCTTCCTGCAGCGGATTGGTCGGTCCTCCTTGATAATAGAAAAATATCGAATTAGGAACCTTAAGGTTACCTTCAGGAAGGTTCCTTGTACGATGGTGATGTCGACGTTATACTCCTCTAGAAATTCCTTCAGTTCGTCCTTCTCATTTAGTCTGTACTTTGGTCCTAGTGTCCTTATTCTCCTCTGGTTGCATGAGTGTAACTGACTCCTTGTCTCCTCTCCTGCTGGAGCTTCCTGGTTTCTTCCTTCGATGTAAGGTATTTCGTGCATCCTCAATAGCAGGCCGGGTGTGCTCCACAGTTGGTGCAACTAGTCGGAGATTGTTTGCAACACTAGTGGCATCGGAATCCTTTCCGTCCTTATGATCTTCATCATCCTGGTAATCTTCTGGGGTTAAAATCTTTCTCCATTCAGTCCTCCTTGATTTCTTCCTCAGGACACTGGAATTACTCTTAGTATCACTCTTGCCGATTTTTTTTCCTGCAATGAAATGGTCGGTCCTTCCTGATAATAGAAAAATTTCGAATTAGGAACTTTAAGGTTACCTTCAGAAAAGTTCCCTGTATCATGGTGATGTCAACGTTATGCTAGATATTCCTAAAGTTCGTCCTTTTCCTTGGGTCCAGACTTTGGTCCTAGTGTTCCCGATTCTCCTGCTGGTGATTCCTGGCTTCTTATGTGTCGTAAGGTATTCCGTGCATCCCCTATAGCTAGCCGGGTGTGCTCCACAGGTGGTGCAAATGGTCGATCCTTCTCCTTTCAGGTCCTCCTTGATTTCTTCCTCAGGACTCTGGAATTCCCCTAAGTATCACTTTTGCCGTTTTTTGTTGGTTGGTCGGTCCTCTCTGATAATAGAAAAAAATCGAACTAGAAACCTTCAGGTTACCTTGGGCAAAGTTTCCTATATCATGGTGATGTCGACGTTACACTCCTCTAGAAATTCCTGTAGTTCATCCTTGTTCTTCAATCCGGATTATGGTCCCAGTATCCCTTATCCCCCTCTGATTGCATGAGTGTAGCTGACTCCTTGTCTCTTCCTGCTGGAGCTTCCTGGTTTCTTCCTTGGATGTAAGGTATTCCGTGTATCCTCTATAGCTGATCGGGTGTGGTCCCCCATAAATGGGGTATCTGACTGGGGCATCGGGATCATCCTCTTCGCTTCTCCCATTTTCGTCCTGATGGTCTTCTTCATCCTGGTAATCTTCTGTCGTTCGAATGCTATTCCTTTCCGGTCCTCCTTGATTTCTTCCTCAGGACTCTGGAATTCCTCTTAGTATATCTCTTGCCGATTTTTCTTCCTGCAGATGCTTGGTCGGTCCTTCCTGATAATTCCTGCAAGAAAAATTTCGAATTAAGAACCTTAAAGCTACCTTCAGGAAAGTTTCCTCTATCATGATGGCGTTATACCTCCCTAGATATTCCTGTAGTTCGTCCTTTTCCTTGGGTCCAGACTTTGGTCCTAGTGTTCCTGATTCTCTTCTGGTTCCATAACTGTAGCTGACTCCTTATCTCCTCTCCTGCTGGGGATTCCTGGCTTCTTCTGTGTCGTAAGGTACTCCGTGTACCTTCTATAGCTGGCCGGGGGTGCCCCACAACAATTTGTGCATCTGGCCGGAACTTCTAGCTTATGCTTTTCATCATCCTGGTAATCTTCTGGAATTCGAATCCTTCTCCTTTCAGGTCCTCTTGTTTTCTTCCTCGGGACTCTGGAATTACTCTTAGTTACGTTCTTACCAATTTTTCTTCCTGCGGTTTAAAATTTGATCCCGTTCTTGGTGTTAGAGGCTTTGGCCTCTCCTGGCACCTCCATTCACTGTGGTTTCCCCCTTCCCATAGATCGATATGTAGGGTCCCCTTCTTCCTGGTGGCCTGGGGTGTCATCCTTCTTTCCTTCGTTGCTGTTTGGGGAAAGTCCGGAAAAATTCTTGTTGGTTGTTACCTCCTTTTAAACTACCTTCGTTCTTTTGTTCTGCTTCGGTCGTCGGTCGTCGAGTGACCGTTTTCGTACATTTCGATCTCCACAAAGAAGGTCGTTAGTATGCGTCACTCGTACACGAATAACCTCGTTAACGCGATACACGTCATTGTAAACAAAGTCGTTAGCACTTATCACTTAGGACGATAAGTCGCGAAATAAACAGTCTGTCTGCTCGGAGCGCACAGAAGACTTCCAGGTAGGCAGGTTGAGACAGATCGAACGCTAGCCGGGCCCTGAATGCCCTTTACTTTTTTTCCCTCTTATTTTTGTCATTGTTTCCCTCTTATCTTCCTTCTTCTTCTTGGTTTCCCTCGACCTTTCTCCTCCTCCCCTTTGTATCGTGTCCTTTTCTACTGCTTCTTCTTCTCCGCTGGTATTCGCTCTGTGTTGGTAGTATTTCTTCTTATTCTCTTCACGTACCATGGCGCGCCTGTCATTTTCCTTACTGCTTGTTTCCTTGTGCTTTCTAGTTTGTTTCCGATGCTTCTCCCTATGCTGCCGCTCCATATAAAATGATTGGATTGATGCTTGCTTCGTAAATCCTCTTGCTTCTTTGTCCTACCATTGGACCCAGTTGCTTAAGTCGCTGCTTTGCCTTTTTCAGTATCTCCTCGATGTATGTCCTCCATGTTACTCTTCTATCGATGTATTTCCACGGGTAATTTTCTTCAATATAATTTGGCCCTCCAATGAATGTCCTTCTTCCATTATCTCCCTTACTATGGCTTTCTTCATAAGCTATTCAGTAACATGGTAGGTTTTCTAGTGTAGTTTCCTGTCTTTTGCTGCCCTTAGTATCGTGATGACTTCCTCTAGCATTTCCTATTACTTCCTGTTCATCGTCGCGTTAATGGTCCTCGCTATCCTTTCCATGTATTCTTCTTTTGCTTCCACCCACATCCTGTAATGTCCTGGTGCCTTCCTTGGGTATACATTTTGGTATGGGTAGTGGTTGGGTTTCTCCTCATCTTCCTTCGCATCATTTTCCGGTGTGTTCCTTTACCATCTTCAATGCCCTCTAAGAATTTGTTCGATTTTTCATTCCTGTGCTTTTGTAGATTCGTCCTGATTTCCTTATTGCCTCTGTTGATGTTTCTACTTATTTCTGGGTCGTAGTGCTTCTTTAGTGCAATAGTGCATGTGTTGTTCTCGAATGCTACCTTGATTCCTTCCATCACTCTTCTCATTTCTTGTTCGATTTCTTCATTGGTGCTTGGGTCCACTTTTTTTCTTCATTTTTTTTTGGGTATTTTTTTTCAATATAATTTGGTCCTCCATTGAACGTCCTTCTTCCGTTATCTCCCTTACTATAACTTTCTCCATAAGCTACTCAGTCATGTAAAGGGGTCTGAGGTTTTCTGGTATAGTTTCCTGTCTCTTCCTATCATGATAACATCCTCTAATACTTCCTAAGATCGCCACGTTAACGGTCCTTGCTATGCTTTCAATGTATTTTTCTTTTGCTTCCTCCAACATCCTATAATGTTCTGGTGCCTTCCTTGGGTATATATTTTGGTATGGGTTTCTCCTCATCTTCCTTCGCATCGTCTTCCAGTGTGTTCCTTTACCATCTTGAATGCCCACTTGGGTCGATTTTTTATTCCCGTGTTTTTGTAGATTCATCCTGATTTCCTTATTTGGGCATGTTGTTGTGTCTTCTTATTTCTGGGTGGTAGTAATTCTTTAGTGTTTTCCTGGAGTGCTTCCTTGATTTCTTTCATCACCCTTCCCATTTCTTGTTCGATTCCTTCATTAATGCTTGGGTTCTCTTCAGTCTTATTCCCCAGTATATCTCCTCTCCTCGTTCTTAATCCTGTTGATTAGTGGATGGGGTTCGAGGATTGTTGCACTGGAGTTGCACTCCGGGTGTTTGGCGTTGGGATCTTCTCCTATTATATTGGGCTTCTTGTTGCTCCTAGTGTAGATCCTCGTCTTGAAAATGCTTACCTGGTGGTCGATATAGGTTTATTATCTGCTGTTTCTTGTTCTTTAATCCATTGGTGCTTGCGAGGTAATCGTATTCATGTGTGGGTCCTGAGGAAATCCTCTTCATTTCCTCTAGTGCGTTTAGTGCTTCGTGTTGTGGCTTCGTTTCTTCCTTTGTCGTTTTAGTAGTGAAACGAAATGAAACAAAGGGTAAATAGGTTTAGACAGGAAGGTATTTCACGAGCGTTGGCAGAGAAATGTGCCGATATTCTTGACATATTTTCTGCATAATCCACTTGACATATCGTCCGTTAAGGGGCAACCTCTGCTCCGCTCCCAAATCGAGTACATTCGTTTTTCTCTTAAATACTTAACGGAAGGGACTCGCCTTATCCATGGCGGATCCATAGCCGGGAGAATTTATCGCGGAACTTACTTTCTCGCATATTCTTTTTTTTCCACGCCGGAGCGTATCAAATTCGAATCTCGTACGATATTGAATCTGTGACAATCGGACATTTTTCATTTCACTTTCCAATTTCGTTATCCATAAATATTGACGGAGGGGAAAAATTAGACGTTGCCGAAACAAAATTCGATTAAAAACTCAAACGTGATTTACGGCCGGCGCAAAAGATAAACAATGCCTTTCAGAGCGACACGTGTATCTGATCTCGGATTTTTTCTCTCTCCGTGTTTCGGCTCTAAAGAGGGTTTTTGGGGTGGAAATGTTCGACTGAGGGTTGTTATTTAACGTTTTATGAAGCGCGTGCATGGGTAACTAAGGGAGAAAGTCGTTGGCGCTGTACGGTACGTGGTTGCGCCGCAAATCAGAAATATTTTATTTTTTCGAGATATGTCGAGTTCGACATGAAAATGTAAGGAAAAAATAACGACTATATCAAATCATTTTTACCTGCGAAGAGGTAGGTTGGTGGAACCCAAACGAAACAAGCATGGTTGCTAAGGAAATATCCTAAATGTCCTTCGGAATTTGCCTAAGTATTTTGATGAATAATACAAGTACACTCCCGTAATTGCAATTGAGTTGCAGTTTTAGCAAGCGAGGCCAATTAAAATTTCCTCTCGTTAATATCCTTAATTACAGTCACTGAAGTACGATTCGTTTCGTCTACTCTTAATGCTCACCAAATTTATTCCCAAGTCACTAAAGAACTTTCTCAATGGTATTCTGCGTAATTATACTCATTGTAGATTTTACTTCCGCCGTACATCGAGTATAAAACGATGCTCGTTAAAATAACGAATCGTGGAGGACCTTTTGTTTCAAAATCGAATTCTATTAACGTAGCGAAGTTTTATGAAATAATTAAAACACGAGCGGATTTCATAGTAACCTCCTTATAGCAGACAAAGGAGATTTTCCTTTAATTATTACGTAATTGAATCAGGAGCTAATACAGATTGGAAACGAGCCACGAATCCTGATACTTCCAAAGTAACTTTTCTGATACTGCGGTTTTCAGTGTAATCGATATTAATTCCTTTTGGAATAACACGGCATTTCTAGTGTCTATAATAATAGGTAAAAATAAATGGAATATAAATGGAACCAAGAATCAAGAAAAGGAGTAATGGAGAGTAATGAAAAGGAAAACAAATGATTTGGTCATAACTTTGTAGAGATCGACATGTAAATTACAAGTTTTCGGGCCCTTTTATCGGATGGGCGCCATCCCTATCCTTGCATAGAGTAGGGAAAGTCGGGTTTACTTAAGTCGGTTTATTTCGATAAAATAAATGTAATTCCAACAAGTCTGCAAGATAAGTAGGAGGGCTGGTAGGATTACGTGCAAGCACAGCTTTTTTAGAAGGCAAAAGCGGAGAGAAGCGATTAAGCAAAGAGAAATATGAAGCAGAAGACAGTTGGTGATTGGACTACGAAAAAGTGTCTATCATATGCGGTCGTAAATGTATTAATGTATAAGAACGATTCGCTTTTGCAGCAAAAAGTTGTGCATGTAATCCAATATGTGCTTGCTATAGGTTACAGTGGAACGCATTCAAGGTGTTGCCTTTAAAATATTAAAGCTGTATGGTTTCATGGAAAGGCATTTGGAATCCGACTCGGATTAAAACCCTTATAATTTGAAAGGCAGAGGAGAATCCATAGAAATTTCAATTAGGTAACTTGACTTCTTTATTTAAGTGAAAATTAAAGCAAGGTGAAATCTCCTAAGGATCATTGCGACAACGACGAAGACGAAGTCGGTGACGATCCGTAGTCGTGTGTGTGCGTCTTGCTTCCACGTGCATAAGTGCATTAGTTACTGGGTATATTCGTTCATTAACATTCACTTATATTCTGAGACTCTCACTACACGCGTTCAAGTGTCTGAATCCTAAACTTCGCCTTCATCTTCACTGAAACTTCCTGAATATGCTTCAAGAATTTAGAAATTCGATTTTCATTTGACCTGCTCCGATTTATTCGATTTTCCTTTGTTTCAGCCATCCAATTCAAAATGGGCCACCCGAAGTCCCCGGAGTCGGTATGCAGCCCGCCGTGCTTGATGGGGCAAGCTAAGAAGTACGTCGAGGGGGAGAGCTGCTGCTGGCACTGCTTCAATTGCACCCAGTACCAAGTAAGTGGACCAGCAGATTTTAAAAACTGAAGACAAATTTTAGTTTTGACCGTAGAAACCGTATGACATGATTTTGTGATTAGTCCTTATAGGAGCCATGTGACACCTTCCCAGATTTGAAGAGAATGTACAATACTGCAAAGGATTTTACGTTAGGAACAGAGGCTTATGACTCTAATGACTCCACTAACTGGTGCAAAATTAATTTGGGATTACTTATCCATAACGATGACAAAAGTTGTACAATGGAACTAACCTAAAGACTACGAATGTGTACTCCTTGTGTCTAATCCGTGCTAGACAAGTGAAAGGTGAAAAGTCGAACTGGGAAAGTCGCTATCGCTCGCTAGGTGGCGTTACCAATACCAGAATGATGTAAAACAAGTTTTAAACGTAAAAATCCATTGATTTATCAGCTACATTAGATCCGCCATCTTGAATTGTGGAGGTCTGACTTCAGATTCATGATCAACGACCCAACGAACTTCCCCATATGAAATTTGGCTTAAATACGTTGATTTTCGAAACATGCATTCGCCATCTTGAAAAATACGTCCTCCATATTGGATCCGCCATTTCGAATTTTCAGAATCTAACTTCATATTCGTAATCATCAACCCAAGAAACCCCCCTCTACAAAATTTCGACAAGAATCACGAACATTTCGGAAATAGTGATTTTATCCATTTTTTGAAGTTAGAAAAAAAACTACACGTGTTACCCTAATTCTAGCAGTGGATTTGGATTCAGTAGATCTTTTTACATAAAAATGAAAAGTTGGAAGTGGAAAACAGAATTTTTCCAGTTTTTACTATTTAATTTTCACTATTTTTCATCACTTCTTGAGGTTAGAGAAGAATGGTGACGTAATGGCGGGTTTTGACCCCGGAGTCGTGATCAGGAGGTAAAATGACTACAAATGACGTGTCTCATGAAAAGTATACCCAAGTTTATCGCCCTAAATCTATTGTTATTTTTATTTCAATAAAGGGAATGACGTTCAAACAAATACAAGGGGATCCATAAAGCGTACACCCTTCTCATTACCGTTAAGAAGGTAATTACGGTTATAACGTGCCAAGGGTGCCAATTCGCACGGACCATCCCTGCAAAAATTAAAATTTTCCACGGGGAGAGAAAAATAAACGGTACTGAGCGTTTCCGTAATTACTTCTCAACACACCGAAACACTCTCTTTCGCAGGAAATTTCACGTGAAAAAAATGTAAAACGCCGAAGCGCAAATGACAAGGAAAAAACACGAGTCTCTTTTTTACGCTTCATTGGAGGCTCGGGCACGTACAAAAGGGGTGCGGGTGGGGAGAAACCCTTCGCTCTCCTAAAATCCCTTGGAGGGTAAATACCTCGAGCGAATTTTTATAATGTGCTCTCAATCGATAATTTGATGGCAATCGATTTTAATAGAAAACTAAGCTCTACGTGAAACGTGAAAAACGTAGAGCTACGATCATTTATCAACTACCGACTTTTACAATTATTTATGAATTATCATCACCATCCAACGAAAAAATATAATCGAGTCCAATTTCCCTCTCAAATGACTGACCGATTCACAACAATCGTCCCCCTTTGTGTCAAAATAACAATTTAAATTCCGCCGTCTTTATATACGACGAAATCTCTACCTCAGTTGTTCTCATGAATAAATTCAATTTATGTTATTGTAATACTTTTACATGCACAAAGAGGTTTTACTACCTAATGTCAACGTAACATCTACAAATCACATAGACAACTACTCTTGTTTCCACATAACAACGACATATACGGGGCATTCGCTACACTATCCCTCCCCGTCTTCAGGGTCGCCCTCGACCCTCGGACGATCTACTTCCACAGCACTCCATATCAGCGAATGACTACCATATCAGCAAACTGGTACTGCTACGGCCAATGCTTCGGCTACTGCTACTGCTACCATGCGCATCGCTCACGCGCACCGCCCCTCCCCTTCTTCAGAAATTCCGCTAGAACTTTTCCATCGAGAGCCAGTCGTCCTCTCTAGGCGATGTTCACCTCCGGGAATCTAGCCATAGTTGATCTAAAAATCAGACAAAACACGCCAGTATCCTTGCCAAATCCATTTGCAATAAATTGCAAGTATATGTGTAATTGTGTGCATGTGTATGTGTGTGATTAACTCCATTGAGCGGGTTAGACTGCAAATCTTGTACAAAAATTAATCAGCAGCAAATCGAAACCAAGCAGGCCAATCCTCTTTCTGACCATCCAAAAAAAAAAAAAAAATACCAGGGGTGATTAATCCCGAACAATGCTCCAGGTAGAAGAGGGACCTGTCTCTTGAAATCCTCCAAGCAGGCCAATCCTCTTTCTGACCATCAAAGACACCAGGGTTGATCAATCCCAAACAATGCTTCAGGTAGAAGAGGGACCTGTCTCTTGAAATCCTCCAAGCAGGCCAATCGTTGTTCTAGTTCTAGAAAACGCCGCTCAGCCTGCTGTGCTCGCTTCTCCGCCTCTAATCGTTGTATGCGTTCCTGAGCTAGTTGTAATGTGATGGTCTCCTGTTGTCCGTCCGGATTCATCCTCGCCACTTGTTCTCCTACAAAATCTTGACAAGGGGAAGTGTCCCCGTTTCCCTCCTCCGGAACTTCGTCGACTTGTCTCAACGTCTTCTGAGATAATCGAGTACGGCGTCGAACTTGTTGGATGGGCGTTTCTTCGCTGGGTGAAGATGGAGGTTGGCTTCGTTTAGTTCGTCGTGTATCCATTGTCTGATTTTTTTTTCCTTGCGTCACCAAATCTTTATCTGCTACCTGGGTTTACCAATTCGCAATTTGCTATCTCGATTCACCAAATCCCGGACAGGCCCCCAAAATTGTAATACTTTTACATGCACAAAGAGGTTTTACTACCTAATGTCAACGTAACATCTACAAATCACATAGACAACTACTCTTGTTTCCACATAACAACGACATATACGGGGCATTCGCTACATTATATTTGTGAGGGAGCTCTCGCCGCTTATGCCGAAAGAAAGAAACCCCAGAAGTCGTTAGGAAGGAAAGTATGAATATTGAAAAAGGGAACGTTAATTTAAACGTGTTGTGCGGAATCCCCTGAATGAATGCCCAGGCAAGACTTATCGAGGAACGACCGCAGTTATTCGATACAACAGGGAGCGACTGCGCAGACTCTACTTGTTTAACACCATGGGGAACACACGATCGTTCTTTCTTTAGGCTAGATCCATTGTACAAGTTGTTATATGCTATAGATAAGTAATACCAAACGATCTTTAGAACTTCATATTGACTTACTTGCTGCCGTACTAAAACATTTTGACGCCAATAAAACGCGCGAGACTTGAGTTCGCAACAATCTAAAAAATCGTAACGTAAGATATGAGGGTTCTTATCCAGCTGGATGCAGCACTTTTTCATTGAATTTCACTCCTTCAATTGTTACCTGTTCCACCTGGTTTTCGTGCCGATTTTCCGACTCTACCTGTGCGTTTTCCAGATCCGAGACCCGGTCGACGAGACGCGTTGCATCAAGTGCCGGCAGGGCACGATACCCGATCCGCACCACGAGTACTGCACGGAGATACCAGAGGAGTACCTCCAGCCGGACAGCGCGTGGGCGATCGGGGCGATGGCGTTCAGCTCCACCGGCATCCTCACTACGATCTTCATCTTCGGCGTCTTCATAAAATACAACGAGACGCCCGTCGTCAGGGCGTCCGGCAGGGAGCTCAGCTACGTCCTGCTCAGCGGCATCCTGATGTGTTACAGCGTCACGTACGCCCTCGTGCTGAAGCCCAGCGACGTGGTGTGCGGAATCCAGAGGTACGTTTTACAGGGAAATGTCTATTTGTTTGTTCCAAAACGTCCATGTAACGTCGGAAAGGAGAAAATGTGGGTCATGAAAGCAAATGAGCAAATCAAAAATATCTCCCGGCTCCCGTTGGAACCAAGTCTTGCGAGGCGATAACGCCCGAAGCATAGTCTCTTAATAACAATAGCTGTCTAAGTCATTTATTTCACACGTTCTAGGCTCTGTATCAGAAAGGCGAATAACCAAATTTCTTTTTCAAACATATCTCTCGGCTCCCGTTGGAAGCACGTCGTGCGAGGCGATAACGGCCGAGGCACAGTCTCATAGTAACAAACACAGGCTCTTTTAGGTCACTTCCTTAAAACTTTCTAAACCCTTTTCTGCATCAGAAAGGCCTATAATCTAATTCGTTTGCTAAAAATTTCTAAGCTCCCATTGGAAGCATGTCATGCGAGACGATAACGGCCGAAGCACGGTCTCGTAGTAGCAAACACAAGTTCTCTTAAGTCACTTCTTTGACACTTGTTAAGCTCTTTTCTGCATTAGAGAAGCTATTAATCGAATTCGTTTATCAAAAACGTCTCGACTCTCTTTGTAAGCAGGTCGTGCGAGGCGATAACGGCCGAGGCACAGTCTCATAGTAACAAACACAGCCTCTTTTAGGTCACTTCCTTAAAACTTTCTAAACCCTTTTCTGCATCAGAAAGGCCTATAATCTAATTCGTTTGCTAAAAATTTCTAAGCTCCCATTGGAAGCATGTCATGCGAGACGATAACGGCCGAAGCACGGTCTCGTAGTAGCAAACACAAGTTCTCTTAAGTCACTTCCTTGACACTTGTTAAGCTCTTTTCTGCATTAGAGAAGCTATTAATCGAATTCGTTTATCAAAAACGTCTCGACTCTCTTTGTAAGCAGGTCGTGCGAGGCGATAACGGCCGAGGCACAGTCTCATAGTAACAAACACAGCCTCTTTTAGGTCACTTCCTTAAAACTTTCTAAACCCTTTTCTGCATCAGAAAGGCCTATAATCTAATTCGTTTGCTAAAAATTTCTAAGCTCCCATTGGAAGCATGTCATGCGAGACGATAACGGCCGAAGCACGGTCTCGTAGTAGCAAACACAAGTTCTCTTAAGTCACTTCCTTGACACTTGTTAAGCTCTTTTCTGCATTAGAGAAGCTATTAATCGAATTCGTTTATCAAAAACGTCTCGACTCTCTTTGTAAGCAGGTCGTGCGAGGCGATAACGGCCGAGGCACAGTCTCATAGTAACAAACACAGCCTCTTTTAGGTCACTTCCTTAAAACTTTCTAAACCCTTTTCTGCATCAGAAAGGCCTATAATCTAATTCGTTTGCTAAAAATTTCTAAGCTCCCATTGGAAGCATGTCATGCGAGACGATAACGGCCGAAGCACGGTCTCGTAGTAGCAAACACAAGTTCTCTTAAGTCACTTCCTTGACACTTGTTAAGCTCTTTTCTGCATTAGAGAAGCTATTAATCGAATTCGTTTATCAAAAACGTCTCGACTCTCTTTGTAAGCAGGTCGTGCGAGGCGATAACGGCCGAGGCACAGTCTCATAGTAACAAACACAGGCTCTTTTAGGTCACTTCCTTAAAACTTTCTAAACCCTTTTCTGCATCAGAAAGGCCTATAATCTAATTCGTTTGCTAAAAATTTCTAAGCTCCCATTGGAAGCATGTCATGCGAGACGATAACGGCCGAAGCACGGTCTCGTAGTAGCAAACACAAGTTCTCTTAAGTCACTTCCTTGACACTTGTTAAGCTCTTTTCTGCATTAGAGAAGCTATTAATCGAATTCGTTTATCAAAAACGTCTCGACTCTCTTTGTAAGCAGGTCGTGCGAGGCGATAACGGCCGAGGCACAGTCTCATAGTAACAAACACAGCCTCTTTTAGGTCACTTCCTTAAAACTTTCTAAACCCTTTTCTGCATCAGAAAGGCCTATAATCTAATTCGTTTGCTAAAAATTTCTAAGCTCCCATTGGAAGCATGTCATGCGAGACGATAACGGCCGAAGCACGGTTTCGTAGTAGCAAACACAAGTTCTCTTAAGTCACTTCTTTGACACTTGTTAAGCTCTTTTCTGCATTAGAGAAGCTATTAATCGAATTCGTTTATCAAAAACGTCTCGACTCTCTTTGGGAGCAGGTCGTGCGAGGCGATAACAACCGAAGCACGGTCAAGTGGTAACATACACAAGCTTTCTTAAGTCACTTCTTTACCACTTATTAAGCTCTTTTCTGTATCAGAAAGGCCAATAATCAACTTCTCTTTTCAAACATACCTCTCGGCTACCGTTGGAAACACTTCGTGCGAGGCGATAACGGCCGAAGCAGTCTCTTAGTAACAAACCCAAGCTTCCTTAGGTCACTTTTTTCTACACTTTCTAAGTTCTTTTCTGCAGCAGAAAGGCCAGTAATCGCTTTCGCTTATCAAAAAATCTCTCTGCTCCCATTGGCAGCTCGTCGTACTAGGCGATAACGGCCGAAGCACAGTTTCGTAGTAACAGTCACTGTAACTCAAGTCTTCTCTCCTTCAGAGTTCATCTCCAACGCCCTTCTACTCTTGCCTTCCTTGACAGCTCTTCCTTAGTACCAAATTTGGAAACAAATTCCTGTACCAACATCTAGTCTAGCCTAGTAACTTTTCTTTTAACCAATGGGCATTTGTTTTACGATCATTTCGGCCCATTTTCTGGCTCGCAAACAACGCGTGTTTCTTACTTACCATGTATTTATCACGTTAGCGTTCTAATAGGCCGTGGTGCAGATATCAAAGGAAAATGCACCAACATTCCACGAAAACTCCGAATTTCTCTTTTCGAGGCGATGAAAAGTAGGGGTAAAATTTTATTTTCTCAGCTAGTTAGAAGCGTTGTTTTCAAAAAGCTATTGCAGGCTAAAAATCTTAACATTGTACTAAGTATTTGTCTCAGATCGTCTCTCTAAAACAAGTGTTCATTTTCTCAACACTTAATCAATGATGGTTTATCTTCAAATCGTTAATGGTTTAATCAGTGGTATTAAGAATTCAAACTCTGTTATTAGTAGATAAGCAATGCAGATTCTGGACCAAAAACCCGCGTTATTTTAAATGGAGGTCCGCTTTGGGACAAAATGGAAAGTGAAGGGGAGGAGGGTGATCCACCGGCAAACATTTTGTGGTCCACTTCGCACCGGATACAATTTGTCCATATAAAATTACATGATTCTTTGGTCTAGAACCTGCATTGCTTATCTACTGCTGTCGGGTGCTTTTCATTTAGCTCTTTTGTGCTGCATAACTCCTAGAGCGTGTTTCTTTTACATCCCGATGCGAATGTAAAACTCAGGTGAAAATTGATGAATGTCTCGGGAAGAGCAAAAACCACATACATACTTCTCATTTTGCGACGAGTAAAATTTCTTTCTCGCGTTTATCCCGTTCGGTGTTCTATCTACGAAATGAAGTTTCATCTTTCATTCGCTCCACGTCGTCGTCGCTATGTCAAAGTCAGGTAGACGTCCTGTAGCGTCGAGCAAAATTTGTCAATTTTACAAGATATACCGCAGACACGTCGAGGGTACGGGCGATATTTTTTTGTTAAATTTCCTTAGATGTATGAATTTTTGTCCTCGGTCCGGCCATTTACTAAATAGACGTTGCAAAAGTACCGTCGGGGGAAACGTAAGGAAGAAATATTGGTTTGTGCGCTGGCGATGTTTCATCTCTGGAAGTGATACTTTGTTGCTAGAGGAGCTGAAAGGTGTATTACGCCGTTACAATTTATATCGGACCCTTGGCCCCTTTAATCACACTTGGATCACTCATGGATTTATCTGGGAACAAGGCAACTCAACACTGGACATAGGCATTAATTTTTAAAAACAAATTTAAAAATACGAAACAGCATTTAGATAGTTCACCCCTGCTCTAGTTAACGTTCCTAAGGATATTGATGGTTGCCTATCCACATGATTACATTATGCCGTGTAAAACATGATGGCCCTTATCTTATAGGGTCAATACGTTACGTGTCCAATATACCTCCAGGTTCCGAAAAGCTTTCGAGACTCGACGAGTTAAAAAGATGTTTAAGCGAAGCCATAGGGCCAATGGATGCATATAGTTAAATTAAATTAAAATTTATAGGTTATGTATTGGTCCTAGGCGAGTCATTTCGGGTGCCAGATGCATACCGCGAAGGAATCATTGAAAGGGGACCGTTGAATTCAGCAGATGGAATGATGATACTTGGTTGGTCAGCGAAAAAGCTAATGATCGTTCATTGAGTGACAGAGTAGGGAATTTCAGATAGGTTGCAACACCTGAGGGACGCTAATGGTTTAGTCGTGGCTTTAGCAACTAAAAACTAGACCGCTTGAGTGAAAACCCAAAAATAGCATGTATTGCGTTTACCTGCCTCAGAATTCTACCGGGAAAATCAATTTTGACTGCTCTTGCTTCATCACAACTGAAGGAATAATAACATGATTTTCATATCGCGCCTAATTGAATACATTTCTATGTTGTAGGTTCGGAGCCGGATTTTGTTTCACAGTGGTTTACGCCGCGTTATTGACCAAAACCAACCGCATATCGAGGATATTCAACGCAGGCAAACATTCTGCGAAAAGGCCGAATTTCATATCGCCGCGGTCCCAGCTAGTCATTTGTTTCGGCCTGGTCGGCGTACAGGTGAGTTTAATTGCCTAATGGCTTAACATTAGGCGTAGCTTTAAATGTATTCATCCCGGATTAATGTGACGTGCTTTAGGTGAAACCGCACTACCGGAATTAAAGGAAACAGCAGTGAAAAGGTGTCATATTGGAAAAAAGTCTCCGTGGTTTTTTCCTTGAGATTTTAAACGCCATAAGTCGACGCGTAGAATTCAGGTTATTTTGGTGACAGCATTAAAATACGATGAAATGATTGGTACTTAGTAAAGAAAAACATAGGCGTGGATCATTTACCCCTTAAATTTTAGAAAAACACTTACTTCACTTCATCCTTTCGTAGAAAAATCACTACTATTTTCTAATTATTTGCTACAGGTCCTGATCAACGGAATATGGATGATAATCTCCCCGCCAAGAGCCATCCATCATTATTCGACCAGAGAAGACAATCTCCTCGTCTGCTCATCGTACATTGACGCTTCCTACATGATAGCCTTTACTTATCCCATATTTTTAATTGTCGTGTGCACGGTATACGCAGTATTGACAAGAAAGATACCAGAAGCTTTCAACGAGTCCAAACACATTGGTGAGTTATAAAAGAACTCTTGCATTTATCTAGTGTTCCCACAAAGAAGCACTACTAACTATAGTGTTGTATAAAGTATCGAGCGGTCACTCTTCTATGAACCCTCCTAGAAGATGTAGTTATTTACCTTTTAGTTAGATTAGTTATAGTAAAGATCTCAATAATTAAGAGGGTTACAGAGGTGAGAGACACTATGCCTACGAAATGGCTTTGCTATTAAGGATTCACGTGTTCTGAGCACATTCTCGTATCTTCCAACAAAGTAAGCACTCCCTAAATGCTTAAGATGAGATAATGTTGCTCTAATAAAGATAGACTGTTGATACAACGGCCAACGGCGAGAAAAAGAGTGGCCCTGCTTACATTTCTTGCGTAAATCCACTTGATAATCTATACTAATTAAGAGGGAGGCGTGTTTAGAAGTAACGCGGTAAGCAACACCTCGCCTCTATAGTAACTAAACTTGGCTATTAAAGTATCAATACAGGGTTAATGAAAACAAAGGGGAGCTTTAGCTGTGACTACATCCCCTCCCCGAAAATGATCAGCATTATCCATGAAATAATGCTAAAAACACATGGACCGATTACATGGAGTTGTGTAATTTTCTTTCCCCTTAGTTCGATGGCCAATAGGGACACTTGTACTATTTCTTGGTATAGTATGGTTTATCAAATTTTAACGTTTAAAAAAAAATCTACAAACAATTTAGGTCATTGCAAATCGACGATTGGTACGATTCCATCGCAAAATATTCCCCAAGTAATGTCCGAAGCTCCTAATTTGAAACGAGATAGGTTCAACTACTAGTTAAGGCAAAGATGGACCCGTAATAATTACATAAACTTGGCCAAGGATGGCAGTGTACATTACACGAGTCAGGATCAGATTTTCCTTGCCGTTCGAATTTTCTTAAGAGATTTTTCCTTTCAGGTTTCACGATGTACACCACCTGCGTGATATGGCTGGCGTTCGTTCCCTTGTATTTCGGCACGGCGAATCACGTGGCGTTACGGATAACGAGCATGTCGGTCACGATCAGCCTGTCAGCCAGCGTTACGGTGGCCTGCCTGTTCTCCCCGAAGGTAATTCGAATCGTAGGGATTTTCCAGATTGCGACTCAAAAAATGATGATCGTTAAGTAGTTACGGGGTACGGGAATAGCAAAAGATATTTTTAATAGGTTAGTTGAATAGATGCGAACTCATATATAAAGAGAAATTTTGAGCGCCGAAACAACCTAACGTTGACTCATACTATCGTAGAGTTTTAAAGGTGAAGAACGTCGCATTAGTATCCTAAACTTTTATAATGCTTTTACATAAAACGCCCATAACACACACTACTCTAACGTAACCGATCAATTTTTCCTGAAAGTCGTCTGTCGCTCCGCCTATCGGCTCCGCTCCCTCCATTAATACCGTTTGGTCAGAGGGTAATCCTCCTGTTGATCCTATATTGGTATAGTTTTTTATAAAAAACAAGCATAACTTAACAAACTAGCCCATATAAAATAATCTGACCAGTTCGACCTTCTTGTCGCTCCGCCTGCACTTTCCGCTCTATCCGTGAATAGCGTTTATTGAATGGGTATTTTCTGAATCATATAATAATTGTCCACTAATTAATAATCACGAACTTATTTACGTCCGAAGTTAAACCCCAGTCCAGTCCCCTCTCTCTCTCCTATTTAATTCCTAATGGTTTATTTCTGCCAACTTAAGTATATAGCTTTGTACCAACATATGTTTCGATTCCTACCAATCAAATTTCGGCAGGTTCTTTTCAACCAATCCACGAATACTTTGTGCCCGCCTTTTCAGACTCATACAGGAGATTCCTCAGAATGTAGACAGTCCCTGTCAAAGCAGATGCGAGGTTTTAACATCACAATTTTACAAAATCAAGACATCCCTCATATCGATATCAGCCATACCCTTCATCACTTTTGGTTCAAATTTTCAGGAATGATGGATTTTGCATCAATCTATCCGTGGTTCAAATTTAGCTCCGATTGATCGAGTTGATTGGAAGTTTTTACACATTTACTCAATTACAGACCATCACCAGACTTTCCACGCCGCTTCCCAAAATATTTCACCTTTGTTAAATTCACACTTTACACACGCTTTACACACATTCACGCTTCACACTTTAAATTATTCCTGCGGTCGCGACGACATTCTCAACGTAACTTGGAAGGGCCTCCGTGCTTTCCCTTTTCATAATATATCATGTACGGGATATTCGAGTGGGATGATGGCGGATTTCCCATCGTTCCGTTCAATCGTACTGTCAGTCAAGCCGGAATTTTTAATAGGATGTCGGAGATGCGAGCACCGGAGACGTATTTATGGATTTTATTCGTCCAGGGATTAGGCACCTTCGTCGAGGATCTTATCCTTAGGATCTAATCCGGGATCCCTTATCGGGATTTGAATGACGAAATAACGTAAATTGCCTACAATAGATTTTACAGCGATCTAATAATAGTAAAAGGGTTCATAGGAAAGGCGGACATAATTGTAATGGGAATAGATTACCTGTTATTAACAAATGAAATAGATTTTGGTTTTAGGTCAAACAGTGACCACTGTGATGTTACATTTTTCCAATACAACAGGCGATAGCATCGAGACTGTTTTGAATGTCCAAGGGGCCTTAAACTACACTACATTCGCGGATGTTAAACTGGCATTGGAGACAGGTACCCACAAGTAGGACGATATATGACATTAAAGTTACATGGTTTTATTCACCAACAAAAAAGGAATGGTTTTAAGTAACTCGCGCCCCTCCAAGGAGGCAACCAACAATACAGCCAGAGAATCTTCGAAAAAATCAAATTACGAAACTACTCACACAGCTAAGTATACCATACGTAGAACGGCTATCTTTATGAAGGTGACTAAAGAAGGCAATTATCCCATGATTGACAAAGGTGATCTCTCCACAGATAGTGGAGTCTCCACAGAAGTCGTCTTATAAGTGAAAGCAAATTTGCTCTACAAGTAGGCGGCCAACAATACAATCGGTGAATCCTCGAAAAAAAACGGAATTACCGAACTATTCACACAGGCTAAGTATATCATGCCTAGTTTGGTAAATCTATCTCTATTAAGAAGGCAATTATCACTTGACTAACAAAGGTGACCTCTCCACAGATAAAATCATCTTATGAGTAAGAGCAAATTTGATCTACAAGTAAGCAACCAACAATACAATGGGTGAATCCTCCAAAAAAAAAAAAAACTGAATTACCAAACTATTCACCCGGGCTAAATATATTGTAGCGAATGCCCCGTATAGGTCGTTGTTAGGGAAAAACAAGTAGTTGTTTATGAAATTGTGAAATGTAAATACTGACGTCGGTGAAGTACAAAATCTCTGTGTGTAAAGACTATTGTAGTTTTAGAAAAGTAAAGCCAGTTTGTATAAGAATCCGCTACAAATTTGGGGGCCTGTCCGGGATTTGGTGAACCGAAGTAGCGGAAAAATTTTGGTGGACCTGAGATGGCGTACAGAAGTGATGGCGATGGCACGCGGCGGAGAGGCGAGGAGTGCAGTCTGTGCGGCGTTATGGAGTTGTTGAGCGGCTGGCGCGACTCGAGATTCCACAGGACTTACAGCTAAGTTACATTTAGGATAACACTCGAATGGATTGACTGCGTGCGGCTGGCGCGCGTGGCCCGTTTGAGTGCTACACTCACATTTGTAACTCATATTGGGAGACGGGCGCTGTTCATCTTTAGTACAAGAATTGGTGATGGTTGACCACTGGGTTGTGCGTCTGAAACCATGAAGCAGTTGCTGGGGATTTCAGTAACTGCAGGAGCAGCGAAGGATTTCAAGAGACAGGTCCCTCTTCTACCTGGAGCATTGGATGGGATTGGTCATCCCTGGTGTCTCTGATGGTCAGAAGTAGGATTGGCCTGCTTGGAGGATTTCAAGAGACAGGTCCCTCTTCTACCTGGAGCATTGGATGGGATTGGTCATCCCTGGTGTCTTTCATGGTCAGAAAGAGGATTGGCCTGCTTGATTTCGATTTGCTGCTGACGAATTTTTGTACAGGATTTGCAGTCCAACCCGCTCAATGGAGTTAATCAAATGGATTTGGCAAGGATCAGGCGGAATCTCTGAAAAAGGGGAGAGCGGGAAGCGGTGTGCATGGTAGCAGTAGCAGTAGCAGTAGCAGTAGCCGAAACATTAGTCGTAGTAGTAGCAGCAGTAGCAGTAGCCGTAGCTGTAGCAGTAGTAGTAACCGTAGCCGTAGCATTAGCAGTAGCCGTAGCAGTGGCAAAAGCCGTAGCCGTAGCAGTAGCAGCAGTAGCAGTAGTAGCCGTAGCTGTAGCAATAGCAGTAGTAGTAGCCGTAACCGTAGCAGTAGCCGTAGCTGTAGCAATAGCAGTGGTAGTAGCCGTAACCGTAGCAGTAGCCGTAGCTGTGGCAGTAGCAGTAACCGAAGCATTAGCCGTAGTAGTGGCAGTAGTAGCAGCGGTAGCAGTAGCCGTAACCGTAGCAGTAGCCGTAGCAGGAGCAGTAGCAGTTGCAGTAGCAGTAGCTGTAGCAGTAGCCGTAGCAGTAGCAGTAGTAGCAGCAGTAGCAGTAGCCGTAACCGTAGCAGTAGCCGTAGCCGTAGCAGGAGTAGTAGCAGTTGCAGTAGCAGTAGCTGTAGCAGTAGCCGTAGCAGTAGCAGTCCGCTGATATGGTAGTCATTCGCTGATATGGACTGCTGTAGAAGTAGATCGTCTGAGGGTCGAGGGCGACCCTGAAGACGGGGAGGGATAGTGTAGCGAATGCCCCGTATAGGTCGTTGTTAGGGAAAAACAAGTAGTTGTTTATGTAATTTTGAAATGTAAATACTGACGTCAGTGTAGTACAAAATCTCTGTGTGTAAAGGCTGTTGTAATTTCGGAAGAACTAAATCTGTTTGTACGTAGAAACGTTACAATATTATGCCTAGACATACATCTAGTACATCTATCTCTATTCAGAAGGCTAAAGAAGGCAATTATCCATTAACCAACAAAGATAATCTTTCCACAGTTAAAACAGTCCTATAAGTGAAAGCAAATTAGCTTCACAAGTAGCAAAAAGTTCTCAAGACTGCATAGCTCAAGAAGAGTATTATATGCTCAAGATCAAGATAAACAATAAAGTTACCTTGGGGCGCACTACGAGTCCAACGCACTTCCTTCCTTGGTCCGATGGGATAGCTAGTAGGACTCTTTTTAACTAATGCATGGGTCTTCTCTGCAGCTAGTTCCAGGCTATTCCCTTTTAACTATTTTTGCAGCTTATGGGCCTGTTGATGTTATAAATAATAATATGACGTTTACATTTCGGTTGTAGCATATAATAACAAACATAACAATTTGCTTAGAAGAGAAACATGATTGACGTGAACTTTGTAACATGAGCAACCACCTTTTGCGATCTTTTTTAGATTACTTAGGACCATCTTGTAGAAATGTGTCTCATTTATGTTATTTATTATAGAAAACCTTGGTGTACCCTTATTTCCAACTTCTCTCGTGTTCCAAGCGAAAACCGAGACAACCAATTTATCACAGTTTTAAAACTAATTACACCAACGTTTTCCCCTGGAGACACGTCTCGCTGTTTAAATAATAACGTATTACCTCCGTTACAGCTGTACATAATCCTGATTCGACCCGAGAGGAACATTAGGCAAAGTATGATGCCAATGAGGTACAGCGCTATCAACAAGAGCTCGACGAACACGGGCTCGGGGAGCATGATGGCGCCCGTCATGGTCACGGCTGCCACGTTCGACCAGAAGCAGCAGATTCAGAAGCACGTCTCGCCTATCGATAAGGTCGATGACGGTAAGTGTCCACCATCAAACGGAAGGTCTATGTTAGGGCTTACAGCAGTATGGCAGTTGAACGTTAATCGTGTATCGTGAAGTGTTCATTCCTTGTTCCATTGTTTCACCATATTGCATTACTGGTGTTTTCCTTTTTTTTTACCTAATGCCTCCATAGCAGCACTATTAGTACTACTTTTAATATTTCTATACATACACTTGAAGGTATTCGAAGACCTTCTAATTTTTCTTTTATAGTTCTTCGATATAAGTGCTATCTTGTACGAAGCCTATCCAGGTTGAGAGATGACTTCCTGGAGATAACCTTTGGATTCTTCTTGTTATGTGGTAATGGTACATAAATTGTTGCCGTCACATAGTCGATTATGGATTTAAGATTTCTCGTATGTTGGACTCAAGCACTTGGGCAACTTTAATCGCTCCAACAAGAAGATACTATCCCGTACGGCAAAATGGCCCGGGAGAACGTGACAATTCGTGCCTTCCAAGTCCTCACTATTACGATACCGAGCGTAGATCGATCTAAAAGTTACTTCAGGAATATTATGAACGTTATTTTGGGTAAAAATGATTAGGAATTTAATAAAATGGTGCAACGATAGTGTTTCACTTAAATTGTATTGTGGGTCTGATTTTAATCAAATTGGTCAAATTGTTATAAAAGGATAATTCGTATAAAAATCAACGATAAAGTGTAATTACTAGTATATTTCTAAGCTAAGAAGGTGGAACATTAAATATAGAATTCATATTAAACTTGCCCAAATGCTACCCCATTATAATCTGCCCAAGAACCTGGGCATGATGGGTAGCGTGGCAATCTATCCTTAATATATTGATGGATCTTATGACGACCACTTCAGTACAAAAGATAATTTATTAAGTTCAGCTTGGTTAATTACTCACTGCCCTACTAGCTGCGCCATACATATTAGTATCTGATTTAAGGGGTTTAGTTCTATTAAGAAATGTTCATCAATAATAATAAAGCCCCTTCATATAGGCAACCCACACATTAGAGGCACGTTAGCTTTGTAAGTACTACAAAATCAAGGCTGTATTCGCGTCTTCATGTGAGTACACCTGTAAGTTGTATACCTTCTTTTTTTTAGACCTCAAAATGTGAACTTTGGAATTTCCACATAAAACTCGCACGGTAGGTCCCTTAGGAGATTCTAAGCCCTATGGCGTTAATTTCAAGTCGATAGGCCTAACGGTTTGGGAAATATCACGATTTTTCCAAAAAAGAAATTCCCCTCCATTCTACCTTCCATATCTCGAAAAGTAAACGTCGTACGAAAGAAATTCCTTCACTCCTGGCATCAGGGAAGCATCCCCTTTCGATTGGCACCCTAATTTAGAACTTTTTTGGAAAAAATACTAAGAGGTATTTTGTTATACCTTGTTATTATGTATACCTTGTTATTTTTCGGCCTCAAAAAGTGAACCTTTGAATTTCCACATGAAACTCGTAGGGTAGGTCTCTTGGGAGATCGTAAGCCCTATGGCGTCAATTTGAAGTCGATAGGACTAACGGTTTTCGAAATATGGTGGTTTTTCCAAAAAAAGAAATTCCCCTTCATTCTACCTTCCATAACTCGGAAAGTAAACGTCGTAGGTACGTTGTTAATTTCTGTACGAAAATCGAATGGTGCGTTAATGAGATGATATTGATAATACTTTACATAACTGCCGCCGATCTCATTTTCCATTCCTCTCGTGTTCCAGAAATATTCTACAGACCCTCGAAGAGCCTGAAGGACACCAGCACCCAGACGAGCCAGCTCGGCAGCCCGACCTCCGAGACGATCTACAGCGTCACCTCGGACCTGAACTCCAAGATGAACAACAATTACAGCAGCTACAACGGCCCGACGAACCCGTCGCCCTCGCCGCAGCCCTCCAAGCACAAAGAGCACTCAGCCTTATAGCACGGCACGTCTGGAGGCAACGCCGAGAGTAGGTCCTCCAGCCTGAAACGGAAACCCGTGCAGGTTTAAGGGAATGTCGATGTTCGGGGTGTATCAGTCGTACACCATTAATGTGGTACAATGTTCATGGTAAATTCGCCTCAGTAAAGTGATGACGGGAGTTTAAAACTGTGGTTCATTGATAGAAGCAGGTGTATTATAACAGGGTATGCTTACTTGGTTCAATAAGTAAATAATGTGTAATGATGTTCATATATGTACGTGGGTATCCTTGCATAAGTCTAGTATAGGAAAAATACGCGACATTTGTGATTTAGACAAGTTAAGGAACTGTTCTGTTTTCGTTCTTTTTATAAGTGTAAATGTATTGTTAAGGACTTTTTAGAGGTATTTATTAAAGTGTGTTAAATTATATTTTGAATTCGACAAGGACAACACATGAAAATTATCCTGCAGACACTTGGGCACTTCGCTAGAAAAATGGAAAAGTACGAGCAATTCTGTTATTACAGTAATTTCCGTCGTTGTACTTGTCGAATCAAGTTTCGACTGAAATTTGCTCCTTCGACGTATTAGAAATTATTTAAATTTCAAGGGCGCACGGTGGACATACCTCACTTTCGATCGAGAGAGACTTCATATAAATCATATAGTCACCGTAATTCTGCTATTGCGCGCAATTCGTTACCAAAGTCGTATCAATTTTCTATGACGAACCTCTCTCGTGTAGTGAGCTATTTCCACTTGCTCCTTACCATTATTATATAAGTAGGTACCATGTACCATTAAAGAATGCATTTTAAAATCTCGGGCAAATATGGCAACGTTCAGCATTTGAGCCCAATGGTGAAGCGTTGCCGATGGTGTAACTGTTTAAAAATATCATGAATATACATATAAAGGTAATGTAAAAATATAAGAAAAATCTATGTCCTCCAGAGACTGTGCGATTTTTGTATGAGACGAGAATTGATAAATAGAATGTGTGATGGTCCTTTAAGAAGAGAACTTTGGTATACTCGAGTCTTCTTTGTTATAAACTGTTCGATTCGGCCATATATTGTTTTAATAACCAAACCTAAGATTGTATGAGATCATATCGATTCAATAGAAGGAAAAAGTTAATATATTTTACATTATACCATCTATACTTGAATGTACAAGCATTAATATGTGAATTACTTGAAGATCTAACGATGGACAAATTAGGTTACTTTCAAAGCACAATTCTGAAATACGTGTGCGACCATGGTTTTTCAAATTAATGTAACAATACCTATTATTAACGATTATATTAATGTTTTTCATTTAAATATGTTACGATCTAGCAAGCAGAATACAGGTTTTAACTACCATACATGTCTATTAAATATCACATAGTATGTACTAAAACAAATGTAAATTGAGAAGAATGCTTCCAACTATTCGCATTCTTCTCGAGGAAACCTGCATGACACGAAACTTAAAAAGAAAATTCGTAATAAAAAATATGTGTATCTGTATTGTACGATTAATGTTTTCAAGACACTCAAAAATAAAACAATGTTGAAGAAAATTTGTTACTGCTTACATCACATTATGCCTTACTTTGCTAGCCTAACTGAATTGAAACGCACTTCAAAAATCCCCCCTAAAGCATACTATTGGCTTCAAGCAAATTATTTCTCTGGCTATCGTAATGTAACCTATGATGATAATCTAAATTCATGACAAAATCACATTCGATTTCCTCTTTTCAAGCTCAAAAAGAAAATTTGTAAAAATACGCACATACCTGTAATTATCACAATTCATCAGCTAAATCCAGCTGATTAAAATACTTGCTAATGATGCATATGAAGAAGTTCAAAGTCTCGAAACGTCCCACATTGGCACCTTCCGGTAGCTTGGATCGCATGTCCAAACACTTCTTTGCGAACTCCCGGAGAGCGAAACAGTGTGAAGGGCAAAGAGGCAGTTCCAACGTCGATAATATCGCAAAGGTCCAAATCCCTATGTTGTCCTCGATGATGCACTTTTGCTCCAGCGTGTCTGTAATCAACTCCAGCATCCTTATTTTAGTGTCGTTGCTGTATTTCGAAAAAACCGAGTACGTCGGTAGTTCGTTGTTTATCTGCTCCATCACTCTTTCTGCGTGGAAAAATGCAATAGGCTGCGGCTTCTCTTTCGACTCGATGAACTTTCTGAACCCGTGAAAGTTTTCCAGTTTGCTGTTCTGCCATTTCATAGATGGCGAGTGCAACGTGGCCTTTACCGGTTCTTCCTGAATCAGAAAACACATACATTTTATAGGACCGACAAACAACAACATTCGTGAAAGTGTTTGTTCCAATCCACAATGAAAACTACTACAGAACCATCATTTCCAGTCGTTTTCCGGATCATTTTCAACAGTTCTCATAATAGTTAGAACATTTGGTAGTTGATGCAAAGTTATTGTGATGTAAATGGTTGTAACTGATGTGAGAAATAAATAACCAAGTTTACCACTTCCAAGAACATCGTTTGTCGCCCCTTGAATTTAGACCGATCCAAATCTTTCGCCACGGTACAGTCCTCGCACTGCTTCCTCTCATAAATAACGTGTTGTAAATACTCATACCCTAAAATAAAACATACACTGATGCTTTAATCCTATTTACCCAGATGTAATATTTCTATTACCATCTCGAGGGGTGGAGTCGGGATCAAAATCAGCAGACAACTGTACTTCCAAAGCTTGCTTCAATAAACCTGTGTATTCCACATCGCTGTCCTCACCAGTGTCCGACATCACGAAGAATACGTTTTAAACTACGTATTTGTATCTGAAATTAACAGGAATTGATAGATTAAACGGGGGTCTAAATATAATGACGTTTAGGTTATGCCAACGATCGATCACAAAACATATACCTTAGAGAAGCGTAACTACCGTGTTATTTTAAGGAGACACCGATGACATTTGCCGCCATATTTATTCCTTGCTCTCCCCACCACTGACTACTCAAATTGGCGGGAAATTCGAAAATTGTTGGATTTTGAAATTGGCGGGAATTTTGAAATTTGATTATTATTGCATTTCTTGGTCCATTTACATCAAACAAAATATAAGTTCACTTAAAATTATGTAACACTTACAAGAACGTTTTCTTTTGTAAAGTTTCTATGAATAAGTGCTCCATAATCTTAAGTAATCTTATATATTGCTTGTTGTAAACGATCCCAAGTTTTTATAAACCAATGAATAAGTGCCACTTCCACTTCACGCAGTATTGCTGAATGACAAACAACAAAGAAAACACAAATTCAAACAAACATTTATATTTAATGATAGAGAATAGAACTGAAATTATTCTAAGATTAGAGACCGTAATAGTCACCGACAACTTTAATTCTAATGCTTTTCAGTAAGATTTGTCGTCCTCCGTCTTTAGTTTTGAACTGCATGATTCCTAAAACAAATTCCTAATTAGAGTAAAAATCATGGACATGTTATGAAACAAAGTTTATCTTCCTTTTTCTTCGTTCGATAGTTTCTTAAAACTAGAAACAAATAGTTAAATAAACTTGAACCTATCCTCTTCGTATAAATTTTAAAGTGTTCGATTAGCTGCTCTCATTACTTAATAAGCTTGCATTGTTTAGATAATTACCTGCATTTTTATGTATCTGATACATTTTACTTTCAAGACTTGATGAATCTGATTTATTTAAATTCAATTGTTTCAGAAATTCTGTTTTCAGAAATTAAATCTCATGTTCTTGATTTATATCAAGACTAGAATGATCAGAACCACTTACAATAGGGACGTTCACCTCTAAAGGAGTGAGCAGGGTATCATGGTAAATATTACTATAATTTATAGTATAATAATACTGCTTGTGTTACAGTTGTCAATACATTTCGGTACCGATGCAGGCAATTATTATTAAATTGGGATTAGCATAATCTGATGTAACAAACTGTCTTTTACAAATGTCTCTATAAAATCAACATACGTGCTCCCACCTTAACATACGGGCAGCGTTCGTAAGAAAATTGTGAAACATGTTTTATTCATAAGCAGAGTTTACAACTGGTGAGCAGTACTTATTTGTGCGATAAGGAAAGTTGCTTGAATATGATTGCTTCCATAATGAAATATTTGATGTTAATTATGGTACTACTAGTAATATTTGCAATACAAACTACAACGATCAACAGAATTAAAGTGAAATCAATCCAGTTTTCCAGAGGGAAAAATCTCAATTTATGCAAAATATGGCAACCGTATATTTGGTTATATTCTACACCCTACACTTTTACATTGAAATATGTTATACTTAACAATCTTACCACCAAGTCTTACCTTTCAAAATTTATAATAACACCGTAATTACACCAATTATCACACTAATTACAACGAACTACTGTTCCTAACCTCGTAGCGCGTCTTATTTCCAATACATGAAACTAGGACTAGAAAAACTGCCCAGTCCGTACCCAATGAATGCAATCCAGCATCACTTCAATTTACACATGACACTCCTTAAATGAGGACTTTTAAAGTAGTTGGCATTTTTCTTCATTTCTTGTATAATAAATTTACTAATAATAACATTGGATTGCATCAATGTGATGTAATAATCACCTAAATTTCAAAAAACATACATCATACATAAAAACATACATCATGTCAAAATATACAAAATAGACTAGGATTAAAATAAATTCGCCATAAGTATGACACGTTAAAATCACCTCTCATTATCATCAATGTGATGTAATAATCACCTAAATTTCAAAAAACATACATCATACATAAAAACATACATCATGTCAAAATATACAAAATACACTAGGATTAAAATAAATTCGCCATAAGTATGACACCTTAAAATCACCTCTCAACTCAAAACCTTGGACAATGCCACGTAAGCCTGGACGGAGTTCTGAAACACCATAGTTCTCTTTTTGGTGCTCTGCAACCCCCAGTCCGGTTGGCTGCTCGGCAGCGGCAGATGTTTATAAGGGGCGAAGAACGATGCCGACTTAGGCGGCACCTTCCTCACCATGCTCTCCTTCCTCGCTATCGATTGCCCTATCTTCTGGAACAGCTGGTCAAACTTTGGCACATTCAAGATCGTCTGTTTCCATGTCGGGTTGTGAGCGAACAACCAGACGAGCGTAGAGACCGATGGAAAGAGCATTGCCTCCTTGTCACACCAGTGCAACATGAGGGTCAATAATGAGTCCATGTATTTTGGTATGAAACTGTTGTTTCTAGATGGCGGATACCTGTAGAACGTCAGTAGGATGTTGACGCTCATGATACAGATTTGCATTTCCGGGTCCGAGCGGGCCGTGGTGGACAGCATTATGTAAATAGTGTCAGGCAATATTCGGCTCAGGTGGTAATTGAGCTCCTTGCTGCTTTTGATTGCCTTATCTGAAATTTAGGAAGTGTAATGTTCAAATGTACAAATAACAATGTAAAAAGTAGAAGAAAGGTTCAAAACGCAAATATAATCCATATTCACAAGAAGGACCTTTCCTTAACGTCTAGTTTAGTTCAGTAAAGGAGATGGAGTGACAACACACACCCTATAACTAATCTAGGTTACATGTAACCTGGTAAAGTTATAATAATGTATAACAAATTCAAATTTCTATATAATAAGCTTCTCTCGGCCCTATGACACTCCTATTGATGTTCCAAATAACAAGAAAAAAGCTGACTGTTTCATCTTACCTATAAACATTAGAGAATTGAAAATGTGAGTGTACAAAGCATTTCCAGTGAAAAATACTTGTAACATCCTTTCGGTCTGATTCTTAAGCGTATATTCCTCATTGTAATTTTTGTAGGCTTGTTGTAATCGTTGCCGCACTTGTTCCATTTCCCGTAACTCCTTCCTACACTTGTATCCTTTCCACGTCGCCTAAAAACAAAATCGCACCTGTATTACATAAAAATTCAATTCAATTCAATTCATTTCAAGTCACAAGGCAAGTTTCCTGAAATCACAATGTATTCATACAGACCTGAATCTTTACGACTGCTTTTCTCTTGCGCAGGAAATCTTCCCTACACCTCCGCCCCTTTTCGAAACCTCTCCACGCCCTCTGGATCTTCACGGTGGCGTTCCACATTTCCATATATCTCTTTCTCTCTTTACGAGCCAGCATTTTTGTCCTCCATCGTCGTTGAACAAAAATCACCTTCTCCCTCAACAACACGAAATTATTCCTGATGATCCGGCATTCCCTGTTGCTTCTCCACCTTTGTTGCACCATCAGGACAGTTTGTCTGAACTTCAGATAATTCTCTCGGTCTTTCTTTACAGACAGTCGGGTCCTGAAGAACACCTGGATCTTCATCGCTGAACTATGCATGAGAAGGTAAAAAGCCCTCTCGCGTCTCATCTGGACAGTCGCCCTGTAACGACGCTGGATCGAAATAGTCGAGATTCTTAATGTTATGAAAGCTGCCCTGGTCATGCACATCGACTGTCGGGCTCTGAAACGTTGCTGTATGACAATGGCAGAGCGTCGCAAGCGAAGGTAACGTTCGCGTTCAATTTTCGCTAGACGATTGGCTCTAAATTTCCTTTGAACAAACACGCAGGCGTGTTTAAGTGTTGTATACCGTGTCCTTTCCTTTTCCATCGCTCTGATCGCTCTAAACCAAGTTTGGATTTTAACTGCTGAGGCGTTACGCAGTCGCAACAACTCCAAACGTTTCTTCTTCTCCTGCTGATTCGCTCTGAATGTTCTTTGGACAAATATGCAGGCGTTCCTAAGGTTGATGTAGCGGGTCTTTTCTTTTTCCATTGCTTTGATTGCTCTAAACCAAGTTTGGATTTTAACAGCTGAGGCGTTACGGAGTGCCATAAACTCCAGGCGCTTCCTTTTCTCTTGCTGATTCGCTCTGAATTTTCTCTGGACAAACAGGCAGGCGTTTCTATAGTTAATATAACGCGCCCGTTGTTCCTTCATAGCTTTGATCGCCTTGAACCACCTTTGGATCTTAACAGCAGCTGCTCTTTGGCGAACATAGTCACTTCTTGTTGTTAACATTAGTATCTGTGCCTTGCGATATCCTTCGATAGTCTTCACCGCGTTTTTGAGCGAAAGGTAATAATCGCGCTGTTTTCTCATCTTCAGTTGGGCTCTGAAACGCACCTGGATCTTAATAGCCGCAGCCCGAAGCTCAATGAATCGTCTCCGAACGACTTTCATCTCCAAATTGGCTCTGAACCTCGCCTGGATAACCATCACTGCCGTTTTCAATTCGAAGTACCTTCTATGCTCTAATTTCGCCATTTTTTTGGCCCTATACAAGCTTTGTATAAATATGGCGGCAGATTTTAATCGGAGGTAGTCGCTGCGTTGACGTTTCATCTCTAAAGTGGCTCTGAAACACTGCTGGATCTTCGTCACGGCCCATATAACGTTTTGTTGATTGTTCATGAAAACATTTCTAACGAGCCAACCACGACATCGGGCTTGGAGCAAAATGGTCGTGTTTCTCAATTGCAAGAAGGTTTTCCTGCAATAGTACATCCTGTAATACGATTGAATGGCTATGACGGCGCCTTCAGTCTTTTGATGCTCTCTATACCTGAGGAGAAACAAAAATAGAATAAAACGGTTGAAACTTTTTGCAGTAAGTTAATAAACAAAGGATTTTGTAATTAAAGGATTATTTATTTACTAAAAAGGTATTCACATAAGTACATGCTAAATTAAAAAAATGTTGCTGACCAATCAATAAGATACTCGTCTCGATTAATTTAATGATATACTATTTACTAACTTTATTATGAATTTAAATAAGCATAACACAGTACGACAATGAGTAAATACTTACCTGAGGTATAAATCGTGGAACCGTAGCAGTTTTTCCGCGAACCTCCTTCTCCTGAACCACCGTTGTATCTTGACGGCGGCGTCGACCATCCGCCGGCGCGTCCGCTCCATCCGTCGCCTCTTGAGGACGACCGGCAGGCTCCTGTACCACCGTTGAACAGTCGTCGCGCTCCTCACCATCAGCGGCGTCTCGAACTTGTAGATGATCTGCCACAGCAACGACAGCGTCTTCTCCCTGATTCCGATCACTATATCCTTCGGGGTGATGTCGTGCAGGACTTTGAACCCGGCGTGCTCGAACGCGTCGAACACGATCTTCATGTTGTGCACCTTCTGGAGCAACGAAACCGCAGGCACTCGCAGGTTGCCCGTCAGGTCGGTCCTGAGCAAGATGATCTCGGCGATTCTCGTCAGCCTTACGCCGTCCCTCAGATCGGCCCTGATGTTGTTCACGGCGTAATCGAATTCATGGATGTACGTCTGCGTGTGGCTGACGTGGTAGTCGTAGCGCTTCAGGTACTTTGTGATGTCGCCGATTGAGGAAACGACTTCCCTAGCGAGCGCGAAGAGGAGGTCCTTGCTAGCCTTCATGGTGCTGCTCCTGTTGAAAAGGCATGGATCGTGCGGTACGAGCTTCACGTTCTTCGCCTTGTCGAGGAAGTAAACCAATGCCAGGACCTTCTTAAGGAAAAACCTGTTGAAGTCCAAGGTGTACTTGGTGGAGTGGATCGTCTTGTGTTTTTTGATCAAGGCTGGATCTTTCAATAGGCGGTTGAGAATGAAAGTGGTCAGTCCTGTGATGTCTGAGTTGGAATTCAAGACGATGACTTCTTTGTAGATGGTCTCAAGCCCCAACCTGAGCCACAAAGGGTTGTAGCTGAGCAATAATGCAATAATTTGGGATTTAATCGATAGGTTCAAGTGAATGTTCTTATCTTCCCTGACGGTTAGTTTACGTTGGTCAATCTGCCGAAAAACCTGAGGGAAGAGAACAGAATTAACTTCACCAGGTATTGCTATATACGACAGTCCCCCCACGAATTTAAACAATAGGAGAATTAGTGAAAGTAAGCCCTAAGGCCTTTTCGTACGCCCTAGTGTTAGACTGACACAAACTGCACGGGGTAAATATAAAGCTCACCTTCGCTAGAACAGAGGCGAACTCGGTCGAGGCGTACAGCTCATTCGCTGCCCTCCTGCACGCGTTCAACCTGTCGCTGGTGTGGTATCTACTCGAGACTACCTCTTTCGTGGGGGCTACGGCTACGTCGCGCGTCTTGCACTCCTGCCACACCTTCGAGACGTCGACCTTCTGCTCGACGGATGCGAGCTCCGCCGGTGGCGTCAGCAGCGCGTTCAACCACTTCTTGAAGTTCACCTCCTGCATACTGATCCACTCCGGGTCGACCTGCAGGTCCTGGCTCATGAACGGGTCGATGACAGCGCCGTCGGCGGCGAACAGGCAGGGGTCCCTGATCGTTATCCTGCGGGAAACTGATTCCGACGTCCTCTTCCGCACCCTCAGTCTCGGCGGCTCGTCGTCGAACGTGACGTTTGCCTTCTTCACCGAGGCCTCGCCGCAGTCGAAGTCGATGGTCGACTTTCGCTTCCTGCTCAGCAGCATGAAGTGAGACTCCTCGGATATGGGGCCGAGAGGCGACCAACTGTCCTCGCAGGAGGTGGTGCTCTGATCCTCTTTGAGAGGGAAGAGTGGCGAGACCACTATCGATGGGGACGAGATGTTGAAATTCAGGTTCGGCTTCGGACTTATGGTGTATGTCTCCTGGCTGTCGTTGTGTTTCACATAAGTGGTGAAGCTCACATCGTCCATGCTGGTTTCACTTTGGATCATCGTGCTGATAATAATAATAGCTCTTAATATCCAACAAAATAAATCAACTACAAGATATGACAATAACTGGGCTGTGATATGAGGTATATTCACAAATAACAAGATAAAAATTTTAGATAAATCAATACTACAGTAAAATATAACGATCACAGAGGCCTATAATGACGCAAAACAGATTAGAAGTAAAAAGTCCATATATATCCAGATATATTTTAACTATATAAGTTAGGAAAGAATGAGCTGAGCTATTGTATGTCATCTATTCATAAGTAGTACTATTTGAATCACCCAAATCAATGATGCAGTATATAACATACACAAATGTACAAAATTCAGGTGTGCCAAAAATATGATAAACAAATCAATACAAAAAACATGCAATTCTTCACCTTGAAACATCCTCCCAGTAATTTGAGTATTTAGGCTTTACAAGGCAAGGCGAATCTGAAGAGCAAGTTGAAGCCGGTCTTTTACAAGGCGACATGCGCCTCGGTGATATATGTGGTGGCCTAGTAGAGTAATATCGTTTCATTGGAGATTTTTCTTTCTTTTTGGCCTTCGCTTTGGCACCTTTCTTCAGTTTCTATTGAAAATAAAGCAATGAACTATTCAGTACTATTATGGTACGACACAATTAATATACTCATTCCAAGGTCAATTTAAAAAATAAGGAGATAACAAAGTTAATGTTTCTAGAAAACAGATGAATCTGTATAGGATAGATAAAAATAATGAACACTATCCCATGATAAAGGGACTTACACATTGTTATCAATTCGTTAATTAACTACCTATTACCATCCCATCTGTTTGATACATGCCACTTACCGGGACGATGGATTTAAACGCGACCGGTACATCCCTCCTGATCCTCTTGAGGTCTTCAAATATGATTGCATATCTGCCGCTCTGCTCCATTTGTGGCGTCCAGGCTATTTCAAAGAAGACGTCAGAACCTCTTCCTATGTTCATACAATCCCAACTGAGCGTCACTTGGAACTCTGGCGGGATTGAGGTGTTCACATGTAACTTGAAACAGAGATAGAAATTTATAATTATAATTCTGTCATATTTTACTAATGCTATAAACATAACTCAATAAAAAATTTAATATTTTCTAAACCTGACTGGCAAACGAATGCACTTTTTGGGTGGTTTGATTCAATGAATAAGGTTACGCTTACCTGAACATCTTGATTGGTCGAATTCTTGATGAGCAACCTCTGAACGCAACTGCTGCCCACTTTTACGTGATCAAAGAACAGCTTAGGAGTCGTAGAGAATGGGGCCAGGGAGAGCGTCTCGAACTCCTCGGACGCATCTTTCGGTACAGGCTCAGGCTTCTTTACCGGCCTTATGGGGGAGAACTTAAAAGAGAGAACAGTGCCGATAACCAGGGCTTATCAACTAGAATGTATAACTGAAGACGGTTTCCATTTTGTAAGCGTTAACTTTTAACTCGTGTAAAAAAATGAGTCGAAAAAAACAGTCTTACCGGTATGAACATACTGGTGATGTTCACACAAATCGACGAGTGCTAATGTCTGAAAGTTATGGGGGAGAACTTAAAAGAGAGAACAGTGCCGATAACCGGGGCTTATCTACTAGAATGTATGACTGAAGACGGCTTCCATTTTGTAAGCGTTAACTTTTAACTCATGTAAAAAAATGAGTCTTGAAAAAAAGTCTTACCTGCATGAACATATTGGTGAAGTTCACACAAGTCGACGAGTGCTAATGTCTGAATATCACATCGAAATAACCACAAAAGAGACTAAGGTTTCGTTTACAAGGCGTTGCTAAAATTTCTGTTAAGTCTGAAAATTCGAACACGACCGTCGTCCGTTGGAAGATGACACGAATCACTAATGGCCACAAAACATATACCTTAGAGAAGCGTGACTACCGTGTTATTCTAAGGCGACACCGATGACATTTGCCGCCATATTTATTCCTTGCTCTCCCCACCACTGACCACTGAAATTGGCGGGAAATTCGAAAATTGCTGGATTTTGAAATTGGCGGGAATTTTGAAATTCGATTATTATTGCATTCATTGGTCCATTTACATCAAACAAAATATAAGTCCACTTAAAATTATGTAACACTTACAAGACCGTTTTCTTTTGTAAAGTTTCTATGAATAAGTGCTCCATAATCTTAAGTAATCTTATATATTGCTTGGTGTAAACGATCCCAAGTTTTTATAAACCAATGAATAAGTGCCACTTCCACTTCACGCAGTATTACTGAATGACAAATAACAAAGAAAACACAAATTCAAACAAACATTTATATTTAATGATAGAGAATAGAACTGAAATTATTCTAAGATTAGAGACCGTAATAGTCACCGACAACTTTAATTCTAATGCTTTTCAGTAAGATTTGTCGTCCTCCGTCTTTAGTTTTGAACTGCATGATTCCTAAAACAAATTCCTAATTAGAGTAAAAATCATGGATATGTTATGAAACAAAGTTTATCTTCCTTTTTCTTCGTTCGATAGTTTCTTAAAACTAGAAACAAATAGTTAAATAAACTTGAACCTACCCTCTTCGTATAAATTTTAAAGTGTTCGATTAGCTGCTCTCATTACTTAATAAGCTTGCATTGTTTAGATAATTACCTGCATTTTTATGTATCTGATACATTTTACTTTCAAGACTTGATGAATCTGATTTATTTAAATTCAATTGTTTCAGAAATTCTGTTTTCAGAAATTAAATCTCATGTTCTTGATTTATATCAAGACTAGAATGATCAGAACCACTTACAATAGGGACGTTCACCTCTAAAGGAGTGAGCAGGGTATCATGGTAAATATTACTATAATTTATAGTATAATAATACTGCTTGTGTTACAGTTGTCAATACATTTCGGTACCGATGCAGGCAGTTATTTCTAAATTGGGATTAGTATAATCTGATGTAACAAAATGTCTTTTACAAATGTCTCTACAGAATCAACATATGTGCTTCCACCTTAACATACGGGCAGCGTTCGTAAGAAAATTGTGAAACATGTTTGATCCATAAGCAGAGTTTACAACTGGTGAGCAGTACTTATTTGTGCGATGAGGAAAGTTGCATGAATATGATTGCTTCCATAATGAAATATTTGATGTTAATTATGGTACTACTAGTAATATTTGTAATACAAACTACAACGATCAACAGAATTAAAGTGAAATCAATCCAGTTTTCCAGAGGGAAAAATCTCAATTTATGCAAAATATGGCAACCGTATATTTGGTTATATTCTACACCCTACACTTTTACATTGAAATATGTTATACTTAACAATCTTACCACCAAAATTTCAAATTTATAAATTCAAAATTTATAATAACACCGTAATTACACCAATTATCACACTAATTACAACGAACTACTGTTCCCAACCCCGTTGCGCGTCTTATTTCCGATACATGAAACTTAAGATTACTAAAAGTTTGGCTTAGAACAAGAAAAGTCGTAAACGGTGGCCATCTTTATTTCTTGTTCCCGTTTGCCAGTGGAAATAAAAGTCCTAGATTTACTGACAAAATTCAGCATAATTTTGTGTTTCGCGCTTGTATTTTATGTATAACTGCAGAAGTCTGGCAACATCGATGTCGCCAATTCCTCAATGCTACTTTCACCCCTATCGATCGATATTCACACAAAACATATACCTTAGCTAATCGCACAGAACAAGACGAATATATTAATATCTACCTCAGGGCACCTATTCCTGAATGTGGGAAATTGTAATTACCTAGGGAAACTTTAAAATTACTGTTCCATCAATAAGTATCATTATTGATGGAACGGTAATTTCAAAATTTCCCTAGGTAACTACAATTTCCCACATTCAGGTATAGGTGCCCAGGCTAAATTCACAGCCCATCGTTTCCTTGCTTAGACTACAGCGGGAAATTTAAAATTGAAATAATAATAGAAACAAAACAAATAAGCGAAAACACATACAGTGATACAATCTAGTGAATCAAAAAACACAAGAATTTTTATTATAACATCAAGTATGACATTTTTCAAAGTGTAAAACGCGAACAGTATATTTCTTATAAGCGCAGAAACTGTAAAGGGGCAAACGAACACAAATTAGAAAGTATGAGCATCTCTACAAACACCACAACCCAAAGCGAATTCTTCTCCAGTCGGAGGATGTTTAATATGCAAGGGGCACTCATCCCCTTCTAGCTGCTTTGCGCGTGGTCGTAAAACAAAAACAGAACGATCCTGAATGATCTCTTCACAAGGATACAAGGATTACAAGGATAAATTAGTTATACTGTAAGTGGAAATAATGAGAAATAAACCCAACTGTGCAAAATTCGATGTTTAAAACCAAACAAGTCGTTCACTATTATCCATGAAATAAATTATAATCTGTAAAAATAATAAAGCAGTAAGTGGCATCTGGAACTGTTACAAATGAAGATGTGGGCGAAACTCGTGAGACAATGTATTAATAACCCTGCAAATTGAAAGCATTAAATATATAAGCTGAATAGAAATATCACATGCAGAAAATTTGGGAAAATATCGCCTGCTAAAAGAAGATTTAATAAATGTCACATAAAACGAAGGAAAATACTGATGCCATAAGCAACAGCCTAAAACCTGCACTGAAGGACAAGGAGGTGAATGGTTCTACCTGCGGGACACATCGGCAGCTCGTTCTTGGGCAGATTCGTCACCCTCTGGAAGTCCTCGTGGCACGGGTTGCAGAAATGAGTCGTGCCGAAACAGAAGAACACTGCCACCGAGCAGCAGTACCTGCACTTATACTCGAGGAAATCGGTACCGTACTTCGGGCACATCTGTGCCCTGGCGACGTCCGAGCACGCGCCGCCCCCATAGTATGCCTGAAAACGGGAAATCAATAGGAAAATGCACTTTTTGAGAAGTCATAGCTGCTTTGTACAGAGTTGAAATAATCATGAAACTGAAGGTGGATTTAGTGGCTGTTATTTATCACGTTTTCAACTAAAAAGTAAACTAATGTTTATTTTCTGCTTGCTTGTTTCGCTTTTGCAGGATATTTCTTTATTATCTACTGCTCTCCTTAAGTAATTCTTGTTACTTATACGACATTTCTGTCATAACAGCCTGGGAAGCTGGTTATTTAATTGCATTACCTTTTTGCACTTGAAACAGACGTAATAGGCGTTAAAGAACCTCGCGCCAGGAGTTATTACCGCTTCTGCATTGTGTAACCCCTCATACTCCAATCTCATCACCGCTTTACTGCGTACGTCTTTGTACAGCTCGAGAATCGGTGCCAAGATTTCCTCTAGCATCTCATGTTTTATCTCCTCCTGAATGTAAAATACAATTCAACAGTTACAATCCAAATCAATACCACTTGTTGATCAGATATAGACGCAGTAGAAGAAGCTGCTTTTAACTCACCTTACAGATCGGACATAAAATGAACGAAAAAGTGATCCTTGGTCCCGCCCATCTCTTCATTAGTACAGCTTTGCAGCAATGTAAATGATATACATGCCCACATTTCAACTGTAAACAGGTTAAAATTATTAGGAAGCCTATTAGATTGAAAGTATAGTAAAAGGCACTCAATTCAGAACCCTAAACTGATTCAAAATTAGTACAGAATACATGCCACAACTAATAGCAACTCAATACCAGTTTTATTGCAAATGAATCTTAGTAAACACCCAAACTCATTGCTTTTAATAGTTTTCCAACCGAATTCACTGTTCAGATATATAATGTCTGCTGAAACAAACCCTTCATGATTCTATTGCTATGTCCAGATAAAAATCTGTTCTGAACTCGCTTGGGTACGAGCCTAATTAGTAATACCAATTTATCTTCACCTGTATGGCTGGGGCGTAGGACAATGCCTCAGTGAAACACACCATACACATATCATCAGAATCCTGCCTTAAGGTACTCTCTCCGGAACACCCATGCAGACAGGGTAGGCACTTCGTCGATCGCCGAACCGGCCGCGTATACCGTCTCCTGGTTCATCTTGTCGTGCACCTGGAAAGGAAATCAGACTTGTTATTAGAATAAATATCTTTATATTTATAAAACTCTTCTCATTGTCTCAATCTTCTATTTGCAGATGACTTCAATACCTTTCCGACAGTCACTATAGTACATTATAGTAATAGTATGTCTCACTTGCTTATCCCGTTACGCTTATCCCAACAGACCGATACGCATGTGTTCCTGGACCTTGGAGGCCGGGATCTTCTCTCCAGTGATAGGCGATACGAGGTAGTCGTCGCCGACTGTCGGTCTCGTCACTTTCACGGCTAAAACGTCATTGTGAAATAACCCAAAGTATAACCTGACGTATAACTTCCTCACCTTGCTTGGGGTTGTACTTCTTCACGACGACCTTATCTGGTATAGGAGGTAGTGGTGGCTGTATGGATTTCCCTCCAGATATCATCTTCCCGCTAACGCCTTCGTCATCTTCATCGGAGCTCTCCTCTTCCATGTCCTGAACGCGGTTGTCATCGCGTCCTTTCTTCGTCTTGTCCTGCATCGTGCTCGGACCCTCGTCCTACAAAGAAATTGAATACAAAAAAGTTACCAACCTCCCAATAATTTTGATCAAATTTGATTCGATTTAGTTTTTGAACAATTTATACCTGATTCATGTCCTCTTCATCATCACTCTCGAGCTGCATTTCTATGTCCTCCCCTTCCTCGGTCCTTTCCTGAATCAGCAACCTCGCCCCGACCTCTTCAGGGTTTGTCGGGGGCGGAAAATTTCCTATCTCGTAAGGTTGATAGTCGACCGTTTCGACGACCACGAAATCGTGCCAGTCGATTTGAGCGTAAGCAACTGTACAGGAAAAAAATAGGGTTTTACCAAGTCTTTACTTATTTAAAACTGAATGTGAAAAATCTCCTTTAGACAAATAAATTCGTTTTGTAACACAATGCAGAGTAATTTTCCTTTGCAATTACACATACAACCACTTTCCACTGTTATGCAGTAGAGTGTTATTTAATACTAGAACCCAAGTTTTACTGATGACCTCAAGCTGTGAAAGCAAGACTAAAGGAATTTGTCTCTTTTATTTACCCCTCTCCCTTTCTAAGACCTCCTCCTCTTTCGCTCTTTGCGCCTCCTGGTACTTTTAATATTCCGCTCGATATTTGACAAGTTCCAAAACAGATTTCGCGTTTTCGCCTCTTCTCGTAGATTCTGCTGCATAGTTTTTGGGGGAATCAGGACCTGTGAAAAGGTAACGTTTTAAAAAGTTTGTCATTTAAAAATTACGCTCAAATGACTGTTAATAGTTTACTTTAGCAATTACAAAAATTTCCTCATTCACCTTAGTGTACTGTTCCAGTAGTTTTGTGAAGTATTGGAAAAGCGAATGTTGCGGTCTTAGGAAGTCACACTGGAAATTCCTCTGTTCCCTGTTCATCAATTGCGTGAGGAACGTCCTACCGTTACGGGCCACAAACTGAGCGGTCAACTTTACGATATCCCTAAAAGGAAAGAAATTGAACACTGAATTTCCCAGTTATTCGATTGTTGGCTCAATTGTCGACTTACAAATCTAATGCGGAGATCGAGGGAGAATCAGCGATAAATTCGAACTCATGTGGGGGATCCTTCGGGATGAACGGCTGCTCGACCTGTTTTAAAATCTCCTGTTGTTTCTGTTGTGCGGATGGCGTCACTGACAGCTTCGAAATGGCCTGTCATAGACCAGAAGACGTTGGCTCTTGACCTACGAGAAAAACATATGAAGCCAATACAAGAAAGCAATCTGGTCATCGAACTTAGGAGCACATTTTTATTTTTCAGTACTAAAAGCTTCTTCGGATAATCTCTCATCATCTTACTCTAGGTTTACACCGAATAAACTCTGATTTGGCTAAATATCATCATAGTTGTAACTAAGTACAAAGAAGGGTTTTAGATCAACAAAGGGTTTTCACAAACCTTTTTCCTCTTTGAAATCCCTGACTTTGTGCTCGTGGTACGCATGGTACGGATCGCCCGGGTTGAGGAAGTTGAACTTTGGATTGCCGAGCTCGTTTTGCCTGAACCGAGCCTCAAACTCCGGGCCATTTCTTGCGACGAAGCTAGCAGTCCTTTTGAACAATATCTATATGTTAGAGATAAGGTAGACAAGTGTAACAGTGATTCCTAGGTCCCAGTGAATATAAACGGCGGTGAGTGTTGAGCAATTCACGCGATCAGTTTTAATATTGGCCTACAATGCACTTTTGTGCATGCACATTCACACAAGCTACGTAACGGAAATGTAGAACCAAGGACAATAGGTTTGTTCAACACTGCACTATTATGATACCAGACTTACTTTTATTTATTAAGCAAATAGACGAAGGAGAGTCTATGATAATTACTTAACACCTTTTAGTTTCCTATTATCCATTTTTCATGAAGAATCGATTAAAAAAAGGATACTCCTCACTTCTGGGGGCGGATAGATGATCCCCACGACTGGGTTGATAGGTCCTGGTTCGTCATTGCTGGAAGCTGTCGCTACCTCTAAGGGAGGCATTTTTGAGTAACTTTCTCACTAAAACTTCAGAAACATGCGACGCGTACTACTTTGAGGTTAACGCTAGTATACAATTAGCGACCCCTATTGGAAATCTGATAGAGTTTTAGACAGAATTTCACTGTAGCATATGCAAAGCACATAACGCCATAACCCCAAAAATGTGCTAAAGTTAAAAACAAAATATTAATGCAGCGAAATCACGTCAACTTGACATATAAAAACGCCACTGAATACCTATAATTTAATTGAACTGATCAATTTAGACGTATTTAATTTAGTGTTATCGAAGGTAAGGAAAGTATTTTTAGAACATAACCTCATAACCACAAATTGTTCACCTTTCATTGCATAATGCTTGTGTTAGATTAGAACGCAATCGAATAGCAAATAAATACAGGGCAGGTATCTATCTGACACTCTTTACGACATTCAGTTTGTTTCCTCGGTGGCTTCTTGCGCACTACCTATCTGTGTCCCGGTAAATTTCGTTAGAGAATTGTTACGTACTTTTAGGTAATAATTAAAAGTAAATACCTCAAAAACAGAAACTCTTAGAGAGTAAAGTTTTCACCGGATCATCAGTTATCGCTTCATATTAGAATTTTTTGTGTTCGATACGGTCTCAAGTAATTCATAGGCGAAAAATGCAACACCGGCCCCTTCGCCAAAAACCAAGTGAATTCACCAAAATATAGAATCTGAAACAGTAAACGTAACTTGCATTACGGAGTTCTGCGCTTTAACAACGTAATTCAAGTCATAATAGATACTAGATGGTGTTAAACTGGTGCTTAATGAGGTACTAGAAAGCTCATTGAACTCTGTACCTTATCTAAAAATTAATACTGCACTATTATTAATGAAAATGTTTTATAGAATCCGATTATAAGTTAATTCATCTGAAAACAGTAACATTTTGTTTAATATCTACTCTTTAACTTAAGGCATCTAATTGTTGGATGAAAAGTTAATCAATGTTTAGGACAAATTTGTGGATGGTTCAAACATCATTCTTTTAATAAAGACAACACCTAGTAACAACCCAGTAACTCCTATTGAATAGTAGTAGTACCTTGAATGTTAACCTTTAATCGTATTTGCAGAAAAAGGAAGGCCATGATACCATCGTTGCTTAAAAAATTTAGAATCTCAAGAAGTCTACAACAGCCATCATTTAGAACAGCGACTTCTCCACCAACTGAAAGCATGAACATTGTGAATTATGAAGATATGAAAAAACTTGAAAATGGGGAAGACGTATTGATAATCGACGTGAGAAATCCGAATGAGATAGAAAGTACAGGATTGATCGGTGGCAGTATAAACATCCCCTGTAAGTGACAGTACAGATGGAAAATGTGCATCCAAACTAGGATAATGTGTGTTATTATTTTAGTGGATCACCTGGACGATGCCCTCCAGAAGTACTCCTCTTCGGAGTTCAAAGCAAAGTTCGGGAGGGAAAAACCAAACGTCGATTATCCCATTGTGTTCACGTGTAGATCTGGTTTCCGAGCCTCAAAAGCAGCTGAACTGGCCACCAGATGCTCTTATAGAAGGTGATTGCTTAGTTAATAACTGGTAATTAACTTACTGCAGATCCCTACAATCTTTATATTGGTTTCAGTGTGAAAGTTTACAAAGGTAGTTGGGAAGAGTGGCAGCAGAAACTGAAGGAACAAAAGAGTTAAAGAAAAGGACTAGAAAAACTGCCCAGTCCGTACCCAATGAATGCAATCCAGCATCACTCCAATTTACACATGACACTCCTTAAATGAGGATTTTTAAAGTAGTTGGCATTTTTCTTCATTTCTTGTATAATAAATTTACTAATAATAACATTGGATTACATCAATGTGATGTAATAATCACCTAAATTTCAAAAAACATACATCATATATAAAAACATACATCATGTCAAAATATACAAAATACACTAGGATTAAAATAAATTCGCCATAAGTATGACACGTTAAAATCACCTCTTATTATCATCAATGTGATGTAATAATCACCTAAATTTCAAAAAACATACATCATACATATGTCATACATCATGTCAAAATATACAAAATACACTAGGATTAAAATAAATTCGCCATAAGTATGACACGTTAAAATCACCTCTCAACTCAAAACCTTGGACAATGCCACGTAAGCCTGGACGGAGTTCTGAAACACCATAGTTCTCTTTTTGATGCTCTGCAACCCCCAGTCCGGTTGGCTGTTCGGCAGCGGCAGATGTTTATAAGGGGCGAAGAACGATGCCGACTTAGGCGGCACCTTCCTCACCATGCTCTCCTTCCTCGCTATCGATTGTCCTATCTTCTGGAACAGCTGGTCAAACTTTGGCACATCCAAGATCGTCTGTTTCCACGTCGGGTTGTGAGCGAACAACCAGACGAGCGTAGAGACCGATGGAAAGAGCATTGCCTCCTTGTCACACCAGTGCAACATGAGGGTCAATAATGAGTCCATGTATTTTGGTATGAAACTGTTGTTTCTAGATGGCGGATACCTGTAGAACGTCAGTAGGATGTTGACGCTCATGATACAGATTTGCATTTCCGGGTCCGAGCGGGCCGTGGTGGACAGCATTATGTAAATAGTGTCAGGCAATATTCGGCTCAGGTGGTAATTGAGCTCCTTGCTGCTTTTGATTGCCTTATCTGAAATTTAGGAAGTGTATTGTTCAAATGTACAAATAACAACGTAAAAAGTAGAAGAAAGGTTCAAAACGCAAATATAATCCATATTCACAAGAAGGATCTTTCCTTAACGTCTAGTTTAGTTCAGTAAAGGAGATCGAGTGACAACACACACCCTATAACTAATCTAGGTTACATGTAACCTGGTAAAGTTATAATAATGTATAACAAATTCAAATTTCTATATAATAAGCTTCTCTCGGCTCTATGACACTCCTATTGATGTTCCAAATAACAAGAAAAATGCTGACTGTTTCATCTTACCTATAAACATTAGAGAATTGAAAATGTGAGTGTACAAAGCATTCCCAGTGAAAAATACTTGTAACATCCTTTCGGTCTGATTTTTAAGCGTATATTCCTCATTGTAATTTTTGTAGGCTTGTTGTAATCGTTGCCGCACTTGTTCCATTTCCTTTAACGCCTTCCTACACTTATAGCCTTTCCACATCGCCTAAAAGCAAAATCGCACCTGTATTACACAAAAATTCAATTCAATTCAATTCAATTCAAGTCACAAGGCAAGTTTCCTGAAATCACAATGTATTCATACAGACCTGAATCTTTACAACTGCTTGCAACTGCTTGCACATCAACAGTCGGGCTCTGAAACATTGCTGTATGACAATGGCAGAGCGTCGCAAGCGAAGGTAATGTTCGCGTTCAATTTTCGCTAGGCGATTGGCTCTAAATTTCCTTTGAACAAACACGCAGGCGTGTTTAAGTGTTATATACCGTGTCCTTTCCTTTTCCATCGCTCTGATCGCTCTAAACCAAGTTTGGATTTTAACTGCTGAGGCGTTACGCAGTCGCAACAACTCCAAACGTTTCTTCTTCTCCTGCTGATTCGCTCTGAATGTTCTTTGGACAAATATGCAGGCGTTCCTAAGGTTGATGTAGCGGGTCTTTTCTTTTTCCATTGCTTTGATTGCTCTAAACCAAGTTTGGATTTTAACTGCTGAGGCGTTACGCAGTCGCAACAACTCCAAACGTTTATTCTTCTCCTGCTGATTCGCTCTGAATGTTCTTTGGACAAATATGCAGGCGTGTTTAAGTGTTGTATACCGTGTCCTTTCCTTTTCCATCGCTCTGATCGCTCTAAACCAAGTTTGGATTTTAACTGCTGAGGCGTTACGCAGTCGCAACAACTCCAAACGTTTCTTCTTCTCCTGCTGATTCGCTCTGAATGTTCTTTGGACAAATATGCAGGCGTTCCTAAGGTTGATGTAGCGGGTCTTTTCTTTTTCCATTGCTTTGATTGCTCTAAACCAAGTTTGGATTTTAACTGCTGAGGCGTTACGCAGTCGCAACAACTCCAAACGTTTCTTCTTCTCCTGCTGATTCGCTCTGAATGTTCTTTGGACAAATATGCAGGCGTTCCTAAGGTTGATGTAGCGGGTCTTTTCTTTTTCCATTGCTTTGATTGCTCTAAACCAAGTTTGGATTTTAACAGCTGAGGCGTTACGGAGTGCCATAAACTCCAGGCGCTTCCTTTTCTCTTGCTGATTCACTCTGAATTTTCTCTGGACAAACAGGCAGGCGTTTCTATAGTTAATATAACGCGCCCGTTGTTCCTTCATAGCTTTGATCGCCTTGAACCACCTTTGGATCTTAACAGCAGCTGCTCTTTGGCGAACATAGTCACTTCTTGTTGTTAACATTAGTATCTGTGCCTTGCGATATCCTTCGATAGTCTTCACCGCGTTTTTGAGCGAAAGGTAATAATCGCGCTGTTTTCTCATCTTCAGTTGGGCTCTGAAACGCACCTGGATCTTAATAGCCGCAGCCCGAAGCTCAATGAATCGTCTCCGAACGACTTTCATCTCCAAATTGGCTCTGAACCTCGCCTGGATAACCATCACTGCCGTTTTCAATTCGAAGTACCTTCTATGCTCTAATTTCGCCATTTTCTTGGCCCTATACAAGCTTTGTATAAATATGGCGGCAGATTTTAATCGGAGGTAGTCGCTGCGTTGACGTTTCATCTCTAAAGTGGCTCTGAAACACTGCTGGATCTTCGTCACGGCCATTCTTTTGGTCTTTTGATGTTCTCGATACCTGAGGAAAACAAAAATAGAATAAAACGGTTGAATCTTTTGCAGTAAGTTAATAAACAAAGGATTTTGTAATTAAAGGATTATTTATTTACTAAGAAGGTATTCACATAAGTACATGCTAAATCAAAAAAATGTTGCTGACCAATCAATAAGATACTCGTCTCGATTAATTTAATGATATACTATTTATTAACTTTATTATGAATTTAAATAAGCATAACACAGTACGACGATGAGTAAATACTTACCTGAGGTATAAATCGTGGAACCGTAGCAGTTTTTCCGCGAACCTCCTTCTCCTGAACCACCGTTGTATCTTGACGGCGGCGTCGACCATCCGCCGGCGCGTCCGCTCCATCCGTCGCCTCTTGAGGACGACCGGCAGGCTCCTGTACCACCGTTGAACAGTCGTCGCGCTCCTCACCATCAGCGGCGTCTCGAACTTGTAGATGATCTGCCACAGCAACGACAGCGTCTTCTCCCTGATTCCGATCACTATATCCTTCGGGGTGATGTCGTGCAGGACTTTGAACCCGGCGTGCTCGAACGCGTCGAACACGATCTTCATGTTGTGCACCTTCTGGAGCAACGAAACCGCAGGCACTCGCAGGTTGCCCGTCAGGTCGGTCCTGAGCAAGATGATCTCGGCGATTCTCGTCAGCCTTACGCCGTCCCTCAGATCGGCCCTGATGTTGTTCACGGCGTAATCGAATTCATGGATGTACGTCTGCGTGTGGCTGACGTGGTAGTCGTAGCGCTTCAGGTACTTTGTGATGTCGCCGATTGAGGAAACGACTTCCCTAGCGAGCGCGAAGAGGAGGTCCTTGCTAGCCTTCATGGTGCTGCTCCTGTTGAAAAGGCATGGATCGTGCGGTACGAGCTTCACGTTCTTCGCCTTGTCGAGGAAGTAAACCAATGCCAGGACCTTCTTAAGGAAAAACCTGTTGAAGTCCAAGGTGTACTTGGTGGAGTGGATCGTCTTGTGTTTTTTGATCAAGGCTGGATCTTTCAACAGGCGGTTGAGAATGAAAGTGGTCAGTCCTGTGATGTCTGAGTTGGAATTCAAGACGATGACTTCTTTGTAGATGGTCTCAAGCCCCAACCTGAGCCACAAAGGGTTGTAGCTGAGCAATAATGCAATAATTTGGGATTTAATCGATAGGTTCAAGTGAATGTTCTTATCTTCCCTGACGGTTAGTTTACGTTGGTCAATCTGCCGAAAAACCTGAGGGAAGAGAACAGAATTAACTTCACCAGGTATTGCCATATACGACAGTCCCCCCACGAATTTAAACAATAGGAGAATTAGTGAAAGTAAGCCCGAAGGCCTTTTCGTACGCCCTAGCGTTAGACTGACACAGACTGCACGGGGTAAATATAAAGCTCACCTTCGCTAGAACAGAGGCGACCTCGGTCGAGGCGTACAGCTCATTCGCTGCCCTCCTGCACGCGTTCAACCTGTCGCTGGTGTGGTATCTACTCGAGACTACCTCTTTCGTGGGGGCTACGGCTACGTCGCGCGTCTTGCACTCCTGCCACACCTTCGAGACGTCGACCTTCTGCTCGACGGACGCGAGCTCCGCCGGTGGCGTCAGCAGCGCGTTCAACCACTTCTTGAAGTTCACCTCCTGCATACTGATCCACTCCGGGTCGACCTGCAGGTCCTGACTCATGAACGGGTCGATGACAGCGCCGTCGGCGGCGAACAGGCAGGGGTCCCTGATCGTTATCCTGCGGGAAACTGATTCCGACGTCCTCTTCCGCACCCTCAGTCTCGGCGGCTCGTCGTCGAACGTGACGTTTGCCTTCTTCACCGAGGCCTCGCCACAGTCGAAGTCGATGGTCGACTTTCGCTTCCTGCTCAGCAGCATGAAGTGAGACTCCTCGGATATGGGGCCGAGAGGCGACCAACTGTCCTCGCAGGAGGTGGTGCTCTGATCCTCTTTGAGAGGGAAGAGTGGCGAGACCACTATCGATGGGGACGAGATGTTGAAATTCAGGTTCGGCTTCGGACTTATGGTGTATGTCTCCTGGCTGTCGTTGTGTTTCACGTAAGTGGTGAAGCTCACATCGTCCATGCTGGTTTCACTTTGGATCATCGTGCTGATAATAATAATAGCTCTTAATATCCAACAAAATAAATCAACTACAAGATATGACAATAACTGGGCTGATATGAGGTATATTCACAAATAACAAGATAAAAATTTTAGATAAATCAATACTACAGTAAAAATATAACGATCACAGAGGCCTATAATGACGCAAAACAGATTAGAAGTAAAAAGTCCATATATATCCAGATATATTTTAACTATATAAGTTAGGAAAGAATGAGCTGAGCTATTGTATGTCATCTATTCATAAGTAGTACTATTTGAATCACCCAAATCAATGATGCAGTATATAACATACACAAATGTACAAAATTCAGGTGTGCCAAAAATATGATAAACAAATCAATACAAAAAACATGCAATTCTTCACCTTGAAACATCCTCCCAGTAATTTGAGTATTTAGGCTTTACAAGGCAAGGCGAATCTGAAGAGCCTAAAAACTGTGCCTGCAGTAATTTCATTTTGTATTCAATACTGGACGACCCTTGGTCGATTGATACATTATCGGCCTGAGAACATTGTAATGGTTGTCTATTGTGGACAATTCCAGGCAGCTTGAGTGTACAATCGTCTCTTAAACTGTCATCAAATTCTTCTTCCTTCTTTGAGATGGTGTACGTCTCTCTTCTACTCATAGTAAAATTAAACCGAGTGAATCGATTGTCGGCATGCACACTTTCAGACTGAATCGATGGTAAAGCGACTGGAACATTCTCTTGTCCTCTGGATGCATACAGGGAGTGCTCTTTCGGCGTCTTCAGTGTTGAAGGCGGCCTTTTACAAGGCGACATGCGTCTCGGTGATATATGCGGTGGCCTAGTAGAGTAATATCGTTTCGTTGGAGATTTTTCTTTCTTTTTGGCCTTCGCTTTGGCACCTTTCTTCGGTTTCTATTGAAAATAAAGCAATGAACTATTCAGTACTATTATGGTACGACACAATTAATATACTCATTCCAAGGTCAATTTAAAAAATAAGGAGATAACAAAGTTAATGTTTCTAGAAAACAGATGAATCTGTATAGGATAGATAAAAATAATGAACACTATCCCATGATAAAGGGACTTACACATTGTTATCAATTCGTTAATTAACTACCTATTACCATCCCATCTGTTTGATACATGCCACTTACCGGGACGATGGATTTAAACGCGACCGGTACATCCCTCCTGATCCTCTTGAGGTCTTCAAATATGATTGCATATCTGCCGCTCTGCTCCATTTGTGGCGTCCAGGTTATTTCAAAGAAGACGTCAGAACCTCTTCCTATGTTCATACAATCCCAACTGAGCGTCACTTGGAACTCTGGCGGGATTGAGGTGTTCACATGTAACTTGAAACAGAGATAGAAATTTATAATTATAATTCTGTCATATTTTACTAATGCTATAAACATAACTCAATAAAAAATTTAATATTTTCTAAACCTGACTGGCAAACGAATGCACATTTTGGGTGGTTTGATTCAATTAATAAGGTTACGCTTACCTGAACATCTTGATTGGTCGAATTCTTGATGAGCAACCTCTGAACGCAACTGCTGCCCACTTTTACGTGATCAAAGAACAGCTTAGGAGTCGTAGAGAATGGGGCCAGGGAGAGCGTCTCGAACTCCTCGGACGCATCTTTCGGTACAGGCTCAGGCTTCTTTACCGGCCTTATGGGGGAGAACTTAAAAGAGAGAACAGTGCCGATAACCAGGGCTTATCAACTAGAATGTATAACTGAAGACGGTTTCCATTTTGTAAGCGTTAACTTTTAACTCGTGTAAAAAAATGAGTCGAAAAAAACAGTCTTACCCGTATGAACATACTGGTGAAGTTCACACAAATCGACGAGTGCTAATGTCTGAAAGTTATGGGGGAGAACTTAAAAGAGAGAACAGTGCCGATAACCGGGGCTTATCTACTAGAATGTATGACTGAAGACGGCTTCCATTTTGTAAGCGTTAACTTTTAACTCATGTAAAAAAATGAGTCTTGAAAAAAAGTCTTACCTGCATGAACATATTGGTGAAGTTCACACAAATCGACGAGTGCTAATGTCTGAATATCACACCGAAATAACCACAAAAGAGACTAATGAGACTAACGTTTTGTTTACAAGGCGTTGCTAAGATTTCTGTTAAAAGTCTGAAAATTCGAACACGACCGTCGTCCGTTGGAGATGACACGAATCACTAATCGCCACAAAACATATACCTATATTCATTAAAAGGCTAATCAAAGAACCACAGAACATCAAAATTATCAGCTTAACTTAGAACATGACATAAAATTATTATGAGATAGACTGCTTGTCTGCTACCTTCTTCTAATCAGCGAAACTTAGCTACCTTCTGTTTAGTTACAAGTGGAAAGAGGTTACGGAATAGGCCATTAGACGAAGAGGCAAATAGTGTCTATATTATATAAATATTAATAACTCTATGGGGCATGGAACACTTACAAACATGCATATACTAAAAGTAGACTTGGCATAGTGGATATAACATTGTACATTGACCATTTCATACAGCAAAGTGACAACAGGATTTTGATTGATGTGAAAATGTTTTTCATTCACATATCAATTGATACTGAACATATCAAGCTTCATATAGTTCGAAAAATTAAAATGTTCCTGTAGTTTTACCTCTGATTTAAACAATAGAATTATCAATGGTGGCGCTCCCACGTACCGTACAACGCTGACGATCTTCTCTTGTAATTACAAATGTATGACCTTTATAAAACTTTAAATGCCCCACTGTTAGCGTACTAATCGAAAACGTATGTTAGTTAATCATTAGTCGAATTACATCCTTGGATGCTTCATCGATACAATTTTCGATGAGTTTCCTCCATAAATCTTTTTTCTTGTATTCCCACATTTGTGCCTTGTTTCCCACATATCACATATTTGCCTACTATTGGATTAAATCAATCATTAATATCATATTTTGACCTGCGAAGGGACGGGCTGGTGTAACCCAAACGACTTCATGTGGATGTCTAGGAAAGGAAAGGAAAAGTCAAACTACAGAAGAGTATACACTTAATAAGCACTAAATCAAAGACAATAATGCTTGGCATTTCCACAAAATTATAAGTAGATGATACACTCCTTTCCTTTTTCTTATCTGCAACTAAAAAACAGTTTCTATGAGTAAACCACCTTTTCCCCCTCATTAAAATCCTATCAAATCGTCATATCTACAGTCACATCATCTAAATCATGAACTGCACATTATCAACATCAAAGTAACAATACTCGAGGTAACGACTCAAAATATGCCTGACAGATTGAAATCAAATTATCTAGAAATTGATTTCACTGCCAAGTTTGAAGATGCCTGTAATCTAATCTTGATGGAGAACTTAGGGTATACGTTATTGCAGATAAAATATTTTCATTAACGTCGTCTTTATTTGTATGGAGATAACCGGCGCGGTATCAATAACTTTAGTTTGTTGTAAAGGTGAATCGAATCGACGATCGAAAATATGACGATCTCTAAGGTGGAGGTTACCCTGATTAAGCTCATTTCCTCACTGGGAATCGTAAGTATTACTGATTGATTTGATTAGTTATGTATGGTGTTGCGCTAACAAACATTTTTATTTGAAATAATTCAGTTTTCACTTTATCTGCGCGATTAATTTTATTCCCGCCATAAAGCGCTGTTTGGTATGTTCGAAGAAACTTTAGCCATTCTGGTTTTTCCACGATAATTATCGGAACCCTCTATAAACAATCGAGTTTAATTTAAACGTCGGATTTTCCTCGCCTTAAGGAGAATAATTCTTAAACCCAATGGTAATCCGGGGCGATTAGATTGCAAAAAGCGTAGTAAAAATGATAAATTTTTGTCTCACATCGCGCGTGTACCTGAATGATTTATAAAATTTTCAAAGATAAAATAAATAGCGGGCATGCTGTAAAACCTATGAATCACTTTTGTAGTTGCGAAATACCAGGCGTGTAGATACAAATTCTCAGTAGGTAGCACTTGAAAGTGTCAATACTTCCTGTAACAAACTAATTTATTCATGTACTACCTATCATTAAGAATTTCTAAATACTAAATACGCATAGATTAAACTTGTAAGGTAGTGTGAAATTAATTTGAAGGTAACAACTTCCTTATGAAACATTTTATGATTAATGCAATATAAGCATACTCGACATGTAATCAAGTATAATACCTGGGGTTTTTTCACATAAATATAATACATTTAACTGTATTCGAAACATAATGCAAAAGGGTCTATTAGGGCCAAAACGGCGCTCGGTTCATAAAAACCAAATAACGTCGTTTCCGAGTTTTCTACACCTAACATCCCACTATTCAAGCATTAAGAAATATGTTTGGTAAACCTTAATAACACTTTAGCATGAGAACGATCTATATACCACCTTGCTACCGGTAAAGAATGGAACAAGGAATGCGATGTTTGCCACTGACGTCACCTTGAGAGTAGGACGACGCATGATACAATGAAAGACGCCATTTTCGTTTGTTGTGTTGATAAATTTAAAACATTTCTAATCGAATATCCCAATAAAACGTTGTACGGTACGTGGGTACGCCGATTAAATCAATTTTATATAATTTTCTCATCTGCGGAGGGATGGGCTAGTGTAAACAAAACGCCACTGGAGGCCTGCATGTCGGGTCCTGAGTTATTATTTAATCTCTAACAAGCATGTTCATACCTTGCACCATACCATTGGTAGCAGAAAGTTTCTGGTTTCTCTGAGAATTCGTAGCGATACACTTGAACTCTTCCATTTGCTTTTATTTTCTAGGTCCAAGGTATAGCATGGACGACCCTCGCTTTTATCTGTATCGTCATGTACAACGTTTCCAAGGACCTAGAGGTAGACTTGACCAGTTACTCGAGCGTTCTAGAGGGTTCCCTCTACTACAGATTTCTTAAAGGTACAAACGAAAGAAACTTTTTCACCTAAAAAATGTAATGTAATATCGTAATCGAGACTTCGATTTTGAATATTTTTGTAGCAGACAGCACGGGTGTGGACTATGGAAATTCGGTGATCAGACCATCTGATTTCACCGTCTTCATGTGGATATATTTCCTCAGTAGCGCCATCTGGACCGCGCTGTCGATCGACCAGTACGTCGGTAAGATAAGAATCTGCACCGACCCTTTGACACGATCGATCCCTTAATTCTCCTTCCAATTCAGCCGCTCACACCGATAAGAGGAGGCTGTCCACGGTGATGATCCTGTGGTCGGTGGACGCCATACTTTTCTCCGTACTCGACGTGATCCTGATGAGCTTAATGGCGAGGGATTACGAGAACTGTTCCGTCCTCAACGGTACTGAGAGCTTGAACATGTTGGCTCTACTTTGCTACACCACCAATGGGATCGTTATGACTTTAGCGGCGAGGGGTTTCCTGCTGTGGTTCATTAATATAATTTGCTGCGTCGCGCTTTTGTCCATCGGGATCAGAGTAAGTGGTTCAGTCCTATGAACAGACAATAACGTTATAAACAAAAATGCATTCTAGTAACAGTACCACATAGATATATCAATAAACTTGTCATTTCCTTTATAGATCAAGAAACACGCGTATGCCCAGAAAAATCTGTAAGTACACAAACTACCCGCTTTGTAAGTGCCAAAATCGATGGCTCTACATATCGTTAACTGATTTCTATTTAAGTAACACAGTCTTCCCCCTGATAGGGTGATCCCTAGGGTGAAACTAGGAGGAGACACTGGGAACAATAGCTGGAGAAATTCGCATTTCGTCGGGGACAGCAACAGCTGGAGGAACCCGAAACCTTCCTCCCCTGAGAACAACAATGGCGACTGGCGCTCCCCCGGCGGCAACTTCGGAGAACCCCAGTACCTCAGGGAGAACAAGAGGTTCGCTTAAGGGGCTCTCGTGTAGTGATTTGAATAAAAGTATTGCGCTTATTTATTTCAACTTGGTTCTAGAGATTTTTCCTTGTAGTTTTGAACCACATAAACCTACAGGTTACTGTCACCGAAACCATGGGTGTTGTGTACAGCATGTAAAAGGTATCGAAAATCCCGTTCCCATTCACGCCGGTAACCATGCCGGGTGGACCCCTTCCTACAAAACAATCCGCAGGCTATTTTACCAGTCACAAACAAAATTCGATTCACTCAGGTACAAGTTTTACTAAAACGAATGCGTATAAAATCTCATCTTAAAAATAGAGAAAAAAGACCATATGGAACAGCTACCCATTTACCTCAATCCAACATCAATGGAAGAAAACCGCGTCACGTAAAAGATGTTTCTCTCGGTCTCACATAATCGTGTCCATAATCATCGAATTTCGCCGGTAGGGGGCGGTCCTGTAGTTCGTATTCATCATCTTCCTGGTGCTCAGTGTCGCAACAGGGAAACTGTTCAACGAGTCGATACTATTCTTTCGCGACTTCTCGTCCCTGTGGGCGCAGGGGAGAGACACGTCAGAGAAACGCCTATAAGACAGGTCCTGGAAATAGAGAAAAGGCTTAAGTTAGGCCTAATAATATCTTATCCCTGTAGGATAAGGGCCATTACGTTTTACACAGCCACAATTGTGATTAATATGGTTTCTCATTGATCAGAGAGTTCATTCTTGAAGGAACTTCGGGCTTAACAGTTTAAGGGTATTTCATCTCGGCCATAAGGAAACGCTCGCTTTTGTCCCTCTTTAACATTGTATATTCTATTACATGCATTACAAACGTTCATAGTTTTAGCTAAAGAACGAATGAATGGCTATAGGAATGAATGAGAAAGTAAACTATATTCAGTAAGAAAATTGAAATCAAATTATCGGTATGTAACAAATTCTGAGCTCAAACTAAGTTAGGCAAGTTTTCAATCAGAAGGCTTAGAAGTCTCGTCTTCGATTACCTGATGATGTACCTGCGCAGTGCAAACCGTGGGAACCTCATCGATGTTCTTGGGTATTGGGTCGATGCGGATCTTCCTCGGAGTCTCGTTGGAGTTGCAGTCCCTCCTCGAGGCGTCGCTGTTCAGAGTGCTGGTGGCCTCTATGGCGCCGTAGAACATCTGCCATGTCCTAATCCTGGACTCGGAAGTTTTCAGGTTCAGTACAGAATCGACCACCTTTCTATGCCCCACTTCGTGATAAAAATACAGTACAAATTAATATTGGAAGGTTGTGTTAATGGGAGAAAGGGAAAATCTGCAGGAGTGTTACAAATCCTGCAAGTTCCGGTCCCGGCCTTGTGTTCCTAGAGTACTGCCATCTAGCGTATGATAGAGCATGTTTTGTGAGCGAGAGTGAAGGTCAAAGTTGGTTGCATTAACATTTAAATCAATTTCACTCACATTTCTCATTTATTTAGAAGCTAGGAGCTTCTTGATTACTTCTGAACCTTTAAGATCGGAAGAGGTTGGTACCTATGAAACTATTGAAACCTGATAGATTTAAATTCTGGAAACCTATAGCTGCTGGAGTCCTCTGAAGCTTTAGGATCAAATGATTATAATACTTTTGCATGTTTTGGAGCTGCAGATCAATATTCCAGATAACTATGGCTTCTTGGTGCCATTGCAACTTTAAAGTTGAATGTTTGGAGCTCTGTGGGTCTAGATTTAACAAAGTTGCAGCGTCTTGGCACCACTGAAACTTTTGGATGGAATGAATGATGTAACATTGGAACGTTTTAGGGTCTATAGCTTGTATCTTCTTGGTAACTTCGAAACTTCTGGAGTTTTGGAATCAAATGGGAGAAATGGCAAGATTCTGGAGCGTCAATGGATATAGATTACAGAAACATGAAGCTCCTTGAAGCTTGTAAAACTTTAAGGTCAAATGAGCGTGGTATCTTTGAAATATTTGAAACCCTGTACAGGTATAGATTTTAGAAACTTATACAGCTCATGGTGCCGTTAAAGCACTTGAAACTTTGGAAACAAATGAGCTTTGTAGTCCTGGAACTTTGGAGCTGTATGTATTCAGATGATAGACATGATTAATTTCTTGATATCTTATTTGAAGCTGTTGGAACTGTAAGATTCAATGATTCATGGAATGTTTGAAGCCCTACAGATCAATATTCTAGAAACAGTATCTTCTGGGCATCTTCGAAGTTTAGAATCAAATTTAGAATTGGATCACACTACCATACGGTAGGTGGCAGCACATTACGTTCCCAATACATTTATGAATGTACACTGGGTTGCCATCGATCTGCATGCATATAACCGGCCTTTGGTTATCTGGATTTAGCCTTACTATCAACCCAATAAAGCACTGAAATTCTTGTTTTTAAGGGAAGAAAGTCCTTGGGACTTTGTATCAAATAACCAAAGACCTAGTGGCATTTTCTGTCACTTGACCGTTCCAGACACGCTCCAATCGTATTCCTTTACCGGAAAGTAATAACAGGACATAACAGGAAACGTGCCTTCATGTTTGAAATACAAATTTTTAAAATGCCACCATTTCCTGGTTCTTCCAATTTCGAGTTGGACTCAGGTAGCAACTCTCACCTTTCTCCTGGAACTCCGAAGGGTCCGCGACTCCAACGTAGGCCCAGATCGCGGTGTTCATGATACGGGAGAAGAGCACGATGTTGGACACCCAGAAGACCAGGAAGCGAGCGAACAGTATGCAGAGTACAGTGGTGAACTCTACCGGGACGTAGCTCGAGTTGTCCAACGAGTTCAAATGGGAGAAGTTTTGGTAGTTCACGATGCCGATGAATTTCAACAACGAGGTGTAGTTCTATAGACAAAAATACTAAAGTAAAGTAAATACTTGGAAAGTTTCTGAAACATTGCTCTAAATTACATGTGTACGTGAGAATGTTATGTTTTTCTCTCCCAGCTTTAAGTAGTTCCAAACCTAATACATAGAGTATAGAACATGTTTGCCTATAGGTATGCAGCTATGCTGCACACTTGCATCGCCCATAGGTTAATGTAGAAGAAAGGGAGAATAGAGAAAATAACATCGAATTTATGTTAGGTTAGTGAGATTTACTTACGGTAATTTGTAGTAAATCGACTCCGAAGTGAACTGCAGCGACGACATCCATTATACATATGGCTCCAGTTGTCCAAAGCCACGGTAAGTAAAAGAGTAAAGATATACGTTTCTTTACTTTACAACATGTCCCGACTGCAAAGAAAATATTAACGCATTTTATCAAATAATTTTAAACAAGTATTTGTGTAAATACTCAGTACCAATCGAAGTGGGGTGAAGTTTTGCATCAGAATCGAGTGATTTTTCTGGTACAATTAGTGAATATGTGTTATAGTTCATGTGAACAAGAAATTACGTTCCAAAACGAGCAAGAATCACACAGAATGGCTGACGTAGTATTTGCTTATGTTACCAAGCCAGTAGGGAACAGCTTGCAATGCTCCTTCCGTTGAAAATCCATCTTTAGGAAGAGGCTTTTATGCGATTATTGCACTCCAACAGGAGCAGGTACCAGGAGCTATCGTGGTATCGTCGCGATTAATTACCACAGAAAATCACTCCCTATAAATTAATTTTCAAAAAAGATACTTTTAAAGGAAGTTCCTGAGTTGATCACTGCAAGTTTCACTCTACTTCGACGCATGTATTCCATATATACATTTGGCAACGTCGCAAATAACGCAAGAATGGGGAATAAAGTAGGCAGTATTCGCGTGCTTTTTTAATAAACGCGCATGAAACGTACGACGTTGCCAAGTTTATGCCGGTGATCCCACAAATACAAACTATGGTTATTCAATTCATAATATCTCAATATCCATAAAATAATATTTTATTATGAATGCACGAATTTTTACTCAGTATCCTTAGTATTAATGGTAAAGATATAGGAATAAAGGGCACCAGTACGAATTGAAGTTTCACGTGATAATTTCCCTGGATTCTTTCCAAAAATCTGTTTTGGTATGAAAGTGGCCTTCATACACTGTTAATGTTCGTATGTTACTGCCAGGAGGGATTATTCGTTAAATAGCGGTCCACCCTTACCCCGTCCACCCTTATCCCGTTGTATGAAGTTGGGGGAATTGAGGAGTTAGGGATTTAACGCCTCCAGGGATTAAAGGGTTATTGAGTTACAATGGTTGAGAGCTCAATGGATAGTCTTTGCGTTAGAGAATTTCCTTACTGAATAACAGCACGGCAGTGAATATCCAAACCAAATCCGCCAGCAGGAACGCGACGAGGTAATAAAAGGTGCGCCTCGCCTGCCTCGCCTCGGGCGGAAATTCCGCGTTCTCCACGATCTCCTTCGCGATTTCGAATAAGCCGGTCTCGTTCTTTCCCTCCAGTATGTGGTACTTGAATATGCCGTCATCCTGCACGACAGGTTCGCCGCATTCGCTATCTGAAAAACAAAATTCCTATTCAGAGAAGCTGTCACGTCGACAAAACTGGAAGTTTGCTTTAAGTACATTAGGATAATTTAGAAAGGTGTTTCTTTGTACAAGTGAAATAGAAAGTAATGACTAAGTGAGTAAGAGGCAAATTTATAATAGCGCCTTGAAGATTCCTCAAACCTTAAGGCGTACTTACTTATAGTCAACTAAGTGCACCTTAAGGATGAAATGAGGCCGACGTCGGTTTGATCTTACCTTGAGTATCCCTCAGAAAATATTAAAAGTTAAGTTCGCCTTCGAGACGTGGATTCAAGATGAATGACGATTACTATGAGTACGTCAATCGGATTATCAATAATATAAATCGATTACCTAAACGGTATTTGAGAGACGGGCAAAATCCGCTATATTAAATACAGTCGAACCTCTATTTAACGAAGTCCTAAATCCGCTGAAAAAACTTCGTTATATAGAAAATTCGTTATATAGAATAATTCGGTATATATATGGACCGAATTATTATGTATTATACGTATATACACATATAAATGATGTATGTTTAATCGACATAAAAAATGATTAAATAATTGAAGTTGTAGTTTTAAGTGAAGTTTAATGAACGTAATACGTATATAATAATATATACATGTAATATATGAACTAATATGTATTTACATGAACGTGCATTATGTATGATTAAACATATAAGCTATTATCAGGGCTATTATACATAATGTACAAAGAAACAAAAGCCGTATTAGGTCCTCACGAAAACATCAGATGTGGACTTAACTTAAGAATTCTTAAGAAGTCTGTAATTTTTGATTGCGCTTCGCATTTAAATAATACTGCGTTTTCAAAAAATACCTCGCACTAATTTAAAGATTTAAACAAACAGTCTGAAAAAATGCAGGCAGCAATACCGCGTAATGACCGCATTAAAAATCTAGGAAAGGATAAGAGTGAACCTTCTTGAAATTCAGACTACCGTGTACCTGCTATGGGTTTATAACCCTAACTGTACTTTGTTAAATAGAGATTGTCTTCGCTAAATAGAGAGAAATTTATTAATAAATAACATGGGACATTCACGGTTCTAACCAAAATTTCGCTAAATAGAGAATTTTGTTAAATAGAGGTTCGTTGAATAGAGGTTCGACTGTAGTTGTTGTTTGTAACTTCACTTTAACACCATCGTAGAACCATAGAAATAGAAATAATACCCCATAGACCAGTTCCTTATTCCCGATTTGCGCTGTTGTCAGAAGTTTTACCTTCTTTAAGTGCTCCTTGGCGGAGGCAAGAAGATTTTGTAACTATCGAACAGCTTATCTGAGGTTCAACCAAGGTTTCCTCCACCAAGGCCTCCTTGAGTATTTCTTAAGCGATGGACTATAAATTTGCCACTAAGTGTAATTGCGACGCACCTTATGGGCTGGCGAAAAGTCTTCGATCGTTGATTGGTCAGAGAAGAGGGAATTTATATTTAAGGTCTTGGTCTAAGGTCTTAAAGTATTGAATGGATTGGTCGTCAAACTAACAACGAAAACATGGCGTCGCATCAATAACGGGCCAATTGGGAACCTAAATTTCAAATTTAGTGACAATATTTTCTTGATAATTTAATTGTGCGATCAATTAAGAACTTTTCTTCAACCCTTAGGTACTTTGTACGAATTTGCCGGTTGAATACCAGCTTTTCATAACTAATTTCCTACACTTATACAAAGTAACCTTTACTTAACTCGAGTCAACTATCAACTCAGTAGTGTTTACAACTTTGTCGCTTAAAGCAATTCATAATTTCCCTACTTACTATAAAAATAAGTTAAGTACATCATGACTAGCCAATAATAGCTCGGTTTTAGTTCGCATTTGTAGAAAAAATATCCGCTGAGTACCCACAAAATATGGAAGCCAGTTTGCACCTACAATTAACACCGGATTAATAATCAGACCGACCGAACGTAAACAACGACGAATCGATTAGCGATCCTGACTCATGGAATTTTATATGAAAATAATACCTACAGATACTTCTTAATAAATAAACAATACGTATCAAACAGATCAAAAGGTGAAGTAGGATTTTTTGGTCATGTACACGTCTGCATCGTTTGGTGTATTGTTTACATACGGGGGTTTAGGTTCGTTCCAATGGAACACCCCGAATCTTACCACCGTCCATACGGAGATCACGATTCCGGCCACGTAGTGGTCAGATTTGCGGCACTGCATCACTTCTATTTAAGTAAATTAACTAAAATCACTTAAATAAAAAAAGATTATGGATCTACGTTCATCGTAGAAACCATTTCTCGTTCTGCATGAATGTCGTTTCCGAGACATACTCTGATATGGGAAAAAACCACTTGGCTTTTTTGTTTCGAACGAAAACTGATAACGCTTTTACATGCTGGATGGAGCGAAAGTACCGTTCGATCGAAATTTATTTTTACTTATCTCGTAGGGGAATTGTAGTTGCGCTTTGATTTCTGATAAGGCTAGATAATTTTGTAATTGATACGACTAGATACTTATCGGTTAGTAATTGCAAAGATTTTTTCGACGTAATGTTGAGCCAAGTGATTAACGTGAATGTTTGAAATTCGTTGTTTTGTTAATTTCCATGCTTTTTAAAGCCCAAAAGTTAAACCTAAGATGGTTTGATACAAAAAACCTACTTCCTGGAGGATATGCAATTAGTGCCCCGCACGCAGGCGCCAAAGTTGATTACCGTTACTTACACTTCTAAAACAAAATGATTTAAATAAATGTATCAATAATAAAACGGGTAAGGTGTTTATCATGAAATGAATCATATACACTATATTATATTTCGCTTCAAAGCGAAGTCATAATGAAGTGCCCGTCAAACCCATAGACGCGCGAGTAGTCATACAATGAGGTTACATTACCGAGAACTCGGGTGATGGTGCAGAGGCACTGTGGGAGATTATTTTGCTGGTTTTAAGGCTGGTTAAGTAGGATAAGTAATCATTAGCTAAATATCATTGCAGTTTACTTCTGATTCGTGGTAAAAGAGATTAAGAAAGGACAGGTAAAGAAATAATGGGTAAATGAAGAAAAATCAGTCTGTTTGTAGTCGATGGTATATAGACATTAATTGTTTGACCGGTCATTTGTTTTTCTGTTTAGTGATTTTGTACAAGATTTTTAGATGGTGTGTTAACGTGTTTATAAGGTTAGTGCATTTGTAACTTAATACGCTTTAGATTTAATCTTACAAAGATGGCTTAAACATCGGCAATTTTTCAGCAAAAATCTATTTCCAAGGGTCACTTCTCTCTGCGAGAAAAAATTATTATTTCCAATGTTTATTGTGCTCTCAGAAATTAGCATTCTACATTGAAAGTGGAAGACGTGAACATGTGTGCAAATATGACGGGGAGGGCAGAAATCAAGCACTTACAAAGTAATTAGGGAAAATAAACAAGGATCTATTAAATCACCCAAAAGACATACTGGCGGAGGAACAAAATTTGAAATTGATGATCTAAAGAATTCGTTAAGACGAAAGGTTCATTCTTTTTTCTTTAAAAACAAAATACCAACATTAGACAAAACTACAATTAACCAATGATGATGATGACTTTCCTACCATGTCGAAGAAAAAACTATGGGAAACGTTAAAAGAAATTAATTTTTCTTGGGAAAAAAGTAACAAAAAAACTCTGTTCTAACTAATAACGATGAAATCATTCTGTGGAGACGGCAATATTTACGATCGATTAAACAATTTAGATAAGAAAATAAAAAAATATTATTTAGATGAAACATGGGTTAATGTTGATCACACCGTTGCAAGAGAAATGGTGTGACAATAATATTGAAAGTGCTCGTCAAAGTTCTTGAAAGTGGATTTTTGACCTTTGTTTCTCTGAAAACTGGCGATTATCACGAAGATATCAATGCAGATGTATTTGAAGAAATCTTTGTACAAATATTAGGCCTCATACAAATATGAAGTACAATTAATAACGCGATAACGCGAATTATTCCAAGCAAGTCAAGAAGACACATTTTACATCGTGGAAAAAAGCTGACATAATTAACTGATTAGATAATTAACAAATCATGATGAATCAATTCACTTTGACACTGATATGGTCAAAAAGGAACTACTGTTCATTGTTAATTGTATAAAATCGAAATATCAAAAATATGTTGTAGATGAAATGGCACAACATCGAGGCATCACGATTGTAAGATTTCCACCGTATCATTGTCAATTAAATACAACACAACTTTTACTTTTTACTTTTACTTTTTGAAAGATATAAAAGTACTGTGTTCATTGCTCAAATCTAAAAAATACCTTAATTGTTGTACAAATTGGTGCAAAAACAATACCAAAAAAGAATACAGATTGTTTAAGCTACCTGCAGATCCTGAGGGAAAACAGAAGTGATTACAAACATGTACTATAACAAATGTGGTTTAAACAATGTATAAAATTCAACATTTCCAATTTGATTTTACTCGCCAAAATTTCTACTCCAAATATGGCGGACACCTAGTGACTGTAGTGGGCATATAGAAAATTAAAATAATAAACATTGCGGCACTTGAAAGAATTGATAAAAGGATTGAAGAAATATAAAATAATAAAAATAAGAAGTGACTTTTATGAGCAACATAGTAGTAGGCGTCCTAGTAGAGCACTGACTCAATTGAAACAAGTAGGAAGTTGTTATGACACTTTTGTTCAACATGAACCATCCCTGGATATGTAATAAAAAGACTCACTGATCATTCTTGCATGTTATCATCAATTTAAATGCCTAAAACATTACGGTTGCTACAAGAAACATCCCAGAAAACGTCATATTAGAGCTTTGCCTCAATTAAATAAAGTAGAAATTTGTTATGACGCTTTTGCTCAAAATAAATCACTTCTGAATAAGAAGTGGAAAGATCCTTTATTCATACTTGCAAAATCTGCATACTTAGCTCCTTAAAACAAGCCGGTTGTGATAAGAAAGACCTTAGTAAACGTCTTAACTTAGTTTTGGGTACAATATCTAAATCATGTTATGAGAGAAGAAAGATACGCTCTTTTACAAATAATCACAAAGGGAAAAAGAAGCACCTCATAGTTGAACAACTTGGGAAAGTAGCACCATTGTGTGGTTTAGAACTGCATCATCAAAGATAAGAGTAGATGCGACGACAACCAACCTTCCTAAACGAGACGGCACTTAAAGAAGTATACTTTGTTGTCTTATCTTAACGTTTTAACGTTAAGCTCAATTCGCCACCCCCCCCCCCCCCGTACAGCTCTGGGCGGGTTATGGAATATCAGGTATTAAACCCCGGTGGGACGACCCTGGCCATGGGGTAGACGATAAAAAAGGGTTGGGAAGCCACGTTGGAGGGAGGGGATAGGGACACACAAGAAGGCTTCACCTAGAAGATACGATGGCCACGGACAAATGGAAGGAGGCTTCATTTCAAGACAAAGACAGTGGCTATACAAAAGAACTAAAGCATTAGCAAGGCAATGAAAATGGAGACGAAACAGAACCTGAAAATCCCCCGAAGAGAACCAAGACACCTAGCAATTGGTCGGGGACGTTATCTTCCCCCTTTAGCCTTGATTCTGACCTAATACGAGAAGGCTAAAGACTAAGAGTTAAGAGCAAAGGACAATTACATTCGAGCCTCAACATCAACATCGTGTCACGATGACCACGGACCAAGGAAAGGAGGCTTCACCTCAAGGCAAAGATGGTGGCTCTGCAAAGATAACAATAGAAGTTCCCCCCACATTAATGCATTAGTAGGGAAATGAAGAGAGAGAAGAAGCAGAACGTGAAACCCCCGAAGAGAACCAAGACACTTAGTAATCGGTCGGGAACGTTGTCTTCCCCCTTTAACCTCGATTCCGACCTAGTACGAGAGAGCTAAAGACTAAAAGCTAAGGGCTAAGGATAGTAGCATTCGAGCCTCAACATCAACACCATGTCGCCACATATGTATGGAAATCAAAGAGAACAGTTGAGATGGGATGGGAAAATAAAGGGAAAGCTAATTTTTTAATAAAATGTATATTTTGTATGAAAAGCAAAAATGGTGAAGGATGTTAAAAATTGGACTTTCAAGCTGTTTTTTGTACTAAACCATGAGCAATATAGCCAGAAATGCACTCTGCACATAATCCGAGCTTCAGTAATGAATAAGTCAGTGATTGTAAAAATAAGTAAGACTAATTGACCCAAGCGAAACGTCACAATGTTTACGGAAAAAGCTAAAATGAACCAATCTCGTCGATTTCATCTACGAACCCCGCCACTTATCAGTCCAAAGTCGGTTTCTAATTAAATTTCGCAGATCTCCTCCCAATTATCGCCCAATTATCGCCTCGCGACACGTCACGGGCTAACTCAATTAGCCCCTGTCGACGGTATAAAGACCGAAACGACGCCACGGATCAGCAGTACCTTACCAGACTTCCTCGCAGCGCTCAGCAACCTCCTGAGATGTCGCGCGGCGCCGTACTGATCCTCATCGCGACGCTCGCCGTCGTCCTATCGGCGCCCTCGACGGACGAGATACCGACGGATTCTTCCAGCGACGACTCCGGACCCGACGAGGAACTAAAGAGGTCCATTTGGAGCGGAGAGGGCGAAGACGAGGAGTTCGAAGCTTACACGGAGACGTTCGGCGCAGCCAACGATACCAAAGGGAAAGACCTGTAAGTTAACACCGGAATCTATCAACATTACTACTAAGGGAAAGTTACTTAAGTTAAATAGATAAGGACTTAAAGTCTCATCACGTTTGTTTTCTAACTTCTCACCATCCAACACAAGAAAGAATATTTGTATCGCCTTAAACGAGCTAAATGTTAACTTGCATACTTCGACCATATCTAATATAGAAATTTAAGGCAGTAAAAGCTTCGAGCTGCCTAGGTGCTCAAAAAGTGCAATAAACACAGCCCTGTGGTACCTTGGACTAAAGACTAATACAGGGATGTACAAATAATATTAACTTTAATCTCCATATCGATTGGAAATTTGTACTGTAGTTACTTCTGTGGAAAAGGTCTATAAAGGTATTGCAAATGTATCTACAAATGCTATCACTTTAATACGTACAGACAGAGTTGCATTACAACTATTATTTGGTAGGTAAAAAGAGTATAGTACGTCTCTATATTTACCACTATCTTTACATTTGTATATTCAAATGGCTAAGCGAGCCGAAACTTTTACTGGTCTGAATATATTTTCTACATTAAATATTTCATGACTGACAAAAGCAGAAACCGCTTTAGTTGAAACTCAAGACTTAAGGACGTAAAGCTCAACCGGGTCCTTTTATTAAAACGCCACCATATTTACTTTAAGTAAAAATCACCTTCTGACTTGTCACCATTGGGACGACAAGTGCAGAGGCCTTCATGAACTTTCCTCGAATAAACGGCTTGCAATATGTCTCTATAATTCTCAAAAATAGGTTAACACTGCCACAAATTAGGATTAAGTCACTAGGACACTAGGTTTTGGTTACATCATTGTCATTAAATGGCCATAACAAAAAAGTACTTCATTATTACGTTATTCTTATTACTACGTTATTCTTCTATAAAATCACCACCATTCCCAAGTCGTCTTTTCAACCATAACATTGTCAGTATAATCAATAATTTTCAATAATAAATAATGTCAATAATTTTTTTATTGCAGAATCGTTATTAAATCAGTGGTGTATGAGGTGGGATTCTTAACAGACGCTGATAGCAATGAGACGAGCGCTTCAAATGAAACGTAAGTAATACCGCAGTGAATGGTAAAGTAAAGTGACATTTAATGTGATTGCAGAGTAGTTTAGATCTAAACAGACAATCGTATCATAAATAGAGCTTCGTTGGGTGGTTTCCACGTCAATTACACACCGTGTGAACAATAGTGACCTTTTCCATAGGTACACTCCGTCCAGAATCAATTGAAGATGTACAGATAAACGTCAAGCCTGTAACACAGTTCGTTAATTCAAACTTTTTTGTACCGTTGATATCTCACAACAGGAGAGTGGAGTCATTTCGGTTGAAGATCGACATTGCTATCTTTATTAGTCTTTGTGGTCATAAACTATATTATGGTTTCTTAAATCCGCTGATAGTCGATTCTAACCTACTTAGTTTCTAGATCCAAGTTTAAAGAACGTTCTACTTAGTAGCGCGCTTCGTAAGAGGTTCTTTGAAAAGCCTATCACTTCTATAATTGAAATTTATTGTTAGTATGGCTAGCGCTGTAACAAAACATTAATAAAACATAACTTACCCAATTGAACGTTGAAGCTTGATGCCTACTGGTCGACGGTTGATGTGTTATGTGTAACGGGAAGGTCAGGAAAATTGACGGAAGGTGCTGCAGAAAGTGAAGGATTACGAGTGTCTTTAGCTTCCTGTGCACCAGCCAAAAAATCACTTCAATACTTTGCACATGGTTGTAATGCTCGTCCATGGATGGGTCCTTCCAATAGTCGCAGGAGGTGCACCCCATGAGCGTTATGGTCATGTTCATCCCTGGAAAAATCACATAAGGAGGAATGAAAATCCCGAAAGCACACTTAAAAGCAATAACTGTGATGTCAAAACAACCACTTGTTTTTGGCATCTTTAAATGAGCGACGCTCGAAAAAATTCGTTACCACTTGGAAATTACTCAACCAATTCTGATATTTTTTCTAAACCAGTTAGTAACTACCATAATAACTAACCATACTATCCCCAAACCCTTCGGGCGCTAACAAAATCCTATCTTACCTTCCCCAGGGAGGAACAGATCGACCTGTCGTTCTTCAACCCGGGCCACAACGGGAGCGCGATCGACCTGTCGCGCATCCCCGTCCCCATCCAGACGGAGGTGAACGGCGTCACGGTGACGGGAGTCCTCCCGGCCGCCAACCTCGGCTCTATCCTATTGGGACCCAACGGGACAGCGAACCTGAACGGCTCGGCGCTGTCGCTCCTGTTCCCCGACAAGCAGGTCGTCGTCAGGCACAACGTTAGCACGGTCGACAGGAGTAAGGGCAAGGAGATCCTCGATAACCTCGGGGAGTTCCTCGGGTTCCAGGACATCGGGAACCGCTCGTCGGAGAGGAAACCGTAGAGATCCGATAATAAATTTTTTGTTGTTGTTAACGAAGGGGTTTTGTTTTATTTCGTTAAAGTGCTTTCGATTGTGACATTTCTCGACTTCGTAACCCTCGTAATTATCGATATATCTGATTGAGCGATCCAAGGTTGAGAGAAGGATTGAATATGTTCTTGCGGCCGTTGCCAAGTGCACCTGTACTTGAGAGGGAGAAAACACGAGGGACGAGGGACGAGGCCTGAGGCCTGTTTACTGTTGAAGCCTGTCGCAGCCCAGAGCCGACTGGCTGTCGAAGCCTGTAGCAGTAGTCGGCTTTCGAGTAAGTTACTGTCAATTATTTAATACGTAACAATACTGCCATTACAAGCAGGTAAGCAGACCGCGAATGGCGACCCTATGCACAAATACACTGACAGTATCTGAAATAACATCAAAAAATGATCGGTTCAACTAACGTCCCTTTACCGTCGTTTATTTAGGACCATCACATCTTCGACACTAAATTATTTAATTTAAATGAAGCCGTTTTCGTACATGTGGACGGCCAATCCCGTAACTGCCCTGTTGTAATCTCCCATCATATCCGGCGCGATGGCGAACAGCTTCGGCTCTCGTCCCTCATCGGCCCTTTTCTCGTCATCGTCGAAAGAAGGGATGTGATCCTTATCCACGAACTTCAAACCCCACAGTATCAGCCCCAAGTAAAATCCGGACCTGCAGTGTTTCCTCCATTGCTCCTTCAGTCTGTCCAATGTGACTGGTCTTGCCGGATTACACCCTAGTTTCTCCAGAGTGTCCATGAAGCTCCCATGGTATACTCTTAGGTAAAAGTCCAGCTTGTCCAGGAGGTCCTTCGGCGCTCCTGAGTAGAAAGTGTACGACAGGTCCTTCACGGGGGAGTTGGCGCCGATGATTTGGAAGTCCATCATCCTCATGTCGATCGGTTCGTTCTTTTCCTACAATATTCAGCAATACATTTGCTGTGCAAAACAGAAAAAGGTACTTACGTTGTACTTGAACATCAGGTTGTTACTCCAGCAATCACCGTGCGTTAGAACCGTGACGGATTCGTCTTTTTCTGGAACGAAGTGTTCCAAAGTACATTCAAGTTGTTTATCCAGAGCATCTTTGATTCCGACGTGTTCTTTTCCATCGAATAGCTCGTTGATGGCTTTCAAATGCGCCTTGAACAGAGCTTCGAAACGATTGTTGCCAAACGTGACCAACTCGTCCAATGATTTGAGATTCTTGGTCAGCTTTCGGAACTCTTCGGGGTTTTCTTCTCGAAAAGCGAAAGATATCGCATGGAATACCCCGTAATTCCTGAAGATCAAATCGAAGTGTCGATCGTCTAAAGGTCGAGTCTTATCGTACAGTCTGAACTCGTATTGTCTCAAATCTTCTAAGATGATGTAATCTACCTCATCGCTGATGGAAGCGTAGAACTTTGGGATTTTATCGAACCCGATCGAGCGCCTCTGCTGGAACTTATGAAGAACAGGCCAGATTTCTTTGTAAAAACAGATTTCTGTTACATATATCGTTTTGAACTTTTCTATCTGCTTCATGGATTCTCTGGACTGTTTTATGACGAAACGTAGACTCTCCTTGCGACTCTTGTTGTTCAGCGAGAGGAACATTATCTCGCCCAAGTAATTTTCGCCGTTCATGTTGTTTTCCTCCACCTCGATGGTGTATTCTCCTATTTTACCGTCTACTAAACGATTCATCGCATCACGTAATATAGGGGTTACAGCACCAGACATTTTTAAAATGCTTTTAGAAATGTAAGACTGTTGATGACCTTACACTTTTTATATACTTTTAGAAATGTAGGACTGCTGACGATCTTACACTTTTTATATTATACAACTTAATCATATGATAATAGCCGTATCTAGAAAGATAACAAAAATGACTTAAAATGTTTTAAAGTAAAATGTCTGTACATTAGGATTTGAATGATTTTCGGTTTACAATAAGATTACTAAATATATCCACAATCAGGCTGTTTCATAGAATCTCCTTTGCCACTGTATCAGATGTAACATGTACTTATTTACACTTGTACGTAATTATTGTAATCGCTGTAATTATCTGCATTGAATGGTAGATTTATTATGTAAACAGGCATCGGATTGAACAAGAGATAATGAGAGATAGCGACTGTAGTAAAATATGCGTAAAGGAGAGTTAAGCTATAATATACAGTGCGAATGTATAAATTTCAGTTGGAAATATCACAATCGAGAATTTAAAGTTATAATTTAATTTATCAAAAAATTAAAGTTGATAATCCAAAGGATTTCAATCTATTAAATTAACGTTATATCAATCTATTAACATACAAGGAACCTACCATTCCTGTGTATCATTTAATAACACCGAACCTCCAGTGATTAAAACTAAACTGTTCCATTACCAATTCACTGCACAAATTAAATTCTGACGAGCGAATCTGTTCGGCCGTTGTTTCTGCTCATTTAAATGCAATTATGAGCAAATACTTGATTATTAAAAGAATATGGTTAAAATTACCTGGTTAAATATGAGTATAGTAGAACAAATTCTAATGTAATCCTGTAATCTATAATGTAATCCCAGTAATCCTTATATGTAAAATAATACAGTGATGAGAGTGCAAGTCTAGGATATCCGACAGAATCACATATCACCATTCTATTAACCTTTCTGAATGAGTAGTAATATGATATCGTAGTATTAATTTTTCTTTTCAAAACCCCATTCTTTACCATAGAGGCAGAAAAGGGAAAGCGCTCAAATGGTTAGAAACTTACCCAGAAAATAACATTGCTCCAGATTTCCCTCCTCCAGAAAACCATAAATAGTGGTGAATTTTACTTTGTCCATATAGTCCGGAGTGTCTCAAAAACCTTTTTAAACTAAGACTTTATTCAACAAACTACAACGACTAACTCAGCGACGCCTTGATCTCCTCGTCCGACGCGACGTCGATCGGCTTACAACCGTCGTTATCCTCCACATCCTTATCGGCGCCTTTGACCAGCAAGAACTTAACGCAGTCCACGTGTCCGCAGCTCGAGGCATAATGCAACGGCGTCTGCCCCTCCTTGTCGGACAGGTTAACATCGCCCCCGGCCGCGAGCAGCAACTCGATCATGTCGACGTGCCCGCTGTCCGCCGCCCAGTGGATCGGCCCCATGCCGAAACTATCTAGCTCGTCGATGGCGCCTTTGTTCCTCGAGATGTACCGCTCGACTTCCTGGACGTTTCCGTACTTGATGTGATCGATCACGGTCATCTGATTGTACGGCACGGCGTCGTCATCCACCATTAGCGAGACTTTGTTGCCGTGACCGGTATTAGTCTCCCCATCATAATCCGGATCGATCCGTTTGATAGTTTCGACGTATAAAGTTTGGGCTTCGTCCTTGGGCATGTCGCCCAACCTCTTCCAGGCTTCCCACTTTGACTTGGCCCTCACGTCGTACCAACTCGGCTTCGCCACGTCGCACGGACCCTCCGAACCCTGCTTATAGTAACCGTAGAGGGTCAGGAGGATCTGATCGTCCACCTTCGATATTAAACTTTTTAAATGGTTAGCGGCGTGCTCAAACGAGGAGGTCGACGGATCGGACAACTCCTCTAAATCTAGATACTGATCGTCTACGTTAGCCATGTCTAATTAGCGCTCGGTTGGAGCTTCAACGTATTTCCTTCGAGCTTGTGTTCGGGGGCGCCAGTCGCGCCGTCGTAAGCCTCGCGGGTGCTGAAGGTTATGAAACCGTAGTTCCTCGACAGGCCGGTCTTCTTGTCAAACACGACCAGAGAGCTGTCGACGTGGCCAAACTTGCTGAAGTACTGTCGCAACTCCTTGTGGCCAACTGTCCACGGTATGTTACGCACGTACAACTTGTAGGCGGCCCTCAAACCATTGGTTGCCATTACCGAGTCTTTCGAGTGATTTCTAATAGGTGAATGCTGTGATCGCCGGTCAGTTCGTGGATATCCAGGCCGGAACTCGTACCTGAAACATGAATAACGGGTTTAGAAAGTGTGAAGAGCTTATACACATCAAAGTGAATTGTATGAGGATGCAAGTACCGATAATTTAAGGATAAACTTGTATGAATGAGGTGGGAACATAACAATGAATTTTTATTTAAAGAATTAACCCTTTTGTTTTTAACCCTTGTTAAATTTAAAAAAAAGTGTAGTTTTCAAAAAAAATTGAATAAGCGGAAAACTGAAACAAGTTAATGGAAAACGTGTTCATTGTAAGTCTGAAGCGAAACTTTAAAACTTTATAGTGGGACTTTTACTGTTAAAGATATTGCCACATCTAATGAATAAATGTGGCATTTAACTAGAGTTAATCCATGTAATTACACAGTTCCGATTAAATTTTGTGAAAAAACTTGAATGAATTTATCGATATTAAAATACTAGAAAACTCCAAATTAGAGAAAATCTTTTCCTCACTTAATTAAGAGTCCAAGTGTTCCACAGTCTTCACTTTTACTAATGGTACTTTGATAGTAATCGACATCTATTATAACGAAACAATTAAAAGCTTCAGCTCACTTACCCAAATTGTCGATATTATGGATGTGACACTCCAAGTCCCACTTCGGCAACAAATGCTCTATCGTCCAATCCGAGCTCCTTTCCTGATAAGTGCACACGAACTTCGCCTCAGAATTCGCTTCGAGGAGGTACGCGACCGTCACCAGAATATCCTCGAAGTTCGCCGGCTCGAAGAAACAATCCGAACCCAATATCAAATCGATGGGCCCGATCGAGTCGAGGTTACTCAGGAACAGACCCCAGGTGAGTCCTATCACGCGGACGTTCTGGTTTGGGGTGAGATCGTTCAGCTGGCAGCTCCGCCTGATGTGCGCGAGGGATTTCGGCAATGTAGCAGAATCGCTGAGGGTTACCTTGGCCCCACACTTAGCAGCTACGATGCCGGGTAGGGCGGTACCAGAGCCGAGCTCTAGCACTCTCTTGCCACGGAGCTCGTGGCGTTTCTCCCACAAGAACCACGCGAGAACGGGCGCAGAGGGCCAGGTGTAAAATGAGTAGCTCGCCTGCAGTAGCTGCAAAGAGGGAATTCAGGAAATTAGTATGAAGAAAGTATAGAGATTGGCGAATATACATTTTAACCTAATGTCCTTCATTAATAAAGGTAATACAATGGTTTAAAAAAGAATATGACAAATATACCATGGTTTGGTATATTTTGCTGCACCTTGGCTTTAAGGTAGCGGAAACCTTTAGGCTACTTAAATATTACTAGAAGAGCTTATCACAAGGGTGATGTGTACCTTTCCCAAACAGACAATTAAAGCGTCGCAGCAATAAACTGCTTACTGTCTACCCCATAATTAGAACGATACAGGCACTGCTTTCATATGTATGGTATATTAGTAATTATACCGGTTATATTTTTAGTACACCTCATGCAATCACTCCCTCACCGTTGTTAAATAAGCTTTCTTAATATACCTCAGGAATGACAACTTCCAGTTTCTCTTCCCGAGACTCACTGGAGGAGTTGTTATACTTCGAGGAGAAAACAAATTTCTTCAATTGCTCCGTCGAACCATTTGACATCTGATCGTTAATTGTGAAACACATCAAGCCATACGAACACGGAATTACCTTTGGCTAATGAATTATTTCGAAATTCTCTGCGGAACTTCGATGGAAATTTTCGACGTGACGACCGGAAACGCACATTGAACCGTCAAAAAACACAAAACATAGAATAGTGTCCATGTGGTGTCCACTGTCTAGCACAAAACATAAAATCAGGAGTGTACTTCATGAGGAAGGAATAAAGGAGGCAAGCTATATAGAATTGTCAATAAATGGAAGCGTGTCTACTTGAGAGCGAGAATTAGGCTGATTATCTTTCTGTATCAGACGTCACGACTCCTTGGCATTCGGCTTTTGGAATCTAGTTCTATATTCGATGAGGTCTAGTGTTCTGTGCAGTGAAGTTCGGCAAATGCCCGAAACGTCAGTGTCGCTGCTGTAGCCAAAACGATTCAGCTGGGGAGGCCATTTTTATCTTGTGAATTATCGAGAAGGAAAGAAGTGCACCCAGAACAGGTATATTGAGCCAGATTTTAGCATATTTGTATTGTATACGCACTAGGGATAACGTAAAATATGTTCAGATCGTCCGGCGCGGTCTCGATCTAAAACAGCACGTCTAACACCCAGCCGTGGGATGTGTATCGATTACCTAACATCACATCATCTCGAACGGGGATGATCTTAGAGAATTTTTTTGGGTTCTGGTCCCTTCTTAGGGAAATGAGGAATCGGTTTAGGGGTTCTCGGTTATGCGTGACATTCATTAGCACAGTTAGGTAGCCTCGTCGAGAGGCACCCCTCGGTTACTTTCCAGCCAAGTACGAAAATTTCCTCCGCCCCGTTGCATTTAACTATACCTGCAAGTTCTCTTGTAGGTATTACTCACAGATGAACACATCGCCAGCGATGTGGGACATACCGCCTCCGCCCGGCACCGAGGAAGACCGCCAGAGAGGGGAGAGCGTCGCCGCCGTACCGGAAGAGCCCCAGAGGCACCCGCCAAAAAAGCACGACCGCGGCGGCCGGCACCGATCGCGGTCCCGTTCGCGCGACCGCCGCCACAGGCGCAGGTCGCGCTCAAAGCAGAGGACGAGGAGTCGTTCGCGGTCTCGGCGCAGGACAAGGTCCAGCTCGAGACGCCGCAGGAGGAAGCAACACAGCTCCTCGAGGAGCAGGTCACGCACCCCGTCGAGGCGCCGTCACGGCAGGCACTCCGCAAGCAGCACGAAGCGGCGACGCTCCCACTCCAGATCGAGGTCCAGGAGCCACACGAGGTCGTCCCACCACCGATCTCACCGCGCCACCGCGAGGAGAGACCGGACCAGATCTAAATCGGGCCACAGGTCGTTCTCCGAGGAGTACTATCATACCGATGACACTGACAAAGCGGTCGATGTTAAAATCGAAGAAGATGAAGAGGAGGATGATGAGGAAACCTCACCGCCGAAAGATAACGTCTTCAAGAACGACGGGTCGTTCTTGGAGATGTTCAAAAAGCTGCAAGAGCAGCAGAAAGAGACCGTGCCCCCCCCGGAGGAACCGAAACGGCCGGTCCTTCCGGTCTTCGGTAAACGGCGTGGCGGTAAAGTACTGAAGACTGGGATGGTACAGAAGGTCCGTCAACCGAACGAGGAGGAGAATGTGACGGACGCGTGGTCGGTGTATATGAAAGAAGTACGGAAGTATAAGGAGGCTTGCTGTGATGACGATTCCAAGACAAGGCCGCTCGTCAAGTGACTAGTTAACGAGTGCAGAGAAGTACTTTCTGTTGTTTACTTGGATCACTTTTTTTTTTATTTTTTAGATACGTTTTGATTGTCACGGACGATTAGTATTTAAGTCGCAAATGTTACGTTAAAAGCTTATTGGAAAGTAAAAACGAGGTCCTTTCATTTTATGTTGAGTCGAACTACTTAACTATGCTAATGGATTATGGCTGGAGGAACGAATTTTAAATAAGTGTGGATCGATCGTGTCCGGTGTATGAAAATTAAGGAAAAAATGTTTTAAATGTGATACTCTAGGCACTACATCATTATGTTTGTGAAAACTTACGTCAACTTTTCTATAATGATTGGATGTATGTATTAAGTCATCGTTAATCCCTATCACACGTGGGACGTTTTTGTTGTTTAGTTTACTCAAATGTATGGTTTTGTTTTGAAAATATGCAGTTTTAGTTTGTTTTATCGTTCCAGTATTGTTATTAAATAAGTATCAAAATATTACCAAATATTAGATTGTTTCGGTTTTAATTTTTCAATAAATGCTTTATTGGAAAAACATTGAATTAGGACGAACCGCGGAACCATTAATGGAAGTAAATTATTTCTCCTCAGCATGCGCAAGCGCATTTAAGCCTGTTAAATTATTCCCTCAGCTAAGGGATTGGTAAATTTCAACCATGGAAGTCATGTCACCAATCAATGCCAAGAGATTATGGCAACGTTGCTTGGTTCGACCAATGCGAGGATGTAATAGCTTATGCTATACACTAACTGTCCTATTCATAAGCGTATATTAACGCTACAGTGGATTTTAGCTTAAAATACGTTTAGAATGTGTTTCACAGGTGTAACTACAGTTTTGTACCGTGTATTCTTAACATGGAGTACCTTATTGAAACACATTCTAAACGCATTTTAAACTAAAATCGATTCCAACATTAATATGCGTTTATGAATAAGACCATTGATGTTTATTGTTTCCATGAATCTTCTAAGAAACTGTTAATTGTGTTATATTTTCTATAATATGGTGTTTAACCGTTTTTCTTTTATATAAAAGGCCTATTGTAAACGTTTAGGAATCGATCATTCTATTGAAAATGTGCCTAATTTAACAGTTGTGCATGATTTTCAAAGCAGAACTCTTCATAAGTTGTAATTCTATGTTAAGTGCAAAACAATAACGTCCCAAGTGGTAGGAATTTAACGCTGATGTTTAAATATTTCTGTTTACGGTACTCATTAGAGAATTGTGTGATATAAATATTCGTAAAGTAAGACATTACGGAGAAGTTGCTTCTAAAAATTATTTTCTCGAATATCTATAATAAGGAATGTTAATTCTAGATCATTAGATCTATTCTAGGTATTACGAGAAAATTCTTGGACATTGAAATAATCCTTTAGAAAGTATTATCTAAGCTTAGGTGTTTCTAAAGTTTTAGAAGATTCGATGGGCTTCTAAAGGGTTTTAACAATGTTTCAGTGTTCTAGATTATCTAATAAATGTCTTAAGTATTTATCCACACCACTTAGAAGTGTGTTAATCTTATGAATTTAAAATGTATTTTTTTGAAAGTCTATTAAACTTTAGAGAACACACTGTGGAATGGTTTATAACAACTTTGAACGGTTAAAAAAAAATTTAAACAGAAAAGATAGAAATTTAAAATTTATCAGACTCTTTCAGGAGTATTAACAAATTTGATACAAGAAAATACACGTGCATGTAATAATTTGTAATTATTTCTATAATTTACGAATAGGAATTACTACGAGATTTTGTGGATCAAAAAAGCAAACTTGCCAAATCAGTTGTGAAGAAATACTTTGACATGTCAAACGTGACACATTTTCTGTCAAAACCGTTTTATAAATAAAGTCTTACGTGATGAATTACTTTTCAACCGATAACACGAGGAGGTAAGTCAGTTTGTTCTCCGTATGAATATAAGGATGTATGCATTTTACCGAGCATCCTGAATGCTAATAGAGGTTTCCTACACGATGTGTTATTCCTGTTCCTTGTTCCAGAGTAAAAATGCCTGTCGCCATTAAGCTGGAAGACCTCAAGACAGCCCCCTACGACCCCCGCTTCCCCAACACTAACCAAACGAGGTAATCACTAAGCTATTTCAATTTGATTCATTGTATTATACTTATACATTATAATAATATTTATTACAGTAATTTTCGTAACCGTTTTTAGGTACTGTTACCAGAGCTATGTGGATTACTACCGTTGCCAGAAGGTGCGCGGTGCCGACTACAAGCCGTGCGAGTACTTCTCCAAAGTGTTCCACTCGATGTGTCCCAACTCCTGGATCGAGAAGTGGGACGCGCAGCGCGAGGAGGGAACCTTCCCGGGCAATATCTAGTCGTAGGCTTACGCCCGCATGAGCCCCCTCACGCCCCTACTTAGTAATTTTTTAAAGTTCCATTTATAGAAGTTGATGTGTTCGACGTACACCTTAACCGAAAGGTGTACGTTGTATTAAAGATAAATTAAATGTTTAATATTTGTTTCCATGCGTTCTATGAAACTGCTTGATTATTGCGTGTAGGCGTTGAATGGAAATTAAATTTGTGGTTCTCAGGTACTTGTAACATTTCAACCCAGAACTTCAGTTTATAAGCGTGCCAAGTTTAAAGTTTCTAGCTGTTTAGGCACTTTAAAATAAATGTCACCCATATTTTTCATGACTTGAAGAATTTTCTAAATTCTGGTGCCAATCTAAAGAGGATGCTGCCCTAATACCAGGAGTGAAGGATTTTCTTTCCTGCGACGTTTACTTTCAAAGATATGGAGGGTAGAATGGAGGGGATTTTTTTGTTGGAAAAAATCCCCATGTTTTGAATACAGTTGGGCCTGTCGACTTTTAATAAACGCCATAGGGCTTAGAAACTTCTAACGGACCTACCCTGCGAATTTTATTTCGCGATTCTAAATTTCACAATTTGAGGCCGAAAGATAACAAGGTAAAACTACCCCTTGGTATTTTCTCCAGAAACAGCAAAAAATAGATTTTCAAAATTAGGGTGCCGATCGAAAGGGGATGCTTCCCTGATGGCCCGAGTGAAGGAATTTCTTTCCTACGGCGTTTACTTTCCGAGATATGGAAGGTAGAATGGAGAGGAATTCATTTTTTGGAAAAACCGCGATATTTCGAAAACCGTTAGGCCTATCGACTTGAAACTAACGCCATAGAGCTTAGAATCTCCTAAGGGACCTACCCGGTGAGCTTCATGTGGCAATTTAAAGGTTCACTTTTTGAGGCCGAAAAATAGCAAGGTTACGATTTTCCCCAAAAAGGCTCGAAATTAGGGTGCCAATCGAAAGGGGAAGCTTCCCTGATGCCAGGAGAGAACGATTTTCTTTCCTACGACGTTTACTTTTCGAGATATGAACGAATGGAAATTGCTACCAATTTCGGAGAAATCGAAATTTCTCGGGGGGAAAAAAGGAATTTCTTCTCGTACCTTTTTCCCTTCACTTTTTTACCGTCAGCTCAACCCTCAGAAACTTGATTTTCCTGAGATTCCTTCTCCTTCTCGAAGGTTTAAAGTTATATTTGTGAATTTTCAATCGCACGTTTTGCATAAGGACGACAACAATACTTTAACTAGCCATATTTGAGATAACAATACGATAACGATGATTGCTTTTTAACGAGCCGAGATTAGACTTAAGGGTTGTGTAAGGATGATTGCAATTTAACGAGCCGGATTATACGTAACTGTTGCGTAAGAATGATTGGAAGTTCACAAAGTCAATTATATAACGTCCTTAATTAATATACAATTGTGATAAAGGGAATCTTTTTAAAATTCATATAATTTAATGGGTAATTGTTATATGCAGTGATTTTCCATCTTTTCTATACATACCGGCTAGGCCAGAAAATATCTTTTACCAGGGGTGGGTGAGTACTAATAAGATCTTAAGTTTTTAACGTAGTCTACTTTACTCACTACAACAATTGCTGGGAATTTTCCTCCAAAAATGCGGTGGGGTGCCTCCACGGGCACATGGACGCTGATAACGGTACACCAGGTAAACAGGTCGCCGTAGGAAACCTAACCAGGTTTATCTCCTAGAATTTTACACGTAAACACCCAAAACGTAACAATTCTCACCAAAACCGTATCTTTCCTTAGAATTTTATAGCAAAAACATTGTAAAGCTTGTACGATTTTAATTTACAAATACTATTATTAAACAGCGTAATAAAAATTCCGTTTATTGTAATATAAAAAATTTCTGTGATAAGTAACCATAGTTACATTTTATTACACATTTTTATTTACAGTCGTAAATGTTTATCATTTATTTATTTGAATTACCTGCGATATTTTTTAACATGAAATATTTTATTTTGTATCTAGAATAGAAGCTATAAATTTTTATTAATTTGAATATAATTTATTTGCTTTATTTTCGAAAAATGTATTTTTTATGTTCAATTCAATAAGTAACAATTATTTATAACTACATTAAACATATTTAAATTTATATAACAATTTTCTCTACTATTCAGTGTAAATAATGAAACAACGAATTACCGAAGAGGGGGCCGTTGAATCAAGCAGGTGGAATGGTGATACGTGGTCGGTCAGCGAAATAAGTGATCGTTCACTGGTGAGTTAAGGGAGACAAATAGTCAAGACCAAGGAAAATTCGAATGGTAAAGTCGATTGAAGCGACGGGGAATTTTGGTTTAAGAAATAGTGTCTTTCAAAGTGACTTAGTTAAAATTAATGCCTGGAAAATTTAAATTTGAAATCAAGGCGAGTGTTCAGGGTTCCTATAATCTTGAGGACCACCGAAGCCCTTAGCACGACCCCGAGAAGGACAACCCCGGAGCGACTATGCCCCAAGTCTTTAGAAATGCTTCAAATTGCCACTTAAGTGATGGTGACTCAAGAACCGCACCGATATCGAAGTTTACTGCATCAGCTGAAGAAATTTCCACCATCGAACTGCCAGATGAATGATTTATTTGTTTATACAATCTGAATGGTCATATACTTCCATTTGAGCTCCGTTAAAATGAAATTACTTGAAACATTATGGGGGGGGGGGGTCGTGCCATCGACGGCACCGCTAGGCTATTTCGTTTACTACTAGGGTAAAACCTATCACATATATAAAAATAGCTAAATGACCCCATCTACAATACAGCTGGCTGATGATGTATACGTCATTGTTGGAATTTGCTTTGAATTCCTTATACATCTGGTGAGTAGTTACATGAGAATTACCATGTAAAAATACTAAGTGCCCCTTCACAAAAATGATAAATAAAGATAACTAGGTCAAACATTTATATTCTACCGTAAGTGCCTCAGTAATGAACGTGTTTTCTTGCATGGTATACATTTAAAATCCTCATCATCTTATTTGAATGCACTTCAACAAACGTGACTTCCAAATATTGGAACTAACACTTTTGACAGAACTAAAAATCACCGTTACACGTCGTAGAGCGTTTTAAAGTTACATTATTTTGAAACTTTAAATTCAAAGGCATTATTGAACAAACATTCCTCTATACCTTTAAGCTGTGCTCTTATGCGTCGCCATAAAATTCGATTTTACCCACATTACTACGCCCACGATACATCCAAGGTGAGACCAATAGGATAGGCGGAAAGTGCAGCTGAGTACGACTGTAGTCGTACGCTGCTGGCAAGTCCCGTTACTCTGACCACAAGTGTATCGTGTTTAATCTTTTTGGTCCATGTTTGGTGCCAAAAGAAAATATCGAAGTGCTCTTAGGAAACAATAAAAAAATGCATGTCTTTTATCTCCTACGACTAGAATCAAATCTTTTTCCAAACTATTGCCTAACGTTATCCGCAACGGCATTAATCTTTCAATACCGACGTTATTCTTTCTAATCTCTCCATCGTCGTTGTGGCGTTATTGACGTGTGGGTTCTCCCTCAGTTTCTGTAATGACTGTACGAAGTTGTCCCCTTTCAGGTGCTCGACGATGACGTTACACTTCAACGTATGTTCGAGGAACGTGAGGACGTTCGCGACCGTACCCTCGTCCATCTTGTTCCCGTACCGCGCCAGGACAAACCCGAGGTTCTTCCCGAGGTCGGCCGCCGTCAGCGAATCCGCCAGCCTCCTCTGGTCCGGGGACGCGACGCACAGGAGGTTCAGCGCGACGAGCGCCTCGTTCTGCATGAGCGCGTGGCTCGAGGGGAGCATCTCGACGAGGCAGCCGACGACGCCGTCGGTCTCGAGGAGGTCGCCGAACGCCTTCGACGAGCGGCCGTGCCTCACGAGCCACGAGAGGAGGCGCGGCGCCTCGCCCCGCACGCCGAGGTGGTCCGAGTGGCAGCACCAGTGGACGAGGCGCTCGAGGAGGTCCCGCCGGCCGAGCAGCTCCATCGCGGCGGCTTCTGGAAACGACACCGAAGCGGTTACTTAAGCCCCCTTAAGCTTTATAATCCCCCGGCTTTGAAAGAAACGCCTTATTTGACCGAGTCGATCACTCGATAATGAATCATGGATATTTTTAAACGAACATCAGAAATACTTTGAGGAATAATGGAAGAGATTACCTTGTCCGTCGATGATCATCCTGAACGTCCCCAGCAGCTTGAAGACGACGAAATTCTGATCTATCTTGATCATCGGGTAGATCACGTCGATCAAACCCTCCTGCAAGATCTGAGATTTGTTCTGTTTCGGTATCGCCAGGTTCTTCAACGTGCTCAACAACGCGTGCTGCATCTTCACGTCGTTCACGGCGACGCTCGTGTTGTACCTCTTCAAAATGTCTGAAAGTCAAAGCAGCAGTTAATACTTGCCAAAATCAACGATGTATTTACTTATCTATGCAGGCTGTACACAGAGAAAGCCACGAAACATATTCACCCACATTTTCGAGAGTGCTGATCACTATACTAATGGCCGTACTTATAGTCGAATCTCCACTCGATCTCAGACTTAAGCTCGCCCCGAGCACACTTGTGTATACTGTAGTCGTCACGTGGCGACGAAGGCGGCCTTCGCGCGATCTCAGATCTCGGATTTCTCTCTCTCTCTCGGAGAACTCCGAGATCCGAGATCGTGCGAAGCCCGCCTTCGTCGCCACGTGACGACTACAGTATACACACGCGTGCTCGGGGCGAGGTTGTCTGAGATCGAGTGGAGATTCGACTATAAGTACGGCCATAAGATTCACCAAGTTACGAAGTATAACATGGCATTACGCCATCATGGACATAGAGCTGATGGCACGAACAAAGCGGCGGCAGGATTTGTGACCACCACGGTATGATTTATCACCAGATACACCCATTTGCTTTAGTTTAAATTTAGGCTTAAATTTGGCAAATAGATTTAAATCACTCCATAGCTTCACGAATACTGGTATAATACAAATCTCAATTTGATTCGATCGCCTTACCGATAAGCTTCTTGGATACACCATTCTTCACCATGTGAATGCAATGGTCGTCGTTCCTGGCGAAATTTCCAATGGCTAGCACCCCCGTGCTTATCAAATCGTCATCGTCTGTATCCAGCCAAGTCGTCATGTTCTTATATAAGACGCCTTCGCCATTGTTGAACAGCATGTACATGCAATCATCTAGAAATCATTATGGCTTATATGTCATTTATTCAATAATTCTATAAAAAGAATTACCTCCAGTTAAGATAACGACGATAAGGTCGCATGTCATCTTCAGGACTGATCTGCTCTCCTCATCGTTCACTTGGTGCCTGTGCTTCTCTATCAGCTCGAACAGCAACTCGCACACCCCCTCTTTGGCCAATAGGAATTTGATTTCGTCTACAAAATATATACCATTTTAGTTCCACAGAATATGTAGAAATGACGAATTGGCCCAATAAAAACGAAATGACGGCCCTCTTGGCGATTTTTTAAGAATCTTTTTACCTAAGGCATGCGCTTTTATAAATATCTACATTTGTTGATATAACTTAATGCTTAAAACTCTCACAACAAATTTCCTCAACAGCATAATAGACTAAGAAAATTGAATTACGTAAATTACAGAGATTAATCCCTCACCTCTTTCACTTTGGCTGTGGAAGATTTCCAGGCACAGCATGGACACCTCGGGACTGTCCGAAGCTTTGAAGACATCGATCACCTTTCTGCAAGATTCTTCCTCGAACACGACGTTCTGTTCGTCAAAGAAATCCGAAATCGTGCTGAGGATCGACAGCAGATAAGTGATCAACATGTGGTGTTGTTCCTTGTCGTCCCTGTAAGCCCTCGAATACTTGGACAGCAGCTTGTTCAGTATGTGCCAGCAATGTTCATTCTGTAGGGACACTTTTATGAAGTTGTCGTTGAGACTGTAGAGGTTCAGGAGCAGGCCGAGAAGCTTGGTCGTGAGTTGGCTGTCCGATCGTTTATCGTCGTCCTCTAGTAGTTCGACGAAGACGCCCGGTCCCGCGCTGCTGACCAACTCACAGGCTTTCTCGTTCTTGTAGCAGATGTTTCCCAGGGATCTCACGGCGTAGAAGACCATGGCGGGGTCTTCGTTCCTCAGTAGCGAGACGATGGTAGAGATGAGCTCGTCCTTAGTCAAAACAGTCCGATTGACCTCGACTATGGCGAGCTCGGCTATGAATTCGAGCGATAACTTTATTATCTGGTTGTTTTTATGGACCAAAAGGCGCTGAAGTATCCAGGGATTCTTGAGCTCCAGTTGTTCCTGTTTTTGGAGGATAAGGTTTAAGGTGGCGATGATTTCGTTCTCGTTCGACGCCTCGTCGGCGCTCGTTAATCTATCGATTAGCTCCGACATGATTTCGATTGGGAATCGTTCGGTTTTGATGGAGAAACTAACAGTTAGAGCTTGTGCATTTTATTTGGTGTTGTTATTGACGCGACATAACCTCAAAAACCACGGGACGTGTAAGCGAGGTTAGGCAAAGCGTATTGTGGCGGATTCAGGGGACATATCGACCGTCCGCCCCAAATCAGTTGGCAGGACTGCTGTTGGGGGGAGAACACAGAACAGGAGGATGGAGGTTGGTACGGGAGAGAGAGAGAAGGGGGAAGAGGAGTGAGAACGAACGCTCGACCATCGTGCTGGACGCCTCCACGCGATTGATTAGAACGCGGATTAATGAGCAATGTAGTTAGTGGTAAAAATAAAGGATAGTTAAAACTAACCGTGTGCCTTCCTGCACGTCGAAGAAGGCCACATTGGTGACCCCGAACACAAACCAACACGCGTGTTCCCGAAGATTTATACAAGGTCAACGACGCCGCCATGAACGATCCGACCAACGCCGCCATGAACGATCCGGCCGACACCGGGTCCCGCCAAACCGATGACCAGGTGATGATTGCCCGAGTAGGCATTAAAGCCCCAGAGTTTTGGCGCACGGAACCGGAGCTTTGGTTTCTCCGGTTGGAAGCACAGTTTCGACAAGCTAGGATAACGGCAGACGACTGTAAATTTGACCATACTGTGACCAGCTTGAACAGCGAAGTCCTACTAGAAGTAGCCGACATATTACGAAAACCCGAGAAAGGCAAGGCTTACGAGGACCTAAAAACCCGACTTCTGGAAAGGTATGGCATCAGCCCCGATGAAAAAATCCACCGGTTGATGGAGATGACCTTAGGGGACCTTAAACCGACACAGCTTCTTCACCGAATGCAAGCCCTGTCCACGGACAACCTAATAAGTAAGCAAGTCCTAAAAAACTTATGGCTCGATCGCCTACCGCCCCAACTTCGAGGGGTCATAGCTGTTCTTGACGGGGACCTAGAGCAGCTAGCCAAGAAAGCTGATACATATACACGTTGTGCCAGCCTTCCGGTTATGTCCATCGACGAGAAGTCGACCATAGACGAGACACTAGCCGAACTAAGTGGCCAGGTAAACACCCTATCTAAAAAAGTAGACTTAGGTGAGAGAGCTCAGAAGTCCCGATCAGCACAAGCGACACCCCGCAATTCACCCCCCTACAGACACTGCTATTATCATCGAAGATTTGGACTTCAAGCAAAGAAGTGCATACCGCCATGTACCTTCTCGGAAAACGACCAGGGGGCGCAGTAGTGGCGACAACTGTTACCCCACATACACCACGTCGCCTATTTGTCGCAGATGAAGCCCTCCAACTCCAATTTCTCATCGACACTGGAGCCGACCTGAGTGTGCTGCCACGTAGGATTTGCACTGTTACACAGCCTAGCACCATACGTCTGTACTCTGCTACTGGCTCCTGTATCAAAACGTACGGACAGAAACAACTGCTACTGAATCTCGGCCTTAACCAACCAGTCACATGGACCTTCGTAGTTGCAGATGTCACCACCGCTATACTGGGCGCTGACTTTCTTACACACTACGGCATCACTGTAGACATGCGAAACAAGCGTCTGGTGAGTCCAGCCTTCCCAGGTAGTATCACATGTGGATCTAGACGAGTAAGGGCGCTAGAAGTGGGACTATCGACCGCACACCCTTATGATCGGCTGACTGACACACCAAACGACCCTAGTAGAGTTCACCACTACATCGACACCCAAGGTTCCCCTGTATTTTCCAGGCCACGAAGGCTACCGCCAGAACGTCTGCAAGCTGCACGAGCTGAGTTCAACGACCTGATGAAAGCAGGCATCGTCCAGCCATCGAAATCGCCATGGGCTAGCCCACTTCATATGGTCCAGAAGCAGAATGGCCAGTGGCGCGCTTGTGGAGATTTCCGCCGTTTAAACGCCATGACCAAACCTGACCGCTATCCAGTGCCACACATCCAGGATTTCGCGAACCAGCTACATGGCAAGCAAATCTTCTCTACCATCGACCTGGTACGTGCCTTCTACCAAATCCCAGTCCACCCAAGAGACGTACAGAAGACGGCGGTGGTTACACCCTTTGGTTTATATGAATTCCTGCGCATGCCCTTCGGCTTGCGTAACGCCACTCAGACGTTGCAGCGGTATCTCGACCACCTGTTCCGGGAATGTCCCTTTGTATATGTTTACATCGATGATATTCTAGTAGCCTCATCAACAGAGACAGAACACGAACAGCACTTGGGATCAGTCCTTCGAATTCTGAAGGCAAATAGGCTTGAAATCAACTGGGAAAAGTCCAAGTTCCGAGCCCGTAAAGTCAACTTCTTGGGAGTGACAGTCTCCTCAACGGGTGTCCGACCCTTGCCAGCCAAAGTCAGCGCAATCCGCGGGTTCCCACGACCCACAACATATGGACAGCTACGCCGTTTTATGGGGATGGTCAACTTCTACCGGCGGTGGCTCCCAGGGGCTGCAGCTGAGCTCATGCCACTAACCGAGCTGTTGTCACATCAAAAGAGGAAGCAGCAGGAACTTAGTTTACCCCCAGAGGCAACGGATGCTTTCATCAGAGTTAAAGAACTCCTGGCTGCTACTACTGAACTGGTTTTTCCAGCACCGCATGCCCCGCTAAGCATTTCAGTTGACGCCTCGGACACCGCAATCGGCGGGGTGTTACAGCAGCTTGTCGATAATCACCTGCAGCCCATTGCTTTCTTCTCAAATAAACTATCCAGGACGCAACGTAACTATAGTACTTACGATCGAGAGCTGTTGGCTATATTCAGTGGCATCCACCACTTCCGCCACTTTCTCGAGGGCAGGCAGTTCACAATATATACCGACCACAAGCCGTTGACATACGCCTTCCAACAGCGCCACGACCGCCAATCACCTCGGCAGATCCGCCAGCTGGAATTCATCGGTCAATTCTCGACCGACATCCGACATGTCCAGGGTGCAGCTAACATCGTGGCCGACTATCTCTCGCGACCTGAAGTAGACGCCCTCGCAGCGCCAATCACCATCGACTTTGACCGACTAGCTGAAGCTCAGACTACAGACGAGGGTCTACAACAGGTCCTGCAAGATCCCGCCAGTTCTCTACACCTCCAACGGATCGTGCTCCCGAATAGCGAACGACCTCTCTATTGTGCGGTCCAAGATGACCGTGTACGCGTATATGTGCCGTCTGCCTACCAACGGGACGTTTTCCTGAAGTTCCACACGCAATCACATCCAGGACACGCTGCTACATTGCGAGTGATCGCTGAGCGTTTCGTATGGCATAACATGAAGCGCCAGATTAAGCAATGGTCCCGAGAGTGCATCCAGTGCCAGCGTGCCAAGGTAGGACGTCACACAGTCACACCAGTAGCGCCAATAGGAATACCCGACGATCGATTCGCCCACATACACATCGACATCGTGGGGCCGCTCCCACTGAACCACGACTTCCGGTACCTACTCACGATCATCGACCGATTTACAAGGTGGCCGGAAGCCATCCCTATCTCAGAGGTAACTGCTGAAGTAGTGGCATATAAACTCCTCGAAGGATGGATAGCCCGCTTTGGTGTCCCAGCGACCATTACTACAGACCGAGGCAGACAATTCGAGAGCCAGTTGTTCCGCCAGCTAAATACAATGTTAGGAGTGCAGCACATAAAGACTACTGCCTATCACCCCCAATCAAATGGGTGTATTGAGCGCTTCCACCGAACTCTCAAAGCTGCGCTTGTCGCCGCCGACACTGTATCGTGGGTCGAAGCCCTTCCCATGGTCATGCTGAGCCTACGCAACATCTTCAAACAAGACATTTTGTGTACGGCCTCCGAGTTGGTGTACGGTACACCAGTCCGTCTCCCGGGACAGCTACTTACTCCTAGCACCGCCGCACCTGATGAACACCAATTTGTTCAACGGTTGCGTGAGATTATGGGAGCGTTACGCCCCGTACCAACAAGCAACCACTCGGCTCGTACAGCCTACGTCCACCCTGACCTGCAGACGACGACGCATGTGTTCATTCGTACAGACAACGTGAAGCCCCCGCTTACACCCGCGTATAGCGGCCCGTTTAAAGTGCTAGAACGACAAGATAAGTTCCTCACAGTCGATGTCCGGAATGTTCCCCAACGAATCTCTATAGATCGACTCAAACCAGCGTACATTCCCGCGTCCTATCAGCTGCTCGAAGAACATGCGTACGCAGACCGCCGGCTGCTTAGTATCCGCCAACGGAACCGCTCGGAACCTGCGGGTTCCTCACTGGGGGGGAGCCCTGTGGCGGATTCAGGGGACATATCGACCGTCCGCCCCAAATCAGTTGGCAGGACTGCTGTTGGGGGGAGAACACAGAACAGGAGGATGGAGGTTGGTACGGGAGAGAGAGAGAAGGGGGAAGAGGAGTGAGAACGAACGCTCGACCATCGTGCTGGACGCCTCCACGCGATTGATTAGAACGCGGATTAATGAGCAATGTAGTTAGTGGTAAAAATAAAGGATAGTTAAAACTAACCGTGTGCCTTCCTGCACGTCGAAGAAGGCCACAGTATCACTTCTAATAATTTGGTGTTCTGGGATTGACCGGTTGTCAAGAGTGACAGCGCGAAGTCGTGTTTCGTGGTGTGGCGGCGGTGGGTGTCACCGGTGTCAGTTTTTAGAGTAAATCATATAGTTTTTCCAGCGGATTCCGGTGGTGTTTTTCAGGCGGCGGTAAAAAATGTCCGGCACCGGCTTCGAGAACGTCGACATCGCCGGCGAGGACAGGGAGGAGAACGATCTGTTCGTCTCCGCTCGTCAAGTGAGTAGCATCCAGCGAAGGTAGAATGGACGGTTTCCGGTACAAATCCACGGGTTTTCAGGAGCCGGCCCTCGTCGAGGACGACTCGGAGCAAGTCGAGGCCCAGCCGAGCCTCAAGGCGGAGTTGGAGAGCGTCCCGATATCTCTGGGGGCTGATGGTCCTCACAAGGGGGGAGTGAAGCAGGTGAGCACTCGAGGTAGTTTCTTAAACTACTCGGTTCTAGAAGTGTATTAGTTTTATACTATTGTGGAAAACAAGATTCGTTTGAGATTCTTTTTGGAGATCCTCTTTGGAATTTCGCACTTCCAGGTACTAGGCAGACCAGGCAGCTTCTCTGCAAGATTTACATATCGATGTCCTAAAAACTAGTGTTTTGTATTGTAAATTCAGGAATTGTTAAACTTTTTCTGATCTAGAAGGTTCTACATCTGGAATTACTAGATTCTGTTTTTGTTGAAGATTTTTTTAACTAGCCTTTCTTGCATATTGGAATTTTGTCGATTATGTCGTAGGTGTTTGCTCATGGTAGGATTTCTGCAGACCCACAGCTGAAAAGCGTAAGCTACTCAAAACTAAAAAGGAAGGTTGTATGACTAGAAAACTATAGTTTTCCTTTGGGAATTTTTTGATACATCCTCTGTTCTGACGATTTGATTCTCCAGGTACTCCATAGATCAGGTAGATTTCATGAAAACTCAAGCCTTGTGCAACTTAAATTCAAACGTAGGTAAACATTTTGGAAGCTAGTTTTCTTATCGGACGTGCTGAAGAGTATTTCAATAGAAAGAAATCACGGACCGAGATGGATGTGAATTTAATATATCTGCTTTCTCTCTCTTTTTCTTCTGCCCTCTTTTTTTTATGTGAGACCAAGGACACAGCGCTCTTCTCTCATAAACTTTCGCTTATTTTGCCTGGTAATTTTAATGTTTACTTTTCAAAAGAAGGATCATAACGATAGGGGCGCAAATCCAACTCATTTTTCTTATACATTCTGACACAGTACGGCATTTATTTTAAAATATTCATTAGCATATAGAACAAGTGTTAAACCGTGCGTGTCTTACAAAAATCCTGGTTCTCAAAGGTATAAATAAATAATTTCCCAAGCTATTACGGTACTTGCTTTTCAATACATTTTCAACCACCTTACTTTACTCTTCTTCTTAACCTCCTAATTTATTAGTTAATAACGTACATATTATTATTGGTTGTGGGTTCTCGTCAAGACCCTAATTATAATGTTTTTCTGCTGAGCTCCTTAGATTCTTCGAAAACTGGACTTCCATTTATTTGAAGCTATAGTACACATATCTGCCACATTTTAAAGAATTAATTTAATTCTGCTGGAATTATTACCAGAATGAATTAGATTGGGAAGTCTCAAAAGCATATTGAAAGTTTCAAGTTTTTGAAGTAAGTCTCATTCTCAGGTCATTTTAAGAAACTTTCTTTGAAGTTTAAAAAATTCAATTAGTACAAATATTTAGAAACTGTTTAGGAATAGAATGTTGCAGTGTTCTGAACAATTATGAGGAATTATATGACGAAGGCAAATTCCATGAAATACATTTGAACCCATGTAAAATGATATGTAAACAGATAAGAAGTACAGTCAAGTTTATGAGATAAACAAATTGGTCAGATCCTATAAACCCAAATTTATTTGTTGTTGTAATTGTTGCTTTCTGCAAGGTTTTGAATTTGTATGTGTTAATTTGATAAGGGTGAATGTATACAAAGATAGCTTAGCCACTTGTGATTTCAAATTTTTGTTTTTGCTCGCACTATCTCGGCCTTTGAGAAAAATTTGATATGACAAGCGTTTTCGAGATATCACAATGTATTTCTGACAAATACTTGATCAGGCCATTTTAGAATTTTGGGATAATTTTGGTGTTCCTGTATTCTGCCGATGTGGTATTGAAAGGATTTCGACTCGACCAATAGCGTTGACTAAAGAAATTTTACCAAGACCCGCAACCTGATAGCGATACATGTTACGCGTTTTTGTTCCAGCTCGACCTAGCGCCGCCACTATGTCAGAACAGTAAGCTTGGGTCCACAAAGTTTTGAAGAGTAGTTACAGGTTTCTGAAGGTGTCTAGTTAGCGACACTTCAATTGATTGTCGCTTTAATTTGATTCATAATCGTTGTTTCAATGTTAACGTCTCTTTTTGCTGCCAAGGCCAATTGAACGGGACCTACAGTTTAATATGGGCTCCATACAGACACGCTGTACCTTCTTAAAGATTCACCCCTAAGCTGCGTCATTGCATGTCCTGCCGACCCAGGATGTATGTATTCTAGTCCCACAAGCATATCTAACCCTATCCGGCCTGGTTACCGGTGCGAATGGGAATGAGATTTTGGAAATTTTTACACATTTACAGCGACATACACACGATATTCAGTGGGGTTCAAACCTATGACGATCATGACAGCCTGATTGTAAACAGTTAAACTGTTACGTCTTGTACGAATTTGCCAACAAAAAAGTATTGTCACGAGCCGGGGCGTCTTGAGGTCCTGAGTCACGGCTGCGTGAGGTAAGGGGGTCAGTAGCTACGGGGGTAGAGCTTGCTATTAACGAAGACAGGTTAGAACAATACAGAGACAAAAGAGGCTTTATTCTCCACAAACGGGGAATCTAAAGATGGGTCAGGTTGGCACAAAAAACGAAAATAAATCACAATAATAAAGATGGGGGGCACAGCGAATCCCAAAAAGGCTGGAGCGTGAGAGGTAAGGAAGGTAACTTACAGGGTTGCCTGTCGTCCGGATTTTCGGGGTTCCATAACGGAGGGCCTCTTGACAGGGTAGTTGGAAGGCTCTTCTTCGGGCGTCCGGCTGGGGTTCTAGAGGCTTCGACGATCCACCACAGTCTCCGCTCGGGGCTCTTTCTACTACCCTCTTCGACCGGCCATCCGGCTGGTCCCTTCAGGGACGGCCCTCTTCCGGGCGGCCCCTTGGACGGCACTTGTCCAAGCTCGTACGTCGGGACCTCACTGGTCCTCTCTACTAACTTCCTCCTTCTATTTATGTTCGGTTTTTGTTTTGCTTATACTTTTGTTTTGTTAAACACTCTCGGTTTCATTTTCGTTCGTCACACGAACTGACCGTGGCCTCCGGCCGTGTCCTAATTCCTTGTTTTTTATTTGTGGTCGTCGAAGTCTCGTGTTCGTGACAGTATTGTTCCTTTGTAAACAGTTGGTACTGGTTAGAACACTTCTTCTATGTGATCTGCTGTTCCTTTGTAAACAGTTGGTACTGGTTACAACATTTCTTCAATGTGATCTGCTGGGCTTTGTGACATCAAGCGACCTTGTTCGATCTTGCTCTGATAACATGTTTCAGACAGCTTGGATCGTACAGCCGAAAACACCTTGAGCCATTTCTCAAGAACTTAGTACCACATCAATGAATGAAACAGCTATATCCATGTACAAAGCTTCACAGCACCCCTTCTTCCTATTACCTAATGCAGTCCCTAGTTTCTTAAGAACTATCATTCATATATGTGCCTATATTAATCGCTTGAGGGAATTATGCTCGTACAAACCCGTAATCATTAGTTTAATTATCCACGGTTAAGCGTACAAATGTGTTACATTCCAGATATATTTAACATCGAATTTAATTGGGTTTCAAGCCGTTACTATTGACCAGGTACTTATAATATGCCTGCACAAGACAGCTATGATACGATACTGGAGAAAAGTGTCCTCTGATTTTAGACTGAAGCGAGATCATAAAATCTGACCTTTCCCCTCTGTTGTACAGACGGGCCTGAGCCCCGACGGCGCCGAGGACGAGTTCATCGAGATCACGATAACGCAGCCGCAGAAGGTGGGTGATGGGATGAGCGCCTACATGGCGTACCGCGTGACCACGAGGACCAACAAACCGATATTCAAGAGGCGCGAGTTCTCCGTCACGAGGCGCTTCAGTGACTTCCTCGGCCTGCACGACAAGCTGACCGAGAAGTACCTGAAGGTCGGCAGGATAATTCCGCCTGCGCCCGAGAAGAGCGTCATCGGCATGACGAAGATCAAGATGTCGAGCCAGGAGGGCGGCAGCCCCCACAACGGCACGGACTTCGTCGAGAGGAGGAGGGCTTCGCTCGAGCGGTACCTGAAAAGGACGGCTCAGCATCCCGTGCTCGCGCTCGATCCAGACTTCAGAGAGTTCCTAGAATCAGGTACGGTACACATATCTCAATGTATAATTTCAGTTCTGCGTAGAAAGTCAAACTACTTTTTGTGTAAAGTATGTCCGTTATACTTTTATCGATTTCTGTTCTTCTTTACACCTCCTCTTTCTTCTAGATATCGAACTACCGAAAGCTACAAGCACTTCTGCTCTCAGTAGCGCTGGCGTCATAAGGCTGTTCAATAAAGTAGGCGAGACTGTCAATAAGATCACGTACAAAATGGACGAAACGGATCCTGTAAGTGCTCTCAACCCTATAACTTTTGTCTGTATTTTAACTACCATAAACATAGCTTAACTAAACTCTATGATCAAGAACAAACTAACTCAGGGCCTACAGGAACGCTAAAGGTCGTGACCGTTCTGAGGTCTGAAATAAGTAAAATTTGAAGAACAGAGACATTGAGAAAACTAAAACTATTTGGATATCATGTATTTTGTTTTAGTGGTTCGAAGAGAAGCTCGCCCATATCGAAGCGCTGGAGACGCAACTGAGGAAACTACATACGAGCGTCGAGGCGATGGTCACATACAGAAAGGAGTTAGCGAATCTCACTAACGGCGTCGCCAGGTCAGCGGCTCTTTTGAGTGCTTGCGAAGATCACAGCTCGTTATCGAAAGCCTTGACGCTTCTGGCCGATACTGAAGAGAAGGTAACATTGACCTGTCGGAAGTACAGGGTCAGATTGTCAAATGATATTCGTAAATCATGGTATAAAAGACGTATCATCAGTTCATTGATTTCGAATCATACAGATCAAGTCCTAGTTTTTCAGTCATTTCAGCCGATCCCCAAATAGTTTATACCTGCCTTATCAAGCTCGTTATTTGTATTCACTTACAAGGGCGTTTCGGAGAATCGAGGCATACCTGCTCTGTCAAAGAAATGAGAGATGGTAAAACTCCCATTAAATTATTCCAGAGTCAGAACCTCCCTAAGTAGATACCAGCCATACCGTTCATCCCTTTGGTTTCAAATTTATAGGAATGACGGATTTTGTATCCAACTATCCGTGATTCAAATTTGGCTTTGATTGATTGAATTAGTTAAAAGTTATTAAGGATTTACTTTATTAGTGGGGGTCAATGACCTTACTTTTTTGGCACATTAGGTACAGACATATTTAGTATATCTGATTCTCGAAAAGATGGTCGATAAACTGAAGTCTTTGCTACTGTACTTAATGCAAACCATAAAGTTCAAATCGACGAACTATAACATACAAACAATCGCTCACCGTTGCCAACATAATATAAGCGCGCGAATTTGAATCTGCATGTCATTTGCCTGCGCCCTTCTACAGATGACTTTCAAATAACATTGGTGTAAAAACATGTAGAGAGAACAAAACTTCTCACCCTTATAAGCCCTAATCTGTTTCGATTCGCTTCAGGTGGAAGAGCTGCATGTGGCCCAAGCCAACACGGACTTCTTCATCCTGTGCGAGCTCCTGAAGGACTACCTCGGCCTGCTGGGCGCCGTGCGGGACGCCTTCCACGAGAGGACGAAGCTGTTCCAGCACTGGCAGCACTCGCAGCAAGTGCTCGCCAAGAAGAGGGAGACGAAGGCCAAGATGGAGCTGACCAACAGGAGCGAGAAGATGGACCAGGCGAGCTCGGAGGTAGTCGAGGTGAGTTCGCCTTCGATTACAATTTTGGGTCGATGGGAATGAGTTTTCTCCGGTTTCCTAATCGAAACGTTTCAAACCGCCTGCTGATTTGCGGAGTCCCTTGGACCATGTTTTATTTTTAGAGCTGTCGCTGGTTCTTTCCCGAGTTTAAACTACCCGGAGCTTCAAGGGAGTGAACTCTAGAAAATCTGGTGCTTGAAATCGGGAATTATGATTCTTATTTTTTTTTTTAATATCAAGCTAATGCATTGTTCATTTGGAAGTTTTGTGGGTATTTGTTTGTGAGAATGATTTTCTGCCGTCACAAACTAATATGGTCTTAGTAATAGCTTAATAATAGCTGTCTAAAATTAAGTTTTTCTCTTTTGATAGATTTCTTTCAACTTAAATTGTGCCCTTAACTGCTGCTCACATATAATTTAGTATTACCTTCTCTAGAGAAAAGTAAAATGACTTTTCAAGTCAAAAAGGATTAATGGCCATGGGAAGGGGTTGTGAAAGCTATCGGTAAATCCTCATAAATCTCAGCTCACAACCATGGCCAATAACAGGTAGTAGTCCCTCATTTGAAACAGGTAAATTCTTTTATGCTACCTTAAATGGTTACCGAAACACCCTTAAGGGATATCTGTATAGGTTATTTAATTTTTTCGCTAGATAAGGTATATACTTTGGTGGTTAAACCCACGAAAAACAGAACAATGTAATAATTTAAAGGATCTACTACTTGAAAACTCGGCAAAATAATCCTTCTGTTCAAATACAATGAATATTTGATTGTATTCTTGTTGTAGTGGGTGGCGAAAGTGGAGAGAGGACAGGAGAACTTCGATAAAATCTCGCAGATGATCAAGAAGGAGATGGAGCGATTTGAGAAGTGCAGGATACACGATTTCAAGGTGATGTTCATAAAGTACCTGGAGAATCATCTGGAACATCAGGCGAAGGTAAAGATTCAACAATTGTTAAATGTGTTTCCCTCAAAACGTCCTTTCCCTTCAGTTTTCATGGAGTTTGGCTATCACAGGCTAAATCTTGGCAAAAAAAAATAACGTATGTTGTCCTTTTTTCATATGTTCGTCATTAAATTTTCCATCGTGCCAATCACTCGATCCTCCATCGAGTGTCACATTACTCGTCTGGTATGATCCTCTTCATTTCCTTAGTAGTTCTAGAGTAGTTTCCTATCCTTTCTTCCCTTTGGTATCACAATGATTTCCGGGGTTTTCCATTCTTCCAGGTAGCATGGTCCTGGTATTTAGTCATCATATTGTTACCAATATTTCTTTCGTGATGGCTCCTTTTTGTATACTGGGACAAATCTGTTGCAGTTGATGGCGAGATTAACTAATGATAATTCTTTCCAGCTCTGCGAATACTGGGAAGATTTTCTGCCGAAGGCCAAAGCGATCGCCTGACTAGAGGACATCTATCGGGAATAGCACCGGACACATTCCTATTGGAGGTTCCCCACGATATGAGTGTCGCACGTCTCGGAACGTCCAATCTATTTTTGTTATACATACTTTATATACCACCTGTAAAATATTTCGCACTTCTGTTTCGGCTTGTTTGAGACTTTGTTAGATTATGTGTATGTCGAAACCCCTATGCACACAAATAGTTAGTTATTAAATTTTTTAAACATATCCTGGGATATAACTGTGTATAATGATTGTGTGACTGGTGTTAATGGGGTTTTATGGTGTATATATATACGCAGTGATACAGTGATCACTATTTTTACATCGGTAACTATGCCGTATCCGCTATGAATGTATCATTATTGTGTAAAGAGTTGTAAAAACAATGCCAATATTTCATTAGATCTTTCTCAAAAGTAAAATTAATATACGTACCGAATCTAAGATCGAAATATGTTTTAAATTGCAGTAGCGATAGGTATATTATAAATATGAATGTTTAGCTTTTAAGATATCTGCATGCTTTATCGTTTGTAGAATATCTTTGCTTGTTTCATTTATACTTTTTTGAAATATAATATATTGTATATTTTCAAAAATTCTTTGAGGTTCTTCCTTACATTACATCAATAGTACTAAGTACTAAGGGATATTTGTCATATGGGGATTCTTACAAGAAATAAGACATGTAAGATGAAAGACTGGGGCTTGTATATGCGGATCTGGACCTCTTCGACGATTTGTACTCATTCGCCTTATATTTTTTAGTTTGAAATCCATCTTCCCAGGTTATAGAGTATTAATTGATTCCACAACATTATAGATTATCAGGGTTTTAGCGATTTCTATGAATCTAAATCCTATCTGGAAAACTCCTCGTAAACTCATTCCCTCGAAATCCCACCCGGGGATGACTCATAACATTAATCGAAAATAACATCTTATCTTATCGCCAAACATCCTCTCATCCGTCGACATTAGATAGACTCGAATTTACGTTCATACTATAATCACAGTAAAGGCGTATCGTTGGTATCTGAAAGATGGATCATCACCATGACCATCACCATGGGCCGCCGCCTCCGCCGCACTTCGGTGGGCCCCCGCACCATCACCACCACCACGAACCGCCACCGCCCCCACATCACCACCATCCCCCTCCGCCGGGGCCGCCGCACCACCACCATGGGCCGCCCCCAAGGGATGATTGCTGCTGTATCTGCACTATCTTATAGGGGAAGCGTTATCATGATATCATCGTAGAGGAAACAGACGTGTAATTTTTTTTTGTACAAGGAGTGAGGTATTAAATAGCACTTTAGAATGTCTCGACTTTTATTTTTTCTTGGAGTGGAGTTTTATCTTATCTCACCTTGAATTAAAAAAAATGTGTATTTGTAGGTGGTGTAGATATTTTTAAATTGTCTTTTGAAAATTTTAAACGATGAGTTGCCACTTTCGTTTTTGTGTATATAATGTATCGACGTCCAGGCTTGCATGTCTTTTTTAGGGTTGAGTCAACCCTGCCTCAACGAACCCTTATGTGGATCGCCGGAATTCGTCATGGCACTCAATACTTGGGAAATTTGGAAACTGCTTTGAGCGAGTGTCGAATCATTTGAAAGATCGAAATCTCTATCTCATATTAACAGAGTTATACCGTTTTAAATGCCACGAAGGGCACGTCCCCCTCCGTCCATATCTCTTAAACCGCCGGACCAAAAAATTTGAAAAAAATCCCGAAACTGCTTTATCGAAGTATTTGAAACTATTTGTTTCGGTTTTGGAAAATATCGCTTGGCTTGAAAGTAATGATTGTTTTACGTTTCGAAATAAAATTAGTGTTATTTGTTGTTACAGTCTCGCATTCGATGAAGGAATCGTCCAATAGTGACAACTTTTCTCAGTAGCATTACAACCCTTCGTGTTCTCGTCTGTCTCTGTCCATCATGGCCTCTCTCCAATCTTTGATTCCCATAGTTTTAAGGTCTTTCATTGTGTTATCTCTCCATATGAGTCCTGGTCTTCCTAGGGGTCTTATTGTTTTCATCATTGTCATTCAGGGCCCTCTGGACATGTCCAAGTAGTCTTTGGGACTTTATGCATTTTGTTATGCTGCATCGCATGTGAACAAATGCACAAACAGAACGACTACACAAAAATCCACACATATCAATAGTAGAGATTATAAATAAACTATTGCCAATGGGCTATGAAAGCATACATGCATGCACATAGCATAAGTAATCATAGTTACATTGCTATTAATTTGTTACTAACTAATAAAACTTACTCATCCTTACACCCATACACTGACCGCAGTAGTACCGCAACGCCCGCCATATTTGGAGTAGAAATTTGGGTGGATAAATTCAAATTGGAAACATTAAATTTCATAAATTGTTTACAGAATGTTTGTTATCGTACAATGCTTATAATAACTTCACACAATCATTTAACTACCGTTATAACGAATTATTATTTTGAGCTCAAAATATTTATATCTACTTGGTTCGTAATGCCCATATGGTCGAGAAATTTAACCAAGCCATTTCTGTTTTCCCTCTACAAGTGTCTTAAATAATCTGCACCCTTTTCTAGAATGGGGTATTGTCAAACTTAAGGCAAAATGAAATTGAACTATTTAGAGTAACTATTTTTGGAGTAAAATATGCCCTTTTCTCTCTAACCCATTGGAACATACCCTTGCGGTACTACAAGACTATCTTACTACTATCTACTAACATCTTACCATATAATCGTTATGAAACTCCCAATTATATAAGGGGATACTAAAACACATTTGTTCTCATCAACCCGTTTGACGGTATCGAAGAGTAAACATTTACGAACATGAAATCAGTTAAATGTGTTTTTCCCATTAAATGTTTAATAAATCATGACAAGTATTAAAAGAATTGATTAAATTCTAACTAACCTTAATTATAGAACGGATTGTAAGTGATCCAGTGCGCTCTCTCCTGCTCCTTCTCCGACTTGTGACTGGTAAACAATGACTTGTATACGTCGGTGACGTTCTTGTCTTTAGCTACACTGTAGTCCGATTTCATTTTCTTAATCTCCTCGGCCTTGGTGAGCTTTCCGGTCGCGATGACGTTCCCGGTCTTCGACAGGGACTTCGCCTTCTTCGCGCCTTCGTCCGCGGTCGCCTCGGTAACCGCGGGTCTTTTGACGGCCGTCTCAGTTTCTACCTTCACCTTCTTCTCCTTGTTCTTCTTGTTGAGCTGCCGTCGCGTCTCCATCCGCTGTCTCATCACTTCGACGTCCTCCTCAGTTCCGTTGATAATGACGATATCGTCCTCCGTGAACGGCTTGAGACACTTATGGCAGGTCCGAGTGCCGATCTCCTTGAGGGCACGCTCGGAGAAGACGCAGCCGCACGACCAGACGGCGACGAACCGGAACTTACCGTTCATCTCGAGCCCGAGCACGGGACAGATGTACGGCGCCGCCCGGGCGTCCAGCGAGCCCTCCTTCTGGTTCTCGTCGTCCTTGTGTTCGGGGTTCCTCGTCAGGTTCAAGTCCTTGACGTCTTTCAGGCTCTTGATGTGCCTGCAACCCTCCGGGAGGGTATTCCTATCGAGCAGGGCTTCGATAAGGGATAATTTGCTGTATAGCTTGCCCAGGTGGCAGACGACGATTGGCGCCTGGAGCTGTTCTTGAGTTATCGCGCAGCACTTCCATTTGAAGGCGAGCTCGGCCTCTTTGTCCTTCGTCTCGGGCTTCTTCTTGACGCGCACCAGCTCGTCCCTGCGCGGGATCGTGCCCCCGTCGCAACCCATAACCTGTAAAGGTAGACGGGTTGAAACACACGGTGTCCTCAATTCGTAAGTTGCCAATGTATTTACCTTTAGATTAGAGATAAGAACGTAAACGAAACCTTTTAGTTGTACCTTTCTGACGCTGGTATATTACACACGAAATGGTTGACAGCACAATTGACAGTTGACATATCAAGAATGGCAAGCACAAAACATATACCTTAGAGAAGCGTAACTACCGTGTTATTTTAAGGCGACACCGATGACATTTGCCGCCATATTTATTCCTTGCACTCCCCCCACCACTGACTACTGAAATTGGCGGGAAATTCGAAAATTGTTGGATTTTGAAATTGGCGGGAATTTTGAAATTCGATTATTATTGCATTTCTTGGTCCATTTACATCAAACAAAATATAAGTTCACTTAAAATTATGTAACACTTACAAGAACGTTTTCTTTTGTAAAGTTTCTATGAATAAGTGCTCCATAATCTTAAGTAATCTTATATATTGCTTGGTGTAAACGATCTCAAGTTTTTATAAACCAATGAATGAGTGCCACTTCCACTTCACGCAGTATTACTGAATGACAAATAACAAAGAAAACACAAATTCAAACAAAACATTTATATTGAGTGATAGAGAATAGAACTGAAATTATTCTAACATTAGAGACTGTAATAGTTACCGACAACTTTAATTCTAATGCTTTTCAGTAAGATTTGTCGTCCTCCGTCTTTAGTTTTGAACTGCATGATTCCTAAAACAAATTCCTAATTAGAGTAAAAATCATGGACATGTTATGAAACAAAGTTTATCTTCCTTTTTCTTCGTTCGATAGTTTCTTAAAACTAGAAACAAATAGTTAAATAAACTTGAACCTACCCTCTTCGTATAAATTTTAAAGTGTTCGATTAGCTGCTCTCATTACTTAATAAGCTCGCATTGTTTGGATAATTACCTGCATTTTTATGTATCTGATACATTTTACTTTCAAGACTTGATGAATCTGATTTATTTAAATTCAATTGTTTCAGAAATGCTGTTTTCAGAAATTAAATCTCATGTTCTTGATTTATATCAAGGCTAGAATGATCAGAACCATTTACAATAGGGACGTTCACCTCTAAAGGAGTGGGCAGGGTATCATGGTAAATATTACTATGATTTATAGTATAATAATACTGCTTGTGTTACAGTTATCAACACATTTAGGTACTGATGCAGGCAGTTATTTTTAAATTGGGATTAGCATAATCTGATGTAACAAAATGTCTTTTACAAATGTCTATAAAATCAACATACGTGTTTCCCCCTTAACATACGGGCAGCGTTCGTAAGAAAATTGTGAAACATGTTTGATCCATAAGCAGAGTTTACAACTGGTGAGCAGTACTTATTTGTGCGATAAGGAAAGTTGCATGAATATGATTGCTTCCATAATGAAACATTTGATGTTAATTATGGTACTACTAGTAATATTTGTAATACAAACTACAACGAACAACAGAATTAAAGTGAAATCAATCCAGTTTTCCAGAGGGAAAAATCTCAATTTGTGCAAAATAAGGCAACCGTATATTTGGTTATATTCTACACCCTACACTTTTACATTGAAATATGTTATACTTAACAATCTTACCACCAAGTCTTACCTTTCAAAATTTATAATAACACCGTTATTACACCAATTATCACACTAATTACAACGAACCACTGTTCCTAACCTCGTGGCGCGTCTTATTTACGATACATGAAACTCAGATTTATAAATCTTTAGCTTAGGACAAGAAAAGTCGTAAACGGCCGCCATCTTTATTCCTTGCACCCGTTTGCCAGTGGAAATAAAAATCCTAGATTTACCGAAAAAATTCCGCATTAATTTTGTGTTTCGTGCTTGAGTTTTATGTGTGTCAACAGAAATCTGACAACATCGATGTCGCCAGTTCCCCAATTCTACTTTCACCCATATGATGGCAAGTAGGTAGTGGGAAACGTCCACAAAACATATGCATTAGAGAACATTCATTGATACAATAAAAGCAGACTTGGGCACCTATTCCTGAATGTGGGTAATTACAATTACCCACATTGAGGAATAGGTGCCCAGGCGAGATACAGGCTGACCCGTATAATATTTCTATAGTACAAGAACCGTGTTATTTGCAGGCAACACACATGACATTTGTGGCCATTTTCTTTCCTTGCCTCCCACCAACCGACCAAAGCGGGAAATTTGAAATTGGCGGATAAATTTGAAAATTCCGCAATGCTCGTGTGTACTCTGGAAGCTGAAATATTGGAAGAGTTTAGTGATCCCGAAGAGACCGTTGAAGAACTGGAAGATATGCCTCTAATCATGGATTGGGTGAAAATTAAGCAACAATGTTGCCAAAAATAAGAAGGTTAAGTACATGTGTTTAATATAATGATATAAAACAAAAGTATTGTGGCTAAATAAAGAAATAATAAGCGGAAAAACTGTTTTTAACCATTTTTCACCTTTCTCTAAGAAAGTGGCACTTCAAATGAAGTAAGAACAGGAAGTTGGAAGGCACAGATTGTAATAAATACACACCTTATCAAAATCTCATTTATCACTGAAGGTATCAGTTATAGATTACATAGAAACTTCTTTATTCACTTTTTTTTTAAATAATGCTTGAAAATAAACAGGCAGCTTATTAACATTTCTATGTACACGTACATACAGGATGTCACTAGATACACACCCAAATTTGCGAGTACCCATCTACTGTCACCCTGTACAAATTATACTATGTAAATATTCAACTAAAAATAAATCACAATGGTGCAAAGAACACAAAAATGACAGAGTTTATCGAGATACGTACTAATTTGTGGAAGAAACCCCATTCCCATTAGAGCTGGGCCATCTGTCATTTTTGCCCAAATTTATTTCGTGGCTTATCGTAGTAAACTTTAAAACGTAGATTACGTCTTGATATTAAACAGATCTTATTCCATTTATCTAGTTTTAAATATTGATTCAGATATCTTACTAAGCCACATTATACTTCGACCATATTTATTCAGAGCAGTAAAAGCTTCGACCCACAGAAAGCGCCAAAAAACATAACGGAAGGTAAAGGAGTAATACAAGAATGTACCAGGATTACTATGGTAATAATCACCTTAACATTCATGTTAAAATGTATACCACTCTAAATATGGTACATATGTATAAATAAGACTTTTTGCACAGAAGTAACTACAATAGAAATTTTCAAACCACAATAATATTATTTGAGCGTCCGTGTATTAGCTCTTTTCGAGTATCTAAGCGGCTTGAAGCTTTTACTGCATTGAATAGATTTTCTTTATTAGTCGAAGTATAGTTTAAACCGCATTTAAGTATATTTTCTTTTCATTAGATATGTGCAACATTCAACCTTAAATAAATTTTTGAATTTTTGAACAACATTCATTTATTATCCGTTCAGTAAAATTCGAAGTATTATGGAACAGTACCAGAATAAGAATTTATGGTTGTTTTGATTTTTCTTGTTATTATGAATTAATCATCGTTGATTGAGTTACTTCTGGTATTTATCGCCTGGAAATCAACTGAAAATATTAAAATCTATCATAGTTTCGTGATGATTCGTTATATGATGATCGTAGGATAGTATCTAAAAGTTTCATCATCGGATAAAAAATTAATAACGTTTTCATGTTGTATTCTTTATAAAATATGTATATGTGGTGATGTTTTCGGACCGACACACCAATATAAAATAATCTATTAATGTTTTGATGAATTTACACTTCCAAAATAGTCCATCAATTCAAAAACATCACCTTATATGTATATAAACATTAATTTTATTTAAGCTTAACATTTTCTATATATATAAATAGGTTCAAGTATTTCTAAAGTGAGCATTTGTCGTAACGTTAGTAAAAATGTACTAAACACACCCTTAACGATGTTAAATCATGCCAACCTACACATACACGTTAATTTCAACATAAAGTAAAATATATTTTCATTTACAATACAACAAATTAATACTAGTAACTCTTACAACATTTTACCTAATCAACCAAAACCAACCCCTTTAAAAATAAAGCGATCTACACCTATCTACTAAAAAAACTTCATCGGTACTAACTTAACAGAATTCATCGTATTCCATTCGCTATAGATAATAATACTCTTTGGTTCCCATTTCTTTCAAGTTCAACGATTATCTAAAAATCTCTAAAAAACTTAAACAGTGTCATTTACATATATCAATTTATTCATAAATAATAATTTGTTAGGTACGCTTAGACGGCTTGCGGGAAACAAATCGATCGGTTTTATTTGTGCTCTCTTAATGATGATTCACCCTGTATGAAAACACGAGGACATCGTAAGAAATTCATGAAATGGAAATATGTACACAGAATTGATCCTTTGCCAAAAAGTTTCAGTGGCTCTTCATGCCTGTTCTAAATACTTAAGTAGTAAAAACGTATGAGCTAAGTAGAATGGACGATTCGTAGGTATTAGTGCTTAATTTTAGTGAACAAAATTGAGGTTAATTGCTGGAAACAGAAATATATTTCTCGCCCATGAACCCTTTAAGCTTCAACGTATGATAGGGACGACAAATCAGGCCGATTTCATTAAGACGGGTCAATTGAGGTAATTGGGAACCGACAGTATTTTCTTTAAGTAAAATGGCAACCACGCAGCTTATAGTGTCTTCTTAAGGAATAGCTAGTATTTTGTGCAACTAGAAGAGCATGCATGGTTACAATATGGCGCAGAAATAGAAGAACTGGAAAAAACACATCAGCACTTCGACATTCACAAATAAGTGAAAGAAGTAATGGGCAGCATAAAACGTTGAAAACGGAACAATTTTGTAGAGGTCAATAATACCATCTCAAACTTTACAAGCGAATACGAATGTGCAACGAGGAAGATCAGCCATTGTGCCTTGTGACCTGTTGTGATCACTTCTAAATGATCAGTATAAAGATAATCCTTACAAGAGTTTACAACGGATGTGAAAAATACATGAGCCCTACGGTTATGAGTTTATGAACCTTCGGTTTCATGTACCACTTTGGTACCATTCAGCTTGATCCTATTACCCCAAATATAGAAAAGACATACATAGCAAAATTAAACAGGCCAAAGTAACATTTATGAACATGAGGGGTCTTTCTGCAACAAGAGTCTTAATTTAATGCTATAGTACTGACACTTACTCGATGCTGTTGTATGGAGTAGACATGGACAATAAAGGTTGATGCCATGAGACGATATGAAGTTCTTGAAATAAGGGTGTTTATGAGGATGCATGGACGGATCATGTAACGAACGAACAAATCGAATCGAAAGAGAACTGCTACAAATAGTGAAAAGGAGAAAAGCGCTCTACCTGGGTCATATTTTCGAAGGTTCCAAGTACCAATTACTAAAGCTGATTATGGCAAAAAGAGACAAGCACCTAAAACCATTATGGACATCTCACCACCAGGTGCAAATTTGTAGATGGTTCCATAGAGCAGCACAGTAAAGTTCTATTGGTCAGTTTTGTGCAACAGCTTTCCAGGTTTACGCTTCCATCATTGACTCGGTTCTATGGCATTAGTATGTAAAATTATAAGACTGGCATAAAACAAGGTTGATAGTGTAATGCATGCATAGTTGCTGCCCTTAGAGCAATCGGTGCTTTAGTGCTTGGACAGATCAAGAGGCCCATAGATAATGAAACTAGTATCCTAGTATCCTTGGAGAATCATGAGACATTACCCAATGATTCTGTGGTACAAGCTGGTGGTCTTATGCAATTTTATCTGGTTATGTCGTAATATGTAAACCATATTGCTTAGGTTCGCCTTATTTGCAATCCCTAACACAATTCTAATCAAATGAAGGATATATAAAATGTTCGAGATTTCTTTGTGATCTTCACTGTTATTTCATGATTTTCCTCCAAAGTCATCGTATTAAATATGATCGCTATCACAACCTATATTGTGTCTTTAGGAAATTTCCAAATTCAAATCAATTATCGTTAGACTATTACTATGGACAATTGTAGTCACTAAGTCATGGTGAGTTTTCATTAGTAAAAAACTGTCGCTTTATGATGACTTACTATACCAGGATTCATTAAGATACAAAGTAATAAAATGGCGAAAAAATCAAAGGTTTGAATTATTATGAATTTTTAGGTAACGTCCTTATGTTTTCAGAAAGTCTTGTATTCCGAGAAACCAATAAAACCATGGAATTTAAATTGCTTACAAAAAGGGCGAATAGAGGCATCCCGTGATTTCCTGTTGGTCACATATGCTGTCGCCGCTTTCTTCATGCCGCCAGCTGTATCCTCTCCATGCGGCGATATCGCTAGGGATCCGCCACTCGTTGTTCCTTTGCCTCTACTACTTAAATTATACGAGAATAGAAACAAATCACGAAATAATCGGACGCTGTAGTTAAGTAAACAAAGTCAGTATAGATTCTGAACCTTTGAGCTTGGTGAACCATAGTAGTCTGGTGAATCCTGGAATAGCTTGCAAGCAGGTTCGTAATGGACAGAATCATGAAACTCCTGATGTCTGATACAAACATACTTTTAGGTTTGCTTGGAAATTTCCCCACTTTCCACCTTTTTCCTTCCTCTTTACCTGCGCCTAACCGTTAATTACATTTTACGTCTCATTGCGCATGAACGTTTCTTAGTTTCACAGGGTCGTCGCGATGTGCGGTTTCGCCGTCGTCGAGGCGATCTCCGAAAGACGCACGTCGATGGGGCGCCTGTCGTCGTACAGGGTGGGCGCCTGCAGGATTATGCCCGCCGTACCGACGAGCACGGCCAGCGTGAAGATCCACAGGAAGAGCCTGTCCAGCACCATCGCCACGTATTTCCAGTCCTCCTTCACCTGGACAGAGACAACAAGCGAAATGAATGGTGAGAATTTTAACATGAAAGACATTGGGTGGGGGTAAGACGAGGCGGTAGATACGTTGAATTTGTAAATTGGCGGGATTCTCCAAAGTCAGGCCAATGGCTTCGCTGGCGGCATTTACTACCAGGGGCGCATCTTTCCTAGGACGGTGGAGGCAGACTTAATTTCTCGCTTACAATGTTTCACCTCGTTTTAAAAATATAGCTTAGGCGGTCAGCGAGGAAACTCGAGCAGGCTCAGTAATAAGCCCAACAGCTACATACCTATGTAAAACTTAGATAATGAACAACAGGAATCGACGAAGTGAGGGCAGGGTCCTTTTCCAAAAGGGAAATCTCTCGCCTTACCCTAGTGGAGTCCTCTTCCCTCCTGGTGTGGTCTGCGATGAACCTAACGCCGTCGATCGCCTTGTGGACCTCGGGGCAGTGGTGCCACGGGTGGGACTCCTTGCAGAGCATGTCCTCCAGGTGGTCGTCCAGGTTGCTGTTCCCGATCTCCTCGCGCAGGTGGAAGGCGACAGAGGGCGGCGGCGTCGTGCCGTGGATGCTGCACGACCTCAGCGCCCCCGCCTCCAGCTCCCTAGGGGAAAAGGGGAAGATGGTGCCTTTATTAAAATCTGTTACCCTTATTTATTACACCAATGATAAATCGAAACGGGCCATGAAAGGAATTACCACCGAAAGGAGTCAAAGGAGTTTTCGGGATCAACGCTGATCAAAATCCCATTATTAGCCGGAAAATTTAATCCCACACATTCGTAATGCGAACGCCGGAAAAAATGGAATTTCAAATTTCCCCCGGCCGTCAGTCCGGATGGATTTTCCATTGTTTGCCTTCTGCCTCTTCGTATAATTAAAAAGGGGGGATACGGCCACACTAACCATCTGAGCAATGAATTTTTTTTCTGTACATCACAGCTTGGAAAAATATCTGTTCGAATAATGGATCTTTGATTTACCTGGGAGTTAATTCGTCTCTGGAGCTGGCGCTCGGGAAGAAACCCGAGGGATCCTCCAGGAGTTCCCCGGAATCGGAGTAGAGGCCATCCCGCAACTCCAGGCCGTTGCAGGTCCGCACCATGACTCGATGGTTCGAACCCAAGCTGGCGAATGGACAAATTCTTGAGTTTACAAGTAAACCGGGAGGAATATTTCCAGAAGGCAATTGTTTGCTTCGGGAATTATCCCTGTTTTTCCAGGTTGTGCCTTACTTTCTCCTGTCCAGAGGGTAATGGGGGCGTCTCATCACCAGCAACCTAGGTAATATGTGTATGAAGACTCTTCGCACCCACGGCGCCATCACATGTGTTTGAGGGGAACGGAAATGTACATTCAGCACCACTACGGTAACGCATATACTGGAAAATAAAAAATGATGCAATGCATCGCCCTATGAGACAATAGAGGTGATACTATTAAAGGTAAATATTTTCCTTTTTCCAGGTCGAATTTCCTCATCAGCAACTAACAGCGCACGGTTACAGGTTTACAACATATTTATTTAAATGTTAATAGTGTGAAGAGGTCGTCAGAAACTTTAAAAGAATATTTAGGAGGATTCACGTTGAAGAAGATCAACCGTCACTTGCGCGAATAAGGTGCGCGCATTGCATAAGGTTACTAAGATGGCGGCTATATGTCAAGATGGCGTCCTGCAGCCTTTGAACCCGCCACATGGATATGTCAGCAAAATACTTTATAGCACACAGGTGTAGTTGTTGTTAAGTTTATGCGCGTGAAAGGGCGAGTTGAGTAATCATTGCGCATTGAGTTTAACTCTTTACAAAACTGAACAAAGGTGAGTCAAGTATGACGGTTCGTAAGTAACGGTGTTTTGAAGAACGGGGATCGAGGGTAGGTAAAAACAAGGAAAAGAAAAAGGGGAAGAGTAGGTTCTACGAGATGAGAGTGGACGCCGGTCCCGATAGTTGGTGTACCTGACTTACATTTGTCACTTGAAATTTGAATTGAGCACCCACCATATATTAAGATACGTATGTGGCGAATTCACCAATAATTTGAAATGTGAAGGGGACACGACGAAGTAATTATTAGGTATGGTATGTGTACGATGTATAGGTACACGGTATGTATGAGGTATAAGCAAAACATATGTGTAAATGAAATGTGAACGAGGTATGTATTCGAGGTATATGTACGAAGTATGGATACGTGCCTTGCGTACAAAGTATACCGACGAGGAACGTGTATGAAATTTAGGCACGAAGTAGGGGTAAAGATTTTCCTTTTTCCAGGTCGATCTTAAAAATGGCAATTTTTTTTTAGTAAAAGAGGGCAGTATTAGGGTGCTGGAAAAAATTATTTTAATTTTAGGAAACCAGTAGTTTTTGAGAGAGAAAATAAAATGTGAGAAGCTTTGTCAAATTTGCCGGTTCTCAAAGTGAAACTTTTAAATGTTTTCGTATGTTATTCTCATTGGTTAAACGATAATAACAAAGTTTGGTTATTCAACTTTACGCCGATATTGAAATTTCGTGAAAAGAGTGTGGAGAAATAAGTGAAAAAACGATCATAAACGGCGCGGTTCTCGTGCCTTCGCCACTTTGAAATTTTAAATGCGGGTGTGCTTAGAGGATATACGGTAGTGGCTAAACGACCGTCATCGTTTGCATCGTATGTCATTTGTGTCGTACTTTATAAAGTTTCTGTAAAAAAAAAAAGAAACAGAACCAAACTACCTAACTTAACTCTGCTTTCCGGAAGATTCTACACACGGACTTGTAATTTATAATACTTCCAAAGGGAAAAACAAGCAGAATTACAACTTAATACGGTTTCAATGCGTTTCCCTCGGTCGATTAACCACTACCATTTAAGTTTCATCGTCCTGAGCATACTGCGATTATTTTGATGTTCCATGTGAAATGAATGGAAAATCCGATGAAAACGTACATGTCCATAAAACTCTGCTAATTTATATGGGTTACTTTGAAATATCGTGTGAAAATTAGTGTGGCACGTGTAAAAAACATTCAATGGATGTAGCATAAAGAAAAATTGGTGTCCCCTCATACTTGCCATATCGGTTATAAGTCGTCGAAATAGCGGTTCGCGTGAAAGTGAGGTTAGGTGAAAAACAATTTTCCTCTCAAAGAGTAAAAGGAAAGGCGAAAATTGGATGCGCACATCGTTTTCTATGCCTTTTTGTTGATCATTGGTCATTTTTTGATGATTTTTTTTAATTTTCGTGCAGTTTACCTCTTATGGAAAATCGCATTTTCTAAAGGCTATAACTTTTAAACGGATCGCTTCCTAAACTTATAATTGATGTTTTGAACTAGTTACTTCATGTACTTTCTAGTCCTCAATAGCTTTTATCAAAATTCCACCTGGAAAAAGGTAAAGGTTTGCCCAAAGATTAATTAGAATAGATGTTTAGTAAATCACAGATAACGGCATATACAAAAAATGTTTCTCATCCACATCATAAGAAGTCAGTTGTGACAAGAACAGGATTTTGGTAACCTGAAAAATTACCTCCTGAAATAGGTTAAATTACTTAGGAAACACCCTGTATTGTTCCCCAATTTACATCGTAGTGAATTATTATTGCATGAACTCGGCTAAAACAATGAAAATTCGCCTGTGAAATACTGTAATTACACAAAGAGCTTTTAGCCGTCATCACTGGGTTAATCAATGGTTATAATACCGACTAATTAATGCACAAAATACCGGCAAAATCACGAATTATTCGAATTAATAATGAAGATTAACATTTTTCGCTTACCTAAACGTATCTAAAATCATCGTAAATAATACGAATTTGCCGAGCAAAGGCACCACCAGCGACGTGGGCGGGATAATCTCGGCCAATAGAAGGAAGAACACGGTGAGCGACAGCAATATGGAGATGGATAAACTCACCTGGAAAAAAGATAAAATATCTGTGGTGTTGTACATATTTTTTCTTCGTTACCTCTTCGGACAGTGACGGATCGTCTCGGACGCGTTTCTTGCGGACGCACGAGAAGGGGGGAATTAATCCGTTTTTTCGCCCTCCGCGAGGACTCTTTTAACCTCCGTACCTTTTCCCGCAAAAAGGGGATTTCGGGAAGCTTTTTTCGCCCCCGGCCGCCTTTACTTTCCATTACGATCGATCGCGGTTCGAGGAGACTTGTACATCGAAGACGGGGAATAACGGACGGTTAACTTTTAAGGCTGTTAGAGTAAATTGGACGTCTCCTAACGGCTTTTCAAAAAGTCCTCGTGTTATAATGTAATATTGGCCCAGTTTATACAGTTTTTTTGGTAGATAAAATTTAACAGCAGATGTAGCAAAAAAACATTGTTTAAAATGGATTAAAGATGATAAAAACCCAAAGACTGGCCAAATCTGAGCTTTTGCGTGTTTTTAAACAATAAAAATTTAAAAAAAAAATATGTCGTTTTTCGTTTTTTTTCACCATAGTGTGAAAATTATCGACGGAAATGCAATACGTTGCACAGACGATTTGTAGAGAATTAAAAGACCTTCAAAATGAGCGTTTCTAAAAGATAATCGGAACATTTTTCACCGAGAAAACTTGGAAAAACTGTTAAAATGGACCCTTTTTCAAAAATCCACAGCTTGGCCCAGCTTAAAGCTGAAGGGCTAATTTTGCGTGAAATGTTAGGCTATCATGTCTGCTTTAAGCATGCCAAAGTTGGATGCTGTCGGATAATAGTTATTGCACAATTACGTTATTAACAATAAATACTGAAATTTTTCAAAATTCGGCGTATTAACTGAGATGGGCCGATTTTAATTTTTCAAACAGTATTTAAAAGAGGACATCAAAACCTACAACTTGGCAATCTTGGATTTTCATATACGTAATACAACCTGTAAATATCGCAAGCTTCCCCTACACCTAGAAATAATCCGCACGTGCTACGCTGCTACGAGTCACTTAAGTACATTTTCAAAAATTGACATGCGCTCTATTTTAATTCTAAATAATAATATAATAATTATTATTTTGCCAGAAAAACAAAAATGTGCCAATCATTTTATTAAACAATGGGAGTAAATGGGATCAATAATAATCAATAGTAAATGGGACATGGGATCAATAAAAATTCTTGTAATTTTAGGATAAAAGGAATTTTCAAGCAATTTTATCGTTTCGTTTATCGTTATAAAATTGGTACGTAAAGAAGGTAAAACCGAGAACCGCAATTAAATTTAGGGGTGCGTTTTTGAGAATTTGGTCACTTTTGGTTTTTCGGCTTTAACTCAAAAACTATGCATTTTTAGGTAAAATTTATAGGAAACTTTTTTGTAGGGAATTGAATGTCCTATCAAAATGTTACTTTATAAAGTTAAATTTTTTATTTTTTGTTGAAATAAATTCAAAAAATCAAAAAAAAAAATGAAAAATATTGAAATTTTTGCCCTTTGTCTAATTTTTGACTAACTTTTTTCTGAATGGAGAATTTTCTAAATCGAACGGTCTCCATAAGGCCATGTCTAATAAATGAACCAACAATACAACCAGTAAATATCGCAATCTTCCCCTACACGTAGAAACAATCCGCACCAATTTACGTGTTACGTCGCTGCGAGTAAAAAAATGAAATAAAACAAGATTGTTGAGCAAGCATCACAGTTCCAATATACCAAAGGGGAAACAAGAAAGATTCAAAGATACTCAAGATATGCACGAGCAGACTCAAATAACGACTCAAAGTAATACCAAGTGAGTGGCTAAAATTCAGCACCCCATTACGCAGAAACTAAAGTCTATGGTCCAATTAGATTTTGGTTTGAAACATGTTTCGGGCCTATTAAGGCCGATCTTCAGGACCCAACCGAAATAAACTGACCGCTCTAGTCAAGATTTTAAGGCACAAAGGCTTACCTGATACAATATGTGATTAGTCACAAGCATAAAATAAACCTCAATGTAGCAATACCGTTAAAATACATAACATAAATCCCATAAAAGCAGTTAAGATGAAAAAACCCCCACCTCTCCTTCAGGAGTGGGTTCAGAACGTACTGAAGAGTCTGGAATACACTGGAAACATTCTAAAAAATAAAACTCTAAAAAAATCTTATGTTGAACAAGTTTTTGTGGCAAAATTAATTTTGTCAAAAGTTCTGCATATTTGCGCAATGCGTATATGATTTTTTGTAAAATTCTTATTTGGACTATTATTCTTACTACACTACGATTCATCAAGCTACGGAGTATAAAATGGCGTGGCAACATTGTGAGACAGCGTCGCCCTCAAAAGTTCGGAATGTACACGGACTTTGTTTACTTAATTACAGTGGCGTGCGTTCGATTCTTACGTGCCTTGTTCTTATATATTTTATTATTTTAATTATACCGTCCTATAATTGAAGTAATTAATACAAGGGAACAATTTAAACACAAACATAAATGGAGGATCGCCAGCTATATCGCCGCATGGAGAGGATACAGCTGGCGGCATGAACAAAGCGGCGGCAGGATATGTGATCAGCACGGTATTTGGTTACCCCGTAGCTTCGTGAATCCTTGTATAGCATTTCGGGGTTTTAAATATTAATTCTACACTTTTCTGAAGTTTCTAAAAAGAAAGGTGTGAAAAATCATAAACGTGTTGGTCTTGAAATTAGCTTCTAGAAGAATTCTCCTTTTTATTAATATTTTTCAGGTTTTAGGTGAAAACTGATGGGTAATAAGAATGAGTACCAATGATAAAATCGTATACCCTAGTGAAAGGAACATCAAAAATAAGAATATTTTTGTAACCTTCAAGCTTAGAAATATAATGGGGCGTCCAACTGTATTTATTGGGACTACTTATTGTCAATGTTATGCATTTTAACGAAAGTACACATTTTCTGAGTAAATTATGATTCATAGGGAGGGCATCGTTTTCCAACGACACACCCCACGAGGGCTTAAAATTCACGAATCCTCTCTTACACTAAAAACCTTCTTTTAGGTGGATCGTCCCGAAAACGACGTCCCCCCCCGCAAAAACCCGCTACCTACTTTTTCGCCGCTGTCGGATGGCAAATAGAACACAAGTACGGTGAGAAACGAGATCCCCATGCAGGGGATGATGAGGTTAACGGTGTAGAAGAGGGTCTTCCGCCTCATCGTGATGTTGAACGTTATGTCGAGGTACGGTTCATCACAGCACGTGTAGAATTTCTCGTTCCTGTAACAAACCAAAAGTGAAGAAAAAGGGGAACGTTAACGATAAAAGTCGAGAACGGGTTAAAAAAGGGGTGGTCCTCCCCGTTACCGGATCATCCGGCGCGCCGGAATCGAATCTGACGCTGACAAATGGCGGCCTAAGTGATGGGAATGGAAAATGGGGAGAAGAGAAACTTCCCGTGGTGTAGTCCATTCGTAGTATTTACCTCGTGTTTCTAGAATATTCTTCCATGATAAACAGCGGTGAATCTAATATTTTGCATGTAAAACCGCATTCTAATAACATTTTACGTAGTCTCTAACGATGTAAATCGATCATTTTCAAAGTCTTGCAATTTGGATTGAATAATTTCTGCGACTGACATCATTCGTCGAATTACATCCTTGGATGCTTCATCGATACAATTTCCGATTCATTTCCCCTTTAAAGAGTCACCAACAATACCGCCTCGCTTAATGATAGACTACATAGTAGAAATTGAAACATTATTTCTAAATTTCCAAATTTTACCCCGTTTTCTCCCAAAGTCGGTTATTGGACAGCCGACAGATGGACAACTCGAGCATCACCAATCGGCTGCGGTGATAAATAAGGCTATTTCTACTAAAGGATTCAATAACAAACCTGTAAATATCGCAACTTTCCCCTATCGGTAGAAACAAACCGCACGTGCTACGTTGGTGCCAGTCACTTAAGTAAATTTTCAAAAATTGACATGCGCGTAGGAAGCTCTATTTTAATTCTACAATAATAACACAATAATTATTATTTTGACTGAATAACGAAACTGTGCCAAAATTTTTATTAAACAATGGTCAATAAAAATTCTTATAATTTTAGAATAAAAGGAATTTTCAAGCAATTTTATCACTTCATATTTTCAATTGATTTGTAAAGAAGGTAAAACCGCGGAGCGCAATTAAATTTGGGGGTGCGTTTTTCAGAGTTTGGTCACTTGTTGGCTTTTCGGTTGTAACTCAAAAATTATGCACTTTTAGTTAAAATTTGTAAGGAACTTTTTTGTAGGAAATTGAATTTCCTATCGAAACGTTACCTATTTTTGATGAAATAAATTCAAAAAACCATAAAAAGAAAATGACAAAATTGAAATTATTTTTTTGCCATATTTTTGCCTCTAAGATTTTTCTGGTAGGGTTTAGGTATAGGCATTACTTCACAGAAAAGAAAGCTTATATAATTTCCGACAAAATGGCGGATAGCAAAAGTCTCTGCGATAAAACTGAATTAAATTCAATTTACTACTGCCATATAGACCATATTGTGTTTTCGCTGATAGTTTCAGGTATATTTTGGACCCCCATTTGTAATTATATCCATAATAATGAATTGACAATTACTTAGCCTTCGGTTTTACTAGGAAAGACAAAAATGTTGTATAAATAATAATCCTCTATTGGTCGAATTGTGGTTTTCAGATAAAGTATACTAGAAATCTGTACCTCTCATTTGAGATATCTTGAACGTATGTATCTCATGTAGATGAAGAGATTTTAAGTAAGATTAATATTTATACTAGGCGTCTTATTGCCTCTAATTTGGAGGGGGAGTCTTTACGCCTCCTCTTGTAAGTTGTATTGTTGGTTGCCTCCATTAAGGGGCATCACTGTGCTTTAACTTACTCATAAGTGCTTAATAAACAATTCTGTTGCCTTAACAACGTGTATAAGCTTTACAATATGCAAAGGTTAATCCACCAATAGACTAAATCTATGAAATACCTGACAGCAGGAACCTCCAGGATGTCCCACTCGACGGAAGTGTAGAATTCTGTCAGATCGATCCCGATGTCTACGACGTTCGAGCCGGTGATTTCGTCCAAGTGACGCAGATCCACCTGGAAGAGAGAAAATAAGACGAGAATCGACGTTGACGTTTCATAAATTAAGGGATTTCGAGGAGTCGTAGGTTATTTCGTATATTGGATTCGAGGAGCGATCGCTCTCAAATTTTTTCTCTCTACAATTTGTTCGTCGGTTCCAATTTGAAAACATTGAAAATTGCCTGGGAAACGAATTTATTTACAAGCTTCTAATTTGCAAATTTAGAAAAGGGCTGTAAAACAGTGCAAAATTTAAAAAAAATCGCGTTTTGATAATCTTACATGGTAAAGGTGTCCTCCCTTTACATACTCATAAATTTTCAAGTATTTTTATTTAATATTTGGGAAATGGCATTCATTGAAATTTTCGCTATTTTTAAGCAATAAATTCATTGTTGCTCTCCCTATGCACCGACCTCTACAGTTTTAAGGGAGCTTCAAGTACTATAAAAAATCTTCTTTTTCACGAAGAAAATTATTTCAATTTTGCGAAAATTTGGAAACGAGGAAATTTTCGGAATTGGCATCACATTAGTGTTATAGAAAATTTAATTCTGAACAACTTTAGAAAGAAATTTTTTTACTAAAACCTAAAGAAACGAAGTTACAGCCGAAAAACCGAAAAAACATCGATTTTTTCACCTTAATTTGTTAATAACAATTTTTCCACAACTTTTTATGCATGTGCACATAGATAATTTTACTGTATATACCATTAGAACATATTCCTGCAAAAACACGCCTTGTCCGCAATTTGCAAAAAATTAGCTAAATTTGAGCTAATTCGCTCGGAATATTAGTGAAAATCTCGTAACTGGAAAAAATGTTACTAAGTAATCTACTTAACAGCAATGAGTATCGCTTTGCGCCGACGTTTCGTACCGAGCAGTTATTTTCTAGCCGGCAAATAATCCAATTCGCCCCCAGAGAAAAATTAAATGAAACACGATGTCCAGCAATAAAACACGAGAAGCGAAAGCCATAACGCCCCCATCGCCTTTCGGGGCTTTACGTACACGCCATAAACCGCCGAACCCCACGAACTATAAGTGACAAATCGTCGCTCAAAACCGAGGCTGGATTACTTCGACTATAAAGTGTCGAATCGTAAAACGAGGGGCTTAAACGAAATAATTAAACTCTCGCCGCGGTTAAGGTGCCATCGCTGTAAAGGGAAGTATTAAATTTTAATCGTTCGCCGATGAAAAAACACACTTCGCCTTACGAAGGAAATGTTTCCTGCATGGCTGTCGAACGGACCGCGCATTATTCACGTTATTTTTCCCCGCGGGGCTTTACGTTACTTTCCGTTAAAATATTAACGCTTGGTTAATTCTTTAACGCACCGTTAAGGCATCAATACGTAATGCGTAATGTTGCGGTGTAAATTTTTCCGTAGGCCTTTGTAATGTGTTTTTACATGAGATAAAGTACCTATCACCACTCTTTTATATAACAAATAACAATAGTCTCTAATAACAAGATTGGCGGAATAGCAACTATCCCGACGTTTCGGAATGGAGAATTCAGGTTGTTTTTTATGAGGCGGCAAAACCGTAGATTTTTTAAACGATATCGTTTATAGCAAACCTATTCATTCATCCAAATTAATTTTTGCCTTTGTGCTGTAAAAATCGAGTATATCTCGAAGATACTTGGCGCAGTCAGTAGGATTCAAGTCCCAACGTTCCACCGTGAATTCGTGTGAGTGTCAACTCTTACAGGAAATCGTCCAAAAGCTCATAACTGTCAATTACTTAGATCATATATAGTCATAATACTTAAGATTTTCTTGATCACGGCGATTCAATAGTAAAGATCTATAGAAATCAGTTAAACCATAAGGACGCATTAAATGTTTTTTGAATTAGAGCGATCATTAGTAGGCTTAATGTTAATACTTCAACGTTGGTAGTTGGTAGACTCTAAATTAGAGCTTGGGACCACCTTAAAGCATTTGGTGCCACCTTTGATACCATGAAGGACTCAAATTCTTTGATACGAACGACTGCATAACATTCCTCGTTGAAGATGAATCAGCCCACTGTTAAGAATTTCTAATAGAACCGCCAGAACTTACCAATAAAATCAGTGGTCAATATATCATGATCGTCGTAAATCATAAAGAAATCACAAAATTACTGTGCCCAGATGAAGAAATCATCACCGTGTAAGGCAAATCCATTGAACCGCAGTATCCTTTACGATATAAACAAGATTCACAAGCGTTTCAAATTATTCCGAAGCTCTGCTTTTATTCTCCTCTTTTCGAACTCTCGACTTTCTCTCCTGAGTACTGGCAAATAGATTAGAAATAGAAATACCTCAACAGAAAATTGAGAAGGATAGCACCTAACGAAAACCTGAAACATTTTATGAAAATCCAGAAAATTATAATACCTGCATCCAAGTACACCAAGTGACACTTTACATTAGTTACAAATTAGTGAGTTAATGAATGAACATCATGGGATCTTGCAAATACAGATGAAGTAGTAAATGTAATCCACGAGCCTACTCGAAGGTAAAACTCACTATATACTAAACGCCAAACAAAGTTGCGCTCACGTCATCACCATTCTATCACAGGCCGATTTAGAGTGTTGCCAGATTTTCGGCAACGTATCTGTATCCTATTGTACGTATATTATATAGACATTAAACAATTTTCTTAGAATAAAAAAAATGTGTCATCAAATGATCAACTGTAAAAATATGTCTAAAAAAATGTTTTTTAGTAACATGATGTATGCGTATTAGCTTGTTTCATTGAATTTAAAGAACTGGCCATCTAAAGTTTTCTGAAAAATTTTGATCAACAAGTAAGTAATGGCAACGTGTAAACATAGGTACCGTGCTACGTTGTCGGATTTAATCGAACATTATATCGACCATGTGAAGGCCTTTTAAGGTTATGTTTACGTTTTGTGATTACATTTACACGCTTTGTTTACACTTGAGAAACGATTTTTGTCATCAGAGATTCTAATATATAGTTCAGCTGCATCAGAAACTGCGAATAAAAATGTTTTTTTCGAAACAAAACTAAACAGTCTACAAGCGAAGCAGTATTTTGGATTTGCGGTTACCAAAATGCCCAAACAAATGAATAGCAAATGTAAGGAACTCATGGTGTCCTTAATTCAATATTTTGAGCATGAAAGGGATAATAATGGGCCCTTGTTGCCCTTAAATGCTGCTCGAGAGGTAATATATTTTTAATAATAAATATAAAATAATACTAAACTAAAAATATTATTGTACCGTGTAGCTACAATTCTTAACGTCAGTTTAAAACGGTAAACAAATTCTCTCAAGCCGAGAAAATGGGTGAAAAGCTGGAGTTGCCAAGGAAAAAGCGTAGCTATTCCAAACATATTAAAAACACGATGACAAGTTCTATCCGTGATGTTATTTATATTATGTAAGAAATAAGTAATATTAGCTTTGTGTCTCACAATTTGCTATTTCTCAATAATTCCTTTAGTAATAACAATTACACATTTGTTGTTTTTAGAACAACATGTAACCATTCAATCCCTGCAGTCTCAACTAGCAGACAGGGAATTGTTCCATGGCAGTGCCGGTTATTTGAGGAGATTGCTCAAAGAACTTGGATTTAGATGGATGAAGGATAATCCTTTTTAGAAAAATAGAAAATTAACTGAAAGTCAACACCCAACTATATTAAAAATAAACAAACAGACAGTGACCACTTTCGACTATCTAGCAGTCATCTTCTCGTCAAATATATAAAAAGGATTATAGAATAGTACCTCTCATTAATGTAATATATGAAAATTAATGAGCGGTGCTATTTTATAATCTGTCTTTTTATATATTTGGCCAGAAGTTGACTGCTATATAGTCGAACCGGTCTGTTTGTTTATTTTTAATACAGTTGGGTGTTGACTATGTGGTAGTTTTCTATTTTTCTATATTCCAAGACCCAACTTCGAGATAATTGACCATTTGATTTCATTAAGAACTTTTTAGATACATTATAGTACATGCAGGAAATGAACACGGATTTATTGAGGGCTCTGAAATAATATTTTCTTCAAAAACAAAACTGAGTGATTATCATGGAGAAATGAACCAGGAAATTTTTTTTAAATGGTTTGAACATGAGCTGTTACAAAAATTAGAAAATCCATCTATGATTGTACTAGATAATGCAACTTATCACAGCATGTTATTAACAAAATTCCTACCGATGCATGGAGTAAAGGCAGTATTCAGGAATGGCTGACAAACCAACATATCCCTTTTTCAAGGATGATGTTTAAAACCGAACTTTTGAAATTTTTACATTGTAGCTTTTAAAATGTATTACCATGGTTTAGTTATATAAATTTAATACCAATTTTTCGTTGTTTTATAAATTATTTTTATAATAAAGTGATTTTTCACTTAAAAACTAGTACAACATATTTTTAATTACTGTTACTTATGCAACCAGCAATTCAATAATTGTATAAGTGCGGAGAAAAATTCGAGATTCCCGAAAATCTGGCAACACTCTAAATAGACGTGATAAAATGGTGATGACGCGAGCGCAACGTTGTTTGGCGTTTAGTATAGAAGCAGTTTCGTACGTGCTTCCTTAAGGGGGAACTCTCTCTAGTTCGTAGCTACCGTCTCTTACAGCGCTGGACGAATGGGTATTTTCCACATCCAAACGTTTTAAATAATTCCGAAATTTTTTTTCTCCTCTATTCGAACTCACGACTTTCTCTCCTGAGTACTGGCAAATAGATTAGAAATAGAAATATCTCAATAGAAAATAGAGAATGATGAATCGTAACGAAAACCTGAAACCTTCCATGAAAATCCTGCAAAACAAATTCAGCATCCATGTACACTACCGAAGCAGTTCTGGACGTGTTTCCACGTCCACGTTTACTGTCTCCTCGAGAGTTACCTGCCTAGGTACGACTTTTAGCTACAAAATCAATAATAAACGATAGAAAAATTGGTTACATTTGTGATGGTCAACGACATAAAGTTAGGAAAATCAACGGGAAACTACCGTATTAAAGATCAAAATCTCAAAACGTAGCAAAAGCGTTAACAAAACGATTTTTGTTACTATAATTCCAAAAATTTCAAAAACCTATCGAAGATTGATTTCAGGATTGTCTTGAAATTACGTCCACAGTGCAAAATACTTTAAAGTCTATCGAGTTTCAGCGTAGCAACTCTCTTGTTACCTTGAACTTCCTCAAGAAATCTCTAACAACGATAACAATTTTTCAACTTTTCGCCTCATTAGCCACCGAGCTAACATCGGTTAAAACATCGCGCGCCTCTAACGTTATTCGTTACGTTAACAGATTCGACGTTGTTATCCCCCTTGACTAACGAGAGACAGTTTTTTCCTCCTCGCCTGTTTAGAAACAAAGGAATAATTACAGTGGAGAAGGAATCGAGGCCCCTTTGAACTCCTCCGCTCTCCGCGAGGGGGACGTTTACGTACACCTGTTAATTAATTCTTTTCCTTTGAAGCGGGAAGAATAATCCGCCGGGGTTTAACCCAATTCGCCGAGGCGCCGATGTAAGTGAAAAATAAAATGGCACGGAATTTATTTTGTTAAATTCGCAGCGCCCCGCGTCAAAAGTGGCTCACTTCCTGAATAAATAAAGGTAAGTTACGTTTGGTGAATCTTGCTTGTTGTCTGCATACCACATGAATAATTCATGTGATATGAATAACAATTCTCTTCTTTTTTGGGTGGATTATTTATAAGCTTATAGTCTTCCTTGATTTAACCTGCCAGTAGCGTGATATCAATGGAAGATAATATTTTTGGCAGAATTGGTTTAATATTTTATTTTCTCTTGTAAAACACAATTCTGCGAGGTATTGGATTAGTCGGGCAAATACGAAATATGTGTGATATGATATGAGGGGGAACTCGCCCAAGTTCGTAGCTACCGTCTTCGAGGATTTTACCTCGCTTGAATTGGTATTTTCCACATCCAAGCGTTTCAAATAATTCCGAAAGTCTTCTTTTATCGTAATAGCGATGCGCAACATTATAACAATTATATCTATTATAGCAATAAGAGCAATAATACTATACCTATAATAGCAACAGGAAGACAAAAAAGTAGATCGAGTGTCTTCTCCTCTAAAATTGAGTGGGTGGTGCCTAACAAAAAACCGAAATATTTCATGAAAATCCCGGAAAACGTATCTGGAACGAATCTGGACAATTTAGGGAATTTTCCAAAAATTTCGATTCAATTTGAAACGCAGGAAGAGCCCATAATAAAAATTCCAGGGTTCCTTCTAAAACCTCAAAAGACCGAAAGTGCCTTACGATCCAAGTGAGAACTTATCTAGATGTTTTGAATCCTTTCGACCGCGCCCGCGGTTTTACCTAGGCAAAAACCACAATGACGATTCGCTAAAGCAGTAACGGTCTGATACGGAAAAGTGTAACGACCAGAGGGGTTAAGTGAGTCGAGCCCCTTCGGGTGCGGGCGTAGCTAAGTTGATATGGAAAATACCGACTGGCCAAGCGCGTTACTGGTCGAGAAGACGGTAGCTAGGAACTAGAGCGAGTTCCCCTACGAAGGAAGCACGTACGTCGCTGTAAACGAGTTACCTTATGCGTGTTTAACTGTGATTTCATGGTAGAAAATGTGTTCAGCGTTACTTATATTTCGTAATCTCGTCTGTGACCATCTACACAAGAGAATGGTACAGAGAGCACGGTTGGTTGCCTAACCTCGATTGGTAGGTGTACCGAAAATTAGGTAGAAGAAAAATTCAAAATCGCCGTCCGGTCGAACGTACAAAGGACCCGAAAATATCGCCCACTCTTGCCAACAGAAGATACGCGCGGGAGTTTACAAGAGTGGTTTCCTGTGTCCCTCTACAGCGATGTAAAACTTTGTCGCCCGCAATTATACCGTTATCATAGTCCCCGAGGGACGTCCCTCGTCAGAAACGGGAGAGGCTTACCTGGAAGCCGTCGTAGGTCCAGGAACCGAACTTCATGACGCAAGTTTGCTCGTCGAAAGGGAAATACTCGACGTCTATCTCGCAGGAGGACTTATAGATCGCCGGGGGTTTCCACTCCACCCTACCGGTGTAGTTGAGGGTGGCCTTCGTCGCTAGCGTCACCTCGAAGTTGCCGTCGGCACTGAAAAATGGGAATTTAGACGTTGATGTATTGTGAAATCGCGGGAAGGTTAGTAAGGTCCTTCCGGTAAGAGTTGGTCCGGTTAAAAAACGAAAAAATTAGGCGATTTTATACCGAGCGCATTTAAAAAATACGTTTTTGCCTTATACGAAAGCAGAGTATTCATGTAACGTACGGTTTAAACTTCCCCCGTACATGCCTGTATATGAAATGCTTATTAGTGTCGAGTATTAGAACAGGTCCACTACTGCCATTAAATTTCAGCGTCGAGAACGTGTTCATTTTTAGTCGTCACTAGAGTTCAGTGGTGTGTGTATACAATTGCAATTATTATTTTAAAATGGCTTTTTGGAGACCTTTCGACGTGGACGAAAGTAATAATGGCAATGATATAGACATTACAGGCAATACAAATAATGCTACAGAAACAAATTAGGCTCAAATTTGGGAATTTTCGCAGAATGACTTACACCTTCAAACACAGGGTATAATTTTAAATATTTATGTTTGTTTAAAGGGAGTCACCGCAACACTCTTTGAATTCCATTGTACGAAGAGTAGTTGAATTAACTAAATTGCCGCGAACAACCATTTCTCGTGTTATTAAACAAGGTAACATCGTAGATCATCAAGCAAAACGTAAACGTGTCGCGGATTGTAATACAAATATTGATGATGCTTTTGAGGACGTTATTCGTTTATAAAGAAAATACAGTTCCAACCCAAACGCTGAGTTTATTTTTACTCTCGTCACGCCCATTTCAAGTGCGCACTTTTTGGCTATATTTTGGTAGCAAATTGGCACGGTGGAAATAATTCAAGTTTGTTATAAACAAATATTTTTTAGAAAAATTACTGATTTTCGGTCGTTTGTTGTTAAACATGTCGACGAAAAATTCAAAAAAAAAATATTTTTTGTTCTGTTGATGATTTTTTTTAAACAAAGCGGATGGTTTAATTGTCCCAAAATTCAGAAATCTTCCCAAACCCTTTACACCGATCGCTGGATCTACACCAACTTATCCAATTCCGAAACCTCCTGGACCCCCTTTCACGGGTTTCCCATTACCGGACGATAATTACATCTAAACAGATACGCCGTTAATGAAAATTAAATAAGTCGTAATGGAGCTCCAGGAATTTCCAACGAGTCGATTCGAACTTTATAACGCAAATTAACAAGGTTTACTTTTGCTTTCGAGAAAATAAATCCTTGAAGCTCTCTCTCTCTCTCTCTCTCTCTTTTTCTCCCCCTTGAATCCGATCGTAAACAATATTAGAAAAACGTGAGTTCGGTCGCAGAAGACCCGTGGAATCGATAAAGAATCATTTGTCAGGACCCGGAGTGCCTTTTAATTAATTCCGAGTCGGGGAGGAGGAGTCCAAAGAAAAGCTCGAGAAAGGCATTGTTACTCTATCCGGATTAAATGGTCCGATATAATCGATTCATAAGGAACGAAACGAACGCCCTTACGTTCCCTCCCACAAAACTAACGTTATCGTTCTCCTAATGGACGCTACACAACTGTAATCGCTTTCGTATATACACAGGAAGCAGAAGAAATATCGAAATATTAATCTCTTCAACTGACTTAAGGATGTTTGAGTCTAACACGACTTAACCCAGAAGACTGCTTAAGTAGGAGGCGTTAAGAACCCATACGAAACATTAAGTCGATCCAGAACCACTAACTCGAGATACAAGAAAAACAAAATTCATGTCTCATTTCTGAGATCAGCTGGATAAACGTGGCAACTTCGCACTTACTAAGCCCCCTGAGCTCGCCTACATTTACTGTCACTCGCGACGTTGCCAAGTGTAGAATGAGAACACACTCGTCAAATTAGAGCGACACTTTTTAGCTAGTCAATCCGGCAACTTTCCGTAAAACATTTCGAGTACAAAAAAAGGGGGAGATACGAAGGCAACGTTCCGGATGTGAATTATTACTAAAGCGGAACAGATGGAAATATTTCGGTGCGGTGGGATGCTACGGAATGTAATAAATATTTGAAGAGTATTTCGACCGTATGGAAAACAGCGTTCCCGGAAATAATAATACGACAATTCCGGGTACGCGAAAGGAATATGATACAAAAAAGATTTCAGTAAAACAATGCTGGCGGATCATAAATGGAAAGTCGAAAGAAAACCACCAATAAACCATAGAATACAGAAATGAATTATGAACAGGTTAATCCCTAAACGTCAATATTTTTGAGGGCATATCATGTTCAAACTCCATATTTAAATATGTGTAACGTTCTAGTTGATTCTATAATTTTTCTATCTTTGACCACTTGAGGTTCATACGCGCGTTCATCGTGTACAGTCCACGTCTTGTCTATCTCTGCCTTTGTTCTAACTTTGGCGACTCTTCTCTCGATTCCTGTTCGTGTTCGCCTCTTCCCCTTTCCCATTTTTTTCCGGACCTCTCGTTCATAAATTCCAATTTTAAATCCTTCAGGACAAATTTTCACATTAAAGTTATTTAAAGTACATTCAGTTTTTTTTTTCCACAACTGTGTGATATTTCGCTTTCAAAAAATACTCAAAACTCCCAACCTCCTTTGTTCCCCGTAATGCGCCAAAAGGTTAGACAATACACCATGCGTTGATGACTCCCGTAAAATGACACGCGGGAAATTTTCATTGTACCTTACCCTATTACGGCTGTAGAGTATCCGTAGGTTCCGAGGTCAGAATCGACACAAAACATAACCTCTCTTAGCAAGATTCATTGAAAAGGGACACTTAAGTACAAGTTAGCATCCATTAGGGGGAAATCGCAGCAAGGATAACGCTTTAAGACGCTGCGCAAACCCCCATCTCATTGGTAGAGCTTTGATACTTTAAATAAGTAAAGGGTTTTCACAGGGAGAGGGACGTTAAGACTCGGAATGCATGTTCGATACATTTGTAATGAACGGCTCCCTTAGGATAAGGGCCATCACGTTTCACAGGGTTATAAGTAAATTATTATAAGTGTGGACACAGTATATTGAGGATAGGCGACCGGTTGAACCGCAAGAAACTAAAAACACCCTGTAAAAAGAGTGTCTCCTCATTACCATATGAAAATAAAGATGAAAGTAAAGCGTTTTCACAAGGTGAGGGACATTAAGACCCGGAATGCTTGTTCGATACAATCGTAATGGATTGCTCCCTTAGGATAAGGGCCATCACGTTTCACATGGTTATAAGTAAATTGTTTTAAGTGTGGACACAGTATATTGAGGATAGGCGACCGGTTGAACCGCAAGAAACTAAAAACACCCTGTAAAAAGACTGTCTCCTCATTACCACAAGAAAATAAAGATGAAAGTAAAGCGTTTTCACAAGGAGAGGGACGTTCAGACCCGGAATGCATGTTCGATACATTTGTAATAGATTGCTCCTTTAGGATAAGGGCCATCACATTTCACAGGGACATAAGTAAATTATTTTGTGTGACATAGTATATTGAGGATAGGCAACCGGTTGAACCGCAAGAAACTAAAACCAACCTATAAAAAGACTGTCTCCTCATTACCACAAGAAAATAAAGAAGAAGGTAAAGCGTTTGCTCCCTTGGGATAAGGGCCATCACGTTTCACAGGGTCGTAAGTAAATTATTTTATGTGAGTATATCAGAGTTATGTTATGTTATGTCAGTATATTGAAGATAGACAACCGGTTGAACCGCTAGAAACTAAAAACACCCTGTAAAAATAGTGTGTCCTCATGATTGCAAGAAAATGTAATGCCTTGCAGTTCTTAATCCAGACAATTCGATAACCTTAGTGATACCCGCATATAAACCGACCAATGAGAGGACGACATTCCTTAGTTTAGTAGTGAACGACACCGTCCACGTCCCACATACTCCAGTCCTACATCCAGGGCATACATGAACATATGTATTCCAAAGAAAATCATTCCAGAAATTCGTTTGGAACCTTATAACACGGATAAGCCAACATAACTAAAAGTAAGCGATATAAATTAAGAATCTGGAATGGGAGGTAAGTCATGTTGCTCTCAGCGCAAAGTTTCCTTGAATATTGCTTCTTAAATAAAATAAGAATGATATTTTCTTACTTATTATAAAGGACGATATCAGGCCTCCATATGTGGTCAGACGGCACGTGAAGCATTTCGACGCCTCCGTATTCTTTTGGGTCCCATTTGAGCTTGTAATCGTACCACGACTGAAAAGAAAATCAATTATAATCAAAAATTCCATTAACATTAATTAGCATCAGTTTCCTCCATAAGACGACGTCGCAACGAATCAAACAAGAACGCCTCCCCCCATCCTTGAATATTCATGAATATTTTTTACGCGACGATAGTTATTAGATTAAAAACAAATCGTCCTCGTTAATCGTAATTAATTCCACAGAATTTATTCGGTATCGCGAAGAAATGTTGTAATTTGGAGGATATCTCGTAATTAATGCCAATTAAAAATTCAGATACTTACTTGTTCAACCCATAAATTCGTTGTCATGATTTGGTTCTTGAGATTCTGGAAGAGGAAAGAAAAATTATAATCTCGTGTAATTGGCTTAATTGCTATCGGGGTGGGGCGATTACGAAATTACCCCTGGAACCACCACAGTAAAAACGTAAAACCCCACAGGAATACCATGGAAATAAACTTTGTAATTCGCAGTACTTACTTATAATTAGTAGGTATTTATTTAAAAATTCCGACGTGTTCCAGGAAATTCCCGCAACGTCGCAATTACCCCGAAAGGGAAATTCGAGCAATTACGACTCCGCGGTTACGGTCCCATTATATTTTTAATCGACCTCCCTCGCATTTTATCACGCCTCATTAACTGCGTCTTAATTCGATCACATGGATCCCCAGGCCCGAAACCGAAAGTCGCGACGTCAAATTTAACCGGCCGTTCGGCTTCACCTGAGGTTTAAATTGTCATCGACGAGCCGTTAAAGTCGTGACCGGTCGGATTAAACCTGCGTCGGATTGGGAAAGTTTTAACGAGTCGTTTTTCGTCAACGGTTGAAAGTGTGCGTTTCGATGGATAAATATTCCCCTTGGCTTAAATGTACTCATTAATTATTATTATTGCTCTTCTTAACCACCCCTTACCCCCCAAAGTTTATCTCGTTTGTTAACGAGCGGGGCGCAGGATTTCCGCGGAGGGACGCTCGCCGATTTATTCCCGTCGCCCCCACTTAACTCCCCCAAACCTTCACGGACTATATCAAGGGTTAAATGGGAAGGGAAATTCTTCACTGCGCGCCTTATTTAATATCGGGAAGAGATTAAAATTTGAGAGCGCCGAACCGTAGCCTTTAGGCTAGTTCCGTTGTACGACTTTTGTCGCCGTTATGGATGAGTCATCCCGAACTTGTTTTGGACCAGTTGATGGGTTTATAATAAGGGTTAAGTTAGGTTAGGTTCTCCTGTCCTTCGCGACGTTGTACATTCCCTTCAAGTCTGGGAAGGGCGTTACGTGGTTCGGTGATCTTGTTGTTCCGAGTACGACGTAAAATGCGCTTCAGCGAAAAGCCGCTTCCTAATTCCCCTCGTCTTTTCAGAAACGGTTCCGGTAACGCCATTTTGTCAAGGCAGATATAGGTTTCCAGCTAACATGGGGAAATTGTGTGAGTGGGAATTTTGTACAAGGGGTGAATATGTTAGGGTTAATGTCGGGGGGTTTCGCCCTAGTACTAATTTTCCATTATGGAATTTTTGAAATAGTTCTGAACAGTTTTCTTGAAATGTTTATAAATGGTGATTATTTTATTTTTTGTTTTTAAACTTCCTGAATTTGTTTTGGAACTGATTTCTAGCGAGCCCAATGCTCCTGATTTACTTTTTAAAAGCATGGAATGCTTTAATGGTGCAATCGTTTAACATAGAAGTTCCCTTATGGCTTAGGAAAGAATTTTTCACTTTTGCCACTTTTCAACCCCTAAAAACCACCCTTTTACCTGTAAAATATTTCCTTTTCAGTCGATTTTTAAATTATTTAGCTGTAAATAAAAAAAATTGCTTCACTACAGACATAAACTTTTAAACCCTTCAATTTGCTCCAAAAATAAAGTTTTTCTTGCTCCGAAAAAATGCCATTGGTTTTTCTACGATGACTCGGTTAATTTTTAAGCTATCGTATCCCAGAAAAAAGCAATTTTAAGATATTTTCAAGGGCTAGAGACCATGTAGATATTTAGTCCCTCATATTTCGAAGGGAAATAATCGAAAGGGCCGAGGCCGGTTGTTCCCTTGCTAAATTGCATTCTTCAAGCAGTTATATCCGTCATTTTTTATGATATAGAAATAGCAAAGTATTCGACAAAAAAGCTACATTTTTGCTATGTATCGTTTTTACGTATTTTTCATAGTTTCAGAGTTACTATGTAAACAAGGCAATTTTTTGAGAATTATGGAAAACAGGTTTTCAACTTTCATCGTACTTTATCCAAAAAATACGTATAAAAACCATTAAAATAAAACTAATTATGGCGGTATACGTTTAATTTTAATTCTGATGGTAATGATGTAGCTTTAACTGCTAATTTCTTCTTTAAAAATATGAGTGAATCATCTGTTTTTAACGATAACTCCTTCAATTTTACCCTAATTGGCTTTTGTGAATGCTCGTTTTGAAGGTCTTTTCCAGCGCTATAAAAAACTTTATAGGCATTATACCCGGAAAATGAATCCCCTTTCTGTTATTCGACTTCGGATATATTGATTTCAGTATTCTCCCCAAAAAAATCCCCTTCCACCAATCATACCCCGCTTTGTATTACAAGTGGAGTGTCCATTAAAAAAGGATTCGCTTTGTTTTTTTTTATAGGAAACATTTTTGTTCATTACATTCTTTTTAATTAAACGCGCAGATTTTGAATTATTCGCGAAAAACCGTTTGAAAACGTGGATTTCTTCAATAAAATTTCGAAGTTTTCAATCGTGAATAACTCAACAAGTATTAATTTTTCGAAAAAACTTCATACCACATTTTTTGCTTAAGATGTAGTCCTCTATCGATTACCGGGGTTATTTTGAGAAAACTGTTTGCACCCCCGAGAAGGGTGGGCCAACCCCACCCAAGGTGGATGGCCAATCGGCGCTATGCCACTAATAATCACTGACATTCTTTACAAAATTTCAAGACAACTAATTCAGTTTCAACGAATTCGGAGGTGAAAAGCTTCAATTCCAACTATATAGGCTATAGGAAATTGTAGCAAGAGAGTCCCTCAGAAAAATTCCAAAGCAGTTTTTCGTTTTTGGGTACCTCGAAACTTGAGAAAAATTGTATAATATAAGAAGAATAGTTTAGGTAAATGCCTCATTTAAGTTCGTTAACGAACCAAATCGGATGAGTAGAAACAAAATGGCGGCCGGTCAAATTTTATAAAAATTCGTAGTTCCTTTGTTTTCGATCTGCTGCAAAAGTCTTAGGAGGCTTTTTTGTAGATCTTAAAACATTCTACAACTTTCGTATTTAACATGTTTTGAAGTAGTTTACGCAAAAAGAGGTATTTGTGAAAAATAAGAATTAGCTTCAATGACTACTATTGGGAATAGTAGCACGAGGGGCCCTCAGAAAAATTTCAATGCAATTTCTCCATTTCGGGTCCATAGAGACTCAAAAAACTCGCCTAAAAAATAGTTTAGGTAAATGCCTCGTTTAAGTTCGTTAACCAACCAAATCGGATGAGTAGAAACAAAATGGCGGGCTGTCAAATTTTATAAAAATTCGTAGCTCCTTTGTTTTCGATCTGCTGCAAAAGTCTTAGGAAGCTTTTTTGTAGATCCTAAAACGTTCTACAACTTTCGTATTTAACATGTTTTGAAGTAATTTACGCAAAAAGTGGTATTTGTGAAAAATAAGAATTAGCTTCAATGACTACTATTGGGAATAGTAGCCCGAGGGGCCCTCACAAAAATTTCAATGCAGTTTCTCCTTTTCGGGTCCCTAGAAACTCGAAAAACTCGCCTAAAAAATAGTTTAGGTAAATGCCTCGTTTAAGTTCGACAACCAACCAAATCGGATGGGTAGAAACAAAATGGCGGCCTGTCAAATTTTATAAAAATTCGTAGTTCCTTTGTTTTCGATCTGCTGCAAAAGTCTTAGGAAGCTTTTTTGTAGATCTTAAAACGTTCTACAACATCCGTATTTAACACGTTTAAAGATCATTTACGCAAAAAGAGTTATTTAGTAGCACGAGGGGCCCTCAGAAAAATTTCAATGCAGTTTCTCGTTTTCGGGTCCATACAGACTCAAAAAAACTCGCTTAAAAATAGCTTAGGTAAATATCTCGTTTAGGTTCGTTAACGAACCAAATCGGATGAATAGAAACAAAATGGCGGGCTGTCAAATTTTGTAAAAATTCGTAGTTCCCTTGTTTTCGATCTGATGAAGAAGTGTTATGAAACTTTTTGTAGATCTAAAAATGTTCTACAATTTTCGTATTTATCAAGTTTTAAAAAAGTTTTCGCAAAAGGAGTTATTTGTGAAAAATAAAAATTCCGCGTTATTTTTGTAATCTTTCTTTTCAGGGGAGTCTAAAAATTTGTTTAGAGACAGGCGTTTTGATGCGTCAGATGGCACTTTTTGTTTTAAACAGCTGAGGAAAATGTTACTATCTTAACCGGCAACAAAAACTGATGGAGCAACTTTCAATCCTCACAATGAAAAATCGCTGATTTTATGCGAGTAATAAAACAGGGAAAGTCAGAATGAACCATGATTCCTCTTCCACCCCTTAACTCAACGTTGTCCGATTTGACGCCTTAATAACCCCGATATCGGACGTAAAACACTGCAATTCCATGATTTCCCCTCATATTCCCCATTGTATATTTACGACTTACAGCAATATAAAAGTGGGACGGCCGCCTATAAACGACGGGACACGTTTAGTCCTTTTTCAGGAGGGGTGGCAGTACATCTTTTCCCCAGACACGTTCGCCCCAGAAGACTATTCATATAAATTGCTCTTTATCTTCTCTAGGGGTGTCAGTCTGGTTCCTCGTCGTGTCGACTACGAAACGGGACGTCGAGCGGGAATTAAATATTAACTCAAAATAACGGGAGAAATAAACGTAAAATTATAAAGTCGGAAGGGGGATGGGGAGCGACGGGAATCGGGGCAACGCACCCTCGGGGGGCGCGAGGACACAGGCGAATAGAGGCTTAAAGAGAGGATATGAGGAATTTTCCATTGCTTCGAGTCACATTTGTACCCATTTACCTGATGACCTGCATGAAAGTTGATATACTGCAGCGCCATCTAGTGGAGAGTCGAAATTAAATTAACAGCAGGAAAATATTCCGCGTACTCGAATGTCCATTTGTACCAATTTTCGCGGCTAGTGCTTGAACGGTATAGAAATTGATACGTTGTTGCGCCATCTGGTGGCAAGTTCCAACAAAGTGGAAAGCATAGAGATTTTCTCCATGAAAACATACAAAGATGTTCGTGGTAGTCGATCAGATGGGTTTCGGTACAAACTAATGTTCAATTTTATATAGGGTGACCTATCGAAAATACAAGAAGGCGTAAATGCTAGGATATCATGTCGAGAAACCAGGGGGAGCTAAAATTGGACTAGTAGATCGTGGATTTAAACATGTGAGTGCATAATTTAGTACAAACCACCCAAAACGATGGGAATCAATTGGAAACCTACCTCAACTTCACAGCGCATAAAATTTGACCCACTCTTCTAGTAAAAGGGTAATTTAACCCAGGTAGTGTCTCTTTTTCTCGTAGCAACGACAAACTTCCGTAAACTTCTCCACACAACTCCTGATAAAAATGCATTATTCCCTTTACTCCCTTATGATCCTGGGGGAAGTGGCGAAGTTTTCCCTTCGCGAACTTAGAAACTTGCAGTATCTCGACACGTAAAGTGAAAATATACAGGAATACGCGTTGACGTGTCGGGTAGTTACCGTAACGTACGGAGGGTGTTAACACGTAAAAGTATCGCTATTTTCAAGTACCTTCACTCGGGTTAAAGTTACAAAACGGGAAAGAAATTGACCAAGTTAATGAGAGTTATAGGCTAACTAATAGGGAGAATTAGAGGGTATTTTATAATTAAATTGTATAGCGAATCGTTAGTACAACTTTGTTTAAAGTGTTTTGTAGACGATTAAAAGATAAAAACAAAAAATTCCTAAAAAGTGCCTTTTTTTTGGTTTTCTGTTTATATTATGGAAAGTATTGAATGAATCGAGTTACTTGCCTTAGGATATTTATAGAGAATTGAAAATGGCGTTTTGTACAGTACGATTGGACCATTTTTCTCGAAGCCTCTAGAGTACTGCGGCTGCGAAGGGCGGCGCGACAAGCGTGACGACGGACGGGTACGAGAGGACCTTTTTCGCATCGTGAGGGGCACGGGGCCTTATTTTTCCCCCCAGCTTGAGCGGCAATCGAACGGCAAGGAGGAGCCTCTTCGTAGCGAGCCTGGTGCGCCGCTAGTGCGGCATTAAGGTTGTTCGATACATTGAAATATCCGTATACCATATAATGCAATTTTCTGTGAGCTCTAGAAGACAAACCAATCAGTCAATCATTAAATTTCTTTCACTAGGCAGTTCATATTCTGTATACGAAAAAAGGTGCGAGAAGCTTTTATCAATAATATGTTTAGATTTTCCAGAATTATGATTTAAATATAGAAATAACTAAATACTGCTGTAAGTTGCATGTAAAGACTAAGAGGCAATGTCGGGCCACGCAGAAAAATAATAATGAAGTAGTTGTTACTGACAGCTAGAGTTATTACTCTAAATTTTTGTAATTATCAACTGCAGAGCTAAATTAAATTAATGAATGACGCCCCTCCACAGCCCCACCCGCTTTGTGATAAGCCACTTTAGGGAACCAATAGCTTAGGTGTGGGAGGTTTCGACTCGACCAAGGTGACCGGACAATAAAATTTATGACCATTATTCTCATTCGGATACCTCGAATAGATATTTTTAAATACTACACGAAATCACTAACTTTCATACCATAAGGGAGACGACCTATTTTTATTGCTGATAAAATACAATTTCGATCTCGTTTTTCCAAAAATGTCATTTTTATGAAGTCTTTCTTTATACAAATCATTACTTGAAAATAACATAAATAATAATAATGGTACTTATACACACGGTCGCAAAGGAATACAGTAAATTTCAATTTTTACCATTACAAATTGTAATGTTCCAATTAGAATTCACATTATTTACCTCTACAATCTTTACCTTCTTTCTAACATATTGCTCATATCTTTCGTTAGCACATATATTTTATATGTTCTTCCAAAGGCTTGAACACTTTTTTTTATTTCATGGTAAACTCCCTTCAAGTGAATTTGTAACAAGTAAGTGTTTGGTCGAAACAGAAACTAGGAACTGTAAACTAACTAGGTAAATTTATCATTCAAAATATGTGACTGAAATATTTCCGCCTCGTCTGTTATCGAATATGAGCATTAAAAATAAAATTTTGAATCAGTATGAACTAAAGTTATAAATAATGAGAAAAACTGAGCTATGTAACATTTCAGAAACTTTTATTATTTATTAATTGTGTGGCCTTGAGTACCTTGCAATACCATTTTTTTGAGAAAGGGTCACACAAAACAAGTTCATAAAAAAAGTAGATACCAAAGAACACTAAAAAAATACTCGATACGTAATGATTTCCCGTTGTCGCTATAAACGCCACCGTAAGAGTTCAGATCTTATAAACATCAGTACCTCTTAGATTTTATTGCAGTTCCGAGGATAATTTATGGCACTTTTATTTCGGTGTTTCTGGTACTATCGCCATCTAGCGGTATTAGTTTGTCCCTACAAGGTGTCGAACATCCTTAAGGTATGAACAAACTTGATAAGTCGACTTATTGAAACGTCAAAAAAGGCATGTAAACTTTGCTACTGAGCACGATTTATCTGTTGTGGGGATTAAGTATTTTTTATGGGCTTTACATTTGTCTTGTTTTTATATGCGTCAAATCTGATTATTTTGTGTTAATCCCGAATTTCATCAAGTGGACTTAAACTTGCGTTACTTATTTTTTCACTGCGACCTTTAGACCAGAATTTATAGAATTAATCTAAATGTGTTAAAAATGCTTATAAACAGCGCGATAGCCAATCGAAGGGTAGTAGTGGGGCTCGTAAACTCACGCTCAAACGTCCGTCTGCTACACTTTAAGGCCTGATATCATTTCAAATATAATTCCTTTAATTTCGGCCTACATTGTCGCAAAATAGATTACCATTTGTTCCCAAAATCCGCCTGGCGACGTCGAAAAGCCCACGCAGGCCTGAATTAATCCATTTCAATTACCCGAAATTATGGGAAAATCTGAAAATCCCTCGGTCGTCATTTAATTACAATATTTATCAGGCGAGAACGGTAATGGCTCGTTATAAATTAATAAACAATGAAGCGTTAACCACGCTTTGCTGATTTGCGTGCGTAAAGCGACACACTATCCTTGAGGGTGGATAGGGGGAAAGGATCGTGACTGACGAGATGAAGAAAATGCCCATGAAAATCAGCCATCTTGTTATATCAAAAATCGTATACCGGTTATATTACGTATGTGCATACCTACCTCTTCTTTTTACGGTATTTCCATGTGCGGTTCGAGGAATGCACGGTTTAAAATCTAATATCTTTAGATTTATTGCGGAAATAAAAATATGCTAAGAGAGCACCTAAAAAGAGATCTGAATACAAATTCTAAACTACTCACAAGATGGAATAATGGTAATAACTTTCTCATATCAGCATTTTTTCAGGAACGATCTACATCTCAGCTGAAAATTCAATCCGACGAATTTTCCTGAAATTTAATAAAAAAGAACACACAATCATCTTTACGTTCCGAGGGATAAAATTGCCTCGTCCGCCAAATTCAATTACGAAATTATCCAAACTTTTACCCGATCCACAATTTTAATCTTAAAAATTCTAATTAATTTCGAAGAGACGTCTTACTGACATCGCGAAATGCAAATAGAACCCGAAATTTCGCCGTATCAAACTTCCCAAAACGTCCAGAAGTTTACTTTTTAATTTATTCCGCCGCTTTTAACGCTCCGCTATCTCGATTTTACACGGGAAAAAGTGAGACATCCAGCAATTACACCAAACAGGGGAGCGAAACGAATCTGACCGGTCCCGAGCTCGCTACGGATAACTTTACGTTTTCCGAGGGTTTCCCGTACATTTGGATGACGGCGGGATTTGCGCTCTTTCTCTATTGTGCAACGGGGACTTTTCTGGAAAAGATCGGTCGCTATTATGTCTCCTATTTGCAGAATCTTGGCTCGTGACTACGTATAAGGGAAATAAGGGCGGATTTAGGTTAAGTCGTAGTTGGCGTTTGAGTTCCTTACCGCGACTTAAATATTTAATCAGTAATTATTAACTTTAGCTGTTGGATAAGTAAATCTAGCCCGTTATTTCTGAGGATTGTCGGTTCCCTGCTGTCTTTGGAAAGCGTTTCTTCCTAAATTCATATTCGAACAATGACGATACCCTTGAAAATACATTCACCTTCGAATTAAATATCGTATTTCCATACATTAAATTTAATTTTTGCTGGAGAAAAATCCACCAGCGCCAATGCACCGATCGGAAAATGCACCATCCGGTTTCAAATCAAAAACTGCTCGGGCGCCAGATTTTTAAGGGTTTACTCCCTCACAGCTTCCGATAGTTTATACTCAAGAAATTACCAAGACAGTCCGTGTAAATGAAACGCCATTTTCGGAAATAACCTACTCTATCTATCCTACAGGAAGCACTACTGGTAAGCAAATAACGATAGAATTATGGAAGCGACTAAAAGGTAAGCGGTAGCGAACCAAGCAAAAACCAGGAAGGTAGAATGTCCCAGTCATTTATGAAACAGGGAACTTAATTTAAGTGAAATAAATGCAGAAGAGTGTGCGCAAATATTAAAATAGGAGAGCAATCAATGGTAGTGTTATATACAGTGATTATCTACAATGCTTGGTAGATGGTCCTAATCTAAGCCTGATTTACTGTATTTCGGTTTACGGGGAATCCTACGAATACGGCACGGTCGGAAAATGAAGTATCATTAGCCGCGAAGGTCGGAAAATTCACGGGTTTCCCGGAGTGACTCGGAATCGATTAAACAGCTTCCCAGGAATATCGGAAGGTCGGAAAATGCGCAATCATTAGCGGAGAAGGTCGGAAAATTGGCGGTTTTCCCGGAGTAACTGACGGTTGATTAACAACGCCCTTCTGGATAGAGCAAGGTCAGAAAATGTGTACTCATTAACCGCGAAGATTGAGAAATTCGCGGTTTTCTCCGAGTGAGTCGTGGTTGATTAAACGACCCCTCTGAGTATGGAAAATGAGATCTCATTAACCGCAAGTGTCGGAAAATTGACGAATTTTCCGCAGTGACTCGGAATCAATTAAACAGCTTCTCATTAATATCAGAAAGTAGGAAAATGTGCAATCATTAGTAGAGAAGGCAGGGAAATGCGCGGTTTTCCCAGAGTAACCCCCAATTGATTAAATAACCCCCTCTGAATAAGATAAGGTCGAAAAATGGTTAATACTTAACCGCGAAGGTCGGAAAATTCACGGCTTTCCCTGAGCGACATGTATTGAATAAACAAGCCCTCTGAATACGGAAAATTCGATCTCATTAACCGCGAGTGTCGGAAAATTCGCAGATTTCTCGGAGTGACTCATTATCAATTAAATAAGCTTCTCTGGAATATAGCAGGGTCGGAAAATGCGCGATGGTTAGCCTAGAAGGTCGGAAAACTCGCTGATTTCCCAGTGTAACTCAGAACCGACTAAACAACTCCCTCTTGAGTATGACACGGGCCTTAAAATGCGATCTAATTAAACGTGAAGGTCAGAAAATTCGCGATTTTCCCGTAGTGGCTCGTAAATTGGTAAAAGGCTACACGACTACTTGGACGACAAAATGAGTAATCATTAGCAACGAAGGTCTGAAAATCTGCGAATTTCTCGGAGTGACTCAATCAATTAAACAAGCTTCTCATGAATATCGGATGGTCGGAAGATGCGCAATCATCAGCCCAGAAGGTCGGAAAATTCGCGATTGTCATTGCGTAACTCACAATTGATTAAATAGACTCCCCTGGATACGGAAAATGGGTAATAATTAACCGAGAAGGTCGGAAAATTCACGGTTTTACCCGATTTGATCGTAATTGCTTAAACAACCCCTCTGAACACGGAAAAATGCGATCTCTTCAACCGCGAGTGTCGGAAAATTCGCGAATCTCTCGAAGTAACTCATATCAATTAAACAAACTTCTCACGACTATAGGGGCGTGGGAAAATACCCAATCATTAGTAGAGAAGGTCGGAAAATTCACGGTTTTCCCAAAGTAACTAATTATATAAACCCCTCTGGATACCATAAGGTCGGAAAGTGGGTAATAATTAGACGCGAAGGTCGGAAAATTCAGTTTTCCCAGAACCTCCTCCTCTTGAGTTTTCTCATTGCAGCCACCCTCGCAAGGATGGTTCCAGCACGGGAAGAGTTTCAAACTCTCCTGCGAGACTCTCCGCCCTAACAAGAAGATACTATCTACAGGTAGTGCGTCACAAGTGCTGTCTTTCAAAGCTCGTACGCGACTGCCATTCTCCAACCAAACACCGTTTGACGTCTTACATGATACTATCTGTAAGCAATTATTATTAAGGGAACTCATCTCTAATCACTCGCTATTATAGTTACTTAAGTCGCCCTAAAACGTGACCGTGGCGGTATAGACCGCAAGGATCAGTTAAAATCTCAGTGAGATGCTAAGTAAAAACAAGCGTGTTTATTTGACTGTGATTACGTTTCTCGCGTTCGCTCAGAAAACTTTGACACCGGCAGAAACTAGAGGGGAGTCAGTGAGGTGCCTGCGCCTGAAGGGAAACGAACGCTTTTGTCGCCACTTTATTTACGAGGCCATTACAAAATCACTTTTCATTGGTTATGAGCTTGAGAGGCTTTTGGATTTGACACTACGTCTGTAACATATATTAGCGTAGGCGTAAACAGCACGTGTTCCCCGCACGTGACCGGGAAGAATCCTCCGTTCCCAAATCGCGATTCGGGAATAAGACAAGGACGGTCGGGATAAGAGCGCGAGGGTCCCGGGCGATCCCATCATTCGACTGTATCGAAAGCGGCGTTATTTGCCGTGCGGGGGAATTTATCGTTTTCCATCTTTATCGTCGGCCCTCCTCAAATATTTGTCATCATCCGATAATGTTATTAAGCGCGCAAACGTCTCCGCGAAATGGAAAAACGTAAAACACTGAAGAGCGCAGGGGAGATCGATATTTCGAAAAAAAAGAGCGACGTGCATTTTTCGCTCGAGAGCTTTTCGATATCCACTCGAGGGAGGTATACAAAGGAGAAAGTATGAGGGAAGAACCGCATTCGACGCTGATTGATTATTTTGTGGGCAGAGCGGGATACTAGTAATAAAAAAATTAATGTCGGTGCTTTAAAAAAGGTTTACGTTTCGATGGAAGGATCCATTAGGCCCGAAGGGCCACCACGTGCATCGATTCCTAATAAATCCGATAGATCGGGAGCGGTTTTTATCGCAACCATGTTTTGTCCCCAGTAAAATGGCCACATATTAAAAAATATCCCATTTTGAAACAAGAAACTACATTTGACTCGGAGCAAAATATCTAAAATAGGATGGATGCCTATATCAAACTATACCTTCCATTTATGGAAAATTTGCTCTCGAACTACGAGTAAAAATTCATTTCCCTTACTCTGACGTGCCTGGGCTAATACTTTAATAACGATTCGCTATCACAGCAATACTCATATACACCTAGCACCTATAAATTTTCTAGGACACAGGCAAAAGCTGCTAGGTAGGTAGAACGAACAGTTCGCTTTGGGATATTCCTAAAAGGCATTTGCTTTCAAACTACAAGTCAAAATTCATTTTTCTTTGACGTGCCTAGGCTAATACGTTGATAACGATTCGCTATCACAGCAATACTTATATACACCTAGCACCTATAAATCTTCTAGGACACAGGCGAAAGCTGCTAGTAGGTAGAAAGAACAGTTCGCCTTGGGATATTCCTAAGAGGCATTTTTGCTTTCGAACTACAAGTCAAAATTCATTTTTCTTTGACGTGCCTAGGCTAATACGTTGATAACGATTCGCTATCACAGCAATACTCATATACACCTAGCACCTATAAATCTTCTAGGACACAGGCGAAAGCTGCTAGTAGGTAGAAAGAACAGTTCGCCTTGGGATATTCCTAAGAGGCATTTTTGCTTTCGAACTACAAGTCAAAATTCATTTCTCTTTGCCGTGCTTAGGCTAATACGTTGATAATGACTCGCTATCACAGCATTAGTCCTATACACCTAGCACTTATAAATCTTCTAGGACACAGGAGAAAGCTGCTAGGTAGGTAGAACGAACAGTTCGCCTTGGGATATTCCTAAGAGGAATTTGCTTTCGAACTACAAGTCAAAATTCATTTCTCTTTGACGTGCCTAGGCTAATACGTTAATAACGATTCGCTATCACAGCAATACTCATACACACCTAGCACCTATCCCCTTGGGATATTCCTAAGAGGCATTTGCTTTAGAACTACGAGTCAAAACTCATTTCTCTTACCCTGCCGTGCCTGGGCTAATACGTTGATAACGATTCGCAATTACAGCATTCAATCAAGGCTTTGCGAATTCGAATAAAACGTTACATCATCGCCCCTAATCCGAACGGACGAGACAAACTTCCAGCTACTAAAAACTATGATAAACTCCACTGCACAGAGCGTCCTGCAAAGTAATTCACCCCATCCCCGTTCAAAATCGTGCGAACATGCGAGAGAGAATCGAAGAGACAACAGACGTCCGTTCCATTAAATGCCCGGAGCTTTTGAACAGCGCGATTATCCCCCTCGGAGCGAACTGCGAATTACGTTTCTATACAGGGACGGAGAGTAAAAATCACGTATACTCACGACATCGATGAGTTGCGATAGCTTGAGCTTGATTTTGACGGTGAGCGCATCGGTGACGTTGACGACAGGTCGCACGAGCTTGTTGTAGTTCGACAGGAGATCGTCGTAGAGACGTTTCGCATCTGGATTACCGGAACACCCTGTAAGAGGAATTTTTACGTTAGGTAAGGAAAAATACTATGAGGAAAACCTACTCATTTCCTGCGTTTCCACTTAACCCAGTGAAATAAAATCTTAGCAGTGGGCTGCGATGTAACAATACAAATTTCTAAAGGGATAACTTATACCTGCTAGTTACCTTAAGGATCGCATAGAGGTCACGTTTTTAATGAAACATAATAATCGCCACGAGGAGTTTTAACATATTGCCTTTCTCTCTCTCTCGAAAAAAATTCGAGCTCCCCCTTCGCCCTCGGAGTAAATAATCATCCGTCTTACACGTATTCCTGGAAATTATCGCGGGGTCCTCCGGGAGTAGGCTCGAAATTAATGCTCCAGAAATGAGACAAGCAATTTATTATTCGAAACTAAGCGCTTTACGTCCGCCTTTATTTCGCCTGTACTCGAATAATGAGTCCTGGAGTTTGCATCGCTAATTTTAGGAGATGCAAAGTTTACGGATCCGTTTTTTCACTCCCGAATCTTCCTCTAGGATAGGAAAGGTTGCATCGAGCTTTATGAAATATTTCTCCCTCCGCGAGGTCGTCGCTTAAGAGAAGTCCCGTCTGAATTATTCATCTTGCGAGTCTTATAATACGCCCCGGTAAATACTTAATCGAGGTCTTGGAAGTTCGAAAGTGAACAGTCGCCGGGGAAAGATTTGCTTGTGAAGCAGTCCGGGGTCGACTTTTTTGACAAAACTTTAATAACGTGTATTATTTAATATGCGGGTCAAGCACTAATAAGTACAAGGGCGGTGGGCGCGAAATTGCTGTACGTTATGGAAATAATTGATTCCAAAAGAAAAAATGTTTGTATAAAATTCTTTATATACGTAGGTATAGTGGTCAAGAAACCCTCACATGTAATACGATGGAGAGAGTGAAAATTACGATATTCGACACTAGTCATCCTCCCATATACATCCTCAACAGCAGATACAAAAATGCAGATTATTATTGAATGACCAAAGCAACGAACACGTGTTTTGCAAAGAAAAAGGGGAAGAATCGTCTCTGGGTTCTTCAGTCGAACGTCGCGGCGGCGTGACCGATACTGCGTGACAAGTTTTTCCGAGCGGAAAACGTTAGAACTGTGATTGCAAAAAGTTATTCAGATGATATCTTCGTGTATTTAATTAGTAAGGGTGGTGGGCGCGAAATTGTTGTATGTCATGGAACTATTGTCTGTCTATTGTCTGTCTAAAAATGAGGCGAAGTAATAAAAACTCATTATAAATGCAAAACCGATACAAGGTGGCACCCACTAAATGTGTCGAGTTCTCTAATGTTTTGCACGATACCTTCCGTAATCTCTTTATATTACGAGTGTTTCTCCCTGACCATTGGCTATTTCGTACGCCTCGACACATGCGAAGAACCACTCACTGGCGTACGGTCGGGAAAAATGACGAAATGTGCAATAATCGATAACTAAAAAAATTACGTGTGCGTGCGCGTGTGTGTGTGCGTGCGTGCGTGCGTGTGTGTGGGTGTTTGTGTGTGGGCGCGCGCTTGAACGAGATAGAGAGGGAAATAAAGACAACACTTCAGTACATGTATGGTCGTGCATTAATTTATGAAATTTTGCGGCCCTGAGAAGGGCCAGTTTATGAAAAGTTTTTCCCAGCCGTCACCTTCTCCTTGGTAACCTCAGTCGTCGTTGCCATCGTCGAATTCTTCCCAAACATCGGAATCTGAAGAAGAATGATCATTTGGGTTGATAATACTTGGTTCTATCAACGACTCCGAAATGTTATCCAACTGAAACATTTGGTCTTCTATTTTCAGAACGTGATTTATGCATTTTTGCCAATTTTCCTTGGAAACTTTACATATTGCTTCTTTAAGCAAATTTTTGACATCTGCTAATTTGAACGTTGTATTTGTTCTCGCCACGTCCCCTTTTATTTGTGCCCATATTAGCTCAATGGGATTCAGGTCGCAGTGGTACGGAGGAAGCCGAACCACTGTTATTCCTTTCGCCTTGGCTAATCCATCGACGACGTGCCTTTTAAAATCACCTTTACGTGAATTGGCTAAACGCAAGAGTTCTACTTTTAATAGGTTTTCGGCACATTCGATCTTTTTCGAGGATAACCATTCTGCGATACGTTGTTTTCGCCAAGAGCTATTTGGTAATTTCTCTTCTAATCGGGAATGGTAACTAGCGTTGTCCATAACTATTACGGAACCATTCGGAATTAGATCGATCATTTGACCAAACCATTCTTCAAACACGTCCGCAGTCATTTCTTCATGGTAGTCTCCTGTCTTAGTTGAATCAAAAATTAGTTCTCCCCCTTCAACGAAACCATCCTCTCTTCCAATGTGGGTAATAATAAGCCGTCGCCCTTTAGCCAACCTAAGGCTTTAAACCGGTGGACCGGTGGCTTCTAGAAAAGCTTGCCTTCGATTAGTTACACTGGTATCTTGCCAAAATTTTGGCACGGAATGTCCTGCGTTAATCCAAGTTTCGTCCAGATAGAAAATTTTTTTCATTTCTAGCCTACTCCTTCGAATATCGCGCAGGTAACTTCTTCTCCACACAATGATGTCATCTCTTTCCATCAATACAGATTTTCTATTGTGCTTCTTCCATCGAAATCCCAAATCCTTTAAAATCGTCCATAATGTACATCGGCTCATTTTTGGAAAGTTCTCGTCTTCTTGGACAGACAATAGAATTTTATCTAGTGTTGGAAGTTCGTTGCGGAAAAAGAAAGCGTGAACTTTTCGACGTAGTCCCCTTTTTAGAAATTCGTCTAAGGAAATTTTCGGACGTCCTGGAGACTTTTTCTCCGGTTGAACAGGGCCACTCTTTCTTTCTTTTAATAACCTGTACACTGATGTCTTACCAACTCTCAGCATCGCAGCGGTTAATTCCACGGTTTTATCCACACTCGCATCTAAATTTTGTTTCTTGATGGAATCGAAACAATTCAAAATTAGAACTTTCTCATTAACTGAGAACGGCGCTAATTTTGGGCGTTTCGATGGTCCTGGTAAATTCTCCATACTCCAATACGTATCTCCGTACTTTAAAAATACCACTATGAACACACAGGAAAGTCACTGTCAAAGTCTGTCTAATCACACACACGTACACGTCTATAAGCAATGCTGACTGACTACTGTCTTAGGCTTAAATGGAATAAATGGGCCGATCTTATACACATAACCACCTGATATGTTAATGCAAGCATTAAGCGCAATCAGTTCCTTTAACTTACCTAGAATTAACGAGAAAATAATAGCCGTCTAGTCCCTTCTTGGAATAGTTAATCACATAATCCGAACTTTAGTATTTATCTGCACCTCGATTAGACAGCACCCACTTTTGTACATCGGTAGGAAATGTAATACCTACCTTTTAATAAAACAATTATACCGGTTTTAAGGAAACTCAACATTACATGGACAATTTTAATGCATTTATTAATATTCGTTGATTTCTTTAAGAACGCCTCTGGTTAGCGACGAAATAATCGGTTTATTACTTCGCCGGATTCTTTGACAGGGTATAATCGATTCCAAAAGAGAAAAATCAACTGCATAAAATTCTTTATATACGTAGGTATAGTGGTCAAGAAATCCTCACATGTAATACAATGGAGAGAGTGAAAATTACGATATTCGACACTAGTCATCCTCTCATATACATCCTCAACAGCAGATACAAAAATGCAGATTATTATTGAATGACCAAAGCAACGAACAAGTGTTTTACGAAGAAAAAGGGGAAGAATCGTCTCTGGGTTCTTCAGTTGAACGTCGCGGCGGCATGACCGATACCGAAAACGTTACAATTTTTGATTGCAAAAAGTTATTCGAATGATATCATCGTGTAGGTATTTGATTAGTATGTGCGTATAATAAATTTATTAATTCGAGGTACACTTAAATTGTTATCGGCAAAGGTTTTTTCGGGAGACCTTTCGGGGAAAACAATGAAACCCTTAACAACGATGTTTTGGAACCAAACGAGACTTAGGTTTAGAACCTAATAATAATTAATTAATTATTAATAAAACCGTACAGTCGAATTCGAAAATGTTTCCTTTCCAATGAAAGCCCAATTTCGGCTCTCTTTTTCAGACTAAAACAAGGGGATTCTGATTGCCTTTTCTGTTTACGTTTCGAATGTAATTTGCCCCGTGGCTAATTGTCTCCGTGGCCGTGGTAATTAGCTTTCGAAAAAACCCGCACGATCGGACGGTACCCGTGGACGAATTAAAAACGTGCGCAACCCGTATATAATTTCTGCGTATGCGAAATTCCTCGGTTAATGAAACTCATCAGCGAGTCGTCAAAACCTGGATCCGATAAAGAGGGGAGGGGAGATTGAAGGCAAACAATTTTTGTTGACGCTACGGTTTCATGTGACCGATTTTGTTTCTACAAACGTATTAGAAAAATGCTTTTACTCAAAAATACTCATCATATAACGTAGAATACAAAGAATACACAATAAAAGTCAGTAAAACAATAATAATATAAATTATTCCTCATTTCGTAGCCCCGTCTAAAGCAGTACTCCGGAAGACCGTGACCCCTTGTCCAAAACACCCTAAGGAAAGCGAAATGCCGTTTTCAGTTTGAGGTTATGTTACTCCACTCCACCCACGTTACTGACATGTACCAAAAAGTGACCCTCCCAAAACTTAGGCAAAGACGTTATCATGGTACCTAGGCATAAAAGTAATTATTGTGTTAACGCTATGGTGACACACAGTACACTCGAGCTTCAGTGCTTTCATCTAAACCTACATCCGCCTTGACAAAATGGCGTTACCAGAACGGCTTCAGAAAGGGCAGCCAAGGTTTTAGTCCGAGCGAACTAGCAACATGTAGAAGAGATATTAAACATAGTCGGATACGAAGAATATTTTCGTGCTACTAGCAGTATTTTAACTTGCCACCAAAGGGCGCTGTAGTACGTCAACTTCTATACCGTTCAACCGATAGCAATGAAAATCGGTACAATTGGATATTTGAGTAAGTAGAATATTTTCGTGCTACTATTAGTATTTTAACTTGCCACCAGAGGGCGCTGCAGTATATCAACTTCTATACCGTTCAACCGATAGCAATGAGAATCGGTACAATTGGATATTTGAGTACGTAGAATATTTTCGTGCTATTAACTTTATTTTAACTCATCACCAGAGGGCGCTGTAGTATATCAACTTCTATACCGTTCAACCGATAGCAATGAAAATCGGTACAATTGGATATTTGAGTACGTAGAATATTTTCGTGCTACTATCAGTATTTTAACTTGCCACCAGAGGGCGCTGCAGTATATCATCTTCTATACCGTTCAACCGATAGCAATGAAAATCGGTACAATTGGATATTTGAGTACGTAGAATATTTTCGTGCTATTAACTTTATTTTAACTCATCACCAGAGGGCGCTGCAATGTATGAAATTGTATATCGTTGAACAGACTATGTGAATTGGTGCAAATGGGTATTTCAGCAATGAAAAAAGTGTCAAATTTTGCATTAATTGATTGTTAATATGTAAGTGAAAGTCGAAAGCGAATGACTCAATTTGATTCTGTCTTTGAATGGTATTGTAATACATGTCAAATTATTTATATTTAGGAAATAATATTGCTATTATTGCGTTATATGTTATGCATGGTATAAATGCTAATTCAAGTAGTAACTGTTAGGAGCGAGCGAAGCCGCTAGTATAATACAGAACTTTTAATTTTTCGCAAATAACTTCTTTTGTGTAAGTTGTTTAAAAAATTGTTAAATACCGAAGCTGTAGAGCGTTTTAAGGTCTACAAAAAAGTTTCATAACATTTCTGTACCAGATCGAAAACAAACGAATTACGAATTTTTATTCAACTGGACAGGCCGCCATTTTGTTTCCGATGTGGCTCGTCAACGCACTTAACCGAGATATTTATTCAAACTATTTTTGTGCCAAGTTTCATTTGCATCAGTTAAACAAAGCGCCCTCTATCGTGTTGACAAACTTCGTTGTTATCTAATATAGCTTTTCGAAAGGGGGTGTATTTCTATCGAAAAACCCGTTTTGGCCAATTTGAACTCTCCCTTAGCAACCTCTAGACAAAACCTGAAATTTCCCTACAGGGTATGTCCTTAATAACCCGTGTTGGTCTCATTCAAACCCCATTTTTCGTCACTATTTTGTATTATTGATCGGCCTATAACGAAGGAAGATATTCTCTTAAAGTTAAACCCAATATGAAATTCAGAGCATAGCTTGATTACAATGACGAAAATCCTAACTAATGTAATTTTTGTAAGGCATAGGGTCTAGGGTTCGTTTCTCACCTAGGGTATAATTTCCTATGAAATTATCCTCCCATTAGCGTTTATCCCTTGCGCCTTCTCCCTCCTCGTTAAATTAGTTCCAGGGGTATAATTGAAGTAGGGGTTCAACGCTAAAACAATACTTGACCCTCCGTCGAGGGCACACGTTCCTATTTTAATGCTAATAAGGCGTTGCCCATTAAATCTCCCCGCGTTTCGAATAACAACTTACAGGTCAATTTTCGTAGTTACAAAAAAGCCGCACGAGGGCGGACGGGAATTGTTAATGTGGCGAGGTACGACCTATACGCCATCTGTCGTCGTAAATGAAACGTTCCATTAGGAAAATGCTTCTAAAAATTGCGCGAAATGTGAATTCTCGAGCGAAGCCAAACGGAGTAGTAATAGTAAGGGTACCAATCAGCGGAGGAAACCCTTGTGATTGAACCGATTGACGTAAAATTTTGACTGGACGTGGGGGATGCCTTAAGGAACCAAAGTTATATAGTGTCGAAGGGTGATTTTGCCCTGGGGGTGGTTACCCCGACCACTTTTTTGAGGTGAATATTTTTTGGAGAAATAATCACAGAAATCGATAGAGGAATCAATTTTAAGCAACAAATGTTATATGAAGTTGTTTTGATAAATCAATACTTTCCGAGCAATTCGCGATTAGAAAGGTTGAATTTTTACATAATCAATGCATGGTTCTGGACAGTTTTTAACAAATAACACAAAAACCAGTGGTTTTAGCGAAAAAGTCGTAATGAACAAAACGAAAGGTAGTAAAAAAACAAATCTAATGGAGTTTCTTGTGTTGTTTTGAAATGTATATAAACCAAGTTATGGATTTTTGAAGTTTACCACACACAAAATTCGAGCAATCCAACGTAAAATAACATCAAAACGGTAAGATTTTAGCTTATTTAATAAAAACTGCATTAAAATCCGTTGCGTGGTTTAGAAGAAGTAAGCGTAGAAACAGACAGAGGCAGACATCGACTTTGATTTACGCAGAGACGCGTGCATACGCTTAGGCAGCGACGGTATGCGTTCCACACTTAACTTCCGCCGCAAAATAAAACCTGGAAATTATCCGAACACCATTATTCCTCCCCCCTTTAATCCCCGATGCTCGACATCGCGCCTCAATTTTGCCTAATTGAATTCCCGAGGCGCGTCCGAGTTTCATACGGCGAATACCGGCGATAATAAAAGACAATCGGGACGAGAAGCTGCCGACACTTAACCCGATTCTTTGGTCGGATGCAGGTCGCAATTAAAATAGGGGATGAAAAGGTGCGGCGCGAGGACGGCGGCCTCCACGGGCCTGTTTGTCCGTCCCTTTAATACACGTCGGGTGGAGAGTTAATGATCCATACGTGAGGGGAAAGAATTCCGCCACAAGGGAGGTTTTCGAAGATCGAAACCGTAGGTCTTTGCTTACACAAGCGGTCGGGAAAGGGAAATCGCCATGATGATCAACTTCTGGGAAACAAAAGCGAGTTGCGCAATAGTATATCGTCCCTGTAGGGTAAGGGACATCTTGTTTTATACGGCCCTAGTTAGCTAATCGAGTAACTAAAATAATACATTGTAGGTAGGCAACCAACCGTTAAAAACCCACTGTGAAGATGCTGTTTTCTTATTGGCTAGAGAGTCTATTCCTGGGGGAATTTCGGGCTTAACAGTTCCTTTTCAAAATACTTCTAAAATACAAAGATAATGAAAGCAAACTTTTATGCGTAGTAATGTTTAAATTTAACCGGACCTCCAATCTAATTACACTGTGACAATTTCTTCTGGATAGATTTAACCTCGTTAAGGATGTTCGATACCTTGTAGGGACAAACTAATACCGCTAGATGGCGATAGTACCAGAAACACCGAAATAAAAGATAAGAATATAAAGGCCAGCCCACCCGAGTGCCATAAAATATCCGCGGAACTGCAATAAAATCTAAGAGGTACTGATGTTTATAAGATCTGAACTCTTACGGTGGCGTTTGTAGCGACAACGGGAAATCATTACGTATCGAGTATTTTTTTAGTGTTCTTTGGTATCTACTTTTTTTATGAACTTGTGTTGTGTGACCCTTTCTCAAAAAAATGGTATTGCAAGGTACTCAAGGCCACACAATTAATAAATAATAAAAGTTTCTGAAATGTTACATAGCTCAGTTTTTCTCATTATTTATAACTTTAGTTCATACTGATTCAAAATTTTATTTTTAATGCTCATATTCGATAACAGACGAGGCGGAAATATTTCAGTCACATATTTTGAATGATAAATTTACCTAGTTAGTTTACAGTTCCTAGTTTCTGTTTCGACCAAACACTTACTTGTTACAAATTCACTTGAAGGGAGTTTACCATGAAATAAAAAAAGTGTTCAAGCCTTTGGAAGAACATATAAAATATATGTGCTAACGAAAGATATGAGCAATATGTTAGAAAGAAAGTAAAGATTGTAGAGGTAAATAATGTGAATTCTAATTGGAACATTACAATTTGTAATGGTAAAAATTGAAATTTACTGTATTCCTTTGCGAACGTGTGTATAAGTACCATTATTATTATTTATGTTATTTTCAAGTAATGATTTGTATAAAGAAAGACTTCATAAAAATGACATTTTTGGAAAAACGAGATCGAAATTGTATTTTATCAGCAATAAAAATAGGTCGTCTCCCTTATGGTATGAAAGTTAGTGATTTCGTGTAGTATTTAAAAATATCTATTCGAGGTATCCGAATGAGAATAATGGTCATAAATTTTATTGTCCGGTCACCGTGGTCGTGTCGAAACCTCCCACACCTAAGCTATTGGTTCCCTAAAGTGGCTTATCACAAAGCGGGCGGGGCTGTGGAGGGGCGTCATTCATTAATCTAATTTAGCTCTGCAGTTGATAATTACAAAAATTTAGAGTAATAACTCTAGCTGTCAGTAACAACTACTTCATTATTATTTTTCTGCGTGGCCCGACATTGCGTATTAGTCTTTACATGCAACTTACAGCAGTATTTAGTTATTTCTATATTTAAATCATAATTCTGGAAAATCTAAACATATTATTGACAAAAGCTTCTCGCACTTTTTTCGTATACAGAATATGAACTGCCTAGTGAAAGAAATTTAATGATTGACTGATTGGTTTGTCTTCTAGAGCTCACAGAAAATTGCATTATATGGTATACGGATATTTCAATGTATCGAACAACCTTAAGTTAGGCAATGCCGTAAGCTACAAAAATGAAAGGTGTCGTTTCTTACGCGAATTACGTCCAGCGGCTCGTTAGAGGGACCGAAATCGCGCCGCCCAGTCAATATTTAACCGTAAAGTTGGCCTAACTCGTAACTTTTCCGCCTCGCGAACTGATCGAATTAACTACAACAGAAACCAATAAGTTCGGTTCACGGTAAACAAGGTATCCGAGGTCCGTAGCGTTAATAAATCTCCCCCCTTGTACCTACGAGCGAAAATACATTTTTCAAATCCCAGTCCTGTTTTTCGTAGGAGGGGTCGACGATTAAATGAATTATTTTCCAGGTGAGACGCTTTAACTGCGGCACGTTTGGAGTGCCTCGGACGTAATTTAAGCCGCGACGGGTCGAAAATTTCGCCTGTGGGAGTCTCTACGTAAACCCTCGGAATGCACCGGAAATATTTACTTAATTGCACGTCTAATGTTTCAGCTGTGGGACTAAACTTCAGGTTGTGTACTTGGGAAATGATGGTCGTGAATACATCCACAGTGAAAATTAGCTGAAGGACTAATGAAATGTCGATTTAGTCTTAATTTTACTTTAAGAAGGGTGATTTTCCTTTTTTTTGACCGATATTTTCCCTAGGAAACGCCCTTTGACTGCTCCGTTGCAAACGAAATCTCTAAGAAAAAAGGCACCGAAGTCGGTGACGACCCGTAGTCATGTGCGCTTACTTTTATTGTAAAGATTATTTTCCTTCTTTTGATTGATAATTTCCTTAGCCATTGTCTGCTCCGTTGCAAACGAAATTTCCCAGAAAAAAGGCAGCGAAGTCGGTGACGATCCGTAGTCATATGCGCTTACTTTTATTGTAAAGATGATTTTCCTTTTTTTGATTGATAATTTCCCTAGGAAACGGCCTTTGTCTGCTCCGTTGCAAACGAAATTTCCCAGAAAAAAGGCAGCGAAGTCGGTGACGATCCGCAGTCATGTGTGCTTACTTTTATTGTAAAGATTATTTTCCTTCTTTTGATTGATAATTTCCCTAGGAAACGCCCTTTGCTCCGTGGCAAACGAAATCTCCAAGAAAAAAGGCACCGAAGTCGGTGACGATCCGTAGTCATGTGTGCTTACTTTTATTGTAAAGATGATTTTCCTTCTTTTGATTGATAATGTCCCTATGAAACGCCTTTTGTCTGCTCCGTTGCAAACGAAATCTCCAAGAAAAGAGGCACCGAAGTCGGTGACGATCCGTATCACGTGTGCGTGTGCGCCGTGCTTCCACGCGCATGAGTGCATTAGAAACTAGGTATATTCGTTTATTTAGCTCGACTTAGTTTCAGACACTCCTCTCACTAGTCGGGACTCTCACAATCGACTCCCCCTAGCTGAGACTCCCAATCATTCAATCACATACACTAAAATACTATTAATACACTTAAAACACTAAAAACACGTTCATCGTGCATAGGCCACGTCGTATCTCTAACTATATCTTTTTTGACGATTCTCTGGATTCATATTTGTGCTCCCCCTTCCCCATTTCCATTCCTAGTGCTGAGAACCTGCGGGAGGAGTCCTGAATGTTTGCTAACACTCTCTGGAGGTTTCGTCCTTCCGATTTTCTTCGTTCAAACTGTTCGGACTGCCAGTGGATTTGATGTCGAAATTTCTAATGGTCGATCATACCCCAGAAGGTATGTTCGATGATATTGGTATTGACGAAGGGCCTTTAATGCGAATATAACTGAAATTGAAACAAACAAGTGGTAGTTTCTTCAAAGCTCAGCTTGACAGTTTGTATTTCGTTTCCAGCTGTGTAACAATGAATATCCACAAGTTTTACATATTTAACGGCACTAACGTCTTTCATTGAAGTTAAGGCTAAAACATTTCCGACTCCCTTATGAAAGTATATGAAGCATAGGATAATTTGCTTTAAGATATTCCTTGTGGCTTTGTACATAGCGTGCATGGTTGTCATGTACAGGGCGATGTAAACTTCTTGCTTCCATCTACTGGTTAATTCTGCTCGAAGGACCATGCACAAGGGTATGGTTGTATGATCGGCTGTAATGTTAATGATAAACTAAGCGTGAATCTGAGATGATGTAGAGGGTAGTTTGGTTCAAGGTAGAGCCTTATTGGTTCGCTAGGTGGAAAAGTGGTTTTAGCGTAGTGGTTGCTGTGGAGGTGGTGGTGCTTTTAGGCAGGGCGTGTGGTAATGATATTATTCATTCAATTATACTCAAGAATTGATTTTGTATGAAAGGAAAGTGGGATGCCTCCCTTATTCCCATAACCCAAACCTACGAACTATCGGAACACCCTGTGAAACAGTTTAGCTTAGCGACAGCTACGAAACCGTCACACCTCTCGTTTCCTTACAATTTATTCGATCCAGGAAAACCTTCCTGGAAGCTAAACCGTCTCGAATATTCGCCGGGAAGGGGCGACGGCGATAAAAAGAGCGATTCCTCGAAACGCCACCCTTCGAACTTCGGCCGTCAGGGGGGATATTTAAAACCGGCTTCCTCCGCCGGATATGCTTATTCCGGGATCGATCCGGGACGTGCCGACACCGTCTACGTCGGGTCACGTATGTGATCCTCGGGTACCCATAAATCCTACGTTTCCCCCACCTCTGACCCGGCTCTTTAAGTTTCGACACGTCGATCTGTTTTATTACGGTGGAGGAGGTCCGCCCCCCCGCTACCTCCTCGATATATGCGAGTGCAAACACAGTCGGTCTCATATTTGAACTCCCTTCATAAAACGAACGAACAGGAGGGTAAACGTCGATTATCTGGTCGAGATCGCGATCATCTCGTCCCTAAATGTGTTTAGAAAAAGTGTAAAAACATGTTGTTTCAACCCTGATTATCTACAGATGTTGTAGTCCAGTCATCAGCCATTTTTGCGTGGAATTTTGGCAATCAAGGTTGATTTCTTTGAAAATTGGGATTTAGGTAGTATTTACAACCTTCTTCAAAGCTGGACCTGTGCCGAAGTGTGGTTTTTCTCTAGGGGTGGTAACCACCCTTTCTAAAGGTAAAAATTTTTTAATCAAAGAAACCCGGAAATCGATGGATTGACCAATTCTAAGCAACTTTTGATCTACAAAGTTGTTTTGTAAAGTTGATGTTTTTCGAGTTATTCACGATTGAAACTACAAATTCTTCATTGAAAAAACGAATGTTTTTTAACCGTCTTTCACCAATAACTTGAAAAGTTTTAATTTTATCGGAAAAAACATTCAAAACAAAACTGTAGCTAATAAAAACCAAAGATTCGTTTTTGAATGACCCCTGTAAACCCAATAAGGGCTGAGTTATTGCTCGTTGAAGGATGGTTATTTTTCGAGAACCTTGAAATTGATAATTTTCAACCCCCAATAACTGGAAACTGGTGAAATTTTTGGGAAAAACTCAATAGACCTTTTTTAAAGTACATCAAAATACCTTTAAAATGAGCATTAATAAAAGGCTTTTGCATTAGAATTGACTGATTTATAACAAAAATGAAGTAACATCTTTCTTTTTTTTTTAAATTTAAAGATTACACCCTCGTCATTACCACCTTGATAAAAATTAAGCGTAACCCACTTGCAATTAACTTTATTTAGGTATCACTGATATGATCCATGTGATTTAACCGGTTTAGAATGTTTATTTTAGAAAAAATAATTGTTTATAATGAAAATTTCATTTTCGTAATTTTGGAAAAAAATTGCATTTTCTTTAAATAAATCAAAAAATATTCTAGATATGAAAAAATGTTTCAATGGTTAGTTGCAGAGTTTGTCTCGCTGAAAATTTTGATTTTTTGTTTATCTTTGTATCATAAAAATTGAAGGAGATATGGCAGTTCGAAGTTTGCATTCGCGTACTAATTACAGCTCATCCAAGCCTTTTGAACGCAACCCTTTTCAAAACTACGGGTGGTAAAAACTTTTAACTAATTTGATCTTAAAGCGCTTGGAATTCCCTACAAAATGCATTTTTTAAAACGTTTCTAGCTTGGAAAATAAGGAAACTATCGTCGAAAAAAGGAGGGTTGAAGTGTTCAAAGAACAACAAATCTTTTGTCATTAATGAAATATTCTCAATTGCCCTTGAAATGATTTTAAATTTTAAAAAAATCGTTGAGATTGTTTTTTTAGTATTTCATACTTTTAGGCCATAATTTATAAGGGTTGAAGTGTCTTGGCGAATAATACTGTCATTTAAATGAAGTACAATGATTCCTATTTAATATAACGCAATTTTCAGTCACTTCAAATTCCAAAAAACATATTTAAAACCGGTTTTGAAAATTGCTACTCTCAGGGTATGATTTACGGGGGTTGCATTTGTTTTATTAATCATAAACTTGTTCGAGAATGTCAAGAAATCTACAAATAATTCATTTAAACTTTATATTAACTAAATGCATGCTAATATCTAAGATTCTTTAATATTTTGCAGTAAGGGATAGTTTTCACCCCTAAAAAATAAAAAGCACACTTCGGCCCATGTCCAACTTTGAAGAAGAGAGTAAGTAGAGCTTAAGTCCAACAAAACATGGGACAGGTAAAATCAACCCTTGTAACGTATCAATTGAGTGATTTCTTAAAGATGAAACCCTGAAATTGGCACAGATTAACGCTTTTAAATCATCCCTATCGCTCCCGTTTAAATAATTTTCCCCCTCCCTCCCACCTCAAAAATATCGTATTCGCCCCCGCATCCAATCGGCTGCCTCAAATTATAATCACTTCCGGCGCTTTTTCCCGTTCCGTCAACACGATCCCGTTTTTTACTCCGGATCTGATTTTTTTCCCGACAGATTGTTTGCCTAACCGGATCGATCCCGGAAAATAGTTATGCCGCTCAGGGAAAATATTTACCTTAATCTACGTCCGACGAAAGGAATTAAACATGATTATCATAACAACGGAACCCTGGATGATCAACCGGGAGGAAATCATATTTTATAAAATCGGCGGATGTGAAATTTGGCGAAGTTATGGAAGAAGGAATTTCGTGAAGATAATCACGCGTATTTGTTGATTTCAATGAGACCCGGGGAATTTTATTTCCCCCCCGACAAGTTCCAAAGGGAAAATTACCGGAATTTCTTCAAGTGTCGGGATTTATTTCGACTGGGAGCTCGAGAGTAGGAATTCAAAACCCAAATTATTAAGACTACGCTGAAAAATATTATTTTTCGCTACAAGTGAAACGCAAGGAACGTAGGAATGTATTACATACGAGGGGTATTCAAAAAGTAAGTTTCTCTAGTCTGGAGTTTCTCTCAGACGCCACCTAGCGGACTCGCACCGAACATGGTTTTAGTTTAGGGTAAGTCGATAAGAGCGGAATTGATTTTGACGGCCAAGATTACATAGTCTTTGACGGGAAACGTATGTCTAAGCCCAGAGGGGTGAGTAAATTGATGACGTAATTAACGCGCTTAATTGACAATTAAAAAACAAAGGGATGCAATTATTTAATCACCGAAAACTCTGGTAATTCCTTAAGGAATATTTAAAGATTACTTCAACACTCTGGCAATATTAAAATTTGTTGCTTTTCATGTCCTTTCTCAGGGGGATGAATGTGGCCATTTTTGCGTTTTTTCGAACTTTAAATAATTTATAACTCGAAAATGGTCAACTTTAGAGAAAAATCACTAAGGGCCTTTCTTATTTAAAACGTCCTGAAAAACCTAAAAAGTATTTTTCCGGGTCAAAAACAAGTCATTTTGGGTATTTATTTAAAAAATTGTTTAAATAATTTACGACCAGCTACTATTGAATACGATTCTTTAACCTAAAATTTTTATTTCATTTAAATATTAAATAAATCCATAAGTTTGTCAAAAAAAATTTAAATAGTATTTTTTTAAATAAATTTCGAAAATTTGGTTGTTCCCCGGACGGTTTTTTAGGCCTTTTAGTTCATTTTAAGCAAGAAAGGTCCTTAGTGATTTTTCCCTAAAGTTGACCCTTTTTGAGTTATAAATGATTTAAAGTTCCCAAAAAGGTAAAAATGCTATTTTCAACCCTGAAAAAGGAGAAAAAATTGAATGTTCCCAAAGTGCTTAAGTGCTGTTTAAATGTGCTTTAATAAAATCCTAAAGGGTTAAAGCGATTATACAATTGGAACCCTTCGTTTTTTAATTGTTAATTTAGCGCGTTAATTATACAGGTATTAGTGATTAACTCTACTTATGCTAACGCCCTATGGGGTGGAGACATTTCATTCCTTTAAAGAGTTGTTTTTCATTTCATTCTCAAAAAGTAGGCGCAATTAACTTCTATCCCGGATTGGTCGCGCTCCTCGTGTCCAGGCAGGTCACGTCTTAGCATAGTCTATACATACAACTAGTCGGGTCACTCCTTTGATCTCCTCGAAAAACCGGCATTTTTTGCTACCTATCATAAATCATTTTATAGTCCCCGTAAAGGATCCGAAACTGCAGTGTACAAGGGTAAAGCGAATGTGAAATCGATAATTTCATTAAACCGCCGACATACGGGAGGCGGACGAATTTTAAAGATATTCCAAGATTCAGACTAGTTGAAATTTTGTCGGCGCAAGATTATTTACAAACGTATAGGGCTGAAGTACACCATAAACAATTGTAATCAGGAATTTATCAGTACTTCTTGAAGTAATCGCTGTTTGCGAATTGTTAAGGATAAGGATTGAAAATCAGTTGCAGGACTTGAAAAAGGTTCGCGTAGTAGGTACACCTTAAACAGACGAAGTACTTAGAGATACATATATTTCATTGCTAAGATAACACATAATAGCAACCAACATATAAGTACATATGTAATGACCGTATTAGGTATAAATATAATGAAGTACAAGATTATTGTGTATTTGCAAGTACTTACTCCAGTTTTTACATGTTTTTTAATACATTTAATTTAGAATTTTCCTTATTAGTTTTTGATGTTTTATTTCTCTATTCGCAAACTTTAACATATAGGAGATTCTTAATCTTGTGTATGGAGAAATAAAATAAATATGAGGGAAATTGGGACATGGGTGTGAAAATTTAACATTTTTAAATAGATTTAGCAATGCCATTCTACGCCGTCGTATATACAGAGGTCGTCGAATTTGGATGTAAAAATTTCTTCTAATGCTACTGAATAATTAATAAAATCAATTGGAGGGACGTTTAAACCTCCAAATATCCCACCATGACTGCCTTTATATTTCTTTAGCTCGCAAAATTTGGTATTTCTATCGGATTTTTTATTGTTGCTGTAATTGACACAAATGTCACATGAGTGTTTTAAAATACACTTACGTAAAAAGTATCCACCGACATATACAAGTGCCTTACAAACCTTCTACAGTTTGTAAATTTCCATAGTCTGAAGTCTCAATGGCTAAAACTGATTTTTGTTTTTTCGATGATGATTTATTGTGCTGCAAAAAATACTTTTTCCAATAAATTTGGCGTTAGTCGTTGACAAAATGACCACAAGCTTCTCTTGTTCAGCCAGTAATCAGTCTTGGTAAGGGGGTTGAGATGACAAGAGGGGATGGTTTTCGGCAATTCGGAGAGCGACTACACTTATAATAACTGTATACACTATGGTCTTAGCGCTCAAAGATATTACGGCTTACAGGCGTAAAGTCGTGAAATTGACTTTACTTAGCTGCAAGTACTGTAGTGATGATAGACACAATCGTTTACCATCTGCTCTCATCAACTTTCTCAATGGCGCCATAGCAACTATCCCGATACAGAAACGGTCGTTACACTACCATCATTACCCTGTAACGTGCGATCTCAATTCCTCCCTATCCGTTCTTCTACTCCAGACGTCATGAATTCCCCATTTTTCCCAGGAACGGGCCCACCTTTCCGCGTCGCACTTAAATTAACTCCGGGTTCGGTAGTTTCGCCGCTCCGGGTAATTCCAGACGTCATATTTAATCGTAGGTGAAATTCGTTGAATTAACCTCGGCGCGTCAGAGAATGGGAACGTCGTAGGCGTATGTGCGGATTCATAATCGTCGCGTCACTTTAACTATGCAAAGTATGTAACCGAGTCGACTGAAGGGGAGTTCATTACGGAGTTTCGCCTGGAAAAATTATTTAGTCGGCGAAGGGGAGGATCGTGGGGAATTGCAAATGGGATGTCGGGTGTTTCATGGAGTTTTCCTTGACTGAAACTGTGGTTTTGTGTCACTTTCCTATTTTTAGGAACGTAGTTCACTAACAAGATTTTCTCGCTTTACGAAATGCAACCTATAGGCTTATACAAGGGAACTAAGGCGATCACTAGGGTTGCACATGCACCCCCTTCGATTTTTTAAATATATCTCGAAAACGAAGCATAGTTTCAGTATACTTTCTAGGAAACTTTTGATAGATAATTGAATTTCCCATCTAAGTAACTTTTTTAAAAAAATTTAGGACCTACTTTTCCTGTGAAAAATGTTCAAACCGAAGGAAAAAAGACAACAGAAATTCGATATTTTCACTCTTATTTACTTTTTTGCCTATAATTTCTTTTGGCTTAGAGATAGGTAAAGGCATTGCTCTACAGAAAGAAAAGTAGATAAAATTTGCTTCAAAATGGTGGGGCGCAAACCTTTCTTCGTTGAAAATTGACTGAGATATTGTCGCGCGAACATAGCCATTACCGTTACTCTCGATTTGCCGCTATTCGTTAAAGCAAAAGTTATTACTGAGTGAGGCAGTTTCTTGGTTACATAAGATACATGATATATACACCTAAATATAACATACACTCCTTAATTTGATTATCTATAGCTTGGCCCGTAGATATTGAATTTTCCATTGAAGAAACCCAAAAATAGTAAAATTTCTTCTTGGTGAAAACACCACTGAAGAAAAGCTTGTAGGCGGCCTTCTTAATTTTTTTGAAACAGAAATTCAATCAAAAAAACGTAAAAATTGAACGAAAATGGGTCGTTCAAGTGGTATTTCTATCGTTTCAATTTATTCACGCGTTTGAATGCAATTCAAATTTTAAATTTTTTGATAATTTTTCGATGGGAAATTAAATTCTCTATAAAAAGTTTTATATAAAGTATACCAAAATTTTGCTTCGTGTTCGAGATATAAAAAAACCTGAAAGGGGTGAAAAGCATTCTCTAATTTAATAGCACTGCGCGGTTCTTTCATTTTAAATGCATGATTGTAAAAGGTTGTCTTGTAAAATTGCTGAAAACGGATTTAAAAAGGATATTTTTGTTGAAAAATCTAAAAAAAATGTATAGTTAAACTTGGGCCTATATTGATATTGTCAAGGCTACGTGAGGTAGGGGGTTTGCATATACAGGGGGTTGAACTTGCTGTGAATAAAACAAATGATCGAAGCACTGTTTGGACCTTCGGATTTCCACAGCGCGAGGCGGGTCAGAGAGCATCTTCGTGGCGGTAGGTTTTTCTCGGTCTTCTCGCCTTTCCCCATTCTATTTATATTCGTATTTGGTTTGTGTTCTCTGAGCTTGTTGGTACAAGCTGTGTTATTTATCGTAACATTTCGCACCTTCATAGTCAGCGCGTTTATAAAAGTTTACGTTACTTCACCTTGACCGAGCCGTGATCACTTTTCTTGTTTTGTTGAGAAATCTGGTGGTCATGACAATATATTTGCATATGGCAACAAAAACAATCATATTACAAGTGTCACAATATTGTAACTTTTCTTCAAATTCATTGACAGCAAAAGCTTCCCACCTCCAATTAGGTTACTAGGGGTAGCTGTCTCGATTATATCTTTTCGATAATTATTTATCTCGGCGTAAACACACTTAATTGCTTTTTAATTGGCTTTATTTAAGGCTAATGTAGCAATCGCTTAAGTTGCTGTGTTAAAATTACCATTCAAATTGTTTGAAATAACTTGATGCTCTCCTTCATTTCAATGGGATGGTAAACCCCTATATTTTGGTTAAATCTCATAAACTAATAGAGAATGTGAAAAGCATATTTCTGTAATTAAAGTAAATAGCAAACCATCAGCGCAACTTTTTTTTTTAATTCTGTAAGTGATTAAAACCTAAAAGCCAGCCAAAAATTCGGAGTAATGATTTTTTTTGGGGTTTTTGCTTATATAATGGAAAGTTTGGGATGAATCGCGTTACTGCCCATGGGACATATGTAGAGAATTGAAAAACCTTTACGATTCCGTTTTATAAACTGTGATTGGACCATGTTTCGCCGAGAAAACCCGGAAAACTATCAAAAATGATTTATTTTTAAAGAAATTCATAACTTTGGCAATTATCAGCATTTAGAGATGATATTTCCGAAAATGATAGTTTAGGACATGTATTTCAATCAAGTGCAAGATAAAATTCATTACATAAATAGTTTTTTCATAATTGCAGTATAAACAAATTCAGTCAATATTTTGCAAAACGGATCCCATTAATTATAATTAACATGTTTTAATTCTCTAAACAGATTCTAAAAGTATAAATCATAAATTGCAATTCGCCAATCTTGTATTTTTAATAGAATTAATCTGAATATGTTAAAAAGGCTTATAAACATAGCGCGAAACGTGCGATAGCCAAGCGGAGCAGTAATAGTGGGGGAACGCAGTATTGAAGGAGAAGAGTCAGCGGGTTGCATACACATCAGGCGCAAACATATTACATATGTAGTATTTTTGACTAAATGGTTCTACAGAAAAATCGAACGGGGAAATTTCAAAAAGTTTTCGCCACGACTCTTACTGATTTTTCAAACTTCATACTGATATATCAACAGGTAATTCCAATAACTATACTGTAGTGTAATTGAAGAATTTAATATAAAAGGCAATTTAAACACAAACAGGAGAAGAGGATCCCTCACTATATCGCCGCTTGGAGAGGATACAGCTGGCGGCATGAACAAAGCGGCGGTATCCGCTTTCAGGGGGTATTTAATATTCGATATTAAGTCTAAAAATTAATACAATTAATTATTACTATCTCTAGTATTAATTACTTAAAAGGCGAAATCGAGAACGAGGCAGAACTATTAAGAGAGCACTAATTACCTCCACTACGTACTTAAATATCTTACATCTATGAAGGAGCGATTAAACACCGACAATTTTAATTTACCCACCGGGGATTAAATCAAACCCCCATCCCTCAGACATCTGTCAACTTCGCAAGAGACAAATCCACCTCGTTTCCTTTTGGGGACGTTTTAATCCCGCACCGAATCGCCACAATAAATTTTGATTTTCGATAATGGGGGCACGTCTTAATTTGGCGCGAGGTTCGCTGTTTACCCCGTCGGAATGCAAATCGGTCCCCCTTGTAATCGTCGATTAGGGGCGGGCAAACACCGGCGTTTTCCGAGCCGGACCGTGGTTTAATGAAATCGACGATTTGGTGTACTTAACGGATGGGGATCGATTCTTAAACGGGATGTGTTTCGGTCGAGACAGGAACAAATTCCAAGGCAATGTGAACGTTGGAAAGGGTGGAATCGTCAAGGAAAAGTAACTCTACTCTAGAAGATTAAAAATAGTAATGGAAGAATAAAGTCAGACAGTATTATAAGTAATGCAAATATTAAAAAAAAGACGACATACTAAGATTATAGGCAAGAGTACATAAATACCAATTTTATCTACATTCTACATCCACTTTCCATCCTCCTTAAAAAGGAATCAAATTATTTATTCTCCATGGTCATGGACGACATACTAATATTATAGAAAAAAGTGAATGAATACGAATTTTATTTATATTCTACATCTACTCTCCCCCTAAATTTCAAGTAGCCACGTCTACCCTTCTTACAACGGAATTAAACTTATTCTCTATCACGAAGAAACACCTGCTTACGGGTCGTGGGCAGCGACGCGCCCTACTGGCCAACTTCTAAATCAGAGATCGTTTATTGGTCGAAAAACAAGGACTATAAGGAAACGTTGTCATCTTGGACGACATACTAATATTATAGAAAAAAGTGAATGAATACGAATTTTATTTATATTCTACATCTACTCTCCCCCTAAATTTCAAGTAGCCACGTCTACCCTTCTTACAACGGAATTAAACTTATTCTCTATCACGAAGAAACACCTGCTTACGGGTCGTGTGCAGCGACGCGCCCTATTGGCCAACTTCTAAATCAGAGATCGTTTATTGGTCGACAAACAAGGACTTTAAGGAAACATTGTCATCTTGGACGACATACTAATATTATAGAAAAAAGTGAATGAATACGAATTTTATTTATATTCTACATCTACTCTCCCCCTAAATTTCAAGTAGCCACGTCTACCCTTCTTACAACGGAATTAAACTTATTCTCTATCACGAAGAAACACCTGCTTACGGGTCGTGTGCAGCGACGCGCCCTATTGGCCAACTTCTAAATCAGAGATCGTTTATTGGTCGACAAACAAGGACTTTAAGGAAACATTGTCATCTTGGACGACATACTAATATTATAGAAAAAAGTGAATGAATACGAATTTTATTTATATTCTACATCTACTCTCCCCCTAAATTTCAAGTAGCCACGTCTACCCTTCTTACAACGGAATTAAACTTATTCTCTATCACGAAGAAACACCTGCTTACGGGTCGTGTGCAGCGACGCGCCCTATTGGCCAACTTCTAAATCAGAGATCGTTTATTGGTCGAAAAACAAGGACTATAAGGAAACGTTGTCATCTTGGACGACATACTAATATTATAGAAAAAAGTGAATGAATACGAATTTTATTTATATTCTACATCTACTCTCCCCCTAAATTTCAAGTAGCCACGTCTACCCTTCTTACAACGGAATTAAACTTATTCTCTATCACGAAGAAACACCTGCTTACGGGTCGTGTGCAGCGACGCGCCCTATTGGCCAACTTCTAAATCAGAGATCGTTTATTGGTCGACAAACAAGGACTTTAAGGAAACATTGTCATCTTGGACGACATACTAATATTATAGAAAAAAGTGAATGAATACGAATTTTATTTATATTCTACATCTACTCTCCCCCTAAATTTCAAGTAGCCACGTCTACCCTTCTTACAACGGAATTAAACTTATTCTCTATCACGAAGAAACACCTGCTTACGGGTCGTGTGCAGCGACGCGCCCTATTGGCCAACTTCTAAATCAGAGATCGTTTATTGGTCGAAAAACAAGGACTTTAAGGAAACGTTGTCATCTTGGACGACATACTAATATTATAGAAAAAAGTGAATTAGTACGAATTTTATTTACATTCTACATCAACTTTCCTCCTAAATTTCAAATAGCCACGTCTACCTTACTTATAAACGGAATTAAACTTATTCTCTATCGCGAAGAAACATCTGCTAACAGCTCGTGTGCAGCGACGCGCCCCATTGGCCAATATTTAAGTCACAGATCGTTTATTGGTCGAAAGACCAGGACTTCAAGAAACCGTTGCCGTCATGGACGACATACTAATATTATAGAAAAAAGTGAATTAATACGAGGTTTATTTAAATTCTACAACTACTTTTCCCCTAAATTTCAAGTAGCCGCGCCCACCCTCCTTAAAATGGAATGAAATTATTTATTCTAGATCACGAAGAAACAACTGCTTACGGGTCGTGTGCAGCGATGTGCCCTATTGGCCAACCTTTAAGTCAGAGATCGTTTATAGGTCGAAAGGTAAGGACTTTAAGAAAACGTTGTCATCTTGGCGCGGTTTTTAGGTTCGCTGCATGACAAGACGCCAGGAAGAAGGGGTAGGAAGGTAAGTTTTGGTATCCATAAGCAAGGGTCCCTAAGATCTGAAGAGACGCTTTGTTGGTCATGCGTTGGACCGCTCCGTTGTATGAATACTGAAACACTGATACACTACTGAAATTACTGCTTCAGCCCTTGGAAGGGCGACCCTACCGACGCTATCTGAATTCGCCACTTAAGTGACAATTTAAGGTACGCGCCATGTATTTACTTCGACAAGTTAAGGCAACTGCAATTCAGAGATATTCAATGGTTTTAAAAGCACGGGGTTTAGTTAATTGTATAAAGTATGAATGAGAGTATGGAGACAATGTGTAGGTGAATCCGCTCGTGTTAATGAAGAAAACGTACAGAACTCATTACTGAATAAACGGCCTGAAATTCGACCAAGGGTACAACGAAGAAGGCATCTATCATTACCGTCCTAGTTATGCGTTATAAAAAATTTTCTTAGACAATAAAACGATCAATAGATTTTCTATTTAAGGCCCTACTTAAGTCATATTGGTTAAGCCACCTATAGGACAATAGCGACTCTCCCAGAGCGACCGCGCAGTCCTTACTTATATTACACCATATGCCATGCCCGATCAGAACGCGGAACACACGATCGTTCTAACTTTAGGCTAGTTCCATTGTACAACCTTTTACGTTGTTATGGATAAGTAATCGCGGATTTGTTATGAATTAATTTACGTAAGTTACCTAATGCGAGGACCATCTGACCGTCGCGAGATTGTACGTTCTCCTCAAATCTGGGAAGGGCGTTCCGTGGTTCAGCGAGTTGTTGTATCGTTCGGAGGTTAAAAAGCCATTTTAAATAGTTTCCTTTCCTCTATTGGCTGAAGGAGAGAGAGACGGCCGTTCTCGGACCAATTCCGAAACAGTTTTAAACGCGCCATTTTGTCGAAGGTGGATTTGGATTTCGTGAGAAGCGTCGAAGCTCGAGTGACTTAAAGCAAAATTAGGGATTACTTATCCACAACGATGGCAAAAGGCGTGCAATGGAACTAGCCTAAAGGCCACAATTGTGTGTGCCCAATTCGTGCCAGACGTAAGGTAAACGTGACTTAAATCATGTGAAACCAGTCAAAGTGTAAGTATTTCCTCTACTCCTGTGATTAAACCATAATGAAAATTTCTAGCTTTAGTACAGCTATTCTTGCAATAACTTCAAAACCTCCCACTTCGCTAAAGGAAGTATAATCAACTATTGGAAGGAATCGAATCTCCAAGGCAATTCCAAATTTTGTTTTTCACTTGTCTCGAAAAGAAAATTCCCTTGCGACAAGGGAGCGCTCCACGCCTGGATACACCATCTTAATTACATTAGCAGCTACGTATGTCTCCATCCTCTAGGAGATAAATTACATATTAATGGCGGAATCTCCCAGGAAGTGGATTCCGAGATTACGTCGAAGGATATTCGACGATAAGACGGAGCTGCGCCGACTTTATGCGTCGCTAATGCGAAATCAATTACCCGTTACGAGGGGAGGATAGATAAGGTGGAAGGTCTTACCTGAAATCAGCACTAATACGATCCACATGATCCCGACCAAGCTCTTCATCATGTGATTGTCGCGTCATGTCCGCATGGCACCCCCTTCAGATCCCTGGAAAAGATAATACGCGTTAAAAAAGATAGCAGCTCTATTACAAAAATTGTATCTTAAATTGTATTTTTCTCAATTGAAATCTAACAAGAAAGTATAGAGATAACCCAACAATTTGTTTTAAGTAAGGCTTAAGTTATGCGGTTTAATAAAAAATATGTAAGGATGCCAACATCCCTTACTGTAGGGATTGAAATAAGAGGTTAAGCATGCTTAAAAGATCGATAACCTTTTACTTTCCTTTATTGTAGCAAAAAGAATATAGTTAAGGAAAAATTATTAGGACACCATCAGCCCCTAAATTAGGGGTTGAAACCAGGATAAAAGCATCGCAGAAAGTTTTTGTAAAGGGTTTTATGGACGCTGAAAACGATCATATCTTTGTGTGGAGGGTTCCCCTTTATCACACCCTAACTCCAGGGGGCTGAATGGTTAAAAACCAGAAAATGCGCTGAAAAATATTGTAAAACATATTCGTGGGTGATTAAAACGATCCCAATAACCATTTCTTCATAATTCTCAACTGTATGGATGGTTGTTTGTTATCGTTCACCTTTCTAGGGGTAGAAATGGACTGGGCTGAATATTTACAGCCCCTAAATTAGGGGTTGAAGCCGAGTGAGTGGATAAAGCATTGAAACCCGTAGAAAATTTTTGTAAAGGGTTTTCGTAGTCACTGAAAACGATCGTATCTTTGTGTGGAGGGTTCCCCTTCATCACCCCCCAATACCAGGGGGGTAAATGGCTAAAAAACAGAAAATTCGCTGAAAAATATTGTAACAAATATTCGTGGGTGGTTAAAACGACCCCAATAACCATTTTTTCATAATTCTCAACTATACGGATGGTTGCTTGGTATCGTTCTCTTTCATAGGGGTGGAAACGGACCGGGCTGAATGTTTTCAGCAAAAGTAATGGTACCCTGTAGATAAAATGAGGCGTCCTTTCGAATTTCGATGTTATTTTGAACAACCACCCCTCCTAAGGGGTAAAAAAAGGGATAAATGAAACTTTACGTTCAATTGCGGTCTGCTCTTACTGCTTTAGACATGAAATTATGTGTTCTCACGGTTTATATAGTATGCTTCAAGTACCAACCCTCCGTAAGGGGTGAAAAGTGGTATTTTTCTAAAAAAAGTAAAGAAAAAGTATTCTTACAATGTTTTTACGGAACATGTATCAAAATAAGTATATTTCTGTACTAGAACCAGCCAATAGGTGAAAGAATCCCTCAGGATGTAAAACTCCACCCTTTCTAAGGGATGAAATATATTTTCAACGTTATCAAAGTTATTCTGTTATTGTTGAGAATGTTGTGATTATTTGATTCGTTTTTGCAATAAGCCTATACAATAAAAAATACTTTAAACCTATTTCAACCCTCTATACAAGGGATGAAACGCAATAAAGGTGGTTTTAAAAATATTTCACGAAATCTTCATGTATTTTTATGTGCTTACGAGTTTATGTTTGTATAAAAAGAAGATTGAATACTTGAGATCTCGCTAAGGGTGAAAACTGGGGAAGCTTTTGGAAAAAAGAATGTTGGAAACAAAAGAAAGTTACAATATTTTTATATTCAATTTTCATTTCTAAATGTTCTTACAAAAATAACTCTTGCGAGTTAAGGGGTTAACTGGTACCTCAGGGTAACGTTCTAGAGCATTTCGTTTTTGAGCCTTTTAGACAATCTTCACGTTTTCAGCTTCAGATTTTCCGTTCGCAACACTGGAGGGGGCATGAAAAAGAAAAACCATCCCCCAAGTACAGGATTATGAGAAAACGCATTATAAAACCTTGTTCAACACCCCCGAAAACCCTTCCCATTGTAGCCACTCACCTCATATTTCAATCCCTAATTTAGGGGTTGATTGTAACCTAATAAAAATTTCCTTTATTTCCCTTTGAGGTACTGCAAAAGCAACTGTTATTATATAAAATAACGACGTTATTATTATTACTGTTATGCGTCGATGCTGAGGAATATTTGTGGGAACATATTTAGGAAGTTTCATTAGCGTCAATACATCCACCCCCTAATTAAATCATTGTTAAGCGCTACACAAAGAGAATTACTTTACTACGCAAAGCGCTAATCATCGTATAAGGAATAAATTAAACACCAGCGGTATTTAATGTGAAATTGTGTATTCCTCCAATATTCATTGAATTCCTCAGCGACGTGCAAAGCAATGTTTTTCTCTAATGCTACAGTTAAGTAAATAATACTCTCCGTTCCCGTGGTATAAATATTACACGAAAAAATATGTTCCCGAGGTGATTAATCAAGGACCAGGACGTGTTCCTAAGAACGAGGGGTTAGGAGAGCAAATGAGTATACTGGATCGGAGCCAAAAATAAACAGGGCATCAGGAATGCGTAATAATTTATTACGTATTTGAAAAATGCCCCCAAAAAGATTGTAAAAGAATTATCAGAAAAAAAGTATAACTAACAGTAACAGCAGAAAAACAGGATCTTTCCTTACATTTTTCAAAAACAGACTGAATGATTCAAAACCTTTGAAACTCCTTTAAACCCATTGGAATCGCCTTGAGGTAAAGACAGCTCAGAAATTCTTAAGAAAGTATTATCTAAATCACCATATTAATTAAGACAACTCCTGCATCCACTAGGAACACGCAATGAAAACCTCCCTGTAACTTTTTAAAAGTTTCAGGAACAATATGAATAACACCCTTCCCAGATTTGAAGAGAATTTCTAACATCGCGAAAGACACGAGAACAGACATGACTCGAGATGACTTATCCATAACGATGGCAAAAGTTGTACAATGGGACTAGCCTAAAGACTAAAATTGCACGCCAGACAAATGAGATATCATGTGACGGACCTAGGAGAGTCGCTATCGCTCGCTAGGTGGCGTTACCAATACCACAAGTACCAATACCACAAATGAAATAAAATAAACGTAACAGGCAAAGTAATTCAAATTATGCAGTATCAATTAGTATATATTAATTGATGTTTTCTTTAAATTTTCGCCCTAATTTCTATTTGAAACTGATCATAAAACCGTTTGTCGAAACGTAACGCGTATTCTCTATTTCAAAAAAGTTTCAGGAACAATGAGTGACGTCGACATTTTGAAAATTCCCTCTACTCTGCATTGAATAACAATTTGAATGCCCTTCCCAGATTTAAGAGAAATTCTAACGTCGCGAGAGACACGAGAACAGACACAACTTGAGATGATGACATTCATAACGATGGCAAAAGTTGTACAATGGGATTAGCCTAAAAACTACGATTACATGCTAGACAGGTGAGATATCATGTGACCGATATGGGAGAGTCGCTATCGCTCGCTAGGTGGCGATACCAATACCACAATGAAATGAAATAAACGTAACAGGCAAGGTAATTCAACTTATGTAGTCTCAATTAGTCCATACTAATTTAGCTTTTCTTTAACTTTTTCATTAAAATCGGTTTAATTTCTACTTGAAACCCATCATAAAACCCCTTCAGTCGAAACAGCGCGTTTTCTCAACAATGTAAATAACGTCGACGTTTTGAAAATGCCACCTACTCTACAATAAATAGCAATTTGAACTCCCTTCCCAGATTTGAAGAGAATTTCTAACGTCGCGAGAAACACGAGAACAGACATAACTCGAGATGACTTATCCATAACGATGGCAAAAGTTGTACAATGGGACTAGCCTAAAGACTACGAATACATGCTAGACAGGTGAGATATCATGTGATCGATCTAGGAGAGCCGATATCGCTCGCTAGATGGCGTTACCAATACCACAATGTATTCTATTATATAATTTGCAACGGTTCACAATTTAAACATGTAACCCTAACCCTAACACCGTCCATCAGGCGATGGCGCGTCTCAATTAAATCCGCGGTAGAAACTGAGCGAAACGACGTCGCAATTCGTAGCTAAATGGACGTCCACTTTAATTAACGGAGTTCCCGACAATGACCGAATTATTTCGTGGCGGGCGCGGAAATTAATTCCGTCGGGGGGGCCGTCGCGCTTTTTGTGTAATCGACGGCGAAAATGAGGCACGAGAGATGTCGTCTCCACGATTAAAACAGTACATTTCGACACGGGAAATGTTCGAAACGTCCCACCGCGTAATTTTTTCGAAGGGATTCGTACCAGTCCCTGAACGTTTAAAACACACGAGTCAAACTCTCTCGAAATAGCCCGTCATACAAAATCCACCCCCTGTAATTAACATATCCACAAATATTTTATGTAATAGCCATTAGTATCCTCCGCCATACGACAGTGTTGCGGTATGGTTAATTCATGCTTTGTCAGGGGTGTTTTCATTGGCCGTACACCGCATACAACGCTACCGAGGCTATTAAAATAGAGTTTTAACCATAATTTAGTATTAAACTGACGGAATAACAACGGGAATACACACAGAGAGAGAGTGAGAGAGAGAGAGAGAGCAAACATCCCTCGCTTTCCTCTCTATCGAGTTGAAAAATTCCGCCGGAATGGAATAATAACCATTTTATTCGACCGTTTTCACAAGTTTTAAAATGCACACTTTCCACCGTTTTATAACTTATAAATTCGATTTTCAAAGATAAATCGCTTACATGTTTATCATAAACTACCAGAATGCCAATTTGATTTAATTCTACTGGGATACACGATATACCTTCTCTAGCAATAAATGAAATGACTTCCCACGTCAAAAAGGATGAACGGCTTTGCCACAGTACGAAGATTATAACAGGTATCGGCAAATCCCCATGGGCAATCGATCGTGGCTCGTAACAGGTCACAGGCTCTTCGTACGAAGCAGGAAATTACTTTTATGATCCTTACCGGCCTATACATCCTCAAGCACATTTGCATAAGTGACTACATTTTCCGCTAGATAAGGTAGGTGGTGTATAGGTATTACACGGGACTAAATTTACGATTCAGTAGTGAATACAACTAACACCAACAAGAATACAGCGACAGCACCAATTTTGGCCAATCAGCGTACCGCACCATCAAAATAAAAAGCGCATTAGAAATCTGATTGCATACAGTCCTTCCACAGTCAGTTTGCAATGGTAAAACTGCTTCAAAGGAGCCGGCTCCATAGGTTTGCCGTTTAAAAGTTCTATGGACGAATTAGTAATAATTTAAAGAAATTTTTCTCAAACAATCTTCAGGAGACGAGACGATGTGCAAAACTCTAATATCGATAATTTCCAGTCTTGCAATTTTGATTGCATATAAAGCATTTGTTGAATTACATCCTTGGATGCTTCGTCGATACAATTTTTAATTTAATTTAATAACACCGCGCGCTGTTTTATGCAATTTTTCACCTTTTAAACAACAATAAATATTTAAAAATACCCTTTGAATTTCCAAATACAAAAATTCCCAAATTTTTCTGCGTTTTCAACAAAATTCGCTTGTCGGACAGCCGACAGATCGATAAGTAGAGCATCAACAACCTGTGTTAAATCAAACAGCCTCCATCATAATAACTCGAAGATTTTCCTTAATCGATTTATTCACTATCGTCTGTTTAACATTTGTCCTTACATAAGGCCATTTCAATTTGAGAGTCAAACAATACCATCTGTAATTATCGCAATCTTCCCCTACACGTAGAAACAATCCGCACAAAAGATGGCCCTGGAACGGATTATGAGGGCACGTGGAACGATTCCCTGATGGCGACTCCAGAATCAATACCATATATAAACTCATTGTGATTGTGATTTAATTTTAATTTAAAATTTGATTGTGATTGTATCTGTGTAAACATTGTTTGTGACGTATTGCCATACGCTAAATAAATAAGTAACGCAGATGATTTGGTGGTAATTGCACAGAAGAACGAAGATTTTTGGAATATCAAAAAAGAGGCTTGCAGTAGGACTCAATACATGTGTACTGGAAGAGAAGAATCACCCGACGACTTGCAGCTAGAAAGAGAAAAATCCAGAAAGTAAAAGAAATGCGAGTCACTAGGCATAAAACTAACAACACTAGAGTGAAGTGATGAAACAATTAAAGACAGAATATCTAAGGAAGAAAAATAATGGAAGTATTGAACCCAGTATTGTGCCAGAAGCACGAAAGAAGAAAATCTCTGATACAACAGAACGACCAATGTTTGGCAGTCAACGCAAAAGTATCAAGGCAGCCTACCTGTAATGGAAATGGACTTCTGGTGAAGAACAACAAGGAGATCTAGACTGAAGCACATAAGAAACAACGAAATCAAAAGAGATGAAGGCATAGAAACGCAACAACTGATTTGCTATGGGCACGTAAGTTGACTGAAAGAAGAAAGACTTACAAAAAAGCATTAGACTAGATTAGAATAGAAGGATTTATAATCACGACCTCATATCGTTGTCGCACGAGTTGTAGGCATCAAATAACATTTGGACAAATTTAACTCTCCAAATTTCTAACCTGGTAGCCTTATAATTCTGTAGTACGGTGTTGTAGCTCTTTAGCAACAGTTAGAATATAAGGCAGAAAATTCAAAGAGATGGAAATTGGGAGAAGGACACAAGGTTCAGTCAGGACACGAAATCGGTAGTATTTAGGAAAAAGGGTTCCAGTAAAAGGGGACTAGCAGCTCAATGATTCAGCAAAAGGCGAGGTATTCATTTGAGAAAAACCTTTGCTGCTGTAGCCAGATAAAGTATTTCTGACTTCAATTGCTGTACAATTTGGCATGAATATCAGGCAACAGAACTGGAGCTGTTTATGGAACCTCTAGAGAACTCCTCGAGAAGACAGAGTTGGAGGAGAAGATCTTGGAAAGAAGACAGAAGATACACTCGAAGAATCGAAGCAGGGAAATTGGGTTTAACTTAAGGCATCTTGAGTTCTTCTTAACTTAAGGCAATTTATTGCTTAATAAAACCTCAAGTTAGTCCTGCGACGTCCTTCTCGATGTAGACGAAATTAATTTATTAAATTAGGGAAACAGTAGCAAATAATTTGAAAAAGCGAGTTGGAGAAATGGATAGAAGTATTCCGCGTTTGTATATTTCGCTTGAAATAAAGTAAAAGCGTCTCGAGCGACGGCGATGAAAAGCTTCTCACGCCCCGCCACGCCAAAACATTTATTGAATATCGGGAATACGAGTACTAAACAAGAGTGAATATAAAGAATTCACTTAAATATTCCGGGATATATATTCCCGGCACTCGATCTTACAGAATTTTCCACTTTGTTTTCGAAGCCCCGCTCCCGAAATATCCCTGATAAGTTACTTCGAACTTCCTCGGTTTTCGAAAGTGTCCCGACTTTCCCGCGACGCCTTCGGAATGTTTGTAGCCATTTAAAACACTCCGGGAGAGAAAAACGGGAGGCATCTAAAACGACAGCAGAAGTTCCCTTGAATCCTTCAATTACCGATCTGACGTGATTAATTAAGGGCGCATGACGTGTCGTCATGATCAATAAGGCCGTTTATTATTTCGATAACTGCGTGCTGCTTAACCGATGATGAATATTTCACGAAGAACTCAAACAAGGGGCGCATAAATCTTAAGTCGTAGTTTTCTATTAACAACGAATGGTCGCGCGATTCATTTATTCGCGTTGAATGAAAAATGATGAATCCTTTTCCGCTCCCGTTTTTTCCTTATCGCCAGGATGGGAATGACAAATTTTAAAATAATCGTTCATCGGGATCGATCCCCGGGAAGAAGTATCAGGAAGTGCGAAAGTAAGAATTGTTAGAGAATCTTCATGGATTTCTTTTCTTCAGAAATAAAACGGCTCGCTAAGACCACAAGATTATTTAAATACCAATAATTTTTACACAAAACTATTGTCCGGGGGACAATAGGACCTTTCGCCTCTGATCTATTGTTTATCGGTAGCCGACTCTCATGAATTATTCCCCCTATTACTTGGTGAAAATATATTATTGTGTTTTGTTCGAGCATCCCTTCCCCATGACGCTAACCTCTTTTTAAGTGGTCGACGAGAACAACAACAAACGAGGAAATCCAAGAAGATCTTAATCCAGGCGATGGAAACGAGATTAAGAGCGATCCATCTCTGATCTACCGGTGGGATCGGTGTACAGGTACACGCGATGATTTCATCAGGAATTAATCAGTGCGCGAAATATCGTCGATAAACGCAAAATACTGCAAATCAGTCAAACTTAGTTTTAGTTCGAGTCGTTTCCGGAAGGAGAAGTAGCCAGTAAATTATCGACGGTGCCTCATATTTCTTTCCTCTCCGTTTAAGCAGTCTGGCAGAAGAAACAACACATCTTTACTCGTAGTAGTACACATACGGAATTGAGTGTTTGATGAATCGAACAGATCTTGAAAAACAGGGTGTAATGTACTGGCGAAGGCGTTCATAGCATTGTGACAGGCTGATTAAACAGAGAGGAAAGCCTATGCAAGTCTAAGGGCGGGATGTCACATCTTGTCCCATTAGTTAAAGCTTGATTCTCATGTGTTAACGCCCCCTATTTCTTAATACTTTATTCTGTTCCAACCATTTAGACAGGCTTCTTAAACAGAGAAAAAAAAACAAATCTGAGAAATCGTCTGCAGCTCTAAGGGCGGGATATCACATCTTGCCCCATTAGTTAAAGTTTGTTTCTAATGCGTCAAGACCCCCGTTGTCTTACTACTTGACACTTTCCCATCCATTTTGACAGATTGCTCAAACAGAGAGAAGGTACAAGTTCGAGAAACCGTCTGCAGCTCTAAGGGAGTGATGTCACATCTTGCCGCATTAGTAAAAGCTTGTTTCTAATGCGCGAACGCCCACGTTGTCTTACTACTCGGCCATTTCGAAGGCTGCTTAAACAGAGAGGAAACAAATTTGAGAAAGCATATGCAGATCCAAGGGCAGGTTATCCTACTTGCCTCACTAGTTCAAACGGGCAAGGAATGTTTTCGCCCTTGTGCGATAATTTATTGGCAACTTCACCTATCGAAAACGACTCGATTATAAATATTTGGTGCGGAATTATTGAGGACCATCTTCTGCTCTATTCGATCAAAAGCGTCCAGGCCATAAAAATGTGATTATTAGAGCTTTTTAGGAAATAAATGGAAAAAATAGAATATTTCATAATTAACACCCTGCAACTTTATAATCCACAACTTTTGGACTATACTTATTTGAGTTAAATCACAAATTTTTAGTACAGTTACCACCCTGTTATCGTGCATTAAAATTGCACATATTAGTCGATATTTTTTTTATTTATTGGTTTTGGTTTATTGGTTTCTTATTTTTGATATTTTTATTCATTTAATTATTTATTTTTTATTTATTTCTATTTATTATTTTTTATTTATTTTATTATATTTTTATTATTTTTGGTAGGAAGAGAAACAGGATTAAAAAGAGAAATAGTGAGCAATTTTTCCTCTCGCATTAACCAGAATTTGTGAATACAACGAAACTGGCCGGTTTACAGAGGAAATAACTATCATTAAGCGTGCTATTCTAATGACCACTTTCTTGCTAGTAGAAAAACCGAGGAAGATTCATGAAGTGCTTGTAATTGTCATGTTACTTCCTACTCAACCTTTAAATATTCCCATTTGACGCATTTATTCCCATAATATTCTAACTTTCGACAGCAATTAACGGCCCCCGTATATGAGCTCGAAAAGTGGATACTGAAACCAAGCGAAGAGGCGAACGAAGCAAACGCGAACACTCCCACTCTTCACCTTTGCTATACTAGCGTGAGAGAGAGGGGGTGGAACGAGAAGGGGCGTATGGTGTGTACATGTGCGCGGTGTGGCTGCGCCATCGCTATCGTATGTCAGAAGGTGCTGATGGGTGAAAGGTCATGCTGATGACCGGGCTTAATAGACATGGTTTAAGTGGCGACAGTCTAAGCCTGAATGAACAGAGTAGGAGAATTATGCATATAAATAAAATTAGAAGAAATATGCAAGAAGTCAAAAGTGGTGTTTTCAACTTGAGGTAATCAACTATAAAAGCAATAAGCGACCAGAATATCGTAGAACCAGAAGTAATTAACAATTCGATACATAACTAACCGACACTCGTCTAATAATAACATAATTGCGTCAAGTAAATACTAGAACGATAATTGGATATCCTCCGCGCTAGCACCCCTAAGCGACTAAAGTCAACGACACGATTTAAATGAAAACGAGACGTTTATCTACAACACACGGAATAATTGGGCCGTATAACAGGATTTCCACCGACTTTTCCCCAAATAACCTTCGATAACCGTGAAAGAGTCGCCGACATTTTTTCGACGCCCAGTCCATCCCGTATAATTTCATGACGCGCTATTTCATTCGCCGATCCCCACGGTTTATAAATTACGCGCCCGATTTCTGCATGTAACTCGCGCCGTAAAAGCCGAATTCGCCGGGTGATTGATCGAGCGATCGGCCCCCGATAGGTGGAATTGGCCCGTCCGAAAAAATAATGCAAGTGTTGTTTGTACCGATGTGATAGATTACTATTGTTTTGCGACCTTTTTTCCACGCCCCCTGATTGATTGCTGAAGACTTAGAGGAATCGGGATGTACTGCAAATGTAAGGCTTGTTTTCGTGAAATCTTAAAAAATTTACGAAAAAGCTGTGGAGCGATTGGACGCTGCTACAAAAATTTGAAAATTTCCCTCTTTCCCCATGTAATAATTTGATAAATATTTTGTCATTGTTCTTCTGACGACAGCTCCCACGGGACTCCTACCGCTATTGGGGATCCAGCAAAAACAGAAACTACTTCCAAATGAGCTAAAAATGGTGTAGGAGCTCTTCCCCATTCCCGTCATGTCCTTCCTCCTTTTTCCCGAGACCGCCTTTCCACGTGGGAAATGTTTTTAAAACGAGGCGCGAAAGGGTGACGTGCGTATCTCTCTTTTATTTTTATGAGTAAATAGTGCGTCGGGAGGGGACGTGACTCGAATAGGTCCCGAGGGAGTATACGTTTCACGTTATATGAGAAATCTGGGGGAACAGTCGCGCCTGACAAGAGTCCTGCGATATACTTCAGTAAATATTTAAAAAAGGATTATTCCGTAAAATGGTGTATTGCTTTTAATATTAGTTTTCAAGGAAACGAGTCAAATGAATACTTATGTATGGATGCGCAGTAGATACGTAAATTCGTTTAGGGGCCAAACCTGCCTAACTCCTGAAGTAGGCTGATGTGACGTCTATTAAGCCAGGTCATCCATTTCATAAGTCCGCAATCTTTATAGCACTATATTTTATTGCTAATTTATTACGCCAAAAACGATTGTCTTGCTCCTCCCCTTTCCGAGATAAAGGGCATAATATGGCTTAATACTTAAGGCAGATCACCCCCACTTATATCTTTGGAACCAATGAGGATGCAAACATGTACCAAACGTCATATTTTATCGCTAATTTATTGCTGACGATATAGGCAAATTGCTATTTCCCAAAATCACCCCTTCAACCCTTAGCAGGTTTCTCATCCCCCAAGTACCTCGGAAAACATTTTTTTGCAAATCAAATCAAATCAAATCATTTTGGGTATAAGACTTTTGAATTTAATTGAATAGTTCATTTTAATTAAAAAATTTTTAATTTTGATTTTTTTAATTGTAGAATAATTTAAATTCCTATTTTGCTAAACCATTTACAATTCATCTCAATTTACTTTTTCTATCGTCTATTAATTCTACAATTTTTATTAATAGTCTACTCTTAAATTATTGTTAGATAGACATGAAATTGCTTTAAAAAAATTCCTTTCAAAAGTTACAGTTAATGGCTAAGTAAATGTATTGCTCCAAAATAATATTTTTTTTGATTATAGATTTGTAGAGAATGTTGTACATAATTTGTTTGTTTTTTCAATGATGTGAGATATTTCACTTTTTTAAATTATTTTGATCAAAATTATTTAAGGCTAGGTCAAAATTTAACCTTAATTTGCAAACTATGTGTAATTAACAGAAAGGACTTATAATCTAATCGTCAGTATCGTTGAAAAATCACTGTACATTTTTTCATAGATGCATAATAGGTACAAAAGTAAAAATCAGCACTAATGAAAAGTCAAGTCATTTAAAATATTAATTAACAGTAAGTATAAATTAATAATAGCTTTATTGTTTTAACAAGACCATTAAAATGATTAACCAAAAAATTCTATTATCTACGATTAATAATCTTTGTGTAAATTGGGAAGGTTTGAATGTAAATTTTACCTAAAAAATAAATATTTTTACTTTTCATGGAGCTTGATAAATCAATGATACTTTTGTAAAATCAACCTTACTTTACTTTTGTTTTTAATTAATAGATAATTTTATTGAGGAAATAAAAAATCTATTTTGATCCGAATCTAAAAGAATTTTCCCTTGAAAAAACAAAAATATGAATATTTATTATATTATAAATCATATTTTTTCCAATATGCCAATACGTGTTTATTAAATATGACTATTAAATCTTGAAACCACTTTAAGAAACGCACTAAAATCAGATTTTAAAATAACTCAAATATTTCTATTGTGCAATAAAATTTTTCAAAACAAAAAATTCCTATCTTAAAGAGTCTAGTAAAATTGTATATTTTTTTTATTTTTATGTATTTATTAACCAGTACATAAATACTACATTAGATGTAGTATATCCTACAGAGGCAAAACTAAGTTTGCCTGTACATAGGGCCGGTTATGAAAAAAAAAAAAAAATCTTAAGACTAAGACTTACATGCTAATATTAAAACTAAATAATGACAATACTTATTGTTATGATTTCATATAACATTGTTACCGCTTGGTGAATTATATATTACATTCTTAATTCTCTAGGTTATCTTTAACCCAGTTTTTTAATTTCTTTTTCACTACTTTTTTATTATACAGTATCACTTTAAGCTCGTTCGGTAGATTATTGAAAAGTTTAATAGCCACAACGTAGCTATTCTTTTTGCTAATAGTTTTTGTTATTTTAGGTATAGGAATGCTTTTATTTCGTGTGTTAGATGAGCTTGATTGGTATATTGCACTTAATTTAGTATAGTGATAAAATAAAGCCTCTGTGAAAAATGATTGCTCTAGGTTCAGTGGATAATTTTTAGTTAAAAAAGTGTTTTTACTGACTATTTTAATTAGCCTAGTTTGTAATTTCTGTAGTAGGTTTCTGCAATTTTTATATGCACCTCCCCATGCTAGTATACCATAGGTCGCTATGCTATGAAATAGTGCATAATATAAGGTAATTAAGACATTGGTATCCATAAAATTTGAGAATTTAGTAAATACATAGGTTAAATATTTGGTTTTGTTTATAATATACTCAATATGACTATCCCATTTCATGTTGTAATCAAAAAGTAGTCCTAGGTATTTACAGCTTTCTACCCTTTTTATTTCAACGTCGTCTATTTTTAAACAGATATTATCAGGTACGCTATCAGAGTAATTTCCGAAAGTTACATAAACTGTTTTACTTATATTTAAAGACAGTTTGTTATGTGCAAGCCACGCTGTTACATGTTTTAGATATTGATTCATTTTAAGTTCAGCAACATTCCAAGTATTTTCAGCTGAGATAATAGCTGTATCATCAGCATAAGCTATTAAGGTATCCTGGTTGAGGCTGTCAAGCAAATCATTAATATATAAGATATATAATTTGTAATTAAAAAAAAACCAATTTACAATAACACTAGTAACAGAGGGAGCACTAAATTAGCAATAAATTATCCATGCTTTGGTTTGCAAAGAAAATGTCTTCTAAGATATTTCAGAGGGTGAGAAATCTGCTAGGGGTTGAAGGGGTGATTTTGGGAAATTGCAATTTGGCTCTATCGGCAGCAATAAATTAGCAATAAAATATGACGTTTGGTAAATGTTTGCATCTTAAATGGTACCGGAGATAGAGGTGGGGGTGAACTGACTTAAGTATTAAGCCGGATTATCCCCTTTATCTAGGAAAGGGGTGGAGCAATAAAATCGTTTTTGGCGTAGTAAATTAGCAATAAAATATAGTGTTATAAAGAATGCTGACTTATCAAATGGATAATCTGGCTTAATAGACATGATATTGATCGACATTTCGGTCAAAGATGCCGTTTAAACTTCATTAATACTCATTTACTATGGTGGAAGACACTTCTTTTGTTCTTTCTTCAAATTATAGGGTCATCAGGAATTTTACGTCTTCTTACCATGGGATCCTCTTCTTTTTCTCTCGCTATTTTCCCATTCTCTTCTCAAATTTTCATGTAAAAATCTAAAAGAAAACTTTCAGAGGCTCTACTAGTACCTTTTACATTAAAACATGCCTCCAAAGGAAATACAGATGGTTTTAGGAAATTCAAAACAATCTCGTTTTAATTTCACGTGTTAAAATGGGGTGTAGGTACAAGATGCAGGGGTTACTAAGGGACGGAGAGTCCCTTACAATCGAATTTACAAGATTTTCAGTTTAAAGCGTTTCCTAAAGTTTCCCTACGACTTGGGAAAAATCCGTGTTTGCCTAAACCGACTCAAGTGAAATCTAGAAGCTTTTCGTTTTGATTTTAAATACAAAATTACATGAGTCATGCCAAAAGAAATCGAGCAGTTTCTCTCAGTGATGTAATTCTGCCGGGCCAGAAACCAAATAAATATTAACTTCCCTTTTGCTCCCCGGCTCTTTTGCGGTCGTGTTTATTGTGCTACGCACACATAACAAGCCACTACGCTTTTGTAACGGGCAGCGTAGAAATTTCAATTATTTCCTTTCTTCACTTTTAAGGCTACACCGTTTATTAGGCCTTTGAAACATTTTATGAAGCATACTTTTTTCACAGGAGTTCGTTAAAATTTTGTCACATATTCAAGCTAAGTGAAAATATGAAATCGATTACCATGAGTAATTTAAAATTTTATATTAGAATTGATCGAAGCCAGACGTAGATCGGATGGTTTAATTTTCCCTTCACTATACAGGTTGCAGCAGTTATTCTCATTCAAAAGATTTAATAAGCCACTGCTATGCTCTTATAACGGCGAATTAAAAATATTACAATAATTCTTACTGTCGATTGATGTAATTAAAGAATTTAAAAGCGATAAAATGTCAAATTTCATCAGCTGTTTCGTTGCAAACGGAATCCTTTGGAAAAGAGGCGCGTAAGAAACGAAATCAGTAGTTAGTCGGTGACGATCCGTGGTAGTGTGTGCGTGTGCGTCGTTCTTCTACGCGCGTAAGTGCATTAGAAAATCTCCTAAGGATCAATGCAGCCTGGGTATATTCTATCATTTACATCCATTTATTTTCAGCTTCCACTAGCTGAGACTCTAAATCACTCATACACCCCAACTATGACTCTCAATCATGCATAAGGCAGTCAGCCACGACTCCCACTAGCTGAAACTCTCAATCACCCATACACACCAGCTGTGACTCTCAATCATGCATATGGCAGTCAGTCACGACTCACACTAGCTGAGACTCTCAATAACTCATACACCCCAACTGTGACTCAATCATGTATAAGGCAGTCAGCCAAGACTCCCACTAGCTGAGACTCTCAATCACTCATACACACCAGCTGTGACTCTCAATGATGCATAAGGCAGTCAGCCACAACTCCCACTAGCTGGGACTCTCATACTCGAGTTCCACTAGCTGAGACTCTCAATCATTCTTATGGCTCTCAGCAACGACTTCCACTAGCTGGGACTCTCAATCACTCATACACACCAGCTGTGACTCTCAATCATGCATATGGCAGTCAGTCACGACTCACACTAGCTGAGACTCTCAATAACTCATACACCCCAACTATGACTCTCAATCAAGTATAAGGCAGTCAGCCAAGACTCCCACTAGCTGAAACTCTCAATCACCCATACACACCAGCTGTGACTCTCAATCATGCATATGGCAGTCAGTCACGACTCACACTAGCTGAGACTCTCAATAACTCATACACCCCAACTGTGACTCAATCATGTATAAGGCAGTCAGCCACGACTCCCACTAGCTGAAACACTCAATCAATCATACACACCAGCTGTGACTCTCAATCATGCATATGGCAGTCAGTCACGACTGACATTAGCTGAGACTCTCAATAACTCATACACCCCAACTGTGACTCTCAATCATGTATAAGGCAGTCAGCCAAGACTCCCACTAGCTGAGATTCTCAATCACTCATACACACCAGCTGTGACTCTCAATGATGCATAAGGCAGTCAGCCACAACTCCCACTAGCTGGGACTCTCATACTCGAGTTCCACTAGCTGAGACTCTCAATCATTCTTATGGCTCTCAGCAACGACTTCCACTAGCTGGGACTCTCAATCACTCATACACACCAGCTGTGACTCTCAATCATGCATATGGCAGTCAGTCACGACTCACACTAGCTGAGACTCTCAATAACTCATACACCCCAACTATGACTCTCAATCAAGTATAAGGCAGTCAGCCAAGACTCCCACTAGCTGAGACTCTCAATCACTCATACACACCAGCTGTGACTCTCAATGATGCATAAGGCAGTCAGCCACAACTCCCACTAGCTGGGACTCTCATACTCGAGTTCCACTAGCTGAGACTCTCAATCATTCTTATGGCTCTCAGCAACGACTTCCACTAGCTGGGACTCTCAATCACTCATACACACCAGCTGTGACTCTCAATCAAGTATAAGGCAGTCAGCCAAGACTCCCACTAGCTGAAACTCTCAATAACTCATACACCCCAACTGTGACTCTCAATCATGTATAAGGCAGTCAGGCACGACTCCCACTAGTTGAAACTCTCAATAACTCATACACCCCAACTGTGACTCAATCATGTATAAGGCAGTCAGCCAAGACTCCCACTAGCTGAGACCCTCAATCACTCATACACACCAGCTGTGACTTTCAACGATGCATAAGGCAGTCAGCCACAACTCCCACTAGCTGGGACTCTCATACTCGAGTTCCACTAGCTGAGACTCTCAATCATTCTTATGGCTCTCAGCAACGACTTCCACTAGCTGGGACTCTCACAATCGACTCCCACTAGCTGAGACTCCCAATCATACTTATGGCACTCAGTCACGACTCTCATTAGCTGAGACTCACAATCATTCTTAAGGCGGTCAGTCACGACTCTCACTAGTTGAGCAAAATATTTGAAGAACGTGAATCATTAATAATATTAGGTGGTACAGAGTATGGCGTTCAGGGTGTTAAGAGTGCAGATTGTACGGTATTCAGTTGAGGAGCGGAGCCGACAGGCGAAGCGACAAAGAGTTTTCTGGCAAAACGAATTGGTTAGACTGTATAGGGTCAGGGTTAATTTGTTGGGTTTAGTTTGCTATCTATAAAAACATTTGAAGAATGTAAAACATTGATGATAGTAGGTGTTTAAGTGATAAGTGTAGGCGAGAGACGAAGAATTTTGTGGCAGAACGTAGTTCGTATTTCAGTATACCATTTTTACGAATACGCGTGACTAAACATAGGATTTTCTTAATGAGCACAGCGAACATGGGTTTTATGGCAGAACACATTTGTATTTGTACACGATATCAAGCTCACTTTTTCTCTATATGTTTGACCGACCCGTTTAATATACAGTACATTATGATGTTGCTGTCTGTATTTATCTCTTCTTTTTGCACGCATGAAAATTAATCGGCGAATTCACCATAAATTCACATAACGACATGGTGTGTGGTGGATTCACCAAAAATTAGAAATGTTAAAATCCTCATGTTTCTCTAACTATGCATTTTTCTAACCTGGCACGACCAAAAACATTATCTCTGACCTTTTTATAGTGTTTCCTGAAAATTTCCTTAAATATCTGGGTGTTGTCGAACTTCCTTACGTGACTTAAAAGCATACCAAATGTCCATAAGCAAAGAAATTAATCATTAAAAAAAATTAAAAGAATTTTTATGCCATGTGTAGAACGCTGCATCACTCCTGCTTTAACACCGATGAAATAACATCGACTCAAAAACATTGTAACCTTCTTGCTAGTTAGTGAAACATAATTTGGAAAGTAAAGTTCCATCATCATATAAAGGTAGTGTAATGTAATGGAACTTCGCTAATTATCCGCAGTTATTTCACTGCACTTTCACGTAAATCCTTTTCCATAAACTTTATAACGTTCTCATCGCAGTTACACCTTCTGAAGGAAACGTACAAGGTGAGTAGCTTTAATATTCATTCCTCTCGCCGCTAACGACGCCATTTTTATCCCGCCTTTTAAAGATTTCACACATATTTCCACCGTAAATATATTTTTTTAGTCATCTAAATTACAAAAAGAAGCAATTTGAAAATTGTTATCGTCTTATCGATTAAGGAAAATATGTCAAATTCTGCTTTCGAGTGAATTGACAGAAGAAACTTCTCTTCTGTCTTCATAGCGCTGTTGAGCAATCCCTTTCCAATACAAACCATGGTGATAAATTATGTGATATATTAAACTGCCTTAAGTACAAAGCCAAAAAATGCGTGATTTATCAAGAAAATTATTAAACATCTCGAATTTGAATTCACCGAAAGCACAAACAGCTTTTAAAATTTCTCCTCTTAACTTTTAGGGGCGCAGTGCATTTATCCTGTCGTCAAAGGGTATTATGAATCATCCCTTTTCACCTTAAGTAGCGATGAGATCACAGTAGTAACATAAAATATTAATTTCTCCATGAACCTCGCCTTTACGGTTACGGCTCACGTACGCCTTAAAACACGTCGAGTTCGATGTTTACATGGTAACGCGACAATTTCCATGTCGTGGAAATTTTTATATTCGCCATGAAATTTTTAAAGGAAACTCTTACTCTGTGCCCGGGGGCGTTTCCCGGATAAAGTACGTAGCTACACAGCGTCGAGAGGGTCTCGAAGAGGGTCACGTTTTGTATGGAACGTATAATCCCACCTTCCCTTCTGCTGATGTGTCCACTTCCTTCGTCACCGCAAAATGCCACACGGAAACACTTAACGGCCGACCATCTGCTCCCTTAATAACGCTTAGCGGTATTCCATCTTGAGAGCAACGATTAAGCAGATTAAGCCTCAGCATAGGTTGGGGTTAAATAACGCACGTCTCGCTACGAATATCCAAAATCACAAAACGTGGAAAATATTACCTTTAGCGGTTATTTTCGTGCCCCTTTAACGGAAGCGGATATGTATCATAATTTAGAGAGCTCCCTCTCCCCCGGCCAAAGTTACGAAATTAAACCGAAGTGCCGGAGAAGTTTCCACCATAAGCTGCTCGTATTCTCGAAACAAATAACGGCGAAGGTCCCAGCTGAAATATTCACTAAACCGGAAACGTTCGCCTGTTTGTCCTGCGACGCTAAAAATGAACAAACAAAGAACGCGGGACTCACGATATCTCAGAGGGGGGTTTGTCGGTTTGGGGGAAAACGAATGATGATAGAAAGTCAAGGTTTAGAGAAAATTCTTTAAAATCCACAAAGCGTACGGTGAAATTGCCGGTTCCATTCGACCGGGTCGCAGATCCCTTTCGTCGCTCTCGTTACGCAATCGTGGCCAACGAAATGTTTCATTATTCCGGGCAGCGCCGCCAGAATTTCTCCGAGCCTCGGAAATAATTCGATTACGAAGCGCGAAGAATTAGAGAACGTCGATTTTCCAAAACTCGACATTCGATTAGAGGCTCTGCCCGCGAGAGAAAATAGTGGAGACTTCCCGGGGAATTTCTGGACAGAAGGATATTAATTTTCCGGGTAAACAGCGAATGCTAGGGCCACATTTTTTAGAAATAATTGCTAATTTCATAACAAATGTAAGCATGAATGTGCTTTCTTCTAGCTTTTCGCGTTCTTTTTGATGTTATTGTCTCCATGTTACCAACATCGTTAAAGTCCAGTTTCTAGAGTAAAAAAAAATTGTTTTGGTAGATGAAACTTACCAGCAGACGGACCAAAAATTTTGTTGAAAATAGATCGAAGATGATAAAAATCCGAAATCTAGACTAATCTGACCTTTAACTCAAAACAATAAAAATTTAAAAAAACAGGTCGTTTTTCAGTTTCTTCACCACAGCGGGAAAATTATTGACAGAAATACAATATGTTATTCAGACGATTTGTAGAGAATTAAAAGACCTTCAAAATGAGCGTTTCTAAAAGGTGATAGGAGCATTTTTTATCGAGAAAACTGGGAAAAGCCCTTAAAACGGACCCATTTTTAAAATGTCACAGCTTTTCCCAGCTTAAAGGTAAAGCGCCAATTTTGCCTGAAATGTTAGGTTATTATGTCTACTTTAAGCATGCAAAAGTTGGATGCTGTCGGATAAACAGTTTTTGCACAATTACGTTATTAACAATAAACATCGAAATTTTGCAAAATTCGGCGTATTGACTGAAATGGGCCGATTTTAATTTTTCAAACGGTTTTTGAAAGAGGAAATCACAACCTACAACTTGGCTATCTTGGATTTTCATATACGTTTGGAAAAAGTGCGGAAAATTGCGTCGAACATTGAGCGAAATGCGCGATTTCCCATTTCCAGCTGAGTGGTGGGGGTTTCAAGCAGCATAAAACAGTATACGCCCACTTCATCAATTATTTTCACGCTATGGCGAAGAAACGGAAAAACGACGTATTTTTTTTTTAATTTTTATTGAAAAAAAAGCAAATGCTCAAATTTGTCTAGATTTTGTGTTTTTATCATCTTTGATCCATTTTAAATAAGGTTTTTTGGTTCGACTGCTGTTCAATTTTATCTACCAAAACAGCATTTTCGCTCTATAAACTGGGCTATTACCTTAACGTGATTATACCACCATGACGAAGCTAACATGCAGAAACATGTGTCCATGGTACCGTTTCTTGCAGTTCGGACAGCTCTTTTCGCCTGGACGTGGTCATGACTAAGAAAAAGGCTGCGAGAAAATGCACGACGAGGGATTCAATCAGCAGGACCTCCATGGACACAATTCCAGAACTAAGCACCAGGAGGAGACAGGATAACCAACAGGATGATCAAGGAACCACCGGTGGAATTCAGCTACTGGAACATCAAGAGGCAGTTTAACACAACACTCAATGGAAAATGGTACCCAAAAGAATGAAAGAAGATGGAAACATCGTAATGTCGAGGACAAGAAGCTACCATAGAACTACCCCATAACTCTACTGGGTAGCATCAGCAAGATGATGGAGAGAATCAAACTGCGGAAGATAAGGACTGAGAGGAGGACCATACCAGCAATGTGGGATCAAGGAACTTCCTACAAGGAAGGAAGGAAGGAAGAAAGGAAAGAAGGAAAGAAAGGAATTAGGGGGAAAGGGAGGGAGGGTGGTAGAAAGGGAAGGAGGCAGGGAGGGAGGAAGGAAGGATGGATTCAGTCGGAAGGAAGGAAGCAAGGATTCACTCGACGGAGGACCAGGTGATGAGGATGGCGGAGGACTTAATGAGAAACATCGACGACAAGAGCACAGCATGCATTATATTTATCGACGTGGTAAAGACCCTTCAAAGGATTTGGTACGGCGAACTACTAGTGAAGATGCTGGAACAAGGATTCGAAGCACTCATAATCAAGGGATCTCAAGATTACCTAAGGAACAAGACATTCAGGACTCCTACAGAGGGAAATCATGAACAGGGAATTAAGTAAACAAAACATATGGACGAGAGAGCCATTAAAGCCAAGACGAGACGAGCTATCCAACGCTCTGATAGGAAGGAGGAGCAAACTACACCTAAGCACAAATAATAAGATCTACAAAGCAACCACGAAGCAGCAACACAGGTGAAGGCAACAAAAATGCTTCAGAAAACTAAAGGCGATTACAACACTCTAAGTCACTATAGGACAGGAATCTGCTAATTACAGGAGTAATAGACTACGGCGTAACGAGGAAATTCAGGCCAAAGACACCAAGGAGGCCTTACTACAGAAGGAAAAGAACATGGAATAAACACAGGAGGCATCATCTCGAGAGGAAGTTGACTGCACTTTTCCAAGCTGGGAAATACACACTGAATGCATCACGTTTATTGTTTCATCTCGAATCCAATCCTCTTTTGTAACAATTACTAAGGGAGCCACCCTGTGTCCCTTAGGCTCCATCACCTATCGCAGCTAATCTTTATATGGCTAAATACCAGGACGAATGGGCGCCACGTTTCCCCGCGTATGTATAATTTGTCAGGCCCGGAAATTAATATTGCCCCCCTCTCACCTCTCGAGTCGTCATGTAAATATTTCACAATATCGGGTGTTTTCCGGCGGCCGGAACGGCCTGTAAACTAGCCGCTAGGGGGAGCGATAAATAACTTAAAGGGAGACGGAAATGGCGACCCCGGCGAAGACACCTGAAGACGGGAAAGAGGCTAAGAAAGGGCGCGATTTCCCCCTTGGCAACCATAGGGGTCGGAATCGATGAACCGACCGGGGAATCATCAGGACGTTTCATCCTCCCTTACTTCCCTCCTTTTTTCGATTAATTAGCGCCCTCGGAGATGTTTACAGCGTAGCTTGTCGATCGTGCAAACGTGGGCAAAAAACGATGGAAGATACGGTTGGCGAGAGGAAAAAGAAATGAAGCTCAAGCAGTACCACTTTTAAATCCTTGAGAGCCTTTTAGAAAGCCTTGAAACCTTTGAAGAAGGCTTTTAAAGAGAAATTTGAAAAAGACGTTGTGAAATAATAAAGCCATTTAGACATCACCATTTTTCAACGAGATACCGGAAATACAGTGGACAAAATACTTCAAGGAGTTACTAGGAGAAACAAATGTCAAAGTATTTCCAAAGGCATTAAAGAAATCGCCAGGCCCAGGACCAATCAGCCCTGAGCAAAGCAGGTCTTCCTAAACTGATTGAGCTGCGCAGAAGACTTTTTGAAAGATGTTTGAATGGGGAAGACATACCAAACGACCAGAAGAAAAGACGAATACAATGAATACGTAACGGCATAAACATGGCATCTGATTGGATTCCATCTAAAAATCGGCAGTCGTGAACAAGCTGCTCAAATATATACAAAATATGGGCAATACGTACAACTAAATGTTATTCAAAACTTCCATTAGACAGAAGTGTTGATGATAAAAAGGATTTGCCTCAAGAATCTGAAATACTTTAGGTGAAGAAGACGAAAGTTTGTCTGAAATTGACGGAAAAACCGGTAAAATCTCAATGGAAATTAGTCAAAACTGGATACTGAAAATACTGCAAATAGTCAGGTTACAAGTACAAATCATGTAACCTATAGATTCTTCTCGTATAATTTAGAAAATCATGCCTTTTCCAAAGACTATTAAATGACCTCATAAATACTGCTTTATATGCCGAGGAACCGAAGATCTTGAAGATCAACCCTTTATTGCATACTGCTTTGCACCCTTGACGAAGAAAATTACTCAAACCCTCTTAGAATCTTCTATAATTTTTCGTAGTGTCCTCAAATGATTTATTAGACTTTTCATAACCGACAATAGATGAACTACAAGTACTTTTTACTGGTTTATATAAAACAGCACAAGCTGTATGTTATTTGGCGAAAATGATGGGCAAAGATTTTTCAAGTATACTGAAGAAGAAACAGGAATAAGTAAATTTGTAGTAAAATCAAGGCACACTAACACACAAAACACTCTGATGAAACTGTGAAAACAATTATTTATTGTTGCTTATTGTTTTATGTGTATATGTACTATACTGTAAAATTATATTTTGTGTTATATGGTGAATATTTTCACGATGATGCCACATAGAAAAATTCATATTTTATGCCCCTTTCTTGCCTGTGGAATTCAATGGAGACATTAATTTTACTGAATGAGTTGTCTACAAACAAAATTAGTGGATAAATACCATGAAAAAAATCGATAAGGAGCCCACTAAATCCCATTTAAATTAAATTCAAAGCCCATATCATTTAAATTCTTATTTTGGATAACAAAATTACTGTTATGGCACTTTATGAATTTTTTTAAGGCAGTTCCACATATCACGACTTGAAGAAATTCAAGGACGTTTGGCTTACGATGAGAAAAATATGTGCGGATTTTTTCAGATTCTGTATACAAACAGTTTCGGAGAAAAAAATATTTAGATAAAAATCGTTGTAATGACGTGTAGAGAAGTAGAGAGGGTCTGAAGGTGTTTGCGGCAATCATAGTCCTTAGTAGTACACCGTAGTTCCTTACATGTAGAAAGTATAGTCACTAGGTACACACAGTACCTCAAAGTCCGCCATATTTGGAGTACAAAATTGGGCGGGTAAATTCAAAATTCAAATTTCTGTTGAATTTTATTATTTATTTGTTGTAGCACAATCTATAGCTTATAATACCTTCACACAATCGATTAATTACTAATTATTATTTCAAACTCAAAATACTCTTTATACTGCCCAAACACTTGGTTGATAATTCCATGTAATTTTTTTAAATTTGAGCAATGACGTGCCTGCCACTTCTCACATAACCTCCATTGAAAGACATTCAACAATAATACATACGACAGACGTACAAACTGACAAATTTGGAGGAAAATGAAAAATAACCGCCATATTTGGGGTAAATATAACACGTTAGAACATAACCTCGCGGTACTGTGTATATCTTGCGATTGTAGAAGCCGCACTTGACGAATTTTTCTTTGAAACGCGGTTACAAGGCGTTCAAAAAATAATGACATTTACATTATGACACATCATTGCTAAAGAAAGATCCGCCATAACATCCACGTCTGTTTAAATATGTCTAAAATTTTATTAGCACGTGGTGTATGGCAATATCAACCTTGATAACTAGTTGAAAGAACCAGTGATTAAAGAGAATTGAAGCAGCTAGACTCAAAATTGAGTTAATGTTAAGTACTAATGAAACGGAGTTATTTTATACCTTTTAAACGCCGGAATTTACAGGTGAAATCAACTGATCGCCACCAATTAACCCCTATTAACCATCGACACGTTACTTTTGTTTAATTTATAAAACCCCATGTGTCAAACGACGCCATGATTGATTTAATGGTACTCACGGTGCGCGCGCATCACACGCCGGCCCTGCGAGGTTTCCTCCATGACGCCATGACGGGCACCGAAGCGACGAAGGAACACGTCGAAAAACACGGTCACAAACTCGAGTCGCAGGCGAAAAACCGACAGAATTCGCAGGACTCTCGAAGATAAACTAGGAAAGAGGAAAAACCCCCATTTCGACGAGTGACGAGCGGAAAAATCGATGGACGCTCGATGGAAACGAACGACGATCGACCGCAGACTGACCGGCGCAGCCGCACGCGTCCACGTGGCGTGCGTACGAGCTCCACGATTGGTCCGACGGGTTCGTCGGCCGAAGGTTACCGAACGTTACGCGGCGTAACCTTGCAACTCGTCTAATCGGAAAATTTTGCTCTTAGAGTTCGTCATGGACTTCGATACGCGAGTAAGGAGGAAAGAAAGAAAGAGAGAGAGAGAGAGAGTTTTCGAGCAAAAAATGTTTTATCTTTTTAAAGAGATGTACAATATGATACAAAGAGAGAGAAAGGGGGAGAAAGCGCCATCTACTTAGTTCGTACATGAATATGCACTTTAGGTTAATAACATCACAGAAGGGCAAAAGTTATACTGGGTGTTCCTTTCATATTGCAAATGAATTTATGGCGTGATTGTTTAGAGGGGGGTTTTCCATATAACTACGATAATTATACCTTGTACTGAACACCTGAATATCAGTCGGTAAAGATTTTCCTTCTTCCAGGTCGATGTCAAAAATGGGAATTTTTTTAGTAAAAGAGGACAGTATTAGGGTGCTGGAAAAAATAATTTTAACTTTAGGAAATCAGTAGTTTTTGAGGAAAAAAAATGAAATCTGAGAAGTTTTGTCAAATTTGCCGATTTCCAAAGCGAAATTTTTAAATGTTTTCGTATGTTATTCTCTTACGGGTTAAACGATAATAATAAAGTTTGATTATTCAACTTTACGTCGATATTCAAATTTTGTGAAAAGAGTGTAGAGTAATAAGTGAAAAAACGATTATAAACGGCGCAGTTTTCGCCCCATTCGCCATTTTGAACTAGTTATTTCGTGTGCTTTCCAGTCATAAATAGCTTTTATCAAAATTTTGACTTGTATTTGCCTTGTAAATTTGTAAAGGTTTGCCTTTTTGGTGCTTCAAAAATCCAAATAATTTCAAGAAAGTTCCGCTTAAATCGGCCTGATTCTGTCATTAAAGTGACCATTTTATTAAAGTTCATGGTATGACCATTATCAAAGCAACTAATTTACGTGCGTACTTAACCCTTTAAATCACTTTCATTTAAGGAAAACCCACCATTTAACAGTCTAAATATATGAAATGTATGACGTTCTTGCCTCCGAATTGCTTCTAACTGACCTGCCCTTTGACATACGTACTTGTATAAGCTACTGTGTGTATTCCTTCATACCTTGCTGAAAAGGGATTAAGGAATCAAGTTTCAGTTAAAGATTTTGAAGTTGCTATGTTTGTAGAATTTTTACTGGGACTTGAATTCTTACTGGCTTGAGGCCAAGAAGGCCTTCACCCATGTGAGAGAGTATGAACCTACCCAAAGACAGTGTAAACTGCTCACAGTGTTGGTGAGGTGGTTACAGTCCGAATATTCACAAGATTGAAACACGAGCTTTCTTAACGTTTCTTAAGATTTTCGGTTCCTTCAAGTTTTCCCACCGTACACCTTCAAATATGCACGAGTTATATTAGATATCCTACTGCTGAGATATCCTACTGACTGCGCCAGTTATATTAGATATCCTACTGCTGAGGTATCCTACTGACTGCGCCAGTTATATTACGATGCGAGCCGGGAAAGTTTTTAAAAAAAACTTTTTATTCACTTTACACACTTAATTAACTACAAGATTACAATGGAATGTTATGATGTTACGCGCCTGACGTCTCTGATGCAAATCCTACCGTGCTGTCGCATGAACCATATTTATATGTTTCTAGTTCTGCTGACTACGGATGTTGTCTTCTTTAAAATGGTCTCATTGTTTGGGGCTGACGTTACTCACGCGTCCTCAAGTCAGTACGCAGTTTCATACTTGCAAAATCGTCTTAAAATGCCGATTTCAGGACACCTTGTCTGTCTCTTTGAATTCGAACTGGTGCTGCCTACTAAAACGTGCCAATAAGGCCTTCACCTGTATGAGAGAGCCTGAACTTGCCCAAAGATAGTGTAAACTGCTCGCAATGTTGGTGAGGTGGTTACAGTCCGAATATTCACAAGATTGAAACATGAGCTTTCTTAACGTTTCTTAAGATTTTCTGTTCCTTCAAGTTTCCCCACCTTCACCTTCATATATGCTCGGTGTCTGTTTAAATTTGAACTGGTACTAATTACTAAAACGTTCGATGCGTCGAAAATAACGATAGGTCGATACCTTTTAACGTAACGAATGTTCCCTAAGATGGTTTTTAATTATTTTCGATGCGACATTCGAGACGCGCGCCAGCTGTAACGTAAACACTTCATTTGTAACCGTTATCGAACGTTACTCGTGGCCGTATCTCATTTCAGTCGACGTAACGCGACGTATTTATCGGCGCACGTCATTAGAAATAATTCCCCTTTCCCGGTCGCCCCCCTTCTCGTTAAGGGAAGCGGGGGAATATGTGCCAGGACGGTTTTGTTCCCCACGAACGATATTTCTAATTTCTATCCGACGTTCTTTCCCAATGGAAACGGCGTTCTTTTCCCGATTTATTTTTGGGGGGCTGCTCCTACACGATCAGCGTTAAGTCCTTCTCGGCGGGCCCGGGGCTGAATAGGGGAAATTTCCGCACTAGTTGGTAACCATTTAAAAGCCACTCCAGGGATTATTTCCGCGACTTCTAATCGCCCGTGAAATCCACTGAAAGGGACCACGTGGAGGAATATATTGCGAAGATTTTAGATGGACTCCGTCTAATCCTGTAGGAACTTTCCATTGATACAGTTTTACAATCGTCACATTTCTTATGGCAACATCGGAATTTTCTAAGGGAGTTAAGTTGAAGCTTTTGGATACTTCGGTTTACATGGTTTTTCGGCAAATAATTGTAATCCAAATTATTACTATAGACTTAAATAAATTGCACAATCGACTCTTAGCCCAGTCTTGGCGCATTTTCTTAAAATTGGCACAAGGTTTTTGCTTCATAGATTTTCTACAGTCTGTCTCCTTGTTTCTCTAAGGTTAAGCTCCAATGCTGCTGATTAGAGCTTATGGGCTGTAGGCTTTATGGATTTACTTGGACGCACTTGACGCAAACATAAGACGGTATAAACCTTCCAGTCTTATCGATTGATGAATAACGAACTTCATAGAAGATCCATGCGTTAGCAAATCCTTCCCTTTTTTAGCGGACGAACCCTTTTTCGTCCCGAGACAACAACCGATGAAATAATTTAATTGACATGTCCCATACTTCCATCCCGCTTATCGGCAGTTTTAAACTTCGATTCGTCGATAATCCCGACCGTATGATCCGGGAATAATAAACCTACCGGGATAAACCCCGGCGGAAGCATCTTCGGAAACAAACAGAAAATTCGGCTTTAATGCCAGCCTGCCCGGAGGTATTACGGCCCAATCTTCTTTAAAAGTGCACGCCACAAAACATCGGCGAGCTGGAAATACCCTTTGTTCCCGAGCGAAGTTCAGGGAGAGGAACTCGCCAGCACTTCCAGGTGTATTACGGTGGATCAATCGAATAAAAAGGGACGCGGATGGAAGAAAAAGTTTTCCACAGTTTTCCACTCATAAATACGCGTTTTTCATTATAGTCCAGCCATCAGCGGTAAAAAACCTTAGAACTGTGGAATTTGGGGAATCAACGTCGATTTTCATGAAAATTTGGACATCAACTCTACTTTACCCTCTTCTTCAAAGTTGGACATGTGCCGAAGTATGCTTTTTATTTTTAGGGGTGAAAACTACCCCATAGTACAGAATATTAAAAAATCCTAGATTTTAACAAGCTTCTAGTTAATATAAAGTTTAAATTAATTATTTGTAGATTTCTTGACATTCTCGAACAAGTTTATAATTAATAACAAATTTAATTAATAACAAATACACAACAATAAAAAAATTAATTAATAACAAAATTAATAAGACAAATGCAACCCCCGTAAATCATCAGTTTTACCAGTTTATCAGTAAAACCAGTTTTTTTGGAATTTGAAATGACTGAAAATTGCGTCATATTAAATAGGAATCACTCTACTTCATTTAAATGACAGTATTATTCGTAAAGACACTTCAACCCTTATAAATTATGCCCTAAGAGTATGAATTACTGAAAAACAATCTCAACGATTTTTTTAAAATTAAAAATCATTTCAAAGGGCATTTATACTGAATTGAGAATATTTCATTAACGATAAAAGATTTGTTGTTCTTTGAACACTTCAACCCTCCTTTTTTCGACGATAGTTTCCTTATTTTCCAAGCTAGAAACTTTTTAAACAATGCATTTTGTAGGGAATTCCAAGCGCTTAAAGATCAAATTAGTTAAAAGTTTTTACCACCCGTAGTTTTGAAAAGGGTTGCGTTCAAAAGGCTTGGATGAGCTGTAATTAGTACGCGAATGCAAACTTCGAACTGCCATATCTCCTTCAATTTTTATGATACAAAGATAAACAAAAATCAAAAATTTTAGCGAGACAAACCCTGCAATTAACAATTGAGACATTTTTTTCATATCTAGAATAGTTTTTGATTTATTTAAGGAAAATGCAATTTTTTTCCAAAATTACGAAAATGCAGTTTTCATTTTAAACAATTATTTTTTCTAAAATAAGCATTCTAAACTGGTTAAATCACATGGATCATATAAATAATACCTAAACAAAGTTAATTACAAGTGGGTTACGCTTAATTTTTATAAGGGTGGTAATGACGAGTGTGTAATCTATAAATTTAAAAAAAAAGAAAGGTGTTACATCATTTTTGTTATAAATCAGTCAATTTTAATGCAAAAGCCTTTTATTAGTGCTCATTTTAAAGGTATTTTTATGTACTTTAAAAAAGGTCTATTGAGTTTTCCCCAAAAATTTCATCATTTTCATGTTATTGAAGTTTGAAGATATTCAATTTCGGGGTTCTCAAAAAATAACCATCCTACAACGAGCAATAACTCTGCCCTTATTGGGTTTACAGGGGTCATTCGAAAACGAATCTCTATGTTATTTATTAGCTGCAGTTTTGTTTTGAATGTTTTTTCCGATAAAATGAAAACTTTCAAGTTACTCGTGAAAAACGGTAAAAAACATCCGTTTTTTCAATGAAAAATGTGTAGTTTCAATCGTGAATAACTCGAAAAATATCAACTTTACAAAAAAAAACTTTATAGAGCAAAAGTTGCTTATAATTGGTCAATCTATCGATCCCCGGTTTATTAAGGTTTAAAAAATTTCACCCATTAGAAGGGGTGGCTTCCACTTCTAAGGAAAAAACACACTTCGGCACAAGCCCAACTTTGAAGAAGGTAATAAATACTACCTAAATCCCAATTTTCAAATAAATCCGCCTTGATTTCCGAAATTCCTCGCGAAAATGGCTGACGACTGGACTATTACTGTGTTAAACATTCTTGTAAAACTGAAATTTTATTTCCACCTGGTATCGGTAACGCCACCTAGTGAGCAATAGCGACTCTCCCAGATCGATCACATTATCCATCTCACTTGTATACAGTCGGCGCTTTTAGGCTAGTTCCATTGTACAACTTTTGCCATCGTCATGGATAAGTAATCCCAAATCTGTCTTAAACCTGTCAGTGAAGCTATTAAAGTGAGCAATAAGAATCTATTCCTAACGCACATATCCCCTGTCCTTTACAGGACTGTACACTCTCTTCAAATCTGGGAAGGGCACTACATGGTTCAAGTATTGTTGTATTGTATTGGGACCTCCTTTTTTCTCTCGTCCTTCGTGAGGAGTGGTCGTCCTCGTCCTCTCCAAAACCATAATGGTGACGCCATTTTGTCAAGGCGGATATAAGTTGCGAGAAGACTGAATATGCTGGGTACGCTTGCTTCATTTGTTCCTAATGCGACGTTCGCTTGACGCTTCGTTTATTGGGCGAATTGTCTCCAGTGACTTTTCCTCCCCTCGCGACATCATCCCAAATTAGCATTTCGGATGGGAAAAATTCACAAAATATTTAAATAGCGAGAAAGTTGAAACGTTCCCCCGGTAAATTCCCTAAAAAAAAATATGTTCCGTCTTAATGGAATCATCCGGAGCCTATAAAAATTTTATACGTTATGAGATAAGCATTCCATAAATTTCGTCACCATTAAAACCTGAACGACCGCATAATAAAAGGGAGGAAGGTTATGAATTAATCGTCAACGGGTGCTTTACGGCCCCGAAAAGGGCCGTGAGGAGATTTACGATGTTAAAGGGTTTCTTTTCGAAGCGCTTCGATTATTCATAATATCCTTAATTACCGATAGATCGCAAAAGAAAAAGATCCCAAGAAGAGAATTTAAGAGGTTAATTAAAGGAGGAAAATTTTACCTCAAGAGCACCTCAGTGGTATTATAAAAATTTAGTAAACTTAAGTGAAGTTGCGTTTTCGAAAACCCACGTTTCTAGTGACAACAGTGATAAGTTGCTCATACTTAAGTTGAATAGTACTTAATGCAAAGAAATAACATATGAACACGAGTATCGAAATATTGCCGCGTGGAGAGGATACAGCTGGCGGCATGAATAAAGCGGCGGCAAGCTTTGTAACCAGCATGATTTATTACCGACAGGAAATCATCGAAATCCCTATTTGCATTTTCTACAGGAAGTTTTAATTTAATGACGTTATTTCGTGGGGATAATTCAATAACTGAACAAGTAATTAGCCGCTATAATTACCCCACCAAACAACATGACAGCATGGCGAAAACATGCTGATAATGTTAAGGATTTTTATTGCTTGAAGGAGATTTGTGACGTCCTCACGGGCGATTTTGCCGTACGAGAGAAAGACAGCCTTTCCCATTGGAGCCCTTCCATTATTTCATGGAAATTTCAGTATACAATACTTTCTGAAAAAGTAAGTAGCCACTATAATTACCCCCACCAATGGCGAAAACTTGCTGTAATGTTAAAGATTTTTATTGCTTGAAGGAGAAGATTTGTGACGTCATCACGGGCGATTTTGCCGTACGAGAGAAAGACAACCCTTCCCATTGGAGCCCTTCCATTATTTCCTGGAAATTTCAGTATACAATACTTTCTCAAAAAGTAAATAGCCACTATAATTACCTCCACCAATGGCGAAAACTTGCTGATAATATTAAGCACTGTTATTGCTTGAAGAAGAAGACTTGTGACGTTCTCACGGGCGATTTTGCCGTACGAGAGAAAGACAGCCTTTTCCATTGGAGCCCTTTCATTATTTCATGGAAATTTCAGTATACAATACTTTCTGAAAAAGTAAGTAGCCACTATAATTACCCCCACCAATGGCGAAAACTTGCTGATAATGTTAAGGATTTTTATTGCTTCAAGGAGAAGATTTGTGATGTCCTCACTGGCGATTTTGCCGTACGAGAGAAAGACAACCCTTCCCATTGGAGCTCTTCCATTATCTCATGGAAATTTCAGTATACAATACTTTCTGAAAAAGTAAGTAGCCACTATAATTACCCCCACCAATGGCGAAAAATTGCTGATAATATTAAGCACTGTTATTGCTTGAAGAAGAAGACTTGTGACGTTCTCACGGGCGATTTTGCCGTACGAGAGAAAGACAACCTTTCTCATTGGAGCCCTTCCATTATTTCATGGAAATTTCAGTATACAATACTTTCTGAAGAAGTAAGTAGTCACTATAATTACCCCCACCAATGGCGAAAACTTGCTGATAATGTTAAGGATTTTTATTGCTTCAAGGAGAAGATTTGTGATGTCCTCACTGGCGATTTTGCCGTACGAGAGAAAGACAACCCTTCCCATTGGAGCTCTTCCATTATCTCATGGAAATTTCAGTATACAATACTTTCTGAAAAAGTAAGTAGCCACTATAATTACCCCCACCAATGGCGAAAAATTGCTGATAATATTAAGCACTGTTATTGCTTGAAGAAGAAGACTTGTGACGTTCTCACGGGCGATTTTGCCGTACGAGAGAAAGACAACCTTTCTCATTGGAGCCCTTCCATTATTTCATGGAAATTTCAGTATACAATACTTTCTGAAGAAGTAAGTAGTCACTATAATTACCTCCACCAATGGCGAAAACATGCTGATAATGTTAAGGATTTTTATTGCTTGAAGGAGATTTGTGACGTCCTCACGGGCGATTTTGCCGTACGAGAGAAACACAACCCTTCCCATTGGAGCTCTTCCATTATCTCATGGAAATTTCAGTATACAATACTTTCTGAAAAAGTAAATAGCCACTATAATTACCCCCACCAATGGCGAAAACTTGCTGATAATATTAAGCACTGTTATTGCTTGAAGAAGAAGACTTGTGACGTCCTCACGGGCGATTTTGCCGTACGAGAGAAACACAACCCTTCCCATTGGAGCTCTTCCATTATCTCATGGAAATTTCAGTATACAATACTTTCTGAAAAAGTAAATAGCCACTATAATTACCCCCACCAATGGCGAAAACTTGCTGATAATATTAAGCACTGTTATTGCTTGAAGAAGAAGACTTGTGACGTCCTCACGGGCGATTTTGCCGTACGAGAGAAAGACTACCCTTCCCATTGGAGCCCTTCCATTATTTCCTGGAAATTTCAGTATACGATACTTTCTGAAAAAGTAAGTAGCCACTATAATTACCCCCACCAATGGCGAAAACTTGCTGATAACGTTAAGGATTTTTATTGCTTGAAGAAGATTTGTGACGTCCTCACGGGCGATTTTGCCGTACGAGAGAAACACAACCCTTCCCATTGGAGCTCTTCCATCATCTCATGGAAATTTCAGTATACAATACTTTCTGAAAAAGTAAATAGCCACTATAATTACCCCCACCAATGGCGAAAACTTGCTGATAATGTTAAGGATTTTTATTGCTTGAAGGAGAAGATTTGTGACGTCCTCACGGGCGATTTTGCCGTACGAGAGAAACACAACCCTTCCCATTGGAGCTCTTCCATTATCTCATGGAAATTTCAGTATACAATACTTTCTGAAAAAGTAAATAGCCACTATAATTACCCCCACCAATGGCGAAAACTTGCTGATAATATTAAGCACTGTTATTGCTTGAAGAAGAAGACTTGTGACGTCCTCACGGGCGATTTTGCCGTACGAGAGAAACACAACCCTTCCCATTGGAGCTCTTCCATTATCTCATGGAAATTTCAGTATACAATACTTTCTGAAAAAGTAAATAGCCACTATAATTACCCCCACCAATGGCGAAAACTTGCTGATAATATTAAGCAATGTTATTGCTTGAAGAAGAAGACTTGTGACGTTCTCACGGGCGATTTTGCCGTACGAGAGAAAGACAGCCTTTCCCATTGGAGCCCTTCCATTATTTCAAGGAAATTTCAGTATACAATACTTTCTGAAGAAGTAAGTAGTCACTATAATTACCCCCACCAATGGCGAAAACTTGCTGATAATGTTAAGGATTTTTATTGCTTGAAGAAGATTTGTGACGTCCTCACTGGCGATTCAGCCGTACGAGAGAAACACAACCCTTCCCATTGGAGCTTTTCCATTATCTCATGGAAATTTCAGTATACAATACTTTCTGAAAAAGTAAATAGCCACTATAATTACCCCCACCAATGGCGAAAACTTGCTGATAATATTAAGCACTGTTATTGCTTGAAGAAGAAGACTTGTGACGTTCTCACGGGCGATTTTGCCGTACGAGAGAAACACAGCCCATCCCATTGGAAGTGTCTTCCCATTGGAAACAAAGAAAATGGAACAATAACATCCAAACACAGCCAAACGAGAACCAAACCGAATAGCAGCCAAAATGCGAAAACAACCAAAGCACACCACTTTTATGTACCTAACAAGGACGTGTATTTGAACTTCTAATTTTATATTACATGCAATTTAGTCCTACGAGACGTTTTCGTTAAATCGCGTTAAAAAAAGACACTAGTAGATCTCACCCTCTGAATTTTCTTTTGAGAAAGTATCATCGAACATCCCATTACCAGCCATGCCCTTTGCGATCTAATGTTATTAATCCGGCCGCTTTTTCCCCCCGAATTAGACCAAAAAGCCTTTCAGCAAATAAAATTACTCCTTAGTTTAATTAACTGCTCCACGATCCCCCCTCCCCTAAGGACCCTTGATGTAACGTGAGGATGAGCACCGCGAAGGATGTGTTTTCCGAGCTTCCGTTTGTATTTTACTTATTAGACGTCGTCGGGTTTGTTTTGAAGTTGTCATTATTACCGAGGGGCCGGAGGGGAGAGTTAACGACGAGAAGAGTCGGTATAGCTTTTCACGGAGGGAAATTTCCACGAGGCAGCAGAAATAAAAATTTTCCGGCCTTTGGATTTTTGGTTTATCGTGGAACAATGACAAATACGGGTAATATTTTGCTTTATCCAACGCGGTATTCAAAAAGCCCGGTTATTAATTGCCACGGTGTTCGGATAAAGCCCGGAGATTTCACCGTGGTATATGTCATTTAAAATTAAAGAAGAAAGTTATTGCCAAATGTTCGAATTTCAAAATAATTGGGATAGTTTCTTTGGGAATTTTCAAAATATTTAAGAGTTCTGCCATTTTCAACGCCACGTCTTTCTTAGACATACCATAAGAATATCGACTACTTTTTGCCTTCGCTTTGGAGCCTGTTGTGGCGGCATTGCCATTCTAAACTCTTAGGGCAGGGTCGTTCCGGGGTCGCCTTCCTCAGGGGTCGCCCGAGGGTTTGCCTTTACAGGCACTTTTGTACTCCCCAAGGAACATCATTGAAAGACACCATTCCTTAATGGGTTAAATCCCCCAGCCTAATTCGATTTTACCATTCAAATGACGGTTCCAATAAGGCGCGTCGCCGCACACGACCCGTAAGCAGATGTTTCTCCGCGAGAATATAAATTGCAGGAAAGGAAATTGTTATAACTCATCGTTTCAGCAGTAAACAAACCTATTAAATAGCGATTAAGATGAGATTTGTTAGAAGAAAGCTTTCCAGTTCAAAAGGCCTCGCCCCTTTGTTCCTCGGGGTTCAAATTTTCAGAAATGGTATGTTACTCTAGTATCTCTCTCTCTCTTGTATGAAATTGAACGAAATCGGGTCGATAGAACTAAAGTTATTAAAGATCTGAACTCATAGGGTAGGGTCGCTCCAGGATTGTCCTTCTTAGGGAGTCGCGGGCTGGATCGCACGGGGTTTGCTTTTACAGGCACTTCGTCCTCGGTCCTCTCTAAAATTCCCTGCTGCCTGACCAATGATCGCAGATTTTTTGCTAGCTAATAAGGCGCGTCGCTGCACACGACCCGTAAGTAGATGTTTCTACGCGCGAATATAAACTTCCTGAAGGGGAATTGTAAGAACTCGTCGTTTCAATAGTAAATAAACCTATTAAAGCGATTAAGATCAGGTTTCTTGGAACAAAGCTTTCCAGCTCAAAAGGGCTCGCACTCCCTTCGTTCCTCAGGGTTCAAATTTTTAAAAATGGTATGTTACTTTAGTATCTCTCTGTTGTACGAAATTGAACGAAATCGTATCGATAGAACCGAAGCTATTAAAGATCTAGACTCATAAGGTGGGGTCGCTCCAGGGTTGTCCTTCTTAGGGCGGGTTGTATCGTCATGAGTTAACCTTCAGGTTAGTTGAACCGTTGGTTAAAGTTGAACCAAGGTTATCTCTGATTGCGTTGTATGGTCAATGGTGAGCAGACGGTTTACTAACCGACAGTTATAAACGGTTGGCACCACCTGACGAGTATATTCTCGTATATCAGTTTACTGTTTTATCTTGACGGAACGGAACGCTGTAGACCAAATCTGTGTTTTGTCGAATAGTGACGATGGGTAAGTTATAACCTCAAATAAATCATGATGAAAATTAATGTTAATTTAATTAATTTCAGAGCGAGAAGCAGGCAAAAGAAGCACTAACTTCTCCGCTAAAGAAGATGCGTTGCTCGTTATTAGTGCGAAAGTATGCAGAGAAATTAGAAAATAAGAAGACGGACACTGTCTCGAACAAGGCCAAGGCTTGTGCGTGGATGGAAGTCACCCACGAATTTAATAGTTTGTCGGGGGAGGTGCGAAGGACGCCCCTTGTATTAAAAAACATATACTTAAATTTCAAGAAAAAAACGAAGAAAAAGTTTGCGGAGCAAAAGCAATGCTTATATGGTACGGGAGGCGGTCCTCCTGTGAACAATGTGGACACTGAAGTTGATATCCAGATCTCGGGAATAGTTGGATCTCAACTAACGGGATTTCAGTCCGAATTTGATGGTGATACAGGTATGTATTGATATATAAATATTTATGGATATCAGTTTTGTCAATCAAATACTATTGTGTTTTTTTCTATGTTCTAGAAAGAACAGCAATGACTGTGGCTCCAGATATAGATAAATTTAATGAGGATGGATCTAATAGAACAACACAATCAATTAATGAGACATAGGAAGGAGGAACACGATTTGACGATGAAGTGTTTGCAGGAGAAACATGCAGCAGAAGTGGAGGTTGTAAATTTACATAAGAAGCAGCTTCTCGCAGAAATGTTGTAAAAAAAATAAACAGTTTGAAAATGTTCATTGTTTATATTTCCAATAAGTTTTGAAAATATTGTTGAATTAAGTTGACCCTCACAATGTTATTCACATTATACCTTAATTCAGGTTCAACATTCAAATGCAAATCTTCATCTATTTCTTCCTGATTATTATCCACAAGAGGTGCCACTTCTCCTCGATCCATGGCGATGTTGTGTAACACACAAGCTATTACGATAGCTTCAACTTTTTTGTGATTCAAACGAATTCCTTGACTCAATACAGGAAATCTTCTTTTTAGGACGCCGAAACATCTTTCAATACAATTGCGTGTTTTTATGTGACATTCATTGTATAGCCGTTCTGCAGGAGTTTGAGGGTTTCTTAATGGAGTTAATAGATACGGCTTAATAGCATATCCACCATCCCCTAATAAAATGCCATTGCCAAAGTCCCCATTTTCCATTCGTGCTCTGATTCTACAATTATTAAAAATTGTAGAATCATGAGAAGAACCTGGCCAACGACAAACAACGTCTAAAATTTTTAAATTGTAATTACAAATGATTTGGACGTTGTATGAAAAAAATCCTTTTCGATTACGAAAAATTTCAGCATCGTTACCTCCTGGAGACATAATCTTAATATGTGTGCAGTCAACTGCTCCAACACATCTTGGAAATCGACTGATTTCATAAAATCCTCTCTTATGACGCCCAATTGTATCTGGATCATTTGGAAACGAGATGAATTGAGTAGAAAGCCGAGCAATACTTCTTAAAACCGCAGTTACTGTCCGACTTGCAGTAGATTTATCTATCCCACACAAAATCTCCGACAATCTGTAAAATTGATCCAGTCGCTAAGTACCGCAGTGTAAGTAATACTCTTTCTTCAGATGTTAATGATGTGGTTCTAAACAAAAATATATTTAAAAATTTTGGAACAAAAACCATTATTTCGTACTTACACGTTTCTCGAACACGAAATGTCATTTTTGATCTCCGAAATGATCTGTTTAACTGTCTCCTTTGAAAAGCGAAATCGATCAAAAAACTCATCTTCGTTCCATTTCTGGAAATGGTTGATCCTTTCACGAAAATGCCTCGGAACTCTTGGAAATGCCTCCAATTCCACCAACTCCATGAAGTCTTCGTCGTCGGTCAAGTTCATAAACTCGTCCATGTCCATATATGAAATAACTTCAAAGTAAAAACATTAATTTTTTACATAGAATATAACTCATAAACATCAATTTATTTCACATATAAACATAATTCATAACTTACCAGTGTTAATACAAATAAAGAAATGCACAGCAAAAACCAGCAGAATATAACCAAATTAAACGACATAACCCACAACTAGAACGACTTTACCGGTATTTATAATGAAAACGATAGCAACATAAACGAATGACGATACATAATATTTAATAGGATTCTAAACTTTTACACGTTTCGTGCTTAAACCGAGGGTTAACCCGACGACATCGCTTGGTTAACTTACCGACGCTTTATCCTAGGTTAACCTTAGAATTAGGCGCGATACAACGCATATTTCATGTTTAACCGCAGTTTAGTCTTAACCTCAGGTTAACTCATGACGATACAACCCGCCCTTAGGGAGTCGCCGGCTGGATCACACGGGGGTTTGCCTTTACAGCCACTTCATCCTAGCGAATCTCTAAAATTCCCTGCTGCTTGACCAATTATCGCAGATTTTTTGCCAGCTGATAAGGCGCGTCGCCGCACACGACCCGTAAGCAGATGTTTCTCCGAGGGAATATAAATGTCCAGAAGGAGAATTGTAAGAACTCGTCGTTTCAATAGTAAATAAACCTATTAAAGCGATTAAGATCAGGTTTTTTGGAAGAAAGCTTTCCAGCTCAAAAGGGCTCACACTCCCTTCGTTCCTCAGGGTTCTAATTTTTCAGAAATGATATGTTACTTTAGTATCTCTCTATTGTACGAAAGTGAACGAAAACGGATCGATAGGACTGAAGTTAGTAAAGATCTAAACTCATAGGGCAGGGTCGCTCCAGGGTTGTCCGTTCTTAGGGAGTCGCGGGTTTGCTTTTACAGGCACTTGGTCCTCGGTCCTCTCTAACCAATAAACGATCGCAGATTTCTCGCCAGCTAATAAGACGCGTCGCAGCACACGACCCGTAAGCAGATGTTTCTCCGCGCGAATATAAATTGCAGGAAGGGGAATTGTGAGAACTCGTCGTTTCAACAGTAAACAAACCCATTAAAAAGCGATTTTAGCTTTACTTTACGTCGTGACATTCTCGGGTATGGTAATTGCCTATTTACTAGGCAGTTCGTACCGCTGGTTTTTCCTGCACCTGACAGTTCCTTTGAAAATCCTGTAATGCTAAACAACTCCGCTAGTTTGTGAAAGCAATAGGAAATTAGCAGGTAGCGTCGTGCTCAAAATGAACGTCGCATTTCGGCAATTTCTACTCCTAATGAGCATCGTTTTCACCATAATCGGAAAAGAGCGAGAAATTTCATTAAAAAAGTATCTTTTTACCTGTGAGTTTGCGTCGCCTCTCCGACGACTAACAAAAGGTCATTCGTCGGGCCCGCAAAGTCGCTGTAACAAAATTGCCGGTCGACGTCCCGTGGGAATCGCGTCGGGGAAAACTTCGTTTAAGGTCGCATGACGACGGGAGCGACGAGGGACGGCCTTAAACTTTAATTGTCGTTTGTAATCTTCCTCCCTCAAAGCGTCAATAAGTAATAAGCTACAGCTGCAATCGCCCCTCCTCCTCGATATCGTAAACTTCTCGTCTTAACGGAGAGATAAAACTCCCATTACGACGCGTTGAAGAAATATTCGTATCGAATTTTTCTTGTATCGACGGTTACTGAGTGTTTGGAATCTCCCACGAAAGTTGTTTCGATAAACGATCGCGGGTGCCGAGAATGTCTCTTCCATAAAACGAGGCGAATTGCTTGTTTCGCGGTTCCTTGAGGGCTTTTCGATTTTACGGGACCGCCGGGATGAGAAAGGGAACGCGAAAGGGAAAGGGAAAGGGAATTTTCGTTTACTACGTTTCATACACACATTCTATTGAAATCAGCGACTTTCTGCATACACCATTACGTCATTACACTACATACGTGTAATGCGCATACGTCATTATACTACAAACCTCGAAACCTATATTCGCCTGGACAAAATGGCGTTAGCAGAACGGTTTCAGAGAAGACGACAACGTAGTATTTTGCCACGCAGCCCCGATTTGCATAAAAATTTAAATTTACCCTCCATTTCAAATTTGACCCTATGCCGGGGTTGCTTTTTTCTTGGGGGTGGTTAACACCCCTTCACAGGGATGCAAAAATGTTACATTATAGTCCGGGAATTGGTAAATTGACTCATTCTAAGCAACTTTTGTTCTATAAATTTTTTCCAAAAGTAAATATTTTTCGACTTATTCGCGAGTGAACATGTCAAGTTTTCCACCAAAAAACACGTTTTCATATGGTTTTTTGCGAATAACTCAAAAAGTATGTATTTCATGAAAAAGATTATTACCATCAAAAATGTAGCTCATAAAAAAACCAAAAGAATAGTGGGTTGATGATGTCTGTACGCCCAATACAAAAGGAGTAATAGTTTGTTGAAGGTTGGTTATTATTTATCAAACGCGAACGTTGAAAAATTCAACTTGAAATAACCATAACACAATGCATTTTCTGGAAACTCAGAAGACCTTTTTTGAAGCGCTTAAAAAGCCCTTCACTTTGGTTTTCCACAAAAATCGCTAGCATCAAAACAAAGCGAGCTATGACATAAATAATGCAAAAATGAATTACGAAAAACATGTGAAAATCATCCCTTAAATAGCACCACCCCAATTAAAACTAATTGTTACCACCTTACAAATCACCTAATTGATGTACTTTCAGAACTATTACCTCACTCTCCAGAAGCTTCACAGGGTCTGGTCTAGACCTTCTAGGTCTAGAAGCCCTAGAGGGTGATTTCAGGGGTTAAAAATGTTCAATCCATTATAATTTAACCCTCAAAATGTCAACTGATGTTTACTGCTTTCGATTACAAGCTCGAATCTGCAATAATCAAATTATTTTCAAATAAGGGTAGTTTTAACCTTTAAAATATAAAAAGCAACCCCCGGTACAGCGTCAACTGCGAAACGGAGGGCGAATTTTTGTGCAAATCGGTGGTATTTAACTGAAGGACATTTTGGAGCCTTTTTGTAATTATAGCTATTCTAGGGGGTGGCTTTTAAGGGTCATAACTGTTCAATAAATCATAAATGATGTCTCTTAGTGTCAACGAACGTTCATTCAACAAATTTGAAGATGATTTAAATCCATTACACGCTCGAATCTACAATTCCTAAATTATTTTCGAATAGGGTTAGTCACCCCTAAAAAATAAGGGATGAAATTTGACCCTGCTTGGCAAAATTATATGTTATCGTCGTCCTTTGCCTTCAATGACTCGACTACAAAGATCACGATACAACAATGCTCGAAACGGTGTAACGCCCTTCCCAGATTTGGAGACAATGTACAACGTCGTAAAGAAAGTGAGATCTTAGGAACAGGCCCTACTGAATCCACTAAGTGATTCGAAGTATATAAGGGATTACTTATCCATAACGATGGCAAAATTTGTACAATGGAACTAGCCTAAAGACTAGGATAGTGTGTTCTTGTGTGTTTTGTGGGGGTTGTAAAGAATGACGCGTTATTGTTTCCTAATGAGAATACAGCATGTGTTCGTTTTCGTTTGGCTTATGCTAATTACATATTTAAGCAAAAATCTAAGCTACTTCAACACCAAAATGGAAAACCGCAGTACTTTCTTGCCCCTTTCATACACTTACATAATAAATTTCCGTATTGCTCCCCGCATTGTCGCATGTCCTAATTGCAGCGGAATTCCCGGGACAAATAATTAGGAGTTATTCGTCCTGCAGAAACACCAATTACTTCGAATGTAACTTTTCCGCTGCGGCATATTTTAGAAAGTAACTCTAACGCGAGTCGTTGAAACGGTATTTAGCGGAGGGAGAGGGTGGAATCGCGCTTGGCGAGGGGTTAAGCCCGAAACAATATTGCAATCTACGTTGAATTGGAGGAAACGGTTTTTCGTGCACGGTAATTTGAAGAACGTTCTCGTTTCCCGGGCAAACTAATTTAAATTAATGGCGCAAAATCGAGTACTGTCTAATTTTCTCCTCGGTGATTTTTACACTAAATGAGTTGTAGCAAAATACTTTTTGTAAAGCACTTAATTTTGATAACCACGTCAGAATTTTGAGATATTTGAGGTTAGGTACATCCTGCACAAATTTTTTGTAACCTTTCCACCTATTTCACCATTTAGTACCGCTCGCTCCCTTCAAAATGAGCTCTCGAACGGTACTCTACAACGTTTCCTTCAAAACTTACGGCCATTTTAAGATGACACGTCCGCCATGTTTGTTTTGTGGTAGGAAAATTTCGAAAATCAACCAATCTGCGTCAAATTCGGCATATTGTAGTTTTCGAGGTCGCTGATCAAGAATCTGAGGTTAGATTAGAAAAATTCAAGATGGCGGAACCAATATGGCGGCCTCGAGATTTTTGAACGCCAACAGATCTATACTAAATCTTGTATACGAGCCGAATTTTCTTCTCGGTGTTTTTTTACACTAAATTGAGTTGTTGCAAAATTCTTTTTGTAAAACGTTTCATTTTGATAATCACGTCAGGATTTTGAGATATTTGAGGTTATATACGCGAAAAATTGCCATTTTGACTATATTTGAGATTAGGTACAGCCTGCACAATTTTTTTGTAACTTTTCCACCTATTTCACCATTTAGTACCGCTCGATCCCTTCAAAATGAGCTCTCGAACGGTACTCTACAGCGTTTCCTTCAAAACTTACGGCCATTTTAAGATGACACGTCCGCCATGTTTGTTTTGTGGTAGGAAAATTTCTAAAATCAACCAATCTGCGCCAAATTCGGTATACACGGGTTTTCGAGGTCGCTGATTAAGAATCTGAGGTTAGATCACAAAAATTCAAGATGGCGGAACCAATATGGCGGTCTCGAGGTTTTCGAATGCCAACAGATTTATACCAAATCTTGTATATGAGCCGAATTTTCTTCTCAGTGATTCTTATACTAAATTGAGTTGTATCAAAATTCTTTTTGTAAAACGTTTCAATTTGATAATCACGTCAGGATTTTGAGATATTTGAGGTTATGTACGCGAAAAATTACCGTTTTGACTATATTTGAGGTTAAGTACAGCCTGCACAATTTTTTTGTAACTTTTCCACCTATTTCACCATTTAGTACCGCTCGATCCCTTGAAAATGAGCTCTCGAACGGTACTCTACAACGTTTCCTTCAAAACTTACGGCTATTTTAAGATGACACGCCCGCCATGTTAATTGTGTGGTAGGAAAATTTCGAAAATCAACCAATCTGCGCCAAATTCGGCATATTAGAGTTTTCGAGGTCGCTGATCAAGAATCTGAGGTTACATCACAAGAATTCAAGATGGCGGACCGAAATGGCGGTCTCGAGGTTTTTGAATGCCAACAGATTTAAACCAAATCTTGTATATGAGCCGAATTTTCTTCTCGGCGATTTTTACACTAAATTGAGTTGTAGCAAAATTCTTTTTGTAAAACGTTTCATTTTGATAGTCACGTCAGGATTTTGAGAAATTTGAGGTTATGTACGCGAAAAATTGATATTTTGATTATATTTGAGGTTAGATACAGCCTGCACAATTTTTTTTTATAATATTTCTACCTATTTCATCGTTTAGTAGCGGTCGTTCCCTTCAAAATGAGCTCTCAAACGCTAATCTACAACGTTTCTTTCAAAACTTACGGCCATTTTAAATTGACATGCCCGCCATGTTTGATTTGTGGTAGGAAATTTTCGAAAATCAATCAATCTGCGTTCGGTATACACGGGTTTTTGAGGTCGCTAATCAAGAATCTGAGGTCGCATCACAAGAATTCAAGATGGCGGATCCAATATGGCGGACTCGAGGTTTTTGAACATCAACCGATTTATGCCAAATATTGCATACGAGAACTTTCAAGGATGCTGATGAGGAATCTAAGGTCAAATTTCAAAGATTGAAGATGACCGATCCATTATGACAGACAATGCATGTATTGTGTACATTTTTGTAAAGATTGTACCATTGATTTTTCAAAATTTCGTCAACCATATCGGATCCTCCATTTTAATTTTTGAAATATGACCTATGATTCATGAACAACAACCGCGAAACTTCCCGTATACCTGATTTAGCATAAATAAGAAGATTTTCGAAGAAGTCCACAAGGCGCTGCAGGTTCCGCACATACCTCCACGAAGTTTCTCTCAAATTTAATTTTTCTCTACCATCTAGTAAACAAAATAATTTTATCCTTGTCATTACAAGGGATCGGGCGCCAGTTTTCGTAGACTTTGCTCTCTGTAGATTCGGGCGATTTATACTTGCGAGAAATTCCAGAAAATTCGCGAAAATAAGCGCAGAATTTGAAAAAGTACTCGGTTTTGATACAGTTAAGAAAAACTAAAAACAATATTTTATTTCAGGCGGCCATCGGACTCGGCGCATGCGAAGTGGCTTTACGGAAATATTAGAACGTTATTTATAAATTTAGGAGCGGAAAACATAGCTAAGGCGGCCTACGGGAATAACGTGCAAGTAAATACGCGCAAAGTTATGTTAAGCGGAGAATTGGGTGTAATAAGCAAAATAAGAAAAGTACGAAACTACTTATGATAAATAAGAGAGGTGAGTAAGTGAAAACCGGTAGGTAAAGTTGATGTTTCTTAAAGAAACATCATGTAAAACAAAATTTTCACAGGTATACAACTTTGATACGATTTACGATGGTAAAATCTTATGGAACGTTCCCTTATTCACCCAAAAAAAGGTGACACCTTCCCTTCGGTCTCGTGATTTCAATAATTCCCTTCCCTCCAGCTCGGATTTTTCCCGATCGGTTTCATTAACAGCAGATTAAGGAGTATAACTTTCTTGATTACGTCCGGAGTTGTCGTCCGAACGTGTAACCTCCGACCGCCTAATATAAAAACTTCGGGAGGCAAAGTTGGCCGCGGAAAACCCGGAAACGGGCGTTTTGGAAATAAGATAAACAGCCCGGACCCCCGGATAGATCAGAAAAGTTTTATTAAATCCCGACGGCCGAGGAGAGCGCCCGAGGAAACGGCCGGCCATTAAGGGGGGAGAAAAGTGTATGTGTAACCGCGGGATGTATTTTTACGGGAACGTTAAACGAAATCCAGGCAGAAACTAACGTATGCAAAGCGGAAAGCATAAAGGAATGCTAGTAACTGGATTTGGAGGAGATTCAACAGTCCAGGGATGTTTTCACATGTAATTAGTGTACGTGCGATTTCACGAAAGCGACGTTTTGAATATTATCCTTCGGGAGAACAACGCAAATCAACCGATGAGACTAATGAACGTCAAACGTTGATTGATCACGCCACATCCCGAGCAATTCCTGCTAATTTCATGGAAACGATGGACATAATGGGTTTGATTTGGTTTGTAATTGTAATTATGTTGGTCTATAGCAGTGCAAACCATGAGATTTTTTAGATTCATCATAGTTGATGCCTGCAGCTTAATTATGTATAGACCAAGAGACCGAGATTAGCATTATAGCCCAGTTTATAGAGCAAAAAAGAGCTGCCTTGGTAGATATAATTTAAGAGCAGATGGACCAAAAAACTTTTGTAAAATGGATCAAAGATGATAAAAACCGAAAATATAGACAAATTTGCGCTTTTGCGGTATTTTTAAACAACAACAAATTTAAAAAATAGGTCTTTTTTGTTTTTCACCATAGCGTGAAAATTATTTACGGAAATCTAATACGTTGTTAAGATGATTTTTAGAGAATTAAAAGGCCTTCAAAATGAGCTTTTCTAAAAGGTGATCGGAACATTTTTCATCGAGAAAACTTGGAAAAACCCTTCAAATAGACCCTTTTTCAAAAATTCACAGCTTTGCCCAATTTAAAGCTGAAGCGCTAATTTTGAGTAAAATGTTAGGTCATTATGTCTACTTTAAGCATACAAAAACAACTAACTACTTTACTAACAATATGCACCGAAATTTTGCAAAATTCAGCGTACTAACTGAGATGGGCCGATTTAACTTTTTCAAACAGTTTTTGAAAGAAGACATCAAAACCTACGACTTGGCTGTTTTCGATTTTCATATATGTTTGGAGAAAAGTGCGAAAAATGGCCTCGAATATTGCTCGAAATGCGTTTCGAGCTGAGTGGTGGGGGTTTCAAGCAGCATAAAACAGTACATTTGCGCCCCTTTCTTCCAAACATATATGAAAATCCAAGGTAACCAAGTTGTAGATTCTGATGTTGCCTTTCAAAAACCGTTTGAAAAATTAAAATCGGCCCATCTTAGTTAATAGGCCGAATTATGCAAAATTTCCATGTATATTGTTAATAACTTAATTGTGCAAAAGTATTCATCTGACAGCATCCAACTTTTGCACGCTTATAGTAGACATAATAACCTAACATTTCACGCAAAACTAGCGCTTCAGTTTTACGTTGGGCAAAGCTGTGAATTTTTGAAAAAAGGTTCATTTTAAACAGTCTTTTAGTTTTTTTCGGTGAAAAATGCTCTGATCATCTTTTTAAAACGCTTATTGTGAAGGGCCTTTAATTCTCTACAAATTGCCTGTACAACGTATTGCATTTCTGTCAATAATTTTCACGCTATGGTGGAAACACTGAAAAACGACCGATTTTTTTTTAAATTTTTATTAGTTAAAAAAAACGCAAAAGCTCGGATTTGTCTAGATTTTGAGTTTTAGCATCTTTGATCCATTTTAAACAAAGTTTTTTAATCCGTCTGCTGTTAAATTTTATCTACCAAAAAAACTCTATAAACTGGACTATTAAGTAAACAAAGTACAATCGAGTCATTTTCGCAAGGCGAAGTTGCCAATAAATTATCGCACAAGGGCGAAAACATCCCTTGACCGTTTTAACTAGTGAGGTAAGATAAGATACCACGCCCTTAAACCTGCATAAACTATATCGAGTTTCTTTCCTCTCTGTTTAAGCAGCCTGTCAAAATGAATATGAAACCCCATCTAAGACGAAATTTTGATAGATTATTAACCGTCAAGCTCTAATCAGCCATTATGGACTTAAACCTTGAAGAAACAATCAAACATAACGTAGAAAACCTATAAAGCAAAAACCTCGTGCCAATTTCAAGAAAATGTGCGACATGGAGTTCCATATTTCACGTCGAAACTACCGAACTACGACGTGAACTTTAAAATTACCAACTTCGTATTGAAATAAATTTCCAAACGCCAAGGAAAGAGCGAAATAAATATTTAATTCCATCTCTGCGAGGGACCAACGCAGAGTTATTTCGAAAAGGAAAAAAAGGACGCAAGATTTACATTTACAAGGTAGAAGAAAATATACTTTTATATGTTGACGCGTAGGTGGATGTTTCAAAGAAGTGAATCCAAAGGAAGATATTAAATTACCATTGGAGTGAAACTTTGAAAAATTGAAAATAAGAAGTACTTATGTACAGTAATGTTTGTTTACTCAATACAGAAAGTATCACCGCAATTCGTTTTACACAATTTACATTTTCAACAGCCCAAATCCCCGTTTAAAACTTTTATGTATTACCATTGACTGAAGAGATTTTACCAAGACGCGCAACCAAATAGGGATCCATGTTACGCGTTTTGTTCCAGCTCAACTTAGCGCTCCCTCTGTGTCAGGACAGTAAGCGTGGGTCCATTAAGGTTCCTGAAGGTGTCTAGTTGGCGAAATCTCGCCAACGTTGCCGATTCTGGAGTTGTGACGTAACAGTCAACGATATAACGTTATAATGAGTTACATTGTTGGTAACGCCACCTATCGAGCGGTAGTGAATCTCCCAGTTCGATCACAGCATCGATTTCACATACGTTCACGTTTGAGTCACGTCAAGCACGGATACCCACAGAACACGCAAATGAAGACGTTAGGTTACTCCCATTGAACAACTTTTGTTGTTATCAGGAACGAGTAATCTTTGATTTGAATCTGTTAGTGGAGTTTTATGGTTCTCGAGAGAAAAGTGGATTTTTATTCCGGCCGTTACAACAAAATAACAACCCCCTACGAACGGACACCTCTCAATAACCCCCTACCCTTGCTGCCCGTTAATGAGAGTTTCCGCAGTATTTTCGGGATACAATTAGCGATGAATAAGGTGAAATCTGTGGTAATCGGGAAAAAAGGGCGTTCGACTCGAAACCGTTCCTTTCCCTTTTCGACGACATCCATTGAAACCGATGAAGCGGTCTCCTGCAGGATAAACAGCCGCATTACTCACCGACAAAAACGATCGGAGTGTCCCACAAAGGGAAGAACAGGCACGAGGAGAGGAAATCTTATTTACTGCAGCATCTGGAATCGGGATCAAGGGGTCGTTATATCGGATTTATTCGATTATCTGTGGAAGATTACTCCCGGGGCCGATACTTCTATCGCAGGATATACGCAGCGTATTGAACCTGATTATGTTACTATGTACATATGAGAGGGAAAGAGAATCATAATAAAGTCGAAATTGGAATTTCCGAGCTGAACGTAGTTTAATACAAGTAACAAAAAATTTAATTCGATTCTGGGCTGACATAACAGGAAATAATAATCTTCGATGGTTTAGCAAAGCAAATTGGGAAATTTAAGGAAATGCTGTCGATAAAATAATTCTTCGCCCACCCCTGAGTGAAAATATTTTTAAATTCAAGCGTTTCAAAGTAACAAAACACCCACCGTGTATAACAAATCCCCTTCGTCGCTTCATTAAGAGCCCAAACGGTAGGTTTAGTCAATGTCGATACTACTCACATCGCCCAACTTAACACGTACAAAAGTAGGCACTAAATTTCATCACATTTGTTTTTAGTGTGCCTAAAATGCGTGTTTGAAGACTCCCATGAAATGAAATGTAGGAAATTTGTATTGTACCTCGCCCCATTAGCCCTTTAATCCCTTCTTCAGCTAGTTGTACTTCGGTGATGATTCACTTAGATGAAGACTCATTAAAGAGCTTTCACAGGGATAGGAACTGTAAGATTCAGAATCTGGAAGTATGTTCGGTACGTTACTAGTGCATTGTTCCTATAGGATAAGGGCCATCACGTTTTACACGCTCCTAACTGAATGGCACCATACTATAGCACGTCATAATGGCACAGCTAAACATATGAATATAAATTTATGACGTGTCCAAGGGTAGATACGTTCAACCCTTCGTCGAAGGGAGGATCTGCACGGAAATCCCCATCGAAATCACACGTCCTTAGGCTCGAGCGGGAAGCGCAGGAACTCGCGGGGCTCGCATTCGTCACTTTTAATATTTCCCGCACCCGGAAGGAATCCGGGGCCACGGCGAACATCAGAACGGGTTAATTAAGGGGAACTCCCCGATCGAACGTATCGGGAATACTTAGGGAACCGGGAGGGAAATTAGCGACGAGTGGGGCGTTAATTTCCCGGAAAATTAACCCTGTAATATATATATATATATATATATATATATATATATATATATATATATATGCTACGTTTGTAAAAGTCTCAACGGTGCCCCGTTTTAAAATGAAACAGGGGTATTAAGGCTTTGTTCTTCAACCCGCATATTCCACTTTGATGCTTGCTTGGATGAACTTCTACCTTTGAATGAGGATTTTCGTGATTACTCCGACATTAGCGTTAGATACTGTATAGTAGAACAAATCTTAATGTATCTATGGAATCCTCACGTGTAATATAGTGAGGAGAGTGTAAACTGCACGATATTCGACAGGACGTCAAGATATTTAAATGGGAAGAGAAATGGGAAAAAGAGACTATCCCGTAGCAGATACGATAATGAAGATTAGTATTGAGTCACAAAAGCAACGAACACGTGTTTTACAAAGCAGAAGGGGAAGAATTGTCCCTGGGTTCTTCAGATGAACGTCGCTGCGGCGTGACCGATACCGCGTGACAAGTGTATTTTTGAAACGTTAAAGTTGTGATTGTAAAAAGTTATTCGAATGATATCTTCGTGCAGGTATTTGATTAGTAATGGTGGTGATTGCTGTATGTTGCTGTTGCTGTTGCTATGCTGTGCTGTTGCTATGTTGTAAAATTGCTGTATGTCATGGAAATCATCGATTCCAAAAAAGAAAAAACTTCTGCATAAAATTCTTTATACACGTAGGTAGTGTTTAAGAAATCCTCACATGCAATACAATGAAGAGAGTGAAAACTACGATATTCGACACTAGTCATCCTCCCGTATACATTCTCTCCATGACATACAAAAATGCAGATTATTATTGAGTGACCAAAGCAACAAACATGTGTTTTGCATAGAAGAAGGGGAAGAATTGTCCCTGGGTTCTTCAGTTGAACGTCGCGGCGGCGTGACCGATACCGCGTGACAAGTGTATGTTTGAGCGGAAAACGTTCAAGTTGTGATTGTGAAGTTATTCAAATAATAAATGTGATAAAATCTTCGAGTAGGCATTTAATTAGTAGGTGCGTATAATACATTTATGATTTGTAAAGGGGGTAATTCGAGGTACAGCTAATTCGTTATCAGCAAAGGTCTTTTTGGGAGACCGTTCGGGGAAGACAATGAAACCCTTAAAACGACGTTTTGGAACGAAACGCTGCAGATTACCTTTGAACGACAAAAGCGAGGAACTACTGTTGCGGTCCTATCTATACACCGTATTGTAAATATTGTAACCCATGGACGACCCAGCTTTCGTCCCTTGGAAGAACAACCCCTGAGCGACCCTGCCCCAAGTCCTAAGCGTACAGTACAAAGCAAAATAGTTTTCGTGTACGCGCACTATATTTCTATTTTAAATGGCGACCCAGCTTGCGGCCCTTGGAAGGACAACCCCCGAGCGACCCGGTCCTAAGAAGGGCGACCGCCGCCGAGGTTTCAATCTGCCACTTAAGTGATAGTGACTTTATTTACTTGTCGACAAGTCAATACAATTGCAATTAAGTGACGTCCATTTGCGTGAACTAAAGGCACTGTGAATTTTGTACCTATGAGGTCTTTTGTGTGAACTTTTCCGAGCTAATTTGACGGGAAATTGAAAGCAAAAAAACCTTCCCTTAAAGCATTTTTACAAAAAAACTAAAGGTCAGATACATTAGCTTTGACCTTTAAGGGATGGTAAGGGAGAGGCGAAAAAGCGTAGGTAGCATTAGCAACGAGTCTCGACGTTTTAACTGATATGTTTCCATTCCCGTCACACTGTTTAAGTATTTTATTTAATTTCACCGCTTTAAACAGTCCAGAAAAACACCGATTAACATAGAGAAATATTCGCATCAACTCCTCGATCACTCGAATCCCTCTGCACGTTTCTCCCGACCTCCGTGAACGCTTCGATCCCTTCGACGATCCCCTTTTTTCCCCCTGTCCGGGTAGTTTTATGGGAAGATTTGATAAATTCCCGTCATTTGGAGAAACAGCAATACGAGACGGCTTTATATAACGTTAGATGGAAACGATGGGAAGGACCTTTATTAAGAAAATGAGGAAAGTGTCTAACGCTGATGGTTCTCATGATTTCACCCTCAGATTTAGGATTTGCGTTATTGCACACTTAAGTGATAAATTCCGTAAGAGCAAGTGGATCTTAAACGAGCCTAATTGACCCCTTTGAAGTAAGTGTGTCGTTAGGTACTTTAGCTCGGGTTTTACATCAAAGATGTTCGTCAAGGGTGGAACACGAATGGGATTTGTCATTAATTCGAGTTTGTAGGAGGAGATGATTTTAAAAATGTTAATATAACAGTATTAACTTTTCCATACAATTGAAACATAATTCATAATTCGGTTACCAAGGGGCTTACACCACTAGAATTGAGTGGAACTTGGAAATGAATGGACTACCCCATAGCAGATACGATAATGCAGATTAGTATTGAGTCACAAAAGCAACGAACACGTGTTTTGCGAAGAAAAAGGGGAAGAATTGTCTCTGGGGTCTTCAGTTGAACGTCGCGGCGGCGTGACCGATACCGCGTATCAAGTGTAGGAGGTAGTTGTAAGAGGAGATGATTTTAAAAATGTTAATGTAACAGTATTAACTTATCCATAAAATTGAAACATAATTCATAATTCGGTTACCAAGGGGCTTACACCACTAGAATCGATAGGAACTTCCTTTACGAGCTTCCAAATTCCTTATGTGAAATTATATTAACACAATAACCAGAGACTTCTCGTACTGCATGCATACTCTGTGCCCGCCGTGTGTCTTTAAAATGGGGAAAAGAAATAATCTGCGAAATACTGTAAGAAATTTCATTATACCCTAAATAAACATGTGAAATGATTGATTATCAATCAGATTTCGATTTAATACCCCTCAATTATAGTGCATTCAGGTAAAACAGTTAGACGTACATGGCCCGGCTTAAACGGCTTTGAGGATATGATTTATAGAATTCCGATGTGAACTCGATGGACCGTCCGGTCGAACAATTCAATTCTGAACAATTAAATGCGTATTAATTATCCGACGTATAAAATCGTTTATAAGGTTTGAGTCGAGGATTACGTTAATTTATTAAGCGGCGTTTATATTTAACACCTGCGATTTGTTAAACGGATCGATGGAGGATTTCATTCAATAGATAACGATTACCTAAACATGACAAAAAATACAGGGTTATTCAAGTTATTTGACACGATGCATTATGGCTAAAGTAACTGATTTAAACCATATCCCTTCGGATCGATATGGACCTTTTAGCGATAACTTTTAAAAATATTTTCATGTTGTACAGGGTGTGCCAAGAGCCCTAAAAGTATCAAAGTTGTGTTTTTTAAATGGAATATTTAAGGTGGTATCAGTTGTAATGCGTAAATTCTCAATTGGTGTCTTCTTGGTTTTAACCACTTTAATGCTAGGAGCTACTAAATGAACAACCTTTTTGTCCCACTTGTGAAATATTTAGTAACTTATACAAGGTGTGTAAAAATTAAAGTAAAATAATTACAATCTTTTAACGGCGATAACTTGTTTATTTCAAAAACCATAAGGTTTAAGTGAAATACACCTTAATGAAACTTACCTTCATTTTGATATTAAAATCCGAATATGAAATAATATACAGGGTGTTCCATTTAAAAAACACAACTTTGATACTTTTAGAGCTCTTGGCGCACCCTGTACAACATGAATATATTTTTAAAATCTAGCGCTAATACGTTCGTATCGATCCTAGGGGAAAAACTTTATTTAAATCAATTATTTTAGCAACAATGCTTATTATCGAATAACGCGAACAACCCTGTATACTTTATAATTTAGAATTTCTTTTAGGAGAAGAAAATGTAAATATTACGCTTTAACGAGATTACTTTAATGAACCAAGTAATAAAGGAATGCTTGTAGTAGTCCAGGAACTCAAGGTTTGCCTCCTAATATTTACAACTGACTTACATTGTCTTCATTATCTTTATTAAAAGGGGTGGTTTTTAAGAGTTGAAGATTTGAAATATATGGATTTTCATTTTATACTACATAAGTAAAACAATCTGAATCGATAAAATGTTTGAATTTATATTTTTTCAATAAGGGGTGGTTTTCTCCCCTTAAAAACAAAAAGCTCTTAGCGCGCATATAGCTTCTGAAGTGAAGGGTAAGATAAGCTTAATCCTAAATTTTGAGAAAAATCTATGCAGTTATAAAGAATTCGGAGGTATTACTACATTTTCAACTCCAACAACTGGACTATATTTGGAAACCCGCTTTGAAATATGAGTTACTACTGAAAAGAGTGGACAAAATCGACTTAAAATTCAATCGTAAATAAAAGGTATCGCAGGGTTTCCACCACAAAACCGCATTAACGTCGCACGTTTATCGCCATTTCCCAATAAAGCCGCGAATTTCAACGCCGACGCTACCCTTATGGAAAGAGCGACGATTTTTCAATTTGAACAAAAACTTTCTTCTTCACTTTACGACCCTAATAAAACTAAAGTAGTGTGTAGCGATGCAACAAGTCCGGTGCTTCGCACACATCCACTGCATCATACAAAAGAAAGGAATAAGAATAAAATTCCACCCCGTTTCCTTCCACGGGCGCCGCACCCCCCTCGCCTTAGGAAACGTCCAATCTCTCGAAAGAAATAAACGAGGCAATTCGGGGTTGCGTAATAATTTACATACGATTTTTTTTCTTTTGGAATTCCTCCACGAGGGGGCGTTCGCGCATTCCCTTCGCTCCAGCCCTCGAAGGATTCTCGCCTGATCGCGATTTATGTTCGGTCCGGAGGAAGTCTCATTCCATGGGGCTGATAAGGCGAGGGGGGCGCGTTATCACATGAAATAACGATCTCGCGCGGGCTCGATCGAAGAATTTACGAGATGGCGGGAAGGAGAAGAAGCGGGCGTTCCCCTGTCATATCTTATGGGACTTGGGGCTTAAGGCGGCAGGGCACGATGCAGCTTTTGGTGGGTGATTGCATGGGAAAAGGCATGGAGAGTCGGCTGCTCAATTCTGGACGGCAAACATGTAAATTTTCTCCCCCCCCCCCCCTCGAAAAGAAGGATCGCGAAATAGTAACTGCCAAAAACCACGGTTTGTATATATTTAATCGTACTTTTACCCTTTTTTCACCTTGACACGCCGACAATGTCAAAGCGCCGGCGCCGTGGCCGACGTAACAAAATGCTCGTTGTTCATTGGCCAGCCTTCAAATTCCCCGAAAAAAAAACAACATTGCAGCAAAATAAGCACACGCTCTATTTACGGAAATGTGCAGCAATTTCGCCCTTGCAGCGTCATTTTCCCCACCGTCTCTCCCCATGCCTTTCCCACACAATCACCCACCAAAAATTGCATCGTATCAGGCGGGCTTTGCTCGTATACTTGGACAATCTGTATGTAGGAAAATATTTAAATCTAATATGATGTAAATCCGTCGCCGCCATTAGGAATTATTAAGGAATTTTAGCAAGCGTTATGGACATATTCAATGAAACCTAGACCCCAATCGGCCCGCTTAAAACAAAATGGCGTCCTGTCAAAGTAAGTGAAAGTCTTTTCATATCGACCTGATCCAGAAATGTTATAAAATTTTTTTGTAGCGCTTAAAACGTTCGCAAACTTCTTAATTCAACATTTTTTTTAAAAAAATTTATGAGAAAAAAGTTATTGGCGAAAAATTAAAAATTCCATATTACTTCCACATTATATACAGGTTGTCCCACAACACCCGTCCGTCCCTTACCACTCTTGCATTTTCTCTTATTTCCTATAGGTTTTAAGTTATAAGGTAATAGACAAAAATTTCACAAATTTTAAAGATCTGCTTTTTCAAAAACCAAGGGTTTTTTGAATTTACGATTTTTAAGCAAGCCAAATATCCAGAACATATTATTACAACACAACTAAAGATACCTGTGAGTTGATTAAGTTTAGTTTAAAGTCTGTCGCCAGAGGTATTGAATTTTTTATTAATTTTTTCTTTGAAAAAAAAAATGAGACTATCATGTTATTTTCATCATATCTTCGGTAATTTTGACGCTAAAGACCTTTATAAAGATTCATTTTAAGGGTTTTTTTTAAGTACTTCAAAAATGTCTCAATAGTTTTTTCTCTAAAACATATTGTTTTGACGTAATTTAATGTTGAATGGTTCGAATTGTGTCTCTCGAACTAAACATAGAGTAGCTTTCAAAAATACAAAATTAGATTTATATTCATTTTAAAAAAATCCAAAAAAAAAAACGTCATTCCTGTTATTTTTCAATACATTTCTTTTTGTTCGTTATGATTTTTTTTGCTAAAACCAATGGCTTTTGTGTTATTTGTAGAAAACTGTCCAAAAACTTGCATTTTCCAAGTCAAAAATCAACGATTTCAATCGCGAATTACTCGGAAAGTATTGATTTATAAAAAAAACTTTCTATAACACTCATTATATATAATTGACTCCTCTATCGATTTCTCTCGTTATTTCAAGGGTAAAAATGTTCACCCCCAAGAAAGGGGTTGGAACCACCCGTAGAGCAAAAGCACACTTCAGCACCATATATCTTCTGTTTCTTGAGGTACTCCCTACGTTCACTCAAAATTTCAGTTAGTTTAAGGAATTCGGAGGAAAAAACCTTGATCACTGAAGGGGGACAAGTTTAGCTACGAACTATTCTGTTCCTGTTCTAAGTTGGACATTTACACGAGGTGTGTTCGTAAGTACCACAGAACACAAGAAAATAACAAAGGTTCTATAAAGAAACAAGCCGGGAAGGGTGGGTGTTTCGTACACGCAATTCTAAGGTTCGTTGCAGGCTTTCTGACTTTGAATAATTTATAATAAATAAGGGAGGAGGTAACAATTTAAATATACATTGGTATTTTATAATTCTACTTGAGCTATCTCGTCTACTGTCTTGAAGTATACTTTAAAATTTGCGGCGGGTTTCGCCTCATACGTACTCATCTTCAGGCAACTATGGTATAATTACCCCTTCCCTCACCCCTAAACAACTACATACTCCCATGGCTAATACCACTCAAAGTATTGAATTATAAGGAACGATTCACATTTAAAGTCCTCGCCTTTAGGCCTGAAATGAAATAAAATAAAATTCCGGGTTCGAATCCTGGTCGCAGTCGTAAACACGGTTTTACTTATAAATGGAGTTTCTTGTAATGTTTCCGATAAATTAGTAAACGATATCGAATTAACTGGGGGTATTTAACTGATGAAAATTATGCAGAGCCATAAGGACTTGAAACACTCGTAAAATGCAATAAACACGACGGGTGACATCGATGGGTAAATGACTGTTTCTCTTACAGGGAGGTACTTATTAATGATATTGTGACGGACTTTTCTCGCCCTTGTATTTTCGTCGGCGCGCACGACGCGAATAAAGGGGCGGATCGGTCAGTCAACTTTGAGATTGGCGCAGGAATCTAGCAAGTTTCAAAATTACGGAGTTTCCTCGGGCGCCAGTTTTTATAGACTTTGCTGTCTGTAGGTCCGGGTAGTTTCAACTCAGGAGAAATATCCAGGAAGTTCATGAAAATAAACACAGAATTCGGAAAAACACCCGGTTACTTTTATTTAATTAAAAGTACGGCAACAGTGTTGAATCTACAACAGGCATTTACAAACAGAAAGAGAGAACTCTTATCTACCTTTGGTTATCGGAGCGAACATAAAGAAACAAGGTCGACGTGAGAAGGAAAACCGAAAATCATTTCTACAATATTTACAAATCGGGATAACTAAAATACTAGAAACGGAAAAATTAAATACAGGGTTAGCTCGCAGGAGTAAGCGGCATTCTAAACTAGCGTGCACAAACAGCAAAAACCAAAATAGTTACAATAGAGCGGGGAGGCAAAATTAGGCGGAGAGAGGGGTGTAAAATAAGCAACGGGGAAAATCGGCAACAAAGCATTAGCAATTAACACGGGGCACGGACGGGGAACTAATATGCTAGGAAATTAACTAGGGTGACAACCTAGAGAGTTACCGGGAATTGAACCCCTTACTCGCACTAAATGTAAATGGGCTAGTACGGCACGACAGATCGCCAAGTACAGTACCAACCCACGAACATAGAGCACTGTAGGGACACGCGTTCCCCTCTCCTAGGAAGCACGGGCGGAAAACGGGTGCTGACCTAGGGAGTCAACGGGGTCGAGCCTCTTAATCGTACTAAATGTAAATGGATTAATACGGCACGACAGATCGCCAAGTACAGTACCAACCCACAAACACAGAGCACTGCAGGGACGCGTACCCCTCTCCTAGGAAGCACGGGCGGAGACTAGGTGACGACCCAGGGAGATACCGGGAGTCGGACCTCTTTACCGCACTAGATGTCAATGGGTCAATACGGCACGACAGATCGCCAAGTACAGTACCAACCCACCAACACAGAGCACTGTAGAACCGAGTTCCCCTCTCCTAGGAAGCACGGGCGGAGATTAGGTGACGACCTAGGGAGATACCGGGAGTCGGGACTCTTGGTCGCACCAAGCGTCAATGAGTCGATACGGCACGACAGATCGCCAAGTACAGTACCAACCCACCAACACAGAGCGCTGCCGAGCCGAGTTCCCCTCACCTAGGAAGCACGGGCGGAGAATGGGTGACGGCCTAGAGAGTTAGCGGGAGTCTAGCCTCTAGTTCGCACCGAGTGTCAATGAGTCAATACGGCACGACAGATCGCCAAGTGCAATACCAACTCACAAACACCAAGTACTGTAGAGACCAGTTCCCCTCTCCTAGGAAGCACTGAAAGAAAGAAAGACAATTAGAAAGTGAGATATTTCTATCTGCCGTTAGCGGCCAAGGGGCTTTCACTTCGTTCATTTACGTGATATTCTATAGGTAGGTTATATCATATGCCATCTCACGGTGATTCTTTCATTGAAATGCATATAAAATTGCCTAACCACGGTTCTGAAAAATACGCTTCGTTACAATATTAATTCTATAGCATCCACGTTGATCAGTTATTTTGTTATTTTTACAAATGGTATTAGCTTGGTAATTAATTATCACGATTACGATTTGATCGGAAGGGTTAAAGAGGAAATAAGTAAATGGAAGACTGTAGTTTATATTACAGGCAGTGCGTTAGGTTAACGTTTAGTAGGTGTAATACACCTCCGTATTAGTTCTTTCGGCCCTAAATAGTCGATATACCCATTTATTATGGTGCAACTAGCGAGAATTTTGACGTCGGCCATGGAACGTTAATCGTTATCATCTGAAGTTTTAATTTACTCCCTTCATGGAGTCGCTCGACGTTCGCTTATCGAACTAGCGTATTACAAAGAGATCGTTACAGGATTTACGGCCGCTTTTTACATGTTTTGTACAACAACGTCAAACGTCGATGGAAAACGTGAAAAGGGCCCTTCGTTTGCCCTTTTTTCAGCTTTTCGATTCGATAACACTCGGAGGTTCGATAGAACGTTTGACGTTTGGCACAATACTGCTGATAATTGCTAATAGATTACTCATTATTTACTATAAGCCAATCGTGGAGGAATGAAAGACCGAGTACATTACTTAAGAACTTATACATAATTAAGACCCGTTTTACCTCTTTTAACGTTAAAGTCGCGTTACCATTATGTAGGGGCGCAATAATTCAAATGTATCGCGTGTTAAAAGCTCACCACTCGTGCTTTTTATGTAGCGAAACACGGTAATGGAACAAAGAAGAGAGTTTTGAGCTCATTGCAGGCGAGGTTTCCAGGGGTCATTGTCCGGTTCCAGAATTTTTCGATATTTTTTCGATATCCACAAAGTCAAAAAGAAAAAAAAAACAAAAATAAAACTTTTCGGGGGAATTCATTAAACGTCGATATTTTGCCCGCTCTCCTTCTCTTTATCGCTCAGGGAACGAAGGAAAATTCATTAAAACGGGGCACAGAGAGAAAGTTTAATTTGTCCACTTCGGTGACTTTCACCTCATCAGAGGTTATTTTAGGAGTTTTTCCTGATCCCCGGGATGAATCTCGGGAAATAACTTTTCCGACTGTTTGATGTCGTGGTTTATTAATAAGTTCCCCTCGAGAAACTCCATTTAAGAATATGGAAACTAGATGAAAAACGATAATCCATATTTCGTATACAGTCACTGAAGGGTTTCACCTCAAACTTCTTTGAACCTTCATCGATTTGAGTGAAAATTGGCGAGTAGTTGAAGGGCTCTTCAAGGAACAAAAGTGGCAAAGGGGGGGTGGATGCCACCCCTTCAATTAGTTTGTCAAAAATAACCCTAGGAATCGATGAAGGGACTAAGTCTAAGCGACATTTGTTCTATAACGGTTTTTTTACAATTCACCATTTTTTGAGTTATTAACGATTGAAATAGTTTTTTACAAATAACTCCAAAGGTATACGTTTTTCCAAAAAATTTTACTTTCCAAAATGACAGCTATATAAAGCTATATATATATATATATATATATATATATATATATATATATATATATATATATATATAGAGCTACATAAAGGTGCCATATTTTTGGCGAGTACTCCAACGCAAGTATTCGAGGTTAAATAACAGGTATCTGATACACTTTTCGGAGATAAACATTTATAAACACGCTGACTATCAAGGTGCGAAATGTTTTGATAAGCGACACACTTTAGACCAACAAGCGCGGGGAACAAAAGCAAATACGAATATAAATAGAAAGAGGAAAGGTCACAGAGAATTGTCGACCAGAGAAGAGACTCTGCCGGTGAGAAGACCGAGAAAACCTACCGCCCCGAAGATGCTCTCCGACCCGCCTTACTCCGTGGAAATCTAAAGGTCCTATCAAATGAGCCTCACATTGAGTAGACTGCATTAAAACTAAGCGAGGAAGTTTTTAAGAAAAAATACCTGCGCCACTTCCACCAAAATTGAAATTTGGAGTATTCCTTGTAGCATTTACATTATTTTAGTATAAGTAATGAGCTCAAAAAGTTTGACCGGTTTAGAATGCCTCTTTTTTGGCAAAAAGTACGAATTTTCAAAAACAGAATTTTTAAATTTTTCCGAAAATGCCTTATCTTCATAATAACTTAAAAACAACTAAATATACGTAAAAAATGATGGAAAACCAAAAATTTAGGTTTTCTACCAACACATTTTGGTTTTTCTTTTAATTCTATAGAAAAAAAAACAAGCGAGATATCATCGTTAGAAGTTAAAATTTTATTGTGAGGATAATCTGACCTGAGCTCTTCAACCCTTCAACTGTTAAAAAGAAAAAGCTTGAGCATACTAAAATACATACTATCTTATTGCCCTTAAAATTACCTTTAAAATGATTTCTGTATGGATGCTGTAGCTAAAAAAATAACGTTGTTATCGTAAAGGAACCAATCGCATTTTTTGGGGGAAATCCTCGGAAAATACAAATTTTTCCGTTTACATAATTTTGGACGATACTGATTTTTATAATATTTTTGAAATAGTTTCTAAATTTTGCAGTGAAAAATAAATTAAAAATTCATCAAACCTCATGGATTATAATGCTTATTTTAGCAATTCTTAAAATTTGCTTTTCCTATTTTCTTCATTAATAATTTCTATTTTTGATTTTGCTACTGTATGTATAGGCAATAAAGCCATATTACTTATATTAAATAAATAAACTCTCGCCATTTACTCCATCACCTTAACAAGACCATTTCCACTGACGGAATTTTGATTTATAATTACAAAATAAATACACGGTTAGAAATTGTTGAAAAATGATTCTTTTATATCAATTTCGGCATCAGGGGTGGTTTTTGAGAGTTGGAAAGTTGTTAGCATAGAAATTTATGTTATGGGTAGTAAGGGGAAAACATAAATCAACGATTGAAATGTTACAAGCCAGTAAAACGTCTTCTAAAATCCTAGGGTGCGGTTTTTAAGGGTTGAAAAGTTGGAACATGCAATAAATCATATTTGAGAACATGAAAGATAGTTATTCTATACAATTAAGCTAGTTTTAAATGCAAAAATGCTTAAATGTGTATTTTTTCAATTTCTCCAAAACGGGGTAGCTTTCACCCCTAAGAAACAAAAGGCATAAGTTGGGCACTTCTAAAGTTGAGGGTCGTATAAGCTTAATTTCAAATTTTCACGAATACCGATAGAGGTTCAAAGAATCCGGAGATGAAAACCTATTTTTACCTTGAACGACTGTACTAATTCTACGTGAAGTTCCTTTCCATTACCGGAATCGATGCCGTCCGAAGCCGTATAATAACGAACGTAACGCGAGGACGTATCCAGCGCGTTAATCGCTTGTTGATTAATAAACCGCTCTTTAATTTAAATCCCCGCGCCTATGATTGTTTACGAATCCAGCGTTTACACGTCCACTTCCTTTGATGGATAATGGAAGTTTTATTAACTATCAAATATCCCGTTTCCGACTCGTGTCAATCCGCACGCACCGTAAAATGTATTAAAAGTTATATTTCGACTATGCCACACGTCAAACGTTCTATCGAACCTCCGAGTGTTTTCGAATCGAAAAGCTGAAAAAAGGGCAAACGAAGGGCCCTTTCCACGTTTTCCATCGACGTTTGACGTTGTTGTACAAAACATGTAAAGCGGCCGTAAATCCTGTAACGATCTCTTTGTAATACGCTAGTTCGATAAGCGAACGTCGAGCGACTCCATGAAGGGAGTAAATTAAAAGTTCAGAAGATAACGATTAACGTTCCATGGCCGACGTCAAAATTCTCGCTAGTTGCACTATAATAAATGGGTATATCGACTATTTAGGGCCGAAAGAACTAATAGAGAGGTGTATTACACCTACTAAACGTTAACCTAACGCACTGCCTGTAATATAAACTACAGTCTTCCATTTACTTATTTCCTCTTTAACCCTTCCGATCAAATCGTAATCGTGATAATTAATTGCCAAGCTAATATCATTTGTAAAAATAACAAAATAACTGATCAACGTGGATGCTAGAATTAATATCATTAATAAGTACCTCCCTGTAAGAGAAACAATCGATATCACCCATCGATATCACGCGTCGTGTTTATTGCACTTTACGAGTGTTTCAAGTCCTTATGGCTCTGCATAATTTTCATCAGTTAAATACCCCCAGTTAATTCGATACCGTTTACTAATTTATCGGAAACATTACAAGAAACTCCATTTATAAGTAAAACCGTGTTTACGACTGCGACCAGGATTCGAACCCGGAATTTTATTTTATTTCATTTCAGGCCTAAAGGCGAGGACTTTAAATTTGAATCGTTTCTTATAATTCAATACTTTAAGTGGTATTAGCCATGGGAGTAGTTGTTTAGGAGTGAGGGAAGGGGTAATTACACCATAGTTGCCTGAAGATGAGTACGTATGAGACGAAACCCGTCGCAAATTTTAAAGTATATTTCAAGACAGTAGACGAGATAGCTCAAGTAGAACTATAAAATAACAATGTATATTTAAATTGTTACCTCCTCCCTTATTTATTATAAATTATTCAAAGTCAGAAAGACTGCAACGAACCTTAGAATTGCGTGTACGAAACACCCACCCTTCCCGGCTTGTTTCTTTATGGAACCTTTGCCATTTTCTTGTGTTCTGTGTTACTTACGAACACACCTCGTGTAAATTTCCAACTTAGAACAGGAACAGAATAGTTCGTAGCTAAACTTGTCCCCCTTCAGTGATCTTTAGTCCAGTTACTCAAGGTTTTTTCCTCCGAATTCCTTAAACTAACTGAAATTTTGAGTGAACGTAGGGAGTACCTCAAGAAACAGAAGATATATGGTGCTGAAGTGTGCTTTTGCCCTAAGGGTGGTTCCAACCCCTTTCTTGGAGGTGAACACTTTTACCCTCGAAATAACCAGAGAAATCGATAGAGGAGTCAATTATATGTAATCAGTTTTGTATAAATTTTTTTTAATAAATCAATATTTTTCGAGTAATTCGCGATTGAAATTGTTGATTTTTTACTTAGAAAATGCATGTTTTTGGACAGTTTTCTACAAATAACACAAAAGTCATTAGTTTTAGCAAAAAAATCATAACGAACAAAAAGAAAGGTATTAAAAAATGACACGAATGACGGGGTTTTTTTTGATTTTGTTAAAATGCATATAAATCAAATTTTGTATTTTTGAAAGTTACTCTATGTGAGTTCGAGAGACAAAATTCGAACCATTCAACATTAAATTACGTCAAAACGATAAGTTTTAGAGAAAAAACTATTGACATTTTTGAAGTACTTAAAAAAACCCTTTAAAATGAATCTTTATAAAGGTTTTCAGCGTCAAAATTACCGAAGATATGATGAAAATAACATGATAGTCTCATTTTTTTTTTCAAAGAAAAAATAATAAATAATTCAGTATCTCTGGCGACAGAATTTAAACTAAACTTAATCAACTCACAGATATCTTTAGTTCTGTTCTAACAATATGTTCTGGATATTTGGCTTGCTTAAAAAACGTAATTTCAAAAAAACCTTGATTTTTGAAAAAGCAGATCTTTAAAATTTGTGAAATTTTTGTCTATTACCTTATAACTTAAAACCTATAGGAACTAAGAGAAAATTGCAAGAGTGATAAAATTTAGCTTGTTTTTTGCTAAACATATTGCTTTTTTACATTTCTCTAAGGTTAATACTAACGGAGATATCGCAATTTAAATTACCATATGAGTGAGAAAACCACCCTTTCAAAGCCCTTTAAACTCTTGAAAAGTAAGAAATGAAGACCTTACAAAAATTCAAACCCCTCAGGTCAAATAGTCAGTTGAATTCCCTGCAAAGTGAGCTTTGATGCCGTTGAAAATCTTAAAATTTAAGAAAGTTATAGTTAACACACTAAACACGTGTTTAGGTGAAACTTTTAGTTGCAATCAATAAAAAAGTATTTTATAACACGGGAATAAATATTTGTTCAACAAGAATGCATATTTAAAATGTGTCTAGTCTTCAAAAAATATTTTTTCAATTTATTTTTGACAAAAGGGGTATTTTTTTAAGGGTTGAAAAGTTGCAAGCAATAATAAAATACTTTATAACCAAGAAATCGATTTTAATTTGATAAAAATGAACGATTAAAACGATTCAAGCTGTAAAAATATCTTTTTTACTATTTGTACTAAAAGGGGTGGTTTTAAGGGTCGAAAATTTTTAGTATATCAATTTCCATATCAGATAGCACGTGAGAATACTCTCACTACATAAGTAAAAAAGATTTGTATCTATAAAATGCTTGTATTTGTACTTTTTATAATTTTTTCAATGAGGGGTGGTTTACACCCCTTAAAAACAAAAGGCTCATCTAGCGCACATACAACTTTTGAAGTAGAGGGTAATATAAGCTTAATCCTAAATTATCAGAAAAATCTATGCAGGTATAACGAATCTGGAGGTATTACTGCTACATTTTCAACTTCAGTAACTGGACTATTGGTCTAGGAAAGTTTATTAGAGCGTAGGGGTTACTATAGAGGGCCAAAATTGCTTTTTCTCCAAAAAATTTCAAATAAAAATGAGGTATTTTGTCATAATAGGAAAGTCTATTTTCTAAAAGAGTATTTTCCATTTAAAAAATTTACTTCCTGTCTGAATCACGTACTTCCGGTCGTAACCGGAAGTAAATTTTAAAAATGCGCATTTAATAGAGTCGAGCAAAAATATACTTGCAAGATTTTTTTTTTAATAAACATTTTTAAATCGGCTCGCTAAGAACGTCATGTGCACACGAAGGGTACGACGTTGCCAAGTTTATCCAGCTGATCTCACAAATGCAAACTATTGTTATTCAATCTATGATATCTCGTGACGCAGGTATACAAAAATAATTTCTATTAAATCGATCGAAACAGAAAATTTTGTTTTATGTATGTACCAATTTTCATTTAATTCTTTGTATTAACAGTGAAGGTGTAATGATTTCAAGTGTCGATTCCCTTCAGATTCCATGTTAATTATTTGAGGAAAGTACGGATTGTTTTTCTTATATCTCGAGTTAGGGGTTATGAATAAGCTTGAAAGTTCATATGGGTTGTTAACACCTCTTAGTTGATAAGGCGTCGCGTTTTGAAGTCATTCTAGGTATTAAGTAAGGTGAAACACCCTTAAGAGGGTATCCTTATGAGACCCACTCCTTATTAAGTGTTTACTTACAATTTGAAAACTCTCAGCAGACGTCGAAAGCGGGGACGTAAGATTGAAGATCCCGAGTATCATCGAAGAAGGTGATTAACGTCGCCCCAAAAAGTGACCCCCAGAAGTAGGATACCGCCTAAAGCCGAAACGGCAAGAACATCCAATTCCCGCTTAACGACCCGCCACTTTCGTTCTTCCCTGGAACGGCACAAACCCCAGATGATAACGATAACAACACACACAAACACACAAGCACGCACGCACGAGATCCGACAAGAGACGGTTAAGACGAAATCCCGCAAACAAACACACAAACGCACGCTCTCTCCTTACCTTCTTCGTGTCGCCCTTCGGAACCCTTTCCGGATCTCATCCAGGTCACCCACTTGGCACGAGCACAGGGAGGAGAGGCAGAGATGGAGAGAGGATAGCAGGAGAGGAGGAGAGACACGTTTCTCCAGAGGCGGCGGCGGCGGCGCGATTCCCACACGTGCGGACGCGTCGGAGGGCACGCCGGACTGGCGAGAGGAGCGGACGCCTCGGCCGCCGTCGAAGGGCGGCGCGTGCGCACCCGCCGACGCCCCCGGCGGGGAGGGTGGCCCTAGGTCAGGGGATTCGGAACGGGCATGACCGACGTAGTGGACGACGCTGGGATTTAATGGTCGGTGGTGAATTCAACCAAGAATATGTTAATGTTTAATACGTTAGACAGGTTTTCCAGGTGGAATTTTGATAAAAGCTATTGATGACTGGAAAGTACATGAAAAAACTAGTTCGAAAACGTCTTATTTCTAGGAAATTATCCGTTCAAAAGTTAGAGCCTTTTGAAGATGCGAGGCCACGTTGTGATAGCTGGCAACATCCGGATTTACACAAAATTGCCAGGAAACACTATATATATGGTCTTCATATCATTTGTGGTTAACCCAGGTGAGGAAAATCAGTACTTTTGTTTTAATTACAATTTGAATTTCTGCTTCCCAAATGTTTACAAATCAGCCATTGTTCACATCATACAGGGACGGAATACGACAATTAGGACCACGAAACGGTGTCTTTCGCACTACTTTTTCTGTTCCATTGGAATACTTCATGTGAGATGTCAAAATTCTCATCATTTTCTTGCAAAATGGCGAACGCGATATTCCCTCGGCTCTTTGGGAGCTTCCAGGGCTTTTTACAGATTCTAACTTCCTCGGACGCTCAGTTACTTGCTACATTCCAGAGGCGAGGTTTATTGCCCGTGGCGAAGACGTGTACGAGACGTCAGTGCAGAAGGCCTTGCACCCTTATTGCGCTTCAAGATAGATTTTTGGGCCACTGTTTCAACTGTCGTCAACTGTCGTTCAACTGTCAAAGATATCCTCTTTAAGTGCAGTAAGGGTGCAACTCTTCATGGGCAGTAGGAGCTGTTTGGAGTGTTACCATTTCAGCGTCAACAAACGGCCCTTTTCAGGGCTACAAATAACACATATTTCGATAAATACATTTGACTTGGTTTGAATGTACAGAGTCAAGGTTAGATTGATGGAGTTTGTTTATATGATATAAAAATATTTGAAGAATGAAGAGAAGACACCATAGTATTTCAATATTAATTGCATAAATAATGTTGGTATGTCTATTTATATTCTTTTCAGTTGTGAAAATTAAGTGGCGAATTCACCATAAATCGTCCTGTTTGCAGTTCGCGCGTGCGCATTCACCAAAAATGGAAATGTTTAAATATTTATATTTCTCAATTTATGCATTTTCCTCACCTGGCACCTCCAAAAACGTTATCTACGGGCAGTATACAGTGTTTTCTGTAAATTCTGTGGAAATCCGAGTGTTGCCGGCTATCTCAACGCGACCAGATGCGATTTTCCATGAGAGGTTAACTGCGTGAAAATTAAAAGCAACAAAAAATCACCACTGATCAATAAACAACCGTAGAAAACGATGTGCTCATTCAATTTTCACCTTTCCATTTACTTTCTGGGCACCTATTCCTGAATGTGGATAATTGTAATTACCTAGGGAAATTTTAAAATTACCGTTCCACCAATAATTACCTAGATGGTATTCTTGAACTAGGACGGAACTGCATTTACCTGAAGTATTGATGGGAAATTTTTTTGGGACGTTGCCAAATATTTTAAGTTCATTTGAACTAATAAACATGCATTTTAAGGTATTTTAATCTGTTTTGTGGTTACGTTCGACTGTCAACTTTCGTTTATAGGTTGTAGGATAAGGTGTTTTGTTATAGTGATTGTTTGTAATAGCATTTAATTTGTGATATCCCGAAAACTGTTTTTGTTTCTACATTGATTAATTTAAGTTGTGATAAGTAGAGTGAACATAGAAGGTAAGGTATTCGACATTTTTTAAAGCATATAAACAAACTTCTATTCTACATCTAGATATGAAGGAAAGGTGTTTCATTTCAAAAGTGCAGAAGAACACCTTAATTGCATATATGAAAGAACACTAGGAACTTGCCTCAGACAGATTTACAAGTGATTTTACTAGAGTGAAGGCTAATGAAATGTGGGGCGACTTAACGAACATTTTAAATGCCATTCCTGGCGTCTCACGAAGTGTTCTGCAGTGGCAAAATGTAATGTACAATTTTATTGACATCTGACGCTTGTCTTCTTAAGTCTGGAAATATAAAATTCTATAATGGTTTTATTTCTAATTAGCTGGGTGAAGGTAACTACATGCATATACATGTGAGATCACACAAGGTAATCATTGTTATAATTACGCATAGGCGCCTTTATATAATAAGTAAGTGTATATCTTGTATCCCAAATAAATGAACAATATACTTACCAGAAATATTCAATAAACTTTTTTTCATTTAAATCGATGAAATGATCCACTTTGGGGTAGTACAGCATTTCAGCATTGACCTCATCTTCTTCCAACTCTTCAACAATATTTAATATGTTGATAAAAAACACCTCGTCATATACTTCTTCTATCATACACAAAGTAATTAAAACGGTGTAAAAAACCCCCAGACTCATTTTTTTAGAATTTACGCAGATTCTCACATTTTAAAATCTGAATTTCCCTCAAGAAACCTCAGTTCTCTCTATAAATAGTTAGGTACGAAATTTCACTTATATTTGCCTTCAATTTTTACCTAGAGGATTTCAAGAATATGACTGAGGTAATTACCAAGGGAATTGCATACATTTCCCTAGGGAAATTACTTTACCTAGTCTCATGAATTGGTGCCCTGAAAAAAAAATTATTTTTCACCTACTTCACTTTTCCGCGAACCGCTATTTCGTCGACTTCTAACCGATATGGCAGGTATGAGAGGACACCAATTTCTCTTTCTGCTACATCCATGGAATGTTTTCTACACATGTCGCACTAATTTTCACACGATATTTCACAATAACACATGTAAATTACCAAATTATTATGGACATGTCCATTTTCATCGGATTTTCCATTCATTTCACATGGAACATGAAAATAATCGCAGTATGGTACACGACGAATAGCACTTAAATGTTAGTCGTTAATCTACCGAGGGGAACGCATTGAAACCGTATTAATTTGTAATTCTACTCGTTTTGCCTCTTAGAAATATTATAAAGTAGCAGTTCCTGCGTAGGATCCCCCGAAAAGCAAAGTTAGGTTAGGTGGTTTAGTGCTGCTTGTTTATTTTAATAGAAACGTTATAAAGTACGACATAAACGACATACGATATAAACGACGACGGTCGTTTAGCCACTACCGTATCTCCGCTAAGCACACCCGCATTTGAAATTTCAAAATAGCGAAGGCTCAAAAACCGGGCCATTTATAATAGGTTTTTCACTTATTTTTCCACACTCTTTTTACCGAATTTACATATCGGCGTAAAGCTGAAAAGTCAAACTATATTATTATCGTTTAACCCATGGGAATAACGTACGAAAACATTAAAAAAATTCACTTTGAAAACCGGCAAATTTGGCAAAACTTCTCACATTTTATATTTTCTCTCAAAAACTACTGGTTTCCTTAAGTTAAAATAATGTTTTCCAGCACCTTAATACTGTCCTCTTTTACTAAAAATATTGCCATTTTTATGGTCGACCTCGCAGAAGGAAAATCTTTACCTAATATATACAAATTAGCTGTGATTTTTTTTTAAATGACGAACATTACCCCATATTGGCCTAGGTCACCTTTTTTATTTTTAAATGACAGAAATGTCAGATTTTCGACTATTTAAAAAGCGTATCTCTACGAACAATAGAAATAAAGTTATTGAAATTGTTTATAAAATACAAAAATCGATGTTTTTCGAATGACCTATTGCAATAACAAAAATTAATTTTTTTTGTTATATCTTCCAATCGAATTAGATCATTTAACCCTTCCCCTTTAACTTGGTGGCTGTAGAATTGTCGCATCATCATTTTTATACGTAGAATAGCATCATAATCACAAAAACAAAAAACTCTTCTGTGAATCGTTTTGAAATTGTTATCACATCCCGACTAGAAAATATTTCCTGTACCCGACCAGGACCCGGCCGGGATTGCTCGTCTAGCACCCGGCAAGGACTGTAACGCAGATGTGCCGTCGGGTCCTGATCAGGACGACCTGACGTGGACCCGACCGGGCATTCCTGGCGTGGACCCGGTCAGGTCATCCTGACCAGGACCCGACCGGGCGGGCGTTATAAGGTGCTAGACGGACATGCCCGGCCGGGTCCTGATCGGGAGGACCTGACCGGGTCCACGTTAGGTCGTCCTGATCAGGACCCGACAGGATATCTGCGTTACAGTCCTTACAGGGTGCTAGACGTGCAATCCCGGCCGGGTCCTGGTCAGGAAGACCTGACCGGGTCCACGTCAAGAAAATTTAATTTATATTATACAATATTTTATTGATATCACAATATATTAAATACACCAAAAATCGACATACAAAGGAGACAGTACAAATACAAACATATTAAAGAATAAGAATACATGAATAAATAAAATAAATAAAATAAACAAATATATACACATGAAATATAAACGATATATACAGGATAAAATAATAAAGTGATAATATACTAAAAAACACAGTACAAATACAAAGAATCGCAAAAAAACTTAAAATACAACAAAAACCAATTTTTTTATGCACCCGTTCTAATTTTTTGAATTTTTTAATGTAGAAGAGAAAGCCCTCACCTGTTTGCTTTTATCCAGTGGGGACCTCGAAATATCAGTCTTCTGTAAATTGAGAAATAATTATTTTCTAACAAATATTCACGTTTTAGTAAATGAATTACCTCATCACAGTCGTAGAAAATACAATGCATCGGCACCATCCACCGCCGGCGAACTTCACATCACAAGACTTGAATAAAAACTGGTTGGAATAGTAATAGATAACGAACGAAGGGTCGCTTTTACCTGAAGCGTTAATCCGGAAGCAATAATCGTTATGCTAATCATAAATGTCGGTATTGTCCAATTAATAGCGCTGCGAAATTTTTTTGTCAACAACTGCGTAAGTAAAATATTAAAGATAGAAATAATTTTACAAATTCGTACGTCCTATGATATTACGTCAACTGCTTTTTCGGCACTACTTAGTCACTATCGCGGTAATCGTCATTCAAAGAATTTACTCCGCTAACACTGAAATATGTAGTTATGCCAAATTCACTATTTTTTCCCTCTAATTCAATTTGACTCTCGAGGAACAATCTAACTCGTTGGTGAGTAAGTTCGCGAATTCGCCTTGCACGGTTATCACACATTTTTCCCTTTGTCTTCTCGAGCGTATTGGATAATGATCTAAATAATTAACAAAATTAATTTATATTATTTTATTCCGGCGCGAAATTAAGAAAATTCGAAAAAATCAGAAAATTATAAATATATTTTGTTACTTAGATTTTTACACAATGTAACAGAGTTATAATTACCTTTAATCACATTTAATTACACTCAGTGTTTAATTTTGTCACATTCTTAATACGTATATTATGAATAATGGGTGTAATGATAGATTGCGCGGGCATGCCTGGCCAGTGCCTGATCGGGTCCTGGCCAGGTAATCCTAGGCGGGCATGCCTCGCTTTTGCCTAGTCGGGTCCTGATCAGGATCTGGCCAGGTAATGCTAGACGGGCATGCCTCGCCAGTGTCAGTCCTACCCTGGCATGCCTCGCCAGTGCCTGGTCGGGTCCTGATCAGGATTTGGCCAGGTAATCCTAGGCGGGCATGCCGCGCCAGTGCCTAGTCGGGCCCTGATCAGGATCTGGGCAGGTAATCCTAGGCGGGCATGCCTCGCCATTACCTGATCGGGTCCTGACCAGGATCTGGCCAGGTAATCCTAGGCGAGCATGCCCGGCCACTTCCTGATCGGGACCCGATACGTTTTCGGGTTTGCCTAGCCAAATTTCTAGTCGGGATATTATATACTAGAAGTCCTAATTTTCCCGATAGATCTCGCTTGAAACATTGTGACGCACGTGTAGGAGAACGTGTACGTTACGTATAATATGAAAGTTATGTCCGGCAATTATGCCGGCGAAATCACGCGTGGCTGAAAGGTGACGTTAAAGACGAAAGATTTTGTTTCTCAAAAAGTCGAAGAAAATGAAGAAAACAAAGGAAACTATCGTTTTCGGCGAGTTTCGCTTGACCAACGGCGGTTTTTTTGGTGAGTTTTTAACTTTCAAGTCTATAACCTCTTATGAAAAAACGTATTATCAAAAGACTATAACTTCTTAACGCATTGCCTCCTGAAAGTGTAATTGGTAGCTCCAAACTAGTTATTTAGGGGACTTTCTCGTTATATATATATATATATATTCATTTGTCCAGTTTCGAAATTCAATTGGGGAAATGTCAACCAGTCCATAAGCTCACCTCTTGGAAAATCTTTCTGATTACTTCACCCTTCATACCTTGTATGTGTTATTTATGCAGAATCGGACAACCTTTCAAGTGCGACAACGGTGTACTTGACTAATTTTGAAAAACTTATCCCTACTGTACCTCTGGATATACTATTGCCTATTCTTGAAAAGAAAACTCAAGTATATTTGTAAAATTTTGAATTTTCGCGCGAAAACACTCTGATCTGTCATGGCGGCTAACGTGACGTCATAATCTGGTAAGTATAAACTGACAGCTTTCGTAGCATTCGTTTTTTTGATATATTTTAACTCTTGTTTTAACATGTTTCGTTGTCTAAAATCACCGAAACGGACTCTAAAGTTTATAAGTAGTGCGTAATGCCTCATTGGCTGAAACTTGCAGGTATATCCACAAGAATCTCAATTTACACGCGCTAAGACCTCCTCGATGTAAGTGCTTTATATTTCATCCGAACTTCCTTTATGTTTAGCTTAAATTTTGTACAGCGTTGAATTGAATACAATTTTGAATCGATTGCCTAAAGGGACGCAACACACTATACTTAGTACTAAACAACATAAATAACCTTTTTAATATCGAGAAACACCTTCATAAACGCCCTCACTTGACTACTCGGATTGAGAAAGGTTGTGCCCCCTCCTCAACTTTAAAATTCACCACGGAAATTAAGGAAAGCATATTTGACAATGTCGTAGCATGTCATATTCGGTGAACATTAGTAAACGCCAGTCCCGATGCTCTCGCTCTCGCAGCATCGTGCAAGCGGTTAGAGATCTGAGAGCGTACTCCTGTCAACTCCCGAAGCACCAGCGTTCCTTTCCGTCGGCGGCTGCGCATCAGTATCTTAATTACTCACATAACTAATTCCATCGCAATTAGCAACAGTAAAATTCGTGCTAAATGCCTTTTGCTCTTCCATCCGCTTGATGAATTTGTATTATTTCTTATGAGCTACTCAACATACAACTCATAATTACGAACCCTCGTTAAGGCCGACATGCATTCGCCACTACGGCACGTAATGTCTGTCCCAATTATCGTTCGAAATCGCGATTACATCACGTTTTCCGCATGTTTACTGCCAGAATCGCGAATAGGGGAACGGGAGCAAATTTTGCAATAACAGTAAGGGTAGACTGAGGGGGGCGAGAATGGGAGAGGAGCATAAAAACTTTCGATAACACCGCGACGGTGTTGAAATTAACTGTTGTTATTGGTTAGTGTTCAACTGTTATGTCCTCATGTTTACAACAGATGCAGTTTTGTGGATCGTAAATGGTCGTTAGAAAAATGAGAATTTCGAGTCTGTTGAATTATGCTTCGACTATGAGAAAATTTATTCAGTGTAAACACGAAGTTTCCTATTTTCTACATTGAATGCGGTCGAAAATTAATTTAGTTGTTTCAGTAGGTAACTACTTAAAGTAAATATTGTTTTTATTAGAAAATACGTGCGTTCATCATCGAGCATTTCCAGTCCAGTGCAACAATGGCACTTTTATAAATCCCGAGCTTGATTTACGGCCCTGGAACGTACGTGTGCGCAACCCTTAAATTTATTTCGATAAATTTTTCGTGAAACTGGAAGCATCCCCTCTCCAAAAACAACACAAATTATTCGAAACTTATCTGCTGTCCAAAAGGAAACGTTCCCCGCGGGCACCGGTCCAGATTCTTTTTTGCGTAAGCGCGTATTTTTACGTGTATTGTTTTCCTCGTCCGGGGAAAAAAATGATTTATCGCAGGAGAGCGTCGATATGTCGGGATTTGCATATTAAAAGTTGGCATTTCCTGTGCGGAATCGATCGCCCGCGGAAAGTAAACGACGAGGTCCCCTTGAATAATGATCGTACTTACCGGGAAATTTCCCGAAGACAATCGCGGGGATCCACAATGGCGTAGAATTCGATGGAGGTAGGAGGATTTATTGAATTACGTGAAAGCTAATCACCCGCGTGTTTCTCGAATAGCACCAATAAGCCCCCCGTGGCGATTGGGTTACACCATCCCATCCCTTCGCAGGTAAAAGTATGACAAAATTATGCTACATACCATTTTGACGAAATCCTTGTTTTTTCCCTACATTCTCATACCAAATTCGATATATTGTCGATATGTTGCTATGTGAACTCGAAACTTGACAACGTCGCACGCTATGTACGCACATGACGTTCTTAGCCCGTCGATATGAAAACATTTCAGTTGGATAATTCGGGTATTAATATGATTATAATCAATTTAATAGACAAAAGATGACTTACTTAATTGTTTTTATATTAAAATATGCTGCGTTTGACTATAAACATTTTGTAGGACTCGTTCGTTAGTCTATGCTCTCGAAAGTCAAAGATTTCCGTCATTCGCGACGTTGCCAAATGTAGACTGAGCGCACACGCGTCAAATTAGAGAACCACTTTGTAGCTAGTCAATTCAGCAACTTCCTGTAAAACATCCTTACTGCCAATATATGCCAAACCACATAATTGCATTGAAAATTAAGATATGTTCAACAAATACTACATCAATTTTAGAAATAACCACGGTCGAGAAAATCGCTTTAGATGGTGAAATGAAGAAGTCGTAATGTATTCCTACGCCCATGCAGCGATCCTTTGTCATGAAAAATTCATAGGATAGACGTTATGTTATCGACGGTTTTCCTAAATTTTAATCTCCTGTGATTTATTGGACGAGTGGATGTAAAATATGGGAGAGTTCGTTAAAAGTGTCAGATTTCGAACTGTAATTAGGCAAAATTTTGTTATGCAAATAAATAGGCGAATTACATAATAATTAACATTTGTAATAGCTTTCGAGTATCTATCATTCCATCAATTGAAGTTCTAATAAATTTGGAAAATAATATTACAACAGGTTGATTGATTAAAATTAATTATGACATCACAAATTACCAAAAATCTGGGGCAGGTTCGACACAGGAACTATAAACTCGATATTCTTTTATAAAAGGTGTCTATTGTAGAAATTATCATAAAAACACTTCAATTATACACTAGTACAGTTAAATAATAGTTCAAAATTACAGCAATAATAAGTAGTAAGGGTTTTTTGATTTTATTTAAAATATTTCTGTACATGTGCACCAATGCAGATTTTCAAATATTTATAATGACATAGGGTCACAATAATTTATGAAAATTCGATCGCAAAATTCGCAAGGGAATTGAAAGGGAAGCTACACGAAATAAATGCTGCCTAGAAGTACAACTTTCCACGTTGATTTTGCACTTAAGTTCGAAAAGACTCGGTAGAAGCGGTGAATTTTGAAAATGGCTGTTTTTGGTTATTTTTCGACCTTTAATAGCTCGTAATCAAAAATTTATTGAAGAGAAAAGTTTTTCCTGTGATTTTTATATATTATGCATTAGATCGCCCCTCCCCTAAGTAGTGGGACGCCCTACATGTTGAGATCCACTCTTTTGGTTATTTTTTAATTCATTTTAACCCTAGTACAAGTTATGCATTATTTTGAAGTTTTGTGCTGCATAACCCCCCTAAGTATGAGGCTTAAAAGTGCTCAAAAACTATTATTAACGTTATTTTTACACTTTCTTTTCATAGTTCACAACCAAATACTCCAAACACCACCTGGGATTTTAAATAAATGTATATCTACCTAATTTACCAAATTACGTTTACAATATACTTCAAGTATTGCTTTATTTATTAAAAATATTCAGTTATATATAACAAAATATGTTATCCTAACTAACGTTAACTCACACACCGATAAATGCTCTAAACAATAAACATTATATTAAGTCTCAATTCAATTCAATAAGTTTATCGTTCATTGTATCACGGGGGAAACACAACAGTGCATCACTTTCCAGGCCTCGTGACGTCTCCTTATCTTTCGCTCTCCATGGTTTTAAATGTCCTGTACCCATTTTGAATTTTTCATCATCTTTCTAGCGGTATTGTGTTATACGACACTAATTTATCTGCTGTAATCTTTTTATACAACCGTGCCTAAAAGGTCATAGTCATTACAACATATACTACATACTAACATAGCATTATAGATGTCAATGTAAAAGCTTCCATTTGTATTCTGTGGTGCATAGACGCCAATTTTCACGTTCCGTGGTAGCTTGTTGTTGACGTTTTAGGTTTTAGAAACATTCTACGTCAGGATGAGTCCAACGTTAGGGCTTCCCTGAAGAGTTTAACGAGAGTTCTCACCTTCACCCGCACATCGATCCGAGCGACCGTCGACGAGAAGCGTAGGAAGGATGAAATCAACCTGAACCTGTCGTTCCCGACGCCAGGCCAGATGCGTAGGATCTCCCTGTAAAGATGTCCTCTAACAACAACGCGACTTCGGCGAAGGTCCGGGGCCCCGGCAGGCCGCCGAAGAAGATAATCTCGTGCACGTGGTGCAACGAATCGAAGCTACCGCTGAAGTACGTTTACCCCACGACGAACGGCAAGAAGGAGTTCTGCTCGGAGACGTGCCTGTCCGAGTTCCGCAAGGCTTACGTGAAGGGGGCGTGCGTGCAATGCGACAACGTCATAAGGGGCGCGTCGAGCCCCTCGAAGGACTACTGCTCGACGTACTGCATGAACAAGCACCAGAAGAAGGAGCTACAGACGAGGGTCGGGGCGGTCGCGCCGACGACGCCGCTCGAGGGCTCGCCGGGACCGTTCCAGTACGAAACTTACCAGCCTTTCGACTGGGAGGAGTACCTGAGGGAGACGAATAGCTCGCCCGCGCCGTCGAGCTGCTTCAAGCAGACCGGCACGCCGCCCATCAACGACTTCAAGGTCGGGATGAAGCTCGAGGCGGAGGACCCGAGGAACGTCACCTCGACGTGCATCGCGACCGTCATCAGCATACTCGGCCCGAGGCTGCGCCTGAGGCTCGACGGCAGCGATAACAAGAACGATTTCTGGAGGCTCGTAGACTCCAGCGAGATCCATCCCATAGGACACTGCGAGAAGTCCGGGGGCATGCTCCAACCCCCTCTAGGTAATTATCTTCATATACGGGTTATAGCTTTATTAACTCTATGTCTATATATATATATTTTTTTTTCTTCTTCTATGCGCTATGCTAACCGTAACGATATGTGACAATACCATTTTTATTATAATTTCTGACTGTCAGAATTGATACTGTAGTTAAACTAGCAATTTCTTGTATAGTTTCAGCAGTCATCCACAGATTAGTTGATTGTTTTAAACCCTTTTGAGTATGGAAATGAAATGGCAGGAACCTCTGGTTATTTTCAGTAAGCATGTTTCAATACATGAATTGTTTTATGGACCCACAAATTTGTAATAATTTTTAACAAAGCATCTGTCAAATTGATGTACAAATGTGTCCTGTATAACAGGCCTTATATCCCTAACTATTAATTTTTCAGGTATGTTAGACGTTACGTTAATTTTGGGTTCGAGTTCTAATTTCCCGCTCTGTTATTCGTAAATGCTATTTAATCTCAATATGAATTGTACCTTAAAATATGTTACATCAAACATTTTGTTACACGAGAGTAACGGGTTATTTCTGTGAAATACATTTTAAGCTAAAATCCATTTTAACGTTAAATAATGTTTATGAATAACAGGGTACATTTTGTACTTTGAAAATCGATTTTACATGTATGATAAACATTTAAACATTGCGGCATAAGTTTTGTGAGTTACCCTACTTTGAAGGACAGTAGGAAGTTTATGCTTGTCTATTTACTCCTCAGTAAACTTTGGCCTCAGGCCATACATACCATAGACTCATAGACATAGATTAAGCATTTCACTCAGCCGAGTCATGACACCATGTCTTTGTGAATCGTTCGTTCTATGTCTGTCTTATGCATAGAGGTCAAAGTGCTTTTTCACATGTTGCGTTCCCACTCTGCATCATCATAAGAGAACGAGAGAGGCAATAACTGATGTGCAAAAGAGAGAAAGTTTTTGAAGAATTGTACATAGAATATAATGATGTGTATCGATCATCTTGAGTCTTATGATTTGGATTGAATAGTTTCTAGAGTTAGGACTTTATTTTCTTTATACGTACCATAAATGATTTGTCGAATTTCATCCTTGGATGCTTCATTGATACGGCAATTTTCGATTAACTACTTGAAAGTTTTGCACATCTACCAAAATCACTTCTAGCCTTCTAAAATTTTAAAGGAACCTCTAAAGTGTTTTTCCTCTCTCGCTCTCTTAACGCATCACTTGTAGTTTGCAATTGCGGGTTTTTCTAGTACAGCGAAGGTATTGATTGGGGGTTACTCTTCGCTTGCCGATCTCATATACCGAGGCCGTATGAATTTTAGAAGATTTAAGAGTAACTTTAGGAGTTTTCACTCCAATAAATGTTGTGCGTGGTGCAGCTGTCAAACGGTAGGCCCGCCATGAATGCCATGTATTGGAAGTAATCCGAAGTGGCAAAATTACCGAATTCCTTTGGATTTTTCCTAATGTTTTGGTTTCCCTAAACCATCATTGTATTGAGAGGAACAAAACAAAAGATAATTCAGATCATTTGAGCCATTTTATAAATATTGGAATATTTTTTAGGTTTTCGTATGAACGCCAGCTCGTGGCCAATGTTCCTGCTGAAAACATTGAACGGCGCCGAGATGGCCCCGTCGAAGATTTTCCAGAAGGAGCCCGACGGTCCCAAACTGAACCTGTTTCAGGTGGGCCAGAAGCTGGAGGCCGTCGACAAGAAGAACCCCCAGTTGATATGCTGCGCGACCGTCGGCGCGGTGAAGAACGACCAGATCCACGTGACGTTCGACGGCTGGAGGGGCGCCTTCGACTACTGGTGCAAGTACGACAGCCGCGACATCTTCCCGGTGGGTTGGTGCGCGAAGTCCGGCCACCCGATGCAGCCGCCAGGCCAGAAGAACAACTCGGGCGCGAACAGGTTCCGCTTCAGACCGCCGGTGTTCGCGACGCCGCCGCCGACGCCGCCCGTCAGCTCGACCGCTCCGGACGTCATCCAGTCGCCCGAGGCGGACACGTCGGCGCCGCCGCCGCCGCCGATCGTCATCTGCTTCAGGAAGAGCTGCGCCGGCGGGCCGCTCGTGGACTCCGCCCAGCTGCCCGGATCGGTCGAGGACACCTCGCCGCCCGGCGTGGCGAAGAAGCTGATCGGGCAGATCCTCAGCGCGTCGCACAAGTCGGAGACGATCCTGGCCAGGCTGGGGGCGCTCAGGGGCGAGGAGATGGTCATCACGCACGACGGGAACACCTACACCATTAAGCTGCCGCAGTTATCGAAGGCTAGTGATCTAGACGGCGTCTTTCAGATCCTGGCCCAGGCGTTGGGTTGCTGCCAGAATTTGTTCAGTAAGCACCTTTACTCGATTATGATTTGAGCGGTACCAATCAAAAGTGTTTTCTCGGCCTTCTTATATTGGCTGTAATGAATGTAAAATTCCCGTTGGAGTCAAAAGGGTTGTAGATATCCTCAGACTTGTCGCATGCTTGTTTTTTAATTGGACCGACTCTTACTAGAAGGACCTTAGGCTTCTCAACTACCCGTAACAAGTGACATATTAGTCATATGTGACGTTACAGGGCCATTATGACCAATAATTTTAAATGAGACCTCATGGCAAAAGACATCTCATTTAAAAGGTATTGAAAACACCTATTCAGTCATACTAATTTTTTTTTTGGGTTTAGGCCGTTTTTGATTGTTAACTGAAATAATTACTAAAATTATGGTTTCGCATTTAAGTAATAAAGGTTCAAGAACCAATCCTTATAATAAGTGTTCCTAGTAATTGCTGGCAGTAATGCACAGACATGTCGATAGCCAGTACACCACCCTGAAATATCAGTTGTGGAATCGTTTTAATTGTACTAAATTTAGGACGGTCCATACGATTTTGCTAAAATTTGGTATGTTCACATATCCTTATGGAGTAAAGTACCCATAACAGAATTGTGATTAAAGCCAGGAACATATTTATGGGACGACATGCAATACGACATATTTGCCATGCTTTACAACACAACTTCAAAAAAAGCAGTTTTTCATTAATTTTCAAATGGATAGGAATGGATAATTCAAAAGGGTTTAAAGAAAAATGGAGAAAATGGCGGCTGTAAGCTGAGTCTAGTCTTTGGAACGTACCATGTGGGTATACAACCTTTTAGGCACGAAATATTGAGGACGAATGAGGATCTCATCGCACTACGATGAGAATTTTATGGAAAATAAAAAACAGGGATCGTTTCCATCAATATTTTAGAATGACAAAGGCCGAATTTGTGTATCTTCATAACTTAATTGGAGACGATGTAGATAGCAAATCCTTGTTCGTGGCATGTGGCATAAGCTTTAAACTTTATGATAAACTGTAGTGTTTGTTTTGGGCATCTTTCAGTAAATGTAAAATAAAAGACCATCCAGTACGACATCGACACATGACGAAGCTTGACAAAATTTATACTGTGAAACACTACGCACTTGAAAGTTTGTGCTGGTTAGAAGTTCGTTTATGAATGTATTCCCCACACCTTCGACCTTGCATATCTTACCTGTAATCTAGCTAGCTGTCTTTTTTCTTTTTGTATGATGTCAATTTTCCTATACACTTTTGATGACACCACCATCATAGTGGTTTCATACTCTTGATGTCTTCCCTCCATTTCTTCTTCGTCGAAGCTGACGTCAATAGTTTTCAGTACCTTCATGGCGTTCTTGCATACTATTTCGCCATTCTCCTCCATGCCTCTTGAGATCCTGGATGTACCTCGGTTATTAGCTATTTTTTTATCTTCCAGATTATTCATAAGGCACATGAGACCCGTTTAGGACAACTTTAATCCAAACCTTTTCCGTTTCAAACAGACCAAATGGTCCTCTTTCCTTTACGAGCTGAATTAACTCCATTGGTGCATTCCTGCCTCTCACCTAGTCTTGTATGAGGCATATCCTTGTTTAACATCATCGGATGATTTATTAGTCTTGCTTAGCAATTCTCAGTTTACACTAAACTTCTTAAGTAATAAGTTTAAGTAATAAGTTTTTCTGTAGGTCTGGAACACACGATCAAAGACTGCCCCTCCTGTGATGTCAAAGTGGCGCCCTCTCCGCCCAAGAGGAAACCTCCGGAGCAGGAAGCGGCCACGTCGACGACGCCCCTCGAGCCATCGAACCTGTCAGAGTCTCCCGTGGCCAGTTTGAGTAAGATCCCCACGCAGGAGTGGGGCATCGAGGAGGTGATACAGTTCATAGAATCGACGGATCCCTGCTTGGGGCTGCACGCGGATCTGTTCCGGAAGCACGTAAGGAAGATTGAACTTTTCTTGTTTTTCTCGAGAGACGTTTACTTTGATTTTCAGGAAATCGACGGTAAGGCTTTTCTCCTCCTCAATTCCGATATGATGATGAAGTATATGGGATTGAAACTGGGACCGGCCCTCAAAATCTGCAATTTGGTGTCTAGACTTAAAGGTAGGAGATACGCACTGTAAACGGTTCTATTTTTAGTTTGTTGAATTGCATAGTGTAAAGACAACCTCATAATTAACATTTCAACTTTGATCCGTAATACCGTCAATGGTATGAATTTTCTTTGTAGATATCTTTGTTCTCTTCATGATATCTCGTTGTCTTTACGCTTGCATTTATATCTTACGTTATATTTTAGACTTGTTTGATTTAAGAATTTTTTTCCTAAAATGTTTGTGATATAACATTATGTTGAATTGATAATTCACCTATTGTAAGAAGTATTGTACAGAGCAGCAGCATCTTTCTTTTACTTAAAAAAAGTTTTATCAGGGGTTGAAAGTGTCATTGGGAGAATTATATTTTTTCGAAAAAAATAACTGTACATAGTTTAAATGTGGTACAAGTAAAGGGAAGACCGCGGCGGTGATATTTAGAAACTTGAAAGCTAATAAATGGTTTATATTCTTGTTTTTATTATGATATAGATCGTTATCTATTTCGCTTAAACATCAAGCATGGTTTATATGTATGAAAGGAATTAGAAGGATTAAGTAGTTTTCTCGTAATTTGAAGGCGGTCATCGCAAAGTTTTGTTTAGTTACTCATGTTATGTATAAGTTACGAAGAGTTTGAAAAACCATTTAAAAGTGTTGTTTTATTTAACCCCTCCTATCAAATATATAATGTTAGGAATTAAAAAAAATATTGCTCCGTTAAAGTTCCGTTTATTCCCCGCCTGACACGTCTTTCACCGCTCGCTACGCCTATTCGAATGATCTCTCTCCCTGCGTTCTTTCTCCGCTCACTCCTCCGGTTATTCCCCTGTTGGGATTCCCCGGTTCGCGGCCTGTTCTCGGATTCCCTGGTAGTTCCCCGGGTCGCAGTCGTGTCCGCGGATCCTACCATCTTCCTTTGAAGGCCGACAGCCAGGTCCGGCTCTAGGCGCATATGGGCAGCGCCGAAGGGATTCATAACATTCGGCCATCCTGAGTTGGACACGTCTCGGGGCCAATCCTTACTGGACTAATTTGGTTCTGAAATTAGACAAAATCCAACAGCAGAAACGGTTTGTCAGTTTTTCCAATTACGGCAGCAATCCTTCATTTTCTTTTTCAGTAATGCACAGAGTACTTAATATTCAAAGAAAATATAATGTAAAATAAACACCATTGATATTTTATTCGTTCATATCAAGTTTCATGATATCAATTATTCAAACAACTCAATTGTCTTTACTATAACTCATAACTGAGCACAGCCCAGTTACCCTAAAGTCAACAGCCGTGGTCAGCCAGCACGCAGCCCAGTTACCACATATTGTGAAATAATGCCAGTGGTCAGCCAGCACGTAGCCCAGTTACCACATATTGTGAAATAATGCCCGTGGTCAGCCAGCACGTAGCCCAGTTACCACATATTGTGAAATAATGCCCGTGGTCAGCCAGCACGTAGCCCAGTTACCACATATTGTGAAATATTATATAGAACACAAGATGTCACCAATCAGATTCAAAATGAGCTGCAGAGAACGGCTCAACAGGAGCTAAAGTTGAATTGGAGCGGCTCGACAGGAGCTAAGTTGAATTGGAGCGGCTCGACAGGAGCTAAGTTGAATCGGAGCGGCTCGACGGGAGCTAAGCTGAATTGGAGCGGCTCGACAGGAGCTGGGGCTCAACTGGAGCGGCTCGACAGTAGCTAGGGCTCAACCGGAGCGGCTCGACGGAAACTAGGGCTCAACTGGAGCGGCTCGACAGAAACTAGGGCTCAACTGGAGCGGCTCGACAGAAACTAGGGCTCAACTGGAGCGGCTCGACAGAAACTAGGGCTCAACTGGAGCTGCTCGTGTACGGATATCACTAACCTTTAGCTCATTTTCTGGATGTTGTAGAGTTTCATCTTGTCACTCGCAACTACTCCTCTAAATCGTCTGAGGTCACTGGACAAGGACTGGACACGGTAGCGGTCGTTTGGCAGGACTTCTTTGACTTGTACTGGACCAATGTACCTTTGGACCAATTTCCCGCTGGTAAGACCTTTGACGATGGGCGTCCTCTCCACCATGACCATATCTCCTTCTTGGAATTTGACGGCGTCCAAACGATTACGATCGTACCGCACTTTCATAGCGTTTGCAGTCTTTACCAATTTACCCGAAGCCTCATTACGAATTCGGTCTAATTCGTCTAGTCTGTCTACACCCGATTCACTCGGTAAACATACATCGTATCTTAATTTAGGGCGGAAACCATACACAAGTTCACAAGGAGTTTTACCCGTACTCGCGCATACAGTCATATTTATACCGCGTTGTACTTCCGATATCTTACTCTCCCATGAGCCATGTTCTTCACCAATAGCCGCAGTTAACGCGCTAAGGATAGTGCGATTGAATCGCTCAACTTGACCGTTACTCCTCGGGCAAGCTATGGCATTTAAAACATGTTGAATGTTTTCCTTCTGGCAGAAATCTGCCATCTCCTTGCTAGTAAAACCTTTTCCCCTGTCCGTAATTATCCTTACAGGGTACCCGTAAAATTTCATTAATAGTCTCAAACATTCGATCACTGGTTTGGTGCTAGTGTCTCGGACAGCTTCAATCCACGTGAACTTTGTGAAAGCGTCTACAGCTACTAACACATAGTTATTGTCATTAGGACTCTTACAGAACGGCCCTAAATGATCTAGGTGGATGGTGTGAAAAGGTTTGTCGAATTTAGGTATAGGATGTAGGCGTCCACGACGTTTGCCGGTCGGTCGTTTCGCACATAAACATGGTATGCAAGCGTTCACATACTTTACGACAAACTCCTTCATTTTGGTAAACCAGTACTTGGTAGATATTGCTTCCAGAGTCTTTCGTAGTCCTGGATGTCCATTGTCGTCATGGTATTGTTTGACGATCCTCCAACGAACATCTTTTGGGATAAATAGCTTATCTTCTTTATTTATTTCGATGCAAATTTTGTTGTCTATAATTTTGAAGTGATGTTCGGCGGTACCATCGGCGATTTGTGTCCTCAGCTGTTGACATTCCTCATCTTGTAGCTGTACACAATGCAGCCAGTCGGTTTCTCTGATCAAATTGACGTGCACTGGTTTTCGACTAAGAGCGTCTACGTGTTTCATTTGTGTTCCAGGTCGATATTGAACGTCGAAATCATATTCCTGTAGTTCTAGATACCACCTTCCTACTCGAGCATGCAGGTCTTTTTTTGTCCATGTCAAACGTAAGGCGTTACAGTCAGTCACAACCGTAAATTTTTTTTCCCACTAAATAATTACGAAATCGACGCACACTTACGACAACTGCAAGTGTTTCTAGTTCGTAACTGTGGTAACGTGATTCGCATTCCGAAGTTTGCTGACTCATGTACGCGACTGGCTTCCAGTTGTTGTCCGTCTGTTTTTGCAGCAAAACTGCACCGAGGCCTATTTTGCTGGCATCGGTGTGTAACTGAGTATCCAAATTAGGGTCGTAGAGTGCAAGAACAGGATCGCTGGTCAAATCGTGTTTTATTATCTCAAAAGCTGCTTCTTCTTGTTCACCCCAGTTCCACTCAATGTTTGCCTTGGTTAACCGTGTCAGAGGTTTAGCTTTCGCTGCGAATTTTTCAATAAATTTTCGAAAGTAAGAAGCCAAGCCTAGGAACTGTCGTACCTGATGAATATTTTCCGGCCTTGGAAAGGTCCGCACTGCGTTTACTTTTATAGATGATGGTCGTAGTTCGTTGTTACGGATCGTGTAGCCTAAGTAGTCAACTTCGGGGCTTAAAAAGGAACATTTATTCTTGTTCAACGTAAGACCTGCAGTCTTAAATTTCTGCAACACAATCTCCAATCTCTCTAAGCCCATTTCAGGTCCATGAGATATTATTAACACATCGTCAAGATAAGCCAGGGCGTAACTAAATCTGAGGTCGCCTAATATCTCGTTGATGGCGCGCTGGAATACACTCGGAGCGTTGGTCAATCCGAATGGCATTCTTCGGTACTGGTAGTGACCATCAGGTGTAACGAAGGCAGTGTAAGGCCTGCTATCCTTAGCCACCTTGAGTTGATGATATCCAGCTGTTAAATCCAAGGTAGTGAAACACGTATTACCGGCTAACCTTTCTAGTTGATCTTCTATCCTTGGCAACGGATATTTATCTCGTATCGTGATTGCATTTAATTTCCTATAATCCACACACATCCGCATGTCACCTGTCTTCTTTCTAACAAGCAAAATTGGACTAGCATATGGAGAAATAGTAGGCTCTATTATTTTGTTATTAAGAAGGTCATTCACTATTTTCCGGACTATTTCGCGTTCGTGATATGATAAGGGGTAAGGCCGGTAACACACAGGTTTGTCATCTGTTAACTTTATTTCTAGTTCAACACTAGTTTGTCCTAGCGCAGACATATTTTCAGAAAAACAAGTTTTATATTTGTCTAATAAGACCTGAAGTCGTTGCTCAATAGAATGTCCCCAAGCACCGGGTATCCTTAAACTATCCTCTGATGCCGATTCATCCACCACACCTCGAGCGACACATTCGCCTGCTTTATAAGTCACTGGTGTTTTGCCTAGGTTTACAACAGTAAGTACTGCTCGTTCATGATTGATTTCCAAACGTTTCGATGGAATTACGATGACTGACCCATCACGGTGTTGTTCGGAGGACTTTATTATCAAATTTGCATGATTCACTTGGGAATATACCCGAATCTTATTAATTCCAGGAAGTAATTGGGTTTCTTCTTCAGTAGTAATTGGGTATTTTGCAATTTGTGTGATTACAGAGGGTAATTGTCACAATTCCTCATTGGTGCGATTATGGAACTTCAAAGATTCTCCAGTCTTAATGGTTAAAACATCTGTTAATTCTGTAAATGGTTGTCCAACGAGCAAATCCATCTCTTGAACCTCGTTATTGACGACTGCAATAGGTACAGATCGTTCAACTTCGTCAATTCTTAAACGAGCATTTGCCTGTCCTATTGATGTAACTGCGGCACCTCCGAATCCCAACATCGTTATTTGTTTACTGGTGTCTATTGGCAATTTTAGGCCTATTGCTGTGTTCAGCTTCATTATGTTGCACGCACTCCCAAAATCGACGTAGGCGGATACTGTCCCATCGTTTACTTGTGCCTCGATATGGTACTTCTTATCGCCTGTAGAAATCGTGTTAATCCTTTTAGTACTTAGATCTGATTTTCTCCTTAGGCAGTTTTCTTTAATGTGGCCCTCTTTTTTGCAATAAAAGCAAGTTATTGTCCTTCTTGCACCGTTTCCCTCACGACCGGATTTATTACCTGCAGATTTGAAATAGTTCATGCGTCTTGGTTTTTCACTAAAGTCACCAGTAGGACGTTTAGGTTTAAAGCTTTTATCAGATACACTACTTCCGTAATCAGATTCCGAGAGAAATTCCAGTAATTTATCTGGTGTTGTACACTTTGCTGCTTGGGCGCTGGCTTTTAATAAGTTATTATTCATTGTAGCAATTATTACATCGGCAATAACTTCATCAGGAAGGTTGCAGTGTCTGCCAACACGTAGTTTTTCATAATAAAACTCAATAGGATTTTGTTCATGTCGTCTTTCGATGTTCACAAAGTCCTTAAGCTTTGCTGCAATGCCCTTGAACGGAGGAAAAGAGCGTTGTAACCTTTGCTCCCATTCCTGCCACGTTTCAGGTGTATCCGTCAGGCATTCGTACCAGGACCTTGCATTGTCCGTTAAGCGCGCGATAGTGCAAAATATTTTTGTTTGGTCGTCCCAATTGTACACTTTGCTAACGGAGTTTATTTTATTTAGCCACTGATTTTTATCGTCATACCGTCGGTAGAACCATTGAAAGTTGGAATCAGTTCTAAGCGACCTGTGAATCTCGAACCGCAAGAGTCACGCGTGGAACCGCGCTGTTCTTCTACGTCGACATTCCTTCTCGGGCGCGACGCGGGACTCGCGGGAGGTGTGCGCGACGGAGAACCTCCGTAAGACGTACGTGACACAGCTTCATTTAAAAATTGTGTCGGCAACGTCGGCGAATCCGACGACTCATGTGCCATGCTCTCGAGAAGTCGAAGTCTTCGTTCTATTAATGCAATATTTACGTCGGGGCTCGGACTTCGCGCGCGTTTATGACGCCTTGCGCTGGGGCGCTTCGAACGCGATCTACTTTTCGACGCACTCATTGTTTATTCGCAATTGTTCAAGATACAATTAATTTAATTAGTTAATAGTTCTGACAGACTAGAACGAACCGATTGCCGACCGAAAGTTCTCAATAGAAAAGAGGCCTGGGTACTCACCGGCTGGCGTCGTGGCGTCGCGGCGCTCCCACAGGAGTTCCGGATGCGGCGTCTCGACGGCGGCACCGTCCTGCACTTGCACTAATGTCTCGTGCACTGAGTTTCAGATCCCACTTCTGATGTTAGGAATTAAAAAAAATATTGCTCCGTTAAAGTTCCGTTTATTCCCCGCCTGACACGTCTTTCACCGCTCGCTACGCCTATTCGAATGATCTCTCTCCCTGCGTTCTTTCTCCGCTCACTCCTCCGGTTATTCCCCTGTTGGGATTCCCCGGTTCGCGGCCTGTTCTCGGATTCCCTGGTAGTTCCCCGGGTCGCAGTCGTGTCCGCGGATCCTACCATCTTCCTTTGAAGGCCGACAGCCAGGTCCGGCTCTAGGCGCATATGGGCAGCGCCGAAGGGATTCATAACAATAATTTATTATTAACAATATTCAGATGTCAGTTAAAGTAACTTGGCGTCACTCATATAGGTAAGCTGTATTAATGCTCATAACATGATTTCTAGCTCAATGAAGTACTTTCAGGTTAAAAGGCCCATCGAAGAGGGGATGCTTTCATAGTAAAATGAGATAAAGTGCCAAAACTTAAATGTGGAAAAGCAATCGGGGATAGATGGTGAGTAAAAAGGTATATCGAACAGTTTATTGAGGGAATAAACTAAAGATTGTTGGTAAAATTATATGTAGGGTTAGATTCGCCTTCGAAACTATCCTTGCAAGTCTGCCTGGTACAGTTAAAAACTTGTATTAAGTACAAAGAATAAATTCTGTGATACCCTGTACAATTTTCCTCTAAGGAAGCCTTGCAGGCTTTCAGTTTGCCTTAAATATAACGTAGTCGTTAAATGTACTGTGGTTTTCTCAGCTTTTAAGAATTACCGATGGTTATTTTTGTATGGAGGATTAGTAGTAATTGAGGGTTCCTCAACTTTCTTGCTGTCTGATGGATGGTGAGCTGCAACGCTGGGTGTGATTTTAGCCATCGCGGAAAGGTTACGCAGAGATTTTGTAGGCATACGAAAAATGAAACGTTCAGCTATTAAAAATGGGCTTTATGTCTGAATCGAACCAAATAAAGTTGCTGTTATTTACGTTTAATATTGCTCTTTATTTACTTTACTTTGGCGGCTGTGATAAACTGCATGGGTTCTTGTTCCCAGAAAGCCGATCAGAAATGCACAATGTTTGATGTGTTAATTTATTGAGGCACAATCGTGCTATAGTAGTAAAAGGTGGTATTGTTTTGCCTAAAATAACATTGATAATGACAATGGGTGTGGAGGTAAATAAAAGTTAAGAGTCGACATAAAACTAATTCAGTGTAAGTTATTTAAGGAGCGTATACTGAAGTAGCACTACAGTGAATTTCTGCACACGAAATTATCCAATGTATGTGCAAATTAGAGCCTCTTTTAACCATTAGTTTACTAGTAGTGTGTTAAAGCAAGATGGCATTAAATTGGAAGACAGGCTATTAAAATGGTGAAGAAAGTACGTACCTATAGTTTTAAAATGATCGGTTATTCTTTGACTTTTGTCTCTAGACTGCTTGGTGAATGATAATGATTATGAATACCAAGATTTAATATTACATAGCGCTGACATATTGTAATGATGTTATCGGATATTTTTGTGGATTTATTCTACGAAAGGAAAAAGACAAATAAGCGATCTTCTGTGTTCGAGTCGATTAGAACTGTATTTAAAATATACTTGCAGAGATTTTTTAACTGAGACGAGGCATTTCATCACTTTGTATTTCTCAAAGTAAATTTGTAAACCTCTTTTGCCCATATTCAAAATATCCTTGCTGAAATCTCTTAACTGATTCGTGATAATTTGATAACATATATTCAGAACATCCTTGCTGAGATTTTTTAACTGAGACAAAAGCATTTCATTACTTTGTATTTCTCAAAATTGCTTTGCAAACCTCTTTTGCCCATTTTCAAAATTTCCTTGCTGAAATCTCCTAACTGATCCTTGATAACTTGATAACATCTATTCAAAACATCCTTGCTGAGACTGTTTAATTGAGACAAACTAATTTCATTACTTTGTAAGCATTTTTCACAATTTGTAAATCTCTTTTGCCCATATTCAGAATATCCTTGTTGAGGTCTCTTAACGGAGACAAGGCATTTCTTTACTTTGTAAGTATTTCTCAAAATTAATTTATAAACCTATTTTGCCTATTTTCAAAATATCCTTGCTGAAATCTCTTATCTCATCCTTGATAACTTGATAACATATATTCAAAATATCCTTGAGGTCTCTTAACTGCAGTTAATCATGATACAAGACATTTCATTACTTTATAAGTGTTTCTCAAATTTAATTTGTAAATCTTTTGGTTATATTCAAAGTATCCTTGCTGAGATTTCTCAACTTAGATTAAGTAGTTTATATTGCTTTGTAAGCCTTTTCTGAAGTTAATTTGTAACTAATATTTAATTTGTAGACGTAATCAAACAGTAAACTACTTTTGATACACTAAAACCCTTCAATTTTTACAGTTAGTCTTAAATTTAAATTACGAAAACATGCAAGTATTTCTGTTTTATTGAAATTACCGGAAATTGTAATATTTTGGATTACTGTATGTGGAAAATGTATTTGAATTGCGGCTAATGATTGTAACGAAATGTGTATTGTTGGTTGCCAACTTAGCATCTATTATTTTCAAGGATGGATGATTATTATTAGCAACAAAGTGGCGGGACAGTTAAATATACTTGTGAGATGATGCGATAATCAAGAGAGTGTTCATTAATAATTTAAACGTTTAATTATTATTGTATTGGTGGTTGGTGCGGTTCGTTTAGATATTTTCTCGGGAGATGTCGCGGCGATCGATAAGTTGTTGAAATCAAATCCGCGGTAGGCGGAGCCTATTTAGGGATGGATTTGGAATTAAACTGGAATTCAAAGGGATAATTAAGAATTGTCTCGATGCGGGATTGATAGTATTCGATGATATAAGTGAGGGAAAGCCGTCACGCGTCGTACGGAGGGCGGAGAATAAAACAAAATAAAAAGAAATGTTAGGGGAGGAGGGGCGCATGCCCGACATTTTCCGAAATCCTTGCGTTTTCTCGCTTTTTCCGTCGAATTCCGCCCGAAATCCTCCAGTAAATCGCCCGAATAACGCGAACGAAGTGCCCGTCGGACAGTATTTCCCGGTAAAATTCGAATTAGCCACCGACTGGTTAAGTGTTGGGCGTGTTCAAAGCTGTTTAAATCCAGAAGTACGTCGCCGGAGATTTGTAGGCGCAATAAACAAGCCGGTGCGAGAAATGAGCGACGACGTACGTCTCTGCTCGAAAATTAAAGGCGTAGCCATTTTGATTTTGACGAATATTGACATACGTCTTCTCGTCTAGACAGAAACTCATTTGTTACTGCAGCGGTGACATGTAAACACTCGATTATTTCGCGTTTCGGTCGAGAAAATAGTGCGGCACACGTTGCCCGTCGTTGGGATGTCGCCGTCGGCGCTGGATTGCGATTGTTGTTATTATTTCCACCCGTGTCGTCGATCGTGAGGCCGAACGACAAACGCACACACGCACGCGAGGCGAGTCGGGAGGATTTACCGTCTCAGATGCATCCGGAGAGGAGAGGCGGCCCCCGGAAGCCCCCGACTACACGAATTATGTAAGTCCTACTCTGGGGGGGTAACGTTCGCTATGTGAGAAAATACCGCAATCGCGGATTCAAACGTGCCGTCCCCCACGTGGGGACAAGAGCTGTACGTATATACAACAAACACTTCACAGTCATTCACATTTACCCAATATTCAATGTTCCTCCAGACTTTAACCCTCCAGAGGCGAAAGTCCCGACGTCCCCTAAGATCCTCTAATAAATGTACGTCAGTTACGTACTTTACTGTATTAGCACGTTATGTTAACTTTACCCTCGGTAACTGCAATTACGAACTCAAACTTCCCACAAGTAAACTTGTTTTGAAATTTGTAGGAACGCATTTGGCTTGAATTTTCGTCTGGATTAAATTCCCAAGGATCCAAGACGAAAAATTAATGAAAAACCGCATTGGAACCCCTCAAACAAGCGGGTTCGACTGATCGCCATCAAAATAGAATATTTAAGAACGGTCATGTCTTTTGAACAGTTTTCCAACGGCGCTTCCATGTTCCATGGCACAGTTTTTACCCGGAAAAATTTTGGAAAACCTGCTTCCACTAAAACTTTGTTACGTTACTCTTGGTTCATCAGAACTTCAAAGTTATGTCAACCACCTGAACTATTCAGCCAAGGAATGGAAGTGTCATTTGAATTTTCAAAATTAATTTTTCAAAAAGAAAGTGAACAACGCCTTCAGTGTTCATAGAAGATAATTTAATTTCAGTAAAAGTGTGTTCAAAACGACTTAATTTGATGTATTTAGTGAGAGTTCAGGTATTCTCCCCTTCAAAAAGGTCGGGAACATTTCCAAAAAAATTATGATTTTTCTCCTTTTTTTGGCATATAACTCGAAAAGTATTCATTTTAGAGTAAAGTTGTAAGGAAATAAAAGTTCCATAATTAAATTTCCTACATCATACAATTGGTTAGAAATTTCTAAATTCATTACGCTTGTTGCAAATTAGCAATAATTATTTTAAAAAAAGGGAAAATACGGCATATTTCATTTAACTTATTTCAACCATTTGGCCAAACTGGCCGTTTTCCATCCTAAATAATGCTGAATAAATCTCGAATTTCCTAAATGACCCAAGTTTTCAATTCTCCGTTCTGGGATTTTTTAATGGCTCTAAAATTACGATTTTTCTACAAAAATTGTTTAAGAATTCATGACCGTTTCTTATCCGGAAATTATCCGAGAATTGCCCTAAGGGCAATTCTCTGAAAATTTTTGAAACGGTTTTGAAAAATGTTTTAATTACACAAAAAAGGAAATTTTGTATTCTGGAATTTTTGAAACGTGCCTAAATCATTTCTTGTTTTCCAGAAATATCTAAAAATTAGTATTTCTTGTCTTGAAATTTCATAAAATGGTTCTGAATTATCACTTACATAGTTTGTTAAATATTTCAAAAAAATGGCCATTTCCATGCTGTAATATATTCATATATTATTGTTGCAAAATACCAATAATTGTGAAATCATTTTTAAGGCATTTTTCATTTAACTGATTTCAACCACCAAAAGTACACTTTTGGCACCCTATGAAAGGTATTCATAATTCCCCCAGCAAATCTTTATAAAATAAAACAATACACTAAATTTGATCCAAATCGGCTAAATAGTTTTTGAATAACTTTACAACCCATTTTTTTTTAAAAAATTGCAAATTTTCAAATTTTTAATCAGTCAAAATTAAAGGTCATAGATGTTTGAGAATTTTTTTACAAATAAAAGCGCACTCCACTTTTCGAACGCAATTTGAAAAATTCAAATCGGAAAATTTGAACGGCTTCAGGAATTTTTTAAATTTACAAACATTTTTTTGCTTAAAAACAAATTAAATATTTCAGCGGTTCATACAATAAAAAACTAAAAAATATGCTTGAAAATATTTGGAATAACGCTCCTTGAAAAAAATTTGAATTATCTTTATTAGTTGCTGAGATACAATTAAATTTCCCGGGTAAAATATCCTAAATTTTCACTATTTCGAATCCAAGACGGAAAATTTATTAAATTTCGAAGAACGTTCCTCCACAAGTGTGCATTTGAAAATCTTTTCAACACATTTCACATCTTTTGAACAGCTTTTCAAGTGTACTTCCATCTTCCATGATCCGTGTTTACCCGGAAAAATTTGTGAGATCCCAATTTCACTTAAATTTTGTTACTTTACTTCCACGAAAAATTTTGGTGATCGATTTTGACACTTTGTATGTAAAAACCAAAAAATTTCTTATTGGTTCACTAATTTTTCGACTTTTTTTTTATTGTTTTCAATTTTTTTATTTATGTAAATAATGATTTAAATTTCAATAATGTCATCAACTCAGTTAATATGCCGAATTTTGCAAGATTTCGGTGTATATTGTTAATAACGTAATTGTGCAAGAACTATTCAACCGACAGCATCCAACTTTTGCACGCTTAAAGTAGACATAATAACCTAACGTTTCTAATAATAATCACCCCTGATCGTTTCTAATAACCTAATAAAAAGGGTAAATTTTAACGGGTTTTCAAAGTTTTCTCGGTGAAAAATGCTTCGATCACCTTTGCTCATTTTGAAGGTCTTTTAATTCTCTACAAATCGTCTGCACAACGTATTGCAATTGCGTCAATAATTTTCACGATATGGTGAAAAACGGAAAAGGCCCTTTTATTTTAATTTCTATTGTTTAAAAAAAAAACTGCAAAAGCAGTAGATTTTGGATTTCTATCATCTTTGATCCATTTTAAACAAAGTTTTTTGGTCCTTCTGCTGTTGAATTTGATCTACCAAAATAGCTTTTTTTTGCTCTATAAACTGGTTTTTTATTTACCAATTTAGAGAAAAGTCGAAGGGAGAAATACGCTTAAGAATCGCTGTTTGCTTTAGATGGCATAGGTTCCAAGTGCGAAGATTTATTTAGCGGCGTTGCGAAATAGCAATAAACAGAAACAGCACAAAAGTTGCAATTTTGTAATTATCCATAGATTTTGCTCACCATCCAATTTCAACAAAACCGTTTTGATGTATACCTTTAAGCTTTCATATGCTGCTTTCGGAATTTAGAAAAGTTTATTATTTATTTTATTAGTTATTTAAAAGTACAGAACTGAGAAAGAATGATTGAAAATCCGAATTTCAACTTTTCTTTATATTTTAGGAACCCATTAGGGTACGTCCATTTTAATGGTTTTTCCAATTTTCTCGGTGAAAAATGGTCCGATCACCTTTTAGAGGCGCACATTTTGAAGGTGTTTTAAATTTCTACAAATCGTCTGTACAACGTATTGCATTTCCTCAATAATTTTCACTATATGGTGGAGAAACTGAAACACGACCTATTTTTTCAAATTTTTATTGTTTAAAAAACGCGAATGCTCAAATTTGTCTATATTTTGGATTTCTATCATCTTAGATCCATTTTAAACAAAGTTTGTTGGTCAAAAAACTCTATATTCGGTTTTTTTTATTTATCAATTTAGAGAAAAGTCGAAGGGAGAAAAACGCTTAAGAATCGCTGTTTGCTTTAGATGGCATCGGCTCCAAGTGCTAAGATTTATTTAGCTGCGTTGCGAAATACCCAATTTCCTCAGTAAGTTTCACCATTTGGTGGGAAAACGGAAAAACGACCCATTTTTAAACAATTTTTACTGGTAAAAAAAAGCGCAGAGACTCAAATTTGTCTATATTTTGGATTTCTATCATCTTAGATCCATTTTAAACAAAGTTTGTTGGTCAAAAAAACTCTATATTCGGTTTTTTTTATTTATCAATTTAGAGAAAAGTCGAAGGGAGAAAAACGCTTAACAATCGCTGTTTGCTTTAGATGGCATCGGCTCCAAGTGCTAAGATTTATTTAGCGGCGTTGCGAAATACCCAATTTCCTCAATAAGTTTCACCATTTGGTGGGAAAACGGAAAAACGGCCCATTTTTTAAAAATTTTTACTGGTAAAAAAAAGCGCAAAGACTCAAATTTGTCTAGATTTTGGGTTTTATCATCTTTGAGCAATTTTAAACATTTTTTTAGTCCGTCTGCTGTTAAATTTTATCTACCAAAAAAAAAAAAAAAAACTATAAACAGGGCTATACATTTTGGTCGAAGTCGGGTACGCTGGGGCCTCCACATACATACATCGTACATTTATATATGCACACACAAACACCAACCATACCGTCGAGGTGTTAAGTGATTTGCCCTTCTCGCCTTATTTTTCGTTCTTTTTAACACGCCAGCGACGGAGCCTAAAGGAGAGGAAAAAAGTGTGTAAACACTATTAACATGGAGGTGTTGAAAGGAAAGCGTTTCGCACTCTCTCGCCTCGCCCGATTTATATTCCCGAAGATGTAATTGCCGATAAACGCGCTCATTATATTTCCGACAGCGTAACGGCGACCGGGTAATTGATACTAATTACGCGCTAATTACGCGTAAACGACAACACACCGGGACCGAGGCACGTCGGGCCCCGTCATCGTCGGTACATTTTCCGTTTTTTTAGGTTAGGTGTACCACCGATAGTCTCTTCTCTCGTATGCGGTGAGTACATTTGATGGTGTCGGAGTTACGCGCCTATTTACGCTTGTATAGACGAATAGTGACTAATGCGCCCAGGAATAATTTAGCGCAGGGATCATCACTGCTCATGTATTTTCAAACACCCCTGTTCTCACTTTATAAGCCAAAATAGGACGTATTGGGTAAATAATTTTATTTGCAACCGTCCGTAAGTATTTTTCATAAAAATAATGACCTAATCGTCGATATCATCGATATCGCCTTTTGAATTAATGCATAACTACTCGTCAGTTTTAGGGAATTCGCTTTATAGTCCAGTCGTCATTGGTTTTTGGTTGTGAAACAGCCTCCATAATTTTTGTGCGCATGTCTCCAAAATGAATAGTTGTGCCAAACGAATGAAAAATCGACGTGGAAAATTCGGAAAAAACCGTTTTGTGCATTTATTTCTCCCGTATTTTTTTAAATATTCATTCTAGAGGGAAACTTTATAGGAGTGAAAAGATTCCTAATTAAATTGTCTACAAGATAGCTATTTTTAATAATTTTCAAAAAACATTAGTTTGTGGCAAAATAACAAAAATTTATAAAAAAGTGGTGAAAAAATAGATTAAAACTTTTTTTTCGTTTACTTGGATTGCTCTTTGGACCTTCATATTTGGCCAAGAGAAACTTAACGATATAAGCAAACAACAAACCAAATTTCGTTAAAATCGATTCGATAGTTTTCCCACAATAATTTTACATTTCTACCCCCTTTAAAAAAAAATCGATTTTTTTTTGTAAACAACGTGGTGGCTTAAAAAATCGCTCAAATTGGTCCCTGATTTTTCTACATATAAAAGTGCATTCCGACTTTCGAGTGCCACCGGAATTTTTTAAATTGGTTTATGTGGAGAGCTTCAGGATTTTCTTAATAATATTGACAAATTTTTAGCTTATGAACAAATTGAGTTCCTTCGCCATTTTTTCGTTAAATTTAACTCAACATACGTCGTTTGAAAGTACCCGAAATGATAAGGAAGACATGATGATAGTTTATTCTTTATGAGAAAAAAAACCTAAAAAGGTGACTTTTTTTGTTTTTTTGCTTATATGACGGAAAGTATTGAATGAGTTGCGTTACTGTCAATAGGATATTTGTAGAGAATTGAAAAATCTTTAAAATGGCGTTTTGTAAAGTGGGATTGGACCATTTTTAACCGATAAAAGCCGGAAAATCTGTAAAAATTACCTTTTTAAAAAAATTCATAACTTTGACCATTATGATCATTAAGAGATGATATTGTGAGAAATGATAGTTTAGTATATGTACCTCAATCAGGCGCAAGATGAAATTTATTATATAAACAGTTTTTTCATAATTGCAGTATCTTGCAGGATGAATTTTATTAAAAGTAATTAACGTATTTTGATTTTCTAAAGGGATTCTAAAAGTATAAATCATAAGTTGCAATTCGCCGATCTTACATTTTTTATAAAATTAATCTAAGTATGCGTATAACGTACCGCGAAATGCGCAATAACCAATCGGAGCAGTAATAGTGGGGGAGCGAAGCATCGGAGGATATGTAATAGCGGGTTGCCTACATCAGGCGCAAATGTATTATATATGTAGTCACGTTTAAAAGACGTGATTTTTTTGCTTATAAACAAATGGAGCAACGTTATTATTTTCCACTTTAGATGCACTGAAGAGCTAGTTGAAAAACTTTTGTTAAAGAAAATGGCGTTCGAATTCAAAATTTTGCTGTTTTTTTTTATTAAGTGCGAATTACTTTTTCCCCGTCTCGTAGCTTCCGCACAACAAGTAATAAATTAAATCAAATATCATGATAATTTCAAATTGCCTAAACTCATCAAGATAAGATGGTCTTATCATTCTTTAGTTTTTAGTTATTTTTTTTTCTAATGAATTCATTCAGTCTTATTTTTTGAATACTTGAAGTATCAAAAAAAAATTGTTGACTTTAGACATTATTTAAATTCAAGATGGCGACATCTCCATTTCCACATCTGTGGAAAAAAGTTTTAGTTGTGTTGATTTTGAAGCAAAGAATTTTCTGATATTGAAAGTTCAAAAAAGGTTGTGTTTAGTACGATTGTGGCTATGGTTGGAACTAATTTTGAAATTAACAAAATGGCAGTTGTTTGAACGAAAGTTATCGAAAATTCCATTTTTTTTTAATGATTTCGCGGTTAAAAAAGACAGAAAAAAAATCGAATTTTGACTAAATAGTATTTCCAACGATGCCCACATGTGTGGTTAAAATTTCAGAAAAATCGGTGGATTAGTTTCAGAAAAATCCCCCCAAATTAGTAATTTTGAGAAAAACGTATGCGCAAAAGAGCATGAGAAATCTGGATAGTTTTGCTCCGAAATTCAAATTGAAATAACGGTCAAACATTAATTCAAGGCCAACGAGGCGAGAACCATGAGAAGGGGAAGCACTAGAGCTGCGCATGCTCCAAAATGTTCGAAGCGCGCTGGAGAGCATAATGGAAAAATAGAAATAAAAATAGTTCGAGTACTCCAATCGCTATAAAATTTAAATACGTTGTTCTTAGAGCAGAATATTTTCGAAATCTGTCAAAAAAAATCGATTTTTTTTAACTTTACGAAGTGGATAGACCCCTTAATGTTTTATGATATAATTGCTGAAAGATTTCAAGTACTGTCCATAACGTTAGAACTTAGAAATATCACAAGAACTTTTACCACTTATTCTGCCCTTTTCTACAGGTTTCGTTTCCGGGGACAATACATATTCTTCAAAGGAATTTAAAAAATCCCTCCTCGCCCGTTGGTGTCATTTACTCCGACTCCGACAGTCTAAATCTTGTTTATTTTCGGTGAGAGATAACATCCTGTTATCTGCGGTGGAATTCGGATAATAAACATATACACACAGGTTGATTTAAACCAGGTGCGATGGATGCCCGTTTATTCCCTACCTGTGATCGATTAAAACAAACATAGATGGAAATTTAATATGCTTGTCAAACATTTCGCTTTACATCGTATCACGTTAACCACCGTGGAAGCCTATGATAATAGTCTAGGGAAATAGAAATTTAACATGACTGAGGAGTGTTTTAGGTAATACAGGATGTCCTTTTTTTTTTAAACGCAATGAAACCCAATTTGTGAATTAGAATTTTTTTATAGTATAGGTACATATGTAATGTTTTTGTTTCACACAGCTTTAAAAATCGTGTTAGGTAGGTGACGCTCCCCATTGTCCATACCCTGATTAAGCCTATTTCTGGTGTTTGTCATAACCCTTATCAGCACGTTAGCTGGTATTATGAGCCATAATATTGGCCTTGAGAGCCTCTTCCAGCGTCCTTGGACGGTTGACATAAACGCAGGACATCAAAAAACCCCACCAAAAGAAAAATCGCAAGGGGCCAAATCGGGGAACGAGCTGGCCACTCCAAATCGTCCTTGTAACGTCATTAACAACGATCCTTGTAATCCTCATGTAACGATAGATTTCCGATCTGGGACTGGGCCTACCGGGGCTACATCGGACCGATTTCGAAAAGTGTGCCTCGACGGTAAGCGACCGCTGTTCACTGTTTGAATGCATAAGAATAAGACAATTCTCCACCTGTTACGACGTCTACAGCCTGAATGTCACGCATTTCAAAAAAGGACGTCATGTTGCCTCACCCTGTATTGACTTATAGGAAGAGAATCTACCACTTTTCTGCGTGAGATTTCCTTAACGTGTCACCAAAAATTCATCCTGTAACTTGTGGGACGATTGAGTTATGTTATGTTGAGCGTATTATGACTGTTATTATTCAAGGGGATCAGAAGTTACGATATAATAGTATCGTAAATCACCCATGTGAATAATGGGCGCAATAAAATAGAATGTAAGTAGGTAGTATAATTTTTTACGACAGCCACTAGGATGTTCGCCTGATAAAATTCGAATAAAATCGTCATTTCGGGAGAATATTGTTATCCCTTCCCTCCTTGTTCGTTTCATCTGAATGGCGAGCAAAATACAAATAACAGGCGTCGCAAGTTCTGTGTATAACGTGGGAAATACGACTCAACGATTTTCAAAAAGTTGCTTTCGGGATATCCCTGGAACAACTAATAAAAAGTTGGTAGTGCCAATACTTTTTTCCTGTGAACCTTCTTTAGTGAATTAGTGGATTCTAAATTTATGATCTTGCAAATGGTCCTTTGAAACTTTTGGAAACTTTGTTGGATTACTAGACGTACAGCCGTGGTGAAAAGTATTACGCATCTCATGCAAATTGGACCATACAGTTTACTCGTGGAAATTAAACTACAGCTACGTTTAACTTATTGTCCTTCAACGTGATTATTCAGATTTTCTCGGTACGCACTTGGCATAATAAGGTACATAATTGTCCTTTGAGGTGTAGTGCCTGTAAGCTTCTGGAGAAATCTTATTTCAGTCTTCTTGAAGGATTTGTTTCAGACTTTTGGATGCGATTATTTCACCGGTCTTTATCTTTTTCCTGGTGGAATTTTGATAAAAGTTATATATGGCTAGAAAGTACATGAAATAACTAGTTCGAAAATATTACTCATAATTTTAGGAAAGAATCCGTTTAAAAGTTAGAGCCTTTTGAAAACGCGATTTTCCATAGAGGTTAACTGCGTGAAAATTAAAAACTCACCAAAAAATCACCACTGATCAATAAAGAACCGTAGAAAACGATGTGCTCATTCAATTTTCGCCTTTCCTTTTACTCTTTGAGGAAAAAATTATTTTTCATTTAACCTCACTTTTCCGTTAACCGCTGTTTCGTCGACTTCTAACCGATATGGCAAGTAAGAGGGGGCACCAATTTCTCTTCCTGCTACATCCATGGAATGTTTTCTACACATGTCGCACTAATTTTCACACGATATTTCACAATAACACATGTAAATTACCAAATTATTATGGACATGTCCATTTTCATCAGATTTTCCATGCATTTCACATGGAACATGAAAATAATCGCAGTATGCTACACGACGAATAGCACTTAAATGGTAGTGGTTAATCGGCCGAGGGGAACGCATTGAAACCGAATTAATTTGTAATTCTGCTTGTTTTTCCTTTCAGAAATATTATAAAGCACCAATTGCTCTGTAGAATACTACCGTATCTCCGCTAGGCACACCCGCATTTAAAATTTCAAAATGGCAAATGTGTTTTTTCACCTATTTCCCCACGCTCTTGTAACGAAATTTGAATATGGGCGTAAATTTGAATAATCAAACTTTATTATTATCGTTTAACCCGTGAGAATAACATACGAAAACATTTAAAAATTTTCCTTTGAAAACCGACAAATTTGGCAAAATTTCTCACATTTCATTTTATTCTTAAAATTTGGTTCAGATGAGTTGAATAATGATTGTTTGATGCTCTGGAACATTATTTCAGAATATTTCAACCTTTAAAAATCAGCCCCTGTTTGAAAAAATAACTTTACAAACTTTGCTTCGAAATTTGGCACTTTTAATAATGCTTCAACCTAGTACTATTTTTCCATACATATAACGATCTGTTTCGCAATAAGTTGCATCAAGCCCAATTTCATTGGGCGTTGGTAATTCCATTGAAAAGCATGCAAGATTAGAATTAGCTTAGTTTTACCGTACGTGGAGTTAATGCCATTAAACTCCCAGTCCAAAAAATATTACAACATGCAAAGTAATCGCACAACCACCTTGAGGCGTTCTTAATGGCGGATCGTACAAGAGGACTTTAATACGTCTTGCGTGTATTAATTACATCGTCTTAATTTTTTCGACGTGATATCAGTAATTAACTTTTCACGTTAGTGGGTAAAAATTATGTAATTTTCCCAAAAACACGCGAAACGGAGTTTTCCGAAAATTAACAAGTCGTATTTACGTGTTTAACTTCCAGATTAGGAAAGCGATAATGAAGTTCCCATAACTCGTGACGTACGTATTTTTAAATGCAGGCGAATTATAAGTTGTTAACTCTCTTCTGAAAAGGTGCGAATGAAATATCCGCCTGGCAATTTGGAAAGTTTATTTTTCTGATTTACGGATTGTTTCGTTATCCTGTTTCTTTTTCTGGGATATCGAGGCTGCGTTATCCTCCCTAATAACGGCCGCCTGAAAATATATTTATCAAAGGCCATTTATTTTTATTCGGAATTATCGCGGACCAGAAACGTTATCGACCTAAAAAACAAAAACATTCGATTAGATCTCTCGCTAGAAATAATGTAAAAGGGGGGCTCGAGGGGGGCATATTAGATTCGACCCAATCCGAAAAAGTGAATAAAGCGATGGGGGAGACTGGAGAACGATGTCCTAATAAACCGCCTCGAAAATATAGCCGAAGCTAATTTCATAAAGGCTTAATTCGTCGGGGCCCTCTTTTTTTCGGAAAAAATTGTTCGGCGTCGAACAAACACGATCGTATTTTTCCCTCGTAGGCCCCGGAAACTAATTTTCCGGAGCTGCGTTATCTTCTCGGAATGGCCGACGAGTTTTCCCATCTTGCCCTTATTTATAATATCGCCGAAGTGAGGAGAGTTAGTGCACGTCACTTTTTCGTGCCCGCAGCGGAAAAATCGACAGGGCAGAAGGAAACGGTGATATTTTTTAGTTTCTCGTAGTTGCTTCCAGGTTTTCCTGCCACCTCTAACATTACATCTTAGGGCCTTTCAAGCTTGCTTCAAGACCCCTTGAAAACCAAGTTCAAATATGATTCAAGACTTCTAAAGTTACGTCTACACGTGCAGTTATGTTACACCCCAAAATGAAGAAACATGAATTGAAATTACATTTTTCACCAGGTTGCTGGACAAAAGATGGCTACATTTTTTACTGTCTTCTTTCTTTTCAACCCTCTTCATTCTAGTTTTAAACATACATTTCTCTCACTTGACTCCAATTTTCACGGTTTTCATGCTAACCCCGCAGGCGGCGCACCCACGTACCGTACAACGCCAGGCCCAGCCAATCAAAAATCCATTTCATGGATCACATTCCTGGAACCTTACGTACTTTACAACATTAACTTCAATAGATTCCCCAAATTTGGTGACGATTTTAATCTCCCAGGTAAAATATCTAACAATTTCGTCCTTACGTGAGTGCTCATTTATGATTCCGCTTAAGTAATGATTAAGATATAAGTAATTACGTCATTCATTTTTACTAATTTCCTTTGAAAAAACAATTATTTCAGTGTTATTTTTATTTTTAATAATTAAAGCAATGAACAACAATGATTGTTGATATCTTTACATATGTTACACCGTTTTCAATGGTGAAGCATACTTATCAGTTATCAATAACATTAACAATAACGAAACAATGTTACATATCAATACCACATGATAAGGTCGTAAATACCTGAAGGCATCTTTAATTTCTTTTTTATTCCAACACTACTTTAATAAAATTACTAATAAATCAGCTATTTATAATTAATAATCATTAGAAATTATTTTGAAGAATTAATGTGCCTTTTATTATCCTTATTGTTATTATGTATTCATGCGGTGAACAAATAATGTGTTTAATGTATGAATAATGATAAATAATATATTTTAATGTGAATTTAAAATTTAAATGAAAATATTTCATATAATTGCATAATAATTAAAACGGAAAGTACCAAAAGGTGATAATTTAACTAAAAGGCAATAGTAAAAAAACTTTCAAAAGTATAGAAAATTTATTAAAATCGAAATGTTTGAACTGAGATTCAACCACGAATAAAATCAGTGCTAATATACAGGTTAACGTGTAAAGTTATAATTAACTTGCTGATGTTTTGTTATGAATTAAAATTTTCTCTTAAATTTTTTTATAGCGTCGTATAAGGGCGATATTTCGAGACAAATCAACTGCCCAAAATATTTATTTTCGACTCATGGGTTCGTAAAATATAAAAGAAAGTTGAAATTCGGATTTCAGTCTTTCTTTCTTAGTTCTGTAATCTAAATAACTGCTGTGGCCGCACAAATATTTTTTTTTGAATTCTGAAAGAAGCATATGAAAGCTTAAACGCTCTAGTATACATCAAAACGGTTTTGTTGAAATAGGATGGTGAGAAAAATTTGTGGATAGTTACAAAATTGCAATCTTTGTGCTTTTTTTGTTTATTACTATTTCATAACGCCGCTAAATAAATCTTAGCCCTTGGAACCGATAAAGTAAACAGCGATTTTTAAGCCTTTTTCTCCCTTAACACTTCTCTAAATTGATAATTATAGAGCAAAAAAAAGCTTTGGTAGATAAAATTTAACAGCAGACGGACCAAAATTTATGTTTAAAATGTATCAAAGATGATAAAAACCTATAAACAATCTACCTAACAAATCTAGACAGATTTGAGCTTTTGCGTTTTTTTAAACAATAAAAATGAAAAAAAAAATTGGTCGTTTTTCCGTTTTTCCACCATATCATGAAAATTATTGACACAATTGCAATAAGTTGTGTAGACGATTTGTAGAGAATTGAAAGACCTTCAAAATGAGCGTTTTTAAAAGGTGATCGGAGTATTTTCCACCGCGAAAATTTGTAAAAACCGTTAAAAGGACCCATTTCAAAAATTTACAACTTTGCCCAATTTAAAGCCGAAGCGCTAGATTTTCGGTTTTTATCATCTTCGATCCATTTTAAACAAAGTTTTTTGGTCCGTCTGCTATTAAATTGTATCTACCAAAACAGCTTTTTTTTTGCTCTATAAACCGGCCTGCTAGTATACGTCATAACGGTTTTGTTGAAATAGAATGATGAGAAAAATCCGTGGACGGTTACAAAATTGCAACCTTTGTGCAATTTTTGTTTATCGCTATTTCGCAACGCCGCTCATAAATCTTAGCACTTGGAACCGATGCCATCTAAAGCATACAGCGATTCTTAAGCTTTTCTCTCCATTCAACGTTTCTCTAAATTGACAAATAAAAAAGTGATGAGAATAAACGTATAGATCGAAACTTGATAGATTAATTGCGCTTCGGTATATTTTAAACGCTAGTTATACTATAAATGCGATAGTTGTTAAAATTGTGAAATATATTTATCGTAGATTATTTAGGCCGGGTGCATTCGTAAGGACGCAAGTCCATAGCGTGATGGTTTTAAAGCCGCCATTAACGTCCTAAATTGGCGTAATGAAGGGCGCCTCGTCGATATACCATCTACATTCTTTCGTATCAAACTGAAACGGGAAACGCGACCTTCGTCGCTTATTTTGCATAATCGAGACCTGCTAATTTAGATTTTATGCGACGATCTCTTTAGGGAGGCTTTCCTCTTCTCCCGTCCCTGTTTTCCAATATATATATCTAGTAACGTTCGTTTCTTCCTCTCTTCTTTTACCGTTCGAACTCCTCGTACATGTTTAAAATGTTTATAGCTGTTTACCCATAATTTGAATATCAGTTGAAATATACTCTCGTACGGATTCCGCATCGAAATATGTAATAAAAATTCTCCTCTTCTCAAAGCGAGAAAGGGAGAGGAAAACGGCAATTTATTAGGTGCGAACGCTGCGTACAGTTTCGAATCGTGAGGATCTCGGCGCCATTACAATTTTTCTTTTTTGGGAAACTCACCAATACATTATTTAAGTGATTTTTAAAAAAATTACAATCATATTGTTTAAAATAATATTTTGTGGACAATACCAAAAAAAAAAAAATAAAACAACTAAATTTTGCTTTTCAATAATAAATTGAGTTGTGAAGATCCAAAAATCAAATTTATTTGATGAAAAATTGCCTAAAATGCATCATTTTCAATCCAAGCAGAGCGCGTTTTGGTAGATACGCTGTTCGTGTGCGTCCTTTACGGAAATTAGATAATTCGCTTTGCTTCTCCCCTTTTCAAAATTGAATTTGAACAAAATTGAGTTTCCCTGGAATACTCGTGAAGGCTCCTGGTGTTAAATCCTTTTCTGGGCAATTAAGTACCTTAGGGATGCGGTAGTGGCTACTTACTCCATAAACTTGGAAATTTTGCCCATATTATATTTGTCTTCTCTTTGCTTCTGCTCAATTGGGCTTCCTCTTGGCAAATTAAGTTCCTAATAGATTAGAGCTTATGGAGGCCTATAGGGTTTAAGGCTTTCACTAAGATCTTTAGAGGACCCCTAGTGTCATATCCTTTTCTGAGTAATTAATTACTTTGCCGGTTCCTAAAGGTTAGGCTCTTGGGTAATTTCAAATTTTGTAAAAGTGACCCCCAGTGTCTCCCTAATCCCGGAAATTCCCTACTGCACCCTAACTTGCTTCTCCTCCTTTCAAAATTAAATTCCTGAACGATCAGAGCTTTTAGAGATCAGTAAAGGCCAAAGTTTCATTGGAGTACTCGTGAAGACCCCTGGTGTTGAATCCTCTTCTGAGCATTTAAGTATCTGGTAGGTACTTTAGGGTTGCGATAGTTTGGGTGATTTTTAATTTCATAAATGCCCTAAAATGTTCTACTTTTCCTCCCCATGACATTTGTTTCTACTCTATTGGGCTTCGTCTTGGCAAAATAGGTTCCTAATAAATTAGAGCTGATGGAGGTGTACACGGTTTAAGGCATTCATCAAGATCTCTTGAAGATCCCTTGAGTAACTGGACTGGTATTCCGTTTCAGATTACCTAATTTCAGTTTGGTGCTTACGAATTGATGCCCAATGGTCAGGTCAGGCCAGGACCCCTGGTGTTGAATCCTCTTCTGAGCTATTAAGTATCTGGTAGGTACTTTAGGGTTGCGATAGTGGGTGACTTTTAATTTCATAAATGCCCTAAAATGTTCTACTTTTCCTCCTCATGACATTTGTTTCTACACTATTGGGCTTCGTCTTGGCATAATAGGTTCTTAATAAATTAGAGCTGATGGAGGTGTACACGGTTTAAGGCATTCATCAAGATCTTTTGAAGATCCCTTGAGTAACTGGACTGGTATTCCGTTTCAGACTACCTAATTTTTGTTTGGTGCTTACGAATTGATGCCCAATGGTCAGGTTTGTTTGAAATTCTGTTTTGCCGCAAATTTTAATCCAGAATTCGAAATGTTCCCGTGCTGAATTGGTCGCAGAGCGTAAGGGCGTCCAGGGGGTGGATTTAAAAAGAGGAGCTGGCAACAGCGTCAGCATGTTCCGTGTGCCGCCGCCGCCGGCTGAGGATCGCAGGCGGCGGCGAATCGAGCGATGTTCTTTTATTAATTTTAACCAAATATTGCCGGGACCAGCTGTTTTTTATCTCCCCGGCTCTTTTCTTATTTAAGATTTGCTCGACGGAATCCCTCTTCTCCTCTCTCGCCGTTTTTGAATATTTATGAAGGGCCCGGCACCGGAAAAATGAACGGAAAGAAATAATGAGCGACAGAAAGGAGAAGTGGGGACAAGTCGTCTGGGCTCGAAAGGGACTTTCCGATATCCCCTTTTTTATCCAGAGGATACGGGTTTGTTTTCTCCGGGACCCTTTTCTATCGCTTTTATCGCCCGCGGAGAGGGCGACCGGGAAGGATCCCCGGAAAAATTCCGGGGCCTCGACATTGTGAAGTGAAAGGAAGGAAAAGTCGGAAAGTTTTATCGCGCCCAAGGATCTGGGTATACTTACGTTTTCTGCGTTTAACGCGAAATTACCGTCGAATCTATCGTTTAAAACTAGTTTACGTGAAAGGGTGCGCTGGTGATTACGCGCGAGAGGGACTGTAACCGCAGACATTGTCAAAAAATGTTTTTCCCGCTTGTATTCAACACGTTCCTTTCAAAAGATTATCTGACATTTCTTATACGGTTATCCCCTTTTTTGCATCCATTTTGATTTTTTGGATTTTTCTGGACCATCTGGGAACCAAATCTATAACCATACTAAGTTTCCACTTTCTATTTGTGTAAAAAGTGTTGCATAATTAAAATTTGGTGATTTTAAACATTCTCGAGTTACTCAAGAGTATATTCTAGAGAAATCTATTCTATTTCCCTATACTAAAATAGGGAAATTCTGGGATTCATCCCCTTTTCGGATATCCCCTCATTCCATTTCTTCATCCCCTCAATAAAGGAATCGGAGTTCGTAAATAGTTCTCAAAACAAACATAAACTATAGGGAGCTTTTGCATTTCACATAATCTCAGGCGCTATTAGCGTTTACCTTATTTTGACAAGAACTCATGCGCATTACGCACTCTCAATAGCGCTATTGCTTAATGCGCATGCGTTCCTGTCAAAATAAGGTAAACGGTAGTAGCACCCGACGTTATGTGAAATGCAAAAACTTTCTACTGTCATCAAATAAAAGTAATAATAACCAATCCACCACTTGGTTGTGTTATCTGAAAAAGTTAAGTAGGGTTTAGCACAACTTTCTGCTACAATGTACCGATTAATAACACAGATCTGCAAATTAAATATGTTTGAGGTTATGTATACTAATTTTTGGTTACTATTTTTGGTATACTAAAGCCAGATTTAAAAAATTCAACGTGGCAAATCCAAGATGGCGGAGGAGGTTTTCCCTAATCTAATATATGGGAAATTTCTAAGTTGCTAATCACGCATCTAACGTGGCGCCTAGAGCTTTTTGGTTCTATTATATATAATAATAATATAGAAAAAGTATGGAATTTGTGATTTTTCCCATATAACTTTTTGCATAAGTTACATAAAAGAAGACAATGTAAACCAAAACAAGGCAGAAGTGAAAATATTCTTAATTTACGTCTTTTAAAGTGTTTGTTTCAATATTAGAATTTTAATGTTATTTTTCATAAAACTTTTGGCAAAACCTTCGGACCATATTTCTGTTAATTTTACTTTCTCAAAAAAGAAAGAGAAAGGAATAGGCAAAGCACTAAAACTCATATTAACGTATCCACTCAACCATATTATATCTGCTATAATATATATATATATATATATATATATATATATATATATTTACATTTTTATTAAAATTTCAGATGTTTTTTTAAACTCTTATACATGCAAATACTCCTGTTATTTAATATTTTAATAATTCATACCTTCCATAGTGCTAAACGATGTAATTTTATTTACTGAAATACAACTTTACCCTGCAGTTATCGATGGAATTCTATATATCCTATTTTTAATAACAAATAGTATTTTATGATTAATAAATATAAATTAATTAAAGTATAAACTCTTACCTGTTACGTAGACTTGTAGATTTGTATTTTTCGTTATAATTATTAATTTTTAAAGTTTTTTCTTAGTATTTTTATACCCTCGACTAATTTAACAATTTCTATTACATATATATGTATATTACTGCATCCGATCGAAAACAGAAGAATGATGAATTTTTATTTACTTTGACAGGCCCCCATTTTGTTTTTACTGATATCCTAGATACTTTCAGGATATATTTTTCAAATTTTATTTGAGGGAAAATTTTTTTGAATTTGGCAAAAAGTATGTGGACGCTTCAACGCTCCAGTATACATCATAACGGTTTTGTTGAAATAAAATCGTGAAAAAATCTGTGGACAATTGAGCAAAATTGTAATTTTGGTGCCTTTTTTGTTTATTTCCATTTTGCAACGCCGCTAATAAGTTTTAGCACTTGGTACCGATGCCATCTAAAGCAAACAGCGATTCTTAAGATTTTTTCCCCTCAACTTTCTTCTAATTTGATAAATAAAAAAATTATAAGCACAAGATGACAAAAATCAATTTAGTTCTAGTTTTTTTTTTGTATACCTATTGGCTAGTACTCAGGAGGGGAAGTAATGAGTTCAAAAAGGGGTAGGATAAAAGAGTTTTGAAATTATTTAAAACGCGAAAGGCACAAAAGGCAGTTTTTCTACAGATCCGCCCTGATCTCCTGTAGTTTTAAATTAAATCCCTTTAAAACCCTTAGTTTTGGGGTGAGTTTAAAGGGTTCAAACAAGGTAGTGCTCACATATAAATACACGTTTTAAACGTCCATATCTCGCTTAATTTTTGTCGTACAGGAAGTCTACGCGAAGATAAATGTTTGGATTTTAAAAAGCTACAATTTGATACCCCGTAGAATGCATATTTTTCGAGTTATTCGCGAAAAGCCGATTAAAAACGTTTTTTTCGAAGAAAAACTGATACTTTTGGGTCGCAAATAACTCGAAAAGTATTCATTTTCCAAAAAAATTCAATGGAGCATTTTTTGCTTAGAAAGTGGCAACCACCCCTTTGATCCTTGGGGATCCTTGATCCTTACTTACGGTCAAAATGTCAAGTCAGTTGAAGCATTTTAGAAAGTTCCCACGTCAAAACCTTCTCTTCCTGGACTACAAACGGGATATTATTAAGTATTGGCGCTTCCAGCGCAAGCAAAAATAGTGCCAGGAAACATGTGATCGCGTGGTCGTATAGGTGAAGGAATTTAAGAGTGGAAAAATCCTCCATACAGCATTTTTCCCGTTTCGAAAGGTCCATTCGGCAACGCAGCGGACGTCACGCCGAACGGCAATATGTTTAATTCATCCCATTCGGGGAGCAAACACAATTATTGTACTCTTGAATCTCTCCCCGGGTGACACTTGTTCATAATGACTGCTCGTGCAGCGTTCTTTTCCCCTCTCTTCCCGTTCCTTTCTCCCTCTCTCCCTCTCTCCCTCTTTTCCGTTCGAAGCGCATCTCCTCCTCCTCCTATCGCTCCATCCCTTTCCGACGTCCCGGAATGTACGGCCCTCCAGACGGCAGAACTGCATGCAAGAACGTTTCGAAAACGTCGAAACGGAAGGCTCCGGGTTCGGGAGGGATAAGCGGAAAAAAGCTCCGCGCGAGTCCCGCAGGAGCGTACTGGTCATCGCCGGGCCGGTAAATTCGAGGGGGAAGTCCCCCCCAAGTTGTTTCGGGAAGGTTCTGGACTAAGTTAACTTGAAGCATCCAGGGGTTCCACCAAAAAATATTGTCGATATACAAAGCCGTTACGTTGGATTCAAAATTTCTTCTACGTTGTTTCTTAAGTGAATTTGTGTCCTTTGATAGCCAAATTTGCCTTAAAATCATCGTGTTTGCACTTTAAAGATACTATTTAAAATCCAAAAGACTGCGTCACGGCCGAAGCATCACGGCCAAAGCGTTACCTACTATATACACACATATAGCACTTGAATATATAAACATGGAAGTTGGTTTGTGCCAGGTTAATATACTTCGAATATATGTATGTTTTCGTGGAGAAGATTTCTGTGCTATATCTCGCCACCAGGTGGCGTTACGACGTATCAACTTGTATACCGTTTAACCGATAGCCATGAAAATTGGTATAAATGGATATCTCACTACGAAGAATATTTCGCGTTATTAACTTTATTTTTCCTCGCCACTACAAATGTCTGTCATTTACTGCGTAAAGGTGTTTTCCATGGTTACTCATCGCAGTGCGAGAAACGTTCTGCCGATAGATTTACGATATGTGGATTTTGTTATCACCTAATAGCACTTATAATTTATATGCCTTTTATTACCCCCATCAAGTACGCTCTCCAGACCTGACTAAATAAATAAAGTCGATAAATCCGTAATAATCGATAAATAAATTGGCATCCGCGAATTTCGAGCAATTAAGGTCATTAATTTATTATCGCCCTTATAATAACGTCTAATTAACCCGGTAAATTATCGTTTTTAACGGATCAGGTTTTACGCATAATTTAAAAACTGGATTTACGAGACCGTCTAAGAGGAGAGTGAGAGAGGAAAAAACTCGATTTCACGATGTAATTAGTGTTTTCATTGAAAATATTTACACGGATTTTTAATCCTATTATCCCCCTGGATAGGTAATTTTAATTGCTGTTTTGAACTCGATCACGTACGAAATGACAGTAACAATAAATGCGTTAAATAAAAAATAAATGTACGTGTAGAATTTAGAACATATTTAAGCAATTGAAATTTTGTGCTTGATGATTTTAAGTAGGCTAAGTTTGACTAAGTTGTGGATAGGTAAGAAAGTAATTTTTGACTTTTCTAGAGTTTTTGACTACGAACTAGAGCGAGTTGCTCCACTAAGTAAGATGCCATAACAACCCCTAATTCGAAAGGTTCTTTTAACTCTTCCAAATGAAAATTGACTTAAAAATGCCCTGTTTAAGTTCGTTAACGAATCGACTCGGTGTAGTAAAAACAAAATGGCGGCTTGTGAAATTAAATAAAAATTCGTAATTCTTTTGTAGTCGATCTGATGCGGAAATATAAAGTTTTTTTTGTATCCTTGAACGTTCCATAAGAACGTTTTTTGTGTTTTAAGAGCAAGCGCAATCAAATAGATGTTCTCAAATGATTTTTTCCTAGTACTTCAAAACTTTGCCTCTTGTTTTGTCTTTAGAGTGATTCTGCCTCAAAAATGGTAGTACATGGTGATTTATAAAGTGATTTTCCCCCAGACTCTTCATTTGTATTCAACACACCAAATGTAAGCAGAAAATTGCAACTCGAGCACTTGTTAGTCCATATGCACTCGACGCTAGTCCGGCCCTGCGTCCGAATTCAGCTTTCCACTGCGGTAAGTCGGGCAATATTCAAGGATTGTGTTTTTCCGACTCCAGATTACGTTCGTTCCGCTGAAAATGTAAACTCGTCTAGCTTTCCAAGTGACTTGTTCCGCTGTCGATTCCCTTTTTTCCCTCTTTTCTCTCCCTGGTTTCCCGAAACGTCAGCTCTCTTCCTCCCTGGACGCGACGGTTCGTTTCGAACGTCTATCCTCTCGGAAATAAAAAAAATATACGGGGTGAGCCACTCAAATCGCCACTATGGGTGAGCGAATACCAGTGGGCGATATCGAATTATTTTTTGAAATAATTTTTGAGGTATTTGAATGGTTTTTACATTCCTCTATGAGGTATTTAATGAGGATGGATTGTATACGGGTGGATTTTTGAAATTTAAAGTATTGGCTTTACTGGACGTTTCGAGTCTGAAAAATTATCGCCACACCTTTCATCCCTAGAAAATAATATTTTCTGAAATGATTGATTTTATTTCAACCTATTGGAGATTCCAATTTAGCTCCAATTGATTGAGTGGGTCGGGAGTTATTGCAAAGTTACATCTTCTTTGGTCTAAAAAAGGAGCGACTGACTGGCGTCTACGAAATATTGAATAAAAATAAGAGGAACTATTAAAACGTACAAATTTAAAAAGTCATAATACTAGGGGCACTGCCTGTGAAGTCACTGATTTTCGCGTTTTGAATTTGACGAAAAAAAATTATAGGTGGATGCTTCTTCCTCGATTCATGTAAACAGGAGGAGTGAACATTTTAGAAATCGTGGAAACTTTCTTAAAGTACATGTTGTACATTTAGCGAAACAAAAGGGTAATACATGACGATACTGTAAAATTGCCGTTGCAGTATTAGGAAAAAATGGCGACTGACACGTCTACAAAATATTGAATAAAAATAAGAGGAACTATTAAAACGTACAAATTTAAAAATCGTAACACTAGGGGCACTGCCTGTGAAGGCAATGACTTTCTGCCTTTCGAATTTAAAGAAAAAAAATAGGTGGATGCTTCTTTCTCGATGTCCATGTAAACCGCGTGAGAATATACATCGAGTGACATCTTTGATTTCGTGGAGACTTTCTTAAAGGACATTTTGTACGTTTAACGAAACGAAAGGGTAACTCATGATGATACTGTAAAATTGCCGTTACAGTATTAAGAAAAATGACGATTGATTGGCGTCTACAAAATATTGAATAAAAATAAGAAAGACTATTAAGACTTCAAAATTTAAAAATCATAACACTAGAAACACTACCTGTGAAGGCAATGATTTTCAGAATTATAGGTGGATGCTTCTTCCTCGATGTCCATGTAAACAGCATGAGCATATTGATGGAGTGAACATTTTGGAAATCGTGGAAGCTTTCTTGAAGGACATTTTGTACGTTTCGTGGAACAAAAGGGTAATTTATGACGATTCTGTAAAATTGCCGTTCCGGTATTAAGAAAAAATGGCGACTGACGCGTCTACAAAATATTGAATAAAAATAAGAAGAACTATTAAAACGTACAAATTTAAAAATCGTAACACTGGGGGCACTGCCTGTGAAGGCAATGATTTTCTGCCTTTTGAATTTAAAGGAAAAAAAAATAGGTGGATGCTTCTTCCTCGATGTCCATGTAAACAGCGTGAGAATATACATCAAGTGAACATCTTAGATTTCGTGGAGACTTTCTTAAAGGACATTTTGTACGTTTAACGAAACGAAAGGGTAATTCACGACGATACCGTAAAATTGCTGTTACGGTATTAAGAAAAAATCTAAGAACTGGTTTTTTTATGCCAGGCGCGTCGTGTGTATAACACGTGTATGCGTGTACCTTTCCAGCCTAATCCGGCGGTATTAAAAGGAAGCAAGAGATTAAACGTTTATCAGCTAGGTTCCCACATCTTTATCGTTATCGTCCCGTTTACGGTTATTGACGTAGATTATTTTTTTTGCTTCTACTACGTTTAAATTACGCTTACGCAAACTTTAACTCACTGCATACAAGGATGGATATCTTTTATCTACCTTTTTCGTATCCGTTTAAACGACGTTAATTCCGACGCGGATCGATAGAAGTACACTAATCTATGCTAGAATATATTTTTGCGTCAATCCTGCTACGAACGTTTTGTATATGCTATTATTCCAGGGAAAGTGATAGGATATTTCACAGTACTGTTAAATTTTTATTTCCCTGGACTATGTATGGACTTGGTAGAATTTTTTTAAATTTGTACGCTTTCGATGAATAAACGTCCCTTCCCCGGCAATCATCATAAAATCATTAGGGCGGCCGGCGATCATTGGCGCGAATGTTTCGAGGGTTTTAAATTAGTTAAATTAAATTTTAGGTCGATATCGCGCCTCTTCTTCCTCTTCGCTAATGTTTTCTTTTATGACATTCAAGCTAAATAGTCGAGGACGTCCCTCTCTTCCTCTCTCCCTTTCTCTAATTATATTTCGTGTTTAATTGGATTCATTCCAGACCTTTGACTGTATTGCTTTTTTTCTGGATTTGATTGTGAAAGAGTTCGATTTGTATAGGGGAAAATTAAAAGTTGTTATGAAAGGGGTTTATCACGTAAAATACAATACGTGCATGGCTTTGTTTGATTCGAAATTGACTCCACTTTATTTTGTATAAAAATAAATTACTGCTGCGACGTTTTCAGGAACTCAAAAATTTGTTCGCCCGGTATGCATATCCATTATGCAATATAATTTTACTGAACGTTTAACTAATTGGAGGTATTTTTAGTGGACGAAGACTACAAACTTGTTTCGAATATTTGTAGTATAAATAGAAATTTCGTCATGCTAACAGACGTAGGAAGAAAATATTTTTACCATGATATTTATGACTGGCGTTTTAAACCAAATTATTTAAAAAAAAATGTAAAGTATGTATCTTTAGTCTATCAGGTTTATCTTTTTGTAAGGACAGAAAAGGCGTAAAGGAATACGACAATTATTATCAGGACCGGCTCTGGTTATCTGATTCATTTGGAGATTAAAACAGATCGATTTAGAAGGCCATTTGTGGGTCGAAAAGTATGGAAAATTTCATAAAGGCACACTTCTGTATTTACAAATCTTTTGAATTTTTTTCTGATTTTTTGAGCCTCTTTAAGCATCTTAAAGAAATGTTCGAATTTTCAAAATTTTAAAGGGAAAAACTCCCGTAACCAACTGAAAAAATAGGGCTATTTTGTAACGTTGATATGCGTACTTCCATTTTTTTTCAAATTTTTAAAAGCATTAGGCTGAGATTCAAAAGAAAAACTCCTTTTTTGACGAAAACAGTTTCTTGGAGCTTCTACACTTGTCAAAAAAATCTACCATTGAAATTAAACTAAATTTGTTTGGAATTTGTGTAAACCACCTAGAATTCCTTAGACGGCGATTTTGGATGTTGAGGTTTTTATAACAACCTATGGAATTTCTTTCAAAGTTAGAGTTTAATAGAAATTATAATATAGAAGCTTCTTTTACTTATCTGTGCCCATCTAGGGAAATCTAGTTTTTTTTTCTATAGTACTCGAAGATTTCAAACTTGCATAGACCTTCTGGATGGGATTTTAAGGCACTTTTGGTATTTTAAAATTCTAGAGGGACTCCTGGAATATATATTGTAGATTTGTACTAACATTTAAAATTGAAATGTATTTTGAATTCAATTTCGAAGCTATTCCCAGTCTTCCAAAATTCTGTGGATATCTCTAGAATCTTTTTCGCATCTAGATTGTACCCGAAACAGTTTAGGAAAAACCAGATGGTTTCTTTGGTCCTCTGGAAATGAAAAAATTTGAAATTGCCTAAAATTTTTTAGTTTGGATAAAGATTTTCCACGATTTAACGTATCATAAAGTACAAATGTTATCCTAGAACTTTTATATCGTATAAGGTTAAACTGAATTTGTTTGGAATTCTCAAAAACCACCTAGAATTCCTATGATGGCAATTTTAAATATTGAAGCTTCCATAAGAACCTATGGAATCTTCTTTCTATTTTAGAATTCGATAGAAATTATAATAAGACAACTTCTTTTACTTATCTGTGCCCATTTAGAAAAATCTAGATTTTTTTCTGTACTCCTCGAAGGTTGGACCGATTTAAAACTTACATAAACCTCCTAGATTGGATGATATTAAGGCAATTTTGGTCATTTAAAGTTCTAGAGGAACTCTTGGAATCTATATTGTAGATTTATATACTAGCATTTTAAATTGATGGGAATTTTGGATTCAATTTTGAAGCTATTCTTATTCCTCCAAAATTCTGTAGGAACCTCTAGAACTTTTTTCTCTTCTAGATTCGAAGTGAAACAGTTTAGAAAAATCTAGGTGTTTTCTCTGGTAATTGGAAAATGAGAAAATTCAAAATTGCCTAAAACCTTCTGGATTAGGTGTTAAGGCATTTTCCCCGGTTTAACGTTCCATAAAGGACAAATTTTTGTCTTAGAACCTTTATAGCGTATAAAATTAAACTGAATTTGTTTGGAATTTCCTTAAACCACTTAGAATTCCATTGACAGCAATTTTGGATGTTGAAGCTTCCACAGGAACTCATGGAATCTTTTTTCTGGATTAGAATTCGATGGAAATTACAATCAGAAAGTTTCTTTTACTTATCTGTACCCATCTAGGGAAATCTAGATTTATTTTCTATAGTCCTAGAAGGTTAGAACGGTTTCAAACTTGTATAGACCTTCTAGATGTGATGTTGAGGCACTCTTTGTAATTTACAGTTCTAGAGAAACTCTTGAATCTATATTCTAGATTTGTTGTAGCATTTAAAATTGAAATGAATTTTGGATCTAATTTCGAAGATATTCTTAGTCATCCAAAATTCTATGTGAACCTTTACAATCTTTTTCGCTTCTAGATTCTAACGAAAACAGTTCAGGAAAATCTGGATGTTTTCTTTGGTCCTCGGGAAATAAGAAAATTTGAAATTGCCGTAAACCTTCTAGATTAGATGTTTAGACATTTTTCCCGGTTTAACGTTCCATAAAGAGCAAATGTTTGTCCTATAATCTTCGTAGCGTTTATAATTAAATTGAATTTCTTGTTGTAGCTTCCATAAGATCCTATGGAATGTTCATTCTAGATTAGACTTCAATAGAAATTACAGCAAAAAACCTCCTTTAGTTAAATGTTCCTATGTAGGAAAATCTAGATTTTTTTCTATAGTCCTCGAAGGTTGGAACATATTGAAACTGGCACAAACCTCCTAGACTGGATATAAAGACACTTTTCATTATTTTAGTTCCTAGAGGAACTCCTGGAATCTATATTTTAGATTTGTTCTAACATTTAAAAGTGAAATGAATTCTAGATTCGATTTCGAAGCTATTCTTACTCCTTCAGAATTTTATGGGAATTATTGGGAACCCCTAGAATCTTTTTCGCTTCTAGATTCTAAATGAAACAGATTAGGAAAATCTAGATGTTTTCTTTGGTCCTCGGAAAATGAAAAAAATCAAAATTACCTTAATTCAGGTATTAAGGCCTTTTCCCCGTTTTTTAACGCTCCGTAAAGAACATATGTTTATCCTAGATATCTTGTGGCATTTAAAATTATATGAAATTATTTGAAACGCCCCTTTTAGATTTTGATTATGCCAACTTCTTTTGGGTGTCAGGTGCCAGAAGATTCTAAAATGTTTATTTTATACGTTTTAAACGTTTTAGCGTTTCAGATAAAAATGGAAACCTTCCTTTCACAATTCTAAAGAATCTAAAGAATAATCTGAGCTAAAGAGGTATTCACAGAATTCCTCGTGTTCAACTATTTTAACAAACGCTTCCTTGGCTGTTTGTCATAAAATGACTAAGCGTGCTAATGTGACACATTAGTATGAGATTATTTTTGATAATTTGCATTACGATTAATTAAAGGTATACGATTACAGCAGTCAGGTGTGGTGTAACTACCTTGTGCCCTTTTAATTCGATTAAAGCACTTGAATATTAAACGGGCTAAAATCTGCTTTACCAAAGAATTTTTTCCTGTTCGTTCCAGGTTTTTACCTATTTTTCGAAAAGATGCTTGTGGTTCGACCCTAAACGTTCGTATCTTCCCCAGGTAAAATGAGATGGATTGCGGGGTTCAAAGCGCGATGCTGAGCGTACCTCCCGTAGGAGAAGCTGCGGTCCAGCAGCCGCTCTCGGCCGCCTATTCGCCGACCGATTCCGAGCAGGCGCAGTTCGAGGCAGACAAAAGGGCCGTTTACAAGTGAGAATCCAAAGTCTGTGATTATGAAAAATTAACATCTGCACCCACCAGGCACCCTTTGTTCCCCCTGCTGGCGTTACTCTTCGAGAGATGCGAGCTGGCGACCCAATCCCCGGACCCCCAATCGAGCGACGCGTTCAATCTGGACATCCAGGCTTTCGTGCAACACCAGGAACGGGACAGGAAACCTTTTTTAGCTAACGAACCGGAAATCGACGGACTGGTAAGGAAGGGCTGTTCGTTCGAACCCGAATTCTGTCTCTAAGTGGATGTCCACAGATGATCAAAGCCATACAAGTGCTGAGGATACACCTGCTCGAGCTGGAGAAGGTGCAGGAGCTCTGCAAGGACTTCTGCAATCGCTACATCACGTGCCTGAAGGGTAAGATGCAATCGGAGAATCTCCTGCGGTCGGATTACCCGCAAGGTTAGTTTCGGTCTCGCGACCCAACTAGGGAGGAGTCGATGCCGGATTTTAACGTTACTTTAAGATGTTTTAGGTACGGGGCTGTTGAACAGCATGGAGAACAACAACAACATGATGTCGACGCACGGGAATTCCGAGAGCGGCTCGGCTTCGAACAGTCCCGTGCAGTATTCGATCAGTCCGCCGCAACAAGTAAGTCGACGACTAGCCTAGTTTATAGAGGAAGAAAGAGCTGTTTTGGTAGATGAAATTTAACCCTTCCAGTAAGAGTTGGTCCAGTTGAAACACAAAAAAATTGACCGAGTTTATACCGAGCACATTTAAAAAATAAGTTTTTTTAAATAAATAATAATTAGCTTAATAATAAATAAATAATAATAATAATATTGGGTTGGGGAAAAAGTAATTTCGGTTTTTTCCATATTTTTCAAGGTGAATTTACTAATATAAATTTTGAACACTAATCAATGATGTATGTGCCGTTCTGATCGATGACCTTTTGCCACTTTTTTGGCAAAACCATAATTCCGTCACTGTAGAACTTCTGAGGTTTCTGGGCGATAAACTGAGCCAAGTGATTTTCACAAGCCTCTTTTGAAGCTAGCTTTACACCATTAAGGGAGTTTTGCAGAGACCGGAACAAATGATAGTCCGACGGGGCAAGGTCCGGGCTATACGGTGGATGCATCAAAACTTCCCAGCCAAACTCTCTCTTTTTTGACGAGTCACTAAAGATGTGTGAGGTCTAGCGTTGTCGTGATGGAAGACAACGCCTTTCCTATTGATCAATTCTGGTCGTTTTTTTTCAATCGCCTGCTTCAATCGCATTAGTTGCTGACAGTAGACAGTAGAATTAATGGTTTGGCCAGGTTCGAGCAGCTCATGATGAACGATACCCTTCCAATCCCACCAAACACTCAGCAACACCTTCCTTCGCGTCAATACGGGCTTCGCAACTAATTGTGAAGCTTCTCCGGGCTTCAACCACGATCTCTTTCGCACATTATTGTCGTACGCGATCCACTTTTCATCGCCCGTAATCATTTGTTTCAAAAATGGCTCGATTTCGTTTCGTTTCAGCAGGGATTCACAAATGGAAACTCGGTCCATTAATTGCTTTGACGTTAATTCATGTGGAACCCAAGTATCGAGCTTCTTTTGGTACCCAAACTTATGTAAATGATTCAAAACTGTTTTATGGTCGACATTTAGTTCTGTAGCTATGTCGTGAGATGAAATATGTCGGTCTACCCCGATTTTTTCAAGAATTTCATCAACTTTTCCAACGGTTGGCCGACCAGGGCGAGGTTTATCTTCAAGACCGAAGTTTCCGGAACGAAATCGAGCAAACCAATTCTGACACTGGCGTTCACTTAAGCACCCATCACCATAAACACTACATAATTTTCGGTGAGCCTGCGCTGCAGTTATCCCTTTTCGGAAGTAGGAAAGCAAAATGTGACGAAAGTGGCCTTCTGGAATCTCCATTGTCAAAGCGCAATAATTTTTGAATGAGCAAGCGAATGACGCTACTTTGTACTATAGAATGTTCTGTGGACTCTAACCTCTAAACATGCTATAGTATGGCTTCATTGAATAAGCATTACTGGAGATATACAACTTTATCGCCATCTATTGCGAAGAACCGAAATTATTTTTTCCCCGACCCAATAATAGTTAATAAAACGCCCTTTGAATTCCATTGTATGGTTTATGGTCTATGGTTTAACATGAGAGTTTCCAGGAGAGGAGATTATCAGATTTTTCATGTGCAATTCAGAGAAAACCTTAATATATGTTGCTCTGCCCTTAACATGCATCTTACATATTCGCCTAATAATCATTACGAATTCCGCAGGTGATAGCGAACCAATCCAATCTCATGGACCGCTCTCCTCTGGACGGCCAGCCGACGAACTACTCGTTACCGCACTACGGGGGCGGCCCGACGCCTCCGCTGCAGCAGGCCCAGCAGCCCCCGTCGGGGGCGCCGCCGCCGCCGCCGCCCTCGGCCGAGAGCCTCGTCGTGCACGGCTCGACGCCCCTCTCGCAGATCGGCGCGAACATTTGCCCGCCCGTCGCGCCGTCGTCGAACGAGGGCGGCCCGGGGGCGCCCCTCTCGCCCGCCCCGACGACGCCGGGCGGCTCCAACGACGACTGCGACAGCGACTTCACGACGAGGGGCGGCCGGAAGCAGAAGCGCGGCGTGCTGCCCAAGCACGCGACTAGCGTCATGAGGAGTTGGCTGTTCCAGCATCTCGTGGTGAGGGCCTGCGGAATTTGGCGATTTTTGTTAGGGAGAAATTTGAAAATCTTTGTTGTGTACCCCTTTAATTTTATGTGTACACATGTATGTGTGAAAGGAAATGAAACCTACCGTATGGCTCGTCAAATACCTCCTCGACATCATTCTCTCCCTCTCCTTCTCTCTCAGACAACTCAAACAAAGCAAACTTACCCCTTGTTCTTGTCCTCCACAAGAAGCAAACGCTCAGATTTAACGCCCTAGATCTAACGCTTCCTATCTTATGCTCACTGATCTGGTATCCTTTAAGGGAAGGTGTATGTATATGAATATTGTGAGTACGGACGTAATACATATACGTTCTCCCCTTTGTTCGCTGAACTGCCCTCGTGCGCCTGGGCATTCTATGAGCCCCTACTTTTCTGCAACTTTAAATATGGCGAGAGGAGGATTTAAATATTTTTAATGATACGCTGAGTCAGCGTCTCTGATTGGCTTGATCCGGAGTGCATTTTGTTCACATTTACATTTTCCACAGGTTATAATCACCACCTAACGTTTCTTCCCAAGCTTTCCTCTTTTTTACCAATAATGTCTATCCATAACGCATTATGTTATATTTGTGTCTTTTACTAGATTTCGTCACATCGCTGTTTAACTAGATTCTTTGCTATACTATAATATACTTCTGATGAATCAAAATCGTTAATAACTTGTAGTAAATCCCAACACAATGCTTGTTTAGACATGTAAAACTCTTCTACTGCTGTAATGGCTTCGTTATTGTGTACTAAATTTAGAAATGAACACACTTTGAGTCGTTGTGATGCTTCTTGTTGCTACTAGAATAGGTGTCCACATAATTAGTTTCCGATGGCTGCTCTCCCATTGGATATCCACAGAATTGGTTTTCAGTGGCTGCTCTTCTCTGTATGTACTTAATGACGACCATGCAATCAATTGCAGTTGATAATTAAAGTCTTGTTCTTATTATACTCATAGTCGGCTCGAAGGACCAATTATGTTCAGTCGTTAGAAAGCGTAGCAAAAGTTATTTTATCATGCATCATAATATAAACATTTTTAACACCATTTCGATATACTTTGTATAGTTTACAATGCCATTTTAAAACCTAAAATACCCTTTCACTCTATTAAACTTCGTGTAAAGTAATTAGGAAGCAAAAGTACACCACTCGATCTAATGAGCAAGTCTAAATTTAACTGCTTCATCAGTCTTAATGCTGCTAGAAATGTATCTCGAAATAGGCAGTAAACCGAAGTAAATGATGTACTTTAAAGTGTTTCTCTTCCGCTTATATTGCAAGTAGAATACAATTACAATGCTATAGAGTTGGACAGTGTTTCGTAATGCTTCGCAGTACTTTCTTTTGGAATTGGTATCGTATCGATCGATTTTCGCTATACACCTTAAATATAAATCATTATCACTTAATACTCTTAATATTATTTCAGCATCCATACCCGACGGAGGACGAGAAACGTCACATCGCCGCTCAGACGAACCTGACCCTTCTGCAGGTGAACAACTGGTTCATAAACGCCCGTCGACGTATCCTGCAACCGATGCTGGACGCGAGCGCCCCCTCCGAGGGGGCGAACGCGGCGGGATCTCCAGGGCACAAGAAGAAGAAGGCGCAGAACAACAACAGACGCTTCTGGCCGCAGGAGTTCGCTTCCAACCAGGGGCCATTGGACAGCGGTAAGGGTGTAGCAAACGTTAAGGTGATTCAGAATAAATTTTGGTTTAATTTTGATAGTTGATATGAATGTTTTTTATTTAATATCAATTACTCGAAATTAAAACACTTTTGGGAAGTCTCTAAACACATATTGCAATCAAAATTCCATTATATGGATCGGTAATTGCATCGATGTAATTTATATTTCGACACCTTACCCAGGCAACCAGATCTGCTAGCAGATCTGCCCCAAATCTACCTATGTATTGCTAGATCATGCGCCCCCTACAGTAAGGTAGAAAATTAGGATAGAATTTTGTATGGACCATGGATAAAGCGAAGACAAGGCAAGCGCCAGAATATTGAAACGCGGAGTCAGTGAACAGTGGTCTACTCTTAATATGTCTATGCTCGAGATTCACTAGCATATAGCCGGCAACATTGCCAAATTGCAATTGCAACAAATGAAATAGGCCCAAAATCGAAATAATTGCACGGCCAATTATCTTTGGTCTTCTCAATGCGCCTATTTCGACTATTGCACACGAAGTCGACTACAGTTAATGCAAAACAAATCTGTTATCTTGTTACCCCCTGATGTAATATATATATATATATATATATATATATATATATATATATATATACCTTTTTTTTACCTTTTGAAGCCTTTTTTCTGTCGTAGTGTCCTATCAGCTTGTCATGTCGAGCATGTGAATATGAATAATGTGAATGCTAATGAATGTCAAATAATTATATGAATAATATATATGAATATATAGAATATATATATATATATATATATATATATATATATATATATATATATATATAGCATTTTAAACTATCAGAAAATACAAGAGCACTGCCAAACCCTTTAAAACACGCCAGTATGTTTCATCGTTTCGTTCCCTTTTACTGTTAGTTATGTAATACTTTGTTGAATTTTCAGGCATGCTTTCGAGTTCTGAAGACGAGGGCGATTCTTACAGCAGCGACGGGGAAGAAGGGAGCCTGGTGATAGACTCCGGCACGACGAACGCGGAGGTGACCCAGAACGGACACCAGTCGGATCACCCGTTGGGTTACGACAGTCCCGAAGCTGAAAGACAGTGAACGAGCCAAAACCGTAATGTTCCTTTTAAGGTAATCATCGACTAGGCGAAGGCGTAGCCTAGAATTTACGATCAGTCAAAGTATACTTGGAAAACGTTCAAAGCAATGGAAGTGATAACTTAAAATGGCCTACGTATGATTTATTTCGAGTATTAATTAAGTTAAATTGTAGTTAGTCTGGGAAACATAGTAGAATACGTTTATTTTAATTAGGAATAATATTGTCATTAGACAATATCAAATTGACTGATCTTCGGGCTCATTTCTGGACCATAATTCTGTTAATATGTGTCCTATAATTTATAGTTCTTCCCATTGAAGCTCTAAAATATAATATCATGATCTTTCCAATGATTCTCCTCCTTTTATCATCCATAAATCGAACTGCTTCAATACAATTCTTTAAATCACACGGAATAGGTAACTTCTCTCTAATGCAAAGATTTAAATCAATTTTTGATTTGTCTGTTAACAACTGTTTGCCAATTATTTTTCGTTGTTATTAACAGCGGCAACGTCTTTGTAACTTCCTTCCTATAATGCATATTACAGTTATTAATGGTGCTGTGATCCACTGTCAATAATGTCATATTGATTTCTTCTTCTTTCTCAGCTAGTAATATTCCTGAATTACGTTTTCAAGTCATTTAAATTCTTGACATTTCTCTCCCTTTCTCTTTGGGACCTGCGGGTGTTTTCCTTCTTTTTCATATCCTCCTCTTGAATACGAACATCTTTGCTGATAGATGTTTGCTTTATCCCTTAGTTGTGTCAGAGAAACAACTAGGATTAGTTTTTTAGGCATTAATCCCATTTGGTTCTTTTTTCTTCAGAGATGTGTCATGGCTGTGCTCCCAAAAATCCTTATGTGACTTAAGTCACGTTTTTGGTAGATTGCTTACCACAGATCTATTTCGTAGGGTGTTTACGGCCTCTGTCCTAACTTCGCTTCACATGTAAACACTTACAGCTTTCTCGATCAAAGTTCTGTTCAGTTTCTCAGATAGTCCATTCTGCTAAGGTCTATATGAGTTTGTTGTCTGGTGAATGATGCTCTGATTTTTCAGGAACTGCTGAAATTCTGCATTGGTGTACTCTCTACCATTGTCTATGCCCAACGCTTTCACCTTTCGACCCAACTGCATCTCGATTAGACACTGAAACGCCTTGAACATACGACATACGATTAGTTAGAAAGTATCCAGAACCCCTTATTGATGTAGTTTCCATTGGCCTCGCTATATCAGTAGGTATGATATCTAAAAGTCTTGTAGCTCTGGCACATTGGTGCTCAAACGGATGTCGAGGCTGCCTTCCTTCACAATTTTGCTCCTCCGTCCTCACGTGGCCACTGTAGTTTACACCGATAATTACGCCATCTCTTCTCTTATTTTGGTAATTAGAATTGATGTGCCCTAGTATTTTATGCCAGATCTACCGCAGGTCCATTGCTCAGAAAAGCTTTAGCCTCCAATGAGTTATAAATGCTATGACAATCTTTCTCTAATTCAACAAAATTTCCATTGTTCAACAGCTTTCTAACTGACAGTAAGTTAAGTCAGGTACGTACTGAACATTCCTTACCTCAATCTCAAAGTTCTGCTTATTAACTTTGCTGAGCATGTTCACTACACAACAGTTGTGCACAAGTGGTTTCGTGTTATTGGCAATGACGATTTCCTTTAAGTATCGGCTGTCTTTGGTTCATCAATGAAGCTTGCTCCTGCGTAACTGTCCACCTAAGAAAACGACGCCAAAAGCATTTTCTTTGCCCATTTTAACTGTTCTTGTTTGATTTTTGAGTTGCTTGGGGACACTTGGACATATGTACCTGTAGCGACCAGTGAAGCACCACAGGGTGAATCGCTCAGATACTCCTGCCAGTAATAAACGACGTATTCTACCTGAGCACCGATCTTCTGAGCTGTTTCGATCACTTGGTTGACATATTCTTCACTCGACGAGCATTTTTCTAGTCGTAGTGAAGTTAAAGCATGGAGAAGTCCGATCTTTCTTGTAACACCCTTGAACTTCAGTTTATCCCAAACTCTTTAAGAAGGATCCAAGGGTAATACGATCTTCTCCTTGGATTTCGCTGTCAGCACGGTATCAGCTTCTGAGCCACTTGTGCATTCCGACAGGACTTCTAGGACGTCGAGATTTTTCAGAGCATACGACTATTCCTCATAATTTTTTCGACACTGTAGCTTCGGTATAGTGCATAGATAATTTATTGGAAAGAAGAACTTCGCGCGATCTGTCGTAGCTTTCTTGTCCCTTTGAAAACGTTCCTGGGCCCATAACCTGTTGTTACGAGGGAACAGGGTGAAAATAAGCGCCCCACCTTCTGGTTGCAAGATGGACTATATAAGGGGCGCAACACATCCTGCACGGAACCCCAAATCTTCAGAAAACAACTTAACTTATTTTGTATGTACATTCATGTATTTGAAACAAACTGCAGTAATGGAGCGCAAAATTAATTATTAAAACAAAGCATCAAATAACTTCATCGTAATATACTTTTTATTGGTTGGTCTATTGTTTAAATCAGATATAAATCAGAATCAGAGATGAACGTAGAAATCTTGCGGTGGGATTTGTGAGTCACTATCACTACTATATTCACTATAAAATGGTGTTTTTATCATTATATTATATGTATATATTATATAATTTTCATTGGTCCAGAGCTTTGCCTGTATACATTCCAAAGAGTATTAAAAATAATCGAACCGTGAATTGATCGACTCACCGTTTGACAATTTCCTACCGTCGGTTTTAACTCTTTTTGTTATTTTCTAGGTAAATACCTAGGCAGAGTAAAGAAGAACACCGAGCTGCTGTCTGAACCTGATCCTTTCAAAGCTATCACCGCAGTTACCGCCAAATTAATGTGTAAGCTCTTGTATATAAATATTTCCACAGCAAGAAAGAGAGAAAGAAGCGCGCAGATTACCAAAACGAATTTGGCTTTAACTGTCGATTAATTTGTATGCATTCCAGAACGGAAAGTAATAGTTTTTAGAAAACGGACCGTTCGCCTTTTCTTTTCCCTTCTAGCGAGATCTCGTCCGTTTTATTATATCGCGAAAGGCTGATACAAATCACTGTATACGTAATATATACCTCAATTCATCGAAGGGCGCTCCGCGTTGAATGCGTCGCCCTTCGTTCCGTCTTAAGTATACGCCTCTATTTTCAAATTCTACTGCTCATCTCAGTATTATAATTGATTATGTGCGGATCGACTTTGCTGGAAGCGTTTCCAAGATGGTCCGGCCCTCGGTTAAAGTGATAATCTTTTGAGGGAAATCAATCGCACTCTTCAACGTTACAAATCAGCGATCAGTTCATTATGATGTTTTTAGTGATTACATTACATCCACGAGGGCCGGCCTGAAAGTCAGTATTAGGCATCGCAGACCTCCGATGTTGCATGAGGGCTCGTCCCTTTGACAGTATACTAATTTGAAACTTATATACGTAATTATACAATAATACTTTAGATTAAGAAGAAACAAAGAAAGAATAAATGACGTTTCCATCCAGTTCGTATATATATATTATATATTTAGAAATCTTACTTGTTATTGTAATATTGTAATTTTTTGAAAAATCTTCCTTGTCTCTGTTAAATTTGGCGGGAAGGGCGATCGATACGAAACTCGAAAGAGATAGGACCACGGAAAGTACGAAAGTTCTCCTTTAACCACTTGTAAATAACCGTCAATTAACGTTTTAACATCAGGACATCTCAGTTGTTTTAACCCCCCGGCGTCAATTTACTCGATTTTCGTCTGGATCGCCTTCCATCGCATCTCACGTATACGTAAAGGTATGAACGATATGTACATAAGTTTTTTCTAGGGATTGCTGTAGTGCATAATTTTTAAATGTTAAGTTGGTATAATCGCTCCGCTGAACGCTGGCGATCTCGCTTACGTCGAGCTCGTCCGGGTTAGAGATCTAAAAGGAATCGGTGTTATATCTTTATTTGCTATGTCGGTCTGTGATAAATTTTACGATTGCTCGAAGTCGTTTTTAATGAAGAAGCAGTAGCAAGGCAAAATTCGCAAAATGCAACGGTTTTTCTTTACTCGTTCTGAACACTGAACTGATATTTGTTCCGTTCAGCATTCCGGAGGAAAAGGAAAACGGTTGTATCCCACCTACATTTTGACAATTTACTAGGTATTGGTGCTTCTTGTGACTATATGTATACGCTGAATACTCAGTAATTAGATTGTAAGGTTTAATATTAGGCGATACCATGAGGAGTTCTGTTGCGTTGTATTCGGCCTGTTTCGAGTGAGAGAATGAGAGGTCGGGACGGACCGATATCCACTTCCAGTCACGTTTCTTATTTTTTAAATACGTTGTTAATGCGGGTTTGTTAGGACGGGACGTTCGTCCGTCCGTTCCGCCTCTGAGGGCCCCCTTTTACGGAGATTTATTTTTTATTGATGCAATATTTGTTAGTAAGCTCTGTGTATTTTGATTGTATCATAATAAAATTTAATGAGAGACCTTTCTTATTTTCGTTTAACACGATTTGTTAATCACCATATAAAAGGCCTACAACGAAGAACGAAACCAAAACGCTTCAAATAACACATGTAACGGACCCATAATTTTAGTGTGAGGCAGAAAATATGTTTGTACTTACACCAAACCTCTTGATACTTTTCACATTAAATTTATCGACTGTCGAGGCTCTTTTACACGGTTTCAATTATTTTCACCAGCACATAGAAGGTCTCATTTAAACAACTAATGTTACAACCTTCTTCTCGGTAGTTCTCATAGTTCTTATATACTTTAATCTCCATTGTACAATTTCAGACTCCTCCATTGAAATCCACATTCCTTGAACCACATGGAAAGTGAATTTTTCCTTAACGGCATCAATTATTTTAGCGCACGTTGGACTTTTGTTTTTAGTCGAGTATAAATCTATTGTATTTTCTTCACTTCTCATCACTTTGTTATTATAGGACACTCGGGGTCTTTTCTCCCTGTAGATGGCAACGGTGTTCCAGGAATAGAGCTTTTGCCTTTTCTAGACGACTCTCCGCTATAGAACGTTTGGATACTCCTGTATATAACGCAGCAAGCTGCGTTCGGTTTCGCGCAGGTACTTCCAGACATTCATTTCCTGCTTACGATCCCACGCTTGTATAACATAGGAAGTTAATTTTGATCGTTCTTCCTTTTGCCGATGGGACGTTTTAAGTAAGTCATTTTTAGTAAGTAAGCCACTTAAATCAAGCCATTTAAACACTTGATGGATATTACACATATAATTCGTCACGACTTAACTGGCTCGCTTGGGCTTGTCCCCATGATGGGTATTTTTTACAGCGTCGTAAGGTTTATTGGTAAATAAGTCATGAATGAATTCCCTATGAATAAAAGTATCACACGGATCAGATGAGCAACATTGTCACAAGTAGGAAAAGGCCATGGTGTAGTCCTTTAGCCGATAAAATGCTGAGTGGGGTCCTATTGGGCCCCGGAAAGTATATTTCTTTAAAACTTTCTAAGTAATTTTTAATATTTTAAGTATTGTGGATGATTTGTCGGTTATAAAAACATTACCGTTATATTTGTTTTTAGCTATGATCATAGTGGAGCCTCCTGGAGACTCCGAACATGTGTTTCACGTTCTTATGGCCGTACTGTGAGTCAGCAAAGTCGCATTATAAAGGCACATACACAGCACTGGTTCATTTGTCGATGGTTTTGTCTTGCGAATACATTGAAACTACACAGTAAGTACTATGAACGATTTTTCATAGTAGTGTTAACTTTCTTACTTAAATATAGAAGTAGGAGACGACTTCGAGTTTATCGAAGGAGGTGACAAAGTGCCCATCGAAGAGGGAAAGGCAAAAGGTAAATTGCTCCCAGAAATGAGAGATTTAAAAAATGTGAGTGCAAGGAGAAAATCAGAAAAACACCAGGGGTAATTGATATAAAAAATTATTCTAATTTTATTACAATTATCTACATAAGTAACCATAAAAATCGGATTATATATAAGAAGTAATTGATTTACCTAAAAAATATACATAAATTACAATACAGACGAGTTGTCTTTCATAAAAAATATTCATACGTAAAAAAGTGAAGTCCTTTTGTTAGTTTTGTACTTAAAAATAAACACAGCACCTAATTCCAACTTAGCTTCTATTCTAAGTGAGCAAATGTTCCGAAACCTCTTTTTATTTTTAATTTACCCATTGTCACCATTTATTCTCACGATAGCTAATGTCTTAGTGAAATATTCGAAAACCACCCTGTATTCGTTCAATTTTAAGTGTTGAGGCACTTTGTTGATTGTCAAAATGGAATAGATCCAAAGAGGATCTTCCTTGGACCGAGTCGTACTCGTGAAACTTAATTTCACGGGATCTTTAGGATGCTTAGGCAGGTCGATTAATCAAGTCGATATATTGTCCCATAATCGAAGTGTCAATTTCGACCAAAAATCGGCCGTCGCGCAAAAAGCAACGACCGTTCCCTTCCTATATCACATGTTTTTTAATATTTCTGCACGTTGGCCATCGGCACGTCCTTGGATATCGTCGGGGGTTGGCCGACTCGCCCCGGCTGCAGGTGGAGCGAACTCAGGCGGTTTGCGCCCCTGACGAGCCTCCAAACGGCGACGATCAGCATTATGCCACCCACGACGAAGATTATGGCCGCCAGGGCCGCCCTCGCTATTGGCGGGACGGACGTCGCTAGGGACATCAGGCTCGTCATCTCCTTCGGCAGCGAATCGAGACCCTGGAGGAGAAAAAGATTTTTATATTAACAGTGTACGAAATTTCATCTCGTGAAGGGTGAAAACAAGAAGGGGGAGCCGCCGTATATGTACATTTGTTTGACAGATGCATAACAGGCGCCTTCTCGCGGTGAAGGCACGACTTCAAACCAGTTAACAGGTTGGAACATTAACACATATAGACGCGGCGTAAGACATTTGTGGACAGAAAGTTGACAGGTAATGTTCGTTCAGTGTTGTTAATAGTTCATGAGTTAATAGAATAGGTGGAATAGCGATACGTGGTTGGTCAGCGAAATAGCTACTGATCGTTTACTGGTGAGAGAACAGAGGAGTAAGCCTGGGCGTTGAGATGAAAATGGTGCCTTCCAACTGTGACTTCCTTAAAATTAAAGGGGAAGTTTTACAATACGAAAGCAAGGGGAACACTTAGGGTTCCTATGACCTAAAGAGGCGTTTTGTTTGTCAAGGGACTAATTGCGGCCAATGATGTTCCTTGAGAGGACGTCTAGAGTGGCAACCTCCTGAGCCCCGGAGCGACTCTGCCCTAAGCCTTTAGGAAAACGTATTGCAGAGTATGATATGGGATCAGTGATCAACAGTGCTTTTTTGAAAGCTGCTTCTGCATGCTCCTTATCATCCAGATCTATTTTCAGGCTGTGCCGGGAGCTACCAAACCAAATACATCGGAAGCATCTATTAGAAAACTGAATGCATTCAAGTTCAGCTAAACGAGCGGGCTAACGACAGAGATGAAGACAGAGGCAATTAAGTCCAATTAGTTGAAGAGGAGAAACACGAAGGCAAGGCAGATAATACAAAGTCAGATTTGATAGTATCCAGTTTCAATGGAAACGTTCTTACAGGCAAAACAGATGGAAATGAAGGGTTCCAGAAGGATGAAACGTCAGGCAAGTTATCGCTCCAAATAACTAATAGCAACAAAAATTATTATTACAATAGTAACATTATGATATTTTCCAGTTTCCACTCACCTCCTCGAACCAGATTATCGGGAATACGATGTCGGGGAACGTGGCGACCTGTTTGATATCCGCCACCTGAGACACCGCCAGGTTTATCTGGACCCTGGCCTTGGCGGCCATCGCCGTGCCCATTACCTAAATATAATATCGAATTAGAGTCAAAAGATATAATTCGACAGTAAAAAGGACTTACCGGTTGTACATCGATGAAGAAGGTGTGTTTCTCGGGAACTGGAGGCGAGATCCCTTCAAGGGCCGTCCTGTAGCTGTCGTTGGCAAGATAAAAGTGAGGAAATGATAATAAGATGGGCGAATCTGAAATTAAAGTTCAAAGTGTGTTACGGATGCACTGAAGAAATCCAGAAAACTAGAGTATATATTAGAGTAATAATCCTTTTGTAGGGGGTTCCGCGTACCGTATTGGCATAAGGAGACGTTGAAGAATCCCGAGGGAGCGCACGGCGGTCCATGTGGACAGAAACACATATTATCTGGATTCTCCTCGACGCTGTCGAAGACGTTCTTAGGCGGGGTGAAACGGAAGGCTGGAATGTCGTCGCTTCCTTTCACTTCTTTGCTAAAGCTGAAAAAAGACGTATTTGCATATTAGACGAGTTTGTTATATTAATCGAGCTTTGCATAATTTAATGTTGCTGACGTAATATGATAGATCAGTTGCACTTACATTAAAGGCAGCCTCCTGCAGAGGTCTTTGTCGAAAATGTACAACGTAGTGTTTTTCGTGATGTGTGGAGGGAAGATGGAACCATCGGAACCTTCCACGCTGTTACACTGGTCCGTAGTGTAATGTCCGAAGCCGTTCTTCCCGTTCCATCTGTCGATGAGGCCGTATTTAGTAATGTCCGTGTCTCCCGTGAAGATAGTCAATGTATCTTCAGAGGTTCCATTTTTCTATAACATCCATAACATCTTTTAATATTATATAACAAAGGATGTAGTAACTATTTTCCATTTCTTAATAGACTTGTCCCAGCAAGGATTATCTTATTACATTGCAATCTCATTTTAGGCCCCAAATAGAATCCAAGTTATTAGATCGGAAAGATTTCAAAGGCTCGAATGACTAATTCGAATATTTTCAGTCACGACTCTCACTAGTCGGGACTCTCAAAATCGACACCCACTAGCTGAGACTCCTAATCATTCAATCACATACCTATTCAATCCCAATAGAGCCCTGGAGTGCATTACAAGTTAATATCTATTTGATGTGGACTGCAGCAAACTTTTCCAGAGGTCTGATATGCCTTCTATATTCGATTTTAAAGCTACTCTATCCTTTAAAAGGTCCGAAGGAACCTCTAGAGTCCTTTTTGGAATTTTCAGAAATTTGATCAAAACGAAAAAGCCTCTAGATGCTGTTGCAGGCCGTTTAGGGAAATCTAAGATTATTTCCATGGTCTTCGAAGAATTAGGAACATTTGAAACTCCATCTGTACATCTTCTAGGTTTCATTTGGTCGCAGTTCTGGATGTTAAAGGTTCCAGAAGAATCAACGGAACCTTCCTTCTGGATTCTAAACCTTCTGAAACCTCCAAAATTCTAAAAATCCCCTAGAGGTTTCTAGTATGCTTCAGCCTTTATGTGGTTTAAATTGTATCGAGGAAGTTTCTAGAACGTTTTTTGTGTAGTCCTCAGAGATGGAAACCATTTAAAACTTACATAAACCTCAAAGATTCGATTTCAAGGCACTTTCGCTAATTTGAAATTCTAGGAAAAACCATGGAAACTTCGTTTTAAATTATTATTTGAAATCAAAATGAAACTTCTACAAATCTTCCACATTCAATTTTAAAGCCAATATGGCCTTCCATGATTCCAAGGGAATCTAGAGCATTCTGGCATGATTCATACCTTCTTATATTTGAAATCAAAGGAAACTACTACTAAGTGGATACCGTAACCCGATTCAGAGATAAAATTCCGTACATAACCTCACTTTCGCAAAGCCTAAATCTATGCTGTGGTTCGTGAATTTCGCGCCTTTTCTTAGGAAGAGTTGATTTGGAAAAAGGTATAATGAGCGGTAAAACAACCTGCAGTGGGTCGTACTTAAAGTGGTAACCGCTATAGATGACGCATTTTAAACTGATTCATATGAAACTCAATACAAAAATAGCTTGGGTAAATATCAGGATAACGCGCCATATCGGCCATGTAAGAACAAAATGGCGGCCTGTTAAATTCATAGCCAACTCCATTAGATGGAGATGTTTAGTACGTTTGCTGAAACAACCCTAAAGTAATTTAAAAATTATATCAACGATATTTGTACTACTTTAATGAATCAGATGGGTTTGTTGCAACATCTGATTCAGTAATTCTGTTTGTACAATCACTCACCTTGTACATGAGTCCGAATTCCTCGTAAGGAAGTTTTTGTTCCTTCGGGACGACATCTTTCGCTAATTTCAGTAAAGGGTCTTCGTATCCCCATAGCAGCTGCCCTACTGTCACTTCAACGAAGGGTTTCAGTTTCAGGATGTCCATTATACTAGCCATGGCTAAGCGGAGGAACCTCGCCGCGTGTTTCGATTGGGACGTTGCGCTCTGAAAATATTTAATAGTTAAGTGGTAGGTGTTCCCTATGGAAACATTTTGGGATCAATATCAAAACATTTCAACAGATATGAATAAACCATAAGTTTTAGTATTGGAACTTCCAACGATCCAGAATGTACTAGCTTCCAGGATTTGTTTTCTCGATCTCAGAAGCTTTCCAGACGATCCTTTTCCTAATTTCTAGATGCAAATCTTCAATCCTTAGAATCCGATAAAGAACGCTCTAGAATCTAGCTGCTCATAACTTTTTACTTGTTACCCAAACGAAAAGTTACAGAAATATTTTTGAGCTTCTAGGTTTCCTGGAGCTCAGAAGGTACTCGGACAATAATTTTTCAAATTTCTGGAAGTAGGAACATTAATCCAGAATATTTAATACTCTGCTGTTCAGGATTTAGAAGGTTTTGAATTCTTCCTGATTGCTCGGAAACTCCCTATGGAAACAATTTCAGCATCCAGGATACGTATGCTTATATCTAGATATTTCAACATATATGAAGAGACCAGATCATTTAATCATAGGAGGGGTAACGATCCCGAATGTAGAAAGGGCCAAAATTTGCTTCCTCGTTCTCAGGAGCTTTTCAGGCAACCATTTTTTCCAATTTCTGGATGCACAAGCTTCAACCATTAGAATCTAATAAGGAACGCTCTGGAATCTAGATGTTCATGATGAAAATTTTCAGAAATATTTCTGAGTTTCCAGGATATATTTCCTGCAGCTCAGAAGCTATTCAGACGATCATTTTTAAAATTTCTAGAATTAGAAGGCTTAATCCAGAAAATTTATTAAAGGAAGCTCAGCTCTCCAGCATTTTAAAGCCCTTGAAATTGTCTTATTTCTCAGGTATTACCTATGGAAACATTTTGAGCATCCAGGATACGTATGCTTATATCTAGATATTTCAACGTATATGAAGAGACCAGATCATTTAATAGTAGAAGGTGTGATGATCCAGAATGTAGAAAAGTCCAAAACTTGCTTCCTCGTTATCGGGAACTTTCCAGGTGACCATTTTTCTAATTTCTGGATGCACAAGCTTCAGCCATTAGAATCTAATAAGGAACGTTCTAGAATATAGGTGCTCATCAATTTTCTTCTTGTTACCATGATGAAAAATTACAGAAATGTTTTTAAGCTTCCAGGGTATGTTTCCTGGAGCTCAGAAGCTACTCAGACGATCATTTTTCAAAATTCTAGAAGTAGAAGCTTTAATCTAGAAAATTTAATAAAGGAAGCTCAGCTCTCCAGCATTATAAAGCTTTTGAAATTGTCCTTATTGCTCAGATATTCCCTATGGAAACATTTTGGGCGTACAGGATACAGAAACTTATAGCTAGCTATTTCAACATATATGAAGAGATCAGGTCATTTAATAATAGAAGGTGTAACGATCCAGAACGTGGAAAGGGCCAAAATTTGCTTCCTCGTTATCAGGAGCTTTCCAGGTGGCCATTTTTCTAATTTCTGGATGCACAAGCTTCAGCCATTAGTATCTAATAAGGAACGCTCTGGAATCTAGATGCTCATGAATTTTATTCTTGCTACCATGATGAAAATTTTCAGAAATATTTCTGAGTTTCCAGGATATATTTCCTGCAGCTCAGAAGCTATTCAGACGATCATTTTTAAAATTTCTAGAATTTTTCCTTATTGTTCAGATATTCCCTATGGAAACATTTTGAACATCCAGGATACAAAACCGTATATCTAGATATTTCAGCTGATATGAAGAAACCAGAAGCCTTGGTAATAGATGTTGTAACGATCCAGGATGTAGTAGCTTCCAGTATTTGTTTCCTCCATCTTAGAAGCTTTCCAGACGATCATTTTTGTAATTTCTGGATGCACAAGCGTCAATCTTTAGAATATAATAAAGAACGCTGGGGAATCTAATGCATAAAAATACAAAAGAATCGGTAGAAAGTGTGGGAAAAGTTTCTAACTTTTCCTCTTCATCAGTACCGTGCAGCCACTTCGGAAGGGTTTGGAACAAGCCAAAGTGAATCATACACCAAAGGACATCACATCGCTCGTTCCAAACCCTTCAGAACAGGCTGCACCGTACTGATGAAGACCAAAAGTTAGAAACACACGTTTTCCCACTTTCTGCTGTTATTCAAAGTACATCAAAAACGTATGATTACAGTGATCAATTTTTAGTTCAGACGGTCATTGATTGGACGAACAGGCTGTTGACATCGCATAATTAATTATAAAGTCTAGCCTAATTATGGAAAAAAAGTAATTAGAAGTGAACAACGAGCAGTCAACACAGAAATAATTAGACATTGGGATTTGACGTGTTTATTTGTTGCGTCAATTTGTGTCCTTTAGATCGAAGACAAAAAAACATTTTCGTGTGTCATTTGGTTTTTTCCTCTTGTCAAAAGCGATATAAGCGTTACGTAATTACACCAAATAAATTGTTAAACGTTTCTTCATAAATCGTAATACATATTTTGCCTAACGTTATTACGTAAGGTATTTTAGGTATTTGCATTGTTACCTAAAGTTTTATAATTCGCCTATCGTTGAATGACGCGTCTTATCAACACGATGATTAAACAATATAGCTTCGTTAGCGTTTTCATCAGATTATCGACGTAGTTAACGACCACTAACGGCCTTATCGTCGATTCGAAAAATCATTAAATAAACGAAGAAATGATAATTAGACGCGATTCATACGTAAATTATTTTAGATAGGTACGTGCACCGAGAGAATTTAATTACGTCAGCACGTCGGCCATATTCGCAATTAACGCGGATTGTGACGTCACTGGCTCTTAATTACAAACGGAGATCGTTAAACGCGCTGAAGAGGTAAAGCGTTCATCACGCATTCAAATGATAGTCGTTGTTATTGAAGCGAGCGGTCGTTAATGGTGGAAAATATTAAAAACACTTTGGATTAATCTATTGGTAAATATATAGCTTGTTGATATTTTACATTTTTTTCTTTTAGGGAAATGTTAATCAAACTAATTACAATCCCAACTACGATTAATTATTTCAATACATATTCATTACTTCTGCAGTGATTCGTTTGAATATTACCCACAACTCAACTTCTAGGAATTTAAAATTATACATTCACTTGCTTAGTTCCGCTACACAATTCTAAGGAAAGCATTCCAGATGACCGCCCATTATTATTCATCATTACCGTTCATTACTTATCCATATCTAATCTATACCTGGTGTTACCTACAAAAGCCAAGGTTTTTCGAGGTGGTCGAAACCATTAGGACTACAGAAAACGCCAAATAAGAAAAGGAACGACGCACAGACGCTTTTGAAAACACCCCGACGAGTTGCTCTACTCGTTGGGCTGTTTACATTCAGTGTTTTAGTTGTGCCTCTCTAAAATCGTCACCATATGCTTCAGGAATGATTGACGGTCCTATTTCTGTTTGGCTCCTCCCCTAGTATGTTCACGTAGAATTCGTGTTAGGCAGGAATTGTTCAAAGGAAATTTTCTGTAATTCAGCCTGTTGAAACTGCCAGAGGAAAGGCAATGGAAACACACAACATCAAAACTACATAATTTGCTACAATGACGTTACCCAGATGGGAAGTCCCTAGTCTTGCGAAAGACAAAAATAATGGGTAGAGAAGCCACGGGGGAGGGGGGAAGATACAAGAAGGCTTTACCTTAAAGACCCTAAAGACCTTAAAAGCTTTACCCATGGTCATGGTCACGGACAAAGGAAAGGAGGCTTCACCTCAGCAAAGATAGAGAAACTTATGGAATACAACGAGCATTGATATTAATATTTGGAGGCTTTCAGTTTCAATTCAGCATAACTCCACGTTAAGAGCGCTTACAAGGGTAGTATACACTATACACTAAGAGCCACATACAGGCCATACAGAAGAAGGTTTGACCTAGGAGGTACCATGGCAATGGAAAGAGGGAAGGAGACTTCATCTCAGCAAATATGAAGGAACTTATAGAATACAACAAGCATTGATAATAATATTTGGAGACATTGAGACTCAATTCAGCATAGTTCCACGTTAAGAGCACTTACAAAGGATAGTATACACCATACACTAAGAGGTAGATACAGGCCATATAGAAGAAGGTTTCACCTAGGAGATAACATGGCCATGGACAAAGGGAAGCAGACTTCACCTCAGCAAATATGGAGGAACTTATAGAATACAACAAACATTGATATTAATATTTGGAGACTTTAAATTTCAATTCAGTAAAACTCCACGTTAAGAGTGCTTACAAAGGGTAGTATACACCATACACCAAGAGCCACATACAGACCATATAGAAGAAGGTTTCACCTAGGAGGTACCATGGCCATGAAAGGAGACTTCATCTCAGCAAAGATGGAGAAACTTATAGAATACAACAAGCATTGATATTAATATTTGGAGACTTTGAATTTCAATTCAGTATAACTCCACGTTAAGAGCACTTACAAAGGGTAGTATACACCATACACTAAGAGGTAGATACAGGCCATATAGAAGAAGGTTTCACCTAGGAGATAACATGGCCATGGACAAAGGGAAGGAGACTTCATCTCAGCAAATATAGAGGAACTTATAGAATACAACAAGCATTGATATTAATATTTGGAGACATTGAGACTCAATTCAGCATAGTTCCACGTTAAGAGCACTTACGAAGGATAGTATACACCATATACCAAGAGGCACATACAGGCCATATAGAAGAAGGTTTCACCTAGGAGGTACCATGGCCATGAAAGGAGACTTCATCTCAGCAAAGATGGAGAAACTTATAGAATACAACAAGCATTGATATTAATATTTGGAGACTTTGAATTTCAATTCAGTATAACTCCACGTTAAGAGCACTTACAAAGGGTAGTATACACCATACACTAAGAGGTAGATACAGGCCATATAGAAGAAGGTTTCACCTAGGAGATAACATGGCCATGGACAAAGGGAAGCAGACTTCACCTCAGCAAATATGGAGGAACTTATAGAATACAACAAACATTGATATTAATATTTGGAGACTTTAAATTTCAATTCAGTAAAACTCCACGTTAAGAGTGCTTACAAAGGGTAGTATACACCATACACCAAGAGCCACATACAGACCATATAGAAGAAGGTTTCACCTAGGAGGTACCATGGCCATGAAAGGAGACTTCATCTCAGCAAAGATGGAGAAACTTATAGAATACAACAAGCATTGATATTAATATTTGGAGACTTTGAATTTCAATTCAGTATAACTCCACGTTAAGAGCACTTACAAAGGGTAGTATACACCATACACTAAGAGGTAGATACAGGCCATATAGAAGAAGGTTTCACCTAGGAGATAACATGGCCATGGACAAAGGGAAGGAGACTTCATCTCAGCAAATATAGAGGAACTTATAGAATACAACAAGCATTGATATTAATATTTGGAGACATTGAGACTCAATTCAGCATAGTTCCACGTTAAGAGCACTTACGAAGGATAGTATACACCATATACCAAGAGGCACATACAGGCCATATAGAAGAAGGTTTCACCTAGGAGGTACCATGGCCATGAAAGGAGACTTCATCTCAGCAAAGATGGAGAAACTTATAGAATACAACAAGCATTGATATTAATATTTGGAGACTTTGAATTTCAATTCAGTATAACTCCACGTTAAGAGCACTTACAAAGGGTAGTATACACCATACACTAAGAGGTAGATACAGGCCATATAGAAGAAGGTTTCACCTAGGAGATAACATGGCCATGGACAAAGGGAAGGAGACTTCATCTCAGCAAATATAGAGGAACTTATAGAATACAACAAGCATTGATATTAATATTTGGAGACTTTGAGACTCAATTCAGCATAACTCTACGTTAAGAGCGCTTACAAAGGGTAGTATACACCATACACCAAGAGCCACGTACAGTAGCGAAGCCAAGCGAAGCAGCAATAGTGGTAGGAAGCAACGAAGGAAAAGAGTTAGCGGGTTGCATACACATAAGGCGCAAGACTTATTTGCTTTTTAATCAAAATGTTTAAACTATACAAAAGGATTGTTTAAACAACATTAATCCATGGCCATGATGCGCGTACGAAGAAATGTTTTTTTATTGTTTTTCATACTACGTTGTGACAAAACTCATATAAAATTTTTCCTACTTCCTATATGGGAGATAAGTGATTCAAAAAACCCTTACCAGCATGGGTATGTTGGGTACCACGACGACGTCATCCTGGCTCCCTGCAGACAAGCCCTCATCGAACTGGTAGATCTTCTCTTGGTTGAAGGATATCGTGCCATTATCGTGGAAGACGATGTTCTTCTTCTCCCATTTTTCCCTGCAAGATCCAAACGACGTTATCACACAAATTTCTCAAGCCTGACAGATTTCCCTCACACATATCCGCGTACAGATACGTATTTCGTCACACCCGCCTTATGATATTACATTACCTAACAACGCCATTTACATAATTTAAAGGAAGAAGAGAAATGTAAAAACGTTTGCATAATGCTGCGTAGCAGGTACCGTTAATGCGATATTTGAAGGTAATTTTATGTGATTTACGATGTCGGTAGGTACCGGCGCCCACCAGGAAGAAGGATCTTTACGTATTGTTAATTTTGGGTACCATTGGGTCAGGAGAAAGTTTATATTCGTATATAGTAATGGTAAAATATGAATTTTTGTGAGAAGTTTACTCGTATGCTGTAATCACATGTTTTATACACGTGTGCTATGGAAATTGAAGAACCTTTACCTTTACCTCTTTTTGAAAAACCACGTGTTTGACCGATTGGTTAACAGCCCGGAGCTAATCAATAACGCAAATATTCCGGTAACTTTAAACGTTACTTAAAAGTTAAGCAAACAAAAATTATGACGTAGGAGCCGAGTCGACATCAAATCTATTTTCGACGATCATAATGGGTCTCTTTTAATTCCTAAACTTTCCGTTTCTACTTACAGATAGACGTAAGGTCCGAGTTCCTCGACCACCGGCTTGGAACCGTTATTCAGGAATTCATTGGCGTTGGTCACGTTGTAGATGTAGACCTTCATGATTGGCAGCACCGGCGGTCTGGCCCACCAACCGAACGCTTGGGAACCATCCCTTAGTATTATCTCCTGGAAGAGAAAAGTTACTTCATACTTAAGAAAAACCGGTGGGAAAAAGTACATTTAGAGACAATCTAAAGGGGAAAAATTACTTGTAAGTTATTATCATGTCCATATGTAATCATTAACATGAGAGTCAAAATGACGGGTTTTGGAAAATTATCTTTTTCCGTTCAATTTTGCTTCGCCATTTTCCAGTCCAGTCGATTTGGCGCCTGCAGAATTTTTTAAATCCTTGATTTTTGTAGCCAGTCGCTTTACAAACAATACAAAACTACTTCCACCTTGTATACAAACTTTGTAATTTACGATACCTACATGTAGAGGGCGAGTAATAAAAGCAATCTATTTTCGAACTTTTTTTCTTTAAAATCGAGGCCTAAGAGATGTTTTCTGCCCAGCACTGCATCTTTTAGAGAGTTGCACGAATTCAATGCAGTGTTTCGTCTTATGGTGCCCCCCATGTTCAAAACAACCCCTCTTTCGAAAGATTATATATCTCCGTTGCTCTTCCACCCCCCCCCCTGACACCTTGAGCTACATACAGTCATCATGACCCAATCTTGCCACTTTAAGATCTTAAAGATTTAAAATCTTTAAGAGATGTTTTCTGCTCAAGTATTGTATCTTTTAGAGAGTTGCACGACTTCAATGCAGTGTTTCATCTTATGGTGCCCCCCATGTTCAAAACAACCCCTCTTTCGAAAGATTATATACATCCCCGTTGCTCCTCCGCCCCCCCTGACACCTTGGTCTACATACAGTCATCATGACCCAATCTTTCCTCTTTAAGATCGAGGCTTAAGAGATGTTTTCTGCCCAAGTATTCCATCTTTTAGAGAGTTGCACGAATTCAATGCAGTGTTTCATTTTATGGTGCCCCCCATATGCAAAACAACCCCTCTTTCGAAAGATTATATACAGGTATATGCTCCTCCCCTGACACCTTGGTCTACATACGGTCATCATGGCCCAGTCTTTGATCAGGAGCTTCAAGGATAAAATGCTGAGGGCAATTTGCAGTCCCTCCCTTAGCTCCCTCGGGAATTTTTCTTGCTGACCTTTCAAGAGGTTCTTAGCCCCTTCGCTTCCACCATAGGTTACCAGATATTGCTGCATACATCAGTGATGGTAATAACAGCAGTTGCTATAGCCATGAGCTTACCCTTGCCAGATATAAACGAAATCCAAAAAAATTCCATATTTCAAAATGGCGAAAAAGGGGCAGTGCATACATTTTCGGAAAAATATATCGATATATAGTATTTAAAAATATAAATATAACTGATCTTCAGTCTACTATTTAAGGGGGTGTAACGCTGATAGGAAGAGACTGAAATTATACCCCTAATAACCCAAAACCTGTGGTCAATACCACTCAGGGTGCTGAATTATATGGAATAGCATCAAGCATGGGGCGGAATATCACAGGAAAACTCGTAAGGAAAAGGGTGCTTACGACTGCTACAAGGATACGAAACAGTACGAGGAATCCGTGCGATACGTCCTTTTGTTATTATTAAATAAGGAATTTATATCATTAATTGTCATTATTACATCCTTGACGAAATGATTACGACGTTTGTGTTAAAATTTTATTAACCAAAGTTTGAAAATTTGTTAACATAACGAAGCCACGTGTCGGTGGTTACCGTTTCTTGCAGTTCGGACGGCTGTATTCTTATCGCAGTCGTAATCGCATTTTTCCTTGTGGATTTTCTTGCTGATAGGAGGGGTTTTCGAAATGACGAAAGTGTTATAATTCTCTTTGGTTTTCTTACCAGAAATCGCCCTAAGGGACCCATATCCTACAGGTTATGAATGAAAAGGAGGTACTTACGTGATTTATGACTAGTTTCACCCAACTCATGAAGAATATGACTAAGATTATCCCGAAGAGAAGAATCCCGACGGAGACCGCTATGACGAACCCTGGAACAAATAAGAGAAACCACCTGGATTAGCATCACTCCCGTAAAATCACAGGAAGCTTCTGTTAACGAACGATCTCAAGTACGTTCAAAGGTGAATTACATACGAATCTGATAAAACTAAAAAAAATGGAAAGTAAATACGTCATTAGCACTATAATAAATAACTCGAATATAAATTCGCGTCCTGAACAAAAAAAACTAATTATGTATAACGATAATTAAATAGTTTAGAACATTCTGATAGGAAAAAAATTAACACCAATCCAAAGTTCATGATCATTAAGTTTTTCAGAACCTGTTCGAGGAAGAACGAGAAAAAACTCCAAAGGGGTATTAAATATTTATGTAAAAATCCATTAGGCACTTCGCCACTTGAAACACATGGCAAGTGTTTCAGACTTGATGGAAATTTTATTTCACGCATTAAAATAAACACTTTATGGTGTACGAGGATTCTGAGAGCGTAATTAGCAGTAGCCCTCCTTAGTAATTAGTAAATAATACTAATTAACATATGTACATACGTTATGAACAATAACTCGAAAAAATTATTTGTTTAACGCGAGAGGAATTCTTCGACTTTGACTCCATAACCTTTGTCGTTTTAATGGGTACTCATAAATAAGGTATGAACGTTGTAATTGCAGGTTCTCCGATTGGTCAGATTGTAACAGCTGAGCTTACGCGGTGACGTCCGTTGAAATAAACGGAGATTTCAACGGCGCGTCAAGCGCGAAACTTCAAATTTTTCGTCAGAGGAAACGTAAATAGAAAGTTCTACTGAGCGAACAGTTATTAGAAATTCCTAACTGGAGATTAGCGACGTATGTAAAGCGGGTTCAGCCACCTTTAGGAACGGAGTCTTCTTCCGCCGACGGCGGGTCGATTTCCTCGTGTGTTCGAACGTGTCGTAGGCGGATCGGCGGATTTCCTCCCACGATTTGTTATTTTGCTTTTACTGACCTACATCAATTTTTTACGCTTCGGTATAGTCGTGATATACGAAAATGCGATTTTGCTCATGTGAGCAAATCGATCATTTGAAATGCACGTTACTTCAATTCCTTTGTAACGGAAACAACTGGCGTAACTGTTTATTAATTACAACAAAGGAATTGTTCGTGGCATTTTAAGCTTTGAGGAGGTAATTCGGTTGCGGTTTTTACAAATTCACGTGGTTTTTACTCTTAAATTCCACTCTCGCTTTTGGCAACCCATTTTTGATCCACTCCACGGTTAATATAAGGAAATTTGGCTCCTTTCCGATTGGCCGCCTCGTTTTTCATGCTTCGACGTTTTCCAATGGCGTGCACAAAATATGCACGGTTAGCAATCGCTTGTGAACAGAACTCACCTTGGAAAGTGCAAAAAATCTGAAACTCGTCTTGACAAATAACCTCCGAGAGCTTTTTTATCGAAAGCCATTACAAAAGAAAAAGAAAGGCATTAATTAGGATCAATACACAATACGCTATGCGCAGATGCAACGTTTAATACATCACAAGAACATCACGACCTCATTAAAAGGTGTATGCATGAAGCAGCTCTGGAGTTATTAGAGGCGTAGTAAAACGACATAATATAGCATTGGTGAAATGTAGGTATTAGACAAAAAATAAAGAAAAAGATGAGAAAATATCAAAAATACCTCAGTTTGAGAAGTATGGGACAGAAAATAACGTACAAGGAGGCTCAAGTAAGAGCACACAGGAAAATTGGCTAGAAAAAAAAACCTTCACTCCCACTTCAAAATAATGATTACTTGGAAACAGGGATGGTTTCACCCGCTTCGACGGGCCGTAAGTGAATAGGAATAGGGCACGTACAAGGAGGCTCAAGTAAGAGTATACAGGAAAATTAGTTAAAAAAAATAGATTTACCACTCCTATTTCAGAATAATGATTACATAGAAACAGGGGTGGTTTCACCCACTTCGACGGGCCGTAAGTGAATAGAAATGGGGCACGTACAAGGAGGCTCAAGTAAGAGTATACAAGAAAATTAGTTAAAAAAATAGATTTACCACTCCTAATTCAGAATAATGATTACTTGGAAACAGGGGTGGTTTCACCCACTTCGGCGGGCAGTAAGTGAATAGAAATAGGGCACGTACAAGGAGGCTCAAGTAAGAGTATACAGGAAAATTAGTTAAAAAAAATAGATTTACCACTCCTATTTCAGAATAATGATTACTTGGAAACAGGGGTGGTTTCACCCACTTCGACGGACCGTAAGTGAATAGAAATAGGGCACGTACAAGGAGGCTCAAGTAAGAGTATACAGGAAAATTAGTTAAAAAAAATAGATTTACCACTCCTATTTCAGAATACTGATTACTTGGAAACAGGGGTGGTTTCACCCACTTCGACGGGCCGTAAGTGAATAGAAATAGGGCACGTACAAGGGGGCTCAAGTAAGAGTTTATAGGAAAATTAGTTAAAAAAAATAGATTTACCACTCCTATGTCAGAATAATGATTACATGGAAACAGGGGTGGTTTCACCCACTTCGACAGGCCGTATGTGAATAGGAATAGGGCACGTACAAGGAGGCTCAAATAAGGGTATACAGGAAAATTAGTTAAAAAAAAATAGATTTACCACTCCTATGTCAGAATAATGATTACATGGAAACAGGGGTGGTTTCACCCACTTCGACGGGCCGTAAGTGAATAGGAATAGGGCACGTACAAGGAGGCTCAAGTAAGAGTATACAGGAAAATTAGTTAAAAAAATAGATTTACCACTCCTATTTCAGAATAATGATTACTTGGAAACAGGGGTGGTTTCACCCACTTCGACGGGCCATAAGTGTGTAGGAATAGGGCACGTACAAGGAGGCTCAAGTAAGAGTATACAGGAAAATTAGCTAGAAAAAATGAATCACCTCTACTATTTCAGAATAATGATTAATTGAAAATAGGGGTGCTTTCATTCTCTTCGACCGGCCATAAGTGAATAGGAATAGGACACGTACAAGGAGGCTCAAGTAAGAGTATACAGGAAAATTAGTTAAAAAAAAATAGATTTACCACTCCTATTTCAAAATAACGATTACTTGGTAACAGGGGTGGTTCCGTCAACTTCGACGGGCCGTAAGTGAATAGGATGTTTTTTATTTGAATTAAACTTTTTGGAAAGTAAAAGTTTTACTCTTTTTTAAAATATTGCTATTTTTTTAATGAAAAAAATTAGAAAAAATGTGGCTTTATGATAAAAAGCTTTTCTAGAGAGGTTAGGCAGTTTAGTAATTTGTCATCTGGTATAGTACGTCGCGTTAAAGGGGTTAAATGCTCTGGTTGCATAACTGTCTATCTGTGCTTTATTTCCTATGGATTTTTCTAATGAACCAGGTTCTTTAATGTCTTGGAGAACTTTAATCCTCTTTGTTGGTTTTTGATAATTTGATCCACATTTTTTCCAGTTCCTAAATTTATATTGAAATTGGTCTAGACATCTTCTTAATCAATTGATGGATACATATTGCATTAAAAATTATTACTTCCGCAATTTGAGTAGAATAATTTACATTACATTATATAATCAGAGGTCAGGAAGGTCGCTAAGGAGTGGAGCAATAAAATCGTGGATTGCATAATAAATTAGCAATGAAATGGCTTTTTAAAAAATTTGCATTATTTTATTATTCGAAGAATTCAACGTTAGAAAATGAAATTTTTCCGCGGGAATTCTCATAATCTTCCTTAATTACTTACTTAATTGTACCTCTCAAACTGGCTTTTGTCAAAGTCTGTAGCAACAAAATTAAGGGAGTTATGATAAAAATAAAATACGTCACTCAAATTTTTTAAAAAACTTTAAAAAACTATCAATCGTAATCCATGAAGAAACAATTCCTTTCATGCCCTTTTAACATGTTCTAGAAGTTTGAATTGTTTAAACAGCATAAATTTGGAAAATAAATTTCTAAAAATTTTTCAAAATAATCAATTTAAAGAAAAAGTGTTTTTTATTGAAAATTTTGCTTTTTTTTAAATTCCTGTAGCTTAAAAATTAAACGAGATATGGCCGTTCAAAGTTTTACATTTGCATGCAAAGGGTACCTTTTCCAGCCATTTAACCCTAAAACTCTCCGAACCCAAAGGTTCTAAAAATATAGGATTCATAAGACCTTATAGCTTATCAAATTGCCTACAAAATGGCTTCTGGATGAATAAAATAGCTGAAAATAGAGCCGAGTTATTGCTAAAAAACCGAATACATTTTTACCAGAGAGATACCATAGGAAAATTACTGAGCGCCCAAATTTGTGAAAGTTTTGAAACATTTACTCTTGCTTACGTTGTGTACATTTTCTACGTGTACATTCAAATAAAATTTATAAAATGTAGTTTTAAATGCAAGCTTTGATTATTAAGGGTGGAAATAGTTTAATATATAAGTAAGAGTTAAGGGATTATTTTTTTATTACTTAATGTAAATGCCGCCACTATTAACATGTTCACCGTCCAAAAATATTTTTTTTAAATTTTGTCCTCAATTTCGATGTAAGTTATGATTTTTAAGGGACAAAAATTTGAAATATATTTTATTACATCGTAAGTAGTAATATATATTCATTTTTTTAATAATTCCACCACCAAGGCGCTTCAAGCTATTGAAAATACTTTTTCCTTAAGTTTTATTGTCAGGGGTGGTTTGTAGGGGTTGAATCATTCAAAAAAATAACATATCACATCATAAATGCCTTCAGAATATATTTCTTTTATGTAAGTCCAAAAATAAAATGATTTCATGCCGTTTGAAAATATTTTTTAATGAATTTCGTTACATGGGGTAGTTTTTAAGGGTAGTTATATAGTAAAATACCAAGATATCACTTCGACGATGACAAGCAATAAATATTTGACATATTTGTGCATAACCACAGCCTATTAACTGCTTCAATCTATTATTTTTCAATTTATTAACACAAGGGGTAGTTTTCACTGCTTAAAAACAAAAAGTGCAATTTGTTAATAAATCACTTAAGAAGTGAATGGCAAGATGAGCTTAAAACAATCTTCTCCTGAGATTATTCCTATAACAAGGAAATTCATAAGGAAAAGGTGTTTACGATTACGACCATGATACATATAAGATGTATGCAGAATAATGATGGTTTAGTCCTTGCAAGAGAAAAAGCACTTCAAATAGTTGAAAATATTTTTTCCCTAAGTTTTATTGTAAGGGGTGGTTTTTAGAGGTTGAATGATTTAAAAAAATAATATATCGCATCGCAAATACTTTGCGAATATGTTTCTTCTATTTAAGTCCCAAAATAAAAGGGTTTCATGCCGTTTAAAAATATTTTTTTAATTAATTTGGTTGTGTGGGGTAGTTTTTAAGGGTATTTCGACAAAGATCATTTCGACGACAAAAAGCATTAAATATTTGAAATATTTGAACAAAAGTCCAACCCATTCATTGCCTAAATCTAATATTTTCCAATTTATTAACATAAGGTAACACTTAATTTCACCCCTTAAAAGCGAAAAGCGCAAATTGCGACTACTCCATCTAAGCAAATAGAGAATTTCTCGATTTCTAAAATTACTACCTCGTTAATGTAATTATTATTGGTCGATTTATTAAACTTTTCCGTTGAGTGCGCTTGTGTATTTTACTAATAAGATAAGCGAACTAAAATGGCGTATTACGACAATTAAAAACCAATCATGGTCTTAGTGTTAAGTTGTTTTAAATGGGCAAAGTCTGAAAACAAAATCTAAATTTACATACTTATTTCATGTAATTAGCATAATCACGTATTCGTTTTATAATGACACTATTATTTGAATTTATTGTTTAATAATAATAATAATAATAATAATAATAATAATAGTAGCACGTTTTCAGTAAAACATACGTTTACTTTAAAAAGATTGTAGTGGACGTTTTATGTACTTTTAAATTACAGGAAACGTCGTCAGAATTAATTAATCAAGAACAGGAAACGCATAATAAAGAAGTCCAATTGTAGCATTGATTGAAAACCATTTTGCAAGCGAATGGACGTCGAGATTGTTGCATAAATTCCGTAAAAAAAAGGGAAATGCTCAACTTATCCATTGCTTTCATGCAGGAGAAAGTAACCGCAGTTTTACGAGCTTCTACAACAATGGAAAAATCAATTTAAGCAACCGAAAGGAAGTAAACAACGCTATGGTACTCCACTAATTACGAGACATTGAATTAAACGCCATTGAACTTTGATTGAAGCATCGATTCCATCGATCGATTAGTACGTTTTTTACACGTGGCCGGTCTAAAGGTGAATCTCAATTTTAATTACGATTACGCAATTCTGTGCTGATCAAAAGTGCAAACGTTCGATTCAAGGCGAATCTTTTGATGTAATTTACACTTCTTGTAAACGCATGTAAAAGTGTCGAGGCTGATTGGGAAACGCGTTGCGTTAGAAGCGCGTCGATACAAAACCGTCTTTAGGAATTACATTTAGATTTTAATTTGAATGTAGCTATTACCATTGATGACAGAAGTGTCTATTAAACACATTAAAATCAAAAAAATTTCTCTTCTAAATACTAAACCATCATTATTTTACGTACAAATCACATGTATCCTGGTCGTAGTCGTAAGCACCTTTCCCTTATGCATTTTCTTGTGATGTTACACAAAGTAAACTTATGTTAGGAAAAGATTGTTTTATGCTCAACTTGCTTAACTTACCATTGGTGAACCATTGGTACCAGGGTGAAAACTACCCCTTGATTGATAGAAATAAAATTGAAGCGGTTAACAGGCTGTAGCTATGTCAAATGTTTATTATTTGTCATCGTCGAAGCGATATTATGATATTTTAATGTGTAACTACCCTTAAAAACTACCCCACTTAAAGATATCAATTAAAAAATATTTTTAAACGGCATGAAACCTTTTAATTTTGGGACTTAAATAGAAGAAACATATTCTCAAAGTATTTGCGATGCGATATATTATTTTTTTAAATCATTCAACCTCTACAAACCACCCCTTACAATAAAACTTAGGGAAAAAATATTTTCAACAATTTGAAGTGCTTTTTCTCTTGCAAATACTAAACCATCATTATTCTGCATACATCTAATATGTATCATGGTCGTAATCGTAAACACCTTTTCCTTATGAATTTCCTTGTTATAGGAATAAACTCAGGAGAAGATTGTTTTAAGCTCATCTTACCATTCACTTCTTAAGTGATTTACTAACAAATTGCACTTTTTGTTTTTAAGGAGTGAAAACTACTCCTTGTGTTAATAAATTGAAAAATAATAGATTCAAGCAGTTAATAGGCTGTGGTTATGCACAAATATGTCAAATATTTATTGCTTGTCGTCGTCGATATGACATCTTGGTATTTTACTATGTAACTACCCTTAAAAACTACCCCATGTAACGAAATTCATTAAAAAATATTTTCAAACGACATGAAATCATTTTATTTTTGGACTTACATAAAAGAAATATATTCTGAAGGCATTTACGATGTGATATGTTATTTTTTTAAATGATTCAACCCCTACAAACCGCCCCTGACAATAAAACTTAGGGGAAAAGTATTTTCAATAGCTTGAAGCGCCTTGGTGGTGGAATTATTAAAAAACATGAATACATATTAGTACTTACGATAATTGTATCGTATTGTATGTATTTTATTGAAAATATATTTCAAATTTTCGTCCCTTAAAAGTCATCACTTATATCGAAATTGGGAACAAAAAATTATTTTTGACAGCGAACACTTTAGTATAACAGTTTAATGGTGGCATTTACATTAAGTAATAAAGATCCCTTAACTCTTACTCATATATTAAACTAAAGCTTGCATTTAAAACTATATTTTATAGATTTTATTTGAATGAACACGTAGAAAATATACATAACGTAAGCAAGAGTAAATGCTTCAAAATTTTCACAAATTTGGGCGCTCAGTAATTTTCCTATGGTATCTCTCAAAAAATGTATTCGGTTTTTTAGCAATAACTCGGCTCTATTTTCAGCTGTTTTATTCATCCAGAAGCCATTTTATAGGGAATTTCATAAGCTATACGGTCATATGAATCCTATATTTTTAGAACCTTTGGGTTCAGAGAGTTGTAGGGTTAAATGGCTGGAAAAGCTAACCTTTGTATGCAGATGCAAACTTTGAACGGCCTTATCGCGTTTAATTTTTAATTTTCGTTAAAACAGATAAATTTTTGTTAACAACTTTTTGTGTAAATTTTATTTTTTTGAAGTTATTTTGATTTTTTTATATTAAAAAGAAAGAAATTACTTTTTTTAAATCTATACTGTCTAAGCAATTTAAACTTTTGTGGGGCAAGGATGAATTTATTTCTCCATTGCTTACTAAATTTTACTGGCAATGGCGTCAGTTTTATTGCTAATTTCATCATAACTCCCTTAATTTTTACGCTACAGACTTTCACTCAAGCTCATTTGGAAGATCTAATTAAGTACTTTAAGAAAAATTAGGAGAATTTCCTCTGAAAAACGTCCACAAAGTCAGTAAAACCGCTATACTTACACCATTTCCTCAGGAAAGCACTGGACAACTTGGCGCACAACTTATCTTTTCCCTTCATTTTGTCCGAATTTATAGAAAACTTTATTTTCAAAATAGGCACTTCGCACTTAACACACCGTTCGCTTCGCACCTGCGATCCCTGTGAAGCGGCTTTTCGTGGAAAATCTGCAAAAACGTTAGAAAATAAGGAATAATTCGAGCGGCAATTCGTTACACCAGAAAATGCTATCGTTGCATGCGATAAGAGATTAATGGCATTTAATGCTTAATAAGATTATATTAATAACAATTTAATTAAGTGAAATCTACAAATTACAATGCCAATTGGATCGATGAAAACGTATCGATCAAACTGCTTACTTCAATGAAATTCTGGGAAGGTAGTTAGTTTCATTCATGTTGAATTGAAAAGTTCTTCACAAATGTAACCTTCACCTCTAAAAATATCTAAAGTGTCTTCCCATACCTCTTACTTTCCCATTTTCCTCACAATGCACCGAAATAATATCGTTGCATCGCAGCTCTTATGTAACAGTTACAAAATGCGTTACAGTTACAAAGCTTACACCGTGTATTTTTTACATGGCCATTAATACGCTAATTACGCTACTGCAACAATAGCAATTATTATTACTTACGCCCTTCTTCGCTTTTGTGTTCTGCGCAGCGACCGATCGCGGGATAATGCGGTTTAATTTTTTTGCGAGCGACCGTTTTGAGAATACACCTGGTGGCAGAGCCAGGAATTAATTTGGGAAATTTTTACAGGACTGTAAATAATGGAATTTTGATTGTTGTTGGGTCATTTCCGAAATAATTGTCTATGGATTTGAGATCAGGATTGGCCCATCACGGCAAAATTTTGAGATATTTGAGGTTATGTGTGCGAAAAATGGCTGTTTTGATTATTTTTGAGGTTAGCTACAGGATGCAAAATTTTTTGTAATTTTTTCTCTCTACTTTATCATTTAGTACGACTATTTTTCCTCAAAATGAGCTCTCGAATGGTGACGTAAGATGATTCTTTCAAAAGTTACGGCCATTTTAAGGTGACGTCATGAGATGAAGACTACATCCTAGACTAGACAAATCCCGTTTTCTCATACATTTTTTTAAGTTAAACTCGATGATAATTAAGTCACTGACTACGAACCTTAAGTCACGTTTCGAAAATTCAACATGGCAAATCCAAGATGGCGGAGGAAATTTTCGTAACATGGCCGATTTACCCCTAATTTGATATATGGGAGTTTTCTAAGTAGCTGATCACGAATCTAAAGTCAGATTTCAAAAATTCAACACAACAAATCCAAGATGGCGGAGGAGATTTTCGAAACATAGCCGATTTACCCCTAGTCTGATATATGGGAGTTTTCTAAATTGCTGATTACAAATCTAAAGTCAGATTTTAAAAATTAAACATGACAAATCCAAGATGGCGGAGGGGATTTTCGAGACATGGCCGATTCACCCCTAATCTGATACATGGAAGTTTTCTAAGTTTCTGATCACAAATCTAATGTTAGATTTCAAAAATTCAACATGACAAGATGGCGGAAGATATTTTCGAAACATGGCCGATTTACCCCGAATCTGGCATACGGGAGTTTTCAAACTTGCTGATCACGAATCTGAAGTCATATTTGCTAAATTCAAGACGGCTGATCCAATATGGCTGACCAGTACACCTAGAATTTGAGACCTAAGAAACGCTCTTTTTCCCGGGTTCATGGGCTGATATAACTCATCTGACATCTACAGTTACAGGGTGAAGCTTCTCCTTCTCTCAGAATTTTGGCTTTAGAGTTACTTGCATAAGGTTTGGAGGTAAAAAATTATTTTCTTTAGGGCATTCAGGCTATCGTTGTGTGATTAGGGACTGAAGGAATTTGGTCTCCCCCCTGGACTATGGGTTAAGGGTTAACTGTCTACGGTTGAGGGATAACAAAAAATACTTTTCTGCTCTATGAATATATAGAAATATTCTTGTCTGCCATTTTGGATCAGCCATCTTGAATTTTTGGAATATGGATCAAATATGGCGGTCATCTTAAAATGACCGTAATTGTTTAAAGAAACAACCTGCGGAACGATTATGGAGTAAATTTTGAAGGGGAAGGGTAGTGCTAGATGATTGAGTAGGTAGAGAAAATTACAAAAATTCGCAGGTTTATACCTAACCTCAAAAGTACCCAAAATACCCATTTTCTGAGCACATAACCACAAATATCTCAAAATCCTGACATTTTGAAGGGGAATGGTGGTAGATTGAATAGGCAGAAACAATTACAAAAATTTGCAGGCGTATACCTAACCTCAAAAGTATCTAAAATACCCATTTTACGAGCACATAACCTCAAATATCTCAAAACCCTGACATTCTGAAGGGGAAGGATGGTACTAGATGATTGAGTAGGTAGAGACCATTACAAAAATTCTCAGCCTATACCTAACCTCAAAAATACCGAAAATAGCTATTTTTCGAGCACATAACTTCAAATATCTCAAAATCCTGACATTTTGAAGGGTAGTGCTAGATGATTGGATAGACTAGGGACAATTACAAAAATTTGCAGGGCTATACGTAACCTCAAAAGTACCCAAAATACCCATTTTTCGAGCACATAACCTCAAATATCTCAAAATCTTGACGTCATGGGCTTCAAAGACGTGCCTCAGATACCCAACAACGAAACCTTGCAGATCTTTATATTGTAGTTCGTGTTTATTCCGACAGAGCTGTTGATGTTACGCTCAATTTCTTGAATTATAATTTAAATTCGACGCAGATGCGGAAATTAGAAAGAAAAATCAAGATTGCATCGTTTTCGATTCGATGCGTAATAATTAACTCCTTTTTTTGGTTAATTTCGCAAATTGCTTATACGTTTTAACGCAGGGTTACACAATTTTATTTAAAGTAATAAGGTTTAATGAACGTATTTAACGATACTTTAGCCACTAATTAAACTTTTATTCGTAATTACGTTTTTATAGTTAGCCTTGAAATGAAATAATATCAAACCATCGAATACGACACTACACATCTACCATCATATTAACTTGTTAATTAATTTTTTGATATCAAGAGTTTTTTGCTTTAAAAAAATCGGTTGCCGAAATTTCGACCGCTAATCGCTCCTACTCTCGTGTTGTGAGATGGCGATTTCTCACTGCTGTTGAATATTACACATCTACTATCATATTAATTGGTTAATTCATTTTTGGATATTAAAACAGTTTTTTGTTTAAAAGAATGGCTGTTGAAATTTCCACTGCTAATCGCTCCTACTCTCGTGTTGTGAGACGGTGATTTCTCATTGCTGTTGAACCCTACACATCACATTAATTGGTTAACTAATTTTTTGATATTAAAAGAGCTCTTTGCTTTAAAAAAATGGTTGCCGAAATTCCGACTGCTAATTGCTCCTACTCTCGTGTTGTGAGACAGTGATTTATCACTGCTGTCGAACCCTACACATCACATTAATTGGTTAATTAATTTTTTGATACTAATAGAGTTTTTTGCTTTAAAAAAATGTTTGCCGAAATTTCGACTGCTATTCGCTCCTACTCTCGTGTTGTGAGATGGCGATTTCTCATTATTGTTGAACTTGATTAATTGGTTAATTAATTTTTGGATAGTAAAAGAGTTCCTTGCTTTAAAAAAATCGGTTGCCGAAATTTCCGCTCCTACTCTCGTGTTGTGAGACGGCGATTTCTCGCTGCGTTACAGACGAGACGGTTCGTATCAATTTAATTGATTGTAGAAAAAGTGTTACAATTCAAATCTCTTAGTTCACAAGCGTCGATATTACGCGGCCGCGATTACAAATTTCTCCTCTTCGAGACCGAAAGAAATGCGATTTTTTCCACGGAACGATTTCCCCCGCGGACATTTCCAGTTATTAGGTTAGTGGTTCAGAAAAGGCGTCGTGGTTTCCTACGTTCCGACTAAGACAGAAGTGAAAGACCGAAATTACTCAGTAACGTTAAGTAAAGTAAGCGTTATCACAAGGCGATAGGCTCGTTTTAATCATCGGCGTCCGCGTTATATAAGAGCAGGCGTATTATCATAAGGCAAACGTGGAAGCGCGAAAGTACGTATTATTTGTTAAGAAAGCGGCGACGAATTTTTACACGAATTTCACCGAGGGAAAACGAAAGCACTCCATTAATCTACTCTAATAATTTATAGTGCAAAGCAAATCCAAGAAAAGTAATTTAATGCAAAGAAAGCATATCGACGAATTTAACTAAAACCGAGACGTAAAACTATTAGTGAATATTAATTGAATCGCACAAATTAATTCACCGGGAAAATTTATTGATACTATGGATAATACAGGGGGGGGATTGATATATGTAAGACAGGGTGATGAAACTTTTGTTGTAATATGAACGATAAACGGTTCCTAAAGAAATATAACCTTAGAAATTCTAGAAAATGCCAGAAAGTTTCCTTAAGTATGTTTCAAAAAATGGGATCGATTCACAGGGAATAGGAAAAGAGTCCTGAAATGTTTCCAAATTTTCTGAAAGAACTAGAACTGGCCTTTTTGTTTCTTTAAAACTAGTATAATGTTTCTGAGTAGTTTTCTATGTGATCCACAAGGAAAATCCTTAGTTCAGAAATTTCTGAACCATTTTTGAGTTTTACAAATGGTCCAAAAAATCCAAAATTCATTTCAAAGTAATCTATAACTTCCTAAATGATCCAGAGGGGCGATTTTCCGTTCTAAATTTCTGAAATGGTTATGAACTCTTAATGATCCAATGATTTATTTTGAAATTTTCAGAAATGGTTCTGAGTAATCTTAGGGAAATTTTTCAATCTGAAATTTTGAAGAAGAAATTTTTTCTCCATTACAATTTCTGTAATGTTTTTAAATAGCTTCTTAAAAGATTCATAAGGACAATTAGCCCAGGGAAGTTAGTCTTCTCTCTCATAACTGTGAAGTTTACACCTGAGAAGTTTTTTGGATAAAATTATGGTATAAGAACAATAGCCATGAAAAATATTTTTGCATTTCTCATATTTATACAATTATGTGTGCGAAAACGACAATTGTAACAGTTTAACTAAAACTAAACTAAAACTTTAACAAAAAATAACTAAATATTTCATAACTTTTATTTTATAAGCAAAAAACTGTTAAAATTGTCGTTTTCGCACCCATAATTGTTCGAATATGAAAAAGGCAAAATACTTTTTATAGTCCGAGCGACAGATATTGCTCAAAAAACTTCTCAGATTCCGTAAACCTCAAAGTCACTAACCGTATACATTTTTTGTTTCACTACCTGGACTAAATAGTTAACCCAGAAATTTCTGAAATTGTTCTGAACAATTTTTGAGTTTTACAATTAGTTCAAAAATAGCCATTTTTCATTATCTGAAATTGTTTTAAGGTAATCTATAACATTCTAAATGATCCAAAGGGGAAATTTTCCGTTTTGGTATAGTTTTGAATAATTCTCTAGTTTCATAAATAATTCAAAAACGACACTTTTCATCTTAAATTTGGATGAAATGCTTTGGCGCCATGAAAAGGAACATTAGGAAATTTTTGAAATAGTTCTAAACAAGTTTATTGAAAGATTTACAAATTTTTCGCCTTGAAATCTTCGGAAATTGTTTTTGGACAAATTTCTAGTGGCACAAATGCTTAAAAATGACGATTTTTATATTATGACATTTTTGAAATATTTCTGATCAGTTTGGAACTATACAATTAGTGTATTAGTATACAATTGTAGATGCTAAGAGTAATTTAATTTATTGCCCTTTTATTTTATTTTTGTTTCCCTTTTTCTAGTATTTTATTTTATTTTTGGAACATTTTTCAATTTTCCCTTCAAAGTCCAAAAGCATCGGGAATAAAAACATAATTCATTTTTTAATTTTTTTCATAACTTTTTTTTCATTTTCGTTACCATTTTTTTACTTTGTACTGGTAGTCTTAGTTTAATCTAGTCTCTAATAAGCACTCCATGTAATTACACGCCATGAGTTTGTAGGAGCAAAAATAAATAAATCACTAAATAATAAAACAATAAATAAAAATCAGAAAATTTAATTCACGGTTAATTTTTAACTGATTTAACTAATTTAAGCTTCCCAATTTTTTGGGTTTGATTGTGGTGGCCATGGCAAGTTTCTGAAGAGGGTGTTTCTAATGAAATTCTTACTAACAGAAACAAAAAAAAATCAAAGAAAAAATATCTATCATATGATAAATATGACCCTACCCCTACTCATCCCTCGCTCCAGCGTGTTCATTTTTCTCCAGGCCTTTTACTAGGAGGTGCTAAGGGCATGACAAAATTTAATTGGTTTTACACCTGAGAAGTTATAATCCATGGTATTTTGAGTACGTTTTCTGGATAAAAGACCCTTTTAGAATCGAATGAAACATCACTAAAGTAAGGTAAAAATCACCATCGACCGATCCAAGGGAAGGATATGGTCAGGTATTTCGGTATGTAAATTTCCATTTAACCAAAACTAGACCAAGGATGGACGAAGCAGCTAAACCCAAACAGCTTGAACCTTGGTTTAGACCCAATAAGGTCACATCGTTTCGTCTTTTTTGGAGTACAAAAATTCCCCCATCAGAATTTTAATCAGGAAGGAAACTTTCAGCATTTTAAAGCGTTGAGGAGTGATTTGGTGTTTGAAGGGATGGGCTCATATGTTTTAGTGGGGGTATTTTCGTTTTACCGAAGCGAGAACGAGGCGGGATATTTGGGGGAAGTTGATCTGCAAGGGGGAAATTTTCACAAATTTCTGCGTCCACGGGGGTTCAAATTATTACGAGTCCGAAGGAACGCCACTTACATAAATCGGCTTTAGGTCGTTACGCGACATACACGAAGCGAGCCGCGTTACTTTCTAGACCGGATTATGTAAAGAATTCGAATTTGCACAACGCTGATACGATGAAGCAAGACGGAGACGCTTAACCGAGGGAAATTTTCCATCTTGACCGACTCTCGGAAAGTGTGCCGCGGCTCGCGACGATTTCCCGGGGAAGCGACGCACAACACAAAAGGCGGCGAAGGAGCCTCACGGAGGCGCTTACTCTTTCCTCTCTGCTTCGTCCTTTTCTCCTTCCTCGACGAGTTCGGGACACACACGAACACCCGCACTTACCACCGCGAGAGCCGACGCGCACCGACTGCTCGAAAGGACCAGGCGGACGTCACACCTGATCGGACGGAGCTCCCACCTTATAACCGGCGCGGGGGGGTCGCCTCCCGGGGGTAAACGGGGAAGGGCACGTGCGGGGGAAACTTACCTTCTGGAGTCCGTGCGTTTGCGGCTGACGGCTCAAATTATGAACCCTCAGGCCCAAACCATAAGTGTAACGTGGAAATTTAACGGTATTATGAATTATTGCACACAGATTTACCGCGTGTAGGCATATGATTATTTTTATAAGTAGCTACTTAGTTATGGTTAGAAACTTCGCTTCTTATATTTCGCCATTTATAAATAATCAGTCACCGAATGCAATTCCCGTATCTAATGCTCTAATTTGATTTCATTATCAAATAAATAAACCCACCACTTTCTACCTGCTACCTGGAATCGCGGGAGCTCACTACCCAAGAGCATTGGGAGCCAATTAGGTCACCACTCCAGCTGTTATTAGACCGCGAGAACGATCTCGTGTGTCCCGGCTCGAAGTAATCGCCACTTTAAATTTAAATAACCATGTCATAGACTAATTAAGTGCCTTAGTGAATGTACTTATGGAGATTAATGACGGAAAATGTGAATATATCTCATTCCTTTTCCTTTCCCCATCCCACCACTTTCTACCTGCTACCTGGAATCGCGGGAGCTCACTACCCAAGGACATTGGGAACCAATTAGGTCACCACCTCAGCTCTTATTAGACCGCGGGAACGATCTCGTGTGTCCCGGCTCGAGGTAATCGTCACTTTAAAGCTAAATAATCATGTCATAGACTAATTAAGTGCCTTGTGAATGTACTAATGGAGATTAATGACGGAAAAGGTGAATGTACCTTCATTCCTGTAGGATCATGATTAGCCCGGAAAAAACTATCAGTGAAAGGAATTCGGGGATTTTTCATCCCCGTCCTGGTAAGATCGATAAAAATGAGGACAGAGGGAGAGACGAACCTGATTGAACCCACTACGATGGAGGAAATCATAAAAACTCTACCGAAGAAGAAGAGGCACCATAACCCACAGGAAGAGGCCAAGAAAGGATCCAGGAACTGTACAACGCAGCAACGAAGAGGAGGTTCTACCTACGACTACGGAAGGAGGCGGAGGTCGTCATGTTCCCGAAGCCAGGAGAGGAGAGGAAATTTCCCCAAAACTACCGGCCGATAAGTCTACTTAGCAACCTAGGAAAAGGAGAAGAGAAGAGGTTACGCATTATATCGGATGAACATCAGGGAAGGACCGTCTGCCTAACAACAAGCGCCTAGGATGATGTAGGAAACCATCAAGATCTTCAAGGAGAAGGGGACCACGTGCATGGTACTATTCGACGTGGAGGAGGCTTTCGAGGACCCAAGACGGCGACCACCCAGATGATGCAGGACTATCTACGAGAGAGGACCTTCAGGATTATGGACAAGGTGTCAACGATGGAAGCAGGAGCGCCCCAAGGATCGGTACTAGCACCAATCCTCTACTACATCTGCACCAGCGGCGTACCAATAGCACAAGGAAGCAGCCACACCAGGACCTACAACGCAAGCGACACGGCGAAGGCAGCGAGTACCTACAAATAGAAGTGGATCAGGAAGTGGAAGACCAGGATCAACGCGAGGAAGACCCCAGGGTATCTACATAAAACCGAAGACGAGACGACCTACGACTAACATCAGGATAGTTACATGGAGAAAGGGGCCAAGGAACGTCTGACCAGACTGGGACTGGACTAGCTGAGGCTGGAAACGAGGAGGAAGGAGGATGAAACGAGGAGGAATGGCAGGAATCCGACGGATCATCCAAGCAGCGAGGACGCACCTGGAGAAACTGTGGAGGAGACAGCACCAAGTGATAAGAAGGATGACCGATGTACCATGGTAAACAAGGTAAACCATGGTACCAAGGAAAAGACTAGGAGGACGATCAATAAGGAGATGGGGCACACGGACCCACTCAGCAGGAAGAACACCACCAACAACCATCAAGAAAGAATACCAGAACCCAGGACAGCGATGACAGGAGACTAACCATCAAGGAAGGAGCAACAGGAAGCAATTAGAACAGGACTTTGTATACACGACAGGACAATAAACGAATTTGATTTGAAACTTTTGTGCCCTTTGAGCAGTGCTTATGAAAATGGCATCGGTTTCACACCTAACACCAGTTAAGCCCAATACAACTATAGCATACCCTGTAAGAAAAAAGACTATAGTGCTCGATGTGCACCGACCTTTCTCCATCGATGCTTCACGGTAATTTTTATGATTCTATTGGTTTGAGTTAGTACTTGGTGGATCAAGAAAGTAAATGCCACGACATGAAATTTGTATCTAAGCTTGTTTATTATCGGGACTCTTTCAGCCTACAGTACACAACGGTTCAGAGATTTGCACTGGCGAGCTGTCAGTCGCAAACGAATGGAAAATTTGTGGAGATCGAAAGTTCAAAAAATCCTCTATAAATTACCCAGAATACGTTGAAATATTACCTCACAATTGGAAAGTCCATTTGTCTATTTTTTGCCGAAATAATGTCTATTTTTATAATTTAAATTAATTGATTAATTAAGCAAATTTATTAAAAGACGTTATTTTAAGAATTTCTTAGCTTCTAAGAAAGATATGGTGGAAATTTCCCAAGGAAAAAAATTGTAATTTATTAAATAAATTATAAACAATATTTTCCTTCCCTATTTGTTTTAGGGTCCCTAGGTGCCATAATACCCCCCCTCTGTTTCAAGGGTTACATGTATGTATATATATAATAGGACGAAATTTGTAAACACGATAGAGGGCGCCTTTTTTAACTGATTCAACTAAAACTCCGCACGAAATTATTTTGGATATTTTGGATATTTAGGATCTCGCTTATGTTTGTTAACGAACGAAGTTCGCTCAGTAAAAACAAAATGGCGGCCTGTCAAATTGAATAAAATTTTGAAATTCTTTTGCTTTTGATCTGGTGCAGAAATGTTATGGAACTTTTTTGTAGATCTTAAAACGTTTGATAACTTTCGTATTTAATGTGCTTTTAAATAATTTATGCAAAAAAAGTTACTCGCGAAAAATTAAAAATTTGAAAAAGTTGTAAAAAATGAGCTTTTTTGCCAAACTTTATAGACCGTCGCAAATCGTTCAAATACATCAAAATTTCGCGAATCTTCGCGAGAAAGAACAATTTTAGTTCAAATATGACATCAAATGTGAACACAGGGGTTTTGTACCTTTTGAAAAAAATTTTATTTCAAACAACATCAACTTTTTAGAATATATTTTATTTATTAATATATATGAATAATATCTACCAACGTCATATTCAGCAAGGAAAGTTCATATTTTTATTCATGCTTTGTTCATGAATTAAACAATTTATAAGGCTTGTAAACAAGAATACCGAGTATAAAATTTCCAAATGTAATACGAGGGAATTGATTCCTCCCCAAATACTACGTATGCCATTTGGAAAGTTTTATATTCTGCGGTCCGTATTTGCATACCTACAGGCGTTGTAAATTCTTTATCCCATAGACAAGTGCATAGATAAAAAGTATCAGTTTATTTACATGGTATATCTATAGCTGAATTCAAGAAAAATGACAGTTCTTGAATCATCCTGTTGACAAGTATATGCCCCAATGCTTAGTGCATGTCATTTTAAGCAAAGCTGCCCTAAACATGATACTGTTCCTGTTGGAAACGAAAAAATGTACTCTTTAAAAAGTTACTTAAATTGTCAAAAATGGCGACTACGCGTTGAGCAATAAGAAACATGCACTCATTTTTGGTTGTTTCAAATTTACCTAAACTACTTACCAAACTGAGACATACCATTGTAAATTATAGGGTTAGTCCCATTGTACAACTTTTGCCATCTCAAATTTGTTAATGCAGTTATAAGTGTTCCTTCCGTCCTTTGCAGGATTGTGCATTCTCTTCAAATCTGGGAAGGGCGCTACGTGGTTTCGAGAATTGTTGTATCGTGATCTCGCGGTCAAGTATACTGTTTTATGCGTATATGAAAATCCAAGATAGCCAAGTTATAGGTTTTGATGTCCTCTTTCAAAAACCGGTTGAAAAATGAAAATGGGCCTATCTCACTTGGTACACCGAATTTTGCAAAATTTCGGTGTATATTGTTAATAACGTAATTGTGCAAAAACTATTCGTCCGGCAGCATCCAACTTTTGCACGCTGAAAGTATGCGTAATATGCTAACATTTCACGTAAAATTAACGCTTCAGGTTTAAACTGGGCAAAGCTATGAATTTTTTAAAAAGGGTCTATTTTAACGGGGTTTCCAAGTTTTCTCGGTGAAAAATGCTCCGATCACCTTTTACAAACGCTCATTTTGAAGGTCTTTTAATTCTCTACAAATCGTCTATACGACGTATTGCATTTCCGTCAATAATTTTCAGGCTATGATGAAAAAATGAAAAAACGACCAATTTTTTTTAAAATTTTTACTGTTTAAAAAAACGCAAAAGCTCAGATTTGTCTAGATTTTGGGTTTGCACCATCTTTGACCCATTTTAAACAAGGTTTTTTGGTCCGTCTGCTGTTGAATTTTGTCTACCAAAACAGCTTTCTTTTTGCTCTATCAACTGGACTAATATGGCTCAGGTGACTGAAAGCAGCACAATCATCCAGTACGTTAAATACGACGATTGATACTTAAAAAACATCAATTTACACATATCAAGAGGGTATGTATCATTCATTAATGACATGTTTCTCCTGTAGAACGCCTAATTAACCCACGTACATGCAATCACAATTTTATTCCATTATGCCCACTTAAATCATCGACACGCACGATAACTTCGAATGGTAAAAAGATGAAAATTGAGGCTCATCGAGACGTGAAGAAAAAATAACCGTGACAGGCCTAGAGGATATTATAGGCCGACTAATGGAGAAAATTAAAGCGTATTTTTGTAATTAAATTGTACAGCAAACTTTTTTAAATATCCTTTAGATGATTAAAACTCAAATGGCAGTAAAAAATTTGGAATATTTTATTTTTTATAACCAAAAAATCGTTAAAAAAAGTGACTTTTTTTGGTTTTTTGGTTATATGATGGAAAGTATTGAATGAATCGCGTTACTGTCAAGGGGGTATTTGTAGCGAATTGAAAAACCTTCAAAATGGCTTTTTGTAAGCTGTGATTGGGCCATTTTTAGCCGAGAAAATTAAGAAAAACCGGGGAAAATGACATTTTTTTAAAAAAATTGGTAACTTAGACAATTATTATTACTAAGAAATGATATTGTGGGAAATGGTAGGTTAATGTATGCACTTTAATCAGACGCAAGATGAAATTGATCTCATTATTAGTTTTTGTATAATTACAATCTAAACAAATTCGGTCAATATCTTGCAAAATCAATTCTATTAACTGTAATTGACGTATTTTAATTTTCTAAACAGATTCTAAAAGTACAAATCATAAGTTACAATTCGTCAATCTTACATTTTTGATTAAATTAGTCTAAATATGTTAAAAACGCTTGTAAACATGGCATTAAACGCGCGAAAGCCAAGCGGAGCAGTAGTAGTGGGGGAACCAAGCAATGCAGGAGAAGAGTTGCGGGTTGCATACATCAGGCGCAAATGCATTACACATGTAGCCACGTAAAAATTATTTTATTTTTAATTATAATTTGTAGTATGGGCACAAAGCACTGAAGGAGGAGAGTTGCGGGTTGCATACACCAGGCGCAAATGTATTACACACGTAGCCACGTAAGAACTATTTTATTTTTAATTCTAATTTCGAAGTCCTAAAACCGTTGGAAGTCCTACGGTTTCGAAACTGCTCGTCTTCTCATTTCCCCTCTTCGAGCATCGGTCGTGACTTACTTTTCGGTTCTAATCCGCCGGGCGCTTTCACGAATACCCGACCGAGAATACCAGCGCCGGAACCGTATACAGAGTGTTCGTAATCCAAGGAGAGACGTCGGAAAAATCCCCGAGCCGTCGGCATTCACGGAGCGGCGTATCACCTTGGAGAAAGACGATCACGGTATCAATTCAAACCACGTAAGGTCGTTTCACCGTGAATGTAAACGAGGAAAATATGTTTATTATGAGTATCTTTACGGCGGGCCACTTTTCGAAGAGATTTACTTGAAATTACTGGGTGAAGGTCGCGGAGGTGGACGCGGAAACGCGCGAGAGGAATCTTAAACGAGAGGGCCGAAAATTTTCCCTCGTCCACGCTTTTCAGTATAGCGACATTTTTGTTTCCGGTAAATTCCGCTTTGTATATCAACATTGCTCGCCTATTAGTCAACGAAATTCGTTTCGCAACCATTAACGATTTCGAGTGAAAGTTAAAGTCACGCCCGACGTAAGCAACGTGTATGCATTATAACGCTACCTACTCGAATATTGCGCATGCGTACGTACCCACGTACCCTACATAACACGTTTTCCATGGAGGAAAATCCACGATCGTTCCGAAGAGTCCGAGATGGAAATATAAATTCCGTTCGCCTATAAACGGAAAAATATGTATCATGGCGGCGTGTGCGTTAATGCCATACGAGGGAAAAAAATTGAGGAACAGGTTCTCAAGGAGCTCGGGCGAGCGAGTACGTGCGCACAGTAACGGTTCGTTGGGGGAAAATTTGATAAAGCGTCGATGGAAAATCGCGTTGGACACTTTGGGCACTTTTCAGTCAGTTTCAGCACAGAAGATTTGGCTCCAAAGTGTCTTTTTCCATCAACTTTAATAGCATTTTAAGGCTGCCATTTCGATTTACTACGTCATGAAGACTCCATGAACAAACAGAACCCGAGTCAGACGATGTATGATAAGATGCACATACAGGGTGTCTCAGAAAGATATGTACAGAATTCTACCATAAATTCTTCATGTAAAAATAGGGCAGACCTTTGCCTTATTGCACATGGAGTTTTGATAAACGCTATTGATGGCTCAAGAAATAACTAGTTCGAAATTTTAGGAAATGATCCGTTCAAAAGTTAGCGGCTTTTGAAAATGCGATTTTCCATAAGAGGTTAACTCCGTGAAAGTTAAAAACTCACCAAAAAATCAACATTGATCAATAAGAAACCGTAGGAAACGATGTGCGCATTCAATTTTCGTCTTTCCTTTTACGCTTTGAGGAAAAAATTATTTTTCACTTAACCTCACTTTTCCGCGAACAGCAATAACCTATATGGCAAGTATGAGGAAACCCCAATTTCTCTTTATGCTACATCCATGAAATGTCTATACACGTGTCGCACTAATTTTCATACGATATTTCTCATTAACACATATTAATTACCAAATTATTATGGACATGTCCATTTTTATCGGATTTTCCATGCATTTCACATGGAACATGAAAATAATCGCAGTATGCTACACGACCAATAGCACTTAAATGGTAGTGGTTAATCGACCGAGGGGAAAGCATTTAAATCGTATTAATTTGTAATTCTGCTTGTTTTTCCTTTTAGAAATATTATAAAGTACCAGTTCCTGTGTAGAATCTTCCAGAAAGCAGAGTTAAGTTAGGTGGTTTAGTTATATTTTTTTTTTATAACAACGTTATAAAGTATGACATAAACGACATACCATGTAAACGACGACGGCCGTTTAGTCACTACCGCATCTCCGCTAAGCACACCCGCATATAAAACGGCGAAGGCTACAAAAACCGCGCCGTTTATAATTGTTTTTCACTTATTTCTCCACACACTTTTCACGAAATTTATCACTGTTATCATAAGGTGAGGAGTATATTACAAAACTTAATGGAATTCGAAAGGAACGTAACGAGTTTCAATGCAGAATTTTAGAAAATTCATCGGTTGCAGATTATCCATACCCTCCTACTATATCACTGTTATAACTGTTATGCAAAGATTCGCCTTTTGGCAGTTGGTCTGGGGGTCGTAGGGGAGGATTTGGGAGGAAAAATAATTTTTTGGAATAGTGAACGCTACTTATAAAAATGTTCTCTTAAGGGAACGGCCATGTTGACCATTCATGACCACCACCATTCATGACCAAGCCCCATACAAAGTGTCAGCTTTCCAAAACTTCTAATTTCTGAGAAAAATCTCCAACGCAAATATACCCACACATAAACCCGATTACAACACCCCTCATATGAGCACATACACGTGAGAAAGTAATGATGAGGGTGGAAAGTTTTACGTTACCATCGAAAAGGAGATTCAACCCTAAAATTTCCCCCTTATCTACTGACATTGCCTTAGGTACTTATTTAAAAAACTCAAAATGTGCTAACAAAATGCTTTGAAGCCTTAAATAGATATTTTAAGAAATTCTTCAACGTAAGGCATTTGGAGAAAAGTATATCTGTAGGCTAGAGACCTACAGGCACTCCAAGGAGTTTCAAGAAAACCCGACGAAGCAACAATCAAACCATACAAGGCCCTAAATAGCAGGAATATTCTATATTAAAGTATATAACGTTATATAGGCTAGTAAGGATTCGACGAAATAAAGTTGGCGGTAGATGAGAAGGCGGTAAATGTCGTTATACGTCTAGTTTGATGGTGCTTTTACAATGTAAACTGGATGTTGTAAACAAGTTCGCACTGCATAGCGACTGCACAACACGGCAACACCACACAAGACAATTTACCAATTAAACGCACACCATTCTGCGCACACTCGAGGTGTAATGCGTTATCCCCACCACTTACACATTTTTCCACTGCGCATCACAGGGATATCCGCCAAATTTATTACGTCATAGTATACGTAGGTTATGAATTCCAGAGAATTTTATGAAAAAAAAAACCAACAAACTAAACAAAAAAGTTGTTTCTCGTGTAGATTTCAGATAAATCTTTGGAAATTACAATCGGTGTAGGAAACCTTAATTATTTGAATGAAATATGTAAAGGTGGACAAAAGTACTAAAGACTTATTTTGCCGTCCTGTGTTAAAGTTGGGGAAACCTTGAAAAACGTAACGTAACTCCAAGTAGCTGATGGTGATTTTGAGGAATTGCTAAGGAATTTAATGAAATTCCAGTCAGTCTGAGGCAAGCTTAGGCGGAAACTTGGGAACCTTAAGAAAAACCTGGGAAAACCCCAGGAATTTTCAGGAAAACAGGAAGAACCTCCAAATTTGTATAATTTTTAGTAATCAACATTAATGGATTGCACAACCCATTCCTTGAAGTAATTTCCTATTCATGTAATCAATTTCCCAATAAATAATACAAAGGACGTCTCTTCCTCTCGCTTTTATCTCAATCTACCTTTTGATCAATTAAGATTTGCGTCATCGTTGTTATGACTGGAAACTTTTACCTCTCCTTCTGGGCCCCCCTCTTCCCCCTCGAGATGGTTTTTTCCCCAGCGATTTACATTCGGAATATCAACGAGGAAAACAATACGATGCTTTTTCCAGAAGCGTTTCGTCACACAAGCGACTTATTTATTATAAGAATTTTGAAAATATTCCCATTAAACTCGTATTAGACCGAGGGGGTCATGCCCTGCGCCAAGGTCGTCGCATGCAATTCTAGAAATGCAATGGCGGCTCGTGAAATATATTTAGTTTTATAGTTAAATTGTCCCAAAGAACCTGGATGCCCTTTAAGGTTATGACTGGGAATGGAAGCCTCGAAACATTTTTCCAGAACAGTTTCCACCAGGGACTTCCTAATATATTATGAAACTTTACAGTTATCAACCTTTAAACTTGTTAGGACTCTCTAAAGTTGTCCATAACTTTGCCATTAAGATTTTTCTCGTAATTTGAGCACAACATATGAACCACCTCAGACGAAATTTCATTTAAAATCTTCTAAATTTCTTTAGGACCGTCAAGAATGTTGAAAGTTTTTTCCCACTCTCCTGAAACTCCTTTTAACGTTTAAACGTTATCTCTAACACTTATTTAACAGCAACTTTCTACGTTTTGTCGATAAACTTCGAAACTTCGGTAAACGTAGCGATCATAATTAGGCAACCAACCGTGCACCCTTTACCTTCTTGTGTATAGATGGTCACACCCAAGAAGGGAATTATCGTAATTAACCGGTAAATGGCGGAGAACACTGACCGTACTTTCTACCATGGATCATTTGCGCTGTAACTAAGGGGTCCCTTAAGCTCCGTCGGGGGAACTCTCTCTACTTCGTAGCTACCGTATTGTCGACCATCGTTTTACCTTTATAGATAATTGCAAATAAAATTTTCATGTAAAACTCACCGTTTAAGGTTCGTGGAGAAAATCTCTGCAACAAACGCATCTTAACGTTCCCACCGACTGCGATTAGAATTCCATTTGTGTGTCTGAAACAAAAATTTTTATTGCGTATTTCCATACCTCCGTTACGCAAGCGGGGAACACGTTCGTTTTTGGTTTCGCGCTCGCATTCCCGAGGACAATCGGGGCGTAAAGGAGTGCAACATACCTATTTAGTCTTGTGTTAAAAAAATAAGTCGATTCGAAGGAAAAACGATCATTATTTTAAAAAATCAGTGCCGATGTACCCACTTGACAATCTCATGCGTCGGACGACCGTCAAAAAACCGGAACGTAACTAATTAAAAATAAAACGATGAATTTAAACCAATGATTATTTAAATTTTATAACCCCGTTCGAAAGTAAACAAAATTAAGTGGTAATTATACTAAAGGTCGTCGATTAAATCCCTTACTTAGTTAATAAATTAAAATTTACTGCTACTTAACGAATTACTGTCTAAGTGAAGTATTGCCAATATCGAAATAAAGAAATTTATTGCTTTAGTTAAGTGTACTTAAAAATTTAATTGGTAATATATAACAAAATGAATTCGGGGAGCAATAACTCATTATTTATTAGAGGCAAGTAAGCGTAATTGGACTTGCCAAGTAGTTTTTTTTAACTTACAAAAGAACCAGAAGACTTCAAATTTTTCATACCTGCTAACAGCACGACTGTTTTGAGAGTATAAACTTATAGTACATGTTACCGTTTACTGTTTATGTAGTCCAGGAAACGAAGCTTAAAATGGGACAAAAGCTTGCAATTTTTTAAAACAGCTTTGATTTGCATGAAAATTTGGGATTAAGCTTAATTTACCGTCCACTTCAAAGTATGTATAATATGCCGATGGGCGTTTTTCATTTTTTAGGGGTGAAAACTACCCCTTATTGCCATAATCTATAAATTAATGCTTAAGGTGAGTAAATCGATGTATTAAAGCTTAAAATGTGTAAAATTTGGCTCAGATGAGTTGAATAATGATTGTTTGATGCTTTGGAACATTATTTCACAATATTTTAACCCTTAAAAATAGACCCCTATTATGGTTTATTTCAAAAAAATTATTTACCCTGGAAGAAATTATTTATTTACCACAGCGTTTCCACTTAAAATTGTTAATTAAAATATATGTTACTTAAAATATAACTAATTTGATTTTGCAACGTTTCAACCCTTAAAAACCACCCCTTTTTTCAAAATGCATCGATTTGCATAAAAATTTGGGAATAAGCTCAATTGACCTTCCACTTTAAAATATATATTATGTCGCGTCTTTTATTTTTTAGGGGTGAAAATTGCCCCTTATAGCCAAAATCTATCAATGAATGCTTAAGGTGAGTAAATCGATGTATTAAAGTTTAAGGTGATTAAAATTGGGTTCAAATTTAATTTAATTTAATTACATATGAAAAAATTATTTACATGTTAACACAAACAATTACTCATAATATAGATCACCATGCTCCGATTTGTGCTTTTCCAATTTTTCGAAAAAAAAAAGTGATTGGTTTTTTAATCATAATTTCTTTATTTTTTATCGTAGACAGTTCACTAAAAAACGAAAATCTAGGTTTTTCCAAGAGCTACAAGCCTATTTAAATTAAATTCCTTTATAACCCTTAATTTTAAAAGGGGGTGAGCTTAAAAGGCTGAAACAAGGTAGTGTCCCCTCGTAAATATTGGCGTTAAATTTTGAATTTTTTACGCATGTTCAGTAGTTTCCGAGTTATTTTGAAGAAAAAGGCATTTTTTATGAATTGCAGAAATTCGTTTTTCACTTTTAGCTCCAATTTAATTAACCACATAAATAAATACAACTGGAAAAGGGCAACGATTAATTTTAATTAGGGTGGTAATTAGGGGGTTGTTTTCGCTGATTTTTTTCACTGAAAAAAGTAGAGACCTACTTTATTTTCGTCATAATTTGCTCCATTTTCGAGCTACAGATTTTCTTAAAGAAACAAAGTTTTTGACTTTGAATTTGAAATTCTAATTTGGCGTTTGACGAACAACAGGTAACATTTAACAATGTTTATTTAGGTAATATTTAACAAAATAAAACGTTTTCTTTATTTTTTTATAAGCTACAATTTTGCTTATTCCAGTTTTTTCGATAAAATGAATACTTTACGAGTTATTCGCAAAAAAGCAATTAAAAACTTTAATCTTTTCGATGAAAAACTGATATTTTCAGTCGCGAGTAACTCGAAAAATATTAGTTTTATCAAAAAAACGTATAGAACATTTTTTACTTAAAATTAGCTTTTCTACCGATTCCCTTGGTCAAAATGAAATAAAAAAATTCCACCCCTCGAGATGGGGTGTCAACCACCCCCAAGGCAAAAGCGTGCTTTGGCATAATATAGATTTTTATCCTTGGGTTATTCCATACCAACTATCAAAATTTCAGGTAAATCGATGCTGTTTGAAAAAATTGCTAGGTCAAAACATTCATTTCCTGGACTAATAGTCCAGTCGGCATGTTTTGGGTTGGTTGTAAAACATAGTCTCGTTAATTTTTGAGCGGAAGTCTCTCCCAGAACTAATAATTTCGATATGCGTTAGTATACAAAGTTATGCCAAATAAATGAGAAATAAAAATGTAAAAATTAGGGAAAAAACGATTTTTTGCCCTTTCAAAAGAAATGGCAAAAGCCCGTGACTTTTTAAATATCTTAAACTAACTTTAACTATCTTAAACTAAACTTAACTAACTTTAACTATCTAATCTTTAACTATCTTAAACTAAGATTAAATAGACACTAAGATAAGATTTCTTAATGAGAATTAATTTGAAGGTTGAAATGATTTTTGAAAAAGTAACACAATGACTGGAAAGATCGTTTCGTATATCGAACCGAGCCACACTTGGAACTGTAAGTAAGAAATTCACTTCGAAACCTTCTAAATGATCACTTTATTTCTTATCTAAGGATATTATTTCAGAATTATTTTCTGGAAAACTACCGAACCAAATTTGAAAAAAATAAAATAAAAAACGTTATTCAGAATTTGATAAGCCTTTAAATAGGGTGTCATTTGACCCCTCCTCCCTATTTAAATTTTAGGGGTGGAACTCACCCTGGCTAAAGGGTCGAAAATAAAATCGACGTGTCTCACCAATTCTTATAATAGACTGAAGGTTTCTAAATTGTCACCCGGTATATTTTAACACAAATCATCACCGAAACGGTTATTTTCTCGCGACCGACGAACTAAATTCGTCAAAGGCCGCGACGTTTTCAACTCTTTCCGATTCGATTGTTTATTTGTTTATCTTTTGTGTGGACCGAATTACCACGCGCCGCGCGTAATGGTCCATTGTGTGTAAAGCAACGTCTCAAGTACGTGACGTGCCTAAAGTGGAAACAAATGAATTAAGAAAGAACATCATAAAACAGTGATGAAACGCGGTGTGGTCATGACCTACCTCGAGTCATGAAAGCACATACAGAAGATGTAACTTTAATGGGTTTTAATGGTCATGATGACATGTCACTTACATGTTTTATGGGAGGAAAACGCACCAAGATTTTCGTTTTAATCCGGTTTAGAACAATAACGAGACTAAAGGTACCTTGATATTCAAACAGGTGTTTTAACATTGTAGTAAACGCTTTTATAGCCCAGGAGTTTCGACATACACACGCAATTCTTCGAACTGCGACGCACATACGACCGAATATCAACGTCCCCATCTTTAACTGACTACTTAATTAGATAAAATCAGAGGTAAATACGTTTATTCGTGATATGAACGCACAACTAGAGGCGGTTTCATAACTACGTACTTACTAAAGATATAAAACGGAAATTTACGCTTACATAACTGAAGCAAGCGGATAAACCTGTGATTTTCCATTCCTTTGCACGGAAAACAAGGGTAAATTTAACCACTCCTCCTGTAAGATTTCTAAGCATCGAAATAAGGATATTTCTCTCCTCTTTTGGTCTCACCTCTGTCCTAATCGCTTTCTCCAAGCCTATAACGGCGATTTTTGCACTTTCACCGCACAAAGACACGCAACCGATTACTGTTACAATCACAATTGTATCGACTAGATTATTATAATATTATTCATTATGACCTCGATCGATGTGATAACCCTACTTCATCAGCTACTTTTTTATTATTGTTGTTTTCTCGCCTGTAATGTATTTCGCTGCGCTGGCAACAAATCGAAAATTTCGCTCATTATATATTACAGATATGTTATTAGGAAATCCGTCGGTTGTAAGGTGGAGAATTTCCTTTTGAAAGCATTCTTTGCGCACACTATACGAAGGTATTTTGCGCAGCCTCTTTCGTCCACAGCAGCCCCCTGACACTAGACACTTTGGTACTAAATATTTTTCAAAAAACATTTGGCTTTTCTTTCTCAAAAAAGAAAGAGATATTTGAATTATTTATACCTTTTACAACACTAAACGATGTAATTACTCAGCTTCACCCTACAACTATTGATAGGATTCCACACATCCTATTTTAATGACAAACAATTTTTCACGATTTACTCATAACAAGATTCACTTTTGAAGTATACCTTTTTACGTGCACTTTTGTAGATTTCTATTTTCCAAAGTTTTTCCATTAATACTCTAATAATCTCACTTAATTTAACATTTGTATAAAATACTACTCATCAATTTCCTCTGATACCCACGTGTATGGCCATACCACCACATAAAATAAAGAATCCTCTCAACATTTCGCTACATATTCTCTTTCTCCTCCTCTCTTTTCTTATTTTCTCGCTGTACTTGTAAGCTGATAACTCACCGTAACGAAAAATAGCGTAATTATTTTTAATATTTCATGCAAATTTGGAGTAAGATGATTCAAGAATTCTTTAGAAACTTATGGAGTAACTGAACTCTGGATCTACGACTTTTGCATCTATAATTCTTGCATTTGCAATTATTTAGTGCGATGTTTCATACAATTCTTGTAGTTTCTCTGAATACTTGTCAAATAACCCTGAATTTTTTAAAAATTTCCTGATCAATTTTCCGGATAACGTATAACATTCCAGGACTAATATAGATACTTTTATATTATAGAATTATATAGTTACTATTCTGTATATATAATCTGGAAAAATTTAAGAAATTACCCAGGATGCTTTCCAAGATCTCTTAAGATGATACAGAGTTCTTTAAGATATCTTAATCATTCTTTCCTCGAATTCGTGGGTTTTCTTATGAATTCTTTAAAATCTCTTAACATAGCTCCATGTCTGGATTTTCTACTAAATCCTGGTTCTTCTAGATGTTTAAAAGAAACATGCCAGAAATCATAGTTTCCTTTGCCTGGAAAGTCATCATTGTCATTACTTTTTTTTTTGGATTACTTTGTTTTTGGACAATACTATACTACTTTTAATTAATGTTGTTTAGTGCGTCGCAACCATGCAGGCATCCAAGTATAGTGTGTTGCGTCCCTTTAGGGAACCGATTCAAAATCGTCTTCAATTTAACATAGTACAAAATTTAATAGAAACTTAGGTGACACTACACACCACTTATCAACTTTAGAGTTCATCTCAGTGCTTTTAGACAGTAAAACATACGAATAAAGGTAAAAAATATTAAAACAATAAACGTCTCGAAAGCTGCCCGTTCCAGATAGTGACGTCACGTCAGCCGCCATGACAGTTAAGTGCGTTTTGGCGCTAAAATTCAAATCGACATGACGAGCTCAATACATTTATACGTTAGTTTTATCAAGAATAACATTATGTTCTGGCAATGGTGCGTGCAGAGGTACACTAGGGATTAGTTTTTCAAAATTATTCAAGTACACCATTACTCAAATAAATATACGAGTGCAAATGAAATTATCGCTATTGCACTAGTTTATCCATCTTATCTTATTTCGCTCTCACCAGGGACAAAAACGTTTACAAAGGCGTTTTGAGGGGTTCAACCGAGTGAAAAGACCCGTTCTGGTGGATAAATCTGGCAACTTTGCGCCCCCGCTCGAGGGCCCACGTGACCCGCGTTTACCCATACGTTTTGTGGTTAGTCCGTCTGTCAGGTAGGCGAGTAAAGTGCGGTTAAGTTCGTTCCCGTTCAGAATCTCGTACATCCCGAAGGAATCCCCCTTGAGAGACGACATGGCAGTGAACACCATCCTCCTGGACTTCTCCGTCGACGTGAGCCTCATCAGGAACGAGCCGCAGCGGATGAAGCTCTTGAACAACGTCGAGAACGTCCTTAGGAACTTCCTCGGCGGCGTGAAGAGCGTCGCGACGCTGCCCCTCGACGGGGGCGTCGTCAGGATGTACACCGCGGACCCGGGCGCGACGATCAACCTGAGGCTCTACGGAACCGGGCTGCTCACCGTCAACCTCGACTATTTCAAGGAGGAGAATCAGAACCCGATCCTCTCCTACACGGTAAGGGAATCCAGCGGCAGCGCCAACGGTAGGACGACGTGAAATCCACACCTTTTACTTATGGGTCGATGAAATGTTTGAACACGAGTACAAGTCGTATGCCCCATTGCACTTAGTTTATGGGGACGTAACGGTCTACACTTTTGCTCAGTCGAGCCTCTTTTCCGTCAGTTCAGATGTGTACTCTTGAAGGAAATTTGCCACATCTAAGCCGTATGCGTGTCGAGCATCACCTTTCTTTCTAGCTAGTGTTAAATTCCTCAAATTCGACTTGAAACTATTATACTTAAACTGCTTTTCAAAAGTTAAGGATGTTACTAACTGGGCTTCGAACAGATGTACTGCACATGTTCCATCCAATAAAACTTGTTTCCCGTTACATGAGTACATTTAGAGGAATCTGAAGGGAGGTATGCATTTTTTACTCTTAAGTGTTTTCCATATTTCTTACTAATACGTTCTGGATGAACATTTAGTGCGCACACTCTTGAGGATATTTAAACTTTCTAATTACAGTCACTGGATGTACTCAGTAGGGCAAGGTCCGCCATATTTGGAGTAGAAATTTGGGGAAATTGGAAACGTTGAATTTCAAAAATTGCTTATGCCATGTTTGTTATAGTACAATGCTTGAAATACCTTCACACTATCGATTAACTGCTACTACATATTATACACTTCACATATCATTGGTTTATAATGCACATGTGGTCATAAAATTAAACCAAGCCATTTCTGTTTTCTTTCAGGACCTACAGGTACCTTAAACAATCTCTGTGCCTTTTTGGTATTATTTTTGCATTAATTTACTCAACAATTATGAGGTATTTTTTAGATTTGAGCAATGATCTGTCTGCCACTTCTCATGTAAATTCCATGCAGACACCATATTTGGAGTAAAATTTGCTCCCCTCTCTAACACATCGGAACATAACATTGCGGTATATCTAGTGACTATCATACAACATGTCTTAATTGATATTTTTTGTTTCCTCTACAGAGTAATGGTGTTTAATCAATTTTTATCGATTTCAGTGTTCTACATATGAACTTAACACAGTCTATTCTTAAGAGTATTTAGGGCCGCTTCAATAAAAAATAATGCCTAGAACAGCATTACTGAGACCGATGTAGGCGTTAGCAGGTTAATTGTGATTGGTGCCAGCAGTTTTATATTTTAGAACCATTGTTTTATATTTTACTCCAAATGTAGCGGCCTAAATAGTTATTTTTCATTTTCCCCCAAATATTTAACAGTTTGTAAGTAGTCAAACAATTTCCACATTTCCAATTTGAATTCACCTACCCAAATTTCTACTCCAAATATGGCGGACAGCGTACTGTGTATATCTAGTGAGTGTAGTTTTCTCTATGGAGTAACGTTACTCTATAGGGCTAGCTTTGATTTGAGGTCTTGCTCTAAATGAATCATCCTTTTATTCAGTACTCTATATAGGGAACAATGTACAAGTATTGTCTTATAACCAAACCAAGCATTGTGATAGAGCAGAGGAGTGGAAAATGAAGGGCTTTTAATACAATTCAGAGTAAGTAAATTCATGTATGTACCAGTTTTGTCTCTCTGCAGAATGTTACGTTAATATCTACTGCCACAGATATCCTGCTTTCTTTAAAATCTGTCACTTCTATTACGAATTTACCTTTTAGCTTATAGTCCATACATCTGTGAATACACATTGTTTTACATTTCTTACACAGTTCCTTCCTTATATTTATTATTTATATCACTTATAACTAAAATATCTTCCCCCTTTCAATCAATTACAATTGGCAGTTTTTCTCCATTAATCCTGGCTCTGTAATACCCAATGGTTCATTGGAATATTCCATTTTGAGTATCATTACAAATATAAATTATGTTTTATGTATAGCACAAACGAAGTGCATAGTGTGGCAAAAAATCCAACCATTAATTAATACTTTGATTGAGGTATTATTCATTTTTTATGAACTATACAGAACTCACTTGACTAATTATAAATCGGCAATAAATCATTTAGTCCTATCATTTTCTCATTTATGATTCATAAATTAGCCTTGTAAATATCCACAGAGTACTGCATAGGGTGATTCATCTTTTAAAGATTGATGAAGGACTTAATGTTTTATTAATTTGAAATGGAGTTTTCAAGTGTACTGCATTTTTGTTTGTACCACAGTAAGTAACGTAGACCCTACTTATTAATGTCATTACTCTACTCACTATTGATTTTAAAACAATTTTCTGTTCATCTACACACCGTTTGGTAATTTCAAGGCATTAAAATAAGTGTACATACATTATATCCACTTAGAAATCTACTCTCTAATGCAAATATTTCCACATTTAAACCGGAAGAGATAAAATGATAGGAGAGAGTATTCAGCATAAAATCAAAACGGTTTCACTATTTTTATCTAAGGATCTTTGTTCCTCAACAACACGAATTTATTACAATGGTGGGTAAAAATGCTTGCAAATCTGTAGGGACTTAATAATTTTCTTCAAAGTCGTTTTTGTTGTTCTATTTTTAAACACTTGCTGTAATTGAATCGATTATTTAAAGTAGGAAGTAAGGCCACTTACTTGTTAATGGTGACATTCAAAGAGTACATTGTTGCACCTACCACACAAGATAAGCCTTTTTCATGCTGTTTGTATTTAAACTGTTTTAATCTACTACACTGAGTAATATTTTTAATATATTTTATCATTGATTTGTTACCCGTACATTTGATTATGTCTTTTAGACCAGCTAAACCACATTATTCATTGAGTCCACATCCACTATAGGACCGTATTTTGTTGCTAACTTATTGCGCAAAGTACGATTTTATTGCTCCACCCCTTAGCATGGGATAGTCGATAATCTGCCTTAAGTCACGTAATCCACATTTGCATTTCCAGAGTCAGTGGAGGTATCGACTTGTACCAAGCGACTTATTGTATTGCCGACGATATGCACCTGTAGTAGATCCTTAAAACCAACCCTTCAACCCCTGGCACAATTCTCACCCCAGGAATTTCGAAGCAAGCCTGACACTTGCTACATTTTCAAAATCTTTGTTGCATAAAAAACATCTATGACATAGGAGGAAGCATTTATTTTACCATGAGTTTAAGATTATTATAAAAGAGGTGAAATTTTTTTACGAACACAGCATTTTTCTCAATTCACTGGAACTGTAATGGCCGGAAATTTTTGCACACTTCTACTAAAAGTTTGTGCTACAGTTTAAACTTTCATTTTGTCTTTTGCCGATATCAGAGTTTTGTTTTCAAAGGTTCTCACCAGTAGGGTGTCAATTATCCGAACTGATGTGTTGTGGGATGTGGGGGGGTCGGATAATCGAAATTCACCAATAACAAGCCATGTAGTGTGTGTGCTTCGCCCACTCAATTGTAGAATTCATTACAATAATTCTACATTTAAATCAGTAATAGTAAATAGGAGGGAAGCACTTTAACTTCCACTGAAAGAGTTGGTGAAACCTTTAAAAACATTTCTACTGTGTTATTGTACATAACATCTATTCCATAATCTATGTTGTTATGCTATAATGTTGTTAGAAAAGACAGTACGAAGCATTGACCAACAATTTAATGATATTCATAGCATTTGTAGCACTCATACTCATCATCAGACTCGAGGATGCTAAAGATACGAAAAGAAACAAACTTGAAACAAACAAAACAATCAAAATTAGAAATGTTTAGCACCCTTAAACCTGAAGATGGATACGAGTTGGTTGAAACCTGCCGCTTTAGTGCTCTATTCATTTGTTTAGAGAGACAAAGAATTTGGACAACCTGTTGGTTTTACTGGAAAGACGAACATTCAATATTCATTCAATGTATGTTGAATACTCCAGAGGTTAAACGGTTTTGATTCGAAACACTATCCATATTGGATCCTGTGAGATTCATCCTAGCAGCGATTTGCTTGAAGCCTTCTAAAATTATCTCCATCTTCTCCAGTACATTTAATACTTCATAGCGTTGTGGCTTCGTTTCTTCTTCGGTCGTCTTCGTTGTGCTTGCATTCTTGCTTACCTTCACGTCTTGCTTACCTTTCTCTAGTGCATGGGTATCATTCCTACAAGCACTGCAATCACGTTTGTCAACGAAAACTAAAGTGGAAATTTACCTCCTCTTGTGTTCTGTTCTTCTCTCCAACTGCGCACGCCCATAGCCATAATCTTTACTCCTTCTTCGATCCTTTCAGCCTTAATCATCATTGTTATTTTCGTCGGTTCAAAACCCTTTTCCTCTGGTGTCCCCTTCAAAAATGATAACATGGCGAGTTGGAACTGACGTTTCATTCCCTGGATGAAATTCAAAGTGGCGCATGCGCGCGAATATGAAACAAGGTGTGACACAGGTGCGTACTGTCAGCAATAAAATATAGTCATAAAGCGGGTAAGGACTTACGAAGTGGTTGAGGAGGTTTAATGGACATTATTTGATTCATTACTTAGTACATGTATCGATCATCGGTGTGGGCTTTGCGTATGCCCCTTTTCAGCTTATTCAACCTCTGAATTCCAGCTGAGCAACGTTGGAACAGAAATTGGGAGGCATTCCCATTCAAGGGGGCCAGATGGATATTTTTAGGCAATTAGGCTACTGCAAGTGAATGACACCTTAAGTAATGTCATCTGACGGTTTTTAAAATAATCTATACTGTCTATAAAGTCTGTAAATATCGTTTTGGATTCCATCATACCTTCATACTTGGTGATTGGTGTTACTTTTTCCTTTAGCCTACTTTGATCTGAACGGGATTTGGGGTTTGTGTGAGAAATATGTACCATATGTTCCTCTAGTATACGTTTCTAATGTATTGACCTGTGGGATTAATGTTATTTTTAAACGTGCGTCACTTTAAAGATTTTACATGACATATCAAAAGTTTTACGGCTTTCACTGAAATATTTCTTTCCCAAATGTAACAATAACATTTTTTAACATACATTTTCTTTTAGTAAAAACAAGGTATTGATAGTAACAATAAGCATTAACGTGCCAAGGTTGAAAGGAAAGATTCTGGCTTTAATATAAGTGGTGACACACCGACACCTAATCATGACGTATTGCTGACAAATTTTGTTTTTTGTATTAAAATGCCCCATGGTTCAATGCATTTGAAATGTATAGTGGTGCTGTAAATTCATAGCTCGTCATTATAACGCTGCTGTATTACTACACTAATATTTTAGAGTTTTTTGGTGACGGTATTAATAAATCTACTTGTAAGCAGGTATTTTTAAACTCTTGATAATTCTCCAAATGGTCCAGTAGTCATATATTGCCCGACCTTGCAGTGAATTAGTAATAATTTATAGGTAGTTTACATGCATATGTTATGTTGTTAAAATATGTTTGTAGTAAATAAAAGAAACAATTAGATCGAACATCGTCATACGTTCTCATAAGGAAAATACCAGTCGATCAAAAAGTCGTCGGCACAAAAGTAATCATTATTCACCATTGTGTTTTAATGTTTTAATGAACAAACCTATGGAGAGTTCATATTAGGAAAGTTACTGATTTTCCTGTTCTACAGATCAGTTTTGATACCGTTGCATTAAAGAGCGGCCGTCACCTGAAAGGCTCTAAAAGCTCTCCCCCTTCGACACACGATTCTTTTCATTTGGTCTGAGAGTTCCCTAGCAGCATGCTGACGTATGTTATAGAAATGCATAGAGCTCGAAAAGGACGTTACGGAGCGGGTCGCGGGCGTCGTAAAGGGGCAATCGTTCCCGCCGTTAAAACGAGGCACCTTCTTCCGCTACTACATTACATCAGGTTTGTCTGAGCCCGAGGATATCGCGCCTTTGTTGACACTAACGCCCTTTTTCTGTAACTTAATAAGTTTCAACGTGCTAACTAACTTGTTGGTGTCGGAAAGGTACGCTTACATCGGTTTACGTTACATTTCGTTCGATGATTATGTCGCATGCTTAGTAGTAGCACTTAGTTTTTAGCAAACGTGTTAAATTGATTTTTCATGTTTTTAGATGAACGTCTACTTGAATATGACATAGATGAAATAGTGTTCGAGGAAGTCTCGCCATATCAGCAAGTCCAGATAGTCCATTCGAAGACGCTTGGCAATATGCTAGTATTAGATAATCTGCAGAGTAAGTCCTGCCTTGTCGCCCTTACAGTTTTTCACATGATGCTCCATTTTCAGACATAGCGGAGTCAGATTTAATCTATACGGAAACTCTAATGGCCAGAGGGCAGGAGAGCTACGCTGGTAAAGAGATAGTGATCCTAGGTAATATACATAGAATGTCTATTAAGCCAGGTCATACATTTGATAAGTCCGCATTCTGTATAGCACTATATTTTATTGTTAATTTATTACGCCAAAAACGATTTTATTGCTCCGCCCCTTTCCGAGATAAAGGGGATAATCTGGCTTAATACTTAAGTCATGTCACCCACGCCTATATCTCTGGAACCAATGAAGATGCAAGCATTGAAATGACTTATGAAATGGATGACTTAGCTTAATAGACGTATACATACACATATTTGAATGAATTTAATGAGCCTTTAGTCGAGTCCAGTCAGGATTCGGTTCCATAAACCTGTTACTCCTTTTGGAATCCATTGTTCTGTACTTCAACACGGGTTATTTCAACGTCATAAAACATTTATCCGGTATATATTGTCAAGATCAAAGGCAAACAAACTTTATTACAAAGACTTGAAAGTCTATTCCTTGATGCCCTCAACTTCGAACTTTAATTTTTGAATCATCATCGTACTCACCAACACTTCATTTTTAACGTAAAATACAAATTTCTTCAATAAAATTGATGAATCAGAGAGATTTAAAATGGACATTGACAGTACAAATTACGAAATCAATTCTCATTTTTCCCGCTTTATCCTTCTTTGTGCTACCTGGATAATTTTTATCTTGACCTTAGTATGGGCAAGACACATTGATCGAAGACTTTTCAACACATGGGCAGTTCGCCGTTTAAGATCCGTTCCTTAATTTCCCAAATGCCATCCATGTTAAACGTATTCTACGTTGGATTTCATGAGTTTGGCCGTCTTTTCTTGCTCAAATTTCATGGTCTGGATGTTCACACATTTTTTAAAGGTTCACGTCGTTTATGCCTTCACTCAAAACGAGGTGTCATAAACTGGGTTTTTGAGAGATTAATCTTTAAGCCGAGCTCTTTCGAAGCTTGTTTAGCATAAGCCTGTGCTTCACATAAGTTGTCTGTTATAATGGACAGTATCGTCAGCATCGAAGGTTGCTGATTTTCTCTACATCGATATCAACACCCATTGATTCCCAATTTAACCTCTTAAACGTTTGCAGTGGCGTTATTATAGAAGTACTTAATTGATGTTAGATATCTAGTATCGACCCGACCCTCAGCTAGAGCTTCTAACGTTTTGTCCTGATCCATGGAATCAAACGCTTTCCTCTAATCGACAAAGATAAGTATGAAAGGCTTATTGTATTCAATGATGTACTCTGTAAGTACCGTTATGATCAATGAATAATCATCGCTCCATAGCCAATGCGAAAGCTTCCTTGCTCTTTTGGTAGAAATCAAGTCCCTTGGTTATGATTTTCATAAATGTGAGAGGAGGCTAATAGGTCGGTAATTTCTTATATCAGCAGCGTCTCCTGTTTCATACCTTATGATAACCACAGCGTTATTCCAATGTGGTGGCGTTATACCTTCAGTAACGCATCTGTTAAATAGCTGCGTTAGAGTTTTGATGACGACCGACGAAATACTCGATAAATAAAGAAAAACAAATACAATAAATATGTAGAAAATGCAGGTCTCAAAATTTTAAATTGTAGTTGGTTCTTGAAATACCAATGTTGACCGTTGATCATTGTAATCCAAAACGATGGTAGCCGACCATCATTAAGAACGGTCATTATGATTGTACGGACTGATGTAGTGACGCTTATCATCATTGTGATAGTGTATAGGTGTCAATACACTAAATGATTTTTCATAGTACCATAATCATGGTACAATAAACTCTCATACTAATTTTTTAGGGGTTTACCAAATTTTGTATGAATTCACTACTGCAGATTAGAGGAAAAATGATAATGCATCAAAGGTCATTCTTTAAAAATATGTAAGGTGAAATACCCCGCCATCGTTCTAATGGCAACTTTTACAAACAAATCCTTTTGTCCTTATCCAAAAAAGCTTTTTCCAAGGGTTTCTTCTAATTTAAAACAAGCTAAGCTGAGCAAGATAGAAGCCTATTGTTATTTTTAGAAATGATGCAAGTCCCTTAATGGTCGTCAATAGAAAAACTATGTTAATATTTATTTGTTTTTAAGGAGGAGGAGATGGTGCTCTGCTCTACGAATTGCTCAAGGAAAACCCGAAGCAAGTGATAATGCTCGAAATAGACGAGGTCGTGATGAAAGCTTGCGCGAAGCACATGAGATCGATCTGTGGAGATGTCCTCGACAGTTACAGCGGCCCTAACTACAAAGTAAGATATTTGACCCACTAAAAAATTTAGCTTAGCAAGCGGACATGCGCATAACAAACATTTTTGGCAGGTCATCATCGGAGATTGCATGAAATCTCTCGATCAGTTCATCAAAGAGGGAAGGAAGTTCGATTACATCTTCGGCGACCTCACCGACGTCCCAATCTCAGAGAAGCTGTCCGGCCAATTGTGGACGTTTATCAACAAAATCCTGGATATGTCGTTTCAGTTGCTTAAAGATGACGGGAAGTTTATGACCCACGTAAGAAAATATTGGATCTTTCGATTGATTTTAAAACAAAACTTCTGAATAATATACCTTTGTCATAATAGTCTAATTTAGTTAACAGCTGACGTTTGCATAGATTTAATATCTAAATACCTTCACTAGCATGCACAGCAAGAACTAGAACGGAGAAACGTAAACACTCCCTAACCCCTAATAAGCTTCACTCCTCCTAGATATTATAGAAAACATTTTAAAAGCAATTTTGTGATACCATTTTCCAGTTAAACGGCTCGTCGTCGCAAGAGGCGGTCGAGGCGTACAAGTCCCAGCTGAGGAGAATAACACCGCCGGTGACGTTCACAACGTCGAAGGCGTTCGTGCCGTCGTTCATGGAGGAGTGGATCTTCTGCCAGGTGAAGTTCGACAAGAGCAAAGGGGACTAGCGTTTCCGTGCGGCCTCGGCGATGGTTCAGACCGTTGGACCGGTCGTAGGTTTCTTCAGAAAGTGCGGAGTATTAAGTTTATGACGGAGATTTATAAGATTAAATTCTGTTGTTAGTAGTAGGTCGGTTGTTTTATTTTGTCCATAGTGAAATGTATGTAGACTAAAAGATGTTATGTTTACAATGAAGGAACGTGTATGTAACTTATTAAGTACTGTTGGCTTCAGAGATTTGATGGGAATTTTTTTGATGGATTACGTGATTTGCTAGATTAAATAAACTTTGATTATTATTTGCGATGCTTCGACATACAGTAATGTGGTTTTATAAATTTTATAATAACTTTAATTCGAAGAATTAAATTTAGCATTCCGGCCAACTTCTTTATAATTTCTTAATAATCTAGTTGCACCACTGGATCGCAATAAACACTTTAAAGTAAGTCTTGAATCTCCCATTTTTCTTTCGTGCTCTTATGAAATATTGTGCATTCATATTCATGTTGGTGCAACTACTATTTTCACACTCGGATATACAAGGCAGAATATATATTTTGCGTAGGCTAAGGGGGATATCCACATCTCTTAAAACCCCCTTATATATAGTTATAAGCCAGTGCATATGAAGTGTATGAGCGATGGTGTAAGAGAGAGAGAGACGGGAGGAACAGTATATAAGGGCTCTGTTTATGATGAGTAACCTATGTTTATGAGAAGGTAGGCATCATTTCAGGGAAGATCGAGGAAGGGAGACATGTTCGATTCTGCAAAACAAATATTTACTGGGCCAATTTTGATTCCCATGAGATCTATTATTGCCACACATGTCCTTGATCCTCCATTGAAGGCGCAAGTTGTAGCCCAAGATTCTACTTCTACTACATCTTTACTGGAAAACTTTCTAACCTATTTCCAATCAATCTTTCCCCCAAAATACAATTTTAATAATCTTAACCAAGCCCTCAAACTTCAGATAGATAACAGTAATTAATTGCAATTGCCTAGACTTGTCAACAAGAAAATAAGTTGCGCATACCTCAGTTTTCCACTGGCACTTATGGAGAAAGAGCGCCCTTCCGCGGGCTGAAACGAAGCTGCAGGGTTGGCCGGGTCGGTTCGATGAAATCCTCCAAGACGAAAGAGTCCACTGCCGCCCATCACTCGTCCGGGAAACGCCGCACGAATAAACAATGAGCTCTCATGATTCAATGACCCTAAATAAGTTCCTTGCTTTTGGGTGCGGAAATCTTCCCAAATTCTTAACCCTTAAAACCCATTGGGATCTAACAGATTAGGGATTAGAAAAGGTATATCCCGATATAACAACTTAAGACACTAAATTGATCTCAAGAAAGGGCTATAAAAGTAAATGATTTCATTCCAATTAAATTAGTACAGGGTGACTATTAATAAAGCACAATGTTGTATACAAAGAAACATTTTAGTTTGATTTTATGTATGTACTCTTTATCGTTTCAAATATTCGCAGGTTTGGAAATAACATACCTTAAAAATACTCCAAGTATGATGGACATATGTTACATTTAAACCTAATCCACATGCTCGACATGACAAGCTGATAGGACACCATGACACAAAAAAATGTAGGCGGGTAGCTAGTATTATGTAAAAATGGAATTTAAAATCTTTAAAAGGCTTCACATGTACCACGGTGCATGTGCTCTCTCAAATGACTGGACTGAGTAAAAGCGTTATTACAGATGGAGCATTTAAAAGGCTTTTCACCTGTGTGAATGCGCATGTGTATTCTCAAAACAGCCGATTCATTAAAATTTTTATGACAGATGAAACATTTGAATGGCCTTTCACCTGTATGAAGGCGCACATGCCTCTTCAAGTTACAAGACTGAGTAAAAGCCTTATTACAGACTGAACATTTAAAAGGCATTTCGCCTGCATGAATGCGCATGTGCTTTTTTAAATTATTATACTGTCTAAAAAGCTTATTGCAGGTGGAGCATTTAAAAGGCATTTCGCCAGTGTGAAGACGCATGTGCTGTTTCAAATTTGCAGACTGACTAAACGTATTATTACAAATGGAACATTTAAAGGGCTTTTCACCTGTATGAAGGCGCATGTGCTTTTTCAAATTACCGGACTGAGTAAAAGCCTTATTACAAAGGGAACATTTAAAAGGCCTTTCTCCTGTATGATGGCGCATGTGCTGTTTCATATCCCTAGACCGAATAAAAGCCTTATTACAGATGACACATTTAAATGACCTTTTGTTTGTATGAAGGCATTGGTGCTGTTTGAAATAACCAGATTGTGCAAACGTCTTATTACAGGTGAAACATTTAAATTGTAAAACAGATGTAGGAAAACTTCCCGATTCATCTCCTGTTAATATTTCCTCCTTTATTAGTGGATGATGCTCGATATCGATCGAAGGTTCATCTTTGATTTGTCTGGGAGCCGCTACTTTCTCTACTGCAGACGCATGGGTTTTGCACATCTCAATGTATACCGAGAATTCCTCGTAGTGTGATTTACATTTCTCGCAGATATTCTTATGTGATGATAGGATCGGATCCTGAAAGAAAAACGAAGTCTATTATATTCTATGAACAAGCGAGTCTCAGCTGGCTTATAAAATACCGCAAACTCGGCAAAGCACCGATAGCAAATTTTTAGGAAGTTTAATTAACTATGTGTACTCACCTCTAGGCTAATTACTTTCCAAAATCGCCATAACCTTTCCTGGATTGTCTGCACGGGCGCTTCTCGCAAACACCAATCGCACGAAGTCACATGAGTATCGCCCATTATCTGACAGTAGTACTTGATTTTCTGAAAATGACTAGACACTTTCCACCACAATTTTAAAAAGCGTTAAATTACCACGTACACGTACCACTCTTTCCAGTACAGCTAAAAAACCCAACACAAAACATATAGGTTAGGGAAGCAACAACATATATATATATATAGGTTAGGCAACCCAAAACTCATAAATTCACAGAACCAGTCACCAGAAATACACAGTATCGCAACGTTGCCACATTTGATATGAATTTGGGGGGCTAAATTAAAATTGAAAATGTTGAATTTCATAACCACCTTTAATATAGCACAACGCTTATAATTACTTCGCACGATCGATTAATTACTACTGTTAGTAATTTTATTATTTCAAACTCCAAATATTTATTACACTTTACAAATCCTTGGTTCATAATGCACGTGTGGTCGATAAATGAAATCAAGCAAATTCTGTATTCTCCAGCCATTTTTAGATTTGATCAATAATCTACCTGCCCCTTCTCACATAACTTTCACAGTGACACCATATTTGGAGTAAAATATACCCCTCTCTAACAACACATTGGAACATTGAGGAACTGTGTATATCTAATGAGTGTATATTTAATGAAATAGTCATACAACATGCGCCTTAATTGACATTTCTTGTTTCTTCTGTATAGTAATGGATTCAGCGTTTTACATATAAACTTAATGCAGCCTACTCTTAAGAGTATTTAGAGTGATTTCAATAAAAAGTAATGCCTAGACCGACTTGACTGAGACCAATGTGGGCGCTAGCAGGTTGATCGTGATTGGTACCAGCCGTTTTATATTTTACCCCAAATATGTCGGCCTAAATAGTTATTTTTCATTCTCTCCCAAATATTTAACAGTTTGTAAGTAGTCAAACAATTTCCACATTTCCAATTTGAACTCACCCACCCAAGTTTCCACTCCAAATATGGCGGACAACATACTGTATATATAGTGACTGTAGTTTTCTCTATGGAATAATGTTACTCTATAGGGCTAGCTTTGATTTGAGGTCTCGCTCTTATAAATGAATCGTCCTTTTATTCAGTACTCTATGTAGGGAACAATGTACAAGTATTATCTTATAACAAAACTAAGCATTGTGATAGAGCAGAGGAGTGGAAAATGAAGGGCTTTTAATACAATTCAGAGTAAGTAAATTCATGTATGTACCAGTTTTGTCTCTCTGCAGAATGTTACGTTAATATCTACTGCCACAGATATCCTGCTTTCTTTAAAATCTGTCACTTCTATTACGAATTTACCTTTTAGCTTATAGTCCATACATCTGTGAATACACATTGTTTTACATTTCTTACACAGTTCCTTCCTTTTATTTATTATTTATATCACTTATAACTAAAATATCTTCCCCCTTTCAATCAATTACAATTGGCAGTTTTTCTCCATTAATCCTGGCTCTGTAATACCCAATGGTTCATTGGAATATTCCATTTTGAGTATCATTACAAATATAAATTATGTTTTATGTATAGCACAAACGAAGTGCACAGTGTGGCAAAAAATCCAACCATTAATTAATACTTTGAATGAGGTATTATTCATTTTTTATGAACTATACAGAACTCACTTGACTAATTATAAATCGGCAATAAATCATTTAGTCCTATCATTTTCTCATTTATGATTCATAAATTAGCCTTGTAAATATCCACAAAGTACTGCATGGGGTGATTCATCTTTTAAAGATTGATGAAGGACTTAAATGTTTTATTAATGTGTAATGGAGTTTTCAAGTGTACTGTATTTTTGTTTGTACCACAGTAAGAAACGTAGACCCTACTTATTAATGTCATTACTCTACTCACTATTGATTTTAAAACAATTTTCTGTTCATCTACACACCATTTGGTAATTTCAAGGCATTAAAATAAGTGTACATACATTATATCCACTTAGAAATCTACTCTCTAATGCAAATATTTTCACATTTAAACCGGAAGAGATAAAATGATAGGAGAGAGTATTCAGCATAAAATCAAAATGGTTTCACTATTTTTATCCAAGGATCTTTGTTCCTCAACAACACGAATTTATTGCAATGGTGGGTAAAAATGCTTGCAAATCTATAGGGACTTAATAATTTTCTTCAAAGTCCGCAGTTATGTAACTATTCTCACTATTGCAGCGTTTTTGTTGTTCTATTTTTAAACACTTGCTGTAATTGAATCTATTATTTAAAGTAGGAAGTAAGGCCACTTACTTATTAATGGTGACATTCAAAGAGTACATTGCATGTACCCACCACACAAGTTAAGCCATTTTCATACTGTTTGTATTTAAAATGTTTTAATCTACTAATTTAATCTACTACACTGAGTAACATTTTTTATATAATTTATCATTTGTTACCGTACATTTACCGTACACCGTACGTGATTTGTTAACCGTACATTTGATTATGTCTTTTAGACCAGCTAAACCACGTCATTCACTGAGTCCACATCCACTATAGGACCGTATTTTGTTGCTAACTTATTGCGCAAAGTACGATTTTATTGCTCCACCCCTTAGCATGGGATAGTCGATAATCTGCCTCAAGTCACGTAATCCACACTTGCATCTCCGCAGTCAATAGAGTATCGACTTGTACCAAGCGACTTATTGTATTGCTGACGATATGCACCTGCAGTAGATCCTTAAAACCAACCCTTCAAACCCTGGCACAATTCTCACAACAAGAATTTCGAAGCAAGCTGTTTACTTGCCACATTTAAAAAATATTTGTAGCATAAAAAACATCTATGACATAGGAGGAACTATTTGTTGTTTTACCATGTGTTTTATGTTATTGCAAAAAAAGATGTGAGACATGAATGGATTAATTACAATTCATATATCCAAGTACACATTTTACTACGAACACAGTACCTTTGCATTCAAATTTATATTGTATTTTATACAATATTATTACATACAATACAATTTGTATAAATATTTATTATTCAATAATAATAAGTCAAATGTATTGTAACGAACGCCCCATATAGGTTGCTGTTTTATGTAAAAACAATTGTAGTTGTTTACGTGATTGTAAATGTTAATACTGACATCAGTGTAGAACAAAATCTCTTTGTGTATGTAAAAGTGTTACAATATGTTGAACAGTCAAATTATATATAATTCATATAATTATTTGACATTCATTAGCATTCATATTGTTCATATTCACATGCTCGACAGGACAAGGTGATAGAACACTACAACAGAAAAAATCTAAGTGGGTAGCTAGTATTATGTAAAAGTGGAGTTTAAAATCTTTAAAAGGCTTCACATGTACCACGGCGCATGTGCTTTTTCAAATTACTGGACTGAGTAAAAGCCTTATTACAGATGGAGCAATTAAAAGGCTTTTCACCTGTATGAATGCGCATGTGCGTTCTCAAAACACCCGATTCGTTAAAATGTTGATCACATATGAAACATTTAAAAGGCCTTTCACCTGTATGAAGGCGCATGTGCCTCTTCAAATTACTAGACTGAGTAAATACCTTATTACAGAACGAACAACTAAAAGGCATTTCGCCTATATGAAGGCGCATGTGCTTTTTTAAATTATTAGACTGACTAAAAGGCTTATTGCAGGTGGAGCATTTAAAAGGCATTTCGCCTGTATGAAGGCGCATGTGCAGTTTCAAATTACTAGACTGATTAAAAGCCTTGTTACAGATAGTACATATAAAAGGCTTTTCACCTGTATGAAAACGCATGTGCTTTTTTAAATAACCAGGTTGTGGAAAAGCCTTATTACAGATGGTACATTTAAAAGGCTTCTCGCCTGTGTGAAGACGCATGTGCTGTTTCAAGTTGCCAGACTGACTAAAAGTATTATTACAGATGGAACATTTAAAAGACTTTTCGCCTGTATGAAGGTGCATGTGCGTTTTCAAACCATCAGATTCATTAAACTGTTTTTTACAGATGGCACAATTAAAAGGCTTTTCACCTGTATGAAGGCGCATGTGCCTCTTCAAATTACCGGCCTGAGTAAAAGCCTTATTACAAATGGAACATTTAAAAGGCATTTCACCTGTATGAAGGCACATGTGCACTTTTAGGCCACCTGATTCTTTAAAATTTTTACTACAGATGGAGCATTTAAAAGGCTTTTCACCTGTATGAACGAGCATGTGCCTTTTTAAATTACCAGACTGGGCAAAGGTCTTATTACAAATTGAGCATTTAAAAGGCATTTCGCCTGTATGAAGGCGCATGTGCTGTTTCATATTACTAGACTGAATGAAAGCCTTATTACAGATGAAGCATTTAAAAGACTTTTCATCTGTATGAAGGCATTGGTGCTTTTTGAAATAACCAGATTGTGCAAACGTCTTAATACAGATGGGACATTTAAACTGTGAGAAAGATACAGAAGAACGTCCTGACTCATCTCCTGATAAATTTTCCTCCTTAATTAATGGATGATACTCGATATCGCGCGAAGGTTCGTCTTTGATTCGTCTGGAAGCCACTATTTTTTCCACTGCAGACGCGTGGGTCTTACACATCTCGATGTATACCGAGAATTCCTCGTAGTGTGATTTACATTTTTCGCAGATATTCTTATGGGATGATCGGATCGAATCCTGAAAGAAAAAAATGATGTCGATTATATTCTATGAGCAAGCGAGTCTCGGCTGCCTTATAAAATAGAGCAAACTAGGCAAAGCACTAATGGCAAATTTGTAAGGAGTTTAATTAACCATACTCACCTCTGTGCTAATTATTTTCCAAAATCGCCATAACCTCTCCTGGATCGTCTGCACTGGCGCTTCTCGCAAGCACCAGTCGCAAGTAGTCACATGAATATCGCCCATTATGAGACGGCAGTACTTGTTTTTCTGAAAATGATCGGGCACTTTTCAACACAACTTTAAAAAGCGTTAAATTAACACGTACCACGCTTCCCAGTACAGCCATAGGGTATTGTTCAGTGCAGTACAGCTAAAAAACCCAACACAAAACATATAGGTTAGAGCAGCCACAACATATATATGTTAGGCAACCCAAAATTCATGCATTCACAGAACCAGTCACCAGAAATACACAGTATCACAGAAATTAAATCAAGCAACTTCTGTATTCTCGAGGCATTTTTTTTTTAGATTTGAGTAATTATATGTCTGTCGCTTCTCACATAACCTCCATAGAAAAATATCCACCAATATAACAAATAACAGACGTACCAACTGTTATATTTGGGGAAAAATGGAGAAAATAACTAGATAGGCTGCCATATTTGGAGTAAAAGACACGTCGACGTTCCAGCAGTCTAACAAATGCTGAAGTAGCGACGTTCATAGTAATTCTGGGTGCAATAAATCATAATACCATTGAATTTACACGTTACACTTTGGTAAGCTGTCAGCTGCAAATGGACGGATTTTAAGACTGTATTATTGGCTTTCATTTAAACTTTGATTCCAAAAAGGTCCCAATCTGAAACGAATACTTTACATACAGTTTTGTTTGACTGAAAACGACGAAAAAGCAGAGAAAACGACACGAAGGCATTCAAAATTCATCGTGTATTAAAACGAGGTAGGTAAAAATTAAACAGTTATAACACCTCCGAGGCTAACTCAGCAGCTTGGACCTGAAGTGTATGGCCACGTAGGCGATGACGACGGAGAAGCCGACGGCGAGGAACTCGCACGAGACCCACGGCCCCGAGTAGACCCCCGGGTGGTGCACGGAGAGCGTCGCGAACTCCCCGACGGCGCCGCGGACGTCCTCGCCGGCGCGCAGGCCCCTGCGGACGGCCGCGTAGCCGCCCTCGTCGTAGACGGCGACGGCGATTTCGCCGACGGTCGCCGCGCGCGCGTCCTCCGTCCAGCTGAGCTGGTAGCGCCCGGGGCCGACCGACGCGACGGGCACGACGGCGTCGCCGCCGAGGAGGCCGTACAGGTTGCCGGCCTCGCCGCGCTCGCACCGCACCTCGAAGTTTATGATGTAGGCGATGTGCTTGAGGACGGTCGCGTCCCGCGTCGTGTACGTCGTCTGGAGGACCTGGGGGCGCAGGCACTGCTCGGAGGAGGTCGCCATCGCCGCCAGGGCGCAGAGGAACGGGAGGAAGCGGGGCCTCCAGCACCTGGACATGTCGGTTTCGAACGGGGAAGAGGGATCGATACGGAATCGGCGCGCGCACGTCGTCGAGGGGTGAACTTTCAAATTGCGTCACGGGACGAAAGGTTCACTAATAAGGCTTGTTCCGAGACGCACGGGATGGTGGTTATTCTCTGTTCTTCAGTAGGAATTGGAATTATGTTCTAATTACAGTCATTAAATATACATAAGCAACGCAACGGGCAAATCTTTACCTTTATCCAGGTGAAATTTTGGTAAAAGCTATATATGATTAGAAAGTACATGAAATAGCTAGTTCGAAAACATCAATTATAATTTTAGGAAATGATCCGTGTAAAAGTTATAGCCTTTTGAAAATGAGACTTTCCACGAGACGTTTACTGCATGAAAATTAAAAAATCACCACTGATCAATATAGAACCGTAGACAACGATGTGCGCATTCAATTTTCGCCTTTCCTTTTAATTAAAAAAAAAAAATTTCATCTACATGGAAAGCATGAAGAGGACACCAATTTCTCTTTCTGCTACATCCATGGAATGTCCATCAATGGATATTTCCCAATAACACGTATAAATTAACAAAGTTTCATGGACATGTCGATTTTCATGGGAGTCTTCATTCATTTCACATGGAACAACAAAATAATCGCAGTATGCTACGCGACGAATAGCACTTAAAAGTTAGTGGTCAATCGACCGACGGGAACGCATTGAAACCGTATTAATTTGTAATTCTGCTAGTTTTTCCTAGAAAACAAAGTTAGGTTAAGTGGTTTGGTTCTGTTTGTATTTTTTTATAGAAACGTTACAAAGTACGACATATACGACATACGATATAAACGACGACGGTCCTTTAGCCACTACCTATCTCCGCTAAACACACGCGCATTTAAAATTTCAAAATGGCGAAGGAGCGAAAACCGGGCCATTTATAATAGGTTTTTCACTTATTTTTCCACACTCTTTTCACGGAATTTGAATATCGGTGTAAAGTTGAATCATCAAACGTTATTATTATCGTTTAACCCATGAGGATAACATACAAAAACATTTAAAAATTTCACCTTGAAAACCGGCAAATTTGACAAAACTTCTAATTTTATTTTTTTCCTCATAAATTACTGGTTTCCTAAAGTTACAATTATTTTTTCCAGCACCCTAACACTGTCCGCTTTTAATAAAAAAAATTGTTATTTTTAGATCGACCTGGACAAAGGAAAATTTTTACTCCGCAAGTCCGCCATATTTGGAGTAGAAATTTGGGCGGATAAATTTAAATTTGAAATGTGGACTTTCATACATTTTTCAGTTTACGCCACGTTTCTTATGGTTTTATAATAACTTCGCACAATCGATTAATTACTACTATTACTAAGTACTATTGTAAACTCAAAATATTTATATTTCACAAATCCTCGATTCATAACGCAAATGTGGTCGAGAAATTAAACTAAAATATTTCTGTTTTCTCTCAGGATCTGCAGATATCTTAAACATGTATTCATTTTTATGTAAGTATTGTTTTTGCACCACCTTACACAACAATCATTAGGCATTTTTTAAAGTTAAGGAACGATCTGTCTTTCACTTCTCACGTGACCTCCATAGAGAAATATCCACAAATCCTACAAACAGCAGACACACCAAAATATCTTTCCCTCTCTTTATAACAAATTGGAAGATAACATTGCGGTACTGTGTATATCTAGTGACTTAAATTAGAACCAGTGCTGTTGGGAACCTCCAGAAACCCTACGGAGGAAAATAACAGACAACCATCAGACTGCAAAAGAGATAAGGAACCAACCAAGACAACTCCATCTGCAGCTTCAAGAGTCCCATGAAATGAGGCAATCACCGCTTTTCATGAAGGGACTCTCTAAAGCCAAAGCAAAGGTGCTATCGCAACTAAGTAGATATCAGCTGCGCAGGGCAGTAGCACTGTACATAGGACACTGATAGGGGTGTGAAGCACAATCCGGCTTGCAGGATGTATGATGGAGAGGAAATCCCTTATATACTGTATAAAAGACGTCTAGGGATAACATTTGCTGAACTAGAAGCAACTACCGAGAGAAACCCGTTGAGGACCTCCTATGGCAGACGAGTCCTGTGACCGATTTCGGCTGAATAATCAGCCATCTTCAGGCTTCAAGATAGTGGTTATTGATTACCCCTAACCATTAACGTACTTGATACTATGAAATTGTGCATATTGACCTTAACCTTATTATCATCATAGGACAGACCAAACAGCAGTTGACTGTATCATTGGCGATATTACCGACAACGTAATAATCTGAGCACAAGCAAGGGGGCATCAGAAACCAGAATCGTTATACGAATATTTCATTTCCTTGAAGCTAGCACCATTCTAATTGGGAAAAACCCCCAAACTGCTAATCGGATTTGATCCCAGGAGAAAATCAGACAAGAAGAGTGAACATGTTTGAGAAAACAGCACTAAAAATACAGGACTGGTTTGTTATAAACCCGGACACGTCAAGGTATTACAAGGTTCACCGTTAAGATGTTAAATATGATACCTATGGAAATCGAATGAAGTACAGACCAATTTAAAATGGTTGCACCCGAAGAAAGACCCGCTATCCAGAAATTTTGGTGAGTGGATGAAATCCAGCTTATACTGACTTATCATTCTATTTCTAAACTAAGAGGTTATGGAAGTGGTAGTGCCGCTATCCTCGGTACCATTCCCATTTGACTTACTGTAGACGCAGTAGAAGCAAAGATTCCAGTCGTTCCATCTTCAACCTAAAATATTCCTATTTTAGTGAGAAGAAATTTCACCGAGACGATCAACGTTGGTATGTTGAAATACAAAATTCTTTAAGTGCGGACATGACAACCTATAAGTGAGGTTATGTACGGATTTTGATCTCCGAACCGGCATGGAATATCTACTCCTGGGATCTGTAATACGAGATAGTACATACTGTAGAGATATAAAAATGAAAATAGTACAGGGAAAGTAGCTACAAAAACACTTAATGGATTGATACACAACAACGCTCTTATTAAAGAGAACAAAAAAGAATGTTTTAACGCATAATGCAAGATACCACTTTAGAAGTATGGCCAGTAATCACTACAATAAGGATAAAATTAGAGCAAAGACGCCAACATGTCACTAAGAACGTGGGAAATATGGCAACGCATGGGAATCCTCCGGGAGAAGACTGGCCTAAGACGGGAAACATACATGGGACACGGGATGGTCGAGTGGGCGACTGGTTATGAGATGTGGAAGGCAAAAATGGCGAACTCATAAATGGGATAGTGTCGAATAAGTAACAGGAAACATAATAGCATAGCATTAAAAGTAATGGTGCGTAATAGGAAACTGGTCTTATTCTGCATGGAAGTTTATTTTTACATACGGTAAGAACAGGAAGTAATATGTATTTTTGAGATCTTTTGAAGTCCGCTCGTTATACGGTTGTTTCGAACTATTTTAGAATCTTTAATTGAGTGGTCGTTCGACGCCATAGTGGTACTAAATTTTAAAATAAAACGAAATGTAGGTAATAACTTTTTAATTGCTCTAGTAAATTCGCAGTTAAATATTATTATAGAACTAATTAGGTTGTACATATGTTTGTTCGTTTAAAAAAATATCGATTTTGCTAATGAATGGTAAAACAACTTGGTTGAAAGTGCCGTTGTCGTCGAATTTTTTGAAGATCTCGAGAATTTAAATATTCGCCCAGCCTCAAAATTACATCTACTCGACTTCACCTAATTCAATGTTCTTTCACGACTTTGTATGGTTTTGGATTAAGAATATATTTATCGGTTGGTACCTTTGCCCCTATTTACACAATGTTGCGACCGTATACCCAGTGGTGCCAACAAAACAGAGTTTCGCCAGAAGTGGTTATGTGGGCCAGAGAAAAACCTTCGTCCCAGGAGAGGTTCAGATAAAGAAAATAACACACCGGCAAATTTACATTAAAATTAAATCGAATATAATAATAAATAAAACTAAATTAAACATAAGATAATCAAATTGACATAAATTATAAAATGATTATGCCGAGAATTGCATTGTTTTGTAGTGTATCTGTGGTGAATCACAATAATTAAACAATTACAACAGGAGTGGTATAAGCATTGGAATCAAGTATGTAAAATATTTATATCAATATATGGAGGCAATAATCAAACAGTAGATTATTAAGAATTTAATTTGAGAAAAATTGATGATATAACACAAATTCAATAAAAAAACAATAACTATATGTTAACGCTCTAAACTACTAGACATTAGGTAATGATGTACAAAATATAACTATTCCTTGATTGACTTACAATTTTTTTTTAAACAACTGCTGGCTGCTATCAAAAGTTGTGATTTTTGCTCACTTTCATTAAAAGGGAATGATATAATTTAGAATTGTTTTATTAAAGTTGTCGACGCGCGCGCGCGAGTTCCTCTTTTGTTACTCTTTAAATTTTTTTGAAGGTTTTGTTTTAAAATCCACAGCCAGGGGTGACGACCTTTTATTATTATTTTTTTATTTAAAAAGTCTCCTCTCACCTTTTGCGGGAGACACAACATTGGTCAGTTTAAAAATAGTTCATATATCACTACAACTGCCGTTCTCACGACCAACTTTAATTCTCCCCCTCGCCCTCTTCCAGTTTTCGCTTTTTGCCCCTCGAGACTGAAACAAATGAGAACGTTTTGTTTGTCTCCTTATATCCACCGCACTACGCTTATAATGCTACGATTAACGAATGGTTCTTTTCACTTACCATCTGGAGATTGTGCAGCACCGTCCTCACCGTCGCCGTCTTCCTCCTCCTCTTCCTCGATACCATCCTCGTCTTCTTCCTCTTCTACTGCCTCATAGTCTCCCTCATCGGACATCTCGTCTAAGTGCTCGGAATACACCGCGCCCAAACCGACGCTTTCATCCATATCTTCACCTTCTTCCGAACTCTCCTCCTCTTCCTCTGATTCATCTTCATTACCGTTCACCTCCTCGTCAGCATCGCTGTCGTCCTCAGCCTCATGATCTTCTGCATCGTAACTGCAAGGAATGCTCAATTATAACATAACTGACGACTCTGATGGTATTTTACAAAATAGTTGGACAGCAAACTTACATCTCGAGTAAACCTGTCTTAAACAACTTCCTAAGGTCTGTTTTATGTTTTTAACAACTATTGAATTAAAGCGTGACTATGCGACTACGCCGGAATAAACCAGAAATTTTGAAAGGGCTCAAAGCGAACTTGACACTATAACACTGGTACCGTACTTTAATCCTCTAAAGCACTGTAGACATTCATTTAGAGATCTTACCCATCGAGGTACTTAAGGCTAGGTAACATCTTGAACACTTTCTCTCTGTAGTTTTCGATTGTGGTAGCCTCATTGTTGAAGAGATCCAGATTTTTTAAGTGTTTGAAATTCTTCAGCGGCTCAAGAGTCGCCAACTCTTTGATCCTGTTGCCGCTCAGGTTGAGGTGTGTAAGTAATGGGCTCGACTCGAGGAGGTTCAAGCCATTGGCTATCCTGGAAACGAAAAGAAATTAGCTTTTGAGCATACAGTTCGTCGTTGGATGTTTCCTACCTGTTGTCACTCAATTCGAGTTTCTTTAGGTTGGGCAGTTTTGGGAAACCCTTCAGCGACACGAGTCCCACGTTTATCAGGGACAGGCTCTCCAGGTTGACGAATTCATCTGTTAAACCGGCGATGGATGAACTCCGGCAGTTGTCCAAGATCAGCTCTTTGATCTATGGGAAAAATGAAAACACATTAATTCTCTGGTGCAATACGTGCCATTATATTCGAATAAAAATTTTACAAGGTGGTTATTGGTCGCCATCAAATAGTGATATGGTCGAATTCGTTTTAAGTTTTATGATTTCCAATAGGAATTAAAACACCATTGGCTGTAGAAGAGACAAGAAAAGTAAATGTGATAAAATGTTAGAACAGACACTAGATTATTAGAGGATACGCTCATATGCCAGTTGCTTGATGTATGGTCGGCACTGTAGCTAAGCAGACTGGTCACTTATGGGAATCATTTTAATTAGGACTGAAGTTGCTATCAGTAAAGAATGCCGGAATCGATTAATTTCCAAAGAAACATCTAACACATATGCACCGTTCATCATATACAGAATTTCATCTTTTCTTTCTAATAATGAACTACAGAGTGTAACGCTTTATATTCGAAGCTCAACGATTAAACCAAAACCACACATGAAAATGTCTGTTCAGGCCATATTTTCCCCCATCCAGTTTTCAACAAGTCAGCTTAATTAAATTCCAATTTGCACTCCAAAAATCCATAAAGATCACATTGAACAAGTAAATACACAAACCTGGTAGCAGGTATTATCGGTTTCTTTGTACGTTTGACCAGTTACCTCTGAATGTTTGTTTACATTATAGTTTATCGATTTCAATTTTATAGTTTGCATTAAATACAATCGTAAAGACTGTCATACAATCATACAGAATACATGTGTACTTAATGTGGGGATCGATGGATCGTAATGAATCAACACAAGAAATGAACTCTTTAAGAGGTAGAAGCAAGCATCGAAATGGCTCAATTCGCTGTTACATCTAATCGTTTCTCCTATATGGAATAGTCTTCGAAATGTGGCTACATAGAAGAATTCTAAGCATCCTATGGACAGACTGAGTCACTAACGAGGAAATCTTACGCAGAATGTCATTCTAAAAACAACTAACAACATGGATCAAAGTATGCAAGCTCGAGCACTTCGGACATGTTACGAGGGAAGAGAGCTATGAACCGTTGAAAGTGATTATGTAGCAAAAGATAGATGGCAGAGGTGTGGGACGACAGTAGTCCCATATGGCAGTATTGCCATGGCCTTGTAACTTAAAAGAATGGTTCGAAGACTGGTGCAATAAGAAGATATTATAACTTGAATAGAAAGATGTTATCGTTTCCCCAAATAACAAGCGCACTGTGCCGCTGTTTGTTAAAAAGGGCCAAAATTGCATGTATAACAGGTGGATTAATATAATGGAAGGAAAATGAAGTGCTTCCTCCATCCATGCATTACAATTCGGATTGGTCCCGATAATGTGAATTCTATTGTAAGCAAAAATGAAGTGTAAATGTAAAAAAGTGAAAATTGTAAACAAACATGAAATCCACCAAATAGTGATTGGCCAAAAACTGCATTTGCGTACTCTTGGATTAATGATACGTAGGTTGTGATCAAAGGAGCCCAATCAGACTAGAAATTGTATTGTGTACTGAGATCAATAACACAAGGAGTTTTGATCCTCAATTAATCTAGCTCTAGCAAACTAGTCCACTGTCTAAATTACAGCTCTTCATAGTAATTTAAAACATTTCTATAGAACAGCTATTAATCATGACTATAAATTTATTTTGTGGATGTATGGAAACATAGCAGAATATCCATTGACGGTTAGTGTTTGAACAATAACATTTTGTTGCTGATGACGCTTTCTCTCTTCATAATATTTTAAAGCCGTAATACATTTAACCGAAGAGACATAAGAAAGAAACATAACTAAAATTACTTTTAAATTTCTAAGAATATAATTAGTAATTCAGTTTATAAAATCAAGTGTGAACGCTTTCACCTTCCTTGCGTCATACAAGTGAAGTAGAAGCTAGAGTGTTCCGTATGAATTGCTAGGAAACACCGTAATAGATCATCCAACAATGTTAAATAAGGATATTCCTCATACGAAAGAAGGTGAGAGAAAGAAATGCACCACTAAAGAGTTAATTCAACTCGTAAGGGGATTAACAACGCAGATCGGTGAAACGAAGCGTCCCTCAACTTCCTAAATGGTCCGCTTGATATGTAAATGGTCAGGGGCCAGGTTATCCCGGAGACCGTGTATGAAATAAGAGTGGAAAATTTTGCCATCAAGTGAGGTGCGTCTCATGTTATCCTATACAAACAACCTGAAACATCAAAAAATAGTTAATGACTCGGTTATACCCGGGATCTCAAGAGGCAGTGAAACAGTGTGCAAGAACGCCCTGAAGGTACTGAAAACAACTGATGGCTCCTTCAACGAAGAAGAAATAGAAAGAAGATATCAAGAGTATGAAACCACTATGGTGGTGTTAAGTGTAGATAGGAAAATTGATGTACAAAAGAAAAGAGAACAGCCAGACAGTTTACAGTTCGAGAGTGCAGGAAAAAAAATTGTATGGTATGGTTTTGCTGGGAAAAAGGACGTTGGTTCTCCCATAAAAATATGTAGTGTCTATCAAGTACAAGACATTATGAGGAAAATTAGAGAATAGTTATAGAATCTGGTTACTTTTTTCTTCCCATTTTAACCGCAACATTAAAAGCTGTCTTACTAAGTGTGGTGGTTTCATGTTTTATATTAAAAGTGAATTCTTTGTAAGTGCAAATATAGAAAAGGAAAATTATTGTAATTTTTAAATGCCAGATTGATAATATCAATGCCACAATGTTTCCAAACCTGCTTTCATATGGAACCTACAGCACTACCTCTACAACCGAAGAGAAACATGTGATGTTGAATTATTTTGTGTGGATATTAATATAGATCTTCTCAAAAGTAAATGTGAAATAACTAGTAGTTAATATATTAACATATTTATCTTAATAGATACGTTAATATCAAAACTAGGGCCAATGAAATTAGTCACTCTTGTATCGATCCCATTTCTGTGAAATCTAGGCTAAACTCAGAGGATGTCATCTTAAGTGGGGGTCACTCTGATCATTTCCCTATTCTTACAAAACACTGCACTTTCAAAGTCCAAATGAGCTGTAACAAGAAAATTTATTAAAAGCATTCATATGAAAGCTCTTAGTACTAAGCTGAACTATGAGAGATGGTAGAAAGTATTGAAAGTTGGTGATCCTGAGTTATGTGCTTCACTGTTTTCGGATAAAATTACTATTTATGTGAACCAGGCACTACATGTACAGATTATTGAAACCTTGGATCAGCGAGGATATTCTCGATTCCACAAGAAAGGGGTAGTTTCAAGTAACTCGTGACTACGGGAATAGAAATGTTAGTGTATACATTATCGTAGAGTAATAATTTCTGATAGAACCAACCATTTTAGAAATATCTTACAATCCCAAAATGACTAGGTAAACTATTAGAAAATGCACAAATGAAATGGACTAGAGTGATCAGAATATTTGTAAATATATTATAGGGAACAATGAAGAAATGATTACTAAAGCTATCAATACTGCCGAGGAATTCAATAAATACTTCTGCTCCGTAGGACCTAAGCTAGCCAATGAAATTCAAGTTTCAGATAATTATTCTTTCAAACAATAAATCTCGACACACCTTTTAAAAACCTATTGAAGAATACTTAATTAAAATTATAAACTCCTTGAAATTGAAGTCATCAGGTTTATTGGCAGTACCTCAAATGATATACTTAAGCAACCTAGGGAGTCTTGACTTAACCCCTTCAGTTAATAAATCTAATTTTTCTAGAGGCAATTTCCTTAATATCTCTAAAAATATGATTGCCATAACACTTTATAAATCAGGCAGAATGGAACAACTTGCTAATTATCGTCTTATTGCATTAACTAGCTCTTTAAGTAAATTAATGGAAAAATGTTGGAAACTTTGTTTATCCCAGTTTGTAAAGTCTCCTCATCAATACCGATTCAAAGGAAATTGCAGTACGGAGGATGTTTTGATCAAGGTGTCAATTTACAACACTCGGTTGAAAAGAATTATCATATTTTTAGACTTAGCGAAAGCATTTGACACTATTCCTCACCGTACGCTGCTCGAATGTATACAAGAGAAAAGTATAACAGGTTTGTCCCTTCAGCTAATTAAGTCATAGTTAATAGATATACGTCATCACGTTACAATAATCAAGAACCTCAGTTCTCAATATCTTATTATGGTGTTCCACAAGGTATTGTGCTTGGCCCGTTTTCATTTACACTGTACATGGATGGTTTGTTCTCCGTTATTCCCGGAAGTAATATAGTTTGTTGTGAAGAGGACACCTGCCTTTTAGTGAATGACTATAGTTGAGAACGAGTGAAAAAGACTGACATAGGTTGTTGAGAATTGGTTTGATGCCAGCTTACTTACGCTTAATACGGAGATGTCAAAGCTTATATTGCTTTGCCATGAACAAATCTAGTCTACTTAATTTTAGTGATACTATCATGTATAAGTTATAATGTAATGATCTCCTACAATACAGTGGTGATACAATAATCGAAAGAGTTAACAGCACAAAATGCCTAGGAGCGATTTTTGTTAGTAATTCAAAATGAGATTATCACACTGACTAGATCAATAAAAAAATCCGTAAGTTAATACATTAATTTTACATATCGAGGCAATCCACGTTCAAAAATAGTTTAGGCATCTCCAAAAATTAGCTGAATCTATTCTTGGTTTTGGGATTTGCCTTTAGAAGTGTCCTAAATCCACTGATTATTACCCAAAGCTGTGTTGAAATTTTGACTGTAAACTTTTCTATGTTTAAAGTTTCGTGAGTGCTCTAAATACATCAACTATACATGTTATCGGTAATAAGGCATTTTTGTACCAATAAAATAGTTCAAACTAGTAATAATTTAGAAATAGCTGCACGAACCCAAGGTAATGATTAGCTCTCAACTCTCAAGGTGAAGTATCCATCGGTAAAAGATCTCTTCTTTTTATGCCTTCAAAAGCCTATTAATTTTAAGAAGAAACCTTTTTCTACAACTAAAGAGTATGTTAAGCCATGGATTCTGCAAAATAGTTTTACACAGTCGTTTTCCGATAAAATTTTTTACAAGTCTTTGAACCAACGGTTTACTACATTAGGAGCAATTCGGTTAAACATGCGGTCATAACTCATGACAGTAGTTTCCTGGAATAAATTGTGCTTAAGGTGTAATTAAGTTGAACGTTTTAGAACAAAGTTGTTTTAAATATTATTTGTAGTATGAACTAGATAGTCCCTGATGCACTAGTGTAACAAAGCCTTGGTCGAATAAGCCATGAAACTTTTAAGTTCATATTGCTTCACAGTATAACTTTGTTATTAAATACTATACTATTACTTACTATACATACATACTAAGTGTTGCTCCACACAAAATTAAATATATTGTGTTAGCTATTTGCTACTGCCATGATTTTTTGAGAAAAACTAGTCGAACCCATAGTACAGTACTAGTACTATTATGCCATTACTATTATTACTTATTATTACTATTGTAAGAGCATCGGAAAATTACATGAATTATTTTAATGGAAATGGAAAACTATCCTAGCAAGAAGAGAGATAAAAGTGGGAAAAGCATTAATGGACCTATAAGAAATTATAGAAAAAATCAAGAAACATGGTTTTATAGTCTAATTCAAATCATCCACATCATTAATGATTTCATTTAGCCTTTCGGTAGTTTGTAAATTTAGAGACACTGTCAATATGACAATAGAGTGTCTTAAGTAAGGTGTAATACCTACAAGGTAAACAAATATTTAATTTAAAGTAAACTAGCGTAGAATTTGCAAATCTGTTTATGTTTTTGGTGGAAACCATTTATGAAATCCACATCTCAGTTTAAACATCTTTTGTAGACACATTATTATAATTTTTACTTTTAAAAAGTCACACTTATACGATTCTTCATATCCTTACTGATATAATCATGGTCTAGAATTTTGCAAAAACATGATCGTTCTCAAACCAAACCTACGGACAATGTACGAATCATGAAAATAAGACACTACGACGGCCAGGCAAAAGTGAAGATCAGCGATGAAATCTCTACGTTCGTGGATGGTAAAAGATTTCCGACGAAGACCTGTTCCTCCACTTACGCCGTATTAGAGATGTTGTCAACCGCATACCTCATCACTTCAAATACCGTTTCATATGGGGTTCTTTAAAGGTACGTTGTAGCGTTCTAAGGGAGGAAACATGATGTATTAGTATCCATGTGTTCCAATTACATGGTTTGGTCCCGGTAATGTTTATACTGTAAACTATAAGAATACGAAAAAGAAAAATAATTTTGTGATTAAAGCAATAAGAAGATGCCTTACAACAACATCAATAATAGAGGGGGCTGGTGTTCAATTATGGTGCTGATGTATGTAGTGTGTTGGTTTTTGTAATAGGAGAGACTGGGGGCCTACTTTGATTAGAAATTGTGTATAAATTACTGAAATAAGATGTTTTACCGTTTAATTATGCGGCTAGTTTGGAAAAATGGATTCTACAATAAGTTGTGATAATAAATAAATGGAGACCAATGCATACAGAAGTGATCTTGTGATTTGAAAAAAGATAAGGAATCATACATAACATCAACAGGAAGGTGTGGTAACCAGCCTATGGTTCCCTTCATTAAAAAACATAAGCTTCGCGTATCTATCTCATGAGATACATAAAGCAAAGTAGGTCAGAGATATGCCGAAAACTGTAGCACGTCCACAATATTCAAAAGAAAACGAGGCGTTTGTTTATGATGTCCATCTTACATGTGAAAGATTTGGGGTGTGTTGTTATTACCCCACCGAGGGAAACTCGAATCAGGAGGAAGCCAAAGTATGAAGCCGTTCCCAAAGATACAATAAATACGGTCTACAGTTAAGATAAGATAAATTCAGCGGCCAGGACGCAGCGCCGGTGAAATGGCCGGGAAGACTGTTGAATCGAGTCCCAACGTGCGTGCGTGTTATCGGGGGAAGAAGGCGAATGCAAAGCCGAAACGCCGCCGACGACTACTTACGTCTTCCGGGTTCTTGCCACGCTTCTCGAGCTCGATGCGCTTCTCCATGTCCCCGTCCTCCGGAGGCGTACGCGGCGTGTGCGTCGAAAACTGAACACCAGCAGCAGGGGTACGGGTCTCGCTTCTACTCTCTTCGCTCGTCTCGGACAGGACAGGTAACGCAGGTAACCTCTCTCTCGCCCGTCGTCGCGCGTAACTCCTGCGTCCTGCGATCCGAAGAAGAAAAACCGCTCGCCGCCGCTTCGATGGAGAGAGAGACAGCCGAGCATCGATTAGCCACCGAAGCGTTCTGGTCAATGTCGCGCTAGAGGGGTACCCACAATAACACCGTCGCCATAGGTGGCGGGAGAATTATCGACCAATCAGCGGGCGCGCCGAGACCTCCGCAGATTTCGAGGTTATGTCGTCTTGTTGACAACTCCGCGCCGATCGCGACCCGTACACGTCCTTCCCTTACTTAAAACGCATTTATCCACCGTTCGGCATCCTCAGGAACTTTTCCCGAACTCCCATTTGCTAAATCTTTCTCGATCACGCTGGTTTTCAGATTTGCGCGCCAAATTTCAAACGCATCGTGGCGTCTCCGTACCATTAATGTAAAAATCCACCTGTCCCGCCTGTCGGTCGTTGGTCCTTTATGTTTGTTGTTTTTTCTCTCGTTTAAAGGAAAAGCATGTGTGGTTTTGTAACCGAACAACTGGCGTCCGTGTATGAACGACACGTTCGTATCCAAAAATTACAATTTTTGTTATATTTGAAACGACGTACGTACATGTGGATTCATGCGCAATCCTCATACGTCCAAAAATGGCTGAATGTTTCTATCTTCAATTGTTTCAAAACTGAAAATTGAGTTATGTATTTACTTTTACAAATCAATTGACGCATTTGGTGTATTTATCACATCTAAATAGTGATTCAAATTCAGTCATCTCTTATTTCTTGTTTATAATAATAATGAAAACTCCCGCCATGCATGACGATGACATATCCTTTTGCATAATTTTTTGTAATTAGGGTAATATGAGGCCGTGAGGTCACGGAGTACATTTTCTTCTTTAAATCCTTTAAATTGATGTTTACACTTTTGTAGCCGAGAGTCTTGTATTGCCCTGGAAATTGCTAAAGCAAGGTAAAAAACATGCTAATTTTGGGCGCGCTATTCAAATTTTTGACAACTCAAAAATGCGACTTTTCTTCATTTTTTTTCAGACACCAGATTTGCTGAAAAATATCCTTTGAACAACCAAGTTCATGTAAAATTTCATCAGCTTTTAGATAACAATGTTGATGAATCCAGAAATAGACTGCAATTACGTAAGTAATTACTCATGTAAATAACACAATAAATAATAATTGAATAATTACAATTGTAATATAAGAAATTGTTAATTACGTTTATAGAAACTTCGAATTTATAAATTATTTTCACTTATAAATTTCATTGATGGCTGGAAATACTTGATTAATAAGGAAAAATAATTTTAAAAAAAGGAAATAAACAAAAATTACTTTTGGCCTGTGTCACTATGATCACTAATGCAATTTAAGCAAATAAAATTAGTCAATTTTTCCTGAAATACACACATTTTTCTCTTGTCCTGAACTTACTAAAACATTCCAAACAATAAATGTACAGACTACTTTCACCTTCATCGTCACTATTACTACTATAACAAATTTCAGTTTCTTTCTGAGTTTTTAAACATTTTTTTCTTTATTATTATTTGGATTTTTAGCCAGTTTTTGCCTATTTTTTTTTTGTTTTTACTGCAGCCTTTTTTCTTTCAGATTTTTAAAAAGCAAAACGCCAAACTTTGGCGAACTAGCCCCGAAAAAAATTGGCGAACTAACCCTAGCGCCATGTTTAACGATCTCAACGTGTTTACAAAAAAGTATTTAAAACTGTCCATTAACTTCTGCTCTATTTTTAACATTTTTTAATAGGGCAGTTCCTTTCCTTGCTTAGGCAAGGAAAGTTAAGGAAGATTAGTTTCATGAATTTTCTACGAGAGTCAATACGCTAATCAACACTTGGTTGAATGATACGTAAACATTACTTTAAGTTTTATTAAGACACTGGAAGAAGCAGCAGTAATAATCACTTCTTCAGTTTGTTTAACTCCTTTTTAAGTTGGCTCAGCTTTGTAAGGCACAAATCCCTCCAGTTCCTTCTTTCCTGAAACAAATACACCTCGATGAGCACATGCCTCTATATTCTATTAAGATAAATTTACTTTTAGTCTACCTAAGTAGATCTACTTGTTTAAGTCGTTATAACCGTTGGCTGAAGAAATTTTACCAAGGCGCGCAACCTAACAGGGATACGTGTTACGCGTTTTTGTTCCAGCTCGACCTAGCGTCGCCTATGTGTCAGAACAGTAAGCTTGAGTTCAGTAAGTTTTGAAGAGTATTTACAGGTTTCTGAAGGTGGCTAGTTGGCGAGATGTCGCCAATGTTGCTGATTCATTTAAAATGTTATAAAAAATGAGAGATTTTTTGAGTATATGTAATCAGTTTAACATTTTGAACTTATGAGCCTTCATCTACCTTCAGAAACCTGTAAATATTTAGTAGATCCAAGCTTACTGTTCTGAAACAGAGGTGGCGCTAGGTCGAGCTGACACAAAAACGCGTAACACGTATCCCCATTCGACTGCGCGTCTTGGTAAAATTTTTTCAGTCAACGTTGTAACAGACCTAAATTGCCTTAATTTTTCTCATTATATAATCTTAAATATAACGCAAGAATTATTTTTTACCTATTGTTTTTGGTGTTCTCCTCCTTTACTAAAACAAAGCTAAAGAAAGGTTTTTTAGTGTAGCTTCAAGGGGTTGGCAACAGGAGCAGATCGCCATCTTATCAACCAGCCGTCTTTCAATACTGAAGTTGCCTAACTACTCGTGACACCTTATGACCAATTATATGAAATTTGACAAGTGCGTTCTGTCATTAAGATATGAGCATTACAGCAAGGTATGCACACACTGTCACTCAACCAGTACTTGACTCAAGTAAAGCAGCACCTGCGTCAACAATTCTAGTCCTTCTAATTGTAGAAACGTTAATAAAAAACAGATAAGATGTCACAAGTAGTTAGGCAATTTCAACAATGAAAGACGGCTGACAAAAATCTGCAGCCATTTCGCCCTTGAAACTACCCCAAAAGACCTTTTTGAATCCGTTTTAGCACGTGAGGAGAGCGCCTAAAACATGGAGTAAGCCATACCTGCAGCTTCTCCAAGGGCACGTCGGCCTCGAGCTGCCTGGCGATGTCGAGCATGCGCTCCCCTTCGAACTTCGGCACGGGCTTGAAGCCCGACGAGACCGAGAACATCGTCGGGGCGTACCTCTCGCAGTAATTGACGAAACCTTCGGCGTTCAAGTGAGTCGTCTCGAGTATACCGAGGAAGGCGTACCTCATGCCCAGGCCGTCGGACATGACCTTGTCCAGGTCCTTCACGTCGAGGATGCCGTCGTTCACCAAGTGCCAGGCCTCGTTCAACAAGGCGTACCTGGAAGAAATCTGGATAGTTAATGGGGAAAAGTTGAAAGGTCCAGGGTCCTGCAGCTGTAACTGATAGTTAAAGTAGGCAAGAGATGTTTTCGTCCTTGGTCGAGAATTTTTTGGCAACTTCGCCTTCTGAAAACGACTCGATCATATTTAAATTTTCTGGATATTGTAGCCCAATGATGATAGCACTACGTTCAAAAGGGCAGCTCCAATACACGTATAGATATTACTCTGGAGTCCTCGACTAACAAGGAAAGGATGTATAGGTAGATGGGATCAGAAGTATACCAAACAAACCTGGAAGAAATCCAGAAGAGTCTTAAGCGGGTAATCATGAGAAATAACAGGAGAGGAGGCAGTCGTAATGGTGGAGCGAGGCCATCTTGGAGCTTCCATAGAGGGAGATAAGGCTCTGAAAATGACGGTCTAGCAGACTCAGAAAAGATGTAGCGACGAAAGAGCACATGGGGAACCTAAATAAGCTAAACAGCCTTTAAAAAGGAAAATTGAGAAAAAGAAGAGAAGAAACTGGAAACATTTTCCCCATAACTCAAAACTGTAAGAACTTAATAAAGGCCAGACTGGAGAAAGTGGTAACGCCATCAGTATAGGACATCTAGCATGGATGCTATTAAAGCAGTAAAGACCAGATGGTATGCCAGTGACGGAGCTACACCATTAAAACTTTAAACGAAGGCGTGGAATTAGATGGAGCCTACTTTCCAGCGAGGTATTATGGGTGTTCCACAGGGGTCGGTCCTGGGCCCGCTTCTGTACGAATCTCTTCTACAAAGGCTGATTAAAGCTAAACCTCTAACCAAAGTTATTAAGAATTGCAATGTAGTACCTATTTGAGAAATAGTTGTGGACTTTCTTTTGGTACTTTTTAAGTGGTTCCTTACTGTAGTCTGTTGACGGCGAATCCGGGAATTTCCTTGGAGAACGAGACTGGGGTTTGTCCAATCTCCTCCATGATCGCCCTGGTCCTCTTGGCCACATCGGGATCGGTCCACGGGGCGGGTACCACCTCGATGAGGGGTACGTAGTAGGGGGGGTTCACCGGGTGGGAGACGATAATATTTTTCCTAAGGTACAAAGAGATATTTACCATAAGTTACTGAAATGTACAGTAGTGTTAATATTCTTCTGGAAGTGGTACTCACTTGTTTTTCAGGTGATCGCTGAACGAGGAAGGCAAGAAAGTGGATGTGGAGCTGGATAGGATCGTATTCGGGGACGCGACATCGTCCACTTGCTTCCAGACTTTCCTTTTCAGTTCAAGATTTTCTGGGACGCATTCCTGGATCAATGTAGCGTCCTTGACTGCCTCTAATAAATTTGTCGAACCTAAAATTGATAAAAATATTGCAGAGTACCTTCGACTGAAGAGATTTTACCAATACGCCAATGTAATAGGGATAGGTGTTACGCGTTTTTGTTCCAGGTGGCCCTAGCGCCGCCTAGGTGTCAAAACAGTAAGCTTGGGTCTACTAAGTTTATAGGTTTGTAAAGGTGTCTAGTTGGCGAAATGTCGCCAACGTTGCCGATTTATGCGAACAGTTGAGAAGTTGTGATAAATCAAAAGTATACAATATGAACTTTACTAAGCACGACTATAATACGCATAAGTCAACGCTCAGAAGTTTAAAATGTTAAACTGATTACATATACCCAAAAAATTTCTTATTTTTTACAACTTTTCACATGAATCGGCAACGTTGGCGACATTTCGCAGGCCATATTGTGGAAGCAAATGAACAAAATCCAATGTATTGTTTTTTTAAAGAAGTGTCATTTCGAGTACTTTTGAATGACGTTTGTTGAATGAAATTTACGAAAAAATGGCAAAGTTATTCAATTTGTTTTTAAGCTAAGAATTTGTTACTATTTTTAAAAAAATCCTGACGCTCTTCAAACGAACCGATTTAAAAAAATTTGGTGACATTCGAAAGTAGTAATGCCCTTTTATACGTAGAAAAAACAGCGACAAATTTAAGAAATTTTTTGAGCCCTCACGATATTTAAAAAAAAATCGATTTTTTTAAAAGAATGCTGGATTGCAAAATTATTGTGGGAAAACTACCGAACCGATTTTAACGAAATTTGGTGTATTGTTTGCTTGTGTCACTAAGTTATTCTTGGCCAAAAATGAAGGTTCAAAAAGCAATCTAGATAATTAAAAAAAATTATGGTTTTAATCCATAAAAAGTTAAAAAGTGGTTTTTCCCTAATTTTTCACATTTTTATTTTTCATTCTTCTTAACACAAATTTTTAAAGTTACGCGTATCGAAATTTTATTTCTGAGGTCATTTCTGAGACGTTCGCACAAAAATTAGGGAGAAATGTTACAACCAATCCAATGCCTTCTTTGGCAGTCCCGACTGAACTATTAGGCCAATCAATAGAGATATTTCTTGTAATTAAATGGTATAGCAAACCGTTAATACAATTTTTTTTTAAATGTCCTATAGATGAATAAAGCCCAAATGCCAGCCAAAAATTCTGAATAGTTTATTTGTTATCAAAAAACACTCAAAAAGTGATTTTTTGATTTTTTGCTTAAATCATGAAAAGTATTGAATAGATCGCGTTACCGTAAGTAGGATATTTGTAGAGAATTGAGAAACCTTTAAAATGGCGTTTTGCAAACGGCGATTGGACCATTTTTAGTTGAGAAAATCCGGAAAAACCGTGAAAAATGACTTTTTTTTAAACTTATAACTTTGACGTTTATTGATATTAAAATATGATAGTTCAGTATATGTATTTCAGTCAGGTTTAAGATGAAATTAATCACGTAAATAGTTTTAGACAAATTCGTCAATATCTTACAAAATGAATTATACCAACTGTAATTATTAAAATTAATATAATTTAATTTTCTCAATGGATTTGAAAAGTATAAATTATAAGTTTCAATTCGCCAATCTTATATTTTTGCGGAGCAGTAGTAGTGGGGGAACGATGCATTAGAATAGAAGAGTTGCGGGTTGCATACACCGGGCGCAAATGTATTATACGTGTAGTCATGTAAGAATTATTTTATTTTTAATCAAAACGTTTAAACTTTTGAGATTTTTTTGAGTTACATTTTCAAAATTACTTGACTTGCAAGAAAAGGACACTGACTTAAGTCAGTCAGTGACTCTAAAAGCAATATAATACAATAATATCATGTAATCTGCGAATACACCGACGCTCTTAGTAACCCACTACTTAAGATAACATTTGTATCACGTCATAAGCATACTGTGTAGAAATATTTTTATCACATTTGTTAAGACTAATCTGTTACCTTCTATCAAAAGTTCACTTCGCTTAATTACACAAGAAAAAGTTAGAACGAAAAATTTCACTAAAATCTCTCTTTTCAAAACAAATTCATATGCAGAGCACGTTTCTATTCGAACAGGGCATACCACCACTATTCTTTCTATTACAAATTCTCCATTAGACGTTTACCTTTTATAAGAGCGAATTGTTGATCAGCCGTAAGGGAACCCCTCAGGAGTTTTTCCTGTTCCAAGGATCTGAGCTGCCGTTGGATGTCCTTTAGGGCCTCTTCGATCTGCTTCGGTTCGATATCGTATATGTTAACGTTGTAACCCGCAGATGCAAATATCATCGACCAGGACCTTCCGATAAGGCCGCTGAAATCAGAAAGTTAAGTCATCTTATATCATAAGTAACGAGTGGTTTTTTTTATATCTAATTACGTGATAATGTAGGTAATTATCGTGTACTAGCATGATGACATAAGTAACTCATTATCTTAGATAAGTATTATTCACCAACAGGCTTAGGGTGACGATTTGAGAATAGAGTAACTATAAGATGTATTATTTTAGTCATACCTTTAATCACCAAAACAAAGTGCATTAAAACGTACATTTGAAGTCAAATAATTGTATGGCAAATTAGCGTTATTATCGCAAATCCGCTAATCCCTACTTTGACTGACCACGGCTAAATTATTTTTTGACTTACCTTCCGATGATTCCTATTTTCTTATTCGACATCCTTGCGAAACGATTGTGGAGCAAGGACGAGCTTCGCGCTGTTTGATTGGAAAGTGTACACTGTTGAAATAGTATCAACGTTTATAATGAGAGCGTTTTGTTGTTTTTGAACTTTGTTAGCAAATAGTTCAACCTCAGATAACGCTCGAGTATTTATAACGAAATTCGTGACATTGGCGGAATGACGGAAAAGTACTCCGTTTCCAATTCATGGCGGGGAGTTATTGTAACTATTTCAATTTGATTTTCTATATTTTCAAAGAGAATTTTAACAGCGAAGCAAATAATAAACGGTAAGGGTCTTCAAATTGTTTATTTCTAAGAGTTGCAAACATTAACTCATCGTATTGACCTACTACTACTATAGCAAACTTTTTTAAAACTGACTGTTGTAGGATCCTTTAATCTAGGACATCTAGGGGAAAGTAGCTAAAACCTCCTGAAGTACAGGAATCTGTAGATCACCGAATCAATAACATGCTTTCAATATGGATGCCGAGGAGAATTTACAGCAAGCCACGATAGATGTCGCCACTAATATCACATGTGGTCCAAACGAATGTTTATAACATGATAATCCGTTTTAGTCCACATTCATTAGGTAACTCGAAATAAAAATTTGCGTATAAGTGACGACTTCTACTTTCTCATAAGAGGTACTCAGGTATGAGAAGAATTGTAGGAGGAATTAATATCATTGTGAGACGTTTTAGAACCAATTGGTATATAAAACAGTCCCTGCGCATGTGGGCGAGCGCTTGTGTGCGTGTGCGTACGTGCGCGCGCACGCGTGTGTATTGTCAGTATTGGTTACATCCACAGAGCAAATCAGAAAAAAAATTGGTGTAATGCTGCCGAAATTAATGTTGTAATTGCAAAAAAAAAAACGAGAAATCACCATCGAAATATATCGGGCTCTTAAATGGCTCAGAAAAATTTCCCTGTGCAATGGTTAAAAAATAGAGGTGAAATTTAATTTTGATGATTTCCATCTGACGTATGTATACCAACCATAGCGCAGAATATAGCTGCTACATGGAAATTCAAATTCGCGCGCATATTTCATGTTGGCAATACGTTGTGAATGTTTGTTTACATTACAGTTCGTCGAATTCAATTTGATAGCTTGCATTACATACAACAGTAGACTGTTAAGTTTATCAACTGAGCATTAAAGAAGATATTTTTGAATTTATTACCGAGTACATGTGAATTTAATGGGCCAAGTAAGTGAGGGTAAAGTTTTCGACCATAGCGTCGTTCTTGTAACCCAACCGTGATTATTTTATGGTTAATAGTTTAATGAATTCTTAGCTTCTGATAATCTTTAGATTTCCCGCAGGATTGGTTAAGACTTTATCAAATATTGACTGAAATACGTGTAGCTATTCCCGCCTAAGGAAGTAAATTCGTCTCCTTCCCTCAATTTCTGTTAAACGATAATATTTATTCGCCTAGTTAATTATCCAATTTAGGGAACGTTTCCAGGACGGAATCTGCGCGGCGATCAACTTCCTCCCACTTAGCGCGAGCCAGTGTTAAAAAGCCTAATTATCAAATTAAATGAAATTTATCCCACTAGGAAAGTTCACCCCTTCCACCGGGGAAAATGAAAATAACCCCCGCGGAAACAAATTGCCCTTATAATTCCGAATTAAGATATCACAGGGGGAAATATGACGACCTGAGATGAAAATTGGAGTTCTTACTTTCTTTTTTAACAAATGTTGCTAAACGGGCCGGAAAGACAAAAACTAATTGAATCATTTATATCGTTAGGTGGAAAATTAGAATAATAAATGAGGCGGCAAACGCAGTCAGACTTCGATAACTGATGAGGTTCTTTCTCCCTTTTTTTCCTTTTCAGTAATACTTCTGGGATGTTTCCTCGTCGAAAATCCGAAAGGAAATCGTGAAATTTTTCTTAATTTTATCCAAACATAACCTTTAACCTAATATTGAAAGTGATTTTGAATTACAAATAATACCTTTCATATTTAATAATATATACTTCTTTTAATATCATTTATCTTATTTTTTTAGTTGTCAAGTAGTTTTAGTATGTCAAAGTTCCACTCTTAGTTCATTATATGAAGTTTGTAACTAAGCTAATCGTCGTTAGGCAACCAACTTTGCTTTCTTTACCTTCTCTTGTACATATAGTTATAGGCATAAAGTATTGCAATTAACCGAAACAATAGTTAGATGGCGGAAAACACTGACCATACTATCCACCATGGACCATTTACATTGAAGCTACGGATAAACAGCTACTTCTTTTAATATCATCTATCTTGCATTTTTTTTAGTTGTCAAGTAGTCTTAGTATGTCAAAGTTTTACTCTTAGTTCATTACATGAAGTTTGTAACTAAGCTAATCGTCGTTAGGCAACCAACCTTGCCTTCTTTACCTGCTCTTGTAGATATAGTCATAGGCATAAAGTATCGCAATTAACCGAAACAATAGTTAGATGGCGAAAAACACTGACCATACTATCCACCATGTACCATTTACATTGTAGTGACGGATAAACGGTTACTTCTTTTAATATCATCTATCTTGCATTTTTCTTAGTTGTCAAGTAGTCTTAGTATGTCAAAGTTTTACTCTTAGTTCATTACATGAAGTTTGTAACTAAGCTAATCGTCGTTAGGCAACCAACCTTGCCTTCTTTACCTGCTCTTGTAGATATAGTCATAGGCATAAAGTATCGCAATTAACCGAAACAATAGTTAGATGGCGAAAAACACTGACCATACTATCCACCATGTACCATTTACATTGTAGTGACGGATAAACGGTTACTTCTTTTAATATCATCTATCTTGCATTTTTCTTAGTTGTCAAGTAGTCTTAGTATGTCAAAGTTTTACTCTTAGTTCATTACATGAAGTTTGTAACTAAGCTAATCGTCGTTAGGCAACCAACCTTGCCTTCTTTACCTGCTCTTGTAGATATAGTAATAAACATAAAGTATCGCAATTAACCGAAACAATAGTTAGATGGCGGAAAACACTGACCGTACTATCCACCATGGACCATTTACATTGAAGCTACGGATAAACAGTTACTTCTTTTAATATCATCTATTTGGCATTTTTTTTAGTTGTCAAGCAGTCTTAGTATGTCAAAGTTCCACTCTTAGTTCATTACATGAAGTTTGTAACTAAGCTAATCGTCGTTAGGCAACCAACTTTGCCTTCTTTACCTGCTCTTGTAGGTATAGTAATAAGCATAAAGTATCGCAATTAACCGAAACAATAGTTAGATGGCGGAAAACACTGACCATGGACCATTTAGCTACGGATAAACAGGTCCGTACGTGCTATATTAAGGGGGAAATTCGTTCTAGTTCATAGCTACCGCATGCTCGATCGTTATGGCGTTTGGAAGATTGTCATTTTTCGTATCAATCTGACTACTTGAAGCGGCTTAAGTCACTTAAACTTCTATTGGCGTCATATTTACTACCTGGAAAGTTTTTGGAATTTCCATTAGAAGTTTATTACTTTGGTGAATCGTCATCGTAGTTTGCCTAGAGTTTTCACTGCCGTTCTCAAGTTGTAAAATTTAAATGTTCCATTGTATTATATTGTAAATAACTGAGGCATTAACTTGTAGAAGTTTCCTTTTCAAGTGTTGTCTTCATAAAATCGCTTTAATGCAAATATATATTCTTTCCGATACAGTAATTTGATGTTTATTTCCGCACATACAGTTTGAAAGTAAAACCTTTTCTCTTGTTAAAATAACAGCTTCTGTTTCCTTACCTTCTGCTTGCCTTAACAACGCCCAAAAATATCAGTAAATACGTTAATAAAACATATTTACATTCACGAGAAGTGCCGAGTTATTTACATATTTCCGAAGCAGTCTAACGTCGAAAATAACCACATTAAACATAAATCGTTTTAAATAATTCAGAAATTCTGCTTTTACTCTTCTCTGTTTTGAATCCAAGACTTTCTCTGCTGAGTACAAGCGCTGAGTAAAGAAATTTTAACAAGCCGCGCAGCCGAATGGGAATACACGTTACGCGTTTTTGTACCAGCTCGACCTAGCGCCACCTCTGTATTGGAACAGTAAGCTTGAGTCTCTGAGTCTCTGAAGATGTCTAATAGTAGGCGAAATGTCACCTTCAGAAACATGTAAGCTTACTCAACTCAAGCTCACTTACACAGGTCGAGCTTGAACAAAAAGGGCGTAACATGTATTCCCATTTGGTAAAATTGCTTCAGTCAACGGTACTTGCCACTAGATTAAACAGAAAAACATGGAAGAAGGTAGAATGGCGAAACTGTTGAAATTTCTTTTATTACTTGTATTAAAAGGGATGGTTTTTAAAGGTTGAAAATTTGGAATCTGTATGAATTTTCGTGTTAGAAAACACGTGAGTATACTCATACTACATAAGTAAAATAGATTTGCATTTATAAATGCTTGAATTTGTAGTTTTTCTAATTTCTTAATAAGGGGTGGTTTTCACCCCTAATAAACACAAAAAAGCTCATCTAGCGTACGTATAGTTTTGGAAATGGAAGTGGAAGTGGATGGATAAGCTTAATCGTAATACTGAGAAAAACTTTGCATAAGTTTCATTACACGAAGCACATTTCTGCCTTTATAGGAGTCCAATGATTTTTCGTGTAGTTTCGGGAAGGAGTAGACTACAATTTACTTTCCGCTTGGAGTTTGCTTATGTAAATTTATACCGAAGGGGGTGGCGTAAGTAGGCACAGAAAGTCGAATTAAACCTGTTCTTTTCTCGTGGAAAAGAGCCGATCCCCCGATCTTCCCCTCGCCCCTCGGCCGGTTTTTCCGCCTAAAAATCGCGTTCCCGGCGGAAATCTTTATTAAAAAAAAAAAAGGAAACGAAAGCGAAACGAATGGCCGGACCGGAGGGAAAGTAATACGGGGCCATACGTAGCTGTCGAGATAAGTCGAGGCGGGAACTCATAATATGCAGGAAAATAATACGATTCGATTTGGGCGTGATAGCGGCGATTTTTGATAAATCCGATGTCCCGCGGGATAGCGGGAGCGAGAAGTATGGGCGATAGTTTCACAGAAAGACGCCGTAAATCTGGAAATTCGATCTTGAGAGGAACATAAATTGCACCTGCGATCCGGAATGGCGGCCGACCGGTACGGGCGCTGGATGCGAAAATCCGGGACGGCGACGGAATTATTAATTCCCCCGGGTCTTCTTCACCGACGCGTTTTCGATTCGTCGCACTTCAGCTAATCAAATTTTCAACGTCCTTTTTACCTCAGAACATTAGAAATTTCCAAAACAATTTATACCATATGGGCGACTCCATGTCAACTGTCGTGAGGTTGGCCGGTCATATATTCTTTCCTAACAAAAACTATTTCATTGCATTGAAGGTTTAATTACAAGTATTTAACCAAAATTTAAGCCCAAAATATTAGACCTAGCGCTTTTTACAGCCAATTTTCGGTTTTTTTGGCGTTTTCCGCTTTTGACGCCAATTTTTTTCCAAAACGTTATCAGAGCCATATCGCATACTGAAAAAAATGTCACAGTACATATAGTCGAAGTAAAATTTTTCAAAGAATCCATTCCCGCCCTCTGAATTAGCCTACAATTTTTTCAACTTGCGAGAAATCCCAAAAAACCATTTTTTTCTTCGACTTGCTCGACAAATTTTTGGATTTTTTTTGCAGGAGAGTAAAAGGTTTGGTTTTTAGTGTACTTCTGGTTACTTTCAACTTTCCCATTTGTATTTTGGTTTTAAGTGCCATACCACGAGAAAAATGACAAAAATTGCCAAATCAGCCTAAAACGGTGAATTAAGCATGAGAAAAGAGCGGCAAAAGTTAGAAATTTTTCTGTGGATATCCGGCTTAAGCCTCACTGATGAAATCAGATCATTCTCATTGAATACCAGACCATCCGGAGGTCCATTATTGCGAGAATCCTGGAAAAATTGAATTTTAACGAAGTATTTTGAATGATCGATGCTTTGATGTTACTTATGAAATTAATTTGAGAAAATGAAGTTAAATTATGAAATTTACAAATCCTGAAAAAATGAGATTTTGGGAAAATCCCCAAAATTGTGATTTTTGAAATTGATTTTTTTTTTGGAAGAACACTATAGTTATTTTTTCCCATGAAGATCAAAATAATCCGAGGAACCGAAAATCGGCGGAATTAAGTCATCGTTTTAGGCTGATTTGGCCATTTTTCGCCTGTTTTGGCACTTAAAATCAAGACACACAAGGGAAAGTTGAAAGTAACCAGAAGTGCACTAAAAACCAAACATTTTGCGCTCCTGCAAAAATCCAAGAATTTATTCACGCGAGTTAGAGCAAGTTAAAAAAATTGTTTTTTGGGATTTCTCGCAAATGAAAGAATTCTAGGACAATTCTGAGGACGGGAATGGATTCCTTGGAAAATTTTACATCGATTACATGGACTGTCAAATTTTTTCAGCATGCGATGTGGCTCTAATAACGTTTTGGAGAAAATTTGACGTCAAAAGCTGAAAACGCCAAAAAACTGAAGATTGGCTATAAAAGACGCTAGGCATAATATTTTGGGCTGAAATTTTGGGTGAATACTTGTAATCAAACCTACAATAGAATGAAATAGCTTTGGTTAGAAAAAATATATAACTCGCCAACCTCACGACAGTTAACATTGAATCGCCCATGTATATGTTACTCACTCCATTTTAACGCTTGCGCACACGAAAAACATATCTCATTCGTCTTATAGTCGCTTGCTGTTAGTATCTCTGCACTCCCTCTCCCTCATCCCGATGACGCAGTTATACCGCGCACATATTGTACCTACGCACACGTTCCTCCCCTCTCTCCACGATCGCTCGCACTAGTATAGCGAACGGAAGGGAACTGGAGCCACAGGGTGGCTCCAGGAGAGTGTTTTAGCTCCTATAGTGTACATTTTAAATCAATAGGCCAAACCGTTTTCTCGAAATCGTGATTTTTCAAAAAATAGGAACTCCCCATTTTCTATCTTTCATACCTCGGGTGGTAAGCGTCGTGAGAAGAAAAAAGAATCATTTCTGGAACAAGGGAAGCCTTCCTTTTCGTTTGAAACAGGAATTTCAAAAATCCGATATTGACCAATTTTTGAGAAAAATCGTAAGTGGTTAACCTCCTTCTTTCAGGGCCGAAAACGCCAACTTCGGAATTCCACGATGAAACTCAAAGAGTTTAAAGAGATATCCAGAAGATTATTTTAATTCCTGTGGTGTAAATTTCAAATCGATACGCCGAAAGATTTTGGAAAAATCGTGATCTTTCCGAAATGGAAACTCCCTATGTTCTATCGTTAATATTTCGGGAAGTAAGCGTCGTAGGAAGAAAAAGGATTTATTTCTGGAATCAGGGAAGCGTCCTCTTTCGTACGAAATACGAATTTCCAGTTCAGTTCTGGACTTTTTACAACTTTACCTTGTAATTGTCTCAGTATGGACATTACTCAGCATTCACCGACCCTTGCACTTTCTTATCTCCTTTCTTGCATTCACAAGCAGTGTAAAGAAAGGCATTTTCTGCTCGAATAAAACTCATGGAAGTGAGCTTCCCAATATTGCCACAAAACAAGGTGGCGCCTTATAAATACAGAACCCACGAGTTAGCCTGCATTACTCGTGCTATCTAATTCGTCGAGTTCTTGTCAGATCTTACGTATCCAACTTTTTTCTTCTACTTAAAGAAAGATCTAATGAAACCTAACTTAACCTAACTTTAACTTTAACTTAACGTCGAGTTCTCGTCAGATCTTACGTTTCCAACTTTTTTCTTCTACCTAAAGAAAGATCTAATGATACCTAACTTAACCTAACTTTAACTTTAACTTGACGTCGAGTTCTCGTCAGATCTTACTTATCCAAATTTTTTCTTCTACCTAAAGAAAGAGCTAATGATACCTAACTTAACCTAACTTTAACTTTAACTTGACGTCGAGTTCTCGTCAGATCTTACGTATCCAAATTTTTTCTTCTACTTAAAAAAAGATCTAATGATACCTAACTTAACCTAACTTTCACTTTATTTAACCTAATACAACCTAACCTAACTTAATCTACCTAATTCGTTAAGCTCTGGTCAGATCTTCCGTATCCACATTTTTTCCTTCAATCTAAAGAACTATCAAAGGATACCTAACCTAACCTAATTTTAACTTTATCTAACCTAACTAAACTTACCTAATTCGTTAAGCTCTGATTTGATCTTCCGTATCCAGCGTTTTCCAAATTTTTCTTCTACTTAAAGAAAGATCTAATGATACCTAACTTAACCTAACTTTCACTTTACTTAACCTAATACAACCTAACCTAACTTAATCTACCTAATTCGTTAAGCTCTGGTCAGATCTTCCGTATCCACATTTTTTCCTTCAATCTAAAGAACTATCAAAGGATACCTAACCTAACCTAATTTTAACTTTATCTAACCTAACTTAATCTACCTAATTCGTTAAGCTTTGATTTGATCTTCCGTATCCAGCGTTTTCATTTTACTTAAAGAACTATCAATGAAGATATCTACTCTACATATGATACTTAACCTAACCTAACTTTAACCAACCTAACCTAACCTAACCTAATCTAATGTAAGCCAACCTAACCTAACCAACCTAATCTAACCTAACCTAACCTAACGTAAGCCAACCTAACCTAACCTAACCTAACCTAACCTAACCTAACCTAACCTAACCTAACCTCACCTAACCTAACTTAACTGAATTCGTTAAGCTCTGGCGAGATCTTACGCATTCATCTTTTTCCTTCTACTTAAAGAACTATCTAATGATTAAACTGTATTAACACGTTACATATAAACGAGCCCATGATTTAACAACGAAATATAAATTAAATTCGAAGGGGTCGAAAAAGTCCCAAATTTTTCCTCCCGTCGCTAATTACCCTCCCTGTTGTAACGTAATACTTTTCATGTTCAGGATTTTCTGGGTAATTTCCTTTCGATAAAATCCCCTCTTTAGCCCCTAAATTCTTTCGATTTTTTCCCGTCCTCGGGAGCGGGAAAAAGGATCGTTTTTCCGGCCCGGAATCCGTACTAAGCCTTCCCCGGGAACATCGGAATGCAAAGCAAGAACCGGTGTATTTCCGCGGGTGGCTTCGCACCCCCACGTCGCCGCTTAGGGGGAGGCCTAAACAGAAAACAGATCCGTCGATAATTCAGTACGATGTATTTATTTATCGCCTCCATATATCACGTAAGTCGGGTAGGCAATTTGAGGTAAGGCGCAGGGGGAGGGGAGTTGTACGCGGGTCGTCATGAAGTCGAAAGTTTCATTAGGGGCTCGGCGTTTTAGCAAGATTGCCCCTTTCGACTATGCACAAAGGGCGCTGTGGGGGGATCCGTTACGGATTCCAGGGGGAACGCCCGAAGTGGCACTTGGTCGCTTAAAATTTCTTGGGCGATTTTTCGTCACAGCCTTGACGGCGCAGCTGCACTCCCGGGATAAAGAGGGAGACTGGAAGTTGTAAGGACGTATCGGATTCGACGCGAATGGGACGTCACACAAAGAACTGCAGGAAGGGAAAAACTAACTCGTACGTGACATTTGTGTATAAGCAGGAGAGCGATTCACTGACAACATAAGTGAGGTATCTTTACGACAATCGCGAGTCTGTCAAAAATACTTGGATTGACATCCTTAAATACACGTCCCTGGATTTGCCACGCTTCTTTAAATATACAAATAAATAAACGTTAAACAGTGTCACATGCCACGTGGCCAGTTTCGGTTAAAGACGATGAATGATGCGACACGTGTAGCATTTGCGACGTTCTCCCGGGCAGTTTTGCCGTAAGATACACAGAATCTTCCTCTTGGAGCTGCGATTATTCCTGAGTATCTTCCCGATGGAGCTCATGATTTTCCTCAGATTCTTCCTTCCCTCTCTCCCTCCCTTCTCTCTCCCCAAAGGGATGTTCCTAAAGGATCATCTATCTGTCGTGGTGGAGGAATGGATCGCTTGGTCGAATGCCGTTAGAGACTTCTACAAAGTTTCTTAAATTTCTCTTGTTTGTAGTTCTAAACAGAGACATCTCATGCCCTTTAGACGAGTTAATGCAAGGATCTAACATCACTTGGAGATAATCAAAGAGCCTAAGGATCTAAAGCCTTAATTATTTGATGAATGCCCAATCTCCTATGGTCTTTCCACTGCTTTTTCAATTGGAACCACTGTGAACGGAATGCCGCAGGAGATGTTAGAGGAAGTCATTTCATCTGTTGGACTGAGGAATTTCCTCAGATTGTTTCTTCCCTATCTGCTAAGAGTTCTCCACAAGGAAAAAATCTTGGCGTTACTTGTCACTTCGAGAGAAAGTTAGTGCGTTTGAGACTATAGCTGAAGGAAGTGAGGGTATAAATGAAGTGAATATTTCCCAAAGGGGTCTTCCCAAAGGACCATCTATCTGTTGTGGTGGAGGAATGGACCGCTTGGTCGAATGCCGTTAGAGACTTCTACAACGTTTCTTAAATTTCTCCTGTTTGTAGCTCTCGACAGAGACATGCCATGCCCTTTAGACGAGTTTATGCAAGGATCTAATATTACTTGAAGATAATCAAAGAGCCTAAGGGCCCAAGGCCATAAATATTTGATGAATGCCCAATTTCCTATGGCCTTCCCACTGCTTTTTTAATTGGAACCACCGTGAACGGAATGCCGCAGGAGATGTTAGGGGAAGTCATTCCATGGTCTTGGTTGTGTCAATAAAATGGTGACTTTCCTAGTAATCCCTTTGATAATATAACCTCTTATTCTGTTAGTAAATTTTGGTGCAATATTTTGATTTTAAAACCAATCCATGGGCTTGGAAACTTGATCAACAAATAAATTTACTTGGTGCCATTAAGGCTAGTAGCTCCTTAGTCCTTATGCAAGCAAAGGAACAAGGATATGTTGCCTGCTTATTCAAAGATGTGTTACTGTCTATACTAGGACATTGTTAATGGGAGCCCCATTAAGCAAAGGCATTATCTGTTGAGTCAGCGTTAAAATCGTTCAGAGCCCAAACTGATCTACATAAGGAAGTCCAAGAATTGTTAGACCTGGGGGTTAGTCAACCTTCTTATTCCCCATGGTCATATATTATAACATAATATTGGTTATTATGTGACATAAATATTTAAAATTATATACTGTGTTTGAAATTGTGTCATTCTGGGAAAATTTCTAAATTTATGCCTCATTTGTTCCTGTAGTATCCTGTATCCATTATTTATATCGTTGATAATGTCTATAGCATTGCCATTATTAATTTCGTCTACCACGAAAGGTCTCCGAAAAGCCATTTTAAAATAACAATTGCAATTGTCATGCACACACCACTGAACTCTAATGACGACTAAAAATGAACACGTGCTCGGCGCTCAAATTTAATGGCACTAGTGGACTTGTCTAATTCTCGATACTAATAGGCATTTCATATATAGGCATGTATCTTAGCGACTTGTTGTTACATTTCTCCGTACCAAATTTACGGGGGAAGGTTTAAAGGTACGTTACATGAATACTCTGATTCTGTATAGGGTAAAAACGTATTTTTTAAAAGCTCTCGGTATAAAACCGGTTAATTTTTTTGTTTTTTAATTAAACCAACTTTTACTGGAAGGACCATCGAATAGTTTTGAACCTTCAGTGGAGTTTTAAGTGCCTAAATTTTCTCCCTCTTCTACGTTGAATCTTTCAGTACGATTTTATGTACGAAACCTCTTACGGTCTTCCCTATTCGACATACGTTCCAATCGAACGTCCCCGATCAGTTCCCTTCGAGCACGTAATCAGGACCCGACGCGGTCTTTGACGGAGTGATTCGCAGCGCCCCTTAATCGAATCGGCGTCCCTGCGATACGCGGACGCACGCACGCACGCATCCCGGATCGCCCCGGGGAGACCCCCTCACCTGCGACGCACGAGAGGTCCCTGTCTCCCGTTCCTTTTTCCCCGTCTGTCAGCGGCGCGTCCGTCACATAACTTCCGACGTTCCTCTCTCAGGCCACAAATCATGCGGTCTCCTGGGGTGGCCCCCGTTCACCTGTCACGGCGCGAAAATCCGAAGCGACACACGTTCCGCAACAATAGAATCGCGACGTGGCGAGAAAAGTAAACTTTACATGTCCGCGTCCGTCGCTCCTTTTCTAGTTGAAGGAGGGTTGGATTTGATACGGTCAGATCGGCGTCGAGGTTGGTATGCAGATCGCATTCTCCTACCGACGAGAGCCCTGGGGAACTCGCCTACACGTGGGCAAAAAACTTGTATACAAGCAAGCTTTTATGGCTATATTGTGACTATTAAATATTGTAACGAATTCTCCACTCCTCATCGCCAGTGGAAGATACTGTAATGATCTCGATGTGTCGTTCCGACGATACGGCGTCCACGTCCCTATCCTGGGCGATTCTGAGAATTGTTTACGGTCTGAGGATTCTAAGGAGTCGACACGTCTAGAGGAATCTCGAATTAATACCGTTAGAACGTATAAAGGCGACCGAGAGATAAGCGGGCAGTCAATAAACAGATGTTCGTGTGAGTCAAAGCCGTCGTAAAAACGCATCGAATATAAATTTCAGTTTAAATGAATTAGAATACGCCTGTATAGTGTGTGTTAATCAAATAAGTTACCATTAGTTAGTCATAGTTATTGTTGTTAATTACTAAGAACCCACCAACGTAACAAAATATTGTTTTGTTTGTTAAAGACGTTACTTTTGGTTGCAGTTTGTTTGGTAATTTCACCAAAACCTCTTCGAGCTCGACAGTGATTGGCTGATGTGTGTTTCAAATTTCTATTCACAGGTCTCCTATTTTAGTCTTCATATTCTTCCACTTCCTTCCATTAGAGACAAAAGAGTCCGGATAGCTGAGACCCTTAATTATTCATAGATGATTTCATTTTCGGAGTACAATACTGATTGTGCTGAGAAAAATCCAGGATAAATGAAGCATCAGGAGGAGAAGAATGTCCTGGTGGTGTTATCTAGAGGAATGGTTTGGATGCAACTTTAACTAATTGTTTCGTGTTGCAGGCCCAAAGACACAAAACATATAGTTTAGAGAAGCGTGAGTACCATGTTGTCTGAAGGCGACGCCGATGACATTTGCCGCCATATGCATTCCTTGCTCCCATTTGCCAGTGGAAATAAAAGTTACACACTTACCAACAAAATTCAGCCTGATTTTGTGTTTCATGCTTGAGTTTTGTGTATATCAGCAGAAGTCTGGCAACATCGATTTCGCCAGTTCTTCAATGCTACTTTCATCCCCATGCCCAAAGATACGAATGGTATTGTTGATTGCCTACCTTCGCAGCTATAATAACATAAAGTTTGGTCGAAACTACCCCTTATTTACCAAAACCCGAATTTAGCCATCGCACATACGGTATACCAGTGATCGACACGTACCCCTGGCCCGCTTTTGTTAAATGCAACCCAAAATATAACCTCCTCGCTCTCCCGTTATCCTGGATCCCTCCCGATCCGTCTCCCCTTACGAATCCGGTGCGTTTTTCACCGGCACGAGATAACCGCGAGGGCCGCTCCCCCGTCGCCGTTTAAAACTTTTATCTGTCGGGTAATTTGTTTACGAAATAGCTGCCGAGTTCGCACATGTCGGCTTCGCACCTCTCGGGGGCGCCGCGACGCCTCTCCCCTCCGGAGATATTGGCCGGGGATCGGACCGCTCCCATATTGGATCTTGCGAGATTGTGAGGGATTTTCGACGGTCCCAAATCGAAACAAGGGCGAAGGCTACGTGCGGGGGGCGGCCCCGTGGGGGAGGGAATTGTTGCATCACGATTTGATTAGCGGTGGTAACACCTGACGGCGTGAATAATATTTTTAGCTCTTGCTTGCACCTGCTGTGATGTGAGTGTGAAACTTTGCTCGCTGAATGTTTTGGACCTGAATTGGCTTAAAAAAGTTTTAAAACAGCAAATTTATCCTTCGAAGGAGGTAGAAAATTTAGGCAGGCTCATTGTCGATGTCTAAAGTGCGAGTCTATCGACATCTCGTCATTTCACTACGGCCCAACTGCATGGTAGGATCAACTATACTGTCCAAATGGTAAAGATTTTAACAAGTAAAATGGCCTAACTGCGATCCATCCTAGGAGAACGGTTCGGTCTATCCATCCACTGTACCACGCGCACATGCATATGCTCCAAGATCAGGTAAGCCAACTGCAATACACACGAGGAGAACGCTTCGGTCTCCCCACCCACTGTATAATGCGCAAATGCATATGCGCCAAGGTCAGGTAACCCAAATGTAAATACAGCCAAGGAGAACGGTTCGGGCATCCCACGTGCATATGCGCCATGGTCAGGTAATCCAACTGCAACAAATTCTAGCAGAAAGGTTAGTGCTCCCCACCCACTGTACCATGCGCACATGTAATGCTCCAAGGGCAGGTAATCTAACTGCAATAAACTCTAGGGCAACGGTTCGGTCTTCCCGCCCACTGTACCATGCGCGTATGCATACACGCCAAGGTCAAGTAATCCAACTGCAATAAACTCTAGGAGAACGGTTAGGACTCCCCACCCACTGTACCATGCGCACATGTATATGCTCCAAGGTCAGGTAATCCAACTGCAATAAACTCTAGGGTAACGGTTCGGTCTTCCCGCCCACTGTACCATGCGCGTATGCATATACGCCAAGGTCAAGTAATCCAACTGCAATAAACTCTAGGAGAACGGTTAGGACTCCCCACCCACTGTACCATGCGCACATGCATATGCGCCAAGGTCAAGTAATCCAACTGTAATAAATTCTAGCAGAAAGGTTAGTGCTCCCCACCCACTGTACCATGCGCACATGTAATGCTCCAAGGGCAGGTAATCTAACTGCAATAAACTCTAGGGCAACGGTTCGGTCTTCCCGCCCACTGTACCATGCGCGTATGCATATACGCCAAGGTCAAGTAATCCAACTGCAATAAACTCTAGGAGAACGGTTAGGACTCCCCACCCACTGTACCATGCGCACATGTATATGCTCCAAGGTCAGGTAATCCAACTGCAATAAACTCTAGGGTAACGGTTCGGTCTTCCCGCCCACTGTACCATGCGCGTATGCATATACGCCAAGGTCAAGTAATCCAACTGCAATAAACTCTAGGAGAACGGTTAGGACTCCCCACCCACTGTACCATGCGCACATGCATATGCGCCAAGGTCAAGTAATCCAACTGTAATAAATTCTAGCAGAAGGGTTAGTGCTCCCCACCCACTGTACCATGCGCACATGTAATGCTCCAAGGTCAGGTAATCTAACTGCAATAAACTCTAGGGCAACGGTTCGGTCTTCCCACCCACTGTACCAAGCGCATATGCGTACTCGCCAAGGTCAAGTAATCCAACTGCAATAAACTCTATGAGAACGGTTAGGACTCCCCACCCACTGTACCATGCGCACATGCATATGCGCCAAGGTCAAGTAATCCAACTGTAATAAATTCTAGCAGAAGGGTTAGTGCTCCCCACCCACTGTACCATGCGCACATGTAATGCTCCAAGGTCAGGTAATCTAACTGCAATAAACTATAGGGCAACGGTTCGGTCTTCCCACCCACTGTACCAAGCGCATATGCGTACTCGCTAAGGTCAAGTAATCCAACTGCAATAAACTCTATGAGAACGGTTAGGACTCCCCACCCACTGTACCATGCGCACAAGCATATGCGCCAAGGTCACGTAACGCTAGTTTCTCGGTTGACTTGCCTTGAGGCGCCAAAAAAAGGGTTTGAAATAGGAAAAGGGCCCCTTATTCTCTGAAATGGTTAATTTATATGAATTCTGACCTGATGGCATGTTTTTTCCAAGAGAACTTTTTTAAATGCCCATTTGTCAAATGAAAGTTTAGTGAAATACAAATAATATTCCTTGACCACGAAGCATATTTAATCCAGCTTGGATATTCGTACAAGGTTGGTAAAAAAGTGTATCGTTGTCTCATTCATTAGCTAACATTTCGTAGAGAAAATATAATCAAAATCGTCTCGTAAAAATTCCTCCGGACGTATTACGGGAGTTTTTGCTGCGATCCTTTTCCCGTCGGACGTCGAACGAAACCGCCGACCGCAACTAGCGCGGAACGATTTTTTTTATCTGACTTATTGTAGCAATGTAATAATCGAAATGTAATTTGTGTCCAGTCGTTTTTCACATTCGACCCCGGGAAATGTGGACAAAGTTGTAATAAATCTGTTGACCGCAACACGCCCGGTTAGCTTATAGTCTGCCGGACTCGATTTATATTTCGGCTTCCTCCCTTTTTCTCTTTTCGTCCGCTCCCTCGGTTTCGCAGCGGGACGAGGCGATTCACCATGGGGAACACCTTCAGTAGCCATAAACCTTATTGCAGGTATTTTCTTTTAGAAAATCACCTTCTAACTGATCCAGCGAAATCGATATAAAATGACATTTTTTGGTGAATAGTGGGAGGAGTAGGGTAGACTGGGTACGGTTGGGACAGTTATGGTTTGATCGCCAATAATTTTGTTAATCTACAAGTTAGCTGCGAGAAAAGTAATACAAATTTTAATTTGTACTTGTCTACTTCTTTCTTTAATTTCTTTATCTAATTTTATTCTATTTTGTCTTTAATTTGTACTTGTACTAATCTACAAGTTAGCTACGAGAAAAGTAATAGAAATTTTAATTTGTACTTTTGTCTACGTAAAAATACCAAAATGTTGTCCCTAAATACGCTCTATTAGTTCAAAATATCAAATTCAAAAAAAAAAGAGAAAGTGTCAGAACCAACCACACCCCAAGGACGGTTGCGACAGTGGTTGCGGTCGGTAGTGACAGATTTAAACATACTCAGAAATGGTTTATAATCACTTGTACTGTTATAAATATGTAACATAACACAACATAACTGTCTTCTATAAATAGTTAACATTCATAATTAAAGGAAAAGAACTTAAATCTAAAATTGCTACTATTCTTACAATTAATAATGCACTGCAACATATGTTATTATAATCATGTCCTTTAAAACCAGTCAAAATGTTTTGTTTATCGGTCGAAATTACTGTAACTATGACATGCGTAACAAATATTTATAGACTGTAACATTTAACGTTATTATCATAACAGTCTTCTTAGAATCACTAAAAACGTTAACTAAACTTAAATTACCGTAATTATGGCAACATGCTTAACAAATACTCTTAACCTGGTAGCATCTAACGTTATTATAACAGCCTTCTTACAGTCAATCGTAACATTAACTAAACTTAAATTAACTGTAGGCGACTGGAAAACGTTATACTAAACTATAACAAGAACTATTCAAAAAATAAACATTTATGAAAATATGAACATACTGATCTTTAGTCAGATTCATCATCACACTTGTGACAAATGTAATGGTAATTATCACCTGCGCACTCTACGTGGGCCCAGAGTCCGCATGTCCCTTGGTACTTGATCCATTTTTCGCCAGCCCTATTTTCAGAATATGCGCTTACACAAACCAGACAGAAATACTCTTCTGCATCGGATGACGATTCTGAAGCATTTCTTCTCATAGTATTGACTTTTTCTTTTCCTTTCCCTTTCTTATTTTGTTTTACTTCAGCTAGGCTTCTCTTTACCCGCTTAGCCTTCAAGCGTTTTTCTTCTTCTTCGTGTTTTTTCCTAACTGCCTCTTTCTCTGGGGTGTTTGTGTAAATGGTTGATTTTTGGTCCGAGTCATGCATTTCCGCAGCTCTACGTAAAGAAGTCCCGCGTTTCACTTCTTCGTAAGCATGTTTATATTTGCTTATGTCAGACCGCGCTCTTTACTAAAAGAAAAAATTTAAAAAAATATATGTCACAACCGTGCCGAGTAATGTACGTAAAAACTAATCACTCGTAATTAACTACTACTATCCAACTTATAACACAAAAATGTACGATATAACCTACCTGTATACAAATAAGAGTATATATTAAAAGAAATTAAACAACAAAATTTACTTTTGCGTCGCACCCTGGCTGACGCAACCTGGATACAGCGTTTAGGCATGCATGCCGCTTCTCTCTCCCCTTACACCCTTTCCTGCATTCCGTATAGTTTTGCTGTTATGACGACTGTCACTACCGTACCCAGTCTACCCTACCTTACACCAATACTATCGCACATAAATTTTTCCTAGCTATTCAATAACTTGTGATTTTTCTAATTTTAAATTACACCTTTAAATTTAATTGCACTACGCGGTTTTACCTTCTTTATAAACCAATTGAACATATGAAACGATAAAATTGCTCTATAGTATATAAAACAACTGTAGTATTTATAATCGAGTCGTTTTCAGAAGGCGAAGATGCCATTAAAATACTGAATAAGAGCGAAAACATCCCTTACCCGTTTTAACTAGTAGGGCAGGACCTCGCCCTTAGAGCCACAGAGGACCTTCTCTCTTGTCTGTTTAAGCAGCCTGTCAAAATGGACGAGAAAGGACAAGTAGAAATAAATACAATAGAAGCAACACAATTACACAAACTTGCAATTACATAATCCCCAGATTATTGCCCATAAGGTCAAATCAATGAACGTCACGGAATCATTAATCACTTTAAAAGTATAAAATGATAACAAAAGGGGGTACCTGTCATCTTCCACTCGATCGTGAATATAATTTATGTATGTTTATGGAAAATCCCCACACCGTACCACAAGTTTCTTCCTAATATTAAATGAACACCCAGTATAACTCTTGTGTGACGCTATTAATCCAAAGTGCCTATAACGCACGAAATAAATAAATAGCACTTTTCCTGTCTTATTGTACATCTCTTTAAAGATATTTTAAAAACATTTTTCGCTTGACAATTACCCCACGTCTCTTTTCCTCTTTCTCCCTCTCTCTCAAACACACACGGCGTATCGCCCCGTACTAATTCCTAGGAAAAATTTCTCGAATAGACGAGTTACCTCGAGGATTTCCTCGTTTCGAAGTCGTTTAGGTGATAATCGTCGGGAGTGCCGCGTTTTGAGCCGGTTTTTCGCCCGAGGCGCACGTTCCTGAGGATGTTTTTCGCCGCTTTGGTTCCCGTCGTGGAGTCATGGAGGACACCTCGCAGGGCCGCCGGGTGGTGCGCGCGCACGGTCAGTACCTTTGAATCGATCATGGCGTCGTTGGACACACGGGGTTTTCTAAATTAAGAGTCAAATAACTTGTCAATGGTCATAAGGGTTACCTGTTATCAAAGAGTACTAAATTCGCTGATTTCGTAATGACGCAAGATTAGCAAATTATTTCTACTCGTTTCCTAATTGGAAAACCTAGTGGATCTTATTTCTCAGTTGTAATTCTTGTCATATAAATTCTTAGTTGAACGATTTCAACTACAGGGGGCGTTGGTGTTTTTGTACAGATCGTGTAAATATAACAAGTCATGACCGTTTCGTAACGACAAAATTGCTATGGGTGGTTTAAGAGCAATTATGGAAATGACGTCTCCTGTCAACTGGTTTAGGTTGATTGTTAAGTAACTTTAGGCTTGATAGTCTTTTCATTAAAAAGTATTTCAGTGCAGTACTTAAAATAATGAATTTCAACCTAACAATGCACTTTTAACTATGATTTAATTCTAGTTTTTAGAATTTTGAAATTTGAAGTAGAACAATGTTTTGCTTGTCATAATCAGACTGACATTTTTAATTCAATTATGTTATTTTGTAGTCATCTCTAAGGTTTGATAATGGCAATCATCCGAAATTATCGGGCATGAATAATATAAGAAATAACACACCCCTATTAAAAATTCTATTAAATATCCACCTATACAGGGTTATCCACGTTATTCGACACGAAGCATTATGGATAAAGTAATTAAATTAAAAAGTATTTCCCTTCGGATGGATACAGAGCTGTTTGCGTTAAATTTCAAAATATTTTTCTGCTGTACAGGGTGTATTCCTTCCAATCCATCGTTTTCGGGAAGTTCTTGGTCAAGCTGGATTTTATAAGGATGGTAGCTATATTTTTTAGAAGTTTTTGATACGCTTGCTTGACTAATGCCGATATTTTCTGCAATTAGGTTTTGATTTGTATGGGAATTTTCCATTACAGAGGCAATCACCGCAAATTCATTTCTTCCTTTTCTGTCACAGGTTGCGTTTTAATGGGTTTTTCATGATGAACTGCTCCAGTTCCTCTAAATAGCGTCACGAGTCTTTCGAATGCTGGTTTATTTGGATGATTTTTATTGGGAAATTTTTTAGCGTAAATTAATGATGCCAGAAAACAGTTTTGAAGGCTTTCATATCGAAAGAAAATCATGTCAATTCTCTTTTCTTTCGGATAAACTGGCATTTTTGCTACCACAATAATGATCAAGATCACAAACTACTGCTATAAGTAAATAATCGTTCACCTTGTTAAAACGTCATAGACGACTTGATAAATAAAAGATTTCTTAAAATCAGTTAGCAAAATGAAAATGTGCATTTTACTTGACAACGTAAAGATTTGGCTATAGGAATGTATACTATAGACAATTAAATTTGATATTTGCTGTTCACATAAAATACTGGGCGTTCCATTTAAATTAAACAAGTTATTGCCGTTTAAATATTGTAATTATTTTGCCTTAATTTTTACACACCTTTTATAAGTTAGTAAATATTTCACGAGTGGGATATAAAGGGTGTTCAGTTAGTAGCCTACAGCATTAATTTGGTTAAAAACAAGAAAATACCAGTTGATAATTTAAACATTAAAACTGATACTACATTTTTACAAAATAACAGATATTTCAAAAACCATAAGGTTTAGGTGAATTAAACCTTAATGGAACCTACCTTCATGTTGTTATTAAAATCCGAAAATGAAACAATATACAGAGTATTCCATTTTAAAAAACAGAACTTTGATACGTTTAGGGCTCTTGTCACACCCTGTACAACACGAAAATATTTCTAAAATTTAGCGCCAATAGGTCAGTATCGATCCTAAGGGAAAAACTTGTTCTAAATCAATTGCTTTAGCTATAATGCTTCGTGTGGAATAACGTGAACAACCCTGTAGCTTGTTGGATTTCAACAAGTATTAAGTTCACATACGACCTCTTCTAAGGGTATTTCAAAGGCGTATTAACGTGTATTGGGATTAAAAATCTATAATATAATGATGGAAGTGTTATAGCAGAGGTGTCAACTAGGATTAAGAGAGATAGAGAAGTGACAGATACAACCCATCATAAACGGGCCCTAATGAGCTGATAGTCGGAATATTAATATGCATGCCGTTTCCGTACAACACGCAAAGGGTCGGACTCAGAAAGCGAGTTGAACTCTTGCCGAGGAGAAGCTATGAAAAGCAATTACCTAATTACTTGTATAATTGTAAATGGGCACTAATTTATAGATTTTGTAAATACTAAAACGATGACTATATTAACTAGTAATTCTAACGTCTTTTATATATGAATGATTAATGAAAATTATACATAACGTTACGTTTCAAAATAAATTTATTTCGTTAAATTAAAAAAAAATCACTGGGTTGGGTCCATTTAGGTAATCTTCCCTTTACACTTTTCAAGGCTTTCTAGTATCCAGGCTTCTCTGGATCGTGACGCACTATCTAATGGAAAATCTCTATAAAATCCTGATGCTGTTTTTGACAATGCCGCTGAATGTTATATTTTTCGAATTTTACAAATCTTTGCCCACATATGACGCATAAAATGGTGTTATATATTTTGATAACCCCAAAAAATGCCTCCATTTAGTATCGTAATCTTGCCCCCCTCTGAATCCATTACGCATAGGTTATTAAAAAAAAATGAAGAAATGAAAATTGTTTCAAGATAAATTGACAAACAGAACTGGAATAAAACAATTACTCTGTAAAATCTTTTACCCATACCAAGCATACTAGTACAGTCACTCACTGACTAAACATTATTAATCTTAAGGTGGCAATTTATAGATTTTTCTAAAGTGACGTCAAAATTTTGTGGTAATTACTCAGTTACTTGCCCTATTTTTACCTGATCATAACGACGTATCGGGTACATTCTTTTTAAAAGGGTAAAGGATACCACGTTAATTCTCAATCATCCTTACACTTACTAGTAACTGAAAACAATTACTTAACTACTTGTATACGATTTTGGGTACTAAATATTTAGAAACAGGTAAAAACATTTTTGGTTTGTTCGTATATGTTTCATATATAAAATAATAAAATTCTAAAATCTCAAATACGTCCAACTAAAATCATATTATATCACCCCTGGATCACCTGACGTAAAAATCATGAAAATGCCCCAAAAGACAGGTGGTAATAGCTTTATGGAGGCCATAAATTACCGGTACCACTGATAACGCGTTTGCTCCCGGGAATTCGGGAAACACGGGTAGTGGACACCTCTGTGTTATAGTTTTATTTGGATAGTAGCACTTAATAAAGATATATATTAAGATATATCGATTGTCAATCTATGTACATGTCACCTTATCTCTAATTACGTGTAACATACATAGTACACAGTTGAAATCCACCATTTGAATTGTTTTTATATAAAATAAAAAAAACAAAACATGAAAACTTAAAAAAAAGTTGTATAGTACAAATCTCATTTCTAAGAAAAATGAAAATTTCTCTACCAAACAATTTTCTCCTTATATAGCCAGATTTTCATTGGTCGAAATATACTCCATTGATATCTCTGTTCTCAAAACATTCTTTCAAATAGTGCTGTCTTATACCACTGTTTTCTACTTTTTGAATTCTCATTGTTTTTGATCATTAACATTGAACTGATTTTATCACATAAAAAGGCTGCTTCAATATTAAAGTTTCTTAAATTTCCTTTAAATCAATTAAATCCTGAACTGAGACCATCGCTGCTAAATATTCAGCTTCTGCTGACGATAATGCAACATAATTCCACAGTACGCTCTCAGATGCATAACCGCTCGCACGTCGACTCACACCGGCTCTTCCCATCCCTTTTCGTAAGGCGGGATTATCGGTACGGGCATATACTAATGTTCACCGAATATGATACGTTACGATGTCGCCAAATATTTTAAAATTCCCTTAAACTAATTAAATCCTGAGCTGAGACTGTCGCTGCTACATATCCAGCTTCTGCTGACGATAATGCAACATAATTCTACAAGTACGCTCTCAGATGTATAACCGCTTGCACGTCTATGATATCACCAAATATTTTTTTAATTCAGGTATATTTGAATGACTTCATTCATGTATTGGTGAATTCCAAAATTGAGCAGAAAGCGTTAAAAAGTTCATAGAACATTCGTTAGGTAAGAAGGAGTTTACCACTATGAAAAGTGGATATATATGTGATGCTTTTAGGAGAAAAAGTTATGAATAGCTCTTGTAACATCTTATTGTTATCGAGGGTGTATTCGTATCGATTATACTTAAAATATAAGTTGTTTTATTTGTTATAATACGAAGATTCAATACATTGTGGATGATTTTTCACTTCAACAAAAATAATACATTGTAATTGTTATGGAAGTGTGTGTTTTGAAGAGGTAGAGGTTTTTTCAAATGTTAATAACTTTCTAAGGGAAAGTGGGGAGAATCAAAATTTCGTCGCAACAAAAAGAGATTTGGAAAAATTAAATCGCATCGTTATAACAGATATATAGAGAAAACCCTTTCTGTGGAACGTATACAAAGAGGAAAAAGAATCCCCCCTCGTATATATTTGCTCGAAGTTTGACTCTTGGCGGCTTTCCCCGGCCGCGGCGTGCATAGAGATGAGGGCCCTCCTGCGGAGAAGGCAATGACTTTCAAATGCCATATGGTTTGAGACCCTATAAAAACACAGGGATATTACGTAGAGCCGGGGATATTGCGAGTATTCCGCCTTAGAGTACACAAGGCGATATTACTTTCGGCGTTCGATCCTAAAAATCTTCGGATTCCGAAGAAAGGGGGGCTTAGTGAAATTTTATCGTGATCATAACTCCGGACGCGGAATCGCTACGGGTTAGAGGGAAAAGTCCCGAGGATACGATCTCTGAAGAGGTGTTTTCCCTTGTAATTTTGTTTGTATCGAGTGTGGGGAAAGGGGGGTGGCGAGGGTGTAAACTCCGATCCTTCAGGATGTGTTATCGATCCGCTATATGATTTAAACCTAATATGTTACTTACAAGTAGTTATAGACGCCGCCAAGGTAAATGGTCGTGGACCTAGAAGACCAATCATTTCAGGTTTATTAAACCAGGTCGTCCATTTCATACCTCCGCATTCTTTACAGCACTGTATTTTATTATGCGAAAAACGATTTTATTGTTCCACCCCTTTCCGAGATAAAATCGATAATCTGGCTTAATACTTAAGTCAGGACACTCACACTATATCTCTGGAACCGATGAAGGTGCAAACATTTACCAAACGTCATATTTTATTGCTAAATTATTGCTGACGATATAGGCAAATTGCGATTTCCCAAAATCAACCCTTCAACCCCTAGAAGATTTCCCACCACCGAAATATCTCGGAAGACATTTTCTTTGCAAATCAAAGCATGGATAATTTATTGCTAATTTATTGCTCGCTCTGTTACTAGTGTTATTATAAATTAGTTTTTTAATAATTACAAATTACATAAAAGTTTACTAGACTATAAGATAGATATTTTGTGTTTTGAAAATTTTTATTGCACAATAGAAATATTTGAGTTATTTTAAAATCTGATTTTAGTGCGTTTCTTAAAGTTGTTTTAAGATTCAATAGTCATATTTAAAAAACTTGCAGAATTTTAAGTATTGGCATAAATATATTGGAAGAAAATATGATTTATAGTAGTATAATAAACATTCATACTTTTGTTTTTTCAAAGGAAAATCCTTTTAGATCCGGATCAAAATATATAACTTTATTTCTTCAATAAAATTATCTATTAATTAAAAACAAAAGTAGAGTAAGGTTGATTCTGCAAAAGTATCATTGATTTATCAAGTGTCATGAGAAGTAAAAATATCTATTTTCGAAAATTTTCATAACAAATATTCCCAAATTGCAAACAGAATATTTAATCGTAGATAATAGAATTTTTTGGTTAATAATATTAATGGTTTTGCTAAAAACAATAAAAGTGATTGTTAATTTATACTTACTGTTAATTTATATTTTGAATGACTTGATTTTTCATTAGTGCTGATTCTTACCTTTGTACCTATTATGCATCTATAATGAAAAAATATAGTGATTTTTCAACGATACTGACAATTAGATTACAAGTCTTTTCTGTTAATTATACATAGTTTGAAAATTAGTGTTAAATTTTTACCTAGCCTTAAATAATTTTGATCAAAATAATATAAAAAAGTGAAATATCTCATGTCAATGAAAAAACAAATAAATTATGTACAATATTCTGTACAATTATATAATCAAAAAATATATTATTTTGAAGCAATACATTTACTTAGCCATTAATTGTAAATTTTGAAAGGAATTTTTTTAAAGCAATTTCATGTCTTTCTAACAGTAATTTAAGAGTAGACTTCTGATAAAAATTGTAGAATTACTAGACGATAGAAGAAGTAACTTGAGATGAATTTTAAATGGTTTAGCAAAATAGGAAGTTAAATTATTCTATGTATTAAAAAAAATAATTAATGTTTAATTAAAATGAACCACTTAATTAAATTCGAATATCCTGTAATCAAAATGATTTAATTTGATTTGATTTGAAAAGAAAGTATCTTCCGAGATACTTCGGGGGTGAGAAATCCGCTAGGGGTTGAAGGGGTGATTTTGGAAAATCGCAATTTGCCTATATCGTCAACAATATATATTATAAGTGTGGGTGACCTACTTTAAGTATTAAGCAAGAGTATACCCTTTATATCGGAAAGGGGTGGAGAAATAAAATCGTTTTTGGCGTAATAAATAAGCAATAAAATATAGTTTATCATTTTTTTTTGGGCTATATCGTCGTTTCGAATCTATTGCATGTGAATCTATGCATATGAACATGGAATTATGCGAATATGAATGTGTATGTATGAATGATTGAGAGTCTCAACTAGTGGGAGTCGATTGTGGGAGTCCCGAATAGTGTTAGTCGTGGCTAAAATAAATGGATGTGAATAAACGAATATACCCAGTTTTCCTTGACGTGATGATCCTTAGGAGATTCTCTAATGCACTTATACGCAAGGAAGTATTAAACACACACTACCATGGATCGTCACCCCCAGAAAAAACTGTGTTGATTCTTGGGCGACCAGTACGCTCTCAGATGTCTAACCGCTCGCGCACGTTTTTCTATTCACTCGGAAAAATGTCAGAATCGAGTCCTCGATGAAATAAGTTAATTGACTTTTAAACGGTGTACATACTTAACGTAGGCCGTTATTGACTTTCTTGGACGATCTCCACCACCTAATGAAAGATTGACGGCCTCCTTTTGATACTCACCAGTCTGCGTCACTTTCGCACGTACGGAAAAATATAATTCCAGCGGCTTAGAGAGATTTCCCGTGACCCCTCCTAACGTGGAAATCCCCTCGTTGACGGACCGGGGCCTCCTTCCCCTTCCCGTTATTAAAAACCCTCGCCACCTCCAAATCCGAGTTATGAAAGTTTCGCTCCCCCCATGGATTTTTAACGCTACTTACGCTTATATATATATAAAAGTATAGATCCGTCCCGTGGAAGTTGGAAGACCGGGAGAAACACCGACGGAATCGCTCGCCTTTCATAAATATCAATCGCGGACGGCCGTGTGCCCTCAGGTTGATCGGTAGGGAGGGCACGTCGGCCAGGATTCGAATAGAAATGTTCCGAGGGAACGCGAAGGTGGGGGGATCGAGCGGAATTATCGAGGAATTTGTTTCTAGCCGGGAGGGAATTAGATGGAAAGCAGGAAGTGCGAAGCGACGATGGTTTTCCAGGCGAAATGCAAAGACGAAGTTAACCTGTTCCGTTTCTTACGAAGTTAAATGTCTATTAAGGCAGGTCATCCATTTCATAAGTCTACATTCTTTATAGCACTATATTATGGTATATTGCTGACGATATCGGCAAATTGCGATTTCTCAAAATCACCCCTTCAACCCCTAGGAGATTTCTCACCCCCCGGAAATATCTCGGTAGGCAATTTCTTTGCAAATCAAATTAAATCATTTTGGTTATAGGAATTTTGAATTTAATTGAGTAATTCATTTTAACTAAACATTAATATTTTTTTAATACATAGAATAATTTAACTTCCTATTTTGCTAAACCATTTAAAATTCATCTCAAGTTACTTCTTCTATCGTCTAGTAATTCTACAATTTTTATCAGTAGTCTACTCTTAAATTACTGTTAGAAAGACATGAAATTGCTTTAAAAAAATTCCTTTCAAAATTTACAATTAATGTCTAAGTAAATGTATTGCTTCAAAATAATATATTTTTTTGATTATATAATTGTACAGAATGTTGTACATAATTTATTTGTTTTTTCATTGACGTGAGATATTTCACTTTTTTATATTATTTTGATCAAAATTATTTAAGGCTAGGTAGAAATTTAACATTAATTTTCAAACTATGTATAATTAACAGAAAGGACTTATAATCTAATTGTCAGTATCGTTGAAAAATCACTATATTTTTTCATTATAGATGCATAATAGGTACAAAGGTAAGAATCAGCACTCAAAGTCAAGTCATTCAAAATATAAATTAACAGTAAGTATAAACTAACAATCACTTTTAGTGTTTTTAACAAAACCATTAAAATGATTAACCAAAAAATTCTATTATCTACGATTAAATATTCTGTTTGCAAATTGGGAGGGTTTGTTTGAAAATTTTAGAAAAATGAATTTTTTTCCTTTTTATGACGCTTGATAAATCAATGATACTTTTGTAGAATCAACCTTACTCTACTTTTATTTTTAATTAATAGATAATTTTATTGAAGAATTAAAATTATCTATTTTGATCCGGATCTAAAAAGATTTTCCTTTGAAAAAATAAAAATATGAATGTTTATTATACTACTATAAATCATATTTTCTTCCAATATGTTTATGCCAATACTTAAAATTCTGCAAGTTTATTAAATATGACTATTGAATCTTAAAACAACTTTAAGAAACGCACTAAAATCAGATTTTAAAATAACTCAAATATTTCTATTGTGCAATAAAATTTTTCAAAACAAAAAATATCTGTTATAGTTTAGTAAACTTGTATGTAATTTGTAATTAATAAAAAACTAATTTACAATAACACTAGTAATAGAGCGAGCAATAAACTAGCATTAAATTATCCATGCTTTGTTCTGCAAAAAAATGTCTACTGAGATACTTCGTGGGGTGAGAAATCTGCTAGGGGTTGAAAGGGGGATTTTGGGAAATCGCTAATTGGCTATATCCTCAGCAATAAATTAGCACTAAAATATGACGTTTGGTAAATGTTTGCATCTTCATTGGTTCCAAAGATATAAGTGGGGGCCTTAAGGATTAAGCCAGATTATCGCTTTTATTTCGGAAAGGGGTGGAGCAATAAAATCGTTTTTGACATAATAAATTAGCAATAAAATACAGTGCTATAAAGAATGCGGAATTATGAAATGGATGACCTGGCTTAAAAGACATCAAAATTAACGTGCACAGGCTTAAGAAACTAAATATAATTGCTTCCACTACTCAGCTCGAAATGCGATATCGCACCTTTTGTGCAATATTCGAGACCATTTTTCTCATTTTTCTCCAAACCTATATGATAATCGGAGATAGCCAAGTTGTAGGTTTTCATGTCCTCTTTCAAAAACTGAAAAATTGAAAAATTTGAAAATTTGAATTTGAATTTGAAAATTGAAAAGTTTGAAAAATTAAAAATCTCAGGTAATACGCCGAATTTTGTAGGATTTCGGTGTATATTGTTAGTAACGTAATTGTGCAAAAAGTATTCATCCGATAGCATCCAACTTTTGCATGCTTAAAACAAACATAATAACCAAACATTTCATGCAAATTTAGCGCCTCAGTTTAGGGCGCAGCTGTGAACTTTTGAAAAAGGGCCAACTTTAACGGTTTTCCCAAGATATCTCGGTGAAAAATGCTCCGATCATTTTTTAGAAACGCTCATTTTGAAGGTCGTTTAATTCTCCACGAATCATCTCTACAACATATTGCATTTCCGTCAATAATTTTCACGCTATGTTAAAAAAACCGAGGAACGACCGATTTTTTTAAATTTTTATTGTTAAAATAAACCGCAAAAGTTCAGAATTATCTAGATTTTCGAATTTTATCACCTTTGGTCCATTTTAAACAAAGTTGTTAAATTTTATCTACCAAGAAAACTATAAACTAGGCTACAAGGCGAAAGTAACATTTCGTTTGGAATCCTTTTCTTCTCCCCCGTCCTTCATCTACCCTGTTTTTGGATCGAATCATAGCCGACTCGTTGAGAATTACATTTTAAGGAATTATCAGGGGTTAAAAACGAACTTAAAACGGAGAAAATTTGTTTCAAGATTTTTAAAAAAAGTAACAATGAAAAGTTAACGTATCTTTTGTTGACTGCAAGTCAGGCAACTTACGACTGGTTCATGAGAATTTTCCTTTTGGAAGTATTTGGATCTTTTCGAAAAATCAATTATAAGGTTAAAAACGTTAACGTTTTAAATGATTTGTAAATTGTGTTCGTAGAAATAATGAGTTCGTCCGATAAGAAAGATTGAATTAATGTGTGAAATAACGTAGACCGTCGACTATGTAAATAGGATAGATAAGGAGAGAGGAAATTTTAATTCCCCCCTTTTAATAGTCAATTACTTCGATAGCCATCGTCACGGCCGTAAATCTCCCCCCGGCCCGGGAGGGCGAATACAAATAAAGAAAAATATCCGTCGGTGAAAAGCCCCCGAGGGACGGGCCCCCATCGGCTACAAATCTTCCTTAAAAACTCGATTTTTTCCAGATTCGCCGTTCCGCCTGCACCAATTTCCCCCCGAGATTAAATAAAAACCGAAAACACAACACCTCGGAATGTCGTCGTCATTCGATACGGTACGTTTATTAACAGGGTTTGATTGCCGCAGCCTCAGCTTATGCATAAAAATGGGCCGATTTCCTGGCCGGGAGCGCCCGGGAGGAAATCCAATAAGCCGTCCGAGGAGGCCGATAACTGCATAAACACCCCCGGAGCCTGCCTCGATCTTAGTTAAAGGTTTCGGGGGCGCCGGGAATAGTGCGTGTGTATAGTATGTGGTTATCGTCTAGTTCGCTCCCTCTCCTTCCTCTCCTTCCTTTCGCCTCGTAATAACGCCTCTCACGTTATACCTAACGTTAACCGATCATTTTTTCTAATTCGATGATAACACGCGCCACATCCAATTAGCCCGGGTATCATCCATAACGACCCTATCGAATACTACACCTTTCAATACCCCCACCTATACTTTTATCTCTCGATAAATATCCCTTCTACGCCTCCTTTTACGATTAGATCGTGCGATATTTGATACCGACTTGTCGTTATTTTCGATGGCTTTCTATACATATTTTTGATGACACTCGTACATATTGGATTTTAATTTCGTTACAAATTATAAAATAATGAAAATCGCCCTTTCCTCGATTTCATTGCGTCACGTAAGCGCATGAGTTGAATTTGTAGATCAATAAAAACAATGAGAATGAAAATAACTCATGTGATTTAACTGACGTTGTCTTACTTTTGTGCCATGGGTACTAAGGGAATGGCGCGCGAAATATCCACAAGGCCTCAAACATCTCATATATCACTGGGATTGGGCGTGCAATGGTATTAAGGGATAGTCGCGCGAGGTATCACCCGAACTCCCAGGAACACGCCAGACACTATCACTGGGCGTGCAGTGGTACTAAGTGATAGTCGCCTGCTAGGGACACGCCATACATCTTCACCAAGTGTGCAATGGTACTAAGGGATAGTCGCGCGAGGTACCCCCTGAACTCCCAGGAACAAGCCATATACTGTCAAACGAACGTGCAATAGTACTAAGGGATAGTGGACTGCTAGGAACACGCCATACACTATCACCGAGCGTGCAATGGTACTAACGGATAGTCGCGCGAGGTACCACCTAAACTCCCAGGAACAAGCCATATACTGTCAAACGAACGTGCAATAGTACTAAGGGATAGTGGACTGCTAGGAACACGCCATACACTATCACCGAGCGTGCAATGGTACTAACGGATAGTGGCGCGAGGTATCACCCGAACTCCCAGGAACACGCCAGACACTATCACTGGGAGTGCAGTAGTACTAAGTGATAGTCGCCTGCTAGGAATACGCCAGACACTATCACCGAGCGCGCAATAGTACTAAGGGATAGTCACCTCATATAAACACACCATACATCATCACTGAGCGTGCAATGGTACTAAGGGATAGTCGCACGAGGTACCCCTGAACTCCCAGGAACAAGCCATATACTGTCAACGAGCGTGCAATGGTACTAAGGAATAGTGGCGCGAGGTACAATTCGAACCTCCAGGAACACGCAATACACCATCACCGAGCGTGCAATAGTACTAAGGGATAGTCACCTCATATAAACACACCATACATCATCACTGAGCGTGCAATGGTACTAAGGGATAGTCGCACGAGGTACCCCTGAACTCCCAGGAACAAGCCATATACTGTCAACGAGCGTGCAATGGTACTAAGGAATAGTCGCGCGAGGTACAACTCGAACCTCCAGGAAGACGCAACCATCACCGAGCGTGCAATAGTACTGAGTAATAGTCGTCTGCTAAGAACACGTCATACATTATCACCGAGCGTGCAATGGTACTAAGGGATAGTCGTGCGAGGTACCCCCTGAACTCCCAGGGACAAGCCATATACTGTCAACGAGCATGCAATGGTACTAAGGGATAGTCGCCTGATAGGAACAAGTCATACACTATCACCGAGCGTGCAATGGTATCAAGGGATAGTCGCTCGAGAACAAATCACACTGCTAGATACGTGTGGAAAGTTCACTAAATATACCAGAATTTCCTGGATGTTTTTCTTGCGTCTATGGACTACTCAGTTGATGGAAAACTTGAAATACTTCTTACATATGAAAAAGTTTGGTCGTATAAGAAAATAGAAGACTTGGATACAACTCCGTCTTTTTGTGTAAATAAAGTGCTAAGTACATATCGACATAAGTGCAGGCACCCTAACAAATCGACGAAAGCCTGCTATTCTAACCCCAAACCCTCAACGAAGGGTCACGCGTCGTCACGTAACGACCTCCCGTACGTCAAAAACCTCACGTCGCATTTTTCCTAATCTCGGCGTTAATTCGAGAGAATAATCTCAATTAACGTGACGCGGCGGGCAACACCTCTTGCGACAACCTCTGTCCTTTTTCTCTCCTCGACGAGGAGCAGGAATAAGAGAGATTTATCGACTGTCCGGGCACGAACTGCCAACTCGGAATAATGATCCCGTCGAGCAATTACTGTTTGTCGGATTGTGAGACCGGGAGAAGAACGAAACGACCTGAGGGGTGTAGAATATATCGAACGTCTTTTGTCCCACTTTATCCACAAGTTCAGCATGATTGTAATACGTTAGTCCTTCAGGTCGGTGGTATTTTGGCACATACTGATTGGTGTTAAACATAAATTGAAGTGTCTCTGTGCAATATTTGCTGGAAAATGAATTTTCTATTTGTAAAACATAAATCTATTGCAAAAGTCCAGTCAGTCCGCCAAGCGTACCACTTGGTATCTAAAAAAATCATACAGCGAAAAACAAATGTCATACAGGTAGGGTGGGTGCTAAGAGCACGAATCGATGTATATATGTGTAAATAATATATAGAATTTTAAATGGCAGTACTTAGTATACCCTTTTGAAATCAAAAATATTTTGGCAAAACGTGCTCAATTATCAAAGGGCTTACGGATCGCATAATTATAGGCGACTTTAAAATATTTTGTGATGATCGTAATACGAGGACGCCCTTGTGGTATTTGGTTAACAATCACGCAATTAGTCCATTTATTAAAAGGCATACGAATAGACTGGAACAAACCTTCGAAATTATTAAATCGAACAGAGGATCTGATGCGCGCGCAACAGCGTCTGAAGAACAGGCTGATTCGATTGTAAGTAGGCGGGAAATAAAAATATGAATCATGGTATCTATTGTTTATTAATTATTGGAACTTTTGTTAAGAGAGAAATAGTAAGATGATTCCATATTGGAGAAGATGGAACAAAAGACGATCAGAGGAAAGCGTCGTGTCCTTGGTCCGCGTCGTCTTACTTAAGAAAAAAAAAGGAAGAAAGAAAAGAGAGAGAACAAATATATTAAATTTATTTCCGTCTCGTCTCGTGACGTTCTTTGTTGAATTACTACTGAGAGCGTAACCTCCTACAAGAGGGCCAGCTTCCAAAAACATAAAAGACGCAACAAAACCCAGAATGTTATTTGGTACAAATCATACAAAAACATTGCACAAAAACCTTGCAGGGATTATCAGTGCATTAAAGAATAATTTTTTAAGAAAATACTATGGAGTTACAAGTGAGGATCACACTAGGACAGAAACCATAAGGAAGCGTACGAGACAGAAAGGAAGAGAGACAGTTATCCATTAGGAATCCATTAGGAAAAGATTAAGCGGTAACCCCAGAACCCAGAGTGAAAGATGGAATTAAGGAAGCAATAAACAGAAGAGATTTAGACGAGATTGATAGGGAAAATAAAAAGATCTGGCGCTTAGGATGCGGAAAACGGCCAAGAGTGCTGTAAAATAAAATCTTAGCCCTAAACTTCAAAAAAAGTAGCAATTTTTGTACTTAATTAGGCAACATAAATAGAATTACCCTTACCCTACAGAGTATTACAGTACTTAATACAATCACCATCACTTTCCCATTTATCCTTATTTGCCATTCCCACCCCACATTGTTTTTTATTTCATTCCCGGTTTATCGTCTCGAGAAGCCCCAGTAAAAGCCTAAGACAAATAATCTATTTGAGGAGCACCCCGCCTTGGCGTGGAGTGCCGTCCTGAGGATTTTATAACAACACATCGCCAGATTTTCGCGATTTTGAGTCAAAGAGAATGTACGTCAGAAGAATTCTTTTTATTTCTACCCGTGAGTGAATTCTCACGTTAGGCGTTTTAAAGCGACGGGGGATAACAATTCCCTTCGTATAACGTATGGGACGGCGGGGGAAATTAAAAATTTAAACGGGCGAAGGGAACGCCACGAGAAAGCCACTTTTCGCTCTTGATATTTTTTAGGGCGATTGAAGTGCAAAGGTTTGTTCGGACGGAGGTGTCAAATCGAAATCGTGACGATACCAAAATTACTACGAAGCTCAAAATGGGGCACGAATAAATTTTTCTGGGATAAGTTGGTATGAAATTTCATTTCTGGTTGCTGTATTTAAGATGGCCACGTCAAGTTAATTGCGGAAAATAATAGTAGGCATCAGCTACTGACCTGTCACTTAGGTTCGTGGTGTATGTGTTTCATCCCCTAAGATTTTTCGATTAAAGCGGCTAGGAGCACTATCCAACTTCTTTTTTAACTTATAGGAGATTGAATTTCTATTATTTTTCCTAGTATAAAGTACTTTTCTTAATAACTATTGTCGTAATATGCTTTCACTTTCGTTTAAATGAAAATTCACTTGTCACATGTTGTGTCTGGTGAAGCTATACAAACTGGCGCCCGAGTAAACCTCGTATCTCCACAGGGCCGAAAAATAAGCGCCAATTTTAAATCATTTGCAGTGTTCAGGGCGCTTTAAAATATCCTCGAGACACAGGAAAAAAGTTTCACATGAAACATCTAAAAATTCCATACAATTAAACATCATTTCAACACTATATATAGATGGCGTTGTAGATCGGTGTGCTTAAGTTCGCGAAAGTTCCCCGCACGTCATCGGGAGGTAAAAAAAATAATGGTAGGCATCAGCTACTGACCTGTCACTTAGGTTCGTGGTGTATTTGTTTCCTCCCCTAAGATTTTTCGATTAAAGCGGCTACGAGCACTATCCAACTTCTTTATAACTTACAGGAGATTGAATTTCTATTATTTTTCCTAGTATAAAGTACTTTCCTTAATAACTGTCGTAATATGCTTTCACGTTCGTTTAAATGAAAATTCACTTGTCACATGTTGTGTCCGGTGAAGCTATACAAACTGGCGCCCGAGTAAACCTCGTAACTCCAAAGGACCGAAAAATAAGCGCCAATTTTGAATCATTTGCAGTGTACAGGGCGCTTTAAAAATATCCTCGAAGCACAGGAAAAAAGTTTCACATGAAACATCTAAAAATTCCATACAATTAAACATCATTTCAACACTATGTATAGATGGCGTTGTAGATCGGTGTGCTTAAGTTCTCGAAAGTTCCCCGCACGTCATCGGGAGGTATCCGGAGCGAGAGGTGTTAAGTAAGTACGGCGAAGTTGCCCCGTTCCTCATCAAAAGGCTTAAATTGAATTAACCGAACGGGCCTAAAGTTTGAAGTTAATTGGACAACTGGTCCAAGGCGGGAGGAAGTCGGAAGGGATTTTCGACCGCAGATGGTTCGCCAACAAGTGTCTCTCCCGCCCTCGTTATTGTACGAGACAGTGTAACGCGCGGAAACGGAAGTGAGGGGGTAGGGGGAAAGAGTGAGAGAGGGCGAAGGTTATCAAAATCGAGAGGGGAGGTGCGGGAAAATTAAGTTAAAAGGAAATAACGTGCACTTTACGGTTTCTGCGTGCACTTTGAAGTCGAAAGTTTGAAGGTCTGGGTTCGTACAACTATATTAGTATATTTTAGTTTGCTTGCTATCGTGGTACTTATGAAATCATCCAATTATTTTACACACTCAGTATTATGGAACTTTGGAGGGATTTTTAAGAATCCATTATTTTTTTTTCTACATTGCACTTTCCTGGAATTGTCTTCATTTCATACTATAACAGATACTTTTTATAAGTATACATTTTTGAGGTACTGTTACTATAGGTGCTGCCGATTTTTCTAACTTTCATCGATGACCCTTGAAGGGTTGTTCCGGCTAAGTCGATAGAGGGCTCGAGTAGTGCAGTCATTTGCCATTTTCGTATGGAATTTTGGGAATTAAGCTCGATTTCTTTGAAAATTGGGATGTAGGTAGTATTCATAAGCTTCTTTAAAGTTGGAACTGTGCCGAAGTATGGTTTTTCCTTAGGGGTGGAGGGGGTACCTTTTGTACCCCTTGTAAGGGGTAAAATTTTTTTAAGCATGCTAAACCCGGAAATTGATAGATTGACTAATTCTAAGCAACTTTTGTTCTATGCATTTTTTTGTAAAGTTGATATTTTTCGAGTTATTCACGATTGAAACTACACACTTTTCATTGAAAAAACGAGTTTTTTAACCGGTTTTCATGAATACTTGAAAAGTTTTCCTTTTATCGGAAAAACATTCAGAACAAAAATGTAACTAATAAAAAAACAAAGAGATTTGTTTTTGAATGACTTCTGTAAACCCAATAAGGGCCGAGTTATGATGGTTATTTTTCGAGAACCCCGAGATTGAAAATATTGAACCTTCAGTAACTTGAAAATGGTGAAATTTTTGGAGAAAACTCAATAGACCTTTTTTAAAGTACATAAAAAAACCTTTAAAATGAACACTGAAAAAATTCTTTTGCTTAAGAATTGACTGATTTAGAACAAAAGTAAAGTAACACTTTTTTTTTAATTTTAAAAATTACATCCTCGTCATTCCCACCGTGAAAAAAATTTAGCGTAACCCATTTGCATTTAGTGGTTTAACAGGTTTAAAGTGCTTGTTTTAGAAAAAATACTTGTTTAAAATGAAAATTGCATTTTCTTAATTTTGGAAAAAAATTGCATTTTTCTTAAATAAATCAAAAACTATTCTAGACATGAAAAAATGTTTCAAATGTTAATTGCAGGGTTTGTCTCGCTAAAAATTTTGATTTTTTGTTTACCTTCGTATCGTAAAAATTGAAGGAGATATGACGGTTCGAAATTTGCATTCGCGTACTAATTATAGCTCATCCAAGCCCTTTGCACGCAACCCTTTTCAAAACTACGGGTTGTAAAAGCTTTTAACTAAATTGATCTTAAAGCGCATGAAATTCCTTACAAAATGCATTTTTTAAGGAGTTTCTAGCTTGGAAAATAAGGGAATTATCGTCGAAAAAAAATTGATTTCTTTTTATTTCGGAGCACAAATTTTGGAGCACAGATACAAAGGCAGAAGCGAGCGACATCTGACATACAGTGACAGTATTATAACGATTTTTCTAAGCTGTGTGTATGTATATCTATATATACATGTATACGTATATATGTGTACATTGTGTCACATGTATGGAATGATGACCTGGTTTTGAGCTACGACCAGTACACAGCTTCTATCGAGAGAATTTTTGTCTTCATTTAAACTTTGTATTAACCAAATGCATGCTAAAATCTACGTTTTTTTAATATTTCCCAGTAAGGGGTAGTTTTCACCCCTAAAAAATAAAAGAGCACACTTCGGCACATGTCCAATTTTGAAACAGAGGGTAAAAAGAGCTCGAGTCCAAATTTTCATTAAAATCGACACTGATTCTCAAAATTCCATAGTTTTAAAATTTTTACCGCTGATGGCTGGACTATAGTAACTTCGAGGCAGGCTACACAATACCGTTTCGGCACGAGTGTTCAGTAGAAATCAGAATTATTTTGATAGTGTTGAAAAGGCTAATTTCCAAACAAATTCGATTTAACCATTGCGCATTATACGAAGTTGGAAACGATTTTTGGAAAAGTAACACAATGACTGGAAAGATCGTTTCCCCTATCTAATGAGTTGAAGCTTGAAAATATGCGCAAAATGATCCCCCCTGTAAATAAAAGTGGACGTGTCTCGCCAGTTTTTATTATCGTCGTTAGTTCTAAATTTAAACCCGATTGAAATTTCTTAAGTTGCCACCCGGTATATGTTCCACCGTCCTTGGTTGACGTAGCGGGGATCGGTCCCTTCGAAGTGCCCTAGGTCCAATGAAGAAGTTATAGATTAGCCTTCCCTGGGCCAATGGAAACTCGCTTTACGGTAATACAAGAACTAAAAAAAAACTACCTCCGAACGATATGGGGTAAATCTGCTAGCCAATTAATAATTATGAAATAAAATTATTAAAAATATATTCACTAATATCCTCGTATTAATTTCTTGGGACGTCACTATGGTGATTCTGTAGTGCTGTATGGTCTATTTTCGAACGTATTTCATCGGCAGGAAAACGTCGAGAAGGACGGTAACAAAGTGCCAATGTGGATGCAACTTATCCCACGTCTAACGTCCTCGCACCATCCGCTCAATATGGTATCATCGTCAAGAACATAACTCCCCTGATAATATAAAGCTGTAACAGAAGCTTTTGAAAGGCATAAAAATATCCTTTCGGCGCGTTCTACCTCGTTTACCGTTATTATGACTTCGTGTTAGAAAAATGGTTATATTTTCAGACAAAATATCTTATACACTTCATATCTGAAGGGTATATATTACGGGGATGCTGAAGCGAGCCGGGGAAAGGAGACACGCTCCTTATAAATTACGATATTACCCTCCTACCGTGCGGGAGACATCGCTTTGATTTCTACTCGACACTCGAAAATCGCTACTCGATGAAATTTGTATGTCGGGAAAAATGTTTTTACCTAATCCGGGAGGAAATGGGAGGAAAAGAAAGTGGCTTATCTGAAATGTAGGAACTTTTCATCAATTTTTTGAAATTTCACATTTCCAGTAGGTACTTTTGAAACAAGTTGGTTGCCAAAAATTGATGCTGATTGATGACACAAAACCGACGGTAGTCTAGAAACTTTCTTCGGTTTTAGAAACTTCCCTGTTCACGTGTATTCACGCTATTTCCACAGCCGCAGTCAAAAATAATGAACGTAAAGCCCACATTAAAAGCCTAATAAAATAATTTTCCCCTATACTGAAACGGTCACTGCGATGGTTACGTTCAAAATGAATATATAAATGTTTCACAACTTCATCACTTTCTCCAACTTCCCTTTCTATTTTCCATTAAAATTCCCTCCTCTTTCCATACCGAACGAGCCTTAATAATAATTCAACTGAAATCCCTATAGGATAAGGAGAAAAAACGTTAAAAATATATCTCCTTCTTTTTCGGCTAATTTATCTGTTGCTTGTTCGGGCCACGTCCTGACCGAAAAATTTCCCAACTGTAAAGCATCAATTTTTAATACCGTTCTTTATTATTGCCGCCATGTAATAATGCCCAAATTTTAGCATCGTTTACGTTTGTTCCAGAGTATCGTATTTCATTTGACTTATTTATATTTCCAACTCTTTTTAGGGAGGGTTCAAATGGTAAAATTTTGTTTCGTTCGCACTTTTATTAGTACAGGAAACGAAGCTTTTAACCTCGCAATTTTTTGACAGTGTGTCGATTTACTTGAAATTTTGACAGATGATAGGGAATAGACCAAGGATCTATATGGTGCCAAAGTACGCTTTCACCTTGGGATAGTTGCCACCCCATCTCAGAGGAGAAATTTTTTTATCAGATTTTGACCACAGAAATCCACAGAAAAACTAATTTTAAGCAAAAAATACTCTATATATTTTTTTTTCTAAAATTAATACTTTTCAAGTTATTCGCGATCGAATGTGTTAATTTTTCGTGGAAAAAATCAATGTTTTTAATCGATTTTTCGCTAATAACTCATAAAGTATTCATTTTACCAAAAAAACTATAGAGAACAAAAATATGCGTTTTTAAAAAACAAACAAACTGTTTTTTATATTTTCTGTACGACTAATGCAAACCCAGTTATGACTTTGGTTAAAGGTTTAGCTCTTCTTCGACAAATGCTAAATTTGAGAGTTTCAAAGTCTAATAACGGGAAAACTATGCATTTCTTTAGAAAAACTTATATAATCTTTTTTAAAGTATTTGGAAAGACCTTTCTTTTTATTTTTTAAAAAAGGTCCTAGCATAAAAATTGAGTGAGTTACGGTGAAAACAAAGTCGATCCCTCCTTTTGTCAGCGAAAAAATCAACTGAAGCAACCCCCTAATTAATGCCCTAATTAAAATTAGTCATTGGCGTTTTTCAGTTCTCTTCATCTATGTATTATTAATAAATCTTAGAAGTTTGACTGGTTAAAAACGCCTAATTTCGAAAAAATTAGCGCTAAAAATGAAGAATGAATTTTTCCAATTTCATAAAAACAGCCTATCTCTTTAAAATAACTCCAAAACTACTGGTAAAACGCAAATAATACAAGAGCACTAAATTTTAGCATTTTTAATTACCAACATTTTTCTTTTTATAAATTTTCTTTGCGATAAAATTTAAGTGAGATGTTGCAGTTTAAAACTTATATTTTCAAATTGGACTACTTTGTTTTCGCCCATTAAATTCACAACCTTTTAAAACTAAGGGTTATAATAGAAATTTAATTTATTTAGCCTTGTAGCTCTTGTTAAACCCTACAAAATGGTTTTAGATGATGTTTCTATCATAAAGTTATGATTAAAAAATGTATTACATTTTTTTTCTATAAATTCGAAAAACACAAATCGGAGCACGATGGACATTTGGAGCCAATCAAATCAAATTACGTCATCTCGTACTTAACCAATGAGCGAGTTTTGAAACTTCACCATTAGCTCATGACTTTATATATATACACAAATATATACACATATACTTTACATATACATACACATATTACACACATACACTTTAAGCTTTTTTTGCAGATTTTAGTAATTAGAGGTAGTTTCCACCCTAAAATATATGCTTAAGGGCGTGTTGTGGAGGGTTAAAATATTCTAAAATAATGTTAAAAGTATTGAACAATTACTATTTAAGTCATCTGGACCATATTACACGCTCCTTGAATTTTTTCATAGATTTTGGCATTAAGGGGTAGTTTTCACCCTTAAAAATGAAAAGCGTACATCGGCATAATATAGATTTTGAAGTGTAGGGTAAGTTGAATATACACACAAATTTTTATGAAAATCGATGCACTGTCAAAAAATTACGAAGTTTTGCCTTATTTTTGGCTTCGTTTCCTGTACTATATGGGCACTTTGTTTTCCTGTTTTAGAAAAATGCTAACTATAAGTAAATATAGTATTGTCCCATACAAGCGCTATCTGTGATACACGTATACTTCAGTTAGGAACAAATTATATTTGGAATGTGAATTAGGCTTAAATTGCTTGAGCGTCTTAGTTCCTTGTTGTATGACGTAGTCAATAGCCGATTATTAACGAATGTTTAGGTCAGTACTAATATATCCCTTTAACGTAGGCACCCAACAATACACAAGAAAACACAGAAAGTCGTGGACTTAATAAGTCTGACCCCAGGTGAATAAACCTGTAATGTTATCCATTACTGGTAAGATGGTTCAGTCTGCATTAATTCTAATTGGTATCTTAAGTAGATTGTCCTCTACAAATTATATTTGGTTTGTCAGTTTGGCTTAAATTGCTTGAAGGTCTTAGTTCCTCATTGTATGACGGAGTCAATAGCCGATTATTAAGGAATGTTTAGGTTAGTACTAATACATCCCTTTAACGTAGGCAATCAACAATACACAAGAAAACACAGAAAGTCGTGGACTTAATAAGTCTGACTCCAAGTCAGTAAACCTGTAATGTTATCCACTACTGGTAAGCTCGTTCAGTCTGCATAAATCTCAAAAAGTTTTATTTTTCGCCTGGAGCGGAGAATCTATAGGATCAAGGGTATTAAACCGAACAAAAAAGACAAAAAGAGATTTTCTGTCACAGCGAATCTTAAGGGCTGATGAGGGAGTTGTTGGGACCTTCGGATTTCCACAGTGCGCGACGGGTCGGAGAGCATCTTCGGGCGGTATGGGCGGTTCTCCTTCAGGCCCTTCGTAGGCCGGACACTCTACCTTCAAACGGCTGTCCGGCCGGCCCTCTGGACAGCCCCTCTGGGCAACACTGACTTGGCTCCACTGTCCTCCTCTCGCCTTTCCTCTTTCTATTTCTATTCATATTTTGTTTGTGTTCTTCGCGCTTTTAGGTATAAGGCGTGTCGTTTATCGAAACATTTCTCACCTTGATTTGTCGGCGCGTTTATAAAAGTTTACATCGCTTCACCTTGGCCTCAACCGTGATCCAATTTATTGTTTCGTCGTGGAAATCTCGTGGTCGTGACAATATCACATGTAAGTTGGAATTTATGTAGTCAGTTGTGCTTGTATGCAGAAATGTGATATTCCAGTGCGATTTAAATGTAAGAAAATCCTCGACTTAGGTATAAATGGACGAGTTATAATGTATTAAGCTAGAATATATCTAATTAACTGGATAACATAGCCGTTGCGAATTGACTGTGGAAAGACCGTAAACTTGCTTGCGATAATCTGTTAACTTGATGCTTCTTCTAGTTGTATGTGTTTAATTCCGAAGACAAGGAATGTTCTCGTTCACTATAATACTAATGCTTTACGATGCTATTTGATGGTGATGGTTCACCAAAGTTTCACTAGGTTTGAAACAGTTTTCGTCGTCATAAAATATTCACAATTTCCTTAAATTTCCATCCTGCAACAAAATCCTCGAAGTGCAGCGGTCGCTGTGGCGTAAACGACCGCAGCATTCGTCCTAATAGTGTCACCCTTGAATCCGACGTCCGATCTCATCCCTGGCCTTTCCTGGCCGCGAACGCCTTTTCGACCGCCGCTATCGACCGCATCTCCCGGAAAAAGGAAAGAAGAACGTCGAAATAAGTCAAATAAACCCGTCGCCTCCGGGGCCGAAAAGGGAAAGAGAGGTTCCTCGGGTCGAAGTGGCGGCCGCGATGCCGTGCCTGTAAGGATCCCGACCCCTTTGTGTGCTCCGCTTGCACTCAGACCCCACTTGTTCCTCGTTACGCCACTTACGACCCACACAATAAAATACTGCCGGGGTAGATTGATATATATATATATATATATATATATATATATATATATATATATATATACGTACCTAGTGTACTATAGTGTGTATGTATACGTGTGTAAGGGTGAAGTTGTCGCAACTTATCGGTCCACCTCCGGTGTGAATTGCCGGAGGAGCTTCGCAAAGGGAAGAGGAGAAAAAGAGCCCGGATCGATGGAGTTACCCGCCAACAGGACATGACGAAATAACACTTTGGCCTCTTGTAATTTTAATGCCGAGGAGTATCTCTGGGCTCGTCGCCAAAAATCAAATATCAAAGTTCGAGGAGTCTTTCGGTTTAACTCTTTAACTAAAGTCTTGTTTGGTTATGTATCACCATTAGAGCGATGTTTTGCTGTTTACAAATTTTTGAATCCACGGTCCATTGCTACTCAAAGCCAAACGCATGTCAACACTGGCGTCCAAACGGTTTCCATGTTTGTTTTTAATAGCGAAAATATATCAATATATCAAAGAAAATTCCGCGACTCTCAATAAGCCTCCCAGTTCGATCACACCGTCGCTTTTATCCACATCCGATCACGTCAAGCGCCCAAGATACACGTGGTTTGTGTAAACTTTAGGTTAGTTCCATTTAACAACTCTCGTTAATGTGATTGTTAAGGAACGAGTCGGACGTTAGTCAGTTAAACGTTTCATAGAAATACGACATTTTCACCCTTGCCCCGTTTCTGGGAAAGGTGGGGGGTGGGGGTAGTTTTGACCAGCACTGTACATTTTATTTGTAACGCGAAGTGACGGCGCGCGATTGATTTCGGAAGAGTCCTGTAAAACTCCGTTTGTACCGAAACTCTTCCCGTTTTCCCTTCCTGAGGGATTTTTCCGATATCATGAATTAATAAGTACCCGAGTAACGCATTAGTGATAGTGTATTCTCACATTTAGATGGCCGCACCTGTCACTAATCGCGCCGCTATCTACCCCGTAGGATATCCTACCTTCTTTCGCCCCGTTTCCCTCCCTCTCTCGGGTCGCTTTCGGACGTGATACCGGACCCGCGCGCGCACGCACGCGCGCGCAGGAAATATTTTACAGGAGTAATCTGTCACAAAAGATTGGTCTTCTAACAAGTGACAGGCAGCAGCAAGACTCCCGGGAGTTGCTTGAGTAATGGCCTCGGGAGCGGCGGGGGCGGTCCCGTTCGACACGGAATTATTCCGGTTGAAAAAAGTTGCTGGAAAATATCACGGGTTTTAATTAATGATGGGACCGTCCATTTCTCTTATCGGCCGTCGATCGAGGGAAAAAATATTCCAGTGAGGAATTAGGGCATCTGAGAGCTAAACTGTAAATTGTTCAGTTATTCGAAGTAAGGGTGGGAGAGACGTTCCCAGGCGGTCTGTACTGGGCTATGTAGTCCAGTTGTTCAAGGCTTTTTCCTCAAAATTGCTTATGACTGAACCGATTGACGGAACAAAAGTTATATAGTGCCGAACTTTTGCTGTGGGGGTGGTTCCCACCTCTTCCAGGGGTGAATTTTTTTCACCTAAAATAACCACAGAAATCGACAGAGAAGTTAATTTTAAGCAATAAATGTCATATGAAGTTTTTTGATAAATCAATAATTTCTGAGTAATTCGCAATCGAAAGTGATGATTTTTTTACTTGAAAGGCGCGTTTCCCGAGTTTTTTTACAAGTAATACAAAACCATTGGTTTTAGCGAAAAAGTCATAAGGAGCAAAAAAAATGTATTGAAAAACAACCCAAATGACGGTTTTCTATTTTTTTTTTAATGCATACAAATCAAGTTATAGATTTTGGAATTTTATTGTACAAAACGATGTTTTAGAGAGAAAAAAACATACTATTCAGACCTTTTCTTAAAGTACCTAAAATACCATTAAAATGAATCTCAATAATAGCCTTTAGCATCAACATTAAAGCAGATATTGTGAAAATAACATGATTAGGGGTGATATTTCTTATTCAAAATAATCATAGAAATCAATAGAGGGGTCAATTATAAGTAATAAATGTCTTTTGATAAATCAATAATTTCTGAGTGACTCGCTTTCGAAAATGACTTTTTTACTTAAAAAGTGCATGTTTTCAGGCAGTTTTTTGCAAGTAACACAAAAACACAAATCAAATTCTGGATTTTTGAATTTTTACTGTATGTTAGCTGAAGACAAAGTTCGAACCTTTCAACGTTGAATTACGTCAAAACGATAAGATTTAGAGAAAAAAACTATTCAGACCTTCATTTAAAGTACCTAAAAATTCTTTAAAATTATTCTAAATAATAGTATCTAACATCGACATTAAAGCAGATATGATGAAAATAACATGATAGTCTCATTTCTTCAAAGAAAAAATTAATAAAAAAAATCTGTACGCGGGGCGACAGAATTTAAAATAAACTTAACCAACTCACAGCTGCCATTTTTATGTTCTAACAATACGTTAAAAAGCACAATTTCCAAAAAACCTGATTTTTTAAAAAATAAGTTTTTCAAATTTTTGGAAAATCTTTGTTTTTTACGTATAATCTAAAATTTATTATATGAAATGGGAATAAATGCGAGTGATAAATTTAGCTTTTTTGTTGATCATTTTGTTTTTTTTTTTACATTTTTCTATGATTAATAGTAACCGAACTATTGCCATTTGAAGTTATCAGAGCGATAGAACCACCCTTTTCGAGCTTATGAGTCCTTCAAACTTAAAAATGAAGGCATTTTAAAAGATAACTCCGTAGGACACATAGTCACTTAAATTCCCTGAAAAATGCGCTTAGGTGCGACTGAAAATCTTAAAAATTAATAAAGTTATCCTTAAAAATAGTATTTTAACTAGTTTTAGTTAATTTTAGTTTTAGTTAAAAAAATATTTTAGTTATTTAGTATTTTAGTTAAAAATTTTAGTTTTAGTTAAAAAAATAGTTTTAAATGCATGTTTAGGTAAGAGTTTTAGTTGCAATCTATCAAAAAATATTTTATTACAAAGGAATAAATGTTTGTTCAATAAGAATGCACGTTTAAAATGTTTCTCGTATTTAAAAAATACTTTCCATTTTATTTCCGAGAAAAGGGGTATTTTTTAAAAATTGAAAAGTTGCAAGCAATAATAAAAGATTTCGTATCTAAGAAAATAATTTTAATTTGATAAAAATTCATGATTAACACGTTTCAAATTGTTAAATTTTTTCTTATTATTTTTATTAAAAGTTGTAGTTTTTAAGGGTTGAAAATTTGGAATATATTAATTTTCTTATTAGATAGCACGTGAGAATACTTATATAACACATAAGTAAAAAATATTTGAATCTATAAAATGCTTGAATCGGTATTTCTTTGATTTTTTCAGTAGAGGGTGGTTTTAACCCCTCTATTCACCACCAAGTATTACTATATTTTAAGCTTCAGTAAGTTTGGCGACGCCTTTGTAAATTTATTGTAAAAATGGGGAGAATATTATTTTTGTCGATTTTACTCTGGGGTGTTCTATGGTAGACAGAAATCGAAAACTCAACAAGGGTGTAGTTTTTTAGTAAAAATTTAAAATCCCCGAATTCCACTAACTGAAGGGTTGTAAGGGGGGTGAAATATTTGTGAAATTACTAAACGGCAAAAAATTCGAAATTAGTTACTGTATTGGACTGGGTTCCCAAATGTTCCAGTAAAATACAATTACTACCAATTTTCCCTTCTGAGGGGTTGAAGAATAAGGCCTAAAAAAATTTTAGGCCTAAAGGCTTAAAATAAATGCAAAAACAATAACATTATAAAATAATAAAATAATGAAATAATAAAATAATAAAATAATAGAATAAAATAATAAAATAATGGAATAAAATAATAAAATTATAAAATAATAAAATAATAGAATAAAATAATAAAATTATAAAATAATAAAATAATAAAATCATAAAATAATAAAATAATAAAATAAAAAAATAACAAAATAATGAAATAAAAAATAATAAAATAAAATAATAAAGTAAAATAAAAAAATAACGCAAGAAATGTTTCAAATGTGACTATCGATTTCTGCGAACCCTTCACTTTAATAATATTGGTGTATATTTACTGTAACTGATGGCGTTGAATCCTTTCGCTACCCACGTTATTTACGTACTTTTTAAATATAACGTAAACGATTCCCCCATAAATTCCGCCACGATCCTCCGCTATCGGTAGCGCGGCGAACAATCGCCCGGCCGAGGAATATACCGGGTATCAACTCTTTTCATGAATCGCCGAAAATTACCCTCCGGACGGTAATTCGGCACTTCCGGACCTCCCCTCCCCCACCCCGTCGCCTAAAAGGGTTGTTCCAAGGGTGCAATTTAAGGATCTGATAGGGAAAGCAGGTCCGGGTTTTATTGGGGGGGGTTATTTTAGACCTAATTAATTATCATATACACTGTCTATAAATGTTAATGGGAAACGAGATACCCTTTACTGTGACCTTAAATGATATTTATCGTGGTCGGTCCTCTTCGGAACGGGACGACGAAATTATTGAAAAGGTCCAGATTAATGCGTGGAGTTTATTCGGCTCGGCTAACACTAAAATTTTCCTAAAAATAATCGTGATTATTTGGTGCAGCGAGGAGCGCCTCGAAGGGTATCGACTTGGTATTGGAAAACCGTACATATGGCCTCATTATTATGAATTTATAGGTAACGTGTCATACGTGTTTCCTCTGCAAATTCCTGTTGGCAGTAAACCGTACCGTGCAGATCACAAAGCCTGCCGCCGCTTTGTTCATGCCGCCAGTTGTATCCTCTCCATGCGGCGATATACCGGGTTCCGTCGGGTTTAAATTTAGAACTAACCAAAATTATAAAAATCGGCGAGAAACGTCGATTTCTATATCGAGGACAAACCATTTGGCGCATATTTTCAACCGTCTCGCTTCAACCCTTTAGCCAGGGTGAGTTCCACCCCAAACATTTAAATAGGGAAGAGGGGTCAAGTGATACCTCATTTTAAAGCTTATGAAATTCTGGTTTCGACGGTTCTTTGTTCTTTAAATTTTCTTCAGTAATTTTTGAGAAAATGAACAAAAGGTATTCCTTAGATAAAAAAATTAAGTGATAATTTAGAAAGTTTCGAAGTTAATTTTTGACATCGGTATAGATTTTTTTTCTATGCTTTAGTTGTGTCTTATTAAAAAAAAGTTTTACGAATGTTTGAAATAAAATAATGATAGTCCAGGAAAAAAGCTTAAAATGTGGCAAAACCGTGAAAATTTTTAAAACACCTTCGATTTGCATGAAAATTCGGGATTAAACTCAATTTATCGTCCATTTCAAAATGTTATTATGCCGATGGGACATTTCATTTTTTAAGTGTGAAAACTACCCCTTATTACCAAAATCGATAAATTAATGCTTAAGGTGAGTAAATCGATGTATTAGAGTTTAAAGTGAGTAAAATTTGGTTCAGATTTAATTTAATTCAATTACGTAAAAAATTATTTATATATAAATACAAGAAATTACTGATAATATAGATTCATCATGCTCCGATTTGTGCTTTTCCAATTTTTCAAAAAACAAATGTAATTGGTTTTTTAATCATAATTTCCTTATTTTTCATCTTAGAAAGTTCATTAAAAAATGAATTTGTAGGTTTCTTTAAGAGCTACAGGCTTATTTAAATTAAATCTCTTTACCTGCGTTACTTTTAAAAGAGGTGAGTTTAAAGTGCTGAGACAAGGTAGTGTGGATTGTGGGTTTCTTTAAGAGCTACAGGCCTATTTAAATTTAAATCTCTTTACCAGCCTTAATTTTAAAGGGGGTGAGCTTAAAAGGCTGAGACAAGGTAGTGCTATTTTGTAAATATAAGTTTCAAACGACCATGTCTCACTTAATTTTTGTCCTACAGAAAATTTAAGGAGAGTAAAATGTTTGGAAACGAAGAAAGTTACAATTTGATATGTTAGCATTTTTTAAGCACATCCAGTAATTTTCGAGTTATTTTGAAGAGAATGGAATTTTTTACGAAATTGCAGAAATTCGTATTTTATTTTTAGCTCAATTTTTTTCGAAATTAAGCATTCTAAACCGGTTAAATTTTAAGAATGTATTAACTATATGTAAATAAATACAGCTGAAAAATGTCAACGATTAATTTTAATTAGGGTGGTAATTAGAGGGTTGTTTTCCCTGATTTTTTCACTGAAAGAAGTAGGGACATAATTTATTTTCATCATAACTCGCTCAATTTTCGAGCTACAGACTTTCTTCAAAAAAGGAAGGTTTTTGAATTGTTTTTTAAAAAAGATTTTGTAAGTTTTTTTAGAAAAATGCACAGGTTTCCTGTTATTTGACTTTGAAACTCTCTAATTTAGCGTATGACGAACAAGAGCCATTTTTACCAGCATTTACCAAGCCATAGCTCGGTTCGTATTGGTCGTACAGCAATTATAATTCACACATTTTGTTTATTTTTTTATAAGCTATAATTCTACTTATTACAATGTTTTCAATAAAATGCGTACTTTGCGAGTTATTCGCGAAAAGGCGATAAAAAACATTGAATTTTCTTCGATAAAAAACTGATACTTTCAGTCGCGAGAACTCGAAAAGTATTAATTTTATGAAAAAATCTATAGAATGTTTTATACTTAGAATTAGTTCTACCGATTATTCTGGTCAAAATGAAATAAAAATTTTCCATCGCCGAGATAAACCAACTTCTAAGGCAAAAGCGTACTTTTACATAATACAGATTTTGATCTTTGGGCTATTCCCTATCTACTATCAAAATTTCAGGGTATGGCTTAAGTGTTTCCCTGGATGTCTTTCAATGAATGCTGTAGCTGTTCTAAGGCAACAGCGATTTTGGGAGCCGTAGATAAAAATTATTACAACTCCTCCTGGGGCATTCCATGCCAACTGAGCAGTCGATCCCACGTCACCCTCTCGGATTTGGCTCAAAATTGGTACATCGATTAGTACCATTGAAAAAAGCATGTTCCTAAATTTTCAGCTCAAATGGTCACTCCCAGCGCCCTGGGGCTCATTTTTAAGTTTTCTAGCATTTTTTGACCTCTAAGTGCCCGAAGTCGCTTTTTGGCGTACTAACAAGGTATTTTGACGTGAAAAATGATCAAAAGTACATAGGAGATGCCAAATTTCTCGTAGAACACGATCCCATAGTCCGTTTGTCGATATCTAGCAAGGGGAGCTCAGAAAACGCGAAAAACTGTTTTTTTTTCAAAAATCGAATTGCTTCAAGACGTACGCTTCAGATCGTCTCAAGATTTAGGAAAAGACTTTTTGATAGTTGGTCTTTCGAATGTATATACGAGGGCAGTGATCATTATATATAAAAAAAAAGTTACACGCGTTTTACGCATTTTAGAGGGGATTTTCGGTGATTTTTTTCGTTATAATCCATGCATTGGCCCTATTCAGTTGGGTATTAGTTGGATTTTTTCTCTCAGAAGGTGTTTTCTTTCTTTCTCAGTCCTTACAAACACAGAAATTTCTCTCAGGGACTTCGGGAACTTAGAGGTCAAAAAATGCGTGAAAATTTAAAAATGAGCCTCAGGGCGCTGGGAGTGACCATTTGAGCTGAAAATTTAGGAACAAGCTTTTTTCAATGGTACTAATCGATGTACCAATCGACTGCTCAGTTGGCATGGAATGCCCCTCCTGCTATATTGTAAATCATCTTAATGCGAATTAATACTAAATGGTTTTCGAAAAAGTAACACAATGACTGGAGGGATCGAACTGTACTGATATCGTTTCTAAAACCATATTTTTCATTTTCTCGTTTAACGATAAAACAATAACTAATAAAAATACAGAGCAATTCGCGGGTACGATGCTAATAACTATCTGCTAGTCGGTTAATAAAATTTGGCAAAACATTCAAGACTGAATAAGAGGTTTGTGGTTATTCCGTGTGCTCTTCTATGCATTTTTGTAATTATTTTGCGCATCATTTACTTCCCAATGTCTTATCGATAAAATCGCATGGTAAAAGCGTCATAGAATCTCCGACGTTCAGTAGAGTAGTGGAGTAGAGGATTTTTCCCTGAACTCCCGCCGTCTGTATGCGGGCCAATCTGTTCGCCAAGCGCCCCCCGCGGGCCTCTCATGCATAGTAATGAATAACGTCCCACGGGCGAATTAAAATTAAAGATCCTGCGTCTTCAAAACTTTGCTATTTAGTGCAATGATTTCCTTATGCAGATGAGTCCCGCTGGATAGGATTAACGCGCATTAAGGATAACGAATACAAATACTTTCCGTTACGGCCACTGCAGCCGAGGATTCCCGATTTTAAAACGGGGCGCTTTGGGGGCGGGAGCGGAAGGGTCTTGTTTGGTTTCCAGATTTGGCCCTGTTAATGTTACGCGGCTTTGGGCTAAGTTTCCCGGGCGGGATCGTCGGCGGTTTCCACATTTTTGCTTACGCTACGAAATAGTTTGAACGTCTCGTTCGGTGGGTTTTAGGGGTTTAATTAGTCCAGGAGAGAACCTCCAGGATAGGAAATTCGGACGGTGTGCTAGCGAAGTTGTAATTACTGCTGGTTTCAATAATCCATGGAAATAGAGAAAATATTTCTTTTCTACTCACATTAATATAATGGATATTTCGTTTAATAACTCAAAAGTCCTGACTTGGAACCAGTTTAACGTTCGAAGTGTTTCATTAAAATTGGGTAGTTAACCATCTTAACATTGCATCAAAGCTTCTTTTCTTACCAATAATACAGGGTGAGGCATCATAACCTCATTTTTTGAAATGCGTGACATTCAGGCTGTATAGAGGTCGTAATAAGTGGAGAATGGTCTTATTCGACAGGCATATTTCTAAAGTATTGTTCCCCACCTGGCAATTGCCATGATACGTTGGAACAGTGAACAGCGTGCGTTTGCCGTAGATACACACTTTTCGAATGGACCTTCTGTGATCGCAACCAAGCCTGCTTTTATAAATCGGTCCAATGTAGCCCCGGTAGGCCCAGCCCCAGATAGGAAATCGATTGTTACATGGGTGGCTTCGGTCAGACAAATCTGGAAGGTGAATGCTTCCCGGGGTGCGTTATGACAATAAGGGGCGATTTTGAGTGGCCAGCCTGCTCCCCCGAATTGGCCCCATGGGATTTTTTGGTGGGGTTTTTTGAAATCTCGCGTCAACAGTCCAAGGACGCTAGAAGATCTCAAGGCCAATATTGCCAACATACTCGCTGCCATGCCGGAAAAGGGTTATGACTAAAGGGCGGAGAAAATGCACGTGAGATCTTGGAAAAATGTGCATTGTAATGCAAAGTATATTGAAGAAAAATGCATAATTTCGGACAAAAAATGCAAAAAAATGTCAAATTTTATATGGATATGTAATACTTACCTTCTTATCGTATTTAGGAATAGGGTGAAGAAAATCTTCAAGGCACGTAGATATATTTAAAAAAAGAAATTTTCTACGTCGACATACTTTATATATATAAACATTGAAACATTTTATAGTGTCAATTTTATCCTGATCGATAGAGTTAACGCTTAAATTCCTTAAAGTTGACTCATAGGAAGCATTGAATTTGCAAAAATTCTTTAGCAATGATTGTAATTGTGATTACTCAACTTTTTCAAAGGTACATTATGGCTTTACAGAGGTCTTCATTGATTTGTTTCTGCGGATCAGTTCGATCTTCCCTTTCTAACCAGAATGACAAATTTCGCTGCTTGGCTCTTTTTCCCAGTTTCTGCAATCCTGTGATCCTTTGAAGTTTTCACGTGTTAATCGATTATCAATTTTCGATCAGGGTAAATTTGAAATGGAAAATAATTCCAGGCTTATTTCATATAACTTAATAAGAATAAAAAATAAATAAATGAACAGTGTTAACATTTAAAATAAGGGGATTTCAAATACAAGTTGAAGGAAAATTACATACTTACGGTAATATTTCTGCCTTAATTCTTACTTAAATAAGTTTGCAATTAAGTACATATAATTAAAGTGGTACTGACTATTTTGGAACATGCAACGCAAATCAAAGGGTCACCATCCTACTCCAACTCTTTAAAAGGTTTTATCTACATTTCGACACTACATATCTACAATTTTCGATATTTTTGAATTAAGCTTGCACAACTCGTTGATCTAGTCAACAATAATACCAAAAGATGATAGTTCGAAAATATATAAGTAGTATAAGAACCCAAAATTACTTTTCCAAAAATGCTATACTTACTCCATCATAAACAGTGTACTTAAGCCGTACACTTGCCTAACCTACAAATTAGGGAATACGCTTGTTAAGAAGTAAATTCGGACCGGTCGGAAGGTATACCACCATTATATTAGTTTAAATTGAAATTTTTCAATGTTTAAACACTTTGTCTTAGATTTTTGGAAAAAATGTCGAAAGAAGTTCAAAAAATGCAAAAATTTTCAGAATCTAAAGAGAAATGCAAAAATGCAAAGAAGACAATTTGCATTTCCGCTCTTAAGTTATGACAAACTCATTCAATTTATGGTCAATGGTGGGCGCCATCTACCTGATATGATTTTTAAAGCTGCGTGAGACAAAACTTCACGTATGTATCTATTACATTATAAAAAAATTCTAATTAACCAAATGGGTTGCATTGCGTTTTGAAAAAAGGAAATTATGATGCCGCCTCTAGGGACAAAATGAACAAAACAAGAGGGATAAGTAGTAAGACTCGGGATATACCATTTATCTCGCGAGAAATGCAATGCACTGTACATAGGTCAAACTGGTACGTCTTTTAATACACGTACTAATAAACATTTAAAAGGATTATACCTTAATTAGAGAGTTGAAGTACTGGGCTTTATATTTAGAAGTAATTTATAGTGTTCTTTATTAAATTAGTATTAGTATTAATCTATAGCATGTATGTGGCCTTGGGTAAGTAATATTATGGATATCAATGAACATAGGGGAGAAAATCGTTGGCGTTGTACAGTACGTGGGTGCGCCGCCAATGGCCGACAATTCAGCCATTTCTCGATTTGTTAATGATCATAATCACGAAATTATTTATACAGAGAGTACATATTTATAATTCTCTTTAAGTAAAGGTTAATGCTGAGAGAAATAAACTATTAGGATTCTGATTGGATCAGAGGTAAATCTACAGGAACATTTTATTTTTTTGAAATATGTCACATCGATCAAAATCGTATGTAGCATATGTTTGCGTTATTATTAGATGGAATCGATTTTATATCATATTTTTACCTGCGAAGAGATGGGTTGGTATAACCCAATAGACACGAGAGGATTCCTATCGGCCGGTATGTCATTTTTGGCACAATATCGCGCACAAAAAATTGTATTTTTCTCGAATAAAAGCTTTTTATCGAGTGACTAATTCTACCCGAATTAAAAATTGGCGCGTGTTCGATTATCGCGTGACACGGGTGTAATAAAAGCTCCGGGATAATTGTTAATAAAACGGCTCCCTTATTTCTTTCACGTATTGTAATGGAGTCCGCTTAATTGGCTCCCCTTCCCCGGGTGAATTGTGGATCTCCTCTTGTTCGGGAAATAAAAGCCAGCATATATCACGGAAGGTATACCTTGAGGTGAGGCCGTATATTACGTGTAAATGCTACCGAATTTATGTAAGACGCGATCTGCAAAGCCATTTTTGTAATTGCCTTTGTGTGGCGCACGTGCACGCCGCCGGAAAATAGACGATAGTAATTATGGCGAAGGAGAACCTTTAATTATTGCCCGAGGCGCAGACTCCTTGTTGCTTTTGAAATCCCACAAAGGAGTTTGCTCAGACTGCCGATGGAAAATAAACACAATTAACTTAAACGCGGATCTTTGTCGTATATTTCTGTGATATACGTATAAAGCGTTCGCGTGTGTGTGTGGAAGTTTACCTCGTACGTCTGGCCGGAGGCGGCGACTGATTTCATCTTGTTTTGCGTCAGAATTTTGTTCAGACGCCACGAGGATACGCCGCAGAGGCATCTACTCTACGTTCGAGTAATTAAATCCTTCCATATTTATGTTTCCTTCGGGAAACGGAAAATATTGCTCGCCTCCCGGCGTTTCCTTTACGTTTTTAATCGGTAGGTAAGTGATTCAAGGCCTTTGAAGTCGAGAGGGCGAAGCACATGTCCCTATGCTTAGTTCATAAGTCATATCGACGTGCCAGAACGGCACAACCGAGGCGGTTCCTGGTGCACGCGGGCGATAGTTTTGCCAAGGAAACCGTCGCCTTTAATGGAATCGTCGCTTGTGCCGCATATATATAATTATTGTTACTTATGGTTTTGAAGTGAAACAAAAGTTCAAAGTTATTCCACTTTTCACAAAGTTAAAAAACTGGACGTTGAAAGCAATATGAAATTAGTGACTCATTCAGCGTTACCTCCCTCTGTCCCCCTATCTACCTTCCTCCCTCCTTAACCCCTCTCCCTCCCTATCAATCTCTCCCTCCCTATCCTTCCCTCTTCCATTCCCCTCGCCCCTCCCACTCTCCATGTCTCCCCCACCCTTCCCTCTCCCTCCCCCTCCCCTTTCTCTCTCCCTCCCTATCCCCATCTCCCTCCATATCCCTCTCTCCCTTCCTACCCCCCTGTTCCTCCCTATCCCCCTCGGGATCTCTCCCTCCCCCCTGCCCCTCACCCCTCACCACCCCTCCCTTTCCCCTTCCCCCTCCCTCCCTTCCTCCATTAAGAAATCAGGTTTCATTATAATTGTTTTTAAACGTGGAATACACTCAATTGTGTCCTGTTCTCCTTCGCATGTTCATTTTTAAGCCGATTTATTTATTTGCAATATTACTATTTTGTGATGTTACCCCAAGTTAAAAAGAAGAAAATCGGCCCATGCCAACGGCTGTCCAATGTCAAATAAGGTAAATGTCTTCCAAAACGATCAAATTTTCGAGCCATCGCAGAAACAACGTATCTTTTATCGAGAGTTTTCGTTTGAAAAATCGTGATGCACGTGTAGGAGAAACCCCATACGTTACGTATGTTCTTTACAGTTCATCTAAATCTCGCATGGCGGAAGAGTGATGTTAAAGAGAAAAAGCTTTTCTCTCTCAAAAAGTACAAAGAAATTCAAAAAACAAAGGGGATCATCATTTCAATGATTCTCGCTTGAGTAGCGATGATTTTTTTGGGAGTTTTTAATGTTCAAGCTTATTAACCTCTTATGGAACACCGTATTTTCAAAAGGCCATTACTTTTGAACAAATTGTCCCTTGAAAATATAATTTGTGTCTCCAAACTAGTGATTTAAAATAATTTTTACACATGCATATTATTTGTGCTATTTCGACACTCAATTGGGAAAATGTTAATCCAAAATCTTACCCCATAGAGGTCTTGGAATTTTGAATTTTAGTCTCTATAGAATAAGACTAATCCCATAATCAGTAATTTTTCCGCGCTTCATCATTGGGAAAATTCGTCGATTCTTCGTGTAAACAAGCATTAAATCCGCCTATAACGATAATTGAATCGTTCTAAACCTCTTTAATGTGTCGAGATCGCCTGTTTCAAGTTTAAATTAAATTATGAATCTAATAGTATAATTAATAACAATACTTGTCTCGTGGGTAATGGAAAAATTTACCGGCCCCAGATGGAAGACCTGACCAATGTAAAGACAAGCCAGGAAAACCCCCTGTTTGAATAGGTATCGATATGAACTGTGGGTAGACTATAGAATGAATTGTAGAATTGTGAAAAATAATAAAGGAGGATTAGTGAAGGGACAAACCCCTACGAGTTTCCGTGTATCAACAGAAAACTTGAGAAAAGCCTCCTACGTGATAATGATTGTGATTTTTTAATGAAATTTAATGAAAAATTCTAATATTTTTCTTCGTAGAACGTTAGGACGCTGGAAAATGCCTGTCGATTAAAAGAATCATGGACACGATTTTTCCTGGCACGCTTAATAAACTGCATTAAAGCATTTAAACAACTTTAAGTGAAGGCGGAAATCATACGAGGCGCTCTTAACTTCGTGAGGAATTTTCAGTGAACACCCTTACTCAACGACGATCTGAAACAATCAACTTCGAAGTTTTATACGGTAATTTCCTATGGAAGAATTAACGTCTTGCAATGGCATGTGGTGGATAAGCTAGACGGCAGTCGGGAGTTTCCGTAAAATGTGGTGATGAAGGGACGATTGCGCTCGACGCCGCTTAAATTACTTTTAATCATGTGCAGCCTTGGCGACATCTGCAGTGCAATTATGACAACAGAAACGGTTTGCTTGGACATAGTTCGCTAGTAATGTTGAATGTAAATTAAAATGGAATTTGAATTGTACTGTTGGATAAATTTTACAACACTTAATAACCTTTTTAGTCATATCAAATTTTCATAGATTGACTTAAGATTATTTTAATGGCAGGCTATAATAAGTATTAATTATAGTCCGTTCGTTTGCGGCTGACAACTCAAATTTGGGTTCCAATAATCACATGATTATTAACTACGGGCGTTACATAACCTACCAAAGTGTAATGTGGAAGCTCAGTGGTATTATGAATTATTGCACACAGATTTACTGTGTGTAGGTATATCATTATCTTTATAAGTAGATACTTAGTTATGGTAGTTAGGTTCTTGTACCTAATGCTTTAATTTTATTTGATTGTTAAATAGTTTATGTACCTAGGTAATTAAGCAATTTAATGAAATAATTGATTAACCATGTTATTATTCCAAACTTAACCATTGTTATTGAAATTTAAAATAATAATTCCATCGTGTTCAAATGCTCCAGCGATTCTTTACGATAATTTTATGAATCCATTGTTGTTTGAGTTACTATTTGGTGGACCAAGAAAAGTAAATGTCACATGAAATTCCGATTTAAACTTGTTTATTGTTGTGATATTCTTTGGGAATTTGCATTTATAATGAGGGTGGCGACCTGTCAGTCGCAAACGAAAGGATAATAATAGCTAAGCTAGTCCTTATTTTTTCGTATAAGGGGGAAGTAAGAGGAAATGGGTAAAATAATGAGGCGTTACCGGAGAGACGTTGTGTAACATTGAGATATACTTTGGAAACTTGACTGCATTTTTACACATTAATTTCCATTAGTTCATCATATACAATTTCACTATTTCATGCGCACACATCGAAGTGAATTCTCCACCTACCGTTTCAATTATAAACAGAATAAAATTCAGATCTGAACCATTTTACCCTTAACAGTCGGATCACGCGACTTATCATCGGGCGAAATAAAATCGCAAATGTGGGCGATCATAAACTTTCAGATCGTGAAAGAAATCTCGTAAATTCCGGACGACGCGTCGAAAACTCGGAGGGGACGGCATTAAACGCCGCGAAGCGGAGATGAAAGTTGTGGGATCGAACCGGCGAACGATTAGTCGCTTAAGGAATTTACAACTTTCACAAAAAGGTGGAGTTTATAACTTACTTCTTTCGAAATTAAACTGTGGATATATTCCTGGAATATAAAGTGCGAAGATTATGTTACTCACCGACGGCGACGGATCTTTTGCGAAAAACGTACATATTAGGACCCGCAACGGAAAATTAAGGGGCAAATTCATAGTCCATCACGTAAGGGATACTTAAGGAGGCCTTGGTGGAACCTCAGGTAAGCTGGTCGATTGTTACAAAATCTTCTTGCCTCCGCCAAGGGGCACTTTAGAAGGTGAAAGTTCTGGCAACAGCGCGAATCGTGAATAAGGAAACGGTCTATGGAGTATTATTGGTGATAGAAATAAGTTTTCGCCGTTTTTTATAAAAAGTTATTAATTGGTTATAAAAAAAATGTACGTTAAATTTTATTCAAAATATTGTCCGTCATTAGCTACTACTTTTTGCCATTTTTTCTGGCAGTATTCGGACGCCACGTCGAAAAAACTCTTCATCTTTAGAGACTACCCATAAATCGACCCAATTTGTGGCTTCTTCCTAAGAAGTAAAGTGTTGCTTTTCCAGAGCGTGAATAGGTGGTAGTCCGAAGGTGAATACGGCGGGTGGGGTAAAACAACCCACTGTAAACCTTCCAAAGTATCCCTCTTGACGAATTTTGCAACATGTGGCCGAGCGTTGTCTTGCTGCACAATCACTTTGTCATGTCTTTTGGCATATTCTGGGCGTTCAAGTTTTCAATTCTCTGCTCAATTCCAACAGTTGCTGTCGATAACGTTCTCCAGTGATAGTTTCCCTAGGCTGGAGTAGTTCGTAATAGATTATTCCGAGCTGATCCCACCAAATGCACAACATTAACTTCTTGCCATAAACATTCGGTTTCGCCGTTGAAGTTGGTACGTGGCCGGGCTTACCCCACGATTTCCTACGCTTTGGGTCGTCGTAGTGGATCCACTTTTCATCCCCCGTCACTATTCTATACAAGAAACCCTTTCGACATTGTCTTTGGAGAAGTTGTTCGCACGTGAAAGGACGGCGCTCGAAGTCTCTGGATTTTAATTCATGCGGAACCCAATTTCCTTGTTTTTGTACCATACCAATGGTCTTGAGACGGTGTGAAATTGCTTGATGAGTCACACCCAAGCTTTCTGCGAGCTGCTCTTCAGTTTGGCATGAGTCTTGGTCCTGTAATGCCTCTAAATCAGAGTCTTCAAACTTGACCGGCTTTCCTTCGCGTTCTTTATCTTCCACGTTAAAGTTGCCGTTTTTAAACTTTTGAAACCATCCACGACAACTTCTTTCACTTAAAGCAGCATCACCGTAAACTTCTACAAGAGAACGATGCGCCTCAGCAGCAGATTTCTCTAAATGAAATAAATAAGTCAAAACTTCCTGCAAATGACGCTTATTTGGTACAAAATTCGACATTTTCGAACGAAAAAAATGTATACTATCAGTACAAAGATAATAGTATTTTAAGGATATGTTGTTGCCAGGTGTTTAAACTTTCTATATGGCATCTTACATCTGATGATTTCAAAATAATCTTGTCAATGGAGCCATCTCTTGAAAACGGTGGAAACTTATTTGTATACCCATTAATTCTATTTCTATGATTCTACGATGGTGTCAAAGGGAGGTTAGAAACTACAAGAAATTAAAAATTTTAGTTTGACTAAGAAGAAGTGAATTTAAACCCTGAACCCTCTTTTTTAAGCACCTAAATCGTTCTTTCCAGATTTTCAAACATCTTTCGAAGATATTTCTGGTGCTTCTATGAGGCCCATTATAATTTCTTTCTGTATGTGCATTAGGATGTACTAGCAGATATATTTTACATGCATAGCCATTGTTACCCAATATTTTACTTGTAACAACACATAATTTGTAACAGATTTATATGGCAAATTTGATGTTAAACAAATAATTATAGGCTGACCTGGCACTTCATTATTTTCATATTTGACACGAACCCTACTTTTCTAAAATATTGTGTTATCATGAGTGGACCCTGGATACCTAACGACACTATCTAATATTTGCATTCTTGGGCCACATACCACCTGTAAATAACACTTTTTAAACAATTTCATCAATCATTATTGACATGATATAAGTATCTGTAAATTAATGGAGAAAATTCTCCTTGTATTTCTGTATATTTCACCTAGAGCACCTCCAGGATTGTTTATTGGGATGTGAGTACCCTCTATACAAGATGTTCCACCAGGAAAATTAGCAATTTGATTCAATTCATTCATAAAAACTTGATAATGAAAAGGGTCTTCAGGGATTTTCACGACATTCCCCATTAATTCTGCTAATGACAGTGAAATCTTTTTTACTATTGGAGACAGTTTAGATTGTGAAACTCCCCTAAGAACACCAGCAACAGTCTAAGATGAATATGAAATAGTAGAATAGATAAATAAAGTACAAAAACTTGAATAGAGCGTATGTAATTATCCTTTTTCTAGATATAAATATATATATAAAAATGCAACTTGCCTGGAAATTTTCTGTACCATAGTATCGTAAACTGATTAATAATTGGATCAGTGGAACAATTGGTAAACCTTTATTATTGGGTTTATGAAGGGCGTTATAAATCAGAGGCAAAACAATATATACAGTTGTGTTTTTAGAAAAGCAATACCTCCATATAAACTCACGTTCACTATATAAATCTAACGGATTTTGCCCGTCTCTCAAATACCGTTTAGGTAATCGATTTATATTATTAATAATTCGATTAGACGTACTCATAATAATCGTCATTCATCTTGAAGTCGAACTTAAATATTAATATTTTCTGAGGGATACTCAAAGTAAGATCAAACCGACCTCGGCCTCATCTCATCCTTAAGGTGCACTTAGTTGACTATAAAATACTGATGGCACAGTAATTGCACCTTAAGTTTTGAAGAATTCTCAAGGCCCGATTATAAATTTGCCCATAAGAGACTTGACTTATTAGATTTTACTTCTTCTCTTCCACTGTCAAATAAATCTTCAGAAACAGTTTTCTTTAGTATACCCACTTATGGTACACACTTTTCCGCTCAATTGTCAGACGTTATAGGTTTTGGTGTCCTCTGTCAAAAACCGTTTAAAAAATTTAAATCGGTAATTCTCAGTTAATACGCCGAAATTTAAATGATTTCGGTATATAGTGTTAATAATAATTGTGCAAAAGCTATTCAGCCGACAGCATCCACCTTTTGTATGCCTAAAGTAGACACAATAACCTAACATTTTACGCAAAATTAGCGCTTCAGCATTAAGCTGGGCAAAGCTGTAAATTCTTGAAGAAGGGTCTATTTTAACGGTTTTTTCAACTATTTTCGCTGAAAAATGCTCCGATCCCCTATTAGGATCAGACATTTTGAAAGTCTTTTAATTCTCTACAAATCGTCCGTATAACATGTTACATTTCCTTCAATAATTTTCACGCTATGGTCGAGACTGATAAACGGCTTTGTTTGTTAAACTTTAAAAAGTTCAGATTTGTCTACATTTTGGGGTGTTCTTATCATCTTTGATCCATTTTAAACTAAGTTTTTTGATCCGTCCGCTGTTAAACTTTATCTACCAAAACAGCTTCTTTGTGCAATCGTGAAAACACGAGGAACGTATAAAGTGGAAAAGGAAATCGCCAGAGCCCATGCGCGAAACTATACCTTTAGCCTCTCTTCACAGACATTCTTAGGAATGGCCGTGGTAGAACGACACACCACCACGGATCGTCACCGACTTCATTTCGTACGCGCACTGGTATAAGAATCTGCTTTCCCTAATGGCGAAATGAGTGGAGATTTCCAGGAGATTTCCCCGATTCCTTCTCCTAATTTCGAAAACCGGGGACCGAGATGATCCTCGCCGTAATCCGAAGTAACGGCCGACCGGTTCCGCGTACCGGCACCCACTCCCGGTAATATCTGACAATAAGCATGCTTTATTCAGGAGGAGAATCGGTAATTTAGACCGTATCCCGAAGGCGGCGAATTCCCAAAAGCGCACTAAGGACTAACTCGAATCTGCCGGTCCATTTCTCAGGCTCCCGGCCGCAGATTCCCGCCCAGGGGACCGCCGGATACGTTATTAATAATGTAGACCGCAGTCCCTGTTCCGGCCACTCGCACATATACACACACATACCGCGAACGATTTTATTCGATTTTTCTTCCTCCCCTCGAAGACAAGGGAGACGAGGGCTCTTAGCTGATAGAATCACGTGTCGTTACCGCCGCCCTTGTTGCTTCCTCCCTCTCTCTCTCTCTCCTCACGGCTCCTCCAGCCGGATTGGAGATGTTACACCCGATGACTTGGGAATACGTTGATTTATTGTCGAGGAATATCGGCATTATTGAAAGATACAACGAATGGAACACGGGGCGAGTCCGGAATTTTTTATTTTTCTGTCTTTTTTTCGGGGGTGAGAGGGGTTGAGGTATATCGATCTATTTTTCGAAGGGCTGGAGAGGGTTTACCGGCCACTCGAGGGTTCCCGTGATTTATGCCCGAGTTGAAATTCCCGGATTTCAAGTTAGATCGGTTTAGTTAGACTCGGTAACGGATTAGACGCTGGCCGGAAAGGGATATAATTTTCAAAAAAAAAAAATAGCAACTCAGGTGTTCAAAGCGGTCACGACGCTTAGTATCGATCAGATATGTTTTACGAAGTTTTATGTGCGTTTCTCCTTCCAATCTTGACTCTGGGGTGACTTATGTTTTATTCGAAAAATTCCCTTTTGATCCTCTTTTGTTACGGACTTGAGAGATTTCCCACTCCATCCATGGATCGGTTGGTAAAATCATAAAGCACTCCCTAACATAAAAACGAGTCTGATACTATAGTAAACTCGGCACTTAAGACGATATTCGGGTATTTTTGAAACGGAACACCCCGTTTCCCGCGCCTAAAATCGTCACGACACCGTCACGATTGAAGCGTTACCTGATACGCACGCGCATCTCAAAACAGCATAAATCAAAGTTGCTGTCTGCCTCTCCCGGTTTCTCACAATGGACTTAGTATAAGGCAGTGATTTAGTACAAGCACCTTCTGCAAATATGGGGGAATAGAAACGACACCAAAGACGATGTTCGAATATTTTTGGAATGGTACGCTCCATTTCCTGCGGTTTGGGGCCTAAAATCTTCACGACACCGTCACGGTTGAAGCGTTACCTGATGCCTACGTACATCTCAAACCAGCATAAATCAAGGTTGCTGTCTGCCTTTGTCGGTTAGGCGACGACACTCGGATTTTCGCGAAATTTTCAGAAAACACTGTATACAGGCCGTAGATAACGGTTTTGAACGTGCCAAATGAGGGAAATGCATAATTAAAGAAATACATATTTAAATATTTCTAATTATTGGCGAATTCGCATTTGTCACGAAATCGGCTCAATTTATGGTGAATTCGCCATTCATTTTTCACTTTTTTGAGATATTTTCTTTAAATGAGTGGTCTATTTTGAAGGTGTTCTATGTCGCCCACTGTTCCGTGCCCACTCCTGGTGTTCCATGTCAAAGGGGCCTTGCGGGGGCCCAACGCACAGCACTGACCGCAGGCGGAGCCCGGGTGCCCAGGGGGCTACTCCCCTCCAGCGGACCCCTGTCCGGCGGGACCCTATATTTCAAATTTTGGCGCCATCCCTCCCATCGCCCCCACTCTTGGTACTCCCTGTTCCCCACTCTTCCATGTCAAAGGGGCCCCCGGGGGCGGAGCCCTACCTCTACCAGCGGGGGCTACTCCCCCCACCCGGCTTAGATTAGGGGCCCGGCCGGCGAAAAAGTGGGGTTATGTTAGGGTTATGCCGGCCGGCGAAAAAGTGAGGTTATGTTGCAAATTTTAACGCTGAATTCCTATAGTACATCTACTATGGGTCAAACACATAGTACAAAAAGTAAGCTTGATGTCGTGTATAAATACATATGTATTCTCCCAGAAGATCCTTTGTCGCTTCGTCTCTCGGCTCCGCTCCTCACCTAAATACCATACACTCAGTCCTCGCTTACTTGAACGCCGTACTCTATAACATCTATTTTCGATGATTTTCATTCTTCAAAAGTTTTTATATAGTGCAAACAAATTCCATCATACTAACCTAGACCCTGTATAGTCTGGCCAGTTCGTTCTGTCGAAAATCCTTTGTCGCTTCGCCTGTCGGCTCCGCTCCTCAACTGAATACCCTACACTCTGCACTCTTAATCCTACTCACGTCGTACTCCGTAACACCACTGATTTACGTTCTGGCATAATTACATAATGATCACATTAGAAGGTTAAATAATGAATCTAGCAAAAGAATTTCACAAGTGCTGATGAGTTTTCATGTTGGTAAAACATCGAGTGAATTTGTCAAAATATCGTTTGAAAAGGGCCGTTTATTGACGTCGAAATGCTAACCGCGTTTACCATTTTTTAATAAAGTTTTGACGATATTGACAGCTCACATGAAGTGTCCCAATGGAACAGAAAAAATACTGGGAAAGACAACGTCCCTGGTCGTAATTGTCATATTCCATGCGTTCCGTCCTTCTATGATGTGAACAATGGCTGATTTGTAAATATTCGAAAAGTAGAAATTCAAGTTGTAATTTTTAAAAAAAAATATTGATTTTCCTCATCTAGAATGACCACCAATTGTATCAAGACTCCTTATATAGCGTTTCCTGAAAATTTCGCCAAAATCAGAGTGTTGTGGACTATCCTTACCCGGCCAATAGCAGAGTAGCTATCCTTGTAAGAATGGTAACACAAAATGATTAACAATAGATAACACCCTTATTGAAAGAGAAAACCTGTAATCAAACAAAAATGAACTGTCAGAGTCTCACCTAGTAAAAGTCATGATTGACTGCCTTACGGATGATATAGAGAGCCTCAGCTAGTGGGAGTCGATTGTGAGAGTCCCGACTAGTGAGCGTCCTCTATGATAGTCTCAGCTAGTGTAAGTCATGATTGACTACCGCATGGATGATTGAGAGTCTCAACTAGTAGGAGGCGATTGTGAGAGTCTTAACTAGTGAGAGTCGTTTGTGATAGTCTCAACTAGTGTTAACTAGTCTCAACTAATGGGACTCGATCGTACGAGTCCCGACTAATGAAACCTCTGTGATAGTCTCAGCTAGTGTAAGTCATAATTGACTGCCTTATGGATGATTGAGAGTCTCAATTAGTAGGAGTCGACTGTGAAAGTCTCAGCTAGTGAGAGTCGCTTATGATAGTCTCAACCAGTGGGAGTCGATAGTACGAGTCCCGACTAATGAATGTCCTCTGTGATAGTCTCAACTAGTGTAAGTCGTGATTGACCGCCTTATGGCTGATTGAGAATCTAAACTTGCAGGAGTCAATTGTGAGAGTCTCAACTAGTGAGAGTCGTTTGTGATAGTCTCAACTAGTGTTAACTAGTCTCAACTAATGGGACTCGATTGTACGAGTCCCGACTAATGAAACCTCTGTGATAGTCTCAGCTAGTGTAAGTCGTGATTGACCGCCTTATGGCTGATTGAGAATCTAAACTTGCAGGAGTCGATTGTGAGAGTCTCAACAAGTGTCAACTAATCTCAACTAATGGGAGTCGATCGTACGAGTCCTGACTAATGAAAGACCTCTGTGATAATCTCAGCTAGTGTAAGTCGTGATTGACCGCCTTATGGATGAGTGAGAGTCTCAACTAGTGGTAGTTTATTTTAGTGGAATTAGTGAGAGTCGTAGCTGAAGTACCGGAGAATAATAGAATCTTAGATACGCGGATGTAAATAGATGGTAACGTTATTTCAAAACAAAGTAAACATGCGTTAAAAATAGAAAAATTGGAAATTAGCTGAAACGGGACAGTAAGTTGTGACGGATTTTTTTCGCCCCTGTATTTTAGTCGGCGGCACGACGTGAATAAAGGGGCGGATCGATCAGTCAGCTTTGAGATAGGCGCTAGAATTTTCCAAGTTTCGGAGTTACGGAGTTTCGGAGTTTCCTCGGGCGCCAGTTTCTATAGACTTTGCTGTCTGTAGGTCCGGGTAATTTCAGCTCAGGAGAAAAATCCAGGAAGTTCATGAAAATAATAAACACAGAATACGGATAAACACCCGGTTCCTTTTATTTAAATAAAATTGCGGCAACAGTGTCAAATCCAAAACAGGCAGTTTACAAACGGAAAGAGAGAACTCTTATTTTCATTTATTTTCGCCGGGAAAATAAAAAACATTACGAGGCTATTTACAATTTGGCGAAACTAATTAATCGAAACGGAAAACTAAACTAACTAGGTTAACTCGCCGCATTAAGCTGCACACTAGATTAGCGTGCAAACAAGTAAAAGCAAAAAAAAAGATATAGAGCGGAAATGCAATTAGGCGGAGAAAGGAGTGCAATAAGCAACAGGGAAACTACATGCGAGTGGCAATCGACAAGCAAAGTATTAGCAATAATTACGGGATACGAGAGGGGAGCTATTATGCTACAATCAGAACAACTAAGGTGACAACCTAGTAGTCCAGTAAATGAAGGAGGAAAAAAAGGCAAAGTTCTTCAATATTAGCTGATTTTGTTATACCGCCAGTAATAAGAGATAATTACAAATCATTTAAGATGAGCCAACGTCTACAACAATAAGGTGCCCGGAGGGGCCTGAAAATGACCCCCAAAACCTGGAAAATGGGGTTTTCGGCCAATATCTCCTAAAATATGACAACCAGAGACTTTTTGTTCAAACAAAAGATGAAGATCCGTTCATTCTCTACAAAAATGGTCCTTATCATTTTTTTCGGAAAATTGATCGTTCCCGAGATAAACAAGTCCAAGCGCACCCAGAATTTTGAGCTCTCGAGCTGGGTATCAGAGAGCACGCTGCGGGAATTAACGCATGCCCGGGCGGACAAATTGTCCAATAACATGGGTAAAAATGCACATTTTCTCATGATTCAAAGTTCATGTGAAAGATAAAATCTGCCCCTACCATCCCCTGTCACTTGAGCCGCGTGGTCTAGCAGACGATACGAGCGCCACAAGCAGAGAACGCACGGCGGACGACGGCAAGAATTAAAATGATGAAATTCCCTCTTACTTTTAAATAGTACTTTTACTTTACTAATAAATAGTATGACTTTATATACATGAATCCAAAGGTGAGAACGTAATCGTTACTTTCGTCAAGGTAGAAAAATGCCCCAAATAAAGGACAAAAAGAAAACAACCACGAAATGAAAAAGTGTGTTTTTTCTGGGATCGTGCATTTTTTGAATTTTCTGGAAAATCCCTGATTTTTTGAAAAAAAGTAATAGCACAGCCGAAAACTAGACAATCTCACCTTTGAAAAGACATGCCTTGAAGGGCCATTTTATTAAAGTATAAATTAGTAATGACTCATTGTAGGCAAATTTTTCAAGACTCAAAAAACAGTAAAAAATTGGAAATTTTTGACCAAACTTTTTTATTGCAACGCAAAAAAATGAGTTCCTGCAATTTTCTGGGATGACTATGGACACATCCAAGATCAATATTCGGGAAAGTCCGAAGCAAATCAGGGTACTAGAAAAAAAGTACGAGCAAATTGCGGGCGAGGTCAAAATTGCGCCGGAGCAGAAAGTTTGACCCGTTTTTTCAATATGGCCAAAGAGTCAAATCGTGGCTAAAGTGACAGGGGATGATAGGGGCAGATTTTATCTTTCACATGAACTTTGAATCATGAGAAAATATGCATTTTTAACCAAGTTATTGGACAATTTGTCCGCCCGGGCATGCGTAAATTCCCGCAGCGTGCTCTCTGATACCCAGCTCGAGAGCTCAAAATTCTGGGTGCGCTTGGACTTGTTTATCTCGGGAACGATCAATTTTCAGAAACAAATGATAAGGACCATTTTTGTAGAGAATGAACTGATCTTCATCTTTTTTTGAACAAAAAGTCTCTAAATGTCATATTTTAGGAGATATTGGCCGAAAACCCCATTTTCCGGCTTTGGGGGTCATTTTCAGGCCCCTCCGGGCACTCTATTCTTGTAGACTTTGGCTCATCTTAAATGATTTGTAATTATCTCTTATTCCTGGCGGTATGAAAGAATCAGCTAATATTGATGAAATTTTCCCCTTTATTTACTGGATTATAGGGAGTTACCGGGAGTCGAGCCTCTAAAACGTACTAATTGTAAATGAGTCAATACGGCACGACAGATCGCCAAGTGCAGTACCAACCCACAAACTCCCAGTCCTGTAGAGACGAGCTCCCCTCTCCTAGGAAGCGCTGATCGGGGAATTAAACTAGAAGGTGACGACTTAGGGAGTTAACGGGAGTCGAGCCTCTAAACGTATCAAATGTCGATGAGTCGATACGGCACGACAGATCGCCTAGTGCAATATTAACTCACAAACACAGAGTACTATAGAGACGAGTTCCCCTCTCCTAGGAAACACTGAAAGAAAGTGAGATATTACCTTCGAGAATCTCGATCGGTTCTATCTGCCGTTAGCTGCCAGGGGGCTTCCACATCTTTCCATCGGTTGATATTCTATAGGTCGGTTATATCCTATGCCATCTTACTGTGATTCTTTTAACTACCATTGAAATGAACATAAAATTGCCTAACCACGGCTCTCGAAAATTACGCTTCGTTACAAGGTAAATGAAAAATAAGAGCACGAACAATGCGAAAAAGTTTCTGTGCCCACGGGATGTTTCAGTGGACAGGGTGTTCCAGAGTCAAGGAAACTTCCCTGGGATCAAAGCCAAAGGTGGGCGAAGAGTGGAAGTGCCGATGTAGATAGGAGCAGGTTTCTCAGGCTTTACGACCTGAATGAGAGTGGCATGTGTACCATTATTGGCATTCATAAAATCCTATTCGTTCCATAAAAGATACGGAAAACAGTATACTGTGTCGCTTTTGCTAGGGGGAAGACGAGGGAAGACGCATGGTTAACGAATATTGCCTGGAGGGACGATGCCCATATCTTAGCCTAATGAGAATTTCCAGGCTTGGGGGCTAAGCAAGAGGCGTTATCCAACAAAATGTCCAGTATGGAAAAAATCTGTCTGGTATTTCTCAGCCCCGTAATGAATTATCTGTGGTAATTTTGAATTGGGGTGTTGATAACAAAGAATTTTTCTGACGGGTCAGATAAATTTTTCGAAATTACGTTCCTTATTAATATTCGTTATCGTCCAATTATACTCGCACGTTACTCACTTCGGGAGGAAAAAACAAAAAATCATCCATTTCAATTAGAGGATGAAGAAATTCTTCTCTTTCCCTCTCGTCCTCCCTTCTCCTTATTATCAATTTCTCGGCAGGCCCTCTCCCCCCCTCTCACTCTCTCTTAACCTTTTCCCTTTTCCCCTCCGCGAAAACGAAAGATGAATATTTTCCACGGATAATTTAAAGTGAAAAATATCTCTCGACCGGACGGTTCAGCATCTTCTCCTCCCTGAAATATAACACTTTTGAAATTTTATTAGCCACTTTCGCAGAATTTAGGCGACACCGGCGGCATTTTACGCTGAACGGTTCCAGGGGGCGGAAAGTATTGGAAATTACAGAAATTTATAGATCGGGGTTGATTAGGGCGTCCGTGCGACAGGTTGGCCCGTGGCCGTAATTCTTACTGTTTTGCCGGAAAAAAAATTTATAACGCGCCGCTCTCGGGCGAGATTTGCCGAACCGCGAACTTTTTAATTTCGTGTAAAATTTAGGCGGCCGGAGGGGGAAGTTTCGATCCATAAAACGTCGGTTTTCCTATCGGTTTGCGGAAATTTATTGCGTCTAACGCTTGACGAGAAGAAACTAATGAAAACCATCAATACCCTCATAATTGTAAACTAGTCGTACACACTTTGTAAATACTAAATTAATTATTGCATTAACTTGTAATTCTAACGTCTTTCCTATATAAATGATAAATGAGAAGTACGTTATTCCTATGTTTCAAAACAAATTTATTTCGTTAAAATAAAAAGATTAATACAGGGTTGCATCCCTTCACGTTATTTTCACTTCACACCTTTCCAGGCTATTAAATATTTAGAAATACATAATAAACTTTTTTCTTATACTCCAAGGTATGTGTAATATATGACATAATAAACTTCTAAAGTCTATAATACGTCTACCTAAAATCATACAGGGTGTGGCATCATTACTTATTTTTTTCAAAACGCAAAGAAACTCATTTTGTGAATAAGTATTCTTTTATTTTCTTTTTATAATATAGGTACATATGTATAGTTTTGTTTCACACAGCTTTAAACATCATGTCGGGTAGGTGACGCCCCCTACTGTCCATACACTGAATAAGCCGATTTCTGGTGTTTGTCATAACCCTTTCCGGCATGGCAGCGATTATGTTGGCAATTTCGGCCAGAATATTGGCCCTTGAGATCTTCTAGCGTCCTTGGGCGGATGCCATAAACGCGGGATGTCAAAAACCAAAATAAAAATCGCAAGGGGTCAAATCGTGGGATCCGGCTGGCCACTTCAAATCGCCCTTTATTGAGATGTTTACATTCCCGATTTGTCTGAATGAAGCCACCCACGTAACTATCCATTTCCGATCTGGGACTGGGCCTACCGGGGCTACATTGAACCGATTTCGAAAGGCACGCTGGGTTGCGATCACAGAATGTCGATTCGAAAGTACGCCTCGACGGCAAAGGCACTCTGTTCATTCTTCCAACGCGTCATGGCAATTGACCGAGTGGGGAACAAAACTTTAGAAGTATGCCTGTCGAATAAGACCATTCCCCGCCCATTACGACCTCGAAAGCAGCAATATCGAGCATTTCCTTTTGCCGCACCCTGTATTAGTCCTACCCTGGATCTCCGATGTAAAATTCAGCCAAAACAGCCCAAATCTGAGGCGCTAATAACTTTATGGGTGCCATAAATTACGATAACGAAATTGTAGTGGGAGCATTGCATAGCCGGTAGTGGACGCCTCTGTCTTAGGCATTATTACGTGATTAGTCCTTATCACTTTACCTTTCATGACTTGCTTAACGAGCCCGGCTTATTAGATTAGGATTATCTTCCGATAATTTAGCCAGTCATTTGCTTACTCATCTTTCTTTGTTGTAATCTGCTATTGAAAACTATATGGAAAATCAGAGATTTTTAAATGGGCCTTGAGTCCCTAATAGTAGAGTATTGTCTTATTTTGAAGTTAAATATATCGTTCCTATGCGATATCACTGGTTAAAACAGTTACTGACAAGCCTAAAAAGTACCAGAATCTTTTCGATAGTGATGGGACAGTACTGTTTCGCAAATTGTGCGACAAAACGTTGAATCATTCTGTAAAGGTGGTGGATTAAAATAGGGACTCACTTTAACATAACTATCAAAAAGCTTTTACTACTACAAACTGCAATATACGCCATTACATCTTCGAGTCCCTCTACACAGAACAACAACTTACCATAGAGCGCGTCTTGGGCATACAACTCATAGAACATCTAATTATAAACGTATCATGTTTCCCAACACATTCCAAGAACTTATTTGCAATTGACGATCATCACCAACTAGATTGCAAACAAAAGAAACGACAAACGACACAGTCCAATCATGTTTTCCAAAACCTGTTACATTTTAAACCTATTTTGTATAATTTTTGTATCGGTAGCGCCACCTAGCGAGCACTAGTAACTCTCCCAGTTCTATGACACCATAAATCTCTCACTTCCCACGTTTACGTCAAGCACGAATATGCTCGGAACACGCAGTTGTTCACTTTAGGCTAGTTCCATTGAACAACTTTTGTCAATATACCAGGAATAGGAAAGGAAGGAGAGGAATAGGAAAGTTCTCAAGTATTTTGTAACCTCGTATATTGTATATACATTGTTTCATGGTTTCGAGCATTGTTGTATCGTGATTGTGACGTTAGATAGAAATATGACATGTCTTTCTTGTCGATCGTGAGAAGTGGTCGCCCTCGCTCCTTGTTGCTCCTAAACAGTTTTGGTAACGCCATTTTGTCAAGGCGGATGTAGGTTTCAAGGAAAGCTTAGAAGTTGGAGTGCTATTTTTGTATCATGTAAGTATTAAATCATTATTTTTCATATACCTTATATATATTTCGAGAGTTTAGGTTTAGAATTTCTTATTGCGTCGTTAACACCTTTTACTTATCAATTTTCCACTTCATGCTTAGGAGGTGAGAATTGTAAATTTGTATTGTTCCGATGAAGGTGATGATTTTCCTTCTTCCAGGTCGATCTCCGAAATGGGAATTTTTTAATAAAAGAGGACAGTATTAGGGTATTGGAAAAATAATTTTAACTTTAAGAAACCAGTAGTTTTTTTACAGAAAATTTTTTGCCGGTTTTCAAACTGAAATTTTTAAATGTTTTCGCATGTTATTCTCTTTGGTTTAAGGATAATAATAAAGTTTGCTTATTCAACTTTACGCTGATATTCAAATTTGGTGAAAACAATGTGGAAAAATAAGTGAAAATAGTTTATAAACGACGCGGTTTTCTTCGCCATTTTTAAATTTTAAATGAGGGTGTGCTTAGAGGAGACGCGGTAGTGGTTAAACGACCGTCATCGTTTACATCATATGTCATTTATGTCGTACTTTATAACGTTGCTATAGAAAAAAAATAGAACTAAACCACCTAACTTAACTCTGCTTTCTGGAAGATTCTACACAGGAACTGGTAATTTATAATATTTCTAAAAGGAAAAACAAGCAGAATTATAAATTCATACCGTTTCATTGCGTTCCCCTCGGTCGATTAACCACTACCATTTAAGTGCTATTCGTCGTGTAGCATACTGCGATTATTTTCATGTTCCATGTGAAATGCATGGAAAATTCGATGAAAATGGACATGTCCATAATAATTTGGTAATTAATATGTATTGGTATTTGGTAATTAATATGTATTGAAAATTTGGTATTTGGAAAAGAAAATTTGGAGAAATAATTTCTTTCTGAAAAAGTAAAAGGAAGGGCGTAAATCGAATGCTCATATCGTTTTCTATAGTTTTTTAATAATCAATGGTGATTTTTTTGGTGATTTTTTAAATTTTCATGCAGTTAACCTCTTCTCGAAAACAGCATTTTCAAAAGGCTACAACTTTTGAGCGGATCATTTCCCAAAATCAATTGTAATTTGGAAAACATCAATATGTTTTCGAACTAGTTATTTCATGTACTTTCTAGTCATATATAGCTTTTATCAAAATTCCACTTGGCAAAAGGTAAATCTACCATTTAAAAAACACACGGTGGACACAGAGTGCAATATGAGAAATTCCTCGGCAGTGTGATATATCCTTCTATTACTGGTTTAATATAGCATCATATATAAGGTATTTGGTTACACTTGTTGTAGTTTAAAATTTGTTACTATTGTTTTCTATTCAGATTTCTGTATCATGAATTTTTCCTTTGCAGACATAATTCGTCATTACATTTCATACGTAAAATCCATGCATCCTTCATAAGATGACTAAAACATTTACCCCAGCAAATAAGTGCTGTCTTTTATTTATTATTTTATATCTTTATCAATCATCCCTTCAATATTGGAATGCGTTCTTGGCATCTCCTTATTCAGCAGAATAAGGGTGAAAATGCCTCTATCGCCAATCGTAAATCACTATTATGGTTTCGAATTAATTTAGTGACTATTCTTGACGTAGAAATTAAAAAAAAAACAGCTTTTCTTATCGTCAATCCCATGATTGTAATCAATAAGAAATCGAGAAATCGCTGAATTGCCTTTTGAGGTGTACGCATTTGCGGCGCACCCACGTACCGTACAACGCTAACGATTTTCTCCTGTGGTTACCAATGTACGCGCTTTATGAAACTTTAAAAGCCACCCAAAAACAAAGCAACGATCTCAATAAAGATACATTCATAGAAATATTCAAACATATTTTTACATGCGAAGGGATGGGGTGGTGTTACCCAAACGCTTTTCGAGCCCGAGCGGTAGTATGCTGAGCACAATAAATTCTGTTTACATATTGTTAAACAATTAACCCCGTTTAACTTCTCCTGGGGTCCTGATTAATCGGCAACGGATCCGCCTTGCCTCTAAACGATTGGTGTTTAGTATCAGGGCTAATGCATCATTTCGTAGCGGAATCCACTAAATCATCATCAAGCGTTGGAGTTTCCCTTCGGCATAATTTTGTGAAACGGCACGTGTGATTTGGAGAATTCCCGCGGAGCAGCCGAATGGGGAGAAGTTGCTAATTAATTGAAAATCGTTAAGTTCGTGTGTTAATGTGTGTATTGTGAGGAAAGTCGTAACTGATTTCAAGTCGGGAACTGTGGAGGCGAGGGAAGACGTAGCAGCGGTGGTGCGAAATGGGGGTTGTAAAATCGGTATTTACAGCGATTTGTTCGGGTTTTATTGATTCAGGCGTCTTAACAGGTGCTTATCTGCTTGTTTATTATCGCTCAGTTAGCGGATTCAGTAATCAAGACCGTAATGGGGATTTGTATTAGTCTCCCTGTGTACGGTGCTACCTAAATAGTAAACACTTTTTAATTCAGCGTGTTTTGACCTTTTCGTTCCACTTGGTACATATTGAGGGATTTAGTCATTACGGTTTCATTGTGTTTGTATTTGCTCTCTGCGTTGCCTTGCAAATCACTACAAAGTCGTTTACGGCATTTTCTAACTGTTTTAGTACTTTAACGTTTGTAAATATAGGGTTATTCACGTTATCCGACACGAAGCGTTGTGGCTAAGGTAATGGGTTTACAAAAAGATTTTCCCTTAGGATCCATAATGATCTATTAGCAATAAATTTTAAATCAAGTTGTACTGGGTGTGCCAAAAGCCCTAAAAGTGTCAACGTTGTGTTGTTTTAAATGGAACACCCTGTATATTATTTCATTTTCGGATTTTAATAACAAAATGTAGGTGAGTTTCATTAAGGTTTAATTCACCTAAACCTTATGGTTTTAGAAATATATGTTATTTTGTGAAAATGTAGTATCAGTTTTAGTGCTTAAATTATCTAGTGGTATTTTCTTGTTTTTAATCAAATTAATGCTAGAGGCTACTAAATGAAACAACCTTTATTATCCCACTTGTAAAATATTTACTAACTTATACAAGGTGTGTAAAAATTAAGGCAAAATAATTTAAACGGCAATAACTTGTTTTATTTAAATGGAACGCCCAGTATTTTATGTGAACAGCAAATGTCAAATTTAATTGTCTATCGAATACATTGCTATAGCCAAATCTTCACGTTTTCAGGTAAAATGCACATTTTGATTTTGCTAACTGATTTTAAGCAATTTTTTATTTATCAAGTCGTCTATGGCGTTTTAACAAGCGTTAAACCGCTAGCGTCTATGTCAGGACTACTGGGGGACCTCCGGGACACCGGCCGAGCTTAAACCTGGAACACCGAGTCCAGGATCACTCCGTGTACCACCAAGCGATAGGGGTGAGGCCGTCGCCGGGGGCCAGACTGTTAAAACATAGAGTTGTAGCAGAAAAATCTCCATTTAATTCAATGTCCAAAAGGTCCAGAGCGATAGCGATACATCTATCTTAATATACAATGGAGGATGTAGGATGTCTTACTACTTGCTATTTAATACGGCAATCGAATAACTAAATATTTCCTTCATGTATATATGGATACTTACCATTAGAGAAATTAATTTTAACCGCTGTGATGATACAAGCCCCGATTTTAAAATGTCTCCTCTCTGTACAGCTACTTCGTATTAATTGGATAGGAGTACATACATCGTTTAAACGGTGAAATCATCCTATTCGGAACGTACATGTTGAGCGGTATTATTTCAATATGTATTATTAACATGGATATCAATCATCGGGCCTCGACCAAACAGCGAGCTCACCCCTCGGATATCAATCGTTTCCCTATAAATTATCCCCCCAATAACCGCTTACGAGATGCACCAAAGGAACAAGTCAAACGCATGTGTCGAGGAGGAAACCGGGAACCGATCTGCTTTTGATATCGCGCTAAACCTACGGGAAGGGATTAAATCAGATAGACGGAACAATTTACAATTTCAATTATATTTAATTTACACAATCTAGTTACATTTTTCAGCTGGTACACCAGAGGTATAGGTAGGATAAGATACACGAAACAAAATCGGGTTAACTACGTAGATAAGAGGTCCGCTCCTAGTCCACGGTGGTGCTAATTAAAAAATTACACTTCTTATTGTCACGGTTAAATGATTCAAAGAGGATGGTAATGAACAATTACTTCGTGTCGTTTAAAATAGCAATACCTCTGCCATCTGGTTCGGTTAAATCTATTTAACCAAACGATAAGTTTACTAAGTAACTTGAAACTCACAGTGGTTGGCCAAAATATATTTAGGAAAATCGAGTGATTTTAGATTGCTACGTCAATTAACTATCAGTGATATGAATTTGAAACAACATTACCCGATTCGTAATTGATCCCGATTTCACGATTAGGCCAATTAATATAGGAAATAAAAGCGTATTTTTGTAATTAAATTGTATGGTATAATCAATAGTGCAACTTTTTTAAAATTAAAAATGAAATAATTCTTACATGACTACGTATATAATACGTTTGCGCCTGATGTGTATGCAACCCGCTAGCTCTTCCCCTCCAACACTTCGTTCCCCCACTACTACTCTTAGTTCATAAGCAGTTTTAGCATATTTAGATTAATTTTATCGAAATTGTAAGATAGGCGCATTGTAGTTTATGATTTATACTTTTAGAATCAGCTTAGAAAATTAAATTACGTTAATTGCAGTTAATAGAATTCATTTTGCAAGTTATTGACCGAATTTGTTTATACTGCAATTATGCAAAAGTTATTTATACGATGAATTTCATCTTACGCTTGATTGAAGTACATTTACTAAACTATCATATCTCGAAATATCATCTCTTAACAATAACAATTGTCAAAGTTATGAATTTTTTAAGAAAAAGTTATTTTTTTACAGTTTTTCCGGATTTTCTCGGCTAAAAATGGTCCAATCACACTTTACAAAACGCCATTTTAAAGATTTTCCCATTCTCTACAAACGTCCCATTGATAATAAATCGATTCATTCAATACTTTCCATGATACATCCAAAAAACCAAAAGAATCACTTTTTTGGGTAACTTTTGTTCATAACAAATAAACTATCCCGAATTTTTGGCTGTCATTTTGGATTTAATCATCTACGGGATGTTAAAAAAAAGTTGCACAATTGACCTGCTATACAATTTAATTACACGGAAATTCCCTATTAGCTGGCCTGTACGGATATGTACGTTATTTGGCAGTTTATTAATTCCGTCTCATTTCTATACGGGAAACCGATCAAATGAGTAATAAAGACCGGCGGTTCTAATAGATTAATTTCGCAATCAGCTAATTGATAGGGTTCCTTCGTTACTACTGCGATTAAATTGCAGTTCCACTTAATCCGACAGTTTCTAATTTCAATTAAAAAGCGTTATTGTTAGCAGACGTTTAATTTAATTAAAAACTAAATTGTGATTAGGCGGAGTTCTCCGCGGCTTACTCCTCTCCTGGAGGATTATCTCTGGAGGTTTAAAAAATTAGGGGGAATTTCATTGGTCGGATTCTTTTGGAAGTGTGGAAAATGATATGCTTTCATTGGATATTACCAAGATTGCTTCGACTTTGGCCAACTATCCGTTTGTCTCGCTATTATTTCGTAAATTTAGCTTCCAAATTTAGATAGAATAGTAAACCGCTTAACAATTAATACAGCACAACCTCACTATTCTTGTTGGTTATATATTTTATCGTTGACTGAAGAGATTTTACTAAGACGCGCAATCGAATGGGGATACGTGTTACGCGTTTTTGTTCCATCTCGACCAAGCGTCGTCCGTGTTTCAGAACAATAACCTTGGGTCCACTAAATATTTACAGGTTTCTGAAGGTGGGTGAAGCCTCAGAAGTTCAAAATGTTAAACTGATTACATATACTGAACAAAATCTCTCATTTTTTGTAACTTTTCACATGTATCGGCAACGTTGGCGACATTTCGCCAACTAGACACCTTCAGAAACTTGTAAATACCCCTTAAAACGTATTAGACCCAAGCTTACTGTTCTGACACAGAGGGGGCGCTAGGTCGATCTGGAACGAAAACGCCCAACACGTATTCCCTCTTCATTGCGCGTCTTGGTAAAATCTCTTTAGTCAACGCTGAAATTTATACGGTTATTTTCCATTGCTGTCATGATAATCGTTGGACAGTTTACTTATAAAAAGATCATACCTACTTATTACGAAGTACATTACGCTTGTCCCTTGTAAGACACTTTGAGCCAGTAAACTGAGAAATGAACCGAGTATGAGTAATAATACTGAGATTTTTAAGTACACGCTATTAGAAAATGTTCTCAGTATATTGGCCTTTAGGCAATTAAAAAAAATGGAAAGTTTTTCAATATTACCATTAGCAGCACGATACTAACAATATACACAACTTTAGCACAGCGTCTTGTAGGCCACTCTTTAGACAATTGAAAACATTCGTGCAAAAATAAATATCTTAGCGGTTTCACTTGGATTCCGCATGTTCCCTCGACTAGGGTAATAGCATACATTGCATACACAGAACGTTTTCTTACGGATTTTGGTTTTTTGAAAAATTGTAACGTCAAACCACAAAATTCATGCAAAGGTCTCTTAAAATCCCGTGGACTTGCGGGGAAAGTATAGAACCAAATGACGACGACCTACACACGAACAAGGAATATGTGGATAGAAAATTGGACAGTGGGTCATGTCCTGAAATATTAATCCTTCAATCCTCCCTTATTTCTTTATGAAATACAGCAGTAACCATTAGTATCGTAATGGGCAGAAAAGTATGGATAATTCTGGAATGGCCTATTAACTAATTTCTTCACCATCAGACGGTTGACGAACTGCGGTGTAGAGATACGGGAAATTCTCTTTGATGAGGTCTTTTCCTAACTTGGTGGGAAGTTTAGGCTTTCAAGTTTTTCAATAAGGATATGAAACATGGACAGTAAAGGCAGTAGAAAGAGTATAGATGCTCTTTAAATGACGTCGAACGCTTAGAACGAAAGGAGATCCAATGTTTCCACCTTGAATGAAATGAAACCCGGAAAACGTCTATCTTTCCATGTTTACAGCAGAATTATTTTGATTTTTGGACACCAAATGAGAGCAGAAACCATGGAGACACTAATTGTACGAGCTAAGCCAGATGGAAAACGTTCTAGAGGCAGATGACCTATGCGTCGGGCTGGTACCACAGTAGCAGCTATGAACATCAGCAGAGTAGGCAACGCTGGTGTGATACTGCAAGAAAAGCTATACTCCAATTAGAAGAACGATATCCATAGTCACCATTCATCTATCATGATGATAGGACTGCAGGAGGAGGAAATATGGACAGTAAGGCAGTAGAAAGAGCATAGATGCTCTTTAAATGGCGTCGAATGCTTAGAACGAATGAAGATCTAATGTTTCCATCCTGAATGAAATGAAACCTGGAAAGCGCCCATCTTTCCATGTTTACAGCAGAATTCTTTCGCTTTTTTTGGACACCAAATGAGAGCAGAAACCACGGAGAAACTAATTATACGAGGTAAGCAAGATGGAAAACGTTCCAGAGGCAGATGGCCTCTGCGTTGGGCTGGTACCACAGTAGCTGCTACGAACATCACCATAGAATGGGCAGTAGGCAACGCTGGTATGATGCTGCAAGAAAAGTTATACTCCAATTAGAAGAACGATATCCATAGTCACCATTCATCCATCATGATGATAGTACTACAGGACGAGGAACTATGGACAGTAAAAGCAGTAGCAATAGTATAGATGCTCTTTAAATGGCGTCGAATGCTTAGAGCAAATGAAGATTTAATGTTTCCACCCTGAATGAAATGAAACCTGGGAAGCGCCTATCTTTCCATATTCACAGCAGAATTCTTTCGTTTTTTGGACACCAAAGGAGAGCAGAAACCATGGAGACACTAATTGTACGAGGTAAGTCAGATCGAAAACGTTTCAGAGGCAGATGACATATGCGTTGGGCTGGTACCACAGTAGCAGCTATGAACATCAACAGAGTAGGCAACGCTGGTGTGATACTGCAAGAAAAGCTATACTCCAATTAGAAGAACGATATTCATAGTCACCACCCATATATCACGATGATAGGACTACAGGAGGAGGAAATATGGACAGTAAAGGCAATAGAAACAGTATAGATGGTATTTAAATGGCGTCGAATGCTTAGAACGAAAGGAGATCTAATGTTTCCACCCTGAATGAAATGAAACCTGGGAAGCGCCTATCTTTCCATATTCACAGCAGAATTCTTTCGTTTTTTGGACACCAAATGAGAGCAGAAACCATGGAGAAACTAACTAAGTGTGATACTGCAAGAAAAGCTATACTCCAATAAGAAGAACGATATCCATAGTAACCACTCACCTATCAAGATGATAGGACTGCAGGAGGAGGGCATTCGCGAGTAATTAATTAATACCCAAGGGCATTTCTAGTGTTTACTATACTGTGACGTCACACCAATAGAACAAGGATTTATTTTTTTCATTATAAATTAGATTGGAAAAATGGATGATGAATTTCAGCACACCCAATGAGATTACCTGGTGTGATTAAAAAAGTTGGTCCTGCGCCTGTCAAAACGTTCTCCCCCCCACCTTGAGTTAGCTCACACAATTTTCGCTGTCTAAGGAACGGCCTACGAGCGTTTTCCAAAATTTTCTCGCTGTATACACTTTGTACTAGCTTATTTATACAGACTCGGCAATTTTTACATTATTTACAAGGAAATCCTCAGTCTCATTCTGGATATGTGTGTGCCGCTCCACCGGGCGCCGGCCTTTCCGGGACGTCTGCTCTCCTTCCTCCTGCGGGTCCGTCCCCTGGAATAAAATCGGAAGGGCGTGAATTTGGTTTTTCGTCTGTGTGTATTTCGGTCGGCGAGAAATTAGTTTTCGGGTCCGCATGATACGTTAGGAGATTAAAAGTGTAATTAAGTGATGACGAGAGCTGCATTAAGAGAGGTGGGGCGGTTGTTTATTTAAATTAATGCGGATCCCCGGAAAGGGCTCGAATTAATAGGACATTTCGTCGTGCGGCTGGAGTGGGGAAAGGTGGAGGGGGGGTCATCATTAGAGGACGGTCGTAAAAAATTATGAAGTGATTCGGGGGTATTAGGTGGGGGTTTTTAATTTTCGGTAATGAATGGCTTGGAAATTAACAAGGGAGGTTTTTTCTAGTATACATTCCCTCATTGTCTCTTCGTTGGTGTATGTGGCGGGTATTTTATTTAACTCAGTTTATTTCATGTCGTTTCTAAAATTTTTGCTGGCGTTCTTACAATTAATTTTTACAAATTTATAATGTGAGTCACTACCAATAGACAGATTAAAAATTCAAATATCCAGTTTCTATAACAATGATTTTTTTAAATATAGACAGAAGTAAAAACTCAATGAAGATGTTGATAGCAGTGTAATTTAACGTCCTTCCTGTAAGACTTTATATCACATGCATTTAAAAAATCCGTTTTTACCCTATACAAAAGCAGAGTATTCATGTAACGTACCGTTTAACCTTCCCCCGCATATTTGGTGCGGAGAAAAGTTGTTAGTCGCTACAATACGTGCCTATATATGAAGTGCTTAGTAGTGTCGAGTATTAGAATAGGTCCATTAAAGCCATTAAATTTGAGCGCCAAGCACGTGTTCATTTTCAGTCGTCACTAGAGTTCAGTGGTGTGTGTATACAATTGCAATTATTATTTTAAAATGGCTTTTTGGAGACTTTTCGACGTGGACGTAAGTAATAATGGCAATGATATAGACATACACGATACAAATAATGCTACAGAAACAAACGAGGCGCAAATTTGGGAATTTTCGCAAAATGACACACGTTCAAACACAGCGTATAATTATTTATATTTGTTTAAAAGGAGAGCCACCACAAACACCCTTTGAATTTCATTGTACGGAGAGTAGTTGAATTAACTAAATTACCACGAACAAGGATTTGTGGTGTTGTTAAATAAGGTAACATCGTACATCATCAAGCAAAACGTAAACGTATTCCTGATTGTAATACAAATATTGATGGTACTTTTGAGGACGTCACTTTTAAATGTGCTCGATATAAAGTCGGGTAAATTTTTGGTTTTTTTTAACTGGACCAACTGTTACAGGAAGAACTGTAAAAAGCTTTATCTTCTTACATTAGCAATGGAAAGGGTATACTTTGAAAATTGTAGTCATCCCTGTGATGAGAAATCGCTACGTGTGAGTGTGAAATCACTTGCTTTGCAGAAATAAACGCTTGGTCGACACAGCTGCGAAGATTTATATGATCGTTATTTTTTTACGGCTACTTAAATTGAATTCGGAAATACTACGCCCGTTCCCGTCCGCCCCTTAAAAATTAAATGACACGAAGTGTCTGAAACCCGCCCCTCCCCTCTCCCCAGGATTCCTCGCCGCACGGGAGAGCGTAAAAATCCTCGAGCACTACAAAAGTAAACTCACCGACGTCCTCGTCCCTCTCCGTCCCCCTGCGACCTCTCCTACGGCCCCCTCCCGCTTAATCCAATTCCGGACATCACCTGGGGCGGCACGCGACCAACTTCGTCGTCGAGAGGAGGAAGAGCAGGGCGGCCGCGGGAAGCAGGAGCGCGCGCCCCGGGGGCGGCGGGGCGCCGCTGAAGGCGCCCGGGGGCGGCTGGATCGGCGGGGGCCCGTTCGAGGGGAGCGTGTAGTCGCCGTCGTACTCGTAGTCTGGAACGGCCGGGAAGAGGGAAAGAGAAAGAGAGAAGCTTTTATTATGCCAGGTAATTCGGGGAGGACGGGAGAGCGCCGCGTTTGATGTGCTTTTATTAGTGTTTTTTTCTCTTATATCTTTTCTTCGTCCCTTCTGTTCGGAGTGACGTAGTGTCGAGTTTTTTGACCCGAAATTGCGGCCTCTCCCGTCCTAAGAAGCCTCCCCTTTTACCTTACGTTACAATAAAGGAATCCGAGCTTACACTATTAGTCCAGGAAAATTAGAAAAAAGGGGCCGTATTTAAGACGATGCAGTTTTCGGTGGGTGATTGCATGGGGAGAGACGGCGGGGCAAATGACGACACAAGGGCGAAATTGCTGCACATTTCCGTGAATAGAGCGTGTGCTTATTTTGCCGTGGTTGGCACAGCGCCGTGGTTTTTGACAGTTCTGTTTCGCGATCCTTTTTTTCGAGGTAGGCCAACATTTATATGTTTGCCATCCAATATATATATATATATATATATATATATATATATATATATATATATATATATATATAATAGCCAACAAAATGCCCTTGCAATTTTCCACCGTATCTACGTACTCTCATAAAAATACCCACATAAACCGCATAAAAAATGGATTTGAGAAGTGTATCCAGGTATCATTTGATCGATGGATTAAACTATTACGGTCCGATCCGAAACGTGATCGAGTCAGTATTCGAAATAAGGGAAAAACCTTAGCACGTAAGCACGTAAGCACGAAAAACGTAAGCACGTTCGAACGAAATTGAAAACTCTCCCGCCATGCGCGGAAAGTACATACGTGTTCTTACCTGACACTTTCGATTCGTCATGTTTGCCATTAGAAACGATCCCATTCTCGTCTGGAACGCCTCGATCGGTTCCTGCAAGCACACATTTACATAATATACATTATGCATTCAGTTATCGTTATATTAGACGTGTGTTTGCGATGAAAATATACAGACTACCGTAGCGTCCGCGGCAAACGTTTCATTTTTTCGCTTTAATTCAATCGAAAACAACGGAGTTGTAAACGAGAATTAATCGGACGCGATGAGAGCGCTGTCGGATTGCACGAAACACCGATTACACTACAAACGGGAATTATGCAAAATATGGACCGATTGCTGCTTAAAACCGGGAAATACCCTTGTCGGATCCGTTGAAAACACAAGGGTTGAATAGGAGTTTTAAACTTTTTCTCTATAATGAGTGCATGTTATCTAAATGAACCGTGAAATGAGCAAATAATCCCATCAGATGTTTGGTATAATGCGTATCAACGTACAAAGAACTGGAGAATTGTAATAGGCCAGCCGCAACATATTGTAGGCAAGTAATAACTTGCCTTCTATTCTATTCTATTGATTAAATTGTATGCCCGCTTTAATTTCCTCATATAAACGTACAAAACACTTGCCTGTTAACAGCAATAAACAAGGGAATTCTACCATGAGCTAAATAGAAAAAAAGGGCTTTCAAGTCCATGGTGATTTTGTGCAGGGACGACCTAGTGTGTCCTATTCAAAGAAGGAGAGGTCTAAGAAAGTCTACAAGCAAAAACCAACACGAAAGATCTTAATGAATGTAAAAGAAGATTTTTCCGGAATGACTCGGATTCGATTAAAAAACACCCTCTTGAGTATGGTCTGGTCTAGAAATACCACTTCATTAACGGCGAAGGTCGGAAAATTAGCGAGAAAATTTTCCCGGAGTGACTTTGTTAAACAACCCTCTTTTAAATATGACACGGTCGAAAATGCGATTTTATTAACCGGGAAGGTCGGAAAATTTGCGGTTTTTCCGGAGCGACTCGGAGTCGATTAAACAACACCCTCTTGAGTATGGTCTGGTCTAGAAATACCACTTCATTAAGTGTGAAGGTCGGAAAATTAGCGATTTTTCCGGAATGATTCGGATTCGATTAAAATACCCACTATTGAGTATGGTATGGTCTCGAAATACCACTTCATTAACGGCGAAGGTCGGAAAATTAGCGAGAAAATTTTCCCGGAGTTACTTTGTTAAACAACCCTCTTTTAAATATGACACGGTCGGAAAATGCGATTTTATTAACCGGGAAGGTCGGAAAATTTGCGGTTTTTCCGGAGCGACTCGGAGTCGATTAAACAACACCCTCTTGAGTATGGTCTGGTCTAGAAATACCACTTCATTAAGTGTGAAGGTCGGAAAATTAGCGATTTTTCCGGAATGATTCGGATTCGATTAAAATACCCACTATTGAGTATGGTATGGTCTAGAAATACCACTTCATTAACGGCGAAGGTCGGAAAATTAGCGAGAAAATTTTCCCGGAGTTACTTTGTTAAACAACTCTCTTTTAAATATGACACGCTCGGAAAATGCGATTTTATTAACCGCGAAGGTCGGAAAATTTGCGGTTTTCCCGGAGTGACTCGGAATTGGTTAAACAACCCTCCCTTGAATACGGCGCGATCTCATTAACTGCGAAGGACGAAAAATTCGCGATTTTTCCGGAGGTTCTAGAAATTAATTAAATAACTCTTTTTTGAGTGTGAACGATCTTAAAATGCGTTTTCATTGATCGTGAAGGTAGGAAAATTCTCGGTTGTCCGGGTGTAACTCGGATTTGGTTAAACAACCCCGCTTGAATACGGCGAGTTCAGAAAATGTGATCTCATTAAGCGCAAAGGTCGGAAAATTCGCGGCTTTTCCGAAGCTTCTAGGAATCAATTAAACAACTCCCTCCTGAGTATGGAACGGTCTTAAAATGCATTCTCATTAACCGCGGAGGACGAAAAGTTCGCTATTTTTTCGGACCTACTCGGATTCAATTAAGCAACACCTGTTTGAATATGGAACGGTCTTAAGATGCAATTTCATGGACCGCGAAGGACGGAAAATTCGCGATTTTCTCGGAGTAACTTGGGTTTGGTTAAACAACCCCCCTTGAATATGGCGAGTTCCGAAAATGCGACCTCATTAAGCTCAAAGGTCGGAAAATTCGCGGCTTTTCCGGAGCTTCTAGGAGTCAATTAAACAACCCCCACTTGAGTATGGAACGGTCTTAAAATGCCTTCTCATTAATCGCGAAGGTTGGAGAATTCACTGAGGTCAGAAAATGCAATCTCATTAAGAGCGAAGGTCGGAAAATTTGCAATTTTTCCGGAGCTTCTCTGATCAGTTAAATAATGCCCTCTTTAGTATGAAACGGCCTTAAATTGCGTTCTCACTAACCGTGAAAATTCGCGATTTTTCCGGTGCTTCTCGGTTTCAATTAAACAACACCGTCTTGAGTATGGAACGGCCTTAAAATGCGATCTCCTTAATTGCGAAGGTGGGAAAATTCGCGGTTTTCCCGTAGTGACTCAAAATTGGTTAAACGACCCTTTTGAATGCTGGCGGTCAGAAAATGGGAACTGATTAACCGCGATGGTCGGAAAATTCGCGATTCTCCGATTCAATTAAACAACCCCCTCTTGAGTACTGAACGGTCTTAATTTGCGTTCTCATTAACCGCGAAGGTCGGAAAATTCGCGGTTTTCCCAGAATTACTCGGGATTGGTTAAACAACCCCGCCCTTGGATAGAGCGCGATTGAAAATGGATCTCATTAACCGCGAAGGTAGGAAAATTCGCGATTTTCCGAAGTGACTCGGAGGTGGTTAAACAAGATTCATCATCCCCAAAGACCTAAAGGACTTTTAACCGAGACATCCATGATAGGTGTTCTCAAGACCTCTATCACCTTTAGTCACAAAATATTCCCGATAAAATACTGAACCTCAGATCTTTAAAGTGCTGTTTTCATTGTCATTAGAGCTTGCGACGAGAAAAAAGCAAGTGTAGTATTTCCATGGACTTTGTCTTCCTCAAAAGTCCTCAAAATACTTAAAGATTTGACTGATAGTCTTCTATTAATTTGGAAAAATGAAGTGTATCGCCTAAAAATGTTGAATGCTCTGATTTGAAACACCAAAATAAAACCATTGCAGGTATCCTGAAGTAAATTAATCAACCCATATATTTCACATTGTTTTACCTTCAAATGCCCCGATTAAAGCCTCCGATGAGACATTTTCACGTCCTCACTAATATTTTTGGCCACAGAAATGATTTTCGAGGAATGGAGGCACGGCATTATTTTAAACCTATCTATTTACACTACGTTAGCACAGAAAATATCATGAGATTCGTCTCGTCCTCGCCCGTCAATTGACGTTTAATCCCCTCCACACCAGAACCGATATTTTCTATAACACCATATTTACGTTGCGGCCGCATTGTAAGTCTTCGACCCGCCAAAGCATGACTTAATTCCATCCCTTCCATGTTTCGCTCGAGTTAATAAAACGTTTTTATATTGCAACCTCCGGAGAGTTGATCGAATTACATTTATTCCAGTCATATAGACCGTAAAAGGAAAAAACTTCGGTCGTAAAGATAAGTAGAGGCGTGTGGAATTTTAAGGGAAAAAAATGTATAAATGAGGAGGCAAAACACGGAGGTCGAGCGAGTCGAAGGTGGCCAATAAAATGTTACTTTAATGAAAGTGCGCTAGGAATTTTTTCACGATTCGAAGGGGGTGAAAATGGAAATGGTTCTTACACGCGAATTGTAATCGAAAGGAGACATCGTAGGGGGAACGTTCTAATACCTTCCATAGATAGGCACACCCTGTACTTTATTACTTGCAGGAAAAGTGCCCCTTAGCCGTAATTGCCGCTAAACTTTTCCTATTTAAATAAATGTATATTCATTTTTCCTCCTCTTAAGATAGATACGGAAACAGGAGGTGTTGCCTCGCTAGAAAATTTATAACTGAAACTTTGTTGTTAATTCGAATTAGTCATGCATTAGGTAAACGACTCCCAGGTTCGCTTAAAATATTCATAAGGGATGTCGTCTGATTTCGGAGGCGGATCCGGAAGATTCTGGCATCTTTCGGTAACTTAAGACCACAGGAATGACTAATTGCCGGGAAAGGGATGAGAGGGCTTAAAAGGCAGATATTTCAGGCCTTCAAATTTTTTAAATTAATCTGTCAAAATTGGCTGGTAAAGCTGTGAACTGAAGGTAAACGATGGTAGGTTTACTGGAACATTCTGTGCGACAGTACGACAAGCATGAAAAGAGGGCGCTGCGAACTACTTCCTGGCTTATGTACTAATAAACTTTAAGGCGCTTCACAAAATACCCATCCTCTGGAAGAGCCAAAGCGAATCAGTTAAATCGTGATGAACTCGATAAACTCTCCTGTGTTCGTTATATGCTTATCTTTCATTTCCCCTCTTCTTTGCATTGAGTTTTACATTTTTCCTTGGTTGTCTATCTTGACATTGATTCCGCGCCTTCTTTAATGCCTCCACTAATGTCTCATTAAGCTGTTCAATATTGGTTTCATCATGCACATTCTATTCTTCCTGGTATGCCCTTGAGTTATAACGCGAAGCGCCACTGACAATTCGATATCCGATTGCTTAAGCGCCGGATTTCTTCTTCTACTTCTTCCAGCATTTTGTTGTGACACCGCTCATACCGGGTGGCCCCTACAAAATTATTAAAAAAGAGGTGAAAATGTAGGGACTGCATACGGTAATTGTGAAATTTTTTTTCGCATCGGTACATGAAAAATACCGTCTCTTGACGGTTACCTCATTGATATTACTTTGCGTTGAAGCGAAATACGGTATAGTAATTGAAGCGAATTTGACTTTTTTGGCCTTTGCCACCATGTTTCTTCTTTCTTGCTTTACGTTCAACACTATTTTCGCTCTAACGCATCTATGGTCACTATTGGTTGAAAATGCGTTGAGTGGTTACGTCTTGAACAGCTACTACTTTCGTGGTAATTACAAAATCAATTTCGTTTTTGTTTATGCCATTTGGTCCCCTTTATTTTCGAGCCTTTTTAAAAACAGATCTTCATGAAATATAGCCTCTGTCGCAGAAGTCATTTTATAAGAGTTTTATCCCTTTTTGTGGATAAACTGCGGCTACTATTTTGAAGCTAGTTTTCTCATGTGAGGTGACGCGCTGAGGAGTAATTCGATGAAAAATCGTCACGAGACGATACGAAAGTGAATTTAATATGTCTATTCTTTTATTCGTTCGCTATCTTTTTTGTATGTGAGACCACGGCGACCAAGGACACGGCGCTTTCCTCTGATGCCCGTTTTCTCCCCTTTTTTCCAAGTTTTCTTTAAAATTCCCAACCAGCCGACATTGTCCATGCTTTGCGGACACAGGTAGTGATAGCTTTGTAAATTATCAATAAATAAAATTGTGTATACACTAAGGACGAATACAAGAACGTAAAATAATATTAATTTTAATCTACATGTCGTTTGAAAATTTGTGTTGTAGTTATTCCCGTGGAAAAGGCCTACAGGGTATTGCGAATGTTTCTGTCAATGTTATATCGTCGGTCACGGACATGCTCAGTATTATATGCAACTTATAATACATGTTACCTAATGAATAAAATGCTGCGTAACACATCGACAAATATACATACACTGTATACAATATATGTACATACACTCGATGCTTTACCAGCATGAAGGCCTATCAGCAATTGTGAAATATTTTTAGTAGATTCGTCATTTCACCTTCTGATTCATCTCGACGGAGGATGGCAATGTTCTAATTACGTCCGTGTTTTTGGTGTTTAAAATAATAGGAAAGTTTTAATGAAGTGTGGCCGACAGGCGAAGCCACAAGGGATTTTCCGACCGCACAAATAAGTCAGATTGTACGGCATCAAGGTTAGTTTGAAAGGGTCTGCTTAGTTGTTATAAAAACATTTGAAGAATGTAAATCATTGATAACACAACCACCACAAAAAAAGTCCGGATCTGTAGAACAGACACGTGTATTCTTATGTACTTTTCATCGCTGAACCTAAATCCGAGGTCAGAAAAAGGCCTGCACCCCTGGAATTGGCCCCAGAGGCCAAATATGGCACCAGCCCCACAAAAATTTTTGGCCCCTGAGGCAAATTCCAGGGGTGCAGGCCTTTTTCTGACCTCGGATTCGGATTAAGCGATGAAAAATACAAAATACACGTGTCTAATCTACAGATCCGCACTTTTTTTTGTGAGGCTGTGTTATAGGTGTTACAGAGTACGGCATGCAGGGCTAAGAGTGCAGAATATAGGGTATGCAGTTGAGGAGCGGAGCCGACAGGCGAAGCGACAAAGGATTATATGGCAAGACGTAGTTTGTGTTTTGGTGTTTTTGAAAAGCACATTTATATTTATATACATCAAGCTTACTTTTGGTTCTAAATGTTTGATCTACCTTTCAAATAAACCACTCATTTGAAAAAATATTCCAACCCATAACCCACGTTGCTGTCTCTACCTCTTCTTTTGCAGCTGCGAAAATTAAACGGCGAATTCGCCATAAATTGAATTAAGTGGATGGTGCGCATACGAATTCGCCATAAATCGAATTAATTATATAATGTGAGCACGAATTCGCCAATAATTAGAAATGTTAAAATACATATTTCTTGAACTATACATTTTCATCACCTGGCACGACTAAAAATGTTATCTATGACCGTTATACAGTATTTCCTAAAAATTTCTCGGACATCTGAGTGTTCTCGAACTTCCTTAAGCACCCCCTGCTCTTATCATTTAAATTCAATAGAAATTATACAGTTAAATTGAAACAGATATTTCATAAAACAACAGCAATAAGGTAACGATATCGATTAACTGGTATTATCTTACGAGCAATTAATGCAGATCCAATAACCACCTTCTTATACACTCCTTAGTACTCTACGAATTTTTCAAATATTTTCCACATTTTATGCTTCAATTCAGTCCAATATTTCGCAATTTTTACCCCAAAACTAATTAATCACGAAACTACTTACCTTTCTTGAAGGTGGGGGTGGCTATAAGGTGAGTCGTAGTTTTAACCGTGGTAGGTGCTGGAATCTCTGAAAATTACGACCTTGAATTAGCACACTTCAGTGCAGAAAGTTGCCGCTTTGTCCTCGGCAAATTTGTGAGGGATTAATTCTGGAATTCAGGGAGTCGACACATAAGAAAAAGGGGGAGGAAGAAAAGAGATTCGTGTAAATCTACACACAGTGCACTTGAGTCGCTATGTTTTGCTCGAAACCTATATTAGCCTTGACAACATGGCGTCATCAGAACGGCCTCGGAGGAGACAATTACCCACGAACGACGAGAGAAAATGATCTTTATTTACGTTTTTCTCGGAAAGGTAACATCACGATACAACATTTCTCAGAACGATGTGACGCCCTTCCCAGATTTGAAGAAGATGGGAGAATTTGCAGTAGGAACAGACTCTTGTAATAATTGGCCTCCCCCTTACTTTTTTGGGTATCAAATACACACCAATTCGGTATAATCCATTCACAAATACGTTTTCAAAAGCCACTATCACATTCAAAACAAATCTGAGATCATTCATCAATAACGGTGACAAAGGTTGTACAGTGGAACTAGCCTAGAGAATACAATTGTGCTCAGTATGTTCCACTCGTGCTAGACAAGTGAGATGTGAGAGTTCGAACTAGGGGAGTCGCTAGCTAGGTCGCTCGCTAGGTGGCGTTACCAACGCACAAACGACGTATTAAGGAGATGATAGGAACATTTTAGAGCACTACTCAATATAGAAGGGTTAGAGGAAAGTAAGTATGATATGGTACTATCATACACTTCACCACTATTTTAGGTATCCATTGCAATTCTCATCCCATGGCGACCTGAGACAATTTCCTTTGTTGTGAAGGATCTGTCGATGAATTAAGTAGGTTTACCTGGCGACATGGCTTCCAGTGAATATATTATGTGGAATAATGACGTAACGCAACACCAGCCTTGTGTCGTGCGGCCCCTTGTGACAAGAATCCATGCAACTTTAACGTCGTAAAGCAGGTACATGTAAATCCCCGAGTGCACTACGCCCGCCTAATTGTTTTACCTCGTTTCCTACTTCCTCTCGCATTCGCCAGTAAAACTGGGACAATTTTTCTCGTGATTTCGCCGTTTGTTTTTCGTTTTAGTCAGCGATCCGTCCCGGTCGATTGGCCCGAATCTCCCCCTCCCCTCGTAATCCACAAAAAGAGCCGACGACTACGGAAAAAATCGTCAATCCGAAAATAAGTCAATTAAGCGGAGAAAATTCAATTCTAATTATCGGCCGGGGAGCAGACGTTCGCCTGGGAAACGCGAGACAAAGACATTTCCAGCGCGAGCGTTTAAATCGGACATCCTGCACGTTCCCGTTGAATTATTCATTATAATGCCATTAATCTCAATTAATCCGAGTCGCGATTGCGAGTGAAATTGACAAAATAATCCCCGAAGATATCTGAACGGTAACATTCATTATTAAGAACTTTATTAGAGTTTCTGTTATTAGATCCGATAACGGAGGAGTCGAGACGTTTGAGTCCTACCGGGTTTGCGAGTCATTAGCGACGAATTATTTTACGTCTTCCTTTTCAGCTAGTTTCTAATAATGTAATTAATTGGAATACGTGCGGGGGAAACGCTTCGAGATAGAGAACTTCATCGTATACATTTCACAGGGTCTCAAGTAACGGTAATTTCATACTACGATCTTAGAAAGGGCGGAAAATATCAATACCTTAGGAACTACTCAAAAATACATACAAGTATCTTTCATGTTATTAAATATATCAAGTTTTCTCGCTCCGATAAAATTGCGCAGGTGCGAACCCCACATACGACCTTCGAGATTCTCTGTGTAACCTCTCAGATTGATACTCGCGTTCATCGTGCGCAGCCCACGTCGTACCCTCTATTTTTCTCATTATTTCTTTTCTAACTCTGGCAACGCTTCTCTCGGCTCCTGTTCGTGTTCCTAAATCACCAGGCATTTGCGAAGCCTTGGGGAACCCGTGATAACACTCGGGGAACAGGAAAATTTCCAACCCTCACCAGGTTTGAGATATCATTTAGGGGTTACAGTATGTTCAAACCCGTTGTTTACATGTAGGTACTCGTTCTAGTTGTTCTAGACATTCTTCGAAACCGAGGGTTGGCCCACGCGTTCACCGTGTAGAGCCCACGTCTCTACTTTCGTCACTATTCCTTTTCTAACTTTGGCAACCTGTTCGTGTTCCTAAATCACCAGGCATTTGCGAAGCCTTGGGGAACCCGTGATAACACTCGGGGAACAGGAAAATTTCCAACCCTCACCAGGTTTGAGATACCTTTTAGGGGTTACAGTATGTTCAAACCCGTTGTTTACATGTACGTACTCGTTCTAGTTGTTCTAGACATTCTTCGAAACCGAGGGTTGGCCCACGCGTTCACCGTGTAGAGCCCACGTCTCTACTTTCGTCACTATTCCTTTTCTAACTTTGGCAACCTGTTCGTGTTCCTAAATCACCAGGCATTTGCGAAGCCCTGGAGCCCCAGTCATAGCACTTGGGGAACAGGAAAAGTTCCAACCCTCACCAGGTGTTTAGATGCCCTTTGGTATGTTTTAACCCCTTGTGTAAATGTGTGTAATTGTTCTAGACATTCTTCCACCGCAGAGATTGACCCACGCGTTCACCGTATAGAGCCCACGTCTCTACTTTCGTCACTATTCCTTTTCTAACTTCGGCAACGCTACTCTCGGTTTCCGGCGGTTTTGTTACACTTATAAATACTTTCTAAAAAAAGTTCACAAAAATTCTAAAAAATTCACAAAAGGCACAAAGATTCACAAAAAATTCTAAAAAAGAATACACTTGAAAATCTTAAAAACCGTTTCGTTGCAAAGGAGATCTTTAGGAAAAGAGGCAGCGACCGAAGACGGTCCCCTCATTTCAATATTGAGTCGGTGACGATCCGTAGTATTGTGTGCGTCGTACTTCCACGCGCATAAGTGCATTAGAGAGTCTCCTAAGGATCAATGGAGACCGACTCTCAAAATCCAATTCCACTAACTGAGACTCTCACAACCATTTTGAAATTTAAATTAAATATTTTTTCATCAAAAATACCAATAGTTCATAGCAAAATCTCTCCTGTGGAATATGTACAAGCTACCATTCGAGTATTTACTTATTCCTTTCAGTTCATTAAAAATTTTTCGGCCTCAATTCTGGCAGTTTTCCAATTTAATTAAGTAAAAAAACTTTGTTTTATGTTTCCAACAGGTCGCTTCGTCTATTTCGGACGTTATTGCCTGCATTTTTAGTGAAAAGTTTATCGAAGCGAAGCGTCACATCTGGAAAATTCATTCCGCCCACTAACGGCGGACCGCGGGGCAGATTTCCTCCTCTACAAGTGTCCCGCAAAAAATACCTACAAACGCAGTAATCAATTCGAAAAGTAAATTATCTACTTTAATTCGTTTCGATTGGATTCGCGCATCCTTTGTGGTTTATTTGCCTCCGGGTCCGATTTATGCACTGTGTCCGTTGTGTTTTTAAATGCAGCTTAATCATTTTTATTTTCTGAGCCGTGGATGGTTCGATTATCCCCTCAGAGCGGCGAATTTCACGCCAAAATCGCAAACGTAAACTCTTTCACTGCCTTTTAATTTCCATGCTCGCAATGTAAATGCTTCGATTTACAAGGTCTTTAGATGGTTTTACAATCGAGTCGTTTTCAGAAGTTGCCAATGGATTATCGAACAAGGGCGAAAATATCGTTTGCCCTTTTAACTGATAGGACAACACAGGAAACCTCGCCCTTACGTCTTCATACGGTTTCTCGAATTTCTTTCCTCTCTGTATAAGCAGCCTGTCAAAATAGATACTACAGAGTCTGGCAGTAAGAAAAAGGGGGGCATTGACACAAGAGAAACAATACATCTTTACTCTTTGTAGTTACAGAAGTGGATTAAGAGTTTTGTAAAAATGTAAATGGTTAAATATTACATTTTTCATATACTTGAGTCAAATTCAGACGAACTGGTACCAGAGTCGTTATTATATATTAATAATTATAGCATTGTCACGACTACGAGATTTCCACAACTCTCGCCTCGCCTCGCCCTTACGTCTTCATACGGTTTCTCGAATTTACTTTTCTCTCTGTTTAAGCAGCCTGTCAAAATAGATACTACAGAGTCTGATAGTAAGAAAAAGGGGGCATTGACACAAGAGAAACAACACATCTTTACTCTTTGTAGTTACAGAAGTGGATTAAGAGTTTTGTAAAAATGTAAATGGTTAAATATTACATTTTTCATATACCTGAGTCAAATTCAGACGAACTGGTACCAGAGTCGTCTTTATTATATATTAATAATTATAGCATTGTCACGACTACGAGATTTCCACAACTCTCGCCTCGCCTCGCCCTTACGTCTTCATACGGTTTCTCGAATTTCTTTCCTCTCTGTTTAAGCAGCCCGTCAAAATAGATACTACAGAGTCTGGTAGTAAGAAAAAGGGGGCACTGACACAAGAGAAACAACACATCTGTACTCTTTGTAGTTACAGAAGTGGATTAAAAGTTTTGTAAAATGAAAATGGTTAAATATTACATTTTTCATATACCTGAGTCAAATTCAGACGAACCGGTACCAGAGTCGTCGTTATTATATATTAATAATTATAGCATTGTCACGACTACGAGATTTCCACAACTCTCAACAGAATAAGAAGCGAGATCACGGCTCAGGCCAAGGTGAAGTTGTATAAACTTTTATAAACACGCTGACTATCAAGGTATGAAATGTTTTGATAAAAGACATACCTAATGCCAAGAAGCGCGGAGAACAATATTTCATAATACGATGTTGTAGTAAGGGATGTTTTCATGTGTTTTGACTGTGATAATATAAGGCTACTTCAGTATTCATCAACTGAACAAATAGATTTACTTTGAACAAGCTAAGTGTATAGAAAGAAGTAATTCATCTTATCGCAATGTTGATTGCCACCACCACAATCATTTCATTTTTGTTTTAATCACTGACAATCTTACTACTTCTAACATATCTGTAACGTTCCCTTTTGGAGAATTACACGGAACTGGGGAAAGAATTGGAATGGATATCTTAAGTGAATGCTCATATTGCAGCATTTTTCTCTTAGAAAGAGTCTCTCCTAAGAGAAAAAATCTCTTAAGGATCATTGCGACAAATGGAGACTGGATATATTCGTTCATTTACATACAATTGTTTTCAACTCTCAGGACTCTCACAATCGACTGACACTAACTGAGACTCTTAATCATCGATACAACGACTTTCACTATCGATTCCCCTGAGACTCTAATTAGCCGGGACTCTCACTATCCACTTCCCTAGCTGAGGGTATCATTAGTTGGGACTCTCACTATCGACTTCCCTAGCTGAGACTCTCATTAGTCAGGACTCTCACTATCGACTTCCCTAGCTGAGACTCTCATTAGTCGGAACTTTCACTATAGACTTCCCTAGCTGAGGCTCTCGATGGCGGGACTCTTACTATCGACTTCTATAGCTGAGGCTCTCATCAGTCGGGACTCTCTCTCTATCGACTTCCCTAGCTCAGGCTCTCATTACTCGGGACTCTCACTGTAGACTTCCCTAGCTGAGGCTCTCATTAGTCGGGACTCTCACTATCGACTTCCCTAGCTGAGGCAGTCATTAGTCGAGACTCTCACTATCGACTTCACTAGCTGAGACTCTCATTAGTCGGGACTCTCACTATAGACTTCCCTAGCTGAGACTATCATTAGTCGGGAATTTCACTATCGACTTCTCTAGCTGAGACTCTCATTAGTCGGGAATTTCACTATCGATTTCCCCAGCTGAGACTCTCATTAGTCGGGATTCTTAATATCCACTTCCCTAGCTGAGGCTCTCTTTAGTCGGAACTTTCACTATCGACTTTCCTATCTGAGACTCTCATTAGTCGGGATTCTCAATATCGACTTCCCTAGCTCAGGCTCTCATTAGTCGGGACTCTCACTGTAGACTTCCCTAGGCTCACCTCATTCCCTCCCTCACTGTAGACTTCCCGAGGCTGTCATTAGTCGAGACTCTCACTATCGACTTCCCTAGCTGAGACTCTCATTAGTCGAGACTCTCACTATAGACTTCCTAGCTGAGCTCTCATTAGTCGGAAATTTCACTATCGACTTCTCTAGCTGAGACTCTCATTAGTCGGGACTCTTACTATCGACTTCCCTAGCTGAGGCTCTCTTTAGTCGGGACTTTCACTATCGACTTTCCTATCTGAGACTCTCATTAGTCGAGACTCTCACTATCGACTTCTCGAGCTGAAGCTCTCATTAGTCGGGACTCTCACTATCGACTCCCAATCATTCAACCACATGCACACATTTCCTTCACACATTCACTTAGGCACAGTGCATCACTACACAAATTCTACATTAACTTTAAGCCCTCGTTGTCCCCAAAAATAACGTCTCGATAATTCATCATTGCTCATATCAATTTTCTGACAAGCGCGCCTCCATTTCAAGTGATATTTTTTAAGTCGAGCGATTCAAAGATTTGTCACCTATCACAAAAGGCACACTTGGGGTCCAGCCCAAGTCCGCTTATTATAATCGATCACTTACCTTCCAGTTTGATCACACCGTCCGTTTCACCCAAGGAATTTTTGGCAACGCATTTGTAGGAACCGAAATCCGATTTGGAGACCTTCCGGATTTTGAGCATCATGTATTTCTTGTAGCCGTTGTCCATGGAGACCGCCTCGTATTTGTCACCTGCGAAAAAAGAAAAGGTAAAAATCAATTAAAATAAGGACACTACAACAGTTGACATGAAAATCAGTATCAGTAAAGGGCAAAATTAAACCTACTACTCAGTGCCTCAGTAAATGACTTTGGAAAACTTTTTGTCGATAAATAGAGGTAAATTTAGTTAAGATATTGAGAAGGGCTCAGGTCGATGGGCTGAACAAATTTAAACGTCGCAGCCGACATCAAAGCAACGTTTAGCGTTATTAATCAATAGGCGAAATAATCATTAGGGATTAAGTTACCGACCGAAACCCTCGCCCTTCACGTCGATCATCGATTCACGCCAACTCCCCCCTCGCCGTTCTCGGCTGTCCAATTTTTCCCTCCTCGTTTTCGGGATATTCCCGACAGAAACAATGTCTGAATATTGAAAATAAATTGCAGCCACGTTTACACATCGAGAATTTAAATCGTCCCGAAATTGAAAGATATTTATGAATAAAAATGAAGCGGTTGCGGCGTTACGTAATATCATCGTGGCAACGGTTGCTACACTCGCGAAAAACGTTCCCTCGTAGGAAAATACACGAAGGGATTCTCGTTAAGGTCGAACTAAATCCAGAGTTGAAGAAAAACCTGGGAAAAAGTTCTTATTGAAAATATAACGAGACTTAATTAGATGGGATTTTAAGTGTAAACCTACGGAATAAAAATGAATACATACTTTATTTCTCCACATATAATCAATAATGCTGAATAAAAACCAAGTCTAAGTCGAAAATCCCTGAGCGTCCTGTACTTCCCAGATATCGTCCCCATGCCTTGTATTTATACATCGTACACATGCTTCGTACACGTACCTCGAACCCACACCTCGTACGTATACATCGCACCCATGCCTCGTACACATACCTCGCACTCACCCTTCGTATCCATATATCGTACACATATCTCGTACGTATACTACATACACCACGTGCATATTACTGGTACAGACTCTTCGTACTCATACCTCGTCCACATAGCTTGCGCCTATACTTCGTACACATAACTCTACCAGAACATATATCGGCTCCTATATATACCTCGTATATGGGAGATTCCATGCCAACTGATCCACAAGTGAATGGGGTGGTTCTCAGATCCCTGTCAAAAGTATTGCATCATCTTTGGGACCACAAAATATACTAAATGCTAAATTTTCAGCCCCTAATTTTTCCCCACTTCATATTTACGGCCAATTTTGTGTTTTTTTCAATTTTCCCGCGATCTGTAACAAATTTCGTTTTATAGAATGCCAGAGCCAGATTATTTTGGGGAAAAATTTCTGAATATACTAAATCGACGTAAAATTGTCCGAGGAATCCATTCCCGGCGTCAGAATTGCGATCAGACGCTTCCCCGAGCTGAAAATCGAGAAATACTGCTTTTTCGTAAAATGGACCGGAACCGAGAGGTTTATTTTTTCTAAAATTTCTGCGACCCCGCAAAACTTTCCTTTTTTTGTGTACTTTAAGATGAATAAAAGTTTTCTATGTGTATTTGCGTTTGAAGCCAAAAAATCGTCAAAATTCTTTTTTTTTTTCGAAAAAATCTGTTTTTTTCCCCGTTTGACGCCTTGACAGGGTACTTAAGTGGTCACTTAAGTCAAAAAATGTTTCCAATGCTCAAAAAGAAGACCACAGGACGAAATATATCTAGTATTTGGTACGGTAAATCAAAACAAAGTACACAATGACAATCTTCTGTTCAGCAAAAGAGGATGCAACCCGTCATACTACACTATGTAGTGAGCGTGCCGTGTGTGGCGCCCCTAGCGGTCGAAAATTCGTTCGACAGCGGCGGGAGATTCAAGTCTTCAAACCTTGGGCATGTTGTATCGTGGTTTAGGATATAACAACGTTTTCATTTGTACGTGCGAGGAAAATAGTGTCAACGTGGCCACTTAAGTACCCTGTCAAGGCGTCAAACGGGGAAAAAACAGATTTTTTCGAAAAAAAGACGAATTTTGACGATTTTTCGGCTTCAAACGCAAATACACATAGAAAACTTTTATTCATCTTAAAGTACACAAAAAAAGGAAAGTTTTGCAGGGTCGCAGAAATTTTAGAAAAAATAAACTTGTCGGTTCCGGTCCATTTTACGAAAAAGCAGTATTTCTCGATTTTCAACTCGAGGAAGCCTCTGATCGCAATTCTGACGCCGGGAATGGATTCCTCGGACAATTTTACGTCGATTTAGTATATTCAGAAATTTTTCCCCAAAATAATCTGGCTCTGGCATTCTATAAAACGAAATTTGTTACAGATCGCGGGAAAATTGAAAAAAACACAAAATTGGCCGTAAATATGAAGTGGGGAAAAATTAGGGGCTGAAAATTTAGCATTTAGTATATTTTGTGGTCCCAAAGATGATGCAATACTTTTGACAGGGATCTGAGAACCACCCCATTCACTTGTGGATCAGTTGGCATGGAATCTCCCATATAGCTTCAACGTATATGTATCGCATCCCTTTTTGCCCCCTCCCTCATTATTCACGACTCAGGATTAATCCCCGTTTCAATTGTTGAACTGGTCTTTTACAAGGAAATCACTTCAACGTTGAAAATCTCTTCGCTGCGCGATATATCTGCAATCTCATTGATTAGAATATCGCGGTAATTTTTGCGAAACTTTCATACATAATTCCGATTTAGCGGCCGCATATAACGGCGTAGGAAATTACTTCTTCAGCCGGACCGTAATTGGATAATATATTTTCATCTCGCACCGTTCGTATTCTTTTATTTGTTCTTCCTAGACCGTTTCTGCTGGATTGTTATTACCGCTACTGTTTAATTTTCGCAAGGAGTTTGTATTCGAGCAAACTTGCGGAAAGGGGTTTAAACTTCTATGTATATTTTTCCAAAGAGTCCATGATTTTAATACGTACCTACTACACATTCATATTCAATCAGAGTTAATAAAATATCTCCACCGATATCGCGGTGGCAGAAAAGAGATAAGTCAATTACAATCTCCCAGCATAAAGGGAAGAGAGGTATATATCCCTCAGGCAACCTCTGAAGGAGTCAAGTCCTGCAATTTGTTCCTTTCTTTGTTGGGTGTCTTGAAATTGAGATTATGAAGAAATGGGAGGCATAGTTTGAAACCTCTGGGTATGATTAGTAGTCTCTTTTGTTTCGTCGCTGTGAAGGCGCCATCCTTAAGCGCCTGTGTCAGTGACGAAGATTGATGGACACAGGTCCCGTTCAAGGGAGAGGCGGTGTAAGGTAAGAGGCGGCCTATTTCACCCAGCCACCATCAGGTCCGTAATCAAGTAGGCTATCTTACCTCGGAATTCAAATAGCTTAAGGTAACTCGAAGAGATTAGTAAACAAGTGGAACATCACACAATCGTTAGCTCGGTCTTCCCCGAGGACTCACAGTCACAATCATCTATCCGGGAATTCGGAGAGTCATCAGGCTCCTTTTTCCCAAGACCTGAACCAACCTTCAGAAAATCTGGAGAATCTACGGCTCCGTCTTCCTCGAGGACACAATCATCTATCCGGGAATCCGGGGAATCGCCAGGCTCTTTTTTCCAGAGATCTCAAGCAGTCTTCGGGAAAACGGGGAATCTACGCCTCCACTTTCCCCGAGGAAACAATCATCCATCCAGGCATCCGGATAATCGCCAGGCTCCTCTTTCCCCAAATCTCAAGCAGTCTTCAGGAAATCCGGAAAATCGTCAATTCTGTCTTTCCCTGGGACACAATCATCTATCCGGGAATTCGGAGAGTCGTCAGGCTCCCCTTTCCCAAGACCTCAACCAATCTTCAGGAAATCCGGAGAATCTACGGCTTCGTCTTCCTCGAAGTCACAATCATTCATCCGGGAATCCGGGGAATCTCCAGGCTCTTCTTTGCAGAGATCTCAACCAGCCTTCGGGAGAAACGGGGAATCTACGGCAACATTTTCCCCGAGGATACAATCCATTCGGGAATCCAGATTATCGCGAGGTTCCTCTTTCCCCAAATCTCAAGCAGCATTAGTGAAATTCGGAGACTCTTCGGTCCCGTCTTCCCCGAAGACTCCATCAGCATTCCTGGAATTTGGAGAATCATCAGACTCGTTTTCCCCAAAAACTCAAACAGCCAAAAACTTCAAACAGCTTCAAGCTCCTCTTTCACGAGGCCTCAACCAACTTTCAGGAAATCGGGAGAATCTTCAGCTCCGTCTTCCTAGAGGACCCTATAAGGCTTCCCGAAATCTGGAGAATCGTCAGATTCCTCCTTCCAGAGAACTCAAACAGCCTTCAGGAAATTCGGAAAATCGTCAGTTCTGTCTTCCCCGAGGACGCATCCATCCGGGAGTCCGGAAAATCGTCAGGCTCCTGTTTCTCCAGACCTCAACAACCTTCAGGAAGTCGGGAGAATCTTCAGCTCCGTCTTTGTAGAGGACCATATAAGTCTTCTGGGAATTTGGAGAATCGTCTGGCTCCTCTTTCCAGAGAACTCAAATAGCCTTCATGAAATCCGGAAAATCGTCAGTTCTGTCTTCCCCGTGGACACGTGGATACGGTAATCCGGAGAATCGTTAGGCTCCTCTTTTCCGAGACCTCAACCAGCCTTCAGGAAATCCGGGGAATCTACGGCTCCATTTTCCCCGAGGATACAATCATTTATTCGGGAATCCGGAGAATCGCCAGGCTCCTCTTTCCCCAGATCTCAAGCAGCCTCCAGGAAGTGCGGAAAATCGTCAATTCTGTCTTTCCCGAGGAGAAAATCAGCCTTCCGGAGAGTCGCCAGGCTCCCCTTTCCCGAGGTCTCAACCAGCCTTCGAGAAATCGGAAGAATATTCAGCTCCGTCTTCCTCGAGGACCCTATAAGGCTTCCGGGAATTTGGAGAATCGTCAGGCTCCTCTTTCCAGAGAATTCAAACAGCCCCTGGTAAATCCGGAAAATCGTCAGTTGTGTCTTTCCCGAGTATGAGTTCTAAAATAATACCAATTATTTACCAGGATTAGTCAATCATATCTTAAGTATTTGCGAACATATTAAGGAGAGCAAAACGGTATAGAAAAAATATCGTGAAGGCAAAGATGCCCAAGGGTAGATCCCAGAGCCTTTGGGTGGACTAAATGAAGAAAATCATCGGATTAAACAATGACAGAGAAACATGGAAGGAAAGCATTCAAGCAGGTGGCACGTTATGACACCATTTTCCTTCGAGGATAGACGACTGAAGAAAAAGAATTTCCTGATAAATATCCTCTCTAATTCATATTGACGCCCTCCATGTTAATGCAGCATGGGATTCCAAGCACGTTTGTTGAAATATCACAAAAAATATGTTATTGGCACACTATTCCATATAATTTCATAATGCAATGGGATTGCAAAGTTAATTCCAATGCATTTATTAAATGACCATATTGTATAATTTGAATTTTAAATACCAAAAATATGCTGAAGTTAGGAAGAACCTCGATAATAAATGAATTAATGGCGAATTTCAATTTCGAAATATCCACGCGAAATGGTGTATAATTATTGTTATCAGCTTATTGAAGTTCTCTGTCGATTAATCGAAGAGTTTACCTATTTATTCGTTTTTCGTTGCGGTCATTGCAATCGTTATACTTGGTATATAGGTTGTCTATTTAGCAAGTGCTTTCAGAATCAACAGAAGTCGATCTAGAAGTGATCTTACTCTCGTGTTGTAATGGAGCAATTTTCTATCATAGGTTAACTAAATTGACTAACCGCGTTGTAGGCGTAGCGATGTTCATGTGTATGGCGATATGTCTGACAACATGGAGGAAAACCGTTTTTAATTCATAATAACCATCGTTTTGGAACAAGAAATTAACGTACACCTAATCCTCCTTAAAATTTCTCTTTGTTTTATTGTTGGACCAAAGTTAAAAGTCCACTTCCTTCGCCTTAATTTCCTTCGCTTTCCAATTCTTTTCATCTCCTTTTTCTCCCTTAATACCTTTTATCTTCTCACAGTTTTCAGTTTAGATTTTTCCTTCATCCGTCACCTTCCACGCTTTTCCCGGGACACGTCCCTTAATGATCCCGAAATAATTCGCGGGGCTTTTAGAACCTCGAATTTAATCATCCGGAAGTAATTTTCTCTCCCGAATTATGGCTTTTTTTTAAATTTTATTCTACGTTTTCGCCGAAACTGCAATAAGTTTCCGAGGTTCAATAGGATTAATTTATAATTTAGCCCAGTTCATGGAGGTGCATTACTTATGTATTTAGTCCTGGACCTGACTTTTCAAACAATTATGACTGAGAAAGTTGCTCCAGGTTATCGGTTTGGCATATGACAGGTTTACTATTGTTATTAACAATTAACACGACAAAATATGAAACAGTGAATTTAGCAAAAACAATTTAATAAATGTACATAAATGATCGAAATTGTCGTTGTTTCATCTCGTTGCAACCCCATAATAGATTACAATGATTCCATTTCCGTTTACATTATTATCGAATGAGTTAACCAAGGCGTATGATAACATAATATGGGATACGTCACAGAAATTTGAAATCACTGACCTTTATTTATCCTAATTATATATGCATAAATACGATATCGTAGATGTGGTGTGGTCGAATTTAATAATGCAACGATCCAAAGCAAACATGTATTCATTTGTAAAGGAATAACAAATTTTACTTTATGGGATCCCCCGGGGGAACCTGTAACCCCTAGAGGGCGCGTCCCTAGGTGGCCTGCCCACAGGTAGACCGCGGAGTAGGTGGGTAATAAATTAACACCCGCGGACCAACAGGTGGACCATTTTAAAATCCAAGTTTAGGTAAAAAGGAAAGATATTTTTCAAGAAATATTAGTTTAAAATGATGGCGTCACTGTTTAAACACAGTTTTTAAGTGGTGAAAATTGCAAAAATTGAGTTTTTAAATGTATTAAAAAACATCTATGAGGGAGTATTAAAGTTTTTTTTGTAGCTGATTGATAAAGGGATCATTTCAGACCTGCTAAAAAAATTATCAATAATTTATTTAAATAATTGCAAAAAACCCGAAATTTGAATTAGCAATAAACAATGGAAAAAAAATTATGCACAAAATCGCAAAATTATTATAATTGAAATTACTTTAAAAAATATTAGTTAGTTTATGAATCGTTCTATTTGTTTATTAAAAAGTGTACTTTTGCACACTAAAAAACGCAGTTGTTGGTGCCATAGTAGAGAAATTTATAACAGTTCAATTTTCATCTTGAGCTATATCAATATCACACTTCCCCTCCCCATAAAATGAAGGTTGAAAAACTGTCTAATTTATTTATAAGGTTTTTCGTTATAACATTACAAGGAATAAATTTATTGTAATGTCGTTTTGACATATTTTTTTCCTGGTAATTTTTCATGACATTAAAAAAAAAGTTGACCGAGGACCATTTTCAACAGAGTTTTCCTAAATCGCCACTGTTTTGAAATGGTTACTGTGCGGATGTTCAATGGAAACTTATAAATAACACTAATTTTTGTGGTTAAGTATTTCTTAGTGTTTTACAACGAATGTTATTATCATCCGTCGCTTGCCTTCGAAATGAACTACACTCAATAGATGGTTTTTAAGGTTGGGGTTAAACAACACTTTTAGCCTACAATCTTCCCGGGAAACTTTTAGCAATAATCCCCATCATTGCCATGGCAGCGCACAAAATGCGAATAAGCAAACAAACAGTCATTTTCACATTAGATTACATACACTTTAGTTTTCGTCGCTAGTGGATTTGTTCGGTTTCGCGCGGGAGATCCTCTTCGTCTCGACGTCGAGGAAGGCTTTTCCCACCTTTCCCGCACGACCGATGACGACGACGACGCAATCGTGAGTGAAATTTTTCCGACACGTCGTCGTGTTTATCGTACGCGGGGAGGCGGCGGCGGCTCCTCGAGGCACTTAAAGTGGACGGAACCCCGGAGTCGATTAATCAACAGCCGCGCCGTGGAATATAAATCAGCGCCGTCGTTAATCACGGCGGAGATTGTGAAGAACGGGGTTGAGGGGCGAGCCGGGGGAGGGTGGCGCACCCCTCGATTGTTTACAAGTTCGCGCGTCTCGATACACGTCCCAAAGTAAATTGGCGCAGCTCGAAAGGATAATTACCGAAAAAAAGGTTGTCGCTGTCGATGCGGAAGGGGAGGATTAATGAGTCCGTTTCCCATGGCGGAAGTGGCGGGGGACTCCGACGGCGGACGGGAGTTTTATAATTGTCACGTCTAGGATACGGTCGGTGATAAATCTTATGGGGTTTGCACTGCATGAAATTTCTACTTGAAAAATAGATCTGCTCGTTCTTTGCAACTTACTGCAATTAAAACATCAGACTATCCCCAAGTGATTAGTGGTACCGTTACTCTAACTTTAAAAAACAGAGAATACTCTCGGCAGCCTGTTACGTCCTTTTGTTATTGTATTAATATAACGTCATATAAGGGATTTGGTTGGCCTCGTTGTACTTTAATTGAAAAGTACTTGACTTGAAGGTTGTTACGGTTCTTTTGGTTCTCACTTATTTTTCGAACATCTTATACATATTCCTGGACAAAATGGTTATGGCAGTTATGTCACACTTTATGAACTGTCGCTTCCATAATGCAGGCACAAATTTGCTTTATGCCTGTTGCTCATGTCTCTATTGGTGTTATCCTCTCCACGTTATCATCATCTTTTACTAGCCCAGTCAAATAAAACCTTAATACACGTTAATCCGTTTCAGGTTGAAACCATGTCAAAATCCATGTTTCTCGAGTAGTTAATCACTGTAAACTCTGCAATGTTATAGCGTAGGGCTTCGAATGGCCCTGAAAAATTGAAAAATCTAGAATTTCCTTTACGAGGGAGCGGAAAAAGGAACAGATTATGCATCGAACTTTATTTTTCCAATGATTAAGTTAATTAATTTATTGTCCGCTAGGAAATCGATTCTAAAACGCTTTTGACGATATCATGGACATCCTAAATTAATTGGTTTATCTTGATAGTTTCAACTTATATTTCAATAAAAGCAACTACGATATTCATAGAGATAATTACCTCGTTTTTCGTTTGATTTAATTAATTTGATTAATTCATCCCTTGAACCAAGGATCTCTTTGCAAAGGAAGCCGATTCGTAATAACGCATAATTAGATCGTCCTAACAGGAATAAATCTCAATCGTTCTCGATCCTCAAAGCTTTTCTTCCAATTTCAAATGAATAATAGTTTAGTAAACAGCCTAATACAAAAATCATCAATAACTTCAATTCTACTGACCCGATTTGGTTCAATTTTGTAGTACAGATAGACAATAGAATAACACGCCACTTCTGAAAGTTTCAAATCTGAGGAACGAAGGGCGCAGGCCCTATTGAACGGGAAACCTTTGGGATATGCAATTTTATCTTAATTGCCTATTACTAAGTAATACCGCGTACGAATTATTGAAAGGGGCTCGGTGAATCGAGCAGGTGGAACGATAACACGTGGTTGGTCAACGACAAAGAGGGTGATCGTTCATAGGTCAGACTGTAGGGAATTTTACGTAAGGTAGGGAAAAGTGGCCATTAGCTGGGGGCTTTAGGCCCGTAAAGTCGTTTTTAATTTACGAGAGATTTTTAGGAATTGTATTTTTCGAAGGAGGGGTTCCTATAACCTAGGAACGCCTTGTTCGTCAAGCGGCTAATTACGGCCAATGATGTGCCTCGAGGACCACTGCAGCCTTAGAGCAACCCAGACTTGCAGCCCTGAGGACAACCCCAGAACGACCCTGCCCTAAACCTTTAGAAACGCAATCGCCACTACGGTTTCCATTACATACATACAATTTCCCATGCCGTTAAGGTAATCAGTCATTTTCGTCACCTGGATGGCTATTTAGTAAATCATCGTATGGAATTATAATTCTTTTAAGGCTCATACGAGATGCATCAATGCACGTGCTCATAAACTACCGCAGGGAAATCCCCGTTTATTCATCGTGTGACGTGCCTCAAGTAATTGAATTTCAGAACGGGTAAAGCAAACATAATTAAAACTCTTGCTGAATATTTTCATCGCACGTTTTTACATTCCATTAAAAGTTTCCCTGGGAGGCGGGGATCTCCCGGTCATTGTTAATATTGTCATGACTACCATATGGTTAAGTGTGAAATAAAGTTTTTGAATTTACCCCAATTGTTTTCATTTGTTGATCCATAGTGTTGATTTTCTTTAGATCGTTGGTCAGAGATTTCTGTTCTGTCCATGTCCTCCATTGACAGTCGTAGGATATTCTCCTTACATCCATCTTGTTTTTGCAGGGCGCTTTCTCAATTTGTTTCAGTACCACTTCAAATTTACACATTATTGGAATATCAGCGATGGACTATCAGTATGTTTTTCCTATTGCAGCTACTGCAAGAGCATTATTTAGTCTGTTGGTCGAATGAGTAGAGAAATGATTACACACTCCATTTCTATGATAAGAGTAGTTATTGCCAATGTAGTAAACTGTATGGAACAGTACCTTGCAATTTCCCAAATTGGGCCAGTGAGCTTCACTAACAACAATGCTGTCTATTCATAGTGTCATTATTTCTGTAAATATGCACATTTCCACTTTCACAGTGATCTTAAGGTATTTTGTCCGTAAGGTATTTAGTTATTATGTTATTATGTTATTATGTCAAGGTATTTAGTCTGTTGGTCGAATGAGTGGAGAAATGATTACACACTCTATTTCTATGATGAGAGTAGTTATTGCCAATGTAGTAAACTGTATGGCTCAGCACCTTGCAATTTCCCAAATTGGGCCAGTGAGCTTCACTAACAACCATGCTGTCTATTCATAGTTGTAAATATGCACATTTCCACTTTCACAGTGATCTTAAGATATATTTGAAATCGTATTATTTCTGAAGTTGCAGGCTTATGTATGCTTAGGACCTCGAATCCAACCGTCTAATTGTGATTCTACTCTCCTGTCAAATCTTGGTATCCGATTTCCATGATCACTAAGTCCTATTTTTCTCTCTCACTCTCTCACTTCTCTCTCTCACTATTGTTAAAATGACGTTTTAGTTGCTATCACTGCCACTGGTTGGTTGCCTACATTACAACGATTTGCAACTCCTTCGTTCCATGCTCGTGGCCAGTATTAAGAAGACAGCTGCCACATTTCAATGCACTATCGGACGTCTGAAGGAGGGCTAACCACTACATACAATCAATTTTGTTATATGATGTACACCAGTTTCTTCACTGTCCTTGCGCATAATTATATACCATTGGTGTCAAATAGTCCTAAATCCCTTATTAAGTACTATTATCACACTCACAACTATAGGGATTTCGATTTTCCAATTACCATGCAGCAAATTGTTGTTCACCTCTACTCACCACTCACATCAGAATTCAGGAGACCAGCAAGTGAAGACGGGGAATAGACGACATTTAACATGGAATAAAAACCCATCTTAATTCCTGAATTTGTGGCCTCTTCCCATCCATACCTCGTTTAGTTCATCACGAGTTAGTAACCAGTACCAAAGATACAGTCAATCTACAGTAAAAAACACGGCAGATTTAATGAAGAACTTCAAAAAAATAGATAGCGTTTCAATGGGATACCATGATTTTTTCATAAATGAAGAAACGTTTATTTTTTTTTCAAAAAATTTGGTAAAACACCAGGTTTACTTACGAGGTATGTGGACGAGGTGTGGGTACGATAAGTACGAGGTAATGTACCAGGTATATGAACGAGGTATGTGTTCGATGCATGTGTACCAAATATGCGTAAGAGGTATGCGCAGAAAGGATAAAGACGAGGTATGTATACGCCGTAGAGGTTCGAAGCGTTTGTAACAGGTGTGTGTTAGGGGCAAGTGTACTGTTTGAGTATATATCGTAGACATCATTTAATGCATTTGATATGCCTGTAGAAAATTTAATCGATAGTATCGCAAGACTAAAAAAATGGCGGTAGTTTATGCGTATTCGCCAAAGGTTCGAAAATCATACATTTGATGTTGCAGTAATGATTATTTCGAATTTTGCAGTGAAAAGTCCTAACGTTTCAATACCATATATATCGATATATGAGATGAAAAAATGGACAGTGAAACCAAGCGAACGAAGCGAACGCGAACATCCCTTCTATACACCGTCTCTATCGGTGTATCTATCGCATGGGTGCGTGTTTATTTGCGCAGATGCGCAGAAGGCTGCGCCATCGGTATCGTACGTCGTATGTTAGATGATGTCGATGGGGTGAGCGGGTAGAGTCATGCGAGCGTGCAGCGATTTCTATATTACCGATTCGCAAGCAAGTATAAGACGGAAAGATGTGTCTGTGTGAGCGCGCACTTGCGTAGTGACTTGTTTTCGTAGGTAATTCAATTCTTGCTCAACACGTGCAAATAGTTTTGAGGGTTTTAATCCACCAGTGCCTTTCTGAGACACAATTCTTTGTTCCAAAAACTTAATGAAATCTAGTTACTTATGCGAAAATGTGTTATTTTCAAACTTCCAACCAAAAATGTGACTTGTATACTTTACTTTACAGAAAACATTGATATGTTCTCAAACTTATGTTCTATCTCTACTAATATGCTTGCTACTTCATTGCTGCAGGAATACTAGGGAACTCGCAGGAATAGCCCAGATATCACGTTAAAGCGGGGATAACGCCGCTGTTATGCGTACGGCCGTACTCCACGGAAAATGTAATTTCGTTTCAGTCATGTCAAAATCCGGTGACCGATTGTTTGATAATTTGACACACGAAACATTATTGGTATAGTGTGGAAAGTTTTAATGGATTTTTTCGTATCTGGAGAATAAACACCGTTTCTGGGAAATTTCGATCACCGCCACGCAATTTTTTAATGGATAATGTATTTTAATATACCTGTCGGCTTTTAAATTTTTTGACGTCACATCCTGATTCATTGCAGATATGTAAAAAATAGATGAAAGTAATAAGAGGACCAGAGTAGACGCAGTTTTAAAGAAACTTTAAACTTGGCGAGGTTATAGCTTCGAAAATTACTGCCCGAACTCCAAATTTCCCTCCTGAAAGGATATTTGTCGTTATTATTCTTGAAAATGTGTGAAACTGACAAGGAAAACTTGGTGCATTTATAGTTTGAGCCCTCAAAAGGTTCATAAAAATGCCACTTCCTGATGTTGTGGAAAAAAGGAGAAGTTAGCACTTTAGGGATGAATACGTTGGCATGCCATTTAGTAAAAGAAAATAGCGGAAATTCTTCGAAACATCCACGTTACATAAGTCGATAGTACTCGAATTACCCATAAAATTTTCCACGCTTTCTCTAACAACTCCATGGATCAGTAAAACTTTGTTGTATCATTTACCAAACACGTTTATCCTTTAAGAGAACCTATTCAATACCTCCGATATCGCCTGCAAAAATCTCGACTTCACTAAGTACTCTTCGATATTCCGAAATCCATAATAGACGAATTCGTTCCCTAGTAATTCCTGTGGGGACCGAGATAAACCGAATAAATATTGTATTGTCAAATATTTACCTCGGAGCGATTCATATCGCGCGTGTAAACAACTTTCAGTCAAACGAACTTTACATTATCATCGTCACAAAGCGTCGTGTCGGATGCGTTTTCCGTTAAAACTTCCAAGGGCTATCGCCTTTAGAGATGAACGAGCTCGGCGTATAACTGAATTTCATTGTTTTCAGAAAACATCCGCCTTTAGAAAATTATCATTTAAAAACAATTTCTATGGTGAGATCGCAATCCGTAAGTAGGAAACGTTTTTACTCCACCAACTAATAACTAACGTTGATAACATGTTTAGCTTATATTGCATCTACAACCCTTGGATTCTTACAAAAGATAAAGACGGTATATGCTGAGCACCTAAAATAACACACTATATAGTTGAACCTGAAATAACACTCGAGGGTTGTTTGTGTTGGTATTGCTGGGATCTCGTAAGTAATGACCCTCGTAGGGGAGAATTTAAGACATTTGAGCGTCGGCTGGAGATTCGTAACGAAGGGTAGCTCGCTATCGTGACGCCATGTCATGTCTTTCGTTGCAACCGAAATCTCCAGGAAAAGAGGCAGCGACGAAATTAGTATAAAGTCGGTGAAGATCCGTGGTAGTGCGTGCGTGTGTTTCGTTCTTCCACGCGCAGAAGTGCATTAGAGAATCTCCTAAGGATGATTACAATACACTGAACATATTCGTTCATTTACATCCTATTATTAGCCACGACTCTCACTAGTCGCGACTCTCACAATCGACTTCCACTAATTGAGACTCTCGATCATTCATATGGCAGCTAAGACTATCAGAAACGACTCTTGCTAGTCGGGACTCTCACAATCGACTCCCACTAGGTGAGACTCTTATAATAAATCTCTCTCCCTTTTGATAAGTTTCGATATAAACAGGCAGGAAACTTCGTCCTTATTGGAGATATCCGTATCGAAATGGCTTAGAAAGAGGAGTTTTCGACCGACGTTAATATGACAGCTCAGGAAACGACATTAAGTAGGTAACACATTTCTCTGTATATAAATAAGTAAATCTATCCCGGGCTGTGTCTCACTCACAAATGTCCGTTATCGCCTGCTTGTCCTGGTATTCTCTCTAGAGTTCTGCCATTAACCTCATACTCCTTTTCCCTCTTGTATTCACTCTTTTCGAGGGTGGCGACTTGCATAATACAGGGCTGGACCGTCGGATTTTCACAGAGCGCGGCGGGTCGGAGAGCATCTTTGGGGCGGCAGGTTTTCCCGGGTCTCTTCGCCGGTAGAGTGTCTCCTCAGGCCAGCCACTTTGTCTGGAGAGCCGACTCTCTTTTTCTGATTGTCCTGGTATTCACTGTAGAGTTGAGCCATTGGCCCCTTACTCCTTTGACTCTTGTATTTCTTTTCAACTAATCTTCCCTCTGGTCCTTGCTTTATCTTGTTATCATTCTTCCTGCTTGTTATTGTTCTTCTTCTTCTTGTCCTACTGCGTCCTTCCTTTTATTCTCTTCCTCCTTGATTGTCCCCCTCTATTGGTAGGAGCGCTGGTCTCGGTCTGTTCACTCTTGATTTCTCCTCTTAGTCGTAGTCGGTTGCCTTCCTTATTGGTGGGTTTAGGTGTTTCTCCATCCTTCCCATCGCCTTTCTGGCCTGTCTCTGATTTGATGCTTGATTGTGTTCATCCCTAAGTCCCTCCGTAGTTGCTCGTTCCTTATGTCTCATTCGTTATTCTTCTCATTGCTTGGTTCTGCATCCTCTCTAGTGTCTCGATGGTGCCGCTCCGTATAATATTATTGGATTGATGCTTCCTTCGTATAGCCTCTTCTTTATCCTTAGTTGTACTTTACTTCCTCTTCCTATCATTGGTCCTAGTTGGTTTAGTGTCTGCTTGGCCTTCTTTGCTGTCTCGTTGATATGTTTTCCACTTGTCAGTCTTATGTCGATGTGTATTCCTAAGTACTTCACGTCGCCAATCCTTCGCGTCTCCCACGCTGACTTTCTTCTTTGGTCCTTCCTTCCTTCTTCCTATCCATAATGTATGATTCTTTTTGTCTCCTGTCATTTCCATAACTGTTTGACATATTTCTCTTTTGTAGTTTCAGCAGATAACTAAGTAGTTTCGTTAATTAGACAAACAGCAAACATTGCCTCAAATGTTAAATGTTACCATAATTTCCCCAAAAATCTGAGATCTAAGAATGTTTTTCAACAGTGTCGCGTTTCTAAAAACAATATAAACTTAGTTGTCAAGGGAAGGTGCCGTCAAAAGTTCTGAATATATACGGACTTCTTTTACTTAATTACATAATATATATATATATATAACAGAGCTCTATATACAGTCTATATACAGCTCTATAAACAGAGTTCTATATACATATATATACATATATATGTTATATAATTATTTAATCGTAGTGTCTATAATTCAATTTAACCCCTTAAATACAAACATGAGTGGCGGACCACTCACTATATCGCCGCATGGAGAGGATACAGCTGGCGGCATGAATAAAGCGGCGGCAGGCTTTGTGACCAGCACAGCACAATTTATTATCAACAGGAAATCATTGGATGCTCCTATTCGCATTTTTTGCAATAATTTTAAATTTGTGCGTGTATAATAGGTTTCTTTTTGCACTGTTCCTACTATATTAAAAATTAATGTTAAAGTGATAAATTGTGGATCATAAAAACATTGAATGAACAAAAAGCAACGCCAATATTATCCATTGGCTTTGTCTCGATCGTGCCATGTTTTGCTGAGTATTAGGTGAACACAAAATTATATTAATTCCTCCACCAATCCAATCAAAATTAATTCCATACGCAGAATCATAATAAAGGCTGTTAATTAATATCTGACGATAGATCTGCTAATATGACTGGTTTGACATTCCCCATTTTCTCTATCCTAAATATTTTATTAAACAATTCACTAACTAATACTGCTACCTGAGATGATCATGTCCCCCCTTTCGGTCGTCCAATAATTGATAGAAGTGGGGAAAGCTTCTGTCCTGCATTCAAGGGTGACGTCTTGCCCTACGTAAGCTCCTTCCAATTGATTTGGGATTGACAGCATTGGGGGGACTGGAAGAAATAAAATTTGTATTTTAGTTCCGTTAGGATGTATTCCTAATCGAACACCAAAAAGTTTTAATGTGGGTACTTACATTGAACTTTTAGTTGCACGCGCTTACTTATGGAAGGCGGTACTCCGTTGGAGGCGATGCATAAGTAAACGGCCATATGGAGACGGCTTACTTTAGTAATGAACAATATTTCACCGTCAACGACGTTAACTGTAAATAAAAAATAACGTATAAACAAAAAAGGAAATTTTTGTATAAAGGTTATATTGTCACGAGCACGAAATTTCCACAACAAAACAATAAACCGGATCACGGCTCAGGCCAAGGTGAAAAATGTTTAAATAGGCGACACGCCCTATACCAAGAAGAGCGAACGACACAAAACAAATATAAATATAAATTGAAAGAGGAAAGGCGAGTGGAGGGCAGTGGGGTCCACACAGTGTGGCCCAGGGGGGGCTGTCCAGAATGTCGTTCCTGAGGGCCGGTAAGGGAGAGTAGCCTAAGCCCGGCCTAAGCAAGTGGTCTGTCGACAAAGGGTCCGAAGGGCAACCTACCGCCCCCCAAGATGCTCTCCGACTCGCCGCGCACTGTGGAACTTCGAAGGTCCGGACAACAGTCGTCTATATTTCCATTTGTTTTTTTATTCAGAGCAAGCGCCACCCCCTGTTGCGGTGCAAAGAAGTGTTTTAACTTTATCAATATATTTTTATATTTAGCTTCAGAACATTTTCCTAATTACGATTTTACTCGTACAGCAATAAAATCACCTATTTTTACATCGGCCTAATGGTGTATTTGTGGTCAGCTTGCGTCTAGAGGACGTAAAAATACGCCGTTTGCGTGATAATTGAATCGCCTAATCACCACCCAATTTTCTAAATTGCAGTTGAGAATTCCCCTGCTCGACAATTAATTTAATTATTCCGTCGATTAATTTCTCGGAGGCCAATTACTCACTTAAAATCGTCGTCGGGTGATGAACTTTAGGGTTGTAATAAGCATGCATTTTGGAATAATTTAAGGGTGAAAATAGTATAGCAGTGCTAAAAATTACGTGAAACATTTTGTTCCTCCGACCTGAAATTTTACAGGAAACGTACTGATATCGAAAGAAAATGTCTAATCCGGTCATGTATAAAATGAAGCTTTCTTCAAAAAGCTGTAAGAAGAAGAAAACAGTGTAATATTATCACGGGTCGGATGTGAGAGTTGTGCGTCCCATTTGCGTAGTGGATTTTGAGAAGACGTCCTGATATTCTTCCAGGAGTGACGTCAACTCATCCTTGACTTTTTTCCAGTTGTATGTGCTCCCCGCTGGGTGATTCTGACCAGTGGCCTACGCAGGTCATTTCATAAAGTCTCCTTGTCCGGTGTCCTGTGTTGAGGAGGATAATCTCGGGACAGTCCGTGCCTTTCGGCTCCTTCATGCATTTTTCATCAGGTAGCCTTCATTTTATTTGAGGATTACCTGCGTGGCATTCTTGCTTTCTTGCCCTGGACGCAAAAGCAAGTTTGGCCCTAATCCTAATTCTTCGTAGGGGTTCTGGCATGTGCCGCGGTCCTGTTTAAGAGAGATAATGGAGGGTGTGTCTCTGACCTCCAGACTTAAGGTCTCCTGGTGTACGTTGATCGTGGCCTTAGGCCTCTTCAGGAAGTCCACTCCTGGCAGTCGTAGTAGTAGGGAGACTTCAATCACGAGGGCTTGCTTCCTGTGTCAGATTTACTGTTTTTACCTCCATTTTAAACTTGGTGGATTCTAAGGCTGGGATACTTTGATCGTACGGAGATACTTCGTCTTGTTCTTTCCCGTGACGTCATGTGACAAACTTGGTTTTTTTCCGGCATTCGCGTCCACTACTACTGTAGCAGATGTGTTGTTGATTAGTGCTGTGAAGGTGGGTATCCTAGGTGCGTGTTAGGCCCTTCAGGAGGTTAAGATGACGCTGGGGTCTAAGGGCGTCAGTCTTGCTAGTTTGGGGACGTCCTTCCCGTTTGGGATCGGCATATTGCCGTATCATGCAGTTGTAGCATATAGGCCTACCATCTATTGTCCTCGTGCTCGGGTGGATGACGTTATTTGACTTCGGTGAGCTTCTTCCTCTGCCCTCTGGCGCTCCCCTCTGTGAGTAGATACTCAAGGGGTTCCTGATAGTCCACGTGCCTGGGTCGGCCCTGTGTCTTTCCGCGTAGCTCAGGGCTGATGTCCTGGAGGGTCTCCACTATGTACCTCGGGTCGGTCCAGTCGAGGTTGGGTGATTTTTGTATTCTGTAGTAGATGAATAGCTGGTCGTTCCTCACTTGCTTGAAGAATTTCAAGAAGTCCCCAATGTTTGTATCCCGATCGAATTCGGTGTACAAGTTGCAGTAGTGTGCCCTTATTGTCTCGCTTCGCCCCTGCCTCCTTGTCCAGAGATGGGTTCCCTTCGGGACACTCTTCCACTCTCCCACGTTTTACCTTTCCTCCCTCTACTTATATTCATATTTTGTCTTGTGTCCTTCCCGCTTGTTGATATAAGGTATGTCGTTTATCGAAACATTTCTCACCTTGATTTGTCTGCACGTTTATAAAAGTATACATCTCTTCACCTTGGCCTGAGGCGTGATCCAATGTATTGTTTTGTTGTGGAAATCTCTTGGTAGTGACAATATAACTCTTCGTACTTATTAAAACAACTCATATTTTGCAATTTTCAAGATTTAATCAGAGTTTAAGCAATGATCCGCAGTTTTTGGTCAATATCACTTCTTTTCCGTTAAACAATGATTTAAAAATCTGAATAGAATTACCATAAGATTATATTTTGACCGGGCTACTATCTTCTCTTTCGAAACTGAGTCCCTACTGATGTGCAAACATTCTGTCGTGTGGTGAGCGTTTAGATCCAACGATTTCTGGCCTCCGTTGCGAGGGATTCTCTTCCACGTACACGATTATTCGGTGCGTGCAAAAGCGCGACGCGTCGCTTAAAAAGCGAAATAATTCACGCAATTACCGCAAAACGAGTAGATGTATGCAAATGTAGTCCCCTCCGCCCGGCGACTAAGTGGCATTTAACTTAAATTATCACACAGCGCTTCGGCATTCGGGGCGGGGAAAAAAGCCCGGCACCGAATTCGTATGCAAAGAGTGTGAATAATCAGATTATACATCTCTTCCGTCTGAATCGAACAGTTCTGCATATATCCTCGAGATCCCCGTCCAGGACCCCTGGGATGTAGGTCAAACGGTCGGCTCGCAAATTTTTCCGATCCTCGGATCTCTTCTGATTACGTTAACGAGAAAAGTTTTCCCTCTCCCTCTCCCTTTCGTGCTTTCTCTCGAACGGAAACAATATCTCGATAAACAAAGTTTCACTTCACCGACTACTTAAAAATTAAAACGGGAACGTTAACGGAGTCTAAATTTTTTCTTTCGGGGAAGAGGACTGAAGTTTTTTCTTTTCCTTCTTTCGCCTGGGATTCATTTATTAATGACGTTTAGTCTCATTACATCAAAGCAGATTACTTGAATAAAATTCGACGTCGTTGTTTCTACTGAAGGGATGTCGATTCATTTCTTGAAAGCCCTTATTAAGGATAAAGGGAGATTCTTTGGAGGTGGTTCGAGTTTAAAGGAGAATTTTTACTTCGGGTCTCTCGGTATCTGGTGGAGACATCTTGGCGGTTTTTGCTACTGTTTTAATATCAGGGTCGACCTTCCAATAATACAAGGGTTGGAAATGCTTCAAATGAAAATGTATCTTACTTATAAGATTTCTCTTTTACTGAATGTAATGATAATTATTGTCAGGACCACGATATTTCCACAATCCTCCACACAACAAGAAACTGAATCACGGCTCAATCAAGGTGAAGTAGTGTAAACTTTTATAAACACGCCGACTATCAAGGTGCGAAATGTTTTGATAAACGACATACCTTATACCAACAAGCGCGGAGAACGCAATAAACAAACACGAATATAAATAGAAAAGTCACAGAGTGGCCGAACAGAGAAGACACTCTGCCGGCGAGAAGAGCGAAGAAACCTACCGCCCATAAGATGCTCCCTGACCCGCCACGCACCGTGGAAATCTGTAGGTCCAAAATACAGCCCTCTATTACGTAAGTCGCATTCGCTGCAATCGTTTCTATTGACTTTCCCCGTAAATCATTTGGCTCAAGCGAAAGAATCATCTTTCGATGTCAGAGTCGAAGATTTGCACTTGTTCCAAAAATTAGCATCTGAATTGGTGGCATTTTCTCTTGTTAGGTAAAAGCGTAAATTTAGTCATTGTTTGCATTGCTTAGGAAAAGTTTGGTTAACAAGTATCTATATTTGTGCTTTCTATTTTTCGACATTGGGCTGTTGGACAACCGTCGGGTCGACAAATAATAATAGAGAGGTCAAGGAGGAACCTTTGATCGAGGACCACGTTAGAATCGATGAAGACGTGATGGAATATTGGACGTGAAGCGATCCAGGCCCCGAGAAGAGTGTATTTATTTATGAAAGTGTCCTTAATAATAACGCTAAGAAATAAGGGTCCTAAGACCTAAGAAATAATATGGAAAGTTTCTTTGGGGTTCACCTGGACATTATTAAAAATATTACTACTCAAGAGTAGATATACTGCAAGGAAGTAGTTCGATCTCTTTACAATTTTTCTGTTCATCAAAGAGAAATTTTTGCACTCTGATACGGTTAAAACCTATTTGGTTTCATTTTGGTAACGCCACTTAGCGAGCGATAGCGATCCTCCGCCTAGGGCAGGTCAAGAGCGGATACCAACGGAACAAGCAAATGTAGACTTTAGGTTAGTTCCATTGTACAACTTCTGTCATTATTATTAAATTTGTTTTGAACGTATCAATGATGTTTTAGGGTTATAAATGTCTGTTTCTAACGCAAAGGTTTCATGTCCTTTGATATTTTATAGAGCGTTGTTTTATCGTGATCTTGCCGTTCCGTGGAAGTCGTTAGACGTTTCGTAGAAATAAGACACTATTGCCTTTCCTTTTTTCGTCCTAGTGTAGGTAGACGAGTTCCTCGTTTCTCAGAAACTCTTCCGGTTTGGCCATTTTGGCAAGGCGGATATAGGTTTCGATAATATAAGAAATAAGACACTCTTGCCTTTCCTACTTACGTCGCTAGTGTAGGTAGACGAGTTCCTCGTTTCTCAGAAACTCTTCCGGTTTGGCCATTTTGGCAAGGCGGATATAGGTTTCGATAATATAAGAAATAAGACACTCTTGCCTTTCCTTCTTACGTCGCTAGTGTAGGTAGACGAGTTCCTCGTTTCTCAGAAACTCTTCCGGTTTGGCCATTTTGGCAAGGCGGATATAGGTTTCGATAATATAAGAAATAAGACACTCTTGCCTTTCCTACTTACGTCGCTAGTGTAGGTAGACGAGTTCCTCGTTTCTCAGAAACTCTTCCGGTTTGGCCATTTTGGCAAGGCGGATATAGGTTTCGATAATATAAGAAATAAGACACTCTTGCCTTTCCTACTTACGTCGCTAGTGTAGGTAGACGAGTTCCTCGTTTCTCAGAAACTCTTCCGGTTTGGCCATTTTGGCAAGGCGGATATAGGTTTCGATAATATAAGAAATAAGACACTCTTGCCTTTCCTACTTACGTCGCTAGTGTAGGTAGACGAGTTCCTCGTTTCTCAGAAACTCTTCCGGTTTGGCCATTTTGGCAAGGCGGATATAGGTTTCGATAATATAAGAAATAAGACACTCTTGCCTTTCCTTCTTACGTCGCTAGTGTAGGTAGACGAGTTCCTCGTTTCTCAGAAACTCTTCCGGTTTGGCCATTTTGGCAAGGCGGATATAGGTTTCGATAATATAAGAAATAAGACACTCTTGCCTTTCCTACTTACGTCGCTAGTGTAGGTAGACGAGTTCCTCGTTTCTCAGAAACTCTTCCGGTTTGGCCATTTTGGCAAGGCGGATATAGGTTTCGATAATATAAGAAATAAGACACTCTTGCCTTTCCTACTTACGTCGCTAGTGTAGGTAGACGAGTTCCTCGTTTCTCAGAAACTCTTCCGGTTTGGCCATTTTGGCAAGGCGGATATAGGTTTCGATAATATAAGAAATAAGACACTCTTGCCTTTCCTACTTACGTCGCTAGTGTAGGTAGACGAGTTCCTCGTTTCTCAGAAACTCTTCCGGTTTGGCCATTTTGGCAAGGCGGATATAGGTTTCGATAATATAAGAAATAAGACACTCTTGCCTTTCCTACTTACGTCGCTAGTGTAGGTAGACGAGTTCCTCGTTTCTCAGAAACTCTTCCGGTTTGGCCATTTTGGCAAGGCGGATATAGGTTTCGATAATATAAGAAATAAGACACTCTTGCCTTTCCTACTTACGTCGCTAGTGTAGGTAGACGAGTTCCTCGTTTCTCAGAAACTCTTCCGGTTTGGCCATTTTGGCAAGGCGGATATAGGTTTCGATAATATAAGAAATAAGACACTCTTGCCTTTCCTACTTACGTCGCTAGTGTAGGTAGACGAGTTCCTCGTTTCTCAGAAACTCTTCCGGTTTGGCCATTTTGGCAAGGCGGATATAGGTTTCGATAATATAAGAAATAAGACACTCTTGCCTTTCCTTCTTACGTCGCTAGTGTAGGTAGACGAGTTCCTCGTTTCTCAGAAACTCTTCCGGTTTGGCCATTTTGGCAAGGCGGATATAGGTTTCGATAATATAAGAAATAAGACACTCTTGCCTTTCCTACTTACGTCGCTAGTGTAGGTAGACGAGTTCCTCGTTTCTCAGAAACTCTTCCGGTTTGGCCATTTTGGCAAGGCGGATATAGGTTTCGATAATATAAGAAATAAGACACTCTTGCCTTTCCTACTTACGTCGCTAGTGTAGGTAGACGAGTTCCTCGTTTCTCAGAAACTCTTCCGGTTTGGCCATTTTGGCAAGGCGGATATAGGTTTCGATAATATAAGAAATAAGACACTCTTGCCTTTCCTACTTACGTCGCTAGTGTAGGTAGACGAGTTCCTCGTTTCTCAGAAACTCTTCCGGTTTGGCCATTTTGGCAAGGCGGATATAGGTTTCGATAATATAAGAAATAAGACACTCTTGCCTTTCCTACTTACGTCGCTAGTGTAGGTAGACGAGTTCCTCGTTTCTCAGAAACTCTTCCGGTTTGGCCATTTTGGCAAGGCGGATATAGGTTTCGATAATATAAGAAATAAGACACTCTTGCCTTTCCTACTTACGTCGCTAGTGTAGGTAGACGAGTTCCTCGTTTCTCAGAAACTCTTCCGGTTTGGCCATTTTGGCAAGGCGGATATAGGTTTCGATAATATAAGAAATAAGACACTCTTGCCTTTCCTACTTACGTCGCTAGTGTAGGTAGACGAGTTCCTCGTTTCTCAGAAACTCTTCCGGTTTGGCCATTTTGGCAAGGCGGATATAGGTTTCGATAATATAAGAAATAAGACACTCTTGCCTTTCCTACTTACGTCGCTAGTGTAGGTAGACGAGTTCCTCGTTTCTCAGAAACTCTTCCGGTTTGGCCATTTTGGCAAGGCGGATATAGGTTTCGATAATATAAGAAATAAGACACTCTTGCCTTTCCTTCTTACGTCGCTAGTGTAGGTAGACGAGTTCCTCGTTTCTCAGAAACTCTTCCGGTTTGGCCATTTTGGCAAGGCGGATATAGGTTTCGATAATATAAGAAATAAGACACTCTTGCCTTTCCTACTTACGTCGCTAGTGTAGGTAGACGAGTTCCTCGTTTCTCAGAAACTCTTCCGGTTTGGCCATTTTGGCAAGGCGGATATAGGTTTCGATAATATAAGAAATAAGACACTCTTGCCTTTCCTACTTACGTCGCTAGTGTAGGTAGACGAGTTCCTCGTTTCTCAGAAACTCTTCCGGTTTGGCCATTTTGGCAAGGCGGATATAGGTTTCGATAATATAAGAAATAAGACACTCTTGCCTTTCCTACTTACGTCGCTAGTGTAGGTAGACGAGTTCCTCGTTTCTCAGAAACTCTTCCGGTTTGGCCATTTTGGCAAGGCGGATATAGGTTTCGATAATATAAGAAATAAGACACTCTTGCCTTTCCTACTTACGTCGCTAGTGTAGGTAGACGAGTTCCTCGTTTCTCAGAAACTCTTCCGGTTTGGCCATTTTGGCAAGGCGGATATAGGTTTCGATAATATAAGAAATAAGACACTCTTGCCTTTCCTACTTACGTCGCTAGTGTAGGTAGACGAGTTCCTCGTTTCTCAGAAACTCTTCCGGTTTGGCCATTTTGGCAAGGCGGATATAGGTTTCGATAATATAAGAAATAAGACACTCATGCCTTTCCTACTTACGTCGCTAGTGTAGGTAGACGAGTTCCTCGTTTCTCAGAAACTCTTCCGGTTTGGCCATTTTGGCAAGGCGGATATAGGTTTCGATAATATAAGAAATAAGACACTCTTGCCTTTCCTTCTTACGTCGCTAGTGTAGGTAGACGAGTTCCTCGTTTCTCAGAAACTCTTCCGGTTTGGCCATTTTGGCAAGGCGGATATAGGTTTCGATAATATAAGAAATAAGACACTCTTGCCTTTCCTACTTACGTCGCTAGTGTAGGTAGACGAGTTCCTCGTTTCTCAGAAACTCTTCCGGTTTGGCCATTTTGGCAAGGCGGATATAGGTTTCGATAATATAAGAAATAAGACACTCTTGCCTTTCCTACTTACGTCGCTAGTGTAGGTAGACGAGTTCCTCGTTTCTCAGAAACTCTTCCGGTTTGGCCATTTTGGCAAGGCGGATATAGGTTTCGATAATATAAGAAATAAGACACTCTTGCCTTTCCTACTTACGTCGCTAGTGTAGGTAGACGAGTTCCTCGTTTCTCAGAAACTCTTCCGGTTTGGCCATTTTGGCAAGGCGGATATAGGTTTCGATAATATAAGAAATAAGACACTCTTGCCTTTCCTACTTACGTCGCTAGTGTAGGTAGACGAGTTCCTCGTTTCTCAGAAACTCTTCCGGTTTGGCCATTTTGGCAAGGCGGATATAGGTTTCGATAATATAAGAAATAAGACACTCTTGCCTTTCCTACTTACGTCGCTAGTGTAGGTAGACGAGTTCCTCGTTTCTCAGAAACTCTTCCGGTTTGGCCATTTTGGCAAGGCGGATATAGGTTTCGATAATATAAGAAATAAGACACTCTTGCCTTTCCTACTTACGTCGCTAGTGTAGGTAGACGAGTTCCTCGTTTCTCAGAAACTCTTCCGGTTTGGCCATTTTGGCAAGGCGGATATAGGTTTCGATAATATAAGAAATAAGACACTCTTGCCTTTCCTACTTACGTCGCTAGTGTAGGTAGACGAGTTCCTCGTTTCTCAGAAACTCTTCCGGTTTGGCCATTTTGGCAAGGCGGATATAGGTTTCGATAATATAAGAAATAAGACACTCTTGCCTTTCCTACTTACGTCGCTAGTGTAGGTAGACGAGTTCCTCGTTTCTCAGAAACTCTTCCGGTTTGGCCATTTTGGCAAGGCGGATATAGGTTTCGATAATATAAGAAATAAGACACTCTTGCCTTTCCTACTTACGTCGCTAGTGTAGGTAGACGAGTTCCTCGTTTCTCAGAAACTCTTCCGGTTTGGCCATTTTGGCAAGGCGGATATAGGTTTCGATAATATAAGAAATAAGACACTCTTGCCTTTCCTACTTACGTCGCTAGTGTAGGTAGACGAGTTCCTCGTTTCTCAGAAACTCTTCCGGTTTGGCCATTTTGGCAAGGCGGATATAGGTTTCGATAATATAAGAAATAAGACACTCTTGCCTTTCCTACTTACGTCGCTAGTGTAGGTAGACGAGTTCCTCGTTTCTCAGAAACTCTTCCGGTTTGGCCATTTTGGCAAGGCGGATATAGGTTTCGATAATATAAGAAATAAGACACTCTTGCCTTTCCTACTTACGTCGCTAGTGTAGGTAGACGAGTTCCTCGTTTCTCAGAAACTCTTCCGGTTTGGCCATTTTGGCAAGGCGGATATAGGTTTCGATAATATAAGAAATAAGACACTCTTGCCTTTCCTACTTGCGTCGCTAGTGTAGGTAGACGAGTTCCTCGTTTCTCAGAAACTCTTCCGGTTTGGCCATTTTGGCAAGGCGGATATAGGTTTCGATAATATAAGAAATAAGACACTCTTGCCTTTCCTACTTACGTCGCTAGTGTAGGTAGACGAGTTCCTCGTTTCTCAGAAACTCTTCCGGTTTGGCCATTTTGGCAAGGCGGATATAGGTTTCGATAATATAAGAAATAAGACACTCTTGCCTTTCCTACTTACGTCGCTAGTGTAGGTAGACGAGTTCCTCGTTTCTCAGAAACTCTTCCGGTTTGGCCATTTTGGCAAGGCGGATATAGGTTTCGATAATATAAGAAATAAGACACTCTTGCCTTTCCTTCTTACGTCGCTAGTGTAGGTAGTCGAGTTCCTCGTTTCTCAGAAACTATTCCGGTTTCGCCATTTTGTCAAGGCGGATATAGGTTTCGATAATATAAAAAATAAGACACTCTTGCCGTTCCCTCTGTCGTCGCTAGTGTAGGTAGACGTGAATAGGTTTATAGATATAGGTTTCTAGGAAAGCATAGAAGCCTGATGTGGATTTGCACGAGTCGCTTTTTGGAGTCCATTGCCGTCACCTCTGCGATCTAGCGTTACTACGATCATCACCATAGCAGATATATAATAAGTACGATTATACTTAGGAGCCATGATAAGGGTCTTTTCTAAGACGGGCAGAAATTATTTTTGGGGAACATGTCAGAAACGTGGGATGGCGTAGGGATCATTTTTTTTATAGTTCTGACGTCTTCGATCGCCTCTCGGTTTTCTACGTCTCGATATAACCTGGCATGATCCGATGCCGATGCGAAGGAGTCGATCCGCCGATATTTCGCGATAAATCTCCGAGAAAGTTGGAAAATGGCTCCAGTCACAGACAGAAGATAAACTTGGGCCGTTCGGTAATTTATCGGCCTCCGGTTATTACTATAATTTTTCCCGCTCGAGGCCAGCGACGTAAAAATGCGGCGAAACATGTGATGTGAAAAAATCGGTCCGGAATCTATTATTTTTTCACTATTGCCTCTAAATAACCGGACCGTTGCGACAGCCAGATTGTTTACGTTCAATGTTAATACGAATTTATTGGAACATATTTGCGTTTGTGTATGTGGATGTTTTTTAACACTATTCGGCGGTATTTCATGCAATACAACGCTATAATCGGTTTTACATTCGCCAGAATAAATTCGAATTAGGACGACGGCGTTTGTAGTTTTATAATACTGTTTTTTACGATATACCTAAAATTCGTAAATTTTCATAATAAACATTACCAACGGCAACACCGCGATGAGCAATCTGCCGCAGGCTTTACCACCACCCTAGAACCTGACAGAATCCATCGACATTTCTAAGATCTCACATGTTGTAAACGGTGTAAATACGTACGGAGCGCCTCGCGGCGGTATTTCATATTTGACATTGTATTTAGCTGAATAGGTCCAAAACAGAACAGCGATCGTATTAAAGGCTGACCTGCTATTAAAAATATTATGGCAAGCAGTAGTAAGAAAGTGAAGACACAATTTCCATTTTGAATGGAAAGAACAAATAGGGCTGCCATTACCATGTAACGTCTACGTGTACTGAATATCCCCTCCGGTAATAGACATCCTAAGTCTTAGTTATATCAACGGTTCACGCAACCTGCTCTTAACTGATGTTTCAAAAACTCTAAAGTAATTTTAATGCAGTGTATCTTAGTAGCTTATTTTCGTTTCGATATTTAAAACGGATACAAAGCTGGCGCCTCTGATAAGTAAGGCAAATATAACATACTTGATTGCTGTAACTTGCAATGGCTGTCACCATTTACACCAAAACAATACACGACTGAAGTAAAGTTGAGTGAAATATTCGAAAAACCGCATTTCCCTTACCGTTCTCTCCGTTATACTTGATGTCCTCACCGTCTTCCCTCCTCCACATGACGTAAGGTTCTGGATATCCCGTAGCTTTGCAAGTCAGACTGACGTTCGTTGATTCCAGGACGACCATATCTGAGCTCGTCTCCCTGTCAATTATGCTCGGAGGAACTGAAAATGAGAAATAAAATATTCATTCTCGATGCATTCTCGGAGACCGCGAAGTGCCTGATTGTCAGAGGGTTTACGTGCTGAAGAGGGAGGGCTTTTCCCTTTTCGCTATGGGGAACGAAGGAAATGAAGCAGGAAACTGAGGGTTTGAAAAGTTTCAGCGGGTCGTCACGACGTACGTGGAGTAGACAATGGAAACGGTGACTAATTTATTTATTAAGTACTAACCTATTCACGCCATTTGTTAATAGTATTTTACGTAGTACTAGATATTACCATTCTTTAGTTGAAAAGCTCAGGTAGTATAATAGTGTAGCTCCTACATACAATACCCAAGATTCATAAGCCAACTTTGACAATTCTAAGTTATCGGAGTTTTTGACACATTGGAACGAATTCTCCTCGTCTAATCGTCCATCGAAGGCAATGGAATGTTCTCGATCGTTCTGCAGACAAACCGGCGACGGCTGGTTCCGAGAAATCATTTAATAGCTCGAGAATCTTCTGGAAGCGACACCGTTAGAATATAAAAATGCGACCGAGAAATAAGCGGTAATTCAGTCGAACGCAGGTGTTCATGTGATCCGAAGCCGACAGACGTCGTAAAAAAGAACACGCTCGAAAATTAATTTACGTTTACATGAATTAGAATAAGTCCGCAAAATGTTAGTTAAATAAATTACGATTAATTAGTCATGGTTAGTGTTATCAATTATTAAGAACTCATGAACGTAACAATTTCTCAACGAGAGAATATGTAACGATGTAAATTGTCAATTTCTCACAAAACTATTGTTACGTTTCGATGTTAGCTTGAAGGGTTTTGGTGTTACCTTGCAGAGTTTTTGTGACTCGCTCCTCTGAACTTTCGAACTATATTGTCTCCGTATTTTGTCATTTCTACAATTCTCAACAAAATAAGAAACGAGATCACGGCTCGGCCAAGGTAAAGTTATGTAAACTTTTGTAAACGCGCTGACTATCAAGGTGCGAAATGTTCTGAAAAACGACACACCTTGTACCAATAAAAGCGAAGAACACAAAACGAATACGAAATAGAAAGAGTAAAGGCGGGAGAGGGACAGAGTGGCGGACCTGAGAAAGCACTCTGCCGGCGAGGAGACCGAGAAAACGTACCGCCCCGAAGATGCTCTCTGACCCGCCGTGTATAGGTTCTCCGCTCCAGATGTGAATAAAACCCTTTCTTCTTCTTGCAGCCGTGGCAATATTCCTTCAGGAGATTCATGAGCTCCGCTTTTGATCCTTTGACTTCTAAATCCCTGCCTTGAAGCTCTCGTTTCAGATCAATGACTTTTAAGTGGGCAAATCGCATTATTGAAAACAAAAATATAACAGAAACCACGGAATAAAAATCCACAGGTCTGACACCAATTCCTGACGTCTTAGGAACAATTGGCCCAGTAGGGCATGATAACTTTGCATGTTCGCTTCTGCCCTTGGAAGGGCGATCCTCCATGATATCTTTACTTATAGCTGCTTATGACATTTGCCTTGAGTCCACTTGGCCTACCAAGGCAGGATCATAAACGCAGTACATCATATAGAAAGGGCATATAAGGAAAAATTTGAAAGTAATAAACAAGCAACTAAAACGAAGTCAAAATTATCATGCTGTGACGCGGAGTTTGGCCCTTCGCAAGAGGAACGACTCTAAGTAAAATGTTCTCAAGATCTCAGCCTTCCCTAAAGTTTCCTGGCACTAAACTCAGGTGGAATCGAGCATACCAAAGAAAATAGAGACAGAAACACCCAGACAGAGTAAAGGAAGAATGCAATCTGAAAGGAAAATTTCGAGAAAGAATCGTTTAATATCTGGAAGGTAAATGAATAAAACGACTAAAGTCGAAGGCAAAAGATAACAAAAATTTAAGGAAATATCACAGATAAGGACCCAAAAGGACTGGTTAAGCTACATTATGTAAATTGTCCATTCTTTACGTATCGGGATTTTTTTAAATTTTTGTTGTAAATAAATTTAATAAAAATTTTTTGTAATAAAAAAATGCTGATTATTCTATAGGACTGTCATAAATCAATGAAAGATGATTCCTCTAATTTTCTTTTATAGAATAAATAGCATTCTTGTGGGTTGCTTTGAAATTATGTAGAAAATAAATTATGATAGTGTCTGCTGAGGCAGACATGGTAATTTTTTAGATAAATAACGTCGTCAACCTAGGAATTTTAAAGAAAAGATAGAAAAAAGAGATAAAGAACAAATATATTAAATTCACGTCCGTCTCGTCTCGTGACGCTTTTTTATTGAGTAACTTCTCGGGGCGTCATTTCAGCTAGAGAACCTCCTAGCTTCCCCCTTCTAGCTCCTGCATTTAGTATTCAGTAACACACTCCCTTATAATAGAAGTTATATTTAATTTGGCAATAGAAGTTAATTCATTTGGAAAGTGGTCAAGGAGGAGTTTTAACTAACACGGTAATGTGATGAACATACTATCATAATAGCACATTCTTTGTATTATACAAAGTTACTTATACAAAGTTACAAAGTTAAAAGGTTATTATACAAAGAATTGGTTCCTTAAAATGGCAATGGGCAGGACATGTTGCCAGACACAAAGAAAACTGGAGCGGACACATCACCAGATGGAGACCATGGGGAGAGCGAAGAAGTGCTGGTAGACCACAACAGAGATGGTAAGACGAACTGAAAAGATTTGCTGGGCTAAACTGGTACCAGATAGCACAAAATAGAATTACATGGACAAAAATGAGAGAGGCCTATATCCATTGGATAGAAAACGGCTGAGATGAGATGAGATGAGATGAGAATGTTGATAATAAAGCTAAAAACCTTCCGAATTTCGTACCTTGGGGCGCAACTTTGCACCCTCTCTACCACCGTATAATTAATAATCGTTGCTTCGTTACAGTCCTCAAGTAAAAATTAAAAACAACACGTCAAAACGTAATTAACGGGAAAGTTATTAGTAATTTCACTAAACGGTTCAGGGATAGACACCTCGCAAAAGGAAAGTAATAACAGAGAGTTTTTCATCAACGGCGCTTTAATTATTATTTAACGTGAGGCGACTATTCTATTAATTAATGGTAGTTAATTAAGGCGAATTTTTCCGTAGGAAATAGTACACTGCGGTACGGAACGATGCGCGGGGGAAATGTAAATTAGTCACGATAATGGAATCGGGGGGAAATGTAAAACTCTCTCGTAGAATAAACACTAATTAAAAGAAAGGAAAACTCAGTACTTCGTATGAATAATACCATCTCTTTTAAATGTAAAAGAGAAGAAATCATAACGTGAAGGAGCTGTCGAAAATTGTAGAAGCAATCGAGTCAGACATTTTCTTCCATTAGCAAACAATGGCGTTGGTTGGTCCGCGTGTGGAGGCACGATTTTTTTTCTGGTGATTTCTTGTTAACAAAACGCTTTTCTTTGGGATCCTTAACACCAAAAATAGGATCTCTCCCTAAGGAACAAACGTGATACACCCCGTGAACCTTGTTAGTGTTGAATACACCATAAAACGTAGTGCTACATTAAACTATCCCTATTTCCCTCACATCCCTTGTTTATGGAAACTTATTAGAGTTTTGAATACAGTGCTTTCGGTTTATCCTCCTTTCCTTTGATGTCGCTTACCTCGTGTAGACACACACAAAGGGGAACGAGTTCGCCTTCATATTTCCCAGGGAAAATCCGGCTTTCCACTCAACTGGCTTGCCTTTTAAATTCGTTAGTTTATTACGTGGAGTACTTGTCAATTCGTGCGATAAGTCGTCGTACTAGCAGACCTGCACAAAAGAATAAGAAATATCATATTAGGTCGGCTTTCCCAAGCCCGACCCCTGCGATGTATGTATGTGTGTGTAAGGCGAATTTTCCTCCTTCGCCGAGAAAACGCCCGAGACTTATATTACCGGGGAAGAGTATTTAGAGGAAAACGTTCTCCGTGGGTTTTGTTTGTTCCTGCAGGCGTTATAACCGTTTTATTGTGCAATTTCGCGCCGGGAAGGCGCTTAGCTAAACTGTGTCAACGACTTGTCACGATGTTAAACTTTGTGTATAGAAGCAACAGATTTAGTTTAGCGAGCGTATTACGCTTCCTTTATGGAAGCCACCTCACGCGGAAAACTCGCGTCGAAGAGCCGATATCGGGCGAGGGATTCTCCCGCTTTTCGTCACCAACGTACGTAATTTTTCGATCGGGAATATTTAACGAACGAGGAAAATTATCGTGATATCTCGGAAAATCCTTAAAGGATTCCTACCGTTTTGAATAATTTTTAAGCTGATGTTAAAATTGTAATACCTTGAGTAACTGGACTATAACAGGAATAGTGTTTCCACAGTCAGTTTGCAACGATATGTAGCCACGTACACAAGGCGCCGACTCCATAGGCGTGCTGTTTAAATTTTTACTCCCTTAGTCGATGAAATGTTATGAAAATGTGTTTATTACATTAGAGGAAATCCACACAAAAGGCCGTTTCTCAGCCTTTTTTTGGCTCTCGCTAACAACCTGGGGAAAAAATATAAAAATATGGCATAAGTACCGAATTACTCACCATAGAAAAGCAAAGTGAACCTTGCCATAAATAGCACTAATAGAACACAATTCACAATAAATCGCTGAGAAAAATTGCGCACAAACACGTAATTCAACGAGACATTGGTAAGCCCTTAACCAATAACTAAAATTATATGAGAAATCCGACAGGCCTCGTGTATGTTTCGCTATCACATGGGAACTGATACGAGAATTTGACAACAACTGAATCATGCAAGCGAAAACGAGATGACGCTACAACACGCAGCTCCAATATCGCATCGTTGCCAAAATGTGAAAAAATACTTTAATACAGCTCGTTTGAAGGACAATACTTTCATATTGTCACGAACACGAGACTTCGACGGCCACAAATAAAAAACAACGAATTAGTACACGGCCGAGGGCAAGGTCAATTCGTGTGAAGCGCAAACAACGAAAGCGAGAGCGCTTACAAAAACAACAAGCATCGCAAACCAAAGTCGAATATAAATAGAAGGAACAAGGTAGTTGAGAGGACCAGTGGGGTCCAGACGTGCAGATTCGGACAAGCGCTCGGACAAGTGTCCAGGGGGCCGCCCGGAAGAGGGCCGTCCCTTAAGGGACCTGCCGGACTGCCGGTCGAGGAGAGAGTAGAAAGAGCGAGACTGTGGTCGGTCGTCGAAGACTCCAGAGAACAGCCGAACGCCCGCAGAAAAGCCTACCAACCGCCCTACCAAGATGCCCTCCGCTATGGAAGTCAGAAGGTCCGGACGACAGTCGATCCTGTAAGTTACCTCCTTCGTCTCTCACGCTCCAGCCCTTGAGATAAGCTGAACCCCCATCTTCTTGTTATAGTTCATTTCTTTTACGTGTTGACCTGACTTTTTAGATTCTCTACCGTTTGCGAGGAATGAAGCCTTTTCTCTCTTTTTGTTTTAACCTGTTTCTTTAATAGCAAGCTCTACCTCCATAGCTACCAACCCCTTACCTCACGCAGCCGTGACACAGGGAAAGACGCCCCGGCTCGTGACAATATGTCAATTGTACAAGTCTCGCAACGTTGCCATTACAATTAGACAACATAGCCGTTGCGAACTGACCGTGGATAGACCGTAACTCGTTAAGGAGCAGTTTCTCAACATTCGTGTGTGTGTTCTACCAGTGGCGGTGCATGAATTGTTTTTGCTTGTAGCTGAGTACTCTTTATAGTGTTATTTTGTGATATGGAGTGCCCAACAGACCGTTGTTACATAAGTGGACATAGCTTTTTTTCAATTTCCTACGGATCCTGAAGGGTAAGTTTAAAAAACTAGATGCTTTAATTGCACACATGGATTAGCAAAGTAAAATTAATCAAGGGTGGTGAAGACTTAAGCATAATAACTTACGGCTTAAGCATAATGACAAATAAGTGGTAAGATAACTAAGTATATTAAACTATTATTCCGGTACTAAACGTCAAACGATAAAAGCTTTATAATATTATAAACACCGAATACCAACATGACGCGTCCTAATAAATAAACTATTTTTTACAATTGGCGAACTAACCCCGAAAAAAAAAAAATTGGCGAACTGTCGCAGCGCCATATTTAAGTACCCCACCGTGTTTACAAATCGATGAGAACAAATGAAGAAACCATAGTGAAATTACACTTATTTTGTGTGTATTTTATTTTGACAAATGAATAATTTTGACGGGGACGCCATGGCGATATTATACCGACTGTCATTATGAAGGATTATTCGAAAGGTTCTAAATCAATCGTTTATTAAATACTGTTTGTTGAAATTCTGTTGCATAATATTATTTTATCTGCAGCGCATTTTAAAAGTGTCGATTTGTGGAGTTTGTTCGGAAATCATTTTAATATGGATTTTAGGGCTCAATGCCTAGATTTTTGCACTCAGTTCAAAAATAACAATAGAAATCGATAATAAAGCATCGTTATAAACATATCGAAAGAGTAAATGTTTCGACCATTCAACGGATTATATTTTCAATATTATATGAGTTATGTGCAAAACCACTAAGTGAAAATAGCAAGCAGCCTGTTTATAAAGGTTTGGGTGTGGAACATATGAAGAACATAATAAAAAACAATGTTTTGTTTCAGGCTAACATAGCGAAGTTACGCAACAGTTCAATGGAGTGGTCTACGAGAATAACGTGCAAGTAAATACAGGCCATAGAACAAAGAGATATTAAGCGGAGAGCGGGGTGTAATAAGCAAGAGAGAAACTACCGAACTATTTATGATATACAAGAGAGGCGAACGGCGGTTTTAGTAAGCGAAGAGCGGCAAGGAAAGTTTTGGCAGCGATTACGGAGTCGAGCGGAGATTGCGCAGAGGTGGAATATGGGCTATGAGATAAAAACAGTGATTTATAAACGAGAAGAGGTAACGAAATCTAGTTACCCTTACTACAGCAAGTTGTTTATCGATATTCCACACGATATATAAGAACAAAGGATCGTGTAAAGAAATAGTATCTACAAATGAAATGAATGTAGTGAAATCACACTTATCTTTATAATTGAAAAGCAGATGTAAAAATTTCACTTAGCCCAACAAAAACGACTTTTTTTAAACATGATCACCGCTACTCCCCACCAATGTTGAACACACTATGTGGAACTTTCGTGAAAGAAAGAGGGAATCATAACACTGAACGTATTTGAAATTTCAACCATCTAGTGCCTAGTGTGCGAACTACAGCGCAATGGCGAACGAGCACTATTGGCGAACTTGCCCCGGTCTCTTATACTATTGCTTCATCAAGCTTGAAACTGTTCGGTTTAAGGTGCTACTATTCGCTTTGAAACAGTTAGTGCTGTTTAAGAATTTTTGCAGAAAAATCAGATTTTCCGCCAGTTTCTCGGAACCTCCTGAACTTTACCAGAATTAAGTATAGTGAACAATTTTAGAGATACTAGAAGAAGGAAGAAAAACAGGATTTTTCGAATTTAAAGTATTGTTTATAGCAGTTTTTAAAATGAGACATTATACTTTGATTCACGAAACCGCTGATAGCCCAGGAAACGAAGGTTTTCCCATGGCAATATTTTCAAAATGCACGAATGACTTGAAAATTTGATAGTAGGTAGGAAAAACCAACGGGATCAAAATATTATGCCAAAGGGTGACTTCACCCTGGGGGTGCTTGCCATTTTGGGGGTGGAATATTTTGATTATTCACTATGGAACTATAGGAGTCAACAAAAAAAATAATTTTAAAGAAAAAAGTTCCATACATTCTTTTTGTAAAACTGATACCTTTTGCGTTATTCGCGATCAAAAGTGTCACTTTTTCATCGAAAAAATCAACGTTCTTAATCGTTTTTTGGCGAATAAATCAAAAAGTATGGGTTTTATTTAAAAAAAAAAACAACTGTAGAGTGCACAATTGTAGCTCTTTAAAAATCAAAGAGAATGGTTTCGTTATGATTGCTGTATGACCAATACGAACCAAGCTATGGCTTGTTAAAGGTTGGGCTCTTGGTTTACATAGGAAAACTGCGTTTTTCGAGGAAAACTTATACAACCTTTTATAAAGCACTTAAAAGGCCTTTTCTTGTGTTTTAAACAAAAGTCTGTAGCATAAAAACTAAGCGAGTTATTATGAAAATAAGGTCGGTTTCTACTTTTCTCAGAGAAAACAACCCTCTAATTATCACCATAAGTAAAGTTAGTCGTTGCCCTTTTTCAGTTCATTTTACTTATGTATGTTAATACATTACATAAGTTTGACCGGTTTAGACTGCTTAATTCTTGAAAACAATTGGAGCTAAAATTGAAAAACCAATTTCTGCAATTTCGTGAAAAATGCAAAAATCTTCAAAATAACTCTGGAGATACGTAAAAAATGCTAGAGTATCATATTGTAGCCTTTTTAATTCCAAACATTTCCGCCTCTCGTAAATTTTCTGTACGACAAAAATTAAGTGAGATAAGGACGTTCAAACGTGTATTTAGATGACAGAACTACCTTGTTTGAGCGCTTATTACTCACCTCTTTTTAAAACTAAAATGTTTTAATTTCAACTGCGATGTACTTCTTATAAAAACCTACAAAACAGTTTTGACGAACTTTCTATTATAGAAAATAAAGGGATTGATTTAAAAAACATTCACATTTTTTCCCCGAAAAATTCGTAATTATTTTTTTTAATTAAACCATAATGGGGGTTGATTTTTAAGGGTGGAAATATTCTGAAATGATGTTTCGAGGGATCAAACAATCATAATTCAACTCAAATTTTACTCACCTTAAGTTTGGTTTTATAAGTTTTGGCAATAAGGGGTAGTTTTCACCCCTGAAAATTAAAAAGCGCTCATCGACATAATACAGATCTAGAATTAGAGGGTAAGTTGAGTTTAATTTTGAAAAAATTGCCAGGTTTTGTACAATTTTAAGCTTAACTTTCTGTACTAAAGGAAAAAGCTCTGGTAAAAAGATTCCACGCGGCATTTGGCGTATTAACGTTTAAATAGATTTATCACCACATTCAATTAAACGTCACTTCTCTAAAATACTTTTTATGTCTCAGAAACTTCTTCGACTGCAGAAGTGATATGAAAAAAGGTGTAAGTACAATAGGAAACTACTCTCATGAATTATGCATGGGCCTCCTTCGCCTTTCCCATGCATATTCAAAAGAGTGGCGATGTACATTAATGCAAATCCCACGATCGATGACAGCTCCTTTTTGCGTAACGCAATTTTTCCCAGCTTCGCGTCGTCTTTGCTCACACTATCGACTCTTGACGTCCCTTCTGAGTAGTGTCGAGGGGTCAATCGTTTCCCGGTATCCGGAATTATTCAGCTGTAGGCCATTTCCACGGAAGTATCGACGTTTTGAAAACAAAGGGAAAACCACGCGTGGGCTACAAGGAAATATGAAAATAGACGAGCTGGATGATATAAAAACCACAGACAGTGTGGCGACCGAAAGTACATCCAATTACGGTTTTTATGTGGGAGGGATTGAACTTATCGAAAAAGTGTACCGCGCGCTTACGAAAGTCGGGAAGAATAGTTCCTAAACTCCGACGGAAATGTAGGTTTAACTTTCGTGTCCAAACACATTTTAGGCGATTTCAACTTCGGTATCGAGTTAGGATATACTCCTGGAAAAGTTCTCGCCCGTTCTAAGTGAGGATAAAAAATCTATAAGTATGAATATAAAATAAAACCGCTACAGGAGAAGGGAACGATATGGAAATGTCCTGCTGAAGGTTGAAGTCACCGCTTGAATTTGCAATTATGATGCTAAACTACTAAAACAACTCGGTTGTATTTTGAGGTTATAAATATGAACCAACCCGAAACAACAATTCCCAGAGATAATACCACTCAAGGCATTGAATTATACGGCTTGTACAGGCATTGAAATTTGGAAATTGAATTAATTATACTGTCAAGTTTTCGCCTTTATAGTCCAGTCGCAAGTGTTTTGGGTTGGTTGTAACATATGGTCTTGCAAATTTTTTTGTGCTGGTGCTAAACAAACGAAAAGTTGTGCTAAACAAACGTAAAATCAAAATGGGAAAAATTTGGGAAAAACCGTTTTTTTCCTTTCTTTTGCCCATAACTTTCTAAATATTCATTCTAGAGGGAAAATGTATAGGAGTGAAAAAATTCACAAATAAATTGCCTAAACAACAGCGTCTTTTAATAATTTTACAACGCAATAATTTTGTAGCAAAATAAAAACTTAACAAAGAAGTGGTGAAAAGTGGATTAAAAATATATTCTTTTTATTTACTTGGATTGCTCTTTGGAGAATTAAGAAAACAACATACCAAATTTAGTTAAAATCGGTTCAAGAGTTTTCTCACAATAATTTTGGAATTCAACCTGCTTTAAAAATTTTTTTTATAAACAACGTGGGGCATTCAAAAATTGCTTAAATTGTGCGCTGATTTTTTGGAATATAAAAGAGCGTTTTCTGTCTTCCTATTCGTCCATCTTCAATGTAAATTAGAGAAATAATGAATAACGTCGGCGTTCTCAATACAAAGAAGTGTACATCGTAAACAAGATTAATTGCTGATACGAGCCTTGTTTATAATCCGATTACTCTCAAATTTCACAAATTATGTTGTTTTAATTAGAACTAGGGTCTGTTAAAATTTGACTAAGTTTTACTATGTGGATCGAGAGTTACATTAAGTTTATTATATGCAATACGCAATAGTTTAATAGCAAAATAATAAAAACTTACAAAGAAGTGGCGAAAAAATGGTTTAAAAAATGTATTTTTTATTTGCTTGGATTGCTCTATGGACCTTCATATTCGGCCAAGCGAAACTTGACCATATAAGAAAACAACACACCAAATTTAGTTAAAATAGCTTCGGTAGTTTTCTCAAAATAATTTTGAAATTAAGCCTCTTTTAAAAAAATCGATTATTTTTTGTAATGTGGGGCACTAAAAAATTTCTCAAATTACTAGATGATTTTTTTTCCATATAAAAGAGCATTCCAAATTTCGAATCCCACTGGAATTTTTTAAATGGCTTCATTTGAAGAGCGTCGGGATTTTTTAAAATAGCAACAAGAATTTTTAGCATATAGATAAATTGAATAAGTTCACCCTTCTTCAGTGAAATTTAATTTGAAATATTTGTCCATCTTCAAAGTAAAATAGAGAAATATGAAAAGACGTCGGCATTTGAAATACAAAGAAGTGTACACCGTAAACAAGATTAATTGCTGATAGGCCTTGTTACTTACTGTTAGCGATTGCTTTTAAATTTCAGAAATTAATTTGTTATAATTAGAACTAGGGTCTGTCAAAATTTGACTAAGTTATAATAAGTGGATCGACAGTTACATTAAGTTTGTTATATGTAATATGCAATATTTTAATATCAAAAGAACAAAAACTTACAAAAAAAAATGGCGAAAAAATTAACTATGTATCTTTTTTAATTTACTTGTATTGCTTTTTGGCCATATTTGGATTGGCCATTTTTGGATTGGCTTCATATTCGGCCAAGCAAAACTTGACCATATAAGAAAAGGACACACCAAATTTAGTTAAAACAGGATCGGTAGTTTTCTCACAATAATTTTGAAATTCAGACTTTTTTAAAAAAATCCATTTTTGTTTTGTAATGTGAGGCACTAAAAAATTTCTCAAATTACTGGATGATTTTTTCCATATAAAAGAGCATTCCAAATTTCAACTACCGCTGGAATTTTTTAAATGGCTTCATTTGAAGAGCGTCAGGAATTTTTAAAATAGTAACAACAATTTTTAGCATATAAATAAATTGAATAACTTCACCCTTCTTCAATGAAATTTAATTTGAAATATTTGTCCAGCTTGAAAGTAAATTAGAGAAATATGAAAAGACGTCGGCGTTCGAAATACAAAGAAGGGTACATCGTAAACTAGATGAATTGCTGATCCGTACCTTATTTTTAATCAGATTATTTTCAAATTTCACAAATCAACTGGTTTTAATTAGAACTCGGGTCTATCAAAATTTAACCAAGTTATACTAAGTGGATCTTAACTTCATTAATTAACTAACCTGGTGTCGTGGAGGTTAAACTCAATGCTACTAAAAATGATATGCCATTGCTATTTTAAAAACCAAAAGTTACTTCATTGCCGATGCCATATTTTGTAAAAAATATCTTGAACCGCCAGTAAAATATCTGTAAGTCACGAAATTATTACATACCAATAAAATCCTGTTGATATCATCTATTGAATGTTGAACTATAGTCATCTGTTTTATTAATTTTGACAGATGAGCTCTTACAACTTAATTTGTATGTACTTTATTTAAGTCAATACACCTGGGGGGGGGTACGGTATCTTTTAACTGGGTCGTTTGACTAATGGGAAGTTGCCATTCATCCACTCATTACGTATACGGTTTAGCTGATGGTGGTACTGTCAAAATTGTTTCTATTCCACTTACCGACTACTTGGAGGAAGCCCTGTCGACTCCTCATGGGGTCCGTGTTCACCTGGCACATGTACCAACCCCTGTCCACCTCTTGTACGTTCTTTATGTGGAGGTACCAAGAGCGATGGTCGTTGTACGAGAGGGATATCCTAGGGTTTTGGGTGATGACGTTGTGGTGAATCGAAAGGATCGTCTGGGTGTCGACCCGGACCCAAGCGACCTGGAAAAAAGGAGATTTTTCACTATTACATTTGGAAAATTACGCAAATAAGTGGAATTAGATTTGTCCACATTGTGTTATTCGTTAGTATACGAAATAAGTTAAATATGTTGTATATATTGTAACGAATAAGCAAGGAGTGAAGCATAAAGACGTTTCTCTTGAAAAATGTGTGTGACGGGTAGACCAACGATTTATAATCTAATGTTATCTACTAACTGTTCTTTTTTAAATAACAACACTGGCGGCATAGCAACTATACCGATACAGGGGAGGTCGTCAGAGTATCATAATAGAAACAGGGTTTCTAATTGTGACGCTGGACATAACTTCCTTTTTTGAAATGAGTGACGTTCAGGCTGTAGAGGCCGTAGTGGGCGGAGAATGAATGAATAGATGTTGCCAGACTTCTGCTGATATACATAAAACTCAAGAACGAAACACTGTTCGCGGTGCTTCAGTACCTCGCGCGCCAATTCCTTGCAGGCCCATGAGGTAATTACTATTATTAAGAAGAGCGGTATCTCGCGGGCTGTCCCCTTGGTACCATTGCACGCTTGATACGAGTGTATCGCGTTTTCCTGGCAACTTCGCGCGCTACTCCCTTAGTACCATTGCATACCCGACCCCAGGTGGTTATGAAGTTGTTGTTTACTGGTAGCTGGGTGCGTACTTTGCGCGTTACTCCCCTAGTCATATGGGTGAAAGTAGAATTGAGGAACTGACGACATCGATGTTGCCAGATTTCTGCTGATATACATAAAACTCAAGCATGGAACACAAAATAATGCTGAATTTTGTCGGTAAATCTGGGACTTTTATTTCCACTGACAAACGGGAGCAAGGAATAAAGATGGCGGCCGTTTACGACTCTTCTAAGCTAATCTTTTACTAATCTGAATTTCATGTGTTGTAAACAAAACGCACCACGAGGTTAGGGATATTAGTTTGTTGTCAATAATGTGATAACTGGTGTAATAACAGTGTTTTTATACATTTTGAAATGTAAGACTTGTGGTAAGATTGTTAAGTATAATATATTTGAGTGTAATAGATTTGGGTGTAGAATATAACCAAATACACGGTTGCACTGTTTTGCACAAATTGGGATTTTGTCCCTCTGGAAAATTGGATTGATTTCACTTTAATTTTGTTGATCGCTGTAATTTGTATCACAAATATTACCAGTAGTACCATAGTTACTATCAAATATTTCATTCAGGTAGCAATCATATTTATGCAACTTTCCTTATTGCTCAAATAAATACTGCTCACCAGTTGTAAAGCCTGGTTATAAATTAAACAATTTTCACAATTTCCTTATGAACGTTGCACATATGTTAAGATGGAAGAATGTATGTAGATCTTATAGAGACCTTCTGTAAAGAACCTTCTGTTATATCAAATTATGCCAATCTCAATTTAAAAATAACTGCCAGTAGCAGTATCTAAATGTATTGATAATTGTTACACAATTAGTATTACTGTACTATAAATTGTAGTAACATTTACCATGATATTCAGCCTAGTTCTTTACAGGTGAACTTCCATATTGTAAGTGGTTCTGATAACTTTAATCTTGATATAAATCAAGAACATGAGATTTAATTTCTGAAAACAGAATTTCTAAAACAATTAAATTCAAATAAATCAGATTTATCAAGTATTTACAGTAAAATGTATCGGACACATAAAAATGCAGGTAATTATCTAAACGATGCCAACTGTATTAAGTAATGAGAGAGCAACTAATGGAACACTTAAAAATTTATATGAAAAGGGTATGTTCAAGTATATTTAGGTGTTTGTTTCTAGTTTTAAGAGACTAAAGTGAAGATAAACTTTACTTCCTGACATATCCATGATTTTTACTCTAATCAGGAATTTGTTTTAGGAATCATGCAGTTCAAAACTAAAGATGGAGGATGGCAAATCTTACTGAAAAGCGTTAGAATTAAAGTTGTCACTTACTATTGTTGTTATAATTACATTTTAGTTAACGGTCTCTAATGTTAGAATAGTTTTATTTCTATTGTCTATAACTAAATACAAATGTTTTACTTGACTTCGTGTTTCCTTTGTTACTTGTCATTTAGTAACATTGCGTGAAATGGAGGTGGCACTTATTCATTGGTTTATAAACACTTGGGATCATTTACTCCAAGCAATATATAAGATTACTTAAGATTATGGAGCACTTATATATAGAAACTTTTTCAAAAGAAAACGTTCTTATAAGTGCTGCGTAATATTAAATGAGCTTAAATTTTGTTTAATATAAATGGACCAAGAAATGCAATAATGATCGCATTTTGAAATTCCCGCCAATTTCAGGATCTCGCAACTTTCGAATTGCTCGCCAGTTTCAACCTATACGTGCTGTGACATTTGTTCCCCACCCGGTCAGTTGCCATGATGCGTTGGAACAGTGAATAACGTGCGTGCCTTTCTGAATCGGTCCGATGTAGCCCCGGTAGGCGCTGCCCCAGATCGGAAATCGATCGCTACATGGGTGGCTTCGTTCAGACGAAGCGGGAGTGTGAAAAGGAACTTGAGTCTGCCGGCCTATTAGAACACCAGAGAGCACTGATGCTGTGAGGGCCTCAATCGATCTCAGCAAGTTTTAATAATCTTAATTCACAAAATAGGTTTCATTGCGTTTTGAAAAAAAAGGAAGTTATGATGCCACCGTGTATTTCAAATCAGTAAATAATGCTTGCATTCGCTTTTAATCATAAGAAGAAAGCCTCATATTGGAATTTTTGAAGTTTACTTCTTGTCTCTTGATTTCAGTTTGGAGGGAGACCCGTATTCCACGCTAATTCCATTTATGTCATTATGTTTAATATTGTAATCGATAGAATGTTATTGTTTTTAGAATGTTCTTCTGGCACAATTATGAGAGAACCTCCGCTTAGGTTGCGCCTTCGCCGAAAAAACAGCCCTCGCGCCGCTTTGAAAAGGTAGAACGCCGAAAGGGACTGCGAGCGGAGTTAAATTTCATTTGGCATTTTTTGCTAATAAAAGGGATTTCCCGATGATCCGGACGGGGTTCCTGCGAGGCAAAATTTAGTGTATTTCCATATTTTGGGGGAGAGGAACATATTCCATTTGACGAACGAACGGCGCGGTAATTTCCCGATTCCTACCCCCCGAGAGGTATCGATCGCAGATCCGACGACGGCGGCGACGGTTCAACCCTTCCTTTTCCCTCGCCATCAAAAATTCACCTCACGCCCGATTCCTCGCCGGTTTTTCGCGAATCGCTCCTCCTTTGTATTGTCTTTGACGCTTTTATTGTTTATCCAAGGCGGGCGAGGTCGAGACCAACTAATATTATTATTTTTAAAGCGATCCGTGAAATCAATTCGGCTGGCACGTACTTGTCGTACGCTCCGGGAAATGGAAATTTCGGGTTAAAGGTCTCTTTTTATAGGGGCGCTTTTTTAAGGTTTCGCCTCGGAGATCAGGAGCGGGATTATGCCGTATCAGGAGTGGGATATCGAGTATCGTCAGTTAGATTAAGGTGGGGGAGGGGGGCGAGGGGTGGGGATGGGTTTCCTTGCCCACGGCGAGATACCAATTTTTTTTGATGAAAGGGAAATGAACCTCCAGACAACCAACGCGATGGGGAAAAACGGGAAACAACAAAACGTGCATCGACGAAGTCTTACCATGTAAATAACATTGTTTCAAATTTTGGTTGCTTTGAAAAAGTCGTTTTTACTCGTAGATTTTCTTTTTCAATATATTTCCTTTATAACATTCATTTTCACATCTTCACCTTCTAACTTACCACCCGACCGCGCCGGGCCTGTCAGATTATTTTCCATCCCAAGTGGGCCAGGCAAGGCACCCGAATTGAGGCCCTGGATATTCCACATTCAAACCAAAATGTAATGAATTTGCAGTAAAATCACAAGAATGTTGCCAAATTAATTTTAAAAAATTGACAAGAAAACGGTGATCAATTTCAGCATGTAAAGTCTCGGAAAGCCACAAAAATATACTTAACAATTATAACAACTTATTTTTCACACTCCTATCTTAGCAATTGTAGGCTACTATTAAATTCCTTAGTATAAACGCTATTATATTCAGTATTCAGGGTTTCCAAAGAACAACTACATACATAAATTATTAAGTAGAATCAGTGAGGTCAGGTGAAATATCAGATACCTAACGTATTTTTATCAGTGCCATTAAGACGACGAAACAATTATAGCCCAATCAAATAAAAATCTTAATGAACGTAAATCTTGAAGTAATTCGATTCAGATTGGGGCCATTTTTAAATCATTGTTTAGGTGAAAAGAAATAATATTGACCAAAAAGTAGTGGGGTAGTAGGGATTCTTAAAGATAGCAAGAAGCATCTTTTTTGTAATTATTTAAATAAATTATAAATAAAACTTTTTTAAAAAGTCGAAAGAGAAAAATTTAACAAAAATTTATCAGAAAGATGAAAGTGTAATATAACTTTTAGTAAATGTTTTTTAATACATCTAAAAGACTCATTTTTTGCAATTTTCACCATTTAGTCAATGTTTAAACAATGATCCCGACACTTTAAAATGATACTCTTTGGTCAATATCATTTCTTTTCACCTAAACAATGATTTAAAAATGGTCCCAATCTGAATTTAATTTTTATAAGTATTCTTTTATTTGACTGGGTTATTAGACCTACACGATCTTCCATAGAAGATATCCTGGAGAACAAATTACAAAATTCTAGAACAAAATAACTTTAAGTTGTTAAATTTTTCAAAATTAGTGTATCTTAATAATAAAGTAATACATATCTTTTTTATTGCGTTTTTTATACTCTTACGGTCTTATTTATAAATGTATATTAACGTTAAAACGGGTTTTAGCTAAAATGGGGTTAGAATGGGTTTCAATATGGTAACCATAGTTATCTCCATACTAAAAATACACGTAACAAAACACCGCAGTTACATCAGTGAAATACATTCTAAACGCATTTTAAGCTAAATGCTTAATATGCGTTTATGAATAATACCGTAAGTAATCATGAGCCAACAAGACCCAAAATTAGAAATACATATGTAAATAAGTACTTCTCATAAGAGTACTTATTGCCTTGAATTATCTTATAACCGAGTTCCACTGTATTATTATTCCCAATAGCTTAAACACCACATTGGCCATTCTAATAAAGTAGAACGATCTTCGGCGAAACTACAATAAAATAAAGTAGGACTCTCATTAAAAAATTACACATCAATTATTCTAGTTGAATGGGTACATTGGCTATACCCTGTTCGTCAAAGGGAGATGGTAAATCTCACAAAATTTCGAAGAAATCCAACTCTACCATGGTGCGCGCACCACTTATTTTGATATTTTCGGTAAATTAAAATTCATATTTTTTACTTGCCTATACATATCAGGATTTATAGGTTTTTAGGGGTGTAGAGAACGGTTTCTAATTTGTACTTATTTAAATCTCTTAACCTGATCGTTATTTAGAAAATGATTACGAGTCACCTTGGTCGTTGTTTTCTAGAAAGCAATCGTTAAGAGTGAAGAGGAAAACTACAGAAATGTAGGAAGATTAATTGTGATATTATTTTATCATCTTTTATGAAGTAAGTTTAGAGGTAAATTCAGTTTTATTTAATTTTAGGCTTTTATTTTTATATTCATGGTCGGTAGTATTAAAAGGTATTCAATTGCAGAATATTTTACAAAACATTTCAATATCTCAAAAAATGAGGTATGAAAATATGCTCAATAAATAATCAGTAGGACAAACGGTAATTAAATCTCTGTATATAAAAGAAGATGTCCTGACTGACTGACTGATTCATAATCAACGTACAGTCAAAATTATTATAGCTAGCGACTTGAAATTTTAAAGGTAGCTTTGTATCATAGTACAGGGGTACACTGAGGAAGGATTTTGTAAAATTTTAATTTTTAAGGGTAGAAAATGACAAAAAACGAATTTTCTTATAACATTTGTATATCTATATATACGCTCTATAGCACTATACATACAACGTGTATGCTATATTCACGGCGCTATATGCCAGATGTTGTAGGTCGACGGTCGCACCGCAGGAAATCTATTGTTTTAATCACGTATGAAAAATTCATTTTTTGACAAAGAAATTGCGAGGATCTTTTTACACCTTATTATAAATTTGGATTCTTCATTAAATATTGAATTTAGATAATTTTGAACCTCAAAAAAAAACGATAATTTTTAATGACTTTTAAACAGATTTTTAATACTTATCAATTAAGTTTAAAATTTTAATCGGTTATAAAATGTATTGAAAGCAATCCGATTTTTGAGAATCAGGGTTGATTGAAATTAGTTTTTAATGAAGAATGCTTATTTATATGCAACTTATTAAAAATTCACCGCAATTTGATTTTTTAAAAACATATTTTCCGTACGTGATTAAAATAATAGAACGGGCAGAGTATTTATATCTATTATATATTCCACGGTTACCTATGTCTGTATTGTTCTATTCATACTTAATGAATGAAACTAATAAGTGAAGGAGAGAAACTTCAAAAAGTTATTTAATTATATTATTTTAATTAATTTTAATATCTAATTCATATTTTTAATTTATAGATAGCAAACATTGAAGTACAGTTAAAAGTATGAAATTTTAGTTATTAAAATCTTATTAGCTTCAGTTTTAAATCGTGAATTAAATTTAAATTATTTATTAAATATTTAAATTATCGTTGTTGTTAACTAAGTTCTTTATAAGTAATGGTCTAGAGAATTTTTTTTATAAACGCATTTATATACACACACAGACAATTCTACACATACATTTTTCAAAAACATAAAATAATAAAAAAAAATCGATTAAATAATGAATGATAATTAATAATAAAAATTAGCTTCTTGTTATTGTAAAGCTGACATTATCGTTTGAAAAATAAAAAAAAAATCGGGGTATAATTATCAATTTATCAGATATTAAAATTGTGCGGGCGAAGCCGTGATGGGGCTAGTAGTAGTTAAATAAAATAACAGTCATCCATTTGAAATTTCAATAGTGTAAGTGACATATTTACCATTTTATCGTAAATAGGTATTTTGTAACAATATGTCCCAATTTATCATTATTGAAATATTTATCTTTAATAGATATTACAATGTTACTGAGACTAGGTACTTTTTCACTTCAAGTAATAGCATTTTTTAACCTAAATACGTTTTAGGAAGATTTTTCTAAAGAAAATAAAATTTATAAGTAGTTAACGCAAGAACAGAAGTATTGCAATAGAACAGAGCGAGATACACAGAAAAACATTTGCTATCATTTTAAAACAATTTTTCCAAAATATCTAAACATACAAATTGTTATTTCTTTTTCCCATCTTGTTTTATAGGAAAATTGAAAATCCCCACTAGTACGCCTATGATAAATGCTAACCTAATCACAATATTTACGAGAGAGACAGCGCCATATAATTTTCATAGGAAAGCCAAGGACAAGAGACGTCGAAACCCGGACAAGTAAATTTTCTTCGTCTAATACGTATGCAGAATACATAAGAAAGTAATGAAAAGCATGAATTTTTAGCAAATACAATATTTTGAGGCATTGTCATTTATAATGAGTTCATATTACCATCTCCCTTTGCCATAAACACACCGGGAAAATAGATTATGGAGCCAAGATAGGAAAACTTCGTTGAAAATCGAGGAATTTCTGCCTGAACCGTACCGCTTCAAAAAACGGGGTAAAGACTATCTCCATTTAAATCAAACGGGAACCGTCCATCCGCGAGCTCCTCCCGAGTTCGAACAATAAAACGGCATCGAAGTATCCCCGAAGTATTCGTATCCATTTCGGGAGTTAAAACTTCGCAGCGAAAGGGACGAGGAGGAAATAGAGGGACGGGGGATGCATCCAAATCAAACTTCTTCAATCAAACCGGTCTCCTCCCGTTTTCACACGACAATAATTCCGGGAATCTCCGGGAATCGCCGGGAAGGCCCTTTACGTGCATCGGGGAGGAATCGAATTTACATTTCGTGTAATCCTTTCCGCGGCAATCCATCACGCAAACGGGGGTTTAGGAGGCCATGGGACGTGGACGGATCGCCAGAACATCTGATTTCATTTGTGCGGGAGATGCGATTAGATGTTGTCAGATTAGACGTGGGGATACAACGGCGTCGGGATTTCCCGGGCGGGAAGAAAAACGACCCGACGACGACTGCCAGACGCGAGGGAAACATAAGCGTATGTATGTGCTTGTTTATCGTGGTAAAATTATTTTTGGGGACATCTTAAAGGGTCTAAGCTAAAGGAGAATGCAAACAGTGCAATTTAATGCTCATATTACTATCTAATTTTTTAAAGTTTTATTGTTAGGTAACTCCTTATGATTAGTTGCTATATTAATGCCCAAAAAGCCTTTGACAACATTTTTAGAGCTGATCCATGCTTTCTTCAACAGAGGTCATCTCATTCTCAACTCCTTATGATCTGTTGCTTTATTATTGCCCAAAAACCCTTTGACAACCTTTTTAGAGCCGATCCAGGCTTTTTTTCATCAGAGGTCATCACATTCTTAAAGTCGATTCGTCATTAGCAACCTTGAAAGGTCTCATATACAAGATAGCATAAATCGGGTGATATTCAAAAATCTCGACCGCCATATTGGATTCGTCATCTAGAATATTTGAAATTTGACTTCAGATTCACTAACAGCGACCTCTAAGATTCTCCTATACCCGATTTAGGGTAAATCTGATGGTTTTCGAAAAATTCATCCGCGATCTTGCATCCGCCATCTTGAATTTTCTGAGAACTCACCTCAGATTCCTGATCAGCGACCTCGAAAACCCGTGGAAACCAAATTTGAGGCGATTGGTTGATTTTTGAAAATTTCCTACTATAAATCAAATATGGCGGACATGTCATCTTACAACAGCCATAACTTTTAAAAGGTACATTATAGAGTACTGTTTCAGAGCTCATTTTGTATCGGAAGAGCAGTACTTAATGGTAAAATAGGTAGAAAAAAATTACAAAAATTTTGTGCAGCAATTAACAATAATTCTAATGGGTAAGAGGAGGTAGAGCTTGCTGCAAATAAAACAACAGATCGAAAACAAAGAAGAAACGGTTCTATTCTTGCCTGGAGTATAGACCAGGGGTACTAAAAAGATACAAATGACAACAAGAGAAAAAGTGATTTCGGGCACAGCGAATCCCAAGGGCTGGACCGTGAAAGGCAAGGGTGGCGACTTATATAATACAGGGCTGTAGTCTGGACCTTCGTAATTCGACGGTGCGAGGCGGGTCAGAGAGCATCTTCGTGGTGGTAGGTTTTCTCGGCCTTCTCGCCGGTAGAGCAATTCCTCGGGCCGACCACTCTTTCCCTGTTCCTCAACCGACCGACCGTCCGGCCAGCCGTCGGGGCCGACCGCCTGGACAACCTTGTGCTCTTCTCCCCTTTCTTTTTTCTCTTTATATTTATATTTTCTTTGGTGTTCTCCGCGCTTGGTGGTATAGGGCGTGTTCGAACATTTCTCACCTTGATAGTCAGCGCCTTTATAAAGGTTTATATACTTCACCTTGGCCTGAGCCGTGATCTCATTTCTTGTTTTCTTTGTGAGTTGTCGAAATTTCGTGGTCGTGGCAATATAAGTGTTTGGTGCTGAATTCTAAATACAAGAGAAATTTTTACACAAGCTACAGGGTGACAACTACAAACAAATGGCAAATGAACGCCAACACGCTGGAAACGTATGGCACTTGAAGAAGAAGCATCCATCAGAAAATTTCGATGCAGAAGAGGACAAGTAGAAGGGCGAGGCGAAAATTCGTCGATTACAGTTTTGAGTCTAACGATATGATACAGGATATCGACCCAATGACAAGGCACATTCTATGAGTCAACTTAAACCTGCCGAACAATCGCACTAAAATATTTTCATGATTACAAAATCACGCACAGCAAACTTAAGAAAACACATATATCTTCATATATCGGAAAATATAACGAGCAGGGGTAAATCGTCATTCGTCGCCGCCCTCTCACTACCAACCAACAGGTCCAGGTAAAATCTTAGAGGAATTGTGTATACAATAACTAATTAATTAATATACAATTGACGACATATAGACCTATCCGTGATGACTTGTGTTTCAGTAATTAGAAGAGTTAATTATGATTACCACTATGAATATCCTAAAATACATGAACCTAAATTAGCGTCGGTCCAATTAAATTAGACACAAATATATTAATCGTTGTGGCAGTAATCCAGCATTCGAGCGAGTTCAACTAATACCTATGGTGTTATTATTAATAGAACCAGTTTGGGGGCGAATTTATCCACCCCTTGACTTCATTGTAATGGTATGTTAACATTTAGAAGTATTAATCGATGACGTCCCACGTTCCAATTTAATCTAAAAATTCAAGCACGCCCCGTAAGGGCGCGAGGATTTCAAGCGCCGCCATTGGCGGATACCCGATTTAGCCGAATAAAAAAAAAGTAGGGATCGAAGTAACCCTTTAAGAGGCACGATTCTCTTTCACTCCCTCCTAAATTCCCTGCCTTACAGTCAAATATGCGCTATCAAGTGTGTACGTCTCTCGTGCGCCACGTATCGACGTATCCGGGATACGTGCCGGTTCCGCCGATCCTACGGGCACATCTCGATAGAGCGTGTTTTCGTTTTATGTACCTCTGTTCCCATTCCGCGTCCCGATATACACATACGTACACAGGGAGCCGGAGGAGAAGTCCCGTCGCGTTCCGATGCGACTACAAATTGAAAAGTTTTCTTATTATTTCATCTGACGTCTCGGAAATATCAACGAATTTTCCGAAACGCGCGCGGACTGCTCTTTTCCCGGTTTCAAAATTTGCTCTTCGGTAATAGGAAAAAAGATAAGTTCATTTGTATTTTCCACCAAGCATTGCAAATGGCGCTTCTGATGTGGGAAAATTACATTTTTCACTGGGAAAAGGCAGGATCAGAAAGGCAAGTGCAAGGTCTAACTGTAATGACAGCGTATGTACTGCGTTGATTGACTTGACTGTATACTTTTAGTTATGGAGAAGCGGTCAAAATATTTTTACCTTAACGCACATTTCATATTTCACTTATTTCTTTTTTATATACAGGGTGGACATTCGAAAACGAACCGGGAGGCACAACTGTCAAAATAAAACGATATCGAAAAACACTACAAACACTTGAAGTATGTTAACGAGCTGAGCAAATTTTAACGCCAAAATTTTGGCCGCACTTTTTCTGTTTTTGTTGATTAGCATTTTCATTTCATTTATTACCCTCTTTTTCATTTCTCGCATCTGCTGTAGACCCGACGACGTTCGCCTCTCCTCACTCCCTCTTGCCTACCTTGAGTCGTACGGTTTTTTCCAGAATTTCTCGTCCTGTTAGAATGTGACCGTGTCTTGCCGAAAATCTCTCATCGCGATTACGCCTCAACTCTTAATCGTTCCTAGTTAATAATTTCTAGAATTATTTATATAAACAATGATAATATTCTATATTTTGTTACTGTCTCAATTAACCTCTAAGGTAATTTTTGGATTACTCTGCATATGAACGTAAATTTTTAACGGAAAACAGCACATCTGCAGCTATATCAGCTGTATAACTTGGCGTATATGCCTGCGTTCATTTATTAATGCGCAGTAGAATATGGAGTGACAATTTGTCAGGGGGAATTTTCCACGCTTCCACCTTTCTAGTTATATTAAAATTTCGATCCTATCGATCTTACAATGTAAAATCATCAATAATTAACCAGAAGCCCAGTTTATAGAGCAAAAAATTCTGTTTTGGTAAATAAAATTTAACAGCAATGTGACCAAAAACTTGTTTAAAATGGATCAATGATGATAAAAACCCAAAATGTAGAGAAATCTGAGCTTTTGCGTTTTTCCAAACAATAAAAATTTAAAGAAGGGTCTTTTTCGATATTTCTTTTAACATAGCGTGAAAATTATTGACGGAACTGCAAAACGTTGTACAGACGATTTGTAGAGAATTAAAAGACCTTCAAAATGAGCGTTCCTAAAAGGTGATTTTTTAACGAGAAAACTTGAAAAAACCGTTAAAATGGATCCTTTTTCAAAAATTCACAGCTTTGCTCAGTTTAAAGCTGAAGCGCTAATTTTGCTCGAAATGTCAGGTTATTACGTCTACTTTATGCATGCAAAAATTGTATGCTGTCAGATGAATAGTTTTTTGCACAATTACGTCATTAACAATATACACCGAAATTTTCAAAAATTCGACGTGTTGACTGAGATGGGCCGATTTTAATTTTTCAAACGGTTTTTGAACGAGAAAACCACCTACAATTTGACTATTTCGGATTTTCGTATACGATTGGAGAGAACTGCGAAAATGGCCTCGAACATTGCGCGGAATACACGATTTCGCATTTCGAGCTGAGTAGGGGCCGCTTGAAACCATGTTCGAGGCCATTTCTCGCACTTTTCTCCAAACGTATGTGAAAATCGAAGACAGCCAAGTTGTAGGTTTTAATGCCCTCCTTCAAAAACTGTTTGAAAAATTAAAATCGGCCCATTTCAGTTAACACGCCGAATTTTGGAAAATTTCGGTGTATATTGTTAATAACGTAATTGTGCAAAAAACTATTCATCCGACAGCATCAAACTTTTGCATTCTCAAAGTAGACATAATACTCTAACATTCCACGCAAAATTAGCGCTTCAGCTTTAAACAGGGCAAAGCTGTGAATTATTCAAAAACGGTCAATTTTAACGCATTTTCCAAATTTTCTCGGTGAAATATGCTCCGATCACCTTTTAGAAACCCTCATCTTGAAGGTCTTTTAATTCTCTATACAACCTATTGCATTTCCGTCAATTATTTTCACACTATGGTGAAAAAACGGAAAAACAACCTGTTTTTTTAAAAAATTTATCGTTTAAAAAAAGCGCAAAAGCTCAGATTCGTCTAGAATTAGGGTTTCTATCATCTCTGCTTTATTTAAAACAATGATTTTTGATCCGTCTGCTGTTAAATTTTATCTATTATAAAAACTCTATAAACTGGATCAACATGAATAATTATCGGCCTTTCGGGATATCCACGAAATTTAATTTTTCACGCAAATTATATTCCATCACTTCGCCAAATGTTTCAAAAACGTTGATGACGTGTCACAGTTAATCCCAGTTAATTGTTTCTCCCGATTCCATTTTTCACCTTTATTCCCTTACACCATTGTGTTTTTTACACGCTGTCAATGGGAGTTGATTCCGTGTAATTTTGCTGGCGTTGCAGAGAACGTCACTGTACACGTTTGTCGGTCTGTTAAGCCTTTGTTAATGGTACTTGATGAATTAACGAATCACACGTAGGACGCACCACAGCAAAAAAGTTTGAAATTTCTGCCAGTTTTTCGTATCTACAATGGTAATCACTTTTGCCAATCAAAATATGTTTTCGAGCAAGTTGCCTGATGAGCTCTAATACGAGTCATCTCTCTTCCTGCTCCTTTCAACACACCCCGTATCTCATTCTCCATAAGAAGGTTAACCGAAAGAGGAAAGAAGAATGATAGGTCATCAATCGAGGCACGAGATGTGTCCAACCTTCGAGTTAACCCTCCGATGTCGGATCTACAGGTGGAGGAATTACATCCATCACCCCGAGGACTCCAATTCCCGCTGATGCCGACAGGGACAGACATAATAATAGCGACCCCCGAAATGCGAACCTCTATTACATTAACGTTAATTTGTGTTAAATTTATTTATCGAAAGCACCAAGTGAAATAAGATACTCAGAGGATAATAGAGAAGTCAAAAGGACAAAGGGGGACGGTAGAATTTTATTATTATGGGAGAGCCTCCCTTCCTTGCAGATCCTACGATTTGCTCACTAAAAATATATGACGAATAACACATCCTTCCTGAAAACAAAGTCCGAGAAGTAAAGAGAGGAGGAGAAAAAGGAAAGCTTTCAGCCCAGCTTATCTTAATGGTCCTGTTTACATTTTATTCCGAAAGCGCGACACATATCGTGAACGAATTATTGAAAGGGGACCGTTGAATCGAGCAGGTGAAATGATGATACGTGGTTGGCAAGCGAAAAACCTAGTGATCATCGTTGGTCCGAGAACAAGGGACATTAGGAAGGTTGCAGCACCTGAGCGAAAAACAGGAAGAAGCTCCAGGCACCTCGGGGAATTCAGATGGTAATAAGGTTCTAATTCACGATAATTTTGGTTTAAGTAACGGTGTCTTTCAAATGTGACTTAGTTAGAATTAGAAGGGGTAGTCTGGAAAGCTTAAAATACGAAAGCAAGGGGAGCGCTTAGGGTTCCTATAATCTGAAGGGACGCCTTGTTCGTCAGGAGACTAATTGGGACCAATGATGAATGTAAAGCGCCTGTAAAGGCAAACTGCCCTAAACTCTTACTTATCCCTTACTCCGATTCCTTATAATCGTATGCTTAATTCTGCGGTACTTTCAAGAATTCTTCCCTTAGATTCTCATAAGCACCATCTGGTTTGAAATCTGCAGCCTGCATGTGGTTGGTTACATAAGAATTTTTTTCCTTCAATTCAGCATTTTTCTCCCTCTTCAAATTTTAGAATATTTTGTCTAATTTCTGTAGAAATCGATTAAAAATGATCACATACACGTGAACCTAAGGTAAAATAGCATTAAAGTGAACCGGGTAAAGTAACTAAATACCCTATAGGATTCATAGTTCTTCCTCCTTCTCCAAACAATTTCTCCCTTAGATGATTTACAGCCCCAGATACAAAAGAATCTTATCTTTGCATTTTACAAAAATATGACTACTCAAATTAAAATATTTTCTCTACTTTTGTCCTAATTTCACTCCTACTAAACTGTATTGTTTTAATCACACCCAGTATTTCGATGCTATAAGTCTTGAAAATTGTTTATCCCATGAACAAGTACATGAATATTACGTTTGAACATACCTCTTCATAATTTCTACTAAATAATAAACAAACAAAGGAAAAGATCCAAACCATGAAAACATAGCAAGGGTCGTGTGATACGACATTAGGAAAAATAGGTACAAAGAAGAATATTAAAAAGAAGAAGAAAAAGGGTAGGAAAGAGGAGAGGATGAAGGCAGAAATCCCACTGAGAAGAAATCCAACCAAGAACGAGATATCGAAGCGAAGCACTAAAACTAAAGGAACTCCATCAAGAGAAAGGGATAGCAGGTAATCCTCTGACCAGGAGGAGTCAGTTGGTGAACAGTTTGAGGAGATAATCGGAAACAGTATCCCGGTGGACACAATGAACCCTCTGATAATAGATAGGAATAAGACGAGGCAGAAGAGGGAATATATGAGAAACGAGAAAGTCTGAAGAACACCACTGCTTTCCGTACCAAGAAGACAGCAGGCTGATGGGAACAGCACCTGAACTGCAAACTCAGAAACATCAGCATAATAGAAAAAGGGCCAGAGGCAAATCTGGAAATGAGAGCTATGATGACGTAAAAAAGGAAGAAGAACTGAATTAGCTAGACGCACTGCGGAAGTCAGGGAACTGAAAAAAAGACTGAGCTTCTGGCCAGGACAGAATGGAAAGAAGAAGGGGTAAGAGACGATAAGACATGGGAGAGCATACAAGGCATATTCGAAAAGAGATAGGACAGGGGGTGTGACCAGCGCACCTAAAATAGGAAAAGAAGGTCCATAAAGGGTTAGGAAAGAAGCAACACTCGTCTTGATCATCCCTGAAGGTTTCAAACTACAAACTTCTCTCTCCTATGAGACTGTATCATAGAAAGCTCATTTCTCTGAGGAGGAAGCTCCACTAGCCTACGTGATTCCCTGACTCAAGCCCCTGTGATTTTTTCACTGTGAGGAAAAGGTCTATAACTGTCGGCCTTAGACTTCGAAAGCCCTATAGGATAATATTTTAGCTGAAATCGCCATTTAGCTTAACGCAATGGCTTCTCCACCATGTAGAACGTGAAGGACGACATTTGCCAGATACAAATACTACAAGAAATAGAATACATATAAGAAGCTACCGCGCTCCACTGTGTATAAGTACTATTGGGAAGACTTGCAATCATTCAGTCACGTGCATATTTATTTAATTTTATATTTGTACAATGATACAATTTATATGATGTGTTTCAACTCCGACTTAAAGTGAATCATTGCCATTTCGGCTTTCCGTAACATTTTTGAAATATCGAAAGGATAATTTGTCGTATGTACAATAAATGATTCATGCCATGAATAATGGAGCTGAAAGGATGATAACGAGGGCCATTCTATCCCCTTGTTTTCCTTGCGCTGTTCCAAAGGCGGTTTGTACGCGAGACGGCTTAACGACGTTAAAGATTTCGTTTGTATTTTTCATGTGAGGGATTACGTGGAAATGCGACGCCGAAGCTGAAAACACCGTATGCAGTATGCATATGCGGAGAACGATACGAGCTTTTGATCGGATTTATCCCGGAAAAGCGGTTCGAAATGTTTGTTTGTATGTTAACGTCGCTCCCTGGACTCGAGGAAGTTAAAAGTTAATGGTGCGTCTTGATCTGGGGACGCACATGTTGTACGAGGTAGTCTGAGCATGCAAGTGGTATATAAATTGAATGTTACAGCGATTTTACATGAATGAATTTTGAAGTAAAAGTTGAGAGGCCTCGTTACCTCGCACGTGTGCGTACTCAGGCGAGGAAAATGCCAGTTCGACGATTCGCTCACACGTGCAGCATTTTACGCGTACGAATAAAGCAAATGTTGATTGATGAACATAAAAATGGCACTGGTTCGAGGCTTGCAATGCATTTTCTTAAAATCACAATGGAAATTGAGAAATATGGGAGTTTTGTCCATTTTGATACAGGAATGGGGAAGGTGCTTGTTTTTTTGTAATAGCACCAAGAACGGTTTTAATACTGAATGATATAACTGTAACTTAAAATTGTGAAACCAGTCACCAGAAAATTCGCACAATTGTGCCTCATTTGTTTCTATTGCATTATTTGTATCCTGTATAATGTCTATATCGTTGACATTATTAATTTCGCCTGCGTCGAAAGGACTCCAAAAAGCCATTTGGAATAATAATTGCAGTTGCATACACACACCACTGAACTCTAGTGACGACTAAAAATGAACACGTGTTCAGTGCTCAAATTTAACGGCAGTAATGGACCTGTTCTAATACCCGATACTAATAAGCATTTCATATATGGGCATGCATTGTAGGGACTTACAACATTTCTGCGCCCAAATATACGGGGGAAGGTTAAAAGGTACGTTACATGAATACTCTGCTCTTGTATAGAGTAAAAACGTATTTTTAAATGCACTCGGTATACAGTCGGTTAATTTTTTTTGTTCTTTAACTGGACCAACTTTCACAGGAAGGACTATACCCAAGAGTAGTCAATATGTTTTCAAACCTAAAATTATGGCTTACGTGTTTCCTTGGATGTTGAAAACTGTTGCTGTTCTTAGACAACAACCATTTTAGGAGTCACACATAAAAATTATTTCAACTCGTTTTGCTATAGTGTAAATCATCTTAATGCGAATTAATACGAAACTGGAAATGATTTTTGAAAAAGAAACACAATGACTGGAAAGATTGTTTGACATATCGAACCGAACCACACTTAGAACTGTACTGTTATCGTTCTCAAAACCATATCATCCCCTATGTAAACTTATAGAACGTTATTTTATACCCACTTTTCTGTCTTTGCTCGACTTAAGTGATGCCTTTTACTTATTTTGAACTATTTTGTGAGGCAGGATGAAAAGAAATAAATTCTCCTTTTCACCCTTCGGGTTGGTAGGCGGATTCGAAGATAATTGTCATTAGTTAAAGTAACCACGTCCCGATTCGGAACACATCGGTACAATTTATAAATTCGTCCCGTCTACCCCCGTTAAAAAGAACATTTCCTTCCATCCCGCGAAAGTTACTCGGGATTCACACCCACCGCAAAGAAGCGAAACCCCTAATTCATCCCTTTCACTTTCCGACACGGCTCCCCCTTTGTCCCGTTCCGCCGCCGTGTGCCCCTCTCTCGGAACGTAAACACATACACTCACACACGGATTCCTCTCTTTCTTCCCCCGGACCCGATAAAAAATAAGGACTGCCACCTCACGATTTGTGTACTCCCTCTCCCTTTTTTTTTGCACATCACCCCTTGTCAAAATTCAACGCACAATCCGTCTCTTTCGAGAGAGGGGAGGACACGGGGTGGTTGACGCTTCTTCGCTCGCTTTTTTCTCGCTTTCTCCCTATTTTTTCTCCTTACCTTGAATCCTCTGAGATTATCTACGACGCAGGCCAGGAGGGCGTCCCGTCCCACGGTTACCGTGACGTTCGGGATCGGCTCTGCGAAACGCGGGAACGCCGAATCTGCGAACAAAGGGAAAAATCGTCAAGAGGTGCGTCACTAGGTATCTAGTCAGGAAGGTCATGACTAAGGATGGGCAAAAACATAATCGCATATTTTTATTTATGGGTGTATTTAGATGAAAACGATACATTTACGTATTACATGACTTTTTTTAGTTAAAAAAACTAAACTTTAAATAGCATATTTTACATATTTTGGAGTTTTACACCATAAGCGCATACTTTAACATGAAAGAGCACATCCGAACATATTTTCGTCATTTTTGCTGCAAATTCCTAAAACACAACTTTATTGAAAATTCTAATTTTACCGGACGAAATTTCATTTCCCTTGGAATTCCCTTATACCTGCTTAAGTTGGTTGACTTATGTGGGGTTTAGTAGGTACCTACCTAATATTTTAATGTGGGAATTTCAATATTCTTCTTCCACCACAAACTATCCTAATTAGACGAGGAACATGGATTGAGACAGCATTGTTTTATGCTGGGCAAATTGGAAAATTCACAAATGTATAGGGTATACAAATAAGTTTCCGTCGTTTTCAAGAAATGGCTCCACTGACAAGATTACCTAGAAATCATCAGATGTAAGATGCCATATAGAAAGTTTGAACACCTGGCAACAACATAACCTTAAAATACTATTATCTTTGTACTGGTAGTATCCATTTTTTTTTGTTCGAAAATGTCGAGTTTTGTACCAAATAACGTCATTTGCGGGAAGTTTTGATTTATTTATTGGGGCATTCCACGCCAACTCAGCAGTCGATCCCACGCGACCCTCTCAGATCTGGCTCAAAATTGGTACATCGATTAGTACTATCAAAAAAGAATATTCTGAAATTTTCAGCCTCTAAGACCTCTCCCTGTCACCAGGGGGCCAAAAACAAGTTTTGGGACTTAGTTTCACTTTCAGGTGTCTAAAATCGGTTTTTCGTGCCCTGACGCGGTATTTTGGACTAAAAAAATGATCAAAAATACATAACGGATGCCAAATTTTCCGTAGAACACGATGCCGCCAACCGTTTTTAGATATCTGGCAAGGGCGACCTGAAAAGGGCGAAAAACTGCCCTCTGGTGAAAAATCTGATATCTCAAAAACGTACGCATGAAATTGGCTGAAAATTTACCAGAAGGCTGTTCGATTATTGCTGTTTCGAATGTACATAGGCGCGTGGTGATCATTATATGTAAAAAAAAAGACACGCGTTTTACTGGGTTTATATGGAATTTTCTGCAATTTTTCCATTATAATCGCTCCATTGGCCCTATCCAGTTGGGTGTTAGTTGGACTGTTCTCTCTCTCAAAGGATACCTTTTGTCCCCAAGCCTCAGAACCACAGAAAGACAATATTTTGAATAAAATTTAACGTACATTTCTTTTATAATCAATTGATCACTTTTTATAAAAAACGGCGGAAACTTATTTGTATCAGATAGTTCAAGGTTTTGATGTAACTTCTAGTCAGTGCTCAAGCAGACTGTAAAGAACTTTTTGAAAAATCTGAATTTCAGCAATTTTAGCAGAATTCCAATAATTTCAAAAAAAAATTAGAAGAACAACACCTTCTTCTATCAGAGTCACTCTCATTAGTGGGAGATTTTCGAGATCATATAAAATTGTCAACTAATGTATGTTCACGCATACCTGAAAAAGTGAATTGGTTATTCACAAAAAAATGTGATTTAACTTTATTGCAATATGTCCGAAAATGATTGATGGAGAGAACCCATTAAATGTTGTAATAATCAGAAACTAGATTTTTTGGAAAAATCTTACCTATTTAAATATTGCCCCATTAGGTCATGTGACGTTGAAAGGAGTTTTTCGCGAAATAAAAATATCCCAAAAGACAACAAAAGAAGTTTTCCTTTAGCAAACCAGATGATTATTTATTGCAATAATTTTGTTTAGTTAGGTTGTTAGGTATCACTTACATTTTTTTGTAAATATATTATTTCAGGTTAAATATGTACTTATATTGTATTTTTTTTTGTTTATTAGGAAAAATAACTATTTCAAATTGTTTTTTTGTTTGTTTTTAGTATTATACATTGTTGTTTCCAAATATTGCGGGAAGAATTAGGCAAATAAAGTTGATGTCGTAAAGTGATCACTGCTTGTGATTAATTAAATACACTTTTTGAATACTTCTAATAGAATAATATATCTGTATCTACTTTAACAATATCAGTAACATTAGTAACAATAACATTAGTAACAGCACGTACGAGCTTTACAAGTTTAGGCACATAATCTACATAATACGTCACATCATCCATAGTTGAAGACATATTTTAGATTTATACAGCATATTTAGTTCCATACAATAGCTATTTTTTACGGCATAGAAACTGCATATAATAACCAATTTTTACGGCAGTATTTGCTCAGCCTTAGTCATGACCCAAAATTGCATCCATCCAATATCCAAAATAGCTATTTTAAAACGGCATAGAAAGGGCATATAATAATCAATTTTTACGCCATATTTTCCCCAGCTTTAGTAATGACCAACAATTGTATCCAAAAAAATTTTTTTAAAAGCACGTTACACTTTTATTTTGTACGACATTTACAGTGCACTTTTTCGGGTCGTTGCAATTGTGAATGCAATGCAAAGCTGTGGTTCTCGGGGAGGAAATTTGACTTTGGTGCCCCCCTCAAACCAACACTTGGACTAATTACCAATAATGCAAAATAGCCACCTTTTGTTAGCACCAAAAACGATGAAACTCCAGTGTGAACTCAGTTTAATCCAGCGAAACAGAACATTTCTTATGGCCTATAGTCACTTATAACATAGAGCACTACCTATAATAATACATCTAGGTGGAAACACAAATTACAACGCAACATTATTGCAGCTACATCGCCATAACAATTCTGCAGGCCTAAAGGCATAAGCAGTATCTAGTATCAATATCATATCTAGTATAAAATCCTGCGAATAGGCCGCAGAACTTGGTCAACTTTCTGATGCCTTCGTATTTTCATTGGATAAAGGTGGCAATTATTGTTGCTACCGTTACAAATATATTCCAATAGCCTAAATCTACCGATGTTATATACCAGGAGGACTCAAGGAGAGGACATGGCTGTGGAACAGAGAGAAGAGCAGATACGGAACGAACTATGACCCAGAAATAAGACATACAAACAAACTAAACAAGAAAATCATGACCGATCTACAAGAGCATAGGAAAGAAAAATGGAACCAATTCTTAGAAGGCGATGAAGAGGACAGAGCAATACACTGGAACAGTGCAGTACCAGGACACGATGGGATAACGACCAGATTGTTGTAGGAACTACCGGAAGAATACATGGAAAGGATAGAAAGATGAATAGGAACAATGGAAACTAGGAGACGCCATCATGTTACCGAAGGCAGGAAAAGCCAGGAATCTACCATAAGACTACAGACCCATTGCACTACTGAGCAGCATAGGAAAAAACCATAGTAAAAGTCATACTAGAGATGATACTGGAAAAAGAATGAAGATTGGACACCATCCTGGACGAGTAATGCGGCTTTATCGAAGGACATTCAATGGAGAACCAAGTATTACATCCACAAGTTAATGAGGGAGGTAATCAAGGATATCGACGACGAGACGACGATATGTATGATACTGTTCGACGTACGGAAATTATTAGATAGGTTATGGCACCACGCTAGACTGATAGCAAAAATGGTCCAAAATACAGGACTATTTGAAAGGACCAGGACCAGAGACACGAAGGCACAGAGACAAGAAAGGACTTAGTGGGGCGATATGGACGATAGGATAAAGTGGATAAGATGAAAGTCTGGACGAAGAAATGGAACATAAGGATCAACTCTGAGAAAAACCAACCAATATGCATAGGAATGAATATGAAAGGAGCAAAGATCAAGACCAATGTAGATGGAAAGGAAATGGAAAGAAGCAAGGACGTCATATACCTAATGAAACTCATCGATAGAAGACTGACATGGTGACACACGTTAAAGGAGGCAGCTAAGAGGGTAAGGCAGCGACTCAACCAGCTGGGACCAATGATACGACGAAGAAGCAAGAGGACAAAGAAGAGGATCAGCGAAGCAAGCATCAAACCAATCATGTTATACGTAGCAGCAGCATGGGGACAAACATCGGACCATGAAAGAAGCTATAGAACCAATTAATGAGGAGGATGACGGACGTGCCATGGTACATGTTGAACAAGCAACTAGGAAGAGACATAGGAAAGAAAACCATGAAGAAATAAATCAGGGTCAGATCGAGGAAGAGAATAAGGAAAATGAAGGAGCACCGAAACTCGCTTGAGGTGAAATCAAGAGCGAAGAGACCTAGATTAGCGCTACTACCAACGAAGGAAGAAGACCAATAAAGAGACGAGAAAGCAGTAGAAGAGACACAACAAGAAATGGAAAGAAAATGAGAGGGAATACAAGGAGAGGAAACGAGACCAGAGGGAAATATCGAATAAACCAAGAGGGAAAAGAAGCAGGAGATATTCTCCCGACTTTGCCAGTGTCGGGTGTTAGTCAGGCGCTCTCTCACCGAGAATTCGAAAATCTCCGGAAAACCTTTCGAATTTTCGGACCTCCGCAGCTACTGAAAAAGCATTTTCCGATCGTACTGTATTGTAGGACTTCCGTTAGTCGATTAGGTGAAATGTATTAAATTCATCCCAAACGAAGACACTAAATCTTGTAGAATAAGTATGACTTAGTTAATTACCCACTAACCGTTGCTTGTTCCTGTAACGCTCGTTCATTCTTTTCCCACCACTTTTGTACATAAACAATGCTTTCTATATTACAGACAAAACAAGTTTTGCCTGATAATGGTGCAATATTTTCACAGGCTGTCAGGGTATTCTCCTGAGTATAAACTGTTCGTAGTTTAAAGGTAGTATATCCCCTAAAATCTGGCGCCCGAGCATTCCAATTTGTAACTTAAGTAGAGCCGATCAAAGCGCCAGCTGTCCACATATATTTATAAAATATTTGTCTAGCCACAGATAACTACCGACGATGTTTGAGAGGAAAGAAGTGCACGTTATAAATTTTGAAGTGAAATTTTTTAGCGGACGTTGGATATTTTGGGTGAGGTGGGATTCGAAAATCCGCGTAACGCTTAAATAAAGTGAGACGCTTTTTTCTCATTTGCTCATTTTCTCATTTCTCCTGAACACGTGGTATGTTTTAGCGTACTTTTCTACGTGTTGGCTATGGAAGAAATTTTTATTAATTTTAAAAAGGACCTCCCGCACCAGGAATCGAACCAGGGACTCCCGTGTGAGAAGCAAGAGCTCTATCCACCCACCCATCGCGCCTTTTGTGGATATATTATCTTGTGGATTATAAAGTTTATACATCAAAATTTGTTAATTTATGCAAGGGACGGTTCAGCACTGCTCGATGAAAATTTTCATGAAATTGCAATGGTAATGAGCGGAGATTTCAACATTGATTTTTCCGATCAGAAGGCAGTACCGTTGATAGATTTTCTGAAAGAAAAATTAGATTTTTCAAAAACTCTGGGTTCCTTGGGAGAAGCATGCCTGTACAGTTGGCACACATAAAATTTATTATTATTACATTGTTTAAAATTGGTTGATTAGCAAATTGGTAACTCCGCTCCCCAAATCATTAGAAGGCCCTGAATTTTTTCAAAAATTGTGAATTTGTGGGAACAATCATGCCAATAAAGTTTTAACACATAACTGTTTATTGGCCAATTATTTAAATTAATAATCATGAATGCCTGAGCGTAAAAGTGTCATGTTTGAGGTGGTGAAATTTTTTGACATTCAAGATGATCTAAAATGGAAACAATCTTTTTCGCAGCGAGTCACGACATTCTTTTTGGCCGATATATAACTCGCAAGAAAAAACAATATTTCGTGGGACAAACGCTGCAGGATTTTACAGGAGATAAATCAAAGATTTTGTTTCGTAATACAGGTTAGAGAGAACATTGATTTTCCAGAATTCTTCAATTTTTACTATATTTTGGGAATACATGTTTTTTTTTTCTTTTTGTAGAAATCTATTATCATGGATCAACTAGACTCAAATTTATTGACACATGATACAAATTCGGAGTTTGAGAACAATGATTGTGAGGAAGAAACGGTAGAAATGGCCATTGATAAAGAGATGATAGAGAAGAAAAGGAAGAAAGCAGAGTACAACAGAAGGTATAGGGCGAAAAATCCATATTCCGAATTTTCATTGCATAGTAAAATATAAACGACAAAATGTTGCTGCGGGGGGAGTAGCAATTTATCACAATGAAGGTGACCATACAAATACAGTGACTTCTCATATGGATGTGCTTTCAAGGGGATCAGAATCTCTTGTTGCAGCACAGTCTGCTATTGGTGAAATTTGTATAAGTAAATGCATTCCAGAAACTGGGGCAGAATTCCTAATTGTAGCTCTATATATCTCTCCTGGTAAAAGTGTAAATGAGATTATAAAGTTTATACATCAAAATTTGTTAATTTATACAAGGGACGGTTCAGCACTGCTCGATGAAAATTTTCATGAAATCCCAATGGTAATGAGCGGAGATTTCACACTGATTTTTCCGATCAGAAGGCAGTACCATTGATAGATTTTCTGAAAGAAAAATTAGATTTGGTAATGTCCAATGACAAGACTCAAAGTACGACCAAATACGAAACGACTATCGACGCCGTATTCAGTAGGTACATATGTGCTGTTTGTGTGCGGCTTATACCCAACGAAGTTTCACTTCAACCGTCTGGTCCGATGCAGATTCTGTTTTTTTATACTGCTTTAGTCACTACATTCTTCTTCTAAACGAGTATTTAAAATAAGAAGAGTATAGCTATTATAGTTATACAGACAGTTAGGCACAATAATCCTTGTAGTTCATGTGATCAAGTGGTCTAATCTAGTTGATAGGTCTGATTAAGGGTTAATATATCACGGTGGATAGTTAAAAACCAGGTGATAGAAGAAATGCACCTAAAATAACCCAGTTATGCTTTCGCGTTTACGAGCCGCCGCTGAACAGCGCCAAATTGAAGTACACGAGCAGTAAACCTCTACGTCGTACTACAACCACTCCCTGCATTTCCGTGATGAAAATTTTAACGTGGGACTGAATACATCCGCAGTCGTCGGAGCAAAAAGTTTCCTCGGATCGTATGTGATGCGCGCGAGTACGCCGAATGAAATTTCACGTCAGATTACGGACCGCTTCACGTACTGATCGTGGGTGAAACCGAGGAGGTTTTCGTTAGGGAGACGAAGTCATTCGGGGACATTATTTCAATACGAGGTAGGGAGGTGCGACGTTGATAAGGGCTTTAGTTGTGATGAATAGACGACGTGGGAGCCGTCGCGGCGGTGGGCGGGGCGGCGGAAAGGCGACATCCATTTTTGACGTATACCATCAAGTAATTTAGGAATTTTCTCAAGAGAAATGAAAGCAACTCGAATTTTCCAGTTGATAAAATTATATTTTTCTACCTGAGTGATTAATACGCACCCCTTGGGTGCTCGTGTCACCTACTTAAATTTAGGGCTGAAAGTTGGCGTGTGCTGCTGATGCCATCTCGCGCAGGTTACGTGTAATAACTATGTTCAGCAGAAAACTGCAAAACTATTCTACTGAAAAACTTGTATGGACGGCGGTTTAATAGCCTAGAAGTCAACTTCTCCATACAAAAAGTTGTTGCGCATGCCATACGACACAACTACCCCCATTGATGGTAGTTATACTCTAACACCACGACAGTACGGTACTATTACATGTAATGTTAGAATAAACACCTAGACTACACAGCTGCCATTGTGGCTGTTGATTGGGGAATCTTATGTGGTGGTAAATATACGTTTATTACGCCACATCATCCATTTCATAAGTCCGCATTCTTTATAGCACTATATTTTACTGCTAATTTATTACGCAAAAAACGATTTAATTGCTCCACCCCTTTCCGAGGTAAAGGGGATAATCTGGCTTAATACTTAAATCAGGACACTCACACTATATCTCCGGAACCAATGAAGGTGCAAACATTTACCAAACGTCATATTTTATTGCTAAATTATTGCTGACGATATGGGCAATGTGTTTTCCCAAAATCACCCCCACCACCCCTAGCAGATTTCCCACCCCCAAAATATCTCGGAAGACAGTTTCTTTGCAAATCAAAGCATGGATAATTTATTGCTAATTTATTGCTTGCTCTGTTACTAGTGCTATTGTAAATTAGTTTTTTATTAATTACAAATTACATAGAAGTTTACTAGACTATAGGATAGATATTTTTTGTTTTGAAAATTTTTATTGCACAATAGAAATATTTGAGTTATTTTAAAATCTGATTTTAGTGCGTTTCTTAAAGATGTTTTAAGATTCAATAATCATATTTAATAAACTTGCAGAATTTTAAGTATTGGCATAAATATATTGGAAGAAAATATGTTTTATAGTAGTATAACAAACATTCATATTTTTGTTTTTTCAAAGGAAAATCCTTTTAGATCCAGATCAAAATAGATAACTTAATTTCTTCAATAAAATTTTCTATTAATTAAAAACAAAAGTAGAGTAAGGTTGATTCTACAAAAGTATCATCAATTTATCAAGAGACATGAAAAGTAAAAATATTTATTTTTTTAAAATTTCCAAACAAATCCTCCCAATTTGCAAACAGATTATTTAATCGTAGATAATAGAATTTTTTGGTTAATCATTTTAAGGGTTTTGCTAAAAACAATAATGTGATTGTTAAATTATACTTACTGTTAATTTATATTTTGAATGACCTGATTTTTCATTAGTGCTGATTCTTACTTTTGTACCTATTATGCATCTATGAAAAAATATACAGTGATTTTTCAGTGATACTGACAATTAGATTATAAGTCTTTTCTGTTAATTATACACAGTTTGGAAATTAAGGTTAAATTTTTACCTAGTCTTAAATAATTTTGATCGAAACAATTTAAAAAAAGTGAAATATCTCTAGTCATTGAAAAAACAAACAAATTATGTACAACATTCTCTACAATTCTATAATCAAAAAAACATTATTTTGAAGCAATACTTATCCACTAATTAAAACTTTCGAAAGGATTTTTTTAAAGCAATTTCATGTCTTTCTAACAATAATTTAAGAGTAGACTATTGATAAAAATTGTAGAATTACTAGACGATAGAAAAAGTAAATTGAGATGAATTATAAATGGTTTAGCAAAATAGGAAGTTAAACTATTCTATGTATTAAAAAAAAAACATTAATTTTTAATTAAAATAAACTACACAATTGGGGGAGAAATCTGTAAGGGTTGAAGGGGTGATTTTGGGAAATAGCAATTTGCCTATATCGTCAACAATAAAATATGACGTTTGGTAAATGTTTGCATGTTCATTGGTCCCTGAGATATAAGTGTGTGTGACCAAACTTAAGTATTAAGCCAGATCATCCCCTGTATTTAGGAAAGGGGTGGAGCAATAAAATCGTTTTTAGCATAATAAATTAGCAATAAAACATAGTGCTATAAAGAATGCGGACTTATTAAACGGATGACCTGGCCTAATAGACGTATTCATATTGAGTCTGGAAAGAGTATGTTTGTCCAGTGTTTACAGAAAGAATTTGTTATACCCAATGTGGATTAGAGATTGTGAATACACATATGTATCCCGATTGCTTAATGCAACTTTCCCTTGAATTCAAAAAGGAAAGTTACACCTAAGCATAATTTGTTTATATTTGCTCATGAAAGGACCCTTCCATCGCCCCCCTCCACGCACGACGATAAAACACGCATCCCCGCTCCCGTACCGTATCCCCCTCGAAAAGTGCGTGCGTAACAGATTTAGGCAATATAAGGTACAAAAACAACACTTGAATTATTAAGAGCTTTCCTTCTCTCGAGAACTTTTTAGCAGCAAACTGTTATCTCCACAAATTTGTCACTCTTACCTTTCTCTGTCGCCTTTATCTCTCTTTTGGGGAGAGAGGCTCCGCAGCGAGGCAGGAGGGGGAGGGGTGGGGGGTTGACGCAAAAAATTTAAACTCCTCCAGCTGAGTAATCCACTTCGAGTTGTTCTCAAGTAGGAGGAATTGAAGGTGAATTCCTAATGAACGAGAAGTGTCCTAATGATGATTTAATTCATACCCGTCGGTTAATTAACCCGGACGAAATGTGAATAAAAGGGAATTTTAATTAGAATTCCCGAGATATTTTTTGCCGACACCTGAAACGGAGTAATTTTAGAGAGTGAGTTTCAGCAAAGACGCCGATGCCTCGTTTTCAATTATAATACTTAATGTAAGGCTAATTACACATCACGAACGTGCTCATTGCATTAATGTTTGAACTTAATTTCGCTATTTGTGAAACACTTGCGTTCTGCAAGCTCAGCTCAGTAGAAAGAAAATTTTTCACCACGTTACCGGTATCAATTATCACAGAAAAAAATCATCGGTTTCGGCATATGCCGAATCATCTCCAAACATGTGAAAGTGACTTTTCCTCGAAGCGTCCTTAACGTCTTAGCCGGAATGGCAAGATCACAGCAAAACAATTCACGGAGCCATTTGACGCCCTTCCCAGATTTGAAGAGAACATACGCAAGGACTTACGACAATCCCTTAATTAGGTCACTGAATGAAGGCTTGATCCTGGATTTTTTCCTCCGTCGATCAAACCTGGATGCAAAGATATTTTCGACCCTCAGGATTCCGAATTTGCAGGTATCAATCGGCGCAACCCCCGGCAAGGGGTTAAAATTAGCAGAAAGCCGAGAGCTTTTTAGTTTTTTGCCATTTTCTCAAAAATTCTCTATTTTGAACTTTAAGGAGTCAAAAAATCTTCAAATTACCTCAAATAACTCTTTTCCATATTTAAAACCGGTATTTTTTAGTAGCTATAGTAGAATATTGTTAATCTGAACTGTTAAGAACTATTTTCAAAAATGGGAGGAATGTTTATATGTTGGTTTCCATGTGCGCACGTTCAGTAGACGCACGTAGAGGGCACCCCTTACAGCCGGAGTATATCTATATATACGCTTCCCATCCTTAACTCAATAAAATATTAATAACTCATGGATAAGTTGACATAACTTTGTTCAATTTTGATTGGCAATATCATGAAATCGAAGCATTTTTGCACAAGGAACACGCTAGTCGAGTTATTTTTTTTTGATATCTTTTTTAATTTTTGAGAAAATCGCAAAATTGTCGGTGTTTCACGAATTTCAACCCCTTGCCGGGGGTTGCGCAGATTGAAACCTACAAATTCCGAATCCTGAGGTCGAAAACATATATGCGCCCAGGTTTGATTGACGGAGGAAAAAATCGAAGATCAAGCCTTCATTCAGTGGCCTAATAATTCCATTAACATGCTCGAAACAAGTTTGGGATTACTTGTTCCTAACGATGTCAAAAGTTGTACAATGGAACTAGCATAAAGACGACAATTGTGTGTTCCGTGCAACCCATCAGTGCGTAAGTGAGGTAGATGATGTGATCGAGAGTCGTTATTCTTCGTTATCCTGTTGAATTTGTATTTTCTCTAATATTTTTTTTAGGAAGGGGTGGTTTTCACCCCGTAAAAACAAAACGTTCTTTCATATAACTTTTGACGTGAGGGGTAAGATAAGCTTAATCCTAAGTGTTGAGAAAAATCTATGCAATCTATGATCGCCACCGCGCATGCGCGTGCATGAGTAACATAAAAGTACGAAAACGAAGCGCACCCCGCCTACTGAACAAACACTCGATTAAAGCTAATTATCAAGGGCTAAATTGGAACGAGACTTATTTACCTTCCGTCAGAACGTAATCCACCCCCCTTAGGAGCCGAGGTTTGTTTAGACAGATGCCGGGGGGCGCTCGCATTGTGCTCGAACGTCAAGAATTCCCCAATTATAAGTTTACGCGCGGGATGTGTATTAATATTAATACGGGAGAAGAAGGAAGTGCGAAGGTGGATTTCGGGCGCAGGTGGCGGGGAACGGGCCCGCCGCCGAACGTCCCCAGACGCCCTTATCGATTCGATATTAATTGGCGGCCGGGTTTTAAACGTAAATTAACAGCGCCGGGGACGCCGAGGGTCGCGCGTCGGGGGGATCGACGAGGAATTAAATAACCGTCCGTCGTACGCATAATTCCTCGCATTTTATTCGAGACTCGAACTGTGGCACGCGTTACCCGGACCCCGACCGTAAAAGATTATAAACGAAGAAGATGAAGAGGCTTAAAAATTGTTATCTGCTCGTAGGGACGGGGTATTTACATAGGTTAAACGGACCGTACTTGGAGTACTTAGACAGCAACAGGGGCTTCAAGAACTTAAAAACTTGGAAAGAACTTATTCTTATTGATGAGTCGTGGGGTTAATTTAAATGACATAATAACGAGGTAAAATTGTCTTAACGGTGGGTAAGATAGGGACTGAAAATATATTTAGATGGTGTAGTAAAATAAATTGGTTTTACTCTGATCTCGATAAGTGTTCGTTTTATAATTTTTAAAATGCGGCGGCCTTAATTAAACAGGGAACTTGAAATAAATCAAGAAATAGATATGGAGTATGGCGAAGGGCCAGAATTAGGCGAGGAAGAATTGGAAGAAGTCGACGACATAGAGCCTGCATCGCAATGGCCCAGACGCCATATGCAAAAAAAGAGAGAAGGAGATGATTTTAAATCTTTTTCTTGGTGTGGAAAAGATTAATTTGAATTTGCCAATCGGCAATAAAGCACTTCACCTTTCCCCATTCAACAGATAATTTATGACCCTTCATTAGGGTGCCTTGTAGCACGTTTCCTGTCATTTTGTCTCAAATAAAATGTGACGTACTATACGTATCGATTCATGATACTTTCCTGCGATGGTCGCCCTCCCCTCTGACGATACACGTTTCAAGCTGTGCCGGCTCCGCCGACCTTTACGCTCGCTCGTGCGTTTGGTATTTACCTTTAATCTGGAAAGTTTGCTCCGTTTTCGGGGTATCTTCGGTATACTCTTGCGAGATTGAATCAAAGATATACAGGGAACTATTACGAATGTAACATACTGGATCAATTTAGTGATGCTCAGGATGGGAAATACGACGGGGGTCGGCCGGATAGGCAGGGGTGCGCCGATTTACCTGCGTTCTTCTCGACTATTTCCAATTATCCCGTGGCGCAATTTCGCAAATCATTCATAACTGTGCTTTAATGAAGTAGGGACATTTAAAGGAAAATGCTTCTTGAATGATACAGCGTTGTACGGTACGTGGGTGCGCCGCTAATGCGTACACCACAAACGATAATTCAGCGATTTCTCGATTTGTTAATGATCATAATCTTGAGATTATTTACATAGAGAGAGTACACATTTATAATTTTCTTTGGTTAAAGGTGCTGAGAAAAAACTTCTATTACAAATGTGCTTAAATGAGAGGTAAAATTACACAAACATTTTATTTCTTCGAAATATATCGAGCATATTGGTGAGAAAAAAACAAGGATTGCAAAAAATATATTTTTATATTAATCAAAATCGTTAGTAGCCCACATTTGGGTATTTTGGATTAAAACAATTTTATATTACATTTTTATGCTTTTTATGCAAAATGCTGTTTTGGTAGATAAAATTTAACAGCAGGCGGACCAAAAGACTTTATTAAAATGGATCAAAGATAATAAAATCCCAAAATCTAGACAAATCTGAGCTTTTCCAGGTTTTTTAAACAATAAGAATTTAAAAAAACAAGTCGTTTTTCCGTCTTTTTACCATAGTGAAAAGTAATCGACAGAAATGCAATATGTTGAACAGAAGATTTATGGAGAATTAAAAGACCTTCAAAATAAGCGTTTCTAAAAGATGATCGGAGCATTTTTCACCGAGAAATCGTGGAAAGCCAGTTAAAATGGACCCTTTTTTAAAAATTCACAGCTTTGTCTAGCTTAAAGCTGAGGCGCTTATTTTGTCTCTTATGTCTACTTTAAGTCGAATGAATAGATTTTGCGTAATTACGTTATTAACAATATACACCGAAATGTTGCAAAATTCGACGTATTAAATGAGAAGGGCCGATTTTAATTTTTCAATAGTTTTTTGAAAGTAAAGACCAAAACCTACAACTTGGCTATCTTCGATTTTTATGTACGTTTGGAGAAAAGTGCGAAAAATGGCCTCGAACATTGGGCGAACGCGCGATTTCGCATTTCGAGTTGAGTGGTGGGGGCTTTAAGCAGCATAAAGCAGTATACTTGCGCCCACCACAGTGTTCAAGGCAATTTTTCGCACTTTTCTCTAAACGTATCTGAAAATCCAAGATTGCCAAGTTGTAGGTTTTAATGAACTCTTTCAAAAACCGTTTGAAAAATTAAAATCGGCCCATCTCAGTCAATACGTCGAATTTTGCAAAATTTCGGTGTTTATTGTTAATAACGTAATTGTGCAAAAACTATTCAGTCGACAGCATCCAATTTTTGCATGCCTAAAGTAGACATAATAACCTAGCATTTAACTCAAAACTAGCGCTTCAGCTTTAATCTGAGCAAAGTTGTGAAATTTCGAAAAACGGTCCATTTTAACGGGTTTTCCAAGTTTTCTCGATGAAAAATGCTCCAATCACCTTTTAGAAACGTTTATTTCAAAGGTATTTTAATTCCCTACAAATTGTCTCTACATCGTATTGCATTTCCGTCAATAATTTCCACGCTATGGTGAAAAAACGAAAAACGACCTATTTCTTTAAATTTTTATTGTTTAAAAAATGCAAAAGTTCAGATTCGTCTAGATTGTGGGTTTCTATCATCTTTGATCCATTTCAAACAAAGTTTTTTGAAACGTCTGCCGTTAAATTTTATCTATCAAAACATCTTTTTATGCTCTATAAACTCGGCTAGTAACCCAAACGCCACGGTAGGCCTCTTATCGACTTACCACCATAAACTTCCCCCGATATCTCGTTTCTTAGGCGAATATCTCTATAATAATCACATGACTACCCTGCCTGTTCATCAATCAGATTATAATAATCAGTTGTAATATGAAATAGAAGGGCATAACGTTCCCTGATTGACTTCACTTGCAAAACTATTATTTTCGATATATAATTTTTCCTGCAATCTGTGTACTTTTTCTCGTTTACTCCATTTGTTGTAGTTTCATTTTTTCCATGACATTACCGTAACTGCTGTCTTAAATATATAAAGTGCACTCAAGTTAGTACTCAAATTAATTTCCAATACGTCTAAACAGCAAAACCCAAAATTCAATCAGTTAGTTATTGTATTTTTACCGCCTACTATCGCTAAGTGGTACAAATGAGACGGTCATTCAGACTTTATCTCTGGGCTTCGTGAAATGAACGAATAATAGTTAAAAGTATTTCATCCCCGTTCCGTTTCAACGAAATACGACCGGTTTAATTAAATTTTAGGTTTCATTACACATTTAAGGACCGCATACCGCTTGATGGCGGTATTACTATTTTTGATGGTTCTAGTAATTTTACGATTAATCCATACGGTTTTACAGCTTTATTAGTCGTGAAATTCGTCGTGCAAAAATTTGTTGCATTTTAAAAATTCAAACGAGGCGTTAAAACTCGTTTAATGATGGTGAAATTACTTGGGTGAAATTTCAAAATGCGAAAATAGATCGTTTTTCCTTAAAAATAATCCAATTTCAACTCGGCATGTACATTTCTGCATTAGTTTCAGATATAAAAATCTTTGCAAATTCTATTATCAGCTAAAACAATAAATGTCCACAAGCCCCTTAGTGGAAAGTTGAGTAACCCCTTCATCAATTAAATTCTGAGTATATTACATTATAATTAGAATTAATTCAATTTAAAGTTAGTATAATGAATACAAAATAAGAATAAAAACAAATTGGAAGGAAATATTGAGTAAAAATTCTTACAGTGAAGTATACTAGTCATAATTAAAACATTATGCATTATTCCGACCTTTCTGTCGAAAACGCGAAACGCCACTGACATTTCGATAACCGATCGCTTAAGCGCAGGATTTCTTCTTTCTACTTCTTCTTCCTCTTCTTCGGCCATATAATTCTGACACCGCTATACAGCGTGGCCGCTACACAATTATTGAAAAACATGTGAAAATGCAAGGACTGCTTACGATAACAACGAAATTCCCCTCATTAATATTACTTCGTGTTGAAGTGAAATACGGTATAATGCCTTAATGGTGGTTCAGACGATAGTACGAAGAACTCGCTCGCTAGGGGAAGCGATGAATAGGTTGTAGGCAAGGGGACTGAGGGGAGAGACGAGGGGTCATCAGTGAAATAGTGAGAATATCTAATTGTTTAACCACGGTTCAATTAGAGGAGCTACTCATGCTCAGTTTGTCGAAATGTGACAAATTATTCCTATAGGGGATCTAAGGCGTAGTATTGAAGAACAATCAACTATCTTCGTGTTTAGCGTCGTTCCAGAAAATTCAATTCAACGCCTCGAAAGAAATTCCACTTTAAATTTTTATGAGGCTTCAATTTTATCACCTTTTATAGTTTAAATAAGAACTCTATTTCGACTTGGGATAATTTACAGCGTTCTAAAAGTTGTAAATCCCAAATGAAATTAAATTTGGAAACTTTAGGGAGCTTCCCCTTCATAATCCCGTTTTAGAGTGGTCTTGATAATTTCACGCCTATACACGAAATTAAACTTTCCTGGTGTATCGGAAAACTCTTACCGTTAATGCAGTTATCTGTAACTCAGCTTTGATCTAACTCGCGCCTCGGAAATTACATATTGTATCTGGCATCTCTCGGCGTCCTGAAGTTAAATTCTCGATTGATTATTCAAATATCGGAAAATGTCGGTAGTTTTACTCGAACGCGATTTATACGGGGAGAATGCAAAACAAATAAGATTTATTAAAACTACAGAGAAATGGGGTTGCATTCAATTGTAGTATGCACGTATTATATTACTTCAGTTATTGGAAAATAATAGCATATAAAAGATGAAAGAATACACGTATTGTTATGTCATGTGATCCAGAATAAAAATTTTGTAAGATACGTAAACATGTTGAATTATGTCTTTCTTACCTAAAAAGCAATTTAAGGTAAGGCGGTTGATAATTTTTAGTAAAGTAATTAGGGAGTTTAGAGATGCTTTGGGGGTAGTTTCGTAGTCTGATATACTTCGAAAATACATCGAGTCCTTTTCAAAAATTAAAAAAATATTGGTCTTTTCTTATTACACGACCTAAAATTTTGAGGCATGGTTTAAAAATGGTATCGAGGGTAGATACATACCATCACAAAATTAAAAGATTTTAGACAATGTTTTTTAAGGCCTTAGGGAGTTTTTGGGATAGTTTTGTGATTTGAGATAATTCCTAAAATTATATTAAGCAAAGTGGGTGCTTCAAAAATTAAAAAAATTGGATAATTCAGGTTTTATAAAAATTTGAGGATATTTAATAATGGAGCATAGTGTCTGGCGCTGATATGCCGTTGAATGAATTTTTGAGGTTAAAACTTTTATAGCCGTGCCTGTATAAACTTTACTCGAGGTAGAGTTTCGGGTCAGATTACATCGGTTACGCTATTTTTCGTTACGATGAGTCATCATCACATATAAAACCTCGGAAAAAATTGGATAATTCAGGTTTTATAAAATTTTGAGGATTTTTAGGAAATTTTTCATGAACAGTGAAGGTTTCAAAAATGTAATCACGCGACGCTGAATATTTTTAATAATAATAGAGCGTAGTGTTAGCGCTGATATGCCTTTGAATTAATTTTTGAGGTTAAAACTCTTATAGCCGTGCCTCTATAAACTTTATCTAGGTGGAGTTTCGCGTCAGATCTCATCGGTTACGCTATTTTTCGTTACGATGAGTCATCATCACATATAAAACCTCGGAAAAAATTGGATATTTCAGGTTTTAAAAAATTTTGATGATTTTTAGGAAATTTTTCATGAACAGTGAAGGTTTCAAAAATATAATCACGTGAAGCTGAATATTCTTAATAATAACGGAGCATAGTGTCTGGCGCTGATATGCCGTTGAATTAATTTTTGAGGAGAAATCTTTTATAGCCGTGTATATATAAACTTCTTCCTAGGTAGAGTTTCGCGTCAGATCACATCGGTTACGCTATTTTTCGTTACGATGAGTCATCATCACATATAAAACCTCGGAAAAAATTGGATAATTCAGGTTTTATAAAATTTTGAGGATTTTTAGGAAATTTTTCATGAACAGTGAAGGTTTCAAAAATATAATCACGTGAAGCTGAATATTCTTAATAACAATGGTGCATAGTGTCTGGCGCTGATATGCCGTTGAATTAATTTTTGAGGAGAAATCTTTTATAGCCGTGTATATATAAACTTCTTCCTAGGTAGAGTTTCGCGTCAGATCACATCGGTTACGCTATTTTTCGTTACGATGAGTCATCATCACATATAAAACCTCGGAAAAAATTGGATATTTCAGGTTTTAAAAAATTTTGTTGATTTTTAGGAAATTTTTCATGAACAGTGAAGGTTTCAAAAATATAATCACGTGAAGCTGAATATTCTTAATAATAACGGAGCATAGTGTCTGGCGCTGATATGCCGTTGAATTAATTTTTGAGGTTAAAACTTTTACAGCCGTGCCTCTATAAACTTTACTCTAGGTAGAGTTTCGGGTCAGATTACATCGGTTACGCTATTTTTCGTTACGATGAGTCATCATCACATATAAAACCTCGAAACAATTGGATATTTCAGGTTTTAAAAAATTTTGAGGATTTTTAGGAAATTTTTCATGAACAGTGAAGGTTTCAAAAATGTAATCACGTGAAGCTGAATATTCTTAATAATAACGGAGCATAGTGTCTGGCGCTGATATGCCGTTGAATTAATTTTTGAAGAGAAATCTTTTATAGCCGTGCATATATAAACTTTTTCCTAGGTAGAGTTTCGCGTCAGATTTCATCGGTTACGCTATTTTTCGTTACGATGAGTCATCATCACATATAAAACCTCGGAAAAAATTGAATAATTCAAGCTCTATAAAATTTTGTTTTTAGGAATTTTTTGATGACCAGTGAAGGTTTCAAAAATGTAATTACGCGACGCTGAATATTTTTAATAATAATAATAGAGCATAGTGTTCAGCGCTGATATGCCTTTGAATTAATTTTTGAGGTTAAAACTCTTATAGCCGTGCCTCTATAAACCTTATCTAGGTGGAGTTTCGCATCAGATCTCATCGGTTACGCTATTTTTCGTTACGGTGAGTCACCGTCACATATAAAGCCTCGGAAAAAGGCAGCTCGGGCTATCGGAAACACATGTTTCAGGGAGTGTTGGCTTGGTGTTTTAACGGTTTAAAAATTAACACTTTCCACGAAATTCTCTGTGAAGAAATCGTCTTTTCCGGCATCGCTGGATTTTCCTTTTTCGTCCATCGAACCGTTAAATAATAAACCGCCACGCTTGTTAAACAAATAATCCACTCTTGCTCCGACCCTCGTCTAGTTTAATAAAACTAAAAAAAAAAAATCATCCTCGATTGTCGAACCCCCGTCGGTCCGACGTTGAATAATTAAATTATTCATTATGTGCTTTCGGATGATTTTACGAGAGCATCCGCATTTCGGGACGTCGATCGTTACAATAACGTTTTGCGCACCTGTCAATTTACGCCAACGCCATCGGTCCATTATTAAATGAACAAATACAATGTACGTGTACACATATTGTACCTGGGGCAGCGATAATGTACATACATGTTCGCAGATTTTTCACGGGGTTACCCCCTCGCATCAGTCGATGCTCCTGATAACGTTGAATTCGCGAGGGTCTCACGTGAAATACTAATGAGGAAGTCGCAAATTTCCATTGTACGATGGGTTATTTCGCAAGCAACTGAATTAACAACTGCAGAAAATAGTGACATCCTTGTAAAATACTCGTGGAACGTTTATAACGAATATAAATTCTCTTCTTATTTATACTGCTACTTTATTCTATTAATCAAACTAACGCTAGAGTAAAATATCACAAGCGATACTAATTAAGGGACTAGTTTAGCATGCATTTAAAACTGATTTTTTATTTCATTCTGGCATTATTAAGGCCACTCTCTCAGATCGATCACTCGATTTTTCCCGCTTGTCTAGCACGGAACGCAGAATTGCAGTCTTTAGGCTATTTCCACTGTACAACTTTTGTCATCGTTATAGATAGGTAATCCCAAACTTATTTTGAATCAGCTAGTGTCTGTTTCTAACGCGAAGATCTCATCTCTTTCATTATGACACCACATTCCCTTCAAATCTGGGAAGGGTGTTACATGTGATGGTATCATGATCTTTTGTTGAGGTGGATATAGACAAGGCTCGTCGACCCTTTACATCATAATCACATGGAAAAGCGACTATAAGTAACATACCGGGTGATAATTTAAAAACTTGTAATCGAATTAGATTTAGAACTAAGGATAATTATAAAAATTGGCGAGATACGTCGATTTTTATTTCGAGGGGGAAGCATTTGGCGCGTATTTTCAACCCTTTAGCCAGGGTGAGTTCCATCCCTAAAATTTAAATAGGGAAGAGGGATCGAGTGATACTTCATTTTAAAGCTTATGAAATTCTGAATTCGACGGTTTTTTGTTTTTCAAATTTGGTTCAGTAATTGTGGAGAAAATAAATAAAAGGTATTTCTTAGAAGAAGAAAAATGAAGTGTTAATTTAGAAGATTTCGAAGTTAATTTTTTAGTTAGGTGTTGATTTTTTATATGCTGTAGTTGGTTTTGATCGTATCTTATTAAAAAATAAGAGATTTACGAAAGTTTGAAATGAAGTAATGATAATTATCAAAGAACTAATTGATTTATTTGATAAGAGGTTCTTACAATAGTTGTTAAAAACCGTTTTCCTTATTTTCAAGACAATAATAAAGCCTATTGCTGAACTCTTCTCGAACTTTAGCAAAAGTGTCTCTGGATATGGGGCGACATTCTTGAGCAATTCTATTTTTTAGTTCTTCAACTGAATCAGCTTGGGAACGAAAGACAACAGATTTTAAGTAACCACAGAGGAAGAAATCCATAGGGGTTAAGTCGTGTGAACGTGGTGACCATTCCACTCCTCCACTTCTATCAATCCACTGATTCTGATAGTGTTCATCCAACCTTTGTCTAACAGGGAGTACGTAGTGAGGAGGTGTTCCATCTTGTTGAAAATTGAGTAACTCTTCTGTTAAAGAAAGATTTCCATGCGAGTCCATTTGATTTTCTAATTCTTGAATTATTAATGGTTCTATTGTTGTATCTAGTATTTCGGCATACATTGAAAAAATTATTATTTATCCATGAATTTTTCGTAATTTTTTTTGATTTTTGATGAAATTTACATTTTCTACAGCTTAGCTCTATTATTTGTAAATATATATATATATATATATATATATATATATATATATATATATATATATATATATATATATGTAGCGGTTTCTTATACAAGCAGGCTTTACTCTTCTAAAACTACAGCCGTCTTTACACACAGAGATTTAGTTCTACACTGACGTCAGTATTCACAATTCACAATTACATAAACAACTATTTGTTTTTACATAACAACGACCTATACGGGGCATTCGCTACACTATCCCTCCCCGTTTTCAGGGTCGTCCTCGACCCTCGGATGATCTACTTCCACAACAGTCCATATCAGCGAATGACTACCATATCAGCGAACTGCTACTGCTACGACTACTGCTACAGCTACTGCTACTGCAACTGCTACTGCTCCTGCTACGGCTACGGCTACTGCTACGGTTACTGCTACTGCTGCTACTACTGCTACTGCTACGGCTAATGCTTCGGCTACTGCTTCGGTTACTGCTACTGCTACAGCTACTGCTACTGCTGCTACTGCTGCTACTGCTGCTACTGCTACGGTTACGGCTATTACTACTGCTATTGCTACAGCTACGGCTACTGCTACTGCTGCTACTGCTACGGCTACGGCTTTTGCTACTGCTACGGCTACTGCTACTGCTACGGCTACGGTTACTGCTACAGCTACGGCTACTGCTACTGCTGCTACTGCTGCTACTGCTACGGCTAATGTTTCGGCTACTGCTACTGCTACTGCTACTGTTACCATGCACACCGCTTCCCGCTCTCCCCTTCTTCAGAGATTCCGCCTGATCCTTGCCAAATCCATTTGCAATAAATTGCAAGTATATGTGTAATTGTGTGTATGTGTATGTGTGAGATTAACTCCATTGAGCGGGTTGGACTGCAAATCCTGTACAAAAATTCGTCAGCAGCAAATCGAAATCAAGCAGGCCAATCCTCTTTCTGACCATGAAAGACACCAGGGATGACCAATCCCATCCAATGCTCCAGGTAGAAGAGGGACCTGTCTCTTGAAATCCTCCAAGCAGGCCAATCCTACTTCTGACCATGAAAGACACCAGGGATGACCAATCCCATCCAATGCTCCAGGTAGAAGAGGGACCTGTCTCTTGAAATCCTTCGCTGCTCCTGCAGTTACTGAAATCCCCAGCAACTGCTTCATGGTTCCAGACGCACAACCCAGTGGTCAACCATCACCAATTCTTGTACTAAAGATGAACAGCGCCCGTCTCCCAATATGAGTTACAAATGTGGGTGTAGCACTCAAACGGGCCACGCGCGCCAGCCGCACGCAGTCAATCCATTCGAGTGTTATCCTAAATCTAACTTAGCTGTAAGTCCTGTGGAATCTCGAGTCGCGCCAGCCGCTCAACAAATCCATAACGCCGCACAGACTGCACTCCTCGCCTCTCCGCCGCGTGCCATCGCCATCACTTCTGTACGCCATCTCAGGTCCACCAAAATTTTTCCGCTACTTCGGTTCACCAAATCCCGGACACCAAATCCCCATTTGTAGCGGTTTCTTATACAAGCAGGCTTTACTCTTCTAAAACTACAGCAGTTTTTATGCACAAAGAAGTTTTACTCTATTCTGATGTCAACATGAACATTTATGATCACATAAACAACAACTCTTGTTTCCACATAACAACGACTTATACGGGGCATTCGCTACAATATATAGTATATAATCTAAGACATGAAAATCACAGTAAGAAACAAGAAACTCTACAATACAATCATTGGCGCCACTGCACATCCCCATATTAATGTTCTTGTACATGACTCAGCAGGCCATTTCATTTACCAAATTCCCTTGATCCTTATGTATTTTGAATTTGCTGATTGTGTGATCGGTTTTTTATATAGAATTCGGTCTTCCTTCATTAATAATGAAAGGAGCTTGGAAAAATGTGACTTTGATCAAAAATCAAATATTCAAGAAAAATTCATGAATAAATGATTTTTTTTTGCTTTTTTATGTCACAGAGGAATTTCTGTGTTTGCAAAGACTGAGAAAGAAGGAAAACACCTTCAGAGAGAAAAAAATCCAACTAATATCCAACTGAATAGGGCCAATGCATGGATTATAATAAAAAAGTCACCGAAAATCCCCTCTAAAATGCGTAAAACGCGTGTAACTTTTTTTTATATATAATGATCACTGCCCGGGTGTAGACATTCGAAAGGCCAACTATCAAAGAGTCTTTTCCTAAATTTTGAGACGATTTGAAGCGTACGTCTTGAAGCGATTCGATTTTTGAAAGAAAAAAGCAGTTTTTCGCGTTTTCTGAGCTTCCCTTGCTAGATATCGACAAACGGACTACGGGATCGTGTTCTACGGGAAATTTGGCATCTCCTATGTACTTTTGGTCATTTTCACGTCAAAATACCTTGTTAGTACGCCAAAAACAGATTTCGGGCACTTAGAGGTCAAAAAATGCCTGAAAACTTAAAAATGAGCCCCAGGGCGCTGGGAGTGACCATTTGAGCTGAAAATTTAGGAACAGGCTTTTTTTCAATTGTACTAATCGATGTACCAATTTTGAGCCAAATCCGAGAGGGTGACGTGGGATCGACTGCTCAGTTGGCATGGAATGCCCCTATCGTTATTTGCAGAACTTCTAAGATCACCCTCGTAGCTAAGAGGCGTGTTGGCCCTTCATCCCCGTTTATCCTCCGTAATCTTTTTTTAATTGAACATTCGATACCTAAAGCTGCACTAACTCTCATTCTGCCTCGAATCGACAATATCCGTAGTGTGTCAGCTTTAGAAAGATCTAATCGTGCACCAGCGCCATTTAGGGCGGGGGGATGGATCCGGTTCCCGCCCGCCCCGAGGCCGAAATCATAAAAGGACGGAACCGAGTATCTCAGAACTTTCGCACAATTAGGATGTATTACCTGCGACCGTACTAAAACATCTGCTTGTTTATTTATCTTTGAGTTATCCGGCGTCGTGGAAAAGCATCCGGAAAAGGGGAAATAAATATTTCACTAGTGTGGGATACTGGATATTCTCGCAATGAGTGTGTTCGGGGGGAATTTTCAGGAACATAAAGTCCGGAATTATTTAGACCCCTCTGCCTGCCCTAATTCTCTTTGTAAGTTAGAACCTCGGGTCGGAGCAATAATTCATAAGAGCGAGAGGGAAAGGAAGGGAACGGCGCGCCGCCTCGATTTTTCGCCGTCGTTTAAATCATGGACCGGACCAGTTTTAACTGTTAGAATCGGTTAATTAACTGAAAACGCGATGCCTCGCACGGCAGGGAAGTTTTTATGGCGGCAAGCTTTCACGTTAACACCTAAGAGTTCGCTCTGATACCGAACATAAATTAATTTACGTGGAAATTTGGATAATAGGAAGGGATATTTCGTGTCAAAACGACGGACGTGGTACGACAAGAACATTATGAAAATTTATAAATACTATAGGATATGTCACAAGATAAAAACGATGCAAAAGGAAAAGACTATATGGGCGATTCCAGGTCAACTGTCGTGAGGTTGGCGGGTCATATATTTTTTCCCAACCAAAACTATTTTAATTACAAGTATTTACCCAAATTTTCAGCCCAAAATATTAGGCCTAGCGTCTTTTACAGCCAATTTTCGGTTTTTTGGCATTTTCTGTTTTTGACGCCAAATTTTCTCCAAAACGTTATCAGAGCCACATCGCATGCACAAAAATTTGACAGTACATATAGTCGAAGTAAAATTTTCCAAGGAATCGATTCCCGCCCTCAGAATTGGCCTACAATTTTTCCACTTTGGTTCCACTGTTTGGTTTTTAGCGTACTTCAGGGTACTTTCAACTTTCCCGTGTGTATTTTGGTTTTAAGTGCCAAAACAGGCGAAAAATGGCCAAATCAATCTAAAATGGTGACTTAAGCATGAGAAAAGAGTGGCAAAATTTGGAAATATTCCTGTGAATATCCGGCTCAAGCCTCACCGATGAACTCAGATCGTTCTCATTGAATAAGAGACCATTTGGATGTCCAATATTGTGATATCCATGCGAAAATTGCAGTACTAAAGGTGTATACCCATAAAATTCAATAGACAGATGGGTGACTCCACCCAAAATCGGTTTTTGGTTTATGCCGAAGGGATTTTCGGTTTTCCGCCGGTTTTCGGTTCCCTTGAATATCTGGATCTTCATGGGAAAAAATAACAAGTGTTCTTCAAAAAAAAATTCAATTTCAAAAATCACAATTTTGGGGGTTTTCGCAAAATCTCATATTTTCAGGATTTATAAAGTTCATAATTTAAATTCATTTTCATTCAATTCAACTTCATTCAAATTAATTTCATAAGTAACATTAAAGCATCGCTCATTCCAAATATTTCTTTAAAATTCAATTTTTCCAGGATTCTCACAATAATGGACCTCCGGATGGTCTGGTATTCAATGAGAACGATCTAAGTTTATCGGTGAGGCTTCAGCCGGATATCCACAGGAAAATTTCCAACTTTTACCACTTTTCTTCATCCTTAATTCACCGTTTTAGGCTGATTTGGCCATTTTTCGCCTGTTTTGGCACTTAAAACCAAAATTCAATGGGAAAGTTGAAAGTACCCAGAAGCACACTAAAAACATTTTGTGTTCCTGCAAAAAAATCCAAAAATTTATTCAGCCGAGTTAGAGCAAATTTAAAAAAAATGGTTTTTTGGGATTTCTCGTATATGGAAGAATTTTTGGCCAATTCTGAGGGCGGGAATGGATTCTTTGGAAAATTTTACATCGACTACATAGACTGTCAAATTTTTTCAGCATGTGGCTCTGATAACGTTTTGGAGAAAATTTGGCGTCAAAAGCAGAATAAGCCAAAAAACCGAAAATTGGCTGTAAAAACCGCTTGGTCTAATATTTTGGAATAAAAACTTGACTAAACACTTCTAATCAAACCTTCAATACAATGAAACAGTTTTGGTTGGGGAAACATATATGACCCGCCAACCTTACGACAGTTGACATGGAATCGCCCATATACAAACATAATTGTAATGATTTTGGGGGTTTTGTCCGCTTTGGTCCCTAAGGGTTCCTCTTCAACTGCTCATAAAAGCCTTTTGTAAAGGTCCACCAGAGGTCTCCTCCAGCAGTGACTACTCCTGTGGAATCCTACTAATCTCCCGACTTTTCTAGAATTACTTTATTTTCGAGGAGGATTTGCACTGATGGCAGCGATGATTAATGGAAGTTGAATGGAATTGTTTCGTTTATTTTAATTGTTTCGATTTTATCCAATTTTGCGCAGATATCCAAATGTCTTGTAAATTTGCTGTCTTTGCTTTATGTGCATTTTTACTGCTACAGTAGTGTAGATATCATACTTGGATGCGCGACCAGATGGAGCAGGAAACATTACGCCTCTCGGCGCCTGCGCCAAATTTATTAATTTTCTGCTTTGCTTATAGTTAATTGCAGAGGCCGACTTTCGATTATCTCTACTGTGGCATAAAAGGCTCCAAGTAGAGTTTATTAGGCACATTAGCATGTCTTGTTTTGGTTCGATGGTTCAAAGTTGGGATCAGTTGGTCATATAACTCCTTCATGCTTTCTACTTGCTTTATGTTGGCATACCTTATGACTATATTCTGACTCATTATTAATCCTTGGACTTTGAAATTATCAATGTGTTGTGTTTAATGTGGTGCGTTTTAACATATAAACATTAATAAATAGGGATATCAAGGAAATAGATTAGACAATAGAATTAGACGCCACCTTCGATGATGATGATGATGAAGAATTGATTGTGATTGTATCTGATACTAATGGTATTAGAAGTTATAGATGACGTCGAAAGTAATTAGTGATAAACGGGGTTATTCACGTTATTCGACACGAAGCATTATGGCTAAAGTAGTTGATTTAAAAGAAAACTTCCCTTGGGATCGATACGGACCTATTATCGCTAAATTTTAAAAATATTTTCATGTTGTACAGGCCCTAACAGCCCTAAAAACATCAAAGTTGTGTTTTTTTAAAGGAATAACCTGTGTATCATTTCATTTTCGGATTTTAACATTAAAATGAAAGTAAGTTTCATTAAGGTTTAATTCTAATAAACCTTGTGGTTTTTTAAATATCTCTTGTTTTGTGAAAATATAGTATCGACTTTTATGCCTAAATTCTTAACTGGTGTTTTCTTGCTTTTAACCAAATTAATGCTTGAGACTATTAACTGAACAACCTTTATATCGCACTCGTGAAATATTTACTAACTGATACCAGGAGTCTAAAAATTAAGGCAAAAAAATGCGATGTTTAAATGGCAATAACTTGTCTAATTTAAATAAAACGCCCAGTATTCTGTTAACGCAGATGTCAAATTCAATTGTCTATCGAATACTAGCATGCCTAACTTTTCACGTTTTCAGGTAAAATGCACATTTATATTTTGCAAACTGATTTTAAGAAAATTTTTATTTATCTATTCGTCTATAACATTTTGACAAGGTGAATTATTATTTACTCATAGTTGTCAGTTATTAATAGGTGTTTAATTCCAAATCGTCCTATTTGCGATAGCGGTAGTTTGTGATCTTGATCATGATCTTGTGGTAGCATAAATGCTAGTTTATCCGTAAGAAAAGAGGATCGACATGATTTTCTTTAGACATGAATGTCTTCAAAACTCTTTTCTGGCATCACGAATTTATGCTGAAGATTTCCCAACAGAAATCATCCAAATAAAGCAGTATTCGAAAAATTGTTGACACTACTTAGACGAACTGGAAATGTTCAGTATTAAAAATCAATTAAAACGAAACTTGAGACTTGAGAAAACGAAGAAACTGAATTTTCAGTGATTGCCTCTGTAATCGAAAATCCCCATACAAATCAAAACCTAACTGCGGAAAATATCGGCATTAGTTAAGCAAGAGTACTAGGAAGTTTTAAAAAATATAGTTACCATCCTAATAAAATCCAGCTTTACTAAGAACGTTTCGAAAACGACGCTTTAGAAGGAATGGATTCCAAAATTGGCCCTCGCGATCACCCGACCTACCGTCACCTGATTTCTTCTTATGAGAATACATTAAGGAAATCGTTTATAATACACCTCCAACAACACCAGATAACATGAAACAGAGCATCACAGAACCTTTTTTAAATGTAATCCCGCGTATGTTGGCTAATGTTGCTGACTGTTTTAGAAAGAGGATAGCTTTATGTTTAGTGTCTGATGGTCCCTATTTTAAACACTTGATATAAAATATTGCTTGTTGTATATCTACCATTTTTTTAAAATTTTCCTCAAAATTTAAACTATTTAAAGTATTGAAAAATACATGCATTCATTATTAGATCTCGGTGTTTATTTCAATCATTCCTGATTTACCAAAACGTCATAGACGACTCAACAAAAAATTTCTCAAAATCAGTTTGCAAAATGAAAATAAGCATTTTACCTGAAAACGTGAAAAGTTAGCTATAGGAATGTATACTAGTATTCGATAGACAATTAAATTTGACATCTGTTGTTGACATAAAATACTGGGTGTTTCATTTGAATTAAACAAGTTATTGGCGTTTAAAGATTATAATTATTTTGCCTTAATTTTTACACACCTTGTATAAGTTAGTAAATAATTCACGAGTGGGATATAGAAGCTTGTTCAAAGAGATACGTCAAAAATCATAAGGTTTAGGTAAATTAAACCTTAATGAAAATGGAGTAATATACAGGGTATTTCATTAAAAAACACAACTTTGATACTTTTAGGATTCTTGGCACACCCTGTACAACATGAAAATGCTTTTAAACTTTAGCGCTAATAGTTGCGTATCGATTCTAAGGGAAAACCTTCTTCTTTTTAAATCAATTACTTTAACCGTAATGCTTCGTGTCGAATAACGTGAATAAGGAACCCCCCTGTATAAGGAACAAACAACAAACCGTGTATCATTATCCTGTAAACTGTGATCAACTTCAAAGTAATTAACGTTCACGTTAGTAACAACTGATACTACACAAAGCTTAATGTCAACTGTATCCTCTCCATGCGGCGATGTAGCGAGGGAACCCTCACTCGTGTTTATGTTCAAATCGTTCCTTGGCCTTAAGTACTTCAATTACACGACTTAAAATGCCTTAAAAAATATATCTACTGTCACGTCTTACAAACACTAACGATAACCTCTGAACAAACGTACCGCTTGTTACAATGAATCCCTCTGGAAAAAAGGGGACGACTTGTCCCTGATGTATCTTTTAGGGCCGTCAGACGCATAAGCGGGAATACGTGGCATCTCCCGGTCTATTCTACCGTTCATTTTAGCCATACTTATATATAATATATACATGTATGCATTATATCCACATTTTTTATGGGTACCATGAAGTTGGATATACGTGACTTTCCAAAAATTAAACCTATTAATGTAACTGTACAATTGTGTTCACTTCCATTATAGTCGTTGATCGTATGCAAACAAAATGATGCAATTTCCCTATTATTTGCTTCTTAAAAAACACAAGGTACATTCAATTAAAAAAATACATTAACGAAATACAGCAATTTCCTTAATGTCGAAATAATGCATATGGAGTAGTGCGCATTTTACATCAATTTCATTAAACGAAAGCTGCCATCGATTTCCAATAATAATGCACAAACACGTTACACTAAGAAATACTGAATAATTATTTTTTGACAAACATATATACCTAAGGAATTAGAAAGCTTAATAAAATGTCGGCTAAATCTTGTCGGCTTACCTAAAGTTGGCCTTCTCCACTAATGCTTTACTTATAATTATATTGTTTGAGTTACTACTAGGCGGACCAAAAGAAGTAAATGCCACAATATGAAATTTCTATTTCAACTTGTTTATATCGGGAAATTATTACGGTCGACAATACACAACCCTGCCGGTATTTGCATTTAGATGAAGGTGGCGAGCTGTCAGTCGCAAACGAACGGATAATAAATACCGTGTTTAAAATGTTGGGGGAAAATGTATTTTAAATACGATGTAAATGCTTTCTTGTAGGCAATGGTTTCTTAAAAAGTTTTGATGGAGTTATAGTGTTAAAATTATTAACGCGAGATTCATAAATTAGTCAGAACTCCTAATAGTCCAGTCGACAGCCATTTTCGCGTGGAATTTTGGGAATCAGAGTGGATTTTTTTGAAAATTGGGATTTAGGTAGTATTTATAACCTTCTTCAAACTTGGCCTTGTGCCGAAGTATGGTTTTTCCCTAGGGGTGGAAGGGGTACCCCACCCCTTGTAAGGGGTAAAATTTTTTTAAGCACACTAAACCAGGAAATCGATAGATTGACCAATTCTAAGCAACTTTTCTTCTATAAAGTTTTTTGTAAAGTTGATATTTTTCGAGTTATTCACGATTGAAACTACACACTTTTCATTGAAAAAACGAAGGTTTTTTAACTGTTTTTCACGAATAACCTGAAAACTATTCATTTTATCGGAAAAAATATTCAGAACAAAAATGTAGCTAATAAAAGTACGAAGAGATTCGTTTTTGAATGATCTCTGTGAACCCAGTTAAGGGCTGAGTTATTGTTCGTTGAAGGATGGTTATTTTTCATGACATTTATTCATATTACTATTATTACATATTATTTATGACATGACATTGACTTCAATAAGATGAAAATGATGAAATTTTTGGGGATAACCCAATAGACCTTTCTTAAAGTACAAAAAAACCTTTAAAATGAGCACCGATAAAAGTCTCTTGCATAGGAATTGACTGATATATAACAAAAATAAAGTTACATCTTTCTTCTTTTTTGAAATTTAAAAATTACAGCCTCGTTAGTACTACCCTGACAAAAATTAAGCGTAATACACTTCCAATTAACTTTATTTACGTTTTATTAACATGATCCATGTGGTTTAACCGGTTTAGAGTGCTTATTTTAAAAAATATTGGTTTAAAATTAAAACTGCATTTTAGTAATTTTGGAGGAAATACATTTTTCTTAAATACACCAAAAACTATTTTAGATATGAAAAAATGTTTCAAATGTTAATTGCAGGGTTTGTCTCACTAAAAATTTTGATTTTTTGCTTATCTTTGTATCATGAAAATTGAAGGAGACGTGGCGGTTCAAAGTTTGCTTTCGCGTACTAATTATAGCTCATCCAAGCCCTTTGCACGCAATCCTTTTCAAAACTACGGGCTGTAAAAACTTTTAACTAATTTGATCTTAAAGCGCTTGGAATTTCCTACAAAATACATGGTTTAAAAAGCCTCTAGCTTGGAAAATAAGGGAATTATCATCGAAAAAAGAACGGATTTTTTTTATTTCGGAGTACGAATTTTGGAGCACAAGTACAAAGGCAGAAGCGAGCAAAATCTGGTATACAGTGAAAGTATTATAACGGTTTTTTCTAATCTGTGTGTATACAGACACAAATATACACGTGGCATTATTTTGTTCTTCGCCTTGTATTACATATTACATATATCAAAAATCACTGTTCAAATCATTGTTTAAAAATCTCTCTATACAAATATAATTGGTAAGATTTCTAAATAAATATTTATTCCTAATTTTCTATTAAATTAAATATAATCATATACGGTTCTCTTTTAGGGTTCATCTTTTTGATATACTGCTCAGCTTTTGAATTGATTTTTTTATTACAAAAATATAATCCGTAAATTTTAAGTACATACATAAGTGAGTACATACATAAGAACATAAGTACATTTGTTCAAAATTTTAAATTGAATTATAATATAATGAACTTGAAATCCGTAAATTTTAAGTACATACATAAGTAAGTACATACAAAAGAACATAAGTACATTCGTTCAAAATTTTAAATTGAATTATAATATAATGAACTTTAAACATTTAAACTTTACGTTATTCAAATGTATGCTAAAATATACGATTTTTTAATTTCACCCCCAAAAAATAAAAAGCACACTTCGGCACATGTCCAGCTTTGAAAAAAAAGGGTAAGCAGATCTTAATTTTAAATTTTCATGAAAATCGACGTTGATGCCCAAAATTCCACAATTTTAAGGTTTTCTGCCACTGATGACTGGACTATAAAGTTTAATATGTTAAGGAATTTTAGGGTAACGACGAAGAAGCTCTTCTTCAGATTATAAAAATTTATCCATTTCCAACGACCCCTCGGCGCCTAACGATTTTTCCCCACTGTTTTCCAGGCGTAAACCGTGGAGAACCTTCGCAGGTCGTATCGAATATCACGAGGGCGCTTATCCCTCAAACTTATCGCCTAACAAAGCGCCCCCTAAACTCCCCTCGATTCGCCCCGCATGGAAAACCGACGGCCTCGCATCGTTCCCGGGCATCGATCAAATATCCCGCAGGAGAACTCTCCCGGAGAACGTACAAGTAAATACTATAATAATAGTAGAAATAATACGACGACCCGACGTGTTTTAATGAAGCTATCGGGAAATGGAAGGCGAAGAGACGGAAATGGCGGATTATTAGGGATGTTTCGTGGATAGAGCGGCGACGATTTATGGCCCATAGACGGCCCGATATGGAGATGACGCGGTATCTGCACGAGGGAGACCCGTCGATGCCGGTGAAATTTATATACTACTTACATAAATCGCGTGGATTATCATATAAGCGAAACTTGGGACAGAAAGGGAAACCGGATGGCGCCTCTTAAAATGAAAATTTTATAATTATGGATGAAAATTTGTTCTATAGTAAAATGCACAAGTTGTGGGTGTTAATATAACGATTACCATAGCCATGCCATAGTCCAGAGGTGTCCACTAACCGTGTTTCCCGAGCTCCCGGGAGCAAACGCTTTATCAGTGGTACCGGTAATTTATGGCACCCATAAAGCTATTACCGCCTGTCTTTTGGGGCATTTTCGTAATTTTTACGTCAGGAGATCCAGGGTTGAATTAATATGATTTTAGTTAGACGTGTTTGAGATTGTAGAATTTCATTATTTCATATATCAAACATATATGAGTATACCAAAAGTGTTTTTACCTGTTTCTAAATATTTAGTACACAAAATCGTGTACAAGTAGTTAAGTAATTGTTTTCTGTTACTAGTAAGTGTAAGGATGATTGAGAATTAACGTGTTATCCTTTATCCTTTCAAGAAAAATATACCCAATGCCTCGTTATGATCAAGTAAAAATAGGGCAAGTAACTGAGTGATTACCACAAAATCTTGATGTCACTTTAGAAAAATCTATAAATTGCCACCTTAAGGTTAATAATATGTAGTCTGTGAGTGACTGTACTAGTGTGCTTTGTATGGATAAAAGATTTTACAGAGTATTTGTTTTATTCCAGTTCTGTTTGTCAATTTTGACTTGAGACGATTTTCATTTCCTCATTTTTTTAATAACCTGTGCGTAATGGAATGAGATGAGGGGCAATATTACGATACTAAATGGGGAATTTATTTGGGGTTTTCAGAATTTATAACACCATTTTATGAGTCATATGTGGGCAAAGATTTGTAAAATTCGAAAAATATAACATTCAGCGGCATTATCTAAAACAGCATCAAGATTTTTATAGAGATTTTCCATTAGATAGCGCGTCACGATCCAGAGATGCCTGGATTCCAGAGAGCCTGGAAAAGAGTGAAGGGAAAATGACATAAATGGACCCAACCCAGTGCTTTTTTTAAATTTAACAAAATAAATTTATTTTCAAACATAACGTTAGGTATACTTTCCATTAATCATTCATATATAAAAGACGTTAGAATTACTAGTTAATATAGTCATCGTTTTAGTATTTACAAAATCTGTAAATAAGTACCCATTTACATTACATTACAATTATACATTACATTACATTACAATTATACAAGTAATTAGGTAATGGCTTTTCACAGCTTCTTTTCGGCAAGAGTTTAACTCGTTTTCTGAGTCCGACCCTTTGCGTGTTGTACGGAAACGGCATGCATATTAATATTCCGACTATCAGCTCATTAGGGCCCGCAAAATCTCTTAATCCTCGTGGACACCTCTGCCATAGTCCATTAGTATAAATAGCATTTGTCCAAATGGCACTTATAGCTTTTACCCATATATGTCGAATTCCATACACGATCTGCCGTAAAACGGGTCCAAAATGGGGAGAAACAAATTAGGTTGCAAGTCTTTGCGAACCGGTTTTTTGGAAATATTTTCGGAATAGGCCGAAATCGATGAACATGGAAAAATTAGCCGGAATTGTTTTTTTTTTGGTCATTATACGGTCAAATTTCCATGTTTTCAGGCGATTTTGCGCGAATAACTCAAAAATGTATGTGTTTTATGAAGAAGAAAAAAAAATCATTCTCATCAAAAATATAACTTATAATGAAACAAAAAGAATGATGGGTTTATGGTGTCTGCAGAATCAATATAAACGGAGTAATCACTTGTTGAAGGTTGGTTCTTATGTCAAAAGTCAAAATTGAAAGTTTCAACGTGAAATAACCTAAAAACGTATTTTCTAGGAAAACTCAGAAGACCTGTCTTACACTATTTTTTACAAGGTTTTAAAACAAAAAACCCTATTTTTACAAAAATCCCTATCACAAAAATAGGCGAGTTATGATATAGATAATGTTGGTTTCTATTTTTTTCGACAAAAACAAATATGAAAATAACCCCCTAATTACCACTCCTGAAGTTTTGAAAAAGAAATTGAGCTTGAGGTGAATACAGCATTTTTGTAATATTGCAAAAAATTGTATTTCCTTCAAAATAATTCAATAAACTATTAATGATACCCAAAATTTTTTACAGTACCACATTGTAGGTTTTGCTTTTCTAAAAATTTTATTTTTTTCTTCTTCTGTAGGATAAAAACTGAGTAAGGTGTGATCATTTAAAATTTGCATATGTTCCTAAAAAGCAAATTTTTCAAGAGCCCTTTAAGCTCAAATCTTTTCAAAAGTAAGGACCGAAAAAAAAAAACCAAATTAATTCATAGGAGGTTATAGCTCTTAAAAAAAACCACAAATTGGTTTTTCGAAGGACTTTATGGGTTATAAACTAAGCGAGTTATGAGTAAAAAGTCAATCATGTTTTTTCCTGAAATTAGAACACGTATATTGGAGCATTGGTGAATACACATTACAGCTATATTTTAGGCATAGCTTACTTACACATATTCACACATGTATGTATATATATATATATATATATATATATATATATATATATATATATATATATATATATATATATATAGTATACATGTATATATAAATTTTTTGATTTTCTTTGCAAGGGGTAGTTTTAATAAGGGTTGAAACTTAAAAATAGGCGATAAACAATTAAAGTACTAAAGAAATCTTACTTTTCAGTAATAAAGAAAGCTAAACATTTTTCAAAATTAATTTTTAATGATTACCCTCATAAAGTGTGATTTTGAGGGGTTAAAAATTTTAAATTCATAATAAGTTAACCCTCATAACGTCATCTGATGCTCACTGCTTTCGATTACCAGCTCGAACCTACAATATAATATAATTATTTTCATATAGGGGTAGTTTCGACCCCTAAAAAATAGAAAACAATCCCCAGTACAGGGTCAACTTCGAAGTAGAAAGTAAACAGGACCTAAATCCAAATTTTTGTGCAAATCGGGGAAATTTGGTCATTCTAAGTTGCTAAGGACATTCTGAAGGTATTTTTTTTAATTATAACTATTCTAGGGGGTGGCATTTAAGAGTTTAAACTGTTCAATAAGTCATAAATTATGTTTCTTCATGTCAACTGAGACGTTCATTCAGCTTATTTAAAGATGAATTAAATCCATTATACGCTCAAATCTACAATTTTTAAATTATTTTCGAATGAGGGGTAGTTGTAACCGCCAAAAAATAAAAAGCAACCACAGGCACAGGATCAACATCAAAGTAGAAGGTAATCAGAACCTAGATTGAAATTTTTGTGCAAATCGGTATTTTACCTTCAGTGACTGGACTATTTCGGCAGTTTTTTAAAATTTCCCGGACTTGCTTGGATAGGTTCGTTCCAGGAAACAGAAATGCGCACCGCAACCGTACATTACTAGCCGCCTACTCCATTTCTTATGGAGACAAAAATTCTACACTTGCAATACGTACTGGAACAAACCTACTTAATATTACGTAAACAAAACTAACCTTGGAATTCTCGCAGGCTCAAGCAAGTCGAAGGGCACTCACTCGTTGGATTTAAATCGCGCAAAATCGCTTATCTTCAGTTTCCTTTAAGACAATTTTCGAAACGTCTACGGAAATTCCACTGCGCAGCCCGAACCGGACACGTCGCCATCTTTTCCCTTTCACGAAGGAAGGTCGAAGGGGCGATCGATAATTCTCCGCACGATTTACGACCAAATAACGAACGTCCGAGCGGCGATTTCACGTGAAACCGCCGGTTTATTCCATAATCTTTCGATTAGTAGGGAAATTATCGCGCGGCAGTTCGAAAACACGGACAAACTTGTAAATATTGTCGGAGATGACCGGCCGCCGTGGAAGGGAGACGAGGGCCGCGGTTGGCGGTGAGGATTTCACGTGTTAATCTGCGCAGTTGCCGGATCTATCGAGTTTGGAGTATGTACAGGGCACCTATTCGTGAATGTGGGAAATTGTAATTACCTAGGGAAATTTTAAAAGTACCGTTCCACCGATAATTACCTAGATGGTATTTTCGAACTAGGACGTAATTACATTTACCCGAACAATTGAATGGATTTTTTTGGGACGATGCCAATTATTTTATGTTCATTTGAACTAATAAACATGCATTTTAAGGTATTTTAATCTGATTTGTGGTTACCTAGAGGATTTCAAGAATATGACAGGTAATTACCAAGGGAATTGCAGACATTTCCCTAGGGAAATTACTTTACCCAGTTTCATGAATTGGTGCCCTGGAGTGAAAGCACAATTTGTCAAAAAGTTGTTTGGCATGCTGCAAATGTTGTAAAGTAAATTTGTATTGGAATGTTTCAAAATTATTAATAGTAAGGACTTCGTTAAATACCGTAGAGCAAATTTTTGTTAGGATGCCTAAGAAATATCGTAAATAGTAAGGATTACATTATGTACAAGCTTAAACAGTGATGGATAATCAGAATCTGATTTTTGTTTTTGAAAAATACATGCTTTTTAGCCTTGCTTTTGAATAACCCGGAAATTTTTCGTGTAAAACAAAGAATAATAAAGAAAGGAGTTTCGTAATGCAAGGGTATGACACATTATGACTCACAAGTGCCAGAGTAGTTAACCGTTGTTCTAAAATAGGAATGATTAAAAAAACATCGTCAACAATGTTATCTTTTTAAAGGTGACTTTCATTACTGCAATGCTTATTAATTAATTAATTATTTCCTCTTACACACACATAGCATGTAATTACATGCAAGTGTACTTACTGGCGACTAGGTTAATCTAAGGCTAGTACTATAAAGAGAAAAAATAAAAATAATGGTCGATATACCCATCAAGCGTTCATGGCAGAAAATTTCTTAAAAAAGATTGCTATTTAAATTATTGTTTCAATTTGCGCTGTTGTAGTACCAAAGGGATCAAAATCATATTCTTGTGCAGTGCGAGTCTTTAACTAGGAATAATTCAGTAAATCAAAGACAGTCTTTTTGTTGGAAATATGCTCGAACAGCTCGATTAGTATTTTGAATTACTCTCTTTTTAATGTAAGAAAATATTATACAGCGTGTACCAAATTTTAGATATGACGTCTTCAACTATTTTTTAAGTGGCAATACTAATTTTCTATGATTATTCTTAAAGGGTATATCAAGTTACACGTGCGTGCCAAATATCTAATTTTATTCCTTGTCCTTTCAAAGATATTTCATAAAAATCAACTAATTCGAAATATGTAGGAATCTGATTCAAGTCAATGAAATAATTCGGGCAATTTAAAAGTGGAATGTCGAGAGGTATTTGTTTATCATTTTTTGTTAAATTGGGTTGATGCTGACATCTTTAAACAAAAAAATTTAATTAAAAAAAAAGTAAGATGTGTAGCATCGTATCGAGCGAGGACATTTATCAGTTTGTCGTTTTGTAAGAAACAACGTTTATTGAAAAATCTAACAAAATGCCGTACTTAACTGAAACCCACAGGATTGAAATTTTAACGATGATTAGCTACGGAGATAGGACAAGAACACAAAATGAAGTTATTGATTTATTTAGAGATAAGTATCCTGATTTACCACTCATATCGCAGAGTGCCTTAAGCAAGATTGAAAAACATTTCGGGGAAAACGTGCATTTAAGTAAAACAAATAATCAGCGACAGACTGTCCTAAATGAAGATGTCAAAATGAATGTATTCCTCTCTGTTCAAGAAAATCCTCCTGTCCCTACTAAACAGAACGTTAGGGAGCTCAAAATTAGCCAGTCTTCTGTAAAGAGAATTCTTCAAACCCAGAACTTTCATCCTTATAAAATGACAGTCCTCTAGGGACTCACCGAAGGTGATCCAGAAGAGTCCATTTTGGCGAACAAATTATAGATCTACTAGACAGAAATGTAAACATAGAAAACGTCCTGTTTCCTGACGAATCAACCTTTATGTTAAATGGTAAAGTAAATCGTGAAAATTGTCGTTATTGAGCAGCCAACAACCCGCACTGGATGAGGGAAGGCCACACTCAACACCAAGAAAAGTCAATGTTTGTGTAGGGATTGTTGGTGATCGAGTAATAGGACCAATTTTCTTCCAAGGAAATCTCAATGGAGCTGGATATTTAGAATTCCTACGGGAAGAACTAGTTCCAAATTCGGCTACTCTGTTTCCTGATACGGATGAAGCCGATATCCTGCATAGGAACATCTGGATTGGACAAGACGGTGCGCCTCCCTATTTTGCCAGACCTGTCCGTGAGTACCTGGATGATGTATTTCCAGGCAGATGGATTGGTAGAGGAGGACCTGTATAGTGACCTCCCATGTCTCCAGATTTAACATCAATGGACTATTTCTTATGGGGGTACTGGAAAAGCAAAATATTTATGACCAATCCGGGAAACATTGAGCAGTTACAACAACTAATAAGACAGGAGTGTAGGCTAATTTCCGCTGAAGTAATTAGAAATGTCCAAAACGGGTTTCAGTTTCGTTTAGGATACTGTCAGTTAGTTAACGGACTACATTAAACAAATTATCTGAGTTGATATCAGATAGATTAGTTGATCAGATTTCTTCATTTTCGAATTAGTTGATGTTCGCTAAATATCTTTTAAAGGACAAGGAATAAAAATTTGATATTTAGTACGCATGTGTAACTTGATATCCTATTTAACAATTCTCATAAAAAAATTAGTATTGACATTTAAAAATAATAGTTGATCACGTTATATCTCAAATTTCATAACATTTTCCTACATCAAAAACAGCGCAATTCAAAATACTAATCGACCTGTCCGAGCATATTTCCAACAAAAAGACTGTCTTTGATTTACTGAATTTATTCCAAGTTAGAGAGACTCGTACTGTATATTTCGGCTTAGACACTCGAAATTGGCTCTCTCCCGGCAAGTTCCGAAGGTCCATCCTAATTCCTTCCGTAAACAAAAGGGTCGTCCCGAAAAAAAAAAAAAAAAATCAAGAACACTCCCCGCCGGACAAATGCCCCGACATTGATTGAACGTGGAGCCCGATAGCGTCCGCGTTTTCGAACGATAAACCCGGCTCGTCCTTTATTTACAGGAAGGGATAACGCCACTCAAACAGGTTTTATTTTCTCTTCACAAAACGTGTCCCAGTTAATAATTCCCTTTTGGCGCTCGCAGGAAACGCAAAAAGGGAACCGAGCGCGGAGATAGAATATCTTTCGCGCCCACCCCCGGAAAATATTGTGTGCGTTTTGCGGGAGAACGGGTGAGTGAGTGAGGGGGTGGGGGGGGGGGTAGGGGAACGGGAGCGCGCACGGTTTTTATTAAAATTTTCGGGAGGCGAATCGTCGGGCTCTATTTTTTTGCTAACAAGACAATTTCCGAATTGAAAAATACGTATGTTTTGCATAACGGTTAAGGCGGGTATCGGTTCGGGCTCTGCGTTCCGAATTATATTTTCCCGTTTTTTGATCTTGTCGATTTATTCCGAGCCTGCTCTGCAGGTGGAGGCAATAAAGGACCACTTAGCGGACGTTCGTCGTAATATCGAATGGAGATTAGTTTCAAAATTTTAATTTTCAATATTGACGGCTCTGGAGGGCTTCAGAGGAATCTGCAAATTTGATCTGCTCTTCAGGAATAATTACTTCTTTTCGCCAATTCATTAAGTGCATCTACGTAAATTAGCAACTTTCATAATTAGTTTCACTCATCATAAAACGTTCCCTTCTTTACAATATACAGGATGTCCCATAGTCACTGCCACAAAGCAGGAGGATGGACAGAACTCATAAAAATACTAAGGAAAACTATGAAGTCCTCATCCGAGAATACTCAGCTAATTTAGATAGGGAACTTTTTGTTGAACACTTCAGCCATGCAACAAGGATGTAGGAATAATTAAACATGGCCGAAGACTAGAACCATGCGTACGCATGGAGAGATAATGGAGAGAGTGCTCTTTCCGGGAAAACACCAACCCCTAGTCGCTAAGTACCTGGCTACAGGGACACTAATTTTCCTAGCCTATGTCCTAACTTCGGTCGACAAGTTTTATTTACCGAGGAGGCATGGGCTATTTTAATAGTCAAAATGATCATATTTGGGAAATCCTGGGGTGGGTGTTGGCTTACTTCTAACGCGTCTGAATGGTGCTCTGCATTTGGAAAAAGTTCTTCCAGAACTGCTGGAAGACTTAATATTTTCATGACCGCGAGATTTCCACAACAAAACTATAAATTGGATCACCGCTCAGGCCAAGGTGAAGCGGTATTAACTTTTGTAAACGCGCTGATAAATCAAGGAGAGAAATGCTTCGATAAACGACACACCTTATACGAACAATCGCGAAGGACACAAAACAAATTATGAATATAAATAGAAAGAAGAAAGGCGAGAAAAGGACAGTGTGGTCCAGATTGTGTGGTCCAGGAGGTTGCCGAGAAGGTGCCGGATGGATGGGAGAGGAGAGGGTCCGAAGGGAACCTACCGCCCCGAAGATGCTCTCCGACCCGTCGAGCACTGTGGAAATTCGAAAGTCCGGACAACAGCCGTCTATTATCTAGCTCTACGCCCTGTGGCTACCAACGGTCCTGTGGATGGACCTGCGGGATCTTCAAATTTGACCCTTATGGACCCTTTTGCCTAGGGTTATAATAAATAATCTAGTATACGAAACACTTGTTAGCAGTGAAGAAACTGCTGGCAAGAGTGATGGCCGTTTGCACAAATGTGCAAAGTATGGCTGCAGAACTTCAAAGGATAAGTGGATCGATGAACCATCAGGCCAATTTATGTATCCATCAAAGTGTATACGAAGATAGTCGATGACGACCCGCGGTAATGTGTGTCGTTCTTCCACGCGCACAAATGCCTTAGCCAATCCACTGAGCTTAATTGCGAGCACAGATACTGAGTACATTCGCTCATTTGCATCCATTTATTTTCGGCCACGACTCTCAATCTTATAGAACTTCCTTAGATGCAACAGTGGAAGAATAAGAAAGAATAAAGTTCGAAGAAAATATATCAGAAGGGAAATGAACACAGAAAAAACTGTAAGGGAAGAGATACAAATATGACACTTAGTTCGACGTGGATATGTAAAAAGCATGCGCAATGACATGGTTAAGAAGAATACTAGAATGGATATGATATGAACGGTAAAAGAGGACGACTATGGAGAAGTTGGTGAGATAACGTAATAGAAGCAATGGAAACACGATTTTTATAGGAAACCACATGTTATGATAGAAAACAATGGCGACTGGGGATAAATCTATGATATGTATCTATAAATTCCTTTTAAACATACTACTTTATGGCCCTTTCTATACTTTTATAGAAGCTGATCTAAAGTAGTTCAAGAGTGTTTGTACTTTTCGAGAAAAAGTAGAATTCAACTGTGTTTATACAATACGAAACATATTTCTTTTACAGTAATATAAATAACAAAGTAACTAACCTTTTGTATGAAATCGAGATAAACTCGGCGCTCGGATGGAAAGCAAATAAAATGGACTATCAGAGCCACGAGACTTCGTCAACCATCAACAAAAAGAATAAATCGGATCACGGCTCAGGCCAAGGTGAAGCGTTATAAACTTTTCTAAGCGCACCAACAATGAAAGTGAGAGTTGTTTATACAAATGACATGACTTGTAACAACAAGCGCAAAGAACGTAAAGCAATGTATGAATATATTGAAAGAAAGGCGCAGAGAGCACAGTTGGGTTCAGACAGTGGGGTCTAGGACTGGGCTGTACAGAGGGGTCGGCCCTTGACGCCCTGTAGGAGAAGAGAGGGTAGAGAGAGTATTCGGCCTGAGAAAGTGGGTTGTCGACGAAGGGTACCTACCATTCGAAGATGCTTTCCACCCCGTCGCGCTCTATGGAAGTCAGAAGTTCCGGACGACAGTCGTCTATTTAGTAACTCACTTAGGACACACCTGCGCGTATGGGTTTTGAAATATCGAGCGGCGGGAAAATACAAGTTAACCAAATTAAACAATACTAGGATAACACAAACAAAGAACTCATTGTGCTTAATTCCATCGCGGTGAAGATTTTACTTTTCAACCTACAAAAGTTGTTTCCACAAAAATATTTCACCGTCGTTTAAATTCACTGATTTCAGTGAAACGCTCGGATGAATTTCTCTTAAACTAGACGTTGAAAATTTTATAAACCCGTTCATGATTAATGCAGACTTTTCATTCGGACAATGCAACTTTCGAGCCAGGAACAAACAACCATTAGCAGCTGAACGAAAGTGGGAAAAAATTAACAACGAGTCTCGTTGTTGGTGGGAATAGGAGGCACGCGTTGTGTATTACGTGGTGAACAACATAAGTTTAGGGCCGAGAAGTAACATTTTGTCCACCTGAACGTAATGAAACATTAGCCGGAAGTGGCTCGCCGCTCTTCCCCCTCCAGGCGGCGTTCCTGTTACCTTTTCTGTTATTACTTTTATGATTATTACTCACCATGATTAAAATCGGCGCCCAGCACGGATATCCCGCTGGAATCTATGTTGCGGACGTGCCGACCTGCAATTCAGAGGAAACTGTTAGCCAAACAGGCGAGGTTGTAAGGTCCGTCATAAAAACTAACTGCCCACTAAAACGTCAGCGATAACATAAAGAAAAATAGTGTGAGTGATACGGTTAACTGTGAATTGGCTCGCCTCGAATTCAATTTCTTTTCTTATTCCTTACATTGTGTACGTTTTATGCACCGAAGGATAATCGCCTATGGTGCAAGCGTGGGTCTTATAGTTTTTTCCATTTTCGTGTCGACTTATTCGAAGGGAGGTGCTGGTGCATTAGCTTGAACGGAACACTCTGACGTACTATTGGATTTACCTTTTAAACCACGTATTATGCCAAATTTATCTTCTTATCTCCCGGTCGCTCGGGAGAATTTTAACTTTCTAACAGGTTAAATAATCTTAATGAAGCAATACCTATATCTAAACTCACTCAAAAAAGTTAGGAGCAAAACTATTAACAAAATCAAAAGTGTCTATTTTTCAAAAAGAAATAATTTTAACTTTCTAAAGAACTATTTCAAAAGAAAATTAAATTTCCTACAAAAAAGTTCCCTACTACTTTTAACTAAAAATGCATATTTTTTGAGTTAAAGTCAAAAAACCAAAAAGTGACCAAACTCTAAAAAACGCGCCCTAAATTCAATTGCACCCCACGATTTTTCCTTCTCTACATACCACTTGAACATACGAAACGATAAAATTGCTTCAACGTCTTATAGCTCCTTTTATCGCTACTTTCTTCAACATACTCAATAGCCTATTGGGAGTTGAGACCAAAAGAGGCCAAAACTAGGCGTAAAAAGTCTACATTGGTTGAAAAAAACTTTTGAACAACAAGAACAGCACACTGCACGTTGCAGTCATTACTGATTATAAAATCAATTTTCACTTTTCCCACCTTCTAATCAAAGCCTTGACAAATCAGGGTGAGAAATGTTTCGATAAACGACACGCCTTATAACAAAATATGAATATAAATAGAAAGGGGAAAGGCGAGAAGAGGACAGTGTGGTCCAGCACAGTGTTGTCCAAGGGGTTGTGGAGACAGTGTCGGCCGGTTGGGGAGGAGAGAGTCTAAGGCGGTCTGTCGATGAAGGGTCAGAAGGGAACCTACCGCCCCGAAGATGCTCTCCGACCCGTCGCGCACTGTGGAAATCCGAAAATCCCGACAAGCAGCTCTATTATATTCTATAGTCTATATATTCTATAGTCTATTATAAGCTTTACCCCCTGTGGCTACCAACCCCCTCCCTCAGTGGTGGAGGCTCCGTGTCGCCGTAGCCGTGACACAAGGTGGAGAATTTCTCCACCGCTGAATTACTGTGAGTTTCCCCAAAGTTCGATTGGTCGAAGCGGTCCTGTGGATCTCCAGATTTGACTTCAATGGACGTTTTCTTCTAGGGTTGTAATAAAAATTTAGGCCAAATTTAAGCAAAGGAACACCTTTTGGCGGTGAAGAAGAACTGCTGACAAGAGTGATGGCCGCTTGCACAAATGTGCAAAATATGGCTGGAGAATTTCAAACGATAAGTTAATCGATCTCAGTCTAGTCGAGAGTCTCATTTCCGGGTCGCCCGGGAGAATTTTAATGCTCTAACTATTTAAATAACTTAAATAATGAAGCAATACCTATATCTAAACCCATTCAGAAAAATTTAGAGATAAAAATAATAAAAAAAAATAATAATTTCAATTTTTCATTTGTTTGTTATGGGGTTTTGAATTTATTTCAACAAAAAGGAAACAATTTTAACTTTCTAAAGTACTATTTCTATAGCAAATTTAATTTCCTACAAAAGAGTTTCCTGTTAATTTTAACTAAAAGTGCAGAGTTTTTGAGTTGAGCCTAAAAGTCTAAAAACCAAAAAATGACCAAACTTTCCAAAACGCACCACGCGTCTACATCGGCTGAAAAAGAATTTTCTGAACAACGAGCACAGCACACTGCACGTTGCAGTCATTACAGATCATAAAATAATTTTCACCTTTTAGCCTTCTATTCGTAGTCAACCATTTAAAATTTTATTCCTCCATTTATTGAACTATTTTCGTAAAATACGTTACCAAGCTACGATAAAATTTATTGCACGTATGTATATGTACCTATACATAATTTTATTACGTTATCGCGCTTCGGATCGGCATTCGCAAACTAGGGCTCCATTTTATTATTCCAACGTAATAAATTATACCTCAGTAGGTTGAGATAGATAGCCACTGAATCCCCCCGTTCGCGGCCATAAAATGACCGTAAACTAGAACCGTTCTGGCCGATTTAAACGTATGCTAATAGAAGCCTAGAAGAAGAAAAACAGATGAATATTCACAGGTCGGTTATAGTTCTCTCTTTTCCTGCCAATGGCTTTCGTAGTCATTAAAATATCATGACGCAACCGACTGAAGGGCAAACAGTAACAATCGACACGTGTTTCTGCTTGTCAGCTTCATCAGGAAGGTTTAACTACGGTTAAATTAAAAACCAACAGTGTTATTTCCTTCATGCTACATCATGGTATGTAACAATGTCCCTTTTGTTAGTACTTGACAATCTTTCCAGTCATTGTGTTACTTTTTCAAAAATAATTCCCAATTTCGTATTCATTCGCTTTAAGATGGTTTACAATATAGCAAAATGAGTTGAAACAATCGACAAGTGTTTTTGCTTGTCAGCTTCATCAGGATGGTTTAACTACGGTTAAATTAAACAACTGCAGTGTTGTTTTCTTCATGCTACGTCTTGGCATTTCACAATTTTCCGTTGGTTGGTACTTGGCAATCTTTCCAGTTATTGTGTTACTTTTTCAAAAATAATTCCCAATTTCGTATTCATTCGCTTTATGATGGTTTACAATATAGTAAAACGAGTTGAAACAATCGACACGTATTTCTGCTTGTCAGCTTCATCAGGAAGGTTTAAATACGGTTAAACTAAAAAACTACAGTGTCGTTTTCTTCATGCTACGTCATGGTATTTCACAATTTCCCTTTTGTGAGTACTTGACAATCTTTTCAGTTATTCAGTATTAATTTGCATTAAGATGGTTTACAATATTGCAAAATGAGTTTAAATACTCGACACGTGTGTCTGCTTGTCAGCTTCATCAGGAAGGTTTAAATACGGTTAAATTAAAAAACTACAGTGTCGTTTTCTTCATGCTACGTCATGGTATTTCACAATTTCCCTTTTGTGAGTACTTAACAATCTTTTCAGTTATTCAGTATTAATTTGCATTAAGATGGTTTACAATATTGCAAAATGAGTTTAAATACTCGACATGTGTGTCTGCTTATCAGCTTCATCAGGTAGGTTTAACAACGGTTAAATTAAAAAACTACAGTGTTGTTTTCTTCATGCTACGTCATGGTATTTCACAATTTCCTTTTTGTTAGTACTTGACAATCTTTCCAGTCATTGTGTTACGCGTGTGTGTCATTTTCGCATTAATTCGCATTAAGATAATTCACAATATAGCAAAATGAGTTGAAATAATTTTTACTTGTAGCTCCCAAATTAAATACAATTTTCTGAAATAAAAGAAAATGTTAAATCATGAAATATCCCGCATGTTATTTTTTTTTGGCCAAAATTCTTTATCGTAATGGGCATGATATCAGCTGACTTATAAATTAATACAGTTTGAATTTTTCATTTCAGACGATAATGAGCTGAATTTGTGCTCGTAGGGAAATCAGTGATTTAAAATATGCGTAGGTAACTCTAGGGATTATCACTAAGAAGCACGTGTGACTGAAGGAAGATCATTAAGAAATTTCAGAAGATCTCTATGAAGTTCGTGAAGAAACGGTGATTAGGAAAAATATCCTGAGAAGATTAATGGAAATAACCGTAAAGAAACGAGGAAAAATTAGGGAATTTCCACAAGGAAGCTAGGAAGCTTGGGAGAATTTAAGGGATGAAACAGTGCCTAGACAGGAAGTTTAAGACGACTCCCAAAGTGTTTGAAGGAATCTACCTACTGATTTATACAAGATTGTCGAAATGATTAGGGATAATCACTAAGGAGATCGGGAGGAAATTTATAGCGATTGAACGAAGATGTTTTGGAAGGTTTGGAATCACTACTGAAAACGAATTAGAGAAAATCCTTAGGTAGATTGAAGAAACTTTGGGAAAATCTATGGGAAGGATTATGAGAAGAAGGTAATTTATCATGGGAAGAAATTGGAGATCTACGAAAGATTGTCGGAAGGATTCGGACTATCACTTAGGCCGGGTGGAAATTTGTAGTGATTCACCGAGGATCGTTAGATAAAATCACTACTGAAATCAGGGTTAACAGAGATTAAAAGAAAATCCTTTGGAAGAGTAAGGAAAAATAAAGTTTTGCAGACCCCACACGGAAGAATACCAGTGAAATCAGGAAAATCCACAGTGCTTTCAAAACATCGGCAGGAAATTTAGGACTGTCTCCATGGAATATGATCCGAAGTTACTACTCATTTTTGGCAGGTAGTAGAAAGGATAGGAAACTATCACTAGGGAAGATCGCGATGAAGGTTAGATGAAATCACTATTGAAATCAACTTTTGTGTCAACCGTTATAAAATGGGACTTTCTTTATGTAGCCATATAACGACCCAATATGACTGGAAAAATATGTTTCATACACGTTAAGATATGTAGCTTCTTATGTGTTTCTTAATTTCGACCTGACACGCCAGGAGAAATTAACAACTCTACAGAGCCTTCACAAATAATCGAAATTATACAGCAACCACGATTTAAATCCAACTTAACCGGAGAGAAGTAACGAGCTGCGGCGCTATTTGTTTTCAATCCGAGCCGGGTTTAAGGCCTGAAACTTGAATTATCTGTTGCTCGAGATCGGGGCCCTCGGGTGAATTTTTGGTGACTTCTGACTTAATTAGCTGTCGCGATGGAGATTTATAAGCGGCCTGGGGTGATTCACGGGTCGCGGTCCGGGAGGGGGCGGGGTAAGGGGGGAAAAAAGGGTTGTCACAGGGATATTTTTTTCGGGATCCCGGAAAATACGCGGGCGCCGTCAGATATTCCAGATTAGAACGTTCAAGACTGCGACTTGCAATGGAGTTATGGAGTCGCGGATAAGGATGGAGGAGTCGCAAATAGTGGAAGTCGATTGTGAGAGTCCCGACTATTGGCTGACTGCTGTATGTATGATTAAGAGTCTTACCTTGAGAATGTGGATTGTGGGAGTTACGACTAGTGAGAGTCTCAGCTAGGGGAAGTCGATCGTGAGAGTCCCGACTATTAGCTGACTGCTGTATGAATGACTGAGAGTCTCAACTAGAGGATGTCAATTATGAGGGTTACGATTGGTGGCACTCTTAGCTAGTGGAAGTCGACTGTGAGAGTCCCGACTATTGGCTGACTGCTCTATGGATGATTGAGAGTCTCAACTAGAGGGTGTCGATTTTGAGAGTCCCGATTAATCAGAGTCGTTGAAGAAATGAACGATTATACCCAATCTGCGTGGTCGCAATTATCCTTAGACTCTCTAATGCGCTTGTGCGTGTGGAAGAACAAAACACACTACCACGGATCGTCACCGACTCACTACTGACTTTGTTTCGAACGTGCACTGGTGTAAGAATCTGAGATCCTTGATCAATGAAACATGAAAGAGAAATGTTCATTGTGCTCACAATGTTTCTTAATCAAGACAATTAAATCTTACCTAAATACGTTTGAAACATGAGCACTAAAGTACTTTTCGTTTGGACCCTAAAATTATGCCGAAGATCCCAACTAGACACCATCAAAATATTTCCCCGAATTTCCTCCGAAATATTCAGGAAGCTAACAAGGAAATTAACGTAAAGTTTCCGTAGAGAACGAAATTTGGTAAATTTAGCTCGCTAGCGACACTTTTACATATAACTTGTCTATATTCCCTGCTTTAACCATGAAGACAGGTTGCGGTTAATGTTATGTTTAGCATCCTCCTACGACGACAAAACAATTACTATCGATTCCGTCGGTTCGTCGTTGCTCGTGTCAGCTACAGTTTGCACCTCCTCCGGGAAGAGACGACACGAGGATCGTGTGCGGAACTAATGAGGACAAGAGGACAGTGGCTAGAGTGAGAGGATATTCAAGTTTGGGAGCGTCCAAAACGACAAAATAAAGGGAATTTGTGCCTGGAACGTGTAAAATATGAACGATACCACGTCAACACATTTAAATTGCGCCGTCCTTAGTTTAGCAAATAATTATTTCAGATCAGTTGAAGTACATTTTCTCTTGGGAACTAAGGAAAAAGGAATGTTGGAATAATGGTTTGGTTTTACAAAATTTGAGGAAATTCGAAATGTGATGATTTCTTCTACCAAGCCTCTTCTACCAAACACTATTTTACTTGACTGCTTTCTCCATTTTCCCTCTCTCCCAAACCCTAGTAAATGCTTACTACGAATCTATTACACACGAGTAGATAGTCTAGCCCGATTCGGCGACAAAATCCCCTACATAACCTTAGTTATGCAAAAGACGTTTGCGCGTCACTCCCTGAGGGCGGAGCCCTGCGCCTTCTTGCCTGCGCCTCAACAGAAATAGCGCGAATTCCCCTCCTTTTCGAAACATTTAATGTCTCTTCAGCAGCTAAAGGAGCTCACAGAGCATTGGGAAGAATATAAAACATACATAAGGCTTCAAATGGGAGGAACTCAAGGAATCCATCAGGGAAAATGTTCTTGAAGCAAACAGTATAGAAAGATCTCAGCGAAAGAGTAGATGTATATATAACGTTGCTAAGGCATTTTATTAGACAAATTTCTATTATCCATCTTGTAAGCAAGACCATCAAATCTACTCGTGTGTTTAAAAGTTCACAAAAAGAATACGAAAATAAACAAAGAGAATACATTAAATAAACGTTTACCATTTACTTTCCTATACATTTCGCCATGGAAATGAAAACAACAGTTTGCCTTGTCTGAATATTAAAGTGGTGAGGACTATAAGTGATCGTTTTGTTTCCTCGATGTGTAGAAAACTTTGATACCGACATGGACATTTCTTATCTCTATTACCTTCTGATATCGCAGGAAATGGCAGCATTTATTTACCTATTCAATCGACTCTGTAGTATCCCATTGACCAAGGGGGACGTTAAATTGGAATTAGCCAATATTTGCCACAAGGCGGACAAAAATTGTTTCCCCTACCATCCTGTTAATAAACTACACGTCTCCTGCAGAGATTCATATCTTAAAGGCTCGTAATTATGATTTTCCCTAGAGGGGGGATGTCATCGCTTTAAGCAAAAAGCACTTTTAAGTACGGCTATATAGATGTGTCTGATCAAATGAAGCCGTATAAGACTTGCCTGAGGCTAGGAGTAATTTAGTATAGAAAGTTGGGGGAGCCCTAGGGGCATTGCCCTAGTAATTACCTACGTATAGAGCAATGGTAACCAACCACAAATTAAGCATAACACGATTCGGGGAAATGTTGGTGTCGAAACATTTGGGGATCACACTGTAACGAAGCTAATTTTTCGTGAACCGTTGGTAGGCAACTTTACCTACAACTCCACTTTTCCCTTAGTACACCCAGTTCTCCGCTTAATATATCTTCGCTCCATGGCCTGTATTTGCTTGCACGTTATTCCCCTAGGCCGCCTAATTAAACCTTGTGTAACGTTGGCCCCATCTCCATTATCACTGTTTCGTCTCGAATGATCTACTCAATAAAAAGCCGCAACTGATCTTATCGATTATTTTTGGTGATAAACCTCCTCCTATCGAGAAATCTCGGCCGGCAGTTTCATCCTCGGACTCGTTTTTGCGGCAAGTTAAACCGTCCCGGACGTGTTAAAACAGAATCGCCTCGCGTCCAGCCAATAAAAACCAAATGAAAAGAGAAAAAAACAGTGAAAGAGGGAAGTGATGATGGGGGACGGGAAGAAGCTCACTTTCTCCAACTGTCCAAGTGGAATCGCTGATATCTTAACGCATGAAACAACTTCTGCACCGCAAATCATCGAGAAAGAGAGGGAGAGAAGGACTATCGGCGTATATCAACGGAACGTGTACGGGAAGAAAGAGAGTAAGAGAGAGAGAGAGGAAAAAATCCCATCTCGATAACTCCATAATTCTCGTATGAACGGCTCAGTTTTCCCCCCATTCCCGCAACATCTAGTGGTTCCTTATCTTAGGTCCCTATCGAACGACCGGGTCCGAACGAAAATTCCCCTCCCTATAAAAACAAGCGGCCCTTTCAATGCCTACCGGATATCGGATCGTTTTTCGGCTGGGAGGGGGGAAAACAGGGAGAACTCGTCCTTATAATACACCTAGAAAAATAAGTCCTCCTCTTCGCTGCGGTAACGGTGAAAGTGGGTATTTGGAATGTACTGTTATTGAGAACCTTGACCTGTATTTGCTTGCTTTAATGGGAGTGAGGGCTCAAAAAGTTATTTTGTTAAATATTCGAAAATTTGAAGGGTCAAAATCAAAATTGAATTGAATCGATCATAACATGATTGTTATGAAAAATTGGTATGTTTTTGATTTGAAAACTAATGAATGAATGAAACATTTGAAATGTTCCATAATATAATTGAAACAGTCATTGATTACATTTGTATTACATTTTTCCTTAGGAACTTTAAGACTAAAATAAGAAAATGTGACATAAAGTCCTTTTTCGATGATTTCAATAATTTTTCCTAAATTTCATAAGTGCAGTGAGGCGGCCACATCGCACGTTTGTATTTCATGTCTTGTCAAAACACTATCCTTAAGTTATTCCTTGTTTTTTATTTCCAAACAATCAAAATTTCAAAGGAAAATTGAACCGCAGACATTACATTTAATGCAATCTAAAATAAACGGTAGCATCATAGTTACTTTACATTTTTTAGTTATTTTACATTATTCTGTTGTTCAAAAACTACTGTTTTAATTTCCAAAAGGGGAAGTGTCATAATAGTGCCCATACATCATTTTGACACATTTGTGTTGCCTAAATACTCGTAACATTCTATTCTCAAAATTTTTAATTTTTTTCAATTTCCAAAATGACATTTCTAGCAGCCATTTTACTTAATAAAGAGTATAGATTTTTTGGTATCAAAACATTTCCTTACATATCATTAACCCCCCTTCCAGTTGGATTATCGAACCATTTATATAAAAGCAAGTATTAATTTTTTGCCAACAACCTGCGGTGGGCATAAAGTCATTAACAATAAAAAAAAAAAGAATGGACGTGAAATCATTCAGAAGGATCAAAATGTAAAAAGATGATTAACTTGCAGGAGGTCTAAGGGAATGATACGATGTCATCGTAATTAAAAATTTAAATCAGCATCAATTAGTGAGTCACACAACTATCAATAATTTAGGGTTTGTTAACCCTAATTTCGTAGGGTTTGTTAGCCTCAATACATTTCGTAAAGGAATGACAAATGACGTACATATCAATAGCTTGGCGCTGTTTTGACTTTTAAACTTTAATTTATTATATATAGCAATGCCACGTGTACGGAGGAAATACTGGTTGACGAGGTCGAAATGTAATTGTAAATTTGTAATTATGATGGTCTCATTGTACTTGTTTAAATGTCGAAATCAATTATGCTACCCATAATAAAGCAAACGTTCTGTTATGACAACATATGTCGAGTTCCCTGGTTTGTATACATTTCACATATAGTTAGTAATATTGATAGTTTTGTCATCAGGCTAAATTTTAAGCACGTTGGTATTACACTGTTAATTCTGAGAAAAGCAAGATTTGTCATACTTAAGTAAACATTTGTAGATGTACAAATGCTTTTTCTATGCACTAGAGTGGAGAAGAAGTACCGAAAGTTATCAACCAAGCACACATTGCTAATGATGGGATGGTGATTCTCTCTTTACTTTATTTGAACCATTCAACAGTTCTTTGGGTACATCTTTGGATATAAAGTGGTGCTATGCTATGATTTCCATATAAACGAGGTATAATTTTATGGCTTATTAGTGAGACATTAACTGATCACAAGAGCAGGAAACTATGCATATAAAATTACAAAAAATATGCGCATACATATGCACTTTTTTCGCTACAAATATGAAAAAAACTAACACATTCGCTAAAAGTAAAAATAGGTGTTTTCATGAAAGTAATTAAAATACAGAAAAATTAGTTACCAAAACAATAAACAACATATGTTGCCCGAAATTTTATTAACAAACGTACAAGAACTAAAATATGCCATTTTAGTTCAATTGATTAAAACACGGATTAATTAATTAAAATGCAATAAACAAATTAATTTTCCTCAAATCTTTCAATAAAAAATTTGCCCTGTATCTCTATCCCTTAAACATATGGGTTTATCGACCACAAAAACAACGTCATATAATAGATACTGTCATCTATACTACCCGTGATCCTAATCTACGTCATTACCAAGGGGCTTGTTATGGAAAATAATGGATCTCCAGGTTATACTCTCAATAATTTTTAATGTCAAAATAAAAGTGATTTATGTACAACTTTTATATTAATATTGTCCTGACCACGATATTTACATAACTCTCAACAAAACAAGAAACGAGATCAAGGATCAGGCCAAGGTGAAGCGATATTAACTTTTATAAACAAGCTGATTATCAAGGTGCGAAATGTTTCGATGAACGACACGCCTTATGCCAACAAACGCAGAGAACACAAAACAAAATACGAATGTAAATAGAAAGTGGAAAGGCGAAAAGAGGACATATTCAACAGAAATGCCATAGGCTAGTGAGAGGACGAGACCAAAGAGTAAAGAGACCAAGGAGGGCGCTACTGGAGGACTAGGAAAAGCAGCGACCATCACGAAGAAGGAGGACAACCACCAGGAAGAGGACAGTAACCACATCAACTTACGGAGGAAGAAGACATAAACACAGAGGGAGAAGTAGGGAGCCAGAGGCTCAGCCTAGGAGTAAGTGAGGACAGGAACAGCTGTGCGAGAAGAGGACAGTGTTGTCCAGACGAAGAGAAGTTACTTCCAAAGAAGTTACTCTGCCGGCGAGACAACCGAGGAAAACCTATCGCCCTGAAGAAGCTCTCTGACCCGCCGCGCACCGTGGAAATCCGAAGATCCAGAAAACAACCCTCTATTTCTCTATTTCTCTTTTTTCCATTTGTATCTTTTAGTACCCCTGACCTATAGGTTAAAACCATAAACAATGTACCAAATATACAAAGTATGTACTTTAAACAAACGCACTTGTGTATGAACTAATTGGACATATCGAATAAGTTCAAACTTAAGATAATCTTGTGCTGTTTATAAATTTCCCTTTCCATTACTTTCTTTAAAATAATAATTGAGCTAAAGCATTATTTTTTGGAGTAGACTTAAGAAGCGACAAAAATTATATCACTTAAACTTAACACCAGAAGATGAAACTATTAACATTTACGCATTGCCTCAATTTCAAAACGTCCAACAGACCATGCGGCACGTTTCCACTCTCTTGTTGTAAGATAGCAGTTCTTGATAGCATAATTAACGTCGAGAGGAACATTTATCGGTAAAGCCTTTCTCGTAGATTTGAGGAAACATGAAAGCAAAAGTCAACCCCACATTGATTTCACGAGTGACTAAACTAAGTTTAAAATCGACAGTACACGTGAATTCCTCGCTCATCGACTTAGCTTTCGCAGCGTACACCGTAAACTTATTTAAGTGAACTCGATTGCGGTAAACACTAAGAGATCTAATTTCCACAGCTGTTGTTCTCATTAGCTTTCCAGGTTTTCTACACTCTTACCATCTCAAACTACTGCCACTGTTTAATTTCAAAAGCCGTTGGATAAGCCACGTGAGATTAAATTTTATTTTAAGATCACGATTCTACTCAAGAGCTATAATTCGTCGCATTTTATTTGAGACTCGAATTGTGGTACGTGGTACCCGGACCCGATTGTAAAAGACTATAAACGAAGAAGATGAAGAGAGAATAGGTCGTGGTGTAAATTTAAATTACATAATAACGAGGTAAAATTGCCTTAACGGTGGGTAAGATAGGGACTGAAAATATATTTAAATGGTGTATTAAAATAAATTCATTTTACTCTGATCCTGACAAATGTTGGTTCCATAGTTTTTAAAATGTGGCGGCTTTCATTAAACAGAGAAATTGAAATAAATCAAGAAGCAGGTTCAGATGAAGAAATAGCAGTGGATGAAGATACGGGTGTGGTGAAAGACCAGAATTAGGCGAGGAAGAATTGGAAGAAATCGACGACATAGAACCTGCATCGTAATGGCCTAGACACCATATGCAAAAAAGAGAAAAGGAGATGATTTAAAAAATTTTATGGTGTGGAAAAGATTAATTTGTCTGTGATCATTTAAAAATTCCGGTAAGGTCCAAATATCCCAGACGACCATCATCTCCTAATCGGCAATAAAGCACTTCACTTTTCTCCATTTAACAGATATTTTAGGGTGTCTTGTATCACGTTTACTGTAATTTTGTCTCAAATAAAATGCGACGTACTATAAATTCAAAAAGGTGTGATTGAAATGCTTTAGGCGAAGATGTTGAATAATATCTGTAGATGGGGTTAAAGTTAGGTGGAAATATTAAAATGATCAATTTTACGAAATTTTCGTTTAAAAAATTTCAGCCGAAGGGTACTTTGCTTGCATTATAAAGGACACCTTGTATGACGATTTTCAAAAGAGATCTTAGGAATAATCGTTAAAAACAAATTAACATAATTTTAAGGGAAGGGTAGGTATTTATCGTTAACTATGGACCTTGAAAATCTAACCCAAGAGTGTCCACTAGGACAAACAGATCTGAGTGAAAATTGATTTTGTTAATACTAAATTAGTTATTGCATTAATCGCATCAAAGTTTATTGGCGCCGAAAAGATGGCGCCCAAATATCCTCGCGCCTAAATGGAGGCGGCAAATGGCAGCGTCCAAAATATGGCGCCAAAATGGCAGCGCCCAAATATCCTCGCGCCTAAATGTAGATATTTATTGTTAACTATGGACTTTGAAACTCTAACCCAAAGGTGTCCACTAGGACTAAGAGATTTAAGTGTAAATTGACATTGATTGTAAATGCTAAATCAGTTATTAAGTTAATCGCATCAAAATTTTCTGGCGGCAAAATGGCAGCGCCTAAAATATGGCGCCCAAATGTCCTCGTGCCTAAATGGAGGCAGCAAATGACAGCGTCCAAAATATGGCGTCTAAATGGCAGCGCCCAAAATATGTCGCCCGAATTTATTTATCGTTAAACGTTATTTATCGTTATAAATCGTTATTTATCGTTAACTATGGACCACGAAACTCTAACTCAAGGGTGTCCACTAGGACTAAGAAATTTAAGTGTAAATTGATTTGATTGTAACTACTAAATCAGTTATTATGTTAATCGCATCAAAATTTCCTGGCGACGAAAACGTGGCGCCTAAATGTCCTCGCGCCTAAATGGAGGTGGCAAATGACAGTGTCCAAAATATGGCGCCAAAATGGCAGGGCCCAAAAGTAGTTATTTATCGTTAACTATGGACCACGAAACTCTAACTCAAGGGTGTCCACTAGGATTAAGAAATTTAAGTGTAAATTGATTTGATTGTAACTACTAAATTGTAACTACTGTACTGTAACTGAATTGTAACTACTAACAGTTATTATGTTAATCGCATCAAATTTTTCTGGCGTCGAAAAGGTGGCGCCCAAATGTCCTCACGCCTAAATGGAGGCGGCAAAATGGCAGCGCCCAAAATATGCCGCTAAAATGGCAGTGCTCAAATGTCCTCGCGCCTAAATGGAGGCGACAAAATGGCAGCGCCCAAAATATGGCGTCTAAATGGCAGCGCCCAAAATATGTCGCCCGAATGTTCTCGCGCCTAAATTTAGTTATTTATCGTTAACTATGGACCACGAAACTCTAACTCAAGGGTGTCCACTAGGACTAAGAAATTTAAGTGTAAATTGATTTGATTGTAACTACTAAATCAGTTATTATGTTAATCGCATCAAAATTTCCTGGCGACGAAAACGTGGCGCCTAAATGTCCTCGCGCCTAAATGGAGGTGGCAAATGACAGTGTCCAAAATATGGCGCCAAAATGGCAGGGCCCAAAAGTAGTTATTTATCGTTAACTATGGACCACGAAACTCTAACTCAAGGGTGTCCACTAGGACTAAGAAATTTAAGTGTAAATTGATTTGATTGTAACTACTAAATTGTAACTACTGTACTGTAACTGAATTGTAACTACTAACAGTTATTATGTTAATCGCATCAAATTTTTCTGGCGTCGAAAAGGTGGCGCCCAAATGTCCTCACGCCTAAATGGAGGCGGCAAAATGGCAGCGCCCAAAATATGCCGCTAAAATGGCAGTGCTCAAATGTCCTCGCGCCTAAATGGAGGTGACAAAATGGCAGCGCCATAAATATGGCGCCAAAATGGCAGCGCCCAAATGCCGCGGGCCGCTCAAAAATACCCACCGATGTTTGTTTTCTCTCGGAACCATCAAAAATCGCTAGTCAGTCGCCCGCAAAATCTTAAATAAAAATCTCCCGCGATTACGCACGATTCTTCGGCGCGATAATCCCCCGCGGCAGTTTATTTCAATATCCAATTAATTTCAGACGCCGGCCTCGACTTCCTTCCGTGTTCGCGGACTGTGATTCATCGACGAATTCCCTCGAACTCCGTCCAACTAATATTTCCGATAGGGAGGGCAAGGGTGATACCCGGGTCGCGGGATCGTCGGTTATGTAAATGTGCTCGCGTGAGCGAAATACGTTTAAAATAAAATCAGACCGTTCCATCGCTAACCGGGGTAAGTGCGGTTTAAACTTTTTACCGAATGCACAAAATAATAAAGAGTTCCGGTTGTAAGTTTAAAATTTTACGGGCGCGAGCGTTAAGCCGCGACGGGGGGATCGATGGCGGGGAACTACGCGGGATCCATCGAAATGTTTTTAAGAAGGCAAAATGGGAATCAGTGAAGTTTCGATGTCCAATATCGCTTTTTCGGTTCATTTGTGTACTTTTATCTCTGGTCAAATAGATTTAACGGCAGTGTTAATGGAGGATTTCGATACTTTGAATAGAGGTTAAAAATGGGAGTTCCCTTGGACAAACTTGGCAGGTTCTGGGAGGTCTGTTAAACAACTAATCAGCCATTTTTGAAGTAAGAACTTTTCCAAATAAGTAAGTACTTATGCATTCAAAAATAAGTAAGGTGCTTCCAGTAAGGGTTGGTTCAGTTAAAAAACAAAAAAATAACCGACTATATACCGAGCGAATTTAAAAAATAAGTTTTTGCCAATACAAAAATAAAGTATTCAAGTAACGTAAAGTTTAACCTTCCCCCGTATATTTGGCGCGGAGAAATGTTGTTAGTCGCTACAATATATGACTATATATGAAAGGCCTATTAGTATGGGGTATTTGAACAGGTCCACTACAGCCATTAAATTTGAGCGCCAAGCACGTGTTCATTTTCAGTCGTCATTAGAGTTCAGTGGTGTGTGTATGCAATTGCAATTAGTACTTTAAAATGGATTTTTGGAGACCTTTCGACGTGGAAGAAATTAATAATGGCAATGATATAGGCATAATCTCTATATATATAAAAGAAAGTCGTGTTAGTTACTCCACTTATAATTCAATAACGGCTGAACCGATTTAGCTGAAAATTGGCAGGGAGGTAGTTGAGAGCCAGGAGAAGGACATAGGATACTTTTTATCCCGTTCGACAGCATTCCTGTGTGACTTGACATGAAACGTCAGTCACTATAAAACGTGGTATAACAAAAAAGAATCAGACTTGGAATAACAAAACGCAAATGACAGCTATGTAATTGACATAATGACAGCTATGTAATGACGTATGGATGACAATTTGATTTTATTTGTAAGAAATCAATAATAAAACTATTTCTATTAAATAAATAATTAACAATTATAATGTAAAAGTGAACTATAAAACTCGATATGGTTGAAAATTTAGATGAAGTGAAGTTTAATTAATAATGCCGCGACCAAGACGATCGAATCTTTCTCGACAAAGCCGTGATGCAAGAACAATACGAAATACTGCAAATGAAAGGGCTGACTATCGGTAATGGTGAAGTACCTGTCGATGAATCGAGCGGTATAATATCATTTCCAAATAATTTCTGTAATTTTGTCTCATCAAAAGACGAACTTATCAACAATGTATTTCCAGAAATTATTTCTAACTACAAAAATAATGAATGGTTGAGTGAGCGAGCATTTTTAGCGGTTAAAAATAAAGATGTAGATGACCTAAACTATATAATTCAAAATAAGATCATTGGAACAATGTATTCATTCAAATCTATTGACTGCGTCACAAATGAAGATGAAGCCACCAACTATCCAATTGAATTTTTAAACTCTTTGGACGTGCCTGGCTTACCACCGCACAATTTACGCCTAAAGGTTGGCTTCGTAGTAATCATGCTTCGAAACATAAACCAACCAAAACTGTGCAACGGTACGCGTTTGGTGGTTAGAAAATTGATGAACAATGTAATTTACGCTACGATAATGATAGGAAAATTCGAAGGTGAGGAAGTTCTCATTCCGAGGATACCGATGATCCCAAACGATATGCCGTTTGAATTTAAAAGACTTCAATTTCCGATACGTCTTGCATTTGCCATGACCATCAACAAATCACAAGACTAATCCTTAAAAGTTTGTGGTTTAAATCTAGAACATTCATGTTTTTCCCATGGTCAATTATACGTAGCATGTTCACGGGTCGGAAGACCATCTGCGTTGTTTGTTTTTGCGCCTGATAATAAAACAAAAAATGTCGTGTATCGCAAGGTACTTAAATGAAGAGCAATCTATGAACTAAAATACAGAAATAATTATGAATGATTAATGTAGGTATTTAATTTTTTTCTATTTTTTTCCAATTAAAAAACAAAAAAAACTGCTTATTTATTGCAATTAAGGCGGAACAAAGTTCGCCGGGTCAGCTAGTACACGATACAAATAAGGCCACAGAAACAAATGAGGCACAAATTTGGGAATTTTCCTACAATGAGAATTTCCCTAGAAAATCGAGAAGAGGATTTTTACCAACCAGAGGCGCTGGAAAATCAGAACGTTCCTTCAAACAATACAACCTATAAATATCGCATATCGCGATATTTACATATCGCTTCCCCTACACCTACAAACCACCCGTCTCTTGCATGAACACAACAGATGCGAGTCATTATGCTGCAGGCTTTTCAGCATTCTTTCTTCTTCCAACAAATGTAATCTTAAACGTTTCTAATTTGTCCACATATACAGAATGAACTACTTCCCTTAGTGAATCATAAATAATTTATAATGGACATATTTGTATTTGAACCCTTGCGTGCAGCGGCTAGTAAAGCACGAAGCACAACAGTAAGGCATTTACAAATTCTCTAGAATTAGAGGAAAACTAACCAAAAGTTCACTTTCGATTTTGGTGGGGTAACTTTAAGATAACTCTCCCAGATCAACCATTATTAGAGCCATGGATTACTTTGCACCAAACAGTTCGAATATATCTGTTTAATAACACACATTGATGAACACTGAGCGCTCATTTTATCGCTCTGGAATTAACTTTTCAGCACTTCAAACTGAACTGGCCGGGAAACAAATTTCCGCCATGCTCTGCAACGTTAAACTGAATTATAATCAGGAATATGTTTTTAAATGTTATAAATCCACTCTAAAAGCGATCAGAGGTAATATAAGCTTGCTCAGATTTGCCATGATTTGAAGCTGAGGAAAATATTGAAACGGACATGCCGAAGGGAAAGTCACTGCCATTTTCAACAGTTTGCCTATATTTTAAATGCCGAACTCGTGAAGGTCTAAACACCATTAGTTTCCTAGGCACTGTTCTCACAAAGAGATAATGTTCTCTTTATAACTTTTCCAACGTCTGTTGGTAATTGCATGTTATATTATCACGACCACGAGATTTCCACAGCTATCAACAAAACATGAAATGTTGTCACGGCTCAGGCCAAGATGAAGTGATATAAACTTTTATAAACGCGCTGACAATTCGAGGTGAGAAATATTTCGATAAACGACACGCCTTATACCAATAAGCGCGAAGAACCCTAGTTGTGCTAACGCCCTATGGAGTGGAGGTACTAGGGTTGGACATTTCATTTCTTTGAAAAGTTGCTTTTCGTTTAATTCTCAATCTGCCATCATTCTTAAAATGTAGGCGCCATTAATTTTATCCCGAACTGGTCGCGCACCTCGTGTCCAGGTAGATCACGTCTTGGTGCTCGAAGATTTCATGGCTTAGAGCCGTAAATTCCTGAAATGGACTTTAGGCCCCTATTGGGCAATAGTGAGACAAATTGACTTGACTAACTTTCATACTTTTGTGTTTCTGCATTTGTAATTAAATATATGCTTGAACAATAAGATATGGAGATCTGTACCTCATTACCGCGCAATGTTAAGACATACCGGAAAGAAGCATGTCTAACCCAACATGGTCTACTTCCATAGATGCATCATATGAAATATTCGACAATTCGAATGAAGAAAAGGAGGAGACCATCATGAACAAGACGTACGGAGAATGTTAGCAAACAACTGGGTGTCTTCGCACTAGGAATGGGAAAGGGGAAGAGACGAACACCAACAGGAACCTAAAGAAGCGTTGCCCAAGTTAGAAAAGGAACAGTAACGAAAGTAGAGACGTGGGCTGTACATGATGAACGCGTGGTTGAACCTCCGCGGTCGAAGAATGACTAGAACAATTACACACATTTAAACAAGGACATTGAACATACCGCAAACCCTAGAAGTTATCTCAACACCTGGTGAGGGTTGAATCTATTCTGGTTCCCCAGGGCTTCGCAAATGCCTGGTAATTTAGCAACACGAACAAGAACCGAGAGAAGCATTGCCAAAGTCAGAAGAGAGATACGACGTGGGCTGTACACGATGAACGCGTGTGTCAACCTCAGAGGACATAGAAAGAATCTCGACTGCATGTGTGCTGGGTTCACACCTGCACACTTTAAGAGAAAGGACCAAAAAATGAACTTAACCAGAACAATTACACGTTTGGAACAATACTAGTTAAAAATCTTGTCGGTATCATCCTTAAACTAATCACTTCGATTTTCGACACAATACACACATTTGCCTACCGAACCACTTTTCGAGTAGCGTAGGTAGTCGCTTTCGAAAGCCACAACAACCCAAATTAAAACCTCCCCCAGCCCCGCTCGCCCTCACTACGGTGGCCCTATCACACCCCGGCAATTCGAATCCCAGCGGCAAATGTTCCCGGGAAAGCGACTATCGGGAAAAGAGGAGAATAACACGAAGGGAGATATCATCGGTTACACGTTCGAAATTGGAATTAGTAGCATTAGTAGCCGGAGTAACACCAGCGCGATACCGACGCCCTCTGAGAGAGAGGGAGATTATTAAATTCTCCCCGTGAAGATCGTCACGGGAAAAAATTGAAATCGCCTGGTTTCCCGTTGAGGAAATATTTCGTGGTTGTTATTAACCAGGCTCGAATCGGCATGCAAATTAAGGGACGATCGATGCGCCTACTGGTAAGAACGTTTCGATTTTAACGAAGCAAAAATGCTTGCCATGCGTGGTGATTTTTTTTAACTCGACTAGGAACTATTATGAAAATTGCGTTTCAGTAGTAAAGATTGCATTTGCTCGGTTTACATTTTTCATTAAGGGCAGTTCGCGTGTGTGCATTCATATTGAATAGTAATCATCTGGTTAACCGGCCGTTAACGTTTTATAGCGCAATAAACAAACTGATGGGAACTAAGGTAATTTGCCTAATTATCCCAAAAAAATAAGAGGACTTACGAAAATTAGCTGAGGCAGTAAATTGGATACTTCCTGTAAGTTTTGTGGACGTGGCCCAAAACGAATATTTCAGTAAAATTTTATTTTGCCATTAACTGTTATTGAGAAAAACTTAATAACCCCACGATTGTTTTAAGTAGCAATGCAAGTAACATTACAATTTACGCCTGGATTATTAAGTGCGTTTATGAAAAATCTACAAAATATTGTATCGTAGTACTAAACACCCTTGATTTTACCTCTTATTACGTACTAACTACAGATTGCTTATCTAATCACCACAACTGACACCTAAGGGCTTATTATTTTTTTTAGAAAAATGTAGAAGAAAAGAAAGAAGAAAACATTATTTAAATCAGTTGTTTGATCAAAAAACCGCGACATCATTACACCCCAAAATAATATTGATTAATTTTAGTTAATTGCTGAAAGAATCCCAAGTTCCCTTCGGGAAGAATCCAGTACATTCCGCTTTTGGCAAAATGAGTGAAAAATGGATCTGATGGAGAGCCTGCGGTAACGATAATTAACAATTCTTACGAAATGTTACCCTTGTTTCTATTTACATGGGCCCATTCCGCGAGGAACACAAATATAAAATCTACATACACATTACGTATGTATTGTCTCCATTGGTGTTGTTCTAATGAATTCGTCATATAAAGCAAACTCAACAGAGACAATTCCCCCCTTGAATAAAATAAAACCTATTGAAATTGTTTCTATTTCCACATTCTTCACTGATGATAAAATGAAAAAAGCACCACCACTCGTAGTTTAGGGCTTCAATATTTCCCCGGCGGGACCTTTTGAGACAGCTAATAGACCGCCAGAGAATAAAGTAGCAGAAATAAATGTCAAGTCGAACATGTTTTCCAGAGTAAATGTTTCTGGCTCTCCCATCAAATGTAGAAACTCGCGTCGCTCGTACGATACCGGAATTGGCGAGATTATTAATAATTGATTTCCAATTTTATTGAAAGGACACAGTTTTGGGATGGAATCTTTTTGGGAAAATTCCGTGAAGTCAAATTTAATTTTCGTTCCAGCGGCTTTAAGCAATCACTGAGGGAAAGACCACAGTTTAAAGGGAACATCACTATCGACGTTTTCTAGGTAACGCTTACAAAATGAACCAAAAAGGAAGCGGTTTGTAAATTATCATTCAACTTTGTGTTAATAGTTAAACACCTATTGTTTAACTATTGCTTTAATTTCCTGTAGTACTTTAGTTTTTCGTTGCAAAGGAAATGTTTGGGAAAAGAGACAGCGAAAGGGAGCGCAGAATCCTACATTAGTGCGCGTACGAAATAAAATCTGTAATGAGTCGGTGACGATCCGTAGTAGCGTGTGTTTCGTTCTTCAAGCGCATAAGTGCAATAGTTTTAAGGATCACTGCGCTGACAGTGCCTGGATATATTTGTCCATTTACATCCATTTATTGGCAAACCTTTACTTTTTTCCGGATAAAATTTTGATAAAAGTTATTGATGATTGGAAAGTACATGAAATAACTGGTTCGATAACATCAATTATAATTTTAGGAAATGATCCGTTCAAAAGTTATATCCTTTTGAAAATGCGATTTTCCATAAGCGATTAACTGCATGAGAATTAAAAATTCACCACTGATGAATAAAAAACCGTGAAAAACGATGTGCCCATTCAATTTTCATTTTTCCTTTTACTCTTTGAGAAAAAAATTATTTTTCGACTTCTAACCGATATAGCAAGTATGATATTCCTCAATAACACATATTAATGACCAAATTATTATGGACATGTCCATTTTCATCGAATTTTCCATGCATTTCACAGGGAACATGAAAATAATCGCAGTATGCTACACGACGAATAGCACTAAAATGGTAGTGGTTAATCGACCGAGGGGAACGGATTGAAACCGTATTAATTTGTAATTCTGCTTGTTTTCCCTTTTAGAAATATTATAAACTAACAATTTCTGTGCAGAAAGCAGAGTTAGGTTAGGCGGTTTGGTTCTGTGGGTTTAAAAAAAAACGTTATAAAGTACGACATACGATATAAACGACGACGGTCGATTAGCCACTACCGAATCTCCGCTAAACACACCCGCATTTAAAATTTTAAAATGGCGAATGCGAGAAAACCGCGCCGTTTATAATCGTTTTTTCGCTTTTTTCTCCATACTCTCTTCACGAAATTTGAATATCGGAGTAACGGTGAATAATCAAATGTTACTGTTATCGTTTAACCCACGACCAATAAAATGTGATAACATTTAACAATTTCACTTTGAAAAACGTTAAATTTGGCAAAACTTCACAATTTAATTTTTCTCTCAAAAACTGCCGATTTCTTAAAGAAAAAATTATTTTTTCCAGCACCCTAATACTGTCTTTTTTTCCCTAAATAAATTCCCATTTTTGAGATCGACCAGGAAGAAGGAAAATCTTTACCCATTTATTTTCAGCCACGACTCTCTCTAGTCGGGACTCCCACAGTCGATTTCTACTCGCTGAGACTCTCAATCATTCAATCACATACACACATTCATATACATATTTATTTAATTTTATATTTGTAAAATCTTTTAAAGATCTAATTTGTATGTGAATTGTGCCTCGACCCTGACTTAAAACGAATTATTACTTCTGAAGGTTCTTATGCCGCTCGGCATTTTCGCCATTGTCCTTTTAGGCCGAATATACTAGGCGATTTGGTCCAATAGGACTGTTTCATTAATTTCCCAATTCCACACGGAAACAAAAACATTTTCATCCATTTTCGACGTAACACCAATTGTCTAATTATTGTTTCAATCTCGTGTAGTGGCGACGGTGGGTATAGAAATAAAAGTTCGGCTAGGCACAGTCGAACAATCCTGCAATTTAGAAAAATATCGCCGTGTGTTTAAACTCCCGTGATTTATTTATGGAACAAGTTCGAACTGTATTTAAGGTACCGTGCGCAACTTTACAGTCGGGTTGTAAAAAAAGTACCAACAAAAACGAGTACAAATGTGGAGGCCATTTTGGAAACGCAACAAAGTATGTAAATCGGGAAATATTGTAGAGTTCCTATTAAGAATCGATTCCGACATGCTGGCGACTTTGATTAATTAACTCTATTAATTGCTCATTAAAATTCGGAACTTAACTCCGGTGGCTAAATGTGGTGTCTATAAATTAATTCACTAATATAAGCAATCGCATATTTACTTGAACCGTTTATAGAGTTAAGAGAATAACAGGAAACTATTAACCTTTTTAATTTCGTCAACATTGAATTAGTAATGTGTTACGATCGATTCTTCCTTAATATACCTTACTTAGCGGGCTAAGGACACGGGGCTCTACATTGATGCTCGTTTTTCCTTCTCGTTTTTTCCATCTTTTCTTTAAAAATCCCAAGCAGCCGACTTTGTCCATGCTTTGCATAATTTTTGGAATATTTCTCAAGTATACTACTGTACATAAATAAAATACTTTTATATAGTGCCTGGCGCAGCAGGTACTAATATTATTACCTTGGTTAATTTATTACTTAACTTGATTTGCTTTTTAATATCATTATTCCACCATGGTGAATGTTTTTAATATTATTTGCTTTTCCCCTTAAAAGTTCCATGCTTGCTTTTAGTAGACTGTTCGCTTGAAACTTTAAGAATATAAAATATTAAGTTACTAATTTATTAACTAATTACATGCTTAAATTTCCAAAAGCTGCTTGCAGTTTTACAGATTAGCTTCATTCTTCAGATTAAATACTGCCTGGGGTGCAACTTACATTGTGTGACAAAAATTCCTCATTTTAAACCAGAGATTTAAATTTTTGAAGGATTCAAACAACCTTAATATTTCTAATTTGCATTTTTCAACTTATATCACAAACAAAATTGGGATAAAAATAGTAATCTATATTTTCACGTACGCCCATCAGCAATTTTACTCCTGACAAACAACTGATACACGAACGATATTAACTCCCCTTTTATAATTAGTTTACTTTAGTGTTCGAACTTTTAATTATACGTGCAAACAGAACCTTCGCCGCATTCAACCGTGACGACACAGGTCTGATAACAGCAGGTGAATGGAAATGATACGATGGCGGAAAATGACATCAGAGGGAAATTTATGAAATAAAATGTGTATGGAGAAATTTGAAATTACATAGAAAATTAGGGAATGAGCCATTCTCTGCCAAATTGTTCAAGAAATTATTTTTTGCTAGATTTTCACTGTCAGAGAGCAAGAAATCAGGGATGTATCCACAGTATATTTTTCTCATATGGTGCAAGTTCTTAGGACAATCTCAAGAGTAAAATGACCATTAGAAAAAATGCTATAAATGAAAGTTATAGGTATTAAACTGCTATCTCAAGTGAAGAAGTCTGAAATGAATCACTAAAGCATAAAATTTAAACAAAAAATTAAAAAATCTGAACATTTTTAAGTCCAGTGTTCTTTAAGACGATTTAAAAATGTTTTAAGCAAAATTTATAGGGATTAAGTAGGTAGGCAGGTTAATCAGGTTTTTATGTCGCCGGCTGTGTCCTCCCCAAGTGACGATATACCGAGGGATCCCCGCTCGTGTTTACGTTTAAATTGTTCTTCTTTATAAAGTGCTTCAATGATACGATATAATTATTAGAATTACGTGTAAATATATCAATACGAAATTTAAAAACGTAGTAATAAATAAGACGAAAATATCTCATTCCCAGAAGAGATTTTTCCATTCGATTTTTTGCAGAATCTCGTTCATTAGACGCCTCTTTTAATACCTAATACTGTATTTAAAATAGTAAATTCTTTTTCAAAATGTTATGTAATTAAGTAAACATCAAGTAAACAAAGCCCGTATCTGTACAGAAATTTTGGCGGCGGCACTGTCTCACTTTGGTGGCACGCCATTCAATACTCCATAGCTTGGTGAATCCTAGTATAGTATTCTATACTATACTAATAACTAATAACAAGAATAAAGTACCCTGAGCTCTTTTTCAAAATGTTATGTAATGAAGTAAACATTAAGTAAACAAAGTCCGTATCTATTCAGACGTTTTGGCGGCTGCGCAGTCTCATTTTGGCGGCACGCCATTTAATACTCCATAGCTTGGTGAATCCTATACTATATTATTAACAAGAGTACAGTACCCTTTGCCCTTAGGCCCTTTGATCAAATACGCACAATCACACAATTACAGAGCACCAAATTCAGTTTGCCTTGCTCGTGCATAATGAGGAATAATTACAGCATTTCGCCTATCTACGTACTTACAGTTCGTATGATCTAAACTCTAGTAGTGAAGTTGTAGTACATACCTGAAACAAAAAGAGAACAGTTTTAACCTCAAATAATATATTAAAATTATGGTGTATTACTATAGACATACCAACATTTTTTCCCAATTATATTTTCGATTACAGGGATTTCAAAACGTCCATGACAATACATTTTCTCGTCATAGGACATCATATAAGGAAGTAAAGAATAAGTTAGTACTGAGGCGCGCGCTTTATATAAGTTTACAAGCTCTTAGGAAATTCTCAAGAGCAAAGTGCGCTTGAGCACATCTATACAAGAAAAATATTTCAAGTGAAACTTGTAGGTTTCATATAGATGATTCAAGACGTGACATTTGAAATTAATCACTAGCACCGACGTGGTGAAAATAAAGGAAATTAAAAATTCTTGAGTGGAGTGCCTTCTTGGTAGCTTTTTGGAAAAAATCTTTCCAATAAAAGTTATAGGTGTTAAGGGGATAGGACAAATTGCGAAGTTGGCAATAAATCACTAAAATAGTGAAGTGATCTTTAGTGACGATTTTACAAAAGCCTTCTTGTAGGCATATAATGTAGTAGTTCATATGTAACATTCAGTAGAAATATGTAGAGCCGTTTTAAAGAGAAATGAGGATAATGGAAAATTAACACCAGCAAAAGTGCCCTTCAGAAAACATTAGCAAGATGGGGATAATTCTAATAAATACATATTAAATAGTAGCTTACCTATACTACGGTTAAAAATTTATATAAGTACATATAGTTCCCATACTTAATTTTTGACAACATTTTTGAATTAAATATCGATCGTTACGAAGGCGCTATGGACTAAATATCCAAAAGGTTTTTGTTAAAGAAAAACTGAGTGCAGTGAAGCATCCTCTTCAGTCTGCTATAAAATAGGGCATTGAGAAAATTTACTCCAGTCATCTCCCGTTACAACTGAGGCGCTCCCGAAGGAAACTCGGAAGGAAAACCGATTCAGTGTGGACTAGAGAGAGACAGGGCGAGGGCAGGTCAGGATGATTTTGTTGGTTCATTTTCCATCCCGGTGAACTGCTTGGCACGAATTCGGGAGCGAGCTGGACGGGGTCGTATCGACCTATCTTTGAATATCTTGGCCTATCTAAAAGGTAAAGGGAACGTAGGCCGGAGGAAACCGTGCCTGCTATGAAAACATCCCAATTATAAGAGTTGTAGCGTTTTCTGGATATTTTTGTTTTCCATGAAAATACCGAATTTTTGCCACACGAGTAGTTTCCTCATTTTTTTTTAAAGCAAAATATCGTTCAATGAATGTTATAACTTCCATATAAATAAACATTCCAACAATTTTTAGAGGCGGGGGGGCTGTAGGAAATGTTTTATCACAAGTTAAGAGAGAATATTGTTTTTCATATGAAGTTTAGCCCATTGTAGTGGAAATAAAATGTAAAAATGGCGCAAAAATTACCCTTCCATTGTTTATTGTTTAGTAATAAACACCGGTCAGTTCGACGGGTCATATTTCGAAAATAATTGAAACAATTTGACATATTGTTTCTCAAAACTTATGTCTTTCCCAGTATTTTTAGAGCAAATTTTTTGAAAATAATTTTATTAAAAATTAACAGAGATATTGAAGTTTGAAGATATTAAGCAAAAACAATGTTAACATTTTTAAAAATTCCTTAAGCCGTCCAAATTGACCGATTTGAATTTTTCAAAATGGGTTAGAAGGCTTGAATGCTGTTATATGCGTAAAAAAAACAGCAACTATCACAATGCTTTAATTATATTCCCAAGGAAGTTTTTCAGTTTTGCTCTTTTTTAAAGAAAACCTGGATTGCAACATTTTTGTGCAAAAACTATCCAACCGAATTGGATAAAATTTGGTGTTGTGTTGGATCACCATAAAAAGTTTTTTGAGGCGCAATATGAAACCCATATAATAAATCTGAATCATCGAAAAAAAATTTTTTTAAAAATACTTTTTTGGTCAATTTTCGACGTTTTCTTTAACATAAATAATATTTCTTTGCATATCAACTTGAGAATTTGTAATGGTTTAAATCCGGTTTCAAACAAGCCGAATACAACTCGTCCTGTCACCTTTACATCACTTGTGATATGCCTACATGTTAGGCAACTTGACATGTCCTTACCCCATGTGCCTTTAGTTATTCCATCATTTTGACCTACCTTATATGTCCACAGGAATGTTAAGCCATGGAGTAGATTACATTAACCTAACCTCCAATTCGTAGGCAATATGTCGTACATAGCTAATTTAGGTCTAACAACCTCATAATTGTAATGACACCGTGGAATGAAGGTGGTCCCTCATTGGCCAAAATCGTAATTTTGGGAAATTTTTGAGTGTAAAGGATGATTTATTCGAGAAGATTCGACGAAGATCAAGGAGATGGTATATAAACGACAGCTTCAGTACACGCGGTCTCTTTGCGCTCTTTTGTTCTCTTTTGTGCTCCTTCGCTCTTGGTTTTTTAACTTTGGTTCGCCGTCTATAAGGCTTAGTTAAGCTACGCCGTAGGTTTATTTTTTTTCGATAGTACTCGATAATTTTGAGTGCGCGGTCCTGTTCTTTCGCCAGTGCCGAAAGCGAGAAACATTGTACGTCGCCGTCGACCCCGCCATCACCCGGCCGAGACTACATCACCCGGAGGGAGCCCGCCATTTCAGTATTCCCGAGGCAAGGGCTCCGCTGTCCAAGGGGCACATTCGACCCAGCATCACCCGGCCGAGACTACGTCACCGGGAGAGACGCTGCCGCCAGTGAGGTCAGGTCATTCACGTGTTTAGTAAGGCTGAATACGAGCAAATGTCATATAAGACTTCATAAGTTATATAAGGGTATGGGAGACAGGCGAACTTGTTAATATCAATAGATTTATTTATTTATTCACGTTTCTCGTCTTTAGTCCGTTTTCTCAACATTTTCGCACCATTATTTTATGCGAATAAGATTAGTGACGTAAGTAACGTTGACAGTTTGCAATTCTAAGTACTCCATGCTTATTTAGTGATCACGATACTCATGAGATAGTGTCTGAGGGGAGGTACTCTGTTCTAGTGATCATTGGTGCCCACACGGTAGCGTCATCGTTAGGGTTGTTGGGTAAAAATCGGTGGCGACTTCTTGTGTAAAATTTAATCACGCAATTTTTCTCCTCATGCACTATCCTATAACTATAAGTGAGACAAAAATGCATTTTTAGATTTTTCAGAATTATCATTTCCAACTTTATTCCGAAGACACGTGAGCAAAAATTGACATTTGAATCAACCCCTTTTCAAACAATTCCGCCTGGACAATTGGTCGATATCACAGGGATATTTTTCATGCTTCCTTCAAGGAGACCAACTAAAAATTAAATATTAATTTATTTAAATCGAGTCGCGGTGCTGTCGATAAAAATTCATAATTGCCGGAGAAGAAGAGAATTCAGGAAGCAAATGAAATAAAAAGAAACAGAGCGATCCATCTGCTCCACTTCCCGTTATTTGCCATTTGGTTAACTCTCTTGACGAAAACAAGATGCATTTGAATTTTAAAACGGATCCCCGACCCTCTTTTTCGGCGCGCTACGCCCGTTTAATTTCATTCGAATAACTCGGGCCGAATGGAACATTTTTTATCCTGTAGTGTTCGGCGCGTGTATATTTTTAATACTTCCAAGTACCGAGTATAGAATTACTCAGGGATGAGTTTTATTACCAACGGATTATTAAAAATGCCGCTCGTCCCGTTTTTGGTTAATAATTCGAGCCCCCGCTTCATTTCGGACGTAATTGTAATGTTTATTAGTAATCAGGCGGGGTGCTCGTAAACCCCGATAATAAATCGAGGGGGTTGTAAAATTTTTAAGAAAAAGGGTCGAATTACGAGAGCGTCGCGCCCCGGGCGCTTAACGGACTTCATAAGCAAATAACACAAACGACAACGACCTCATTTAGTGCCTCCTCTAACGACATTCGTGACGTAAAATTGATTAATCAGCTGAGATCAAACGAAACGTCCTTCCTCCAGCCAGAGAAATTGGACGAAAAAATATCACTAGTTATAAATTCCAAGTCGTGGAACTTATTTTTAAAAACTACTAACTACACTTTAATATGAATTTTACTGGTATAATACTTATGATAATACAAATTGAGCAATGTCTGCTACAATGAAATGACCAAGACTAATATGTCTTCTACGATAAACTGACCAAGACTGGCTATGCGCCTCACAGATCCTATATTTATATTCTTTTATAATTGTTTATGTAAGCAATTCTTATTTATTACAAGGATCCATTGTTACATATTATAAGGGTTCATTGTTATGTGCTGCCATAACTCACTAGTAAGAGAAATTCTGGTAACATTGGAAGGGATTAGGGTCCCTAGGATCTGAAGGGACGCCACGTCAGTAATACCGTTGATTGAAAATATAATAAGATGGGCAACCTAATAGGCAAAACGGTAACACTTTTGGATTCTCCTTTCCGCACATCCCCTCTCACCCATGTGTTTCTAGCCCGGTAACTAGGGCCACACCGAATTTTGACGGATTCAGGCTGAAACTTGAAACGTCTAAAAGGTGAATTTGTATTTACCTCACTTCAATATTACCGCACTGTACCTACCCACAAATCCATAACCAACCAGAACAACGGAAAAATAAATTATTCCCTGTAACCTAGGGACACGGCCAGTTCTACAGCTAGAAGCATTCCCAAAATTATCGACAAGCACATTAAAACAGACATTCTAACAGATGCGAGTCGAATTAGCTGCTCAAGTGTTCAGCCACAGTGTTCAACTGTTCAGTATAGTTCAATAGAATAGTTCAACTGGTTATTTCTTCTTCAGGAAGTTCATTCAAAGCTTCAAAAACGTGGATTTTTACGATTTAATCCTCACAACACTTTGAGATTTGAAATTCAGTTCGTTACTTTGAATCAATCAAAGTTTTTGAAAATGGTAGGAAACGTGAAAATATTTACTGCTTGGAAGAGTTTTTATGGATATTAAAGGGCGTTCTGCTATTATGGAATGATCTGCTGAAGGAACTCAGTTTTTCCTAACATCCAAAACTAATCAGAATCCTTTAGAAAACCTTTTTTCTGTTGTTCGTAACCGTGGCGGTTATAATCCACATCCAATCACTTAAACTGTTTCGTATAAAACTTCAATACAACATGCATATCAGGCTTCAGAAATCCATGGAAGATCCAAATTATAAGGAAGATGGTGAAGATCCTTTAACTTTAGATTGCGGCAGTTGTTCGTCTAGCTTTCATATTTCTGATAGTTAAGTAATAGAGGAAAACGTAGAGGACGAATTAGACACTTCATCTTCTAATGATATGGTAGACATAAACGTTCACTGTTGGAATTTGACAGCTCCAACATTAGGGATATCTTCCATATCATATATTGCTGGATATTTAGCGAAATTCTTGTTTTAAAAAATGTCTTGCAACTTTTGTAAATTTTTAACACGCAAAAATGACAACGATGCTTCTTCTTCTAGCGATTTTCTCACTCTCAATTGAGATTACGGAGTGAATACAGATTAGTCATCTTTGATAACGGTATCGGGAACTTTCCTACAATTTGTTAGTCATTATTTGCAATCTTTTGATAAAACGTTCAGTAGTCATAGTGCAGAATTCAATTTAAGCAAGAAAATCCGGCTAATCTCTCTTCAAATTTATCGCATGTATAATCTTTTCCAGCTCCATATTCAGAACACAGAAATATTGTTCTAAATCAGCTGCTGAGTACTATCCGCTCGATCTTCTAATAAAAGGTCTGTAAATCCTATGTTTCTTTAACATAAAATTCGAATTTATTATCGGATTTTTCATTCGATTTTATGTATCACGATGGGTATTATCTCCGGTTATCATTAGTGATAAAAAGAACCCCAAAGCTATTATACTGTACTACCATTTCACCTGAATTTTGTGTGTGTTGTTTTCATGAAAAATATTTCTTTTTAAATGTTGTAGTAGACGTATATATGCATTTACAATTGCTATTGTTCGTACTTTGGAACTTTAAAAAATGCAGTTTTAGAGCCTTTAAATGTCACAACCAACCCGCCCCCTCACAAGCTAAAATTGTTACTTAATTTCTTGTTTCACATAAAGAAACTCGTTCTATCAGAAAAACATTATTCTTTCCACAAACTCCTTTCACCAATGTCATTCCTCCTGAGATACAAAACTTTAGTCATGTATCGACAACACTGTAGAACATATTGTGCCTTTGAAAAGGAGCCTATGGAACAATAACTTCGTGTACCGGCGGATAGGCGGCTTGTGTTGAGCTGGTACGAAAATTGCTAACCAAGAAATTGTATGGGAGAGTGTATCTTTGTAACTTTTCAATCAAGGGTAATATGGACAATTTCTTTCAAGTGATGAGCAACTATGGACCGCTTCCTTGGCCAATGAACCATTCCTACATTCCTGCATCAGCCCTTGGAAGGGCGACCTCCCTAATACTGTTCGAGTTCGCCATTTGAGTGACAGTGGCACTTTAAGGTATGCGCCCTTTATTTACTTGTCGACAAGTGAAAGCAATTGCAGTAATATTCATTAGTTTGGACGTTGGGGTAATGATTTAAAATTTAAGGGCCGAGTTAGCGCCCATTTTGTCAAAAATTCGCCGGAGCTGTGTTTATAATTATTAAAGAAAAAATAAAATATTTTTGGAAAGCCCAAGGGATAACGTTTTAATGTAAAAAAATTTAAAAGCAATTCCTAAAACAATGAGCCCTTGATGAAGGGTCAAATACAGGGGATGATGCTGTCGTTATATCCTAAGAACTAATGAAAGTAAATAAATGCCCTTTTAGGCATATTTTGATAGAAATTAGGCTATTGCAAAAAGCAGCATGAACTTTCAATGCATTCTTTTTGATTTTGGGTCCGTAGATGCCAAAATATCCCCTCTTTCGATAGGTTATGACAAACAAAATTTGTTAACACGATAAAGGGTTCATTTTTTAACGAATTCAAACCAAACTTGGCGTAAAAATAATACAGGTAAATGTCCCGAAGATGTACATCTTCGTTGATGCACGTTTAGGGGGTTAAATCGGTCAACTAGAAACAAAATGGCGGCCTGTTAAATTAAATAAAAATTCATAATTCCTTCCTTTTTGGTTTGACATGGAAATGCAATGAAGCTTTTAAATAGACCATTAAACGCGCTACAACTTCCACATTTAATACTTTTTAAAATAACTTAGGCAAAAAAAGTTATTTGCGAAAAATTCAAAATCCTATTTTATTTAAATATTATCTGTATAGTAGAACTAAAAGGCTAGGGGTGGCATTGGTAGAAATTATATAGCTAAGGATATAAAAGCTACAGCTGTTTTATCTATTATATAGCTAAAAAATTATATAGCAATCATACGTATATGATAAATGTCATGTTAAGGCTCGCCCCGTTGACATCTTATGACTGATCGCTTTATGTTCAAAATTTTAAAATTTTGTTTAAAGAGGCGTTTGAAATAAGCCTCTTCGACTAATCGTGCCATCGGGTTTTTTAAATCCGTATTTTTGCGGTCATTAAGAAAATACAATCAATTCTTGAATTAACTAATTAATTAACACCCTAATTTGTTTAAACCATTGAACATAAACAATGTTTTGTTCTAAATGAAACATTTTCCCCAATGTTTTGATTGAAAGCTTGAAAGCTTTGATATGTATACCTTGTGTCCGAGGAGAAAAATCCAGGTAGTGATATTTATCTAGATTATTGTATTCTAATTAATGTTATTAAATGTATTTCCACATGATTACATGATCAACGTATCTAGCGAAAACTGAAATGACCTAGGCAAATTTCCTTTAGAATGTTTCGAAGCCACCCATGTACCTTTCCGATCTAGGACTGGGCCTACCGGGGCTACATTGGACCGATTTCGAGAGGCACGTTGGGTTTCAATCACAAACCGAATAGATCTTTAAAATTGTGTCTGACGAATAAGACTATTCTCCGCCCACAACGGCCTCTATAGCCTGAATGTCACGTATTTCAAAAAAGGAAGTTATGACGCCGAATCCTGAATTTACTTTATGGAAGTATTTGTAAAAGGACTAAGCAAATAAAATTAAAGAGCCTTGAATTTTACTTCATTTTTCGAAGTGCAAAAAGCACTGCCAGCGTGATCGTTTATAGAAACGTAACGTGTTATTAACAAATCCTCAAGATATTCATTTCACTCCGTAATTTATTAAATCGCGCCTTCATCGCTTGCACGATAACTCGACGAGCGCTCCTCGCATTCATCCTCGTAACGTTAACATAAAACCCTCGTCCCTTCAACTTTTTCCATGTAAAACGTCGAAAAACCGGAAAAGTGCCCTTCATCCAGCGACTCGATTATAACTGGCTCCCCTTTTTATCTCTACGCCGTTCTCCCAAATAAACTCCCGAAGTTATTAAAACGGCGGTCTTCATCTACCCCATTAATCACTAATTACTTTTTTGCAAGCTTTTAATTAGAGGGGCGAAGAACTTGCCGGGCGCGCACTAAAGTTCCGGTCCCTTCGATTCCCTCGTACATCGTACGTAAATCACTACGGATTCCTCACGTTGCACAACGCTAGGCGAAGTTACGTGCATCTCGACCGTCGCGGTTGAGTTAGCCTGGAGGGATATCCAGGAAGAGGCATCGATGGGGAGACAATGGAGTTTCCTGGATAAGGCCGCCCAAAAAAAATTTACATCCCGGCGAAATGAAGCGGAATGGAATTTCCTCTCAAAGCTTTCCTCGCGTAATTCGACGGTAAAAAGTTAATGAAGAACCTTTTTTCGAAACCACCGCAAGAAGAGGAATAACAGAGTATTACCCTAAATCCAGTATAGGTGTTATAGCGTATTTAGCTGCGGATTTTACGGGGTCTCGGGCCGCGCGACTCGGGCCAGCGCATCCCGTCGTCCCAGCGCGTTCCCGTCGTCGCCACCACATCCCGGAAGGGCCCCCAAATTGTAACGAACACGAACAAGGAGTGTAGCACAAAGACTATATACCTGTGTGGGTATATAGCTATGGGCTTCATGGGCCTAACAACGCCATCTGCATATTTGCCATTAACACATTAGGGCCTAGTGGTCGAAATATGTGGGTACGTGCTGGCGGCCTCCTAGCAGCTTTTCCAGGGCAATATTTAATGATGACTTGCTTAAGACTTGTAAACATCTTGCTATAGTCTCCATATCCTTTGGAACAAAACTGGAAAGCCTTCCGCACATGCCTTTGTTCTTTTTTTTGGGTCTGACACCTTTCATTGGCGACTTCTGGATGTCCAGGTTCGTAAGATTGTGTGAGTCTTTGACGATGTTGAGGCTCGAATGTGACTGCCATTGGCCCCTGGTAATGCCCGAATTGCGCTTTTGAATTGGGTCGGAATCAAGGCTGACTAATAACAACCCGTAAGCGTGGGGATTCCTTTTTACTCACCCTCTCCTCTTTGCTCCTCATTTTTGCTCTTTTCAATTCCCCTTGTGCTGCTTAAGAGGAGAAAAAAGAGGAAATCTCGCTTTTACCGTTGTTTGTGACGGCGAAAGGATAAATCGATAGAAGAATTTTAAGCAATAAGTGTTATATGAAGTTTTTTTTGAGAAATCAATAATTTTCAGTTACTTCGCGATTGAAAATGTTGATTTTTGACTTAAAAAATGTTTGTTATCCGGTAGGTTTTTAGAAATGACGCGAAAACCCTTGGTTTCAGCGTAAAAGTCGCAGTAAACAAAAAGATAATAGATAATATAATAATAATAATAAAATAAAGTAATAAAGCAAATCGAACTTCGAATCAAATTTTTTAAAAAGACATATAAACCCAAGTTATGGATTTTTGAACTTCACTATATGTTAGCTAAAGATAAACTTCGAACCATTCAAAACGTTAAATTACGCCAAAACGATAAGTTTTAGAGAAAAATAATCAGCTCTGTTTTAATTAAACAAAAACCTTTCAAAACGAATCTTCATGGAAATCTTTAGCACCAAAATTAACGGATATGATGAAAATAACATCTCATTTTTTCGAAGAAAATGTTAATAAAGACGTCAGTGGTTAAAAAAAGGTTGTTTTTGAAAAAGTAAATTTTTCAAATTGTGTTACAAATGTGAAAAAGAGACAAGAGATATTCGGACAAGCGAGGGTGGCGACTTATATAATACAGGGCTGTTAGGCATAACAGTGCGAGGCGGGTCAGAGAGCATCTTCGAGGCGGTAGGCTTTCTCGGTCTTCTCGCCGGCAGAGTGTCTTCTCTGGTCGGCCACTCTCTGTGTCTCTCGCCTTTCCTCTTTCTATTTTCTATTCGTATTGCTTTATTGTGTTCTCAGCGTTTGTTGATATAAGGCGTGTCATTTATCAAAACATTTTGCACCTTGGTAGTCAGCGCGTTTATAAAAGTTTACGTAACTTCACCTTGAATGAGCCGTAATTTCGCTCCTTGTTTTGTTCAAAAATTGTGGAATTCTTGTGGTCGTGATAATATCAATATGCATGTTAGATAGCATGTGAGAATACTTACACCACATAAGCAAAAAAGATTTTAATCCATAAATTGCTTGAATTTGTATTTTTATAATGTTTTCAATAAGGAGTGGTTTTCACCCCTTAAAAACAAAAAGCTCACTTAGCGTACATATAACCTTTAAAATGGAGGGTATGATAAGCTTAATCCTAACTTTTGAGAAAAATTTATGCCAGTTATAAGGCATTCTGAAGTAATTACTATATTTCCAACTTTAGTAACCGGACTATTAGAAAGTTAGTTTTACTATAATGATCGAGCATAGGAGAAATTAGCAGATTCTAGTTAATTTTACGGAGAAAATCATACAAATTAATGTTTACAATATTAGAAAACACATTTCAAAGTTCCTACCGTTTCATGGAAGTCAAGAAACAACAAGAGTACGTGAAGCAAGTGAATTTATGTTATAATACCCTTCAAACATTAATCTGCTTACATCCAACGTGTAAATATTACCTTAAATTTTCATAAACACAATATATACAGATATAATATAAACACGCTTAAAGAAACGCCTGCTTTGACGTTGCCTCAACAACGCAATACTTATTAGCTAGAAACAATTTCTCCCTGAAGCTTTTTCTGTCCTTTGTTCCTTTTTTTTTCAATTCAGCGTGACATGAAATTGCCTGTTTGGCAACAAAGTTTCGGCCATTTTCACGAAGTGCTCGTCCCCGAGGGGTTTCATAACGTTTGTCGGCTGTATATCTCGCACGTAGAACTTAACTGTGTAATTCCAACGCCGTTCAAATGCGTTTCCGATGTTCGACGCCAGTCGAGGAACAAATAAATAACGACTAAGTTAGTCAAGTGGAAATTAAGATAAATTAATGCGATGGTGTGAGTGAATTTTGTTGGTCGTTTCGAATGGAAAATATTGCTTTACATGCAAACTGTTACTTTCTCAAGAGTTCCAAAAGTGCAGTGACGACGGAAACTCCTGGACCCATTTTTGCTAAAACGAATTTGGAAAAACACTTTTTGGATCTAAGATCTATCGAGAGAATTAGCATTATTCCTATATGTTATTAAAGGAATTTACTTAATCTTGTCTTAGACAGACAGGAACTTCTGCAGAATCCTTTTCCAGATAGCTCATTTTTTTAACGATCTGATTAGATATTTATGACGTCAGAAAAACTCTCTTGAGCAGCATATGATATTAACAAATTCGCAAAACATCTCACAAACCTTCCACTGCATCGTTTACGAAACCCTCGAATACACCCGACCTACTGCGCGTGCGTGTAGGTAAGTGCGCAGGCGCGTGAGTGCGCATGAGTGTATGAGAGTGAGCAGGCGTGTAAGTGAGTGAGCATGCGCGTAAGTTAGTGCACGTGCCCGTAATTGGGTGTACACAGGCGGAAATGTGTGCGCAGGAGCATAAGTAACCGGGTGTACATGTATGCTCATGCGTGTAAATGAGTGCGCAGGCTCGTAAGAGTTTGCGGGTGCGTGGAGGTCAGTGCGCAGACAAGCTTAGTCGAACTGAATCCTTCAAGATAATACAGGCACTGCAAGTGAGCTCACATTTAATGTTCTGTCACAGTGATGAATAATTGAAAAAGGGTCGTTAATTAACTAGCCAGTCGGTTTAAAGGTAAATTTAATTTTCAAATTAACTCGGTACGATGATTTTGTCGAGGTGGAGCAAACCTGTATGATTTTAGGACGAAAACAAGTCCCGCTTTCAGCAATTAACTGTAGCGCATTCGAGTACAAAATGATTAACTCGCAGTCGAGCTGTTCGAGAATAGGGAATCTCTACCGTCTGATCGCAGAATAAACACATTCGAAACCGATATGTCAATGTTTAGTCTACGCCTCTATCGCCTCGAGTCCGAAACGTGGAAATGGCTCCCCGCGTGGGTCAGGCGGGGCCGACCCTTCCGGTAGAGTCGAGCTGATTTTCTATTCATTAAAATCGGGATACGTCGGGAAATATAGTAAATACCGCGAGACGGGTCCTGTTTCGGCGAACAAAATATTATGTTAAATGGAGAAACGGGAACGCGACGGGGATTTGTATGGAAATTGCCACCCACGAATCTCGAATAACTTACGAATTTACTTAGGAATTTCCGGGGAAAGTTTGACGGTGTAGGCACGTATATACACACAACCACCCACATACACCCGTGCGCATGTTCGAAACTGCTTTTCGAATCGTATAATTTCTGATTATCAAGTAATATTGTATAGTGCGAATGTAAAAACGAATACGTTACTTATTATTGAAAATCCAATGGACACATCCAATTTTTGATCCATGCAGGAATGTAGGGTAGAGCTTGCTGTGAATAAAACATCGAAAAACAAAAAGAAGAAAACGTTTTATTCTCGCCTGGGGGTGGAGAATCTACAAGTCGGGGTACTAAAAAAGATACAAAAGAAGAAATAGATTCGGGCACATCGAATCCTAAGGGATGGAGTGTGAGAGGCGAGGGTGGCTGTTAATACATAATAGAGGGCTGTTATCTGTCACTTCGGATTTCCACAGTGCGAGACGGGTAGGAGAGCATCTTCGGTGTAGTAGGTTTTCTCGGTCTTCTCGCCGGCAGAGTGTTTTGTCAGGGTCGGCCACTCTCTCTTTGTTTTGCCTTTCCTCTTTCTATTTATATGGGTATTTTGTTTTGTGTTCTCCGCTCCGAATAAGGTGTCTTATCAAAACATTTCGCACCTTGGTAGTCAGCGCATTTATAAAAGTTTACATGTCCTGTTTCTTGGTTTGTTGAGAATTGTGGAAATTTCTTGGTCGTGACAATATGCCTGGCTTAAAAGAACAGAATCTTAAAGAGCCTCAACAGAACACTTTAAAGGGACAGTTTAGAATATAGTTGGAAGTATATAAAGCAAAGCATCGGGGAAGCAAATGAAAATGTGCTAGGCGCTAAACCAAAAGGCATCCCGGGTATAATATTGAATGCCAAAATCTTAATGGAAACAAAACAGGAGGACGCACTGAAATGCTTCATTACCCATCAGCGCAGGCACCTAGATTTAACGAACCACGAACACACCTACGTAAACTGATCAGGAAAAATCAAAAGGAACATAAGAGAGAAAAAGTACTTAAGTTACAGGAGGGTCTTTGCAACGGCAATAAAAAGGCTTGAAAAGGGATTTCGTCCAAAAAGTGCGACTATGCTAAATCCTAAAGATGGCACAGTTAAGTGCCTAGTAGAAGTGCTACTTTGACGAATTACTAAATAAACCGCCGCAGGAAATCAATGAAATTGGAAGGGAAGGGACGATTAGAACCATTAGAAAACTCGACTATAATAGAGCGCCAGGCCGAGAAAATATCATGGCAGAAAGTCTGAAACTTGGAGGTGATGACCTAATCATACAAATATATAAACTCGTGCAACAAATTTGCTGCACGTGCAAATGCTGGGTTATAGCGCTATGGAGTCAATCAGTCAGTCAGTTAGTCATAAGAAAAAAAGTCAAACAATTCAAATTTTTGTTGTTTTTTTTTTACATTTTTGCCTCTAACTTTTTTCTGAGTGGGTTTAGGCATAGGTGTCGCGTCACAGAAAAGACAGCTTATAAAATCTTCGACAAAATGGCGGGTAGTCTAAGTCTTTGCGATAAAAATTGAGCGAGATACAGAATTTTAAATGGTGAAGAACAAAATTTTTAATTTTTTCCGGTTTTTTAAAGGTTTTTGGAATTTATTTCAACAAAAAATAAAAAGTTCAACTGTCTATAGTGCCATGTCGATACAACCCCATCTGCGGCGGTTGATCGATTTTTAGTGTGTAGAGAATCGATTATAAGGAAAAATAATCGATTAATATAGAAATCGATTATTTTTTCACATCCCTGAAGGCATCACAGTTTTTTTCATTCATTCACTATTTCGATAGGAAACTTAATTTCCTTCAAAAAAGTCCCTTACAAATTTTAACTAAAAATGCATTAAGTTGTAGCCGAAAAACCAAAAAGTGACCAAACTTACCCCGTTCTCAAAAACGCAGCCTTAAAATTAATTAGGTTTATTAGATAATTAGGTTAGGAGGTAAAACGTCCGGGGTTTCACCTTCATTATAGACCAGTTGAACGTATGAAACAATAAAATTGCCTGAATAGCTTAGTTCCTTATTGCATGACACAGTCAATAACCTAAGGGCTTAAGAACCCTGACGTTAACCTTTTTGGGTCCGAACTCCTTGATATAAACGTTGGCACCTACTTACAGTTTGTATTAGTACACCGATCAAAAACATTTACATATCTAAATCATTCCTGATATATTATATCGGGCGATAAAATTTAACCTCTTTCCCCTGTCTTAATCGTTCCCTTATTTAGCTTATTTGGCGGTCAGTCCAGATCGGACGGGACGATTTAACACTCCCGACCTTTTAATACGAAACCCCTTTAATTTTCTCCACGGCGTATGCATATGTAGATCGGTAAACGTTCACGGGGCAGAACGCATACGAGATTAGCGCCCGGCCGACGGAACCATATGAGGCTTACACACATACACAGACAGATAGATTGAATTAATACTGTATTTATGCGGGACCAAAGAGATTTCGTATTTTAACATGAATAATGCAAAATTCGACTGCGGCACCGGCTGTGACGGATAATTGGCGAAAACGCCGTGAAAATCTGCGTCGCCGATCCCTCGACCTAAAAAATACGATTAACCGAGCCGCTACCATCCGAGAGATTTATTAGCCGCGGTTTTGTCGACTTTACTATATGCACGTTCGGCTGCAGTTCCGTTTATTTTTTCGCTTCTAACGCGACCTTTCCACCGTCAGTTTTCACTGGGAAGATTAAAGCTTCGAAAAGTCCAGATGAGTTATAGTCCAGTCATCAGCCATTTTCGCGTGGAATTTTGGGAATCAAAGTAGATTTCTTTGAGAATTGGGGTTTAGGTAGTATTTATAACCTTCTGCAAAGTTGGACTCGCGCCGAAATGTGGTTTTTCCCTAGGGGTGGAAGCCACCCCTTCTAAGGGGTAAAAAGCTTTAATCAAAATTAACCCGGAAATCGATAGACTTGCCAATTCTAAACAACTCTTGTTCTATAAAGATTTTTCGTAAAGTTGGCATTTTTCGAGTTATTCACGATTGAAGCTACCCATTTTTCATTGAAAAAACGAATGCTTTTTAACGGTTTTCCGCAAATAACTCGAAAAGTTTTCACTTGATCGTAAAAAATACTCAGAACCAAAATGTAGCTAATAAAAAAAATAAACAGATTTGTTTTTGAATGATCTCTGTAAACTCAATAAGGGCTGAGTTATTGCTCGTGGAAAGACGGTTATTTTTCGAGAACCCCGAAATTGAAAATCTACTACCTTCAGTAACTTGAAAATGGTGAAATTTTTGGGAAAACTCAATAAACCTTCTTTAAAGAACATAGAAAACCTTCAAAATGAGCACTGATAGAAACCTTTTGTATAGAACTGACTGATTTATAACAAACATAAAGTTGGACCTTTCTTTTTTTTTAATTTAAAAATTACACCCTCGTCATTACCACCCTGATAAAAATTAAGCGCAACTCATTTGCAATTAACTTTATTTAGCTATTATTGATATGATTCATATGATTTAACCGGTTTAGAATGCTTATTTTAGAAAAAATACTTGTTTAAAATGAAAATTGCATTTTCGTAATTTTGGAAGAAAAAATGAATTTTCCTTAAATTCGGATAATAACTACAGTGTTTAAAATGTTGGAGGAAAATGTATTTTAAATACGATGTAAATGCTTTCTTGTGAGCTTGTGAGCTTTCTTACGAAGTTTTGATGGAGTTATAGTGTCAAAACTATTAACGCGAGATTCATAAATTCGTCAGAACTCCTAATAGTCCAGTCAACAGCCATTTTCGCGTGGAATTTTGGGAATCAGAGTGGATTTTTTTGAAAATTGGGATTTAGGTAGTATTTATAACCTTCTTTAAAGTTGGAAGTGTGCCGAAATATGATTTTTCCATAGGGGTGGAAGGGGTACCCCACCTCTTGTAAGGGATAAAAAAATTTTAAGCACACTAAACCCGAAAATCGATAGATTGACCAATTCTAAGCAACTTTTGTTCTATAAAGTTTTTTGTAAAGTTGATATTTTTCGAGTTATTCACGATTGAAACTACACACTTTTCATTGAAAAAACGAAGGTTTTTTAACCGTTTTTTCACGAATAACCTGAAAAGTATTCATTTTATCGGAAAAAATATTCAGAACAAAAATGTAGCTAATAAAAATACGAAGAGATTCGTTTTTGAATTATCTCTGTAAACCCAGTTAAGGGCTGAGTTATTGTTCGTTGAAGGATGGTTATTTTTCATGACATTTATTCATATTACTATTATTACATATTATTATTGACATATTATTGATGACATGACATTGACTTCAATAAGATGAAAATGATGAAATTTTTGGGGATAACCCAATAGACCTTTCTTAAAGTACATAAAAAACCTTTAAAATGAGCACCGATAAAAGTCTTTTGCATAGGAATTGACTGATATATAACAAAAATAAAGTTACACCGTTCTTCTTTTTTGAAATTTAAAAATTACAGCCTCGTTAGTACTACCCTGACAAAAATTAAGCGTAATACACTTCCAATTAACTTTATTTACGTTTTATTGACATGATCCATGTGGTTTAACCGGTTTAGAGTGCTTATTTTAAAAAATATTTGTTTAAAATGAAAATTGCATTTTAGTAATTTTGGAGTAAATACATTTTTCTTAAATACACCAGAAACTATTTTAGATATGAAAAAATGTTTCAAATGTTAATTGAAGGGTTTGTCTCACTGAAAATTTTGATTAGATTGGTTATTTCTGTATCATGAAAATTGAAGGAGGCATGGCGGTTCGAAGTTTGCCTTCGCGTACTAATTATAGCTCATCCAAGCCCTTTGGAAACAACCATTTTCAAAACTACAGGTTGTAAAATTTTCTAAAATAATTTGATCATAAAGCGCTGGGAATTCCCTACAAAATGCATTTTTGAAAAAGTTTCTGTCTTGGAAAATAAGAGAATTATTGTCTAAAAATATTAATCCTCTTGATTAGGGTTGGAAAAAAATTGAGGGAATTTTACACCCATTCATGAACCCAAATCATCCTGCACCTGAAAAAACTTTTGCAGCTGATATTTTGCAATTGCAGAAAGAGTTGGCTTCTATTGCAATGCAACCTTTGAAATTGCAATGAAGATACTTGTCTAAATAGAGCACCAATACTGGATCAAGAGGAAGAAGTGGATACAGAGAGCGACGAAGAAGTGAATGAGCAGCAGAACGAAAGAGTAGAAGAGGAAGAATTATTTTGAAAATATAAAAAAATTATTAACACCAGTTCGAAAATTGCTACCCTCAGGGGATGATTTACAGGATTTGAATTTGTCTTATTTATCATAAACTTGTTCGAGAATGTTAAGAAATCTACAAATAATTCATTTAAACAGTATATTAACCGAATGCATGCTAAAATCTACGACTTTTTTGGTGTTTTGTAGTAAGAGGTAGTTTTCACCCCTAAAAAAATAAAAAGCATACTTCGGCGCATGTCCAACTTTGAAGAAGTGGGTAAGCAGAGCTTAAGCCCAAATTTTTATAAAAATCGAAAATGATTCCTAAAATTCCACACTTTTCAGGTTTTTTACCGCTGATTACTAAGCTATTAGTTGAGCTTACGGTTATAATTTCATAGCTTAAAATGCAAGCTCCTTAAACACAGATATACTTTCCATTCGTCATCGTTCTATAGAAAAATTTCATAAAGCAAACTAATTCGCCTTTACGTTCATTTAAGACTAATTATTATATTTTTTTTATCACCCCGCAGAAAACCCCGCGATCCGACATTATAGAGGATAACCTTTGATCACGTTGAAATGCTTCCCCGTGGTTCCAGCGTACTTTTCTATTGACGGCTTCGCTTAAGTAGGTAAAGGAGTATTACTAAAATTAATTATCAACAGGTCTCTTTGTGTTCGTAAAGCAGCTCTGGGCAAAGAAGGGTTTTGAAAGCAGGAAAAAACGTTGCTACAGTGGTAAAGGGTAATTTCTTTAAACCAACGTTGTTGAGTAAAAAACTCAGGCAAAATTACGCCTTACGCTATAGGCAATATATTTTCTAGCGTATTTGTATAGGCGTGTTCCAATATTCATTTCAATGAACTCGTGTGAACATCTCGTGTTTTATGGATCTCTCTGTTAGGTATTGGCTAAATTAAAACAAACAGGATGTAGAAAATTAAATTAAAATGTACTTTCCTTTTGTACAAAAATCTGAATATTTGAAACACTGTGTATGTGTAAAAAAATTTGACATTTGATTGCTCTATTTTGGAACATAAAACATGCATAATTTTCTATAAAGAATACCACTTTTCCCTTTAAAATTTATAGTAAAAATGCTTCACGTATGGTCTTAACTTAAGTCTACACAATTTTGCAGTTTTTGGTAATTTACTTGCTCTTGTGCCATTACAAATATTAACACGAATAACGTTGTTCCTTGATACTAAACATTACACATTGGAACTTTGAGATCGATATAGAGACCATTATTGACATTATGAAGGACGACCCTGGAACCAGTTCATCTGAATTCGATTCTTAGCTTATTTTTGAAACTACTAAGAGTAAATACGTTTGTTTCACTTGTGACATCGCCCCCAGGGTGACAGATGACAGGCTGCTTAAACAGATAGGAAAGATATTCCAGATACCATCTGTAAGTCTAAAGGGCGGGATATTCTATCTGCCTCGATCAGATAAGAGATATTTTCGTCCTTGTTCGATAATTTATGGCAATTTCGCCTTGCAAAAACGACTCGATTTTGTATTTATTTAACATTAGTACAGGGTATGCTTATTTTGTATGTAATTTGACAAACCTATCTTCTATCATAGTAATTCAACTTTAAGCTGCAATAAAAATGTTTTGACCTCTCAGTGTGAGTAAACAATGTGCAGTTAAGTTATTAAATTGCATTACTTACATCAGAGTTCTGTTATATGTGATGTCAATGATGAGAAATAAATAAATAATTATAAATTATATAAATATTATAGAAGGTAGTTCAAAATAACAAAGTTGGTCATGTTAATGAAGGAGAAAAACAAAAGGAACTCTACAGTGTTGCCAACTATTTTGAAATAGTTGGCAAGACTATAGAGTTCCTTTTGTTTTTCCTACATAAATAGTAGTATATGTTCGTATTAACCTTTTGTAATGCCCATTAAGGACGAAACAGGAGCTATATTTAATAGTAAAAACAATCTGGGAATAATTTTTTTCACGAAGAGTGGGTAAATGAATTGTTTAATAGAACTTCCGGTAAGGTACGTGCAATCCCTAAAAACATAGACGATATAAATATTAATTACATGTGGATGTGGATGGTACTGATGCATCAGTTATAAATTTACTAAAAATAACAAGAGACAAGGGATTTCTTGTAATTACACAAAATAAAATGCTCCCTAAAGAAGACTCAAGTAACCAACAACAATGTGACGAATTTGCCCAATCAAGACCGTTTCTTACACTTCTAATCGGTCTAATTACTCTATTCTTTTAACTGGATGTGAAAAAGAATATAGTCAAAATACTCAATTAACAAATATATTGAGACCAATTTTAAATTGTACCTGTCGCCAGAGAAAACACATTTCCAAAAATCCATCAAAATTGTTTATTTTTTGGATATTTAACGACCTCGTTACGACAGTAGACTGTGCAAACAAATAATCCTGTCATTAGAGGCGAGATTACTTCAATCCCTGAAATTTTCCAGCAATCAAAAAATTCTCTTTGTACGTTATCTTTATAGTAACTTAATGTGACCAATAAAAAAAAAATAATTCTAAAAATTATCCATTAATATACTGATCCCCCATTGCTGGAGGATTATTTACCTTTTTGATTAGTGTGTGATTATCTGTATCTGTACAAATACTCTTAACACAAAGACTTAAAGAGGTTTAAGTCGAGCAACGATTCGTTAAAATAGGTGACAATTTTAATTTTAAACACCAACACAGAAGCATTGAAGTACTTATGCAAAGGAACGGTTTGCACTTAGCACACGAGTCGCAGAATTCGTTGACCGCACTTATCCTAAGTACACATTAAAATGTTGTGTACGCATGTATTTTGATTAATTAATTTCGTCCAACACCTTTACGCATGTAACTTTTACTTATGTCGCTTACTAATCTCAACTTTGTAATTTCAAATCCCCACATCTTAGGTGTGCATATTTCAGTATAAAAAGTAACCGTATACTTATCTTGACCGACTCGTCAGCATGGGGGGTTAAAATAAAATTATTTTGTCGCTTATCTCGAAACTTCAACGTAACTGGGTTCTCGGCGCTCGTACAAAGTACTTAAGTAAGATGCAGTTTTCCTCGTTCTCTGTGTTGTATTTTTCACGGTAGAATATTTTGTAGTGACAATGGTTATGGGGATTTTTATGTTCGTTTTAACCCGCGTACAAGTCCAAATAACGAAGGAAACACCGCGCTATATAAAACGGTCAAGTTGGAAACACTTACTTATAGTACATCGAGAATTATAGAGGGAGAGAGAGAAAAACGTGGCTCCTTCGCGCTAAGGTTTCGTTTAATCTTTATGTCTCTACAAAATTGTTGCAAAGGAAAATCGGTATGACAGAAGAATAAATTATTCAACTCGTTTACTCCTTTCACCCCTTACTATTAATTGTATGCATCCCACGTTTTTCTTTATAAATCTTACCAGTGCAGTTATTAAAATTTGCCATCACTTTTCAGGACAACCTGTATAAGATCTAAAAAATGAATTTTTTCATATATCTTTCGCTTATAGCTCGTTAGATATATCTGATAGAGGAAAATGTAAGAGGAAAAAAAGTTGCCTAATTGAATTCTACATAAGAAATGTCAAATTGAAATTAAGAAAATTCATTATTTTTGGTATAAAAATGGCGAAAATTAACTAAATATAGGAAAAATTAGGCATGTAACAAAGATTTTTTGACCTTTCAGGTTTCTCGTACGGTTTTCATATTGAGCATCGAAAAACCATGTAAGATGAACCAACAACACACCAAATGTCATCAAAATCGGTTGGATACTTTTTGCACAATAAATTTACAATACAAATTTGTTCAAGAAAGAGGAAAATAGGAAAACTTTACTGGAAAAGAAACTAAAGCTTTGTGATAGTTACTGATTTTTTTTTAGGTATAGAACAGAGTTCAAACTGTTGAACCAATTTTGAAAAATTTAATTATGACAATTTGGACGACCTAAGGAATTTTTTAAAAATATTATTTTTCTGCCTTCTTGCACGGCCTATTCCGAACTCCCTCTCAAAACCATTGCTCTCCTAGTGCCTTCGAAGGATCAATCAAAATCGTTCCCCTTCCCCTAATTCGGGGATGCAAGGCGAAAGCAACATTTCCTGTAGGACCTTTTTCTTCTCTCCCGCCCTTCATCTACCCGCTTTCGGTAGAACGTAGAGGAATACCCATAATACCCTCTTTAATACCCATAACTTAAAACGGCTCTAGATGGCGCTTTACCCTTGATACATTTTCATGGGTGCAAACTTTTATAAAGCACGTCTTGCATTTGAGCAGGCCAAAAACTGAACACGTCGCCACTTTTGCCCACTTTAAAATTCCCCGACTAGAAATTTCCCGGACCCGATCAGGTAATGGCGAGGCATGCCCGCCCAGGATTACCTGCCCAGATCCTGATCAGGGCCCGACTAGGCACTGGCGCGGCATGCCCGCCTAGGATTACCTGGACAAATCCTGATCAGGACCCGACCAGGCACTGGCGAGGCATGTCAGGGTAGGACTGACACTGGCGAGGCATGCCCGTCTAGCATTACCTGGCCAAATCCTGATAAGGACCCGACCAGGCAATAGCGAGGCATGCCCGCCTAGGATTACCTGGCCAGGACCCGATCAGGCACTGGCCAGACATGCCCGCACAATCTATCATTTCACCCATTATTCATAATATACGTATTATGAATGTGACAAAATTAAACACTGAGTGTAATTAAATGTGATTAAAGGTAATTAAAACTCTGTTACATTGTGTAAAAATCTAAGTAACAAAATATATTTATAATTTTCAGATTTTTTGAATTTTCTTAATTTCGAAAATCATCAATTAAATAAATCTCCGAAGTATTAACGCCGGAATAAAATAACATAAAATAATTTTGTTAATTATTTAGATCATTATCCAATATGCTCGAGAAGACAAAGGGAAAAATGTGTGATAACCGTGCAAGGCGAATTCGTGAACTTACTCACCAACGAGTTAGATTGTTCCTCGAGAGTCAAATTGAATTAGAGCGAAAAATAGTGAATTTGGCATAACTACATATTTCAGTGTTAGTGGAGTAAATTCTTTGAATGACGATTACCGCGATAGTGACTAAGTAGTGCCGAAAAAGCAGTTGACGTAACATCGTAGGAAGTACGAATTTGTAAAATTATTCCTATCTTTAATATTTTACTTACACAGTTGTTGACAACAAAATTTCGCAGTGCTTTAAGAATAACGACATTCATGATCAGCATAACGATTATTGCTTCCGGATTAACGCTGCAGGTAAAAGCGACCCTTCTTCGTAATCTACTATTCCAACCAGTTTTTATTCAAGTCTTGTGAAGTGAAGTTGCCCTGCGGTGCATCGTGAAGATATTATTTTTCTACAACTGTGATGAGGTAATTCATTTACTAAAACGTGAATATTTGTTAGAAAATAATTATTTCTCAATTTACAGAAGACTGATATTTCGAGGTCCCCACCGGGTGAATGCAAACAGGTGAGGGCTTTCTCTTCTACATTAAAAAATCCAAAAAATTAGAATGGGTGCATAAAAAAAATTGGTTTTTGTTGTATTTTAAGTTTTTTTTGCGATTCTTTGTATTTGTACTGTGTTTTTTAGTATATTATCACTTTATTATTTTATCCTATATATATCGTTTTTATTTCATGTGTTTATATTTGTTTATTTTATTTATTCATGTATTCTTATTCTTTAATATGTTTGTATTTGTACCGTCTCTTTTGTATGTCGATATTTGGTGTATTTATTATATTGTGATATCAATAAAATATGGTATAATATAAATTAAGTTTTCGTGACGTGGACCCGGTCAGGTCTACCTGACCAGGACCCGGCCGGGATTGCACGTCTAGCACCCTGTAAGGACTGTAACGCAGATGTCCCGTCGGGTCCTGATCAGGACGACCTGACGTGGACCCGGTCAGGTCATCCCGATCAGGACCCGGCCGGGCATGCCCGTCTAGCACCCTATAACGCCGGCCCGATCAGATCAGAGACAGGTGCAGGGCTGTTGTCTAAACTTTCGGATATCCACAAGGCGAGGCGGGTGGGAGAGCATCTTCGGGGCGGTAGGTTTTCTCAGTTTTCTCGCCGGTATAGTGTCTTCTCAGGCCGACCACTCTGTCTTTCTCCCCTCCGGCCAACCGCGGAAAGCCAGGACGACCTTCTAGACAATCGTCTCTCTCTCTCTCTCCTTCTCTCTCTCTCTCTCTCTCTCTCTCTCTCTCTCTCTCTCTCTCTCTCTCTCTCTCTCTCTCTCTCCCTCTCCCTCTCCCTCTCCCTCTCCCTCTCCCTCTCCCTCTCCCTCTCCCTCTCCCTCTCCCTCTCCCTCTCCCTCTCCCTCTCCCTCTCCCTCTCCCTCTCCCTCTCCCTCTCCCTCTCCCTCTCCCTCTCCCTCTCCCTCTCCCTCTCCCTCTCCCTCTCCCTCTCCCTCTCCCTCTCCCTCTCCCTCTCCTCTCCCTCTCCCTCTCCCTCTCCCTCTCCCTCTCCCTCTCCCTCTCCCTCTCCCTCTCCCTCTCCCTCTCCCTCTCCTTCTCCCTCTCCCTCTCCCTCTCTCTCTCTCTCTCTCTCTCTCTCTCTATATATATCTCTCTCTATATCTCTCTCTCTCTCTCTCCCTATCTCTCTCTCTCTCTCTCTCTATCTCTCTCTCTCTATCTCTCTATCTCTCTCTCTCTCTCTCTCTCTCTCTCTCGCCTTTCCTCTTTCCACTTAGATTCGTATTTGTCTTGTGTTTGTTGGTATCAGGCGTGTCGTTTATCAAAATACTTCGCAAATTGACAGTCAGCGCGTTTATAAAAGTTTACATAACTCTACCTTGGCCTGAGCCGTGATCTCGTTTTTTGTTTGGTTGAGAGTTGTGGAAATTTGGCAGTTCTGACAGTATATCAGGTTCTTCGAAGTTTCGCAACACATATATTAGCAAACGGTCGCAAAATGAAGTATATTATTCTATTGGAGTAACTGGAGGATTTTTAGTTGTTTTTAAACATGTGTAAATTCCTTAACATTTTAAATTCTAACGGTATAAAATGGTCATTTGAGGTGGGCCCATAGGAACAACCTGATGAGTTTATATCGATGGACTGCCATAGCCAAGACTACAGTAAAAAATTAGTTCCCCCTGTAATTCTTGTAAAATGTTGATGACTCTCACATGCGTTGCGTAATAGAAAATTACAGCACGTTCGCTTTTCCTTGGGGCACGGCCAATGTACCTCTTGAATCAACGTTACTTGAGGTGCATAAAATAATCTTCACCTATCGAGATTCGCGCTGCGCTGAGGAAACAAAACCATAGAAGAAAGACGTTCTAACGAGATCCGCCACATGAATTAATAAATTAGCGATTACCATTACCGAATACGAAATGCGACTCAGGGACCGCCAGCATATCCTCCATTCTAATTATTCACCTAACGAATATGCAAATAATTTACGGGGTACGGTTTAAATATTCCCGACTTCTCCGTCGAATTCCCTCGGTACGTTCGAGTTTTCTTTCCTCCCCGCCAGGCGATAATCTGCGTAGCGCCGAAATCCGAAAAGGAACAAATCGACCCCTCCTAGTCCTGCTTCTCCCATCGACTCCCTCTAATATCCATGCAAATGTCACGGGGATCGAAGCCCGAGACCGGAGTTATCAGCACATCACACCAGCCTCGAGATCTTATCAGAAAACAAACTCTTCAGGTCCGCGCCGTTACCGAGCGTTGTTCAAACAAACGCGTCATTTAACGTTCCGACGGTCTGGAAATTTCTCGATCTGGTGGCGCGTCCCATCGCAAATATGGCGGAGCGGAGGCGCGCTCCCTCTCCTCCATACGTGAGAGACGCAGCTCCACTTGTTTGCTCAACGTAATTTGTGGCTGCTAAGAGATATACGGGTAGCAGATGGTGTTTTCTTAGAAGCTACCCCGTTCCACCCCTTTGTCACCCCTAACCGCCCTCCTGCACCCACTCCACCGGGACGGGGAAGAGGAAGACGTTACAAAGTGTGTAATTAATTAAATGTCTTTGCAGGAACAGGATGTTTATCTCCTGCAAAAAGCCCTGACATATTTAAATATTTGTTTGCTTCCGCCCTCCAATCACCGAAAACAAGGCATCATTCTAAGGGAGGCGTACACTTATTCGATTGTACCTATAGGCTATTGACTAAGTCGAAGAAAGTAGGGGTAAAAGGAACTAAGACGTTCAAGCAAGTTCATCGTTTCATATGTTCACTTGGTCTATAAGGAGGGTAAAATCGCGGAGGAAAATTAAATTTAAGGGTGCGTTTTTGAGAATGGAGCAAGTTTGCTCACTTTTGGGTTCTTCGGCTATAACTCAAAAACTATGCATTTTTAGTTAACACTTGCAGGGACTTTTTTGGTAGGAAATTGAATTTCCTATTGAAGTACTACTTTAGAAAGCTACGATTCTTTATTTCTTGTAGAAATAAATTCAATAAACCATAACAAGAAAGTGATAAGTAACAAGGACAAAAGTTAATCGGATTAAAGCGTCAAAGTTATAAATTTAATGACCACATTGACCATTTGACCGTCATCGACTTTGATATTGTTTTCAGGAATTTTCATAAAGGGTTTGTTTTTCATTAGACGCCATTTTCTCAATTTTCGAGGAGAAGTGACTCTACCTATTTCCAGGTTTTTCTATCCAATCAAATGACTATCACTCAGGAGAGAATGTCGCGAGTTTAAAAAGTGACGAATAAAATCAGCTTCGAAATTATTTAAGCTTCATTTCTTTAAAAAAAAAAGAAAGATTCGAAAGCGAAATAAATGGGTAAAAATAATTTTGTTTACAGTTGTTGTTCTCGGCGTTAGACCAACACACGAAGAGGAAATTAAAAGAAAACGGTTCGCGGTTTATCCACGAAAAACTACCATGACGATTCGCCAAAGTAGTAACGGTCGAGAATACGATAGCTACGAACTAGAGCGAGTTCCCCTCCTAAGAAAGCACGTACGTCCTGTTTCGACGTTGAGTGTTTAATTATTTTTGGTTGAGATGATGTCCCACGTCATTTCACTGATGATCTTGATGATACTTCTCAATAACAAAGGCGATAATTCAATAGTATATCGTATAAGAGTAAATACAATTACACAACAACAATATATAACACTAACATGATTTTAAATGTCTGAATCTGCCTGCTTTAATTGTGTCGCACTTCGAATTTTCCCAATTTTCCAGCTTTTCACATCCGGGCGAATTACCTATCCCGACACCCGCCCCCATGATGACGTAGAGAAATTCCTCTTCGCGCCGCTGAACCCTCATTAGGAATTCACCAGTCCCGACAAACGAGACCTGAGCTGCGATCCTAGCAGGTCCGTGATTTGTTTTGATTAGGGAAGTTAAGGTTGGCAGGATGGGATTTGTATTTTAGGATTCCGATACGTTTATTTTAATAGAAGGGGTCGTAAATTCCCGATAGATAAGGCCGTTGTTAACAGATATACCCGGAGATGAATCGATCCACGTCGCCTTCTCTCTCCCTCCCTCCGATGAAGCGAGGGAAAAATAGGAAGGTCAGGTTAGGTTACGTTAGGAAGGGGCATAAATGAGGGAGTGCAGGTTTTCAGGGATGAATTCCCTTGTAATGCGACCAATTTATTATTCACAGGGTGAAGTTAAGATACAATAAAATCGTTGCACCCCTAGCACGGTTCAATAATTTACTCATCTCTCTATGATGAATTATGGTAAGGTGCAATTTTGACGTACCCAGCTGCAGGGATTCGCTTTATAAGCTGAACTGACCATTTAAGCTATGCTGAGTAAAATTGAAGCTCCACCACCCCAAAGCCACCCTATGTATCTTTAATTCAATCATAGGAACAAAATGTTAATATTATATAGAATGAACTACGAGCATACTGGGACGAAAAGGGGGCTCGAAATGAGAAAAAGAGCTGAGTTGGTCCACAAAATATTTTTGGAAGGTTTTTGAAAGGGGAAGGTTCATAAGTAACCATAAGGATTCTTTGTATCAAGAAGAACTGATGTTAAGCCTTGTTACCTCTCAAAGTCACACCACCGAATTAAAACATGGTGAAGGGTACCCTCCGTTAAGGTAGGTGGAGTGCCTTAATCACAATATGCTTCTACTTTGTGATTGTATTATTTAAAGGACTAAATTTAAATTAAAAATATGAAAGTAAGTGGTATAAAAGATTATTCTTAGATGCATATCACATCATCAGAACATCTGAATCAAATAGTAATACACTCATCATCATTAAAAGATTGTATAAGTACAAAATTGAATAAACATGAATACTAACATAGAATTATGCTAATGTGAATTTGTGTATCAGAAGTAAATGTGTTTATGTGACAGAATGACTGAGAGTCTCAACTAGTGAGAGTCGATTGTGGTAGTCCCGACTAGTGAGAGTCGTGGCTGCAAATAAATGGATGTAATGAACGAATATATCGTAATAATCCTTAGGAGATCCTCTACTGCACGTTACTATGGGTCGTCATCGATTAACTACTGACTGTGGATTCTACTACTCCTGATCCTTCGCAAGGACCTCATGAGAAGGGAACGCAGGAAAAATGTAGATACAAATAGAAGACGATTCTTCGCAAGGATCCTGATCCTTCGCAAGGACCTCTTGAGAAGGAAACGCAGGAAAAATGTAGATACAAATAGAAGACGATAAAGGTGATCAGTGCCGTCACGTCGTGCCCCTTGTTATTATCGCCGGGAGGAGTCAACTCCGGGCATTTCGCTCCAAGTTAAACGTTTCAGTATTCATTCCGGTTCCTCTCCCCAATTGACGTCTATGCATTATCTAATTCCCCCCGTTCGCGGCCAATTTATGTTCGTTTACATTTTAATGTGCAGATTGGTGGTAGCGGGCCTCATCAATCAAGCGCGGGGTGGGGGAGGGGGAGGAGAAGGTGTGAGCCCGACCGCAAGACACGACGCTTTACGCAAGCCGAGAATATTAATGAGATGCGGCCGATGAAGACGATACGAGGGTGAGAAGAGGGCGAGAGAAAGGTGACTAATAGAGGGGCGAGGATCTACCCCTCCAGCTTTCTCTCGAATTATGTGCGGGTGAAATTAGCTGAAAATGGCCTGTCGGTCGGTTTCTTTGTGTTGCCCGCGAGAAGCCATTACGACCGACACCGGAAAAACAAAAAGATGGATGAATCTGCGGAGCGTTCGCCTCAGGTGATCATCGCCCTAAGGGCAGAATTCGCGACTGCCACGCAAACGGGTCCTCTTCGCTCGGTTAGGGAATAATTTTCAAGGTATTTTCCTGATATCGGACGTAGTTTGATTTGTCGTTTCTTTTTAATCGTCCATAGAAAGAAAGAAAACTTTTCTCTTTAGTTCTATGCGAGGATTCACGAAGCTACGGAATAACGAAATGGCCGAATTTACACCAATTTGCCGAAGGGATGAACGCCTCACTATTATGAATTTTTGGCATACCTTTATCTTTATCCAGGAGAAATTTCGATAAAAGCCGTGTATGATTAGAAATTATATAAAAAGGCTAGTTCAAAACATCAATTATAATTTTAGGAAATGATCCGTTTAAAAGTTAGAGCCTTTTGAAAACGCGGTTTTCCGTAAAAGGTTAATTGCATGAAAATTAAAAACTCACCAAAAAATCATCACCGATCAATAAAGAACCGTAGAAAACGATGTGTGCATTCAATTTTCGCCCTTCCTTTTCCTTTTTCAGAAGAAAATCATTTTTCATCTAACCTCACTTTTCCGCGAACCGCAATTTCGTCGACTTCTAGCTGATATGACAAGTACGAGGGGCCACCAATTTCTCTTTCTGCTACATCCGCGAAATATCTTCTACACGTGTCGCACTAATTTTCATACGATATTTCTCAATAACACATATAAATTACCAAATTATTATGGACATGTCCATTTTCATCGGATTCTCCATGCATTTCACATGGAACATGAAAATAATCGCAGTATGCTACATGACGAATAGCACTTAAATGGTAGTCGTTAATCGACCGAGAAAAACGCATTGAAACCGTATTAATTTGAATTTCTGCTTGTTTTTCCTTTTAGAAACCTTATAATGCAATAATTCTTGTGTAGAATCCTCCAGATAGCAGAGTTAGGTTAAGCGGTTTGGTTCTATTTTGTTTTTATAGAAACGCTATAGAGTACGACACAAACGACAACGGTCGTTTAACCACTACCGTATCTCCGCTAAGCACACCCGCATTTAAAATGTCAAAATGGCGAAGGTGTGAAAACCGAGCCGTTTATATCATTTTTTCACTTATTTCTCCACACTCTTTTCACAAAATTTGAATATCGGCGCAAAGTTGAATCACCAAACTTTATTATTATCGTTTAAATCATGAGAATAACATATGAAAACATTTAAAAATTTTACTTTGAAAACCGGTAAATTTGACAAAATTACACACTTTTTATTTTCTCTCTCAAAAACTACTGGTTTCCTGAAGTTAAAATTATCTTTTCCAGCACCCAAATAGTATCTTCTTTTAATAAAAAAATTGTCATTTTCGAGACCGACTTGGACGAAGAAAATTCTACTGAATTTTTAAGTAACGTGTTGTAGACGTTTATTTTTTCAGAGGTATTGTATATCGAGAACCCTCCTTTTGGCAAAAAATGCGAATAGGTAAATCGTTCCGCGTTTGTCAGAAAGCCTGCCGCCGCTTTGTACATGCCGTCAGCTGTATCCTCTCGGTGCAGTGATATACTGAGGGATCCGCCACTCGTGTCTACGTGTACATTGTTCCATTGCATTAATTACTTCGATCATATGACAATATAATTAGCGTATAAAAACAAAACAAGAAATCATTGGACGTCCGCCAGTGTAATTAAGTAAACAAAGTCCGTATACATTGCGATGTTTTGAGGGCGGCGCCGCCTTACAATGGCGTCACGTCATTTTATACACTGTAGTATGTTGTATCCTAGTACTATAGTACGATGTTTATAAAATAATCACTTAGACTTTTAGTATCGGTATCAGTTTTTTGAATATGCTTAATTTGATCAATGAAATGTCGGCTGAAACCATTTTTACGCCCAAATAAAGTAATTATTGTACGAAAATAGACCTCTGAAAAATCTTTTACATATATTGATCCTGCGTCTTTTTCATTGAGGAAACATTTTCTTCCCTCCTAACGATCTATTTTATAAATTTGGTGGGAAGAACTCGCTAAATAATACATAAGCCAAAAAAGCAGGTCATAAAATATTCAAAAGTTCAAGTGTAACGTTATGGGGTCGAGATTCTTATCAAACGTCGATGAAAAACATTCGTTGGCGGAGCCTTTTTATGTACATCGGAACGCGCGTCATTTTCGATTGTTCCCTCGACGTTTTTAAATTGAAAATTCGTTTATATCGTTTTTTACTTTCGGACCGATATTCGGGGCGATTGATAACAATCTACGGATCCCGAGTGGAGAAATATTAGGTTGTGCGGGAAATGCGGTGGAAAATCGTAAACGAGACTTTATTCCCACACCTACGTATTATGGTGGAAACATTAATATTATTTCTATGCCATATATGACGGTTGCCACTCTTTCAGACTTGTATGTATAGGGTATACAAATAAGTTTCCGCCGTTTTCAAGAGATGGCTCCACTGACAACATTACTTTGAATTCATCATATGTAAGATGCCATATAGAAAGTTTAAACACCTGGCAACAACATAACCTTAAAATACTGTTATCTTTGTACTGGTAGTATACATTTTTTTTGTTCGAAAATGTCGAGTTTTGTACCAAATAAGCGTCATGTGCAGGAAGTTTTGATTTATTTATTTCATTTAGAGAAATCTGCTGCTGAGGCGCTTCGTTCTCTTGTAGAAGTTTACGGTGATGCTGCTTCAAGTGAACGAAGTTGTTGTGAATGGTTTCAAAAGTTTAAAGACGGCAAGTTTGACGTGGAAGATAAAGAACGCGAAGAAAGGTCAGTCAAGTTTGAGGACGCTGAGTTAGAGGCCTTATTGGACCAAGACTCATGCTAAACTGAAGAGCAGCTCGCAGAAAGCTTGGGTGTGACTCAGCAAGCGATTTCACACCGTTTCAAGACCATCGGTATGGTACAAAAACAAGGAAATTGGGTTTCGCATGAATTGAAACCCAGAGACGTCGAGCGCCGTCTTTTCACATGCGAACAACTTGTCCAAAGACAATGTCGAAAGGGTTTTTTGCATCGAATAGTGACGGGGGATGAAAAGTGGATCCATTACGACAACCCGAAGTGTAGGAAATCGTGGGATAAGCCCGGCCATGTACCAATTTCAACGTCGAAACCGAATGTTTATGGCAAGAAGTTAATGTTGTGCATTTGTTGCGATCAGCACGGAGTAATCTATTACGAACTACTCCTGCCTAAGGAAAGTATCACTGGAGAACGTTATCGACAGCAACTGTTGCAATTGAGCAGAGAATTGAAGCTTAAACGCCCGGTATTTGCCAAAAGACGTGACAAAGTGATTGTTCAGCAAGACAACACTCGGCCACATGTTGCAAAAGTCGTTAAGGATACTTTGGAAGGTTTACAGTGGGACGTCTTACCCCAGCCGCCGCATTAACCAGACATTGCTCCTTCGGACTACCACCTGCTTACGCTCTGGAAAAGCAACACTTTACTTCTTACGAAGAAGCCAAAAATTGGGTCGATTCATGGGTAGTCTCAAAAGATGAAGAGTTTCTTCGACGTGGCATCCGAATGCTGCCAGAAAGTTGGCAAAAAGTAGTAGCTAATGACGGACAATATTTTCAATAAAATTTAACGTGCATTTTTTTATAATCAATTGATCACTATTTATAAAAAACGGCGGTAACTTATTTGTATCACAATATTAGTTGTTTTACTTTCAGTTCCTGTGGGGTCGATCCAATTAAAATGGGAAAAAGTACTTACCCTACACCATATTTTGTTTCAAGGCCAAGTAATATTGATGAAGTGCCCGTTAAACTCTTAGGAGAGCAAGTAGTCAAATAAGGAGGTTACAGGTTACCGAAAACTCGGGTGATGGTGTAGAGGCAGGACTATGGGAGATTATTCTGCTGGCTTTAAGGGTGATTACATAGGATAGAGAATCATTAGCTAAATATCATTGTAGTTTATCTCTAATTCGTGGTAAAGACAGGTAAGGAAGGACAGATAAAGAAATATCGGCAAATGAAGAAAAATCAGTCTGCTTGTAGTGGTAGGCATATAGATATCAATTATTTGAGGGATCATTTGTTTTTCACTTTGGTGATTTTGTAAAAGATTTTTAAATACTTTGTTGTATGTGTATATATGTATATGTATATCGTGTTTATAAGGTTAGTGGACTCGTAACTTGTAACCATTAATACATTTTAGACTTAATCTTACAAAGATGTCTTCAACATAAGCAATTGTTCAACAAAAATCTATTCCCAAAGGGCATTTCTTTCTGAGAGATAAAAATTATTATTTCCAATGTTTGTTGTGCTCTCAGAATTCAACATTCTACATTGAAAGTGGACGACGTTGTTAATAAGTGTGCAATTATGACAGGGGTGGGGAAATCAAGCATTTACAAAGTAATTAGGGAAAGTAGACATGGATCTATTAAATTTTCCAAAAGACATATTGGCGGTTGAACAAAATTTGAAATTGATGATGATTTAAAGAATTCTTTAAGGCAAAAAGTTCATTTCTTTTTCTTTAAAAACGAAATCCCAACATTAGACAGTTACAAGAAAAACTTTTACAAGAATGAAAAAAAAAATTGAAATTTATGTGTTTTTTCCACATTTTTGCCTCTAAATTTTTCTGAGCGAGTTTAGGTATAGGTATTGCTTCACAGAAACAAAAAGCAAATAAAATTTCCTACAGAATGGCGGGTAGTAATCCCAGCTGATCCCCCATCAAACCGTAAAATAACTTAACGATATCTATAAACTTAACATCTGATCCCTCCACTTATGGAACCTCATTGCCGAGATAGGCGACGCCATTACACCTACACACGTCTCCTCCCGGGCAGGAGGAATCGCCCCGGTTCGCGCCCCTGAGCGAATCCCTTCGAAACGGGACGTCTCGGGATTGTCAGAAAATCTCGACGAGAGATCTGCGAACGACATAATTAATGCTCGTCTTAAGCAGTTAGTGGCCGGTTAGTGCCAATCTCGGCCTCGTTCGTGGGCAATAAACGTCAAGAAGTGCCGAACGAGCGGAAGGGCGGCCATTAAAGGAGCGGGACAGGGAGAGAGGCGGAGAATTATGGGCCATGTGTCGGGGGGTCCGCGACCTTTTAGGAGGCGGCTTGTTTCAAATTAATTAACGATATCCTGGCCGGGGCAGCGGACGGGGTGTACCGCAACTGATCAAATATAAGTCGTGCGCTATAGGTCGAAATGGAAACGGTGCGGAAAACGCAACAGGTATAAGACAGTAATGGAGCTATAAATTAACGTTCTTTATACACTAAAATAGGCAAACGTAGATCCTACCTTTTACAACATGATGTACTGATTTCAAGTATAAATGGGCGAAATTTGATGTCATTTAGAAAATGTCTAACCAAGACGTCAGGGTTTAATTAATAATTAAATTGCCAAAGCAAGTTTCTTCTACAAAATCTTTACAATTTTTTGAAGCAAGAGGAGCTCATTGAAGGGAAAATATTCCGAGGAATATGCGTCAATGAAATTCCCTCTACCATATTTTTGAAATTCAGTTCGTTATTTCTGTAGCCTGTGTACTGTACTATGTAAGGTCCAGGCAGTCTGAATTGGTCCAGTTAAAACAGAAAAATTGCGGTTTCACCCTATACAAAAGCAGAGTATTCATGTAACGTACCTTTTAACCTTCCCCCGTATATTTGGCGCGGAGAAAAGTTGTTAGTCGCTACAATATATCACTATATATGAAAGGCCTATTGGTATTGTGTCTTTGAACAGGTTCACTACAGCCATTAAATTTGAGCGCCGAGCACGTGTTCATTTTTAGTCGTCATTAGAGTTCAATGGTGTATGTATGCAATTGCAATTATTGTTTTAAAATGGCTTTTTGGAGGCCTTTCGAAATGGATGAAATTAATAATGCCAATGATATAGAAATTATATACAATATAAATTTGGGATTTCTTCATAAACAAAGTCATTGACAAAGTGAGTAACAAGCTTTTATATTTCTTTAAATATGGAGCGGTTTCTTGGTCTTTGCATGTCGTTCATATGGCTATTATATTTTATTGCTGTTTTCTTTAATTGGACTAATTCATACGGGATGAACTTTACATACTACGTTTGTAATATATATATGTAATATGTCAAATTTCGAAAATTTCAGCATTTTAGTGTTGTCACCTTAAATTTTCAAGGAATTCATGTCATTGTTATTGGGTTCAATTTAATCATTAACACCTTTCATTGTTAAGGATTTTAAAATTTCTAAGAATGCATTTACCTCATCTTTTTAAAATTGCACTCAATGAATTGAAAATATTATAACAGGCTATTTTGAAAAAAGTAGGGTTAAAAGGAACTAAGATGTTCAAGCAATTTCGACATTTCACATGTTCAATTGGTCTATGAAGAAGGTAAAATCGCTGCTAAATTAAGGGGAGCGTGTTTGAGAAAGTGATCAGTTCTATATATAGTTAGTTAGGTAACTAATTACAATTAATTGATAATCAATTTGCAATTTTACATTTGGTTTTCATGGAAATAATTATGGCTGGTTCCTTATATTTCTCATCGAAACTTCTCTGCGTCGAAACAATACTGTGTCGAAACTACCTTGTCGAAACGTTCTATATCGATATTAAGGTACGTATTTACCTTATGATCCGGACTATGTAGTAGCATCCTAGTCTGAAGATGGTTACAATGCAGTCGATAACATATTGTCATTAAAATGTTGGTAAAACTTTGGGCTTACCACATCTGAACACAGATTACCTTAAGATTTGTAGGTTAACATATTTATCTCTTACCTTATCTAGGAGCAATATTGTCACGACCACGAGATTTCCACAATTCTCAAACAAGAAACAGAATTAAGGCACGGCCAGGGTGAAGTTATGTAAACTTTTATAAACGCGCTGACTAACAAGGTGGGAAATGTTTTGATAAACGACACACCTCATACCAACAAGCGCGGAGAACACAAGACAAATACGAATATAAATAGAAAGAGGAAAGGCGAGAGAATCACGGTCGTAACAGGGAGTGGTCGATCAGAGAAGAGACTCTGCCGGCGAGAAAACCGAGAAAACCTACCGCCCCGAAGATGCTCTCCGACCCGCCTCGCTCCGTGGAAATCGGAAGGTGCAGTCGGCAGGTCTCTATTAAGTAGGTCGCCACCCTCGCCTCTCGCCCTCGCATATTAAAATTGCGGTAAGAAATGAGTTAAAATTGTTATACTACCTGACGCAAAATATAAGAATAGGGAAATGTATGGTACGATCAATTCTTATACAATTAAGACGTATTTCTCCATCATGACTGAGTATTAGTTTCACTGTGCCACTTTTATTGGTTAATAAATGAAACAACAGTGAACGTTAAGAGTCAGAGAAAGGTTTCATTATTAATTCGGCCTCCATCTTCGCTGACCTATACCACGATAATTTAAAATTTGACACGCGAAAGTAATTTAAAACTTCCCGACGAATTAAAAACTCGAAAAGACTTGTTAGTGAAACGATTTCTCCATTTGGTTAAAAACTTTCCGGGGCTCCGGCCTCCTGGCGGCCGGCGCGCAATCAAAATAAATTGTGATTCGAGTTTGGCGTGATCGGGGCACAATGGAACCGCAACCGGGCGAGCTTTCTTACATGCACTTTCTTGTTTCATGCCTCGAAACTTTGCTTTTATGTAAAACATCGCTCGGATCTCCGCGGGGGACGTACGGAGGATTTTAATTAGGGTCGAGGAGCGGCGCAAAAATACAATGAATTCGGTCCCAAATGGGCTGGGAATTATCGTCTGTCCGATGGAAATCAGTGCTAGATTTTTCGGGATGTTCAGGCTATTCCCATTTAATATCTAAACATTTTAGCTCCTTTGCAGATAACCCTTGGAATTACTTTCTTACCCTCGCAAAACATTCCTATTTTACGACAGGGAGTCTGTAGACCGGATGTTATTCCCGGATAAGATTTGACGAAGAGGGAGTGCTGCTTTATGGTTGGCAAGTTAGGGTAACACTATGTTTGGATTTTTAGCACGTTCATCTAAACGTTCTCTGCACTTCGTATTCGTCGAAACCCTCGTAACTCACGTGAAATGGAAAAAACTAAAAGTAGTTACATAATGGAGGGCAATAATTAATTAATTGCACATAAATTCAAATAACTAATAAGCAACAGTAACAAGAGGTCCTTACATTATTTGTGAGGGGTATAAAAAGATTAAGAGGTAGAAGACTAGGTAGAGCTTGCTGTGAATAAAACAAATGATTGAAGTAAAAATGTTTTACTCTCTCCTGGGGCGGAGAATCTATAAGTGGGGGCACTAAAAAGGATACGAATGTGGAAAAGAGATAAAAGGTTTTCGGGCACATCGAATCCTAACATGTCTTAGATGTCCTCTTGTCTGGACATTTGAATTTCCACGGTGCGAGGCGGGTCAGAGAGCATCTTCGGGGTGGTAGGTTCCCTCGGTCTTCTCGCCGGCAGTGTCTTCTCTGGTCGGCCACTCCCTGTGGCCCTTCCTCTGTCTATTTATATCCGTATTTGTTTATTGCGTTCTTCGCCCTTGGTGGTATAAGGTGTGTCGTTCATCAAAACCTTTCGCACCTTGGTAGTCAGCGCGATTATAAAAGTTTACATTACTTCACCTTGGCCGAGCCGTGATCTCGTTTCTCGTTTCTGTTGGGAATTGTGGAAATCTGCTGAAAGTCTTATTCAAGATACGCCCAACGGCGGTTTTCTTTTGAGATATGAGGCACTGAACATCTGAAAAAAATTTTTGGTACTAGAATGACGATTAAGTGTCATTTCGGTTCATACTTGTTGAAGGATTTCGTCTAAAAGTTATGATAAAATGAAGGTCTCGACAGGAAATCAGTACTCCTGATTCATTTCGAGAGAAGTACACGTTTTCCAGAAAATTAAAGTTCAAAACATTGATGAATCACTAACAAATTGCTGTCAAAAAAATATTAACAACTTTAAGGGAGGACAATATGCTGTGAAATATACAAAAAATCCCTAGTCAGCAGGTGTACGCAAATGGACAGTTTTGGATATATGGAGCATTTGAAGTTATGTATAATCAGCATCCTTTCAGAGATTCCGCTACAGCGATATGCATACTTAGTCCAGCATTTGGCGGTAAAAACAGTTTATAACTTTTCAGTTCTTTCAGTTTCATGAAAATATGGCATTAAACCCATCTTACCCCCTTCCTCAAAAGTTATATTGTGTGCTTGTGTTCCTCAGGGTTCAAAATTACCCCTTATAACAAAAATTCCAATCGGTAAATGATCCGATCACCGTCAAAACTCTCTTTTGCTAAATACAACCCGCTCTCCGCTTAATATATCGTTGCTTTGTAACCTTTATTTACTAGCACGTTATTCTCGCAGGCCGCCTAATTAAACCGTTCTGTAATTTAGCTGTTTTGTCCTCCGATTAATCAGTTTGTAAATACGTGGGTAATTTTTCATTCTTTAATTTTTCACGGTAATCACCGTCTAAACTCTCTTTTTCGCTATATACCGCAACTAATCTCTCTTGTTTATCGTACGTAGTTTGGTAGTTCCTCTTTTACTAAATACACCCCGATCTCAGCTTGATATAACTTTGCCCTATAGCCTGTATTTACTTTCACGTTATTCTCGTAGGTCGTCTAATTAAACCGTTGCGCAACTTAGCTACGTTTTTCGCTCCGAATAATCAGTCTCTCTTGTCTCTCATACGCAGTGTGGTAGTTCCTCTTTTGCTTAATACACCCCGTTCTCCGCTTAGTATATCTTTGCTATATTCCCTGTATTTATTTGCACGTCATTCCTGTAAACCGCCTGATTAAACCGTTGCGTAACTTACTACTTTTTCAGATTGTAAATTTGTAAATAACATATTAATACGTAAATTCATTTCACATAAGCTAAATCCGACGACTGCCTGAACCAAAACGGCGTTTTTATTTCGCACCGAATGTAAATAAAGATAAGTTTTTCCTCCCTTTGTCATTGTCTGTAGTGTATTTAACACTGTTGCCAAATTTCTCTGAAATATAACAAACCGAGTGTTTTATGAAGTCTATGTTCATTTTCACGAACTACCTAAAAACTGGCGCCCGAGCGCCAATTTCATAGTTGACCGCCTATCCGCCCCTTGATCCTCGTCGTGTCGTCGACGATAGTAGAATGGTTAAAAATTAACAATGATTAATGCTGATTTTCCCTTTTAGTAAAGGAGACGGCGTGTGAAGGAGGAAGCTTAAAAAATATCTCCCGCTTTTAAGTGAACTGCGCGATGAAGTTTTATCACTGATTGTGAAAAACAAAACAAGCTTAAAGTTCTTTAATACGACGTAATTTAAATAAGCAGGTACTTTACTGCTCCGAAACCCTCACGATTTACAATAGACAAACTTAGAAAGCACTTAAGAACACTTTAATTACATTGTTGAAATTAGTAAGTCAGTGCTGTTGGAGGCGTTTCAAGTAATTAGTATACTTAGTAATAAAGTTGAGGTTTCGTGCATTTATTGTAACGGCAAAATTAAACGGGGCTACTAAATAAAAAATATTATTCTCGTTTAAAAAAAAAACAAAATGTCATGCTCTCATGAAATGTAAGTTTGGCCGGGAAATATCTTTCGCTTTGTGATTCCTGCGCTCGAGAGGAAAAGACTGTTTTTCCGCTTTGAACACACAAATAACAATTTGGACATTGTTTTTCCTCGTCGTGTTATCTAACGATGCCGATGCCTTTGTGCCCGAGCCAGAAACGGTGACCCTTTCTCCCATTCTCCCGAATGAAGTCAACGGTTAATTTAATTAACCCCCATAGTTTTGAAGTTCTGACACGAATCAGAAAGTTTTAATGAAGTTATTATTTACCGTTATTGCCTCCACGGTTAATACTTCAACTACCTTTGATCACTTGTGTTAACACATGCCATATTAACAGCTAGTCACTTAAAGCGCTTGTAATTTAAGTAACCCCAGCAACGTGAATTTTCGTTTCATTTGGAGGTCTGCCAGGGTGAGCGAAAACTTTCAAAGGAGAGAGAAAGAGAGAGAGAAAGATAGCCTGTACTCGATCTATATCCGACAATGACCATAATTCCTCTTTAGACCTTTGTCTTTTCCTAATAGGAATGTAGGAAAATGCCCGGAAACAAGATTGGTTTATTTATGGGCCTTCTGTAAGGAGCGAACGGGAAACAACTCGAGGAACAACAGCAATAGGGGAGCCGAGACAAATTAATGTCGGTAGTTTTTCCGAAGGAGGAAACTGACCCGAGAGGAAGGGAGCGAAAGAGGGAGAGAGAGAGAGGGGAGAGGGAGCGCGCCGGAACTTAAATAAATGATCGATGTGAGCCCGTCATCCATAACGTCGATATTTCACCGATGGCAATATGCACTCCTCGCGAAATGCTTCGACTATCAGAAAAGTGTATGGATCCGTTGTGCGCTTTTCAACTCCATTATCCGCGTTTTTATCGATGTTATTGGACGGGAGATTTTCCGATTTACAAAATGTTTTCTTCGGGATTTCAATTGTTCGTTTTCTATCGGGGTTTTCACCAACTGTCAGCAATACATAACCTAGAAAAAATACGTGCGTTATCGACTTGAAGAGGGGGATTTCTCTGCAAATAGAATTTTGGGTACCGTTTGTGTCGCCGATTAAAATTTAATCATAAACGAAAGATATTAGTCGAAACATAAAGTCCAATTTACGGCTCTAAGAGTGCTAAGACGCGACCTGCCGGGACACGAGGAGCGCGACCAATTTGGGATAAAAGTTAATTGCGCTTACTTTTTGAGAATAATGGCAGATTGAGAATCACATGAAAAACAACTCTTTAAAGAAATGAAATGTCCTACCCGAGTGCTTCCCCCCTCCATAGAGTGTTAGCACAAGTATAGTTTATCAATAATACCTGTATAATTAACGTGCTAAATTTATAACAATTAAAAAACGAAAGGTTTCAACTATATAATCGCTTTAACCCTTTGGGATTTTATTAAAGCACATGTAAACAGTACTTCAGCACTTTGGGAACATTCAACTTTTTTTCTTTTTCAGGGTTGAAAATATCCATTTTTGAGTTTTTCGGAACTTTAAATAATTTATAACTCGAAAAGGGGCAATTTCAGAGAAAAATCACTAAGGACCTTTCTTGTTCAAAATGACTAAAAACCTGGCAGGAGAAAAACCAGCTTTTCGCAATTTATTTAAAAAAATACTATTTAAACAATTTTACGCCAACTTATGGATTTACTTAATATTTAAATGAAACCAATTTTTTTTTAAATAAATTACTAAAATGACTTATTTTTGACCCGGAAAAATACCTGTTAGGTTTTTCAGATCATTCTAAATAAGAAAGGCCTTTAGCGATTTTTCTCTGAAGTTGACCCTTTTCGAGTTATAAATGATTTAAAGTTTGGAAAAACGCAAAAGTGGTCACATTCAACCCCTCTGAGAAAGGATATGAAAAACAACGAATATTAACGCTGCCAAAGTGTTTAAATAATCTTTAAATATTCCTTAAGAAAATACCAGAGTTTTCACACATTAAACAATTGCAGCCTTTCGTTTTTTAATTGTTAATTAAGCGCGTTCATCACAATTTTCAGCCTCGCGTTTTTTTTGCACTCGCCACTCAGACCAATTTACTAAAGTCCGCCCGGCTTAGACATACGTTTCTGAAAAATCTGAAAAATTTCATGAGAGCACATTTCAATAATCACCAATCTCCTGGATTTTTCCAGATTTTTCGAGCCCCCTAAGCACCTTAAGGAAAACCCTTAAATTTTCAAAATTTTATTTCATGGGCAAAGAACTTTTTCAAATCTTTAGAAGTATAGCGCAGGAATTTGGAGCCGAAAAACTCCCCTTTTCTGACGAAAATAATTTTTTTTAACCACCCTAGACTCTTCGAAAAAAATCTAAAAAAATTAAGTGTCTAGGCTATTGAACAATACGTCCCTGATTGAATACAGATTTTTCGAAAGTAATCCGGCGAAAACGACACTAGAAATCTTGTTACTTAGGAAAATGATGTTTTTACAAAAATTTAAAATTACAATCTACATAGTCTTATTTTTAACACAACACTTTTTCCCATTACTTCGAGAGGTACATGAGGTTCATGCAAAGATTTTCTCAAATTGTTATTATCAATTATTGCAGTACAATAAATCAATTCTCCGTGGGGCCCGATGAATTAAAGACCCATAAGCCGCCATATCTCTAACATGGCCTTAAATTGGAGTAAATAATTATTTTATTTATTCATTTATGCTACCCTATGCCTGTTTATGTTCTATTAAACAGACACAACGTGGCAGAAAAAGATTTATTCTCCATCAAGGCCATCTTAAGGCTAAGGACAAAAAAATATTTTTAAAGAAACGTGGTGTCTTGGTTGCGATTTCGCCGAAGAGTTTTCGAAAAATCTGTAAGAAATCAGAGACGTATTTTTAAATAACTTTGAGTCTCTTGAATTTTGGTAGATTTTTGCGACGAATCTAGGACGCCCAAAAAACCTATTTTCCTCAAAAGAGGCGATTTTTCGGCCCTAAACCTCAGCCATGTGTTTTTAAAAATTTTAAAAAAGTGTTGGGAGTCGAATTTTCACATTCAATAACAGCTCTAAGGTTTTCTAGTTGGGCATAAAGTCTTTTTCCCTTAAAATACAATTTCAGGGGTTGTTGAAAAATTTGAGAAAATCAGGATATGTGTAAATATCACGATGTACCTTCGTGGATTTTTTCCAGATTTCATGATCTATAATCGTCTGAGAAGCTGTCCAAAAATTTAAAAAGGGCAGTTTTGGCTCTAAATTGTAGCTCCGTACTTTTAAAAATTTTGAAAAAAAACTGAGAGTACGCATTTTCACGTGAAATGCTAACTCGAAGGTTTTTCGGTTAGGTGTAAGGTACGTTCCCTTAAATTAAAATTTTAGGGGGTCGAAAAATCTGGAAAAAATATGAATATACCAAATGTTCCAAAGACATGAAAAAAAGGCAGTTTTCGCTCTAAATTTAAGCTCCGTGCCTTTAAAAATTTTGAAATAATTTAAGGTTACGCATTTTCATGTTCAACAATAGTTCTAAGGTTTTCCAGTCGGGTATAACGTCATTTTCCCTTAAAATACAATTTTAGAGGGGTCGAAAAATCTGAGAAAAACCAGGAGATGTGTAAATATCGAAATGTGCCTTTAATGAATTTTTTTCGGATTTTTCGATAAACAAACGCCTGAAAACTGAACAACATTATAAAAAGGCAGTTTTTGGGCTCTAAATTTAGCCCTGTGCTTTCAACAATTCGAAAGATATTTGAGAGCACGCATTTTCACGTTAAATAATAGACCTAAGGTTTTTCAGTCGGGTGTAACGTCATTTTCACTTAAAATACAATTTTAAGGGGTCGAAAAATCTGGAAAAATCTGGAAAAAATCTGGCAATGCGTCAATATCGAAATTTGTCCACGATTATTGTTTTCAGATTTTTTGATCTACGAACGCGAGAACCTTTCCAAAGACATCGTAGGGAAGGCTTGTAACGACTCCATTTGTTCAAAACCTTGAAATGATCCTTACTTCTGACTCCGAAAAAATTTAAAATACATTAGAATTTAGTGCATTAATAACCAAATTCAAAAAATCTTTAATAAGTTCTGTCTGACTGACCCGATTTTGGTCAATTTTGCACTGTAGTTAGAAAACAATATAACGCACCTATCCTGAAAATTTGAACTCTGAAAAGCCAAAGATGCTTTTACCTAAGAAATCTTTATCTTAATAAATTGGTTTACTGTTAGAATATCGAACAGAAAGACCTTTCATCTGTCGAAATACAGGGGATTTACCAAAATATTGCCGTTCTGATTCATTGACGAAAGAGTGTTCAACTTGAGGTGACTTTAACTGGGAATCGGTGCAATCGCAAGGGGTGTGTTTAAGGGTCCCTAGGACGGGTCTCCTGGTTCGTCGTGCGGCCAATCTCATAACCGAGGTAACCTTTGAATATTCCCCGGTCTCGGAGGAATCCGCCCAACCCGACAACCTCGCTTCGGCCCTTGGAAGGGCGACCCTTCCCGTTTAATGAGCGTTCGAAACATCAGTGACAGGGAAAACCCTAAGATAAGTGATTGTTACTTACTTGTCGATAAGTTTAAGTAATTGCATTAGCTTTGCGTTGGCTTTAATAGATTTGTTTTATGCCAATGCCGGGCCTTTGGATGAGACCGTCGATGGGTGCCTCGAAGATATTTCGAACTGTGTAGAAGGCATTTATGGTGTTAACGTCTCCGTATTCGACCCCTTCACATTGCCTAATGGTCCTTCGAAATTTCTTGACCGAAATCTGCGACGACCGTCCCCCCCCCCTCTCTCTCCACGAGATCGTCGGTACCCCAGACGGGCGCTTTTATCACTCAACTAAAATCCGATCTTAATAAGATTATTATTAAATTACGTAGAAAGTGTTGTAACAGCTTCGGCCGCTGCAAACTCCTTAACTAACTGTTAGGGTAGTCCCTGGAATTAATTGAGTTCTGGAGAATTAATAATTTCTCCATTGGACATTCGGTCCTTTGTCTCTCCCCCTTCTAAGACGATCGTAATTACTTTCGACTCGGCCTTTCTTCGAATTTAAAGGTCCCCATCGCCGATTGTCTTCCAGAAATTACACAGATTGTTCTATAAATAAATATTTTGGAAGACTATTAACGAACGTTTCCATTATCGTGATGTATTAATTTTCGAAAGCAGTTCTTGCGACAAATCCAATTAATATTTATTTTAGTTAAAATTGCGATACAATTAAATCATTTGAACATGTTGTTAAATTATAATGTACCATTAGTACAAATGTTTGAAATAAGGTGTGTTCTGAGGAAATATTTATAATGTTACATTATTCAAATCTGCTGAATTTACAGGGTTGCAGGTAATTTTTCACTTATATTTAACCTTCCAATTGTCTGTAACTCTTTACCTTCACTACTTACAAGGGTATCCCTTCAGTTGATTTCATTATATCCTTTCTTCAATAACATCACCCCCCACGACGACCAAATATCCAAGTGTCAATTAAAATATCTCAAAGTAAAAGGGAAGCAAATCCACATGGGGCATTCCATGCCAACTGAGCAGTCGATCCCACGTCATCCTCTTGGATTTGGCTCAAAATTGGTACATCGATTAGTACCATTGAAAAAAGCATGTTCCTAAATTTTCAGCTCAAATGGTCACTCGCAGCGCCCTGGGGCTCATTTTTAAGTTTTCGGGCATTTTTTGACCTCTAAGTGCCCGAAATCTGTTTTTGGCGTACTAACAAGGTATTTTGACGTGAAAAATGACCAAAAGTACATAGGAGATTCCAAATTTCCCGTAGAACACGATCCCGTAGTCCGTTTGTCGATATCTAGCAAGGGGAGCTCAGAAAACGCGAAAAACTCCTTTTTTTTCAAAAATCGAATTGCTTCAAGACGTACGCTTCAAATCGTCTCAAAATTTAGGAAAAGACTCTTTGATAGTTGGTCTTTCGAATGTCTATACGCGAGCAATGATCATTATATATAAAAAAAAAGTTACACGCGTTTTACGCATTTTAGAGGGAATTTTCGGTGATTTTTTTCATTATAATCCATGAATTAGCTCTATTCAGTTGGGTATTAGTTGGATTTTTTTCTCTCAGAAGGTGTTTCCTTTCTTTCTCAGTCCTTATAAACATAGAAATTTTTCTCAGTGGGTTAGAAAAGGAAAAAAATTATTATTTATCCATGAATTTTTCGTAATTTTTTTGATTTTTGATGAAATTTACATTTTCTACAGCTTAGCTCTATTATTTGTAAAAATATATATATGGTATATAATCTAAGACATGAAAATCACAGTAAGAAACAAGACTCTACATTACAATCATTGGCGCCGCTGCACATCCCCATATTAATGTTCTTGTACATGACTCAGCAGGCCATTTCATTTACCAAATTCCCTTGATCCTTATATTTTTTGAATTTGCTGATTGTGTGATCGGTTTTTTATATAGAATTCGGTCTTCCTTCATGAATAATGAAAGGAATCTGGAAAAATGTGACTTTGATCAAAAATCAAAAATTCAAGAAAAATTCATGAATAATTGATTTTTTTTGCTTTTTTAAATCACTGAGGGGAATTTCTGTGTTTGTAAAGACTGAGAAAGAAGGAAAACACTTTCAGAGAGAAAAAATCCAACTAATATCCAACTGAATGGGGCCAATGCATGGATTATAATGAAAAAATCACCGAAAATCCCCTCTAAAATGCGTAAAACTAGTGTAACTTTTTTTTATATATAATGATCACTGCCCGCGTATAGACATTCGAAAGACCAACTATCAAAGAGTCTTTTCCTAAATTTTGAGACGATTTGAAGCGTACGTCTTGAAGCAATTCGATTTTTGAAAAAAAAAAGGAGTTTTCCGCGTTTTCTGAGCTCCCCTTGCTAGATATCGACAAACGGACTACGGGATCGTGTTCTACGGGAAATTTGGAATCTCCTACGTACTTGTGGTCATTTTTCACGTCAAAATACCTTGTTAGTACGCCAAAAACCGTCTTCGGGCACTTAGAGGTCAAAAAATGCCTGAAAACTTAAAAATGAGCCCCAGGGCGCTGGGAGTGACCATTTGAATTGAAAATTTAGGAACATGCTTTTTTTAATGGTACTAATCGATGTACCAATTTTGAGCTAAATCCGAGAGGGTGACGTGGGATCGACTGCTCAGTTGGCATGGAATGTCCCCTATGCAACTTTAGAGAATCCTCGTTGATTTCCTCATGACAGTTGAGTGTGTTGAAGTTGAGTTCATGGGGTACATAACGTGGAATCTGTAGGAGTTATCGGTGGTCTCTTCATTTTCCCTTTAGGATTAGGGCCTTGACATTCAAATTTACCCTAGAATCAATATTATCGATCGAAGATAGGTAATCATCTAATCGATTTTTTTCGTTACATTGTAATCGATCTAGGTACATGAGGACGGGTAAAATTGACAATTGCTCGATTGGTTCCTGGAGATTTTCTAAGTAATACCATTGTATTTTTCATCAGTAGAGTTTGGAGAATATTTTACGACTTATTTGATCTACGAATACGGTTAGAAGAGCTAATTTCGGATTTCCACAGTGCGCGACGGGTCGGAGAGCAACTTCCGGGCGGTCTCCCTTCGGTCTCTTCGTCGACAGACCACCATCTTAGGCCGGACACTCTCTCTACTCTCCCCTTAACGTAAAAAGCAAGAGGGTAAGATCTTCGTGAGACGGCCTTATTTACCATGGCTTACTAATTTAAAACTTCTATTCTACACCCTTAAACGAGAAGTATGTCTATGATAATAATCCGTAAATGTAACATCTAATGGATTAGTTTCTTCTAATTGTAATTTCAATCATTAATCATTGATATTTCAGTATGGATATTTCCCAATTAACATTATTACCTTATCTTAGACATGTGGTGACGTATAGTCGGAAAAATTATTCGATCGATCGATCGATTTTTCCTTCTAGTGTGTTATTTATTTATTTTTTACTTTCTTGATGTGTCTGGTGATTTCCGCAAGTTCGTCGTTTCGGAACCATTTTTATTTTAATTAAATTTCCTCTGTCTCATGCCCTGTTGACTCGACTTTCGTTCATTTAAATTTCCGTTGCCAGCATGAAATCATATTATTTCAGCCTTTCCACTTCTCTTCGGAAACTTAAATAACGAGGCTGAAATGAGTGGAATGAGGTTAGTATTTAATGGCCAAATTAAATTAAAATATATCGATTTATGTGGAAGATCGAACGATTCGTCGCCGCATCGCCTGTTAAGGTATTCCCGCCGGTATATTACATATTCTAAGCAAGGTGGAGCGTTTTGCATCGAGGAACGCGCTCCGGTATAATTTTCCGGTAAATTTATCTGTCACATTATCGCCTAGACGATGCGGCCTTTAACGAGGGATAAATTTAAATTAGGGCATACCTGGGACGTCTAAAATTCCTAGTTATTACAGTTATAACCGAAAGTTTTCTGATTGACATAACGTAACAAAGATATGCAAATATTGGCGTTTCACCTTAGCAGGAGTTATCTGAAGGCCCGACAGGTGCCTCAGCACTTTCCACCCGCGGTCAATAACAAACCCTCGTCAAACTAAAGCTAATCTAGATTGTAATTTCTCTGCTCCTTCTAATTTCGGGCATATTTTAAAGAAGGGAGCTCTTAGCAAAATAACCGCCCCGAGTCTTCCGACAATTTGTTTGTTTACACTTTCGCTTAGGCTTCCACTTTGAGTTGGGCAAATCCAAGTCGCCGTAACGAAAAAGGATAGAAACAAAACCAATTAAGGGCGTTCCGTGAGGCCGCGAGGAAGATTTATTTGTCCCGAAAATACGGGATTAAAACGGGACGCCCGGAGGTGCCGCTCGCGAAAATCATCGCGTCCCCAAAACAAGAAAGTATCAAAAGAATAATTTAAATCGACTGCAGTAAATATGATGGTAATTTTCTGTCGACGTTAGGAAAGCATTTAAGCCCTCGCGCTCCTCAACTCCGAACTGCCATTATGCAAAATTTTCATGAAAAATTTATATAATAGCATCCACCGGTTTAGTCAGTCGTTATTTCGGAAAGTACGGAAATATCAATAGCGGAACAAAAAGGGACGGGAAAAAGGAAAACATCGAGGGTACGGCACGAGAGGCGTGCTCCATTTTTCTTACAATATGCAGACGAAGACGCTCCCCGGGGAAGACTTACGAAATACGATTCGGTTCGACGCGGAGTGACTCTTGAAGCGTCCAGTGGCGGCCGTGACTTTTTCATTATTCAGAGAAACCCGACAAAACGAAATTTAGGAGCTCTCCTGGATTCTACACGGTGGAAATTTTGTTTGTTCACATGAGCGAATCCACATTTTTAAAATATTAATCGATCGGATTTAATCGTCGAGACTTTTAAAGCGAAAAATATTGGAGGCGATACATCAACAGATGCAGGCGTGTAAGAAAAATACTTTTTTGTGGCTTGCTAGGGTCGTCCTTTTACGAAATAACAATGTGTAACGGTTTAAATCCGGTTTCCGACAAGTCGAATAGAACTTCCCCGTCACCTTTATGCCCCTTATAATATACCTACCAGTTAGGCAACTTGACACGCCCTCACACCATGTGGTTAAGTTAATCCGTCATTTTACCTACCCTGTATGTCCATAGGAATTTTAAGCCTTGAAGTAGATCCCCGGATAATATCCCGGTACCTGTCTGTAGGTTCAGAGGTCAGAAAAGTACCATAAACATTAACATAACCTCCAATCCGTAGTCACCGAAACAGGGCACTAAGAGAGCTCCGCTTAAACATACTTTGTAAATAGGGCAAAGAAGCGGCACCCTATGACCCCGCTTGTACCTCGTTACAATTATCTGAGTAATAATCAAAGTACCTTTTGGTAGGAATTGACTGGGGTGATCCTACGAGGAATTAGACGACAGGGCCTGGGACCTAGAGACATGTTCGGCCTACTATAGTGTTGCTCATATCGAGTAAGGGCTAGTTATGTAATCTGAGATCGATATCAGATTAATTGTAATATAATATCTGATTAATTAGTGTATTGTGGGTAGGCAATATGTCGTACATAGTTAATTCAGGTCTAACAACCTCATAATTGTAATGACACCGTGTACTGTATTATAGATTAATTGTAATATAATATCTGATTAACTAGTTTATTGTGGGTAGGCAATATGTCGTACATAGTTAATCAGATCTAATAACCTCATAATTGTAATGACACCGTGTACCGTATTATAGATTAATTGTAATATAATATCTCATTAACTAGTGTATTGTGGGTAGGCAATATGTCGTACATCGCTAATTCAGGTCTAACAACCTCATAATTGTAATAACACCGTGTACTGGAGGTGGTCTCTCATTACATGAGGAAGGTACCTTGCCATGTAAGGAAGAACAAGAAAGTCGAGAACGATTCGAAACCGACGGAGCCCAAAGAAAGTAACGTGAACCGTGATAGGAAAAAAATAAACATCATTTTGAATGTTACAATTGTGGAAAATAGGGTGGAACGTGCAATGAAGCCTATTGAATTGCTCAGAAAATAATATTTGGATCCTCGATAGCGTAGCAGCTGCATATATTGTATAATATTTAGAAGAGATATATTCGAATAACTTGTATATTGCCACGAAAAAATTAATCTTAAGGAATAAACGAGTTAAGTCATAGCCAACTATGACTATATAGTCAGTTAAAATATGTGGAATTTATGTGGAAAAAATGAAATAAGAGGATTGTTAACGAACAGTGGTTGCCTTAATTCTTACATACTGTATAAGTTGTAATTACTTCACAAGTGTGATATAAACGTTGTTCAGTGAGTAGCCTCGAGAATTAATTTGGTTAAAAAGAAGAAATATATCTTTCAAAAACCACAAGGAGTAGGTGAATTAAATCATAATAAAATTAACCTTCAAATTGCTACTAAAATCCTTAAATGAAATAATATACAGGGTACTCCATTCAAAAAACGCAACTCTGATAGTTTTAGAGCTCTTGGCATACCCTGTATAACATGAAAATATTTTTAAAATTTAGTGCTAAAATGTCAGTATCGATCCTAAGGGGAAAACTATTTTAAAATCAATTACTTTAGCCATAATGCTTCGTGTCGAATAATGTGAATAACCCTGTATAATATATTTGCGTCTGATGTATGCAGCCCGTTAACTTTTCCCCTCCAATGATTCGTTCCCCCACTACTACTGTTCCGCTTGGCTTGCGCGCGTTGCGTTGTGTTTATAAGCATTTTTAACATATTTAGATATATGTTATTAATATTGTAAGATTGACGAATTGTAACTTGAGATTTGAATCCATTTAGAAAATTGAAATACGTTAATTACAGTTAATAGAAATCATTTTGCAAGATATTAACCGAATTTGTTTATATTTTAAGATGTTTAAACTTAACTATCATTCAGGGATGTGAAAAAATAATTGATTTTTATGTTAAACGATTATTTTTTCATATAATCGATTCTTAATAATCGATTCTCTAGAGATTAAAAATCGATTTTTAATAAATCGATTATATTACTTACTCTCTATTTATTTTTTAATTAAAAAAGATAAGATACGCGTTGTTGGATTAAGCCAATGCAGCCAAACTATACAGTTTAATCAAATTTCGGAATGAATAATTTGTATTAGGTTTTTTATTGTTTAAACTTATGGAAAGTTTTCTGTTCTATTTTGAGTTTTGAGATCAGAAGAAAACGTCATTTTATTTCTTGTAATTATTGTTTTATTTTATTTTTGTTCTAGTCAAATGATACATGACATTAATCATGTGTTAATAATTCGTTTTTTAGTACTTTTGTTGTTTAAACTTATTTAAATTAATTCAAATAATTTAAATTTGGATAAAAAACCTGTTTAATAAATTTTAAATAAAAACCTGTTAAATAAAAAAACTTGTAAAATAAAAACTTGTTTTGTCATGTTTTGTTGTCATTTCGTATTTTTTTTGGATTAATTGTTTAATTTTATATACATTTCAATAAAATGTTAAATATTATTAGAAATTAGTAGCAATAACTTTATTCAGTTTCTTCATTATTAAAGCTAAAAGTTAAAAAAAAACTTGTTTTTTTTTTTCAGTTTAAAAACCATCAGACTGTTGTTTTGGTTATCGTTGATATTTACCACTTTGATTAATCGTTATTCTAATTAATTAGTAATATAGACAAGGTAATTTTATTGTTATACACAAAAAACATGCAATTTTTCGAATAGTTAGAAAAAAATCGAATTTCTTGCAAAATTCGATTAGTTTCAAATTAATCGATATTTTTAAAGAGAGAAAAATTGATTATTTAGTAACCGATTTTTTTTCACTGCAAGTCACATCCCTACATCATTTCGCACAATATAATTTCTTAATATTAATAATTGTAAATGTAACTAATTAAAAAATAATATTTTTTAAGGTTTTTCCGGCTTTTCTCGGCTAAAAATGGTCCAATCACAGTGTACAAAGCGCCATTTTATAGGCTTCTCAATTCTCTACAAGCGTTCTATCGTCAGTACCGCGATTCATTCAATACTTTTTGTGATATAAGCAAAAAAAAAAACAAAAAAAGTAACTTTTTTGGGTGGTTTTTGTGTATAACAAACTATTCCGAATTTTTGGCTGACATTCGGGTTTCAACCATCTACAGTATATTTAAAAGACAAGAAGCAGTAATGGTTTGCTTCACAATTAAATTACAAAAATACTCTTTTATTTTCAATATTACTTGACCCGTTAGCCGTCAGAATAACCGTTCAAATTGCTCTTTTCAAAATCTGATCTACGTTTCACTCCATCTCCTCCTGCTTCGTCAGATTCTGACGTACCTACTTTTCCGTTACGGAGCCGGGATTAAGTCCATGTCGACTCATTATCGCCATCAGCGGCAGCCGTATCGTGTCCCCTCGCCCTTCGGCACACGCGAGGACGTCGGGAGCGCCTCGCGCGCGACGTAGCCGATATTCCGCGGCAGCTCTCATCCTCGGAGTCGAGCATAAACCCAAAGCCAATTACAGCAATTACCGTTAGTAAATCACTTCATCTGGGAAGGCGAGATTACTGTTCGAGAAACCGCAGTCGTGTTTTATGTCCCGTGCTCCCTCCGTGCCCCCCCTCCCGCTCCTCGAACTCGGAAAGTTGGGAGTTCGCTAGCGGACCGCACAGGAACATATTTTAAGGGCGCGAGGGGGTACGGCGGCGGCGGCGGGGGGGTGGGTAGACGGTGGTCGACGGGGTGGAACCGGCCCCCTACGCTACGCCTCCCGAACTTTCGGTTATATATACGTATATACTTACGGCGTGGGGGCGAATTTCCGAAAAGAGTTATGGTGTGGCGAGTCGAAAGAACACCAGAGACCCGCTCCCGCAGAGGAATTTATCCTCCCTGCCCTTAAATATCATTATCTGGGCCCGCGATTACTCGCTAGGTGGGAGTCGAGGAGGAGACCGAAGTTTATGCCCTCGGTAAACACCGGATACACTCGAATCGCTTTACGACGATCTCGAGGATGTAAAACCGTTACCGTGGATTAATGAAAGAAAATTTTAACGAGACCGACCTGCCGAGTCTCATCGGGTGGAAATGAGTAACGGTCGTTACTCACGGGGTTTTTTTACGAATGAGGCGTTTACCTCAACGCGTATATTCGGTAACATAAGGGAATTTCCATGAAATTTCAGGCTGCTACAACATCTTTCTTAATTTTCTGTAGAAGTTATGTCCCTACGTCCACCAGTGTATTTCCCCCGCCGTCAACGTGAAGGCTCCCTTATTACTTGCCATTATTATCCATTGTTTGGCTTTCACTCCCAGGTATAAGTTGGTAATCAATCTATATTGTCCGATTACGAGCCTGTTAATAAGCAACCAAAATGTATGTGGTAATGTGTCGTAATGAAGGTTGAGTAACAATAAAAACATATAACAGATAAGCAAAAACAAATCTCCCGGTTTGCTATTACCTAATAGTCGGTAAATAAATTTTATGCGTAATTTCTAAGGTAGAGATCGCTTCTTTTACTCTTAGTGTGAAATTTGTGAAAATATGTTTTATTTAAAAGTTGGTAACCTAGAAAAAATAATTTTAACTTTAGGAAACGAGTAGATTTTGAAAGGAAAAAAAAAATAATATCAAATGTGAGAAGTTGTGCCAGATTTGCCGGTTTCCAAAGTGAAATTTTTAAACGTTTTCGTATGTTATTCTGCCATGGGTTAAACGATAATAACAAAGTTTGATCATTCAACTTTACTCCTATATTCAAATTTCGTGAAAAAAGTGCGCAGAAATAGGCTAAAACCAGATTGTAATCGGCGCGGTTTTCGCGCCTTCGCCATTTTGAAATTTTAAACGCGGGTGTGCTTAGCGGAGATACGAGGGCTAAACGACCGTCGTCGTTTATGTCGTACTTTATAACGTTTCTAAAAAAAATAAAACCAACAGAACCAAACCGCTTACTAACCTAACTCTGCTTTCTGGAGGATTCTACACAGGAACCGTTAATTTATAATATTTCTAAAAGGAAAAACCAACAGAATTACAAATTAATACGGTTCCGATGCGTTCCCCTCGGTCGATAAACCACTACCATTTAAGTGCTATTCGTCACGTAGCATACTGCGATTATATTCATGTTCCATGTGAAATGCAGGGAGAATCATGCATTGCAAGAATGAAAATGGACATGTCCACAAAAATTTGTCAATTTATATGTGTCACTGTGAAATATCGTGTGAAAATTAGTGCAGCATGTGTAGAAGACATTCCATGGATGTAGCAGAAAGAAAAATTGGTGTCCCCTCATACTTGCCATATCGATTAGAAGTCGACGAAATAGCGGTTCGCCGAAAAGTGAGATTAGATGAAAAATGATTTTTTTCTCAAAGAGTAAAAGAAAAACCGAAAATTGAATGAGCACATCTTTTCCATCGGTTCTTTGTTGATCAGTGGTGATTTTTTGGTTGAGTTTTTAATTTTGTGCAGTCATCAAAAGGCTATAACTTTTAAACGGATCATTTCCTCAAATTATAATTGACGTTTTCGCACTAGTTGTTTCATGTACTTTCTAGTCATCAATAGCTTTCATCAAAATTTCATGTTCAATAAGGTAAAAGTCTGCCTAAAATTTTCTTCCTAACGCCAGTACCATACAATATAAATCCATATTTTAACCCACATCAAAAGAAATCCACATTCTGTCAAAATTTCACGTTAATCTGTTCAATTTTGACAAATTCCGAGGCAAAAACCTTGAGCAACTGGACTAACGACGCTGTTGTAGAATGGGTTGCATAAGGACCACACGTAGCAGTTTCATGCGTTCCGTAGGGGACGTCTGGCAACGTCGCGACCGTCTGTCATTCGCCTTTCGTGAATAGTCACTTGTGTAATGGTTACCGTGCGGATGTTCCACAAAAGCTGATATAAATAACATTACTTTATAACTAAGTATTTCTTACACCGAACGTTATTATCATGAAACGAAGAAACCTATCCATCTCAAATTGGTGGGGTTGATTAAAATCAAACAGAAAGATAGACCGATGTCAACACCACATTAAATAGAATAAAAACATGTGTAGAACTAGTTTCGGCAATCAGCCATCATCAGCTACAATCTAGAGGGAAACACAAAACAGAAATAGGAAGAAAACAGTATGATGGTTTTATGCTTACCTCACGTTGAAAAAACAATGAAAAACAATTCTATTAATTTAAATTCTATTAAATAGTGGGAATTAAAAATTGCGCCAACTAATAATAATGTGCATTGTAAGCTGAAAGACTTGCTTATCAAACATGCTTAAAGTATTCTTCATGGTGAGTAATGCAGATTTCAGTTTAGCAGTGTAAATTAAGGTAGTGTTATTACTAATAGTAGAAAAGATAACAGTGCAATTACCTTTGTCTGCTTTAGTAACTATCAAGTTAAAGTTAGGCATATTAAAATTAGTATTCACATTAAACTTTAAACCATAATTTAAAAGATGTAACTCTACCTGAGAAAGAGTGACATCACTCAAATTAAGTACCCTTTTATGAAAATTGAAGTTTGAAAAACACTGAGAAACGTTCGATTTATACTTGTCTATATGTCATGATCAAAGTTATCAATGAAATGATTTTTCCTAATCAGGTTATTTAATTTAATAGAATGCTTATAACTCACACATAAACTGTCTGTCTAAAGGATCAAATTCAAGATGGTGGAGAAAGAGACTTAACTTAAAAAAGTGATTATTATTATAAGTTGATTGTCTTTGAAGCGACAGTTTATAATTTAAGGCGAACAATAGGATAATAATAAAAATACTTTCGACCCCTAATCAAGCAAGATCTAAACTTTTTTCCTCATATAATGTGTAATTGTTGCAGTCCAATTTCCAAAAAAATATTAACAAAATTACTCATAAAAAATTACCCTAGGTAACTGCCTGTTTCTTCGGAAGCCATTTTGGAAATGAAAAAAAATCGATTTTCTAATTTTCTACGAAATTATCGTGCAGCGCGTTATTCACATTTCCCTTCTACATACTCCAATTATAAGACCAGGATTTCCAACAAAATGCCTAAGCCTACACTGCTGTATACCTACCCCTTTGTTTCTGTTTGTATCCCGTGTAAAATGAAATAAACATATCACTGCAAGGCTAAAACCGGAACATATTTCAAGGGGTAAATAACGGAATGTACATATAATAAAGGTAAACTAAGCAGGAAAAGCGATTTATATCGCTTTAAATAGTTACATTTTCCTTTAAATAATTCTGGGGTATCATCGGATTCAAGGTGTCGGAAAATAAATTACTTATTCATATTGCCTTGTGTACGTGTGAGCTTGTGACAGTTGATACCTCAGAAACCGCTAATCGCATGAACTCAAACCGCTGAATATTAAACTGTTAGTTTATGATGTAAACAACATGGTCTACAAATCTATATGTACATGTAGTGTATCTGTGAGGATATAATAAAAATGATACAATAGGTTATTGGAGATTATGTTCTAATAATTTTTATATCAAATAACTCTTAGCTGAGAAAAATCTTATGTAAAATATTTCTTAGCCAAGATTTCTCTAAGTTGGCTAAGCAAGAGATAAGCAAAATTTTAACGAACTATATATTTTGCGGGGTGTTGGAACATGGCATATGGCGAAGGCGCCGCAACTTCGAATTATATGCAGCATATGAAGACTATCACATAGTCAAATTGATCAAAATTGGCCGTTCACGTTGGAAAGGGCTTGTGGAGAGAAGGACAAATGAAGAAAGCTGCAAAAAATCCTAGATCTCTAGAAGAAAGATCTCTCTTAGAAAGAGACCTAAATCAAATTCCTTAATTTCACCAACTGTTAGCTAACTAACTATTTATTTTGTCATTAACCACTGGTGTTAGAATTAAGTAATAATAGTAGTTTTGTCTGTCTGATATATTCAAGAATGAGTTAGACACCGTTTGCAGTGCCGCAGTACCTCGCGCGCCAATCCCTTGGTACCAATGCAGGCTAATGAGATAATTGCTACTATTAAGTAGAGCGGTACCTAGCTGGCTGTTCGCTTGGTACCATTGCACGCTTGATACTAGTGTATCGCGTTTTCCTGGCAACTTTGCGCGTTACTCCCTTAGTACCATTGCATACTCGACACCAGGTGGTTATGAAGTTGTTGTTTACTAGTAGCTGGGTGCGTACTTTGCGCGTTACTCCCCTAGTCATATGGGTGAAAGTAGAATTGAGGAACTGACGACATCGATGTTGCCAGATTTCTGCTGATATACATAAAACTCAAGCATGGAACACAAAATTATGCTGAATTTTGTCGGTAAATCTGGGACATTTATTTCCACTGACAAACGGGAGCAAGGAATAAAGATGGCGGCTGTTTACGACTCTTCATGTTCTAAGCTAATCTTTTACTAATCTGAATTTCATGTGTTGTAAACAAAACGCACCACGAGGTTAGAGACAATAGTTTGTTGTCATTAATGTGATAACTGGTGTAATAACAGTGTTTTTATAAATTTTGAAATGTAAGACTTGTGGTAAGATTGTTAAGTATAATATATTTGAGTGTAATAGAGTTGGGTGTAGAATATAACCAAATATACGGTTGCACTGTTTTGCACAAATTGGGATTTTGTCCCTCTGGAAAGTTGGATTGATTTCACTTTAATTTTGTTGGTAGCTGTAGTTTGTATCACAAATATTACCAGTAGTATCATAGTTAATATCAAATATTTCATTCAGGAAGCAATCATATTTATGTAACTTTCCTTATTGCGCAAATAAATACTGCTCACCAGTTGTACAGCCTGGTTATAAATTAAACAAGTTTCACAATTTCCTTATCAACGTTGCACATATGTTAAGATGGAAGAATGTATGTAGATTTTATAGAGACCTTCTGTTAAGGACCTTTAGTTACATCAAATTATGCCAATCTCAATTTAAAAATAACTGCCTGTAGCAGTATCTAAATCTATTGATAATTGTAACACAATCGGCATTATTATAATATAAATTATAGTAACATTTACCATGATACCCAGCCCACCTCTTTAGAGGTGAATATCCCCATTGTAAGTGGTTCTGATAACTCTAATTTTGATATAAATCAAGAACATGAGATTTAATTTTTGAAAACAGAATTTCTGAAACAATTAAATTGAAATAAATCAGATATATCAAGTCTTTACAGTAAAATGTATCGGACACATAAAAATACAGGTAATTATCTAAACGATGCCAACTGTATTAAGTAATGAGAGAGCAGCTAATCGAACACTTAAAAATTTATATGAAGTGAGTAGGTTCAAGTTTATATAGGTGTTTGTTTCTAGTTTTAAGAGACTTAAGTGAAGATAAACTTTACTTCATAACATATCCATGATTTTTGCTCTAATCAGGAATTTGTTTTAGGAATCATGCAGTTCAAAACTAAAGATGGAGGATGGCAAATCTTACAGAAAAGCGTTAGAATTAAAGTTGTCACTTACTATTGTTATTATAATTACATTTTAATAAACGGTCTCTAATGTTAGAATAGTTTTATTTCTATTCTCTATCACTAAATACAAATGTTTTACTTGAATTCGTGTTTCCTTTATTACTTGTCATTTAGTAGCATTGCGTGAAATGGAGGTGGCACTTATTCATTGGTTTATAAACACTTGGGATCATTTACTCCAAGCAATATATAAGATTACTCAAGATTATGGAGCACTTATATATAGAAACTTTTTCAAAAGGAAACGTTCTTGTAACCGTTGCGTAATTTTAAGTGAGCTTGTACTTTGTTTAATGTACATGGACCAAGAAATGCAATAATAATGGCATTTTGAAATTCCGGCCAATTTCTATTCCTCGCACTTTTCGTATTTCCCGCCAATTTCAAAAGTCAGTAGTAGGGAGAGCAAGGAATGCATATGGCGGCAAAAGTCATCAGCGTCGCCTTCAGATAACATGGTACTGACGCTTCTCTAACCTATACGTTTTGTGCCGCTAGTACCCTGCACACCCAGTACCAGATGTTCGAGGATTGGTGGGTATTTCGCGAGTTACTGCCTTAGTACCCACTGCACAAGCCTGACGAAAATAGAGACAAGCTTAAATAAGTTATATTTAAATTGACCTAATTGATTATACAAGCTCTACGAGAAAAATCGACATCTGGCCCACTTTTGATTCGTCATTTGCTTAACTTAAGAATATGTACGTGGATTTGCCTTTATTATCATTATCGTTATTTCCATTGATCTGAAAACGGGACTCATATTTATAAACGTTCTAGTTTTTAAGAATCCTCCTAAATATTTGGATAATTAATCGTTTTGACTACAATTCATTGCGATTACTTCAATATTTCTCAATATTATCTCATTCTTATTTTGGGAAAACCTTTTGAAACGTCTCAAAGCACCTGCGTCTGTCCCCTTATCGCCGTATTTCCATTCTTTCCATTTCGTAAAATACAAAATCACACCTACGTCTCACCCATCAGCGCTTCCTCAAGCTTTCCTCCTCATCGAACCCCCTTCTCATCTTCGATAGGTGCAAATATGCGTCCGAAGGAGAACCCGAGGCGTCTTTTTCATCTCCCGATACAGAAACCAATATTTCTTTTGTAATAAATGAAGTCTGACGTTTAGGAGGGCGAATCTCGACTCGAGTACAATGGAATCCTTTTCCTGTCCCATAAAGGATGTCTGATGCCGTGGAGATCGAGTGACGGGAAAAGAATAGGGATGATTACAGTTAATTTTTGCTCCGCACGTTAATCTCGTACAATTACCGTGGCATCGGACATGAAATTTAAATGGCCCTCCCGGTCGCGATAGCGTGTAAATGCAAAATTGATTAATCACGTAGAACGAAATGTTATCAGATGGATTTCGTTCCAATTAATTAAAATCGTCACGGGAAACACCGTGTAATTTATTATTATCATTATTAATATATTCGCGCAAATGTACTGGAATTAAAATTGGAATTGTTCTTGAAACGCATTGAACTTTAACAACGTAATGAGATACTACCGGGTACATAATTGCAGTTAATCAGCACGGCTGAAATTTAATTTTAGAAACAACATACAGCATTGCTGATAAGCTTTACCCGTTTTCGTGTGCGAAATACGGAGTTTTACATACTGTTGTTATCAATTGACTAAAAGTTATCAATTGATTATAAAAAAATGTACGTTAAATATTATTCAAAGTATTGTCCGTCATTAGCTGCTACTTTTTGCCATCTTTCTGGCAGCATTCGGATGCCACGCCGAAAAAACTCTTCATCTTTTGAGACTACCCATGAATCGACCCAATTTTTGGCTTCTTCGTAAGAAGTAAAGTGTTGCTTTTCCAGAGCGTGAACAGGTGGTAGTCCGAAGGAGCAATGTCTGGTGAATACGGCGGGTGGGGTAAAACAACCCACTGTAAACCTTCCAAAGTATCCCTCTTGACGACTTTTGCAACATGTGGCCGAGCGTTGTCTTCCTGAACAATCACTTGGTTATGTCTTTTGGCATATTCTGGGCGTTCAAGCTTCAATTCTCTGCTCAATTCCAACAGTTGCTGTTGATAACGTTCTCCAGTGATAGTTTCCTTAGGCTTGAGTAGTTCGTAATAGATTACTCCGAGCTGATCCCACCAAATGCACAACATTAACTTCTTGCCATAAACATTCGGTTTCGCCGTTCAAGTTGGTACATGGCCGGGTCTACCCCACGATTTCCTACGCTTTGGGTTGCCGTAGTGGATCCACTTTTCATCCCCCGTCACTATTCTATACAAGAAACCCTTTCGACATTGTCTTTGGAGAAGTTATTCCCACATGAAAAGAAGACGCTCGACGTCTCTCGGTTTCAATTCACGCGGAACCAAATTTCCTTGTTTTTGTACCTTACCCATGGTCTTGAGACAGCGTGAAATCGCTTGCTGAGTCACACCCAAGCTTTCTGCGAGCTGCTCTTCAGTTTGGCATGAGTCTCGGTCCAATAATGCCTCTAACTCAGCGTCCTCAAACTTGACTGGCCTTCCTTCGCGTTCTTTACCTTCCAGGTCACACTTGCAGTCTTTAAACTTTTGAAACCATTCACGACAACTTCTTTCACTTAAAGCAGCATCACCGTAAACCTCTACAAGACAACGATGCGCCTCAGCAGCAGATTTCTCTAAATGAAATAAATAACTCAAAACTTCCCGCAAATGACGCTTATTTGGTACAAAACTCGACATTTTCGAACAAAAAAACATGTATACTACCAGTAAAAAGATAATAGTATTTTAGGGTTATGTTGTTGCCAGGTGTTTAAACTTTCTATATGGCATCTTACATCTGATGATTTCAAAGTAATCTTGTCAGTGGAGCCATCTCTTGGAAACGGCGGAAACTTATTTGTATACCCTATACTTCAACTAGTACCGCATTAAGTTTTCTCTGTGAATAATCCTGGCACATCAACTTTCATAATTTCCTCAGCTTATTTCCCGAAATGTTATGAAACGTGGAACGTCGCGTGATTGCCATCAATTTTCTTAATCGTGCGTTTCCTGTTTCAATGTTCGTTTATTAAATTGATATTCGGCTATATTTAATCGTGTCGAGTTGTTTAGTGAAATGTTTGCTGCGAAACTGGGCGTTTTTAATATAAATATGGAGCTGTTTGGTTTCAATGCGGCATTACGAATGATAAAGCCTTTGATGAAATTTTGTTAAATGGAGATTTATTACGGGACATTTAAGCGACTGATTGGCCGTCAACAGCTAATGTGCTTGTTATCGATCTCGCTCCATATCGATTAACTTTTGGGATTGTAATGAAAAACGTACTTAATACTTATGTATTAATATGCATATCAGTCTTCACCCTTGTTAATCTTTCTGGGTGTCAAATCAAATAAAATTTTAGCTTGTCATATTGCAACAATCACGTTAATACTATTTTCGGCTTAGCGTTTTATATCTGTCTACTCTAGACAATTGACGTTTCCAAAAAGGATTCGATTCATGTAAAGTCTTTGGTGCCAAAAATGTACCATTGCTAATGGTAACACATTACAATTAAAAAGTGATCTTTTTCGTTGCTTTTCAACAGAGATTCCACCCATTTGTAACTGTACTCTTAATAGTCCAGTTAATCAAGGTTTTCACCTCCGAATTTTTTATAACTGGACAGATTGAAGTGAAATTTTCACTTAACGTGGGGAATACCCATATGGACTTATAATAGTCCAGTTAATCAAGGTTTTTGCCTCCGAATTTCTTATAACTGAACCGATTGAAGTGAAATTTTGATGGAACGTGGGGAATGCCGCGAGGAGCAAAAGTTATATAGTGCTATATTTTTTTTACTAAAAAATCTACCACTTAAGCCATTGTAGCCAGCTTATGAAAGGCCAAAATAGGTTTTAAAATAAATCATAATACTTTTAGAATTCCTAAACCTTCCACTGAAGTTTTAAAAGCAAGGAAACTAAAAAGTTACAATGAATATTCTTGAGTTCCGCTGGAAAAATAAACCATAAAATGGGGAATTTTCGTTTCAATTTAAAATACTGAAGAGTACAATGCGAGTTTCTAACTTGGAGTAAATTCAGTAAATCAAAGAGGGTTTTTTGTTGGAAATATGTTCGGGCAGGTCGATTAGTATTTCGAACCACGCATTTTTTGAAGTAAGAAAATGTTATACTGAGAGTACCAAATTTGAGATGTATCGTTATTGACTATTTTTTAAATGGCAATACTAATCCTTTAAAGGGTATATCAAGTTACACATTCGTACCAAATATCTAATTTTATTCCCTGTCGTTTAAAAGATATTTAATGAATATCAACTAAATCGAAAAATGTAGGATCTGATTCAACTCAATGTGATAATTCAGGCAGTATAAAAGTGGAATGTCAAGAGGTATTTGTTTATCATTTTTTGTTAAATTGAGTTGATGCTGACATTGTTAAATCAAAAAGTTAAACGAAAAAAAGTAAGGTGAGTAGCATCGTATCGAGCAAGGATATTTATTAGTCCATTTTGTAACAAACAACGTTTGTTGAAAAATCGAACAAAATGCCGTACTTAACTGAAACCCACAAGATTGAAATTTGAACGATGATTAGCAATAGAGATAGGACAAGAACACAAAATGAAGTTATTGATTTATTTAGAGGTAAGTATTCTGATTTACCACTCATATCGCAGAGTGCCTTAAGCAAGATTGAAAAACATTTCGGGGAAAACGTGCATTTAAGTAAAACAAATAATCAGCGACAGACTGTCCTAAATGAAGATGTCAAAATGAATGTATTCCTCTCTGTTCAAGAAAATCCTCCTGTCCCCACTAGACAGAGCGTTAGGGAGCTCAAAATTAGCCAGTCTTCTGTAAAGAGAATTCTTCAAACCCAGAAATTTCTTCTTTATAAAATGACAGTCCTCTAAAGACTCACCGAAGGTGATCCAGAAGAGTCCATTTTGGCGAACAAATTATAGATCTACTAGACAGAAATGTAAACATAGAAAACGTCCTATTTCCTGACGTAATCAACCTTTATGTTAAATGGTGAAGTAAATTGTCAAAATTGTCGTTATTGAGCAGCCAACAACACACACTTGATGAGGGTAGGCCACACTCAACACCAAGAAAAGTCAATGTTTGTGTAGCGATTGTCGGTGATCGAGTAATAGGACCAATTTTCTTCCAAGGAAATCCCAATGGAGCTGGATATTTAGAATTCCTACAGGAAGAACTAGTTCCAAATTCGGCTACTCTGTTTCCTGATCCGGATGAAGCCGATGTACTATCTGGATTCAACAAGACAGATGGATTAGTAGAAAAGGACTTTTAGAACGGAGTGTCCAGATTTAACACCAATGGACTATTTCTTATTTCTTATTTCTTACTGGCAAAAGCAAAATTCTTAAGTCCAAACCTGAAAACATTAAGCAGTTACTACAACGAAAAAGACAGGAGCGTAGGCTAACTTACGCCCAAGTAATTAGAAACGTCTAAAACGAGTTTCAGCTCAGTTTATGATACTGTTAGTTAGTTAATGGACAACATTTTGAGTATTTATAGAAGAAACATATTATTTGGTTGATATCGGATATAATAGTTGATCAGATTTCTTCATCTTTAAATTAGTTAATATTCGCTAAATGTCTTTTAAACGACAAGGAATGAAAATTCGATATTTGGTACACATGTGTAACTTGATCTACCCTTTAAGAATGGTAATGAAGAAATTAGTATTGCCATTTAAAAAAATCGCCAATGAGGTCATATCTCAAATTCGGAACACGCTGTATAACATTTTCTTACATCAAAAAGAGTATAATTCAAAATACTATTCGACCTGTCTGAGCATATTTCCAACAAAAAACTTTGTCTTTGATTTCCTGAATTTATTCCAAGTTAGAGACTCGCACTGTACCTATACTGAATAATACCGAAAAATACTTTAGAAGTTCCTTTAGCATTCCTAAAAACTTAAATGGCTTTAAAATTGAATCTACAACGTCCGTAGAAGTTTCAAACAATTTTGCTTTCATTTCAGGAAGTATCCAAAACAAAGATTCCAGTAGTTCTTTTACCAAATCCAGAAGATTTGTGGAAGTTTCAAACTTGATTTTACTTGCTTGAACCTTCTTACATTAAGATTACAATACCCTTGGGTACCTTAAACTGACGGTGGGCCGCAATTCCACTTCCGTTTCAAAATATATTCCACCTCATTCCTTTTATTTATAAACTAAAAATTCTTGACACAAGTATGTTGTTCTTAAAATTTTACCTCTAACTTTGTTTGCTTGTAATCGCAATAATATGGTACAAGAATTAGGAAGATGTAAACATAACATTGGGTAAAAATTAAAGACGTCTGAAAACGCTATGATTAGATTGGTCAACGCAGTATACATTAGTATAGAGAAGATTTTGTACAAAGAACACATTTTCTTGGGAAGTTAATTTGCAGAAGAGGCGATTTAAATGGTTTTTCCTGTAATCTGTTATAAAAGCATTGTCTTATCTCAAATTTAATTACAACTAAAAACATTATATAAGAAGATACAATAATTACTGTGTTATTACCGGAGCCAAGTAAAATGGCACAGCCGTTCTCCCTTAAGTGTACTTAGACGGGAACTTTTCGAAATGAAATCGTGCCTTTTACTAAAAGTCACTTCGTATTACTACACTAGGAGTTACAGGCAGGCAATTTATTATAACTTTTAATAAAGAACTAAATCGTAAGTGCAGTTGTATGACCGAACGTCTTTTTGGCACCAAAATATGGAAAAAATCAAGAAGTTCTACTAAATTCAGTCTTGGGTTTTTAATAACGGGGTAAGTTTGTCTACGCTTAGGTTTTTCGCCTTGAACTAAAAAATACGGCTTTTTGGTAAATACTTACTTTAAGCCGTTTTGTAGAAAATTGAATTTATATCGAAATTGAAATGGAAATAATCGAAATCGAAAATTTTTGTTAAAAAAAAAGTCGCCAATTTTTTTTCAGATTTTTCTGGCACTAGATCGGTATAGGCATTGCCTCATAAAAAAAAAAGTTTATTAGGCTCTCTAAAATGAGCGTTGCTAAGTTTTTTCCGGTCAAATTCGACGGAGATAAGAGTTTTTTAAATTTAACTACTTTTTTGCAGTTCTTCTCGAATTCCCTTCAATACTTGATACCTTGTTTTACTCAAAATATCACCGTTTCACGTCGTACTAAAACATTTAGCAAATCTATGATCATGTTCAAAAAGATCATTTAACTATTTAATTAGTGTTCTTACATTCAATATCTGTATTGTACAATTTTTGTAAGATTTTTGAAATCATTCTATTCAGTCGTATATATCCTCAAGTCTGCACTTTTATTGCTTTAGAGCAGCATGAATTCATGAAAACAGGTCAACTATGCCTAATTTGGCGCAATTCTCGTGCAATTTGCTAGCAAATATATTGATATCATGGACAATATGATGTAATATATGCAGACTTTACTACGTTACCAAAAGTAACTAAGTAAAATAAAACATTACGGAATTAACTGGCTAGCTTTAAAGCTTCTTAGTCCATATTTTCAAAACAACAAGAGACATTTTGTTTTCTATAACACTTACATCATTAGTCCAGTTACTGAAACTAAAAAAATAAAGTAATACCTCTGAAATATTTGTAACAGCATAGATTTTTCTCAAAACTTAGGATTAAGCTTATCTTACCCTCCATTTCAAAAGTTGTATGTGCGCCAGGTGAAAAAATGAATAAAGTACAAGTTCAAGAATTTTATGGATTCCAATTCTTTTTCCCTATTAAGCGTAAGTATTCTCACGTGCTATCTAACACGAAAATTGATATATTACAAAATTTCAACCCTTAAAAATCACCCCTTTTAACGAAAATTATCAATTAGTCCTTAGTTGTAGCAGCTCTACCGGTAGGATAGTATATACTTATTTTCACCCTGTTGGAAATTTGTTATCATCTTTTACTAATTATCTTTCTATCTATTTATATATACATTTTGTTATTTATTAGTCATTAGAATGTTATTTCTTACCAATTAAGTATTAAATTGGATTTTTATGCAATACCAATGGCCCTGTAATTAGTTTTTTATTGGGTAATGAAGCTACTATTATAATTATTATTATATTGATTTCTAAAGGATTGTTTTTTAAACAGAATGAAATATTTATTTTCAACTGTTGTCCAATAGCTCAAAGTGTGCTATTTGAAATCCAAATGAAATTTGAAATTTCTTTTCAATTCACACAGGTTAGAAGGAAGGGACTGTGAATGGTCTTAAACAAATAGATTTATGAAATGAGGTAATAGTAAACTCCTCACTAGCATTAAAGTTACTATGACCCAACTAGCCGATTGTGCAGAGAACTTTGAAAATAGTTGGAACTAATTTCCTTAGGTACCATTGGAGCACGATTTAATACACTGCAATTTATAATAATGTAGCCGAAGTAAAGATAACGGTGAGGTGATTAATGGGTTTGTTAATTTGACAAAAATGATCGTCGTAAGTAGAATTTTATGGATAGCCTTAAAAGTGATGGTGTAAATTACCGTTTTTCATATAAAGTCGTGATTAATAAAATCGCATGTAGAATGAACGCATATCGAAACAGGAAACGGTGTTTGTTAGACACTTCCTTATCAATTCCTACTTATATGCACTAGTCAAGGTTCTTTTTTAAAACTGTTGATAAATTTAGGCTATTTCCTCTCACAAAATAATTGCAATAACGTCAAATATTATTCGTCGCATTTTATTGGAGACTCGAATTGTGGTACGCGTCACCCGGACCCCGATTATACAAGATTATAAACGAAGAAGATGAAGAGACTTAAAAATTGTTATCCGCTCGTAGTGACAGGGTATTTACATAGATTAAATGGACCGTACTTGGAGTACTTAGACAACAACAGGGGCTTCAAGAATTTATAAAATTAGGAAGAACATATTCTCATTGAATAGTCGCTGTGTAAATTTAAATTACATAATCACGAGGTAAAATTGTCTTAACGGTGGGTAAGTTAGGGACTGAAAATATATTTAAATGGTGTGGTAAAATAAATACATTTTGCTCTGATCCTGACAAATGTTCGTTTCATAATTTCTAAAATGTGGCGGCCTTCATTAAACAGAGAAATTGAAATAAATCAAGAAGCAGATTTGGATGAAGAAATAGATATGGAGTATGGCGAAGGGCCAGAATTAGGCAAGGAAGAATTTGAAGAAGTCGACCTGCATCGCAATGGCTCAGACACCATATGCAAAAAAACAGAAAAGGAGATGATTTTAAATTTTTTTCGATATTGTCCAAATATCCCAGACGACCATTCGAAACCATCTCCTAATCGGCAATAAAGCACTTCACCTTTCACCATTCAACGGATAATTTATGACCATTCATTAGGGTGTCTTGTACCAAGTTTACTGTAATTCTGCCTCAAATAAAGTGTGACGTACTATACCCTATGCTCCTGTATTGAAGTCGGTGGGCTACGTGTCAAATCGGTTGAGTTTGAAGAAATAGAAGAATGAATCTCGTCATGATGGAAAATTTGTAACAACGAGTTTTTCCCTACTTGCAAGAAATTTTCTGGGCATTTCCCGGCCCGCGGTGTAAACATTTCCCCAAAAAGAAACGAGACTCACCGTCAGCCGGCGTCGCACCACCGCCGAGGACCATCACGGTCGCGAGGCCCACGGCCACCGTCCAGCACGCGCGGCTCCGGGCGAACCTCCCCATGTCCTCGCGTACAATCCGCGCGCGTACGAGATATTTTATACTCCGGGCCCTTTTCGTCTTTTACGTCGCGTCCCTTCCTACGCACGCACGAGCGTCATCGTCGCGGCCGAGGGCGTCTTGATGTCCCGCGCGCTGCCGGATCCGGACTGGAAGTCTGGTCCGGTCCAACTCCGGGCGCTGAACGTGGGAGAGAAAGAAGAAGAGGAGGAGGGCCCGGAGCGCAGGTGCCGCTCGGGACGGCACGTGGTGACTCCGGACCGACGGGGAGGCTGCCGTCGCGACGGTGTTTAGCGTGGGTCTCGTGTCCACGCTCCATCCTCGCTCGTGGAAGCGCCGGGTTTGGGTATGCGGGGAACGCCGGGAGCGTCGAAGGATTGATCGTTTTGTCTTATTTGCGCTAAAAGTTGCCGAAATTGCAGCAGAAACTTTTCGATTCAATGCTTCAGGCTTGTAGTCCAGTAAATGAAGGAGGAAAAAAAGGCAAAGTTCTTCAATATTAACTGATTTTTTTATACGGCCAGTAATAAGAGATAATTACAAATCATTTAAAATGAGCCAACGTCTACAAGAATAAAGTGCCCGGAGGGGCCTGAAAATGACCCCCAAAGCCTGGAAAATGCGGTTTTCGGCCAATATCTCCTAAAATATGACAACCAAAGACTTTTTGTTCAAACAAAAGATGAAGATCCGTTCATTCTCTACAAAAATGGTCCTTATCATTTTTTTCGGAAAATTGATCGTTCCCGAGATAAACAAGTCCAAGCGCACCCAGAATTTTGAGCTCTCGAGCTGAGTATCACAGAGCACGCTGCTGGAATTTACGCATGCCCGGGCGGACAAATTGTCCAATAACTTGGTTAAAAATGCATATTTGCTCATGATTCAAAGTTCATGTGAAAGATAAAATCTGCCCCTATCATCCCCTGTCACTTGGGCCGCGTGGTCTAGCAGACGATACGAGCGCCACAAGCAGGGAACGCACGGCGGACGACGGCAAGAATTGAAATGATGAAATTCCCTCTTACTTTTAAATAGTACTTTTACTTTACTAATAAATAGTATGACTTTATATACATGAATCGAAAGGTGAGAACGTAATCGTTACTTTCGTCAAGGTAGAAAAATGCCCAAAATAAAGGACAAAAAGAAAACAACCACGAAATGAAAAAGTGTGTTTTTTCTGGGATCGTGCATTTTTTGAATTTTTTGGAAAATCCCTGATTTTTTGAAAAAAAGTAATAGCACAGCCGAAAACTAGACAATCTCACCTTTGAAAAGACATGCCTTGAAGGGCCACTTTATTAAAGTATAAATTAGTAATGACTCATTGTAGGCAAATTTTTCAAGACTCAAAAAACAGTCAAAAATTGGAAATTTTTGACCAAACTTTTTTATTGCAATCCTAACCTCAATTCTTCCTCAGATGAATTTTAGGATTAATTTGGGCATACATCTAGGGGTATTAATTATACTAAAAAATGTAATCTCCAAGAGGACACTTGTGGTTACATACAAAGAAAAAATCAAAATAATTAAAACAATTGTAAAATATTATAAAAAATGCTTTACACTGCTTTATTTTACATATTTATGCTTTATTTGCAGTTGCTATACATCTTGCATTAGCTGCACTTACTTTTTTTTCGGTTTGCATTTTAAATTAGTTTGCATTTATCTTGCTAACAACTAACGACCATCCCGCCTAATAACTATACCAATCATATTTTCTATCCACGCAAAGTTTATTCACACCTTTTCGTGGTCTTTTCTGGACAATGAAATTTTTTGATACTTTATTTAATTAGTTACTTATTTTGTTATATTACTAACTTTTTTGTCAAAAAATCGACTCCAAAATAATGTTTCTACTACCTAAACCCCGTCATAAGATTTCGTTGACAAAGTGAGTAACAATCTTTCATATTTCTTTAAATATGGCACGCCTATGGATCGGTATCTCGGCCTTTGTGTGTCGGTAGGTTGGCTATCAAATTTTATAGCTTTTTTACAACTGGACCAATTCTGATTGGAAGGACTATATGTACAAGCAATTCACTAGTATGTCACTAGTATTCATGTTTATGACGTCATTTTCATATTCTTCCACTCTTCGAATCATGGTCTTACCTCAATTTTACGTACTTTACACTTTTTTAATAAATTCAGTTTTTTTATTCATCCGGATTGCTCCTTTGTACAGCCTCCCATCGACATGAGTTATTGATGATGGCCCTTAAAAGGCCGAAACGTGTTTAACGCTTTCTATAAATGAACATCTGAAAGGGAGAATATAAATAGACTTTGAGAGAGTGGAAATCTTGCAAACTTTGTTATGTCTATTTATATCGCCCATAAATGGAGAAGGCATGTTTTATATTGTATGATACTAGAAAGGTGTCTTGAGGAGGGTTACACGAGTCCAAATCTAGGAAAATTTGATGTAAAAGCGTTTAGTGTACAATATTGTGCAAAAAGAGGATGGCAATTCCGCCACACCTATCAATTCTCTCTGTTTTATAAATGTGACAACCTATAAAACATATTTTCTCCAATGACTGCAGGTCAGTTTAATTTAAAAGCATCAACTCCAACGAGAGAAAGTTAATTAGTATTTTATGATTAACTAAGTTTAGATTGAAACCATTAATACTCCACTGCATTACCTTCATTTTCGATAGGTCCATTGAAATGGCTTAGAAGTAATACGCAAATTTCTGGAAGATAAGGTTGGAGGTTATATTTAATCAAAATGTGTATGATATTTTCAAATTAAGTTACATTCAGGGATGTTATAAGGGTAGTTAATGGGGAGGAAAAGGGTTGGGGACGGGACAGAGGAGTGGGGGAAGGATACTGCGAGGAAGGATAATGGGAAGTGGAAGAGGGCATTGATGAAATTGTACAAATTTGAGTATTTCGATTTTGTATGGGGTAGTTGGGGGTTCATTCGCTTTTCTTTTGTCTCCTGTTTAGGAACGCATGGAAATCTCTAGGGAGCCGAGTAGAATATTAACTATTTGAATTAGAAGTGTTTGGTTTAGCAACAATTTAACTCGCCTCAAAACAGAAAAAGTTATGCATAGCCGTGATATGACTTACAAGTGACACATTGTATTAATGTACTTAGATAAAGTACGACTTAGTCCATGTCCCTATTGGAGTCACTACGGCGAACTATGTAGGAATGTAGCATTCTGTAGCAGGAATTTTTGTATGCTCTTAACGTCCCTCTTCTACGCGTTAAAAGTATTTATTTCTTATGGGGCATTTGCATTGAAATTTTATTCGTAGGAATAAATGCTTCGTATTGGTTCCCCGAGATAATTTTATTAACCATGAATTCAATGGCTGCCGTAAGTTACTGAATTTTATGTTGATCCAATTTTTAACTTTCATATACAAGGTGGGCCATCGAAAACGTACCGGAAGGCACAAAAGTCATAATAAGAATATATCCAAAATTTTTGAAACATATCAATCATTACTCTCAAAATATGTGATTATTTAAATCAAATGTTTCAAGGAGGCCGAACAGGATAAGGAGGTGCGATTAAGTGGCCATCTCTGTCACCCGATTTAAGGCCTTTGGATCTATTTTTATGGGCACACATAAAAAGCAAAGTTTATAGCATTTTACTGCGAGGAAGCATCGTTATCGGATGTCCTGAAGTGACACCGCAAGTTCTGCAGAATGCACGACAAAATAACCATCAACGCATTGAGGTTGATGGATAGCAGTTTCAACCTTTACTTCAACATCTATTTATTCTCTACAAAATTGTCCCGGTTATCTACAATACGGAGAAATGAAAAATGGAAGCGAAATATGCGGAAGCGTACAAGCAGGTTATTATGGAAGAATTAACAAACTGAAAATAACATTTAGAGTTTAAAGCGGAAAATCTTGGCAGGCTACATTTGCAATTTAGTTAAGACGCATAGTTAAGAGATAATCTATGCGATAACTAAAGGCAAAAAGCGAAGGTATAAGCACGTCTGACAACCAGGAGTTAAGGGAGTCGCTTTCAGGTACGGTCCTAGTTAGGTCATGGAAATGACAGTAGCCACGAAGTAGAGCGAGTTTCTCCCTGAGGAACCACGTACAGAGCTGAATTGGTAATGAGTTCTCACTTTCGAGAATCTCGTGTGGTATGGATCGAAGACGAATTATCTAGTCCAGGAAACGAAGCTTAAAATGCGGCAAAACCTTGAAATTTTTAAAACAGCTTCGATTTGCATGAAAATTTGGGATTAAACTCAATTTACGCATAGTTTCGGTCCTACATAAAGCTTGAGAAAAGCAAAATGTTTGGAGTTAAAAAAGCGACAATTTGATACCCTGGCATTTTTTACGCATATTAAGTAGTTTTGGAGTTTTTTTGAAGAGAAAGGCATTTTTTACGAAATAGCAGAAATTCTTTTTTAACTTTTAGATCCATTTACCTTTTCAGAAATTAAGCATTCTAAGCCGGTCAAACTTCCAGAATGTATTAACTATACATAAATAAATACAACTGAAAAATGGCAACGATTAATTTTAATTAGGGTGGTAACTAGGGGGTTGTTTTCGCTGATTTCTTCACTGTAAAAGTAGGGACTACATTATTTTCATCATAATTCGCTCCATTCTTGATCTACAGACTTTCTGAAAAAAAAAGGTTCTTTTCAAATACTCCAAAAATATTTCATAAGTTTTCTTAGGACACTGCATAGTTTTCCCATTATTTGACTTTGAAAGTCTCAAATTTGGCGTTTGACGAACAAGAGCTAACATTTAATAATTCGTAGCTCGGTTCCTATTGGTCGTACAGCAATTATAAAAAAAAACGGTTTCTTTATTTTTTTATAAGCTACAATTTTGTTTATTTGCAGATTTCTCGATAAAACCCATACTTTACGAGTTATTCGCCAAAAAACGATTAAAAACTTTGATCCTTTTTGATGAAAAACTGTTAATTTCTGTGGAGAGGAACTCGAAAAATATTAGTTTTATGAAAAAATGTATAGAACACTTTTTACTTAGAATTAGTTTTTCTATCGATTCCTATGGTCAAAATAAAATAAAAAAATTCACCCCGATGTGGGGTGGCTATAGATTTCGATCCTTGGGCTATTCTATACTTACTGTCAAAATTTCAGGTAAATCGATGTTGTTTGAAAATACTGCCAGGTCAAAACCTTCGGTTCCTGGACTGCACCCTGTAGCTGCAATGCAAATGATCCATGGTAAAAAGTATGCTGTGATTTATTAGGGGACTTCTGTTTAGACGAGCTTAATGCCTTCTTTGTCACCCTCAGAGTTCGCCATATTAATATATTATTTCGAGCTTTTTAATGTATAATATGTTATGGGGTTTTATCAAACCATATTGACATACTCTTGACTTCGTCTTTCGATTGCTACGGATAATTAGGACTGGTTTCTCATATCAAGGGACGATCATTTTCACAAGACTGAATTTGGTGTTATTTGCGTCAAGTTTTGTTCTTCTTAAATTTACAAATAATCTTGATTGATACTTTGAATCATTCGATTTGTGACTGTTGGACACTTTTCCCCATTATCCTGATGTCCACTGTTTACTTCCAACTTTGTCCTTCCTAGTAAAACAGGTATTCCTTGGACTTGTTCACAATCCCGTGGACAAGCACTAAATGTCTTATTGAATTTATAAGTACATCTCAAATACTTATTTCGCGTATGTGGGACTCCGTCTAATCAATGTGTTTAGTAGCGAGTAAGTCGAGTGAGCGCCGTAAAGTAAGCGAGGTTTAGAAGCAAAAACGGTTTGATCTCCCCTCCCACTATACCATACACGCAGCAAGGCCAGAAAACGGTAAATTCTACTATCGCTTATAATACGGTTACTTACGGTAGTTGTACTAATTAATTTAATGAAATGCTGTAATTATTAATTACTGAGAATTTTTGTAATCATTCATCCTTATTCTCTTAGTTGATAAAAATATAAGTTCCTTAAATGTAGTAATAAAAAAAAAATATCACAAACTCGTTCGTAATTGAATTCACTAGGGAAACGTTAACCTTGCCGATTTGATTTACTTCTTATTGGTTATATTCTTATGAAACGCTCTTTACTTTGAACTTTCCACCGTTACACTTCGTTGAAATTCCGTTTGTAGTACGCGAATACATTTTTATAGACCGAGACCTTTTTTATTAGCCAACGTTTTAAGTAGTGCAACTGGTTACATTTTATGTCGCGGAGCGCGCCTGTCGTACGACTATTTCGCAATAAAAACGAAAGAACGGGGAAGTTTCAGAAGTTTTACACGTCAGTTAAAGTGGAAAGGGAGACGGGATTTCGTACGGAATCCACATCCTTAACTTATGTGAATCTAAAGAAGAAACAAACAAACAAACAAACAAACGATATATGATTGTGCATACAAAAAATTTTAGGGGCGGTTTGTCAATGGAGGGTTAAATCTGAGGGTTAAACGACACCGGATTTATTTTATCTTTATGTCAAAGTGGGAATTAGATTTACATTCATTTATCAGCTAAGTATTAAGATGTAACATCCTTAAGTGTGGCACTGTAGATTGATTATTATTGGTTAGAAATTCTAACAACTATTATGGAAACGAGGTAAGTGCTTTCATTACTACTGTTGCGTATGAAACAAGCATACATAACCTACAAACAATTTTTAGTTAAATCAAGTAATCTGCACCTTAAAGCTTGAGTTAAATTTACTCTGACTATAACTGAAGGAAAAGAAAGGACCTTGTCCTAGGCGCAATTGATCAATAGAGGAAATTTGATTAAGGGCCTTAATTGACCCTAAACGTTATAGTATATTTCGTCCAATCAAAAATCATACGAAGTGATTGAGTAAAATCATGTATTTTCCTTCCTTAGACTACAAAGAATAAGGAAATATCCATCTTCCGCTGGACAGATGCATCGTTGTTAGTGGAGCAAACCCCATCATCTTTCAGTATCAACACAGTGATTTATAAACGATTTTAACGAACCCCCTGTAGGTATATGCATCACGAGTGAAAAATAACTTCCGTCTCGGCCGGACCAATAAGCCGTGATGTATGGTTGATTTCAAGATTTCGCCAGTGTTTTCTCTTTAAACAGAGACAATGACTCTTTTGTCGGCCATTATAATCGACAAAAGCGGGGCGACCGGAGCTCTGCTGATTGAGTCCGCTCTTGTTTTCAGCCTTTCTTTCCTCCCGGCTTTATTTTTTTGTTTTACTATCAAAGAGACTTAATTAACAATGGATGGGTTTTGGGTTTGTTGGACTTTTATTTTATTTTAGTTTTTGCTTCTCCCTTCCTTCCAACCTCTGAACGGTGGACGGTGGTGATGAGATTGCTTTTGTGGTCTCACTGGCGGAAACATTCCAGATTTTTTTATTTTTTTTTGGTGCCGGTTTAATTCTTTAAGAAAATACACCCGGATGATTTTTATAACGAATTAGTTCCAATTACAAAAACCACCATACCAGAAATTACGCCGTAATGGTGAATCTTCCTAAGTCTAACGAGAAATTTAAACGAAACTCCTTATTTGTCAAAGGAGCCTTAAGGAAGGACTGAACAATAAGATACTTAATTTTGTTACACTTGACCATTACTGTACAACATCACTAAAAATGTTGTACCTGGTTCAATATAATAGCAAGAAAACTTCTATAGCCGCGCCTGTATAAACACTTTCTAGGTGGAGAAAAAGAAAGTCAGATTTCATCGGTTACGCTGTCAACAGCTTCTACACCGGATCGCTACGATTCTACGGTATAGAACATAAAGAAACTGTGTTGTTGCCACATGTCCAGAACTACTGTTTCACGTAGAAGAAGGGCCCTTGCCGTCCACACATTAGGATACATCAAGTGAATTTAAAATTATTAAGGCTACAAACGCATTCATTTACAGTTCATTTCACGTTTATATGAATTTTCTTTTGATTTTTGTTTCACATCTTTTACTTCCGCTGCTATAATAATAATAGCTTTGTAAAGATTGAATTATTTCAAATAAGATATATGGTTTGCTGTTCAAAAAGAATAAATTGTTTCGACTGAACTCATACGTACTATAGCAAGTACAAATGAAGCATTTATTGTACGTCCTCTTATGACGTCCATTGAAAGCCCAATTCTGACTAGTGCAACACCACCTTTAGTTACGTTACCACGCGTTCTTCTATATAGTAAAAGCAATGCCCTCTATAAACAATGCTCTAACTATTAGGCTGTTAATTGTTCTCCTAAAACCGATGGAGCTTTAAGGCAGACTTACTCTCTATTGTATTTGTAGCTTCAAGATTTCCCAAGCTTCGTTATAAACAAATTTTTCTCGGTTTATTCTGCTCTATATATCGCTGATAAATGTATAAGAAATGAATACCCTGCAAGAATATTTTCTTCGTAAAGTTGATCAACTAAACACCTTCAGAACCAATTAATTTTCATGGACAGCAAGAAACCATTCTACGTTTATTTGGTAAAAATTCCTGTTGTATCTCTGCATTAGTTTGATACGTGTCAATACAATGCTTGAAATTATATTTTATTATAACACATACTGTGTTACTCATTTACTGTGTTAGTAGGCACCTGCATATTGAGAAGATCCAACGAGAAGATTACCAGGAACAATCGCAGCTCTAATGGAGATATATTCAAGGAGAATCTCAGCCCCACAGAAAAATACGAAGGAGTAATCTCAGCTCCAGCGAGAAGAGGAGCAATTGTAGCTCAGACAGTAGGATATTCAGGAATATTCATAGCTCCAACAGAAAAATCTCTCCATCGTACGGCAAAATTGCCCGGGAGAACGTCACAAGTAGTCTCTCATCTACATAAGGTGCAAAGGGGCAAGATATCTCGATTAAGGGCTGCTAATTTATTACACACTTTATAGACGGATCAAACCAAATAGACCAAATGAAACTGAGATATTAACAAAAATTATTATTAGGGAAATTCATGTCGAACTACTCATGTCATTCTATCAATTCGCTTTTTACTTTTATGAGAAAATCCAATGAAAAGATAATCAGGAAAAATCGGAGCCCTAGTCGGACATATTCAGGAAAAATCCCAGCTCCAACAGGAAGATCTCCCCATCGTACGGCAAAATTGCCTGGAAGAACGTCATAATTAGTATCTCATCTACATAAGATAAAAAGGGGCGGGATATCTCCTTTAAGGGCTGCTAATTTATTACACACTTTATAAACGGATCGAACCAAATCGACCAACTGAAACAACAATAAATTAGGCAAATCCATCTCTAATCACCCGTCATTATAGCTAACTGAGCTGCCCTTAAAACGTGACCGTTACATCCTTTTAAATTATCACTGAGCAATTGAATATTTTTAAGTGAATTTGTAATATACGGCAAAAATGGGATTACAAACGAATTAGCACTTTAGATTAACACTAATATCCATCCAAGGAAGAATCAAGACCGACCAACGGGAAAATACTCAGAAACAATGGCAGTTCCAACGGGAAGATGCCCAGGAAAAATAGCAGTTCCAATGGGAAGATACTCGGGAACACTCTCACTTCCAACACAAAGATATTTGCTATCTCCGCTTCAACAGGAAGATTCGTCTCTTTCGTACGACAAAATCGCTCGGTAGAACGTCACAAGTCGTCTCTTTCAATGCTCGTACTCGACTCCTTTCTATATTTTCCTAACATAACCAATCCCCTTCACTTCTACCCCATGTTCATTTGAATTTAATTAAAATATCAATAATTATAAGGACTACAAGGTCGATGAATGTCTCATTTTAAAGCTACTGAAGTAATATAACATACGCTATTACCTCCTTCAGTTGAATCAAATGCTAATTACATTTAAATTCATTATTATGGATGTAACGGTAAATGAGTCCCCATAATATGACCGTTACACTGTATCTAGCGAACTTATGACGTGCATATTTGATATGGTAACGACCGCCCCTGTATCGGGATTGTTCCCATGGCGCTAGATTCTGCTTTTATAAAAAAACAGATGGAGCTGACAGTAGAATAAATTCTTTGAAGATCACTTCATGTGTGTAAGAAGCGAGAATCATACCACTATAGTGTGTGCAACGAACACGCACGAAAGGCGACTTGACATGCGTGAAAACGTTTGTGACAGACAGGTAATCCTTTATAAACTGTTGCATCAATTTTCTGCTTTTTTTCACAAAACAAAAACTAGCGCCGTAGCAACAATCTCGATACAGGGGTGGTCGTTACAATATAAATATTGGTACCAGTGATCATCACTGAGGAAACTGTTTGGAAGATGTACAGTTCCACAGCTTTTAGATGAGTGTGTAACAGTGCTGCTATTCTGACTTGAAAACCTATTTTTACTTATATATTAACTTAACATGTCTAAAACTGTAACTTATAGCTTGCTTATTAAATATGTGAGGCATCCATCAGGGAAAATTTTCCTCTAACCCCCTTAAATGTGCTGGTGCTTCCCTTGTCCTACTTTACCTAAGCTACTCCTTAGCGCACCCGTTAGAGATACTTCATGTACCTAGGCTGGGCACTATATCATTTGGTTAAGCACAAAAATAGACCATCATTATCAAATATGCCCACCTTGAATTAATCTAATAAGAATTCATATGACCTACAGTATGAATGAAGATTATTTGGATTTCTAATTAGCGAATTCAACAGGTCCTAATCAATTAATTACCCCACTGTTAAAATTAATTTCTCCACATGTCTTTAGATCACAAACTTGTCTAATAAGAATTCAATTCACGTATTTATTAATATTACTTTGAAAAATTTATTTGTACGCATACTTTTTTTGCGTTTGCTGTGTACGTAAAACTTTATTAAAATTTGGTACGTGTGCTAAGGAAAAAATGAATAAGCGTTTAAAGCCATTTTCGCTGGAAAGGATCGTGGGTCGGCATCGTATAACCGTTTTGTATTTGTAATTTGTGGAAATTAAATAAAAGTGCATTAATTTTGTTTCAAAAGCTTTCGAAACGGCCCCGTTTTATGAAAAGGGGGGTCTCGAATTTGCATATTGTCTCGCTCTAAACACAACAAATTTTCGCGATGTTTCTTGGCCTATTGTTTGCAAATCAGCATTTTGAAGGAGAATTCCTCGAGACGATGGGGAGGCACATCGAGAAGTAATTGTATGTGAAATTCAAACAAAATCCCCGTTTATTCAAAATTCTCATTTCTCTTTGTAGCCGAGAGTAAATAATTTCCCTTTAGCTGAAGAGAGATAATTGTTTCATAAGTTGAGATTGAACGTTTATTCCTTTTTCGTTAAAACTCTCCCGCTTTGGCTGTAATTATCAGTGTTACTGTTTACGTACCGCGAATATTTAATTAATATCCGTTTTCCCTTTAGCGATTCCGACAATGAAACTTAGGAGGGATATAATGCGAAAATCGTTAACAAATTTTCGCTCGCCTTTGATGTCACGCTTTATTGCTTTTTTTTTGTTTTCTTCGATTTCATCCACCTATTTTAATTCATCGATCAGTTTTTTTTCGTATCTGTCGACGTCAATCGTCAACGCTCGCGATGAAGTTTCCTTTTTGTCTCTCAATAGCAACTTGTTGAAAAATTTATTTCCGCCTCGCTGAATAAAATTCTTCCTATGTGTATGTAACATATCAACGAGAAATTGTTCAATTAATTCGTCTTTTATTTAATTTATTAAATGACTTTTTTGATTTAATTTCATTTAAATTAAATATTAATATACATAAAATTATGAAACCTTACAAGGATAAATAATTTAAATACAAAAAAATTATAAACCAAGTTTTTAACACGCACTACGTACCGAATAATTTTCGGAAACTCAGAAAATTTTTTTTTAATTCGAATGGGTGCAGCGAATAAGTTTTGGAGTTTTTTAAAAATTTCGAATTTTGAAATAACAGTTGCTGTAAAAAATTTCGATTAGCCAGGGTTAGCAGTTTCCGAAATATCTAATATTTTTCTAAAAAGAATGCAGTCAGTTTTCAAAATGACAACGAAATGCACTACAAAATTTTTAATGGAAGTAGAAACTTAACAAAAAGTAGGGCTGAAAATCTAAAGTCGAGCCATTTTTGAAAATAATTTTTTTGGTCTGCCACAGGAATTTTGAAAATATAAAATCGACAAATTTTTTGCAAAAATCGCAAGTGGTAAAACTGCTTATTTTTGGCTCAAAACATTTTTGAATTTTGAGACGAAATGTACTTGAGATGATCGAAAGTCCTGTTGTAGAGTTTCGTTTCAATATCGAGATTTTTTGAAGAAAAAGGAAAAGCCATTTTTGAAAATGGTATCATCACAAAATGTTATTTTCTTATTTGACATGAGGGAATCCTTCTGCCACCGAAATTTTGAGAATTCTAAATCGATCCATCTAAAAAAAAATCACATGTGGTTAACCTTTTTGTTATTCGCTCCAAAACAAGGCGTTTATCAAATTTTGGAAGAAAAATGCAGAATATATTTTTTGAGATGAGCTGAAATCCTTTTGTAAAATTTGAATTCTCCAAGATTACTAATTTTTGAAATATAGAAGTTTTTTGAAAAAGAAAGAAAATTTATTCCTCAAAATGGCATAACACGGAAAGTAAACCTTTTGAAAAATAAATTTCTTCACTTTTAGCCTTGGGAAAATATTCCCTTTAGTTTGCCATTGGAATTTTGAAAACCTCGAATCGAATTATTTTTGCAAGCAATCACAAGTGATTGATCTTTCCTTTCTTGGACTCAAACCAAGGAATTTTTGAATTTTCAGATGAAAATTGCAGGGCACATTCGTGAAATAATCTAAGAACTTATCACAAAGTTTCAATTTCCCAGGATTAACAGTTTTTGGAATATTGAAATTTTTCGGAAAGGAAAAAGAAATCTATTTTTATAAACGACAAAGAAAAATAAAAAAAGCACTGCACTAAAGAAATTTATTTACTTTTGGAATTCAGAAATCATTGCGTTTCCGACCAAAACTTAAAAACTTAAAAACGATTTTTGAAAATAAATCACTAATGATTTTTAGAAGACTAGATCTTCTAGTTTCGCCTCAAAATAAGGAATTTTTGAATGTTTAGATATAAATTAGAAAACATATTCTGGAGAAGGTTTAAAGACGAAGCACAAAATTCTAATTTTCTAAAATTAGTAGTTTTTGAAATAAGGTTTTCCAAAAAAAAAAAACAACAAATAAATAAAGTTCATTTTTCAAATGGCATAATTTCGAAAGAAAGCATTGTATAACAGAAATTTCTTCACTTTTAGCCTTGAGAAAAAATTCCCTTCAGTCCGCCAATGGAATTTTGAAAATATAAAAGCGAATCATTTTTTAAAATAAAATCGTAAGGTGCGAAATTGCCTTTTTTCGTTGAAATATAAAAATTTTTCGAAAAAGAAGAAAAACTATTTTTGAAAATGGCCCAGCTTGCCACGCGACCATCGTACTAAAGAAATTTCTTTTCAAAAATTGATTTCTTTTTGGAAAAAAACGTCATTGGTAAATCCTCGTTTTCTTCGAGTCAAAACGAGGATTCTTCAAATCATCTGCATTTTTCGATGTAGAAAACGTCATAACTTACTGGAAGTCATGGGGAATCATTATTTTTCGTCCACAATAGCATTTTGAAAACCTAAAAATCGATTTAATTTTGAAAAAATTCGCAAGATGCTATTCTGCTCGTTTCTTTGGTTCAAAATTAAGAGGTTTAGAATTATGGGATGAAAATCGAAGCATACGTTCTCAAGACGATCTGAAGCCCTTCTGTAAAATTTCAGTTCCCTAAGGTCAGCATTTTTTCAAGTGAAGAGTGTTCGAAAGAAAAATTTAATTTTTCAAAATATCACAACTTGGAAATGCGTTAGAGAAAATATTCTCTTTCGTTTGCCATCGAAATTCTGAAAATCTAAATTCGATCACTTTTTGGGATTTTGGAAAATGTAAGAAAAATAAAAAAATCTGAATTTCGATATTAAAATAGCACAGCAATCTCGAAAAATGTGGGCCCTGTGGGTGTGAAAGTTTAATTCGCCAAGGTTAACAGTTCTTCAAATACAAATTTTTCGAAACGGAAAAGAAATTCAATTTTCAAAATATCATAATTGGGGAAGTAAACGATATAAGAAAAAAATTCCTTTAGTTATTATATCATTAGACTTCCTTTTTTGTTCCGTATCAGAATTTTCAAAATTTTAAATCGACCTATTTTTGTAAAAAAAAAATCAGAGATGTAAACTGCTCCCTTCAGTTAAAAACAACAAAATTGTGAATCCGATAAAGGCCTTATTCGCAGGAAGATATTGTTCGCCAGAAAATTCGCTCAAAATATCCAGCTTTTTCAAAAAACGAAAAAGGGAATTTTCTACAGATAGACATATTTTAAAAAAAAAGAGACATCAATCCACTTATAGCGAGCCGTTTGAACAAGCCCCGCACTTCGGGCCGGGTCGGCACATCCCGCCGTTCCAGCGTGTTCCAGTTTCCGTCACTTTAGTTCTCAAGCACAAAGACTGGATACAGGAGGCGGTCGTTACAATGTATTAATTCACATTTATATACATTAATATGAAGGTATACCCGATATATGAAAAGATACACATGTTCAAATTCAATGTATCTAAGTATCAATGTTATCCAAGATATTCTTTTATTAGGGACGTTATAATTTACCGGCTCGCAACTTTTATTTCCCTCCGCCGCATGCAATTCCCTCTCTCCCTTCCACCGCTTTAATTATCATGACAAACTTCAGCGAAACTCGGTGAGAAAGTTCCGGCGAAGGATATAAAAGTTCTCGCAGAACTAGGCTAGAGAGGAACGTCGAAATTAAAGCCGTACCCAAATGCGGTGCGGCGCCTAATGCGAAAGTATCGTTTTGATAAAAGCAAAGACAAAAACCGTGTATATCCCGGTTTTATCCTGGCGAGATTCACGCTTTAAATCGTTCGGTTCCCATATATTTTTTCTCGTTCTCTCTTTCCCTCTCTCTCTCTCTCTCGAGGAAGTTATATATCGTTAACGAAACCACGGAATTATGGCCATTCGACTGCCAGAAAGAAAACTTATATAAGATTTATTCTTTCCCAGGGATATGCGTCGGTTGCCAAAATATTACTCTTGGGTGTCGTAAGGGCGGTTTTCGGACCGGTCCGCACACGCACACATACACACGGTGGAGGTGTTAAAGCCCGATTCTTCTAGCCTTACTGGAAAATACCGTACCTGGTACAAGGGCTTAACTTAATCGTATCTCGAGATTTATCATCTCAAGCGGCGCAAAGGGAAGCCTTATGGTAAAATCTATAGAAATGTCACATTAAAATAAGATTGACGGAAATCCATACTAAAAATATATCTTAGTAAAATTACCATTCACTTGACTACCAGAAGGTAAATTACTGCAAAAAATAGTAGGAAAATTTTTGAAGGAAGACAATTAAGCAATATTGTGTGCTTCACTTTGACCTTTAAGATTTATTATTTACTTATTCTGTAATATTGTGTTATAATCGATCCTTTCTCACTGGTGCACTATCTTCCGAAAATATTTCACTTGAAATATCTGCCAGATCCTTGTATGTAGGTGTGTGTAAATGATATGTAGGTGTAAAAATCTCTTATTTTGATTGCCATTTATGTCATTTGCCAATTTTCGTTCTATTCCATTACATTTCGCAATAGAAACGGTCTTTAAGCGGTTGTGAATCTTCTCTAAAGTAGTCGTCATTAAAATCAGCAGGCAAAATTAGCGAAAGTTTATGAGTGAAGAGCGCCGTGTCCTTGGCCCGAGTGATCTCGTGATCTCACATAAGCAAAAGAGGGAGAACGAAACGTGAAAGAGAACAGATATATTAAATTTACATCCGTCTCGTCTCGTGATGCATTTTTATTGAATTACTCCTTAGCGAGTCGAACAAGAGAGCAAGCTTCCAAAAAAGTGAAGGGAAAGGCTTCACCCAAACGTCCCAAAAATTGTGATTAATTGACCTATAAGGTATCAGATTGTGGAATCTTGTGGTAATAAGGAAATTCGATGATTTCTTTTTTAGAAAAAATTCTTTTTTTAGAAATTTTCTTTTGCGGTCTCGTGGGGACATTGTGAGTAGTATCTACATAGGAAGCGTAGTGATCATATAATGAGGAAAACAATAACAACAGGTGACGATATTTAGAAATTTACAGTGCATCGTTAAACGCTTAAAACAACGGTTTACCAATTAACAAAGTCTTTAGAGATACCTAAGAAAAATGAATCTCCAAAGGTCATTTTAAAGGTAATATTGAATTGTTTTCTTTTTTATTTCTCTTGCATACTATAGTGCTTAGGCAACGGTACAATCTTCAATAGAAGAGCCTTTGGAAAACAAAAATATTCTCCTGATCCGAGATATTTCGCACACACATTAGCTTCTTTTGTCTGAATGAGCATGTATTTATCCAAATGTTAAACTAAATTCATTAAATATTGTATGTAATATATAATTAATGTATGTATGGTAGAACCATTCCTACCATACATAATTTATTTGCTATAAAATAATCAGTTGTATGTTTAACTCGCTTCGCCAATGAAAGCTTGGGAAACGAATTTTTAAAGTTAAAGGAAAAACATGCCAATAGGATATTCTGTGCGGTATATACATATAATAAATACAAAAAATTATTCATTAGGTTTGTACGTGAAGATGTAGAAAATTTGTGCCTCATTTAGTTCCAAAACTTCGTTTTAAGAAGTTTCATTGTCTACCTCGATAACCATACAAAAAGCCGTTGCCTTAACAAATGGTGGTGTTAAAGTGTTAAAGTGGTTTCTGCTAAACAAGTAACAAACCATATTATACATAAAGGTGTTATAGAAAATAAAAATCAAATATTTTCCTGGTACTTTACAAAATCCACTAATCTCTATCTTAGAATTATAAATATAAAGGACAAAAAAATTAAAAATAATCTTACCTCATAAGAAATTGTTTGAGCAACAGCACGTAATCTTCCCAACAAAGAATAATTCGAATTAGAAGATCAACATGCTAATATAATTCAATATACACCCAATCTAGAGATCCTCAATATAAACATAGCCGACAAATTAAACCTTAATATATAAATAAAAAAAGGTATAACTATCCATAATAGTAAAGATATTATTAATCTAATTACAGGAGAAATGTAATAAAGATTAAAATTAGATCATATAGGATAAGTTTGTTCTTTGCTAAAGAGCTTGATAGCATCCCTAAAAGGCTGTAAAAGACCAAGAAACCCCACTTTATTAGGTCCTTTACGAATCTGAATATATCCTAAAATTTTTCGTTCAAATAAAGTTAAAAAAGCCACCGAAATTAAAACCCCCACTAATAAAATCAATCTAGTATTCATAAATAGTATGAAATCCCCTAACACTATGTATTATCTATAGTTTTATCTATATAAAAAGATTCTAAATCTATTGCACTAATCTGCCAAAATAACATTAATATTCAATACTAAAATTTTAAATAAAAAATCTGGTCCTTTTGTACTAAAATTTTTTTTTAATTTAAAGATAGAGACCAACCTGGCTCACGCCGGTTTAGACTCAGAACATGTAAAATTTTAAAAGTCGAACAGACTCAACTTTTTAGCTTTTGCACTTAAAAGTAAATTTTAATCCAACATCGAGGTCGCAATCCTTTTTATCGATTTGAACTCTAAAAAAAGATAACGCTGTTATCCCTAAGGTAATTTATTCTTATAATCATAACCTATGGATCAAATAAACCTTTCACTAAAGTATACTTATATAAAAAAAGTTTTATTAATTTATTAATCACCCCAACCAAATAACCTTCTTAATTTAGTAAATTTTTTTCTTTATACGCAAAAATAAAAAAGATATTAAACTCTATAGGGTCTTCTCGTCTTTTAATATTATTTAAGCTTTTTTACTTAAAAATAAACTTCTATTTTTATAAAAGAAACAGTCACTTTCTCATCAAACCTTTCATTCTAGTTTCCAATTAAAAAACTAATGATTATGCTACCTTAGTACAGTCAAAATACTGCAGCCATTTAATATATCATTGAGCAGGCCCGACTTTATATTATTATTAAAAAGACATGTTTTTAATAAACAGGTGAAAAGTAAATTTGGCGAATTCGTTTTTCATATCTTAAATATAAAACTACCCTTACATAAAAATATACTCATTTAATCATTTTTTCTTTAAATATTATATTAAATTCAATATTTTGATACCAGACTTATTAATTATATAAACGATAAAACACAATGAAAAAAAATCCTGCCGTATTCATGGAAATGCTCGTCGGAAATGGCCGGGCCATGGGTAATTAAATAAAATACTTCCAGATATACGCTACAGATTCTACTCTATAACTCTATAACGGTCTAACAAATTTATTATATTTACTTATTAATCAAAGATTTTCACAAAGATCTTATCACCTTTATCACCTGAATCACTTTTTACATTAACAATTCTAACATTTTTCGCTCAGAAATACACTTGTGGTAAGGTATCGGTCACACCACCGCGACGTTCAACTGAAGAGTTCTAACTACAAAATTTTGCAATTTTTTTGTAACTCCTTTTGTAATTTATTTCCTCTTGTGTAAATATAAATGTAAACACAAATAACGTTTTCCATTAATACTTAATACTATATATTGGAAGTCTGAAGGCCAATTTAATATCGATATAGCCCATTGTTATTAATATGAACGATCCAGGTACCAGATCAAGTGAATTCGACTTAAATATTAGATCGCTAATAATGTAAATATGTACTATGTAATACGAAATGGGAATATTTTAAATATTTAAGTATTTTTACAAAATTCTTTGAGTACACCCTGTTTATCACGATTTATTCGATTCATCAAAAAATTTCTCTGTAACTACTAACAGCAAACATATCTTGTTTCTCATAAACCAACGCCCCCCCCCCCGCGTTTCTTACTACTTCTCTCCTTCTCATCCCTTTTAACAGGCTGCTTAAACAGAGACGAAAGAAATTCCAGAGAAAATATCCTATCTCGTGGGCAAGAGGTATTTTCCTACCTGTTCGATAATATATTAGCACTACAACTTCCGAAAACGAATTGATTTTAATTTGTTATTATAATTTAAGTGACCAGTATAGTGATTACGATAAACTTGGTAATTATGTGATAATTTGATAGTTAAAAGGTAATTTCGTAATTTAAACATATTACTTATTCATTGATAATCGCAGAAGCAAAGCATTGTATAACAAAATGAATTTAAAAAATAGTCCCACCGTTAAAAACCGTAATATATACAAAAGATAACATTAAGTATGTGCTATCAAATATCTTATAATGCACCTTATATATTAAACAATAAATTTGTAGTTTTATTAACCGATCTCTTTAGTAAAATTATCGACCTCACAGCACTACCCTAGTCGTAAATAATTTTTCAATAAAATACGATTTAATTTAGGTTTAATTTCACCACAATTACAACCGCATCTCATTTTTACAGCTACGCCAGTAATTTCACTTAAAGTCATTCGTGTTTATTCCCATTTCTATCCCCACTCCTACCTCCCGTATTATTGCGCTTTGTTTACTTCTCCCGTTTGTTCCCTGTCAACATAAACGACAATAAATTGCTTCTTATGAATAGTTTGTCAGCCCTGTATATTTCTTAACTCTGTGCTAATAAGTGTACGTTGATGGCGCTAACTTGGAAAATTGAAGAGCAAATATCGCGTTACAATACGTGATTTAGAAAAGTAAAACAGGGTAAATTTGTGTTCTAAAACGTTTCAGGGGAATTCTTAATTACCCCTCAAAACACTTCCTCCACCTCCTCCAAGAATTATTTTCCCAAGGTTCCAATTCCAAGACTTTTTGATAATCCAAGTAACTTATAAAAAAAATTCTTCCCCCCATGTGCATCGATCACTATTTATTTTTTTCACAAACGCCGTGTAAATATTTTTATTTCTGATTTCGATAAAATTTCAAATTACTAAATAGCTTAGTAAAAGCCATACTCAAAAAAATCTTTAATAACGTAAGTTCTACTGATCAGATTTTGTCCAATTTTTTTCTAGAGGTAGATAATAAAATAGCACACCATTTCAGAAAATTTGAACCCTGAGGAACAACGGATGCGTGCGCTGTTAAAGGCGAAAACTTTTGGCTAAGAAACCTTATCTTAAATCAGTTTGTTCCTGTTATAATGACTGTTAAATGCTTATAACGTCACTACCAGAAATTCATTTTCTATCCAGAAAAAACACCTGCTTACGGGTCGTGTGCAACGATGCCCTTTATTTACTGGCGAAAATTCTGCGATCGATTATTGGTCAGAAGAAAGGAAATTTAGAACAAGTTAGGAGGTGCTAAGAAATTTTATCTAAATCGATTCGTTTTTGTTATAATGACTGTTAAATGCTCATAATGCCACTACCAGAAATTTATTCTCTCTCGCAAAGAAACATCTGCTTACGGGTCGTGTGCAACGATGCCCCCTACTTACTGGCGAAAAATCTGCGATCGTTTATTGGTCAGACGAAAGGAAATTTAGAACAAGTTAGGAGGTGCTAAGAAATTTTATCTAAATCGATTCGTTTTTGTTATAATGACTGTTAAATGCTCATAATGCCACTACCAGAAATTTATTCTCTCTCGCAAAGAAACATCTGCTTACGGAGTCGTGTGCAACGATGCCCCCTACTTACTGGCGAAAAATCTGCGATCGTTTATTGGTCAGACGAAAGGGAATTTAGAACAAGTTAGGAGGTGCTAAGAAATTTTATCTAAATCGATTCGTTTTTGTTATAATGACTGTTAAATGCTTATAATGCCACTACCAGAAATTTACTCTCTCTCGTAAAGAAACATCTGCTTACGGGTCGTGTGCAACGATGCCCCCTACTTACTGGCGAAAAATCTGCGATCGTTTATTGGTCAGACGAAAGGGAATTTAGAACAAGTTAGGAGGTGCTAAGAAATTTTATCTAAATCGATTCGTTTTTGTTATAATGACTGTTAAATGCTCATAATGCCACTACCAGAAATTTATTCTCTCTCGCAAAGAAACATCTGCTTACGGGTCGTGTGCAACGATGCCCCCTACTTACTGGCGAAAAATCTGCGATCGTTTATTGGTCAGACGAAAGGGAATTTAGAACAAGTTAGGAGGTGCTAAGAAATTTTATCTAAATCGATTCGTTTTTGTTATAATGACTGTTAAATGCTTATAATGCCACTACCAGAAATTTACTCTCTCTCGTAAAGAAACATCTGCTTACGGGTCGTGTGCAACGATGCCCCCTACTTACTGGCGAAAAATCTGCGATCGTTTATTGGTCAGACGAAAGGGAATTTAGAACAAGTTAGGAGGTGCTAAGAAACCTTATCTAAATCGATTTGTTTCTGCTATAATGACTGTTAAATGCTTATAATGCCACTACCAGAAATTTACTCTCTCTCGTAAAGAAACATCTGCTTACGGGTCGTGTGCAACGATGCCCCCTACTTACTGGCGAAAAATCTGCGATCGTTTATTGGTCAGACGAAAGGGAATTTAGAACAAGTTAGGAGGTGCTAAGAAACCTTATCTAAATCGATTTGTTTCTGCTATAATGACTGTTAAATGCTCATAATGCCACTACCAGAAATTTATTCTCTCTCGCAAAGAAACATCTGCTTACGGGTCGTGTGCAACGATGCCCCCTACTTACTGGCGAAAAATCTGCGATCGTTTATTGGTCAGACGAAAGGGAATTTAGAACAAGTTAGGAGGTGCTAAGAAATTTTATCTAAATCGATTCGTTTTTGTTATTAATGACTGTTAAATGCTCATAATGCCACTACCAGAAATTTATTCTCTCTCGCAAAGAAACATCTGCTTACGGGTCGTGTGCAACGATGCCCCCTACTTACTGGCGAAAAATCTGCGATCGTTTATTGGTCAGACGAAAGGGAATTTAGAACAAGTTAGGAGGTGCTAAGAAATTTTATCTAAACCGATTCGTTTTTGTTATAATGACTGTTAAATGCTTATAATGCCACTACCAGAAATTTACTTTCTCTCGTAAAGAAACATCTGCTTACGGGTCGTGTGCAGCGATGCCCCCTACTTACTGGCGAAAAATCTGCGATCGTTTATTGGTCAGACGAAAGGGAATTTAGAACAAGTTAGGAGGTGCTAAGAAATTTTATCTAAATCGATTCGTTTTTGTTATAATGACTGTTAAATGCTCATAATGCCACTACCAGAAATTTATTCTCTCTCGCAAAGAAACATCTGCTTACGGGTCGTGTGCAACGATGCCCCCTACTTACTGGCGAAAAATCTGCGATCGTTTATTGGTCAGACGAAAGGGAATTTAGAACAAGTTAGGAGGTGCTAAGAAACCTTATCTAAATCGATTTGTTTCTGCTATAATGACTGTTAAATGCTCATAATGCCACTACCAGAAATTTATTCTCTCTCGCAAAGAAACATCTGCTTACGGGTCGTGTGCAACGATGCCCCCTACTTACTGGCGAAAAATCTGCGATCGTTTATTGGTCAGACGAAAGGGAATTTAGAACAAGTTAGGAGGTGCTAAGAAATTTTATCTAAATCGATTCGTTTTTGTTATTAATGACTGTTAAATGCTCATAATGCCACTACCAGAAATTTATTCTCTCTCGCAAAGAAACATCTGCTTACGGGTCGTGTGCAACGATGCCCCCTACTTACTGGCGAAAAATCTGCGATCGTTTATTGGTCAGACGAAAGGGAATTTAGAACAAGTTAGGAGGTGCTAAGAAATTTTATCTAAACCGATTCGTTTTTGTTATAATGACTGTTAAATGCTTATAATGCCACTACCAGAAATTTACTTTCTCTCGTAAAGAAACATCTGCTTACGGGTCGTGTGCAGCGATGCCCCCTACTTACTGGCGAAAAATCTGCGATCGTTTATTGGTCAGACGAAAGGGAATTTAGAACAAGTTAGGAGGTGCTAAGAAATTTTATCTAAATCGATTCGTTTTTGTTATAATGACTGTTAAATGCTCATAATGCCACTACCAGAAATTTATTCTCTCTCGCAAAGAAACATCTGCTTACGGGTCGTGTGCAACGATGCCCCCTACTTACTGGCGAAAAATCTGCGATCGTTTATTGGTCAGACGAAAGGGAATTTAGAACAAGTTAGGAGGTGCTAAGAAACCTTATCTAAATCGATTTGTTTCTGCTATAATGACTGTTAAATGCTTATAATGCCACTACCAGAAATTTACTCTCTCTCGTAAAGAAACATCTGCTTACGGGTCGTGTGCAACGATGCCCCCTACTTACTGGCGAAAAATCTGCGATCGTTTATTGGTCAGACGAAAGGGAATTTAGAACAAGTTAGGAGGTGCTAAGAAATTTTATCTAAATCGATTCGTTTTTGTTATAATGACTGTTAAATGCTCATAATGCCACTACCAGAAATTTATTCTCTCTCGCAAAGAAACATCTGCTTACGGGTCGTGTGCAACGATGCCCCCTACTTACTGGCGAAAAATCTGCGATCGTTTATTGGTCAGACGAAAGGGAATTTAGAACAAGTTAGGAGGTGCTAAGAAACCTTATCTAAATCGATTTGTTTCTGCTATAATGACTGTTAAATGCTTATAATGCCACTACCAGAAATTTACTCTCTCTCGTAAAGAAACATCTGCTTACGGGTCGTGTGCAACGATGCCCCCTACTTACTGGCGAAAAATCTGCGATCGTTTATTGGTCAGACGAAAGGGAATTTAGAACAAGTTAGGAGGTGCTAAGAAATTTTATCTAAATCGATTCGTTTTTGTTATAATGACTGTTAAATGCTCATAATGCCACTACCAGAAATTTATTCTCTCTCGCAAAGAAACATCTGCTTACGGGTCGTGTGCAACGATGCCCCCTACTTACTGGCGAAAAATCTGCGATCGTTTATTGGTCAGACGAAAGGGAATTTAGAACAAGTTAGGAGGTGCTAAGAAACCTTATCTAAATCGATTTGTTTCTGCTATAATGACTGTTAAATGCTTATAATGCCACTACCAGAAATTTACTCTCTCTCGTAAAGAAACATCTGCTTACGGGTCGTGTGCAACGATGCCCCCTACTTACTGGCGAAAAATCTGCGATCGTTTATTGGTCAGACGAAAGGGAATTTAGAACAAGTTAGGAGGTGCTAAGAAACCTTATCTAAATCGATTTGTTTCTGCTATAATGACTGTTAAATGCTTATAATGCCACTACCAGAAATTTACTCTCTCTCGTAAAGAAACATCTGCTTACGGGTCGTGTGCAACGATGCCCCCTACTTACTGGCGAAAAATCTGCGATCGTTTATTGGTCAGACGAAAGGGAATTTAGAACAAGTTAGGAGGTGCTAAGAAATTTTATCTAAATCGATTCGTTTTTGTTATAATGACTGTTAAATGCTCATAATGCCACTACCAGAAATTTATTCTCTCTCGCAAAGAAACATCTGCTTACGGGTCGTGTGCAACGATGCCCCCTACTTACTGGCGAAAAATCTGCGATCGTTTATTGGTCAGACGAAAGGGAATTTAGAACAAGTTAGGAGGTGCTAAGAAATTTTATCTAAATCGATTCGTTTTTGTTATAATGACTGTTAAATGCTTATAATGCCACTACCAGAAATTTACTCTCTCTCGTAAAGAAACATCTGCTTACGGGTCGTGTGCAACGATGCCCCCTACTTACTGGCGAAAAATCTGCGATCGATTATTGGTCAGAAGAAAGGAAATTTAGAACAAGTTAGGAGATGCTAAGAAATTTTATCTAAACCGATTCGTTTTTGTTATAATGACTGTTAAATGCTCATAATGCCACTACCAGAAATTTATTCTCTCTCGCAAAGAAACATCTGCTTACGGGTCGTGTGCAACGATGCCCCCTACTTACTGGCGAAAAATCTGCGATCTTTTATTGGTCAGACGAAAAGGAATTTAGAACAAGTTGGGAGGTGCTAAGAAACCTTATCTAAATCGATTTGTTTCTGTTATAATGACTTAAATGCTTATAATGCCACTACCAGAAATTTATTCTCTCTCGCAAAGAAACATCTGCTTACGGGTCGTGTGCAACGATGCCCCCTACTTACTGGCGAAAAATCTGCGATCTTTTATTGGTCAGACGAAAAGGAATTTAGAACAAGTTGGGAGGTGCTAAGAAACCTTATCTAAATCGATTTGTTTCTGCTATAATGACTGTTAAATGCTTATAATGCCACTACCAGAAATTTATTCTCTCTCGCAAAGAAACATCTGCTTACGGGTCGTGTGCAACGATGCCCCCTACTTACTGGCGAAAAATCTGCGATCGTTTATTGGTCAGACGAAAAGGAATTTAGAACAAGTTGGGAGGTGCTAAGAAACCTTATCTAAATCGATTTGTTTCTGCTATAATGACTGTTAAATGCTTATAATGCCACTACCAGAAATTTATTCTCTCTCGCAAAGAAACATCTGCTTACGGGTCATGTGCAACGATGCCCCCTACTTACTGGCGAAAAATCTGCGTTCGTTTATTGGTCAGACGAAAGGGAATTTAGAACAAGTTTGGAAGTGCTAAGAAACCTTATCTAAATCGATTTGTTTCTGTTATAATGACTGTTAAATGCTTATAACGTCACTACCAGAAATTCATTTTCTATCCAGAAAAAACACCTGCTTACGGGTCGTGTGCAACGATGCCCCTTATTTACTGTCGAAAAATCGGCGATCGTTTATTGGTCAGACGAAAGGGAATTTAGAACAAGTTGGGAAGTGCTAAGAAACCTTATCTAAATCGATTTGTTTCTGTTATAATTACTGTTAAATGCTTATAATGCCACTACAATAATTTTTTTTTGAGAAGAAAGATCTGCTTACGGGTCGTGTGCAACGATGCCCCCTACTTACTGGCGATAAACCGGCGATCGTTTATTGGTCAGACTACAAGGAATTTAGGAAAAGTTCCCTAACCTGGAGCTCTGTCAAGTTGCAAGCCTGGCGAGAAGGGAGGAGAATAAGGCTTAGTTAAAATTAAAAAGAGTGGCTAGGGAAGTTTCAAATTTGAAAGCACGGGGAGTGTTTAGGGTTTCTAAAATTTGAAGGGTTAATTGCAGCGAATGATGTACCTTGAGGGCCAGCGCAGTGCTTGGAGTGGCAACCCCAGGGTGAAACAACCTTGAGTCATTATAAGGACGACCCCTGAGCGACCCTGCCCTAAGCCCTCAGAAGGGCGACTGCCGCCACGGTTAAGTGATAGTGACTTTAAAAGCTCTCAAGACTCTCATGCTTTTGGGGAAAACGGTAGGGGATTTGAATTTTAGGGACTCCTGTGAGGTTGATAGAGTAGTACGAATTTATTGAAATTATTCGACAATTGGACTTGGACAATTCTTTTACCAAAATTTGGAAAAGATCGGTACATTTCCGAAATGGAAGTTATTTCAAGTAATTTCATAGAATTTACCAGGACTAGAAGTAATTTCAGGTCGAGATATTTTAAACGACGAAGGATTTTTCAGATTTCACGTTACCACCGAACGCAAACTGAAACAAATTGATAACGTATGTGAAAACTGACAATTCGACGTTAGTTAGCAATAAAAGTGACGCCAGCAAGGAATATTCGTCTTTTATCGCGGCCGCATTTGGTGGATTCGATTACGTAGTCTTTGGTGCGCGGCGTAATATTTCAAAATCGCGTCTCGGAGGAATACGTCATATTCCATATAAATCGGCGGCGGCGGCAGCGCGCTCCGCGGCATAAAACGTATTACAATCTCCGTAGTACATAACTTCTAACAATTACATTATGAACGTTCTCGTCGCGAGGAATGTCGTCCCCTTTTCCAGGCTGGGAACGTCTTAATTTTTAATAACGCGACCATCTGCTCGGGGAGCGCACTCGATTTCCCATCTGATCTGTTTCGACGATTTCCCGTCGAGACTTCTCTGGCTAGCGCGAAGAACATTAGAAAAATTGAAACTAGAGAAAAATAGGGAGTTATGAGGAAGCGCTTGGGTTTTACTCATTTCCTTGCACGACAGTTAAAGGGATTAAAAACGTTCTCCAATCGCACGAAGTTGAAAGGGGAGGATGCTTTATAAGAAGGTTAGAAAAAGATGAAGGTAAATCCTTGACTATCCTTGTCTTTAATAGTAGAATGTATTAAATGGGTGGACTGATAACTCGTGATTTACGTCATTTAGCGTATCAACTTGCTGAAAGCGGCAATTTTCTTCCCCACAAAATTTCCCATGACGAAAAAGCAACTGATAAAAATTGGGTATGCTCAGTTACGAAGCAAAATGTCTAATATAAGAGTGAGTAACTGCTTATTGTTTGTATTCCGACAAAACCTCCATTACCTTAGCCTTACAAATATTCAGTCCTGCCCTTGTAAGCGATGACGCTCAATAATACACCGAACCTCGGGTATTATATATATATTAGCATTGTATATTGTATTATATATATATATATATATATATATATATATATATATATATATATATATATATAGCATATAGTATTATATATATAAGCAGGTAGTCTTAATGCTACCGACCGATTGCGCGCGGGTTTCCTTTTTCTAATATACCAATTGCGCGCCACTCAAGATGGATACCTAAATCCCATTCAGGTAGAAAACAAATTAAATATCAGGACGTTAAACAAAATAATAACTTTGACATATGTAAAAAAACAAAATTTTATTCTTTTATAGAGTCATAATATATACTTTGTAAAAATTGCAATCTAGTAATTTTATTTGTTTTGTACATATTAATTAGGTTATTTAAATAATTTACACGATTTAGGTGCCTCAAATTTGTTCGCCTTACAGTTATATGCAGACTTTTCATTTTAACATAAGTATTAATTTGTATATCTTTCATTACATCTAGAAATTTAAAAATGTCTGGATGTGGAATATAAAAATGTGCATTGAATTTGTTGTGAAAAGACTCACATGCATTAGTAGTCCTTTCTGTGGTACTACTACACAAAGCCCACATTTCTGGCGGAAAAATTGCCTCTTCAGAAATATAATTATCGAACAAATAGTTTGCATATTATATGACTTTATCATTTTGAGGCATAATAGAGTACAAATCTTCTATAAAACATTCACTTGCATCAATATAATCTAAGTACAATAGACCAAATGTCGATCGAAGCCATTTACCAATTTCTGAAGTTTTGTCTTTGTATTCTGCCACTAATCCTATATTTTGAATTTTTCTGAACCACGATTGGGTTAAGTGGAACTTACATCCCACAATCTTAATTTCAGGCCAAATTATTTTTACTCCTATGTGTACAGCTCTTTCAAAGTCACAAACAATTTGTACTGGTTTTAAATTAATATTAATAGAATTACAATAATTTCAAAGTAATCTCAAAGCTTCAGAATAGGTATTCGACTTCTTATCAGGCAGCAAAATAAATACTAATGGAATATAATGATTATTTTCAATAGTATGAAGAGTAAATATGTGCAAAAAAATATTTGGGAATACATATATTCTTGGCAACGAACATAAAAATTGCAAATTTTTTAAGCAAGACAATATAACAATGTACAAGTCCTTATTATTCACCATTAAAAAGTTTTCACCTTGATTGGTTTGCCAATTGCCAGCTAAAAGAGCATCATGGACATCTTTAATGGAACTAGGCAAAGGTGACAAAACAGTTCTTCTTGATCTATAGATCCTTCTTCTCGTATGTTCGACATCTCTGGTTGTTAAGTTTTCTTCAGCTGTTTCTTTGATACCTATGTTAATTATTTTACATGGAAGTTCCGAAATATCTTCAACAGCTTTTCTTTTAACTCGATTTTGAATTTTCTATGAAAAATTATAAATAATTATTTAATTTGTAATATCTAACTTTTTGCTAAGTGTGAATAGGCATAATAGGCACCTAGTAGTTCGACAACTAAAAATTTGGAATACTGTCTTACCTTTACATTTAGATTTTCATTGCAGCGGTGATTGTGTCCATTTCTTGTTTTTAGTAGTACATTTTCAGTTTTATCAACAGATATCGAAGCTGGACAAGTTTTCACTGTACATCGGAAGGAAATTCCCACTTAACTTTCTTTGTCACGAGGAAAAGTAAATTTATCGATCACAATTGACTTTTTTCCGCGTTCGCTATACATAAACTCCATTTCGCACTAGTACGTGAGGCAGACTTTTCAAGAATAAACCAATTTTTTTTTTTTTTTTTGGTAGCGAGGGGGAAACCTTCAAAAGGCGATGGACCCGGTAGGTGCGCCGGGCCCAACAGTGTGGGATTTTTACCTCACTAAAACCCCCTCTCCAGGTTTAAAGGGACGAGTGCATCCGCCCTGGGGCTGGCACTCGATCGGGAAAGGTTTGGTCTTGGCGCCGTGAGGCAGGATGTGGTTGTTGGATCGGGCGTGCGATTCTAACTACTTCGTGGATGAATATATGATCGTGGCTGCAGTGTTCGAGTGATTTTGATGTCTAGGTGGGTTTAGGTTGAATGTGTATGTGTGTGTGTGTGTGTGTGTGTGTGTGTGTGTGGTTTGGATGTCTGGTTAGTTAGTGAGTTGGAGTTTGGGACGTTTGTGTGGTCGAATGACGTCTGGGTCGGGGTCGTAGTCAGAGGCTTTGCGGATGAGTGGATTTTCGTGTGTGCTGATTTGTTGAAAAAGTTTTGTGGCGCGTGATTTGATGAATGTGGTAAGTGGTGTATGTTTTAGTTCGTGTTGTATCTGTGCGTTGGAGATGAACCATGGGATGTCTAGTGATTGTCTGATGATGCGATTTTCGAGTATCTCGAGGGGTCGGATGTGTGATTTTGCGGCGTATCCCCACGCCGTGGATGCGTATGTGAGCGTAGGTCTTATGATGGTTTTGATGAGGGTGAGTTTGTTGTGTATTGTGAGGTGGCTTTTTCTGTTTATGAGTGGGTGGAGGAGTGATCTTATGATGTTGGCTTTCTGTTTGGTGTATTGTGTGTGTCTTTTCCAGGTCAGTTTCGTGTCGAGGTATACCCCTAGGTACTTTACCTCGTCGCTCCAGGGTATGTCGTGTCCGTTAATGTTAATGTGGGAGTGTGGTGGTTTGTGTTTGCGTCGTATGAGGATGGCTTTTGATTTATCGACGTTAAGTGTTATTTTCCAGTCTGTGCAGTAGTCAAGTAGGTTGTTAGTTGCTTGTTGGAGTTTGCGTGTTACGACGTGTGGTTGCCAGGATTGTGTGATTAGTGCGGTGTCGTCGGCGTAGAGGGATAGGGTGACGTCAGTGTGTTTGGGGATGTCGTGTATGAAGATGTTGAATAAATGTGGTGATAGCACGGCGCCTTGTGGGACGCCGGCTTCTAGTCTGCGTGGTGATGATAGTGTTTGATTTAAGCGCACTTTGATGGTTCTATTTCTGAGGTATGAGTGTATGAGTCGTATGTATGTGATGGGGTACTGGAGTTTTGTCATTTTGTGTAACAGGCCGTCGTGCCAGACTTTATCGAAGGCTTTTTCGATGTCGAATAACACGACGCCTGTCACGCGGTTGCGATTGAAGCCGTCTGAGATGAGTTCGGTGAGTCGGATGAGTTGATGTTCTGATGAGTGATGTGATCGGAAACCGAACTGCTCGTCCGGGATGGCATGTAGGTCGTCTGAGATGGAGCGGAGTCTGGTGAGGATGGGAATTTCAATGACTTTGGAGATGGAGGAGAGGAGGCTGATGGGTCGGTAGTTTTGAGGTAGGGTGTGATCTTTCCAGGTTTAGGGATCATGACTACTGTGGCTTCTTTGTATCTGGCTGGGAAGTGGGAGAGGCGAATGATGGCGTTGGCGATGGCGGTGATGGTGGCTATCCCTCTACGCGGGAGGAGTTTTAGTGTTTTATTTGTGATGGTGTCGGGGCCAGGTGATTTACGATTTTTCAGTGTGCGAATTATGTTGCTAATTTCTGTGGGAGTGACTGGGGTGAAAGTGCTTTGTGTCGTGTTGTGTCTTAGCTCTCTAGTGTTTTTGTAGACCGCCTCCTCGTGATCCGAGTCGATGTCGTGGTTTTCGAGGAGGCGGCTGTTGTGTTCGTAAGTTGAGGCGAAAGCCTCGGCTTTGTCGTAGTCAGTATATTTTAGTCCGTTAGTCGAGTGTATGGGGGGTGTATGTGTTTTTGGTGAACGGAGGGCTCTCGCCATTTTCCAAACTGAGTTGTCTTTGGTGTTAAGTGACTGAATTTTTGTGTGCCATTGTGTATTTTGGTGTGTGTTTAGTTGTGTTTTGAGGTGTCGATTTAGGTCGTTGTATTGAAGTTTATGGTAGGGGTTTCTGGTGCGTTGGTATGTTCGTTTAGCTCTGTTTCGAATGGTGATGAGATTTTGTATGTGTGGTGGAAGTGATGTGGTTTTGAGTGGGATGTGTGAGTGTGTGGTGGCGGTGCACAGTTCGACTGCGGCGCGGATGTCGTCTTCGAGATTTGAGACAGCCTTTTCGAGTGTCTTTTTGGAGGTGATTTTGGGGACTGGACTCAGGATGATTTTAAGTGTTTGGGGGAGTTGTTTCCATTTTACTATTTTAGGGGGAGGAGTGTTCAGAACGTTTGTAGTTTGCAGGGTGAGGATAACAGGTTGGTGGGCGCAGGGTCCTTCTGGGATGGTGTAGATGGTGCTATGTAGTGTAATGTTGGAGAGGATTGCGATGTCTAGGACATCTGGGAGGTGGTCTGGATTTTCCGGGTAGTGTGTGGGGTGTGTTGGTGCAATGATTATGGAGCCGAGTTGTTGTGTGATGTTGTGAAGTCTGGTGCCGTTTGAGTTTCGTCGTCTACTGTGCCAATTTGGGTGTTTGGAGTTTAAGTCTCCTATGATAATGGTGCTGTGTGGTGTGTCTATTAGTGAGTGAATGTCTTGATCGGTGATTGGGGCGTTTGGAGGTTTGTATGCGGAGTGAACCGTGATGTGTCCGCGGTTTTTCGTGTGAATTGTGAGTGATGATGTGTGGATGTGTTGTGTTTGATGAATTGGTCCGGGATGATGTTTGATGTGTTTTTTGATGAGAATAGCGGTGGAGTGATGGGTGTTTGTGTTAATGTCAGTTCTGTATGTCGTGTAGTTTGCGAGTGTAAATTTGTGTGAAGTGGTTAGTCTAGTTTCCTGGATCGCGGCTATGTCGATGTTGTGTGTGTCGAGTATGTGCTCTAGTTCACGTTTGTTGTTTGTCAGTCCGTTCATGTTCCAGGTCAAGAGTCTAAGGGGGGTGGTATGTGGGGTGTTATTCATGGAGGAGGCGTCTAATGTGGTCGAGTTGTTGGGTCATGGCGTGGAATATGGTCATGATTGTGTTGCGGTCGGGATTATCGGAGGTTTTGGGTGGTGATTTGACGATGTTGGCGTATGATGTATGTGATGTTTGTGGTGTGGAGCGTTGTGGAATGATTTGAGTGGTCTGCGGTTTATTAAGTTTCGGGAATTTAGGACATCCCCTGTAACTGGCTGGGTGTTTTCCATGACAGTTAGCGCAGGTTGCGTCCGTGACGGTTGGTTTTGAACATGAGTGAGATTCATGATCCTGACCGCACTTAACGCACTTAGGCCCTGCCTGACAATTGGCCTGCGTATGCCAGAATTTCTGGCATCGGTGACATTGTGGAACCATATTAGGTTTGTTTCGCGTTTCTACGCGGATCTTCAGGTCGTTAAGGGCGGTCAGGTCATAGATGGCTGTTTCATTGGATGGGAGTGAGGCTGAAATGAGAGGGGTGTCGAGTTTCGTGCGGAATGATTTTATGCGGGCAATGTTCTTGGGGTGGAACCCGAGATCTTCGAGTTCAAGGGTGATATCCCTAATGTTAGTGTTAATGGGGAGTCCGCGGATGACGATGTGGATGTTTTGGTCTTCGGGAAGGGTGAATGTGTGAGCGTCGAGTTTGTTTTCTTTCAGGATTTTTGTAATTTTTCTGTGGTTTTCTGTGTCGGATGGGATGATGCGAACGCCTTGTGGGGTGATTTTGGCATGCGTGAAGTGGGCTTGATGGGTGCGAAAGAGTTTAGATGCGTCTGACCATTTGTTGGTGTCGTGTAGGTATATAGGAGGGGGTTTATTGTTGGGATTTGGATGGGTTGGTTTCTGTGTTTTGTGTTGAGTATTTTTGTGTTGGCTGTTGACGTGTTGTGGTTTGTTATGGGTGTGTGGTTGTGGTTTAGGGGTTTGTTGTTTCTGTCTTTTAGTTTCGTGTACGGTGGGAGTGATTTGCGTGGTGGGTTCGTCGGTGTCCATGTCGTTTAATACGTCAAATTTGTTGTGAGTGTCTACTGTGTTGGTGGGTGGTTGAGGGCTGGCGTGCCGTTTAGTTGGTTTAGGTGGGTTTTTAATGAGCGCGCTGAGTTGCTTTGTTAATGTTGCAATCTGTTCCTGTAATTTTTGGACTTGTGCGGTGAGTGTGTTAATTGTAAGTGCTTGTTGTTTGATGATGGCAAATGGGTCTTCGGTGGCCATTGTGTGTGTGGTGATATGATGTATGTGTGTGAGTTGATTGGGTGGGTGTGCGAGGGAACGTAAAATCTTACCTGCTCTTAGACTGCTGGGCTCGAGCGAGTCCGGTTCAGAGCGAGGGAGCCCTGTATGGGGGCACGAGGGTTAAGGAGGGGACCGTAGTCCGCAACCTTGCCCTCCCTTGCTTCCCTCGCCTAGAACCGCAGAAAACGCTTTACTGCGCTGCTGATGAATTTCTTCAACGTCCGTTCTTCTTGGAAATCACAATTACGCGGTACGTGTATTTGTCCTTTCAAGGCGTTCTGAGAAGAACGTCCTTAATGACGGGTCGTTTGCGCGGCGGACGGGTAAATCGTTCTCGGGGTCGGGTCGCTACCTGTGGCCGGGGTCGCAGGTGGGAACGTATCTCGGAGACGACTGCTCTCGTCGCGAACTGGCACTGTAATAAACCAATTTACAATGTTTTGCCCTTTATATGTGTCCAATTTTAATGCTCAAGTACCATCAGGCCTTTTAACCCGTTGTTAATCCAAACTACGCTAAGAAGGAAATTTGGAGATTAGGGACTGTAATTTAGGACCTTTCAATGAATTTTTCAATTTAATCCCTTTAAGTTATAATCCCTTCCTGCGTGCAATCGGCCTGTGACCCATTTGGCCTTCTGAAAGTAACACGTAAAGAAACTGACCGCGGCGCGCAATCGGTGTACACCCCCTCGACTGTACTGTCCATATTTAGCATATTCTGGGTACCTCGTAAAGTTCTAAGTCGCCACTGTAATTCTCCAGCTGTTTCAATATCAAAAATGAACTTTGAATTGGAAATTTTTTTAAGTTGTTTGTAGAAGGGATCATTTTACCTCCAAAATGAGGGGCCCCTTTGTTTTATTGCAAACGAAATCACCAGGAAAAGGGACAGCGATCGAATAAGGCCCACTTATTTCGCAAACAGGGACCGCGAATTATTGCACCAGTGCACGTACGAAAAGAGGTCAGAGGTGAGTCGGTGACGATCCGTGATAGTGTGAGTGTGTCTTTCTTCCACGCGCATAAGTGCATTAGAAAATCTCCAAAGGCTCAATGCAGCTTGGGTATATTCGTTCATTTACATCCATTTATTTTCAGTCACGACTCTCACAATCGACTTCCACTGGCTGAGACTCTCAATCATTAAATCATATACACACATTTACATCATATATACATATTTACTTTCGCATATTCATACACATATTTGTTTAATTTTATATTGGTGCAATCTTTTATAGATGATGTTAAGTGCATTTCAGTTCTGACTTAAAATGAATTATTTCGTCTGAGAGATTTTACGCCGCCTGGCTTTTCCCTCTATTTTTTTGGACTTAATATACTATGCGATTTTGGTCCAAGATTAGTGCTTAATTTACCTCAATTTAGGCGCAGAAAAAACATTTTTATTCATTTTCGACGTAACACTACAATATTTCTCGAACTATAGTATAGTAGATAGTTTATAGCCTTAGAATATCTTGGCACCAAACGAACACATTTTTATCTATTTCTATATATGTTACCTACCAAATTTTACACATTTTCTTACAATTACCAAAACTATTTTCTGAGTAAAATTACTAGGGATCGGTTGTATTATCCTGCAGTTATTAGTCAAAATGTCACTCCTGTACTTTTGCTAGAAGAAACCTTTATCTAGTAGTGTCCAAAATAATATCGGTTTGCGATTTTCAACAATTGTTAAGGCGAACTGCTAGACACGTTGCTCCTTTCAATATAAACGTTGCACTAACTTATCTAGTTTACTGATGAACCTATTTGTCACTAACGTTATGAAACCGTAGTTAGGCAACCCATCGTGAACTAATTGTGTATAAGGATTCCCTATCGACAACAATAAATATTACTGTAGCGTCTGAGTTGCCCTGGTCACGGTTAGATGGCGATAAATGTTGAACCTGCAACCTACCCTAGTCCGTTTATCTTGATAATGCAATTATGGGGTTAATTGCACAAACCTATGAGATTACCGAGCTCATGACAACTTGTGACAAAGGATTTGTTGCACCAAAACACCTCAAACATCCGTGCGTCAGGTCGCACGTCCCATGCCTGTAATGAGGTTAGAGCGAATCGTTATTCAAGTATTAGTACGGGCACGACTTAATGAGGGAAAGGGATTTTCTCAAGTAACTCAGTAGCAAGTCGCTCTTTGACATATTGGTCCAGAACTGAAATCCATTTTTACGTTAATGTGTTTGAAGACAAACAAGATAAGTGTTTTAATTATTTCTTGATTTGGCACAGAGCCAAAATCGTTTTCATGCATTTTTGACGTAACAGTTAATAACGATTTTTTCAAAAAAAAAGTGATGTAAGGAACATAGAGAGAGACATAAAGAGACATGACAGATTTTAAAAAAATATTTTCACATTTTCAAGTTGTAAATTTCTTAGTGGGAGCATTTTACCCCTTTCCCTTACTATGGAAAGGTAATATAATTTCAGCAATAAAACATTCTGTGACACCTTCAACATCGAGCGTTAGCAGCATCAGGCTTGAAAATCAATAAAATTGTTATACCACGATGCGCGACGTCACTAACTAATTATTTGAGTTAATATTGATTCAATATTTCCCTAGGCATCGTATTGTACGAGGAGTATTCAAAAAGTAAATTTCCTTATGTCGGGGAAAAAATATAATAACAAGGTTTAGGCTTTAAAAATTAATTAATTGTATTCCTCGACTTTTAAGCTATTTTTCTACGTAGTCGCCTTGGACATCAATACATTTTTGGTATCTGTTTGCAAGATTAAACAAACCTTCATTATAAAAATTCGTGCCCTGTTTTGGGATCCATGATTTTACGAATGTCTTTGATTGATTTGTTCGTTTGAAGTGAAGTGCTGCCCCCTAGCTTTCTTTCAATTTTGGGAAAATGAAATAGTCGGGGGGTCTGGGGAGTAGAGTGGTTGGGTGAAAATTTCCCATTTGAATTTCTGCGGTAAAGTTTGTGTTATTTGGCAGAATGCGGCCGAGCATTGTCATGAAAAAGCAAGAGTTTTCGACAATTTTCCAGGGAGATTTCAGAGACCTTTTGCAATAAAAAAACGGATAACCACATGTAACTCCATAATTAATCCATGATTTCCAACCTCGTACTGCCGAGAAAAGTAATCTTGGGCAGCCAAAATCAATTTCGGTCTTACAGGTAACGACTTGCCCTAAACTAAAACCATGTTCGGTGCGAGTCCGCTAGGTGTCGTCTGAGAGAAACGCTAGATTAGAGAAACTTACTTTCTGAATACCCCTCGTAGTATGCACATACATGTGGTGATCCACAGTTGCTGCAGTTAAACGTATTAACGGTATGAGAATTTGACCATTTGCCGTTTGTATTAAGCTTTTCGTTAACACCGAAAAGAGACGAAGTGGCAATGCAAGTTTTAGATAAACGTGTACTATATATAAAGCTCTCATCATTAAATGTGACCGGAATACAAATGTTATACTGACTATTTATGTAGTGGCTTATGTTCAGCATACCCGGCGACGACACTGCGTCATATTTCAGTATGGACAGTTCCTGGCAAGGAGTCAAATAGAGATAGCGCGAGAAATATTAGAATAATTCCCGGTTTGAACGTTTCCAAGAAGTTTTGTAAGAGTATGATATAACCTACATTGAAGATACATTCTGAAGATATGTTTAGGTGGACTTCTATCGTTTCCATCCCGGAAATAATTTGATATTGCTTTATTATCACTTAATTCTCCCGTTTTAAAATTTCTCCTGTTGAGTTACAATCGTCATTTCAAGTACGCCTAAGTTTTGCCAGAAACGTGTCTTTAAGAGTTTTACGTCTATAGTCCAGTCATCAGCCATTTTTGCGTGGAATTTTGGGAATCAAGGTCGATTTGTTTGAAAATTGGGATTTAGGTAGTATTTATAACTTTCTTCAAAGTTGGACTTGTGCCGAAGTGTGGTTCTTCCCTAGGGGTGGAAGCCACCCTTCTAAGGGGTAAAATTTTTTTAAGCAAAATAAACCCGGAAATCGATAGACCGACCAATTCTAAGCAACTTTTGTTGTATAAAGTTTTTTGTAAAGTTGATATTTTTTGAGTTATTCACAATTGAAACTACACATTTTACACGTTTTTTAACGATTTTTCATGAATAACTTGAAAAGTTTTCATTTTTTCGCCAAAAACATTCAGAACAAAAACGTAGCGAATAAAAAAACAAAGAGATTTGTTTTTGAATGACCTCTAAAAACTCTATAAGGCTGCGTTATTGCTCGTTGAAGGATGGTTATTTTTCGAGAACCCACAATTGAAAATTTTCAACCTTGAATAACTTGAAAATGGTGAAATTTTGGGGAAAACTCAGATCTCTTTAAAGTACATAAAATGAGCACTGATAAAAGTCCCTTGCATAAGAATTGACTGATTTATAACAAAAATAAAACAACACCTTTCTTGTATTTTGAAATTTAAAAGTTACACTCTCGTCATTACCACCCTGATAACAATTAAGCGTAACCCATTTGCAATTAACTTTATCTAGGTATTATTGATATGATCCATGTGGTTTAACCGCTTTAGAATGCTTATTTTTTTAAGATTATATTAGAACAATATTGATATATATTACAATATTAATTAAATTATATTATATATTAAAATTAATATATATTAAAATTAATTAATAAAAGTTAATAAAAATCATTAATTAATAAAAAATTAATAAAAAAATTAAATTATACATTAAAATTAATATATTAAACAATTATTTTAGAAAAAAATAATTGTTTAAAATGAAAATTGCATTTTTGTAATTTTGGAAAAAAAGCATTTTTCTCAAATAAGCCAAAACTGTTCTAGATACGAAAAAATGTTTCAAATGTTAATTGCAGGGTTTGTCTTGTTGAAAATTTTTATTTTTTTGTTTATCTTTGTATCATGAAAATTGAACGAGACATGGCGGTTCGAAGTTTGCAGTCGCGTAATAATTATAGCTCATCTAAGCCCTTTGAACGCAACCCTTTTCAAAACTAGGGGTTGTAAAAACTTTTAACTAATTTGATCTTAAAGCGCTTGGAATTCCCTACAAAATGTATTTTTTGAAAAGTTTCTAGCTTAGAAAATAAGAGAATTATCGTCGAAAAAATTTTTTTTATACTTCGGTGCACGAATTTTAGTACAAAGCAAGAAGCGAGCAACATCTGACAGTGAAAGTCTTATTCAATATAAATGCAGTTATAAATCATTTTTAATCTAAAAAAAATCGTTGAGATTTTTTTTAATAATTCATAATCAGGGGATGATTTACAGGGGTCGCATCTGTTTGATTAATCACAAACTTGGTCGATGACGTCAAGAACTCTTTAAGTAATTCGTTTAAACTTTATTTGAAACAAATACACGCAAAAGTCTATAATTTTTTTAGTTTTTTTTTGCAGTAAGGGGTAGTTTTCACCCCTCAAAAATTAAAAGCACATTTCGGCACATGTGCGAACTTCGAACAAGAAGATAAGTAGAGCAGAAGTCCAAATTTCGAAAAAGATCGACGTTGATTTCCAAAATTCCACAGTTTTAAGTTTTTTTACCGCCGATGACTGGACTACTGTCCTGATCGCGGAAAACGATTTTTACGCCGCGAACCTTCGAATAAAAGTTAATAAAATCGTGTTATTTTAAGGCGGAGCCGGGATGTTCTAATGCTGTATAAACGCGAGTCCTTCGTTTTCGCGCGGAATATTCCGCCTGATAAAATTATCAATCTCCAGGGTATCCTTCGAATATTCTTTAACGTCTCGCCTAAAAAATAAACGACGACTGGCGGCGAACCAATTTCGGGAAATTTCCTATGTTTTATCATCGGTCTGATGCGTAGGAAATCCCATTTTCAGTTTGGTGCTGCTCTTTACGTAAAAAAGCCATCCCATTTTCATATATTCGCCCTTTATTCGGATGCATTCCACCCGAGGAGTATTTGTCATCGACCTTTTCTTATTCGTTCGCCGCCAAAGGGATCCACTAAAGCGATTGGGTGGAAATAATGTTTGTGTTATGACATTTGCCTGTCGGCGGAATGAGAATCGATTGTTATTGCCACTTGCGCGGCCGTTAGATGGCGAAAATTTTTTCCTTGCTCGTCCGTAATAAAAATTGCAATAAAATCTCCCTCCTTCGCGGGTTACAACAATTTTTTAAGCACCGCCGTAGCGACCAGAAAGCATTGACGTCCTCATAACCACGAATGCCGAAGAATAAAGCCGCAACGAATTTTCCAATGAAATGCATCACTGGTTACTCCAAAAATTTGTATCGACGATAAAGTTTCAACCCGCCTTTTTAAAATTTGAAACATAACGGGACAAACGGAGTTGTCGAGGCATTTCCACATCTTTTACGGCCCAATGAAAATGTAAAAAGCTCGAAATGACTTCTTCGGAGGATTAGCCCATAAAAAATCGGACAAAGTGGTCATTTTCGTGGGGAAATGACCAATAAATTTTTATTTCGGAGTTTCCGAGGTTGGTGAATGTCCGACGCTACTCTCGAGGACGTCCAAGGACGCATCGCTTGGGATATGAATAATTTCGTTTTTTACGGACGCCATTCATTTTATTTCTCCTTAACTGTACTGATCAATCACGAGAGTTAGTAATCAATCATCAGCACTATTTGGACAAAGTGATACTAAGAGAAAATTTCCAAAAATAAAAGGAAAACGTTTAGTCGACGAAGATTTATTACTGTACAAAAGTTTCAAAAAGGATAAAAATTTGGATTCAGGTACTTAAAAATGTATAGCCCAATAAATAAGTTTAGTCTACAATATATGCAATTATTGGCAAAAAATTTTAAAAAAATTTCCAGTTTTATTTTGTTATAATTACTTAAATAATGGAAATAAAGTTTACGTTTGATTTTGATGTTAAACTCTACACTTTCATCTACAAAATTCATCTGAACAGTTTTTCTATACCATAATTATTTATCGAAATATACTCGATTCATGTGCTGCGTACGCACGAGTAAATTCCAAAAATTTAGGAGTTCTATTGGAAACAACATATTTTACATTATAACTAATTTATACGAATTTTGTGCCCCTAAAACGCTTTATTGTGACTAACATAAGCAACGACAGCGATTGCCTTTACAACCTACCAACTAAACTAAAAAACTTCAATGTTAGTTTTTAAATATGAAACATGTAATACGATATTGAACAATATTAAGGTAAACATGCAATTCAGTTCTGGACCGATATATCAAGGAACGACTTGCTATTGAATGTATTGAGAAAATCCTTTTCTTGCACCAAGAGGTGCCCGTACTAATACTCGAATAACGATTCGCTCTAACGGCATTAACTGGCATGGAACGTCCGGACCTGACACGGTGCTTTGGTGCAACAAATCCTTTGTCACAAGTTGTCATGGGCTTTGCTCACACTCGGTAATCTCGAAGGTTTGTGCAATGAACCCCATACTTACATTATCAAGATAAACGTACTAGGATAAGTTGCAGGTTCAATATTTATCGCCATCTAACCGTGACCCGGGCAACTCAGACGCTACAGTAGTATTTATTGTTGTAGATAGGGACTCCTTATACACAAATAGTTCGCGATGGGTTGCCTAACTACGGTTTCGAAACGTTAGTAACAAATAGGTTCATCAGTAAACTAGATAAGTTAGTGCAACGTTTATATTGAAAGGCGCAACGTGTCTAACAGTTCGCCTTAACAATTGTTGAGAATCGCGAACCGATATTACTTTGGGACACTTCTAGATAAATGTTTCTTCTAGCAAAAGCACAGGAGTAACGTTTTGATTAATAACCGCAGAATATAACAAGCGAACCATGGCAATTCTACTTTAATGTTAGTTTTGATTACTCTAAGACAATGATAAAATTTGCCAGGCTATATGTATAGAAATAGGAAAAATTGTGTTCATTGGTGTGCTCTATGTTAGTGCAAAAATATTCGATGACAATAATCTAGCCAGTACAATTCGAGAAATAATGTAGTTTTGATCCTAACGACGTTGGTCTCTTGTCGAGATCGGTCTAAAAGTAATAATTTCAATCTATTCCAAGCATTTTTCTAGCACTGTCTATATAAAACTGTCTAAAATAGTTCATGATATACTGGAATTCCTAAATTAATGGTTTGTAGCGTGGTTCTCGAAAAGCACCAAGGCAATAAGAGGCCTCCCGTGGCATTTGGGTTACACCAGCATATCCCTTCGCATGTAAAGGCAAGGGTGTATAAAAAAATATAAAAATAATTCTTTAAGAGAAAATACCTTGTTGAAAATCGTGATGTTAACGTCAAATACCATTACAAGCAAGTCTTTCTATTATAGTCTTTTGATATTTCAAAAATAGAGGTACTTTACTCTTGAGAAAAATTCATAGTTCACCGTCGTATACAATGAAAAAATTTGATACGTGAGAGTTGCATTTTTGATTTTAGACTAAGTAGAACTTTTTATGCAAAATGACTGTTCCTAAAATTGATGACAAAAAGTTTGCCATTTGTTGCTTTCAAATTTTAGACGTACTGTATATTCCTTCATACAATTTTTGTGCCATAACAACGGATATAACAAACAGTTATGTACAAAGATCGCAATGGACGGTAGGTAATATTCGTGTACTGATTTGACAGATGGCGCTTCGGTATCAGCTAGAGCGCGTCGATGGCGATAATAATTAAACCTCCGCTAAAGACACTACGCAAATCCTCGGTTCAGATTCGCAGATTCGCGACATGCTTTTGCTGATACGATATGTGACGGATCACCTCTGCAATATCAGTTTAGAGCACGTGAGATCGGTAAATGAACCGGCATGGCCGTCTGGTATATCGATGACGCCATTAGCGTCTCTCTCTACCTCTAGCTCTCATACCATCAGCCTGTATATTATGAATAAACAGGCTGTTTGCCTGCTTACAAACACCTTCTAAAACAACCTTTCAACCTTTTGAATTATACACCTTTAAATAAGTAGATCTCAATCAAATTTCCTCATCTCTATCTTTGTGTAACGTCAGTATCAAATGCTACTCACCGAATAAGTTGCCTCACCTTCGTGTTACACCGTGCTTGGTGGACGTCGTGGTGTGTGCCCCTCGGTCGGAATGTTCGCTACACCCTGTATTAATGTCGTGGTGTGTGCCTCTCGGTCCGTTGTTTTCTGCACCCTGGGTGGATGTCGTGGCTTTGAACTAAAAGAGTAACTCTCGGTTATGACGGAAATAAAACTGACAGGCACGTAGAACGTCGAAAAAAGCATGATTAGTATGTGGGCGACTTCATGTCAACTATCGTGAGGTTGGCGGGTCATATTTTTCCCAACCAAAGTTATTTCATTGTATTGAAGGTTTTAGTACAAGTATTTAAGCAAATTTTCAGCCCAAGATATTAGACCTTGCGTTTTTTACAGCCAATTTTCGGTTTTTTGGCGTTTTCTGCTTTTGGCGCCAAATTGTCTTCAAAATGTTACCAGAAACATCGCACGCTAAAAAAATTTGAAAGTACATGTAGTCAATGTAAAATTTTCCAAGGAATCCATTCCCGCCATCAGAATCGGCCTAAAATTCTACCATTGGCGAGAAATCCCAAAAAAATACTTTTTTTCAAAATTTGCTTTAACTCGCGGGAATAAATTTTTGGATTTTTTTGCAGGAGAGCAAAAGGTTCGGTTTTTAGCGTACTTCTGGGTACTTTCAACTTTCCCGTGTGTATTTTGGTTTAAAGTGCCAAAACAGACGAAAAATGGCCAAATCAGCCTAAAACGGTGAATTAAGCACGAGAAAAAAAGTGGTAAAAGTTGGAAATTTTCCTGTGGATATCCGGCTCAAGCCTTACCGATGAACCCAGGTCATTCTTATTGAATACCAGACCATCCGGAGATCTGTAATTGCGAAAATCCTGAAAAAATCGAATATTAATGAAATATTTCGAATGAGCGATGCTTTGATGTTACTTATGAAATTAATTTGAATGAAGTTGAATTAAATGAAAATGAAGTTAAATCATGAATTTTACAAATCCTGAAAAAATGAGATTTTCTGAAAATCCCCAAAATTGTGATTTTTGAAATTGAATTTTTTTTTTGGAAGAACACTCGTTATTTTTCCCATAAAGGCCCAGATATTCAAGACAACCGAAAACCGGCAGAAAATCGAAAATCCCTTCGGCATAAACCAAAAACTGATTTTGGGTGGAGTCACCCATCTGTCTATTGAATTTTATGGGTACACACCTTTAGTATTGCAATTTTCGCATGAACATCACAATATTGGACATCCAGATGGTCTGGTATTCAATGAGAACGACCCGAGTTCATCGGTGAGGCTTGAGCCGGATATTCACAGGAATATTTCCAACTTTTGCCACTCTTTTCTCATGCTTAAGGCACCGTTTTAGGCTGATTTGGCCAATTTTCGCCTGTTTTGGCACTTAAAACCAAAATACACACGGGAAAGTTGAAAGTACCCAGAAGTACACTCAAAACCAAACATATTGCGCTCTTACAAAAAAATCCAAAAATTTATTCACGCGAGTTAGAGCAAGTTTAAAACAAACGGTTTTCTGGGATGTCTAGGAAAGTGGAAAAATTGTAGGCCAATTCTGAGGGCGGAATCGGTTCCTTGGAAAATTTTATTTCGACTATATGCACTGTCAAATTTTTTCAACATGAGATGTGGCTCTGATAACGTTTTAGAGAAAATTTGGCGTTAAAAGCAGAAAACGCCAAAAAACCGAAAATTGGCTGTAAAAAACGCTAGGTGCAATATTTTGGGCTGAAAATTTGGGTAAATACTTGTAATTAAACCTACAATAGAATGAAATAGTTTTGGTTGGGAAAAAATATATGACCCGCCAACCTCACGACAGTTTTCATGGATTCGCCCATGTAAAATTTTGTAAAATAGTGATATTAAAAGAAAATTTGAAGGTATAAAGACCAAACATTTTTATATTTTTCCCGTTTATTCGACAAGGAAGGTATTCTCACAATAAAAAATGTTGTTTCCACACTGAGAAACTATGTTTTCCATCGTTCCTCGAACGTCCCATGACGTAGCCTATCACAAATCCAGTAATATAATTTAGTTGTAAGGTATGTTTGTCCGTACAGTATGCTAGGCTAGATCGTGACCAGAAGTTTGCGCTGCATAATACATTTATGAGAAACTTAACATCTCTCCCATTCTAACTCCAATAGAGAACTTTGTTCCCGTTTTCTTACGATTGAAGAAGGGTAATCGAAACGAGAGGTGACGGTAATTTTAAATAATGACAGGGCAAGGGGAATAACTGGAAGCTAAATTGATGTCGCTAAGGGGGGTAAAGAAATGTGATACTAAAGTCATCAAGGTAGGTTGTAGTTGCTCCCTTCATAGAAAAATTTCATTTACGATTAGAACTCTTAATGTTCCAGCGAGAACTGCAATCCGGAGTGTTTTACAATTTTTTTTAAGTTTTCAGCATTTAAATCACGAATTCTATTTTTGAAAATAACATTGGACTTTTTGACGATACAGAAAAACGGTAATAAAGTTTTCAATAATTCTCAGAGTCAAGCGAGAACCGCGATCAGAACTATCGTGAAATTTTTTACTTTCTCCATATCAAACCCATTCAACTTCACAAAATAATTTTTGAATCATCGATGGAACTCTTATAATTCTAGTGAGAAATGAAACTGTTTTGCTGCGTTTTTTTTTTAAATTTGTACCATATAACAACTGAATTTTAATTTTGCAAGCATCTTTTGGAATTTAGATTTCTCAGAAAAATTTTGTTAAGATTATCAATAAAACGCTTAGAATTCTATAGAAAACTGCCTGGAGAACTACTGGCCATTTTTAAATTTACAGTCTAAAATATGAGTTTTCATTTTGCAAAGTCCATTTGAAACTTTGACTTTTCGGAAAAATTTTATTAAAATTCTCGATAAAACTTAGAATTCTATACAGAACTGTCCACAGAACTGTTGTGCGATTTTTTTAAAATTACAATATAAAACGCGAATTCTCATTTTGTAAATTACTTTTGAAATTTCGACTTTTCTTAGAATTGTCTATTCTTTGGAGAATTCTTAGAATTCTACAAAGAACCGCCGGCAAAGCTGTTGTGAGATTTTGTTAAAATTTACAGTCTAAACCCGAATTCATATTTTGCAAACTTCTTTTGAAATTTTGTACTTTTTGGAAAAATTTTATGAAGATTCTTGATAGAACTCTTAAAATTCTAGAAAGAATCACCGGCAAAACTGTTGTGCGGTTTTTTTCAAATTTACACTTTAAACGCGAATTCTCATTCTGTAATTACCATTTGAAATTTCGACATCCCCGAAAAATTTATTTCATAGAATTCTTCGTATTCTATACTATTTACAGAACTTTTGGGCAATTTTTTAAAAATTTACGTTATAAAACGAGAATCCTGATTTTGGAAATTTCCAATTCTCAGAAAAATTTTAATAGGATTCTCTCTAGAATTCTTTGGGTTCTGTAGAGAACTGTCTATAGAACTACTGTGCGACTTTTTTAAATTACAGAATAAAACGCGAAATTTCGTTTTGTAAACTGCCTTTCAAATTTCGACGTGTCAGAAAAATTGTAACAAAATTCTTGATAAAACTCTTAAAATTCTTTAAAAAACTGTCTGCAGAACCTTCTGCGGTTTTTTTTTTTATTTGTAATATAAAACGCACACTATCATTTTGCAAATTGCTTTCGAAATTTTGACTTCTCAGAAAATTTTTGTTAGGATTTTCCAAAGAACCATTAATATTCTAGAGAGAGTTGCTAAAGTGTCTAGAGTGAGGTAAAGTGTTGACAGATTTTTTTTAAATTACGGTATTAAACGCGAATTCTCATGTTGCAAATTGTTATTGAAATTTCGACTTTTTAGAAAATTTTTAATAAAATACTTGATAGAACTCTTAAAATTCTATAGAAAATTCTGCAGAACCGTTGTGCAGTTTTTTGAAATTTACAGTGTAAAAGGCGAATTGTCATTTTGCAAACTGCTTTTGAAATTTCAACTTTTTAGAAAAATTTTAATAGAATTCTTAATAGAACTCTTAAAATTCTATAGAAAATTATGCAGAACTATTGTGCAATTTTTTGAAATTTACAGTATCAAAGGCAAATTGTCATTCTGAAAACTGCTTTTGAAATTTCAACTTTTCAGAAAAATTTTAACAAAACTCGATAGAATTCTTAAAATTCTATAGAAAGTTCTGCAGAACTGTTGTGCACTTTTTTTGAAATTTACAGTACAAAAGCTGAATTGTCATTTTGCCAACCGCTTTTGAAATTTCAACTTTCCAGAAAAATTTTAATAGAATTCTTGGTAGAAGTCTTAAAATTCTATAGAAAATTCTGCAGAACTGTCGTGCGATTTTTTTTTTAAATTGGAATATAAAATGCGAATTCTCGTTTAACAAATTGCTTTGGAAAATTATGCTCTCAAAAATGTCTGGTAGGATTCTCCATAGAACTCTTAAGGGCTAGAGTTTTTGAGAGAACTGCCATGGTACTATTATGGGATTTTTTTTAATTTTACCACATAAAAAGTAACTTCAAATTTTACAAACAATTTTCAAAATTTCGCCTTTACAGAAAAAAATTTAAGAAAAAATTTAAAATTAACGAAAAAAGAAAAGATTCTGGATAGAACTCCTAGAGTTCTAGTACAAACTGCCATCAGAACTGCTATTTTATCGTTTGAATTTTTGCCACATAAAACGTGAATGCTGATGATACAAACAACTTTTTGAATTACAACTCCTCAGAAGAAAACTTTATTAGGTATTTTCATACAACTCTTAGAGTTCTAGCGAGAATTGCCATTAGAAATATTTTGCCATTTTTAACATTTCCTCGATAAAAACGCAAATATAAACTATTGAATTTTTGGCTTTACAGAAAAATGCTACAAAGTTTTCGATAGCATTGATATGCGATTTTTTTAAAATTTATACCATATACGCGAATTCCAATTTTTCCAAAACCATTTAGAATTTCTATTCCACAGAAAAAAATATGGCTTGGATTATTGATGAATCTGTTAGAGCCTATTAGAACTGTTTTTCAATTTAGAAAATTTTTATTTCTGCAAAGCCAAAATATTCTAAAATACGTCTAATATGATCGGTCCCTTTCAAGAGTAGTTGCTGAGGTCATTATCGGTGCTTGCAATTAAAATTTTAACTACGTTTGTTCAAAGTGTTACATTAAATAAGAAACCCAAGGGAATACACCTAATATTGAAAAAAAATATGTAAGCGTACCATAGAAACCAGAAATGACAAATAGTAGAATGAATTAATGAGCTCAAAAATTAGTCAGCATTAGCAGTAGCCGTGCAACCATCGCAAAAGCAAAGTGATTAGTGTTATGTAATGTCCGACCACAAAGCAAAGCCCATATAATGGAGACACGTCGTTAGTTTTTTTGCATTTAGTTTAGCCGCAATCATCAACGCTAGAGTGGCTTTGTTTGGCGAAAAATCACGGGCTACGCCTGCTGGTACGTTGTGCATTTGCTTTTTAATTATAATTGCCTCAATTCCCTTAACAATATTAGGGAATAAAAAGGTTCCAATGGAATATACATAGTATTCCAAAGGCAGCTTAAGGAAATCAGGGCGCCATGTATTCGTCGTGTAACTGACAAGCCCGATATATTTTCATACAAATTTCAATTGAGTTTGAAAAGAGTATACTCATTTTAATTTAATTTCTTTTTAAATAACAGCATTTCTTAGAAATTTAAACCCACCGCCGTCATTACAATTTCGCCGTGTCTTCTCGACGAGACGATAAAAATCGTTCCGTTAAACGAAGATCGATCCATATAAACGTGATTAGGGCCCCGCTTTATGGACGGTAATAAAACATTTACGCTTGTTCCGTTTGTCTGACCGATCCCCCAAATTAAATTTACTTCCTCCCAGAACCATTTGCGTTACATTCCCGAACTACGATGACCTTCGGAATCAATCATGAACTCCCCCGGTACACATAAACAACTCTGACGTCGACCCTCCCGCTCCTCCCCTCGCGCCGGAAACTTTAAAACAATGGGGGGTTTCCCGATTGATTCGATGGGGGAGAGATTGATACGTTCTTGGAAAAATTCTCTCCGAGTGAGGGGAGGTTTACCACTGAAATTTAATACGGTATGGCCTGAATCTACTAAAGAACCCCTTATGGACCTTTGAGGCTAACACAACCTAATGCTCAGAATACCTTCAAAATGCGAGGACTAACGGGCAAATTTATAATTGCGCCTTGCCTTAAACCTTAAGGTGTACTTGCTGCGCCATCTGTATTTTATAGTCAACTAAGTGCACCTCAAGGATGAGATGAGGCCGAGGTCGGTTTCATCTTACCTTGAGTATCCCTCAGAGAATATTAAAAGTTAAGTTCGCCTTCGAGATGTAGATTCACCATGCCTGACGATTATTATGAGTACGTCAATCGAAATATTAATAATGTAAATCGATTACCTAAGCGGTATTTGAGAGACGTGCAAAATCCGTTAGATTTATTTAGTGAACGTCAGTTTATAAGGAGGTATCGCTTTTCTAAAAATACAACTGTACATATTGTTTTGCCTCTGAATAATGGTGCTCTTCATAAACCCAATAATAGAGGTTTGCAGTGATCCAATTATTAATCAGTTTACGATACTATGGTACAGGAAATTTCCAGGCAAGTTGCATTTTTATATATGTATTTATATCTAGAAAAAGAATGATTATTTATGCTTTATTCAAGTTTTTGAACATTATTTATCTATTCTATTTCACATTTTTTTTAAATTGTTGCTGGTGATCTTAGTGGAATTTCACAATCTAATAGTAAAAAAGATTTCACTGTCATTAGCAGAATAAATGGGGAATGTCGTGAAATTCCCAGAGGACCCTTTTCAATATCAACTTTTTATGAATGAATTTAAACAAATTGCCAACTTTCCTGGTGTAACATCTTGTATAGACGGTACCCACATCCCAATAAAAAATCCTGGAGGTGCTCTAGGTGAAATATACAGAAATACAAGGGGAATTTTCTCCATTAATTTACAGATACTTATATCATGTCAATAATGATTGATGAAATTGTTTAAAAAGTGTTATTTACAGGTGGTATGTGGCCCAAGAATGCAAATATTAGATATTGTCGCTAGGCATCCAGGGTCCACTCATGGTAACACAATATTTAAGAGAAGTGGGGTTCGTGTCAAATATGAAAATAATGAAGTGTCAGGTCAGCCTATAGTTATTTGTTTAACATCAAACTTGCAATATGAATCTGTTATAGATCATGTGTTATTACAGGTAAAATGTTGGGTGACAATGGCTATGCATGTAAAAGATATCTGCTAACACCAGCTGCACATCCTAATACACATGCAGAAAGCATTTAGAAAAGTTTTGTAAAAAAGTCCTACGGATATAGTGAGAATAAACACGGAATTCTGAAAAAGAGTTAATTTGCTTTACTTCTGATAAACATTGGGGACAAGATATAAGGTAGTTGGGGAAAAACGAAATTATTTATATCCTGATACCTAAAAAGCCCGATCTACAAGTAAATCTACAATGGTAGATCAAAATACAATTTATTACCTTTATTTACAAGAAGGCAATGCATTACTCACTAGCTAATCAAACGGTCATGACCGTCTCTAATACTTACAATTAACTGGCAGAGGATAGTGCAAAGCTTTTAATAAAGGTTATTTGCCAAAAGGAGACCTATTTAGAGCAATTTAGGGTATTTAATTTTATTCGCGTGTATAGATAAACTCAATGGTTTGCATTGCAAAATAAGTGATTGCTCGATTCACGTTTTAGAAGATTTCACGATCAGAAGATCAAGAGGGGTCTTAAGAATAACATATTTTCAATAGTAACGTAATTTACAATACATTTGGTTCATGTTTTACTAACGAGGATAAGGCAGAGGCATTTGCGGATACCATGGAGGATTGGTTCATGATGAACGAAGACTAAGAGCAGAAGGAGAAAATGCGACGACGACCTAGAACCCACCGCGATCAAGGAGCGTTGCTCGAGTCAAACAAGGACAAGAAAATTTCCCAACGCCAACCTAGAAAAACAACTGGAGAGAATAATAGAAGAAACAAAGCATCATACTGGACGAACGATGTGGATTCAGTGAAGGACACTCTGCATATATTGAGGATGATTGAAGAGACCCTCAAGAGCATCAACGACAAGATATGTCGTTACTCTTTAACGTGGAGAAGGCTTTCGACATAGCTTGTCACAACGAACTGATAGCGATGATGGACAAAGGCCATATGAACGAGGACAAAGGAACGATTTCGAGCAACAGGGATTAGCACCGATCCTCTACAACACCTACACCAGCCACGTACCAATAGGACAAGGGGACAGCCATACCAGGATCTACATCTACCCAGAATACATAGGGAACGCAGCGACATCGGTAGAATCCAAAATGGCGGTGAAGTACTTACAAGAAGAAGTGGATCAGATGAACAAATGGACGAAGGACGAGGGTATCTATATAGGATACGACCGACGACGTGTCAGGTTGATATATGGTACTGTTATGGAAGGGGGATGTAAAGTATTTGGCAATTAGCAATTTCTAACATGCATAAGGTGTCTTCCTACACTTATGGATTCCTCTTGTGGTAGGCATTATGAGTAAATATACAATAATTTTAAACACACACCTCATGTACCACCTTATGGACTTCCTGTAAATTCTACATTTGGTCATACGCACCTTTTTCGTTTATTGATATCATTACAGCTCTAGCAACTACTTGACGCCCATGTTTAGGTGCTGTACTTAACATTAATACTGATACGATTTGTCGAATTTATCTGTGAAAACATTTTATGGTTTTCTATTCAATTTAAACGTGCCACAAAAACTTATTGTTAAAAATGTGTAGATCTAATTTCTCAATTTCTCCTTCGACGCGTTTATATGAGTTCCAGCGTTCCATAAGTTTAGAGGATAAAGTCCACCGTCAGGTTAGGGGACGCGGCGATTTGAAAGGGCCCTGCCTGGAACTTTTTCCTTCATCGTTCAATTAAACAGCGGACCCTTAATAATAATTTTCGGTTAACTCCTAAGTTATTTTTCCGACGCCGCCCTTTCTCCCTCCCTCGCATACTTTTTCCACTTAACTCTCCGCATACGAGAGACCCTAACTCTCCATTAAAGAAATCCCCGCCCGGTCTGCCCCCCACCTATCTCACTCAACTCGAACAGCATAACACATGAGTTAATTTCCCTTCCCAATTTCTGCAGGGGCGATAAGTCTGGCCGGGGACCCCAGAGGTCGCACACAACTCCGGAAGTGGACTTAATAGCGCCCCCAAGGCCCATTCTCGTAGGTCCGAAGAGTCCGTATTTGCTATTGTTTTGCGGACGCCGCGGGATCGCGGCGTCCCGTTGAATTAGCATCGTTAATAGAGGCGTTGTGTCGAAATTTCGAAAAATTCGATCGATCGAAGCCCGAGACTTGACGGTCAGCACTAATGGAACTTGCGTTGCAGAAAAATTTTGGTTTCGAATGGGAACGTGCCTTTTATTTCCGTTTAATGCGATAGCGGGTGTTCGGGGGAGCGGAAAACTTGTTGCACACGTTTTATTTCCGCTATGCAATCACATTCAGTCGTTCACACACTATTCATCTATTGGTATTTCTGTCAGCACCTAAATTCACTACCAGAAATGACATGTTTTCTGCTTGCTGGAAGAAACGTAGCATTTCATCGTCAGATCCTTAGGAAAAAGGGAACCTGCATGTTTCATATTACACTACAGGACCCGACAGACGTTATCCTGCCCTAACCCTTTGGGTGCCCTAATTTATTCCGACGACATTATTATTACTTGTGTGATGCACAAATTGGATGTCATTTTTAATTATGATTAATTCATATTTGCCTTATTATCTACAATTTAAGAAATTTTAGTTATAATTTAAAAAATATCTTGGCACCCTATCTCAGCACCACCCACGTGGTCCAATTATGAATCTAAACCATTCAGGAACCCTTAAGAGACCCTTAAGAACCCTTAACAGCCCTCCCAGTGCTTAAGAGAAGTTCAGTGACATACACTGTCCACAAGAATTGTACGTATAAAGATATGAGAAGTGATATGATAATGTAATCTTGACATTGACGTATTAGTCCAAAAAATGGAACTTAAAATGCGGTAAAACCTTGCAATTTTTAAAGCAGCTTCGATTGGCATAAAAATGTTGGAAGAAGCTCAATTTACGGTCCTCTTCAAAATCCATATTGTGCCGCTGTACGCTTTTTATTTTTTAGGTTTAGAAAACTACCCTTTATTGCAAGAATTTATGAATTAAAGCTTAAGGTGAATAAAACGATGTACTAAGGCTTAAGGCGAGTAAAATTTGGTTCAGATAAGTTGAATAATGATTGTTTGATGTTCTGGAAGATTATTTCAGAATATTTCTACCCTTAAAAATCAACCCTTATCAAGGCTTAATTAAAAACATTTATACCCAGAAAGAGATTATTAATTTACCACAGCGTTTTAATTTAAAATTGTTAACAAAAATATATGTTACTTAAAATATAACTAACTTCATTTTGGAACTTTTCAACCCTTAAAAGCCATCCACAAAACATTTTTTAAAATCCATCGCTTTGAATAAAAATTTGGGTATAAGCTCAACTTACCCTCCACTTTAAAATGTATAATGACGATGCGCTTTTAATTTTTTACGGGTGAAAACTACCCCTTATTGCCAAAACCTATAAATTAATGCTCAAGGTGAGTAAATCGATGTATTAAAGTTTAAGATGAGTAAAATTGGCTTCAGATTTAATTTAATTTAATTTAGTTACATATAAAAATTTATTTACATATAAACAGAAACAATTACTGACAATATAGGTCATATGTGCTTTTCGAATTAAAAAAAAAATGTGATTGCTTTTTCAGTCACAATTTCTTTATTTTTTATCGTAGAAAATTCATTAAAAAATGATTTTGTAGGTTTTTTAAGGGCTACAAAACTGTTTAAATAAAATCCCTTTATATTTTTAATGGGCGTGAGTTTGAAGTTCTGAAACAAGGTAGTGATCCCTCATATATATAGGTTTTATACGACCATATCTCGCTCAATTTTTGTCCTATAGAAAACTTAAAAAGAGCAAAATGTTTGGAATTAAAAAAGGTTCAATTTGAAACTCCAGCATTTTTTAGGCATGTCCAATAGATTTGGAGTCATGTTGAAAATAAGGCAATTTTTACGAAATGGTAGAAATTCGTTTTCACTTTTAGTTTCAATTTTTTCGAAATTAGGCAATCTAAACCGGTCAAACTTTCAGAATGTTTCAACTATACATAAATAAAAATAATTGAAGAAAAGCAACGATTAATTTTAATTAGGGTGGTAATTAGGGGGTTGTTTACGCTAATTTTTTCACTGAAAGAAGTAGGGACCTACTTTATTCTCGTCATAACTTGCTCAAGTTTTAAGCTACAGACTTTCTTAAAAATAAAGATAGGTCTTTTTAAATACTATAAAACAGATTTTATAGGCTTTCTTAGAAAAATGCCTAGTTTCCTACCTCGGTTCGTATTGGTCGTACAGCGATTAGAAAAAAACTGTTTGCTTTATTTTTTTAAGCTACAATTTTGCTTATTACAGTTGTTTCGTTAATATGCATACTTCACGAGTTATTCGCGAAAAACCGATTAAAAACGTTGATTTTTCGATAAAAAACTGATATTTTCAGTCACGAGTAACGCGAAAAGTATTAGTTTTATGAAAAAAATGTATAAAACGTTTTTACTTAGAATTACCTTTTCTATCGATTCCTGTGTTCAAAATGAAAAAAAATTGCATCCACGAGATGGGGTGGCAACTACCCCCAAGGCAAAAGCGTACTTTGGTATAATATAGATTTTGATCCTTGGGCTATACCCTACCTATTGTTAAAATTTCAGGTGAATCGATGCTGTTTGAAAAAATTGCTAGGTCAAAATCATCGTTTCTTGGACTATTTATGTTGTTTGGATTTTGTTAATTACCTTCATCTCATACAACATAAAAGCCAAGATGATACCCATTTCGACAGGAATTGCAGAATTTGAAATATAACTAATATTTTCTTTATATTCAAGAATGCATATCCAATATCAATTTCATAAAATCGTCCAATAAGAGGATATATGTTCCTAATTGTTGGTGTTCGTTTTATGCAAGGAACCAATGAAATTAATTTCGAAGAATTATTATCATTACTACATGTGTAATTAAAAAACAATTATTTCCAAATGGATATTGATAAAATGACGTATCATCATGTAGCAGTTATAGGAAAATAATAAATCGAACATTTAATATATACAGCAATCATATGAATATAACGATGAGCACTTCCTTGATAAATGAATACAATCAAAGTAATAGCTGTACGCTTAAACTTTTGTAATTTCTACTGAATAAAATATAGAAAGAAATACATCGAACATGCTTTTGTTTCAACGTGCTTTTGATATGTACCATTACTGAAAATTGACTGGAAAAGTTCTCATGAAGGAAAAGACGTATCTACAAGGTAATTTTCTAATATCACAATCAAACTAGTATATCACTATTTATTATAGAAAACATTGATAGATGTATCATTCATTCGATAGATGTACCATTCATATGAAATTTATACGAGTCCTATTTTCATTGACTGCGTGCATTTAATTATAACATGGAATTAATAATAATTATGGAACAAAAAACATTACAAACAGAAGGTCCTAAAATTAATTTCAATTGCAAGTATGGTATTCTTATAATGCAATACAGCATTTTCAAACGGACTGTTAAAAGTAAACACTCAGTATAGATGCATATAGTCATATAGAATAGTCTTTATATTTTTCTTCTGGCAAGTTCCTATCAAAATCTATTGAACAATTATTAACGGCACACTTTACTAAACATAACAGAAATATAATAATTTTCTTAATATGTTGCTACTTTTTTTAAGTATCCCTGAACTCCTCTGCTCTTGGTTTAAGGCGTTTAGGATGTTTTACGACAAGTGTATTTTTGACCTACCACTCATGCTAGTCAGAGATGTATTATGTTTTTCCTGTTGATAAAGCTTTAGAGCAGTCAGATGCCTCAACATTTTAGCATATTAGCTCGTTTCAAGCACTGCGCTTCATCGCAGTACATAAAACAATCTTTTGCTGGACAAATAACATTTAGATTATTACGTCATTGCAGATCCATATTATTCCGACTTAGGAGCATCCAGAGTATTAACCAAGTTAAGTTTAACATAGAACTTTACTGTCAAAACGTAAATAACTACGAAAAATACACTACTCGTTTTTGTTAAGTTGTACTGCAAGACTTATAAAAATTAATAAACACCATAAATAAATAGACACTCTAAGTATATTGGATACACACGTTTGATACACTTTTAGGAAATTTTACTGTCATTTGAGACAGAAAGTTAGCTATGGGAAGGACGACCCCAAAGCGACCCTGCCCTAAATCCTCGGAAAACCGGCCGCCGCCATGTTTTCAGTTCACCACAAAAGTGATAGTAACACTAAAAGGTATGCGTCATTTAATTACTTGTCGACAAGTTAAAGCAAGTGTAAATAAGTATATTCATGGGTTTGAACTATAAGTTAGTGATTTTTGACTAAAAATTTCTTGGGGATTACTTAACCATTTGTGTAAACTTTGAGGGGACCTGGTAATTAATAGATTAAAAATAACGCGAACGAAATGCGTTGTTTGCTTTCACCTACTCGACCCGTATTGAGAGGGGTCGTCATAGCTCGATTAAGCTACCTGTGCCGGGTTAATCTGACGGGAAATTGACCGTGACACGTTTGCAAATCCACAGGGAGCTGACCCTGATAGTCCGGATTAATCACACTTGAACTCTGGTTCTATAACAGCTTAATTTTTTTCAGAAGATTCTACCAGCTCCAGGAATAAAACCAGTGACTTATCTGCAGTGATATTCCGATTTGATGATTCAGTGCGTTTGCATAAGCGCAGCACTGACTGAGTTGATTTCAGAAGATTATTTTCTTCTTTAGAAAGACCATACCATTATGGTCTTTTACAGTGTAAATATAAGCATTGGAATGGTATCAACTAAGTATACATGCAAATCTTCTTCTGAAGGCAACCAGCGCTTAATCCACAGTCACACTTTCACAAAAACGGTATATCTCTTGAAAGGACTATTTGGGGGAATTAAATATTTGAGAGATTGCAGCAGCACGGTTAAGTTTGTTCTGTCCTGGTGAGTTGTGGAATCTCCAAATCGTATGCTTTTAAGCAATCTTTCGAAATGCTGCACTGACGCAGAATAGTGAGACCATATTCTCAAATCAGTCAAAAGCACATACTTGACTGAGCCTGTATTTCGGTAGTTTGACATATTTGCTATTCGTCTGAGTTTCAAACTTGTCAACGATCATTTTCGTGTCGAACAAAAATCCCTAAAATGTTTGGGTTCCTTAATGTACGGCGTTTGTAGTCAGTCCAGGTATTTGTCGGACCACATTATGACTACTTTAGTGGGTTTTGCTTTTGCCATTGAAAATCTTTTTTCTGGGTATATTAGCTCATTTACAAAACTTTACTCTCAGGCACGACTCTCGCTAGTCGGGACTCTTAGAATCAACTCCTACTAGCTGAGACTCTCAATTTAATTTCATAATTACAACTTTTCCTAATTTAAGGCATTACTTTTTTCTACATAATGTTAAATCATTAACTTCAATCAGTATAGTTTTACAGAGTTTATTAGTAATTTTCCACGTCACACCACGTTTTTTATGCCAGGTCATTCATTTCATTAGTCCAGATTCTTTATAGCACTATATTTTATTGCTTATTTATTACGTCAAAAACGATTTTATTGCACCACCCCTTTCCGAAATAAAGGGGATAATCAGACTTAATACTTGAGGCAGGTCACCCCCACCACCTATATCTCCGGATCCAATGAAGATTCAAACATCTACCAAATTCATATTTTATCGATTATTTATTGCTGACGATATAGGCAAATTCAGATTTCCCAAAATCGCCCCTTGAACCCCTAGCAGATTTCTCACCCCCCGAAATATCTCGGAAGACATTTTCTTTGGAAACCGAAGCATGGATAATTTATTGCTCGCTCTGTCACTAGTGCTATTGTAAATTAGTTTCTTATTAATTACAAATTATATACAAGTTTACAAGACCCTATAAGATAGGTATTTTTTGTTTTGAAAAATTTTATTGCACAATAGAAATATTTGAGTTATTTTAAAATCTGATTTTAGTGCGTTCCTTAAAGTAGTTTTAAGATTTAATAGTCATATTTAATAAACTTGCAAAACTTTACGTATTGGCATAAATATATTGGAAGAAAATATGATTTATAGTAGTATAATAAACATTCATATTTTTGTCTTTTCAAAGGAAAATCCTTTTAGATCCAGATCAAAATAGATAACTTAATTTCTCCAATAAAAATATCTATTAATTAAAAACAAAAGTAGAGTAAGGTTGATTCTACAAAAGTATCATCGATTTATCAAATGTCAGGAAAAGTAAAAATACTTATTTTTCTGAGATTTTCAAACAAATCCTCCCAAATTGCAAACAGAATATTTAATCGTAGATAATATAATTTTTTGGTTAATCATTTTAATGGTTTTGTTAAAATCACTAAAAGTGATTGTTAATTTATACTTATTGTTAATTTATATTTTGAATGACGACTTTTCGTTAGTGCTGATTCTTATTTTTGTGCCAATTATGCGTCTATGAAAAAATATAGTGATTTTTCAACGATACTGACAATTAGATTATAAGTCCTTTCTGTTAATTATACACAGTTTGAAAATTAAAGTTAAATTTTTACCTAGCCTTAAATAATTTTGATCAAAATAATATAAAAATGTGAAATATCTCATGTCATTGGAAAAACAAATAAATTATGTACAACATCCTCTACAATACTATAATCAAAAAATATATTATTTTTAAGCAATACATTTACTTAGCCACTAACTGAAACCTTTGAAAGGAATTTTTTTAAAGCAATTTCATGTCTTTGTATCAATAATTTAATAGTAGACTCTTGATAAAAATTACAGAATTAATAGACGATAGAAGAAGTAAATTGAGATGAATTATAAATGGTTTAGCAAAATAGGAAGCTAAGTCATTCCATGTATTAAAAAAACCAATAATCTTTAATTAAAACGAACTATTCAAATAAATTCAAAAGTCCAATAACCAAAATGATTTGATTTGATTTGCAAAGAAAATGTCTTCCGAGTTATTTCGGGGGGTGAGAAATCCGCTAGTGGTCGAAGGGGTGATTTTGGTGAATTGCAACTTGCCTATATCGTCATCAATAAATTAGTGATGAAATATGACGTTTTGTAAATGTTTGCATCTTCATTGGTTCCAGAGATATAGGTGTAGGTGACCTGACTTAAGTATTAATCCAGATTATCCCTTTTACCTCGGAAAGGTGTGGAGGAATAAAATAGTTTTTGGCTTAATACATTAGCAATAAAATATAGTGCTATAAACAATGCGGACTTATGAAATGGATGACCTGGCTTAATAGACAACGTCACACCTACTTTAAGCAGGTCCATTGCTGTTACTCAACTTTTTCGCCATATTTCCTCCTCCCAGCCACCTTCTAACACTTCACCGACCCTTAAAACATCTTAAATGTTTAATAGTTCGCCAGCCGTTGGTTCGCCATATGTGTCCTACCCCCCACCCCCGTGAAAGAATCCTTCCCCCCTCTGCCCTTCGAACGCCAATCCTCCGGCATGCCCCTCGAGCAGTTTTCATCTTTCACCCGCTTCTTCGCCCTTATCCGAAAACCGGAAGGAGTTAAACTCGCGTAGAAAGATAAGACGCCAAATTGCCCCTTAAGTGGAGTTTAAATCCGGGAATTGCTCATAGTTTAAGGTGTAATTCTTATTGTAACTAGCTGAGAATTATTGCTAATCTCTGTTTGATGGCAAGTGTGAGGAAATATCGAGAGACGGAACGGCGTTAGCGGGCGTTTCGTGATTTTCCCAGTTTGCGCCAAAGGCGATAGAATAACGGGACGTATCCCAATCGATTTCATCTCGATAGTTCTGTTATTAACTGCTTGAATCGTCGAAACCTAACAAACTTTGTTAATGGGGTGTAGATCACGCATAAAGGAGAGTTCCACATTAATTAGTTAGTTTAGGACTGAACAGTATAAAGCGTACATGCTTCTAAAATTGTAGTATGAGTTATTTGGGTAGTAGTAACAGCATACATTTTATACGGTATTTAGTTAATCAATTAATTAGACTAAATTAAACTATTTAGTAGTAAGTTGCAAATGTAGGAGTAAAAGGCACAGTCAGGAAATCGAACTCCTTTTTATGTAGTATTTTGCCACTAAGCACGGGGGCGCCCCTATCGCCCACGTGTGATATATGGATGCTGTATGCAGTATTATCAATTCTAACCCCAAAAACGTACTGACTGTTCCAAAGTTGGGTGCTTGGACTCACTCTACCACATCAAGTCAACGCCTTCTAACGACCTTCTAATCAATATTGGACATGTTGGATACCACGTATGTCCATAATCAGTAATGATTTGTGTTCGAAACTCAAAAGAAAAATATGTGAAATCAAGAGATGTTCAAGGATAAAAAGTACTTACATAATTTGCTTGAATTAAAAAAACAAAACTAAATCTCTTGCATCAATAAGGAAAACCGTCGCGCCACCTAGTGAGCGATAGCGACTCTCCCATATTAACCTAACCTAGCACGAACCGGATACATGGAACACAGAATTGTAGTCTTTAGGCTAGTTCCATTGTATGATTTTTGTCCACTTTATGGAGTATTAGGGTTATAAGAGTCTGTACTTAACGCAAAGGGATCCCAGATCTTTCTCGATATTGTACATTTTCTTCAAATCTAGAAGAGCGTTATATGATTCCGAGAAAAAAAGAATAAGACGTCGCATAGAAATGCCTCTCGTCGTTCGTGAATGGGGGGCGCCCTCGTGGTCTTTTCCGAAACCGTCCAGGTGACGCCATTTTCTCAAGGCGGATATAGGCTTCAAGGAAAACATAGAGGATTGAATACATTTCAAGCTCACACTGTGTGTACTCAGGGTCGTCATACTCAAATACGAAAATCGAAGTTAATAATATATATGGAATCTACAAACGCACGTAGTACGTGTTGTAAATCTTCTCTGGGCAATATTTCAATTCACTTCTATCCAATAGTCTCCAATTTCTCGGAATAATCCCGTTAAATAAATAGATTTATTTTTTAACCACGAGCAGGATTCAGTTGTGGTTTTTTTTGCGAAAAATTTGGAGGGCGCTTTAAAAAGGATCGGTGCCATTCTTTGCCAGCAAATTTTCTTTCCTTGTTAAATTTAAGAAGAAACCTATGAGCATTTTTAATTATTTCTTCCTCCAAGTCGTTTCCTTGCTGGATATGTAAAACTCGTGTTGCTCCCATAGACACTTTAATGGAAACTATTGTGGTTCCTAAGAGTTCGACGAGGAATTCTCCGATGCTTGGGAATTCCCTGCCTTGGTAGTTATAGGACTTCTTCCACCATATATTCTGTCCATTTACATCCAGTGCCATGATTTTTCTTTCCCATATCCACTAAACAGATTTAAAGAGAATCTTGCTCATGGTGAATAGGGCATGGTCTACTTGGGTATGCTATACAAAGATGGCGCTGCTTGGGCGTCGAATATGCCTTAACAATTCGTAGCTACAAGGCGAGTATCACACTTTTAGGCAATAACTGATTTTGGCAGATTGAATACTTTTGTGCAACGTTTAGTCCTAAACTAATTCCCTTGGGAGATAATTTGATAAAACATTTAAAAATGGCCTAGGGAAGGAATAGTTACTCATGAATTATTTCAGTTACAGTTTTAATGAAACGTTGTGAGTTTTGTGGCTGAAGCAAGCATACACTTGCCTTCTTCGCTCTTCATATAATGAAAATACACCATTATACCATGCATTATAAGGTACTGAATTATGCATATTTCAAACGCATCTATAAAATGAAATTTTTCATAAATTTCATGTTTAATTTTGGAAGCAATAATTGATGCATTGAAGGATTGAAGAAATTCTATCTCCAGTTGTGTCTCCCTTTAACGTTTTCTATCAATTTTAACTGATTGGGCGGAAAACAATTCTTACGGCATTTTGCACAAAAAGTTCGCTCGTCACATTCGCTAGAACTCACAGTAGAATTACTTTCACGTTGCGTCCCAACAAAACTTTTGACAGTGTAAGAAACGTTTTCATTTTCCGAGCGCCTTCCTCGCCTTCGTTCGTATTCTCGAAGTAAATCCCACTTATACACCTAATTCCTTGTACATCATTTGATCCGTCCGAATCCTTCCGGTAATCCTTACGACTTCCACAATATCGTCGGATGCAATATCCTCTCTTTCTCTCTCTCTCCTCTTTGGCCCGACATTCCGCTCCCTTTCCGAGCGTCGGCGTCGCCAAGTGACATCTTGATATCGACGTCGGGATGGCGTCGAAGACATTTACGCTTGTCTCGAGGAACGAGAAATGCCGATCCTGCGGGACGTTCGGATGCACGTCGAGACCTCTCTTATCTGCTGTTTAATTGCGGCCTTCCTGATAGACGGAAATTACGCTGCATCTGAGAAATTTAGCCCTTTTCTCGCCCAACCCCGACTGTCGTTTAGGCCTATGGAAAGAGTCGAAGTGAGAGTGTGTGACCGCCTTGCCCATTTATTACACTCGGGCGCCAGTTTCTACAGACCTTGCTGTCTGTTGGTCCGGGACATTTAAACTCGGGAGAAAATCCAGTAAGTTCGTGAAAATAAACACGGAATTCGGAAAAATGTTTTTTTTCAGACGGTCATCGGACTCGGCGCATGTGAAATGGATTAACGGAAATATTAGTACGTTATTTACAACCTGATTAAGACAAGTTAAGTTACGCGATGGTTTAATTAGGCGGCCTACGGGAATAACGTGCAAGCAAATATAGAGCAAAGTTTCATTAAGGCGGAGAGGAAATTTCTACAGTGTTACGATCGGAAAACCTATTAATATACCTATTAACTATTAATGAAGAACGGGATAACTCGGTTGAGGTAAGATGCAGAATCGAAAAAGCCCACATCGCGTTACTTAAAATGGGAAAAATGTTCAAAAGCAGGGATCTGTCTTTAACAATCAAAGTACGAGTGTTGAGGTATTATGCGTTTTCGATTCTTCTATACGGTGTTGGGTGGTGAACGTTACCTGAAGAATCTTGCAAAAAATTGGAAGCATTGAAGTTCTGGCTCTACCGTCACATTTTAAGAGTTTCATGGGTAGACCATGTCACCAATGATAAAGTGCTTTAAAGACTGAATGAAGGAAAAGAAACCTTATATCAAGCAGACAAGCGTAAATTTGAATACATTGACCACATCATGAGAAACCATGAAAGATACTGGCTTTTGCAACTCATACTAGAAGCGGAAATAGTGTGGGAAGTCGAAGAATTTCATGACTACAATAATTTAAAGTGTAGTTCAATGCATCAACTGTGGACATGCTTTCCAATATCAGTAAAGAATATGCATCAACAGAAGAAGTATAAGCCTGTCAACCAAGAAATTTGTAATTTTGTTCGAGAAAAGAAATAGAGAGATTGAGACAAACAATCCATCATTCGATTTAAATATATTCATTATATTGACTGTATCATAATTTATATCCTACAAGCCCAGGATATTTTAGATGATACTAACAAAATAAACCGCTAAATTTTGCTTTTCAATAATAAATTGAGTTGTGAAAATACCGAAAATCAGATTTACTTGGTAAAAAAATTGCTAAAAGTACATAATTTTCAATAAGAGATCAACATGAATTGACGGTCATTAATCACGTAATCTCAAACAACAATCACAGCGCGTTACGTCACAGTTACAAACACACTATTATTTAGCATGCGCCCTTTATGAAAATCCGATTATTTCGATTTAGAATGTCTCTAGCAATGGAAGTTTATGGTTATTGTGTAGATCAGGTCGAAAAATGTTCGATTACTTTCTTCCCTTAGCAAATATTTACTCCGGGGCCCTATTTTACTAAGTAAGCAATTACTAAGTAAATTCCTCGATACACTCAAATGCACTGTGATTTAAATGGTATAATAGTATTTATAGCAGGCAGTTTCATTCCTGCGCGATCGGTACGCTCTCAGATATCTAACCGCTCGCACGCTTTCTACGCTCGTAGGCTCAAACCAATAGTGCTGTACAGAATCTATTAGTTGTTGAATTACGAGTGTTAAAAGAGTGTAGGAAGAAGAGAGAGGGAATTTGTGAATTTGTCTCTTATTATTATAAAGTTTACGTAATGTTTGTGTGTTACTCCTGACTTAGGACTTTAAATTTTTTGAGGGCGCAAGGGGATGGAAGTTCCAACGTGCCGGTCGATTTTTCGTACGCCACCCATTGTATTTCGAAGACACTCAATAACCTCTCTCGATCTTCAGGCCTTCCATTTTCCGTTCCCCCATGCACCTCATTGATTTTTCACAAGAAATTTATGCGTCGATACATCACACCAACCAAAGCAAGTCCTAAATAGCAATCGACCTATCTAATCCATTACCTCTTGCCAATATTTTCACCCGCTCTCTCCCTTTTTCTCTTATTTCCCTCTCTCTCTCTCTCTCTCTTCGCAAACCCGGGAAAACACACACATACGTATAGATATATATATATATATATATATATATATATATATATATATAACCAGCGAAATGCGATAATCGAAACATTCACGGATTATCTCCATACTCGGAGATGTTAGGGGAGAAATAAATCTCGCCAAGACATTCCGAGGCATCATTATTTCTCCGTCCTCCAATTCCCCAAAAGACTCAATCTGTTGACTCTAATCTCCCGTTCGCTGTCTCATCGATTCGGAGGCGGTTTTTGTGCGCCGGGCTTTATTTGTTCTGGGGCCGTTTCGCCGGAGGGGAAAAACGGACAGATCGGACGACGATTCTCAGGTGAATTTTTAATCCGGCCGTGGGCGACGTGCTTAGGGAAGGTTAGCGAAGGGATGATAGGCTGGGAAATCGAGACGACAATGACGAGCCGGAATGCGTGACGTTTGGGAAAAACTAGGAAAGGAGACTCGTATTCTCATCCATGCCGAGAGCTTCACAAAGGCGTTAATATCAACGACACGTATTCCATCAAAATAAGGGTAAAACATATAAAAAATTTGTGGAAGAAACTGAGCAGAGCATTGCAAGCGCAGAGAGGGAGAGAGAGGGAGAGAGAGAAATTGAGCATTGGGCGAACACTGAGCTTCAAGCAATTAAGCACTGAATGTTTGAACATTTATCACCATTTGACCAAGTTCAGCATAATTCCTTAGTCTATTGATCTACTGACTATTTAAAATGAGGCATATACGAAAATGAGGCGACCAGATCAAGCGGACAAAGAAATAAACGAGCTAATACATCTAGTCAAGAAACATGAGATGTAGCTAATTTTCTTCGCCAAAATTCACAAGGGTCGCTTTGATGATTTAGTAGGTGGCTTTGGTTCAGGCGACAGGCTGGTGCAGTTCTGTTAAGAGGACAATTTGAATCGAACCGAAATCCTATGAACCCTGAAGGTAAAATTAAAGAAATGAAAATGAGCTGCTAAGAGAAGCTCACTAACTTCCCTAAGGAGAAGATTCAGAAGGAATAAATAGCAGAACCGCTGATAAAAATAGCAACTGAACAAAAGAACAACATAGAAAACACGTGGAGAAACCTGTAAAGAGCCAATGTTACAAACATGAGCATCACCATTGGCCCATTAAGTTACAAAAAGAATGATTGGATGACAGACAATGAGAGAATGAAAGACACTGATGGATAACCGAAAAACATATATAAAACCTACAGAAGCAAATAAGAAAAGATATTCGCAATGCTCGTAAGATGAATGCGAGGAGAGGCAACACGACTACTTCAATATTTACAAAGTTGTGAAGGAAACAACAGTACATAAAAAGCCACAAAACCTGAATAAACTCGTCAGTGAAAACAATGCAATTATCACAGACTTTAAAGAACTATTTAGCCATTAAAAAAGCATAGGCAGAGGCAGAGGCCATTTGAATGTCTATTAAAGCAGGTCATTAACCAATATTATAAAGTAATCTGATATGTAAAAATGACATTTTACAAGTGCTCTTATGATAATGTCACATAACATTTCGATTTTCATTGAAATATTATATTGAAATATATTTATTTTATCATCATAAAATATATCTTCATATCATATCATATCTATCTATCTATCTATCTATCATAAAATAGATAGAAATATATCAATATTATATTGAAATCCTTACAATTCAATGTAAATCAACCAAATTCAATCAACTGTAGCAAACGATTTTTTTTAATTCAAAGTCGATTTTAAAAAGTCGTTTTTTGAAAATTAATCATGCAATACATTTTTAATAATCAAAGTATTAATCGTATAAACTTCCCATTTTTTGAAAGAATATAGTGGTGGTAGCTGTAAGAGGTTCATTCGATTATTTGATCATTAGGAAGCATTTTATTACTTAGTCATATTTAAATTGATCGAAAAAGTCATAAAATAAACATTACGTCAATGGAAGTATATTACTTTTAATATCTATGAATGATGTGAAATCAAATCATTATTGGCAAATTTAATGTTCCCAAACTCTTGCATTAATGAAGTCTCGATTACAGTCATCAGTAATTTGTTTACATACGAATATTTTTGCTACTCTGATTAATTTTCCTCTTAAATCCATTCTATTCGGTAAACAATACTTGCCAGTTCATTAGGAATAAATAATCTAAAAGGAATAAAATAACTTTCTTGTCTTTTGTTGCCGACTTGTGTGTTAAAATAAAGTTGATATTAATGTTAAAAACAGCCTCTGTAAAAAAAGGTTCAGAAACACGTTTGCCACCCTCTTCTTCCTTTCGATTAGGAAATATAAAGAAACATATTCTAGGGTTAATTCAAAAAATCTCTTCGTCATATAAGAAAATTTTAATTCCACAGAAAATGTGCATTCGTCTAAGTCATTCGATTTTTCCTCTTCAACGTTGCAATTTGACTTTGCATAATTATCCAATTGAAAATTTAACTTATCTCAAGGTTCTGTATCTTAATTTGTACTTGAAAATTCATACTTGACTAATCGACAAGTATTGTTCACGGTATTGAATGGATCCATGCTTTGGTTTGCAAAGAAAATGTCTTCCGAAATATTTCGGTGGGTGAGAAATCCGCTAGGGGATGAAGGGGTTATTTTGGGAAATCGCAATTTGCCTATATCGTAAGCAAATAAATCAGTAATAAAATATGACGTTTGGTAAATATCTGTATCTTCATTGTTTCCGAAGATATAGGGAGGTGACCTGCCTCAAGTATTAAGCCAGATTATCCCCTTTATCTCGGAAAGGGGTGGAGCAATAAAATCGTTTTTGGCATAATAGATTAGCAATAAAATACAATGCCGTAAAGAATGAGGACTTATGAAAAAGATGACCTGGCATAATAGACGTGTCATTTGAATACCTCTACGAAACTAAAATCTCTCCAGAAATACTAAAATCAGCAGTAATTAAAGAAATTCGTCATAGCTAGACAGAAAAACCACCGCTAAACGATGACAGCACGGATTTACTGTTTTACGTGACATTCGAAGTTCTCTCTTCGACCGCTGAGGTACGCAAGTTCATCGTGTAGAGCCCACGTCACAACTTTCTATTTTGCTAATTTTGGCATCGCTACTCTCGGTTCCTGCTCGTGTTACTCTCTTCCCTATTCCGTTCATCGTGCTAACTTACGGGAGGCGTATAGGCGTACCGAAATCGATAAGTAATTTGCTAACATTTTCCAGGCCTCTCGTTCTCTTCCACTTTGCTTTATTTAAACTATCGGGTTAGCCGGCACAGCGTTCGGGATATTTTATATCTTGTAAATGAGTAGACCGAATTTCATAAACATAGCAGCAATATATAGGGAATCAAATACCCTTTCTAATGAGGTATCACTTGATTCGCATCCCCATTTGAGAAATTTTTGGGGAACACCCCCCGTTTAGGAGGGTACAACTTGGACAGTACTTTTGCGTCAAAAGTTGTGTTTCTCACACACAAACTTGATGGGTTTCAGGTTTTTTTCGGACTTTCTTAATTTTTACAATTATGACTTTCGGTACGTTTTCGATGGCCACCTTGTATATCTTATAGAATGCAAAAGAAAACTGTTAAGTATATTATAATACATTTACACTGTACTGTTGCAAATATCGTGTACTGTATGAAGAAGTTAGTTAAGTAGTAGTAAAGTGGGTTGTCTAGGTACTAAGGTTAACTAAGGTAGCATAACGATAAGACGCCATGATAGACACGTTGATGAGCGCCGTATGTATGTAGTGAAGTTAATGCATTTTATAGGCAACAAAGCCAAATTAGAATAAAAGTGTACAGTCACTTATATCCATACCTCAAAAAAAACCTTAATTAAAGATCAAAAGGATAATAGAGAAGGTAGGTTGGTACGAATAATTTTCAAAAGGTACGTATCCACATGAATAATTTTCTGATCACGGTACAATGAAATGTAAACATTGGTAGATAAACCATTGCCTTTGTTCCTAAGGATCCGCTATTTGAGAATTATTTTCTTGCAATTTGTGTACAGATTTTAGTGATTTATGGCATATTTTTGAAATTTAAAATTTCTACATGTCCTCTATATACTACTTAATTTTCATTTTCTAAACAAAAACTGTATTATTGTTTATTCGAACCAAAATAAAAATAAATGATACCAAGCAACCACCATACTATATTGGTCAAATAGCAATAAATTTGCTCCTTCATGATTTTCAAATCTTTCATTTCGTATGTCAGACGTACGAGACAAAAATATTATTTCTTAGTTCCAATAAAAGTCTTTTATATGTAGACGAAATGTTATGAGCTTTAGTATACTGTCTTAAAATTACATTTTTCATTTCGGCTCACCTTTGGCCCCTTAAAACATAAACATTTTTTTATTTTATTTAAAAAAGTTATATGAGGCAAAAACAACAATCAAAGTGCGCCGATGACCAAGTCGAATGAATAGAAATGTTGTGTTTGAAATTTGGAATAAAAGTCCCTTATAATTCTCGACCATGAGAGGTGGCAGGGAGGATGCTTAAGAATACACGAGACGTGGTTGGCTGGTGTTTAATGCTCTTATAGATAAGTCATCACTTTAATAGGACACGTCCTTGAGATTGCAAAAGTGGAAAAGATTTGGCAAAAGACCTTCCCTTCATTTTGACGCAGAAATATGTGATGGAAGGCTGAGACAATGTCTCAGATGGTCAATGAATTACCGACATCTTGATCAAAATCGAAGATTTTTAAATCTACCCCCTATAAAATATCGGATATAGCCCCCTCTCCTGCCATAGAGAAAATCTACATCAGCGACGTCGACATATGCGGCATATATCATCGATTCCAGATCGAAAATCGAGTCCCCCTACGCGTTCCTCTCTTTCTCACTAAATCACACCTACATGCTAATATCCGAAAATCGGCGAGCTATCCCGTCCCGCCTCCTCCGTTATCGCGAAACTTTTCTACAAACACAGCATATCTCCGAATGAAACACTGGTAACAACGCGTTTATAAAACGAATATTCGCCTTCCTCTTTTCGATATTTGATATGGGCTCGCTCGCAGTCACTCGCAGCTGCTACGGCTCGCACTTCATATAACTTCGGGACGCGATACGGGAAAAAGGGGGACCCCTCTCTCTCTCTCTCTTTCTCACTCTCCTTTCGCCCTTTACCTGCTCTCCTATCTCGCTGGATGAGGAGAAGTTGGAAGGAGGAGAGGGCACGAACCGACGCGACGTCTTATTGGAAATTATATATCAACTCCGCCATCGGGAGACACGGGGGGAATATAAAAACTCGATGAGAGAGAAAGAGAGGGCGAGAGAGAATCAGTCGATGTGTGATATTCCCCGATTCATTGAAACGCCATTACAATTCAACCGCTTAATCTTCAATCCTTTTCCGTCACGTTTTCTCAATTACTAATAAGTGACCCATTATCGATTTCATTCTCTAGGAAGTCTGAAAGTTTTCTGCACTTATCCTTCCAAACTCCCAATAAATAATCCCAATAAAAGTAGCTTGATACAAAATTTTGTGTGCAGCACGCAACATAATTAAACATGGTAAATTACTTTTCAATTTTACATCTCCATGTGTAGTAAATATTATTCTTTTGCTACTGTTAACTTAGATTTCTATTGAAAACTCAATGTTATCAGCGTTGCATTTCCACATATCATATAACCAGTAAGTGCAAATCAACATGGACTTTCACTGAACCACTGTAAACTTCTGTTATTATTACTTTCTACAAAAGCTAAATATAAGATGTGTATGTAGGACAGTGTCTGATAACTCGAGTTCACTACAACAGAAATGAAAGTAGCACAAGGATTCAAAACATCCTATTTTTACTCTGTGTAAGTGGTAGTGATCAAATACAAATATCACGTACGTATACTTTGTTCACAAGCTTCGTACCCACATCTCGTATGCAGAAACTTACGTAAATTTTGTTATGTAAAGATATTTAGAAAAATATTTTACGAATTAAACGCCGCGTTAAGAAAACGATTACGTGGAAACACCGATAACTTTTATTAATTTAAAAAAAAGCGTGTATTAATTTTATTTTCGTTAATTTTTTGGTTTCATCTAAATACAGCTAAATGCAATTCTCTGAATTTACATCTCTACAACATCCTACTCTACAGATGCGTACAACTGAGCTTTAAAGAATATAAGATTAATATAATAATATTAATAATATAAAGTTCTGGAAAATTGCTTCTGTAATTTATCATACCTTTTTCAATGACGCCAATGTTTACAGTTTATAATTTTTCTTTTAAATTGATTTCTTGTATTAATTGTACAGGGTGCAGCATCATAACTTCCTTATTTTAAAACACAAAAAGAAACCCATTTTGTGAATTACATTTTTTTTTAAAATGTAGGTACATATGTAAAGTTTTAATATTCGTGTGATTTTAAACGACTTAACTGATGGTTGATTTTTAGTAGCATTAAGAAATTTTCACGTGCTTTGAAATCTTCTGTGCCAACCTCCTACACAGTCATTGGTGCGGTAATCAGTTAATTTTCCTTTCAAAATTCCAATTAAATTTGAAGAATTCGTCGCTGTCTCCTACTGCTTTCTCTTTTATAAGGCACCGAAATTTCTAAAATTCGAAATCGACCAGTTTTTGGAAAACATTACGAGGGCTCAACTTCCATTTTTGTGCCCCAATCTGTGCACGGGTCTCTTAGAAGGCTTTAGGTCCATGGTGTACATTTCAGCTCGCTAGGCCTAGCGGTTTTTGAGATATTCCGAATTTTTTCAAAAAAGGAATATAATACTCTCCCCTATAACTCAAAACGTAGACGTCGTAGAAAAGAAAAACTCTTAATTGTGGTATCAGAGAAGCGTCCCCTTTCGCAGAGTACCAGAATTTCAAAAATCCGAAATCGACTTGATTTTGGAAAAAAATTCAAGCTGCTAACCTTCTTTATTCGTGTTTCAACATGTGAACTTTGGAATTTTGCAATGTAGATATTCAGTACATAATAAGAGTTTTTTCAACTCTTTCTACGTATTGCTACCACAGCAGTGGATGATTACTCTGTCATATTAGAAGCAGAAAGGTTGTTAAAACTTTGTCTTACATAAATTTATCTTACCTTCTAAATTCAATGTTAACTGAAAGAAATATTTGCCAATGAAGAAAATGCGCAAACTCCTAAATGAGTTAGTTATTCGCATGATATCGTGTTCATATTTCATTTGCTTGGATCGAAAATTCTACGTCTTACAAAATATTACAAAGTTTGGAGCTGTCATGCCAGTATATAAGAATCTCTTAAAATGTAAACTTGTTTTCATATGAATGGATGAAATTTCACATCCAGAGACTTCAGACGACTTTTATGAATTATACAAGAGCAAACTCAATAGGCTTTTAAAGCTGAAATATTCACACATAACTAAAATTCTGTAAAAAAAAACACAACGTATTCCACGTTTGTTTATAATAATTATGGATTAGCGAGCAAAATATGGAAAGAGAAATGGGAACTTATTTGTGATAGAAAAGATTAATAATGATCTAGAAGCCCTAGTAGAAACCTAACTAAATATATACCCTAAGCTTCGAAAAATGTTATGGTTGTATTTGTGGTGTACCTTGTATTTACTACACGAATGATAAATTCGTGTTAATCATTACGTATAGGAGGGCTGAATCTAGATGATCTACAGTAGTAATGGATCAATATTCATGCGTCCTAGCAATATGTAAAAGTAATCACACAAAGGTATCCCATGTTTAGAAATATCAGAAGAGTTGTGTGAAAAAGAGGGTTCCATTGTTACGTCGCATTAGTATTTTGTCGATTTATTGATTTTTTATAAACTGTTACGTCCACATTATTTGAATTTCGTAAATTACCGTACTGATTTAATTTATATACGAAAATAGCTTTTTCCCGACCAAATCCGAAATTATTTAATAACTTTAAAACCACTGAATCAATTTCATTCAAATTTTGACTGTGCTAAAATTGTAATATTTTCGCGGAATTAGTAAAAATCAACAATCTACTTCAATTACTTTTAGAGTTACCGACTTGTACCTTCAGTTGCATTTTTAGATCAATATTAATAGGTTTCAATGCCACGAGCTTGAGCCGTCTTCCTAAAATTTTTGCTTGGAACGTGTGTTAACCTAACAAAATGATTTGTAAAGGGATCTGCCGTCGGTTTTGATATTTAAGTTTATGGGACTAGAGTACGGAGAAAAGTGTATTTCGGAAACCGCCCAAAGAAAAAGTAGATTAACATTCATTGGTTGATTAGCAGAAAAAGGAACTTCGAAGAGAAGAAGAAAAATTAGCAAAGTAGGGAAGAGGAGTCTGGTCCGGGGAGCGAGAGCGACCGGACCTTCACGAGTGGCTTAAAAAGGAAGAAATTGAAGAATTTTGAGCAAGCACGGTTAGCAGCATAATCTGGGCCCTCTGACTGTAACTTTAGCCTAGAAGGTGAAGTCTTTTTTGTGCAAATAAACCGTGCAAGCGATCAGCGCGGAGGTGAGAAAAAGCCTCGAGAGTGCTGCCATAGTCTATACATACAACTAGTCGAGTCACTCCTTTGATCTCCTCGAAAAACCGGCATTTTTTGCTACCTATCATAAATCATTTCATAGTCCCCGTAAAGGATCCGAAACTGCAATGTACAGGGGTAAAGCGAATGTGAAATCGATAATTTCATTGAACCGTCGACATACGGGAGGCGGACGAATTTTAAACATTTTCGAAGATTTAGAGTGGTTGAAATTTCGTCGGCGCAAGATTATTTACAAACGTATAAGGACGAAGTACACCATAAACGATTGTAATCAGGAATTTATCAGTACTTCTTGAAGTAATTGCTGTTTGCTAATTGTTAGGGATAAAGATTGAAATCTGTTGTAGGACTTGGAAAAGGTTCGCGTAGTAGATACACCCTAAATAGTCAAAGTACTTAGAAATACATATATTTCATTGCTAAGATAACACATAAAAGCAACCAACATATAAGTACATACGTAATGACCGTATTAGGTATAAATATAATGAAGTACAAGATTATTGTGTATTTGCAAGTACTTACTCCAGTTTTTACATGTTTTTTAATACATTTAATTTAGGGTCTTCCTTATTATTTTTTTAATGTTTTATTTCTCTATTCGCAAAATTTAATGTATAGTAGATTCTTACTCTTGTGTGTAGAGAAATAAAATAAATATGAAGGAAATTGGGACATGGGTGTGAAAATTTAACATTTTTAAATAGATTTAGCAATGCCATCCCTACGCCCTCATGTATACAGAGGTCGTTGAATTTGGATGTAAAGATTCCTTCTAATGCTACTAAATAATTAATAAAATCACTTGGAGGAACTTTTAAACCTCCAAATATCGCACCATGACTGCCTTTATATTTCTTTAGCTCGCCAAATTTGGTATTTCCATCGGATTTTTTATTGTTGCTGTAATTGACACAAATGTCACATGAGTGTTTTAAAATACACTTACGTAAAAAGTATCCACCGACATATACAAGTGCCTTCCAAGAGAGGCACGGGCCGTGTTTTTCCTTCTAACTTGGACGTCAATCGAACGGCAGGAAGAAGCCTCTTCGTAGCGAGTCTGGTGTGAGCAATTAGTTCGGCCATAAGACATGAACAAACGTAATAAGTCGACTTACTGAAACGGTAAAAGAGGCCTCTAAACTTTGCTACTGAGCACGATTGATCTGTTGTGGGAAATAAGTATATTTTTTTTTGTCTTGTTTTTATATGCGTCAATGGCATTGATTATTTTGTGTTAATCCCGAGTTTCAACAAATACAGTCGAGTGGACTTAAATTTGCGTTATTTATTTTTTCACTGCGAACCTTAGACGAGATGGGTCTCTGCTGGTCGGGCATTTTTCAAAGACCGAAATTTTAGGTCGTATCAACGCTCACCAAATTGAAGCAGTTCATACCTCCCCGTACCTTCTTCATACATCAGGATAAACCACAACTCCCTGCTACACCCAAAAAAGGTGATGCCGGGCCAATTAACGAGATAAGAAAAAAGGAATTGTGCGCCAAATCCCCTGGCGTAAAATCTTTAAGGGAAGATTAAAACTGCGACTTAGCGCCGAACTTAAATCTTATTAATGAGCAAACTAGACAATCTCTTAAGACCAAAGTAAACCATAAAGAGCTGCCGAAGAGAGTAAGAAAGCGAAAAACAGAGAGGGAGATCCTTTCCGGTTGATTTTTAAAAAATACCGCCGAGGCAGCTCCCGAGTTGAGGTTATGCAAACAGGCTTTGGAAAAGAAACTTCTCGGCTTATTTAACGGAATCTAATTACGGTGTCTTTCGGAAAATAAGCACGGCGAAGTTTAAACTTGTCTTCATAAAGAAATGAGGAGGAGTAGGAGTAAGTTAATTAAGTGAAATGACTAGAGGGGATGGAGCAGGGGTTAGGGCGAAATGCGTGAGGATGATATGTTACGGCGAGGGAAACGTCAGGGCACACAAACGTATTCAAATTAGCGAAAATCATCCTACGGGGCTGATTTATTTTTACTCATCGAATTTCATTATGTATTTTTACTTTGAAACGCAAACCCGGAGGCTAATAGAAATGCAATCCATAACGGGGGTAATTCGAATAATTCGCCGTTCGATTTAATGTTTACGTCTGGAAAATGATTGATTTCCTTTCGGGGCTTTTACCTAAATTACTGCGGAGATAATGGAATCGCGGAAAAGAATTTAACGGCGATGGCAAACAGACCGGAGTCAGTTAACCGCGACTCTATTCAATTACCGTCTAATTTCCCATACCTGGTACATAATTAAAGTTCACGTGGCGCAGAATATAATTCGAAAACGAGTGCGCGCGTTAATAACGGCGCCCTTGTAATATTTAACGCGGCCGTGGCGGAGGGAAAAATCGCTAAAATATTGAGCTGGATAAGGATAAGGATTTGTAGGTACGGAAATCTGGATGAATTTCAGGGGATGTAAAACGCATCGGGTTCAGCCGAGAGACAAGAGCACCTGTAAAAACGACTATGCGATTCGACGTAAAATCCAATAATATACGACTTTGTTCAAGGGATGAGTAAACGACTCAAGACTCTTAAAGGAGGGCAAGCAAGAAAAATCGCGCTATACGAATCCAGTAAAGGCGATAGCCGAATTAATTAAATTTCAAGAAATAAGTTAAGTGGAAACGTCGACTATAAAGTCGACGCATGCTTTTGCGCAGTTATGGTGAGGTCCGGCTAGTTTAAACTCAGGAGAAAATCCAGGAGCTCGTGAGAATAAATACTGGATTTATCGTATTTCGGAAAAGTCCTAGCAGACAAGAGACTAATCTTCTAGTCTATCTAGAGAGATAGATTTATCTAGATCTATCTAAAGATAACACTAATCTTTATTCTAGCTTGTAACAGTGTATGAGTCTCCTCCTTCCTCAGACGTTTCAGATACATCTTCGGAAGAATTTATGCATTACAGAGCTTCTTACAACTCTTTCTGACCAAGGCCACATCTTGACAGCAAGTAGTATATTGTAAAAGTATAAAAAATACTGTTAGGGCCATTTTGATCCAGGTAGGAGTACTATTTGGACAACGCATTCCTGGGCAATAATTCCATAAAGAAGATGAAAAGCTCATAAGGTTTTTACTTACAATTGAAAATATGACAGGTTTTCACAAAATACGACTCGAATTAATCAACAAATGACACTGTGGAAATCGTCATGAAATGGCTGCAATAGAATGAATAAATGAGATCATGAGAATGAATTATTGGCAGTAATTTTTTCTTGTGATTCTTAACGTTGTACTTAACGTTGTTGCGGCATTTATGAAATCTTTAAATTTTGTGAAGAATTTAAATCTGAATTTATAGGAGATAATGAAGTATCATATCTTTTAAGTTAAAAAAATTGCATTTATCTTATATATACTTTTTTGTAATGGTAATGGTTGTTAATGAAACGTAACAAAAAACAAATTGCTACTGTAACGTTTGTTTCTAATGAAACTCATATTAATCTAAACGATTTTTTTGAATCAAAGTATGTAAGTCTATAATGCGTATATAAGTATAATACATGGGCAATTTTAAATTTTTAATATATGTTAGGAAATTAATGGTAAGCTTGTGTATATTTCCTTTTACAGTGCAGTATAGTACGAAATATAAATTATTTCAGCGTCGTTAAAGTTTTATTACAAAATCGTCCGAACAGGTTAATATTGCTTCTCAAAATTGTTTCATTTAAGAAATGCAACAGAGTGACATCATTTGCTTTCGAGCAATGGCCGAATCTAACATTTTTTAAATGAAAACTGACGTCTCTTTATATAATTTAGATTCAATATCGAATTGATTTCTTGGGCATTAAAAATTGAAAATGGGGAAAATGATGTATTTCAAAGCTATTTCAACAAACGATGGCCCAAACGTAAAAGAACAAAGAAATAAGCGAAACAATAAAGAATAGTTTTTTTTCAATTAATTAACTTACTGTTTGGAGCTTCATATTTGGCCAAGGGAAACTTAACCATTGACGAGCCCTCCCGTGGCATTTGGGTTACACCAGAGGTGTCCACTAGCTGTGTTTCCCTAGCTCCCGGGAGCAAACGCTTCATCAATGGTACCGGTAATTTATGGCACCCATAAAGTTATTACCGCCAGTTTTATGGGGCAAATTCGTGATTTCTACGTCAGGAGATCCAGGGTTGAATTAATATGATTTTAGTTGGACGTGTTTGAGATTTTAGAATTTTATTATTTCATATATGAAACATATACGAGCATACCAAAAATGTTTTTACCTGTTTATAAATATTTAGTACACAAAATCGTGTACAAGTAGTTAAGTAATTGTTTTCAGTTACTAGTAAGTGTAAGGATGACTGAGAATTAACGTGTTATCCTCTATCCTTTCAAAAAAAATGTACCCGATGCGTTGTTATGATCAGGTAAAAATAGGGCCAGTAACTGAGTGATTACCATAAAATCTTGACGTCACTTTAGAAATATACAAAATTGCCACCTTATGGTTAATAATATGTAGTCTGTTAGTCACTGTACTAGTGTGCTTTGTATGGGTAAAAGATTTTACAGAGTATTTGTCTCATTCAAGTTCTGTTTGTCAATTTTCACTTGAGACGATTTTCATTTTTTTAATAAACTGTGCGTAATGGAATCATAAGGGGGGCAAGATTACGATACTAAATTTGGGGATTTATTTGGGGGTTTTCAAAATTTATAACACCATTTTATGCGTCATATGTGGGCAAGGTTTTGTAAAATTAAAAAAATATAACATTCAGCGGCATTGTCAAAAACAGCATCAGGATTTTTATACAGATTTTCCATTAGATAGTGCGTCACGATCCAGAGAAGCCTGGAAAAGTGTGAAGGGAAAATGACATAAATGGACCCAACCCAGTGCTTTTTTTTAAATTTAACGAAATAAATTTATTTTGAAACATAACGTTACGTATATTTTTCATTCATCATTCATATATAAAAGACGTTAAAATTACTAGTTAATATATTAATCATTTTAGTATCTACAAAATCTGTAAATTAGTACCTATTTACAATTATACAAGTATTAGGTAATTGCTTTTCATAGCTTCTCCTTGATAAGAGTTCAACTCACTTACTGAGTCCGACCCTTTGCGTGTTGTACGGAAACGGCATGCATATTAATTTTCCAACTATCAGCTCATTAGGGCCCGTTTATGATGGGTTATATCTGTCACTGCGCAAAATCTCTTAATGCTAGTGGGCACCTCTGGGTAACACCAGCACATCCCTTCGCAGGTAAAGGCAGGTAAAAATATTTACAAATGGATGTACAGACTCATCTAACCGCGTTTCGCTAAAAATCCTACATTCAAGCCCCCTAGCAAATAGGAAATTTCTTTTCCATACACAAAATAAACACCATATTCGTCCATCAAGACTACAGTAGACCTTACGGGTATTTAGTTAATTACTAGTTTGAGTAGCATGCCACAGGTTACGCCTGCGCTTTATAATTTTCTACTTCTCGCATGTTGGTTATGATCTCTTAGATTGTACATTCTCCACATTTCTGGTGAAAATCAGCTACGCCACCTGCGCCAGCCATTTCCGATCTAAATTAGTGCATAAAAATTCCGCAACGTCGCTCGCGAAATAAACGGCCGTGCAGTCAAACCGATGCCTAATTCAATTTACCCATACAGAGTAAATAATTAAAGTTCACGTAGCGCAGAAGATTATTCAAAATCCGGTATGTCCCGTACGGGAACATTCATAATAGCATTCCGTTCGGCTTGATTGCAATGTTCACCGCGCCGACAATGAACGTTTATTGTGCTTCTCTATTCTTGTTTAAGCAGCCGAGTTCATCCTGAATAATAAACGCATTGTTCTATTTACATGCGAGGGAGTCGGCGGAGGGGCCGACTGGCCGTCACCTGCTGTACAAAACCGCCCCTGCGTACCCCTCCCCGACCCCCCGTGCGAGATATTTGGGGACTCGCAGCCGCAACACCGGCCCAATCAACGGTAAAATTGAATAAAGCAATAATCCGGGAACGTCGAATAGTTGAAACACGTGAAATCGATGCTAGAAAATATTTCCCTTATTTTTAAACATTTTTCGACATCATGAAGGTTTTAATAAAAACGGAATTTTTTTACTTGGATTTCAATCTACCCATTCCTGCGAGTTTCCCTTTTTTCCTTTTTAAACCATACTTTTAACACACGTCCATACCTGTTTGGTGCAAAAAAATAAATAATTGTACGAGTAAAAAGTCATGAGATGAATTCCCTTAAAAATATTGATTTTTCATATCTCGCTATCTCAATATCTCACTCCTCTGCATCTCATGTAGATGAAGAGATTCCAAATCGGAAAAGTAAAAGTATGAACAAGACAAAAATGACCGAAAGTATTTGGAAACTTACACGCCCTGTAAAATACCTTCCCTTATTGAAATACAGACAGTGTCACGTGAGACGTAAGACAGCTCTTGAATGGCGCGATTGCCGATTGCAAATCAGACCAGCGAAGGATACTGTAGCGATTAAAAGACTGTCAAGTACGACGAGAGAGCTAGTGGTGACGTTCTTCCGGGCGATTTTGCCGTACGAGAAAGAGAGATCTTCTCGTTAGAGCTGTGATTGTTCCCGAGATAAAGCAGTATCCCTAAACCTAAGATTGTATATGATCAACCATTATTTAAACTTCGTCGATTTTTCCATACTGGGCCATTTTTAGTGATATCTAACTTGAGGAACTGTGAAATAGTAATGAAACATGGAAAATTTAATGAATCCAACAAGTCCAAAACTTTTAGAAACGAAAAGGTATAATTAACATACCGATGATGGTTTAGGTGTGATCTTTATGAAAACTCGATCTCAAAATTATAAATAATGCTTAAGGATTAATGTTTAAGAGCACTATAAAAAATAGTTAGGATGAGAGGTTCCTTTGATGGCACAAATAAAAGTTTTACCTTTGCTTCCCTTAGTACTTCCCGTAGTACTTCCCTTTGCAATGGGCACACCCCAAGGAACTCTTCAACCCAGCATCCCAGCAATTGGGTGAGAGACTCCGGGACATCTGCACCCATACCCAATGGAGAGGATTTTGTGATAATGACGATATGTAGCCGGAATACAAATGTACCGAACAGTATTATAAATTTACTATTTTGTAGGTAAGGCTTCCATTTGTCAAACATGAAAATTTTGTTCATCCTATGAAAACTTTAATCAGTATAGTTATTTAAGAGGTCCGTAGTATTAAGCGCATACTAGAATCTTCAATATTAAAGGTGTTGTCTGAATATCGATCCTTTGAGAATCGATTTGCAGTGCTGCGCCTTGTTTCGTTATAGCACGTTCAGATTATTGATTGGTAGATCGGTGATTCGCGATATGAATCGACATAAGCTCGATGATAGATCGATCCATTTTCCGTGGCAAGTGCTAACTTTTACAGCTTTAGTATTAATTGTACGGAGCTGGAGGATCACTTTCGATAATAGATTTGTGTACCTACTTTCATAGGATTTCTTCAGCGCGTAATGCGAAGTAGCTTTCTTCCATTTGAAAATACCTATGCCAGGAAAGGTCTATAAATAAGATTTACAGAAAATAGCGATCGATCAGGAGAAATTAGTATTGGTTATAATCGATAATAATGATGAATCTGTGAATAGGAGGCGATTTCAAGAAAATATATGCAGCTTGAGCTCTTGTATCGTCATAGCCGTACCTGTACTAATTCGCTAATAACGAATCGCTATGACACCATTAACCAATAAGGAAAAGGCGAGCTACTTCTGCATAAGCAACAACATGCGAATAATTAAAATATTCTTTCTCCATCAGTTTCCACAAAAAATATCAGAAGGTAAAGTTCAATAATAGATTATGATATCAAATAGAAACGTCCAGCACAAATATTAGACGTCCGTAGCTTACCATTTGCATAAATAGGATCTGATCATAGATTAGTAGGTACTGTACAAATTGAGACCTAAATTATAACACAGAAAAACACACCCATTGCATTTTAAACCGATATTAAACGTCGAATCAATAAACGATGAAACGACCAAAGACTTTTCCAAAAAGGCTTGAAGGAAACCTCAAACACTATGTAGTACTTAAAGAAAACTGATCAAAAATCACTGGAAATGTAGGTAAATCTCCGGAAGACGTTTTGGGATATGCAGATGTCAACACAAGCTCTAAGCCGTCCATTAAGCACTGACATACTCCTGAGGTTGCCAGCAGAGAAATGACATGCTTACTTTCGACAATTAAATAACAATTCATGAAACATTTCATCCTAAGACAGATAGTAAAGAAATCTTTTGAATATTGTCACGACCACGAGATTTCCACAATTCTCAACAAAACAAGAAATGGGACCCCAGCTCGGCCAAGCCGAAGTAAAGTAAACTTTCATAAAAGCGCTGACGAAGCACACTACCAAGGTGCGAAATGTTTTGATAAACGACACACCTTATACCAACAAGCGTGAAGAACCCAAAAAACAAATACGAATACAAATAGAAGGAGGAAAGGTTGGAGACGGGACGGCCGCAGAGAAGATATTCTGCCGGCGAGAAGACCGAGAAAACTTACAGCCCCGAAGATGTTCTCTGACCCGACTCGCACTGTGGAAATCTGAAGGTCCAGACAACAGCCCTCTATTATGTAACTCGCCACCCTCAACTCTCACGCTCCAGCCCTTGGGCTGTGCCCAAAATCTCTTTTTCACATTTGTATCTTCTTTAGCGCCCCGATTTATAAGTACTCCGACCTAGGCGAGAATAAAATATTTTCTTCCTTTACTTCGATCATTTGTTTTATTTACAGCAAGGTCTACCCTCTGTGGCTACCAACCACCGTACCTCACGTGTCCCTCACAATATGCTACACCAACATTTATGTGTTTTATAGACCTTAAGCCTTCGATAGAACAAAACTGGATGATACTCTGCAAATAATGTGGAATAAAGGCATCTCAAACAATTTAGGACACATAAACGGCTAAACTTCAACACAACATATCACGGTAGGTGGCAGCATAACTAAGGGTGTACCTATTGTGTTAGGAAGACGACGAGGAAAATAACTTTGTGCTGGATAACGTAATTGTATAAATCAAAAGGGCGACACTAGGGTACAGAATGAATACAGGGGAAATAGGAATAATATGCTATGCTGATGATGCAGCCATAGTGTTAGGAAATGAAGAAGATCTCATAAGACTTCTATAAGCATTCCATACTATAAATAAGCAATTCAACGTGAACTCAAATCAACTGTAACCACTGAGGAGCCCTTAAGAAGCAAGATCGTTGTAGACGACAAAGCGATAGAACACACTTATGAAATTTAATTACTTGGTAGCTGGGGTATCTGCAGATCAAAGTAGAAAGTAAGAAACCAAGTAAGCAAGGCGAATGGAATTTCAGGAATATTATAGAATAACGTATATATAAGCAAATACCAAAAACTGCAAGAACATTTGACTCGTATAAAATAGGCGGCCATGAAATATGGCAACTGGGGAGTTCCCGGAATGCCCGATGGAAACACTAGAGTGCGAAATCCCCTAAAATCGAAGTAAAGTCCTTTTGATTTTCATCAAAATGCGCTTAAACGGCAGAACTGATTAGTTATTTACTGAAATTATATTTCAAGCACTTTTCATATCGTGCAGGTTTAGTTTATAAATTATCGTCTTCTCGAAATATTCCTTTTCTATTATTCGTATAGTTTTGCTTTATTTTACCATATGGTAAAAGTGAAACAGTCGAAGGTAGAAGGATGTTTAACGCAAAGGAGGGGATTTCAAGTCGCTGTGCCAAATAACGTTGTCTCCTCTAATCTCATTCATCTATTATCTACAACTTTCTTTCATTGGGAAACTGGACAAGGCGAAGTTGTCAAAAAATTATCGAACAAGGACCAAAGTATCCCTTGTTCGTTTTAATAAGTAGGGTAAAATAAGATGCCTCACCTTTATACGCTGCCTCGAATTTGTTTCCTGTCTGTTTAAGCAGCGTGTCAAGGTATATGGGGAAGGGAGAAGTGGTAAGAAACAGGTGACTAGTAAAAGTCCTCAACGTCAATAGTTAATAGTCAACAGTAATCCAGGAATTTGAACTAAACCAATACGACTAGAACGCTATATAAGAAATTTCATCAAGACATTCAACATTTTTGAAACACTTCGTTCCCTTAGCCTATTTTACTATCGAAAGACTATTTTCTTCCACATCCACGTAGTTTGCGTGATAGCATTCACATGCTAGGACGCGTTCCGCTATATTTTCCCTCCCATCGCCTAGGAAATTCCATCGAATCGTAAACGTATTTATGGAAGAAGCGCGAAGGCGAAATCGCGGATCTCTAACTCAAAGAGAAAATCTCGGAACCGTCCCTACGTACCCGCTAAAAGGGCGCGCGTCGACTTCATAAAGGGATTCGTTGTTATAATGCTAATATGCATCACGAAATTGAAAATGTCGAATATCCGTGAATTATGAAAATGACTATGTTCCTGTTTTCCAATTTTCTTTTACTGCCTTCTCACTTAATGTTTTGAATAATCCGGAAATTGTTTTTTTCTGCCGGATTTATTGCGAGATAGAGGAGGAGGGAGAGACGAGAGGACGCGGAGTGGACCTTTTCGGGTCGGAGTTTATATTTTGCCGAATGTATTTAAGCGGCAAACTTTTAAACGAAAGCTAAAGTACCTTTTCATTACCGTCACGAAGCAAACCGTACAAAGCGCCTTTAGATAAAAACAAAAGAACTCAAAACCATTCCGACTCCATTTATTGCTTAAAAAAGATGAAATTCCCTCGGGAACAGTGATTACGAGTAATTGCAATAACTCGCCAAAAGCTGAACTTGTTTTGATATTTGTTGTTTGGATATGTGACGTTTTAATCACAGTAACATCAACACTTTTGTGTGTGTTTAAAATAAAATCGAATAGAGTATACCACCACAGTACTTTCCCGGACACACGAGTGTGAAATTCAACATTTTGGACTGCGACAAACTACAATGGAGTTTACGTTAACTAATAGAGAACATAAAAAAGTATTTTTGTAATTAAATTAAATAGCAAACGATTAGTGCAACTTTTCTTTAAATATCCTGTAAATGATTAAAGCCCAAATAAAACACAAAAAATTGACTTTTTTTGGTATGTTGCTTATATTATGGAAAGTTTTAAATGGATCGCATTACTGTCAACAGGACATTTGTAGAGAATTGAAAACCTTTACAATGGCATTTTGTAAACTTTCATTGGATTATTTTTAGGCAAGAAAAGCCGGAAAAACTCTAAAAGATAACTTTATAAAAAATCATAACTTTGACAATTATCATTACTAAGTAAGATACGATATATGGTGAAAAATGATACTTTAGTGTATTTACATCAATCAGGCGTAAGATGATTATATACAACACAATTGTAAAGTTTGGGCTAGTTCCATTGTACAAATTTTGCCATCATTATGGATAAGAAATTTTTATTTTGTTTTGAGTCTGTTAATGGAACATTTAGAGTTGCAAGTGTCTGTTCCTATTCATTCTTTTCTCTTCTGGTGATTGGTGCAGGTAGACATCATCCTCGCTTCTTCTGAAATCGTTCTAGTTACACCATTTTGTAAAGGCTGACATAGGTTTCGAGAAAGGCATGGAAGCTTGACCTTTGAATATTATCATTACTAAGATAGGATATAAGGTGGAAAATGATACTTTAGTATATGTGATGCAATCAGGCATAAGATGAATATACCCAACACACAACCATAGAGCTTGGGCTAGTTCCATTTTACAACTTTTGCCACTATTATGGATAAGTAAGTTTAAATTGGTTTGAGTCTGCTAATGAAACTTTTAGAGTTGCAAGTGTCTGTTCCTATTCACTCTTTTCCCTTCTGGTGGTTGGTGCAGGTGGACATCATCCTCGCTTCTCCTGAAACCGTTCTAGTTACGCCATTTTGTCAAGGCGGATATAGGTTTCGAGGAAGGCATGGAAGCTTGAACTTTGAAAATTATCATTACTAAGATAGAATATATGGTGGAAAATGATACTTTAGTATATGTACTTCAATCAGGCATAAGATGAATATACCCAATACACAACTATAGAGTTTGGGCTAGTTCCATTTTACAACTTTTGCCACCATTATGGATAAGTAATTTTAAATTTGTTTGAGTCTGCAAATGGAACTTTCAGAGTTGCAAGTGTCTGTTCCTATTCACTTTTTCCTCTTCTGGTGATTGGTGCAGGTGGACATCATCCTCGCTTCTCCTGAAATCGTTCTAGTTACGCCATTTTGTCAAGGCGGATATAGGTTTCGTGGAAGGCATGGAAGCTTGAACTTTGAAAATTATCATTACTAAGATAGAATATATGGTGGAAAATGATACTTTAGTATATGTACTTCAATCAGGCATAAGATGAATATACCCAATACACAACTATAGAGTTTGGGCTAGTTCCATTTTACAACTTTTGCCACCATTATGGATAAGTAATTTTAAATTTGTTTGACTCTGCAAATGGAACTTTCAGAGTTGCAAGTGTCTGTTCCTATTCACTTTTTCCTCTTCTGGTGATTGGTGCAGGTGGACATCATCCTCGCTTCTCCTGAAACCGTTCTAGTTACGCCATTTTGTCAAGGCGGATATATGTTTCGAGGAAGGCATGGAAGCTTGAACTTTGAAAATTATCATTACTAAGATAGAATATATGGTGGAAAATGATACTTTAGTATATGTACTTCAATCAGTCATAAGATGAATATACCCAATACACAACTATAGAGTTTGGGCTAATTCCATTTTACAACTTTTGCCACCATTATGGATAAGTAATTTTAAATTTGTTTGAGTCTGCTAATGGAATTTTTAGAGTTGCAAGTGTCTGTTCCTATTCACTCTTTTCTCTTCTCGTGATTGGTGCAGGTGGACATCATCCTCGCTTCTCCTGAAACCGTTCTAGTTACGCCATTTTGTCAAGGCGGATATAGGTTTCGAGAAAGGCATGGAAGCTTGAACGTACACATTTTACATTACTGAGGCGCATCTACGCAAGAGGTAAATTCCACGCTGCAGCAATGCGAAAACTTGCCATCTACCCTTTTTCCAATACAAACTTTCCCAGAATTCTTACATCACCATTCCAGCACTACTTGTGTGATAGTTCAGCACACACCCTCGATTCGCGGCTTACGTCATAAGGCCGTTCTTACTTTATTCTCGATAGTAAATAAACCATCGATTTCGAGGTGCATGTCAAATAAAAATTTAATCGGCCCCGTCGCGTGCCTCGAGCGAGTGAACCGAATCGAGGAAGAGGAACCCCCTCGCGCTCTTTCTTTTTATACGATCGCGTTTAGTGTCGGATCGAGAATCAATTTTCTCGAAATTAGTTCGAGAGGAATACAGGCAAATTCGATGGGGAACGGCGCACCGGGAACCCCATCGAGGGATATATTACGACAAAAATTTCCTTACGTGATTGCTTTGGACTCGTAGAAAATGTTTCCCGTTGTTCCGATGAGGATTATTTGTGATATCGGAGAAGGTGTCAAGCTTGGGGCGAAGCAATGAAATGAAATTTGAGATGTTTTAACTATAATAATAGTAATAACTCGATTAATCTTCCTATTAGGACAACCATGTTCATTGCAACAAACCGCAAAACAGTTGAATCTAAGATAATTAAAGAGAAAAATATGCCATGAAACACAATGGATGATAACTCTGGTATATCTTGGCTGATCCACATGACACATCTACCATATTAAATACAAAGTGTTTCATATACCAAAGACAGTATATATTTAAGCATTTCTAGGGAGCATCAACTATGAAGCCAATAGAAATTAATGTGTAATGGATACAAATGAGGCATCAGGAAACAGCCCTTCACAAACCAAAAAACGATACCACGGCCCGGCTAAGATGGAGTTATGTGAACTTTCATAAATTCGCTGACTATCAAGGTGCCAAATGTTCTGATAAACGACACACCTTATATTAACAAGCGCGGAGAACACAAAAGGAATACGAATATAAATAATAAGAGGAAAGGCTAGAGAGACACGGACGCCCCGAGAAAATACTCTGGTGGCGAAGAGACCGAGAAAAACCTACCGCCCCGTAGAAGCTCTCTAACCCGCCGCGCACTGTGCAAATACGAAGATCTAGACAACAGTCTGTAAGTCTGGAGTTTATGTACGCTCACGCTCCAGTCCTTAGGATTCGCTGTGCCCGAATCTCTTTTTTCCCTTTTCTACCTACCCTTTTCTACCTCCTATGGCTATCAACCCCCTACCTTACGTAGTCGTGACAATATCTCCATAAAGAAATTTCCATCGCTTGCACCAACTTGTGTGTATTTAAAATATTCATAGTAGAATAAGATGTACATAGTATATTTGGGTTAGAGACTAGACAACCAGCAATAATGTTGCAGGTATTTTAACAGGAGCATGTGGGGGAAGATTAGATTGCTGGTCAATCAGTTGCTCGACAAATTTGCTCGTCAATTATCTTCGCGTTTCTTGTCCAAGTTAACCTAACCTAACTTAACCCAACTTAACTTAACCTAACCAAAAAAATCAATTTCAATTTGATAAAAACGTATTACTGAAAGGTTTCAAGCTGTTAATTTTGTTAATTGTTAAAAGGGGTAGTTTTTAAGGGTTGAAAATTTAGAATATATCAACTGTCATGTTGGACAGCACGTGAGAATACTTATACTTTTGTCGAGCCTAATTTAACTGATAAAAGTGCTGCAGAGCTATAAGTTTCGAGGTTCTGAAACACTCGAAAAGTGCATTAAACACGACGGGTGATATCGAGCAGCCGGTTAAAAGAACTCTACAAACAGAGACAGAGACAGAGATTATACCCACTAAACATTAATAGGTCTATTATAAGGGTAACGGAACTCTTTATATATATATATATATATATATATATATATATATATATATATATATATATATATATATATATATATATATATATATATATATATATATATATATATAGACAGAGCGAAGGAAATGCAAATATTATAGTGACTAATAAATTTTAACTAATTGACTAACTGTGCTAATTAATTACCGTCCTAATATCGTTTGTAAAAATAACAAAATAAATGATTAGTTTGCATGCTAAAGTTAACATCATCAGTAAGCTCTCCCTGTAATCATAATAGTCCTTTACTCTTCGAGACCACCCGTCGTGTTTACTGTACTTTTTCGAGTGTTTCGGTGGTTAATTTTTTCAGTAAGGGGTAGTTTTCACCCCTTGAAAGCGAAATTATTTATCTAGCGAGTATTTAAAGGATTCAGACGTATGGCTATATTTTTAGATTCAGTACATTAAATGTTGGCATATTGGTGGCACGTGTTATAGGCCTAAAGTAGACGCCAAATGGCACCAAAATAAGCAAAATCATTTATTTACGCCGTCTCACGCAACACTAAATACACAGTGCATAGAAGGGCAAGCAAGAAAAGAAAATCATTGTTTCATAACGTCAAACGAGAAATAAAACTGATGCAGGAAATGAAAATTTTGTTAAGTAGTTCCAAACAAGGTTTTATAAGTAACCCCTTGGGTTTCTAGGTAAATGTTGGATTTTCCTACAAGAATTAACTCACGTATGTAAATTCTAAGCTATTAGAGTTAATCACGTCCTTTAAAGTTTTGTCATGTCGAGCGTTATCTCATCTGATACTAAGGATACATATGAAAGGTCATTAAGTACTTAAATAACTCGATCCGATGAGAAAAAGGAATTCGTCATTATTCTCAATTGTCTGTCTCTCTCTCTCTCTCTCTCTCTCTCTCTCTCTCTCTCTCTCTCTCTCTCTCTCTCTCTTTCTCTCTGTTCCTATAGATATCGGGAATTCCGTAGGCTACTGGGATCGACTCCGTGGGTGGATCCCGAGCAGCTTATCACGGTCCCCCTACATGTTTATTCCCTTAGCGGCGGAGGATCCCAATAAAGTACCCGAAAAAATTGCCATTATTCTAACCCTCCGCCGATACATCAACGTCAGTGTATTCTTCCCGGCTCGGAGTCCTCGTCGACGTCGGCAAAGAAGCGATCGCTTCGCCGGCTGTCGGATGCGCCAATCGACGCCGAAACGCCTCATAAAACTCGATAAAAGAAAAATCTCTAATCACTCCGGCCCGTCGCCGACTTGAGTTATGTGCGAGGGTAGGGAGTTGCACTTTTCGACTTCTTATCAGCTCTGTGCGGTTCAAGCAAAACTACTCATTCTATAATGCTCTGAGATTAATAATAATTACACGCGAACTTCGTTACCATAAAGTGACGTCTATTAAGCCAGGTCATCCATTTCATAAAACCGCATCCCTTATAGCACTATATTTTGTTGCTAATTTATTACGCCAGAAAAGGATTTTATTGCTCCACCCCTTTTCGAGATAAAGGGTTTGGTAAATGTCTGCATTTTCATTGGTTCCCGAGATATCGGTGTAGGTCACCTGACTTAAGGGGCTATGCTAGTTTATCGGCCAAAAAAATTGGTGTTTTTCATGAATTTTTTTTTAGCAATCTATGTTAGATATTGTTTTAAATCTTTTTGGGCTCAATAAATACACTATTGAAATATTCAAAAAAAATTTTCATTGATTTTACTATCTATATATATGTATAATGCAGCCATCTATACAGACATACAAAAAACCGGTTCGCAGTGTCCCAGTGTTTTTGTAGGAACGGAACATCTGAAACACAAAAACAAAAATGATTTTTATTCAGTAGGCTGCTGGCTATCGTCTGAACTAGAATTTTAATTTCTGGAGCAAAAATAACAAAATGGCGGCTGTTTCAACAAACAGAATCGAAAAATACCCTTCTTTTTTAGATTTTCCCTTGTAAAAAAATAGAAAAAATTTAAATTTTGACATGATTCTATTTCCAACCATACCTATATATGTAACAAACATGTGCCCAAAATTTCAGACGGATCGACCCAGTAGTTTTTGAGGAATCCCTGGGACAGTATCAAAAAACATGATTTTGAGAAAAACGCGTTTAAAGTTATTTTATAAATTATAGTATAAATATAATTAAAGTATAATATAAATTCCACATTCAAAATCATAGACTAATATATCTGTATTTATATATTATAACATCTGCTGCGTCTATATACTAAGACTAGAGTCGAAAACAGAGGCATTTGAGCGTATTATAAGCGTTATACGCACGTACACGCGCACTTGGAGACGCGCGCGTATAAGGGGGAAAAAGTATACTTAGAAGGCTCGGATCATTCTACAATTTTAACACGATATTTTAAAACGTATTTACTTTCAAAAAATGAAAAGAAAAAAAATCTATTTTTTTGAAGCGCATAAACTAGCATAGCCCCTTAAGTATTAAGCCAGATTATGCCCTTTATTTCGGGAAGGAGAGGAGCAACAAAATGGTTCTTGGCGTAATAATTTGCAATAAAGTATGGTGCTATAAAAAATGCAGACTTATGAAATGGATGACATGGTTTAATAGCCGTCATAAAGCGATAAGTCTCATGCATAAGGAAGATGGGTTAGTCCCTATGTTAAAAATGCACTTGCACTGCACACTAATTTTTCTACCAAAAAGGAAGTTTCAGTATATTTTCAATAATGACCGGACGTTTGGACCTAAAGTTTGAACTATTAGGGTTGAAGCGTAATCACGTTGAGGGATTTTCGGCAGGACACGGTTGCACTGTAATGCCTTAACTGCTATCAATACGACGAAAAATACGGAGAAAACCCATACGCTTGGCGAGAGATGAATGCCTGGTAGGCTAGAGGGGGTGAGGAAAGGCGAACGTCGTCGAGTCAACTCCATATTCAAGAATTATTCGGGCGATGTGCCTAGAGAGCGACAGTGGACTTAAGGCAAATAGTTGGGGAGGAAGTTCGATAAAAATCTGAAAGAGGTATCCTAAGACTTGAGCGCGGACTTTTGTTGCATCTGTGCTGCGTATACGTTTCCTGGAGGATAGGCGGGCTGAGTCCCGGACAGCTTCCTTTCACGGTGTCTACCCCTTGCAGAGTCACCAGTCGCCTGGGAAAGGCGAACACCCTGTGTGATACGTGACTTATAGTATGTTCTTTTGAGGCTTTAAGGTACGTTTTTAATTATGTTGTCGACAAGTATGAGCGATGCTTGAGCGTTAACTGTTTAATTACGCTGTGACTTTAGTAAGTAGATTCAATAGAATTATTTGTTGTTTGGCCTAATTTGGGATGGAGTAACCCGTGCTTAATTAGTCTAGTTGGGATCGATGCGTAATTTTTGTGTGACACATAATAACAATGTTACTACACCTGTATGCGTGCCTTACTTATATGTATGTACCTATTCCATTGTGATATCGGTGTTACCCTCTAAACAGGACAATGGATCCGTTTTTAATTTGCGATTATCCGAACCCACGAAATCGATCACAAAAGGGATATATACATCCAGCGGAACCGTGTCGATTAAACTCCCGGAGGAAAATCCATATAAACGGCTCGTAAATCACCTCGATGACACCATAACCGTGGAAAAACAAACCTCGACGTCACGACGAGAATTACGGCTCGCAGTAAAACCGTTTAGTATAAAAACGCCATTTGCACAATCGCTTTTTGATAAGACGCCAATGACTTCACTCCACTCACTGATGGATTAAAAATTGTGAGTTATGGACCGGGCGTATCGTCGGAAGGGATACGTGTTGATATGGTAAAAGGTGGGAAGATGGAGTTTCCGACGTCGCATTAGCACGGGTCGTCCTCGCGAGACTTGGCGAGTTTCGATATTAAACGAAACCTCCCGAAACAAGAACCGTAAAGTCTCCGAAACAACTCGGGGCGACACTAAGGATTATAGGAATTTATGCCGTCGCTAAATTGAAGAATGAAATTTCGCGTGAATATCTTCGTGGGAGATAACCAAACTCCTTATCGCAGGAGAGATCGTTAATGTATGTGGTTTACACGTTACGGTTTCGTATATGGCTTAACTGTGTTAGCACGTGGGCGATTCCATGAGTTATTGATTCGATACCCGAAACTTCGTTTTTAAAAACTTTATTATTACAATTATATGTTTACGACTCGAGAGTTACATTAATACTACTTGCTGTCTGTAATGAGAATGGTATTTATACATAAAATAATAAAAGAGTGCAACATCAGCACTTCGTTACTGGGAAGCTGATGTAACTCATGTCAACTGTCGTGAGGTTGGAGGGTCATATATTTTTTCCCAACCGAAATTATTTCATTCTATTGAAGGTATAATTACAAGTATTTAAGCAAATTTTCAGCCCAAAATATTAAACCTAGTGTTTTATACAGCCAAGTTTAGGTTTTTTGACATTTTCTATTTTTGACGCCAAATTTTCTCCGAAACGTTATCAGAGCCACATCGCATGCTGAAAAATTTGGCAGTTCATGTAATCGATGTAAAATTTTCCAAGGAATCCATTCCCGCCCTCAGAATTGGCCTAAAATTCTTCCATTTGCAAGAAATCACAAAAACACATTTTTTTCAACTTGGTCTAATTCGCATGAATAAATTTTTGGATTTTTTGCAGGAGCGAAAAATGTTTGGTTTTTAGCGTACTTATGGGTACTTTCAACTTTCCCGTGTGTATTTTGGTTTTAAGTGCTAAAACAGGCGAAAAATGGCCAAATTAGCATAAAACGATGAATTGAGCATGAGAAAAGTGGCAAAAGTTGGAAATTTTCCTGTGGATTTCCGGCTCAAGCCTCACCGATGAACTCAGATCATTCTCATTGAATACCAGGAGGTCCATTATTGCGAGAATCCTGGAAAAATCGAATTTTAACGAAATACTTTGAATGAGCGATGCTTTGATGTTACTTATGAAATTAATTTGAATGAAGTTGATTTGAGTGAAAATGAGGTTAAATTATGAAATTTACAAATCCTTAAGAAACGAGATTTTGCTAAAATCCCCAAAATTGTAATTTTTGAAATTGATTTTTTCTTTGGAAAAACACTTGTTATTTTTTCTCATGAAGATCCAAATATTCAAAGGAAGCGAAAACTAGCGGAAAATCGAAAATCCCTTCGGCATATAGCAAAAGCCGATTTTAGGTACAAGCGGCGCCCATCTGTCTATTGAATTTTATGGGTATACACTATTAGTACTACAATTTTCGCATAAATATCACAATATTAGACATCCAGATGGTCTGGTATTCAATGAGAATAATCTGAGGTCATCGATGAGGCTTCAGCCGAAGATCCCGAAAGTATTTCCAAATTTTTCCATTCTTTTTTCGTGCTTAAGTCACCGTTTTATGCAGATTTGGCCATTTTCCGCCTGTTTGGCCAATTAAAACCAAAATACACACGGGAAAGTTGAAAGTACCCAGAAGTACACTAAAAACCAAACATTTTGCGCTCCTGCAAAAAAGTCGAAAAATATACACACGCGAGTTGGAGCAAGTGAAAAAAATAGTTTTTTGGGACTTCTCGCAAATGGAAGAATTTCGGGCCAATTCTGAGGGCGGAAATGGATTTCTTGGAAAATTTTACATCGATTACATGTACTGTCAAGTTTTTCCAGCGTGCGTTTTGGAGAAAATTTGGTGTCAAAAATAGAAAACGCTAAAAAACCGAAAAGTAACTGAAAAAACCGCTAGGTGTAATATTTTGGGCTGAAAATTTGAGTAAATACTTGTAATTAAACCTACAATACAATGAAATAGCTTTGGTTGGAAAAAAATATATGACCCGACCACCTCGTGACAGTTGTCATGGAATCGCCCATGTATGAATCATAAAATTTAGGTACACGTTAATATGGATCTCTTGTTATAACGTGAACAATTAGCGTAAGCAGATTAGATTATTTCAGAGGCTTGAAACATGCGCATTAAATGCAGTTAGGTGCAAATCGATCTTTTTTCAAAACTAGAGATACTTTTGTTTATTTTGCAGAATTTTTATATGACAGAAGAAATTTTGGCTACGTACGTAAACGAATGAAGATATTTTAGTTCACTACTAAAAGCCAATAATCGTCTACCTGGTAATGCTGAAGCAAAACCTGGTGAAACAATTTCTTTTTGCCATCACAATGGGCGACAATAAATAGTTATTCTGTGCGTTAAGCCGCCTTCTATTTTACTGGTAAATGAGAAAATGTACTAGAAATGGCAACTAGGTGAAAGGCACTAGAAAATGTACAGGTGGAAGCAGATATCAAGGCAAAAATAGTGTTATAATACAGCGATTTTAGCTCGAGTGGCAACGTAAAAGAATGACTCAGGAAAGAAATGGGATAAAACTACAGCATTGCAAAACCCAATATGCTCAATCTAAGATTCATGTTCCATAACGTAAACGCTTCGTATATTGAAGATCCGGCCACTTTCATCAAGGAGGTGAAAATCGCTAATAACTAGGGGTACTAAATTTAAATACAAAGAAATGTTTAATGACGTGGTACAAACCTCCCCACTTTTGTATATAGTGTACCTATAATAGTTAAATAATCCATATATACAGGGTTATTCACGGCACGATAGCTAAAGTAATTGATTTAAAAAAAAGTTTTTTCCTTAGGATCGATACGGGCCTATTAGCGCAAAATTATAAAAATATTTTCATGTTGTACAAGGTGTGCCAAGAGCGCTAAAAGTATTAAAGTTGTGTTTTCTTAAATTGAATACCCTGTGTATAATTTCATTTTCGGATTTTAATATCAGCATAAAGGTAAGTTTCATTAGGGTTGAATTCACCAAAATCTTAATTTTTTGAAATATCTCTTATTTTATGAAAATGTAGTATCAGTGTTAGTGCTTAAATTCTCAACTGGTGTTTTCAAAATTAATGCTAGAGGCCACTAATTGTACAACCTTCACATCCCACTCGTGAAATTTTTGCTAACTTATAAAAGGTGTGTAAAAATTAAGGCAAAATTATTACAATCTCTAAACGGTAATAACTTGTCTAATTTAAATGGAACGTCCAGTATTTTATGTCAACAGCAAGTAACATGTACATTTTCATTTTACAAACTGATTTTAAGGAATTTTTTATTTATCAAGCAGTCTATGGCGTTTTGACAAAGTTTGACAAGGCTTTGGTCTAAGTGCTATGTAAAGGTCTATTACAGTTTAAATAAATGGACTGGTCACCATAAAAACAAATGCCGTGGTGAGTTTGTTCTAAGTGTTAAAAGTGAGTCAAAATATTGATTTCAGATACAGGCTATGTTATAATACAGGTCATATAGTAAACAGTCCAAATTATAGCTATCTTAAGGCAGCATAAAACTAGAATCCAAAACAACTTAACTTACAACTAAAATCTGTATGATTGCCTACTACACAGTATATGCAATGAAAGGAAAAACTTCCCTGTTTCTATGTATAAATCCTGGAATAAGAAACACGAAGACGTCGGGACCACCCTAACCCAAGGAAAGGACTGACCGAAATCCAAGACGAAGGACGAACCAGAGCTTTCGGCAACGATGGAAGAACAACTTACGGTGAACGACAACCTACAGGACAACCAGAGCATCGAATAGCACATCGACAAGACGGCAAAGGAATTGACAGGGAGCAACACCACTTACGAAATCATGGACATAATCGGAGGACTAAACCCCAGGATGAGACAGGGTAACCCATATGGAACTACAAGGATCAAGAGGCTGTTTAGCTGGATACTCAAGGAAGATGGAAGAAGGTGGAGATCATCAATTTTCAGGACCGTAGCAGCGGGAGCACAACAGGGATCATCGATGGAAACGGAACAACTTCTACATCAGAGTTATTTTGACAGAAGGAAAAAACACGAGGCGGATAAGGCAAGGGAATATCTATAGAGGAAGCCATCAAGATGGAAAGTGGGCGAAGAAACGTAAAATCAGAAGCAATCCGGAGAGAAAACACACCATAAACGTAGGAAAGAGGACAACCAAATGACCACCACAGTGGAGAAAAATTCGTCGTGGGAGAAACCGAAATCAGAACTTTCCGAAAAACTACATCTGAAGGCAAAGTAAAGGATCTGAAAGCAACAATCAAGCCCATCATGACATGTGGTAAAAGTACAGGTCAAAGAGACCGAGGAGAAAGGGGACACAGAATAGGGACGAGAGGAACTATTCCAAGAAGAACGCTAGGATAAGCACGTGGAGATAAACAGAAATAAAGGAAAAGTAGTAAGTGTGATAAGGGGAAGAAGTAAGAAATTTATGTATGAAAAGGGGAACAATCGAAGTAGGGGCCGTTTTCTTCACTTTTCAAATTTGGAATGCATAGAAAAGTGGAGAACTAGGAAAAAAATTCGAGAGATAAAACTTATATCGCTCGAGGTGTTTGGTAAAATTACATCTTTACAGATTTAAAACCTTAGGATTCCAAAACGACGCACTAAAACTTGGCCATCATACCGATAGTAAACTTCGCATCCTAAGTACTGTATAAGTTCGAAAAATAACATCCCCTCAGAGAAAATCGGATTAGCAGATTGCCGGAGACTCTGGAGAAAATATTTCAGTAGCGCTCGATTTCCAGGCGACGACTTGCAGCAATTATAACCACATTAAACCGTAGTAAATTTCCTTTATTCCCTATTAGCGCTTCCACGGGAACCGCCGTGCGCTCCGACTACCCGCCAAAAGATAAACTCCAAGAGATAAACTCTCAAAGTAAACTGGCCAATTTTTGAGTCACGAGCAGATATAGAGAGAGACGGCGTGGGGTGGCTCGAACCCACCCCGAGAAAGCAGCCGCCCTCGACTTCTCCTCGCCCACACCTCCGGCCAGGGGAACTTCTTTGGGAATTCCGGCTGCAGCTGCACAACTCCTCTATCTTTCTCTCTCGCGCGCGAGAAGTTCGCTCGGCGAACGCGTTCTTCCCTGTTTCCGTGCTCTTTTTCGGCGAGGAAAATAAGTTGTTGGGAAGTTAGTCGAGGGGAAAATAATAAATATGGAGGGTGCAATCGCGGAAGATTTGCCTAATAAACCGGCTCTCGTGAATTTAATACTCGGCTATCGATGAGAGTGCTAATCGGCTTAAACATTCCCTATTAAAAATTCATTAGAGGATTATATTTGGGAGAAAATACGCAACGTTGTATAAAAGTCGATACTTAAACAAGGTGAGATTTATGTGGTTTATATACGTAAATTACATTAGGATCAGCTGGATCGGAAAAACGATCATTGTAGCAATTCATGATCCTACAAGTTATGATACGCTTGAGTACATGTAGAAAAATACCAAGACATTCAATGTTCAAACAAATTTCGGTCAGTAAAAGTTTCGATTTTTATGATTAAATTATTGAAATTGACTTTTCAAAATTTTAACCTGTAATTTTAACACACTAATTTTCTCATACCTGCGTTTTAGTCTCCTCGGCAATAATCCCATCTCTCCAAGCTCGTTGTATTTGTCATATGTAATCCTTCCTATGGCTGTATTTTCATCTTCTTTGCCTTTTTGACATATGGCGAGCGTTGTTAAGTAAGCAGTAGTATTTTCTGAATATGAGAAGTAATATAATACTTGTATTACTTTTACATTAAGCATACAAACCTACTCCATGCCTTCTTACTGGTTGTATTTTTGTATCAGTACAAACTGGGGCATCAACATTTTTCCTTGGAACTGAGGAAGGCACAGCAGATAATGTTAACTGTTTTAGATCCTCAATCTTTTTGGGAGAAGTGGTTTGAACAGACCTACAATAATTGTTATTAATACCATTACATATCATATAACACTGTATTTACATTAAGACGTACCGGTAAGTCTTTGATTTCAATCCACGGGTTTATAGGTTAGGTTTAATGCACTGAGCCACTTCCTATGACGCTTTCATCTTTAGGAATAATGTGAAAACAGGCTTGTCAGCTTTCACTTACACAATGTTAACACCATATCGATAAATCGCGCCATATGAACAATAGTACACTCAGGTACAAGCCGAAATATAAACAAACGAGAATGTTGACAGCACAAAATGCTGCTTGGCGGATTCTCAAAACACGAATTCTTCATTAAAATGTGAAAAATATACCTCAGCCACAGTGTGCGCGCAAACAGAAGGAAAATGTAATAAAAATGTTGCGTGGCTACTAAGAGAACAAAAGGTTGCGTTTTAAACAGTTAATTGTATCTTGGATCTTTGTAAATACCTCGACGAATCACAAATCTTACAATTCTACTAGAGAATGTTTAACTATGGTTTCAAAAGTGCATTAAAAATTTGACAAGTTCCTTAGAAACTTTTCAAATTTACCTGAAACTTCGGTTTTTGTTGAAGAAATATTTGAATTTACATTTTAAAATAATTGTAATTACTTTGAAGGTGCCATTATCAAAAGTTTCTCAGGAAATTCTGTGTCGAAAGTCTATTAAAAACATATTAAAGTAATATCTATGTAAAATGTAATATCTTCCTCAAGGTGGTGGCAACTTCCTTAAAAAAGTATTAAAAACAATGCAATTGCCACGAGTAGCTTAGAAATTTCCAAACATTCTTTAAAACATCAAGTTTCTTATTTAAACCGTCGTGTTTTCCATTAAACAATTGGAAATGCAACTCCGCAACTTCTTTAATTGTGCAAGGACGTATTTAAAAAACTCGAAGTTATATTATAAACACAATTGTAATTATTTAAAAAAGTGTCACTGTTACAATTTTCTTTCAAATCTTGAACTTCGATTGGTATTAAATCTACTTTAAAAGCTTCATGAGTTCCTTTTCATGCATTACATTATTTAAAACTAACTGCAGTTCATTAAAATCTACATAAATACTTTAGAAACCCAATTTCTTTTACAACTTCATATTAAATAAGATCGAGATAACTTTAACTTGGTTATTTGACTGTGTAACTATAAACCTGTGATTTATTCAGTGAGAATCTAACTAGGAATAAATTCAGTAAATCAAAAACAGTATTCTTGATGGAAATATGCTCAGACAGGTCGATTAGCATTTTGAATTGCGCTCTTTTCGATGGAGGAAAATGTTATACAGCGTGTACCAAATTTGAAATATGACGTCATCGACTATTTCGTTAAATGGCAATAATAATTTTTTATCACAATTCTTAAAGGGTATATCAAGTCATACATGCCAACCAAATATCAGATTTATATTCCTCTTCGTTTAAAAGATATTTAATAAACATCAACTAATTCGAAAAAAGATGGAATCTGATTCGACTCAATGAAATAACTCAGGCGTTTTAAAAATGAAACGTCTAGAGGTATTTGTTTATCATTTGTTGTCAAACTGGTTTGATGTTGCCAATATCAAACAAAAAAGATAAAGAAAACAAGTAAGCTGAGTAGCATCGTATCGAGCGAGGATAGTTATCAGTTTGTCGTTTTGTAAGAAACAACGTTTATTGAAAAACTGAACAAAATGCCGCACTTAACTGAAGGCCACAAGATTGAAATTCAATGATGATTGGCTACGGAGATAACCCAAGAACACAAAATGAAGTTATTCATGTATTCAGAGAGAAGTACCCTGATTTACCACCCACATCGCAGACTACCATAGGCAAGATTGAATAAGGGTTTCAGGAAAATGGGTATTTAAGAAAAACAAAAAATCATCGTCAGAGTGCCCTCAATGAAGGTGTCAAAATGAATGTACTCCTCTCTATTCAAGAAAATCCTCATGTGCCCATTAGGCAGATAGCTAGGGAACTCAATTAGCCTGTCTTCGGTGAAGAGAATTCTTCAAACCGAGAAATTTCATCCTTATAAAATGACAATCCTACAGGAACTTATCGAAGATGATCCACATAGAAGACTTCAGTGTTGGTGATCGAGTAATAGGACCAACTTTCTTCCAAGGAAATCCCAATGGAGCTGGATATTTAGAATTCCTACAGGAAGAACTAGTTCCAAATTCGGCTACTCTGTTTCCTGATACGGATGAAGCCGATATCCTGAACAGAAACATCTGGATTCAACAAGACGGTGCGCCTCCCCATTTTGCCAGACCTGTCCTTGGGTACCTGGATGATGTATTTCCAGGTAGATGGATTGATAGAAAAGGACCTTTAAATGACCTCCCAGGTCTCCAGATTTAACCCCAATGGACAATTTCTTATGGGGGTACTGGAAAAGCAAATTTTTTAAGACCAAACAGCTGGAAACATTGAACAGTTACAACAACGAATAGGACAGGAACGCAGGCTAACTTCCGCCCAAGTAATTAGAAATGTTCAAAACGAATTCAGTTTCGTTTACGATACTGTCAGTTAGTTAATGGACCACATTTTGAGCGTTTATCGAAAAAACATAATATTTGAATTGATATCAGATAGATCAGTTGATCAGATTTCTTCATTTTCGAATTAGTTGAAGTTTGTCTTTTAAACGACAAGGAACAAAAACTTGATATTTGGTACGCATCTGTAACTTGATATACCCTTTAAGAACAGGTATAAAAAAATTAGTATTGCCATTAAAAAAGTAGTCGATACGGTCATATCTCAAATTTGGTACACGCTGTCTAACATTTTCTTAAATCAAAAAGGGCGCAATTCAAAATAATAGTCGAGCTGCTCGAGCATATTTCCAATAAGAAAACTAGCTTCGATTCAATGAATTTATTTCAAGTTAGACACTCGTAGTGTCCAATAGGGTGAAACACTCAATTGTGAAAATAATTAAAGGGATTACTATCTGAACTTGTAAAAGATGCGAAAATGCACTTCGCATATGTTCCAAGCCAATTTCAAATGTAATTTAAAAATACTGACCGTTAAAAGATAATTGTCCATTGGATGTAGTCTTTCATCTTTAAATTTGTTCGCCATTGCACCATTAAAAGACAGTCACGTTTGCCCTTTTGCCTTTTTACATAGATGTCGCCAGTCCTCGCCAGACTTACCTAAAAGGGAATGAAAACATGTATTAACAACAACGAATCATAGAAAATTAAAAGAAATAGCGTTTCAAAAAACAAAACAAAATGAACTCACCTTACAAACAGCTACATCTGTCCTACTGCCCTTATATGAAGTTCTATGCCATTGTCGAGTTAATACTCACCTGAAAAATATTTCTGTTGCTATACATTAACCTCTACTAACATAATAATTATATTAAAAAGGTTAAAATCCTTTAGAATTAAATAACGAAAATATTAACCGTTTGACAATGACATCTAGGCATGAGATCCTCTGCTACCGCTGCTCTACCAAGGTGCACTTCACTGTCACCCAAAATGTCCACCACACGACACCTGAAACAATAATAGCATTACATCATTAGCAATGTAATAAAGTGATACATATACATGTATGATACATATACTCATACATATACTTGTATGATATTAAAAATGGCGCCCACTGATAAAACCAACACCCAAACATGCAAATGCCACTCGAAAATATTTGTTAATTTTGTTATTTGTAGTGGGTGAAGTTAGTGATTTTAACAGACCCAAAAACGTTCAAAGTCTCAGTTAAGTAGTTATTATCTGTAACACAAATGGCAATATAGCATCACAATTTAAAAAAAACCCGCTGAGTGAAAGGGTTAAGTGGCTTATAACTGTAATTAGATCCCATGAAAGGGAAAATATGCAGAGAACTACAAAGTGAAATAAATAATTTTCTGTTGATTAATAACTCTCTTCTTCAATGAGGTAAAACAGATGAACATAACCGATAAGCGATAAAAACTGGAAATATACTGCTGTTACCGAATTTAAATATAAATAGATTTTGATCTATCTCAAAAAGAAATGATAGTAGAATACATATAAATTATAAAGTATTGCTGTGAAAATGTCTTGAAGAGAAATGGAATGTTCCCAAAAATGTGGATGAAATTGATTTAACAGACATGAATGTTGAAGCACTAATTAATGAAATTCTAATTTATTTTAAAAATCCACTAGAAGCAAAGAAATAAGAACATATTGTCCTCGAGAAGACTGAGTCAATTGTGGATTATTAAAATCAAATGAAATTAAAAATAATTTAATCGAGCCTGGAACAATTGCCTCAATAATATAGATTTAAAAACTGAATATACAAGATATACGTAGAAACTACTAAAATTAATTTCAAAATTTAAATACACCATAAAGAAAAATAAGAGTTAACCAGTTAAGTTGTGATTGTAAAAAAACTTCGTTATCTGTCAATAAAAAAGAGGAAAAAAAATTTAAAAAACCATCAAAGAAAATTCGGTTTTCTACCGTTTTCTCGGAAAATTTGAGGCTATGTTGAACAAAAACTTCAACGAAAGTTTTCCATTTGTTTAATGTCTACAACTTTGCCTTTAGACAATTTCCTTTAGGAGGTCTCGTTTCGTCTAAAATTGTAAAAAATATCTTTCAACCCGTAAACAGCAACCCCATTTCATTATTTTGCATCTAGAGTTTAAGCAGAGCATAATCTAGAGTTTAATTTTTGTTTCCCTACTTCACTATGTATAACCCCCATTATATTTTTCCGCTGGATTCTGTCAGTAAGTGTTTTTGTTCAAGTGTTCCAGCATCCATACCACACCACAAAATTATACAAAATAAGTACAACACCTTCTCCGTTTTTGGAAACTGTTTTCATTATTAATAACTGTTAAGCGCGACTTGTAAAAATTTAATTTTTGTGTTACTAGATTATACATAATTATTACAAAAGTTTATTGCCTTCAATTTTCCGATTTGTAATATGGAGGAAGGGGTATGGACATAGTATAGTCCATTATTTCATATTTCAAAACTTACATTTTCCCAATTTTATTTCTTCATCTATAGCTCTTTTCTCATATTTACTCTATTATTTTCTAATCCATTCACACATGGCAGGCCTGTAAACATCCTATAAGTTTATGACAGTGATGTACTTGGTAACAAACAAATAAATACATTTAAAAAAAATCATTCTCACCGAACGTTAATTATAGATATTACAATTAGCAGATTAAAAAACGTTATTAACACAAAAATCCATGATTCAATGATTAGATTAACTATTAATTAACGAATTGACATATTTACATGAAACATGTAATTTCAAAAATTTCAATTCAACCAATTTTGTCTAATAGTTGTAAATATCACAGTGGAATAAAGCGAAAAACAAAATGATTACCGAGAAACTTTCTTAAAAATTTTTCTCCCTGCGCGAATATACCAGAAACCGACTCTTCCCGTGCATCTACGACACTTATTTTTCGAAAAAATAGGGAAATTTTGAAGAAATTACCAATGAAGCACCTCCGGTAATGAAAACTAACCGAGTTCTCACCCGTTAACTGCACGACTAAATTCTTTATGAGCGAACGATCTCGTTGCGTGTCCAAAAAGCGTGTAAAAAATGTCACAAAAACTGTCCTGCTGCGTGAGTCGCATGCGATAACGGCGACGATAGGCAAAAATCGGTGCGATTTTAAAACGAAACTGAAGCGAAATGATTTTTTAAATGTTTCGTTTCATTCGGATTGGGTTAATTCAATTATAGATGCTAATCCATTATCAATAATTAATACTAGAAAAAGGCGCGTTTTAAAATGAATGTAATTAATTCTAGTCGTTTAATGAAAATAAAAGCCATGTTATTGACAAAAAACTAGACAAAATGGGTATCACTAGTCAAACAAAAAATAAAATTTATGCTCAAACCCACAATGCATATACTCTACACATTATTACCATTCTTAACAATGCATTTTTATGTGTTAATACTTTTAAAAATTTTAACTCGGTAAATTATAAAGGGAATGAGTCCCGTTTTGTCTTGGTTTCTGGAATCGCTGATATGATATCGACAGCGCCCTCCATAGTACGTGATGCCGAGCACGGCTAATTTTTACTAGTAGTCCAGTCATCAGCCATTTTCGTGTGGAATTTTGGGAATCAAGATCGATTTCTTTGAAAATTTGGATTTAGGTAGTATTTATAATCTTCTTCAAAACTGGACTTATGCCGAGGTGTGGTTTATCCCTAGGGGTGGAAACCACCTCTTCAACAATCGCAGCTGCAACGGGAGGATATTCAGGAACAATCTCAGCTCCAACAGGAATATCATCAGAAGCAATTTCAGATCCAGCAAAAAGATATTAAGGAACAATTGCAGCTCCAACAGGAGGAGGAAGATCCTGAAACAATCTCGGCTTCAGCAGGATTATCCTCAGAAACAATTTCAGATCCAATAAGAAGATATTAAGGAACAATTGCAGCTCCAACAGGAGGATATCCTGAAACAATCTCTGCTTCAACAGGAATATCCTCAGAAGCAATTTCAGATCCAGCAAGAAGATATTAAGAAACAATTGCAGCTCCAACAGGAGGAGGAGGATCCTGAAACAATCTCGGCTTCAGCAGGATTATCCTCAGAAACAATTTCAGATCCAATAAGAAGATATTAAGGAACAATTGCAGCTCCAACAGGAGGATATCCTGAAACAATCTCTGCTTCAACAGGAATATCCTCAGAAGCAATTTCAGATCCAGCAAGAAGATATTAAGGAACAATTGCAGCTCCAACAGGAGGAGGAGGATCCTGAAACAATCTCGGCTTCAGCAGGATTATCCTCAGAAACAATTTCAGATCCAATAAGAAGATATTAAGGAACAATTGCAGCTCCAACAGGAGGATATCCTGAAACAATCTCTGCTTCAACAGGAATATCCTCAGAAGCAATTTCAGATCCAGCAACAAGGTATTAAGGTACAATCGCAGCTACAACTGGAGGATATTCAGGAACAATCTCGGCTTCAACAGGAATATACTCAGAAGCAATTTCAGATCCAGCAAGAAGATATTATGGAATAATTGCAGCTCCAACGAGGGGACGTTCAGGAACAATCTCAGCTCCAACAGGAATATCCTCAGAAACAATTTCAGATCCAGCAAGAAGATATTAAGGAACAATTGCGCCTCCGACAGGAAGATATACGGGAAAAATCTCAGCTCCAACAGGAATATCCTCAGAAACAATTTCAGATCCAGCAAGAATATATTAAGGAACAATCGCAGGTCCAACGGGAGGATATTTAAGAACAATGTCAGCTCAAACAATAATATCCTCAGAAACTATTTCAGATCCAATAAGAAGATATTAAGGAACAATTGCAGCTCCAACAGGAGGATATCCTGAAACAATCTCTGGTTCAACAGGAATATCCTCAGAAGCAATTTCAGATCCACCAACAAGATATTAAGGAACAATCGCAGCTACAACGGGAGAATATTCAGGAACAATCTCAGCTCCAACAGGAATATCCTCAGAAACAATTTCAGATCCAGCAAGAAGATATTAGGCAAAAATTGCGGCTCCAACAGGAGGATATCCAGGAACAATCTCTGCTTCAACAGGAATATCCTCAGAAGCAATTTCAGATCTAGCAACAAGATCTTAAGGAACAATCTCAGCTTCACAGGAAGATCCCTCTCTCGTACGGCAAAATTGCCAGGAACAACGTCAATTTAATTTTAATTATTAACTATTAATTATTAGTTAATTAATTATTATTGATTAATTAACTAACATTTTATAGATGTTCATTTATTGAGTATTATTTTCACGTTTTTTAATAGTTACTATGTAATTTGTCAGATGATATCAAAGACGCATGGATTTGAAGCAACAGATTCTTACTATATAATTGTACATTTTACATTAAAATTACATTAAAAACATTACAAACAGGTTTTAATTAACGAAGGTATATAAAATGCCTTCATGAAATGGAATAGTTGATAGGCGATATTGTCCAGATTCAGTCGTTCATCAGATATCATCCATATGTAAAATTTAAGAAGAAACAAATGACTTATTGATCTGACGCTTAACTTTTTGTCTAATGTTCCTCTAATTATCCAGATTTATCCATACTAAACGTTTAATGAAAAGCCCAGCACAGATGATAGGTTAAAGGGAAACGCTTTTATCCTACATGGTATTTGGGATCAATAGAGAAAAATCGTCTTCCTACAAGCAAAATCCTGAAAAATATGCCTCAGTTATCTAAGGAGACGTTTGATATTGGCGATTTAAAAGAAAGCCTTAGATATGCGAGGGTCGTAATGAAATTAGAGACGATCAGAGGAGGAACGAAGTGTGAAAGGTTCGAGGGTATTTTAATCGTTAACTTATAATAAATTAATTAATAACAATAAGCGGATGATAAGGTCGCCCGTGTTCAATTCGGGCGGCGCAATCATCGGAGCATTAAAGAGTAAATCCTCGCGGCCGGGACGCGAACGTATAACTTAAACATGGGAACAGGGGGGATGAACGTGGGAGCGAAATTAGATTGCGTATACTATATATATACATATAGCACGTCCCTCCCCAAAACGAACAGCTATTTCCAATCGGAGAAATTATCTGGGGAGCGGGACGCGTCGGACCGAGTATTCCTGAACCATCTCTAATTACAAAATTGATTCGAGGTGAATACGACAAGTCGCACTGGCCGAATAAATCCCAGAGGTACTCGCTTTATTAGATCATTGCTTTGCTGCACAATCCTATTACTCACCGACGCCACATGATAGGGTCTTATTTTACCTCGTTCCCAGGTAATTCCCAGGTAGAGCCAGCTTTAACGACCAATTTTCCGCAAATAGTTTAATTAGTCGAAATATTATACTCGGATATCTTGACCCCCTTTTGTATCTGGGCACGAGGATTTCCTGGCAAGGTGTTGCCGATAGATACGTATGGAATTTCGGGAGGAACGGAATTATATTTGGAATATCTCGTCACCCTGCGGTTATGTACATGGTGGACTATTTAGTCCAGGGGGGATCAGTTTGAAAACGGGTTGCTTTTAATGTTTCATATTGCCTCACTAATTTTCGCTTAAATGCCTATTTCATAATGTTAGAAAAAATAATTTTTTAATATGCGCTAGCTTGAAAAATTGCGCTAAATTTATTACTAAGCAAACTGTGAAAAAATCTAAAAAAAAAATAATTTGTTCATTTATAGCTCGTTAGATATACATGTTAGAGGGAAATACAAAAATGAAAAAAGACTTGTAATCAAATCTTACATCTGAAGTGTCATGTTGGAATTATAAAAATTTATTATTTTCCTTATAAAAATGGCGAAACAGAAAGTGGAAAAAATTAGGCATTTAAAAAAAATTGACCATTAAAGTATATTATACCGTTTTTATATTATGCCTCGATAAACTCTTTATGATGACCCAACAGCACACAAAATTTCATCCAAATCGGTTTTTGGACAATAATTTTGTAATCAATCTTTTGTTGAAGAAAGAGGAAAATGGGAAAAGTTCATCGGGAAAAAACTAAAACTTCGTGATACTTGCTGACTTTTTTAAGCATAAAAGAGCGTTCAAATTTTTGAACCCATTTCGAAAAATTCAAATGGGTCGATTTGGACGGCCTAGGGATTTTTTTTGAATGTCAACACATTTTTTGCTTATAAAACTAACTCAATACCTCCATTAATTTTCAGTAAAATTATTTTTAAAAAATTTAATCCAAAAGTACTAGGAGAGACGCACAATTTGAGAAAAAATATGTCAAATTCGGTTCAATGGTTTCCGAGATAGGACCCGTCAAAATTAACCGGTGTTTACTATTAAACGATATAAAATGGGTAATTTTTGGGTCATTAGCTTCAGTGCATTTCAGGTAAAACTTTCCAAAATTTTCGTCCCTCGGAAACCCTTCAAAATTATCGCTGTAGCTTCAATGGCAAAATCAATCAAAACGCATGGTACGAGAGTTGCTCAAAAAATTCCAATATCTCGGATTCTAGTGGTCCAATTTCGATATTTTTTCTTTAAATTGATGTCCCATAAGTCAAGGAGTTCAAATATGTTATTGTAAATAAATAATTATGGGTACACTTTGATCTATAAATACATTTTCTTCTCTCACGAATTAAATAGTTACAAACATTTAAAAAATGTTAAAAAATATAACTGTAACATTACTAATTAATTAGCTGTTTTCCTTTAGACGCGTTCATAGATGATTTTTTGAATTGACAAATTCGATGACATATGTAAAATTTTCATCTAATTAAAAATCGAATTTCCCAGTACATAAACTAATTTAACCATTTTGTTATGAGCCTTAAAGTTGTTTCTCCTCGTTATATTACATTTTTTTAATATATTCCGCAGATATATTGTTTTTGATCGTTTTGTGTCGAAAGTTAGTTAAAAACATTAAATCAACTTGCTGATCTTGGAAACATTCAATTTAACCTCGTCAGCAACATCCTTGTTTTCCTTCTGGATACAAAGGAGCCGTACCATCACAACTTCCGAGCTCCTCCTCTCTGAAGTGTTAACAAAGGTTCGTTTGTTACGATAGAACTATCTGAAACTATGTATTTATTAGACTGTTGACTAATTATCTGGGATAATATTCCCCGTTTGCGCTCACCGCTCCCCTTTTCATCCGATATAAAAATTTAATCTAGTTCATTACGTCCTTTTTGCTCTGCTTCCCATGTAACTCGTCTTCCTTCTTGTATCCGACAAAGGACCCGCGTCTAGTTATTTTATTATTTTTTCTCCGTAAGGAAAATCTCTCGTTTTAGAAACTTTTGTTTGTTCTGTCTCCCTGACAAAAGATAACGAATTCTGTCTGTCGTATGGTACGACATCAAAGATGTAAACGGCGAAAAATCGGTATGACTTACACGCTCTTTTTGTGCCTCTACAGAGGCTTCTCTTTTTTGTGCGGCTGGTTTATATCGTCTTTTATTCGCGGCGTTATTTTCTTCGAGGGGGTCGGCGAGACGCCTGCATTTTCGCGTAATTGCGGATGATTCCCGGTCAAGCTCGGCATGTTATGGGGGAAAAACATCGAAGTGACCGGAAAGGCTAAGGGCTTGTTTCGTTGATGCATGGACGAGACAGATTTTTAATCAAAATGGCGGAAAAATACGGAAATGCATGTCATATGAGAATTGTATATGAAAAAGGTGCTATTATATCTATCAAACCATTTCATAAGCCGTCGTTCTTTATAGCACTATATTTTATTGCTCATTTATTACGCCAAAAACGATTTTATTATTGACGATTAATCTAGCTTAATACTTAAGTCGGGTCATCCACACATCTTCGGAAGCAATGAAGATGTAAATATTTACGAAACGTCTTCTTTTATTGCTAATTTATTACTGACGATACAGGGAAAATGCGGTTTTAAAATAAAGCATGGATTACTTATTGCTGATTTTTCGAACGAAAGAACATTTTCCAATTTTACGCGAGCTTGAAAACGACGATTTTTTTTCAACTTTTGACAATTTTAAAGAAAAATTTAATATGAATATGGAAATTTTCCAAACTTTCAGAAAAAAGGGTACAAAACAATATTAGCTAAAAATAAAAAGAAAATCCGGATTTTCGCTACGTTACAGTCAGGATTTAATATGGAAAATCCGGAAATTCGGATTTTCGCTACGTCAAAATGCATGTAGATAGCTTTGAATACGATCAAACATATCGTAAAGGTTCTGAAGTGGGCAGGGTCGATTCTTGTTCTCCAGAAATCAAAATATCTTGCGATTTATTTACAAAAGTTTTCAAAAAATATTTCTTTACTGTTTTTTCATTAACTGAAAGTTAAATTACAAATTTTCTTAAAGAAGAGACCAAGTTCATTAAAAATCCTACGTTTGATAGAAGTTTTTAGGTGTCCTCTAAGCAAAGTTATGACTATTTTAATATTATACCAAATAAAAAGTACCAAAATGGTCGAAATTGATGTTTTTTGCATTTATTCTTAAAACACTCATAACTGTTTTTCAGATCGTCGGAATTTTTTCTTATGGAGGATAGGTTCTCTTTAATGATATCAAAACAAAAAATGATAAAAGTATAGCAATTTATTAAAATATGGTTGTTTTTATTACTTTATTTTAAAACTTACATTTTGAATCAGAGTACCAAATCTATAAATAAAGTCCAAAAAATCATTCTTCAAGGCTTTCATTTTAATCGTTTATACATTTTTTCAACGATCTGAACCAAAGTTATAAGTGTATTAGGAAAATATGCAAAAAGCGTCAAATTTGCTATTACTATTTTGGTAATTTTCATTTAGTACATTTAAAATCAACATAACTTTTAAATGAATTTTTCATATTAAACAAAAATTTCAAACAATAATATTGTTGCTTGAATTAACCGCCACTAAGCGGGACAATTAACACAGAATAGTCATGTGTTCAAAGACCCGAAAATTTTGGGGTCGACCGATGTAATATTAATTTGGGTAGTCACCTTTAACCTCCGTTATAGGGATGTACCGTGTCTTTAAAATACAGATATTTCTGAAAGTTTGAACCCTCTTCTATAAGTAAAAAATCAGCAACTATCACAAAGCTTTAGTTTTTCCCAATGACTTTATTCAATTTTCTTCTCTTTTAAACAAAAGCTGTATTGTAAAATTATTGCGCAAAAACTATCCAACCGATTTGGATGAAATTTGGTGGGGCGTTGGGTCACCATAAATAGTTTTTCGAGGCGCAATATGAAAGCCGTAAGATCAACTTGAATGGTTAAAAATAGTCTTAAAAAATGCTTACTCTTTTTCCAATTTTTTTGGTAATTCTCGCGATTTCTATGACAAAAATAATGGATTTTAGACCCGATGAACAGAAAATTGGGGGATCGACCGATGTAAATATTAATTTGGGTTGTCACCTTTAACCCTCCTTCGTCATGGGGATTTACCGTGTCTTTAAAATACAGATATTTCTGAAAGTTTGAACGCTCTTCTATAAGTAAAAAAATCAGCAACTATCACAAAGCTTTAGTTTCTTCCCAATAAAATTTTCCAATTTTCCTCTTTTTAAACAAAAGCTGTATTGCAAAATTATTGTGCAAAAACTATCCAACCGATTTGGATGAAATGTGGTGTGGTGTTGGGTCACCATAAAAAGTTTTTCGTGGCGCAATATAAAAGCCGTAAAATAAACTTGAATGGTCAAAAAAAGTTTTGAAAAATGCTGACTTTTTCCCCCATTTTTTTTTTGGTAATTCTCGCGATTTCTATGACAAAAATAATGATTTTTTTTTAAATTTTCACTTGAAATGTACTATGCAAAATTTAATTACTCAACTTTTTTCATCTTGCACTTTCCTCTAACATGTACATCTAACGATCTATAAGTGAAAAAACATGAAAAATTCGTCATTCTTCTAAATTATTCGATAGTTCGTTTTATTAAACTTTTTATTTTATTTATTTTATATTATTTATCTTACTTTTTTTATATCATTTACTTTATTGATTGATATTTATATAATATTAATTATTTTAAATTTATTATTATAAATTTAGCGTAACCTTTCAAGCTGGCGCACATTAAAATTATTATTTCTAAGGTTATTTCGAAGACATTTAAGCAAAAATTAGCGATCCTGTATGAAATATTAAAACCAACCCGTTTTTAAACAGATCTCGCCTGTACTATAAAATGAAAATGCCAAACAAAACTATAACATATCCCCACATGTTTACTAAGCTTTATTACTAATGCACAAGTGAGTATGCAACTGAATTTCTCCCCCTTTTGATGTGATTCAACATGAATTAAGTGCATAGAAAATTCATTACGAGTATCGATATACCAAACTTCTATGTACATCAGCAATTTCAGCTCATTTTCCATAACTACAATGGGATTATTCCACGTCGCGACGGTTTCCTCCGGCACAAATGACAAAGAAATTCTTTTACAGCAATTTAAACCTCGAAAAGAGCAGAGCGAACGACTCACCCAAATTAACAATTAATTAATCCAAATTCATAAAAAAACCTTCTCGTCGGAAGTAATATATTTTACCTGACGAAACGAATTTTCGCCCCCAGTTTTCGAATTCGGCTCGTGCCCTTATCCACGTCTCGAGTGCCCTCTACTACGTGATTGTTAAAGCACAAAGCGCCGTTTTCGGTATGGACCCACCTAAAAACGAAAGCCCTCATTAAAAGTTGGAGAATTATTTGCTCCCGATTACTGAGTAATTGTTTTATAAACTGTGGGCGATTTGAATGGAAAAATGGACGATCCCGACTATTGACAAGGTTTTTTTAGTTTGTGAGGGCTTGGCTGTTTTGGGATACGACTTTCGTCTCATATGGATAATGTCAAGCAGAAAAGTGGACCGTAAACAAGAAACGGGATCACGTCTCGGTAAAGATGAAGTAATGTAAACTATTAAAAACGCGCTGACTACCAAGGTGCGAAATGTTTTGATAAACGACGCACACTATAGCGACAAGCGCGGAAAATACACTAAACAAATACGAATATAAATGTAACGAAGAAAAGAGGAGGAAAGAGCACTCTGCCGGCGAGAAGACCGAGAAATCCTACCGCCCCGAAGATGCTCTCCGACCCGCCTCGCACCACGGATATCGTTAAAGTAAAGAAAATTAGTAAACGAAAATCGTTTTTCTGTTGCAAAATCATTACACAAAATTATTAACATTTTTAGTTATAAACATTTAAGAATTGTTTCTTATTGCTCGAAAATAAAATATTTTTTCGTATGTGGAAAACTGGCATTTTTACGCTAATAAGAAGTGTTCTTGGTCAATATAGGCCAAAGTTAGTTTTTAAAAAAATTCATAAATAATTGTTTATAACTATTAAAAAGCCCCCACACCCGTTTTGAAGTCAAAGGTTCATGATTTACGTAGAAAAATTTTTACAAGGTTTGCTCTTCAACGAGATCCTTAGTGAAGCTTCAAAATTGATGTTAAAATTCCATCATGCATGTGGCATATATTATAAATAAATTATAAAAAAATATACTAAAATGCATAGTGTTAACGAAAACAAAAGCACTTTAACTGTTGATTTTGAACGGAAAATACGCATCATTACACACTTCCCTTATAAATAACTCGGCTATTAAGGAGCGAAATCTCCTTCCATGTTCCACGTCAGAGACCCATGCCATCCCAAGTCACGAGCATCCCTCCCGTAATCCGGCCATGTACGTACAAAAACTTCTCCTTCGGCGCGCTAAGTTCTGCACTCCGGCAACTTTTCCCGCCCTTCGGCAATCCAACAGAACATGGAATCCTAGTCCCAGATGTAGATTATTCTTTTCCCGGAAAGCGAATGACGAACGACCCCCCCGAGCAGGCAAAAACGGGACGAATCCCGATCGGCGGTTCGGTCGCCTTTTCCCCGTGTCGCGGTTATCCTCTAATGGGCGAGGAGGCCCGCTAGAAAGCTACCACTAAATTTTATTTTTCCTTTTTTCTCGATATGGGATGTAATAACGTTCCGGTTTTACAGTTTTTACATGTGACGCCGGGGTTTAGGAGGGGCGGCGTTTAAAGCAACAATTTTCGAATAACGGCTTATAACTCAAAACACCTACGCCGCTCTGTCGGTGAAAAAGCGCCTTCGAGACCGATAAAACGAAATTCAGATAACTTAAGCAATATCGAATAGGACACCAAAGTAATGTTGTTAAAGCTACAGGGTACGCCTTTGTTTCACTTAATTTTCACCTGAAACTATATCTCGACCTTTAAGTGTAATCTCCTACAAGCTGCAAATCATTAGTGTAGTTTCTACTTTGGAAAATATTAATTTAAAAAAAATGAGCCACTCGGAAAATGCCTGAAGGTGGAAGGAAGGATAACTTTCTTAGCGCGCTGCAGTACAAGTAACATAAATTATTAATATTAAGGAAATAGGGCAGAACAGTGCCAATTATACCATTTATAATATACTCCAACTATATTACCACAATTTATAACCGCTCAGGACCTTCCTAAGCAAAAACCATTTTTAAATATTTTGAACTTGACGTTTAAGGCTAAAGTCGCGTCAAGGCGAAAAGGGCCGACCTTTTCTTAAAAAAACGGCGCAAATACGCCCTTCTTCATTGTGAAACACTAGTTCTGGTCATGTAGCAATACATTTTTAGCCTAACCAAATAAAAAAAAAGACAAAGTAATCCGTTTCTGGTTAAAAATCTTTTTAAAATCCAAATTTAGGTAAAAACAAAAGATATTTTTAAAAAAGTATCATTTTAAAATGACGGCGCCATTGTTTAAACGTAGTTTAAATGGTGAAAATTGTAAAAAATGAGTTGTTTAAATGTATTATAAAACATATAAGAGGGGTATTAAAGTATTTTTTACGCTGCTTGAAAAATGCTACATTTTAGACAAGCTAAAAAAATTATAAAAAATTTATTCAAATCATTGCAAAAAAAACCATCGAAATTTGAATTTTCAATAAATAAAGGGAAAAACCTAATTATTTGAAAGCTTACACAGAAAGTTGCCTTTTGCTGTCCTTAAGATTCCCTTAAAATTTGGTTAAAAAATATTAATTAGTTTATGAATTAAAATCAATAATTACTTCGTAGAATATAATTAGTATACATTCAAATACATATTATATTTTGTATCTTGATTGATGGTTGAATGATTTTTAAATACTAAAAAATCATTATAGTATTAATTTTTGTAATGGAAAATGTGCTTTGATATGTTGTTATTAAATCAGTATCATTGCCAACAATTATTATACCTCAATAATATAAAATTTTTATTTCAAAATTAGTTGTTTACAACAAATTAATGAATAATTATTGCAAAAGGGATCATGCAGTTATTATTATCTTCATGTGCTACCCCAAATTAAAAAAGAAACCGTTAAAATCGGTCCATACCCGAGAGAGGGGTGAGATACCCGAGGTATCTCAAAATTTTCAAACATTTTGATACTAACTTTGAACGCTGCTGGATGATTCCCCCCACCACTTGGTACATAAAAAATTTTTGGGAGCACGCTTTTGCAATCGTTATTTATCTTAATAAAATAGATATTTTTCGATATTTACAATGGTCGTAATGAAGCTAAAGGACTGATTTATTTACTCTTGCAATTTCATGTTTTTACGTTGATAAATAAATAAACGGTGAATTTTTAAAAAAAATGGCTGTCTCGGATGAAAATTGTCCTAGGTCAACTATTGTTTTTTTTAATTCGTGAAAAATTACCAGGAAAACAAATATCACAACGAAATTAAAATAAATTTATTCTTTCTAACATTACTAACGAAAAACCTTGTAAACAAATTAGACAATTTTTCAAACTCCATTTTGGGGGGGATTCTTTGAAATTTAAATTTCCGATTGAATATTTTGGAAATATAGATCAAGACGAAAAAATGAGGTCATATAAATTTCTCTACTATAGCAGTAACAATCGTATTTTTTAGGTTGCAAAAACACACTTTTTAAAAACAAATAGAATAATTCATAGACAAATTAATATTTTCTTACCAACTTTTAAGGGAATTTTAAGGATAGCAAAAGGCAACTTTCTGTGTAAGTTTCCAAATAATTTATGTTTTTTTCGATGTTTATTGCAAATTCAAATTTTGATGTGTTTTTGCAGTTTTTTAAATAAATTATATGTAATTTTCATAGCACGTCTAAAATGAAGCCTTTTTCCAAGCAGCTATAAGGAAAAAACCTAATACTCCCTCTTATGTGTTTTTCAATATATTTAGAAAAGTTATTTTGTTGCAATTTTCATCATTCAAACTATATTTAAACGATGGCGCAGTCATTTTAAATAGATATTTTTGAAAAATATCTTCTCTTTTTACCTAAACTTGGATTTTAAAAAGGCTTCAACCTGAAAAGGATTACTTTGAGATTTACGTGCATTAAGATTTTATCTAGTTGGGGCTATTTGTCTATCTCCCTCGCACTCACGTAATACTAATACACAGCGGAATATAGCAGAGAGTGTGAGTGAGAGAGCGTATTCTTGGTGCTATTTTCAATACATATAAAGCTTGTTTTCAATTAGTAAGACCGCGACATTTCTCTCTTTATTGTATTTCTTATTCATTCGATAACCATATATATGTATTTATCGTTTATTATATACAAGCCAGACGTTGTCCTGACCGAAAACTGGCTTTGCCTTTGGGTGAAATAATTGATTTACACAATAAAATAAATAATATGAAATTATCACAACGACATATTTATAAAATTAAAATACAACAAGGCCCCTTCATGCAGGCAACCAACAGTACAACCAAAAGAGAAGCCGTGACTAGGTAATTAGAGGGAATCGATAACAATACTCATGCCTCCACGTGTTTTTTTCGTCAGCGGCGATTCAGTGGCTTTGCCCAATCAGAAAAGAAATTCACTTTCATATGACAATGTAGTTCATACATGTACAAATAGTTTTTTTTTATTGGCTTAAAATATCCCAAATATTATGCAAAATATGCCAGAAAAATTTCAGAACGATATCTTAAGTAGTTTTCAAATTATAACGTAATATGCGTTGCGCGGTCGCTGCACCTGCGCACGCCCTTGAGACTTATCCCCATTTTCAATCATTTGAATCGACGCTCCGAGCGTCTTTTCCTCGCATTTTAGTTTGGTTTGTACTGCCTTGTAGTAAAAAAATTGACGATTAGTCTGTAATTTGATTGTCGTACAGTTTTGGATATCCAAACTTTAAGCGCCTTTTTCTCGAAATATCATTTTTTGAGACTTCGGGCGAGATAACTCAAAAAATAATCATCCTACCTATCTGAAAATTTCAGGACACCCATAATATTGTAATACCTAGAATATGAACCTACCCGACTAGAAATTATTTCCTGTACCCGACCAGGACCCGGCCGGGATTGCTCGTCTAGCACCCGGCAAGGACTGTAACGCAGATGTGCCGTCGGGTCCTGATCAGGACGACCTGACGTGGACCCGACCGGGCATTCCTGGCGTGGACCCGGTCAGGTCATCCTGACCAGGACCCGATCGGGCCGGCGTTATAGGGTGCTAGACGGGCAATCCCGACCGGTTCCTGGTCAGGAAGACCTGACAGGGTCCACGTCAGGTCGTCCTGATCAGGACCCGACGGGACATCTGCGTTACAGTCCTTGCCGGGTGCTAGACGAGCAATCCCGGCCGCGTCCTGGTCAGGAGGACCTGACCGGGGCCACGTCAAGAAAACTTAATTTATATTATACAATATTTTATTGATATCACAATATAATAAATACACCAAAAATCGACATACAAAAGAGACGGTACAAATACAAACATATTAAAGAATAAGAATACATGAATAAATAAAATAAATAAAATAAACAAATATAAACACATGAAATATAAACGATATATACAGGATAAAATAACAAAGTGATAATATACTAAAAAACACAGTACAAATACAAAGAATCGCAAAAAAACTTAAAACACAACAAAAACCAATTTTTTTTTATGCACCCATTCTAATTTTTTGGATTTTTTAATGTAGAAGAGAAAGCCCTCACCTGTTTGCTTTTATCCAGTGGGGACCTCGAAATATCAGTCTTCTGTAAATTGAGAAATAATTATTTTCTAACAAATATTCACGTTTTAGTAAATGAATTACCTCATCACTGTCGTAGAAAATACTCTCTTCACGGTCCTCCGTCGGCCGCAACCTCACTTCACAAGACTTGAATAAAAACTGGTTGGAATAGTAGATTTCGAATTGAAGGGTCGCTTTTACCTGAAGCGTTAATCCGGAAGCAATAATCGTTATGCTAATCATAAATGTCGGTATTGTCAAATTAATAGCGTTGCGAAATTTTTTTGTCAACAACTGCGTAAGTAAAGTATTAAAGATAGAAATAATTTTACAAATTCGTACGTCCTATGATGTTACATGAACTGCTTTTTCGGCACTACTTAGTCACTATCGCGGTAATCGTCATTCAAAGAATTTACTCCATTAACACTGAGATATGTAGTTATGCCAAATTCACTATTTTTTCGCTCTAATTCAATTAGACTCTCGAGGAACAATCTAACTCGTTGGTGAGTAAGTTCACGAATTCGCCTTGCACGGTTATCACACATTTTTCCCTTTGTCTTCTCGAGCATATTGGATAATGATCTAAATAATTAACAAAATTAATTTATATTATTTTATTCCGGCGTTAATACTTCGGAGATTTATTTAATTGATGATTTTCGAAATTAAGAAAATTCAAAAAATCAGAAAATTATAAATATATTTTGTTACTTAGATTTTTACACAATGTAACAGAGTTTTAATTACCTTTAATCACATTTAGTTACACTCAGTGTTTAATTTTGTCACATTCTTAATACGTATATTATGAATAATGGGTGTAATGATAGATTGGGCGGGCATGCCTGGCCAGTGCCTGGTCGGGTCCTGATGAGGATTTGGCCAGGTAATCATAGGCGGGCATGCCTCGCCAGTGCCTGATCGGGTCCTGGCCAGGTAATCCTAGGCGGGCATGCCTCGCTATTACCTGGTCGGGTCCTGACCAGGATCTGGCCAGGTAATCCTAGGCGAGCATGCCCGGCCACTTCCTGATCGGGACCCGATACGTTTTCGGGTTTGCCTACCCAAATTTCTAGTCGGGTACATGTTCGCTAAATTTCAACTCAGAAACTTGAGAAAATGTGGGTCAAATTCGAAATTTTTACCAAAAAATGACACTTTTTGAAAATTTAGATGTATTTGTTATAAATTTTCGTTAGTTTTATCGTTTCTTAGGTTCATAGTCAAGCTTTAGTATTGTTTACCAAATTCCCTTCTACTAAAATGTTACAAGTTCACATGGGAAATCTCTAGAACACCCGCAGATGGCCTGCCTCCGTTTTGAGACGATTTCGGAGAATGCTGATATCTCCGCCATTTTGTTTTTGACTAACACCTCCATGGTAATTTTTTATACTTCAATGTACAGTGTTCAAAGCCTATATATTTGATAAATCTTCCTAAATAAATTTCATTCTTAAAATCGACCCTAAATCATGACCTCAGTTTGTGCGTTTTACATGTATGTCCCCCCTTAATGCGCCTATAATACGCTTCTATACAAACGTTTCAGAAGTTTCAAAGAAAATTGTAAAATTTTAGTGATTTTCTTTTCATAAGGAATATCTTAATTTTACTGCTGTCAAAATTGTGCTGGGGAGCAATTAAATTACTGTTTAAAATCGAGTATTACATCGAAAGCCTTAAGCATTACTGACCCTAGGAAGGTTTATGAATAATTCAAATTCACTTCAAACTTTAAAAAAGCAAATCCAGTGTAAACAGTTCCTCGCGTAAATAACTATTTTTAATCCCGACGAGGAATCCCGGATCCCGACTTCCCGTCGCCCCCCCCCCCTCATCCCGGCACGATAAACATGTCTTAACGCACTTCGTCCGTAGCATTATCAAGATAGGAGCGGAGCCGGGGCCGTTCGAGCAAAGCCTATGTTGTTCTTAAGGGCTCAAACGTTACAAATCCCCCCGCCGAAGAAAAGAATAGCCCTCGAAGTTCCTGCTACCCCTATCTTAACGGCTGACCGAATCCGATGCGGAGGGAACTTACAAAAGACTTTAATGATAATGCTGAAAAAGCCGGGCGACCAGAACGGTCCGATCGTTCGCCCTGCTACGTTTTTGCCGACCCCGGATTATTTAAATGTGTGTTTTTTGGGCTCGCAAACAGACTCGATGAAACCGTAAAATAATAATAATGCTGAGGATTAATAACAACTCTTGTTCGACTCAAGTGTCATGATTGTATTTTGTCAGTTTTGATGTATCACATACAATCATAAAACAACAAAGGGTAAGTTTTCACATTTGGAGTGTCTACATAAAAACAATTCCTTACAAAAAATTTAATTTTGTCATTTAAAAGCGCTCTGGATACAATACAGCGCCTAGTGTCTGTAAATGTCGAATATTAAGCATTTTCAACGAATTTGCGCAAGGAATATAAGCAGGGCCTCTTAAAATCCCTCCTTTTTTGGACAAAAACAGAACATAAAACATATGAACTCCTTTCTGAATTGAGTCTACATGAAATTTCCTAACTTGATTTTACAACCGTATCTCTAAATTAAGGCACCAAAGTTACTTGATCGATTAAAGAATAATTGGATGGTGCCTTAATTGCGAGCATGCGCACACCGATTACACTCCCACAGGAAGAAAAGCATCTCTGTTCTTGACTGCAGTTTGGCAATGAGAGAAACCGTAACAATCTCAGCTCCAAATATCCAAAGATATTCAGGAAAATCTCAGCTCTAACGGGAAGACCTTCTCTAGTACGGCAAAATTGCCCGGGAGCACGTCACCAGTCTACCAAGAGGTTACATAAGATACAAGAGGTAGTGTGTAGGGGTGAGAGGGCGAGCGACTTGTCTCATACTGAAATTTCAGTTAACACTCATTGCTTCTAATGCTCGTTTTCAGGTAATTTCAGGTTTCAGGTTTTTCGGTTTCGATTTCAGTTTTTCAGGTAAATGAGCTCAAATATTAGCAAGCCCGGTAAGTTACTACTTATATGCATATCATTTTTAGCGCTCGTGTACCCCATAAACAGTTGTGCTTGTGATCGTTTACTTTATAGAGCTAATAATTTAAGAGAGATAAAATCTTCACAAAAGCGATGCCGAACGCGTTTACTTTCTTAGATGCAGCTAAAACGCTTGTTTACTTTATGCACAAAGTTCCCGTTTTACGACTCACTCTACAAAAGCGGAGAATTTTACATTAAGAGATAGATGCATCTGCCCATAATTAAACGAGCACAGAGAGGGAGAAGAATATCGCTATTCCTCCAGCCGGCGGAGAGCATAGAATTATATTTGAACCTCCCAGTAAATCGTGCTTCAATTGGTTCCCAGTTTAAACACTAACAGACCGGATTAATTTTTCCCTATCCCGGATAAATATTATATTAGGATTAAAATAGCTGTGCTCACCATGTAGGTGCACGAGAAAAAATTGGACCCAACGTAAGCGTTAAAGTAGAAGGAGTCGATGATTAAAGCCGAGCCCTCAGGTAAATCGCTGAAAATTTCTCAAGCTCGGCCGTCCCCGTTCCACCCGCTAAAAAGTAAAAAATCGCGCCCATAAAAATTCCCGTAAAAACAAACGCGCTCGACCCGGAAACGAACCCTCAGGTCTCGTTCCCGAAGACAAAGCCTATAATTTAAATTAAAACTACCCCATTAGGCGTTTCGGAATCAATAGCGAATGAATTGCGAGAGGGAAATTCCGATTTAATGCCCCTACCCGGACGAGTCTCTAAAAGAAATAACGTCGACGATAAGATTTTTAAATGGTACTATTCAAAAGGGTAGCGAACGGTGGTGAAAAATCGCATCCTAATTATCTCCTCAACGGACTAATTAGGCTCGGGAAAAATATATGCACCTTTCAAGCATTCAGAAGGTCTCGCATAAGTTGCGTCAAAGATATGACATTAAAGTTCCTTAAGGGGACGTGACACCCGTGAATTTTCAAAAAATCTAAATTTTCTTTATGATCGATTTTTGTAGCAAATACCTTCAAAAATAAGAATATCATTATATTTCGGCATACACGATTTAAAAAAAACTAATCAACCCATCGATTTGAAATTTGGATATATTATTTGTCATGTAATTTGTCTGGGATTGAACCTCCGTCCAAAAAGATTTTCTGAAAATTTTCCGAGTTACATCAGATTTTTCCGGGCGAAAATATGTGCTTTTTGAAAAAATGCCGTCATTTTGTTGTTTTTTCACAAAAAACGTTCCAATTAGATTCAATCCCTGGGGATTTCGATAACAATTAAAACCGTTTTTTTGTTTTCTTTTTCAGAAGTTCTAGTGTCTTAAAATCGTGTACGCCGTGATTTTTTGAAGTTTTTTAAAAAATTCCACCGGCCAAAAGACAGCTGGGGAAAATCTAAAAAAAAAATTTTTTCATTGTAAGAATATTATAGAATAAATGTGTAAAGCTTCATGAATGTATCTACTGTTTTTCCCTTCAATTTTCCAATTTTCCAAAATAGAAAAAAACAAAATTCAGGGATGTCACGTCCCCTTAATCAAAGTTAATTAACGTAATGAAGATTCTCTGGGCAGTTTCGCGAGACCGGGAGGAATATTTTAAGCCTTGTGATACGCCCAGTTGAAACTACTGCACCGATCCATAATAATCTTTCACGTAAATTTGTATTATGCTGCAGGCCCACTATGAACACATTTTAGGAAATTAGTCTTCAAGGATAGCGAGGAGGGTTAAAAGATGTTGCCATTGTTTTCTCCCAAATTACATCACAACTACATGGACTGGCTATTGCCAAGTTCAATTATCTTAGATTTACTCCATGCCATATCATAATGAAACTGCGCAAAATCTAAATATGTCCCATCTAATCAAATACGTCTATTAAGCCAGTTCATCCATTTCATAAGTCCGCATTCTTTATAGCACTGTATTTTATTCCTAATTTATTATGCCAAAACCGATTTTATTGCTCCACCCCTTTCCGAACATAAAAGGGATAGTCTGGCTTAATACTTAAGTCAGGACACCCACATCCGTATTTTCGGAACCAATGAAGATGCAATCATTTATCAAACGTTATATTTTATCAATAATTTATTGCTGATGATCAAAGAAGGGCATTTATGCGAAATGCATATTTTGCAGATTTTATGCAGTTTTTTTGTTATTTGCATATTTCTTAATAAGTCGACATAAAATGCATATAACTGGATAATTCATAAAATTATCATGAATCGTTTTAATCTTTACTTTTAAAATTATTGAGAAAAGGTCTAGGAATTCCATAATTATAGTAATACGCTAGTCGCTAATAATAACGTTCCTTTTATGGTCGAGAGAGGCTGACTATTTACCACTACTTTAAATGCAACAATAATTTGTAAATGCGGATATTTTCTCGGAACCGATTTCAGGTATTGGGACTAACATCGCCAGTTTAATTTACTTGAAGAGTTTTAAGTTTGGTCGTGATTGTTTTCTTGAATAGCTCACACCTATTTATTTTTTGTTAAGTGAAGATTTCAAAAGTAAAGTTTCAAGTGCTTCCGTATGGATTATATCGTACAAAGAATTATGCGTCGAAATGGACAAAGTCGATTGCTCTGTTTGCGTTAAAAGAGTAAGTAGAATTATTTATAACTAGTATAATTACAGTAACATTTTAAAAATTCGAACATTATTGGGCGTACTTAAAGCTGGCGGAACGGAGTTAGCACAACACTGATCTGGTAAGTGTATAGTTTGACGCTAATTAAAATGCTTTAATTCAAAATTCAACGCTTCTTTTCTACTTTCTCCCCTTTGGGGTTTTGGGGTCCCCTAAGTACGAAAAACATGTTTTTACAAAAATTTTGAATAAAGCTAGCAGAATATCACTCGAAAAATTAACAGAATGCAAGTCTGATAGGTGCATAATTAGACGCTTATTAATGGCACTAACTACAAATTTAACACTTCTTTTTTGTATAAAAAAGGAGTGTTTTGTTTTCTGCTAACTTTACTCTGCCAGCTTAGTGTACGTTATTATTCGCCTGCAGTTCTATTTAATTAAAGTGGTTAATTTAACTCTATTAAAAATAATTCAGTGATTTTCAATACCAATTTTCATCTAACGATAAAGCACTTTTGTATAAACCACGATTAAATGACTAATTTAATATTTCGTCCTTTTTCTCAGATGCCATGCAAAAGAAAATTCCAAATCGATCAACATGTACAAACGTCTTCTTATGCAGCCAAAGTAGAAAAGATGAAATCTGGAGATAAAGCTCAAATGTCACTACTGAAATCTTTTCCGTTGAGCAAAAATGATGAGAAGCTAAACGAACTACAAGTGTTTAACTGGGATCTTTGTCGTGCAATGGTAGCAGCAAATATTCTACTATCGAAATTATGTGAGAATTTCAAATCCTTCCTTCAAAAGTACTGTAAATTTAATGTCCCTAGTGAGAGAACTATAAGAAGAAATTATGTAGGTTCGGCATATACAGCGGTGTTAAAATAAATGAAATTAAAAATGAGAAATAATTACTTTTATGTATGTGTTGATGAAAGTACAGATTCCGTAAGACGGTACATTGCACATCTGGTGATCGGAGTTCTTAACAGTGAAGTATTGCCAAAATCTTACCTTATTGCGTCCAAACAGTTAGATAAGACAAATGCCTTAAGTATAAGTAGGTTTGTTCGAGAGCAACTATTAAATTTTTCCCTCCTGAAACTATTCCCAGTGACTTCTATTTTTATTATCTGATACCTTTTACGATAAAAGAGCGGGAAATTTGAAAATATTTTACCCAAAATTAAGACAAGTAACATGTGTAGTACATGGTCTCTATAGGGTTGCTGAGGAAATTAGAAAAGATTCCCGTATGTCAATAGTTTAATATCGAGTCTAAAAAACGGATTTCTAAGGTCGCCTACAAAAATACAATTTTATAAAGAACGCTTATCAAACATCCCCCTTTCACCTCAAACTGTTTTAACAAGATGGGGCATTTGGCTGGACAATTTTTGTCTGATTAAAAATTTGATTTCAGAATTGTCGGTCGATAATTCACATTCCCTTTTAAAAGCTAAGGAATTAGTTAAAAATAATTATATTAAACAGCAGCTTTCATTCATAAAATACAATTACGGTTTTATTCCTCAAATTTTAACTAAATTACAGCCCTCTAATTAATTAATTGTAGAAAGCATTTCTTTGGTAAGAGATTCTGAGGTAGGATCCAAGAAATGTCAAAGGTAAAATTGGGGAAGAAATTTTTCAAAAATTTAAAACAGTTGTCGGTAAAAATAACGGATTACAATTTGTTTTCGACGTAGCCGATATTTTAAGTGGCAATTTTAATGAATCGGTATTAGATCCTGAAATATTGTCCAGTTTTAAAGACGCCCCCATTTCATCAGTTGACTTGGAAAGAAGTTTTTCAATTCATAAGTATACGTAAACAGACCGGAGACAAAAGTTTATAACTGAAAATTTTGAGCAACATTTGATTGTTTATTGCTTTTATAACTTATTTTGTGTTTAATAAATTTTGTAACAATAAAAACCATCTCTTATTTCTTGCATATTTGTCATTTTTTTGCATATATTTAGAGAAGCAAGTGCATATTTATGTGCATATTTTTGTATTTCTATATATGCATATTTGCCTTTCTCTGCTGATGATATAGCAAACTGCGATTTCCCGAAATCAACCCTTCAATCCCCAGCAGATTTCTCACCCCCACCCCGAAATAAAGACATTTTCTTTGCAAATCAAAGCGTGGATCCATTCAATACCGTGAACAATACTTGTCGGTTCAAGTATGAATTTTCACGTACAAATTAAGATACGTAACCTTAAAATAAATAAAATTTTCAATTGGATAATCATGCAAACTCAAATAGGCAACGTCGAAGAGGTAAAATCGAATGGCTTAGACGAATGCATATTTTTCTGTGAAATTAAAATTTTCGTATAGAGAAGAGGTAATAGACTAAACCGATACTGATAGAATAGAAATGGGAGACCTTAATGGATGAGACAGAATAAAATATCGATGAATGAAAAGTGTGGAAAATATGATGGCAGAATTTTTCGAAAATCAGCAGAAACTGGGAAAGACGTTGCTTAAGAAGCAAGTCATCCAGTAAACATCCAGACGAGCCTTCTCTACAGATTAAATTCCATGTACAACGAAATGAGCTTCCACTTACAAGTAAAACTCTTGGGAATTTAGCACCCCAATACCGATTATTTTCCATGATTGATATATACAGGTAAATGAAACCGGAATAAATGTATTATTCACACTTGTCAAACCTTCCATGTCACTCATCCCGTCTTTCCTTATTTCTTTTAACAGTAGCCTCCTGACGCACCCGCTGGCACCCTTCAAACACCTGGTTGTGAAAATGAGTTAACAATATTCCGTTAAATCTTACGCCCTTGGTGTATTAAAATTTATGCGAGTTATAAATTGTAATCAAAGAAAATTACTATTACTAACGCCCCACAGACGCACCCCCGGGCACCCTTCACTCACCTAGTTGCGAAAATGAATTAATAGCATTCCATTAAATTTTATGTCATTAGTAATAAAATGTATGAAAGATGTAAATTGTAATTAAAGAAAGTTACTTTTTTACATTTCATTTTTAACAACCTCCGAAAGAATTGTTAGTACAGGCTACATTTACCCATATGAAACACTTAATCCAACGAAAAGTTTTAAACAATTTAATTCCAGTAAATGATTTTCCGTAAGAGATTGCTTACAACCCTTGTATCAACAAGGTTACACCGGATTTAAATGCCAGCTAAGGGTTATCCCTACTCAACTTTGTACTCCCCTGTACATGTTATTTTCATGTCGACCTTCCTATCTGGTTCGTAATAATAGCACAGCGTACGAACATTACCACTTAACCTATCTAACTTATCGCTTCTCCGACTGAGATTTTATAACCAGCGCACAATTTCAAAGTCTACTTTCCTAGGCCCTTACTAGTATTTATTAGTAAACCGTCGAAACGGGAATAACTCCCTCGCCCCGCAATAAAACCCGTCCCGGACATAATTTCTAATCCTGATAGGAACGCACCGGGATAACGCCGCTGTCCCCGGGAACGGTCCCATCTCGAACGTTCTCCTTCATCTCTTAGTATGCATCGGGAAACACAGAAAGTCCATTAGGACCATCGAAGAACTCCCCCCCCCTCTCTCTCTCTATATATATCAACAAAAAGGAGTTTTGTGTGACACTCTCCCAGATTTGCTTGATTGTTTTATTCCCGCATTCGATGAAACTTTGCTGATCTTTCGCGCGAACAGAGAATAGTTCCCCGAAATTGGGCGTGGGAGGGCGAAAGGGAGAAAAATCGCGATAAGGGTTCGGTCGGTGAATTAAACATACAGTAGTCTGGGGAAATGGGTGATTAATAATAATAATGTGCTCGAAAACGGGTAATAGGTGACACTTCTGATCTGACCTGATGTAATGCTAATTTAAAAAAAAAACCGGATTTTTTGGAAGAGGATACATTTGAAGAGTTTGACAAATCCAAGAGGTTGATGTCTCACCAAGATTTTTAAGTGTGAAACTTTATAAAAATTCTTTAAACAGCCGGGTCATCCATTTCACATGTCAGCATTCTTTATATAACTATAGTTTATTGCTAATTCGTAGCTAATTACGCCAAAAACATTCTGAAATAAAGGGGATAATCTGGCTTAATACTTAAGTCATGTCACCCACCCCCGTATCTCCGGAAAAAATGAAGATGCAAATATTTACCAAGCAGGGGCCAGGTGGACAATCTTCGGGGTAGGCAATATCTCCCAGGAAAAAGCGAGGAACCCCTCACTACTAAGCATAAGTCCCTTCATGTGAAAAGTGCGACTAGGTTAAGACCTTAAGCAGCGGAGTAGCCCAGCTTCATTCATTAGCAGTTCACAAATGAGTAAATACGTACAACTAAAAAAGGAACAATGATGTAAACCTACTTACACTGCAAATATACTAAACGCCAAACAAAGTTGCGCTCAAGTCATCAGCATTTTATCACATGTCTATTTAGGGTGTTGTCAGATTTTCGGGAATCTCGAAATTTTTCGCCGCACTTATTCAATTATTGAATTGCTGGTTGCATAAGCAACAGTAATTAAAAATGCGTTGTACTAGTTTTTAAGTGAAAAATCAGTTTATTATAAAAATAATTTATAAAACAAGGAAAAACTTGGTATTAAATTTATAGAACTAAACCATGGTAATACATTTTAAAAGCTACAATGTAAAAATTAATCATGATTAATACAATGATGTAAATGAATCACAAAACGTAAACATAACCTTAAAAGACCTTCTGACGGTCGATATAAGGTTCGATTAAATCCGGCAACGTAGCACGGTACCTATTTTTACACGTTGCCATTACTTACTTGTTGATTAATATTTTCAGAAAATTTTAGATGGCCGATTCTTTAAATTCAATGAACCAAGCTAATGCCCATACATCATGTTACTAAAAAACATTTTTTTAGACATATATTTATATTTGATTATTTGATCACATTTTTTTTTCCAAGAAAAATGTTTAATGTTTATATAATATACGTACAATACGATACAGATACGTTACCGAAAATCTGGCAACATTCTAAATCGACCTGTGATAAAATGGTGATGACGTGAGCGCAACTTTGTTTGGCGTTTAGTATATACAGGTGTATTCTGTGAAAACTTCGAAACCTTGGCAAAATCAAATATAGAGGGCGCTAGTTATAGTAAACCATTAGCAAGAAAAAAGTGACGAATTTACTTCGACACAAATGAAACATAGCCGGCATACATCGGTACATTAAATAGGCACAAAGACACCAAATCATTTCTGTTCAAGACAAGCAAAGCGATCAGAAGTACACTCTCAAATAAAAACAAGGAAGGCAAGAAGTACCGAGAGTCATAGAAAATAGGCTGAAAGATCACAAAGATTTTTGGCATCAACTGTAAACTCTTCAATAGGAAACAAGAAAATATAGAGCGAATAGAACGAATCAAGCTGATTCTAGAAAAATCAAGGGAACCATGGAAAGTTGCATAAGAGGATTATAAGGACAGTAAGAGATACTTAGCTAAGGCACAATGGGAAAAGTAAATATCAGACAGGTAAGAGCGAAAATATGAACAACGCAGCTGGACTAGAGCTTTGAAAGAGAAATATTAAAGGAAAAAACAGCCTAGTAGAAAATCGACATAAATAATGAAATGACGAACTGTATATAATGTACTATAATGAATTTTCCTCGTCTTATCGGCCATCGAAGGCAATGGAATCTACGAGAATGTTCGGCAGACTCTCCGGCACCAGCGAATTCTGAGAAATCATTTAATGAGCTCGAGAAGGATCTCGAACTAGGCACCGTTAGAATATACAAAGGCGACCGAGAGATAAGCGGTCTCTCTCGAAATAAATCTACGTAAATTAATTAGTATAAGACCGTATAGTGTTAGTGATAGTAAAATAAATTAGGAATAATTAGTCATAGTTAGTGTTATTAAATAATTAAGAACCGGAGAACGTAACAGTACGTATATGGCACATTGTTGAAGAGGATCTCCTCAGCTGGGAATATTAGTCCTGGATTTTTGAAGAAGATGAGGCAACACTGACAGTGAATTCTGACCGGTGCGTGGACATGTTGGAAGAATTTTTCCCTCGACTTGAAGAATTATATTAAGGGGACGTTTGGTTTTAACAAGACGGTGCAACGACTCACACTTCCAGGACCCAATAAGGGTCGACTTGGACTGGCCAGCGTGCTCCCCCGATTTGGTCCCTTGGGTTTTTTGTGTGTGGTTTTTTGACAACCCCCGTTTATGCCAACCGTCCAAGGACGCTAGAAGATCCCAAGGCCCATATTCGGGCAGAAATTGCCAACATACACGCTGCCATGCTGGAAAGGGTTATGACAAACACCAGAAATCGGCTTATTCGGTGTATGGCCAATGGGGGGCGTCACCTACCTGACATGACTTTTAAAACTGTGTGAAACAAAACATTACACCTAAATGTACCTATATTATAAAAAAATCCAATTCACAAAATGGGTTTCATTACGAAAAGGAAGTTATGGTGCCGCACCCTGTATAATGACAATTAGCAGAAATTTGTTTGGGGAATATCAAAAGTGCCCGTTATTAGGAGGTGTCCACTAGTGATAGTGTCCGCTATAAAAGGTCCCACTGTATTTAACGTTTCACACTCATTTCGAACATATCAAATAATTCCGAAGTAGAAAACATAGTTTTTCTCGGTCGTACTTTTTTTACTTAAGAGGGGACATACATGTAAAAATTGATTTTTTTATTGGCTTAAAATATCCCAAATGTTATGCAGAATATACCAGAAAAATTTCAGAACGATATCTTAAGTAGTTTTCAAATTATAACGTAATATGCTTTGCGCAGTCGCTGCATCTGCGCGCTTCCTTGAGACGCGCTCGCATTATTATCCCTTATCCCCATTCTCGACCATTTGAAACGAGGCTCCGAGCGTCTTTTCCTCGCATTTTAGTTTGTTTTGTACTCCCTTGTAGCAATAAAATTGCCGATTAGTCTCTAACTTGATTGTCGTACAGTTTTGGGTATAAAAACTTTAAGAGCGTTTTTCTCGAAATATCATTTTTTGAGACTTCGGGCGTGATAACTCAAAAAATAATCATCCTATCGATCTGCAAATTTCAGGACACTCATAGTATTGTAATAGCAAGAATATGAACCTACATGTTCGATAAATTGCAACTCAGAAACTTGAGAAAAAGTGGGTCAAATTTGAAATGTTTACCAAAAAATGACACTTTTCAAAATTTAGATGTATTTGTTATAAATTTTCGTTAGTTTTATCGTTTCTTAGGTTCATATTCAAGCTTTAGTGTTCTTTACCAAATTCCCTTCTACAAAATGTTACAAGTTCACATGGGATATCTCTAGAACACCTGCAGATCGCCTGCCTCCGTTTTGAGACGATTTCGGAGAATGCTGATATCTCCGCCATTTTGTTTTTGACTAACACCTCCATGGTAATTTTTTATACTTCAATGTACAGTGTTCAAAGCCTATACATTTGATAAATCTTCCTAAATAAATTTCATTCTTAAAATCGACCCTAAATCATGACCACATTTTGTGCGTGTACATATATGTCCCCCCTTAATGTCATAATTGGCAGAAGTTCTGATCACAAGACCCTCTCGACTTACCGAAAATAATCCAGAAACAATAAAGTTTAATCTAATTTTATAAGATATATCCATACCTCCCTTAACGAACCGTCATTGATCATCTGCCAGAGCTGCGGAGGAGCGAGGCGAGACGGTCGAAGGGATGCAGATGATAAATTTTCAATTTGGTGATTGACTTTTGACAAATAAGCCGCCGAGATACTTTCCACTGTTGCTGACTGAATCAAGGGGCTTCCGCGGATGGTGCTAATAGGATTTTCGAGAGAAAGACCAATTCCAAGTTCCAATTTAAATAATATAATATCTGGGGGTATAAAATTCTACTTGATTTCGGCTCAAAGGGAGCGAGAGGTGAAGAAAAGAAAGGGGGAGAGGGAAGGTTCGTGCGGTTCGCAATTCGAGACGGCAAGGGAAGGGGAAGTTGGATAGTTGAAGGTGGGATCGAGATGATTTTTTGCCGAGTTCGGGAAAGTTCAGGGATAATGGATAAGAAAACCGGGATGATTTCTTTCAAAGTTTAATACTTTTGTTTCCTTACTTTTCTACCAAGTCTCTGATTAGTTAATTACCGCTTTGTTTTATTAACTTTTTATGCAGAACTCTGAAAACACTGTTGGGATAATAAACTCTTGCAACTAATGTATTTTTTAATTATACTTGTCTCTCTTGCTTAAGGAAGTTCAGGTAACTGTTTATCGATAAATTGAACGAATGATAGTTAAGCCACAATCAATTATTAGGCAACCAGTTCTTGAAAATTGAGCAAATTTATCCTTCTTTTTATCCTTTTATCCTCCCTCCAGATTATAAATATTCTACGCACTCCCCTCGCTTTCGTATTTTAAACTCCCCAGACTACATAAATCAAGTCAAGACTAACAAGCTTAATTGTAAATTCCCTATTCTCCGATCAATGAACGATCAGTAAATTTCGCTGACCAACCACGGATTATCATTCCACCTGCTCGATTCAACGATCCTCTTTCAAAAATTCGTTCGCGGTATGTACCTGGCTTCCGGAATAAAAGGTAAACAGGGCCAGTAAAACCCTTCTTATTCTGTGGGGCCTGCTGTTTTCACTTCTCACACTTTAAATTTTCAGGAAGGGTTTGTAATTTTTTAATCTATACATAAAGCAAAATTGAGCGAAATCGGCTCAGTAGAACGATAGTTATTGCTTGTTTTGTGGGTAATTATAATATGAGTAATAGTAACTATAAGGTGTGAACAGACTGCATAAGTACTCCTTGTTTTGTTGGAATTGATACCATAGCACCTTGTTTTCAATGAAAAGACGTGCCCGAAACAGTATTAGATGGTTTAAAAAGTAGATAGCGCCACTCTAATAAGAACGTAGGTTTAGTTAATTTCCTACATAATTTTCAGTATGCCTTGCCTGTTTAGTAAGAACATAATGGTGTGCAAAGAGTAATATAAAGCAGAAATGCATCATTTGTCAATATTCTACCATGGAATTGGATGTAGTTGAGAATTTCTACAAAATTGCAACTTATTTCGATATAAATTTCTTTAGATTCACTTTTTTTTAAATTGTATACCACTTAAAGGCAAAAAATCGTCAACTAAATGCCCTCACCCACAGTACAGTTTGCCTTGTTACGTTTAAAATTGCTATTTTATTTCAATCTGGTATTGGTAACGCCACCTAGCGAACAACAGCGACTTTCCCAGATCGATCATACTATCCGGCTCTCTTGTCTACTTTATGTGTATAAGGATCGAATACATGGAGCATACAATCGTAGTCTTTAGGCTAATTCCATTGTACAACATTTGTCATCGTTATGGACAAGAAATCCCTGATTTGTTTTGAATCTGTCAATTTCTATGGTTATTTTGAGTGTAACTTTCACCACGAAGAAGGGGTGCGAAGCACCCTTAGGGCAAAGGCACACTTCGATACGATATAACTATTGTTTTCGGAGGCATTCCCCAGGTTTACTCAAAGTTTCACGTCAATCGGTTCAGTTATAAGAAATTCGGAGGCATAAACCATGAGTAACTAGACTAACGATGCTGTTGTAGCATGGGTTGCATAAGGACCGCCCGTAGCAGGTGGCGTTCTATGAGTTTTGCGGAGGACGTCCGGCAACGCCGGGAACGTCTGGCATTGGTCATTAGAAAATCGTCACTGTTATGAAATGGTTACTGTGCGGATGTTCAATAAAAGCTTTATATACTTTATCGAATGAGTTTAAATGGAAGTAATAGTACTAGATAATGGAATTGGTGGGAAAAAATTACAAAAATTTTCTCCAACTTCGAAAACAGCCAAAATAACCATTTTTGATGCACGTTACCTCAAATATCTCCGAATTTTGACGTGATCGACCAATTCTGAGCCTGGATTCGGGAATTCTACGGAATTACTTCGGAAATGTTGTGTAACGACCTTTTTGACGGCGGGTGTTTATCATGCAGTTTTTTGGTACTTCTTTACTTACGTCCGTGAAAAATTTAAAGCCTGTAAAACTGAGAAAAATCCATTTATTTAAGGCAATAAATACTGTACAAGTGAACTTAATTTTTTAATTGCTCAAAAATTAATCACTCCGCCAATCGTCAATGCTATGCTATGCGTGCTAATAATTTGAATATAATTTGACACTTGACAAAAAATTAATTTAGCAGACTCTTAATCCCCCGCTCGATTCATCAAACGTTAATCCCAATTCGAACTCTAATTACTCCATCTGAACAACCATTTTTTAAATTCTGTCGTCAACAATTGGGTAAACTTTTCGAAGGTTAAATTTTAATTTGTACGTCCGTAATCGTATCGTCATGTAAACAATACTGATGGAGGAGGGCAATTAAATTCCTCGGAACGTGTTTGTACTGGATCAAATCGAACACTCTGTAAACAAGAAGAAATCGACTGTGAGCGAGTGGATATATTCAAAATTCATATTCCAGAAAACCTAGCGTTATTCGAAAAGCTGGAAAATTAATCAAGCCAGATATAACATTCGCTGAGCGGCACAGGGGACCGATGCAAACACTCGCGAAAGTGTGATTTTCTTCCTACTTTCATTTAGTACATTTGTCTCTACTTTCTGGGATTGTATTTAATTTTCTCCCGGGTCGAGTTTTATTAAAAAAGGGGGGATATTTATAGTACGCCCTTCTTGCTCAAATAATTCAGTTTTCGCTTATCTCTCACGCCACTCTCGCCAGATCCAATATTTAATGATCGAAGTTTTCGCACAACTTTCACTTGAACAAATTACGGCCGTGTAGTAACCTTTAAATTCAAATCCTGAAAATGACTTTTAAGGGCTTTAAGGGCCTTTAAAGTCGTTCGGAATGTATGGAAAGGGCAAGCACGAGAAGAGCCGTGAAGTTAAATCTATCAAAACAATTTGCGGTACATTAATTCCTCCTAAATTACCAAAAATAATATTGTACGAGGTGGTCCGAAAATCAACTGATAAAAACAAAATGCAATTGTCACAGGCGACTTCCTACCGATGTAAAAAAGCTCACAATATGTGTAACGGCTCCCAAAATAAAGGTAATGCCCTTTGAAGACACCATCTTCATTTCAATGATTATCCAATAATATTTTTAATTATTTTAGTAATTCTTTAATTTATTTAATATTTTATGCAATTACGTTTCCACGATGTTTTTTTAAAGATCAATTTTGGTTTCATTTTTAAAATCGACCCCATATCATGACCTCATTTTGTGCGTGTTATAGGTATGTCCCCCCTTAATTCAAATAAAACGCCCGGTATTTTATGTCAACAGCAGATGTCAAATTTAATTGTCTATTGAATACATTCCTATAGCTAACTCTTCACGTTTTCAGGTAAAATACACATTTATATTTTGCAAACTGATTTTAAGAGATTTTTTATTTATCAAGTAGTCTATAGCGTTTTGACAAAGTGAATTATTATTTATTTATGGTGGCCAGTTATTTAGTGTCAGTTATTCATAAGTGTTTAATTCCATATCGTTTTATTAGGGATAGCGGTAGTTTGTACTCTTGATAATTATTGTGACTAAGGATCCTAAGGGAAAAACTTTTTTTTAAATCAATTACTTTAGCCATTATATTTTATGTCGATAACGTAAGTAACCCTGTATATTCAATATTTACACTTCGAGACGCACTTATAAATATGCTTCGCTAAAAATGGTAAAAATTGGTTTGAATAGTGGTGCGTATTTTCTAGTTTTTCGTCAATAACATGCCATTTATAATCATTAAACTACTAGAATTAATTACATTAATTTTACAACACGCTTCTTTTACGGTATTAATTACCAATAACGGTTATTAGCATCCACAATTGCATTTAAAATTGAATTAACCCAATGTGAATGAAACGAAAACGTTTACAAAATTATTTCTCTTCAAATTCGTTTTAAAATCGCACCGATTTTCGCCTCTCGTCGCCGTTATCGCATGTGACTCATGCAGAAGGACAGTTTTTGTGGGATTTTTTACATACTTTTCGGACAAACATTTGCAGGATCGTTCGTTGCTAAGGAATTTAGTCGAGCAGTTAACGGGTAAGGACTCGGTTAGTTTTCATTAGCGGAGGTGCTTCATTGGTAATTTCTTCAAAATTTCCCTATTTTTTCGAAAAATAAGTGTCGTAGATGCACGGGAAGAGTCGGTTTCTTGTACGTTCTCGCCGGGAGAAGTTTTCTGGGCAAGTTTATCGGTAATTATTTTATTATTTCGGTTTATTCAACTGTCATATTTATAACCATTTGACAAAATAAGTCGAAATGGTATTTTTGTAACTGTTTATTTAATGTCAGTATGTTAATTAGTTAATTAGTAATTAATTTAGTCGTTGAATGACGGATTTGTGTTTTAAAAACTTTCTTAAAATCCTCTAATTGTAATATTTTTAATTAACGTTTTGCGAAAGAGACTGTCTAACTTTATTTATTTATTTGATACTTGGTACATCACTGTAATAAACCTGTATATATGCGTACCATGAATAAATTTAATGAATAAATACAGTAAATATGAGAAAATAGCCAGAGATAATGAAGTAAAATTGACAAAATTCAAGGGTGAACTGTGAAATACTGGACACACATCCATGTGTCTCCTGCATAACCCCTTCCTCCCATATCACAATTAAATTTTGTAATAATTATGTATAATTTTGAGAAACAAAAATTTAATTTTATACAAGTCGTGTTCAACAGCTATTAATAATCGAAATAGTTTACAAAAAACGGAGGCTATATTAGAAATTTTGTTAATTTATTGTTAATAATCAATATGGAAAAATACGTCGCCAGCGCCCCCATATAATGATTCGAAAAATGAAATACGGTATCTTAGTCTACGAATTTTGTATAATTTTGTCGCGTGGATGTTAGAACAGTTAAAAACAAATAATAATATGCAAAGACGCGGGAAAATATAGTAGGGATTATAGTAAAGAGGAGAAACGGAAATTAAACTCAGTTTTCTGCCAAATAATGAAATAGGGTTATTGCTTAGAGGTTGAAAGATATTTTTTACGATTTTCGACAAAACGAGACGTCCTAGCTTAAAATTTTCAATAGTAAAATTGTAAACAATAAAAAAATATAGCTTTCATACAAATCATTTTTCAACATAAGCTCAAATTTTCCGAGAAAACGGCAGAAAAACCTATTTTTCGGTTTATTATTTTTATCTTGTGCAAAAGTTACCCGATTTACATGACACTGATTTAAAGAACTTCTTTTTGGCAGCGCATAGGCCTGTTTCTACTGGAATATAGGAAACAAGTAATTTCCGAAAACTCTCGAAATCTTCCTCCAAAAACATATTTTTCCGATTGTGATATTTTTACCAAATATCTGAGAGTTTTTCTATTATTGTTCATATTGCTGAAATGCGAAAATCCAAAAGAATCACTTTTTGGAGCATGAATTTGTTACTTTATAAGTAAATAATGAATTAAAATTCAAAAATGCGATATTAGAATGAATTTAAATTACAAAAATCAAGGAAAATATCCTTAAATCTTTATAGCAATGCACTATTCCTTACTTAACGTCACCGTACGCTATGTTAAAGTAAGACTCTAATATTGTACATAACCAATAATTTAAAATTTTGTCATTAAACAAATAGTACAAGATAATTTCATATTTGAATAAAGTAATTGGAATATTTAACTATTGTAATTAATTGTTATTTAATGTACATTTATGACAAACCATGAAATATTAATCAATTTTCGCTGCATTACACTCCAGTAGAGGTCCTTTTTCTGTACGACTCTCAGATATTCGAGATTATCGGCGTACTGGAGCTCTTTAATTTCAATATCTAGATTCGTTATTGGCTTTTCATCAATAACCCCTTTTGAATCACGCAAGTGTTCATATATTCGATCTCTATTTAAGCACATTTCATGACGATTACTGCATCAATTTGTACATCTTAAGCCGTGTTTTTGGCAGCCACATCGTTTATTATAGCCGCTTTCGCAGCTGCAGCTTATGCTTTTCAATAATATTTCAGATACTAAATATGAACTTTCTATATGACCATATAAAATGTTGTATGGTAAGTGGCATGTAATTTAATCCATCGTCGCATGACATATGATGTCACAGTCCACCTCATATTGGAAAAATGACAATATTTAACGATCAGCTGAAACGAGTTGACAAGATACGTCATTTAATAATTGTATACATATTTATAATGCATTGCAGTCTAACTTACAATTTCCATAATAACTTTAAACTGGTTCCTAAAAACACTTTGACAAGAGTCAACTACTGGGAAAACCACAAGAAGTGAAAAATTAAGAATAATACACCAAAAGTGCATAAATAACAAATACTGCTTTTGGGTAAATTAATTTGACGATCAGAACTAAGTTGATTATTGCCAACGTTGAATTAACTAAAGAACAATTTGAAAAATTGATTTTAACCCACACATAGTGAACTTGCCATTACTAAAGGACCATGATTTGTTATATATACAGGATGTGCATACAAACAGTAACGCCCCCTGTAATGGAAATAGTTCAACTAAGAATTTATATGACATGAATTAAAGTGAAAAATGAGATCCACTAGAAAGTTTCTCAACTAAAAATGACTTTTTCCGAAGTCCAGTGGTGCTACTCCCTGCAATAGCCTGTCTTTCTATTGAAATAGAAGGAAAATGGCAACGAAAATCTTATTAGCACAGTGTTGATTGCACAAATTTTGTCTAGTCAATCTTGACAAGTAGTTGGAAGAATCAATGGGTAAAGATAGGGACACGACAGATTACATATAATTAAAGCAAGGTATTCTTTGATATCATAACATTAAAAAACAACTGACCGCTGTAAAAACATTGAAGACGCTGGGGTAGAAAAATTTAGCCAATGTTGCTTCATAATGAAAACCCCGGTCTTATCACCTTTTGAAGCTTTCTTTAATATTTCACGCTAGGATTTATGCCGGAAATCAACTGATCTCCACCAGTAAGCCCTATGAACCATTGCTAGGTTATTACATATATAAATTAGAAAACTCCATGTCTCGACTGGCACCACGTTTAATTGAAAGGTACTCACCGTGCGCGCGCACGTCACGTCGGCCCTGTGAAGTTTTCTCCATGACTCCATAACGGGAACCGAAGCGAACGAGGAACACGTCGAAAAACACACTCGCAACTGCGGTCAGAGGGGAAAAACCGACTCAAACTGAGGCACTCGAGACGACACACGCGAAAATGCCTTCGAAACGAGAAAAGTCTTCGACTTAATGAGTGAAAGAGGGGAAAATCGATGGAGAGTCGATAGAAACGCGAAGACGACGCGACGTCCGCTTTGAAACTGACCCGACGCGACGTCGCTAGACGCATACACGTGATTCGCGAACGCGACCCCGATTGGTCCGAGGGGTTCGCCGGCCGAAGTTCGCCGAAAATTATGTCGAATACGCCACCTGTAACTCGTCTATGCGGGCAACTTTTCCTAGGAATTCGTATGGGACGATGCACCATGTACGTGTAAGAGAGAGACGTGGGCAGTTTTAAAGGGAAAAATGTGTTACATTTTTAAAGAGATGTACAATACGATGGTGAGTGAAAGTGGCATTAATTTAGTTCGTACATGCACGTGTACTTTGGATTAATAGCATCACAGGGGAGTTATACTGGGTGTTTCTTTAATATCAGGAAGAAACTTATGTTACGATTCTTTAGAGGGAGATTTTCCATAAACATACGTTAATCATATCCATAATAGAATGGAAGATAACAGATACTTTACCATTATTTCATACTTTTATATTCAGTTATTATCGATATTTCCTTAAATTTCTTCATCCCACTGTGAATTTTGTATTCAGTGAATTGCCGTGCAAACACCTGCCATTCGACGAATTGTGTTTCCGGCTTATTTACCGTTTCCATAAATGTATTGCGACGAATTTACCTAATTTCATACATTGCTATACATGTTATACATTATTACATTTTATTTCTTTCAAGATATGAATTGTTACAATGAAACTACTTCAATGTCCATACGAGGGTAAATCCCAATTTCAAGATACACAGTGACCATTACACACTGACGTAATATTACTGAGATATATAACGTTTTTGAGACTGCTAAAATCACTAACTTCACACACTATACAAACAAGAAAATTAACAAATGTGTTCGAGTGACATTTGAATGTTTGATTACTACTCTTATCAACAAGCACTATTTTTAATATCACTTGAATCACGACAATTTATTAAATTGCTAATGATTTAATGTTATTATTCTTTCAGGTAGTGTGTGATGAACGTTTTGGTGACAGTGCCGTGCACATTGGTGGAGGAGCGGTAGCAGAGGGTTTCATGCCTAAATGTCATTGTCAAACGGTTAGTATCCTTGTTTTTTGATTATAAAGGACCAATGTTTTTAGTATAATTATTATGTTAGTAACGATTAAAATATAACAACAATATAACAACAAAAATATTTTTCATATGAGTATTTACTCGACAGTGGCGTAGAACTTCATACAACGGCTGTAAGACAGACTCTTTGTAAAGTTAGTTCGTTTTGTTTTGTTATTTGAAAGGTCATTTATTTTAAATTTCTGTGATTCATTATGGTTAATACAAGTTTTCATTTCTTTTTAGGTAAGTCTATGGCGAGGTGGTGGTGACATCCATGTTAAAACGCAAAAGAGACTGTTCTTTAATGATGCAATGGCGAACATCTTCAAGGAAGAAGAGTAAGGGAAAATATAACCGACAATTATCATTTGATGGTTAGTACTTCTAAATTATTTTTGAAATTTAATTTTTCTTCTATCTTGTTATTAGGGCTCCGAACATATGCGAAATGTTAAAAATATTTTTTACATATTTGAGTATTTCACCCTAATAATTAAATAACAAATTAGACTTACAAAGATAAATAATTAAACTAAAGTTATATTAATTTGAATTGGAGTTGCAAAACAAGTTGACTCTCTGAAGAATTTATGTAGATTCTAATGAACTGCACTTGGTTTTAAATAATATATAGTATAAGAAATAACTCATAAGGCCTTTATGGTACATTTAATACTAACTGAAGTTCAAGAGTTTGTAAGTAAATATAACATTGACAATGTTTAAAATAATTACAACTGTGTAATTGTGTCCTTGCACAATTAAAGAAGTTGAGAAGTTGCATTTCCAATTGTTTCAATAAGAAACTTGATGTTTTAAAGAATGTTTGGAAATTTCTAAGCTACTCGTTGCAATTGTATTGTTTTTAATACATTTTTAAGGAAGTTGCCACCACCTTGAGGAAGATATTACATTTTAGATATTACTTTAATATGTTTTTAATGGATTTTTGACACAGAATTTCCTGAGAAACTTTTGATGATGGCACCTTCAAAGTAATTACAATTATTTTAAAATATAAATTCAAATATTTTTTCAACAAAAAACGAAGTTTCAGGTAAATTTGAAAAGTTTCTAAGGAACTTGTAAAAGTTTTAATGCACTTTTGAAACCATAGTTAAACATTCTCTAGTAGAATTGTAAGATTTGTGATTCGCCGAGATATTTACAAAGATCCAAGATACAATTAACTGTTTAAAACGTAACAACCTTTTGTTCTCTTAGTAGCCACGTAACAGTTTTATTTCATTTTCCTTCTCTTAGCGCGCACACTGTGGCTGAGGTATATTTTTCACATTTTAATGAAGAATTCGTGTTTTGAAAATCGGCCAAGCAGCATTTTGTACTGTCAACATTCTCGTTTGTTTATATTTCGGCTTGGGCCCTAGTGTACTATTGTTCATAAGGCGCGATTTATCGATATGGTGTTAACATTGTGTAAGTGGACGCTGACAAGCCTGTTTTCACATTATTCCTAAAGATGAAAGCGTCATAGGAAGTGGCTCAGTACATTAAACCTAACCTATAAACCCGTGGATTGAAATCAAAGACTTACCGACACGTCTTAATGTAAATACAGTGTTATATAATATGTAATGGTATTAATGACAATTATTGTAGGTCTGTTCAAACCACTTCTCCCAAATGGATTGAGGATCTAAAACAGTTAACATTATCTGCTGTGCCTTCTTCAGTTCCAAGGAAAAATGTTGATGCCCCAGTTTGTACTGATACAAAAATACAACTATACCCTGTCAAAGAATGAGGCGAAGTAATAAACCGATTATTTCGCAGCTAACCAGAGGCGTTCTTAAAGAAATCAACGAATATTAATAAATGAATTAAAATTGTCTATGTAATGTTGAGTTTCCTTAAAACCGGTATAATTGATTTATTAAAAGGTAGGTATTACGACCGCGATTGTTATCATCTCAGGAACGCTGCCCTTTTTATCTGAATTGTTGTTAACTCGTCATTAATATAACATACTACAATATTGGAAATCGGTATTTTTTATAATATTTTACGGTAATGTTTTTTTTCATACTGTTTGTCTAATAAATCCTCGGGATATGGAAGAATCGAAGAGATATGAACATTTCCTACCGAAGTACAAAAGTGGGTGCTGTCTAATCGAGGTGCAGATAAATACTAAAGTTCGGATTATGTGATTAACTATTCCAAGAAGGGACCAAACGGCTATTATTTTCTCAGTAATTCTAGGTAAGTTAAAGGAACTGATTGCGCTTAATGCTTGCGTTAACATATCAGGTGGTTATGTGTATAAGATCGGCCCATTTATTCCATTTAAGCCTAAGACAGTAGTCAGTCAGCATTGCTTATAGACGTGTACGTGTGTGTGATTAGACAGACTTTGACAGTGACTTTCCTGTGTGTTCATAGTGGTATTTTTAAAGTACGGAGATACGTATTGGAGTATGGAGAATTTACCAGGACCATCGAAACGCCCAAAATTAGCGCCGTTCTCAGTTAATGAGAAAGTTCTAATTTTGAATTGTTTCGATTCCATCAAGAAACAAAATTTAGATGCGAGTGTGGATAAAACCGTGGAATTAACCACTGCGATGCTGAGAGTTGGTAAGACATCAGTGTACAGGTTATTAAAAGAAAGAAAGAGTGGCCCTGTTCAACCGGAGAAAAAGTCTCCAGGACGTCCGAAAATTTCCTTAGACGAATTTCTAAAAAGGGGACTACGTCGAAAAGTTCACGCTTTCTTTTTCCGCAACGAACTTCCAACACTAGATAAAATTCTATTGTCTGTCCAAGAAGACGAGGACTTTCCAAAAATGAGCCGATGTACATTATGGACGATTTTAAAGGATTTGGGATTTCGATGGAAGAAGCACAATAGAAAATCTGTATTGATGGAAAGAGATGACATCATTGTGTGGAGAAGAAGTTACCTGCGCGATATTCGAAGGAGTAGGCTAGAAATGAAAAAAATTTTCTATCTGGACGAAACTTGGATTAACGCAGGACATTCCGTACCAAAATTTTGGCAAGATACCAGTGTAACTAATCGAAGGCAAGCTTTTCTAGAAGGTTGGTCCACCGGTTTAAAGCCTTCGTTGGGTAAAGGGCGACGGCTTATTATTACCCACATTGGAAGCGAGGATGGTTTCGTTGAAGGGGGAGAACTAATTTTTGAATCAACTAAGACAGGAGACTACCATGAAGAAATGACTGCGGACGTGTTTGAAGAATGGTTTGGTCAAATGATCGATCTAATTCCGAATGGTTCCGTAATAGTTATGGACAACGCTAGTTACCATTCCCGATTAGAAGAGAAATTACCAAATAGCTCTTGGCGAAAACAACGTATCGCAGAATGGTTATCCTCGAAAAAGATCCAATGTGCCGAAAACCTATTAAAAGTAGAACTCTTGCGTTTAGCCAATTCACGTAAAGGTGATTTTAAAAGGCACGTCGTCGATGGATTAGCCAAGGCGAAAGGAATAACAGTGGTTCGGCTTCCTCCGTACCACTGCGACCTGAATCCCATTGAGCTAATATGGGCACAAATAAAAGGTGACGTGGCGAGGACAAATACAACGTTCAAATTAGCAGATGTCAAAAATTTGCTTAAAGAAGCAATATGTAAAGTTTCCAAGGAAAATTGGCGGAAATGCATAAATCACGTTCTGAAAATAGAAGACCAAATGTTTCAGTTAGATAACATTTCGGAGTCGTTGATAGAACCAAGTATTATCAACCCAAATGATGATTCTTCTTCAGATTCCGATGTTTGGGAAGAATTCGACGATGACGACGACGACTGAGGTTACCAAGGAGAAGGTGACGGCTGGGAAAAACTTTTCATAAACTGGCCCTTCTCAGGGCCGCAAAATTTCATAAATTAATGTACGACCATACATGTACTGACGTGTTGTCTTTCTTTCCCTCTCTATCTCGTTCAAGCGCGCGCCCACACACAAACACACACACACGCACGCACGCACACACACACACGCGCACGCACACGTAATTTTTTCAGTTATCGATTATTGCACATTTCGTCATTTTTCCCGACCGTACGCCAGTGAGTGGTTCTTCGCATGTGTCGAGACGCACAAAATAGCAGATGTTCAGGGAGAAACACTCGTAATATAAAGAGATTAGGGGAGGTAGCGTGCAAAACATTAGAGAACTCGACACATTTAGTGGGTGCCACCTTGTATCGGTTTTGCATTTATAATGAGTTTTTATTACTTCGCCTCATTTTTAGACAGACTATAGTAAGAAGACATGGAGTAGGTTTGTATGCTTAATGTAAAAGTAATACAAGTATTATATTACTTCTCATATTCAGAAAATACTACTTTTTACTGAACAACGCTCGCCATATGTCAAAAAGGCAAAGGAGAGGAAAATTCAGCCATAGGAAGGATTACATATGACAAAAACAACGAGCTTGGAGAGATGAGATTATTGCCGAGGAGACTAAAACGCAGGTATGAGAAAATTAGTGTGTTAAAATTACAGGTTAAAATTTTGAAAGATGAAGTTCAATACGTGAGTCATGAATATAGAATATTGAGAGAAACTGCAAAGGATTCAAAACTATTATATTTTTTGAAACACTTGAAATAAGATGGGAAAATTTTTGTATTATACAAGTATTGAAATATATCAAATTACAGTAACTGTTTTTAGACCATAGTAATAATTATGACCTTAACATTCATAATAATTCATCACCAAATAACCAAATTTATAATTTTAATTTTTGTGCCCTACAACAGCTTCCATTAACAATGTTTAGATTAAGGCGAAGTTTCAAATATGAAAATCTTGGAAATTTGGCTAATATTTCTACTTCAACGTTGGAAAAATTTGTTTATATATACATGCAAATATGCTAAAATAGAATTCTCCAAGCACCTTTGTATAGAAATAGCCAGAAGGTCCTCGCTTGTATAACAGATCCAGTGTTATTCTCATTATAATGAAATTACTACGATAGAAGCGTTACTAACGACTGACCCTAACGACGCTATAACTTTTATGTAGCCGTTATATACTCTATCCATCTCAGCAAAGTGGATTCATTGAAATTTAAAAAAAAAATAATAAAAAATGTATTTGAAAGTAACAATTGCAGGTTTCTTTAAGTATCAAATGATTTATTTTTATTCAAAATGTGCATAAGTGTAAAATAAACAGTTTCTCTGCCATACACTTAAAAAAGGAGCGTATAGATAATCAAGAAAAATGTTTTCCAGCATTTACAGTGTTTCCATAGTCAGTTTGCAACGATAAATACTTCCAAAATCTTATTATGCGTTATTGAGCATTTATTTAATCTTAAATGCGTTATTGAGCATTTATCATCGATAACTCCTAGAAAATCTAAGTAATAATGTTAAATAACTATTGTATTACACATCTTTTAACACCGTAGCCATACCATGAAGTTGCCTAAAACCTGTAGACGAAACGTCGGCGAAATAAACAAATTGCAGATCCTACAACTACAAAAAAGGACGTTTAATTTGAGAAAATATAGAAAACTTGTGTTGCTGCTGTTCCCGAGAACTTCTGTCGCTTCTTTAAAAAATATTTTTTTCATTTTATTATCGACAAAAAGGATATTTTTTAAGGCTTGAAAAATGGCAAGCAATATTATAACATTTTATAACCAAGAAAACAAGTTTAATTTATTAAAAATGCAGGATTAAAAAGCTTCAACCTGTTAAGAATTTTTTTATTAATTTTATTAAAAGGGGTAGTTTTAAAGGGATGAAATTTTGGAATAGATCATTTTTTTTTGAATATATCAATCAAGATTTGAATCCATAAAATACTGAATTTTTATTTTTTCTATTTTTTCCATAAGAAGTGGTTTTTCACCACCAGAAAACGAAAAGCTCATCTAGCGCACAGATGACTTTTGAAGTGAATGGTGAGATAAACTTAATCCTAACTCTTGAGAAAAATCTATGCAAATATAAAGAATTCCGAAGTATTACTATATATTCACCTTCAATTACTGGACTATAAGTCTTGCTACATGGATTGAATGCGTTCTAAGCTTCAAGCTTTAATTTCTTTGTACACACTGTAAATCATACGTCGAATTACATCCTTAGAAGCTTCATCGATACGACAAATTTCGACGAGTTTCTTCTTTACAGAGTGATCAATAACCTCGTTTTATGACCCAATGAATCGTGGAAATTGGGGTAAATAACAATTTGCCTATTGTTTTGGAAACATTATTTGAAGCTATATGCAAATTTAAATGGATTAATAAGAAGCAAATAAAATGAATTAGAAAATAAAGTGTCTAACCGAAAGAAAGGAATGAAAATTCCGTCCGTTCATAACTGAGTAGTTCGTGTTAAGTCCCAAGTAAATTCGACTTAATTTTCTGGCTTACTTAAAGCTCACCGATTAAAATATAGCGGAAATTTCGTGAAAGGACCTTCTAATCCACCCAATGTTTCCCCGAAACGTCGAAATTTATTAAGAGTTAATCCAAACTTTCCCCTATTTGGCTAATTAGCGTTCCGCTGTGTACACCAACCCGGGAAACAGTCGAACCCCAACTTAACATTTCTGCTTAACTTAACATCTGAGCATATCGATCATCCCTGCGAAATTTTTCCGTTTGCCCAAAAACGATGCGTTCCCGACGGTTCCGCAAGCAAATATTTAATCCCTCGTTTCGCTAAGAACGACCGGTTAGGAGTTTATTTTCGAAAAGCCTTAATGAAGAAACTCCTCCAGACTTAACGATAATAAATTCGGGAGTCGCCATCTGACGACCCGTCCGGCCCTCCCCCTGCCCCGACCCCGTCAATCCCGGCGCGATGAAAATTAAACACCCGAAAATAATAAAGAAACAAAAACGAGATAAAACGAAAGGGCAGTGAATAAGAGAAAGAGAAAAAGAGAGACGGGAGTCGGCAAGAAGAAAGGCCGTAACTTCTGGCGTTCCAAATCAAATAATCCCTCTCTTCTGCGCCTTCTCCGCCGTTTCCGCAATTTCTCGCCACTAAGCTTTGTTTGTTCGTATAATACCATCAAGAGAGATGTGACTGGATTCCAATTAGAAATGTGGGGACACTTCCCCGAACTCCTCGGCTCGCACCTGTCATCCTCCAAGATATATGATGCTCATAGGGGCGAGTACAAATGCCCATAAAAAATAAATAAGATGGCGGAACGCCCGCTACGGACGTGATCATCACCTTTCTTTTCTTCCCTTTAGATATATATATACACACACACACACACACACATACACACGACTTTTATATAAATTGAATTGATGCCCGGTAAGGTCATTAGTTCTCATTAGTCGTGACCTTTCGGATCGTTCTTCGTCGCCTCTTAATTTCCTTTCGAAACGCCCGAAAGGTAAGAATGCCACTGATGAAGAATTACTCTTAGGTTAAATTACAGTCATCAGGTGGGTGAGGGTTTCATAAGCAGTTCGCAAGGATTTTACAAGGAAAATGAAATGATTTTCTATTTACGATCGATACAATCGTTGTATAGTCCTTCCAGTCAGAATTGGTCCAGTTGAAAGAAAGCAATAAAATTTAATAGTCAAACTACCGTCATACAAAGACGCAGATACCGATCCATAGGCGTGCCATATTTAAAGAAATATGAAAGATTGTTACCCACTTTGTCAAGGAAATTTTAGGTAGTGGAAACATTATTTTGGAGTTGACTTTTTGACATTAAAGTTAGTAAAACAGTTAGTATCACAAAATAACAAAAACAGGCTCTGCATCGGACCAGACGGTTGAAGTGAAACTTCGTTGGGTATAAGCAGCACACAAACAGGACATACATTGAGAAAACGAAATTTTTTTAGTTATTGAGTATATTCATTTATTTTTATTAATTATATTTATAGGTACCTTTGGACATAAAAATAACTGTATTGTTATGTTAAACATTTACATATTTTCATTATCAATTTCTTCTATAATCATTCTGTCAACGTTGTATTCCAAAAAAGATGCAATTGGCTTATGGTAACTGAAGTAACTGACAAAAGTTCGAGATTCAAACTTTTCAAGGTACCTACTGAATACGACGTCGATAGTCGTTCCGTATTTGATCGTACTTTGAGTCTTGTCATTGGACATTACCAAATCTAATTTTTCTTTCAGAAAATCTATCAATGGTACTGCCTTCTGATCGGAAAAATCAGTGTTGAAATCTCCGCTCATTACCATTGGGATTTCATGAAAATTTTTATCGAGCAGTGCTGAACCCTCCCTTGTATAAATTAACAAATTTTGATGATACAAGATAATATATTTAAAAGAGGCTCGGTGGATGAGTGGATAAAGCTCTTGCTTCTCACCCGGAAGCCCCGGTTTCGATTCCATGTACGGGAGGTTTTTTCTTAAATTAAAAATTTCTTCCCAAGCCAACACGTAGAAAAGTACGCTAAAACACACGTGTTGAGGAGAAATGAGAAAAAAGCATCTCACTTTATTTAAGCTTTACGCGGTTTTTCGAATCCCACCTCACCAAAATATCCAACGTCCCCTAAAAAATTTCACTTCAAAAACATGTATTCTCAAAAATATAGTAAAAATTGAAGAATTCTTGAAAATCAATGTTCTTTCTAACCTATATTACGAAATAAAATCATTGATTTATCTCCTTTAAAATCCTGCAGCGTTTGTCCCACGAAATGTTGTTTTTTCTTGCGAGTTATATATCGACCAAAAAGAATGTCGTGACTCGCTGCGAAAAAGATTGTTTCCATTTTAGATAATTTTGAATGTCGAAAAATTTCACCGCCTCAAATATGACACTTTTACGCTCAGGCATTCATGATTATTAATTTAAATAATTGGCCAATAAACAATTATGTGCTACAACTTTGTTGGCATGATTTTTCCCAGAAACCCACAATTTTTGAAAAAATTCCGGGCCTTCTAATGATTTGGGGAGCGGAGTTACCAATTTGCTAATGAATCAATTTTAAACAATGTAACAATAATAAATTTTATGTGTGCCAACTGTACAGGCATGCTTCTCCCAAGGAACCCAGAGTTTTTGAAAAATCTAATTTTTCTTTCAGAAAATCTATCAACGGTACTGCCTTCTGATCGGAAAAATCAATGTTGAAATCTCCGCTCATTACCATTGGGATTTCATGAAAATTTTCATCGAGTAGTCCTAAACCGTTCTTTGCATAAATTAACAAATTTTGATGTATATACTTTAATAATCCACAGGATAATATATTCAAAAGAGGCTCGGTGGGTGGGTGGATAGAGCTCTTGCTTCTCACACGGGAGTCCCTGGTTCGATTCCTTGTGCGTTAGGTCCTTTTTTAAATTAATAAAAATTTCTTCCATAGCCAACAACATAGAAAAATACGCTAAAACACCACGTGTTCAGGAGAAATGAGAAAAAAGCGTCTCACTTTATTTAAGCGTTACGCGGATTTTCGAATCCCACCTCACCAAAATATCCAACGTCCGCTAAAAAGTTTCACTTCAATAAGTAACCAAATAAATAAACTATCAAAAAATTTCATTGTCGGGCGAAAACCACGAGGAGGTGTGAGTGAGTAAACTTTGCTTGGATAGGAAATATGATTGGTATAGTTATTAGGAGGGATGGTCGTTAGTTGTTAGCAAGATAAATGCAAGTTAATTTAAAATGCAAACCGAAAAAAAGCAAGTGCAACTAATGGAAGACGAATAGCAACAGCAAATAAAGTATAAATAAGTAAAATAAAGCAGTTATAAAGCATTTTTTATATTGCATAATTTTTACATATATTTTTTATACCGTTTTGATTTTTTTTCACGTAACCATAAGTGTCCTCTTGGAGATTGCGTTTTTGAGTATAATTAATACCCTCATATGTATGCCCAAATTAACCCTAAAATTCATCTGAGGAGGAATTGAGGTTAGGATTAATAACTATCGGTTGAACAGGTGCGGAAACATGCTACTATTTTTCTAGTTGGAGGACATGACGAATGCTGTATTTCCAAATAAATTTAAAGGAGTCGTCATTACAAACAGTGCGAATATTTTCTAAAACCACATTTGATAGTGTGGGGGCAAAGTTATATTTTCGCAAACCACCCTTTACTGTAGCCCAAACTAACTTTATGGGGTTAAAAACGCAATGATAAGGTCGCAACCATAAAACAGTGTGTCCATGTTCCGCTGCTAAATTGTCGATAAAATATTTCCGTTTAAAATTACGATTTGTGATAAGACCTAATAATACTTTCTTTGTTGCTGCATGTGGAACTTCTAAACCCTTTGAATTCATAAAATGTATTATTTCAGCTTTCTTTGTATTGGAATTTGGAATTTTCTCCAGTTGCCGGGAATGATACGGTGCATTATCCATAAAAATTACGGAATTTGTTGAAATATTTGGTAAAAATTGTTCATTAAACCACTTTTCAAACAAGGTCGCATTCATATCTTATTGATAGTCAGCACTATTTTGTGTGATGGCTTTTGCTAAAAGAAATAAGTGGTTTGGAATAAACCATTTTCATTTCAAGCATGAAAAATTATAACCCTTTCCCCACTCGAGCAAGGTGCATTTAAGGCACAATTTTGGGAATTATCTAACCAACCGTGTTTGACCACATCATGTGTATCAAACCAGGTTTCATTCAAATAAATAATACTTCAGCGATACGAGATGTTTAGATAATTATCATTCGCGAGTCTAATTTCGTATACTACAGTCCACATTTCAAATCTATATAATGGAGAGATTTTAATGACTGATACTTGTATTCTTTGGAATTTTGTAATTTTAGGTGAATGATTTGTAAAGTCGGAACTATATTTTCTTTATAGGTAGCGTAAATTGTTCCCTGAATGACGTCCTCAAAAGCATGATCAATATTTTTATTACAATCCGCGACACGTTTAAGTTGTGCTTGATGATCTACGATGTTACCTTGTTTATAGCACGACAAATCGTTGCTCATGGTAATTTTGTTAATTCAACTACCCCACGTACAATTGAATTCAAAGAGTGACTCTCATTTTAAACAAACATAAATATTTGAAATTAAACGCTGTGTTTGAATGTGTGTGAATCATTTTGCAAAAATTTCCAAATTTCTATTGTGCATAATGTCTATATTATTACCTTAATTAACTTCTTCCACGTCGAAAGATCTCCAAAAAGCCATTTTGAAATAATAATAGCATTTGCATATACACACCACTAAACTCTAGTGACGATTAAAAATGAACACGTGCTAGGCGCCAAAATTTATTGGCTGTGGTGGACCTGCTGCAATACTCGATACTAATAGGCATTTCATATATAGGCATATATTATAGCAACTAACAACATTTCTCCGCACTCTGGTTTTGTATTTTGCACTGTGGTTTTGCATAGGGTAAAAACGTATTTTTTGAATGCGCTAGGTATAAAGTCGGTAAATTTTTTGTTTTTTAACTGGACCACCTCTTATCGGAATGACCTTACAATGGAAACGAAGTAAGGTTAGTCGGTGACGATCCGTGGTATTGCGTGTGTCGTTCTTCTACACCTATAAGTGCACGAGAAAATCTCCTAAGGTTCATTGCTAGAACGTGGACTGGGTATTGTTCGTTTCATGATCTTTCGCCACGACTCTCACTAGTCGGAACTCTCACCATCGACCTCCACAAGCTGAGACTCTCAATAACGACTCTCACTAGTGTCTATTTTAATTGTTTACGATTTTTCCGAAATTTTCAGCAGCATTTTTAGCAGTAGTGCCCCAATAAAGAAATAGAATACGACAATTCAAAAAAAAATATTGTTTGATATCAAAATTATGATCGCATAGCCTTATCAAAAATTTCAAATGAATCAAAAAAATTAATCGTAATGCGAATGAGGCTTAAAACCTTAGCTAGATTATCTATTTTCTCTTGCGTAGGGGTGGAGCAATAAAATCATATTTTGCATATATCTTGCACCAATTAAACAGCAATAAATACTCCAAGCTTTATTTATTGGATAAAATGTTTTTCAATATTTTCAACATTTTGCAGGTAACAACTATGGTGGTTTTTCGATTAGCACTAAAGCGATAACAGGATAGGCCAAAAGGTAAACCTTTGGGTTACACCAGCCATCTCTTCACAGGTGGAGGCAGGTAAAAGTATGACAAAATTAATTTAATCCAATAATATGCAGATATTGACAAACGTTTTACTGAAACCATTGATTTTTCCTACATTTCAAATGGACATTTTATTCCTCTCTTGCATTGTTCGTTATTGTTTCCTAATCAAACACGACTTACTTATAATAGATTATTAGGCTTAATTAGTAATAAAGCTTGCTTGAAGGGTTGTAATTTAGGCCACAAGCAATACTTGTAGGTCTTGAACGTTCCATGCATGAAGCTCTCAAAGATACTTGGCCTAACATCTATATTATTGTACGTCGTACATATTTATAATTTTGTATAAGTAAAGCTTAATGCTGAGAAATAAATTTCTATTATAACTGTATAATTGTTATAATTATAATCGTATGTAGCACATATTTGTTTTATTATTGGAGTAAATCAATTTTATATCATATTTTTACCTGACTTTACCTGCGAAGAGATAGGCTGGTGGAGCCCAAACGATACGGTAAACCTTTTATCGGCTTGGTGCATTTCGAGTCCTAGCGATGCTAGGGGTTCAAGGGGTAGTTTTGTGGATCTGCGACACGTGCGTATCATCAGATATTAATTAACCATAAAATATTCCACTTGGTACATATCGATATCTCCATTGGTTCCAAAGATACAATGTGGATGGTGTAGCTCAGCAAAAGGCAGATTATCCACCATCCCTTGCAAAGGGGTGGAGCAATAGAATCGTTCTATATGTAATAAATTTGCATATGGGGACTTATCAAGTGGTTAGAGATGTGTCTTGAGAGTATCGTTGTTAAAACTTTATATTTGTCTTTTAAACTGTAGGAATTATATTGAGTGAGATTTAAACTAAGAAAAATTAAATTAGCCGCGGCGCAAAAGTGGCCCAAAAACTACCCCTCGCCAAATCGATTTTCTCCCCCTTCTTCCCCCCGGCTCTCCTCTAGCCCGCTCCTTTTCATTTCGGATTTTTCCCCAATTACGCGTGAAGGAGCCGAGAAAAAAGCCGCTAGAACAAATTACCAAAACTTAAACTTGTTTACGGGTACGGCAAGCGGAAAACTTCTTTTGCCTCGGTTTTTACCCGATATTACATGTCCGCCTCCATTAATTTCAAATGGCAGCTTCTCGCAAGAAAAACAAATCAAAGCTATGACTCGCCTTTTCGAAGTAATTTATGAGACTGCAACTCCCCAGACGGAGGCTTCGCGAATTCTCTCATCGCCCCACCCCCCCAGCCCCTCGCTCGTTTTCTATGAAAGCGGAGGGAAAAGTGATTCTCCATTTTTTCTGGTAAACAAATGTTTCATAGCTATTTACATTTTCCATGCATAATTATTAGACAAGTCATTGCAGATTTACGTTATTAATATTTGTAAGGCTGCGATGTATCGGAGCTCCGCTGCTGGAAAGATCTTCAATTTGAGATATGCAGATGAACACTCTGTTGTGCATAAAGCTGAAATGTGAGACTCGGAATCAATAGAAGCGAGACGAAAATAATAACGGTAATCGAAAGATAAAAGGATCTAAGTTTCAGTAATCGAATCGTTAATTTTATGATCATCGAAAGGTTTCAATTTCAATTCTTTTTCTTTTGTTTCCAGTATTGTAATAAACAATCAGATGTAAATTCCAACAGTGATACACTTGATATTGATTCGTCGACACTCGATGAGTTGGTGATTTTGTGACAAATGGGTTTCATTTGTTAGGGGAATTTATAACGTCATAATTACGAAATATTACATAGGTGATTATGTGATATCTTGATCTATGGCGTATTGATTTTTTCATACAGAAACGAACTAAGACAACCAAGGGTCTTTAGAGGGTAGCTTTCTTATGGGAGGTTAGGCCCTGAGTAGTAATTCATTGAAAAGGCATCACGAGACGAGACGGAAGTGAATTCAATGTATTTCTTCTCTCTCTTCTTTCCCCCTCTTTTTCTTATGCGAGACGGGAAGTTTTTAGCGGAAAGTTACGCGCTGAGGAGTAATTTAATAAAAAGGCGTCACGAGACGAGACGGAAATGAATTTAATATATCTGTCCTCTCCCTCTCTTCTTTCTCCCCCTTTTCCTTATGTGAGACTACGCGGACCAAGGACACCGCGCTCTCCTCTAACGCCTATTTCTTCTTTTTTTTTTCTACCTTATTGTCTATGCTTTGCGGACACGTGTGTGTCTCGTGTAATAATAATTTCTTGAATATTTCTTAAGTTTACTACTGTACATAAATACTTTTATGCAAGACTATCACTGTTTTGTCGGAGATGACGTCCAGTTTTTTCCTCCAACACCATTTGTGTCCTCCTGATTGCTAGCGGAGCCCCCTGAAGACAGCTCAGAACTTCTCTTCCTCTCACAGAAGATCCCATCAGGACCTTCTGTAGCTTGGCTGCGACCGGTAAATCTTCTATGCTATCACAAAATCTCCCCCAGCTACTACCGTGGCTCTCTTATTGAAGGAATTGTAGAGTTTCCGGGCCACCTCAAACTTAGGTCGAGATAAGTCCTATTAAAGAGCCTGCGTGTCTCTTTACGCTGCTCTTCCAGCTCCTAGTTTCACCTCTTCGGTCCCTCCAGGCTTGGTAGGGAGAAGGTATGAACCTCTAAAGGTTCATACCTTCCTTGAGCCTCGACGACAGCTTCTCGATGTGATATGTCCTTCTACAGGTTCTGGCATCATTCTTCAGGATTTCTCTCAGAAGATCCCTGAATTTTCACTATCCGTTTTCCTTGGGATGCGAATATTACACAGATTAGAACCTCCGTGCAATCGTTTCAGCCTGAAGAGAATATATCAATGATACCCTCCATCTTTCTAGCCTTACTCCCGTAATAGCGAAAGGGTAAATTACCTTCCCCTCGCGGCATTAACAAGGGTCGGTCACTTACCCGAATTATGGTACGCCAGTAGAGTGTGGTTTGTAGTGCTGCTTCCCCATACTAGGTAGTGCCAGAAAGCCCTGTAGTAGAAGTTCGGAATCACCCTAGGCACCCTAGACAAGGGTCGTCAGTTCCTTTCCATGTAAAAGAGAAGCCCATTGGTGCTTTTCACCTGACCCTCATGCGCTTAAGGTACCTGTAAAAGGTAGTTTTGCAGGGTTTATCTTCTGTCTTAAGTCTTACTATGTGATGGAATTAGTTTCCTACAGACGGTATTGCAGGTTTAATCAGAAGGCTTTTTACACACAAAGACATGTAGACACGTATTACATACAGTATTTCTTCAGTTTCACTAGTATCATTAAATTCTCCAGAGGGTCTATTTTCTTCTATTCAGTCATATAAAGCTGATGTAAATTTACTTACTGTTGCCACTATACTTAAAAGAAATATCAAGTGCGACTTTCATAGCTTCTACACTCAGCTGCTGTTCCTGTGAATCCTACTATCCTGAAATAATCCTGAGCTCAATCCTGAACTAATCGTATGAAAGAGCATACGACACGAACATACAGTTTTTGTAGAGAAGGATAAGACAAGCTTGGTTACAAAGTTTCATCAAAATCGGTGTTATTTAAAAGTATCTGAAGCTTGCAACTATTTTTTTGCAAATTTCGTCATAGGGGATTGTTCTCAAGGAACGTAACGTTGCAATAAATCACGTCTTATTCAAAACATGGAGTAATACCCATAGTACGTATTTAAATATGAAATTAGTTGAAGAATAATTTATACCTTTTTAGCTATTTTCATGAGGGGTAGTTTTCACCCCCTAAAATAATAAACATACACCAGGACCATACAACTTTTGAAGAGGTTAAATGAGCTTAATTACCAAGTTCCATCAAAATCTCTGTTTTCTAAAAGAAACTGAAGCTCGAAACGTTTTTTTTGCAAATTTCGTTAAAAGGGATGTTTCTGAAGGAACATAACGGTGAAATAAATCTCATCTTATAATACAGAACATGAAATAATATCCACTGTACACATTTAAATATAAATTTAATCGAGAAATATTTTATGTTTCTATAACTGTTTCCATAAGGGGTAGCTTCCACCCCCTAAAATAAAGAGAGACACATCAGGACCATACAACTTTTGAAGAAGGGGTTAAGTGAGCTTAATTTCCAGGTTCCATCAAAACCGGTATTTTCTAAAAGGATCAGGAGCTTAAAAATATATTTTTTGCAAATTTCTTTACAAGGGATGGTTCTGAAGGAATTTAAGGTTGCCATAAGTCACATCTTATAATTCGGAATAGAAAATATTATCCACTGAACATATTGAAATTTGAACTTAATCTAAGTATAATTTATGTTTCTATAACTGTTTCCACAAGGGGTAGTTTCAACAACCTAAAATAAAGAGAGACATCAGGATCATACAACTTTTGAAGAAGGGGTTAAATGAACTTAATTACTAAGTTTCTTCAAAATCGGTGTTTTTTAAAAGAATCTGGAGCTTAAAAATTTTTTTTTGCAAATTTCTTTACAAGGGATGGTTCTGAGGGAATTTAACGTTGCCATAGATCACATCTTATAATTCAGAACATAAAATAACACCCATTTTACACATTTAAATATAAAACTAATTGGAGATTTATGGTGCTATGACTGTTTTCGTAAGGGGTTGTTTTCACCCCCAAAATTGAAAACCATACATTAGGACCATCCAATTTTTGAAGTAGGGGTTAAATTAACCTAATTATCAAGTTCCATAAAAATCAGTATTTTCTACAAGAATCTGAAACCTGAAACAATTTACTTTGCAAATGTTGTTATAAGGGATGGTTCTGAAGGAAAGTAACGTGACAATTAATCACATCTTATAATTCAAAACATGGAATAACACCCATTGTACACATTTACGTATGAAACTGATCGAAGTGTAATTTATCCTTCTATAACGGTTTTCCTAAGTGGTAGTTTCCACCCCTAAAATAAAAAGTATACATCAGGACCATACATCTTTTGAAGAAGAGGTTATATCAGTTTAATTACCAAGTTCCATCAAAATCGGTGTTTACTAAAAGAATCTGGAGCTTGAAACATTTTTTTTGCAAATTTCGTTATAAGAGATTGTTCTGAAAAAACGTAACGGTGCAATCAATCACATCTTATAATTCAAAACATGAAATAATACTCATTGTGTACACATTTAAATATGAAATGAATTGAAGAATAATTTATACCTTTTTAGCTCTTTTCATAAGAGGTGGTTTTCACCCCCTAAAGTAATAAGAATAGATCAGAACCCTACAACTTTTGAAGATGTTGAATAAGCTTAATAATCAAATTCCATCAAAATCGCTGTTTTCTAAAAGAATCTGGAGCTCTAAACTATTTTTTTCTACAAATTTCGTTGTAAGGGATGGTTCTGTAGGAACGCAATGCTGCGATAAATCACATCTTATGATATAGAACATGAAATAGTATCCATTATACATATTTAAATATGAAACTAACCAAAGTATAATTTATACTTCCGTAAATGTTTTCACAAGGGGTAGTTTCTACCCTTAAAATAAAGAGCATACATCAGGACCATACATCTTTTTGCGAGCTTAATTAACAAGTTTCTCGACGTTTTCTAAAAGAATCTGGAGCTTGAAATATTTTTTTGCAAACATCTTTATAAGGGATGGTTCTGAAAGAACGTAACGTTGCAATAGGTCACATCTTATAATTCGGAATATAAAATATTGTCCATTGAACATATTTCAATACGAACTTAATCTAAGTATAATTTATGTTTCTATAACTGTTTCTACCAAGGGTAGTTTTCAACCCCTAAAATAAAAAGCATACATCTGGACCATACAACTTTTGAGGAAGCGGTTTAAATGAGCTTTATTGCCAAGTTCTATCAAAATCGGTGTTTTCTAAAAGAATCTGGAGCTTGAAACTCATTTTTTACAAATTTCGTTATAAGGGATGATTCTGAAGGAACGTAACGTTGCAATAAATCGCCTCTTATAAATCAGCACATGAAATAATATCCATTGTACCCATTTAACTACGAAATTGATCAAAGTATAATTTATGTTTCTATAACTGTTTTCCTATGGGGTTGTTTTCACCTTCAAAATTAAAAGGCATACTTCAGGACCATACAACTTTTGAAGGAGGGGTTAGATTACAAAGAATTCGGGGGTAATTCCTTATATTTACATAGTAAACGTAAATTAATTTCATGTCTCTATAATTATTGAATATACGTGACGAAAAACATTAAAGTATTAACAAAAAGCCAAGTGGAGATTGATCTGGTAGTAGTTCTCAATGTAAAGGAAATCTTATGGCCCAATAAAGCTGTCCATATAGAGGAAAAACCCTAACATACAAACTTGCAATGCACCAATAACTGTCAAGGGAAAGCAACGAGGGAAAACACAAGACCAAATATATAGTTGAAAGGATAAAAATGAATATATCAAGAGGCTCAAAGCACACCCGTTAAGAACTACATGTAAGGAAACATTTTAGGGCAGAGAGGATGGGAAAAGGGGGAGACAATGATATTATCACGTGCTAGTAGTGGAAAATATCACACTAAAGGAGGAGTTCTGCAGAAATTTGCCAACTTCAAGCTATAAGGAGAGCTTGCAATCTGCCTCCCAAGTACTATTACTGAATTATAGTCAGCAGATTTCACCTGGGAAAAATAAATTGTTCATTCGAGTAATTTTCGCTACTATCCGCCTTTAATTTTACACTCACATGTCTCCTATTAATTTCTGTAATTTTATTTAAGCATAGCGAGCGTGTTCGCGTCCGAATCGAAGTAGTTAACATCAATCTAGTATCTATTTAATGGCACGGGGTCCATCCCTCGTTTTCCGGCTGTAAGTAAATTTGAAGCAAGGGAAAAGGAGCAAAACGCCCGCCTCCTGCCGGCAGTCAGACGCGATGACTGCATAAGCGCAAGGGCCGCGGAGTGCAATTAGCGCAAATAGATTGCGCACAATGGGAGGAGAAATATTATAAAATATCGTAACGTACGAGAGCGATCCGTTTTCATTAGCGCGGGGCTCGAGAAGGAAGAGGGTGAGAGAAAGAGATAGGCTTTATTTACCGTTAAAATAAAAAGGTAATTGAGAGGAAAAATATAGGACGCTCCGTTTTAATTATCAGATTCGTTGCCATCGGCAGAGCTGCGGCAGGGGCCGGGAGGAATTTTCGTGATGGATGTTGTTTTTGCAATATGGTTGCGTAATTTGTCAGACAAATTCCTGCGGCTGACACATTCGACATTCTCCGGGTTGTTTAGTCGACGAAAAAATTCGTATTTCGAAATCATATTTTCACCGGTATATTGCAGAGTGCCGGGGCGGGAACGAGTCGTCCTACCGCTTTTAACAACTAACCCAAATGATCAATAACAACGATCTCAAAGGAAAAAGGCGACGAAGCATCGATGTAACGTTTTAATGGAGAATGTTGAAACGGGGCACTTTAATTCGCTTTGTGCTTATGGCTACTCTTGCAACTTATTCAACAGTTTATCGGAGCAATATTTTAATGACACAATTGCATGCAAATATGTTAAGACTTACCGACAGCAGTAGCAATTATGTGGCGAACAAATTCCATTGCTTAAGCTACCTTTGCAATATCAAAGGGTTTATAATCGAGTCGCTTCGGAAGGCGAACTTGCCAAAAAATTATCGGACAGGGACGAAAATATCTCTTGTCACAGGGCAAGATAGAATCCCCCTACACCTACTACCCTTACAGCTGCACACGGTTTTTCGAATTATTTTCCTCTCTGTTTAAGCAGCCTGTCAAAATGGATGAGAACGAGAGAAATAGCGAGAAACGGGGGGGTGGGGTGGGGGGCGTTGACATAAGTGGAACAACACATGCTTACTTGCAGTGGTTACATGGAGAAAAAATATAATTTTTAACGAAATTTTTGATAAATAGGGTGCACTTAACTGTTTTTGTAGAAATAAAATGATGTGCTGTCTAATGTCTAATGACATCTTTAATTGTATTTATATGAACATTTATATTTAGATAAGAGCAAATAAATTATTAACTAAGCCAAAAGAAACAAACTGCAATACTACTACATATAACATATTTTCATTATATATGAAATATATATATATATATATATATATATATATATATATATATTGGAATTATTGGAATTCCAATATTTCATGTTATTGGGATTGTTGGAATATTGGAAATTTGAATGTCGATTTGATATCCAAATAGAGATCATTATTCTGTTAGCTCAGTTAATATATCTAAATCGAATTCAGATTAACTGAGCTAACAGAATAATGATCTCTATCCAAAGTTGTATGGTCCAGATGTATGCTTTTTATTTTAGGGGTTGAAAACTACCCTTTGTAGAAACAGTTATAGAAACATAAATTATACTCAGATTAAGTTCGTATTGAAATATGTTCAATGGATAATATTTTATATTCCGAATTATAAGATGTGACCTATTGCAACGTTACGTTCTTTCAGAACCATCCCTTATAAAGATGTTTGCAAGAAAATATTTCAAGCTCCAGATTCTTTTAGAAAACGTCGAGAAACTTGATAATTAAGCTCGCAAAAAGATGTATGGTCCTGATGTATGCTCTTTATTTTAAGGGTAGAAACTACCCCTTGTGAAAACATTTACGGAAGTATAAATTATACTTTGGTTAGTTTCATATTTAAATATGTACAATGGATACTATTTCATGTTCTATATTATAAGATGTGATTTATCACAGCATTACGTTCCTGCAGCATCCCTTACAACGAAATTTGTAGAAAAAAAAATAGTTTCAAGCTCCAGATTCTTTTAGTAAACACCGATTTTGATGGAACTTGGCAATTAAACTCATATAACCTCTTCTTCAAAAGGTGTATGGTCCTGATGTATATTTTTTATTTTAGGGGTGGAAACTACCCCTTACGAAAACCGTTATAGAAGGATAAATTACACTTCGATCAGTTTCATACGTAAATGTGTACAATGGGTGTTATTCCATGTTTTGAATTATAAGATGTGATTAACTGTCACGTTACTTTCCTTCAGAACCATCCCTTATAACAAAATTTGCAAAGTAAATTGTTTCAGGTTTCAGATTCTTTTAGAAAATACTGATTTTTATGGATCTTGATAATTAGGTCAATTTAACCCCTACTTCAAAAATTGGATGATTCTAATGTATGGTTTTTAATTTTGGGGGTGAAAACAACCCCTTACGAAAACAGTCATAGAACCATAAATATCCAATTAGTTTTATATTTAAATGTGTACAATAGGTGTTATTTTATGTTCTGAATTATAAGATGTGATCTATGGCAACGTTAAATTCCCTCAGAACCATCCCTTGTAAAGAAATTTGCAAAAAAAATTTTTTAAGCTCCAGATCCTTTTAAAAAACACCGATTTTGATGAAACTTGGTAATTAGACTCATTTAACCCCTTCTTCAGAAGTTGTATGGTCCTGATGTCTCTCTTTATTTCAGGGGGTTGAAACTACCCCTTGTGGAAACAGTTATAGAAACATAAATTATACTTAGATTAAGTTCAAATTTCAATATGTTCAGTGGACAATATTTTCTATTCCGAATTATAAGATGTGACTTATGGCAACCTTAAGTTCCTTCAGAACCATCCCTTGTAAAGAAATTTGCAAAAAATATATTTTTAAGCTCCTGATCCTTTTAGAAAATACCGGTTTTGATGGAACCTGGAAATTAAGCTCACTTAACCCCTTCTTCAAAAGTTGTATGGTCCTGATGTGTCTCTCTTTATTTTAGGGGGTGGAAGCTACCCCTTATGGAAACAGTTATAGAAACATAAAAATTTCTCGATTAAATTTATATTTAAATGTGTACAGTGGATATTATTTCATGTTATGTATTATAAGATGAGATTTATTTCACCGTTATGTTCCTTTAGAAACATCCCTTTTAACGAAATTTGCAAAAAAAATCGTTTCGAGCTTCAGTTTCTTTTAGAAAACAGAGATTTTGATGGAACTTGGCAATTAAGCTCATTTAAGCTCTTCAAAAGTTGTATGGTCCTGGTGTATGTTTATTATTTAAAGGGTGAAAACTACCCCTTATGAAAACAGCTAAAAAGGTATAAATTATTTTTCAACTAATTTCATATTTAAATACTTACTATGGGTATTATTCCATGTTTTGAATAAGACGTGATTTATTGCAACGTTACGTTCCTTGAGAACAATTCCCTATAACGAAATTTGCAAAAAAATAGTTGCAAGCTTCAGATACTTTTAAATAACACCGATTTTGATGAAACTTTGTAACCAAGCTTGTCTTATCCTTCTCTACAAAAACTATATGTTCGTGTCGTATGCTCTTTCATACGATTAGTTCAGGATTCAGCTCAGGATTATTTCAGGATAGTAGGATTCAAAGGAACAGCAGCTGAGTGTAGAAGCTATGAAAGTCGCACTTGATATTTCTTTTAAGTATAGTGGCAACAGTAAGTAAATTTACGTCAGCTTTATATGACTGAATAGAAGAAAATAGACCCTCTGGAGAATTTAATGATACTAGTGAAACTAAAGAAATACTGTATGTAATACGTGTCTACATGTCTTTGTGTGTATGTGTAAAATTGCTTGCTAAAAAGCCTTCTGAGTAAACCTGCAATATCGTCTGTAGGAAACTAATTATTCTGTTAGCTCAGTTAATATATCTAAATCGAATTCAGATTAACTGAGCTAACAGAATAATGATCTCTATTTGGATATCAAATCAACATTCAAATTTCTAATATTCGCAATAATATTTTCTGACGCTCTTTGTCAGTTGTCTTTAGTTACTTGTGACAATGCATTATGACTCATATTCACTATTTTGTGCTCGTCATGTAACTGTTTACTTGCAATGTTTTTTATAAAACATTACTTATACTGAGCCCAAATTAATGCCCAATAGCATTCATCATACAGTGATAAGGGGGAGTTCTTAAAACCGCATGACCTGCTTTCTAAGTATGCTAATCATCAAAAATGATATTCAAGACTTCTGTAACTATTACTTACAAACACATATCGTTCCCTTTAGGTCAACGTCCTCCGTTTCTTACTACTTATCACTTCCTCATCCATATTGACAGACTGCTTAAACAGAGAGAACACAAATTCCAGAAACCGTCTGCAGCTCCAAAGGCGGAGGATCCTGTCTTGCCCTACTAGTTAAAACAGGCATGAGATATTTTCGTCCTTGCTCGATAATTTACAGGCAACTTCGCCTTCTGAAAACGACTCTATTCTATTTGGATTCCATTAGTCTTTGGATCGGGTGCTTGCATTAGGTTAGCAAATGCTATGCAAGCCGAGTGTCCTTAGATCAACTGTTTGCGTTGAGTAAGTGAGTGCTTTGCAAACTGAGTGTCCTTGGATCGAGTGTTTGCATTTAGTGTTAACAAGTATCTTACCTGGATCCTACTGGAACTGAAAACGTTTTGTGTTCCACGCCTACAGTAGCTCCATATGGATGTGCACAGGTTTTCTAGAACTTTGTGCCTATCGTATGGTAATACTTCGATTATTCTGAATGGACGGCGTAGTTTAGGCAGGAATTTCTTCCTATTCGTATTCCCCGGAAATCTAGAGACCCGAGCGAGTACCAAGTCCTCCCACTTTATACATTTTCTTGGGATCCACGTTTCTTATAGAAACATAGATCTTGTTGTCTACTCTACTCTACGGACTTTGGTTGCATCTATGGGATATTCTGCTGGTGGTAAACATTTTTCCTGCGTCCCTTTTAGGGATAAACGGTTTCTTTAAGTGTCGGGGACTCCTTTAAGATGGGTAAATTTTGAGGAGCCCTCTACCATCGCAATTAAATATTTATTTTCGGTTGGCGTTTAAGGAAAAGGTCCCACATGATCCATGTGAATGGTATGGTAGGGCTTTGCAATCTTGGGAAGAGAGTGTAAATAGTACGGCTTTTCCCGCCGAGATGTTTACGATAGAAACAAGGTAAGGAATAGTTTTATGGTGAATTTACTTTGAAAATCAATACGAACGTTTTAGTCCTTCCAGAGTTTTGTCCAGTGAAAAGTAATTGATATCGTTGTTGTCTGTTTTCATGACTTACCATCTACACTTTTCTGAATATACCCAACTTCTACCGGAAGGCGTTAGTAAAAAACTTTATTTCCCCATTGATTTAAAATACTTTTGTGTTTACCTCTTCACATTTCACTTTCAACCTACGTTAAGCACGGATATACACACAATACGCAACTGTAGACTTTAGGATAGTTCCATTGTACAATTTTTGTCATTGTTATTTGTTGTTTTCTGGCATGTACCCCAAAAATAGTTCTTGCTCAGCCCAAAAAAACATAAAATTAATTATTGCATATTACCACTATGGCGACAATAGTGAGGTAAAGCTCGTTCGCTTTTCCCCTAATTACGTAGGTTCTGCGTAGTAAGCTTAGAGGTGACGGTAATGAACTTCGAAAAGCACACACGGTGCACTCAAGCGTCTATGCTTTCGTCTAAACCTATATCCGCCTAGACAAAATGGCTTTACCAGAACGGCTCGCGAGGAACGAGGATGACGTACTGTTTAATAGGAAATATGTTAACCCAGGGTTCATTAAATGCGCGTTAATTCGTTTAATTACTTTGTCCTAAATCATTAACTCGGTTCTAAAGTATATACAAACGTCAACTAGACCGGTCAGATTAGGTCTACCCTAGTATAATCAAAAGGAAACAGCTTAGTCAAGGAGTTAAAAAGGTTAAACGTTATATTTAAACAAAGTGATCAGAAATGAAATTAATTCCAAAATCAAAATTTTTCCTAAGTTTCAGGTTGGAATCCTACGTTCAATGGCAGCGGAGATAATTCGTCTACCTTGTTTCGCACAAGGGTTCCCACTTTTGCTCTTTTTCCATAAAAATCGACGCACTTAACGAGAGCGATCGCCTTTCCGTCGACAAATCATAAAGTCCGGACGCGCAAAAAGAAACAGCGCGAAAGCGGTAAGAGCCGCGATATTTCTCGTCCGGCTTGCGGAAATCCAAATCCTAGTTTCCGTATATCCAATGCGGATAGCGATACGAGCCATTCACGCTTGTAACGAGGATATAAAGCTTCGAGGGGATGATTTACTGGATGCTCGCACCCCCTCGCTCGCGCGCGCACACACACACACTAACGTACACGTATGTACACCTTCAACCCTTGACAAGATCGATTCAATTTTTTCTGGCTGTTCTTTTCGTTCGCGCCTCCAGTCGCAGGTTTGGGGGATTATCGAACGGTGATTTGTCAAGGGGGAGAAAGACGAGATAAAACAATTAGATGAGGGGGGAGCGAAGTAGGGGTCGGGATAATAAACAGGTTATGGATTCGGTCCGGATTGATACAGATTAGGGGGACGGAGTAAAGTAGTCAAGTTGTTGTATTTAACATACATCCTTTTCCTTCTTTAGTATTTAATTTTTGTATCAATTTTCATTGTGATTTCAGTGGCGCTTTAAGGGCTCCGCCTGAAATATTAAATGTACGCTTTTTAAACCCTGCCATATTGCAAGATTCCCTGTATACCTGGTGCGTTGAAAGGCAGGAAATAAGGTGCGAAACATTAAAATCGGTAAAGAGCTCTGAGAAAGAAGAACAAAAACGGCATTAAAGTGTCATGTTTAGCAATAAAATATTTTCTATACGTGGGTCGCTAGTAATCCCAAGCAACCAGCTGTGTTATATCAAACGTAAATGAGAGCTAAGAGGGTTAAGAGCTAATAGCAAGCACCAATGACAAACTAGAGCCCCAGAAATCAAAAAAAAAATTAGGCCGAATTGCACATACCCATAGATAGAGCAGCAATCGTTTTGGGATTGGAATTAGGTGCACCAAAGTGTGCTATAAGTATGATACATAGTTGCTATAACAGGCAGCTAACTGCAAGGCAGGAAGAATCCTGTCACATTTGAATGAGTCAGACAGTGTGTAAATGAAGAATTCTCTCAAATAACTGAAAACTCCATGAGTGATACACAAGGGCACATATAATATACTGAGTAGCAAAGAAGGGGAGGAAATTGGAACCAAGGACAGAAGAAAGATGAAAGTTTGAAAGAAGAAGAACAAATAAAAGTGCAGAGAAATTAACAAAGGTATTCAGAGGAAAGTTAGAAGTGTCAAAGAACAATGGATGAATGAAAAATGTAAGGAAATCGACTTCTGGAAAGGAAGAATGATCATTTCACTGTACGTAAAATAATAAAGGAAGTAGTAGGGAGAAACGGGAAAACAACCACGTATGCCTTACTAGATGAAAACAAGAAGACAGTTATGGATACTGAAGACAGAAAAAGTCACTAGAAGTCCTACATAAGGCGTTGTTTGGATTGAACGTTTTATTTCAAAAATGCAAAGACCTGCAAAAGAACTCGTAACTGTGTGGAACGCTTAAAAATATTGGAATCAAACCATATAGACAAAAACAACATTGCAATCATCAAAAAATTGTAGTGGGATCACACTGTTGTCGTAAAGTACTACAATATAACAACTGAACCAGCAACCATAGAGAAAGGTATGCAACAGGACTGTATTTTATTTCCAATACATACTCCGAATGTACCTTTGAAGAGGAAATAAGGCACATAAGTAATGAGATTGGGATCAATGGTAGAACGCCTAGCAACCTAATGATACCGCGATAATGGTAGATTTTCCAGAAGCCCTTCATTCTCTAGCGACCATTTTGTGGTCCACTTTGTAATTTCCATTTAAAACTACATAGAGGTTTGGTCTAGAAATGCGAAAATTGTCGGATTGTGATTCCTTTTGGCACAAATCGGACCCCACTTAAATAACGTGAGATTTTAGACCAAAACACGCATAGCATATCTACTTAGCTAGAAGATTTAGCATAGATGGACTAAGAGCACTGATTTTTGGACAAATATATATTTTTCCACGACCTGTTTTACTGCAATAGCTACACTAGCTGTGGCCTAATTTGGCTTTTCCTTTTTTCTCCAAAAGTATGTGTACTTTACCTTGTAGCAATTCACTTCTCCTTTCTTCTTTATTTCGCTAAGTACTGCGATGCCAATGTTGTATCTGTGGAGTTCTCTGAGTACTAGATCGTCTCTTGTATTTAGCACTTGTATATTCCACCGTTGATTCTGTCGTTTTACATGTAATCCGTCCGAACTCCTAGCCTATTTCGTGGTACGTTTAGCAATGATTTCTTTTTCCACAGGGCCTGGAGCGAAACTACCCTACCGCTGTAACCCTTTCCTTTTTTCAGAGCTTGGGACCGCCACTGGCAGTTACTGAGCAACTCAAGCCATCCAGTCTCTACCAGAGGCGGAGTTAGCGAAGCTTCTTACGCCTCTAAAATTGACTGTAAGTTAAAATCTTGGTAGTTCACTGCTCTTAGTGCGTAGTTTAACCAATCAAATGATTTTTTTTTGCTTTTCCGGAAAAGTATGAGGGAATACTGTGGTCAATTATTAATCAAGCAATTATTCACGTAATATGGTCTCACGGGAATAAATCCTTTTAGTTATCGACTAAAAATTATGTGGTATTATTTGGTTATTAACAATTAAAGGTCCAAAAATGTACATTTTTGCATTTTCGTCTCCCTGAAAAGATTTTAGTACCTGATCAATAATTCAAAGGTACCATTTTGTAGGAAATTGAAAAATCTTCAAAATTACAGTTTGTACAAGTTGATTTAATATTTTGTTGCTTCGATAGATAAAAATATGCATAATTAACAATAACTATTGCAAAAATCAACTCACAACTTTGAAATTGCGTAAAAAGTTTGGTCTTCTGGTACTTGATATGTGATCAAAATTTCAAAAGAATTCTTCGAATAGTTTTTGCAAATTTGTAAATGTTTATCCCAGAGTACTTTCTTTTGTATTAACATTATGCGCAAAACTATGACGATACAATGATTCTACGGGTACCTAAAGAAAAAGGAAGCATAATTTCATCACAATTAATTATTTAATATCGAAAAAATTAATTTACACTATTGATAGAAATCATAACAAAAACATTGTCATTTTTAGCTTGTAAACAAATATAATACCTTTACTGATGTTATTAGTAGTAAAATGATTTTTACATATTTAAAAAGCTGGCACTTTCAGAAGTTTTTGTTTTAAAAATTGTTTTAAGTCGACGTCGGGGAAAGTTATCAATTTTTTTTTTAAATTCACAGCTACTTTTTATAATAATTAAGAAACTTGACTAACGCCATTTTAAAGAGTTAAACTATTTGTTAAGAGAAGCTTGGAAAGTAGTGGAGCTCGACTGAAGCGGCTCGGACCCAGTGGTGGGGGAAACTGGAAATCTGCGAACTCAAAAAATGAAATGGTAATTTCAGATCCGTACAACAAGCAATATCTCTGGCAATTATTAACACATTCTCATAGTTCATTTTTCAATTTGTTTTAATTATTTTATTAATATCAATATTTTCAATGTCATTATTATTGGAAAATATAGAAATAACGTGTGCACCCAAAAAAAGTAAATAATTTGTTCAATGTCAAATTTGCTCCTTTATAAAATATAACTATTTTCAGTGTTATCATTATATACATTCATAGAAATGACTTCTGTGTAGTGGAAGGAAACGTTACTGATATATAATCAAAGTAATTTATTTAAACACTTTTACAAAAATTATTTTTTAAGAATAAATTTTTGTGTGCCTGTTTATTAGTAAAAGTATTCGGAGGTTTATGTGAACACAAAAAACATTATTAGATAAAACTGATCATTTTTTACAATGATATTTACATACAAACGTCCTACAAAAAACTATCGAGAATCATGGCACGTTATGAATTATAATTTTCTAAATATATAAGAAGTGAATCATGTGTCTTTATAAAATTAAAAATATAAGTTACATAATTATTTTTCATTCTATATACATATAGGTTCATGTGAATAATGCATTTACTAATTGATTTATATTATATTATATTATATTATATTACATTATATTACATTGTATTATATTATATTATATTATATTATATTATATTATATTATAATTATGATAATTATATTATAATTATAATAATTATATTATAATATTAAATATTATATTTTATATAATTTTTCAAAGATAAAAAAGTCATTTTACTACTAATAATATTAACAAAGTTATCCCATTTGTTTATAAGCTAAAAATGACAACGTTTTTGTTATGATTTCTATGAATAGTGTAAATTAATTTTTTCGATATTAAATAATTAATTTTTATGAAATTATGCTTCCTTTTTCTTTAGGTACCCGCAGAATCATTGTATCGTCATAGTTTTGCGCATAATGTTAATGCAAAAGAAAGTACTCTGGGATAAACATTTTCAATTTTGCAAAAACTATTCGAAGAATCCTTTTGAAATTTTGATCACATATCAAGTACTAGAAGACCCAACTTTTTACGCAATTTCAAAGTTATGAGTTGATTTTTGCAATAGTTATTGTTAATTATGCATATTTTCATCTATCGAAGCAACAAAATATTAAATCAACTTGTACAAGCCGTCATTTTGAAGATTTTCCAATTTCCTACAAAATGGTACCTGTGAATTATTGATCAGATTTAGGTTTTATTACCTTGAGACCATACTACATGAATAACTGCTTGGTTACCTGGATGATCCAGAGTCCTCAACAAGACACTTTTTCCCTTATTTTCCTGGTCTAGTAAGTAACCTATGCAGGTAGATATATTTAAGAAAATGCTTGTAAACAATAGCTCAAGACTTTCACAACTATTAATGTACAAATATCTGATATGACTTTTCATATTCGTTGACACGTAGCGAACGCCTTTTTAGCCTGGAACAGTGCAATTATTTTAACACAGTGAAGTTCACATCGCTAATATTGTTTATTTTCAATGCAAGAACTACGTCTATTAAATGTTTAAATCCTTTTTAGACTCACGTAAAACGTTAAACGTTATTAACATATCCAATGACATGTTTTTCGAACAAGCAATGCAAAAGAACTCGCTATATTCTTTGAAGCAACGTATCCCGGCGCTCCCTCAGAATTTTCCACCGTTCCATTTACCCCTCGTACTAACGTTAAATTTAATTACTGCTAGTGTACCAACGAAACCGGTACATAATTTTTAACATAATGTCTGGATGCGGTTTCCGCAGAGGACGGATTAACAACTACACGTCATCATGCTAAAACAGGAGTTTATCCAGAAGAGTGGCGGGGTCCTTCGACGGTCTGCGGTTATTGCTTTCAGCTACAGCTGTTTGAGTAATTATGTTATCGTGAGGACATCGCGGCCGGGTATCGATTCGCCATCAATCTATCGATTGGAATTTAAAGCGATCCATTCGTGGAACACCGATCGAGAACCTCAATCCTCCATTTCCAGGCAACGATTTATGCGGTCTTTGTTTCAGATTTAGAACGCCACCCTTAACGCATCTTTATTTATTCGGCTCGTTATTGTTTGTCGTCATCGTCACAGTCATTGGCCGGGGAAGTTACGTTTACATTAATTATTAGAGCTCTGGAAATATGCACTTAAAGATTCCAAAAATAGGCATGCAAATATGCGCAAAAAACAGTCAAAACATGCACTAAAGTATGCATTTAATGTGCAAAGATGCATTTATATAACAATGAAATAAGCAGGTTTTTTCTATGTATTTTTTATATGAAGGATTACATACATATTAAAAAAAATGAAAATTAATCAATTATTTGGTATTGCTATTATGTATTAATGAAACATATCACAGCCTTCTCTTATTACTAAGTTACTACTATTACATTAATGATTTATTGACTATAAATTACAATAATTATATTCTCTTACGATGGAAACTATACGCTATTAGGTGTTTTTCTAAGGTGTCTAAAGTAAAATTTTGCCGTCTATCTGACGACATTAATATTCAGGCGAAAAAATTACGTTTCACTTCGCAAGATGTCAATGAAGCAAATTGAAAATTATTTATTAGTGATGGTTCTATATCTAAATTAAGATTTTCATCATCGCAGAAATTTCCTTTTATTGCATTATTTTTAACGGACCAATTTTTGATATAATTTTTGTTTTAGAACACTAGAATTTTTCGTAAATTTTATTATCTTTTCCAAGATGTTTATACTGAGTTAACGACTTTAATACTTTCGTCCAATGAAAGAGTTCGTTTTTCCAATTTAGTAACTGATGAAGCAATATGAACTAAATTTGTCTGAATATGTTCTAAGTGGCTTTTCAGTAACTGATTTTTGAAAACATTTACACATTTCTTTACAGCATTACAGTTATCGACGTCGATATTGCAAATTACAGCTTTAATTACCTCAAAATTTTCTGTTATGAAATCGACACAATTTAACCACGTTCCCCATATAGTAACCTCAGGTTCAGGTGGTAAAGGCACTTTAGGTAAACGATCTTTAAACACCTACACTCTAAGAGGGGCTTTTAAAAATACCTTTTTCATGTTCGATACTGGAGTATTTACAATTCGAAATTCTGTCCTTGCAACTTCGGCCACTCGATTTAACGCATGTGCCAAACATGTTAGATGTATTAGGTTTGGCATAAATATTTTCAAATTTTGCCCTGCTCGATTCATATATGGTGCAGCGTCGGTTAACATTAACAAAAAATTTTCTGTTGGTACCGCTTCAGGTAAAAAAATGTAGTGAAAGATTCGTTTACAAATTTGGATATAGTCAAGTTATTGGTGTTTTGCAACTTCTTAACAGAAACTAAATAACTGGTGCTACATTCACTACTACCGTTTAAACTTCTAATAATTAAGTTGGCAACATACCGTCCTTCAACATCGGTCGATTGGTCAACAGATGTCCATATTGGATTATTTCAAAAGGCAGTTTTCATCGCCCCAATAGTAAATTGATAAATAAGATCGACATATTTTTTTCGTAAAGACGTACCACAAGCCACGTAAACATTTTCTTTGCAATACTTCAGTAAAAATAGTTGAAAGAATTGATTGTTCAATTTTGCAATTGAGATATAGCAACCTACTAGCAAAGGACATGAATCGATCCTTATTGAAATTTTCTTGGCCTGAAACCTTGATATGGTTTGTAGTGATGATCTGCTGAACCAAATCTTGAGGCTTTTGCTTACGAGTTGTATGCGTAGCGGTTTCCAAGTGTTGATCAACTTGAAATTTCTTTCAGCATAAGGCCTAAAAACAAAACGGTTAACAGAATGCAAACGGTCATTATTATTTGAACACCCTGTCCATATTGAAATCCTTGAGTTTTGATAGGTAATTATTTAGTTGTATAATTAAAAAAAAAGAAATTTGGAATTTGAACACTAGAATGGAAAAATATAATTATAAAAATTTGAGTCGCATTGATTAAACACAACAATTTTTGCATTGGAAATAAGGGAACTGTAAATATATTTTTGAAACCTAAAACAATTAGACATAATAAGACTTACGCTTTTGTCGCAAACTGTGCAAAACATATGGTTGCCGTCAACGATTTTAAAATCGGTTATACTACTTATTCATCTCTTGAGAAGAACAGATTTGTTAGTACTTTGTTTAGGCATTGTCACACACTCCTAATAAACAATTCAGTGAAATAAAATGGAATAACAGAAAAACTAAATGCCAGTTTGCTCTTCAAACCTTACATTTAAATGGTGGTAGCAACAAATGATTTCATTAGCTGAATGCTAAAGTCAACGAACTTACTCCCACTCATAAAAGCCAAGGCAGATTTTACCATTGGAATCTCCTGTAACACTAATTCCGAGAACAGAGAGCACATTTCCCCAAATTTAGTCATTACTTAATTTTAGTAGCCTTTCGAGAACTATACTTAAGATGATATCTGCCAGTAGTATTAACAGCCCTTCAACAACTCTTAATGCTAATTTAAGAAGGCAGCCGGCTTAACACTAAGCTGAAGGTTAGAGCACAATACATACCTATTTACACAAAATTTTTATTTTCTCGAGATTGCATTCCGAAAATATGCATTTTTAATAAGTACATATGCATTTATACCAGAGGTGTCCACTAACCATGTTTCCCTAGCTTCCGGAAGAAACGCTTTATCAGTGGTACCCGTAATTTATGGCACCTATAAAGCCTGTCTTTTGGGGCATTTTCGTGATTTTTACGTCAGGCGATCCAGGGTTGATTTAATATGATTTTAGTTAGACGTGTATCACATTTTAGAATTTCATTATTTCATATATGAAACATATACGAGCATACGAAAAATGTTTTTACCTGTTTCTAAATAGTTAGTACACAAAATCGTGTACAAGTAGTTAAGTGATTGTTCCCAGTACCTAGTAAGTGTAAGGATGATTGAAAATTAAAGTGTTATCCTTTATGATTTTAAGAAAAATGTACCCGATGCCTCGTTATGATCAGGTAAAAATAGGGCCAGTAACATAGTGATTACCACAAAATCTTGATGTCAGTTTAGAAAAATCTATAAATTGCCACCTTAAGGTTAAAAATATGTAGTCTGTGAGTGACTGTACTAGTGTGCTTTGTATGGGTAAAAGATTTTACAGAGTATTTGTTTTATTCCAATTCTGTTTGTCAATTTCGACTTGAAACGATTTTCATTTCCTCATTTTTTTAATAACCTGTGCGTAATGGAATCAGAAGCGGGGCAATATTGCGATACTAAATGGGGTGATTTATTTGGGAATTTCAAAATTAATAACACCATTTTATGCGTCATAGGTGGGCAAAGTTTTGTAAAATTCAAAAAATATAACATTCAGCGGCATTAGCAAAAACAGCATCAGGACCCTTTGCGTGTTGTACGGAAACGGCATGCATATTAATATTCCGACTATCAGCTCATTATAGCCCGTTCATGGTTGGTTTTATCTGTTACTTCGCAAAATCTCATTATCCTAGTGGACACCCCTGATTTACACAAACAAAAATTTTATTCTCTCGAGATTGCATTCCGAAAACCGCTGAAAATATGCATTTTTAATAAGTACAAATGCATTTATAGAATTCTATCGCAATATGCACTTTATATGCAATTAGCATATTTCCCGAGCTCTACTAATTATATAAAGTGATTATACCCTAGATATAGTGGAAGATTAGTCTAATCTTATTATTCTAGAAAACTATTTTCCCACAAGGTGAAGTAAGAACAATTTCCAAACTTATTTCGCTAGTTCGGTTATTCACCGGGAAACTTGCCTCGTAGTGAATATTCTAACGGCTTTTTGCTATTTTCTTTCTAAATCATCCCCCACCGGCTCCCGCCGGTCCTAAAATAACTAAAGGGCCCATCATCAGCATGTCTTGTGCGATGGGCCGGACCCGGCCGCCCAACTGATGAAAGGATAACGACAGACTCGGTTTGTGGTAATGGGCACCGGAGATCGCCCAGCCAGATTTATGGCCAGGAGGCGTTCGGCGATTTTTTCCTTCTCCGCTATTTTTGCCTTGCGAAAATGGAGATCCGAGATAAGCTCGAGGTGTTAAATGAGAGGGTGTCGTTAATTCCCCTTCGAGCGCCCCGATAAGGGCATATTCGATGAACGTTCTGTCATTTCGGATCGCTAGCTTCGATTATTTCTGGTCGTTGCAGATTTGAGCGGGAAATCGTGCCCCGGCTGCTTAATTTCCTATTTAAATCGGAGGTCTATCATTATTTCTTAAAATCACCGCTATCATGGTTACCCACAACCTATATAGATCTATCACTATGAGATAATTTGCAAATAAAACTTGTTTTCTGACTGAGAGCCCAAAAAACTTACAACTTAAGCCACACTACGTTAGGAATCTTTAAATGCTGGCTGGTACTATTAAAAGCATCACTTAAAATGTAATCAGAAAGTGTTCTTCAGAGGCAACTCCATTGATTTGTTTACCAACTACCAGCGTTTTCCCACTGAGAAGACTTTAGTCCATATATATGCGACTATTGTAATGTATACTATACCAGGGTAATCTTGATCAGATTTTTAAAGGGCTACTTGGAGGCTGTTTGTGAAGGTTAAAGCAAGTGACATAAGAAAACGTGACCTTTGTTGGTTTATTGGACAATAAGTCACTACCGAATAAAACAATGTATAAAAGTAAAGCACAAAACTGGAAGATCGTAGCTTATTTGTAACCCTCTCAACATGGGCAACCCATTTTAGTTTGTGGTGTGGAAAGGCTCCAAGAAATTTCACTTCAGGTGGAACAGGGAAGTCGCTAACGTTTCTTAACGAAAAAATATTATTTGTCTTTTCCTCGTTCAGTCTGTGAGCCTATTCGTATGGAACCACTCTTCGACCCTTAATTGTGCAACAATTGCTTTTCCAATGGATTTCTTAACAATTAATGTATATGGTATAATCAACCATTTCCTTAGTGAGAGGTAGGTCATTGATGAAGACAATAATTTGAAAAATTGCTGAAATATTCTTTGAAGAATATAAAAATGATGGTTTTTCATTCTGACGTTGTGTGTAATATCAGTGTAATATTTTGTAAAATCGGCCCAGTAAAAACAAAATGGCAGCCTGTGAAATCAAATAAAAATTCGTAGTTCTTTTGTATTCCTTCTGATGCAGCAATGTCATCAGGATTTTGTAGATCATAAAATGTTCTATAACTTTTGCATGCAACTTTTTTTTAAATAACACACGGAAAACATAAAAAATTCTAAATTATTTTTATATTATCTATTGCACAACTAAAATGCTATGCAGCTAAATGCCACGTCATGTTAAGGGCCATAATTATATTTTATGGTAAACCACTTTACGTTTATAATTTTATAGTTTTTATTTTGAGAAATGCATATGAAACAAGTCTCTACGACTTGCCGTGTTTTGGAGATGTTTGAATCTTTTCTCTGAAGCATATTTGGAATGTTTATTATTTTTATATTCTTCTAACCTTGTTATTACTAGGGTATCTTTTAATGACTATTACTCCCTTAATTAAATTCAACACCTGAGGCACTTCAAAGACTTAACACATCAATATTATCGTCAATTTTTTGCAATACATCCTAATGTCAAGATAATATTTTCCAGAGTATAGTGGCACGACAACCGAGATTTCCACAATTCTCAACAAAACAAGAAACGGGATCACGGCTCGGCCAAGGTGAAATTCTGCAAATTTTTATAAACGCGCTGACTACCAAGGTGCGAAATGTTTTGATAAACGACACAAAGCGCGGAAAACACAATAAACAAATACGAACATGGGAAGAGGAAGGAGACGGGGCGGCCATAAAGAAGATACTCTGCCGACGAGAAGACCGAGAAAACCTACCGTCCCGAAGATGCTCTCTGACCCGCCTCGCGTCGTGTAAATACGAAGGTTCAGACAACAGCCCTTTATTGTGTAAGTCGCCACCCTCGCCTCTCGCGCATGAGCCTTAAGGATTAGCTGTGCCCTAGTCTCTTTTCCTCTATTTTCATTGGTATCTTTTTTAGTATCTCGACTTATAGGTTGTCCGCCCCAGGCGAGGATGAAACCTTTTTTTCTTTTTCTAGATTAGTGCATGATTAAGTTCAAGAGACATTTCACTTTAAAACAATATATGACTAACGTGGAATTAAAACGTAACTTCGATGCAATGCAGCTACTGGACACATATATCACTTTAATATTTATACCAAGCAACATTATTCTAAGGATCCTTTGAGCTGAACGACAGCTTGTACTTTAACTGGACCATGGGATGGAGAAACAAAAGAAAACAAATAAATTGGAAAAACGGTCGTCCATTACTGTTTTCTCAGGCATTTTGGAGGATGAGACATATATTCATATGATCATCATATAACCATTTGACACAATTAAACGGTGACCACGTTTCAAGATGGTGGTGCTTTTTAGTTGCAGTACTAAAGAATGATTGTAACGTCATATGGTCCAAGCAATGATGGTATCTATTATTTGTACCATCGTAAGACAGGAAACTGAAGGAAGCAGAATTATGAATTTCCTTAATTTACCAATGGTTGGTTTCAGTGCCATCATAAAAAAAATTGTTCGTCAATCGCCACTTAGCGAAATGCCCTAAAATTATTTAAATATGAAAATTTACCCTTTTGTTGATCCTGTCATACCTTCACTAAATATTTCCTTATTTGATAACGTAGAACTTCTGTTCGTTTTTAAAGTTTAAAGGTATGCCAGACAACACACCTGACTAAATTTTAATTGGAATTCCCATTTGCCGTCCTGTCACAGCCACATCATCCCTTCCGACCCTTCTGACTACTTTATCGCCGCTTAACGCCCCCTGCCCGTACCATCACGGCCACGATCAAATATAGACCGAGGGATAAATGAAATTAGAAAGGCAAACAAGTGGTCAGGGCAGGACATACGGTCGTTGGACGGCGACGATAATTCGTCGATATGCAATATCTGTCCGCAACACGTTCTTAACAACGTGATCCACGCTCGTTCACTATATCGATAGATGCTGGATGCGTAGTAAACAGATATATATAGAGGGGTATCTGTTTACCATCCAAGCGGAAAAAAGAAGCCGAGTGGGGTTCGATACGAGACCGGAAAGGGGATCTTGTTGGAAACGAATGTGATGTAAACGTCGAGGTAACGTTCGATGTTATTTTTAATTCTACATTTAAAATGACGCAGAGATGAATTGATGGTCGCAAATAAAAATAAATGGCGGAAAATCTATCAGTTTGTAGGGATCCGGAAGAAACAAACTTGTAAATATCGTAGAAAGTGATTGTAAATACTCCAACCCTCAACACATGTGAAAGTTTCAGCTAAGTGCATCGCGCGGCCCGAAACTTCCTATTTTTTTTTACGTCGTTGTAGTTCTGGACATTTTCTTTTCTAGAAACTGATGTCAATTTCAGTTTCCCTTTTCACTTTCATTCCCCGCTTTCTCTTCCTAAAGATTTCTGTTTTCTTCCCTTTTACCTACCCTCAATGTTTGTCCCTTCCAGACTTGTTAAAAACTCTCGTGCTTAGCACATGTTGTAAATATACGACTTGGTGATTCACTTACCCTGTCATGACATACATTCAATTACACGTTTTTCACGAAATTACACGAAAACTACACGTTTTTCCTGTTTACGGTAAAATTGTCAAAAAATTCTAAAAAGAACGCTATGTGATTGTTTTCAAACGAAACACTATTTTAGTAGCGCCAAATTTTTGTATAGATATGGTAGATACATGCAATTATGGGCATCATAAACGAAATTATCTCAGGCCTTCAGGAAACGAAGCTAACTTGTATTAAGATGTGCAACTTATCAAAAGCTTTCGATTGTACTTAGCATAACATTTTAGTAAACAAGCTAGAGTTTTACAGTATTAAAGGTATAGCACTAAATCTAATAGTCATATTTGACTGGCAGATATCAAGCGGTTTTTTTCAAAATACATTTTCCAGCTTCAAAAAAATTTCAAACAGTGTACCGCAGGGGTCGATACTTGGGCCACTGTTGTTCATTATTCATGTTAATGATTTAGACAAATATATGGCCCCATATAAAACTGTTTTATATTACATTTTATTATTATTTTTATGTTACTGTTTCTATTTTTCACTTTTCCATTGTTTTTGACCACCTTCGAGTTCGTAACTCGTTGTAATGACGTGCTACAAATTACTTTTTTAATAATGTGGTAAATAAATTTTCCCTTTGTCAACAAAATAAAGTCATTATATTTATACGTCTTGTACAAAATAATAGAGGCATTCAACAATTTTCTGTTGATAATAAAACTCACGAGTGATCCGCGACTCGTGTCGCTACGTGCAAACCGTACCTGTGCACAAGTATCTGAACTAAATAAAAATTGATGTTGAGATATCTATCACTCCTAATAGTATAAATATCGTTATTTCGTGATAATGTATCACTATATAAAGTTTTAAAAATAAATTCAAATCAAGGAAATCAGAGTAAATTCTACTGATATATTATAAGGCACAACTGTAGTAGATAAGAATAAACCAACATATGACATTAATAATTTTAAAAATGAAACAAATCCTTTATACCAATATATGAGTGATATCACAAAAATGACTACTTGTAAAGGAATTAATGGTGAGGTTGAGGTGAATATTTACACTACAAGTTTGAAAACCATTCATTACATGAATCGGAAAGGGTGTCCTACGATTGATTGATATCCTTAATGCCGTTTATGAATCAAGCTGAACTGATAAGGTTTCGACCATCGACAAACATCATTTACCACATTGTCAGATTTTTCTGTTGATATAAGTTTATGGATTATTTTAAACGTATGATTTTATAGAGCCCACTTTCCTCATTTATACATTCTCTAGCAAAAAATAAAATACCTTCCCAGGTCAAAAACTATTAGTTGTCATTGTCACCGTAATTAGAAGTAATCGTATCAGTTCACAAGCTATGCTCGACGCACGTAAATTCTTTTATGGTGCTTACTTACTCAAGCTTCCATTAAAGCCATTTGCAAATGCTATTTCATTTTTTGCGAAATAAGGTATACTAATTACTGGTAAAGTAATCACATTTGGTCTTACCTCGCGGCATGTTTTATTTTACTTTAGCAATGGAAGCTATTAATGATAGATTTTTATATGCATGATATTTTTAAAGTTCCTTAATTTTTGAAATTACGTGATATGATATTTGTATGTTTGATTTGACGTTGTAAATTGTTTTGGGTTACAAAACAACCTGCTAATAAATTTCGCTCCTTACTAGTCCATCGAGTTTCCCTATGATTTTACCTATTTTTACGGGCTTTTGATCATCTTTTTCCTGTAAAAAATGTATTTAAAAATAATGCCGGGAATTTCACATGTAAGGCTTGCAATAATTTAATATTAATTTGTCATTACCATACTTTAATTAATTGAAGCACATGAGCGTCAATCATGTGTTGAATAAATGCTCCATCAACAGGGATTAAATAAGAAACACGCTGGCATACCTTATATTTCTTTATCACTAAGTACTGGAAAAACACCGCATCATCGTTATCACACTAGAAAATAGTGGGGACTAGAAGTAGGAAGAGAAGTGATTGCTTCCCTATTCTACAGAATAGGAGCCCAGGGGTTTTCTTGCATTGAATGTATTTTCCATAGCAATTTTTGAGGGTTTTCTTTTTATCACGTCTTGTGTACTACATTTTTCTCGAATTTCGCTCTTCCTTTTTCTATCCAGCAATGTGTAGCCGGCTACCGTTCACAGTATCTTCATTTCGGATGATCTTCCTTAATAGCCTTATTGTTATGGATGTGTCATCTCAACTATATTTAATTTTAGATCGAATCGATTAACATACAATTCATAGTCGAAAATACTGGCTGTATATTAATAGAGAATTTCAGCATAATTTATTCTAGGGGTACGAATTGGAAGAAAGTTGGTATTGATAAGACTAGGGTAAATTAAATCTTTGGGAAATCCTAATGAATCGTTTTCAATGCTCATGGCAGAACGTTTTTACAAAGTTTGGTACGATTATATATTTTATCGCAGTGGTGTCAATTCGTAGATTTTTCTTTCTTGCATATTTTCATTTTTTACTGTCTATCAGGTTTTAAATTTCTTTTAACGAATTGTATTGTCACGAGCCTGCGCAATAACAAAAGGAGAAAACGAGATTTCGGGCGCAGCGAATCCTAAGGGCTGGAGCGTTAGAGGCGAGGGCTGCGACTTACCTAAGGGCTGTTGTCTGGCCCTTCGGATTTAAAAGATGCGTGGCGGGTCGGAGAGCATCTTCGGGGCGGTAGGTTTTCCTCGGTCTCTTCGCCGACAGAGTAACTTCTCAGGCCGGCCACTCTCTCCCCTTTTCCCAACCAGCCGTAAGGGCCGACCGTCTGGATAACCTTATCCTCTTCTCGCCATTCCTTCTTGTTTTGTTTGTGAGTTGTGGAAATCTCGTGGTCGTGACAGTAGGGCAGTATTACTATCCATTGCTGCTTAGCACAGAACTTCTCGTCAATTCTATTTAAGATCCTCATTGTGGGAAATTAAAATTTCATGGGAAGTTATGAGAGTTGGTGGACGCGAACAGATTTAAAGCTGACATAATTACAAATTTTGACTCTATCTAATTTAGAATTCTCACGTTTTCTCTGGAGCACAACACTTTTCCAATGTAATTCTAATTGAAAACGGAGTAACGCTATGTTAAACATTTTGTACGTTCCAGTCGTCCAGTAGTTTACCCGACTTCCGACTTAAGACCCCGTGAATGCCGATGCATTCTCCCCGAATAACCAAATTATTTTCTCCCTTTCCGGACCTTCCGAATTAAGTCCATTTAGACATTTCGAGTCAGCCATAAAGCCGGAGGGCACAAAAGGAATCGAAGTTTTCTATATGGAGAGGGAACGATAGAGTATGTGTGCGTGTGCGTATGCGTATGAATGTGTGTGCGTGAGGAGGGTAGGAGCAACATTGTGCTGATATCGACATAAAATCAGACGAGGAGAATGTTGTAATACGTCTTATCATAAGGGCAAGAAACAAGAAATCTGATAGGGTCGCAGCGGCGGCGCGGAGGGCATTTTACGAGCCATAAAGGCCCGGCGGAAGGGGACATATAACCCGTACTCGTTTGAATCGCTCTTTTATCCAACCAGTGCGAGACGGTACGGTTCTAAACTCGACTCCTACGAGAAATGAAAAGCTTTAAGAGCCAAGAGCGTTGAAATTAAATAAGAATTTACTATGTATACGTTACAACAGTTTACACCTTAGTGGGTCGAGTTATTGGTTTGATAATTTTTCATCATGGGCTCATTTGCATGAAATACAATCAGTAAATACTTATGAGAAATTACAATGATCAAGGAAAATGGTTCAGTACAAAGCACAGTGGAAGTAATTTCAATCTTAATAAAGGGTCCGCCATCTAAGGTTTTTTTTTTCAACTAGTCCTTATTTCGTGAATGGTAACACTTAGCTCATCTCTGATTTGACAGATAATTAGTTTTATCCTTCCGCTGAACGAATATGGTTGTGTATACGCTTGAACAACGCTGGGAAATATTGCGACATTACTTTGAAAATCATGGTAATGTTGCAGAATGTGTGCGAAAATTGCGTACGGATTTTGGAAGAAGAGAAGCACCGTCAGCTACGTATGTTCGTTATCTTGTGAAAAAAGTGAAAGAAACTGGCATCCTCATCGATAACCCAAAGCGTGAAAAGCCAAAAACAGTGCGTACACACGAGAATATTGCTGCTGTGGCAGAAAGTGTGCGTGAAGCGCCATCAACATCAATTCACCGTCGTTCTCAACAATTGAACATTTCGGAGACATCATTGAGACGAATTTTGCATAAAGACCTTGGTATGACGCCATACAAAGTCCAATTGGTTCAGGAGTTGAAGCCAACTGACCATCCGATGCGTTTTCGCTTCGCTAAGTGGGCCTGCGATCGACTTACAGAAGATGCCGATTTTACTAAAAAAATCATCTTTTCAGATGAAGCTCATTTTGATCTTGGCGGGTATGTAAACAAGCAAAATTGTCGTATTTGGGGCACAGAAAACCCGCACGCATACATTGAAAAGCCGGTGCACCCAAAACGAGTCACTGTTTGGTGCGGATTTTGGTCCAGAGGCATAATTGGGCCATTTTTCTTCGAAAATGAGCAAGGAGTGGCCGTTACAGTCAATGGCGATCGTTATCGGGCCATGTTGAACGAATTTTTGTTCACAAAAATTGAAGAGGAGAATATTGGCAACATTTGGTTTCAACAGGACGGCGCTACGTGCCACACAGCCGAAGCTACACTCGATGTTTTGCGCCCTGTTTTTGAAGATCGCATTATCAGCCGCAGAGCTGATGTCGTTTGGCCACCTCGGAGCTGCGATTTGACACCGTTGGACTATTATTTGTGGGGTGCCGTCAAAGATAAGTGTTACGCCGACAAGCCAGAGACAATTGACGCTTTAAAGGACAATATTCGTGAAGCCATTGGTGAAATACAGCTGCACACAATCGATAATGTGCTTAAAAATTGGACCGATCGTGTAGACTACTGCATGGCCAGCCGAGGAAGCCATTTGAATGAAATTATTTTCCATCATTAACCGGAAGGATTGTACTTTCAAATAAAAATAGAAATTTGAGAAAATATTCAGTAGTTTTTTTTATAGCATTTTCAAAAAAAAAGTTATTTGGCGGACCCTATACATTACGTTTCATAGATTTTTGAATTTGCAATTGGATTCCATTTTGCTCTATCGGAGATTTAAATTGTAAATATGTAAAAATCTTGGATAATACTTACTAGTTACACGAAAGCAGTACTTAAGTATCCTACCATGCGTTATGCTTTTCTAAACAAATTGGAAATATCGTCATCGCAGATTCTTATACCAGTGTATGTACGAAACGATGTCATTATTTAGTCGATGACGATCTGTGGCAGTACAATCCTTCTTGTAAGAGTTGGTCCAGTTAAAAACAAACCATTTACGCAGCGCAGTCAAAAAATAAGTTTTTACCCTATACAAAAGCAGAGTATTCATATAACGTACAGTTTAACCCTCCCCCGTATATTTGGTGCGGAGGAATGTTGCTAGTCGCTACAAAACATGCGTATATATGAAATGCTTATTAGTATAGAGTATTTGAACAGGTCCACCACAGGCATTAAATTTGAGCGCCGAGCACGTGTTCATTTTTAATCGTCACTAGAGTTCAGTGGTGTGTATATGCAATTGCAATTGTTATTTCTAAATGGCTTTTTGGAGATCTATCGACTTGGAAGTCGAAATATTACTCGAAAGTATATAAACATATAATATATATATACTAATATAATTTTTATATGAAGGCATTATAAATAATTCCATATAGATATAAAAAAAACTCCTTTATTTTATCGTAATTGAAACTTTTTCTATATAAATAATATAAAATTATTAACAAAATAAAGTTTATTTTGATACTATTTAAATTATCTGTAGATGTCTTATATAAGTTAATCAAAATTAAATTTTCATTAATTGATTTATATAGAAAAAGGCGGGACAATTTAAATAGTATGTCTGATTTTTATTTTCTTTCTATAAAATGTACTTATAAAAAAGTACTTGGGGAAAAATTCATAGGAGTTTTTTTTTAATAAGGGCAATAATATAGACATTATGCACAACATAAATTTGGAAATTTTTGCAAAATGATTCACACACCTTAAAGCACAGCGTTTAATTTTAAGTATTTATGTTTGTTTAAAGTGAGTCACTCTTTGAATTCCATTGTACGAAGAATAGTTGCTTTAACTAAATTACTATGAACCACGATTTGTCGTGCTGTTAAACAAGGTAACATCGTAGATCATCAAGCAAAACTTAAACGTGTCGCGGATTGTAATAAAAATATTGATCATGCTTTTGAGGACGTCATTCAGGGAGCAATTTATGCTACCTATAAAGAAAATACAATTGCGATTTTACAAATCATTCACTTAAAATTACAAAATTTCAAAAAATACAAATATCACTCGTTAGAATATCTCCGAAATATAGATTTAAAATGTGGATTATAGAATAAGAAATTAGACTCGCGAATGATAATTATGGAATCATCTCGTATCGCTGAAATAAGACAAAATTATTTAACAAAGATTTGGGCGACAATAATCGAAGTATTATTTATTTGAAGGAAACCTGGCTTGATACACGTGATGTAGTCCAATATGATTTGGTAGATATTCCTCAGAAGTGTGCCTTAAAAGCACTTTGACTTCTTCTAGTTGAGACTCTAAATCATAAAATCACATACACACATTTACTTCACATAAACAGTCAATTTGTATATATATATATATATATTTTCAATTATATTTATTTCCTAATTAGACGCAGAAACAAAAACATTTTCATTCATTTTCGGAGTAAAAATTATTTTTCCCTTGTATGATTTAAATACATTTACCCATATTACAAAAAAGGCAGTGGTATAGAATTCCGATGTTCGTAATTGACCATAAGCGACTAAGGTTGAGGGATCGCATCCACGTAATCCACTCAGTAGCCCGGACGTTTTCTTTCTTTGTGAGAGGGGAAAGGCGGCGCGATATACGACATCGTCGTCGATTTTTGCCTTCCTTTCGACGCGTTCTCCCTTCCACGCCATTATACCCAGAATGAAGTCCTTTATGGGCCAGATTGATGCTTTTTCGCCAGAAGGCAAACCATTTTAACACAAACAAAATTTCTCAATGCCATAACACAAAATACGTCCATTGATCAACGGCAACTCGCTGCGCCCTTTTTTTTGACTGGCGATCAATCAAGAGGAGAGGCCTTTCTTCTTTCCGATGCAAAACAAATGCGAATTGAACCAAAAACAATATTATCGGGAGTAAGTTTTAATGAAGTCTGCGATTCTAGAGAGAGAGAGAGAGAGAGAAAGGGAGAGAGAGTCGAGGAGGACTTAATAAACGGGGACGGCTCGTGCCTTTTAGGATTGTTGTTGTTAAAAGGTTGGATTTCGGAGAGGGATTCGGAAAGGGGACCCTTAATGGGACTCTCACTACGATAATTATAATCGTATCGATTCGCCTGGAGACAAATTTTATCGGTGAACTTACTGGCGGAAGGGCGCGAAAGGGGAGGTTTTCTTTCCAATCCGAGGCACGTTTATTGAAAAGGACAATTTAAATGTTATACACAGACATAGAGTATTTAACTTTACTTGGCATTAAAATTTTACTGAAGAGGATAAGGAAAGATGGATGGAGGAATTTGCACATATCGCCACTACTGACAATGATACGCCTTTAATCCATTCTAGGATCGATTTGGATATAACCTAACCTATTCATCTCTCCCCCTATCGAGCGAGTTCTCCGGACGGATATGTTTCCCACAATTTCGTACATCAGAATACGACCGTGTCTTGCCGAAAATCCCTCATCGCGATTACGCTTCAACCCTTAATCGCTCATAGTTCAAACTTTCCAGAGTTATTTACTGATCCAGTGTCTTAACACTGTACAAGTTTGACTGAGAACAAATCAGTGGAACCAGAGTTATTAAGGATTTTTTGAGTTAGTAATACGTAAGGGTAAGACGTAAGGGTAAGATGTTCTTGGCATTAAAATTTTACTGAAGAGGATAAGGGAATGATGGATGGAGGAGTTTGCACATATCGCCACTACTGACAATGATACGCCTTTAATCCCTTCTAGGATCGATTTGGATATTAACTAACCTATTCATCTCTCCCCCTATCGAGCGAGTTCTCCGGACGGATATGTTTCCCACAATTTCGTACATCAGAATACGACCGTGTCTTGCCGAAAATCCCTCATCGCGATTACGCTTCAACCCTTAACCGCTCATAGTTCAAACTTTCCAGAGTTATTTACTAATCCAGTGTCTTATTACTGTACAAGTTTGACTGGGATAAAATCAGTGGAACTAGAGTTATTAAGGATTTTTTGAGTTAGTAATACGTAAGGGTAAGACGTAAGGGTAAGATGTTCTTGGCATTAAAATTTTACTGAAGAGGATAAGGGAATGATGGATGGAGGAGTTTGCACATATCGCCACTACTGACAATGATATGCCTTTAATCCCTTCTAGGATCGATTTGGATATAACCTAACCTATTCATCTCTCCCCCTATCGAGCGAGTTCTCCGGACGGATATGTTTCCCACAATTTCGTACATCAGAATACGACCGTGTCTTGCCGAAAATCCCTCATCGCGATTACGCTTCAACCCTTAACCGCTCATAGTTCAAACTTTCCAGAGTTATTTACTAATCCAGTGTCTTATTACTGTACAAGTTTGACTGGGATAAAATCAGTGGAACTAGAGTTATTAAGGATTTTTTGAGTTAGTAATACGTAAGGGTAAGACGTAAGGGTAAGATGTTCTTGGCATTAAAATTTTACTGAAGAGGATAAGGGAATGATGGATGGAGGAGTTTGCACATATCGCCACTACTGACAATGATACGCCTTTAATCCCTTCTAGGATCAATTTGGATATAACCTAACCTATTCATCCCTCCCCCTATCGAGCGAGTTCTCCAGACGGGTTTTTTTTCCACAATTTCGTACATCAGAATACGACCGTGTCTTGCCGAAAATCCCTCATCGCGATTACGCTTCAACCCTTAATCGCTCATAGTTCAAACTTTCCAGAGTTATTTACTAATCCAGTGTCTTATTACTGTACAAGTTTGACTGGGATCAAATCAGTGGAACCAGAGTTATTAAGGATTTTTTGAGTTAGTAATACATAAGGGTAAGATGTTCTGACTGTTGTGGAATTTGATTTTTACTTGTCGTTTGAATATCGTGTAAGCATTTTCCCTGTTAAAAAGTCTAAATTCACGGCGTTAAATTTTAGGCATTTCGTGCGGTATGGATTTCTTCGTAAATTCTCCGTTAGCAAGTAACGACCGCAATAATTTTTCTGGACGTTCGCTTTAAATCCCACGCAAAATGGCTCGGTCAAGCAGAACGTCGAGTTTTAATCCGAAATAAAAAAGAGAGGCTGAAAATAAACGTAAATAAAGTACCGCGAGAACTCGATACGTTCCTCACAAAATACCTGAAGATTTATTATTCGTATAAAACGTACCCCCAAAAACTCATATACCGCCTCGTTTTCGGAATAAATTAAATGAAGCAATTAAATTACACGAGAACGGTATATATTCCGAAAATTAGCTGAAATATTAAACCTGCTGCAACGCGTAGCGTAGTAATTATTCTTTGGAGTGGCACTCGAACGGTCCTTTTTGGCTTTTATGTGACGAGGCGGCTCCATCGGAATCGGAAACAAACACGCTTCCGCTCCTGCGGAGGACTTGTTAGGCCGCGGCTCGCTCGCTCTCTGATACATATTTTAAAATGAATTAGCCGCACTTTCTGACGCTACATCGCACTTTCGGAAAATGGAACGTTCGTTATTTGAGACTGATACGCCTTAAATCCCCTCTCGGATTAATTCGTCCCATTTAGACGAACTGACTCCTCCGAATAACTCCTCTAAAACGCCATGAAACGAAGCTTATAATAAGGCAAAACCTTGCAATTTTTTCAAACAGCTTCGATTTGCAGTAAAATTTGGGATCAAGCTCAATTTACGTTCTACTTCAAAGTCTATACTGTGCCGCTGTACGATTTTCATTTTTTAGGGGCGAAAACTAGCCCTTATTGCAAGAAGCTATGAATTAAAGCTTAAGGCGAGTAAAACGATGTACTAAACCTTCAGGCGAGTAAAATTTGGCTCAGATGAGTTGAGTAATGACTGTTTGATGCTCTGGAACATAATTTCAGAATATTTCTAGATAGATAATAGATAGATAGATAGATAGATAGATAGATAATAGATAGATAGATAGTTCTAATAGAACTAGGCCTTATTGCAAGAAGCTATGAATTAAGGCTTAAGGCGAGTAAAACGATGTACTAAACCTTCAGGCGAGTAAAATTTGACTCAGATGAGTTGAGTAATGACTGTTTGATGCTCTGGAACATAATTTCAGCATATTTCTAGATAGATAATAGATAGATAGATAGATAGATAGATAATAGATAGATAGATAGTTCTAATAGAACTAGGCCTTATTGCAAGAAGCTATGAATTAAGGCTTAAGGCGAGTAAAACGATGTATTGAACCTTCAGGCGAGTAAAATTTGGCTCAGATAAGTTGAGTAATGACTGTTTGATGCTCTGGAACATTATTTCAGAATATTTCAACCCTTAAAATTCACCCCTATTATGGTTTAATTAAAAACCTATTTACCTGGAAAAAATTATTAATTTACTACAGCGTTTTAATTTCTAAATGTAAACTAAATGATGTGTGACTTAAAACATAACTAATTTTATTTTGCAACTATATGCAATAAATATTTGAAAATGCATCGATTTGCACAAAAATTTAGGATTAAGCTTAACTTACCCTCAACTTCAAAATGTCTATTATGCCGATGGGCGGTTTTTATTTCTTAGGGCTGAAAGCTAACCCTTACTGCCATAAGTGATGAATTAAAACTTGACGTGAGTAAAACGACGTATTAGAGCTTAAGATGAGTAAAATTTGGCTCAGATGACTTGGATAATGATTGTTTGATGCTCTGGAACATTATTTCAGAGTATTTCAACTCTTAAAAATCAACCCCTATCGTGGCTTCATTAGAAGAATTTATTTACCCTGAAAAAATATATTAATTTACCACAGCGTTTTAGCTCTCTGCAGGCTCTCTGTAATCCAGACTTCTCTGGATCGTGACGCACTATCTAATGGAAAATCTCTATAAAAATCCTGATGCTGTTTTGATAATGCCGCTGAATGTTATATTTTTTGAATTTTACAAAACTTTGCCCGCATATGAAGCATAAAATGGTGTTATAAATTTTGAAAACCCCAAATAAATCCTCCCATTTAGTATCGTCATCTTGCCCCGCTTCTAATTTCATTACGCACAGGTTATTAAAAAAATGAGGAAATGAAAATCATTTCAAGTCAAAATTGACAAACAGAACTGGAATAAAACAGGTACTCTGTAAAATCTTTTATCCATATAAAGCACACCAGTACAGTCACTCACAGGCTACATATTTTTAACCTTAAGGTGGCAATTTATAGATTTTTCCTAAGTTGACGTCAAGATTTTGTGGTAATCACTCAGTTACTTTCTCTATTTTTACCTGATCATAACGACGCATCGGGTACATTTTTCTTGAAAGGATAAAAGATAACACGTTAATTCTCAATCATCCTTACACTTACTAGTTACTGGGAACCATTATTTGACTACTTGTAAACGATGTTGTGTACTAACTGTTTAGAAACAGGTAAAAACATTTTTGGAATGCTCGTATATGTTTCATATATGAAATAATAAAATTCTAAAATCTCAAACACGTCTAACTAAAATCATATTAATTCAACCCTGGATCTCCTGACTGAAAATGCCCCAAAAGACAGGCGACAATAGCTTCATGGGTGCCATAAATTACCGGAACCACTGATAAAGCATTTGCTCCCGGGAGCTCGGGAAACACGGTTAGTAGATTCCCTTGACTTAGGTACCTTCTCGTTCAACTATAAAGACGAGTGTTGCTAAATTGATTTTGAAAAAGATGTTTCTTGTTCAGTGTTTACTAAAATCTGATTATCTCCTTTTCGGTTACAGTGAACTTCTTGGAAGAGTTGGTCAATAATGTCCGAAAGTCATCTTTAACTGGATCAATTATAACCGAACACATTTACATTTGTTTCCCTATTCTTATAGTCGGGACAACAAGAATAGTCAATTATAGCCGATGGTCAATTTTAATCTATTTAATTATACGTGAAGTCGACTGTATTTACTTAATTCGGCTAATGAATTTTTAAACGGCCCGCCTATGGAGTAGGCTTTTTTGATGCCAGATGTATATCGAACAGTTATCGTTGCAAACTGACTGTGGAAATACCAGAGGTAAGGGATTTTGTCGATGGCTAGGAATGGGAATAGAAATTAAAACAATTAAATTACTTCTCCTTCGACACGTCGAGTTCATAAAACGTTTTGGTGATCCGAAAGTTCGTGAAACGTCCGAGGGAAACCATATCGAAACCGTCGCGGACCCATTAGCGCTGCCGATGTAAACTCGTTTAAAACCGGATAAAACGGTCGACGTTAAAAACGATAATTTTCACAGTAACTTGAACGGAGGATTTTCCGAGCGATCGACCGACCGATCCGTTTTTCCTAATGAAAACTAGTAATTGAAATAATTTGGCATCATTTCAGGATATGCACCGACGAAATTAGCATGGCGAAAATGGCGGGCGATCCGATCAAATGCCCGTCGGCGGGGAAGAGGGATTACTTCTGATTGGACGGACCAAAAACGTTGCAAATAGATAATCAGATTATAAGCAAGGCGTTTGTTATTAAAGCCCCGGCTAGGATTACGTTCCGCTTCGGACCGCGAGGATTTCAGCCGTACACATAACATCCGTGAACGAAATTCGGTCTAAGATAAACCGTAGATTACTCGATGGTACAACAAGTACATCGTGCGATAAATCTCGAGATACGAAAGCTATTAGATAAAGTCTGCATTTATAACCGAACTTCTGGGCGGGGGCTTAATTAAACTTTAGTTTATTTCTTCGACTAGCGTTTCCTAAACACTTCAACTTGGAGGAGATTCATTATCTTATAACTTCTCACATACACTTATTCATGTCAAATCACGAAATTAAAAATTCAGAGTGGCACCTAATTAGATTCTAAGTAATTACACTTACATTCCTGGTTTCGATTCACGCAAGGGAATTACATTTATATACGGGGTAAATGAGATATTCGAGAAGGTTGGAATATCAAACTACACACCATTAAAAGGTTCAGTGATCTTGGAAAGTTTTTGCATTTAAAATAACGTCGGGCGGTATTGGCGTTTACCGTATTTTGACAGGAACGCATGCGCACTAAGCCCTGTCATTAGTGCTCTTGCTTATTGCGCATGCGTTTCTGCAAAAATAAGGTAAACACCCATAGCGCCAGATCTTACTTTGCAAAAACTCCCTATATGCGTTTAAAAAGTAACATTAAGCCCATATTCATTAAGAGGTGTAGGTTGAAAGGTGCGCAAGGCTAATGGGGCATTCCATGCCAACTGAGCAGTCGATCCCACGTCACCCTCTCGGATTTGGCTCAAAATTGGTAAATCGATTAGTACCATTGAAAAAAGCATGTTCCTAAATTTTCAGCTCAAATGGTCACTCCCAGCGCCCTGAGGCTCATTTTTAAATTTTCAGGCATTTTTTGACCTCTAAGTGCCCGAAATCGGTTTTTGGCGTACTAACAAGGTATTTTGACGTGAAAAATGACCAAAAGTACATAGGAGATGCCAAATTTCCCGTAGAACACGATCCCGTAGTCCGTTTGTTAATATCTAGCAAGGGGAGCTCAGAAAACGCGAAAAACTGCTTTTTTTTTCAAAATCGAATTGCTTCAAGACGTATGCTTCAAATCGTCTCAAAATTTAGGAAAAGACTCTTTGATAGTTGGTCCTTCGAATGTCTATTCGCGGGCAGTGATCATTATATATAAAAAAAAAGTTACACGCGATTTACGCATTTTAGAAGGGATTTTCGGTGATTTTTTTCGTTATAATCCATGCATTGGCCCTATTCAGTTGGATATTAGTTGGATTTTTTCTCTCTGAAGGTGTTTTCCTTCTTTCTCAGTCTTTACAAACACAGAAATTCCTCTCAGTGAGTTAAAAAAGCAAAAAAAAATCATTTATTCATGAATTTTTCTTGAATTCTTGATTTTTGATCAAAGTCACATTTTTCCAGGTTCCTTTCATTGTTCATGAAGGAAGACCGAATTCTATATTAAAAACCGATCACACAATCAGCAAATTCAAAAAATATAAGGATCAAGGGAATCTGGTAAATGAAATGGACTGCTGAGTCATGTACAAGAACATTAATATGGGGATGTGCAGCGGCGCCAATGATTGTATTGTAGAGTTTCTTGTTTCTTACTGTGATTTTCATGTCTTAGATTATATACCATATATATATTTTTACAAATAATAGAGCTAAGCTGTAGAAAATGTAAATTTCATCAAAAATCAAAACAATTACGAAAAATTCAGGGATAAATAATAATCTTTTCCTTTTCTAACCCACTGAGAGAAATTTCTGTGTTTGTAAAGACTGAGAAAGAAGGAAAACACCTTCTGAGAGAAAAAAATCCAACTAATACCCAACTGAATAGGGCCAATGCATGGATTATAATGAAAAAATTACAGAAAATCCCCTCTAAAATGCGTAAAACGCGTGTAATTTTTTATATATATATCACTGCCCGCGTATAGACATTCGAAAGACCAACTATCAAAGAGTCTTTTCCTAAATTTTAAGACGATTTGAAGCGTACGTTTTGAAGCAATTCGATTTTTGAAAAAAAAAAGCAGTTTTTCGCGTTTTCTGAGCTCCCCTTGCTAGATATCGACAAACGGACTACGGGATCGTGTTCTACGGGAAATTTGGCATCTCCTATGTACTTTTGGTCATTTTTCACGTCAAAATACCTTGTTAGTACGCCAAAAACCGATTTCGGGCACTTAGAGGTCAAAAAATGCCTGAAACCTTAAAAATGAGCCCCAGGCCGCTGGGAGTGACCATTTGAGCTGAAAATTTTGGAACATGCTTTTTTCAATGGTACTAATCGATGTACCAATTTTGAGCCAAATCCGAGAGGGTGACGTGGGATCGACTGCTCAGTTGGCATGGAATGCCCCTATTGTAAATAGTTAAATTTGTGTAGCTTAAGTGCAACGTTCACAATGAATTATTTCTACCATACCAGTGTGGTAGCGATGGTGTAAAAGCTAGCAAACCTTTAACTTTTTTCACTACACACATACACAGCAATTTAACGACTCGCATCATTCCAGGGAGCAACCTATCCTTTGCACTTATGTCCCGAACACCTGGACGAGGCGGAGCTTGGAGTCTTGGCACTTGTGTTCCGAACACCTCGACCAGGGCTTGGAGTCACCACCCGATAGCGGCGCCGTCCGAGGCCATCCCTTGGGGGACCGGACCTTTGCACTTGTGTTTCAAACACCTCGACGTGGCGGAGGCTTGGAGTCACCTCCCACCTGCAGCACTGTCCTAAGACACCTTAAACTCTCAACACTTTAATCATCTTTACCGAATAAACTGATATGAAAATTGTGGAACTTGAACAAACTTTTCCGGCTGCGATGAATGCCACAATCATTTCAACTGCTCGTTAGAGATTTGCTTACGTACAGACAGAAGAGCCATGAACTCAATTTAATACCGCTTTAAAAGCGTAAGGGTAGATTGTCAGCTCTGCGCTCGTACGTTTCAGTTTGTGCATTAGCTAATGTTGAACGTGCATTTCAACATTGTGTCACACTACCTGAAAGTTTGGACGAAGTTCAACAATTCTCATACTGCTGCGTTTATCCGTTGTCCGAGCGATTCGAAGTTAGGCGTCAAGAGTTCGAAAGTGTTAATTCCATATATGATTTTGTTTTAGGGATCCAAGGAGGATTACGAGAATAACGAGGCTTTTTCCAACTACTATAGGGATTCGGCAATATCCATAGTCATCACGAAACACTTAAAAGCAGAGAAGTAATTCTTCACGTGCCATTCCATCAATAACTTGGATAACACTTGGAGCCTAGTAATGTAAATTGTACTTTGGCAGAGGAGCGCTAACGGTGGTGGTGGTGGTGACGATTGTGAGTCTGTTGCTTTGCCCAGTAAGTCGCACTAACAAACTAACCAGTATTACCAACTGCACGAACGATCGGCTTTGGCATTCCCACTACCTGTATTACCAGTCTGTAAACCATACGATGGGACACAGAGGATCCATAAGAGTGATAATTCAGTATAGAAATCTTCAAAAAGTGGCATTGCTTGTAGAAGCCGAATTTTTTTAACAAATCTTAAATTTTATGGAGAATAATATATTTCATCTTTATACGTAAGAATTGTGCCAAACTTTTTATCAAATTAGTGTGGCGAAATTAGAATATTTTACGAAAAGGCGCAGTAAAAGGAAACTGTAGGAACAAAAGATTTTTTCGTAGGTTTTCATTACTCATACGATTTTACACCCTATTAATGGGCATTTTAATGTTGGGAAAATTTGGATTTCAGTAAAAGTAAGAGCGTTTTTCAATTTAGTATATTACTGCTCGATTTTCAAAAAACTGGCTGATATGCCATTAGGTTTCGTCGAGTTCAACCCTCATAAAAATTCATCTTTTCAATAAAAGGTTTTTCAAAATTGCGAGCGAATAGAAAAAAACGAAAAATTTGATTTTCAAAAAGTGCAAAATATGTTTAAATAAACCAAATCTAATTTGTCAATGTTTGGAAAATTTTTGTTCCGGAAAAATAGCAAATTATGTTTAAATTGCTTAAAATCTAATGAATTCAAATAATAACGATAATTTCCCAATAAGTGGCTGAAATGCTATGAAACTGATCACTGTTTGTACTATTTAAACCATAAAACTAAAACTTTCATAAACTATGAAAACTAAAAATAGACGCTGTTATTAATCAAAAACATCAACCTGTTGAAAAATAAGTGAAAATCACTGAGAGTGAACCTCATCACGAGTAGAATATAACTCTGATGATTGGTCGCTGTCAATTTATTATTTTAGCTACAATAAAATTTTCGAAAGTTTTCAAAATGTAATATGCCAGAAAAGTTCTTGAGCTCTGATTGAACTTACGGCCAATCAGAAACCTGAGAGAACACATTTTATATTGAAAAAATGTTTAATTTTCTTTAATATTAAAGTTATCTGTTTTAAGTAAAAATATTTCAAAGAAATGCATAATGTGTATGTGTTACTCAGTATTATTGTCAGCAATTAATTCTCATAATGATATAAAAAAATAACCGTATATAACAAATTAATAAACAACTAATGCAAAAAGGTCCATGCAATTGATATTATTTTCATGTGTTACCACAAATTAAAGGGGACATTAAATTAAGGCCTGTTCCCAGACCTAATTTCCTTAAATCAGTATTGTTCTATACTAACTATTACACTTTCAAAAGTCAAGTAGGCCTTATTATGAAGAAGTTGTATTAATGTTTTAATTGAATGACTCATTAGAGATATCAGTCTGTAATACTCACATATAGTTAATTCAGAGTTCTTGGGTGTGGAGATGAAAATTATTTCTTACTGATGCCTTGGTATTTGACTAGGTAGTATTCATATAATATAGAAGAGCCATGTTAAGTCACTTCAAGCTATAAAGAAATGTGATATCATTCGGACTATGGGCTTTACATATTTTAGAAAAGTAGTAACCACCATTAATGGTATTTTTACAACTCCCAAATACGGTAAAATTCAGATAAGGAAAGTATTGTTTCATTAGATCAAAAAGATCGAATGTAAACAGGCCCTGCTTAGATCTTTTACGATAAACCGTTTGAAGGCACACGAATTTGAAATATTTTTTCAAATAGGCTCAAGACAAATCCTGAGCGCGAAAATCAAATATATGTACTAATAGCAATTGGTAGATTATTTAATAAATGTATAAAGGTGAATGTTATGGTGAGTGAGAGTACTTGAATGTATTAAATTCAAATAAAGTACTGAATTCAAGAAATAAGTGAGTAACAATTCTAAGGATCCATTCCTGTTAATAGAACTTTAACAAATAGTCCCCCTGTACACATTTCTGACCGCTTCCCTTTCCGAACATATCAATATTCAAAATGATTAATCGATCGAATCCGAAGTTCATATCAATAAAATTTTCCTCGGCGAACATCTGTCGTTGGATGAATGGGGGAAAGATGGATATTTTCAATCAGAAGATATCCCCCTTTTCACATCGTTCAGTCCCCCCTTTCCAGTAGTTCGGCTTACCGACGAGAGCGCTGCGTTTGTCCTTTATTTTCCACTGCCTTAACCGTCCTATCAAAACAACATTGTTGATCGGGAGGATTATTCTGCATGAAGTCACTCCCAGAAAATACCTCCCGTATCTCCTATATGCGACCGTGGGAGAGGATGAGGGGGAGAATTTTATATTTCACAATTTGTTTCGGGATAGAATTTGATGACGTATGACAATAAAATTCGATTTAGTGCTATTAAAAAAAAATGTAAATGCGATACCAATTTTGGTAATTACTAGGTTCAAAAAGTTTTGATAGCGGAAATGAAAATACGTTTTTTTTTTTGATGAAATCACTTTTATTGCTCAACATAATCTCTCCCATAAGATCAATACACCTGGTCCAATGGTCTTCCAATTTGTTTATCCCATCATGGAAGTGACTTTCTGCAAGTCCTGCAAAATACTCCTCTACGATGGCTGTAACCTCTTCGTTTGATGAAAAATGCTTTCCACGAAGGAAATTCTTGAGGTGTGGGAACAACCAGAAGTCAGAGGGAGCTAAATCAGGCGAATGAGGAGGATGCTGCAACAATTCGTACCTTAATTTAGTTATTTAGTGATGGTTTTTTGAGCTGTGTGAGCCGGTGCATTGTCTTGATGAAAAATGATATTTTTCTTCTGCAAACCGGGTTTTTTTCACGAATTTTTCCATCCAATTGGTCCAAAAGGTTACAATAATATTCAGAATTTATTGTTTTGCCAGTTTGGAGATAATACACCAACAAAATCCCTTTTGCATCCCAAAAAACTGACGCTAACACCTTCTTCGTCGATTTCTGCACACGAACTCGCTTCGGTGCCGAAGTGCCTGGTTCACGCCACTCCTTAGCCTCTTATTTTGATTCAGGATCATGGTGGTAGACCCAAGTGTCATCCATGGTGATGAATCGACGCAAGAAATCCTTTTTATCCTTTCGAAAAAGCTCCAAATGTTGCTCGGAAAGTCGCATTCGAACGTGTTTTCGTTCCATTGTGAGCGAATGCGGCACCCATTGTGCACAGAGCTTTTTGAAACCCAAAACTTCACTTAAAATATTACTCACGCTGCCTAATGAGATGTCTAGGGCCTCTGCTAAATCTCTCTCGGTCAATCGACGATCTTCCTAAACCATATCCTGTACTTTTGCTATGAGTGCTGGTGTTGATGCACTTTTTGGACGTCCTGAGCGTGGATCGTCTTCAACGCTTTTTCGACCACGTCTAAAGTCTAAAACCCATCGATGCACAGTTGGAAATGAAGGAGGTGATTCCTTTAATGCTTTCACCATTTTTGTATGAATTTCCGTTGCTGATAAACCTTCCAAAACAAAGAATTTTATCACTGCACGATATTCGGTTTTTTCCATTGTAAAAGAAATACACTGACACGTCAACTTCAAATGGCTTGTAAACAAATGAATTGACAGAGTGGAATGAAACTTTGGGTATGCTCATATGAAAGATGAAATATTAAAATGGCGTAGAAATTTTGGTTGTTCTACTGCTCTACAGATGTCGCTTTCAAATTTTTTGAACAACCTAGTATAATAAGTCTGAACAAATATTTAAAATATGTGCTATTAGTACTTAATCATTCTATGCACAGTTATGTAAATGTTTTATTAATTCCTCATGAAACCCCTGATAAGTATATAAATCGTAATAATAATGTTACGTCAAGAATGAACGAACATGTTTTTGTTTCTGCGCCTAATTAGGAAATAAATGAAACACTCGCCATGGGTCAAAAGCGCTTAGTATATTCAGTCCATGGAATCATGCTAATTATGAGTAAATGTATGTATGTATGTTATTAAACGATTGAGAGTCTCAACTAGTGGAAGTAGATTGTGAGAGTCCCGACTAGTAAATGAACCCAGATTCTCTAATGCACCTATGCGCGTGGAAGAACGACGCACACACTACTACGGATCGTCACCGACTCACTTCTGATTTCCATTTTGTATACTTCTCCTCTTTTGTCGATCTTTTCTTGTATAAATAATCTAAAACATGGGAACGCCACACCAATATTCTCCTGCAAGTATTGTGAAGACCGGATGGACCTTCCATCGAGAACAAAATCGTGTTCCGCGTTATTATTTACATAAACTTTCTTCAATTAAGAATTTCTTACACTCATTTGTCTCACTAAAGTAATACTCGCGTCCATGATAACATTTAAAGTCGTTTAGGGGAGAACACCCTCAGCGACTGCTTCTCCCTCGTGCACTTCCAGCGGGCGACTTATGGGAACCTCCCCTCCGGGTAAAAAATATTCGCGACTTATTCGTCTCCCCGCGGCCCGGCGGCATCGAATTATGCCCTCTCCCGGGGCGAATAAAACACCTTTCTCTCCTAATTTCAATAACTAACCGCCGCGACCCGCATTATCACCATCTGGAGCGACTTTCCCGAACTCTCGGCCACTTTGAATTCCAAAACAGGTACAAATCTTTTCCGTTCCTCCAACCTCCAGACCGGGAACGCCATTCCCGAGGAGAGGAAAAAGAAGGAGGGAAAGTTGCCGCGGCGCAACTTTAAAATTAACGAAAATTCTAATTTATCGGTTCCGACCTGCAGAGTTATTATTAAGTTTACGTTATCAAGTTAGGCATTTGTTGTCGATTGTTCTCGTCGGCGCGACCCGGAACTTTTCCCCCCGAGAAAGGGAAGGAAAGGGGGACAGATGGCGTGCATTACAAGTTACAGGGGGCGCGGGGTCTTGGCGCATTCGGATTGTTCCTCTAATGCCATAAGATACTGCCTGCATTCTAAAACTTATTAATCTAATTTGAAGCAGTTCTGCCATTAATGGGAATTGTTGATGAAATGTACGAGTAGTAAGAGAAATCAGTAGGGATTAAACCTATCGTAAACTCAGCATACGGCGATTTTTTGATATACGATACATTTCAGCGTTTCGTTAAAAATGTATTACTCGGTTTCTTAGGCAGACCGTTTACGGAAAAAAATAGTTGAACAGTCCTTCCTGTAAGAGTTGACTCAGCTAAAAAGCACAAAAATTACCGACTTTATACCGAGCGCATTCAAAAAATAAGTTTTTACCCTATACAAAAGCAGACTGTTCATGTAACGTACCGTTTAACCTCCCCCCGTATATTTGGTGCGGAGAAATGTTGTTAGTCGCTACAATACATGCCTATATATGAAATGTCTATTAGTGTCGAGTATTAGAACAGGTCCACTACAGCCATTAAATTTGAGCGCCGAGCACGTGTTCATTTTTAGTCGTCACTAGTGTTCAGTGGTGTGTGTATGCAATTGCAACTAGTATTTTAAAATTGCTTTTTGGAGCCCTTTCGACATGCACGAAATTAATAATGGAAATGATACGTACATTATACACAATATCAATAACGCTACAGGCACAAATTTGGGAATTTTCCTAGAATGACTTACACGTTGAAACACAGCGTATAATTTAAATATTTGTTTGTTTAAAAGGAAAATAACCGCAAAACTCTTTGAATTCCTTCGTACGGAGAGTAGTTGAATTAACTAAATTACCTCGAACGACGATTTTGTCGTGTTATTAAACAAGGTAACATCGTAGATCATCAAGTAAAACGTAAACGTGTCGCGGATTGTAATACAAATATTGATGATGTTTTTGAGGACGTTATTCGGCGAGAAATTTACGCTACCTATAAAGAAAATACAGTTCCGACTTTACAAATCATTCACTCAAAATTACAAAATTCCAAAGAATACAAGAATCAGTCTTTAAAATCTCTCCGTAACATAGTTTTGAAATGTGGATTTAATTATAAGAGATTAGACCTATAAATGATAATTTTGGAATCACATTGCTGAAATAAGACAAGATTAGCTAAGGAACACTTGGGCATACCGCGACAATAATCAAAGCATTATTTATTGGGATGAAACCTGGTTTGATACACATGATGTGGTCAAACACGGTTGGGTAGATAATTCCCAGAATTGTGCCTTAAATGCACCTTGCTCGAGTGGGAAAAGGGTTATAATTTTTGATGCTTGAAATGAAAATTGTTTATTCCATATCACTTATTTCTTTCAGCAAAGGCCATCACACAAAGTAGTGCTGACTCTCATTAAGATGTGAATGCGACTTTGTTTGAAAAGTGGTTTGCTGAACAACTTATACCAAATATTCCAACAAATTCGGTAATTGTTATAGTATAACGGTAGTAGTTATAGTATATATGTATTATTCCCGGCAACTACAGAAAGGTCCAAAATCCAATATAAAGAAAGCTGAAATATTAGATTTTATGAATTCATATGGTTTAGAAGCTCCAAATGCAACTACAAAGAAAGTTTCATTTGGCCTCATCAGAAATCATAATTTTAAACCTCAATATTTTTTGACAATTCAGCAGCGGAGCATGGACACACTGTTTTAAGGTTGCCACCTTATCATTGCGTTTTTAACCCCATAAAGTTAGTTTGGGCTACAGTAAAGGGCGGTTTGCGAAAATATAACTTTGCCCCCACACTATGAAATGTTGTTTTAAAAAATATTCGCACTGTTTATAATGACGACTACTTTAAACTTATTTGGAAAAACAGCATTCGTCATGTCCTTCAACGAGAAAAGAGTACCCTGTTTCCGTACCTGTTCAACCGACAGTTATTAATCCTAACTTCGATTTCTCCTTAGATGAATTTTCGGATTAATTTGGGAATACATAGGTTTATATTAATTACACGTAATTAATTACACTCAAAAATATAATCTGCAAGAGGACAATTGTGCTTACGTGTAAAGAAAAATAATCAAAAATTGAAAAAAATATAAAAATTATACAAAGTTATCAAAAAATGCTTTATATTTCTTTATTTTACTTATTTATGCTTTATTTGTAGTTGCCATTCATTTTGCATTAATTACACTTACTTTTTTCGGTTTGCATTTTAAATTAACTAGCATTTATCTTACTAACAGCTAACGACCATCCCCTTTTAATAACTATATCAGTCATATTTCCTATCGAAGCAAAGTTTACTCACACCTCCTCGTGGTCTTCGCCGGAAAATGAAATTTTTTGTTACTTTATTTATTTCGTTACTTTGTTATATTACTAACTTTTACGTCAAAAATCAACTCCAAAATAATCTTTCCACTACCTAAACCCCGTCATAACATTTCGCTGACAAAGTGAGTAACATCTTTAATATGTCTTTTACATATTTTTATATATTTCTATATATATATTTATAAATTTCTAATATATATACATATTTTTATATTTCTTTAAATATGGTACGTCTATGGATCAGTATCTCCGTCTTTGTGTGGCGTTAAGTTGGCTACTAAATTTTAATGCTTAATTTTCAACTGGACCAATTCTGACTGGAAGGACTGTATATTTGTTCTCAAGGTTGCATTATACTTCTCACTCGAAATTCATTAGATTTTATTTGATACCATTGAATTTCCACGTTACACTTTGGTAACTTATGTAACGCCTGTTAGAGTAAGATCCCAGAGCGATAAGACATAACTTATTTTCTAGAAGATGAAACTTTAAGTTCTCAGTAGTGTCTCATGTACTTTGTATACCTGCGTGTTTGTGAAGTTTGCCCAGTGACACCTGGGCAGGTACCAGGTGAGAAAGGTGACTAAAAATAAGAGTTACTTAACTTAAATTTATATGGCTGATTTTGATATATATTTAATAGAATATCATTCTCAAATAGTATCGCAGGTATCAGACACTTTTCATGGATCAAAACTTTTGTCAGGCGCTTTAAAGCTCCACCAAAAATAAATGAACTTTACTTATTTTTTAATGTCTGATTTTTTAATATGTTATCAAGATAACTATTACAAAATTATATTTAGTCAGTCAGACAAATTGGAATGACCAAAAATCCCTTAAACACAAAAATTATTCGGCCGTGAGTACGAACGCGAGAGCATTATGCATGCGTTTCAGAGCGAGTAAGACGTCCATAGTAACCCGGTTCTCCTTCTTTAACTCACATTCTGTTTCAGTCTACTGAAATTTATAATTTTATTTTATTTATTTACTAATTTATAAATTATAAACAATGTCATTCTTACATCGTTGATAACAACAAAGTTGTATCAGGTGTAGATGACAGTTTATCCTGTCCAGAGCATGAAGAAGCTGACACAAAAATTGTTTTTCATGTTTGTAACATTGATGCTCAAGCAAATTTTGTTATTAGATGTTCTGACACGGATATTGCAATAATTATGTTAGGACATATGGGTAATTTGAAAAATGATGACTCCAATGTATGGTTATACGCAGGCACTGGAAATAACCAGAGATACATTAATTTAAAAAAAAATTTACGAGCATTTGAGCCCATCTTTGTGTAAAAGTTTACCAGGATTTCATGCATTGACTGGGTGTGACTTTAATCCTTCCTTTTTCAAAAAAGGTAAACAAAGACCTTTTAATATATTGATGAAGAAGCAGGAATATCAGCTTGCTTTTATGCAATTTGGAAGCCCAGAGTCGTTTACCGATGCACACATACAACAGGATATTTTTAACGAAGTACAAAAATTTATCTGCGAAATTTATAATGTTTCTGGTAAACTTGACGTTGATGCTGCCCGGCTTCAGCTGTTTTTAAATAATTATACCGTTTCTGATGTTAACGAAGAATTTAATCCAAAAAGTTTAAAAAATTTTGATGCTAGCAATTTACCACCATGCAAAACTGAATTATTTCAACAATATCTCCGAGCTAATTACATTGCTAGCATATGGAATAATGCAAATGAAAAACAACCAACCATATTTACCCCTGAAAATAATGGCTGGACGTTAGAAGAAAACCAGTATCACTTTTATTGGTTTGATGGTGACCAATTACCAGGAGACGTCAGTGAAGCACTTCAAGATCCAGGTACTGTACTTTAACTTTAGGTTTACAATTCATTTTTTGTTTTATATTTGTAGTTTTATGTTTTGTAATTCTTTTATTTGGTTTTTTACAGAAGAAGCTGACAGCAACGACAACAATATAATTGATGACGATGAGAATGATGACTCGAATGGACAATATGACTGGCTCAATGATGAAAATTCTAATGATTATTTTGATGATGATAACGATGATTAAGGACAATCAAATACTTTCACTTACTAACTATATTTATTTTCTTATTTACTAAAATTATTTTTTTAAAAAATGTAAAAACTGTTATCTTTGGTAAAAAAAATAAAAATAATTTTTTATAAAATACAATTACTCCGAAAAAAAATTAATTTACCGAATATGTACAATAAATTATTTTAATTTCAATAATTATTAATTATTACCTTAATGTTGAGATTCATTTTATTTGAAAAGAGATGCAAAAATATTTTATCGAAAACAGTAAGTACTTTTTGGAATATTTAAATTCTTCGCTCTGACACGCATACGCATAGTGCTCTCGCGTTCGTACTCACGGCCGAATAATTTTTGTGTTTAAGGGATTTTTGGTCATTCCAATTTGTCCGACTGACTAAATATAATTTTGTAATAGTTATCTTGATAACATATTAAAAAATCAGACATTAAAAAATAAGTAAAGTTCATTTATTTTTGGTGGAGCTTTAAAGCGCCTGACAAAAGTTTTGATCCATGAAAAGTGTCTGATACCTGCGATACTATTTGAGAATGATATTCTATTAAATATATATCAAAATCAGCCGTATAAATTTAAGTTAAGTAACTCTTATTTTTAGTCACCTTTCTCACCTGGTACCTGCCCAGGTGTCACTGGGCAAACTTCACAAACACGCAGGTATACAAAGTACATGAGACACTACTGAGAACTTAAAGTTTCATCTTTTAGAAAATAAGTTATGTCTTATCGCTCTGGGATCTTGGACTATGTGGTTCAACATCAAGTTATTGTTGGGACCCATAATTTGAGCCGTCAGCCGCAAACGAACGGACTTTAACGCCGGGATATTTGTTTCAACGAATTGAGCGACACCTAAAGACCCATCGACGAACTGTGTAATAAACAATTGTAAAATCGTGCAATTTCTAGGTGCTTTATTATGCTCGTTTACTATACTTTCCTCCAACAATTCTCATTTAATACAACGGCATTTCCAAGCCAAAAAACCTTCTCATCTCAATTCGGTACAGATGATTTTTTTTCCTCCTCTAGTAAGTAAATTAGATCAGTAAACACTCCGTCTTATCCCGGATGAGATGGAGATGAGATCAGCCGCAAATCACGGAGGATCGCTTTTCGCGCCCTTCCCTCCGAAAAGAAAAGTGGCCAATTCCCTCGTCCGTTCGCATGTTGTCGGGGACGTTTCCCCGTTTCCCACATGCGAGAAAAAGTAATTCGACTAAATCGGGACTTTAACTCAACCCTTCTTAGGAAACAAAAAAAAAAGAAAGAAACAAAGAAAAGGGGGGCGCAACGAAAGAAAGAAGCAATTACGCTAATGCGCACCCGTGCGACTGAAACAAATGCTAATCGAGCACAATTTGTCCTAGAGGAGAGAGAGAAAATGTTTAAATAATTCAAGATCGGCAGAGGGATGGCGCTCGGGATATCGTGTAGCGCAAATGCTCTCCAGATAAGCCCCGAATAACGATTCGTAGTCGGGAGTATGTAAATACAGAGTGGGATAAGTAACGAGCAAGTGATTACCTACCAATCTTCAGGATAAGATAGAAGGAGAAAGGTAGGTGAAACGAGGGAGTCGGGGGAGGAAAATCGGCATACGATAACGACCGACGAGCCTCTGCACAAACATTCTAATTTAGCCTCTGATTATTATCCGCGTCTGATTGGGTACTTTGTTGGTCGGATACCACTATTTACCTTTACGTTAGGACGGATGAACGAGGGCTCCGCTTGGTAGCCAATCATGAACGTCATTAATACATTCAAGGCTCGTTTTTGGCTCCTATTGGAAGTCCTACAATATACATCTTTATGAGTTGTAAATTATTTCACTTGTATAGGTGACTGCCTCATTACAATTAGGGATCTTCTTATTTAACATCCCTGTTGTTACTTAGACCGTTTGTCTACGACAAATAACACCCCCAATTCATGTCAAGATTCCTTCAAGTAAATATCGCTGTCTGTATAAGAGAACCTCCATCTGGAACTCCCAAATGCTTGCTATATCGCACTGTGTCGCAATCACTATCACTACGCCGCTGTAGTGATTGCCCTAAAAGATGCCCAAAATTCAAACAGTTTAAAATTTGGTATTAAGGGAATTTCGGTGTAGCTGAGAATGTCGGAATTAGTAAATTTAAGTGGTTGACTCAATACTGCGACCTTGCGCACCAAAAGGCTTGTAAAAAGTCGGAAAAATGTACCGGCATCATGACACTTATTATTTAAAGCAACACACCTTAAAATCCTACGTTTAAAAAATATTTTTAATCCCTGATAATTCATTAGATGGAATACTAAAAGATTCGACTTCGATTCGATCTATACTATATCTCGCTTCAAGGCGAAATAATATGAAGTGCCCGTAGCACAAGTAGTTATACAAGGCGGTTACAATACCGAGAACTCGGGTGATGGTATAAGGGCAGGACTATGGGAGAGTATTTTGCTGGCTTTAAGGCTGGTTACGTAATATAAGGAATCACTAGCTAAACATCCTTGCAGTTTATCACTAATTCGTGGTAAAAGACAGTTAAGAAAGGACAGGTAAAGAAGTAATTGGTAAATGAAGGAAAATCAGTCTGTTTGTAGTTGTTGGAATATAGACATTAATTCGTTAAGACGGAAGGTTCATTCTTTTTTCTTTAAAAACGAAATCCCAACATTAGACAAAATTCTACAATTAACCAATGATAGTGATGTGATGACTTTGCTACTATGTCGAAGAAAAACTATGGGAAACGTTAAAAGAAATTTTTCTTGGGAAGAAATTAACAAAAAACTGTGTTTTAACTGATAACGATGAAATCATTTTTGGAGACAATATTTACTATCGATTAAACAATTTAGATAATAAAATAAAAAAAATATATTATTTAGATGAAACATGATGTTGCGTAATAAGCCGCGGTGTTTCCAATAAAAAAAACTTACTGACTAGTATGAAAATTAGGAGCTATTTGGCTATATCAAGTAAGGAAAGAGACGCTAATCGCTTACCTGTTCCCTATTGATGGCGATCACGGGATCTGTTGGCTCTGGGGTAGTTTGAATGGTGATCTTGCCAAATTTGCTGCCAAAATATAGCCAAAACCACGGGAAAACCAAATTTACAAGGATCGGGACGCAACACATGGGTTAATGCTGGGCATATCGTTTCAAAAAAATGGTGTGACAAAATATTGAAAGTGCTCGTCGAGCATGTATAGGAGGTTGGTCTACAGGCTTGAAGTCACCTGGTGGAAATGGAAAAAGGATCATTATCGCACAAATTGGTAGTGAAACAGGATTTGGTGAAGGTGGACTTTTGACCTTTGTTTCTCAGAAAACTGGCGATTATCACCAAGATATGAATGCAGATGTATTTGAAGAATACTTTGTACAAATGTTAGACCTAATACCAGTAGGAAGTATAATTGTGATGGATATCACAAGTTATCGTTCCAGACAAGTTTATAACTATTGTTATGAGAGACCCTAAACATGGTCTAATGGTGATTCAAGTTTTTTTGAGACGTTTAACATGGGTTCCACTAATTTTAGTTCTTTTTCACGTAATACTGAACTACTATAGAAAACGTGATCGTTCAACAGTATTAATCTGTATCACAATTTAAGATGAAATGATTTTTCGCTCTAGCTTCTCAGTACCAGGCACCAAGCAATATGGAGTAAGTTATGGTACGATAAGCACCACAAATTCGTCACCTTCTAGCCTTTTAATAGAAACCCATGCCTTCTATTATAGAATATGGACCCTTAATAACTTAGACTCTACCATAAATCCTTCCAGGTTTTCAACGTGTCAAAACTACGAATGTTTGAGTCTTTATGGTGGTGTAAAATATAGAAGGCCTCCTCTCTCTCCTGTTTTAAAGGAAGAAGGATAAACAATGGAGTAGATACGAGGTATCAACTGGAAATAGTTCGTAGGATTTTAAGGGCGTCTATGGAAGAAAACTAGCTATTAGTAAAAAGTTAGGAAATGATAAATAGTCTTCTGAAAATTGAGAGGTCTTCAAGAAGTTGATTTTAGGATTTAATGGCTAAAGTCTCTAACATGCACCTACTACATTGTGGAAAAAGCTTACGTAATTAACTGGTTAGATAATAAAAAAAAAATTGTGAATCAATTCAATTTGATACTGATATGGTCAAAAAGTAACTATTGTTCATTGTTAATTGTATAACGATTAAGATTTTCACCGTATCATTGCCGACTAAATTGTGTGAAAAATGGAGTGAAAATTGTAACCCTCGAAAATTGGAAAGAAACTGTAGATCATACCATAAAGAAAGAGACACAACTTTGGCAACTTGATAATTTCATCGATAGAATAACAAAACCCCTGATTATTACAATAAATAACGATGGTAGCTCTTCTGAATTTCTAGAAGATTAGTATTATAAGTACTAACGAGTTTCAAATTGAAATAATTTAAAATGTTAATTTTGTATATTCATATATTGTATTGTCAGTATGTAATTAGTATTGACGAACTGCAATAAGCAGGCAACGTTTTAAACACGAGTTATATCAACTAAAAACCGAGGATTAATATAAAGAAGAGTAAACCACCGAGTCAGCAAATAAACCTTATAAAAACAACACGCAGCAGTACAATAGACAGTCAGTCCCGAGTCATCAGTTGGTCAACGTCGGTCCTTCTCAATTTATATTGTATATCAAATCTTTAATTAATGTATTAGTAATAAAGTTAAGTTTTAAAAACGATAGTTTCAAAAGAGGAACTAAAACTCACGCCAGTTTTAACAAACGCCAGTCCTAAGCCTGGATAAAGTGGGAAGGAAATGTTGCGTAACAATTGTTACGGTGAAGTATACTATTCATAATTAAAAAAATGTATTATTCCGAGCTTTCTGTCAAAAACGCGAAACGCCACTTACATTTCGATATCCGATCGCTTAAGCGCCGGACTTCTTCTTCTTCTTCTACTTCTTCTTCCTCTTCTTCGGGCCTTCTGTTCTGACACCGCTCATACCGGGCGACCCCTATAAAATTATTAAGAAAGAGATGAAAATCCATGGACTGCTTACACTAACCGCCAAGCTTATTCCCAGGTACAAGAAAAATACCGTCTTTTGACGGATACCTCATTAATATTACTTTGCGTTGAAGCGAAATACCGTATAAGATATTCGCGAATTCCTCGACGCTCGACCGGAAGCGGGTGGATGAAGGGCGAGGGAGAACGTTACTTTTGTCTTGCGTTCCAGAATTAGGAGAACGATTTTGAAGGCCGTTAAATGGAGGGCCATCAGAGAAACTGTTTCAAAGGAGAGATCGGAACGAGCCGCGCGAGAAGGCAGAAGTATTCGCGACGAACAAATTACCTCGTTTTCCTGTTGTTTCACCTGCTGAGATTAACGAGGATTACCGTCGATCCGTGTTATCTACCTGGTGAACTTATCAAATAAGGTACGAAAGATATAAGAAGATTTTTAGGATTTGATAGCGAATTTTCGTATAATTAAATTGTATGGCAATCCATTCATGCAACTTTTTTTAAATATCTTGTAGATGATTAGAACTCAAATGCCAGCCAAAAATTCGGCTAATAGTTTATCTATATATATAAAAGAAAGTCGTGTTAGTTACTCCACTTATATCTCAATAACGGCTGAACCGATTTAGCTGAAAATTGGCAGGGAGGTAGTTGAGAGCCAGGAGAAGGACATAGGATACTTTTTATCCCGTTCGACAGCATTCCCGTGTGACTTGACATGAAACGTCAGTCACTATAAAACGTGATATAACAAAAAAGAATCAGATTTGGAATAACAAAACGCAAATGACAGCTATGTAATTGACGTATAATGACAGCTATGTAATGACGTATGGATGACAATTTGATATTTGTAAGAAATCAATAATAAAAATTTTGTCTCATCAAAAGACGAACTTATCAACAATGTATTTCCAGAAATTATTTCTAACTACAAAAATAATGAATGGTTGATTGAGCGAGCAATTTTAGCGGCTAAAAATAAAGATGTAGATGACCTAAACTACATAATTCAAAATAAGATCATTGGAACATGCATTCATTCAAATCTATTGACTGCGTCACAAATGAAGATGAAGCCACCAACTATCCAATTGAATTTTTAAACTCTTTGGACGTGCCTGGCTTACCACCGCACAATTTACGCCTAAAGGTTGGCTCCGTAGTAATCATGCTTCGAAACATAAACCAACCAAAACTGTGCAACGGTACGCGTTTGGTGGTTAGACAATTGATGAACAATGTAATTTACGCTACGATAATCATAAGAAAATTCAAAGGTGAGGAAGTTCTCATTCCGAGGATACCGATGATCCCAAACGATACGCCTTTTGAATTTAAAAGACTTCAATTTCCGATACGTCTTGCATTTGCCATGACCATCAACAAATCACAAGGCTAATCCTTAAAAGTTTGTGGTTTAAATCTAGAACATTCATGTTTTTCCCATGGTCAATTATACGTGGCATGTTCACGGGTCAGAAGACCATCTGCGTTGTTTGTTTTTGCGCCTGATAATAAAATAAAAAATGTCGTGTATCACAAGGTACTTAAATGAAGAGCAATCTATGTACTAAAATACAGAAATAATTATGAATGATTAATGTAGGTATTTAATTTTTTGTATTTTTTCCAATTAAAAAACAAAAAAAACTGCTTATTTATTGCAATTAAGGCGGAACAAAGTTCGCCGGGTCAGCTAGTTTGTTATAAACAAAAAATAACCAGAAAGTAATTATTTTTTTTTTGGTTTTTCTAAATCTAAATCAAAAGTCTAAATCCTCGTCCAATTGTCACTAAAAACTAATGGCGTTATAATCAGCCACCTCTAATCTATAAGGGTAGACTAAGGAAAGTAACGTTTCTTGACTTTTATTTTTTTGAAAAAGTTAAAAGGGAAAGGTATTGGAACTTTTTCCATGGCCACGATCGCCATGAAACTAAGTAATGCCAGCGAATTGTTCACTTCTTGAGGTGACGAGATGTTGAGACCGTTCTATTTCTATGACGTCAATCTTAATTTAGGGATCGGCTCGTCCCTGTACCGCAATAGTTTCCTACTCCCGTGTGGAATCCTCGCAAAATAGGTACAGGGTTGCACCTTAAATCAATCGATAGATAAGTATCTAAGTTATTTGCTCTTGCGTTTTTTAAACAATGTCCAAGAGAAGTAGCTAGTGTAATTGTTATATTGGGAATATTAGGGAAATTAATTGTAGTGGTAGTTCAATAGACCACGTGTAATTATTCACACTTACATTATAGGAGTTCAAAATGCGCTTTCCCTTGCGACTTGTTGGCCGTATTCCTCCATCTGGGTAAATTTAATACCGTGTCATCCTTCTTTCGGATAGTTTCTAGGTAGAATTGTCACGACCACGGGATTTCCACAACTATCAACACAACAAGAAATGAGATCACGGCTTAGGCCAAGTTGAAATTATATAAACCTTTATAAACATGCTAACAATCAAGGTGAGAAATGGTTAGATAAACGACACGCCTTATACCAACAAGCGCGGAGAACACAAAGCAAAATACAAATATAAAGGGATAGAGGAAAGGCGAGAAGAGGACATGGCTGTCCAGACGGCCGATTGGGGAACGGGGAGAGAGTGGCCGACCAGAGACGACGCCCTGCCGGCGAGAAGACAGAGAAAACCTACCGCCCCGAAGATGCTCTCCGACCCGCCTCGCAAAGTAGAAATCCGAGGATCCGAACAACAGCTTCTTAGGTAAGTTCGCTGATATGTATTCGCTGTGCCCGAAAATCTCAATTTTCTTCTTTCTTTGTCTTCGATCTGTCGTTTTATTCACAGCACGCTCCACCCCCCGTGGCTACCAACCCCCTACCTCATGCGCCGGCCTACGATTGCCTAGCGCCATGTAAATGTTTATTTAAAAAGATATTGCCTTAAAGTGCGATAAGCGTTGGCAAAAAAATCTGTACGAGATGCCTTCTCGGGGGTGTTTCAGTCCCGAATACACGCTCAAAAATATTTACCGAAATTATAAACGCCGAGATAACATGACATAAAAGATATTACGCAGGGACGTAAAAGGAGCAGGCGAAGGTGCGACAAACGCATAATTTCTCAATTAGCGAGTTGTCGCCCGAAGTTACCCGCCAGATCCCCCATTTTCTCGAGACAGGCGGGGAGGGGATGTGAAGTGACTACACGAATAGGCCCCGAACTTATGAATAATAATAATCTAACGGCTTTAGGACGGAGGCGTCCTCCCCACTTACCGAACCGGTGTGAAGTTAGCCTTATCTTAGACGGGATTAAGTCCGGCCGAAGTTCTGGATAGGGAAGAAGGGACGCAGGGGAGAAGACGCAGTAGAAGAAGATGGGAAGACAGAACACAGCTTGTATTATTATAAGTTGGCCTGAACTTTCCGCCGTCATACATACATTCATGATAAGTCTTGGGAGTTTCTCGCACACCGCTACCTCTTGAATTTTATAAATGTTAACAAATATTCCCGTAGAATTAATACGGCGGCGGAGTTCGTAACAAAGTTTCCGCGGAGGCCCGCTAAACCCCCCGACAACTTTTAATCGAATCAGGTGACGGCGCGAGTTATTTCGCTTGTGATGACTTATTTTCTTCAGCTAACTGCATCAGAATGGGGCGAGGTGAGTTGCCGGAAGCGCCCCGATCGGCCATATCGGAAAGTAATTGCACGTCAACTTAGAAAAGCGGCTCTCCCTTCGTCTAATCGGGAGAGAATGCGGGAAACGGGATTATTACTGTTAATACTTATTACTTAACGGGGGTGACATTATTTTCTGGTCGAGCGCGCACGTGTGACGTGTTCATCGGTTCGTACGAGCAGAAACTCCGTTACAAGCAAATTAATAACGACTTAACACTTTTAAACAAACTATCAGCTATGTTTAACAGAAATTAAATTTGGTATACCTTATCAGAACACTTGTATTGGAGCATTGATGAATACACATTATAGCTATATTTTATGCACAGCTTACTTACACCTATTCATATATTACACTTATATATACTATATTTAAATGTTTCATAAGTGTGGCAAAGTACACAATGTTTACAAGGTCAGAAATAAAGTGGAGTTATCGACGCTAAAATGCGGCAATACCGTACAATTTTTCCACAAAAATTTGGATGTAGTTTCTACTGACCCTCTACTTCAAAGCTGACCCTGTGCCGATGATTGCTTTTGAGGGTGAAAATTACCCCTATTCGAAAATAATGTGGGATTTGTAGATTCGAGCGTGTAATGGATTTAAATAATCTTGATGTAAGTTGAATTAACGTCAGTTGATATTTAGAGACATAATTTATAATTTATTGAAGAGTTTCGACACCTATAAGCCACCCCCAGGAATACTTATAACTAAAGAGCGAAAAAACAAGTGCCGTGAGATCTTGAAAAAAATGCGCATTATAATGCAAAGTATAGTGCATAATATGCATATGCAGAATTTCGGATAAAAAAAATGCAAAAAATGCTACTAGAAATTTCAGATATTATATGGACACGTAATCCTTACCTTTTTATAGTATTCATGAATAGGGTGAAGAAAATCTTCAAGGCACGTAGATATATTTAAAAAAAAAAAGAAATTTTATACATCGACGTACTTTATGTATATAAACATTAAAACATTTTATAGTGGCAATTTTATCCTGATCGATAGAGTTAACGCTTAAATTCTTTAAAGTTGACTCATTGGAAGCATTGAATTTGCAAAAATTCTTTAGAAATGATTGTAATTGTGAATTACTTAACTTTTTCAAAGGTACATTATGGCTTTACAGAGGTCTTCATTGATTTGTTTCTGCGGATCAGTTCGATCTTCCCTTTCTAAACAAATTGACAAATTTCGCTGCTTGGCTCTTTTTCCCAGTTTCTGCAATCCTGCGACATCCTTTATAGTTTTCACGTGTTAATCGATTATGAATTTCCGATCAGCATAAATCTGAAATAGGATAAAATTCCAGGTTTATTTCATATATCTTAAAAAGAATAAAGAATAAATGAATGAACAGTGTTAACACTTAAAATAAGGGAAATACAAACACAAGTTGAACGAAAATTACATACTTGTAAGATTTCTGCCTTAATTCTTACATAAATTAGTTTGCGACTAACTACGTATAATTAAAGTGGTACTTATTATTCTTGAACATGCAACGCAAAACAAAGTGTCACCATCCTACTTCAACTCCCTAAAAGGTTTTATCTACATCATATTAAACTTAATTATCGACATTTTTGAATTAAGCTTGCACAACTAGTTGATCTAGTCAACAATAATACCAAAAGATGATAGTTCGAAAATATATAAGTAGTATAAGAACCCAAAATTATTTTTCCAAAACTCTATACTTATTCCATCATTAACAGTGTACTTAAGTCGTATACTTGCCTAACCTACAAACTACGGGATACGCTCGTTAAGAAGTAAATTCGGACCGGTCGGAAGGTATACAACTATTGTATTATGTCAAATTGGAATTTTTTAAATGTTTAAACATTCTGTCTTAGATTTTTGGAAAAAATGCGGGAAGTAATGCAAAATATGCACATCTTGCGTAAAAATGCAAAAATTTTCAAAATCTAAAGTGAAATGCAAAAAAATACAATTTGCATTTTTCCGCTCATTACTTATAACTAAACAGATACCTTCAGAATGTTCATAGCAACTCAGAATGATTAAATTTTCCCGATTTTGCACAAAAATTTGGATTTAGGGCCTGTTGTACGCTGTACTGGGGGTTGATATTTATTTTTTAGGGATTACAACTATCCCTCTTTGAAAATAATTTTATAATCGTAGATTCGAGCATGTAATCGAAGCCATTAAACATAAGTTGACAGTCTGAGGGTTAAATTATTATGGATTAAAACAGTTTAACCCCTAAAAATCACCCCCTATGATGGTAATCATTAAAAGTTAATGTTAAAAAATATTGTTCAGGAACTTGGAACACTTGGATGATTTAATCATATAGTAATAGTGAATTAAGATTTCTTTATTGTCTTAATTATTTATCGTTTATTTGTAAGTTTCAACCCATATAAAAATACCCGTTGCAAAGAAAACCAAAAAAATTATACATGTATATATATAGGGTATACAAATAAGTTTCCGCCGTTTTCAAGAGATGGCTTCACTGACAAGATTACTTTGAAATCATCAGGGGTAAGATGCCATATAGAAAGTTTAAACACCTGGCAACAACATAACCTTAAAATACTATTATCTTTGTACTGGTAGTATACATTTTTTTGTTCGAAAAATTTCATTTAGAGAAATCTGCTGCTGAGGCGCATCGTTCTCTTGTAGAAGTTTACGGTGATGCTGCTTTAAGTGGAAGAAGTTGTCGTGAATGGTTTCAAAAGTTTAAAAACGGCAAGTTTGACGTGGAAGATAAAGAACGCGAAGGAAGGCCGGTCAAGTTTGAAGACGCTGAGTTAGAGGCATTATCGGACCAAGACTCATGCTAAACTGAAGAGCAGCTCGCAGAAAGCTTGTGTGTGACTCAGCAAGCGATTTCACACCGTCTCAAGACCATCGCTATGGTACAAAAACAAGGAAATTGGGTTCCGCATGAATTGAAACCCAGAGACATCAAGCGCCGTCTTTTCACGTGCGAACAACTTCTCCAAAGACAATGTCGAAAGGGTTTTTTGCATCGAATAGTGACGGGGGATGAAATGTGGATCCACTACGACGACCCAAAGCGTCGATCATGGGGTAAGCCCGGCCATGTAGCAACTTCAACGGCGAAATCGAATTTTATGGCAAGAAGTTAATGTTGTGCATTTGTGAGATCAGCTCGGAGTAATCTATTACGAACTACTCCAGCCTAAGGAAACTATCACTGGAGAACGTTATCGACAGCAACTGTTGCAATCGAGCAGAGAATTGAAGCTTAAACGCCCCGAATATGCCAAAAGACATGACAAAGTGATTGTTCAGCAAGACAACGCTCGGCCACATGTTGCAAAAGTCGTCAAGGATACTTTGGAAGGTTTACAGTGGGTTGTTTTACCCCACCCGCCGTATTCACCTTCGGACTACCACCAATTCACGCTCTGGAAAAGCAACACTACTTCTTACGAAGAAGCCAAAAATTGGGTCGATTCATGGGTAGTCTCAAAAGATGAAGAGTTTTTTCGACGTGGCATCCGAATGCTGCCAGAAAGATGGCAACAAATAGAAGCTAATGACTGACAATATTTTGAATAAAATTTAACGTACTTTTTTTTAAATCAATTGATAACTTTTTGTAAAAAATGGTAGAAACTTATTTTAATTGGAGTACATTTCGTCTACGCCTTCCATTTTTCTTTCCTCTTGAAATGATCGTTACCATTTTGTATGAAAATAGCGCAAATTACAAGATACTGCAAGCTGGAAAGTGTTACTCCTGCCAAATCCGAAGTGCAACGATAAATCAATCGGAGAGATTAATCGCCCTAGAGCCCTTCTAACACTTTACCATAAGTACTCGGGTGGGTACCATTTTTCGTGCATCTTACCCCATACTTAACATTTGCCAAGGGTATTTATTGATCGTCGGCGACCGTCGCTCTAACCGAACTGATTCCTTTTAATTTCAGGAATATTATTTAAGATTAACGTGCGACGTAATGGGGCACTTAAGGGAAAAAAGTAGTTACAAACTAGATTCCCCCGACGCCGTATTAAATCTTAGACGAAGGGAATAAATTTCCTGTAGGTTTCGTCGGAGCGTGAAGCACGCCAGCGGAACGGACCGATGGAAGGGGAGAGAGAAAGAGAGAGAGGGAAAGACCGCGCAGACGGAGTAAGGGAGATATGAACGAGTTTTCCCGATTAATGCGAATTCGAGATTACTCATCAACAATTTGTAAACATCAATCCTTCTGTATTCGGACCGCACCGTATCAATTAAACGGTAAATTGGAAAAGAAAGATTTACGTCGGGCGGCCGTCCATAAATCCGGGGAGGAGGCGGAGGAACAGGAATCGCACGGAATTCCCGTTCCCGATACGTATGGACCCGACGCGATCCCGGAATTAACTTTTGCGGTCAAAAACTGCTGCAATCCACGGCAATAATAATAATTTCGGGGATAATTGCTGACGGTGGTCGCGACGGTCCGGGAGAGCGGTACGATCCTGATAGGAAGCGTGGGGGGAATGGGTTTTAACGGGATTACGGAAGTCGGCGGCGATGATAGCGTCCTGGCGCATATGGGGAAGTGTTATTTTTCTTTACACTTGGTTAGGTGAACACTACATGGCGGTCTCGAGGGATTTTAAGCGCACTTCGTTTAGAAGACGTTCTGCCTTTTGCCCACAAAGTAAAACACGAGACGAGAAAAGGAAACGTGTTTTTGAAGAATCTGTGAAGAAATTGTAAGTTGTATTGTATTCTTTGAGGTCCTGTTTATTTGAAGTTTGTATGGAATAAGTTAAATGAAATATGGTCTTTCCACAGTCAGTTCGTAACCTGCTTCAAAGTAGCCGACTCCATAGGGGTGCCGTTCAAAAGTTCTTTAGGCGAATTAGGGGTTATTCTAAAAAATCATGTATTCCCTTAATCCATGAAATATTATGAAAACAACTATACGACTGCGTTTTATTTACTAGTTTTCCACGTCTATTAAGTCAGGTCATTCATCTCATAAGTCCTCATTCTTTATAGCACTATATTTTATTGCTACTTATTACGCCAAAAACGATTTTATTGCTCCATCTCTTTCTGAGATAAAGGGGATAAGCTGGCTTAATACTTAAGTCACACCTATATCCCCGGAACCAATGAGGATGCAAACATTTACCAGACGTCATAGTTTATTTAAATTTCTTAGAGCGTTTTGAAGTGTTTTTATAGTTAAGCCTGAAGCTATGGAAGCCAAACCTTAGCAAGATATATTTTAATTTATGCTTTTTCATTACCGTAAAAAACTTTACTAACCGTAAACAACATTAGTGGCAACACGACTAAATATCAATAAGGTGAAGACCAAAATAATTAAATTTCCATGTAGAAATTTAACTAAGAAATTTAAATCCAATTGGACAAGGTAGTTTTCATGGAACCTCTATCATATCAGATCTATAGGGCAACCAAAAATCGGTTGAAGACAACATGGCGGTAATAAACATTTCATGTGTAGGAAGTTTCGTTTTTGAAAACCCGATTCATCAGTTCGACATCGTAATTGGCGCAGTCAGTAGGACCTTTCCAATATTCCTTCAATTCCCCCGTATGATATGGAAACTAAACAAGATTTCTGTAAGTGATTGTGAGTGCCTGATTACTAGAAATTTCAAACCGACGTCCTGCTGAATCCTTTTCTTTTTCGAGTCCTTATAGGTAAATTGATTAATAGAAAGCAGATAATAATTGCTTCCCCTCCAGAGCTTATAACTTGGCATAACATGTGGATTCAGTACACCTACTAGTAAAAATATTTTGTTGCAAGATTTTAAAGCTTTATTCAGATTCCCATTTGAGGTGAGGGTGGATTGAAACGGAACTAAAAACTCTGGAAAATTTAGTGAATAGACTTTTATTACTGGTGCGTTACACTGTTCCTCACTGTAAATACAAATATGTATTTTGCCGCAATTCTGTATGTTATCGACATCATTTAGACCAGAGGTGTCCACTAGAATTAAGAGAGATAGAGAAGTAACAGATACAGCCTATCATAAACGGGCCCTAATGAGCTGATTGTCGGAATATTAATATGCATCCCGTTTCCGTACAACACGCAAAGGGTCGGACTCAAAAAGTGAGTTGAACTCTTGCCGAGGAGAAGCTATGAAAAGCAGTTACCTAATACTTGTATAATTGTAAATAGGTACTAATTTACAGATTTTGTAAATACTAAACTGATTACTATATTAACTAGTAATTCTAACGTCTTTTATATATATGAATGATTAATAAAAATTATACGCAACGTTATGTTTCAAAATAAATTTATTTCATTAAACTAAAAAAAAGCACTGGGTTGGGTCCATTTATGTCATTTTCCCTTCACACTTTTCCAGGCTCTCTGGAATCCAGGCTTCTCTGGATCGTGACGCACTATATAATGGAAAATTTCTATAAAATCCTGATGCAGTTTCGATAATGCCGCTGAATGTTATATTTTTTGAATTTTACAAAACTTTGCCCACGTGTGACGCATAAAATGGTGTTATAAATTTTGAAAACCCCAAATAAATCACCCCATTTAGTATCGTAATCTTGCCTGCTTCAGATTCCATTACGCACAGGTTATTAAAAAAAATGAGGAAATGAAAATCGTTTCAAATCAAAATTGACAAAACAGAACTGGAATAAAACAAATACTCTGTAAAATCTTTTACCCATACAAAGCACACTAGTACAGTCACTCACAGACTACATATTATTAACCTTAAGGTGGCAGTTTATAGTTTTTTCTAAAGTGACGTCAAGATTTTGTGGTAATCACTCAGTTACTGGCCCTATTTTTACCTGATCATAACGACGCATCGCGTATATTTTTCTTGAAAGGATAACGGATAACACGTTAATTCTCAATCATCCTTACATTTACTAGTTACTGGGAACAATTACTTAACTACTTGTACAAGATTTTGTGTACTTAGTATTTAGAAACAGGTAAGAACATTTTTGGTATGCTCGTATATGTTTCATATATGAAATAATAAAATTCTATAATCTCAAACACGACTAACTAAAATCATATTAAATCAACCCTGGATTTCCTGACGTAAAAATCACGTAAAATGCCCCAAAAGACAGGCGGTAATAGCTTTATGGGTGCCATAAATTACCGGTACCACTGATAAAGCGTTTGCTCCCGGGAGCTCGGGAAACACGGTTAGCGGACACCCTTGATTTAGACGGCAATTCGATTTACGATTTTCCTTATAATTTATGAAAACTACACACAATAAAAGGCTACGACTACCGTACTTGTAGCGCCATCCACCGACAGTTGAAAAGCTGTGCATTAGTTTTATCGACAGGGCGCCAGATGCTCCGTCACTTCGCTGAAAATTCTATTTGTAACCCCCTCAGTGTTTTTATTGCGACGCATTAATTTTATTCGAAAAAAATTATACGAGCGATATAAAAATCACATTGCAGAGACAGATTTTTATCGTGCCTTAACAACGGGTATAAAATTTAAATAAAATTCCGAGCAGTGAGTTATGCGAGGCGCTTACGATAGAATCCGTCGCGACTTCGGAAATATCTTCGTTTGTGTATACAAATTAGAGGCTAAAGGGGATCCGTGAAATATGGCGTAATGGTAATAAATCGATATAGAATAATTAGTTAGGAGATTTGTTGGTTATTAATTCTCTTTGAGGATATATTGCTGGCAAGCAGTTCCACTCATATGTTTAGGATGTGATACAACTTCATTAGGGCTTGATTAAATTTTAACGTGTTGCTATTAAAAATCATGTTAATATTCTTCAAGTGCACTTAATGAAGTTTTGAGATCATTTAATGAACCAGCGCAAAAGTAATGTTAAAACATTCTCCCACTTTAGATCAGAGGTGTCCACTAGGATTAAGAGAGATAGAGAAGTGACAGATACAACCCACCATAAACGGGCCCTAATGAGCTGATAGTCGGAATAATAATATGTATGCCGTTTCCGTACAACACGCAAAGGGTCGGACTCGGAAAGCAAGTTGAACTTTTGCCCAGGAGAAGCTATGAAAAGCAATTACCTAATACTTGTATAATTGCAAATAGGCACTAGTTTACAGATTTTGTAAATACTAAAATGATGACTAAATTAACTATTAATTTTAGCGTCTTTTATATATGAATGATTAATGAAAATTATACGTATCGTTATGTTTCAAAATAAATTTATTTCTTTAAATTAAAAAAAGATAAGCACTGGGTTGGGTCCATTTATGTCATTTTCCCTTTACCCTTTTCCAGGCTCTCTGGACTTCAGGCTTCTCTGGATCGTGACGCACTATCTAATGAACAATTTCTATAAAAATCTTGATGCTGTTTTTGATAATGCCGCTGAATGTTATATTTTTTGAATTTTACAAAACTTTGCCCACATATGAGGTATAAAATGGTGTTATATATTTTGAAAACCCCAAATAAATCCCCCCATTTAGTGTCGTAATCTTGCCCCCCTCGGATTCCATTACGCACAGGTTATTAAAAAATGAGGAAATGAAAATCGTTTCAAGTCAAAATCGACAAACAGAACTGGAATAAAACAAATACTCTGTAAAACCTTTTACCCATACAAAGACACTAGTACAGTCACTCACAGACTACATATTATTCACCTTAAGATGGCAATTTGTAGATTTTTCTATAGTTCTAAAATTTCTCAATCATCCTTACACTTACTAGTTACTGGGAACAATTACTTAACTACTTGTACAAGATTTTGTGTACTAGATGTTTAGAAACAGCTAAAAACATTTTTGGTATGCTAAAATCATATTAATTTAACCCTGACTGATAACGCCTCAAAAGACGAGCGGTAATAGCTTTATGGGTGCCATAAATTACCCGTACCACTGATAAAGCCTTTGCTCCCGGGAGCTCGGGAAACACGGTTAGTGGGCACCCTTGCTTTAGATTATAATTACTTAGTGACAAGAAAGAAAAGCCGGCGGTGCGAATTACTTTATGACGTTCTCACCAATAAACTTGAAGGGCTTAAATGCTGTTTGAGAGGTAATATATTTTTAATGATAAATATAAAATAATAATACTGTAGGAATATTTAATATTATTGTAGCGTGTGGCTGCTGCTTTAAACGTCAGTTTAAGAACGGTAAACAAAATCTCCCAAGCCGAGAAAAAGGGGGAGGAGCTGGAGTCGCCAAGGAAAAAGCGTAGCTATTCCAAACGTATTATAAACACGACAACATTAGATACAAGTTCTAATAGTGATGTTATTTATAATATATATATGTATAAAAGAACTAAGTAATATTATTAGCTTTATGTCTCACTATTTGCCATTTCTCAATAATTCCTTTACTAATAACAATTATACATTTGTTGTTTTTAGAACATGTAACCATTCAATCCCTGCAGTCCCAACTAGCAGACAGGGAATTGTTCAATGGCAGTCCCAGTTCTTTGAGGAGATTGCTCAAAGAACTTGGATTAAGATGGAAGGAGGCTAATCCACGACGTGGACTCATGGAACTAACAAATGTTGCTGCGAAAAGAGTACAATCCTTGAGGTCTTATAAACATGCTAAGGATGATGCTTTATATCAGTTTGTGTTCCTCGATGAGACCTGGATATTTCAAAATGGAACCATCGGTCGATCTTGGCAAAATGAAAACTTTAGGAGTGTTAAAAGTGTTAAATCAAATGGCAAAAGGTTTGTACTACAATTAAGGTCTTAAATAGAGACAAACAAAGGAACTTTTTAGAAAAATAGAAAATTAAATGGAAGTCAACACCCAACTGTATTAAAAATATACAAACAGACAGGCATTTTCTGGCCAAATATATAAAAAAGATTATAGAATTGTACCTTTCATTAATGTCATAAACGAAAACACCGAACTTGATTAACAGACAATTAATTATATTCATTACTTACTTACTTCATTACTTACTTATAATTAATATTATATTACCGGGTTTGAAATTGCTTAACTATTCGTTACTCATAATCCAGTAAATATTAACTTTTATACGTCTGTCTTCGTCGGTTCGTTAAAACTTCGAAGAAAAGTTAAGGTAATTCCGTGGATATCCTTTATGCAAATATCCGAAATCCGTGGAAAGAAGGAAAAATAACCGGGAGGTATCTCCGCCGGGTTCATAAAGGGCCCAAGTAACTGAAAATAAATTAAAAAATCTGGAATATACGTCATTCGTCCAGTTAGGGATGATCAGGTATTAGGATGTATGCAATATGCACTATTTTTTTAAGGAAAATTTGTATAATAATTGGGAAAATGTTCAATATGACACAAAGCAGGAAAAGACTTTGAGTTGATTGCTTAATAAAAAATACAAATTTAATATTATCGTATTTGAACTTTGGCCTAACGATATATGTCGTACATTTCTCTAATACCTTTCATTTAAAAGAATGAGAATACAAACAAATCACCTGTTTTGTTTTCCAAAAATTTTGGAAATATAACAATACAGACAATTAATTCCTTAATTATTTAACAATTATATTAATACTTACAAAAATAAATTTCTGCAAACAATAATAAGTCACAAACAGTTTTATAGTAAACTAAATACTTTTAAAGAGCGAAATCCACCACTAATTAAAGCAGGTAACACAACTTCAATTTATTACTGAATTTTTGTGTAAATTTTCCTTTCTTCGTCATAGTTCAATAAAACACACTTCACGTGTATAAAAAATTGACATAATTGCATTTATATACTACAAATAAATGAAATTGCATTGAAACGATTGAAATTATAAATATGAACCAATCAGAAACAACTACTCCTATGGCTAATACCACTCAAAGCATTGATTTATACAGAATGATTTTTATTTAAAATTCTCGCTTTCAGGCAAGAAGTGAAAAATCACAAGAAAATTCGCGAGGAAAAAGGTGTTTACGACTACGACACGGATTCGAATCCAGAAAAGTCAGCAGAAACACGTGACGGTGGTTACCATGTGATTCGAACAGCTATTCATAACTTTTTCTCTGGCAAGTTTAAACCATCATTATTAACCCGAGAGTTCCTGTTTCGAATCCGTGTCATAACCGTAAACACCTTTTTCCTTGCGAATTTTCTTATGCTACAGGTAAATGTGTTTAATAACGATATATATTTATACACGCCCTTTTGCTTTATTAATAAATGAACAAAGTGTACTGAGACATGGGCGATTCCATGTCAATTGTCGTGGGGTTGGCAGGTCACATTTTTTTTCCCAACCAAAACTATTTCATTGTATTGACGCTTTAATTACAAGTACTTACCTAATTTTTCAGCCCAAAATATTAGATCTAGCGGTTTTTACAGCCTATTTTCGGTTTTTTTGGACGTTTCCTGTTTTTGACGCCAAATTTTCTTCAAAACGTTACCAGAACCAAATCGCACGCTGAAAAAGTTTGAGAGTACATGTAATCGATCTAAGAGTTTCCAAGAGATCCATTCCCGCCCTCAAAATTGGCCCAAAATTCTTCAGTTTGCGAGATATCCCAAAAAACCTTTTTTTTCAACTTGCCCTAACTCGCGTGAATAAATTTTTGGAATTTTTTGCAAGAGCGCGAAATGTTTGGCTTTTAGCGTACTTCTGGGTACTTTCAACTTTCCCGTGTATATTTTGGTTTTAAGTGCCAAAACGGGCGAAAAATGGCCAAATCAGCCTAAAACGGTGACTTAAGCATGAGGAAAAAGTGGAAAAGTTGGAAATTTTTCGGTGGATATCTGGCGTACGCCTCACCGATGAATTCTGATCGTTCTCACTGAATACCAGACCATCCAGAGGTCCATTATTTTGGGAATCCTAGAAAAATCGAATTTTAACGAAATATTTTAAATGAGCGATGCTTTGATGTTACTTATGAAATTAATTTGAGTGAAGTTGAATTGAATGAAAATGAAGTTCAATTATGAAATTTACAAATCCTGAAAAAATGAGATTTTGCGAAAAACCCCCAAAATTGTGATTTTTGAGATTGAATTATTTTTTTTTGGAAGAACACTATTGTTATTTTTCCCATGAAGATCCGAATATTCAAAGGAATCAAAAACCGGCGGAAAATCGAAAATCCCTTCGGCATAAACCAAAAACCGATTTTGGGTGGAGTCACCCATCTATCTATTGAATTTTATGGGTATACACCTTCAGTACTGCAATTTTTGCATGAATATCACAATATTGGGCATCCAGATGGCCTGGTATTCAATAAAAATTATCTGAGTTCATCAGTGAAGCTTCAGCCGGACATCCACAGGAATATTTCCAAATTTTTGCCACTCTTTTCTCATGCTTAATTCACCATTTTAGGCAGATTTGGCCATTTTTGGCCTGTTTTGGCACTTAAAACCAAAATACACACGGGAAAGTTGAAAGTACCTAGAAGTACACTAAAAAAAAATATTTTAAGCTCCTGTAAAAAAAATCCAAAAATTTATACATGCGAGTTAGAGCAAATTAAAAGAAATAGTTTTTTGGGATTTCTCGCAAATTGAAGAATTTCGCACGCTTTTTTGAACGAACATCTTCTTCTGACTGTCAACCACGTCGTCTAGCAAAAAGGCGAACACCCTGTAAGATACGTGATTTAGTGAGGGTTTTCTTAAGGCCTTAATGTACGCATCAATTATCTAGTAGACGAGTATAAACAGTGCTTAAGCGTTAACTGTTTAATTCTGTTGTGACTTCAGTATGTAGATTTAATATTTGATGATATCTAGTTAAGATTTTGTTCCGTCTGTCGGTAGTATTATTATTTGTTCAGTAGTATTTCTAAGACGCTTAATTAAATTTGTTCATTGATGGTAATTACATTGAAGTTAGGACAAGAAATAAATCACCAGGTGAAAAATTTATTTCCCTTACTTTCTTCTACCACCGCTTAATTACTGCTCGTGCTCTATTTCTCTAGCAGGGGCAAATCAATTCTGGGGGAATTAAGGCATATCGAAGTAAATGTTAATCCACACCACTGATTCAATTTTTATTAAAAATTATCCCGCAATGTACTTACTTCAAAGGCGTTGATTGAATGAAATCCCCCTCCCCTACATAACATATGAGTATTATTTTAACAATCCCTATTCCCTCACGTGAATTATGTTGCGTTGAACCGAGTCGTCCTTAAACAAAATTTATTTATGTTAAGAGAATCTGCGAGTGACGCTGAAACAGAGAAGTGGGGAAAATCAGAGTAAACAAGACAAACATGATGATAAAACGAAAGAACAACTGTCATACTCATAAATTACTCCACAACAGGTAAAGATATGATTAATCTCCTCCTCCGAGGACCTTCTTCCTCTTTATCGTTCCTCACGATCATCACACGCGTAAATCTCCACCGGAGGTCGTATGAGTGTGTGTGTGTGGGGGTGATTCATCCCTTAGCGCCAACGGAAAATTTCCCAGTGTAGGCGAGCGAGGGTGAGGGCGACCGCTTTTGGCGTTGTTTGATGATAGTATCGAGCAGTTATTGAGTGGCCTGTTACCGGTGACGGCCGTACTAATGTAGGGCTGCGCTAACATTTACATGGCCATGCATCATTTGCACCGATCACTATCGCGGAAACGCGATCATTAGTTCGCCGACGGGCATGTACGGGGGCGGGCCAGGGCAACACGTCGAATGTAACGGCAACGATGGGGAAAGATGCGCCTTGTGTGGAAATCACTAGTTATTTGAGATCGCGGTGGAAATGGAAATGTGACTGTATACCTGTAATATACTCTCACGAGCCGGGACGTGTTTACCCTGTGTCACGGCCGCGTGAGGTACGGGGTTGGTAGCTACGGGGGGGTAGAGCTTGCTGTTAATGAGACACGTTTAAAACGAAAAAGGAGAAAATGCTTTATTTATCGCAAGGGGCGGAGAACCTATGAGTCAAGTCAACAAACGAAAGGAATGAAACAAAAGAAGAAGATGAGGCAGAGCGAATTCCAAGGACTGGAGAGTGAGAGGAGAGGCAGGTGACTTACATGATCGACAGTCGTCCGGACCTTCTGACTTCCATAAAGCGTGAGGTAGAGTTTCAGGCCGGGTACTTTGCTCTCCACTTCTTCGATCGGCCGTCCGGTAGGTCCCTTAAGGGACGACCCTCTTCCGGGCAGCCCCCCTGGACAGCACTTGTCCTAGTCCAAGGGTGTCCACTAACCGTGTTTCCCGAGCTCCCGGGAGCAAAGGCTTTATCAGTGGTACCGGTAATTTATGGCACTCATAAAGCTATTACCGTTCGTCTCTTGGGGCATTTTCAGTCAGGAGATCCAGGGTTGATTTAATATGATTTTAGTTAGACGTGTTTGGGATTTTAGAATTTTATTATTTCGTATATGAAACATATACGAGCATACCAAAAATGTTCCTACCTGTTTCTAAATATTTAGTACACAAAATCTTGTCAAAGTAGTTAAGTAATTGTTCCCAATAACTAGTAAGTGTAAGGATGATTGAGAATTAACGTGTTATCCGTTATCCTTTCGAGAAAAATATACGCGATGCGTCGTTATGATCAGGTAAAAATAGGGCCAGTAACTGAGTGATTACCACAAAATCTTGACGTCACTTTAGAAAAATCTATAAATTGCCACTTTAAGGTTATTAATATGTAGTCTGTGAGTGACTGTACTAGTATGCTTGGTATGGGTAAAAGATTTTACAGAGTATTTGTTTTATTCCAGTTCTGTTTGTCAATTTTGACTTGAAACGATTTTCATTTCCTGATTTTTTTAATAACCTGCGCGTCATAGAATCAGAAGGGGGCAAGTTTACGATAATAAATGAGGGAATTTATTTGGGGTTTTCAAAATATATAACACCATTTTATGCGTCTATATGGGCAATGTTTTGTAAAATTCATAACATTCAGTGGCATTATTAAAAACAGCATCAGGATTTTTATAGAGATTTTCCATTAGAGATTGCGTCACAATCCAGAGAAGCCTGGATTCCAGAGAGCCTGGAAAAGTGTGAAGAGAAAATGACATAAATGGACCCAACCCAGTGCTTTTTTTTAATTTAACGAAATAAATTTATTTTGAAACATAACGTTACGTATAATTTTCATTAATCATTCATATATAAAAGACGTTAAAATTACTAGTTAAGTTAGTCATCATTTTAGTATTTACAGAATCTGTAAATTAGTACCTATTTGCAATTATACAAGTATTAGGAAATTGCTTTTCATAGCTTCTCCTCGGCAAAAGTTCAACTCGCTTTTTGAGTCCGACCCTTTGCGTGTTGTAAGGAAACGACATGCATATTAATATTCCGACTATCAGCTCATTAGGGCCCGTTTATGGTGGGCTGTATCTGGCACTTCTCTATCTCTCTTAATCCTAGTGGACACCTCTGTGCTAGTCTATACGTCTGGACCCCGCTGGTCCTCTCCATTAATTTCCTCTTTCTATTTATATTCAACGTTATTTTGCTATCTTTTTGCTTGTTGTTGCAATGCGTGTCGTTTGTATAAGTATTCTCATTTTCATTTGCCGAAAGTTCAATACGATTCATCTTGCCCTAGTCGTGATCCGATTTACTGCTTTTTGCTTATGGTCGTCGAAATGTCGTGGTATCTATTTTTATAATTATCCTTTATATGTAAAAGTATTAATGAAATAATACTCTGTATATTGTACAGCAAATATTCTAATACTGAGTATCCCACATAATATTCAAATTTCAAAGAATTATTGTTATTTTCATGGTTCTTCTTAGTCATCTCCTTTGTATTAAAAAGGGCATTGAATGTTTGTTAAAGATACTCATATTGAATGTTATCAGCGATAAACGTTTAGTGACTGGACTATTAAAAGGAGTTGTTTTAATATATAAAGTTTGTCAAAGTTGTTTCAAAATATAAAGAACTTAATATTTGATGAATGACGATGAATTTAAAAATTTACATCAAAGAAATCAAGTTGAACAAAATCCTCCTCAATATATTTTGTAATGCTTAATTAAAAAAAAAGTAGGGAAAAACATTAATTATCCTTTGTGCTTTGAACCGGCTCGTAATGGTGTTCAAGGACAATCCATGTAATTAGAAATCGATTTAAGACCTCAAGATACTTAGTGTTTAAGTCCTTATGAACTTCTTAACGAAGTTGTTTTCGTCAGTTAAATCTGTTAACTAGTTTTAGTACTTCTAATTGGAATTGAAAATTGGAAAACCTCTTAAAGTAGTTTTATCGCGTTCGTTATATACATACATATAGCAAATTATTTATTTAATGAAATTAGGATTTCAAAAAAGGTGTATTGGGAAACGTAAATATAATATGGGAAAAGACAATTTTAATATTCTTTTATAAAATGTAACTAATGTAGGTATACGAGAAATATAAAATTTCAAAGATGATAAAATCCGGGAAAATCTGTGAAGGTAGGGCAAAAGTTTTATAGTATTACCCTCTACGTCTTTTGATGGTAGATAGATGTGGTACATATTGTCAAGGGTACGTATGGTAGGGGGTTGGTAGCCACAGGGGGTAGAGCTTGCTATGAAGAAAACAAATAATCGAGCAAAAGAAGACAACTAAAAAAGATAAAGTGTGAAAAAGAGAAAAGAGATTTCAGGCACAGCGTGAGAGGCAAGTGTGCCAACTCACCTAATCGAGGGCTGTTGTTTGGGCCTTCGGATTTCCACAGTGCGCGGCGGGTCGGCGAACATCTTCGGGGAGGTAAGTTTTCTCGGTCTTCTCGCCGGCAGAGTGTCCTTTATCTTTTTATTTATATTCGTATTTGCTTATTGTGTTCTCTGCGCTTATTGGTATAAGGTGCGTCTTTTATCAAAACATTTCGAACCTTGACAGTCAGCGCGTTTATAAAAGTTTACACTACTTCACATTGGCTGAGCCGCGATCCCGTTTCTTGTTTTGTTGGGAATTTTGGAATTCTCGTGGTCGTGATAATATTTTGCAATAAACTATTACAGTTCGAAATTTGTCATTTTCGAATTTTCTTCATTAGTTACTCGGGTGTTGATTATACAGAAAAAAAGTTATATGAGTGACTTGAAGGTCTAAGAAAAACATACTAAATGAGATTGTCTAAAAGTAAATCCGTAAATCACTTATTGCAAAAAACTCAAAAACACCACTGTTTTGTTTTCTAGCAATAACTATTGTAAAAGAAGACTTTCCATAGTACTAAACAGTTTGAAAGATAGCCCTTTTAATGATAAGAAAAACGAAATTGTTTAGCATGCTGTATTGAAATTTGTTGCTGAGTACGTTATTTATTTATCTCAACAGATAGTGTGAATAATGCTTGCATTAAGATTTATATGAGTGTATTTCCTTTTATCATGGCTCAAATTATTCGGAAAATCCCATAGCTTCTTGCTTTTAGATTTGATAAACCTAAATTAATAAAAACACACTTATTTTTAACATTAAGAAAAGAGTATTTTTTTAGTATAGAAACTAATTAAGCTAAAGACTTCGCTATTGCATATACAAATTTATAGTTTTTACAATGGAAAAGCGAAAAACCTACATTATTACCCACATTTCAAAAAAGTTATTGTACGACCACTAGAGGCCGAAATAATTTTTTGAAAAATCATTCTAAATTTGTTTATAATAGTTAAGAGGTTCCTTGCTTTACCTTCTAAGATTTTCCCGGATTTTTTGATTCGTTTCTTAGCCTATCAAGCCTAAATCAACGTTTAATTGATTTTACGTTATTGTGTTTAATATACACTAAAAAAATTAATTAACATTTTGAGGAATGACGAATCAGGCCTTCAGACATTCATACAGTCAGGCTCTTACTCAATCAGCAATTTTCCATGATCGAAATTTAGATTTTACCTTAACGACCTTTTTCGATAGTGCCTATTATGCACGAATTACCCTCCATTTTTCTCGGTGTATCGGGCCGGCGCCGCGGCCCACTGATAACTGCGGTTTTTTCTCCGGGCCGCCGAACGTCACTATCGTTCATTTATCAAGCGGCGTATGTGCGGCCGCATTTTCTGCAATATGGCGCGCTGCGCTGTTAGTTGATGCCGTAAATATTAAAATTAATGATAAGGTCGGGAAATTTACAGCGGTTGACACTCCATTCAGGCTACGAGTGCGGGGTGTCGATTAACGAATGCAATTTTATGATGTTGCTGTTCTCGGCGGTTTTCACCCCTCGGAAATGTTACAGACGCGAGGAAAGAGAGGGCGAGCCTGTAAAATAAACTAGTGGTAATAGTGCATGAGTTATAAAACGGGGGAAGTTTTTTAGATGTACCGATCTCACGAAAACATACTTTCGATAAAGTAACTTCCTTGTTTATGAAACTTTTAAACTACATCTACGTTTTACTCTCTTTTAGACGTAACTTTCGATTTAACCTTAAATGAAACATTTGCACTGTACGAGTATTGAAGACAGCAACGTTGCAATATAACCATAAATAAAAACTCCATTTCCAACCCTCGCAGACAATAATTATATACATGTAGAGCAGAGGTGTCCACTAGGATTAAGAGATTTTGTCAAGTGACAGATACAACCCACCATAAACGGGCCCTAATGAGCTGATCGTCGGAATATTAATATGCATGCCGTTTCCGTACAACACGCAAAGGGTCGAACTCAGAAAGCAGATTGACTCTTGCCGAGGAGAAGCTATGAAAAGCAATTACCTAATACTTGTATAATTGCAAATAGGCACTAGTTTACAGATTTCGTAAATACTAAAATGATTACTATATTAACTACTAATTTTAACGTCTTTTATATATGAATGATTAATGAAAATTATACGTATCGTTATGTTTCAAAATAAATTTATTTCTTTAAATTAAAGAAAAAGCACTGGGTTGGGTCCATTTATGTCATTTTCCCTTCACACTTTTCCAGGCTCTCTGGACCTCAGGCTTCTCTGGATCGTGACGCACTATCTAATGGAAAATTTCTATAAAAATCTTGATGCTGTTTTTGACAATGCCGCTGAATGTTATATTTTTGTGAATATTACAAAACTTTGCCCACATGTAACGCATAAAATGGTGTTATATATTTTGAAAACCCCAAATAAATCCCCCCATTTAGTATCGTTATCTTGCCCCCCTTCTGATTCCATTACGCACAGGTTATTAAAAAAATGAGGAAATGAAAATCGTTCCAAGTCGAAATTGACAAACAAAACTGGAATAAAACAAATACTCTGTAAAATCTTTTACCCATACAAAGCACACTAGTACAGTCACTCACAGACTACATATTATTAACCTTAAGGTGGCAATTTATAGATTTTTCTAAAGCGACGTCAAGATCTTGTGGTAATCACTATGTTACTGGCCCTATTTTTACCTGATCATAACGAGGCATCGGGTACATTTTTCTTTACAGGATAAAGGATAACATGTTAATTCTCAGTCATTCTTACACATACTAGTTATTGGGAACAATTACTTAAATACTTGTACACAATTTTGTGTACTAAACATTTAGAAGGAGGTAAAAACATTTTTGGTATGCTCGTATGTGTTTCATATATGAAATAATAAAATTCGAAAATCCCAATCACGTCTAACTAAAATCATATTAAATCAACCCTGGATCTCCTGACGTAAAAATCACAAAAATGCCCCAAAAAACAGGCGGTAATAGCATTATGGGTGCCATAAATTACCGGTACCACTGATAAAGCGTTTGCTCCCGGGAGCTCGGGAAACACGGTTAGTGGACACCTCTGATGTAGAGAACATGTTCGAAGCCACTGATGGCGCCACTATCGACGCATATCGATAGTTATTATCCGTTCGTTTGCGACTGACAGCTCGCCAATTATAAATGCAAATCTCTAAACGGTTGTGTACGGTCGGCCGAAAGAATTTCCGGGCAATAAACAAGTTTAAATAGAAATTTCATGTTGTGGCATTTGCTTTTCTTGGTCCACCAAGTAGTCACTCAAACAACAATAGATTCACAAAATTATCCTAAAGCATCGATTGAAAAATGGCGGTCAGTGACGGCGGTGCGTTCGACTTTAGATAAACCAAGACGATTTGATTATTTGAAATTTCAAAAAAGGATTAAGTTTGGAATTATAAAATAGTTTTTCGATTATTTCATTAAATTATTTAATTACTTAAGTACATATAACTTCGTCCTGCGCACGATTTCGAAAGCTGAAATGGAATGTTTCCCTGGCAAATAATAGAATATGTATAATTTGAAATTAATGGAGAATAATGAACGTTCTTTCTTTCTTTTGTTTGATTACTTGTAGGGGACTGTCTTTTTCATGGAAATACAATTATAAAGGTACCTACCTCAATGTGGTATCTGTATTCGCCATCTGACGTTGAAGGTCCATTTCACAAAATTCCTCGCCATCCAAATCAGATGAGTCTCCTGTTCCTATAGTAAAATCTAGAGGTTCCACAGCTTCCTCTATCAACTGATCAAGATCCCACATTATTGTTCTTCTTTTATCACATGGTTTACAGCATTTTTCCCATTTCCGCTGGTCAATTTGGACGTTGATGTTAGGAGAAGCTGGGGTACATCATGCAATTTAAAAGTAGTGTCATTTCTAGCAACGTTTCCTTTTACTGGAGCCCATATGTGTTCGATAGGATTTAGTTCACAATTGTATAAGGGTGATCGTAGTATAGTTTTCCTTTGCCTTTGGCCATTTCATTAACAACGTGCTTTTTGAAGTTTGCTTTATGTTGCCTCGCAATAAACAACAATTCTTTTTGTACCATCTTATCGTCGTGATTGAGAGCTTTCTGCTGTAACCAATCAATAATAGTTTCTGCATAGCTTCTTAAAAGTGACCAAATTTACACGTACACGTCTTATGTTTCAATATTGCCCTATAATCAACATCAACGAGTAACATTTATTGTGCCTTTCAAGGGAGTTAAACCTGAAGGTATTTTACCGGCAGTTCCTAAAAACACTAACACAAAACAAAAATACCTAAATTCCAATTGCGCCCACATGATCGCATATATCATATGATCGGCGGCGTTTCTGTTATTTTCGCGATCTCGAAATAACATTTTATGTACAGGAGCTAAGCAACATCCTCAATGTTATGTCGAAACTGAACGAAAATGTTTTTGTTTCCCTGCCTAATTAGGGAGTACATATAACATTAAAAAATTCCAAAAAATCCAAAAAAAATTGGAGGGAAAAGCCAAGCGTCATAAAAACCCCCAGTTGTTAATAATTGGTTTTAAGTCATTGTTGAAACGCGGGTAAGATGCAGATGTGTATATGTGATTGAATGATTAAGAGTCTCAACTAGTGGAAGTCAATTGTGAGAGTCCCGACTAGTGAAAGTTGCTGCTGAAAATCAATGGGTAAAGATTTTCCTTCTTCCAGGTCTCAAAAATGGAAAATTTTGCAGTAACAGACCACAGTATTAGGGTGCTGGAAAAAATAACTCTAACTTTAGGAAACCAGTAGTTTTTGAGAAAAAAATAATATAAAATGGGAAGTTTTGGGCCAAATTTGACTTTTTGGAATTTTGAAAGAAAAAAGACTCTTCACTGAGGATAACATCGAAAAAATACTTACCACATTGTACACCCTTGCTTCCCCGAGAATTTTTGTCGCTTCACTACCATTTAAGTGTCATCGTCGTGTTGCACGCTACAATTATTTTGATGTTCCATGTGAAATAAATGGAAAATTCAATGAAAATGGACATGTCCATAAAAATTTGTTGTTGTATGAAATAGCGGTTCGCGGAAAAGTGAAGTTAGATAAAAACTAATTTTTTTTTCTAAAAAAGTAAAAGAAAAGGCAAAAATTGAATGTGCACATCGTTTTCTACGGTTTTTTGATGACCAGTGATGATTTATTGGTGTTTCTAATTTTCATGCAGTAAATTTTTTAAGAAAATCGCATTTTTTCAATCATTTCCTAAAATTATAATTGAAGTTTCCGAACTAGCCATTTCATGTACTTTCTAATCATATATACCTTTTACAAAAATTCCACTTGGAAAAAGGTAAAGGTTTGCCAATAAATGGATTTAAATCAACGAATATACCCAATCCCCTTTATCGCAATGATCCTTAGGAGATTCTCTAATGCACTTATGCGCGTGGAAGAACGACCCACACACTACTACGGATCGTCACCGACTATATAGAGTTCCTGTTATTGTCCTGATGGGTACACGTCAATGTATTGTCAATATGCATGTCGATTTTAACACCAAAAGGCGCAATTAGGACGCATCATTGAAATTTTCCATCGTTAACATTGATAAGCTTCAGGACAACTTAGATAAGTAAAGTACTTTTGTTTGACTAACATAGCAGAAGTACACAAGTAACCTAACCTAACAACACTAGATCACTACTTTATATACCTTACGTTGCGCCTGTTTGTCTATCGGATCGAGCGGTCGGTATATATTCCCCCAATTACACCCCCCAAACGCTCCCCGGCGTGGCCGAGCGGGGCCTTGTTAGCAGAAGAGGGGACAGCCATATTTCTGCGTTGTTCGTATACGGTGACTGCTCTCATACGAGAGGCGTTCTTAATAACAGTCGGACGGTAATCCCCGTCTGATTGATGACCCCTCCATGATGAGCCTGCCGCTCCTGCGAAAAGGAGTTAAACCTGCGGGAAAAAGGGAAGCCGTGGCATCCTGAAGGATAGAGTCCAGAAAGGAAAAGTCTCCTCTCTTCTTTTTACACTGCGAAAACTTACCGAGGAAAAAAGGGTCGCCGCGGGGCCGAAAGGTCTTGATTTGTTAGCTGGGGGTGGTTAGGTCGTGCGTCATGTCGGTCCACTTATGGATATGGGAATTTCGTCTCAGAAAACGATATTTGGTATATTGGACAAAAATAACGCTTTATAAACGGAGTTAATGTAATTAACTTTTATGTAATTTATTAGTAAGTAACTTTAAGAAGATTAGGATCTAAATTTGAGCAAATTAATTTTAAATTTCGATAGAGGTTGGCTGAAGGATTTTTAGAGACCTCACTAGGAAAATAAATAATAAAAATGCAACAAAACAATTACTTCCTGCAAGGAAATAACGCGTTGTAGCCCTAATTACATTTTTTTGCGAAAGTAGCGCGTTACAATAATTCGTTACAAGTAACAAGTTACAAATAATGCGTTACATTAAATCGAAGTAATTGAAATTTAGCATTTGCAGTTTTGTTAAACGAAATAGTTCGTCATAATAAAATAATGCTTAAGGAATGCTTTTATGCTATTTTCTTATGGACAAAAGTATTTTTCGTTTATATATGACGGCAACTGCGTTTTACAATTTTTGGTAGTGAACCCCTGGAGTTTTTTTTAAATATTTCTGCACCTTGGCTGAATATTCGTTCTACTAAGGCGCTAGAGAAACGTCAACGTTTCGTTTTTGTGAATTTTTTCAAACATTTTATCCTGAAAACCTTCATGATTCGTAGGGAATAAAAAAAATTTCTTCGTCTTACTCCAAACTAATTGGTGGTTGGGTAATGTCCTATTCACGTCATATTCTATTCTTATAAAACTTATTCTATGCCTCTTTTCTTCTTCATTCTTATCGTACGCTTCCACTAAACAGATTTAAATCTAAAAAAGTTAATACCACTTAAAATATGCTCATCTACGTTTTTAGCGACTTCTTACTTTAACGTAATAGTAATAACTACAGTAAATAATTTGAATGTTCAATTAAAATTTCGGTTTATTAGGATGTAGATTCCTACATCAGCCTAATCCATTACTGGTAATAATGATTCCTCTATCGTTTCGTTTCGTAAGCCATTTTAAATTCTTATTACGTATGTATGTTACTTCTCCACGGTGGTCATTTCCCTGAAACACATTTATAAAATCGTTCTACTGACTTACAAAATTTTAGTAATAATGACATTACTTTATTTTAACGTGTTTTGTTTCCTGCGCTACCTGAGTCTTATAGTTTTTAATCCTAACCTTATAAGCGGTCACGTTCAACAATAGACTACACGGTACGATAAACAGCAAAGGAGGTACTTTATGGAAGGAAATTATACTAGTATATTTACGATAAACGATCAAGGGTAGATTGAAGGTTCAACATTTATCGCCATCTAGCGCTCATCCCGAGAACCTACGAGGAAGTACGGTGTGTTGCTTAACCGCAGTTCGTTGATATTATTCGAAAAGTGTCAATGTCTTTTGGTTATTTCTGTTGCAAAGAGAATTTTGTGTTCATCAAATTTTTAGTTAAAAAAACCTGGGAGCATACGTTGGTCTAATTTATAACTGGCACGCCCCTGTTCGAGCATCAACTTCGGCTAACTATGAAAAGTTACAGTTGGCTTAACCACTTCTCCTTCACAGGACTGACAAGCCAGACACCCTTTAATACCTATTTAATGAACATATCATCTCTCTGGAGGGGTCGCTCTCGACGACCGTATCATCAACGATGAAATATCATTTTAAATTTTGCGGCCTCCTTTTTGGGTAATGTACCCTTTGAATATATATATTTTTTTGCATGGCGGAGAGAAGCTTCATGAATGATGAGTCGCTCGAGATTTTAACCGCCCCGACAAATGTTTGATATATGTGAATTTTTTCTTTGTTGTTTTTTGCGGTTTTATCTGCGCTTAGAGTGAAACTGTTGCGGTAGTAAATGAAGTAGGTGGGGTCGAGGGACGGTTTACCGACCAAATGTCATGGATAAATAACCCACGGATATAAACCGAGCGAAATCGTTTGTTGAACAGTTTTAAATCTGATTACTACTCGTTTGTGTTTATTTGTTTTTTCTCTGACACGATCGACATATTTGGTGCAATTCCAAATACATTGATTTCAGTGAAACTCAGTGAAATATAGAAATTTAAAAAAATATTACTTAAAAATTGTCTATGATTTTAAATATCTAAAGTATTGTTATGGTATGCTCGACGTTGGGTGCCAAATGAAGGAGATGTCAAGCATGTAGATACAAATGTAAATCCTCGCGACTGCCCAGAGAAAATAGAAAGATTGCTGATTCGTTAAAACATAGGGAATTTAACTAGAAGTTTGGTCCTTCAGTGATGGGTTGAGGTTGGCGCCATGGAAATAAGTAAGAAGGTAATTCCGTACAACGAGTCATACACGATGAGGTTTTGAGTCGAAATACGTATGACTTGATCAGGTAATCTGTTAAATCACAAGGGATGGTTAGAGATAATAATTAAGGGAAGCTTTCCCTACCCGAAAACATGGGATGCGTTTAGGGTCCCTAGAATCAGCAGTTCTTACGTTAATCGTGCAAGTGATGTTCGATGTCGTCGTCCTGGTCTTTGTTCAGTGTAAATTGTTCCTCCACTGCCTTCGTGGATGCTTCTTCCTTCTCTTCAGTTCGGTACTTTAGTTCGTTATTCTACAGCATGGGTTGACTACACTGATTCTTTTCGTTATCCTTCGCATTATCTTCCAGTGTGTTCTCTTCAATGCCCTCTAAGAATTGGTTTCATTTTTCATTCCTGTGCTCAATTATTCCCTTCCTGATCTCCTCGTTGAGTCTGCTGATGTCTCTTCCCATTTCTGGATCTCCTCTTTCCACAGCCGACCTTCTTCTCATGGTGCATCTCCTGTATATAATCTCTCGGATTCTTTCAATTTTTCGTGATACTTCTCCCAATCGGTTCTCATGATATTCTTCGTGTCCTGGCTCCTTGTTTTTCCTAAAAATAAAATTTAAGTCCTCGCCTTGGAAATGCTTACCTGTTGGCCGATATTAGATAAGAGAGAAAGAGAGAGAGAGACAGAGACAAAGACGGAGGCCAAAATTCGTAACGCCAAAGTTCGTAACGTAACGGAGGCCATTTCCGTAACGCCTTTTTGTGACGATTATTTTCTATTCACTCCCTTCGCCATTTATTTAGATAGATTACCTAGAAGAAACGACCAGGGGTCAACCATAACAGGGGGATATTCGTGTATATAATATATTAAATAAAAATAACAAACGCGTACGTATTTGAACCTTTAAGAAAATGGTAATTCTAATGCTGATACATATTTGTAGACCTAATTTTCTCGGAAATATTTTCGAGCGCTTTCCGCTGAGCGGATAAAATTACAAACCTACGGGCCAAAACTTTATCCTGCGCAGATTTATGTAAATTATGTATGAAACATCAATATTCAGGTACCGAACAGAGATTTAACGGAATATGTTTCATACATGGCTGGATCTCGATTTGCAAGTAATCATACGCTTAACAGGAACATCCTTCAACAGGAAATATAACAAACAAGGATACATAGCAGGAAAAATACAATAGCTGGTATAGGAAATCGTTTGTTTCTTGAAACAAACATTTTGATAGGGTTGTTATGACAGAAATTTTTAAAAGTGAAATAATGGGTTCGTTGAAATTCAAGCTCCGTTATGGATTAGCTACTGTTTTAATATTCCCTTTAGGGTTACATTAACGCATCCTTAGGACAGCACAGGCCTTTAAATGACAAGATTAGTGATTAGTGCTGTCGCAATATGGTCCCTATGCAAACTGTTTTATTTTTCATCAACATAATGACTTCTCCCCAAAAAATCCGCACTCTACTCCATTTAATTTAAAACTGCCGCATAGGAAATCGTCTCTCCCCCTCGATTCCTCCCCTTTTGATAGCGATAGATAAATTCCGGGTTGGACCATTTGGCTCTTCTACAAACTTATGAAAAAATAGGGTTAATGCCCCAGACTGGGAGAGACTTGCCAAAAACACATACACACACACACGCAAAGTCTACAATTGCCAGATTTAATAGTATACATATACATATAGGGGGAATCGCCGCAATAAAACTTTTGGGGATTTGAGAATTTATGACAGCGTTATTCTATATCTCGCAAAATACAAAATACATCCCGTTAAAACAAAACGAAAAATCCTTTACTAAGATAAAGCTGAATACAAAATTAATATAGATTATCCTTTCGTGACAAAATGATTACAAAAATACTTGGCGGTAATCATTTCCTTTGTTATTCATTCTTAGCATTTAGGCTCGTAGATGGATTAAATTAGAGATGTCCACTAGGATTAAGAGAGACAGAGAAGTGACAGATACAACCCACCATAAACGGGCCCTAATGAGCTGATAGTCGGAATATTAATATGTATGCCGTTTCCGTACAACACGCAAAGGGCAACGTAACACGTACGCACTCACTCAGAAAGTGAGTTGAACTCTTGCCGAGGAGGAGCTATGAAAAGTAATTATCTAGTACTTGTATAATTGTAAAAAGGTACTAATTTTTAGATTTTGTAAAATGTTGATTATATTAACTAGTAATTCTAACGTCTTTTATATATGAATGATTAATGAAAAGTATACGTAACCTTATGTTTCAAAATAAGTATATTTCGTTGAATTAAAAAAGAAGCACTGGGTTGGGTCCATTTATGTCATTTTCCCTTTACACTTTTCCAGGATTTCTGGTATCCAGGCTTCTCTGGATCGTGACCCACTATCTAATGGAAAATCTCTATAAAAATCCTGATGTTGTTTTTGATAATGCCGCTGAATGTTATATTTGTTGAATATTACAAAACTTTGCCACATATGACGCACAAAATGGTGTTATATATTTTGAAAACCCCAGATAAATCCCCCCATTTAGTATCGTAATCTTGCCCCCTACTGATTCCATTACGCACAGGTTATCAAAAAATGAGGAAATGTGAATCGTTTCAAGTCAAAATTGACAAACAGAATTGGAATAAAACAAATACTCTGTAAAATCTTTTACCCATACAAAGCACGGATTTTCGCTCGGATTTTCATGAACTTTCAAACTTGAGCACCACAGACGACGGTGAAACAGTTCGAGGCCCACTGGAATTCACGCCCTGTGTCCAAAAAATGGGCCCTCGGGGGCCGGAAAATCGAGGTTCGCACGTCGGGGTCGTATTTACTTCCGTTAAAATCTGACTTATTAGTTAATGAGGAAAATTAATAAACCAAAATTTAAAAAAAATAAAACGTTCAAAAAGTAAATATATACACACAGGGCGTGAATTCCAATGGTCCTCGAACTGTTTCACCGTCGTCTGCGTTGCTAAAGCTTGAAAATACATGAAAATCCGAATGCTGCGATCCCGACCTGCGAATCTGGATTTTCCGACCCTCGAGGGTCCATTTTCCGACCTCAGAGGGTGAATCCCAGTCGGCTCTAAACTCTTTTGACCAAGAATTCGGCTTCGGCTTAGGAATGTAATCTCGACCTCGTCTGAGCATCCGTCATCCCGGAATCCACGTTTCATACCTTATAGCGGCCACTGTTGGCCTCTGGGGCCAATTCCAGGGGTGCAGGCCTTTTTCTGACCTCAAATTCGGATTCAGTGATGAAAAATTCATAAGAATACACGTGTCTGATCTTCTGATTCGTACTTTTTTGTGGGGCTGTTTCATCAATGCCAGGTAAAAAAATGTTCGCTTCACCTTAAATTTCCGCAGAACAGGTAAAATATGTGTACAACTAATATTTTAGAACGTAGAATATACGTTCAAGAAACTTAGAGGAGTAACAGTCCAGTGTATACTAGCGGTGAATGGCGGCGAGGAGAAATTTTTCATTTCCCTGGATATTACATTTCCATAAAAAGCTTATTAAAATAATCCCCCGTTATTGAGCTCGAAATCCTCCCGGAGCTCCGAGTCGCCTCAATTAAAAGAAACGGAATGGAATTCGTACGGGAGAGCGCGGATACGGTATTTGTTCCATCCTTCTTTTTGTTTCGCGGTAGGCCACCCTCGAAAATAATGTATATTAATGGAATCACACCGTTAATTTATGAAAAGCAATTCAGCATAAATCTGCTCGGCAAACGAAAACTTTCTTCTAACTACGTAAATAATGTAAAGGTGAAAAGACCGATCCCTCGGGGGATTTACTTGCGGCATTAACTACAGGCGGAGAAGAAGACGGTCTACTCCTTCCGTTAAAAGTCATCTTATTTTTAATATGCAGAATACGTTACAAGAACTGTTTCGTTAAAAATTCTTAACGAGATTTCGTAACATTTAACTTTCACTCGTAAGTCGGGATAGTTAGTTCAGATAGTGGGGGCGCTTTTGAAGTATGCCGTGAAATTTTGATGGGTCGCGAAACAGCTATTAACAAGTTTAGAACTTTGGAAAGTTCTCAAAGGCTGTAGTGTTAACATCGATTAGTGCTTCGCGGTTTTAGCAACCTAATTCACGAGCTAATAATAATGAAATATATTTTTAATGACAGTAATTATAAGTAATAGCAATAGTAATGGCCGCAATGGTCCAATTCGACCCAATTCTACAACGAACAAGGCTACTCTACTATGTCAAAATCATTTAAGAATTTATGAACCCTCGTGGCCTTGTCTTTGGTATGGAATACCGTTCTCTTCCATATTTTTCTGGGTGTTCTTACATGCTTGTCTTGACTACTTTTTAAGCTTGTCCCTTCTTGCACTTCTCATTTAATCTCCTCAAAAATCGTATGTAGTACATATTGGACTGATCAATTTTGCATCACATTTTTACTCGCCTTTACCTGCGAAGAGACGGGGTGGTGTAACCCAAACGTGCATTCGAGCCAGAGCCCGGCTACCACCACTACTACTACAAGAAGTACGATACATTATCACTCAATTTTCTTTTAAGTTTATGTCGATCGTCCTTACGTTGTCGTCCTTCCTGTATTCAGTTTTTTAAAGGAGTATTTCTCTCTGCGACTTAAAGAGGAATGGCAGTAATAAATGTGAAGTTCCACTACGGGCAATTTATTACCTTACACTTTATTGCACAGCCGACTATGCAATGTACTGCAAAACTCGAACTAAAGTTCTACGTGCCCTATCAATTCGTTTTAATCAACTCGAAACAATAAAGAAATAATTTTTATCCCCACTTGCTCCAAGACTATGCAAATTTTATGGCTCGCGCCCCCCCTTTTAAAACTTAGATTAGTATTCCGAAACATACTTTATATTCTTAATTACATTTGCTTTATCTTGTTCACCGGCTCGGGCGGCGATAAATCTTTATTTACAGATTTACTGTTGAAGTTTGTTTTGCACTTGTTCCGCACGAGGGGTATTTAAAAATTGAAATTTCCCCAATGATCCCTGTTGAGATTTATTCAAGATTTTCGTCCTGTCTCGAGGAGCCGGGTAATAAATTCGGGGAGAAGTCCCCTCGGAGGTGTTCCTTAGCACCGGGAGAACGGAGAGTATCGGTGCGGGAGGAGGGCGGGAAAAAGGGAATGGGAGAGGGGAAGAGACAATAGCGACCAGGAACGGAAACGATATCGAAAGAGATACGGAAGGAAGTCTGAGGAATATTGAATTTCACAGGGAAAGGGCCCGAGTCCTTCCCCGTTTAATAATTCAACGGGAAAAATGTATTTCGCACTTTTAGGTACGGTCCAAATATAATGTTATATGCCAACAAGTTAACCGAATATGGGGAGGAAATGAGAACCCCATCAATTCGTTACGAGGAACGAGGAGGAGGAGGATCAAAGGGGCAAGTAAAAAGGACACTAGATATAGTGATGAGCCACTTTTAAACATAGGTTAAGTTTGCCATAGCCAGGCGAAGTACTAATCAAAATATCCTTCAAGTACTTGCTGTGGTTTCAGTTTTTCGGAAGTTATAGAAACTCCAACACTGTCTAAACTTCGTGGGCGTACGTATTACTAACTAATGAAAATCCTTAATAACTCCTCTGAACTGATTTCAGTCAAATTTGTACAACAGTCAGACACTAAATCAATAAGTAATAGCACATATTTGCGTATTATTGGATGGATCAATTTTGTTTATCTTTTTACTTGCCTTTACCTGCGAAGAAATGGGGTGGTGTAACCCAAACATGCATTTCGATCCAGAGCCCTACTACTACTACTACTACTACTACTAGAAATACGATACATTATGGCAATTGCATGACTCAATCTTTTTTTGAATTTATGACGATCATCCTTACGTTGTCATCCTTCCTGTATTCAGGTTTCTGTCAGTCTAAACTTCGTGGGCGTACGTATTACTAACTAATGAAAATTCTTAATAACTCAACTGAACTGATTTCAGTCAAATTTGTTCAACAGTTAGACACTAAATTAATAAGTAATAGCACATATTTGCGTATTATTGGATGAATCAATTTTGTTTATCTTTTTATTTGCCTTTACCTGCGAAGAAATGGGGTGGTGTAACCCAAACATGCATTTCGATCCAGAGCCCTACTACTACTACTACTACTACTACTACTACTAGAAATACGAAATATCACTCAATCTTTTTTTGAGTTTATGACGGTCGTCCTTACGTTGCCATCCTTCCTGTATTCAGGTTTTTGTCAGTCTAAACTTCGTGGGCGTACGTATTACTAACTAATAAAAATCCTTAATAACTCCTCTGAACTGATTTCAGTCAAATTTGTACAACAGTTAGACACTAAATTAATAAGTAATAGCACATATTTGCGTATTATTGGATGGATCAATTTTGTTTATCTTTTTATTTGCCTTTACCTGCGAAGAAATGGGGTGGTGTAACCCAAACATGCATTTCGATCCAGAGCCCTACTACTACTACTACTACTACTACTACTAGAAATACGATACATTATGGCAATTGCATGACTCAATCTTTTTTTGAATTTATGACGATCATCCTTACGTTGTCATCCTTCCTGTATTCAGGTTTCTGTCAGTCTAAACTTCGTGGGCGTACGTATTACTAACTAATGAAAATTCTTAATAACTCAACTGAACTGATTTCAGTCAAATTTGTTCAACAGTTAGACACTAAATTAATAAGTAATAGCACATATTTGCGTATTATTGGATGAATCAATTTTGTTTATCTTTTTATTTGCCTTTACCTGCGAAGAAATGGGGTGGTGTAACCCAAACATGCATTTCGATCCAGAGCCCTACTACTACTACTACTACTACTACTAGAAATACGAAATATCACTCAATCTTTTTTTGAGTTTATGACGGTCGTCCTTACGTTGCCATCCTTCCTGTATTCAGGTTTTTGTCAGTCTAAACTTCGTGGGCGTACGTATTACTAACTAATAAAAATCCTTAATAACTCCTCTGAACTGATTTCAGTCAAATTTGTACAACAGTTAGACACTAAATTAATAAGTAATAGCACATATTTGCGTATTATTGGATGGATCAATTTTGTTTATCTTTTTATTTGCCTTTACCTGCGAAGAAATGGGGTGGTGTAACCCAAACATGCATTTCGATCCAGAGCCCTACTACTACTACTACTACTACTACTAGAAATACGATACATTATGGCAATTGCATGACTCAATCTTTTTTTGAATTTATGACGATCATCCTTACGTTGTCATCCTTCCTGTATTCAGGTTTCTGTCAGTCTAAACTTCGTGGGCGTACGTATTACTAACTAATGAAAATTCTTAATAACTCAACTGAACTGATTTCAGTCAAATTTGTTCAACAGTTAGACACTAAATTAATAAGTAATAGCACATATTTGCGTATTATTGGATGAATCAATTTTGTTTATCTTTTTATTTGCCTTTACCTGCGAAGAAATGGGGTGGTGTAACCCAAACATGCATTTCGATCCAGAGCCCTACTACTACTACTACTACTACTACTACTACTAGAAATACGAAATATCACTCAATCTTTTTTTGAGTTTATGACGGTCGTCCTTACGTTGCCATCCTTCCTGTATTCAGGTTTTTGTCAGTCTAAACTTCGTGGGCGTACGTATTACTAACTAATAAAAATCCTTAATAACTCCTCTGAACTGATTTCAGTCAAATTTGTACAACAGTTAGACACTAAATTAATAAGTAATAGCACATATTTGCGTATTATTGGATGGATCAATTTTGTTTATCTTTTTATTTGCCTTTACCTGCGAAGAAATGGGGTGGTGTAACCCAAACATGCATTTCGATCCAGAGCCCTACTACTACTACTACTACTACTACTACTAGAAATACGATACATTATGGCAATTGCATGACTCAATCTTTTTTTGAATTTATGACGATCATCCTTACGTTGTCATCCTTCCTGTATTCAGGTTTCTGTCAGTCTAAACTTCGTGGGCGTACGTATTACTAACTAATGAAAATTCTTAATAACTCAACTGAACTGATTTCAGTCAAATTTGTTCAACAGTTAGACACTAAATTAATAAGTAATAGCACATATTTGCGTATTATTGGATGAATCAATTTTGTTTATCTTTTTATTTGCCTTTACCTGCGAAGAAATGGGGTGGTGTAACCCAAACATGCATTTCGATCCAGAGCCCTACTACTACTACTACTAGAAATACGAGACATCACTCAATCTTTTTTTAAGTTTATGACCATCGTGCTTACATTGTCATCCTTCCTCTATTCAGGTTTCTGTCAGTCTAAACTTCGTGGGCGTACGTATTACTAACTAATAAAAATCCTTAATAACTCCTCTGAACTGATTTCAGTCAAATTTGTACAACAGTTAGACAATAAATTAATAAGTAATAGCACATATTTGCGTATTATTGGATGAATCAATTTTGTTTATCTTTTTATTTGCCTTTACCTGCGAAGAAATGGGGTGGTGTAACCCGAACATGCATTTCGATCCAGAGCCCTACTACTACTACTACTAGAAATACGAGACATCACTCAATCTTTTTTTAAGTTTATGACCATCGTGCTTACATTGTCATCCTTCCTCTATTCAGGTTTCTGTCAGTCTAAACTTCGTGGGCGTACGTATTACTAACTAATAAAAATCCTTAATAACTCCTCTGAACTGATTTCAGTCAAATTTGTACAACAGTTAGACACTAAATTAATAAGTAATAGCACATATTTGCGTATTATTGGATGGATCAATTTTGTTTATATTTTTACTTGCCTTTACCTGCGAAGAAATGGGGTGGTGTAACCCGAACATGCATTTCGATCCAGAGCCCTACTACTACTACTACTAGAAATACGAGACATTACTCAATCTTTTTTTAAGTTTATGACGATCGTGCTTACGTTGTCATCCTTCCTGTATTCAGGTTTCTGTCAGTCTAAACTTCGTGGGCGTACGTATTACTAACTAATGAAAATCCTTAATAACTCCTCTGAACTGATTTCAGTCAAATTTGTACAACAGTCAGACACTAAATCAATAAGTAATAGCACATATTTGCGTATTATTGGATGGATCAATTTTGTTTATCTTTTTATTTGCCTTTACCTGCGAAGAAATGGGGTGGTGTAACCCAAACATGCATTTCGATCCAGAGCCCTACTACTACTACTACTACTACTACTACTAGAAATACGAAATATCACTCAATCTTTTTTTGAGTTTATGACGGTCGTCCTTACGTTGCCATCCTTCCTGTATTCAGGTTTTTGTCAGTCTAAACTTCGTGGGCGTACGTATTACTAACTAATAAAAATCCTTAATAACTCCTCTGAACTGATTTCAGTCAAATTTGTACAACAGTTAGACACTAAATTAATAAGTAATAGCACATATTTGCGTATTATTGGATGGATCAATTTTGTTTATCTTTTTATTTGCCTTTACCTGCGAAGAAATGGGGTGGTGTAACCCAAACATGCATTTCGATCCAGAGCCCTACTACTACTACTACTAGAAATACGAGACATCACTCAATCTTTTTTTAAGTTTATGACCATCGTGCTTACATTGTCATCCTTCCTCTATTCAGGTTTCTGTCAGTCTAAACTTCGTGGGCGTACGTATTACTAACTAATAAAAATCCTTAATAACTCCTCTGAACTGATTTCAGTCAAATTTGTACAACAGTTAGACAATAAATTAATAAGTAATAGCACATATTTGCGTATTATTGGATGAATCAATTTTGTTTATCTTTTTATTTGCCTTTACCTGCGAAGAAATGGGGTGGTGTAACCCGAACATGCATTTCGATCCAGAGCCCTACTACTACTACTACTAGAAATACGAGACATCACTCAATCTTTTTTTAAGTTTATGACCATCGTGCTTACATTGTCATCCTTCCTCTATTCAGGTTTCTGTCAGTCTAAACTTCGTGGGCGTACGTATTACTAACTAATAAAAATCCTTAATAACTCCTCTGAACTGATTTCAGTCAAATTTGTACAACAGTTAGACACTAAATTAATAAGTAATAGCACATATTTGCGTATTATTGGATGGATCAATTTTGTTTATATTTTTACTTGCCTTTACCTGCGAAGAAATGGGGTGGTGTAACCCGAACATGCATTTCGATCCAGAGCCCTACTACTACTACTACTAGAAATACGAGACATTACTCAATCTTTTTTTAAGTTTATGACGATCGTGCTTACGTTGTCATCCTTCCTGTATTCAGGTTTCTGTCAGTCTAAACTTCGTGGGCGTACGTATTACTAACTAATGAAAATCCTTAATAACTCCTCTGAACTGATTTCAGTCAAATTTGTACAACAGTCAGACACTAAATCAATAAGTAATAGCACATATTTGCGTATTATTGGATGGATCAATTTTGTTTATCTTTTTATTTGCCTTTACCTGCGAAGAAATGGGGTGGTGTAACCCAAACATGCATTTCGATCCAGAGCCCTACTACTACTACTACTACTACTACTACTAGAAATACGAAATATCACTCAATCTTTTTTTGAGTTTATGACGGTCGTCCTTACGTTGCCATCCTTCCTGTATTCAGGTTTTTGTCAGTCTAAACTTCGTGGGCGTACGTATTACTAACTAATAAAAATCCTTAATAACTCCTCTGAACTGATTTCAGTCAAATTTGTACAACAGTTAGACACTAAATTAATAAGTAATAGCACATATTTGCGTATTATTGGATGGATCAATTTTGTTTATCTTTTTATTTGCCTTTACCTGCGAAGAAATGGGGTGGTGTAACCCAAACATGCATTTCGATCCAGAGCCCTACTACTACTACTACTACTACTACTACTACTAGAAATACGATACATTATGGCAATTGCATGACTCAATCTTTTTTTGAATTTATGACGATCATCCTTACGTTGTCATCCTTCCTGTATTCAGGTTTCTGTCAGTCTAAACTTCGTGGGCGTACGTATTACTAACTAATGAAAATTCTTAATAACTCAACTGAACTGATTTCAGTCAAATTTGTTCAACAGTTAGACACTAAATTAATAAGTAATAGCACATATTTGCGTATTATTGGATGGATCAATTTTGTTTATCTTTTTATTTGCCTTTACCTGCGAAGAAATGGGGTGGTGTAACCCAAACATGCATTTCGATCCAGAGCCCTACTACTACTACTACTACTACTACTACTAGAAATACGATACATTATGGCAATTGCATGACTCAATCTTTTTTTGAATTTATGACGATCATCCTTACGTTGTCATCCTTCCTGTATTCAGGTTTCTGTCAGTCTAAACTTCGTGGGCGTACGTATTACTAACTAATGAAAATTCTTAATAACTCAACTGAACTGATTTCAGTCAAATTTGTTCAACAGTTAGACACTAAATTAATAAGTAATAGCACATATTTGCGTATTATTGGATGAATCAATTTTGTTTATCTTTTTATTTGCCTTTACCTGCGAAGAAATGGGGTGGTGTAACCCAAACATGCATTTCGATCCAGAGCCCTACTACTACTATTACTAGAAATACGAGACATCACTCAATCTTTTTTTAAGTTTATGACCATCGTGCTTACATTGTCATCCTTCCTCTATTCAGGTTTCTGTCAGTCTAAACTTCGTGGGCGTACGTATTACTAACTAATAAAAATCCTTAATAACTCCTCTGAACTGATTTCAGTCAAATTTGTTCAACAGTTAGACACTAAATTAATAAGTAATTCTGAACAGTTTGACCCAAGAGCGATCGAGGGTTGAAATGAGGGATTTTCGGCAAGACGCGGTCACATTCTAATGGCTTAAGCGTGATCAAGACGATAGTACGGAGAACTCGCTTGCTAAGGGAAAGAGAGATATAGGTTGTAGGCAAAGGGACTGCAGGGGGGGTGACGAGAGCTCGACCACGAATAGAGAGGCGAGAAATGAAATAAGGACTTGGTTCTCGCGCCTTGCGACGGTGTCTACCCATAGGAAGACGAACACCCTGTGTGACTAGTTAGGACGCGTTCGTGTCAATCTTAATTGTCGATTTAGCTTAATTTTGCAATTGCGTCTTCATTGAATGATTGGAATAAGTTTCAGTCGGTAGTGGAATAAAATCGAACCATAAATTTACAGCGTTAATGCAATCTCACAGCGTGATTAAAAGTTACAATGCAACGGGCAAATTTGAATTACACATTATTACCAATATAGTTAACAAGACCAAATGAGCCGTATCCAGTGTACTGCATGATTTTCCAGAAATATGTAATTTACAGTGGCTTCCTCTGTGCCTTTGTGTGTTGTATATGTAGCTTGAAATCAAATTGCATTGGCCCCTACCCCATATCACTTATTAAAAACATTTATATCACGATATAAATGTAATTTGTTATTTAACCTATTTCGCCTAATTGTTTGCAAAATTGCAGCGAACAATTGCCTAACAAAATTCTGGAAACGTTTAGCTGTAATGAAATGGGAATGTTATTTTCACAGCTTTGCTAATTTGATATGTATCTGATGATATTTGTTTAATGCGAAATGATTGTTCCTAATATGCAGGTTTAAATCGTTTACAAACGGCTTTAGCCAGATTAGTCCACGTAATACCCATAATTTACAATGAAAGTTTTTTTATTTTTCATTAGTAAACAACTTTTAATAAGTGGATATCATTTGCATGGAACCAAAATTGACAATAATGTACCTAGATTTGGCCCTTGAACGAATACAGGACTTCGGCCATGTGGAAACCCTGTGATACACAACAGAAAGTTTCCTTAAACTTACTTGAACGTTTCATCACATTTCCATAAGGAACGGACAAGGCATGCCTCCTCAGGCTTACCTGACCAGGACCTTATCAGGACCTCATCAGGATAATCTTATAATGTAGGATGTAGGATAATGCAGTAAAAAGAATATAAGCTAATGGAAATAATGGGCAGTGATCGTAAAAAATATGTGAAAAAAGGCAATCGTAGACACGTGTTTCTGACTATTGGGCTTCATCAATACGGTGCTGCTTTGTTCCAAACCCTTCTGAACAGGCTGCACTGTACTGGTGAAGACGAAAAATCAGAAACATGTGTCTACGGTTGCCTTTTTTCAGATATTTTTTTGCGGCCACTGCCCAATATTTCCATTAGCTTTTATATTTGTAACAAACTTATTTACTTATTAAACTTAGATTTAAATTAAAATTAAAAAAGGTAAATTGAAATGTGATGTTATTTGTCTCTATTTCTTGTGCCACAGAGAATCTTATCGGTTCCATGAGCGTCTTCCATTCCATTTGAAGATAAGACTTTATAGGAGGCCTTATGAACCTTTGATCGTGTGGATTTGACTTATCACTAACATGTCGTTACGTATCGAACAAGAGTTGAAGATGACACAGTCTTCATATAAAAAAGTCTTTGTCTTCGACTAGGCACTATACCTAATTCCTAAAAGGGAAATAGTAATAAATCACAAAATTTCAAAGTAAATCAACGCTCCACAAGCGCACAACACTTATTTTGATATTTTCAGGAAATTAAAATTTATATATCTCACATATTTAAACATATGAGGATTTAAACGTGTGAACAGACTTTTGCTTTTTGGGATATAAAGGAAGGATATAAAAGGGGGATGAATAGTTACACATTTCATTGCATTTGAGTGCTTGCTCGAGTTTTAAGTGCTTAGATAAAAATGGGAAGTTTATTACAAAATGTTTAGCGGAAAACTGACAGAACTGCATCGAACATTCCATAAGAGAAGAAAAACAGATCCTGGGAGTTGGACCATGTGATTGCTCGGAGTGTGGAACCTGTGATATTATTTTATCATTTTTATAAAACTAATTTTAGATTAAAAGATATGCAATCGCAGAATTTTTTACAAAACATTTCAATGTCTTAAGAAATGAGGTATGAAAATATGCTCAATAAATAATCAGTAGGACAAATAATAATTAAATAGTTAAATAAAATATTAGTCATTCCATTTGAACATTTTAACGGATGTGGCACATTTCCTTTTTTATTGTAAATATGTATTTTATAACAATAAGTATTAATTTATCATTATTTGAGATATCTCTCTTTAATAAATATAACAATGCTACTGAAACCACTAAATGAAGCTAAACTACTTAAGCAACTAAATATCGTTTACAAAAAATCCAAAACTACTGTTGTAGATTTATATATAGTTTACGAAAATACGACAGAACTGAAATGAAAATAAATGAATTAGGATGGTTGAGACTTGAGGAGTTATTTAAATATCATATGAGTGCAACGATTTTTCGTATTTTATTTACCTCTACTCCACCTTACCTTAAAGAAAAAATAAATTTTATGGGTGATACCCATTCAATAAATATCAGAAACCCAAATACTCTAGAAATGTCTTACTCTTATCGTGCCTGGTTTTAAAAAAGTTTTACATGCAATGCTGTCACAATGCATAATTTAATACCGCTAGAAATTAAAACGCGTACTGTTCATTATTTTAAAAAATGTACAAGGCTTATCTCATTAAAATGCGCACAATCAATTTGCAATAAGATCCCAAATTTGTCAAACTCGTTAGATTAAATTCAGTCTAATTTGAATTAAATGCTTCAGTGTTAATCCCCTTAACTACTCTGCAATACCTGTAATATAGTTTTATGTATCTTTCGACTATAAATATTAACGGGAGGGGGAGGTTAAGTTGGAATAGCTTTGCTAGACTTCGCCTCCCCAAATGTGAAATTTGTAGTGTAAGATTTACAATGCAAAAAAGGCGATTTATTATTATTATTATTATTATTATTATAAACTAAGTACTTTTTCACTTCAAGTAATAGTTTTTTAAGCTAATATACGTTTTAGGAAGTTTTTTCCGACAAAAGACTTATAGGTTATCATCGCAAGTATTGCAATAGACCAGAGCGAACTATGGAAAAACATTTGCTATCCTTTTTCCAAACAATTTTTCCAAAAAATCTAAATCTACAAACTACACTTTTTCCCCATCTTGATTTGTACAAAATTTGAAAATCCCCAATAGTATGGCTATGATAAATGCTAACCGTATCGCCAATATTCACGAAAGAGAAAACACCACATAATTTTCCTAGGAAAGACGAGGACACGAAACGTCGAAACCTGTACAAGTAAATTCTTTTCGTTTAATACCTGTGCTAATGCCAGAAATATGGGCAGTTTATCCTGAATACATAAGTAATGAAAAGTCTGATTTTTTAGCTGTACATTAGATCCACGATTTTGAAGGATTTGTATTTATAATGAGTTTTTATTACTATCCCCCATTTATGAATGGACTATAGATAATTCTGCCCAATCAAACTTCATTTTACTTAGTTACTCATGCATATGTCTACTCTTTTTCAATTCGCAACTTTTTTCTCTTCGCCACTATTATTTCGTAGTGTAGCCCAGATTATAGAGCAAAAAAACAGGTTTTGGTAGATAACATTTAACAGATCGGACCAAAAATTTTTGTTTGAAATAGATCAAAGATGATAAAAACCCAAAATCTAGACAAATCTGAGGTTTGGCGTCTTTTTAAACAATTCAAATTAAAAAAATAGATCGTTTTTCAACGTTCGTTCGTTCAACGTTCAACAAAATAGATCGTTTTTAGAAATACAATACGTTGTACAAACGATTTGTAGAGAATGAAAAGACCATCAAAATCAGCATTCCTAAAAGGTGATCGGAGCATTTTTCATCGAGAAAACTGGGAAAAACCGTCAAAATGGACACTTTTTCAAAAATTCACAACTTTCCCCAGTTTAAAGCTGAAGCGCCAATTTTGCCTGAAATGTTAGGTTATTATGTCTAATTCAAACATACAAAAGTTGGATGCTGTCGGATGAATAATTTTTGCACAATTACGTTATTAACCTTATACTCCAAAATTTTGCAAAATTCGGTGCATAACGGGTTTCCAAGTTTTCTCGGTGAAAAATGCTCCGATCACGTTTTAGAAACGCTCATTTTGAAGGCGTTTAATTCTCTACAAATGGCCTGTACAATGTAATGCGTTTCCGTCAATAACATTAACGTTATGGTGAAAAAACGGAAAAATGACTTCTTTTTTTTAATTTTTACCGTTCAAAAAAAAACAAAAGCTCATATTTGTCTAGATTTTGGGTTTTTATCATTTTGGATCCATTTTAAACAAAGTTTATTGGTCCGTCTGCTGTAAATCTATAAAGTGGGCTAGTGGTCATCGTTAAAGCTATTGTTTAATCAAAAAAAAACTAACTCGCTTTAAATTAATTTCACACTATCCATTTCAACTAGAACAAATTTTATATAGGGGAAAAGCCGGATAGTTGCCCCACTTTACGAAAAAGCTTCATTTTTCAAAAATATAAACTTGCTGAAAAATATTTAGCACGTATCTCAAAACATAGGCCTTTTATCTTCTATAATAGCCTATTTTTGTATTCATAATTAACAATGGTTTTGAATAAATATCGTTTTATTTCACCTCCTAGAAAAGGGATAGTTGCCTACTATGGCGGATAGTAGCCTAGCGTGGAAAATGCTTCGGGGGATACTTCCCTGGTGCGGGGATAGTAACCTCAGTATAATTTTATTTTAGGTAGAAGGAAATTTTTATCAATTTCAATAATCTTTATTATTTAACAGTCTTTATAATTTACTATAAATTTACTGAGATCTTTTATTAAGTATTATATGTTAAATATTAATGAACATTATTAAATAATTTTCAGTTTTAATGATATTAATTATAAAAATATTACTCAGACTTAAAGTTATGTAAGTTATTATAAAATATTAGCATTTATCTTAACAATACAACAATTTGGTGATTAACTTTGGTAGTAACATTAATTTTTGCCCGCAGCTAACATTTCTAATTTTCCACATCTTTTACAAAAGCTCTTGAATGTTGTACATGTTTCATGCAACCACATCTGACACATCTCACATTGAATCCAATCTGATTTTGATTTAGTCAAATTGTAATTCTCATAACATTCAACGCAATAATTATCAACTGAAATTTTTTTATTCGTATTTACTATTGAATTAGAATTTTTTACTTTTAATATCCTTTGAGTGTCTTTTATCGATTTTTCGCCCTTGCTTCTTTTGATTGGGAGTCCTTTGGTGGCTTTCCCTTTAAACGTTTTTGAACTGAAGATATTTTCTTCACTTCCACTACTGTCGAAACTGTCAGAACTGTAAATCTGTAATTTTCTCTTCCTTAACATTTTTACTCCTTCCTGTTTAACAATATGTGAATCTGTGTCATCAGATTCAATTTCACTGCTAGTCATATCAATGTATTTTTTAGTCTTTTTTGCAATTGGCGAATTACAATTCTATCAGGAGGAAAACCAGCGTTTCCGAGCTTCAATATATGAGCTACCAGTCTTTTTTCATTTTCCAAACCAAGAACAGGATATTTTCCTAAAAGTGACAAAAAATGCAATTACGTCAGCTAAAAAGGTATATAGATAAAATTTTGCATTTATACTGCTGCCCGACTAGAAATTTGGCTAGGCAAACCCGAAAACGTATCGGGTCCCGATCAGGAAGTGGCCGGGCATGCTCGCCTAGGATTACCTGGCCAGATCCTGGAAAGGACCCGATCAGGTAATGGCGAGGCATGCCCGCCTAGGATTACCTGCCCAGATCCTGATCAGGGCCCGACTAGGCACTGGCGCGGCATGCCCGCCTAGGATTACCTGGCCAAATCCTGATCAGGACCCGACCAGGCACTGGCGAGGCATGCCAGGGTAGGACTGACACTGGCGAGGCATGCCCGTCTAGCATTACCTGGCCAGATCCTGATCAGGACCCGACCAGGCAATAGCGAGGCATGCCCGCCTAGGATTACCTGGCCAGGACCCGATCAGGCACTGGCGAGGCATGCCCGCCTATGATTACCTGGCCAAATCCTCATCAGGACCCGACCAGGCACTGGCCAGGCATGCCCGCCCAATCTATCATTACACCCATTATTCATAATATACGTATTATGAATGTGACAAAATTAAACACTGAGTGTAATTAAATGTGATTAAAGGTAATTAAAACTCTGTTACATTGTGTAAAAATATAAGTAACAAAATATATTTATAATTTTCTGATTTTTTCGAATTTTTTTAATTTCGCGCCGGAATAAAATAATATAAATTAATTTTGTTAATTATTTAGATCATTATCCAATATGCTCGAGAAGACAAAGGGAAAAATGTGTGATAACCGTGCAAGGCGAATTCGCGAACTTACTCACCAACGAGTTAGATTGTTCCTCGAGAGTCAAATTGAATTAGAGGGAAAAAATAGTGAATTTGGCATAACTGCATATTTCAGTGTTAGTGGAGTAAATTCTTTGAATGACGATTACCGCGATAGTGACTAAGTAGTGCCGAAAAAGCAGTTGACGTAATATCATAGGACGTACGAATTTGTAAAATTATTTCTATCTTTAATATTTTACTTACGCAGTTGTTGACAAAAAAATTTCGCAGCGCTATTAATTGGACAATACCGACATTTATGATTAGCATAACGATTATTGCTTCCGGATTAACGCTTCAGGTAAAAGCGACCCTTCGTTCGTTATCTGTTACTATTCCAACCAGTTTTTATTGAAGTCTTGTGATGTGAAGTTCGCCGGCGGTGGATGGTGCCGATGCATTGTATTTTCTACGACTGTGATGAGGTAATTCATTTACTAAAACGTGAATATTTGTTAGAAAATAATTATTTCTCAATTTACAGAAGACTCTGACATTTCGAGGTCCCCACTGGATAAAAGCAAACAGGTGAGGGCTTTCTCTTCTACATTAAAAAATCCAAAAGATTAGAATGGGTGCATAAAAAAATTGGTTTTTGTTGTATTTTAACTTTTTTTGCGATTCTTTGTATTTGTACTGTGTTTTTTAGTATATTATCACTTTATTATTTTATCCTGTATATATCGTTTATATTTCATGTGTTTATATTTGTTTATTTTATTTATTCATGTATTATTATTCTTTAATATGTTTGTGTTTGTACTGTCTCTTTTGTATGTCGATTTTTGGTGTATTTATTATATTGTGATATCAATAAAATATTGTATAATATAAATTAAGTTTTCTTGACGTGGACCCGGTCAGGTTTTCCTGACCAGGACCCGGCCGGAATTGCACGTCTAGCGCCCTGTAAGGACTGTAACGCAGATGTCCCGTCGGGTCCTGATCAGGACGATCTGACGTGGACCCGGTCAGGTCCTCCCGATCAGGACCCGGCCGGGCATGCCCGTCTAGCACCCTATAACGCCGGCCCGATCGGGTCCTGGTCAGGATGACCTGACCGGGTCCACGCCAGGAATGCCCGGTCGGGTCCAGGTCAGGTCGTCCTGATCAGGACCCGACGGCACATCTGCGTTACAGTCCTTGCCGGGTGCTAGACGAGCAATCCCGGCCGGGTCCTGGTCGGGTACAGGAAATAATTTCTAGTCGGGTGGGTATACACCTTTAAATCAAAAATATACCTTGAGTTAGTAGTTGCTGGTTACTTGTTTCCAAACGTCTTCTTAAGGTTCGAGAAGATATTCTGTAGGTTCGAGAAATTTCATTAATACCTTTTTTTTCTCTCAATTCTTCCAAGGCAAGTGTTAAGCTATCTTTTGTCTAGTTGATGTTGCGCGGCACCACGCCTGGTTTTCGCTTATATTTACGAGGCATTTTGCTTATCTAGAATAAATATATAAAACAGTTAAGTAGATATTTATTTTAATTGCAACAAGTTAGAGTCACAATACATTCGAAAAAACAACAAAAAAATAAAATTCGTCTTTGCTTGTTAGAAAATGTTAAGTTTTATAGGGGCATTAGTGAAAGTGAGTAAGGCGACTATCCTTTTTGACGTGGATACTTGCCCTTTTTATTTATTAAATAAATAATAATTATTTTGCAAAAAAACATAATAAACAATGTTATTTAAGCTTTAATGCATGCAAAAAAACAAAAAGTTAACTGAAACCACGATCGACTAGAAAAATATTCAATAAAAATTACTTACCAATATAAATATAACGCCCGCCAAAGTTCCGCCGCGGAAGATATTTACTCTCACGGACAAAACACGTGAGCCTATTCCGATGGCTTATGCGTCACTGAGGCCTGCTGGGGGTCACTACTCATTGTAGTAAAGAGCCTAACACAACTTATATTCCTAATATGGTGTATTAAAAACCAGGGCATGTATCCGTCCGAGGCAACTATCCGGCTTTTCCCCTATCCAATTTCAACTGGTCACTAATATTTCTTTGAAGTGGACGCGTTAATACCATTATTATTCATCCAATTCATTAAAATTTCATGTGACTATTCGAGACTAGATTTACTTTTATTACAAACAAATCCATCGGGACGAATTCGAAAGATTTTAACTACCGATTTTTGAAAATAAATTCACTACGCCGAACGATTTGATGTGAAATGCAAACATGTCATTAATTTATTCATAATTCCAGGCGATAATCTATCGAACAAAGCTCGTAATTAGTCGACTGATAAACATCGCGCGGTAATAATCCCGGTCCGAACGGATCGAAACACGTAAACGTACAGATAAATTTTCGGCGGCCCTCCACCCCCCCCTCCTGGCCCCCAAACAAATTACTCACCGTCCCTACGCAGCCGGCAAAAAGTTAAGTCGTTAACTAATTGCCTATCGATCGAAGACAATATCCTGAATAATTTATTTTTATGGTCCGTGCAATTTCGATAAAATTTTAATACAAATTTGTCCGAGTTAAATGAACAGCAATTTAAAACTGTCTCGATCGGCGTTATTTATATTGCATTAGTGCACGGCACGTTATTCTGGCGAGAAGAAACGGCAGAAAAGAGAGGAGACGGCGAATTGAAATTTGTTTATGCCCGGACGCTCTATGAATACACTACATAATTTATATAGCGACTAACTAGGTACATGTAGTGTTTAACTAATTAATTGGATATTTTCGTTTCGAACGCGTTTGCGTTTCGAAGATCTTAATTTATCGCCGACCGTCCGCTTCTTCCTAATCAACGTGAGCTGCTGTTGACTCTACCGTTACTAATAAATGAGCATGGCCGTAGATTGGGTCGCGTTGGTATAGCCAACAACACTCGGATTTCCACAAAATTTACATCAAACACTGTATACTGCCCGTAGATAACGTTTTTGGAGGTGCCAGGTGAGGAAAATGCATAAATTGGGAAATATAAATATTTAAACATTTCCAATTTTTGGCGAATGCGCATACTCAACCGCAAATATTTCGATTTATGGTGAATTCGCCACTTAATTGCCACATCTGAAACGAATATAAATGGACATACCAACATTAATTATGCAATAAATATTGAAATACTATGGTGTCGGATATTTTCTTTTGGCTACTTAAATACCATATACAGAGCCCTCGCTAACTTGAACGCCATACTCTGTAATACCTGCTGTTTCAATGGTATTCATTCTTCAAATGTTTTTATATAATACAAACAAACCCCATCAATCTAACCTTCACTCTGTACATTCAAACCAATTCAAATGTATTTATCGAAATATGCGTTAATTTTATATCTTGTACCTTGTATCTATATCTTGAAGCGCAATAAGGGTGCAAGGCCTTCTGCACTGACGTTTCGTACACGTCTTCGCCCCGGGCAATAATCCACGCCTCTGGAATGGAAAGAGCCGAGGGAATACCGCGTACGCCATTTTGCAAGAAAGTGATGAGAATTTTGACATCTCACATGAAGTATTCCAATGGAACAGAAAAAGTAGTGCGAAAGACACAGTTCCGTGGTCGTAATTGTCGTATTCCGTGCGTTCCGTCCCTCTATGACGTGAAAAATGGCTGATTTGTAAACATTCGGAAGGCAGAAATTCAAATTGTGATTAAAACAAAAGTACTGATTTTCCTCACCTGGGTTAACCACAAATGATATGAAGACCACATATATAGTGTTTCCTGGCAATTTTGTGTAAATCCGAGTGTTGTTGGCTATAACAACGTGGCCCAGTACCTTCCTCGAAAAGACTGAAAAAGTTAGCTTGAAAACGCTAACTCTTTTCACGTAACATCTCGAGTACTCGTGAACCGATTCAGTGCACTTCAGGTACAATAGCTTCACCACAGTCTTCCCTTTAGTTTGAGGTGCTTAGCGCCTCTGCTGGTTTCGAGGATACCGGCTAACTTCGCAAGGTTTTGCTTCGAAGGCGGAATTTCTAGTCTTTTTCAACTTAAAACGATTTTATGCTGTGAATATATAACTTCACTAGTTACTTCTGCGATTCATTCCGAAAATTTGACTGAATGGTAAAAGTAATAAACTATTAGGCAACACTGGAAAAAAAGGTCTAAGATACGCTAGTGGTCATGTTTGTTAAGGAAACTTCATAGACCAAAAAATTATGATTGCAATCTTTGGCGAATTCCCCTGATGGCCACCATTCCAGCTTATGACGAATTCGCGCCTTTACCTACTAGAGAATGGACTTTTAAGAATGGAAATATATCGTAAGATAAGAAATTAGAGAATATTACAGAGTGTGTCACTTTATTTGCACATAAATGGGGTTTTTTTGAAAGATACACAACCCGACAAGCACAAACTAAGCTTGAGCGGCACGCCATCATAAATTTGTTATTAACTTTGTTTCCGTTTGACCGACTCCACTCAAATTTGGAGGGCACTCATATAATAACATCGTCCATCCTTTTTGCAAATATTAACTTTCCGATTAAAATACTTTGAGAGTTATCAGTGGTCAAAATTCGTTATCTTAATCACCTACGACGCAACGTCAGCCCAATGAAGAATTACAGTGGGTATTCTTACATACGGACGGGTGGACTTAACTGCAGATGGCTAAGTAACTATTAATTCGTTAAACTCCATCTGAGTAGGGAATTACATGGGGCTCGGGATAGCGGAAGAGTAGAGAAGGATGATAGGAAGAAGATTCGGTCGCCATCTTTGGATGGCAACTGACGAAAAACTGATCTGACTAAAAAGAAAACCAGTTTTGAACTTAAGCAAGAAAGAGTTAATGTTGGTTAAATTTGAGCCGACTTACTGATCTCGTAAAGAACGTCAAAGTGTTAATTCCGTCTAACCAGGCCTGTGACAAGGGAAGATAGGAAGATCGCTGACCAGGATTACGTCATCCCTAAAAGGCATCGGCAACAGGTGATTGCTGCCTTTGAGACAGTTCTTTGACTCGGCGGTACAAAGCTTTGTAAGCTTACTTATAGCTTAAGTAACGAGACGGTTCCGCAAAATAACTTATAATTTCCCTTTCCGGGGGTGGGAGTGGCGACTTCGTCTAACGATTATTGAAAAACAAATTGTACGATACGTTTGAATTAAGAGTTTAGCGGTATTTTTAGATTTAATTTTAGCGAAATTTGTTGCTCAGAGCGATTTTCTGTAAAAAATTGTGTTTGAAAAAATGTGTTCAAGATGCAAAAATAATACTGAAAACTGCCCCAACCCTTAACAAAATCTGTACATTTTGATGGGGTTATTAGTTACGCGATATCAGCAATTGATTAAATGACAAAATGTATGTATTATAAATTTCATCGTAATCACTTTTCTACTAACTCGCGGTAATAAAAAGATCACCCCTATTTTTCACCCCCTCGGATGGAGAAATTCTGTGTTGTCGGATTTTTTTGGGTTTACTCGGGTCCAAAACTACAAACGTTCAAAGCGTTAATTTTCCAGTTAATCGAAAAGTGCAAAGTTGCGTCACAAACTAAAAGACCTAACCAGACCCAAAGGGTGATGTTAATATCCTCTAAAACAGTTTATTTCTCAAAATTCCCATAATATAACAACTAGAAGAGTAAGTTGACAGAATTAGACTGAGTAATTTAGTTAATTTGAGTAAAATTACATTAAATTCCCTAAACCCACTAATGTAAAGTAACGATCCTCTCAATTTTCCGGTTAAATAGTGTCCATATAACAGGCAACCGAGGAACTAAGCGACACATTTCCATAAAAGAAACTCCATATTAACGTATCCATCGCCGTGAAAACTAATTCAGCCTTTTCCGTCTGCTCGTAAACGAGACGCCACAAAGATTTTCATTAAATTAAGAGAAGAGTGAGCGAGAGAAATAGAGAGAGATGTGTCCCTTAACGGTCCGCCATTACAACTAAAATTCAACTCACAGTTAATTCCCTGCAAACAACTTTAAACTTTAACGGGTCAAAGGCAAAGCGAAAAGCTGCCGGCCGGAAAATTTAGTTTTAATTTCCAGGCCGAACGTGAAATAGTTCGGTTAGGAACCGAGGGGGAAAAAGTGGAGAAGTGGAGGGATCGGCGGCACGGGCGCGGTCTGTTCGACTGTAAGGGTTGCACTGCGCATTAGCGAGTCACACGGCGCGTGAATGGTAATGTGTGCCGGAAAATTAAAAATTTGGGCGCGGAAAATATTTAAATATGTTTACCCAGAAACGTGTGAATAAGTTTTTGAGATGCGAGCGAAGCAGGGGTAATACAATTGGTGGTTTTTCGGTGGGTTAGGGAAAATCCCGATGCCCTATTTGCTTGGTGTCACAGATGATAAAACATTCTCCCGCAGTATATACATATTGGAGTCGATTCCCTTTTGTGTACTTTTTCAAATTATCCGAGAAATTCTCATTTATCTTTTATTATATCCAATAATGGCGGTTGAATACACCATTCGCTATAAAAATTTATTTCGCATTTTGTACATTTCGATATTGGCCGCCTGCGTTTTTCTTATTAAGTTTCCTTTTGTTGCATGTTTAGAAATCGTGGTATTAAAACTTGCTCGGATCTCTTTCCCGGTTCTTTCGACGTTCTCAGCCTGCCGCATTATTGGAACTCCTTATTATTCCCGAATATTTATTCGAGAATTATTCGGGATTTCACAAGCGACAAATTACCAATGATCTCCACGCCGAGTTTCTATCGGAGTATATCGATTCTTATACGATGTTGGAGCTCACAGAATGAGAAATAATTAGCCAAATGCTGAAGAGTTCTTTGCATCAAAGTTAATAAGGATCATATATTTAGAGAACACACGCAAGACTTGCTTCATTGTAATACAATAACTTAGATTTACCAACTACTTTGAACAGTATAAATTTGAAAAGAATCACAATAATCTGGAATATATGAGTTATTTTCTTCAATCCGAACAACTTTAAAATATCCCCGTAATCCATTAGCATGCCATTCCCTTAGTACCATTGCACGCTCGGTACTATTGTATTGCATTTTTCTGGCAATTCGAGTCGCTATTTCATTCCCTTAGTACCATTGCACACTCTACCCCAGATTTTTGTGAAATTGTTGCTCAGTAGTAGCTGGGTGGGTGCTTGCACGTTATTCCCTTAGTACCCCTGCACACCTAGAAGTAGGAAGCCTGAAGTCTGGTGGGTATTTCACGCGCCAATCCTTTAGTACCCATTGCACAAGAGAAAACATAAAATAAATTATCTTAATTTTCAACTTACAGTGAAGATAAGTTGCTCAAAGGCGTTGATTTCTGGATTCGATCCAAGGAACTATCAGCAAGGCAAAGTCTATAAAACATCAGGATTCTGCATTTTAGATGAATTTTAATACGAAAATTAAAATAAAATAATTTGGAATTTCGGTCAACCACCCAGATTTGCTTTGGCGACAATTTTGGATGTGGAGTCCAGAAGGAATTCTTCCGTAATCTTCCTTCTAGGTTCTCCAATTTTTAGAGGTAAAATTGATCCATTTGAAATTCAGATTAATATTCTACATTTCGTTTTGAAATCCAAAAAAATTAGAATCACGAATTGGAACCCAAAATATAGGCTAAAACAGCTTTTTGTGGAGTTTACTCTTTAACGTAATAAACTCATTTTTATAACAGTTCGTCGACTAACGGAGTACATGAATTTTTAAAATATTCATTAATTTGGTATTTTTAAACGGCACGCCTATGACTATGGCTCTTTTGATGCCAGATGATCATCGAGCATTTATCATTGCAAACTGACTGTGGAAGGAGTATACCACTGCGCTTGAAATGAACGTTAAAAGGTAGCTAGCGCAGGAGCGGGGGTAAGTTCTGGTAGTCGGTAAAAGACTGAAATCGTGACTAGCGCTGTCGCCAAAAGCTTTAAATTATTGAGGTCTGAAATAGACTTAAACGACTCTAAAAATTTTTGGATAACTCTTAGAGAAATAGACAATGTCACGTCTTCTCTTCCTCGAACAAGTTAAAAGGGAGTCTACGGCTACGTGAGGCACGGGGTTCGTAGCCACAGTAGGTAGAGCTTGCTGTGAATAAAACAAATGATCGAAAAGCAAAAAGAAGGTTTTATTCTCGCCTGTGGGCAGAGAACCTACATGTCTGGATACTAAAAACGGTACAAATGAAAAAAAGAGAAAAAGATATTTGGGCATAGAAAATACTAAGGGCTGGAGAGTGAGGGGCGAGGGTGGCGACTTACACAATAGAGAGCCGTTGTCTGAACTTCTGGATTTCCACAGTGCGAGGCGGGTCAGAGAGCATCTTCGGGGCGGTAGGTTTTTCTCGGTCTTCTCGCCGGCAGAGTGTCTTCTGTGTGGTCTGGTCTCCCGCCTTTCCTCTTTCTATTCATATTCGTATTTGTTTATTGTGTTCTCCGTGCTTGTTGGTATAAGGTGTGTCGTTTATCAAAACATTTCGCACCTTGGTAGTCAGAGCGTTTATAAAACTTTACATAACTTCACCTTGGCCTTGGGTCGTAGTCCCGTGTCATGTTTTCTTGAGAATTGTGGAAATCTCATGGTCGCGACACTATTACATTGCCATTACAGGCAATAATTTATAAAAACATATTTTTCATTGCTTTATATTAGGGAACATAATATCTTATTACTACAAGTATCATTGACGTAATCATAACACTTAATCTCTTCCCGTTACTTGTTGAATACAGTAAAATTATTACATTGTAATACGATTAATTTTTATAGTATCGTTGTCTTAAGTATCACCTTGAGTTTCAACGTTGTCGTTATCTCAAAATTTTAGTCGTAACATCATTTTTAAACCTAGTAAGAGGTGCCAATAACTCCAGTAGCTTTATTTCCGCTTCTATCGATCTTCACGTGGTCTAACTAGTTTAAAACTGCATATTTGCAATAAGCGTGTACTAAAATTGTATAAGTGAAAACTGTTATGAATATTGTCGTCGACGACGCCGCGACGCCGACTGTTCAATTTCCCGTTGCGCGACCGCGAATGCAGTTATCCCCCTGAAATACGGCGCCGTTCCCGCCGCATACTAATTCAAAGGTGTGCATAGATACTAATTTAGCATCTAATGAAATGTATTCCCCGTTTAATGGGCAGGCATTTGAATTCATTAGGGGTCCCGGAACAGGCTGCTAATAGAGTACGGGCGCAATAAATAAAAGTTCGGGGGAACGCTCCCGGGGCACAGTCGCATCTGGACGTAAACTTTCCAACTGGGACGCGATAAATAACGATATCGACTGTCATAATTGTCAAGGAACGGGGTTAAGTTGTAAGTTCCCTATACGTACGGGGAAGGTCCTCGGCCATCGATCGATCTTTATAACGCGATTAGGGTAGGGAAATGTATCGGGAGCGATATGAATTAATGTCTCGTATCGATCTAGAGTACGGCGTACCTGATTGGGAAAAAAATTCAGAATGTTGCTTAAAATTGCGGCCAGACGGTAATACACTTTTCTTAATTTGCCCAATTTAGAATTCAGACGCAGGATTGCTTTTTATATAAATTTCATTTTGTACACTTCGGATTTGTGTTTTCCCACTGCTCGATATTCCAAATCCTATTGCGCACGTGTGTCTACGCGTAGACTAATTGACAATACTCGTAAATTAACAGTCAAAATGTGGGATGTTCCGCATATTTACCCCCTCTTAGCGCCTTTGAAAGCTAGCTTTCTTATTGGAGGTTACGCGCTGAAAAGTTATTCAAGAAAATGCGTCACGAGACGAGACAAAGTTAAATTTAATATACCGGTCTCCTCTTGCTCTTTCTTTAAACATTGTTTTTGACATTGAAACAAAATTCAGAATATTGTTTAAAATTGCGGCCAGAGGTAAGTGTAATCACTTTTCCTAATTAACCCAATCAAGAATTCAGGGGCAGGATTGCTTTTTATATATATCTAATTTTTGTTTAAGTAATTTCATTTTGTACACTTCGAATTTGTGTTTTCCCACTGCTCGATATTTCAAATCCTGCTGCGCACGTGTGTCTACGCGTAGACTAATTGACAATACTCGTAAATTAACAGTCAAAATGTGGGATGTTCCGCATATTTACCCCCTCTTAGCGCCTTTGAAAGCTAGCTTTCTTATTGGAGGTTACGCGCTGAAAAGTTATTCAAGAAAATGCGTCACGAGACGAGACAAAGTTAAATTTAATATACCGGTCTCCTCTTGCTCTTTCTTTAAACATTGTTTTCGACATTGAAACAAAATTCAGAATATTGTTTAAAATTGCGGCCAGAGGTAAGTGTAATCACTTTTCCTAATTAACCCAATCAAGAATTCAGGGACAGGATTGCTTTTTATATATATCTAATTTTTGTTTAAATAATTTCATTTTGTACACTTCGAATTTGTGTTTTCCCACTGCTCGATATTTCAAATCCTGCTGCGCACGTGTGTCTACGCGTAGACTAATTGACAATACTCGTAAATTAACAGTCAAAATGTGGGATGTTCCGCATATTTACCCTCTCTTAGCGCCTTTGAAAGCTAGCTTTCTTATTGGAGGTTACGCGCTGAAAAGTAATTCAAGAAAAAGCGTCACGCGACGAGACAAAGTTAAATTTAATATACCGGTCTCCTCTTGCTCTTTCTTTAAACATTGTTTCAACAAAATAATTTATCAGGCCAAACAAATTTGGTGCGTTAAACTATTTTTTATGATCAAAAGAAATGAAAATTTAAAAATAAATTGACCCAATAAATTCAATCTAATAAAGAGGTTATGTAACTAGTCATTGTTATTTACAAAATAAATAAGTAGATTGTTTAAATATAATAACAGTCCAAGGGATAAAAATAAAATGTACAAAATTTTAATATACTACTTATCCTGTCTGTGCCAATGAAAATTCTTTTTATTATTTAAACATAATACATTGCTAATTAACAAATAAACTGATGCAATATTTGTAAATAGTAAAAGGTATTACTTCGTTAATATGTTTTGAGGACTTATTAAATTTTTAAAGAAAAAGATATCAAGTAAAAACGGACATGAAAGAGATTAGCTTATTTTTCATAGAACAGTTAATAATAATACATGAAAATTATTCACTAATGAACGTGCTAATATTCTTACGATAAAGAAGAAAAAAAAACATTGATTTCTTAGAAAAAAAAATTTGTTTAAACAAATGTCACTGTTTATTTATGAATGAAATTATAAACAAACTGCATATTTGTAATGTACGCAAAGAGTACATACATATTAAAAAAAGAAATATTAATTTTTTTCGCTGCTTAAATGTTTAATTTTTGTTAAGTTAAATGTTTATAATTAAAAATGTTTATATTTTTGTGCAATAATTTTTCAAGAGAAAAAAAGATTTTTTTTACCCATTTTATTCACATTAATAGATTAGCTCTCATTCGTTCTAATAGTATCTGTAGAATTGCTGTATCTTTATTATTTTATGTCTTATGTTATTGCAAAAAAATTGTTCCTGGGATAATCAAATGGAATAAAACTTAAACCATTTGATGGATCGATCTGAAATTCGGAGGTTTCATGTAGCACCAGAAGGCAAACATTTTCGCTCTTTGGTATAGTTGTAGGTGAATTTTTTAAAGATTTATTATTAATTTTTATTTTTCCTTATTTTAGAAATGTCTAAGTAACAAATTAATTTATCAACAGTTAAAACACGCCATTTTAAAGCTTGTTTTACGTTTTAAACGATAATTACTTAGAAATTTTTATTGGATATAAACTTTTGCAATAGCAAGTGAAAATTTGGTTTTTTTGCATTTAATTATTAATAAGCAAAAAAACATGAGCGTACTTCACACTGGAAAGTGATAGAATCTCCTCCTATAGGTCATTATTACCTAAAAAACTTTATAGATATATGGATATTTCACAGCCCTGTTAAATTATTATCTCCCTGGACTATATGTCATGACAACCTTCTTAATTCTACCCTTATTGATATGTAAACTCTGGACGAAACGTATGGAATGTTTGATGCTAAATTGCTTTTATTTCTTCCACAATAATTTTATATAGTTTTATGGAGATTCATGATTAAAATAATATAAACGTTTCAATCAGAAACTGCATTTTGGTAAAATTAAAATTCTTTCACCTCCCACTTTTAGATCTCTTAATATTCATGCGCAAAAAATAAAAGAAGCCTTTTAAAAAAATACCCCCTGGAAATTAGTTAGGATGAAATTTTATTCTGATATGGTAATGTGTACATAAAATGTAAGGAATATGTGTAAAGGCTGGTGTACATATTGTTATATCCTGTGGAAATCCCCTAAAATTAAAATCATAATAGGCCTACCGCTTTCTTTTACCAGAAATATAAATACTGTGAAAACCATTTTTAGCCAATCTGTCGAATGAAGCGTTACATGCAAGTCACGTCGTTTTTCTTTTTGACTCGGGGATAATTACCCTCTACGTAATTATCGTCCATGTTGGTAATAGTTAACTGATATTCAGCTGCTAAAGTAGTAACGTCTACGTAGTTTGATCATCGACATATCATTATGGTTTAAGTGCGGCCTGATAAGAAGCCCAGGGAAGAAAACTCCAAGATTAGATCTGCGACAGTCCCAAGAAAATCCCTTGGACCAAGTCAAATTCTAACAAAATATGTATATATATATATTATTAGCAACATGTATTCAATATTTCGCGAAATATCAAATCGCCTTCGGTATCGCAAAATAATCTCAGTTCAAAGTGCAAGCGTAACACATTACCACCATCTTGAACGCCCAATCAATCCGGCTTTTCCCGGAGATAAAGGACCATCAAATCGTGTATAAAACGTCGGATTTCGTTCAGGACCATCGTACTTACTCCACGTCTTCGAGCAGTGAACCTTCTAGAATCCTCACCTCCGAAGCGAAGAAATGGTATCGACGAAGACCGCCTGCGTCCTCCTGCTCGTCGCGGTCCTGTTGGCGATGGACGTCGAGGGCTGCACCCTGCTGAAGAAGGAATTCAGGGACCGCGAAGACTGCAACGCGGAGTGTCCCGGCTTCTGCGCCTCCAGAGGCTGTAAGATAGAGGCGTGTATCGCGCCGTATACTCAGGCACAAGTGTTCTGTTATTGCCAAGAGAAGTAAACTTGAAATTTTGATAACAATGGTTCCTTTTATGGACGTTTATTTTGATTTTAAATAGTGTGTTAATTGCTATATTGATCTATGATCCTTTTAGAAATTTTATACGATGAAGTTCGTCATACTTCTAATAATTAAAGTTCGTTAGTTACTGTGGAAATGGTTTTATTTGATCGAATAGTAGGAATCACTCATTACTTGCCCAGTCAAATAAAATTTTAATACACGTGAATCTCAAAGTAATCCGTTTTCAAATTGAAACCTTTTTAAAATACAAATTTAGGTAAAAAGAAAAGATATTTTTCAAAAAGTATCAGTTTAAAATGACGGCGCCACTGTTTAAACATTGTTTAAATGGTGAAAATTACAAAAAAATGAGTATTTTAAATGTATTTAAAAACACATATAAGAAGGAGCATTAAAGTTTTTTTTGCTTACAGCTGCTTGAAAAAGGCTTCGTTCTAGACTTGCTAATAAAATATAAAGGATTTATTCAAATAATTGCAAAAAACATAGAAATTAGAATTTACAATAAACAGACAAAAAAAACTTAAATTATTTGGAACTTGCATAGAAAGTTGACTTTACTATCCTTAAGATTCTTTTAAAATTTTATTCAAAAATATTCTATTTATTTATTAAAAGGTGTCTTGTTGCAACCTGAAAAACGCGGTTGTTACTGCCATGGTAGAAAACTTCATAAGAGGTCATTTTTTTCTTCTTGATCTATATTTCCAAAATATTCGATTGGAAATTTAAATTTCAAAGATCCTCCCCCCCCCCTAAAATGGAATTTGAAAAATTGTCTAATTTGTTTATAAGGTTTTTCGTTAATAATACTACAAGGTATAAATTTATTTTAATTTCGCTTTGATATTTGTTTTCCTGGTAATTTCCCATGAATTTAAAAAAAAAAGTTCACCTAGGACCATTTTCAACCGAGATAGCCATTTTTCTTCAAAAATTCATCAGTTATCTGGTATTATCTACCAACATAAAGACTTGGAATTGCACGAGTAAATAAATCAATTCTTTAACTTAACAATGGTCATTGTAAATAAAAAAAATATCTATTTTATTAAGAAAAATAACGTTGCAAAAGCGTGCTCAAAAATTTTTTATATGTACCAAGTGCTGGGGGAATCGGCCAACAGCGTTCAAAAGTGAATATCAATACTTCAAATCCAAATCGTCTGTAAATTTTAAGTAATCTCGGGTATTTATGGACCAACTGTAACCTTTTTTTTAACTTGGGGTAGCACGTGAAAATAATAACAACTGCACGGTCCTTTTTGCAATAATTTTTTATTAATTTGTTATAAGCAATTATTTTTGATTTTTTTAAATTATTGAGAGAATTAATTGTTGGCAATGTAATTTCATTACAAAAATTAATAACGTAATGGTTTTTTAATATTCAAAAATCATATCAAAAAACATAAGAACACAATATTCTTAAAATACTGCTGTAATGAAGTACCTCTTCTTCAGCTTCACAACCCACGTGCTCCCCCACTTCCTCCAATGCCAGAAAGAATTAATTATTACTATCGTAATAGATTACGATAATTACCACCTCCAGGTAAGTAAAAGGTGTAATTTTATACCTTACCAATTTGAAGTATGACTTTTAATTAATTCTGAAGGATTATAATTCGCAATGATTCGCTATAAATTGTTTCAGTGACAGACCTTTCAGAAAAAATCAAAGAGCCGATCGAGAATTGGCAAACAACGCAATAAATTATACTGTAAAGTGAATGCTCGGCAATGTAGCTCCAGGTGAAACAAATAATTTCTAGAGCGGAATCCACTTAGTACCCTGTACTATTATATTACGGCCATTAGTGTCATTGTATTTTCAGGCGTTTTCATAAATAAATTCGGCCAGTTCGTCGTACATTGTTTAACAATAATGTGTGCGAAAAATGAAAGTCTGGTATATTTTATGTTGAATTATTACATTGGCTGCATCGATTATTAAAAGTTGTCACGATTGATTTATTATCAGTGCCGTTTACTAGAGCGCCTCTATGTTATGCATCAAAAGATATCCTTATGGTATGATTAATACAAAACACTAACATAAAAGTTATTAACAAAAAAATTATAAATTCCACATTAACTATACCGAGTGACAATTTAAACATTTTCAATCGGATTTAAATTTATATCTTAAAAAATATCTTGTCCTACAACAATGACAGTTTTATTAGTATCTTTGGCAATTTCTATCGAGGTCTTAATAATGTCAGCATCGGCATCTTCTTCAGCTTGTTTACAGGAAAATCTTTGTAAAAATTTTGTAGATGTCATATTAAATATTAACTTTATTAACTTATTTAGTTGTTAATTACAGTAGTACATTTCGACTTGCAATTTTTTGTTTATTAATCTAACATGGAACCTAACGTTTTTCGAGTAATTAAAGTAAAAATTTTAATGAATACCTCAAAATTGTACATAAAGATTAAAAAAAATTTCGAATTTTAGTGTTTTTCGTTTTTTTGCATTTTCTGAAATTTTTTTCCATAGTAATGTATATTTTTTTACACCATCAGAAAATAGAGATTTCAACAAACAAAAAGCCCACCGACTTTTTTGAAAAATCAGATATTTTGACGTGAGAATTTTCGATTGAAAATTAGGGTGCTTTTTCGATATCGAGTCAAAATAGGGTGAAAAAATTAATATTTTAAATCTTCAAAATTCCAGTGTGTTTGGGACATAAAGAGGTAAGTTTTCACCAAATATCATGAAAAAGAAATTTTTTTGTAAAAGATAAAAATAAAGAATCAGAAATGTGGTTTTTTGGATTTTTCACATGAATTTTGAGGTTATGGACAAAAAGTATGCATACAAAAGTTGTAGATCTTCTTATTATCTACAACTTTGCCATTTAACTTTTTTCGATAGGACTTGTACTTTTGCCGGAAATCGAGATTTACCGATTTTTACCCTTAAAAACTCACCCCCCACCCCTTCCCAACCTCAGATCGCCCCTAATTTATTTTTCATTCCATTTTAGTGGTATTCCCTTCCTTTTCCAATAGGTTTCATTCTACTTTAATTTTTTTTCGTTTTTAATTATTTTTGACCGCTTCGACCCTGGTCTATTAGAACTAACGACAATTATAAAAATTGGCGAGATATCTCGATTTTTATTTTGAGAGAGAGATTTCTGCACATATTTCCAACCCTGTCGCTTCAATATTTTAGCCAGGCTGAGTTCCACCCCTAAAATTTGAATACGGAAGAGGGGTCAAGTGATACCTCATTTTTAAGGTTATCAAGTTCTGCATTCGACTGTTTTTAGTTCTTTAAATTTGGTTCAGTGATTTTCGAGAAAATAAAAAAAGGATTCCCGAGCAAAAATAGGGATAATTTAGATTTCGAAGTTAATTTTTTCCTTCGGCACTGATTTTTTTGTATGCTTTGAGTGTCTTTAATCGTACTTAATTTTTGTAAAAAGAAAAGAAACGAAAATGGAAAATATAGTTTCGAGAACAATAATAGTACAGATCGAAGTGTGGTCCGGTTCGATACATCAAACGATCTTTCCAGTGATTGTGTTACTTTTTCAAAAATAATTTCCAATTTCGTATTAATTCGCATTAAGATGGTTTACAATATAGCAGAACGAGTTGAAATAACATTTATCTATGGCTCCCAAAAATCGTTGTTGCCTAAGAACAGCTACAGCTTTTAACGAAAAACATCCAAGGAAACACTTAAGCTATACTTACATTCGACAGTTGTTTACCAAATTTGAGAAAACATGATCTATCTCCAGTAAAAGAAGAATTACACCAAGGTTGTTGGACGAAGCTGATCATGTAGGAGTTCTTGGACAAATCGCCATTAATCCAGTCTTGTCAACTCGTGAAGCAGCCTCAGAGACTGGCCTATCGCCTGAGCCTCTAAGAAAGGTTCTGAAACTCCAAAAATTCCATCCTTATAAAATGAAAATTCTCCAGGAACTTGAAGATGATTTTCCAGATAGACGAAACGAATTTTGTGAATTAGTAACTGCCCTAATTATTGCCGAGCCTCGACTCTTAAGAAACATTTGTTTCACTGATTAATCAATCTATCATCTTAATGCATGTGTCAATAGACAGAACTGCTTGTAGTGGAGTGACGAAAATAGTCACATATTTAGAAAAGGTCATACCCAGTACCCTGAAAAGGTGAATGTACGGGCAGGTAATTTAGGAGATTCCATAATTGGTCCGTTATAGATTGAAATTTGACTGGTCCAATGTATGCTGAAACGTTAGATACAACAATAGAATCATTAATAATTCAAGAACTAGGAAATCAAATGGACTTACATGGAAATCTTTCTGTAACAGAAGAGTTACTCCATTTTCCACTAGATGGAGCATCTCCCTACTAAGTACTCGCTGTTAGACAATGGTTGGCTGAACGCTGTCAGAATCAGTGGATTTGTAGAAGTGGAGGAGTGGCCACCACGTTGACACGACTTAACCCCTATGGATTTTTGCCTCTGGGGTTATTTAAAATCTGTTGTCTTTCGTTCCCAAGCTGATTCAGTTGAAGAACTAAAAAATAGAATTACTCAAGAATGTCGCCCCATATCCAGATACACTTTTGCTAAAGTTCGAGAAGAGTTCAGCAATAGGCTTTATTATTGTCTTGAAAATAAAGGAAACGGTTTTGAACATCCATTGTAAGAACCTCTTTTCAAATAAATCAATTCATTCTTTAATAACGATTATTATTTCATTTCAAACTTTTGTAAAACTTTTTTTTAATAAGATACGCTTAAAAACAAGTAAAGCACACAAAAAAATCAATACCTCGGTAAAAAATTAACTTCTAAATCTTCTAATTTACCACTTCATTTTATTAAACTAAGGAATACCATTTGTCCATTTTCTCGAAAATTATTACACCAAATTTTAAAAAAACAAAAAACCGTCGAATTCAGAATTCGATAAGCTTTAAAATGAGGGATCGCTTGACCCTCCTTCCCTATTGCAATTTTAGGGGTGGAACTCACCCTGGCTAAAGGGTTGAAGCGACAGGGTTGAAAATACGCGCAAAATGCTTCCCCCTCGAAATAAAAATCGACGTGTCCCGCCAATTTTTATAAATTGTCGTTAGTTCTAAATTTAACCCGGATTAAAAGATTTTAAATTGTAATGTGGAGCTTCTTTTTGATTAAAATATTTTTTTAACTTAGATTGGTATATCAAATTTATTATTTACCACAATTTTTATTTGATTGCGTGTAGTAGTCGTCGTTTAAAAATAAAATCTTACGCTACTGTGATGCAGCATGCAAAATTAACGAAAAACAGACACTGATAACTGTAATTATTTTTCCTGGTATTTCCTGACCGATGTTTATTACTTTTCGTATCACTTTATGGGTATCCCAAAACAATTCAACTGATACGGGCTTTTTAGCAAAATAAAACTAATCTGTTATAACATTGTTATTTCGATTTGACCTGTAATACTGTAGCAGTTTTAATGATACAATTATATTCAAAATAATCTTGAGATATTCTTTCTGTTTTAACACATTGCACCAATATTTAATAAATAATTAAAATACAGTTTACAACTGATGAAGATATCCAGATGGTTTTATTTGCACTATTTTTGTAAGAGTCGGTAAATAATAGAAAATTATTATTTCGAAAGTGGCTTCAGTGCCATCTTTCGTAAAGTCATATACTAAAATATTTGAAACAGTGGCGATGTTGCAATTATGGCGTTTTGTATACAGCTACCTTATAACAGGACTTTATTGTTATACCTGGTCGAACACCTTTTAACGAAGCTTGAAAATTAAAGAAATAATAAAATTCAGTCTTTTGAGACTGAAGTGTCCTAGGGAACTGATGAAATCTGCACAAAACAAAATATTTTTGGAAAAATTAATTTTGATACAAGTCAATTTAGTGAATAAAAATATTATCCCGTGTAAAATCCAGTATTTTTCAATTAAAGTCTATTGATAAGATAATAAAATGCTGGCATAAATAAGTTTTTGAATAATTTAACTTGTGAGTTATTTAAGGCTAAAACATATCAACTTTGAAATTTGCTAATGATCTCATTGGTTTTTCTTATGAACATTTAATAACGCTGCAATAAGTTATATTCAGCCCAGGAAACGAAGGTTTTAACGCAGCAATTTTTTCAAACAGCATCGATTTACCTGAAATTTCGATAGCAGGTAGGAAATGGCCCAAAGATCAAAATCTATATTGTCAAAGTACGCTTTTGCCTTGAGGGTGGTTGCCACCCCATCTCGGGGGTGGAAATTTTTTTATTTCATTTTGACCACAGGAATCGACAGAAAAACTAATTCTAAGTGAAAAATGTCCTATGCATTTTTTTCATAAAACTAATGCTTTTCGAGTTACTCGCGACTGGAAGTCAGTTTTTACTGAAAAAACTGTACTAAGCAAAATTGTAGCTTATAAAAAAAATAAAGAAAACGGTTTTTTTATAAGTGCTGTACAACCAATAAGAACCGAGCTATGGCTTGTTAAAGGTTAGCTCTTATTCGTTAAGCGCTAAATATGAGGGTTTCAAAGTCAAATAACGAGAAATTTATGCATCTTTCTAAGAAAACATTTAAAATCTTTCTGAAAGTATTTAAAAAGAACTGCCTTTTTTAAAGAAAGTCTGTAGTTCTAAAATTGAGCAAGTTATGACGAAAATACAGTAGGTCCCTACTTTTTCAGCGAAAAAACAGGCGAAAACAACCCCCTAATTACCACCCTAATTAAAATTAATCGTTGCCTATTTTCAGTTGTATTTATTTATGTAATGTTAATACATTCTGGAAGTTTAGCCGGTTTTAAATGCTTAATTCGAAATACGGATTTCTGTAATTTCGTAAAAATGGCCTTCTCTTCAAAATAATTCCAAAACTACTTGATATGCGTAAAAAACGCTAGAGTACCCAATTGTAGCTCTTTTAATTCCAAACATTTTGCTCTCTTTAAATTTTTTGTAGAACAAAAATTAAGTGAGATATGGCACTTTAAAACTTATATTTACGAGGAAGAACTACCTTGTTTCAGCCCTTTAAGCTCACCCCCTTTTAAAACTAAGAGTCATGAATAAACTTGATTTAAATGGGTTCGTATCTTTTGAAAAAACCTACAATTTCATTTTTTGTACTTTCTATGATAAAAAAAATAAAGAAATTATGATTAAAAAAGTCACCACCAGCCAAGTAATTGTTTGTATTTATATGTAAATAAATTTTTACATGCAATTAAATTAAATTAAACCAGAACCTCAACATAAACTATAATCCATGGATTTACTTAACTTTAGGATTAATTTATAGATTTTGACAATAAGTGGTAGTTTTCACCCCTAAAAAATGAAGTGCCCATCGGCACAATATACGTTTTGAAGTGAAGGGTAAGTTGAGCTTGATCCCAAATTTCCATGCAAATCGAAGCTGTTTTGAAAAATTGCAAGGTTTTGCCGCATTTTAAGTTTCGTTTCCTGGACTATATGTTCCTCGATAATTACTAATAATTGTTGTAGCATTTGCTGAGGAATTTTAAGCGAACATTGCTAATGCATTTTGTACCCATTCTTAATGAATAAGATCGCATATATGAATTTCTATTCAACCAGAATTATATTTTTTGAGTAGTTTTGAGCAGTTGAGGAAGGCACAATAGTGAAAATAAATTTTCTTTTCCTATGAAAAAATCGCTAAAATGTGCTTACTACATTTCTGGTTAGCAGACCTTTTGGCAGCAAAGTAGTATTTTTAAGTTTTCTGTTCAATTAAATTGGAAGATTAATCAAATGGGTCGCGAATAAATTAAAGATTCCTAACATTGTATGAACAAAGTATTTGATCATGCCAAACAAATTTGTTATGTTACACTTTTACTTATACTTATAAAGAATTTAAAAGTAAGTTGCCCCAATAAAATCAATCCAAGAAAAGATGGTTTGTAAATATAATATTCGTCCAGGAAATAAAAATAAAATATACAATATTTCAATAAATTATTTATCCTGCCTTTGTCAATAGAAAAGCGCACAAATATTATTACTTTGGGAAAAATTCTTTTTATTATTTAAACATATTATATTGTTAATAACTAAGTAAATTGATGCAATATTTGTAAATAGTAAAAAGTATACTTCCTAAATAAGTTTACAAGCTTTATTAAATTTTTAAAGTAGAAGATATCCAGTAAAAACAAAAATAAAAGAGATAAGCTTATTTTTCGTAGTAACAGTTAATAAGATTACATCAAAATTATTTATTAATGAATGTGCTAATTATCTATTCTGACGATAACGAAAAATATTGATAATTTGGAAAAAAATTATTTGTTTAAACAAATTTCCCTGTTTGTTTATAAGTAAAATTATAAACAGATTATTTATTTGTAAAGAGTACATACAAATTAAAAAAAGAGATATCAATATTTTAATCGCTTAAATTTTTAAGTTCCCCTCCAAGCCGTTTGATATTTTGCATAATTTTTTGAAGCTTCACCGAGGATCTCGTCAAAGGGCAAAACCATTTAAAAATGTTTGTACGTAAACTTTGAACCTTTGGCTTCAAAATGGCGCTAGTTAAGTTTCTTATTAGTTATAAACAAATTATTTAGGAACTTAAAAAAACTGTGAATTTTTAAAATAATTTCTTTTAAATTCGTGTAAAAATGCCAGCTTTACGAATACAAAAAAATATTAATTTTCGAGCGATAGGGAAAAAGTTATTCATAAATGTTTATAATTAAAAATGTTCATATTTTGTGCAATGAATTTGCAATAGAAAAAACGATATATTTTTTACTTCTTTTCATTCATATTAATAGATTAGCTCTCCTTCGTTATAATAGTATCTTTATTATTTTATGTCTTATGTTATTGCAAAAAAATTGTTCCTGGGATAATCAAATGGAATAAAATTTAAACTATTTGATGGATCGATCTGAAATTCGGAGGTTTCATGTAGCACCAGAAGGCAAACATTTTCGCGTCTTTGGTACAGTCGTAGGTGAATTTTTTAAAGATTTATTATTAATTTTTATTTTTTCTTATTTTAGAAATTTCTAAGTAACAAATTAATTTATCGACATTTAAAAAACGCCATTTTAAAGCTTGTTTTACGTTTTAAACGATAATTACTTAGAAATTTTTATTGGATATAAACTTTTGCAATAGTAGGCGATAATAGTGAAAATTTGGTTTTTTTGCATTTAATTATTAATAAGCAAAAAACATGACCCTACTTCACAGAGAAAAGTGATAGAATCTCCTCCTATAGGTCATTATTACCTAAAAAACTGTATAGACACCTGGATATTTTGCAGCCCTGTTAAATTTTTATCTCCCTGGACTATATGTTATAACAACCTTCTTGATTCTACCCTTATTGATATGTAAACTCTGGACGAACCGTATGGAATGTTTGATGCTAAATTGATTTTATTTCTTCCACGATATTTTCATGTAGTTTCATGGAGGTTTATGATTGAAATAATATAAACGCTTCGATCAGAAACTGCATTTTGGTACAATTAAAGTTCTTTCACCTCCCACTTTTAGATCTCTTAGTATTCATACGCAAAAAATAAAAGAAGCCATTTAAAAAATTTCCTCTGAAAATTAGTCAAGATGAAATTTTATTGTGATATGGTAATGTGTATTATTATAAAATTTAAGGCTGCCTTCCAGAATTTTAGCGAATAAAATGTAAGGAATATATGTATACGCTAGTATATGTATCATATTTATTATTCGCAAGATGTGTTCAATATTTCGCAAAATATCAAATCGCCTTCGGTATCGCAAAATAATCTCAGTTCAAAGTGCAAGCGTAACACATTACCGCCATCTTGAACGCCCAATCAATCCGGCTTTTCCCGGAGATAAAGGACCATCAAATCGTGTATAAAACGTCGGATTTCGTTCAGGACCACCGTACCTACTCCACGTCTTCGAGCAGTGAACCTTCTAGAATCCTCACCTCCGAAGCGAAGAAATGGTATCGACGAAGACCGCCTGCGTCCTCCTGCTCGTCGCGTTCCTGCTGGCGATGGACGCCGAGGGCTGCGACAGGCTGAAGAGGACCTACAGGAGCCGCGAAGAATGCAGAGCAGAGTGTAACGGCTTCTGCTCCTTCAGCGGCTGCAAGATGGACATGTGTAGCGCGCCGTATACTCAGGCCCAAGTGTTTTGTACTTGCAAGCAAAAGTAATCTTGAAATTTTGATAACAACGGTTCCTTTTATGGACGTTTATTTTGATTTTAAATAGTGTGTTAATTGCTATATTGATCTATTATCCCTTTGGAAATTTTATACGATGAAGTTCGTCATAATTCTGCTAATTAAAGTTCTTGAGTTACTGTGAAAATGCTTTTAATTGATCGAAAAGTAGGAATCACTCATTACTCCCACTTGTTAAGCAGCGTGTGTTACCTGGGCGGCAGACAGTTTTCCTCCAATAAAGGACTCAAAAGGAACGAGATCGGATTTTATCAGAAAATTCGAAAGAATATTACATCTTCAACTGCTTTGAAAATTGTAATTACATATTTTCGAAGAAAATCAAATCCTTACAACCGGGGAGAACTTTGTCACCCACAATAATGTATACCTACATTATGTTACAAATTATTTGAGACTTGCATTGTGGTACACATACCTGGACTTTCTAACAGATCATAAAAGAAGGAGGTGAAAGAGCTTATGCCGTCCACACATTTCATGATTGTTCGTCAGTCATCAGTGATCGTTAGCTGTGAACTGATTTTTTGAAATCACACAGTTACCTGGAACTGGACAAAGAAAAAATAATTTTCGGTTACGAGTAATTGAAAATATTCTAACCGCCGACTTGTATTATGACAGTTTCCATGCCAATTGTAGGTGTTTATGTAATAACAGTAAATGTGAATGTCAACAATGATAGTAAAATAAAAGGTATGTACGTCACTCCATGTAAAATCGTTACAACAATTTTCGAATTATTGTTTTAAGATTTCGAATATATAAGCAGCCCAAAAAGTTTCATAAAAATTGGTCCAGTACTTTTGGTCACTAAGGAAAAGGGTAAACTACGGACCTGTTTTGATGCTGCTAAATTAAATACTGTGACCACTAAGGATGCATATTCTTTGCCCCAGGTCGACTCTATTTTGGATAGCTACGAGACACTAAATATTTATCACCCACTGATATGACAAATAGGGAAACCGGGGCTATAAGGACTCAAAACCTAGATTTTTCTAATTGTATTGGTATTGTACTGACAATGTGAAATGTACCCCCAAGTACTTCAAGTGTTGGAAATATAATATCCTCCGTACCTCTAATGTTTTAAAAATCTGTGTATATAACTATTAGTATTTTTGACTACATTAAAAAGTTACTGAGGAGAAAAACCTAAACGCGTGTATGAATTTATATAGGAAGTTAAACCTTTACTTCAAGTCATTTGAGACATTTCCACATTGATTAAATGAGATACAATTACTTTACTTTACTTTGGATGAAACTACTAGGAGATCATGAAACTAAGATCAATAATAATGACACAAATTAACAAAATTTAATGAAACAAGTTATACTTTTTTTCAGTTGAAATAAGTACAAGTGTCAACATGACTTTCCCTCAGAGATAATCGTATATGATTAGGATAAGATTACACATACACTAAGCAATACTAAAAGACACTTTAATTAATTAAGGCTTACCCATACAAGAATAAGTCTGCACTACGCCTCTACAGTTTCCTCAGAATCGCCTATTAATAAAGGTACTCATGCTAAACCTTTTCCGTATATCCTAATTAAAGTAATTTACCTCTAGAAAAATACAAGCTAACGCGAAAAATAGAGCGAAATAGTGTCTCTTACCATTTTCACAACAATTTTCATTCGCTCCGTTTAAGCAACGACCATTCGAGCGTCCCGTAGAAGACTATTAACAATTAGTGGAATTTTCATGAGAACTTCATTCAGAGAATTCGAAATTAGGCTGCCAATAAATATATAATAATGGAATAACGATGATATCTGTTAAACGTCTATACGACGGATGGTACAAAAGATTACGGGTTGAAGCGTAATTGCGATTTTGGCAAAATAAGGCCACATTGTAATCGCTTGCTAGGGGGAGCGATGAATAGGTTGAGGGCAAGAGGAGTGCGGAGAACAGAGAAGGTCGTCGGTGCACTGTTTTAAGAGAGAAATTTAAAAAGGACTGGCACGGCGGATCTTGAGTAAGACCGTTCCTCGACTTAAGGCGAATAGTTTGAGGGAAGTTAAGTAAAGTTGTTTTAAAATGAGAGTCTGCTATGTGGTGTAAAAGTTGATAGCAAGAAAGGTGATAAGGTAACTTAAAATTGAGGGGAGACCTTTTGTTGTGGATTTGCTGTATATAAAGTCCCTGGAGGATCGATGAGCTGAGTCCCGGACTGCTTCCTTGGACCACCCTGTGTGATAAATAACCTAGTGGGAGTTTTCTTGAGGGCTAAGGTACGTTTTTCAATGATCTTGTCGACAAGAATAAACAAATGTTTTTAAGTGTTAACCGTTTGATTACGCGATAAATTTAGTCTGTTGATTTAATACTTGATCAATCTGATTTCGTTGATGTTTGGTTAAGATTTTTGTGATGCATATACGTATTAGTGGATAGATTAATTAGTACAATTAGAAAATAAAGTAAATCAGAAGAAAAATCTAATTATATACTTTCTTCTACTACAGCCCAATTAGAGAATGAGTTACCCATGCTAGCCCAGTTTATAGGGCAATAAAAAGCGGTTTTGATAGATAAAATATAATAGACCGGAGCAAAAATTTTTGTATAAAGTGAATCAAAGATGATAAAAAACGAAATGCAAAATCGCGGGTTTCGTGCAATTTTCCAGGCCATTTTTGGCACTTTTTTCCAAACGTATATGAGAATCGAAGAGAGCCAAGTTGTAGATTTTGATGCCCACTTTCAAAAACCCCTTGGAAAATTAAAACCGGCCCATTTCAGTTAATATGCCGAATTTTGCAAAATTTCGTTGTATATTCTTAATAACGTAATAGTGCAAAAACTATTCATCCCACAGCATCCAACTTTTGCATGCTTAAAGTAGACATGATAACCTAACATTTCACGCAAAATTGGCGCTTCAGCTTTAAACTGGGAAAAGCTGTGAATTTTTGAAAAAGTTTTTCCCAGTTTTCTCGATGAAAAATGCACCTTTTAGAAATGCTCATTTTGGAAGTCTTTTCATTCTCTACAAATCCTTTGTACAACGTATGGCATTTCCCTAAATAATTTTCATGCAAAAAACTTCAAACACTTCAAAAAAAGCAAAAGTTCAGAGTTATCAATATTTTGGGTATTTATCATCTTTGATCCATGTAGACTAAGTTTTAAAAACAATTAGCAAACCAAGCTCTATAGTCTAGGCTATGCTCAGGTTGTCTAAATGGGACAAATTAATCCTAGAGGCGGTTAAAGGCGTATCATAACTACTTTCGTTTTAGGAATTCCCATTCAAAGGACCGAGGGCAGACCCTTGAAATTTATTTTCGAGCCTATAATGGTTGCAGACGAAGGCGAAAACCACAGCAGGTTTTATCCATTTTCCAAGACATGGCCCCTATGCTGAATACAAACCTAAAAGGAACTTGGCGGAGTCTGATGAACGTAAATGACAAACGTACCTGAAAGCTTGGAGGAATTCAATTGGAACACTTTTTACTCCTGCCGTTAAATTTTTAAAATTGTAATCAGTTTCTGCTTGAATATCCCCGGAAAATCGTCGACGAAATTGAATAAAACAAATGTTTAGGTAGCGTATATTTATGTTGTTTTAAAACTTTTATTCGGGTTAAAAGCGAATCGCGCTGATGATTTTTTAATCCTCGACGGCAAGTTACATTAAAGTTTCACGCACAATTTCCCTCGTAAACAGATCGTTATCGACCGATATACGGCCATTAGTAAAACGTGTAGGGATTCATCGAAAATTATAGAGAAAAACGTTCCCATTACTGCACGTTGCGAGTACCAAATAGTATGACGGGTACAAAAAGTTTCCTCCTACTGCTCCTTTTCCATTGTTATTCGTGGAAGCAAACTTATGGCATAGATTTCGTAAGTATTTTTTAAAATAGGGCTTGAGGGTGATTTTTTCAGTTTTAAGTAAAAATGAAAATTTGGATAAACCATGTTATGAAAACTACAATCCTTCTAATAACACAGTTAAACAAAGTACTCAAATGAATTCCACTACTCCAATACTCCTCCCCCCCATGATTATCGTATACAAAAACTCCCTTTGTCGGTATGTGAAATCGCGACGAAACGAATCGTCTAGAGCAGTGATAAGGGGAGGAAGGGAAAAAGTAGGTGTTTATTTTAGGGCCCTCATTAAAAATTTATCTACGAGTCTCCCTCCTTCCGAAAACTCTTGAACTTTAACGACGTAAGCTTCGATATTTTAGTAGGGTGTTAAAGCAGATTGCAACTCTGCTCGTTTATCCTGAGATTCCAGCTCGGCGAGGCCGCAAAAGCTGAAACTTTCGCCTAGTCTCGCCTCCGTCGATATTTCCACCACCGGTGGCTAGGAACGCTGAAAATTGATCAGACATATGGACGCTGGTAATGTAACAGTATAATATACGTAAGTATTGAGTAGATACACGAAGGTGTATATATATTTCCATGGTGATCATGAAGAAAATACAACGATTAACGCCGTATATTTAAAAAAATATTTTAAGAAATACATGGTATCAATTTTAATACTACCATTTACCTACTTTGTTCTTTAGATTGAGTAAATCAGACTGTGTTGCATGGCGCAGGTGGTAGGATTATGATCACTTCAAACTCATTGATATCGCTACGATGATTATTGTTGACATATCGATTAACGCCGTGTATTTAAAAAAATAATTTAAGAAACACGTGGTATCAATTTTAATACTATCATTTACCTACTTTGCTCTTTAGATTGAGTGAATCAGACTGTGTTGCATGGCGCAGGTGGTAGGATTATGATTACATCAAACTTATATTCGCATTGCTACGATAATTCTTGTTGAAATATTGATTACCGCCGTATATTTAAAAAAAATATTTTAAGAAATACATGGTATCAATTTTAATACTACCATTTACCTACTTTGCTCTTTAGATTGAGTGAATCAGACTGTGTTGCATGGCGCAGGTGGTAGGATTATGATTACATCAAACTTATATTCGCATTGCTACGATAATTCTTGTTGAAATATTGATTACCGCCGTATATTTAAAAAAAATATTTTAAGAAATACATGGTATCAATTTTAATACTACCATTTACCTACTTTGCTCTTTAGATTGAGTGAATCAGACTGTGTTGCATGGCGCAGGTGGTAGGATTATGATTACATCAAACTTATATTCGCATTGCTACGATAATTCTTGTTGAAATATTGATTACCGCCGTATATTTAAAAAAAATATTTTAAGAAATACATGGTATCAATTTTAATACTACCATTTACCTACTTTGCTCTTTAGATTGAGTGAATCAGACTGTGTTGCATGGCGCAGGTGGTAGGATTATGATCACTTCAAACTCATCGATATCGCTACGATGATTATTGTTGACATATCGATTAACGCCGTATATTCAAAAAAATAATTTAAGGAACAGTGGTATCAATTTTAATACTACCATTTAGCTACTTTGCTCTTCAGATTGAGGGAATCAGACTATGTTGCGTGGCGCAGGTGGTAGGATTATGATTACATCAAACTCATATTCGCATTGCTACGATAATTCTTGTTGAAATATTGATTACCGCCGTATATTTAAAAAAATATTTTAAGAAATACATGGTATCAATTTTAATACTATCATTTACCTACTTTGCTCTTTAGATTGAGTGAATCAGACTGTGTTGCATGGCGCAGGTGGTAGGATTATGATCACTTCAAACTCATTGATATCGCTACGATGATTATTGTTGAAATATTGATTAACGCCGTATATTTAAAAAAATAATTTAAGAAACACGTGGTATCAATTTTAATGCTATCACTTAGCTACTTTGTTCTTTAGATTGAGTGCATCGGACTGTGTTGCATGGCGCAGGTGGTAGGATTACGGTCATGGTTATAGTATTATGGCGCAGGTTATCACTTAAAACCCATATTCATATTGCTAAGATCATTATTGTTGAAATATGACCAGTTGAAAATTGTGGAAAATTGAAAATGTGTGTAATTGTTCTAGTTAAGTTTATATTTAATTCTCGAGTAAAATTGCGCGGGTATAAACCCCACATGCGACATTGGAAATTCTCTCTTTGACCTCTGACGTGCGTTCACCGTGTACAGCCCACGTGAGAGTGAGGGATACGACGTGGGCTGTATACGATGAACGCACGTCAGAGGTCAAAGAGAGAATTTCTAATATCCCTCACTATTTTTATTTTTGTTGTTTTGTAACTCTTGCAAACGCTTCGTCTCGGTTCTTCTTTGTGTTTCCTTTTTTATTTTTGCCATCCCTAATGGGGAAAATATTTTCCGGACTCCTTGTTCATAGACGTTCCCTTTCGCTTTTCTTCGTTCTAACTGTGAGGTTCGCTGACAGAACTTTTGAAAAATATTAGGAAAAGGTTACTAATTTCTATTAAGTTTAAGTGCGCAGATACATAGATGATCATTATATATATTCAAAATTAACCAGATGAAGGGGGAAATATTCATGTTCAACGCCCCGAGATATCTGTTTTGAGATATTTTCAAGGTGTTCAGTCGTATTAGACGAATACATTTAAAAAAAAAATACAGATAGAAACGAGGTTCATGATGCCCCAATTTATTCTATGTGCTGTTGTTTATTTAGCTCGCATCCCAAGTGCCTGTATTTGGGTTACTTTCTCTCTAAAGGTGTTCCATTAAGGTATATTTTTTCGTTTTTAATCAGGTCTTTTCAGACTTTTTGGTCTTCCGGAGACAATGGAATAAATCTATATTTTTCTAAATGGTTTTAAATGGATTCTAAAAGAAAAGTTCTATAAAAGAACCTTCAACACCCAAAACATCCTCTAAATGAAATTTAGAAGGCTTACGTGAGTTCCCAACAATCTCATTGTAATTTTAGAGGTTAAAAAGTGTCTATAATACAAATATTAGAAGCTCCGAGCGAATTAACTAACTAAAATGAGCTAAAGTGCCTTAAAAACGAAGTTAGAAAATTTGTGGAAATTTTATTAAAACTCTTCAATCTCCGAAGGCCATGGAAGGAAATCTATATTCTCCTAAATCGTCTTAAATAGATTCTAAAAAGAAGGTTCTATAGAAGAACCTTTAACATTTAAAATTTCCTCTAAAGGAAATTTAAAAGGCTTACGTAAGTTCTAAACAATTTCATTGTAATTTTAGAGGTTAGAAAGCGTCTAGAATATAGATCTTAGAACCTTTGAACTAACTAAAATGGGCGAAAGTGCCTTAAAAGCGAATATAGAAGATTTGCTGAAATTTTATTAAAACTTTTTAATCTCCGAAGGCCGTGGAAGAAAATCTAGATTTCTCTAAATGGTGTTTAATTTTTAACATCCAAAACTTCCTCTAAAGAAAATTTAGGAGTTCGCAACAATTTCATTGTAATTTTAAAGGTGAGAAAGCTTCTAGAATACAAATCTCAGAAGCTCTGAACAATCTAACCAAGTAGCATGAGCTAAAGTGCTTTAAAAACGAATTTAGAAGATTTGCAGGAATTTTATTAAAACTTTTTAATCTCCGAAGGCCGTGGAGGAAAATCTAGTTTTCTCTAAATGGTATTTAATTTTTAACATCCAAAACTTCCTCTAAAGGAAATTTAGGAGTTCCCAACAATTTCATTGTAATTTTAAAGGTGAGAAAGCTTCTAGAATACAAATCTTAGAAGCTCTGAACTATCTATCCAAGTAGCATGAGCTAAAGTGCCTTAAAAACGAATTTAGATTTGCGGAAATTTTATTAAAACATTTTAAACTCCGAAGGCCATGGAATAAATCTAGATTTTCCTAAATGGCCTCAAATAGGTTCTAAATGGTAGGCTCCATAGGAGAACCTTGAATATCCAAAACTACCCCCACAGAAAATTTAAAAGGCTTACGTGAGTTACAAACAATTTCGTTGTAATTTTATAGGTTAGAAAACGCCTAGAATTCAAATTTTAGAAGCTCTAAACTAACTAACTGAAATGAGCTTAAGCGCCTTGAAAACAAAGTTTAAAGATTTGCGGAAGTTTTGTTAGAACTTTTTAATCTCGGAAGGCCATGGTAAAAAAATCTGAATTTTCCAAAATGGCCTGAAATAGATTCTAAAAGCAAGATTCTATAGAAGAACCTTCAAGCTCCCTCTAAAGGAAATTTAAAAGGCTTAAGTGAGTCCAGACAATTTCATTGTAATTTTATAGGTTCTAGCGTCTAGAATTCAAATTTTAGAAGCTCTAAACTAACTAACTAACTAACTAAAATGAGCTGAAGTGCCTTAAAAACGAATTCAGAAGATTTGCGGAATTTTTATTGAATTTCTTCTCTCCGAAGGCCATGGAATAAATATAGATTTTTCTAAATAGTTCTAAATGGATCCTAAAAGGTAGGTCCCATAGAAGAACCTTCAACATCCAAGACTCCTTCTAAAGGGAATTTAGAAGACTTATGTGAGTTCTAAACAATTCGATAATAATTGTAGAAGTTAGAAAGTGTCTAAAACACAAATTCCAGAGCTCTGAACTAACTAAAATTGGCTAAAGTGCCTTAAAAACGAATTTAGAAGATTTGCGGAATTTCTATTGAATTTCTTCACCCTCAGAAGGTCATGGAATAAAGATAGATTTTTCTAAACAGTTCTAAATGGATCCTAAAACGTAAGTCCCATAGAAGAAGCTTCAACATCCAAGACTCCTTCTAAAGGAAATTTAGAAGACTTATGTGAGTTCTAAACAATTTGATAATAATTTTAGAAGTTAGAAAGTGTCTAAAACACAAATTTCAGAAGCTCTGAACTAACTAAAATGGGCTAAAGTGCCTTAAAAACGAAATTAGAAGATTTGCGGCATTTCTATTAAAACTCTTCAATCTCCTAAGGCCAAGGAATAAGTCTAGGTTTTTGTAAATCGTCTTAAATAGGTTCTAAAAGGTAAGTCCCATAGGAGAACCTTCAACATCCAAAACCCCCTTCTAGAGGAAATTTAGAAGGTTTACGTGCCAAAAAAATTAGTTTCCAACAAATAACAACACATATAGTACATGAAATTGTAGTATGTAATTGATTTTACTGAAAATTCGCTGAGATACTCTATTCGTTTATAAATAAAAGAAGTGTCATATTTTGAACGATTCCTGTGGCCGCCCAAATCAACTTTTTTAAATTTCGAAAAAAGTATATGAAAACTTGAATATTTAGTAAATGTCGAGAACTTTTTTGTACAATTTTTGATTGCTTATTGCAATTTCACAACACCGCTAACAAATTTTGGCACATACAAACAATGCCATCTTATGGAAAAAGCGAACCCAAAACTTCTTATATTTTCAACTTTTCTCTACATTGGTGAATTAAAAGGTTATCAGTAAACAGAGATGATGGAAAGTATGTTTTTGTTTCGATTTTTTCACATTATCTGTCCTAATCCAAAATGGTCCGTTTTTACTACTGATCAACAAAGGATGTTGACAGAGGAAGATGGAAAAAAATCATACCGATTTGCGAGATACACTTTTTTATCTACTGTAAATCAAATCGTCTTAATTACTATTCCCCGGCGTGTACTCAAATAGTTTATATTCGATGGGTTAGCGAGATAAGTATTTTTTACCGCAGGCGGAAAGCCCTCCATCCTTTGTTTCCCTCCCCGTCCCATAAAATAAAACGATTGATGCCTTGTTATAGCGCCACGTTAAAAGATGAACAGTATTAATGGAGATGTTAGATACCCTCATTTATAAATAACCATGACTTATTTCTGCGAGAAGGGGGGACCCCGTATGATTCATAAAAAAGCGAGAGGAACTCGCCCCGAAACGTCGATGCTCGATAAGAAAAGTCGCCCGCCGAAGGGTTGTTAATTAATTTCGCCGGGCGGACCGGCGAAAGAAACGTGAGATAAAACAAAAGCGGCGAATGATAAAGTCGTCCCTCTCCGGCCGTCACGTATCGCCTCTATTATCATTTTATTTTCGTCCGCGCGTTTCCCGCCGACGAACATGACTTTATCGCCGGAAAAACGGTTCGGGCGCGTCGACGGGCGACGTTTATGGGAATTCGTTTTTACATAACGAAGTTTTTTAACTAATGGGTTTTCGACTGTGACACTTGGAGGGGAAACGGCGGCGCGGCTTCGGTAATTAGGCGGAGCGACGGAGGAACTGTCTCGTGCGAAATTAATTTCTTCGTAATTCGTTAGTACTCCTCACGCTTTCGACTTCGAATACAATTCCATTAGGATTTTTTCCATTGGCACAATGTATGGTCATGGTCTATACATACAACTAGTCGGGTCACTCCTTTGATCTCCTCGAAAAACCGGCATTTTTTGCTACCTATCATAAATCATTTCATAGTCCCCGTAAAGGATCCGAAACCGCAATGTACGGGGGTAAAGCGACTGTGGGACCCGACCGGAGGAAGGCGAGAAAAGTGCTTAGTTTAGGAAGGAAGCATATACGCACGGTAACCGGAGTTCTGCCGAGCACTGGACGCTGAACTGCCATATGCACAATATGTGATTGAAAGAAGACTCATTATGCAAGATCTGTTGAGAGGAAGATGAAACCTCCTATCACATCTTGTGCGACTGCGAAGCACTCGTGGACAATCTTCGGGGTAGACAAGACCCCCCGGGAAAAGCGAAGAACCTCTCACTAGAAAGCATAAGTACCTTTATGGAGAAAGTGCGACTAGATTGATACCTTAAGATCAGTGGAGGGGGATGACACAATGGAGTCTTACGAAGGGGAAGGAGTACCAATATTGACCAATTTTCAGGCCAAAGCCCTGTATTCCAGATTTTCTGACAACGCATATGAATTACGCTCTTCCATAAAGAACGTTTAACTCCTTGACATATATTCGATCTAGTCTCAATGCTCTACCATATCGCAAATTGGTTAATTACGGCTTGAATTTCATCAAGAACTACATCTAATTCCTCTTCACAATCCCCCAGCTCTCCTATGATAGCCATGGGATCCGCGTATAGATGGCTACAATAGTCCATCCCTACCTCTGCTACTTTATCCAATCCGGTAACCAAGGAGTCCTCTTGATCTTTCCGTCGTAGTTTTAAATCTCTAGTGATGCATCTAAGGTTTTGAGGTGGTTTGTGATAGCATATCCCTGGATCACAGAGCAGATGTTCATCAGGTATGCGTTCTTGTTACTCCAGGTAGCAGCAGCCTGGATCTCCTGAGTTAAGGATTGATATTACTCTCGATTTAGAGTGTTGTCCTGATCCAGAAATATGAGATTCCTGCTATCAGCTGCTTAGCTAACCTAACCATTCTCTACCACGTGGAGTATCACTTCATTGAGTGGTATTTCTTAGACTCTCAGATCTTTAGAGCACAGTTAATTTCTGGATCTTCAAATCACGCAACCCTCATTGTAACCAGGTGGCATCTACCTAAAAATAAAATGGCTCATGATGATTATTACCAAATTGGAGGACAACTACAGATCACAAAGCTGAGTGACTTCGTTATACGCAGAAATGGTTCAGTAAATGTCCATTAAATTGGCGAAACATTCATCAACCAACATAGAAGAAATATTTAAGTGCAACGTGATGGGCTTTCCGATAAAAACTCATTGTTTTAAGGTATATTTCCCCTAAGAACCACCATAAAATAAACTTCTTTCCTCGACTTCAGTGTTGGCGTAATATCTTACTTTGTTTCAGAATTCCAAGAAAGTTTCCATTAAACGCTTGGAGAGTTGCAAAGGATTCGGTAAGTCCATCATCAAATGGTACGATTTTAAACTAACGTATAACGAAAAGCTGAAGGAGTACAACATGTTCTTGAAGTGCAAGGTCGAAAGAGAGATCAGAGGGAATTTTTCGGTAAGCATTTTTGAAATATTCCTTTAAATTCTTTTAATCCCAACAGTAGTGTTGAAGTGATTGTAAATACAGTAATTTTTTACGGTTTAACGAATTCATAGTGGCTTTTAGGCTGCACCCTGCCTAATTATCATTGTACACAGTAAGTGCCTCTGTAATTAGACGAAACAAGTTTCTACGCCATGTCCATCATACGCGAATTTAATTACCCTAAACACTTTTATTACGGATGCACTCGCCTATACATTTGTATGTGTGAATGCGATGCTCGCACGGTATTTTTTCCGCCCACAAACAGATTTTATTAAAGCAATTTTAGTGAGCCGTTAATATTTTACGCTGGTCGTAAACAAGCTCGTAAACAGCCCTAGTTGAAATTAAAATTGTGCAGTCGAATCACGGTTTATGCTAACCGACTCGTCCGATCATGTGTATGTATGGGTTTGTATTAGAATGAAGAATAATAAATTGACGCGAGCACTCGGTCATAACTGTTTTTGGGGCACGTGCATTACAACAAATTCTGGTTAATATACCCATGCTGTGCCAACGAGAATTTCGCTAAGGTTATAATAATTTTGGGGTAAATGCGGGCATAAAACAAACAAAAAGGCAATATTCATATGGAACAACACATTTGAAATATGTCAACTGAAATCTTATACCTGAGACATCGAAAAAAAACCTGTGTATCTTCGCCATCTTTATGGTCAGTTTGGCAAGAACGTCCTGTACTAACAAATGGCGAACCAAAATTGGTCACTTCTCCAAGCTTATCCAATTTATCCCGACCACTAAAGGTTCTGGTCATAGCCAAATAACTCTCTTAGCTGTTCCCTCGTAAAGACAGAAGCTCCTCGGGGGGATTGCAGCCTCCTTGATATTCTTTACACAATCTTAAGGTTTCGGGAGGCAAGCCTGAGGGAACAGAGCCCATGATACTACATTTAGCTGCCCTCCTAGCCAGCCTGTATACTGTACTGTCGCCTGCCCTCTGACCAAGGAGACAGAGATTCGGTTCCTGTAGGCTGCTTTCATCAGTGAGATATGGCATTCCAGTGCTAGATTTATTATCTGATTATTTAAATTCTGACCGTCTTATCCATGGGGTACTTGCGGCAAGGAATATGCCAACAAGTTCCGCTTGAGCTATACTGATATGCTTTTCCATAGGACACTTTACGTTTAATTGTAGGCCTCTGGAAAAAATTTCGCAGTCTGCTCCTGCTGTAATCTTTGAGTTGTCCACATAAATGTTCACCGAACCTTCCGGGTTTGTCGAAGAGAAACTGCGGGGGTACACCATCCGTGCCAATCTATTGACTGCCCCTTTCCATAAGCGACGCCATATCGCTCCACAACTTACGTTAGTATTAATTCCAACTATTTTGAGCTTAAGCATCGTCGTCAAATTCACTACCTTTTTATCCAGGTATAGCATGACTTCCATGGCCCTAATTGGAGGTATTTTCGTAGCTCTCTTGATGGTCTGAGTCAGCTCCATTATAGCAGTATTCTGTTGGCCATGACGCCACCAGACCGCAGCCCCATAGACAATCAAAGGCATGACAGTGTAAATCCACACAGTGACCTTCGGTATTAGACCCCTGGTTTTGCTCATGGTCCTGCGACATCGCTCAAGGGATGTGTAAGAGTTTTTAATCTGTGTTCTAGGTGCAGATTCCATGATAGCTTCTGATCAAAGATAATACATTTCACTTCGGATGTGAAGCTTAGTTGTGTGTTAAAAGGACACAGGGCGCCACCAGGGGTTCCAGTTTTCTTTTTCTGGTGAAGACTATCACCTGTCTTACTGAGGTATACGAAAATGCCTTCAGATTTACCATTAAGCAGGATCGCAAGATCGTCACCGTAAGTAATTCTGTAGAAGCCATTAGCGTTGAGATGGTGCATAAGATTGTCCAAAACAATGTTCCAAAACAAGGGTGACAGGACGCCCCCATTGCAACTGAGACTCTACCTTCTATGATTCCCATTTGTATCTACACTCGTCTTTTGGGAACATATTGAAACTCGATATCCACCAACAGCAGGTGGAATGCCTTTGCTGGTTGGGGATGAGCTAATTCTTCCAAAGGTGGTTTGGTCACACCTTTTATTGTCTAGCGATCTTTCAATGTGGCTTACTACAGAAAGTAGGGCCCTGGTCGATCTTGCCGATGTTGATGCATGGTGATTAGGATGTAGAGGGTGGTTTATCATTATGCTATCCCTTATGAAACGCTCACACACGAGCCCGGTAGGATTTCGGGATGGTGTGATCCATCCTTCCAGTCTTAGGCATGAACACTACTTTCACTTCCCTCCATACCTTCGGGATGAAGCGCAATGCTAAGCATGCTCTATATATCCTCATCGGGCGCGGCATTACTATGGCCACTGTAGTAGGGCTGGACGCATGTCGTCTTTTCTTGCTGATTTGAAGGGTAAGAGGTATTACCCATCGTAGTTAACTCTCACTAACTATTTGAGTTAGTGAATTGAAAATTTTCCTCATCAGGCCAATTCTCCTCGTTCGTTGTGTATGCATAAGCAGTTCGAGGCTTTATAGAAGATTTGTGGTTTCAAAAGCATCAACTTTGCATCAACGTAGCTCGTGGCCTTTGTTTTCTGAGAACTTTACAGCGTCTAGCTGATCTTAAGCCCGTTAAGACTGCTGAGTTTCTGATTCCACCGCACTGTGGTTTCCGTTGATTGAGGAGATGACTTAAGAGGGCAAGAATTTTTGATAGTTTTCCGTTTTGCAGTTCTTGCACTTGTTTATCTATGGAATCGTCATCCTCAGGCGCTTTCTTTAGTATTGTATACTAAACGCCAAACAAAGTTGCGCTCACGTCATCACCATTTTGTCATAGATCGATTTAGAGTGTTGCCAGATTTTCGAACGTATCTGTATCGTATTGTACGTAAATTATATAGACATTAAACACTTTTCTTAGAACAAAAAAAAATGTGTAATCAAATAATCAAATGTAAATATATGTCTAAAAAATGTTTTTTAGTAACAGGATGTATGCGTATTAGCTTGGTTCATTGAATTTAAAGAATCGGCCATCTAAAATTTTCTGAAAAATATTAATCAACAAGTAAGTAATGGCAACGTGTAAACATAGGTACGGTGCTACGTTGTCGGATTTATCGAACCTTATATCGACCGTGATAAGGTCTTTTAAGGTTATGTTTACGTTTTGCGATTACATTTTCACGCTTCGTTTACACTTGTTGTGAAACTATGTTTGCCATCAGATATTCTAATAATTAATTCAGCTGCAACATAAAGTGCGAATAGAAACTGTTTTTTTAAAATAAAAATAAATAGTCTACAAGCGAAGCAAACAATTACTCCTGATATATGGAGAAATTGCATTCGACATACCGAGGAAGAAATTTTTAAATGGTATTAGAGGGAGAGAATATTTGATCGCCAAGAAGTCAGTCCTTTGATTATAAATATTGGTAATTATGATGATGATGATTATGATCGTGATGATGACAGTGATGATATGTACGAAAAATGAAAATTTCTGTTTCCATAAGTTTACTACATATTCGCTATTTGTATTATGACTAATATGATTCAGATGAAGAATCATGTATTAATTTTTACATTATAGCTTTTAAAATGTATTACCATGGTTTAGTTCTACAAATTTGATACCAAGTTTTTCGTTGTTTTATAAATTATTTTTATAATAAAGTGATTTTTCATTTGAAAACTAGTACAACACATTTTTAATTACTTGTTACTTATGCAACCAGCGATTCAATAATTGTATAAGTGCGGCGAAAAATTCGAGATTCCCGAAAATCTGGCAACACTCTAAATAGACGTGTGATAAAATGCTGGTATCGTGAGCGCAACTTTGTTTGGCGTTTAGTATATATAGTTTCTCTAATATTGTACTTGAAATAAATAAGTCAGTCAGTTCTGTCAGTCAGAACTGAAGCTATGCTAATTTGCCTCTACCGTTAAGAAAAACCCCTCATTTTTGCATTACTCTGGACACTTATCACGTGACACAGGTCAAACTTGTACCATTTTCCAAATATAAGTACGAATATAATTTCTACAACATAAACGTAATGTTAAAAGTATGCAGAAAGAACGCTTTTAACGTTAAAGTTCTAATTAACTTCTCACTAAGTTTTAGATGAAATATCTATTTTGGATCCAACTCGATGAAAACTTCAACAAAGACGAGCTCCGTTCCGTGCCTTCACTCGTTGCACAATAATACACTGGTCCATCGTTGAACTGTTAATTAACAGCATTCGTTAATTGAATGATAATAACGGCAAGATGGCCGCCGGATGATTAATAGCAGTTTGATAAAAGATGCCAGAAACACAACGGCAAAAGAAAACATGCGGAATAATTATAAATAAATTTCCTACGGCGGCGGCGGTAGGAACATCCGCATTACCAACTGCACAATCATTTTTTACGGATTTTGCCGAATTAGATGTGCGCCCGACGAGGGAATTAAGCCGCGGCAGAAAATTAATGCGCGTTCGATGTAAATTGACGCATTTATTCGTTATCAGTCGGGTCTAGTAATTTTAATCACGGTGTCCTGTAGACCGTGACTGTGATCTGCTCTAATTCAATAATTCTCATCGTAATGTGATCACGGTAATGATTATGTATCGTTAAAATCTGTAATAAACTCGTAATAGCCACACCACAGTCATGATGATGCTCATGTTTGGTGATCCGGGGCAATTAGTGACAAATTACTAATTATATGTAGTCGTAGTAACCCATATAAATGTGGAAAGTGCTTACAATTCTTCAGAACCTATAACGCACATATGTCCCATGCGTCTGGTCCTGATATTGTAAATGACGTGTCCCATCCTTCCTTTTTCCTATTAATGTAAGATTTTCAACTTTGTCAAGAGTTAAGATGTGTAGCGGATTGGTCGATAGCAAAGTGCTCAAATAGGTGAGACAACCCTTAGACAAACAATAAAGTTAAGGAGAAATTGTTTACAACCCTTATTAGTTATGACAATGCTCCTGCGAGAAAGCGATATTCCACAAGGAGGTTTCCCCCCACTCGAGACTTTCCTTTCTACAGGGTGCGACATTATAACTTTCTTTTGAGAATGCTGTTATTCGACAGGCATACTTCTAAAATTTTGTTTCCCGCCCGGTCAGTTGACATGATGCGTTGTAACAGTGAACAGCGTGCGTTTGCCGTCGAGGCGTACTTTTCGAATGGACGATCGAAATCGGTCCGATGTAGCCCCGGTAGGCTCTGCCCCAGATCGAAAATCGATCGTTACATGAGTGGCTTCGTTCAGACAAACCGGGAATGTGGACACTTTCCAGGGCGCCCCATCTCAATAAAGGGCGATTTGGAGTGGCCAGCCCGCTTCCTCGATTTGTTTTTATGTCAAGCGTCCAAGGACGCTAGATGATAAGGTAACTATTGGGGTAAAAATTGCCGACATACACGCTGCCATGCTGGAAAGGGTTATGACAAACACCAGAAATCGGCTTATTCAATGTATGGACAACAATGGGAGGCGTCACCTACCTGACATGATTTTTAAAGCTGTGCGAAATCAAACTTTACATATGTACCTATATTACAAAAAATAAAAAAAATCTAATTCACAAAATCGGTGTCGTTGCGTTTTGAAAGAAGGGAGTTATGATGCCGCACCCTGTATATTGGGTAGTTTCTGATATGGTGAATGGTCTTTTGGTAACTCAGTTAAGATCAACTAACCTATAACAGTTTCTGGAAGCAAGAATATTCCCCTTAACACGATATTATTATTAATGACATCATTACTATGCAATTACGTTCATAACATACGACTTGACCTCTCTTTTTGCATATTTTTGTAACGTAAGGAAACCCAAAACTTTTAGACAAAAATCACAGCTTTACTTTCTGAAAATACTGAATAATACTGAAAAATACTGAAACCACTTGAAATTGTCTACTCATTTACTAGCTGACGAAGCGTAACACAGAGTTTCTTTCAAACAAATTAACCAACAGCTAATGAATAAGACGCAATATGTAAGAGTCCAAAGATAAGAAGAAGAAGAAGCGACTTATAGACAATTTCGATTAGGAACTGATAAGATGGGTCTTGGAGGAGACGGAATAAAATTGTGAATGACAGCCCAAAACATTACAAGGATATGATAACATTACAAGCAAAAAGAATCAATAAAAACAAGAATAAAAATTGTAAACAAATTGCAATTCATCGGGAAATTAAAAAAGAATTAGAAAATTATATCTTCACCAAAATTATATCTTCACCTTCCCCCACTACTACTGCTCCGCTTGGCTTTGATGCGTTTCGCGCAATGTTTTAATCATTTTTTACATATCGAGATTAACTTTGTCAAAAATGTAAGATTGGCGAATCGTAATTTATAATTTAGACTTTTATAATCCGTCTAGAAAATTAAGATACGTCAATTACAATTAATAGAAATCACTTTCCAAGAACAAAAACTATTTATGCCATAAATTTCATATTGCGCCTGAATAAAGTACATTCACTAAACTATTATTTATAGCAATATCATCTACTAATATTAACAACAGTTAAAGTTATGTTGTTTTTAAAAAAAACAAATTTTTAGTTTTTCCTTTTTTTTCTCGGCTAAAAATTGTCGTGAAAAGGCGTCTATTCCGCCATTTCATTACTCCACAGCTTCGTATAGGATGCATACAGTGTTAAAATATTAACATTTCAGATGTCTTTCTCCTTCATAAAATGCGACACGTCCGGCAACCCTGACACTTGCGAATACATGATCAAGGACTATAGAATTGAGGACACGTGCAAATACCTCGTGATGAAGAATCAGGCGTGGAGCAATTTCATTGAACACTTTGATAAACCATTGAGATGTCCAATTAAGCCGGTAAGTATCCGTCTCAGTTTAAGGAAAATATTAAAATCGGAAGAGTTAAATCGCAAAAGCCTTATGCAGCAACTGTTAATCCGTGTCATATGGTATAAAAGTAGTAGCATAATACGTTAATCCTGATGTATGCTATGAATTCAGATGAAAATGGATATAACAAAACTTAATCCTATAGTCGTTATAAAAATATATTGTACCATAAGCGATTTATAATACCTGTTGTATGATGCAGCTTCTAGCTAAAGATCGATAGGTCAAATCAATATCCAAATGAAAAATTCAAATGAAAAAGAGAAAAAGAGACTCGGGCATAGCGAATCCTAAGGGCTGTACTGCGAGGGGCGAGGGTGACGACTTACATAATAAAGGGCTATTGTCTGAACTTTCGGATTTCTACGGTGCGAGGCGGGTCAGAGAGCATCTTCGGGGCGAAAGATTTTCTCTCATATCTATTGATATTCGTATTTGTTTTGTGTTCTCCGCGACTGTTGGTGTAAGGTGTATGGTTTATCAAAACCTTTTGCACCTTGGTAGTCAGCGTGTTTCTAAAAGTTTACAGAACTTGGGCCGTGGTCCCGTTTCTTGTTTTGTCGATAATTGTGGAAGTCTCGTGATAGTGACAATATTTTCTTAGAACTATTTAGAAATAAATACAAAGTATTATTTTTCACAAAATACCTATTTATTGATTTTAAAACTTTGGAGCAAAGTTGTTTGGTATACTTCAAAAATACCCCCAAACTTCAATGCATTACACTGATTCCGTATTTTTATTATGTTGATTCAACTTTTTCCATTCTGTTCGCCTTAAAGACACTCGCATGGCCGAAATAGGCAACGTCAAAGCGATCACGCCGACCCGTAACCCCTGTTTACTTTTAACGCACGACTCCGCATCTCCTCGATGCGATGACCATATTTTTCCATTACGAGAGCGAACTGTCGCGCAAATTAAAAACGGCGATGAAAAATTCATTGCTTCAACTTTAGAATTTCTCATAATGATATTCTTTTGCGCCGAAGCCCCCTCGTCAGGGGGAGATTTGTGCGAACGATGGAATTCTTCAAAAATAAATACGAATTAAAATGCAAAGTGTTCTTATAACTTCTCGAGCTTTCGACTCTCAGAGGGAATAATCGAGGAAGGAAGAAGCCCTGTTGGGTTCAAGGATGGAAAATGAGCAAGGAGAGGGCGATGTTTTCTTTTCTTTCCTCCTCATTTATTTTCTTCCCGGAAAGGCTGTAATTAATTTACGGAGGGATGGCTCACTAATAGATATCTAATTAAAAATTCTAAAAATAAAGCGGAGTAAAGGCGGGCTCGGTAACGGAATATTCCAGTGTCCACAACAAAAAAGTTAATTATCTACGGAACGCCGAAAGTACAGCGTGCGGCATCATAACTTCCTTTTTTTAAATGCGCGACATTTAGACTGTGCGTTTGCCGTCGAGGCATACTTTAGAATGGACGTTCCGTGATCGCAACCCTTTCGAAATCGGTCCAATGTAGCCCCGGTAGGCCCAGTCCCAGATCGAAAATTGATAGTTACGTGGGTGGCCCTGTTCAGCCAAACCGGGAGCGCGACATGAAGAATTATATAATAAAAAAAAATTGTAATTCACAAAATGGGTTTCATTGCATTTTGAAAAAAGAGGTTATGATGCCACACCCTCTAAGAAAGTACGCTGAAAATGCCCGTGGGAATTTAATTACAAATATTTTTGATATGAGAGGAAACACAGTGCAGTTGATTTAGTTCAGCACCGACTTTTTAAACTAAATTTTGAACGAATAAAGAGCAACTGAATAAATTTTAATTTTTCTGGAGTAAGATGGGATTTTCTCATTAAAACATCAAAAAATCTACAAAAACAAACAACCAGTTGGGCGTAGTCTATTTAAACAAATTTTAATGAGGACGACATGGCATAGGATGGAATAAACAAAGCTAGCCCATTTGAAAGATTTTTTAAATATCACACAGTACAATTTCACAACTTTTGGAAGCTAGATTTTTATCCGAAGTCATGGTCTGAGGAGTAATTCAATAAAAAACCATCACGAGACGAGACGCACTTGAATTCAATATATCTATTCTCTCTACCACTTTTCTTTCTCCCCTTTTTCTTATGTGAGACCACGTGGACCAAGGACACGGCGCACTTCTCTCGTATAATGTCGCTTATTCTGTGTGATGACATGTATAAATGTAGTATATTCAAGGCTATATTGTTTATCTAAAAAAAAAAATACTATGCCATTTATAATTATTAACTAACGACGCAAGCGCGACACTCCTTTGTCTCCGTCTTATGTAATTTTTATGGGTCCGTTTCGATATTTTTCAATTACCAATATAACCCCGTTATCACTTTAGGTAACACCATTAAATCGGATATAAATCCAGCAAGCTCAATTAACAACCTGCTAAACACAGACCGATTCGCGGATATTAGGTTAGCAGTTCTGCAAACAAACGTTAAAATTTATGGTTAATATCGTGAACTGATAAGATTAATTTCGATTCGCCGTTAAAATTTAATGTTACTAATCTAACGACGTGGGGCGTCCTGATAGAATTTCACGCGATGAAGGGACGGTTATAAAATTCATATGCCGTCGATGCGCGATTGTTGGCTTTAATTATCTTGGAAAACGTATGAAAGCTCGAAGGGTCGAGTTTCGGAAGATAATACGTGGCCGATTTTTATTTCCGGGTTTAACGAGCTTTTACATGTACGGACATTAATGAAAGGCTCAGGATTCTGCGCTTATGATGCCGTCGGTGACGATGGGGAATGTATGCATTTATGTTTCAGGGTATTTACAAGAACGAGAACCTTCCCGTTAGGGGAGACTTTCTGAGGTACTTACCGGTCCCGGATGCACTGTGGAAACTTAAAATGTACGGCTTCGAGAGGGATATCCCGATATCCTGTGCTGACGGAGAGATCTACATCGTGTCCAATTCGAGATTTGGCTGATTAAAAAAGTAGTAGTTATCCAAATAATCTGTATTATCATCATAGTTAATTGGTAATAAACTATAATAAGGTTACCACTAGATACATAACGATGTTCACACTTTAACAAAAGCTCAAGTTATACCTTTGTACTTTTAAAGCGCAGCGTAATATGGATTTCCAATACTATCTGCAGTATGGAAAAACGATGGATCTTATCTATATATATATAAAAGAAAGTCGTGTTAGTTACTCCCAAGGGCGTCGCCAGGGGGGGGGGGCAGGGAGGGGCAGCTGCCCCCCTAGATTCTAAAAAAGTTGCCAAATATAATGCAACCAAAGTGCTCGTGTAGCTTTACACATTGGACTCTGTACTGTCACAAAATACCTACAATTCATACCTACTTTACCTACAATTCATACCTACTTTTCTCATTCATAGAGAATGAGAAAAGTATGAATTGTAGTATGTAAAGTCAACTTGCCCCCCCCCTGCGCCATCGGCTGGCGACGCCCTTGGTTACTCCACTTATAACTCAATAACGGCTGAACCGATTTAGCTGAAAATTGGCAGGGAGGTAGTTGAGAGCCAGGAGAAGGACATAGGATACTTTTTATCCCGTTCGACAGCATTCCCGTGTGACTTGACATGAAACGTCAGTCACTATAAAACGTGGTATAACAAAAAAGAATCAGACTTGGAATAACAAAACGCAAATGACAGCTATGTAATTGACGTATAATGACAGCTATGTAATGACGTATGGATGACAATTTGATATTTGTAAGAAATCAATAATAAAACTATTTGTATTAAATAAATAATTAACAATTATAATGTAAAAGTGAACTATAAAACTCGATATGGTTGAAAATTTGAGTTTTTAGATGAAGTGAAGTTTAATTAATAATGCCGCGACCAAGACGATCGAATCTTTCTCTACAAAGCCGTGATGCAAGAAGAATACGAAATACTGCAAATGAAAGGACTGAAGAAGAACAAGAAATTGCACGTGAACAGCGCCGCGATAGTATGGCTACGATATGCCGTTTGAATTTAAAAGACTTCAATTTCCGATACGTCTTGCATTTGCCATGACCATCAACAAATCACAAGGCTAATCCTTAAAAGTTTGTGGTTTAAATCTAGAACATTCATGTTTTTCCCATAGTCAATTATACGTGTCATGTTCACGGGTCAGAAGACCATCTGCGTTGTTTGCTTTTGCGCCTGATAATAAAACAAAAAATGTCGTGTATCACAAGGTACTTAAATGAAGAGCAATACTAAAGCAAGTACTAAAATACAGAAATAATTATGAATGATTAATGTAGGTATTTAATTTTTTTGTATTTTTTCCAATTAAAAAATAAAAAAAAACTGCTTATTTATTGCAATTAAGGCGGAACAAAGTTCGCCGGGTCAGCTAGTTATAGATATACCTAATGTATTAAAATGAGCAGAGTGTTTTGAATGGCATGTAATGGAATTATCACAAAACATCTCTCTCGGGAAATCGTGAGAAATCATTCCGCCATTACAGTGTGAGGCCCATAAGTGAAACACCAGCAGCAGATAAAGTTTACTGTGTGCACTATGTTAGTAATACTATTATTTCAAGTTTCAAATAGCGAAAGTTTCAATGAAACTTCACACAAAATTTATTTATGCACATAGTGAGCCCCGACTTTCTCAAGCGCCTTCCTACAATATTCATCGATTACCTTTTCCAGTTATGAGATTGGATGGATGGAGAATGCTCACTAGTCGGGACTCTCACAAACGACATTCTCTAGTCGAGACTATCAATCATGCATACGACAGTCAGCAACGACTCTCACTTGTCTAGACTCTCATAATCGACTTCCACTAGCTGGGACTCTCACTAGTCGGGACTCCCATAATTGACTCCCACTAGCTGAGACTCTCAATCATCCATAGAGCAGTCAGTCACGATTATCACTAGTCGGCACTCTCACAATCGACTCGCACTAACTGAGAGTCTTACAATCGACTCTCACTAATCGGAGCTCTCATAACTGACTTCCACTAGCTGAGACTCTCACTAGTCGGGACTCTCACAAACGACATCCTGTAGTTGAGACTCTCAATCATCCATACCGCAGTCCCTCACTTGTCTGGACTCCCATAATCGACCTCCACTAGCTATGTGTCTCATTAGCTGAGCCTCTCACTAGTCGGAACTCTCATAATTGACTTTCACTAGCTGAGACTCTCACTAGTCGGGACTCTCACAAACGACATCCTGTAGTTGAGACTCTCAATCATCCATACCGCAGTCATCAACGACCCTCACTTGTCTGGACTCCCATAATCGACTTCCACTAGCTGTGAGTCTCATTAGCTGAGACTCTCACTAGTCTGGACTCGCATAATTGAGTTCCACATACGGAGACTCTTATTAGCTGAGACTCTCATTAACTGAGATTTTCACTAGTCGGCAGTTTCACAATTCACTTCCACTAGCTGAGAGTCTTACACTCGAGTCTCACTAGTCGGAGCTCTCATAACTGACTTGCACTAGCTGAGACTCTCACTAGTCGGGACTCTCACAAACGACATCCTGTAGTTGAGACTCTCAATCATCCATACGGCAGTCAGCAACGACTCTCAATAGTCCAGACTCTCACAATCGACTTTCACAAGCTGAGACTGTCATAATCGACTCCCACTAGTCGAGACTCCCAATCATTCTAATCACATACATTTACACACACATTTACTTCACACATACACGTTCACATATTTTCATCTTCATATACATATTTATTCAATATTATATTTGTACAATCTTTTAGTGTTACAATTTGTATGATGTAAACTGTGTAATTCATTGGTTTATTGGATAATTTTACCTAATTTTCCAACGGAAATACAAACTTGTTCAAGGGAATTTTATTTGGAATCCAACTGGGTTCTGTATAATTATATGGTAGAACGAGGTATTCATATTTACTAGTGTTTACAAAAAACCTTATTTTTGGCAATCTTTTCGGAAATTTCTACACCGGCATTAACATATCAAAATTTATTTTAAAAGTGAAATAGTTCGCCACTTTGCAATTTTTTAATATAGCGTGTACAAAATATTAAAATAAATACCATTTTGCTACTATACAGGTAATTTTAACAATTCAGTATGTCACCACATTTTATCCATTTTTTTGTTATTAAGTTTTTGTGTATTAAAATACAGAATCCATCGTAATTACGTTTGTACTTTTAATGAAACTTCTTCCAAAATTAAACAATTTTCATCTCCAAACAAACGCATTATTTAAGGATGTTCGAGTCTAATACGACTTATGCTAAGAATGACTTCGAAATGTGAGGATTGCTTAACCAAGAGATGTTAAGAACCCATATAAACTTTCAAGTCGATTCAGAACCCCTAATAACTCTCAATATAAGAAAGACAAAATTCACAGCTTTTTCTAATTTAACATGGTACCTTATGGGAGTCATCACTTCAAAGCTGTATAACTGTACTGTTACGGCTAAAAATTAAGTGAAAATTGCTACATTGACAATAAAACATTTATCCTTTCGATTGATTTAATAAAAATTATTATTGAGTACTTGCATCAAGAGATATAATGGATTGAATAACAATAGTTTGCATTTGTGAGATCAGCTGGATAAACTTGGCAACGTCGCTCTTCCTAAGCGCCTATTAAAGCAAGAGGCGAATACTGCCTACATTATTTCACTCATATGCGACGTTGTCAAACGTAGAAATAATACACTCGTCAAATTAGAGCGACACTTTGTAGCTAGTCAACTCGGCAACTTCCTGCAAAACATCCTCAAGGTTGCCCTTCAAATTACAAGGATGACAGTAAGGAATTCTCTCGTTAAACAGCGATATTGTATCAAATTGCTAATTGGCGTGGATAAGCGAATGAGCAAAAGTTGATGAATACAGCCTATGACGACAATGGTAATACGAATATTGAAGAAATATTAAAAGGTTTCGTAGAGAGGAAAGAATTGCATACTACTTAGATCACAGATGCTTAAATGAAGAGCACCCTGTATCGAAATGTTGGGTGGGATTCGCTGCAGGCTTTCGTGAAAGATGTTTGAACCTACCTGCGAGAGAAGCTCGCAGATTAATAATTAATTACGCATACTGGTGATGAAAATGATAATGGTGATAACAAATTCGTTCATTTCAATGTTTGCAGGCAACAAATCCCCCCCTCCCCAAATTTTCCATAATATGCATTTAAAGTCGAAACCATTTAATTCCACGATCCCTTTTTCGGTTTGATGCCCTCATCGATGCCGTTCAATTTAATTGAGATGCCCTGCGTTCCTTTCCCTTCTTTTCATTTTCTTAACGTTTAATGTTAGGGAATCTTTTAATTTCAATGTATATATATTCAAACCGGTGATTCGGGCGAATCAAAGTGACTCCGGAGGAGAGAACGACAACTCAACAAATTTAATTACATTAAAAGAAGAAAGATGGGAAAATTGGGTGTTTTTTCCTCCCGCGATCAGAGGAAAAAGAAAATGAAATCCTTCAGAGCTTAAGCCGAGGAGGCACTTCGTTAACGCAAAGCTATTGGCGGAAAGAGATGTAATTATAAGAAACGGGGATATTTATAAGAATTCGGCGGAAGATGAAAATATTCTCTTGCTCAGGAATTCTTTTGCTCGTGAAATAAATTAAAAATGTTCCTTCGATCTTGCTAATACGCATGTGTGATACTCTTGGAAGTTGAGAAAATGTATTCATCTTTTACAACGAATATTACTGATCCATTGCCATGCCGTATTGAAGATAAACAAATTACCTTAAAATTTGGTTTGTAATATAATTTGAGTAATATCCCCAAATCGTCTATCAATTTTCATTAATTAAATGAAAAATCGTCTCACAAGTAAATTTCTCCTTTTCTAATAACAAAAAAGAAACCGGTTTAACCATACTTAACATATGATACTTAAATTAGTACAAATCAAGTCACATATGAATAGACCAATTAAATTTTAATAATCGGTTTCAAATATACTCTGGGCGAATTTTAAAAGCGCATCAATATTAAACGCGATCATATGCTATTTTAATAAAAAGAACTGGAGTGGCTGTAGGGCGCAGGGGTCCCATGAGTAGTAATTACCGTCAATATCGAGAACAATCCATCAAGTAGCCTATTAATGAAATATCAATCTACCCCATCCACTCTCTCTCTTTATTTGTTGAAACCGTGGACGGTTCGATCAATATTGAGGGTTAAATAAATTGGCGAGCAACGTCAACAGCAGTGTCAATTTATATAAGGAATTTTTATTAGTAATTGTTAAATAATTTAATATGTTTTGATATCGATATACTACATTACCGTTCTAATGTAAATTAGAACCAGCGTTCAAAATATAAATGACTTAAAATTTGACTTAAAAAATGACCTGAATGGAATTCTTAACTGTCTACAAATGTTTTAAATGATAATTACCCTAAAATAGCATATTTTGAAAGTAGTAAATATATACTAAGTAGAAGGTAATAAGAACATATCACGAATGGAAGACATTAATTAAACATATAGAGCCCAGCAAGGCTACCCATGATACGATACCCGCACTTTACAGCTGCAGACGGTTTCTAGAATTTCTTTCGTGTCTGTTTAAGCAGCCTGTCGAATTTGACGCGAAAGAGAGAAGTAGTAAACAGGGTGCTTGATATAAGAGGAATAAGACATTTATAACTATTTATGGTTTTATGCATAAACGCATATTAAGGTTACTGTGGGTTTTAGCTTAAAATGCGTTTAGAATGTGTTTCAACAAGATAACGTTACCCCCTTATTAAAAATACATGGGACAAAACACTGTAGTGACGTTAATATGCGTTTATGAATAGGGCCATTAGTGCGCAAATGAAATATAATTGCAGACTTCTTAGGAGGACCCATCTTTATTTATTGTCACAATAAATAGTATACGTTCAAAGGATCATTATAGATTTTTTTTCTGTAGAAGCTAAAATAGACTTGAAGTTTTGTCTTCCTTAAAGTACGAGGCATGAGCTTCAAATGTGACATGAAAGACATAGAAATATGAACACAAAGACAAATATTGACGCCTAAAAGATTTATAGCATAAAAAATTCAGTAGAAGTACAGTTACAACATATAGGATCATAAGAACTACATTTTTCACTTTCATTTTATGATATGGGTATGTATGTCTATGTACATACATACCTAATTGTTTTGAACACGATTAAATTTTGATAGAGGAGACCATACAGAGGATCAAGATGAGTTCTGACCAATGTGCAGTACGGGATTTTGAAGACTCAAATGCTTGTGAGATCACTGATAACCCTCAATAAAGCCCAACATATTCATTGACCAGCTGACCACTACAGTTATATGAAAACTAAAGGTCAGAGAATCATCGAGAATTACCCCACGGTTATTAACCCAATTGATAAAGCCCATAATCTGCCCATAGATAGTACATTCAAATGTAATAGGATGATGAGATCAGATGAAGCGTATAACATGATATTTGTCAATATTTAAGTCCATATCATTTCTGGTGCACCAATTAGAGAATCTATCTAGATCATCCTGCAGCCCAGCGGCATCATCGACATCATGAACAGTTCGATACAACTTAAGATCATATCACTGATACAGATTAAATAATAAAGAACCCAAATCAAAACCCTGGGGAACTCTGGGTAATCATAAGAGTAATGGTGATGGGTTTTCACTATAAGACAAGGTAATCACCAATCCATCGCAACAAGTCTCTGAAACCATACGACCTATCGACCTATCGAAAGCCTTGGCAAAATCTGAATTAGACCCAGTCTACTTGATAACCCTTGTCAAGGGTTCCGGACAAAAAAAATCAATATAGGTAATCAGGTTCAGTTCAGATGAGCTGCCACATAAAAAACCAAACTGATATACTATGAAATGGTGTTATAGAAGATAACGTCCTGTAATCAGGAAATATCCCAGTATATAAAGACTTGTTAAAGATGTAAAATAAAGACTTGGTTAGTATGAAACTAGTTTCTTAGAAGAATATGGGGAATAGCAATAAGTCCCGGACCTTTTCTAACATCTAGCTTACTTAGCTTTTCGTAAATATCAGAAATGGGATAGTCATGGTAGTATAACCTTTGAGTCATATAGACTAAGGAAAAAAGACTTGGGAATAAATCAGCAACTTCAGTGCCTGAGGAAGCAACCGCATCACTCAATAATATTTTATCAGGCATTCTAGTGCCTGCTCTCTCACCAATAACAAAACTCCAGAAGGACAGCAGTAACCCCGATACCGACCTCAATACCACCGATATAATTTGAGAAGCTCTCTCATAACCTCTTTGTACATCATACAACATTCATATGGATCAGTCTTTATAAATCTTGTGTGCAATCCTCTTGTCGCAGACCAATTTCCTGAGCTGAGGGCTAAACCAGGAAGGGAAAGATCTCTTGGGGTACGTCTCAAGTGGCACAAGAGACTCCTTTACTGAATACAAAGTATCACAAAATATACAGTATCGCCCCAGTCCACAGTATTTCCATTGGCATATAGCAGTAAAAACCCAATTATGGAATTAGTGATAGTACTTTACCGTCCGAGTCTCATCAACGGCTGTCTTAATTTGTAAAGCCGTCTCAATTGGAGGATGATGGGCATTAGGAGGCAAAAGCACATCGGCCGACTCACACACGATAACTTCAGCAGGTCAAAAAATAAGACATGATAAGTTCAGCAGGTCAAAAAATAAGATCCAGAACATTAGTTACTATTGTTAGACGGAAACAGATTATGAAGTGCACATACATTGAAAACATCCAATAGCCTCAGCTTCAGCTGGTGAAGACCCATCAGATAGTGATCCAGACGAGCAGTAGTCCCCTACTTAACATTAGACGAGGGTGAGATATAGCCGGTACCAAGTATAAACTTATCATTATATCCATCGACAAGGACAAACGACTGCTCGACTGATGCATCAGAAGGCAATAGACTGACCGATATGTCCTTCTTGATTGCAATCAAGACACTTCCACTCCTACTGAATGGACTTGAGGGTGGTGTGCAACACTGAGCAATGCAATGCAATGCAGCATTCTTGATGTCGGTTGTAAGCCACGTTTCAGTAAAAGATTGCAAGATGGCACACAAGGAGGCACTCAAGTAAAGTTGAGAGAGTTTGGTTCATAGTTCTTTTACGTTTTGAAATATTTAATCATAAGACTTCTGGCTCATCAAAAATCCATCTCTAACAGTTTCGAGTTTACTTCTCTCAAGAGGGGTTTGATCGACATAAATAAAAATTTTACACCCCTACCATTCTTCCGTTCTGATCCTGCATTGGGTATTTTCCAGAACAACCTTAAGGGGGCGGTTGTCAATTTTATTCTTCCTGCCAGTGCTGAAATGCCTTGGAGACAATAACACTGGAGGAGGAGTCATCTTCAGTAAGGTTGAGAAGAGCCGAGCCTCGATCAGCATCTCTCACATCATAACTCGACTCAAGAAAATTGAAGAACGATAGGTTGTTAGCCCTCTTCTGCTGTTCGTGTATTTCATTCATGATATCATCGGCACCAAGATCGACCTTGCTGTTTTAAAACTTGGGCTACTGAGTTTACTCTTTCAACTGGTCCATTTCAGATCTAAACCTCTCGATCTGCCGGCACACAGTTAGGATGAAGGTAAACCATGGTTCCCTTCTGAACAACTGCTGTGTGCAGCTCAAGAGATGTACAACCTGGTCCAAGCCCCTGTAGTGTGCATAGTAACATTTCCTGGAAACACCTCCATTGATAACTTGAACAGTCGACGGCCTATCCGATACTGTCTTTTGCTTCGACCAGTCTAAAGTTGACTAAAAAACGCTATTATCAGATCTAACTTGACACTCGAATCTGGACTTGAATTCGTGTCACAATTTGTGTGCAAAGTAGTTTTATCTTCTATTACACCTTTTACATCCCCCTGAATTTACAGTCTAGTTTGAAACGTACTGGTCGTAAACACTTACTGCAAAGTTCTTGCTTTTTATTTTGATCATACTCGTACTCTTCAGCTAATGTTGAATCAAAAATGTTTTACTCCAATCACCGCTGCAAACAAAATAAGTTTTGCTAATGTTTCTAGTTATAGGTAACGACAACCTTTTGATAGGTATTTTGTTGTTTTGTACCTAGACCGGTTTGACTGTTTACTGGATATGCTGACATAAAGTATTGGTGTGTATTGCTTACAGAGTAAGGCATTTTCTTGTTAAGAAGTCTAAGCTCCGTTAAACATGGCAAATTTGTTCTTGTTAAATGAGATTTTTCAAAGCCGATAAATATTTATGAACGGTGCCTAATAAATTGAATCCATGTTTCTTGATGTACGTTAGGCATGTTGAACGAAACTTGATTAACGTGACAATTAACAGCAGTTCTTTGATTTTCAAATTGCTTTCTCAATAAATTGATCATGATTGTAAACTTAGTCACAGTGAAGTCTAACGTTTTAATCGAACTCACCGTGTCTTCTTTATAACATAACTTCGAATATAAAAATTTGTCGATGTCATTTAAATCGGATCTGTTGTGAACAATTGATTAAACATGTCTCTAAAACTATATGACTCGTTTTTTTCCATAATATATTGGTAGAGAACTAAATTTCAAAATTTAGCAACAATGTTCGACAACACTCCTATGAGTAGTCATTTCCTGACTTTGAAACTCAAATTTTTCAGTTTTTTTGATTGTCCATATGCTCTACCATGAGACATTTTGCTTGAGCAGTGACCGAGTAAAACCTTGATCCTGTTTGAATACATATGTTTTGTTCATCGCTCGATATGGGACTCTATTTTATTAAATTTCGTCTTCTATGCCATTTAACTTACATTTTATTTGAAAAACATCGTTAATTCCCGAGTTCAAAACTGCTTTAAATCGTTTTAATCTATCACAAATAACCATTCTATTGTACTTTAATTCGGGCTTTTCACTTTCAGATCGTTCATTCGAATTACGTGGCAATTTTGATGAAAGCCGATGCACAATGCCGCATATTTATTTCTTCGTGCAATACAACAAACGAAATAGGAGAATCCATACTAATCAATCTGAATCAATACGTTATAGGCAAAATGTAGGGTTTTCTTACAAGTTCATGGGTGCTTTAGTGAAATTCACCAAATAGTGACATGTATTCATGCAAACTACAATGTGAAACTAAATATACCTGCTTTGTGTGAGACCATGTGTATTTCTGAAGCATCTAATTACTCATACATGACATCCACCCGAGACATATTCTCCCTTGGATTCAAAACAGCAGCGACAGACCTCACCAATGTTGATCCCTATAAAATAAAAGAAAGTCTTAGCCGACCGACGTTTGAATGGTACAGCAATTAAATTATTAATAACAGATTATAATCCTAGCAGACCATTCGGTACTTAAAGTTATACTATATGTGTGTATAGTATAGTACCACTTCTCACAGCCCTACCCGTAGGGTTGAGAGACATACATGCGATTTTTTGACCATTCAACGACCTGCAAAAGTAAAACCACAATGGGTATATGGGGCCATACTTGTACTTCAGAGAGTCGTCGTCTTAAACCCCAAACAATCCAAATGCTCAGTACAAATAGCTAGGAGATATTCCAAGGATCACTAACAGATCTATCGAACCCCTCGGATCACGGGCCCAGCCTGGGCAATAGGCTTTCTAGCCAACTCATGTTGACAAGAATCAGGGTTCCTACATAAATCCATGAATCCTTCCTGTTTCAGGCCTGCACTTGTCTTTGCCTAGGCGCTCCACCAGAATTACCCCCATATATTCATTGCAGACGAACGTACGGTTATACTATTTAGCTAAATACTCGTAAGTACCACTCACCTTAGTATTTATTATCTTCCACTTATCATTTATTTTGGTTATCTGCTCGAAAGCGTCGCTTTTGTCGTAAATAAACCGCTCTTATGTGATTTACTGTAACCGGTCATTTGACGTCTGACAGACCAAGTTACTTAGTACATAGAAGTTGTCTTAACAAATCAAGGATCATAAAACGCGAAAATTGATTGATGAACAAAATCGTAAGTAACGTATCGATTTTACATATACAATTAATGTATTAGTAAAATAAATGTTATATTTATAATATGGTTGTTTAAAGAACGAACTCGGGTAATTTTCGCCCCGGGTCTTCTTTTTCGTAATGGCGTCGTGTCGCGGGCTTCGACGTTTACGCAAGTATTTTCGTGGCGAATTCCTGTCTCTGTCATTCTTAGGCTAAAACCATGAACCATGTACAGTTTAGAATAATCGCCATGATGACGTTTCGTGCGGGATTCAAGTTCCACGGAACAACTCATTGTTTTTACTCGTTCCGAGGCACTGCGAACCGTAAATTCTTTGTTCCGTGCATTGTGGAGTAAGAGACCTCTGCGCTCACTTGGAGTCTTGAGCAAGAAGACAATCTACCTTCAAGCAAGAAACATGATGGAAATGGACGACGACCCGGTATTCGATGAAGTCCAGACTCTCATCACGGATTCTCTGACTCACATACTGGGAGGGAAATCCTTCATGCCGGTTATCGCCAACGACTTGAACAAATGCATCTGCGAACTGATCCGACTCATGCTTTTCATGGCGTTTCCAACAATGAACTTCACAGTCGACAGCGTAATTTTCAAGAACAGTGGAAATCACGCAGAAACGCACCAAATGATTCTTGAGTACAGTCAGGTCTTAGACATGGATAGGACGCTCATTTGGCAATCTCAGGAGATCGTCTGCCTTGTCTGCGTCATCGAACAACAGGAGTAAGCAGCTGAGGAGAAGAACCGAGGACAGCTTCAAGAAAATTGTTTTGAATATGTATCAATATGGAGATACGATTTGTAATATATGTAAATTAGAATAACCCCTTGTTTTTTATTGTACTTGAATTAGTTTAAGAAAGGACGAAAGTTCCTTTAGAAATCCAAAATGGAGGCGACCATAAAAATCTAATATGAGAAAAATAAAAATAAGTCAACAATTTTTTTTTAATAAAGTCCAAGTTATCTGGATTATAGAGTAAGCTGTGAGAATGTCAGCATCTCTCATTGTAGGCGTTGAAATATTGGGTGAAGTTAAAAAAATCGACGACCTTTTGCTTTTGATGTCATTGCTTTTAATCATGATCTCGATACATTTTTTTTTGATTGTAGTAAATGGAATATAGATTGAGCAAAAATGTATTAGGATACCATGGTTCCCTGAATTAGGGGATGAAATGGGAGATAACTGGCTCCTACAGGGTGAAAACGGTGTATAAATTATAATAATATTGGTCAAAATGGGCCAAATTAATAAAAAGTGGTCTTTACTACTCATCTGTCTTACTATTTAAGATATGCTTTCTTGCCGTTTATGTAGTAAGCTTGAAGTACCAACTCTTCACAAGGGGTGAAACGTGGCACGTTTCCAACAAACTTAAGAAAAATTGTTTTATAGACGCTTTCAAGGAATGTATATCATACTAGGTATATTTCATATCTTGAAACAGCAAATGGGTAGGAAAAATCGCTCAAAACGTGAAGAGAGGCAAAAGGTCTAGTTTCGCGCATGGGCTCTAGAGATTCCGTTTTGCATTTTATACGTTCCTCGTCTTTTCACAATTGCACAAAAAGCTGTTTTGGTAGATAAAATTTAACAGCAGACGGACCAAAAAACTTTGTATAAAGTGATGGAAGATGATAGAAACCAAAAATATAGACAAATCTGAGCTTTTGGGGTTTTTTTAAACAATAAAAATGTAAACAAACGGGTAGTTTTTCCGTTTGTTCACCATAGTGTAAAAATTATTGACGGAAATGCAATACGTTGTACAAATTATTTATAGAGAATTAAAAGACTTTCAAAACGAGCGTTTCTAAAAGGTGATCCGAGCATTTTCACCGAGAAAACTCGGAAAGACCATTAAAATAGACCCTTTTTCAAAAATTCACAGCTTTGCCCAGTTTAAAGTTGAAGCGCTAATTTTTTGTTAAATGTTAGGTTATTATGTATACTTTAAGTTGGATGTTGTCAGATGAATAGTTTTTGCATAATTACGTTATTAATAATATATACCGAAATTTTGCAAAATTCGGCGTATTAACTGAGATAGGCCGATTTTAATTTTTTAAACGGTTTTTGAAAGAGGACATCAAATCCTACAATTTGACTATCTTGGATTTTCAGCAGTATAAAATGGTATACTGGCGCCCCCCATTCAGCTCGAAATGGGAAATCGCGCGTTTTTGGCAATGTTCAAGGCTATTTTCGCACTTTTTTCCAAACGTATATGAACATCCACGAGAGCCAAATTGTGGGTTTTGATATCCTTCTTAAAAAACCGTTCGAAAAATTAAAATCGGCCCATCTCAATTAATACGTCGAATTTTGCAAAATTTCGATATATGTCGATTTCCACGAAAAATCGTCCGAAAAGTGGCCACGAAATGCACAAAATTTAGATCCCTCGGCACAACTTCTGGAGTCGGTTTTTTTTCAAGTTTTGGGTCCTAGGAAATCATTGAAAATGGTGAACACGCGAAAGAATGCCCCCATGGGGGGTTTTCAGGCGAAAATGCACTTGTATTTTAATTCAAATTTTGCCGAATTCCAGGTTCCTGGGATCATGTGTATACCGGCCCCGGAGTTTCTTTATGGGGGTTTTTGGGCCGTGACTACATTTTTCGGTTGAATGAGATCATGTCAAGCCTCGTAGGAGGGAACCCGGGGGTGGAGGGCAAGGGCAAGGGTTGGGGGCGGAGAATTAGCGGTGACAATTACGCGGGTGGGTTGTGAGCCTCTGAGGGTTCAGAAAATGATCATCTGGGCCGCTTCGACAGCCGCTGAGTCCGTATTTGGACTTATCCTGGCCCTTGAGGGGGTGGAATCTGGGGGGAGGGGGGTGTCCGGCGAGTAGATTTTGAGCTCCCGGGGCTTCAAAGTATCTGTCTGTGGATTTAGAAGGCCGGTCATCTCATTTTTTGGGTTTAGTGGATCACCCGTACCTCCTTCAGGCTGAAATTGAAGGGGAGAGGGGTGGGGGGGGGGGTCATTTTATGTCTCCGATGCTCCCAGGATTGATTTTCATAAGGGGCGCCGATTCCATGTTTGGTATTCAACGGATCATGGCAACCCCCGCGCACCGCGAAAATCAAGTATTACAAGACTGAGTTTTCGTGATCTCCATTCTTGTCTCAACGATTCCAGGGTTTCGAAATAATATCTCACAATTATTTTCCTGGAAACCATAAAAATAAAAATAGACACATTTGCATGCCTTTTGAAAACTCCTGGACTCGAAGGTATGTAAACAAAGCATAAGGGCCCTGATATCATTATTTTCATCACAAAAACTGTTTTGTTTTGAATTTTTCCATTTTTCTCCGCCCCCAACCCTTGCCCTTGCCCTCCACCCCCGGGTTCCCTCCTACGAGGCTTGACATGATCTCATTCAACCGAAAAATGTAGTCACGGCCCAAAAACCCCCATAAAGAAACTCCGGGGCCGGTATACACATGATCCCAGGAACCGGGAATTCGGCAAAATTTGAATTAAAATACAAGTGCATTTTCGCCTGAAAACCCCCCATGGGGGCATTCTGTCGCGTGTTCACCATTTTCAATGATTTCCTAGGACCCAAAACTTGAAAAAAAAACCGACTCCAGAAGTTGTGCCGAGGGATCTAAATTTTGTGCATTTCGTGGCCACTTTTCGGACGATTTTTCATGGAAATCGACATATACTGTTAATAACGTGACTGTGCAAAAATCATTCATCCGACAGCATCCAACTCTTGCATGCTTAAAGTATACATAATAACCTAACATTTCACAAAAAATTAGAGTTTCAACTGTAAACTGGACAATGCTGTGAATTTTTGAAAAAGGGTCCATTTTGACGGTTTTTCCAAGTTTTCTCGGTGAAAAATGCTCCCATCATCTTTTAGAAACGCTCAATTAAAACGTCTTTTAATCCTCTACAAATCGTCTGTACAACGTATCGCACTTCCGTCAATAATTTTCACGCTATGGTGAAAAACCGGTAAAACGACCTATTTTTTTAAATTTTTATTGTTTAAAAAAAAACGCAAAAGCTCAGATTTGTCTAGATTTTCGATTTTTATCATTTTCGATCCATTTTAAACAAAGCTTTTTTTATCCGTCTGCTGTTAAATTTCATCAACCGAAAAATACTTTATAAACTAGGCTATTACTCGTTTCTCAAAGCGAAAAAACTCCGCTTACAACTTTCGTGCATGAACGGTCAAGCTCAATTATTTTTCTAGGTGTAACTCCATTACATTATCTATATAGGAATATCCAACAGAATGCGTACAGTTAGTGACAAGAAAGAAAAGAGGGCGGAACAAATTAGTTCATGACGTATGTACCAATAAACTTCAAGGCGCATCACAAGACACCCACCATAAGGAAAGCGCAAAGCGTCCATAAGCGTGCTTCTAACATTTTTTGATGCTCTTCCAGAGGTTTCTTCATATAGCCTTTCATAAAGCCTTTCAGGCTTTACTCTGCCGTCGAGGCCTACGCGGGTCATCTCTTCGACGGTCATCTTTCGGATCAGGAGCACTATACGAAAGACAACGGTACTAAACAGCAAGAAACGTTAACCCCCCTTTACCAGAGACGACAATCAGCTTAACGCTAGAATAAAAAACGGACCCTCGAGCTTACTCCCATAAATCTCCGTCCACGACTGAGCCCTACAGACGGCGGCGACGTCCCGGAGCAAATAAACCGGAGCAAAAACCGCACCGACGATACATTTAAATGCGAAAATAAAATTCACTAACGAACACATTAAAAGTTTCGTAGTGCCGAGCGAGGAGGAGAGAAGAGGAGCGACGCGCTAGAGGGAAATTTCCCATGGGGAAATTCCTACGTGGTTTTACAGCTGATATTCACTCGATGACGGAAGGTGTTCCCATCGTGGAAACCGTGCTCGGGTATCGGCTTAAAGAAATTGGGAAAGTGCTAGAAGGAAAGAGGAAAAAATAGGAGTTCGAGTGCATGGAGTTTGCAGCTCGTTTGCATGCACGTTTTCGAGCACGTTCTCCACGTTAAGAGGGGGATTTCCGTAATGGAAAGCTTTTTTAGGGAGACACATGAACGTTTTGCTGGAAAGCGCGACGTTCATGCATATGAACAACATTGTATTCTGGTGGAACGATCACACGTCAGGCAGCAACGAGGTTTGAAAGTGAAAATTTCGATTCGCCCACATTCAAAATAGGGAATCAAAAATCATCACTGTTTGCCAAAAGTAAAGGATATCAAGTAATAAGGGAATAAATTAAATGAAATAGATATCCTGGTGGAGCAAGAAAGTGAAGACAGGAGGAAAATCTGGCTTGGAGAACATTTTGTGGAACAAATAAGAACCATATGAAAATGGCACGTACTGGTAGGGAAAACAATGAGAAAGTTGACTCAAAGTTAAAGAAGTGTTACTACTTGCTCCTTTTGAATCACTCGCTTTAACAACATTACCATTTTAATATTTTCAGGAAATTAAGGCGGCTCTTCTAATTGCAGGAAAAATGGCGTCGTTTAACAATGCGAATTTCATCTTGAAGAATTGGGAAACCCTGGTATTTGAAGTATTCCATAACGATAAGGATAATATTTAACAGATAGTTGAATTTAACCGGAGCTCAGAATGTGTATACTATATGTAATCAGTGCAATAGGGGCATGTTCTAATTGCAGGAAAAATGGCGTCGTTTAACAACTCAAATTTCGTCTTGATTGCGTAAATTGAATTTTAAAGGATTAGCGAAATCCGCCATTTAAAATATTCCGTAACGACAGGCGTAATAGTTAACCCACCGTTGAATTTAACCGGAGGTTAGAATGTGTATCACTACATGTATTCAGTGTAATAGCAGCACGTTCTAATTGCATGGAAAATGGCGTCGTTTAACAATGTAAATCTCGTTTTGATTGCCTAAATCAAATTTTAAAGATTTAGTAAAACCCGACATTTGAAATATTCGGTAACGACAGATGTAATATTTAACCGACAGTTAAATTTAACCGGAGGTTAGAATGTGTATCATTCTGTAATCACTGTAAATCTGTAATCATATGTAATCAGTGCAATAGAAGCACGTTCTAATTGCAGGAAAAATGGCGTCGTTTAAGAATGTAAATTTCGTCTTGATTGATTAAATCAAATTTTAAAGAATTAGCAAAACACGGCATTTCAAATATTTCATAACGACAGATGTAATATTTAACCGACAGTTAAATTCAACCAGAGGTTAAAATGTATATGATTATATGTAACCAGTGCAATAGAAGCACTTCTAATTGCAAAAAACATGGCGTCGTTTAAGAATGCAAATTTCGTCTTGATTGATTAAATCAAATTTTAAAGAATTAGCGAATCTCACCATTTCAAATACTTCACTACGTCAGGCGTAATATTTAACAGACAGCTGAATTTAACCGGTGGTTAGAATGTGTATTACTATATGTAATCAGTGCGATAGAAGCACATCCTAATTGCAGAAAAATGGCGTCGTTCAGGAATCCAAATTTCGTCTTGACTGATTAAATCAAATTTTATAGAATTAGCGAATTCCACCATTTCAAATATTCCACTACGTCAGGCGTAATATTTAACTGACAGCTGAATTTAATCGGTGGTTAGAATGTGTATTACTATATGTAATCAGTGCAATAGAAGCACATTCTAATTGCAGAAAAATGGCGTCGTTCAGGAATCCAAATTTCGTCTTGACTGATTAAATCAAATTTTATAGAAATAGCGAATTCCACCATTTCAAATATTGCACTACGTCAGGCGTAATATTTAACTGACAGCTGAATTTAACCGGTGGTTAGAATGTGTATTACTATATGTAATCAGTGCGATAGAAGCACATTCTAATTGCAGAAAAATGGCGTCATTCAGGAATCCAAATTTCGTCTTGACTGATTAAATCAAATTTTATAGAAATAGCGAATTCCACCATTTCAAATATTGCACTACGTCAGGCGTAATATTTAACTGACAGCTGAATTTAACCGGTGGTTAGAATGTGTATTACTATATGTAATCAGTGCGATAGAAGCACATTCTAATTGCAGAAAAATGGCGTCATTCAGGAATCCAAATTTCGTCTTGACTGATTAAATCAAATTTTATAGAAATAGCGAATTCCACCATTTCAAATATTGCACTACGTCAGGCGTAATATTTAACTGACAGCTGAATTTAACCGGTGGTTAGAATGTGTATTACTATATGTAATCAGTGCGATAGAAGCACATTCTAATTGCAGAAAAATGGCGTCATTCAGGAATCCAAATTTCGTCTTGACTGATTAAATCAAATTTTATAGAATTAGCGAATTCCACCATTTCAAATATTCCACTACGTCAGGCGTAATATTTAACTGACAGCTGAATTTAATCGGTGGTTAGAATGTGTATTACTATATGTAATCGGTGCAATAGAAGCATATTCTAATTGCAGAAAAATGGCGTTGTTCAGGAATCCAAATTTCGTCTTGACTGATTAAATCAAATTTTATAGAATTAGCGAATTCCACCATTTCAAATATTCCACTACGTCAGGCGTAATATTTAACTGACAGCTGAATTTAACCGGTGGTTAGAATGTGTATTACTATATGTAATCAGTGCAATAGAAGCACATTCTAATTGCAGAAAAATGGCGTCGTTTAGGAGTCCAAATTTCGTCTTGACTGATTAAATCAAATTTTATAGAATTAGCGAATTCCACCATTTCAAATATTCCACTACGTCAGGCGTAATATTTAACTGACAGCTGAATTTAACCGGAGGTCAGAATTTGTATCACTATATGTAATCTGTGCAACAGGAGCACGTTCTAATAGCAGCAAAAATAACGTCGTTTAACGAGGCGAATTTCGTCTTGCTTGCGTAAATTAAATTAAAAAGATTATTAAAACCCGCCATTTGAAATATTCCGTAACGACATGTGTAGTATTTAACAGATAGCTGAATTTAACCGGAGGTCAGAATGTGTTTCATTATACGTAATCAGTGCAATAGATGCACGTTCTAATTGCAGGAAAATGGCGTCTTTTAACAATGCAAATTTCGTCTTAATTGCGTAAATCAAATTTTACAGAATTAGAAAACCCGGCATTTGAAATATTTCATAACGACAGACGTAATATTTAACTGACAGTTGAATTTAACCGGAGGTTAGAATGTTTATCACTATATGTAATCAGTGTAATAGGAGCACGTTTTAATTGCATGAAAAATGGTGCCGTTTAACAATGTAAATACGTTTTGTTTGCGTAAGTTACATCCCACGACCTGCACGACTCAGCACCTCAACGCCCGATTCAAGGAAGCTAGAAGATAATATTTAATTGTTTTTGCTGACATGTGTATTTTCTTAATCTCGTTGCTTTACGCCGTTTACATTCATTCTCATTCTCATTTTCGCCGGCAAACTGTAAGCATCGCGCTTTAAACAAATAAATTTTTTTTAAAAAGACCGTTTCCGAGTCTCCGAAGTTAATTGGCGCAGTCAGTAGGATTCAAGTCCCATCGATTCATCGCGAATTCGTTGTGAGTGTCAACTCTTAAGGACTGCATAGGATCCACGAAGAAGGGACATCGGAGAAACGATCGGGACCAGAGTACGGGAGCCATCCACAAACCGGTGAGCCATCCTTTATCTTCCCAACCTTAAGGCGAAAATTTGAATCACGATCAATGCATATGATCAAACTTTAAGTTGAATTGTTACCAATTGCGTTTCAAAATTTCGTCAAGGCATATGACATTTTTTGAGACATACAATTAGAAATAACGTAGTACAATTAAGAGACAAAGTAATAAGTTGAAAATGAATGCAGGAAATGCTCCAAACGCTCCGGCAGGCGCTGCCGAGAGACAAGTTAATTATCAGTTACTTAGATTATATATAGATACTATACCTAATTTTAGTGGAAACGACGACTACACATTAGAAGTTTTTCTTGATCATTGTGACTCATTGATAAACACCTACAGAAATCAATTAAACCCTAATGACCCATTAAATGCTTTTTTAATTAGAGCGATCATTAGTAAACTTAATGGTAAAGCTTTAATGTTGATAGGTAGTAGACCCGAAATTAGAACTTGGGATCACCTTAAAGCTTTACTCCGGCTCAGTTTTGGAGACCAGAGAAATTTGGATTGTTTAGTTCAAGAACTAATCGTTTTAAGACCTTACAAAAACGAATCATTTTCCCAATTCGGTCAAAGAATTCAGAAAAGTAGAAGTGCCATTGCTTCAAAATTAATGTCGATGAACCTCACCGCCGCAGAACTCGCTTTCAAAATTTCTAACTACGATGAACTTTCTTTAAAAACGTATATCCGTGGACTTTCGGGAAGAATTCAAGACATGGTTAGACTTAGAAACCCTAATACGTTAGAATTAGCGATTTCGTATGTTTTAGAAGAGGAGAATTTCCTTCATAATCAAAGACAAGCAGGTTTTGCACCAGAACCACCTCAAGATCACAAATCTACGTACAGACCGCCCACTCATATTAATCCATCTAATCATTTTGTTAGGCCAAACGTTCCTCGATATCCGGTCATTAACCAAAATCCAATTCCGACTTTTCAGAGACCGTATATAATGAATCCACCGACTCATTTCACGAATCAAAATTCCCTCACAACCTATTAATATCCAGCCAAAGCCGAATTATCAACAACCCAGATTTTTCTCTAATCGCGAAGTTTTTGGACCCCCTCGAGACGTATTTAAACCAACCGGTATAGTACCCCAAAACAAACCGGAACCAATGTCCATCTCAACAAGAAACACTTCCATTCAAAAACCGAACAACCAAAATTTTTCTGCTAACAAAATTTATAATATCGAGACGAATGATCCTTATTCTAATGCTTTTGTACAATTCGATAATGCTTTTGAAAACTACAACTACTCTGAAAATCCTGAAATTAATTCCGAACAATATGGTAACACCCCACAAATTGCCGACTATCATTTTGATAGCTATTCATATGATCAAAATTATCAAATTTCCGATAATCCATCAGACGAATGTCAAGGTACAGATTCGACTATTGCCGATAGAAATGGAGAGCAAAATTTTTGTCAGGCTCCGACCCCACCGAACGCGACTTAATAATTCTTAATCATCTTCAAAACGATTTACCTTATATTTACATTCCCGAACTTGACGCAAAATTTCTACTTGACACCGGAAGTACTCGCAGTTTGATTAGTAACAAATTGGCACACAAATTTTACAAAAACAAAATATATAAAGAAGATTTTCATATTCAAACTTCCCATGATGTCAGTTTGCACAATGAAGTTGCGATTATACAAATATTCAGCATTTTTAATACAAATGAAACTCATAAATTTTTTATTTTTGACTTTAACGCGAAATATGATGGACTTATTGGAATGGATCTTTTATATCAATTGCAGGCCGTAATTGATATAAAGCAGAAGTTACTCATAACACCACTAGCATTAGTACCACTCTATTTTGACAATAATCAGTCAAATTCCTCTTTCATGATTTCTAATTTTAATCATAAGATAAAAATTTTACCCAAAACTCAACAAATAGTCAAACTTCCAGTTCGCCCTGAGAACGGAATACGTAAAATAGTTTACAAAAAGGGTAGACTGAATACCAACGCAGATGCTTTATCTAGAATTCAAATTAACACTCATGAAACCGAATCGATAATAAACAATCCCGGCGACATTAATGAAAACATTCAAGATTATGTTAGGGAACTCTTGACTAATCCGGAACTACCAGAATTAAACGAATCCGACTTATCTCTCTTGCAAAACGAAGACACAAATTCGAAAATAAATGTTATCTCTGATGTACAAATTCAACCCCCTGTAATATGTCAAACCAACCCTGAATCCTCAGACGATCAAACACCTCATTCTCTCTCAATAAACTTAGCTAACAACGGAATCCAGATTCTAGACGATATCGTAAATTCAAAACCAAATCAGATACATGTTTTCGAGAATAAATCAAAAAATCTATTAGTTAAACAAGAGAATTTTGGTTCACAAAAGGTACTTATCGCCAAGCTACCATTACAAGATAATGAGACGTTAATTTTCGACCTCTTGAAAAATTATTTGAAACCAACAACTTCTTACTACATTTTCTTCGACGATGTTAAATTCATTCCAAATTTCTCTAAAGTTTATTCAGAAAAATTTGACGTTCGTACTTTGAAATTAATCCGTTGCACTAAACTGGTCAACACGATTAATGACCTCGAAGAACAAATTTTTCTCATAAAGGCTCATCATGAAGGTAAGACTAATCACCGTGGCATTGTAGAAACGTTTCAATACTTAAAAAGAAACTATTATTGGCCAAAAATGAAAGAAACAATAACAACATTTATAAATTCATGCGACATTTGTCAAAGAGCGAAATATTCTCGTCATAAACCTTATGTCCCATTATCTCTAACTGAAACTCCATCTAAACCTTTTGAATTGCTACATATAGACACTTTTATTTTTAATGCAAAAATCTATCTCACCCTAGTGGACTCTTTCTCGAAATTTGCCCAAGCAATACCTATAACCGGAAAAACCGCTATTCACATATGTGATGCACTATCTAAACATTTTGCAAGTTTTGGTACCCCTCAAAAAATTGTCGTAGATAGCGGACGTGAATTCAACAACGATACAGTAAAAGAATTATTAAATCTACACAAAATTAAAGTACATTTCACGACACCTGGTCACCATGAATCTAATAGTATTGTCGAACGTTTTCATTCCACGCTCATTGAACATTTGAGAATTTTAAAAGAAAAACATCCTAACGAAAACGATCTGATTAATTATGCGGTATTAGGATATAATAGTTCAATACACAGTTCCACCGGCTTCACACCATTTGAGCTAGTATTTGGTCATACAAATTCCCGAAACCCTGAAGAAATATTCACAACTAAAGAATTGTTTTCAAATTACGTACAAAATCATAAACAGAAATTAACAGACGTTTTTTTTTCCTACATGAAATTAATTTGGGAAAATTAGAATCCGTAATAGAGAATCTAATAAGTGCATACGAAGCATTAAAGTTATCAGTCTCCAATACACAACTAATCCTCTTAAACAGCTTATACAATCATTATGAACATCTAAAACCTCTCGTAGACGAAATCTCCCTGAAGTTCAAAAACATTAAACCTGAACAAAACTTCAGAACTAAACGCGGCCTAATAAATTTAGGTGGTACGGTTCAAAAATGGCTATTTGGCACCCTTGACGCTAAAGACGGTGAAAGATACGACAAAACTATAGATATCTTAAAACGAAATCAACAAAGACTTGTATCAGAAATGAACATCCAAATTTCCTTGTCCAAGCACCTTTCGGAGAAATATTCAAATACTTTAGAAACCATAATTCAAAATCAAGAAAAACTGTCTAAATACGCTAACGACTATCAAGAACAAATATATAACATCTCCAATCAGTTTTATAGATATTCAGTGTATTTAGGTAATCTAAACGAATTGTTTTTAAACGCACATTTAATCATCACCTTTTTGGATAACTTGGAAAATGCTATAACGTTCGCAAATCTGCATGTAATCCATCCTGATATTTTAACGATCCCGAACTTAAAGGATATGTTAAAAGAACTTCAGTCCTTCTACAATAAAGAAGAGATTTTAAATGTAAATTTACATTCCTGGTATTCTATAATTAAATCAAATTGTTATTATCGCAAAGATAAAATAATTTTCGCCTTAGAGATTCCTATATTTCACCATAAGATCTATCAGTACTTTCATCTCCTACCAATACCAACAATCAAAAACACAATTATCATTCCACCGAAACCTTATCTGGCTCTAGAAGAAAAAACCTTCCAATACATGGATGAAAAATGTACGCTCATAGAAACCACCCACGTCTGTTACCACGAAGAACTTAAATTTGTCAACGCGAACGACTGCATAACATCTCTCATCCAAGATGGACCTGCCCACTGTCAAGAATTTCCCATCGAACCACCAATACTCATCTTTAACAAAATTAACGATGAATATATGATCGTCGTGAGCCAAAAGGAAATACGGATGAAGTCACAGTGCCCTGATGAAGAAACCATCACCGTGCAAGGCAACGTCTTATTACACATCCCATGGAATTGCAGCATCCTATATGGCACAATGAAATTTGGTAATAGCCAATCCTCCACCACCGAAAAACCGATGATATTGCCAAAAATCAATCACCAATCAACAATCGTCGAAATAAAGAAGAGGGAACCACTTCGGATAAATGACATCCCCTTAGAGGAATTACACCGCCTTTCGAAACAAATCGAAGCCACCAGCAGCCTGTCACTTGAAGATACCAACCCGAAAACTACCACCTGGCTATCCTGGACCAGTCTGATAACAATATTGATCTTGATAGCAGTTCTCGCCGGATCTAAACTCAAGAAGATAATCCAACAAGCCATTGATCATCAAATCAATCCAAGCGATCAACCTCCTTCGGTCCTTTTCCAGCCCGAAGTCGAAGCTTAGGGGGGAGGAGTTACATCCCACGACCTGCACGACTCAGCACCTCAACGCCCGATTCAAGGAAGCTAGAAGATAATATTTAATTGTTTTTGCTGACATGTGTATTTTCTTAATCTCGTTGCTTTACGCCGTTTACATTCATTCTCATTCTCATTTTCGCCGGCAAACTGTAAGCATCGCGCTTTAAACAAATAAATTTTTTTTAAAAAGACCGTTTCCGAGTCTCCGAAGTTAATTCGTAAATCAAATTTTAAAAGGTTAAAGAAACGCGTCATTTGAAATATTTCATAACGACAGGCGTAATATTTAATCGACCGATGAATTAAATCGTAGGTAAAAACAATATAAAATTCGTCTTGATTGCGTAAATCGAATTTTAAAAGGACAGTAAAGCCCGGCATTTGAAATATTCCATAACGACAGGTGTAATATTTAACCGATAGTTGAATGTAACCGGAGGTTAGAATGTGTATTCAGTGCAACAGGAATACGTTCTTAATTCAGGAAAAATGGCGTTAACACTGCACATTTCATTCTGATTGCGCAAATCAAATTTCCAAACCCGGTATTTAAATACTGTAGAAATAATAGTGAAATCGAAAGGGAACAAAGGAAAGGAAATCACTATTTTAACAGCCTGCGGCAATTACGTAATAAAGAGGTGTGGAGGTGCCACCCTCATAACATACTTCTAACATATTAAACTCCTCGTTTGAAATTCCTAAGAATATGTTTTACCGTCTTTTACAAAAAACTATTTTAAATTTTTACAATAACGCAATAACGTGCAACTTACGCCCAAAGGCGTAAATCAAGGGCAATTCCAAAATGGTGTGTTCTTTATAAATGTTTGAATTCAAAATGAATCCATTTAAACCAAACAAAGCAAATTGAATTTAGTAGCGTAATAGTAGTAGGAGTGTATTTTCATGAAAAAAGTAAAAGCTTAACAATTCCAATTGACATGTTTAGTACGTAAAATTCTTTAATCCATAATTAAATACACCTCGTTTCATTTAATGCTAAAATGATAATCACTGCTTAAAGAAACACAAATGTGTCCATATTTCATTCTTATAGCATCTAGAAGTAAAACTTTTCACATATAATCGATAATCTTCAAAAATCTCGATTGACTTTCATGAGGTGCAGGCACATCAGTAAATGCGCTTAAAAGCAGTTCAACGCAGTAAAAGTGCTTCCCCCTTTTGGTTTCGAAAATATAAAGATTCCAACGAATCCTAATGTCAGCTTTACAATAAAAAGAAGATCATTCTTATTATTAATCATCATTCATTATCTAATTGAAAAATTTTTTATTGTTGTTTTATGTTTGAAAAATTTATGTATAGTATTGTCTTTGTATGTATATAAATGGATTTATAAAAAAAATTATCTGGACCATTACGTACAAAGAACTTAGTTAACAACAAGGATAATTTAAGTATTTAATAAATAATTTAAATTTAATTCAGGATTTAAAACTGAAGCCAATAAGAATTTAATAACTAAAATTTGATAATTTTGACTGTGCTTCAAAGTTTGCTGTCTATGAATTAAAAATATGAAGTAGACATTAAAATTAATTAAAAAAAAATATAATTAAATGACTTTTTGAAGATTCTCTCCTTCACTTATTAGGTTCATTCATTAAGTATCAATAGAAAAATACAAACAAAAGTATCCCGTGGAATTGATAATAGATATAAATACTACGCCCGTTCTATTGTTTTAATCACGTACGGAAAATATATTTTTTAAAAATGAAATTGCGACGAATTTTTAATAAGTTGCATATAAATAAGTATTCTTCATTAAATACTAATTTCAATCAATCTTAATTCTCAAAAATCGGATTGTTTTCAATACATTTTATAACCAATTAAAATTTTAAACTTAATTGATTAGTATTAAAAATCTGTTTAGAAATCATTAAAAATTATCCGTTTTTTTGAGGTTCAAAATTACCTAAATTCAATATTTAATGAAAAATCCAAATTTGTACTATAGGTGTAAAAAAATCCTCGCAATTTGTTTTTCAAAAAATTAATTTTTCAAACGTGATTAAAACAATCGACTTCTTGCAGTGCGACCGTCGACCTACAACATCTGGCATATCTCACTATATATAGCACCGTGAATATAGTATACATGTTATATGTACAGTGCTATAGAGCGTATATATAGATATAGAAATTGTATAGGAAAATTCGTTTTTTGTCATTTACTACCCTTAAAAATTAAAATTTTGCAAAATCCTTTCTTAGTGCACCCCCATACTATGATACAAAGCTACCTTTAAAATTTCAAGTCGCTACCTATAATAGTTTTGGCTGTACCTTGATTATGAGTCAGTCAGTCATCTTCTTTTATATATAGAGATGGTCTACATAAATTTTTTTCAGAGACAATTCTACATATAAATTTTTCAAACATAAAATGATAATAAAAAAATTTTTCAATTAGACAATGAATGGTGATTAGTAATAAGAATGAGAATAAGAGAAAAATAAAAAAGAATCGGGGTATAATTATCAGGAATTAAAATTGCCCGGGCGAAGCCTTGACGGGGCGTGCTAGAATAGTATACGTGTTATATGTACAGTGCTGTAGAGCGTGTATATATATATATATATATATATATATATATATATATATATATACATACAATTATATATGAAACTTCGTTTTTTATCATTTTCTCGCCTTAAAAATTAAAATTTTGCAAAATCCTTTCTTAGTGCACCCTTGTACTATGATACAAAGTTACCTATAAAATTTCAAGTCGCTACCTATAATAGTTTTGGCTGTACGTTGACTATGAATCAGTCAGTCAGTCAGGACATCTTTTTTATATATAATATATAGATTCAGATAGATAGTTCTGATATTCAGATAGATAGTTCTGATATTCAGATAGATAATTCTGAGATATTAGAGTTGGCTTACCGAAGTGCACATCGAGTCGTTTGTATCGATATTCGATGAAGCTGAGCGAGGTTCGCACGTACATACGTAGGTATATATTATCGAATCTCCCACGTCTCCTTTTCCCTCATCAGCAGGAGCAGGAGCAGCGGCAGCGGAGGCGTACCTCAACCGGTCCTCATCCAGTTTCTCTTCGCTTTGATGCGAACCGTGTTTGTAAACAGAGCTGGCGGTGACGCGGCTTGAAATTGCTTCTGTGTGTTGTTTGCAAATAATGCCAATTTCGATGATTATGTTATTGTATGTGTATAACCCGCTGCTCGCGCCGCTACTTGGGGGAGAACACGACCGATCCGCGGGAACGGAGAGGGGGTGTTATTAACGAAATTAATTCCATTGTTTTCCGCGGGAACAATCCACGTACAACCGGGGGTAAAGTATGGAAATATTCGCGGATACGTCCTACCTAGTCGAGCTTCGTACGGGAACGTCCTAACTGACGTAAGCGAATTTTAAAGCACACACAAATACATACTGAATATAATTGGTATACAAAAAGGGAAAAAAGTGTGCTATTGTTCAGTCCATTATTTTCAGCGAAAGTCTACATGGGTAAAACATTATTGAACAAAGGCGAGTAGCTGTTAATGAGCTCGGTAATAAGACACCAATTCTCAATAACATCGTAGAGTTCATTCAACAGGAAATATAAAATGAGCATGAGTGTGACCGAGTACTGAAGCTTGCTTTTATAAAACAAAACATAAATGAAAATGAAATATAAGTTGTCTAATAGAATCTGTACAAGTGTCAACTATAAATTCGTTAGTTGCACCGACTATCGTTTATTGTCATGAATTTTTCCAAAGCTGAGCTATATAGCTCCCTACTTCTCCCTCTATATATAAATCTCCTCCGCGATTCTTGTTGTGGTTTTCTCTTCCTCTCGTCCAGGTGGTCCTGCTGTCCTCTGCTTCTGGTTTCCTCTTCGTGGTATCGCCCTCCTTGGTCCTTCCTAGGTGCCTAGTCCTCCGTCATCGCCGTCTTGGGTCTATTCCGCCTTGATGGTGCGTCCTCGTCGTAGTCCATCGCCTTCCTAATGAGTGGGTTCCTGTGCTCCATCGCCTTGGTGATCGTCCTTCTCGTCCTCTCCTTGATGGTCCTCTTCAGCTGTTCAATTCGCAGATCCCGTCGTAGTTGTTCGTTCCTCATGTACCATGGTGCGTCCCTCATCCTCCTCATGGCTTGGTTTTGTATCCTTTCTAGTCTCTCCATGTGTGTCCTCGCTGCTTGTCCCTATGCTGCTGTCCCGTACGTCATGATCGGTCGAATTCCTGCCAGGTAGATCCTCCTCTTCGTCTCCAGTTTCAGCATGCTCCGTCGTCCAATGAGTGGTCCTAGTCTGCTCAGTCGGTCCTTCGCCTTCTTCTCGGTCTCCTTGATATGTTTCCTCCATGTTAGTCCTCTGTCGATGTGGATTCCTAGATACTTCACGTCTTCCTTCCAGTCCAGTTCCATGTCCCTCATCCAGATTTTTGTCTTTGGTCGTCTCGTCTTCGGTCCTATGTAGATTGCCTCGGTCTTCTCCGCGTTGATCTTGATTTTCCACTTCGTCGCCCATTCGTCCATCTGGTCCGCTTCTCGATGTAGGTACGCCGCCGCCTTGTCTGGTTGCATCGATGTCGCTGCCTTCGCCGTGTCGTCCGCGTAGATGTAAGTCCTGGTGTTGCTGTTCCCTCGTCCAATTGGTATGTCGTTGGTGTAGATGTTGTACAGAACCGGTGATAATACCGATCCTTGGTATCCTTGGAAAATCAAGGGAATGATTATGGGACGCTCATAGGTACAACCCAATGCTCCGATTTTGAGTATTTAATTACTCCCTCCCTTTTCCGAACAACATATACTAATTATACTATCCAGCTTTAACTATTTCTTTTTTCTAGGAGATGGACACTGTCGCCAAAAAATAATTTCAAATAGCACCTTTTTAGCGCCCTTTTTAGCTAACTTTAGCATGGGGAAAACCGCATGGTCGGCGAGAGATGGACTCGTGGTAGGCAAGAGGGGGTGAGGGAAGGCGAACGTCGTCGGGTCGACGGCAGATGCGAGAAGTGGAAAATGGGATCCGCGCGGTGTGCCCAAAGAGAGAGAGACAGGCGACTTAAGGAAAATAGTTAGAGGAAAGTTCGATGAAAATTTGAAAACCGAGTCCACTAAGGGGTGTAAAAATCAAAAGTAGGAAAGGTAATGAGGTATCTTAATGTTTGAGAGGAGCACTTTTGTTGCCCCGAACAGCTTCCTTGAACGAGTATCTTTTCCTGGCGAGCGAACCCCGTCGCCTAGCGAAAAGGCGAACGCCCTGTGTGATACGTGACTTAGTGGCGTATTCTTAAGGCCGTAAGGTACGTTTGTAATTATCTTATTGACAGGTATAAACAATGCTCAAGGCAAAACGGAAAAACCGCATGCTCGGCGAGAGATGGACTCGTAGTAGGTAAGAGGGGGTGAGGAAAGGCGAACTTCGTCAGGTTAACTATATACAACTGTCCCATTTCCGAGATTCTTGGTAATTGTAAAATTACTTTCACAAGCATTATAATCGTGTTGCTGATGAGTAAACTGTATAAATCGAGAAGTGCTTCAATAAAATAATTTTCCACCCCACAAATAAAGTAGAAAGTCCCTTATACTCATATTAATACCACCTAACTATCAGCGAGACTCCAGGAGACCCATTGTAGTATTCGATAATTGTCTCAACCTACCTCTCTCAGGCCTTTTTGCAATGGATTCGGATGATTCCGTTTTATCCTTATTCCATTCGGGGCATTTGTCGAAAAGTTTATCTTTGAGCTCCCGCTGGCGATACGTAGGTGGGGAATACGGAGAGTAAAGCGAAAGAATTGCGACGGGATCCTTTAATTGGAGAAGTTCGACGAAAAGCATCTCATTAGAAAGTCGGAGGGAGAATTTGTGGAATCAGAGGTGAATGGAATTAAATAGTTGCACCGTTGGAAATGGGGGATATCCGCGGGAATCGTGGATTCCTATGGTACTTAATGCTTGATGTTAAATTTTACAACATTTTCCAATATTTCCTTTGTTAGAAGTATTACATAACAAACAAACACTTTTACCTTTAACTTCTGTAAACTAGTATTGCTCTTCTCATTCCGAATGGAAATTGTATGCCTTCACTATCTTGCTAATGCTTGCCATAATAATTTTAATCGCAGGCCCACTCTAATACGGCCTCAGTTCTGTTTTAAACCAACTACTGTACTGTACGAACCCATTTCAGCTGATTGCACAGTGAAACACCGAATGACGCCGCGAGGCGCGCCTTACGTATTCTCGAAAATAGAGAGTTTTTGCACGTCGGCCGCTATTAGCGTTTACCTTATTTTGACAGGTACGCATGCGCATTAAGCACTTGAAATAGCGTTGACGCTATTTACGTTAGCGTCCGACGCTATTAGCGGACGATTACCGTCAACGCTATTTGGGGATTAAATTGGTCAAATTTAGTAACTTTGTTGGCTGGCAGTTGGCGCAGATTACTGCAGTTGGGTTCCTGTAATTACAGAACGATACTATTTCTGTTCGAAATTTTGCGGGATGCTGTGGGTACACGTGTACTTATCAATTTATTGCCTATTATTTATTTCGTTCCCTTTCATTAGCGTACGCTCAGTAAACAACCCCATAACTTTTATCACCCATTTCCTTCTCAATAGTCGTTATCTTAATATTTAACCATCTATTTACATATTTTGTACATTTTCAAGTTTATTTAGTGAACAAAACCTTTATGAAAGTTAACGGTGATTATGCTAAAAGTACCGAATGATTCTTAGAATGTTCTCGTTTCTTTTCTATACCTCTATATACCTCTTACCATAAAATGAGGTAATACCTCATTTTACGAAGAGCTCAGCAATGTAAATTGCCATTTGACTAATGATAGAACTTATCATCGAATTAAGTAAGGATAAACAGTACCATTTAACTTTAATTTACTCTGGGCTTAACACACAGCACTGCATTCTATTGCTTCGACAAGTGAAGTTATGTTGGACAGTCAATAGTTCATTGGAGTGAATTATTTTACTATGTTTGAGTTATCGTATCTATGTGACCTGATCTTATAAACCCACCATTGAACATTTTACTCATATATAAAAATGAACTATCTCACACATTAAAAGTACATGTAATACTAAAGTAATCTTGGGAGTATTTGAAAATAAACCAGTTTCATTTATTCAAAAAAACTTCAGTTTTAAAGACACACAAACATATCTACAGCTACATAGAAAACAAAATAATTTATTCACTTATTTAGTATTTAGTATTATTTAGAAGGCCAAATAGAGGCACCCGATCAACTCCTTCCCTTACCGTGTATATGAGGGATTTCTCCCCTCATCCCATTTTCTAAGTTGCAGCGTCAGCTTTAATTAATTTTGTTGAAATTATTTATATTCTCCCAAAGTTAGCTTCTTTATCTTCTGATTAGTAATCACCAATAAAAACCAGAAACCATTTTAGAAATCTTGAAGATCTCCAATATTCAGCAAAATGGACTTGGCGCCACAAATATACTAATAATTATGTTAAATATTGTTCTAAAGTTGGAGGAACTCTGCGAGCCTATGCAGGATATGCGAGCCTCCTTAAATACATGCATAATCCTGTGAGGCCTACAAAATGCAAGTAGTAATAAAAAAACTGTATGTTTAGGTTTACGTTTACTTACCACTTACTGAATATCCGTTAGGTGTCTTTAGTTCATTTGGTACCCTTAAAGCTATTCTTAACCTTTCCAAGTCGTCTCTATTAAATCTGAAATTTAGCTGTACCTCTTGGTCACTTAATAAATTTAAATTAAAATGACCAAACTGCCTCTCCCTTAATAATGGTGGGACTCTTTGCATTAGCAATTCATGAAGGACTGCTTCTTCCACAACGTCGTCATTTAAGCCACCTAAAGCGGCACCGTCTATTATGTTCTCCATTTTAAAGTTGTAAAAAAACCACTAAAGTCGCCAAGAAATTAACACCAAAATACGTTAGTGCCAGCCACAATTTATAGGTTATCCGAAACCCAAAACAGGAGAATCTATCAACTGCTGTTTGTCAAATAACACTTCATAACGCTATTTAACTGCTCTGCAAAAACTAAAAGAAACGTAGCCAGCGAATTACTGAAATACCGTAAAAATAGCGTCCTCTGTAATAGCGTCCGACGCTATTTTACGTTATGCAAAAACTCTCTAATATCGAGCTGTCTGCTTCTAAAGTGATCACCGCAGTGTTGCCGCTGGGAATGTTTGTTATGAGCATCAGTGATTAGTGATTACTTTATATTTTTTAGTATGGTCTTTCTTTCGAGCAGAAACGTAGGTTTCGTGGGATGCCAGCAACTCAATCGACAAAGACCGAATCAAAGAAGATGCAACTTGGGGGAACATTGCAGAAACTCTTTTGCATGACTATAGTTAAAAAGGGGGGGGGAAGTAAAGTAGGTAAGAAAATTCATTGACTTTTTGGGTATTATTTTTAATTTGTAAGCAATCAATATTGGTATATCACTGCAGTTACTTGTTGTACGGTGAATATGGGTATAAGCAATGTATACAATTTTCTTGCCATGGAGCTTTCTTCGAATCACGTAATTGGCAAAAATTATTTCTAAAGGAATTCGCCAGTGGGACACTCGCAGGTAGAGTTTCTGTCCTCCCTGTTTTCCTCCAATACAGTAATAGTCAAGGTGTTAATCACGGTGTCAAGGTGTAGAAATCACGAACTTAGCACTAACGTGAATTGGATGGTTAAAGACGATCCGGTGTTTCATCACGGCTTGTGAACGCTGGCGTTAATAATTTGTAACGAAAACAAGGGAGCGTAAATAAAACCTTGGAAAAAATTTCATTTGAATACCAGTAATGCGATAGAGACCGATTATTTGGGGAATAAAATATATTTTTCGTCCCCTTCATGGAAAAACCCAAACAATCCCTAACGAGCGAAACACTTAGCGGGCTCAAAAATCCCCAACCGAAACTTCACCACATTACCGAGCAACTTTTCCTCGCTCCTCTGCGCCCCCTCTCTCACCCTATTTCTATCTCACACACGCGCATTCCATCACATGAATAATAAATCAGGCGGACGCAAAAAATCCACTTGACACTTCTTGTGCCACTTTTTTCCTAACACCCATGCACCCTTCACTTCCCCCACCCTCGCTCCGTTTCAGGGGGCACCCTTTCTAGTTTAACAACCACTTTGAAATAATGGAGGCGGCTATCAATTTGACGGGTTTTTGTAGGGTGTAATGACCACCTCCGTCGGCGGCGCTCTTCTTAATCACATAATGAAGACGTTTTTTCCTCTTCCCTTTTCGCACGCCCTGATCGATTTCGTGTCATGTGTTCATTAGAGGGGGGTTTAATTAGAGGGAAAGAGAGAGAAAAGGCGAAAAACTTCAGGAAACTAAACGTGAGAACTTCCCAACGGATGACCGGCAGATTAATTGCGGGGGGGTGGACTACGGGGCTCCCCAGGCCAGACCTAATAAGGGTTACATTAGGTCAGCGGCGCTCACTGTAACAATTACAAAATTTCGGGTGATCGCAATCGATCGTGAAAAAAGCTCAAGGGCGATACCTGAAAATGTGGGATCAGCGTTGATTGGACAAAAAGTAACGTAAATTTCGTAACGAGAGCAACTGTTGAGCCCACAATGCTGTAACGTGCATTAAAGAGTCCAAAAGTGTTCGAACGAAGGGGTCATAAGTCATAACACAGCCTAAAGATTCGCAAAAACTTAGCAAGCCTTTGGATTACTAACCTTTGAAGAAACATCGAGATAGGAACCCAACACACTATGAATATCCCTGTTCCAGCACGAAGAATCAACAAGTTTTCTATGAACTAGACGATTGAAATCGACAGCCGATTTCAACAGAGAAATGTTTGTGAATACAAATCGGCGCTTATTAATTGTTCCGTTGCAATCCAAATACCCGGGAAATGAGGCAGCGCAGTGCGCATACGAAGCAAGATGAGTGGTCAGTCGGTGACGATCCGTGGTATGGTGTGCGTCGTTCTTCCACGCGCATAAGTGCATTAGCGAATCTCCTGAGGATCATTGTGATAACGAATATTGGGTATATTCGTTCGATTACATTCACTTATTTTCAGCCACGACTCTCACTAGTCGGGACTCTTACACATATTTATCACACATTTATCACATACACACATTTATTTCACACATACACATTCACATAATTCCATGTTCATATACATATGTATTCATTTCTGTATTTGTATAATCCTTTACTGAGGGTTTTTATGCCGCTTGGCTTTTCCCTTCATTCCTTTTTACTTAATATACTAACCGATTTTGGTCCAAGACGAGTGTTTTATTTATTTCCTAATTAGGTACAGAAACAAAACCATTTTCATGCAATTTTGACATAACAGTAATTATGTTTTATCTCGCCATTATGCTATAACATTGTTTCCAAGGGTATAATTGAATGTAAACTTTGTGAAGTTTAATGGGACCAGGTATATAGAAAAAGTATTCAACACTGGAAAATTTAATGAAGGGAAGTGATTTTATGCTGATAGTAGGTAGTTCATGAAAAATTTGTGCCCATTTCATAGGAAAATTTCCTCGTCCTATAGTTCGCCGTCTTGAAACTGTAGGAACTTTAAAAAACAATTATGGTTGCAACAAATCTATTCACAATGAACTTCAAAAAAATAATACGTTCAATGTTTCGGCTGCACTATGCGAAAATCGTAATGTTTCATTGAGATAATTAGAAGGCATTAAGATCAAATAATAAATATTGTAACGAACTCCTAGTATAGGTTGTTTTTTATGAAATTAAACCTTAATTAATTAAATTGATTAAGCCTTAATTTATTTTGGTATTAAAATCCGAAAATGAAATAAAATACACGGTATTCCATTTAAAAAAAACACAAATCCGATACTTTTAGGTCTCTTGGCACACCCTGTTCAACATGAAAATATTTCTAAAATATACCACTAATAGGTCCGTATCGCACCTAAGGGAAAAACTTTTTTTAAATCAAATACTTTAGCCATAGTTTCCTGTCGAATAACGTGAATATCCCTGTATATCATACATCTTATCAGTATTTGAACTACATTCAATATCATCATTCAAAGAGATTTGAACAATAGTTTCCCCATGGTAACCAGTGCAAAGATTTGTACACTTTAAACCGTGCTTGCGTCATCTGCATTTATTTTCATATTTACCCGTGCAAGCGCATGATATTTTTGGTAAAATTTCTAGGGGAATGAGTGGCTGTAAAATTTGCATAGGCTGTAATCCCTCATTTGTTTCATGCCAACCATAATTGCTTGTATTTAGAGAGCTACAAATTTGTAATTGCTAATATACCTTTAAAATATGTTACTGTGCTGCTCTTGCAGTAGATGGTAAGCTACTGAACTTAAATTTTTTAACCGTGCAGGGCTCATAATGATCATATCGCAACCCTTTTCCCATATCTTTCTGTTCCGTATATTTATCAGCTTTGTCGCTGTACAAATCAATAATGAGCCGCTCTCCCTTTTTTAATAAATCACCATTTTTTGCGTCTGACATAAAATTTTGCAACTGGATCTTTAAGTTTTTGATGATCCAAGTCGAATAATTTTTATTTTCCTTTGTTAAAAAAATAGGAAGTCGTATCATAACTGTAAAAATATAAATAATTCCGATTTCTTGGAGTAAATCCCTATGTTTAAAAGTACTATAAGTGAACCAATCTTTTTCTCATCTCTTAGACATTCCTTTAGTCGTTCCTCTTTCGAGAAATAAATTAACACAAGGACAAGAACAAAGTTGTAATTGATGCATAATAACCAGCAAATCTGTATCATTTCCGAATATAATAATGTTTCTATCCCTATCAAATTTGGCTTCCTTAATAGCAGTTGTTATCAGTAATAAGGTGCACCTTCAACAGCAATTTTTGATCTAAATATACCTTTTAATTTTTGATCAAGTAGGGTAATTAGTTGGGTTATTATCATGCAAAAAGGAATCAAGCTGAGAGGATTTACATGCAAGTTTTGAGATTATTGATGTGTTTTTCCTTTGTTTAATGCAATTTTAATTTTCGACATCATTTTGCAATGAAATAAATAAATTGTAAATAATTTTTTTTGGCAGGTCCAACATGAAGTATTTTTTCAAAAAACTGTGAGAAAGAAAAGCGTGTAACCTAACCTTTAGTACTTGTTTTTTAATTTATTCTAACAAAGGGTGAACGTTACACATCCACTTTCAATAACGGCTAGATTATGCAAGTTCTTCATTGGTGAAGGATCGTAAAGAGAGTAATGCTAAACCCTATAACACAGCCCCACAAAAAAGTCCGGATCTGTAGATCAGATACGTGTATTCTTATGTAAGTTTCATCGCTGAATCCGAATCTGTGGTCAGAAAAAGACCTGCAACCCTGGAATTGGCCCCAGAAGCCAAAAATGTCCCCTATAACACAGCCTAACAAAAAAGTCCGGATCTATGGATCAGACATGTGTATCCATATGTATTTTTCATCGTTAAATCCGAATCCGAGGTCAGAAAAAGGGCTGAAGCCCTGGAATTGGCCCCAGAGTCCAAAAATATCCCCTATAACACACCCTAACAAAAAAGTCCAGGTTCTATAGATCAGACATGTGTATTGCTATGTATTTTTCATCGCTAAATCCGAATCCGAGGTCAGAAAAAGGGCTGAAGCCCTGGAATTGGCCCCAGAGTCCAAAAATATCCCCTATAACACACCCTAACAAAAAAGTCCAGGTTCTATAGATCAGACATGTGTATTCATATGTATTTTTCATCGCTAAATCCGAATCCGAGGTCAGAAAAAGGGGTGAAGCCCTGGAATTGGCCCCAGAGTCCAAAAATGTCCCCTATAACACACCCTAACAAAAAAGTCCGGATCTATAGATCAGACATGTGTATTCATATGTATTTTTCATCGCTAAATCCGAATCCGAGGTCAGAAAAAGGGGTGAAGCCCTGGAATTGGCCCCAGAGTCCAAAAATGTCCCCTATAACACAGCCTAACAAAAAAGTCCGGATCTATAGATCAGACATGTGTATTCATATGTATTTTTCATCGCTGAATCCGAATCCAAAGTCAGAAAAAGACCTGCAACCCTGGAATTGGCCCCAGAGGCCAAAAATGGCCCCTATAACAGAGCCCCCCAAAAAAGTTCAGATCTGTAGAACAGACACGTGTATCCTTATTTATTTTTCATCACTGAATCCGAATCCGAGGTCAGAAAAAGGCCTGCACCCTTGGAATTGGCCCCAGAAGCAAAAAATTTCCCCTATAGTATACTCCCACAAAAAAAATTTTTGGCCACTGGGGTCGATTCCAGCGGTGCAAGCCTTTTTCTGACCTCGAATTCGGAATAAGAGATGAAAAATACATAGGAATACACGTGTCTGATCTACAGACCCGGACTTTTTTTTTGTGGAGTCGTATAATGCATATACCTGTCTACTTCATGTGTTAATTATCATTTCCATAGAGAAAGAACAGAAGCTTTTTCAATTTACGAAGGGTCCTTCCTAACCTTTATTGTGCAAGTAAAGGCAACATTAAATATTGACAGTACTTATGTAAATTTTCTACTTAACTCTTATCTATTCTTTGGCACTAATTAAGTTTTCTGTAAGAACTTTACTTACAACTCTTTGACGTTGTAAATAATTGTTGTTTTATCGAGCACTGACGCTTTAAATACGTGGCATTTAATACTGGAATCAGAATTAAATAATTTAGTAACCAAAACATAGCAAAATACTGAACTAGTACATAAGGCACTTTCTTCAATATCACTAGAACCTTCCTTCAGTTATTTCCTTATTACTTCAACAATTTACATTAGATATATTTAGTAGGTGCTGTGGTCAATCCTTTTAAATTACAGTCAGAGGTACACATGAAAATGCATTGGATAGAATAAGTCTCAAGTATAATTTTCCACACCCCCTGTACTATCAGTCCTGAATCAATTAGTTTTACCAGTATTGTGCCAATCGAATTATCATTCCATTTGCTCCTTCTCATAACCATTTTACCTCCTTCTGCACCATTAGACAATTTCCTCGTAAACCTAAAAATATTCATCAGAATCAACTCCGTTATTAAAAGTTTGCCTTTAACTTTTCCCGGAAATGATAAGTTTCTAACAGTAACTGCCTTAAAAAAAAACATAATAAACCGCGACCTCTAGTGAAAATTCAATGAAATAAACTTCCCTTTACTTAGTGAAGAACGCTACGGGGATGGCTGAGAAAACTTCTGTCGAGAAAACAGCTTTCCTAGTTTCAACCGGAAAATCGATACCGGAAAACTCTACGCGTTGCTTTACGGCGGTGATAATGCTGGGAAATGACACTAGATGGCGCTCAAAGCTAAACAAGTTTAAACCATAATTAAAACTCGAATGAAGGTTTAGTTGTTATCTTGAATGCTAAAGGAATGCATGTGGTTTATGAAAATACACTTGACGATTTCATTATGATCGGTAATTGATGAAAAGCATTAATGGGATTAGTTTTTAATTTAATTTACCTCAGTACTTTGTTGAATAAACAATCGCTATTATCAATCTGGCATATTCAGTTATCATATTTGACTGGTGTTCATTTCAGTGGAAGCTGCAAGTGCGGCCGAGTAGACCGAAAATTGATTACAGGTGTCGGAGTAGATGGCGTTCACGGTTGAGGGGACTTCAAAGATATCAACCGGATTGCATTAAAAGCCATCGGTGTGGTACACTGAGCGTCGTTTATCTTCCCCAGGTTCGACGTCCTGCACAGGCACCGAATTAAATTTATGGAATCCCGTTTGGTGTTTTATTTTTAGACCTCCGGAGGGGCGAGAGCCGCCGCCGCCGCCCTCGAATGGCATTAGATTCGATTTTATACGATGTGGACGGTTAACAGGTGTATAGAATTAGATTCGTTTAGCATCCAATCTATTAGAATGGTTGCCGACACTTTGCTAAATTAGGGAAAATTAAAATAAAATATGAGGGATGACATGACTCATTGTTTAAGGGAGTTGCCATGGTTAAGAACTTAAAAGAGAGATAATTTAACGAAACTTACTGGACAGGTAAATATTGACCCAAGTGACGTGTGGTTAAATTTTCGTGGACAGCAGACGGGGCAAAAAACTTTGTTTAAAATGGATCAAAGATGATAGAAAGATGATAGATCTAGACAAGTCTTAGCTTTTGCGGATTTTTTTAAACAACAAAAGTTAAAAAATTAAAAAACAAGGTGGTTTTTCCGTTTTTTCACCATAGCGTAAAAATTATTGACGGAAATGCAATACGTTATAAGATTCTTCCTATATTGGTCCAGTTAAAAATCTAACAATTTATCGACATTATACTGAGCGTATTCAAAAAATACGTTTTTACCCTATACAAAAGCAGAGTATTCATGTAATGTACCGTTTAACATAGCACGTGTTCATTTTCAGTCGTCATTAGAGTTCAGTGGTGTGCGTATGTATTAGGGTAAGTCGCAATTATTATTTTAAAATGGCTTTTTGGACACTTTTCGACGTCGATGAAATTAATAATGACAGTGATATAGACATTATACACAATAGAATTATAGCTACAGATACAAATGGGGCATAAATTTCAGAATTTTCACAGAATGACATACATTCAAACACAGCGTATAATTTTAAATTTTTTTGTTTATTTAAAAGGAAAATCACCGCAAAAACCTTTGAATTCCATTGTACGGAGAGTAGTTGGATTAACTAAATTACCACGAACAACGATTTGTAGTGTTTAAACAAGGTAACATCGTAAATCATGAAGCAAAACGTAAACGTGTCGCAGATTGTAATACAAATATTGATGATGCTTTTAAGGACGTCATTCGGCGAACAATTTACGCTATCAATAAAGAAGATGTGTCAATTTTAATTTTTCAAGTGGTTTTTGAAAGAGGACATCAAAACCTACAGCTTGGCTACCTTGGATTTTCATATACGTGTCAAGAAAAGTGTAAAAAATGGCCTCGAATATTGCGCGAAACGCGCGATTTCGCATGTCGAGCTGAGTGGTAGGGGCAAGTATACGGTTTTATGCTGCTTGAAGCCCCCACAACTCACCTCGAAATTGGAAATTGCGCGTTTGGCGCAAAGTTGGAGGCCATTTTTCGCACTTTTCTCTAAACGAATATGATAATCCAACATAGTCAAGTTGTAGGTTGTGATGTCCTCTTTCAAAAACCGTTTTAAAAATTAAAATCGGCCCATCTCAATTAATACGCCGAAATTTGCAAGATTTGGGTGTATATTGTTAATAATGTAATTGTGCAAAAATATTCATCCGACAACATCCAACTTTTGCCTGCTTAAAGTAGAGATAGTAACCTAACATTTCACCTAAAATTAGCGCTTCAGCTGTAAACTGGGCAACGCTGTGAATTTTTGAAAAAAGGTCCATTTTAACGATTTTTCCAAGTTTTCTAGGCCAAAAACACTCCTATCACGTTTTAAAAACGCTCGTTTTGAATGTCTTTTAGTTCTCTACAAATTGCCTGTACAACACATTGCATTTCGTCAATAATTTTTACACTATGGTGAAAAACGGAAAAACGACCCATTTAAGTTTTTATTGTTTAAAAAAAATGCAAAAGCTCATATTTGTCTAGATTTTGGATTTCTATCGTTTTTCATCATTTTAAACAAAATTTTCTGCTCCGTCTGCTGTTAAATTTTATCTACCAAAACAGCCTCTTTTTTGCTCTATAAACTGGGCTACTTAAAAAATTCGATTTGGTGAAAACAGGGAGAAACTTATTTTTGTTGGTTTTATAGTGCAAAACTTCTCGAGCAGTTGGTACCCTTGGTCTCCTGAATGGCACAATTTTTTTAAAAAATACTTAAAGGCCCCGAGAGAAAGACTAATAGAAATTAGTCTTAGCACTAATAACATCTACTTTGATCACCTAATAAAATACAAAATCACATGGTCAGATACAAGAGGTCATGACTCCATGGAAACCATTAAAGAAAACATTCAAAAAGCAGTAGTAGAGGCTCTAGGTAAAAGAAAAGTAAATAGAAACAAACGAGAATACAGAACACCGAGGTATGATGAAAGAGTTAAAACACTAGTAAAAGAAAAATGCGTTTCTAAGATACAAGAAGAACTATCGAAACCATAGTTGTACGTAAGAATTTGAAACAGAGTCAACCAAGGTACAGGTAACATCCAGAAAGAACCCTGGGAGAAATTCACCAAAGATATGGAGCATAACCTTTAGGAACCTTAAAGAAAATATGGAAAATGATAGAGAGACAGAGAAAAGATATGAATGAATTTATAAAGGATGGGTCTCCTGAGGGCAACCAGCTTCACACCTTTTAAAAGACAGTTCATACAACAAGATAAAGTATATTTCTGAAAAGCGATTCATACAATTTTTTCAGGAATCACTTCTCGTAAGCATTTTTAGGTTTTTCTTCATTGCGGAAGAAGCTTGAAAAGATGGATGGATGAAACAACATCCCTTTACAACACTGATGTCAAATGCAAACCAATTTCAGACCTAAAATACAGATAATCACCCAGTGTACGAAGTTAATTAAGGAGCATTAATTGTCCATAGAAATTTATAGGTTTTCCTCGTCTTCCCCTCTTTCAATTTTCCACCGGCACATCGATTTTATTTCCCCATTTTCAATCTTCCCGACGTCAATTGAGACTCCTACTTTAATTACGGGATTTCCTTTTTTGCCAGATCCGCACACGACGCCCATACTCTTTCCCATTCGAAACTTCAAAGTCCCTAAAAACAAAACTTTTCCTTTAAACTTTCCCGTATCGAGACACGCCCGCGGTCACGCTGAAAACGACGTGGAAAGAAAAAGATATTTCACACACACAACACATATCCTCGCTCTCACTCATAAGGAATAGGGGTTAATAGAAAACCGAGAGATAATCCCTCGGGGAAATACGGATTTTCCCGAGGAGGAAATCACATGTTTGTTTTGGGTGTTCATTTGCCTTCAGCTGCTGGCGGAATATCACAGAGACGAGAAGAAAGTTCATGACGTTTCGCCAAGGATTTTTGTTTGTTTGTTGGGAAGAGTTACAAGTCATAAGATATTTCTAAGAGATAGTCTCGTAGTTATATTCCGCTCAATATCTCTACACTCAACCTTATTAGTGCGCACAGTGCGAGCCTCTAACTTGGAATAAACTCAGTAAATCAAAGACAGTTATTTTGTTGGAAATGTGCTCAGAGAGGTCGATTAGTATTTTGAATTGCGTTATTTTTGATGTAAGAAAATGTTATACAGGGTGTACCAAATTTGAGATATGACATCATCGACTTGTTTTTAAATTGCAATACTAATTTTTTATGACTATTCTTAAAGGGTACATCAAGTTGCACATGCGTACCAAATATCAAATTTTTATTCCCTGTCTTTTAAAAGATATTTACCAAATATCAACTAATTCTAAAATTGAAGGAATCTGATTTAACTCCATGAAATAATTCAGGCAGTTTAAAACTGGAATGTCAAGAGGTATTTGTTTATCATTTGTTGTCAAACTGGGTTGGTGTTGGTAATATCATACAAAAAATTAAAGAAAACAATTAAGGTGAGTAGCATCGTATCGAGCGAGGATATTTATCAGTTTGTCGTTTTTTAAGAGACAACGTTTATTGAAATATGGAACAAAAGGCCATACTTAACTGAAACCCACAAGATTGAAATTTCAATGATGATTGGCTAGGGAGATAGCCCAAGAACACAAAATGAAGTTGTTCATTTATTCAGATAGAAATATCCCGATTTACCACCCATATCACAACGTACTATAAGCAAAATTGAAAAAGAGTTTCAGGAAAATGGGTATTTAAGAAAAACAAATAATCATCGTCAGAGTGCCCTCAATGAAGGTGTCAAAATGAATGTACTACTCTCTTTTTAAGAAAATCCTCATGTTCCCATTAGGCAGATAGCTAGGGACCTCAAAATTAGCTAGTCTTCTGTAAAGAGAATTCTTCAAATCGAGAAATTTTATCCTTATAAAATGACAATCCTACAGGAACTTACCGAAGATGATCCACATGGAAGACTTCAGTTTTACGAATACATTATGGATCTACTAGACAGAAAAGTCGTAAACAAAGAAAACGTCCTGTTTTCTGACGAATCAACGTTTAAGTTAAATGGCGAGGTAAATCGTCGAAATTGTCATTGGGCAGACAACAACCCACACTGGATGAGGGAAGACCACACTCAACATCAAGAAAATGTCAATGTTTTGGCAGGGACTGTTGGTGATCTAGTAATAGGACCAATTTTCTTCCAAGGAAATCTCAATGGAACTGGATATTTAGAATTCCTACGGGAAGAACCAGTTCCGAATTTGGCTACTCAGTTTCCTGATGCAGATGAAGCGGATATCCTGAATAGAAACATCTGGATTTAATAAGAAGGTGCGCTTCCACATTTTGCCATACCTGTCCGTGAGTACTGGATGATATACTTCTAGGCAGATGGATTGGTAGAAGAACACCTTTAGAATGACCCCCCAGGTCTCAAGATTTAACACCAATGGACTATTTCTTATGGGGGTACTGGAAAAGCAAAATTTTTAAGACCAAACCTGGAAACATTGAGCAGTTACAACAACGAAATAGACAGGAATGTAGGCTAATTTCCGCCGAAGTAACTAGAAATGCTCTGTTTATGATACTATCAATTAGTTAATGGATAACATTTTGAGCATTTATTGAAAAAACATATTATCTGAGTTGATACCAGCTAAATCAGTTGATCACATTCCCATTAAATGACAAAGAATGGAAATTTGATATTTGGTGCGCATATGTAACATGATGCACCCTTTAAGAATAGTCATAAAAACTTAGTATCACCATTCAAAAAAATAGTCGATGATGTCATATCTCAAATTTGATGCACCCTGCATAACAATGTGTTACACGACGGGGGCGGCGGAAGCCAGTGGAAGAGATTCAGCTCGGGGATACCAACATCGCATGGACGGACAGCGCGAAGTACCTGGGAGTCACACTGGACAAAGGACTGACCTGGAAGCCCCACATCGACGCAACTGTTGCCAAAGCCAAGGCGGTGAGGGCCAAGCTCCAACCTCTAATCGGACGACGCAGCCAGCTGAACATCAAGCACAAGTTGACCCTAATCAAGATGGTCCTGCTACCAATCTTGACGTACGCCTCGGCTGCATGGGGATAAACCGCTCAGAGCCACCGGAAGCGGCTATACGCCCAGGAGAGTATAGCGCTGCGAGGTGCAGTCGACGCTCCTTGGTATGTATCTGATAAGGTTATTTTCCAGGATCTCCAGTATCAGCCCTTAAAGGACCGACTACGGGAGAGAGCGGAGAAGACGTTCTCTAAGGCGGAAGAGCACCCCAATCCGCTTGTGAGACAGGCGGTTGACTACGACCCCCGCTTTAGGGAGAGATGCCGAAGGCCGAAGACCCAGATCGTGGACGAGCAACCCTAGCCAGGAAATCACCCGATGACGACAACCCCGATTAAGACAAGATTACGGCCGCCCCAAGGGAGTGCCGAAAACAACGACTTGAAGAGAACGCGCCCAAGGCGCCACCCCCCGACAGAGTGGTCCTGAGAGGAGCCAAGCTCCAGTAGGGATCGCTCGTAACAACATTCCACCCCAAGGTGGAACACCGAAAAAGACGGCCTAGCCAGGAACACAGCGCCATGCGGAAATCAAGGCAGCAACTGCCCTTCCCGAGCAACACCGAAGACAGAACGTGTCCCGACCGCCCGAAAGGGAAAGAGGGACACGCGACACACCAGGCTGGACCCCAGTTTTCTGCGGTTTCCCGAGGTCTTCACCGGAATCGGCAGCCTTCACAATGCGAGGGTACAGACAGCCGCAGCTGATCCCCTCCACCAGGACCCCAACACCGTGACGATGTGCCAAGCACCCTAAATGTACATAGTTATAAAAGCAGTGTAAATAAAAGGGCATTTATATTATGTATCTAGTAGTAAGGCATGACATGTATATAGCTAGGAAAAGATTTTTGAAACGAATGTCTTACATCAAAAAGAGAGCAATTTAAAATACTAATCGACCTGTCAGCAAATTTCTAACAAAAAAACTGTCCTTGATTTACTGAATTTATTCCAAGTTAAAGACTCGCACTGTATATATCCATCAATTTCCATATTAGTCTAGTTTATAGAGTTCTTTTTTGGTAGATAAAATTTAACAGCAGACGGACCAAAAAACTTGGCGCAAGTATATTGTTTTAAGCTGTTTGTAACCCTCACCACTCAGCCCCAAATGGGAAATTGCGCGTTCCGCGCGATATTCGAGGCCATTTTTCGCACTTTTCTTTAAACGTACATAAAAATTCAAGATAGCCAAGTTGTAGGTTTTAATGTCCTCTTTCAAAAACTGTTTGAAAAATTAAAATCGGCCTATCACAGTTATTACGATGAATTTTGCAAAATTTCGGTGTATATTGCTAATAATGTAATTGTGGAAAAACTATTCATCCGACAGCATCCAACTTTTGCATGCATAAAGTAGACATAATAAAGTAACACTTAACGCAAAGTTAGGGCTTCGACTTTAAACTGGACGAAGCGATGCATTTTTGAAAATGGGTCCATTTTAACGGATTTTCGAAGATTTCTCGGTAAAAAATGCTCCAATGGCCTTTTAGAAAATTTCATTTTGAAGTCTTTTAATTCTCAACAAATTGTCTGTACAAAGTATTGCATTTCCGTCAATAATTTTCACGGTATGCTGAGAAAACGTAAAAACGACCTATTTTTTTTTAATTTTTACTGTTCAAAAAAAAAACGAGAAGTTCAGATTTGTCTTGACTTTGGGTTTTTATCATCTTTGATCCATTTTAAACAAAGCTTTTTGGTCCGTCTGCTGTTAAATTTTATCTTTTTTTGCTCTATAAACCGGGCTATATAGAGAAATTCCTGTTTCCCGGCCTATAGCTGTTCATAACAACCTTCCCATTTTTCCACGGAGTTCAAATTTCACATTTTCTCCTAGTTATTTGCCATCATATTACCGATTATCCTTTCAATTTCTCCCATTCATTATAGGCCACTTACCGATCGCTTTGTCTCGGTTGTAATCCATTTTTTTCGTAACTTTCCACTAATTAGCGCACCCAGTAATCGACAAATGAATCGGAAATGCGGCCGCTGCATTCGTCAAATGCTTTAGCGCTATCGCGGATCAAATCGCGTATGACATAAAAGGAAAATTATGCAAATGCGAACGATTACCGTCGATTCAGGTCCATTTGGCTAAGCCGATAAACTTTGTTATTATCGTCGGGAAGTTTAATTGAAACCGATTCGATTTCGATCGGCGCCGGTCATTAATAATATCGACGCCCGACGAATCGACGACCGGTTTACTTTTCACTTAATTGTAGAATTAGGATTCCGATTGTCCAGAATCCCAGCAGTGTATACATTAGATTACCTTTTTCATACTAATCCATAAATTTTGTGATTAAATTGACCATTCTAATGGATCTCCTATCGTATCGATCACTTTAAGAGAATTTATTAAGGTGTTCTTCATTAGGTATCAAATAAAACGTTACCGATCGTCTTTCACTTGCATTTAAGGGGCCTGTTTACACCTCGCACTCTCCCTATAAAAGGAAATTCCCTACAAATACTTATAAACTGAGACTGGATTATATGCATTTGCATACTTAGTCCATTCTCACCGACTGCAGCATATTTTACCTAAAATCTAGTGATGAAGCATATTTTCACTATATTTTAATATTTCTAAGTGAAAACTAATGAAATCAATTAATACCTTCATCATTGTAAACAGGTACAAGTTGTATAGAATTTGACTTTGAATACTAAATTAATTATTATATTAACTTGTAATTTTAAACGTATTTCATTGATTCATATTTTTACTATTTTATTAACGTATTTTAACATTATTAACGTATTTTAGATATTTTTAATGCTTGAAAATCCCCTCTTTACCTATGACCGTTAAACTTGACCAGCTTACGTCTTAGGCCTCGAGATGGTCCAGGAAGGTCCTGTAATTCCGAATCTCCCTATCTGAGGAGGAAGGGTAAAGGCGAAATTTATTTAACATTGCTCTCATAGCTAGTAACTTTTAACTTAAGTTAGCAAGCACATGGCCTATGCTTTGAAATGGGCCAGGGACGCACCATAATCTAATTATTCCTTTCCAAGAGGGTGGAAATTATTTAACAGAAATAGCTAGAAATTTTAAACTTGACAGGCATATGGCTAAAGCCCCAAAATGGTTTATTAATTCAAATAACAGGAGAACTATGCATTGTTCCAAGAAATCTTTTTTAAGGTATTTAAAAGGATTCTTCTTTTTTGTTTAAGAAAGTCTGTAGCTCGAAAATTGAGCGAGTTATGATGAAAATAAAGTAGGTCCCTACTTTTTTGTGAAAAAATATTACCACCCTAATGAATGATTAAACCCTAATTAAAATTAATCGTTGCCCTTTCCAGTTGTATTTATTTGTGTACAGTTAATACATTTTGAAGGTTTGACCGGTTTAGAATGGTTAATTTCGAAAAAAAAAAGGTAGCTAAAAGTGAAAAACGAATTTCTGCAAAAATGCCCTTCTCTTCAAAATAATTTCAAAAACTACTGAATATGCGTAAAAAAATGCTAGCGTATCAAATTGTAGCTTTTTTCAATTCCAAATAGTTTGCTCTCCTCATATTTTCTGTAGGGCTAAAATTAGGTGAGATATGGCCGTTTAAAACCTATATTTACGAGGGAGCGCCACCTTGCTTTAGCCATTTAAGCTCAACCCCTTTTAAAACTAAGGGTTATAAAGAGATTTAATTTAAATAGGCTTGTAGCTCTTGAAAAAAACGTACAAATTCATTTTTAATAAACTTTCTACCATAAAATAGAAAGAAATTATGATTAAAAAACCAATCACATTTTTTTCTCTCGATAAATTCGAAAAGCACAAATCGAAGCATGATGACCTAGATTACTGGCATATATTTTGTACCAGTTTTTAAACGAATGGAAGGTGATTCATACCAATGATTTGTTATTACTGTTAATGTTTAATCGCTAAACTAACAAAATGCTAATTACTTTTTTATTGTTTTAACAATTACAATCACTATTATAATATTATACTTATTTTTATACAAAAAAGGCAAAATGATCCGATAAAAATTTGTTACAGATGAAAATGCTGTTGAAAATAACGAGAACCAGTTACAAAAGGGCGCTGTAAGTCAAAGTTTTAAAAAAGTGAAAAAAATAAAGGATTTCTAAAGCACTTTATAAAAGGTCTTCTGAGTATTCCCAGAAAAATGCACTTTTTTTGGTTATTTCACGTTGAAACTTTAAACTTTGACTTTTGTCGAATAAGAACCAACCTTCAACAAAATATTACTCCGTTCATATTCTACCTACAGACACCATAAACCCATCACTCGTTTTGTTCCTTCATGGGCTACATTTTTGATGAGAATAATTTTTTCATAAGCTTTTGAGTTATTCGCGAAAAACCCTCTGAAAACGTGGTTTTTGGTTAAAAATTTGACATTTTCACTCGCGAATAAGTCGAAAAGTATCGACTTTCAGAAAAAAATTTATAGAATAAAAGTTGCTTAGAGTTAGTCAGTCTATTCATCCCATTACATTTTTTAATGTAACATTCTCACCCCCGAGAAGGGGTGGCATCCACCCCTAGGGAAAAAGCAACTCCCGACACGGGATCAACTTTGAAGTAGAAGGTAAGTAGAACCTAAATCCAAATTGTATTACTTGAAAAAAATTGACGACTATTATCGTATTTCAAGTGTTCGACATCACATGTTCGCAAAAAGAAAATCGCACAGTAACCATCGGTATGCAAAATTAATCACAATTCATACAAACGACACTCAAAATATTTTCAGTCAGAAAATGAAACAAAATTCATCTTTTGATTTCATTAATATCAACCGTACCTAAACTTGTCTTCGGCAGATCGTATCGCTACGTTTAATTCAGAAAACGTGTTCTTTTTTAAATATATCTACAGGCGTCAAAATGTTTCCACGTTGTCATAAATCGACCGAAGGCTGATACAGTAAATTAATGTGGACACGCAAGGTGAAAAACGGCCCCGGAGGGGTGCAAAAAGCACGGTGAAGAATGGGGTCAAACGGGGACCGATATTTATTCATTTCTGACGAAAAACATTTACCAAAAGACTCCGCAGATAAATTTCTCGCGGTGTATGAAGGGGAATCATCTTGGCTTATCGATATGCTTTTAAATGCTGAAAAAGCATTTGATAAGTCTCGAGGGTGTGTTCATGAGATTACAGTACTTAGAATTGTGACAAATTTAACCAATAAATGTTTGAAATTAACCAATCAGTTCCTGTAATATTTCATTTATTCCCTTAGAAGAAATGTAATTTCCAATGTGATTGACACCATTACGACATGATTTGCACGAATAATTTAACCTGTTTTAAAACATCCACTGCGGTTCTTGCAGTGGTATTAAAGTTGCCGCACTTCCTGCATTCCCCACATCAAGATAAAAAATCCTTTTCTCTCGTTATACACCCACTCCATTCCTACGTTACTTCCACGTGTTTTTCCCTGTCAGTATCCCACGAGTGGCAATATGATAAATACCACATTTGACGCCCCACAATTCATTATTTCCCTTCTAACAGACCATCAATCATTCCAAAATTTAAGTATGGAAAGTAGCCCCACGATATCCGAGATATACACGCTTGTACGATTCGCAGCAGGGGAGGATACCGAGCGAATTAAAGTTTCGAAGATGTTAAAAATGAGACAACCGTTGTAAATTGCTGTAATTTCAACAGAGGAGGAGTCTGCCTCGATTTTTTTGTTAATCGTGTTGTCAACTTTTAATTTCTAATAAACACATTTTACATCGATTTCCTATCGATGAAGGGAACGACGGTCAAACAGGAGCAAGTTAACAGGAATAGTCCTGGATGTGTTCAGTATTAACTTCAAAACGATAGTTTAGATAGGTAGAAAGGATCGATAGCTACAACACCACTATCCAATCCATGAACATATTCAGTGAAGCGTTTGTTTGTTGAGAGCAAGATTGGAAAACAGAAAAATTGCATGGCGCTCCTTTTCATTCATAGCCATTCGAATTCCATACTGATTCCAAGGATTTCTTTCCAGGCAAAAGGAATAAAAGAAACTACAACGGGTGCGGTGTTAGATTTTCAGGATCGGACTATTCTGTCTACTTACACATCCATGAGGATAAAAGGGGATTCATCAGTGAAACAAATGTTTCTTAATACTGGGGGCTCGGCAATAATTGGGGCAATCATTAATTCACAAACTTGGTTGTATATATGTAGAGGTCGGGACAAGTTTGTTAATTGTCATGAAGCGACCTGACCATAAGATATTTTTGTGTAGTTTTCCGTTGGTATATTTCGGTGTAGGATTTTAGTTTCTTCGATTTCTAGATTTTCTATGTTTAATCGCTCTTCGGGCTTTGGCACGATTACTCTAATTACTTATTATTAATTCACTGTGAAAAGTTTTGCTTTTACATATGGGGCATTCCATGCCAACTGAGCAGTCGATCCCACGTCACCCTCTCGGATTTGGCTCAAAATTGGTACATCGATTAGTACCATTGAAAAAAGCCTGTTCCTAAATTTTCAGCTCAAATGGTCACTCCCAGCGCCCTGGGGGTCATTTTTAAGGTTTCAGGCATTTTTTGACCTCTAAGTGCCCGAAGTCAGTTTTTGGCGTACTAACAAGGTAATTTGACGTGAAAAATGACCAAAAGTACATAAGAGGTGCCAAATTTCCCGTAGAACACGATCCCGTAGTCCGTTTGTCGATATCAAGCAAGGGAAGCTCAGAAAACGCGAAAAACTGCTTTTTTTTTTTCAAAAATCGAATTGCTTCAAGACGTACGGTTCAAATCGTCTCAAAATTTAGAAAAAGACTCTTTGATAGTTGGTCTTTCGAATGTCTATACGCGCGTAGTGATCATTATATATAAAAAAAAGTTACACGCGTTTTACGCATTTTAGAGGGGATTTTCGGTGATTTTTTCATTATAATCCATGCATTGGCCCAATTCAGTTGGGTATTAGTTGGATTTTTTTTCTCTCTGAAGGTGTTTTCTTTCTTTCTCAGTCCTTACAAACACAGAAATTTCTCTTAGTGGGTTAGAAAAGGAAGAAATTATTATTTATCCATGAATTTTTCGTAATTTTTTGATTTTTGATGAAATTTACATTTTCTAGAACTTAGCTCTATTATTTGTAAAAATATATATATATATAGTATATAATCTAAGACATGAAAATCACAGTAAGAAACAAGAAACTCTACATTACAATCATTGGCGCAGCTGCACATCCCCATATTAATGTTCTTGTACATGACTCAGCAATCCATTTCATGTACCAAATTCCCTTGATCCTTATATTTTTTGAATTTGCCGATTGTGTGATCGGTTTTTAATATAGAATTCGGTCTTCCTTCATGAACAATGAAAGGAACCTGGAAAAATGTGACTTTGATCAAAAATCAAAAATTCAAGAAAAATTCATGAATAAATGATTTTTTTTTTGCTTTTTTAACTCACTGAGAGGAATTTCTGTGTTTGTAAAGACTGAGAAAGAAGGAAAACACCTTCAGAGAGAAAAAAATCCAACTAATATCCAACTGAATAGGGCCAATGCATGGATTATAACGAAAAAAATCGCCGAAAATCCCCTCTAAAATGCGTAAACCGCGTGTAACTTTTTTTTATATATAATGATCACTACGCGCGTATAGACGTTCGAAAGACCAACTATCAAAGAGTCTTTTCCTAAATTTTGAGATGATTTGAAGCGTACGTCTTGAAGCAATTCGATTTTTGAAAAAAAAAGCAGTTTTTCGCGTTTTCTGAGCTTCCCTTGATAGATATCGACAAACTGACTACGGGATCGTGTTCTACGGGAAATTTGGCATCTCCTATGTACTTTTGGTCATTTTTCACGTCAAAATACCTTGTTAGTACGCCAAAAACCGATTTCGGGCACTTAGAGGTCAAAAAATGCCTGAAAACTTAAAAATGAGCCCCAGGGCGCCGGGAGTGACCATTTGAGCTGAAAATTTAGGAACAAGCTTTTTTCAATGGTACTAATCGATGTACCAATTTTGAGCTAAATCCGAGAGGGTGACGTGGGATCGACTGCTCAGTTGGCATGGAATGCCCCATATCCTAAAATAGAAATTTAATTAAACCCTGAACCCTATATCTTATTTTGCAAGTCATTGTCGCCATTCGCATAAATCCATTTTCATAAAGGTGTGTATATCTCAGATCAGCGTCTCTTGCGTCACAAAGCAATACGTAAAAAGCGTACGAATAACGTGCCCGAACAATGTTCTTCCATTCTATTCAGGCGTTGCATGATAATGGCTCAGCCATGTTGTATTCCACTCCTATAGGGTCCTTGCGTGGTATGTAGGTCAGCACCGAAGGAGTTTCACGTATGTACCTACACATTCGTGTTATTAAAATTTTCTCATTTGGAATTGGATTTACCGTTAAAATACAGGGGACGACTTTCGCTGTATATCGTTATTATCACTGACTTGAAAATCCCCTTTGGGGGTGAAAAAGCCTTTGGTTCATTTAACACATACATATAAGTATTTTCAATATACCTGAGATGTAATATAACATACTATAAGGGGGATTCGGTGTTCTCACACAATTAGTGTTCCATCATTCTATCATCTATCATATTTCTGGACGTTGTTGAAAAGAAGTTATAATTTCACCGATTCCTGTGGCGTTTCAATGGACGCATTTTCTACAGCAAACCGCAATAAAATGCTATAAAACCAATACAAAAACACCAGCTTGGAGAAGGCTGGGAGAACCCCCGCAACCTCCACATCGACTCCACTAATTGTCAACCCCCTGGCCAAATCGGCATAGATTGCTCCTCTTGTTGTTTGAGCTCCCCATCGATTTCCACTGAGAGTTATTTGCCATTTTCTGGTGAAAGCCGCAGCGTTGGATGTCATTTCCCGAACTTATGTTAATATTGACGTTTATACTTTGAATGAGCTTTCGGTCCGCCGTCATCGAACTTCGCTATTAAATCCTTACTTTAATGCGCCCGAGCAGTCGCTTGACAATAAATTCAAACAGAAGCTACATAATCGAGGGAGGGTAAAGAAATGCTAAATTCACGTTCGGGCAGATAATATCCTGGATATCGCGTCATCAAATCTTAAAGGGAGGGTGATATTAGATGCGTGGTCACTTACTTTCAATACCCCAGTTCAAACAAATTGTTACAAGAAAAATCCTAAACTTATTTAAATAAGTTTAAATGTTTAAACATATCGAGGAGAAAATAGATTTTTGGTATTATTTATTATATAATGTCTAGCTATACAGCTATTTCTAAGATTCTATCTAGTCTAAACTATTTCATGCATTTTAGAAATTTCAGCCTTAGAAAATGCTTGTAGGGGAAAACGGGGTGGTTTTGATCAATTGTGGCTTAACCATTGCAGTTTTTTATCTAGTAAGTATTTACCACCATTATTTTTCTTGCATCTTATATATATTTCGAGAGTTTAACTTTAGAATTTCCTGTCGCGTCGTTAGCACCTTTTTTCTTATGAGAAATGATAGTTGTAAAGGGCGCTAAATTTAAGTATTCGAATACGTTGAAAAGGGGTAAAAATTCTGGAGATGCTCATTAAGCTCCTGTAAAACTAAAGTATGGAACCTGGAGCCAAAAAAATTATTTCTCGAGAGGATTTAACTAAAGAAAATTATTAATAAATCTGGTTTCACTGATCTGATTCCAGTCATATTTGTACAGCAGTAAGACACTGCATTAGAAAATAATTCTGGATAGTTTGAACTAGGAGCGATTAAGGGTTGAAGCGTACTTGCGATGAGGGATTTTCGGCAAGACACGGTCGTATTCTAATGCCTTAATTGTGATCAACAGGACGAGAAACACGGGAGGAAAGGCATCGCTCGGCTCGGCGAGAGATGGACTCGAAGTGTGTAAGAGGGGGTGAGGAAAAACGAACGACGTCGAGTCGATGGCAGATTGGGATTCGTGCGACAGTGGACTTAAGACAAATATTTAAAGGTAAGTTGTATAAAAATTTGAAAGGGATGTCCGTTTGTCATAGAGAACCATGTCGCCTAACGAAAAGGCGGACACTCTGTGTGATACGAGAGTTGGTGGGGGTCTTCTCGATGCCTTAAAGTAGATTTTTAATTATTTTGTCGATAACTATAAACGTTAACTGTTTAATTATGTTGTGACTTAAGTCGCCTTAAAAGTAAAATATATTTAACGAATTTACGGCTATAAGCCATATTATTTTTGAGCGCTAAGACATGACCTGCCGGGACACGAGGGGCGCGACCAATCTGGGATAAAAGTTAATTGCGCCTACTTTTTGAGAATGAAGGCAGATTGAGAATGAAGTGAAAAACAACTCTTTAAAGAAATGAAATGTCCAACCTGAGTGCTCCCCCCCCCCCCATAGGGTGTTAGCACAGGTAGAGTTAATCACTAATACGTGTATAATTAACGCGCTAAATTACCAATTAAAAAACGAAGGGTTCCAATTATATGATCGCTTTAACATTTTGGCATACTTAAACGATACTTAAGCGCCTTGGGAACATTAAATTTTTTTCAGGGTTGAAAATAGCCATTATTGGGTTATTCGGAACTTCAAATCATTTATAACTCGAAAAGTGCCAACTTTAGAGAAAAATCGCTAAGGACCTTTCTTGATTAAAACGACCTAAGCAACCTAAAAAACTGCCCGGAGGAAAGCGAAATTTTCGCAATTTATTAAAAAATACTATTAAACAATTTTGAACCAACTTATGGACTTATTTAATATTTAAATGACGTATCTGATTTAGACATATCTAATGTTAAAACTTCCTATATAAATCTTTCATTGCGTCTGGCTTGCCATCAGCGTTTTTATTACAAATACTTTTAAGATTATGATTATTTGTTTGATTTCTTTAATTCCATATGAATATTTCGGTTGTACAGTCTTACGTAAAAAGGTTCCCTTTAAACAAATCTGCAGGGTGACAGATCCAAAAACTGGTCATAAATTATTTAAACAAATGTTTTGGAAAAATTGCCAAAATGACTTGTTTTTGACCTGGAAAAATAGTATTTAAATCATTTTAAATCGGTCATTTTAACTAAGAATGGTCTTTAGTGATTTTCTTTTCTAAACTTGACCCTTTTCGAATTATAAATTACTTAATGTTCGGAAAAAAGCAAAAATGGCCACATTCAACAAACAAACTCAACAAATTTTAATTTTACCAAAATGTTCCTTAAGAAAATTCTAGAGCCTTCGGTGATTAAATAATTGCAACCATTTGTTTTTTAAATGCTAATTAAGCGCGTTTATCGCAGCCTTCAGACCAATTTACTGATCCCATCTTGGATTAGACATACGTTCCTCGTCGAAAATGTCCGCGCAAGATGTCCAACGAGGACAGAACAACGTTTTTAATACAAGACAAACGTTTAGAGGACGAAAACTGTGCGCTGTGCTATAGACAAAGAGAGACTTCGATATGTTATCTCAAAAATATATGAGTGCATCCCTGTTTCCTATCATGAGATGGGAAATCGTTCAATTTTTTGAGGTTTCTTCAATAAGGGACAACATTTTCTTTGTTTATTTAGTAGAGAGTTTTTGATTTCCACGTAATGTCGGGCGCTATTAGCGTTTACCTTATTTTGACAGGAACGCATGCGCATTAAGCGATAGCGCTACTGAATGTGCTTAATGCGCATGCGTTCCTAACAAAATAAGGTAAATACTAATAGCGCCCCATGCTATGTGAAATGTAAAAAATGTATCGTTATATCTCATGATACAAAATATATAATTAGGTACCAAAACCCTTTAAATTGTTTTGAAAGAAAATTGCCCACTTATCATAAATCATGGATAAAAATCAACCTAATTAGGCATATTTAAAATTGGAGAGGGGGTTGCAGTTGGAGGCCCAATAAATGCATTGATCTCCATTGAACCTGTCTTAGGAATAGGTCTTAGGAACCTGTCAATGTCTCTGTCAGAACAACTTTTTGAACCTCCAATGAGCCAACGTCGACCAACATTTTGTCAACCTGTTTTTCTAACTGTCACAAATCCGAGACGTCACATCCATGTTACTCTTGACAATACTATTATGTTTGACAACTCCTGCGAATCACGAAGAAATCCGCTCGCGTTCCAGCAATCCGCAGGGCGTCGGTTACAACATCTACGAATACATAGAAGGATTACAGCTCCAAATTTGTTCCCTGGTGGCGGTAGGTCTAAAATATTTCGCAGTAAGTCCGTAAGCGCACCCGTCGCCACGACGTGAACTTTCCACGGTTTCCCTTAGATTTTCGTAGAAGACGGGGTTGTTAACGCGAACGCGACGAGCGTGAGGGAAAAGTACTTCCTGGGTTTGTGCCATAAGTCCACTTTGGAGAGATGGAACTTCTGTTCGCCGAGCTTGACGAGGAAGAGGAAGAACAAGTGTAAATTCAAGTTGAACCCAAAGCGTTTCGGGGGAAGGGTGCACCGGAGGTTCTGCGACGTTAAGGTTATGGTGAAAAATCCCGATTGCCAATGCGAGGCGACGCACTTCGGGGACGAGATGCATAAAGTGCAAGGTGAGGGCTTTCGTTGGGCATCTTTTTATCTCAATTTTTGCTATGAAGAGATAATGGAGTTGTTAGTAATAGCAAGTGGCCTAAATAGCATTGGCACCCTTAAATTGTGCTGAAAAACCGTCTGAACTTTGGCTACCTTCCAAACAGCACAAATTATGACACCAAACGAATTATACTTTGCAGGGTACCTTCAACCTTTAGAAACCAACCCCCAATAACCAAATTGGAAAAAGTTAAGTTTCAACAGCACGAAATGTTTTAACGGTGGATTTATAACAAATTAAAATGCATGAACTCTTTATAAGGTAATTTAAAATTTGTTGAAACTGTTCAACCCTTATCGAATACGCCTTTAAAACATTGTGGAAAATGAGGGTGTTAACGTATTATGGGCTAATTCCTAATCCATAGAATAAATATTGTATTATATTTCATAATTTGTTACAATGTTGCCACCTTCGACTTCACCCATAATAGGGAAATTTAAAAAATTTAGTTTTCGACATCTAAGAAATTTTCACTGGTGTATCCATATTGGACTGTAAAATTTATACAGATTTTGATTATTTTATTGCAAGATCATATGAACTTTAATAGTAAATACAATTTAAAAGTAATTAGTATATACTTCATCAAAATATATTATTTCGTATACTGGGTGTCCCATCAAGAAAAATATTGATCGTTTATGGGAAAACTGTCAGATGAAAATCTGAAAAATTGGCAACAGTATTGTCGATGGGGGTCCATATGGGTAAAATATTATTTTAAGTAAGATAAATAAAATAAGCAGTAAATCCTTCTCAAAGTTATTCACCGGATTAAGAAAATACCGTGTATACAAGAAACTGTAAATGCCATTGCGGCAAGTGTTTAATTTAGTTTAAATACTTACGATTCATAAACGCATATTAACGTTAAAATGGGTTTTAGCTTAAAATGCGTTTAGAATGTGCTTCAATAAGGTAACTATAGTTACCTCGTTAATAAGAATACACGGAGCAAAACACTGTAGTGACAGCTGTGAAGCACGTTCTAAACGCATTTTAAGCAAAAACCCATTTTAACATTTATATGCGTTTACGAATAATACCGTTAATGATTACACAAAAAGTAATATTCCTTTCATAACATTATTAAAATTTTTATGAACCCACACATAAAAATGTTATTTCGCAAGTGTATCCTGACGCAACTCGGTATTAGGTATACATATTTTTTCATATATATTTTCTGCACCTCGCCCATAAATCTATTTTTGCAGGATTTCCGACCTGCTACATTCCGCCCTTACCAGACAGCTTATGTAAATATAACGTTTGCGGATTATCCAAATGTCGTGCTTTTTCCGTCGAAAAAAGGGTGCACAGCGTACAGTGCGAGCCGAAATGTCCCGGAGGCAGACCGGTAAGTCAATATAAATAATTAGTACGACGATAGGGAAAAAGTATCAGAACGCTTGTACCTAAAAGTAGATTCTCGAAAAATAATAATAATCTTATAATATTAGGAGATGTCAAGGAAACAATTTTGAAATGTTACAGCATTTGGACCGATTTTAGTTGTATGTGTGAAGGCATTTTTTTCTTTTGAAAGATGTCTATTAAGCTAGGTCATCCACTTCTTAAGTGTGCATCCTTCATAGCACTATATTTTATTGCTTATTTATTACGCCAAAAACGATTTTATTGCTCCACCCCTTTCCGTAATAAATGGGACAATCTGGCTTAATACTTAAGTCAGGTCACTCACACCTACATCTCTGGAACCAATGAAGATGTGAACGTCTACCGAACGTCATATTTTATTGCTGATTTATTGCTGGCGATATAGGCAAATTGCGATTTCCCAAAATTTCCCAAACCAAAGCATAGATCCATTCATTAACGTGAAAAATACTGGTCGGTTCGTCAAGTATGAATTTTCAAGTACAAATTAAGATAGAGAACCTTAAGATAAGTTAAATTTTCAATTGGATAATCATGCAAAGTCAAATTGGCAACGTTGAAGAGAAAAAATCGAATGGCTTAGACGAATGCACATTTTTCTGTGGAATTAAAATTTTCTTATATGACGAACGGATAATTTCTGAAATAAGCGTAGAATATGTTTCTCTATATTTCCTAATCGAAAGGAAGAAGAGAGTGGCAAACATGTTTCTGAAGCTTTTTTTACAAAGGCTGTTTTTAACATTAATATCAATTTTATTTTAACACAAAAGTGGGCAACTAAAGACAAGAAAGTTGTTTTATTCTTTATAGATTTTCTGTTCCTTATGAACCGGCCAGTATTGCTCACAGAATTGAACGGATTTAAGAAGAAAATTAATTAGAATAGCGAAAATATTCGTATGTAAACAAATTACTGATGACTGTAATCGAGATTTCATTAATGGAGAGTTTGGGAACCTTAAATTTGCCAATAATGATTTGATTTCACATCATTCATAGAAAATATTAAATGAAAAACGCTTCCATTGATTAATGTTTATTTTATGAATTTTTAGATCAATTTAAATATGACTTAGTAATAAAATGCTTCCTAATAATAAAATAATCCAATAAACCTCTTACAGTTGCCACCACTATAACCTTTCAAAAAAGGAAAAGCTTATACGAATAATATCTAAATATAAAAAATGTACTGTATGATTGATTTTCAAAAAATCTTTTTGAAATTTGTTTGCCTAAAATCATAGAATCTGATTGATTTACACTGAATTGTAAGGATTAATATTTCAATGACAATCGAAATAATATGCAACACTTGTAGAAGTCATTCAAAAAAATTACAAACAAAAATTCTACTGTAGAAATTAGTTTAAGAAAAGGAAAGTTTCTTAATTTTTTTTAATCGGCTCAAATGTACTCAAAAATAAATAAAATTATATAAGCAAGCATTGAAAGCTTTTACAGTAATAAAAAAGGCCTCAAAAGGTCATGTAGCCTCAGGCTCACATGAAAAAAATGCTTCAAATTGCTCCAAAATTTTTTTAAAAAATATAACGTTTGGTAAACGTTTGCACCTTCATTGGTTCCGGTCTTAAGTCATTAAGTCTTAAGTCTTAATTATTAGTTATTATTAATTATTAATTTTTAATTAATTAATAATTATTATTAATATCAATTAAATTATTAATTATATATTAATTTGTATTATATATTTCATATATAATACATGTTATTATTATTAATTAATTATTAATAATTAAGTCTTAAGTATTAAGCCAGATTATCCCCTTTCCCTCGGAAATGGGTGGAGCAAGAAAATCGTTTTTGGCATAATAAATTAGCAATAAAATACAGTGCTATAAAGAATGCTGAAATGGATGATCTAGTCTCAACTTGGTTATGCCACTCTCATGAAGCTAATAAGCAGAAACATATGCTGGTGTTTACCGTTTCTTGCAGTTCAGATGGCCGTGTAATTATTTTTCTCTTTACATCTTAATTTATATTTTACTCTTCGCGCCTGGTTAATTAATTTTTCTTTAGTTCTGCGAGAACCCCCTGCAAAAATCCTCAACTTCACCGACCCTGAAATCGTCCTGGTCAAGATGGCGTCGCGCCAAGCAGACGCACTCACGTGCCGACCACATTAGGAGAAAACGCTGGATATCCACTTGCATAAATCAGCAAACGTAAGTGTACAAACATGATTAGATTTATTCGGCCACTTCTTTCTATCGTCGTCTTGTTCCAGACGGAGGAAGGATATCGATTGCCTCGGCCCCGGCACCGCCTGGTGAGTAACTGTGAATTACGGTTATGTTTGTGGGTGTTATTTTGACACTATCCAGATATTTCAGTTGCCTGAGGGAGGCGAGGAACTGCTCCTGCGACACCTACGAGAGGGACGGCGCGCTCGTCGCCGAGAGAACCGTGTATTATCCACGCAGGAAAAGTAACGATATTTTAATAAAAATTCTTATCTAACTTAAACCGAAAAGAAAGGCGAAATAGCCACTCGTTTACCTCAATTAATTCACGTTACGTTTTTCCAGGGGATAGAAGACACCCGAGATCTGTTTCAAGTAGCATAAGACAAAATTCTCAAAGTTGGGACCACGAAGTGAACAGTTCCCACTCAGAAGCAAATCCAAATTACCAATACATAAGAGGTATGAATCCTCTGCAGTTGTTCCTCATAAATTTACCATAATTCGGTACAGCTTCAGAAGATGTAATACAAGACGACGATGACGACGAAGACGAAGACCATGACGTATACGACGACGTAATCCTCGAAGAAGACCTAATGAAAATATGCAACGCCAGCACCGTCACGACCACCGAAGCAGAAGACATGGAAAAGGACGAGATCAGATACGCGATGAGGAAAGAGCTGATCGAGGAATCGAAGTCTGGATTGTACAACAAAACCGCGAACGCTACAACAGTCAGCTACAATCGACGGTTACGCTCGAATTTAGCAATATACGCTCTAGTCGTTGTAAATCTCTGGTAACACGTCGCTTGCATCACGACCGGAACCCATATGAGAAATTTCATATTTGCTGTCGTAAATATCGCTATAAAAGTTTAAGAGTCGAGAGTTTTATTGATATGTCGTCGTTTGGCAATAAAAATTCCATTCGCCGCTAAAAGTCTGGTAGTTATTACACAGAAATGATGCGGTCGTCACACAATACCGCACTTATAGGATTCAGTTTTATCGCCAGTTAAATATCAATATAATGAATAGAAAACGAAAAAGTAAGGCACTAAAAACAAAAATTTTCACCAATTTAAAGGCTAATAAGTCGTAAGTGGTGCCTGCACGTGAGCGAGCGTGTTCCGACAGTAAAAATAGTTTCAATATTTCATCCTGGATTTCGTAATTTGACTTATATAATGAAAATCCATCCTTTGAAAAGGGCCCTTTGATCCTAAAATTTTTTTAATACTGTTTAATTTCCTGCTGAACAGCTTCAGCGACTAATTTCCCACCTTCGTACCTTCATTTGCCCGTTTGATATCTACAGCTTTGACTCAAACTATATCTCTTTCAAAAATCGCCCTAGAGAACACTTTACTTTTCGTTACAAATCCTAAGTATAAATCCGGGCTCCCTTCAGGCATCGTGGATTTGATAACCCTTCAATCCCACAGCTTTTCCATCATTTCGTCTTTCCAAAATTTGAACTCTTACTGCTTTCTTTTCCCCCTTTTAGCCACTAAACCAGTTTCATGGTATATAGAAGCGATGACTGAAGATATTTTACCAAAACGCGCAACCTGATAGGGACACGTGTTACACGTTTTTGTTCCAGCTGGACCTAGCAGCGCCTCTATGTCAGAATAGTAAGCTTGGGTCCACTAAGTTGCAGAGTATTTACATGTTTCTGAAGGTGTCCAGTTTGCGAAATGTCGCCGACGTTGCCGATTCATGTGACAAGTTGAGAAGCTGTAATTTATATAAAAAATGAGAATAATTTTGAACTTCTGAGCTTCGGAGCTCTTCTTTTCACATGAATCGGCAACGTTAGCGACATTTCGCCAACTAGACACCTTCGAAAACCTATAAACTTAGTGGACCCAAGTTTACTGTTATGACACATAGGCGGCGCTAGGTCGAGCTGGAACAAAAAAGCGTAACACGTATCGCCATTCGGATGTGCGTCTTAGTAAAATTTCTTGTTAACAGTAGAATAATACGCCGTTGCTGAGAGTTCTAAATATTGAGTGCATATTGTACAATTATACAAGGTGAGCTATCCAAAACCTAATGGAAGTCATAACTGTCTATCTTTGCATGGAGGTTTAAGCTATTGATTATGTCGTATAACAAGGAACACAGATGTTCAGGCAATTATCGTTTCATATGTTCAATTGGTCTATGAAGAAGGTAAAACCGCGGAGTGTAATTAAATTTACGCGTGCGTTTTTAAGAGTTTGGTCACTTTTTGGTTTTTTTGCTATAACTCAAAAACTATACATTTTTCAGTAAATTTGTAAGGTACTTTTTCGTAGGAAACTAAATTTCCTATCGAAATTTTACTTAAGAAATTTAAAACAAATATATTTGTTACAATAAAATTAAACAAAAGCATAAAAACATTTCAAAAATCGATACGTGAAAAGAGGAGTCAAAGAAAAGAGAATATTTAATGAAAAAAACAAAAATTAATCCGAAAGGAAGAAAAGAGTGAAAAAAAATGGGAAGTTTTTAAAATTCTATTTCTCGCTCAATTTTTATCACAGACACTTTTACTATCCGCCAGTTTGTTAGAAATACTGTAAGCTTTCTTTTATGTGAAGTAATACTTATAACTATTGTAACTACGGGATTTTCCCGTTGGAAATAAAATCCTGGTTGGTCCTTCATTTACTTTCGCCTTTGACAGTTGCGTAAAAGGAATACTATTCAAATAACTTAAATCATAAATTTGTTAATAAATTTGTTTCTGTTTGACCGATTCTGTTCAAATTTGGACAACACTTATATGAAAATATCGTCCATCTCTTTTGCAAAAATTGACTTTCTAGTTAAAATACTTAAAGAGTCATCGATGTGTGCTTGAAATGGTCAAAACTCGATATCTTAATTGCCTACGACGCGACGTCGTGGCACCAGCCCAAAGAGGAATCATAATGGATATTTTTATTTACGGACGGGTGGACTTAACTACAGGTGGCTAAACAACTGTTAATTCGTTAAACTCCGTTTGAATAGGGAATTAGTTGGGGCTTAGGTTGGGGGAAGAAGTAGAGAAGGACGACAGGAACATTTTTACATTTGATTTTTGAGTTAGTGTAAGTTTTCAGCCAGTAAATTCTCTTTAACCAATTTGTATTATTTATAGAGAGAGAGAGAGAAAGTGTAATTTCAAATTTGCTTTTCAAGACTTGAACAAAGTCAGTTTTTATTCATGGGTGGTAACATTTCTTACTACTGCGCATGTATATGTCATTAAATAACTCCTTGACATAATACGTGTCCATCTTCCTCTACTATTATTTTATTACTTTTATCTTTGAATGATCAACTGTAGTTTTCTACTTTTCTAAAAAAAAATCGTGTATTCTTGTGTTCGTTATAATACTTTCTTTTACTAAATTTACTAATTGGTACTGTATGTTTGCATTCACAAGGTTTTTTGGCGATGTTTTATAATTAGCCATGTTACAGGTATACATTGAAGGGTTCCTTGTTTCCCTCACTAATTCATTTCCCAATTACTTCAACTTTCTGCCCTCTCTTGATTCCTTAAAAAATCCAAAAAATATTGGTGGATTTCCAGAAACCTCCATATATTAAATCCTCCCTCTGTCGAAACCCCTCGTTAACAAAGAGCGCAGCTTTATTTCGTAAGACCGACCAATCTATTTCAGTTCGCATATCTGTTTACGTAAAAACCCGACAAAAATCTCGATCCTCATCTCCCCTAGAAACATCCCCGCCCCCGACGTAATCTAATCGATCGGAACTGCCCGGAAGAACGGGGACCCCTAAAGGAATTTAACTTTGTAATGAACCGTCACTAAATTGCATCGATACAAAAATATCCGCGGGTCGCCGTTGCGAGATCTATCTGAAATTTAAATTTTATTAGGGCAAATTTGTATTTCGTTTAAAAGGAAATAGGATCGGAATTAATCTGTCCGGGCGGCCGGTCGATTTATTCAGAGGTAGAGGAGGGATACGTCTATGTTAATGGAAACGGTTTTTCGGTCTTGAAATAGAAGAAGAAAGGAGAATAATGGATAACGGCGAAATTGGCTACAACGCGGAAACACTGGAGTGTGTAGTTTTTAAATCAACGAGTTTTACGAGTGTTTTATGAAGATTGCATATTATGAACCTTAATAAGTGATGGGCGAAGGCACTACGCGCATATGCGTTTGACATTCTGTAGGCAAATATGAATATGGATGTTTTCACAAACAATTTTTCATAAATTTACTTTCAAAAAAAGATCGGTCAGAAGTTGCGCACGGGAAAAAATTCGATAAATATGTTATCACATTATTACAAGGTCATACAATTTTGAGTTTAACCCCGTATTACATTTAAACCTACTGAACTAATAACAAATTAGTCCAGTAAATGAAGGAGGAAAAAAAGGCAAAGTTCTTCAATATTAGCTGATTTTTTCATACCGCCAGGAATAAGAGATAATTACAAATCATTCAAGATGAGCCAACGTCTACAAGAATAAAGTGCCCGGAGGGGCCTGAAAATGGCCCCCAAAGCCTGGCAAATGGGGTTTTCGGCCAATATCTCCTAAAATATGACATTTAGAGACTTTTTGTTCAAACAAAAGATGAAGATCAGTTCATTCTCTACAAAAATGGTCCTTATCATTTTTTTCGGAAAATTGATCGTTCCCGAGATAAACAAGTCCAAGCGCACCCAGAATTTTGAGCTCTCGAGCTGGGTATCAGAGAGCTGCGGGAATTTACGCATGCCCGGGCGGACAAATTGTCCAATAACTTGGTTAAAAATGCATATTTTCTCATGATTCAAAGTTCATGTGAAAGATAAAATCTGCCCCTATCATCCGCTGTCAATTGGGCCGCGTGGTCTAGCAGAAGATACGAGCGCCACAAGCAGGAAACGCACGGCGGACGACGGCAAGAATTAAAATGATGAAATTCCCTCTTACTTTTAAATAGTACTTTTACTTTACTAATAAATAGTATGACTTTATATACATGAATCGAAAGGTGAGAACGTAATCGTTACTTTCGTCGAGGTAGAAAAATGCCCAAAATAAAGGACAAAAAGAAAACAACCACGAAATGAAAAAGTGTGTTTTTTGTGGGATCGTGCATTTTTTGAATTTTCTGGAAAATCCCTGATTTTTTGAAAAAAAGTAATAGCACAGCCGAAAACTAGACAATCTCACCTTTGAAAAGACATGCCTTGAAAGGCCATTTTATTAAAGTATAAATTAGTAATGACTCATTGTAGGCAAATTTTTCAAGACTCAAAAAACAGTCAAAAATTGGAAATTTTTGACCAAACTTTTTTATTGCAACGCAAAAAAATGAGTTCCTGCAATATTCTGGGATGACTATGGACACATCCAAGATCAATATTCGGGAAAATCCGAAGCAAATCAGGGTACTAGAAAAAAAGTACGAGCAAATTGCGGGCGAGGTCAAAATTGCGCCGGAGCAGAAAGTTTGACCCGTTTTTTCAATATGGCCAAAGAGTCAAATCGTGGCTCAAGTGACAGGGGATGATAGGGGCAGATTTTATCTTTCACACGAACTTTGAATCATGAGAAAATATGCATTTTTACCCAAGTTATTGGACAATTTGTCCGCCCGGGCATGCGTAAATTCCCGCAGCGTGCTCTCTGATACCCAGCTCGAGAGCTCAAAATTCTGGTTGCGCTTGGACTTGTTTATCTCGGGAACGATCAATTTTCCGAAAAAAATGGTAAGGACCATTTTTGTTGAGAATCAACGGATCTTTATCTTTTGATGAACAAAAAGTCTCTGGTTGTCATATTTTAGGAGATATTGGTCGAAAACCCCATTTTCCAGGCTTTGGGGGTCATTTTCAGGCCCCTCCGGTAACTCTATTCTTGTAGACTTTGGCTCATCTTAAATGATTTGTAATTATCTCTTATTCCTGGCGGTATGAAAAAATCAACTAATATTGATGAAATTTTCCCCTTTGTTTACTGGGATAAATGGCATATCGTGTCTAGCAAAAAAATGAAATGTCATATGCCGATGTCCTCAAGGAAGATCGGATAAGTAAGCACCATAAAAGAATTTACCTGCTTCTAATAGTATGATCTAGTGCCTAGATGTGCCTACAGCTTTTACGACTCCAATACGAAAAGTTCCTTGTTTCGCCACAAGGAATAATGAAAACACCTTTTTAAAGTGATAAGATCCTCCACAAATAATATTATTAACATGTTTTTTATTCAACTTTCCTATCTAAAACAAGAGTTTTTCTGCGTTATCTCTGTCGAATCTTTAATGCGCATTTCAGGATATTCTCCTCTCTACAAATTGTTTTGAACCGACGATTTTGTTATGGAATTTCTGATTCAACGCCACTTAAAGACGATACAGACAAAAGGCGACGGTACACCTTGTGTGGCTCAAACCGGGGATTTTAATACCATCGAAAATGATAAATCTACTCAGCTAGTGTTTAACCCATTTTAAGTAATAACTGTGAATACTGGCAACTTTCAGAGAATTGAAAAAAGATGGTAGAAACAGTAGAAATGTATTTCTTCAGGTGATCAGGTGATATTTCTATATTGCAACATGCGCCAGGAAATGAAGGCGTATATTACGAGAACGGAAGGAGTAGAATTCAAGCAGTTTTTATGGTACGGACATGTAATAGGGATGAAGGAGACGAGATGGCCAAATAGAGCATAGGTCAGCAAATAGAGCAATTAGAGGTACATACCATGAAACAGGAGAAGAAGAAGAAGATCATGAAACAGGAGAAGGAGAAGAAGACCACTAAACAGGAGAAGGAGAAGAAGACTACGAAACAGGAGAAGGAGAAGAAGACCACGAAACAGGAGAAGGAGAAGGAGACCACGAAACAGGAGAAGTAGAAGAAGACCACGAAGGAGGAGAAGGAGAAGAAAACCACGAAAGAGGAGAAGGAGAAGAAGACCACAAAAGAGGAGAAGGAGAAGAAGACCAAGAAAGAGGAGAAGGAGAAGATGACCACGAAAGAGGAGAAGGAGAAGAAGACCACGAAAGAGGAGAAGGAGAAGAAGATCACGAAAGAGGAGAAGGAGAAGAAGACTACGAAACAGGAGAAGGAGAAGAAGAACACTTAACAGTAGAAGGAGAAGAAGACCTACAACACGATGGATAGAAGGAATCTGGAAAAATATGGGAGACCGAGCCATCGAACGGGATGACTGAAAGGACGGGAAGAAATGGCGACCAAAATACGAGTTGTGACACAAGCTGTGGGACCCTCGCCTACATTAGTAATATACTTAAAAAAATATGACGTTCACCACTGTCAGTCATATAAAAAATGTCATACTTTTGGCGAATATTACTATGATTCGCCATTTTGTTAATCCATAGCGTTGAATGAACAATATTAGCAAGACGCGCAATCGAATGGTAATACGTGTTACGCGTTTTTGTTCCAGCTGGACCTAGCAGCGCTTCTGTGTCAGAACAGTAAGCTTAGGTCTACAAAGTTGAACAGTACTTACAGGTATATGAAGTTGTCTAGTTGGCAAAATGTCGTCAATGTTGCCTATTCATGGGAAAAGTGGAGAAGTAATTTATGTAAAAAATGAGAAAAATTTTGAACTTCTGAGCGTTGACTTGTGCGTCTTATAGTCTTGTTGAGTATGTTTCATCGTGTATAATGCCTCAACTTTTCACATGAATTTCACAATTAGACGCCACCAGAGACCTGTAAATACTCTTCAACTTAGTGGATCCAAGCTTAATATTATGACACAGAGGCTAGATCCTTTGAAAGGCACTTCGGGTACCTTCTTACTGTTTCCTGGTCCCTCACGTTATTAACCTGTGACTGGATAAACGCACCTGCATCATCACAGCCTGTAATTGTATAAAAGTTATTCAAGAGCGAATTTCAGCAGTGCGATCCTATAGAATTCCACACAAGAAAGCACCGAGGGGTGCTCCACCCCTACAACGGTGTTTACGTCTTTCGCGGCAATGACGGAGCGGTCCGGATTTGTTCCGACGAAATTTCCAATCACCGGGTCAATGGGTTACGTAAGATTGGTATTGCCGGATCCGAGGAGATCGAATAAATTTCCCGGCCCGATGGGATCAGGTCGGATTCCCGGCGTTTCCGGGGAACAGACACGCAGACGGACCATTTCGCGCGAAAGAACGGAAGGAGTAAACGCGCCGGATGTCGAAGGGAACAGGCGGGATCGAAACGGGCGCGTGTATATAAAAAGGGAGATCGGGATTAAGAATTTATTTTGATTCGAGGCGGCGGTAATGGGAAATTTTATTGTAGAGTTGAAGGTTACGTACCAAGAATAGAACTAGTCATTTTAAGTGTTTACCTGCAACCCCTTATTCGACTCCCTTATCAATTATCAATTTTCTCTCAGACCCATTCGACCGATTTCCACCTTTTTCATTTTTCACATACGCAGTAGACCGACGACGTTCGCCTTTCCTCACCCCTCTTGCCTACCACGAGTTCCATCTCTCTCGTCTTGTTGACCACAATTAACGATCTTATCCATATACGCATATTAACGTTAAAATGGGTTTTGGCTTAAAATGCACTTAGAATGTGTTTCAATAAGATACACCAAACACTGTAGTTATAACTGTGAAACACATTCTAAACGCATTTTAAGCTAAAACCGATTTTAACGTTAATATGTGTTTATGAATAACACCGTAAGTCATTAGAATATGACCGTGCCTTGCCGAAAATCCCTCATCGCGATTACGCCTCAACCCTTAATGGCTCCTAGGTCAAACTTTCCAGAATTGTTTATTTATTTAGTATTTAACTGCAGTACAAATTTGACTAGAATCAGATCAGTGGAATCAGAGGTATAAAAGATTTTCTTTAGTTAGGAATTACTTGGGCCTAACTAAGACCGTAACATAGCTCAGATATAAATATCTAGAATAAGTGAATTCGCTTTGGAGAAAATTGAGAAAATTTAAACATTCGGTAGATCAAAAGACTCTTCAGAGAATACCTGTTGAGATAGCAATTGTGACACTTAATATGGATTACAAAGTAGATTAAATATGCAAAGACCGTTAGACTAAACATTACAAGAGGAAAGTGCCCTTTGCTCTTCACCGATTTCAGTCAAATTCACACAGATGAAAGTTATCAAAAGTCCACACCCAAATACAAAACTCCTGCTTTCCACTCTTTATAGTTTCACAGAAAAAGTCGACTACTATCGTCTACTGAAAATTTGAACCCAAAGGAACTAATGGTACGAGCCCTATAGAATGGCAAAGCTTTATCCCAGAGCAGCTTATCTTAATAGGCTGGTTTACATTCTATTCCGGGAGCAGGTGGAATGATGATGCGTGGTTGGTCAGCGAAAAATGTGCCCTCGTTTATTGATCACACAAAAGAGAATTTATATTTAAGGTTGCTGCTAGTCTTGGCTCGATATGAGCGTTGAACGACAGGCAATGACAACAGAAGGAATAATTAATTTGTGTTATATTTCGGTGCAGAGAAAAGTAAAAACGATGTTTGTGTTTTAGGCGGTCAACGGATTTAAGCGGTGAAACACAATTAAGAAAATATTAACACATTGTTTATTTATAAAATTTTAATCGATATGTTTTGATAGGAGCAAACGTACTAACTCAAACTAGGGAAGATAGCCTGTTTAGTACGTATATCGACGTCCGACACGCAATTTTCATTGTCTTTCGGTCGTCGCATTGTTCATCTCTTAAATCACTGATGCTCATAGCTTTCCTGGCTCCTTCTGACCATGTTTTCTCTGGACTCCCCAGGAGGTGTCCATTCCATTGCTCTTTTAGGGAGTCTAGAGTTGTTCATCCTGTGCACCTTCTTTCCCACTCCTTCTGTCAGAGATTGGTTCATGCTCATGATTCTCATTTGTTCTTCTATTCAGGCCAGATATTCCCAGGGCTCTCCTGAACAGGTCCAGTTCTAAAGGGTTCACTCTCCTTTTGTTCTCTTCTGAAAGTTTCCACGTTTCTGGTCCATAGGGAAGACTGCTTTCATCGTTGTATTACAGATAATGTATTTTCTTTTCTTCTAATATATCTTCCAATATGTATTGGTCAGACTACCCCGAACGACCTTCACCAAGTTACGAAATCTAAAATGGCGTAACACCATTGGAAGCCATCAAAAATTCGAAATATATACGGATTTTGTTTATTTCATTACAGTGACGAACGATTTTCCGACTATTTTTGGACTAATTTAAGTAACGGGTCCGCCAAATAACTTTTTTTTTTGAAAATGCTATAAAAAAAAAACTACTGAATATTTTCTCAAATTTCTATTTTTATTTGAAAGTACAATCCTTCCGGTTAATGATGGAAAATAATTTCATTCAAATGGCTGCCTCGGCTGGCCATGCAGTAGCCTAAACGATCGGTCCAATTTTTAAGCACATTATCGATTGTGTGCAGCTGTATTTCACCAATGGCTTCACGAATATTGTCCTTTAAAGCGTCAATTGTCTCTGGCTTGTCGGCGTAACACTTATCTTTGACGGCACCCCACAAATAATAGTCCAACGGTGTCAAATCGCAGCTCCGAGGTGGCCAATCGACATCAGCTCTGCGGCTGATAATGCGATCTTCAAAAACAGGGCGCAAAACATCGAGTGTAGCTTCGGCTGTGTGGCACGTAGCGCCGTCCTGTTGAAACCAAATGTTGCCAATATTCTCCTCTTCAATTTTTGTGAACAAAAATTCGTTCAACATGGCCCGATAACGATCGCCATTGACTGTAACGGCCACTCCTTGCTCATTTTCGAAGAAAAATGGCCCAATTATGCCTCTGGACCAAAATCCGCACCAAACAGTGACTCGTTTTGGGTGCACCGGCTTTTCAATGTATGCGTGCGGGTTTTCTGTGCCCCAAATACGACAATTTTGCTTGTTTACATACCCGCCAAGATCAAAATGAGCTTCATCTGAAAAGATGATTTTTTTAGCCAAATCGGCATCTTCTGTAAGTCGATCGCAGGCCCACTTAGCGAAGCGAAAACGCATCGGATGGTCAGTTGGCTTTAACTCCTGAACCAATTGGACTTTGTATGGCGTCTTTATGCAAAATTCGTCTCAATGATGTCTCCGAAATGTTCAATTGTTGAGAACGACGGTGAATTGATGTTGATGGCGCTTCACGCACACTTTCTGCCACAGCAGCAATATTCTCGTGTGTACGCACTGTTTTTGGCTTTTCACGCTTTGGGTTATCGATGAGGATGCCAGTTTCTTTCACTTTTTTCACAAGATAACGAACATACGTAGCTGACGGTGCTTCTCTTCTTCCAAAATCCGTACGCAATTTTCGCACACATTCTGCAACATTACCATGATTTTCAAAGTAATGTCGCAATATTTCCCAGCGTTGTTCAAGCGTATACACAACCATATTCGTTCAGCGGAAGGATAAAACTAATTATCTGTCAAATCAGAGATGAGCTAAGTGTTACCATTCACGAAATAAGGACTAGTTGAAAAAAAAATCTTAGATGGCGGACCCTATACTTAATGTACAGGAACATTTTAAACATAAATAGGCTATATCGCCGCATGAAGAGAATACATCTAGCGATATTCCTACTCGCATTTCTTGCAAAGAATTTAAGTTTACTTGCTTTATTTCATTGGGTATCAGTATACAATACTTTCCGAAAAAACAAACACATATAACACGCTCACTAAAATGTCACAATAAGGCGTCCGCCACTGGAACACACTCACATGTAGCAGATACGCAGATAAAGCGTAAAGAAGCAGAGAGTGGTGCAAAGCAAGTATTATTATATGGAAAGTGTAATAAATTAGCAATTAATTCGCTGACCTCTCTCGCGGATCGCGCTACGGTCCGATAACGGTTAGATGGCGGCGGAACTCGGCAGATTCGAGAAAAGTCGATAGATATCGATCGGAAACTTGGAACTCGGTAGCATTTGTGTCGTGAGTGATCGTGTCTTACTTGTCTTTAGGTGTTAGTAAGTGTCTCACAGGTAGAGAATGAATTTTACAACTTTATTACCACCAGGGGAATGGAAATAATCTCATCCAAGTGCACTAGTCTCAAAAATGTAGTTTCTGATTTGTTTGAGTAGTACGATATATGTTCTGGGACTTGATTTGATTACTAAAATATACAAAATAAAATTAAGAACATTATTAAAAATGTATCATTGCCTTGAACAATATCTCAAACTTTAAGGTGTTAATATCTCGCTAGAAAACAGTCTCAGCGTTGATCACCTACACGTTCTCTGTCGATTGGAGGACAAAACCTTGTATATTGCAACGTAAAATTTTGCTGGAAATTTGGAAACTCCTCAATAACTTCTTAAAAACACGAGTATCGAGGCTACACTCGAGAATTCCCTGGAAGGTTCTAATATTGACTACCGCAATTATTCCCCATGTCCCTCAAAACCTCAAGGAGGAGAGAATAAAGAGAGGGAAGAGAGCGGAATTGGCTGGATGGCACCGCTAATTGTTTTTAATCTGAATGTAAATACCCGCTAATTAAAACTGCATTTATTAAACGAGAACGATTCGCCGGCTTCCCCCTTCGCGCCAGCCATCCGACGATTATAAAGGAGACAGAAATTAATTAGACCCCGCATTATCGAATATCAAGAAAAGAGAGAGATTACCAATTTAAATTAATCCGGGCTCTCCTCCTCGGGATATCTCCGTTGACACGCCGGCCACACGATGATCTCGTTAAAATATTTAAAGCCGAAAAGTTGTCGAGGACGCGTCCTCGAATCCTCTACTGATTTGATACCGACACAGCTGAGTACACTCGAGTATAGTGGCTGAAAATAATGGGGCCAAATTTGATTTGGAGTCGGTACAGCTTGTTCTAAATTGGATCCAAATTATCCAGTCTATATGGAAATTGGTAGTGAATTAGATATTTAGTGGGTTAAGGGAGAAGGAAGGTTTTAAACAAATTAGATCGAAGTGTTAAGGGCGCAGCTTTACGAGGCACACGTAGATCAAGCGTCTCAAGGTAAAAACTAATTTTGTTTCATTATTTTTTCATTAAAGTTAACAGCATAATTTATTAAATGTACAGTATGAATGAGGGCTTTTTAAATCCAAGGCAGTGCAATTGTAATTAAAATTAACCTCGACTTTGATTATTGAATCAAATGCCCTCTTGCCCCTGTTCTGTCAAACAGGTAAATGAAGCATGGAGTTAGCTTATTGAAAAAAATGTATTTTTTCAGGAGTTTTTAGGAGTTCAATGAGGTTGAAACGTTAATATTTTCATTCTTATGTGACTCTAAGGAGGGCAGAAGAAAGAATAATACAGCTAATAGGAATTAGTGATGAATAGAAAGTATAAGTTTGATTCATTTCAAGTTAGTTGTGGGGTGCTTCAGGGCAGTCACTTGGGGCCATTATTTTTTCTGCTATATAACGGGTGCCCGGGAAACTGTGGAAAATCTCCTGGATATGAAAAAAGAATACTACAAGTTCATATAACCTTTCTCCGTACAGGGCTCTTAGGAGACATGGGCTCCCAAAAAGCTCCAAAGGAAAGATCAGTTCTTGACACATAATTATTGAAGCAACAGGTATATTTAACGTTTTTTTAGTGTGATGTATACCAGGTAAATCCCTTCGAATTATTATACAAGGCAGCTGCAGCTACTAGCTGTGATACACATGACCCCATTTTTTTACCTCCTGTATGATTGTCACGGTTCTACTTATTGACCACCTTGTATTACTTTTTATTTATTTATAATTCAGATAAAATTTCAAATGAACGACAGTTTAGTAAATAGACAAAATCAAAAATCGTTAATAACTCTAACTTACTTGACTTAAGTTAATCACTCTGGAGACAGATAATGACATAACATAACTTTTCTTACAATTTGAACCTTGAAAAACAAATCGTTATCTTAATAGGTTTTTAATTAGTTTATTTTATTTATTCTTTATCGTCAAGGAGCACCTGCTTACGGGTCGTGTGCAGCGACGCGCCCCATTAGCTAGCGGAAAATCAAAGATCGTTTATTGGTCGAAATTTAGAAACTTTAAAAACATGTTGCTGATCCTGGCTCGAGATAAGCTTTAGATTATTGCATAAGGTGTAGTAAGGGAAATTTTAATATCCTTAAGCGAGCGAAGTGTTTAAGGTATTTGGAATCCTAAGGGATCCCATGTTAGTAATGGGGCTAATTTCGTCACAGTAATGAGTACTGAGTTTCCTACCTAAGCCCTTAGAAGGGCGGTTCACTGATGCTTTTCGAGCTCACAGCCTAAATGACAGTGACAGTACGCGCCCTTTATTTACTTGTCGACAAGTCAAACCAACTGCAATTAAATGAAATTCATTGGGTTGAACGTTGGAGTAATGAATTACTATTAAACTATTTGTGTAATCCTTAGGAATCCTAGTGATGAGAAAAGTCTTTGTCAAAAACTTCGTATGATTTAAATAAGAGACTATTTTTACAACACTCTAGTGATTAGTGATGATGTAAGTACTAGTTAAGACCGTTGTGAGATTTACTAAACACTTTGCTTACTTATTCCTACACGACTCGTGAGAAGTGTAGGTGTAGCTGTGGCTAGCTAGCTGGGTTTCTAGGTATTCTGCACTGTAGAAGTCCCTTTGTTAATATTAGGAAAGTTTTCTTTTGGATTTATTTTGGTGTATACCCCGAATTTGGAAATAAGTACGTAGTAGAGTTACGATTAGTCATACAAGTTTTTCTTCCTGTCAGTGTAGAGGAACCGCTCAGTAGTTCTGATGCAATTAGAGGCGCTATTATCAAAAAATGATTAAACTAAACAACTTCACTAAAATCAGTTGTTAAGATCAAACCCCTAATTATATTTAATAATCAAATAAATCCATGAACTATCTGAATGTTATTAACTCTTACCAAGCTTATACATTGTATATGAGAACCCTCATGAATTCCCCCAGAGTTAATATACGGCTCGAGCTACCTAACAAACTCACGAAGTTTTGTATTTTTCATCCAATAAATTTCTTTTGTGCCTCAGTATACAGACCGTCCTAATAATAGAGCAAAAGTAGCTCTCCAAGGCACAATGCGCTTATATTGTCGTTCCGTGCTGGACATTCCTATTAAAAAAAAATTGTACAAAAGGTCTCTTGGAGATATACGATTCCTTTTAGCGATGTATACACTTGTTTCCGCACTGTTTGCCATGGTTTTTCCATTTTTGTTTTCTACCCGTCTGTTTTTTCCTCGACGGAAGACTTCGCCTCTTTTGTCTCTCGTTCGGCGATTAATTCGACCGCTTCTATGGCCTCTGAACGGGAAAAAATTCAACGTTTCAGCTCCATTGGAATACATGCGAATGCGGAAATTTATTCACGTTCACAGAAGGGCAACGAAGAATATCCAGTCATACACACACTTACACTCGATAGGGCGAACATACTTTAGACGTTCTCATATAAATATTCAAAAAGTTGTATAGTTACAAATTGAATTTGCCTTAAATATCGATAAGTTAACTGAAGCAATTACATATTCGCTTCTTTTATTGGTTCAACTGGTACTATTGAGAATAACAGTTCACACAATCCATACTCTCGTTTCACTTAAAACTTTGTTTGGATCCCTTTGCCTCTTCACTGTATTACGACACTGTAACGAAGCGTATTTTTCAGAACCGTGGTTAGGCAATTTTATATGCATTTCAATGAAATTTAAAAGAATCACCGTGAGATGGCATATGATATAACCTACCTATAGAATATCAAGTAAATGAACGAAGTAGAAGCCCCTTGGCCGCTAACGGGAGATAGAAATATCTCACTTTCTAATTTGTCTTTCTTTCTTTCAGTGCTTCCTAGGAGAGGGGAACTGGTCTCTACAGTACTTGGTGTTTGTGAGTTGGTATTGCACTTGGCGATCTGTCGTGCCGTATTGACTCATTGACACTCGGTGCGAACTAGAGGCTAGACTCCCGCTAACTCTCTAGGCCGTCACCCATTCTCCGCCCGTGCTTCCTAGGAGAGGGGAACTCGGCTCGGCAGCGCTCTGTGTTGGTGGGTTGGTACTGTACTTGGCGATCTGTCGTGCCGTATCGACTCATTGACATTTAGTGCGAATAAGGGGTTCGATTCCCGGTAACTCTCTAGGTTGTCACCCTAGTTAATTTTCTAGCATATTAGCTCCCCGTCCGTGCCCCGTGTTAATTGCTAATGCTTTGCTTGCCGCTTGCCACTCGCATGTAATTCTCCCTGTTGCTTATTTTACACCCCTCTCTCCGCCTAATTTTGCCGCCCCGCTCTATTTTAACTATTTTGTTTTTGCCTTTTGTGCACGCTAGTTTAGTATGCCGCTTACTCCGGCGAGTTAACCCTGTATTTAATTTTTCCGTTGTTATTAACTAGTTATCCCGATTTGTAAATAGCGTAGTAATGTTTTTCGGTTTTCCTTCTCACGTCGACCTTGTTTCTTTATGTTCGCTCCGATAACCAAAGGTAGATAAGAGTTCTCTCTTTCTGTTTGTAAATGCCTGTTGTGGATTTAACACTGTTGCCGCACTTTTAATTAAATAAAAGGAACCGGGTGTTTTTCCGAATTCTGTGTTTATTTTCATGAACTTCCTGGATATTTCTCCTGAGTTGAAATTACCCGGACCTACAGACAGCAAAGTCTATAAAAACTGGCGCCCGAGGAAACTCCGTAATTGTGAAACTTGCTAAATTCCTGCGCCAATCTCAAAGTTGACTGATCGATCCGCCCCTTTATTCGCGTCGTGCGCGCCGACGAAAATACAAGGGCGAGAAAAGTCCGTCACAACACGGTTTTTGTAAAGTCAAAATTTCAATTACATTTCGCCTTCTTCAGTTTCGTTAAAGGAATAATACTCAAATATTTATCAAAATCGCAAATGTGTTAATAACTTTGTTTCTGTTTGATCTATTCTATCCAAATTTGGAAAGTCCTGTCCATCGTTTTTGTAAAAAACAACTGTCTAATTAAACTACTTTGAGAATAATTGATGTGCGCTTAAAATGGTCAAAAATTCGTTATCTTAATTGCCTACGACGCGACGTCGTGACGCCTGCCCAATGGGGAATTACAATGGGTACTTTTTTAAATTTACGGACGGGTGGACTTAACTGCAGGTGGCTAAATAACTGTGGATTCGTTAAACTTCGCTTGGGTAAGGAATTAGGTGAGGCATAGGTTAGGGGAAGAACGATAGGAAGGGGAATAGTTCATCTCTGAATACGCACGTTTCTAGCTGACTGAAGACCAAAGAAAGGATACGGCGCGTACTGTAGAGGTCGGAGAGGGGAGTCGAGTACGAGCTTCGAAAGAGTTTCTCCCGAGCTATTTTGCCGTACGATAGAGCTATAAGAGCTCACATTTCTCCTGAATACCTTCCCGTTGGAGATGAGATTATGGCGGTTTCCCTCTCCTCTGAGCTTCGCCAAAGAAAGAAGTGCGTTGTATGTGCCCCTGCTCGAAATAAAGGTACCGTTAAAATGGGAATATTGTTTTAATTTAAATACATTATGTAAGTTGGTCTGGCTTGGTTATATGTATTTCGGACTTTTTGATTTCCCACATGATCACACAGTCTTTTCAGCAATCGCCTCAGTACTTGTATTTCAAAAGCTTCTATCTTATTTACGGTGGTTACTTTCAATACCAATGCCCACATCCTCTAAGAAAGTAGATGAGACTTAAAGCTTTGCTATTTTAAGACTAAAAGTCAAGTTTTTATCTGTAAAAAATTTTACCTGTCAAGCAACTGCACTCTCTTAGTTCATTACTTTTACACTGACGAATTTGCTTGTCAAAAACTGCTCTGATTGGTCTGACTGATTGTTTTTCGCTACGTCTGATCGCCTTCAGAGCTTATTCTAAACCATTTCCTCCTCGTTTTCGTAACAACTCCCACTTAGTACCAACTTAGAAAAGAAATGACTCTACCAACATAAACCAAGTAACTTCCTCTTTCGGTCCCACGGTCATTTCGGCACATTACACGTACTCAAGCGACTGCGCATCTCTTATTTAAGGTCTCTGAGATCTGGCTCAAAATTGGTACATCGATTAGTACTATCAAAAAAAGAATATTCTGAAATTTTCAGCCCCTAAGACCTCTCCCTGTCACCAGGGGGCCAAAAACAAGTTTTGGGACTTAGTTTCACTTTCAGGTGTCTAAAATCGGTTTTTCGTGCCCTGACGCGGTATTTTGAACTAAAAAAAATTATCAAAAATACACAACAGATGCTAAATTTTCCGTAGAACACGATGCCGTCAACCGTTTTTCGATATCTGGCAAGGGCGACCTGAAAAGGGCGAAAAACTGCCCTCTGGTGAAAAATCTGATATCTCAAAAACATACGCATGAAATTGGCTGAAAATTTACCAGAAGGTTGTTCGATTATTGCCCTTTCGAATGTACATGGGCGCGTGGTGATCATTATATATAAAAAAAAAGTTACACGCGTTTTACGCATTTTAGAGGGGATTTTCGGTGATTCTTTCATTATAATCCATGCATTGGCCTTAGTCAGTTGGGTATTAGTTGGATTTTGTTCTCTCTGAAGGTGTTTTCCTTCTTTCTCAGTGTTTACAAACACAGAAATTCCTCTCAGTGAGTTAAAAAAGCAAAAACAAAATCATTTATTCATGAATTTTTCTTGAATTTTTGATTTTTGATCAAAGTCACATTTTTCCAGGCTCCTTTCATTATTCATGAAGGAAGACCGAATCAGTTGGGTACATAGTCGGAATTTCAGAAAATGAGCTTACGGCTGAGGTCTCGTTGCTGCAAATGAGGAAGAAAAATATATATGGATGGCCAGAGAGGGATACTAGATTATCAATACCCTTCACGGATATATTATGGCAGATTGTAAATCATTGAAAAAGCAGGCGAATTCACCATCAAACTGGGCCACACAATCAGCAAATTCAAAAAATATAGGAATCAAGGGAATTTGGTAAATGAAATGGACTGCTGAGTCATGTACAAGAACATTAATATGGGGATGTGCAGCGGCGCCAATGATTGTAATGTAGAGTTTCTTGTTTCTTACTGTGATTTTCATGCCTTAGATTATATACTATATATATATTTTTTCAAATAATAGAGCTAAGCTGTAGAAAATGTAAATTTCATCAAAAATCAAAAAACAATACGAAAATTTCATGGACAAATAATAATTTCTTCCTTTTCTAACCCACTGAGAGAAATTCTGTGTTTGTAAGGACTGAGAAAGAGAGAAAACACCTTCAGAGAGAAAAAAATCCAACTAATACCCAACTGAATAGGGCCAATGCATGGATTTTAATGAAAAAATCACCGAAAATCCCCTCTAAAATGCGTAAAACGCGTGTAACTTTTTTTTTTATACATAATGATCACCACGCGCCTATGTACATTCGAAACAGCAATAATCGAACAGCCTTCTGGTAAATTTTCAGCCAATTTCATGCGTACGTTTTTGAGATATCAGATTTTTCACCAGAGGGCAGTTTTTCGCCCTTTTCAGGTCGCCCTTGCCAGATATCGAAAAACGGTTGGCGGCATCGTGTTCTACGGAAAATGTGGCATCTGTTATGTATTTTTGATCATTTTTTAATCCAAAATACCGCGCCAGGGCACGAAAAACCGATTTTAGACACCTGAAAGTGAAACTAAGTCCCAAAACTTGTTTTTGGCCCCCTGGTGACAGGGAGAGGTCTTAGGGGCTGAAAATTTCAGAATATTCTTTTTTTGATAGTACTAATCGATGTACCAATTTTGAGCCAGATCTGAGAGTGTCCCGTGGGATCGACTGCTGAGTTGGCGTGGAATGCCCCATATACAAAAGCAGAGTATTCATGTAACGTACCGTTTAATCCTCCCCCGTATATCTGGCGCGGAGAAATGTCGTTAGTCATTACAATACATGCCTATACATGAAATGCCTATTAGTATCCAGAATTAGACAGGTCCACTACAGCCATTAAATTTTAGCGCCCAGCACGTGTTCATTTTTAATTTGTCACTAGAGTTCAGTGGTGTGTGTATGGAATTGCAATTATTATTTTGAAATAGGTAATTGGATACGTTTCGACGTGGTCGAAATTAACAATGGCAATGATACAGACATTATACACCATACAAATAACGTTGCAGAAACAAATGATGTACAAATTTGAGATTTCGACAGAAAAGTGAGTAACAATATTTTGTATTTCTTGAAATATGGCGCGCCTATGGAGCGGTTTCTTGGTCTTTGTATGTCGGTAACGTGGCTATTAAATTTTATTACGGTTTTCTTCATCTGGACCAATTCAGACTGGTCGGACCTTACAACGTACCATAAATTAATTCCTTGTCAAATTTCAAACTACGAGATATATCAACGCATCGAGTCCACTACTAAAATTTTCCCTTCCTGACCCCAAATCATTCGCTCTCTTCCTTCCCTTTCCCCCTTTCTTGTTTCGTATTAGCCGGTTATCACTTTAGCAGGTATCGGTCCGTGTACCTTGAACCGCAAAATTAAAGCAACTCAGGGGAATTAGCCGTGTACATTCGAGCACACACACACGCTCACGCACGGAACGGTGGAGTCGTCGAAGGTTAATTGGCCGTGAAGTTCCGATAACGTGCGCCGATTTTACGCCGAAGTTGTCCGCGCTAGCGAATCCAGGCCGTTTCGAGGGAAAAGGAACAAAAAGGCAGGGGGAAGGAGGTTCGCAATGGGGGGATATCCACGGGGATCGAATCGATGCGTGTTAATAGTCCATGGAAATTAGGCTATCGACATGTCGACGTGGAGAAAATCCCACTTCCACTTTAATGTGTATGATAACACATCTCGGTCGAAAGTTCGGCAACGCTGTGCTGAAAAATTGGCTTTTTGGAGCCAAAATTTGGAACCAAAAATAATCACTTTTTCAGCGATTCCTGGTCAACTCGAATACTAAACGTGTAAGTAAAAGTTTCAAAGAAAAGTTGTAGATAATTGAATTACCTGCCCAATAGTACGAATGAAGTTAAAGGTGACGACACTAGTCGAGTTATCAAGGCATAATTTTATTTTGCATTAAAACATGCTTTTTTAAAGACATTTTCTGGAAAAAAAATTACTGTACGATGAAAAAAAATGTTTTTTGCCTAAAATTCGAAACGACGCGGTTAATAATTATTAACCCCTTAATGGACACCTGGTACATAATGGTGCCTGGTACGTTTTGCATTAAAGGGGGGTTACACACAGTATACAGTGGTGACTCAATCCGTAGTTGTTGTCTACGTTATTTTATTTACCGCTTAACCTCTTCGCTCCTCTTTTTCCATCTTTTTATGAACATGACTATTATGAAAAATGCATTTAATGCAATTAAATACAAAATATCACTTGCAAACATTGAACAGAGTTCAGAAATATGCCCAAATTCAGATTCCTAGTTATTTAATAAAAATGATCTATATATATATATATATATATATATATATATATATATATATATATATATATATATATATATATATATATATATATATATAGAAAATGTACCGTCTGACTGACTGACTGATTCATTAACGAAGAAGTACTAAATGTAAGAATTAAGCAGATTTCCGGAATTGTGCAGAGTAGTATAAGCCGAGATCATACAAGGTTTATTAAAGACACTCTTGTACAATTTTTTAATGTGTTTGAGATAATAAGTTCGATATTACAAGATATTGAAACAACAATCTCTTTCACTAGACTTGGAACTTTTCATTCGAGTATCATGAAAACAACAGATTTATTTCAAGAATTAAAATTGCTAAAATCAAAACTTAAGATGGACCAATTACCATTAGAGGTAATGCTAGACAATATAATACTTTTCGAAAAATTGATTATAGTAGATTGTTTCATATTAAATAATAAAATAACATTTTTAATAAAGATACCAATTACCTATCCATATATATTTGACCTTTATCACCTATACTCAATACCCATATTCTCTAGAGACTATAATACTATAATACTATATAATAATATTATAATAATAAGACTATAATACCAAAGTCAAAATTCATTACAAAAAATAGATTATTATTCGTTTCGATAAATGACGATTGTTTGGAAATGTCTAGTCGAATAATTGGAAACGTACAGTCAAAACTATTATAGCTACTTGAAATTTTAAAGGTAGCTTGGTATCATAGTACAGTGGTGCACTAAGAAAGGATTTTGCAAAATTTTAATTTTTAAGGGTAGAAAATGGTAAAAAACGAATTTTTACATAGAATTTCTAAATCTATATATATGCTCTATAGCACTGTACATGTAATGTGTATACTATATCCACGGTGCCATATATAGTGAGATATGCCAGATGTAGTAGGTCAACGGTCGTACCGCAGGAAGTCTATTGTTTTAATCACGTATGAAAAAGTAATTTTTTGAAAAACAAATTGCGAGGATTTTTTTACATCTATAATATAAATTTTAATTCTCCATTAAATATTGCATTTAGATAATTTTGTACCTCAAAAAACAGATAATTTTTAATGATTTTTAAACAGATTTTTAATACTTATCAATTAAGTTTAAAATTTAATTGGTTAAAAAATGTATTGAAAACAATCGGATTTTTGAGAATCATGATTGATTGAAATTAGTATTTAATAAAGAATACTTATTTATATGCAACTTATTAAAAATTCGTCGCAATTTGATTTTTAAAAAATATATTTTCCGTACGTGATTAAAACAATAGAACGGGCGTAGTATTTATATCTATTATCAATTCCACGGGATACTTTTGTTTGTATTTTTCTATTGATACTTAATGAATGAACCTAATAAGTGAAGGAGAGAATCTTCAAAAAGTCATTTAACTATATTTTTTTAATTAATTTTAATATCTAATTCATGTTTTTAATTTATAGATAGCAAAACTTTGAAGCACAGTTAAAAGTATCAAATTTTAGTTATTAAAATCTTAATAGCTTCAATTTTAAATCATGTAATACGTGATACAGGTCTATACGTAATAATCTAGATAATTTTTTTTAAATGCATTTATATGCCTACAGAGACAATTCTACACAGAAATTTTTTAAACATAAAATAATAATAAAAATTTTGCGATTAGATAATGAATGATGATTAATAATAAGAATAAGGTTCTTTTTATTGTAAAGCTGACATTATCGTTTGAAAAATAAAAAGAATCAGGGTATAATTATCAGATATTAAAATTGCGCGGGCGAACCCGTGCTAGTCAGTATATAAATATTTAAAAAAATCATCGAACTCCTGGGAAAATATTGTTCCTTGAATAAGGTATATTAAAATCACAACAAAAAAAATTGCAACTCAATTGAACATATGAAGCGATAAAATTGCTTGAACATCTTAGTTCCTTTTACTTCTACTTTTTTCTATATTGTCAATAGCATAAAAATTGAATTTGTCTTAAATACCGATATGTTAACTGAAGCAATTACTTATTTAGTTTCACTTAAAATTTCGTTTGGATCCCTTTGACCCTTCATTGGTTGACCTAACATTGGTTTCACTATTTAATTATACTGCTATTACATATAAAACTACAAAAAATATTAGAAACTATAAAGATATATAGTAAAAAACTAAAGAACATGCAAGAACTAAAAGATGAAATTCATTTAAATGTAAAATAATACATTATTAAATAACAAACAACCATATTTTGCTCAAATTTTCCAAAAAAATTGTCCAATATGCAGAAAAATTATTTCAATTCGTTCTTCTATGGTGTAAACCATCTTAATGCGAATTAATACGAAATTGGAAATGATTTTTGAAAAAGTAACACAAAGACTGGAAAGATCGTTTATTATTAATATTGTAGTACTGTATTGTTTTGTAGTAAATTTAATATTCTACAAAGAAGCTCCTTACAAATTTTTACTAAAAATGCATAGTTTTTGAATTACACCTGAAAAACCAAAAAGTGAACCAATTTATCCCGTTCTCAAAAATGCGCACCTAAATTTAATTTCTCTCCGTGGTTTTATCTTGTGATAAACCAGTTGAACGTATGAAACGATAAAATTGCAAAGTCAATAACCCAAATTTACCATACAATTTCGTTCTTTAAATTTAAAAGGTTCAAAAAAATATCAACGACAATACTATACAATCAGCTTCCTAAAGCGTGCATCTCGCATAAAATCCGGGTTTTACTTATCCATACAGTCTTATGCATATTTGTGAGGGATAAATTCTGGTAAGAATGCTGAAGTCCATAATTAAAAAGCAACATTAATCCTCGCGTCTTGAGCTATACGAGACGTAGACTTTCATCTCTTAATTGTCTGAACTTCTCCCTCCCCTACACACATTAAGGCTGTTATTAATACAGGAACTAATCCCCTTAGCGATCCGCAAGTCACCCCCGCGCCGCTATCGTCCACTTAATCAGATCACTATCACGAAAAAAACCCCCCGCAATCTCTTCCCGCCCTAAACGTCCTGGAACAAAAAGAGTTTTTCCCTCCTCCTCCGCGTCCGATTAGATCCGGCGTACGTCTCCCGGGGGAAACCCTGCGACTCGCCGTAATGATGTAAAGCCAGAAGAAATTGCCCCTTAATGCGATCCAGATCTCTCGGACTAATTCCGTTTCGGGAAGTTCGCGCGCTCGTCGGAGATTTCCCTCGGAACAGTGTTAATATGTCAAAGTCGGGTCGGGGCTCGTTCCTATTTCGTTTCTGTTCCTCGATGTCCTGCCGCTCGGCCGTCCGATCCGATTTCGCGAAAGGGGAGACGCAGGGAATTGTTTCCCGGGAATGATGTCCTCATGGATATTTTATGAGTATCATAATTTCGGGAAGAGGTTTCGTTCCAGAATTTCATTTACTATTTTATGAGGAGGTAATAATATTGGTTCTTTCCTTCAAGATCCCGCGGTGTTAGTCGGGACGTTCATTCATTATTCAACGTAACATCGCCCGAACGATTTTCGTGAAGGGAAGGAATCCTGAAGGTTCAGATAATCGACTATGTGCAAACAGGTTGATGACAATAGGCGAAAGGAACAACAATTCATATTTACCTCTCAAGCAGAGGTGTCCACTAACCGTGTTTCCCGAGCTTCCGGGAGCAAACGCTTTATCAGTGGTACCGGTAATTTATGGCACCCATAAAGCTATTACCGCCTGTCTTTTGGGGCATTTTCGTGATTTTTACGTCAGAAGATCCAGGGTTGATTTAATATGATTTTAGTTAGACGTGTTTGAGATTTTAGAATTTTATTATTTCATATGGAAAACATACGAGCACACCAAAAATGTTTTTACATGTTTCTAAATATTTAGTACACAAAATCGTGTACAAGTAGTTAAGTAATTGTTCTCAGTAACTAGTAAGTGTAAGGATGATTGCGAATTAACGTATTATCCTTCATCCTTTCAAGAAAAATGTACCCGATGCGTCGTTATGATCAGGTAAAAATAGGGCAACTTATAGAATGATTACCACAAAATCTTTACGTCACTTTAGAAAAATCTATAAATTGCCACATTAAGGTTAATAATGTGTAGTCGGTGAGTGACTGTACTAGTGTGCTTTGTATAGGTAAAAGATTTTACAGAGTATTTGTTTTATTCCAGTTCTGTTTGTCAATTTTGACTTGAAACGGTTTTCATTTCCTCATTTCTTTAACAACATGTGCGTAATGAAATCAGGAGCGGGGCAAGATTAGGATACTAAATGGGGGGATTTATTTGGGATTTTCAAAATTTATAACACTATTTTATGCGTCATATGAGGGCAAAATTTGTAAAATTCAAAAAATATAACATTCAGCGGCATTATCAAAAACAGCATCAGGATTTTTATAGAGATTTTCCATTAGGTAGTGCGTCACGATCCAGAGAAGCCTGGAAAAGTGTGAAGTGAAAATGACATAAATGGACCCAACCCAATGCATTTTTTTAATTTAACGAAATAAATTTATTTTGAAACATAACGTTACGTATACTTTTCATTAATCATTCATATATCAAAGACGTTAGAATTACTAGTTAATATAGTTATAATTTTAGTATTTACAGAATCTGTAGATTAGTACCTACTTACAATTATACAAGTATTAGGTAACCGCTTTTCATAGCTTCTCCTCGACAAGAGTTCAATTTGCTTTCTGAGTCCGTCCCTTTGCGTGATGCACGGAAAAGACAAGCATATTATTATTCTGACTATCAGCTCATTAGAGCCCGTTTATGGGTTGTATAAGGGGCATTCCATGCCAACTGAGCAGTCGATCCCACGTCACCCTCTCGGATTTGGCTCAAAATTGGTACATCGATTAGTACCATTGAAAAAAGCTTGTTCCTAAATTTTCAGCTCAAATGGTCACTCCCAGCGCCCTGGGGCTCAGTTTTAAGTTTTCAGGCATTTTTTGACCTCTAAGTGCCCGAAATCGGTTTTTGGCGTACCAACAAGGTATTTTGACGTGAAAAATGACCAAAAGTACATAGGAGATGCCAAATTTCCCGTAGAACACGATTCCGTAGTCCGTTTGTCGATATCTAGTAAGGGAAGCTCAGAAAACGCGAAAAACTGCTTTTTTTTCAAAAATCGAATTGCTTCAAGACGTACGCTTCAAATCGTCTCAAAATTTAGGAAAAGACTCTTTGATAGTTGGTCTTTCGAATGTCTATACGCGGATGGAGATCATTATATATATATATATATAAAAAAAAATGTTACACGCGTTTTACGCATTTTAGAGGGGATTTTCGGTGATTTTTTTCGTTATAATCCATGCATTGGCCCTATTCAAGTTGGATTTTTTTCTCTCTGAAGGTGTCTTCCTTGTTTCTCAGTCTTTACAACCACAGAAATTCCTCTGAGTGGGTTAGAAAAGGAAAAGATTATTATTTATCCATGAATTTTTCGTAATTTTTTCGATATTTGTTGAAATTTACATTTTCTACAGCTTAGCTCTATTATTTGTAAAAATATATATATATATATAGTATATAATCTCAGACATGAAAATCACAGTAAGAAACAAGAAACTCTACATTACAATCATTGGCGCCGCTGCACATCCCCATATTAATGTTCTTGTACATGACTCAGCAGTCCATTTCATTTACCAAATTCCCTTGATCCTTATATTTTTTGAATTTGCCGATTGTGTGATCGGTTTTTAATATAGAATTCGGTCTTCCTTCATGAATAATGAAAGGAACCTGTAAAAATGTGACTTTGATCAAAAATCACAAATTCAAGAAAAATTCATGAATTTTTTTGCTTTTTTAAATCACTGACAAAAATTTCTGTGTTTGTAAAGACTGAGAAAAAAAGAAAACACCTTCAGAGAGAAAAAATCCAACTAATATCCAACTGAATAGGGCCAATGCATGGGTCATAACGAAAAAAATCACCGAAAATCCCCTCTAAAATGCGTGCAACGCGTGTAACTTTTTTTTATACATAATGATCACTACCCGCGTATAGACATTCGAAAGACCAACTATCAAAGAGTCTTTTCCTAAATTTTGAGACGATTTGAAGCGTACGTCTTGAAGCAATTCGATTTTTGAAAAAAAAAAAGCAGTTTTTCGCGTTTTCTGAGCTTCCTTTGCTAGATATCGACAAACGGAATACGGGATCGTGTTCTACGGGAAATTTGGCATCTCCTATGTACTTTTGGTCATTTTTCACGTCAAAATACCTTGTTAGTACGCCAAAAACCGATTTCGGGCACTTAGAGGTCAAAAAATGCCTGAAAACTTAAAACTGGGCCCCAGGACGCTGCGAGTGACCATTTGAGCTGAAAATTTAGGAACATGCTTTTTTCAATGGTACTAATCGATGTACCAATTTTGAGCCAAATCCGAGAGGGTGACGTGGGATCGACTGCTCAGTTGGCATGGAATGCCCCAGCTGTCACTTCGCAAAATCTCTTAATCCTAGTGGACACCTCTGCTCTCAAGGGTATTAATAACTTAAATGATTACAAACGCAATAGTACAGATTTCAATTGCATTACCTATTTAAACAAAGGTTTCCTACAATCCTTAACAGGGCAATTGCAATTTCGGTCTCTAATTTCCACTTAAAATCTAAATAATTACTGACTAAATTCGAGTTAAATTACGCTGCTGATCCCGTTTAAAGTTCGATCTTCTCTCGGGCAAACGAGCAGAGAAGCCTCCAGGATCCCTTTCCACCTGGGGAGGACCCGACGGGACCTCGGCGTTCATCGTGATCCCGGCGCACGTTCCCGATGAACTGCCGATATATCATGAAGTTTGTTCATATCGTTGCCCAGTAGGTGCAACTTACACTTTGCGGGTTTCATATTCTGGAAGTAAATTTCGCGTTGGATGCACCCTTGGCATGTACGAATTCAGGCGACAACTTCTGGCCGGTTTTATTATTCATTAACGCGAAGACGCTAGTGTCAGCTGTATTAATGCGGGGTTACAGCAAGATATTCAATTCATGGGTTCCTGTGGTATTTTCCAACGTAACACACAATTCGAATCATTTTCGGAAGGTGGAGTTGGATCGAACAAAGAAGACAATATCTGTTGACCGTCCAGTTCTTTTCTTTCTGTTTTAGCAGCCTGTCAAAATGGATGAGAACGAGAAAAGAAGTAAAAAACAGGTGCGTTGACATAAGTGGAACATACAATATATGTTTGATAAATTTTTGATGAAGCGAGTAAATCTTGATAAACAGGGTGTACTCAATTGATGTATCAATAAAAATAATTAAATATTTCAAAAATTCTTAGTAAAGATTATATATCTATCTATTACTTGATATACAGTTCACAATTACACTGAGCCCAGTTTATAGAGTTTTATTGGTAGATAGAATTTAACAGCAGACGGACCAAAAGCCTTGTTTTAAGTAGATCAAAGATGATAAAAACCCAAAATCTAGACAAATCTGAGCTATGGCGCTTTTTTTAAACAATTCAAATTAAAAAAAAATAGATCGTTTTTCGGTTTTTTTCACCATAACGTGAAAATTATTGACAGAAATGTAATACGTTGTACAGATGACTTGTACAGAATTAAAAGTCCTTCACGATGAGCGTTTCTAAAATGTGATCGGAGCATTTTTCACCGAGAAAACTTGGAAAAACCGTTATAATCGACCCTTTTTGAAAAATTCGCAGCTTTGCCCAGCTTAAAGCCTAAGCGCTAATTTTGCGTGAAATGTTAAGTTATTATGTCTACTTTATGCACACAAAGATTGGAAATTCGGCGTATTAACTGAGAGGGGACGATTTAAATTTTTTAAACGGTTTTTGAAAGAAGACATTAAAACCGACAACTTGGCTATCTTGAATTTTCATATACATTTGGAAAAAATACGAAAAATGGCCTCGAACGTTGCGCGAAACCTGTGATTAATATAATAAAGTACATCTTTGTGTTCAAATACATACTGCTGTTCTAACAATTTGTTTGGAATGACATTTATGATAAATATCAGGAGGGACGGCATCAGGGGATTTTATTCCACCGCCATTTCGAGTGAAATATTCATTTAATTTTGACAAGAAAACGTTGTATTTGAGTTTTTTCAAAAACAAAACTGTTATAACCTACATTGACAGTATAGTGAATTAATTTGGGAAGCATGATTAGGTTTAACATGTGATTTTTCAGAAGAAGAGAAATTCTAGACAAATTGGAGCTTTTGCTTTTTTTTAAACAATTAAAATTTAAAAAAAGGTGGTTTTTGCGTTTTTTAACATTGCGTGAAAATTATTAAATATTATTAAAATATATATTTAATATATTAAATTAAAATTATAAAAAGCCCCCAACAGTTAGCTCTAAATGGGAAATCGTACGTTTCACGCAATGTTCGAGGCCAATTTTCGCACTTTTTTCCAAACGTATATGAAAATCGAAGATAGCCAGGTTGTAGGGTTTGATGTCCTCTTTCAAAAACCGTTTGAAAAATTAAAATCGGCCTATTTCAGTGGGCAAAGCTGTGAATTTTTGAAAACGGTCCATTTAAACGGTTTTCCAAGTTTCCTAGGTGAAAAATGCTCCGACCATCTTTCAGAAACATTCAGTTTGAAGGTCTTTTAATACCCTCCAAATCGCCTGTACAATGTACGTATTGCATTTCCGTTAATAATTTTAACGCTATGCTGGAAAAACGGAAAAACGACTTTTTTCAATATGTACCGTTTAAAGAAAACGCAAAAGCTCAGATTTGTCTATATTTCGGGTTTTTATCATCTTGGATCCATTTTGAATAAAGTTTTTTGGTCAGTCTGCTGTTCAACTCTATCTACCAAGAAAGAACCTATAAACTGAGCTATTAAAGTGACCCTAAATACTACGCTTGCTTTCGGGGCATTCCATGCCAACTGAGCAGTCGATCCCACGTCACCCTCTCGGATTTGGCTCAAAATTGGTAAATCGATTAGTACCATTGAAAAAAGCATGTTCCTAAATTTTCAGCTCAAATGGTCACTCCCGGCGCCCTGGGGCTCATTTTTAAGTTTTCAGGCATTTTTTGACCTCTAAGTGCCCGAAATCGGTTTTTGGCGTACTAACGAGGTATTTTGACGTGAAAAATGACCAAAAGTACATAGAAGATGCCAAATTTCCCGTAGAACACGATCCCGTAGTCCGTTTGTCGATATCTAGCAAGGGGAGCTCAGAAAACGCGAAAAACTGCTTTTTTTTTTCAAAAATCGAATTGCTTCAAGACGTACGCTTCAAATTGTCTCAAAATTTAGGAAAAGACTCTTTGACAGTTGGTCTTTCGAATGTCTATACGCGGGTAGTGATCATTATATATAAAAAAAATGTTACAGGCGTTGTACGCATTTTAGAGGGGATTTTCGGTGATTTTTTCATTATAATCCATGCATTGGCCCTATTCAGTTGGATATTAGTTGGATTTTTTTCTCTCGGAAGGTGTTTTCCTTCTTTATCAGTCTTTACAAATACAGAAATTCCTCTCAGTGAGTTAAAAAAGTAAAAAAATCATTTATTCATGAATTTTTCTTGAATTTTTGATTTTTGATCAGTCACATTTTTCCAGATTCCTTTCATTATTCATGAAGGAAGACCGAATTCTATATTAAAAACCGATCGCACAATCGGCAAATTCAAAAAATATAAGGATCAAGGGAATTTGGTAAATGAAATGGACTGCTGAGTCATGTACAAGAACATTAATATGGGGATGTGCAGCGGCGCCAATGATTGTAATGTAGAGTTTCTTGTTTCTTACTGTGATTTTCATGTCTTAGATTATATACTATATATATATATATATTTTTACAAATAATAGAGCTAAGCTGTAGAAAATGTAAATTTCATCAAATATCAAAAAAATTACGAAAAATTCATGGATAAATAATAATCTTTTCCTTTTCTAACCCACTGAGAGGAATTTCTGTGGTTGTAAAGACTGAGAAAGAAGGAAAACACCTTCAGAGAGAAAAATATCCAACTAATATCCAACTGAATAGGGCCAATGCATGGATTATAACGAAAAAAATCACCGAAAATCCCCTCTAAAATGCGTAAAACGCGTGTAACATTTTTTTTTTTATATATAATGATCTCTATCCGCGTATAGACATTCGAAAGACCAACTATCAAAGAGTCTTTTCCTAAATTTTGAGATGATTTGAAGCGTACGTCTTGAAGTAATTCGATTTTTGAAAAAAAGCAGTTTTTCGCGTTTTCTGAGCTTCCCTTGCTAGATATCGACAAACGGACTACGGGATCGTGTTCTACGGGAAATTTGGCATCTTCTATGTACTTTTGGTCAATTTTCACGTCAAAATACCTTGTTGGTACGCCAAAAACCGATTTCGGGCACTTAGAGGTCAAAAAATGCTAGAAAACTTCAAAATGAGCCCCAGGGCGCTGGGAGTGACCATTTGAGCTGAAAATTTAGGAACATGCTCTTTTCAATGGTACTAATCGATGTACCAATTTTGAGCCAAATCCGAGAGGGTGACGTGGGATCGACTGCTCAGTTGGCATGGAATGCCCCTTTCGGATTTCGAACATCCCAGAATCCTCCTTCTAATATTAACCAAGTCATAATTGAAAAACATTTCTTCCAAACCCAAACCTCTCGTAGATTAGAAATTAAATATTAGATATTAAACAAAAAATTGAATTTTCTATTCTCTGACCAATAAACGATCGCAGACTTTTCGCCAGCCTATAAGGCGCATCGCTGCACACGACCCGTAAGCAGGTGAACAAATACTACCGCAACGCGGCTTCGTGCTATATCTAACATTCTACTTCGTTATCAAATTAATCAGGTAATGTTAAAATTCAATCACATGATACTACGTTTGATGACAGTTCCTCCATTTTGAACGAAATGCGTACGTCCTCGTTCCGCTTTTACGTGCACCGGGATGGGATTCCTTGAAACTTTTTATCGCCGATTAAAACTTAATTTTCAGGTCAAGTCGAACACCGTAACAGTCACTCTATTTATACCATAAACCGATCTCATTTCCTGCCTGAATCGTAAAAACCTGGCTCGAAAACCATCCGCCTTCCGCCCGGGCGGCCCCACGGCCCCCCGAGGGAATCGGATCGCGTTAACGGCGGGAACATAAACGCCATTAAAAATTGGAAGTTTACCTTATCGGAAAACGCAATAAGAACGAGGGACGGCGGAGGCGCGCATGTCCCCTCCGCGAGCACGTGCTTCCTAACGAGGGATGATAGAGGAGGATTTCGTCAGTTTTCGACGCGGAGTTGCGGTCTTCGGGCGGCTCGCGGGAGTTACGAGCGCGTCGAAGAGGAGTTACGTGGAGGTGTTGATTTCACACGTGCTGAAAGGTAAGCCCTCAGGTACCCCTCAGATCCATAGGAAATAGGATGATTATGTTGGAGTTGTGAACTTTGAGAGTTTTACTCGGGGAAAATTATTTTAAAAATGAAATTAACCGAATAGGTTATTAGAAAATTTTGCGTCTTCCGAATATATAAAATTCATACATTTAATTTTAAACAATCAAAAGGCTTGGTTTCTAAATTGAAAGCAACCTAGACAATCGTACGAAGCAATAAAATTTAATCAACTTAATATTGAAGTTATTGGGCAAAAAATGTTTTACTTGTGTGTTATTTTTCTGCGGATTTCAATTTGTTATCGAATTTTTTGAATTCTTTTTAACACTTAATCAGCTTTAAAAATTTGTAAAATAGTTCAGTTTTTTAATAGTGAACACAACTTCAATGCTTGCCAGGCTAATCCCTCTACGCTCCAGAACACCATAAACCGCTCAGAACCATAGGAAATAGGATAATTATGTTGGAGTTGTCAACTTTGAGAGTTTTACTCAGGGAAAATTATTTTAAAAATGAAATTAATCGAATAGGTTATTAGAAAATTTTGCGTCTTCCGAATATATAAAATTCATACATTTAATTTTAAAAAATCAAAAGGCTTGGTTTCTAAATTGAAAGCAACCTAGACAATCGTACGAAGCAATAAAATTTAATCAACTTAATATTGAAGTTATTGGGCAAAAAATGTCTTACTTGTGTGTTATTTTTTTGCGGATTTCAATTTGTTATCGAATTTTTTGAATTCTTTTTAACACTTAATCAGCTTTAAAAATTTGTAAAATAGTTCAGTTTTTTAATAGTGAACACAACTTCAATGATTACCTGGCTAATCCCTCTACGCTCCAGAAAATCAACTGACAAAATATATCCAAAAGTGCGAGAAGGAATATCGTGTATTTAACTCATAAAACTTATGCAGAATTACGAAAGTTTCGAGGACCTAAAATACTCGGAAAAGTGCTATAAACACGACGGGTGGTGTCGAGGGGTAAAGGACTATTACTATTACAGGGAGGTACTTACTAATGATATTAATTTTACCATGCACAATGATCATTTATTCCGTTATTGCATTTTAATTTCGATAGAGCTCATATGGAGCCAATTAAAACGGACAGTTCGATCCAAAAATATGACTCTACAGTTAAATAACTCGGTTATTAGTGCAGTCATTGAAGCGTTTAACCTCTCATTTGCTTGAAACTGAACTGATTGACTTGAAATTTTGCATAGAGGTAGAAAAGGTGTCTACCAACATAGGTGACATAGCGCCGATTTATGCTTTCACCCCGGGGGTGATGTCACCCCTTCTCATGGGTGAAAATTTATTGTCCAAAATAACTTGTCCAATAAGTAAAAAATGTTTTATAAAGTTTTTTCGAAAATTCAATACTTTTTTAGTTATTCATGAATGAAAACTTGCAATTTTCATAGAAAAAGTGTCATTTTTTCGGACGGTTTTTTGCAAATAACTTAAAAACTATGTGCCTAACGGAAAAAAGTGTAGGAAATATAATTGTAGCTTATGAACAATCAAAAAGACTCGTTTCTTTAGAAATATTCTAAGTACAATATTAAGTGAGATGTGATAGGTGAAAAGAGACTTTTTTTTCGTGAATGCTCGAATCGGTGCATTCAACTTGAAATAACAAAAACATGATCGATTTTACGGGTATAATGCTGAGAATAGTTTTTGTAGCGCTAAAAGTCGATTGTATTCAAACCAAGCGAGGTACGGTGCAAAAAGGTTGACTACTCAAATTTTTAAGAAAAAATGAGCAGTAAAATGAACACCACGACCACCAAAATTGAAATGCATCGTTTTCCTTCTACAATAGCTTTCATTTTAGTGTTATTTATATGCTCAAAAAGTTTGACAGGTTTAAAATGCATACTTTTTGAAATACGTTAATTTTAATTTTAACGTTTTTTTAATATTGCTACAAAATTTTTTTTCGAAATATCTATTCAACCAAACCAAAAAAAAAATTACATTTTTTGAGAGAAATTTTTGGAGTAGGCAATTGACAACTTTACTCGAGCTTTTTACCCTCTCCCCTTAAAAAGCGAAGAATTCCAATGTTTTCATACATACACAATTTTGTAGCTCTTCAAAAAACTTTTACAATGCTTTTTTTTTTATTTTTAAAATTTCGAGAAAAATTTCTGTGTTTATGAGGACTGAGAAAGAAAGAAAACACCTTCAGAGAGAAAAAAATCCAACTAATACCCAACTGAATTGGGCCAATGCACGGATTATAATGAAAAAATCACCGAAAATCCCCTCTAAAATGCGTAAAAAACGTGTAACTTTTTTTTTATATATAATGATCACTGCCCCCGTATAGATATTTGAGACGATTTGAAGCGTACGTCTTAAAGCAATTCGATTTTTGAAAAAAAAGGCAGTTTTTCGCGTTTTCTGAGCTCTCCTTGCTAGATTTCGACAAACGGACTACGGGATCGTATTCTACGGGAAATTTGGCATCTCCTATGTACTTTTGGTCATTTTTCACGTCAAAATACCTTGTTAGTACGCCAAAAACCGACTTCGGGCACTTAGAGGTCAAAAAATGCTAGAAAACTTAAAACTGAGCCCCCGGGCGCTGGGAGTGACCATTTGAGCTGAAAATTTAGGGACATGCTTTTTTCAGTGGTACTAATCGATGTACCAATTTTGAGCCAAATCCGAGAGGGTGACGTGGGTTCGACTGCTCAGTTGGCATGGAATGCCCCAACAGGTACATTTGGGAAAAGACAATCGACTTTAATTTTGTGTAAGTAATGTAAAAATGGATTGGATCAAAAATTATCCACGATGAGTACACACGCATCTGTTGCTTCCAATAAACCTCATCCAGCCTCAAATTTTCTCTTCGAGAATTTTTAGTGTAATCCATGCATTTTTATTGGCTATGTGGGGGTGGGTGCCTTATATTTTCGGAACATGTTGGGTTACTTCATTTTACAATAACAAAAAAACTTGATTTTATAATTCCAGTTATATTAGCACAAAAAAATATGTAATCATATTTTTAGCCAATTTTCCTCCAATGCACTTTTTATCTTTACAGTTTGGTGTTTCATCAAAATAAAATATTAAAAAAAACATGTAATAAATTAAAGCCCCGGCACACTACTTTATTGTCTAACGAGATTGAGGGCAAACTTATAACTGAACCCTTTTGTTCCAAAAAGGGACAACTGAGGTCACATTAACTGTCGATCAGGGCCCTAATGACTCAGATTTCTAGAGATTTGCATAGTAAGAAACAGTTTAGATTACTTCGAAATGAGTTGTTTGGGGTTAAATAAGGGATTTATAGATTTTCTCTTTGAGCGATCCTTACTGGTGTGAACACCGAGGGTGTTACTGTTTAACTTCGATATCATAATATGACCATTTTGCTTGAAAACGACTTTTTTGCCATTGATGGAATTGTAAAATAATTGAACCATAAGGCGTTTTACGCTAAACGCTTTTTGCAGTGGTAATGATATATTCATAAATACGATTCAAACGGGAAACATAGAATCATTAAAGCTTCTTCTACTGAGAATCTCTTAGAAAATTTTCATTATTTATTTAAGTACACATTTATCTGCATCGTTTATTGCAGGAAATCTAAAATAATTATTGCACTAGTACGTCCCATCGACGATACTTAAGGTAAACTTTTTACTGACAAAAATGTGGTGGGATGGTTTTTGAGTTTGTTATTGAAAAGCGGAGAAATAACTTAAGAACAAAATTTTGAGTGAAAAAATCGGTAGGTGCCCATAAATATAAGGGTTGCGGTTGTACGCCACATACCGCAACCACATATACAGCAAAAGTTTCGCCATACAAACGTTACTGAATGCGCCAAGTTTGAAAACTAATATACGTATCATTCAGAAAATATTTCAAATAGAGTTTGAACTCAGGAAATCACTTTTGTTAAGGTGATTAAAATCTGTGTTGAACACATAAGCACACACCATGGCACTAATCAATAGAACAAAACTTTTATTAGTTGAAAAGTAAAAATTCCTTAATAATTTCTTATAAATGTGTTGCAAAGCAATTTGTGATATGACCGAAGTTACAAATTTAATTATTTTTATACACACATTGTTTTCACTAAATTATAGGCCAAATAGCAAAGATAAATAAGCCACATTTTCAAATTATATTGTATAACAGCCTATTAGTGCAACTTTTTTTAAAATATTCTGTAGATGATTGAATTCCAAATGCCAGCCAAAAATTCGGAATATTCTATTTGTTATAAACAAAAAAAGAACCAAGAAACTGATTTTTTTATTTTTTATTTTTTTTGCTTATATCATGGAGTATTAGCATTGAATGAATCACGTTACTTTCAACAAGACATTTGTAGGGAATTGTAAACCCTTTAAAATGGCGTTTTATAAGCTGTGATTGGACCATTTTCATCCGAGAAAAACCGGAACAACTGTAAAAAATTACTTTTTTTAAAAAAATTCATAACTTTGACAGTTATTAATATTAAGAGATGATATTTTGAAAAATGATAATGTAGTATATGTACTTCAATCAGGAGCAAGATGAAATGCATCACATAAATAGCTTTTCCATAATTGCAATGTAAACAAATTCGGTCAATAACGTGCAAAATGAATTCTATTAACTGCAATTAACGTATTTTAATTTTCTGAACAGATTCTAAAAGTATAAATCATAGGTTACAATTCACCAATCTTACATTTTTGATGAAATTAATGTAAATATGCTTAGAAACATAGCGTGAAACGCTCAAAAGCCAAGGGGAGCAGTATTTGAGGGGAAACGAAGTAGTCCAAGTGAAAAATTAGCAGGCTGCATACATCAGAAGCTGAAGTATATGTAGTCAGGTAAGGATCATTTTAATTTGAATCAAAATGTTTAAATTATATTAATTTAATTTAAAAAGTCATTTTTTACAGTTTTTCACATTTTTCTCGGCTAAAAATAGTCTAATCACAATTTACAAAACGCCATTTTAAAGGTTTTTCAATTCTCTGCAAGTGCCCCTTTGACAGTAACGCGATTTATTTAATAGTCTCTATGATGTAAGCGAAAAATTAGAAGAAGTCACTTTTAGGGTTTTTTTTGTTTATTACAAAAGTATTCCGAATTTTTGGTTGACATTTCTGTTTTAATCATCTACAGGCTATTTAAAAAAAGCTGCGCTAATGGTTTGCTATACAATTTAATTACACTAAAATTAGCAATTAGTTGGCCTATTACGTGACGTAGCAAATTACATCCAAAAATCTTCATAAATTAAATATGTATGTATTTTGAAAAAAAAAGTAAGTAGCGTTTAATATGTAAATTAGAGTAGTAAAGTATTTATTTCGCACATTTAATATAGGAACTGAAATTGAATCATGAAGGTAATTGCTCTATTAAAGCACTGTCTCATAATATTTTATTATCCAAATGGTCGCGCTAGTTTATGACAGGCCCCATAAAATTTTTATTTCGATCTTTATAAAATTATTACTTCAAATTAACGAAACGTCATGCTAGTCGAGCAAATCTGGAAAAGACTTAAATATTTTATCGTAGTTGAAACACTTAAATATCATCGCAAATTTTAAATTTTAGGATTCCGCAGATACTGTTGAAACTGCATTTAAATGAAGATTATTTTCTCCTGTGATTGCCATTGCCTGTCGTGTGTTTTAACAGCGTTGCCACGATTTTTCCGAAATATAACCAACGAGTGTTGTCCTGAGTTCTAAGTTCTATGTTTATTTCCATAAACTTCCTGGAACTTGTCCTGAGTATAAACTACCCGGGCCTACTTGCAACACAATCTGTAACTGGCAGTATTCAAAGGACACCCAATAAGATTGTATGTAGTTATTGTTTTGAAGGCAAAGTGCTTAGTTAACTTTAATCAGTTGATTAGTTACAATATTAACACATTGAACAGTTTCAAATTTGACAATAATAACCATTGAAACTATCAAAAAAACACAGTACACGTATGTAACTACGCTTACTAATATTTCCAATAAATAAGTTTGTTGAAAGTATCTTTTGTAATCAACCTTCACAGGAAATGCGCAGAGGTATTTTTATTCAATAAATATTCTAAAATAATGTTCGTATACGTTGTTATTAAATGCAAATGGGATATAAAAGAAATCAGTACGGATGCAGCCATAATCACGAAGTGCAATTAAAGTGATATAAAATAATTTTATGGATGATATAATCGTCTGCATTGCAGCTAAAATTGCAAGCAATTGAAAATAGAACATTTTAGCATAATATTAATTTAATTAATTAGTGCGATTTGGGTAATCGCGCGGGTTAACTGGGAATTAGAATTAATTAAACGGGGGATTTTATATTAATGTGCAGGAATTAGGGCGATAATATCGGGATTCTAATCGAGTAAATCCTTTTTTAAATAACTAAACACATTTAATGAAAGGTGATAAAAAGTAAATGAAGTAATATTATACCCAAATTATTCTAAAATTTTCAACAGGCTTATTTGAAACACTTTGTCAGCTGTAGTTTTAAATATTGCATTATAACCTCCTAATAAGACTTTTCAGGGCTATAATTAGACGAGGTAGGTGCGATAGGTTTCCAGGAGTTTTTTTTAATTTTACCTTTTAATTGAAATTTTTGGAAAAGCCATTACCCAAAATCCCAAAAGGAGTAACTAAAACATGTTTAAAGGAAGATTGAAGTAACACAGTATTAGTCTGATATATTTGGGACTAGATTTCCTGTTCCTTCCTATGCAGAATCAAAATTTCAATATTAAAATTTCGATTAGTAAATTATGTGTAATATTTTATCTACATGTAGTCCAAAAGTTTTCAACATTTTGTATACCTTGAACTTAGCTGTGCTATGATTTTTTTTTATAGAGAAGTGGTGTACCATTAAGCAGCAAGTACATGGAAACAATTTTTTATAGAGGTTTATAGGTGTAACGCTTCTACTATTGATATGAACAACAGAGGATCCTATTATCGATGCCAAAAGAAAAATATAAAGCCTCATAGTGTGCAACTAATATTTTAGCTCTCTACAAAACAACTGCAAATATAGCAAGCATTGTATAGTTATGAAGAACTGTTGCAGACATCATTTTTAGGACACGTGAATTATGTAGCTATGTGGTTGCACTTGCATATCTTGCATCTGTCATCTTGCATACAAGACCCATTAAACAACAGGCGCTCTACAATGTCCACATTGAGATTTCCCTTTAAAATTAAAGAGAGTTACGCCTGCAAATGCCGACAAACTAAACTTGAATTTGAGCAAATGTGGTGTTAACATACGGTACTTCTATTTGTTTAATGAGAATTTAGAAAATATGCCTAATAGTATGTACAAGTTTATTTAGAGGAAAGAAACTCACAAGTATTATTATCAGGTGTGGGGAAAAGTGTTGCTAACTAGTTTACCATGGTGTCCTTTTCAATTTATACCCAGAATCAAAGGAAATGTGTGCTTGAAAATTCCTTTTAATTTAGAATTTTGTTTTGCAATGTATGAAAAATTATCGAACATTTGTAACGACAATTTAAAACATTTGCAAAACCTATTGCTGTATTTCTATTACTATTTATAAAATCTGAGACAATTGTAAAATAAACTTTTATAAATATAATTTAATATTGTTTCGTAATGTGTACCTTTTGACATGCAAAAGATTCGTCAATACATGAAAGTAGATGAATTTATGTTCGTAATTTATTTCTAAAACTAATGACAATGCCTCATAGATTTGTTCAGTTGTCCCTTTTATTGCAACTGAAATTTATTTGGTTAAAATGATGTATTTTCTGAGGCGACCAATGGATCTCTTCATAAACTACATTTCGTATCGAATTAACCTCTTCTTTAGAAAATTAAGTCCCATAAAGAAGAAAAGTAGTTATATTGATATGCATGTTTAAGTTCTTAAATAACGATTCAACGTTAAAGCCCTTATCAGTTAATACAGCATCTTTTCTTTTAAAAATTTCATTGAATCCATTTTGCTGAGATGGATCCAGTATATAATGGCAACATATAAATTAAAACACCATTAGGATCAGTCATTACTGAAGCTATAATGACAGCACCTTTCTAATGAGAATAACACTGACTCTGCTTTGTAAGCGAGGATTTTCTGGGTATTTTTCTGTAAAGATGCTTGGAGAATTCTGTATTAACACACTTTTGTGTGGCCATATGTTCTATTAGATGATTATCATGTATATAATAATAACCAACATAAACAATTTTTTCCCGCAGTTGATTTAGAAACATAAACTTGTTACTTAAACTCACTAATTTCCTCATACCTGCGTTTTAGCCCTATGCAATTTTTCCATCTCCTCAAATTCGTTATTTTCCTCCTATGTTATCCTTCCTATGACTGAAATTTTCCTCTCTTTTGTCTTAACACCTATATCGGGCGTTGTGGCCTGAGCAATAGTTATTCCTGAATGTGAGAAGAATTATAGTACCTGTAGTTCCTTTACATTGAGTATACAAACCTTCTCCATGTCTTCTTAGGGGTTGCATCTCTGCATCAGTACAAACTGGGACTTCAGCATGATTCCTTGGAACTGAAGAGGGTACAGCAGCTAATTTTCACTCTTTTAGATTCTCAATCCTTCAGGGAAAAGTGGTTTGAAAAAATCTACAATAATTGTCATAAATAACATTACATTCTATAGCAAACTCTAGTTACATTAAAACATACCTGTAAGTCTTTGCTTTTAATTCACAGGTTCCTAGGTTAATATTTTTCATCTTTAGGAATAATGTGGAAACAGGCATGTTAGCTTCCACTTACACAATTTTAACACCATATCGATAAATCGCACAACATAAACAATAGTAGGTTCAGACTCAAGCCAAAATATAAACAATGAGATTATTTGACAGCACAAAATGCTGCTTAGCGCATTCTCAAAACACGTATACTTATAAAACATGTTAAAAAAATCCTGAGCCACAGTTTGCGCGCGCAGTCCAGGCGTGGTAAGACACCTCGACGGAAAAAAATAAGGCAGAAAATGTAAGAATATTGTTGACAGGCTGTTAAGAGACTGAAAAGTCACATTTTAAATAGGTAATTTTCTTTTTGATTTTAATATCTCGGTGAATTACAAAGGTAATTCCGTTAGTGACTGTTTATTTCCTGTATTCCAAGATTTATAAAAATTCTTTAATTCAATTTTTAAATCATCAAAAGTTTCTAAGGAGATACTGTGTCAAAAGTCCACCAAAAACGTATTAAAGCAACATTTCTAATGCAATTTGCAATATCTTTTTTAAGATGGTGGCGACTCCTTTAGAAATATATTACAAACAATACTATTGTAACAAGCAGATTAAAAATTCCATATCTTTCTTTAAAGCATCAGATTTCTTATTTCAGCGATCTTGTTTTCCCTACGAGAATTACAACTTCTTTAATTGTGCAAGAACTTATTTAAAAAACATCTGAACTTGAGTTACTATTGAAACTACTTTAAAAATTTTACGAGTTACTTTTCATACTCCATATTGTTTAGAATAAACTGCAGTTTATTAAAATCTACATAAATTCTTTAGAAACTTAACTTCTTTTGAAACCCTAGGTCAAGTTAAGATAACAAACTTAACTATTTAGTTTTATAACTTTAAACTTGTTACCTTATTATTAGAGCATAATACTTAAATGTGCAAAAATTAAATGCATTATTGTTCAAATTTGTAAAATATCCAAAAATGCTTTTCGCATTTGTTCCGAGCCCTAAATAATAAAATTGAAGGACACTAAAGTTTCAAGCGTAATTTACAAGTTCTGACTATTAAAAGATAATTGTCAATTGGATTTTCCCTTACTGTCCTTCCTTGAAGATGTTCGCTTTAAAGAACCTTTGTTTGCCTTTTTGCCTTTTTACATGGATGTTGCCACCACCTCGCCAAAGACTTACCTAAAAGGGAATGAAAACATGTATTAACAACAACGAATCATAGAAATTTAAAAGAAATAGCGTTTGAAAAATATTTTTATTATTATATGTTAACGATTACTAACATATTATATATATTTTAAAAATATTGATCCTAAATAACAAAAGTACTAACCGTTTGACAATGACATTTAGGCATGAAACCCTCTGCTACCGCTCCTCCACCAATGTGCATGTCACTGTCATCAAAACGTTCATCACACACTACCTGAAAGAATAATAACATTAAATCATTAGCAATTTAATAAATTGTTGCGATTCAAGTTATATTAAAAATAGCGCTTGTTGATAAGAGTAGTAATCAAACATTCAAATGTCACTCGAACACATTTGTTAATTTTCTTGTTTGTATAGTGTGTGAAGTTAGTGATTTTAGCAGTCTCAAAAACGTTATATATCTCAGTAATATAACGTCAGTGTGTAATAGTCACTGTGTATCTTGAAATTGGGATTTACCCTCGTATGGACATTAAAGTAGTTTCATTGTAACAATTCATATCTTGAAAGAAATAAAATGTAATAATGTATAACATGTATAGCAATGTATGAAATTAGGTAAATTCGTCGCAATACATTTATGGAAACGGTAAATAAGCCGGAAACACAATTCGTCGAATGGCAGGTGTTTGCACGGCAATTCACTGAATACAAAATTCACAGTGGGATGAAGAAATTTAAGGAAATATCGATAATAACTGAATATAAAAGTATGAAATAATGGTAAAGTATCTGTTATCTTCCATTCTATTATGGATATGATTAACGTATGTTTATGGAAAATCTCCCTCTAAAGAATCGTAACATAAGTTTCTTCCTGATATTAAAGAAACACCCAGTATGACTCCCCTGTGATGCTATTAATTCATAGTACACCTGCATGTATGAACTAAATAAATGCCACTTTCACTCACCATCGTATTGTGCATCTCTTTAAAGATAAAACATTGTTGACTTGAAAACCGTGCCCGCGCCTCTCTGTCTCTCTCACACACACAGCACATCTTCCTTACTAGGAAAAATTGCTCGCATAGACGAGTTACAGGTGGCGTATTCGACATAATTTTCGGCGAACTTCGGCCGACGAACCCCTCGGACCAATCGGGGTCACGCTCGCGAATCACGTGTATGCGTCTAGCGACGTCGCGTCGGGTCAGTTTCAAAGCGAACGTCGCGTCGTCTTCGCGCTTCTATCGACTCTCCATCGATTTTCCCCTCTTTCACTCATTAAGTCGAAGACTTTTCTCGTTTCGAAGGCATTTTCGCGTGTGTCGTCTCGAGTGCCTCGGTTTGAGTCGTTTTTCCCCATCTGACAGCAGTTGCGAGTGTGTTTTTCGACGTGTTCCTCGTTCGCTTCGGTTCCCGTTATGGAGTCATGGAGGAAATCTCACAGGGCCGACGTGACGTGCGCGCGCACGGTGAGTACCTTTAAATTAAACGTGGTGCCATTTGAGACATGGAGTTTTCTAATTTAAATATGTAATAACCCGGCAATGGTTCATAGGGCTTACTGGTGGAGATCAGTTGATTTCCGGCATAAATCCTAGCGTGAAATATTAAAAAAGCATCAAAAGGTGATAAGACCGCGGTTTTCATTATGAAGCAACATTGGCTAAATTTTTCTACCCCAGCATCTTCAATGATTTTACAGCGGTCAGTTGTTTTTTAATGTTATGATATCAAAGAATACCTTGCTTTAATTATATGCATTCTGTCGTATTCCCATCTTCACTCACTGATTCTTCCAACTACTTGTCAAGATTGATTAGACAAAATTTGTGCAATCAACACTGTGCTAATAAGATTTTCGTTGCTATTTTCCTCTTATTTCAATAGAAAGACAGGCTATTGCAGGGAGTAGCACCACTGGACTTCGGAAAAAGTCATTTTTAGTTCGGAAACTTTCTAGTGGATCTCATTTTTCACTTTAATTCATGTCATATAAATTTTTAGTTGAACTATTTGCACTACAGGGGGTGTTACTGTTTGTATGCACATCCTGTATATATAACAAATCATGGTTCTTTAGTAATGGCAAGTTCACTATGTGTGAAAATCAACTTTTCAAATTGTTCTTTAGTTAATTGAATGTTGGCAATAATCAACTTAGTTCTGATCGTCAAATTAATTTACCCAAAAGCAGTATTTGTTATTTATGCACTTTTGGTGTATTATTCTTAATTTTTCACTTCTTGGTAACACTTGTGGTTTTCCCAGTAGTTGACTCTTGTCAAAGTGTTTTTAGGAACCAGTTTAAAGTTATTATGGAAATTGTAAGTTAAACTGCAATGCATTATAAATATGTAAACAATTATTAATTGACGTATCTTGTCAACCTGTCGTTAAATATTGTAATTCTTCCAATATGAGGTGGACTATGACATCATGTCATGCGATGATGGATTAAATTACATGTCATTTACCATACAACATTTTGTATGGTCATATAAAAAGTTCACAACATCTAAATTTGAGAAGCCTAAGCTGTAGCTGTGAAAGCGGCTGTAATAAAGGATGTGGCTACCGAAAACACGGTTTAAGGTGTACAAATTTATGTAGTAATCGTCACGAAGGGTGCTCAAATAGAGATGAACAGATGTTTGAAGCCTTGAGTGATTCAGAAGAGATAATTGATGAAGAGCCAATAACGAATCTGGATATTGAAATTGAAGAGCTCCAATACGTCGATAATCTCTAAGATCCTTTGAGATCTGAGAGTTGTATATAAGAACATTACTAGTGTTTTGCAGCAAAACCGACAAATATTTCATAATTTGTCATAAATGTTCCTTTTTTATAAAAAAAATTACTATATCAAATGTGATATTATGTATAATTATTCAATAAATAATTATATATTCCAATTACATTATTCAAATATGAAATTAACTTGTACTATTTATTTAATGACAAAATTTGAAATGATACATTATATATAATATTAATCTTTCTCTAGCTGACAAAGTACGGTGAAGTTAAGTAAGTAAAAATGCATTGCTATAGAAATTTAAGGATATTTTCCTTGATTTTTGTAACTTAAATTCATTCAAATGAAATTTTTGAATTGTAATTTATTATTTACTTAAAAATTAAAAAATTCTGGCACCAGAAAGTGATTCATTTGGGTTTTCACGTTTCAGCGATATCAAGAAAAATAAAAGGACCATCAGATATATGCTGAAAATATCACCATCGGATAAACAGTTTTTTGGAGGAAGATCGGGGTGTTTGTTTGGTTTTCGAAAAATACGAATATCTCGAAAACTACTTATTTCCCATATTCCTGTAAAAACAGGCATATGCGTTCTCAAAAAAACAAGTGCTTTAAATCAGTGTCATATAAATCGGGTAACTTTTGCGCTAGATAAGAATAAGAAACCGAAAAATGGGTTTTTTGCCGATTTCTCGGAAGATTTGAGGTTATGTTGAAAAATGACGTATGAAAGCTATATTTTTTTACTGTTTTCAATTTTGCTATTGAAAATTTTAAGCTAGGAGGTTTCGTTTCGTCGAAAACCGTAAAAATAACTTTCAACCCCTAAGCTATAACCATATTTCACTATTTTGCAGAAAACTGAGTTTAATTTCCGTTAATCCTCTTTACAATAATCCCCACTACATTTTCCCGCTGGCGTTTGCATGTAATTATTTGATTTTAACTGTTCTAACATCCACACGACAAAATTATACAAAAATCTTAAATGAAGATACCGTATTTCATTTTTGAATCGCTATATGGGGGCGCTGGCGGCGCATTTTTCCATATTCATTATTAACAATAAGTTAACAAAATTTCTAATATAGCCTCCGTTTTTTGGAAACTATTTAGATTATTAATAGCTGTTGAACACGACTTGTATAAAATTAAATTTTTGTTTCTCAAAATAATACATAATTATTACAAAATTTAATTGTGATATGGGGGGGGGGGGGGGGGTGGTGACAGGAGACACATGGACGTGTGTCCAGTATTTCATAGTTCACACCTTGAATATTGTCAATTTTACTTCATTATCTCTGGCTGTTTTCTCATATTTACTGTATTTATTCATTAAATTTATTCATGGTACGCATATATACAGGTTTATTACAGTGATGTACCAAGTATCAAATAAATAAATAAAGTTAGACAGTCTCTTTCGCAGAACGTTAATTAAAAATATTACAATTAGTGGATTTTAAGAAAGTTTTTAAAACACAAATCCGTCATTCGACGTTTAAATTAATTACTAATTAACGAATTAACATACTGACATTAAGCAAACAGTTACAAAAATACCATTTCGACTTATTTTGTCAAATGGTTATAAATATGACAGTTGAATAAACCGAAAAAATAAAATAATTACCGATAAATTTGTCCAGAAAACTTCGCCCGGCGAGAACATACAAGGAACAGACTCTTCCCGTGCATCTACGACACTTATTTTTCGAAGAATAGGGAAATTTTGAAGAAATTACCAACGAAGCACCTCCGGTAATGAAAACTAACCGAGTCCTTACCCGTTAACTGCTCGACTAAATTCCTTAGCAACGAACGATCCTGCAAATGTTTGTCCGAAAAGTATGTAAAAAATCCCACAAAAACTGTCCTTCTGCATGTCACATGCGATAACGGCGACGAGAGGCGAAAATCGGTGCGATTTTAAAACGAATTTGAAGAGAAATAACTTTTTAAATATTTTCGTTTCATTCACGTTGTGTTAATTCAATTTTAAATGCAATTGTGGATGCTTGTAACCATTATTGGTAATTAATACCGTAAAAGAAGCGTGTTGTAAAATTAATGTAATTAATTCTGGTAGTTTAATGATTATAAATGGCAACTTTTTAAATGTTTTCGTTTCATTCACGTTGTATTAATTCAATTTTAAATGCAATTGTGGATATTAATAACGATTAATGTGAATTAATACTTCAAGAAATCGTGGTTTAAAATTAATCTAAGGCATGTTATTGACTAAAAACTAGAAAGTTCGCATCATTACTAAGAAGAAAAAATAAAAATTATGCTCAAAAACACATAGAATGCACTTTACACGTTGGTACAATTGATTGCAAAAAAAAATGGACTACCCAAACTAGTAGTAAAATAGTGTAAATGGATATTGAAGTAGTTGTTAGATATAAAATTGTGTATCCTGTTCGAAAATATATGTTTCACTCTACTAAAAGATTTTTCTACAAAATTTGACGTGATTGGAACGTATTATACAACGTTTTTCGGTTCTAATTTATTAAAATTATCTACTTTTCTGCCATTTCAGACTTTTACAACTTCTTAAATTATTTCTAAACCTTTATTGTTTCTAGAAAATACATACTCACATTTTTATTTAATAAGACGACCTTTATTTCCATGACCACAGTTTATAGCGTTTATAACATTATTTTAAGTATTTAACGGCGACCACTAAAGACTGGTGTCGACTCTTTAAAGTAGTTGTAAATACTGGAAATTATTTGTAATATTTTTCTTTTCAAGCAGGTTCTTAGGGTCTTAATTGATGCTGCTTCAGTTTCATCTGATTGAAAAATAGTTTTCTAGTAACTTATGAAAGTTATTCAGCCGAAAGTTTAAAAGTAATGGTCAAAAATTACGTTAATATGATAATTCCATTTGAACACTATGTCGATAGTAGTGTGTAACAATTACTAGAGCTATACCATTTAAAATCTTTATATAAATATGTGCTATATAACTTTGTATTACGTTTTCACAATAAACTCATATCAACTAACTTAGTTACAGGGAGTGCATTAATTTTTATTGCACGTTTAACGTTTTGGTTCTGCTGAGGTAACGCAAAACGTCCTAGGAAATTTAGAGATGCTACTATTTGTTTCACCTTTTCCGAGACTTTCAGCTGGGGGCATAAAGGGGATTACGAATCCGAGAAGGAAAGAAGGGCATTTACACGAACGTAGCGATAATAAAACTAACAAACAATTACTTCGGGTCGCCAGAAATAAATAATTGTTTAATTAAATCAAATCACATTTTATAGCAAGGTAAATACAGTTTAATAGTGCGATAAATAAATTAATGATAATAAAAGCTATTTTGACTTCATTTCCATCTAAACAAATTCAAAGCATATCTAAGGTAATTTGAAGTCTTTAATTGCGGATTGATTTTACAATTAATACTGGCGCATGAAGAAGGCACGAGCTCAAAGCAGCGCCACTTTCAACACTTTAATTTCAAAATCGATTTTTAAAAAGTCGTGTTTTTTAAATTAATCATACTATACCTACATTTTTTATATTCAGAGTAATATTCGTATAAACTTCTCTTTTTCTGGAAGATTATAGTGGTGGCAATTGTAAGAGGTTCATTCGATTAGTTGATTATTAGGGAGCATTTTATTACTAAGTCATATTTAAATTGATCTAAAAATTTATAAAATAAACATTACGTCAACGGAAGTGTTTTTCATTTAATATTGTCAATGAATGATGTGAAATCAAATCATTATTGGCAAATTTAACGTTCCCAAACTTTTCCATTAATAAAATCTCGATTACAGTCATCAGTAATTTGTTTACATACGAATATTTTCGCTACTCTAATTAATTTTCTTCTTAAATCCATTCAATGCTGTGAACAATACTTGCCGGTTCATTAGGAATAAAAAATGTAGAATGAATAAAATAATTTTTTGTCTTTTGTTGCCGACTTGTGTGTTAAAATAAAATTGATATTAATGTTCAAAATAGCCTTTGTAAAAAAAACTTCAGAAACATGTTTGTCACTCTCTTCTTCCTTTCGATTAGGAAATATAAAGAAACATATTCTAGGCTTATTTCAGAAAATATCCGTTCGTCATATAAGAAAATTTTAATTCCACAGAGAAATGTGCATTCGTCTAAGCCATTCGATTTTTCCTCTTCGACATTGCCTATTTGACTTTGCATAATAATTCAATAGAAAATTTAACATATCTTAAGAATCTCTATCTTAATTTATTCTTGAAAATTCATACTGGACGAACCGACAAGTATTGTTCATGGTATTGAATGGATCCATGCTTTAATTGGCAAAGAAAATGCCTTCCGAGATGTTTCTGGGGGTTAGAAATCTGCTAGGGATTGAACGGGCGATTTTTGGAAATCGCAATTGGCCTATATCATTAGCAATAAAATATGACATTTGGTAAATGTTTACATCTTCATTAGTTCCCGAGATCTAGGCGTGGGTGACCAGCCTGAAGCATTAAGCCAGAATATATCCCCTTTATCTCGGAAAGGGGTGGAGCCCTAAAATCGTTTTTGGCATAAAAATTAGCAATAAAATATAGTGCTATAAAGCTGAGGTGTCCACTAACCGTGCTTCCCGAGCACCCGGGAGCAAACGCTTTATCAGTGGTACCGGTAATTTATGGCACCCATAAAGCTATTATCACCTGTCTTTTGGGGCATTTTCAGTCAGGAGATCCAGGGTTGAATTAATATAATTTTAGTTAGACGTGTTTGAGATTTTAGAATTTTATTATTTCATATATGAAACATATACGAGCATACCAAAAATATTTTTACCTCTTTCTAAATATTTAGTGCACAAAATCGTGTACAAGTAGTTAAGTAATTGTTCCCAGTAACTAGTAAGTGTAAGGATGATTGAGAATTAACGTATTATCCTTCATCCTTTCAAGTAAAATGTACCCGATGCGTCATTATGATCAGGTAAAAATAGGGCCAGTAACTGAGGAATTACCACAAAATCTTGACGTCACTTTAGAAAAATCTATAAATTGCCACCTTAAGATTAATAATGTGTAGTCAGTGAGTGACTGTACTAGTGTGTTTTGTATGGGTAAAATATTTTACAGAGTATTTGTTGTATTCCAGTTCTGTTTGTCAATTTTGACTTGAAACGATTTTCATTTCCTCATTTTTTAATAACCTGTGCATAATGGAATCAGAAGGGGGCAGGATTACGATACTAAATGGGGGGATTTATTTGGGGGTTTCAAAATTTATAACACCATTTTATGCGTCACACGTGGGCAAAGTTTTGTAAAATTCAAAAAATATAACATTCAGGGGTATTATCAAAAACAGCATCAAGATTTTTATGGAGATTTTCCATTAGATAGTGCGTCACGATCCAGAGAAGCCTTAATTCCAGAGAACCTGGAAAAGTGAAGGGAAAATGACATAAGTGGACCCAACCCAGTGCTTTTTTTTTTAATTTAACGAAATAAGTTTATTTTGAAACCTATTTTACGTATACTTTTCATTAATCATTCATATATAAAAGACGTTAGAATTACTAGTTAAAATAGTAATCATTTTAGTATTTCCAAAATCTGTAAATTATTACCTATTTACAATTATACAAGTATTAGGTAGTTGCTTTTCATAGCTTCTCCTCGACAAGAGTTCAGTTCGCTTTCTGAGTCAGTCCCTTTGCGTGATGTACGGAAGAGACATGCATATTAATATTCCGACTATCAGCTCATTAGGGCCCGTTTATGGTGGGTTGTATCTGTCACTTCTCTATCTCTCTTAATCCTAGTGGACACCTCTGCTATAAAGAATGCGGTCTTATGAAATGCATGACCTGGCTTAATAGACGTACGTATATTGTATGCTTACGCGCGAGAATCCCTTTCACTTTAAATCCATGACTACCGCTAAGCTGGAAACGTTTCGAACTCCAAGTATCATCCAGCGTCACTTAAAATTCAGCAACGGTCTCCAGATATGGACGTCCGGGGGTCGCCCGGACCTTCGTTTATGCACTCCGTTACAAATCTCCCTTATCGGAACTCGAAAAACCTGATGCTTTTCTCCCTCTCCTCCGCCTCGTTTCTCACTCTCGGTGCACTTTATACTGAATTAATGTTCAGGGCAAGTCAGATATCGCCTCCTATTTATGTCGGCCATTACGTCCCGGAAAGCTTAAAGCCACCGCCGTTTTGGCCGCTTTTAAATTCCGGGCCGGTCCCACGATAAAACCAGCTTCACACCCTCTAAGAGGACGACGATGTACAGGGGGATCGGTGAAAGTTCCTAGAGATGCTATCTCGACGAATTTATTATATACGGAGGTGAGTAGCAAGAGCACGGGGTTGCACCTTGTTTCTTCGTTATGGGGATATAAAGGAAGGAATTGTATCTTTGCGGGAAATGTCGTTTTGGATATACCTGTAATCCGGATTTTAGTTTTCCAATTAGATTAATAAAGAATCGCTACCGCAGGAGAACGGTCTAAATCTCGAAACATTTGCTGCAGTGTGCCATAACAAAATACTAACAGAAAGAATATATATACTCCATCCAGACTCAATTTATATATCGATCTTTCCTTCTTGGCAGAAGCATAGTAACACCATAATTCAGTGAAACATTCTGAATGTATTATAAAGTTAAAATCAATTTTAAAGTTGTTTAAAGTGTTTATGGATAACAGTAGAGTATACTAACTCTACGCATAGATCGATAGATATTTTCCTGAAAGTACTTTTCATTCAATGTAAATGTTTTCCTGGTATATAAATAAATAGCATAAGTTAGCACCAACTGAGCAAATATTGTTATACATTCCTTGTTACAATATTCATGAAGTAATCTTAATTACATTTTAAATTTTCTTAAATTCATTCGTTGAATCGCATTATTGTAGGCATTTTCTTTAGATTTACAGGTATAAATTTACTAACTCACTTACTCACGCGAAGACCGTTAGAAAGAGCAAACATTTTTCTACAGGGGGTACGACTTTCGGGGCGCTAAGGACCTTTTTACCGGAGATACGGGACTCGAAACTAGACCGTGTCACAGGAATAAACTCTTTTCAAATACTCTGGTGTTATCTGTTTAATTAGGCCTCAGGGAATTTTTTCCTTATTTTTCCCGTAATCCGGAGGGTCGATATAACTATGAAAATGCCCTCCAAACTTCAATCAGTTTTGAAAACGCGATATTCCCTATGGTGACAGAATGGTGAAAGCGCGAAGTATTCGCCATTGTGATTCCATTGTTTCTTCAATCTACTACACCTTTGGGATTTTTTTATTCATTTTTTCTGTAATCAGAGGGGCCGATACAACAACGAAAATGTCATTCGAAGTTCAATTATACGAAGTTTTCAAAAATCGTACTGCCAAAATCTACCGATTTCTCGATTTGAGAGGCCATAGCAGAAAGAGGGCTTGGCCCAGCCTTCCCGCGCATGCACTGTTAGAAAGAACAGACAATTTTTTACAGGATATAGGAATTTAGGAGCGATGACGACGTTTTTACTGGCGACACGGGAGGCGAAACTAGACCGCGTCACCGAAATGAACTCCTTTCAAATATTAAGCCGTTATCTTTTTAACTAGGCACCAGAAAATTTTTTCCTTATTTTTTCGTAATCAGGAGGGTCGATATAACTACAAAAATTCCCTTCGAAGTTTAATCAGGAGAAGTTTTGAAAATTCGATATTTCCTATGGCGACAATGGTGGATGCGCAGATCCAATTCGCCATATTTCGTCTATTTCAGCTTTAGGAATTTTTTATTTGTTTTTTTCTGTGATCAGAAGGGTCGATACAATAATGAAAATGTCTTTCAAAGTTCGATTACACAAAGTTTTCAAAAATCGAACTCCCAAAATCTACCTATTTGAAAGGCCATAGCAGAAAGAGCGCTTGGCGCAGCCTTACTGCGCAATCACCGTTGGAAAGAACATACATTTTTCTACAGGAAATGTGAGTTTCCGCGCGCTAACGACGTTTTTACCGGAGATACGGATCTCTAAACTATCATGACCATTGATATCTGAGAGTTGGAAGAACTTTACGATATCGTATCGATACGAATAATTCGGTTTAGCCGGTTAGTTATATAAAGTACTAAAGTTAAAAAACACCTATTAAAATTTCAACTTCCCAGTTTATTTCTAAAGTTACTTAATATACAACAAACTGCATAAATTTGGTCTTTGTAACCTAGAAGTGTTATGGACATTTTTCTTGATAGAATCCGATATTACTTTAAGCGGCCAATAACTCTTTCTATGTGTATTCGTTCCCGTGCAACTTTTCTAATACGTTACACTTCTTCCCCTGTGAATTGCATACCACTGACTCAGAAAGTTGGAATGTTAATGCTTAAATGTTTCAAATAATGACTAAATTAATAATGACTACATGCTAGTATTGTATCTCCTGGATATAGCTCATTGCTATTAAGCAATGGATCCTGTGAAAAGAGGAGATATGTATATAATGGCTACATTAGGATCAGTCGTCAGAACGTTGTCGAATATTTGTAGTTCGAATAATATCGCTTTGTTTAACTAAAGAAGAGCGTTTTTAGATTAGAAATTCGGTGCAATCATTACTTCCAGTGACATTTTCATAATGTTCTCTAAATTCAGTTGGGGCACTTTCAATAAGGACATTTCTATGGGGCCTAATATTTAAAAGGCCCAGATATAAGTACATTGAATTCATCCAACATAGACAAATTTTCCTTGCTGTATTGGATGTACCAAAGATATCACCTAGTGTTTTATGGAGAAAATGGCTCTTTCTCAGCCAAACCGTTGATAAAAAATATTGATTTTCTGCTGAAAGTGACAATTATTTTAGTTCTACCTACATTTTGCTGAATGTCCAAGGTATTTTCGTCTACAGATGACATTATCAACTCGTACACGGTCATTATAGTAAATATCTCAAAACCTGTATAATATAATTTTTTTACCATTATTCATGTATATTCCTAGGCAAAATTCAGCCCCTTTTTTATTATATTCTTTTAAACAATTGTTTTCAAATTTAAGACAATCCACTTCATTTTTTAGTTGTGTTAACTGCAACTGTTTTTCAAGTTTTATAGCTTGTTCCTTGATTGTATTAATGACAAATTTTCTTCTTTTGGCGGAGATAAATTTTCCTTTATTAACAGAGATGAATTTTCCGGTCCAAATTACCTTTTTTCCATCACTACGTACCATCACTACCATCACCGTCACTACCTATTGAATTAGGCAAATGTGGTGTACTGTTCTCTTTATCATTTTCCTTTATGATTCCATGGCAGTTGATTGGCACTGCAGTGGTTTTAAATTATTGCAGAATTCCTCCGATCATCCATTCCTCTCATCAGGAGCACGAAATGCTTTGAACAAACCTAAAATGCAACGTTATGTAGTTAAGATAATTTACATTTTGCACGTAGGTTTCTACCTTTAGATCCTTGTTCCTATTTAGATCGATTTGCGTTTTATTAATAGCATGCAGCCACTTCCTTCTCATTTTCTTAGACTTCGAAAATGAAAAGAAGGAAATTTTGTTCCCACGTCTTTTCTTCTCCTTACAGGAGCAATTCTGAACCATCCTGGTCCTGGAAACTAAACATCAGCAACAAATTGAGAGCATCCTCTTCTGGAGTTATAATACTTATATCGTATCTATATGAAAAGCGGTGAAGAGTCTTGAAAAAGACTGTTTTTAACAATAATATTTAAGAAAATACACTGTCAAGGTTATAGTATAAGATTAGTATACATGTCTGTCATTATCAGTATTTATAGGTGCCAAGGGTATCAATTTTCACCTGCTCAGAGGAACTGACCAATAATATACGATATGACACAGAGGATATAGGAATATCTGTAAATCTGGCAACATCCGACGTCTCGGCGCGACGCGCGCATACCAGGTATTATGAGACAGGCAATTGTATACAATCCACGATTTGATAGAAAACATATCCATTCTGCTTGTTTATGCTTTATTACCCGATAAGTGAGTGCAAACATATCGTACGCTTTTTGAAACCCTAAAGCATTTGAATAAAATTTGTCGCCTAGGTAAGTGTTGATCGATTTTGAGAAGGCGCTGAAGTCAGTGCACTGACCAAAGTTATTCCAGACTCTCAAGTGAGAAGGTGCTTTTTCCATTTCCCTCAGTGTACTTTTGAAAAACAAAAAGTGAAGGTGTTCAGCAAAGATATTTCACAGATCTGGAATTTTCTATGACCATGAGGATGTTAAGTGCATTAGCATTTATTCCATTAAATCACATTATGACTTTGCCATCTCTTTTCAGATGATGCACAAGAAATCCTTGATCATTTCGAGAATACATTGATATGACTAATGAATAGAAAACACAGACGAAGAAACCCACCTTTTGCTCAAGCAATGCGGGGTTGTCATGGAGCTATTTGAAGTGGTCATTCAGAAGTTCAGATGAGCAAATTAGAAAACCATTTGCTGCCGCTTAAACAGCTAATATAATCAAATTTTTGTGTGCTGAGACATAAGTTCGGTAGACTTAATATATCTCTACCAATGTCGTTCATAAATGAGGGGCTCAAAGGTGGAGTGGATCAAGTCCACCAAACTAATTATGGAGAAAATGTAGGTCAAAGTTTTTTTTGGGTTTATTAATTGAAACACAACAAGTCCAAGATGAAAAATGAACGAAATACTTTATTATACTTTATATTTTACAGATGTAAACTAAAATAACTTCAAATACAACTGGGGTAATTTCTAAAAACGATTATTTATAATTTTTTGGACTTGAACCATTTTATGACTGAAAATGTTTTGCATTTTAGACATAAACAGGTTCATCGGTATGTTCTTCTTCGTCAGTCAGGGATGTATTGCCTTCGCTTTGTCTAGTGTTTCCTTCAATAGGTAAATTTTTATAAAAATTGTGATATATGGGCGGGATAATGTGAAGCGAAGCGGATCTTTTATGTGTAGCTTTTTGGATTCAGTTGCATTACGTCTGGATGGATAGAGTTGATCCTGTTGGATGGCTAATGATGTGATTTTTCTTCCTGGTGCAGTTTTATTTAAATCAACTGTTTCAAACGCAGTGTCTTCATTGAGAGTTTCTTTAAACTTTAGGGATATTGGCGACGCTCTTTCAAAACGCAACCACCTGATTTTTAACCATGAAAAGTCATGTTCAGTTACAGTTTTAATGCGTGAAGTGCGACTTCATTCACTCCTCTATTTAAATAAACATTGTTTAATATACCTTTAAAGCGGATCAATTTAAAATAGTGCGAAATTGGACTTGATCCACTTCAATTCTGAACCCCTCAAATCTCGCTCAAAATTCTTTAGTTAAGGCAGAATTCCCATTAGATAAGGTCCATAAGAAATTAAGTATTCTCTACCCTAATAATGGAACGAAAAGAGAAAAGCCAACGGAGAAGAAAAGGGGTAAACTTAGTAAGCAAAATTAACAAATGAATATTGGGAAAATTACACACAGAAGACGGTGTCTCCTTTGACATTTAGGCGTTTTCACTAGGGCGTGCCACCCGTCGCCCCGATATGCATTACATGCAGGCGACGGGATCGCGATCGCATAATTCACGTCCGGTAAATTAAATTCATTCCATGTGAATTACACGGCGCTCGATTGCCCAGGAATTCATATATGCATATCGAGAAAATGTCTGAGTGAATAGGAGATTTTACGAAGAGGATATTCCCGAGCAGAAACCGGGAACGACCGTAAGAAAATGTAAAGTCCTCGATTGTAAGAAAAGTTATGATGGACTGGACGGACGTCAGACTAGGATGTAAATGTAAATTTAACGTTTTGCTTTTGTGATTTTTTCCTTTGTAGGTTTCATGGAGGACGACTTAATGCCAATATATATTAGCGTAAAAGCATTCATATATTCAATTCTGTGTGCGACATTTATTTGAATCTTATCCAAAACTATTTGTATGTCAAAACATCCTAATAAGAATGAAGATTGCATTCAGGTGATTTTTAAATTCGAAGCATACTTTTCGCTCATCTGTGAACGCTCTTTAGAATGAAATTTCAATCAGATTTCTGTTATGGTGAAGTATTCTTGCATCACCACCGATATTCATAAGTAAATTTCTATTTTCAATTCCAATTTTATATTTGTTGCGATTTCCTTTTCAAGGATTGACAATATCTGCGCTCCTTGTTAACGTTCTCGGAATCCTTATTATCTGTACTTCCTTTAAAGATCCTCCTTGAAGTTTCCAAATGTAATTGGATGGCTCGTGCTACTTGTTGACAGATTCATTTGGGATGTCTCGAGTATCGAACGTATTATTATTCTCGAGATTATGCGCCACTTAATAAGATGATTGTTATTGAATCGCCTTTGTAATACCTCCTCAAAATTAAGGTAAAAAGGCTGAGAGATATCCTCTCTATAAATAACAAAAAGATAGAAACAGGATATCTGTGAGTTTCATCAGTGGCAGATATTGAATTATTAGAAAATAAGACTGTGAAAGATCAAACCTGCTACATAATTTATACCCCCACAAATAGGATTTCCAGTAAGATAGTCATAGCAGAAATATCCAGGAAAATTTCTTCCAAGGGAGATTAAGGTATATGGCATGACTTATAAATCTTTATCGTTCATTAGCCCAGTGCGCTGGATGTTTCTAGTATGGTTTGGTCATTTTAAGTCCAAATCTAAAAGGAAGACCCACACATGCTCTGTTTGTACAAGAGATCCCCACGAAGGTTCCTGCGAAAAATTATATTTTAGTTGCGGTTGTGAGGAGCACTTTACAACAAGCAAATCTTGTGCAGAATATCTCAGACAACAAAAAATGTCGCATTCTAGTGACAACATGCAGATAAGTAACCCAATAACACCTTTTCCAGGGGATTTCTTCCCATTGGCAAATTCTCAGACTAATAATGTTGGAAACGTAGGCCAAAAGCGCAATGGGCAATTATCTTGGGGGATCTGAACAGTCATCTTAGATCATGGGGATCATTCAAAAATAATGGATCAATCTTAAATGTTGGACCCGCGCCAAGATTAGTTCCTCCAGTAAACAATTGGTTAGTAATTGATTTGACTATGGTTTCCAACTTAATTTCAATGAATTGTGAATAGGATCGTATTGACGACCCTGCTTCTAGTGAGCACTTTCCCACCACATGCATAGGTAAATATCAGTATAGTTACTAAAGTTACTAAAGTTACTAAAAAAACTTACTTACTTACTTACCTAAACTTACTTAAAAAAAAAGTTACTAAAGTTAGTATAGTTACTAAATAGTTACAACAAACTTTACAGTACGGGGGAAGCCCCTACAGAAAGAATCTCTCATTACCCCACTTTTACAACCCTATAGACCTGTAGACCAATCTCATTAGCGGAAAATACTCCACATTGTAATTAGAAATCGCTTCAAATGCATAGCTGAAAACAAAGAATTATTTCCTCACTACCAAATTGCTTCAAGAAAAGGAAGGGGACGATTTCTGGATTTGACCAATACCAGCTGGTATACCCTAGCAGTCTTCCTTGATTTACAAGGAGCATATGACTTAGTAAATATGGATCAATTATTTTAATCCACGAAGGTACTACCTGTTGCTACAGAATTATCTCAAATAATCTTTTCTCTTTTCAAGGAAAGAATCCTCTATGACAAACGCTAGCACAACTCAATACAGAGATCAACCATCGCTCTGGTGGGTCTTCCTTAAGGCTAACCTCCTAGCCCCCTACTTATATATATATCATATCTACTCATCATTAAAATATCCAATTCTTACTTACATCATTCAAGTCTCCTTGGAGGAAATGGTATCCAAAATTACCTTTTTTCTGGCAGATGCGTTCCAAGTTTTGAAGGATCTTAACTTTCAAATCTTGTTGGACCATATTTGCTAATAATATTTAAAAAATGACAGTCTAGGTTTAAACCCTCCCCTTAGTAATAGTTAGTAGCTCTCCCATTCCCTATGCCAATGATGAATATGATGGTCCTTATCCTATAGGGGCAACGTACCGGACATGCCTTCGGGTTTCGAATCTTACCGCCCCTTTCCTTGTGAAAATCATTTAAGACCCTACAACTCTACAGTCCTAATAGGGTAAGGTACAATGGAAATTTCCCCTGCTGCAATTTATGAGAGTCTTCAATCACATGGTATATTGCCTAACCTTTAGGCACCTTAAAAAAGTTGAAAAGGCGTGCTGGTGGTTGCCGCAAATCAAAATTAACCCGTGACAGATATAATGCAATATGAATAAATTGCATGATATACTGTTATTACATGTAACTAGAGCCCGGATTTATAGGCAGAAAAAATTGAAGAAAAAGGCGCCTATAAAGGCAGAAATTTTGAGTCCAAAAAAGGCAGTAAAATCAGAAAAAGGCAATTTTATAGGCAAAAAAGGCAATTTGACTTAATTTCGGACTCTATTGATAACATGATAACTGATAAGTGAAAGAATTTTATCACAGGTTACGGCATTTGGTGAAAATATATTTGTTAGGCCCTCTTGAATAAATCTGCTAATTGTTACATTGTTTGTTTTGTCTAATTGTTTCACAGCAACTACTAAATGGTGCATTTGCAGCATTTTCAGACAAAACGCCAATTAATAAATTCGCTATATAGCGACCGCAGGCGTCAGATGTTTCATCGACGACTATGTATAAGAAATTATTTTCTATACATGTCTTAATTTTTTAAATAGTTTCATTGTAACATTGATTCAATTTCGTTTTTCTTAATGTACTTTCGTCATGAGCATTTTTTTACACCATTTTACGATAAACGTTTTAAAACTAGGATTATTCAATTTACTTAAGGGAATATTCGATTCAACCATAAATCGACACAAATCTAATTTAAATTCTTCTTCGCTTTTTCTTGAATTGGCTGAAATCGATTGCCTTATGCTTAACTGGCAACTGGAATTGTCGTTTGAAGTTATTCTCGTACAATTTCTTTGATGAAAGGGAGATTTACAATGTTGATCGATAAAATACTTTTTGTTTCTGGAAATCTAAAAAAAAATCATCATAAATGATTTATAATTTTTATAAGGTTACCCTCAGTTTAATACATATTATGTAAAACGTAAAAAAAATATTTACTGATTTTCCACAGGGTTTACAGAAAACACCATCACTATCAAGGGAAAGCTTAGGGTAATGACGTATCCATGAAAAAATTTTAGAAGAAATTTCAAATGATATTTTTATAACACCTTTAAATGACAACAGCGCGAAACGAACTGAGTGCCAATGACAAATAATGCACATTATATGAAACATTTTAAACTCTACCACTTTCGCAGCCAAGGAAATGTCAAACTAGACCATAGCACCGTAAATATTTACCTACCACTACCCGCAGGATAACCATAACGGGGGTGGCTTTACCTAAGTCTTCGAAGAACAGCTGATCTACTACATTTTGCCCAAGCGATAAAATGTAGTCAGTTTTAGACTTTAAATTTACACAATAAGGCTTGAAATTTAATAAAAAGGCACATAATGGCAGTTTTTTCCAGTAAAGGCAAAAAGGCCGAAAATTGATGGAAAAGGCAAAAAAGGCAAAATAGGCAATTTGCCTAAAGTCCAGGCTCTACATGTAACTATAATAAATTATAGTAATATAAAAAATGAGCCATGTAAATTAACGTCGTGGTTATAAACCACAATCCTACCATCTCAATCAATAAATCAAGGGTGATTACACGTTTGCATACTGTACCTTGTTTCGTTGAAACTGATAGGAGGGTACCTCATTTAAATTGAAGAGTAAGGCCGATGGAATGTTAGATGCTTTAAAAAGAGGAAGAATCGTAAGTCTCTCTCCACAAGAAATATGTGCTGAGGTAATTACTTTCGCTATGTTTTACCTGTTTAGTGATAATGTAGGTGGTGAATACAAAGGAATCCGAAGAATATCGAAAAGCAAAAGCGAAAAATTTGTCCATGCAGTGCTGGGGTATTGAATATATATGAGAAGCTTTTCTAGTGCTTAGGAAAGAAAAATAGCAACTAAAAAGAACTAATTTTTGCTTTGTTTAAACATTTACTACCTACTTTTCAGGCTACTTTGTTCGATATCTGGCCTGGTTAAATTTGACTTGCTGCAACCCATCAGTACTAATAATTGCAACATGATGAATGTATACAGATTTAATTCTGATTAAGGTATTTTATTTGAATACACTGTATTCTGATTACACTGATAAAAAGCACGATTATCCTTATCCTATACACAAAAGGCAGGTTTATTCTTCAATTTATTATTGACAAGTGGTGTTTAGTGATTACGATGTTATCTACGTGTGGTTTCTTAAAGAAAATCTTTATAACTTTGGAAAACAGAATTCCATCAACCATATATTGCGCCAGTTTAAAGGAAAATTGTTACGCTTTTACATACAGGACATTTTGTTTTTAGGTTTTGTATTTAAAACAACTCGGTTCATGGCATCTATAAGCAAGCGTTTTCATTGGTCTGCAGAAAAATCCCGCGTCTCAAAATAAAATTTAAGACTACTCTCCTATGAATCCCTACCGGGATCGTTCAACTTTCCGCGCCGCTTAAACTTTATCTCCGACAAAAATAAATGACTTATGTTTCAGGCGAATTTAATTTCCTTCGGATACAGCCACAGTCAATACTCAATCTCATTATAAGTTTGAATATAAATTCATCCTTTATCTTTACACTTCCACGGTTCGGATTGGAGAGGACTCGCGCATTTCGTAGGGAAGGGAGAGTAGGAAAAAAGATGAGTTCCGAAGTGGCAGAAATCCGATAGCATCCGTCGCCGCTAATTACGTACGGAAAACTTAATAATAAAAATTATTTGTTCATTCGAAGCTTTTAACGGGAGAGAGAAGGGCAGCCTGTGGGTTTCTTATTACGGAATGACGTGGGATCGTCATGAGATCAGTAAGGAAAAGGCTTTGTGACGCAAAACTGGCTTTGAAAAGAAAGGCAGTTGGTGTCCAGTGAGTGATTTTAGATGAAATACCTTTTGGATCAAAGAAAAACATCCCAAGTTCATTTTTACAAACTTCGTATATACCCACTGGAATCTAATTGGCTTTGAAAATATTATGCATCTCATCCAGTACAATTCCATTTGAATTACTGTTATCATCAATATCAATCCTCGTTTATCGACATTGAACTAATTAGCGATGCTAACGTTCATACAAGCAGATAAACATGGCATCTAATTACGGTAGAGGCAATCACGTTTAGCGTCAGTCATTCGCCGCCCAAGTCATATCAATTTTTCTTTAATTCTACCGTCATTATTCGATCATCTATTTCTTACCAACTCCTTAATTTTGATTCACGTTTACTGTGGATCGATATTGCAACTCCACTTTTCACTCTCCCGTTTTTGTTTAACATACACCGCTATACAACGTTATACAGTCCTCTACTTTTCCATTCCATTTTCCTTTTTTCTTTGTTTCAGTTAGGACGTTGATATCTATTTTCATTCTTTCTATTCCTTCGAATACTTCTCGGCGCTTTGTATTTATACCATGAATATTCTGTTCATGGTTCGGAGGCTTTAGGCCGAGAAATTATAGATTATATACAGAATTTTAAAATTTATATAGAATTTTAGAAAAGTATGTATAAAATTCTAGAGCATATATAGAAACTTAGAAAAGTATATATAGAATTCTAGAATATATATAGAATTTATAGATTAAATATAGAATTTTGGAATAGTGTATATAGAATTTTTGATTATATCTGTAGAGTTTTGGAATATAGAATTCGGTTAAGTTGGCTGAGTTTTTTTGGATTATAAAAAAAAACAAGTTACAATTAGGTTAAGTGAGTTGGGTTTTTTGGCTTATAAAAAAACAAGAAGATACAATTAGATTAGGTTAGTTGGGTTTTTGGATTATAAAAAAAAAAACAAAAAATGCAGTTAGGTTAGGTTAGGTTAGGTTAATTGGGTTTTTCTTGGATTGTATATAAAACAACATGATACGATTAGGTTAGGTGAGTTGGGTTTTTCTTAGGCTATATATAGAATTTTAGAAAAGTATATGTGGAATTCTAGAATATATATAGAATTTACAGATTATATATAGAATTTTGAATTCGTATATATAGAATTTTTGGTTATATATATGTGTATACAATTCTGGAATATAGAATTAGGTTAGGTTAGTTGGGTTTTTTGGGTTATAAAAAGAACCAAGAAAATGCGGTTAGGTTAGTATAAGTGAGTTGGGTTTTTCTTAGGTGTTATATATAATTTTACAAAAAGTATATGTGGAATTCGAGAATATATTTAGAATTTATAGATTATATATAGAATTTTGGAATAGTATATATAGAATTTTTTATTATATCTGTAGAATTTTGGAATATAGAATTCGGTTAAGTTGGCTGAGTTTTTTGGGTTATAAAAAAAAACAAGTTACAATTAGGTTAAGTGAGTTAGATTCTTTGGTTTATAAAAAACAAGAAGGTATAATTAGATTAGGTTAGTTGGGTTTTTGGGTTATAAAAAAAAACAAAAAATGCAGTTAGATTAGGTTAGATTAATCGGGTTTTTCTTGGATTGTGTAAAAAACAACATGATACGATTAGGTTAGGTTAGTTGTGTTTTTTGGATTATAAAAATACAAGAAAGTGCAGTTAGGTTAGGTTACGTTAGGTTAGGTGAGTTGGGTTTTTCTTAGGCTATATATAGAATTTTAGAAAGTATATGTGGAATTCTAGAATATATATAGAATTTACAGATTATATATAACATTTTGAATTCGTATATATAGAATTTTTGGTTATATATATATATATATATATATATATATATATATATATATATATATATATATATATATATATATATATAGACATATATATACATATATATGTATGTATACAATTCTGTAATATAGAATAAGGTTAGGTTAGTTGGGTTTTTTGGGTTATAAAAAGAACCAAGAAAATGCGGTTAGGTTAGTATAGGTGAGTTGGGTTTTTCTTAGGTGTTATATATAATTTTAGAAAAAGTATATGTGGAATTCGAGAATATATTTAGAATTTATACATTATATGTAGAATTTTGGAATAGTATATATAGAATTTTTGGTTTTATATATATATATATATATATATATATATATATATATATATATATATATATATATATATATATATATATCTGAAATTATATATATATATATAATAATCTTCTTTATATATATATAATCTGAATTCTGAAATATAGAATTTGGTTGTTAGTTGGGTTTTTTGGGTTATAAAAAAAAAACCAAGGAAACGCCGTTATATTAGGTTAGGTTAGTTGGGTTTTTTGGGTTAGAAAAAAAACTAAGAAGATACATTGATACAAAAAACATTTTGGGTTTTGAGGATTGAAGTGAAAACCATAGGTACTATATTTTTACAAGTTTTCCTTAAAATGTGCAAATTATAACAATCTTTCGAAAAACAATACATGTATATTGTAATAATTTTATCCGGTCTGTAATAATGTTATTAGTGTAGTTATTAATGCCTTTCTGCTGGACATAAGAATTTATTATGCCGGAATACGTCGAGTCCCTGGGTCGATCCGGGTTTTAGTCCGAGAGGGCTTTAATATGACATTCCTAGGCTGTACAGTGACATACCAGGGATAATTTTCCGAATCCTGGACCGTGCATTTTCCGTATAAATTCCGCCGATGAAAAGAGTATAAATAGGGCATCCGGACAAAAAACACATTATCGTCTTTGTTCCGCGAGCTCGAAGATCAAGCCATCGGAAATTTCTTAAAGGTCCTAATAAGGGGAGATGCCGACATCAAAAATGTCTTTTACCTCCCTCCAGGTCTCGCTATTCGAAGCCGGATGGAATTGAATTTAATTGCGTCCCGTAGGAAAAAATCGTTCGCAACCAGACGACGTTGTTGCTTGGCTACGGGACAGGTAAAGAGAGATCGAGCCTGGGGGAGATGGGAACACAGAAAATACTCATAACGTGTCAAATTGTTGTCTTGTTCCTTTTTTTGCGTGAATCCGCGTTCAACCTCTCTCTCTCTCTCTCTCTCTCTCTCTCCCTCTCTCTCTCTCTCTCTTCCTCGTTTAGATTGACGCGAACGTGGATTTATACCGTTAAGATGAGTTATTTATTTGACATGGGAGGTGATACACGTTAATAAGAATTCCATTACGTTTCATTTCACATCTCTCGACGAAAAACTGATCTCTTTTGACGATGATGATGACTATATTGTTCAACGAGGGGGGGTAATAAAGGTAAAAATGCCCTCACCATAAGATTATCCTTGGAATATGTAATAGCTTAATAGCCTATGCTAGCTTAATTTTTGATAGTGTGACACACTATTTTTTAAAGTCACCATAGCCAATTCGTATATAAAAATGTCAACATCCTCCACGCTTTATTGCGCAATAAAAAATATTGCTACAGATCTTTCAGGTAACCAAGCAGTTATTCATGTAATATGGGCTCGCGGGTCTTAAACCTATAAGTCATCGACCAAAAATTATGTGGTATTATTTAATTATTAACAATTAAAGATTCAAAAAGTGGTACATTTTTGCCATTTTTGTCTCCCTGAAAAAATCTTAATATCTGATCAATAATTCAAAGGTACCATCTTGCAGAAAATTGAAAAATCTTTAAAATGACTGTTTATACAACTTGATTTAATATTTTGTTACTTAGGTAATTGCAAATAAAATTATAAATATGCATAATTTTTAATTAGCAATAACTATTGCAAAAATCAACTCACTACTTTGAAATTGCATAGAAAGTTGGGCCTTCTAGTACTTAATATGTTGTCAAAATTTCAAAAGGATCCATCGAATACTTTTTACAAAATTGTAAATGTTTATCCCAGAGTACCTTTTTGCATTTACATTACGCGAAAAATAATGATGATACAATGATGCTACGGGTCCTTATAGAAAGAGGAGGATTTATTTTATCAGAATTAACTATTTAATATCGAAAAAACTAATTTTCACTGTTGATAAAAATCATAACAAAAACATGATGTTTTTTAGCTTATAAATAAATACAATGATTTTTACATGTCAAGCTGCCATTTTAACACTTTTTTAAAGAATATATCGTAAGTCAACGTGAGGTAAATTTAGCATTTTTTTTTAAATTCACAGCTGATTTGTTTATAATAATTATGAAACCTAACTAACGCCATTGTAAAGATAAAGAGTTAAACTAATTGTTATAAAAATTTTGGAAAGTATTTAAGCTCAACTGAAGATGGCTCCGAGTCGGTGGAGGGGGAAATTTGAAATCTGAGAACTAAAAAAATGAAATGGTAACCTCAAATCGGTGCAACATGCAATATCTCTGGCAATTATTAACAGATTCTGATGATTCTTTTTTTAATTTGGAGAAGAGTACATTACAAATGTGCAATTTGTTGATCAATTACCGTATAAATAAACACTCATTTGTTTAAACGTTTTTAATATCAATATTTTCACAGTCATTATTATCGGAAAATATAGATATGAGTTGTGTCCACTCTAAAAATAAAAACATTGCTATATAAATAGTTTGTTTAAGCATTTTGTCAATTTTTTTCTTTATAAAATATAACTATATTAAGTGTTCTTCATTCATTCATTCATTAACTATATTCAGTGTTCTTCTTATTACATACTTTCATAGAAATAACTTATGAGTAGTAAAAAAAAAAATTATTGATATGTAATCAAAGTAATTTGTTTAAACATTTTTATAAAATTATCTTTTAAGTATCAATTTTTTGTTTGCTTATTTATTAATAAAAGTATTCGGAGGTTTCGTTACTACAAAAAAACATATTACTATTTTAAAAAAAACTGACAATTTTTCACAATAAAATTTACAGACACACGTAGCACAAAAAACTATCGAGGATTAGTATGTCACACTATCAATTATTATTGTTTAAATATAAAAGAAGTGAATGATGTATCTTTATACAATAAAAATTATAAGTTACGTAATTATTTTTCATTCTATATACATATAAGTACACGTGAATAATGCATTCACGAATTGATTTATATATATATATATATATATATATATATATATATATATATATATATATATAAAAATATCAATATTAAAAGAATATTACAATTATCCTAGTTGCATTTTTTAGGAAATACACCATCATTAGCATTATAAGTATAATTAACATTAGAATCAAAATTATTTACATTTTCTAAGATACTGTCTTCAATAGTATCGTTATTTGGATTGACTTCTATATCATGAACCACCTCCTAATTAAAATATTTTTCTTCATTACATTCTGAACATAATGATTTAGGACATTTAAAAAAAAGTAAAAATACCAGCTTTTCAAATATGTAAAAATCATTTTACCAATAATAATATCAACAATGTTATTCTATTTGTTTATAAGCTAAAAATGGCCATGTTTTTGTTATGATTTCTATCAATGGAGAAAATTAATTTTTTCGATATTAAATAATTAATTTTGATGAAATAACCCCTCCTCTTTCTTTATATACCCGTAGCATCATTGTATCATCATTATTTTACGCGTAATATTAATGCAAAAAAGTGATCTGGGGTAAACATTTACAATTTTGCAAAAACTGTTCGATGAATCCTTTTGAAATTTTGATCACATATTTAGTACTAGAAGACCCAACTTTCTACGCAATTTCAAAGTAGTGAGTTGATTTTTGCAACAGTTATTGCTAATTAAAAAGGATGCATATTTTAACTATATATACAATAGTATAATAATAATACTATATATACAATGATCTAAGCAAGAAAATAATAAATCAGCTTGTATAAACCGTCATTTTAAAGATTTTCCAATTTTCTATACCTTGCAATTATTGATCAGACACTAAGATGATTTCAGGAAGACGAAAGAGCAAAAAATGTGCATTTTTGGATTTTTAATTGTTAATTATTAAATAATATCCCATAATATTTGGTCTATAAAGGATGCGGACTTATGAAATGGATGACCTGTATTAATAGACGTCCGAAAGGACGTTATTCTCCTTTGGAAAGGGTTAATGACGTTCATTAGATATTTTCCAATGATGTTTCCATCTAATGCAATCCAATGATGATTCCAATGTTTTTCTAAACAATTAATAGACAAACTGTACGATGTATTAAACAATAAAACTATCAAAACTGTTTCAGTTTCCTGTAATAACAACCACTAGGTAATAAAAAAATTTATACGCTGATGACTGTTTTAGTCGTGCATGTGACTCAATTTGAAATTTATTTGACGTAAACATGGCCGTCTACTTAACGTAATTCGAAATATATTTATGTCCGGGGGTATATCTTCACATATGTGTGCGTGTTTTGCATACGTACGGTATGTTCACGCCAAATTTTATTCGCAATAAACTTGAGCTCTAAATTTACATCCGAAATGGTTACCGAAACTTCATGTAATATTGCGAACGATGTGCTAGTCTGCTGGCAGAGTTAACAGCATTTTGCATAAATCTCTCGAGAATTTTTATTTACATACTCTTTCATTCATAAAATAGCGAACGATATGATCTCGAGAATTTCCGGTGGAAAATTTAAGTGACAGGAGCTAATATCGAACATACCACATGCATATGATCCCCTGCGATATTAAAACCTTAGATGAATTGATTTTGGGAGTGAAATATGAAATTTTATGAGGCAATAGCGAATGTTCTTAAGGTACAATGAGTGCGTCTGTCCTGGAAAATGTTCTGGAAGATTTCCAACTAGTGTTCATAACCTATAGTACTATAATTCACAAAGTACTGTTTCGGTAAAGTAATGGGCAGTGTAGTCACTAGAGATGAAGCTGTCTAGGTGTAAATCTGTGTATCTTTCCACTTCCTGCCATTCATTAAACTCTTGACAATCTGGTTGTGTTTCAGTAGAAGTAATTTATTTTAGATGTCTGTTACAGCATGATTTTTGTAGTCAAATTTTCAATTATATTTCGTCTTTGTCGGTTCCGTTAAAGATATAATATTCAAATAACTTACCAAATCACAAATTTGTTAATAACTCTGTTTCTGTTTGACCGATTCCATTCAAATTCGGACAGCACTTATATAATAATATCGTCCAACGTTATTGTAAAAATTAACTTTCTAATTAAAGTACTTTGAAAGTTATCGATGTGCGCTTAAAATGGTCAAAATCCGTTATCTTAATTGCCTACGACGCGACGACACGACACCAGCCCAATGAGGAATTACAATGGCTATTTTTATTTACGGACGGGTGGACTTAACTGCAGGTGGCTAAATGATTGTTGGTTCGTCAAATTCTTTTTGAGTAGGGAATAAGGTGGGGCTTAGGTTGGGGGAAGAAACAGAGAAGGATGCTAGGAAGGGGATTCGGTCGTCATTTCTGGATGGCGACTAACCTGTTGTTTGGAATAAGAAGAAAAAACGTTTTGAACTTAAGCAAAAAAAGTATACATTTAAACATTGTAATCGACTACTGAGTACATTATATTGAAGCCCTTGAAGCAGAATTTTTGTGGTTCATGAACTTAATAACCAAGAATTTGTTTCCTATGTGGTCTTTTTGTCTAGATTTTATAATCTGATGGGATTTAGAGTAAGTTTGTCAAATCTGAGAGATAGTTAAGTTAAATTTGATTGTATTAGAGGTATCTGGATAAACAGGAAGATTTGGAAGTGGGATGTTTATATTTGATTTGTTAGTTAGTGTGAGCTTTTTGTCAGTGAAATTAAGTGAGCCAATCTGTCTTATTTATTTTTCCACCACAATAAGTCGTTTCAAGTGAAGGTAAAAGTTTGCGTTCAGCATTGCTTCTATGAAGTTTACATTTTGATTTAAAAAATTATACTCTATTCAAAGAAATTATTCTAATGTATCTAGTCGAGTTAAACCTGCTTTCTGCCTACTTGTAGTATTTTTAATAATCTCTCAAAAAAGGCATTCGCGTTCTTCGAAACCTTTTCGTCTAGCGCATTTTTAATTCGTTTTATCAGCTTTTAACGTTTTTGTTTCGCCATCCCGACACTTGGTTTACCTCGCGGAAATCTCATCATCATTACCGCTCCAGAACCGTAATAATAATAATAATAACAATGGTAATAATAATAATTAGAGCGCGGCAAGAGCACGGCCTACTCGAGACTCCTAAAAATTTCCACTTTTGCTAATTGGATAAATTCAGGGGGAGTTATTAACTTCGCAGCGGCACAATTTGCTTAATAACTCAGGAAAATCGGGAAAATTATTGTTGTGTCGGAAAAGGATTGTCCGTAATAACAAGTTATTTAAAAGGGGCGAACGTAAAGGAGCACTTTTCAAAATTTAATGAACACTTGGGGTAAGAGGAGTGTTCCCTCGACTTTTTAACTGTTTACAACGTTTGAGAACAAAACGATAAATTAAACGAACCGTACGTTAACGAAGTTGTTGATTGCATTTTAAAAAGGTCGACCATAATCGAGTTCTGTCGGCGGGTAAATTGGAAGTTTATACAGAAATAAGAGGGGAGCTTAGAAGGGCATGAAATCACCGCAAGGACTACAAGCCCGTCAGAAATATTAATTAAAAACACTGAAAGAATCCACTAAGAGCTATTAAAACTTAATACCTTATACAATATAATGGAGATTGTCATGATATATAAGAATGATTTGTAAACTGTGTTTGCCTTAATAACATTCAACTGACAGTAAAGAGTTTTGGTAGATTGAATGACTGTTCATTATTATATATGACTGTATGGAATTTCTTTATAAGTGTCAGGGGGATGACATAGAATCATCGTTGAATTGATGCTAATGGACTGTATTTTTCGGTATTTTTTTTTTATTTTATTGAAGTGTCCAAGTGTTCATATGCCTCGTCTTTCTATTCTTAAGAGCTCGATGGCGTATTGCTTTCACCTCTCCATAATATTCTCTCATATTAATTTCTGGTATATTTAATTGGGTTAATTTGCCCCACTTTTTCTCACTAAATCATGTATCACACAGGGTGTTCGACTTTCCCAGGCGACTGGTGGATCAGGGTAGACACCGTCGAAGGGGCGCAGCTCATCCGTTTCAGCCATCGCATATGCAGCTCAGCTACCACAAAAGGTCTCCTCTTAATTTTAGGACACCTCACTTCTTGCTTTGGTCTTTTACACCCCATTACGGATTCCTATTTCAAATCTTTACTTAACTTCCCTTCAAACTATTCGCCTAAAGCCGACCGACCGTCTTACTCAAGATCCGCCGCGCCAGTCCGTCTTAAATTTCTCGCTTGAAACAGTTCGCCGACGACCTTCCCTCTTACCCGCATTCCTCTTGCCACCAAACCTATTCATCTCTCCCCCTGGCGACCGATTTCTCGGAATCGTCTCGTTTACCGCGATTTAGACATCAGAATGTGCTCGTATTTTGCCAAAATCGCCATTACGCCTCAACCCTTAATCGCTTCTAGTTCAAATTTTCCAAAATTATTTATTAATTTAGTGTCTAGCTCATGCTCAAATTTTACTGGAATCAGTTAAGTGGAACTAAAGTTTTTAAGGATTTTCTTTAGTTAGTAATACGTAAGCCCACGAAGTTTAGACTGTGATGGAATTTTTACAGCATGCGAACGATGCAAAACTGAAACCGTAACAGTCTTCACTTAAGACCTTCTCTTGATTTTTTTTTTATTTTCTTTTTATTTGATTTTATGATTGATTTGTTTATATGATTTATATGATTTATTTTGATTTTATATTTATTTTTATTTGTTTCCTTTATTATTTTATTAATATATCTTAATATTTATGTTTCTATTGAAATCACAATTCTTCAATTCTTAAACTTTTCTAGAGAATTTTGAGGTGAATGATTAAATTTCTGATTTTGCTGTTTACATTGGATTAAGGGTCAACATGAAGTCCATTCCAAAAATTTAGCCTTAGAACAAAGTTTACAGAATTTAACATGCAATTCTTATGTGTTAAATATTCGGTAATGAAGCAATGAAATAAGAGTATTTTGCTAAGAGTAATGATTCTAGGGTGTTATTTATACCCATTTATTCCATGCCATACTTATTTCCAGACATGTCTGCGCCCTCATCACTTTGTTTGTTTTGTAATGGAAACCTAATTAAAATTTGTATGAATAACAAATGGTTTCCGTGTTAAAATTGTTTTTAGTTTCTGGTGTTTTAAACGTACGTATATTTCATTTTTCGTTCATGCATTTGGTATTTAATTAAAATGAATATTACGTAGAAATCATAATTAAAACGAATGATTAAACAATTATTTATATATCGTTTCACATATAACTAAATTGCACAAGGTGAGAAATTAAAATAAACGTCTGTAGGTATTTAATAATTTAATAACAACATTTAATACGATTCAAATATTACACTTGTTATTATTGTAAAGGGCATATCAAGGGATTCTTTTCCTGTTTCTTCGTTAAGCATCTCTCGTAATTCTGACAGGTATGAATGCACAGCCCATGAACCGCACAGGCTACTGTGATAAGAGGCCGAATCCATCTATCATTGTGTCCTTTATAAGAGTGGTTTCCACTGATATTAGGCTTTCATGGTATTAAATATAAGGATGTAAATATGCACTTAAAGATACTTAAGTGTGCATTTTAATATAGACTTACCTGAAACAGTTTTTGCAAATTTTGCAATTTCCTGCAGAAAAGTGTATATTTACACCGTATTTCGCTTCAACGCGATGTAATATTAGTGACGTATCCGCCGAAAGAAGGTATTTTTCATGTACCGGGGGAAAACAAATTTCGCAGTTATCGTAAGCAGTCCCTGCATTTTCACTTGTTTCTCAATGATTTCATAGCGGTCACCCTGTATGGCGGCGTCACAACAAAAGCCAGAAGAAGAGAAACAAGAGGTAAAAGAATAAATCTTGGGCTTAAGGTCGGAAAAGGTCCGGAAAAGGAAAAAGATAGAAAGGTCGGATTAATGCATCATGTTTTAATTATGAGTAGTATACTTCACTGTAATAATTGTTGGGCAATATTTCCTTCCCACTTTATCCAGGCTTAAGACTGGCGTTTGTTAAAATTGGCGTGGTTAAAACGTTGCCTGCTTATTGCAGTTCGTCAGTACTAATGACATGCTAACAATACAATATATGAATATACAAAATTAACATTATAAATTATTTCAATTTGAAATTAGTTAATACTTATGATACTAATTACTTGAGAATTCAGAGGAGCTATCATCGTTATTTATTGTGATAATCAGAGGTTATGTTATTCTATCAATGAAATTATCAAATTCCCAGAGTTTTACCTCTTCCTTTATAGTATGACCTACAGCTCTTTTCCAGTTTTCGGTGATTACACATTTTATTTTTTTTGATGACAGTACTTTTACGTCTTTCGATGTAAAAGTTGTGTTGTATCTTGCAACATGGCCTATCACTTGGGCCCATATCAAGTCGATTGGATATAACTGACAATGATATGGTGGAGGTCTTACAATCATGATGCCTCGATGTCGTGCTATTTCATCTACAACATATTTTCTGTATTTCGATTTTATACAATTAGCAATGAACAGTATTTCCTTTTTGGCCATATCAGAGTCAAAGAGAATTGATTCATCATGATTTTTTTATTATCTAATCGGTTAATTATGTCAGTTTTTTCCGAAATAGAGTAGGTGCCTTCTTGACTTGTCTGGAATGATAATTCGCATTATGAATCACAATTATACTTCCTACTGGTATAAGGTCTAACATTTGTGCAAAATATTCTTCAAATGCATCTGCATTCATATTTTCGTGATAATCTCTGGTTTACTGAGAAACAAAGGTTAAAAGTCCACCTTCAACAAATCCTGTTTCACTGCCTGTGTGATAATGATCCTTTTCACTTTTCCACTAGGTGACTTCAAGCCTGTAGACCAACCCTCTATACATGCTTGACGAGCACTTTCAATATTTTTGTCACACCACTTTTTTGCAACTGTATGCCCAGCATTAATCCATGTTTCATATAAATAATATATTTTTTTATTTTCTTGTCTAAATTGTTTAATTGATTGCAAATATTGTCGTCTCCACAAAATGATTTCATCTTTATCAGTTACAACAGAGTTTTTTTGTTAGTTTCTTCTCAAGAAAAATTAATTTATTTTAACGTTTTCCATAGTTTTTCTTTCGACATAGGGGGAAAGTCATCATCATCCTTGGTTAACTGTAGAATTTTGTCTAATGTAGGATTTCGTTTTTAAAGAAAAAAGAATGAACATTTCGTCTTAATGAATTAATGTCAATATTCCAACAGCTATAAGCAGACTGATTTTCCTTCATTTACCAATTATTTCTTCACCTGCCCTTTCTTAACTCTCTTTTACCACGAATTAGAGATAAACTTCAATGATATTTAACTAATGTTTCCTTATCCTACGAACCAGCCTTAAAGCCAGCATAATAATCTCCCATAGTCCTGCCCCTACACCATCACCCGAGTTCTCGGTATTGTAACCTCCTTGTATGACTACTCCAGCGCCTATGAGTTTGACGAGCACTTCATTAATACTTCTTCGCCCTGAAGCGAAATATAATATAATATGTTGCATAAGATTAAAAAAATTTGGATCAAGATGTAATGCATGTACTTGTCCATACAAAAAAAAGCATCTAGTACATTAGAAGAAACTAATAGATTATGACGCCATGTGAACTAAAATTAGCATACCCAATTAGACGCCAAAATTCATACTTGGTGCGAATCATTTTAATTGCAGTTCAAATAAAAAACACCATTTCACTGTAAACTACTGTTATAAATTAGGCTCTCAAATGATTCGGCTATATCCAATAGGCTCTTATTACCCTTTCAATTTTTCTATTTTTATATGGGTGAATAGTACCCTAATACATAGAGACTTTAAACGTGGCACAGTTATGGTTCCAAGATGTATAAGAAAAATGATATTCCCTGAATTTCTCTTACCAAGGGGATAAGGGTTAAATAATGAAAGTGACATTTATGTAATACTACCTGAGTAATTAGGAACTTTAAATTCGGTGGAGTTATAGCCTAAGTATCCAAGTAGCCAGGAAAACTTAAATGTCCCTATTAATCCTTTTAGGGAATGAAGAAAAGGGGATGACATTTTCCCCCCTTTTCACTTTTTTCCGGTGATGGTGAAAATTTCCCTTTTCGACGAGTTGAAAATTTGGGGTGAATTAATTTAGTAGGTTCTATTCTCTGGAGTAATTCTCGATAACTTAGAATCGTTATGATTTGCTCCGTTTTGGTTTAGGTCCTTGAGAAGTTACAAATTTTTTAAAAATATCCCTTACTAAGGGTGGAAAATGTAGTAAATTTTAAGGGAGTGTTAAAAATTAGCACGGCACCGGAAACTTGGTGTGGTTGTAAATTAGGTTCTCATATGGTCCAGAAAAATCCCATAAGCGCAAAATTCACGTTGTAAGGGGGTTGAGAAAGGGGGTGGGATTAGGTCGACTCCCGAGGGAAAGCTGGTACATATGCCCCCTTCATCCTGAAAATATCCTATAAACAAATCATACCGGAAATACAGGGGCGTCAAAGGCGAATTTATCATCAAATTTTGAAAAATATCTTTAAAACCACTTGACGGCGGACCGAAGTATCCCTTTCATTTTAACAGACTCGCTATAACCGAAAAACCGACGTCGTCTTTTTCTTTTTGAAATCGTAATATTTCCGCTGGATAATTTACGATTCCTTCGCAGGGAACGTTTCACCTGCGTCGATTTCCTCGCGTTCCACCCATTAACCAAGAAACTCGTCGCGTTCCCTCTCCGCATCCTCCTCCGAAACGTCCCATTCCCACGCCGCCCCCATAAATTTTTAAAACCCTTCGACCCTCTCGCGTCGTCGTCGGTTTACACTAGATGTTAAGCCGGGTATCTAATTAAGGATGACAGCAAACATCAACAGCGCCAAAGTGACACTTGCCTGTCACGTGAATACTGATGGGCCCGAATAATGTGAGGCAACTCCTTCGCCCTCCCCTCCCTACGTATACGTATGCCCAAGGAGGGTGTAATTCTCACAGGACGTGATGAGAAAGTCGTCGGGAAAAATTTAATGGCGGACGACACATCTGGGGATCTTTATGATTGATGTTTTTTTTATGACTGTCGTCGGGGGGATTTCGCTGTAGTTTTGTGCATTTTACTTGCACGCCGTAGACGCTTAGGGGGTGATAAATTTTTCAAATCATTAGAAACTCAGACCATCGGCGTGAGGGACTCGCTTACACTAAGATTATATTATCGTGTTATCTTTTCCCGCATCACGGGCAGCTATTCATAAAGTTTTTTCTCTCGTAAGTATTAAACCATCTTTATTTTTCTTACATCTTTTATATGTATTCCGATAGTTTCGGTATCGAATCATTATCGCAGTCGTAAACATCGTTTCTCTTATGAGTTTTCTTGTTACATTATACTCCATGCTATGGTGAATTTTAATATTAAGAAAATTTCTCTTTACATTCATCTACAGAAAGTTACATGTTTCCCCTATAGATTTTTTTTTTAGATTTTAATATGAGATTTTCATTACAACTCTTTATAGCACTGTAAATCGAAACGGCTATCCTTTATAAAGCTTAGTTGGATTATGTTTCTTTCAGTTTGCCAAAAAAGCAAAACTTCACCTAAAATCACTTCTACCTTTGTGAGAACTTATTGAAGTTATCCATGTAAGGAGATTTTAAGAGTTAAACAGGCTTGGAACACAGTGTTCAGGTGTTATAATAGTTCGGGCAATTAAATATTTCGAAGCAGAAATTCTCTATGCTGTGGAAACTATAATGAAAATTGGTTAACAGGCTAATCTTTTCCAAACAAAATATTTTAAGATCCAATTAGATCCGATTCCAAACAAAATCTTTTATGTCGTCGTAGGTAAGTAGTCCGCGGCTAGACTACTCAAATATAAGGTACTGCAGTTATATTTCAAAATTGGCGCTTCGGTCGTAAATCGCTTGTAAAAATAAAGAGCGCTCGGGCGCCAGATTTTTAACGCTTCACTCCCTCAGAGCTTCAGGTAGTTTATACTCAGGATATTACAAGGAGAGTCCCAATTTCCGAAGTGGTAGGAGAAAATCACAGAAAACTTTTTATTGAAAACTATACAATTCCAAAATATAAAGAGGATTATGAAATACGAAGCGGTTCTTCTCCATTTGTCACAGTTCAGTTGAATCAAAAATTCAAATAGTCCTCGGAATACTTCCTTGATTTTGACTTAAGGAAAGTTACTGAATTGACTTGCTACAATGTCTTACTCTAATTTATCAAGTGTATTGTCTTTCTACATTTGACAACGTCGCGAATAACGGTAAGTGTAGGTCATTGTAGGTAGCAGATGAGCTGGTCGTGGACGTTTTCGCCTCTCTCTTTAATGAGAGGTTAGAAAGTGCGACGTTGTCAAGTTTATACAGTTGACCTCACAAATGCAGACTATCGTTATTCAATCCATTATATTTCGTGATGCAAATAATCAAAAATTTTTTTTATTAAATCAATCGAAAGGTGAAACATTTTATGATCAGCTTACCGATTTTCACTTAATTCCTACTATTTACAGTAAAGATATAATGCATTGAAGTGTTGACTCCCATAAGGTACCGTGTTAATTTAGAAGGAACTATGAATTTTGTCTTTCTTATATCTCGAGCTGATCTCTCTAATATCTCGGTTTTTAATCGACTTGAAAACACATATGGGTTCTTAAGCCCTCTTAGTCAAGCAGTTTTCGCATTTTTAAGTCATTCTCAGCATTAAATCGTGTTAGACTTAAACATCCTCAAACTACGCTATTATGTTCACTTGTTGATGCTTCACAATCCTGATACTCTTTGGTCAGGTAATGTGAAACTGAATTGCTGAAACGTCACATTTACTTATGTAAGGACGTTCCAGGACCTTCAGGAGCATATTCCAGTACTTTTACGTTGATGTATATTTTCACGGGAAAACTGTCAGTGTTGTCAGACGTTGCAAAATTTCGCAGTTTTACTCATGGTGGAGTTTTGAACTTGTAGGGACGTAGCAGAAGGTTTCAAATAGTAAAATGTTGAGAAACGCTGCCCTAAGGAACGGCTTAAAACCGGTCCACGGCCTTACGAACTCCACATAGACGCAGAATCACAGAATAACGAATTCACCACATCGAATGTGGGTTAGTTTGCCAAACACCCCAAATGAAATGGTTTTCCCTGGTCCAGGGTCTTTAAAAAAAATTCCCTTAGCGACGAGAATGAATCCACACCTAGAGAACCAACTTTTCGTCCTATATGATTGAGTGTCTATCCACATTGTGTGTTGTCAAGAGTTTTCGAACCGTGGAATTTCAAAGCTCTCCGCTTTAACTACTGTGCATATATATTCCGCAGGAAATTGCACGCGTTTTGTTACATTTTTATGTAACGTAGCTTGACCATCACTTAAGTCGTTTGCAGTTTGTTCACTGCAAATATGTTGTTTAATTGTCGATATCGAGCTTTCATCAATCAACGTACTTTCCGGTAATATTTACTTTTATTTTTCCCGTTGCTATTGTATAGAACTAAAATACACATTTTGTAGATTTTCACCTTCACTGCAAATAGCTTCAATTCAAGTTATTCCTTTCCTCCTTCATCGAAATATGGTTTTAATATTGTAACGAACGCCCCGTACAGGTTGCTGTTTATGTAAAAACAATAGTTGTTTATGTGATTGAAAATGTTAATATTGACATTAGAATTTTGGAAATTACTCCGTATTTTGAGTTTTTAAAAACTTTATTTTCCGAACAAAAGCTTACAGCGAGCGATGTGAAATGGCAAAGTCTCTAGTCACAATGCAAAAGTCGTACTTAATACAATTTCAAACGTATTTATAGTTTTTAGATGCTGAGTATGCAATCTACATGTTGTGTTGTTTAACAATGAAACTATTATATACTTATATACATAACTTTAGTGTCAATATTGATGACACTAATGTGATAAAATGTTACAATATTATTATAGAGAGTAAAATGAATTTCAAACGGCTTATCAAAGAACAATTCTGTACTTATCGCATTTAATTTAATAAATCAAATTAAATAAAATGATCGATAATTTACTTAAATCAACAGATACCAAAAATGTAAATAAATCATTTGATCCATACTGTAGCAATCCGAATAGATTCTGCTCAACTAAGTGGTCGAAATAATTAGTTACTGCATTTATTTCTACCGAAGTCATGACGTTTCTCCTGAGTTTAAACTACCCGATATATTACAATGGATCACACTATTGCTTGTAGAGACACACGATTTAAAAATATGGCGCCCGGTTTCTTTCTCCTCTAAAATCTTGATACACGTAATACCTCAATTTCAACCAACGATGTAGGATATATTGTTTCATATATTTTATGTACAGTATCGAATAAATCCTTTTATCCCGTTTCCATTGATAAACTTTCCATCGAGGGAACTTTTAACGATAGAATTTACGATGATCGATCCTCGAACCCCTTTGGTTTCGTCCGATTCTAACTTCTCGGCAAGCAAATTCGGCCTAAGAACACTCATAAAGTTATGTGGAGAGAGTGGAAAAAGAGTTTCACGCCCCTCCCTTTCATGTCGTCGAACAATAAAGAACACGTTAAGCCCGATCGTTTGTCAAAGAGAACACATCATAATGGCCCATAATCGATTTATCGAACTCCGTCCGTCCCGCCACCGAAAGGCAACACCGTTAATCCCGGCACGACTCTTCCCTCTTCTTCTTGCAATCACCTTTTGTTTTGCCATATTTAATACTCCCCGATGGAGAAAGATTGCGAACGTGGGAGGAAGGGAGAAAGAGGGAAGAGAGCTCTCGTCGTGGAGTGTGTGATTAAGCCGACGCGCGGGTTTAATCATCGAGGAATCAAGTAAGCGACGTTAAACGTCTCGTTTAATCTGCATATTCGCATCGGTCGAGCCTCATCAGCTTCGCGGGACCTCTAATGAGACTTTAATTACTCGCCCTGATTAACTTATGCCGATACACACCGGCACCGAAACCGGGGCGGTTTGCAACTCCGACGACCGACTAAACACTGCAGAAGTCACTCAAGCACCTCTCAATTCGTTGAAAGGATATTTAGAAATATCATAACTTAGAGATATCCCATTACTTTTCATTAAGTCGACTTATTAAATTGGAATTTAAGCGATCACCTCAGAAGAGGTTCCTTCTTGCCGTTTGATGGACGTTCGTGCTGAAGGAAGGACAGCACCCCGTGCCTCTGCCTACGTCACGGGAGTCTCCCAGCTCGCTCTGACCTCAGCGTCTCGCCCAGGGAAGAATGCTGCTCCCCACCTTCACGTTGCTCGTTCGCAGGACCCCGTCGGTCAAGTTGCACAAAACACACACACCTCTTATTGTTAAATGCACAGTCTCAAGGGCCAGCTCAAATTATGCTGGCCACCCTTCTTGCTTAATATCACAACCTTCTCAATCGAAGGTCCGAGCCCGAATCCTCTCTCTACCTTCCTAATTTTCTCCTGCTTTTAAATTTCCGTTTTCGGCAAATCAACAACTCAGAGAAATCTATTTTGTCTTTAGGCGGTTGCCGACAAATATTTTTCTCCCAACAATATCATAAATTTTACTTTCAAAGCGGACCACAGTTCTCCGTACCAAATATTTTGTATTGAAACCCATTAGGATTACCCTTAAAATGCAATTTAAGGTTCTACTTGGTAACTCTAAAAGTATTTGAGGTATAGGGTTGATTTTTCCTAATTCCACAGATAATACAACAAATTTGGCACAGTCAATATTTGAATGAAACTGATGCAGAGTACTAGTATCAGAGTTATTCATTTACTTAGGATTTCGTCGAAAAAAAGCTAATTTCGTATTGAAATTATATTGGTACGGTAATCTGCAAAGTTCACTAAAATGAGGACGTGACAGCGGTTAGAGATCTGAGAGCGTGCTGGTCGCGCAATGACCCCCTAAGTATTTTAATTCGATGTTCTGTGTACAAATTACCAGTTCTATGTGCGTGTAATAGGTTACTAGAGGTGGACTGTCGCTTTTAAACGGTGTCCAATTCATAATTCAATTAAAATTTCTGGTTTGAACATTGCCAGGAATTATAAATAGAGTGTTCAGAATTTATAACAATTGTAATGGAACAATCGGCTCAGAAGGAAACAATTGTCTTCCTAAAGACTACTTTATTAAATAAAAGAGTAACGGTGACGAACGTTCAACAGATTCTGAATTAATGATGATCCCTTGGTTTACAAATCGGGTGCGTTTTATAGATGCAGAAGTCATTAACAAAAGTATATAAGACAGTTTTATCGTAAACAAGTATTACTAGCAAATATGCAATGCTCTTTCATAACAAAGAAAAATCCATTAGAAGAAAGGAATGATCGAATTTGTCAATAAAAACAATATTTGAATGTACATGAGTCACACCGGATAAGATGCTATTGGATATTTACTTTACAATTAGAGGTTTACAAGAGTTAAATAAAAATAAATAAGAAATACGAAAACAATATACAGGGTGTTATTTTAATAGATTTACATAATGTAACAATTAGAATAAAATACATGAATAAGTACATAGTTCATTACACAATTGCTGAGTCTCAAAGGCAAAGGAAATATTCACATGCTGAAACTAATATTCTTAAGAGAAGGTTTAAAATTTCATACAAAATTAACGGTAATCCTGCAAATGTTATTAAGCTGTGACAATGCTCTTACGACTTAATTTCAATTTCCCATTTCCCACAACTGACTTAGAGATCCTGCTCTCCCAATTCGCTGACTCGACCGCGGGATCGAATCGTATGTAGATAATCGAATTAAAATCCCTTTCGTGAAGAGGAACAGTACATGTCAGCACGATTTCCCTGCACTTCGCTCTAAGAATAAAGGATTAATTTTTTCTCTTCGCCGTCCCGATTAAAACCGTGTGCTGCTCGTCTCATTAAATCGCTGTCTAGCTTGACTCGCGAACCGGATGTACAGGGCCTCGGAGGAGAATGTAAACTCCGACAGCGACTGAAGCTGATGGTCTTGACGGCCAGAAAATCTTCTGTTTTCGACCAAGTGAAAGTTTGTGTCGTTCTATTCTTGATATCAAATAACGTATTTTAAATGTGTGGGATTGAGGTTAAGAAGGTGTCCCGCGTTCAGGCTTCAGTGCTTTGTTTTACTCTACGTTCCCCCATTCGAAGTTATTATACAGAATTTTCATGTAAGTAATTAAAGGTCATTACCATGTATAGTTTAATCACCTACATTTAATTATAATTAACTGTTAAGCGAATGATTACTGTACTATATTTCGCTTCAGGGCGAAGTCATATTAATGAAGTCCCCGTCAAGCTTATAAGAGCGCGAGTAGTCGTACAAGGAAGTTACAATACCGAGAACTCCGGTGATTGTGTAGGGCAGGACTGTGGAAGATTATTATGATGTTTTTAAAGCTGATGACGTAGGATAAAGAATCCATAGCTAAATATCATTGCAGTTTACCTCTGATTCGAGGCAAAAGACAGTTAAGAAAGGGCAGGTAAAGAAATAATTGGTAAATGAAGGAAAATTAGTCTGCTTATAGCTATTGGAATATTGACATTAATTCATTAAGACGAAATGTTCATTCTTTTTTCTTTAAAAATGAAATCCTACATTAGACAAAATTCTACAGTAAACCAAGGATGATGATGACTTTCCCCATATGTCGAAAGAAAAACTATGGGAAACGTTAAAATAAATTAATTTTTCTCGAGAAGAAACTAACAAAAAAACTCTGTTGTAAGTGATAAAGATGAAATCAATTTGTGGAGACGACAATATTTGCGATCGATTAAACAATTTAGACAAGAAAATAAAAAAATATATTATTTATATGAAACATGGATTAATGCTGGGCATACAGTTGCAAAAAAATGGTGTGACAAAAATATTGAAAGTGCTCGTCAAGCATGTATAGAGGGTTGGTCTACAGGCTTGAAGTCACCTAGTGGAAAAGTGAAAAGGATCATTATCACACATAGGCAGTGAAACAGGATTTGTTGAAGGTGGACTTTTAACCTTTGTTTCTCAGTAAACCAGAGATTATCACGAAAATATGAATGCAGATGCATTTGAAGAATATTTTGCACAAATGTTAGACCTTATACCAGTAGGAAGTATAATTGTGATTCATAATGCGAATTATCATTCCAGACAAGTCAAGAAGGCACCTACTATATTTCGGAAAAAACTGACATAATTAACCGATTAGATAATAAAAAAATCATGATGAATCAATTCTCTTTGACTCTGATATGGCCAAAAAGGAAATACTGTTCATTGCTAATTGTATAAAATCGAAATACAGAAAATATGTTGTAGATGAAATGGCACGACATCGAGGCATCACGATTGTAAGACCTCCACCGTATCATTGTCAGTTAAATCCAATCGAATTAATATGGGCCCAAGTGAAACGCCATGTTGCAAGATAAAACACAACTTTTACATCGAAAGATGTAAATGAAATATGTAAAAATGAATGTAAATGGAATAAAAAGTGTAATTCCCGAAAACTGGAAAAGAGCTGTAGTTCATACCATAAAGATGGGGTAAAACTCTGGGAATTTGATAATTTCATTGATAGAATAACAGAACCCCTGATTATCACAATAAATAACGATGATAGCTCCTCTGAATTCTCAAGTAATTAGTATTATAAGTATTAACTAATTTCAAATTAAAATAATTTATAATGTTAATTTTGTATATTAATATATTGTATTGTTAGCATGTCATTAGCACTGACGAACTGCAATAAGCAGGCAACGTTTTAACCACGCCAATTTTAACAAACGCCATTACTAAGCCTGGATAAAGTGGGAAGGAAATGTTGCACAACAATTATTACAGTGAAGTAATACTCACTGTACTCACTCATAATTAAAACATGATGCATTATTCCAACCTTTCTGTCGAAAACGCGAAACGCCACTGACATTTCCATATCCAATCGCTTAAGCGCCGGATTTCTTCTACTTCGTCTTCCTCTTCTTCGTGCTTTTAGTTCTGACACCGCTCATACCGGGTGGACCCTATAAAATTATTAAAAAACCGGTGAAAATGCAGGAACTGCTAACGATAACTGCGAAACTTTTTTCCCCTCGGTACATGAAAAATACCATCTGTTGACGGATGTTTTATTAATATTACTTTGCGTCGAAGCGGTATGGAGTATAGTTTATGTTAACAGCATAAAGGATCAATGTACAGAGATACTGGAGGTTCACATGTCATTAATTCATTTCCATTTTACCAATAAAACAAATGATCAGGTAATTCATTGATCTACGGAAACATACCGTGGATATTTGCCTGATTGACGCTAGTCGTTGAAGCACCGATCAGTCCAGAGTTCCTGCCACTGAATTCTCTTAGCAAAACACGTTATTTATCAAAACACTCCCTTGTCCCACTTGTCTTCTACCTTCACGTTAATATATTTCAGTTAAAAAGCATTTTAACCGCCATAATCATTTCTTTTGGAAACTAAATACGAAAGTATTGTTTCCGCGTCGACTACGTTTCCACCATCCTACATCATCCGCCTTTCAGATACCCTCCATTCGAACAAGGGAAATTTTCAAACTCGACTTCATCCGTCCTCGGTCGGATGCAAATCGGCTTCCGTTCAAGCCGACGTTATCAAAATAATTGACCGAACTACATGAGGGCGCTCGTAAGGAGCGACCTGTCCCATTGTACTTGCGTGTACGTGTGTGCTTCCCGGTACTTTTGAGGGGATGATGCTTCGCAACCATAGCAACCCCGTATCGATCAGGGTTGTTTGCGTACCTTCCCCGTACCGGGAGAAAACATAATGCACGTATTTTAATAATATTCATATTTTACTAGGAAGGGCTCTCTTTCGCTTTCTTCCTCTCTGCCCGCCTCGATGTAAACACATTCTGGTCTGGTGATCTTTCGACCGTTGTTGTCGGTTTTAATGCTAATTACGTTCCGCGATTGCTTCGCTTCGTACTCGACGCTCCCCTTTACAATTTAAATAACTCCGTTGGTGCGAAAATAAAAGTCGTAATTGTTACGTTCGAGGAGTTGAATGAAAAACTAACGTGATGTCTGCTTAATTAGTAGACTAAACTTAGTGTCGGATCCCTGGCTTCAAATTTAAATCAATAACTAGAATTGTCATTCGTCGTTCCTCACGTCATCAGCGTCATATCTATGCTGACTAAAATTTGCCGCTCACCTCTCTTGTATTTACTAGATAGTCAAGCATTTCCTCCTTTGCGTATTGCACCTCGCTGTCAGCTTTACCTATTTTAGCTTCATTGACTGTATTTTATTGCACGTTATTCCCATAAACCGTTAGGCAACTTAGCGTTCTTTTTCGCTCGGTTAATCTCGAGTTGAAAATTGTAAATAACATTAATATTTTCGTGAAAACCCATTTCACATACATTAATTCCGATGACCGTTTGAAACAAAACATTATTTTAATTTCCTTTAGCACCGAATATAAATAAAGGTAAGTTGCTTCTCCTGTTGCCATTACCTGTCGTGTGTTTAACGGTGTTACCGCCAAATATAACAAATCAAGCATTTTTCCGAATTCTGCCATAATTTCCACAAAGTTCCTGGGACTTCCCATGAGTGTAAACTGCCCGGAAGTATAGACAACAGAAATCTATAAAAACTGGCGCCCGAGAAAACCCTGTAACTCATTATAATTTAATTTCACCATTTTTCGTCGTTTTAAAAGCATTTGTAGGTAGGTAAATATTGTAAATTTGTTAAACCCTCGGGTTCTTATTTGTTACGGGATATGTTGCAAGGAACAGTTGAATGAATGGATATATTGTAACAAATTTTTATTTGAAAAATTAGACGCATTGAAAAGTCTATTGGTTGAAATAACGTGAATTCAATAGTTTCTGTAAAGCAGATATTTATAATTTTTCTTAAAATTGTTTCAACTTGGGTGATTAAATAAAAAATCCATTAGCTACAAATTTTTCACTAGTATTTACTTCACCAATAAATAATCGTTATGATTAGCCGTAAAGTAACATGTATAGACGAACTACTGTGTATTTTGTATTTGTTCTATTCATGCATGCTGTCAAATATTTTGGTGGATTTTCCAATGATATAAATGTTATTTTATTACTCTTACCATGTTTTGAAAATTAACGTTCAGTTCAAATATAAACTAAATAATTAATAAACTCTAAAAATAATTCCCCCTACATATTTTTTATCTTGACGTAGTATCAACACCCAAACGTTCATTCAAGGTACATAAGTTACTTCTTATAGAGGGTAGGTGGAAGAGAATAAGAGATTTGTTGCCAAAATGCCAATTAGAATAATATCATGCATTTACCTAAGGCTTCTATTTTTTTTAGAATATCAATCCGCGGTACTCCTCTAGCGTCTCCTCTTGCTCCTCCTCCTTCACCTCCTAATCTTGCTGCTCATATTCCATCTCCTCTTCCTCCTGCCAAAGCGCCTTCTCTTCTTTCTACTCCTCTTTAGAGCTCCCCTTTTCTTTCTCCCCCTTCTGTTTCTCATTATCTTCTTTCTACTACACGTTCTCCTTCTCCCTATATGCAAACACCAATATAGTTACTGCCATTATTATTTATGAATGCTCAACCCCAAAAGTGAATTTGGTTAGCAATTTTCATAATTCTCACACGTGGTGAGACAAATGTTTGTGTGTAAGTAAAATTCACTCCTTTTCATTCGAATGATTATAAAGTTTTGATAATGTTGTTTCAGACCAGATCTATAAGAATTTATTGTACGTAAATTGAAAACTATTAAAATGAATTCTGCCAGCTCGTATCAACCGCGAAAACTGTGAGCTGGGACAAATGCGAAAAATCCGACTCGCCGTTCCCAACACCGTATCTACCGATTTCTCGGGAATCGAGGCGCGAATCTGCCGAATTCCGCCGCCACCTAACTGTAATCAAATCGACCAAAACTCAAAGAAATGCGATCAATCAGACTCGCCGTTCCCAGCACCGCATCTACGGATTTCTCTGTGATCGAGGATCGAATCTGCCGAATTTCGCCGCCACCTAAATGTAGTCAAATCGGCCAAAACTCAAAGAAATGCCGTCAATCAGACTCGCAGTTCCCAACACCGCATCTACGGATTTCTCGGTGATCGAGGATCGAATCTGCCGAATTCCGCCGCCACCTAACCGTAATCAAATCAGCCAAAACTGTCCGAAAATCCAAGCGCCAATTTCAAAGTTGAGGGCCTATCTACCACACTTGATCCTCTCATCGTGCCGATAATAGAGGGTTGAAGAGAAACGTCACAAGCTAATCAAGGAATACAGAAAAGAAAGAAGTAAATTACAGATTTCCTACAAACCACAACATCAGCAGTTTATCATTCATTCAGGATTTGGACCTGCAGATATCACGTGAAGCAGCATTGTCATTTTCGTAATCATTCAAATGAGTAGGAGGGAAATATTTTACTTACAAACGAAAAAGTTTCCACCATGTTCGCTCAAGAGGGCCGCACTAACACGACAAATATGGTACCGTTTACTCCGTATGAAGTTGGGTTTTGTTATTTCTCTTTTTAATAGCGATGATATCCCTTTCCTAAAAAATTATTAGTTATTATTTTATGTAAGGCATTCATTTAACTCGAAATCTTGCTATGGAGCCATATTTTTAATTTTCGCATCCATAAGGACACTTTTGTCCAATTAGCTCCCTAGCATAAGTCCATACATTGATTTCAGTATATTTCCAAAATTTTAGCCCAGTCTGTTAAATATTAAATGCTTTAAACGGATTCTTATACATGAATACCTATGCAGGCTTTATAACAACAATTTAGGTGCTTATGATTTTTCCTTCGAGACATCATGACTAATTGATCTCAATTAATTTCAATATGGCGTCTCCTTGGTGGTCGAACATCCCGTTTAATAAACCAACTTTCAGTCTGTGACCCACAAGGCAGGTAGGACGTGGAGAATTAATAAACAAACTATGCACTGAATTAGCATACTGGGCGTTCCTCTCCTCAAAGGATGAACAACAAACAATAGCAACAAAACTTGTGACGCCGTGTGGCGGCCTGGCGTGTAGTTGACAGCGAGGATCTTGGGTAAACAACTGCAAAATTCCTCGAGCAAATTATTAAGTAGCAGATTTAATTAACCGCGTGGATGGTAATTGGTTTTGCTCGCTGTAAGTGCTCGGGAGGCGGGGGGATTCGTGTGCCGTCGCGAGGTGGAACTCTGAGGGACATTGCGCTTGTCAGTTAATTTTCCGCTAAAAATTTCCGAAAAAAAATTAGGCTGCTTTTTTGTTTCCCTCGCGTCGGATCTTGAGGAATGAAGCGAGATCTCGATTGGGCGTATATCGGGGTTTCCAACCGCAATTCGAGGATCTTCTCTATGTTGGTTTCCGTCATTAGATTGAGCCAACTTGTAGATTTCATTCTCGATATCGTTTTACTTCGTACTTCGGGTTTGCCACGGCATACTTTTCTTTGTGTGAGCCTTGTAAGATTACATCTCCACTGTTTATCATTTGCTTCTCAATTATTATTTTGGGCAACATTTTCCATTCGTGTCATTTGTAGTTTTCACCAAATAAGCACAATTTTTTGATTGAGATATAATATATTAAAAAAATATTTATTAACTATTATTATTATTATTATTATTAATTAAGCAATATCTAAACAATCTCAGTTTATTTTTAAACGCTGTAAAGGCTCAAATTATACAATAAACATACCAGAAGATCTTCTGAATCATTACACCACACCACTGGCTCTTATCAAATCTAGAATATTTAGAGACGTTTCAAATGTTTTCAGTTTAATTTTAAACACTACAATATTCTAGATAGAATAAAAATTCCTGTAGACTACTTACTCGCCAAAAGTGCCTTAAGTACTAATTCAAAACTTTAACGCCCCAGGAACCATAGATTTACCCAACAAGTATAATTTAGAGTTTTCGTTTAAAGTTCAGATACTCGAAAGTGTGTTTTTAGTCTATTTAAATATTCTAAGTATTCTGCTATTCTAAATCTGCTATTCTATATATATATATATATATATATATATATATATATATATATATATATATATATATATATATATATATATATATATATATATATATATAATAGTTTTTGTAGAAATGGAATTTGTCCTCTCTTCATTGTAAAAGTTAAACCTCCGCTACTCCACGGCTTAGAGAAAAGTGGCTTTATTGCAAAAATACTAAAAAAATTTTTGTCAAAAAATAGCAGGAAATGTGATATATTAAAGTACCTATCGTTTTCCACGTTTTCCCATTGACCAAGAATGGTATTTCGTGAGTGTTTAAGCTAAAGCTTTAGCTAAAAACTTTAAATTTAGGTTTATAAGCATAAAATTCTAAAGCATTTAGTCTAGCTTTTAAAGTCTAGAAACTAGTTATTTTTAGAACATCCTACTTAAGTATAATATTTGTAATAAAGGTAGGTAAAGGGTATGGAAAAAATGACAAAAGATAATTTATGTATTTATTTCGTGATTAACCAGAATCACTATTGAAACAGTGTTGAATGCTTAATTGAAATACCTTTGCCTTAAGCACTGAAGATTTGCCGTTTAAATTTTCTTTAAGCTATTTTCAACTAATTTTCTATTACATAAGATTACTCCATTTAGGTCGGTAACCTAACTCCAACTGTAAGTCTGGGCACTAAAACAGATACAAATGTAAAAAAGAGAAACGCGATTAGAATAGAGGGCTGTGGTCTGGACCTTCGGATTTCCACGGTGCGAATCGGGTCAGAGAGCATCTTCGGGCGATAGGTTTTTCTCGGTCTCTTCGCCGGCAGAATATCTTCTCAGGCCGGCCACTTTTTCTCGTCCACCATGTCTCTCTTGCCTTTCCTCTTTATATTTATATTTGCTTTGTGTTTTCTGCGCTTGGTAATATCAGGTCTGTCGTTTATCTAAACATTTCGCACCTTGATAGTCAGCGCGTTTATGAACGTTTATATAGCTTCACCTTGACCGTGGTCCCGTTTCTTGTTTTGTTGAGAATTGTGGAAATCTCGTGGTTGTGACAATATCAATAAGTAATAACAATATTAATTTTAAAGATAAAAAATATGATCACTGTGTATTAAAGTTGCATGAAGCGAATAGGTGACTCAAATTAGTTTGTATTTTGCAGGTCGTTGTTAACCAAAAATCAGGCATCGCTTTTAGTGACCATCTAGACAGGTATGTATATTTATGTTCTCCAGCTTTATATTTTAAATGTATCTTACTTTTCGCCCATCATCTGAACCCAACCTGATAACCGTGTTTCACCAATGTTAACTAAAGAAACGGACCAAAAATGGCATCAGTATCAAATATTCATGATCATATCCCTATTAGTCAACGTTGTATACAAATGGGATACCAAAGAAAATATATTATTAGTACAGAAAAATGTCATGACCTTACCTTAAAAAATACAATAGAAGAGTCGAATAGACGAAGAACAGTGTAAAATACATAATTTAAGACATGCGGTCGTAGGCATTTATCAGCGTGAGTCTCACTCTGTATCCCTGGATCGAAATCAACCTCAATGCTCCCTAATAACTGGAATTAACCGGGCCGTTTAGGATTGATTAAATAGCTTGTCATAACTTTAATCAACATGCCAGATACCTGCTCTACCTAGCTATTAATCAATACAACTCCCTGCTTACACGTATAAAATACTTCCTCGTGTCAATTAACATCTGTGGAATATAACGATGGATCAAATTTTTATTGCCGTTTAAAATCATATTTAATAATTCCGTCATACATATCGGTTATTGTTGTTTATGTCATATTTCAGACTGAAATTACTGATGCTAAAATTACATTAGAATTTAACGTAGGATTCCCCATATCCTAATAGTTACTGCGACGGTTTAATTCCAAACAGAGTTTAGAGCGGGAAGTTAGAGTCGAGCTGATTTATTGATACATTAGCTTTACTTAACAGGAAACCGTCGAGGGCATATTACGGGACAGGGAAGCGCCTGCAAGAGAACAAAACGACGTGTTAATTTAGTGTAGAGGAACGTCGAAAGATATACGTACGCTAATTAAAGTACTTCGTACAATTTTAATAAAACACTCCGTACTACCACTTTTCATGTCTGGTTCTGGTTAATTAATTGATTCGCGTTTTTGCTTTCTTTATGTTTCTTTTTGCTTATATCTATTTATCACTGCGTTGCCATTTGCTGGCGTAAGAGGATCCACTAGTGTTGATTGTATTTTTTATGCGTCACGTTCACAAGCTATCACCAGAATTGATTTCTTTATTATGAAACACTTGTTAATGAAATAATTTCGAAAATTTGTTCAAAGGTCTAAAATGGTTTAGGAATGACCATTTCTTACCCTGAAATTATCTGTAATGGTACTGAGCAAATTTATAGCTTCCCAAGTGGTCCCAAAGGGGGCAGCTGTATATATCGTATTAAAATTTTTGAAATGGTTCTTAACAATTCTTGAGTTTCATAAATGGTGAAAATCGGGCAATTTTCATTATAAACCTGTTTTCAATGGTTCTTAGACACTCTGGAGTTTTTTACTAGATCCAAAAAGGACAAGTTTCCGTTTTAAAATCTTTCAAATTGTTCCAGACCGTGTTCTGGATTCGTGAATAATCCGTAAGTGATCCACTTTTGTCCAGAAATGCACAAATTAAAAAAAGTTCATAAAACTTAAACCGCTTTACCTAAAGAAAAGGGGCAATTTTCCCTTTTGAAATATCTTAAATTGTTCTAAAGCAATTTGTAACTCCCCAAATGATCCAAATGTGACAATGGTTAATCTTAAAATTTTTGTTTAAAAAAGGGATAAAAACCTAAACTACTTTACCTTAAAAAAACTGCAATTTTCCCTTTTGAAATTTCTTAAATTATTCTGAAGCAATTCCAAATGATCCAAATGTGACAATTGTTGACCTTAAAATTTTTGAAATGGTTCGCAACAATTTTTGAGTTTCATAAATGGTGAAATTCTGATCATTTTTCAGTGGAAAATTGTTTTCATTGTTTTTGAAAAACTACGAGTTTTTTTACTAAATCCAAAAAGGGCAAGTTTCTGTTTAAAATTTTTTCAAGTGTTTCTAAGCAATTTCGTGTTTTCCTGGAAGATCCAGAAAATATATGAAAATTACAAAATTAAAGAGTACCAAAAGTTTTTTAAATAAGGGACAATTTTCCGTTCTGAAACTTTTGAAATGGTTCTATACAATCCCCTAAATTCCAAAATGATTCAGAGATGATCATCTCTTATCCTGAAATTGTTCGAAATATTTCTGAACCTTCAGTCTCAAATTTTATAATTAGTGCTGAATAATTTGCTAATTTTCTGAAATATCAAGAATTGGCCACTTTTCTTCTTTAAAATTTCTGTAATGTTCCTGAATAGCTTCCTAATATATCCTCAAGAATAATATTCAATTCAGAACTGTCTAAATTCTCTAACTTCCTAACTAATTCAAAAACGGCCATTTTTCATTCTCAAATGGTTTGCCCCCCAGAAAGAGAAATTTTACATTATAATTTCTTGAAAGATCTACAGATAATAATTATTTTATTTATCGTGTCAACATTTTCTGAAAATTTTTTTGAGCAGATTTCTGGTAGTCTTGTTGTTCCAAAATGACAAATTTTCTATAGTGAAGTTTCTTAAACGATTTTGAACAATTTCCTATTTTTTTTGAAAGACCCTGGAAATAACTATTTTGTATTTTAAAACTATCTATAATAGTTCTGCACCTATCTGTAGCTTCCTAAATGTTTCAAATACACAACTGTAAGTATTAAAATTTCTGAAATGGTTTCTAAATAACTATTGAGTTCCCTAAATGATCCAAATCTGGCCATTTTCCACCCGAAATCCCTAAACTCACGAGCATTTTGTATTATACGAGTTTTCAGTTTTTTTGTTCCAAAGTTCTTTTAATGGCTCTAAATAGTTTCTTGTTTTCCTTGAAGATCCAGAAATATTTATTATCCAGAAGTCCAAATTAATCATTCTGAAGCTTCTGGAACGATCCTAAACCCTATTCTAGTTTCCCAAGGAATTCATGTCCATTATTTATTCAAAATTTGTCCATAATAGTGTCACGAAACTGAGATTTCCACAACTCTTAACAAACAAACTAGATCACGGCTCAGGCCAAGGTAAAATTATATAAAGTTATATAAACGCGCTGACTACCAAGGTGCGAAATGTTTTGATAAACGACACGCCTTATAAGAACAAGTACCAACCGGACTGCCGGTTGAGGAACAGAAAAGAATGGCCGGCCTGAGTAAATACTCTGTCTAGGTGCCCTTTAAGAGGACGATTCCTGGCATACAATACATTTTAAACTAACACACAATATGGAGAAATATACAAATGTAGACACTTAATGTTTAATGGAAGTTTCTGCTTTAACTGCTTGCAACTTGCAAAAATTTCTTATCCAGAAATTGTTCGAAATAATTCAGAACAGTTTTGGAATTTAATACATAATTCAAAAAGGAACCATTTTCTTTCCTGAAATTTTTCAGAGCAATATCAAACTTCTCAGGAAAGTTTTGAAATTATCATTTTTCTTCCTAAATGTGTTTGTAATGGTTCCAAAGAAATGCCTGCCTAAATAATACAAAATAATAAATTTCGGGCATATTTCGATACAATATAAATAACACGTATTGTATAAATATATAAATAATATGAATAACTATAATAGTTATAATTAACTAATAAAAATAAAATGGCGGCCTGTCAAATTCAATAGAAATTCGTAATTCTTTTAATTTCGATCTGATGGTCAAGTGTTATTAAGCCTTTTGTAGGCCTTAAAAAGTTCTATAACTTTCGTATTTAACATATTTTTAAATAAATTTCTCAAAAAATTTATTTGCAGAATATTAAGAGTTCCATATTATACATTGCAGAAATAAGAAACTACAGACATTACATGTAATTTCATACTTTCTAAAGATTCAATGGTCGTTAATCATGGATTTAATTAATTAATTACTTCGGCGTACTCAAGATAGAGTATAATTGATTTGATATATTTTTAATCTCGGACCGGCGGTCATATAGTAATTTCGATATTGTCATTACCTCATCTGGAACAAGAAAACTATTTACATGGTAATAAAACTAGTAATGTGTTTAACATATTTTGAGGTTAATTTGTATGTATTTGTTTCAATGACACTGTGGGAATGAATAGCTAAACAAAACTTGCAATATTTAAACACAAACCATTATCTATTATTTGGCATGTACATATACAGATTACACAATTGTGTCAGTTTTATCTACAGTAGTAGGTTAGTTTTTGCTTAGAGAAGGCATTTTGTAAATAACGCATTCCACGTTAAGACTCTAATTAGCTTGGTGAGTAAACTTACTATGATATCAACTATATTAAACAATTCGAGATTTTTCCCTCGTCCTAAACGATAATTTTATAAAAATTACAGATTAGTTTTAGCGTCACCGCCCTACTGAAACTTTGAGTCTTTCATCGCGAGTTTCGTTAACCGATTTAACGTCATCAGGAGGTAATTAAAAGTTAAATTACTTAACTTTGTAATAACATTCAAAATAAAAGGTTATTTGGGGAGTTGAAAAAAAAGCAAAAGTTCGTTTAAAGTGCCTGAGGAAGATATGATGTTAAAGCTGATTTATTTATGTTTATTGTATGGTTCCACCACAGTGGTTAATATTATATGATCGTAAAGTATTTAAGGAGTAAATTCACAGGAAAATGTGTTAGCGACGCGACAGGAAATTCTAAACGGAAACTCTCGAAATATACAGGGTGTTTGATAAACATGTGGCTAAGCTTGAAGGGGTTATTCCTTGGGCAATTCTAAGAATCTTTTATACACTGATGATTTTTGAAAAATCGCTTCGTTTTGAAGATACAAGGTGAAACAACATTTTTTTTATCAAAAAGTACATGTTAAGTTACTTAACCTAGAATAGATGTACAGGATTCAAAGGTGTCAAAAGGAACTTTCTAATACTGGTAGGCAAAAGATTACTAAATCGGCCAGAATGTGACGCGTATTAGTCGACATTGAAAGCGAGAATTCAAGAAAAAATTATAAACAAAATATTATTTAGGACTTTACGTTTCTGATGATATTCCTCGCGCCGTTGTGCCCCGAGCATGTTAACCTCGTAGGGAGGTCCTAAATATTTCCCCGCTTTTTTCCGAGGGCGGTTTTCAAACTGAATTTAAAGTAGCCTTAGGCATTGCACAGTAGGTGAGAAAAGTGATATATCACCAACAATAAAGCTGACGCTTTCAACGAGCGCAAACGACACGCTTTCCAAAGGAAATGAAAGATTTTTTCGTTGTACCGGCAATAAATTTAATAACCGAGGAAATATGAAAAGCAATCGATAAAATACTGTTCCGTGTTAGCAACGACGCACTCGTCAAAAAAAATTGATGCCTAACGTAACAATTGAATACACCTTTGAAGCCCTTTTTGACATTTACTCGATATATCTAATTCACGCTTTGCTTGCTTTGTGTACGACTACAATTCAATTTAGCGAAACTCAAATTTACCGCTTTTGAAATAACCGATGGAGTTAATAAACTTCATTACGATTAGCACATAACTTTGTTATGACCAGCCAACTTAATGTAAATGCTTCGTTACGCCATTCCTTGATTTTATAACAGACGACACTCGTATAACTTAAATCTCATTAAACTCGTTCAACTTTATGGAACTATTAACTCAATTGAAGTGCATACGTCTCGTTAATTATTAATCGGGCGCAGCTGAAGTTAGTTACGTTTTTATTACAGCACTTGTAAATTCGCAATTATTCTGTGTGTAATAATATGGCAAAATATGCTCGATATCAGGAATTGTTCTTCAAAGTTTAAAGCTGTTACAGAAATTAGGAAGTTTACGTGTATGTTACGGTTATGTAACGGTTAATTGTAAAACGTGGGTAATCCTCGTGGAATTTTGTTTCGTTCTTAGCGAAAGTTCCAAGAAAAGAGGCAGCCACCCACTCATGTTCGAAGTCAGTAGTTACTCGGTGACGATCCATGGTAGAGTGTGCGCCGTTTTTCCGCACGCCTAAGTGCGCATTAACGAATCTCCTAAGGATCATTGCGCCAAAGGAAATACGATATATTCGTTTATTTACATCCGTTTCTTTTCAGCCACGACTCTCACTGGTCGGAACTCTCAAAATCGGCTCACACTAGTTGAGACTCTCAATCATTATATCACATACATACTGTTACTTCACGCATACACATTTGCATTGGCGTAATTGTTAGTATTCGCACTATCAGCATAGGCTGTGCCCTCGAAATCCCGGCAGGAAAAAACGATTTTATTGATCCAACCCTTTCCAAGATGAAGGGGATAATCTGGTTTAATACTTAAGTCAGGTCACCCCCACCTGTATCTCCGGAACCAATGAAAATGCAAACATTTACCAAAGGTCATATTCTATTGCTAATTTATTGCTGACGATATAGGCAAATTGCGATATCCCAAAATCACCCCTTCAACCCCTAGCAGATTTCTCACCACCCGAAATATTTCGGAAGGCATTTTCTTTGCAAACCAAAGCGTGGAGCCATTTAATACCATCAACAATACTTGCCGATTCATCAAGTATGAATTTTCAAGTACAAATTAAGATAAAGAACCTTAAAATAAGTTAAATTTTCAATTGGATAATTATGCAAAGTCGATTTTCTGAGTTATTAAGTTGCCTTTGATCAAAATGCCATGCGAGAAGTAAATCTCAAGTTTCACGAGTCATAGAACATTTTGCGAAAATTCTATTTCATTGAAATTACGAAACATGTTTACAATATGTTTCGTTATGTAAGGAAAAAAATTTCAAGTGATTTCAATGAGGATTTTCTGAGTTATCACGTTATGTTTGATCAGAACGCCATGCGAGAAGTTAATCTCAAGTTTTACGAGTTATAGAAAATTTTGTCAAAATTAGATTTCAATAAAACTCTGAAAAATGTTAAAAAAGTGTTTCATTATGAGAGAAAAAAAGTTTCAAGTGATTACAGTGAGGATTTTCTGAGTTATCACGTTGTGTTTGATCAAAATGCCATGCGAGAAGTAAATCTCAAGTTTCACGAGTCATAGAACATTTTGCGAAAATTCTATTTCATTGAAATTACGAAACATGTTTACAATATGTTTCGTTATGTAAGAAAAAAAATTTCAAGTGATTTCAATGAGGATTTTTTGAGTTATCACGTTATGTTTGATCAGAACGCCATGCGAGAAGTTAATCTCAAGTTTTATGAGTCATAGAAAATTTTGTCAAAATTAGATTTCAATGAAACTCTGAGAAATGTTAAAAAAGTGTTTCATTATGAGAGAAAAAAAGTTTCAAGTGATTACAGTGAGGATTTTCTGAGTTATCACGTTGTGTTTGATCAAAATGCCATGCGAGAAGTAAATCTCAAGTTTCACGAGTCATAGAACATTTTGCGAAAATTCTATTTCATTGAAATTACGAAACATGTTTACAATATGTTTCGTTATGTAAGAAAAAAAATTTCAAGTGATTTCAATGAGGATTTTTTGAGTTATCACGTTATGTTTGATCAGAACGCCATGCGAGAAGTTAATCTCAAGTTTTATGAGTCATAGAAAATTTTGTCAAAATTAGATTTCAATGAAACTCTGAGAAATGTTAAAAAAGTGTTTCATTATGAGAGAAAAAAAGTTTCAAGTGATTACAGTGAGGATTTTCTGAGTTATCACGTTGTGTTTGATCAAAATGCCATGCGAGAAGTAAATCTCAAGTTTCACGAGTCATAGAACATTTTGCGAAAATTCTATTTCATTGAAATTACGAAACATGTTTACAATATGTTTCGTTATGTAAGAAAAAAAATTTCAAGTGATTTCAATGAGGATTTTCTGAGTTATCACGTTATGTTTGATCAGAACGCCATGCGAGAAGTTAATCTTAAGTTTTACGAGTCAGAAAATTTTGTCAAAATTAGATTTCAATGAAACTCTGAAAAATGTTAAAAAAGCGTTTCATTATGAGAGAAAAAAAGTTTCAAGTGATTACAGTGAGGATTTTCTGAGTTACCACGTTGTGTTTGATCAAAATGCCATGCGAGAAGTAAATCTCAAGTTTCACGAGTCATAGAACATTTTGCGAAAATTCTATTTCATTGAAATTACGAAACATGTTTACAATATGTTTCGTTATGTAAGGAAAAAAATTTCAAGTGATTTCAATGAGGATTTTCTGAGTTATCACGTTATGTTTGATCAGAACGCCATGCGAGAAGTTAATCTCAAGTTTTACGAGTCATAGAAAATTTTGTCAAAATTAGATTTCAATGAAACTCTGAAAAATGTTAAAAAGTGTTTCATTATGAGAGAAAAAAAGTTTCAAGTGATTACAGTGAGGATTTTCTGAGTTATCACGTTGTGTTTGATCAAAATGCCATGCGAGAAGTAAATCTCAAGTTTCACGAGTCATAGAACATTTTGCGAAAATTCTATTTCATTGAAATTACGAAACATGTTTACAATATGTTTCGTTATGTAAGAAAAAAAATTTCAAGTGATTTCAATGAGGATTTTTTGAGTTATCACGTTATGTTTGATCAGAACGCCATGCGAGAAGTTAATCTCAAGTTTTATGAGTCATAGAAAATTTTGTCAAAATTAGATTTCAATGAAACTCTGAGAAATGTTAAAAAAGTGTTTCATTATGAGAGAAAAAAAGTTTCAAGTGATTACAGTGAGGATTTTCTGAGTTATCACGTTGTGTTTGATCAAAATGCCATGCGAGAAGTAAATCTCAAGTTTCACGAGTCATAGAACATTTTGCGAAAATTCTATTTCATTGAAATTACGAAACATGTTTACAATATGTTTCGTTATGTAAGAAAAAAAATTTCAAGTGATTTCAATGAGGATTTTTTGAGTTATCACGTTATGTTTGATCAGAACGCCATGCGAGAAGTTAATCTCAAGTTTTATGAGTCATAGAAAATTTTGTCAAAATTAGATTTCAATGAAACTCTGAGAAATGTTAAAAAAGTGTTTCATTATGAGAGAAAAAAAGTTTCAAGTGATTACAGTGAGGATTTTCTGAGTTATCACGTTGTGTTTGATCAAAATGCCATGCGAGAAGTAAATCTCAAGTTTCACGAGTCATAGAACATTTTGCGAAAATTCTATTTCATTGAAATTACGAAACATGTTTACAATATGTTTCGTTATGTAAGAAAAAAAATTTCAAGTGATTTCAATGAGGATTTTTTGAGTTATCACGTTATGTTTGATCAGAACGCCATGCGAGAAGTTAATCTCAAGTTTTATGAGTCATAGAAAATTTTGTCAAAATTAGATTTCAATGAAACTCTGAGAAATGTTAAAAAAGTGTTTCATTATGAGAGAAAAAAAGTTTCAAGTGATTACAGTGAGGATTTTCTGAGTTATCACGTTGTGTTTGATCAAAATGCCATGCGAGAAGTAAATCTCAAGTTTCACGAGTCATAGAACATTTTGCGAAAATTCTATTTCATTGAAATTACGAAACATGTTTACAATATGTTTCGTTATGTAAGAAAAAAAATTTCAAGTGATTTCAATGAGGATTTTTTGAGTTATCACGTTATGTTTGATCAGAACGCCATGCGAGAAGTTAATCTCAAGTTTTATGAGTCATAGAAAATTTTGTCAAAATTAGATTTCAATGAAACTCTGAGAAATGTTAAAAAAGTGTTTCATTATGAGAGAAAAAAAGTTTCAAGTGATTACAGTGAGGATTTTCTGAGTTATCACGTTGTGTTTGATCAAAATGCCATGCGAGAAGTAAATCTCAAGTTTCACGAGTCATAGAACATTTTGCGAAAATTCTATTTCATTGAAATTACGAAACATGTTTACAATATGTTTCGTTATGTAAGAAAAAAAATTTCAAGTGATTTCAATGAGGATTTTTTGAGTTATCACGTTATGTTTGATCAGAACGCCATGCGAGAAGTTAATCTCAAGTTTTATGAGTCATAGAAAATTTTGTCAAAATTAGATTTCAATGAAACTCTGAGAAATGTTAAAAAAGTGTTTCATTATGAGAGAAAAAAAGTTTCAAGTGATTACAGTGAGGATTTTCTGAGTTATCACGTTGTGTTTGATCAAAATGCCATGCGAGAAGTAAATCTCAAGTTTCACGAGTCATAGAACATTTTGCGAAAATTCTATTTCATTGAAATTACGAAACATGTTTACAATATGTTTCGTTATGTAAGAAAAAAAATTTCAAGTGATTTCAATGAGGATTTTCTGAGTTATCACGTTATGTTTGATCAGAACGCCATGCGAGAAGTTAATCTTAAGTTTTACGAGTCAGAAAATTTTGTCAAAATTAGATTTCAATGAAACTCTGAAAAATGTTAAAAAAGCGTTTCATTATGAGAGAAAAAAAGTTTCAAGTGATTACAGTGAGGATTTTCTGAGTTACCACGTTGTGTTTGATCAAAATGCCATGCGAGAAGTAAATCTCAAGTTTCACGAGTCATAGAACATTTTGCGAAAATTCTATTTCATTGAAATTACGAAACATGTTTACAATATGTTTCGTTATGTAAGGAAAAAAATTTCAAATGATTTCAATGAGGATTTTTTGAGTTATCACGTTATGTTTGATCAGAACGCCATGCGAGAAGTTAATCTCAAGTTTTACGAGTCATAGAAAATTTTGTCAAAATTAGATTTCAATGAAACTCTGAAAAATGTTAAAAAAGTGTTTCATTATGAGAGAAAAAAGTTTCAAGTGATTACAATGAGGATTTTCTGAGTTATCACGTTGTGTTTGATCAAAATGCCATGCGCGAGGTTAATCTCAAGTTTCACCAGTCATTGAAAATTTTGTCAACATTAGATATCAATCAAACTCTAAAAAACTCTTTAAAATATGTTTCATTATGTAAAGAAAAATGTTTTAAGTGATTACAACAAGGATTTTCTGAGTGATTAGCTTGTTTGATCAGATCGCCATGCGAGAAGTAAATCTGAAATTTCACAAGTTATAGAAAGTTTTGTAAAAACTTCACATCGACGAAACTCTGCAAGATGTTTTAAATAAGTGTCATTACGTGTTGACGAAAGTTTCAAGTGATTACAACAATAATTTTCTCAGTTATGGCCATATGTTTGGCATATGTATGGCAACGTCGAATAGGAAAAATCGAATGGCTTAAACGAATGCACATTTTTCTGTGGAATTAAAATGTTCTTGCTGAAATAAGGCTAGAATATGTTCCTTTATATTTCCTAATCCAGAGGAAGAAGAGAGTGGCAATCATGTTTCTGAAGCTTTTTTTACAAAGGCTATTTTTAACATTAATATCAATTTTATTTTAACACACAAGTCGGCAACTAAAGACAAGAAAGTTATTTTATTCTTTTTAGATTTTCTGTTCCTTATGAACCGGCAAATATTGTTCACAGAATTGAATTGATTTAAGAAGAAAATTAATTAGAATAGCACAAATATTCCTATGTAAACAAATCACTGACGACAGTAATCGAGAATTCTTTAATGGAAGAGTTTGGGAACTTTAAATTTGCCAATAATGATTTGATTTCACATTATTCATAGACAATATTAAAAGGAAAATACTTCCATTAACGTATTTCTTGACGTTTTGGATCAATTTAAATAAGACTTAGTAATAAAATGCTTCCTTATAATCAAATAATCGAATGAACCTCTTACAGTTACATACGTCTAATAGTCTGAATATAAAAAATGTACTGTATGATTAATTTTCAAAAAACGACGTTTAAAATTTATTTTGAAATAAAAAAAAATTGTTTGCTAAAATTGATTGAATTTGATTGTTTTACATTGAATTGTAAGGATTAATATGCCAATGCAAATCAAAATGGTATGCGACATTGTCATAAGAGCACTTGTAAAATTTTTACATATTAAATTATTTTATGATATTGGTTAATAACCCTATTCGCGACGTTGAAAACATACTCCTCCGAGCTACGGTCATAATATAAAATAATTTTAGAGCGTGAACGTTTTTTTTCCTTTCTAATCGACTCAAATATACTCAAAAATGAATAAAAAATTATTGAATGTTTTTATAGTTAGCAATTATGTTAAGCTAATTATGTTAAGCAATAAAAATGGGTAAAATAAAGTATACTTTGCTAAGGTTTGGCTTCCGTAGCCTCAGGCTCATATAAAATAAAGACACTTCAAAACATTCTAAAAAATTTAAACAAAATATGACGTTTGGTAAATGTTTGCATCTTCATTGATTCCGGAGATATAAGTGCGGATGACTTGACTTAAGTATTAAGCCAGATTATCCCCTTTATCTCGGAAAGGGGTGGAGCAATAAAATCGTTTTTAGCGCAATAAATTAGCAGTAAAATACAGTGCTATAAAGAATGCGGACTTATGAAATGGATGATCTGGCTTAACAGACATGAAAAAATGATATCCGTGCAATGCGTCTGTACGATGAACGCTTACCTTCACTTGTCTTTCCACATCCCTAAAACGACCTGAATTATATTTTTTTTTCCAGCTTTGACGAAAAACATTTTTCTCATAATTATCCACAGAGATATTTCTTTGTATGCCACAACACGGGAATGCACGACCGAATAAGGACACGTACACACATTTATCGGAACCCACAATAAAAGGAGCTTCAAAAGAAAAAATCCCCCATTTCAAAATTATTCCGCGCTACTTAACATTTTTTCTGTGTTCCTCGTGTTTTACTGGTCGCGGATTAAAACCTTACGTCACTCGTACCTTCCGCGACCTTTGATCTGCCCCTCTTCCGCTCGCAATCTCCTCGTCTCTCGTAAAAAGATGCGGGAGATCCCTAAATATTTACAACCGCCCTCTCACTCTCTTTTTATTCTCCTGGCGCAGTCTTATCTGAGCAATAACGCGGCGTCAACCGCACTCACGCACAAAAGGAGGAAAAGCCTCCGCCGAGGCCGGCCCTGCCTCCCCCCACTTCCGGACACGCGAAACAGGATCGCGAGGCGTTTTCGGGAGCGTTATCGCGACTGGAGCACTCATTTGTTTTTCGAAAGGGGGTTAATGGGGAAATAAAGGCCGGCGGCAAACCGAGAGAAGTACGCTCGTGAAGTGTTGCTCAAGAGCTGAAAATGATTGAGCCGAATAATTTTTAAAACTTACTCGGCACGGATGCTGAAATGTCTGATCAACTCCTGACATCGGTTGCTCCCTAGATTGAGTAAAGGGATGCTATTATGCTATTTTGAGCTAACTTTACGTTAGCTCACAACAAGAAATATCTTCGAAGGTATGAAGCATTGGGCTGCTGTTCCACCGCAGTGAATTGACCACACTGTGATAAAAACTCAAATACTCTATACTCAAAGGTAAGCACGTTATTCTATTAAGCCGACAAGGCTTTTACCAACCATTTGCATCAGCTTTACAGATTCATCTCCTTTCTTTTTATGGAGTCCAAATGGAGGCTGTAACAGCCAAAAAGTACTTTATCATATTTATTCAATTAGTTCTCCAATTCAGGTACTTGCATTTCTGTCTGTACTTTCTAGTCAGAAACTTCTATGGTGTTGGATTTTCTAAACTGCTTGTTTGCTGCAATCTCAAGCATGATTGCTTTACTCTCACTATTAGAACTTCTGCGGTATTGTGATGATGACAGGAGTGAATGCAAACTACTCTACCATCAAGCAGGATTATTTTGGATAGAAGAATTTCCTTCATATTACAGGGATTTTACATCTTGCACCTCAATCTACAAGAGTTTCTATCTTGCCAGTCATTATCATCTGTAGTGCCTGTTTTTTCAACCACATTTCCTGTTTCCATGTGTTCTTGGTCGTCCCCTTTTGCTTCTGGTCATCTTTCGTTATTTATTTATCGAACGTGACCATAGTATTATAATTGTCTCTGTGTAATTATTTCTGTTATAGGCATGATCGTGTTCGTTCTTTGCTTGACACCCTACATGAATTCCTAAAGAAATCCACTTTTACATCTTCAAATTTTATTCTGTTTCCTTTAGTAATGGTCCAGGATTCATGGGATCCTGGAAGCATGAATGGTAAATGGCTCCACGTTAGCTTCATATGGCTTCTCCTGTGTCGTCAGGTTTACTCTAGAAGACTAGAAGAAGGTTTACTCTAGAAGTGAGTTTACTTTTTCATTGGTTCTTTCTCCATGAGCGCCTCTGAATCAAATAGCAATCACCAAATATCAAAAATGATATTTTCTGTTTTCTGATATTATTATGAGAAATTACTTGAGAGTAATTTTTAGCCCCAACGTCTTGAACTCTTCTCTTTATTTTCTGAACTCGTAGGAAGCGTTTTCAGCACCATTTGCAATGACCACCTGATCATCCGCAAAGAGGTAATCATTATCAGTTTGAATTACCATGCTACACATATTCTACGCCATCTTCTTAAGGCTTTCATGGCGTATATTTGAAAAAGTTTGGGAACAGGAATCATTTTTGTTTTATGCGTGTTCTAATCCCTATTTTTTCTGACGCCTCTCTGCTATTTATTACATAGCATACTCCGATTTTATGAAGATTGAAAATACATCTAACGTACTGGATTTAGAGAACTTTTGTCCAATATTTTGAAAAGTTAGGACAGTGGTACACTACCATAGGCTTTCTCCATATCTACCAACAATAAATGAGTTCCTCAATTTCTTGCCATCCTCTTCTTCACGAGCTGCATTATTACCTAAGCAAGATGTGCTTGCCCTAAAATTGCTCTGTTTTTCAGCAATCATTTAATATGTTTTGTCTGCTTTTTCAATTCCTATTATACAACTTCCTATCTAAACTTTAATACCTGTATACTTATTGCATATTTTGTTTGAACCTATTTTTAAAAACTGAAAAATACTGGGCAGCATTCCACTCATTTGGTACACAAGTATATCAGCAGTAAATTCATAAGTTCTGTCAGTTTCTCCTTGAGGATAATTGGTTCGTGCTTTACAAGTTCTATTGGGATGTCTCCTGGTGCCATTTTTCGTTTCATAGGGTGACTTTTCCATTCCCTCTACAATAATTGGAGTTACGTCGCAGTCTCCATTTTTGTCCTTGGGTTCCCTAAACTTCCACTTAAACCCCTGTCGGTCTTCTTTGGAAAGATTTTCATAGCGCGGGTGTCATTCTTGCGAGCTAATAAGTTGTAGATTTGCCCTATGTTTATCGTCTTACCTCATTTACCTCTTACCTCTTACCTCTTACCTCAATTGTATACCATGCCATCTTCACCTGAGTCCAACCCACTTCTTCACACTTTCCTACCCAAAGTAATGTCACCTCTCTTTTCACTTCTATATTAGTACGGCACACTTTGTAGGATTGTGAAGAAGAATAAGCCAGTGGAAGAGGTGATGATGAAGGGCAAGACCATATTGATAGAATAACTGATGATTCACACAGTGAGCAAGAACTTGAAGCGAGGCCCTATGAGCAAAGAAATATTGTAAGAGGAATCGTTAGCAACACATCATCTTCAAATTACTTTACGAAAAAAAAAGGGTCAGCTATACAACATTCATAAAGTAAAGGTTGCAAAATGAAGAAAGCTTTGGGATCTATTATTAAGATCCAGATCAAGAGCAAAAACTATTACTGCTCAATTATCTGGAGTAAAACACTTTGCTGAAAGTCTAGTTGACCCCGTAGAGGTAGAGAGAATATTTTTTGAAGGTCCTGTTCTGAATATTATCTTCAGGCATACTAATGCACATATAGCAAGTTTTACACAAGGGATATAATGCAGGGATATTTTCACCAAACCAACAGAGATTATCGAAATTGAAGCATTGATTGGTTCGTTATACCTGTGTGCGGGAAAGGAATGGAATCGACTATGCCGTGGAGAAATATTTGCTACTGACGAAAGTTCACCAGAAATGTTTCGGCTTACTGTGCCCATGCGGCAAATTCGTTTTCTCCTAAATTTGTTGATCACAATTCAACACCTGAACTAGAAGATTGTGTCAGGTTCGCTCCCATTCGAGGTGTTTTCCAGAAGGTTCTTAGTGACTATAAAGGCCAGTTAAAATCTATATTTACCGAAATTAGTGAAAAAATTGCAATTTTTGGAAAAACACCAGTTTATAATATTTGTAAACATGTGCTAAAACCAATACTTTAGTTATTTTTATTTCCAAAATTATCTCGGTTCCCGGTGGTCGTAGAATATCTTTTTTTTGTGACTTGGGTAAAACTGCATGCTTCTCACTTACGAAAACTTGACGTTCGTGTATACAATACTGAGGCTCTTGCTCAATTTGTTAATAAGCTAAAAATATACGATGTAAGAAGGCTTGAGATCTTTAAAAACTCCATTAACAGATTTAAAAGAAATTTCGGATTACTTATTCGTTATATTGCCAAACATTGTACAGTGGAACTAACCTAAAGCTAACAGTTGCGTAAAATAAACGTGGGATGTGAACGATTGACGGTGTGATCGAACTAGGAGAGTCGCTATTGCTCGCTAGGTGGCGTTAACAATACCCAATTGAAACAAAATAAGTTTTAAACGTAACATGTTAGTATTAACTTAACGTTTGCAAATTAAAAAGAAAGAAATTATGAGATCTCCTGAACAATTTTGGCCACGGTTGAAAGGCAATACATTTATTCAGTTCGTATTGCGTTTACATGCAATAAAAGTTGTTGGGATAAACGAATAAGCAACAAATTGGTGCGCAAAGTACAACGAATTCTCGTTTTTCTTGGGATAAAAAGGGCCATTTTTTAACAGATTGTCGCTCACTTAATTTTTTTTGTACTGTTAACCCTCGAGTAACTAAATGAAAGAAACTTGAGTAGCGACTAATTTTGACGTTTTAAGGGTTGCTACAAGGAATCTACTATCTCTATCGCCCATTTGAAGAAGTGGAGGTCTTAGAAGGTATTATTCAATAGGATAAAAATTTGCCCTATCTTCTAAAATGTAGCACAGGGACCATTCCCGGAAAAAAAAACCGATGAAACTCGACTCAGTGCACCCTTTTACCGGGGCACTTTTCATACCGCGTACACCCTTTGGTTGAACATTTTCTATTTTTTCGTCGAAATAATTCCGGGAAAACTTCGCATTTTCGTAACAAAAACAAAACAACTTCCACACTGGGTGGAATAAAAGCATAAACGCACGAACACATACATATAATTTTCATAAAATCTCGCACCAGATAATTCACGTGAATGTTTCCATTTTTGCATATTTTAATTCCACTCAGTTGGCATGATAAAAAGCCGCGTTAGGCGCCGTCCGTCCTCCGCCCTGACATTTAATTTGGACGTAATCCTCGTCCCGGGCATTAACTCCTTTCCTGTGAGCCGGAGCGTCCCGAGGGGTGGGGGCGGGATCGGCGATTAAATACTTTCCCGGATGGATAGTGCATGATGCATTTTCATGCGCGACGTCGCGACGCCCACCTGTACACGTTGCACACTCGGGGAAATGGGGACGCTTCTGTGCGTTTTCCAGCCTCATTTCCTGGTACGTGAATTTGGTGGAGGAGATTATTAGGTGCGCCCTACGTGTCACCCTGTCACTAGCGATTAGCGTGTCTGGATGGAAATTTGACCCGGGCAGCGCAGGTGACATCACTAGTGATTTATGTGGATTCCGTTAGTCATCCTGTGTGGTGCTAAGAGATAAGAGGGCTCTACTGGATAGAGTCATGCAATACCTGGAGTGTATGTGATGGTAATCCTGATTTTCATAGAGGAAGAGATGAAGATCGATAGATGGAAGATGACCAAATAGTGCGTTCTCCAAAATGCATTTAGTAACATTTTGCGGTTTTGTCTTCTAAATGGTCCCTAAACCGTGCCCTATCAAAATCATTTTCGCACTCAATAGTTCCTTACTAAAATTTATGTTGAGTAGCTTATTAACTCTACTCCCAATAATAGGGCAATAATTTTAAATCGCATATAACATAACTAATTTCAGTTGGGTGCTTGCAGTGGTCACTAATTTTCAAGAAAAATATATCTATTGAATAGATGATTACCTAAAAGCTACCTCATAAATAGGAAAAATATCTTATGAATGTTTTTTTTAGTATGTGTACTTTTTATTAATGCTTAATTTTAAATGCTTGATTAGTAGGCTGGAGAAAAGGTCTGCAAAACCACCTGCAATATCCAAAAGAAGTGGGTGTGCTGGTATTATTGTATTAATTTCGTATTAATATTACAATTTTCTTAAAAGTGGTAATTCCTTTATTTCAAATGCAGTTCAATATATTTTTCGGTACAATGGAAGCCAATCCAATTCTTAGCGAAAATGGTGAACCTTCGATTTTTGATTCTATATAAAAATTAGAGATTAAAAGAAGGCATTGTTGTAGAAAAGTGAAAAAATGCTGTGGCATGGTGTAAACAATAAGTGTAACGCAAAATTATGTATGTACACACAGTGTAAATTATTTCGATAGGTATTGAAAAGTAATGGCCGAATAACTATCACAGGAAGATCTCCATAGACTAAGAAAAAATATGTACCGAGTACGTCGTAAGTTTACTACCTACGTTACCCCTATCACAGAACGAAAAGTATAAATTGAACATTTTTGATCATTAAGAAAAATATGTTTGCTCTACGTATTATCAAAGTGAAGCAATTAATATAATAGTTAATATAATAATAGTTCTGGTTTTACCATGTTTAATTATGGTATTTTATAAATGGATGGCAACTATTGCCCGCAATGGATTTTTCAAACGTTTACCATTCATGGATCCAAAAATGGTAATTATATTGTACTACAAAAATTCTACAGGGTGCGGCATCCTAACTTCCTTCTTTCAAAATGCAATGAAACTCATTTTGTGGGTCTACAACCTGAATATCACGCATTTCAAAAAAGGATGTTATGATGCCGCACCTTATATGAAAGGACAGTGTTTAAGAAATATTATTGGATTGACATATTTAAGTCTAAAAGTTGTAGAATTATTTTTTCACCGTGAACTACATTATTGTTAGCAGGTTATGACGATATATTTAAGGAACTGAGGCATTATATATAAGATACATTCCTCATACTTCATCATTTTATAAAATTTGTATCATAGTAGATACTAACGCTTGTGAAGCATTTTTGAAGTCATCGATATTTTAAGTTCTTTCCAAAATTTTCGTTGTAAAAAATTAATTAATCAATAACGACGTTAGCCATTATTAATTTGTTGCCACTATTGCTCAAAAAATTATCTTCAGCAATAAAATTACACTAACAGTTGATTAATTTACAATATAAATATTACATTGATGTACAATGTATATCTACAGATATGTAGGAATAAATCCTAGAATTACAAAATTAAAATGACATGTTGTGACCTTAAGTAATATTCAGTACTTATATTTTATATTTGTAACTGTAAATGAATTTGTTTAAGACGTACTCAATATTTGGTGACCTTCATTATAACCCTCTTTTGCTTAGTGAAGCTTTTATCTATCTTTGGCGGAACTCGGCCGAGGAGTTTTTGCAGAGCTCCGGATGCCCTAACCGCTGTTTGGTAGTTTGTCATGGGACTTAAAGTGACAAAGATACCGGTCTTTCATATACTTGAGGTCACTCCACGATTGGGTCACTACGCCCAGTCGTACTTAGTCGAAGGATAAACTGTCGCGGAAACTTTAACAAAGTAATACTAGCCCCTGGCTGGTTACCTCTAAGAAAACCTTTTCTGAGCAGCCTTCGTTGAAATTATCTCAGGTACATTTAACATTTAATAGATTTCAGAATTGCTGTAACTTCTTCAGATTTATTGGATTTTATAAATCGCCTACAAATGTTAATAGAAGTGCCTAAAAATTGTACCATATTTCTATAAACTAATCATGAATTTGCGAAAGATTTGACCTGCAAAGTTGATATTCTTCTTCTTCACCCCGTATCCATCCTTCCTGAGTGTAGTACTCTTTCATTGTCTTCCATGTGGTGTTATCTTGAGCCTTTTGTAACCAGTTTTTCCCTCCTACTCATCCGAGGTCATCTCGCTATCTCATTTGGGTTCTTCCCGTTTTTCTCTTGGTAGCTCTTGGTCGCCATTGAATCACTCTCTTCGTCCACCTTGATGGGTCCTGTCTGACGTGTTAGGCCCAACGTCACTTCAGTTCTGCTACTCTCTTTACAACGTCTGTCACTTTTGTTCTCTTCTTTTTCTAATGTAATCTCTTAGGCTAACGCCCAGCGTGGCACGCTCCATTGGGTTGTTCTGGCACTCTTCTTCTTTAAAGTTGCAGTCTCAAAACGATATGTCGCAAGTGATAAAATGCAAGCTTCATAAATTTTACATCTAAGGTTTATTGGGATATTCTGTGATTTAAGAAAGTACCCAAGCTTTCCAAAGGCAGCCCAGCTCAATCTGTATCTTCGAGATATTTCAGAGGTTTGGTTTTGTTTTCCTATCTTGATGGAATGCCCAAGGTATATATACTCATTGGTTGTTTGGCCCTCAATAGCTATGGCCGTGTCCTCCATTGTCATTACCTTAGTTTCCTTAAGGATCATCTTAAGCTCGATTTCTTTTGAAGCTTCTTGCAGTTCCTCGAGTATAGTTTTTAATTCACCATTATCGCTGCTGATGATGACGATATCGTCAGCAAAACGAAGATCCCATCTATATTAATAGCTTTCCCTTCCCCATGGAGTTGTTTAAAAATGTTTTCCAATGGCAGAGGGAAAAGTTTAGAAGGATATTGTCACCCTGACGTTCTCCTTTTTCAGTTTTGATAGTTGATAACTTACTAAATATACGTGAAATCGTATAATCTGGTGGAACGCTTTGGTTGGATAAGGTATCCACGCGATTTAAGCGTTTGCAAAGGCATATGGTAGCTACGTCCATAAATATTTCTGAAAAATTTTTGACAATTTCTGGACTGATTTGTGTGCTGATATTGTCACGAGTCTTCCCCTGTGTCACAGGCTAAGTGAGGTAAGGGGTTGGTAGCTATGGGGGTAGAGCTTGCTATTAATGAAACAGGTTAGAACAAAAAAGAGAGACAAGGCTTTATTCTTCGCAAACGGCGGGGAATCTAAAAAGGGTCAGGTCACCACATAAAAGAAAATGAATTAGAACAAGAAGATGGGGGCACAGCGAATCCCAAGGGCTGGAGCGTGAGAGATGAAGGAAGTAACTTACAGGATCGACTGTCGCCCGGACCTTCTGACTTCCATAGCGGAGGGCATCTTGGTAGGGGGTTGGAAGGCTTTTCATCGGGCGTTCGGTTATGTTCTGGAGACTTCGACGACCGACCAGTGTCCGGTCGGGGCTCTTTCTACTCTCTCTTCGACCGGCCGTCCGTCCGGTCCCTTAAGGGACGGCCCTCTTCCGGGCGGCCCCCTGGACAGCACTTGTCCTAATCTGCACGTCTGGACCCCACTGGTCCTCTCAACTACCTGGTTCCTTCTATTTATATTCGGCTTTGTTTTGCTTGTAGTTGCAATGCGTGTTGTTTTTGTAAACGCTCTCGCTTTCGTTATTCGTGTTTCGCGCGACTTGACCTTGTCCTCTCGGCCATGTACTAATTCGTTGTTTTTTTGTTTGTGGTCGTCGAAGTCTTGTGTTCGTGACAATATGACGCCAAACACACATCGTAGCGCGCATGCTTATATCATCCAGTGACTGCTGATAGAAAAACCTAAACTAGAGGTCGAAAGAGTGAGAAGCAGGTCGTAGATGCAGTGGCTGATTAGATTATAGCAACTACAGGCACCAAGTGCAAGACAGAACAACAATTATCTTAAAGAATATTACGACTATCATAATCATTATTATTCCAATTTTGCTTCCATTTTCTTGGCGGCTCTTGCCGTTTCCTGACGTTTTACATTTTCAGGAATTGTTATTCATTTGTTTCGCAAATTATTACAGTTTCCAATTCATCGTAATTCCCCCACGGTTCCGAACATCTCACCACCGGCTATTATTCATCTTTACGCTTATTGCCATCTTCCCTAATAATTTTATAAATGCCTCTTCCAGATTCACGCACCTTCGCGTTTAACTTTAAACAAGCGAATGGAAATTAATAGCGCCCATTTACGAAATAAAACGGGCACAGTAAATTCGACAATTTATTTTGAAATTGGGCGCGCCGTTATTATTGCCGACTTAACGCAGACCGAGGCGACCGAAAAATATTCGTTATAAATTGAAAATATGGCGGCGGGAAGATTTACGGGAGCGCCCGCGAAAATATTTATCGACGTCTTTTTCTGTCATCGGCAAAGCTCCATCAATTTTTTTAGGGTCGCTCCTCTCGGAAAACAAATGCGTCCGTTTTATTTATTGATAAACTTAACGGCTGGCCATATTTCGAGGGCGTCATCGCCAGACGTTTCACGCGCCACGCGATCCGACGAATTTATTTACTTGCTTCCTCCCCTAAACACTTTGTGTAAGTAACATCGACCAGACTACTCAGACATGTTTCGGCAAACCCAAAAATAAACCCCATCGTCGTCGACTCTTTTACTTTGATTTCAGTTCAGCTTTCGTAGAATTATACTAGAATGCATATGACGATGTAGGTTTGTAACTATTTAGTGAGCGTATGTAATATCGTAATACCTTCTAACTGACCATTCAAGAAAGTTAACGAATCTGTAAGTAGGGACATTCATTGCCATTTAATTCATGCCAATGTATTCAAGCCAGACAGCACAAAAACCCTCAAATGTGATACTTCGCTTTAAGTCAGTGTTGAAACTCAACTAACATCATACAAATTGTATCATTAAAAGATTGTACAAATATATCGTTACCTTCTCTGGCTCTTAAATTATTTACACTAACTATGACTAATTAATCGTAATTTATTTAACTAACACTAATACTTAATACAGACTTATTCTAATTCATGTAAACTTAAATTTATTTTCGAGCGTGTTGAATGCCGCTATATTATATATTAAATTTGTAATATAATAAAGTGTCGGTGAACCCATATTGGCTTTTAGATAGTATTTTTGATTTATTAACAAAGTCTAGCAATCTATGCTGTATTACTGTTTTAAAAAATTTGCAATATTTGAAATAAGAGAAATTTGCTTCTAGCTTGATATTACCCACGTTTAAGGGCGTCAGGTCATATTGATCTCGCAATACTAGTACTGATAACAAGAACATGCGAATCACGAAGTTATCTAATGTGAAAATTCTTAAGTTAATTTCAATGAAGCAACAGAAATGCTACAACTCAAAGAAAAGCGAACATTTGATCTTAAAGAAAAAATTCTCAATGCTAATTTGAAACCGCCAAGTTCAATAAGGAAAGCACTACAACCAATTTCCACTAAAACGTATAAAGATTTGCAGAAACTACCAACGTGTCTTCCTAAAAAAATTTCTTAAGAGGGACGACTGGGAAAAGTAGTAATGGTCATTATACACTTTCTTCTTTAGAAAATTGTTAATTTGGAATCATTTGCTAAATCCTCGAACTATATAATTGAAGGCTTTTGTTTGAAAAGATTTGGTGTAGGTTTTCATTTTGCTCATAAAAATTCCCTCTTGATCGTAGCTTCGAAAGCTTGTTTTTACTAACTAAATACTATCCTTAATGGCTCTGCTTCCACTGATTTGATTCTTGTCAAATCAAAAAATAATTCTGAAAGGTTTGAAATAAGGAAGGCACTACAACCAATTTCCACTAAAACGTATAAAGATTTGCAGAAACTACTAACGTGTCTTCCTAAAAAATTTCTTAAGAGGGACGACTGGGAAAAGTAGTAATGGTCATTACACACTTTCTTCTTTAGAAAATTGTTAATTTGGAATCATTTGCTAAATCCTCGAACTATATAATTGAAGGCTATTGTTTGAAAAGATTTGGTATAGGTTTTCATTTTGCTCATAAAAATTCCCTCTTGATCGTAGCTTCGAAAGCTTGTTTTTACTAACTAAATACTATCCTTAATAGCTCTGCTTCCACTGATTTGATTCTTGTCAAATCAAAAAATAATTCTGCAGAGTTTGAACTAGGATCGTTGATGGGTTAAAGCGTAATCGCGATGAGGGATTTTCGGCAAGGCACGGTCACATTCCTTAATTGTGGTAAGCACGACCAGAAATACGGGGGGGAAACCGCATGCTATGCAAGAGATGGACTCGTGATAGGCACGAGGGTGTGAGGAAAGGCGAACGTCGTCCGGTCGACGGCAGGTGCGAGAAATGAACAAAGTATTCGCGCAGTATGAGAGAGAGACACAGAGAGAGAGCCAGAGAGGGAGAGAGAGACAGAGAGAAAGAAAGGCAGAGATAGAGAGAGGTGTAAAAATCAAAAGCACGAAAGTTAGTGAGGTATTCTAAAATTTGGCAGGAGGCATTTTGTTGTACCTGTGCTACGTATACGTTCCCTGGAGGATCGGTGAGCTGAGACCCGGACAGCTTCTGCTTATCGATGGTTTATCATATAATAATAATTTGTGTTCACAACAGTATATATAATAGTACTATATACATGTGCTAAATAGCACTTAGAACATCAATTGAATGTTAAGTCGGAAAAAATGTTCTACAAAGACGGTCAAATAATATTAAGTCACGAAATGAACTTAAAATTATAGAAGATAGTTTAGAAGTATATCAATTTTAGTACACTCTAAAATCTGAACTCTAAAGGTAATAAATACCCTCTGAGAATAACTCTCCCGTTTACTACAGAAGACAGGTTTGAAAATATGTACAAGCGTTCAAAATCCTCAAATGTCCCCCCTGTAGACCTTTAAAAACGTTAGTTGCTACTGTTTATCTCTGAGGTAATGAGAAATTGACGTCGGATACGTCAGTAAACCCTCTGCCAGCGACAGCTCCACGTGTATTGAATCGTGCCCGAACGCTCTCCGGTGTGTCTCAAACTCATTTCGGTTCCCTCCCGAAATCTCGTCTCCGTTCCATCGAAGAGAATGTACGGGCATCACTCTAAGTGCTATTGCATGTGCACCTAGAAGCACCAGAAAGTGTTTTCGCTTCCTCACAACGGGGAAAAAGAAACGAGAGGAGCCGGCAATTTCCCGAACGCCGTGTCGCTTCGAGTTTAATGAAGTTTTCATGATGTGGATTTATCGCAAAGTGGGAGAATCGCCCTGGAGGACGGGAAAGTCGAATGAAGATGTGAGGGGTTTTGTCTCATTACGATGTTAACACGTCAGGATTCATAATGTTTAATTGATGGTAGTTGTTGGTTGTATTTCGAGTGGAAAGAGTGTATCTGGATAGGTTGGGGTTACACTTGTATTTGGAACTTATAAGCGGAAATAATTATTTGGAATTTTGAGAGAATTGTTTGATTTTTAGCCAGTTCTCTTATTTTTTCTTTATTATCATCATTATTACAACAACCCATACTTTTTGGACATTCCTTTGCTTCTGTTGCCTTTAATTCTTGCTTGCCATACTTCGTTCATTGGCATATCAATGTTCATTCGTTGTAAAGTACCCTCACCAGCTGAGCTGTCGTTGCTCCACGACATTTTGAATTGATTATGGGGTTAGAATCTGTTTAATAGTCTTATTTCATTTCTTGTCGTCAATCCTCACGTACTTTTGAGGCATTTTGTTTCGTCATCGTTGATATTCTTTACTGTTGACACCTTGGATCCTAGAAGCATGTATCATGTATGAGCATGGTATATTGCCTAGCTTTTGGCGCACTAGAAACAGTTATTTGTGACATGTAATGGTGGTTGCCTCAAATCGAAATTACCGCCAGTAGCGGTTCGTTCCCTCACAGGCTCAGGGAATGCGCTCCCGAATCTCGTGGCTGCTTATTTCATAAGGATTTATAAGGACTAACGCTAGGTGAGGCGATGCTTGTCCTTGTTGCTCGTGGTCCTCTCATATTCTGACGATGTGTAATCATTGGTCGTGGTTTATCCTCCCCCGAGATATCCTACTGACTGCGCCAATTACGTTTTCAGGAATTAGAACAGACATTTTATAATTTCTAACTTTATAGCTTCTATTAAACGCTGCCTTGTCAGTTGCAAAATTAATGGATAAGAATGATACTTCGCGCCCTACGGTTTCTATATTATCGACGGGTGAGCTTCTAGTCATGTTGCGTAGACTCGATGTCCGTCTTTGATCTAGAAGATTCCATTCTTTTTTAATAGTGGATTTGTATAGGATTGCCATAACTAACGGCTTAAATGAGCCCGTTGTAAATTAAGGGGAAAAACAAGTAACTAAGAAAATATACGATCGTTAAGGAGCTTCCGTTAACTCCCGTGGTAAATTCCTCTAGAGTAATTTTGTGAATTAAGCAATAAACCTATGTATATTATGCGAGGCATTATAACTTGGTCAAGACGGCCATTACCTAGCCCGTAGGTCGTTATTAATTTCCGTGATATCATAATTGAATAAAATATCGCCGGTAATGTGTTTCCCGATATGTAACGTGGGATTTCCCTGGGGAGCAGTAACGCCATGGACATTCCTTTGCTTCTCTTGTCTTTAATTCTTGCTTGCCATACTTCGTTCATTGGCATATCAATGTTCATTCGTTGTAAATTACCCCCACCAGCTAAATTGTCGTTGTTCCACGACATCTTGAATTGATTATGGGGTTATAATCTATTTAATAGTCTTATTCCATTTTTTCTCGTCAATCCTCACGTACTTTTGAGGCATTTTGTTTCGTTTTCGTTAATATTCTTTACTGCTGACACCTCGGAACCTACAAGCGTATCATGTATGAGTATGGTATATTGCCTAGCTTTTGGCGCACTACAAGCAGTTATTTGGGACAAGTAATGGTGGTTGCCGCAACTCAAACTTACCGCCAGTAGCGTTCCGTTCTCTCACAGACGCAAGCGATGCGGTCCCAAATCTCGTTGCTGCTTATTTGCCATAAGAACTAACGGTGGTTGAGGAGGTGCTTGTCCTTGTTGCTCGTGGTCCTCTCATATTCTGACGATGTGTAATCATTGGTCGTGGTTTATCCTCCCCCGAGATATCCTACTGACTGCGCCAATTACGTTTTCAGGAATTAGAACAGACATTTTATAATTTCTAACTTTATAACTTCTATTAAACGCTACCTTGTCAGTTGCAAAATTAATGGATAATAATGATACTTCACGCCCTACGATTTCCCTACGCCCTAGGAGATTCCATTCTTTCTTAATAGTGAATCTGTATAGGATTGCCATAACTAGCGGCTTAAATGAGCCTGTTGTAAATTAAGGGGAAAAACAAGTGACTAAGAAAATATACGATCGTTAAGGAGCTTCCGTTAACTCCCGTGGTAAATTCCTCTAGAGTAATTTTGTGAATTAAGCAATAAATCTATGTATATTATGCGAGGCATTATAACTTGGTCAAGACGGCCATTACCTAGCCCGTAGGTCGTTATTAATTTCCGTGATATCATAATTGAATAAAATATCGCCGGTAATGTGTTTCCCGATATGTAACGTGGGATCCCCCGAGGGAGCCGTAACGCCGTGGTCAGTCGCGCTGGGTCGCCCCGTTCCGAAAGTCGTGCGACTACAAATCGCCGGGCGCTCCCGGGAATTCCCCATCCCGACGAGATATCCCGCGGGAATCCGTCCCGCAGCGCTGACCGCCGTTGTCGCGCGTTTCCGATACGTCCGCGCGCGCTTTGTCGCGACGGCGACTCCCGAGATTCAAATCGGTACAGCGACGCTCGCCTCGGGCCGAACTTTTCGTTTCATTAAGCCGCTCCGCTCTTAAAATTTAACTTCGCCCTCCCCCTGCTAAGGGCCCTGAGTGCAGCTCTCATCTCGTATTAAAGCGAAGCACCTCCTTTACTGGCTTTACTCCTTTCGGCGGGGACTCAACTTTCCTCAACTTCAACAATAATTTTTATCACTTTGGCACATCTCGCGCTCGGAAGGGAGGAAAAAACCATTCTCCTAAAAAACACGGGAGCGGCTTAATGGGCCTCCGCTCGAAAATTCCTTGTTAGGATCGTCTCCTCACTTCCACCGGTAATGGCCATCCAGCAGGATGATACATCGCGTCCCCCTACCACGCCTATTCCAGATAAATGGCGCGGGATTTCCCTTGCCGGCTGTCCCGCAACTTTCACATGGCGTACCTGACGAGTTTCTCAACTTTTTAAAGTTTCCTTTGTCGTTGCGTCACGTCTCCTCCAATTTACATAAGCACAATGCTCGTTAAGCTTCGATCGGAGGTTTATTGAATTTTTTTCCATATAATCGTTTTACTAAGAAAAAAGATAATAATCGTAAAGCTGCGTAGCATCTCGTAGGTGTAATTAAAATAACTATCGAGTCGTAACAGCATTCAATCCAATTTAACAAAATATTATTGACTTGTAAAATGGCAAGCAATGTGGAGTCATACAATTCTCATATGGCAATTAAAAATTTCTGTATTTTTCCACTTTAGGCACCAGTATTTTCATGTAGCCGAAAATTTTTCACCGAAAATCAAATATATTTAGTAAGAAATTGTTAAAAGTACATCATTTATAATAAAACATAGACATAAATCGTCAGCCATTGTTAAAGTTATTTCAAAACACCAATCAGTGCGCGTGACATCACTTTAGTAAACGTACTATTACTCCGTATACGCTCTTTACTTCAATTCGATAAATTCGCCCTGAAGGGTCCCTATTCAGTGGGTGTTTATAAAATCGTGTGGATCACGTATGGACAATATCACCTATTTTCTTAGTATTGTCAAATATTTAATATTATTTTCCCTGAGATCTATTGAAAGGACATCAATGTGCAACCTCGCCCTACTACAAGTAAACACACGTTCAATTTGGAATTTATAGACTTAACATAAGTATATATTATGCCTAATCAATATAATTACTAATATATAATTATATTTAATAATAATTAAGCATATGGAAAAAGTATGAAATGAGTAAAGGCGTTTGTGAATTAGTGGTTAAAACGTTTGCAATTTAAGCTGGTTTTACCAAGGCAAATAGCTTTAAATTTTGCTAAAATTGAGTAACGTTGCTATGAATGCTTTTTATATCAAACAGCATCTGCTCAGCAGAATTCCGAAGTATCAATATTTCTATCTAAGTATGCATGCTAAAATATGAAGTGTAATATAATAGTCGTATAATATATTATTAATGTAATGTAATATAAGAATTGAAGCAAATTCGTATTTCTGACTGGATGCAATCAGTCATCATGACCATCCCACATAAATTTTGCACTGTAATTACAGTAAGGCATTTAATAGATTATTTAATTAAAGTTGTAATTCCACTAATCAAAAAACATTTGAGTCTAGATTCAAAAAGAGTTTACAACTCCTCATGAGTACATATTTGTAAAATAATCATTTCTCCAGCTTCCATTTCCTAAATGGGTATAAATTTTGCAATTCGAACACTTCATATAATACAACCTTAATTAAACCACAATTAAACTCTGGGAAAACAATCATAAACTATAAAATAATGGTAAATATAAATAATTGTCATTAAATTTTATTACCACTCAGTAATGGTAAATAATGGTTATAATGGTAAACATTAAAAATTCCTAAATCAAGATTTATTAAAATTCAAAGAGATTTCATTTCTTTAACTACGGTTAAAAAAAATTATTATTATTTTACAACGTTTAAAGATAGTACCTACAGTCACTAGATATACTCATTACCGCAACGTCCGCCATATTTGGAGTAAAAATTTGGGCGGGTAAACTCATATTGGAAATGTTTAATTTTATAAATTGTTTACTTCACGTTTGTTGTAGTACGATCCCTATAATAACCACATAAAATCGATTAATAACCGCTATTACTAATTATTATTTCCAACTCGAAATATTTATTTTGCTTTATAAATTCTTGGTTGATCATGCGTATGTGTTTCCTGTTTGTGTAATCCTGTTTTCTCACAGGATCTGCAGGCATCTTAGAACAATCTGTATCCATTTTCGTTAGTGTTTTTGCACCAACTTACACAACAATTGTGAGGCAATTTTAGATGTTAGCAATGGCCTGTCCATCACTTCCACATAACCTCCATAGATACATATCCACAAATGCCACAAACAGCAGACACACAAAATTTGTGGAGAAATTAAAAAAAACACAATTTTGGCCGCCATATTTGGAGTAAAACGTGTCCCCCTTTCTCTCTAACACGTAGGACCATAGCCTTCCGGTACGGTGTATATCTAGTGACTCTAGATCAAACCTACCTTAGTCCAAAAGTTGCTATTAACCGAGATACAGAGTGTAAAAAGTTTAATTTGTAATTTCTCTTTTCTACCAAATTCATCAATAGAACACCATCACGGTACTATTTGCGTTTGACTTGTGCAATGGGAATTAAGAGATAAACGATAGCTCCAACGTCTTAGTACTGGGTGTGCAGTGGTACTAGGGCAATGAATATGAAGCTACCAGTTAACGCAACACGCAAGCACTGGACACGCAACACAGTCAGGGGACTCCCGAGGAACCACTCCACGTACTATTGGCAATTAGTCCAAGACGTGCTATGAGTATTAAGGGAGAAATGCACCCAGTACTCTACCTAGAGATAAAAGCAGCGACTAACCCATGTACCTCGTAAGCATCTAGGGTATAATGTGCAGCGGTACTAAAGGAGGAACACACGAAATACCAATCCGTACTTCTATAAAACGCAATGCATTAGCACCTAGCGTGTAATGGTACCGAAACTCACTAGGCCGGATTCATATATTAGTGGCAATTATTCCACGACGTGCTATGAGTGTGAAGGGAGAAACTAAATAATATCTAACATATTGCAATAAAACCTGTGTATATTTAGTGACTGTAGTAGTACCGAAATGACCATTGTCAATATTAAATATCGTAAAAGAAATATGTGCATAAGGACTACACGTATCTAAAGGACAAGTCAAAGTAGACGGGGGAAAAAGGAGCATATCTATGATAGTTCTGCTTCCGATAAAATTAAATGTTTATCTCTTAACAAATCCAAACGATCCAACTGAAACTCATGATGCGTTACGCGTTTATTAATTATTAAAATATTTTTTTCCAATTGTCAGAAAATAAATTTACAAGCGCTAGATTTTTTAAAGTGTTGGGTTTTAAGTAATTGCATTTTTACAGTTAATACCTGGCATTACTTTTGCTGTCTTTGATCGTTTAGTAGTAGCCAGTGCTACGGAAAATGGTTCAAAACAACAGACACTAACGCATCCACCATAATTTAGGCGAATTCGCCAATTTTTTAACACATAGCTATTTCAAAATAACTCAAACTCTGATGTTCATAGTTTTGAAATTACAGGGCAGACTTGGATTTGAATGTCCAATTCAGATAACACCACTGATAATGGAATTCACTAATAATGATAAAAATTTTGGCGCTTTTCTTTGAAGTTTAGAACATCAATGGTAGCTGGTCACGATTGTTCTCTGACAATTATTTTTTCGATTTAATCCAACACTGAACATCCGTATCAGAATATAAGAGAATGTTTGTTATACATATATTAAGATAATTTTAATATATGGAGCGTTGAAATCTTTGCTTTTTAGAAATTTTTCGAAAAAAGTAGTTTTCGCTCCGAAAAACGACAGCACACATCGGGATAACATAGTTGTTGAAACAGGGGGCGAAATAAGCTTAATTACAAATCTTCACGAAAATCCCTGTTGCCCGAAAGAATTCACCCTATGTATACCGTCATACACTGCATTAAATATAGAACAAGAACGTATATTGGAGGGAATAATCACCAAACAAATTTAAGAAAATGTTTTACGGCATTAGTCCGTTTACTTCATAGCCACATCTCGTATATTTGAATAACTCTAGGAAATACTACACCAGTTTTACATAAACTTCGTCGATTCCTGTCATAATAATTCTCTTATGAGTTTCGTGCTGGACGCGGAATTAACCACGGATTCCGCGTTTTCCGATTGTAAAACGCGTATATGTAAATTTCACTTGTATTTTTGCGTGTTTTGTATTTTCCGATGAAGGATTCATCGGGCAAATACCAGTGAATTATGACCAGTCGAGTACTAAGCGGAATGCAAATGTCTAGACTGCCGTTATTGAATGTGATCCGTCTCGACGCGAAAACCGTATTAATAATGCAGGAACAAGCGAATTTCCTAGAGGAAACAGGTATCAGACAATACATACATTTTTACCTCCACTTCAGAACTGAAATATTTTTGATTTATCAGGGAAATATTAAAGTGGAGAATAACTAAAGTAGGCTATTGAATATATCGAAGAATAAGGAAAGTAAGGATCAACTGCATGCGAAGATGATTTGATAGAGACCATTTAGAAGACAAAATCGCAAATTTTACGAAGGTGAGTTTTGGGAGACGGGATAAATTTGGTCATTTTTCGATTTTTTGTAAATAACTCGAAAACGAAGCAATATTTTTAAAAAAAGTATCCTGATCTTTTTTGTAGAAAATTACATTTTCTATGAGATCACAGTGTCTGAAAATTTTTAGAAAAACTTTCTGATCCTGAAAAGGTTAAAAGGACAAATAAAAGAAATCGAAAAATTCGAAATCTCGATAATTTCTATATCTATATATTTCTATTTCTAAATAACTACTGATGATTTTTTAATGAGTGGAGATAAGTATATGCATTGCTTTTAAAAGAAAAAGTAGACCTTAATTAAAATATTGTTATTAACAAATTTTATCGATATACAATCTCTCAAAATTGACATATTTTTGTCACTTTTATCATAAATAGTTTTTATATTTGTTTCCAATAAAAACTTATTTATATTAATAAATAATTCATCGTACAATATTTTAATTGCAATGTAATATATTTTCAAGAAGTATATCAAATATTTCATTACACTCCTAAATTATAATAGCTTTATATCGTATTTCATTTAGGCCTTTTTAATAAAAAAAAATTTGCCTTAAAAGTCACATAATTTGCACTAGAAATAATGAAATTCTACCTATATTTATTTTTACACTATGACGTAACTATGTTATACATTATAAAATTAACTTCCAATTAATTACTTATAGAAAGTGATTAATTTTAAGGTTGTCTATTTTTTTATCCAAAAATTTTTGAATATCTTTTAATAAATCAATTTTTTCTTTCTTTCTTCAACTTTCTTCTACAAGAAGTTTCTGTACATAAATTGAGATTCCTTTTTGAATCTTTTAAAAAAAAATTACAGAAGTAACTTCAAACAAAAAATGCCAAAAATGACAAAAATATGTCAAATTTAAGAGACTGTATCGGTCAATTTTTAGTTTACAAAGTCATAGCAGAATAAAGTCAACTTTTTTTCTCAAAAACAATGCCTATACCTTACTCCACTCATTGAAACATTAAGAGTAGTTATTTAAAAATTTCGAAAATTTCAATTTTTCGATTTTTTCAAAAAAAATTTAACCAATATATTTTTATAGAAAATTTGCTTTCCTACAAGAAAGATTGATACACTTTTTGTGAAATTTTGCTTCGTTTTCGTGGTATTTACAAAAAAAACCGAAAGATGGCCAAATTTAACCTGTTCTCCAAAACGCACCCCTGTATTAATTACCATTTTGCGCTTTCGTCTCTAAATCATCTTCACACGCAATTGTTCCTTACTAAATCGTGTTTTAAATAGCCTAAAGGGTCTTAAAACGTTCAAATAACACGTCTAGTCTATTACCTGATTTTTTGATGCTTAAACTAAATCCGAGAACATTGTAAATTTAGATTCAATGGTTTCAAATTTTCTGACGGAATACACCAATACATTTATCGCATATTAGGTAATGCGCAATACACTCTACAATATTTTAACAATATGTATTAACATGTACTTTTACCGACCGGTTGATTGTAATACCAATGAATAGCAGACCGCGGAAAATGTAAACCCTCCCCTCGGAGAGTATTAATTTCTCGTCGTATATTCCCCATTATACTCAATCCAGCCCTACAAGAGCAGACAATAATATCAAAACTCAAACCTCCCCCTTGACTTTGCATCCCCCTATTTCCCATCCTCCAGTTAAACGAGCAACTGTGCGGTTTTGTATTCGGAAAGGGGGAAGAAAGAGTGAGAGAAGGGCTTGTATTTTTCAGTGTGTATACTACCTCTCGAATCACAACAGGTTGTCGGCGCGTTTCGATCCGGGAGGGTTTTCGCCTGATAAACGTATGTCTGGCGTAAATGATACGGCGAGAGGGGAACGATTCGGTTTTGTTCTCGCGATACGTTCACGGACATTCACCAACAAGGGAATTTTACTAATTGAAGGGAAGTCTCCGACGAGATTACGTTACGTCCTATTGACTCTGTACTTACGCTATACGTTCTAATTGCCAAGTTTTAATGGGCTAATATACGCTGCACGATGGTTTCCTTTCAACGTTCTTCGATTCTTCACATGGTAATGATTTGTAATGGGTACTTAAGGTGATTTGCTCGGCTAGGGGAAATGCTGCTCTATATCGCTTTGGCAAATTTCGACTCGATCTCTTCTGTTTTCCGCCGTCTGACTATTGTTTCGGTTAATTACCATACTTTACTTGTGACTTACTATACAAGAGAAAATAAAGATTGCACGGTTGGTTGTCTAATCACGATGCTTACTTGTATCCTACTCCAAATCGAAATGGAAAATGACGATCAGCCACATGCCGTAACGGTCGAGAATACGGTAACTACTAACTATGGCGAGTTCTCTCCATAAGTAAGCACGTACTAAACAGGTTCGATAGTGAATGCTTATATTCCAGAGTCTCATGGACTAGGAGCTGAAGACTCATCATTAGGCTGTTCGTCTATAGCTAGAATACAAATGGTTCGTGGTAGAAAGTATGGTCAGTGTTTCCCGCCATCTAACTTCTGTTAATTGCGTTACTTTACTTCTGATTTACTAATGGCTGTGACCATATATACAAGAGAAAGTAAAGCTAGCACGCGGATGGTTGCTTAATCACGATTCCTACTTTATCTTACTTCAGACCGTTATGGAAAATAACGATTCGCCACATGCCGTAATGGTAGAGAACACGGTAGCTCCGAACTAGAGCGAGTTCCCTCCATAAGGAGACGCGTACTAAGCTAGTTCAGTAGTGAGATCTTAAATTCGAGAGTCTCTTGGGCTAGAAACTCAAGACTCATCATTAGACTGTTCGACCGTAGCTAGAATACAAATGGTTCGTGGTAGAAAGTATTGTAACACTTTTACATACACAAAGAGATTTTACTCTTCTCTCATGTCAACATTAACGTTTACAATCACATAAACAACTACTATTGTTTTTACATAATTAGCAACCTATACGGGGCGTTCGTTACACTATGGTCAGTGTTTCCCGACATCTAACTGTGGTTTCGGTCAATTGTGATACTTTACCTCTGATTTACTAATGGCTGTGACCATCCATACAAGAGAAAGTAAAGGTAGCACGCGGTTGGTTGCTTAATCACGATTCCTACTTTATCTTACTTCAGACCGTTCTGGAAAATAGCGATTCGCCACATGCCGTAATGGTAGAGAATGCGGTAGCTCCGAACTATAGCGAGTTCCCTCCATAAGGAGACAGGTGCTAAGCTAGTTCTGTAGTGAGTTCTTAAATTCGAGAGTCTCTTAGGCTAGGAACTCAAGACTCATCATTAGACTGTTCGTCCATAGCTAGAATACAAATGGTTCATGGTAGAAAGTATGGTCAGTGTTTTCCGCCATCTGTCGTTTCTGTTAATTGCGTTACTTTACTTCTGATTTGCTAACGGCTGTGACCATCTATACAAGAGGAAGTAAAGGTAGCACGGTTGGTTGCTTAATCACGATTCCTACTTTATCGTACTTCAGACCGTTATGGAAAATAACGATTCGCCACATGCCGTAATGGTAGAGAATGCGGTAGCTCCGAACTATAGCGAGTTCCCTCCATAAGGAGACAGGTGCTAAGCTAGTTCTGTAGTGAGTTCTTAAATTCGAGAGTCTCTTGGGCTAGGGACTGAAGACTCATCATTAGACTGTTCATCAATAGCCAGAATGCAAATGGTTCGTGGTAGAATGTATGGTCAGTGTTTCCCGCCATCTAACTTCTGTTAATTGCGTTACTTTGCTTCTGATTTACTAATGGCTGTGACCATATATACAAGAGAAAGTAAAGGTAGCACGCGGATGGTTGCTTAATCACGATTCCTACTTTTTCTTACTTCAGACCGTTATGGAAAATAACGATTCGCCACATGCCGTAATGGTAGAGAATGCAGTTGCTCCGAACTATAGCGAGTTCCCTCCATAAGGAGACAGGTGCTAAGCTAGTTCTGTAGTGAGTTCTTAAATTCGAGAGTCTCTTAGGCTAGGAACTGAAGACTCATCATTAGATTGTTCATCAATAGCCAGAATGCATATGGTTCGTGGTAGAAAGTAAGGTCAGTGTTTTCCGCCATCTAACTGTCGTTTCGGTCAATTGTGATACTTTACTTCGGATTTACTAATGGCTGTGACCATCTATACAAGAGAAGGTAAAGGGGGCACGGTTGGTTGCCTAACCACGATGCTCATTTGTATCCTACTCCAGACCAAAATGGAAAATGACGATCAGCCACATGCCGTAATGGTAGAAAATACGGTAGCTCCGAACTAGAGCGAGGTCCCTCCACAAGGAAGCACGTACTGAGCTGATTCGGTGGTGAGATCTGAGTTTTAAGAGTCTGGAGGAACTGAAGGCTCATCATCAGACTGGTCAACCATAGCTAAAATACAAATGGTTCGTGGTAGAAAGTATGGTCAGCATTTACCGCCATCTAACTATTGTTTCGGTTAATTGTGATATTTTACTTATGATACTTTCACTTTTCTTGACTGTGACCGTTTATACAAGAGAAAATGAAGACGCCACGGTTGGTTGCCTAGCCACTATTCAGTTTATTTCCCACTATGTTTCTACAGTGCTGCAGATACTTTAACCGAACGTTTCAAAACCTCGGAGGTAACTTACATTCCACTGTCTGATGAAGGCTCATCATCAGACTGGTCATCCATAGCTAAAATACAAATGGTTCGTGGTAGAAAGTATGGTCAGCATTTACCGCCATCTAACTATTGTTTCGGTTAATTGTGATATTTTGCTTATGATACTTTCACTTTTCTTGACTGTGACCGTTTATACAAGAGAAAATGAAGACGCCACGGTTGGTTGCCTAGCCACTATTCAGTTTATTTCCCACTATGTTTCTACAGTGCTGCAGATACTTTAACCGAACGTTTCAAAACCTCGGAGGTAACTTACATTCCACTGTCTGATGAAGGCTCATCATCAGACTGGTCATCCATAGCTAAAATACAAATGGTTCGTGGTAGAAAGTATGGTCAGCATTTACCGCCATCTAACTATTGTTTCGGTTAATTGTGATATTTTACTTATGATACTTTCACTTTTCTTGACTGTGACCGTTTATACAAGAGAAAATGAAGACGCCACGGTTGGTTGCCTAGCCACTATTCAGTTTATTTCCCACTATGTTTCTACAGTGCTGCAGATACTTTAACCGAACGTTTCAAAACCTCGGAGGTAACTTACATTCCACTGTCTGATGAAGGCTCATCATCAGACTGGTCATCCATAGCTAAAATACAAATGGTTCGTGGTAGAAAGTATGGTCAGCATTTACCGCCATCTAACTATTGTTTCGGTTAATTGTGATATTTTACTTATGATACTTTCACTTTTCTTGACTGTGACCGTTTATACAAGAGAAAATGAAGACGCCACGGTTGGTTGCCTAGCCACTATTCAGTTTATTTCCCACTATGTTTCTACAGTGCTGCAGATACTTTAACCGAACGTTTCAAAACCTCGGAGGTAACTTACATTCCACTGTCTGATGAAGGCTCATCATCAGACTGGTCATCCATAGCTAAAATACAAATGGTTCGTGGTAGAAAGTATGGTCAGCATTTACCGCCATCTAACTATTGTTTCGGTTAATTGTGATATTTTACTTATGATACTTTCACTTTTCTTGACTGTGACCGTTTATACAAGAGAAAATGAAGACGCCACGGTTGGTTGCCTAGCCACTATTCAGTTTATTTCCCACTATGTTTCTACAGTGCTGCAGATACTTTAACCGAACGTTTCAAAACCTCGGAGGTAACTTACATTCCAATGTCTGATGAAGGCTCATCATCAGACTGGTCATCCATAGCTAAAATACAAATGGTTCGTGGTAGAAAATATGGTCAGCATTTACCGCCATCTAACCATTGTTTCGGTTAATTGTGATATTTTACTTATGATACTATCACTTTTCTTGACTGTGACCGTTTATACAAGAGAAAATGAAGACGCCACGGTTGGTTGCCTAGCCACTATTCAGTTCATTTCCCACTATGTTTTTACAGTGCTACAGATATTTTAACCGAACGTTTAAAAACCTCGGAGGTAACTTACATTCCACAACGAAAAACACCATAAATAATGCATGGGGTGTGCTGTTATCCTAGTAAATGATTTTACATGGGAAAGTTATCCAAAAACTATTTAAAAGGATACACAGAGATAGAGTCGCCGGAGTATCGTCGCCTCGAAACTACACCGAAACTCTAAACTGCTTTTATCGTTTCCGTTCCCTCAGAACTGTCCCTCCTCTCCCGACACCACGAAAACAAGGTGCTTTTCTGGATTTCGCCGACAAATCCGTCTTGATTTAGAGAGAGAGGGGGAATCCGAGTCGGCCACCTTTTGCATAGAAGCATCGTAAAACGTGGGGGCGCAGAAGGGGGCCCGATTTCTGTTCGGTCGGTAGGCGTATAAAGCCTAAGAGGCTGTAAATCCGAGAGGGATGGAAATCGTCCCGCACTCCATATAGAGACGTATAAAGGGGGAATACATAAAGTATCCGAGGAATTTCGAAATCTCGCAGGCGACGCGTGTGATTTAATAAATTCAAAAGTGTGACGAGAGAAAGAGAGAGAGAGGAACTACGAAATCCTCCATCGAGAATGGAATGCGGTAAAGTATCACGCTTCGGGAGATGAGTAATGAAATCTTGCACTTGTCACTTATATTTTATGTCTAATTATATGCGCCGTGGGATTAATGAGAAGAAACGACATTAATTCAATTATCGTTATTGGTGTACGGAGCTGCATGCCCCGACTCCCACACCGCTCGAAGATACCCGACTATTAAATTTCAAGAAAGCGAATATCTCATTAAAATAGTTTTTTCTTATGTATCACATTACTGAAGTCGAGAGGCAAATCAATTACCCGTCCTATCGTATACCGTGTAATTAATTGCAACCTATGAAATACACAGGCTTGGCATAGGAGAAAATACATCACACCGAACCGTCTTCGAAACGTCTTCGCATGAGAAGCAATTAGGATCCTTAACGGGGCCAGTCACGTTCCAATATTGCATTAACGATTATATAGAATACTGTCGCATACAATTTAGTTGGATGTTTGATGAGCACTAAAGGTGGATGAAACTACGAGTTTGAGCAGCTTCAAAAGCAGACGGATTTGTTGGTGCAAATATCGTTTACAGAAATGGTACAGCTAGAACCATATTAATTTATTAAATGAATTTAGATCATTTGAGAACTTCTCCTCGAATTGATAAAGTTGCATGTGAGTAGTAATGTCAGTAATTCAAAAGAAAGACATTACAAATGTGTTGTGTAGCCTCAGGTAAGTATATCGCGGCTTGGAAGACTCTCAACGACTTCTAAGTAGGATTAATTATAGCGAGTTGCAAAATAATGATTAGGAGGAGATTGTAGTGAAGAGGTACGCCTCGCCGGTTTAAAAATTATAACGAAAAGCTTTGAGGAGCGAGGATGGAAGTTTTATTTCCCCTTATAAGAATCTAATTGAGTCGGCTTTTAGTCCGTTGTTGTTTAGTTGAGTATTTATAGAGAGGCATTTTGTTCAAAATAGGAGATAAAGTAGTAAAAATAGGTTCAAACAAGCAAAATTAGGTAATAAGGAGAGAACTATGAAAACTGCCCTTTAACTGGTTTTTTTTTACTATTTTATAGGGACTAGGGGGGAAGTAAAGAATATTTTACAGGTATCCTATTAGTCACTCTTCAAAACCCATTATTTTTTGTTTTTCGAAAATTTTCATAAACAATTACAAAAGCCAAATTAATTATAACATATTCACTAATATAAAAACAATTTTTACCGTATTTTCTCTATCAATAAAATCTTAGTGAAGCCAAAATCATTACACTTTCTTGATAAATTATGATCATTAAGGTTTGAAAACGCACCCTTTTCTAGAAGATAAAATTATCCCCAGAGCATCAATAAAAATATACAACATTTTCTATACAACATTTCCTGATATTCCAAAAAACTATATTTATTTGCGTAAAAACGATAAAATCATAGAACAACTATTTCCTGCTAGTTTTGAAGAGAAAACAACCCCTACGAAAGGTAAGGACATTCCCAATCAGGAGAAATTTTAGAAAATTTTATTTTTCATAACGTTCTGGGGATAATTTAACCCCCACAGGGAATCGAGTTTTGAGCACTGCACATTTAAATTATGAGAAAAATGCACGCAGTTTCATATGACCGGGATTGTTCCTCTTTGCATAATTTATGAGGCAGATCACGATTTTAGAAGTGTTTTTAAAATAATAACCAGACATTTTCCAATAAAATGTAATATAAAAGCGTTGGAAATTGTTCCTTAAATCACATGACTGCAAACGATGCTCTCATTGACTTGACGTCATTCGTTATGAAGCTTACTTAACACACGCATGTGCGCCATTAGTACTAAACCATCAAAATCATAGAACAACTCTTCAGACTACTCTTGATCAGGAAACAAACCCTACGAAAGGTAAAGACACTTCCAGTGAGAAGGAATTTTAGAAAATGTCATTTTTCATAACGTTTTTTGGATGATTTAACCCCCTCAGCGGATCATGTTTTGACCACTGTGCATTAGAATGATGAGAAACATGCACGCAGTTCCATATAACCTGGATTATTCCTCTTTGCATAATTTTTGTGGCAGGTCACGATTTTAGGAGGTGTTTTTAAAATAATAACCAGTTATTTCCTACGAAATGTAATACAATAGCATTGGAAATTTTCCCTTAAAACACGTGATTGCAAACGATGTTCTCATTCACGTGACGTCACTCGTAATCAAGCATATTTAACACACGTATATGCGCCATTAGAGCTAAAACATCAGAATTAAATAACAACTATTGCGTGCTAATTTTGATCAGAAAACAACCCATATAAAAAGCAAAAACGCCCCCAATCAGAAGGAATTTTAAAAAGTGTTATTTTTCGTAACGTTTAGGGGATGATTTAATCCCCTCAGAGAATCGAGTTTTGACCAGTGTGCATTTAAATGATGAGAAACTTTTATGCAGTGATTTTATGCAGTTTTATGCAGGATGCAGTTCTGGATTGTTTCTGTTTGCATCGATTTTGAGGCACATAATGGTTTTAGAAGGTGTTTTTAAAATAATAACCAGACATTTTCCTATGAAATGGAATATGAAAGCGTTGGAAATTAGCCCTTAAAACACGTAGTGCAAACGTTGTTCCCATTGACGTGACACACTTAACACACATATATGCGCCATAGGAATACATTTTCGAAATACATTTTCATCTGAAATTAAATGTTTCAATTAAGTTTTACTGTATTGTGTTAATATGTAAAATGATGACTTAATAATTTAGCACTGGTACATGTATTAAGGATAACTTCTTTTTCCGCTTATAACAACTGGATCCATACAGGATTCAAAGGGATTAAAACAATGTATGTAGTTTGTTTTAGTATTAATAGGGATCTTTACTTATATACATATTTAATTCCAATTTTTCTATTTCCAGTTTACAATAAGTGAAAAACTATGTCATACAGGAACTTTTGGATTATTTTGCTTACCTCAAAATAATATTCTGGTTCAACCCAATTGGTTGAGCCTGTGATGCAGAAAATTCGATGCATATATTTCATTACTAATTATTTTAATTCTTTTATTAAAAAAAATGGCAGTTTCTCTGTTTATTTCTATGACTTTTTATAATCATTTTTTGATCGATCTGATAGCAGTCGTAGGGTTGTTTTTCTCATTAAAATAGTTCTGAAGAAATGATTTTCTAGAGGACTTAAGGGCACATTTTCAACCCTACCCAATCTTCATACTGCTTCCCTGGTATTTCAAAACACTGATAAGTTCTCTTGAACGACATAATTATGAACATACATATAAACAACTCTTTTCATATTCTCATTAAAGATATTCGTAGTAGCAAGCATGAAGTATGCCTTCATACTTTAGTCTCACAGTTATCCTATGGTCAAGGGAAATATTCTGTGCCCAATAGTATTTGAGAGAACGAACTGAAACCCTGGTGGTAATTGCCTTATTAAAGGCTTGAGGCAGGGTCGCTCCTGGGTTGCACTTCTCAAGGTGTCGCACGCTTGATTGCTCCAAGGTTTGCCTTTACAGGCACTTTTGTGGTCCTGAAGGAACATCGTTGACCTCAATTAATAACATGAGACATAATGATACCGTATTGAGATTTATGTAAACGTGGTAATAGTTAAATTCTGATGAACATCCATTTCGTTCCTTGCGGAATTTTTTGTGGAATATATTGGAACTTTGTTGAGCAACAAATATGCCAGATTCTTTTATGTTCTAAGAAACTTCGTTAAGTATTTTATCGTGTAAACCTTACCACTATAATATAGTGGCCCCTATAAAGCCACTATATAGCCACTATAAACATAGTGGCCCCTATTTTTGGTTCAATAATTTTGGCGGGGGTAATATTGAAATTAAGAGGGTTCGGCATAATACGATTTTTAAAGTTATTTTTATTTACTTCTTTTTCATTCAGGATTTTATTGGTTTTAGTTGTGATGTTTGGTGGGGTTTTAGTATCAATAATTTGTTTACGTCAAAGGGATATGAAGTCATTAATTGCTTATTCTTCTGTTGCTCATATGGGGTTGGTTTTAAGGGGGTTAATGACTTTATCTATTTGAGGGTTTCATGGGTCTTTAATTTTAATATTGGGGCATGGGCTTTGTTCATCCGGGCTATTTTGTTTAGCTAATTTTTCATACGAACGGTTTAATACTCGTACATTTTACTTAAATAAAGGATTGATTAACCTTTACCTGGCACAATTGGTACCTACTTTTAATAGGCTTTTAGACTTTTAATGTGCCCCAATTGTACCGGGTATTAACGAATTAGACTCTACGTCTTGAAAAAAGAATATTTTGTTATGAATTTGTTGAAAAAATAAAAAAACAAGACTTTCACTATTTAAAAAAAAATTTTTTTTCGTGAAATTCATACCTTCATTTCTCCAAATAAATACCCTTTTTGGAAGACCCATGAAAACTAATATTTTTCCTTTATAGTGATATAATTAAAGACACACCTAAAATTTTAGCTCTTTTTATCAAAAAACAAAAAAGTTATGAATTTTTTTGTAAATTTTTTTTTTTTCAAGTTTTTCAAGTTTCCGAATTTTCCCTGAACGCCAATCTTCATTTTTCTAAACTCTGACTATTTCACCCTTTGAAGGGGTATCTGAAGTTGATCTCTGATTTTTTCTAAAAAGATACAATCAATATTTCAAGTTTTACAAGGATATTTGTCACTGGGGTTCGTACGAACCCCATGTGCCAGGTATGTTACTTAGGAGAGGTGTGCCAGGTAAAGGTTAATTTAATTCCTAAATTTTCTATATGGTGATTTTTATTTTCGGCTTGTAATATGGGGTTTAACTATAATTTTTTTTTAATATTATTATCTTTTTTAAGGGCAGGATATTCTTTATATTTATATTCCTTTTCTCAACATGGGAAATTAAGGGCTAGAAGGTTTTCTATATCCTCTGCCTATTTACGTGAGTACTTATTATTATAGTTCCACTATGTAGTTCGATGGTTTCAGTAAAATTTCATTAAATTTCCACAGCTTCCCATAAGAATATTCGTCTTAGTCATTTTGCTTCATTTTTACATTATTTTTCGTTAGGTAAGTTTCCCGTAGAAATCAGTGTTACGTCGAAAATGTTTTTGTTCTGTGTCTAATTAGAAAATGAATAAGATACTCGTAAGACCAAAATCACTAGTTCTTTAATCCAAAAGAGATGGAGGGAAGAGCCAAGTGGCATAAAAGCCCTCAGATGTAATGATTCGTTTTAAGTAAGGGTTGAAACGCAGATAACAATACAAATTGTACCATTAAAAGGTTGTATGAGTATAAAATTGAATAAACATGTACATGGGCATGGAATTATGTGTATGTGCATGTAAATGTGTGTGTATGATTGAATGTTTAAGAGTCTCAACTAGTGGAAGCCAATTGTGAGAGTCCCGGCTAGTGAGAGTCGTGGCTGAAAATAAAAGAATGAACACTCACTTCAAAATCAGTAAAATAACACAGTGAAATGACAGTAAACGTAGGCTAACGTAAGCATGTTTTCCAAGTTTGATTAAGACCTTCTTTCTCTCCCTGGTCAAAATCCCTGTCACCCATTCGGACAAATAGCGAGAGGAAATCTCTCTCCGTCGATCGATCCATAACGTTCGATCCCCGCTTCGGCCGGTGCATAAGGGCCCCCATAAAACGAAAAGTGCACTCGATTTCTCTGTATCTATCCGTCTCCCTCGTCCTCTCCATCTCCTTCGACTGCAATTTACTGTTAGGAGCGCCTCTCGTATTGATGTGTTTTAACGGAACGAAGATAATTTAGCTTTCGCGCAAACAAACCGGTCGGAGAAGTAATGAAAAGATAGAGGAAATTCCTCCTCTCCGGAATTCGACTGTCTCGAAGTCGAGATGGATTCATCTTTATCATCGGAGATATTTGTATTTTCGACGGATTAAAGGACAAGTCTCGAGGTAAAAACTCGCAATTTTTATGATTGGAAAGGGAGGGCGCGCCACGAGGGGACGTTCAGTATTGAGGTATACTAGATACTTATAAAAATTATAAGGGTTCAGGAACAATGCAGGCGAAAGTTGTTTAGAACTTTTGATGCTCGTACTAGGTAAAGCTTTAAGATTAAAATACTCTTGTTTCAGATTCCAAACGGTTTTTAATTTAAAAAAGCTGAAGCTTTTATTAATGCTCGTATCCATCAAATTAAGTATACAGAATGCTCAGAGGCACGCGCTCGTATTCTCTGTGTTATTATTGGAGATAAATATGAGATAAATGACGAAGTAATAGCAGTAGTTGTCAGGATGATAGGGGGCGTAATCGACTAACTGCAGTATAAGCTTTCTCATCTCATCTCAGCCGTTTTCTATCCATTGGATATAGGCCTCTCTCATTTTTGACCATGTAATTATATTTTGTGCTATCTGGTACCAGTTTAGCCCAGCAAATCTTTTCAGTTCGTCGTACCATCTCTGTTGTGGTCTACCAGCACTTCCAGCTGGTACCATAAGCACCATAAAGCACCATAAGCTTTACTCTACGTTAAATTTACAAGTGATTCTGTGATGTAACCATGTCTGTAACGAAAGTCTTTCAAATATCCTCTTTGCTTTCCCCTTTGCTTTAATCCCTCTCGTTTATGTTAAGAGATGGGTGGCGTTATGTAATATTTGGTTCACCCATCCTATAACATGTACATGAAAAGAGTTTTTCCCTTGATGGGATCGAAGTTTACACAATGATGGAGTTCTCGATATCGAAAAATTTGTCGTTTTTAAGATTAATATCCTTATGGTGACCCTTGAATGAATGAAACTAGGGGTGCCTTCAGGCGACACTTAAACTGGAGTCCATTGTGTCATCCCCTGCCGCTTAATTCGCAGCCTAGTCGCACTTTACTCATGAAGGTACTTATGCTTCTTACGGCCAAATTTATAATCGCGCCTTGAGGATTCCTCAAATCTTAATTCGTACTTACTGTGCCATTTATATTTTACAGTCAACTAAGTGCGCCTTAAGTATGAGATGAGAAATATTAAAAATTAAGTTCAAGACGTGGATAGATAGCTAATAGTAAGTGTATATGCTTCCTCCCTAAACTAAGCAGTTCTCTCGCCTTTCTCTGGTCGGGTCCCTCAATGAAGGCCCTCGACTATCGAAGGTGGTCCTGTTGACTCCAATATCCCACTGTAAGGCGCATTGGAAATTCCACAGGCCGGATCGGGCCCAGCGAGGAGAGTTTTCCTCTAAGGTTCTCTGACGCTCTAGGGTAAGCTTGGTTGAGGTTCTGTGCGACCCCAGAGCCTTTAGCACCCCCTAACTATCGAACCATATGGCTATGCTCTGTTTACGGTATTAACTCTTGTGAATGTCTATAGCACTGGCATTACTAATTTCGTCCACGTCGAAAGGTCTCCAAAAAACCATTTGAAAATAATAATTGTAATTATATACATACACCACTGAACTCTAGTGACGACTGAAAATGAACACGTGCTCGGCGCTCAAATTTAATGGCTGTAATGGATCTGCCTAATTCTTGATACTAATAGGTTTTCGTATATAGGTATCTTTTATAGCGACTAACAATATTTCCCACGACAAATATACGGGGGAAGGTCAAACGGTACGTTACATAAATACTCTGCTTTTGTATAGGGTAAAAACGTATTTTTTGAATGCGCTCGGTATAAAGTCGCTAAATTTTTTGTTTTTTAACGACCAGCTCTTAGATTTATTTTATTGGTGACATCACCATCTCTTAATGTGATGTTTTTGTTGAATAAAGAACACCTCACTGCCGCATCTGTTTTAAAAATATTGCCTCAATCGCCAGGGTTAGAGAAAGCACCCCTTCCATCACTTACTTCCTAATATAATTACGAAAAATCGCTCAGGGCCCTTGAGGTCAAGGCAATTCCCCTTCTCTAACACTCACTTCCACCCCATAAAAATACAATAACCGAACCATTAAGCTCCCCCGTTCCTTCGTGGGATTATCATGACGTGGAAAATTTTAATTTTTCCCCAATAACCTCGTGCCCCTGTCGAGAAAAGGAAATGAATTATTTTCCGGTACGGGATGTAATATCTCGCTAAAGAGGCCTTACTCGAAATTTATTAAGGTGATTCTGACTCGGGCACTTCTTCATACAATTTGATAAATTGGGTGGCATCGACGAATTTAATCAAAATAATAACGTCTCCTCGGAGGGGGCCGCAGACGGAGGGGGTCGAAACGTTTAATTTCATCACGAGAGGGTCCCGCAATTTTATTTGCGAATAAATTTTAAGGTTTTTCACGATTCCCGCGGTCGGGGACATCTAGAGCGCAATAATTCTCCTTTTGGGGGAGGTTAATGAAAGAACGCGAATGGAACACCCTTCTTAGAGTTACTCCGTAAAGGGAATATAGTGGAAACGGGATGGAAAAGGTTAGCGCGGTGAGTAAAATCTCGTTGTAGATTGCTTACAAAAGTAACTAATCAAAATTACACATTAAATCTGAAAACGTTCTACATGTATTTGTATATAGGCTTGAGTAACCTCAGTTAACATCGATGATTAGAATGTGCTTTCCAAGCTTATACCCAATTCAAAAAGTACTGATGTAAATATAACATAGGATGTGAGGATTGTTAATAACAAGTCATGACGCAGCCGTTCGAACTGCAAGAAACGGTAACCACCGACACGTGTTTTTGCCTGTTACCTTCATCTGGGTGGTATAACTATGTTGAGGTATGCGATGGTGGTAACATAGAGGCAACATAACCAAAAGGAACGCGAACAATAGGCAGTGAGCACATTTGTGCCTACAAATGGATAGAGCCCAATTTCTGGGGCGACAATTCAAAATGTGACACGGGGCTTGCTAATGCCATCTGTCACAATCATCTTGTGAAGGAAGATATGGGAAAAACCACAAGATGTGAAAAAAGTTCGTCAGTTTCATAAAAACAAAAAGAGCAAATCGTGACTGCGCTGTCCAAATCGCAAGAAACGTATGTACAAACAAATGGAAGTAATGGGCAATGACCGCAAAAATGTGTTAAAAAAAGAGGCAACGAAACCCATTTTTCTGACTTTTAGCCTTCATCAGTACGGTGCAGCAAAGGCTTGTTGTATGTCACCTTCGCCTGCTCCAAACCCTTCTGAACTGGCTGCATCGTACTGATGAAGACCAAAAGTCTGAAACACATGTCAACGTAGCTCTTTAATTAGTGGTAGTGACGATGGTACATTCTATTGGGAGTAGGTATCGAGTCTTATATCATTATCAACATGGTTTGCACTTTTCGAAATATTTTGAAACGACAGTTCTATTTATTAAATCTATTAAATCCAGTAATAGTGATACATACGCATTAATTTACAGTTTATATCTGTAACATGGAGGTTAATTTAATATTACTTATCCAAAGAAACCCTAACTGATCTTTATTTTAACATATTTTAACATTTTAATAGTGTATTAAGTTTAATTTTACGTCAAGGATTTACGGTGTTGTTTATAATCTGACGTCCACTTTAATACGTATGTGTCCATGTTAGTTTGAACAGAAACTTGATTTTTAACACCTTCACCTACATTGCATGTATGTAACTTTTGTAGAATCTAAAAATAAATATCACTTCTGAAGATGTCCTAGAAGAGCGACGAAACGTCGGGAATTCTACGTCCATTCTCAATTCTCAATTTTTAAGGAAAAAAATTTTCCTCTAACACCACCTTTTCCTAAGCTATTGATCGGCGGGCACAAATTCCTTTTCTGCCTTCTTTAAAGGTATGTCATCACTTTTCATACTCTTGTAATAACATACCTAAAATTCCTTTAGATTTGGTACTTTCCAGACTGCTCTTTTGATAGTTCTCTGCCATTATGTTTCTAAGCCCCAGTTGTATAAAGTCTTCAAGCTAGTTTCAAGTTATCTGATCGGTACCATTTTAGCTATTAGCTACATCATTAGCGTGTGCTATCATTCGGTGGTTTTTATACAACGTATGTCGCTCTTTGATTAATTTTTCTCGTACCACTTTGGAGAGGAATATTTAAAGTGGGTTAAAGTTCTTGCTTCTACCTTTGCTTTGCTCTCGGTTGCTGGTTTGTTCCAGCGGGTGTCACGAACGTATGATATCCAATGGAGTTATTTGTCAACGGAGTCTACCTTTATTCTTTTCGATTGAACACGTGCATAAGTCCAGGCTCAATGCTCCAACTCTACTTGCGGAGTTGTAGTAATTTTGTAGGTGAAGGAAAATCCTTGTGAGGTTGTGGTGTTCAAGGCACGTTTGCAGCCATTACATTACCCTAAAATAAAGGTTCTTCAAGTTCTTCTGGAACTTTAAGTCGTAAGGACTGCCTTAAAAGTCTGGAAGGTTTACTAACGTTTCCAAATAATTTCGTTTTGATACCAAACGTAATAGAGAATCTGGAATAGTAGTTGTAATTTTCATTACTGAAAATTGACTATCTTTGGTAACGGTTGCCATCATCTGATTCGATGTAAATTCGACGAATTAATTCTGGGAACACAAGAGAACGTGAGAAAGGAAGGGAGAACAAAAGACAATTGAAATACGTGGGTGTCCTTTATTTACTGTAATAAGTCCCTCGGTAATGGCTAGAATTAGAGTGATAAGGATTAGTATTAACAACAGCATCTTTTATGGGACGTCTCATTCATTATCGAGAAGTGCGGGCGTTACAATACTATTTTAAATACAGCAATAATCACTACATTTTTTCCAATTTTGTTTTGTTAAGAAAAACGCGCAGTTTAATAAGTTCCTCCGTGTGGATTTAGCTTTACATAAAGTTAAGTATACTGTTTTTCACCAAAATAGTAAGTAAAATTATTTATTAACTTATAGTGCCATGCTAGATCACACTATATTACTTTATTCACCTACAATTTTTGAATGGTACTTTTCTTTTCTTCTTTTCGATTATCTATGTCAGGCAATGGTGGCAAAGTTGTCCAATGGGAATTTCAAATCCATTCTTCATATGTACTGGAAATTTAATGTTCGTAGTGAGAGAATCTTGAGAAGAAATAATAATAATGCGAGTCAAGTATTAACAGTATTAAAAGAAATTTAATTAAAACCTGGAAATCATAGCTTCTGTAAATGCTGTTACGTCAAAGATGATTGAAAATATTTTTATTGCCGTTTCTAATTAGGAAATAAATAAAACGGTCGTCTTGAACCAAAATCGTTTAGTATATTCAGTCCAAAAAAAATGGAGGGAAAAGCCAAGCAGCATGAAAACCCTCAGATGTAATAATTCATTTTAAGCCAGGGTTAAAACACAGTTAACATTATACAAATTGTAGAGGGTAATTGTAAAATTGAGTAAATATATATATATTATATATTATATATTATATATAATTATAATTATATATGATATATATGTATATATATAATTATAATATATTATATATATAATTAATATATAAAATTATAATATAATATATATAATTATAATTATAATTATAATTATAATTATATATTATATATTATTTTTTTGTTGAACATATTCTCGGATAGGTCGATTAGTAGTTTGAATTGCGCTCTTTTTGATGTGAGAAAATGTTATACAGCGTGTACCAAATTTGAGATATGACGTCGACTGTATTGTTTGAGTGCAATACTAATTTTTATGACTATTCTTAAAGGCTATATCAAGTTATTCATGCGTACCAAATATCAAACTTTTATTCCTTGTCGTTCAAAAGATATTTATAAGACATCAACTAATTGGAAAAATGAAGAAATCTGTTCAACTGATCTATCTGATATCAACTCAAATAATGTTTCTTCATAAAAGCTCAGAATGTTTTCCATTAACTAACTGACAGGAACTGTCAGTTCTATACGTGTCAGTGTGTCCTATACGGAACTGAAACTCGTTTTGGACATTTCTAGTTACTTCGGCGGAAATTAGCCTACACTCCTGTCTTATTAGTTTTTGTAACTGCTCAATGTTTCCCGGTTTGCTCCTAAAAACTTTGCTTATCAAGTACCCCCTTAAGTTATAGTCCATTGGTGTTAATTCTGGAGACATGGGGGGTCATTCTAGAGGTGTTCTTCTACCAATCCATCTGCCTGGGAATATATCATCCAGGTACTCACGGACAGGTCTGGAAAAATGTGGAGGCGCACCTCCTTGTTGAATCCAGATGTTTCTATTCAGGACATCCGCTTCATCTGGATCAGGAAACTGTGTAGCCGAATTCGGAACTAGTTCTTCCCTTAGGAATTCTAAATATCCAGCACCATTGAGGTTTCCTTGGAAGAAAATTGGCCCTATTACTAGATCACCAACAGTCCCTGCCAAAACATTGACATTTTCTTGATGTTGAGTGTGGCCTTCCCTCATCCAGTATGGGTTGTTGTATGCCCAATGACAATTTTGACGATTTACCTCGCCATTTAACGTAAACGTTGATTCGTCAGAAAACATGACGTTTTGTACGTTTACCACATTGCTGTCTATTAGATCCATAATTTCTTCGCAAAACTGGAGTCTCCTATTCAGATCATCCTCGGTAAGTTCTTGGAGGATTATCCTTTTACAAGGATGAAATTTCTGGATTTGAAGAATTCTCGTTACTGAAAATTGGCTAATTTCGAATTCTCTACCTATCTGCCTAGTGAGCACATGAGGATTTTCTTGAATAGAGAGGAGTACATTCATTTTGACAACTTCATTGAGGGCACTCTGACGATGGTTATTTGTTTTTTTTTTTTTTAGATGTCCATTTTCCAGAAACAGTTTTTTAATCTTGCTAATGGTACTCCTCGACATGGGTGGTAAATCAATATATTTCTCTCTGAACAAGTGAAAAACTTCATTTTGTGTTCTAGTTCTATCTTCGTAGCCAATCATCATTAAAATTTCAATCTTGTGTATTTCAGTTAAGTATGGCATTTTGTTCGATTTTTCTACAAACGTTGTTTCTTACTAAACTACAAACTAATAAATATCCTCGCTCGATACGATGCTACTCACCTTATTTGATTTCATTTAACTTTTTTGTTTGATATTGGCAACATCAACCCAGTTTGACAACAAATGATAAGCAAATACCTCTCGGCATTCCATTTTTAAACTGCCTCAATTATTTCATTGAGTCGAATCAGATTCCTTCATTTTTCGAATTAATTGATGTTTGTTAAATACCTTTTAAACAACAAAAGAAAATTTGATACTTGGTTCGCATGTGTAACATCATGTACTGTATAGTCATAAAAGAATTAGTATTGTCATTTAAAAAATTAGCTGATGACGTCATATCTCAAATTTAATACATTCTTATAGCATTTTCTTTTTAAAATTAAAAATACTAATCGACCTGTCCGAGCATATTTCCAACAAATAGACTATCTTTGATTTACTAAATTTCTTTCAAGTTAGAAATTCGCATTGTTTGTGTGAAGTAAATGTGACTGAATGATTGGGAGTCTCAACTACTGGAAGCCATTTGTGAGAGTCCCTACTAGTGAGAGTCGTTTATGACGGGGTCATCTAGTGGAAGTCAAAGGTTTTTTAAGGAACGTTTACTAAACACTCCTTCCACATCAGTCTGTTTTGGCGAGGTTGACATTTGATTGAAATCAGTAATTTTTAATACAGCCTATTTTCGTTCCGAACGAAATTTAATTTCAGATTTGTCAGATGACACTTCACGATCTTTTCCAAAATCCAAGGAATAATTCCAAGATAGTCATTTAAAACAACAAATTTAATATATAAAATGCACTAACAGTTTTATTTCATATGTTCTAACTAAATTCTTCTCCTTTTTCACTTGCAGAATGTTTTATCCAAATATACGAGTTTTATACACGAAACACCAGTCCCAAATTGACTCTATGTACGAGATTTATTATCCCATGCACCTAATTTTCCTCCATCCAAAGCCGAAGGCTTTCGCTTCGTAATTCCACGATGCTTAAACATTAAAGTGCCCACATAATCACATCGTCGATTCCCTTCATCATCAAACATAAGCGTTATTAACCGACGTAAAACAAATCTGTATCGCTTCGGTGTTTGTTCGATTTCTCTATCAGAAATTGGTTTGTTTTTTTATGTTTACTCGCCCCGGGTGTGTATACGAATACATCCATTGCTCTCGCTTCTTTTCGGCCGTACGTGCCCCTCGATCTGTTATCAACAGATCGAATCGGACACACACACACACACGCACGCACGCACGCACGCACTCGAGCTCGAACCCTCACACGCGCACCGGCAACCGGCAATTTTCTTCGAAACAACTTCCAGAAGTGGGATGGAGAAAAGGACGATAATAAGTGATATTGGATGTGGCCTTTCTGGATAACGTCGAGGAAAGAGGGGCTTTGCTATATCGATTACATTCTTTTTTAATATTTTATATGCCGTAATACCCCTCCGGGCGGCCGAGGATGTTTTTGTAAACTTCGATGGATTCGACGGTGAGAGCCTTCCGAAATTTTTCTTGCAGGTTTCATATTTTTAGAGTTACCTGTGGTGTTTTGGTAGAAATGTCCTTTAATGTTAAAAATGCTATCCTTAAAAATATCTTTAACATTTTCCGGTAAAATTGCGTTAAATCTGTTCCCTACCCTTTTAAGGGCGCATTTAAGATGTTGAGTGCAATGTAGGCTTGTGCTGCTAATAAATTTAGCGAGAGAAAATCGCTTGTATAAAATACCTCAGTTAATTATCCATCATCATATGTCCCTTAATACAATACACCATTATTTACTAATAATATACACCATTTACTAATAATATAATAATACCCAAAAGTGATGTAATTTAAGGGTTTCCCTAGTTAAGATAGTGTCACGTGCTACGTGAGGGTAGAGGGCTGGTTGCCACAGGGGGTAGAACTTGCTGTGAATAAAACAACAGATCGAAAACAGAAAAGAAGGAAAGGTTTTATTCTCGCCTAAAGCGGAGAACATTTAGGTCAAAGGTACTAAAAGATACAAATAAAAGTAAAAAGAGAAAAAGATTTCGGACACAGCGAACCCTCAGGGCTGGTGCGTAAGAGGCAAGGGTGGCGACTTACATATTACAGGGTTGTTGTTCTGACCTTCGGATTTCCTCGGTGCGAGGCGGGTCAGAGAGCATCTTCGAGGCGGTAAATTTTCTCGGCCTTCTCGTCGCCGGAGTGTCTTCTTTGGTCGACTACTCTTTCTCTCCCCAACTGGCCGTCAGGGCTAACCATCTGAACAACCATTTGGACAACCCTGTCCCCTTCTCGTCCTTTTTCTTTCTATTTACATTCGTATTTTGTTTTATATTCTGCGCGCTTGTTGCTATAGGGCGTGTCGTTTATCCAAACATTTCACATCTTAATAGTCAGCGCGTTTATAAAAGTTTGTATATTTCACCTTGGCCTGAGCTGTGATCTCGTTTCTTCTTTTGTTTGTGAATTGTGGAAATGGCCTCTCACTCACTAAATCCTTTTCTTTGGTGTTACATCATTTTAATGATTAGAAGGAAAAATTCAACATAGAGTTAGAACACATCCCTACCCCCTCCACTACAAAAAATCCAGTATTTTGCATTTTATTTCATTTCTCAGAATCGCATCTATCAAAAAGAAACCTGAAAATTCAGGAATACTGCTAATGTTCTCCCAAGGTACATGGAATTTTTTCATAATTATTGGAGCATCCTAAGGTTTCCTAAAAAAGTTTTGTATTTGCCGAACATATCGTTTTCATGATGGTCACAAGTTAGTACAGGGAAATCTTCACTGTGATAATTTGCTTTGTAGAAAAATACTTTCCTATTTTTTTCTAGTGGTGGGGCACCTCCAAAAACGCAAAGACCGATCTTGTTGTCATTATTGGCATATTTCCAGCATTTTTTCGGAATATTTTATTACAAATTGTCATTTAATGAATGCATGTTTCGTTCTATATATTCAGTCATGGTAAAATCTGCACTGATTTGTGAGAATTTTAACTCACACAAGCCTTTCGCAGACGATTTTTATTACATTTGTAAAAAATTTTGCTCCTATGGCCTATTTGCTGGTTTCGCGCCTTCAAGATATTTTTATGGAGACGCAGGATCTTTAAACTTTATTTAGTTAAGAAATCAAGCTTGCAATAAAGGATAAATAACTTAGTTTACAATGTTAAATAGCGCTGGTAACATATTTTTTAGTGTGATTATTGGAATTCTTGATTATGTTCCAAGTTGATGTTGCCGTTTTAAATTTATTATTAACTGTTTTCAAGGGCGTCCTATCATTTTATTTTCAAAATCGGTATATTTTCAGACGCTTTTTGATCAGAGCCGTCCAAGAAAAATCAATTTCAGTCAGTCTTTCAGTATTTATATTTCAATTGTTCTCTCCCGTCAGAAATCGAACTATATGTAGAAAACCTCGCTTTTAGTCGCTTTTACGATTCGATGTTACGAATATTTCATCACAAACATCTGCAGGATCAAGAAATGTCTAGAAAAGCCTTATGATAAACCTCCATAAAATTCCTCGCACAGATCGTTTTTACTTTTTTCCCTTAAAGATCCTCCCTTCGCGATCAGATCTCCCATAAAACCTCACACTACATAATAATAATAAAATCCTGACGAGACACAGACGATAACAACGCGCCTGCCGATGTCTATCAAATATCTCCTTGCGTCCATCGATGCGTGAAGACCCAGAACGTACGTACACACGCATACGCTCTTCATTTTCCTTCGCCTTCGTCCTCTAACCGCCAATTTTCCGCGTCGATAAGGATCTCTAACCGTCGATGTCGGCGTCCTCGGCGTCCCGCCGCTTATCTCCGGCTGGAATGGACTCTAGCCGGGATTATGTACGCTAAGACGGATTTTATCACTTGTTCCTGTGCGCAGATAATTTAACGTCGACGTATCTGATACAAATTAGGGCCGTAAAAACGGCAGTTAAGGCTGCGAGCTAGAGGAAGCGAGCAAATAATCTTAAATGCTTATATGTGCGCTTTTAAGTATCGTTCATTCACCGCGGTCGGTTTTATTATCCGATTCGCGGTAATAAAATTGGTTGGGAGTTACGGCTCTCTGGTAATTTTAATCTCGCGGTTTATTGCACCTTGGCAGCGAGATAAGGAAGACATCTTTTTCTTTTTCTCGTATGGTCTGAAGGGAACCTATTGGCTGTATAAACCAAATACAGGGCACATATAATTCGTCGTGTTTTATTCGCGACTCGAATTGTGGTACGCGTTACCCGGACCCCGTTTGTAAAAGATTATAAACGAAGAAAATGAAGCGGCTTAAAAATTGTTACCTGCTCGTAGTGACAGGGTATTTACATATATTAAGTGGTCCGTACTTGGAATACTTCAAGAACTTATAAACTTGGAAAGAACTTACTCTCATTGATGAGTCGTGGTGTAAATTTAAATTACATAATTGCGAGGTAAAATTGTCTTTACGGTGGGTAAGATAGGGACTGAAAATATTTTTAAATGGTGTATTAAAATAAATTCATTTTACTCTGATCTTGACAAGTGTTCGTTTCACAATTTTTAAAATGTGGAGGCTTTGATTATACAGGGAACTTGACATAAATCAATAAGCAGGTTCAGATAAAGACATAGCATAGGATCGGGATATGAAGTATAGCGAAGGAGTAGAATTAGGTGAGGAAGATTTGGAAGAAATCGACGACATAGTACCTGCATAGCAATGGCCTAGACACACACCATTGCAAAAAAGAGACAAGATGATTTTTAATTTTTTCATGGCGTGGAAGAGATTAATTTGTCTGTGATCATTTAAAAATTCCGGTACGGTCCAAAAATCCCAGTTGACCATTCGAAACTATCTCCTAATCGGCAATAAAGCACTTCACCTTTCCCCATTCAACAGATAATTTATGACCTTTTATTGGAGTGTGTTGTACCAAGTTTACTGTAATTTTTTCTTAAATAAAATGTGACGTACAATAAATTAAATATTGTATAGTTAAAATTTAGGTGATAATTACAATATAATCTTGTGTCATTCATGATGTCCTGTCTAATCAATCTATGATTGTTCCATTCATTACGCCATTCGCCAGCGATATTAAATTGCTTTCCAGGAGTTTTTGGCCTAGTTTCCAGGCTGGTTTTCTGGACTTCAACCTATTTATGCTTTTGCTGTCTTGGTGGATTGGTAGGATATCTATGGTAGTGTTCTTTGACCAGTTGACTGGTCAATGGGTGCAAAGTCTTATGAATTTTCTGGGCTGTATAGACTGTATAGACACGTCTATTAGTCCGCATTCTTTACAGCACTGTATTTTTTTGCCAATCTATTATGCCAAAAACGATTTTATTGATCCAACCTTTTTCGAAATAAAGGGGATAATCTGGCTTAATACTTAAGTCAGGTCACCCCCACCTATATCTCCGGATCCAATGAAGATACAAACATCTACCAAACGTCATATTTTATCGATTGTTTATTGCTGACGATATAGGTAAACTGCGATTTCCCAAAATTAACCCTTCAACCCCTAACGGATTTCTCACCCCCAGAAATATTTCGGAAGACATTTTCTTTGCAAACCAAAGCATGGATCCATTCAATACGGTGAACTATACTTGCCGGTTCGTCAAATATACATTTTCAAATACAAATTAAAATACAGAACCTTAAGATAAGTAAAATTTTCAGTAATTATGCAAAGCCAAATAGGCAACGTCGAAGAGGAAAATCGAATCACTTAGACGAATGCACATTTTTCTGTGGAATTAATATTTTCTGAAATGAGCCTAGAATATGTTTCTTTATATTTCCTAATCGAGAAGAAGAAGAGAGTGGCAATCATGTTTCTGAAGCTTTGTTTACAAAGGCTACTTTTAACATTAATATCAATTTTATTTTAACACACAAGTCGGCAACAAAAGACAAGAAAGTTATTTTATTCTTTTTTGATTTTTTATTCCTAATGAACCGACAAGTTTTGCTTACAGATTTGAATGGATTTAAGAAAAAATTAATTATGGCAGCGAAAATAGTCGTATATTAACAAATTACTGAAGACTGTAATCGAGACTTCAATAATGCAAAATGGAAACTTTAAATTTGCCAATAATGATTTGATTTCACATCATTTATAGACAATATTAAAAGGAAAATGCTTCCATAGATGTAATGTTTTATTATGACTTTTTAGATCAATTTATATGACAGTAATAAAATGCTTCCTAATAATCAAATAATCGAATCGCTTACCTAAACCTCTTACAGTTGCCACCATTATAATCTTTCAAATAAAGAGAAGTTTATATGATTAATATTCGGAATATAAAAAATGTACCAATGTGATTAATTTTCAAAAAACTTTTTTTTATCTATTTTGGAATAAACAAGTTTGTTTGCTGGAATTGATTGAATTTGATTGTTTTACGTTGAATTGTAAGATTGTTAGATCATTTTATGATATTGGTTAATGACCCTATTCACAACGTTGAAAACATACTCATCCGATCTACGGTCATAATATACAAAAAACAAATCGAGTTTAGAAAATCTTTTTCTAATCGACTCAAACGTACTCAAAAATAAATAAAATCATATAAAAAACATTAAAAGTTTTTTACAGTAATAAAAAAGGATAAATTAAAATATATCTTGCTAAGGTTCGGCTTCCGTAGCCTCAAGCTTACATAAAAAAACACTTCAAAACGCTCTAAAAAATTTAAATGAAACACGACGTTTAATAAATTTTTCCATCTTCATTGGTTCCGGAGATATAGGTGTGGGTGACCTGACTTGAGTATTAAGACAGATTATCCTCTATATCTAGGAAAGTTGTGAGCAATAAAATCGTTTTTGGCGTAATACATTAGCAATAAAGTATAATGCTTAAAGAAAGCGGACTTATGAAACGGATCCCTGGGGAACCCCGGCCTCTAACCTCCTTGTCGTCGATCTCTTGTCTTGCTGCCTAATCCTGAAAATTCTGTCCTGTGGGTAGTCCTAAATCATTTATGCTGTCACCATCTTGAGTCCTATTTCGTCCACTTTCGCTATCAGCCCGTTGTACCAAATCCTGTCAAATGCAATCTCCACGTCGAATAGTACTGCAGGTCTTCCTCTTCTCGTTGGTGTCTTTCATTGCCTCCTTCTTCATCTTCAGTGCCAGCTGCTCCGTCGAGTGTCCTTCTCTGAATCCGCATTGTTCGTCCAGTATGATCCTCAGCCTTTCATCTTCTATCTTGATGCGCTGTAAGAGAATTAATTCCATGAGTTTACCTTGGTTAATAAGCAGACTTATCGGCCGGTAATTCTGAGGGAATTCCCGGTCCTTGTCGAGTTTTGCGAACATAATGATGTCCGCCGGCTTCCATGTTCGTTGGTAGATCCCTTTCTTCATGGCCGCGTTATAGATTTCCTGGATCCTCTTCCTCGCTTCTTCGGGTAGCTCCTGATCATCCTGTTCGTGATTCCGTCCGGTCCTGGTGCTTCCTTCGTTGATAGTCTTCTTATGATTTCTTCCATCGAAGTTGTAGGTCCTCTTCGTTCTTCTTTTTTCTGATTCTTGCCGCTCTTCTGGCAATTTCTTCTTCGAAGTCGAAGTCAGGTCTTCATTGATCCTCAATTGCTCTTCCATCGTGTACGCCTCCACTTTCTCTTCGCCCCTCAAACATATGCCATTTTTGCTGTAGAGCTGCTTTGTGTTGTGACTTTTTCTCTCTTTAGTTTCTTCATAATCTTCCAGTGTGCTCCTGTGCCTTCGTCCAGTTCGTTCCATCTGTCGCTTCGGTGTTCTGCTAAATGACCCCTTCTCGCCTTGCCTCTTGTATTTTGTGTTGTGTTCTCCGCGCTTGTCGGTATATGACGTGTCGTTAATCCAAACATTTCGCGCCTTGATAGTCAGCGCGTTTACAAAAGTTTGTATACTATACCTTGGCCTGAGCCGTGATGTCGTTTCTTGTTTTGTTGGTGAGTTGTGGAAATTTCGTAATCGTGACAATATAAGACCAGAAGAAGGTATTCGGTGTCTCATTTTGCAGGGTTTTAACGAATGTAAATACAGGCAATAGAATAAAATGCTTGGTGGGATGTTACACGATTTGGTCAAGAGAAGTATTGAAAGTAGCGCCGCTATCGGAGGGTTAGAGAAGCATCAGCTTAAACGGTTTGGAAATGTCGTAAGAATGAAATACGAAGTAGCTTCAGCCCAGTCATGATGCTCAAATCTTTGAAACACAGAACACTTACCAAAGTTCAAAGCAACATGATTAGAAGGTAAAGACGCGTTCAAGTAGTTTCAAATTGGAGAAGGTTTGAAACACTTGAACTAGTCTTGCTTGAACAACACTAAATCGTATTGAATGGATTTTCTTCAATTTCGTCAGCACATCGCGTGGTAAAGACCCCCGAAAGGCTCTCCCGCCGAGGAAAGCAAGCGCAGCTTGCGAGATCGCGTGACGATCATAAGTCCCAACGATAATTACACTCGTAAATTATAGAGCGTCCATTTCAGCGTTACTCTATAATTTCGAAGGCGTAAATCACCGAGAGTGAGGGAACTTCGCTCGGCAGAATAACCGCTACCGTTTAGAAGATCGTAATCTGTGTCGCTGTTGTTGCCGTAGGAATAGATGGATCTTCGATGTTCTGCCCGCTCTCGGGCTCCATCTTTCCCTCCGAGGTAAATCTCGAAGATGTTGAGATAGTGTGCAACAGGAAAATGGAAAAAATGTCGTTAGCTCTGCGTCATTTACTGCGACTTTTATGGAAGAAGTGCGTTTAAATAGATTACGTTCGTCTGGTGATGCGTAATAACGGTCGTTACCGTCGTTGCGATTATTAATTATCCGTTATACGTGTACTTTCCTTACTAAGTCCACCACGATAACGATGATCGCAACGATAAGGTCGAATTCGCCATTACATCACATGTAATGAATAAAATAAAGTGTCGAGAATCCACCATATCTACAGATTTCGGTCTTCCAGTAGTAGTCCAGTCCATTTGTATTTGACTACACTGATAATAATGTAAATTTCTCTGATAACAATGATACATTTTATTATTTGAGTGGTATAGCTGAAATATAAAAGTTTGGATTGGTAGACGTTATAAAATTAATTTGATTTTAAATTTCAAATTTTTATCTTAAAATTAGGACAATTATAATCGTAAATGATACTAATAACTGTCACATGATATCAGAAATTAACGAAATACGATTATTAGATGGAAAAAAAATGAACCCGGAACGAAGAAAAAGTGAAGGAAGCCGATGGGACATTCCATGCCAACTGAGCAGTCGATCCCACGTCACCCTCTCGGATTTGCCTCAAAATTGGTACATCGATTAGTACCATTGAAAAAAGCATGTTCCTAAATTTTCAGCTCAAATGGTCACTCCCAGCGCCCTGGGGCTCATTTTTAAATTTTCAGGCATTTTTTTACCTCTAAGTGCCCGAAATCGGTTTTTGGCGTACTAACCAGGTATTTTGACGTGAAAAATGACCAAAAGTACATAGGAGATGCCAAATTTCCTGTAGAACACGATCCCGTAGTCCGTTTGTCGATATCTAGCAAGGGAAGCTCAGAAAACGCGAAAAACTGCTTTTTTTTTTTTAAAAATTGAATTGCTTCAAGACGTACGCTTCAAATCGTCTAAAAATTTAGGAAAAGACATTTTTTTTAATTTAGGAAAATTTAGGAAAGAAAAAATGGGGATGTGCAGCGGCGCCAATGATTGTAATGTAGAGTTTCTTGTTTCTTACTGTGATTTTCATGTCTTAGATTATATACTATATATATATATATATATATATATATATATATATATACAAATAATAAAGCCAAGCTGTAGAAAATGTAAACTTCATCAAAAATCAAAAAAATACGAAAAATATATGGGTAAATAATAATTTTTTCATTTTCTAACCCACTGAGAGAAATTTCTGTGTTTGTAAAGACTGAGAAAGAAGGAAAACACCTTCAGAGAGATAAAAATCCAACTAATATCCAACTGAATAGGACTAATGCATGGATTATAATGAATAAATCACCGAAAATCCCCTCTAAAATGCGTAAAACGCCTGTAACTTTTTTTTATATATAATGATCACTGCCCGCGTATAGACATTCGAAAGATCAACTATCAAAGAGTCTTTTCCTAAATGTTGAGACGATTTGAAGCGTACGTCTTGAAGCAATTCGATTTTTGAAAAAAAGCAGTTTTTCGCGTTTTCTGAGCTCCCCTTGCTAGATATCGACAAACGGACTACGAGATCGTGTTCTACGGGAAATTTGGCGTCTCCTATGTACTTCTGGTCATTTTTCACGTCAAAATAGCTTGTTAGTACGCCAAAAACCGACTTCGGGCACTTAGAGGTCAAAAAATGCCTGAAAACTTAAAAATGAGCCCCAGGGCGCTGCGAGTGACAATTTGAGCTGAAAATTTTGGAACATGCTTTTTTCAATGGTACTAATCGATGTACCAATTTTGAGCCAAATCCGGGAGGGTGACGTGGGATCGACTGCTCAGTTGGCATGGAATACCCCCGAAGAAAAATGGGAAATTTAGAATTCTGTATCTCGCTCAATTTTCATCGCAGATACTTTTACGACTCGTCATTGTGTCGGAAATATTATAAGTTAGTTAGCAAAGTTAGAGGTAAAAATATGAAAAAAAAACAAGTTTCCATTTTGTCGCTTTTTTGGTATGGTTTTTGAATTTATTTCAACAAAAATTTAAAAATTTTATCTTTATAAAGTGCCACTTTGATAGTGAATTCAAATTGTACAAAAAAGTTCCTTACAATTTTAACTAAAAATTTGTAGTTTTTGAGTTATAGCCGAAAAACCAGAAAGTGGTAAAACTCTCAAAAACACACCCCTAAATTTAATTGCACTCCGCGGTTTTACCTTCTTTATAGACCAACTGAACATATGAAACGATAAAATTGCTTGAACATCTTAATTCCTTTTACCCCTGCTTTTTTGCCTATATAGCTTATAAAATCTGTGACCATCAATATAAATAATTTACGTTCTAAGGATCAATATAGTTTCGTTTGTATGGAAGCTTAATACGACTTGATTTTTTTTTGTTTTACTTAAAGTAAGCGACAAGTGTTTCAAATGTGGGTTCAAGTTACTTTTTAAAGTATTAGTTAGTAAATTTTTAATTTCAGACGTTCTTCAGCAGCCTTCAGGAATACGGAGAACTGAGTGGATGGAAAATTTTCTGCGACGGCCCATTTGATTTTTTGGTAAGTAATGGAACTTAAGAGAAACATTTTTTCACAAAATCCCCATTTAATCCTTTTTAAACGATAATTTCCAAAAAAAGATGTTTTTTCCGAGGAAAGTTAACCACGTAAGTTTTAGTGCCTGTAAATAGAAGGAAATGAGCTATGGTAGAAAATCTATGCAATTTTCTGAAATGGTCCTAATGAAGAATATTAATTTTCGAACCATTTCTCAAACCAAATTAACGTTTTTAATATCTATTGAGCCTAACATTTGCCGAGTAGGTACTTAAAAAATTAAGAAAAATCAAAATTCCAGCTTTCTCGTAGAAAAAAATCTATAATGCACTGAACGTATATTTCACATTTTGGCGATAGACAAGTATTGATCCTCTTAAGCCTTATAAACAGACAAATTAACAGCATGTAAGATTTACTACAAATAACGTTAGAATAAATGGGTTCTTAAAAACCTTTTTTCTTTTCTTTCGTTAAAATATTAAATGTGTGGTTATGGCAAGAAAATTATAACTCTTGTTCAGTTATATTAGTGACTGGTGAAAGATAATGTCATTCAGCTTTATATACAGGATGTCCCCGAAAAGACAAAACTCCACCATAAATTCGTTCCATTTTACCTTAGTATAAAAGTGGATAGGTACGGAGATACAGGGCGTCAAAGCTTTTATTTAATTTATTTTCTTGCATATTTAATGAGAGAAACATTACAAATTCACAAAAATTGGTTTTTTAGAGTGAAAAATTTAAATATGGCAGATTTTACGTATGGTGTAGAGGGCGCCACATACTGCGCGAAATTCTTATTCAAATTGTCGTGCTTTTTTTTGCCGTTCACTGTGCATTACCATAGTATGGTAGTAATTGTTTATCTAAGTATTACGCTCAAAAAAGCTATACTTTATTTATGTCACTAAGTGCAACCGTTTGCTAGAAAAACACGTTTATCTAATATGATGTAGTTTGTCGCCACTTAGGTACCGCGGTTATCATGAAGCACTTTTTGCCATTCACTGTATATGTCATTTAAATGGCAACGATTGCTCGTCTTAGTTCTGAGCCAAAAAATGTTATTGTATTAAAGTTAGTTATTAAAAGAACGTTATTAAAGATATGTGTTAATCTCTCCAAAAAACAAGTTGCTTTAACTGATTTATAAAACTAATTTAACTGTTTGTATACTAATTTATATGCTTTTTGCACCAGTAGGTAGAGCGAGCATAGTTTGATAAACTTTCTTTCCTAACAACGGTGATTAAAGGCATACCCAGTTTAGAATCTGTTTTACTATTCAATACAATTCAAAAGTACGAAATTTATTTTACCTTCTTGGCACTTTTGGGATTTTGCATTGTTTGAAGAAACTCCCGTTTTGTGTGTTTTTAAAATCTCTTCTGTATATTACAATAAAGTCTCTTTTTGTGGACATCCCTACAATACAGACACTTCAATCACTTTGCGATAAGATTTTAACTAAAGATCACTTCCCTAATCAGGACACTCTCTAATCTAGTAAAGGAGAAGCTGTTCTCTTTAAATGGTTGATATTTGATTTGGCTGATATGGAATTTTTCCATGCTCTCTGCAAGGCAAATCTAGAACCATATCAAATTTACAGTGTCTATCTATTTAGCTAGAAAACTATCTAAATTACCTAGTTTATAACGCCAGGAGCAATCTTTTTTCAAAATAATAACACTTCAAGTTGCTGCTGCCAATAATCTAACTGTAAATGATCAAATAAAATCAAAGTGAAATAAATTCTTAGACTACTCCATAGGTGACGTTAGGTACTGCAATCAGCATGCAGTGTCATTGAAGTAGTAATTAAGGCAAGGAGTAGAACAAAATTTCAAAGTTTATTTTCAATAATTATTTAGGAACACCTTTAGCAAATGTGCAAAGTGACCGTCGTTTGCATGGGTGTAAAGATTAGCACGATGTAGAAAATTAAACTATACTTTTGCATCATTTCCACATCTTGCCTTAAACTGTTCACCAAATCTTCAAAGCGTCTCCATAACTCCTCCTCGCTATTTAAGCGCCTGGAGTGAACCATTGATTTTACCGTACCCCATCAAAAGTAATCAAAGGGCGTTAAATCTGGTGAACGAGGTGGCGAATTCGCAGGAGCGTTAACACCTCTACATATCCACATACTTGGATACTGTTGGTTCAAGTGGTTGCGAACATTAGCGTGAAATGAGGAGGTGATCGATCATGCATAAACAACATGTCCCGGCGAAGGGCTAAAGGAAGACTATCCAGTGATTCTGGCAATATTATTAGAAGAAATTCTAAATAATTTGCACCATTCAAGATACAAGGTGGAATGACGGGACCGACTATGTAATTGTCTATTATTCTGGCCCAAAGATTAATTTTGACATGTTCATTATGCAGGTTTGTTACACTACTTCTTGTAAAACGAGCCTCATCAGAGAATAAAATTTTTGTTGCGAAATCAATATTCTGGGCTTTTTGTTCGGTAACAAATTGACAAAAGGAGGTAATCAACATCTCCTGGTGACAGATCTCGTTTTGAAAGTGATAGGGATGAAGTTGTTGCTCCTTTAAAACGCGGTTGGTCACCTTCTTACTCACTCCTAATTCCAAACCCAAGCGTCTCGTACTTGTTGGATCTTCTGTCACTTGTACCAAAATTTCTTCCACCACATGAAGTGTGTTTACAATGCGTCAGCGTCCATAATCAGCAGTTAACCGAGCAAAGTTTCACGAAGACGCCTTTGGACAGCTAGGAACGTTTGATGGCTTGGTATTTGTCAATTTAGAAACCTCACTCTGTATACTCCAACACTTTCGCGAGCATTACCTTGGCCAAAACCCAAACACTAACAACTTGTTAGTCATTTCGGCATTACTGTAAGCTACAGCCGTATTAAGCAGATCTAGATCTAATCTTGTGTAAAAGTTTCAACTTTCCACACTTGTTTAATAAACAACTATTTTATTTTGAAAGTATTGCTTTTCTTAGATACCACTGCATTTGTTTTTGTTCTTCTAGCACGGAAAAAAGTTAGGACCATTTGCAAGTGCTTCATGATAACCGCGGTACTAACGAGGCAACAAATTTTTATATAATATTAGTCAAACGTGTTTTTCTAGTAAACGGATGCACCTAGTGACATAAACAAAGTATAGCTTTTTTGAGCGCAATAACTAGATAAGCGATTACTACCATATTAAAAGAATGTACAGTGAACAGCATTAAAAACAGGAGGGTTTAGTAAGAATTTCGCGCAGTACGTGGCGCCCTCGACACCATACTGTTACGTTCTCGGGTTCTTAATTATTTAATAACACTAACTATGATTAATCTAATTCATTTATGTAGATTTATTTGCTAGTGTGTCGGTTTCGTAACACGTGCGTTCGAATCACTCCCCGCTTATCTCTCGGTCGCCTTTTTATATTCTAACGGTGCCCCTCCAGACAGTTACTAACACTATGCGGACTCGATCTAATTCATTTACATAGATTTATTTGCGTGTGTCGATTTCGGAACACGTACGTTCGAATCACTCCCCGCTTATCTCTCGGTCGGCTTTTTATATTCTAACCGTGCCGCTCCAGATAGTTCGAGATGCTTCTCAAGCTCATTAAATGACTTCTCAGAATTCGCTGGTGCCGCTTCGTCTGCACAACCTTCTCGAACCTTTCATTGACTTCGACGACGAGGGGAATTCGTTATAACACATAACATCTGATGCCATATTTAAATGTGTCATCCTAGAAAAAAGCCCACATAAAAATTTTTGTGAATTTATCATGTTTCTCTCAATGAATATGCAAGAAAATTTAGAATACAATAAAAATTTTGTCGCCCTATATCTCCGCATCTGTCAACCTTTCTACTGAGGTAAGATGTAGGGAATTGATCTATTTTTACGTGAAGAATTTATGGTACAGTTTTATACACAACTTTCGGGGCTACCCTGTATATGTGTAAAGATTTGATCTAAAATGCACATGTATTTGCAATAACTGCAATAAACAGAGCTATAGTAATAACTGATCTATTGCTCTAGCATCAATTATATTTAACGTATAATGGAATTAAATAATGTGCTGTGATTATTCATTAAAGGCTATTCCGTGGTTAAAGATTTAATTTTGATTTTATTGTAGAATTATTTACACATATAATAAATTTGTTCTAAAGTAAGTTCTGAATTAAGCCATATGACTTATGTTGGTTGAGTGAGTAGACCATGGACGACGGACCATGAGACCTCCAACCTACGATAAAATTGTCAAATCATGACGACTCCTCAGTTGTCTTCTTTCACTTGTTTGAAAACATATTCAGGTTTGGTTATTGAAAATTTTCTTCAACAAATTCGCTCTAGGAAATTAGATTTTGAGTACTCCCTCACCAAGTGCTCGTGAAATTTACTACAATGATTGTCAATTTTCCGTCTTCCTTGTATAATTTATCGCTGGATGCAGCCCTGTTCTCTTCGCAGTTAAATGGAATGTTGTCACTGGAGTCCGCCCCACTTCTTGTACATAGTGTCTGGTATAAGCGCTAAACCAGAGAGGAGAAAAAGAAGAGGTTCGATTTACATTTTCCTCTCTTTTTCGGACACACACCGGTTACTTACCTGTATATATATACCTGTATATGTATGTGTTTATATATCCCTGGAGAAGACTAAAGACGCGACGATGAAGAAGAGTCAACCGGATGTTAAAAAGCTTAATGTGGCAGGTGCTTAGTTACGATTATGCCTTTAATTTCGAGGGGGGCCACTGACTCACTGTCGGATTTGTACGGTCCTCTTTTCTGTTCCGATGATTATCATCATCTTTGTCAATTAATTTAAGAGGATGGGATGCGGTGAAATTTGCGGTGAAGACCTGCGCTCGGCTGCCATGGACGAAAAGAATGAAGACTTTCCTTTAGATTATTTTCCTGAGGCTGTACTCAAAAACTTACACGTTTTATAGGGGGAATCTTAATAATGAGTCAATTAGATGGTAATTTCATTCGAATGAAGAAGTCACTGTTGGCTAATATTGCCTTCGTGTTGTGTATATGCAGAGATGCCTTTTAAGTTGAAGTTATTCTATTTTGTTGAGGAAATTAGCATTTTCGGCCTTATCATTAGCATTATAGTCCAGTTACTAAAGGTTTTTGCCCCTGAATTCCTTATAACTCAACCGATTGACGTGAAATTTTGACTGAAGGTGAGGAATGCCTCAAGAGACAAAAGTTATGATTTAATGACCAAGTGTGCTTTTACCCTGGAGGTGGTTCCTTACAGTGACTTCTTGGGGGTGAAGGTTTTTACACTAAAAATAGTCACAGAAAAAGACAGATGAGTCAATTTAAGCGATAAATGTTAGAGGAAGTTTTTTTGGTAAATCAACACTCTCCGAGTAATTCGCGATTGAAAATGTTGATTTTTGACTTAGGAAATGCATATTTTCGGAGTTTTTGCAAACAACACTAAAACCGTTGGTTTTAGCGAAAAAGTCATAATGAACAAAAAGAAAGATGATCAAATAACAAATCGAACTCCTTTTTTTTGTTATTTTAAAACGCATATAAACCAAGTTGTGATTTTTTTTTAGATTAACAATATGTTAGCTAGACCTAATACAACATTTGAACCATTCAACGTTAAATTGAACCAAAACTTACCTTTCTTAAAGTACTTAAAAACCTTTAGAATGAGTCTTTGTGAAAATATTTTGCATCAAAATTAACGGAAATTGGGTATAATAACGTGTGGTTTCATTTTTGGAAGAAAAAAATAACTAAAAAAATTAGTACCTCGACGGCAAAATTTACAAAAGGTCTTTATTTATGTTCTAACAATGTGTTCTGAATATTTGACTGGCTTAAAAAGCGGGATTTCAAAAAAACTTGATTTTTGAAAAAAGTAGAATTTTTCAAAATTTTGAAACAAATTGTTTTTTAGGTTATAACTCAAATTCTAAAGAGAATAAGAAATAAATGCAATAGTGATAAAATTGAGTTGTTTTTGTTGAACATTTTGCATTTTTACATTTCTCTAAGGTTAATAGTAAGCGAGATATCGCCACTTTAAATTATCATATGAGAGAGAACACACTTTCCGTGCCTTTTAAACCGTTAAAACTTAATAATAAAGTGCTTAAAAAATTCAACTCCATAGGTCTACAGCCACTTGAATTCCTTGCACAATGAGCTTTGGTGCGATTAAAAATCCTAAAAATTAAGAATGTTATCGTTAAAAAACTAAACGCGTGTTCAGGTGAGAACATTAGAATAGTCCCCACTCCCTAGAATAGTTACACTTAAAAATATCTTCAAAATGTTTTTCAGCAACTTAGAATGATTAAATATCACCAATTTGGACAAAAAATTTGGAATCAGATTCTACGTACCCTCTACTTCGAAGTTAACCCTGTGTTGTGGGTTGATTTTTATTTTTAGGGGCTAAAACTACCACTACTTGAAAACAACTTTAGAACTGTAGGTTCGAGCTTGTAATCGAAAGCAATAAACATCAGATGACATTCTGAGGGCTAAATTATTTATTATAATTGAAAAGTTTTAACCCCTAAATGTCTTCCTCTGTGACAATAATTATTAAAAATTAATTTGGAAAATTTTACTCAGCAACTTGAAATGACTTAATCATATAGCGATGATGAATTAATATTTCTTTACTCTTTTAATTTCTTGATCGTTCGTTTATAAGCTTCGGCCCTTATTAAAACTACCCCTTGCAAAGAAAAACAAAAAACTTTTATATATATATATATATATATATATATATATGTGTATGTGTGTGTGTGTGTGTGTGTAAGTAAGCTGTGCCTAAAATATAGCTGTAATTTGTATTCATCGATGCTTCAATATATGTGTTCTGACATCAGGAAAAATGTGATCACTTTTTTACCCATAACTCGCTTACTTTTTAAGCTATGAAGTCCTTCAAAAAAAAAAAAGTTTGTAGGCATTTTTGAAGGCTGTAGGCTCATATAAAATAAATTTTTTTCAGCCGTTATTCTTGAAAGGGTTTGAGCTGAAAATGCTTGACAAAGTTACTTTTTAGGAACATATGCAAACATAGGCAATTTTTATCCTACAGAAGAAGAAAAAATTAAATTTTTGGAAAAGCACAACCTACAATTTTGTACTCTACAAAATTTTGTATATCATTAACAGTTTTTGAGATATTTTCAAGAAAAGGCATTTTATTGCAAAATTATAAAGATGTCCACGTAAAGCTCAATTTTTTTCAAAACTAAGCACTTTAAACCGGTCAAACTTCTAGAGCATATTAAAAGCACATAAATAAAGTCAATTGTAAAGTGGTAACAATTAGTTTCAATTGAAGTGGTATTTAGGGGGTGATTTTCACATTTGTTTTCGTCGAAAAAAATAGGAACTAACTTTATTTAGGTCAGAACTCGTTTACTTTTGATGGTACGGACTTTTGTAAAATACTAGAATGAAGGGTTTTTCAAGCATTTTAAAAAAGGTCTAATGAGTTTTCCCAGAAAAATACATTGTTCTTTGGTTATTTCACGTTGAAACTCAATTTTAACTTTTGACGAATAAGAACTAACTTTCAACATGCTATTACTTCGTTTATATTAAGTCTGCAAACACTATAATCCCTCCGCTGCTCTTATTTTTTCATTAGTTATATTTTTGATAAAAATAATATTTCCATAAAATACATACTTTTTGAGTTATTCGTTAAAAACCATCTGAAAACGTGGTTTTTTTTTGTTAAAAAATTGACACTTTCACTCGCGAATAAGTCGAAAAGTATTTATTTTCAGAGAAAAACCATTATAAAACGAAAGTTGCTTAAAATTAGTCAATTTATCCATTCCCGGAGTTTTTTCAATGTAACATTTTTCACCCCCGAGAAGGGGTGCATCCACCCCCAGGGAAAAATCAACCCCCGGCACGGGGTCAACTTTGAAGTAGAGCGTAAGTAGAACATAAATTCAGATTTTTATACAAATCGGTGATATTTAATCATTCTGGATATTTTGAAGAGATTTTCTTAATTATAGCTATTCTAGGGGGTGGCTTTTAGGGGTCTAAACTGTTCAATAAATCATAAATTATGTTTCATAATGTCAACTGACGTTCATTCAACTTATTTAAAGATGATTTGTCCATTACATGTTCGAATTTACAATTCTAAAATTATTTTCGAATAAGGGTAGTTTTCACCCCTAAAAAATAGAAAGCAACCATCGGGGTCAGTTTTGATGTAGAGGGTAAGTGTAATCAAAATCCAAATTTTTATGACAAATCGGTGCTGCTTAGTAAAACTATACGGGAAAATGGTCATTGACTGGATTATATGGGATGGAAACATGGACAATGAAGGAAATAGAAATGCGTGGACTTAAGAGTTTTGAAATGTGGACATATCGTCGAATCCTGAGGGTAATCATGCGTAGATAAAATTACTAATGCCACGGTATTAACGAAAATGAAAATAGAAAAGAAGTGTTGTTATATGTCAAGAAAAGAAAATTGCACAGGGCCACGTAATCAGGAGAGAGAGATATAGTGGAGTCAAACTAGCATGAAAATACTAAAATCCTGTAAGTTTTCCGGGAGAAGTCGGATCGACATGCGGTTTTTTTTAAAATCTTCCAAAAATTTATCCTTAACAAAAGGTACATCTAACCTGTTTACGCTCGGACATTTATAATTATTTATTTAACAAATTGGACAATTTTATCAGTGTTGACGAGAATATAAAAAATATGACTGTCCGTTCAACAAAAAGGGCTGAAAAAATTTCTCTCGCGGGTTTTCAAGGTCGCTCATTATTTTGTTGTTGTCGAAGCTATTGTTTATTGTTCTATTGTTGTAAACTGGCTAATTAACAAATTGTTAACTCTGCTGCCCGAATCATTAGAGGATTCAATTTTTTTTTCAAGAACTGTATGTCCCCATGGAGAAGTATCCCCCAATTTTATGGCAAATAAAATTGTTTATTGTTCAATTGTTGCAAACTGGTTAATTAACAAATGGATTAATCTGCTCCCCAAATTATTAGAGGATTCGATTTTTTTTTTTTCAAAAACTCTAGATCCTCCTGGAGAAGCATGCCTCAATGTTATGACACATAAAATTGTTTATTATTCAATTGTTGCAAACTGGCTAATAACAATTTTATGTGCCATAACTTTGGGGCATGCTTCTCTACGGGGACTCTGAGTTTCTGAAAAAAAAATCGAATGCTTTCACGATCTGGCAAGCGGAGTTAACAATTTGTTATTTAACCAGTTTGCAACAATTGAACAATAAACAATTTGATTTGTCATAACTTTGGGGGCATGCCTCTCCACGGGACCTAGAGTTCTTGGAAAAAAATCGAGTCCTCAAATGATTTGGGGAGCAGAGTTATCAATTTGTTAATCAGCCAGTTAACAACAATTGAACAATAAACAATAGTTTTGACATCGACAAGATAATGAGCCACCTCGGAAACCCGCGAGAGAAAATTTTCCAGGCCTTTTTGTTGAAGGAACAGCCATATTTTTTACACTCTCATCAACACCCTGATAAAATTGTCCAATTTGTTTAATAAATAATTATTAATATCCGAGCATAAACAGGTTAGATGTACCTTTTGTTATAGATAATTTTTAGAAAATTTAAAAAAAGACCGCGTGTCGATCCGATTTCTCCCGGAAAACTTACAGGTATAGTGCTAGTTTGACCCCAGTAATATCACTTGCTTCTAGTCATCCTAGAGGGGGAGATTTTGGAAAAAAGTACGGTAGGAAGAAGACGAAATTCGTGATTAAAAAACTTATGAGTTTGGTACAATTGCTCAAACAAGCAAGTACTTATGTTTAGTAAATGTGGCCTTTAGGTCTTTAACCCTTGTAATTCGATGCCCTTCGAGGTATAGTGCCAGGGGAGTGGTTGTTTAGGGTTAATCGATATTTGCGTATGAAACAACGTTTAAATCGACGATTTCAAAAATTAAGGTTGCTATGATGAATGCCAACCTTCGGAATGAAGGCGGCACCTGAAGAAGGAGAAAGGAATCTTCCGTCGATCCTGTTTAAGGATGATTTAATACTTAGGAGTGGAGGAATTGCTGGAGTAGAAGGTAACAAGCGGTACGAATTTCTGCTAATCGGCCTCGACAGGGTGGCACAAGCGATGTTGTGGTAAAATGGAAACAAAAGCACCTAAAAGGACGTGATCAGGGGCAAAAGTAAATTTGTGCCCGCATTATGGGATTGACAGGGAAAAATAAATTTGCCGATCTTCATAATATCCGTACCGTTTGCCTTCGGTTCGAGAGCCTGCGTACAGCGAAAACGTGGCACGGCCCACGGATACCGGTGAGGCCGTTTCGTCCCTGTTTTCGGTGCTTGACCCACGCCGTACGCTCGCTCTCTCGCGCAAGAACGAGCTTCGCCGAGCCTACGCTAACACGGATTCAGTACTCGGCACGGGTACTGCTAAAGCGGGCGTCTTCTCTCCTCTCCTCGGTAGGTACGTTTCGCCAAGACAGAAAAGACAGAGAGAGAGAGAGACTGGAAAAATGCCGAAAAGTGTCCCGGCCGTGAGGCGGTGGTGCTTGTGCGAGTGAGCGTGCGGTGGTGGCGGTCGCTGAAATATGGGCAGGCTAAGCAGGAGCACTCCCTCGGTACGCGTGAATTACAAGAAACTGGTGGACGAGTTGAGCAGTTCGAGCTGCGACAGCCTCAAGATTATGCCCGGATTGCCGGAATTCTTCTTCTACTCGTGTAGGCATTGCGGACAAAGGCAAAGGTTGAGCGTAAGTTTCTTTCGGCCTGCCGACTCTATCACACGTTCATTCGTTCATGCTTATCGTTACAGAACTGAAAAGTGACACTCTGTAGGTAAAAATATTTTTCGGACTCTCCGTCAACAGCGAAGGGGGCTGAAGTGAGTAGTTCGTTAACCTTAATCGAGAGCTTTTCGTTATTTAGGAGCTTGATAGAATCTCGTTACGTCCGGGCAGTGAAAATTGCTTATTTCGAGCTTTTAGTAGTATTTACCTTTATGCTGCCGTATTTTCGAAAATTACGTTACAAATCTAATCCCAAGGGAAGGCATGGAGCTTTATTGAACGAGAAATGCCAAATATTTCTATATCGACTCTCTATTAACAAGTAGTCCTTGTAAGCCGCTAATTTGCTGCTATTCAACTATGCATAACGGTTAAATTTATCGTTACAAATTGTAATAAATTCTCTAATAATAGTTGTTAAAATGTATACCGGGTGTTACAAAAAGCCCCAAGAGCTTTGAGGGGGGGATAGTATGAGGAACCATTTTTTGAAATTTTCACCATTTAAGCAATATTTAATCCACTCATCTTAAACCGGTACAATTTGAAGAATATCTTCTTTTTTCACCTAACCTTTGGTTTCAAAAAGGTCTCAATTTGAAACGAATTACTTCACACTTTTTGTTTAATGAAGTAGGCCGGATACGCCACTGATTTCTAGAGAATTTAAAAATGCCGAAATGGCACTGGAATCGAATATAGAAATTTTTTTAATGTCTAAAATTTCGTATTGAGCTTTATTGGACGAGAAATGCCAAATATTTCTATATCAACTCTCTATTAACAAGTAGTCCTTGTAAGCCTCTAATTTGCTACTATTCAACTATGCATAACGGTTAAATTTATTGTTACAAATTGTAATAAATTCTCTAATAATAGTTGTTAAAATGTATACCGGGTGTTAAAAAAAGTCTCAAGAGCTTTGAGGGGGGGATAGTATGAGGAACCATTTTTTGAAATTTTCACCATTTAAGCAATATTTAATCCACTCATCTTAAACCGATACAATTTGAAGAATATCTTCTTTTTTCACCTAACCTTTGGTTTCAAAAAGGTCTCAATTTGAAACGAATTACTTCACACTTTTTGGTTAATTAAGTAGGCCGGATACGCCACTGATTTCTAGAGAATTTAAAGATGCCGAAATGGTACTGGAATCGAATATAGAAATTTTTTAATATCTAAAATTTTGTATTGAGCTTTATTGGACGAGAAATGCCAAATATTTCTATATCAACTCTCTATTAACAAGTAGTCCTTGTAAGCCGCTAATTTGCTACTATTCAACTATGCATAACGGTTAAATTTATCGTTACAAATTGTAATAAATTCTCTAATAATATTTGTTAAAATGTATACCGGGTGTTAAAAAAAGTGTCAAGAGCTTTGAGGGGGGGATAGTATGAGGAACCATTTTTTGAAATTTTCACCATTTAAGCAATATTTAATCCACTCATCTTAAACCGGTACAATTTGAAGAATATCTTCTTTTTTCACCTAACCTTTGGTTTCAAAAAGGTCTCAATTTGAAACGAATTACTTCACACTTTTTGTTTAATACAGTAGGCCGGATACGCCACTGATTTCTAGAGAATTTAAAGATGCCGAAATGGTACTGGAATCGAATATAGAAATTTTTTAATATCTAAAATTTTGTATTGAGCTTTATTGGACGAGAAATGCCAAATATTTCTATATCAACTCTCTATTAACAAGTAGTCCTTGTAAGCCGCTAATTTGCTACTATTCAACTATGCATAACGGTTAAATTTATCGTTACAAATTGTAATAAATTCTCTAATAATATTTGTTAAAATGTATACCGGGTGTTAAAAAAAGTGTCAAGAGCTTTGAGGGGGGGATAGTATGAGGAACCATTTTTTGAAATTTTCACCATTTAAGCAATATTTAATCCACTCATCTTAAACCGGTACAATTTGAAGAATATCTTCTTTTTTCACCTAACCTTTGGTTTCAAAAAGGTCTCAATTTGAAACGAATTACTTCACACTTTTTGTTTAATACAGTAGGCCGGATACGCCACTGATTTCTAGAGAATTTAAAGATGCCGAAATGGTACTGGAATCGAATATAGAATTTTTTTGTAATACCTAAAATTTTGTATTTCAATTTGAAACGTTTAAAACTTATGAGTATAATAATTATATTGATAAATAATGACTACATATTCCTCATATACATGGTGACAATTTAAAAACTTTCAATCGGGTTTAAATTTATCTTAGATCTAACTTATCTTAGATCTAACTATCTTAGAACTAACGAGATTGTTAAAAATTGGCGAGACACCTCAATTTTTATTTCAAGGGAGAACCATTTTGCCCATATTTTAACCCTCTTGCTTCAGTGCTTTGGCAAAGGTAAGTTACACCCTTAAAATTTAAATGGGAAAGATGGGTCAAATTACCTGGTAACTGATTTTAGCTTATCAATTTTTGAATTTGACGCTTTTTCGTTTTTTGTTTTTTTTTTTTAAATTTGATTCAGTTCAATTTTCGAGAAAGTGAACAAAAGGAATTCCTTAGATAAAAAAAATGAAGTAATAATTTAGATTTCGATGTTAATTTTTTACTTCTGTATTGATTTTTTTGTATGCTTTGATAATTTTTAAGCGTATTTATTTTTTGTAAACAGAAAAGAAACGAAAATTGAAAAATAAGGATTTGAGAACACGATAGCACTACAGTTGTAAATGTGGTTCGATCTTTCCAGTCATTGTGTTACTTTTTCAAAGGGCATTCCCAGTTTCGTATTAATTCGCATTGATATGGTTTACAATATAGCAGAACAAGTTAAAATAACTTTTATCTATGGCTCCCGAACTCTCGCTTGCCTAAGAACAGCTACAGTTTTCAACGAAAGACATCCAAGAAAACACCTAAGCCATACTTATATTCAGCAGTTGGTTACCAAATTTGAAGAAACAGGATCTGTCGCCATTTTCAACAAGATGGGGCACCTCCCCACTACGTACCCCCTGTTAGACAATATTCGGATGATTACTATCAAAATCAGTGAATTGGTAGAATAGGAGCAATGGAAGGGAACCACATTCACCCGACCTAACCCCTATACATTTTTCCTCTGGGATTTTTTAAAATGTGTTGTCTTTCGTTCCAAACCTGATTTAGTTGAAGTACTAAAAAATAAAATTACTCAAGTATGTCGTCGCATATCCAGAGACACTTTTAAGAAAGTTGGAGAAAAGTCTACCAACAGATTTTATTATTATCTTTAAATTAACGGAAACCATTTTGAACATCTATTGTAAGAACCTCTTTTCAAATAAATCAATTAATTCTTTAATAAGTATCATTATTTTTTTTTCAAAATTTCGTAGAACTTTTTTTTGTAATAAGGTGCCATTAAATACAAGTAAAGCATACAAAAAAATCAATTCCTAAAAAAAATTCGAAATCTTCTAAGTTACCAATTTATTTTTTTATTTAAGAAGTGCCATTTTTTCATTTTCTCGAAAACTACTGAACCTAATTTAAAAAACAAAAAACCGCCAAATTCCGAATTTAATGAGGTTTAAAATTATGTACCACTTCACCCCTCTTCCGTATTTAAATTCTAGGGGTGGAACTCCTCTTAGCTAAGGGTTGAAACGATAAAGTTGAAAATAGATGCAAAATGGTTCCCTGTTAAAATAAAAATCGACGTGTCTCGCGGATTTTTGTAATTATCGTTAGTTAACGTTATTAATTTATTATAATGAAAGTTTTTAAATTGTCACAGATATGTACAAATTAATTACAAATACTTCTTTCCATAAATATTTCTAGAAGCTTAAGTGTGACCAGTCTTTACAAATTCTAGTGGAATTTTCTTTCAGTTTTATAAATTTGATGCAATTTTAGATTTGGATTTTGGTGGCTCCGTTCCCATACCTCCAATGCAGTTCTACGAATACAAGCTTAATTAGCGTTTTTGCCTAATCACATTCTCCACGTTTTTATGAGTTAAAAAATTTAAAGCTTCCCAGAAACATACGTAATAGCTCAGAGATGTCTGTTCGTACTAATTTCTATTGGAATTCAATTTTTTTCCTTAGATGTATTCATGTGATGCAATTTTAAATTTTAAAAAGTCCTATCTCACAACTTTATTTTCATAAAATTTTTAGAAAAATGGTTTATTACCATTAAATCTTTTAATCACATTTTTCGTGCTCTAATAGTTTGAAACTTTAGAGCTTCTCGTCCAAGCCGAAATTCGTCTGTTCCTTCTGATTTATATATATATATATATATATATATATATATATATATATATATATATATATATATATATATAAATAATATATATACTATATATATATATATATAGTCTCCCTAATTTTTGTGTGAATGTTTTCGAACTGATCTTAGAAATGGGGATTTCGTTATGTGTACCTTTAAAAAGTTGAGTTATACCAATGAAATAATTATAATGTGAAAATTGGGCGAAAAATGTTTTTTTGGCCTTCTTTTGCTCATAACTTTTTAAATATTCAATATAGAGGGAAAACGTTAAGAATTTTTTAGGGTGAAAAGATCGTAATTAAATTATCTAAAAGATAGCGTTTTTTTTTTGTAATTTTGAAATGCAATAGTTTCGTTGCAAAATAACATAACTTACAAAATAGTGGTGAAAAAATGTATTATATTAATATTTTTTTTCAATTACTCAGATTGTTTTTTGGACCATATTCGACCAAGAAAAACTTAACAATATAACCAAGCAACACACCAAATTTCATTAAAATCGGTTCAGTAGTTTTTCCATAATCATTTTACAATCCAGCTTCCTTTAAAAAAATAGATTTTTTAATAAATGATGTGTGGCCTTAAGGAATTACTCATGTTGACCGCTGATTTTTCTACGCGTAAAAGAGCATTATAATCAGCAACCATTTTGAGCAAATTTTTAAGGCCCATATCATGTGTTAAAAAATCTATTTTTTTTTTTTTTGAAGGAAGCTGGATTGCAAAATTATTATGGAAAAACTACTGAACCGGTTTTAACGAAATTTGGTGCGTTACTTGTTGATATCGTTAAGTTTTCCTGACCGAATATGAAGGTACAAAGAATATTTTAAGTAAATGAAAAAAAATATTCTTTTAAACCATTTTCACCACTTTTTTGTTAGTTTTTTGATATTTTGCAACGAAACTATTTTAAATTTACTAAAAAAACGCTAAATTTTAGATAATTTAACAAGTATTTTCTCTCCTGAACAATTTTCATCTAGAATAAATATTTAAAAAAATACCACAAGAAGAAACGCAAAAAACGGCTTTTTTCCTTATTTCTCACACTATGATTTTTCATTTGTTTGGCTTAAATTTTTAAAGTTAGGCATATCGAAATTCCTATTTCTGAGATATAGTAAAACTATAACCAACTCAATGCATTCTTTGACTGCTCTCTACTGGACTCTTATAGCCCAGGGAAGTTCTCTCATGACTGTGAAGATTATAGATATCTGAGAAGTTTTTTGAATAAAATTATGGTATAAAAGCAATACCCGACGCTATAAGAAATATTTTGCATTTTTCATATTTAAACAATTATGTGTGCGAAAACGACAATTTTAACAGTCTTTTGCTTATAGAATGAAAGTAATAAAATATTTGGTTATTTTTAGTCGATATTCTTGTAGGGTTTTTTGAAACCTTCGAAATGAGCCGTTGTAGAAGTTTCTCCGTTAATTTGTTGCTTAGAAAAACGCAAAAAAAACATTTAAAATGCGAAATATTTCAATAAACAATAACTTTTGCAGAAATAAACATACGAGTCTAATATTGCACAAAGTTCAAGCCCTTATGGCACTTAATATGTGGTTAAAATTTCAAGCTGATCTATGAAATAGTGTTTGCAAAATTCAATTTATTTATCCCACGACCCTTTTTTATAATAATATTTCCCACAAACCATTGGTCAAAAATGAAATTCTGCGGGCTGGTAATTGAAAAAGAAGATTTGTACTACAAAAAACAAGCAAAAAACTTTCGAGGTTTTTTCTTCCAAAAGCGGTTTTAAAATCCCCACTTTTCAACTTATAAATAAATAGAATAACTTTTAAACAAAAGCAGTTGGAAAAATATATCTTAGTAAATCAAGGAGCTGGCATTCTTACCGATTTTCCTATGTCAAGCAGGAAAGAAGTTACACTACTTTTTTTTTTTAAATTCACAACTAATTTGTTTATGAAAATTAAATGACTTATTTAGCGTCATTTTGAAGATAAAGAGTTAAACTTCTACTGGCAAAAATTTCGTAAACATTGCTCTGAAGCTAGCTCGTTGAGAAAACATTAAAGTTAATGTCACATAAGGGCCAAGTGGAGGGGAACCCTCGAGTCCTTGATTTCGAAAATTGAAATCGTAATTTCAAATCGATATAGGTTGTTATATCTCTTGAAGTTGTTATCAGATTATTGATGATTTATTCTTAATTTGAGGTAGGTTTCTATGTACTTTAAAAATATCAAATTTGTTATTAAATTTGTTTACAAGTTCACCTAGAAATTAGTTTAAATATTTTTTTATAAATAGTTTTTTTTGTGAAAAATTGATTTTTTCAATGTGCACTCTTCTGAAATTACTTTTACATAATAATCTTTACCAAAGTTTATTTCAAAACCCATTTTGTATAAACAATTTGGAAACATTTTTTTCAATATATCACATTTTTTTACTATTGTGCATTTTTAACTTAATTTACATGAATTATTTATGAAACTAAAAAACAAAAAATGGTCTCAGTCAATAAAACATTCTTATATTTTTATAATTTCATATTTATAAGTTAAAAAAACAGAGTTTTTAAAACCGCTTTTTGAAAAATGAAAAAAAGCAAAAGAAAGGCAAAAACGGCTTCTTTCCTTATTTCTCATATTACGATTTTTCATTTGTTTGGCTCATCTTTTTAAAGTTAGGCATAAAAATGGTCTCAGCCAATAAAACATTCATATATTTTTATAATTACACATTTAGAAGTTAAAAGAAAGAGGTTTTTTGAAACCGCTTTTTGAAAAATGAAAAAAAATTCGCATCTTTTTTGCTTGATTTTTGTAGTACAAGTCTTCATCTTCAAGTACCAGCCTTGCAGAATTTCCTTGTTGACCTATGGTTTATGGGCAATGTTATTGCAAAGAAAGGGTGGTGGGATAAGTAAACTGAATTTTGCAAAAACTATTCCATGGATCAGCTTGAAGTTTTAACCACATATTAAGTGCCATAAGGGCTTGAACTTTGTGCAGTATTAGACTCGTGTGTTTATTTTTGCAAAACTAATTGTTTGTTGAAATATTTCGCATTTTAAATGTTTTTTTTTGCGTTTTTCTAAGCAACAAATTAACGGAGAAACTTCTACAACGGCTCATTTTGAAGGTTTCAAAAAACCCTACAAGGATATCAACCAAAAATAACCAAATATTTCATTACTTTCATTTTATAAGCAAAAAACGGTTAAAATTAATGTTTTCGCACTTATAATTGTTTAGATATGAAAAATGCAAAATTCCATATATTCCATACCATAATTCTATCCAAACACCTTCTTAGATCTGTGTAAACGTCGCAGTCACCAACCCAATACTTTTTTCTCTTCGTTCCCTGGGCTATTATACAATTCTACAAGTTAAAGCTTCATCGGCATTCCTTACAACTCCTCAAAAATTTAGATCTTCCCCGAAACATTCCTAGGAGCTGAAAAATGCCCGGTCCGTCCAATTTCCAGTAGAATTCAGGATATTTCTATTACACCAGGACGATCTCAAACTGCGGATGTGGCAAAGATTACTCCAGACGTTCCCGCAACCGAATCTGTACATATATCCCAGTAAATAAAGGGGAAAATTTCATCAATGTTAGTTGATTTTTTCATACCGCCAGGAATAAGAGATAATTACAAATCATTTAAGATGAGCCAAAGTCTACAAGAATAGAGTTACCGGAGGGGCCTGAAAATGACCCCCAAAGCCTGGAAAATGGGGTTTTCGGCCAATATCTCCTAAAATATGACAACCAGAGACTTTTTGTTCAAACAAAAGATGAAGATCCGTTCATTCTCTACAAAAATGGTCCCTATCATTTTTTTCGGAAAATTGATCGTTCCCGAGATAAACAAGTCCAAGCGCACCCAGAATTTTGAGCTCTCGAGCTGAGTATCAGAGAGCTGCGGGAATTTACGCATGCCCGGGTGGACAAATTGTCCAATAACTTGGGTAAAAATGCATATTTTCTCATGATTCAAAGTTCATGTGAAAGATAAAATCTGCCCCTATCATCCCCTGTCACTTGAGCCACGATTTGACTCTTTGGCCATATTGAAAAAACGGGTCAAACTTTCTGCTCCGGCGCAATTTTGACCTCGCCCGCAATTTGCTCGTACTTTTTTTCTGGTACCCTGATTTGTTTCGGATTTTCCCGAATATTGATCTTGGATGTGTCCATAGTCATCCCAGAAAATTGCAGGAACTCATTTTTTTGCGTTGCAATAAAAAAGTTTGGTCAAAAATTTCCAATTTTTGACTGTTTTTTGAGTCTTGAAAAATTTGCTTGCAATGAGTCATTACTAATTTATACTTTAATAAAATGGCCCTTCAAGGCATGTCTTTTCAAAGGTGAGATTGTCTAGTTTTCGGCTGTGCTATTACTTTTTTTCAAAAAATCAGGGATTTTCCAGAAAATTCAAAAAATGCACGATCCCAGAAAAAACACACTTTTTCATTTCGTGGTTGTTTTCTTTTTGTCCTTTATTTTGGGCATTTTTCTACCTCGACGAAAGTAACGATTACGTTCTCACCTTTCGATTCATGTATATAAAGTCATACTATTTATTAGGGGGGAAAAACCCATGGCACTAAAAGTAAGAGGGAATTTCATCATTTTAATTCTTGCCGTCGTCCGCCGTGCGTTCCCTGCTTGTGGCGCTCGTATCGTCTGCTAGACCACGTGGCTCAAGTGACAGGGGATGATAGGGGCAGATTTTATCTTTCACATGAACTTTGAATCATGAGAAAATATGCATTTTTAACCAAGTTATTGGACAATTTGTCCGCCCGGGCATGCGTAAATTCCCGCAGCGTGCTCTCTGATACCCAGCTCAAGAGCTCAAAATCTGGGTGCGCTTGGACTTGTTTATCTCGGGAACGATCAATTTTCCGAAAAAAATGATAAGGACCATTTTTGTAGAGAATGAACGGATCTTCATCTTTTGTTTGAACAAAAAGTCTCTGGTTGTCATATTTTAGGAGATATTGGCCGAAAACCCCATTTTCCAGGATTTGGGGGTCATTTTCAGAGTCCTCCGGGCCCTTTATTCTCGTAGACGTTGGCTCATTTTAAATGATTTGTAATTATCTCTTATTACTGGCGGTATAAAAAAATCAGCTAATATTGAAGAACTTTGCCTTTTTTTCCTCCTTCATTTACTGGACTAATAGCGGATTTAGTTCACGCTTATCGTTAGAGAAGTGTACATACTCTAACAGAGATAACAGGCTACCGTGTAGGTTCATTAACATTGCAGCCGTGTTCCAATTGACTGATTCGTTGTACTCGCTTTTAGTATAATTTCTTTACTCCGTTCTCATTTCAATGCCTAACGTTGAAACATTAGAATAAATAATAGACAGCATATCTCTGTAAGATTTCATTAAAGATTACCGTTAACGTTAAGCCTAATTAGTATTTAAACATGAGCAAGAAGGACAAAATTTACGAATTCTTTTGTATTAACAAGTGTACGCACACATTACGTAACGTACGCAAAAGCTACTGAGTACCTTTATTATCGACATGGTGTTAATCATCACCTTAATGTAACACTTACCACGTATAGCCTTTCAAATTTCTTAATTGAATACCGCATTCAAGGATATTATCCTTGAGACTATGTCACTATACAGCTGAAAACATTTTGTTTAGACTCAATTAAATTTCATGTTATAAGTCAAAGTTTTATAATTACGAAGCAACAGGTTGATACGAAATGCAAAATTAGTGTGTTAAATATAGACAAAACTATTTCAAAGCAAAAATGATATTAAACCATAAATTATTTATCAATGACAAACTCATGGACGTCTTGCATTTGTTACGTTTGATACACAAAGGGAGCTATAAATAATTTTTACAACTGTATAAAAGCCTGAATTGAAAGGTTAATCATACGTTCCCTTCCCTCAACAAATTTTATTCAAAAATAGGTAGGCACTTATTCCATCCAACTTAATAACAGCTACTGGGTACATTCATTAGCATACCTGTTATTCCAGCCGGATGCTGTGCGTTACACTCTCCCGGCGAATATATGTAATTAAAAAATTAATAATACATGAAATAGGACTAATATATCATTCATAATGCCGGAGAGCCACGTTACATTTCTGGTTTTCAATTATAGTTTTTTTTTTATTTAAATTAACTCAAACAAACCAGAAGAATGCGAACCGTCAAGGTGAAAACTTCGACTGGAGATAAATGTGAAGGTAAGTCTTTGACTCGATATGTTTGATAGAGAGAAGAGTCGGAATATGAACATTACTCGAAGTATATAACATAAATTTCATTTCGTACTCAAAATAACATACCTTCTTATTGTCCATTTCTACACCACCATGAACGGCTGTGAAATGTCAATTTGTCTTCCAAAACGATCAAATTTCCCGACATCTGCAGAAATATCCTGAATTTTTTGAGGGTTCTCCTTTGAAAAATTTTGACGCACGTGTAGGAGAAACCCCATACGTTACGTATGATATGAGAGTGGTGTTATATTGTCTTCACTGGACCGATTTGGTTTTTTAACGAACCTTAACATTTACTCAAAATATTTTGGTATAGTTGAACAAAATGCGTCTTTTATCGTGTTTACAAATTTCACTATATACGTATATGTATACAACGTTTCGAACGAAGGGGGGGTTGATTTGGCTTCTCTCCTCTTCGTAGTACCTACACTGATATCGATATAACCCTAAAGGTTACTCTTTTGTATTATATAGGAAAATAGAGATTTGTTTAGAACCAGTACAAACAATTTCAGGGTGAAAAATGTTCACTTTTATATTTTTCAGGGAAGTAGGAGATCCTTCAGGACAATTTCAGACATTTCAGATTAGAAAATGTTCCCTTTTTGGGTTATGTAATAAATTCTAGGAACGTTCAGTATCATTTCGAACATTTTCAGCATCAAAATGACCATTTTTGAATCATTTAAGAAACTAGTGGTGATTATAATAGGACCATTTTAGACAGTTTCAGAAAAAAAGTGGTCAATTTTAGAGATTTCGGGAAATTTAGAAATTATTGCAGAAAAATTTTTTTGGCGAATTTCTGAAAACTATTTCAGGCAATTTCAAGAGGAAAAAATGATCATATCAAGATTCTCCAGAGAATTGCCCATATATTTTTTAGAACCATTTCAGGCAATCTCTGGATGAAATGTGGTCATAAATCGTTTAGCAAACTATAGTAGATTCAGAAGGTTTTTCAGAATCATTTCAGATAACTTCAGCATGATGAATTACCACTTCTGGATTTTTCTGGAGATCAGGAAATTGTTTCGAAGCATCAAAAAATCTCAAAACGGAATATTGAAAATTTAGAACATTTAGGCATTTGTTCGGGACCATTTAAGACAAATTTAGGATAGAAAATGGATCATTTACGAAACTGAGGAATTATTTACAACCATTCCAGATATTTAATACTAACAGCTGCCCATATAAATCCTTAAGAAGCTAAAGATGTTTCAGAACTGTTGCAGATAATTTCAAAATAAAATATTGTCTTTCATAAAATTAAGAAATTCCTCAGAATTTTGGAGCACTGAGGTAATATATTAAAAATAATTTCAAAAAAATATCATTTGCAAATCTTTCTAGAAGCCAGGCAGTAATTCAGAACTATTTCAAAAACTTCATAATCAAAACTTGCCCTTTTTGGGAGTCAAACCATTCTAGACAAAGTTCAAGATGAAAAATTGCCTTTTTTGAATTATGTTGGTAACTCACGAATGGTTAATAACCATTTCATTAATTTCACAACGAAAAATAGCCCTTTGGGATCATTAGGGAAATTATTGATTACTTCAAAACAATTTCAAATAACTTTATCATTAGTAAACCTGAAAAAACCTTTAGACCTATTTCAGAAATTTCTGGATTGACTATTGTCATTATGAATCAATTAGGAGCTTATTCAGAATTATTACAGAAATGTTATCGAAAAAATGGTCGTTTTTAAATCTTTCAGAAAAATTAGGAAGAGTCTTTCTGAAATTTTAAACTGTAAATTTCCCTACAACTGTTCTGAACCATTTCGAGCAATTTCAACATAAAAGATGTGACTTAGAGGATTGTCCAGAACCATTTCAAAAATTTCGGAACGGAAAATTGCCCTTTTACTTTACTTGGAAAATTTTATGTTTCTTATAGACAATTTGTGGAGAAAAAGGGATGATTTCTGAATCAGGACACTGAATTTGTGGAGAAAAGGGGATGATTTCTAAATCAGGACACTGTTTAGAACTATTTAAAAAATTCCAAAACAGAAACTTTCCCATTTTGGATCAAGTAGAAACCTCGAGAATTTTTAAGAATCATTAAAGACAATATCATAAAGGAAAATGACCAGTTTTTCATAATTTTTGAAACTCAAGAATTTTTCAGACCCATTTCAAAAATTTTACTATTCAAAGTGGTCGTTATGAATCATTTGGGAGCAAAAGTTGAATTTCAAATTTTTTTTACTAACATGACTAAATAATTACCCACTAGAATTCAAGAATTTTAATATGAACAGAGTGCCCAAATAAGAGTGGTCCTTTGTTTTCTCTAAACTTTTGATTAATACTTATTTGAAACCTAATACAAGTAAGTGGTTGAAGTTGTAAGGATAGAATTTCTAATTGTAAGTGCTCTTGTATCAAACACTAAAAAAAAGTGTTTTTAAAATCACCCTTTACCCCTGTGGTTAAATTGTATGGATTTTTTAGCAGATAATTTTAAGGGAATTAAAGATGAAGGAAATGTTTTCGTAAATCACTACTGAAAGGCACTTCAGGAGCACATATTCAGACAAATTTCGTTCGTACTGCTTCATCAACTGCTGAATTAGAAAAACTAGGTATTTCACCGGACGAAAGCATTGAAGTCATTAACAAAAAAAAATAATAAAATTTACCAGAAATTCTGCGCTGTATTTAGAAAAGTGGGAGATATAAAAAACTTGTGCGAATTAATAATGTAATTAAAGGAAATTTCTGCGGTAATGATTATTTTCAGTTTGTCCCATTACATCCTTCGAAGTTAGAAGAACGCTTTATAGCTTTGTATTGCAATAATTAATATATTTATTATAGTTTACAATTAACAATCAATAAACGATCAATGTAATAGTGGTAAGAGTCGTAGTTTTTAATTTTAAATAATAATAGAATTGATTTATATTTAATTTCATATTTGCGTATTAAATACATATTTTAGTATTATTATTGGGTAGTATAATAGTACTAGTAGTATTTTTTGGATTTTTAAGTGCATATTTTCCAAGCTTTATCTCTATATATAAAAGATGTCCTGACTGACTGACTGATTTTTAATCAAGGTACAGCCAAAACTATTATAGTTAATGACTTCAAATTTTAAAGGTAGTTTTGAATCATAGTACAGGGTTGTACTAAGAAAGGATTTGCAAAATTTTAATTTTTAAGGGTAGAAAATGATAAAAAACGAATTTTCAGATATAATTTCTATATCTATATATACGCTCTATAGCGCTGTACATGTAACACGTATACTATATTCACGGTGCTATATATAGTGAGATATGCCAGATGTTGTAGGTCGACGGTCGCACCGCAGGAAGTCTATTGTTTTAATCACGTATGAAAAATTAATTTTTTGACAAACAAATTGCGAGGATCTTTTTACACCTATAATATAAATTTTGATTCTTCATTAAATATTGAATTTAGGTAATTTTGAACCTCAAAAAACGGATAATTTTTAATGATTTTTAAACAGATTTTTAATACTTATCAATTAAGTTTAAAATTTTAATTGGTTATAAAATGTATTAAAACCAATCCGATTTTGGAGAATCAAGATTGATTGAAATTAGTTTTTAATGAAGAATGCTTATTTATATACAACTTATTAAAAATTCATGGCAATTTTATTTTTAAAAAATATATTTTCCGTACGTGATTAAAACAATAGAACGGGCGGAGTATTTATATCTATTATATATTCCACGGGATACCAATGTCTGTATTGTTTTATTGATACTTAATGAATGAAACTAATAAGTGAAGATGGAAATCTTCAAAAAGTCATTTAATTATATTTATTTTAATTAATTTTAATATCTAATTCATATTTTTAATTTATAGATAGCAAGCTTTGAAGCACAGTTAAAATTATCAAATTTTAGATATTAAAATCTTATTAGCTTCAGTTTTAAATCCTGAATTAAATTTAAATTATTTATTAAATATTTAAATTATCCTTGTTGTTAACTAAGTTCTTTGTACGTAATGGTCCAGATAAATTTTTTTATAAATGCATTTATATACATACAGAGACAATTCTACACATAAATTTTTCAAACATAAAGTAATAATAAAATTTTTTCCAATTAGATAGTGAATGATTATTAATAATAAGAATGAGCTTCTTTTTATTGTAAAGCTGATATTATAGCCGTGACGGGGCGTGCTAGTACATATATATATATATATATATATATATATATATATATATATATATATATATATATATATATATATAAATGATAATAGAACACAATCGCAATTAAAACACGATATTCATTCCAAAACCCGAACAGGTAAATTTAACTTTTCCCGAACTACTTGATTAAAATTCTTTATGCACTTCGATTGTTAACGGAGCTGACGACTTTTTTTAAAAAATGATCGGATGTGGTCGCTTCGGCGGCGAGGAACGGAAACATGGCGAACACCTGAACGAAAATTTCTGCCGGTGGTTCTTTTTTTACTCGCGAGGGAAACGAAGAAAAAGACGATTTATCGATACTGGATCGTCGTAATTACGTGCCGGCAACAGCATTTGCGCGGCGGACGTAGCGGTACTCTCGCCGGGAAAAAGAAATGATCCAATACGAACGAACGCTCCTGTAATGATTTCAATCGTTGTTATTAAATTAACCCACATGAAGAGGCGCTCGATTAAATTCCCCTTATCTGCTATAAGTCACATGGTATTCAGTGGCGTTACCTACCGGTGTGCCACGAAAGCAACTTCTGGCATCTGCCTTTGGCATAATTCAGACATTCCGGTATTTGAAATCAAAACGGAAAAGTTTTTTGGTTCTACTTGAGACCGTTCAGGAAAATTTTGGTTTTTCCTTAGTTTACGGAGAATTAAAAGAACTGAAACTTTCGTAAAACTTTTGGAACTATAGAAAAATCATTAGATTTTGTATTCCACCACGTCTATTAAGCCAGGTCATCCATTTCATAAGTCCGCATTCTTTATAGCACTATACTTCATTGCTAATTTATTAGGCCAAAAATGATTTTATTGCTACACTCCTTTGTGAGATAAAGGGAATAATCTTGCTTAATACTAAGGTAAGTCACCCCCACCTATATCTCTGGAACCAATGAAGATGCAAACATTTACCGAAATTCATATTTTATTGCTAATTTATTGCTGACGATATAGGCAAATTGCGATATCCCAAAATCACCCCTTCAACCCTTAGCAGATTTCTCACCCCCCGAAATATTTCGGAAGGCATTTTTTTTGCAAACCAAAGCGAGGAGCCATTTAATACCATCAAGAATACGATTCATCAAGTATGAATTTTCAAATACAAATTAAGATACAGAACCTTAAGATAAGTTAAATTTTCGATTGGTTGATTATGCAAAATCAAGTCGACAAAGTCGAAGAGGAAAAATCGAATGGCTTAGAGGAATGCACATTTTTCTGTGGAATTAAAGTTTTCTCACATGACGAACGAATATTTTCTGGGCTAAGCCTAGAATATGTTTCTTTATATTTCCTAATCGAGAAGAAGAAGAGAGTGGCAAACACGTTTCTGAAGCATTCTTTACAAAGGCCGTTTTTAACATTAATATCAATTTTATTTTAACACAGAAGTCGGCAACTAAAGGCAAGGAAGTTGTTTCATTCTTTTTAGATTTTCTATTTCTAATGAACCAGCATATATTGTTCATAGAATTGAATGGATTTAAGAAGAAAATTAATTAGAGTAGCAAAGCTATTCGTATGTTAACAAATTACTGATGAGTGTAATCGAGACTTCATTAATGGAAGAGTTTGGGAACTTTACATTTGCCAATAATGATTTGATTTCACATCATCCATAAACGATATTACAAGAAAAATACTTCCATTGACGTGATGTTTATTTTATGACTTTTTAGGTCGATTTAGATATAACTGCTTCCTAATAATCAAATAATTAAATGAACCTCTTACAGTTGCCACCACCATAACCCTTAAAAAAAAAGAAATTTATACGATTAATACTCTGAATATAAAAAATGTACTGTATGATTAATTTTCAAAAAAAAACCAACTTTTTTAAAATCGATTTTGAAATAGAAAAAAAAATGTTTGCCAAAATTGACTGAGTATGATTGTTTGACATTGAATTGTAAGGATTCATATTTCAATGAAAATCGAAATGATATGCAACATTGTCATAAGAGCACTTGTAAAAGAGGCATTTTCACATATTAGATTATTTTAGTAGATTTTAGTGTTTTATGTAGAAATGACTCGAGTATAGAAATGAGATTGATAAATATAACGTTTCTTAATTTTTTTCTAGTCGACTTAAATATACTCAAAAATGAATAAAATGATATACAAAATCGTTAAAAGAAGTTTACAGTGATCAATTACAGTGAGAAATTACATTGATAAATTAAATGATTATTACATTGATAAATTACAATGAGAAATTACACTGACAAAGAATTTACAGTGATAAAAAAGGGTAAATTAAAATATCTCTTGCTAAGGTTCGGCTTCCGTAGCCTCAGGCTCACATGAAAAAACACTTTAAAACGCTCTAAAAAATTTAAATAAAATATGAAGTTTGCTAAATATTTGCATCTTCATTAGTTCCGGAGATATAGGTGGGGGTGATCTGACTTAAGTATTAAGCCAGATTATCCCCTCAATCTCGGTGAGGGGTGAAGCAATAAAATCGTTTTGGCATAATAAATTAGCAGTAAAATATAGTGCTATAGAGATTGCGGACTTATGAAATGGATGACCTTGCTTAATAAACGTTATTCCACCCACACTCGAGGAAATGCTCCAAAACCAGGCTACCGCTTGTATTTTGGACCTGTCGATTTACTGGCTCTCTCAAAATGGATAATTTTGATGTAATTTACCAGCTTTTGTACTATCATCAATAGGAGGGACACTATGATCTACTTTCGAGTCCGATTCCTCTCGCTGAGCTTCCTTCCTTGGTGCTTTGGTTGTGCTTGGCAAATCTAAATTTTTCCCTTTTCTCGACCACCTGATTGCTTGTTCACAATCTTTCGAATGTCATTTAAGGCTGTGCCCTCCACCCTTTTCTTCAGTTCTTCTTTGTAAAGTGAACCGTTTATGATGTAAGGCTTGGAGCTTCACGATTGGTATTTTTCTTTACAGTGATGAAAATCAGAGCTGCATCATATGAACTGACCCACTTGGAAGATGAAGCTTGAGGGTTGAGATCCGTGGTGCTGAAATTTTGAAACTTATTAGTCGATATTTGATCTGTTTTATGTGCAGTGGGAAGGTCATAAAAATTAATAGAAGGTGTTGCAGGAGGTGGTGGACTGCAAGTTTTTTCAGCGTCCTGTGCAGTAGCCTAAAAGTCACTGTGAAAAAATATGTCTAAACTCAGAGGGTATATCCTCATTGTTCTGAAACCATTTAAAGCAACTTCTCCAGTCTGCATTTTAAATAAGCTCCTTCAAAGAATTCCTTTATGTCATTATGCGTGATAGGGCAGTAAGAATGCCTTAACCATTTCATTACTTCCTCACTGTGGTAAGCCTTCAAAGGACCCATGAAACTCTTGTCCACTGGCTAAAGTTTATGGGCTAAGTCATGAGGGAGGCACACAACGGTCATAGTCTACTTTTGCCAAGTCAATATTCAATAAATAAAGACAGCCATTCGGTAAACAGATAGGTTTATACCCATCCAGGTCCTTTGAATAGTCGCAGGAGTGGCACCTTTCACCTTTCATGAGCGACGTGGCCCATGATCATCCTTGACAAAATCACATAAGGTAAATGGATATCTTGGAAGTACTCATGCAGCAATAACTGTGATAGTGCTACTTCTTTCTGCAGGAGTCGAAGCAGTCACTTGTTTTTTTCATTTTCTTATTTCGACAGAAATATCTGACCTTCTAAAGATTTAGGGCCCGTAGCTACCACAACCGCCTTTCCCATTTGTTGCTTAAATCGGCCGCTCCAATAATAATGCCATAGCAATCAAACTTATGGTGTTTTTGTGTACCTTTGAAAGTGTGATATAAATGCCTCCCTTACGTACAAAGTTTCCCGCACGTGACACAAAGGTGCGCGAAATTCAATCTTCTCCAATTTTTCTCTTGAATGGATTCGAGATAAACTTTACTAACATAGAAAACAATTTGAAGAGAATCAAACTGTATATATTTCCATTCTTTTAAGAAATTATACAGAAGATTCCCCTTACGTTCTCTTTACGAACATTTTTCCAGTATATTTATTGTCCTCTTAGGGTATACAACCAACACCTATGAAATTCAATAGAAGGTCGCTGTTTAATATATTTCCAAAGATGGGTAGAATTGAATTCAACCCGTTTCTGCATACAAAGAGAACGTTTAAACAGCCATTGTTTGTAAATACAAAATTACCCGTTTTAAAACACACAGTAACGTAATAAAGATGTAAGATATGATAAGTACGTAGTAAAATGGCATTTACGGTGCTAAAGAAGCACACAGGAGTTCATATATGGGAATATGTATATATTTATATATGTAAAAAAGTGTAAGATACAATTAATGCATCGCGCGATACCTGATCAACTACAGATGATTAATTTATTGCAAAATGGTTAATCATTTGTTACATTACATTACAAGGGTGGATGTTATTTAAAAAATCAATAGATTAATGCACGAAATATACGTACACCCTGTTTTTTATTTCATTATTATTACATAATTAATTACTACACTCCCATTCTAAGAGAGAGCACTTCACAGGTTATGCGAAGTCTGCGAAATTAATTAAAATTTAATTTAATTTAGTTAATCAATTATTAATTAATTATTACACTCCCATTCTAAGAGGGCGCACTTCACAGCTGATGCGAAGTCTGCGAAATTTTGGTGACACCGAGTAAGGAGCTGCATTAAGCCGTCATATTGGATGATTGTGGTTTAGTATCATATAATAATAGTATGACTACATGTTTAAATTTTAAATTACTCTCTGAACCCACGGAATAATAATTTTATTAATAAATATTATTAGTTTATTAATAATTATATTATAATTGTAATTATAATTATTGATTAATTTATTATTAATATATTTATTAGTAAATATATGTCAAAAGTGCCGCTTTTAAATTAAATCTTCATAGAACTCAACAAGTACTAAAGACAAGCAAATACATGCAAGTGTAACCGTATAAAGTTTTTTCGTTACTCTATGCGGATACAAATATCGAAAACATTAAAAAATGATATTAAATAATAAATTAATAGTATTCGAGATATAAACGTTATTGCATCAGACGGTATGATCAAAGATAGAGTTAATTTGATTCACAAGAAACAATATAATTAAAACTATAATAATATAATATTAAAAAAGTAACCACAATAAAAATAGCATAATAATAATAATAATTTAATATTTCAGTAGAATATACTATAGATTGTAGTTAAAATTAAGCGGTCTTATTCATAAACGTATATTAACGTTAAAATGGATTTTAGCTTAAAATGCGTTTAGAATGTGTTTCAATAAGGTAACAATATTCTCCTCCATAATAAGAATACACGGAACAAAACACTGTAGTGACATCTGTGAAACGCATTCTAAACGCATTTTAACCTAATTTCCATTTTAACGTTAAAAAGCGTTTATGAATAAGACCAAAGGAACATAGACTAAATATAAGTCAAGTAATTAGAAAGGGATAGAGCAGAGCATAGGGATAGTGAGTTAAAAAGAAAAAGCAAGAGGATACATGACTGCACTATACACGTTACCATATACTCCATATCTCTTTCTTCGTAGCGCATGCGCTGTATGCAGTATAAATCATGGAATCACTATGAGCGAGTCGGAAATGCTTATTTCGTGGGTTACGCGCTTCTTAAATTATTCTAATATGTAAATTATTACCCTAAACAGGTTTTGTTAAGGAAAATGTATAAGTTTTGTCTTAATCTTCTGATATCCTTTCATCGCCGTTAGCTGTCAGACGTTGACAGAAGACTGACACTTAGTAAGAAAATGGACGACAAATGTTTTTCGTTACTTAAATTACCACTTTACCAGTTTCGAGGAAAAGGTACCCCTTCTGTTCTAGAGCTTATTATATTATATTTAGTCCATGGCTAGGACTCAGGAGAGAAAGTCCTGAATTCAAAAAGAGAAGAATAAAAGTGTGCGAAGTATTGTTCACTGAGTTGCATATCTTTGGGATTCTCCTTCTTTGATAAGAACACAACTTTTTCTCGGTGTTTTCAGCACCATTCCAAACTTCTAGTGCTGAAAATGCCCAGTTTTCACTTTTACAGTAGTTGAATAAGATACAACACTTAGGAATTATTCTACAGATTTTAACCAACTTCCAGAAAACATTGTAACTTAGACATTTAACGATCAATTAACAGCCATATGAACCTAAATCACAGGCTATGCTATGGTGCCCCAAATATACGCCGCTTAACCTCCAAAGGCACAATAAATCTTAAACCGCCTGCGGGAGGCATCGATTTCATCGGTCTTTTTTGTCTTGCTGCGTGCAGTATGGGAAGATGCCCTTTTTGCACATTTTACGCCGCAAAATCCCCATTAATCACGTTGAGGTAATCGAAGTGTTTGTTGTTAGGGGGAAGAGGAAGCGGGGAGGCTCTATTCACAGGGATGCCGGTCAGATGATGCATGTGCCCTTTAGGAAAAAGGGCGATGATCCCTTTTCAGAATCTGTGCATTTCGAGAGGTATAGATGTCGGATAATATAAAGAAATTGTAATAAAGGGCGTGCAGCAATGCAATCGACATTTTTGTTGGTAAGGAATAATTTATCAATTTAACCACAGTATTAGTAATATACAGTAGTGAAGCTCTCGGGTTGTGTCTTTGATTATTCTTAACACATTTTAGTTACTTTGATGGGTAAAACATTACTCTTAAAAAGCCCTGTAGACTTACACTCTAAATACCTATGTGCTTGAAGTGGGATGCATGGCGTACTATAGGGAATCTCTAGCATTCTTATTTGAAAAGTTTTTACCTCGAAGGGAAATTGAGGTATTGCTAAAATTTTTCTTAAAATTAAAGCGCAGATAACGTAAATTATTGCAAAAATGAGGAAAATGGTGAAACCTCGAGGTAGCATTCCATGACATTTGGTTTTTTTTTGCGAAAAATATAGATAGGCGTACACCAAGAAAAAGTGGATTTTGATTATAACTTCTTCTATAGGATATATTCATGCCTGTTGATAATCAATCTGAGGTCAAAATCACTTGTTCTCTCCTAGTCTTCATGATGATACTAGAGACCATTCAAGAAAACGAAAAATTTCTCTAGAAGTGTACTTTACATCCTTCAGTCTCCAGCAGAACATTGGAGAACCCTCAGAAAAATGAAGAATTTCTGTAGAATTGCACATTTGATGAATAGTATGTTTTGTCCAACATTTTTTTGGACGCTCAATACGATTTTGTCATTAAAATTCATTCTGCATCCTTTAGTCTCAAGCAATATACAAAAATACCAGCAGAAAAATTAAAAATTTTGCTAGAAATGCTCATTTCACGAACACTGTGTTTATCTCCCATTTCTGCACGCTAAATATGGCTATGTTTTAAAGTTTATTCATTCGGCCTTCAGACTTCAAGATTATTAAAGAAACTTTACAAAAATAAAACATGTTTCTGTGGTACCTACTTTATGGACAGCAACTTCCATCCTATATTTTCTTTCCTGCTTAGTTACAATGTGTTGTTAAATTCAGCCAGCACCTTTTATCCTTCAGTAAGTCACTGAAATGCCTTCAAAAAATGAAGAATTTCATGAAGTGCTTACGTGATCAGTATTTAATTTTATATTATATTTTTGACACGATATATATACGATTTAATCATTGATATTCATTTTTATTGTCACAACTACGTGCGGTAGGGGATTGATAGCCATAAAGGGTAAAGCTTGCTGTGAATAAAACACATGATCGAACCAAAAAAAGAAAAAGTTTTATTCTCGCCTGGGGCGGAGAACTTATATGCCAGGACACTAAAAAAGATGTCAATGTGTTAAGAAGAAAAGAAATTTGGGGCACAGCGAATCCTAAGGGCTGGAGCGTGAGAGGCGAGGGTGGCGACTTACATAATAGAGGGCTGTTGTCTGGACCTTCGGATTTCCACGATGCGAGACGGGTCAGAGAGCATCTTGGGCGCGGTAGGTTTTCTTGGTTTTCTCTGTAGCCTGGTCTCCCTCCTTTCCTCTTTCTATTTATATTCGTATTTGTTTTGTGGTCTTAGCGCTTGTTGGTATAAGGTGTGTCGTTTATCACAACATTTCGCGCCTTTGTAGTCAGAGCGTTTATAAAAGTTTACATTACTTCACCTTGGACGAGTCATGGTTTAGTTGAGGACTATGGATATTTGATAATCGTAATATTACTCTTCAGTGTTCAGCAAATAACTGCAGAATATTAAAAATGAGTTCTTCTGGAAACTGATTTCGTGATTAGCACGTTTTACTTCACGTTTTTCACACTCTTCTTTTTACAAATTCACTGTAGAACCTTCAGAAAAATGTAGAATTTTGCTACAAGAGCTGAAGTCTACAGCAAATTTAATTTTATGTTCTTTTTACGCACTAAATGGAAATCTGCTATGTAAATTCAACCATCATTCAGAAAAAGTGAAAAGTGCAGCAAAATACAAATCATCCTTCCCCGTGAACATATTTTGTTTCTGAGCAGAGATTTAATTTTCAGAATGTTTCTTGATATTCATATTTAATTTATGTTCATATGTACTCATACTTAAACTAATTGTAAGAGTAGGTATATCAGTTGCTCACAGAAGAGAACATATTATCGATTTGCACTAAAACGTTTAAACTATAACTTGTATAATGCACCCCCTTTTTGACGCATACACCGCTCCTAGTTGATTACGACATAACCAATGACTTACGAGGTACGACCGCGTTATTATTAAAATGTACGTGGACGCTGTCGGTCTCATCTGACTAAATTGAATGCCATTGTTTGGTCCAGCTGTTGATTAAATTTGTGGTATGATATAATTTATCGTTAGTTTCCTCGTAGTCGCACTGTTAATTATCGTCCTATCTCACACTTTAGCAATCCAAAACATCAGATGTAGATTAACAACAAAAGGTGTCGTAGTCGAATTCTGTCATAGGGAATGTTTTATATTATAGGCTGCATATATAATAAATGTATTATTATGTTATCCACCAATTTCACTTAAATTTGTTTGAATTTGAATGAAAATATTAAGTGAAATAATAATTAACGAGTAAGGTGTGACGAGAATCCATGAAATTTTGAGTTTATATTTTAAATATGTTGAAGACATTTGGTGTGTTCACGTCACATGGACTTGTTCATGTAAAATTGATTTGTTGACAGCTTCAAAGAACATTCGATAATACGTTTAGGCAACCATAGCTGATACCTTAAACCAAGGCGGCTCTCGCCTTTCTCAAGGCCTAGGGCAGGGTCGCTCCTGGGTTGTCCCAAGGGCTGCAGGTTGGGTCACTCAAGCGGTTGCCTCTTCAAGCACTGCGGTGGTCCTTAAGCTACATCATTGGCCGCAATTAGTCGCTTGTAGAACAAGGCGTCCCTTCAGATTATAGGGGCCCTAAACACTTCCTTTGCTAACGGATTTCAAACTTCTCGTTCTATTTTTTAACTAAATCACATTGCAATTCATCAAACCCAAATTCATACATTAAACACGTATTAATGGGCCGAAAGCCCTAAGGTTAATCAGTTTTCATCCGCCAATAAGGGGCGTCGATGCACACGACCCGTAAGCAGGTATTTATCCGCGAAAGAGAATACAGAATTTCCCGAAATGAGAGTCTAGGAACTCGTCGTTCCTGCTGTCAACAAGCATATTAAAAAGCGTTAAGATAAGATTTCTTACCCAAAAGTTTTACTACTCGACAGGGGTCGCGCCCTTTGTTCCTCGGGGTTCAAATTTTCAGAACTGGTGTGTTATTTTCTTATCTATCTGTAGTAAAAAATTGATCGAAATCGGTTAAGTAAAACTGAAATTATTAAAGATTTTTGAATTTTGGCTAATGCACGATTATTCAAGCAGTCGAAAATAAAAATCAAAATAGTGCAAATTCAATAAAAATAAGACGAGAAATTTTGGTCACTTTTTGGTTATAACTCAAGGACTGTACATTTTTAGTTAAAATTTGTTATGACCACTTTTATAGGAAATTGAATTTACTATTGCAGTACTACTTTAGAAAGTTAAGGAAACTTATTTTTTGTTTAAATAAATGCAAAAAACAATAACAAAAGCTGCAAAAATTGAAATTTTTGTTTCTTTTCCTTCATATTTTTGCTTCTAACTGAAAGTTAGTTGCAGTAACAAAAGTCCCTGAGATAAAAATTGACCCAGAAACAGAATTTTGAAATTTCCTGTATTTTCAGGGTTTTTTTCCATTTTTTTTTCCTTTCGTGCTAATTTTAGTTTTTTCAGTAAATAATCGAGTTTATTGAATTTTTTATATCATCTGACAGTCTTTATTTTCATTTACAATTATATATATATCCTAATTTGAAGATAACAATTTTGAATTTTGGTTGTAATAGTAGCATTTTTGTGATTTTTGTAATTTTTAACATTTTTTTTTATATTCAAAATTGTATCAAATGTTGAAAATGTATTTTTAATGTGTGAACCTTTTCTTAATGACTGAAATTTTGGCTATTTATTGAACGATTATTCAGGAAGCCGAAAATAAAAATCAAAATAGTGCAAATTCAACAAAAATAGGACGAAAAATGCGAATTTTGATAATTTCATAGAATGAAGGTAAAAATTGTAGAATAAGTGTATTTGATTATAATTGAATTTTAAATTTAAAAAAATCATGCAGATTTTAATTGCCAATAAAAAAATAATTCAAAATATTATTTGGAAGAAATAGAGTAAGTATTGTAATTGTAACAAAATAATTGCTGGAGATGGCAGTTCCCAATATTTATTAAATTCAACGAACCTTAGATAATAATGCTCCTTCGAAAACCAAAACATATACAGTAAATGTATACACCTACGCAGTTTTACAAAATAATGCATCACACTTAAACATAGTTTCTACTCCAAATGAGACAAACACTTTGTCTTGACCAATTATATTTGTTTAAATATCGGGACCAGCATCGACTAATATATAGCCATCTTCAGGCGAATAATGTGTACCTAATCCTGAATAAGTAAATATAAAGTCATCATAGCTGTATAATTGACAGTTATATACAGAACACTCTAGAGGAGGCCGAAGTACGTTTTGGTTTTTTCCGGAGAGAAATACACGTCAAACACTTAGACGATAGTGGCGCCCTCCCGGGTTTGGTGATGATATTCCTTTTTCGCCCTCTCATTTCCACTCAAATTTTACTCCTTGTAGTCCTTGAGGCGGCCACCAATTACAAAGGCGCCACTATTGCTCATGTCTTGAACCTCTATTTGTAGCAGAAAAAAATAATACTTTTATAATACAGTGATTTAGTAAATTAGTAAGTAGCCATTTTGCAAATATTTTTATATAACCAGCGGTCAGTGTTAATGTGATTTTGAGGCGTTTTCCCCAAAGGCCCGAATGCACAGTCAACCCTAAGGGGAGATGAACACTTAAGGGTCCCCTTTAACTAACATTTCCGTTGCATAGTCGAAATCTTAAGAGGGGTCTTTATCGGCGCTTGCGCGGTAGGTCGCGTTTGCTTTCTTCCCTTAAGTGGCGATTGTACGTCCCTAAAGTGCGGGTTCTTAACCTAACTTTTTTGATTTGTTTTGGCAATTTGGTGCACGTTTTTGACGTAAATATTTTAATAATTGTGAAACTTTACTGCTGTGATATGGCATGTTCGATTATTTAATCAACGACAAAGCGGAGTAGTTAGTAGTCGAGATACTGAAAAAATATATTCGAGATGGTAACAGCCCGTTAGAATATTATTCTAAAATGGTAACGGTACCACCTCTCAAAAGAAGTAATCACGAATATGTTATTACCAATTGTACAGGAAGAGTTGGAGAAACCAACGAGAAGAGGATTTTCAATATCGCCTATATTGCAATTACTTATTGCTTTAAGGTTTTATTCTAGTAAAAGATTCCAATTAATTATGCGTATTGGTTATAAGTTTTAAAATGTACATTATACATTTTAGATGATACAAGGAGATCTGAGGTCATTCCACCAAGCAGTGGTCTGTAGAGTAGTGAAAAGTATGTCTAAAGGATTAGCCAGGCAAATAGGTACATTCATGCGATTTCAATGCACTGAGAAGAAAAAGTGAGAAGTAACGAGGTTTCGTAACGTGGCTTGAATACCTGAAGTTATTGGATGTATTTAGTGCACACACATCCGAATATCACATCTTGGGCGAATAGTGCTGATATTTGCAGAAAGGGTTACATGTCTGTAAATGTAACGGTAAATCATTTTCTTGTTATGTAGTATGAAATATATAATTAATTTATGAATAGTCATTTGATGTATAATTTATGAACAAGTGTGTACAAGCACAGCGGAAAAACAGATAACCTATGAAACTTCTTCTTCTTTTTCTTCTATTTTTGTTGGCCTCCGCTGCCAGGGCGATTCAGCCAAGGACTCCTGTCGGAGTCAAGTGAAACTTAAAGGTAAATTGAGGAAACAGGATGTGCTGACGGTCCTGTATCTCTCCACATCCACACAGAGGATGGTCTACGACTTTTATTTTAAAAAGGTGAGATTTGGAAGAGGCGTGTCCAGATCTGAGTCTGCACATCATAGAAATAGTATCTCTGGAGCGGTTATTTATTCCAGAAAACCAGGGTTTTTTATATGGGCGAGTGATAAAAAAACCAAAAGATTTTCCCCTCGCCTTTATCGCCTCTGAATAGCTCCTTGTCCATGATTGCCAAATGTGTTTTTTAACTTTAGGAATGAAATCAGAAAAATGAGCTTTTGGAAAAGCAAACAGAGGGATCCTCCCACCAGAATTGGCCAGTCTGTCAGCGATCTCATTGCCTGGAATACCAGAATGACCCGGAACCCAGGCGAGGTAAATTTCTTTCCCGTTATCACGCAGCTCCCACAGAAGATTTCTCAATGAGATGACGTGAAGATCCAAAAAGGAGGGGATGTTTGTGGAAACGATTTTAAGAATGGCCGCTTGGGAATCAAGAAAGATAATCCATTTATTTCCATTGTAGGACTCTATTAGTTGGAGGGCTTGTTTGACCGCAAACATTTCAGCAGAGCATATAGAAAAGTAGTCAGGGTACCTGAGACTAATCTTTCTGTGGGTATTGGCGAAATAGATGCCACCTCCTGTCTCCCCCTGAGGGCCCTTAGACCCGTCCGTGTAAACCATCTGAAAGTTGGGGAACTTGGATTCCATATAGTGAAGAAAGCCAAATTTATTGTCCTCATTTTTCTTGAATGGGAGGGAAAGTGATGGAATCTGCCTTACAGCCAAATGGAAAGGATACCCATAACAGGGCGGACAATTGGAAAATTGCATATAGGGGAGGTCTTTAGCCACGAGGTGATAGGCCTGAACTAACCTATGAAACATTAATGTATGACAAACCCTACAAAACTAACCTCTTTACGTTCATGAAACACACATTTCCCTACTCAACCGGCAGCGTTGCCACACTTCTCCTTTCCTTCATGAAGGGTCCCTTAAATGACGACTGTGAAATGCATCTAGTATCCTAACATTACGGTGTTCTTTATGAAGACGCCCTTACCTCTTAAGGGATTCTTTATTTAAGGGACGACTGCGCATTCCGGCCCTAATTGCAATTTGACAATATCCCTCTACAGGGCGGATACTTTCTACCCTCTGCTCATTTTAAACGAAACAATCGATGCACAAGGAAACACGGTACGTCCATTATCCCCGGGAAATGTTGATTGACAGACCAGTAAATCTCTCTGGCCTTTTTATGGCCGGCCTAAACATACACGTCAATCATCTGGTTGATTAAAGAACGTACCTTACGCATTCGGAAAGATTATCTCTTATTTCCCCGGAGATCGGAAGAGAGATGGAGGACCGAGAGAAGAGGCCCGCTTGTGTGTTAACGCCGTTGTCGTGGAAGATGTAACGAAACCACAAAACATATACCTTAGAGAAGCGTAACTACCGTGTTATTTTAAGGCGACACCGATGACATTTGCCGCCATATTTATTCCTTGCTCTCCCCACCACTGACTGACACTGAATTTTGAAATTTGATTATTATTGCATTTCTTGGTCCATTTACATCAAACAAAATATAAGTCCACTTAAAATTATGTAACACTTACAAGAACGTTCTCTTTTGTAAAGTTTCTGTGAATAAGTGCTCCATAATCTTAAGTAATCTTATATACTGCTTGGTGTAAACGATCCCAAGTTTTTATAAACCAATGAATAAGTGCCGCTTCCACTTCACGCAGTATTACTGAATGACAAATAACAAAGAAAACACAAATTCAAACAAAACATCTATATTTAGTGATAGAGAATAGAACTGAAATTATTCTAACATTAGAGACTGTAATAGTTACCGACAACTTTAATTCTAATGCTTTTCAGTAAGATTTGTCGTCCTCCGTCTTTAGTTTTGAACTGCATGATTCCTAAAACAAATTCCTAATTAGAGTAAAAATCATAGACATGTTATGAAACAAAGTTTATCTTCCTTTTTCTTCGTTCGATAGTTTCTTAAAACTGGAAACAAATAGTTAAATAAACTTGAACCTACCCTCTTCGTATAAATTTTAAAGTGTTCGATTAGCTGCTCTCATTACTTAATAAGCTCGCATTGTTTAGATAATACCTGCATTTTTGTGTATCTGATACATTTTACTCTCAAGATTTGATGAATCTGATTTATTTAAATTCAATTGTTTCAGAAATTAAATCTCATGTTCTTGATTTATATCAAGACTCGAATGATCAGAACCACTTACAATAGGGACGTTGACCTCTAAAGGAGTGGGCAGGGTATCATGGTAAATATTACTATAATTTATAGTATAATAATACTGCTTGTGTTACAGTTATCAATACATTTAGGTACTGATGCAGGCAGTTATTATTAAATTGGGATTAGCATAATCTGATGTAACAAAATGTCTTTTACAAATGTCTCTATAAAATCAACATACGTGCTTCCACCTTAACATACGGGCAGCGTTCGTAAGAATATTGTGAAACATGTTTGATCCATAAGCAGAGTTTACAACTGGTGAGCAGTACTTATTTGTGCGATAAAGAAAGTTGCATGAATATGATTGCTTCCATAATGAAATATTTGATGTTAATTATGGTACTACTAGTAATATTTGTAATACAAACTACAACAATCAACGGAATTAAAGTGAAATCAATCCAGTTTTCCAGAGGGAAAAACCTCAATTTATGCAAAATATGGCAACCGTATATTTGGTTATATTCTACACCCTACACTTTTACATTGAAATATGTTATACTTAACAATCTTACCACCAAGTCTTACCTTTCAAAATTTATAATAACACCGTTATTACACCAATTATCACACTAATTACAACGAACTACTGTTCCTAACCTCGTAGCGCGTCTTATTTCCGAATCATGAAACTTAAGATTACTAAAAGTTTGGCTTAGAACAAGAAAAGTCGTAAACGGTGGCCATCTTTATTCCTTGCTCCCGTTTGCCAGTGGAAATAAAAGTCCTAGATTTACCGACAAAATTCAGCATAATTTTGTGTTTCGTGCTTGTGTTTTATGTACAACTGCAGAAGTCTGGCAACATCGATGTCGCCAATTCCTCAATGCTACTTTCATCCCCATGAGCGAAACAATCCGCACACCCACACACACACCCCTAGACGCTGTGGAGAAATAGAGAGCTCTACACGTACCCTGCGAGAGAAACAGTAAGAGAAACACACACAGAGAGAGAGAAAGGGGGATTGTAATTGCACGTGAAAGGAAATAATGAAACTTAAATTAAGCTCGAGCGGATTGAATTTGCCGGAAAAGCAATTACTGTTTTTTTTTCTAATTCTGGGAGGGTTTTATTTTTCATCGACAGGACAAACGTTGTTATTTCGTCGATTTGCTCTCTTTTGAACTGTAATTACGGTACACGAGATCAGGGGCTTTTCCGAGCTCAAGGATTTGCGGGGATAAAATGGTACTAAAAATATTTACCAGTTTCGGCGAATTACAGAGTTAGTAGAAGATTATCTCAGACAGAACACACATACGTCCGAAGGACGTTCATTTGATACACCTTAACTCCCCCAGAATTAATTTCTCCCGGCTAGACTAATTGAGCATAAGTTACCCCATCTCAAATTAGGCCGTGGTAGAAGGAAGTAAACAAAATTGATTTTTCTCATGATTTATTACTTATTCTAACTTCAGTTTAATTGCCAATAATGAACAATTTTAATTAAGCATCTTAAGAAATACCGCCGAACAGATATTAATTATACCTTCATAGAAAACATAATCTTAACTAAATATCATCGAAATAAGCCTGAAGAAATATTAAATCTACATACTGAATTCACAGCATGATTAAACAATTAACGCTTAAGCATTGTTTATACTTGTCGACAAGATAATTACAAATCGTACCTTAAGCCCTCCAGAAAACCCCCACTAAGGCCGGAATCCACAGTCGTCCCTTAAATGAAGAATCCCTTAAGAGGTAAGGGTGCCTTTATAAAGAACACCGTAATGTTAGGATACTAGATGCATTTCACAGTCGTCATTTAAGGGGCCCTTCATGAAGGAAAGCAGAAGTGTGGCAACGCTGCCGGTTGAGTAGAGAAATGTGTGTTTCATGAACGTGGAGAGGCTAGTTTTGTAGGGTTTGTTATACATTAATGTTTCATGCGGCATAGGTTATCTGTTTTTCCGCTGGGCTTGTACACACTTGCTCATAAATTAAATTAATATTCATAAATTAATTATATATTTCATACCACATAACAATACAATAATTTACCTGCACATTTACAGACATGTAACCCTTTCTATTTCGAAAAATATCAGCATTGTTCGCCCAAGATGTGATATTCGGATATATGTGCAATAAATACATCCAATAACTTCAGGTATTCAAGCCACGTTATGAAACCTCGTTACTTCTCACTTTTTCTTCTCAGTGCATTGAAATCGCATGAATGTACCTATTTGCCTGGCTAATACTTTAGACATACTTTTCACTACTCTACAGACCACTGCTTGGTGGAATGACCTCAGATCTCCTTGTATCATCTAAAACGTATAATGTACATTTTAAAACTTATAACCAATACGCATAATTAATTGGAATCTTTTACTAGAATAAAACCTTAAAGCAATAAGTAATTGCAATATAAGCGATATTGAAAGTCCTCTTCTCGTTGGTGTCTCCAACTCTTCCTGCACAATTGGTAATAACAGATTCGTGATTATTTCTTTTGAGAGGCGGTACCGTTTCCATTTTAGAATAATATTCTAACGGGCTGTTACCATCTCGAATATATTTTTTCAGTATCTCGACTACTAACTACTCCTCTTTGCCGTCGAGTAGATAATCGAACATCCCCATATCATAGCAGTAAAGTTTCACAATTATTAAAATATTTACGTCAAAAACGTGCACCAAATTGCCAAAACAAATCGTAAAAGTTAGGTTAAAAACCCGCACTTTAGGGACGTACAATCGCCACTTAAGGGAAGAAAGCAAACGCGACCTACTGCGCAAGCGTCGATAAAGGGATCTCTTAAGATTTCGACTATGCAACGGAAATGTTAGTTAAAGGGGATCCTTAAGTGTTCATCTCCCCTTAGGGTTGACTGTGCATTCGGGCCTAAGTCACGAATCACACACGTCGTTCTGCTTTCCCAGGAGACAAGTGGTAGACACCGTCCTGGACTCAGCTCACCGATTCTCCAGGAAACGTATACCTGGCACATGCACAACAAAAGGTCTCCTCTCAAATTTTAGGATATCTCATTACCTTACTTGCTTTCGACTTTTACACCCCTTTACGGGCTCCCTTTTCAAATTTTTATTAAAGTTCCCCTCAAACTACCTGCCTCTCTCTCTCGAGGCACCTCGAACGAGACGACGTTCGCCTTTCCTTACCCCCTCTTGCCTACCTCGAGTCCATTTCTCGCCGAACGTGCGGGTTTTCCTGTATTTCTCGTCGTGTTGATCACAATTGAGGCATTAGAATGTGACCGTGTATTGTTGAAAATCTTATTATTTATTAATTTAATGTCTAACTGCCGTACAAATTTGACTAGAATCAGTTAAGTGGATCCAGATTTATTAAGGATTTTCGTTAGTTAGTAAGCCCATGAAGTTTAGGCTGTGACGACGATATTGTACGTTGTTACAGTATGTATAAATGGGTTGCTGAACTCGTGATAAAGTGTTATTACTTTCGGTTTATTTCGGCGTCGATCTATATGTTTTTCTGTCTTTCGACTACTAAACATTTAAAAGGCTTCTATCTATTTTATATTCTGTGCTTATTGGGCATAGAAATACAAAATGCATGCATGCATAAAGTGCATTTCACTCTTGAGAATTTGTAGATTTCCCCAATTTTTTTTTTCAAAACAGCCTTAAAAATTTATTACAAAATTCGTACGTTGACATGTATTTAATAGTTATAAATTTTCGTCAAAACACATTCTCCAGGAATAGCCTCAAAGAACACTGTACTCTTGACATGGTATAGTCGGTTCAATTTTACTTAACCATTTATGTAATACCCACGACCCTTATCTAACACATTTTTATCAAAAATCGCCCCAATGATGAACGTAATTGATAAACAGGACTGAAACAAATAATGTTTATTTTAGTTTACTTTAGAGCTTTTAAAGTTACATAGAGCACGTATCTCATATGAGAAAGGCACAGAAAGATAGATATCACGTATTTTTTCAAAATGTTGCAAAATTCCAGAAGCAAACTTTGTACGTCTTTGGATTCGTCACCTTAGGCTGAAGATAACAACAGCTCCTTTAAAAAATTAGGGAAATTTAACTTGATTACAAACATTACATGTACAGCCACTACCAGAATGCATTAAAGAACCATCTCAAGTAAAATTCACTGTACAGTTTGACTGTGTTCTGAGGAAACTAGCTTCAACTTCAGTAACCTAGTAAAATTGCATTTTATTGAACACGTATTTGCACTAGTATCTGCACAAAAATCGCCGAGATTATCTCATATATAGTGTTTACTAACGATATTCCACATGGTCGTTTTGATATGGTGTAACCTCTGGTGATGTTCCTTCACTTCGTTCTTTAAAAGTTCTGCATTTATTTCGTCTTCGCCCGCGTTTTGTGATACTTATTAATGCCCTTCTCAACGTCCACTGGTGTAGATGGTTCCACTTATGCGCATGCGTTTTGGTCATTTTTATTCATTACGAACCTCTGACCTCAGTAGTCTACCAGTGTGATCTCCTTCCAAATTCAGTTGTATTATAACTTGTCCCGTCTTTCCTGCTATATTTCTTCATGGAATTCTCTCGCTTGGTTTCTAGTGTTGGTTTTCTCTATTTTCCTCGTTCTCAAATGCTCTTTCCTTTCCCTTCCCGGTAATTTCCTGGTACGTGCCCATTGGTACCCATTGGTACGTGCTGTGTTGGAACCTTCTTTCCATTAGTGGAAATTCTCTTTTTCATTTGTCTCTTCAATAGGATTTCACATTCTTGGTCGTACCATTCATTTCTGTGTCCTCTTCCCCCACCTTCTGTTGTTGTTGTTCCTATGGTTTCATTAGCCGCTTCTGATACTACTGTTTTCATTTCTTGCCATGTATCCATAACGTTTTCTATGGTAGTTTCGCTTTGTAGCATTTGTATTCTATTCCTTGTTACTTCTTTGTATTCTTCTACATTTTAGGGTCTTTCTAATTGATTACATCCCTGTATTCCTTTTTTTGTCGAGTTTGGTGTTTTGGTGACAAGTTTCCCTTTCAACTTAGGCCCCTTGCGCACTTCTAACATCTTCTACATTACTAGAAGAACGGCCATCTACCAAGGCGTGGTTAAGTTGGTTTTGCGTCACTCCATGATTGGATACCCGTTCTTTCTTTGGAATTAAGTACTCTTAACAAACATGCTGACCGCTATTGAAAGTTTGGCTGATTTGTTACCATTATCATTTTACACATCGTGAAGGCTGTGTCTTCCCACTACATTTCTCCATTTCCTAAATTTCCTTTACCTAAATGTTACCATTAAACAATAACATAAGTAGTAGATCAGAAAAATATCTACCATCGACTTATTCAGCTTGCACTTATCTTAAGGTGATGAGGTATTGTCTTTAATTCCATACTAATTTTCTTATTGTATTCACCCTCACATGTTATTTTCAAAATTTAGTACCTCTGATGAGGAAACTTGAAGTATAACGTTGCAATGAGCTGAAGTATCGTAACAAAACTCTTGAATGATGAAAAGATACTGTGAAATTATAAAATTGAAGATTAATCCAAAGACCAAATTACTAAATGTATTTTCTATTAAAACTGTCGTGGTACGAACACAATGTTTTCATTCTATTCAGAGAACAGACGCAAGGTTCCAGCAATTCGCTTATCTACATGAAGACAGTAACGTTATTATTTTACTATTTTTCATTCCGTTTACTCAGCACACTTGCCACATACACTTAAGAAGGAAACGGGGTTCGGATTTCAGTCCTGCACATTTATTTGCAATTCGACTGATCCTCGCAACGGTTCGCGCCTCGCGTCATTCCATTACAAAAGTCTGAGTGGACGTAACGTTCGTATGTCGATGAGCGTTTAACGTCTCACTTTTTCGGTCTTGTTTTAGGGCGAGGAACTGAATCTAATCGTTGGAAATGCTTTCAAGATGGCCTACGCGGCCCAGCTGCAGAAGCAGACCAGCCTCCAGGACGTAATCGCCCCGCAGATGGATCAGGTGCATAACGACAAGGTTCTTTGGGTAAGTGCAGGGGTCGCATTCTCTATTAACTTCAATTTCGACTGGACGAAACGTAAATTTTATATTAGTCTATGTGGGAAGGGAGATAGTTGCTGTCTTACAGCAAGACAGAAGTGTTTTTCAGTTTAGTTCGTGTGGTAATTATTTTCCTTTCTTAAATTTGGATCCTCAGATGATGGTGTCTTTTGTAAAGTGTCCAAGTTTTTAAACGGTTGCACTTAGTCTACGTCACATCCAAAGTAAAACATTAGAAGTATCTTTTAAAACAAAAAAAAAAATCTTGCAGTGTCCTCTGTAATTCAAAATAGGTATTTTTAGTCTATTGACTATCTCTTATAATAAACAATTGCGTTCAAGCAATTTCATTGCTTCATATGTTCAACTGGTCTATAAGAATGCAAATTCACGCTGTGCAATTAAATTTAGAGATGCGTTTTTGAGAACATCGAAAGTTTGGTCACTTTTTGGTTATAACTCAAAGATTACATACATACATTAAGATACATTTTTAGTTAAAATTTCCAAGGACCTCTTTTGTAGGAAATTGAATTTACTATTGCAATACTACCTTGGAAAGTTAAAAAAACTTATTTTTTGTTGAAATAAATGCAAAAAAACAACAACAAATGGTGCAAAAATTAAAATTTTTGTTTGTTTTTTCATATTTTTGCCTCTAACTGCAAGTTAGTCGCAGTAGTAAAAGTTCATGCCATAAAAATTGAGCCAGATACAGAATTTTGAAATTTCCTATATTTCAGGTTTTTTCCATTTTTTCTTCCTTTCATGCTAATTTTAGTTTTTTCAGTAAATAATCGAATTTTATTCAATTTTTTATATCATCTGATAGTTTTTATTGTGATTTACAATTATATTTATCCTAATTTGAAGGAAACAATTTTAAATTTAAGTTATAATAGTAGCATTTTTGTAATTTCTAGTTTTTTTTTTTGAACATCAAAATTGTATTAAATATTCGAAATGTATTTTTTATGTGTGAATCTATTTTTAACAATTACATGATAAATATGAATAGTGAACAAGTATTTATACAGGGTTATTCACGTTATTCGATACGAAGCATTATGACTCAAGTAATTGATTTAAAATAGTTTCACCCTTAGGGTCGATGCGGTTCTATTAGCGCTGAATTTTAAAAATATTTTAATTTTGTACAGGGTGTGCCAATGGCCCTAAAAGTATCAAAGTTGTGTTTTTTTAATTGAATACCCTGTATTTTATTTCATTTTCGGATTTTGATATCAAAATAAAGATCTGTTTCATTAAGGTTTAATTCACCTAAATCTTATGGTTTTTGAACTATTTCTTATTTTGTGAAAATGTAGTATCAGTTGTAATGCTTAAATTCTCAACTGATATTTTATTGTTTTTAACCAAATTAATGTTAGCGGCTACTAACTGAACACCCTTTATATCCCACCTCTGAAATATTTACTAATTTATACAAAATGTGTAAAAATTAAAGCAAAACAATTACAATCTTTACACCGCAATAACTTCTTTAATTTAAATGGAACGCCCAGTATTTTAGGTCAGCAGCAGATGTCAAATTTAAGTGTCTATCGAATAATAGTAGACATTCCTATAGCTAACTCTTCACGTTTTCAGGTAAAGTGCACATTTTCATTTTGCAAACTGGTTTTAAAAAATTTTTATTTGTCAAGTCGTCTATGGCGTTTTGTCGAATCAGAAATGATTGAAATGAACACCGAGATATAAAAATGAATTATTTTTATTTTTTAATATATATATATATATAAAATTATTTTTCAATTTTTATAAAATATTTATAAATAAATATTTAAATAAATTTTATAAATAAATAATAAATAAATATATTTATAAAATATTTTATAAATATGTTTTTCGTATATTTTTCAATATTTAAATAGGTTAAATTATGAAGAAAATTTAAAAAAAAATGGTGAATATAAAACAAGCAATGTTTATATCAAATGTTCAAAATGGCGACCATCAGACACTAAACGTAAACCTATACTGTTTCTAAAACACTCAGCAACATTAGCTAATATACACGAGATTACATTTAAAAATGCTTCTGTAATGCGCTGTTTCATATTATCTGGTGTTGTTGGAGGTGTATTATAAACGGTTTCCTTAATGCATTCCCATAAGAAAAAATCGGATGACGTCAGGTCGGGTGATCGTGGGGGCCAATTTTGGGATCCATTCCTTCTAAAGCATCGTTTTTGGAACGTTTTTAGTGAAGCTGGATTTTATTAGGATAGTAATTATATTTTTCAAGAGTTCTTGATCAGCTGGCTTGACTAATGCCGATATTTTCCGATTTTAGATTACAGAGGTAATCATCGCAAATTCAGTTTCTTGGTTTTCTGTCACAGGTTTCGTTTTAATGGGTTTTTAATACTGAACACTTCCAGTTCGTCTAAATAATGTCAACAGTCTTTCGCATTCTGTTGGGAAATCTTTCAGCGTAAATTCGTGATGCCAGAAAAGAGTTTTGAAGACATTCATGTCGAAAGAAAATCATGTCGATTCTTCTTTCTTTCGGGTAAACTAGCATTTATGCTACCACAAGATCATGATCAAGATCACAAACTACCGCTATCACTAATAGGACGATTTGGGATTAAGCACTTATGGATAACTGACACTAAATAACTGACAATCATAAGTAAAAAATAATTCACCATGTCAAAACGCCATAGACGAGTTGATGGATAAAAAGTTTCTTAAAATAAGTTTGCAAAATGAGAAAGTTATTGCGGTTTAAAGATTGTAATTATTTTGCCTTAATTTTAACACACCTTGTATAAGTTAGTAAATATTTCACGAGTGGGATATAAAAGTTGTTCAGTTAGTGGCCTCTAGCATTAATCTGGTTAAAAGGAAGAAAACATAATTTAAGCATAAAACATGCCACATTTTCACAAAATAAAAGATAACTCAAAAATCATAAGGTTTAGGTGAATCAAATCTTAATGAAGCCTACCATTATTTTGATATTAAAATCCGAAAAAGAAATAATGTACGAAGTATTCCATTTAAAAAAAAAACACAATTTTAATACTTTTAGGGCTCTTGACAAACCCTGTACAACATGAAAATATTTTTAAAATTTAGCGCTAATTGGTCCGTACCGATCGTATGGGAAAACCTATTTTTAAATCTTAAAAATTAAAATAAATTTTAAAATTTATTTACTTTTACATTTACATTTACTTGTACAAATTTTTAACATTCTCAACGAATTTATATATCCGATATGAATAATACCATCTGACTCACCCTTGTCATTTTTATCTCTAATCGAAAAGCAGTGTTGTGGATAACGAAAATGACGAAGTAACGTATTAAGAAACGTTCAGGTAGGCGTCGAAACGACATTCTTTCGTCCTACCACCGGCAGCATACAATTCAAATATTTAGTTTCAAGTTTTAGTAATTAGTTACAAACGTACATCCTCGACCGTACCATCACGAACTAAAAATAGAAAAATGCCCAGGTGAAACCGTGTTAACCACAAGTGAACAGCCACTGTCTTGATTTCAGTTAGAACTGTCAAATAAATTAACTAAAATGATTGATAATTAATTCAGAATATCTACATACCATAATCTAATGACTAATCAAAAAATGATATTATTATCTTTCTTATTAGAAAATAAATTACAATTCTTCCAAGACCGTTTGGTTGATTTTTAATCCGCGATGAAATCTAACGGGGGCTTTCAAAGACATGTTTTTGATGTCTTAATTGACACTTTAGTTAAAACCGTTTCGTTCATAACTCTCTTACACTTCTGCGTTATTAATTCCTCCACAAGTGATGGGCGTACGAATTTACAATTTAAATCAGACTGTTTTCGCAATTAATTGATGATTGATAAGTTAATTAGAGGTTTGAGACAAATAGAACCGTTATCGAATCTCGAGTTTTTATATGAACGTCAACTTTAGGTATTCATCGAGTAGGAAATGTTCTATTGGATCTCGAATTTCACTTCAATAACTAGATGGTATTGGCTCAGAGAAAAATGTAAGTACATCTGTTGCTGGAAAGGTAAAAAAATTATTAGTTAATGTTTGTTTCAAAACTGAAAGAAGAGAATAACTAATGATATTTTTTAATAACAATTTGGTTTCTTTTTTGCCTAATAAGTACACTAATCAATATTTCCTTTGTGGTTTTGCATCCAACTTAATTTTCCTTTTTGACCAGTACATTCGCTGGAAAGTACTTGTGCGAGAAGAGCACATCTAAATTAAATACTATAAATGTTAAATTTCTCCATTTTCAATACAGTGAAGCTTTTAGGACGCATCCTAGAAAACCGCTCATATCCCAGTTTCAGCCAGGAAAGGGGCGAATTTTGACGTTGCTCGTTCTCACTGCCTCTCCTAACTAACTCTCCATTAAAACTTTATCCTTTCAATGTAAAATGTTCGCTAACGAACTATTTGAAATTTTAAATTTCTTTGCCACTTTCCGCACTTCGTACTTATTGGATTCGGAAAATCTAATTCCGTCAAGTGTTCACCTCTAAGAGGTGTGGAACAGTAACACTTGGAATAACATTTTCATTCGAATTGAATGAAACCAGAAACATTTTCTTCTTCAAATGGACGTCTCGCGTACCCACATTGAAGGGACGTAAGTATTGGTTTTTAAGTAATTTATTCGCAGTAAACTTGACGAGATTCCACTTTTACCCTCGAAAATTATGACCAAAAAGTACGAAAGTGTCTACATCTGGCGTCAATAGCATGACTATGTCTTGTACCAGAGGAATTTTTGTTTAAAATATTTAAAGTAACAAAATAGGACCTTCCATATGTATTATATATTAAGGTGTGATTAGCCCAGGCTAAAGCCCAGAAAAGCATATTTACTTACGCACTAACTGGGTTTATTAGAGGATCTTAACTATCGTAAAGTATCTCAGGTGTCGAGAAAGAACAAGAAGAGCGTATGATTACGAGGTTTTATAAACAAATTTACGAAGTTAAAATACAATATTGCCCCTTAATGGAGGCAACCAACAATACAACTTAAGAGAAGTGGCATGGCTTCGTAATTTGTGGGAAACTAAAACAATCCTTTCTCTCATACGGAAGGCGATAATCGGAGAAGTGTTCTTCTACTCAATCAAAAGACAGTACTGGAACGATCCTTCCCTCTCAGGTGGAAGACGGTAATGGAAAATTGATTCTTCTTCTTCTCAAACTAGAGACAATAAAGGAAAGCGGTGGTACGTCTTCTGCTCTCGACCGTTCGTACTTGCCTACTGCGTCTAATAGTTTGCCCCTCGTCAGCAGCTTTCACAATTCACTTGCCCAATCAGAAATCCTTCTCCTCACAAGAAGAAATTTAAGGCGCTCATAAATTCCAGAAATAAACATCAACCGTATCCGTCCTTTCCCCCCGTCGCCTCCTCGTATCAGAACTTATGCTTCCAATTGAGATCACTTCATCTACATAAGGCACAAAGGTGCAAAGTACCTCAAATTTATGGTACTGACGTGTACCATACATTAGAAATGGAGTCATTAGAAGAAATCGTTATTATTTATGACACACATTTAGGCTTATCTAGTTGAATCAAAATCTAAGTAAATTGAGATTTATCATTACATGTATAGAATGATAAATGAATACCCACGATATACCCGTTACAGGTTTCAGTGAAGTTACACAAGTATAGGTATAGGCATTTCCATTTTTGTGTTTATATCTTTGTGTCTATATCTTAAATTTTCCTGTTTCTCCCCAGACGAAAGATCTGGCGAACCTCAAGAATGAGTTCAAGTCTTCCGACGCCTCGCTGAACAACGCCAACGAGATGAACACCACGGAGGCGTCGACCCTACGTATGATGCCTCCGTCTTCCATACCTGGACTGAAGACCGTCCACCAGGGCAAGTACAACGTCCTGCTGCCCGTCGAGAAGAACCTCTCGCAGCTCTCGACGCCGAGCAGCGAGGAGAGCAACTCCCCCACGGAGTTGAACTCCTACAAGAGGATGCAGGAGAAGCCGCTACTGATCAAGAAGATCCTCGGGTTGACCGTCGCCAACAGTCGCAACGACGACGACAGCTGTCCGCTCGTGAGCGACAGCACGCCCGCCAGCACACCAGGTGAGAGGTCCGACACGCCAGGTTCAACTTCCCAAATTTTCCAGATGATGATTTTACCATGGCAACTGATTTTATCATAAGGTCCCCAATCGACTTTGCTGTACAGTTTCACGTACTTTGTGAAGTGATGAGCCCTACAGGCGTAGTGGTTGACTATTACTCTTCAATTTTCCTTATTACTTATAAGTTATGACGTTCAGATATTTAAGGACAGTTTCGTTCTTCCGTCCTAATTTGTGTTTCCTGCAATACTACTGCATTCTCTAGAAACTTATGGAATCTCTACGTTCTTGCATTTTTGCAACGTAACCCAACCATCTTATTCGACTTTGATGTTCAGTTTGAGGTTGAATATAATCTAATAAGCCTTAGAAACGTAGTGGAAAAAGTAACACCTGGCTTGGTCGAGCATTTTCTTCACCTGTCTTTTTCCATTGCTTTTACTGTTACAATACTCAGTCTATCAACTTTTTATATACTCTGCAACGATCAGTAGCTTTTGGCCACCATCCTAGTCTTCCTGTTCAATGTACTCTCTCTACTGTTACCTTAGGTAATAGAGAGGAATAAGACGGTTTTTTCTACAGGATTTAACTGCAATTAACTTTCAAATCCTGCTTCTTCTTGTAACGCTACAACCTGGGGTGGATCTTGGCTGACTACACACGTTGATTCCATCTCACACGTCCCACACGATAATTAGGTCCCACATGATAATTAGGTCGGTGGATATTCCCATTGTTCTTAAATCTGACCAGATGTTCTCTTCAAAATATCTTCACGTTCTAATGGCTTTTTCCCTGTTGTGGTCTGCTCCCACATTGATTTGGCAAAGCGTTTATTAGGGAGCCTATGGACATGGTCAGCCGTTGCGATTTAATTTCTTGGACGATGTCGCTAGCGTTATGTATCTGTTTAAGTAATCGGGTCGTGATAGGGTCCGAAGATTTTTCTAGGGATTTTTCTCCCAAAACGTCTTATCTCATTTCCATTGCTTTTGTCAGCGTCCATATCTCACCACATTGTCCACCCTTGCTTCCCCGAAAACTTTTGTCTTCTCCACTAAATAGAATATTCTATGCGATTTTGTATGCCGTGCTAATTAGGGAGATTACTCTATAATTGGAGCACTTGGTTTTGTCTCCCTTTTTATTCGTGCTATGTTGTTGGTAGTTACCCTTCATTCCATGTGAGTGTGATTATTTTGTGTAATTGCCTATGTAGATTCCCCTCCGTACTTGAGAAATTCGGCAGGTATATTGTCGAAGCCTGGAGCTTTTGAGTTCTTCAATTTGTTAATTGCTTTAAATGTTCTATTGTTGGGTCATCTACTGGTGGGCCCACCCTCAGATATATGTCTTCGCCATGTTCGCCTCATGATATATGTTCAGTAAACTTTTGAAATATTCTTGCCATGTTTTGAGCAGCTTCTCTTCGCTGGTTAGAAGCTCATCATTATTTTTCATAAGTACAGACAGGGAGTTACGTCTGAAGCCTTTCTTCTTAGTCAACACCGATTTGTAAAGTACTCAGCTGTTTAACTCTTGTCTATTCTCCTCCATTTCCTCATATTGCTGTTGTTCATATTCCCTTTTCCCCCTTCTAATTAGTTTTTTGTCCCTCGTCGGGTTGTTGCATAGTTTTCTTTATTTCCTGTCGTTTCTTGTTGGACCAAATGTTTCGTGTCTTCTACCTGTCTTGTAGTTGTTCTTTGCATTCTTTATCAAACCATTTCTTCGCTCTCTTCTCACTCCTTCCTCCTATCATGAGTTCTGCTGTCTCTCTATTTCTTGCATTTTGTTCCATAACCTTTCAAGGCTTAAAGATGCAGAATATCGACTGCGACAGGTGCCCGCTATAAATGGGACACTAACTGAACTTTCCTAGAAGGTTCCCGAAAAAGAACTGGTGGAGACAAATTTCCTAAAGACCGACTCTCTCGCCAATGAGGAAACAGTATCTTTACATGGGATTTTCATCTTTTGACAATCTTTACCTATGGTTTACTACCCACACTATACTATTTTACGTATTAAATTGATTAATTAAGGCAGCGTAAAATGTGATGGCCCTTATCCTACAGGATAATACATTATTCATGGACAGAACGTGCGTATGGGTTTCACATTCGACCGTACTTTTTCTTATGAAAACCTTTTGGTCATTTTCCACTAAAAAGTGCCATCTTCGGCTCCTAGACAATTGAAATGAGGTTCTAGCAGGAACATAGGGCGTTGTTCCCCTCGCGACACCCACGTAAGGGATGCTAATATGTTGTCAAGCGTCCCTTTTTGGTGGATCCTGAATTTAAAGGTTACCAAAATTAAACCGTGACACACTAACGAAGTTACAATTTTTTCCACCGTTTTTCCGGCTTTCCTCAGTTAAAAATGGTCTGATCGAATAGTGGAAAACCTTACAGGTTTTCTTTTCTAAAAATTTGCTGTTGGCACTAACGCGATCAATTTATTACTTTTCATAATATAAGCGTTTCGTATTGTTATTGTGATTAATTGAATAAATTCTAGGGAGTCCGACCAAGCGCCCCCTATCGGGCGGCTACGTGAACGAGAGGGACGACCTGAAGAGCAAATCCAACAACGCCATAGACCGCATCGACAAGAGCCTCGAACCGAACTCCAACCTGACGATAGAGCACTCGCTCCTCTCGAAATCCTCCAAGCGCATGTCGATAAGCTCGAGCGGCTCCAGCTCGGGCCAGCCCGCCGGCCACGACAACCTGATCGACCTGATACCGACGTCGCCGCCGTTGCCCGAGCGCAACGACTCGCTCAACAACAGGGAGGAGGGCGAGCTCAGGCTCGCGCCCTGGTTCCAGGCGGGGATCCCGAGGGAGATCGCGCTCGAGATCCTCGCCCAGGAGCCGGTCGGCGCGTTCATGGTGCGGGAGAGCACGAGCAAGCCGGGCTGCTTCGCGCTCAGCCTCAGGGTGCCGAGGAGCTTCCAACCGACCGGGATCGCGCATTATCTGATCATACGCGCGAACAAAGGCTACAAAATTAAGGTAGAGTATGCGTATCGCAAGTAGCGCCGGGAATATTAAATAACTCAGAAAAAGAGAGCAGAAGAATGTTTATAAGATCTCTCAGATAGTATATATCTCATCTCATCTCAGCCGTTTTCTATCCATTGGATATAGGCCTCTCTCATTTTTGCCCATGTAATTCTATTTTGTGCTATCTGGTACCAGTTTAGCCCAGCAAATCTTTTCAGTTCGTCGTACCATCTCTGTTGTGGTATACCAGCACTTCTTCGCTCTCCCCATGGTCTCCATCTGGTGATGTGTCCGCTCCAGTTTTCTTTGTGTCTGGCAACATGTCCTGCCCATTGCCATTTTAAGGAACCAATTCTTTGTATAATATCTATCACCTCTGTTTTTCCTCTTATCCACTGATTTGTTTTGTGGTCTTTTAGTGATATTCCTATAGTATAGTATATATGGTATATATGTAATATATAGGTGCAGATAATCACACACTAACCAAAAAGGTAAATACGGCAATGGGGGAGGAGTATGCTAATGAGTACATGATTGAAAATATTGTATTGGAAGAATTATCCTCCTCATATCAGGTTATTACTAAGATACGGCACAATGACAAATTTTTGATTGCTGGAAAATTCCTAATAGCAGGATTAACCAAAGATAATCTGTTATCGTCACAAGCTCGTTAAAGCTCTCGTTTTTACCGCCCCCTGGTAGTACCCCTTTCCCCTTAACTCCATTAAAACTTGAACAGCTTTGTTGGGTCTTCCACGGAAGTCTTTTAAATCTCTTGTTCTTTTTGTAGATGAATTACTGAAGGATCAGTACCATCCACATCCATATCATGAAAGCTTATATGGTCCATGTTTTTAGGGAGTACAAGTTCTATTAGAAAATTTATTTTTCAACTCTTTGTGAAAAATGTTATGCCAAAGGTGGTTTACCATTAAATATAGCCCTTATTTCATCTTTGGTAGACATTACATAAGGTTAAAGGAATAGATACTTGCGTAGAATTGATTATCTTTTGTAATAGATCAATGCCTTTATTAAAATTTTCGTTGCTATTAAAATGGGTATACAATTTTTGTATGTCTCTCTTGATTTTTGCGTCTATCCATGTTCGGTTAGAAAGCTGGAATATCATGCAAAATAGCGAAATGGGGTTGTTTTTTGGGGGATGAGTGTCTTTCGAAGTCTTCCTATTAGCAGAAATCATGCAATAGCAAAAATATTAGCAAGTTGTGTTTAAACATAACCTCAAATTTTCCTAGTAAATAACGAATTTTTTCGATTTTTTTTTCGTTTTTTCCTGCGCAACAGTTACTCAATTTACTTAAAATTTACTGAAAGTATAACTGTATTGGCATTGAAGAAACGTGTTTAAACTGAACTTTGAGAAATTAGTAGTTTCCGAGCTATTCGCATTTTTCGATAAAACACACCGTAATTTTCCACAATTTTTTTTATTGATGTTTTTCTCAATATTCATATTTGAATACGTTCATTCTAACCCTTGAAATGACCATTTTCAAATGGTTTGTATTTCCAAGCTAACTTTCCTAAGGGAGGTTACACGCTGAGGACTAATGCAATAAAAAATCATCACGAGACGAGACGGACGTTAATTTAATATATCTGTTCTTTCTCTTCCTTTTTTCTTTCTCCCCCTTATGTGATATCACGCGGATTCCTAGATACACGGAATATGTTCTCTCTGTCTCGCTTTCTTTACTTTCTCCCTCTTTTTCTTATGTGAGACCACACTGGCCAAGGACACGGCGCACTTTTCATAAACTCTCGCTTATTTTATCTGATGATTTTAGTGTTGACTTTTCAAAAGTAGAATCACAACCGCTTTTACAGACAATTGTCCAAAACCGTTTACATAAACAATGCTTTTATAAATTTATTCAAGACTATATTGTTTACCAAAAAAATTACCGTACCATGTATAGTGTCTGCCGTAGCAGGTACTATCATAATTTATTCTCTATATATTCAAAACGACCATGAAGAAAGCAAGCTTCCCTTCTCATGCAGGGAGTGCCACATTTTATAAATTGAATCTATAGAATATTGCTTTAGATATAGGGTAAAAAGGAAAACTACGCTTAAACTCCAAAAGGAATAATGGATTAGTTCTGGAGATTATGAAACTTAGAAATAAGCTATATAAACTAAAGTAAAACATCCCAACGATAAGCTACTGGTGGTTGAATTCAAGACAATAAAAAGTAAAATAAATACGTGAAGATAAGAGGAAAATTAGTGACAGTTGCCTTTAAAAATATCGGCGTCAGAATGGTCTTAAAAACGTAAAATTATATTCCAAAATTATAGAGATGTAACCTAAATTGAATTTATACTACCCTTAAAAGTGTAAGAATTTGAGTTGAGTGATGTGATGTAGTGTAAACGTATAAATTGAGTTTGCAGATCAATAAATATAATAAATAAGAACATAAAAATTTACTTAACAAATGTATATTTATCCAATACTTTAAATAAAAGTACTAGTAAACAAATTATTACATTAATAAATGCTATTTAATATCATTAATACAATTAATGGTAAAGGCACATACTTGTTCTTATATTAATTTATTAATGATTTAAAAATGGACCAGATGTCGAGAGTGAAGCGTTAACGTGAGGTACAAGTGAGGTGATGGCACTTGTAACAAAGAATAAAAACGTCTTTGAGCAACTCATTTCCTCTGTAAGTTGAAAAACAATACAATGTTGTATCTTTCTCGTAGAGCTTGTTTAAGCAATTAATTCGAATTAAATATTTGTTTATACGTTGTCTCTATTTTCGTCTAGCTTGTGCAATGGGTTTTAAGGGAGTAGCACGCGAAATACCCACCAGACCTCAAACATCCTAGAACTGGATGTGCAGGGGTACTAGGGGAGTCACGCGCAAGGTACCCACCCAGCTACCAATAAATTACAATTTTATAAACATCTGGGGTCGAGTGTGCAATGGTGCTGAGGGAATAGCGCACGAAGTACTACCCGAGCTGCCAGAAAAACACAGTACACTTGCACCGAGTGTGCAATGATACCAAGGGAGAAACGCGTGAGGTACCGCTCTACCTACCAGTGGCAATTCCCTCAAGGACATGCAATGGTATCAAGGGAGAAACACGCAAAGTACTATTCCTTGAGATAAGAGGCAGTTCAAACTCATGTTTGAATATATCAAATAGAGAAAACTACGGTTATTACATAGCTTCAACATTAATAGTTAATTACTGTTTAAATAGTTAGTTAGTTAGTCAAAAGTAGAAAGATGAATAGCTCAGTGATAAAGGTCTCTATGATAAAGATAATAGAGTCTCTATTTCTCATAACGTCGTTCATTGTTAAAGTTTAAACTATTTTCAGGGAGAATTAGCGAAATCTGCGCCTTTTAACCACTTTGAGCCACTATGAATTTAATTAGGCAAGTTTGCTGACTAACCGGTTCCTATTTCCAGGGCTTTACGAAGGAATTCACGTCCCTGACGTCCCTGATAACCCACCATTCGGTGATGCCGGAGCTGCTTCCCTGCCCTCTGTCTCTGAGCCGATACCACCCGAATTTCGCCAAGACCGACACCAGGAGAGACTTCGCAGACATCGACCTCGAACCGGACTACAACACCCTGACTGATTTTAGGAAAATGATGGCCGACATCAACATCTAGGGTACTATGAGGAAGTGATGTGTTGACACGCCACGCGTGCGGTTCGATTTAAAGCGGTGATTGTTGCTTAATAATCAGGAGATCGTTTATTCCCATTTTATCTGAACTAGTCTCTGTTATACGGAGGAGGACGCACATTTTTCTAAAACATGTGATACCTAAAGTAAGAACTGTAAAAAGTGATACTTTACTCGACTCGCTATTGCATACATGTATTTTCTTCCATATTGTTTTTCTTCAAAGTAATCCTTTCAAACAGTTTCGTACCACAGACATAATCGGAGTTCTCGAATTTTATTTACAGTGATTTGTTGGACCAATGATATAATGTTTTGAAAGAAATTAAAAGTATATTAACTGAGTGTTGTAAATAAAGTGACCTAGTCCTGTGTGCTTGAAATTTTTTATAAATAACAAAAATATCAAGTTTTCGATATGTATATTTTTACGAATAATTGTTGAAAAAGATGTCAAAGTTGTTGTAAGCCGAATTTGTAATTTGTTATCCCGATATTAACTAAATGACCCTAAATACATTGTTCATTTATCCCAAATAACTCTTCTTTACTTTTAGTTGTAAACCATTTAAACCTACTGAAATTTTTAAAACTAAGCTTTGTCAGAAGGCGTTCGTATTCCTGTATTAATGGGAGTAGTACAAATCCTGCTTTAAATGAGTTTTGTACTTTAATTGTTATTTGTATTTCAAAACTAACTTTTCTTGATACCGTTCTTTTTCTGTTGATGAGTGCCGAACGTAATGGTTATTTGGACTTTATCCACTGCTGTACGAAATAAACCCACAAAATAAAGTATCGAACCACACTCGAAGGCGTTTCAGCCATGAAATTCTTTGTCTTTCCACACTCCTTCTGCCATGTATCTTGCCTTGAAGTACGAGTTGTAAAAACCACATCTATCGTGGTTTGTCATGGTGTGGCCAAGGTATTCAAGTTTACGCATCTTCACTTGGTATATGATTTCTTTTCCTTTATTCAGTCTATGAAGCAGTTCATCGTTGGTCACATGATCCACCAATGAAATTCTTAAAATGCGTTAGTAGAACCAGAATTCAAATGCTTCCAATTTTTGCAGGATGCTTCGTATCGTATTCGTACTTTGGTGGTTAAATACAGGTTCCTGCTGGTCCACAGTTTTGCTATTTTAAGAAATGAGGCGTGGGCTTTTTCGGTTCTGCATCTTATCTCAACCGAGTGGTCCCATTCTTCGTTAATATCTGTTCCCAAATAAGTATATTTGCTAACATTTTGAAATGATGTGTTGTGTATCACTAGTTGGTCCTCCATGTATTTATTTTTGGAAATAATCCTAATCTTGGTTCTTCTTCTTCAAGTGCCATGTCCTCAACGAACGTTGGCTATCATATTGGCTATTATAATTTTGTTGACAGCAGCTCTAAATAGTTCTGCACTTGATTTTTGGAACCACTCCCGCAGGTTCCGAAGCCAGGATATTCGTCTGCGACCAGGTCCTCTCTTACCCTGTATTTTGCCTTGCATAATTAAATGAAGAACGTTGTAGCGTTCAGGATGTCGTATTACGTGCGCAAAATATTCCAGCTTCCGGATTTTGATGTTCTTATTTATTTCAGGTTCCTTATGCAAGCGGCGCAAAACCTCCTCATTACTTACTCTTTCGACCCAACTTATACGCAACAACCTCCGATACACCCACATCTCAAAAGCCTGGAGTTTTTTCAGCAGTGTCTCCGTGAGTGTCCAACTTTCCGCTCCATATAGTAGAGTTGAGAATATGTAACATCTTGTAAGTCTCAGTTTTAGTTCTAAGTTAATGTTTCGACTACATAATACTTTTTTCATTCTGTGGAATACTGCTCTAGCTTTCTCAATGCGTAGCTTGATTTCCTTACTCATATCCCAATTGTTATTAATGTTTGAGCCCAAATAGGTGACATTATCAACTTGTTCGAGGGCAACGCCATAAGCTGTTATAGCTGTCGGATTTATAGGATGTTTACTGACAGTCATCAGTTTGGTCTTTTTAGTGTTGAGTTTTAATCCGTACTCATCACACGTATTAGTAACTCTATCTACCAACAACTGCAGTTCTTCCGGACTACTGGCTAACAGAACGGTATCGTCAGCATATCTTAAGTTGTTCACATTGACTCCGTTCACTTTGACACCGCCTTCGATTTTATCAAGCGCCTCCCTGAAGATGTATTCAGAATATAGATTAAAAAGTAGTGGTGACATAATACATCCTTGTCTCACACCTCTACGGATTGCTATGGTTTCAGAGGTGTTTTGGCCAATCTTAACACTTGCCTGCTGGTTCCAGTAAAGGTTTTTAATTATTTGGAGGTCCCTATCATCAATGCCCACCTCCTGTAGAATCTTGACCAACTTATCATGTTTCACCCTGTCGAATGCTTTCTCAAAATCAATAAAGCACATAAATACAGGGTGATCAACATCTCTGCATCTTTGAACAAGGACCTGGATGCAGAAAAGTGCCTCTCTGGTTCCAAGATTGTTACGGAACCCGAACTGTGTCTCGCTAATGTGTTCCTCAATTCTACCATATACCCTTGAATGTATTATTCGGAGAAAGATTTTTAGGACGTGGCTCATCAAACTAATGGTTCTATAGTCCGAGCACTTTCTAGAGTTACCCTTTTTGGGGATCATCACAAATGTTGACTTGAGCCATTCAGTTGGTATAATTCCGGTTTTATATACTTTGTTGAAAAGTGAAAGGAGGGACTGTTTTCCGTTAACATCGAGACATTTAAGTATTTCGGATGGTATTTCATCTGGTCCAGTTGCCTTTCTGTTTTTTGCATTTTTTATAGCCTTCTCCAGTTCATCCATTGTTATCATAGGGCCTGTATTACATTGTTGTACCACGTTTTCTGTTCTCTCATCATCAAATAATTCTTCGATGTAATCTTCCCATCTTCTCAGTTTATCTATGTCATTTAGAATGCGATTGCCCTCCTGATCAACAAGGTTATGAGATCTTTTGGTGTTCATAGCCGTTAACTCTTTTACCCTCTTATGTATGTTGAAGGTGTCATGTCTCTTCTGTAACTCTTCGACCTCCTTACATTGGTTCACAAACCAGGCTTCTTTTGCATCTCGAATTTTCTTCCGGATTTCTTTATCAATTAGTTTGTATTTCTGCCGGTCTTGATTTTTAAATGTTCTTCTTTCTTCCATTAAGTGCAGAATATCGTCATTCATCCATTTTTGTTTCTTCTGTTGGGCTATAGGTATATTAGATATTGTTCCTGACACTATATTCTTAAACTCATTCCAGTGGTCTTCGATGTTACTGTCTTCGATGTTGCAGTCCATTGTTTTTTCCTCAAACTTGTTTTCCAGGGTGTTCGTAATTATATCATGGTTGTCACGCACATATTCTACATTTAACTTTCGTGGCGGTTGTTGTCTCTTTACTTTCTTCAGTCTGAGCTTCAGTCTCCCGACCAAGAGGACATGATCCGAAGGGACATCGGCCCCGGGATAAGTTTTGACTGCCTTTACTGAGTTTCGGTAACGTTCGTTGATGGTAATATAATCAATCTGATTTCTGACTGGTTTCTCTGGGCTATCCGATGGATGTTTCCAAGTATAGAGCCTTCTTTTCGGTAATTTGTAAAAGGTGTTCATTATACACAGATTATTATCCCGACAGAATTCGACAAATCGGTCGCCTCTCTCATTTCGTACACCGAGTCCAAAGTCACCCACGACCCTATCCTCTCTACCTTGGCCAACTTTGGCATTGAGATCTCCCATAAGAATGGTAATATCTTTTTTCTTGATTTTATTAGTGACGCTCTTGATGGTATCGTAGAATTTTTCAATTTCATCCTCGTCACTGAGTGTGGTTGGTGCATATACCTGAATAAGGTTGATGTTAGTAGATTTCGAGTTCAGTTGTAACATAATGACTCTATCAGAAGCGTAACACACTGATTCAACACATTTCTCGACTTGTTTGGAAACGATAAGAGCGACGCCATTCGCATGCAAGTTACTGTCCTCTCCTGAGTAGTAGACAGTGTGGTCTTCAATATTACATTTACCGGAGTTTGGCCAGCGCATTTCACTGACCCCTAGAATCTGGATATCGAGTCTTTTCATCTCCAGTATTGCATTATGGGTCTTTCCAGCTTCATATAGACTGCGTAGGTTCCATGTACCTATTTTGAAATTGGATTTAATGTCCATTGTGGCCGAACGGGAGATTCTTCGCACCCCTGCCCCATTCAAGGAGCGCCCGTACTCGGGGCCGTTGTTTAATTCTTCAGCCATAATGATAATCCTGGGGAAAGGTTTCACATATCAGGTAGTTTCCCGTTGCTTTCCTGATGTGTAAGTTCAGCCGCCCACTGTGGGTCAGACGCTGTTGGTAGTCGCCCACTCTGGGTCAGACGCTACCTGCTAGTTTTGGTCCGCCTCGGGTATTTAATTTCCCCGATACCACCCATATCTGGGAGGCGTTCCCCTATCCGCCACCTGGGGAGGCGCCCGATGGGGGACTAGCAACCCCACACGGGTATCTTGGTATTCAGCTGTAATCAATATCTTTCACTTACTTATACCACTTTGTTCATTATTTGAAGTCCTTTTAAGTGTCATCTGCATATTGTAAGCTATTAATGCATTTGCCATTAACAATCAAACCTTCGAAGGTATTTTCCAGGGCCACTAGAAATATATGCCCTGAATATATGCTGAATGGCAGTGGCGAAAGTACACACCCCTGTCGAGCCCCTCTTTTACTCTGTCGGATTCTTCGCTTTCTATTTTGACTGAAGAGGTCTGATTCAAACAAAGATTGGCTATAATTCGTGTAGATCTTGCTTTTGTAGCCAAGCTGATTCAAGAGCTCCCATCATTTTATTATGCTGGACTTCATGAAACGCTTTTTGATAATCAAGCATGTGATAATATCATGGTTAACGTCTCGACCTCTTTGGAATAAACGTTGGTGAGTTCTTAATAATTAATAACACTATGACTAACTAATCGTAATTTATTTAACTAACACTAACACTATACGAACGTATTATAGTTCATTGAAGCGTAAATATGTATTCGATGCGTTTTTTACAACTTTAGCTCACATGAACATATGTGGATTGACTGCCACCTTATCTCTCGGTCGCCTTTTTATATGCTAACGGTATTAGTTAAAGATTCCTCTAGACATGTATATTCCTTGGAATCCTCAGACCGTAAACAATTCTCAGAATCACGCGGCGCCGAGTCGTCGGGAAGACACATCGAGATTATTCCAGTATCTTCGACTGTCGACAAGGAGTGGAAAATTCGTTACAATACTGAAGAGTGCCTCCCTGGTACCCAGGGTATTTCTACACCCGAACTGGGTAGATCTAATCTGACCTATAAATCCTCATGGATTATTTCCGTGAAGAGTTTAAGAGAGTTCCTCATGAGACTAATCATACCAGCCTTTACGGCTCTTTGCACTTGACTTTTTGGTAGCGTTGTAAATGTACTTTTAAGCCAGACGTCAGATATATGTAATTCTGGTGGAGTATATCTCATTTTATATGTGTGAGCCATCTCATATCTTCCGCATTTCCCATTTTTCAACTATGTTATAGTTCGAGTAACTTCACCAACTATAATTTGTAAAAAATTCGTTACTTGGTAGGTGTAAAAATTTTCTGATCTGTTTGCATCTTTGGACAAGTGGTTTATGTATTTCTCAAAGGTTTTTATTTTTCCGAAGCTATCTAAAATTATATGAACCTTTGCTGCTTTGTGTCTCTTTGATTCTCTTGTGAATGTTGAAGGTATCGCAGTTCGCCTCAAGTTCTTCAATTTCTGAGCACTGCCTTTCTATCCATTATTGTTTTGCACATCATATCTTACGTTTAATCGGGCCATACATATCTCGGTACTCTGTTTTACGTATTTTCAATAATCCCCTCTCATCCATCAGCTTTAGAATGTCGTTTCGTCAGGTTGTTTGTTTACGTTTTGAGCAACCAGAAAATCATTTCCAATGTTTTCAAACCTTTGAGCCACGTCGGAAAGGGTCAAGTCTACACTTTGATGAGTTTCTTTAGGTTTTTGATATTCTTCAGCTATTTTTTTAGTTACTACTTGACACGCCTCTTCATTTCCTCTGAGAAAGATATCGCATAGAGTATCGATATTAGATAGTAAATTCATTAAACTGTAGTTAAATTAATACTTCCGAACATCTAGAAATCTCTTATAGTTCTTTTATTGAACTTCTGATGCACTGTTAAAACTGTTCGGAAAGTTGCAACTTACCATCTTTTTTGAATGCAATTTTAGATGCTTTTGTTTTATTCCGTAACCTACTCAAGCTAACATAAGCTAGATAAAATAGGATTTTGTACAAGATGTCGCAGGTAACAGTATCTACCACTAAGAAACCTTTAACTGTATGAAAGCAGTTAAGAAAGATACTTATTCTAAGCATGTTTAGTTGCTACAAAGGTATCAATTTTACATAAATTACATGCAAAAACATACAAAAGTACAATTTCCTCTTAAATTATCCTCCTTCATAATAAAAAAAAAATAACTTGTTGAACATATACAGGGTGGACCATCGAAAACGTCCCGGAAAACATAACTGTCATATTAAGAAAAATGTTCATTTGTGATGAATGTGATGATCAAATGAGTGATTACTTTAATCAAAGATTTCCAGGTTTCTTAACTAGGACGAAGAGGTGGAATTGCGTGACCTCCTCAGTCACCAGATTTAAGTCCATTGGATTCCTTTTTATGGGGACGTATAAAAAGCAAAGTTTATAGCACTCCATTCGATACACTGGAAGACCTGCGCGGACGCATCGTTTACTTACGTCAATAAGTGACACCGCAAGTTCTGCAGAGTGCGCGACAACCGTTTGAAGAGGATCTCTATTATTGCATGGAAAAAAGTGTTTAAAATGTTATTTATTGATAAATAAACCTTCTAGCTTCCAAAAAAAGACATCAAAAAATGTCGCACCTGTAATGCCGAAGATTACAATGTTTATATGTAAAAAATAAGTCAGTAGTTTACGCATTTAAGGATCAGGTAACAGAAACTCACCCCGACATTTATTTAATTTTATTTTTACAAGCTTATGAGAAAGACACGAAACGAGCAAAGCGAATATCATTTATGTTGCAAAAATATATTTACAGTGAATGACTTAAAATATGGAGGTATAAGAACGAAATTAACGTATGGTAAAGTCAAGATATTTTTACGAAAGACCAAGGGGAGTAATAAATTTAGTGATATTTCGGGAATATAAAACAGGATATGCATTCATGAAGTGTGGGAATTGTATTTTCCCCTGGTCCCTTCATAAATACCTTATGGAAAACCTATTTCTGTATTTACCCTACACCGGGGAAATGGGCTTAACGCCATAAGAGATATTTACTTTACTACATACATGGGATATACACGCGAATACACACGCATTATTCCGACCTTTTAAACTTGGATTTCAGTAATTTCCACGTTCATAATGTAATTTCGAGATAGAACGACAATCAAGCAAAGCACACACACATATTTTAAATTCTGATACATTAGCCAAAGCATTTAAGCTAAAGAATCTTCCTATCCAGATCTTCCCTGTCCGAGCGTGACCTGGGGCCTGTACCCATCAGCTGTAGCGACGAATTTCACCACCATAGGAGTACCATCCGGGAATGTGAAGGAGAAGTCGCCGTTGACGTCTAAGGACCCGTCGTCCTTTCCCGTTCCCGGCCTTACGACCCCGGACTCGACCCTCTTGATACCGTTGCTGGTCTCAAAACTGAAAGCAAAAGGACTTTTAGTGTATGAAAGCATTTCTGAGTTACAAAATGTGCTCAGCATAGGGAACAGTTTTGCTGGACCCGACGTTTGGTCTTACAAGAGACTGTGGCCAATCCTTTCCTATTTATTTGACGCAATATCAAGTAATTTTGTCTAAGTTTTGTGTCCTTAATACAAGATTTCTAAGTTCTTCTTTAGACGAGTTTCACACGCTAGGGGTTTTCAGAATTAATTCTAAAGATAGCTAGAATAGTAGGTAAATTAAAGCATCAGTAAAACATCAAGGTAAAAATGATGGACTATTTATAAGCTTTTGGATACCCCAGAAACGGAGAAGAGGAGTAATTAGAGAAATTTAATGTTAATCATGGAATAAAAATGTGTTTTATAGAATGACCAACTTTTTAAAAAATAGAAAGCACAGAATTCTTGCACATTTAAAGCATACATCGCCTCAATAGAACTCTACTGAAGAAAGACTTGAGTAAACGCAGGAAATATGACAAAAGTATAAGTAGAACCTATCCAACAGGGGGTTGTTTTGTAATCTAGGAACCACAAATATGCCTAAAATTTACTTTTTATATTATTTTGAAAAGTAGAGTTTTTTTTATTTAGATATGAATTAATTACTTATTACTAAAAATTGCTACTAATTTTAGGACGAAAAATGATAATTTTTACTTCTTTTAGGAAGTAGGAGATCCTTATAGAACATTTCACAAATTTTAGGATAGAAAATTTTCCCTTTATGAATTGTGCAATAGATTCTAGAATGGTTCAGAACCATTTCGAACAATTTCAGCAATAAAATGACCATTTTCGAATCATTTAGGGAACTAGTGGGGATTATAATAAATGATTACTCAAACAATTTTAGGATAAGAAAGGGTCTTTTTAGAAATTTCAGGAAATTAAGAAATTATTCATACCCGTTTCAAATATTCAGACTAATTTAAAAATAGAAAATTTTCTTTTTATATAATTTATGGTATAAAAAATTTTTCAAAAGCATTTCAAACAATTTCAGGATAAACAAAATGATCATTTCCAAATTGCTCCGAGAACTGCCCCTATATTGTTCAGAACTATTTAGGAAAGATTCTGGGTAAAATATGGTCAAGAATCCTTCAGAAATAGGGATAGTGTTCAGAACTACAGTACTTCAGAAGTTTCAAAATACAAAATTTTTTCCTATTAGATTATTTTGGAAATTATAAGTTTCTTCTAAATCATTTCAGATAATTTCGGGATAATAAATCATCATTTCTGGATATTTCAGGAAGCCGGGAAACTCTTTGGAACCATTAAAAAATATCATCGAATAGAAAATTTCAAATTTGAATCAGTTAGACAATTTGAGTTATTCAAGGCCTTTTGGATAGGAAATGGTCAGTTTGGAATCTTTTACGAAACTCAAGAATTATTTGAAATCATTTTAAAAGCTTTGATATTAATAGTTTTCCATTCGAATCATTTAAGAAGCTAGAGATATGTTCAGAATGAAAATAGTCATTTCTAAGGTCTTTCAGAGAAGTAAGAAATTGTTCAGAATCGTTTCTCAAATTTCACAAAAGAAAATTCATTTTGGAGCAATGAGGCCACTAGAAATCTTCAATTTGAAAAAATTTCAAAACAGAAAACTTAAATAATTATCATTTGTAAATCTTTAATAAACTAGGAACTTGTTTAGAATTATTTCATAATGGAAAATTTTCCATTTCGTGGGTCAAACAGTTTGAGACAATTTCAGGATGGAAATGGGTCGGTTTTGAATTATTCTGGAAGCTCTAGAACTGTTCAAAACAATTTCAGAGATTTCAGAACGGAAAATTGCACATTTGGATCATGTAGGACGTAATAGCTTACTTCAGAATATTTTCAGATGATTTTAGGCTCAAAAGTGGTAATTTTTGAATCATATAAGAAACTAAAATTTTTTTCGAAAATTTCTAAAATAATGATTGTCTTTGTGGCTCATTAGGGAAGTTATTCAGATACATTACAGAAATTTTACAGAAGAAAAAATGGTTATTTCTATCACTTTCAGAAAATTAGGACACAATTCAGTTTCATTTTTCAACGGAAAATTGTCTTTTGTACTTTATTTAGAAAAATTTGAGATTTCCTTTAAACCTTTTCAGGCAACTCCTGGATAAATAAAATCATAACTCTGAAGCTTTCAGGAACTCAGGTAACTGCTCAGAACCATTTGAAGTTTCAGAACAGGAACTTACCATTTTTCTTAAGTAGAAAATTTGAGAAATTTTCGAAATCATTGATGACAATTTTGGATAAAAAATTGTCACTCCTGGATCTTTCAGGAAACTTGGTAATTGTTCAGAAGGACTTCGGAAATTTCAAAATACAAAATTGACATTTTTGGATAATATAGGAAACTATAAGGATGTTCAAAACCATGTTCTACAATTTCATCATAAATAATTACAATTTTTGGATCATTTAAGAACCTTATTAAAGGATACGTTGAGTATCATTCCAAAAATTATATATGTAATGTACCTAATGTAGGACTAATGGAATTTTTAATTTTTCTAAAATATAGTTTTATGCGATACTAATTACGTTAATTATAATAGTTTTTAACATTTAAGTTTATCCACTAAAAAATATCACCAGTAGTTATGAATTTTGAAATAAGGGTTGACCACACAGGACAGGGGGCAGGATTGGACTGTCAAAACGTATGTCTTTTAGAATCGCTTTTCATGGGCAAAGGTATCACTATCTTTGCTCACACTTATTATGAGTAGATTCCCTTCAATTATAGTTCAATATGAATTTTCAATTTATTTTTAAATTGTTCCATGGAATTTTTCCTAGATTCTATAGGAATAGTGACTACAACTGTACTTATTAATGATACAATGCTTCCAGTAAATTTGGTGGTGTTTTCTGGTATTTCATCATCATGTGGTCAGGTCTTATTCCCTATGTATTTTACCTCTATGTTGTTGTCGTTATGTGGAATATATTTAGGGAGTCTTTCTAATATTTTCTAGAAATTCTAATATTATAGTGAGTAATTTAAATTAATATTTCATAGAAGAATCGTTTATTGTTCTTATTTCGACAAAACCTCCTCCTCCAGCCTTACAATTTTCCAGTCCTGCCCTTATAAGAAACCCAAAGGAGGATTTCTGGTAAGGACGAGAACTAGACCAATAGTGGACCATAGTATAGATAATTTTTTCCTGCAATACAAATGCCACCTTAAACATGATAGAATTTACAACATTTTGCTAAGTATGATAGTATTCTTATTTTAAATTTTATTACACTTGAGATACCTCATACTGGGAAATATTTTTAAAAATAATGGCAGGAATATACTCAAGAAATGACCTCAATACTTGTTATTCTTAAAATAATAAAATAAAGCGTATTAAGGGTGAAAGGATGAGACGATCTGGGTGTTTCATTTTATGATTTGTGTCAAAAATGACAGGAACAAAGTGTTTCAGGTTATTTACTTGATGGACTCAACAGCCACATATTAAAATAATATGGGTATTCAAGAAATGAAAATAGCTAATATGTAAAGCGCGTTTTTAATATTACATGGTAATATATGTAATTTTTGAAGTAATACACGTATAGAATTAAACAAAAACGCAGTTTTTTAAATGCATCCCTTTGTATATAACCGTAAATAAATGTTATACCTTCACCCACAGCTGAATGAAATATTGTCAAGAAGCTACAAAGGGCCAAAGATTGACAGTAGGAGATGTAAATAGGCAAGGAGTAAGGTGTCAAAAAGGCTGCATGAGGTTATATAAAAAGGGTCAATTTGAGAAGGATAGTTGAACTGAATAATCAAATGTTCTTCTTTCAGATATTCTATGGAATAGAGCCAAAATCCCTCAATAAATAATGGTAATCTTCAAAACAAGACGTTACAACGGCTAGCAAATATAAACGGAGAGTGTACTTAAGTTAAGTAGCATTGCCCACGCCGAACCCTTTCTTACTTGAAGTCGTATCCGTCGAGCCTGAGATCGTTGTCGAACTTGACGATCTGCGCCTGGGCGTCGGCGTCCGCGGGCCGAGAGGACGCCAGGCCTACGAGGAAGGCGACCAAGACCAGGACGAGGAGGTGGAGGGATGAGCACTTGTCCGCGTACATTTTCTGACGCTCTTCGATGCGAAATAAGGATCCACAATACAGGTGCAATCTTATATAAAATAATTGAGATGTGTGCAAGGTGGTGTTGTTTATGTAATGTATGGAGGATTGAGCGTCGGGAGTGGATGGTAGACCGAGAGCGAGGCACTTAAGCAGTAATAGTAGGAATCCTTTTACGAATTGTCGCGATGAAATGCTTGAAAATCTGGGCACAAGTTAGCCAGATCAATAGAGCAATGTTGTTTTATGACACTTTGTCATGAATTACTTAGTTATGAACAGATTTATGGTACTGTAATACACTTATGTTCAGAATTTAACATAAAACAAAGATTCCTTCCTTCTCTAGTCAAACGGCAGTATACACTAATATAAATTTAAATAGAGTGAAGTACATTTTGTGAGCCATATTTTAATAATTAGGTACGCCAAGCAATTATAGAATCCATCCGTTGGGTTCTTAAATATTGCAGGCCATAGTGTATGAAATAATCTCATATCAACTCTTTTTAACACGTCACTAACTCTTGAGGATAGTTCGAAGTAAATTTTATCAACGTTATCAATATAACGTAATGCATGGAGTGGTCTACAAATAACCATTCTTCTCTACCCTACTTCGACCTTCCAGTAGTTTGCATTCGAAGTAAAGATCCGTCTTGACGTTTAATTAGCCACTCCCATATTAAAATGCCGTCAGGCTCTTTGTTGTGCATCTTTAATCGCCGTGGAAATGTTTATTTTTACCGCAATAACGAAAATGTTACTTGTACTTTTCAAAGGTCATAAATAATAATTTTACCAGGAACTCGCCGTTCCTATGATGCTATCCAATTAGAAGGTACACGAAGGAGAGTTTAACCGCATTCTGGATGACATTTCAGGGACGGTTTTTCAGGAACGATGGGCAGTTCTGTCATGAAATGTTCTCGAAACCGCGCGTTTATATCAAACAAGATTGCGATCTGCTTGTTGGTATGCAATAATTGCTGTAAATATCAAGGTATGAAATCTATCTTGGCACTTGACCATCCTTTCAGTACGTGACATCATCCGTTTTGGTATGGATATGTTGTGGCACGCATCATCACTTTAAGCAGGATTATAAGTGTAGTTTTTTAACGCGTCAATAGTGAGTCACAAGTTCGTGAAAAGGCAAAAACACGGATACAAATTGTACAAACATAGATTGTGTAACTATAATCCTAATTAATCGATCAGTTCGAACACCTAAATCTGAAATACTTTAAGGGTTTATTTCTTTGAGTCATTGCAACTCGGTGATTAGTAAGATTCCATCGGAAAATATTCGCCATGGAATGTTTTAAACAACGAAAATTTATTTCATGCACTAAACAATGCCCTACAGGACCATAGTGACTACACCACCACCAAAAATATTAAAAACACAATTTCAAGCATTTTGTGAATCCAAATCTTTTTTACTTATGTAGTATAAATATTCTTACGTGTTATCTAACATGAAAATTGATATATTCCAAAGTTTCAACCCTTAAAACCACCTTTTTTAATAACATTAATGATAAAAAGTACTTTCAGTAGTTTGAAACGTTTTAATCGTACATTTCTATCGAATTAACGTTGATTTCATGGTTATAAAATGTTTTATTGTTTCTTGCAACTTTTCAACCCTTAAAAAATACCCCATTTTGTGATAAATACAAAGAAATAGTAATTTTTAAATACTTTGAAACACTTTAAATGTGCATTCTTATTGTACCAACATTTAATTCCTTATGGTAAAATAATTTTTATTGATTCTTTCTAAATTTCTCACCTAAACACGCCATTGGGTTTTTAACAATAACTTTCTTGATTTTTAAGATTTTCAAGCGCACCAAACCCCTTTTTGCAGACAATTTAAATGGCTATATGACCTGCTGGGTTGATTTTTTTTGGATCCCTACATTTTTAATTTGAGTGGTTCAAAAGTCTAGAATAGGGTGATTCTCTCACTCATATGATAAATTAAAATGGCGATATTTCGATTATTATTAATCTTAGAGAAATTTAAAAAAAAAAACAAAATATTCAGCAAGGAAAAGCTAAATTCTATCACTCTTACCTTTTTTATTTACTTCATATTTTAAGTTATAGCGTAAAAACAAATTTTAAAAATTTGATAAATGTACTTGTTTAAGAATCAAACTTTTTTGAAATTACGCTTTTTAAGCCAGCCACATATCCAGAACATATTGTTAAAACATAAAAAATACAGCTGTAAATTGATCAAGTTTACCTTCAATTCTGTCGCCAGGTGTACTGTTTTTTATTTATTAATTTTGTTCTCCATTAATTTTGATGCTAAAGACTTTCGTAACGTTCCAGTTTAAATGTTTTCCATGTACTTAAAAAATGGTTGAATATGTTTTTCTCTAAAACTTATCGTTTTGGTGTAATTTAATCTTGAATAGTTCTAGTTTTGTCCTAAGTCCTAACACACAGTAAATTTCAGAAATCCATAACTTTATTTATATACATTTCAAGAACACAGAAAAGACGCCATTCGATTTGCTGTTTTGTTACCTATCTTATTGTTAATTGACTTTTTCGCTAAAACCTATGGTTTTTGTATTATTTGTAAAAAAACTGTCCGAAAACATGCATTTTTTAAGTAAAAATTTGACATTTTCAATTGCGATTTGCTCGAAACGTATCGATTTATCAAAAAAACTTCACATAACATTTATTGCTTGGAATTGACTCCTCTATCGACTCCTGTGGTTATTTTGAGTGAAAAAAAATTCACCTACAAAAATGGGAAGAAGCATCCAACACCTCTCAATCCACATTTAGTTCCCATTAACGAACTTCTAATTGGCGATTGGTAGACAACCTTCACCAATCATCAAGACATTCATTCCAACAGTACCAACGTTTCGAATGCAGTAAACACTTTATTAATAACTTAGTACAAAACACGAATAGTTGTTAATCACACATACATCTAATACACTAGTTTCCATTTCAGAACCTGCCCTGGTATCGCTCCTGTTGGTACCTCGGATCCGGATTCGCCGCTATAAAAGCGAGCGCCCTCTGGATCGCAACCGGGACGGGCGGCGGGGTCGGCAGGTGCGACCCCGTTGGTTGGAATCCGTTCTCGTTCGCTACGTACTGGACCGCGATCGGGCTTCCATCTGGGGCGGTGTACCGGAACCCTCCCCTGGCCTCCATCGCCTCGGACTGGGGGTTGCCGAGGTTCTTCACTCTACCCTCCTCCTCGGCTGATATGCCGTTTTCGGTGTCGTAGCTTGGAAGGGAAATTGTGGCGAAAATTAGCGAAATAAGGAGTTGATGACCTTTATACAATTTTTTAAGTTTAATTACGAGATTGAGAGAGATGTTTATATTTAGCTCGGGTAGTTTAAGAACAAAGATGTGGACATGAGGAGACCAGACCAATGGAGGAAGAACTTTAAAGTGATAACAGTTGTTGTGGTGATTCAAATGAAACTTCACATTGCATTAATGTTAAACATGTACTCATGAATAGCTGAAATGTGAACTACTTCCCAACTTTAATTCTTTAGCGCCTAAATGGTCTGTTTTCTTGCTGGAGGTTATCTGGAATATTAATTACAAATCCCCTCTGGCCCTAAACTCCAAAATTTACTTGTAATTTATTTATTAATACACCCTAAAAAAAGAACCCTTGCCTCAGCCAGTCGGAGGGGCTTATTCCATGTGTTGTGGACTTCTTAAAATAGAAACTTTTTAATTATGAATACAAAATGCTCTGTCATAAAACGAAGAAGTTTTGAATTTTAGTATGATGAATGCCAAGGCACCAAGGTATTACCAAGGAAGAGGCCTTAACCATGGATATATGTGAGATTACCGAACATTACTGTTTAGTTATGAAATCAGCATATAAACAAGTTACGTAGTGGAACATCCTCTTTCTCGCTCCAAGCAAATAGTTAAAGCAGCTCGTCAACGTTACCAGAAGCTTCTAAATCAAGGAAAAGCTATTACATACAGCAAGCTGATTATATAAATCATTTGAAAAAATACGAAGACTGAAGTACCTCGGTCCAATTAATGGAAAAAATTTATAGGTTATAGATAAGCAGGAGATGAACAATATGTAACCGTCAATCAGATAGACAATCCATTTTCTACATGAAGACGCACTAAATGGTGTAGTAAACTCCTTGGTGCCTTTGGATCAGATGCCTCAGAACGTGAGCATGTTGGGGTTAGACATCCATATTAAACATGTAAATTCATAAAGCCCTACAAGGGTCCAAGATAGGACAAGATTCATGGGAGCATTCTAACAATGTTTTGTCCACTGGTACAGGGTAGTCCTCTCAGACTATACCAGGCTTGCTTTTATCAAGCATATTTCCCAGATGGGTGGAAACTTGGCAAGCTCATCACAATATTGAAAGGTCGTACTAGGACCTGGCTGATTCTAAGTCTATGAGGGTATCTATTTATGAACGATAAGCTGAGGAAGAATGCTTCCATCCTAGTCAATGTCTTTAGAAAACAAATATTTACTGTGGGCGCTACCAACACTCTACTCTGACATGTTAGAAAAGCTAGTGTGCACTGTGTGCTTATTTTTATAGATAACACGGGTCCTTTCGACAACTTGTGGTGGTCTGGATTTATAAAAGTGTTAAAAGTTATCTAAAAGACAGAAAAATTATTCGTGAAACGCTGTAAAACAGGATTCAAAGAGAAGTAAATAAAGGTTCCAGTACTTGAACCGTTTTTATGGAATACATTTATCGAGGGAGGATTCCTTCAGAGGTTAATACTGTTGCAAATGCGGATGATCTAGCTATTTTGGTCCACGGACTGAATAAAAGAAAGTTGGGAGTAACAATAAAGGACTATTCTTAGTATAGTATATCCCTTAGTATAATCCTTAGTACTTAGTATAGTAAGGACTGAATATTCTTAGTAGTTGCGTAAAACTATTTAAGCTAGAAATTTGACTTGTATAATGATGTTTCCTGGGCTATTAGGAACTAGAAACCCAGTTGTCCGAAGTTAGAATAACCTCATTTCAAAATGACTAGAATATAATATGGGGTTCATATATAGGACGTAGACTAGCTTTAGCTTCGGTAAGAGCAAAACTGAGGTCAACTCATACCACTTACAGGACTCTTGGGAAGGTACCATGGGAGTAATCATGAATAAGTGTGAAAGAAACTAACTAAAAATGTGCACTAAGGAAAATTGGCCAAACTGTATTTTTTGAGACAAAACTTCATGTTTCTGTCGGAGTTATTAAAGCATGGGATAACACCACTAGAGTTAATTGGTCATATGTTCTTGTTCCAGGTCTGAAAGTTTGGATATGAGAGTTTACCGTCCCAATAATCAAGGAGACAACCCAAGTCATTACCATCCATGGCTAGATGAATGTCCATCTCTACAATGATTCTCCTAGACACCAGAACCTTAGTTTTCCGATCTTTAACGCAGATGCTGGGAACTGCCTGCCCAGAGATGCTTTAAGGAGGTAAGATATACAATCTAGGACCTGTTGTAGACATTTTAGGAAACTTTATTGCCAGATTGGACACCAGAATGACAAAATTCTAGCTACGATGCTTAGATCAAATTGCTATGATGCAGGGGAATTTAGGACACCTCCTGCAATTAAGTTTATATAGAAGCCACAACTTATATTTATATAGAGTTAAGGTAAAAATAGAGTAGATATACTGAATGTTAAACTTGAAAGGGAATAAAGGGGAAATTGCAATTAATTGTCTGGGGGTTAGTCTAAGGGACCTCAGTAGGAATAACGAGACAGGATCATATTGGAAGTGACTGGAGTACTGTCAGTATCCTTTCTGTATTAATTACGGTGCGATAAGAAAAACTCTGTTAGTTAGCCAGGAGGAATTGACTTGTCTTGGGCAAAAGGAGGAAGTGCAACTCCAGGGGTTGGGTTTTCTTTGCCATCAATTTTTTCAGGTAATGCTAGTTACAGCAATAATTACAATTACATTACCTCAATTGGTGCCTAATTTGACAGTTAAATCCTATTTTAAGTTATGATAACTAACCATACGTTACAGATACGCAATCATCAATATTCTAGTAATTACTTATACAATTCCAGGAATATTATCGTTCCAGAATTCATCAGAATCTGCCCCTTTCTGTCAAATTGCGTTAATTTACAATTGTTTCCATTTGATTGCAGCTCCAACTGTTTTGGATAACTAAATTTTCGCTATTAACTAAACATTAAAATCACACGAAAATTCATACGGAAAAGGATGTTTAAATATTATTACATTACATTTAAGGTTATCTGTTCCTCCTGCAATTCTGACAGCTGTCCATATTTTTAAACCTTGTAACTATAAAACCATCTATGCTTACCTATGCCTATACCTATGCTTACATCTTAAAGATATTTCGAGAGTTTCGGTTTAGAATTTCCTGTCACGTCGTTAACACTTTTTGCCTTATAATATTTTCTCCATGCTTAAAGGTGGGAACTTTAAATATGAACCATTCTCTGTAATTCAGTACCTTGAGTGGTACTACCCAAACGAAAAATCTACATATTTTTTCCTATTACATTATTTACAGTAGATTTTCTAAACCTAACTTTAAGACCAAATGGTTTGGTAATAGGTAGTACTAATATTGGAATGCATGATTTCACTTACTTGAATATAAATAAATCCTAATAAAATTAAATTCTAAGAAATCCTGCATATTAAATTAGTTATATAATCTTTGGTATCTTACCTCCATCTATACGAGCCATCAGCATTGGGTCCTTCTTGTGTTTGGCTTCTAATTTTTACAAAAATTCCTGTAGGTGTATAGGGTTGTCTGTATTGGGCCAGAGTCAATCCAAGAACGGTAAGTAGTATCTGTTTAATGGAAGTGATATTTAAAAAATTGATAGTTTTGAAGTAATGTAGATAGATATCATAAAACTAAGTAAAATGTGTCACAAAATATTTTCCTTAAGTAGGTTTAAGATGATTTTAACTAGAAATAAATGTTAATGAAATTTCCTTTGCAAAACTGAAAATTTAAAATTATTTGTTTGTTTGTGTATTAATTTTCTTCAATGAAGGGGAAAATTGGAATTCTAGAAAATTCCTCTAAAATACAAGCTGGACATTTTTTCGTGTTATTGAATTATACAGCAAACTACTAGTGCATCAATTTATCATATGTCCCTTAGATGATTAAAACTTGAAAGACAGCTAAAAGTCGCGATAGCAAATTTATTATAAACAAAAAGCCCCAAAAAGTGACTTTTTGGTTTTTTGTTTATAGTATAAAAGTATTGAATGAATCGCATTACTATCAATGAGGCATTTGTAGAGAATTAAGAAACCTATAAAATGGCGGTGTGTAAACAGCGATCGATCCATTTGTAATCGAAAAAAGCCGGAAAAATATTAAAAACTACTTTTCTTAAAAAATTCATAACTTTGCCTATTATTACTAATAATAGAAGATATTTTTGGAAATGATGAGCTTATGATGCTTTTTTTAAACAGGCTCAAGATGAAATTGATCACATCAATAGTTTTTGAATAATTTTAATTTAAAAAATTTCGATCAATATTCAGATTCACTCATTTAACGTAATGTTTATAAGCATTTTTATCTTGTTTAGATTAATTTTACTAAATCATAGAATTGGCGAATTAAAACATGATTTATCTTTCCAAAATCCGCTTAGAAATTTAATACGTTTTAATTACCGTTAATACAATTTATTTTGGAAGATATTGACCGAAATTGTTTAAATTCAAATTATTCAAACACTATTAATGCAATCAATTTCAACTTGCTCCTGGTTAAAGTAAACATAATGAGCTATCGATTTGAAAAATATCTTCCCATAATATTAATAATTGTTAGAGTTATGATATTTTAAAAAAAGCATTTTTAAACAAATTTTGGGATTTTCTCGGTTGAAAATGGAAGGATAGCAGTTTACGAAATGCCATTTTATAAGTTTGTTAATATTTTACAAGTGTCCTATTTGTAGTAATGTGATTTATTCAATACTTTTTAGGCTATAAGCCAAAATCCCAAAAAGCCCCTTTTTGGTGATTTTTGTTTGTAACAAATTAGCAAATTTCTGACTGGGGTTTCTTTTACTTCAGTCACTTCCGGTCTCAAGGTCGTGTTAGGAGGCGAAAATAGTATTTTTTCAAAAAAAACTTCGAGCAAAAATGACATTTTTTAATAAAAAAAAAAAACGATTCTATTGTCTAAAAGTGTACAGTCTGCTTAAGAAAAACCTCCTTCCGGCCTGAATCACCTACTTCTGGTAGGAACCGGAAGTGGATTTTAGACGCATTTGATAGAACGAGCAAAGCTGTCTTTAAAGTATTGCCAGTTTTTAAAACAAATATTTGTTGTCATTTTATAAGGGATTTCTTGCAATTCGTTTATTTCCGGTTTCAAGATCGTTTTGGAGGGCTAAAATTTAAAGAAACTGAACAAAGGTAACCTATTTTTAATGGAATATAAAGTTTTGTTGTATAAAATTGTTGTTTTTTTTCTATTAAAAAGCCTACTTCCGGTCTGAATCACCTACTTCCGGTAGGAACTGGAAGTGAATTTTATTAGGGGTGAACAGGTGGTTGGGACATACTATACACCTTTTTCAATTTTTGGCTACTTTTAGAGTTTTAATCATCTATAATACATTTAAAAAAATTTCACTGGTGGTTTGCTATGCAATTCAATAACGAAATGAAGCATTTTTGCTCTATTACTTTATAAGTTAAAAATCTGTTATATCATGAAAATACAGGTAAGATTATGCAGCTAACATTATTACTTTAATGCTGGCTGAACTTGTTAATTCCATATGCTGTTCAATTGAACAATTCGAGTTTCAAAGGGAAAAAGATAATAAAATGGCGTATTCAAAATTGAAAATGCTGTGAATCTATTACACAATGACGAATTTTGGGTGAGTAAAATTTGAATTATTGCGTGTTTTCTGATCCCTTTTTGCAATGCAATTGTATCCAAATATTTTCAACAGAGTAGGGGAAAGTCAAAGAATTAAAAATTATATAAGCTGCGCACTGACTAACGAAATTTATGAGACGAAGTCAGGAAAATTTAGTGACTTTTGTTGAAGTATACATAAAAGTGACTTAACTCAATAAATCAAAAGTGGTTTAGCTAATAAAATAACCAAAATGTGCATCATAAACCCTTAATGACGGTTTCAGGAGAAAAAGAATACAAAAAACTCAACAGACTTTTTAAAAAACCCTCGTTCCTTTCATACAGAAAGACTCAAAAATTTTAATTTCCGTCACACATCTTACACCCTTTTTCCAGAATAATCCAAACTTCTCACTTCACTCTCACGAAACCTGTCAAGAGTTCTCAACTCACCACGAGCTTCATATTTAAGTTCCGTACTGACCGCTTTGCACTACTATAATCGATTCGATTCAATCTAGTTTATATAGAGGAAATGCCCGCCTTCGCCAGAATCGCTCTCAAAGGTCAGGATGGGCGCGTCTCATCTTCGTACCTGTTATAATTCAAGTATCTCAAGAGATTCTCATAATTTCTAACTATCTGTTTACATTCGGGTGGGTAAATTACTTATTGCACAGCGATGATTATTAGTATGCTAATCCCTCTGATGGACGCGAAGGTGTGTAAGTCGAGACGTTAGGTGAGCACTAACCTTTTCGTAGTTTTCGATTTGTTACGGCATTGCGCCATTTGAGAATTTGTTACAGTCGAATATCGAAATAAAAATATTGTGTCGTCATCTTTCATGTTGCATTGGTACGTTGCAGTTTTCAATTTATGTATGGGATCGTTGCGTCACTAATTGTTAATTAATTTGCATTTGGTTATAGGCCCCGTGTTGCAATATTTTACTTTTTGAAGATAAAAACGTTCGCTCACGTTTTGCACGTTTCTCATCTCATGCGCTCATTGATACTCTTGACTTCCTCTTCATTTTTAACAATTTGGTTTGTAATATTTCACCGCACCTTCATTGTCAGTTTGATAGTAATCATTTCGTTGATTTGAAATCTTTATGATTCTCAAACCAGCCAAGAATATCCTCATTAGTGAAATTTTGCTGGGTACCAATTCACCTTTAACTTATAGCTTGAACATCTCTAAGGAAGGTTTTGATGTAAAAAGTACGCCAGAGTTTAAAGAAAAATTTGTTATCAAAATACACTATAAAATTATTAATTTTTCACAAATAACTATTTGTACGTGAGTTATATAAAAAAGTGTTAAATACAAAAATTGTGATACGCTTCAAGTTCTACAAAAAAGCTTCATAACTTTTCTGCATCACATAGAGAATAAAACAGTTACGAATTTTTATTTAATTAGACAGACCGCCATTTTGTTTTTAGTAGGCCGATTAACGGCTCTTTAACGATCTTAACCGAGATACTAACCAAAACTATTTTTGTGACAAGTTTCAGTTCAATTCGTTAAAAAATGCGCCCTCTACCTTGTTTACAAATTTCGTGCAAATTCGATGGAAATGTATATACAGGATGTCCCAAATCAACCGTTCATCTCTAATAAAATAACTAAATATATTATTGCATATTATAGATCATTTTGCTTGCACTATAAAATTTCCAGAAAATTCACATCCGATTCCTACCGGAAGTATGTGATTCAGACCGGAAGTAGTCTTTTTAAATAGAAAATACTATTTTAGACAATAGAATCGTATTTTTCATTACCAATACGTTGTTTTGTTTGATTTGTTTATGAAATAAATGCAATTTTCGCCTCCTAAAAGTGAAACTGGAGGGTGCTGAAATAAAAGAAACCCCTTTAAAAATGTCAAAATAAAAAATCCGGCAAGTATTTTAAGACAATTTCTCACTCTAACACAAGCGCATAAAATTCACTTCCGGTTCCTACCGGAAGTAATTTGTTTATGCCGGAAATAGTTCTTTTAATGTAAAGGGTTCTTTTAGAAAATAAAATCGCATTTCCTTTAAAAAATACGTCCACTGTTGTTTAAAATTGTTTTGAAAAGATGCAGTTTTAGCCCCATAAAGCGAACTTGAACCCGGATGTGGCATAATTAAAAGAAACCCCTTGTAGAATGACAACAAACATTTATTGCAAATACTGGCAAGTACCTTACAGATAGTTTTGCTCGCTCTATTAAATGCGCATAAAATTCACTTCCGGTTCGAACCGGAAGTATGTGATTAAGGCCGGAGGTAGTTTTTTTACTGGAAAGTACTTTTTTAGAAAATAGAATCGTATTTTCCGTTTAAAGCTATGTCACTTTTGTTTGAATTTGTTTTAAAAAAATGCAATTTTACCCCCCTAAAATGAATCTGATACAGGAAGTGGCTGAATTAAGAGAAACCCATTATAAAATGACAAAAATATTTAGACAAAAAAACTGTCAAGTGTCTTACAGACAACTTCGTTTACTCTATCAATTGCGCATAAAATTTACTTCCTGTTCCCACCCGAAGTATTATGATTTAAGTCGGAAATAGGATTTTTATAAAATGTTCTTTAGGCGATAGGATCTTATTTTCTATCAAAGGAACCGTCAGTTTTGTTTGAATTTTTTGAAAAAGTGCAATTTTAGCCTTCTAAAATGACCTTGAAACCCGAAGTTGCTAAATTACAATAAAAGAAACCCCCTGGAAAACAACAAGAAACATTTATTTCAAAATAACTGGCAAGTACTTGTCAGACAACTTGGCGCGCTCTATCAAATGCGCATAAAGTTTACTTCCGGTTCCTACCGGAAGTAGGTGGTTTAAACAGGAAGTTGGTGTTTTAAATAGAAAGTACGATTTTAGGCAATAGAATCCTATTTTCATTAAAAATAGGTGAGTTGTGGTTGAATTATTTCAGAAATAAATGCAATTTTAGCCCTCTAAAACGACCTTGAGTCCGGAAATGGTTGAATTAAAAGAAACCCCTTATAAAACAGCAAAGAACATTTATTTCAAAGTACTATAAAAGTAATCATGCTTAATTTTGCATGCTTTATCGATCGTTTATAATATTTACATCTGCAATTTCTATCGAGAGTTGAGATTCAAGCAGAAAGTTCATTTTTTAATGCAAACACATGTTTTACGATGAAAATTGTTTCTACGATATGAAATAGACAACTTTTGTCTGAAATGTTTTCCTAAAAAAAAATCGACCTTTAAATGACCTTTGCAGTTGAGAAAACTGAAAGTTACCTTTTTATTATCGGAATTGCTATTTTTCACCATTAATATGCATTTTAGGTCATTTATGCACGCCAGGTTCGAATATCTATATTGCCACTTTCGCTTTATACCGAAATTAGAATTTTTAAACCGGAAGTAAGATTTTGCCATTGAATTTGTTATATGAGTCAAAGATTGAAAACTGATTTTTTGGAAAACTTTTCTCTATTTTTCTACGTGTTAGTGAAAACATACGTATTCCATTCAAAAAATGAACTTCCTGCTTGAATATCCTACTTCCGGTGGAAACCGGAAGATTATTTTTTGGATTTGGGCGATAGATCAGACAATATTAAGTAGTCACTGCTTGCATAGTGCTATGAAACAAATATTTTTTGTAATTTTATAAGGGTGTTCTTTCGATTCAGTCACTTCCGACTTCAAGGTCTTTTAGAGGGAAACAATTATATATTTTCAAAAGAATTTCAAACCACAGTGACCTTTTTTGATGGAAAATAAGATTCTACTGTGTAAAAGCGGGCTTCCCATTAAAAACCACATTTCCTGTCTGAATTACCTACCTCCGGTAGGAACCGGAAGGGCATTTTGTGCGCATTTGATGGAGCAAACAAAATTATCTATAATATATTAGGCAGTTTTTTTAAATAAATGTATTTTCATTTTACAAGGGGTGGACGCGTGGTTTGGAACACCCCGTGTATATATATATATTAAATATATATTATATATTATAAATTAAAAATTAGGATAATACCATGATGAACAATACAGAAAAGTAAAGTAATCATCAAAAATAATAAAAGGCAAACGTTAACACGTGTTTCTGACTTTTAGTCTTCATCAGTACGGTGCAGCCTGCTCGGATGGGTTTGGAACAAGCGAAGGTGAAACACACGCTCTTTTACAATCACACTGTAGGAGCGCGACGGAAGTACGACAGTACATAAGGACGTTTGCTGCTTAAAATTCGTCATTTCCGAGCTTTCGGAATAAAGTTATTTTACTTTTGCAGATAGAACACTATAGAAAAATGTTGTATGGAAAATTGGTCCCTCTATTATCACCTGTCGATAAACTTATGCATACAAGCGAGTTCCATGTTTTGGATATTCAGGGTTTGTTAAGGTTAAAACTAAATCATGGTATTAACTTTACCAGTTGTATGAATGTTTATAAAGGAAGTGTTGACTAACAACCTTCCCAATATTTTTTTTGCTATTTCGCAATGGAAAACTTAACTTTATAATGATACTTCATTTTTTCGCCATGAATCTGTTGCGACACTTTCCCCTAGGCTGACTATAAAATCTACATAGTATAATTAATTTATCTTTGCATCGTGTGTACATCCTTTTGAATCTAATAATAATCAGGTTGTAATTAACAAGGGGAAAAAATTGAAACATCGAAGAAGGATCGTCGTTAACGTTCACTTAGGTAAAAAAAATTAATTCCACCGATACTTAGACCGTTTATTGCATTTCTGTCTTCAGTAGAGATCTCACGTCCTTCATGAGAGCGAAAACACCCAATTCCGTCTTCGCGTTCACATTTTTAACTCGTGCATAGCGGATAAGACGAAATATTTACGAATTTTCCTAAATTCGACCTTTAGATGATAGTTTGTAATAAAACTTGTTTTACAGTACATTTAATTTTGCATGCACGTTTTACTGTACTCGTCTGTTACCTTGGGCGTCACTCTTTGCACAACTTGTAACAATTTTCTCCAAGTAATTGCAAAAATATTAGGTGGAATAATGCACTGCGGGAATGTACGTAGAAATAATTGCTATAATGCGACTTGAAGTATCAAATGCCTTATGTTAACACAATTTTAAATCAGTATCTCATTCTTAATAATTAGTTTTTGCTCTCTTCTCGAACATTGACGTATTTGATAATATTCTCTACATCATGATACGGCTTCAGTTTTCCGTCGTCAAGAAGTTATAAAAATTCCATCACTGTCTAAACTTCTAAGGAAAATCCTTAATAACTTTGGTTCCACTGAAGTGATTGAAGTCAAATTTGTTCAGCAGTTAGACACTAGGTTGTTAAATAATTCTGGAAAGTTTCTACTAGGACACATTAAAGGTTGAAGCATAAAGAGATGAATAAGTTGTTGGCAAGAAGAGTGCTAGGAAATGGGATGGTCGTCGGTGAACTGTCTTGGGCGAGATATTTATAGAGAAGAGGATTGGCACCCATTGGTACCCAATTTAATCAGCTCTGGTCAGGCCTTTTCTATCCACTCTTTTTATCTATACAATTGAAAGAGTTTCACCAGGGGAGAGTTGTCACACTTTCGCCTGAAAATTGGAGTTGATGATTGATTTGTAAATCCAGAAATGCTCGAAATGCCCAATATCCCAAAAAATATGACGACAGGCGCATTACCCGTATAAACAGCACGTTGGGCGAATTAAATTGTATGAAAGAAAGAGCGAATGAAAGTGTAAATGCACTGACTAGAACTCAAGAAAAAATGAAAAATTCTCACAACAAGGGTCTTCTCATTTTATTGGTGACACAAATAAGTTTCCGCCGTTTTTTATAAAAAGTTATCAATTGATTGTAAAAAAGATGTACGTTAAATTTTATTCAAAATATTGCCCGTCATTAGCTACTAGTTTTTTGAAATCTTTCTGGCAGCATTCGGATACCACGTCGAAAAAACTCTTCACCTTTTGAGACTACCCATGAATCGACCCAATTTTTGGCTTCTTCGTAAGAAGTAAAGTGTTGCTTTTCCAGAGTGTGAATAGGTGGTAGTCTGAAGGTGAATAGGGCGGGTGGGGTAAAACAACCCACTGTAAACCTTCCAAAGTATCCTTTTTGACGACTTTTGCAACATGTGGCCTAGCGTTGTCTTGCTGAACAATCACTTTGTCATGTCTTTTTGGGGCGTTTAAGGTTCAATTTTCTGCTCAATTGCAACAGTTGCTGTCGATGACGTTCTCCAGTGATACTTTCGTTAGGCAGGAGTAGTTCGTAATAGATTACTCCGAGCTGATCCTACCAAATGCACAACATTAACTTCTTGCCATAAACATTCGGTTTCGCCGTTGAAGTTGGTACATGGCCGGGCTTACCCCACGATTTCCTACGCTTTGGGTCGTCGTAGTGGATCCACTTTTCATCCCCCATCACTATTCGATGCAAAAAACCCTTTCGACATTGTCTTTGTAGAAGTTGTTCGCACGTGAAAAGACGGCGCTCGACGTCTGTGGGTTTCAATTCATGCGGAACCCAATTTCCTTGTTTTCATACCATACCAGTTGTCTTGAGACGGTGAAATCGCTTGCTGAGTCACACCCAAGCTTTCTGCGAGCTGCTCTTCAGTTTGGCATGAGTCTTGGTCCAATAATGCCTCTAACTCGGCGTCTTCAAACTTGACTAGCCTTCCTTCGCGTTCTTTATCTTCCACGTCAAACTTGCCGTCCTTAAACTTTTGAAACCATTCACGACAACTTCGTTCACTTAAAGCAGCATCACCGTAAACTTCTACAAGAGAACGATGCGCCTCAGCAGCAGATTTCTCTAAATGAAACAAATAAGTCAAAATTTCCCGCAAATGACGCTTATTTGGTACAAAACTCGACATTTTCGAACGAAAAAAATGTATACTACCAGTACAAAGACAATAGTATTTTAAGGTTATGTTGTTGCCAGGTGTTTAAACTTTCTATATGGCATCTTACATTTAATGATTTCAAAGTAATCTTGTCAGTGGAGCCATCTCTTGAAAACGGCGGAAACTTATTTGTATACCCTATAATAACATTTGTATCCCTGAACCTAAATGTAATCGAGTTAATTAACATAGTTTCCTCAACTAGAGGTAAAACGATCTCCTCAATTTCCAAAAATGAACGCCGAAAACATTCTGGTTGCAGTATCATCTATTTCGAAACAACATACATCACATATACAAAAACGGTAAAATCACAATGGCATAAATTAAATCTGAATAATCCTAAACTGGCTGGTGGTCTCGATCAGGACCCGTCTTAGGGCCTCCTGAAGGATCTCTCCTGATCCTCTTCGGGATGAGCGGCGTTGTACTCCAGGGATCTGAGGATGGCGTCCGGGATCGGCGGCGGGGTGGGAAGGTGCGCCCCCTGGGGCTGGAACCCATTCTCGTTCGCTATGTATTGGATGGCGATCGGGGTGCCGTCTGGGGCGGTGTACTTAAAATCGCCCTGAGCCTCCATCAGGTCCTGCGCCTTCAGCCTGCCCTGCTCCTTGGCCGAAATGCCATTCTCGGTGTCATAACTAGAAATAGTTAAGATTTAAATGAGAAGAAATTCTATAACTTCTTCGGTTTAATTCAGATTTTCTACTGTTTGAAGTTGTAACCGAAAAATGCCGGGGAACCCCTGAAGTTTCCATCTCGAATCAAGAAGTTTCCAGACAATTTGGATTACAATTGAACCTTCCAGATTCAACTTTAAACCTAAACTTATAATGAAAACTCCACAACTTTTCTTAAGTTTGATTCAGGCTTTCTACTGTTTGAAGTTGTAACGGAAAAGTGCATAAGGAACTCCTGAATCTTCCATTTAGAATCCAGAAATTTTCTTAGAATATGAGTTAAAATTGAACTTTGTTGATTTAACTTTTAACCTAAAATTGTGGAAATTCTATAGTTCTCCTTCAGTTTCATTCAGGCTTTCTAATATGTTTAAAGTTGTAACGAAAAATTTCCAGAGGAACTCCTGAAAACTTCTCTCTAGTCAAGAAGTTTTCTGAAATTTCTAAAATTGTAATGGGAATTCTGGAAATTCTAATGATTAAAACGATAAAAATTATAAAGAAAAGGCTAATAGAACCCATCTGGGAGAGTTTGGGCATCTGTAGACTTTCTTTCTAGTATCCTCTGAGAGCGAAACCGTTTAAAACTTGTATCAACCTCTTACATACGAGTTTAAAGGGCTTTCGTTTGAACATTTCTTTTCGATTATTTCTAACGTATAAAACTATAATGAAAATATTTGGAACTACTACAAGCCATCTAGATTGCTTTTGGGGACAGTTTTGGATGTTAAAAACTCAGAAGAACCTCTGGAATCGTCCTTCTAGAGTTTTAAGGATATCTAAGAGTTATATCTAAAATTGAAACTTTTGAAATCTCCATGAACCTCCTAGATCCAATTTTAGACTCATTCTACTCTTCCAAAACCCTAAAGCAACTTTCAGGGTTTTGCTTCAACACGAATCAAGCTCTACAAGGTTTAAACTTGTAATAAGAAATCATTTAGAACCTACATAAAACCAGTTAGAAAATCTGGATCTTCCCTCTGGTGCTCAGGGATTGAAGCAATTTTAAACAAAATCAAACCTTCTCGCTTCGAGTTTAAGGCATTTAAAATGTTTTTGAAATTAGAGGAAATGGTCAGGAATCTACTGATTTGTTCTACCGTTTAAAATTAAAATGAAATCGATTCAAACTTTTGTAAAGCATCTAGATTTCCTTGGGCATTTATTTTGGGCAGGTATAATTGCCTTAAATTTAAAAATCAATTTAGATTTAAAAATCAATTGGGGCTTTCCAAGTTTCCAAGGAAAATTCTAGGGTTTTCTTGGGCTTTCTTTGAGCTTCCTCACATCTGAAATTATAACGTAAAAGCTGCAAGGATTTATCCGAGGGATTTTGGGTAATCTAGATTATTTCTGTGGTTCTCTTTTAGCCAAACTGTTTGAATGTTGCATACACCCTGCGAGATTCAAATTTAAGGCGCTTTCGAAGAAACATTCCTAGTTTGGAACTTTTGTAAACTTTCTAGGTTTAAAAGGAAGGCAGTTTTAGGCTTCTGAACTCCTAAAGGATCCTCTAGGGTGCTTTTAGGGTACTAGGAATGCGCTTCTAAATTCTACTTTTTAGAGAGTATTTAGGAAAATCTATGTTCTCTGTGGTGCTTGGAGAATCTAGGAACTTTACATTTTCTTAATTCCACTTATGTTAAAGGTACCTTTAGCGATATTAAAGGCTATAAAATCAAGAAACATTTATTCTAGGTTCTTTGTAGCCCTTAAAATTAATTAGTTCAATTGTAGTTTGAAACATCTGCCAACCTTCAAGATTTGACTTCTAGACAAATTTTGTGCTTTAAGTTTCCTTAATTACTCCTTAAATCTTTATTCTACTTATTTTAGGCACTTTAGCGTTTTAAATTGGATTGGAAACGCTTTAACATTCCAAGCACATTCTAGATTTAATTTTAAATCCATTGTGATTTTTCAAAGTTGCAATGGAAATTCTAGCGTTTTGTTGGGAATGCTTTGGGCTTTTTCATGTTTGAAATAATAAGTAGAAACCTTCTAGGACTTATCTGAGAGATTTTGGGCAATGTAGATTATTTCTGTGGTCCTCTGAGAGCCTGTGACTGTTTATACCTCCTATGTTCGATTTTAAGGCTGTTTTAATGGAATATTTCTTCGAGATTTTCTTTCAAAGCAATTCTAGGATTCTAACATGCTAAAGGAACCTCTAGGATATTTTTCAGCATAATTCAGCTTCCTTGCATTTGAAGTCAAATCGAAATCGCTCGGAAATTCTACGTTTTAGAGACTATCTAGGAAATTCTATGTTTAAAATCTCCTTAATTCCACTTATGTTCAGGCTTTTCTAGCGTTATAGAATAATAGAATCCTTTATTCTAAAGTCTTTGTAGCGTTTAAAATTGAAAATTAGTTACTTCAATTATAATTTAAAACATCTGTCAACATTTAAGATTTGAATTTTAAGTAAATTTTGTGGTGTAGATTCCAAAAAAATTCTTAAATGTTTATCCTACATGTTTAAGCTCTTAAATGTTTAAAATTGAATTAGAAACGTTCGAGCATTCCAAGAACCTTCTAGATTTAATTTTAAATCCATTCTGATCTTTCAAAGTTTTGCCGGGACCCTTGAGCATGCAAAAGACGTCAATCATGGAGTCAATAACAAGTTATAAATAGCGTCATTTTGGTGCAAAATCTAAAAACGCAATTCGAAAAAATATAGTGAAACCCCATTATTGAAATCAGATGATTTTTATAAACACACACTATTTTCATTTTGAATATACGAAATGCATGCATAACAGATGGCAAAATTGGGAAGAATACTCAAGAGAAATGGAATGAAATTTATGATGAAACTCTATTAGGAAAATCAGATGATTTTTATGAACACACACTATTTTCATTCTAAATATACGAAATGAATGCATAAAAGACGTCGAAATTGGGAAGAATACTAATGGAAAGAAATTTATGAAGAAACTTTATTAGAAAAATCAGATGACTTTCATTAACACACTATTCTCATTCTAGATATATGAAGCAGCTAGCAGATGGTGAAATAGGGAAGAATACAGTAAGAAATAAATAAAACAAGAGTATTTAAGGAGAAACCTAAGAGGAAATTTGAATGACAAACACTTCGTTCTATAGTATGAAACATATAATTACAAAACGTAATTATAAATTATTATTTCCAGCATTAGAACGAGTAGTGGGCAAAAGAAGGTAAGTTTCAAAACACACATTTTTGCTAAGGAGTTACTAAGAAATTTAAAGAAAATTTTCAAGCAAAGTCAGTGAAATTTTACACCTTCATATTTTGTTCTATTGTAAATCTACAAAATAAATATAAGTGGAAAGTGTAAGTGAAAACGAATAACTATTTTTAATAGTAGAAAGCTAAGTGAAAAGCCTAGAAAGACAGCAAGTTTACAAAGGATTTCTTTTCCATTTGAAACAGGAAGAAGTATGTTAGTGGAAAGTATTTTAACCATATCAGAAGTCAGTAAAACTTGAAAATTTAAACGCAAAATATTAATTTTTCAGAAGTAGAAGGGCGATAGTGAATATCTATCTAAATTGTCAAAAAATTCAATAAAATGAATAATATATAAGAAATTCCTTTCAATTAAAGGTTGTAAATTGAATTCTAAACATTAAAAGAGAATTTATCGAAATATTCCAACAGATTCTTGTCACGCACATCAATTAATTCCGTATTATTACCGTTTAACATGTATAATGTCCATTAACTGACACAAAATAAGCTTTACGACTATTCAGTTTTGAAAAATGGTAAGACGTTTCAAACAGACCCTAATTTCATTAATTTACAGTAAAATCAGCAATAAATATTAGTGAAAATGGTGAAGGGTGGGTTAGGTTTCTAATTATCTACCTCCAGGAATAAGATCCATCGGGGTTCGGTCCATCTTGGGTCTGGCTGATTATCCTTATGACCTGTCCAGGTGAAATCGGAGTAGGTCTGTATTGCCCAAAGGAACAGCCTATTATCGCTACAAACAGTACCTGAAAACCAAGCAATAAATCAAAAGTACGCAATAGCACCGCTCGGTAATTTGCACACTTTCGAAACCCCCGTACTTCCCCATTACCGCCCCATCGACACTCACCAGGGAAATCATGTCTGATGGTAACCAAAAATCGCACTACGATCATCTAGATTTATATCCACGTTTATATAGCGACCCGATGTGATTAGAGACCTCCACTCTTACATTTTTTTGATGCCGCGGATGCATTTGTTTCAGCCAAATGCAGCCATTGGTCGCTCAGGCAAAAGGTCAGCGGGATGGCGAAGATGATGTACCGTATTAAAATCGTTAGGTGTGGTGAGCAATACTTTAATATGCTGATATTTTACGCAAGAGGAAAACCGAGGGAATTTCCGCATCGTTTTGGTTATAACGCGTGAAATTGATTAAAGATTTCGTGGGAGTTTCGTTCAGGGAATTTAGAGGGAATCCCGTATTAAATAATGAAATTGTAGAAATCTGAAAAAGTCGTCACGAGTGTATGTACCTGTTATAGTACAGAGGTGTCCACTGGGATCAAGGAATTTTGCGAAGTGACAGATACAACCCATCATAAACGGGCCCTAATGAGCTGGTAGTAGGAATATTAACATGCATGCCGTTTCCGTACAACACGCAAAGGGTCGGACTCAGAAAGCGAGTGACTGAGTTGAACTCTTGCTGAGCAGAAGCTATGAAAAGCAATTAGCTAATAATTGTAGAATTGTAAATAGGTAATAATTTACAGATTTTGTAAATACTAAAATGATGACTATATTAACTAGTCATTCTAACGTCTTTTATATATGAATGATTAATGAAAAGTATACGTACAGTTATGTTTCAAAATAAATTTATTTCGTTAAATTAAAAAAAAGCATTAGGTTGGGTCCATTTATGTCATTTTCCCTTCACACTTTTCCAGGCTCTCTGGAATCCAGGCTTCTCTGGATCGTGACGCACTATATAATGGAAAATTTCTATAAAATCCTGATGCAGTTTTGATAATGCCGCTGAATGTTATATTTTTTGAATTTTACAAAACCCCAAATAAATCACCCCATTTAGTATCGTAATCTTGCCCTGCTTCTGATTCCATTACGCACAGGTTATTAAAAAAAATGAGGAAATGAAAATCGTTTCAAGTCAAAATTGACAAACAGAACTGGAATAAAACAAATACTCTGTAAAATCTTTTACCCATACGAAGCACACTAGTACAGTCACTCACTGACTACACATTATTAACCTGAAAGTGGCAATTTATAGATTTTTCTAAAGTGACGTAAAGATTTTGTGGTAATCACTTAGTTACTTGCCCTATTTTTACCTGATCATAACGACGCATCTGGTACATTCTTTTTGAAAGGATAAAGGATAATACGTTAATTCGCAATCATCCTTATACTTACTAGTAATTGAAAATAACTACTTAACTACTTGTATACGATTTTGTGTACTAAATATTTAGAAACAGGTAAAACCATTTTTGGTATGCTCGTATATGTTTCATATATGAAATAATAAAATTCTAAAATCTCAAACACGTCTAACTCAAATCATATTAAATCTACCCTGGATCTCCTGACGTAAAAATCACGAAAATGTCCCAAAAGTCAGACGGTAATAGCTTTATGGGTGCCATAAATTACCGGTACCACTGACAAAGCGTTTGCTCCCGGGAGCTCGGGAAACACGGTTAGTGGACACCTCTGTTATAGTATATCCCGTTACTTTTCTCAACAATATCTCCTAAATAGCCTACTAAAACATAAGTAGGCTGGAATCTCCTAAAGGATAATATACGTATAATACATAACTCCTGATAGGTAACAGGCCCCGTCCAAAACAGGTAAATTCTTTTATGGTACTTAATTGTTCAAGCTTTCTTAAGGGCATTTGCACGTCATTTTATTTTTCGCTAATATAGTGTTACAGGTATGTTGAAAAGTACGAAACATCCAAGGCAACCAGAGAAAATCCACCCGACTTTTAAAAAGTATTTAAGGGTTTTCCACAGAAATATCATAATCCTTAATGACATTTGTCCCAATTCGTCTCTAGACGTCTTTGCATAAGGCTGGAACAAAGTTTAACGATAATATAATCAATTTTTTATAAGCTATGTATCTTTGGAGAATTTACAAAATATTCAATGTAACTCGAGATTATTTCGAGGAAAGCTCTGATGTTTCTTTAAAGGCAACCTGTAGATAATATTACGCAGGATGTCTTCTTTGAACTTGATTTCTTTTCTTGTGAGAAGTGGAGAAGTGTTGGTGAATTCAGTGAAAGCAACCGGTTTTAATGTTTGCTTACTTGTGACGTCACATTTTTCAGTAAAACCGAACTTTTTCGGGTCATTTTCGTACTTTTTTCGGTCGTTGTGAACATTTTACATGATTTCTATTGATAGTTCTCGTCTTTAAGCGTCGATTGCAGTATCGCCAGAAAATTATAAGGGAAAAGATGCTAAGGGCTGCAAAAGAGATTAGAAATCTGAACCCTTGGTAAATGTATAAAATAACTTAGCCCTTATCACCTTTTTCCTTATAATTTCATTGTGACAGATTCTGTAGGAGTTGTGGTCCACTGCAAGTATCGTGTTATCATGGCGATATATTTTGTTAACAATTAAATTTGAACCCATTTTAATTTATGTTCCTGCCATTAAAAATATAATTATTTGAAAATCGTTCAGTAATATGACATAGGGGCAAACTTTGGAATACAAGAAAAACGGCTACTCCTTAACACTTAGCATGTTAATCACCATGTTCACTAAGAAATATTATTAATTACAAAGTATAAAGTAGATTAGAGAAGCTGTTTCGGGGAGTTTTCTCTTTATTTTTTCTTAAATAATTATATCATTTTTTTTTTCAACATTTTCCCCATATTAGGCTTCGTCTAAGTACAAATTAAGTAAGAGAACAAGGCCCCAAAATATATTTAAATCTTAAACTACCATGATGTACGTTAGCTCGTTAGAGCACTTTAACATATTTCTCTCAAGCTATATGAATTTCATAACCTAATAAGAAGTTTCCCTTTAGTAAAACTACCAAATAAAGAAATATTTAAGAGCAATTTATCATACAAATTAGTAGCAGGACAAGCAGGAATCAGAAGGGAAATAAAACGAACACGAGTTTGAAAAGAGAAGAGGGAAAAAGTAAAGGAAAATTCTGATAATAATGAAAAGAACATTTTAAAAAATAGGTGGATTTTGAAACAACGTTAGCACCTGACAACGTAGTAATAAGAAAAGAGAAACTCAAGAAATATTCAGGAGATCTCAAAGCAGTTCAAGAAATACAATGGAAGAGAAATGGACACCCCTAAATACAGTACTTAACTCCTTTACTTAACCAGGAAATCTAGAAATTCACCTCCAAACATATGTGTTATATGTGTGATTCTTGTGGTAACACATATTAAGAGATTGTTAATAACTATTATATTATATAATATTACAATAACGAAAAAGGTTCTACCCCTTCAAGTCGGGCGTCTAACATACAGTACAGAACAATAAAATAATATGAACATACATGGGACATACCATATGAGCACTGTTATATGGTTATCTCCTGACAATATACACCCACAAATTTATTTAATTAATTAATTATCTCCCTTTTTTAATGGGGTAAGTATGTTATACTTAAGTTTAGAGAAAAATGAACCCAATGATTTGGAACTTATACCTATGAAAGTAAGTACTCCACAGTCCCATTAAACGTGGCCGTGCTCGACTTGATCCAGGGACTTCAAGAAATCGCCAGGCTCGTCCCGGGAGTGCGCAGTGACAAAAGACCAAGAGTACAAGGACGTGCAGGGGCTACAAAGAGATGTTAGGCCCGAGATCCTTAGATCTTCAAACTCGAGAGCGCTATTAGAGGGTAATCCGAAATGGCGGACAGGGACTACAAGGAGTCGCCAGGCCCGCGATCCCCTCTCGCTGTTAGGCCCGCAGAGACTGAAAAGGGCCGAGGAATGTCGTAATATCCCATAAGGGAACGGGAAAATCGTAAGACAGCTTGACGCCCCTTAGTTGTAATTCGTTTTAAGGAATACTTAAATATATTTGAAATAAAGATTATGAAGGCTCCACTAGCACCAGTTAAAAGCAAAGCAGAAGTGACTTATTTAATTCTACCGTGGGACCAGAAGCAAGGGAGAAGCAAAGGCAAAGAGGCAATTGACTTGGTCTTGTCTAATCCATTGGAAATATTTGCATCTTAGATGTACATCAAAATATCAGATATTTCCTGAAAGAACGCTGTAAATAAAAAATCTTATTTTTATAGCAGGGCAATGAAACATAATTATGTTATAAAAATATCAAGTTACTAATTAATGTGATAGAATCTCATAATACGGTTTATGGATAAAAAGGTGCAGCAAATAATAAAATATTAATAATAACTGGACTATGACGATATTGAAGTAAGCATACAGATGATAATGTGTTCTTTATTTATAATTTTTAATATAGTAATGCCTCAAAAATTGCAATTTTTAATTTAAGAAGATCCTGTAACCAATGAGCGATAATGAAACTTTTCAGTTCACTACGAGTAAGTATTAAAATATTGTTGTTGGGCTCCATGGTATTATTCACAAATTATAGACACGAAGATTTATGGGATCTTTAGGTAAAGTCGTGTACAATTAAAATTATTCATGATCGTTTAGAGGACTTGTTATGCAGAAAAGTTTTGCAAAAGAATCACACCTTCATGAATATTTATATTCCGCTTAGAATACGGATGTTAAAAATTGAAGCATATTCAGAAAATGGTGAGAAAAGCAAGCTATAATTACCAGGTTAAATTTAGAAAAATTTTAATGGTGCATGAGGAGTGTGATGAATGGCATTGATAGAAGTTACCTTATGGCGTATTTTCTGTCATTTTTCGTTCTTCTACCTAAGTACTTCATTTTAGGAATTGAATTTTGAAATGCAAAAACCTAAACCTATCATTAAACCAGCCTTAAAAACTTTCAGTTCGGTTAAAATAAGATGATTTAAAATGCAGTTGGATACAAATTTGCTTCTTGCTAAATCAGGGGCAACACCGCGCTCTTCTAATTCTTCATCGTAAACCAAAACCTACCAAACTAAGTTATGAATGACATTAACGGTTTTGATTCATAACTTCCGGCCGACGTTGCCCAATCTACAACGAATAGACTAAACCACAATGAAAATCCGAATGCTGAATATTCATCGGGTGCTTTCAAAAATTTGTTTGCATACAAATTACAGGCAGTAATAGTGTATCCGTAATTTCGTAACTGCTGTGGGTCTTGCGCTTATTGATTATAGCCGTAGACGTGTAAGATTTTTTCATAGAGTTAATCGAGAGATGAGTAACGAATCGGTTATGTGCGAAGGAGGGCCGCAAAACTTTATTGGGTAATAATGGACAACGAATGGGCAAGTAAAAAATAACGGCTGGAGATTTTTCCTTCGAAAAAATGAGACTGTCATGTTGTTTTCATCATATCTATATTAATTTTGATGGTAAAGACTTTCATAAAGATTCTTTGTAGATGTTTTTTTAGGTACTTTAAGAAAGGTCTGAATAGTTTTTTATGTAGAACTGATCGTTTTGGCGTAATTTGATGTAGAATAGTTTGAGTCTTGTTTTTGTTATTATTCAAAAATCCATAGCTTGATTAATATGTATTTAAAAAAACAAGTGATACGCCATTCGATTTGCTTTCTTATTTCCTTTCTTTTTGTACATTGTGACTTTTTCGTTAAAACCAATGTTTTTTGTGTTATTAGTGAAAAGGGCTGCCCGAAGACATGCATTTTTTAACTAAAAGATCAATATTTCCAATCGCTAATTACTCGGAAAGTATTGATTTATAAAAAAACTTCATATAACATTTATTGCTTAAAATTAACTACCCTATCGATTTCTGTGGTTATTTTGAATGCAATTTTCACCCCGAAGTAATGGTTATTCCCACCCCCATAACAAAAGCACACTTGGGCACTATAAAACTAATATTTCTTGAATCATCCCCACGTTTATTCAAAATTTCACGTCAATCGGTTTAGTTATAAGTAGACACTGGATTTTATGCCAAATGCATATAACTTGCATCAGTATATTTTTTATTTATCATTACATATGTTCAATTAACGTCGTAAGAAGCAGGTTTTGGTAGTTTTGTAGTGCATATAATGCATATTTTACAGCTTTTGCTATAAATGCATATGTTTGTTCATATTTTCATATTTTAAAGCAAGTCACGCCAGCAACTTATAAATAGTATTCAAATAATTCTAACGGACAGGAAGTTTTCGAAAAAATTTATGTAACTTATTTTTAAGTTGTAATATTCCATTACATAAGTTAGAAAACCCAACTTTTCAGTAATTCCTTAAAACTTATTATGCAGTTAAAACCGAGTTCTTCAAATCCTCGTAAAAAATACGTTAACTAAATTTGTAAAGATATCATACAAGATATTAAAATTAAAAAAAAAATGATAATCTTTAGATATCTGTCGATGAAACAACCGATGCAAAAGGCCGTCATATTGCTAACTTGATCATTGGAGCTTTAAGTGGTGCTAATAGTTTTAATAAATCCTATTTAATTAGTGTAAAGTATCTGGACAGTTGCTAGATTTTCTAATGATTCTCTAGTCAAATGCTTTCTACCTGAAAAGTCCCCTGCATTAGAAATGTTACCATTGATAAGCAATGCTGCTTCTTACATGATTAAAACGGCTACCAATCCTAAAATTATATAGCGAATAAGCCAATTAGAAAGCCCAAACTTATCTTTAAATGATAGTATGTGTATTGTCAATAGTGTTAAGAAAATGTTACAGAGGGAAATAAAATTAAAAACAAATTGTATGTGGTTTTAAACTTACACTTCATAGAACAAAGTATTAAATGGCACTTTGAAGAAATGATTAATCTAGATCCGGCTATAATTGCAAATATTAAATATGCACCAATTACATATTATGATGTTGAAAGATCATTTTCCGCCTATAAGCATATTTTAACCGATAGGAGATATAATTTAACTCCAAAAAATATTACAAATTATAGGACTGTATAGTGTAAAAAAATAATCGTTAAATGTCTATTTTTGTAAATTATTGTATTTTTATTTCTAAACGTCACTGTAAATTTATAGAAATAAACCAAATCCTTTTTCGCTGTATTTTTTTAGATGATTTTGATTTCAGATGTTCTGTAAAATATGATGTTTTTACCACTATCATTGTCCTAAGTTTTTAGTTCCTGATTTGTGACCATTTCTATTGAATTGCCTTTGAAATTGCACTATCGTATTTTTTTAAATAAACTCTGCATTAATACATATATACATACAATAAAACGACCATTTTTACTTTCCTTACTCTCCCATTGTACCAATATGTAGGTAATACGACTCAATTATTATTGTATACGACTCTATTATTGATTGTATGAATCTATTTTTTAGCTATTTTTAATAGATGTTAAAGATATGGAACTAGGTGACTATTGATTGACCATACAATGTCCATTTTAAAGTTTTTTCTAGTCTAAAAGCGTAATTAGGTGTATTACGGATTTTCAAAAATGCATATTACAACTGCATATTCTGACATGTTTTTAGTGCATATTGCATGCATGTTACGCTCATTTTATCAGTGCATATTTTCCAGTCCTTAGTTATAAGGAATACGGGAGCAAAAACCTTGAGTAACTAGACTAAAACACTGAATACACATATAAATTGAACAATATGTTGTAACAGTTTACATTGGATCTTGGGATTTTTGTCAAAAACACATTGGTCCAACTTCTAGGCATATAACTTTAGGTTATCCATAACACCTGTAACTAACCAAGGCTACTGATGTGTTCCCTCTGTGAAGGTTACCATTTAGGAAACCTTTTTGGTATTTTCTAGAGTATGAGTGTTAATCGGAATAATTTAAATGAATATTGCGTATTATAACCGTCCATTGTTGCTATTCCAACTAAATATCTTCCTACATAACCTTACAATTTCTCAATTCTACCCTCCAAAGCGATTATATATATATATATATATATATATATATATATATATATATATATATATATATTTATATATATATATATATAAAGGTATAAAGGTGAATTAAGCCTACATTGATTCATTTGAAAAATATAGCTTCTAGTATTTGTATGTAAACAAAATTTCATATGTAAAAACACTCGATCTCCTTACGTTTTTTCCCAATGTCATTTACTTAAAGGCGAAAGACCGCAGTAGATATAATATTTAGGATATTTTTTGTATAAAACATTACTCTTATTTAGAAGGGACCTTGAATATTGTAACTCTAAAAGATTCCCAGGCAAATCATCAACATGGTATTCCTGCAAGAAATTCCTAAACATGCTGCTACATTATTTAAACATCTAATGATGATAGCACTTCCATTGATATTAGGCAAAAGTCGTGTCTTCATTTATAACACTCGAAAAGTTCAATTGATGTGCCTTGGCTCTAAGTACTAAAGTAATCTGCACCCAATAAAAGGGTTGAAATCGCTGATGGTTTGCTCCACATTTAACAAAACAAACGTTACTGTACATACCCAATGATCGCTCGATAGTAGATGATCGTTTATTTTAATAAGTTCGTCACTTCGTGACACACGCGCAGGAATTTTTTTAAATTGCTGGGGATAAATTTAAATTAAATAAATATATTGCTGATTTGTGGTTGTTGTCATTTTTATGAATCATTAAATAAAAATATTCCATTAATCTTCATTTAATATTTAACATTTAATACTCTCAATTAAATAATCTCTCATTTACGGTACATAGTCAACCTTCTGAAGTTTTCCATTGAACAGTATTTAAATGATGTTACATAAATTGTTTATATTTTTGTTTCACATTTTCTTTCCTTTATTATGTAGTTGATATTTAGGCATGCACATATATTATGTAGTTACTTTGTAAAATGCGACGAGTCTCATTGCTTTGCATACTCTTAGAATACTTTCTGAATAATTGCAAGAGTTTCAATAAAACCATAAATCACCTATAAAATGGTAAATTCGATGCGTTAAACTTTGATATTTGTTGTGTAATATCGAGAATAATTCCTTCTTAATCATTTTAATCGCAATCCTGCATCAACGATACGAAGTTATATGGGTGCTCATTACTACAATATAATCAATATTGTATACATGCAGTTGTTAAAAAATACTTTAAATGTAGGTATTAATGATAATGATACATTTAGTTGGGTCGTTACCATTTGTGCAATCTCCAGAAAATTACAGTACCTTAAATCAGAGGTGTCCACTAGGATTAAGAGATTTTGCGAAATGACAGATACAACCCAACATAAACGGGCCTTAATGAGCTGATAGTCGGAATATTAAGATGCATGCCGTTTCCGTACAACACGCAAAGGGTCGAACTCTGAAAGCAGGTTGACTCTTGCCGAGGAGAAATGAAAAGCAATTGCCTAATACTTGTATAATTGTAAATAGGTACTAATTTACAGATTTACTAAATACTAAAATGATGAGTATATTAACTAGTAATTCTAACGTCTTTTATATATGAATGATTAATGAAAATTATACGTATCGTTATGTTTCAAAATAAATTTACTTCGTTAAATTAAAAAAAAATCACTGGGTTGGGTCCATTTATGTCATTTTCCCTTCACACTTTTCCAGGCTCTCTGGACTTCAGGCTTCTCTGGATCGTGACGCATTATCTAATGGAAAATCTCTATAATAATCCGGATGCTGTCTTTGATAATGCCGCTGAATATTATATTTTTTGAATATTACAAAACTTTGCCCACATATGACACATATATCTTCCCCCCCTTCTGATTCCATTACGCACAGGTTATTTAAAAAATGAGGAAATGAAAATCGTTTCAAGTCAAAATTGACAAACATAACTGAAATAAAACAAATACTCTGTAAAATCTTTTACCCATACAAAGCACACTAGTACAGTCACTCACAGACTATTATTAACCTTAAGGTGGCAATTTATAGATTTTTCTAAAGTGACGTCAAGATTTTGTGGTAATCACTCAGTTACTGGCCCTATTTTTACCTGATCATATCGACGCATCGGGTACATTTTTCCTGAAAGAATGAAGGATAATATCTTAATTAGCAATCATCCTTACACTTAATAGTTACTGGGAACAATTACTTAACTACTTGTACACGATTTTGTGTACTAACTATTTGGAAACAGTTAAAAACATTTTTGGTATGCTCGTATAAGTTTCATATATGAAATAATAAAATTCTAAAATCTCAAACTCGTCTAACTAAAATCATATTAATTCAACCCTGGATCTCCTGACTGAAAATGCCCCAAGGGACGAGCGGTAATACCTTTATGGGTGCCATAAATTACCGGTACCCCTGATAAAGCGTTTGCTCCCGGGAGCTCGGGAAACACGGTTAGTGGACACCCTTGCCTTAAATGCCTTAAATCCCTTCTAAAGGGCCTTAAATCCCTTCTAGGATTAATTTAATCCACACACTGAGTATGAGTAACTCTTCCTATAATTGGATCGTGATAGAATTAAGTAAACAATTAGATTTTTCGTATGTTGATCCACTTTATTTTCTAATTTTAGTGTTAATCCCAACATATTTAGTTGAGCCTCTAAAAAATGCAATCTAACAAATAGTAATAATACCGATCTACAGAACGAAATTTTACCTAGACATTATAGACCCTCCCTCAAGAGGCCCATCTCGCCTCACAAAGCATAAGAACAGAATCTTTCTTTTATTTCTCGTCTCTCCCTGTATTTCCCTTGCCTACAACCTAGTCACCTCTCCCCCTAGCGGGCGAGTTCTCCCAACCTACATGTTTACCACAATTCGGACATCAGAATATGACTTTTAAGATATTTCAATGAGCATTTTTAAATCCCAACGATATCTGTTTACAGTAATGTTATAATTTCAGTGTACTTATTGGTTGTTATTTAGTGACGTCAGTGGATTTTTATAAACCATTTAATTGCCTGGATGTAAGAAACTTTATTTCCCCATTTCCTCCCATAATTGCAGCTCGTCGTAGTAAATGAATCCCGAAATGCCAAGTTTTTAATCAAAACAATCCGCGGCTGTCGCTTTCAAGTAAACGTCGACTGCTAATTACAACTTGACACAACCTCTTCAAGCAAAATTAACGCCGGCCGCTTTGATTGATGTGTTATTAAAGTTCACCTTCTCTTCCTCAAACCATATCATATAGAACAACACGTCAGATTAATTATCCAATTAATTTGAAATAGCGAAAACGACAAAACAATTCTAAACGCACATTTAGATAGATAATGGTTATGCTTGTTATATCAAACGAGTATCGTCCGATACCGTGACTCGCCCGCGATGTTTTCAACACGCTTTTCAGCAGAAATGCACGAAACGTGTCTTTCTGTAAGGCTATGGATGAACTATTACGAAGGTCGAGAGAGATTTAAATGCCGGCAAAAATTTACACATTTAAATTTAATGAAAATTATAACGAATATTTAATGATAGATTCGTTGAAACTTACTATAGTGAGTTCTTCCAGTCTTCCAACATCAAGTCTTATCAACACCAGCAACAGCGCCCTCTATCGGCCATCGCTCACGGATCCCAGCTGTCAAATTCAGTCTGTCAAACTTTACGAGGTCATAAGGCACGGATGTTTCCGTGGCGAATTTACAGCAACAGTGAAGTACTTTGGAATTTTGTGTTCCGTGTCAAATGTCAGATTTACAGACCTTGCAACAGTGAGGTACTGTTCTCCCCTAGTCTTGATGTTCAGCCCCTGTGACCCCCACTCTTGGTGTTCCATGTCACTCCGAACCCTCACTCTTGGTGTTCCATGTCACCCCGTGCCCCCACTCTTGGTGTTCCATGTCAAAGGACCCCGGGGGCGTAGCCCTGCCTCTACCGGCGGGGGCTACTACCCCCAAAAAGTGAGGTTATGTTAGGGCCGTACCGACTAGTATATCTACTAACTCTAATTCATTTTTACATACATTTTACCGTTAGATCTCTTCATATTTGTTGCATACACAAATTACTTAAAACATTCATTATCTACTTACTTACTAACCCCTACTACTACTAACTCTACTACTTACTAACCCCGGTATTCAGTACGTTATCTTTCTAATTGTGTACCTAATAATTACACTTTTAATTTATATTAAAATTATTTACACCATATTACAATAATATCGAAATATTATTCTCACGTATCAATTAATTAAAAGGTTTTTAAAATTATGGCGAAAGAACGACAAAAATAGTTTAAAGTGCCGAATTCACTGACATTTCCATAAGACAATTACCGCTTATTCATCATTAAAATTCATTTTTCATGTATATTTTTTTATTTCTTGCATGAATTTACATGTCTACATCCCTTCATTTATAGTATATCTGCTAACTCAACAAATGTATTTATACAAATATTTATTAAACTTTAGTTTTGATCATTGTTGATTACTGCATATGCGTACTGTTGATTTTTGAGGTCCTCGTTTTCTATGTCATATAAGAATTTCCTTACAATGTAGCGTATATGAAAAATGACGAATTCATGTCCAACTTCCAGCCGCAAGAATCAATCGTCACTCAATAAACTCTGTGTATTACTCGCGGCTAGTTTATGCTCATGAGAGAATCGTTGGTCACAAGAAGTTTAAATGGATTTATTCCTGTGGAAGTATTATTTACAAATCATGAAATGTAGGATAACTAGCTATTATGGCTAACATTAGCTATAACTGTACTTATGTTTGCCATAGTAATTTACACATTAAGCCCAACGGACCAATTCTTATTTCATATTAATTATATTAACTTTTATCCTAGCATGTTTTAATTACTTTATTACAAAGCCAGTAAGCTATTGCTATGTCACTTAGCTGGTGTTAATTGTAAATTAATTTTCTTAGTTTGTAATAGTTTTTGTAAATTACATGCTAGCTAGCTACTATAGCTTAAAGCAGTTATGTAACCATCACAGTTATTTGCGTTAATTCTAGCACTTCCCTACGTAGCTAGCTGTTGTTGCTAACATTAGCAATAACTGTACCTTGTGTTTGCTATTTTTATTTACACACTAACTCTAATGGACCAACTCTTATAACTCGTATTAATTCTATTATTTTCTGTCGTGGCATGTATTAATTACATTATCAAAAAAACTTATATACTATTGCTATGTTAATTAGCTAGTGTTATTTATAAATATAATTTTATTAGCATAATAGTTCCTGTGAAATGCATGCTAGCTAGCTAGCTACTATAACTTAGAGCAATTATGTGACTATCATTGTAATTTGCGTTAATTCTAGTATCTCCCTAAGTAGCTAGCTGTTGTAGCTATCATTATCTATAACTGTACCTTGGGTTTGCTACTATAATTTAACAGTAACTCCAATAGATCAATTCTTATAACTCGTATTAATCATATTATATTTTATCGTGGTATGGATTAGTTTCTTCAACATAAAAACTGGAGGCTATAGCCATAATAATTAGCTAGTGCAAATTATAAATTAATTTTTTAGTTTCTGTGAAATACATTCCAGATAGCTACCACCTAGCTACTATAGCTTAGAGCAGTTATATAACTATCATAGTAATTTGCGTTAATTCGACTAGTTCCCTACTTAGATAGCTGTTTAGCTACCACTAGCTATAGCTTTACCTTGTGTTTGCTATTGTTTTTTACTCTAACACCACTAGACCAACTTATATAACTCGTATTAATAATATTAACTTTTATCGTGTCACGTACTAATTACCTTGTCACAAAACCACTAAGCGATTGCTATGCCAATTAGCTAGTAGTATTTGAATATCAATTTTATTAGCTTGTAATAGTTTCTGTGAAATGCATACTAGCTAGCTACTATAGCTTAGAACAATTATATAACTCTCATAGTAATTTGCGTTAATCCAACTATTTCCCTACGTAACTAGCTGTTGTAGCTACCATTAGTTATGACTGTACCTTTTGTTTACTATTGTGAGTTACACATTAACTTCAATAAACCAGCTCGTACAACTCGTATTAATTATATTAACTGCTTTCGTTATACTGTTATTAACTGTATATATATATATATATATATATATATTGTGTGTGGCATGTATGGAATGATGACCCTCGTTTTGAGCTACGACCACTATAAAACTTCTATCGAGAGAATATACACATGGCTTTATTTTGTTCTTCATTTAAATTTTATGTTAACTAAATGCATGCCAAAATCTACGATTTTTTAATACTTTGCAGTAAGGGGTAGTTTTCATTCCTAAAAAATAAAAAGCACACTTCGGCACTTGTCCAACTTCGAAGAAGAGGGTAAGTAAAGCTTAAATTGATCCCAAAATTCCACAGTTTTAAGGAATTTTACCGCTGATGACTGGACTAAGATTCAAATGTGTGTTTATTTGGTTTTTCAATATTTAGAAAGCTCTATGTTTGTTGCAATGCAATTCCATCCCTAGCCCAGCAATGCCCAGCCCTAGAGCTAGCCCTGACATTATATCAACTCGAAGAAGGGTTGGGTACCCTAAATACATGCACAAATGAAACAAATGCCTGGTGGATCACTGATCTGACTTTAAATGTATAATGCTTAGTGTAATATTAATTTTATACGTTCTCCTGTATGCTGTGATAGTTTGTGAATGTTCTGTTTGCTATGCGCATATGCAAATATAGGCAATGTGTTTCGCTTCTGAAACCATAGTTAAAATAACTTAAGAGAGTTGTTCACGAGGTTGTATTGCTTGTTACCATTGATGAATCATTTCGGCCTCATTACTTTATTATTACAAAAGGAATCCACAATTATTACACGACAAATCCACTAGGGAATCCAAACGGATCCACCCTCATGCGATCTCACGGCCTCCTCCCGCCCGTCGGCCTCGCGCCCCCTTCCTCCTCCTCGGGGTGGGCGGCGTTCCAGTCGAGCGCCTTCTGGATCTCCGGGGGGATGGGCGGCGCGACGGGGAGGTGCGCCCCCTGCGGCTGGAACCCTCCCTCGTTAGCGACGTACGAGAGCTCGACGCTGGTACCGTCCGGGGCGACGTACCTGAAGGAGCCCTGCGCCTCCTCGATCGGGTCCTGCGCGTTCGCGTTCTTCAGCTGACCGGTCTCCTGCGCAGAGATGCCGTTGTCGGCCTCGAAGCTGGAAGAATTGTTCGAATTAGTGAATTGGTAGTTATTTCAGCGATTCGCAATATGGGAGGTTAATTGTAACAGTTATAGTTAGTGACGAAAGAGAAAAACGGGTAGAACGAATTAGTTTATGACTTATTTACCAATAAACATTAAGGCGCTTTACAAAATACAAAGCGTCCTATTTAAGTCGTGATGAACCATATGCGTAATATTCACAACGGTTTAAATAGCACGATATAAGTGAACTGATCTCTATGTAAGTCATAAACTGTTTCTCTCCTCCCTTTTTACTTTCTTGTCATTAACTACACTGATGTTAGATACAAATTATAACATCTAATAATCAGATGGTTAATGTAGTGGAAAGTTTAACATGCCCATAACGATAATGGCATGCCTGAAGTATTAATTTTAGTCTGGCGATACTCGGTCGTCGACGCATGCGTATTTGACAAATTTGATTTGAAACATGGGCGATGGCGAAGTTTTAAGTGAGATTTTCAAGTTTAATATCGATTTAAACAACAACGTACATTAAAGTACAACGTACATTAAAGTACAACGTACATTAAAGAGACAATCGTTTAGATTAATAACACAGGACCACAAAAAATCGATGAAAGGTTCCCTTGACCGAACTTATTGCATTACTTATTGCAGTTATTTTCTAACCTCAAAAAATACCTGAAAAATGGTAAAATTTAACAAAACCAATGCTACAACCTATTAAAACCTTATGATAACATTCTTATGACCTTCTTTATTTATGATTCTTATGACTGCTTTCAACCGTGAAAATACATGACCCCAAAATTCGAGAAGCCCAAAACCCAAAAACCCAAAATACAGCAATGAATATATCTATATATATATATATATATATATATATATATATATATATATATATATATATATATATATATATATTTGAATAGTATGGCCTTTTCAACCGAAACCCCATGAGGTGAAAACCTGAAGGGGCCTACATCTGACACCTCAAAGCCCCATAGCTGAAAATCCTTAAAACCCACATACCTGAGCTCACCGAGTCTCTTATACCCAAGACCCTGATCCCACACACCCTGGGCGCAGCAAAACTCAGCCTGATACCCAAGCTCCTGAACTTACATTCTCTATACGCAACCAGATCTCTTAACCCACTCTCTTCATCCCACATACTGTGGGTGCAGCGAGGTCCTATACCCAAGATTCCAAACCCACTTACCCTGGGTGTAGCGGGGTCCTATACCTAAGGTCCTAAACCCACATACCCTGGATACAGCGAGACCCTTGGACTCAAGCTTCGAAATCCACATACCCTGAACGCTGCAAGACCCTTAAACCCAAAATCCTAAACCAACATACCCTGGGGGCAGCATGATTTATACGTACAAGCTCCTAAATCCACATACTTTGGATAGCGAGGTCCATATATCTAAGTTCCCGATCCCACATACCCTAGACGCACTTAGTTCTATATAAACCCAAGTTTCTAAATCCACATAAGTTCGGCATAGCAAAATCTTCCAACACAGAGACCATTTCCCAGTTTGACAATCTTGTGGTACCCAAAAAGAAAAGCTATGAAAGCTTGAGTTAATAGATCTGGCTGCGCCCAGAGTACGTTGGTTTAGTAGCTTGAATTTATACATCATTTTGCGCCCAAATAACGATTTCTGATAACGATAACGAAATCTTAGAAAATAGACAGGGTCGATATTGAGAGAAATGTCCAAGGGGGCATTGAACAAAGTATACTGGACTATAGAAGTGGTTAGCACTGGCACTAGATATTCTGAATTTGTCATTTTGAAGTAAGCATTATTAATGTTTCAGAATCAGTTAATTCCAAGATCATTTTACAAAAGTGTTAATCACGCCATATCCCTTCCACGCCTTTTTTAAGGGGAGTGGAAGAAGTCATACTGTATGTTAAGCTGCCACTGGTCAAACGGTCTTTAAAAATTGTTAAGGTGTTTGGGTCCATCCATTCTTTCTAACTAAACAAATTGTATTAAATAATTTGAACCTTAAACCAAATAACGAAACCATAGCAGTAGTGTACCAATCAAAATGCATTTATTAGCCACTTGTCTACTTAGTAAAATATGTGTTATTGCTTTAATCTTGAAATTTGTAAATTATCGACTATAATCTGGGTAATACGTGTTAAACTGCATGCTAAACCTCACTTAAATTAGTAGCACTGGTCTCAATCATATGGCCAAATATTATTAAAGCTCACTTAAACTATTAGCAGGTGAGTCACATTCTGAAATCTGAGCACCATCCAATTAACTAATTACGTTAAATAGTGTACAAGAGCTACAATTTTGTCTAATGTTGTTATATTGTTTATAACACTTAACAACATGGTATTAATAATTGCTTAATGAGTTGTTAATAAATTTCAAAATATAAATCACTCTAATTTATTTAATACTTACCAGAACTCTAAGAATGAGTAACATTAATATTAATGGCATATTTCCACAAATTAACTACGCATACAGTGTGCGCGTAAAGTATGGAACATAATGTTACTGCAGCATTATTTTCCTTACTTGGACTTAATCACACCATTGTCTAGATTACTCTTGATAAGTACTATTTAATAATAAACTAACAATAAACTTTTTTTTAAAAATGGTGTAACTATTCTCTTTTAGACAATTACAACATTGTAATAAATTATATTCCATACTTTACGATCGTACTGTATGTTCATTCTCATATGAATTGACTGAATGTACCTCCATTTGTAGGACCCATCGATGTTCACATCAGCTGTTTCACTAATTATGTTGGCGTTTTTGTCATCTTTTTGGGGTCCCCTTTGGGCCAACGCACCAATAAAAAGCGCTCCAAGTACCACCTGGAATAAGAATAAAGTAACAAGGCAGTAGTAGTAGTAACACGTCTTAGTATAAACAGTTTGCACTTTTAAGCAGATGCATTTATAACTACTAATCTCCTATTAAGAGCTAGAAAATCGTGTGCAATTAATTAAGCATTGAGTAGGTTATGTTAGGTTAGGTTAGGTTAGGTTAGGTTAGGTTACGTTAGGTTAAGTTAGGTTAGGTTTGGTTAGGTTAGGTTTAGTTAGGTTAGGTTAGGTTAGGTTAGGTTAAGTGTAAACTTAAACAGGTTCAAGCATGACAATATTCACCGTTTTATTACGGACATAAATGCTAAATGAGGGAATACAATAAATTGTGAGACACGTAATTTAAATTAAATATCAAGTACACATCCATTCACAAAATATCCAAATAAAACCATCTCGACCGATGATCAATCGAGAAACCTGAACTCTACTCACCAAAGCCTTCATGTCGATTGTCACCAAGTCACTGCCCGTCCAGAACAATACACGGCAATTTATACTTCTCGATTTTCTGTAAGAAAATCTCGGCAGAGGAATGCGTGATTAACATCTTTCGTTTTGCAATTATTGTAATTTAAAGTTAAGTACATGTCTACGCGACCAGAGCAGAGGGAGAAGGTACATACGAGCGGCATAAATTCGTTAAGATGCTCACCAGATAACCACAAATGCACGAGGAAATTTTAACGTTAATTCCGTAGAAATGAAGGTACATAATGATATAAATTCGCGTGGAGTGCACCATAGTAATTTTATAGTAATAGTCATTATCACTGTTTTGTATTACATCATATTAAAACCCATTTGTAGACCTCTGTTTGCGTTATGCAGAAGTAATTCTATACACTTCTTAATACGCTAATTACTTGTACGATTCAAAATCTTCGCTCTTACCCATTTACCGCAATTTTCTTAGAAAGTCCCGTCCATCCAAGAGGAGTCCTTGTAAGTATGCCGGAAACCATGCACTTCGATTGTCTGCTGGACATCTACATTCATGATTGCGCAATTCATTATCTCATGGTATTGAGCAAGAGCATATTAAAGCAAGTGAAGAATACAGCAAGGCAAGAGGAAGAAAGAGAAAAGTTTGAAGAGAGTGAGAGAGAGAGAGACACGTTTGGGTATTATGCCTCCACGCCTTGTTCGAATGGCAAATGACCTCTGAACTGAAAATAGGATAGGTCACATTCCTACTTGTGATGAGAGGTTGACAGGCATGCAGAATACTCAATATTTACTAAACGAACTACGTTGAGCACGTTATGCAAGGCAATTATGATTTTCAATTCAATCTCTACCGTACTAACATTACCAACCTTATTTCGCCGTAAGTTTGGTGAATTTATAATTTTTTGTTGATCAATACTTTGTTTGACATTTCAACCGATGAATTCATTTTTAAAAATGAATGCCACGCTTATTAACTAATTAATTGATGAAGACGTTCACCGAGATTGTTGTCAACCTTCGTTTCAGAAAAAGTTAATGAATTAAATTATTTTATTGCGATAATAAAATCAATCTAAGTGTCACTTGTTGAGAACTGCTATAAATGTAGCGAGTGCATAAACTAACTGTAGTTTTTCAGAAATTAAAACTTCAATTAATTATGAATTAATAATAAACTTAATATTATTAAGAATTTTCCTGTTATTTTGAGTATCAAAATAATATAACATAACGCAAACTGATAATAATAACACCCTTACATGTGTTGGAGGTTGTTGAGAGTTACCTGGTAATATATGACTTGCCCACTATGCCCCCCCCCCAAGTTTTATCTAAACTCTGTTATCTAGGCCTCAAAGGATCTCAGAAGGTGTCCATACATAAATCAATCACTTAATAGTTCAAATATATACAAATCTTATAAAGTCCCAACTAATCCTCAGTTAACTATCTAATCTCAAACGATTTTCCTTGCGTCACTGAATCGCAATTGCTTTAACTTGTCGGCAAGGAAGGCCACTTTAACTTAAGTAGCTAACTGAAACCGTGGTGACGATTGCCATTCTAAGGGCTGAGGGCAGGTTCGCTCCGGAGTTGTCCCTAGGGCTGCAGGCTGGGTTGCTCAAGGGTGGGGTCCTAAAAGTTACAGTGGTCCTCGAGGCACATCAATTAGGTGCTTGATGAACAACTCGTTCTTACATAGAGACCCTACAAATTCCCTTTGCTTTCGGATTTTATACTTTCCCGCCACCCCTCCTAACTTTAACTACGTCACAATTGAAAAACACAATTCCTCAAAACCAAAATCTCTCGTACGTTAAAAACGTCTTTACTAGCCTTTATGAGCCCACAGGTTACTCATCTGAATCCTGTGCAAACAGCTTTTCGCTCAGGTGTTGTAACCTCTATAAAATTCCCTGTTGACCCTCTCTAACCAGTGAACGAACAGTAGCTTTTTCGCTGACCATCCACGTATCGTCATTCCACCTGCTCGATTCAACGGTCCCCTTTCAAGAAATTATTCTCGGTGTGTATCCCACTTATGGAATCAAATGTAAACAGGGCTATTAAGGTAAGCTGTTCTGGGCTGAAAGCTTTCTCGTTCTATAGGGCTGCTTATTTTGTGAGTTTGGCCATTTATTCAGCGATTATTGATTTGATAATTTGTCGGAATCGGATTTATGATAAAGAGAAATATTCTAAACCATGTGAGACTTCAGAATACACAAGACGTGATTTTTCCATAAGACATGGAAATAACTCTAATAATCAACAGAAGATATTCTGATTCAGAAAATTCGAAATATCATTAGAAATGAGTATTTTGTTATACGGGAACTTGAAAATGTGCGTCTGAATACTTACGAAAGAAATTGCAATGTATTCATTTCTCTCCTAAATATGTTCTTAACCCTCTAAGAAAAAAAGGTTTGTTATTAACTTTTGCATTGAAAAATAGCAACAGCTGCCAAAAAATTTGCAAAATTTAATTTTTGAGATTTTTTTAAATTATTTATGTTGTACACAGAACGGCTGTAGTCAGCCTAATATGAACAATGAAGATTTACTAAAGGCCGCAACGCTCGAGAATACGGTAGCTACGAAGTAAAGCCAGTTCCTATGCTAAGAAGGCACGTACACGGTAGAAAGTAAGGTAGTATGGTGTGTTTTCCATTTAACTACTGTTCGGTTAATTATGATCCTTTAATTATGATTTACTAATCTTGGTTGTGAGTACAGCAATAATATTAGTAATAATAACAAAAACAATCGTAAGACGCCATCTTTAAAAGGTGCTACCTCCATTAGGAAGCATACTTGTATAAATTGATTTCGGTTAAATCGACATATAATCACCGCTGGTGTTTACATACATATATACACATGATGTCAGTTAATATATATAGAATTATATATATTATTATATATATTAAGAATAAAAATTAATTAATTTTGTTAATTATATTAAGCAATATAAATTTTATACAAAAATTTTTGCTGATTAAGCCATTAGTGGTTTATAAAATACCAATTTTCTTTAAGAGGCTTAAAAAGATAGATAACTTTTAAAGATATTTCAACGTAAATTTCACAGCTAGCCTAGGTTTTCATCCTCTCTCCTTAAGAAATGCAGAAGCTACTCTAACCAAGAGAAGGTATGCTAAAGAAAGGCACTTGCACAAAGAAAGGCAAAGACACAACCAGGCAAGTCCTGGTTATATGATAATTATTTTGGTGAAACTAATTACATTGTTACATTCGTGGGTTCTTAATAATTAATAACACTAACTATAACTAATTAATCGTAAATTATTTAACTAACACTAACTTTATACTAAGTTATTCTAATTCATTTAAACGTAAATTTATTTTCGAGCGTGTTTTAACGACCACTTCTCGGCTCTTTACATGAACAGCTGTACGTTCGACTAACTCGCTTATCTCTCGGTCGCCTTTTTATATTCTAACGGTGTTTTCTTCGAGATTTTGCTAGAACAAACAAGAAATTCTCGGAACCGGCCGGCGCCGCCTTCTCCGTAGTGTCATCGAGAATATTCCAGTAGGTTCGATGGGCGACAAGCAAGGGAGAATTCGTTACAATATCTTCCGCAGGGAAGGGATAAATCGTCTATCCCTAGAGAAGCCCATTAGTATTAAAGCATAAATAAAAATATCAAAATGTCTTTTAGTATTGTAAAGACGTAAAATGATAGGCAAAATAAGCTACTGGGTTCATAATCTAATTATGCAGATATTAATTCACCTTCAAGTCTACAAATCACAATTTTTAGCTGGTTAATTAGGTAATTTATTTAAGGTACCTAGGGATGCAATCGTAGTATCATTCAATAACAAAGTAAACCGTAGGAATTCCGAGAATCGGATAAATCGCTTTGTCCAACCTTGCTTGAAACTCCCCCCTGTAATTTACACTTTTTACTCCGACGCGTCTATCGCCTATCGCGACAAATATGCACGCAATTTTTTAATTAACCCCGTAGGTGTCATTTTCGGTATTCTTCCCGCCTATACACCTTAAAACTTCACAATTGTTTCAAGCTATGTAACCGTTTTACAATAGCAAATCGCGGTGCCGCCCAATCATGAACGGAAATGCTAAACGTACAGGGTGTGAGCATTTTTTCCTTTCCACAGCCGTGATGTGCAAAAAGGAGATGATCTAATGGGAGAACATTCTCGGCTACTCGAAATGTCAGTTTGCCATTTTCCGGTTAATTGGAATGATTGGGTCGTGCAGAGCAATGTTTGCTTATTTGCTGATAAAGGGAGGCGGGCAAGGCGCAGATCGGGACTTGAATAATAAATTTGACGTTATGACTTATCTTGATGGAGTTTTACATATTTTGGAAAAAATTATCCCACGTTAAACACATTTGGAACCAACGAAATGTAAATTAATATGCTGGATTGACAGGAAATCGAACGTCTGATTACAATTGATAATATTAATTATTTTTATTTACTCTCAATAAAAATTACGCTTGAATTCCAACGTAAAATATCGTATTTTCAACGTCCAATTTTATATATAAGGCGGATTTCCACGTGTTAAGTAGCTAAATTAATTTATTTAATCACAAATTTATCATTGACCTACTGTTTTTCCAAAAGGAGTCCATCGCTTGAAAATGAAAATATATTGAAAGTCGGTAACTTTTATTAATCCTATAATATATGTTTCAAACCAACAATATCAAATAATAATATTTGTTCTTATGAAAATACGCTGGAAAAAATTTGGCAAATGGAAAATGGAAACCGAGATGCAGGAACTTTCCCAAATGAAAAATTTCCACATTTTCTCTCCAAGTTATGGAACTTAGTTATGAAACCAAGTTATGGAAGTTATGTACTTCAAGTGCTACAAAAACCGAACCTTCTTTTAGGTTACTAATATGAATTCACTGATCATTCCTTGACAGATGATTACTTTTTCACGATTTTATAACCACTGAATAGACTGCTTTTTTACAATTTCAGTCATTTAAATTAATTTCAGTTTTTCGCTACATAAACTGTAATTCTCGAATAGCACCAAACCGATATGCGATCTCCTGTGGCGTTTGGGTTACACCATTCCATCACTTCGCAGGTAGAAATTGCTATATGGGCGTAAAGTAGAATAATCGAACTTTATTATTGTTTAACCCACGGTAATATCGTACGAGCACATATAAAAATTTCACTTTGAAAACCGGCAAATTTGGCGAAATTTCTTACATTTCATTTTTAATGCGTCAGAATAACGGTTTTGATATTCTGAAAAAAGTCGCACATACGCGTTTGGGCGAATTTCCTGCGGATAAAATCGACATAATTTTAAATATGTCACCTAAGTTGAAATAAGCACATTTTCGGTTTTTAAGCATATGTTCACTGACAGGCGACAAAAGTTTCTTATCGAGAATTTTGAAGAACATCTAATTGTATATCCTTTTTTTAACAAAAAGTGTTGAAACACCGAACAAGAGTGTTTTTGAATGTTTGTATTTGTAAAATATGTCATGTATGTTTATATATATATATATATATATATATATATATATATAAAATGTGTATGTATGTATAAAATTTGTTGTTTTTTAAATACACCTATAGGTTTTGAAAATTTTCTTCACCCTATTCTTGAATACTATAAGAAGGTAAGTACATATCAATACAAAATTTGAAATTTTTAATAGTATTTTTTGCATTCTTTGTTCGAAAATTTGCGGGTTTTTTTCAGTATTCCTTGCATTAAAATGCGCATTTTTTTCAAAATTTCACATTACAAGTTTTTATCCAAATTTTCAGCCCAAAATATTAGACCTAGCGTTTTTTACAGCCTATTTTCGTTATTTTGGGGTTTTCTGCTTTGACGCTAAATTTTCTCCAAAACGTTATTAGAGCCTATTATTATTATTAGAGCCTATTATATTATTAGAGCAAAGAGTTATTAGAGTTATTAAAAGTTATTAGAGCATGCTGAAAAAATTTGACAATCCATGTAGTCGATGTAAAATTTTCCAAGAATTTCCCGCCCTCAGAATTGGCTTAAAATTCTTCCATTTGCGAGAAATCCCAAAAAAATTTTTTTTTACTTGGTCTAATTCGCGTGAATAAATTTTTTGATTTTTTGCAGGAGCGAAAAATGTTTGGTTTTTAGTGTACTTCTAGGTACTTTAAACTTTGCCCTGTGTATTTTTGGTTTTAAGTGCCAAAATAGGCGACAAATGGCCAAATCAGCCTAAAACGGTGAATTAAGCATGAGAAAAAAGTGATAAATGTTGGAAATTCTCCTGTGGATATCCGGCTCAAGCCTCACCGATGAACTCAGGTCGTTCTCATTGAATACCAGACCATCCGGAAGTCCATTATTGCGAGAATCTTGGAAAATTCGAATTTTAACGAAATATTTTGAATGAGGGATGCTTTGATGTTACTTTTGAAATTAATTTGAATGAAGATTAATTGAAAGAAATTGAAGTTAAATTATGAAATTTACAAATCCTGAAAAAACGAGATTTTGCGGAAATTCCCAAAATTGTGAATTTTGATATTGAATTTTTTTTGAAGAACACTATTGTTACTTTTTCCCATGAAGATCCAAATATTCAAAGGAATCGAAAACCGCCGGAAAATCGAAAATCCTTTCGGCATAAAGCAAAAGCCGATTTTGGGTGGAATCGCCCATCTGTCTATTGAATTTTATGGGTATACACCTTTAGTACTGTAATTTTCGCATGAATATCACAATATTGGACATCCAGATGGTCTGGTATTCAATGAGAATAATCAGAGTTCATAAATGAAGCTTCAGCCGAATATTTCCAAATTTTTGCCACTCTTTTCTCATGCTTAAGTCATCGTTTTAGGCTGATTTGGGGATTTTTAGTCTGTTTTGGCACTTAACACCAAAATAAACACAGAAAAGTTGAAAGTGCCCAGATGTACACTAAACACCAAAAATTTTGCGCTCCTGCAAAAAAGTCCAAAAATTTATTCACGCGAGTTAGAGCAAGTTAAAAAAAATGGTTTTTTGGAATTTCTCGCAAATGGAAGACTTTCGAGCCAACTCTGAGGGCGGGAATGGATTCCTTCGAAAATTTTAGATCGATTACATGGACTGCCAAATTTTTTCAGCATGCGATGTGGCTCTGATAACGTTTTGGAGAAAATTTGGCGTCAAAAACAGAAAACGCTAAAAAAACGAAAATTGGCTGTAAAAAACGCTAGGTGTAATATTTTGGGCTGAAAATTTGGGTAAATACTTGTAATTAATCCTACAATAGACTGAAATAGCTTTGGTTGGAAAAAATGTATGACCCGCCAACTTCACGACAGTTGACATGGAATCGCCCATCTATAAATTAGCATCCTTGTTTGATTGGACGTAACCTCTAGTTGATGAATCAAAATGGTTAGCAAATTTTGCTCAAAAACACCTGCCAGATTACTATTTATAATGAAGCACCTATCAAACGCGTTACAACCGTACGTTATAATTATGTTCATAAATTTAATGCACGCAAGTTCAGCTCAACAACTCACCGTCCGTAATTAGGACCCGCAGCATAACTATTTATCTCGTAATAGGACGACGGGGGGTCCGTTTCGAAATTAAAGCGATAATTACATGGCGTGCGAATTAACCATTATCCTCCTCTAGGGGTATTTCGTTTCGAACCTAACTACCAAAAAACTTTGACCCCTCAGTCTCCGGCCAGATCACTTTCCAAACTCATCCTTGATGAAACACATTCAAATATCAACCTTAATTCAGTCGGTAAAAGTGAAGACGTTGACATTTATTATAATAAATGTGCATCTGAATATACGACGGCTTCGTTCTTTTTTATATAACAGCTTATTTTCTCTCTTTCTCTCTCTATCCTTGAGAGCGATCAGGATGGATCCTACACGCGGCGTTTTTCTCCCATATTTATTTACGAGCGGCATTATTCTATTTGGACGAAATATTGCACAATTATCGACGGCTGATTGCACGCAGTATAAATATGGCGGACCGAAACCACCGAATCACACACCGTCTCCGCTTTCGTGAGATTTAACACCATGAGAACCATCGTAAGTGTGGGGAGGAATTCAGGAAAACTCCCCTAATACTTTTCCCCTTCACCCTTCATATCTCGTGTGTTCCCCAGGCCGCAGCTCTGACCCTCGTGGCCCTCTCCTCGGCCGCCCAGCTGACCGGGAACGAGCAGGTGCCGATCCTCAGCCAGGACGTCGAGGTGAACTTCGACGGCTCCTACAGGTCGTCTTACGAGACCGGGAACGGGATCTCGGCCCAGGAACAGGGCCACCTGAAGAACGCCGGGAATAAGGACACCGAGGCGGAGGAGGTCCAGGGCGGGTTCCAGTACACCGCGCCCGACGGCACCCCCATCCAGGTAAGCGATGGGCAAAATATAAAATTAGCTTATAGAGTATTCTCATTCTTTAAATCAGTCTCATTAATGTTATATGATTCTTGCTTGAAATGTAAGCAAAAATAATGCCCCTCAGATGCTGGAAGAACTTCACGATGCACCCGGTATGTTTAGAAGTTGTTTTGATGGTTATTTTTGGCAAAAACTAATTTAATTCAGTCCATTTAAGTTTTGTTGTTCAATTTTTTAATATATTTGTAGGTTAGTACGTACAGTTGATTAGAAATATTTTTATTTTAAATACATCTACACTAGAATTTAAAATAAAACTTGGACTAAAACTATTTTTTTGTGTGAATTATTAACAAAAAACAATTAGTTTCAATTAAAAATCATCACGTTTAATTTAAAATCATTGATTATCATGATAGGATGGTGTTTTCAACAAATTTTGGCGAATTAAATGTCATTGTTACCTTTGGTATGCTTAAATTTCCTAGTGTTCTGTCAATTTTTCTTCCAAAATTCTTAAAAAACACAATCTTCCATTTTATCATCGGTTATTTCCAAAATTTCTTACATAATTTCATCACCACAGTTACTCACCGTGTTTAACTGCGCCAATGGTTTTCTTCTTTCTGTGCGTCAAACCCAAAAGGGCTAATTTTGCTTTCATGGGCGAATTTTACTTTTCTGAAAATTCAAAAATCTTAACAAGTTTACTTTCTCTTATAAGAAGTTATTTAGTGAGAAAGTATTGATTTCACCTTTTCTGCTCTCTTGAATTCGGAAAAGATTTTTTTTTAATGTTAGTGTATGTGTTTACTATAAATAGTGAAAATCTGAAACTCTAAATATGGACTTGAAGTTCTGAATACTCGAATCCCTGCGATTTTCGTTAAAATAGGTTAAAGGCAAAGGGCACTTTACTCTTCTTATTTTTAGGTTATGTCTAATGTTTAATTCACATTGATTACAGTAAAAAGAATCTTACCAGATTTTCTTGGAAACTTCCTTTGCCCTCGTAAATTTTCAGTTTTTCTCAATTTTTTCCAACACATGTTTTAATATTCTTACTAAACTGTGCAGGGTAATTGCTGTATTAAATAGGCCAACTAAAAGAGAAAATAAAAGCTTATTTTTGTAATTAAATTGTATAGCATACCACTAATGCAACTTTGCAACTTTTTTTAAATACATTTTAAATGAGTAAACTCAAATGCCAACCAAAATTTCTGAATAATTTATTTGTTATAAACAAAAAAGCACCCAAAAAATTGCCTTTTTTTTTGATTTTTTGCTTATATCACGGAAAATACTGCATAATTCCCGTTACCATTCATAGGACATTTGTAGAGAATTGGAAAACCTCTAAAATGGCGTTTTGTAAACTGTGGTTGGATCATTTTTAGCCGAGTAAAGCCGGAAAAACTAAAAAAATTACTTTTTCTTAAAAAATTCATAACTTCGACAATTATCATTATTAAGAAATGTTATTGCAGAAACTGATAGTTTGGTATATGTACTTCAATAAGGCGCAAGAAGAAATTTATCGCAAAAATAATTCTTGCATAATTGCAATATAAAGAAATTGGGCACTAATTTGTAAAATTAATTCTATTAATTGTATTTAATGTATTTTAATTTTCTACACAGATTCTAAAAGTATAAATCATAGTTTTCAATTCGCCAATCTTACAATTTTGATAAAATTAAGCTAACTATGTTAAAAATGCTTATAAACATAGCGTGAAACGCTCGAAAGGCCATTGGAAGATAAAAGTTAGCGGGTTGCATACATCAGGCGCATATGTATTATATATGTAGTCATCTAAAAATTATTTTATATTTTGTTCACAACAAATAAACTATTCCAAACTTTTCTTTACTTCAAACCGGCTTAGTGATTTAGTGGGGACTTCTCAATTTCACTTACCCATTTTAATACCCATACGTACTTACTTACTTTTAAACCGCCCTAGGAAAGGGTCCAATCGTCTTGAAAATATTTTATTTTTCTTATTTTTATCTTAAACGGCTTTAGCGATTTATTTCAACATTCTCAGCCGAACTTAGCAATTTAATACCTATAACTTTTATTTGAAATATTCTTCCTGAAACTGTTCTAAAGGGCACTTTTCCCTTGAAAATTTCCTAATAGCTTGTAATCCTCTATACAGCGCATGCGTCAAACACATCACCAATTTTTTTTTGTTTGCAACTGCTAATTACTTTCTTCGAATAATTATTGAATTTAAATTATTGGTTCATTGAGTTTAATGAACTCTAATTAACTTTAATTGGATTGGTATTCCCAATTTGTGCGACTTTGACTAGATAAATTGGTATATAATTTGTAGGGCTCATGTTACGTGCAATAAAATAATCTTCAATCAAAATTCAATTAGATGAAAATAATTTTAAGCAAACGTTAGAGTGCGTAATTTAGGAAAATCAGAAATACGGATCCGTTAATATACCAGGAAACTTGAACTTTGCAGGCTCGAGAATACTGTCCCACATAAGTCTAGAAAAATCTAGGAGCTCCCAATTTCCTTCTCCGGGTTGATTTTTTGTTTTTAACATTTTAACTCCTTTTTACCCCTTAGGAGTCCTGTAAATACAAAACTTCAGCGAGTTAATTTGATTTTTTGTCTATACAGAGCATAAATCACTATTTCTCTGGTATAATTCAGTTTTATACGCGTACTTAGAATTTTTAGCTTATCAAGCTTAATGATTTAATGCTCGGAACCATGTAACGCTCTTCCAGATTTGAAGAGAATTTACAATGCCGCGTTAATAACACACTCCTATAACTCTAAAAGCTCCACTAACAAATTCAAAACTAATTTGGGTTCATTTATCCATAACGAGGAGAAAAGTTGTACAATGGAACTAGCCTAAATACCACGATTTATGTCTGGTGTATTCGGGTAGGAGCGTGTGTGAGAAACACAGAGCTCTTAGTTCAGGCATATTTTATAGTGTATATTACTATATGGTATACTGTACTGCTTCACTCTGTGGTGCAGTCGTTTATTTAAACCGATTCTAAGCAGCATTGCTTACGTTTTGAATTTTGTTTTCCAGCTCTCTTACATCGCCGACGAGAACGGTTTCCAGCCCCAGGGAGCCCACCTGCCGGTAGCCCCCGTCGACGACAAGACCCCTCCGCCGATCCCACCTGCGATCCTCAGGGCCCTTGCTTACAACGAGGCCCACCCCGAACAGGACGAGGAGAGACCCGGCGCCGTCGCCCCCAGGAGGTTCTAAGGGCGTACGGACGCTGCTAGTCTATGTTGTGTATACGATATATTGAAAAATGTGTGTGTGTTACGATGACTTGTGCCATGTACAAAATGCTTGTTGCGATTATTGTGTTTTCGTTCTTGTGTGTGATAAATAAAACAATTTGAAAGTACCAACGTGTCTCAATAGCAATGTTGAAAAGTTACACCATGGAGTTGGGCAAGAGATGGGTCTAGAAACCGTTGAACGAACCTCGAATCTCCTTAAGACGAAATGATGCAGTTGAGTGCCCTTCTGGGTCACCCGATTTAAAGCCCCTAGATTTATTTTTATGGGAACACATGGAAAACATAGTAAATAGCACTCCACTCTGGAGCCTGCACTGGAACCTGCTTGGGTCCATCGTTAACATATCTCGTGGAGTGACACCACAAGTTCTGCAGAATGCACGACAAGGGTTTGAAGATAATCTCTATGATTGCATGGAGTTGAGTGGATCGCATTTTCAAAATTTACTTCAGTACTACGGTAGATTTTTAAGTAAAATCGATTTATCTTTTGCAACTTTGGAAATAGTAACATTTCTATACTCTATATCTTGTAAACGAGTAACCAAAAACCAAAGCAGCAGCGTATAGGGAATCAAAAACCAATTTTCAATGAGTCTACCACTTGATCAGCTTTCCACTGGAAAAATTTTGGGTGATGACTTGGGAATGGAAGATTTTCTTTAGAAGAAATTTGGAAGAATATTTCTTCCTGACGTTTCATTTACAAAGGAGTAGGAATCTTCAAGGGCGATATGTGGCAACTCTTGCAACTTTGAATCCCAGGTGAAAAATTGTTAAAATTTCAGTACCGTCTAAACAGCAACCATTCAAGCTTTCTGTATTTTCTAATATCATCTGCACACAACATCAGATTAGGTCACAAGGTGTTCCTTACACAAAGGCTAATACCTGAACAAGATCTTCAACCACCTTTCCAAACCAAAATGGTGCCTGATGAAATCCCTCTGGTAGATTGGGCGGCAACCAAAAAATTTTCAGAAAGAATTTTATTGGAAACTAACTAATTGGAAACTGTTACGATATGAATGTGGTCAAACAGGTTATGCACTGCAACCAAAACATCAAAAAATCAAACCCAAGGAAGCGAAACCTCATAATGATAAACTATTCTTAACTATATTTCTTTGTACCTAAAGTGTCTTCATGATGTGATCACAGATCACATTGGAACGTCCATGGTAGAGAAGGGTATTACGAATCTACCGACAAACAACCAAGGACTAACAAATACTACATAAATAACCCAAAGGACACCAAAGACCTCTTTCAACAGCACAAGTTTATAGCATCCCTTGTACTTTATGACGAAATATAGAAATGTACAACTAAGAGGTCCATCAAAACGGCAAAAAGGAACACAAACGAAATTGCTAATTGGAACGAAGGAAAAATCTGCAAATGGTGTTAAAGGATGCCTCAGCGCAAGACAGTAACACACACTATTATACCCGTCTACATATAGACTAACTGAAAAGGGATGACAAGGATGATGAAAGCACCATGGCACCTGAAGAACGAACAACTACGACAAGACCTAAAGATTGAAGAACCCACAAAGACAAACAAGCGGAGGGTCAGGAAGATGATTATCAAGGAGCACATGGAGCTCATCAGGCAGGTAAAATATGCCATTAATGATCAACAGTGTAATGATGGCGATGATAGGGGACCAACTGAGAAAGACATACCAGGAAGTGGACATCACCAGAAGGGGCAACCAGAATGGCCAGAACATAAGGAAGAAACCCATAAACATGGGGCAGAAGAAAACCCATAAGAAGAGGTGTGTTCAAGTTGTTAAAACCACGGAATACATCGCCTCTAAATATCCTTACCGCATACCACAATGCAACACGATAACGCACACTGTTGTACCTGCAGACATATGGAGATACCAACAAAAATTGAGTTCATGATGGACGCACCATGGTATATGAGGAACGAACAACTATGACGAGACCTAAAACTGAAAAGGCGAACAAGTGGAGGAATATGAAGGTGATTATCGAGGCAATGGAGCGCAAGGAATTACTCATCAGGCAAGAAAAGCACTACCATCAGTGATGAACAAACCAAGTATGACGATGAAAGGAGACTTACTGAGGAAGACATACCAGGAAGTGGACATAACAAGAAGAAGGCAGCTAAAATGGCAAGACCATAAGGGAGAAACCTTCTTCTGGGTAGTAGAAAACCCAGAAGAAGAAGTGTGTTCGAGTCGTTAAGAGTGAATATGCTTACCGCAGCTGTGAATGAAGCATTAGGAAGGAAAATTCTACTTCCACCACAACCAAACCGTCCCAAAATCCCTCGCTAATAACGCTATCTATCAATCTATCTGGGGTGTTCACGTCAGTCTTTCTATGTCCACTCTGATTCATCTTACCCTGCTTATCCAGCATGAATCTCTCCCAGAGACTCATGGAGTTTCATTACTAGATGCACCTCATACCGAAATGATCTTCAGTCTGTATTGTTTTCCAAAATAATATGATATCCTCTTTTTAACATTGTACTTCTCTTCTTACAGACGTGCTACATTTTATTTCATCATCTCCCGTTCTACCAGACTCTACTTACTGCATTCCTTTTACACCAATACTCCATTTCTGTTATTACACTATTGTTTGGTTCTTCAATTACCATATCCTTTTCTTTGTTAACTGTCCTATGTGTTTGCTCTGACTTTTATTTTTTGAAGCATAAGTACATACGTAAATCCTTCTACCCTTTTTGGCAATTTTAAACCAATTCTGGACCATTCCCCTTACTGAATATATGTAATGGATATAAAGGCATTTTCTTTGCTTACCACCATTTACTTCTTTTGTATTCTCACTTCCACGGTTACGCTGTGGCTTCAAGGGATGTTTATTAGACCTTTAAAATTTTGAAACTGCCCTCAATTTTTTTTAAATTTTAAATATGCTGCGTGTTAATTATGTAATTGAAATGTATTAAACCGATTAATATAGTTAACTATAAATTATACTGTAATGACTTACCTGTTTCAGTACAATTTCGTGCAACTAATCCGTTGAAACATTATCACTTTCCTGATTGAATTTGAATATTAAATCTAACTAATCTGTCATCAATTGTAACCGTTACTGTCACGTTTTCTCCTTACCCAACGAATTTAAGATGAATGTGATTCACTGTCACTTAAGGATTATTTAAATTAATGACCCTCATCAATTAAGTTTTTTCCTAGATGATGTTTCGAAAACTTTTCCTATAAAACTGTATTTTTACGTATTAAGATACTACATTATACGAACTGTTTAACATTTATAACGTAGTGATAATTCATTATTAATAAACCTCATTTATTTCATTATTCCTTAAGTTATATTTACCACATATCCGTTCTAAATACGAAGATTTCTTGTTCGTCTTTATAGAAATGTCAAGGGCACAAGACTCGCTCTCTTAGCTGATAAAAACATATTACATACACCATCTCAAAAAGAAATATTGAAATAAAATACTATAAGTTAATACGACAAATTTTATACTATAGTTCCTAATAGTACTTTGATTTACATGTGTCGCTTAGATATTTGGATACATAAGTTTATTGCACAGTTTATTGCAAATAAAATATTAAATATCTTTAACAAGTTTAATTGTCATAAAACAAGTTTGATTGCATAACTGAAAATTGGAATAAAAACTGTCATTGTATAATTTGTCAGGTAACTAATTAAGGTTAATTATTTGAATTGAGAGCTACCGAAGACAAAACTGTTGATACATAAAATAATTCAATGAATTTTAAAATACTTTAAAAACTTGTAACGTGGGATTCTAGAATTAATAATAGATTCCTGGGAGATTGTTACCTAAACACCTTTTGAATCTTGGTCCTATTATATTATGTCCATCTAGGATCAGGTAAATGGGCTTGCACGTTTTCAATCATCTAGAAAATTTCAAGGTACCATTAGTTGCCTAATAACCGAGCATAGCTGATCTTGTATGCGATTTAAAATTATTTACAACTATCAGTGTACCCTAATAGTTAAAAAAATTCATGAAATTCTATATCGCTTCCAGATCACCTCAAAACTTTCTAGCTTAGCCCTTAAAGCACCATCAAAATCAAATTTCTGGAATATACTGTAGAAGCCGCTTGAGGTCCTCCTTAATTAAGTTCTGGCAATCTACAGAGTCGTAAATAATTTGGAATTGAGTTATGGAATCCAAATAATCAAAAAAGTATTTCCTGGACTAATCATTTAGATTCATCGAAATTATTACCAATTATGTTTAATTGTAGAAGTTTCTAAGAGACCTGGGACACTTGCAAATCATCTACAAAGTTTTTAGGTTGGTCTGTTGACGACCATCGAAACAGGCACTTAGTTTACTGTTTTTCTTACCAATAGAAAAGGCCACAACCAAGGAAACTCGTGTTGGTTGGATCACACCAAGTTCTAATATAGATCACATAGCATAGATAAACTTAATAAGTACTGTTTCTGCTTAAGTGATCTAGTATTGCCGGTATCAATGTAAAGTTCTTTTATATTAATCTCGATTTCTCGATATTTTCGAGAGAACTCTCGTTTGTCATGAACGGTATAAATACGTAAGGCGCGCCTCGCGGCGACAATGGACATTTGCCATTGCACTCAGCTAAATACACTAAATACGCTAAATACTCAGCTAAAAAGTACAATACAATGTCTATTGCATCTAGATATAAGTCATGTTCTGATAAATACCAGGTTTAATAAAACAGTGACACCTGGAATACAGCCCACATATTTCGCAAAACCGATGGATATTTGAATATTTCAATGTGACCATATATTATATCACCTATTTAGACTAGTTGAAAAGGGTACAATTGTTTATTTTTACCCCCCAAAATTCATTAGTATAAATATAACCGTTCAAAAGATACGAGGGGGAAGTGAACTATTGACTAGCAGTATATACCAGCCTGAGAAATCTTGAATGTTTTAATTTTCCCATCATAATAATTAATATGGATCATATTATAGATTAGTCAATCTAGAAATTTGTATATGAGTTTAAAAGTGTCTAAGAAATTTTGGAACCTTATTATCTATACTACTAACCGATCAAACCTCCTGTTGTTAAAATACAATTGCTTATAGATATGAATATCCTCCATATTAAGAAAGTTTTCACAGTTCAGGGACTTTTGCAGTTTCTAGATTACCGTGTAGTGACCTTAGTGCTTCCATTAACCTATATTCGCTACGTAGTCTTATACAGGCTTCTGAAATGAATACTTGATATTTCTTGTTTTTGTATGTAACTGTACATTGTTTTTGAAGAACCTAAATATCCAGATGTGATTCAGGATACCCTAAACAACTTAACAAACTGAGCCCAGGTAATTTAGCTTAATTAATTAGTAGGGCTTGCACATGATCTAGATCGATTTGTAAACTTATAAAAGCCTTTCAAATTGTCCACCTATTATATTCAGTTAATTTTTAACTAATCTTAAAAGCTGGAGCTCGAAATGCCTAAAGCACATAAGAGGCCTCCCATGGCGTTTGGGTTACACCACCCCATCTCTTCGCAGGTAGAGGTGGCGCACCGACGCCAACGATTTTCTTCTGCAGTTACCAAATTTACTACATATTTACATACATACATTACACTACATATTTTTCTCTACAATTTTTCAAATTTTTTTACCCAACAGAAAAATTTTGAATTTTTGCGAGATGCGTGTAAAATAAGCAATATTAAATGTAAGTATATGTAATCATATCCTAGATGTTTCCTGGTATATTTTCAAATTTAATGATTTACTCACACGCAAAAACAAGAATTATTTAAAATTTTCAATTTTCTTCAGTAACTTTTCTGTACATTTTCTAAATTAATGTTTCAGGCAAACTTTTCACGTCTCTTCATAACGAAGAAAAACGTTCTTTAGAAACGAGACTTGATTGCTAAGGGCCAATGGAAACAACCAAATTTAATTTGAAATGAATAAGTGTTTTTCTCAAAAATGATGTTATGCGAGGTACCGAATTTTTATATCAGCGTGTTAATAATAAAAAAATCTATCGAAATCGATTAATAAAATTAGGTATTGTCATTTTAAAGAAAAGACGTTGACGTCAGGGTTCTAAGACTAATGACGTCATAATACTTTTCCCATATCCAAAGGTGATAAATTAAAAACTAAACTTAACCCGTCCTAACGATTTTTCAGTAAGATCATCTATAACGAAGTTATGAAGCAGTTTGTAAACTTTATCACTACCCTACATATAAATTTTTTTTACCTATATATTTTCTTGAAGTCCGACATTGTGAACAAATACAATGGTACATACAAATTTTCCAAAAACCATTATTAATGACCCTTGTAGAAGAAGGAGACCAAATAATATTTATTCAAGCAGGAGGGATAAATTTTTCAACTCTCCAGGTCCTTGTGATTGGGTCGATTAGTTAAATTAGGTAGATCCGTTCAAGGGGCGTGTCATTTAATATAATTTCCGTCTCAAAAGCTAAACTACTTCTACAATCTAATAGTAATTATTACACTATCGTTCAATGCGTTATTAACCACTACTTCATTAAGCTGAAATTTACAATTCTACTTTTGAATATGTTTTAGAAATTTTTTTTGTTTGTTCAATGTTTCAAACGATATTCCTGCTAATCTAGCAAATTTTAAAAAAAAATCGATATGTCAAGCTGTAGATTTATTTTTTCCTAATCGGTTGATACCATAAAAATTCAGCTTGAATGATCCGTTCTCGAGTTTCAACTGAAAAACCATTGCATTGCAAAACAAAGGGGGGGAAATTAAACCTTAAGTAAAGGTTAATGCTGAGTAATGAACTTCTATTATAAGTATCTTCGAATCAGGGGTAAAACTACAGATATATTTTATTTTTTAAATATATCAAGCTTGATATGAAAACGTCATGAAAACAACGATTTCAATGAAAACATGTTCACATTAATCGAATTATTGTATTACATCCATTTTGTACCATATTTTTACCTGCGAAGAGATGGGGTAGTGTAACCCAAACGCCATGTGAGGCTCCTTATGTATTAGGGGTTAGGATTATGTATTAGGGTTTTACAAGGATACTTTGAAATCAGATGGGTTGTTCCCCCCAGTGCACTAATACAGGGCGGAGCCAATGGTAACCTCCAACTTAATTCTTTAATTACGGCAATTACCATTCAAATATTCTAAGAATTTACACTACACCTAATCTGACCTATAGAAGAGCGTCGTTGTCAGAACCGTTGGAAGCATCGGCAACCTTGAACTCCCTTACTGTTACTTTCATCGACGCAACCGATAGGTTACCGTGATTAATTGTGCATTGTGATTTATAATCGGATCGTAATATTTTATCATGTTATAATAAAAGTTGAATAAATGAGTTATTATTAGCGAACAACCTTTAATTACTCGAATAACTATTTTATGCGAATTGTAACAATTAAACACTTACATATTATCATTTTATTACTTCTATTAATTGTTTATCCTGAAAAAATGGCATTTCGCCGAGTAGGAGCGTTAATACTGTTAAATAACTGCATGATTGACATTTAAAAAATAATTCTGGGGTTAAGAAATTTAAATATAAATCGTAAACATTAAAGTGTCTTCATATGTTCCCTAACTGAGTATTTCATTTACACCTGTACTAACATTTACCGTCAATACCTTGAGAAAGTTCCCGAATTTTTAAAATCGGCCTCAATTAGTTGTCGATTAAAATTATAATTGAATTACTTAATTACGCAAACGATTATCGAACTTTCGTCAGTTGGATAATTGTGACAAATGTAAAGATTCATATATCAATAGTCCTTGGCTTCTTAAAAATTTACAACCTTGTCCGGCTCCGTCGCTCGTCTTATTTGAAGATGATGCATATTTAAAATAGTATAAATTAAAAACCTGGTAACCACGAATTATATTGTCACTACCAGTGAAGACATCGCCATGAAATCTGCTGTAAGTATTATAATTTGGGAGCCGAGACTAATCGCATTAATTGACATGTTCGACTATTTTTTTTTTTAAGAATTCTGTGCGATTTATTGACGTGATTTGAGAATCTGAAAGGCAGGTAAAATTAAGATAGTCGAACATTACTTTATTATGAATTTAAATTTCCTAACTTTTCACTCGTTCCTTGCCTTGAATTATTAGAATTTCCTTTAAGATGTATCTGCTTCTATTTAAAACTACTTTTAGTATTACTTAATACATACGCTACATATACTACGCCTGTAGTTTACAAAATGAAAGTGAATATGCTGGATATATGTATCCTAAATAATTACTTAAAGGTCTTTTAAATCGTTAATCACCAATGGCATAAGGTGAGAACCAAAAAACATTTGCTTGAAGAAGTAATGACGTAGTGGTAATCTGTGCAACAACGTAATGGGTTTAAATACCTGAAATATCTTAAGTACCTAGAAAACTGAATAGGCAACATGAACTGAAAAAGATATAGTTTATCAAACCTCAGATGTGCGTTAGTAATGCCTTAGGATTTTGCTAACTCAACGTCAAACTGTAAGAACACCAGAAAATTCCAGATTACCATGCATTGCCCACCAAGCTTGCCATCATTTTATTGTGATTTTAAAATATTTATATTTAATCACTTCAAAAGTTTCTGGAGTAGTCAGTAGATTCCTAAGATGTGATGCCCTATCCTATTACTTTATGCCTCATCTAAAATGAAACTTCACTTCTTGTGCAGTGCATCACATGTAGTGAAATGGTTAAGTGGACTTATCCTCCTTAATGTTTTATTATCTCTTATAAATGTAATTAATGCTAAGTGAGTTATCCACCTGGAAAATTGTATTACTCATTGCCTATTACACCGAGTAGAAGTTGTAGTACCCTATTTACCAATCACTCAGTAAATTTGGCTTAACTTAATTTTTAACCATACCCCTAATCCATATAACTGAGAATTAAATCGTCCATATGGCTAGTATCTAAGAAAGCAACATACTGTATAAGTAATACAAATTAGCTTTTCCTTCTGTTTTCGTTGACTGTCGTGTGTTTTAGCACTGTTGCCGAGATTTTCCCGGAATATGGTATAAAATAGGTTTTTTCCCGAATTTTGTGTCTGTTTTCACGAGTACCTTGGAACTTCTCCTGAGTGTAAACTGGCCGGAAGTGTATAAAAACCGGAGCCTAGGGAACTTCGTGACTCCGAAAATCTGAAAAACTACCCTTGGTTCTCTTTATGCCGCCTACAACAATAATGAGGTGGGAAATGTAAATTTTCCGTTCATCTAAGCGTCAATTGTTTTGAAATTGTCTGAATTGTTGAAATATAAATCCATTGACTATAGTCAAAGTCCAGACGCTGGGGGTTTTAACTCGACAACTGAAGAATAAATGGAACATTTTAACGAAATTCAATAACTTCCCATAATCATGTGCTTTCCAAGATTTTCTAAAAGAAAACTTCTTCTATTGTCTTGTAGGGCAATTTTTAAAATTTTCCAGATTTTCCAGATTTTCCAGAACAATCTGGTTTCTGACTAATACATCATTTGATGGGTTCTTTCCATCAATCACTTTTCAGACACATTGCAGTAAAGCTAAATCACAATTTCTTGTGAATAAAGAAATTTTTTTCGGATATGCGTGGACATACGACTTTAGTTGACAATTTTATATGATCACGAAAGTCTTCCACTAATGAGAGTGACTCTGATAGAAGATTTTGTTCGTCTATTTTTTTTTAAATTATTGGAGTTGTGTAAAAATTGGCTTTAATGAAATTTAACTGAATAATTAATTCAGATCTTTCAAAAAGTTGTTTACAATCTGCTATACACTGACTAGAAGTTGCACAAAAAATTTGAACTACATTTGTGAATTTTCTAATATGCTCAGCATAAAACAATGTTTCCTCAATCCATGTTCCCCACCCAGTTAGGACAGATTGTTGTGGAATTTGCAGCAAAAATGACGAAATATGCTCGAATATGCCTTTAAATATGGTTGAAATATGGAACCAGTATGCGCTAATGCTGTAAAACTCCAAAATATGTAAAATATGCAAATTAAAGTTTAGTTTTTTTAATTAAAAAGTCATGTAATACATGAATATATCATTTCCATCTAAATATACCCAAAAATAAAAATATGCTATTATGCTTTTGCACGGCCTTAGTCATAAATTGACTGTTGAATGTGGAAAGGTGTAGTGCTTTATTGCCGATTAGGAGATGGTTTCGTCTGGGATATTTGGAAAGTACCGGAATTTTTAAATGATCTCAGACAAATTAATCTTTTCCACACCATGAAAAAATCTTCTACTTTTCTCTTTTTTGCATATAGTGTCCAGGCCATTGCGATGCAGGTTCTATGTCGTCGAGTTTTCCAAATCTTCCTCACCTAATTCCACTCCTTCGCCATACTTCATATCCCCATTCACTGCTATTCCTTTATTTGAACCTGCTTCTTCATTTCAAGTTCACTATTTAACCAAGGATGCCACATTTTTAAAATTATGAAACGAAAGCTTGTCAAGATCAGAGTAAAACGAATTTATTTTAATACACCATTTCTTTAAATATATTTTCACTCCCTATCATACCCAGCGTTAAGACAATTTTACCACGTTACTATTTAATTTAAATTTAAACCACCACTCATCAATGAAAGTTCTTTCTAAGTTCTTGAAGCCACTCTTGTTGTCTAAGTGTTCTAAGTACGGTCCATTTAGTATATGTAAAATTTTTAAGCCTCCTCATCTTCTTGGTTTATAGTATTTTACAATCGGGTCCGGGTAACACGTACCACAATTCGAGTCTCAAATAAAATACGACGAACTATACTTTGGCGCATCAAGGCGCAAGTGCAAACGCTTTAAAAGCACACAAGCTGTTGTAGTAAAAGCCGTCAGTTAGTGGAATTCATGGTGTTAATTTAGTGCTAGTAGGAGCAGTTGGAAGTGGTTGTTCATCTACGTATACTAAACGCCAAACAAAGTTGCGCTCACGTCATCAGCATTTTATCACGTCTATTTAGGGTGTTGCCAGATTTTCGGGAATCTCGAATTTTTCGTCGCACTTATACAATTATTGAATTACTGGTTGCATAAGCAACAGTAATTAAAAATGTGTCTACTAGTTTTTAAGTGAAAAATCACATTATTATAAAAACAATTTATAAAACAAGGATAAACTTGGTATTAAATTTATAAAACTAAACCATGGTAATACATTTAATATAATAATAATATTCATACAGTATTATTATTTTATATTTATTATTAAAAATATATTACCTCTCGAACAGCACTTAAGGGCAACAAGGGCCCATTATTATCCCAGTCTTGCTCAAAATATTAAATTAAGGACACCATAAGTTCCTTACACCTGCTATTCATTTGTTTGGGCATTTTGGTAACCGCGAAACCAAAACACTGCCTCGCTTATAGACTGTTTAGTTTTGTTTTGAAAAAAACAGTTTGTATTCGCAGTTTATGGTGCAGCTGAATTAAATATTAGAATATCTGATGGCAAAAATTGTTTCACAACAAGTGTAAACAAAGCGTGTAAATGTAATCACAAAACGTAAACATAACCTTAAAAGGCCTTCGCACGGTCGATATAAGGTTCGATTAAATCCGACAACGTAGCACGGTACCTATGTTTACGCGTTGCTATTACTTACTTGTTGATTCATATTTTCAGAAAATTTTAGATGGCCGATTCTTTAAATTCAATGAACCAAGCTAATATGCATACATCATGTTACTAAAAAACATTTTTTTTTAGACATATTTATATTTGATTATTTGATAACACATTTTTTTCCAAGAAAAATGTTTAATGTCTATATAATATACGTACAATACGATATAGATACGTTACCGAATATCTGGCAACATTCTAAATCGACCTGTGATAAAATGGCGTGAGCTGTAAAGATGAAGTGAGCGCAACTTTGTTTGGCGTTTAGTATAAAGCCGGGCCACGTTGTGATAGCTGGCAACACCCGGATTTACACAAAATTGCTAGGAAACGCTATATATGTGGTCTTCATATCATTTGTGGTTGACCCAGGTGAGGAAAATCAGTACTTTTGTTTTAATTACAATTTGAATTTCTGCTTTCCGAATGTTTACAAATCAGCCATTGTTCACGTCATAGAGGGTCGGAACGCACGGAATACGACAATTACGACCACGGAACGGTGTCTTTCGCACTACTTTTTCTGTTCCATTGGAATACTTCATGTGAGATGTCAAAATTCTCATCACTTTCTTGCAAAATGGCGAACGCGGTATTCCCTCGGCTCTTTGGGAGCTTCCAGGGCTTTTTGCAGATTCTGACTTCCTCGGACGCTCAGTTACTTGCTACATTCCAGATACGAGGATTATTGCCCGTGGCGAAGAAGTGTTGCCATTTGAGCGTCAACAAACGGCCCTTTTCAGGGCTAGAATCAACACATATTTCGATAAATACATTTGACTTGGTTTGAATGTACAGAGTCAAGGTTAGATTGATGGAGTTTGTTTGTATTATATAAAAATATTTGAAGAATGAAGAGAATACACCATAGTATTTCAATATCTATTGCATAATTAATGTTGGTATGTCTATTTATATTCTTTTCAGATGTGAAAATGAAGTGGCGAATTCACCATAAATCGAATTATTTGCAGTTTGTGTGTGCGCCACATTCGCCAAAAATTGGAAATGTTTAAATATTTATATTTCTCATTTTATGCATTTTCCTCACCTGGCACCTCCAAAAACGTTATCTACGAGCAATATACAGTGTTTCCTGTAAATTCTGTGGAAATCCGAGTGTTGCCAGCTATCCCAACGCAACCTAAAGCCGTATTTAAAGGAATAGTTAACTATATTTTCGTCGTTTCCAGGTGCTCGCGTTAGCCTTCCTGGCCGTGGCCTCGGCCGCGAGCCTCAACCCGAACGAGCCGATCCCGATCGTGAGGCTCGAGTCGGACATCAGCCCCGACGGCTCGTACAGCTCCTCGTGGGAGACCGGCAACGGCATCCAGGCCGAGGAGCACGGCTCCCTGAAGAACGCCGGCCAGAAGGACGAGGCCGCGCAGGTCGCCGGCTCGGTCTCCTACACGGCGCCCGACGGCACCCCCGTCCAGCTGTCGTACGTCGCCGACGAGAACGGGTTCCAGCCGCAGGGGGCGCACCTGCCGGTCGCCCCCGTCGACGACAACACGCCGCCGCCGATCCCGCCGGCGATCCTGAGGGCGCTCGAGTGGATCGCCGCGCACCCGCAGAAGGAGGAACCCGCGAGGAAGTTGTAGGCGCGTCGGGTGATGGCGGAATAAAATAAACGTTGTGGAGATTTCAATTTGAGTTTCATTTCCGAGGACGTGCGAGGAATGGAAGCTCGATCCTCTGTTTTTCCTGGGAGCAAACGTGTTTTCGACCCTCAGGATTCCGAATTTTGTAGGTTTCAGTCGACGCAACAAGGGGTTGAAATTCGCAAAAAACCGACAATTTTGCGATTTTCTCAAAAACTAAAAATATATCAAAAAAAAAATATTACTCGACCAGCGTGTTCGATTTCATGTTATTGCTGCTCAAAATTAAACAAATTCACACAACAACTAATATTTTATAAAACCAAGGATGGGAAGCGTATATATAACTACACCACAGCGGTAAGGGGCGCCCTCGCACGTAACAGCTGCCGTGCGTCTACTGCACGTGCATACATGGAAACCGACATATAAACATTCCTTCTATTTTTGGAAATAGTTTTTGACAGTTCAGATTAACAAGATTATTTCGAGCAGTGCATTTTATATAAAAAAAATGTTTGCCATTATTCACTCACTTTGAAAAGATTTGAGTGCAAATAAAATTGTTAATAAAATTAACAATGGTTGTTGAATTGAGGAAAAACAATCGAATATAATTTATAACCAATCCTCAACTGACTTTAATTTAACAAAGATAACTTTTTTCTTTTGTGACTACAGTTTCCAAGTAAGTCGAAATCATTAGAAAGTGACTCTTTGATAGCAAATCAAAAACAAATCTTTTGAAGGCGGCTTTTTTACTCGTATTTCTATTTTACTTTATTTTACCACTCGAATGCTGGTTTGGACTGCATTCAATTTTTCTTTTTGGTATTAATTAAAGCTTATGTCGTATGTGTTAAGATTTCTCATCATCTATTTTATATTCATTTCTTTTTCAATTGATAAAAATTTTGGTTTTATTGATATTTTTGATAGCTGGGCATTTTATTATTGCCACTTATAAAAATAACATTAATCATTCGTTTTGTCCAAAAATATGGTTGCAAGTATATTTTGCATAAATTCTAAATTATTTGTGGTCGCTAATCATGAACTGGCAATGGATTTTTGATATTCGAAATGAAAAATTCGAAATTCGAAATTTTTAAAGATCGTTAAAAATTATCCGTTTTTTGAGGTTCAGAATTACCTAAATTCGATATTTAATGAAGAATCCAAATTTATATTATAGGTGTAAAAAAATCCTCGCAATTTGTTTTTCAAAAATTAATTTTTCATACGTGATTAAAACAATAGACTTCCTGACAATAGACCGTCGACCTACAACATCTGGCATATCTCAGTATATATAGCACCGTGAATATAGTATACATGTTATGTGTACAGTGCTATAGAGCGTTATATAGATATAGAAATTTTATATGAAAATTCGTTTTTTATCATTTTCTACTCTTAAAAATTAAAATTTTGCAAAATCCTTTCTTCGTGTATTATTAGATCAAGTAGATCCCCGTACATATTTACATTTCATAAGAAATAATGAAAATAACTGCTTTTTACCCAGCAAGTTTAATGGAGGAGCAAAATAAATTATGATTCGAATATTAAGCAAAAATACATTTAGAAAATTGCTGCAATTATCGTAGAGAAGTGTTTTTATCTCGCTACGTGAGGGTTACGTGATTTTTTCCTTGCATTTACATGAGTTTAAAAGAAAGGGTACTAAACTTCTTTTGACTGTAAAAAGTTTAAAATTCAGTGTTATTGAGATTTTTGAGGAATTTTTTTTTAGTTAGTAACAGTAAAAAAGTTATAAAATAATCAAAGCATTATGAACGTTAAGGAGTCAAAAAAAAATCTTCAAATTACCTAAAATAACTGATTTATTTTTAATATTAAGAAACGGGATTTTTTAGTATCTATAGTACAATCTTGTTAACATGAACAAGCAAACTATATCCAAAAATCGAAGGAATGTGCTGATTTCAATGTGTGCACGTGCAGCTATGACTTGCGAGTGCACCCTTTACCACTGGAGTATTTCTATATGTATATATATATGCTTCCCATCCTCGGTTTTATAAAATATTAAATAAATTGACATAAATTTGTTCAATTTTTTTGCACGTGAAACGCACTGGTCAAGTATTTTTTTTGATCTCTTTTTTAGTTTTTGAAAAAATCGCAAAAAAATCTAAAAAAATGTCTGTTTTTCGTGAATTTCAACACTTTTCCAGGGGCTGCTCCGATTGAAACCCACAAATTCGGAACCCTGAGTATCAACAAATATATTTGCGCCCAGGTTTAATCGACTAAAGAAGAAATCGAGGATCAACCCTCCATTCAGTGTCCTATTGGCACAACTGCGCCAACGGTTGCCAGTATGACGAACACAGTTACGCTGCTGCTTTATTACCATTTAAAATCGTCTTTTAGAAGCTAGTAACATTTTTATTTCATTATTTTACAATTATCTACACAATGTCTTCAGAAATCTAACACATATTTCAACTTATAATATGTATTAATATAATATATATAATAATATAATAATATATATTATATATTATATATAATATATATTAATATAATAATATATATATATTATATATTATATATAATATATAATATATAATAAATAATATATATTATAATATATAATAATATATATATAATATATATAATAATATAATTTATTTAACGATTTAATAGTGGGTTAAATTTCCAAATTCAAATTTTCTTGTATTATCTGACAATATAGATTTATATTCAGAACAAATTCGTTCAAATTCTCATGAAACAATGGTACAAGTTTAGTACTATATATGTATACTACATGAATGCTTATGTTTGGTAAACTATTGCATTAAGTAAGTGAATAACGATTGCTCTAAAGAAATAGTAAACATTGCCGAAGGAATGGTAATGATAAATGGCCACTTCACCATTATCTTGAACACAAGGAAAGTGATAGTGTGAATGATTTCAACATTATTCTTATTTATTCACTCACATAACACTTATGCGCGACATCTTTCACTGAAGTACCGAATTACTTGCTGTACAAGTGAAAGGTAAGTAAGAATAATTCTTGGTATAATGGAAAAGGTGCCGATTAAATATAATAGATGGACAAAGCATAGCTAGAAGTGTAATTGTTTGAATAAAAAAAATATTTTGTTAATATTACTACCTTCCTAATCTGATCCCCTGAATATCAGGCGAGAAAATGTTTCAAGCGGGTTTAAATTCTTATCAATAAGAAAAATGAGTGTAAATATGTGGAACCAATTCCAAATGTTTCTCATATAGGCGAATGAATTGTAAAATATGTTACTATCCAAAGTTCAAATTGACCTATTTTATTTCCTGAATTGAAGTTGAAATTTTTTGAATTATACCTAATTTATTAGTTTTAATATATTTATTAAATTAAACTTCATTTATTAAATTTTCATTAGAAATATACAGAAATATAGAAAAATATATAAATAAAAAATTATTTTCTTTGTTCTTTTTTTAATTTTTTCTTAGTTACTTTTGGCATTGTTTCAACTTTTACTATTTTATGCTGTTGCATATAAAAAGAAAAGCGTACACCGGATAATATAGAATTTAAAGTGGACGGTAAGTTGAGCTAAATCCCAAAATTTCATACAAATCAAAGCTATTTTAAGAAATTGCAAGGTGTTGGCGCACTTTAAACTTCGTTTCCTGCCGTACACTATTTCGGGCAAAAATACAAACATATATACTGTTAGCAAAGTTCCTTACTTATCTGCTTATATACAAAATGGAACTTTTTAACATATCATAAACATATTACAATAAAAGAAAACAGTTATTTGCCACAGTTGGTCAGTGTGACCGTTTGATTCGTAAAACAATATATAAACAATATATATTCTTATTTTATTAAATATTCACGTGTATTCTTAACCTCGTCTACTTTGGATAAAGTCGAACCGTTAGGAAAATTTTTTATTCACTTCCACTTTTTAATTAGGAAGCATATATAAATATCTTAATATTAATTACCATAAAATCGATATGTTTTATTGGAATTATTACCTTGATAAGATTTAGTGCGGCGTTTAGTTCTATATAACTTGCACACTAAATTACATTTAATAAACCAGTTTGTAACTGGTTTTCTTATCACTGATTAATTAATATCTTACGGTTTTTGTTCGAATAGATAATTAAAATTATTTAAATCACGTAACAATAACCTTAAATTCGGCAATTAATTCGACTTTTATAGTCATAAAGTAAAAATTTTATTACGACCGCTCATGGGTAATTAAAGAGTTACTACGTGTAGTAAATTCAAGCTTGAAGTGCTTATTATTATTTTATTTCGGATTTATACGAATAACGATGATGAGATGACGAGATAAAAATTAACGCATCCAGTCAAATCAGCCGATATTTGTAGCGTTTTAAATACCACAACAAAAATTTTTTGAGAGAAAAACACGAGGAGAGAAAACGTATCACGCATGCCCTTGGTGTTCTATCGTGACAAGGCAAGTAAGACTTTAACCCATTAAACAACCCCCTCTGTCTTGGTCCTCTCCATCACCTCTACAATGCATCTATGCATGGAATTAGTCTCTTAGTCCATTGGTCTAACGTATCTCTGCCATTTTTCCAGTGATCGTTCTATGGTCTTTTACTTGTCCTTATTTATCCATCAGTAGTCTAGTCCTTTCTTCAATAAGCAGGGGATGCCCATTACCACCGATAGAGCCTTAGCTGACAAGGTTTTATAAGCACTTACGACCATCTTTCTTGAGCACTCCCTTCCAGATCGCAGCCTCATACATAATTATGAACTGCACAATGTTGCTGAGAACTTCCTGCTTATTCAATCCTGTTCTTACCACAATTGGTAGTGTTCTAGTTAAGGTCGTTATAGTACTTTCAGCTATTCCTGCTGTTTTCTTAAGGTGCCTTTTAAGGCTTAGTGTGTCGTCAAGCCAAATTCCTAGTAGCTCCATTCCCTCGCGAGGCCTTAGCACTGTCTTTCGGATTTCAAATTTGATGTCCTCCTTTCCCATTTAGCTCCTAGTACATGTGTTTAAAGACGAGCTAGTTCTAAGTAACTTCCCTCTATCCACCTCTAAAGACAGTCGTTTACACTTTCCACAAGCCGGTCTTCACTATCCTTCTTAACTGCCAGTGGCACGACTGCGGCGTTGGCCACAGTATGGAACCTTGGAGCACTCCCTGCGTCAAACAGATTTAGCTTTTCTCTAACAGTTGCATTATGTTACTAAGGCAAGTTTCTACCATTTTTATTAGATTATGGATGTTGCTTATGGTTTTTAGTCTTGAAAACTGTCTTGACTTCAGCAATGGCTGTTGCGGCCCATTTTTTATTTCCTTCCTTGGCATACCCCAATAACTGAGTTGATTTTCCCTTTCTAAACACAAATCCTTCAGCTGACAATCCTTGTTTTTTCGTGAGTTGATCCTCTAGATGTTTCAGCAACTTTCCAAGTGAGTCCAGAAGACACCAAGTTCTAAGCTTTCCCTCGGCAAAGTTCCCTTTGGGTATTAGTACTACCCTCGTAACTCTCTAACGATCTAGAAAGGCCTGTGTGCATAACACATCCTGAACAATGAGTTCCTACATAATGAGTGGAGGTTTTTCTGGAGGAATCTTGTTCTCCTTATTTCCTTTTTGTAAGCCCGTTTTACTATCTTTTGTTTGTCTTTCAGTTCCTTTATTAACAATGAATTTGTCTCTACGTATCGTGGCCTTCTGGTGAGCTGCCATCTTGCTTGGTTACCACATTCCGACTGAACACGTACTGAGTGATGTACAACGACTTTGTTCCTGAAAAGCTTGTGCGACAGACAGATCAAACTTTATAATCTGTCATCATCATTTTTCTTCCTTTTCCCATAACAAAACTGGCGGCATAGCAACTACCCCGATACAGGGGAGGTCGTTACAATATTGTCACATCTAAGAGTGAGGGCATCTTTGGGGTAGTATGTTTTCTCGGTCTTCTCGCCGGCAGAGTGTCGTCTCTGGTCGGCCACTCTCTATCCCGTCCGTATCTCTCTCGCCCTTCCTCTTTCAATTTATATTCGTATTTGTTTTATGTTCACCACGTTTGTTGGTACAAGTTGTGTCGTTTATCAAAACATTTCGTACCTTGATAGTCAGCACGTTTATAAAAGTTTATATAACTTCATCTCGGCCGAGCCATGATCCCGTTTCTTGTAATGCTGTGACCTGTGGAAATCCCGTGGTCGTGACAATACTATACAATCCCTCAAATATATTTCTGTATAGATCCCTGGCCTGTGCTTTCATGACCCCTACGGTTTTAGTGTGGATTCATGCTGCGTTATCTATCCTAGTGATAGTGATCCAGCTTTAAGACTCTGTTATTTTCTTATTGGACTCCTGGAAGAAGACAATATCTATGTTATTCCTGTGATATCCTTCTCTATTCTACGATGTCGAGTTTGTTTTTCTGAGGTTTCCTTCCTCTCTCATTAAATACCCCCAAATATGGTCTAGCCCATTTCCATGTACCTATCTCAATGGCAGAATTTTGTGCTTGTATACTCTTCGAAACAATAATTGTATTTTACGACTTGAGCGTCAGCTGCTAGGAAGGGCGCTGACCAGGACTCATAACTCTGGAATAGGCACATTTGGACACAAATTAGTTTATTAGAATTTTAAAGCAAAACTTGCAACAGGGTTTCAACTGCAGTCAAAAGGCTTAACTGTAGGTCATTTCAAGGGTTGATTTTACATGTCCTACCTATACAACACATTTATGACGAGTTTCCCGATTTGCAGCAGCCATATTAAGCTGTTGGGCTCCTGTTGTGTCCTGTATGCCCACTTAAGTGAATTGTAAAATTGTTAAAGAAATCGTGTTTGAATGTATTTGTTGACGTTGTATTTCAGGTAGGCAGTTTGTGCTTTCAGTGTGTTTCTCCCTGGAAGCCCAATGGTGAGATGCATAATGTTCATGTTGAACCCGACCCAGTCAAGCCCAAATGTTATTACACACAAACTTTTGACAAATTTTGGCAAACGAATGTTTAGTGGTGTGTATCAAAGGTTACCATTCAAGGTTTTGAACATGACAAGCCAATTGACGCAAACTTAAATTCAAATAGTTAGTCCAATGATGGACAAAGTGAATTTAACATTTAGCTCAATCCCAACCAATAAAAATAGATGTATAATAATTCATCTATTAGGTACATTATTATTTCTTTCGGTATGTTTTAAACCCTATTAATTATAAATTGGTGTTTCCCAATGCTCCAAAATCGATGAAAGTCAGCCCACTACCTTCACCCTCCATTATTACTTTCCGGGACACTCTGTAATGTTAATATTCGACCACCCCTCGTAGCAGCTCGAATCGTAAATTACAATTATTGTTTGGTCAGGTATATACAGAGAGAGAGAAAGTTGGATGACGAATATGCTAAATGGGGTTTACATATGAATATGTCAAAAACAGAATACCTGACGGTAGGAAGCAATGATGGAGACCCCGACCTGCAAATAAATAGGATTAGACGGTGTAGACAGTACAAATACCTAGGAAGCATAATTTCGGAAGATGGAACAACAAAAGAAGATATAAAAAATAGAGTGCAACAAGGAAAAAGAGCTACACGAATTCTAAACTCATTACTGTGGTCAGATAAAATTAACCTTAACAACAAATTGACAATCTACAGAGTTATAGTGGAGCCTATTTTAACATATGGATGCGAATGTTGGCAACTTACCGAGAGACAAGAGAAAACAATCGAGGCAGTAGAAATGGACTACCTGAGAAGATCTTGCAGAATATCCAGAATAGAACACATTCGAAATGAAAATGTACGACGAAGAACAGGTCGAGTATATACAACTGCGGAGAGAATACAAACGACCCAGCTGCTCTGGTACGGACATGTTATGAGGATGGAACAGGACAGATGGCCAAAAAAAGCAGTAATGTATCAACCGCAGAATAGAAGAAGACGAGGAAGACCTTCAAGGTCCTGGAAGGATGGGATAGAACAGACCATGAAAGACAGGGCTATCCAGGAAAACGAGTGGACAGACGTGGTTCCTCTAAAATCTTTCTTCTGCAGTGTAGAAAGATTCCACCAAGACCAAAATACTGTTCCTCAATAAACCCACCATATAATGAAACTGAGATTTTTTTCAAAAAATAATTTATTTCAACACAACCACGCAGTATAAAAAAACTCATTCAGTCACGACAGGAGGTAATAAAGACTTTTAATCGCTTAGGACGCCGCTTCATTTTCGGCTCTCGTTTTCAGCGCTGGGCGGCAAGCTGGCGAGGTAGTCGAGCGCCCTCTGGATCGCCGGAGGGACGGGCGGAGGGGTCGGAAGGTGTTCCCCCTGTGGCTGGAACCCGTTCTCGTCGGCGATGTAAGTCAGCAGTATCGTCTGCCCCTCGGGAGAAGTGTACTGGTACTGCCCCTGGGCGACCTGCGCCTCCTGCTCGGGCTGCCCTTGGTTCTTCAAGTAGCCTTGCTCCTCCGCCGCTATTCCATTTGCCGTCTCATAGCTACAAAAACAGAGATCGGAATGAATAAAGAATAAAGGTTTCTCCATGGGAATTCCTCGTGATATCAAAGGGCTGCCCATTGAATAGAAGAGTTTAGAACATGTAGGCGCAGCTGTTTAAGGTACTTGAGTGTAAGGAAACTTGGATGCAAGAAAATTGAGCGATACTTTAAGGATACTCTAATTACAACTGAGCTTTGTATTTAAATACTTTCACTCCAAAGCTGCGCCTGAATGTCCTAATTCCAATGAACCTAATCTCTACCTGTATTTGTAGGAACCGTCGTAGTTTACTTCTTGTTCTTGTCGGAGGATCGGGATTGGTTCTTCGCCTTGTGGGGCAGCCTGTGACATGCACACCAGCGCCATAACTGCAATCTAAAATGATGAAATACTTTAAGCTACTTTATCACAAATAAGGAAGCATTAGTATGAAGTAGCAACACCTGCAGTATGCGTTATATTTTACCAAAACGCGCAACCTGATAGGGACACGTGTTACGCGTTTTTGTTCCAGCTCGACCTAGCGCCGCCTCTGTGTCAGAATAGTAAGCTTGGGTCCACTGAGTGCTTACAGGTTTCTGAAGGTGTCTAGTTGGCGAAATGTCGCCAACGTTGCCGATTCATGTGAGAATTTGAGAAGTCGAGATGAATCAAAAATATACATTATGGACCATACTAAACACGAATATAATACGCACAAGTCAACGCTCAGAAGTTCAGAATGTTAAACTGATTCTCAAAAATTTTCTCGTTTTATACCTAAATTACAAGTTCTCTTATGAATCGACAACGTTGGCGACGTTTCGCCATTACTTATGCAGTGAAAGTACTCTCACGTGCTATCTAACATGAAAATTGATATATTCCAAATTTTTAACAGAAGCAGAAAATGCGAGGCTCCTTAACTAAGAGGTGTTCAGGACCCATATGAATTTTCAAATCAATTCAGAACCCCTAAATCCATATATAAGGAAAGCAAAATTCATAGTTTTTTCTAAATTAACATGCTACCTTGTAGGAGTCAGCACTTCAAAGCATTATACCTCTACTGTCGATATTAAGAATTAAGTGAAAATTGGTACATTGATAATTACATATTTCTCCTTTTGATTAATTTAATAAAAATTATTTTTGGATACTTGTATCACGAGATATATTGGATTAAATGACCTAGTGTGCATTTCTGAGATCAGCTGGAAAACTTGGCAATGGCAACTTTCCAAATCCATATTAAAGAAAGAGGAGAACACTGCCAATTTTATTTCGTTCTCTCACACTTATCGTCATTAGCGACGTTATCAAATGTAGCAAGAGAATACACTCGTCAAATTAGAGTTACATTTTGTAGCTAGTCAACTCAACAACTTCCTCTAAATCATCCTTGAGAACAATGAAGACAGTAATAAGTAATGCTAAAGAAGAAATGCAGGCAGAAATTTAGAGTAGTGCATTGACAACAAGAAACAAAATTCGACTAACTAATAGAAGAAAGTGTAAAGGCAAAAAGGAGTAGCATGGGTAGTATCGACGAGAAAAGAGAGAAAAGCTTAATAGGGGGTTATTTTGGTTGTATGGGATGGAAAATTATCCCCCCTATTCCTTAAAGGGCGAATACAGTGGCGTCCTATCGCTGTGCCATAAATATTTATTTTGAATAAATTATTCGATTCGGAGCAGAGAAAGACAATAAATAACCTTTGCAGCGAAGTTAGCTGCTAAAAAAAATTCTAAGTTCTGCTTGAGACCGTTTAGAAAAATCTTCCTGAAAACATGAAAACTTCATTAAATGAACTAGAATTTCTTGGCTTCTTTCTTTATATCGCCATAAGAACCTAAAGAAACATTCTTCTTGATTACTGAAATTTACCAAAGTTTAGAAGTAAAATAGAAATATGTGAAATTTCCATAACACTTCCAGATTCAATTTTAAATCCATTATGGCATTCCTACGTTCTAAAGAAACTTGTAGAGTTTTCCTTGAACATGTTTCAAATTTCCTAATAATTGAAGGGGTAACTAGAAGTATTATAATGTTTAAATTATAATCAAATTATTTACAACTTGTATGAACTATCTAGAATTAATTTTAAAGCCCCTCTATCCTTCTAGGGTCTTTTCAGTACGTTCAGACTTACTAGTGTTTGAAATCGAAACCAGAACACTTCTAGATTCTACTTGAGGCTAATAAGAAAATTCTAGATAATTTCTGTGGACCTCGGAGAACGAAAAATTTGAAATTTTCATAAATTTTCTAGATATAATGGCATTTCTAGCGGCCTGACATTTCAGAAATCAGGGAGTTTTAATTTATATCATTTGTAATATTTAGATTTAAAATGAATCTTTCTCCTTTCTCTTTCATGCTTTACACAGAAGTAAACTTTACATGCTTAATTAAATTTACCGTACTCTAAATTTTTAAAATTTATGATTTGTAATGGTGTAAATGGAGTTGTCGTAACTTTTATAGTCAGTCACACGAAGGAAGAGCGGGTGAAGCAAACTTTCTTCATGACTTATTTACCAATAAACTTTAAGACACTTCACAAAATACCCATCGTGCGGACGAGCCAATACGTTGTAGTTAACTCTTGATGAGTTACATCTGTAATATCCACCAACTGTTTAATTGGCTCAATATAAGTGGGATGAAATTTCATTTAACATTTTTCGATGCTTTTCTAGAGAATCCATTGAATAATCTCCTTTATTCCATTTCCACTGGTACCCTTTGAATTTTGAACGAACCCGCCCATAAACCACACCAGTTTTTCTTTAGTGTCGAGACCTATATAGATTATACGTAAGATTCTACATATGTCTTAACTTTGAATTATTAAAATTGCACGTGTACATACCAATTCTATGTTGTACGAGTATTTTGCATCACAGTAAGAACACACGAAAATTAACACGTTAGCCTAGTGTCCATTAGTGACAACCATGGGTATTTCAATTTTTTGGCTTAAGTAGGCAAAACGAACACATAATCGGATAATCCGATAAGTATCCTTTGCGCAACACTTAACCGAACGCAATTACGCAGGTCATCAATCAACGATCCCACCATCGAGGAAGTCAGTTTGACCCGTACCATGGGATCGTTGGTATTTATTGGTTAAGCGAGTGTCACCGGTGACGTAAGGGGTCAGGTCTGGCCGCTTGTAATGGTGTTTTCAGTAAAATCTTACGAGTCCTCTCGTCCTTTGTTGAACTGCATTTTACGTAATTACGTGATCTGCCTATCACCAGATATAACTGGTATATATCGATATCGGTACCGAGTCATAATCGAACAGAGGGTCAAGAAGATCAATACTGTCCTAACTATTAATCTCGAAAGGTAAATCCAATACGTCATATAATGATAATATAACAATATACAGGAAAACTTATATAAACGTAATTTACACGTAACGATTCTCGATTAAAATTAGTTACCTAATAGTTACTTTCTTTACTTCCTTCCTATTTAAGGTACGCGCACATATGATTTGATGACACTTAGTGTCAGTCGTAAATATGTAGTCATGTTTTTCACAGCCATGAAATGTACGAAAAAACGAATGTATTTAGGAATTTGTGCATTGATTTTCTGATTTAGTGAATGATGAAAAATGTTCTTTAAACTACTTCAGGATGAAGCCATATTTCCTCTTTTCTTCACTGGTCACTACAATACCGGACACTTATGTCATATAATTCTTTGTTATTTTGAACTAATTATATTAAATTTTTGTGCAGACTGAATAATTAGTGAAACAGGTGTTTGTAACCTCTTATCCTCGAACCTATTCTGATTTAGTGGACGCATCTGCAGGGTTTTGCTGTTGGGTACCTGGGAGTAATTTTTAAAGCTGTAACCTGCGGCCAGAATTGATCCATCACGTCAGAATTTCGAGACATTTGAGGTTATAGACTATAAAATTGGTTATTTTGGCTATTTTTTAGGTTAACTTTAGGGTGTAAAAATTTTACCCTATTTATTCCATCATCTAGTAGTACTGTTCCCTTTCCAAGTATTTTCGAATTGTACCAAACGATTTTTAGGTTGGTGTTTGACACATCCGCCATATTTGATTCGTCGTCGACGAAGTTTTCGAAAATCAACAGATTCAACGGTCAGATTTCAAAAATTCAAGATGGCCGATTCAGTACAGCGGACTATTCGATATGATCAAATAGTAGCTAAGTACCTCCAAAGAGCCTGGGGTAAGTAAATTTCCTTTTCTGCTATCCCTAGACAAGTATCCCTTGACCTAAAGTCCAGGGAAGAACAAATTTCCCCCCTACCACACACAACACCGGTAACTCTAATGCCCTGGGGAAAGTAAATTTCATTTAAATTCAAAATTTTGAGGGAAGGAAAATTCCATCACTCCCAAACGGTGGACAAGTAATCTTAAGACCAAAAGTTAAGGAAGAAAAATTTAAGCGAGATAACTCTAATCGTAAGAGAGTGGAAGTTCTTCGAAGAAATGAGGCTATCATGTTATTTTCATCATATCTCCGTTAATTTTGATGCTAAAGACTTTCGTAAAAATTTATTTTAAAGTATTTTTTAAGTACTTTAAAATTGTGTTAAGTAGTTTTTTGTCTAAAACCTATCGTTTTGGCGTTATTTAACGTTGAATGGTTCGAATTTTGTCTTTAGCTCACATATGATGGATCTGAAAAATCCATAATTTAGTTTAGAAAGCATTTTGAAAAAACAAAAGCAACGCCATTAGATTTGTTTTTTAGCGCCTTTATTTTTGTACCTCATAACCTTTTCGTTAAAACCAGTGGTTTTTGCGTCATTTTTAAAAAACTGTCCAAAAACCTGTAATTTTTAAGTCAAAAATCAACATTTTCAATCGCGAATTACTCGGAAAGTATTGATTCATCAAAACAATTTAATATAAAATTCGTTGCTAACAATTGACTCTTCTATTGATTTCTGTGGTTATTTTCAGTGTAAAAATTGTCACCTCTAAGAAGGGGTGGGAACCACCTTCATAAAAATATTAAATGTTTTAAAAAAATTATAACAAGAAATGGTTTGTCTAGCTCAACACATTTAATAGAAGAGACAAAAAAAAATTTTGCAGCCGTATCAACCTTAAAATTAGCCAAAATAGTCATTTTTCGTATACATAACCTCAAATATCTCAAATTCCTAACGTGATAGTCCGAGAAATATACGGAAATAACCCTCAGCTGCCCAATAATTATCACAACCCCATTATGTGCAGACCTGTGTTACCACAATGCCTACTAAAGGTGCTTCTTTCCAGTCTTTCCATGGTGAACATATGAAGCGAAATCAATTTTATCGCCACATCTTTCTTCATAGCAAAGAGCGACTGAGTCAGCTGTTTGAATTCAGTGTTCCTTCCGGCAGACCAAATAATCCCACTCTTATATTGTAGGGTAGTATTTCTTGGCAAATAGATGACTAAATTCATGATCTTCATTATTGGCCTTAAAATTTTTTGAACAGCATTAATTTAGTCTCGAGAGAATGTACGTTTTCAATCTTATTTCCCTTTATATACAAGGTGGAACAATACCGACGTAGCAGAATGGTAACATGACCAATAATCAAAAAAATCAGAACAGTTATCAGAACCGTTTAAGGGGGCTACCCTTCTGAATCCTGGATATAGAAGAAAGACCAACAAAAATAGAAGTAGAGGCTCGAAGTTTGCACTTAGAAATTAAACTCTAAAATCCTTAAAAGTCCCACAACTGTATGGAAATGAGCTACCCAAAGCTACCAAAAATTCTTTAAAAGTTTTCCTACCAAAGCGACAACTACAGTGATGAAAATATAACCACTACTATTGTATCTGTTCCTTAAGGAAGAAGTAACATAGAAACTTTAATTTCATTAGCAAAGGAAACAAGCGAGGCGGGATAATGAACCAGGATGCAGGTTATGCAGGTATTAATAGAGAAGGGTATGTAATGCAATAAGCCACTGGTGCTAGTGTTGGTTGACTTGGAAGAGGCAGTCGATTAAACCATGAAATGTTTCAAGCCCACACCAATTGAAGCATAAACCACTGGTCGAAAAATTAACTGTTGTCACAAAAACCTTGATCTAACTGCATGAATCTACTCCAAATGGTTAATATATCCCTGCTACATGACTTCTTAAGGTTGGTATATGATTGGAAAAGTACCATAAAATATGGCAATCTATTCAGGTCACTGTAAAACTCTTACTGCGTTCACCCTGAAGAGGAAAATGAGGAATGCATAACTTCTCCTTTCACAAGGTCTTATATATTTTTCCTTCCCTAGAATATTCAAGTTGTATAAACCAATGTTCTCAGGTTTTGGTGTCTCTACCAATTCGAATTACGTATACCAGAGTTATGAGCCATGTTGGTCATAGTTTTGGTTGTATTAATTTTCAATACAACTAATTGGAAACTGCCGCTGTACCTATCACAAGAAAATACATGAGGTGTTAACAACGCGACAGGGAACTCTAAACCGAAACTCTCGAAGTACATAAGATACAAATGGAATAATGATGGTTTGGTACTTACAAGATAAAAACTTTATTCCTCAGCAATTGATGGAAGGAAGATTTGAGTGACTATCAGAATTATGGCACCACCATCTTGTATTGCCACTGCATGGAGCTCGAACATACCTTCATTTACCAACAAGACTGTCAATGCAAGTGAATGCATGTTGAGACCAAGGCATTGAGTACAAATCCCCCTTGCAAATTATAACTAAAGTTGCAGTTGCCATTGATAGAACATTGTACTTAAAGGGTAAGTTGTGTTGCAAAAATCTGAAGTAACAAAAAACGGAAAGAGCCAATGGTAGGCTACTAATTTCTTGAAGAGATGATTTGGACAGATACTAATTTACCTATTGGTTTCAAGTGATAAAGTTTCCATAGTGATAACAAGAAACAGTGTCGACAATTTTGTAAATTATTCTATACCTGAGTAAACCGATGAACCTCGAGCTATGGCGTTAAATTTTAATTAATCGACATGTCGAAATTATACGGTTTAACGAGATATAAAGCGAGGAAGACTAATCGAGTATCCAAGAAGAACAATAAACATGTTGCAATGGCAGCAATATGAAATTTTAACAGCTTTACGACCTGCCTTAGGTAATGAGTTTACTGCCGTTAAATAAGGTAATAATAATTAAAATTGTAGTAAAGAACTTAATGAGATTTTAAATGATGATATTTATTTAAATATATGAAAATTAAGTATATGTGTGAAGTGTTATAGCGGACATAAAATGATTGCACATGACACAAATTTAAATGTATGTAAATTGTAAATGTATGTTTAAAAGCACGTTAATTTGAATTAACTTTGATTTAACGTGCCACAATTTAGCTATCATACGACCAATTAGGAATCGAGAAGATGGAACAAAAATTTATTTGCTTCAAAATACGTAGGGAATTGGGGTAGTATTAAAGGCAAGTATGATATCTCCCCAGTTATTTGAGGTTCACAGACGGAAATATCATATAAAATTGATTTAATTCAATAAACTGTAGGCAAAAATCTACTCAGGCAAAAAAATCGATTTTTTGATACCTTCCTAATATAGATTTTCTTAACGGTTTTAGTCAGTTTCGCGATAGTGAACTACATGGACGTTCAATAGATACAATATCTTAGTGTGTAAGTTGTAAAGGTTTTACAATCAAAAAAAAATAATTTTTTTTATACACTCTACTCTTTGAAATATCTTTTTTAGTAAAGTTGTAGCAAATTGATTCGCTTTTAAAGCGAATTTTAATTTGTCACAATTCAGTCAAAACTCTTCAAAAAATTGTAAAATTCTGCTTTTTTGCAGATTTTGTATATACGAATAACATTTTCCACAACGAATAAATATTGTTTTACGTAGCGTTATTGTGTCGAGGACAAAGTTCATTTAAAAAATATACAATAAAATTATACTTTTCAATGAAAATCCACCCGGAAATAATAAATTAAAAAATAAATGACTATTTTTGTATAATTAATAATTAATTTTTGAGCGGCCTCGAATAACTTTAATATCTTAAAGCATATTTTAAAGAATCAAATGAGAATTTTCCAAAAAATTTATTTTAAAAATTTGAATTTAAATGTTCAAGTTTCAAGCACCTGTTGGGCTACGATACCTTTTTTAAAAAACATCAACTCTTTAAAAAATATTAGTTTTTATTTATTAACATCAATAAATAACACTAACGCCATTTGACTAAAAGTTATATCCTTGCACTTGTTCATGGGTTAAACAATTTATATAGCTTGTAGTAATGCAAATATCAAGCGCAGAATTAAAAAAAATTCGAATGATAGAAGTGATAGAAGACATTCGGGAAGAAATGGTGAATTTTTTCGTTCGGTGGTCTTGTAAATTGTTCAACCCAAGAACAAGTGCATAAGCAAAATGTGCAGGATTCAAACTTTTATTCTTGTTTTCAAAAGAATTTTATCGTCAGTGCTATTTAGTTATGAATATCCTCAAATTTTTGTTCTGAAAAAATAATTAACCATTTTAATTTGTGATTGTACGTAATATTTAATTGAAATTATGTAGAGTGGACCCTCGTATGAGACATTGTAGGAGAAATGCTTTGGCTGCTTAAATTTCACGAAAAGTTATATCCTTGCACTTGTTCATGGGTTAAACAATTTATATAGCTTGTAGTAATACAAATATCAAGCGCAGAATTAAAAAAAAATCGAATGTTAGAAGTGGTAGAAGACATTCGGGAAGAAATGGTGAACTTATTTCGTTCGGTGGTCTTGTAAATTGTTCAACCCAAGAACAAGTGCATAAGCAAAATGTGCAGGATTCAAACTTTTATTCTTGTTTTCAAAAGAATTTTATCGTCAGTGCTATAGTTATGAATATCCTCAAATTTTTGTTCTGAAAAAAGTTATTAATTAACCATTTTAATTTGTGATTGTATGTAATATTTAATTGTAATTATGTAGAGTGGACCCTCGTATGAGGCATTGTAGGAGAAATGCTATGGCTGCTTAAATTTGACGAAAAGTTATATCCTTGCACTTGTTCATGGGTTAAACAATTTATATAGCTTGTAGTAATGCAAATATCAAGCGCAGAATTAAAAAAAAATCGAATGATAGAAGTGGTAGAAGGCATTCAGGAAGAAATGGTGAACTTATTTCGTTCGGTGGTCTTGTAAATTGTTCAACACAATAACAAGTGCATAAGCAAAATGTGCAGGATTCAAACTTTTATTCTTGTTTTTCAAAAGAATTTTATCGTCAATGCTATTTAGTTATGAATATCCTCAAATTTTTGTTCTGAAAAAAGTTATTAATTAACCATTTTAATTTGTGATTGTACGTAATATTTAATTGAAATTATGTAGAGTGGACCCTCGTATGAGACATTGTAGGAGAAATGCTTTGGCTGCTTAAATTTGACGAAAAGTTATATCCTTGCACTTGTTCATGGGTTAAACAATTTATATAGCTTGTAGTAATGCAAATATCAAGCGCAGAATTAAAAAAAATCGAATGATAGAAGTGGTAGAAGACATTCGGGAAGAAATGGTGAACTTATTTCGTTCGGTGGTCTTGTAAATTGTTCAACCCAAGAACAAGTGCATAGGCAAAATGTGCAGGATTCAAACTTTTATTCTTGTTTTTCAAAAGAATTTTATCGTCAGTGCTATTTAGTTATGAATATCCTCAAATTTTTGTTCTGAAAAAAGTTACTAATTAACCATTTTAATTTGTGATTGTACGTAATATTTAATTGAAATTATGTAGAGTGGACCCTCGTATGAGACATTGTAGGAGAAATGCTTTGGCTGCTTAAATTTGACGAAAAGTTATATCCTTGCACTTGTTCATGGGTTAAACAATTTATATAGCTTGTAGTAATGCAAATATCAAGCGCAGAATTAAAAAAAATCGAATGATAGAAGTGGTAGAAGGCATTCAGGAAGAAATGGTGAACTTATTTCGTTCGGTGGTCTTGTAAATTGTTCAACACAATAACAAGTGCATAAGCAAAATGTGCAGGATTCAAACTTTTATTCTTGTTTTTCAAAAGAATTTTATCGTCGGTGCTATTTAGTTATGAATATCCTCAAATTTTTGTTCTGAAAAAAGTTATTAATTAACCATTTTAATTTGTGATTGTACGTAATATTTAATTGAAATTATGTAGAGTGGACCCTCGTATGAGACATTGTAGGAGAAATGCTTTGGCTGCTTAAATTTGACGAAAAGTTATATCCTTGCACTTGTTCATGGGTTAAACAATTTATATAGCTTGTAGTAATGCAAATATCAAGCGCAGAATTAAAAAAAATCGAATGATAGAAGTGGTAGAAGACATTCGGGAAGAAATGGTGAACTTATTTCGTTCGGTGGTCTTGTAAATTGTTCAACCCAAGAACAAGTGCATAGGCAAAATGTGCAGGATTCAAACTTTTATTCTTGTTTTTCAAAAGAATTTTATCGTCAGTGCTATTTAGTTATGAATATCCTCAAATTTTTGTTCTGAAAAAAGTTACTAATTAACCATTTTAATTTGTGATTGTACGTAATATTTAATTGAAATTATGTAGAGTGGACCCTCGTATGAGACATTGTAGGAGAAATGCTTTGGCTGCTTAAATTTGACGAAAAGTTATATCCTTGCACTTGTTCATGGGTTAAACAATTTATATAGCTTGTAGTAATGCAAATATCAAGCGCAGAATTAAAAAAAATCGAATGATAGAAGTGGTAGAAGGCATTCAGGAAGAAATGGTGAACTTATTTCGTTCGGTGGTCTTGTAAATTGTTCAACACAATAACAAGTGCATAAGCAAAATGTGCAGGATTCAAACTTTTATTCTTGTTTTTCAAAAGAATTTTATCGTCGGTGCTATTTAGTTATGAATATCCTCAAATTTTTGTTCTGAAAAAAGTTATTAATTAACCATTTTAATTTGTGATTGTACGTAATATTTAATTGAAATTATGTAGAGTGGACCCTCGTATGAGACATTGTAGGAGAAATGCTTTGGCTGCTTAAATTTGACGAAAAGTTATATCCTTGCACTTGTTCATGGGTTAAACAATTTATATAGCTTGTAGTAATGCAAATATCAAGCGCAGAATTAAAAAAAATCGAATGATAGAAGTGGTAGAAGACATTCGGGAAGAAATGGTGAACTTATTTCGTTCGGTGGTCTTGTAAATTGTTCAACCCAAGAACAAGTGCATAGGCAAAATGTGCAGGATTCAAACTTTTATTCTTGTTTTTCAAAAGAATTTTATCGTCAGTGCTATAGTTATGAATATCCTCAAATTTTTGTTCTGAAAAAAGTTATTAATTAACCATTTTAATTGTAATTATGTAGAGTGGACCCTCGTATGAGACATTGTAAGAGAAATGCTTTGGCTGCTTAAAACTTGAAACAACTATAGTTCGTATCAACGCAGCACTTACCCTATTGAAATTTTAAATCTATCAGCATGGATTAATACAAGTGAATTTCAGCTTTTAAAATAGATGTTCAAATTTACTAAGACATTTAGTGCACTTACCAGCACACTTAATAAGTAGGGGCTTTTTGCCTACACTATTAAATGGGGGAAATAAAAATTTGCATGTAATTCAATGTTGTGTGGACTGCACAGAGAAAAATATTCGTATGTACCTCTGACAATAAACTGTAGAAATATTGAGAACGTTTTATTAAACTTGTAGTGTTAATAATTTCAGAAATAAACCACCACCATCTCAATGCTTAGATACTAAGTAGCCATTCGCATTTCTCACGATACTTACGACGACTTTCATCTCCTCTGAGCCTAATTAGCGGAACAAACGAAAATCACCGGCCAAACTGTACCACCGAAACCGAACGAAATTCGTTTTATAGCTTTCGCACCGTCCCGCCCCACCAGGCCGTCGAATTACGCTCGGAATTGTCGAAAAACGTCCAATATCATCCCTTCCTCTTCCGTAAGGTCAAATGTCATTTTTGCTTAATAAACTCTCTTCCAGGCGATCCTTCATAACGGAGGCCCGAGGCGATGGCGGCCGAGCTACCGGAGCGGGATGTTAATAATAACATATATATATATATATATATATATATATATATATATATATATATATATATATATATATATATATAGAAGACGCGACGATGTCGTCGTCGATTACTTTTGTTGTGTAACGATTTGAAGAATCGATCCGCCATGTAACGATTTGAAGTATGAGACGAAGAATGGTATATGATGAGAAAATTTTACATTTCTCCAAGGTCCACCGTGTAAGAATCAAATTTGGTACTGTCATTAATTAAAACTAATGTTTTCCTATCATACGTCGACGATCATTAGAGAAGTTATATCTGGAAATACTCATTGTTAGATTTGGCCTTATCTGCTTTCGATTAATGATGAGATCATATTCATATTTATAATAATTAGATCATATCGTTAATAGTCATTCTTTCATCTCTCCATCATTACTAGCTAGACATAGACGTACCCTTCACCCTCTGCACCCCCTAGAAGGCGTAGTTGTAATTAATTACATTTTTTTACATTACATTTTTTAAATAAATTTCTTTAAATTTTTCTTTAACACAGAATGATTAAATATCACCAATTTGCATAAAACTTTGCAATCAGGTTCTACTTACCCTCTACTTCATTGTTGACCCTGTACCGGGGGTTGGTTTTAATTTTTTACGGGTTAAAACTACCCCTTTCCTAAAATAATTTAAGAATGGTAGGTTAGAGCTTGTAGTCGAAAGCAGTACATTTCAGCTGATATTCTGAGGATTAAATTATTATGAATTGAACATTTTTAACCCCTAAAAATCGTCCCTATGACAGTAATCACTAAAAATTAATGTTAAAAAAATTTTATTCAGCAACTTGGAATGATTTAACCATATAGTGATAATAGATTAAGATTTCTAGACTGTTTTAATCCACTATCGTTTATTTGTAAATTTCAACCCATATTAAGAACAAACCCTTGCGAAAAAATCAAAAATTTATATATATATATATATATATATATATAAATCCATATTTTTACCCGTAACTCGCTTAGTTTTTAAGCTATAAAGTCCTTCAAATAACCAATTTGTAGGTTTTTTAAGACCTAAAAGCTCATTTAAATGAGTTTTTTCGGCCCTTATTTTTGAAAGGGTTTGAGCGGAAATGGCTTGAAAACGGTACTATTTACGAACATATGCAAACTTCAAACAGTCATATCTTACTCACTTTGTTTCTTACCAAAAATAACTAGAATTTTTAGAAAAGCAAAACCTATAGTTTTGTATGTCAGAAAATGTTGCGTATAATTATTAGTTTTTGAGTTATTTTGAAGAAATAGCAATTTTTTGCAAAATTACCAAAATGCTCTACTCATTTCAAGCTTAATTTTTTTAAAACTACTTTAAATCGGCCAAGCTTCTAGAGCATATTAAAAATATATAATTGTAAAGTGGTAACAATTAGTTTCAATTGGGGTGGTAATTAGGAGGTGAGTTTCACATTTGTTTCGTCGAAAATAATAGAAACCAACTTTAATTAAGTCATAACTCGCTTAGTTTCGATACTAGAGACTTTGGTAAGTAAAAATAAAAGGCTTATCAGGCACTTTAAAAAAGATCTTCTTCTCTCTTAAAAAAAAAGAACCGTCTGAAAACGTGGTTTCCTGGTTTTTTGGTTGAAAAATTGAGATTTTCACTTGCGAATAAGTCGAAATGTATTAACTTTCAGAAAAAACTTGATAGAACAAAAGTTGCTTAGAATTAGTCAATTTATCCATCCCCTGGCTCTTTTCAATGTAACATTTTTCACCCCCGAGAAGGGGTGGCATCCACCCCCAGGGAAAAAGCAACCCCTAATCAAAGTAAAAGTATTAATATGACGACTACCAAGGAATGGCACGTACACATTTTCAGTTCTGCCATATATAATAAAATATAGAAATATTATGGAATTTTTAATTTTTCCCAATAACTTTTGTACAAATTATTTTAAGACAAATGTTAAATTTAAAAGTTGTAGGACATTTTAAGGTCTACAAAAAAGCTTTATAACATATCTGCAACAGATCGAAAGCAGAAGAGTAACACATTTTTATTTATTATGACAGGTTTCCATTTTGTCTTCCCTAGGCCGATTTGGCTCTTTAACGAATTAATAGAGGCATTTACCGAAGTAATTTTTGTAACAAACTGCATCTGGAATGTTTTTAAAAATTGTTTTTAAAAATATATATATATATATATATATATATATATATATATATATATATATATATATATATATATATATATATATATATATATAGCTTGGCTTGATATATATAGATAGCTAGACAGATACCTTGGGTGAAAATACTGAGATTTGACCAAACAACAGTCACTAGATATACAAAGTACCGCAACGTCCGCCATTTTTGGAGTAAAAATTTGGGCAGATAAATTCAAATTGGAAATATGGAATTTTATAAATTGTTTATGCCACGTTTTTTATAGTACAATGCTTATAATGACTTCGCACAATCGATTAATTACTACTATTACTAATTATTATTCCAAACTCAGTATATTTGTATATACTTCATAAATCTTTGGTTCACAGTGCGCATGTGGTCCAGAAAATAACCAAACCAATGCTGCTTATTTTCAAGATCTGCAGGTACCTTAAACAATCTGTATCACTTTTTGGTATTGTTTTGCACCAACTTACTCAACAAATACGAGGCATTTTTTACATTTGGGCAATGGATTTGTCTGTCCCTACTAGCATAACAGCCATGAAAAAATATCCACAAATGCCACAAACAGTAGACATGTAACCTGTCATATAATTCATTTAATAATAATTCATATAATAATTCAGTCATATAACGTCAAAAATAAAAAATAATTATTTAGTCCGCCATATTTGGAGTAAAGATGCCCCACTCTCGTTAATACATGCGAACATAACATTCTGTGTATATCTAGTGACTGTATTCCAGTGACTGCATATTAATATTCCGACTATCAGCTCATTAGGGCCCATTTATGGTAGGTTGTATCTGTCACTTCTCTAACCCTCTTAATCCTAGTGGAAACCTCTGCCTCATAGTGTGAAAGTTAGTGATTTCATGTAGTATTTAAAAATATTTATTCAAAGTATTCCAACGAGAATAATGGTCATAAATTTTAATGTCGGGTGACCGTGGTCGGGTCGAAACCTTCCACCCCTAAGCTATTGGTTCCATAAAGTGGCTTATCATAAAGCGGGCGGGGCAGCGGAGGGGCGTTATCCTTTAATTTCATTTAACTTTACAGTTGATGATTACAAAATTTTAGAGTAATAACTCTAGCTATCAGTAACAACCACTTCATTATTATTTTTCTGCGGAGCCCGAAACTGCTTCTTAGTCTTTACATGCAACTTACAACGATATTTAGTAGTTTCTATATTTAAATCATAATTTTGGAGAAACTAAACTTGTCTTTGGCAAAAGTTCCTCGCACCTTTTTTCGTATATACAATATGGACTACCTGCTGAAAGAAATTTAAAAATTGACTGATTGGTTTTTCTTCTAGGGCTCATCGAAAATTGCATTTTATGGCATATGTATCGAACAAACTGAACCTACACCGTGACAATTTGATTGGTTCTATGCTTTCCCAGTTCCCTCAGGTCAATAGGGCTGATTTGTAAGAAGTCCAGAAAAACGGCCTCGTGGCAAGAAACAATTGTTTTACCTGAATATCGCACACACACCCACACACTTCATTAAAATATTGAAAGCTTGGAAATCTTCACAGGTCCTTTAAAGATTTCAAAATTAAATTATACGTTCCATTATAATTTTTATTCTAAATAATCTCGTTAGATTTAATGAGGAGAGCGAAAAAGCACCGAAATTTCTGCATTCAACCTTATTAAGTATGAATATTACTCGTCTAATTAAAACGTGGCGAAATCCCCTTGTTTTAACAAAAATTGCAAACAATAACTTTTCGTAACGTTCTTGCTGTCATAATATTTTTTTAAACCGTTTCTTATGTATGGTGTATTATATGTATATGCATTTCACTGGACGTCGGTTGGAAATGTCACCAATTCTCCGTAACATCTCTTTTACGTTGTTACGTAACAATAAAATTATTTTGTTATGTATTACTCGGCATAATCGGTGTCAAATCGTATGAAAGCGAACAGTTTAGATTTACCATATTGATTAGGACGTTTTTCCCTTCTCACCGACCTTCTTTATTATAACAACAGTAACGAGTGAATATAAAAGAAGAGCCGATTACGATTAGAAAACGTTTAAGGTTTCGTAAACGACTCGTCGAGGATTCCTACTTAAGTCGAAAATGACCGTCATTACCCGACGTCGATTTTCGACCGGAGGATTTTCGTGACAGGCTTAGAATGTTCTGATTTCCTCGTAAGATTAATGCGTTGCGACGAGCCGAAATTAATAATTCTTCAGTGATTAGCGGATACATAATTATCATTAAAAGTGGCCTTCGACAAATCAGGTGCAAAGGCAAAGACGAGATATATTCGTTTCCGTATTGAATTAATGTGGATTTATTAATAACCTTAATTGAATTCACTGTTGCGACTTTTCTAGAATTGCAAAGGTAAGACTTGTAATGTACGAATTTAGGGTGGTTGTCAGATCATCAATAATAAATGAAAATTAAGCGAAAGTAGATAACTATCGGAATTTTTAACGTTTTAGGTAAATGACAAGCGAACAAATTAAAATTTGAAAATTGCTAATTGATAATAATACAATTAAGACAGAGGCAACTAAAGTAAAACAATAGGCACATAAAAAAAGGCGAAGTGCTGAAAAAATAGAAAAATAAATTAATTTCTAACTGCAAATTGTAATATAATAGTTTAACGTACCAACGTTGTAGTTTAGGAAAGAAATAAAAGTATTCTTGTATTCTCGACATCATAAATTTAGGGAACCTATTAAAGTTGGACATTATTAAATATCAATGATTTCCTGTAATTTACGTACCAAGGCTCCGTGATAGGCTCCTATTCGATTAGTTGTTTTGGGTTGGTTCATATTTACAACCTTAAATGATTAAATTTTTGAATATCTATATATATATATATATATATATATATATATATATATATATATATATATATATATATATATGTATATATATATATATAGTCAGACAAATTCAGAATTTTATTCGTACTGCTACGACTATAATATATATGATATTCGATATTGGACGTTGCTTCTTAGACGAATTTTCGTCCTTAGGCTGGTTCCATTGTACAACTTATGTCTTCGTTATGGATAAGTAATCCCAAATGTATTTTAAATCTATTAGCGGAGTTATTAGAGTTATAAGTGTCAACAGTTTCATTTCCTTTGTGACATTGTACATTCTCTTCAAATCTGGAAGAGAGGTACACGGTTTCGAGCACTCTATCGCCATCTTGCCGTTCCGTTAAAAACTTAAGACGTTTCATAGAAATGTCTTCTTATATTGCTTCTTATGGAATTGTTGCTTGGAATTGCTTGGAAATTTTGCTCCTTAGACGAATTTTTGTCTTTAGGCTAGTTCCATTATTCAGCTTATGTCTTCGTTATAGATAAGTTCCCAAATTTATTTTAAAGCTAATAGCGGAGTTATTAGAGTTATAAGTATCAACGATTTCATTTCCTTTGTGACATTATACATTCTCTTCAAATCTGGAAGAGAGGTACACGGTTTCGAGCACTCTATCGCCATCTTGCCGTTCCGTTAAAGACTTGAGACGTTTCATAGAAATGTCTTCTTATATTGCTTCTAATGGAATTGTTGCTTGGAATTGCTTGGAAATGTTGCTCCTTAGACGAATTTTTGTCTTTAGGCTAGTTCCATTATTCAACTTATGTCTTCGTTATAGATAAGTTCCCAAATATATTTTAAATCTAATAGCGGAGTTATTAGAGTTATGAGTGTCAACGATTTCATTTCCTTTGCGACATTGTACATTCTCATTAAAGACTTAAGACGTTTCATAGAAATGTCACTCATCCGAAACTGTTCTGGTAACGCCATTTTGTCAAGGCGGATATAGGTTTCTCTCTACAAGAGGTGCTGTGGGTGATTGGGGACGTGAGTGTAGTGGGTAGTTGCAACTTCTGAGGCTTTAACTAGCCTTTGTACTTAGTTAGAATTCTAATAAGTACTATTGTTTTCCTTCATAAATCGAGTTAGATAAGTTGGTGGGAATGATGGAATTGAAACAATTAGATTCGCAATGAACAATCATTGTATTGCATCTTCACATTCAAAAATGTATAAGGTAAAGGTACATGTAGTTGATAGTTACGAGTAAATAGGAAACTCTAACACCAAAAAATGGCATAAAATAGTACGCAAAATTACATCACACGGCATTATATCGGTATACAAATAGGTGTCTCATTCTCTAACCTTGTACGTTGCACAGTCGTCGTAATACACTTTTGTAATTATATACATGTATGGTAACTTAAAAATTATAAAGAATCTATCATAAATAACTACAGAAATTGGTTTCTAGCTTTCCCGGTCCTTTCATCATCTGAAACATCAAAACCGTAAGTTAAATAGTGCAAATACAGACACAACAGATATAATCTTGAAATGGACACAGTTTAGGCATATGGGAGGAATTGACTAGGAAGTTTGGACAAATGTAGTGAAAAACAGAATTAGTTTAGGCAGTTTTAAACGGAAAGATGGGAAGAAGAGCTGATGAGGAATAAGATACAAGTTTGTATGACAGTGACTACCGCAAACATGGGAGAGAGAAAGCAAATTATATCGTTGATTGGTTTAATTTTTAACTAATGAGTTAACCATTATGTGCAATTGTAAATTGACGAGACGGTTAATGGGCAAAAATCATTGGAACATTTTGAGGAAGAAAGAAAGAAGACATGGAAAACAGACAAGTTGTTGGAACGTATAACTAACAGCTTAGTGATAAACTTGTGAGTTGGAAAATAAGTGCATGGTAAACACGTCATCGTTGGGTTTTACTGCATATTCTGTTTCCAGCATGAGTTAACTCTCTTAATGTACTGAGCGCATTTAAAACGTCTTGCTCTTGTACTATATATCTGACCCGGTTGGTAGATGGCGGATAAGGAATAGAAATTGCGCCTGTGTATCGAGTGTTACAACGGGAACACTTCCATAAATTCGTAAGGGAGAAATGTAGAAAAAATTTTCATGGCTGGCTTTGTGCAAATGTAAAATACATCTGTGGAATAGGCTCACCTGTTGCAGTTCCTTCTAATACCTGTAGCCGTTCCCTCCGCCGTTCCCGCCGCCGTTCCCGCCGCCGTTCCCGCCGCCGTTCCCGCCGCCGTTTCCCCCGTTTCCTCCTCCAGCCGCTTCCTCGGCAGCGTTGTCCTCCAGGCTCTTCAGGATCTCTGGAGGGATCGGCGGGGGGGTCGGGAGGTGGTCGCCGACGGGCACGAAACCGTTCTCGTCCGCGGTATATTCCAGTTTTATCTCGGTGCCGTCAGGCGCCGTGTAGGAGAAGGAGCCGACCGCCGACTGGATGCCCTCCTCGCCTCCCGGTTTCAGCTCGCCCTCCTCTTGGGCCTTGATCCCGTTCCCGGTCTCGTAGCTGGAAGAAAATTGAGAGATAGGGGATAATTTTATGTCAGTGAAATTGGTGAATAATTTGGGGAGCGAAAGTGTGATTCTTTGCTCTGCATTAGTAGTGCCCTTGGGGAATGGTCAATCACGAATCATCTACTGAGAAAATTTGAAAAATGTGCTGTCTTATGTACTCCCTGAGATGAGTTAGAGAACATAGAGAATATTTACAAGATACCACTGTATATTGGACAAAGAAACATATCGGAGAACTATTGCTTTCCAAGCGCCCATTAAAGAAAGAGGCGAATCCTGCCTACATTTTTTCGCTCCCTCGTAATAATAAATTCACAGCGGATTCGTCTGTGACTATTAATGGCCTACACTTGTCATTTGCAACGTTGTCAAATTTAGAACGAAAATACATTCGTCAAAGTAGAGTGAGACTTTGTAGCTGTCAATTTAGGAACTTCCTCTAAAACGTCCTTAAGTGCTAAGGACATCTTCATAAACTATTACTAGTTGAAAGTATAAGCTATTTCCATTGATATATCGACACTCAGTGTTACAGGAGAGCCATAAGCAGCTGTATAAAAGATGTTTTCAATAAGTGTACTATTTGTTACGTAAAGTGTCCATAAAGGCTATAATTTCGGGAAAAGTCTATTAACAGTCAGTTTTAAATTTCTCTGGATTCACAAATTGAAATACTTAAGGAATATTACTTCTTTACTTAAAACCTGACTAAGCTATTAAAGGGAGATATGACTGGGTGAAAAGGCCATGCACAATGTGTTGGAGTTCTATCCAGAAACTATTTGTACTTTTCATGTGACACAAACTATTTACGCCCTCTCACCTAATTTTCATTTTCTTTTAAACATCAATTTGTAAACGAAATAAAATATAGATTCACTATCATTATATTACAGAACATTTTAGCCAAACAGCAACAAATAAAATATTTCTTGGCTCGTCTACTACTTTAATGACCTATCTTCATTCGCGGCGTTGTCAAATGTAGAACGAAAATACACTCGTTAAATTAGAGTGCCAATATGTAGCTAGTCAATTTAGTAACTTCCCTTAAAATCGGTAAGAATATTTTTGTGTTTACCAAATGTGTATCAAAAATTATTTTAAATGAATATGCAGTGCAAAACTTTAAGTTTTCCTTTGTTTTGTTTGACGTTTTATGATTTTCATGTTTCATGTCTGACCTGAATCTGATGTATATAGAACGTCCATGTTAATTGTAGAATATACTAAAGGCTATTATGCTGTTGCACAGTAAAAGAATTTGCCTCTCCATATACGATGGAAAATTGGTACTACGCAACACAAGAGTGGGATCAATTTGTGAAGTAAAAATATCTCTTCTTAATTTTTTCTGGAAACACTACAATAAAGCAAGTATGGACGTGAGGTGTCTGTTTTCTGAGGCCAAAAGCAAGAATATACCTAACCACTTGTAAAGAGTACATTCTCTAGAACTGGGAAAAAGTTGATCGATTATTTTCTTATCATATACGACATAAATAATTTGCTTGAGTTGTGTATGATATACATTACTTAGAAAATATATGGAGTGCAACCCCCTTCGACCTATTAACTATTTCAGAAGGAGTGCGGTGCACCAGTCTTTCTTGGCATTTATAATCCATAAACTTCATAGTAAATCCCTAACGAAATAAAGGCATGTGGCACTCCGAGAGTGACGGATGAGAAGGGAAGCTCCCTTCCTTAAGGGAGAATAAATTATGATTGTACCATATGCGACAGACACTATTTCGGCTGCTTGGGAATTTTAAAGGAAACATGGGGAAAAGACAAAGAGAAACTGGCATCAGAGAAAAGCGCCGTGTCCTTAGTCCGCGTGATCTCACATAATAAAAGGGGAAGAAAGAAAATAGAGAGAGAACAGATATATTGAATTTACTTCCGTCTCGTCTCGTGACGCTTTTCTATTGAATTATTCCTCGGCGCATAACCTCCCATAAGGAAGCTAGTTTCCAAAAAACAAATCTCTTGTATAAGAAAACAATAGAAAGTAACCGACATTAGGTAGCAAATAAAATTTGAATTCTGCAACGATTATTGGGTTGTAAGCATCTTATTTACGATTAATTATATAAGTTCAGTAGAAGAAACAAAAGAAAATGCTTGACTTTTCTTTTTGACGAAACTAGTAAATTTAAAGAATGAAGAATTTGTTTTTCATTGCAATTTTTCGGAAAGTACAGCTTAAAGTTGTACCATCCAAGGAAATAATTCAACAACGTTAGAGAAATTCATTCATAGCTACCTGTTTCGAGCAACTTGCGCTCATCCCCAATCTCCTGTTCATATTTGCATGTACAGAACCGGTGAACACATGCCACGTGCAACAAAATCAGTAAAGGCATTCAAAAAGCTTAGAGCCAGTTTGGCAGACAGCCAAACTATTATTCATCTGTTTATTCTAAAGTATCACTCACCTCCACTTGTAACTGCCGTCCCCGTTATTCTCGTTCTCGTAGGAAACGATCGGTATATCTGACCCGGCGCCATTTGCACCACCGCCGCCCCCGGCGCCGCCGCCGGCTCCACCGCCGTTGCCCTTTCCGCCATTACGTCCGCCGCCTAAAAGATTTTTGTCGTGACTGTTCATTAAGGGTTCATCGAGGATTAGTGACTCAATATACCGGAAATTGCGAGACAGGAGAAAATCTTCTAATTTCCTAATCACGATTTAAACATTACAAAGCGATTTGTTGCACACTTTTTCAATTAGCGTTTAATGTTTCAAATTGCAAAATTATTTTCAAGACGTTTTATAGCTCATCCTGATCTGTAACCTTTAAGGTAAGTGAAGTTATTGCTTGCCGGATATTGGTTGTTTCAAAATTCCATTTAACAAGTTTCCAATTTCTTTTTTCGCCATTCCTTTAAAAGATGTAACTAGTAACACTTGCATTTCATTTACGTGCCTGCCTACGTCGGAGTTTACAGCTACATGTAAATATTATTACGTAACTTAACTAAGAATGTATAGTTTCATAATTCGGTACAAAATCAATATTCAGCGTTGAGTCCAGGAAAATTTATTGACCGTTTTAAAGACAATTTTTCCCCGGGACTTTTCGACTATTTTTGGATTGTACGCATCGTTCAAAATTACACGAGCAATTTTGAAATACGTCATAAGTGAGTCAATCACGTTGAGGTTATTTAGAAAGCTATTTAAAAAACAACTTAATACAATAATTAAATTGTTAATAACGATACACGATTATTAGATACAATAATAATCGCAAAATTAAAATAAACTATTTTTATCGGTTAATTAAAAAAAAGCATAATGAATTTTTCTGGCTCGAGGCGGTTGAATAAAATTACAAAAAAATACTTCTCATCATTAATATACGCATTTGCAGATTTTATTCAAATTTAAGCAAATTTTTTTAAGCATCATTTTTTAATGAATCGAATAGTATCGTCATCTTATTAAATCAATTAAAAATCTCAACGCTTTTACTAACATATAATTTCAATTTTAATAAAATTTAACGACCCCATAATTGGATAGTACGAAACAATAACTGTTAATGATCACTTACGCTCTTAAATTTCACAACAATCAGTAAAGTAGGATAAGCACCAGGAGAACCTTTCACGCTCTTGCGCACAACATGTACTATCGATGTCCTGCATTCGGTTATGGTTTATATTTGTAATATGTAGTTCTAAGTCAGGTTAGGATGGCGGAGAAAGTATGAAACAGTAAGAACAAGACAGATACAAAAATCAGTAATTAATTTCCTACCCTTTTCTGATCGAATTTTCCATTGCAACTACAGGGCAAACTCACACTTCAATTGCACGCACCAACTGCTCAAATTGAGCAGTTTTACTTAGTTTTTAGTAATGAAAAGATATGAGACTGCGTTAATATTACGAGACTTTAATGCCAAAGTAGTATGAGGAAGAGTCGATGGTTTGGGTAACCGCAATGACAGATGTGACAGACTACTACAGTTTTACCAAAAGAAACAACTGAACCTGGTTTAAGCTACCACCAAGCAGATTATACATGTGGAAATCACCAGGGGATCACGAAAACAATTGTGTTCAAAATCAAGTCGGTTACATGATCATAAACCGACGTTATAGTAGTACAGCAAAAGATACAAAACTATACCCAGGTGCCGACTTTCCCTTGGATCCTAGATTATTAGTAGGTGAATTACAAATTAAGTTAAAACAACTGAAAAGGTAGACATGAATATTCTTAAACAAGAGGAAATACAAAGTCTGGTAACGAGTAAACTCAAAGAGGATTGGGAAAGACTCCAAAGGTATTACCGACTACAGAGGCGGTATGGGCTGCGCTTAAAGGCCCTTTCATCAGCGCTAAGGAACAATAAGAAACACCAGCTCCAGAGAAAAACGTAACGCCTGGATGACAAATAGCATTCTGGAGATGGACACTAGAAGGCCACAAAAATAAAAGTAACGAAAAATTTAAGTAGATAAAACATGAAACAAGGAGAGAAATGGTCATCGCAAAAGAAAACTGGAAGACAGAAATTTGTTAAGAGGTCGAGGAGATAATGAAGAGACATGGCATCAGGAGAGACAAAACGAAGGCCTCCTTATAGACTTACAAATAACAACAGTGGAGCTACATTAGAATTAAGTGACTTAAACAACGTATATACAAGAATTACTAACGCCAGATAATCAAAGATATGAAAAAGAAGGGAACAGTCCGCCTATATTGATACAAGAAAAAGAGGGAGAGTAATCAAAAATGCTAACGTCGGAAAGACCCCTGGTGTGAATGATATACACACAAAAGGCATAAAGCTAGTGATGGAAAATAATTTGGCAACTATGGTGAACTTATTTAATCACATATATGAAAGCAGTAATATCCCACAAGACTGGTTGAAATCGGTTTTCATTGTTTTCCCAAAGACAAACAGAGCAAAGAAGTGTGATGATTTCAGACTCATTAGTTTAATGTTGCACATGTTAAAGCTGTTCTTGAAAGTTATTCACCAAAGCATTTATAAAAGATGTGAGGAAAAATTTGGCTTCCATTTTGGATATGGGGAAAGCATTGACCAGTCTCATTATACTACCGCAAAAATGTTGGTTAAAGGATCTCTTCTTATATTTTATTGACTATGAGGTGCCTTTCACAAAGTTGGATGTGATGAACTGGTGGACTGCATTTACAGGAAGGTAGTAGACGAGAATGACTGTAAAATCATCCAGACGTATGGTATGGTATGTATGGTAATGAAACTAGAGTGGTCAGAACTGAAGCCATACAGCATCAAACGTGGTATAGGTAAGACAGAAGGAGTCTTTGCTAGAGCATTAGATCAAGCAAGAGAAGGTGTTAAAATCAACAGATCAACAGTTGTTTTAGAACAAGATACACTGGTCATATGGTCTTAATAGTAAGGCACATTTAAATCGCCTCAAATCAGAGGGAGAAAATCATGATCTTAACATCAACACCAAAAAAACAAAATCATGATTGTCTCCAAGACATCCAAGCATCCTCCCATAGAGGATGACACCATTGAAAACATTGAGAAATTTAAGTATCTGGGGTGTTGGATAACGATGGGTATAGACCCAGATATAGGAATAAGATTACGTATCGCACAAGCAAGGAATGTCTTTCTAAAATGGAGGCAATTGCTTATCTGCCAAGCATTCGACCGTAAAATCCGATACCAAAGTGTACAGCACTTTATTATACGGAACGGAGGTGTGGACCCTTAAGGTGAACTCATTAAGACATTTGGAAAGTATTGAAGAGAATGCTGGGAATTCCCTGGACTCCCTTCTATAAGGGTTGGGCACCGGTAGAGAACTTCTAGCGATAATAGAAACTTGAAAACTCGTACATAGGACATGATGTATAGAAATGATAAATATAGACCTTTGCAGCTTCTGATAGAAGGGAAAGTAGAGAGAAAACCTGTTCCTGGCAAATGGCAGGCTACCAAGATGAGCATTATATGTGAATGGATTGGTCTTGAATCTCAGGTGTTAATAAGAAAGGTCAGAAACAAGAACGGTTTACAGAGATTATCTCCAATCTTCATCAAAGATGGCACCCAAAGGAGAAGAAGTTAGGAAACAAGGGAGATTCTTTACACCCCCTCATTAAATGAAACTTGGGAATCTCAAACTTTTCTAAACCTACCGGGCGCTCAATTCATATCCGAACTAAGTTCCCAGTTTCTACTAATTCAGTAACAGGGTATTGCAAAAATTTCACCCCCTTGGTAAGTAGTGGTCGAGGTTTTTTAATGTTTTCCAACCACGCAGGAACCTGAGCTAAACCGTGCCAAGTTTAAAGTTTCTATGCATTGAGCAAGTGAATGGAAGGCGTGAAAATAAATTTCACACCTTTCTTCCCCCCCCCCCCCTCGGAAAACAATATTTAGTGTTTTTAGATACCTGTGGACCTTCTCAACATCGAAGCTATAAGCATGCAATATTTCAACATTCTAAGTAATCGGGAAATGCCATTACATGTCCTGACGTACATATTATTTATACATTTTAAATTGGTTGTTTAGACGTCCACAGGTTTTAAAAAGCACCAGAGGCTTTTAGTTATACCTAAATTCACCCCTCGTTAATTATTAGTATGTCACTAATAGAATGAATCTATACATAACCTACTTTCTTAATTAATTGAGCTAAGTACTTTCAGAGTAATTCCACAACTCTGCTGATTCAACAAGGTAGTTATCTCAATAGTCACTATTCAATAGTGAACGAATCTGGTACTTTAGGCGTGACCATCTCGATAATCGCAAAAATCATCTAGACTCTAAACACTTACACAATTACACTAAATGAGCAAGGTACTTGAGGCATACCCAACCAATAGTCATACAGCTGTATTGATTGAACCTGGTACTTTAAGCGTAGCTCTCTTAACAGTCATAATTGTTACACAGCTCTAGTGATCGAAGCTGGTACTTTAATCAAACTGCACAAAAGTATTAAATTGTTACAACCACAGAGAATTAGATAGTAATGCACACTTACCTACCTATGATTTTGATAGGTTTCCAAATTAGTTTGTTATAACAGTGCTGCCTTATAAATATGATTATTGATTGTTATCACGGCAATTTATTAGCAATTACTGTGTAAAATGGCAGGTATACTCTGTAGGTATTGGTAAGTATATGTGTGCCTTTGGAAAGGTGTAAATTGTTGATTATATAGTGTCCAAAGGACTTGTGAAAAGAAAAGTATGCATTAGTGATTGAGATACTTTCTGACGGTGTGGTAATTTCTTGTTTTCAAAAAATGTTTGGGTGTATTTCCACGTTTCAGGTATTCTGTATTTCCATATAACTGTATCGTGTAAAAGTTATTTCATGTGGCTATTCTGTTAGCCTTTAGCATGAAGTATTAAAACATTGACATGACCTCTACTTCAAAGCAACCCAATCGACAGAATTCATTTAGTCCACCCTCTAACTATAATAAAAAATATATAATTTGTATATGAAATTGAGTGTGTAATTAATTTTTAATTGCTTTGTGAGTTATTAATTGTTCTGTCGATTGTCCCGCCTCGACGTTTACCAGCTACGAAACCTCTTCCTCCTCCACCACCACCGCCGCCGCCTCCGCCTCCTCCTCCTCCTCCACCGCCACCTCTAAAGGGGGTGCTTAGTCCCGGACCCCCTCCCGCCCCCTTCGCACCTGGGGGAAGGTATGTGCTGTCCAATTTGGCCGCTGCGCTCAGGCCTAACAAGGTTGCCGCCATCAACTGCAACAAATTGAATTATTAATTCATTAATGATTATGTTATTAATTAATTTATATATTGCGACATGGCGGTGGAAGGCAGTAAAATAAAATTCATTAATTAAAAAGGGTTTTGAAAGGAAAAGTCATCAATTTTAAAAAAGCAACACATTCTGGGACATTTTGCCAGTTTTAAGCCTGGAAAAGTCTGAAGGGAAAATAACATGAATTGACGTAACCCAGCATTATTCTTTTTAATTTAACGAAATAAATTTGTTATGAAATATTATTTATCATTTATGTAGGAAGGGCGTTAGAATTACAAGTTAATATAATAATTAATTTGGTATTTTCAAAATCTGTACGACCAGTAACTATTTACAATTACAAATTATAAAATTATTATTACAAGGCGCTCCATAAAATACCACAAAATTTTCCTAAAACTCCCCTAAAATCATGACCTTCTCATTATCAATTGAACATATACTTTGTTTTAAAAATACAAATTTGAAGTATAAATCGAAAAGTAAAAGAAAATGATCTTACCACTAATAAAAAAGTGTTACAAGTACTAAACAATGATAACAAACAAAAACATAACATTATGTTTACTGTACACTTAGAATAGAAAATTGTCAGCATTTCTGTAGCATAAATTAAAGGCTTCGTAACGTAACACCAGGGGGATCAAAAAGTATAGTTGACAAAAAAGTTATTAAAAATGCACCTGAAAGGCTCTGCTTTTCCAAATGGAAAAATGGTGGGCACAAATGGGGAGGTAAGTTAATATAACTTTTTTTAAATATACTAAATAACAATAACTCCTTTGTTAATGAACGATCTCTTTGTGACTCCACAAAGAAACCACGATCGTTGTATTTTTGTCAAGTATAATTTTGAGCAGAAACTCTTTTCAGTTTCTCACATACAAAAATCAAAAGAAATAATCAGAACTAAAAACTCACCAGCCTGAAGTCGTACATGATGCTTTTGGGATTCGGACGAAGAGAACTAACTACTCTTAATTGGTGGCGAAAACTGATATCGTTAAGGATGATCGCTTTGGTTTATATACTTAATTCTTACTGTTGCCAGCTCACCCCACTTCGGAATTAATCAGAACAGCGAAACGAGATCGAAGGGGGAAAAAATAATGGTGGTGATGCACATCTCCTTTCACACATGAGATGATTATTCTCTGATGCACATGCACGCAGGTGCATGAAACAATCGGACGACCGTATGCGGACAGATTAGATTTTATCCTTTGTAGGTAGGTAATAGTGGATGTGTATTTTTTAAGGGAAAATTTGGATTTAGAATAACAGAAAATAATTTGCTACAGCTTTCTTGAAGTAATTGTAATGCAAAATTATAACTTGCTTGATAACTCCAAAATAAATTCACACATTGCCACATTGCCCCAACAACAAATGTGTATGCATAGTCGTTAATAAAAGGATTACAAAACTTTAAAAGTACATTAACAAATCGAGTTGCAATGCATACAATTTTATTGTACCTACAATTTGCGGTAATGATTCACACAATTTGATTTGTTTTTGCAACAGCATTAATGCTAAAGCTTAAACGACGAAGAAGTGATTTCGGAAAAATCTTGATGTTCCGATTTTTTGTTTTTTGATGATGAAATTTATATTTACGGATACAATTAGAACATACACGCCGATTATAAAGAACGTTTGTCTTTTTCTGAATTCTACTTAAAATTTTTGTTCAGCTCCGTGTTAGCAAATTTTATGCAAGGTTCCACCAAAAGCATACAAATCAAGATTAATAATTTTATTCCTATAAAAACCAAGTCTCGAATTTCTACATGCTTTATTTCAACGAGCTACCTAGATATAGTCCAGTGAAAGGTTTTTAGGAAAAATTTCGGGAAAACCTTAAAATTTAAGTATTCTTGCCGTCTAAATCACTGGAATCACTGGAATCGACAAACTGGAAACCCATTGCCATCACTGACTTTCCATTTGATAATAGACTGAAATAGTCTAGTGTCAACTCAAAATCCTTGTAAGCTCAAGAAACTGAAGTTATGTAGTGCGCATGTCTGCTTTTACCTTAAGTGTGAATATGGCACCTTCTCCTATAGTCCATTCTTAAAAGGGAGATAGTAACAAAAACTGATTATTAATGCAAATCCCTTAAAATTGTGGGTGGGGTGTCCACCAGAGGTGTTCACTAAATCCAGGGTTGAATTAATATGATTTTAGTTAGACGTGTTTGAGATTTTAGAATTTTATTATTTCATATGTGAAACATATACGAGCATACCAAAAATGTTTTTACCTGTTTCTAAGTATTTAGTACACAAAATCGTGTACAAATAGTTGTCATTGTTCCCAGTAACTAGTAAATGTAAGGATGATTGAGAATTAACGTGTTATTCTTTATTCTTTCAAGAAAAATATACCCGATGCGTCATTATGGTCAGGTAAAAATAGGGCAAGTAACTGAGTGATTACCACAAAATCTTGACGTCACTTTAGAAAAATCTACCTTAAGTGCCACCTTAAGGTTAATAATATGTAGTCTGTTAGCGACTGTACTAGTGTGCTTTGTATGGGTAAAAGATTTTACAGAATATTTACCCCCCTCATTCGTTAGTTTCGGTGAGATTTGGCTATTTAAAATGATCCCGTGCAAATCCAACACGAACGCCTCTGGCAACAATAAAAGTTATGTTGGACAACAGAAAATTCCTTTTGAGGCATGTTTTCTTAAAAGTTTAGGGCTTTCAAAGTTCAGAGTTTCCAGGTATTTCAAAAGTAAAACCTTTAGGACATGTTTATATTTTTGTCTTAAAATGGATACAAAAATAACCTTAAATATTAACTTATTTTTAAGAAGCGCTCTGTATATGTAGATATGTAAATTTTGGTATACTTTTGAATAAATTCAAATTAAAGGATGATGTGAAACAATGTTCAAGCTTAATAATTAAATGAAAATACCTAAATACGCTGAAAAATGGGGTTTTTCATTATTCCAACCGAGATGCCCCTGCTTTAAAAACCTGAAAAAATTCGTGGACTTAGTTTAACAACCAAAAAACAATTTATTTTATTTTCGGAGTTACTATTGGTCTAGTTTGTTTTAAAAAAAATTAATCATTGTGAGCTCTCAAAACGATTTAAATTTCGCGCCATTTTTTTTCACAAAATTCTTTGATTTTGGCAATAAAAAAATTTACAAAATAAAAAATAAAAAAGTTTCTATATGCCTAGAACCGGAGACATCCTCAAAAACCAGAAAATCACATTTTATCGATTTTTTGGTACATGGGGGAGTCTAGGGGTTTGAAAATTTCACCAAAATTATATTTTGTCATGTACCACATGAGGATATTTTTGTTTTTCAAAAGAGCCGGGGGCAATTTTTACGATCTTAAATCTCTGAGCCCATTTGCGCTCGGCATTATTCTGGAATTTGCTTTAATTTTTTTTTTTTGTGTTAATGCAAGCGTAGCTCAATAATGTTATGTTCTTTTATTTTTGCTATTCTATAACACAATTCAAACACAAACATTTATTTAAAATACTGGCAATTTTCTACAGAACTTTTGTTTCTCCCAAACTACCAATGACGCTAGATTTATCTTTCAATGGTCATTACTTATTACATAGTAACATAAGATAATAGTTGTGAAAATGAAGATGACGGATATTTAGCTGTCATTCTAAGAGACCTAAAAATTCATGCATTTTCATCAACTAGTCGGAACTTTGGCGCACCCTGAAGTTGTCTACGTGCAAGTTTCTGCCAGATTCATTTTTTTAAACCGTCATTTCACACTGCTTGCAGATGTTCGCACTTTTAATGAAAATTAAAAATTCGGATTACAGTCACAAGTATTAACTACAATCACTAGACATAAACAGTACCGCAACGTCGGCCATATTTGGAGTAGGAATTTCGGCGGGGAAATTTAAATTATAATTCTTGCATGTGGAATATATCTTAAACATTCTTTGTTTGAATGCTTTGTTGGTATTGTTCTTGCACTTCACAATTATGACGCATTTTTAAATTTGAGCCATATTTGCCTGTCACTTCTCACATAACTTCTTCTTCTTTATGGTTTCTTTGGGCTAAGCTACAAAGGTCATTTACCCAGTGTCGTCACGTAGAAAAATAACCACAAATGCTAGAAGAAACATACACACAAAGTGTCATATTTGAAGAAAAATGAAAAATAACTATTTAGACCGCCATATTTGGAGTAAAATATGCCCTTCTCTCCATCGCATTGAAACATAACCTTACAGTACTGTGTAAATTCAGGGACTGTAGTGTTAACTTCAGCTGGGTCATAGGTTATAGGGTAGTTAAGCTATTATCGAACCGTCGATATACGAGGTAAAAGTGTTTGTTTCTACTAAAAGATAGGTAGAAATACATACCTCCCTTTACCCTTACCAGACAGGACTTTACTAAGAACGAATGCTGTGATAATGCAGATTAGGCGTTGGGTTGGGCTTAACAGAGGGAACAACATGGGCTTAAAGTTAAGAAAAGGGGACCGAGGGTATTTTGTGATTTTAGATCTTAATCTAAGTGAAATCCACACAGATTGCTTCTCGGTCAATTGTCTTTTCGACGTCTAGTCATCCTTTTCATAACTCCGCATTCTTTATAGCACTATATTTTGTTACTAATTTATTACGCCAAAAACGATTTTATTGCTCCACCTACATCCGAGATAAAGGAGATAATCTGGCTAATAAAATGTCATATTTTATTACTAATTTATTGCTGACGATATAGGCCAATTGCGATTTCCCAAAATCACCCCTTCATGCCCTAGGGGATTTCTCACCACCCGAAATATTTCGGAAGACATTTTCTTTGCAAACCAAAGTATGGATCCATTCAATACGGTGAACATTACTTATCGAATCGTCAAGTATGAATTTTCAAGTACAAATTAAGGTACAGAACCTTAAGATAAGTTAAATTTTTAACTGGATAATTATGCAAAGTCAAATAGGCAACGTTGAAGAGGAAAAATCGAAGAATTAAAATTTTCTTGTATGAGGAACGGATATTTTCTGAAATAAGCCTAGAATATGTTTCTTTATATTTCCCAATCGATAGGAAGAAGAGGGTGGCAAACATGTTTCTGAAGAATTCTTTACAAAGGCTGTTTTTAACGTTAATATCAATTTTATTTTAACACAGAAGTGGGCAACTAAAGACAAGAAAGTTGTTTCATTCTTTTTAGATTTTCTATTTCTAATGAACCGGCAAGTATTGTTCACAGAATTGAATGGATTTAAGAAGAAAATTAATTAGAAGAACGAAAATATTCGTATGTAAAAAAAATAATGATTACTGTAATCGAGATTTCATCAATGGAAGAGTTCGAAAATATTAAATTTGCCAATAATGATTTGATTTCAAATCATTCGCAGACAGTATTAAAAGTAAAATACTTTCATTGACGTAATGTTTATTTTATGAATTTTTAGATCAATTTAAATATGACTTCGTAATAAAATGCTCCCTAATAATCAAATAATCGAATGAACCTCTTACATTTGCCTCCTCTGTAATTTTTCAAAAAAAAGATGTTTGTACGATTAATACTCTGAATATAAAAAATGCACTGTCTGATTAATTTAAAAAAAAGACTTAAAATCGATCTTGGAATAAAAAAAATGCTAGTAATGTTTGCTAGAATTGACTGAATTTGATTGTTTTACATTGAATTTGTAAGGATTAATATTTCAATGATAATCGAAATGATATACGACGTTGTCATAAGAGCACTTGTACAAAAGTCATTTTTGCATATTAGATTATTGAACGATATTGGTTAATGACCCTATTCAAAACAATTTTCGACTGTAGAAATGAGTTTGAGAGACGGAACGTTTCTTAATTTTTTTCTAATCAACTCATATCTACTCAAAAATGAATAAAATTTGATTTCACATCATTCATAGAAAGTATTAAAAGAAAAATACTTTCATTGACGTAATGTTTATTTTGTGAATTTTTAAATCAATTTAAATATGACTTAGTAATAAAATGCTCCCTAATAATCAAATAATCGAATGAACCTCTTACATTTGCCTCCTGTGTAATTTTTCAAAAAAAAGATGTTTGTACGATTAATACTCTGAATATAAAAAATGCACTGTCTGATTAATTTAAAAAAAAAAAGAATTAAAATCGATCTTGGAATAAAAAAAATGCTAGTAATGTTTGCTAGAATTGATTGAATTTGATTGTTTTACATTGAATTTGTAATGATTAATATTTCAATGATAATCGAAATGATATACGACGTTGTCATAAGAGCACTTGTAAAAAAGTCATTTTTGCATATTAGATTATTTTATGATATCAGTTAATGACCCTATTCAAAACAATTTTCGACTGTAGAAATAAGTTTGAGAGACGGAACGTTTCTTAATTTTTTTTTAATCAACTCATATCTACTCAAAAATGAATAAAATTTGATTTCACATCATTCATAGAAAGTATTAAAAGAAAAATACTTTCATTGACGTAATGTTTATTTTGTGAATTTTTAAATCAATTTAAATATGACAGTAATAAAATGCTCCCTAATAATCAAATAATCGAATGAACCTCTTACATTTGCCTCCTCTATAATTTTTCAAAAAAAGATGTTTGTACGATTAATACTCTGAATATAAAAAATGCACGGTCTGATTAATTTTCAAAAAAAAAGACTTTTAAAATCGATCTTGGAATAAAAAAAATGCTAGTAATGTTTGCTAGAATTGACTGAATTTGATTGTTTTACATTGAATTTGTAAGGATTAATATTTCAATGATAATCGAAATGATATGCGACGTTGTCATAAGAGCACTTGTACAAGTCATTTTTGCATATTAGATTATTTAACGACGTTAAATATGACGCTGGTTAATGCTATGGTTAATGACGCTATTCAAAACAAGTTTCGACTGTAGAAATGAGTTTGAGACGGAACGTTTCTTAATTTTTTTCTAATCAACTCATATCTACTCAAAAATGAATAAAATTTGATTTCACATCATTCATAGAAAGTATTAAAAGAAAAATACTTTCATTGACGTAATGTTTATTTTGTGAATTTTTAAATCAATTTAAATATGAGTTAGTAATAAAATGCTCCCTAATAATCAAATAATCGAATGAACCTCTTACATTTGCCTCCTCTATAATTTTTCAAAAAAAGATGTTTGTACGATTAATACTCTGAATATAAAAAATGCACGGTCTGATTAATTTTCAAAAAAAAAGACTTTTAAAATCGATCTTGGAATAAAAAAAATGCTAGTAATGTTTGCTAGAATTGACTGAATTTGATTGTTTTACATTGAATTTGTAAGGATTAATATTTCAATGATAATCGAAATGATATGCGACGTTGTCATAAGAGCACTTGTACAAGTCATTTTTGCATATTAGATTATTTAACGATATTGGTTAATGACGCTATTCAAAACAAGTTTCGACTGTAGAAATGAGTTTGAGACGGAACGTTTCTTAATTTTTTTCTAATCAACTCATATCTACTCAAAAATGAATAAAATTTGATTTCACATCATTCATAGAAAGTATTAAAAGAAAAATACTTTCATTGACGTAATGTTTATTTTGTGAATTTTTAAATCAATTTAAATATGAGTTAGTAATAAAATGCTCCCTAATAATCAAATAATCGAATGAACCTCTTACATTTGCCTCCTCTATAATTTTTCAAAAAAAGTTGTTTGTACGATTAATACTCTGAATATAAAAAATGCACGGTCTGATTAATTTTCAAAAAAAAAGACTTTTAAAATCGATCTTGGAATAAAAAAAATGCTAGTAATGTTTGCTAGAATTGACTGAATTTGATTGTTTTACATTGAATTTGTAAGGATTAATACTTCAATGAAAATCGAAATGATATGCGACGTTGTCATAAGCGCACTTGTACAAAAGTCATTTTTGCATATTAGATTATTTTATGATATCGGTTAATGACCCTATTCAAAACAATTTTCGACTGTAGAAATGAGTTTGAGAGACGGAACGTTTCCTAATTTTTTTCTAATCAACTCATATCTACTCAAAAATGAATAAAATTTGATTTCACATCATTTATAGAAAGTATTAAAAGAAAAATACTTTCATTGACGTAATGTTTATTTTGTGAATTTTTAAATCAATTTAAATATGACTTGGTAATAAAATGCTCCCTAATAATCAAATAATCGAATGAACCTCTTACATTTGCCTCTTCTGTAATTTTTCAAAAAAAGATGTTTGTACGATTAATACTCTGAATATAAAAAATGCACGGTCTGATTAATTTTCAAAAAAAAAGACTTTTAAAATCGATCTTGGAATAAAAAAAATGCTAGTAATGTTTGCTAGAATTGACTGAATTTGATTGTTTTACATTGAATTTGTAAGGATTAATACTTCAATGAAAATCGAAATGATATGCGACGTTGTCATAAGCGCACTTGTACAAAAGTCATTTTTGCATATTAGATTATTTTATGATATCGGTTAATGACCCTATTCAAAACAATTTTCGACTGTAGAAATGAGTTTGAGAGACGGAACGTTTCCTAATTTTTTTCTAATCAACTCATATCTACTCAAAAATGAATAAAATTTGATTTCACATCATTTATAGAAAGTATTAAAAGAAAAATACTTTCATTGACGTAATGTTTATTTTGTGAATTTTTAAATCAATTTAAATATGACTTGGTAATAAAATGCTCCCTAATAATCAAATAATCGAATGAACCTCTTACATTTGCCTCTTCTGTAATTTTTCAAAAAAAGATGTTTGTACGATTAATACACTGAATATAAAAAATGCACTGTCTGATTAATTTTCAAAAAAAAAGACTTTTAAAATCGATCTTGGAATAAAAAAATGCTAATAATGTTTGCTAGAATTGACTGAATTTGATTGTTTTACATTGAATTTGTAAGGATTAATACTTCAATGAAAATCGAAATGATAAGCGACGTTGTCATAAGAGCACTTGTACAAGTCATTTTTGCATATTAGATTATTTAATGATATTGGTTAATGACCCTATTCAAAACAATTTTCGACTGTAGAAATGAGTTTGAGAGACGGAACGTTTCTTAATTTTTTTCTAATCAACTCAAATCTACTCAAACATGATATAAAAAGTTATTAAAAGTTTCTTACAGCAATAAAAAGGCGTTAATTAAAATATATCTTGCTAAGGTTCGGCTTCTGTAGCTTCAGGCTCACATGAAAAAACACTTCAAATCGATCTAAAAATTTTAAATAAAATATGAAGTTTGGTAAACATTTGCATCTTCATTGGCTCCGGAGTACAAGTGTGGATGACCTGACTTAAGTATTAAGCCAGCTTATCCCCTTTATCTCAGAAAAGGGTGGAGCAATAAAATCGTTTTTGGGGTAATAAATTATTGTGCCATAAAGAATGCGTACTTATGAAATGGATGACCTGGCTTAACAGACCTCACTTTAGGAGGCCTTTTCCTTCCTGGCAACTCCCTTAGGTCTTCACACTTTTAGTTAGGATATCTTTACCTTTCCACCGATCAGAAACAAAGCGAGGCACGCACGACCCACAAATTTCGCAACGCCTAATCCCTATCTAGAACGTCGTGAACATGTCGCGCGCTTAATTAGGTAGAACGCCAGATTCAATCTTCATGGCGAAGCTCGTCACCCGTCGATATCTCTCATCTCATTTCCATGCAGGCACCGTCCCATCGGAAACGGTCGCTAATAGGTTCATTGAAGTTTTTTCTTCACGACCTTCCATACTAGGACGGTTCGGCGAGGAAAAATTACGGTCATCATCGTACCGATGTTAAACAACTTGTCGAATATTCATACGTACGTGCAGGCATGACCGATTTGGACATTTCGAGTTCCCAACGTTTTGTATCATCGAGGAGCGGGATAATCTCTCGATCTGCTCGAATTCCTCGCCTGCAAAGGTTAAGGAAAACTATGGCAGTAAGTTAGAACGTTCGACGTGAACTATAAAACTGAACCCATCTTTACACAACACACGAAGCCGGGAGTTATGATCTCGATGTGTCTCGTTCTGATGTCGCAACTCCGAGAGGAGCAATGACAATAAAATTGGTCTTGCACGCGAGGAGGATTCCTGCTTTTTGAAACGTTAAAGGGTGTGTGTAGCAGAACACGAGAAATACGGTTATTTTTCATCCATGAGCTTGCGCAAGAGATTTTTAATGGAGAAACCTAGTACATAGTATATTGGTCATCAATATTTAGGGAAGAATTGGGCAGTGGGTAGAAAAATGGATGAAATAATCATAAGGAAAATTATCTAAGTAAAAAGGTGACGTTCGTGTGAAAGACTCGAAGTTGTTATAATTTGTATTTGAAGCGTCATGTACGATAGGTCCTTCTATTGATGTAACGTCGAGTTAGCAACCATTAAAGTCCAATGACTTGCTCGATGCGCCTCGATAACCATGGAAATTTTACAAAATAATGTGTAAAGCGTAAAGTTTAAATTGAATGTCCAATAGTTCTCGAATTACTGTAGCTTTCCATGGTGATTTAGATCCTAAAAATTTTCTAATGCCAATTACCACCCTTGGAAGTTTACTGTAAGAGCTATAGAGGGATTAGTGGGTAAAAATTGGCCCCTCCTGGATTTATATTTCCAATAAACTACTCAAATATTAGAAAATGCCTTCAACCAAATTTTCACCCTTCTATGTTGCATAGGCGCCCTCTTAATCTAAAAAACGTGTTTTTTTTTCAGAAATAAAAATGTCGACCTACTGTCAGCTTCGAAAAATCTGGAAAAATTCATGGAAATGAGTTTTGAAGTAGAAAAAGATCCTGAATTTTTTCGGAACTTTTGACTGAAATTGGGGGCAAGGATAAATATTTTAATTTTTCGATAATTTTTTAGGTTATGATGGTCGAATTTGGTTAATTTTAAAGTAGCAGTTTTTGATTTATTTTTTTCGATACTTTCGGCTGCGGGTGTTAGAATTATCATTTTCAAGCCGAAACATGCTCAAAATGCGAAAAACCGCATTTTATAGCATTTTTTCCACATATTTGGCACATAACTTCAAAATTTCATAGTTCAGTGGACACTAGAACATCCAGAAAAGCTCTAAAACTTCACTCTAAGCAGCGAAGTTGCCATTTCCAGACCGGAACATGCTCAACTTTTGAAAAACTCGCCTTTTCGCAATTTTTTCATGTTTTTTGCACATAATCTCAAAATTTGATGGTTAATAGGTAACTTCATTAATTTAAACGGGATAATTATTTATTTATATGAAATTTCATAAGAACCCCGGAAAAAACGAACAAGCGGAACGACCCGAGCCTGGGGCAATAAATAAATAAATAAATAGCTTCTCAGTCAATTTAATATCGAGAAACCTTCCACATTTAAATTAATTTTGTAATTAATTAAATTAATGACTTAATTAATTAAATTAATTAATCAATAACAATAATAATATGCAGAATATGTACAAATGTGCATTTTGCATTAAAAACATGAAAGGAACACTTATATAAACTTGTGTAAATTTTCTTGCAACCAACATTTGAAGGAAGACGGGTACGGAGAGATTGCATTAAACCAGGTTTAGCTTTAATACCATCTGAATTATCCAAAAGCTATATATTTAGACAATTTTAATTTTTTTTTTTTTAATTGTAAAGTCAGCAAACTATGAAATTTTGAGGTTATGTGACAAGTATGTGGGGAAAATACGATAAAAACCTGTTTTTTTCAAATTTGTGAGCCTGTTTCGGTCTGAAAATGATAATTCTAACACCGACAGTCGAAAATTCACCAAAAAATGCTATTTTGAAATTAACCAAATTTTACCATCATAACCTAAAAATTGACCGAAAAATTGAAACCTTTTTCCTGGCTCCAATTTCGATCAAAAAAATATCTGAAAAAATTCAGGATAATTTGGTACTCAAAAGCTCACGTCCATTAACTTTTCCAGATTTTCCGAAGCTGACAATATGTTGAATTTTTTTTCGAAAAAACACGTTTTTAGGTTAAGATGACCCCTATATCTAGAAGGTTCAGAACTTGGTCAAAGGGAATTTCAAAAATGTCTTTTCAAGTAGCCAATTCGAAGCAAAAATTCTGTTTGCATGCCTACAAGGTACCACAGTGAGGACGAGCAATGGAACTAACTAAATTTCAGTTGTCAATTATTTCACTAAATTTCTAGTCATAAAACACCGTAAGAATGTGTTTGTTCCTATTCGTTTTATTTATATTAAAACTTGTTGGAATTATTGTTAATGTGACATGTACAAGTATGTAATTCCTAGGCAGGGAACTTTAATTTATTTTTGCCCTGAGGAAGTCAGAATATACTGACGAAACGTCGGCTGTAATTTAGTTAAATTCATTGCCCTCCACTACCTTGCTACCTTATCTTACATTGTATACCTTATTAGACCTAACCTACCTTACCTACTTTAGGTCTACGTTATCTCCTTCGCCTACATTCATTATTGTTTCAGCCCAATACAAAAATCAAGGGAACCTCTTACAACTAGTTAATTAACTTATGGTCCTATTCATAAACGCATATTAACGTTAAATTGGGTTTTAGCTTAAAATGCGTTTCACAGATGTCACTACAGTGTTTTGTTCCATGTATTCTTAATATGCAGGTAACTATAGTTACCATGTTGAAACACATTCTAAACGCATTTTGAGCTATAACCCACATTAACGTTAATTTGCGTTTATGAATAAGACCATTAGAGTTTAACAATGGTATAATCTAACCTGTTGAGTTCATATATGGGATCTAAATGATTTCGAAACTATTCTGAACATGTTATAAATTTGAAAACCATTCCGCTTTCAAACGGGCTTGGAAACGTAATAATTTATGTAAACGACCGTTAAAGATACATTCATTCACATTCCTTTGAATGAATCCTCGTTGGTTTATTGTATACTCGTTAGAAATTGGTGTCAGTTAATTACATTTGTAATTAAAATAGGTACCTACATTTAAGGATATTTTAAAACAAGCTCAGCGAAGAACAATGCAAAAGTTTACACATGTAAATACCTAATTTCATTAATGTTGTTGGTATCATTGAGGATCTGTGAAGTGTTCCTTTCACATTTTCTGAAATTAGTTATAAACCATCTGTTTTGAATCATAACTGTATATTACTTCTGTTATTGTAGACTGTGCTGGATGTGTCAATAAATTTCGGGCAATGTCAATAGTATGAGTAAACACTCCTGCTAATGCACTAATATTTGCACAATTAATATTGTACCTAACCCTGAAACCGATAGATTTCAGTTATTCATAATAACCTTCAGTAAATATTTTTCAAAAAAATGCAAATTTGATCTGGAATACTTGTTTGGCTGGGTTAAAACAAAACTTCTTCGGTATAATTTGGATCCAATTCAACCTGACCTCCCCTTTTTAATCTCTCTCCTCATTTGCGTAACTCGAGTTTTCTGTCGCGTCGTCGATTTCCTCGTGTTACAAAATTCCATTGAGGAAAAGAGAAATATTTTTTCCGTTCGCCGCTCGTTATGGGAATCGAGGAAGATTCGTGCAGCTGTTTTAGCAGTGTGGGTGGCATGACAAGAATGGCACGACAATTACCTGCTTTGGATGTCCTTTAAACGCTCATCGTTAACGCGAGAGATAATGGGAATCGATTGTCGGTTCGGGAAACCGGAAAACGCGGTATAGTCGAAAATCGAGTGGTTTTCGGAGTTGTCAAAAAATGGTCGAAGAAAATATCTCTTGAACCCTTTAACCACCTCGCCCTACGAGCTGCAGAGTTTCTCGAATTTCCGTCCTCTCTGTTTAAGCAGCCTGTCAAAACTGATAAGAAGGGGACAAGTACTAAGAAACAGAGAACATTGACATAAGAGGAATAAGACAAAAAGGAAAACACGGTATAGTCGAAAATCGAGTGGTTTTCGGAGTTGTCAAAAAATGATCGAAGAAAATATCTCTTGAACCATTTAACCACCTCGCCCTACGAGCTGCAGAGTTTCTCGAATTTCCGTCCTCTCTGTTTAAGCAGCCTGTCAAAACTGATAAGAAGGGGACAAGTACTAAGAAACAGAGAACATTGACATAAGAGGAATAAGACAAAAAGGAAAACACGGTATAGTCGAAAATCGAGTGGTTTTCGGAGTTGTCAAAAAATGATCGAAGAAAATATCTCTTGAACCATTTAACCACCTCGCCCTACGAGCTGCAGAGTTTCTCGAATTTCCGTCCTCTCTGTTTAAGCAGCCTGTCAAAATTGATAAGAAGGGGACAAGTACTAAGAAACCGAGAACATTGACATAAGAGGAATAAGACAAAAAGGAAAACACGGTATAGTCGAAAATCGAGTGGTTTTCGGAGTTGTCAAAAAATGGTCGAAGAAAATATCTCTTGAACCCTTTAACCACCTCGCCCTACGAGCTGCAGAGTTTCTCGAATTTCCGTCCTCTCTGTTTAAGCAGCCTGTCAAAACTGATAAGAAGGGGACAAGTACTAAGAAACAGAGAACATTGACATAAGAGGAATAAGACAAAAAGGAAAACACGGTATAGTCGAAAATCGAGTGGTTTTCGGAGTTGTCAAAAAATGATCGAAGAAAATATCTCTTGAACCATTTAACCACCTCGCCCTACGAGCTGCAGAGTTTCTCGAATTTCCGTCCTCTCTGTTTAAGCAGCCTGTCAAAACTGATAAGAAGGGGACAAGTACTAAGAAACAGAGAACATTGACATAAGAGGAATAAGACAAAAAGGAAAACACGGTATAGTCGAAAATCGAGTGGTTTTCGGAGTTGTCAAAAAATGATCGAAGAAAATATCTCTTGAACCATTTAACCACCTCGCCCTACGAGCTGCAGAGTTTCTCGAATTTCCGTCCTCTCTGTTTAAGCAGCCTGTCAAAACTGATAAGAAGGGGACAAGTACTAAGAAACAGAGAACATTGACATAAGAGGAATAAGACAAAAAGGAAAACACGGTATAGTCGAAAATCGAGTGGTTTTCGGAGTTGTCAAAAAATGGTCGAAGAAAATATCTCTTGAACCATTTAACCACCTCGCCCTACGAGCTGCAGAGTTTCTCGAATTTCCGTCCTCTCTGTTTAAGCAGCCTGTCAAAACTGATAAGAAGGGGACAAGTACTAAGAAACAGAGAACATTGACATAAGAGGAATAAGACAAAAAGGAAAACACGGTATAGTCGAAAATCGAGTGGTTTTCGGAGTTGTCAAAAAATGATCGAAGAAAATATCTCTTGAACCATTTAACCACCTCGCCCTACGAGCTGCAGAGTTTCTCGAATTTCCGTCCTCTCTGTTTAAGCAGCCTGTCAAAACTGATAAGAAGGGGACAAGTACTAAGAAACAGAGAACATTGACATAAGAGGAATAAGACAAAAAGGAAAACACGGTATAGTCGAAAATCGAGTGGTTTTCGGAGTTGTCAAAAAATGATCGAAGAAAATATCTCTTGAACCATTTAACCACCTCGCCCTACGAGCTGCAGAGTTTCTCGAATTTCCGTCCTCTCTGTTTAAGCAGCCTGTCAAAACTGATAAGAAGGGGACAAGTACTAAGAAACAGAGAACATTGACATAAGAGGAATAAGACAAAAAGGAAAACACGGTATAGTCGAAAATCGAGTGGTTTTCGGAGTTGTCAAAAAATGATCGAAGAAAATATCTCTTGAACCATTTAACCACCTCGCCCTACGAGCTGCAGAGTTTCTCGAATTTCCGTCCTCTCTGTTTAAGCAGCCTGTCAAAACTGATAAGAAGGGGACAAGTACTAAGAAACAGAGAACATTGACATAAGAGGAATAAGACAAAAAGGAAAACACGGTATAGTCGAAAATCGAGTGGTTTTCGGAGTTGTCAAAAAATGGTCGAAGAAAATATCTCTTGAACCCTTTAACCACCTCGCCCTACGAGCTGCAGAGTTTCTCGAATTTCCGTCCTCTCTGTTTAAGCAGCCTGTCAAAACTGATAAGAAGGGGACAAGTACTAAGAAACAGAGAACATTGACATAAGAGGAATAAGACAAAAAGGAAAACACGGTATAGTCGAAAATCGAGTGGTTTTCGGAGTTGTCAAAAAATGGTCGAAGAAAATATCTCTTGAACCCTTTAACCACCTCGCCCTACGAGCTGCAGAGTTTCTCGAATTTCCGTCCTCTCTGTTTAAGCAGCCTGTCAAAACTGATAAGAAGGGGACAAGTACTAAGAAACAGAGAACATTGACATAAGAGGAATAAGACAAAAAGGAAAACACGGTATAGTCGAAAATCGAGTGGTTTTCGGAGTTGTCAAAAAATGATCGAAGAAAATATCTCTTGAACCATTTAACCACCTCGCCCTACGAGCTGCAGAGTTTCTCGAATTTCCGTCCTCTCTGTTTAAGCAGCCTGTCAAAACTGATAAGAAGGGGACAAGTACTAAGAAACAGAGAACATTGACATAAGAGGAATAAGACAAAAAGGAAAACACGGTATAGTCGAAAATCGAGTGGTTTTCGGAGTTGTCAAAAAATGATCGAAGAAAATATCTCTTGAACCATTTAACCACCTCGCCCTACGAGCTGCAGAGTTTCTCGAATTTCCGTCCTCTCTGTTTAAGCAGCCTGTCAAAACTGATAAGAAGGGGACAAGTACTAAGAAACAGAGAACATTGACATAAGAGGAATAAGACAAAAAGGAAAACACGGTATAGTCGAAAATCGAGTGGTTTTCGGAGTTGTCAAAAAATGATCGAAGAAAATATCTCTTGAACCATTTAACCACCTCGCCCTACGAGCTGCAGAGTTTCTCGAATTTCCGTCCTCTCTGTTTAAGCAGCCTGTCAAAACTGATAAGAAGGGGACAAGTACTAAGAAACAGAGAACATTGACATAAGAGGAATAAGACAAAAAGGAAAACACGGTATAGTCGAAAATCGAGTGGTTTTCGGAGTTGTCAAAAAATGGTCGAAGAAAATATCTCTTGAACCCTTTAACCACCTCGCCCTACGAGCTGCAGAGTTTCTCGAATTTCCGTCCTCTCTGTTTAAGCAGCCTGTCAAAACTGATAAGAAGGGGACAAGTACTAAGAAACAGAGAACATTGACATAAGAGGAATAAGACAAAAAGGAAAACACGGTATAGTCGAAAATCGAGTGGTTTTCGGAGTTGTCAAAAAATGATCGAAGAAAATATCTCTTGAACCATTTAACCACCTCGCCCTACGAGCTGCAGAGTTTCTCGAATTTCCGTCCTCTCTGTTTAAGCAGCCTGTCAAAACTGATAAGAAGGGGACAAGTACTAAGAAACAGAGAACATTGACATAAGAGGAATAAGACAAAAAGGAAAACACGGTATAGTCGAAAATCGAGTGGTTTTCGGAGTTGTCAAAAAATGGTCGAAGAAAATATCTCTTGAACCCTTTAACCACCTCGCCCTACGAGCTGCAGAGTTTCTCGAATTTCCGTCCTCTCTGTTTAAGCAGCCTGTCAAAACTGATAAGAAGGGGACAAGTACTAAGAAACAGAGAACATTGACATAAGAGGAATAAGACAAAAAGGAAAACACGGTATAGTCGAAAATCGAGTGGTTTTCGGAGTTGTCAAAAAATGGTCGAAGAAAATATCTCTTGAACCCTTTAACCACCTCGCCCTACGAGCTGCAGAGTTTCTCGAATTTCCGTCCTCTCTGTTTAAGCAGCCTGTCAAAACTGATAAGATGGGGACAAGTACTAAGAAACAGAGAACATTGACATAAGAGGAATAAGACAAAAAGGAAAACACGGTATAGTCGAAAATCGAGTGGTTTTCGGAGTTGTCAAAAAATGATCGAAGAAAATATCTCTTGAACCATTTAACCACCTCGCCCTACGAGCTGCAGAGTTTCTCGAATTTCCGTCCTCTCTGTTTAAGCAGCCTGTCAAAACTGATAAGAAGGGGACAAGTACTAAGAAACAGAGAACATTGACATAAGAGGAATAAGACAAAAAGGAAAACACGGTATAGTCGAAAATCGAGTGGTTTTCGGAGTTGTCAAAAAATGGTCGAAGAAAATATCTCTTGAACCCTTTAACCACCTCGCCCTACGAGCTGCAGAGTTTCTCGAATTTCCGTCCTCTCTGTTTAAGCAGCCTGTCAAAACTGATAAGAAGGGGACAAGTACTAAGAAACAGAGAACATTGACATAAGAGGAATAAGACAAAAAGGAAAACACGGTATAGTCGAAAATCGAGTGGTTTTCGGAGTTGTCAAAAAATGGTCGAAGAAAATATCTCTTGAACCCTTTAACCACCTCGCCCTACGAGCTGCAGAGTTTCTCGAATTTCCGTCCTCTCTGTTTAAGCAGCCTGTCAAAATTGATAAGAAGGGGACAAGTACTAAGAAACAGAGAACGTTGACATAAGAGGAATAAGACAAAAAGGAAAACACGGTATAGTCGAAAATCGAGTGGTTTTCGGAGTTGTCAAAAAATGATCGAAGAAAATATCTCTTGAACCATTTAACCACCTCGCCCTACGAGCTGCAGAGTTTCTCGAATTTCCGTCCTCTCTGTTTAAGCAGCCTGTCAAAACTGATAAGAAGGGGACAAGTACTAAGAATCAGAGAACATTGACATAAGAGGAGTAAGACAAAAAGGAAAACACGGTATAGTCGAAAATCGAGTGGTTTTCGGAGTTGTCAAAAAATGATCGAAGAAAATGTCCCTTGAACCCTTTAACCACCTCGCCCTACGAGCTGCAGAGTTTCTCGAATTTCCGTCCTCTCTGTTTAAGCAGCCTGTCAAAACTGATAAGAAGGGGACAAGTACTAAGAAACAGAGAACATTGACATAAGAGGAATAAGACAAAAAGGAAAACACGGTATAGTCGAAAATCGAGTGGTTTTCGGAGTTGTCAAAAAATGGTCGAAGAAAATATCTCTTGAACCCTTTAACCACCTCGCCCTACGAGCTGCAGAGTTTCTCGAATTTCCGTCCTCTCTGTTTAAGCAGCCTGTCAAAATTGATAAGAAGGGGACAAGTACTAAGAAACAGAGAACGTTGACATAAGAGGAATAAGACAAAATGTTATCGAATAAGAATGAAAATATCTCTTGAACCTTTTAACCAGTAGGGCGAGGTATTCTTCGAGCTGCAGAGAGTTTCTCCAATTTCTTTCTTCTCTGTTTAATCAGCCTGTGAAAACGTATAAGAAACGGAGAGAAAAGTAGTAAGAAACAGGGCACGTTGACATAAGAGTAACGAGACATGTTTACTCATAGTGGTTACAGAGGCGAATTAAGAGTTTTGAATAGATTTTTCCAATTTTTTTTTTTATTATTTTATTCAAATTTCAATGTCTATTTTTACTGAAAATACAGTTATTAGAAATATTTAAATATTTATGGGAGAGAATATACACTAACAAACCCTTAAACACGATTTCAAGAAAAAATCCAATACCCTACTGGGAAGGCGAAGTTGCCAAGAAATCATCGAACAAGGGGGAAAATTTGTCTTGGACGTTTTAACTAGTAGGGCAAGATAGAATACCTCGCGCTTAGAGCTGCAAACGGTTTCTCGAATTTCTTTCATCTCTGTTTAAGCAGCCTGTCAAAATGGATCAGAAACGGACAAGTAGTAAGATGCAGGGCACGTTGACATAAGAGTAACAAGACATGATCACTCGTAGTAATTACAGAGGCGAATTAAGAGTTTTGAATAGAATTTTTTTCAAAATTTAGAATTTTGAACCTCATATTAGAAAGATATTTATACTTACAGGAAGGATATACAAAAAACAACGTAACTGATGCGTATCACATGAGGTGACAAAATTTAAAACTAAAAATTAATTTCAAGTTCCAAGATGTCCTCCCAAATTTCTTAACTTAAATTCATTAAACCGGCAGTTTTCCATTAAGATTAATTATGTCATTGAAATTTAATCCATTACTTAGATAATTATTAAAAATATGAAAATTATAACAAAACGAAGATTTTGGTTTTTCACAATTTTAATATCATCATTTCAATAATGGAATCAATACAAATGTTAATAAACTTTTTCGTGGTGAAGATTGGGAAGATTTTTTCTCGAAAATTACCTATCGCTAGATTCCAGTAAAAACAAGCTAATTTAATCCAAAAAAAGTACAGTTTCAGTGAATTTAAAAATCGAAAAATCGAATTTCTTCCGTTTTTCCAAAAATTTTGAAGTTACGTTGAAAAACGACAAGGAAGTTTTAAATTTTTTTTGATATATCAGAATTTGCTATTGGGTATTTTTCGCTAGGAGGTCTCTTTTCGGCAAAAATCGCAAAAAAAACACTTCTAATTGCGAAACAGCAATTCCATTTCAACATTTCATATGATCACGAGTTTAAGGATGTCTTATCTATTTAACTAGCTGCAAAGTGCTTCTCTAATTTGACACACGTATTCAATGTATGACAATGTTGACACACATTTGACAACGTCGTAAATGAAGAAAATTTTTGATTTTTTAGAGCATAAACAAACAAACGAGTTCTAGAAAATATTTGTAGTCAAATGCAGCATATTTAATAGAAATACAAATAATTAGGTTCACTTTTGTCCATTAAATTGATTAAAATCATGTTATTCCTCGAATTATCCTGAGAATTAAGTGTTCACACATTTCATGTTTGTTCATTATTTAAATTTTGTCAATATTTTCTTACAAGATAATATCTATAAACTCATTTTAATTATAGTATTTTTAATTTCGATCATCTTTATCAAATATTTTCAAATCGACGCGCTAAGACCGTCATGTGTATAGTAATAACTATTGTTATTAAATCCATTATTCCACGTATTACAGGCATCCAAAAATTATTTTTATTAAATCAATGGAAAGAGGAAACACTTCATTATCAATGTAGCAATTTTCATTTTTTAGTATTGTTTCCTAGTACAGAAGTTATAATGCTTTCAAGTGGTCATAAGGTCCATGTTAATTGCAAAAATAGTACCTACGAATTATGTTTTATATTAAGCAGTTCTCGTATTTTGATGTTTCTCAGCATTAAGTCGTGTTAGACTCAAACATCCTTAATTTTTAATTTCTCTTTTTGTACAACCCTCACTATATTTTCCACTGGCATTTGCCTGTTATTAATTTTTTTCAAGCAGGTATTGGCTTTATACCGTATTTCGCTTCAAAGCAAAGTAATATTAATGACATATCCGTCACAAGACAGTATTTTTCATGTACCGAGGGGGGAAAAGTTTCGCAGTTATCGTAAACAGTCCCTGCATTTTCACCTCTTTTTTAATAAGTTTGTAGGGGCCACCCAGTATGAGCGGTGTCAGAACAAAAGGCCCTTGCACCCTTAGGTCTTAGCCAATGACGGCGTTCGCGAATTGCTAAGTCAAGAAGGGCGTGACTGCGCGCCCTGTGTGTCGCTCTCATTGGCCGCGGAACCGGGGTGAAAAGTACCATCTGTGAATTTCTACTCTGAGCTGGGCTTCGATTTTCCCAGGAAATATTCTCGAAAATCTAACGGTACTTTTATTGAGGGTCAATTGTCCCTCTCTAAATCATCTACTTTGGCGCGGAAATTTAACTTCGAGATTCGCAGATGTTTTTAAGGAATGTTCGCCGAGTACATTGTTTAGATGGGCAATTACTCTTTTTCCTCTCCTACAACAAAGCATTTATTGCTTCGTTGTAGGGAAAGAGGATTTACCCATACGTCTCGCTTGCGGCGCAGTTTTTACAATTGCTAAATTATGGGAACGAAGGTTAGTTCGAAACAGCATCGGTTTTGACCGTTATAAAAATGTTTGATGATGCGGCTTCGAACCCCCACAGGCATATGCTTGAATTCCCCTGGATTTCACGTACACATTCACCATTATTTCATCCATATGAGCAAGTGCCTGAAGGCGTATCGCACCTCGATCGTCGAAACGGAAGAACTGGTACCCCTCATCACATCACGCACGACGCTCTCAGCATCGTCCTTGAGACGCCTCGTAACGTGACGGATGGACCAATAGCTCCTATCGTCCCATTAACCGACAAATGGAAGAGATGCGCGTCCCTTGCGCAACCCGCGTAGGCTTTTACGGTCACGTCCGATGACCACTTTCATTTATTTCGCCGTATACGGCGAGTAATTTTTCAGAAGAATTCATACGGATCGGACGACACCAGAATGAATTAATCAATCACCGCCGTTTTAGGTGCTTCTTGTACTTCGTGTATCTCTCTATTGCCCATCGAGCGATTCCTAAGAGGAGGAAAGGAGGCGGCGGAGCTGAGAAGACGTTACGGATTTGGTGAACTTTATACGGCGTGGCCCCCGAGAGATTTCGTTCAGGAATCCCGCCTGGCGAGCGCGTGAGGGGTCGTAGAAAGCGACGTTCTCAAGACCTGATGACACGGATGGTATTTCAAAAGAATACTCACCTACGAACGATTTTTTCATTTACACATGTTACACATCACGTCATTAAAGTCTAAATAGACACCTTTTTCTAGGGATTTCTAAGGGGCAAATCATCGATCAGAAAGCCAGGTTAAGTTGTACATTTTCGATCTTTTTACGAGCTATTGAATTGAAAATTCGTAAGGGTATAAAGGAAACTTCGCTAAATACTCTCGGAGGATTTCAACTAATTTGTAGTCCTTTTGAGTTCTTTTTAAGAAATTGTACAGAAGAATTAACGCGATTTTCGGTCAGCAACTGGTACATTTTTGGCCATTTTACGAGTTAATAAAATGAAAATCCATAGGAACGTAAAGGAAACCTCGCTGAAAACTCTCAGAAAGTTTCAACTCACTTGCAGCACTTTTGATTTGTTTTTAAGGAATTTTGCAGAAGAATTAACGCGATCTTCGGTAAGAAAACCAGGTAAAGTTGTACACTTTCGATATATAATGGATGAATGAATATAATGGAAACTTCGCTGAATACTCTCGGAATATTTCAACTCATTTGTGGTCCTTCAGAATTCTTTTTAAGAAATTTTACAGAAGATTTAACGAGATTTTCGTTCAGCAAACCAAGTCCATCACTTAAGGAATACTCAAGGAGGCTTTGGTAGATGAAACCTTGCTGTTCGATAGTTACAAAATCTTCTTGCCTTCGCCAAGGAGAACTTAAGATGGTAAAAATTCTGACAACAGCGTAAATCGTGAATAAGGAACGGTCTATGGAGTATTGTTTCCATTTCTATGGTTCTACGATCGTGTCAAAGTGAGGTTATAAACTACAACAAATTAAGACTCTTAATTAAACTAAGAAAAAGTACATTTAAACCCTCAACCCTCTTTTTTTAGCACCTATATCGTTCTTTTCAGATTCCCAAACATCTTTCGAACATATTTCTGTTGCTTCTATTAGTCCTATTATAATTTCTTTCGGCATGTGTATAACGATGTACAACTGGTGCCAGCAAATGTCATTTACATTCATAGCCATTGTCACCCAACATTTTACCTATAACAACACATAATTTATAACAGATTCATATGGCAAATTTAATGTTAAGCAAATAATTATAGGCTGAGCTGGCACTTCATTATTTTCACACTTAACACGAACCCCACTTCTCTGAAATGTTGTTACCATGAGTGGACCCTGGATACCTAGCGACAATATCTAATATTTGCACTCTTGGGCCACATACCACCTGTAACACTTTTTAAACAATTCCGTCAATCATTATTGATATAATATAAGTATCAGTAAATTAATGGAGAAAATTCTCCTTCTATTTCTGTATATTCCACCTACAGCACCTCCCGGATTTTTTCTTGATATGTGGGTACCGTCTGTACAAGATGTTACCCCAGGAAAGTTGGCAATTTGTTTAAATTCATTCATAAAACTTGATAATGAAAAGGGTCTTCTGGAAATTTTACGACATTCCCCATTTTTCTCCTAATGGTTCTGAAATCTTTTTTATTATTACAGACACTGTAGATTGTGAAATTCCCCTAAGATCACCGCTAACAGTCTAAAATAAATATGAAATAGTAGAACAGATACATAAAGTTCAAAAACTTGAAGAAAGCATAAGGGGCATTCCACGCCAACTCTGCAGTCGATCCCACGCGACCCTCTCAGATCTGATGCTTCCCCTTTGCTATGATGCCTATGTTGTCTACACATCCACACAACAAGAGTCCAGCTTCTTTTAGTCTGATTACCACCAGGCACCAAAGAATAGATGATAGAATACCTCCTTGGGGGCAGACTTCTGTGGGGCGTCCTTTTAATTGGTATTCATCATTTCTGGTTCCCTTGCACGCCCACAATGAGGCATACATATTTTTCTTATTTTCCTCGAGGTGTACCCTGCAATTCCGTTAGGCATCCACCTGTACCCCTAGGCACTATTCTGAACTGGAGTATTTTAACAGCCTTAAAAAGTCAATATGTTCGGGTTTGTATTTCCTGGTGAAAACTACGGCTATGGCCTTTGACGTCTTTACCATTAGCTCCACCTCCGTACACCAGTTTTGCGTTATCACGATATCTCGCGTCGTCATAATGCCCCTGAGGGTTAAGGGATGTTCCCCCTTTGCTATAATGGCTATGTTGTCTATATAACCAGCAGTCCAGCTTCTTTTAGTCTGACCACCACCAGGCACTACAGAAAAGGTGATAGAACACCTCCTTAAGTAGGGGCAGCCTTCTGTGGGGCATTCCTTTCAGTTGGTATTCATCGTTACCTGACAGTCAGTATTCTGCCTGTAATTGCAGAATAACCAGGTTGTGAAACCCCTGGTGCTGGTGTCTTTAACACGTGTAGATAGGAGAACTGATATTATACACAAGAGTAAATAGGTGTTGACCTCACAGATTGAAGCAGTAGGGGTGAGGGTGCAGGTAAGATATTCGTAAACGAGTTTCTTGCCCAATGGTCGTTGACCATTCTTCGAGAAACTAAAGAGTTCAAATATGTAAGCTTCAGCTTCGTGTGGTATAAAAATGGTATGGTTTTTGCTAGGAAAAAAGAAGAGTGTTTATCCTACAAAAATATGTAGTGTCTATCAAGTGCAATGCATTATGGGAGTAGTTAGAAAATAATTATAGCATCTGGTTAGGCATACGTGAAGATACTTCAGTAGTTAAAATATTTAATAACCATGGTAGTGATCTTAATTTAGTTCATATGAATATGCGCAACTTTTGTAAAAACTTCAATAATAACAATTTTAAAAAAGATCTTTCTACAGCAACTTTAGTCATTATTATAATTATTTAAGGGGACCAACACCACCGACATCGCCCCCTCTCCGATGTTCGCTAACAAACGACAATATTGTCTCAGCTGATCATACCAATCTCATTTTCATTACACGAGGACGAACGGATAAATAAGCGCTTAGTATGCGATTAATGGCGTATCTTCACGTATGCGGAGCATCTGTTACGAGATGTCAGATCGACGGATAGATAAAATGTAACAATGGAATGGGGCCTAAGAATGTGCCACCTTGAACTTTTACTGGTCGAACGAGCGAAATCGAAAGGGATGGGGGACGGGAATCAGAAATTCAAGTGTAATGCTTAAATTATGCTTGGTGTTGCTTGGGCAATGTTGAGATTAATTCAGTTGGAGAATTTTCTGGTAACTTTGACAGATGCAGTCCATTAACTAATATTTGTGGAAATTTTACATTTTCTTAAGTTTCCTAAAGTGGCAAGTAATGTATGTACTATACTAAACGCCAAACAAAGTTGCGCTCACGTCATCATCATTTTATCACGTCTATTTAGAGTGTTGCCAGATTTTCGGGAATCTCGAATTTTTCGCCGTTCTTATACAATTATTGAATTGCTGGTTGCATAAGCAGCAGTAATTAAAAATGTGTTGTATTAGTTTTTAAGTGAAAAATCACTTTGTTATAAAAATAATTTATAAAAAAAGGAAAAACTTGGTATTAAATTTATAGAACTAAACCGTGGTAATACATTTTAAAAGCTACAATGTAAAAATTAATAAATGATTCTTCATCTGAATCAGATTAGTCATAATACAAATAGCGAATATGTAGTAAACTTAACGAAACCGAAATTTTCATTTTTTTACATATCATCACTGTCATCACCACGATCATAATCTTCATCATCAACATCATCATCATCATCATCATCATCACTACCAATATTTATAATCAAACGACTGACTTCTTGGGGATCAAATATTCTCTCCCTCTCATACCATTTAAAAATCTCTGCCTCGGTATGTCGAATGCAATTTCTCCATATATCAGGAGTAATTGTTTGAAACGCCTCATGCCACATATTTAAGCATTCATTTTCTCTGTTACCGTCTCTCCTAATATGCCTATTATAATAGTTTTTTGCTATGCCCCAAATTAATTCAATGGGATTAAAAATACAGTGGTAAAGAGGAAGACGTAAGACTTTGTGCCAATATAATGTTTATTACTTATATATTTGTTATAGTTATATAATATTTAGTCCCATGTAAGGGAAGAGAAAGGTCCCGACACGTCGCTCCGACTTTGCAAAAGTGTCAGAACCCCCGCTGATAGAGGTAGGACCCCGCCACATCTGTCACTCCATGCCATCTTTACGTTTCGTGCCAAATGTGAAATTTCAGAAGCAAACATGGGGATGAAAGTAACATTGAGGAACTGGCGACATCGATGTTGCCAGACTTCTGCTGATATACATAAAACTCAAGCACGAAACACAAAATTGTGCTGAATTTTGTCGGCAAATTTGCGACTTTTATTTCCACTGGCAAACGGGAGCAAGGAATAAAGATGGCGGCCGTTTACGACTTTTCGTGTTCTAAGCTAATCTTTTACTAATCTGGAATTCATGTATCGTAAACAAGACGCAGCATGAGGTTAGGTGCAACAGTTTGTTGTAATTAGTGTGATAATTGATGTAATAACAATGTTATTATAAATTTTGAGAGGTAAGACTTGTGGTAAGATTGTTAAGTGTAATATCTTTCAGTATCATAGTGTTGGGTGTAGAATATAACCAAATATACGGTTGCATTATTTTGCACAAATTGAGATTTTTTCCCTCTGGAAAACTGGATTGATTTCACTTTAATTTTGTTGATCCTTGTAGTTTGTATTACAAATATTACTAGTAGTAGCATAATTAATATCAAATAAGCGATAGCGCTACCGAAAGTGCTTAATGCGCATGCGTTCCTGTCAAAATAAGGTAAACGCTAATAGCGCCCGCCGTCATGTGAAATGCAAAAACCCTCTAATGTCCCATTCAGAGGCGAAGTGTCCTGAGATCCCACCACCCCAGAACCCACCCCACGTCAAACTCGGATTGTCCTGTTCCGTGATTCGACGTCGCGCGCAGATTTTTTTTAAAACAAATTGTAAAATTTAACATCACTTATTAGTAATCTTCGGATTAACAAGAACTGTTATGTACACATTATATATATTTTCTTAGAATCTTACAATGAAAAACCTATTTAGTACCTGTTAGGCCTGGGATAACTAGATTTATAAGGGTTAGGTCTGTAACTCTGCGACTGGAAACTGGCCTGGCCCTGGGGTTGAGTCTTCTGTGCCTGTGCTATCAACTCTAGGGACCTCTGGATCGCCTCCGGGATGGGCGGCGGAGTGGGCAAATGCGCCCCTTGGGCCCTTAAGAAGCATACACAAAAATTTTTATTAAAGACAACACAGCTAAAATATTATATAAATATTTAAGTCATCCCAGAATTGCAATTGATGAAATCTATCATTTTCCAACGGCACATTTAAAACGAAGGTGAAGACAACTGCAGATTAGTCGTCCAAATGTCCACAAGGTAAAATTTACAAAAATGAATTTTTTTAACTTAGCCAAGTATAAACATCTAAAAAATAACGAAAACTCTCTTGATTCGAAAAAATGGTGAATTCGTCATTAAAATGTTTTATCCATCACTTTTCTACTACTTGTGCACATTTACCTCAAACCTGTTTACTCATCACAGCGTTAAAAATTCTTCAATCATTTACCTGAAACCCAATTCATCCGCAATATAAGTGACAGTTATGGGAGTACCATCCGGAGCTGTATAAGAATATGAACCTTGGATCACCTCCGCTTCTGTCTCCTTGTTTCCCACATTTTTCAAGTATCCTTGGGCTTGCACCTGTTGACCATCACCAGTGGAGTAGCTGCAGAAGTATGGAAAAACATTTTACTCAAACATACAGAAATTCGAGCGACATTAAATGAAATCTTGCGACTGCATAATTAAATCATTGCCAAATTTCTTGTTACACTCTTGGTATTTAAGTAGTAATAAAGTATATTAAATAATTTATTTCGTTCTGTTGACAGAAGGTATTACGTTTAAAACTTATTTCATTTCAGCGCCACCTAGCGAGTGAGGTAGTGACTCTCCTAGTTCTGTCACACTATCTCTCTCTTACATCCCACTCCTAACTTACGTCAAGCATTGATATACACGGAACACACAATTGTAGGCTTTAGGCTACTTCCATTGTACAACTTTCATTTAACACACCTTCGTAGAGTCATTTTATAAATTGATTTTGTCTTTATTCCCCTGGCAGAAGTCATTCTTTGAGTTTTAAAAATTCTGTAAGGAATCATAATGCTATTAAACGTAGAAAAATGTATGTAATACAAAAGAGTTCCTTATCAAAATTTCTGTTAAGATGGTTTCGTAATCAGAAAACGGTTTATTATTGGTTCTCGAATTGTAATTATTGTATTAAATTATAAAAATTTGTTTGAGGACGCTTTTTTAATCGGTGTTTATCATAATAAAATAAACATTTTTTGATAGTCACAATGGTCATTGTTAAATTGAAGAATTAATTTACTTATTCGTGCAGTATCAAGTTTTAATGTTGATAAATAAACAAATAGTGGATTTTTTAAATAAAATCGTTAGCTCGATTGGTCCTAGAGCAGCTTTTTTTTGAAAATTCATAAACAATTATCAGAAACACGAATATCAAAACGAAATCAAAATATATTTATTCCTCGCAATGTTATTAACGACCATATAAACAAATTAGACCATTTTACATCCTCCATTGGGGGGGAGGGGAGGATTTTTCAAATTTAAATCCCTAATGATAAATTTGGAAAATATAGGTCAGCATGAATATAATGATGCCTTATGTGACGGCAACACCGCGTTTTTTAGTTTGAAAAAAAACACTTTTCAGTCCACTCTCTTTAAAGCGATACTTTTTAAAAAAATATCATTTATTTTCACCTAAACTTTGATTTTCAACTTTACACTTTTTACAAATGGTGTATCATACTGAATTAATTTTAATTCCTCCTTCTGTAACTGATTTTAAATCTAATAACTGATGACCAAATTTTGTAATTCAGTAAAAATTTGTAATTTTGTAAACATAGATTTAAAATTTACCCCTATTTTATTGCAGCTCAGATCTAATGTACGTGCTATTAACCTACTAGGTGTAACCAAACATATCAAATTATTACTTACCTGTAGCTGAAAGAACCGTCAGCATTCTGCTCGTTAGATTCTGACACAATCGGTATTACATTTTTGTTGGTGCCACTGAATCGGTCCTGTTGGTACTGGGGTTGGTAATAATTTTGGGGAGCCGCTAAGGCTACGACGCACAATTGGGTAAGCAACCACTAAAACAAAGTAAGAATTATATAAGGAGAAACGAATGCAATCAACAGGCAATGCGTACATAGGTACTTTAAAATTCAGAAATATTGAATTGCTAAATGGACAATTTACCCTTATCGCTTACGGAGTTGATGAAGCAGTGATATCACTAAATAATAGATATATAGGATTATTCACGATTCGTACATACTACACAAAAATATCTACACAAAACATGTTATGTGTATATACACATGTTGTCTTCTGCTCACGTCTTCTTTATTTGATGGTTCAAACCATCTACTCTAACATAACCTAGATCTGTGCATTTGCTTTCAAAATGGATTTAAATGAAGAAATCATAGACGAATTTTCAGTTTTGAAAATCGTGGATTTGATATCAAGGGAAATTATTTGGTGACTCGGAATTTTAATAGTTATCAAGAATTAAGAATAGAAGATCGATTTTGAATAATAGTCGTTATTATTCCACTCCGTTATATAAATACGACCCAACCAAATTGCAAAAACGCAACTAACTTAGCTATTAAATAACCTCAAAATAACGAAAGCGCGGTATCTACCAGTGCGACATACCCGCGAAATTTTGAAAAATGGATGCACTCCGCCCCCCTTCACCCGCAAGGGGCAAAATGTATAGATGTTTTCCGTCAGAGCCAGAAAACCAAAACACTGTTTCTATCAACATGAAACACAGTTTTATCAACAAAAATGTGTAGCGAAATAATGTTTCATGTAGATGTTTTTTTGTAGTGTATACGGCAAAACATGCGCAGGAGACGCCGCTGTATAGTATAGATATGGACCTATTAGCGCTAAATTTTAAAAATATTTTCATGTTGTACAGAGTGTGCCAAGAGCCCTAAAAGTATCAAAGTTGTGTTTTTTTAAATGGAATACCCTGTATATTATTTCATTTTCGGGATTTAATATCAAACTCATGGAAAGTTTCATTAAGGTTTAATTCACCTAAACCTTATGGGTTTTTGAAATGAAGCTGAATTTTATAAGGATGCTAACTATATTTTTTAAGAATCCTTAATACGCTTGCTTGACTAGTGCGGATATTTTCCGCAATTAGGTTTTGATTTGTATGGGGATTTTCGATTACAGTGGCAATCACCACAAATTCAGTTTTAATGGGTTTTTCATACTGAAAACATCCAACAGTCTTTATTTGGGTGATTTCTGTTAGGAAGTCTTTCAGCGGAAATTCCTGATGCCCGAAAACAGTTTTGAAGACATTCATGTCGACAGAAAATCATGTCGATTCTCTTTTCTTTCGGATAAACTAACATTTTTGCCGCCACAGTAATGATCAAAGATCACAAACTAACTCCATCACTAACAGGTCGATTTGGAATTAAACACATGAATAACTGACACTAAATAATTGACAACCATAAGTAATTAATACCTTGTCAATAGGTTGATAAATGAAAAATTTCTTTAATTCAGTTTGCAAAATGAAAATGCGCATTTTACCTGAAAATGTGAAGAGTTAACAATAGGAATGTAATCTAGTATTCGATAGACATTTAAATTTGACATGTGCGGTTGACATAAAATACTGGGTGTTTCATTGAAATTAAACAATTGCCGTTTAAAGATTGTAATTATTTTGCCTCAATTTTTACACACCTTGTATAGGTTAGTAAATATTTCACGAGTGCGATATACAGGTTGTTCAATTAATAGTCTCAAGCAGTAATTTGGTTAAAAACAAGAAAGCATCAGTTGAGAATTCAAGCATTAAAACTGATACTACATTTTCACAAAATAAGAGGTATTTCAAAAACCATAAGGTTTAGGTGAATTAAACCTTAATGAAAGTTATCTTTATTTTGATATTAAAATCCGAAAATGAAATAATATACAGGGTATTCCATTTAACAACACACAAGTTTGTTAGTTTGTCACACAAAACATTTTTAGAATTTAACGCTAACAGGTTCGTATTGATCCTATGGGAAGAACTTTTTCTAAATCAATCATTTTAGGCATAAGGCTTCGTGGCGAATAACGTGAATAACCATGTATAGGCATATACGCAAAAAACTAACATCGTTCGTAAAATTTTTGTTTCCAGCTTCCAACTAAAGAAAATCACACGACAAACTCCCACAAAAACCTTTGGAATTTAAATCCCAAACTCACCAGCATCATTGGACCAAACTTCCCGTGGTAAGTAATCAACAAGTCACTAAACACAATGGGAACATATCCATCATCGGGCATTTATAGACGTCCCCACCAAGATTTTTATCAACTTTGGATGTACCTACCACACCCTACCCGAAAACTGATGCATCTCTAAGGTCAAATCCTCATTCTGAACAAACGCTTGTTGAGGATGTTAACGAAATCCATACCGAGGCAACAACGCTGAATATTTCTGTTGCGGTGCGATTTTGATTATTAATGAGAGATTTGAAATGTACAAAATAGTTAATTACGAGCTGAAGGAATAAAATCTACATCTAGAGTACTTAATTAATTATTGGGATATGCACACTGTTTTTTTTAATTACACTTATAAGTGCAAATACCATTAATTAGGTAAATAGATATCAATTTTCACCAGAGTAAGTAACTAGAGTCAAAATGGCTTACAATAGCCATCTTACATTTTTATGACAATTCCAATTCTTCCTTCCACAGGATGATGGAGACAAAAAATTAAATATGAAAATCAGGTACTCGCAGGCAATAACAATAAATCATCTGACCTTCCAAATAACCGAAAAATAATAAAACGTTCTACATGTTATACACTCCTTTTGTTGAAGTCCCATTTTAGGTGAGGTCATCGAGTATGTAAGTATGATGTACACACGAGCGATTGAAATAATAAAAACACGAAGATGCGAAGATATTTCTGTTGATATCGCATGGAAATGCCTTAAAATTCGTAATACCTAAAACTAACGATATGTATCTGGGTTCGCTTAACAATACGCTCGTCATGGTGATTAATTTTTAGTGTTATAGGGTCATTATGATATCATAGAAGTGTTTAGGGGAGATGCATATCTAATAGAATATCAAACTGACTGATCCAATATTATTATTATAAAATGCTTCAAATATATCCACTTTAGTTCATCTAACATTAAGAGATTTTAGGTATTTTTTTATTTGTGAGAAAATGCAGGTTATATCCATTGAGAAAACTAAAATAATCATCATTTAAACCTTTAAATAATCCTTTAAATGACCTATCGCTCAAGTTATTTGGTGCATTTGTTGCTAAATAAAACATTAAAGGGATTTAAATTAAATTATTAATACCTTCTGAAAAGGTAGCTCTCCATCTTTGATTTTGCGTAAAACGTAAGCTCTTGCTGTGCATAGTATGTGATAAAAATTCCAAAGTAATTCCTCGAGTAGTTTTTACACAACTGAATTTGCTTACCAAAGATTCCGTAATTTTACTACGACATTAGAATACACTTCTAACGGATCCAAATTGAAGAAGAAAAGTTATCCTTTCAACTTAAATTGCCAAATGGCCTAAAAAATCATTTTAACAACCGTAAAATGCGTTGCAAAATAACATTTTGTAGCTCATAAATATACAGAATAATTTGTTACAATCAGATTTTAATATTTCATTCCAACTAAGAATCCGTTTCGGTATCGTTAACATACCACGTAAAACCGGCGCCGTATGGGAGTCGGAACGCGGGATCGTTCCGTCTTTAGGCTAGTTCCATTGTACACCTGTTTCTGTTACGCCAGGTTTGTTACGAATTAATTTACGTGCGTTATTAGAGTCTGATCCTACCTTCTGAACCCTTACAAGATTGTACGTTCTCTTCAAATCTGGGAAGAGCTTTCCATGATTCCATGAGTTGGTGTTCTGAGCTTGAAAACGTGTTGCGAGGATCTTCCTTCTTTCTCCTCTTGTCGATAGTGAAGAGTGGCTTTCGAGGATACTTTTCGAAACCAATTTATGAGCGCCATTTTGTCTCAGATGGATGGGAAAACCTCAAAATTTTTAAAAGCAATAAATACCTCTGAATTGTAAATGCTTTGACTTGTCAACAAGTAGATTACAACTATCACTTAAGTGACGAACTCAGACAGCATCAGCAGGGTCGCCCTTACAAGGGCTGACCCAGGAATTTCAGAAGTGGTTCATTCGGACAAGACAGAGGTCTAACGTTGCTCATCCCATGGACGAAATTAACCGCATGACCAACAAGGCGTCCTTTTGGGTTCTATGGACTCTAAACACTTCCTTTACTACCCCTTAGGATTTTAACGGAGTCCCTAATTAAAGCACAACTCATTAACCTCAATCTCAACGTGATTGAATCGCTTCAGAAGCCAAACTCCTGACGTCTTACCAGGTTACCAAGAAAAATACTATGTCAAGATGGTAACATTTCCTTAAAAGTCCCTATCTTTGGACCAATCAACGATCTGTGGCTTTCCTCTCACCAATAGGGAGTGTCGTGGCACACGACCCGGAAGCATTTTGGACCCGGAAGTTTCTTGGCGATCGGGAAAAAATTCTTTGTGACTGGTTTCGCTTAATTAGTGAATCCAACAATAAACAAACCTGTTAAAAACCTATTAAGATAGATTTCTTTGTTTTTCAGGGTTCTAATTTACAAGTTAGGTGTATTATCTTATTATCTAACTACAGTGCAAAATTGACAAAAATCGGATCAGTTGGAAGTTAGAAGTTAATGAAGATTTCTTGAATTTGGTTATTACTAAGCTATAATTCATTTTAAATTTTATTGGCATTAGAAAAGCTGTGAACAAAGAGAACCGTAACACCTTTAAATTTGCAATTACATTAGTCACGTAATAACATATATGTAAAGGTAGAATAATTCCAAAGGGTCCAAATTAAAGAAGAAAAGTTTTAAATCAATTTAAATTGTTAAATAACCTAAAGTTTCATTTCAACAATAGTAAAATAGTCGCATTTCTTAAATTATGATTGAATAGAATTACTTTGTTGTATTGACATATATAATATTTTTTATTAAAAAAGCGTGGCATTTGTGCACAAATTTAAAAAGTTTTCCTACGACCCTTTAAGAAGAAGTTAATTTTTTTATCAAAAAATTCCACACGGCTTTGTTAATAAAAATTTAGAAACAAAAGAACCGCCATTTTGAAGTTCAAGACTTGAAGTGTTGCTGTAAAAAGATTTCAAAGAATTTCCTTTGAAGATAACCCCTTGGCAAGGCATAGATTATGCGGCCGAATAACGACGCCGTGTTTTTGTGCGTTGTTCGTTCCGTCTCTGTCTTACACTTATGGTACAAAGTTCTTTCCTTTTCTTTCTCACGGGTTGCATTCCCACTCTGTATCATCATAAGAGAATGAGAGAAATTAAAACTAATGTGCTAGAGAAAGAGGGAGGGAGGAGAAAGAGAGAGAAAGAAAACAAACGACGCGAACGAACAAGTCATCTTGTCGTCTTTCACAATTGCTTATGCACTCAAACTACAACTAGAAGTCTATAAATTCAACCAGTACCCACATCTGAAAGGGGCCTTAGTGTTCGTCGTCTTGGGGTCGCAGATTCAAGATCCCAGACCTGCCTGTACATGAGGTAAAAAGGTCACTAAAGGCATGACTATTAGGATCAGGTAGAGGATAAGCATAAGCGTGAATGAAAAGGGAAATTTTGTACACTAGACAAGAGTAGCCTTTTTTATATCTAAGAGTAAAATATGTCGTCCTGTAAGCTGCCTACAAGTAACATCGATCTACTGCACTCAAAATGTTCCATCTCTAAGGCCTTCCATCTGTATATGGTGATCCTTGTAAGAGGACGTGTCCAACTTCGTGTAAATCACTTAAGAAAAAGCGAAAACCATAAAAAATATTAAATTTATTATTTTTCAAATATTGTTGCAACAGAAATTAAAAAGTAGACATATTTAGATTTACAAAGTGTAGTTTATCCTGCTTATCAAGATTTGACCTTATATTAAAATTAAAAAAAAGTACCGTTTTTAAAACAAGAGGAGTTGAGCTTAAAGCCTAATTACAATCGCATTTATTGTAGAGATTCACGCTTGCCGTGGTACAAAACTCAACAAAATCGGACCGTCAGGTTTATTGATGAGCAAAGATTTTGAATCTAATTTGCCACCATTCCATTCTATATGAAACTTCCGCACGATCTGCAAACAAAGAAAAAACATTGTCTACATGCGCATTCAACGGTGATCAAAATGATACAATGTTACAATTGGATCGTTTGTGAAAAAATTCAATCTGAGTTTGTATTTACTTTTAGCAAGAATATTAGCATGTTTTGTTCAGCCAACCTCCTGGCGATACAAGATCTTGGTCCATGGCCGAAAGGTAGCACCAGAAACGGATGGGACTGATGATATAGGGAATGATTCTTTAGCCATCTTTCTGGTACAAACTCATCCGGCGAGGGAAAGTAGGCTTCGAGGCGACACGAAATTTGATTTTGCGTCACCACAACTGTCTGAAATTAAATATTTTCATTACAACAATCGTCTTCGGTATTATTACGTTTACCCCTGGAGGTACAGAGTATCCTGAAAATTCAGCGGCGTTCTGCAGCACCCTTCCTATACCGACCGATACAGGCCTTAACCTGAGAGATTCCTTTAGCACAGCTTTTGCATATGAAGCCTCTTTTAGAACTTCGTCGTTTATGGGACTGTGAGTAAAAGGTAGTAACCTGCTAGCCTCCCGGTATAATTCATTCTGAGCATCTGGGTTTATCGCTATGTTATACAATAAAAAACTAGTAGTGTAAGTGGTCTAAAATTGTTATACGCCTTAAATAGAAGTCTTAAATTTTGAATTATCAGCTTACAGTGTCGATTCCTGCTAATAAAAAATCGCAGATGATGCCTATAATGTCTTTGAAGTCGAGTTCGGGGGAAGACAAGTAATTTTCTAATAGGGTCGAAGCTCTACTGGTGTCTCTTTCGTAGAAAAACGACATTTTCAATGATAATAGGTCGATAGCTACCCTACAAGCATACATACACATATACAAGCATACATACTATTATACGTTCAATCTACACCATAATTGAAAGCATTGTTGGAACAATCGAAGCAAGTTTAACGACACTAACATATTTTTTCAGTAAACCAGAAAAAGATTAAATTACCAAAATATTAATTACCCACATTATTAACCAATTCTAACCACCCCATCTTACTCTTCCATATACTCCTGTGATTTCCTAAGCTGCCTATACAGGGGCGTCTCGAATTTTCTCCACAGCTGCGGACCGTTATCCGTCTTAAGTATACACGAGTTAGTAACCAAGGCAGCCTTAATTAATCTCGACGATCTGGAATGTTTCTTGCGTTCGTGAGGGGCGAAACTGTTCAAGCGTATGTCGAGGGATGCATAACCTGTCACTGAAAGTTTCAATAATTTCTTCTGAAATGTGTAAAATTAAAAAGAAATGTTTACGATACAAATGGGATTTGAATGCAGAATGTTTTCGTCGGCTTTGTGCTCCATTCAGACTCAATTAAAGAGTCCATAAAAAATACCACTAAATGAAATTGACGAACCCAGCTGATATATCGAATCTAATCAAAAATTGTACCTTAAAGTTTTTGTAAAACTGCACAGGTAAGAGTATTTTATATTAAACATTTTGCCAAATGTTTAATGGACATTAATTTTAGGAGTTCAAATGACAAATAACAGCGTGCACGTATCTTATACTGCAGTATGCGATACTACTCATAAAATTAATTTCAGACTTGTAGAAATGCATATAATTTTAAGCTGCTTTTGTTGTTTTTAAGCTTTTCTCTGAAAAGCTCTGACAACAAGAGCTTCATCTTAAAATATGACTCGCTTCTTATAAGTGTCGCATCTTAGTTCTTTTCTAGAATACAGTACTGCCCGATCAGAGAGCCTATTACAAGCATATATGAATCCTAGATTCTAGTACAATCTAGGTAACAATTATTGTCTATATGTTTCTGCTACTACATAATAACAAGATTTATCCTTAGAATAAGCTGGTAACTATCGTTCAAGCTTTTTTGAACATCTTCTATTGAATTTGAAAGGAGTATAAACTGATGTGAATACAAAAAGGCTATGTTGCTATCATTATACCGAACTAGCACAAGCCACTTGTACTATGATATTCATTATAAATATTTAACATCCTGCATTTTACATGCAAAACTTTTAGCTCTAAAATCTACTAACATACATTCTAAAAATAACCTTGATAATTCTGGAAGATAATCCACTTCAGGACTCCTTCTGACTTCGTCTATCATAGACAACCATTCCTGTACGATCTCATCGGTACCTTTAATAAATTTCTTTACCGATTGAGGACTGCTTAAGCTTTTCTGGAACGCACTTCGTATCCTGAACCACTCAGGCCCATTTCTGAAATACCAGGCGTTATGACTGATAGTTACTTATGTAGAATTCCTTACGTAGGTAAAAGCCCTCCAGAATTGTACACGTTTGGCCTATCCAAGCGATACTTTTCCAGCGCAAGGTGACTTCTTCTCTGCGGGTATTTACCTTCGAACCTGAACAAAGATTCAATGTCCCTGGGATCGAACAGCCAAACAATATTAACACCAGGCACAATGTGTTCTTTGACGATAGGTCCGAACTTTTTATACTTCTTCAATCCATTATGGTGTAAAGTATCGAACTGGTAATTACCTAGCAAATAGGAATAACGATGTTCCAGAGAATAATAAACCTAAAATAATAATAAACCTACCGAAGACTGGAGAATATTGATACAAAGTCCCAACGCCGGGTAGTGAAAGCGGACCGGGAATACTGGCGAAGGTTTTCAGACTTCGTTTCACTCTATGTAATAATTTGTAGATAGTTTTATTTCTAGATTTGAAACAAATCTTTGTAAGAAAATACATAATAACGAAAATTTCGACCTAACCTAAAAAAATGATCCGACGTTATCTTAATTTTAGGCTGACAGGCAACCAATACCATCATCAAGGTAATATCACGTGACTAAACCGGTTAGCACAGAACATCGAAATTATTATAGGTACAAATCCCATAGACATATTAAAAAATGTCAATGTCTACTCTTATGTCTTTGGTTCATGGTGGCCATAGTTAAATAAGTACTGTACTTTTCTATGGTGGTGGCCTATGGCTTGTTTATGTTTGTTTACCTTTACTCGTAGACACCTAACCTAAAATTGGGGCAACTTTATAAGCGAGTTTGATTAATAATAGCGTGAATTATCAACGGTTAACTAATCCAATTAAACGCAAAGACACGAATTTCTTCAAAATGAGTATAATGATGTACCTACTACGCACTATGAGGACCTCTCCCTTCTCGCCAGCCCAAGCAGCGTCACTCAAGGGTACCCATTGAAACCTTACACTATCTCAAATGAATAATTTTGTTTTCCAGAAGCTTTCTCGAGACAATCCTCTTCTAACGAAAAAGACAGCAAACGCCTGAAGGAGTTCAGAGAGAAGCTCCGAGAGAAGACGCCCATCGGCAAACTGGATGAGCTAAGCAAACACCCATACGAAGAGAAGGAACCCTTGGAGCCCTGGCCAAACAACACGAATCCGAACACGGGGGAGATAGGGGGTCCTCGAGGGCCCGAACCGACTAGGTATGGGGATTGGGAACGAAAGGGTCGGGTCACTGATTTCTAGAAAAGTGTTTGATAGATAATGTGTATATAAATTAGTTGTATTGATTTAATAAATGCGAAAAGTCAGTAATTGCCTCATTTTTTTAGAAATTCCAGGATTTGGTGAGCACGTTTCAAATTAACCTCCCTGCAATTTAGTAACTTTTATTTTGAAACCGTTTGGGTTGGCTAAATCAATGACGCAAGCGCTGTAGAAATACTAGAAACTGCTAGAAACACGTTCGTGGTGTGGTGTCGATTTTATTAAAACTTCAGAGGCGTTTTTGCACATTTACCACAACAGATATAAAAGTAAGGTAAGTAATCCTTTATTATTGCCTGTACCCCACGTAAAAGATGTTACATTTCGTAATTTCAATTTTGTTTCCTGGTAACTTGCCGGTCTCCATGTGCTCCTGAAATAATCGGTAATTCTATTTAAAGATGGTTTAAGCATTTTAATTAGAGAAGTTGGCGTATCGGAATTCAGTATTTCTGTTTTGGTATTAAAGAAAAATGATAAGGGGTGTGATACAATTGGAATTTGTAATATTCTATTAGGGATTTTAGGTTATAAATCGAGCCGCCATTGCCAAGTAAATTCGTGTACATGTCCAAAGTCCTACATATTATCTCGAAAAAATAAGTTCAACTACATTTCATCGCCACAAATCTATAAATGCAGTGTAGTGGTAGTAGTTAGTAGTGAACTTGCAATGTACAGTTACTTTTCGTGACATGTCTTCCAAGAAAAGTTAGTGACCACATTTTCAACTGCTCTTACATCTACGGTTACAAGAACTAATTCTTCTATATTCATATTGTCGCCAGTTTATCCAAAGGTAATAGGGTTCATGTAGCGCTCTGAAAAGCCTGAAATTATTATTGTTGTATTGGTCACAATGGTGACAATGACGTGATTTTCTAAGACTTACTAAATTTAAAGTGGACAGAGTAAAGGCGCTTGTAGAATTACTAAGGGATATTTCATGTAAACAGGCTTATCCCTTTCATATCTGCCAAAATCATACATTTAACTAGGTAAGGGAAAAAATAGTTAAATCATTAGCAAATATTAAGTATCGATGACAAATATTCAATGCTCTTTTCAGTACAAAAGAAATGTCAATTAAGTGAAAGGAAAGAAATGAAGAACGAAAACAGTAGTATTTGAGGGTTTAAGAATTAATTGAGATTATAAGTAGTTAAATATTTGCCTTACAATTAGATGAATTCTCGGAAAGTTAAATATGATTAGGAAGAAATATGAAATACAATATGCAGTGTATTATTTAATATACCTTGATAAAAGTATTAATTATAAAAGAAATGGTTTATTATAATTGCCATATTTAAAATTTCAGCATGACTTCAAAATTTGCTAGTTATGTGACATCAGAGGCTGTTTCTGTATACCTGAATTCCCCTAAGAAAATGGATTTTGTTCAATCATACTAACTAAAATTGAAGTATGCTATGTGCAATTTAAAAAACAGATTCTGTAATTTAGTATAGACATATACAGTTCCTACAAAACAAATCTAGTATCACATGACATAGTGACATCGTATGTGTACCGACTGTAACAGGACGTAGGCAAACCACTGTTATATGCAGATTCAAATTCGCATCTTTATTTCAGTTGGCAGTAGTGAGCGATATTATCGGCCGTTTATATGATGGAGCGAATTGTGCATCTGAATGGTTGTTTACATTACAGTTTGTGGTTTTACACTATAGTTTGCATTAAATACAATTGTAAAGACTGACTGTTCAGTCTATGAACTGTCTTTTTGAGAACGTAATTATGCATGAATATGTGTATATTTAATGTACTAAAAATGTAAGGGGAGGTCATTGACATTAAGCCAATTAGATTTCATTTATTTTTGCAAACCTCGGCAATGGTGTAAGCCTCTCCATGAATGAAGTCATATCAGATTTGTTTAGAATGAATTGTAGAGGCATACCCATTAAAAATAAATGTCCTTTGTTTACTGCGGCTACAACAAAGTTTGTTGCTCATTCACTAGTGGCGCTGATGTATCAATTTTGGCACAGCGTATATACAAACTTCAGTTCTTTAGTTACAAAAGTATCAGTGGTCAAGCTGTGAAGTGCTCAATACTCAATCTAATCTCGGAATTGGATACCACACATACCTATATTTTTTTCATCTCTTAAATTATATAAAGCAATGTACATTTGGAGAAAAAAATTGTTTTATGTTTAAAAAAATAACTAAAAGATTTATTAGTGTGAGGGCTTGATCCTGGGATCATTAGACTGATAATCGAGCTCATTACCACTGGACCAGCTGTGCATTTACACCTACGTATACCTACCTAATGACACCTGCTCACCTAACGAACTGAACTTTGGTTATAAGAAACTCCCAAAATTGATACATCAGCGTCACTAGTGACTGTGTAACAAACTTTGTTTACATTCTGTAGGAGGGACATTTCCCCATTAAACATTAAATGTTATCCCATCTAGAGGAAATGTCTTTTAAGGCCTTATCATACCAATTAACTTTGAATACCATTTTCTAAGGGTTAAATAACAAATTTTGTAATGCTGTTTAAAAATTTATGAACATGTAATTTCACTAACGGCTGTGGCTGTATTTAGGCGTTTTAGCACACTTCAAACCTTCTGTTTAACTTGTTTTAATTTATTAATTTAAATTCATGAAAGTATCTAAACAACTTATTTGCAGGTATTACCTGTATATGTAGCTATATAGTGAGAATGTTTGTGACAAAATATTTTTTATGCAAGCACTCTTGACTTGGAATAATTTGAATTTTTAGTAAGATACTTCTCGTTTCCCTTTCACATCAAACGGTCTAGTTAACTAGTAACTGAAAACAAAAGCATTCGCTAATCCAGTTGAATTTCAAATTGCCAATTGTCATTTTCATTCATTACCCATCACCCGAGTCAAACCATTGATAAAATTTGTATGTAAAATAGTTCGTATCTCCCTGAATTACCTGATACAGTGTGACTTAACTCATTGATTTCCAGATGTATCGTTTACCGAACGTTGTCCGTCACTTGGCGCTCCGAAAGGCCCACCAGGCCAATCAGGTCCAACGTTGGTATGCGAAGGACGTCAGGTTCGGTCCAGAGGTCCGAGCCCTCATGCTTCAAGGAGTGGATATCCTCGCTGATGCCGTCGCTGTTACAATGGGCCCAAAGGTTTTAACAGTCTTCTTAATTTATTTATTCACATATTTCACATGTTTACCCCAATGTGGCATAATGTTTTCTACCATTTATTACAGTGTGTCTTCTTACAGTTATGCCTTCAATTGTAGTATTATTTCTTAAAAGGTAGGAATTGAGTTAAGGAAATTTCATTGTTTCTAGGGTCGTAACGTTATCATTGAACAGTCCTGGGGTTCGCCGAAGATCACCAAAGATGGAGTGACTGTCGCTAAGGGTATTGAGCTGAAGGATAAATTTCAGAATGTTGGTGCAAAGCTAGTGCAAGACGTAGCCAATAATACCAATGAGGAAGCTGGCGATGGGACGACCACCGCCACCGTATTGGCCAGGTCAATCGCCAAGGAGGGATTTGATAATTTGGGAAAGGGGGCTAATCCTGTTGAAATCAGGAAAGGTTAGTTGAAATAGTCATTGTCATGCAGTTTCAATTCCATCAATTTTTTTGGTGAAGATTTACATACAAATTATTTATTTTGCATTACAATTTTTACAGACATGTAAATACCTGCTTATTCGTCTGATTTATAGGTAAATTTGAATGTCATTTTTAATTCAAGAAACATTTGTTGCCCTACTTTTGTCAATCTATTCTCTATATTTCCGTTACTTCAAAATTTATAGTACTAACCTAACATTATTTCTGATGTTTACAATTCATTTTAAGTTCTAAAGGTATGACCTTGTGCTCCAGTGGCAGTAAATAATGTTATTGTATTTTTATTTCTATTACATAATTCCAATTATCAGTTCAAAAATAGTTATTCACGCTAATTTGTAGGTATTATGATGGCAGTAGAGAAAATCACCGAAACACTAAAAACACTATCTAAACCAGTCACGACCCCTGAAGAGATATCACAGGTAGCTACCATATCCGCCAACGGTGATCACTCCGTTGGTAAACTTATTGCTGATGCTATGAAAAGGGTAGGAAGGGAAGGTGTGATCACCGTGAAAGATGGCAAAACTTTAAATGATGAACTAGAGGTGATTGAGGGTATGAAGTTCGACAGAGGGTACATTTCGCCATACTTTGTCAACACAACAAAAGGTAAGTTATGGGTTGATCGATTAACAATTTGATTCAAAGGAAAGACATGAAGACGACAAAAAACACTAATGATTTTCTACCTAGAAGTTCTTGTTTTGTCTTTTGATTCGGAAATATCTTAACATGCATAAGAATTAATCAATGTTTTGCGGCTATAAACAAAATTAACCATTATGATGCTGAGGGAGTATTCCCCCAGATCTATTATTTTGTATAAATTTCTAAACTATGGGATGACTAATGTTATTTGGACCTTTTAGGAGCAAAAGTCGAATACCAAGATGCTCTGTTGTTACTAAGCGAGAAAAAAATTTCCTCTGTTCAGAGTATCGTGCCAGCTTTGGAACTTGCTAATTCTCAAAGAAAGCCACTGATTATTATTGCTGAAGATGTGGACGGAGAAGCTCTTACCACGCTTGTCGTCAACAGGTAACGCATATTGTCTTTAATGTTTCGACATTTGATTTTTGAGTGGACAAAGCAGCAGAAATGTTGCAGTGTATAGGCAAATTGGTATACAAGCCTAGGAAATTTACAGATACAACAGTAAAATTCGTTAAAATCCTAGAGTTCAAATATGAACTAAGACAAAATAGGATGTATTTATTTTGATTATTATTGTTCGATCATTTGTTCAGGTTCAGGTTTGATCAGGATACTTGCAGTTCCGCTCATATTACAATATTATCTAATAACCTTACGTTAGCTAAACGAAATGCTACACTTAAATTTTTTACACTCTTGACTATTATTGTAAAAGTATACTTAGATACCAATCCCAATATTGCAACAAATCAACTGATTGTGTGTATATAAGATTCTTCACATAGGTTGAGATTTACAGAAACAGTGGCTAATAATCCACTTTCCTGTTAAATTTACAAAATAATTATATTGCTATTAAATAAATCAACACATAGTTAATCTTTGTTCTTGAATGACATGTAACCTTTAAATTTATTTTTCCTAGACTGCGTATTGGCCTACAAGTAGCCGCCGTGAAGGCCCCTGGTTTCGGAGACAACCGCAAGGCCACTCTCCAGGACATGGCGATCGCCACCGGAGGCATAGTCTTTGGCGACGACGCGAACATAGTCAAGCTCGAAGATGTAAAGCCGTCGGATCTCGGGCAAATAGGCGAGATCGTCATCACGAAGGACGACACCCTCATCTTGAAGGGCAAAGGGAAGAAGGACGACATCGACAGAAGGGTGGATCAAATCAGGGACCAGATCGAGAACACGACTTCCGAGTACGAGAAGGAGAAGTTACAGGAGAGGTTGGCCCGACTGGCATCCGGGGTGGCGGTTCTGAAAGTCGGAGGGAGTAGCGAAGTGGAGGTGAACGAGAAGAAGGACAGGGTCACTGACGCGTTGAATGCCACCAGGGCTGCAGTGGAGGAGGGGATAGTGCCCGGGGGCGGTATAGCTCTGTTGAGGTGCGCCGGTTCCCTAGAAACTGTCACCGCTCTTAACAACGACCAGGCTATAGGTAAATACTCTTAAGCTTGCCACAAAAGCGCAATTAAAATAAAATAAGTTACCCTCAAAGTACCAAAAAAATTACGTGGAATACTATTGGCTTCATTCATTTTTGAATATTGTTTTTGGAATAAACGAGCACCATAAATAGATTTGTATTATGCCATGAACAGAGCAAACTCGGTAGTGGTAAATCTTATATTTACTATAAATAGGTGCGAAAATGCAAATATGGATATTTATGATTGATGATATGATGTATTTAATGACAAATACTCATAATTCACTAAGCAGTTACTTGTCTCTATTAAGAACATCGATCAATAATATTTTCTCCTTACTTAAATTATGAAAGCTGTACATAACAAATTCATAAACATTTTTTTTCTGTCAGTGCACCAATATGTGATGACTTATCACAATAGTCCTTTCAGAATTATACAAATATAGACGTTATATTGACACTACTAATTTAATAACCGGTTAACGCCAAATTGTCTTGGTTGTTAATACTTGTGTATCGAACAAACTATAATTATATTTGATTAGATTTATCACTAAATTCCTTTATTCTCTTTTTAAACTTTACATTTTTATTTTTGACAATACTTTTATGAGTTTTTAATTTTTTTTTTGATAGTGTACATTTTTCAGATGAAACGTGTATAAAAAGCAATTAATAATAATAATAATCGTCTTTATTGGTACCACATTTACAATGTAGGTTACAATTGTGGGGGCGAGGTCAGCTCAAGCTATTCACAATTAACCCCCATGAAATTTATATAATAAGGAAAGTAACATGATATTTACATAAAAGAGTTATTTAAACGAAAATTGAATGTTCATACAAGAAAAAATATAATTTTAGGTTTAGAGTATATAACAAGCTCGAATTAGAGATATCTAGTGTAGAATAGATATAGATCGATAAATTAACTTACATCCTTTCAAACTTATACTGACAGTTATATTACTAAGCTCCTTGCATGGATTTATTGTGAGAATTAATGAGGTATAATGAACTTTAAGATACTGTAGTGATTTCTTTTTCAAGTCGGTGGGTATCGAATTGAAAATTGTAGCAGCATTGTATGAAAAACTTTTTTGGAAACTTGCATGCCATTGATATCAGTATGCCTAATATTTAGTTCATGTTTATCCCCTCTGAATATCAATTTTTCTTTGAGATCTGGGGGGGGGGGGGTAGATGTGAATAGGATTCGAAAAATGGTGGTGCTCATCTGGAATTTAAAAAGGTTGTCTAAAACTTAGGCCGTTTTAGCTCATTAATTTTGACTGATACTCTATTGTATTTCCGTAGTTTGTAAATAAATCTGCAGCAGTAATTTTGTTACGCAGTTAAGAACGAATCGATTCCTTTATAACTGTCTAAGAACTAAGTACGACGTTTTTGTCAATATTGCAATATGTTCTTCAAACCTAAGCCTGCAACCCAAAATGGTACCTAAAATTTTTTTACTAGCAAGTAACTTTAGAGGTGTATCACAATCATAAGCCTTAATGCTTTTGATTTTGAGTTATGACCTAGAAGGAAGTGGCCAAATATCATACTACATTTTTCTGGATTTAATTTAAGGTTACGCGCGTGCGAGTATGATTGTATAGATAATAGATCTTGGTTGATATAGTCTTCAGTAGATCTAAACATTTCAGGAGTGTAAGGGTAGTATAACTGGGTATCATCAGCAAAGAAGTGTAATTTGCATTGATGAACAAACTTTGTCGTGTCTGCCACATAGATGAGGTAGAGTCGTGGCCCAAAAACACATGTTTGTATAATACCGTCATCATTATGCATTACCAATTAATAGCACCCTGTTAGCTGTTAGGAATAATCATTCTAAGTTGTGAAGGAAACTTATTCTCCCATTTTTCTTTATTTTTACTAGGCAGAGTCCAGTACAATTTGATTGTTTATGTCGTAATTGTTTTACTGTTGTAGATATAGTATTTGTCATAGTAAATTATTTTTCGTCTACTTTTAGGTATCGAAATCGTAAGGAAAGCCCTTAAGGTTCCTTGCATGCAAATAGCTAAAAATGCCGGCGTTGATGCCGCTGCCGTCGTAGCCAAAGTCGAGCAACATGAAGGTGATTATGGCTATGATGCTCTTAGTGGAGAATATGGAAAGTTGTTTGAAAAAGGGATAATTGATCCTACCAAGGTAAGTACTACCAGTTTTTATTTATGTATAACCTTAGTAACACTGTCCATTAGTAATTGAGTAATGAAACGTTATACACTCCACTAAGAAATAATGATATAACATTATCAGCATAGCAGATGAGTATGAAGTTGTCATAAAAAATCAACACAAAAATATTTCAATAGATTCTTTATTTTTTCTCTAAAGTGAGACGAGGTATTTATGTTAATAGTTTCAAGACCTTATCTCGTTTTTGTCACCAAATTTAAATTCTTTTAAGGGCATTGTAAGGACCTTGCTAGATAAGCTATTTAATGTCGTTACGCCATCTGATTATTTTTTTTTTTGAGATAGTGAATGCATGCATGATGTTTTAATAATAGAAGGTCACACAAAATCTGTTTTATTATAATATATAAAGTTCATACCAATCTTTTTTGCCATTATTAACAAAATTTGAAACATGTAATGTAAATGTAAAGATTTTTATTAAATGTTACAAGAACAAATTTTTAGTTTGCCCAAGTATGGAGTTAATTAAAGTTGTATATGTTTCTATAAAAAAATGTTTTCCTCGGTAGGCTTATATTTCTCATTTTAGGTTGTAAGGACAGCAATCGTGGACGCGTCCGGAGTAGCCTCCCTCCTGACCACAGCGGAAGCAGTGATCACAGAGATCCCTAAGGAAGAGCCACCAATACCTACCGGAATGGGCGGCGGTATGGGAGGAATGGGAGGGATGGGCGGCATGATGTAAAACTGGCCCGTCTCACGTCATCATCTCAAATAAGACTAATTACCCAGTGATTGTGTTCGCGGCCAAAAACCGGACAGTATCTGCCAAGAATATTCCATTACCTGTCTCTGGCAGAGGTAACTGCACGCTATGGGCGAATCATTAGGAAAATTCTTTTTGATATCTGATCATTGTCGTTTGGATTCGTGTTTTTTGGTTGTTATTTGTGTAAGAAACACGGATTTGTGTATGGAAATTTTTGGAGTCTCAACCAGTGATCAGGAGTGATTTCCCCCCTTTCCCACTTTTGTACTTTTCGTTATATTATACAATTAGGAAATCACTTTTCATCATTTATTGATCGCATTTAGGTTCTTTTTGTTTAAGTCTCGGAGTTGTATGTAGTTTTTTAAAGACTTTAAATATATTGTTATAAATATAATGTTCTTTTGTAGAATTATTTGGGTTTTTCTCGCACTGTTGACAAAACTCTGATGTGTGTGTGTCCAAGATGATTTATATTTCGAAATGGAACGTAGATTGGTTTTTAGGTCTTCTTGAAAAGCAGTCGTAGCAAAAACGTCTACCTTATGCTCAATTTTTTAAACAATTATATTGCGAGAAGCCATGTTTCCAAATGTTCAAGCCTAAATATGGAAGTGTAGGTAATTTCATAAAAGACCGAAGTTTGTTGTGACCCATCAAAATAATACCACATACCTTACGAAACTTAAGTAAACTGACGGAAAATAACCTACTTGTAAACAAATATAAATTAAGGAAGGAATTGATTAATGCTCTTGACACTCTAATTCAAATATATGGCTGGATGCTAGACGATGTCGGTCTAGTCGTTTCTGAGATGTCTTTAAATGTCTAAATACTATGTGCAACTAGTTAAACACTACATGCACAATTTTAGGGCTGTTGTACTGTATATTTTTTAATTATTCGTAATGAGTAATTAAGAAAAGTACTTTAACTCGCGTCAAATTAAAAATTTTAAAAATAGGTGTGAATATACCAAACGCAAATATTTTAACGAGTGTGTAATTTTACCTTTGTACCTACAAGCTAAATAGTGACACAAATGTTCGTGTTACTTCCCCGATATTTTGGGAAAAATATATACCGTTTTTGATGAAGAAATTGACTATGATTAAGTCTATGATTGACTATAATAAGTAACTGGTTAAGATGTCATTTTAAAGTTTTCTAAATGACTGGATAATTGCTTACTAAATTCCATTTGCTTTCAATAAATCAATTAGTAATTGTTAAAATTTCAATTTTGTTCCAATCCAACAGGCATTTGGATTTGTATGTATAAAGCATGTTTTTGACAGCTTGTTTGGAATAACCTCAACAATTATATGTTTGTAGCAAGAAAAAAATTGTTACGCACAGGTTTGTTGAAATATTTGTAAGTTGTCACACGTTCACTTCAGTTATTATTTAAATATTCAATAATCTGTTTGATGTAACTTTTAGTGCTTTTCGTTCTTAACTTTATTATATGCAAAGATGGAAGGATTCGAAAGAACTCTATAACTTTAATGATGCCACATTCTTGACCCCAAATGATTATATCCTCTTGTAAACATAAAATTAATTTACGTGATAAGCAATAATTTATTGAGCAACTTTGCTACATCAATCAAGATAGCGTCCATTTTAGTTCCCAACGAACTTGTTAGAAAAGAAAAACAAAAAATTGCTATAAAACATTTTTTGCAACGGATATTCAAAATTAATAGGAAAAAAATTGTTGAATTATAAGGAAAGAACCTTGTTTGCAGTTACTTGTCCTTTGGACAATAAAATTTGTCAAATTTTATTTCTATAAGTGATGCAAAAAACTTTTATTGTGATGCAACCATTTAAGTTACATTAACATGTAAACACAAAGGTATGAAAACATTTGTAATAATGCGAGCATGTAAAAGAATTCTATTCCTTGTTGGAATACAAAAATGTATCTTCAAATTGTTAAACACATTTAAAAGGTTTGTCACGATGTTCAAAAGTTTTGTTACTTGTATAAGTATACAAGTGTCTTCAAATAATAGGCAGAAAAAAGATTATTAGAATATTTTAAAGGCTTGTTACCTGTATGAATTCGGATCTGGATCCTATATGAGTAGGAAAACGGGGTATGAATATAAATACAAAATAGAAATATTCATAAGCATCTTTTCAAAAGAGAAGGGTGAGTGAGGCTTTTTGCAATACGAACGTACAAGAGGAATTTTTACTTTGTAATATAGTTATAATAATTATGAAGAATTAGATTTATAAATAAAACTAAACGTTATTAGGTATTATGCATTCTTTGAAAACACCTAAGCTTAAACCGACTTTGTCTATACTATCCCATCATGTGAATAATCGTAGAATTTTCTATAACAGTATTCGTCTTTTAAAATGAGGTTCTTTTCAAAATTTTGTTAATATTCAGCGTCTACATGTTGGCATCCCTGCCGTTTGACATGAGCATAGGGTATTGTTCTAGATCGGAAACTAATGTTGGAAAAGGCGACGCGGCGAGCGCCCTCCTTGAAATGTGGTTCGAAACAAATTTCTTCTTCCACCCCCCCTCGCCCCCTCCTGATACCAACAACCTCACCGCACGGTAATAAAACTACATATATAACAGAAATTATTATATTTTCCTAAAATTGACATTAACAGATGAATTCAATGCATAAATTACACAACACAATATTAATACATGACTGAACAATTGTGGAAATATTTGAGTGGAATGATATACATCAATTACATTGCTAACAAAAAGATCTACATTAATAAACTTAAACTAACTGATATGTATTCTATACAAAAATTAATTATGTGAAATATTTATACACATATGATACAAAAGAGAAGGAAATAAAGCGTGTGGGTGCTCAACTAAACAATGTCCCTCAGACTTTCGTGTTTAAAAATATAAAATTTACTCACTTTGTCAATGAAATTTTATGATAAGTTTTAAAATCAGTTTAAACGTTTACAAACGTTTTAACAAAGAGGAAAACTAAATAAATAAAGAATTTAAAAATTTCATTGTCCGGCAAAGACCACGAGGAGGTGTGAGTAAACTTTGCCAGGATGGGAAATGTGACTAGTGTATTGTAGTTAGTAGAGAAGACTGTTTGTAGAGTTAAAATAATAGATATTTAATACAAACTCTGTCTTCTCTGTTGGCACTCCAGAATTTTTTTGTCTTGATCTGGGATGTTTATCTCTAGGCAAATAGACAAACAGATAACTAATAGAAATAAACATTTAACATTTATAGAAGTTGTTAAATATTTGCAAATAACCTAAGCCTGGAAACTAATTTATGAACCTTGGTAAATACGTGCCTCAGAGATCATCCACAAATCACTATTCCAACTGAAACCTATGAAATTCTCCTTACCAACAGAATCCACCGTTTAAGGTCAAATATGTTGACAAGACTAGGCATCTTTTTCTTGCCCTTATCCAATCCAGATGATGCAGCCTGTCGTATCGGTCCCATAGGCTTCCAGAACATGATTCGTTAAAGCTTCCATTCTAGGAAAAGCGGCATCGTAGGCAAAATTATTTAGAAACAATGGCATCAGGGTGTTCTGCAAATATTAAAATTTTTTATCAGATTAGTTTCTAGAAGTTGATAAGCAGTGCTTACATTCATGGTGCTCTTTTCAAAGCTTCCATTTTCTGAGTTGAAATAATTGATCCTTTGCGGCGCCTTACTCTTCTGCCTTTTTACTACTACTTTTTAATGCCTTCCGTTGCGAGATTTTCTTATTAATACTTCATGTGAGCGAAACCAGTCAGGCAACTTTTGTCTCGATGCTACTTCGATTTCGGGCATGAATCTTGGATGTTGTATGGCACTTCCAGAATGATGATGTTTCAAAGGCATTAACTAATGAAGCTGTGGTAGTCATCTGTCTTCCTTGCACTTATTGCAAATGGTGTCTGGCAACAGACAGTGAAGAATTACCTAGAAAAATAGAAACAAGGCATCAATTTAACATATCTAAAGGTCGAAATGTCCATAGATGATACAAAGCTCAATCACAAATTGAACCAAGTTCAACTCGTCACTCGTCTGAAGGAAATCCTAAATATGTCTGTAAGTCTATGGGTGGAAATGATTTTTCAACATAAATTTGTTTCATTTCAGGTATAAAATTAATATTGAAGACGTGTGTTCACAACAAATTGGAAATAAATAGGCACTGAATACAAGATTTACTGATTTAAGTCACTGATTTAATTTTAATGAGTTCGACAATTGCCTACCAGATACTTTAGATAATAGATATTGACTTACTGTTACTACCAGTATCTATAAGCCAGCAGCTAGTTTACTACAAAACAAATACACTTAAACAATTCAAATCGCTTTGAAATCGCTTTCAAATATTCACAACTAAACGCTTTCGCAATTCAGAAGAAAATGGACGCTACAGTTTGTAAACACGGATCGCGTGACGTCGGTTCCTTAAGCTCAAGCTACGCCACGGCGTGTTTAAGGCGCCGTGACAGAGTGCATATTTTTGGAACATATAGAAATGAATGATTTTGCGTATACTGACGACACGCCGCCACGTATGAGTCTTGAGACGCATGGCGCTGCGACAGAGAGCTTCTCGTGCCCCCCGTCCTATGTGCCTCACCCGTCATGTCACTTCGCAGTCTTCGAGCGCCGCAACCCGCATTTTCGTTTGCACTTAGCCTAAAAAAGTTGTGTGGCAGCGCCATCCTTTTAATGTGGTTCAAACTACTTTCGTGTCCCCGATCCTCCCATAAGACTTTCCTGGCCCTGGACATGAGAGTCGACGATTTCGAAGCTTCCTAACCTCCAAAGTTTTGTGTACGTTTGACGTCGACGGATTTTCGTCAACAATTTTTTTGAACTGAACATGTTAGAATTTCTTAAGAAGCTGAGACGCTTCGACGCCTACCCGAAAACCCTCGAGGATGTGAGGATACAAACATATGGCGGCGGGGCGAGTACGTGCAATGCTTCCATTGATAAAACGAATACTAACCTCTACTTTTCTCCAGTTACCGTAATAAGCTTAATTATCATGGGCCTCCTCTTCTGGAGCGAGCTGGTCGACTACATGACGCCGAACATAACGGAGGAGCTGTTTGTCGACACATCGAGGAGCCCACACATACAGATTAATTTAGATTTTACGATTCCTAGCATTTCCTGCGATTGTAAGTGTACCGAAAGTATCTAATGAGATATCCTGTTTCTATTCTGGTGATTCAGTTTTAGCGCTAGACGCGATGGATTCCTCGGGTGAACAGCATTTAGAAATCAATCACAATATATATAAACGTAGGTTAGACTTAGAGGGTAGACCTATAGAGGAACCAAAGAAGGAAGACATCACTATTAAAACGAAAGTTAATTCAACAGCCATAGCGGTAAGTAAAATTTTAATTTTTGTTAACTAGTGGGAAAATACTTCAAAATTCAAATTTACTTTACTGTTTGTCCAATTTGCATTTATAAAGTAGCGCTAGGTGAATTAATGAGGTACTTAACTAATTGGAATTTAAGGTTAAAATTGATAACGTTTTGTTGAAATTGATAATGTTTGCATTTTATCTATTTCCAACCATTTAAAGGTGTTTAAAAGTAATGTTGAATAATGCAAAATCCAAAGTATGATATACTTACAATTATATTAGGTGAGATGTAGGCAGGGTGAACAGTTCTATAATAAAACTAAAAGAGAGCGCAAGAAATGAAAGAAAGTCCATAACATAACTGTGTCTTTTTTTTGGGAGTGATTGCTAAGGGAATGGTATTATGCTATGCTTTGAGATCAAATTTCTCAAATCCACCCCATTCATCCCCTAGCGGACCACTCCGCTTGCCAGGGGATGAGATTATTGTTAGGGGATGATGTAGCGGTTTTAATAAATTTGAGCTGAATCATTCCAGGGCAATTAATTAGCATTAAAATATGCCGCTGGGATCATTTTGATACAAGCGATTTCATGGATTTTGGAAATTTCAGTCTCAGGGGCGTTTCGCCAGGGGATGAAAATGGTGAAGTTGAGAAATTTTGCCTGTACCATTAAACATCTATCGATATCTCTTTTGGTTACAAAGATATGATATTTGCTGCGATAGCTTAAAGTCAAGCTGGCCCAGCACATGGTGGAGCAATAAATTTTATTTTGTGATACTAAATTAGCAATAGAGTATGTACCAGGCCCAGTTACGGAGATATAACATTGGTGGGCTAGCTTCACAGACATGGAATATTCACTGTTTGTAGGAAACGAATTGAGCAACAAAATTAATTTTAACGTCACAAATTTCCAACAAATTATGGGGTAGGTTTGATAGAGGTACTCTAAAATGGTTATTCTAGCGTAATAGACGTATGTCTGAGTCTGAGTCTTTTCGCATTGAAACCTTCAAGTGAAATGCCCCTGCATGTGTTACTTCAGGCTTTGGTTTATTAACATGTGGAAGTGCCTTATGGAATTGTTAAGTTGAATTTTACGTTTTCCATTTTCGTTCCGTCTGTTTTTATAATTCGTCATTTTCTGAAGGAAATATGTATTTTAGAAACGACTAATCGGTGATCTAATCCACATTAAACTCCCCTATGCACTCGCACGTCTTATACTCTCAAGCCGGACCAGAATACAGAAGGTATTCGTTACTTTTAAGTCTTATTGTTCACACAAGTTGATCAAACTTTCCCAGTTATTGTTGATATTTCTTCTCCATGTGTACTACTATGTTATTTCTTTGTTTTCCTACTCATCGAGGCAAACAATTATTAGGCATTGCGGTCTTCACCAAAAACTAATTCATGAGTATTTGGGACAACATCTGTTATTTTTGTTGCCTCTCCCTCTAAATTTTCTTTGGTTTGTATTGTCGTGTCTTCATTTACAGTACATATGCTAATAAAAGTGGTAATCCTTCCTCTTAAATGAAACGTAATTTTCAAGATTCTGTCATGATTTTATCTGGCTTTGGTGTCATTTATGTATCAGTATGGATACTCCTGCTATGGCCCGTTAATTTTATCAACGCCAGAAAAGAATGTTGCTATACTTTCACTTCCGTTTCCTTTTTTCTTTGTTTCTAATTATGTCTATTTTTCGCTTGAGACATTCTTGTAGAATTTCTTGCGGTTTAATTATAATTCCTTGAATATTCCATATAGCAAAATCTAAAACCCATTTCTTTTGCCATGATCGTTTACTACAATTCCAGTGTAATATCCGAGGCTTATTTTTGTGGGGCTTTTTAGGGTTTTATGAATTTTATAAGTCTACGTTGCTATCCTAACGGCTTCACCTCCAACCTGAAGGGCCAGGATTTAATTTCGGAGTAGATAGGTTTCATTATTTCTAGCTAAGTAGCCTTTGCCCTGTGAACAGGCTCTGTAGGAATTTTCATTATATTTAATTACATGTACATGTATAATCTGTAAAAGCAAAAATAGGTAGAATGTTTTCTATGCTTTTATTGTACCTGTTTACTTATATTTAAACTATTAGATTTCTCATTTTTGATAACATGATTTCCTAAGTTTGTTTCGACTTGTAAAGATCGCTTCTCTTAGAGACGTTGTTTCTTATTGACAATTTATTCTTAAGGCATTATTTCTTTGAGTTCCACGTGGTTTATTGCCTTATTTATATCAAGTTTTGCTCTACCAGATCGCTATTCGTTTTGATTTGTCTTTCGACATTTTTCGAGTTCTTTAGGGTGACTATTGATCTTGCCACGTATGTAAAAGTTCTGTATTCTTTAATTGATTTATGTTGTCCCACTCCCAAGATTATCTTCTCTTGAAGAACTTTTGTCATTAACTCCTCGTATTTTACAGAATTTATTGAAATTCGTGAAATTGCGATTTATTGAAATTGCTGATTTATTGAAATAGCGTGATACATCTAATTGGTTATTCATGATGTCCACCTGAGGCGTACTTTCCGTTGGATTCAAAATGGCAGCGATAGACCTCACCAACATTGATTCCTATAAGATAAAAGAAAGTCCGATTATTTAACCAACGTTCGAATGGTACGAACATTTCAATCAGTAATAACGGACTATAGTCTTAGCACATCATCTAGCAATTAAAGATATACCATATGTGTCTCAAGAACCACCTTCCACAGCTCCACCTCTAGGGTTGAGGCACAGACTGGCATTTTCTAGACCACTCTTACATTGCTCATCGACAACCTGTACTCGGGTCCAAGTGAAATCTTAAAAGTTTATGGGGCCATACTTGTACTTCATAGGATCGTCGTCTCAGATCCGAATCAATCCAAACAGCTTGAACAGTTGTCGAGACTAATTCCTTGGATCACTTCCAGATCTCCGAATCCCTCGCATCACTGGTCCAGCCTGGGCGATGGGTTTCCTATCCAATCCGGGCCTGGATAGGAGTAATCGATGAGAGCACAGGGCGTGCCTTCTTGTCTCAAGTCTGCACTTGTCTGTCTATGCGTTCCGCCAGAATTAAACTCATACATTCATTAGATACGAACGTATGGTTCATAGTTCATAGATCATTTATAGTAGATAAACCGCCCTTGTAGGACATAACTAAAAGTAAATTTGAATTCAACAATGGAAACATAGCTAAAAACTCTGTTTAGATTTTTATTGATCATATTTTGTACTTATGCGTTTGTGTGTTTTCAGGAGAACAAGACGGAGTGCGGCAGCTGTTACGGCGCCTCGGACGGCTGCTGCAACACCTGCGAAGAGGTGAAAGAGGCCTACAGGGCCAGAAAGTGGGCGCTCGATAATATCCAGAATATAAGTCAGTGTAAAGACGATGAGTTTAACAAAAAACTAAAAATGGCTTTTAAACAGGGCTGCCAGATATACGGTAATCTCATCGTGAATAGGGTGAGCGGGAGTTTTCACATCGCGCCGGGCGAGAGTTTTACCGTTAGCCACTTGCACGTGCACGACGTGCAACCGTTCTCCTCCAAAGAGTTCAATACTAGTCATGTGATAAGACACTTGTCGTTCGGTGAGATCATCGACAGCCAGACGCACAATCCGCTGAAGGACACGGTCGCCCACACAGATGAGGGTAAGTTTCAATTACATTGTGTATAAACCATGAAACGTTTCTATAGCGTAAAGGGTGCTAAATAATTTATTCTCTATCGTATCATACATACAACGATTGATAGAGAACATGTGAACATGTGATCAGATAGAGAAAGAGAAAGCGCGTTACAAATCCATCCCACCCCATTCTTATTTGCAAACACAGTTTATTGGGTTACCCATTTGTCTCATACGACGAAATAAGGTTGGCGGAAGACCTTATGATCCGCACTAGTAAAAAGTAGAAGTGGTGGTAGACCGCATTTTACTACATGCAAAGGTTAATAGCAAAAATATCAACAATTAGTGGATAATGAATTACAAAAAATATATTTTTGTATTGGAAAATATGCTGTTAAAAAGTTAAAGATAGTGACTAAATTTTTCTCCAAAATTGTTTCAACTCAAATTAATCGTAATGAACTACTTCACTGTTAATCATGGGTACAACTTAAAAAACTGATTTTAAAGAACTATCGAGATCAGGGATATAACTAACGTTAGATCACTTTTGTAAAGGTAGTTCGATTTATTTTGAATTTAGAAAGCTACACTAGTGACATTTGATGGACAATATACACAGTTAATTCAATATGCATTTGCTGATCGATAAATTATTCCTTCCATTATCTCATGATAGCCCTTGTATTTGAAAATGACGTCCCTGTTATCGGTATATAATGTGGAGGTTTGTACGCATTGAAAAGAAGTGGTTTTTTAATCTAGAAATTGGCAGCACTTTTTATGCTGATGTCTGATGAGCTCATTTTATTTAGAATGAACCATTTTCGATCGGAAATCCCTTCTACGAAAACTTGTGCCTAAAAACGTGAATTTTTTGGAGACATTTTGTTTTTATGCGATAAAGTCCAAATAACATGTGCCGTTTGCCTTAGCCAAAATATTAACTAACTAACAAAAAATTAACTAATTAACGTTATAACTATTCACTTGACTCATGTTTCGGTTGTCTAATGAGCTCATTTCGCTTGATTACTCATGCTTTCATCATTTTTAGTGTACTTCTAAAAAGCCCCTAGTATAAATGAATTAAATAGTGAGAATTTTTAACCTTTAAACATCTGCTGTATCGTTAAAATTTTAAGTGAATTAAAAACAAGGAAAATACATGTGAAAACTAAGACACTCGTAATTTAAGTACTAAAATTTTATTATATAGTATATAAAGTGTAACATGTACTACTACTTAAAACAAAAAAACAGGTACAATCAACAACGCAGTCCCGATCCGATTGCTAAAAACGTTCCGAAGGAGCCGCCTCCTTGAAGCATTGCTTTACCGATTCCGTTAACTAACTCCCTCCCTCTGAGGCCTCCACTGAAAATAATCGGGAAATCAATTATACCATCCGGAAACTTCAAATCGAAAAAAGTTCTAGCGGCATTAAACAAAATTAGTGAATCATTGAGGAAAAAAGTTAAAATTACAATGTTTGTTAATATTGCAACATAGTGAACGTATTATTGCAATCTGTGAAAGTTTTATTTGAAGCTTCAGCATAGAACCAAATGTGATGTGAATTTGTTATTTAAACATATAGGAAATATAAGGGAAATTAAGTATGTTACAGTTTAAAACCAAGTTTACGGAATTCGCTAAGATTGTTAAAGAACAAACGTAACAGCAGTTTTGTTACATCTTGCCCTCGACTGAGTCAACTAAAACAATTTTAACGGCTGTTTCAATAATATTTCCTTTAAGGAGGTTATAAGTATTAATCACTTACATAAAACCTAAACACCAGATTTGTTTTGGATTGCTAAATACACTTTGTTAAGAACAAGTGATGACCACGTGTATAACCAATAGAGAGTACAGAATATATGCGTGTTTTAAATGGAAGTATTAGTTACACTCGGCTCTAAAAGTTTCTTTTACCGAACCACCCCTCGTTCAATCACTATGTTCGAAAGGGCAATGCATCTATCTCCATTCTAACCTTACTTAAGATAAACGTGTTGTTTCACCCTTGAGGCTTACCGTAACGCCGAGAATCCCCCCAGAAGCGCCCCGCTGGCTAATCCAACGCAGGCCCCGAGGAAAAACCCCATTTTTATCCTGTCCATGCAAGAGGGGCCCTGTTGCTGGTACATGCCTCCCGGGACGGGCATCTCTGGTTGAATCCTCGTCAGGGATGTCCACTACCAATTTCAGTTCGTCTCTTTCGAATTCAAATCCAGTGCGAATGGAAATGTGAACCGTGAACCTCACTCTTTGCGGATGTACGTCATCTGTCGAAAAGTATCTGTCAAACGTGGGACAAGAGATACAGAGTTGCACTCGAAACTAGCGGTTTTAAAAAAATGTAGTGCTCTGTAATCTATACTCTTTTTAGTGTATATGTTTGTATAAGTAGTACTCTATATTTTTCCTGAAGATGTGTTACTTGTCTAAATATTTCATAGTACTATGTGAAATTGCGATATTGCAATAAATACTGGGATAAAATAGGTTTCCAGTTATTTTCGTAATATTTCAAAATTCAGATTTGTTCTCTATCACTAAATGGGGCCCATTCCCAATATTATATTTCCTTGGTCCAAATTTTATTACGAAATTTGCTATTTTTATTTTTCGAATATTTTTCCGTAAAGGCAATTTTGGTTTTCAATTTAATAGGATGCAATCTGGTTAGGTTAGAATTTAACCAGGCCATTTCTGTTTTCTCTTGGAATCTGCAAGCATCTTAAACAATCTACACTTTTTTGGTATTGTTGTTGTACCAACTTACACAACAATTCTGACTCATTTTTAAGATTTGAGCAATGATCTGTCTGGCACTTTTCATATAACTTCCATAGAAAAATATCCACAAATGCTATGACACAGACAAATGAGTATGACACAAACTGTCATATTTGAGGAAAAATAAAAAATTACTATTTAGGCCGCCATATTTGGAGTAGGTTTGAGGTTACCGTAAAATATGCTCTTCAACCGTATGTTCTGCGCATGCCTGAGCCAATCTGACAAGATCTGTCGAGAAAATACTTTCTTTACTGCTAGAATGCGCGGGAAAATTTAAATATACCAGTGCATCTGTATTCACAATTGATACGGGAACACACGTTTGAAATGAAGATTGTTCCTTATTTATTCACCAAGAACCTTCCCTAACTTAACCTAAAATGGTTCACTTTTTCAGGCATGCGCAGAACATACGGTTAAAGAGTACATTTTACTGTAGCCTGTAGGTTTGTACTCACTACAATTACTAGGTATACACAGCACCGCAACGTCCGCCATATTTGGAGTAGAAATTCGGGCGGGTGAATTCAAATTGAAAATGTTGAATTTTATAAATCATTTACGCCACGTTTGTTATAGTTTTTGTTTTCAAACTCAAGCTGTTTTCTCTAAGGATCTGCAGGCATGTTAAATAATCTACATCCCTTTTTGGTATTGTTTTTGCACAAACTTAGACAACAATTATGTGGCATTTTTGAGATTTGAGCAATAATCTGTGTGGCACTTTTCGCATAACCTCCATGGAAAAATATCTGTAAATGCTACAAACTGTCATATTTGGGGGAAAATGAAAAATAACTATTCAGACCGCCATATTTGGAGTAAAATATGCCTCTCTCTCTAACACATTGGAACATAACCTTGCGGCACTGTGCATATCTATAGTGACTGTAATTTTTACTTCCAATGAACTTTTTCCTCTACTTGCTTATATCTATAAAAGAAATGTCCGTTATAGAATAATTCTAGTACAAGTACATTTAATTGTTGAATTTGAAAACTTGACCATAGGACTGACCTTTCATTGCCATTATTATGTTTCCAGGTTCGACAATGTTCCAGTATTACATCAAAATAGTACCGACCTCCTACGTCCGAAAAGATGGCACCATAATCAGCACGAACCAGTTTTCGGTGACGAAGCATCAGAAGGTCGTCTCTTTGATAAACGGCGAATCGGGCATGCCCGGCATATTCTTCCAATATGAGCTCTCGCCTTTGATGGTCAAATACACCGAGAAGGAGCGTTCCTTTGGGCATTTCCTCACTAACGTCTGTGCCATCATCGGTGGCGTCTACACCGTCGCGGGACTCTTGGACTCTTTCCTCTATCATTCCGTGAAAATTATACAGAAAAAGATCGAGCTAGGAAAATTGCATTGATTTTGATTGTTACAATAAAGGTTTTTTTTATTATCGCGGGTCGTTTAATTCCCTACCATTCAGAAAGGCCACAAGGAAAAGAATATTTTCCAGCTTCTGTGTATGAATATTTTTAATGTCTCATATGAGGTGTACATATTTACAACGTTTATATAAGGGTTTTACGGCATCTATACTGCATGAATCCAACCTAAAAATGATTTCCTTGAAAGTACTGAACTGATTTTAGCGAAATTGGATGTACTGTTTGCTTATATAGTTTTTCTTGGCCACATTTGAAGGTCCAAAGATCAGTCTGGGTGATTGAAAAAATATTGTTTTAATCCATTTTTCGACAATTTTTGTTATTTTGCAACGATATTATTGCATTTTAATATTATTAAAACGGCTATCGTTTAGATAACTTAATTACGAATCTTTTCACTCCTACACACGGTATAAAAAAATATTTATACCAAGTACCTTTTCTGGCTAAACACATTTTCTTTCTTGTCGTGATCTTCGAATTAATAAGTTCGTTATTGTTAAAATTCATTTTCTTTGCTAACTGCACTTTTCCATTGATCAACAAAATTACTGTAGTTGTTCCAATAGCACGAAATCGAAACGTAATATTTTTTGGAATAATTTACAAATCTATAACCCTGATTGTGTCTACTTTTTTGTACAGAATTGCATTTCTCTGTAGCCTTACAGAATTTCTTATAGATGCGCACAGAATCGACCAAAAAACCTTCCATATGTCGAGCATTTATGTAAGTCGAATTTTGAAAGAAAACTTTGCTCCAAGTGACTTATTTGCATGTAAAATAATTCCTATAACTCAAATTTCTCTAAGTCGAATTTTTCCCTAGCTCGAAGTAATGAAGGTGAGTTTTGTCACTAGGACACCCTGTAACTTGAAATATGTCAATCTGTCAATTGCCAGCTATCCACAGGCGCGTAAATACGATTCATTCAAACCGCGTATTTGTTGCGGTTTGATTTGTTAAACGCCTTTAATGAGATCGTGTTAATGCTGAGTGACGATGGCCGATGGAGACGCGAAAGAAAAGTCGGAAGAACCGAAGAAAATCGTCCACACGTACCCCCTCATAAGGGTGAGTCACGAATTATCGATTACACAAGCGCCTACTACTAGGATAGCCCGTATCAAATGTTACATTTGTAGCACTCCGACATGCCTGATGAAATGAAGACCGAATCCATGGAGTTGGTCGTGACCGCCTGCGAAAAACACTCCGCGAACAACGAGGTTCAATAGATTATAAGAATTTTCAAAACGGCAAATTTAATCCCGATTTTCTACTTCAGGCCGCGGCGAAAATGATCAAAGAAGAGATGGATAAAAAATTTGGAACACCCTTTCACGTTGTCGTCGGCGAGGGTTTCGGCTTTGAAATTTCCTACGAATGGTCGAACTTATTGTACATGTTTTTCGGCGGGAATCTGGCGATTTGTATTTGGAAGTGTTAACTATATAAATCGAGCAAACTATACATGAGTACATGCATATACATTATATACTTTACAATTTAAGGAATTACTCTGTACTTTTGTACATATATACTCTGATACATATGAAACTGAAGAGTTTGTATATTAGAACGCGCAAATCACTGGAACTACCAGTCTGATATGAAAAATTACTTTTTAGACGGTTTAATGAGGGAGGTTGTAGGCTACATAACGTCATATGATTCATAGTAGCTGAACAGTAAACATAAATGATAACTGATCTGCCAAAGCTGTTTTCTTGTTTTACCCCAGCAATAAACACGCTTAACCGCAGTAATTCTTATATTTTGTATGCAGACACTTGTTATGGTTATGGTTATGGTAACTCTGACAAAATTTAAAATAAATTAGAGCTTAGTAAAGTACCAAACTTGAGAAATCTTAGGTAACTTCCACCTGACTAAAAGATAAAGAGTGCGAGTCCTATTGAAGGCCTATACCGAGGCAGTCACGATGGGGCGCTAGCTGAGATAGATGACGCTTGCTCCCAAGGGAAGTGTTTAGGGTCGCTAGAATAAGAAGGGGCTGTTTGATTAGTTGAGCAGCGATTTCCGTACAAGTGATGAGTAGCTTTGGAGTTTCCCCCTCCCGGAGAATTCCTTTGGACCTCGCTTCGGCCCTTGGAAGGACGATTCTTCCCGATAGTGATTGGTGAGAATTACGTCTTGGACTGAAACTATAACAATTAAGTATTACGATATAACAACTATATTAATACTTACTTTTTTGGTGATAAGTGAGAAAAATGCATGCTAAATTGTGTGATTATACAGCTTATATAGCTTATGAAAGCGAGTCAGTACACACACGCATGCACACACACAAACATATCTTATCCGTCCTATAGTTACTTGTGAATAGATAATACCCCATTCCCTCACCCCATCAACTCTCTCGCTCTCTCTTTTTCTTTGTGTATTTTTGAGTAATGTTATGAAACTCTTGTTGCTTATTTCCATTACCTTTTTTTTGAGGACGGGACTTTGATCTTTTGTTCCGATTGGTTCCTTTTTCTAGGACCTTAACACTCTCAGTATCAAAGGGTCTAACCGAATAAGATGGTCAAAAGCCGTTGGACAAAGCGAATATACCACCATATTCCATGGGGAAAAGTGTACCACTTAAGCAATATCAGCCCCTAATACCCATGCGCATACGCACAATTTCAATTTTTGCCGTTTACAGTTTTTTAAAAATATCTCTGTAAATATGAACTTCAAATATTCTAATGTATAATTGCAAACTTTTAGAGTTTTCAATCCCTAAAATATGCAATTAAAGAAGTGATTCTTTTTGCCGTTCGAAAAATTTAAAATTAATTAAAAAATACAACAAAATAATTTTTTGGGTGTCAAAATATCTGATTTCAGATTTTTAGAAGTGGTAGAACAGATTCAATATCACGTTACGGCTTTTTAAAACTTTTTTCCAAGTTTGGAGCATTCATTTTTATTATAAATCCTCGGATTGTCACCCAAAGGCCATATTTTACTGTATTTCCCTCTCGAAGGGATGATTAAGAGTAAGACATTTTGACGTTATTTTTTGTGTATTTCATACCCAGTGATGCATTCAAGTACAAACCAACATGGAATTTAAAGATGCCATATATTTAAGCTTCTTCTTTCAAAGTCAAGATTAAGACACATAAAACATTTTTAGATTAATTTTTTTCTTCAGCTAAACATTGAAATTATCCAGTGTAAGCGGAATGGGAAATTGAAACATCATCGTTCATTAAATAAACATCATTAAGTAATATTCTTGAGCCATTTTTTAAATATCCATACATATATTTTGTCTAATTGCAATTTAGATGTATGGATGGATATGGAAAATATCCAATTTTATAAAAATTCTATATAAAACAAACAAATTAAACTATTCAAAACAAAACAAACAAACCTATCAACTTAAAATTAACAACTTACGTTTGAACAATGTATCATTCATAACTAATAAATTATCATTAGTCAAATGTAAAGTACTGATTGATCACATCAATTAATATCCATACATTATGAACTTTAAATACTTTTAAACAATAAATACATACGGTCTTATTCATAAACGTATTTTAACATTAAAACGTCTAGGATGTGTTCCATAGATGTAACTACAGTATTTTGTTCCATGTATTTTTAACATGGAGGTAACTATAGTTTACCTTATTGAAACATTCTAAACGCATTTTAAGCTAAAATCCGTTAAACGTTAAAATGCGTTTATAAATAAGAGGGATAATATTCAAGTTTTAACTTAGATAGATTTTTTTACAATTAACACCAACTATGTAAATCACATATACCAAAAAATGGTAAAGAACGCAATCAGTCAAATCAGTCAAATTCACGTTTAAACCATACCTACAAATAATGTCCAGTAAAAGCACGGTCATTGTAGTGGTGTAGTGTGGAATTCACACTAAAACTGCCTTATCTCAGCCATAAGTTTATTGATATTCATAGCAAAATTCACCAGATATCCAGTTAAATACACTTGTTCTCCTCCAGGATTAATAAAAGAAAATGCCCTGAAAAAAATACATTAATTAGGCAATCATTACAAAATAGTCTCAAGTGACCTACCTCAGATGGGTACAAAAATTGTTCGCTTTTGATATAACACGGTTCATATCTGAGATTATTGGCAACTTCAGCGACTGTAGGTTATTCAGCTGTATCCAAGCGAGGATCGAATAGGGAGAATCCATTGTAACAATCAAAATTTCTGTATTTCCTTCGGATATCTTATCTGATTTTGCGGCAAGCGATTTCACATCATTTATCACATTGGCGGTAGGCGAGCTAAAAATAATTTGAAGAACATAACCGTAGGTCTAATGAATACCCACAGGTTTGTTACAGCAGTCAGTGAAAACTATTTCAGAACGGTTATTTCTAATTGACCCTTTCTCTCATTGTTTAGTATATTTATGATATAATACGTATTCTATCTGACTGATACTATTGGAAATTACTAAATGAAAGTTGCAATAAAACCTTTCGTAAAATGGTACACAAATGAGTGGTGACTATGGATATTGTTCCTCTGATTGGAATATAACTCTTCTTGCAGTATCACGCCAATGTTGCCCATTGTCTGTTAGTCTAATACTGGCTGTTCTATTGATGTTCATAACAGCTACTATGGTATTAGTCCAACGCATAGGTGATATGGCTTTGCGACGTTTTCCATCTGGTTTACCTTGTATAATGAGTTTCCCCATGTTATATACTCTTGCTAAGTGTCAAAAAACTGAAAGAACTCTACTGTAAACATGGGAAGATTGGCGCTTTGGGATTTTGTTGATAGTCATTTCAAGTACAGTCGAACCTCTATTTAACAAAATTCTCTATTTAGCGAAATTTTGGTTAGAACCGTGAATGTCCGATGTTATTTATTAATAAATTTCTCTCTATTTAGCGAAGACAATCTCTATTTAACAAAGTACAGTTAGGGTTATAAACCCATAGCAGGTACACGGTAGTCTGAATTTCAAGAAGGTTCACTATTATCCTTTCCTAGATTTTTAATGAGGTCATTACGCGGTATTGCTGCCTGCATTTTTTCAGACTGTTTGTTTAAATCTTTAAATTAGTGCGAGGTATTTTTTGAAAACGCAGTATTATTTAAATGCGAAGCGCAATCAAAAATTACAGACTTCTTTAAGAATTCTTAAGTTAAGTCCACATCTGATGTTTTCGTGAGGACCTAATACGGCTTTTGTTTCTTTGTACATTATGTATAATAGCCCTGATAATATTTTATATGTTTAATCATACCTAATGCACGTTCATGTAAATACATATTAGTTCATATATTACATGTATATATTATTATATATGTATTACGTTCATTAAACTTCACTTAAAACTACAACTTCAATTATTTAATCATTTTTTATGTCGATTAAACATACATCATTTATATATGTATATACGTATAATACATAATAATTCGGTCCATATATATACCGAATTATTCTATATAACGAATTTTCTATATAACGAAGTTTTTTCAGCGGATTTAGGACTTCGTTAAATAGAGGTTCCACTGTAGTTTGTAAAAATTGTCGATATCTTCTTCAGCAGATTTGGTTATTGGTGCATATATCGATGTTCCCCAAGCATGGTTTTACATTAAGTTTAACCGCTAGATCCTATCATTAACCTTTTCATATGAAAAGTACGATGCACTACACCGTTTGTGCTACTCTCAGCAGAGCCAGAGAAAAAAATTTAATCAAACCACAACTACCACCCGGCTGAATATACGCCAATGAGAAACCTTGTTTAAAATCTGAGTACTAATGATCTCAATCAGCATCAAGCTTAGACTTCTTACAAATCTATAAATTATAAACCGTGGCACACAAAGATTCAACGATAAATGATGGTAAATGTATACTATTCACACTTCCTAAGCACGTTTTATTCATACTTACAAAACTGTAGGGTAGTAGACGAGCAATAGACCTTTTCCAATGTAGTCCTGTGACCTAATCTTTATAAACTTCTCGCAACTTACTGCAGTTGCTACCCAATGTTGAACGTTTGCCTGAGCTAAAAATATTTAAAAGTAGTTAAAATAACTATTGAATTAATAAAAAATGAGACTGCAACATAATTAGGTAGCACAGCAAAACACCTATTAACGCCTAGTCAAAAAATTTGAACATGAACATGACCGCCATCAAGAGCTAGCCTATGTCAAGGTACTATACCTACCAATGTACGTGATCGTACCAATGAACAGATTCCCTATATGCATTTTAGGATATGACTACTTCAGTAAATACTTATACTCAGTAAATACTTAGTAGTCTTACTTACCTTCCACCAAAGAATGAGTTACTTCACGTCCCTCTTGCTGCTGGTCTTCACCATCCAAATACTCTGTCGTTTTACCCGGAACCAATGTGACGTTGGATAAGACACATATCTTCTTAGAGTGCTTCGAATGAGTCTCCTCAGTCTTTCTCTTAAAGGAAGAGTGTTGTCCCGCCTGAGCGTTCGAAGAGATCTCGACGTTAGTCGACTTCCTCTTAAAGGGAGCCCGTGTGGAGATATCACGGTTTGCAGATGTCTCCCTTCTCTTCTGTATGTACTCCGTGATAGAAGTGGAACCTCCCAGGGTGGAAATTAACCGTTGGTATACCGATACATCCGAGTTGGCAGCTGCAGGGCTTCTTTCCAGTTCACCACAATTGTTCAGGGATTGCGTTTTGTCTTGCACAACAGCACTTTTGGTTTTTGTTTTTGTTTTCTTTCGACTTTTCATAATTTTACTCCGTCTCACTGTTTTCTTGGTTTTGCTGTGTGATTGCTGTGGCAAAGGAGTTGTATTGAATGTGATATCATTACAGTCACTGGGATTGTACAGTTTCCTTTTACTTCTCCGTCTTTCGGGTATATTATTTTCAATTTTGCAAGCGTCTGATTTTAACTCGGTGATTTCAACATTCACGCTTTTCTCAGAAGGTATCCTCGTGACCTCGTTTTGGATTTCCTCGATTGCTACTTTATTTACCATAGATTCTTCCTCGAAATGTGTGGTTATTTCACGAACTCTATTTGGGACCTCGTGTACTTGTGCTTCAGTAAAAATATTCATAGATTCTTCTCTGACGTCATGGTCATCGATTTGGTTACTTCTCGAAAATTCTTCCGATTCTGAATGAAGTATTTGAATTCCACTAATATCCTTGTATATGATATTTTCCTTGTCATTCTGATCAAATTCGTTTGTTTTCACTTGTCTAATAGCCATGTCACGTTTGACAGGTAGCAGATCTTCCATCCATTCACCTGAAGAATCGGCATTTTCAACTTTCCCATTACACCTGATACCAATATTCGTTTCTGCTGGTGTAGACAAATTCCTCCGACTAGCTACTAATTCAGGATTGGTTTGAAACTTCTTTTGTTCGTTAGTAATTGGGGAACTCTTAGACCCGAACAGTTCATCAAATAATGTTTCGGCTCTTGTGGTTATTTCGGTTCGTTCGTAATTATCCTCAGAATCAGTTCTATTTTGATTGGTATCTGGCTGTGCCACCATGTTTTCTGGGGACTTCGAGATTACTTTTTTATTTTTTCTACTTGCCATCGCTTTCCTCCAGCTGCCAAAAAAATTGGCAAGTTTCTTTTGCTTTCTTTTTTTACGTTTTTCCTTTAGTATATTTTGTTTTATTCTAAGGAATAAGTTTACCCCCTTATTGGTTTTACTTTTCATTTTTCGTTTCACCATCGGCGACGCTTGTATGGATACTGCGTTGCTCTGCCTAACGATATTACCATTTTTATCACGTTTACTGTTTGGAGATCTTTTGGTTTGTTGTTTTGAAATTTCCACACCATTCTCATTAACATCACGTTTTTCTACTTTCTTTTTTGATGTTTCTACAATGTCTTCTTTCGAAATTTCTCTTCTTTCACAATGTATGGTGTCGCCTCTTTTTGTTTTAATAAGTGAAGGTGAATACAAAGTTCTTATAGATTCAATACTCCTATCACTTTCATTGATACTTTTTCTTACCTCATTAGAATCCTTTTCAATATATTCGGTTGTCCTTTCGTATGTCCAAGAGATTTCTAATGCGAGTTTTTCTTCTGTGATCGACAAAACCGATGGTGATCTTAAAATCTGTTTACTTTGTGTTCTCGAAATTTCGCCCACATCGGCCTTATATTGTTTCCTCTTAATGAGTGAAGGTGATTTCAAATTTTTTACAGTCTCTTCAAGAGTATTATTATGTTTAGATGTTGATGCCATTAAAGCTAATTGAGAATCGTCTTCGATGTATCCATTACCCCTTTTGCATTCTCTAGAAATTCCACTTTTAGTTTTTATAAGCGATGGTGATTGTAAAATGGTTTCATTTGTTGTGCTTAGTATTGGTACTGTCGAAATATCGTCTTTTATAAAAACGTTTACACTTTTATCACATTCTTTACCACACTTTTCTTTGGTCGTATCTGCAATAAGTGCTTTTCGGTCCTCGTTTATCTTTTTTAGTTTTGTAGAACGGCCTTTGTTTTCAGCACCATCTTCTTTTGTCTCGATAAAACTTGTTAGTAATGTCTCGCCAAGAATTTTCTTTTCTTTGGTCTTCAAAGCTAACGACGTATTTGAATTTTCTTTGGTCTTCAAAGCTAACGACGTATTTGAATTTTCTTTGTCATCTTCAAGAAAATATTTTTTCTTTTTGGATTCCTTTGTAATATCCTCTTTAGCCTTTTCTTTTACAGTATTAATAAGTGACAATGGTTTAGAAATCATTTTCTCCTTCGATTGGATAGGTCTCTCCTTGACATTTTTTTCTTTTTCCTTAACTACTCCTGCTGGCTCATTCAGTGCACTTCGGTCGCGCTTCTTATTCATTTTATTTGCTTTACAGGGACCGTCTTTGTTGTCAGAATCATCATTGTTTTTCTCTCTAGGTGTTGATGCTTTCGATTCTTTGTCATCTTCAAAAAAATCTTTTTTCGATTTAGATTCCTTTGAAATTTCTTCTTTGGTACTATCTTTTCCAGACTTGACAAGTTTTAATGACTGCAAGATATTTTTTTCCTTTGCCTGGATCGGCATCTGTAGCTTGTCATCAGCTGCATTAAAAATGTTAATATTTTCATTGTGTTTCTTGGCATCAATTCCTTTTTCCTTAATCTTTGCTGGCTCATCGAATGCATTTCGGTCGTGCTTCTCATTTACCTTTTTCACTCTTCTAGAACCGTCCCTGTTTTCACGGCTATCTTCTTCCACATTCATGGAAAAAGTTTTCATTGTATCTTCTTTGTGGGTTCCTTTTTTGTCTGCGTTACTAGGTGATCGTGACCTAGACCGCTCTTTATCATTTTTAAAGCGTTCTTGTTTCTTTTTGGAATCTATGGATTTTTTGGATTGTTCTTCTTTAGTCCGTGAAGGTGTCTTTTTTGTTTCACGAGGTGTTTTCGACTTATCATCTTTTTTGGAAATTCCATCATATCCTTTTGCATGTTTTTCTTTGACTTTAATCGTGTCATCGCGTGTCTCGTTTTTCCTTTGAAATGTCTCTAGAGGAACTTCCCTAGCAACTCCTGTGCCCTCACCATGGAAAGGGCCTTCCAAGTCAGATAAAACGTCCTGAGTTGTCCTTATAATAAGGTTTTCGTCGCCATGCTTTTCAACTGGTACCGTCTCCTTTTCTTTGATATGTGTTAATGATTCCAAGATATTTTCTTCCTTTGCCTGGATAGGCTTCTGTACCTTGCAAACATCTGTATTCAAAAGGTTTATATTTTCATTGTGTTTCTTGACACTCATTCCTTTTTCCTTAATCCTTTCTGGCTCATCGAATGCATTTCGGTCGTGCTTGTCATTTGCCTTCTTTTCCTTTCTAGAACCGTCTCTGTTTTCACGGCGACCTTCATCCTTATTCATGGAAAAACTTTTGACAGTATCTACTTTGTGGGTTCCTTTTTTGTCTGCGTTACTAGGTGATCGTGACCTAGACCACTTTTTATCATTTTTAATGCGTCCATGTTTCTTTTTGAAATCTGTAGACTCTTTGGATTTTTCTTTTTTAGTCCGTGAAGGTGCCTTTTTTGTTTCTCTAGGTGTTTTCGATTTATCATCTCTTTTGGAAATTCCATCACATTCTTGGGCACGTTTTTGTTTGATTTTAATCGTGTCATCGCGTGTCTCGTTTTTCCTTTCAAATACATCTAAAGGGACTTCTCTAGCTACTCCTGTGCCCTCACGATGGACAGGGTCTTCCAAGTCATATAAAAGTTCCTGAGTAGTTCTCATGAAAATGATATTGTCGCCATGCTTGTCAACTCGTACCGTCTCCTCTTCTTTTTCGTTTGCCAAATGTGCTGCAAGATACGATGCCAAATCACTTGTTTGATTGTAATGACTCAAATCAATGGTAGTTGTTTCGTCAGTTTCTTTGTTTTGTCTGAATTCAGTCGTAGATAGTTCAGCCGTATCTCTTCTAATAGATATTTCTGTAAGATTTTCTGGCCGAGATAAATCTGGATTTAATTTTAACTCATTTCTTGAATTATCCTCAAAACAGTCAAGAGGGTCCGTTTCAAGTTCCTCAGAAGGATTTGGTTGAAAGTCAATTTCGGTGAATTCTTGTTCACTATTAGTTATCTGTATTATACTGCGATCGTTTACAGAAAATCTAGATTTTGCTGTTTCGTATTCTGTGTTTTCTTCGTTGGAATGTGTCTCAGGTGTAGAGTGAAAGTTTGTGGAGCACTTTGCTATTCTTGTATCTCGGTCTTGATTATTGGCCCAATCATTATTTTGTGTTAAACTTTGTATCTGACCGATATCAACCTCTGCACTAACTAGCTCTTCATAGAGGCATTTTTTAGGCTGAATTGTGGAGTCCACGTCGACCATGGTTGATCGACTCGATTGAGATAATGAAGGAATGGAAGCGTGTTCATCAAATGGGTTGAAACACTGAAAAGTCATCGTTTTACAAATTATATGCGAACTTTGGTCATTTAGCCCTCGTAACATTTCAAAAGTGACTAATTATAGCTTGAAACGGTCTTTTTCTCGTACTGGTTGTTAGTCAAAATTGCGCTCAGACCCAGCACTTCAAAAAAATAAAAAATAAACCGTAACCAGATTTTTGACCCTTAGGCTTTTTCATTACCTCGACGATTGAGATGAATCAATGGACCTATTATATCGGGACGGAGCATTAGTAGTATACCACGCACATTTATGTTTATAAACAAATTCGAACAAAAATGTTTGAACCTACCCTTTAGCGTGATTTAAAATTCTACAATTTAACCGAGGTCGTGCAGTAAAGTAACGATTTATTTTCTGATACACTCACTAAAATAGGGACTGGCCAAGTCCTGAAAAATGAGCTATTGGACATGCTTCAATTTCTCTCCACAGGGTAATCTGTGAAGATTATACACGAAATGGTATTTTCAGTGCATCAGAGTATAACGGAGCGAGGGCATGACTTAAAAATTTGTGGAACAATTCTCGAGAAATCAGCTTGATATTCACATTTCTTTTTACATCAAATTTACAACTTTCTGGACACCTTTAAAGAAAATGCCCCAATTTTCAAATATAGAATGTGGCGGACTCGTCATAATGAAGCCATGCGCGAAGTTACAGCTGGGTATTAGTCATTTTTGAAATGTTAGAGGACTACTGAATAATTATTACCGACAATCCAGACCGTTTTTGACAAGATATGTGAGCGAGAACTCCATCTGGGAACGCGTCTGAAAAACATTATTAATAGAATATATTACAAATATGAAATTATTAAATAGAAAAGTCAAAGGTTTAATTCTAATTGAAATAAGTGTAAGATGTTAGACGAAAGTAATCTGTTCTCTGCTTTTAAATAAAACGAGTGATAGTCATATAGAGCGTTGCTGGGAATAAGATTCCATATGCGCTTCAAGATACTAGTACTGCAACATAAAATAATATAATTTTTATCAGAATTCTCATATTTACAATGTACATATAACTAAAAATTGCAATTAACTGTGTATCGGCAAAAATGACTAGTTTTACCAAACCAGGAAAAACGAGGCGGGTACATAAGCAGAGTAACAAAATGGTTATAAATGATTTAGGTGGTTCTCTAATAGCACCAAGCCGAAAAGAGGTCTCCCGTGGCGTTTGGATTACAGTGTAACCGTTACACCAACCCACCCCTTCGCAGGTAAAAATCCGATATATAAAATTGATTAAATCTAATAATAGGCAAATATGTGCTACATACGATTTTCATTCATGTAAGCATATTTCTATTGAAATCGTTGTTTTTTGAAGTTATACTTCTTTAGGCGCGTTAGGAAGCTTAGCTAGACGCTACGAGACGGAAGTTATATACATGCAATATATATGCAATATTATAGGTATACAACGCGCAAATACATGTATTGACATAGGTATATGTATCACGGGACGAGACAATACATATGTATATACATATACATAGGTATATATGTATATACATACATATACACCTATGTATACTATGTATACATAGGTATACAGCGCTATATATATATATATATATATATCTTATAGCTATAGCTATATAGCTTAAAAGCTTTAAAAGCCATTTAAAGGCAGCTTTAAAGGATATTTTTCGTTAACGTAGGTGAAATGCCCTTTTTTGAATATTTTTAGGTAAATTTGGTTATATAATTCTACTATAAAAACGTTTTTTTTAAGATTAAGTGGACTTCCCGATTCCCCATGTTGGATGGTAAGGCCGAAAATATTCCTACTGAAGGACTTGAGATAAATAACTTTACACTTTATTTAATAAACATTTTCCTCGTCATTCTGCATTGGAAAAATTTGAAAAATATGTATTTTGTCACGAAAGACTACGATTTATGATTGTTTCAATACAGATTTGGATTCTTCCAACCAGGGACTGGGAATTTCCCTGGGGAAAATGTCAAAATGATTGGTGCGTCTCTATTTGAAACTCAAAAAACTTACCTCCAAAATACGATTCGTTACTTTCCACCTTCATAAATTTTGGTAGCAGTTCTAAAACCAGTATGTTCGACTCCTCTGTCGACTCAAATGTGATGGTTATTTTCCTTGATGTTTGTAGTATTAATCTTAAGTTTTCACAGTCACAAAGACAAGGTTTGTTGAGAGTGATAACAAAGGTATAGTCGGCATCACTCCTAAAACCAGAAACATGAGAGTTCATATTCAAAATCTGAGAGTAATATTAACAATAACTTACTTCTTAATATCAATACTGTGTATATTAGAACGGAATACTGTAACTAAATAACGATTAATATTGTGTTGAAATGTGTCTCGTTCACAATGAGATTTGTTGTAATACCAAGATATCGTACAGCTAGACATGTTAAAATCGAGCCAAATATTTGTTCCCTGTAAGTAATTCCATTAAAAGTAATTTAATATTATATGTAAATATGGTATATTACCAAAGTCTTTCCTTCTAATTGGATGTCCTTGCAAATTATAGAAAACACACAAGTGTATCGATGTTGTTTGTGGAGTATGTTTAAAAAATTGCGAACGTCTTTATCAAACGTTCTTAAAGTGATTGATCCAAGACCTTGACTTGCCCCTTGAGATTCAGGTACTAATGACTGCATCTGTGCATTAATTCTTTCTTGACCATAAATACGCATCATTAATTCAAGTATAACTGATTGTAGATCGTAATCTCCGTATACGCCTACATTATCGAACAATTTATATCTAAAGAAAAAAGTAATTATAGAACAATGTCTTTTTATAATAAAGGCCTAGATTACATCATATAATCCGGGAGGCTTTCCATGATCAATTGGATCTCTCGTTGATTAGATTGTTTCACAAAGTCCAGTATCAGCTTTAAAACTTCCTTTCTAATGCACCAGTTTTGAGGATTTTCTGCAATAGTTACAGTTAATATGTTACTTAAGCTGCCTCTCAGAAGCGCCCTATTCAGGTTTGACTGCAACATTTCCTGCAAAAATTTTAATAGTCAATATCAGAAACGCATGCCCTTGCAAATGGCAATCTAATAGTGAATTCCTATTTTTTCTATGGTTTTATTATAGTCGGTAGCTTCGAGGTTGTCCGTCAGGTCTAACTGTTAAACTGAAAAAAACTGGATAAACTAGACTAAAGAATGAAGTGTGCACACGCACATACAGTTAATTGTGCAATTTATACTTTCGATCAGGGTTCAAGTAAACTGACATAAATTGAGCGTGTATAGGGTCCATTAGGAACATACTTATTGCTGCTCTACTTTTCGACTTACCTTAACAGGATCCAAATATCTCCTACTTATCAAAATCTGCTCCTCGTTATCCTTTTTCAGAAAGGCTATAGTGAATAAGTACTGGATGTATAAAGAGATACATTTTATGAGATTTCTAGTAGTCATCGTCTCAGTTGTACCTTCGTATCCCTGATGGCGGTTTAAGAGTCTTTTCAGTTTTTTAACCCAAGTGTCTGCTTTGTCCTCATCGAAATCACGCGTGTCTAAATCCTGCAGAGTATAAAAATCAAGTCGTTAGTTGTTACGGTTCTATTATGATAATTGCTGGATAAATAACCAAATTCACAAAATAAGCAATAACTTTCTTCCTACCGAGCCGATTTCGTTCAATTTTGCGCTAGATATAGATTGAAAAATAACCCACCCTTCCTGAGAACTTAAAGTCTGAGAAACGAAGGGAGCGAGCTTTACAGAACTGGAAAGCTTTCAGCCCAAACCAATCCTTGGCTCTTAATGGCCCTGTTTACATTTTATTCCGGAAGCCAAATGCAGGTGGAATGGATAACGTGGTTGGTCAGTGAAAAGCTTGTGACCGTTCACTGGTCAGCGAGAACAGGGAATTTTAGAGAGGTTGCAACACCTGAGCGAAAAACAGTTGTTCGCAGAGCTGAGGTCAGACATGGAGAAAACTGGAAAGCTCGAGTCATTCGGATAAGTAAGTTCGGGGGATTGAGATAAGTAACCTGGGAGCTTTAGGCCCGTAAAGACTTTTTTGATTTACGAGAAATTTGGGTTTTCAGGAATTGTGTTTTCCAAAGGTGACAGTTAAAAATAGAAGGAGTAGTCTGGAAAGTTTAAAATCCGAAAGCGAGGGGAGTATGTAGGGTTCTTATAATCTGCAGGAATGCCTTGTTCGTCTAGCGACCATTGATATGCCACGTGGACCCACCTGAGCGACCCAGCCAACAGCCCTAAGGACAACCCCGGAGCGACCCTGCCCTAAGCCTTTAGAAAGGCAATCGTCACCACGATTTCAGCTCGCCACTTGAGTGATAGTGGCATTCAAGGCTGTGAACTTGAACTTAAGGGAAATAATTTGAGCGTAAACATTTTGTTGGGGATTGGTTGGGACGTCGTAAGATTTGTATATATTTGAACTTTTAAGTGAACTTAAGTGTAATGATGTATGTATTTTGGGATTAGTTTAGGCCTTGTCGGTTTTATTTAGATAAAAGTATTTGTGTGAACTTTGGGGGAACAGTAGTGAACAGATTAAGTAATCACGTGAACGAATTAAATTTTTTACTTTCTCTATCACGACCTGTAATGAGAGGATTCGAACGGGCTCTAGCTAGTTGTGCCAGGTTAATATCACTAAGTATTGATCGTATTTGATTCACATCTTCGAAACATAGACATGTAATAGGCGGCATATTTTATTGCAAATCTATTATCGACGATATGCACTTGTGGCGTATTTCCAGAACCACCTCTTCTACCCTCAGCGCAATTCTCACCCCTAAAAATTTCAAAACAACCGTAAAATTGTTGTTTTCCAATAAATGAAGCATAAATAATTATGCTCAAATTGTCTTCATAATGTTACTACTGATGATACAAAATTTGATTTTTGAAACATTTTAACGGTTAGGTGAGAACTGGGGTAAAGGTTGTAGGGGTAGTTTTGAGGATCTGCTACAGGTATGTATCACCAGCAATACATTAGCAATAGAATATGCCACCAGGTATAAGTTATCTCCACTGGTTCCGAAGATGCTGGTGTGGACGAGGTGGCTTAAGCATAGTGTATACAGTTATTATAAGTGTAGTCACTTCTATAAGTGTAGTCAACGACTAACGCCAAATTTAATGGAAAAAAGTAGCTTTTTGCAGCACAACAAATCGTCATCGAAAAAACAAAAATCAGTTTTAGCCATTGAAACTTCAGACTATCGAAATCTACAAACTGTAGAAGGTTTGTAAGGCACTTGTATATGTCGGTGGATACCTTTTACGTAAGTGTATTTTAAAACACTCGCGTGACATTTGTGTCAATTACAGCAACAATAAAAAATCCGATAGAAATACCAAATTTTGCGAGCTAAAGAAATATAAAGGCGATCATGGTGGGATATTTGGCGGTTTAAATGTCCCTCCAATTAATTTTATTAATTATTTAGTAGCATTAGCATTAGTAGCAAACTCAACGACCTCTGTATACATGAGGGCGTAGGGATGGCATTGCTAAATCTATTTAAAAATGTTAAATTTTCACACCCATGTCGCAATTTCCCTCATATTTATTTTATTTCTCTATACACAAGATCAAGAATCTACTATATATTAAAGTTTGCGAATAGAGAAATAACACATCAAAAAATAATAAGGACACTTTAAATTAAATGTATTAAAAAACATGTAAAAACTGGAGTAAGTACTTGCAAATACACAATAAACTTGTACTTCATTATATTTATACCTAATACGGTCATTATGTATATACTTATATATTGGTAGCTATTATGTGTTATCTTAGCAATGAAATATATGTACCTCTAAGTACTTTGTCTATTTAGGGTGTACAGTACCTACTACGCGAACCTTTTTTAAGTCCCGCAACTGATTTCAATCCTTATCCTTAACAATTAGCAAACAGCAATTACTTCAAGAAGTACTGATAAATTCCTGATTACAATTGTTTATGGTGTACTTCGAACTTATACGTTTGTAAATAATCTTGTAATAAATTTATTTGGTAATATTTGGTTTGTAATAAATTGTATTTGGTAATAAATACCAAATACAGAAGATCTTAAGCTTGTTCTTTTTTCAATCAATTTAAGCTTTTTCAATGTATATAAAAGTATGTAAAAATTGTTTTCCGAGCCCATACTTGACGACAGGCGCAGAAAAGATGCGTCATCTAAGAGAACTACATAAGGCTCAGAAGACATGAAGGCCCATATATATATTGACATTTCCGTCATATGAGCGTACTTATTGTAATAGGACAAAATCCGGTGTGAAGTTAGCTGCTGAAATATCAGCAACCAATTTTTCAAAGTGACATTGCACTTCACCAGTAGCGTATCAATAATGAAATGTAAAATAACAATTCTAAAAATACCTTTTTAGTATCCAAAAATCAATTAACATGATAGTAGTCGATAAGCTGTCAAAAGTTGATTGACTTGCAGAGAGCTTAAGGGGGTGAAATTAGTATTTAAACTCGTTCGCCCATCGCTAAACGGTATGATTATTGAATATTTTTTTAAGTGGATAGAAAAAAATCAACCACATTTTTAGTTTCCCCTCTCTAATATCATATTAGTGTTCGTACAAAAGGGGCAACCTGGCTTTTTTTCTATCGACTTGATAAAAATTATTCAATAACCATACCTTTTAACGGTGGGCGAAGGAGTTCGAGTACTAATTTCACCCCCTTAGACCCTCTGCAAGTCAATCACCGTTTTACAGTTTATCGTCTATCATGTTAATTAATTTTTTGATACTAAAAAAGAATTTTTAGTGTGCGTTAATACGCTGATATTTCTTTCATAACTATTTTTTTTTTAATAGTAATGCGAACTACTGTACAAAGTACGTATGTAAAAATAAGTGAATTAAGTATAATTGATAACATATATTTGATTGAAGGGGAAATATGATTATTTGTGAGATAGAAGTGTCCATAATAATGTTCATTAAAAAGAACATAGAATTGTGGATGATATATTTATAATAATATACAGCCATAATCACTCATAAAACTAGAAATAAGAGTGAAAATGTATATCTTCCACACATAGAACACAAAAGAATGTTAAGTTATTTAATCAATACATCATACTATTCGATCGAATTTCTAGATGACAATACCAACTACAATCGAGTTATCGTTAAATATTCATTTTCATCAGTACATTTGTTAATATTACATGTTATAAATCAATTGTAATAAGTAAATGCTCACTGAACTCAAATATTGTCATGTCACTTTTTATGGTTTACTATCTGTGATAGAATATGAGCGACAGTGATTCATATTACACCCTTACCACAATGTCACCTTTGGCAATGGTAAAGTAGTAGAGAATAATAATGGTAACTTTAAGTGATTAATCACCGTCTAAATTTCACGTGTGTTCGTTAGTTGTTACGTTTAGTAGGTAATTATACTTAGATATGTACATGCAAATTTACTGGAAATATAAATGCAGTGAAGCATTTTGCCCAGAATTCACCAGAGTCAGATACTCAACATCAGTTCATCGTTTCATGCAAATAATAATTACAAATAAAATTAGTTTGGCGCTGGAATATTATATATGGTGAATTATCATGCGACTGTAATTCAATCACAATTTACAATTGCAGTGATTAAGGATTACTGCCTTCTTTATAAATCATAGGATCACACATCTGCAATATATGACATCTCCATGAGTAATGAATATTTTGGATTAATAAGCATGCCTTACAAGTACATCTTTACAAGTGCAATAACTGAAGCTACACGAAGGAAACTGGTGCTGATTGTCGAAAACAATCCAAAGTAGTTTTACAGTATAAAGAGGAATAAATATCTGGTTGACAACAGACGAATAAAAGCAAAACAAAACAATGGCGGTTGGTGAAGTGAATATAACGAGATTAGGATGAGGAATTTTGTTAATCGACCGTTAATAAGACAAGAAAATTACCTCTTGAATTTCGTCCATGTAGTCGCTTATTTCCCTGGATACCATGGTGGGGAAAAGCAAGTCATCCATCGTCCAAAATTCTAGAATTCTTAATAAACAAGATGGCCGACGCGGTGGGGATATCCAGAAACTTTTTTCTTGGAGAGAGGAATTCGTACCGTGGATGGTCTCGCCGGCATCACTTGGTTGAGGATCACTGTGATTAAAAAACATTAAATAACTTATGTGAATTGAATCGGTTCACATTTCACCGGCACGAAAACCGATGAGCCCTTGTGAGGGCAGAAAAAATGTCATCGAATTCAGATACTCTCTCGCAAAGTGCAACAAAAATATCGATGAGAAACCCTTCGTGTACGCTTTACATTCATTTTAGACTTACATGAAACGTCGATACTATCGATTCGGTAACGATGAATTCAAATTACGTTACACCCCTTAGCGTCTTCCACTGCGGTCGAAATGGAAAAGGAAGCGATACAGCGCCTGCGTATTAAGACCGTATTCTACACAGCGGCGTCGCCGCTATTGCCGTTTGCCGGTATTACGTCAAATCGACAAAAAACGAAAAATAATTTGTTTGTTGTTTTAAGAAACCACAATTGATAATCATAAGGATTGATTTTGAAATGAATTAAATTAAATAAGGGCAAAATTAATACAACAGAAGGCAAATGCAAATCTAAGACTTAAAAATAGTCTTAATAAATCTCAACATTTGGATTCGGCCCTCTCATAATGAATCAAACGTTCTTGCCCAAACAATACACAATAACATACATGAAAATTGTTTCACATGCTTTTAAATTTATTAACTTGAAACTTTGGAAAAGCAGAAAAATATCAAGATAATAATGACTATATACTTTTATTTCTAATTACTTAATAAAATAAATTTTATAATGCAATTCATGCTTTATATCTATTAGTATACTAGCATTATCAGTCAATTTGTATTATTGCTGCACTTAGTAATCCAGAAATGAACATTCAATGTTGAACGTACATGTATTACATAAATATCAACAGCACCTTAAATACTTATTAAATTATCTCAGTTTACTGAAGAAATGGAAGTTACATGATAATTGCAACAGTTCCCTGCCCAGAACTACCCACTTTTTCAGTAAACTATGCTAATGAAAAAGGATTCAAACAGCAAAGAGTGTAGGAGAAATGTTTCAAATGAGTTTTATTGGAAACCGTACTTGAAATAATGGAACATATGGGGGAAAGTAGCAGAATTGTTTTAAAAATATGAACAGGTCTGGTAAAAGATTTTAAAGAACTGTTTCAGACACAAACTGGAAAAAATAACAAAGCGTAACAAATAAGAAAGAAAAAAGAAACACAGAAATTATATGGCTTTTAGAAACATTTAAGCAAGCACTAATATACTGTTTCTTAAATATTTCTACCAGGTTCACATGAAACGTACTGAAATGATTCTTCTGACACTGATTTTTCCACGGTTTCTTAGAAGTGAAACGATTTTCCAACGGCTGTAAAGAAAAAAGGGCAAACTTGGATCAATCCGTCACGTAAAGTAGATTAGAGTTCATTAATACAGTTACTACATCAGCGAAAATATAGCTTGTATATATTCATACAATGTAGTAAATTCATGTGAATATATGAAATAAAGGCTTTGATTTCATCGGATAGTCAAATCGCTATGAAATCACAAATTTTGAGACGAAAGATCTAGACAGCGTTCGAGAAATCCTCCCTTTTGCCTTCTGTGTAACAGTTAAGGCAAGGATAGGTTCAGGAACAAGGTGAAGCATATAGATACTCTTTTGCTAATGCCATACGGGCGTGAATATGTGGATGGTCTACTCGAGGTCCCGGTGTAGATGTAAAATAAAAATTTTTCCATCTATATTGGATGTAGAAACACCTATTTTCAGCAGTCATATGTGTGTAGATCTTTGTTTCATTTCAACAGTAAACCGAACTAATTCAGACTACTTAAACACCCTATAGTACGTTTACAGTAAAACCTGCTTCAGATTATGGAGGTTACAACTAAGTATTCCTACATAACTTTGATTTACCATTGGTACGTAGTTATATAGATGGGTTGTTGAGATAATCGATGTTGGTCCGTAGATCGAATTGGTGAGGTGGCGGCAATCAATAAACACTCCAGTATAACACAACTTAACTTACTACTTTATTTACTAAATACACTTAAGTTCCCGACTATTACTTTCTACAACCGCTCTCTGCGGAGGCTGACTCTCGAGTGCTGTCCGCTCGCTCTCGTCGAACGCTTACAGTCTCTCGCGTGTGATGGCGCTACATACACTCATAATACACATAAATGTACCTTATATTCTAACACGCCTCCTTACATTTATGTAGTACACAATACAATTCCTTTAACTTAAATTTAACAATTCTCTCAATTTTTTAAATCTTACTCGTCCTAGTGCCTTGGTTAATATATCTGCAACATTTTTCTCTGAACTAACTTTTACAATATCTATTAAGCCCTTTTCATAATTCTCATTTACAAAGTGATAATGTACTTCTATATACTTTGATCTCTTGGTCAAATTTCCAAATTTTGCAATACTAACTGCACCAGAATTGTCTTCATACATATTCACCGATTTACTTAACATTACATTGAAATCGCTCAACAAATCCTTAATTAATAGAACTTCGCTTACTGCTTCTGACAGTGCAACATATTCTGCAGCTGTCGAAGATTTTGTTACACTTCCTTGTTTTCTAGACTTCCAATAAATTACATTTCCATATAATTTTACAAGGTAACCAGTTGTTGATTTCCTATCTACACAGTCTCCTGCCCAATCGGCATCAACATAACATTCAAGAATATCTACCTTTTCATCTTTCTTAAATCTTAATTTCAAATCTTTAGTTAAATACAAATACTTTAAAATTCTCAAAGCATATTTAAAATGCGTCTCATTGTAACAATTTTGAAAACGACTCAAATAGTTAACACTGTAACTTATATCTAATCTTGTACCTGAGCTTATATACAAAAGTGCTCCTATCAAATTTCTATATTTTACATTACCATTCATTTCCTCTGCAGGTTCTAATTTTAGATTTTGCTCCATTGGAGTCTCATACAAGTTTGCTCCTTCAATTTGATATTTTCTAGCTAACGATTCAATATACTTTTCCTGATCTAATGACATTTCATGTTTCTTTTCATCATATTCAATATTAATACCTAAATACGTACTTATCTTGCCTAAATCTTTCATTTGAAACCTTTCTTTTAACAACCTTTTAATCGAATCTAAATTTTTTCTATTCTTACAACAAATTAACAGATCATCTACAAATATAATTAAATAAATGGTTTCATCCTTTTCTTTTAACATATACAGACAATGGTCATGTTCGCTTCTGACAAAACCTAATTCATTTAAATAATCATCAAGACACTCATACCACGCTCGTGGACTCTCACGCAATCCATACAACGCTTTATTCAATAAGCACACTCTTTCAGTTCCATCCTCATAACCTTCAGGCTGTTTAACAAAAACTTTTGACTTAACTTTACCATTTAAAAACGCTGTCTCTACATCCATTTGTTCTATTGTCAAACCATTTTGGCAACAATATGACAATAATACTTTTAACGTTTGAGTTTTCGCAACAGGTGAATAAATATCGTCTGTAACATCTATCTGTTGAAAACCTCTTACAACTATTCTCGCTTTATATACATTTTCTGACTTTTTTGTATAAATCCATTTCAAATCAAGCACCTTATCATTCTTTGGCTTTTCAACTAAATTCCACGTTTTATTTTTCTTTAAACTATTCATCTCTTTATTCATAGCATTCTGCCAAAAAGTAGATTCATCACTCTCTATTGCCTCTTTAAAGCTTACAGGACTATCGGCACTACAATAATTTACATAAATACACCCGTAGTATACATAATTATCGTCAAATCTACTTGGCCTTTTAATTTCTCGTTTAGACTTCCTTAATTCCGATTCATTGTCTTTATCATCAGTTTTCTCATTTTCAAGATTCTCACTTGAGTCCTCACTTTCGAATTCCTCATTTAAACCTATGCATTTGACATCCTCTTCAATAACATCAACATGTCTCGCTACTATGACTCTATTTCCTATCAAAACTCTGTACCCTGCAACGTCATAACCTACCAAAGTTCCTAAATCAGCTTTCCTATCCCATTTAGAATTTCTTTTGCTTTCTGGCACTCGCACAAATACTTTACTTCCATATAATTTCAAATATTTTACATCTGGCTTCTCATTAAAAACTATCTCATAAGGAGATTTATTTCTATCTACTGTGTTTGCTATAACTCTATTTTTCAAGTAAGCCGCAGCACAGACTACTTCTGGCCAATACCTTTTCTCTAACCCTGATTCGGCTAACAAACACCTAGCACTATCCATAATTGTCCTGTTATATCTCTCAGCAGTACCATTTAACTCATGCACATAGGGTGGACACGGTTCAACTTCAATTCCCTTTTCTCTAAACAATCTATACATATTTTTATTTAAATATTCGGTGCCATTATCACATCTCAATTTCTTAATTTTCTTTCCGGTCTTATTCTCGATTAAATTTATGTATTCAACAAATTTATCGTACACCTCATCTTTTGTCTTAATTGGATACACTTTTGCCAATTTACTATAATCATCGATAAACGTAAGAAAATATTTTTCCCCTTTATATCCTTCAGAATGTGGCCCATTTAAGTCTGTATGAACTATTTCTAAAATTCCTCTGGCCCTTTTTCTATTATTATCAAAAGGAATATTATGCATTTTATTTTCTATACATGTAGCGCATTTAAAATATTCAGATTCAATTTCGTCAGGTAAACCTTCTAAAATATGATTTTTACACATAGTATTTAAATAATTAAAATTTACATGACCTAATGTCCTATGCCATTTCTCTTTTACAGTCATTTTATCCTTATCTCTTTTAGTTGTCAAATTTGCTTCATGATTAATTTCTAAATAACTCGTCATCCTATAAATTCTATCCTTTTTCCAAGCTACTGCTACTAAATTATTATTTTTATAGATCTTAGCATTTTCTCCAATTAATACAGCTTTATGATTATCTGTCACTTTTGCAAAACTAATTAAATTTCTATCCATATCTTTCACAAAAAAAACATTTTTCATTTCGATATTAGTAACATTTCCATTAAAAGTTTCAAACTTACTATTTACCTGTCCTACTTTAGTCGCTTTCAAAATTTTACCATCTCCTATTTTGACATTTATCGGTTCTTTTAAATCAATCGCTTTACTAAAATATTTATCATTATTTACTACATGGTCTGAGCAACCACTGTCTAAAATCCAATCAATTTTGTTTACATTACCGTCCTCATAATTCGCAGAATTAACTTGTATTGACGCGCTAAATGCCGTTTCATCGCTTGAGCATTGTTGACCTTGGTTGCTATCGCTGCCGTCTCTTACGCCTTTGAAGCGCTGCCCGTAGCCGCTGCCGCCGCGCCGATTGAACTTTCCGCGATGTTGGCTGGCGCCTTGTCCGCCGCGTCCGCCGTTGTTTCCCCTTCGTCTTTGTGGCGCGTGACTCTCCCGGCCGCCTCCTCGCTGTGGCGCGCGATTCCCGGAATTGTTTTTCATCGGGCAATCGTATTGTATGTGTCCCATACCGCCACATACATAACATGTCTTTTGATTTTTCACTTTTCTTCCTCTCTCAAACACAAAAGCATTCGACTTTGAATTTTCACTATCACCATTTCTTTTCTTGAACTCTAATTCCAACTTTGATTTTACAAATTCCACTGTTTTGTCCTTTTCCGGTAATGCATCTACAATATCTACTATATGCGATAAACTTTCCGGCAGTGCTAATAAGAAATAATTCAATCTATCTTCCTTGGATACCTTTTCTCCTGCATTTTTTAGTTCGTTCACAAGTCTTTCAAAGTTGTTATAAAAGTCTGTCGGGTTTCCACTTTCTTCCATTTTCAAATCGAGTAATTTTCTTTTACATAACAATTTCACTGCACTGCTTTTAACCAAATAATTCTCGTCTAATTTATCAATCATTTTCTTTGCACTTTCTTCTGAAATAATCAATTCTAATTGTGTATTTGTCATACTGTTCACAATATAATTTTTCGCTCGTATTTCTTTCTTTTTCCACTCATCTTCCGTTATATTTGGCGGTCTTCCTTCATTTTCAATAACTTCGCTACACTCTTTAAATTCCAAGAACAACTTCAATTTGTACTTCCACTTATCATAGTGTGTGCCGTCAAATACTTGTAACGTGAATCCTTTGTTCTCTGCAGCCGCCATTTTAAATGTGCCGGTAACGAACCTTTTATCACTTTCAATTTTCACCTTTTGTTCTTAAACCAAAACCACGGTCTCCGCTATCATGTTGAGATAATCGATGTTGGTCCGTAGATCGAATTGGTGAGGTGGCGGCAATCAATAAACACTCCAGTATAACACAACTTAACTTACTACTTTATTTACTAAATACACTTAAGTTCCCGACTATTACTTTCTACAACCGCTCTCTGCGGAGGCTGACTCTCGAGTGCTGTCCGCTCGCTCTCGTCGAACGCTTACAGTCTCTCGCGTGTGATGGCGCTACATACACTCATAATACACATAAATGTACCTTATATTCTAACATGGGTTCAATTTGTAATATTCTGAACTTTCTATTGTATAATGTATTATGGAAACTCAGTTATCCACATCAATTTGACTGTGAGCAAACATTAAATTATCACAACTAAAACAAACTAACATGGGAAACCCAATGAATCAATCATAAAAATAAAAACAAAGGACAATTAAAATGTTCCGATTACTTGGCACAACAATAAACAATTGGGGTATACACAGTGATCGATATTCAGTTCTGTATGTTAAATTTATTCACATTGTTGTTTTACAACCATCGGTGTTGCTGGTTATAATAAACAAACATGATAACCAAAGTAGAATATTCAGTTTGACTGTGGGTCTGACGTTTGCCAGACTGTATGCATAACATGAAATATAATTAAAACTGTGAATACCCGAATCATAAATAGAATGGAATACATAAAAATAGAAAAACTTTTTTATATGGAAACAGTTAAACTATAAATATTTTGTTTTCTATTTTACATAAAATTAATTTTGGTTAACAGTATCAAGTATTGGATAAAATTAGTAATAACAAGCTCAATTTTTTCTTTTAAAATTCAAAATAAAGAATATCAAAAGTTAACATTAAACTGCAAAGCAGGATTTCACAATAGTAAATCGAACAGTTTTTTATCACAGCAACACAGATTAATAAACTAAAGATTTTTCAATTTAAATTGAGTGGCACTTATTTATACAATAAACATTGATAACATTGATTCGTTTCAATCAATTTACATCTAAATGTTTTAACTTTGATATTCCATACTCTGACTTTTGAATCTTTAGTATTAATCATAAAAATTAATTACATATCAATAGATTTTAAAAAACAGTTAGTTTTCTCAATTGCACAATAATTAACAAAATCCAAACGTGAACAATTAAAAACAATCTTCAGTGAAAATCATTTCAGTCTGACCATTAAATCTCTTTTTTTTCGGTAAAACGTTAAAAACCTTAGGTCACTTTTTACAAAACTTATAAATACAAAGAACTCAGTAGATGCCATATGAGGTGTTAACTACTGATTAGATGAATATTTCGTTACTACATCCTTCGTAATTTTGGCAAGATGAAATGCAAGATCTCGGATGTTACTGAAATGCGTGTTGATAGCTGTCGAGTCCCCTTTTCGTTGGGCGAGCTGTAGCGATAAACACTCTGGTTGTAACCGACTTACATATTCGAGCATTGCTTTCATTTTCTCGCCTTCAGTTTCCTAGAAATAAAAATTTTAAAGCTATTAAGGTAATTAAGTAAAATTCACAAAACTAGAACAGTACGAAATTTGAATATTTAAAGTAATTCAATTAAAAACGAAACTGATTCAGTACAAGCGTTTATACTAAAGACAATTTACATTATTTAATTCTCATTTAGAGCTGAAAACTTCCGTTCTACTATAAGACGCATGGCTTTTACAAATATACTCTTTAATGTACTTTTAATCCAATGTAATGCATCCAATCCGATGCAAAATTTGGGATACTAGAGTCATGATTTGAATCTTAACAAGACAATACTAAGCCGTGCTTCAAAATTCTTAAATTTAAAGATGTTTAAAAATGTGTAGGTACAAACGTTTAAGCATAAAAGACAAACTTCGTGATGTGTAACGCAATCTGTAAAATCAATAGTACCTTTGATAGATGTGATGCCAATTTGACTACAGAATATTTGACACGTTCAGCGCTTGCCACACACTCCTCCTTTTCTGGCTCCTGGATACTCTTACATAACTGTTGAATAGTCCTCGTAATTTGTTCTGTGCATTGTAAAACGGTTTTTCGATCTTGTGAGGTAGAATAAAGACTTTGAGTCGTGTTTCGATTTTGATCCAGTTGCTTCAACTACAATAAATATTGTCACTTTATTAATGACTGTGTACACCAAATGTTTCTACGCATTTAGTTTACTGATTAATAATTTAATACTTAATTAATGATATGTGAAATGAAAAGACTTAGAGTCGATGTACTAGGCATAGGTGAAATAAGATGTCCCGGTTCTAGAAATATAACTATCGATGACTACACCTTATACTACTCGATGAATGAACAGGAAAGGCACTGGACTGAGGTAGGCTTTATAGTAACAAGAGATACAAAAAGCAGTAATTCATTTCGTACCCTTTTCGTAGCTATGGGCAAGCCCATACACATACTTCAAGTGTTATGCACCAACTGCTGACAAGTCGGACGCTGAAATCGAGCAGTTTTACGAGGATCTCCAAGAACTACTTAAAATGACAAAAAAGTATGAAACAACGTTAATAGTAGGAAACTTCAATGCCAAAGTAGACTGTGGCAGAGTCAATCTCTATTGCATAGATGCAACCGCAATGACAAAGGTGACAGACTACTACAGTTTCGTCAAGAGAAACAACTGAACCTGGTTTAAGCTACCACCAAGCAGATTATACACATGGAAATCATGTAGTACAAACAATAGTAAAAACAATAGTGTTTTATAGTGAATAGTAAATACATAGTAAACACATATAGTAAAAACAGTTGTGTTCGAAATCAAATTGATTACATTATCATTAACCAACGTTATAGGAATGCAGTAAAAGACACAAGAACATACCCAAGTGCCGATGTTCCCTTGGGTCATAGTTTATTAGTAGCTAAATTACAAAGCAAGTTAATACAACTAAAAAAGGGTGTAAAAAGAAAGGCAGAAATGAATCTACTTAAATAAGAAGAAATACAGTCTGGTAATAAATAAACTCAATAAGGGATGTGAAAAACTCCAAAAAAAGGTATTAACAACAACAGAGGCTGTATGGGCTGCACTTAAAAACATTCTCCCTACTGTTAATTCAGAAAGAATCAAGTGGCAGTAAACTCCAAAACGTTAACGAATTAGGGGAAACGAAAAGAAAGTTGCAAAAGAATGAGATGCAGCAAAGAGAACTCAATATGATCCACTGGTTGAATCACTATATTAATGTGCTGGTTATATTCGTTATGACGTGAATTTACTGCAGTTTTTACAATTTATTTAATAAGGATGATTGCGGTATTTTTAATCTGATGAAAATATTTGATTACTAATTTATTCAATGTGCACAGTTAAAAGTACAAGAACATGCATGACGTGCAGATTATACAAATTAACAGGCTAGTAATTCCTTGTAATCAATAGTTGTACTTTTTGTCTTTTTTCCTCAATCAACCTAAAATTAAAATTAACTTTATGACCAAAACTAACATTAATTAATCTAATCATTCCCACCTAGTTCAAAACTATCAAAAAATCCAGGAAAAAACTTAAGAAACAACTGTTAATGGTGCATAGAATGTTTTAGGGTTCTGTCGGATGTAGTACCATATTTTGAATGGTCACTCCAAGAGTTAAAGATTGGCGAAGGTTCATTTGGTTATACCTACGAACAATCTTGCTGTCTCAAATAGTCACAGCATTACTAGCCTACAACTTATAACTAAGTAAGGGTAGACAGACACTTGTGAAAAATCTGTGTATGACCCAAATTAAACATCAGTGAACAGTGAGTGTTCCTCGTATTAGAGGCAGCTAAAAAAAAGATGTCAGGAGGGCAAGAAAAACTACCCGATAGATTAGCAATTCCCAGAACCTAATTTCATTTATGTCACGAAACCATAAGAACATGGCCCTCTTGGTACCGGGTAATTCTAAGAAACTTTCGGCAGGACATGAAGGAAACAAATTTTTGCATAAGAACATGGAATATAAGAACTCTAATTGCATCGTGTAAACTAGATTATGCCATTAAAGAAAAGATTAAATTTGGAGATTCATGGAATAAGTGAGACAAGATGGTCAAATAATGACCTATGTCAAAAAGATGGAGTAACTTTCTACTGTGCAGGAAACGAAAATTGTCACCAAAATTTTATCAATACCTACGAAATGAATATTTACTAGACAGTGAAAAAAAAATTTAAGTTTGTTACATGTTACCTGATTTTTCATAGCATGCCAGTAAGGAACTTTACCGATTCCTTCACGGGTTTCGTACATACTAGTCGGCCGTTGCGTTTTTCTACTCTGCCTTAAATCTACCTCCTCTACTTGGCCATTAAATAAAATATCAGAATCCCCACTCTGATTCTAAAAGCAACAGAAATTTAATTAAACACTATCTGATTTAATTAGTGAATCTGTTTACCTCCGATATAAACTCCAGGGAATCATACCCGCTTTCCCCATTCAACCGCGATGAAAACTTGCTTTGAGACAACCTGTTCTTCAATTCGGAGTTTTCAGTCTGTAAGATTTTCACACACTGCCGTAACTTTAATACTTCAGCTCTCAAATCTGTGATCGTGTTATCGGAATTTTTAAGCTGCTTTGTTAACTGCTCTAGGATCTGATTAGTCTTGCTAATGCTATCTATGGATATCATACTGTCTTTTTCGGTCCGCTGTTGAGGAGACGTCTCTTTATCTTCAGGGACCATTGCGTAATCGTCGTCGGAGGCGACAGAATCATATAAGGGGTCATCATCAACGACTGATGCTTCCCTTAACTGCAACATGCTGCCTAGAAAAAACAGGATATTTAGAAAATAATCAATAATGGTAGCATTAGATCATAATTCATATTTTATCAAGTGTAATAAACCCCTAACCCTAATTTTACTATAAAAATGCACCTAGATGAAAAGAAGGCTTTTAGAAGTTTTCATCCTTTAGGAGTTTTAACAAAATGCATTATATGTCAATAACAATATTAATAGATCTTTATTGTTACTAGGAACCTTAATGAAAATTTAAGAGAATAATGTTTTATGTTATGTTAATTACCATAATATTGAACCAACTACCGAGTGTACGATATTCTATGATAAATAATAACAAATTGAAAAGCCTAATACAAGAGTCTTCACAGACTCATATGTAGGCTCAGGTCACTTTCTTGTTCAGAGCAAACCAAGAATACCTTTTCCTTGGGTTAGACAGCAACTGATCAATATACGGACAAGGAACTCATGACCTAAGAACGATATATCCAAACATCACTCTGAGGCATGTGGAAACTTTGAAAATAAAACAAACTAAAAGAGCATCAACAGAAGGCTATTTCACCTACACAAGGAAACACCTCCATATCGGTAGGCGACAATCCAACATGTGACATAGAGGCTAGCTAAAGCCACCTACCACCTTGTCTAGGGTAAACAGGCTTGCAACCCATAGATCATATCTCTTTCGTACGTTCTGTTTTCCCACCATCGTTCGTCTCCACTTGTATACCATTATACCAACCTGATAAAGATAACCAGAAACACACGTCAATAATTTTAATTTCTTTCGGTTATGATGGCTATGTCGTAAGTCTCAGTCCTTTATCTACATAATATATATAAAACACGGTATAAAACCGACCAATAATAATACAAGCTTTTCACTTGTAACACTAATAGATATTGTTATTTCAGAAAGCTACAGACCGTTGATATTTTTGCTAACATATCTAATACTATTAACTTTCCATTCACTGCACAAGAGCTGTTACCTTTTTCAGACAATAACTGCCTCCGCTGAGTGTCGATTAAAATATCATACACCAAACTTTTCAACTCTGGAGTAGAAAATCTGGCGAGCTTCTGTCTCCCTTGATTCCTGGTTGTCGAAAGCGTATTATCAACGGGAAGGAAAGGAACATCGTTCAGATCAGTTGTGTCTGCACAGCTCAGCCAAACTAAAAAAATAGATGTAAATAATAAAGATAACAAAAGAATACGGTACACAGAGTGAAAGACAGTTTACATTGTAAAATTTACTTACGTTAAATCCTAGAACAAGCAGCAAGAAATGACAAAAACAATGAATGTGTTGTATTTCGATTTACAGAGTTAAAAAGATTATTACAGTGATTTTGTTGATGATTCAGATTTATGGTTGTATTTTAATGACCTTGTTTCACACTTACTTGCTTCTGTCTCTCTTCTATCTACTTCATCATATACATCCATAGCCAGCTCTTCAAACACATGATTGCTTAACTGTAAAATAGTATTTACACAAAGTTGTAAAAACGTGTTTTGCATTACTCATAACACAAGGTTATCTAATGTTTTGCATATTTTTTCATTTCGATTATGATTTTGCACAATTTTGTAAAATGTCTATTTTTAATTTAAATAATACATGAGACTTACTTTTTGTAATTTGGAGAGAGATACGGAATTTGATTTAAAGCCAGTTTGAGGGATATGAAAGTGAACCCCAGTTGTATGGTCAGGTTTCCTAAGGGACAAATAATAACTGAAAGTGTCAGTCACTTCATAATGACTTTCGATTAAACGATTTGCTAAATCCTTGTTTGCAAATTTCCTGAAAAAATAATTATAAACATTTTGGAAGCTTGAAACAATCACAATATTCATACTTTGCATAATCTATTGGAGTCTTTCCTTGATTATCAGGGCAAGATGGATCAGCACCATAAACTAATAATAATTCTACTTGAAGTTTTTGATCAGATTTTACAGCGACATGTAGAGGAGTCGAACCTTTTTCCTTAAAAACAATCAATCTTATTATTTAACAAGGAGACTGCTTTAACTTACATCATGAAAATAATTAGGATCAGCTCCTAAGGCCAACAGTCTGAACGATGTTTCTAGATTAGCAGTACGGACACTGGCATGTAGTTGTTTCCCAAGTTCATTTTCAACACTTAAAAGTCCATCTTCGTAATTTTCCCGAAAGGCAAACATGCACTGGTGATGTTTAGCTTTGATGTACTCCTGCTTAATACTGGAATTTAAAAGAGTGGAAGGGTATAATAAATTTTTTTTACCATCAATTGTACCTTATAGGATCTTTTGCTGTTGGCTTCTTTTTCATTAGCTTTCCTCCATTTTCAAGCAGAGCATGTTCCCATATATTATTTGCACCATTATTGTTTAATGTACATACCATCTAAAAGCCAATGAACAATTATAATCCATTTTACGCAAGCAGCCAGAGAAAGTAAAAATTATTAATGATTTGTTATTAAATTTACATCTAAATGGTTGACAAATGGGCAAAATAGAATAGAGTAAAAACTCGTGACAGTCACCTTCTGAGAGGGTTTGCATTATAATAAATCGAGTTAATACAACTAGTGAAATGTAGACACTTGCCCTGTTGTTGATAAATGCTATTTAACTTTAAAATGAATCTTAAATTAAAACAGGCAACTGTAGTTAACTCTATGAAACGCATTCAAAATGTATTTTAAGTTAAAATGCATCTTAAGGTTAAATATTGTTAAATAATATGTAATGAATAAGGGTTAAAAATTAAAACAAGTAAAGATCACTATGACGTAAAATGATGTGCTGCAATGAAATGCATTTAAAATAAATCTGGCTCAGTATGAAGTAAATAGTGAACAATCAGGTATCCAAGACATTGATTGATTTAATGAAAACAAATACAAAACAAATGAGGAAAGGTACAAGTTTAGGAAAAATGGCTAAAAACTAATAGGTTAGAACATGAAAAAGGATAAGGAAGGAAAGTAAAAATTTAAAAAGACTGTGAAAGAAGTGGATCAAGGGAAAATGAAAAGGTCTAAAAGGAAAAGGCAAAATAACTGGATTTGTGAAAATTGGAGAACTAAAAACATGAATATAACACTAAGAGAAATCAAAAAATAGTTATACAGATCTAGTCAAGAGGATTGAACAGCAAAAGGTGAGCACTAGCAGGAAGAAAGAGAAATGGCAGAAATAGTTCAAAGTGGCTTCAAGAAATAACATGATCTGAACAGGGTAGGAAAAAGAAAGACGAGGGAGGCTGTGATAGATTACAAAATAAATGAGAATATCCAAAAAAATAATTGAGATTGGGGACTGATTCATCCCAAGTAAATGGAACTACAAAGGTTTATGAGCGGTATAACCCCACCTAGAGTATTCAACAACATGCATATGGCATTAGTGTTCCTAAAGCCTATTGAAAGTTCCGAATTAATTATAATGCCAACGTTCACAAAGCCTGGTTATATTTTAATCAGGCAGTAGCAATTTAATGGACCCATGATTGGATAGTTCGGTTAAGACAGTATAATAATAAATATGTGCTATTAATCCTAATAATGGGCATTAAAGAGGTCTCTTATAGTTACAATTATTGCTGAACCATTATAAGGGCATAATACCATTACAGTTATTGTCACATAAAAATTCTCATTTAAAATTATGAGATATTCAACCCACATACAGTATAGCATTTGTGAAAGGTGACTGTTGCCAGACTATTACCAGGTTTTACTATATGTATAAAATCACTCTAAGAACAAATTTTTTACATCAATTTGCTTAGACATAAAGTATGGATATGAGCCTGTCCCATGTGAGTTTTTCCTTACGTTTAACTGATTTGGATGCCATGCACTCTTAAGCAAAGATTTCACCTGCGATATGTGTCTACCCAGACTTCGATGTATACTGCAACATTGCGTACATAATAATATGCCCTTATTAACAGAAGCCCACGTCGCATCTACAATTTGGAGTAATTAGATTTACATTAGAAAATTGTGATTGTGACTCACCCAAAGCTCCACAATCGCCGCAGATTTCTGGCGTTTGTTTGGATTTCGTACGAGACATGTCGAGTTCGGTGTGTGAAACGAATATAACAAAAATGAATTTCTCGAACTAAAGATTATAAAATAAACAACACAACAAAAATTATAACTTCACGCCATTTTTCGATTCAGGATAATGACATTTCGTGACAGTTTGTTTCAGAGGAGCTTGTAGGTATAATGGACTAAACTGATCGGGACACGAGAACTAATGACTGTTGGTAGGCGGTAGGTAAAATATCATTACAATTGGTTCAGAATTCGGGGTATTTCTGTTTCGTGATTATTTTAAGTTCAATAATTTGAATGTCCTGTGAAGTTTAATATGTTTTGTGGATGATTTTGAAAGTGATGTAATTTAACTAATTTTCTCAAATATTTAGTAATAAAATCTAAAATAACGACAAATACAACAGTTCAAGAGTAAAATGAGCTGAGTTTATAACCCCACGGGAAAAATTTCGGTAAATATAGCATAATGGATTATCTCGCAGAGACCATCGCCCTCGGGGTAGATTCCCTTATATTAGTTGCTTGTATAAGGCAGTATTATAAAAATAAAAACGCCATGGCGATGATACAAGGCGCTCCTTATCTGGAGATCGACAAGCAGTTAAAGGAAATCGTCCAGACTCATCCAGAGAACAAATTATCTTACGTATCAATTAGGGGGATTGTTAAAGCCCTTGGAAATCCTATCGTCAGCATTAATAACCCCAACATATCTGGAGTAATACAACTACTGAGGATAAAAGAACATGTCGCACAGAGAAGCTCTACAGGATTTTGGGCTGACTCGGAGAGAATTATCCAAGATGTTCACAATGTCGCTCCATTTTCTCTTGTTAACAAGGGAATGCAAATCGAAATTTGTGATCCATTGGCCGCTGACGTCCTAGGTAAGTAAGGAATTAGTTGTATGTAATCATTAAATTTCGCAACAGGTTATAAACTGCCCCTTTTTATCCTATAGATATGGATGTTATATCTGACACTTTTCACCCAACGGTTCCCAGTGTGATTGACCACATTTGGGGCTTTTTTGCTGGCGTTCGACAAAGAGGTGTGCAGTCAACAGAAAAGATGCTCAGGACAGGTTCCATAATAACAGGAATTGGAGAATTGGTATACTCTAATGATGGAACAATAAAGCTCCAACCTCCATCGAACGGTGCCCCGTTCTACCTTACAAGCATGCAAGTGGGATCCTTAATAAAAAAATTGGATGGATCAAAAAATAACTATAGAATACTTTGTATCGTTTTTGGGACAGTGGGGATCATTTTAACGGGGTTAATAGTCCGGAAATATCTAAAATTCAAGCAGGAAATGGAGGAAGTAGCAAGGAGAAAGTCGGAGTTAGAGGAAAACCGTAGAGAGAGAAGGAGAAGGATGAGGGACGAGGACCTGCCTGAGAATCAATTGTGCGTCGTGTGCAAATCAAACCCGAAAGAAGTAAGGTAATTAAAGTCTCAGCGTATTGAAAATTTATTTCGATTACATTTGCAGATAATTCTCCTCCCCTGTGGACACGTTTGCCTATGTGAGGACTGCTCGAGTGATATAACAGAATTGTGCCCGGTATGTCGAGCTTATATCGAGCGAAAATCAGTTGCATATGTTTTATAAATAAATGTAAACAGTTTTTTAAAAGTTTAATGGTTTTATATTCTGTGCTTCTAAACATGGACATTTTTCTTCATGATTTCCTTTGCTACATGACTTGGAACATTTTTTAGTCCTTTCGTTTTCTTTAATTATCCTGTTGATTCTACTTGTCTTTCCAATTCCTAAACGAGGAAGTCCTTTATTGAGACCTTCAAGGAGAACACATGCCTTACAAAGCTCTTGGGATGATGTGTAACCGCAACGTGCACACTTGGTCAGCACTGGCATATTTGCAGTATCATTTACCTTAATATGCTCACCTAAAAATTAATAAAATATGTTGTGTCGTAATATTGATCACTTGTGTGGAATACCTACCAGCATATATTATATTCATAACGGATGTCGAATCAACTTTCTCCAAATCCTTCAGTAACATTCGAGCATGGCCTCTATAAGCATTAGGTGCAAAAATGCATTCTGTAGAAAAGTACACTAGTTTTTTGAAGTAAGCATACATCACTATTTCTTTTTCATAACAATACTTTAAAGGTTTCACCCGTGGAATGCCATCTCCGCTGTCCTAGATCGATAAAATACATTAGAAATAACTATTGAAAACTAGTACTAACAACAAACAGATGTAATAGCAATAATCATAACAACAAAATGATCTCGTACCAAACTTAAAGCTATCGACACACTTTGCCTTAAATTTTAAAAATCGATACAACAATGTTACATGAAAACGTTCAATCATAAAAACCAGAAGTGTTGCATTGTGGTATATTTAGAGTTTGAACCTAATGAAATCTATGCTGGGTCTTTGGATTTGTTTTTCAATTATTTTAGGGGTGGAAGTGTTTATTAATTTGTGAACAGAGACTAAATAAGCTTCACAATATCTTGAACTCAATGCCGTTTTAACATACTAATACAATCATACTTTTTTTAATTACAAATGAAACACACTCCGCTGTTTGAAATTCTCTGTTGAAGAATTTTTGTAATAATAATAAATAAATAATAATAATAAAGACCAACACCAGGGTAACCCATTCCGTCATCAGCCATCTAACACTATAACTTCTTCCACACAATTACCCAACATAATGGACCAACATGTAGAGAATGAATGGTAGCATTTTTGTACAAAAATCTGGAAGAAGCAGCTTTCCAGATAAGAATCAAATACACTCTACACTTCCTATAAATTCATAATATGTGTGCTAATACATAATGTATGTGAAGTACTATACCAGATAAGAGTAACTTATGCGCATTCACAGATACTGACACTATCGAAATTGCTATCTTCAGCAGTAGCTTAGTAATCAATTTCAATATTCTGGATATTGATTTATTGAGTTCTACCATTTAACCATATAAATGCTGAAATTATCATTATCATACAAAAAGACAATCATTGATGTGCTTCCTCAGTCAGATAGAGGGATAATGATATATATTATGAACTAAGCAAAATGAGTGAAATATGCAATCGTTCAGTAATAAAACTTGTGCTAATCCTACTATAACTGTAATAATTTGATTGCCCGACAGTTTATTGAACTTTATCTTTTTCGAGACATGCAAATTTTCTCGCCTAGTAAACTACAATGCAATTTTTTTCATTTTTTTCTTATTTGAATTAGTGATAGATCTGTTAGCTTTAAATTTGGTAATAACTGTATCTTCAATTTTCAACATTTTAAGAAAAACCATAGAACAGGAGGTTCCACCTCATTTATTTCTATTAGTGAATATATTTCAAAACCATACCGTTATGATAGCAGTGCATCTACTTAATCTCGCCAAGTCCCCTCTCAGTATATTCATCAGAACTGTTTCGGCAATATCATCTGCATTATGGCCTGTAGCTAGATAATCAACCTTTAACATATTAGCTCCTCTGTCCAAAGCTTGACGCCTGAATACTCCACAAAATGTGCAATTATTCTTTCTACCTATCTAAAAAAAGGTTTCTAAGTTAAGTATACTTCCATGAACAAATTTTAGCATATATGTGTGTATACCTTTTACTGGGCATTTTATAATCTTTTTTATTTTCACCAATTCATCACACATTGTTTCATGAATCAACATTACCTCAGCCACGATCTCATCCATCGTCCACCCATAAAGGTCTTTGTAAGACAAAATTTTCAAAGGCATTTCATAATCGTCCCTGTTCCTCTTAACCGTCTCTAGGCTATCGTCCCGGTACCCCGTTATACCTTCGTCGATCGAAAGAAGGAACAGTTTTAGATTATAGTTAAACTTATCGTTTAGAAGTTTCATAACGTAGGCGAGGACCGTGGAGTCCTTCCCGCCTGAGGCGGCTATCGCTACCGTTGAGTCGGGCTTAAATAACTTCGCTCTGGTGATGGTGTGGTGTATTTCATTTTCGAAGGCTTGGAAGAAGCAGTTTTTACACAAGGCATGACCTGTTTTTGGTCTCTGAAATAAAATGTAAATATTGAAGGCTGTTTGAGGTAGTGGTTGTATGTACCTTCAGTACGGCATTTTTGCCGCACATAGTTGAACAGTCGGGCATGTTAACGATAAACGATAGTGAATTAAATTCTTCCCAAAGGGTACGGTATTCTTTTTTACTTTAAACGTAACCTACATTTGTCATCTGTGACGCGGAACGTAAATCACCTGACATCTGACGCGTGTAAAACATAGGTCTAGAACAATTTGGATGTTCTGTGAAATAATCTAAGAAGTGATAGTATATTTGAAGTGGAAAGTGAAGTAAGTTAGCTAAAATTAGATAATACCAGGTGATTTTTCAATGCTCTGGGGTAAAAGCCTGGGTAAAAGTACATAGCGTTCTTCGTTATCAGATCAAACAACAAAATAGATTTCGAAAAGTGTTTTCAATTAACACTTCTGACAGTGCTGGCAACCCATCAAACTCGAACTTCCAAATTTATTCGATATTTCCAGGGCCAGAAAAGTCTTATGGGAGGATCGGGGACACGAAAGTAGTTCGAGGTGCCATCGAAAGGATGGCGCTGCTACACAACTTTTTTAGGCTAAGTGCAAACGAAAATGCGGGTTGCGGCGCTCGAAGACTGCGAAGTGACATGACGGGTGGGGCACATAGGACGGGGGGCACGAGAAGCTCTCTGTCGCAGCGCCATGCGTCTCAAGACTCATACGTGGCGGCGTGTCGTCAGTATACGCAAAATCATTCATTTCTATATGTTCCAAAAATATGCACTCTGTCACGGCGCCTTAAACACGCCGTGGCGTAGCTTGAGCTTAAGGAACCGACGTCACGCGATCCGTGTTTACAAACTGTAGCGTCCATTTTCTTCTGAATTGCGAAAGCGTTTAGTTGTGAATATTTGAAAGCGATTTCAAAGCGATTTGAATTGTTTAAGTGTATTTGTTTTGTAGTGAACTAGCTGCTGGCTTATAGATACTGGTAGTAACAGTAAGTAAATATCTATTATCTTAAGTATCTAGTAAGCAATTGTCGAACTCATTAAAATTAAATCAGTGACTCTTGTATTCAGTGCCTATTTATTTCCAATTTGTTATGAACACACAAGACTTCATTGTTAATGTTATACCTGAAATGAAACAAATCTATGTTGAAACATCATTTCCACCCATAGACTTGGACGTATTTAGGATTTCCTTCAGACGAGTGACGAATTGAACTTGGTTCAATTCGTGATTGAGCTTTGTATCATTTATGGACATTTTGACCTTTAGATATGTTAAATTGATGCCTTGTTTCTATTTTTCTAGGTAATTCTTCACTGTCTGTTGCCAGACACCATTTGCAATAAGTGCAAGGAAGACATAAATGACTACCACAGCTTCATTAGTTAATGCCTTTGAAACATCATCATTCTGGAAGTGTAATACAACATCCAAGATTCATGCCCGAAATCGAAGTAGCATTGAGACAAAAGTTGCCAGACTGGTTTTGCTCACATGAAGTATTAATAAGAAAATCTCGCAACGGGAGGTATTAAAGAAAAAAAAAACAATACATCGCTCTCAAACTAGAATTTGCAAGTTAGATTCTGTCAATAAACGAAAGAGTAAGGCGCCGAAAAGGATCAACTATTTCAACTCGGAAAATGGAAGCTTTGAAAAGAGCACCATGAATGTAAGCACTGCTTATCAACTTCTAGAAACCAATCTGATAAAAAATTTTAATATTTACAGAACACGCTGATGCCATTGTTTCTAAATAATTTTGCCTACGATGCCGCTTTTCCTAGAACGAAAGCTTTAACGAATCATGTTCTGGAAGCCTATGGGACCGATACGACAGGCTGCATCATCTGGATTGGATAAGGGCAACAAAAAGATGCCCAGTCTTGTAAACATATTCGACCTTAAATGATGGATTCTGTTGGTAAGGAGAATTTCGTAGGTTTCAGTTGGAATAGTGATTTGTGGATGATCTCTGAGGCACGTATTTACCAAAATTCATAAATTAGGTTCCAGGCTTAGGTTATTTGCAAATATTTAACGACTTCTATAAATGTTAAATGTTTATTTCTATTAGTTATCTGTTTGTCTACTTGCCTAGAGATAAACATCCCAGATCAAGACAAAAAAGTTCTGGAGTGCCAACAGAGAAGGCAGAGTTTGTATTAAATATCTATTATTTCAATTCTACAAACAATCTTCTCTACTAACCACAATACACTGGTCACATTTCCCATCCTGGCAAAGTTTACTCACACCTCCTCGTTGTCTTTGCTGGACAATGAAATTTTTAAATTCTTTATTTATTTAGTTTTCCTCTTTGTTAAAACGTTTGTAAACGTTTAAACTGATTTTAAAACATCATTAAATTTCATTGACAAAGTGAGTAAATTTTATATTTTTAAACACTAAACGTCTGAGGGACATTCCCGTAGCTCTTTTGTTGCGGGCTGAGTGGCATGAAGAATTTTTTAGCTGTTCCAATTGGGTTTTGATATATAAAGTTATATTAAATATGTTACTGTGATATAGGTAAATTGTTAAAATTAAATTGCCATCTCAGAGTCATATATTAATATTGTTTTATCCCATTGTTTAGTTGAGCACCCACACGCTTTATTTCCTTCTCTTTTGTATCATATGTGTATAAATATTTCACATAATTAATTTTTGTATAGAATACATATCAGTTAGTTTAAGTTTATTAATGTAGATTTTTTTGTTAGGTAATGTAATTGCTGTATATCATTCCACTCAAATATTTCCACAATTGTTCAGTCATGTATTAATATTGTGTTGTGTAATTTATGCATTGAATTCATCTGTTAATGTCAATTTTGGGAAAATATAATAATTTCTGTTATATATGTAGTTTTATTACGGTGCGGTGAGGTTGTGGGTATCAGGAGGGGGCGAGGGGGGTGGAAGAAGAAATTTGTTTCGGTACCCATCGCAAGGAGGGCGCTCGCCGCGTCGCCGTTCCCGACATTACAGTTTCCAATCTAGAACAATACCCTATGGATATTTCGATAACCCCCCCTTCCGACCTGTCGCTTGTCAACATTTTCATCTAAAGACTGAAGAAAAAGTAAATAAAATGATCGTGATGGGTATACTATAAGGCCGTTTACATGATTCCAGTGAGTAACGTTAACTGTGGGAACATTAGAGACACCTCAGTTAATCGACTGTCAGTTATGATTTCTTCATTTTCAGACTAAAATTTAATCATAGGCGAGATGTCTCGGACGGAGCCCACCCTGAGGTCTCAGCAGAGGCTCGACGTTAAATGGCTCAAGACCGACCTTGAGAGCCTCTTCAGCGGCCAGGACAGTCTGATAAACTGTTGGAATAGCTTGATCGTCGACGGAGAGCTGACCGGGGACTTTTCTGTTGGGCTGCTGAATAGCGCTGGTGTCACTGCCAAACGAGGAGAGTTCGGGAAGTATTACTGTGGTCAGAGGGTGAGTTGAAGTGTTTATAGTGCATGTGACACATTTAAAAGAAAATAAAGAAGTGCAAGTTTACTCTTATGCTAGGAAAAAATTCCTATCACGTAGTAAGATTCTATAAAAAAGTGAGAAATAAATATAGGAAATATTGAATGGAATTATCTTCATCCTATTAGAAAGAATAGGATGATTTTAGAACTATAAGGAAGAGACAGGAAAACTAAAAATGCGTTCCTAATGAATTTAACTCAGCAGCCAATAGGTTTTGATGTAATCTGTTTCAATAGTTTAATAGGACCAATTAATAACAATGGATAATTAATTTGAAATCAAAAGTATCTGTGGGCGTGACATGACCTAACCTTAACAGACTCGCAGGCTTCTGCAGTATTGTACAAATGTGTGCTAATATGGGCACATTCGGTCCAATTATTTTTGTACATTTCAGATATTGAAGCACATATTTTTTTTCCATATGGTTTAACCCATTCATTCATGAATTGTAGTGTGGTTGTAAAGCATGCATGGTTAGCGTAAAACCTTGCGGTTTTATCTGTTTGACTGAACTATACAAAATCAATTGAGGTCTGTGCACCTCTTTAGTCAAGAGAATTGAAAATGTACTTTTAAACAGGGATTGCAGCCCTGAAACAGTATATATAGGTGAAACCAAACAATACGTTATCAAAAGAATTAACCAACACAGATTACACATAAGAAATAACATCCCTATGCATTCAAGATTAGCTGAAAACAATCAGACTTTCATAACATTGCCCAACACTATGTCAGTTTGTTCAGTACATCCAATTCAGAATCTTACAAAAAAAAACCCTAACCATCCTTACACAATTAATTGAAATACAGTTTAAAATAATTACAGTCTCTACCAAATAATGTTCTAGACAAAAATAAAGTTCTCTTCTAATAATAAACAATGAACACAATAGATGTCACCTGAAACATACAAATAATTAATATTAATTCAGTTATTTCATTTCTATTTGACCATTTTTCGATTTCAATATTTAAATTCTATGGCAGGAAAGACATTTTAAAACAGAAAGGAATACTTATATAAATTAAAAAAATATATATATAAAAAAATCATTTTCACACTGATGGAATGTACTAAACGCAATGTGCATGTTGTTCAGTCCAGTCAAGTCGATTTTCAAGAAAGATCAGAGTGATTTCTATTTTAAAAAAATACTGGCCCTCAAACTGAATTCAATCTGAACACCAAATAGGACTGTAGATTTTCTCAGCTGGAAATAAAATGTAAGTGTTAATATTTGTACAAACTTAAATACTTACCTAGTTCAATGTATCTTAGTGATGCTATGAGTACGTCCGAGATCCTAGACGAAACGGGCCACTAAAGAGAGGACACTCACTAGCTGTAATTTAGATGTGGTTTTCAGTAATGTATTGAGATAAACTTGAAATAGAACTTCGTGTTTGTTTCACTTAAATTGGTTGAAATTGGTCCAAATGGGAGAAATAAAAATGCTACGCCATTTTAAAGTGCGTCTCGCGTGCGTCGAAAAATGCGATTTTCCTTCGTTTAACTTTCTGAAAATGGAAAAAAGGGATAAGATACTGGACACTGGAAGGCTTATGATAGTTTTGTTATGGTTTAAGTAATAATTACATAGTTAGCCTTAAAAATGTTGAATAAATCATAACCTAAACAAACTTTTTAGAAACCGTGAAGTTTAGTTAATTCAATACAGTATTTTAAGGAATTTTTAAGGAGTTCATTCAGCGGTTTAAGAGATACGGGTTGGAGAAATGTCCCTCATAACTTTTAACGTGTTATAACTCGGTAAATGTGTCTTACCTCAAATTTATTTTAAAATTTTCCATATTTTGGGACAGATAGTCTCCTCAGTTAAAACATATGGGTTCGTTCAAGACAGTATTGCCAACGAACCCTAAAAAATATTACCATTGTTATTTGTAGGAATAAAAATGCTACAGTTCACTTAAAATAAATCTGCTATCATGTGATCCAATGACGTCATATATATACCAACTAGCAGGGCATAGGCAAACCACTGTTATATGCAGATCCAAATTCGCGTACTTAATCATGTTGACGAGAGTGAGCGATTTTGTCTGTTTTTTTTTGTATATTAGATCGAACTTGGATCTGAATGTTTGTTTACATTACAGTTCGTGGATTTTAATTTTACAGTTTACATCAATTACAATCGTAAAGACTGTGGATTTATCAACTGTCCTTTTGAGAACATATTTATGAATGAAATATACTACATGCGTGTGTATTTAATATGCCAAAAAGTAACAGGAGAGGCCATCGAGCAAATTCCGTCTCATTACTTTTTGAAAACCTCGACAACAGTGTTAGCCTCTCCATGAATGATGTCACATCAGATTTGATTTGAATGAGCTGTACATTGTTTACACTGTTCAAAATAATTTTCCGACGTTTTTATTTTCAAATGTTAAAAACACAAAGTCTGTTTGTTAATACCAATGAGAATTCTGTGATATTTACTTTTTTCTAGGTACTAACTTGTACCTGCTGTGATGGAATCTGCGGTCCTCACAGCGGTTGCAACTGTCAGCCTTGCCAGAAACTTGATGCTGAAGAATCTAATCAAAATGTCCCTGAAAAGCAACAGTTACCTTCCATGGAATCCTTATTGGATCAGTGGACATGGGGACCCCAGCCAAGTAATCTTTTACATACTTAGAAGATAAATAGATTTCTCCGTCGCATAAACACTGTTTTTAAAACGCGATTTAAAATGTTTGACCCTCTAATTTCATTTAACGTGGTTTTATGTTCATTTGAAAGAAAGCCATGTCTTGCTTTTCACTTTGCATTTGCCAAGTGGTTAGGTGTTTAAAACCAGGAATAATTTGTTCAGGAAAAGGTGGTGAGTTGAAAGAGATCGTCAGTGTAAGCTTTCATTTCGAAGGTAGAAAGGACTTTTATTGCGAATCGATAATCATGCATAAGTCTTAGAATTCTTCCGAATTCAAAAGTATTTTTCATTCCAGTTTTACTCAACCACTGGTTTTTTAATCATAAAGCATGGATGACAACAGAACTTAAATTTGAAAGATAACTTTCATGCGGTTTTTGTATTAAAGTTGTACAATGTTTTTTGTAAAATTATGTTACTTTTGGATAAAGTTTGTGGAATGGTGAACTACCAAAAAGAAATATGTAATACATGAAAAATGGATCGTTGATTGTATAATGTAATAACAGCTTTGACCAGTTACTTAGATTTTAGTTAAGTATTCTATGAAAGAAAAAAGATTTTTTTTTACTAATTTCTTCACATACATTATCAATATGAAGCGATAATTTTAATTAGGAATCGTTGATTATACCTAAGAATTTCATTCTATGAACGTTCTCATTAATATATCTATCAATAGAAATTTCATGATTTTTTCCAGCAGACAGTTGACAATTAGATGTGCTATCAATCACCATATACGTGATTTTTCCGTGATTGCAATTTATTTTATTAGCACTACTGCAGTTAAATATTAATCCACTCTTATTTGCTTCCTAATATTGATCAATTTTTCAGATGTTGACCAACTCTCACAAAGCCTGTTGGTGCTTAACCACGAACAGAAAGCGCTATGCAGTATCGCTGCCAACTCCACCCTCTCTTCCACCAGGTTACATTACCTCCTGACCATATTCAAGCGTTATTTCATAGCGCTGAACCGGACGCCGCATCCCTTGGACTACCAACAGGGTTTTGTGATGAGGAAAAGGAGTTGCGAAATGAACGAAAGTAAAACGATACCGAAACATAAACCGAAAATATTGGACCCGAGCGCGAGTCTAGCTAGGGTGGGCTCAAGGGCCGCTCTGAATTTCTCTTTCGCGTTTCTGAGGAGGGCTTGGAGACTGGGAGAAGACGTAGATCTATGTACAGAGCTGTTGACTGAATCTTTGGATGCTCTTAGGATGTTGCCTGTGGCGACGCTTTTCGAGGAGAACGATATATCGCCTGTCTGGTTGGAGGTGGTCGAGAGGTCTTCTAAATTTTTACTACAGGTTGTCAATGGGTAAGAGATATGGAGTGTACTCAAAAATCTGTTCTTAATCTTTTGTTATGAAATATTGGCCGCAATCTAAATTTGTTATGTTCCATTCAGAGGTCATGGATTACATATTTTAAACTAGTCACGTATTAGCATGGAGCTTATATTCAATATATACAATACATACAATGTATATTAGTTATGTGCTAAATTATCAAAATTGTGTTACTCTCTAGGAGAGAATGTAAGAGATGTAATGTCTGTAGAAACTATGAATAACCTATTTTGGATTGTTATACAATATAAAATTTGGAATTATAAATTATTAAGGTGTTGAAGTAATGATTTGATTAATTTAACGATACAGTGTGGCAATCTCAGTCTTCAGGTTAACTTTAATTAGTTGATCGCTATATGTGTTGGTAACGGGCTTAGTGATTTTATTTCTACAATTCATAACCTAACTATAATCAACAGTGCCATAAGATGGATAAACTAGACAAAACTTTTTATTTCGACCATTAAGAAGTATTTTTAAGGCTTCATTTTTCAAACTGAAATATTTATCGCTCAATAGAACAACGAGGTAAAGCTAAAAGAGCCCTAATTTATCTATACATTGAGTATTGTAGTCAGCATTAGTTCAACTTTATACCCAACTAATCTAATTAAAAATCCAAAATCCAAAAAATTGTTATATAAATTGTATAATAATAAGGTTATTGCTTTAATGCAAAATATATACATATAAATACTAAGAAGTAAAGAATAGGAGATATGTTAATAAGCCTTTCATGATATAAAAAGGTTTTAAATTTTAGACCTACATTAATAAGAATATTAATTTATTTATGATTGATTTGAGAAATTACATGAAATTATATAATTGAGAATTATATTTGAAATTATATGAATTTGAGAATTATATGAATTTATGTATTATGTTCATATAATTCATATGAATTATAAAATTATATTATTGAGAATATTAATATATTATATATTAATTGCTTCGAGGGCTAAAGCACCTGTCAACATTAAATTATGCCCTAAATTACCCTACCCTACACTTATACATATATAAAAATTTTAATATAGAAAAGTACACCTTCAGCCCCGAAAAATAAATTCTGAGCAGCATTGAAACCTTCCCATTCTATGCACCTCCAACTTCCAGGAATTTAATGGTTCTGGGTGAGGAGTCGACTTATCTATATCCCCACTTATAAACAACTTTGCTACCACTTGGATAACTCAGTTGATTATGGCATTGGCACGTATTGGCCAGACATTGTAGGTTTGAATTCTGCTCAGGTGATCGATTTACGTGTATTTTCTTTGAATAATATTAATTTATGTTCATTTAGGGATTTAACAAGTGGCCGACAGTACTGCAGTGTTCCTATAGAAGATCAGCACACATCTTTAAATTTACTTTTGGAGTTTGCACTTCAAAAAGGTTCCTTGAGCAGTATTTTGGACATGGTTATTCTATTATTAAACTTGTGGAGCAAGCAAACTAGTGTAAATGACAACAGGTACCCAAAACGTTAGGTATTTGTATTTTAACTTTTCAAGTGATAATTTTAGGGCTACATCGGAAGTGGCTGGTGCACCTTTATTACCATTCATTAAACGACTGGCCGAGTTAGAACCACTCCAAACGAACATTAATAATAAGGAACACAACGAAACCCATAGTTGCACACAAATTTATCTCGATTTCTTGGAAATTCCCGAGGATGAATCGTGTGAAATCGATTTAAAACAAGCTGCTGTTTTTGTAATGGCACATCTGGACCGCTTGGCGAAACCTCACATACCTTCCATTTCTTTCAATAAGGTAAAATACCTCATACCTGATAGGTCATATACCTATTTTTTTACACTATTTTTTTTTACAGTCGAGTACATGTAACGTTCAACAAGTTTGGGCATGGGGTTGGTTACCTTGGATTGTCGGAGTGGGACCACAGAATTGTGAGGCTATCTCCGAAATTACTATCAAACAACTTTGCTGTTCAGAGAGGGGCATTTTGATACTTTCCTGTTCAGGAAAGGTGTACTACATGTATTATAACTCAGAAACTCAATGTCCTCAATCTATCGAAGGTAATTAAAAATTTTAATCATGTAAGGAAAATTATGTTAATATAAGAGTGATAATTTTAGCGTTGAAACATAGCGAAGTGGTCAGAATAGCAGCTCATGCTGAAGGGAAACACTTCATGGCTCTAACTAAAAGCGGCGAGGTTTATTCATGGGGTAATGGCGATGGAGGAAGGCTAGGTAATGCATTAAACTTAAGAAAACATTAGCTATATGTATTCCGAATTATTTTTTCATAGGACATGGAGATACAACTTTTAGAGACGAACCAACTCTCATACAAGCTTTAATCGGTAAAGACATTATCGATATTGAAAGTGGCGCAACTTATAGGTATAGCAGCTCACAACATGTTACAATGTTCACTTATTAAATTTGTCTTATTGTTTCAGTGCCGCCATATCTGCAAATGGGGCTCTCTATACATGGGGCAGGGGAAACTATGGTCGACTTGGACATGGCACATTCGAGGACTGTTTGACTCCCACAGTGGTGGCAGCTTTGTCGGGGCAACACATTACTAAGGTGGCATGTGGGTCGGGGGATGCACACACGTTGTGTGTTACTAGTCAAGGTACATTTTATACTTACAATATGATTAGCTTTTTGACAGCGTCTTGATCTTTTCCTATATTTAGCAGTTTTTCAATATATTTCTTCCGCCTTTCTTTTACATCTGTTTTCAACAATTTTCCATTTTTATCTTTAATGTTTAATACGTATGTTTTGCTATTATTTCTGATTTTTTTTTAATACTGTATAGAATAATGTTTGGCCTTTTTTCTCGCCATCTTTAATGTTTAGTACGTATGTTTTGCTATTATTTCTAATTTTTTTTAATACTGTATAGAATACTGTTTGGTCTTTTTTCCCCATATTCTACCTATTCTGCTTAGATTATTGTAACCCAAGATTTGAATTGCTATTCTTTGTTTCTTTGTTCTGTTTTACTACTTAAGTATTTACCTCATTTTCCTTTTGTTGTAACATGTTCTTGAACTGCTTGTATGTCCGCCATGACGTGATATCTGTTCCTTGTTGCCATCACACCTCCTCTAATTATATTTTCATTTTGTAGTATGACACAATCAGTGATTGATTTCTCATTTCTTTTACGTTCTAACCTTGTGTACTTATTTGCTGCAGTATTTGCTATGATTGGGTGAAATCCAACAGCATTTTGCTTTGTTGCTTCTGAAGTTTCCATGTTTCCCAATAATATTTAAGGATCAATTTAATCATACACGTTTCAAATTGATGTGCGTTATGTGCATGCCCTTTTTTGATTGTAACATGTTACATATTGTATTTGTTACATATTACCATTAATTTTCTTAGGAAAAGTATACAGCTGGGGTGACGGAGATTATGGAAAGTTAGGAAGGGGTGGTTCTGATGGATCAAAATTACCACGCTTAATAGAAAAGTTACATAATGTCGAGATCACGGACGTTTATTGTGGGGTGCATTTTAGTGTTGCTCTATCCAACCAGGGACACATTTACACATGGGGAAAAGTAAGTGTGAATTAATTCTAATTCAAGTAGAAGTAATATACAATTGTTCTAAATATATTTTGCGTTGTAATAAGATTCACTTGGACTTATCCAGCAGCTACTAATTTATGAATATTTTTGATATCTTTTGTGTTCTAGGGGGAAGGTTGGAGGCTTGGTCATGAAAAAGAGGATCATGTACGAGTACCTGAACTGGTAGAATCCCTCCGTGATAAACATATTGTTTCTGTTAGTGTCGGATTATCCCACGTCTTGGCCATTACCAATGAGGGAGTAGTGTATGGTTGGGGTAAAAACGAAAACAAACAAATATGTGATAGTTCCGAAATGTATATACAACAGCCAAGAGTGATAGAAGCATTGAAAGGGCAAAAAATCGTGGGTATAACGTGCGGTACTAGTCAGAGTTTTGCTTGGTCTGATGTCAATTCCTATTCCTCTAAAACATCGCTACCATTTGTGATAGATCTTAGTGAACATACATTTAGGTAAGCTATTAAACTGTTACTTTCCTAATGTTTTTCTATGTTCAATCCTAAGGGTGAAAAAATGCAAATGTCGAAGTAAAGGATACTATTCATAAATTGATATTTACTTGTAGGTGCATTGATCAGTTGTTAGAGACAATTATAGCCAACAACAATCCACATACACAAGATCGCGAATGTTTGGCAGTGGGTACTCTAAATCTATTACAGCTGCAGGTAATTTAGTGTTAGATTTTTCAATCAGCTCATTTTTTCTAATTTATTTTTCATACAGCTTCATAGTATCATCAACAATAATATTGACCCAAAATCAGTTGGACTAGGAGTCCACAGTAAATTACTCTCAAGCCTCAAATCCCAAGTCGTATATCTAGCAAGTTCGATAAACATCTTACCATTAGTTCAAGCAGCGGCTCAAGTTGCCCTACAAACTGGTTGGTCAGTTTTGTTGCCGACAGCCAATGGCAGAGCTAGAGCGTTATCCTCGTTGCTGCTAAATGCAGGTAGGAATTCAGATTTGCAAAGCCTAAGTTTGTTCTAAAATTTGTTCAAAAATATTTTTGATGGTAGGGTATTATCTTTAGTCTCCTATATTATTTTGTATAAGAAAACGCGTTTTGTAGATACTGAACCGAAAATGTGCCGCTCTGGCCATCGTTTCATGACTGATCTTTTGGTGTGGAGTTTGATGGCCGATGGAGGACTGGAAACGGCTCTTAATGAGGCTCTTGGAGTGGATCTGTCTGAGCTAAATAGTATTGATGAGACTTTTGAACAGAGTTCATCACACATCACAATCCCACTACTGTATCTAGTGAGACAATTAGTCAGGTAAATTGAAAAATTGCACAATAGAAGTTTTAGGATGTTATTCATACAAGTGGTATGAGGTACACCTTTTTGTTTTTATTTTTTAGTGTTGTAGATTCTTCATTTGTATAAGTTTTAGTAACTTCATGACTGTTCTTTCAATAGGCCGTACCTCAAAGGAAACAAAATATTAAATCATTTACGTTTAAAACTAAATATCGTCGTTAAGCTGTATCTATATGTTTTAAAGTTTAAAGCTTGTATGAATATTGTTTCTTTTTTAAATCCAAAATACTGCTTACTTACCATTTCAATTTTATAGGAATAGCAGTACAATCACACAGTCAGCTTTGAAAGATTTCGCTTCATGTGGCAAACTTCCTCCTCAGAAGGTAGCTTTGTCGCCCAGCTTGAAACTTCTCCAAAGGTTCCAAAGGCTTCTAATTAGTAAGATATATTCTAAGAACGCAGTTTACCAAGACGCCGCTGAGGCCCTTTTGGTGAAATATCTAGACTGTTTTGGTTCTCATGTTACTACCACGTTAAATGCAGCATATGAAGTTATTCTGTTGAATTCCAAGGATTTTCTTTTTGTGATGCAAATAGTGAAGAGTGATATAATTGGTAAGTAATACTGAAAGATATAAAAAAAAATGTGTTCATGTGCAAAATATTTTATTTAAGAAAGTGTCGTTTATTTTCTTATGAAAATGATTCTGCCAATAAAGAACTCGGGTATCTTTTTCATTAGTCCTAAGACAGTCCTTATCAAATTAAATGAGAATTCTCATACTCCTTGCATAATAGATAATACTATGCCTACTACATATTTTGGGATCGTAATTAGCAAAATATTTTGCACAAATTTTTTTGTGTTGAAGTTACTTTTAATGTTCTTAAAACTGTTCTAACCAAACTAATTGAAGATTATGTTTAAGTAACCGTAATTCGTTATTCGTAGGTGTCCTCTTACCTGAGCTCATAGTCAGCCTGATCCTTCTCGAGCAAGAGCTCGACATGTTTCTAACATCGATGAATTGGCTGTCGACTTTTAACGAAGTCTTCAAGTCGATCGATAAGGTCTGTCGTCTTCTGCCTGACATAGAAATCTATGATGCAGACGACATCGCCTGGCCTGGCATCACGCAGAACAAGATAAGCAACATCTCTCACAAACTCCATGAAGAGCTTCCGCTGATTCGTAAGTCGGACTTAGAAAACCACAATTTGGACGGAGGTCGATGGATCGTCGTTAATAACAAAGTATATGACGTGCAAGACTTCAGGTGCGACAATTCCTCGGTTTCTGAGCTCCTGAAGAAATATGCTGGTAAAGACGCCACGCATATTTTCAATAGCTCTCCTCAGAATTTGCAACTGCTAGCGTTGATGGAGAATTACGTGGTAGGGAATTACTGTCAAGCTGAACCAGATTTCCAGCAAAACGATTTGGAGAACTTGCATGTTTGTTCGATGTTACTGGACGTTGAAAGGAATCTTGCTTACTTGCTGGGCTTGCACGTTTTCAATTTGAGGCAAAGTCTGCCCTTGACCCAAGAAGAGAAGGAGTACAGTCAATGGTTGAAATCACCGTTTCTGAGTGGAGGATTACAGGTAAAAAGCAGGAGTGTCATTAGTTGTAAAGGCTGAATAATTTTGTAATGCTATTTTGTTGGAATTTTTTTCTATTACAATCATTAAACAGTGAGTACCATGAACTCCTGGTCAAAACTTGAGAGCAAGTAGTGATATTGAAATAATGGTGTCAAACTTTTTTCTTTACTGAGTATAAAGCTCCAAATATATGGATTTTGTAACTTATGTATAGCTTAATGAAAATTGTTGGATTTCAGACAGAGATGTGTCCTTTTACTCTGCATTGAATTCAAGAAAGAGCAATTTTTTTTAGAAAAATGGTTAAGAAACCTAATAATACTTTAAGTTGGATATTTATTGGCTGCACAAATTTTGAACATTTAACCAGTTGGACAAGTTCGTTTTTGACTTTCTAAATTAATAATATTCTAGAGCCAAAGCCAATGAACTTATAACTGATATCCACCAATGTTTTAGTACATTTGGAAAAAAGCTGCTTAAGGGTTATATATAAAAATAGCTATATATAAAAAGAAGTATTGATATTATTTCTACTATTCTTCACTTCCAAGTTTTAGCTACGTTTTCCTGGAACACCTTGTAGGTATTATTATACTAGGTAATAATCTATGGTCTCCTTAGGTTGATCAACCTCCAAATCCATACGAGGAAGAGAAAGGTGAATCTCGCAGTACAAATTCGACATCTGAAAATACTCCAACAGAGCCCAGGGGTAACATAACTCAACGAAGCTTGAAGAACTTTCAGCAGCCATCTCAAAGGATCAACGCTTTTATTAATGCTTTAGCTGAAAGTCGTTTGTCTGTAAGTTAGTGTGATAGTTATTAAATAGACTAGATTTACTTTCTTGTTTTTCTTAGGACTCATATGTGATAGCATTCTTGGCAATAGTAGAGCAGCATTCAAAGGCAAACAATTTTTTAACTAGAGTGGATTTTTCATTTGAACATCCCATAGAAGAGATTGGTAGGGTTCTTTTCGCTGTGTTATTAAGACATTTAGGACTCGGTTACGTTTTACTGCCTATTTTAGATGCATGTAAGTTCTACTTTAAGATCACTTTTATACATTTTTTTTTTAAATTTTGTATTTACAAACAGATGCAGCACAGCCTAATGTTAAGATTCCGAAATCTATCGGAGAAGTCATCAAAGTTGTTCATCAGACTAAATGGAATCTCATAAAAACTCGTCAAGAAGCAAACAAAAGCTACAAAGAAATTTGCATTCCGCTTTTGGAAAAATGCCGTTTTCTGTTATACGAAGTGAAACCTGCCGTCAGTCTTGAAATGGAAGCTTTCAAGAAAGTCAATGTTTTGTACAGGGAACCGAGAGTAAGAACATTGGTGAAAAAAGTTATAAAAGATCTTAAGTGTGGCCGTCACACCTCTGACATCCAAAAACCTGAAGACATAGTAAACGCCACTATCCAGTCACAAAGCATTGAAAGACATAAATCTAGCGAGGATATTCAGAAAAATTCGCTGAAGAAAACCAATTCGGATGGTAAAATCTCAGAAACCAAAAGTGAAACGGACGATGTCAACAACGAAATCAAAAACGGAGCCCAAAAGGCGTCAGCCGAGAGCAAAGTCATGTCAGATTCTTATAACTCAAATGCTTCGAAACCTGATAAACTTGTCAAAAATTGTACAGAGATTAAGGGCGATAAAGGAGAACAAGGAGAAAAGTGGACTGTCGAGAAAATCGAAAATGTATGCAGACTAGACGCTTCGCAACAAGATAAAGACCGCAAAATAGAAAATCAGAAATCATTGAATGCTATTGTGATGAAGTTGACGGAGAAGCAAATGAAAAAAGTCAGCAGCGAGAATCTCAATATCATGCATTCAATTTTAGGCTTTATTCTCCAGTCTTCTTGTGACGTTGAAGTGCTCAGAAAGATTATGTACACCCAGGTTAGTTCAAGTTTATATCTTCTCAAGTAACAAATAACTTTTATCTGTGATCTTTTTTCAGGTACAACGTTGTAAAATTCGGAAAGAAAGTTTAAAGATGATGTACCACTTACTGAGTCAAAATTATCTATTGAATTCTGTAAAATACTCAATACTAAACGGTTACTTAGCATTAGATAAAAAAAGAGAGTACATGCTCCACTGCCTCGATAACATCAGTCTAGTCACACCGTACCTAAAAACTGGAATACTGCTCTCTCAGCTCTCCATAACGGAATGGTGCATCGATACGTTACGGAACTACATCCTCAAAGATGTCCCCCGATCTGCGAAATCGAAAGGTGGTAGTTCCAAAGTTAATCTCAACCTCGGCACCTACACTCTACTCCGGGATGTGCCGAGAGCCAGGATGTTGCTCGCTATTTTGGGCCTTCTAGCTTCAAACAGATACAATGCGTCTGAATTGAATCCATTGATGAACAGCGGTGTTATCAGCTCCGTGCTGAGTTTGCTGAAGCAGGCCGGATGCGACCAAACCATCGTGAGGAAGGTCTCTGAGCTGTACGTGTTGTATGCTGATATGATCGAAAACAGCAAACCTAAAAGCAGTTGCTTATCGGGACCCGAGCTGGCTAGTCTGATGAAGTTAGGTACAAGGGTCGTCAGAGGGATAGATTGGAAATGGGGCGATCAGGTAAAATAGAAGATTGAACTGAAAATGTGTTTCACAACGAGATTTTGATAAAACTTTTTGTCGCAGGATGGAAATCCACCAGGAGAAGGTCGTGTGATCGGCGAATTGGGAGATGACGGTTGGGTGAGAGTCGAATGGGCCAACGGCACAACGAACAGCTATCGAATGGGGATAGAGGGAAAGTATGATCTCACCTTAGCATCACCTCCATCACCTGTTACTTCGGAATCTGAAACTGAGGAACCAAGCAACCATGGTATGTGTCCTGTGTGGGTGAATTTGCCATCTCACATTCGTAATTAGAAGTTTAATAATATAGTCCAAAACAATTCTAGGGTTCGTTGGAACCATTCTAGTTTTGAATTATTTATAATAAATAAGGGAGAGAAATACTACAGCTTATATGAGGGATATTTTGAGAAAATTAAACATTTTTGTCGAAGAAACGCTTAATGTTTATAATATTTAGTTTCACTTTTTATTATAATTCATTTTAAATTTCGTAACAAAATATTACAAACATTTAGATTGATTTTTATGTTTTCTCGCGTTAGTTTGCATAGAATATTAATCATTCGACTGTCCCATGTTATCCATTATACATATACAAGTTTAATATGTTATATACAGGTTCCCAAATCGTCAAAGACAATCAACTAATAAAGCTGCTCCGCGACGCCAGCGTGAACTTCTTAAGGAACATAGCAATAAGTGCCAGTTTGTCTATGGACAATCTGCATGCCAGCACCGTACACAGTCTAAGTAGCCTGTTCTGTAGTAACCTTAACTCCAATTTGTCGGATTGGGGCAACCTGAACTTGGTGAGGAGCATCTGCCAGACCAGGCAGCTGTGCAAAGCATTCAGCACCAAACCTTGGATTAAGGTCCTCCTCGATTTTTTGGCGCCGCAAGATAGCGTCGGCGGGAACGAACTAAATCTTCCCAAACAGGTAAAATTACATCGGTAACGGTTAGCTAAGGTTCTGTTTACATTTTACCATAGTCACTAGATATACACAGTACCGCAACGTTCGCCATATTTGGAGTAGAAATTTGGGCTGGTAAATTCAAATTGAAAATGTTGAATTTTATAAATCGTTTACGCCAATCGTTTGTTCTAGATTTCTTGTGGCATTTTTTAGATTTGAGCAATGATCTGTCTGTCAATTTTCACATAACCTCCATAGAAAAATATCCACAAATACTATAAATAACAGGCGTCCAAACTATCATATGTGGAGAAAAATATAAAATAACTACATAGGCCGCCATATTTGGAGTAAAAGATGTCCCTCTATCTCTAACACATTGGAACATAACCTTGCGATACTGTATATATATCTAGTGACTGTACATTTTACATGTAGATCCTAAAAGTAGGTGTTACAGTAATCATACAAGACGATTCATTAAATTATAACGAAGGTTAAAAATCGGATTTGTTGAGTAAAAATATAAAAAGAAGTTCCATTAATATTGTCTGAAAACTCTTTGTTTCTGAGATACATGATTTAAAACATGATTTTTTAAGAAGCCGTTCTTTTATTAATTCCTTAAATACGTCATATTTCTACCAGGTAAATCGATAAGTTTACATTTTAGAAGAAAAGTGTATTAGATTTCTTTGTTCTTTTTAACATAAAAAACATTTTAGGATTTTTTTTTTGGAACGTTTGACAAAAAGAAAAAAGACAACCAAATCTACTGGATTTTTTTGCGAAAATTTGCTCTAATAGCTGTACCTAATAAGAACTAATTTACAAAATCAGACATCTATCCTTAAATACTAAACACGCAATTGATTACGTTAAACACTCATTACAAGTACATTAAATGGTGACATATACCCTAGGTGACCTAGGGTTTTGCCCCTCAATGATCACGTATCTAACCGGACATAATTATATGTTTATAAGAACGTCTTTTCAAATGATGTCGCAAAGAATCGAATCTTTAATTTTTATGCAATATTAATGAGTGTATGTTTTATTCAGCTTCTGACGATACGCCTACTGCAAACAGTGCTACAAGCGTGGGATATGGATAATCCGGAAATACCATGTGTGTTAGAGAGATTGGTTGGAATTCTCGGTAGAATTGTCTTAACCTGCCCATACGACACCGACAATAAACCGTTGTCAACCACTAAATCATTGGTGTTATTAACACAATCTCACAGCAGCACTGTCGCTCAAGAAATAATAAATCTACTGAGGATCTTGCATGGTTGTTTAGGTTGGAATCAAGTTCTCAATGCGATATTGATACAGAAACTCAACCTAGCCGCGTACTTCTTGAGTGATGCTTGTTTAAGTACGATGCTCCACGACGGCGTATCATCCGACCAGCAACATTACATGGTAGTGGCCAGTTTAAATATAATCGGAGCCTGGGACGTTCGCCCGAGAATAGGAGCCATAGCGGAAATCGAAGGTTCCAAAGGAACTGTAGTAGGGGTCACACCAAAGGGAAAACTATGTGTCCAAATTCACGACAGCGGTCAAATCAAGAAGGTAGTCATACTTAATTTGAAACTGCTCGAAGCAGCGGAATTCAATTTAAACAGGATGCCATTGAGCGAGAACTTCGTCAAAACTTGGGCCAATTTATTAATGATCCGCCAGACGTACTACCACGATAGAAAATCCTACCACGGTCAAGTAAACCTGGCTTACCTTAGGACGCAACAAAACATCCTGTACGCTTTGAACGCGACACGAGTACTGCGGAACAACCAATACAAACTTCGGAAAGTGCTGAAATACGCCATCAACGGAATGGACCAGTCGCAAGAGCAACAGTCGATCGAAGAGGAACTGAACCAGCAACCCGTGCTACTCATCCATAAACTTTTGGCGAAAGCGACGCAGCCGAGTCCTTTAAAACCCGGTTTCAGCCTGCAGGAAATGCAGCTCGCTGCGTTGAATTTAAGCCAGTACTTGGCGGCCGAGGGCAACTTCGAGACTCCTTCGAATATCAACAACGAAAAAGCGACACCAAGGAACGGCACGATTTGTAATAGCGAACTGGCGTCGCCGAATAGCGAGTGCTCGGTGAAGAGTGTTGTAAGCGAAAAGACTAACAAGAGAAGAGAACTGGAGGATGAGACACCCGTGCATCCAATGGTGGCGCAGATAGTCGAGATGGGGTTTACTAAGAAGGCCGTTGAAGTCGCCATCAAGTCTTTGTGTAAGTATTTTTAATCTTTAACTTCATTGAGCTTACGACGTATGTGATATGGATGACACTTTAAAGTTGTCGGTGGGATATTTTGGGGCACTATGAGGGAAGTATTGGGCACTTGAATCTTTTACCAATTTAGTTTTTTAATCCTATTTGCTTATTTACTATTTGCTAAATTCCAGTTACAGTTATTGAAAATTTAATATGGACTCTCCTCTGACATTGTAGAGTTGGTTATATGTGGTAGTTTTTTGTCTAAATAAGTTGTGCTACTTAACTAATATTTTGTACCAAATCAGCATAAGAATATAAGTGAACATCTATGCTTTGTCATATTGCTTGCCTGTTTTAAATTTATATCTTGGCCACGAGATGGCTCCTGTCATCTGTCAAATGAAATCACACACAGGGACACAATCTAGAGACACCATTTCGATTTTTGGACGTTGGTCCATTTTCGTTTCTGTTTTAGCAGATTTGTCTTCAAGTCATTAATATGGTGCAATTACATTAAGTTTAGAACGTTTTAGTTTTAAAGTTTTTCTGTCGACTGAGTTCAAACTATACTTACTTTTTTTTTAGCAATCGGCCCAGACACCATCATGACTGCTGAATCCATTGTCAGCTGGTTATTGGAGCACCCTGAAGTTGTCGCTGAGGACAGCGACTCGGTGAGTTCTGTCTACGACTCAGACACGGAATCAGCATCATATGAAAACGCGTTGGGAGCTCAGGCTTTCGCGCAATACGTAAGGTTTTCAATTTGTCGGAGGTAAAGTGTGTGATATCCTTCATTATTTGTACAGGGAGATGACCAGTCGAAACCTCAAATCTACTGTAGGCGCAATCAGTTTCTTTCCAACGATGAGTATGCCATGTACGTGCGAGATAACGTCGAAGTTGGTATGTTAGTGCGATGTTGTAAGAACTACGAGGAGGTACAGCTCGGGGAAATCGGGAAGGTCGTGAAAATTGATAGGGAAGGTTTACACGACTTAAACTTACAAGTTAGTTGTCGAAATGTGGGCATATTTTTCAATTACTCTGCATTGTTTTTTAAGGTGCACTGGCAACAACATAAAATCAGCACTTACTGGGTAAGGTTCATCCACGTCGAGCTACTCGGTTTCCCTCCTTCTTTACCGACACCTTCTACAATTAAAATTGGTGATAAAGTTAGGGTCAAATCTACAGTTACAACTCCGAGGTACAAATGGGGTTATGTAACTCATGACAGTGTTGGTGTTGTCACCGGTGAGATGACTAAGAGATTATCACATACTTTGTTTTTTGAATGGATTTTTTTTACAGCTATTTCACCAAACGGACATGATCTAACTGTCGATTTTCCAAAGCAGCTGAAATGGACTGGGTTAATATCCGAAATGGAGATTGTACCTTCATGTCATGAGGGTGTTTCATGCAATAGTTGTTGTGTGATGCCTATCAGAGGGCCAAGGTTTAAGTGCAAAACATGCGATCACTTCGATTTGTGTGATAACTGTTTTTACACCAAGAGGAATCACAGGCATTCTTTTGTCAGAATACACGAACCAGGTTAGAAAAATGCCGTTGATTCTATTTGTATCTAATTCCATTTTTAGTTTGAGAATATTTCGAACTGTTATGTTTTAGGATCGCCTGAAATATATGCAGGTAAAGCCGGTAGGTACTACAGACATGACACTATGGACGTGGATGGTGAAATTATAACAGAATGGAGTAGAATCGTTAAAAATGTAACTGTTTCATCCAAGTACCCTGTCAAATTTGAAATGCCTGGAACTATGTGGCAGAGCTGTGGCACACAAGGAAAAGTAAGTTATTTTGTACTTAATCCATTATTTTATCCTAATTCAGCCATCATACATAAGATTTTGTTAGTTTTAAATACCTTATAATTGATTAAATATGAAGAAACTCTGGTGTGATAATATAATCTATTTTATTACTCAGTTGTGCTAATGCTTTTTTAATTGAATCATTAAACAGAAATTTAAATTAAGAATTGCCAAGTTGATTCGACTTATATACTGTTTTTATTTTTTTAGCATTGGATCAGATTGGAAATTTTCCCAGACATCATAATAAAGACATTGAAAATGGGCGTTGACGTGGCAGATAACAGTTACATGCCCTCGGGTGTGGTAGTGATCGGTGGCCACTCATTGAACGCCATGGTCGAGTTAAATGTAGTTAACGTTAAGAGTCATGACACGTCCGTTTTACTATTATCAAATTTAGACAAGGTATTTTATAATGCCACAGAGTATTTTAAATCTACTCTTAATAATTGCAGGCTTACCCAATCATAGAAATAAACATTATTAAGTGTAGGAACAACGGTATTGATTGCAGAGTGCATGGTTTAACAATTGTTGGCGTTAAGAAACATTCCTATGGCGAACTGAAAACATCTATTTCATTTCTCGCTAATGATTGGGATCTCACACAGGACACGAATTTGGGACCGTCGATGGTGACAATGAGTATGAACAATGAGTGTTTCTTATTAACTTTCAGTTACTATCTGTTTCAAATGACTCCTGAATTTACTCGCTAATCATTCGAATGAAAAAAATTTGAATTGGAATAAAAAAATTATTTTTCAATGGTAGATCAGTTCATCAAATATTTTTACATAACGTATCGATAGTGGAATTCAATAGATGTTTAACTTACTTATCGTTTAGTAAAGACAAAATGTATGCTTTTGTCTACATTGTTTACGCTAACTTGACTTTAACAATTAATTTCTTAATACCTATGCAGTAGTATTTAGTCGTAGCACTTTAGCAAAATAACAGGATTTATCAACTATCACATTTTTATCTTGAGATAGACGCTGAAAGGTAAAGGGAGAGATTAATGAGAAAGGATGGTGAGATGATTTCCTCGCCTAAAATGAAGTAACGTCGACAAACTGATGCTGAGTCGCAATGCTTTTGGTTAAGACTTGATTTTGCTGTTATTTTTATAGTTTGTTCAATCATCATCGTCATAGTTTATTTAAAACCAAATAAAATTTAATAGTAAGCGTTAATACAGACAACTTGTTTTTTGATAGTTGATTAGTTTAGACAATTTTGCATATAACCATTCGTAATTAAACAAACTACTTTAAGTAGTGTATAAAAAGATAGTTTATCAGAATAAAAATATTATAATTTTAGGTATTGAAATCCAAATAATATGGAGTAATATGTTTTTTCTAAAATGTTTGTTGCGTCTTTTTTGTGTTAAAACTCAGAGGTCGATATATTTGAAATAGGTAGCTACTTTTATTTTTCCGTTTTTAAATTTGTTCCCTCTTCTGTTCGACTAAAATTTATTTGGCGCTTTTAGGTCAGGAATCAAATACAGAATTGTCTACAACAAACGTTGCAGGGTGCAAAGTATATGTATGGGGCTTAAACGACAAAGATCAGTTGGGTGGTATGAAAGGTTCTAAGGTTAAACTCCCAGTACTGTCTGACTTTTTGAGTCAGCTAAGACCCGTGCATATAGCGGGTGGTTCGAAGTCTCTCTTCATCGTTTCTCAGGAAGGAAAGGTAGGAACATGAAGGTAATCGATTTTGCCCTTTTATTATTTTTCCTTTTTCACTAGTTGTATGCCTGTGGAGAAGGAACAAATGGTCGTCTCGGATTAGGCCACAACAACAACGTAGCAACCCCACGTCCCATCCCGTTTTTAAGTCAATATGTAGTTAAGAAAGTCGCTGTTCATTCTGGAGGGAAGCATGCTATGGCTCTAACTTTAGATGGAAAGGTAATTGTAACAAATCATACAAAATTAGATGTGACATTTCGAGATTTTTTTAAAACTAGGTGTTTTCTTGGGGCGAGGGAGAAGATGGCAAGCTAGGTCACGGGAATAGGTTGAACTTAGACAAGCCCAAGTTGATTGAAGCGTTGAGAAGTAAAAAGATAAGAGATATTGCTTGTGGCAGCTCACATTCAGCTGCCATCACTAGCAGCGGGGAATTATACAGCTGGGGTCTTGGCGAATATGGCAGACTGGGACATGGGGATAATGTCACCCAACTGAAACCTAAATTGGTAAAAGTAAAACGAATTTGTAAATATTTCAGTTAACTCTGAGTTTCCACTAGGTGAAAGCTCTGGTCGGCCATCGGATCGTTCAGGTAGCATGTGGTAGTCGCGATGCCCAAACTTTAGCGCTTTCTGATGAGGGTCTAGTGTTTTCCTGGGGCGATGGTGACTTTGGTAAGTTAGGGAGAGGAGGCTCTGAGGGCTGCAATGTACCCCACAATATCGAGAGGTTGAACTCACTTGGAGTCATTCAGATCGAATGCGGAGCTCAATTCTCTCTTGCCTTGACTAAGTTTGGTGATATTTGGACCTGGGGAAAAGGAGATTACTTTAGGTGAGTTGCTGATAAGTATTTTTGTTTGCTTAGATTAAATGGTTTCTCAATAGGTTGGGCCATGGCACCGATCAACATGTGAGGAAGCCGACTATGATTGAAACTTTGAGGGACAAAAAAATTGTTCACGTAGCGGTTGGAGCGTTGCATTGCCTGGCAGTTACCGAAAATGGACAGGTAAACTTGTCTGTTTAGCATGTTTGCAAAATGTTTCCATGCATACATATTGTGCTTTATTGCTTTTATATACCTAAGATATGCAAACAGCATTAGTGAAAGGAACACGTGTATATCTATAAGATTCACTTAATATGATGGTTTAATTAGTATCTAAATCCAGACTAAAGTTAAAACAAATTCTAATGCACGTCATTCTTTTAACGTTTGATAAAACAAAACATTGTTGACAGCTCATCTAAGTACTCATAATTGTCGCTCTAACCAAATGTACTGATTTACATTTTGTCTTTGAGATATACCCACTTTAGACGTGAAAAGGACTGTTTTAAATTTAATGTTATTCAAACATTATGAAAAAATTTGAAAGAGGAGGACTTTGAAATACACAACAGTAGCAAACCTCATTTACGTACAAACAGAAACAAAATGAGCAGAGATGGGCCAATGGCAATTATGTCAACTATGTTACAGTTCATTCAAAACAAAACTGATGTCACATGACCCGGTGACGTCATATATATATATATATATATATATATATATATATATATATATATATATATATATATATATATATCAGCTGTAGCGGGGCTTAGGCAAACCACTGTTATATGCAGATTGAAATTCTCGAGTATATATCAGTTGGTAATAGTGAGCGATATTGTCTGCGCATCTGAATATAGGATGAGTTTATATTACAATTCAAGGTTTTAAGCTTTCTAGTTTGCATTAAAGACAATCGTAAAGACTACAAATGACGTCATATGTCTCTGCTCCAATATTTTTATTTATTATTAGTAATTAGATTATCATGATAATTACTAATCCTAAATAATAGAAACAAAAACATACTTACACGAATTATTTATTAAAAAAAAATGTTTCATCAATAAAATATAAAACTCATAAGATCAAAATTAAAATTATAATCCAACCCCAAGGGAATTGTATAGAGGAATCCCGAGGTTTTGTATACAGCAAATGTAAATAATAAAAGTGAGAGCTCACACTCCTCACAGAAAAGTTTTCATTCTATCACGAGTTGTTTACTCACAAGATGACGTCAGTCACCAACATTAGCCCCTTCCACTCATGCGCAGTGTCTTCTCGTCTCTTTCATGAGCAAAGAGCATAGTGTTTAGGAATTTGTGTCGAGCGATTTGTGTCATAGTTTGTCTCAGTCGATATAAAATTCAATTTGTTATATATATATATATATATATATATATATATATATATATATATATATATATATATATATATATATCGAAATCATATTTAATGGTTAATCAATATAGTTTCAAAGATAAGTCAAAGTCTCATTCATCGATGCGTCTTAAATTTTCAGGTTTTTGAAGGTAGAGGATATATACCTTGTAATTTTGTTTTTTTTTCTTGCACCATATTTTAAGTATCTTTTTTCGTCTATTTTACATTCTCATACCTTACTACTCCTTTACCTGTTTACTGAACAGTTTTCTCTCATTATTCGTTAATGGTATGACTTCTTGGAGTTTGCTAGAGTAATTTTATGAAAGATGTATTTGCGATTTTCATTTCATTAAAGATAACAAACTCACTTAAGTGTGTCTCATCATGATTTAGATGTTCTTCTCCAAACTGTTCTATAGGAACCCGGGATCTCAGGATATGACCTTCATCACTCTGACACTCGGGCATTAACAAGTTAAATTGTTATTTTTTCGTAAACGAAATTATATTCGTGAATATTTTCCCGCGACTGTTTATCATAAATTCAAGCTGTCCCACCGCAAACGTGTTTTTTTTATTAGTACCCATTGCAGCATCACATAGCCTTCTAATCCTTTAGTTCCTTTGGGTTTCTTGGTAGTTTCTACTGTTACGGCTATATTCCATGAGAACGATAGTTGACTGTTTGACTTCTAAAACTTTGCGCAATGACCTCATAGAAAAGGTACTTCTATTGTCAAAATCTCTAAGTTAATATATTTCAGGTATATGCTTGGGGCGATAACGACCATGGACAACAAGGTAATGGAACAACCGTGGTCAATCGAAAACCGGCTTTGGTGCATGGCCTCGAAGATGTCCACATCAACCGAGTGGCTTGTGGCAGCTCCCATTCCATCGCCTGGATCCATCAGGACACGCAGATCATTTCGAAAGTCGAACCGGTGATATTTCCAGTGGCGAAAGATCCGTTGGGATCCTCTATCCTCGGGCTGTATGTTGGCGAAAAACCTCAACCGAAACCGAACAACAAGAACACAGTCACCTTAAGCAGCATTGTGATGTCATTGGAGAGTAACACTGCCAAACAACAGGCTCTTCAGCATATTCTGAACGCTATGTACATCCAGCAGCTGAGGCAAGCCATAGTGAGGGCACTTAATAGTCATACAAATGTGAAAAGTTCCTATTTTAAGGTAAGACGTATACTGTGTAAAAAAGGGATAGTGGATAATTTTCCACACAGGCATAGAAAATATGGCCTTCAGTTTAGTCATTTTGATTATGAGAAATTGGTATTTCCTAGCACGAGAATAGGATCACTTGATCGGCTGTTTGCCTTTTTTTGGTCTTTTTGCAATCATTTATGAAATTTTGTATGATTTCATAAATTCAATCTGGAAGGAGTGTACTACTTTAAAATTGTTGTGGCGGCATAATAGTCACTAAATGAAAACAATAGTGGTCACTATTGGATAGAAAAGTATCAAGTATAGCACACAATATATTCCATTACATACAGTTCCAAAATAACTGAATCCTCACCTCACTTCACTTACAAAGCTTTATGTACATTTGTCTCAGCAGAGCTCCTCTGATACCCCACTGGAAAATTCAACGGCAAATGGGTTCAATGCTGTTAACGAAAGTGAAATCGCCATCGGCGGAGGAGAAGCCCCTGTTTCCTTATCAGAATTCGCTGCAGTAAATGTAATATATAAACATCCCTTTATACGTCACTTTTTAATTGTCGTTTTTCTCTTAGAGTCCAAATCAAGCTACCCCTGAAGCGGAGGAGAATCCTGTAGCTCTACTACAGTCTATGACTGCGAGCAGTTGCTCTGCAAGCATATCCTCGAAACATTCCAAAATGTCTACCAGCGCGATGTCTGTAATTGCAGCGACTTTAACTTCCCACGCAGAAGTTATAGGGGACGGTGGCATTACAGGATTAGACGATTTCACTTCGCTCCTAACGGAAAACGATGCCAGGTTGCTTGTAGACCTTTTGAAACTAGCAGTAGCTGATAGAATTGAAGACGAACAAGCGAAGGAGATACTTTCAACGGTTCTAATTAGTAAGTATACACATGGTTGTTATTTGCTTAGATACTATTAATCGAAATCTCCCGCATCTTTTCAGCCATGGGGAGTTCTAATTCTACTATAGGAGCTATGCTTTTGGAATTGTGTGTAACTGAATTAGAAGACATCGCTAACAGCACCCAGACTTTGTCCACGTCTCCTCATCCAGTCGTGCAAGAATCCAGTCATCCTTACATTGATGATGTCATCTTAAGAGGTAATGAAAGGCTGAAGTAGTTCGTTTATGTCGACTAAAACTTGTTTTAAGGTCACGTGAGATTGCCTGGAGCAGATGCATTAAGGGTTGAATTCGATCGGAGGTGCTCGACAGAGCGGAGGCATGATCCATTACAGATTATGGACGGAACTGGGAGAGTCATGGCCACTAGATCCGGAAGAGAGTGGAGCGATTGGTCTCAAGAACTTAGAATATCTGGTAAGAATAACTCTTTTATAAAGTAGGTTGAAGATATGCGTGATTGTTTTATCTCTTCATTCGAATTGTTACCAAAATTTTCTATGAAGATTTTCGATAAAGGAACTATTACAACTTTCATTTTCTTTTTTCAGGAGATGAGTTGCGATGGACCTTCACTAGTGACAGTTCTGTGAACGGATGGGGTTGGAGGTTCACTGTTTATCCGGTGATGTCGAGTCAGGGATTAAATGAGGTCGGTTCCGATCGGGCGGTTCTGAGCAGACCATCAATGGACATGGTGATGAGCTTGTTGGATTCGCGTTTGTATTACGCGGCGAACTCTGCTTTAATGTCTCGTCTGGCTGCTTCGCTGGCTGCCTGTTCGCAACTAAGCTTTTTATGTAAGTAATTTCCGAAAACCCGAGGCAACATCATTATGTTTTAACCTTCCAGCTGCTCCTCAAAGGATGTGGTCACTCCAAAAGCTACACAGGCTTCTTATCCGCGAAGGTGCCAGTGTCGAATCAGTCACATTCAATCTCCAGGAACTGAAAGCACCTGACAGTGCCTTGGGATCGTTGCTGGAAGAATTACCGCAGGCTCTATTGAGGCAATACGAATATGAGGATAGCTCGGTCAGAGCTGGGCTTCATTTAATGCACTCTGACTTTTTCAAGGTACTCATCATGGTACATTTTCCGTGATGCCACATTTCATATGAGTCTCCATTTTAAGGTTTTGGTCGCATTGGCTTGTGACATGGAGCTGGACAAAATGATAGGAGTATCCGATAACCTTAAGTGGTTGTGGTTTAGGCGTTACTGTAACGCCGCGAGAGTGGCGAAATCCTTGATACATCGAACTCCACTGCCAATGAATTTCTGCCTAGAAGTAAGAAAGAAAATTGCCGATCCAAGTGTGGAACCCACCCAGGGGTATTACGACTATGAGAATAATACCTTATTTAAGAGAGAACATGACGAACAGTTGCTTGTATGGTTAAACAGGTAATCTTTAAAGATATATTGTTTAAAAGTTGGTAAAGTTCTTGCGTCTTACATGCTGTGTGTTATAGTTGAGGTCGTTCTGGAACTTCCCTTTTTGGATTGAAAACTCAAAGCTGTAAACTAGTAGGTTCCACTGAACTGGTCAGCTCGACATCCTTATCACAAGCCTTACACTTCGCCATACTCGCTTAGGCAGAAAAACGTGCGGAAACGTACAATAACTATGACACTCACGTTTTACATTTTGATAGTTTCTCAGCTGAAGAACTCGTAAAAGATGTGCTCTGTTCGGCTATATCAATGAGTATAGAGGCGCACCTCTTAAAAGATAAATGCCCTTTGTTTACTCCAGCTACAAGGTTTGTTACCCAATCACTAGTGGCGCTGATGTATCAATTTTGGGGCAGTTTACGTACTAATTTCAGTTCTTCATTTACGAACGCATCGGTGGTCGAGTAGTAACGTGATCAATAACCAATCTGATCTTCTCGGGATCGGTTAGCACATGTACCTTATTTTTTTCATTTCCTAAATTATGTAAAGTGATGCGCATTAGACTATGATGTACCTTATGGCTTTGTCTGTTTAATCCAAAATGTGGAATCTGAGGACAGCTCGGCATATTTCTCTGTCGATTGCAAACCATTTTATGTTCCACAAGTAATGATTTAAAACTTTTAGGCGGCCGGAGGATTGGACGTTGTCCTGGGGTGGATCCGGCACGATCTATGGTTGGGGTCACAATCACAGGGGTCAGATGGGTGGAGTCGAAGGGGCCAAAGTGAAAGTCCCAACAGCTTGTGAGGCGTTATCATCCCTTCGCCCGGTTCAGCTCATCGGAGGGGAACAAACACTGTTTGCTCTTACAGGAGATGGCAAAGTTTATGCTACAGGTAATCTTTTTCTTTTTATTTTTATTATTACTGCTCAAGGTAGTAATAATCCTCTCGTTCCTCTTGTTGCACCTTGCACTTTATGTGTTAATCCTTATTAATAGAGGTAATGAAAAAATTAAATGTAACACACATTGTTTGTAGTTTAGAGATTAGTGGTGTTGTTTGTGCTGCAGACGAGGAGGTGAATATTCTTTTGCTGAAATGTACACGATTGGAAATTTCTTTAATTTCAAAAATAAGCAATTGAACTGAAGTACATAGATTAATAAACTGATTTACTGTTGTAGGTTATGGAGCAGGTGGTAGACTGGGCATTGGTGGAACTGACTCGGTTTTGGTCCCAACTCTTTTGGAATCGATACAACACATTTTCATAAAAAAAATCGCCGTTAATTCTGGAGGAAAACACTGTTTAGCGCTTTCTGCTGACAATGATGTGTACTCTTGGGGCGAAGGAGATGATGGCAAGTTGGGACATGGCAACAGGAAGTAAACATTGAAAAGAATTATTAAATTACTTTTTTTGTCAAAAATTATTATTGTTGTAGTTCTTGTGAAACTCCCAAACTGATCGAGGCCTTGCAAAGCTTCGAGATAATCGACGTAGCTTGTGGAGGTGCTCATTCGGCGGCCATAACCGCAGCCGGTCACTTATTCACCTGGGGAAAAGGTCGTTATGGCAGATTGGGCCATGGCGACAGCGAAGATCAACTGAAACCTAAACTGGTAAATTCACTTACATGCTTAATATGTCCTAACATCACTATCGTTGTATTTTATGTGTAGGTGGAGGCATTGTTAGGCTACAAAGTGATAGATGTTGCTTGTGGTTCAGGAGACGCCCAGACATTGTGTATAACAGATGATGACAATGTTTGGTCATGGGGAGATGGCGATTACGGAAAGTTAGGAAGAGGCGGCTCTGATGGTTGCAAAATACCGATGAAAATCGAAAGCCTGGCAGGTTTGGGCGTTATTAAAGTGGAATGTGGGTCACAGTTCTCAGTTGCTTTAACAAGATCGGGAAGCGTATACACTTGGTAAGCTATAAAACGAGACATATACAACCTAAAATTATAGCAACATCTGAGTTGTCGTACTTCTGACAGGTAACAGTATATTTCATCATCATTATATACAGAATTCTTTTACCGGGCTAGACTCATATACAATTCATTCAAAACAAATCTGGTATTACATGACCCGGTGACGTCATATATGTACCAATTGTAGCCCGGCATGGGCACATTACTGTTATATACAGATTCAGATTCGCGCGTTTATTACAGTTGGCAATAGTGAGCGATATTGTATTCTTTGTATGTTCGACCGGACGGTGAATCTGAATGTTTGTTTACATAGCAGTTCGTGGTTTTAATGATTGTAGTATATTTTTAGAATAAATATCTGAATATTGAAATCAAGTTGTGGGTTGATCTAACTGCCATAAATTCTTGTATTGTATTTAGGAAATGTTTTCTGTTTTTCTTTTCTTATCCTGTCTTCTAATACTCTTTCTAAGGATATGAAGAGTGGTATATCCCTATATATCAAATAGGGATACGTATATCTCTATGGTTACATGTTATTTAACTTTATTTTTTATGAATAGTTGTCCATTGCTATGTCCCAATCATGGGGGATCTCTTGGTTATTCCGTGCCGTCTGCATAATTCTGGATAGAAGTATAACTCCTTTTCATAGGCGTTGTAGCGCTTTGTATTTTGTACTAAGTATCATTAACACTTTCTGGCTATCGCATCCAATTCAGTCATCTTTATTTCTTCTTCAGAGCTCTGAAAATAGGCACAAGACACCAACGTTCACAATTGGAAGACATTTTGCTGTACTGCAAGAGATATCACTTATCAGTAGATGAGAGTGATTAACTTAATTGTCTTCGTGCTAAGAATACGCAAATGGTTTTATACTTAGCGTTATATGATTAACCATTTTTTTAATTGTGATCGATTTTTTCTAGTGGTGCAATATTTTTATCTCGTTTGTTCACCTGCACTATATTTTAAGTAATTAACCTTTACCAAACTGTTTAAAACTATTATTACATTACAGACTGTATTAATATGCTTGTAGTGATAAAATGCATTTATTGCTATAATATTGGTTACTACTATAAACGGAATTGTTGCATATGTTTCAACTTAAACAAATTTAAATTTCAAGGGGCAAAGGGGACTACCACCGACTGGGCCATGGTACAGGTGATCACATCAGGAGACCGAAGAAAGTGGCAGCTTTGCAAGGCAAAAAAATCGTGTCTATTGCAACTGGTTCTCTGCATTGCGTCGCTTGCTCCGACGAAGGTGAAGTGTACACATGGGGGGATAACGACGAAGGACAGCTCGGCGATGGTACCACAAACGCCATACAGCGTCCTAGATTAGTTTCACATTTACAAGTACGTACGCAAGTATCATTCTAACGGCCTCTTTTAGGGAACTGGAACATTCTTCGAAAGCACATCTTCTACTGTAATTCGAAGCTTACAATTTTTTAATTCTAATCGCCATTCAATTCACATTTTTGTTTCAAATGGCATAGATTTGTTCCGTTTTATTTAGTAAAACAAAGAACAATGCTTTCATATAGATTATTTTAGACATGTCTGAGTGTTTGTCTTGGCCTTGGAAAGAGATCTAGATGTCTATTGTAGGATAAGGTCCCATCCAACGTTGTACCAAGATATTTTGGGTTAAGATCGTATGGCAGTGTGTGACTGTTCACCTGGACTTGCGGTGTTTGATTTGCCATCATGTTATTTAGATGGAAACAGCATACTTCCGTTTTAGAGATGCTAGGAGTTCAGCGCCATTTGGAGAAAAATCGGTGCAGTATTTCAAGATCTTCTATGAGTGCTCTTTCTAAGTTGGAGACACAGGTGTTTTGATGAGCTAAACAAATGTCATCAGCATATCCGAACTTTCTTGAAACTGTTAATGGTAAAAGCTGAATATCAGAGGAGATCACTGAGGTAAACCATTATTAAGTGGCTTTGGATTTGGTGACACGGTCATGCATAATAACCGGTACAGTACAATTTGAAAGTATGGATGTGTTATGTGAATTATTGTTTTACATTTTAAAATTTTAAATATCTTGTAATCCTTTCCATACCGTGTCGAAGGCTGATGTTAGGACTAAAAATACTGCACCAGTCTTTAGGCATATCTCAAAACAGCCAGCACCTGATCTTACAATTACTGTTTTGCCCGAATCTAGCTTGTTCTCGTGGGATATGTTCAAGTATGATTGGGCTTATTCTGGTATAGATCAGACTTTCTAAGAATTTGAGACAGGCGCTCATTAATGCTATGGGCCTGTAATTTTCTGGCGCGTAAGTCTTCCCCGGTTTCAGAAGGAGATTATTTTAGTTCTTTTGAATTCGGGCTGTGACTCATTTAACCACTTTCTCGTGTTCATGCCACCGTTTTTAAGAAATTCCTGTAAAATACTGTCGAGCCCGGAGATGTAGTTCTTCGTCTCTAAAGGGGTCTAATTAACCAGGTGCGACAATGCAGTGCAGTTTCAAGTAGAATAGTTCTTTTCTTATAAGCTTGGAAAATATCTAATAGGCTCTGCCTGTGAACCAGTTCACGATATGATTAGCTACTTGGTCTGCTGTTACTAGAAATGCTGATTTGGCTACATATGAGCAGCTACATAGTTCCTGGGGGGCTCCAGGCTTTTCTGCTCGATCTTATAATCAAAGCTCTTGACAAAATTATTAGAAATGGTCGCTTCCATTGGTTTAGTTAACATTTTACAATACTGGCGAACAAAATTGTTTCCAAAGAATCGCGCAAGCGAAAAATTGTGCTGCCAAAGAATGTTCCTAAGCTCCTCGCTTCATTATATGTGCTTTTAGGCGAACGCTAAGAAGATAACGAACGTTGCCTGTGGTTCAGCGCACACCTTAGCATGGTCGACGAGCAACGCAGGCTCCGCTTGCGCCAAATTGCCAATAATAGCTCCGATCGAATACGATTTACTTCAAGACATTCCTTCTTGGGTGCTCCACAGGCGTCTAGTATTACTACATTACTTTGCTGAGATAATATGTCCATGCATCACGATGTTCCCCATAACGGGGCCTGATTCCCTACATGAACTCCGTAACATCCTAATTTACAGCATCAAAGAGGCGACTTTCAGGAAAGTCATTCAAGCCACCATGGTACGGGATAAGCACCACGGGCCAGTAATCGAACTGAATAGAATACAAGTGAAACGCTCTCGATCGAGAGGTGGTTTAGCTGGAACCGACGGAATGAAGTCCGTTTTTGGACAGATGGTGACTAAACTTCCGTTGTTAACTTCAGAAACTCTCGCCTTACCTCACAGGGTATGGAAAGTTGAGTTCGTAGGTAAGCGTAACGTTTTAGTGACCGGTTATGAATTTGTCTCTGCACTATAATCTATTTTAGGCGAAAGCGTCGACGACTGCGGCGGAGGCTACAGCGAGAGCATCGCCGAGATGTGCGACGAGCTTCAGAACGGATCCTTGCCGCTCCTGATCCCGACGCCGAACGGCAGGGACGAAGCCGGGGCGAATCGCGACTGTTTCATTTTAAACCCTCAAGCGAAGAGCTGCCTTCACCTGAACATGTTCAGGTTTCTCGGAGTCTTGATGGGAATCGCGATCAGGACGGGTTCTCCACTGAGCCTAAATCTCGCCGAGCCGGTATGGAAGCAATTGGCGGGAATTGAGTTGACGCCAGCGGATTTGACTGAAATCGACAGGGACTACGTGCCCGGGTTACTGTGTATTAGGGATACGGGAGCAGATGAGCCTTTGTTCCAGAACTTGGAGATGCCATTCTCGACACCGTCTTCATGCGGGACGGACATGCTTCTGAGCACCAGATACAAGCGGATCACTTATGAGAATCGATTAGAATATGTCCGGCTAGCTTTGAATTTCAGGTAATCTGAATATATGTGTGTGTGTGTATGCAAGCTACACATTGTCACAGAAATTAGAGCTTTTTTTGTAAACTCTTTTAATCCAGTGTGCATGGTGGATTAGTCCACATTTTCTCTCATTTTATGTAATTTTTGGTGTGCTTTTGTTTGTATTTACCACCCCTTCCATTCATTTCTGTTGAAGTGTGTTTTACAGGTAGTTACGTATTTGATTAGCTACAAAGTGGTTCTCAAATTTGACGCGTGTATTCTCAGTCTACATTTGGCAACGTCGCGAATGACGAAAATCTTTAATTTTTTGGAGCAGAGACAAATAAACGAGTCCTAAGAAATGTATAGTCAAATGCAGTATGTTTAATAGAAATGCTGTTAAGTTTTCTTTTGTCAGTTGAATTTATTTTAATCATATTGTTACTCGAATTGTCTTAGGAATTAAAAGCGTCCACACATTTTATGTTTGTCATTATTTAAATATTGTCAATACTTTCTTATAAGGTAATTAAAACTACATATAAAATTCTATATAAACTTGATGCTCTAAGAACGTCATGTGCAACGTTGCCAAGTTTATCTAGCTGATCTCACAAATGCAAACTATTGTTATTCAATCCATTATATCTCGTGTTGCAGGTATCCAAAAGTCATTTTTATTAAATCAGTCGAAAGAGGAAATATTTCATTATCAGTGTACCAAGTTTCACTTCATTCTTACTATTAACAATAAAGATATAATGCTTTCAAGTGGTCATAAGGTCCCATGTTAATTTCGAAAAAACTATGAATTTTTTCTTATATCTTAATTATGTGTCATAATTAAGCAGTCGTCGTATTTTGAAGTCATTCTCAGCATTAAGTCGTGTTAGACTCAAACATCCTTAAGTCATACTTCCTAGGTTTTTATTTACTTGTTCCTTCAGTCGTTCTCTTGACTTTCTTTCTTTTGATTTTCATTATGTTATAACCCTTTAGTAATTGTTAAGGCAATTACCATAACATGCTATACAAAATTGTTGTCCCACTGTTATCTTTAACTTGTTAAGGGATGTTTCCATTCGCTTAGACTTCGTTTAAAACATGTAATTTGTTTTAGATTACATGAGTTCGATGAACAAGTGAAGGCAGTTCGAGATGGGATGTCGAAAGTTGTGCCCGTACCGTTGCTGTCTCTGTTCAGTGGGTATGAATTGGAGACGATGGTATGCGGTTCCCCTGACATTCCCTTAACTTTGCTAAAATCAGTCGCAACGTACAAAGGTAAAATAATCATAGAATTTTTGATGGCTTTTTATATTGTAATGATATATCTTTTTATTTTATTCTAGGAATTGACAGTAGTGCCCCGTTGATACAGTGGTTCTGGGAGGTTATGGAGGAGTTCACAAACCAGGAAAGGTCTTTGTTCTTGAGATTCGTTTGGGGTAGAACTCGACTACCTCGAACCATTGCGGATTTCCGCGGCAGAGACTTTGTTATCCAAATTTTAGATAAATACTCGCCCCCAGATCATTTCTTGCCTGAAAGTTATACGTGCTTTTTCTTGCTTAAAATGCCTAGATACTCTTGCAAGGTGAGTATTAATGATAATATACAAGAAGTAATGAAATGTCTATTAGGTGTATTAAGCGTAGTTGTACTAATTTTATCCCTTGTTTATAGCCTGTTTTGCAACAGAAACTAAAGTATGCGATCCACTTTTGCAAATCCATCGATAAAGACGAGTACGCTAGAGTAGCAATGGCCGGAGATCTCGCAGTGAGCTCGAGTTCAGACGCTGAAAGTGATCCGGAGATGGATAGCAGCAATTAGGCATTCAGCTCTCACCCGTCCGTATTCATTTCGAATTTTCACATTCTGCGTCATTGTGTAGATATGGCAAAAACAGCTGTGTTACTTTCCATTTACCCATCATTTTATTCGTGAATAAAATATTACTCAGATTTTAAGATTAATTTACGTAAATATTGAGTATTCCGTCAACTTTATTTATTCAATGTACTAACTATTACAATTTCTCGAATTTACACTCACTACGTCAATTCACATATTTAAATTTTACAACATAGCTGTAAATATATTTTGCTATGCACTTTTTACAAATAATGTTGCCCTTAAGTTTGTTATTTTTGATTTTCATATATTATTTCATTTTTTATGTCTAGTCGTATATTTAATAAATATGTGGAACCAAATTGCTTTTAAAATAATCCACTTCCCAATGTTTGTTCAGTCTCCGGTCATTTATTTGGTCAGTCAATTATCTCATTTTAATGCTTTAAGGCTTTATCAATAATTATCGTAAGCTGCCTTGGTTGTTTCAAAGTTCTCAAAATTCAAGTCAATTTTTCATAGGATTTTAAAACTTTGAGTAGGCTTCCTAGAAATCGTACAAGTTACGAGAAACAGATCATGCATACATATGAAATAAATAGTATTTTAAGAATAATTTCATGAAACTAGAAGATATTTAAGTTAAATAAAACGACACAAAAAAAAAACTATTTTTCTAGAATGGAATTTCAAAATATTCAAAGAAGTCAATATAGTCTTCAAATATTTCATTACCATTATTATTTTTCCTTGGTAGAGCACTAGAATCGATACAAATAAAATTATTCAACCATTTTTTCCATTTCTTGAGTGTTAAGAATTTTCTAGCGGTAAAACTTTTAATGGTAATAAGTAACAGTTTCACCTTGTGGTTCATGGATAAACATTACAAATGCTGGTTTGACAGGAAAGTGATCCAGTGCATAACACCCACCAGGAATAATCTTTGCTTTGATGTTATTACAAAGTTCAGTTAAAATCGAGCTTTGCACAGTCCTTACGAAGCATTATTATTAAAGTTTCAATTAATAAGTCAGCTGTGTTAACAGAATCAAGAAATTCTGAAGTAAACTGAGGTGCACCTTCACCTTCATCTTTAATGAAATTGTAGCTTTTATACACTTTATATTCTCCTGGAAGTCATTGATTTTATCAACGTCTTTATTTGATTGTGCTAATACGGCTCCTTTATTAATACTATACGGTTAATTACCAAATATTTCATCAACCAAATTTCCATTTTTGAAATATTGCCACCGTTCCCTTTTTTTATCAACTGATTTACTAATTTGCGTCTGTTAGCACAAGGTTGAACTGGTAAACATTATCGAAAATCTGCTCCATAGCTATGACTTTTCCATCAAAGGATAAGTTAGGATTTCCTATAGAACAAAATAACTGATCTACGTTGTTTTAACCATATTTAAGGTAGTATACGCGCTTCATCCATTGGTATGACAAATTTTGACAATTTCTCAAGCCTTAGCTGAGTTCGGATTGATTGGTGGAATTAATGGGACTCTAAGTCCAAAAATTTTATGGGATGCTCGTTCATCTGGAAGAAGAAATTTCAGTAACTTGACATTGTGGTTTCATTCAGACAGAATGTAATACAGGGTTTTGTCAGTTGCACTTGGACCCCCTATGAAGCAGTGTCTTGGTATACACCCATTATTATTACTGAAACCTGGAATCTCATCCACAATTTCTATGTCTTTCGCTAAGAAGATGGTACATTTGCTTTGCAAAGGCATTGTTTTCATGTACGTTCAATATCTCTTGGTTTTACCCATTGTCGTAAAAAAAGAAAATTCCTACCTTCAGTGGCTTAAGTAGGAAGTTTATATGCAATGGTTCTGTTAGACGCGTTTTATGCTTCATCAATACACATAAATGTTCCTTGAATGTATTTCACAAAGCTTTGGGATTTTCTGAAGATCCACAAGAGTTTGTGTGGAAACTGTTCTCATAGTCTTAGAAACGGTGAACAAACATATGAACATAGCTCTCGTTTAATGTACGATTCTCCAATATTTTGAGCATGAAACCAACACTACCATCTTTCTTAAAAGGTTCTGTCTTTACCGTATCTTCAACGAAAGTTGTGATATAGATTTGGTGAAATACAGAATAGATAGTCATTTTTAATAACAACGTATTCTGTAAAATTAAGTCGACCCACCTTCTAAAAATGTACCTTCTTAAAGTCATATTAGAAAGAGTGTACCATTGTTAGGTTTTATAAAGTTGTTAAGTTTATTATTAAGCTTGAATGTCGTGATACCTTTATTTTCATTCCATTCCTTCATTTATTCAAGTTCCAATAATGACAATTTATAGTCAGTAATTAAGCGATTAAAAGAAAGCGACCATTACCACGTAAAAAACAAGTAAAAGTATGGAAATTATTTAATTAAATAAATTATTTAATTTAAGTATGAAGCAAAATATAATTTAACTTAAATGGACCTAACAAACAGCAGTGGGGCAGATAGCAGCATAATCACATGACATACAAAATTTACAAAAAAAAAAAACTGAATGTTTTGAGAATTCATGACTAAATAACCGCAAATCTATGATTCTTGAAGGCTCATAGCATATGCTTGAGTTCGTATCCTGGTCTCATATTCCATATAGTTCTGGCAATAAATAGTACAGGCTTCTGCTTGTGCCGGATTTTTTATATCTGGCTCACATAACAAGTCTTGAATACTCAACAGTATCTGTTTGATTGTGATATCTGGCCTCCAGTCTTTTTCTTTGTCTAGAAGGGGTAAGCAGACAGTTCCTAAAAATATTTTATTACAGCAAGTTCTATACAATTGTTTGAAACAAATAATTCATCTCAATCTATTGCGATCCTTACCCGATGGGTACACATTGGGATGGAACAGTGGCGGGTCAAATTTACACATTGGCGGGCTAGTCGGGTAATCCTCTTGGAACGCCAGTAGTAGTTTGTAATGGCCTTCCTCCCAGGGAGTGCCTTCCTTACCGGGGATTGAACACTCCCAGTTCATCAGGTTCAAGGTACCATCCGGGTTCTTGGAGGGACGCGCCGCGAATCCAAACGGACGGTCTTTCCTCCAGGTATTTCTCTCTTCCATCAGACGAGCACTTGCTGTTCCAGATATCTAGAGCAAATATTAGTAATGCATGTATAATATAAAATAATTAAAATAAATAGGTGCCAATACTTAATACCAACATAGTTAAAAGAATAACATTTTAATTACAAACTGAGAAGAGTACAGAAAACCGTACCGATCTGCGCCGGGACTTATTTAGGGACCAGGAAGTAAGCAAAAGAAATACAGTTCAAGAAAGGTTTGAGGTAAGCTTTAAACAGCCCAATATGTCGCTTTCCTTATTTTCTCTATCTGTCCCTCGGGGACCGATGTCTAGAAAAGCGATCGCGCATCCTAAGGGATTATCCAAGTTTTACAGGGCTCGGTGAGGGCCCTTCCCCTAACCAAGAATAAAAATTTAACTGAAACATAGAACCCGATGGCACGACCAGTCCGCGAGGCTTATGTCGTGAGCAACGCTTTTCTTAAAACAAAACCTTTAAAATTAGGGATATGAAGTCAAGTTGATTGAATTAATTGGAAAAAAAAGTAGAAAAAATCACATTTAAAAAAAGGCCATGAGAAGAGCCGAGTGGCCGTTTTGGTTGGCTCGTAAGTGAGGCTCCTTCTCATGTGCACTGTACATGAAGAGTACATGAGGAGGAGAAGAGGCCAGCTGCTCATGCATCGGCTGCGTTTGAATCCATATATTACATATTTACATGTCATTCATAAATAATTCAAACTATTCTTGTGATTCAGTTTTATAATTTGATGTTATCTTAATATATCGCAGACTGTTTCTTAATTCTAACATATTAATACATACAAGGAAATGTCCTCAGCAAGTGCCAGTGAAAAACAAATAGAATATATTTTAAGTAGAATTTAAAGCTTAGCCCTGCTAATTCCAATAGTATCAATCACATATTTTGGAATCAAAACTAATTGTGCACAAGAAGTGAAATCATCAATGTAATCCTCTAAAAATTGGTCTCTTATACTCACACTGTCTTGGAGGTTTGCATTTTTTTTCGACAAACACTGATTTCTTGAGACCTGCCTGGAACACTTTTGTTTGCGCTTGAGATCTTTATCTTCTGGCGTTAACCTTTTTCGTACTCTATTCTGATGTTTGGCACATTCCGTACAGAACATTCGAACTCGGCCGGGTGAGTGCACATTTTTAATAACAAAACCGACACATTTCTTTGACCTAAAAGTCAAAAAATGTGTTATAATCATATTTAAATAAGTGTGTACATACCTTTCAACATTAATTTTCTCCTGGCAAGGAAAAACACTCTGATTTACATAATCAATTAATTTTAAAACATCGTAGTGAGATTCCACTGATTTTACATCTAACGTTATTGGTATGGATGAAATATAAACCTATAAAATTAATGTTAGTTATCATTACATCATATAATAAGGTGCAGTAAACATATAATCTTGCCTCAACTGTCATATCAGGCCGAACAATGATCATTTTATCCATAAATGTGTAACTCGTATCATGTTTAACCCAAACTAGACATGGGTATGTAGTACTATTTTGCCAGAGAAAATGCCATTCTGGTGGCAAAGGTATTAGTCCCATATTTTGCAAGTACATTTCACAGAATTGATCATATGCTGATGAATGATTTGGTGCTCCATTATGTGTTAGTAATTCATCATTTTCAATTTTTGGAAAAATCGATGGCACGGCCCCTTTCTTTAAACTCACTATTCCTCTTGCTAATTTTTCATTCTTGCCATCCGGCAAATTGTTAAACTCGTACTCTCTCAAGACTTCATGTTTTTCGAAGTGTAGTTCGCACACTGGTTGTCCTGCACGAAGCTGCTCCCCTCCGTGTGGAATAGCATTTTGCCAGGCACGTAGGGTTGCATCCTATAAAAAATGTAGATAAATAAAATAACACTAAAAAGTAGAAGATATAATTATTTACTTTCTTATTCAAATTTATTTACCGTGATAAATGCGTTCTTTGATATGAAAAATAGAAAATTGCTACAATTACGTACACTCGTCGCTCTGAAAGCTCTCAAACCATCAGGTGTTGTTTTACTGTGTAATCTGGAGTTACAGCCTAATATAACACACTTTTTCATTATTTTCACCGGTGAATATTATAATCGACGGTTAATCGCCTGTATGCTTGAAGATATTAACTTTTTTCCGGCGAGAAATGGTGTCACAGACATGGACGATACTAGTGACGCCCACCCACCCATAGACATATTAAAAGAGCACAGAACATCCAAATTATTAAGTTATCCAAATTCAAATGATTAAAGAGTGGATCAGACAAGGTATATGCCGACCTGTATAAAAATATGTAACGCTTACTTTTACCCAGAGCGGTCTACCTATCTTTGTCTCTCATACGCACATGATCGACCTACAGTCGTTAGATATACACAGTACCGGAAGGTTATGATCTAACGTGTTTGGGAGAGTGAGAGAAAGGGGGACACCTTTACTCCAAATATGGCGACATATATAGATAGCTATTTTTCATTTTTCTCCAAATATGACAGTTGTCTGCTGTTCATAGCATTTGTGGATATTTTTCTATGGAGGTTATGTGAGAAGGGACAGACAGACAGCGCAAATGCCTCGAGAATATAGAAATGACTTGTTTTAATTTCTCAACCACGTGTGCATTATGAACCAAGGATTTGTGAAGTATAAAATGGTTTGAGTTTGAAATGATAATTCGATTGTGCGAAGTTATCATAAGCACTGTGCTATAACAAAGTGGCATAAACGATTTATAAAAATCCAACATTTTCAATTTGAAGTTTCCCTGTCCAAATTTCTACTCCAAATATGGCGGACGTTGCAGTACTGTGTGCCTGTTTATTACGTGCCTGACCTTAATCTATGGTCCTGAATCACTGGATACGGAGTGCTGCTGTCTGATCATGAATGATACGAAAAGGAGTGCTTGCGATTGGTGCTTCCAAGAAGTACCAGTTCAAACAATCGAGCAAAAGTTATGGCGCTTCTGGAAAATAATTAGTGCCGAAGTGAGTATGCACTGTTTATTTCATATTTACAGCAGAGAATTTGCCTAGTCCTAATGTAATTCACATCTTTTCTTTCAGGATCCGATAGATGCAACTCTCAAGAATATTTGTGAGAAATGTAAATCATGCTACAAGCAATTTTTTGTGTACATTGAGGGGTGTAAGCGCAACGAGTCCTCAGTAGATGAGGTACTATCTGGTAGACACAAAGTCGAACCTTTGATCAATGTGAAGTATCATCCCTCAATTAAAGAAGAAATTTTGGAAGAGGTACAGGCTGTTCCAAATGATCCTACACGCTCTCAGTTGGAGGCTCATTTGCCCAGTGATAAACGTTTTAAATGTTCACACTGTAATAAGACTTCTGCTCATTCTGGTGACTTGAAGAAACACTTGCGCATTCATACCGGTGACAAACCGTTTAAATGTTCAGTCTGCAATAAAGCTTTTAGCGAGTCTAATAGTTTGAAGAGGCACTTGCGCACTCATACTGGTACTAAGCCTTTTAAATGTTCATTCTGCAATAAGACTTTTACCGAATCTGGTAATTTGAGGACTCATGTGCGCAGTCATACGGGTGACAAACCTTTTAAATGTTCACATTGTAATAAGACTTTTGTGCAGTCTAGTCATTTGAAAAATCATTTACCCATTCATACAGGGGAAAAACCTTTTAAATGTTCATACTGTAATAAGAGTTTCGCCCAGTGCGGTACTTTGAATAGTCACATGCGCATTCACACAGGTGACAGGCCTTTTAAATGTTCGTGCTGTAATAAGACGTTTGCCCACTCGATTCAATTGAAGAGTCACATACGCATCCATACAGGTGCTACGCCTTTTAAATGTTCACACTGTCATAAGACTTTTACTGAATCTAGCAGTTTAAGAAGACACTTGCGCATACATACAGGTGACAAACCTTTTAAATGTTCAATCTGCAATAAGACTTTTAGCGAGTCTGGTCATTTGAAGATTCATTTTCGCATTCATACAGGTGATAAACCTTTTAAATGTTCACACTGTAATAAGACCTTTACTGATCCCAGTAGTTTAAGGAGGCACTTGCGCATACATACGGGTGTCAACCTCTATAAGCATTGACACTATGGTTAATTGGTCATACATTTCTTTTTTGAAATTGACTGCCTGGATTTTTAAATTAATACTGTTTGTTATATTAAGTTAGGAGTTAATGTAGATGAGATATCAATTGTGGAATAAAAATTATAGTTTCTTTAATAATGGGCCATAACCGACTTGCAGAGATTTTCGACAAAGACGAACCATCTACATTAACACATAACTGTATTACATTTGAGTCAGTACAGAATTTAGCAACTTCTACCCCTTTACTTAATTCAATTAAATTTGCTAGTCCAATATGGAAATAATACCCAGGGGCAATAGTTCTTATCTGACGCCCGTATTCCTAGGAGAAGAGTACGAGCATCTTTTGGGACCTCAATGTATTTCTTTGCAAAAGTCCTAAAAGGTCCTACAAAGTACAATGATTGATATTGTGCTTAGTAGGAAAGCTGTTTACTCAAATTAAAAAAGGATATATTTTGCTTTTGCCGGTTGCAATATGGCGGCATCATCAACTGTCTGATTTTGAGACTTCTTCATCGTGATTCTCAGACTTTGATACGTTTGATGATGGCAGGTCATTATTTCAAATCTCAGCAGAAGTGGAACTAAATTTAAATGTTTAACAAACAACAACAACGAATACGATTGTTTGTTAAACAGTTCTTTAACATCACAGAAATTCTGCTTTGATCATTGGAACCTTTGATAATACTTGTTTAACAACACTTTAGCCAGGGTTTAACTTGAAACTATCACCATAATAATGTATTTACTATTATTCACCTTTATTCCAAAACGAGAACGCGGTATACGAAGAACACCACTCACAATCAATGAAAAACGGCGGTTATTTACCATTTTTTCATGAATTTTATTTGGGAATAAGAATAAACCGTTTCTCGGATATTCAGAATATTTTAAAACATAAATATTGTACGGTTTACTCTGTTGATATTATTTATTCAACGTACTATTTTGTAAAATAAATGTAAATATATTTCGCTATGTACTCTTAAGTTTTTGATATTTGAATTTCATGTTATTTCATTTTTGTGTCAAATCATATATTTCATAAATTTGTGAAACTATGTTGGTTTTAATATGATCCACTTCTCAATATTTATTCAATCCCTAGTCATCTATTCAGTCAGTGAATTGTTTCACTTCACAAGAAAGTAAAGTGTCACTCGTTTCATTTCAATTCTGACCTGCAAAATTTAGGCATTACATTACATACTCGCAGTTAAATTTCTTTGAGTTTTTGTAACATTTAGTAAGTTGAAATCTAGCCTACAACGTGGATTCAACAAAATTTGGAATGAACTATTCTGACCTTCAATAATAAATTATATACCATTATGAATATGACACCTACATTGCCATTTAAAAGGTTCCATCAGTCTGGTAGATTCAATGAAATCTATATTATAATTCAGTACAATAGATCGCCTTCAGAGCTCGTCATACGAACATAGTAACTTTATTTGTAAGACAGATTCAGAGAAATTTAGAAAATGTTGGCTCATCGTCGCCTATAAAAACAATGAATGCTGTAAAATTCTGCTTCTAAAAAAAAAAAAGATGACTGTGTCCATCCCATAACTTGTCATATGTGCTCCATATAAGTTTCCAAGCTCAAGTGAACTAAAATATAAATAATTCTTTGCAGTTGTTTATCACTTACACCTATTCAACTTTAGGGCGATTTTAGATAAAAAAAATCTCAAATAAAATTTGACATATTGATACTATCATTTGATATTAAATAGCCAAGTCAAGCTATGAAGTGTGAAATGAATCACTAATGCCAAAATCTCAAATATTCGAGCTTTGAGGGTACCAAGCTTAAATGTAAAGTTCTAGCGTTTCACTGTTTAGTTTCTAAGAGAAAATCGACCATATACATACATAGGCATTTTTTCAAAAACATACTTTTCGTACTCCAGGGCTCTCAAAATGTCCAAAAATGTCAATTCCTCAAATTCCAAAAATCGAGTCAGTTACTTACTCGATGTTTTCTCATTGTACTAGTATTTCTTATGAGAAAGTAAAAATTCAAACTGTAGTACTTAAATAAGTGTAAGTACTTATTTCATTTTTCACACATATACATATATCAATGGACGTTAAGGTCCTCATGTTTACATTATATATTACAGATCTAGTCATGTTTACTTCACATATCTCAAAGGGTCTTCCATAAAGCTACTTATAACAATACTGTTTCTATCATTTCCCATCTGTTTCTAATATTTTTTTATTTCAAATTGAAGACGCCACTCTTTAAAAATTTTTATGGAACTAATACACACGATTTAATGGGCCAATGAGGAACAATTAATGTTGAATCTGAATGTTGTGATACGTTTATTTTTAAATTCCAGTAGTCCAATAATGACAATTTACATTGAATAATTAAACGGTTATATCAGAAGACAACAAATATAACAATCACTACCGTGTAAAAAACTAAAAATATGGAAGTCTTATATTCCAATTTAAAACTATAATGTAATTTAACTAATAGACCCAATAAATAGCAAAAGAGATGTAAAGACAAAATTATGAAAACTGCAGGACAGTGAATGTTAAGAGAATTCATGGCTAAATAACCACAAATCTACAATTCTTGATGGCTCATAGCACGAGCTTGGGCTCGTACTCTCTTCTCATATTCCAAACGGTTCTGACAGTAAATAGTGTAGGCTTCTGCTTGGGCAGGATCTTTCACATTTGGCTCATTTAACAAGTCTTGAATACCCAACAGGATCTGTTTGATGGTGATAGCTGGCCTCCAGTCTTTTTCTTCATCTAGGAGAGATAGGCAGACAGTTCCTAAAAACATTTTATTGTAAGTAAAATTATATATCGTCACTGGAAATAAATTAAATGAATCATCTCCAATGATTGCCTTAGTATAAGCTGTTCTGTAATTAAACATTGCAATCCTTACCAGATGGGTACACGTTAGGGTGGAACAGTGGCGGTTCAAATTTACACTTTGGCGGGCTGGTGGGGTAGTCCTCCTTGAATAGCATCCGTAACTTGTAATGGCCCTCTTCCCAGGCAGTTCCCTTCTTACCGGGGATCGAACACTCCCAGTTCATCAGGTTCAAGGTACCATCCGGGTTCTTGGACGGACGTGCGACAAACCCAAACGGGTGGTCTTTCCTCCAGGCTTTTCTCTCTTCAGTCAAACGGGCACCTGCTATTCCAGACATCTGGAATGAATATAGTAATGCATGTATCTAAAAAAATCAATTGACGAATGTATGAAAGATCATCACTTGAGAACAGCTCGATTGATTCGGCTGATTTTCTTTGTGTTCGTAATTGTCAGGGCAAGGTTTGTATGAAAGAAAAAATTTGGAAAATCGACTGGAAAGTCGGAAGAAAATCATGAATGAAAGGAAGCAGACACTCTGGTGTCTGTATAGTGCAAAGAAAAAAACACCTTAATAAATAGCAAGAATGGAGATGATTACCAAGAACAGAGGAATCAAATGTCATAAAGGAGACTAAAGCAAAGAGATGGCAGAATTCGGAAATAAAAATGGAATAAGCGTAAAGGAAATGTCGAAACACTACACCATGTACTGAGAAATCTAAGAGACTAGAAAATTCCTTTCACATACTACCATACTCCAACTGTGTCATCATATGTATTTCCACATTTCATGCACTTCTGACAGAAAATAAAACGTTAATACAACTGTCAAATTTGTAACGAACAATGAAAAAATATTTGAATTAGCAATAGTATATTTGTGATTTAGTGCTTCTAAAAATAAAAGCATTATTATGACGACTTTAAGGGGGCATCGGCGTAGTCTACTCAGTCATGTCATGTTCCTGTCATGGTCATGAATAGTTTTCGACTGGATCTTGATTGCACAGTCGGAATACGAGGGGTCATATAGAAATGAACGGCTGTTTTGCCCATTATAAATACATGTACAAGTTCTCTTGCAATTTCATAGCAAAACGATACAGTGGAAGTATGACCTCTCACTAAGAAGCACAAGTACTTTCATGGGGAAAGTACGACTAGGCTCAGACCTCAGCAGTGGGAGATGACACAATGAATTCCAGTATAAGTGTTGCCTGAAGGCACCCCAGTTTCTTTTATTCACTCGCACCGGTATATGATCGAATAAGTTTGAACCAAGTGCCGTCACTTTTCCTCAGTCCAACAGCCTCAACACTGATTCTAAAAATTGATTAGCATCTACAACAAATGTCAAACTCAATGCCGTACAATTTTCTCAATTCAAGGGTGAGAAATAGAGACGCGAATCCGACCCTTTTTGTATATTCAGGGGTGGTCATATGATGCCGTATGGCACTTATTCTAAAATATTCATTAACATCTATAGAAAATGCAAAACCTAGTACCTTCCAAAAATACATGCTGTTACAGTCATTGCTTTTCAATACATTTTCAACCGTTGCATTGTAGAAAATGCACTGCAAAGTTAGAACCAGAATTTTTGTATGGCACATGTGAGTCAATGCGGTACTGTTTCAAAAGTCCAATGCAACATGAACGGGTTGAAAATGCCTTGAAAAGCAAGGACGGTGACAGCTTGGGAAAATATTTATTTATACTTATACTTTTGAGAAGCAGAATTTTTGTATGGCACTAGGTTTTGCATTTTCTCTGGATGCTAATGAATATTTTGGAATAAGTGCCAAACTGCATCAGACGACCACCCCCTGAATATGAAAAATGAGTCGCATTCGCGCCGCTATTTTTCACCCTTGGACTGACAAAATCAAAATTTATTTTTGCTTCCGGGACCGCTATTTTTGTACGACACTTTTTTATGCTGCATGACCTGTGAAAATATACTAGTGCTGTATAAAACTGTTTAATCTAAAATGCTGCATATGGTCATTTCCATTCAATTACATAGTAGTATTGTTCGATATATAACTTGCCCTGACTCAGATGACCCCTTTTTTTAGGCTAGGCTCCGGGCTAGTAGTATTTGTGGAAAGTGACCTTTAAAGAGCGTTAGGGTAAAGAAATAGCAATGAACACAAAACGTTACAAAAGACAGAAGCCTACTTATAGGTCATTTTTACAGTAGTAACAAATCTGTTTTCATTGCATTAACCTTTTAATAAGTGTCGAAATGAGTGATCAAAATGACAACAAACCTTCATCTTCAAATTCAGGCTATGATAAGAAACCAAAGAGAACGGCAACCAAGTTCTCCACAAAATCACCACAACAAACGAATCAGAGTGAAGAGGAAAATCTCCATGAAGAACCACAAACGCTTTCTAATCCAGACCCAGAGGAGGAATTTTATTCAGCACAGAGTGGAACATCGAACACAAACAGTAGTGCTAGTGAAACAAGCTACTTAAGTTGTGAAGATACAAATGAAGAATCAGGATAATTAAAGTAACATTTTAGTTTAGAATGGATTTGTTGCAAAGATGAGAAAATGAATATATATTATTTTAGATGGTATCGTTTTAAACTACCTCCACAAGAAGTACTGTTAATGGTAACGTTGAAAGTGTAAACAATAGCTTTTTGTACATGAAACTGCTTAAGGGTAAATAAACAAGAAAATATGAATAAAAATCGCAACTATTGAATATATTTGAAGTAGAATTTAAACACAATGCTTTCAAGTCAAGGTGCATAAGTACCTTCATGACTACGCAAAAGCCACTGAAGAAGTCCCCCAAAACTGACAGGGATCGATTTTGACTGATGAAATGTGTATACTTGCTAAATTTCAATCACAACCCATCCCAATATTGTTCCTTAGCCATGCAAGTTTCAATAATATCGATCACGTGCTTTGGAATCAGAACTAATTGTTTACAAGAGGTGAATTCGTTACCTTATCTCATCGCGTTCTTGAAATATCACCGTGACTCAAATGTGACAAAGTGTCTGAACATGATGGCCAAGCTGACCATCAGCGTCATAGTCAACATACAGTGTACACTAGCTAATCAAATTAATAATGCATCTAAATACATACCGCTGTCCTGATTCCGCTAACTAATCCGAATTATTTATGGAAACTTCAAGTCTAAACTCTATATAATTCGGGGAGATTCCAACGAATTAAAGCGAATTGACTGAAATAATTCAGTAGGGACAAAACACTAAATTTGATGCTATTAAACGCGGTCAAATCTCAAAACGGGAAAAATGGTACGCCGCCTCAACGTTAACGTAGAGCACTCAAAACGCTTTCGACACGAAATGAAAGACCTGTGACGTATACTTTTGGAAACGGGGTGTTAACCATGGCGACTGTATCTGTGAAATAAATAGTTTATTTCTGATACAAAAAGATACATGATGAATTAAGCGCGACGGTAGCAAATTTGGTTCATTTTTGAAGTGAAATTCTACTGCATTCAAATTTGGCGCTATTCGTCAAACCGTTTGAAAATGACAATTTGTGAACCAATCAAAAGCGAATTAAGCGTCACTTCCTTTTCAGTCCTAATTTCTCATTATTCTCGTGATTCTTTGGGCTCGCGGTCGTTGGTGTGAGTATTTTGCATTTAAGAATCAAAAGAAATGGGAGAGTGAGAGAAAAGCAACGCTCAACTCTTGCTTCATATTCGTTTTTGATTGGTTTACAAACTGTCAATGTCAAACCGTTTGATAAATGGCACCAAATTTGAATGAATAAATCAAGTTTTCTATCGTCGTGCACAATTAATCATGTATCTTTTTGTATCACAAATAAACTATAGATTTCGAAGCTTACCGTTGCACGCAGCCTATAGTTAAGAGATTCCGTTTACATAGAGAATCAGCTGCTTGAAAATAGTGCCCCATGTAAATTCCCATAAGGAAACAATTTGTGTAGATAGAGCTGCCATGGGATATCATCCCCCTCCAAGATGCATACGTCATTTAGCTATGTGGTACGTTATCTTTTATTAATTAATTTCATTTGTTGAACGCAAGTCGTTCCAGGCCGGAATGATGTTTCATGCTTTTTTTCATGATTCATGAAAAAGATTTCTGTTTCATGATGTTCTTGAAGTGAATATAGTCAAGGTAGCATTTAATTTAGTAGAGATTATTCTTTTTTTAAATTCAAGTAGGTAGCGAACCCGGTACGTTCCTAGTACAGTAATATTTACCAAAATAAGGCCGTTTGTTGGTCATTTGTTATAAGTAATTATAAGTTATAAATAGGGAAGGGATTTTCTCACTAGCAACGTTAACCCTTAGGGACTTAAGATAGATGCCTACTTTTGTGCCTCTGTGACAAAAGGGTAGTCAGAAATCACTCGTTGAACCACAAACACGCGATTATTGGTGCATTAGTTTTCAAGTTAGTTAATTACATTAGTTAATTCAAGCGTTTAAAAATGTAACGGTAGTTTTTCGGTTAATAAACGATATACTGTACATAGCAGTAATACATATAGAGTCATTTTAAACTGTCCCCGTATTTCATTCTTCGCTTTTCGTCATTTTAACTTCTATATAATTCGAACGAACGAAGGCTCTTGCGATTGGTCCGTCGTTCTAAAAATAGAACTTTATATAAACATCTCTAGAACCTTATCGGGCATGAAAATGACACGAGAGGAAAATAAGAAAGGGTTCGCCGGTATTTTATTCTCCACCTGCTAATCTACGTGGACACTTGTTGTAACGCTCTTGATTCTTATAAAGACTACAATACTGAAGAAACAACCAGTTTTGGTGAGTATCACTGATCTATTCACCCTTCTACTGTTGATTAACTATTTTTTTTTTGTTGATTAACTATTGATGTTAAAACTGTTGAATTCTGCGGGGTATTTTTGAAGTTTGACAAACGGCCACCGGTTTAATTTTTACAGCGTTTTACTCATGTACTTACAGTTTATTCATAGAACAGTATTGCCAACCTTAAATTATTAAATAATCAAGGTTACACAGAATACATCAACAAAAACTAAGTGCTACTCGTATTTTTCTCTATTTGACTATTTCATATCATGAGTTAGGGACTGCTCGCAGCGCCGCCTTTTACTTCAAGGCGGAGTACCTCGCGCACTGTTCCCTTAGTACCATTACACTTCCTTGAGGTAATTGCCACTAGTAGGTAGCGCGGTACCTCGCGCGTTATTCCCTTGGTACCATTGCACGCACGGGGCTAGTGTATTGCGTTTTCTTGGCAACTCGGGTAGGTACTTCGCGCGTTACTCCCTTAGTACCATTGCATATTCAACCCCAGACGTTCATAAGATTATTGTGTACTAGTAACTGGGTGAGTACTTTGCACGTTATTCCCCTAGTACCCCTGCGGGCCCAGTACTAGGATGTTTGAGGTCTGGTGGGTATTTCGTTCGCTTAATACGCATTGCACAAACCAGAGGAAAATAGAGATAAATTATATTTGAATTGAGATTATACACCCTCTACAAGAAATATATTCTAACATTCTATTGTTTTTCAACTGACAGAGAAGATAAGCTGCTCAAAGGCGTTTTTATTCTTTGTTTCAGTTTATTTTGATACTAGGTAAAACTTTGTTGTAATGTTCCTAGATATTTTAGGTTCCTTTTGGAACAATGCAATGTTATGCTCCGATTGCTACAACCTGCACAGGAACTGAGCGAAGAGATTGATTATCTTCTGGTGATCAAAATGTTGAAGTAAGATTAGAATTTGAATTAATGTCAATGATGTAACTGGCTACCTTTTTTTTTCTAGATGTGTGGCGTTGGCCGCAAAGATGGCGTCTCAGGGGGGCAACCTCCATTATGGCACAAGCCTGGCTGATAATATACTGTTACAGGCGGATTTGTTACACACGCTCGTCGAGAGGGGTTGCCTTAATCTACTCCCCGTCCACAGCAATTATCCCCAGAACCCCTACATTGACGCTTCAGTCATGAGAAAGTTGAGGGATAGACTGCTGGAGGAGGAGCAGTGGAAAGTTGCATTGGAGGTGCCATTACATCAGAAAGTATTCTTTCTGGGTGGTTTTCTTCAGTGACGATCCTGCGCGTACGAGCCAAAACTAAATCAAGGTTTTCAAGTTTATCACGCCAGACGTTCTTCTACAATCATTTATTAATATTGCTAAGGCAAGGTGGATAGGTAAACGTTACCGGAATAACTGCAGGCGAGACATTCAAATCGATGATTCGTTTCAATTCAATTCACAGAAGGCGTTTAGAAACGCACAGATTGAATAGGTGCGATTGCGTGCGTTGAATAACTTCGTTTATTACCATGTTTAATTACTGCTTTCTATTTATATCGTTAAAACTGAAAAATAATTATGTTAATAAGCATAATTTAACTAAAACATAATTAATGTGACCGTAAAACCACGCAAGGAATTTCCCAGCATCGACATGATTATCTCGACGCATATTTAGGATACCTTAATATCTTTCAGCGAAGGTTGATTTAGAAGAAAAAAACTCTCTAGAATCCCTCTTAAAACGACAAAAGGTACGATTCGATTATCATAAAGTACCACCTCGAACCGAAATCGTGAAAGTACCGGGCCGGCCGTGCCCTGTCTTGCAAATCAGACAAGAATTCATTGGTGCACACAGTGGGGCAGCGCTATAAATGGTACTTTGAATGCTCAAACCTGCCATTTGCGTAATATGACTCGTGCGTGAGAGCAATCAGAAGAACCAAAAGTATTGATCGGTATCGATTCCCTGGTCACGCCCTAATCGAAAGAAAAGCGGAAAAATGAAGAGCGGGATTTTTGTGTTCGTCTTGTTCACGGTAAGTGAAAGTTTACAATAATTATTACAGATTAATTGGTCATTGGATCTTAGTTAGATTTTATTTGAAATGGTGCGTCTTATGGAAGTTGAGGGAAAATTATGAAAATGTGGAGTACGGATGCAATTAACAATAAATAAGTATTTCATGATTGCATTAGTGTAAATAACCATTTTTTCCTTATTTCATTTCAAAAACGTGGATATCTAATTTACTCTAATCGCTTCTTATATTAAGTGGTTGTACTAGTATACAGTATACTAGTATATTAACTACTGTACTACTGTATACTACGGTATAGTATACTACTTAAGTATTACATCCTGGTTAAGTAGCGTTTGAATAATAACACTAGTCTCAATAACTAAATATCCTCGAGGTTTCTATGTGACGAATTTTGATTTTACCAAAATGTGGAGCTGATTTATTCAGTTCTTCTTAAGTCCACTTAAATTATCCATTGGAAAATAAAATTTTAGTGGACGAATTGATTAAGTAAGAAACTTAAAAAAATAGCTTATTTCGATTTATCTGTAAACAATAAATAAATAAGTATTTCATGAGTGTAAATAATCATTTTTTCCTTATTTCATTTCAAAAACGTGGATATCTAATTTACTCTAATCGTTTCTTATATTAAGTGGTTGTACTAGGATACAGTATACTAGTATAAGTTAAGTAGCGTTAAGTTAAGGTTAAGTAGCGTTTGAATAATAACACTAGTCTCAATAACTAAATATCCTCGAGGTTTCTATGTGACGAATTTTGATTTTACCAAAATGTGGAGCTGATCTATTCAGTTCTTCTTAAGTCCACTTAAATTATCCACTGGAAAATAAAATTTTAGTGGACGAATTGATTATGTAAGAAACTTAAAAAAATAGTTTATTTCGATTTATCTGTAAACAATAAATAATGCTGTCCAGTACACGTTGAGATGATGAAATAAAACTTTTTACCACCGATGACCTATCGATATAAGAAACTTCAGAATAATACTTTATTTCAATTACCTGGTGAACGACCGATGATTACCGAATCCTGTGCAGTTTCGAATACAGGTGATAAATTACGCAAGACTAATAACGTATACATGCGTGGATTTTCGCTTTCTGATCCACTTTCTTCTTACAAACTGGTCGGTAAGGTCGATAATACACATAATGAGTCGATCTAGATATGATGTCATCGATAATGGAGGTGTGATTGATGTTACATATCGATTTATGTACTCATGGAAAATTATTACGATAGATTAATTGTTGTTTCAACTTTCAGACGATAAGACTTGATTTTCTATTATATGTGGTCATCTTAAAATGAGGGCAGTGTAATTGCCAATCAATCTTTTAATGAAAATTGTAATTTTAACCTTCTTATGACATTTATTTAAAGAACGTTAAACAACCTGTTCTGGTGAAGGATGCAGTACAGCAATTTTATGTTTATTGCTTTTTGAAATTATATAGTGCTACCATAAAATGCGCGAATAAATACAATGGAATTTTGAAAAAACCCGGAAACGATTTTAATAAATCGGGGGTCTTTCAGTCTTCTTCTTTTGTGTCTGAAGACAACTGTGAAGGACAACTAGAGAAAAAGGTTAAATACAAAAGTGCAGTTGGTGCATTTTTACAGTTTACTACAATAAAATAATATATATGGTCAGTCGATAGGTCAATAGGTGATAAACAAAGTTACTCCATTTCAATGGAACACTCTGTACAATATCTAAACGTAACCGTTTTCGTGATAACGGCATATTAACATTAGTTTCGAATAAGTTATTACAAAAATATTGAGCTCATTTCCTCCCCCTACAGTCTAATCATCTTATGAGTGGATGACTATGGAAATTGTTTTCTAGTTGGAGTATAGCTCTTCTTGCAGTATCGCGTCAGCATTGCCTACTGCCTGTTCTATGTTAAAAATAGAAAGAACATATTGAGAATAATATATAAGAACACCACTATTGTATAACTTATACCGGGTGACAACTTGAAAATTTTAATCGGGTTTAAATCTAGAATTGGCGAGACACGTCGATTTTTATTTCGAGGGGGAGCCATTTTGCGCATATTTTCAACCCTGTCGCTTCAACCATTTAGCCAGGGTGAGTTTACCCTAAAATTTAAATAGGGAAGAGAGATCAAGTGATACCTCATTTTAGAGTTTATCAAATTCTGAATTTTATGGTTTTTTGTTCTTTAAATTTGGTTTAGTAATTTTCGAGAAAATGAACAAAAGTTATTCCTTTGAAAAAATTTTCTACTTCGGTATTGTTTTTTTTTTGTATGCATTGGTTGATTTTAATCGTATCTTATAAAACAAAAGTTTTACGAAAATTTGAAATAAAATAGTGATTTATTTGAAAAGAAGTTCTTGCAATAGATGTTCAGAATGGCTTTTCTGCGCCATTCTTTTGTTTGTTTCCGTTTTTTAAGAATTGACTGTTTTAATATTGAATTATGAAGAAGCCCACATCAAATAACGTTGGTAGGAACAGGGAAGCAAGTTTTTTACATACTTAACGCCACCTATACTCCAATTAAGTCAACTTTCAAGTTTAGATCAATTTTTAAACCTTACATTCTGGGTTCAATCATACTTGTTTATATGTGAAGAATACTGGCCTTTTGTTGTGAAGTACATATGTGGTTATTACTAATAGTAATTTAAAAAGATATGAAAAAATATAATTTTGGTAAAAATTTCAGTCCCCTAGACTAGACCATTACCCCAGAAATCGATAAAACGCGATTTTCGTTTTTTTGGCAATATCTTCGAATCTAAGGTTCGTAGAAACTTCTTTTTTTTTTTCATTTTGTACTACATGATATTTAAAAAAATATATTTTGGAGCAATAGTAACGCCAAAAACGAAATATGTTGTTTTTGGACGTCAAACATAGTCTTAAATCATTCCCTACCTTGAACTTATTTAAGAGTATACTAAAATTTACCTACATAAATATAGTGTTTCTTAATAACGTGCTAATATATAGGGTTATTCTTGGGTACATTTTGAGAAAAAAACTTTATATGAACATAGGTCCTCATAGTAAACTTTTAAACTACGTTGAAAATTTGAACCTTGAGGGTGCTAAAAGTTTCTTGCCAGTGACGTTCGTGCGGATTTGCACTGGATCTTTTTAAAGAGAAAAGTGACACGCCACTGCTTGTTCTTAAAGTAAAAATTATTTTTGAAATCCCCACTGTTATTTGATCAAATCTGCTTTCCTGTTTTTTTTTTGACGTACGGTTTTCGCATAAAAAAATAGAATTAATTCATTTGCATCTCGCTAGAGCACACGAGAAAAATCAATTTTTGTAACTTTAAACAAAAATTTATGAAAAGAGAATGATTTTACCTGGTAAAATTATAAAATTAAAGCAATCTAATTACATTTTGGAATGCTAACATAAAATAACTAGAGGCACAAAGAAATAAATTAAATCAGACGTTTAAAATGTGAAGCAAACATACAAGCCTCTGCTCTTTTTCTCATGTACCGACGTACTCTTTGGAAAATCTTGGGACTGATTCCAATAGTTTCGCAAGTATGAACTGGTGTACTACAAAATAATTACCCCACAGGAAAAATCTAAACTATTATTGTAATTTCGGTTTAAATACTCAAGACTACGTTCTTAGTAGTCTTAAATAAAGATAATTCAGCAAATTATGTTTTTAATTAAACAAATTAAACAAATCCAACGTAATCAAACACAGATTAACGTATTTACACTAAAAATACGCATTTGGAAAAATCTCACGTGAGATTAGCAGGGGCAGGGTGGGGGTCCAGCCAAATCTCACATCTCACCAAGGGGAGAGGGGCTTGATAAACCGCCAAAATCGCCTCACGTGATTAATGGACGCCCCCCTATATTTCTACAAATCACAATCTGCTTCTTACCTGCTTTGATAATCCCTAATTTCATCACGATCTGCAAATTAATGAATTAATTTTTTTATACGTACGTTAAACGAAAAAACAAGGAGACCAGATGTATTCAGAAAGGAATGAGGATTTCAAAAATAATCTCTACTTTAAGAACAAGCAATCGGATTTCTCCCTTTAAAATGACCCAGTGCAAATTCCGTACGAACGCCACTGGCAGGAATAAAAAATTATGTTGTACAGCCAAAAATGCATTTTCGTGCAAAGATGGTGCGTACTACTTTTTACAAAAATATATAGGGTCATACCAAAGTTATAGAAAAAAAGGATTTTTTTTCATAAAACTTTAGCACCCTCTAGTTCAAAAGATAATAAGTGAAGTCTCTTCAAAATGGACCCAAGAATAACTCCCTTAAATATTAGCATGTGTATAAAAAACGCCCTATATATAATATGCATATGACACGTTTAACGTCATAAATAGACCATATGTTAGCATTTATTCTCCAAAACCTGTGGTAAAAATTTAAGGGGTTATTCCTTGGACTAGTCTAAGAATATTTTGTTCCTTGATGATTTTTATACATCAGGGTGATACAGGATGAAAAAAATTGCGAAAGTTACATTTTTTATCAAAAAGTACATGTTAAGTTGCTTAATCTACAGTAAATGTTCAAAACGACTTCCTCTAGCTTTGATACAAGCATTCATTAATATTAATATTATGATGGGGTTATCTAGTCATTAGTTTAGGCTACTCCAGTGGAAAATTTAGACGACTTGCGAAATTAGATAATTGCTGTGTGGAACTCAATTAGAGACGAACCTGGTGTGTTTGAAAGAGTTTGGCAGTCAATGATGAGAAGATTGAATGCTTGTATCAAAGCTGGAGAAAATCATTTTGAACATTTATTGTAGATTAAGCGACTTAACATGCACTTTTTGATAATCGAGTGTTGTTACTCTCGCAATTTTTTTCACCCTGTATCTTCGAAATGAAGCGGTTTTTCAAAAATCACCAAAGAAAAAAATATTCTGAGAATAGTCCAAGGAATAACATCTTAAATTTTTGCCGCATGACCCTGTATTTTACCGTTACTTGTACATACAGGGTGGGCCATCGAAAACGTACCGAGAGGCATAGCTATCCGAATAAGTTCATGTCGGAAAAAACCTGATGTATGGTCTCCCAAAATTTTTGAAACGGTAGTGCGGGTCACGTAGGACCTCACCGAAGAGGATTTTTGTTTTCCTATACACTGTTGCCTTGTTTTTGATACTCGGTCTACTCGTTTATAAGATATGGATTATTGAAATGTCATTAATTACGTTTCCCGAAAATTGCAGGAATTAAAATGATTTTATTTAAAAATGTACCGTATCTTTTAGAATTCAATAAGGTATCGAAGGTTGAAACGAAATTTAAACAAATAATTTCTTCACTAGCGACGATCGGCCATTCTTCTGATTCTCCCTCATGCCTTATCTATAGAAACATCGCATGAAAGCTAGTTTGGGACCATGCGAAAACCAGTTAATCTTTCCATCTACATACTAATACTCTGTCTTTATTATGCAATATGTTAATTTTCACTCTCCGAAGACTGCTATGTTAAATAATAAACACGAATTCGAGGTGAATGCCGCTCGGGAAATTACAATATTTTTCCATAACTTTTACCAGAAATCCAATTATGTGCACAAAGCGAAAGTACATCGGAAAAAATTCAGTATTGTCATTGAACAAAAACGAAACATTTATCGTGTTCTCTCCTCATGAAAGTGAAACTAGCTCAACGACAGAATTTTAATCCGAGTATAAATTAAACTCCGTTCTCGTTAGTCATGGCTTTGCAACGAAATTGAAGTTTTTTCGCGCTACGAGTACAGAATGAATATTAGTCCAGTAAATGAAGGAGGAAAAAAAGGCAAAGTTCTTCAATATTAGCTGATTTTTTTATACCGCCAGTAATAAGAGATAATTACAAATCATTTAAAATGAGCCAACGTCTACAAGAATAAAGTGCCCGGAGGGGCCTGAAAATGACCCCCAAAGCCTGGAAAATGGGGTTTTCGGCCAATATCTCCTAAAATATGACAACCAGAGACTTTTTCTTCAAACAAAAGATGAAGATCCGTTCATTCTCTACAAAAATGGTCCTTATCATTTTTTTCGGAAAATTGATCGTTCCCGAGATAAACAAGTCCAAGCGCACCCAAAATTTTGAGCTCTCGAGCTGGGTATCAGAGAGCACGCTGCGGGAATTTACGCATGCCCGGGCGGACAAATTGTCCAATAACTTGGTTAAAAATGCACATTTTCTCATGATTCAAAGTTCATGTGAAAGATAAAATCTGCCCCTACCATCCCCTGTCACTTGAGCCGCGTGGTCTAGCAGACGATACGAGCGCCACAAGCAGGGAACGCACGGCGGACGACGGCAAGAATTAAAATGATGAAATTCCCTTTTACTTTTAAATAGTACTTTTACTTTACTAATAAATAGTGTGACTTTATATACATGAATCGAAAGGTGAGAACGTAATCGTTACTTTCGTCAAGGTAGAAAAATGCCCAAAATAAAGGACAAAAAGAAAACAACCATGAAATGAAAAAGTGTGTTTTTTCTGGGATCGTGCATTTTTTGAATTTTCTGGAAAATCCCTGATTATTTGAAAAAAAGTAATAGCACAGACGAAAACTAGACAATCACACCTTTCAAAATACATGCCTTGAAGAGCCATTATATTAAAGTATAAATTAGAAGTGACTCATTGTAGGCAAATTTTTCAAGACTCAAAAAACAGTCAAAAATTGGAAATTTTTGACCAAACTTTTTTATTGCAACGCAAAAAAATGAGTTCCTGCGATTTTCTGGGATGACTATGGACACATCCAAGATCAATATTCGGGAAAATCCGAAGCAAATCAGGGTACTAGAAAAATAGTACGAGCAAATTGCGGGCGAGGTCAAAATTGCGCCGGAGCAGAAAGTTTGACCCGTTTTTTCAATATGGCCAAAGAGTCAAATCGTGGCTCAAGTGACAGGGGATGATAGGGGCAGATTTTATCTTTCACACGAACTTTGAATCATGAGAAAATATGCATTTTTACCCAAGTTATTGGACAATTTGTCCGCCCGGGCATGCGTAAATTCCCGCAGCGTGCTCTCTGATACCCAGCTCGAGAGCTCAAAATTCTGGGTGCGCTTGGACTTGTTTATCTCGGGAACGATCAATTTTCCGAAAAAAATGATAAGGACCATTTTTGTAGAGAATGAACTGATCTTCATCTTTTGTTTGAACAAAAAGTCTCTGGTTGTCATATTTTAGGAGATATTGGCCGAAAACCCCATTTTCCAGGCTTTGGGGGTCATTTTCAGGCCCCTCCGGGAACTCTATTCTTGTAGACTTTGGCTCATCTTAAATGATTTGTAATTATCTCTTATTCCTGGCGGTATGAAAAAATCAGCTAATATTGATGAAATTTTCCCCTTTATTTACTGGATTATATGAAATTATTGGGACTCGACAAAAGAGCGAAATGGAATTTTTACTATTTGTGGTGGTTGTCAAACGCCATAAACTTTTTTCTGGGCCACAAGCAGACTGAGACGTTTATTGGCGTTTTCACCGAAAAAATATAAACAAATATGTACGTACTGACATTCCAGTTATGCTCTGATACTTCCAAGCAATCAACGCGCGAGGTGCTTACATTTAAAAATCAATTCTTTTGCGAAACTAAACACTTTCTTTCGAGACAAATTTTAAGGACGAATAACTTACGGGAAAGGTCACCAAAATGGATTAGTAGTGCATTCGTATAATATATTCATACCATAGGAAATCAAGACTTGTACGAATTTACTTCCTTATTTGAAATACTCCGGGCGACCTTGCTTCAGTTTTTTTTCTAATGTCGGCCGATCGGATTTACGCATAACGACCGGTATACAGCGATTTCTTGTACTAAATTCAGAATGTGCGAATGTCCTCGATAGCGATAATTATGCATGTGGAGTAATAACTGTATAGAATATTTTAAAGTGTAATAATGTCTAGAATTTACTGTACGCAATGGGTATCCTTGACGAGAACAAGTCGTACTTCGAAGAAATTTCATTCGAATATTAAATTGAGGTTGAAACAGTAACGTAGGCTCTTATCCCGTGCATGGCTACGCCTGTAGGCGTATACAAAAAATGGCATTTAGTTAAGGGTGTTAATTTACTACGTACTATATATCAAGGGTGTCCACTAATCGTGTTTCCCGAGCTCCCGGGAGCAAACGCTTTGTCAGTGGTACCGGTAATTTATGGCACCCATAAAGCTATTACCTCTTGGGGCATTTTCAATCAGGAGATCCAGGGTTGAATTAATATGATTTTAGTTAGACGTATTATCGTTTATGACCAGTGGGGTATCTACCGGTGTACCACGTGTGCTCAGTGCCCTTCAAATAGCGGCGAGTGTCCCTATGTTAGAATTTCAACACATCTACATCAAAATATGTTCTGATGATGTGATTAATACGAACAACCGAAGTTTGAAAAAAATATAACATAAAAAAAGGTCATTGTAATACAATACGAATTGTTAACAGTAAGAACATACGCCACTCAACAAATATTTTTTCAGATCCTCCATTTTTCTTCCTCTCAAAGTCCGCCACGCCTTCAAATCCCCGGCGCAGTTCTAGTCCAAGGGGGCAGGCACTTACCTCGAGATCCCCTCAGGCAGCAAAGATTAAATGCCCTCAATCTCAATAGCGAGTACCTCCCAAGGGCCAGAAGGCCCGTACCGCCGCCCTTGAGGGAAATCCGACCCGTGGTCGAAGAAGAAGAGGACATCCCTCCATCACCTTCACCTTCGACGGGTAATTCGTTTGATGCAGAGGTAAGCAATAGGAAGAAGCCTTTTATATATTTAAACATAATGGGGATATTACTAGAATTTTCATGGGTTCCACGTTTTATGGTAACAACATTATAGTCTACACATTCCAACCTATCAGATTCACATCGAACCTATAGGTGTATTTAAGATATGTATTAGCAAGATATGCAGGGATGAATTTTTGTTTAGATATATCTATGGAACTTCCTTAGATAATCTTTAAAATGATTTCTTTAACTCTTAGGTAGGACTGAATTGCCAGGAGGGATGCTATTTTAGTTCTTGGTTTTCACGTTCAAGAGTCTTGAAAATTCTTGTAGCGTTTTCTTCCAAGCATCTTCAGTTTCCTCGACAGGTGAACATGTTCCAGGAATTCTCTGTAATACCTCATTTCTATCTAAAGAAAAACTCCCCTAGCTTGAACACCTGATATTATGTTTTTCCGACCTTGTCAACTTCATTTATTTCTTTCAGGACTTTTTTGGAGTTGAGAAGACCTATCTAACATTTTTGCTGGTTGAAGCAAGATGAACGTTATATTTTCCTTGCAATTTTTTGAAATGCGAAAGGGCAAAAAACCAATCTTCAAAGACATTCTCATCAAACCATCCTGATTTGCTACGATTGAAGCGGCAACCAAGTGGACTTCCCTGGCATCATCGATGAGAGCAATTTTCCTGCTGCTGTGCCACTGAATATAACTGAAATGCTTGATGTCGAGTTTCTGTGATGTGGTAATTATCTGTCATGTGGTTTGGATGTTTCATTCCTCTCCTAGTTAACATATTTTTTCGCCCAGGGTCGTCAGTTATGTGGGTTTCGCCATAGTTCATGAAGACATTTGGGCCCACTCTGTCAATACCGACATCTAAATCGTCAAAATAATTATTTATGGTGTTAGCATCAAGAGCTGCCTTTCCAGTTTTAACATTTTGGTAGACTGAAGGTCTCAGGTCTCGGTGCTGCTCCAAAAATCCCTTCATTCAATCTCCTCCTAGAAATTTTTGCTGGAACTGGGGTTTCCTTATGCCTCTGCGATCAAGAAAACCTTTGGCAATTATCCTTACGTCTTAAGAAGTTAATAGCAAACCCCATTCACCGGCCATAAAAATTCATTGCTTGCAGATGAGTTCAACTTGATGAATTAAGGCGAATGGGCGTCCAACATCCATCCAATTTAGTCCTCTGAATTTATGATTGAGCGTAGATTCTCAAATTGTCTGCTCGCTGCTGTGATGAACTTGCGCCTTCATCAATGCTCAGTAAGGCCGTATTTAAGGTATCAGTTGAGAAGTTTGAGTAGTTGCGACCCCACTTTTTTTTTTGAAAACTCGATTCATTTCTAAAACAGAAAAATTACTGCATTCTCAGGAGTTTTTCCAAACATATTCGACTGGCAAAGGAACAGAAACAAACTCATCTTTCAAAACATAAGAATATTAGTTAAGGTTAGTTAAGCTGAAAAAAACCTTGGCTTGATTAAGTACAATGTAGTTACCCAGACAAAGCTAACTAATAAGAATATTAGTTAAGGCTTAGTTAAGCTGAAAAAAACCTTGGCTTGATTAAGTACAATGTAGTTACCCAGACAAAGCTGTATGAGTTTGTATTGTGCCGCCATAAAGAAGGTAAAAGTGTGATGTGTATTTTTGACATACGTTTTATGATGTCCACCTAAGGCGTACTCGGCTGACCTTTACCTTATGGCAAAGTTATGGCCTTTTGAAAACGCGATGTTCCATAAGAGATTGACACCGTGAAAATTAAAAACTCGCCAAAAATCACCAATGATCAATAAGAAACCGTAGATAACGCTGGGGGTATTCAATTTTCGCCGTTCCTTTTACTTTTTGAGAAAAAAAACTGTTCTCCATCTAACCTTAGTTAGACTTAACGGATTAGATATTTAGATTAGACAAATTAGATAATTAGACATCTTAACCTTAGTTAGCTATTTAGTCGACTTCTAATCGATAAGGCAAGCACGAGGGGACACCAATTTCTCTCTCTGCTACATCCTTGGAAGGTCTTCTTCACGTGTCGCATTAATTTTCACACGATATTTCATAATAACACATATGGATTAACTAATTTCAATGAACATGTCCATTTTCATTACATTTTTCATTCATTCCACTTGGAACATCAAAATAACGCATTGGAATTCACCGCTTAGCGTTTAGATTTACCATTTTCAATCGTTTGATTCCTTCAAAATACTTTCCAAATAAATGATGGCTTTGGGGTATGCCATGGCTTCCTTGAAATACATTCTACTCATATATTTACAGCGAATAGCTCATTATTTGCGAGAGAATGGATCAAATGCAACCCACCATACACATAATGTGTATTGATGGCTGCAGCCTTCTTGTATCATTTAAAACAATAGGTTAGATAGTTTGGTTTTGTTTGTCTTTATAGGAACGTTATAGAGTACCAGTTCCTGTGCAGGATCCTCCCGAAAATACTGTTAAGTTAGGTAGTTTGGTTCTGTTTCCATTTATAGAAACGTCAAAGAATTTTCGCAATCACGCGTTATTAAACTAATACTACTTTTATTATGTCATACACCTCACCCGTTACTCCCACCAGGCACCAGCAAGAAAGATTTGCATATTTTGCGAATAATTCTGTTAAATTCTATTTAATCACTCGTAACATTTCTTACACTTATGCAAGATCTGTGACGACGGTCGTTTAGCCACTAAGATATCCCCGCTAAGCACAACCGCATTTACAATTTCAAAATGGCGAAGGCGCGAAAACCGCGCCGTTTATAATCGTTTTTTCACGTATTTCTCCACATTCTTTTCACGAAATTTGAATATCGGCGTAAAGTTGAATAATCAAACTTTATTATTATCGTTTAACCCATGTGAATAACATACGAAAACATTTAAAAATTTCACTTTGAAAACCACTCAAATTGGCAAAATTTCTCGCACTTTATTTTTTTCCTCAAAAATTACTGGTTTCTAACGTTAAAATTATTTTTCCCAGCACTCTAATACAGCTCTCTTGTACTATAAAAATTGCCATTTTTTAAATCACGGTTCAATAAGAAAAATGTTTACCTAAAACTTCAGTCCACTTTTTGCTAGGATATCCCCTCGTACACGTTTGATTAGCAAGATTATTCAATCAAGATTATTCAATAATTCAAGATTAGCAAGATATATGGATCAAAATCTCTCTTTAGATTAATTAAAAAGAGGGGAAGTTATTATCAAAATTTATCTAGAAATCATTTAAAGGTTTATTTTTTTATTAATAATTGTTTGAATAAGATTTATTACTATATTTTTATACTTAAATAGCTTATATAAGAGCGTAGTATTGAAGATACTAAGGAAACCTAGGGTTTTTAAGTATTTATAGAATTCAAGATTCAAGATTCAATAATTCAAGATTAGCAAGATATATGGATCAAAATCTCTCTTTAGATTAATTAAAAAGAGGGGAAGTTATTATCAAAATTTATCTAGAAATCATTTAAAGGTTTATTTTTTTATTAATAATTGTTTGAATAAGATTTATTACTATATTTTTATACTTAAATAGCTTATATAAGAGCGTAGTATTGAAGATACTAAGGAAACCTAGGGTTTTTAAGTATTTATAGAATAATATTCAATTTTACGCTGAAAGTGTAATGTTTTTTTTTAAACTATATAAACAGCAAGGTATAAACGGTTTAACGCTTAAACTTGAAGTTAGAAGTTTCAGTTTGCTTAACATACCTCCTTAGCCGGAAGACTAAGTCTTCACTTTTGCTATTAACAGTAGCATACCTCCTCCTTTGGTTTCGACCAAAATAAGATAAATTGATGGGATTTCAATTCTTTTTAATCGCAAATTAAATGTTATTATTAACTATTATCCTTAAATAAGCTAAGTAGATTCTAAATTACCTTTAATCCATACTGAAGTTCTCATCAACTCCGATCTTACTTTATTTCAAATAGGTGAACAAACTCAGTTTGCCGGCGATTTCCTCGGCCATCAAGCAGGCGGAAGAGGAAGACGAGCTACAGCAGACGGCCCGACCTTCGCCGCTGCCCTTCCGGCCAGAGAAACCGATTCCGGTCACCAGGGATCAGGTCAGGGACAAACCGGTGTTCGACTTTCCACAGGCCAGAGTCCAGAGGCCTTTACCAGTTCCGAGGCAGGAAGGCAGGCAGCAGAGGCCCGCACCCAGACCTGTCCGACCGGTGGTGAGGCAAGAGCTCGATTTCGATGAAGAAGAGAACGTTCCTAGGCAGAAGGTGAGTGAAAACTGTAAAGCACATTATCGGAAAATGGCGAGTTTCTGCTTGGGTTCTTTTAGCCGAGACCTCAGCAGTTCCACTCGCAACAGTACCGGCCCGCCCAGAGGCCCAAAGGGGACCAGGCGGAGGAGGACGAGCTGAACAGGAAGAAGAAACCGGTGGTGCAGATCCTGAGGAAGTACCGTACCGACAACGAAGACGGCAGCATAACGTGGGGATACGAGAACGATGATGGAACCTTCAAGGAGGAAACTCTGGGCACGGATTGCGTCATCAAAGGAAAGTACGGATACGTTGATCCTGATGGCGTTAAAAGGTAAAAACTTTTTTTAGAGGAACAAAATTGGTTGTTCATTTTTTGGGTGGATACATGTGGGGGTTGTTGCTTAAGTAATGGTCTTGTAACGTTATGCTTTGGCTAACTTTTTGATTGCATTAGATTAATTTGAAGCGTAGATTCAAGTAGAGCCCGAAAAGTGTAAGAAGTACGTGACGATTCGACCAAGGAACTTCTGAAGCGGTATTGAATCAAAGGTCTTTCACAGGTCTGTGAAGGTTACGTGTAGCTAGCTCCCTTCCTTTTGACTGATATTGTTCTGCTAGATATTTAAGGTGAATATATGGTCTACACAGGATCTTCCTGGTCTGAAGCCACCCTGTTCCCCAATTACGCTGATCTCCTTTTCTATCCCAGTTTTCAGAATTTTTCCATATAAGCATCAGGGTGCTGAAGTTATCCTTCACCTATCTTTCAATATTTAAATATTTTAATTTTATCAAAATCAATTAGGTACCCCCTGTTTTTCAGGAGTTATTCGATTCATCGAAAATCTATTCAGAGCTCTTAATCCACCTCTGTAAGTACTACAAATGAAGTTGTTTGTTTTTCTTGTATCAACCACCAGCTTTCTTATTACTTGTCTCTTCCATATCCATTTTGACAGGCTGCTTAAACAGAGAGGAAAAAATGTGAGAAACCGTACGTAGCTCTAAGGGCGGGTTATCATAACTTATCCTGTTAGTTAAAACGGGCAAGAGATGTGTTCGAAAATTTATTGGCAACTTCGCCTTCTGAAAACGACTTGATTATAACGATATAGTCAAACAGAGATTTTAGGTTCTTTGTTTTCCTGATCCAAGTGATCCAAGTTGAGCAACTCTCACTTGCTTCCTACGCACTCATTCTTTTCTCAATTACTGTTTAATTCCATCAGGCCTCTCATGTCTGATTTCTTGTCCATCATAACTCTGCTCAATCATTTTGCACGCAGTCTTCCTGGTAAATATAATCACTGCACATTCATTAATAATAGTATTTTGTTAAATCGATACCGTAAATACCGCTTATTACAATTTGTTTCAACAAATTGGTAATCGAAATTCTAAATGAGGTGGTTCTCCCTTGGGGAGTAGCAGAAAAGGTTTCTGATTGACATTTCTATTTTCCAGGGAATTCGTGTATGAAGCCGGTAACAAATGCGACCCTAACCAACAAGAGGAGTTAGACGACGACGAATTACCGCCTGGACCTCCTCCGAGGTTGTCTCCAAAGAAACCTGTAGGCAAACAGAACATACCTCAGGCCCAATACAGGCCGTCGCAGCTCTCCCAGTACCCTCAGGTTTAGTTTAGGGATGCCATACTTAGTTGTACGTGTAGTTTTTTTTTGTTAATAAAAATTTTGAAATTAAATGTGTACAATTTGTTTCTTTGGAAAATTACGATATCGAGTTGTCGTTTATTAACTTGTGATAAATTGTAAAGAACTGAACTTATGAGTGTAAATAGTCGAAAAAAACACTCCATTGTGTTATCAATCCTCTACAAATAAACGAATTACCTGAAACTTTCCACCTTCCTTGAAGTCCCTCCGCGTCTCAAATTTAAACTTATTATTACATTACTTACGAATTCGGATTTAAAATAGTTTTGCAATATAATTGCAACGTTTTGAGCAAACTTTATTAGTTTATTTAGATGGAAGATTAGCCTTACGATTTTATTATGTCCCCCCGTGTGAATAATTAAAAGATTAGCGCTTATGTTAATCTTTTTACAGTTTTATTATTGTCGTTTCAATGTAAGAGGGATATTCCTGTTGTTTTTTTAGAATAAGTAACAGGAAAATATTGAATTTCTAGAAAGACTGAATAAATATTTAACTGTGACGTATAATTTGTGTATGTACCTCAAACAATCGTTCTAATTCTTATGCAAATTATTGCGATAACACCCAGCGAAGCAAAAATATATTTTAAACAACGGACCGATTTCTACGATAACCGAGGTTTTTGAAGAAATGTATATTTTTAAATGATTTTACCTAAATAATGTATTTTTTGCCAATACTTAAAACTCCAAAAATCAATAACCCTAGAAATTAACTTTTTGAAAAGAAATGCATGGGATCGTTTCCATTTAGGTAACTGTTTCTCACGAATTACTAACATTTTTTCTAATCGGATATTGTCCAAGAAACGAAGGTTTTGACCTGAAATTTTGACAGTAGGTAGGAAATAGCCCAAGGATTAAAATCCTTGGGAAATTTATATTTCTTTAGCTCGCAAAATTGGGTATTTCAATCGGATTTTTTATTGCAAAAAATCTCTTTTTATCTTTTTATCCTTTTTTGTTTAGCACCCCTGACCTAAAGGTTCTCAGCTCCAGCTGAGAAATAAAACCTTTTCTTCTTGTTTTTCGATCTGATGTTTTATTGTTGTTTCATTCCCATTCTGCCTGTCATGAGCTACGGAGCAGAGACATTGACTCTCACTAAAATATCAGCAGAAAAGTTGAGAATAACACAGAGACGAAGGGGAAGATCCATGCTTGGACTAACCTTAAAAGACCGAGTGAGGAACGATGTTATACGACAAAGAACTAAGGTAGATGATATCATAAAACACATAAAAAGACAAAAATGGAAGTGGGCAACACATTAGAGATGGAAGATGGAAGAAGAAGGAACCGAGGATGACCTCCTACCCGCTGGACAGATGACCGAAAGAGAATTTCAACAAAACGGCACAGAACTGAGAAAAGTGGAAAAGCTTAGAGGAGGCCTGTGTTCGACAGTGGACCTGAAGAGGCTGTTTGAAGATGATGATGAATACCTATACCAAACCCACCCACAAAAAAGTTAATGGCAAAAATATAAAAAAAACAAGCTTTTTGTTACGGGTTTTTAAATTTATTTCAACAAAAAATAAAAATAAAAATTAACCTACTACTACAGTACTATTTCGATAAGAAATCTAATTTCCTACAAAAAAGTTCCCTACAAATTTTTAGTTTTCGAGTTATAGCCGAACAACCAAAAAGTGACCAAACTTACCCCGTTCTCAAAAACACACCCCTAAATTTAATTGCACTCCGCGATTTTACGCCGAAATTTCTAAAATTACATTTAAGTCACGTTTTCAAAAACTAACATTTCAAAAATTTGTGTCTCGAACAACAAACCTCATCATCCTTATTTCATCAACGAACATTTTTAAACGTGCGACGTTTGATTTTTTAGCAAAATTTCAGAATATATGAATTTATAAAATATTTTGTAAAATACTTTTTTAAATGCTATTTCGCTTTTAAGTCCAATAAATGTGGAATAGAATAATTTTAAACATTTCATTGGCTAAGGGTATAAATTTAGCAAGCTCTTTGGAACCTTATATTGAATGAAATTATTATCTACTGAAAGTGTTGTGAACGTACGCACTTTGACCGCCTGTAATCGTTCAGACATACAGTCTATATGTTTGTATGATTCAATTGTAATTATCATACCTCGAGTTAATTCATTTTTAAGCCCTAATAAATAAAAGGAAGAAAAATATTTTTATTTTGCATTTGAATTTTTGCTTATTTTATCTAAAATCTCAATAAAAGAATTGGTATAAATACTCTGAATTTCGAGCAGAAAGACATCATTCGTTGATTGACTTCCCCCTTAGATCCAGAAAAATGGAGTATCGTTTTCCTTTTGCCATTGCACTTGTGCTAGCGATTACAATGAAATTGTCATTTGCTGGTGTTGTCGATTCAATAGGCGATACTGCCGAAGACGTTCAAGGAGGAGAATCTAATGACAAGGGATACAGTGGACAATCAACCGGGACTCCGACTCCATCAACATTGTCCAGCGATCTCACCAACAGCACTCCCAATTTTACGTCTGACGCGACGACGGTAAGTTCCTCCACTAAAGGAAGTACCGGGTACACGGCGACCGGATGGACTAAAAGCTCAACTGGAAATACTGTATCTACTGGAACAGAGGGGACAGTTACAGGATCAACCGGCAACACTGGCGACTCTACAGGTACTGCATCTACGGGAAATAGCGGCTACTCTACAGGCACCGCATCTACAGGAACAAAAGACACGGTAACGGCATCCACTGGAACTGTAACTAAAGGTACAGTAACAGCATCCTCTGGTACTGTAACTACTGGCCCAGTCACATCATCTACTGGAAATAGCGGCTACTCTACAGGCACCGCATCTACAGGAACAAAAGACACGGTAACGGCATCCACTGGAACTGTAACTAAAGGTACAGTAACAGCATCCTCTAGTACTGTAACTACTGGCCCAGTCACAGCATCTACTGGAAATAGCGGCTACTCTACAGGCACCGCATCTACTGGAACAAAAGATACGGTAACGGCATCCACTGGAACTGTAACTAAAGGTACAGTAACAGCATCCTCTGGTACTGTAACTACTGGCCCAGTCACATCATCTACTGGAAATAGCGGCTACTCTACAGGCACCGCATCTACAGGAACAAAAGACACGGTAACGGCATCCACTGGAACTGTAACTAAAGGTACAGTAACAGCATCCTCTGGTACTGTAACTACTGGCCCAGTCACAGCATCTACTGGAAATAGCGGCTACTCTACAGGCACCGCATCTACAGGAACAAAAGGCACGGTAACGCCATCTACTGGAACTGTAACTAAAGGTACAGCAACAGCATCCTCTGGTACTGTAACTACTGGCCCAGTCACAGCATCTACTGGCAATAGCGGCTACTCTACAGGCACCGAATCTACAGGAACAAAAGACACGGCGACGGCATCCACTGGAACTGTAACTAAAGGTACAGTAACAGCATCCTCTGGTACTGTAACTACTGGCCCAGTCACATCATCTACTGGAAATAGCGGCTACTCTACAGGCACCGCATCTACAGGAACAAAAGGCACGGTAACGCCATCTACTGGAACTGTAACTAAAGGTACAGCAACAGCATCCTCTGGTACTGTAACTACTGGCCCAGTCACAGCATCTACTGGAAATAGCGGCTACTCTACAGGCACCGCATCTACAGGAACAAAAGGCACGGTAACGCCATCTACTGGAACTGTAACTAAAGGTACAGCAACAGCATCCTCTGGTACTGTAACTACTGGCCCAGTCACAGCATCTACTGGCAATAGCGGCTACTCTACAGGCACCGAATCTACAGGAACAAAAGACACGGCGACGGCATCCACTGGAACTGTAACTAAAGGTACAGTAACAGCATCCTCTGGTACTGTAACTACTGGCCCAGTCACATCATCTACTGGCAATAGCGGCTACTCTACAGGCACCGAATCTACAGGAACAAAAGACACGGCGACGGCATCCACTGGAACTGTAACTAAAGGTACAGTAACAGCATCCTCTGGTACTGTAACTACTGGCCCAGTCACATCATCTACTGGCAATAGCGGCTACTCTACAGGCACCGAATCTACAGGAACAAAAGACACGGCGACGGCATCCACTGGAACTGTAACTAAAGGTACAGTAACAGCATCCTCTGGTACTGTAACTACTGGCCCAGTCACATCATCTACTGGCAATAGCGGCTACTCTACAGGCACCGAATCTACAGGAACAAAAGACACGGCGACGGCATCCACTGGAACTGTAACTAAAGGTACAGTAACAGCATCCTCTGGTACTGTAACTACTGGCCCAGTCACATCATCTACTGGCAATAGCGGCTACTCTACAGGCACCGAATCTACAGGAACAAAAGACACGGCGACGGCATCCACTGGAACTGTAACTAAAGGTACAGTAACAGCATCCTCTGGTACTGTAACTACTGGCCCAGTCACAGCATCTACTGGAAATAGCGGCTACTCTACAGGCACCGCATCTACAGGAACAAAAGGCACGGTAACGCCATCTACTGGAACTGTAACTAAAGGTACAGCAACAGCATCCTCTGGTACTGTAACTACTGGCCCAGTCACAGCATCTACTGGAAATAGCGGCTACTCTACAGGCACCGCATCTACAGGAACAAAAGGCACGGTAACGCCATCTACTGGAACTGTAACTAAAGGTACAGCAACAGCATCCTCTGGTACTGTAACTACTGGCCCAGTCACAGCATCTACTGGCAATAGCGGCTACTCTACAGGCACCGAATCTACAGGAACAAAAGACACGGCGACGGCATCCACTGGAACTGTAACTAAAGGTACAGTAACAGCATCCTCTGGTACTGTAACTACTGGCCCAGTCACATCATCTACTGGCAATAGCGGCTACTCTACAGGCACCGAATCTACAGGAACAAAAGACACGGCGACGGCATCCACTGGAACTGTAACTAAAGGTACAGTAACAGCATCCTCTGGTACTGTAACTACTGGCCCAGTCACATCATCTACTGGCAATAGCGGCTACTCTACAGGCACCGAATCTACAGGAACAAAAGACACGGCGACGGCATCCACTGGAACTGTAACTAAAGGTACAGTAACAGCATCCTCTGGTACTGTAACTACTGGCCCAGTCACATCATCTACTGGAAATAGCGGCTACTCTACAGGCACCGAATCTATAGGAACAAAAGACACGGCGACGGCATCCACTGGAACTGTAACTAAAGGTACAGTAACAGCATCCTCTGGTACTGTAACTACTGGCCCAGTCACATCATCTACTGGCAATAGCGGCTACTCTACAGGCACCGAATCTACAGGAACAAAAGACACGGCGACGGCATCCACTGGAACTGTAACTAAAGGTACAGTAACAGCATCCTCTGGTACTGTAACTACTGGCCCAGTCACATCATCTACTGGCAATAGCGGCTACTCTACAGGCACCGAATCTACAGGAACAAAAGACACGGCGACGGCATCCACTGGAACTGTAACTAAAGGTACAGTAACAGCATCCTCTGGTACTGTAACTACTGGCCCAGTCACAGCGTCTACTGGAAATAGCGGCTACTCTACAGGCACCGCATCTACAGGAACAAAAGACACGGTAACGGCATCCACTGGAACTGTAACTAAAGGTACAGTAACAGCATCCTCTGGTACTGTAACTACTGGCCCAGTCACATCATCTACTGGAAATAGCGGCTACTCTACAGGCACCGCATCTACAGGAACAAAAGACACGGTAACGGCATCCACTGGAACTGTAACTGAAGGTACAGTAACAGCATCCTCTGGTACTGTAACTACTGGCCCAGTCACATCATCTACTGGAAATAGCGGCTACTCTACAGGCACCGCATCTACAGGAACAAAAGACACGGTAACGGCATCCACTGGAACTGTAACTAAAGGTACAGTAACAGCATCCTCTGGTACTGTAACTACTGGCCCAGTCACAGCGTCTACTGGAAATAGCGGCTACTCTACAGGCACCGCATCTACAGGAACAAAAGACACGGTAACGGCATCCACTGGAACTGTAACTAAAGGTACAGTAACAGCATCCTCTGGTACTGTAACTACTGGCCCAGTCACATCATCTACTGGAAATAGCGGCTACTCTACAGGCACCGCATCTACAGGAACAAAAGACACGGTAACGGCATCCACTGGAACTGTAACTGAAGGTACAGTAACAGCATCCTCTGGTACTGTAACTACTGGCCCAGTCACATCATCTACTGGAAATAGCGGCTACTCTACAGGCACCGAATCTACAGGAACAAAAGACACGGTAACGGCATCCACTGGAACTGTAACTAAAGGTACAGTAACAGCATCCACTGGAACTGTAACTAAAGGTACAGTCACAGCATCTACTGGAACTGTAACGAAAGGCCCAGTTTCAACTAGGGGCACAGTGACAGTGCCCACTGTAACTGTAACGAGAGAAACGGTCACACCATCTACTAGGGATACTCGCCACTCTACATACACCGTACCTACTAGAACCAAGGGCACGGCGACCGTGTCCACTGTAACCGTAACGGAAGGCACTACACCTACTGTGACAAAAGGAACTGTAACGGCATCAGTTGGGAGTACCGGTACGGGTACCGGTCCTACAAGAAATTCTGGTTACACTAAAAGCACAGAACCGACTAAACCGGCTAGCCACACATACCGTTGGAGCACCATCTTGCCTACTGGGAGAACCACTGTAAATAATGAAGTCGAATGCATCAAGGAAATAGGTAAGAAAAATATAATTGGCAGTGAAATATAATTAATACTATTTCTTTTTCAGGCGATGTCATTGAATACCTTATCGGAAAATATCGAATTGCTTACGTTATTAGCTGTTTGAACGAAAATATTCTGTAAAAAAATATATGATTATATTGATACCTTCAAATATAATTAGAAAATTAATGTTTTAATATATGGAATCGCCTTTGTTAGTTAAGAATATTGAAATAATAAAGATTTGTTTTGCATTCTATTATACGAATTTTGTTTTGACCATTTACATATACCTAATTTGTAAAAAAAAATTTGATGTTACTCATTTTTTGAAATACTAAAGTTGCTGACTAATTTATAATTCCCAATTCGTTTAAAGATAGCACCATGATTCATTCCAGGCATAAAATTTTCCGGTCCTGGTGCAATATCTTTGAATGTTATCTTCAGTGAAAATGTTTGCCAAATTTCATCGTAATAGCAATCCTAAACTTTTATTGTCGTCGTTAACAAACAAGAAAATAATCGTCTAAGCTTATTAGATTATTTGAAAGGTTAAACAATTTCGCTTACATATAAATATAGGTACCTCGGTTTACGCAGAGTAGAAACGAACAGTGAAATAGAAAACATGAAGCGTCTTTACATTTTCGCGATACTTCTAGCAGGTGCATATTCAGCTTCAATTTCGGACAGTTCCTTAGTGGACAAACAGAGTTTATTCAGTATAGGTATAGTATGCATTAAATTTATTCGATTCGAGCTAATTGACTTTGGATTTCAGACAAATTAAGAGAGCTAATTGGTATCAAAGTTCATCAAAGATCTGTAGATGCAGCCGTAGAAGTGGACAGTGCCGCTCTGGAAGGGATAAGTGGGAATTCCGATTCAACCGAGACAGCTACTGGTTGTTCTATAATCGCTTCAACTCAAGAGTGGAGCGGTAATGGAAATGACGGAGAGAACGACAGTCATAGCGATGATTCCAGTTCTGACAGTGATTCTAACTCGAATAGTAGCAATTCTAGTTCCAGCGATGACACAGACGAAAGCGACGATAGTTCCAACGTAAAGGACGATTCCGATGAGAGTAATGGAAACGGCAGTTCTTCTTCCGACAGCACGTCCGGTACCATCAACGCCGGTACCACTGGTAGTATAAGAGGAACTACAGATTCTACCAGCAACGGTGACGATTCGAATAAATCTGATGCCAGCGACGACAGCAAGAACTCCGACTCCAATGAAAACAACAACTCCAACAGCAAAGATTCAGACAGCAGTGAATCTAACTCCAGCAGCGATTCGAAGGATGATGACAGTAATTCAGATTCCAGTGAAAGTAATAGCTCTAACCATTCCAGCTCAAAGGACTCCAAAAAAAGCAATGATGATGACTCTAATTCAGATAGCGACTCCGACAGCAACAGCTCAGAATCAAAGAAAAACAACAACTCCAACAGCAAAGATTCAGACACCAGCGCATCTAACTCCAGCAGCGATTCGAAGGATGATGACAGTGATTCAGATTCCAGTGAAAGTAATAGCTCTAACCATTCCAGCTCAAAGGACTCCAAAAGCAGCAATGATGATGACTCTAATTCAGATAGCGACTCCGACAGCAACAGCTCAGAATCAAAGAAAAACAACAACTCCAACAGCAAAGATTCAGACACCAGCGAATCTAACTCCAGCAGCGATTCGAAGGATGATGACAGTAATTCAGATTCCAGTGAAAGTAATAGCTCTAACCATTCCAGCTCAAAGGACTCCAAAAAAAGCAATGATGATGACTCTAATTCAGATAGCGACTCCGACAGCAACAGCTCAGAATCAAAGAAAAACAACAACTCCAACAGCAAAGATTCAGACACCAGCGCATCTAACTCCAGCAGCGATTCGAAGGATGATGACAGTGCTTCAGATTCCAGTGAAAGTAACAGCTCTAACCATTCCAGCTCAAAGGACTCCAAAAAAAGCAATGATGATGACTCTAATTCAGATAGCGACTCCGACAGCAACAGCTCAGAATCAAAGAAAAACAACAACTCCAACAGCAAAGATTCAGACACCAGCGTTTCTAACTCCAGCAGCGATTCGAAGGATGATGACAGTGCTTCAGATTCCAGTGAAAGTAACAGCTCTAACCATTCCAGCTCAAAGGACTCCAAAAACAGCAATGATGATGACTCTAACTCAGATAGCGACTCCGACAGCAACAGCTCAGAATCAAAGAAAAACAACAACTCCAACAGCAAAGATTCAGACACCAGCGCATCTAACTCCAGCAGCGATTCGAAGGATGATGACAGTAATTCAGATTCCAGTGAAAGTAACAGCTCTAACCATTCCAGCTCAAAGGACTCCAAAAAAAGCAATGATGATGACTCTAATTCAGATAGCGACTCCAACAGCAACAGCTCAGATTCAAAGGAAAATAATAACTCCAGCAGCAAAGATTCAGACTCAGACGAGTCTAACTCTAATGATGATTCAAAGGGTGATAGCAATGATTCTAATAACGATGACTCCGATAGCGACAGCGACAATTCTATAGATAAAAGCACTTCCAGTAATCAACAACAATCCACTACTAAAACGATACCTTCTAGCGATTTAGCTTGCACTACGGGTTCAACAAGTAACGTCTCGTCTAATGAAAATTCAATTGGACAAAACCAGGAGCAAAATGTCGATAAAGACAATAACGATGGAGTAGAAGAAAACAACGATTCTGATAAAGATAATAAAGATAGCAATACCAATAATAATAACAACGAAGAAAATAACAATGAGAACGAAGTTTCTAACAACGATAAAGAAAATGAAAAAGATAACGATAACAATGTAGAAAATGTCGACGAAAACAGTGAGGTCAGTAATAATGATGGTGGTTCTAACAACGATAAAGGAGATGAAAACGATAACAATGCAGAAAATAGCACGGAAGACAACAAGGGAGGTAATAATTCCAACGATAACGTAGAAAATGAAGACGATAACAAAGAAGAGAATAATGGAGAAAATAACGGAAACAATGAAGTAAGTAATGATTCCAACAATAATGGTAAAGAAGGTGAAAACGTTAACAGTAACGATAACGATGGACAAAATAACAATGAAAACGGTAATGATTCTAACAATAGTAATGAAGCTTCCAATGAAACTAAAGATGCTGAAAACGCTAACAATAACGATAATGACGGAGTAAATAACATTGAAGGCAGTGAGGAGGGTAACAATGTCAACGATAACGACGGAGAAAATAACAACGAGAACAATGGGAACGGTAATGCTTCTAACAAATCTGGGGAAGTTGCTAATAGCAATGGGAAAGGTGAAAACGCTAACAGCAGCCATAACGATGAAGAAAATAACAACGAAACCAATGAGAACGGTAATAAATCTAATAATACTAATGGAGCTTCCAATAACAATAAAGATGCTGAAAACGCTAACTGTAACGATAATGACGGAGTAAATAACATTGAAGGCAATGAGGAGGGTAACAATGTCAACGATAACGACGGAGAAAATAACAACGAGAACAATTGGAACGGTAATGCTTCTAACAAAACTGACGAAGTTGCTAATAACAATGGAAAAGGTGAAAACGCTAACAGCAACGATAACGATGGAGAAAATGACAACGAGACCAATGGGGACGGTAATGAATCTAATAATGATGGAGCTTCCAATAACAATAAAGGAGGTGAAAACGCTAACAGTAACGATAATGATGGAGTAAATAACAGTGAAGGCAATGAGGAGGGTAACAATATCCACGATAACGACGGAGAAAATAACAACGAGAACAATGGGAACGGTAATGCTTCTAACAAAACTGAGGAAGTTGCTAATAACAATGGAGAAGGTGAAAACGCTAACAGCAGCGATAACGATGAAGAAGATAACAACGAGACCAATAGGGACGGTAATGAATCTAATAATGATGGAGCTTCCAATAACAATAAAGGAGGTGAAAACGCTAACAGTAACGATAATGATGGAGTAAATAACAGTGAAGGCAATGAGGAGGGTAACAATATCCACGATAACGACGGAGAAAATAACAACGAGAACAATGGGAACGGTAATGCTTCTAACAAAACTGAGGAAGTTGCTAATAACAATGGAGAAGGTGAAAACGCTAACGGTAACGATAATGATGGAGTAAATAACATTGAAGGCAATGAGAGTAACAATGCCAACGATAATAACGGCGTTTCGAACGACAAAGAAAGCGAAAAAGCTAAACGAAATGAAGAAAAGCAAAAACAAAAAGAAGCGGAGCGACTTAGGAAGGAGCAGGAAAAGAGGCAAAAGGAAGAAGAACGAAAGCAACGAGAAGAGGAGAAGATAAAACATCAACTCCTGAAAGAGGAAGAGAAGAGAAGGCGTGAAGAAGAGAAGCTTAGAGAGAAAATACAAAAAGAGAAAGAAAAGGAAGAACTTAGTTTGAAAAACGAGGACTGGCAAGCCTGGGCAGCCTATTGGCAGCAAGTTTTAAACGAGGAAAGAGATGTATCGGCAGTGAAAGGTAAGCCATGAGCCAAATATGAACACAAATTAACAATATTTTAAACATAATATATTTCTTTTTCTAAGATTAAGACATTTAACAGAAAGTTATACTAATATTTTTTTCAGCACAAATAGTCGAGGACTTAATTAAGAAAAATGAAGATTCGTTGATTTGTGTACATCCGACTTGTTACTGGAACTGTAAGCGTAATGGAAGGACTGGTGGTTATTGTTTAGCAGGAAAACATTGCATATGTAATTAATGATTAAATTCTGCTTTGAATTGCAATAGTTTTGTGATATTTTAAGATAATAAAAATTCCTTAAAGTTAGACGAACATTAATTACAGTGTTTTATTCAGGCGTTACACCAATAATTTACTGTTCGTGTTTTCTTCAGCAAAAAACACCATAATTATGAAGTTCGTTAGGTGAGTACATTAGTGAAACCATTTATTTTTCTTGCTTACGTGTTGCAAAAATCGTTTTACTATTGTTAAAAATATATGTTTAATATATAATTTTGTATTAAACTTTTATTGATTATTATCACTTTGAACTTAATTTGGATGTTATAAATATAAACTAAACATTTTAATTATTGGAAGCAACTTAATTTATATTATAACTTATTTTATTGATATCACAACATAAGAAATACACCAAAAATCGACATACAAAAGAGACAGTACACATACAAACATATTAAAGAATAAGAATACATGAATAAATAAAATAAACAAATATAAACACATGAAATATAAACAATATATACAGGATAAAATAATGAAGTGATAAACACTAAAAACTCAGTAAAAATGCAAAGAATCGCAAAAAAACTTAAAAAACGACAAAAATTTTTTTATGCGCCCATTCCAATCTTTTGCATTTTTTAATGTAGAATAGGACGCCCTCACCTGTTTGCTTTCATCCAGTGGGGACCTCGAAATGTCAGAGACTTCTGTAAATTGAGAAATAATTATTTTTTAACAAATATTCACGTCTTAGTAAATGAATTACCTCATCACAGTCGTAGAAAATACAGTCCACTACCTACACTTCACAAGAGTTGAACAAAAAATGGTTGGAATAGTAGATTACGAATGAAGGGTCGCTTTTACCTGAAGCGTTATCATGAATCATGAATGCCGGTATTGTCGAATTAGTAGCACTGCGAAATTTTGTTGTCAACATCTGTGTAACGTGGAATATTAAAGATGTGAGTAACTCAATGGTTAGTTACTGATCAGCTAAGATGAATAAACGCAAAATGAGTCACTGCTTCCAGTAAATTTATTGGCCAAGTAGCTACTTAACACTTTACTGGAAGATGAATAAATCGGGCCTTCGAGTAAATTAGCCATATCCTAGGAAATTTTTCATTGCTACTTAATTTTTTATCAGTAGGTGCTTGAAAAAAATCTATTCGAATCATCTAATAGAAATGTAACGTTTCTCAATTGGGATGTTCCTATTTCAAGAATACAAGTTTTTATCTTACCTGTTAGAACTTGCGGCCAATGAGCTGGATCCTGGAATATTTTCAGCCCAGTATTTTCAGCAGCGAGTTACTTTGGAGTTCGTGATGGTAGATCCGATGTGTCAGTGGGCTGGGCATCCGCCTCGGGGTCGGATGTATCTTTTCCTTGCTGCTGGGTCGCTTAAGGAAGTTCGGATTTTCGCGAAATTTTCAGGAAGCACTGTACAAAGGTCATAGATAAGGTTTTTGGTCGTGCCAGGTGAGGAAAATGTATAGTTAAAGAAATATATATATATATATATATATATATATATATATATATATATATATATATATATATATATATATATATATGTTAATAGTTCTAATTATCGGCGAATTCGCCATGCGCCACTACAATGTTTCAGTTTATGGCGGATTCGCCGTTCAATTTTCGCGCTGGCAGAAAAATAGATAAATAGAGACAACAACATCAAAATGTAATAGATATTAAAATGTAATAGGTTGGGATATTTTTTCAAATATTTGAAAGATAAGTCAAACATGTAGATACCATACATACAGCCCCCGTATCCTTGAACTCACCAAAAAATCACCACTGAACAATAAAAAACCGTAGAAAACGACGTGCGCATTCAATTTCCGCCATTCCCTTTATTATTCGAGAAAAAAAATTGTTTTTCATGTAAATGCACTTTTCCACGAACCGCTATTTCGTCGACTTCTAATCGATTTGACAAGTATAAGGGGACATCAAATTTTCTTTCTGCTACATCCACGGAGTCTTCTATACGTGCCACCCTATTTTTCACACAATATTTCACAATAGCTCATATAAATTTTCCAATTTCAACGGATTTTCCATTTATTTCACATGAAACATCAAAATACTCGCATGGTGCAACACGACGATGACGCTTAAATGGCGGTGGTTAATCGACCGAGGAGACCGCATTGAAACCGTAATGATTTGTAATTCTGCTTGTTTTCCTTTTAGAAATATTATAAAGTACCAGTTCCTGTGTAGAATCCTCCGGAAAGCAAAGTTAGGTTAGGCGGTTTGGTTCTGATTTGTTTTTTTTTTTTTATATAGAATACAATATAAACGACGATACTACCGTATCTCCCGTAAATACATCCCCATTTAAAATTTCAAAATGGCGAAGGCGCGCAAACATCGCGGTTTATAATAGCTTTTTTCACTTGTTTCTCCACACTTTTTTTACGAAATTTGAATATCGCCGTAAAGTTGAACAATCAACCTTTATTATTATCGTTCAATATATGAGAATGCACTTAAAAATTTCACTTTGAAAACCTGAAGATTTGGCAAAATTCTCACATTTCTTTCCTCAAATACTAGTGGTTTCCTATGGTTAAAATTATTTTTTCCGGCATCCTAATACCGTCCTCTTTTACTAAAAAAATTCCCAATTTTAATAAAATAAATTAATAAATAAATTTTTTTTTGCACCCCTTGCACCCCCGGCACTGCTTAAAAACTCAAAAAACTTAAATACGTCTCACGGTATTATATATTACTAATCTAAACAGTATGATCGTCCGCGCACTCTAATTTTCCCCGTCCGCTAATATTGCTAACACTATTTCTCCTGATATTTAAAATAGGTAATATTGTTTGTATTAGTTATCAAGGTGGTGCTTTGATATTAAATCAATCAATACCTAACGTGGCTTTCTAAAATCGTTAACAAATATTTGTTCTGGGAAATACAACAGTTTGCAATTGCGCCTTATCGTTTTTATCTCTAAAAATTAAACAAAACAACTAACATGTTTTCACTGTAATTCCCAGTAGTTGTCAAATACCTACAATTTGTCAATGTTGTACGAGTTACTGTTTTTAATGGAATAATTTTACAATTACAACAAACAATAAAAATTCGGATAGAAATATCAAATTTTGCGAGCTACAGAAATATAAAGGCAGTCATGGTGGGCTATTTGGAGGTTTAAACGTCCCTCCAATTGATTTTATTAAGTATTTAGTAGCATTAGAAAAAATTTTTACATCCACATTCAACGACCTCTGTATACATGAGGGCGTAGGGATGGCATCGCTAAATCTATTTAAAAATGCTAAATTTTCACACCCATGTCTCAATTTCCCTCATATTTATTTTATTTCTCTACACACAACATCAAGAATCTACTATACATTAAAGTTTGCGAATAGAGAAATAAAACATCAAAAAATAATAAGGAAAACTCTAAATTAAATGTATTAAAAAAAACATGTAAAAACTGGAGTAAGTACTTGCAAATACACAATAAACTTGTACTTCAATATATTTATACCTAATACGGTCATTATGTATGTACTTATATGTTGTTTGCTATTATGTGTTATCTTAGCAATGAAAAATATGTATCTCTAAGTACTTTGTCTATTTAGGGTGTACCTACTATGCGAACCTTTTCCAAGTCCTGCAACTGATTTCAATCCTTATCCTTAACAATTAGCAAACAGCAATTACTTCAAGAAGCACTGATAAATTCGTGATTACAATTGTTTATGGTGTACTTCGGCCTTATACGTTTGTAAATAATCTTGCGCCGACAAAATTTCAACCACTCTAAATCTTCGAAAATGTTTAAAATTCGTTCGCCTCCCGTATGTAGATGCTTCAATGAAATTATCGATTTCACAGTCGCTTTACCCCTGTACATTGCAGTTTCGGATCCTTTACGGGGACTATAAAACGATTTATGATAGGTAGCAAAAATGCCGGTTTTTCGAGGAGATCAAAGGAGTGACCTGACTATTTTGTATGTATAGACTATGGTATAGCGGTATCTCGCGCGCTATTCCCTCGGTACCATTGCACGTTCAGTACTAATGTATTGCGTTTTTCTGGCAGTTCGGGTCGGTACTTAGCGTGTACCATCCCTTAGTACCATTGCGCATTCGACGCAAGATGTTTATGAAATTGTTATTTACTGGTAGCTGGTTGGGTACTTTGCGCGTTATTCCCTTAGTACCTTTGCACACCCAGTACTAGAATGCTTAAGAGCTGGTGAGTATTTCGTGCGCTATTTCCTTAATACCCATTGCACAAGCCAGACAAAAATAGGGTCAACGTTAAATAAATATATAAATAATATATATATATATATATATATATATATATATATATATATATATATATATATATATATATGTATAAATAATATAATATATATATACATATAAAAAATATAAATAAATAAATATATCTGAATTGAAATAATTCAATATTCGGTAAACAAACTCAATTTAAATCTGAACTGAACTTTTATTTAAAAAATATACAAATTTCTGCAACATTTCAAAAATGAAAATTAATATCAAAGAATTGTTACATTCTAATTGAAAATAAATGCAGTTTTCAATAATTGTCAAGAAGCTACTTTAACACATTTGGTTTAGCGGGAAAAGAGAGCTAATAAATATTTATAACATGCGTATATCTCAGCTAAACTTTGTGGTATGATTCACAGTATCACATGTAATACTTAACATAAACAGTGAAATAACTTAATCTTCAGGATGGAGTTCTATTTAAATAAATAAATAAATTTCTATTTACAACACAACTTAATGACGTGCTTTTGTTGCATTTAAAAATGTACAGGCTGTAACATTTCATACAGGATTCTGTCCTCCCCTGCAAATTTTTCTTCAGTCGTAAACAAAACAGTATTTATTTTAATCACCTTCATCGACCTATCAATTTTTGGTTAGCAGAAAGCTCGCAAGAGTAAACGTTTTCACTATAAATTTAGATTTTATTGTTTCGAGTTATTTCACCGCAAAATTAAATTTTGTTTTTCGACACAAATAACTATAAACGTTTGATTTTAGTTGAAATAAATGTGTTTATTAAAATAAGTCATACAAATAGTATGTATTTAATTCAAAATGCATTTAACACAGCCTTAACTTAAAGCCTATCCCTCTTATTCTTAAACGCATTTTAACGTTAAAATGGATTTTAGCTTAAAATGCGTTTAGAATGTGTTGTAAATACAGTGATTTTTCGATGTATTCTTAACATAGAGGTAGCCATAGTTACCTTCTTGAAACACATTCTAAGCGCATTTTAAGCTAAAATCCATTATAACGTTAAAATGTGTTTATAAATAATGCCATTAAAGGTTGCCGAGATGGGAGTTTTATGTATACAGTAGAAGTATACACCTGTGACACATCAAAATATAAAAGCATGAATCAAATGAATAAATAATACCGTGGATGACGTCACACTCTTGTCAGATGCATCAAACAAAGTAAGATTAAACAGGAGACAAACTTTTAATTCGAAATGACCTCAAAAATAAGAATTTCGATATGCGTAACTTTAAAAAGTTGTCCTAACGACTGAAAAATAAAAATAAGAAAAATTAGGGAAAAAACTGGTTTTTCGTCTTTCTTTACCCACAACTTTTTAAATATTCGTTCTAGAGGAAATGTGTTCGGGAGAGAAAAAATGTGTAATTAAATTATCTAAAAATCAGCGTCTTTTAACAATTCTAAAATGCATTATTTCGTTGCAAAATAACAATATCTTATAAAAAAGAGGTGGACAATGGATTCAAAATTAATTTTTTCAATTACTTAGGGGTAATTGCTCTTTGGGAGAGCAATTTTACGTTCCCTTTCTATTCACATTCAATTTCACATTTTCACTTACTTAATTTCCTATTCAACTCTTATTACTCAATAAATAAATCAATCAATTTTACCAAAATACCGAAGTTCATCATCGTCAAAAAAAATTACAAGAAAAAAGAATGTCTATTAAGCCAGATCATCCACTTCATACATCAGCATTCACTATACCCCCATACTTTATTGCTAATTTATTACGCAAACCGCGATTTCATTGCTCCACCCCTTAGCGAGATAATCTGACTTAAAACTTAAGCCACATCATCCAGTATAGTGCTCAATGTGTTAATATTGCATTCTATCAGTATGTGTTTTTACTCCTCAAAGAGAAGTGGATACAGTCTCAGAAACTGCAATGGAAAAATTTCGACCAAACTGTAACTGCGAGTTTAAAATTTTTCTCTCATAAATGATTTTGATCATTGTTAAGGTAATGTAGTTCTATTCCATGTTTCTAAAACGCCAGAAAAACATTTACCACGAAAATTGGAAATAAGATTGCTAAGGGGTGAAGCAATAAAATCGTAGTTTGCTTATGAGTTGAGCAATTCAATAGCATTAAATCACCCAGGCTGTAATCAAGGAAAAGCATTTTTTCGAGGGGTGAGTACTGTGCTAAGGGTTGAAAGGGTGGTTTTAGAAATCCGCTACTAGCCCCTATCTACAGAAATAAATTAGCAATAAAATATGTCGCCTCGTACATGTCGATACCGCCTTTGGTTCTGGAGGTACGGGTGTGGATAATGTGGCTTAAGTCTTAAGTCAGATTATCCCCCTTTTCTCGCTAAGGGGTGGAGCAATAAAATCATGGTTTGCCTAGTAAATCTATAATATAAAAATGAGTCGCTGAATGTGTTGCTAAGCGCAAAACTCGAGAACGGTTGGACCGATTTCGCTAATTCTTTTTTTAAAATATTCCTTGAAGTACGAGGATGGTTCTTACGGAGAGATAAATTCTAAAAAAAAAAAAATTTTAAATTTCCTGAAAAATTCTAAAAACAACAATTTTCTATACTCCCATACAAAAGATTTGTGATAATACTTAAAAGTCAATTTGAACTTTAAAAATACTAAAAAAAAAATAAATTTTAAATTTCCTGAAAAAGTCTAAAAACAACACTTTTCTATACTCCCATACAAAAGATTTGTGATAATACTTAAAAGTCAATTTGAACTTTAATACCATACGATAAAGTTTGTGTTAGTGGAGAGGTTCCGGGAAGGCAAGACAATTGAGTGACGTTAGTATCGTATAAATATTAATGTCAATATTTGTCAATATTTATTTTTTTAATCAGAAACAAATTGTCTATGGTAAAATGTCACTTGAAATATAAATATCTCTTTGCTGTGCATCTATAATATTACTAAACCTAAAATACACAAATTTCTATAAAATTAAAAAAGGGTTGTGTGTTTGTGACTTACTAAATATGCCTCCTATAAGGCGGCGACAAATTTAGGCAGGAGAACCCGAAATGCAACAAATCAAATGCATTATCAATCTAATCGTACTGCCCAGGAACGTGAAGATCACAATGAACGTGAAAGAATTCGCTTAAGACAGACCCGTGAAACGCGACATTCGACTAAAAATGGTGCAAGTTTGAATCGAGCTGCTTTCTCTTACGATATGTCAATTGATTACAGTGCCTACAACTGTTTTGCTATTGGACCTATGAACTCAGTTTGCCAATATTGTAAGGCATTGAAATACAAAAATGAAGCCAATGGATTGTGTTGCGCAAATGGAAAGGTGAAATTGATACCATTGCTTCCACCTCCAGAGCCATTGTACTCATTAGTTTTAGGAATAGGAACAGATTCAATACACTTTTTAAAGAATTTTCAACAATATAACGACTGCTTTCAAATGACTTCATTTGGAGCATCAAAAGTAGTTCGGGAAAATTTTATGCCAACTTTTAAGGTTTGTAATAGTATTTGCAGTTGTATGTTAATTAATCATAACTATTATAGCCCATATACATTTTACAGTACATTCTTTCCCTTTACAGATACAAGGTCAAATATATCACAGAGCAGGTTCTTTGTTACCAGTGCCAGATAGCGACTACAAGTTTTTGCAAATTTATTTTATGGGCAATTCTCCACAAGAAATCAATCTACGTTGTGCACATAACAATTCAGTAAAAAGGTCAATAGTTGAACAATTACAAAACTTATTTCACGAACACAATCAATTAATTATATTATTTAAAAGTGCAATGGATATGATGCCATCTGATGATCACAAAATTGTTATCAGAGCAAGAAATCTGAAATTGTGATTTTCATTGTGATTTTTTAGTGACTATTAAAAGAATTTTGTGAGTTTTATAATTTTTAATTTTTGACATAATGTAATTGTTGACTTATTAACTTAAAAAAATAAAAAATTAAAGAATCGACTGTTAGGCGATACGAAGTTCGCCGGGTCAGCTAGTTAGCAATAAAATAGCTAAAATAAATTAGCAAAAAATTCAATAGAAGAAAATTGAAAGTGGGCGCAACACCAGGATAACTTAACCGGAGGAGTTCTGATGGATAGGATTTATAGAAGAAAAGCAGAATTTGAATATATAAGGGTTAGTATTCATACGGTACATCCGAAAATAGAAAGTTGTGGTTAATTGGGGTTAAACAACCCATGGCTAATGTCCTAATGGGTTTGATCCGATACAAATGCTCATCTGAATTATTTTACGTGATGCTGAAAATTTAATCATCTCAAATAAATGTCATGATCTAAACTGCGATCGATGTTATGATATTGGCTTTTGGAAATCTATACTGAATGTATACACATAGACATGCGTCAATTATATTAATTTGTGGTCGCAGATACAGCTTGCTGCCTAATGTTGGGTGACACAATTCAGAAACGATTAGCAATCGCCTACTTATAGTAGAAAAAATTTGTAGATTAATCTAATTAAATTAATTGGAATAAAATTCCGCTTGCGATATACGGTAGAAAGGTCAAGTAGCTCACCAGCATCGTTGTTGGTTGCTAGGCGCGAGAATTCCTAAAATCTGGTTAAAAATTTATCCATCTCATAGAATTGAAAATGTGGCTCAGAAGTGAATCGATTTAAAGTTGACTACCCCTGCTGGGCAAAAAAGAACAAACTTTTAATTGCTGCTTGGACCTCTTGTCCCTGACACCACAGAAATAAGAAATAATTGACTACATCGAAATGCGTTACATTAGCAAACCAAAAGGAACAGAAAAGATTTCAAAATAATCAAACACAACTGCATATCTAGCGAGGTTTCAAGATGCAAAGGTGGAGATTTCGGAACAGGTCCACACACAGACAAAGATATAAGCAGAATATTAAATCTGAACATTTCAAGTTATTATAAGAATCAAAAACGAAAACAGCCACTTCAGAATTGTCTACATTCGAGAGGTTAGATAAATTTTCTATGAATTACTGGTCACAGCGGTCGATATAAATATAACTCAGGATAAATCAGTGATTATGAATGGCAGTGGTTAGAAATGGAAATTAGAACATTGGTACATGGAATTTGGAAGGCATAAAGGAACTGTTAATGGCCATGCACACTTGCTAAAATTTTCTGTGGAGCGAGCATATTGAGAATTTTATTTTCTCGACCACGTTGTAAACCATAAATGAGTATATGCAACAAAATACAAAGGGGCTGTTATTTGTGATGAAACTTCACTTCTTGCATAGATTTCGTGAACTGATTTAAAGAAAAATTGTTCCATAGAAAATGTATGAAGTCTTATTTGAACACTTCTAAATGAGCAAATCTGTGTGAAGTAACTCAGTACCCTTACAGGGAATACATTTCCCATCATAGGTGTGTAAATTTTGGCTGTTTTTCCCTCTCCATCAACATGTCCACATTTACCTTCAGCTTGCTCTCATGTTTACTCTCTTTTTCAACCTAGATATCGAAAGGTTTGATACAGGTTCTATTTCCTTATAAACGACATGAATTTTACAATTTATGCAATTGTGGTAAGTTACAAAAACTCATTAGATTGACTGATTTTGAATCAATTTTTTTTGCATAAATTGAAATGATGGAGAATTCTGACGTTTCACGTGTATTGATGTATATGTGTTATGTACCAACAATAGATAGTCACTAGATATACGCAGTGCCGCAAGGTTATGTTCCAAAGTGATAGAGAGAGAACACCTTTTACTCCAAATATGGCGGCCTAAATAGCCATTTTTCTTTTTCCCTCCAATATGACAGTTCGTGGTTAGCGGTTAGCATTTGTGGGTAATTTTCTATAGAGGTTTCCGTCCTGTCAGGTAGCCCTGGCAGCAATAAGAGACGTTAAAACCCTTTACCCTTTTTTCTTTGTATGAAGGTTAGGTGAGAAGTGACAGACAGAGAATACAGATATGGCTTGGTTTAATTTCTCGACCACATGTGCATGATAATTTGTGAAGTAAAAGATATTTTGACTTTGAAATAATAATTAGTAATGAGCTGTGCAAACGTGGAGTGAACGATTCAATATTTTCGATTTGAATTTACCCGCCCAAATTTCTACTCCAAATATGGCGGACGTTGGGTACTGAATATATCTAGTGACTGTGGTACCAACATTTTCTATAGTAGATTTTGGAACTCAGCTTAGGTGTATTAGACCGTCGTTTTCTTGGGACGGTACGTCGGTCAACAATTAAACAAATAACAGAACGATTTCTTCAACGTGTAGATCCCCTGGTAGCAGTAGCAGTACTTCCTTAGCACCGCGTCGTTCACGCACTTGCTGTGTTCCCCGTACCGGTCTATCCTGCTTACGTCCCCCATCAACTTAAACTCTTCTCGGCCCGACGCACTAATTTGCACCGTCGCCTCGAACTTCGCGCTCGGCACGGTCGCGACGTTCAACACGATGTAACTGGTACCGCTCTCGCCATCGGTCGAGTTCGCGTCCTCCACGAGCCCGGCCGAGAGCACGTAGTCGACGTCGAAACTCCTGCACTCGCGCCCCTCGGGGTACGAACGCACGAGCTCGTTGAGCTCCGCCACGACGAACTCGGCCACGCTGCGCACGAACGCCTGCCTCGGGTTCACGTACGCGTGGTCCGCGCAGGTGCACCAGTGCTGCAGCACCCCCGCGTCTGCGCACGTCCTCTCCGCCGGCACCTCGGAGAACAACGATCGGCACTTCGGGCAGGCGGCGCTCGCGGCGGCCACGTACGAGGGGTCGGCCATCTCGAGTACCTCGCCCAGTGTCACGAACACGTCGTACGGGGTGGTCAGCCTGTTGGCCGCGTTGGTGCGCAGGTTTCGGGCCTTCTCGGGATGGCGGCACTCGAAGGACGCGGGGAGACGCAGGTAGAAGAAGGGCAGCCGCTCCTCCAACCAACCGGCGTGAGTGTACCTTGAAAATTGATTGGGTTATTTAAAAATCGATGGCCTGTTTTGAACTATAGTCTGTCTAAAAATGAGGCGAAGTAATAAAAACTCATTATAAATGCAAAACCGATACAAGGTGGCACCCACTAAATATGTCGAGTTCTCTAATGTTTTGCACGCTACCTTCCGTAATCTCTTTATATTACGAGTGTTTCTCCCTGACCATTGGCTATTTTGTACGCCTCGGCACATGCGAAGAACCACTCACTGGCGTACGGTCGGGAAAAATGACGAAATGTGCAATAATCGATAACTGAAAAAATTACGTGTGCGTGCGCGTGTGTGTGCGTGCGTGCGTGCGTGTGTGTGTGTTTGTGTGTGGGCGCGCGCTTGAACGAGATAGAGAGGGAAAGAAAGACAACACTTCAGTACATGTATGGTCGTGCATTAGTTTATGAAATTTTGCGGCCCTGAGAAGGGCCAGTTTATGAAAAGTTTTTCCCAGCCGTCACCTTCTCCTTGGTAACCTCAGTCGTCGTTGCCATCGTCGAATTCTTCCCAAACATCGGAATCTGAAGAAGAATCATCATTTGGGTTGATAATACTTGATTCTATCAACGACTCCGAAATGTTATCCAACTGTAACATTTGGTCTTCAATTTTCAGAACGTGATTTATGCATTTTTGCCAATTTTCCATGGAAACTTTACATATTGCTTCTTTAAGCAAATTTTTGACATCTGCTAATTTGAACGTTGTATTTGTTCTCGCCACGTCCCCTTTTATTTGTGCCCATATTAGCTCAATGGGATTCAGGTCGCAGTGGTACGGAGGAAGCCGAACCACTGTTATTCCTTTCGCCTTGGCTAATTCATCGACGACGTGCCTTTTAAAATCACCTTTACGTGAATTGGCTAAACGCAAGAGTTCTACTTTTAATAGGTTTTCGGCACATTCGATCTTTTTCGAGGATAACCATTCTGCGATACGTTGTTTTCGCCAAGAGCTATTTGGTAATTTCTCTTCTAATCGGGAATGGTAACTAGCGTTGTCCATAACTATTATGGAACCATTCGGAATTAGATCGATCATTTGACCAAACCATTCTTCAAACACGTCCGCAGTCATTTCTTCATGGTAGTCTCCTGTCTTAGTTGATTCAAAAATTAGTTCTCCCCCTTCAACGAAACCATCCTCGCTTCCAATGTGGGTAATAATAAGCCGTCGCCTTTTACCCAACGAAGGCTTTAAACCGGTGGACCAACCTTCTAGAAAAGCTTGCCTTCGATTAGTTACACTGGTATCTTGCCAAAATTTTGGCACGGAATGTCCTGCGTTAATCCAAGTTTCGTCCAGATAGAAAATTTTTTTCATTTCTAGCCTACTCCTTCGAATATCGCGCAGGTAACTTCTTCTCCACACAATGATGTCATCTCTTTCCATCAATACAGATTTTCTATTGTGCTTCTTCCATCGAAATCCCAAATCCTTTAAAATCGTCCATAATGTACATCGGCTCATTTCTGGAAAGTCCTCGTCTTCTTGGACAGACAATAGAATTTTATCTAGTGTTGGAAGTTCGTTGCGGAAAAAGAAAGCGTGAACTTTTCGACGTAGTCCCCTTTTTAGAAATTCGTCTAAGGAACTTTAGTATTTATCTGCACCTCGATTAGACAGCACCCACTTTTGTACATCGGTAGGAAATTTTCATATCTCTTCGTTTCTTCCATATCCCGAGGATTTATTAGACAAACAGTATGAAAAAAAACATTACCGTAAAATATTATAAAAAATACCGATTTCCAATATTGTAATATGTTATATTAATGACGAGTTAACAACAATTCAGGTAAAAAGGGAAGCGTTCCTGAGATGATAACAATCGCGGTCGTAATACCTACCTTTTAATAAATCAATTATACCGGTTTTAAGGAAACTCAACATTACATAGACAAATTTAATGCATTTATTAATATTCGTTGATTTCTTTAAGAACGCCTCTGGTTAGCGGCGAAATAATCGGTTTATTACTTCGCCTCATTCTTTGACAGGGTATAGTACTAGTCGGGCCCTCAAAAGTCTTATTGGAGAATTGGTTATAAGAAAATAACTGCAACGCCAGACCATAGATGGCGCTACGATACAAATTGAGCCGCGGGTAGCGTGTGTGTAGTGAAACTGAGTGAAAAATGACAGGTAAAGAAGAAGGCATAAGTTGGGGTTCTTTCCCTTTGGAAAATTTGATTGAATTCATTTTGATTTTGTTGAGTGCTCTAGTTTGTATTACAAATATTACCACTAGTACCATAATTAGTATCAACTATTTTGCAGAAACAAATTCTGATTACCAGTTTTAAACTATGGTTATAGATCAAACAAGTTTTGCAAATTTTCTTAGGAACGCTGCACACATGTTGAGATGGAAGAAAGTATGTAATATTCCCATAGAGAAAGATTTTATAGAAAGTCATTTCTGAAGCACATTTTGTTACTTCAGCTCCCAATTTAAAAATAACTCTTTTGCCTGCAGAAATACCAAAGTGTACTGATAATTGTAACATGTAACATAAAAATGTTTGGTTTGAATTTGTGTTTTCTCGGTTATTTGTTATTTACTCATATTACGTGGAATGGAGATGGCACTTATCCATTCATTTAAAAATACTTTGGAAAAACCCAAAGGAATTTTTTCAAAAGAAAACGTTCTTGTAAGTATTGCTTAATTTTAGAAATATCATTGGCTCTAGAAATGAAAAAGTACCTTAATTTTGAAGTTCCCATCAATTTTAAATCTCGGTAAATTTAGAATTTCCCGCCAATTTCAATGGTCAGTGGTGGGGAGAGCTAGAAATGCATATAGCGGTGTCGCCATTAAATAACGCGGTACTGACGCTTCTCTAATGTATATGTTTTGTGTCGTCTTTAACTTTCTGTCGAGGCGTCGAGGTTTGTTGTAAAGTGGATGTGGAGTCGCTTCTGGATCATAGATCCTTATTGTTAATAGTTAGGTAATCTTTACCTTTTGAATGTACCCTTTGACAAAAGGTATGACATTCTAAAACTGTTTATCAAAGTTTTGAATCATCCCTCTCCTGCTTTTATAATCTTTGTGGTGGTGTGAAGCCTTGGTTGGAAGGTCTGCTGCAAATAACACATTTCGATTTTTTTTCGATTTTTCACACTATCGTCACACATTTCAAGCTTGCAAGATAACTCAAGTAGTGTTCCATGACATTTTCGAAGGGATTGCTGTAATAAAATGAATGCCACCTCTCATATTTAACCAATAACAGCTCCACCTCGATCTATTAATTCATTCGATCGCTGATCTGTTTTTTTGACTCTACCCTCTGGTCCCACTGGTGGTTTATTCTAAAGATGTTTACTCTTCTTGTGTCAACGCCCCTCCTTTTTTACTACGTGTCTCTTTCATTTCCATTTTGACAGGCTGCTTAAACAGAGAAAAGCAATGTTCTAGAAACCGTATGCGGCTCTAACGGGCAAATTTATAATCGCGCCTTGAGGGTTCCTCAAACTTTAAGGCGTACTTACTGTGCCATCTGTATTTTATAGTCAACTAAGTGCACCTTAAGGATAAGATGAGGCTGAGGTCGGTTTGATCTCACCTTGAGTATCCCTCAGAAAATATTAAAAGTTAAGTTCGCCTTCGAGACGTGGATTCAAGATAAATGACGATTATTATGAGTACGTCAATCGAATTATTAATAATGTAAATCGATTACCTAAACGGTATTTGAGAGACGGGCAAAATCCGTTAGATTTATATAGTGAACGTGAGTTTATAAGGAGGTATCGTTTTTCTAAAAATAAAACTGTACATATTATTTTGCCTCTGAATAATGATGCTCTTCATATACCCAATAATAGAGGTTGGCCAGTGGATCCATTGATCCAATTATTAATCAGTTCATGATACTATGGTACAGGAAATTTCCAGGCAAGTTGAATTTTTATATATGTATTTATATCTAAGAAAAGAATGATTGCTTATGTTTTATTCAAGTTTTTGAATTTTATTTATCTATTCTACTATTTCATATTTATTTTAGACTGTTGTTGGTGATCTTAGGGGAATTTCACAATCTAGAGTGTCTCTAATAATAAAAAAGATTTCAGAGTCAATAGCAGAAAAAAATGAGGAATATCGTAAAATTCCCAGAAGACCCTTTTCATTATCAAGTTTTTATGAATGAATTTAATCAAATTGCCAACTTTCCTGGCGTAACATCTTGTATGGACGATACCCATATCCCAATAAAAAATCCCGGAGGTGCTGTAGGTGAAATATACAGAAATAGAAGGAGAATTTTCTCCATTAATTTACTGATACTTATATTATATCAATAATGATTGACGGAATTGTTTAAAAAGTGTTACAGGTGGTATGTGGCCCAAGAATGCAAATATTAGATATTGTCGCTAGGTATCCAGGGTCCGCTCATGATAACAATATTTCAGAGAAGTGGGGTTCGTGTCAAATATGAAAATAATGCAGTACCAGGTCAGCCTATAATTATTTGTTTAACATCAAATTTGCTATATGAATCTGTTATAAAGTATGTGTTGTTACAGGTAAAATGTTGGGTGACAATAGCTATGCATGTAAAAGATATCTGCTAACACCAGTTGTACATCCTAATACACATGCAGACAGAAATTATAATGGGGCTCATAGAAGCACCAGAAATATTTTCGAAAGATGTTTGGGAATCTGGAAAGAACGATTTTGGTGCTTAAAGAAGAGAGTTGAGGGTTTAAATTTACCTTTTCTTAGTTTGATTACAAGTTGTTTTAATTTGTTGTAGTGTATAACCTCGCTTTGACACGATCGCAGAACCATAGAAATAGAAATAATTTTTACAGAACTTTTACCTTATTAAGTGCTCCTTGGCGGAGGCAAGAAGATTTTGTAACTATCGAACAGCTTATCTGAGGTTCCACTAAGATTTCCTCCACCAATGCTCTTTGAGCATTCCTTAAGTGAAGGACTATAAATTTGCCCCTAACGACGGGGTGTTTTATCCTGCCTCACACGTTAAAACGGACAAGAGGTATTTTTGTCCTACTCGATAATTTATTGGCAATTTCGTCTTCCGAAAACGACTCGATTATATTATGTTACCGGCAAAGCCCGTTATGCAGTCATAACTAGGTTTGCCTAGGCAAAGTCCGCATTGCCTGGCCACTTTGGGCAAATTCTGAAATTGTTCGATATTTCGGACGTTGCCTACACTGCGGTACGACAATCTTAGGTTTGCCAAACGTGTGGCAGGCAAACTCCGAAATAACCTGTCTAACTATTTTACTTCAGTGACTTGCGCAGACAATGGCAAAATTAACTTTTTTTATGCCCACAAGGAGTAACACATCGTAACATTTAAGACGTCTGTGTTGAAGAGTTATTTTTTTTGGCGGCTTTCTTGGCTTCTTCTACTTCTTTAATTAATGCCTCGTACTTCTCTATCGACGGAATGTAAAAAGAATTTATTGGTTTCTGCTTGTCTGCGCAAGTCACTGAAGTAAAATAGTTAGACAGGTTATTTCGGTTAGGTTAGATAGACAGGTTATTTCGAAGTTTCCCTGCGACACATTTGGCAAACCTAAGATTGTCCTACCACAGCGTAGGCAATTTCGGACTTTGCCCAAAGTGGCCCGGCAATGCGGACTTTGCCTAGGCAAACCTAGGTCTGACTGCATAACGGGCTTTGCCGGTAACACATAACACTTGACAATGATCGCTCTTACCTGATGCTTCCAAACCTGAAACCGTGATCGCTGAAGAACACCATGATCGTGTCGTTGAGGGCGGCGTTGAACCGCGAGTCGTTCAGGAACTCCAAGACCTTCTCGTCCATGCTGGACGGCACGTTGATGTCGTCGTGGCTGAACGACGTCGTCCAGAACAGCCCGAAGCTCGGCACCTCCTCGAGCTGGACGGCGAAGTCCCTCGCCGCCCCCAGGATCCTCGTGCCCGTCGACTCCGGGCCCGAGCAGAAGTTCATGTGCGAGATCAGCTTGGTGGAGACCCGCTCGGCGGCGACGACGTACGGCCGGTAGTAGTAGTCGGTCGGGGGGTCCCGGAACCCCGGCCGGTGATAGTTGAACGTGTTTATGGTGGACTCGTCTTCCGCGTACGCCGTCACGTAGCCGGACTTCTGGAAGTCCTTCCAGATTATCGGGCAGGCGTCGCAGAATTTGCTGTTCGGGCAGGTGTCTTCTAGCTGATAGGCGTTTTGGCCCGACAGGATCCCCATCAGGTTAGGGAAGGTGTTATCGGCGATCTTGTTGTAACCCCTTAGGCTGATGTAGTGCTTCTCTAGGTAGTCGCGGGTTTGGGGCATGGTTCGCATCAGGTTTTGTTTCGACATGCTGTCGATTCCGACCAACAGGACGCTGTATTTTTCATTGCTGCTTTGCGCGTGACTCTTGTCTACGTGGAAGGTCACGGCATGGACGTTGGAGTAGACGGTTTTGATCAAATTGCTGCAGTCCACTCGAATGAACTGGTGGTATATGCGGACCGAGCCTTCGAACGGTACGCACTGAGAATACCTGCAAAATTTAGAATACGATTCATAGTGACTTAGAAGTAGCCCAATTTATAGACCAAAGAAAGCTGTTTAGGTGCATAAAATTTAACAATAGACGCACCAAAAATTTTTTTGTTTAAAATGGATCAAAGATGATAGAAACCTAAAATCTAGACAAACTTGTGCTTATGCTTTTTTTTTAACAATAAAATTTAAAAAAAAACAGGTCGTTTTTCAGTCTTTTCACCATAGCCTGAAAATTACTGACGGAAATGCAATACGTTGTGCAGACGATTTGTAGAGAATTAAAAAACCTTCAAACTGAGCGTTTCTAAAAGGTGATCGGAGCATTTTTCACCGAGAAAACTGGGAAAAACCGTTAAAATGGACTCTTTTTCGAAAATTCACAGCTTTGCTCAGTTTAAAGCTGAAGCGCTAATTTTACGTGAAATGTTAGGTTATTATGTCTACTTTAAGCAAGCGACAGTTGGATGCTGTCGGATGAACAGTTTTTGCACAATTATATTATTAACAATATACACCGAAATCATGCAAAATTCGGCGCATTAACTGCATCGGCGCATTAATTATAATTTTTCAGAGTTTTTGAAAAAGGGAATCAAAACCTTCAACTTGGCTATGTTAGATTTTCATATTCATTTGGAGAAAAGTGCGAAAATGGCTTCGAATGTTGCGCCAAACGCGCAATCTCCAATTTCGAGGTGAGTTGTGGGGGCTTCAAGCAGCAGGAAACTGGCACTGGCACTTGCACTTGCGCCCACCATTCGACTCGAAATGCGAAACAATGCGTTTCGCGCAGTGTTCGAGGCCATTTTGCGCACTTTTTTCCAAACGTATATGAAAATCCAAGATAGCCAAGTTGTAGGTTTTGATGTCCTCTTTCAAAAACCGTTTGAAAAATTAAAATCTGCCCATTTCAGTTCACACCCCGAATTTCGCAAAATTTCGGTGTATATTGTTAATAACGTAATTGTGCAAAAACCATTCATCCGACAGCATCCAAATTTGCATGTTTGAAGTAGACGTAATAACCTAATATTTCACGCAAATTTAGCGCTTCAGCTTTAAACTGGGCAAAGCTGTGAATTTTCGAAAAAGGGTACATTTGAACGGTTTTTCCCAGATTTCTCGGTGAAAAGTGCTCCGATCATCTTTTAGAAACGCTCATTTTGAAGGTCTTTTAATTCTCTACAAATCGTCTGTACCACGTATTGCATGTCTGTCAACAATTTTCACGCTATGGTAAAAAAACCGAAAAACGACCTATTTTTTTTTTTTAAATTTTTACTATTTAAAAAACGCAAAAGCTCAGATTTGCCTAGATTTTGGATTTTACCATGTATGACCCATTTTAAACAAAATTTTTAAAAATAATACAAAATATTAATAAAATTGTAATAATACAATAATACAAAAAATACTTTTTGCCTATTAAATTGCGCATCTTCCTATATTTCCAATCAACGCATTTACCAATGGAGTGTAACGTTGTCATAGGCCAACTAATAGAGAATTTTCGTGTATTTAATTTATATATCAAACCAATAGTGCAATTTATGTTAAATATCTCGTAGATAATTAAAATCCGAATGCCAGCCTAAAATTCAGAACAGTTTATTTGTTATAAACAAAAAAACTTTCAAAAAAGTGACTTTTATCGTTTTTTGCTTATATCGTGAAAAAATTGAAAAAAACCTTTAAAATGACGTTTAGATATCTGTGATTGAACCATTTTTAGCCGAGAAAAGTAGGAAAAACTGTAAAAAATGGTGGTTTTTTTTTAAAGAAAATTCATAACTTTCACAGTTATTAATATTAAGAGAGGATATTGTGGGAAATGATAGATTAGTATATGTACTTCAATCGAGCGCAAGAGGATATTTATCACATGAATAGTTTTTGTATAATTGCAATATAAACAAATTCGGTCAATATCTTACGAAATGAATTCTATTAACTGTAATTAATATATTTTAATTTTATAAAGGGGATCTAAAAGTATAAATTAATCTAAATATATAAAAATTGCTTATAGACGTACAAAAACATATGAACGCGCGAAAGCCAAGTGAAGCAGTAGTAGTGGGGGAACAAAGCATTTGTGGGGAAGAGTTAGCGGGCTGCATATGTGTCAACATATTATTAAGTAAACAAAGTCCGAATATATATCCAACTTTGGATGGCGGCGGCGTCTTATATAGTCCAAGATCCCAGAGCGATAAGACATAACTTATTTTCTAAAAGATGAAACTTTAAGTTCTCAGTAGTGTCTCATGTACTTTGTATACCTGCGTGTTTGTGAAGTTTGCCTAGTGTCACCTGGGCAGGTACCAGGTGAGAAAGGTGACTAAAAATAAGAGTTACTTAACTTAAATGTATATGGCTGATTTTGATATATATTTAATAGAATATCATTCTCAAATAGTATAGCAAGTATCAGACACTTTTCATGGACCAAAACTTTTGTCAGACGCTTTAAAGCTCCACCAAAAATAAATGAACTTTACTTATTTTTTAATGTCTGATTTTTTAATATGTTATCAAGATAACTATTACAAAATTATATTTAGTCAGTCAGACAAATTGGAATGACCAAAAATCCCTTAAACACAAAAATTATTCGGCCGTGAGTACGAACGCGAGAGCATTATGCATGCGTTTCAGAGCGAGTGAGACGTCCATAGTAACCCGGTTCTCCTTCTTTAACTCACATTCTGTTTCAGTCTACTGTGTATGTGCGCGCAATGTATAGTATACATTAGTATAGATCTCTGAGAGCACATGTTTTTGTTGTTTACATCGTGTCAGTTGTGAGTGATAATTATTTATTTGCAATAGTGAATATCATGGAAGAAAAATCATTGAAATGTGTATTTTGTAAAAAATCTACGGATAAAATAAACTTATTTATCGAAGAGACATTTAAAAAGTGCAAGATCATTTTGAGACAACGAAAAATTCATAACCTAAAATTCAAAGACATAATTTTACCGGATGATTTGTACGACAGTAGTTATCACCGAGAATGTTATAAATATTTTACTGCGTTGCCAAAAAAGTATTATTCTGCAACTTCAGAAAAACCAAAAAAATGCAAAAGAAAAAATGCATCTAGTATCGGTGAAAATACATCAGTACCATCGACATCAACCCTACCAATTAATCCCATTGTCAATAATGACGCATATACACCAAGTGCTTCAAGTCAACAAACTACTGTTACGGATTCAGATATAGCATCAAACTCAAGTCCAGGTAGTACTGTACCTGAACCTGTTGTAATGCCGGAGCCAGCAGTTGAATTAGTATCAATTGAACCAGTATTATCTTTTTCTGAAGAATCTCCTGTAGTGTTTGAATGTACCGTTGATTCTACTCCTCATAACATTTCATTTGAAAGTGATGTGAATACTGACGACAACCAAGCATGTATATATTGTGGCCAAAAAACTAAAAGACAGAAATTAAAAAGATTACCACTGCATGCGTGTGATAAAAACAGTTTTTTAAAGAAATTGAATGAAGAACAGGAAAACTTAGCGGAGTTGATTGAAAAAGTACAAGATATTACTGATTCAAAAATATATTATCATAGTAAATGTCAATTGGAGTATTCTTATAAGTTGTCATCAAAGAATAATACAGCTAAAACGTCTTGGCATGATCTTCGTCAACACCATCGAGTTGTTTTTGACGAAGTGTGTGAATTTATAAAAGAAAATGTTATAAAGAAAGGTCGGTGTTACTTTCTGACTTATCTCCACAGACATTATATGGAGTTATTCAAAGAGGAAGTAGAAAACTTTGAAGAAGTGACAGGGAATTTTACTCCACATAACTTAGAGAGCAAAATAAACAATGCATTTACAAAACAGGTTAAATTTTTAATGTGCCAAAATAAAAAATTACTTGCTCCGATACATGTTACTGTGATCGATGAGGAGATGTTAGAAATTTTAAAGGATGAGGACATACTGAATAAAGCTGCTTTAATATTGAGGAAATCGGTGTTGCAAGTCGAGAAGAAAAATTTGCCAAATAATTTGTCTGTACAGGACCTTACGGCCGGCGAAGTTTCCGTGCCGGAAAATTTATCACAATTTTATTATACTCTTATTGCAGGAAGTAATAACAAAAGGAAACAGAATGTGAGTTAAAGAAGGAGAACCGGGTTACTATGGACGTCTCACTCGCTCTGAAACGCATGCATAGTGCTCTCGCGTTCGTACTCACGGCCGAATAATTTTTGTGTTTAAGGGATTTTTGGTCATTCCAATTTGTTTGACTGACTAAATATAATTTTGTAATAGTTATCTTGATAACATATTAAAAAATCAGACATTAAAAAATAAGTAAAGTTCATTTATTTTTGGTGGAGCTTTAAAGCGTCTGACAAAAGTTTTGGTCCATGAAAAGTGTCTGATACTTGCTATACTATTTGAGAATGATATTCTATTAAATATATATCAAAATCAGCCATATACATTTAAGTTAAGTAACTCTTATTTTTAGTCACCTTTCTCACCTGGTACCTGCCCAGGTGTCACTGGGCAAACTTCACAAACACGCAGGTATACAAAGTACATGAGACACTACTGAGAACTTAAAGTTTCATCTTTTAGAAAATAAGTTATGTCTTATCGCTCTGGGATCTTACTCTAATAATGGCGTCACGCCATTTTATTCTCCGTACCTTGGTGAATCTTTGTATAGCTATATATCTGTTCGAAAATTAATACAGATCGGTTCTTGTTAAATGCTAGCCAAAAATTCGGAACAGTTGATTTGTTATAGACAAAAAATATCCAAAAAAGTGATTTTTTTTTGCTTATATCATGGAAAGTATTGATTAAAACGCGTTATTGCCAATAACACCTTTGTAGAAAATTGAAAAACCTTTAAAATGGCGTTTTCAAAATGGTGATTGATCCATTTTTAGCCGAGATAATTCGGAAAAACTGTAAAGAAGACTTTTTTTTAAGAAACTTTTTTTTAAGAAATATTGAGAGACGATATTGTGGGAAATGATAGTTTAGTATATATATTTCAATCGAGGGCAAGATGATATTTATTACATGAATAGTATTTGCATAATTGCAATATAATCAAATTCAGTCAATATTTTGCAAAATGAATTTCATTAACTTAATTAACGTATTTTAATGTTCTAAGCGGATTCTAAAAGTATAAATCATAAGTTACGATTCGCCAACCTTACATTTTTGATAAAATTAATCTAAATATGTAAAAATCGCTTATAAACGTACAAAAACATATAAACGTGTAGAAGCCAAGGGAGAACGAAGTATTTGTGGGGAAGAGTTTGCGGGTTGCATATGTGTAATTAAGTAAACAGAGTCCGAATATATTCAAAACTTTTGATGGCGGCGGCGTCTTGTAATGGCGTCGCGCCATTTTATACTTCGTAGCTTACTCAATCTTAGTATAGCTGTATATTTGATAGAAAATTAATACAAATCGGTAGGTTGGTTGTTATTGGCAGTACAACGAAATGGACAAAACGAAAAATTTAACATGATTTTCCGTATCTATTAAATATCTAGTAACTTAACTATGCTGTCTTTATATTTCCCTAGCAAAATAAAAGCTAATGCAATAGGAGCAAAGATAAAATAAATTAAAAGAATTTGGAAACTTACAGAACTTTGTCGTCGGCTCCTCTCACCCTGGTAATATTCGAGTAGCAGCAAGTGACCTCCCACCAGCTATAAAGCGGGAGCAGACTTTCATTTATCCTCAGGAAAGGTACGTAATCTATTCGTTCAATGTACGTGAGTAAATCCAACGAGCTGCACGAGACGTATTCCTTTTTTAGGAAAAACTTCTGGACCTCTTCGTTGAAGGGATCCAAGTCGGGTATCTTACATTTCGGCGTGTTTATTAGGTACTTTTTGCTGGTGTTCACAGCGGAACGGATGAGGAGTTTACCTACAAAATATGGTTTGATTATTTTAATAATTTATGTTATGCAAAAATTTAAAAAAAAAAGAAAATTGACTAAGACTGTCTAAGTTTATAAATTAAAGTAGATCATACCAGTTGTTGCATTAACAGAGCTGCCAAGTTGATTGTTTTTTAAACTGATTTAACTTTTAAAGAAAAGTCATCTGTTTATATACTATTACCATCGATAAATGGATTCTACAATTTTCTTAAAACTAAACTGCCATCCGTACAAATTTTAATATTTGATGAACCTTAGAATATACTCTTTCATACCAATCTATGCTATCTAATGTAATGTAAAAATTTGAAAATCTAGTAATCTTGTATTTGCCAGTAGGTAAACATTTGTAAATAACCTCAGGTGTAGGTTAACTACAGTAAATAAAGGGTAACCCCTATTGAAATAAGCGAAATGCCTTCATTCATGAAATCCTTTTTCTTTGTAATTTCATCATTTTAAGGATAAAAACAAAAGCATTCATCGTGTTATTTGCAATCACCATCTTTCTCCTCCCACTACCAAAAGATGTCCCCATGGCACTACCAGTCAAATTTTGGTGTTGGTAACGCCACCTAGCGAGAGATAGTGAGTTCCTCAGTTCGATCGCACTATCAATTATTTACATCCCACGTGTATGTCACGTCAAGCACGAATACCCACTGAACACGCAACTGTAGACCCTAGGTCAGGTCCATTGTACAACTTTTGTCATTACTATGAATAAGTAATCTTAAATTTGTTTTGAACCTGTTAACGGAGTTTTTAGAGTTATAAGTGTCTATTCCTAACGCAAAGATCGCATGTCCTCTGCGACATTGCACATTGTACAGAGCGTTTCATGGTTCCGAGCATTATTTTGTCGTGATCGTGCCGCTCCGTGGAAGTCAGAAGTTTCATAGAAATAGGACATTTCTTCTTTGCTTCTTTCGCCGCTGGTGGAGGTAGGCGCGGTCGTCTTTCTCAGAAATCGTTCTGGTAACGCCATTTTGTCAAGGCGGATTAGGTTTCGAGAAAAACAGAGACGCTCGAGTGTAATGTGTGCTCACATGAAAAGGAAACCAGAACGGAATATATTTCGATGTTACAACGTGCGGGTGTTTAAGGCTGGAAATGAGGACTCGGGAGGGTGTGCGAGGTCGAATAAAATCTTGACAAATGCCTCCTGAACACGATTAGCTCTTCCAGCAAGTCCGACTTCCATGTCCACGGAGGCATAAGCCGTGTAGCCCCTGGGCGATTAACGGAAGCGAGCAAAATTCGAGTTTATCTCCATTATATAGGCTTAAAAATCGGATCTACATGATAGAGGGCTGTTGTCTAAACCTTTGGATTTCCGATGCGAAGCGGGTCAGAGAACATCTTCGGGGCGGTAGGTTTTTCTCGGTCTCTTCGCCGGCAGAGTATCTTCTCAGGCTGGCCACTCTCTGTCCCGACCGTCCCTCTTTGGCCTTTCGTCTTCCTATTTTATTTGTATTTTGTTTTACGTCCTCCGCGCTTGTTGGTATAAGGTGCGTCGTTTATCAAAACATTTTGCACCTTGGTAGTCAGCGCGTTTATAAAAGTTTACACCACTTCACCTTGGTCCCGTTTCTTGTTTTTTTTTGAGAATTCTGGAAATCTCCTGGTCGTGACAATACCACATGACATGTTGCACCATACAAAGAACACTACAAAACAGGACAAGTAAAGAAATAAAAAAGAAATTCTATAAAGTGATGACAGCGCCAGTATTGACATACTAGAAGTGAAACTTGGGCACTACGGAAACAAGGCAGGCAACGCATACAAAGTGCTGAAATTGCTATTCTTAATGAATGACAAAATACAGCAGAACTCATTAAAATGGAGACAGCATATTGAAACAATGGACGACGAAAGATTGGTAAAACAAGGGGATACTCTACAAACCAAGAGGACGAAGGAGATGGCAAACTGAAGATAGAACAGGCTACAATCTTAATTCTTGAAGTGAAGAAGAAGAATAGCATATTCATTCCAACACTGCCGACTCATATATAGTCCCTATTTTAGGTTTGGACGACGAATTTGAAAGAAAATCATTGTTTTTTTGAGCGTGCTTTTCGATCACACTGCTCGATCAAATAACTACGTTGTGATAATAACGGGATATAATGCTTTGATTTGCTATAATATAACTTTTTTGCTAGGATACACCGATTAGTTAGCTATAGGCAAAAAATCAAAAACAAAATACTATAGCATGGACGTTTCTTGGCTGCTAAAAGTTCTCTCGAGGTCACTCTAATTAGCATTTTGTTTCTTACATAGTTAAACCCATATGTAGAAGTCAAAAAAATAAAAACCTCTACACTACCTTTCGCAACGTATAAATAACTCTACTGGCTGGTCTATAGCGACGCTCTCCTTCGTGTACTAGATTAACATTTCAAAGATATAACGATTGCAACAAACCCTAGAATTGCGTGTGAGAAGCGACACCCTTCATGGCTGTTTATTAATTAAATCGTAATTAACTTCACTTTTCATAGCGGCGGAAGAGCTATTGAAAATAACCTGTCACGATAAATGTCAAGAAATTCCCCAAAAGCACTGCGATACGTATGTTTATTGGATATTTTTGTTGGTAGTTGAGCTTGTATTGTACTTTCAATAAAGGGCATATGTATGGCTCATAATGCTAACTAAAAATAATTTTATCGTCATTTAACATTTTGTTAAGAACATTATATAAGGAATAAGAGACAGAGACAAAGAATAGATAAAATTACAACAATAAAGAGCTTGTCATGCCGAAAAAACCCCCTTCCTAACTTGATTCATAGGCCAAGTGATAGGTTTCGTCAATGTCCATATTACTCATATCGCCCATTTAAACACATACAAAATATTGCACTAAATTATATTATACTATCCACATATCTCCGATTTTTAACGTCTGACAAAATCTCACATTATATTTACAGCAGTTTCGCCTTCAAAAAATACATAATTCCAGACAGACGTTGAGCCCTCCTCATTTTTGCTCAGAAGCATCTTAGTGTTCTAACCAAATCGATTCTTGGTCCTGGGCAAAAATAAGAAGGGTTTAATGCTGGTTCACGAATAACACCGAGCCGATAAGCCGATAAGAGGCCTCCCGTGGCGTTTGGGTTACACCAGCCTATCTCTTCGCAGGTAAAAATACGATATAAAACTGATTTAGTCCAATAACGCCTGAGTATGTGCTACATACGACTTTGATGTGAATATATTTTTATTAAAATCGTTTTTTCCTACATTTTCAAAATTTACAAATTTCCCGCTCATATAAGGGGCAATCAAAAAAGTTTAGCTTCAAAATCCTTCAGAAGAATTTCTTATGGTAAGTATTGTAGTAAATCGTTTGAACGGTGAGTAACAATATACTAAACAATTGCTAGGCAATTAAGTAATTATACATAATTATACTTTTAAGTAAGGAAATGAAGATATTTAATGATATAATGATCCCTTTAGAAATTTGCAATAAAATGTATTAGTGGTTGTTAACTAATATAAGGAATATGTATATTAAGAATGTCTGAGTCTGACACGACATAATGCTGAGCATGTGTTCAAAATGCGAGGACTGCTTAACTAAGAGGTGTTAAGAATCCATATAAATTTTGAAGTCGATTCAGAACCCCTAATTCGAGATATAAGAAAAAAAAAAATCCATATTTTTTTTTTCGAAATTAACATGGTGTCTTATGGGAGTCAACACTTTAAAGCGTTATATCTTTATTGTTAATATTAAGAATTGAGTGAAAATTGGTACACTGATAATAAAATATTTCCCCTTTCGATTGATCTAATAAAAATTATTTTTGGATACTTGCATCACGAGATATAATGCATAACGACATCAGGTGGATAAACTTGGCAACGTCGCACTTTCTAAGCGCCTATTAAAGAACCCCATCCGGGCTCGTCTGCTGCTTATAGTGACCTACACTTATCGTCATTCGCGACGTTGTCAAAAGTAGAAAAAGAATACACTCGTGAAATTAGAGTAAGACTTTGTAGCTAGCCAATTCAGCAACTTCCTGTAAAACATCCGTAATCAAACGCCGATAAAACTTTCTACGTAAAGAACATCTCGAATTCATTTAATGGCAAAATTTAATTATTTCAATGGTATATTAATTATTCAAATTCAGATATTACCATTATCATTATTTATGATATTTATTAATTATTTCTTTTATTAAATATATTTTTTATCTATATATATATATATTATATATATATATATATATATATATATATATATATATATATATATATAGATAAAATATATAGATCTTTAATATAAGATATATAAGATAAGATATATAGATCTTTATCTATATATATAATATATTAAATATATTTTTTATTTGTCTATATTTTATTAAATATTTATTAATAATTTATCAATTATTTATTACCATTATCACGTATCTAAAAAAAAATTAATTTTGCGTAGGATACGACACTGGAGATCGGGAACGGCTGTCCATCTATCCCGGTCCCAAACATTTTATCCAGACACTCCTTCCTCTCGTTATATATTCTAAGGGTCGAGCCTACATTAGATGCAATCGACGTGATATACCATTTAAACCTATGAGGTATCAAGTTACTGATTCTTACTAAAAAGAAACAAAAAGCACTGTGTCATGTGACTAATGCACTGCTAAAAATATGTAATGGATGTAGTACAAGGAATGAAGGCTATTGATTATGTCGTATAGAAAGGAACTAAGATGTTTACGTGTTGTTATTGTGCGAATTGTTCAGTGGATCATTTAAGATGAAAAAAACATGGAGTGATTAAATTAAAGGGTGGAAATTGGAGATAGGGGCAAAAATGCACCCCTTTCAGTTCTTTAAAGCCTTTACTGGTACGTTCATTTTTTGGACCCATGTATTTTTTGACAGCTTGTCCATCAAATGATAATTGATGAGTGCCTTTTCCAGAGATATGGTTCCAGAGATTCTCTGCTATAGTTATTTTGATACCAGGATTCGCTGCTGTCACGTTCCTGTTAGTATTTTCAATTGGTTCCAGTAAATTTAGGACCCTACGGACGCGGTTTCCCGTTAATTCGCATCAAAAGTTCGTTTCCCACACTTTCATTGACGAGGTGAGAAAAATATACAACTGATTATTTTAATGCAAATGAATTGTATATGGGACTCTCCTTTGATGTGTTCTAACGCCGCCTAACCTCTGGCCACAGTAGAAATGGTTCCTTTATACGAGGGGCAGCTGCGAACTTGGGGTTATACGAGGGGTATACAAAGTTTCGTCGATGGGCGAATTACTTCCCACTTATTTATGTCTTTTATGACAATTTCCCTTGAACAAATTTTGAGTGCATAAGCAGTCGAATCAAATTTTATGAAAAATTTTAGAATTTTACGAGACTAAAAAGTTTTAAGGTTATAGCGACTAGCAAAAAAGTGAGACCACAACCAGTGTTTCTGCAGGTCGTCTTAAGTGATGTGCTGCCACCTTCCTAATTGTCCAGTTACTCTAGCTTTTGGCCTGAGAATTCCTTATAACTGAATGCCTCAAGAAACAAAAGTTTTAGTGGCGAAAGTGGCACAAAAGTGGCGAAGGGGGTGGTTCCCACTTCTTAGGGGTGAAAATTTTTAAACTCAAGATAACTACAGAAATCGATAGAGGAGTCAATTTTAAGCAATAAATGTCATATGAAGTTTTTTGTTAAATCAATACTTTCCGAGTAATTCGCGATGAAAAATGTTTATTTTTTACTAAAAAAATACACGTTTTCGGACAATTTTTTTACGAATAACACAAAAACTATTGGTTTTAGCGAAAAAGTCATAATGAACAAAAAGAAAGGTAATATACAAACAAATCGATTTTTTTTTAAATGCATATAAACCAAGTTATGGATTTTTGAAGTTTACTATACGTTAGATAAAGACAAAACTCGAATTATTCAATGATAAACTGTGCCAAAACGCAAAGTTTAAACTAGCGAAACCTTTTTTAGTGAAAATAACGTGATAGTCTCATTTTTTCGAAGACAAAATTAATAAAAAAAAATCAGTACCTATGGCGACAGAATTAAAACTGAACTTTTTATAGGTATCTTTATTTATGTATCAATATGTTCAGGCTGGTTTAAAAGGCGTGATTTCAAAAAAAGCATACTTTTTGGAAAAGCAAATTTTTCAAATGTTCGAAAAAAAAAATTGTTTTGTTGTTTTGGTCAAAGTGTGATAAAATTTAGCCTTCTTGTTGAGAATTTTGGTTTTTTCACATTTCTCTATAATCAATAGTTAACATGTAAGTTAAAAAACCACCCTTTCAACCCTTAAACCCTTCAAACAAATAAATGAAGGGATTAAAAATATTATTTCAACTCGTTCTGCTATACTGCATACCACCTTAATGCCAATTAATACGAAATTGGAAATCATTTTCGAAAAAGTAACACAATGACTGGAAAGATTGGTATATCGAACCGAACCACACTTGGAACTGTACTGGTATCGTCCTCAAAAACATATTTTTCATTTTTTGCCAATTTTTAATATAATTTTTATAATTGTTGTTAGTTCTAAATTTAAACCCGATTGAAAATTTTTAAATGGTCACCCAGTACAACTTTTAAAGTGGAGGGTAAGATGAACTTCCTAAATTTTGAGAAAAATCGTCACTTTTTGGTAATTTTAATGTTAGCTTTTTAATTCGGTTCACGACTGAGTCACCATCCTTACTTATTGCTAATTCGAGTGTTTTTCGTCTTTAAAATATATGACGAGTACATTTCGATCCGCTGTACCTTATCAAAGCCTTAAGACGCTATTTTAAAGTGTATCAGTTGTTATTTTATTGATCACTTTGATAAAGCATCTGATTACTAAATAATTGTGCAACTTACCGAGAGTGTGTTGCTGGGGTAGATTCAACGCGTAAAAAATGTACACGAAAAATGCACAGCAGGAAAATACAATCAGTAGATTCTTATTGTGGATATCGCCGGTGGTAACTGAAATCTAAAAATATATTTTTTAAGCATATTAATTCGAAGGTATTAAAACGTTTATCAATAATTGCAGTAAACGTAAATTGGTATTTTTTTTTGTATATTCATCGTTTATCACTATCTAATGATTACAAAGTACTATTTACTTTCCGTTTTTATTTATTGATAACGAAATTTTTAATTGCTTATCGTGTCTAAATTTCAATTACCCAACTACGTGACTCCCTTATCGAAAATTTGTTCTAAATGGGCCGTAAAATACCAGGAAATCCAAGATTGCAAATCACTTGTCTTTCTTGCTTTCGGAAAATTGTTGTTTAAATAAAACAAATACTGATGAGCGATTTATTAGATTACATGCCCTTTATGTTTTGCGTAGATAGGTGCTAGTTACATGAATAATTATAAGTAGGTATTACATTACATTACATTACGTAATTACAATACATACTGAATTATACTGTACGAATACGCCGTGTGCCTTCATTTAAATAGGAGTGATAAGCAAAGGTTGATTGGTATTCGAGTCATTTGGAAAAATTATTTCAACAAGGATAAGTGGATTATCTGCTTTTACACAATAAATCACACTGTTTTAATATACACATACAGGGTGGGATACGAGGCTTCGAGCAGTAGAAACACAGTTGTCACTTTTCTGGCTCACTAGATTCATTTTCCATTTTTCAAAAAACATTGACCAAAGTCGTTTGTAACAATTTAGCAATTAAAAAGTGATCGCATTATTTTATGAAAAGTCGTAAATATAAGAAATATGTCGGTTTATTCCACGCCGCTTTGAAGTGTAAACGATTCACAAATTACATTCAAAAATGACATGCTTGAAATGATTGAAGCGCATGCTTCACCAATCTTTTAATGTGATCTAAATATACATTAGAAAAAAGATTTTTATTAATTGTTGGATTTATAAATACGGCTAAATTTATAAATAAACCTGATCATGATGGTATCGCTAAATTTTCAATACAAAAGCATTCGCAGAACTGATGTAGTAATAATATACAGGGTGTCTTTGTCCCTGTGTTGATGACACGTGTCCGAAAATATGTATTAGCAACTAGTTAGGTTAGGTTAGGTTAGGTTAGGTTAGGTTAGTAGTTGGGTAATAGTAGTAATAATATACAGGGCGTCTTTGTCCTTGTGCTGATGACACATGTCCGAAAATATGTATTAGCAACTAGTTAGGTTAGGTTAGGTTAGGTTAGTAGTAGGTAGTTAGGTAATAGTAGTAATAATATACAAGGTGACTTTGTGCTATGACACGTGTCCGAAAATATGTATTAGCAACTAGTTAGGTTAGGTTAGGTTAGGTTAGGTTAGTAGTAGGTAGTTGGGTAATAGTAGTAATAATATACAGGGCGTCTTTGTCCTTGTGCTGATGACACATGTCCGAAAATATGTATTAGCAACTAGTTAGGTTAGGTTAGGTTAGGTTAGGTTAGTAGTTGGGTAATAGTAGTAATAATATACAGGGCGTCTTTGTCCTTGTGCTGATGACACATGTCCGAAAATATGTATTAGCAACTAGTTAGGTTAGGTTAGGTTAGGTTAGTAGTAGGTAGTTAGGTAATAGTAGTAATAATATACAAGGTGTCTTTGTGCTATGACACGTGTCCGAAAATATGTATTAGCAACTAGTTAGGTTAGGTTAGGTTAGGTTAGTAGTAGGTAGTTGGGTAATAGTAGTAATAATATACAGGGCGTCTTTGTCCTTGTGCTGATGACACATGTCCGAAAATATGTATTAGCAACTAGTTAGGTTAGGTTAGGTTAGGTTAGTAGTAGGTAGTTAGGTAATAGTAGTAATAATATACAAGGTGACTTTGTGCTATGACACGTGTCCGAAAATATGTATTAGCAACTAGTTAGGTTAGGTTAGGTTAGGTTAGGTTAGTAGTAGGTAGTTGGGTAATAGTAGTAATAATATACAGGGCGTCTTTGTCCTTGTGCTGATGACACATGTCCGAAAATATGTATTAGCAACTAGTTAGGTTAGGTTAGGTTAGGTTAGGTTAGTAGTTGGGTAATAGTAGTAATAATATACAGGGCGTCTTTGTCCTTGTGCTGATGACACATGTCCGAAAATATGTATTAGCAACTAGTTAGGTTAGGTTAGGTTAGGTTAGTAGTAGGTAGTTAGGTAATAGTAGTAATAATATACAAGGTGTCTTTGTGCTATGACACGTGTCCGAAAATATGTATTAGCAACTAGTTAGGTTAGGTTAGGTTAGGTTAGGTTAGGTTAGGTTAGTAGTAGGTAGTTGGGTAATAGTAGTAATAATATACAGGGCGTCTTTGTCCTTGTGCTGATGACACATGTCCGAAAATATGTATTAGCAACTAGTTAGGTTAGGTTAGGTTAGGTTAGTAGTAGGTAGTTAGGTAATAGTAGTAATAATATACAGGACGTCTTTGTCCTTGTGTTGATGCCACGTGTCCGAAAATATGTACTAGCAACTAGTTAGGTTAGGTTAGTAGTAGATAGTTAGGTGATAGTAGTAATAACATACAGGGTGTCTTTGTCCTTGTGTTGGTGCCGAAAATATGTACTAGGGACTAGTTAGGTTAGGTTAGATTGGTAGTAGGGAGTTAGGTGATAGTAGTAATAATATACAGAGTGTCTTTGTCATTGTGTTGATGTCACGTGACTGAAAATATGTACTAGCGACTAGTTAGCCATGACCAACCAATTTTCAAAATCGCATTTCAAATAGCTTTTGAAATATTACCTGGTAAAACTAATTGGTCCACTATGTATGCATCAAAATTTTGTTATAAGACACTATTGTTAAGAACCTGTTCCTACAAATTGTTTAGTAATACAGTGACCAAACCTTCACACATACTCACTTGCTTAGTATAATAGAACAGTAATATATTATGCTATATTAGTTGTATGCACACCCATTTACTTAAATGGTAACAACCAAGGAAGTACTAAAATTAGAATGTTAATAGACCGGCTAATATTTGCGTTAATTAAACACTTTTACTCATACAATAAACAAGTTATTTTATAGTTACAGAGAGAGATACTATCATCGAACGCTGATTGAAAATTGGAGCAGATGTCTCTTAAACATTTGTAAGACGGTTTCTTTTCGTTTAAATAGCAGAGCGATAACTAAACCGAACAATATTAGCTAATGAAGTAATGTGCTATTTTAGTCGTATTGTTCATTATACACAAACATGCCTAGGAAATCTCTACACAACCATATACTTTGTGATGGGGTCTTTACTTTTCACTCCAGTTGGATGACTGAGGGATACTTTGTTACAAACTTTACGACTAATTAAGGAGGTGCAAGTTTATCTGGTCGCCTACCAAAATAATAACTTGCAGTAAACGATACTTCTAAGATGGAATTACCATTTTGGCCATTTCAGCGGTGATTCGTGCTTTAAAAATAAGTTTTCTTTCAGTTTGGGACGTTCAAAGTATTTATTCGCCTACACATTACTAAAAGCAATTGCTACTAAATTTAACTTTTATTATTTCGCTATAGGTCTACGTATCACTCGAAGGAATGAAACGTTTCAGGAAAATTTCATTTGCAACGTGGAAATTTAATCAAAAACCGTGAAAACGTACGCCGAATGCAAAAATTCTCAAGTTTACCGCGAAAAAATTTTGTTAAAATAAAACATGAATTCCAATAAACAAGTAAAATATTCTAAAAAGTCTCTTCTGAAATCTGGTCGCGGACATTTTCACGATTCTGAAACGACTCTTCGACGCTCTTCCTACATTTTGTTACTTAAAACCTGATGATTAAAAAAGATGGCTCGAAATGAATGTACAACTTTTTATAATATTACATTGATCCTTATTGACATTATGACATCCTGAAAAATATATCTGCCCACAATTATGAAGAATGATATGTCAAATGAGCCCAACTCAATCAAATCCACTGATAATAAAAATCCAGATAGTAACTGTAATATCGGATCGTAATTTATTGTATAGGACGTATATATTAGATAAAATTAATTATGAGGTAAAAAAGAATTCAGACCGAAGTTTACTTTGAGACTTTATTCAAATTTTTTACCGATTTGCAAATTTTAAGTATCGTAGATATTTTATGAAATATACAGGGTTATTAGATAAACGTGTTTTTCTAGCAAACGGTTGCACCTACAAAAAGTATACCTTTTTTGAGCGCAATACTTAGATAAGCAATTACTACCATATTGTACCGGTGATGAAACGACGCCACTGTCTATTCCAGCATCGCCGAGAAACTTCTAGTCGCGCCTCGATGTCTATTAAATTGTTCTACTCGATTCGAGAAATCGCGCGGAAGCGTATATAAAAAAAGACAGGAGCCGAGCGACAGACAGACAGAGAGAGAGACCGACACCGAATGTAAACAAACCGAGAAGCGGACGAATCCCTACCTGCGACTAAATACGTGATATATAAATTAGTCTATAGAGTTAGTGTAAATAAATTACATTTAGAATAAGTAAATAAATTGTGTTAAGAACAATAAGTGGACAATTAATTTGTGTGAACCCGCGTAAAACGGAACAAATTGGTGTCAGAAGTGCGGGATTATTAGTGACAGACAAATAAATTGGGACAATGAAGAAACTCTGTGAATTAAAAGTGGCGGATTTGAGGCGGGAGCTGGAGGAAAGGGACATCGACGCTACGGGCGTAAAAGCAGTCCTGCAGAAACGCCTGAGGGATTATTTGATTGACAATGGGGAAAATCCGGAGACGCTCGAGTTTGAGGAAGAGGGTGAGCGTCTTTTGAACAACAGAATAGAAGATCTCCGCGGCGGCCTGGACAATAAAATAGAGGATCTCCGCGGCGGCCTGGACAATAAAATAGAGGATCTCCGCGGCGGCCTGGACAATAAAATAGAGGATCTCCGCGGCGGCCTGGACGGTAAAATAGAGGATCTCCGCGGCGGCCTGGACGGTAAAATAGAGGATCTCCGCGGCGGCCTGTCAAGCGAAATAGAAGATCTCCGCGGCGGCCTGGACGATAAAATAGAGGATCTCCGCGGCGGCCTGGACGATAAAATAGAAGATCTCCGCGGCGGCCTGTTAAGCGAAATAGGCGGCCTGGACGATAAAATAGAAGATCTTCGCAGTGGTCTCGGCGGTCTGGAAAATAAAATGAAAGCGCAGAAGGAGGAACTAGAAACTAAAATAAGGGAACTGGAGGCGCGCTTGGCAACGAAAGAGGCAGCTAAGGATTTCAAGATGCCGGAGGTGAACCTTAAGGTAACACCAGTTGAAGAGCCGTCAAAAGAGAACATCGGAGCCTCGGCACGTTTGAAACCACCAACTTTCGACGGCAAAACATCGTGGCCGAATTACCTGAAACAGTTTGAGGCTGCAGCCAAGGCCAACGGCTGGACACCCCGAGACAAGGCAGGAGCGTTGACGGTGGCGCTGCGGGGAGACGCTCTGGATATCCTGCAGACAATTACACCGGAGGAGGAAGGCGACTACGATGGGCTGGTAAAGCGTCTGGAGATGAGGTATGGACAGGCGCACTTGGAGCAGGTCTACCAGTCGCAGATGAAGACCCGGAAGCAGAAGGCGAACGAGAGCCTCCAAGAGTTTGAAGCCGACGTAGCCAGACTAGTTCGCTTCGCGTATCCGACGGCTACCGACCACCTGATGGAGTGTCTGGCTATTCAAACGTTCGTCGATGGCCTGCGAGACCTCGAAATTCAGAGGACGGTGCGGTTGGCGCGCCCTAAGACCCTGATAGATGCCCTGGCCATCGCGTTGGAGTTTGAGGCTGCTACCGAGGCCTCCAAATGCCATGGTCGGGTAAGGGCTCTCAATGAGGCTGACAGTTCCAACGAAGGTGCCAGGGAAGACTCCATTGAGCAACTGGTCAATGCCGTTAAAAGCCTGGTGGAAAACAAGCAGACAAGACCCGTCCGCTGTTGGAATTGTGGTGAGGTTGGCCACCTGCGTCGTTCCTGTAAACGACCGAGGAAGGAGGGACCGACTGCGCAGGAGAAACAGGAAAACTAGAACGGGTCGGCTCCGGGGGGGCAGCTTCGACCCGACATCCGCTTAAAGACCCCCTAGTTTCTGTAGCTTCCCTACGACATCATAGTGGCAGTGTCTACGTGGACGGTATAATCGATGGGGTGAAATATGCCTTATTGGTAGACACTGGAGCAACCAGGACGATCTTGAGGCCCGGAATACTTGACACCAAGCGGAGGAAGCTACTTAAATCCAGATGGCGGCTACGAACAGCTACGGGCGAAGCGGCCACCGTCCACGGGGAAGTCGATGTGGAATTCAAGATCGGAGCAGTGAAGTTTCCACACCGAGTGATTGTGGCGGACATCGAGGAGGACGTGATTATGGGAATGGACGTAATGAATAGCCACGGTATCCAACTGGACTTTCAACGTCGCGTATTGAGGGTAGGTCCAGAAGAGATATTTCTCCATCCTCAGAGGGAAGTCGTTGGACGAGTAATTGTGGCCGAAGACGCGACTGTGCATGGAAGGAGTGAGTCGGTTGTGGTTGCTAGACTCGACGGCGTCGTAGAAAAGGGGTTCCCAGTTATGGTGGAACCCTGGAACCACGATGTGGAGGTCGGCCGAGGCGTTCTTGTGGGCAAGGCGTTGGTGTCACTGAACGACGAAATTCCCATTCGTGTGATTAACGTCAACGATTACCCCGTGACTCTCAAAGGGGGAACCAGGGTAGGGACCTGCGCACCGGCAATGTCAATAATCCGCCAGGTAGCACCAAGTGCGACACCGGATTCTGTTAACCTAGACAGCGTGACTTCGGCTGCCTGCCACAACCTCCAACCTCTTCAGAGGAAACAGCTGAGTGACCTATTACATCGGTACCGAGCCATTTTCATTCCCGAAATTGGTAAAACCCGAAGGACCGACATCGTCAAGCATAAGATCGACACGGGCGATGCGAAACCCATCCGACAACCTGCCAGGAGACTGCCCCAAGTAAAACGGGAGATGGCAGAGAAGATCATCCAAGACATGGAAAACGAGGGAGTGATCGAGCCATCTAATAGCCCCTGGGCGTCTCCGGTGGTTTTAGTAAAGAAAAAGGATGGGAGCACTCGGTTCTGCGTAGATTACCGTAGGTTGAACAACGCCACGAAAAAGGACAGCTATCCGTTGCCTCGCATCGATGATACGCTCGACACGCTCTCAGGATCAAAACTCTTCTCTACCCTGGACCTGAAGAGTGGATACTGGCAGATCGAAATGGATCCCGCTGACAAGGAGAAGACGGCGTTTTCAATTGGCACAGGGTTATGGCAGTTCCGAGTAATGCCTTTTGGGTTGTGTAATGCGCCTGCGACCTTCGAAAGGCTAATGGAAAGTGTGCTGAGGGGACTCTCTTGGAAGACGTGCTTGGTGTACTTGGATGACATTATCGTGGTTGGCAAGACATTCCAGGAACATCTGGTGAACTTAGAGGAGGTGTTTAAGAGACTCCAGGCCGCGAACTTGATGTTGAACCTGAAGAAATGTCACCTGATGCAAACAAGAGTACATTACTTGGGCCACGTGGTTAGCAGCGACGGAGTGGAAGTGGATCCGGAAAAGGTCCAAGCAATCCGACAGTGGCCCACTCCGAGGGATAAGCATCAAGTGAGGAGTTTCCTGGGCCTCTGTACCTATTATCGTCGGTATGTCCGAATGTTCTCGGACATAGCCAAGCCCCTAACACGTCTAACGGAGGGAAGGCGAGCTTTCCAATGGGACGAGGATTGCCAGGCTGCTTTCGACACACTGAAAGAATGCCTGACGACCGCTCCAATCCTGGGGTATCCAACAGAAGAAGGTCCATTCGTCCTGGATACGGACGCCAGCAATGTCGGCATTGGAGGAGTTCTGGCACAAGTACAAGACGGGCAGGAACGCGTCATCGGGTATTTCAGCAAGGTCCTGTCCAGGCCGGAGAGGAACTACTGCGTTACTAGGAGAGAGCTCTTGGCAGTAGTGAAATCCGTGGAGCACTTTCACAAATATCTCTACGGTAGGCGGTTTTTGCTAAGGACGGACCACGCAGCCTTGAAGTGGCTTTTACAATTCAAGAACCCGGAAGGCCAAGTTGCGCGATGGATTGAAAGGCTGCAAGAATACGACTTTGGCATCGAACACCGAGCCGGGACGAGCCACCGGAATGCCGACGCCCTCTCCCGGAGACCCTGCTCGTCGGAGTGTCAACATTGCACCCGTGTAGAGAAGAAGGAGGCGGTGGTGTACAGAACCACGGTCGTGAGTGAGGACTGGTTACCTGCCGACATCCTGCAGCAGCAAGAACGCGACCCGGAACTCCAGAAGATCAGGAAGTGGAAAACAGAGGGACGGCGACCGAGCTGGCAAGAAGTGGCTCCATTTTCCAGAGTCCTTAAGTCGTACTGGGCCCAGTGGAAGTCCCTGGTACTCGAGAACGGGGTACTGAAAAGGGCACTCGAGAACAATGAGGGCACCGAACGAAGGATGCAGTTGGTTATCCCCAGGAGTAAGGTGTCGGAGATACTTCGGCTGGTGCACGACGAGGCCTCGGGAGGACATTTGGGTGTGACGAAGACCCTGCAGAAGGTGCGTGACCGCTTCTATTGGGTTAACTGCTCCAACGACGTGAGGGATTGGTGTCGAAGATGTGCCACTTGCTCCGCCAGTAATGGTCCACATCGTAAGCCGAAGGCGCCGATGCGACAGTACAACGTCGGGAGTCCCTTCGAAAGGATCGCCCTGGATATTACGGGGCCGTTCCCAGTGACCAGCAATGGGAACAGGTACATCTTAGTGGCCATGGACTACTTCACGAAGTGGGTAGAGGCGTACGCGATCCCAAATCAGGAAGCTGCGACTGTGGCAGACGTCCTGGTGAAAGAGTTGATCAGCCGTTTCGGGGTACCGATGGAGTTACACTCCGACCAGGGCCGCAACTTCGAGAGTGAACTCTTCCAAGGAGTCTGCGAGAAACTGGGCATTCGCAAGACCAGAACGACGGCGTTACATCCCCAGTCTGATGGCATGGTCGAACGAATGAACCGAACGATGGGCAAATACCTCTCGAAGGTAGTATCTCAACACCAACGAGACTGGGATCAACACCTTTCCTTCTTCTTGATGGCTTACCGATCAGCGGTAAATGAATCCACTGGGCAATCCCCGGCCAACGTTCTCTTCGGCAGGGAAATGAGGCTCCCGTGTGACCTGAAGTTTGGGTGTAGACCTGGGGAAGACCTGGCAGGAGAGGATTACGTTACCAAGCTCCGGAGGAAGATGGATGAAATTCACGAGTTGGTTCGAGGCCACCTCAGGATCGCCAGTGACCGAATGAAGGATCGGTATGACGTTGGAGCGGACGACGGCCTTTACAACGAGGGAGACTTAGTGTGGCTCTACAATCCACAGAGACGACGTGGACTCTCGCCGAAGCTGCAGAGAGCGTGGGAGGGCCCCTATGTCGTCAAGGCCCGTATCAACGATGTCGTCTACCGAATCGTTAAGGTCCCTAATGGAAAACCCAGGGTGGTGCATTTTAACCGGTTGGCACCGTATGAGGGAAACCACGACCTGGAGGAGCAAGTCACACGGGTTCAAGGAGAGGAGGTGGAGCTGTCTTTCGAGCAGTTCATGGGCGCCTATGGAGGTACAGGGAAAGCGAGGTTCGGCGTCACTAGGGAAGAGCATCGTAACCTGTTCGAGGTGCCCGAGGACTATTCGTTAGCACACTGTGTCGCCCAGGATTTGAAGATGTCCCGAGGGATAGCGACAGTCTTCAAACGGAAGTTCGGAAAACTCGATGAGTTAGAGCAGCAGGGCCCGGCAGTCGGACGCACCTTGGTGATAGAAGATGACGGTTCTCAGGGGAGGTCGGTGTTCTACTTGGTCACCAAGAAGAGGTCATACGAGAAGCCAACGTATCAAGATGTATGGAACACTCTATGCGATTTGAGAGTGGTTTTACTCGGTAGAGGCATTGGAAAGCTGGCCATACCAAAACTGGCGTGCGGCTTGGACGGCCTGGACTGGAGGGTCGTGAGGAATATGTTGGAAGTACTGTTTAGGTTCACCGACATTGAGATTCTGGTATGTTCTTGGGCCCCTGGCGGATACCAGAAGGAGAAAACGGTTGACTGCTATTTCCACCAATCCTCGCGATGTAAAAATGGGTCCAGCTGCAGGTTCCGACATCGGCGTGACGGAAGAACGTTTCGGGACGAAACGTTTTTTTTAGGGCGGGGGCAGTGTACCGGTGATGAAACGACGCCACTGTCTATTCCAGCATCGCCGAGAAACTTCTAGTCGCGCCTCGATGTCTATTAAATTGTTCTACTCGATTCGAGAAATCGCGCGGAAGCGTATATAAAAAAAGACAGGAGCCGAGCGACAGACAGACAGAGAGAGAGACCGACACCGAATGTAAACAAACCGAGAAGCGGACGAATCCCTACCTGCGACTAAATACGTGATATATAAATTAGTCTATAGAGTTAGTGTAAATAAATTACATTTAGAATAAGTAAATAAATTGTGTTAAGAACAATAAGTGGACAATTAATTTGTGTGAACCCGCGTAAAACGGAACAATATTAAAAGAATGTACAGTAAACAGCAACAAAAAAACAGGAGGGTTTAGTAGAACTTCGCGAAGTACGTGGCGCCCTCTACACCATACATAAAATATGAGGCCATATTTTAATTTGTCACCATAACAAAACACCAATTGTTGTGAATTTGTGCTGTTTCTCTCATTAAATATGCAAAAAAATTAAAAATAAAATTAAACGTTTGACGCCCTGTATCTCCGCATCTATTAACTTTTGTACTAAGGTAAGATGGAGCGGATTGATTTATTTTTACATGAAGAATTTATGGCAGTTTTGTACAGACCTTTCGTGGACATCCTGTATATAATAGTCCAGTCGACATGTTTTGGGTTGGTTGTAAAACATAGTCTGGCTAATTTTTGTGTGAATGTCTCCGAAATGGCCTCAAAAATAATAATTTCAATACGCGTAACTTTAAAAAGTTGTGCTAAATAAATGAAAAATGAAAATGTGAAAAACTAGGGAAAAACCTTGTTTTTACCGTTCTTTTGCCCATAACTTTTTAAATATTAATTCTAGAGGGAAAGTGCATAGAAGTGAAAAGATTTGTAATTAAATATTCTAAATGATAGCATTTTAAGTAATTTTAAAAAGCAACAGTTTCGTTGCAAAATAATATAAATTAAAAATAAAGTGGTAAAAAAATGGTTTAAAATAAAAAAAAATCACACTTAAAATTTTTCCTCTTTGGACTTTCCATTCGGCCCAGAAAACAATTTCGTTAGAATCGGTTCAGTAGTTTTCTCACAATAACTTTGATATCCAATCTCCTTTAATATGAAATTGTGTTTTTTTTTATAAACAACAATAGCTCAAATTGGCCGCTAATTTTTCTACTTATAAACGAGTATTCCAATTTTCGAATATCAACGGAATTTTTTAAATCGGTACATTTGGAGAGCGTCAGGATTTTTTTAAAATAGTAACAAATTTTTACCTTACCAACAAATTGAATACTTTGGTCATTTTTTTGTAAAATTTCATTCAACAAATGTCGTTGGAAAGTACTCAAAATGACGCTTCTTTTAAAGAAAATTCATTAAATTTCGTTCATTTGCCTCCAAGATGTGGTCTGTCAAAACTGACCTTTAATTGCAACAATTGTATGTATGATAAAATGTTCTTTTTGGAATCAACCGTTTTATCTTTTAAAGAACTATCCTGTGCTAAAATTTAATTTTACTTCATTTTTAGCAGCATAGTTAAATTAACAAAAAAATGCTACCAAACGCGTGAAAAATGACGAGAAGTGCCTGAGCAGTACTGGTGGGGGTAAGTCTCTCGTTAAGTGAACGATTTCAAAATATAATTTTATTTTCAAATCAAGAATATCTCAGCTTCTAACGGATCAATTTTGATGGTTTTTGTTTTAATTTGAGGGCCCGCGTACAAGAAAACCAAATTCCGTAATGCCGAAATTCAATTTCGTAAATTCATTGTTATAAACTAATAAAGCAGATTTTCAGCATATAATAAATGACTCACAGCATAAGTGTACATTGAGCGCAAATCAATGAAATTGTTTTTTAAATGAATTACAAAAAAAATTAACGAGGGTCAATTATAAAAAATCAATAAAATTTTGGAATATGAATCACAGCATATATGTAAATTATTAATGATATTCTTTAAACACTTTTTTAAACAAAGTACAAGTATTTTTTAAGGTGAATGTATTGTAAATTAATGACAATAAACAAAAAAATTCAAAATTCAAACGACATTTGTTGAATTAAATTTTATGAAAAAATTGCGACGTTATTCAATTTGTTTATAACCACAAAAATCAGCGAGCAATTTGAGCAATTTTTTATGACCCCACATTGTTTAAAAAAAGTTGATTTTTTTACTGGATTGTAAAATTATTGTGGAAAAACTACCGAAACCTATCCTTAAGCTTTTCTTGGTCAAATATGAATGTCGAAAGACACTAAGTGATTGAAAAAAAAAATTATTTTTTTAATCCATTTTTTTACAAATTTTCGGTAAATTTTTGTTATTATGCAACGAAACTATTGCATCTGAACATTATTAAAAACGCTATCTTTGAGATAATTTAATTACGAATCTTTTTTCTTCTATGCACTTTCCTTCTAAAACGGATGTTTAAAAAGTTATGGGCTAAAGAAGGGGAACAAAAACTTTTTTCTAATTTTTCACATTTTTATTTTTCATTTGTTTACCACAACTTTATTAATGTTACCCATATCGAAAATCGGCGAAGACGATCGAACACGAAAATTAGCGAGACTATACGTTATAACCGACTTCTTTGACAGATCTGGACTGGACTATAATGACAGATTTTTTGAAAGCTTTCTTCTAGGCAATTAGATTCAATTTTTTTCTTTAGAACGAGTGGCATACACTTTTCATCCAACAAAAACAAATTTCACTTACACTCCACATCGGCGGACCAATACAAGACGAGATGGAGGATTTATTATTTTACGGAAAAATCCATGACGGTGAATATAAAGGAAATAGGGGATTTTAGAAGACGGCCCACGTTCAAACAAACTAAACGTCAATCTGCATATAAGAAGTACAGCATTTGACCATTAGTGATCCTAATTGTTATTATAGACTTTAAATAAATTGGTTAATTGAGGATTTGCCTCAAAAGTATATTTTTAGTTAGATAATTGCAGTTATGGTCACAATAAGCTGTTGAAAAATTACCGAGCAATTATAATTAGTCGACTGATTATGGGCAGGGCCGACCCGTGCCGGGGGCGCAAGGGGTGCATCGCACCCGGGCGGCATTCTACTAAGAGGAGGCAAAAAATAAAAAAAAATAATTTACTTATATAAACATCCACAAAGATGCCGATCGCTATAAAAATAATACTTTGTGCGCCGTAAACCATCATCAACTCTAAAGGACGTTACCGCTGAAAATGTTGGGCTGGAAATATTCAAGGATTCAAAGAAAGAAAAGTCCCTTTCAATAATTAAAATGTATCTACCTCTGTAGTTTACTAGTTTGGTTTATATTTATAATATCGGTTTCAAAGTGTTAACAGACAATAAAAGATTAATACAAAATTATATAGGCAGGTTCTTCATTTTTGTTCTAAGTACAGTCGAACCTCTATTCAACGAACCTCTATTCAACAAAATTCTCTATTTAGCGAAATTTTGGTTAGAACCGTGAATGTCCGATGTTATTTATTAATAAATTTCTCTCTATTTAGCGAAGACAATCTCTATTTAACAAAGTACAGTTAGGGTTATAAACCCATAGCAGGTACACGGTAGTCTGAATTTCAAGAAGGTTCACTCTTATCCTTTCCTAGATTTTTAATGCGGTCATTACGCGGTATTGCTGCCTGCATTTTTTCAGACTGTTTGTTTAAATCTTTAAATTAGTGCGAGGTATTTTTTGAAAACGCAGTATTATTTAAATGCGAAGCGCAATCAAAAATTACAGACTTCTTTAAGAATTCTTAAGTTAAGTCCACATCTGATGTTTTCGTGAGGACCTAATACGGCTTTTGTTTCTTTGTACATTATGCATAATAGCCCTGATAATAGTTTATATGTTTAATCATACATAATGCACGTTCATGTAAATAGATATTAGTTCATATATTACATGTATATATTATTATATATGTATTACGTTCATTAAACTTCACTTAAAACTACAACTTCAATTATTTAATCATTTTTTATGTCGATTAAACATACATCATTTATATATATATATATATATATATATATATATATATATATATATATATATACGTATAATACATAATAATTCGGTCCATATATATACCGAATTATTCTATATAACGAATTTTCTATATAACGAAGTTTTTTCAGCGGATTTAGGACTTCGTTAAATAGAGGTTCGACTGTATATTGATAATTTCACCTAATTTCACATTTCATGTTCCATTTTAAGACATATTCACCGCATTTTACTAAGTTAAATAGAGGTTCGACTGTATTATATGAAAATACTATCTTTCTTATGTTTGTTTTAAATATTTACTTTTAAATTTATACAAAGTGATAAAGTTTATAAAAAAGTTACCATAATGATTTTTATTTAAAAAAAAAAAATATTTTATTTTTTAAACATAAACAGTTATCAAAGAAATAAAATCAGAATTTAAAATCAAAGCAGTTATTATTATCATTAATATTATTATTATTGAATGGAATATAACACTTGTGTTCTGATGGGGAAGGGCGGCAAATTATATCTTGCACCCGGGCCCATACCCATGGGGCGGCCCTGATTATGGGTGTTTTGTTTAAGGAAGTCATTAATTACCAATTATTGATTCTTCCAATTTTGAAACTTCTTGATATTTCAATTAGTTTAACTCCCCTTAAAAAACAATGGAAACGACAAATCGTGTAATTAATGACCAAAAAACCAATAAGCAACCAAAAACCGTAAAGCATTAAGAAGTACTTACATCTCCATAACTGTTTATTCTGGAATACTTCATCGTCACTTACAATGAGTAAAGTCCTATCACTGCAGAATATTCCAATTGCACACATATTCCATTAGATAAGGCTGACGAGAAATAATCTATAATATCGCGCCGTAAACGGTATTTCTAAACGATATACGCCTCATGTCTGCGAAAAAAACCGCTTTAATAATAAATGTTCGCTTAGATTTTCAAACGGACGTGCGATGCGTGCGTTTGTATGTGTGTGTACACTATCTATAAATAAAACCCGAAAATCTAATAGGTAACGTCTCGGGTGGAATCTCTAAGAGATCTAGCGACCTAATCAATTTTGGTTTTGATAAACGATCGATGACGATTCGTTATCGGAAGAGCGTCGATAACAAGCGGCCCAAATATTAGTACATGTACAGATGAAATATTTATAAGTGTCGAAGGTATTTTCCCCAAGAAGTAATATGCTTGGGAATGCGTAGGCGAACGCAACAAATTAAAATTTTGCACTATTTTTGTTTAATTTGCGGTGGGTGTCAGCGTCTGAGTGGACCGGACCATAATTAGGCCAATCGATAGCCGGGAAAAAGGTCGATTTTGACATAAATTACGGTTTGAGTGAGACCCATACAGGAGTGTCAAGGGCGATGTAAAGGTATCATCGCCTTTAGTGAAAATCGCGCAAATCGATAAACAAGAAACAAAACTGTTTGTATTGATTATTAGCACCTCTAAATCAATTGGTTTGGTAGATTCATTACACAACAAAACTTCAATTGAACGATGGCATTATCAAAATCATAGATTACAATTAATTTCTGTACTTTGCGATTAAGCGTTAATTAACTGATGGTATTGGTATAGTTCACATCTAGTAATAAATATGTATTATTTAACCAGTAACACACAATAAATCTTTTCACAACAGTTTTATGTCCACTAAAATCCACAGTCGTAAAATCAAAACACTGCGTTTCAACATTATTTATTGATTCTCTATATTTATTTTTAATTACTGATAATGTGTAATGTACATGGCATAGTAAAAAATTTGATTTATTCAATCTTTCCGATATTGCTTAAAGATTACTCAGCGTTGATTCAAAATTTTTTATTTTGGTTTTCAAATCAAGTTATTATATCTTTATTGTGCAATTGAAGGCATTATCATAGTGTACAGAGTTATTATAAGCATAGTCTATACATACAACTAGTCGAGTCACTCCTTTGATCTCCTCGAAAAGCCGGCATTTTTTGCTACTTATCATAAATCATTTTATAGTCCCCGTAAAGGATCCGAAACTGCAATGTGCAGGGGTAAAGCGACTGTGAAATCGATAATTTCATTCGACCGTCTACATACGGGAGGCGAACAAATTTTAAACATATTCAAAGATTTAGACTGGATGAAATTTTGTGCACATTTTCACATTTGTCCACATTTGTCCAATTTTGTACAAAATGACCACAAGCTTCTCTTGCTCGGTCGGTAATCCGTCCTGGTGAGGGAGTTGAGATGACAAGACGTGATGATTTTCGGCAAATCGGAGAGTGACTATACTTATAACTGTATACACTATGTTATAAGTGTAGTCACTCTCCGAATTGCCGAAAACCATCCCCTATCATCATATCATATCACATATCATAATCACACACGCATAGTTTGTCCCTGTAGTCTGGGGGAACCGTGTCGAAGGCAGTAATCACCAGCTGCCGATACCTCTGGGATAACGTAACCCTGGTCACCGATTTTCCTATGTTCACTTGTCCCAGGAACAACTAGTCAGTCCTGGTTAGACCGAATTAACACTGCGAGGGCACTCTTTACGAGAACAGTAAGTCAGCTTAAATTTAACTGACTTCAACCCTTTCTTGCTTAAGTTCAAAACATTTCCTTTTTGGTCAGAACAACACGTCAGTCGTCATTCAAAGTTGACGACCGAATCATTTCCTATCATCCTTCTTCCCCCAACCTGAGCCTCACCTAATTCCCTACTCAAACGGAGTTTAATGAATCAACAGTTATTTAGCCACCTGAAGTTAAATCCACGCCGTCGGTAAATTAAAAAATACCCATGGTAATTCTCCATCGGGTCGGCGCCAGGTGGCGCGTCATAGGTGACTATAAAATAACGAATTTTGACCATTTTATTCGATAACTCGCAAAGTACTTTAATTAGAAAGTTAATTCTTACAAAAACGATGGACGATATTTTTGTATAAGTGCTATCCAAATTTGAATGGAATTGGTCAAAGAGAAACAAAGTTATTAACAAATTTATGATTTTGATAAGTTATTGGAATATTATTCCTTTTACGAAAGTGACAAAGGCGAAATGTAATTGAAATTTGACTTTACAAAAGCCGTGCCGTAACAATCATTTCTTGTAGTATTGGTTGCTCATTGCGTGCGAAGTAATGTCTGTTTTAAATGTCCCTTTCGTGAATTTTGCAACTTTAAATAAATGTGATAACACTGTAGATACCCCAAACGCATGAAACACTATGGGAACAAATCGAAGAAAATATAAAATTATGAAATATGTATGATACGTAAAAAACCAATTCGTCAAGATAATTGCCTTTGGAATAGTGTCTTAAGGAGGAATTTTTAAATCAGTTCCTAAGAAAATTTAATTCACACGTGGCAAGTCTAACGGATTTGAGCAAGATTGGCAACGTCGCGTCTGTATGAAAATGGCGCGAAAGGTTGGTCTACGATTGGCGAATGTGATCTAGGATGATCTGCGCTGGAGAGGAGTGGGGTAATGAGACAGAAAGATGCCTTAATGCACTAATCGTATCGAGAATCGTCGTCACCCTAGCTTCAGTTGTAGTTAAACCCGTGCTTTGTTCCTACTCCCTAAGATGGATTTTAACTTGCTCAAGTCTAATCATCCTTTCAAGTTCTGGATCGCTTGGAAAGCCGGCACAATGGGCGTTAGCAAAATTCAGAGGACTGAAATTATCGCAGTGGATTTGATCAAAGTTATGTGAGTACAGTTCTTAATTCTTGTAGGTGTTCTACCTAGCCGTTTTACTTTGAATCAGTTGTGTAATTGGGAATAATTAATGTAATGTTTAGTTTGAAATACCGATTAAGTAATAATTTGGTAACTTTTGCTAGACGAACATGGCCATTTCTTAGCTTCAAGCAATGTGACTAGTAGAAAAATGAAGTAAATTAAAACAGGTTCAAACTGAAATATCTTATAAAGATTATGGCGGTGATTTATTTAGAGGCTTAGAGGTTCAAAATCTTTCTCGAACATTTGTTATTCCCAGAAACTAATGGAATTCATTACGGTTTTCTGTGAAGTATGTGGAACTTACAGTCGCCGTTAACTGCGCCTTTTTGTCGCACTATTTTGTTACCGTAGTACCCAGAATTTTCTGGGCAAATTTATAAATATAGTTAGGTGTAGAATTATTGCTATTCCGTACATTATTATCACCATTACTATCTCTAAGGTGGAGCAAAACCCTTCCAATTTAAATTTTACTGCACTGTTTTGACCGGACGTTACTGTGAAACGTAAATTTATACAGGGTTAATCACGTTATTCGACACGAAGCGTTATGGCTAAAGTAATTGATTTAAAAAAGTTTTCCCCTTAGGATCGATACGGAACTATTAGTGCTAAATTTTAAAAGTACTTTCATGTTGTACAGGGTGTGTCAAGAGCCGTAAAGTATCAAAGTTTTTTTTTAATGGAGTACCATGTACATTATTTCATTGTCGGATTATAATATCAAAATAAAGGTAAGTTTCTTTAGTAGCCGTTTCTTTAAGGTTTTATTCACCTAAACCTTATGGTTTTTAAAATAGCTCTTATTTTGTGAAAATAGACTATCAGTTTTAATGCTTAAATTTTCAGCTGGTGTTTTCTTGTTTTTAACCAAATTAATGCTAGAGGCTACTAACTGAACAACCCTTATATCCCACTTGTGAAATATTTTTGAACCTATACAAGGTGTGTAAAAAGTAAGGCAAAATAATTACAAGCTTTACAGGGTTTTAGAGAGTCTTTAGAGAGGTTTTACAGAGTAATACAGAGACATAATATCAAAATAAAGGTAAATCTGTTTAGTAGCCGTTTCTTTAAAGTTTTATTCACCTAAACCTTATGGTTTTTAAAATATCTCTTATTTTGTGAAAATAGACCATCAGTTTTAATGCTTAAATTCTCAGCTGGTGTTTTCTTGTTTTTAACCAAATTAATGCTAGAGGCTACTAACTGAACAACCCTTATATCCCACTTGTGGAATATTTTTGAACCTATAGAAGGTGTGTAAAAAGTAAGGCAAAATAATTACAATCTTTACAGGGTTTTAGAGAGTCTTTAGAGAGGTTTTACAGAGTAATACAGAGACATAATATCAAAATAAAGGTAAATCTCTTTAGTAGCCGTTTCTTTAAGGTTTTATTCACCTAAACCTTATGGTTTTTAAAATATCTCTGATTTTGTGAAAATAGACCATCAGTTTTAATGCTTAAATTCTCAGCTGGTGTTTTCTTGTTTTTAACCAAATTAATGCTAGAGGCTACTAACTGAACAACCCTTATAGCCCACTTGTGAAATATTTTTCAACCTATACAAGGTGTGTAAAAAGTAAGGCAAAATATTACAATCTTTACAGGGTTTTAGAGAGTCTTTAGAGAATTTTACAGAGTATTTGTTTTATTCCAGTTCTGTTTGTCAATTTTGACTTGAAACGATTTTCATTTCCTCATTTTTTAATAACTTGTGCGTAATGGAATCAGAAGGGGGGCAAGATTACGATACTAAATGAGGGGATTTATGTGGGGTTTTCTAAATATATAACACCATTTTATGCGTCATATGTGGGCAAAGTTTTGTAATATTCAAAAAATATAACATTCAGCGGCATTATCAAAGACAGCATCAGGATTTTTATAGAGATTTTCCATTAGATAGTGCGTCACGATCCAGAGAAGCCTGAATTCCAGAGAGCCTGGAAAAGTGTGAAGGGAAAATGACATAAATGGACCCAACCCATTGCTTTTTTTTAATTTAACGAAATAAATTTATTTTGAAACATAACGTTACGCACAATTTTCATTAATCATTCATACATAAAAGACGTTAGAATTACTAGTTAATATAGTCATCATTTTAGTATTTACAAAATCTATAAATTAGTACCTACCCATTTACAATTATACAAGTATTAGGTAATTGCTTTTCATAGCTTCTCCTCGGCAAGAGTTCAACTCGCTTTCTGAGTCCGACCCTTTGCGTGTTGTACGAAAACGGCGTGCATATTAATATTCCGAATATCAGCGCATTAAGGCCCGTTCATGGTGGGTTTTATCTGTCACTTCTCTATCTCTCTTAATCCTGGTGGACACCTCTGCTATAAACCACTTCAGACATTTTAACGGAATTCACCACAAAGAGATGGTTTTACTAATACTTCTCACACTTTCATTACAGAATTCACACATCTTTCGGAGCGTATCTTCGACCGTACCATCTGACATGGCGGTACCAACCGCACTCGTGCTATTTTTGTGGTTCAAAAAATGGTTTTTTCAAAATTTCCCATCTCTCAATTAATAATAAATATTTTTTGAATAGATCTTAGGAGTACCAACATTTGCTGCAAAACTGTTTTCTGTATCATAATGAGAAGAGCGGAAAATGATGGTTCAACTTTCAACTATGAGGTCGTTTTCTCAGAAAATATAAATCACACAGATTCCGGGTTTAGCATACTTCTATAGATAGATAATATCAATATGTACCGTGGATTTGAATGCAATAGTAAAAAAATATATCGGTAACTAGTTGCTCCGCGTATAACTTTATTTCTGTGGATCGATCGGCAATTTTGTTATCCACAATTTATGTTCTAAGCACAAGGTTATCAAAGCTACCATCGAGATATGTTTTATAGAATGCCAACACGTATACACTTTCCAATAATAAAATCGCCAATTGCATTTTTTTTAGACAAAAATCTAGTTTTTATGGACTATATCTCATTTCTATGCAATTTAATATGTAACTGCCCTATGCCCTAGTTCTCTGCCTCGATCTCTGGCGGAATTATGATTCTTGTAGAAAATGTTATTTATTTCACCAAATCGATTGCTCGGGGATTTTTCAATATTTTACATTTCACTGTAAGACGTATATTAAAATGTAAAAATTTTGTTACAGCGCCAATTTACAAAAGTTCATAATGATGCCATCTACATCCATTCGGAAACGATTACCCTTGAGGATCTCCATGGTTATATGTTATGGCATATGTCAGATATGGAGGGAACAAGTGAACATATTATACGGTAAGATACTTATTTATTCGTTTTAGTTAATAAAACATAATGTTATTCATTATTTTGCAGGTGAATGTACACATTGTTTAGATAATTTCTCCAACACGTTCATTTCAGAAATTGAGAACAGGTGAGTGGTTTTTCGAGAAAGTTATTTTCTATGATTAGTTTCTCTCATCTTCCACATTAAACGAATAATAACTAAATCTCACAAAAAGTTTTACATGGGTATGACATCTAACTTTGATCTATTTTTTTTTTATTTTTTCAATATATTAATAGTTTCAAAAGAAGTTCTGAAATAATGTCATTGCAACAAAATTATTTTTAGAAAACGGTTTAGTTTTGAAGCTGTCGTCTTTTTTACACCCTGTTATTCTATAAGATTATGTAAATAAGTAACAATAAAAGGCTGGCAAAGAAGTTATCATGAATCAGTTAGAGTGATGAAGTGAATCGAGAGATTTTAATTCTTTCTTAAACATTATTTCATACTGATAAAGCTACCTTATAATTTTTTATTGTATCTGGATTAGAGGAATACGTCGCATTTTATTTGAGACAAAATTGTAGTAAACTTGGTACAAGACCCCCTAATAAAAGGTCATAAAATATGTGTTGAATGGGGAAAGGAAGTGCTTTATTGCCGATTAGGAGAAGATTTCGAATGGTCGTCTGGGTTATTTGGACTCTACCGAAATTTTTAAATGATCACATACAAATTAATCTTTTCCATACCATGGAAAAAATTTAAAATCATCTTTTCTCTTTTTTGCATATGGCGTCTGGGCCATTTCGATGCAGGTTCTATATCGTCGACTTTTTGCAATTCTTTCTCACCTAATTCTCATCCTACGCCATACTCCATATCTTCATCCACTGATATTTCTTCACTTGAACCTGCTCTTTGATTTATTTCAAGTTCACTGTTTCATCAAGACCGCCACATTTTAAAAATTATGAAACGAACACTAGTTGAGATCACAGTAAAATGAATTTATTTTAATACACCATTTAAATATATTTTCAGTCCCCATCTTACCCACCGTTAAGACAATTTTACCTCGTTATTATGCCATTTAAATTTACACCACGACTCATCAATGAGAATAAGTTCTTTCTTAGTTTATAAGTTCTTGAAGCCCCTGTTGTTGTCTAAGTACTCTAAGTACGGTCCATTTAATATATGTAAATACCCTGTAACCACGACTGGATAACAATTTTTATGCCTCTTCATCTTCTTCGTTTATAACCTTTTACTATCGAGGTCCGGGTAACACTACCACAATTCGAGTCTCAAATAAAATGCGACGAACTAGCTATAGGGAAGTACAGCTTACGTAGATTTGCAAGGTTCTCAGTTCTGTTTCCGTTTCCCTGGTATCTGAGGCAATGGCTGGAATGGCGTTGGTTGATTATGGGGTTAATACGACCTTTTTAGGTTTAATTGAACATTCTTCAGCCATCTGTACTTGCACGATTGTCTGTACTGACTTCATTCCGAGTCCCACTGCAGACAATCCGTATCCTTGGTTCGCTTTCAGAAATTTATGCATTCAGCTGTTTTCTCTTGTCCTCTTTCCAAAGGATCTCACAGATAATTCGTAGGATTCTACATGTTAATGAATTAGATCATTGAAAAAATTTATCAGTTACACAGTTGGTATGGTTTTCACTTGTTTTACCGTTTATTTGTTGTTGGGGAACAAATGTAGTGGTTTTTTAATGATTGCATCTTTTCGTACTGGTGTCATCTTTGATTTGTTATTGTTTACCAGATTCGAGAAATTACATTTTCGAAAAAAGTATGCCTATCATTCAATAATCATCTCCACGACTACCCCATAATCACTTTATGTCGGTTTTAGTTTGCTTTACTTTTTTATCTTCACTGCAACTTGTTTCATTTTGAATGGGAGTTTCAATTAAACGTCCTAATACTAAAATCCAGTAAGGAGTTTTAAGCTGTAAAACTATCCATTTATTCTGAAACAGACTTTTGTTGAATTTGTTTATTTATTGAATTTAAACAGTTATAACATTGTAAGAAATAAGATTTCAGATTATCTCTTTTTTTGAAAATTTTTGCTCTCAAATTGTTGAATGCTCAATATGTATTCTATTTAATATTTAATTTATTATTTCAGGCTCCAGCTGGCAGGTGACGTTGGCAAGTATTGTATTTTTAGTACCATTAGTTATCTTGGCAAACATTCATATATATGATGAAAGTACAAAAGTTGTTAAATTCTTAAAATTTGAAAAGAAAATGATAGTCTTTAAAAAGTCCAGTACGAAGCCTATACAAGGTATGAAGTTAGGCACTTGAATCATAGTTATAAAGATTAAAGTGCTCATTCATTCTTGTTCACTAAGATTCACCAATAAACGCCCATAAAAGCACGTATCACCATTGTAAGACGGTGCCGCCGTCAAAAAGTTCTGAATACTTATGGACTTTGTTTACTTAATTACAGTGGCGGACGTCCGATTATTTCGTGTTTTTTTTTAAATTTATGTATAATACTAGAACCATTTGGCACAAGGGATCAATTTAAATCTAACACGAGTGGCGGATCCCTCACTATATCGCCATATGGAGAGGATACACCTGGCGGCAGGCTTTGTGACCGGCAAGGCACGATTTATTACCAAGAAGAAATCATCAGGTGCTCCTATTCGCATCGTTTGCAAGAAGTTTAAATTTAATGACTACTTCATTGGGTTCTCGGCATACAATACTTTCTAGAAAAATAGACACATATAACACTTTACCTACAAATTAATAATAATCTGACGTTCGCCACTCGAACTCGGCTACATCATATACTCAAACCTTTGGCGAATACGTGTAAATTTCACCATTTCATCGCTCCGTAGCCTTGTGAATTCTTGTATGTCCGTAGATGTGTAACATGGGAGAGGTTTATATCCGTTTATAGCGCCAACACAAATACTTTTAAAGAAGTTCTCTAGAGAGCTTCTCTCTAAAGAATGAGAGATTCCCCATGACAATTGTTTAATCTTGGGTCACCGTCCGCGTCAAGATTAACAGAAGGATCGTTATCTGTTTGAAATGAATGCTTAAATTATGGTTTGGGGGGTTGTCATGGCTAAAAGTAATCGTTTTATTTGAGCGTACTCTATTAGAGCGTGTAATTTATGTCATGCTTTCCGTCTAGTTTAAGCAGAGAATAATAAATTAACCAGAAGAGAAACTCTCCACTTCCTCCTTCTAAGCGGGGGGAGCTGACCCTCCAAAAACTTTTCAAATAAGAATGCAAGTCAAGTGGTACCTTCCTGAAAAGGGTTTTTGATTCTATATATACTGCTACTTTGTTTTTGAAATTCGGTCTCCTCGTTTACAAGAAACGGAGTATTGAAATGTCACTAAATTCGTTTTCCGAAAAATGAAAGAATTAGATAGATTTTATGCAAAAACTTACCGTATCATTGCAGTAAATGTAGAAAATGGTCATGCAATCATACAGATTAACGTCAAACAACCTTTGTCGTGCATTCTGCAGAACTTGCGGTGTCACTTCGCGACATACGTTAACGATGTGTCCGTGCAGGTCTTCCAGTATATCGAGTGGAGTGCTATAACCTTTGATTTCATTGAAATGAAATTGAATTGATGTTTGAAATTATCTTCATCGTCACTACTAATTGGACTTATATGTGGTAAAGTCGATATATATTAGATTAGTCTGCACTGGGCTTTTTATATTCCCGATGACATTTTACATACATTAGGAATCTTAAATTTTGCAGATATTGAATATGATTCTCCATTAACTCCGTCACCAAAAGAACAAACAAAGCCTAAAAAACGCCAAAAAAGGATAAAAAGGAGCAAGAAAATATCTCCCTCAGTTCAACTTTTATTTACTGAACCTGAATTCCGTTCGCTAACACCAATACGTGCTGCAATTGACTTGCCAGAGGTAGATTTAGGTATTTCTCTAGCTGCTGTGGTAAGTAAATGACACCAATTCTGTTATGAGAATAAAATGTTTGTTTCTTTTGTAGCCGCGACCAGGGGACGCTCCAGGGAACTTCCTTGAAAATTTATCGCCACCTTTGGCTTTAACATTATCGGAAAGGTGAATATGTTTTCGAAAATAATCAGAAGTAAATTAAACTGGGTGTGCTTTCGCTGGTAATGCTTAATGTACTTGTTATTTTGAATAATTGTAGAAATCGGGCGTCTTCTTCCACCTCCTCTCCCGTAACCTCAGGACCGCAGTTTATTCAAGTAGAAGCAATGGTTCATGCTCCCAGAGGTAATAAATGTATTGAGTTTTCTTATTTTAATTATTTAACCTGAAATGAGCTGTCAGTATTTGGAAAATAATCAACTAATTTTAAAATGTTATTGTATAAGTGTGTGTGTGTGTGTGTGTGTGTGTGTGTGTGTGTGTGTGTGTGTGTGTGTGTGTGTGTGTGTGTGTGTGTGTGTGTGTGTGTGTGTGTGTGTGTGTGTGTGTGTGTGTGTGTGTGTGTGTGTGTGTGTGTGTGTGTGTGTGTGTGTGTGTGTGTGTGTGTGTGTGTGTGTGTGTGTGTGTGTGTGTGTGTGTGTGTGTGTGTGTGTGTGTGTGTGTGTGTGTGTGTGTGTGTGTGTGTGTGTGTGTGTGTGTGTGTGTGTGTGTGTGTGTGTGTGTGTGTGTGTGTGTGTGTGTGTGTGTGTGTGTGTGTGTGTGTGTGTGTGTGTGTGTGTGTGTGTGTGTGTGTGTGTGTGTGTGTGTGTGTGTGTGTGTGTGTGTGTGTGTGTGTGTGTGTGTGTGTGTGTGTGTGTGTGTGTGTGTGTGTGTGTGTGTGTGTGTGTGTGTGTGTGTGTGTGTGTGTGTGTGTGTGTGTGTGTGTGTGTGTGTGTGTGTGTGTGTGTGTGTGTGTGTGTGTGTGTGTGTGTGTGTGTGTGTGTGTGTGTGTGTGTGTGTGTGTGTGTGTGTGTGTGTGTGTGTGTGTGTGTGTGTGTGTGTGTGTGTGTGTGTGTGTGTGTGTGTGTGTGTGTGTGTGTGTGTGTGTGTGTGTGTGTGTGTGTGTGTGTGTGTGTGTGTGTGTGTGTGTGTGTGTGTGTGTGTGTGTGTGTGTGTGTGTGTGTGTGTGTGTGTGTGTGTGTGTGTGTGTGTGTGTGTGTGTGTGTGTGTGTGTGTGTGTGTGTGTGTGTGTGTGTGTGTGTGTGTGTGTGTGTGTGTGTGTGTGTGTGTGTGTGTGTGTGTGTGTGTGTGTGTGTGTGTGTGTGTGTGTGTGTGTGTGTGTGTGTGTGTGTGTGTGTGTGTGTGTGTGTGTGTGTGTGTGTGTGTGTGTGTGTGTGTGTGTGTGTGTGTGTGTGTGTGTGTGTGTGTGTGTGTGTGTGTGTGTGTGTGTGTGTGTGTGTGTGTGTGTGTGTGTGTGTGTGTGTGTGTGTGTGTGTGTGTGTGTGTGTGTGTGTGTGTGTGTGTGTGTGTGTGTGTGTGTGTGTGTGTGTGTGTGTGTGTGTGTGTGTGTGTGTGTGTGTGTGTGTGTGTGTGTGTGTGTGTGTGTGTGTGTGTGTGTGTGTGTGTGTGTGTGTGTGTGTGTGTGTGTGTGTGTGTGTGTGTGTGTGTGTGTGTGTGTGTGTGTGTGTGTGTGTGTGTGTGTGTGTGTGTGTGTGTGTGTGTGTGTGTGTGTGTGTGTGTGTGTGTGTGTGTGTGTGTGTGTGTGTGTGTGTGTGTGTGTGTGTGTGTGTGTGTGTGTGTGTGTGTGTGTGTGTGTGTGTGTGTGTGTGTGTGTGTGTGTGTGTGTGTGTGTGTGTGTGTGTGTGTGTGTGTGTGTGTGTGTGTGTGTGTGTGTGTGTGTGTGTGTGTGTGTGTGTGTGTGTGTGTGTGTGTGTGTGTGTGTGTGTGTGTGTGTGTGTGTGTGTGTGTGTGTGTGTGTGTGTGTGTGTGTGTGTGTGTGTGTGTGTGTGTGTGTGTGTGTGTGTGTGTGTGTGTGTGTGTGTGTGTGTGTGTGTGTGTGTGTGTGTGTGTGTGTGTGTGTGTGTGTGTGTGTGTGTGTGTGTGTGTGTGTGTGTGTGTGTGTGTGTGTGTGTGTGTGTGTGTGTGTGTGTGTGTGTGTGTGTGTGTGTGTGTGTGTGTGTGTGTGTGTGTGTGTGTGTGTGTGTGTGTGTGTGTGTGTGTGTGTGTGTGTGTGTGTGTGTGTGTGTGTGTGTGTGTGTGTGTGTGTGTGTGTGTGTGTGTGTGTGTGTGTGTGTGTGTGTGTGTGTGTGTGTGTGTGTGTGTGTGTGTGTGTGTGTGTGTGTGTGTGTGTGTGTGTGTGTGTGTGTGTGTGTGTGTGTGTGTGTGTGTGTGTGTGTGTGTGTGTGTGTGTGTGTGTGTGTGTGTGTGTGTGTGTGTGTGTGTGTGTGTGTGTGTGTGTGTGTGTGTGTGTGTGTGTGTGTGTGTGTGTGTGTGTGTGTGTGTGTGTGTGTGTGTGTGTGTGTGTGTGTGTGTGTGTGTGTGTGTGTGTGTGTGTGTGTGTGTGTGTGTGTGTGTGTGTGTGTGTGTGTGTGTGTGTGTGTGTGTGTGTGTGTGTGTGTGTGTGTGTGTGTGTGTGTGTGTGTGTGTGTGTGTGTGTGTGTGTGTGTGTGTGTGTGTGTGTGTGTGTGTGTGTGTGTGTGTGTGTGTGTGTGTGTGTGTGTGTGTGTGTGTGTGTGTGTGTGTGTGTGTGTGTGTGTGTGTGTGTGTGTGTGTGTGTGTGTGTGTGTGTGTGTGTGTGTGTGTGTGTGTGTGTGTGTGTGTGTGTGTGTGTGTGTGTGTGTGTGTGTGTGTGTGTGTGTGTGTGTGTGTGTGTGTGTGTGTGATTGTTTTCGAAATGTCTCCCTCCATTATTCAGTTTAACGTGCAAAAGGTTTGCCACCTCAAAATATCGTACTGCTTAAAAAAATTTCAACGCGACGATGGCATAACTGGTTGTTAGTAAGAAAATATAAGGTGTTCAGTCTTCGACACATTTACACCAATAAAATGTTGCCAGCAACCTACTTTGTGATGATTCCCTAAAGTTTCAGCTTCAAAATGGCCTGTCTAAATATGTGCCAACCATTTACCTTAGTTGCCTTATAACACATGAGCTCGCACCTTCTGCAGGATTCTTTTCCTCTTGACCATGCAGTCATAATAATGGAGGACCAATGAGTCTCGACTTGTCGTTTGTAAACTAGATAACTCTCTCAAACTCTCAAAATAGCTACTCATCTAGTTAGAGAGAGTGAGTTTACAAACGACAAGTAGAGTCTCTTTGGTCCTCCAGTATCAAGGCTGCGCATGGTCAAGAGGAAAAGAATCTTGCAGAATGCTTGAGGATAACAAAGCTGATCGGTGGAACAACAAAATATGTTGCTCCTGGTTCTAGAATATCCTGGAAAGGTGGTTGCAAATCTCGTTGCTCGTGGTTCGGCGTTATTCCCATCAGATTTAAGAAAGAACACTTTCCACTTTATTGTTATACAATACGTTTTACTACAAACAAATTGTTAATATTGTGAAAATAATACTGTTATTTTTTCAACATTTAGATCAAATTCCAAGTATCCCGTGATTATATTTGTTGCAAAAAGTGATTTCATCCTTATTATTGTTATAATTCTTTGTATACCGATATATAACTACTCACTGTACGTTTTACTCACAACAGATTTGAGCGAGATTGTCCCCGTGGAAATAGTAAGGGAAACCAGTATCGAACGACGTCCAAGGGTGATAAAACAACATGCTAGACCAGCTAGACCCTCACATCCTACATTAGATCCATTGAGAAAGGTTCGTATGCTTTCAGTCTATGTTCAAATTGAGAGTTTAACTTCCTAATTTAGTTTTTATATTTTATAACATATTTGTTTTGTTACAGGGAGCCCTTAGGAATCGATCAATAATTCGAAATGTGTCCATATTTCCCATTAAAATCAACAAACCTAAAGTAAGTATAGTACGATGTTATGTAAATAATTTTGAAAATGTAACTATTTCAGATCGAGAGCGATTTTTCTGACGTTTTACATATGCACCAGCCAAGTCGATTTCGGTACCTCAGTTATGCCACGAGCAAATTATCCGAGGATATTTCCGAATTACCATTGCTGAGGTATGCATAAATATAATTGTCAGTGTATTGCTTGAGTACTTAAATGAAGTGTAGTGTCGATGTTGTCAACCATCAACACTTTAACAAGGGATGTCATCATCTTGTTAAATAGTCCTTATTATAACTAGATCAGTCACTAGACCCTACATACCTCTTGTATTGTCGGAGACAAGTTGTTGAAGGCCATAGCTTTTAAGAGAATTTAGAAGTTTTGTTCAAATTTCTAATTTTTTAATTCTACAAGGACCATAGAAAAATCTGAATCTTCCTGAACGATCTCAGTTAGAATCCAAATGCTGTTTAGTTTTGATTTCAAATGCTAAAATGTCAGAATCGCATCGAAGAAATATGTTAGAAGTTTCTTCTTGTCACATTCAATGAAATGATAGTATACTGAATAAAATGTGTCGCTTAATCCAAATTAAATAACTGCAAGGTATGAAAATAGCTGCTTAAAGCACCTTAGATTCGTTAAAAATTTTCACAATGTTCAAAAGTCACAAAATCTTCCACCCAGAAAACAAACCGACTCTATATGAATCAAAACATACACCATCATTTGTAACAAAAAGTATCGACCATAGAAAACCCACATTTCATTGTGATTTATTCATGAAAAAAAGTTTAAAATTAAATTTTTCCAACCTTCAGTGACAAGCTAAGGAGGTGACAGGGGACAAGTGCAATAATTCCGTTTGTAGAGTACCTATTTACCCAGTTTCTAATTAGTAGTAATTAACCTATTGACCTACCCTCCGAGGTATCTCTAAATTCGAAAATTTACCTTTTTGTGGCGAAAAAAAGCGAGGTGTTCGACGATCCAAAATTGGATTTTCTTTTCTTCAGTAGTATATAGAAAACAACACTTTCCCTGATTATAAAAGGGCAAGAATTTCGTTAATAGGGTACTTACTTTCAGAGTTATTGATTATTGAAAAACTGGTTATAGCTTTTAAAAAATCTTACTATCTCAAAACCATACAGCTTGACGAGCTGAAACTCAAAGACAAGTCCTACAATCGACTCATTGACGTACTCTCAGAGTTTCATCGCGAAATTCGAAAATTCACTTCTTTGGAATGAAAGAAAAGGTTATGCTTGCAATATTTTTTATAAAACAGGCCAAGTTTGGATTTTAAATTTGGGTAGTAAATGAAGGAGGACGATTTGCTGATGTCAACATGGCAAATTTTTACCATTACCATGAAAAAATTAACATTTCTCATAAATTTTGGGGGTCTGTAAACTGAAACTCGACAACAACCCTTAGAAGCCTCTCGTTCACCTAGCGTGTAACCATCGTTCTGAGATTTGAAAGTTTACTTTTTGAGCCCCACAAGATTGTTTCCAAAAACGGACCAAATTTAAATTTTCAGTTTTCAGTGGCAAACGAAAAGAGACGATTCTTTGATGACGACAGTGCAAGAAGATAGTTCGTAAGGCCTTTGCTGTCTGATATATTAACCACTGAAGATATACTCGATTTATTTTGAAAAAATCACATAACTCATTAATTTTTCGGGCCAACGAACTGAAACTTCGCGATGTTCGAACATTCACTATTTTTAGATTACAAAAAAAAAAAAAAAATGAAAATGACTGCAACCTGAATTTCGATTTATCGATGGTAAACAAAAGAGAACTTTACTGATGCCACAAGTGCCACAAATTATTATTATTTTCAAAAATAATTTGTAACGCTGTTTCACACGCCAGGGCAGATTAACAAATTATTATGCAAAATTTTACTTACTGAAGAATAAAATTTTGCGTTTCATTTGTCAATATCTTTTTTATTCTACGATAATTAAAAATAATATAATGCACCTCTGAAAGCTTTTAATTTGGGTTCCTATTTATTTCAGAGATATCGGAAGTATTACTCCGAGAGGTCCTTCAGTCAGAGAATTGCCAAGAGAACGCGATTTCACTCCACTGATACTTGATGGTACTGACAGGTAACTATTAACAGATACTATAATTTCATTTATACACTGTTGAATCATCAAAGACCGTATTTAAAGTAAATACAAATGTTTCTTCTAAGTAACTGGTTTTTTAAGATGCTTACTCCTTCTTCTCTGGCATTACAACTTCAGCTCTATTTATCTTGTGTTTTATTTTCCAATGAATTTATCCATCTTTCTCAGATCCTCCTTGATTCATCTCACCATCTCCTAGGCAGGCTAATAGATATTTCTTCTGGCTTTTCATGGAATATAATGCTCAAAAGCCTCTGATCATCACTTCTGACATGTCCCGCCTATTTTAGTCGACTGGACTTAATCCACCTTATTATATTTTCCCTGCCGTACAGTTCTTCCACTTCGTTGTTATTTCTGCGTCTCCATTACCCTGTCACTATATCCCTGTGTGGTCCATATAGGATTCTTAATATCCCTTAGCATCTCTGGTATTATGCGCAACAGCATCTACATTGTCGGCAAAAGCTGGCATAAGCTTCGTGCCATCCATAGGAAATTCTTAGTTGTTAGTTAGTTGCCGGGAGACATTCTCCATGCTAGGTTAATAAGCAGAGGCGATACGGGTCTCCTTGCCGTCCGAATATTTAATGCTGCTGACGAAACGTGACCTTGTACTTTTGCTGCATATTAATTATAATGGTATTCCCAGCAATTGCATACCACAGCTGACCTCGATTGACAGTCGTAAGCTTGTTGGAAATCCAACAATATTTCATGGATATTTTTATTGTACTACCAACATTCCTCCACAACCTGGCGGATTGTAATTACTTAATCTGTAGTAGGTGTTCCTGGTCGAAAACCGTACTGATAATCGCCTAGTATTTCCTCAGCATGTGGTGTGAGTCTCAGCACCAGAATCACCGACATTATCTTATATGTGGTGTTTACACTTCCTTTCCACTCGTTTGGAAACTTTTCCTGGTGCCACATGTTCGTTGTGATATGACGTATCCCTTGATGTAGCTCTTTTCCTCTGTTCTCCAAATGTTCTGCATTTATTTCATCTTCACTCTGGGATTTGTGATTCTTTAACTTGCTAATGGCCTCTCAACTTCCACTAGTGTGGGTGGTTCCACTTCCAGCTCTGCAGTATAGAGGTATGCGTTTGAGTCATTTTTGTTCATTGGTTTGTTAAAGATCCAGAAATCTCCAGAAAACCCGGTCCAGAAAAATACTGCCTTCATCCTTGAATTACGTCATCCTTTGACGTCAGTAATCTTTCAGGGTCGTTTTCTACCAAATTCAGTTCTCTTTTGATTTGTCCCTGCTCTTATTTCTCTATAGAATTACCTCGCTTGGTTCTTGGTGTTGTTTTCTCCTATTTTCCTCACTCTTTTTTCCAAATGCTTCACCTTTCTCCTTCTCAGTAATTTCCTAGCATTCGTACGTGCTGTGTTGAAAGCCCCTTTGATTTCATTCACGGAGTTTTCTAAAAACGCAACTCTCTTTTTCGTTTTTTGTCCAATTCTTGGTCTTACCATCCATTTCTGTGTCCTCCTTTTGTTGGTCCTATGGTTTCAGTAGCCGCTTCCCTTACGATATTAAGTAAGTAAATAGCGATGGAATAAGTAAGTTTCTACTTCTAGCCATTCACCCTTAACATTTTCTATGGTATAGTCTATACATTTTTTGTTATTTTTAAGAGCATTCAGTTTACCTGTATTGCAGTGTTACATTTTTTAAATGTTTTTTACTAGAATTTAATAAGTGCTTTATTTATTTAGTAAAAGGGCTACAGTGGAGGAGGTTGAATTGCCGTTTCAGGAGCACATTACTATCTATTCAGAAAGCGATGCTAAACAAAGGTTTGTAGATTATTCATTGTATATGACGAATCTTAAATTTGATTATATTTTCCTCTAATTATTTTTATAGGCAACAAAGGATTTTGGATAAACTTATTGGATGGAATTTTAAAGAAAGGAAACCTACTGCTGAGGATCTTGCTGAGGAGCCCTTTACCAAGATTAAGATGGCAAGAGTATTTTCAGACCTGTTGTGTAGGTATTATTCGTATTAACACTAGCCGTGCCCTGTCGCTGCTTCGCTCAATCTCACAACTCGAATATACATACATTTTACTTTCCCATTTTTACAACACATTCCAGCGGGTTCAGATTTAATTTTTTTTATTAGAGCAACTACAAGCCTTATATATCCGTTCGATTAGAAGAGTGGGGTTTTGTGCATCACAACGTTTTCAATGTCATATTCAGATATTTCTTGATGTCCTGACTTCTCTTTTGTATTAGGGCGTGACTTCGTGCCGATTTTCCATTTCTGCAGCTCTGATGAATTGGCTCTTTGCCGTATATTGTCAAACCTTTACTTGCGTTGATTTTCTATTTGTCACTCTCGATACAGCACCTTCAGTCCCTAGTAATTTATTTCTTTTGGACTTTGAACATACTTAGTCAATGTATCGCCTTTTTTCTTTTGTGAGGCATCATAAAACAAAATCATCTGAGCTTTGTCAAGTAGTTCCACTGATTTAATGTGCTCTCTTCACGTCAAGATAGCGCCTACCATTTATACATTATACAAACGCACGTATATGATGACAAGAGAAAACCCAGGAGTCGGTTTTGTACACGGAACGGTGTGGAGAGTATTCCGAAGTACAAAAAATGTGTATGCCAAAGCCTATGCGGGACATACACATCCCAAAAATATATACAGAGCATACGATAATATCTGGTTTCGAATCCTTGTCATTGTCATATACACCTTATTCCTTATGAGTAAATTTTCTTGAAATATAGGATTTGTTTTTCTGGGATATAAAATAACAAATACGTCAATAAAATCATTGTGAGCAAAATCATGGTACTTCAGTCATTATTAGGGGTTATACATATATGCTCAAAAGAAATGTGAACAGCAGACATCAAAAACATTTGCGCCTACAAAACAAAGTTTTATTTACCATCTGTTTTATTAAAAATGTTATGGGTAGGCACTTACTCGCGTATCCATCATTTTTCTTGTTCAAAATCCGTTTGTTTTTATTAACCCACTCTTAATCCCTAGTACATAGTTCGTGACAAAAAAATATAAATTTGAAGCAGTTTTATCGTTGCAATAGCATTGTTGCCAAGCATATGGACGCTTCATGCACTGTAGTCTATACCGAGAGTTCACTGGCGGTGAAATCTGTGCAGCAAAACCTCTAGAGCCATTCCATAGAGTGGCGACATACACATGGCACGTACATATTACTCGTTCCCTGATCTTGTACTCATACATTGTACACATGCTTCGTGCACATAACACCATACTAATACCTCGTACCAGTATCTCAAACGCATCCCTCCCATACCGGTCTCATATACACATGCTTCATATACATACCTTGTAACTATACTTCGTTCACATTACTCGAACGCATAATTTGTAGTTATACTGCCTACTCATGTCTCGTTTACATATATCGGACATGTACTTCGTAGATACATCTCATTTAAATATCTCGTATATGTATACCTCGTGCCTATACGTTGTACACAGGTCTCGTACACCGGCCATGTACATATATTAGGTAGACATACATCGTACTTATACTTCTGTACTTCTGTATTCTTTTAATGAAATCAGAAATGCTCTGGTGATACTGCTGTTTGAATCCATTAATACATAAGTACGTCAATACATAATGCAGTACAAAAGTATGAACACTTCCATATTGATATCCGCAGAAGGCTGAAGAGGTCTTGGTGATGCATATTAAACAAACTTTAAAAATTAAGTTTAATAAGAAGAGACATTCAACATTTTATGTGTTTTTAGATGTATATTGGAACAAAAAACTGAAGGTAAATCTCGAATCTGAAGGCAATGAAGGAAAATTACTTATAATCAATCCGGGTACATGTTAATAGTACTTTTATAGGTACTGTCGCAGTTTAAATTTCATATAGTCTGTTGAATTGTTGCTCATTTTTACTGTTAGTGCAGTTACTATAGTAATGTCGATTTTTACTAGCTTTACTATTGACTTTAGGAAGCTCTTTACAATTTTTTCTGATTTTTGATTTTATCATACTGATTTTTAAGATTTATTTACTTTATTTTGTAATGTAACTAAGATGAATCCAGTGAGCATGGAATTTAACTCATATAGATAATAATACCAGCCAGTGCATGATTTTCGTTACTCTTAAAAAATACTTTTACGTTTTTTTGTAAGTTTATTAGTAGTAATAGCGCAGTGTTATAGGCTAGCTTCCACGTTAAAACGCCATAGAATGCTACGCAATGGAAGAATCCCTAATATATAATTTTAAGCGTTTTAAAGTTTAGAAATTTGCGCAGTTGTGCTAATACAAAAGTAGATATCGAACTAATTTTGTAATATGTATAACGTGCCCGTTCAGTCTCATATGCATGTGCACGATTACACCTACATATTTTGTTCTGTTAACCGCATTCAGGCATGTATCATCAAAAGTTACATTTAAATCTTTCAGTTGCTCGTCTACATCATTTGAAAAAATAATGCATGCATTTACATTTATTTAAATTTAATGTTACTGATGCATTTAACTATTTTACCAAAATTTTTATTCGATATTGTCCTTCACATTGTCCCCTTGTCCTTCGTAAATTGTTTTTAAAACTACATATTTTTCTCCTATTTCCACTTGTTTTCACTCAAATTGACATGCAGTTCAACTAAAACACTGTACCAAATTTAACACGCCTAACTTAAAAGATTGCAAATTTTTTTTTCAACGTCTGAAGCCCCACTTTCAAGGCCCCTAACCTACCGGAATACAACTTGGTATAGAGGTAAGTTCATATAATCCTCATATTTTTGGTCTCCCTATATGTCGACTAGCTGTGTCAGCTCTTATGCGGACATTCTAAATTTTGTGAATTGGACGTATGACTTTTATATTCGTTGATGGAGTTTTATATTACATTTGTTGTGGATGTGTGAAGTATGAAGAATGATTGAAACACTTTCATACAATGTTTATTAACTTGTATTTTACTACTTTCAGATTTGTGTAAAAGAAAATACGTCGTTCTACACGCCGAGGAGGGGAGTACACAGCTGGCCTATATTAGTAAAGGTCAAAAATTAAATGTATCATCAACTATGGGGACCAGCAACGATTAATTTATTGTACAATCGATGTTTTTTATTATTTCTTAGCTCTTAATTGTAATTAATTATTTTAATTATTAAATTATTATTAGTTAATTATTTTATTAGCTCTTAATGTAGACTTTGGATACGTTTTAATTTCTATTTTCAACTTTATATATAATTTTATCTATCCTGGGGTGTTTTTAAAGAAGCCTTGAAGATTATCTTCAAGAAGGTTCAATTGTAGGTGCATCTGACCTGGGTAATTGATATTTTTATGTTGATATTTATTTTAAATTTTTTATATGGTAATATAATTCATGGTTTTTATTCGAGCAGTTCTTTTCATACTCTGAATATTTACAATAATAAGCTGGTACTGCAAGAAGTCTAAATTGAGCTAAATTGTTTAAAATTTAAATCGCTTCAATCAGGATTGAAATAAAAATTTGTGGGGTGAATGAACCGCATACAGTTTCTTTGGCATAATATTTGTTAAATCTTCTTTAAAATTGGGTGCATTAATAATGAGATCAGAAATCCAAACCAAGATCGATGTGAGATCATTGGCCGCTATTATTCCTATATCATTCCTTTAAATAATTTGTTAAAAAAACATTCCAGTATCCTAAATTTATATTCAATATTAGATTAACTGTTATAAATTAATTTTTGACAGCGAACTGCTGGATAACATTTATTGAACGCTTCATATTACAATATCGGATAAGAAGTTGTATCGAAATGATAAACAAATTTAGTTTTAAGGGTTTGTTAGCAACATTGTCTCGACGAACTCTTACGTGAAGCTTGGCGGAGTTCAGCTCGACACTCCAAAGATTTGGTAAATTTGAACAGATTCAAACAAGAGTCGTACGGTCGTACCTTCAACCTGTTGCTTGATACCACATAATCACACAGACAAAAAGTTACGCGTTGCATATCAGTGGAATGATATGATATGGAGATACGCAATGGACAAATGATACAAATGGAAAAGTGCCTGTAGGCTCGTTTAGGCTATTAGGTCTTTGGATTTAAAAAATTTGACTGGCAAAAAATAGGGGATGTTTACTTGATGCCAAACATGGGAACTGTTTGTTTCTAAAAGATTTGGTTTTCGAAATACATTAGGTGTTTAAAAAAGGGATTTGGCAAATTTCAAAGTCTGGATATGTCCTTTAAGCTCTATAAATATTTTCAAGTACACGTTTCACGTTCACGTCAAAGGGGAGAGTCAATGAAACAATTTAAGTGATAAACAATAGTTCCGTTTATTTATTTGGTATTGATAGAATTTCTCTTAAACGTCACTCAGATAAATACATCTCCCTAGCTTGTTTTTATAAAAATTACTTTCAGGATGTAAAAAATCAAAATATTTAAAAAAAACTTTAAAACAAATGGAGTTCAAAATTTAAGTATCACTTTAATTTGATACTGAGTAAATTTAATCCAATGAATCTTAGAAAAACTCCATGAATTTCGATGGCTTCAGTATCCAATGGTTACTCACTAGAGTGAAATCCATTGCACCAATTTAATGGAAATAAAATCGTGGGGCTATCAAGTGGGCCACATTAAGAAAGTAAATTAAGCTGTGGAATAGTGTAAATAAATTAGTTTAAGAACAGTTCATTAGATTAAATAAATTAAATGACAATATATTACAGGTTATTTCACAATTTTACTTTGTATTCTACCTTTATTTGCCACCATATTACTAAAGTCAGGATAAGATTTCTTGCAGAATTAATATTTGAAAAGTTTATTACCAGTATGAATACGTAAATGATCGAGTCTTCAAATTACAAGCCTGATTAAACGTCTTTTTGCAGAACGGCCATCAAGAGGTTTTTCACCTGTATGTACACGCGTGTGATTCCTCAAAATACCAGAACAAGTAAAAGTCTTGACAAAATGAACACTCAAAGGGCTTTTCACCTGTATGTACACGCATGTTACCAGAGTGAGTAAAAGTCTTTTGGCACAATGAACATTTAAAAGGCCTTTCACTTGTGTGACTAAGTAAGTGCCTCTTCAACAGATAGGAAATAAGAGAAGACTATTACAATAAGTACAAGTAGGTAACACTTCACGGTTTAAAGCAGCTACTAAGTTTAAAGCCTTGTCACCTAAATCGGGGCTTTTTTTTAAAACATTTGCATGGATTACATGGTCATATTTAATCAATCATATTCAACGGCTCCCTTTTGACCTTTCTGGATGAATCTGCCTTCTCTATATCTTTATATTTATCTAGAAAATTTGAGCAGGCTAGTGAAGAAATAGCAACTGTTCCCGACACTGTAGGAAGATTGGAATGTGACTCTTCCATTTGCAAAATTTCTTCTTTAATGAATGGATCACACTGGATACCGATAAAAGGTTCGTCTTTGATATGTCTCCTTGCCAGTAACTCACCTACTAAAAACCCGTTGGCTTTGCACCGTTCGATGTATATCGAAAAATCCTTGTATCGTGGCTTACACGTCTCACAAATATTCTTGAGGGATGCTACAGCTGGATCTTGAAAGGAAAAATATGGATTACATGACAATGGATCCCGGATCGCTTTGAAAGGTTTTACAAGAGTATGAGTAAAGATTTTGTAAAGAGAGGTAAACAGGGGGCACTCATTTCTGCGCCCATTATTTTCCAGAAGCGCCATAACTTTTCCTGGATCATCTGCACTGGTGCATTTGCAAGCACCACTCGCAGATAATCGTTTCCACATGGTTCATGGTAATATGCGGTACTCGTATCTATAAAGAAATAACCAAAAACAATGGTAAATATTTTTCTTATTGAACATTGAATAGAAAAATGGCACTTTTTATACTAAAAGAAGATTGTATAAAGGTGCTGGGAAAAATAATTTTAACTTTAGGAAACCAGTAATTTTCGAGAAAAAAAAAATAAAATTTGAGAAATTTCGCTAAATTTGCCGGTTTTCAAAGTTAAATTTTTAAATGTTCCCGTATGATATTCTGTAATCTGTGATGTAGTCTGTAACGTTTCTATAAAACAAATAAAACCAAAGTACCTAATGTTACAATACGCCCAGGATTCCCCCAGAAAGAAGTAGTCTGTAACGGTTCTATAAAACAAATAAAACCAAACTACCTAATGTCACAGTGCTAAACAGAGTAGCAAACGGAATTACAAACAAATATCGTAATTTTCAAGTTCTCGCCAAATTTCAAACTGAAAGTTCGAATTTCCCGGCAATTTTAGTGGCCAGCGGTGGGGAGAGCAAGGAATGCATACGGCGGCAATTGTCATCCGGGTTGCCTTCAAATAACGCTTCTCTGATGTGAATGTTTCGTGTGATATTTCTAAATAACATTGACAGAAATTTATGAATCCTAATGCCGTTTAATCACACCCAAATTTCCTTTCCACAGAGATAATACTAACAACCTCATCACAGTTATAATCATCCAAGAAAGAAGATTAAACAGAAGAGGGATGGACATAAGTCCAGAACCACGCAAGTGGACCTCGACAACAGCACATTAATGCACTGGTTAACTTCCACAAGGAAAAGACCATAAAAAGAAGAAGAAGACGAAGAAGGAATGTTTCGTGATCTCCGTGATTCATTTTATTTTCAACGTTCAACGATTGCTAAATCATCGAGGCGTCCACTTATCATATGGGTGAAAGTAGAATTGGGGAACTGGCGACATCGATGTTGTCAGATTTCTGTTGACACACATAAAACTCAAGCACGAAACACAAAATTAATGCGGAATTTTTTCGGTAAATCTAGGATTTTTATTTCCACTGGCAAACGGGTGCAAGGAATAAAGATGGCGGCCGTTTACGACTTTTCTTGTCCTAAGCTAAAGATTTATTAATATGAGTTTCATGTATCGTAAATGAGACGCGCCACGAGGTTAGGAACAGTGGTTCGTTGTAATTAGTGTGATAATTGGTGTAATAACGGTGTTATTATAAATTTTGAAAGGTAAGACTTGGTGGTAAGATTGTTAAGTATAACATATTTCAATGTAAAACTGTAGGGTGTAGAATATAACCAAATATACGGTTGCAATATTTTGCATAAATTGAGGTTTTTCCCTCTGGAAAACTGGATTCATTTCACTTTAATTCTGTTGATCGTTGTAGTTTGTATTACAAATATTACTAGTAGTACCATAATTAACATCAAATATTTCATTATGGAAGCAATCATATTCATGCAACTTTCCTCATACAAAGGCACAAATAAGTACTGCTCACCAGTTGTAAACTCTGCTTATGGATCAAACATGTTTCACAATTTTCTTACGAACGCTGCCCGTATGTTAAGGTGGAAGCACGTATGTTGATTCTGTAGAGACATTTGTAAAAGACATTTTGTTACATCAGATTATACTAATCCCAATTTAAAAATAACTGCCTGCGTACCTAAAAGTATTGATAACTGTAACACAAGCAGTATTATTATACTATAAATTATAGTAATACCATGATACCCTGCCCACTCCTTTAGAGGTGAACGTCCCTATTATAAGTGGTTCTGATCATTCTAGTCTTGATATAAATCAAGAACATGAGATTTAATTTCTGAAACAATTGAATTTAAATAAATCAGATTCAAGTCTTGAAAGTAAAATGTATCAGATACATAAAAAGCAGGTAATTATCTAAACAATGCAAGCTTATTAAGTAATGAGAGCAGCTAATCGAACACTTTAAAATTTATACGAAGAGAGTAGGTTCAAGTTTACTTAACTATTTGTTTCTAGTTTTAAGAAACTATCGAACGAAGAAAAAGGAAGATAAACTTTGTTTCATAACATGTTCATGATTTGTACTCTAATTAGGAATTTGTTTTAGGAATCATGCAGTTCAAAACTAAAGACGGAGGACGACAAATCTTACTGAAAAGCATTAGAATTAAAGTTGTCGGTAACTATTACAGTCTCTAATGTTAGAATAATTTCAGTTCTACTCTCTATCACTAAATATAAATGTTTTGTTTGAATTTGTGTTTTCTTTGTTATTTGTCATTCAGCAATACTGCGTGAAGTGGAAGTGGCACTTATTCATTGGTTTATAAAAACTTGGGATCGTTTACACCAAGCAATATATAAGATTACTTAAGATTATGGAGCACTTATTCATAGAAACTTTACAAAAGAAAACGTTCTTGTAAGTGTTACATAATTTTAAGTGAACTTATATTTTGTTCGATGTAAATGGACCAAGAAATGCAATAATAATCAAATTTCAAAATTCCCGCCAATTTCAAAATCCAGCAATTTTCGAATTTCCCGCCGATTTCAGTAGTCAGTGGTGGGGGGATTGCAAGGAATAAATATGGCGGCAAATGTCATCGGTGTCGCCTTAAAATAACACGGTAGTTACGCTTCTCTAAGGTATATGTTTTGTGAGTGTAGAACGTATCTGGTATCTGATATATTAAGTACATGCATTTAAAGGTTAGGTGGATTATGTCTACTGTAAATTTCCGTTTCTTGAAGTTTAATTTTTTTCAAGGATTTTATGAAACTGATTGAAATATATGAAATATACTAGCGGACCCGGCGAACTTCGTATCGCCTAACAGTCGATTCTTTAATTTTTTATTTTTTTAAGTTAATGAGTCAACAATTACATTATGTCAAAAATTAAAAATTATAAAACTCACAAAATTCTTTTAATAGTCACTAAAAAATCACAATGAAAATCACAATTTCAGATTTCTTATTATGATACCTACTTATTATATTTGATTTTATTTTTAATTATTCTAAATTAAGTTTCATTTTTATTGCAGTACTTTATGGTACACGATATTTTTTTGTTTGATTGCCTGGCGCGTAAACAAACAGAGCAGATCGTTTTCCAACACGGGAACAGGCAACATACAATTGACCATGCGAGAAACATGGTTTTTCTAAATTAATACCACAAACACTTAATGACTAATATTTCAATTACCTGTAATGGGATTTATCATCTTGATTGAGAAATCATAGCCATCTTCACCTTGCCAAAATATAATGGGATATTGCAGTGCATCATATGAGCGATGTGTTTCCTTAATACGTTGTAATTGATTATTTCGACGATGTAAAACAATATCACGTGACTCCAAATTTTCTCCAACTACAACAATGGCAACTTCATCGATAGTAGGTGCATTAAAACGTCCTGCATGTTGGCCCATAGGAGTTTTATCTGCTCTGATAACAATTTTGTGATCATCAGATGGCATCATATCCATTGCACTTTTAAATAATATAATTAATTGATTGTGTTCGTGAAATAAGTTTTGTAATTGTTCAACTATTGACCTTTTTACTGAATTGTTATGTGCACAACGTAGATTGATTTCTTGTGGAGAATTGCCCATAAAATAAATTTGCAAAAACTTGTAGTCGCTATCTGGCACTGCTAACAAAGAACCTTCTCTGTGATATATTTTACCTTATATCTCTAAAGAGAAAAAATGTATTGTAAAAATTTATATGGGCTACAATAGTTATGATTAATTAACATACAACTGCAAATAATATTACAAACCTTAAAAGTTGGCATAAAATTTTCCCGAACTACTTTTGATGCTCCAAATGAAGTCATTTGAAAACAGTCGTTATATTGTTGAATATTCTTTAGAAAGTGTATAGAATCTGTTCCTATTCCTAAAACTAATGAGTACAATGGCTCTGGAGGTGGAAGCAATGGTATCAATTTCACCTTTCCATTTGCGCAACACAATCCATTGGCTTCATTTTTGTATTTCAATGCCTTACAATATTGGCAAACTGAGTTCATAGGTCCAATAGCAACACAGTTGTAGGCACTGTAATCAATTGACATATCGTAACAAAAAGCAGCTCGATTCAAACTTGCACCATTATTAATCGAATGTCGCGCTTAACGGGTCTGTCTTAAGCGAATTCTTTCACGTTCTTTGCGATCTTCACGTTCCTGGGCAGTACGATTAGATTGATAATGCATTTGATTTGTTGCATTTCGGGTTCTCCTGCCTAAATTTGTCCGCCGCCTTATAGGAGGCATATTTAGTAAGTCACAAACACACAACACTTTTAGGTTTAGTAATATTATAGATGCACAGCAAAGAGATATTTACATTTCAATTGACATTTTACCACAGACAATATTGACAAATATTGACATTAATATTTATACGATACTAACGTCACTCAATTGTTTTGCCTTCCCGGAACCTCTCCACTAACACAAACTTTATCGTATGGTATTAAAGTTCAAATTGACTTTTAAGTATTGTCACAAATCTTTTGTATGGAAGTATAGAAAAGTATTATTTTTAAAATTTCTTTTTTTTTGAATTTTTCTCTCCGTAAGAACCATCCTCGTACTTCAAGGAATATTTTAAAAAAAGAATTAGCGAAATCGGTCCAACCGTTCTCGAGTTTTGCGCTTAGCAAGACATTCAGCGACTCATTTTTATATTATAGAAGATAAATACCATCATAAATCAAATTTCCCGCTATTGATACTTTTGTACATGCCGGCGTTAGGAGATGGCGCTGAACTGTAACCAAAATGATATTAGAGAGTCGACCATCTATAAGCTGACCTGATCTGTGATTATGGCGTCATAAAGTTGAGAAGACTTCGCGGAGCTAATATCGGTTAGCATTGTTACCTCGTAGCTAGGGTGTCTGTGTGATTGTTTAAAAACATTTCGAGGCATCCGAAATAACCGGGGGTTCGTCATGGACGTTGGACTGTGCAGTTTAACTAGGTGAGTTCCAACACCTCCACATATTCAAGAGATTTTAATACGGAAATGATCGCTTCTCGGACGGTCGTAATTATCGAGTGATTCCCATAACCTAATGATTTGTACTATTAGCAACTTCTCTAGTAACTTATTACGTCTGATCAAGTCTCACCATGTTATTTCATATCATATATTTTTCGTAACTATCATCATTTATTAGGACAGTTTAGACATACTGATATGCAATCCCATTTATTTTTCTACTACACTAAGGGTGGTATTTGTAACTTCCCTAGTAAGTTATTATGTCTGATCAAGCGCCACCATGTAATTTCAATTTATATATTTTTTTTTTGTAAATATCATTTATTAAGACAGTTTAGGTATATACACACATACAGTCTCATTTCGTGTTTTCTATTACACTAAGGGTGGTATTCAGAAACAATACTCAATTACTTGTTAAATTTTTCTTACCTAAGTTAAGATTACCATTTTCCTTAACTAAAAGATGAGGAACGATTTGTATTCAATGAACCGGAGTCAAAAATATCTTAACCAAGAAATATTTAAGATAAAGTTATTACTAAATAAGGATTTCGTTCGTTTCGTTCAATACTGTCAAAACCATAACATCCATATAATTTTTATTGTTTATATTTATGATCCACAAATTTTATTGGTAATGTAGAAATGGTACTCCTCTCTTTAAATTAATAATTAAGAGCCATATTTTTGCTGAAAGATAGTTCAAATTTTCCGTTTCTTTGGTGTTTTTCATATTCTTCATCCACGCGCTTCTTTGCCAACTGCAATGGGATGATAACATTAAAATCTTCACCCTCAAGATCTTCCGAATGTAAATAATACTTCAGCTGAATATTCCCCCATTACCGATCTGAAGTCTTATTGTTGCTGCTACCATTTCATTTTTGTCCTCTTTCTTCTCAATATTATGATTTCTATGTAGGTATGACACTTCTTAGCTGTTTAGTAAGTTGATTCATTCCAGTTTGGGATTTTCTATATTCCTAGCATCTTCTAGAATTGTACTGCTTAGTACATCTAACGTCAACTTCTCAAATATATGCTTCTCTGTCGATGACAAATGTTTACGTTGTAATTTCTTCTTATGTTGATCAACATCAGTCTTTCAAAATGTAACCATAGTTTTTCCGTTGTTGTATAAATTGCAAACAATTCTTGGTGGACACATACCTTTCATTATAATAGCCCCACCAGCTTTCTCTGTGTACATCTGTTACCTGGATAAGTATCCTAAAAATATATGCAATGATTGATATGTTAACTTATCTACCAAGAGTTATATTACTTTATATACTTAATAGTTTACCTTTGATATTACTGTTGTTGCAATGGTAGTACTGTTTTGAGAGAGTACTGAGAAGATAATTTGGCATGGTGGAAAATTCTGACTTTTAGATACAGTTGAATGATATATTTAGCTAATTGTAGTCTGTGATTATCAAAAATAGCGTGATATGGTATGAGTGTCCATAATGTCTTTGAAAAAAGGTATTCCGATATGCAGGAAAATTCTGTCGGTGAAGAAAGGTTTTGATATTATTTGGCAAATAATTAGAATTTTCACAAATAATGCTTTCTGTCACGCTACAAATAAAACATACATGTTTGGCAGGTGGTCAATATGGTTCACGGTTTTTTAATTTCCGAGGGTGTTGGCATGGTACCTCCTGCTATTTACTTTCTGCATATGCAGCAATTGCAATAATATGCAATAATTTTATTTAGTCCATAACTAATAAACCCTGCAATGTATTCCATAACGTTCTCTATGTATGGAGTTAATTTACACATGTGGATATAATCATGATCGATATCTGTGTTCTTAAACACATGTTCATGAGTAATGTCAGCAATGGGACAAGTAACATTCTCTTTCCTTGAAGAAATATGAAGACTATCAATGCCATTACCATTTTCTAATTGTCGCAATTCATTCTTAATTAAAAATCTTCTATATGCACTTTGAAACTGACACACATTGGAGTTGCTGTTGAACCACCCTCGTGGTCTTACTGCACTAAAAAATATTTCTAAGTAATCTTGCGAGAGTTTGTAAGTTAATAAGTAGCTCATGTTGCAAACAATATAAAAAAATTTAACAAATCCCTAGTGACCACAGCAGCGTTAACAAAGACATAGTTAAACTATCTGTATCCTCTTATGGACAACAGCACAATTTTTAAGTAAATTCCTTATCATTGTCCTAGTCAATTGATAAAGTGCTTTCTTCAGTCACACATCCAGATGCCAGTTCAGATTCAATCACGACTCCTGAAATGGTATTCATTAAATGGTAATTAAATCTTATATTTATTTATTTATTCACCAATCTCAAAATGATATATTTGATTATATGATTTATTATATGCATTAATATATGCATAATGTTATTATTAATATAGTGTTATGCATATAAGCATTGAACTCTACTAGCAAGTGCAATAAGGACTGACCGGCTACCGAACAACAATCACTTTAAATTTGTTACTCATTTCACTTACTTGATTCAGAGTATCTTCTTTTTTTGTAAATTTGAATGTTTACCGAAAGTACAGCAGTAACATTCAATCGATATTTTGACAAATAATCAATTCCAAGAAAATAGTTACTGCAGATTCGAAGACCTCAGTTAAGCTGCATGAAATCAACCATAATTACATAAATATGACACAATTACTAAAACTTATGGCAAGTTTGGGCAACATATAAACATAGTTTTAGCGAGTAGTTTTAGTGTTTATGTGTTGGTTTCATCCGCCTGTATGTCCACTGTGTAATGTTAATTTAATCTAAATCAGAGATCACACTGTAGTTACTGGTGTAAGGAAAGTGAAGTGTTTTTATTTGCTTTCTCCCCACAGATGTAGCACAAATAACCCACCTTGAATTAACAATTGTGCTCCATATAAATATGCACCTGATGCGAGTCCACAGATTTCATTGCCGTAACAGACTTACAGGCCCAGTCACATATTTGTGTAAGTGAATATTTAAGATTACTTAAAATTAAGGAGCACTTAAAAGAAGTTTTTCCAAAGAAAACGTTCTTGTAAGTGATGCTTAATTTTAAGTGAGCTTAAATGTCACTTGATGTAAGAAGTTTTTCCAAAGAAAACGTTCTTGTAAGTGTTGCTTAATTTTAAGTGAGCTTAAATTTCACTTGACATTTAAGCTTTGAAGTTCTCGCCACCTTTATTCCACCTCCACAAATTTCGAATTTACCACCAATTTCAATGGTCAGTGGTGGGGGAGAGTAAGGAATGCATAAGGCGGCAAATGTCATAGGGGTCGCCTTCAAATAACACGGTTTTTCCATGGTTCTTGCGCTCTGCTAATGTAAGTGTTTTGTGACTATATGTTTTGTGACGCCGTCCTTTTATATTAACTGAAAAGTAATGTGCACAATTCGCTCGGTGAATAGTGAATATGAGTGTAGAGCGTATATAGTAACTAAATTAACTGTATATAAAGTACACGCGTTTAAAGGGTAAGTGGATTCTGGCGTCATAAAGTTGTTGAGAAGACTTCGCAGAGCTAATATCGGTAAGCATTGTTATCTCATTGCTAGGGTGTCTGAGATTGTTTAAAAAATATTTCGAGGCGTCCAAAATGGCCGGGGTTCCTCGTGGACGTTGGACTGTGCAGTTTAACCAAGTGGGTTCCAACACTTTCGATATATTCGACAGATTTTAATACGGAAATGATCGATTCTTGGGCGGTCGTAATATTCGAGTGATTCCCAGGCCTAATGATTTCTAGTATTTGCAACTTCTCTAGTAACTTACGTGTGATCAAGCCTCATCATGTTATTTTACATTACATAATTTTCGTAACGATCATCATTTATTTGATTTAGAAGTATACTGGTATACAACTCCATATCTTATTTTTCCACTGCACTAAGGGTGGTTCAGAAATACTCCATTATTTGTTAAGTTTCTCTTACCTATATTAAGGTTATCATTTTCTTTCACTTAAAGGTGGGGAACGATTTGTATTCAAAGAACCGACTTCAAAAAATCTTGACTATGAAGTGTTCGAGATAAAGTTATTACAAAGTAAGAACTATTTGTTTCATCCAATACTCTCAAAACCATAACATACCATATAATTTTTATTGTTTATATTTATCATCCGCAAATTCGATTGGTAATGTAGAACTCTATTTCTCTCTGTAAATTAATAATTTACTTACATTTACATTAACGCTGACACATGGTTTAAGTTTTCCTCTTTGGTGTTTTACATTTTTTTCATCTACATGTTTCTTTACCAACTGCAACTGGTTAATAACATCAAAATCTTCCTCCTTAAGATCTGCTAAATATAAATCATATTTCAGCTGAATATTCCCCTTATCACCGATCTGAAGTTTTCTTGTTGCTGCTACCACTTCATTTTTGTCCCTTTTCTTCTCAATATTGTGATTTCCATGTAGGTATGACGTGTCTTGGCTGTTTAGTAAGTTGATTTGTTCCATTTCGGGTTTCTCTTATCTTCCTAGCTTCTTCTAGAATTCTACTGCTTGGTACACCTAACTTAAACTTCTCAAATACATGTTTCTCTATCAATTACAAATGTTTACTTCGTAGTTCGTTCTTATCTTCACCAACATGTCTTGTCCAAAATATAACTGACGTTTTTACAATACGAATTCGTTTTAATTGTCACAACGTTTAGAGACTACGTTATACCACAATATGTTTCATGCCATAGAACAGTTGCCGTCGATTTCTGTCGATGTCTCCTATAACATTTATATTCTACACTTTGCATTTGTTCTAATGGGTCGCCATTACTTATTTCAGATTTGTTAATGAGAAGCCACAGTACGGGATACCATTCCTTGAGAGATTTATGTTGGAATTCTTGAGGTATTCCTATATCAACATGAAGGTCTCCGTTTTGAATCCAGATTGATGTTTAAAAGGTAAGCAGGATATTGTTAATATTGATATATGCCTTTGGTTTTGTGGAATATTTTTGATAAAATATAATTCGATTTTCCAAATTTATTTAACTACTTAGAGGTAAGGTTGAAGTTTTTCAATGTCTACTCTCTTCAACATCTCTAATTTCTTTTGTAAATAGAACAGAGAAGTTTACTTTTTCCTTCTAGTTGTTTGGTTTTCCTGTTTTGGTAGATATGAGGGTTGAAACGTCCACACTTTTCCGCTCCATTCTATTGCTAAATTGAAGAGAAGAGGAGAAGAGAGAATTCCCGTGGGAAGCTTCTCTGGCGACTTCTCCAATACATCGAGTAAGTTCAAGTTTTCATTAAATTCCTTAAATGTTTGAAGTGCTTTAAATTGAACCAACACACTAACCGTATTATTCATAAATGCATATTAACATTAAAATGGATTTTAGCTTAAAATACATTTAGAATGTTTGCTGGATGTAACTACAGTTTTGTTCTGTGTATTCTTAACATGGAAATATCTATAGTTACCTTAATGAAACACATTATAAACGCATTTTAAACTAAAATCCATTTTAGCATTAAAATGTATTTATGAATAAGATCATTAGATGATACTATCCACAGCTTACAAAATAATTAAACATAATTGCTACATTATGTTTCGAGTTTCTATATCAGTAACATTCTCATTGCATAGCATCAAACAAGTGAATAACTACCACCAAAAGGTAAGATTCGTTTATCAATTTTTTATTTAAGATAGTGAACGAAGGAGCTTTATCTGTGATCAACTGCAAATTGACGAACTGCTTGGAAATTCCAGAAACTGGGACATGATCGAAGCAGAGGGTAAGCTGTTTGTAGTTTTTTTCAGCCAAGTTTTAATTGGTTGGCCAGTTATTGTGGTGCTCCCTTTTTTGTTAAACTATCTTATTTGAAAAAACAAAATGTTGCATCGAGTTCAAATTTGACTCGACTGTTCAAAATCAATACTTCTCACTGTGTCGGTTTCGACTGACAAATTTATTTATTTATTTATTTATTAACCAGTACATAAATACTACATTAGATGTAGTATATCCTACAGAGGCAAAACTAAGTTTGCTTGTACATAGGGCCGGTTATGAAAAAAAAAAAAAATCTTAAGACTAAGACTTACATGCTAATATTAAAACTAAATAATGACAATACTTATTGTTATGATTTCATATAACATTGTTACCGCTTGGTGAATTATATTACATTCTTAATTCTCTAGGTTATCTTTAACCCAGTTTTTTAATTTCTTTTTCACTACTTTTTTATTATACAGTATCACTTTAAGCTCGTTCGGTAGATTATTGAAAAGTTTAATAGCCACAACGTAGCTATTCTTTTTGCTAATAGTTTTTGTTATTTTAGGTATAGGAATGCTTTTATTTCGTGTGTTAGATGAGCTTGATTGGTATATTGCACTTAATTTAGTATAGTGATAAAATAAAGCCTCTGTGAAAAATGATTGCTCTAGGTTCAGTGGATAATTTTTAGTTAAAAAAGTGTTTTTACTGACTATTTTAATTAGCCTAGTTTGTAATTTCTGTAGTAGGTTTCTGCAATTTTTATATGCACCTCCCCATGCTAGTATACCATAGGTCGCTATGCTATGAAATAGTGCATAATATAAGGTAATTAAGACATTGGTATCCATAAAATTTGAGAATTTAGTAAATACATAGGTTAAATATTTGGTTTTGTTTATAATATACTCAATATGACTATCCCATTTCATGTTGTAATCAAAAAGTAGTCCTAGGTATTTACAGCTTTCTACCCTTTTTATTTCAACGTCGTCTATTTTTAAACAGATATTATCAGGTACGCTATCAGAGTAATTTCCGAAAGTTACATAAACTGTTTTACTTATATTTAAAGACAGTTTGTTATGTGCAAGCCAAATCATTTCCATATATTTCATGTTTGTCTGTTAGTCTTACTGCCTGTTTATGTTGATGTTCATAACAGCTACTATGGTATCCGTTCAACCTGTAGGTGATCTGCCTCTGCGACGTTTTCCATCTTGCTTACCTCGAGTAATTAGTTTCTCACAATATACAATATAGTTATTGAAGTATTTTATATTTGAGTTTTTAAGCAAATTAATTATTGTTTTTTAAAATTCTCCAACTTTAATATGGCAAGTTCAGCCTCTGCTTCAGACTTCTTTCTGTCAGCAATAGCTTTTTTTCTGTTCCTCCTCGAGGATCTTCATTTTCATTAAGTGTATCTCTTCTTGGTGTTTCATACTGTCCTGCAGTTTTTGCACACGCAGATCTCCTTCGATATCCGCATTTGCGATCCTCTTCGATACAGCTGTAAAAGTATACGACCATTAGATAGTTAACGATAGTCTAACAGCTCGTAGAAAACGTTTTACAACAGTTACTTTCAATTAACCATTTGTCCATTCGAGACAACAATGTGGAGTAATTATGATTTGATTTTGACCAATTGTTCATAACTGTTTTGCAACTGGCTACGTAAGTTGTTTGAACAAATCTACTGATTTATTACATTTGACGAACAGTTTTTGGTGTCGGACACATTTTCTTTGAAACGCTAATGAAATAAATGGAAATGATGTGACGAGACCCCATTACACAAAACTATATATATCATACATACCTCCCTTCTTCCTAAGAGTTAATACTTCAAACATCTCCGGTTCACTATGAAGTGATTTAGATTTCCTAGTGCTTTCAGGCATAACTACTAAAAGAATTTAAACGAATATGGTAAAACGTAAGGCAAATATTTAATGAAATACCTACCACTCTCTGTATTGGCTTTTATATTTTTTATCTTTTCTTTATACACCGCCGTACTATCGAAATTGCACTCCACTTCTACATCCATGTGTGGAGCAGCTAAGTTGATGGCATCCATCAATGGATCTGCAATTTCTACAGGTGGTCGACCACCACCTGTTAAAAGTACCTCGTATTGATGGGCGGTATTGGCCTTTCTCTTTCTGCAAGATTTAAGAGGTTTATCAATATATTTTCAAATTTTGCGTTTACCCTAATTACCTCTGCTTCAAATTCGACCACAACTTTTTCACCTGAGCAGCAGTTCTCCCCGTGGATACCAGTGTCCCGGCCTGAGAATTATATTCACCGGCGAGTTTCTCCCATTCTTGCTGCTTCATTTGTATTGTTGCAGCATCCATTCTCTTATTTTCAAGGGTCTCATATTTGTCGACGATGTAACTAAAGCCGTACTGATAAACGCAATTGTCAAACTGTCGGTCAAACTGAAGATAAACTGAAATAGATCTAAGCGAAAAGATGGAGTTTAGCCAGCTCGTGTTACTGGTCGAAGATTGAACTGAGTAGATTTTTGGCATTAACAGTGCACGAGACGCGAAAACTCCAATCTAATCGCTCTACAGAAAAACCAAAGAAAAGTGGAAAAGAAATTACAGTACTAGAACGTACGGAAAATAAGTTTATTCAAACCGGTACAGAAGGAACGGATCTAAAAAATCAACGTTGAGAAGATTGGAGATCGTAACAGTCTTTAAAAAGTTTTTACAGATGGGGAGCAAATTGTTTTATGATTGTATAATGTAACGATACCACCATAGTGTTTGTTATATTCATCTTGTTTAAGTTGTCATATTCCTCAGTGGGTAATACTTCTTACCGAAGTCAAATGCATCCAAATTTAGTTGACTGAGTTTGTTTCCATAGAAATAGAACCGTCGCCTTATCGGCGCCAAGTAATTTGACTTAGGAGCTGGTATCATAAAGCTCAGTTGACATCTGATTTAGATTCAACTATGGGTTAAATCATAGTTTCATATGTCATCGATATAACTAAAGCCATACTGTTAAACGCAACTCTCAGTTGTCGTTCAGTCAGAACTTCTTCGAATTTCAGTCAGACTGTCAGTCAGATTGAAGATAAACTGAAATGCATCAAAGCGAAAAGATCGAGTTTAGCCAGCTCGTGTACTGGTCGAAGATTGAACCGAGTAGATTTTTGGCATTAACAGTGCACGAGACGCGAAAACTCTAATCTAATTGCTGTACAGGAAAACCAAAGAAGAAAAAACATTTCAGTACTAGAAAGTATGTGTAGATCGTTTTCAAAGATGGAATGACCAAGAATTTAGAAATCGGTTTCGTCTGGGCAAAGAAAAGGTGGCAGTGTTGGAGCAAACAATTGGCCCAGAAATTTCTCTATGTATGGATATTCTGGTTACATAGGTAGACCATAGAATATATTCAAATATATGAAAGGTTCAGGAATCATTCAGTAACAGCAATGCAGCAGATCCTACTCGTTTTATGGTTTTGTGCTACTGGTTTTATGCTGCAAACAATTGCTGACTTCTCCGGAATCCACAAGATTACAGCAAGTCAAATCGTAAAGAAAGTGATGAAACAATTAGTTTTGTTATCACCATGGTATATTAAAGTGCCAAACCGACAAGAAATGGAATTACTTAAAGGAAGTTTTATAAAATTGCAAGGTTTCCCCGCATTACAGGTGCCATTCTGGGCTCGATTCTAACAGTATTGTAACCTGCTATTTTTTTCCAGGCAGTTACCTGAAAAATATCAAATATTTTCTCTATCTCATTTGTTTGTGGTAATGCGTAACTTCCATGCTTTCATATATCTCACTGTGTAAAGGTCTACTGTACTACTAAAGGTATCGTTCAAACACAGCTGAACAGAACAATCTTACGTTCAGCTGTGACAAATGCGTTGCAAAATATTATTTACTTTTTGTTTCCACGTTGTGGCATCAGTCTTCTTGCATTCCACGATATTTCCATAATTACTCGCAATATCTACTAATCGGTGACAATCCGGATCCGAATAAATAATCCTTTTGCCTTTAGAATAAGAACAATTTTTGAGGTTAGTGTTTGTTGGAGTTTAAGAACAAGCCTCTATTGGTCAAAAGCCAAACGCCAGGCTAGCCAACGACTAAAAATGTATTCAGACTTAAAGTTGCCGAACCACGCTTTAAATTTGGTTTATAATACCCAGTTGGTTGGAACCTTCGGTTGGTCAACTTTCAGTTCAATAAGGTCTTTTTAAGGTGCCTTACATCTTTGCAGGTGACATGGTTCCCGAGATTTTGGGTTGCCCTTCTTTTGAACATAAGGGACGACTGATGATAGTTCTTCAGAGTATCATGTATTTTGTGTCGGGAATGGATCGTTCCATTTTAAATGGTAAGACCAAGTGTCTAGCCGTGCGCAAAAATCGTACGATGAGTACTCATTGATCAGCTTAAATGTGAGTAATAGCTCATTGGTGAAAATAATATTCCCGCCATGGTTGGGCTGGTGATAGAGGGCGAGTTAGCGGGACTCTGGGAGCCTGAACTGCTGTGAACGTCGTAGTTTACTGAAAAGAGGTTGCTGTAATTAAAATAGAGGGTGTATTTGTTCAGGACTCATACGAAGAGTCTTAATGTTCTGTTCGTCTGTGAGCTGTGGGATCTGCGTTTGTCTGATATCTCAGATGGTCTGCATCGTCCTGCGGGCTTGGTTGTCGTTTTTGTCAAGAGAGCAGACTACGCAGTGCGGCTGTCTAGAGGGAACCTTATTGCATTGCGCCTCGAGAATGCCCTAGAGACGTCGGGTGCTAATCATTTTAATATATCCCATCAAACGGACTTGTCTTTATATTATTGTATTATCATCTCCACCCACATACGCCACGAAATTTAAGGGTCATTGCCCATCAAGGGCAAAGTATATGAATTGTTCTCATGGCGGATATTTAGACTATTAGCGGGAATCACTCAGCATATTGATTTTTACTTTTTCCCCTCAAATTCGACCACTTAGAGATGCGAGCAAATTACATTATGAATATGCAAATATGTTTATGATTCTTTTCAGTTGTATATGGGGATGATGAAACTCCCTTTATTTACTCCTCTCTTGTGAGATAGCTCTGATATATCATTGCTTTCGTTTTTCTAGGATTCTCTTCGTAATATAAAAGTTTTCGAATAAACAAAATAATATATTCATCTTGACTCGGTGACGTGCCCAAGTGAAGCCGAAAGAATTGAGAAACAAGCTGGCCTTCCTTTTTCGTCCATCTGTAACAATCATCTCACATCAGATCCAAAATTGTGTTGCAAAATTCTCCTCAAATCTATGACGACCACATTACCAAAGAACACCTTCACACTAATATGTATTATCTTTTTGTGTGTTCATGAATTCAAGCAAAATGGTGGAATTGGGTAGAGAAACATGTTACCAATGTAACTAAAGCCGTAGTGATGAACGCAACTGTCAAACTGAATATAAACTGAAATACATCTAAGCTACATCATGGCGTTCGCTGCATATGTCCTGGTTCAGGTTTAACGAAATGCCTGTTGTTGTGACGTCTGTTTTGCAGGATTCACCAAGTTGTCGAAGAAAGGGCAAGTTTTTGAGCCCGGTTCTCACGCACACTTTCCCGGACTGCAGCAATGTTTTCAAGGGATCATGCGTTTCGCTGACGTACAGGCATTTTCCGATCCAGCGCCGAACTTAACAGGAATTTGTTTATTAATATTTAGCGTTACTATTGAAAAGCGCTGTATGTCTGCAGTTTCGTCTAACTTTTCTAATAACTCTTCGTCTACAAGATTCCAAAAATATAGCTCGCGGACGAATACCCGAGGGCATCCTTTTGTGGTTTGTCACACAACACTTCGAATGTCAAAACAGGACGAGGAAACGGATTCGACGCTGTTCGATTGTTGCTTGTATGTGTATAGTGTAGAAAGTTAAAAACTTGCTAGCTCTAGAACTACCTTCTTACAAATAAGTCGGTGTGAACGCTGTGGTTAACAAAACTGTTCTGTTCATTATGGTTTTACCTTCTCATCACTGGATATTTACAACTCCAGCGTTTTTCGATATTTTCTTATTGTCACGGTAAGTTCAAGCGCTTTCTATGCTCGCGAGATTGATTCGACTTTATTTGTCTTGAACACTAGTCTCATCAATACACACAGACTCCATAGGCTTACAAATTTTTTGAAATTTATTGTAAGAGATAAAATTTTGTAGTCTGTTATCTTCTGCGACATTTTGTGAATGTGAAATGTGAAAGCAGCGAAAAATTACTTCGAATTTGGTTCCGCTAAAAACGGCATCTTACTGTAGTATCGTTTTTTGAAAATGGATTGTTGCTCCAATAGTCTCTTAATTCTGGTTCGTAACCCCATCCACATGATAATTCCTAAAAAACGAAGTAATTTATCTATTTATATCTTGCCGTTTGCTCAAAATAGAATGCTTTAATGCGTTTAAAATTTGAGTAACTTCAGGATTCATCATGTTTATTATCGCACCATATTGAATTTGACAGGAAGAAATTGAAATAAGAGCTTCCCACTTAACCTTTCAAAAAGATTTTCTTTTACTTTACTTTAGTTATACTATTATTTTACTTTCATAGTACTTTGGTTATAGTATTGATTATTAAATTGATTCGTTTCAAGTGCGATAAATGTGATTGCAATTTATTTCGTGTATCACTAATCGATTTATATCACAAAGTCCGAGCTTTATATGACGAGCAGTTTTTGGTGTCAGGACATGTTTTGTTTGAAACACTATTGCAATAAATGGAAATGATGTGACGAGACCCCACTACCAAAAACTATATAATTTCGTACATACCTCCCTAGGAGTTGTAGTGGACTCTGGACTCCGAAGAAATTTGTTGAAGTTGATTTTATAAATTATATTACTAAATATTATAAAACTAGCAGAGTAACTACTCTTGACTACATTAGGTAAGAAAAATGAATGCGAATGGTGAATGAATGAATTCTTCCTGAGTCGCTATGATTTCAAATCTATTCTGCGTCGGTATGTTCTGTCTTGGGATATTTTGGTTTGCTTCGTAATATGATAAATTGTCCATCGCCATTTTGTATTTTATTAGGTTTTGTCTTTTCCTCTCACTGCATATCCTGCTCGTTGTATAGTGTTCGTCACATTTACAATAGTAACAGTATTTGTTGCAGTTTCCTTCGTGTATTGCTTTGGTGCATATGGTACATTTGCCGTTAGTTGTTTTGCATTGTTTTTTTCGTGTGTCGGTAAATAAGGCAGTGGTTGCATAATATCAAAGGTTGGATGTATGGTGTGACCCTGTGTCCCATACCATATAGTAATATCTCCTTTGGTAGGATATTCCCGGAGATTGTTGCTATTATTAGTCTTGATTTGATGTATTTTGTTTCTTTGGAGTATTTGTCTTTAATCGTTATTCGTCTTACATGTAGTATGCGCCTGTTATTATGATTTGGGATTTCTAATACATTGTACCTCTACATACATTGTAATACTAATAATAATACATTGTAATGACATTGTACCTCTACGTCCATGTGTGGGGCAGCTAGATTAATTGCGTCCATCAGTGGATCCACAATTTCTACAGGTGGTGGACCACCGCCAGTTAAAAGCATCTCATATTTATGGGCGGTATTGGCCTTTCCCTTTCTGCAAGGTTTAAGGTTAACAAAATATTTTCAAATTTTCTATTCTCCTTATTTACCTCTGCTTCAAATTTGACCAGGACTTTCTTAACTGAGCAGCAGTTCTTCCTGTAGATACATTTGTCCCAGCCTGCGAATTGTATTCAATCGCGAGCTTCTCCCATTCTTGCTACTTTGCTTGGATTCTGGCTTATCTACCAACGACGCCAACATTTTTTTCGTTGGAGGTATAAGGATATAAGGATAGTTCCGTTTTACGCATCGTGGAAGATTTTCATTTGTATTTTCTGAATGAACCTACAATTATAAGAAAGCATAAATAAATATTAACTGATGACATAACGCTATTATAACTTATCTTGTACTTTAACGAATATATTCAAGTCTTAAAAAAGACTGTATGTATGACTAGATGAAAAAGAACGCCCAACTGGTGAGACAACTGACATGTGTCAGTGTTTAAACTGCAAAACAATTAGATGACTAAACCGAACTCACATAAGCTGGACATCGCTGAGAATTGCCGAAGTCTCGATTGTAGTACGAATCAAATCTCAGGGCCGAAGCTGAACTTGGCTAAGGCGTGCTTAAATGTTTTTCAAGTTTATAAGAAGGTCTTCGATATCCGCATTTGCGATCCTCTTCGATACAGCTGCAAAAGTATACGACCATTAGATAGTTAACGATACTCCAACAGATCGTAGAAAACGTTTTACAACAGTTACTTTCAATTAACCATTTGTCCATTCGAGACAACAGTGTGGAGTAATTATGATTTGATTTTGACCAATTGTTCATAACTGTTTTGCAACTGGCTACGTAAGCTGTTTGAACAAATCTACTCATTTATTACATTTGACGAACAGTTTTTGGTGTCGGGACACATTTTCTTTGAAACACTAATGAAATAAATGGAAATGATGTGACGAGACCCCATTACACAAAACTATATCATACATACCTCCATTCTTCCTAGGAGTTAATACTTCAAACATCTCTCTAACATTCTTTGTGGTGTCAGTGTTTCCGAAAAGCTTGGTGGCAATTTGATACTCAAATAATCTGGAACATATACAACAAAATCTATAGTGTACACTCGCTTTAATGATTACAAAGGTGCACTAACCAGTATTGGCTACCGTAGCTTCAAACGTTGACGGATCCTCTGACGACGATGGACCCTGTGATGTCGACGGACCGTCTAACGTTGATGGGCCCCCATAGCTTGAGAGCCCACTCTTCTGACAGCTGTCTGCATTAATTGGCATCATCAATACCTCGTTAAACTATTAAGAATTGATTGCGGATTCATTGTAATGTATTAAATTGTTATAACAGCTATCTATATGTACATAACTAATACTTACATATTCCATTGTCGATATCAAATTTTGATTGGTACCCTGTCGTTTGGCTACCAATAATTTCTTTCATTTCCTTTAAGGTCTTGTGGTGGACCACCGCCTGTCCCATACAAATACCTCTTTTGCTCTGCAAATGTTTTCTTGCTTCTTTTTTCACGTCTAGGTATTTATTTACTAACATAGCCGGTGCTTTCTTAATTTCTCCCGAAAGACAATTAAACTCGTTCGTAAGTTGAACCCATGCCTCCATTTTAAGTTTATTTGTACTGGCATCAGTTTTTTTGTTTTCTATTGTGTTTGCATATTTTGCCACTAATTGCACCAGCAAATGTTCTTCTCTGGGCAGAAAATTTGCAGTCCTTTTCAAGGGTTCACCTGAAATTTGGTAAATATGTTATATACTCTCTTTTACGGCATTTCATAACTTATGATGCTTATCTTCTCTTCATTTATAGACGTGGTGTCGACACTACACTATCTCGAGAGATATCAACACTAAATACGAATTCTACTTGATTAACCATACAAACCAAAAAAAAAAAAATACCCAACACCAACTAAATTAAAAGAAATACAACGAACTTATTTTGACTACTTACTAAGTAATAATATAAATACAACTAAAAAATAAATGAAAAACTAGAAAACACAAGAAAACTTAGTCCCGTTATTTGAAATCCAATTATTTCCGAGATCTGGATATCTACTTCAGTGTCCACACTGTACACAGGAGGACCGCCTCCCGTACCATATAAGCATTGCTTTTGCTCCGCAAACTTTTTCTTCGTTTTTTCTTGACATTTAAATACTTGTTTTTTTAATACAAAAGGCGTCCTTCGCACCTCCCCCGACAAACTATTAAATTCGTGGGTGACTTCCATCCACGCACAAGCCTTGGCCTTGTTGGAGACAGTGTCCGTCTTCTTATTTTCTAATTTCTCTGCATACTTTCGCACTAAGCTAACGAGCAACGCTTCTTCTTTGGCGGAGAAGTTAGTGCTTCTTTTACCTGCTTCTCGCTCTGAAATTAATTAAATTAACATTAATTTTCATCATGATTTATTTGAGATTATAACTTACCCATTCTCACTATTCGACAAAACACAGATTTGGTCTACAGCGTTCCATTCCGTCAAGATAAAACAGTAAACTGATATGCGAGAATATACTCGTCAGGTGGTGCCAACCGTTTATAACTGTCGGTTAGTAAACCGTATGCTCACCATTGACCATGCAACGCAATCAGAGATAACCTTGGTTCACCTGTAACCAACGGTTCAACTAACCTGAAGGTTAAGTCATGACGATACAACCCGCCCTTAGTGTTATAATATCGGGTTACATATTCTGTCTCTGTGAATGCTGGTCGTGCGCCCGCTGTACTACATATTATGGGAAAATGATCGCTATGCCCGCACTGCGGAAGCCCTCTCACCGACATAGGGGGGGACCGGTGAACACAGCCCTATATCAGGGGCTGAAATCCTGGTACTAGGGGGGGTGAGTCGTGTTGGATCGCCATTATTTAAGATCACTAAGTCGGTCAGATCCATCAACTCTAAAGGAAGGATCCCGTTTTCATTTGGCGTGCCCGATCCCCACATAGGATGTTGGGCGTTAAAGGCTCCTAAAATAATAATCTGTTTGTTAGCAATGTTTTTCAAATATCTGATAATATTAACAAAGACTGCAAGCGGAAAAGGGATCTCGGGTGCTATATACACGCTCAAGTAGAAGCAGTCTACAAGCGGTATGGCTACACACTGCATTTCTTAGGGGAGATTGAAATTAGAAAGATTTATATTATTAAAACAAATATGATTGTGGATTAGTACCGCGACTCCACCGTAACCATCGTTTCGATCGTACCTTATCACCAAGTAGCCTTGGAAGAAACATCTGGACTCTATTTTGAGAAAAGTTTCATTAAGGAATATTAAGTTGGAGGAATACTTCAACATAATCAGAATCAAATCTATTCTGTTCGATTGAATGCTACGAATAATCCAATGAATTACACTTAAGCCATTCCTGATCGTGCATCTAACTTATTTGTTAACAGAACGTTAATCTCGTCGGTCCACGGGATATCGTGACCGACGGGAACCTGGCTTTTGCGACCCTTTCACTTTTGTCTGAATTGATTTTTATTTTCCACTTGGAGCAATACTCCGAGTGATTGTCGGCGGCGTTTTGGAGCTTTTCGGTCTTTCTTTTCGATCACGACTGAGTGGCGATCGCCGTGTCACCCGCGTACAGGGCGAGAGTGGTGTCTGGATAAAGGATAAAAAGATGAGGCGACAGGATAGCGCCCTGGGGAACGCCCACCTCAGGATATCAGAGTGGAGAGTTCGTTGTTTACACGAACTCTGATACGCCTTCGACTGGGGTAGGAGTCGATTAGTTTGAAGAACGAAAGGGCATACCGACTTGGATCATTTTGTGGATAAGGACATCGTGCCGGACATTGGCGAAAGCTTTTTCGACATCGAAAAATACGGCGTGCGTCACCCGATTACGGTGAATCCTCCGTAATGAATTCGGTGAGATGAACAATTTGTTGTCCGAGCCGTGGTGATGGCGGAAATCGAAATGTTCTTGGGGACTCAACTTCAGCTGGTTCAATGATTGGTTTAGCCTTTCGAGGACGGTAATCTCTACTACTTTGACTGTGGAATTTGGCAGGCTGATCGTTTCTTCGTATTCACTTTTATATTACTCGACTGGTCCCTCAGTTGAATTACACTCCGTGTTGCACCTCCACACATGGCATTAAAACTATAAATGTAAATTTGCCGTGAGTAAAAACAAGCGATAAACAAAATTGGATGTCTTTATACAGCATACCTGTTACAAATGTCTTTCCATACTGCCTTCTTCTGCTGGTTAGTGATGGTATCTGTATTTTTGTTTCCCACTATACAGACTTTTCCCTCACTATTTTCTTTTCCACGGTCTCCTTTATCTTTTCCTCTAAAAAGGACAAGAAACTGATTTAACATACGGCAATAAAATACAAAATGAACAATGCGCGCTCGCGTTTTTTGAATTCTACAATATTTTCAAATCTGTACAAAATACTAGAGAATTTTAGATCGATAGATTTCTGGAGAATTAGAAAAGTAGACTTATTATATGCGGTTGATAAAAACTTGCAAATTTCATGTAACAAACGACAAATACTAATGGGACACTACTAAACAACAAATATAATTAGCGAGGGAGGTGTCTTACAAGATCGACTGTCGTCCGGACCTTCTGACTTCCATAACACGTGAGGTGGCGGAGGGCATCTTGGTAGGTTCTTCTTCGGGCGTTCGGCTCTTCCTTGGACCCTTCAACGACTTTCTACTCCCTCTTCGGCCGGGCGGCCTCCCTGGACAGCACTTGTCGTAGTTTACACGTCTGGACTCCACTACTTTCTTCCTTCTATTTATATTTGACTTTGTTTTGCGATCTTTTTGCTTGTAGTTGCAATGCGTGTTGTTTTCGTAAGCACTCTCGCTTTCGTTGTTAGAACTGCAACACGTATCGCCTTGCCCTCGACCGTGGACTAATTCATTGTTTTTTGTTTGTGGTCGTCGAAGTCTCGTGTTCGTGACATTACCCCCTGCCAAGGGAATGTCGTTTGGAAATATAATTTGCAATTGAACTCGTTTTCCGCACCACATAAATGGTTTTTAAGTTTCGTCCCTAGCGAGGGGGAAGTTTACATTTTTCGAATTATCGAACGACGCCGTAAAAGTATTTCCACAGAACACTTACCACGTTAATTAATTCCCAAGTAAGGTTCGTAGTCCAAAACGTTCCAAAGAGAGAAGAAGAAGATAGAGAATAGATACCGTAATTGACATGAATCGATAAAAATTAGCAGTTTCCGAACCACCCAGGAGGTATTTGCTATGGCTCGTTACCTTTTTTTTAATAGTGGTTGTATCGCTCTCGGGTAAGAATTCAAATAGAAAGACTACAGATACAGATAAACCAACGACCGGTATATTTTACTATTGTTACTAGAACCGGCTGTGGCGAGAAGTTGCTTGCTTGTGTGAAGGAAACGTTCATGGAATTGAAGAGCCCCTAATCAAACTTGAACTACGGATTCATAAAATTGACAATGAAGTGAAGGAAACTACGAAGCTTAAAAGCTTTGAGACTCGTTTGTTAATCGTTTTAAAAACAGGCTGTGAAACTGTCTTAATTGAAATGAAAATTTGTAATTAAATGGCTTTTTTCGGATCTGCGTTTAGAATAAAGAGGTTATCAGAGTTCTCTTACGAATAATAACGAAATGAAACGACGGAATAGTGAAAGGACCAGAGGAAGTGCAGAAGTACGCCTTAAGAAAGCAACACAAGAACGAGCCCAATTTGTCCACTCTTTCCATTCCTACAATATCCTTTCTTCGATTTTTTTTCTCTTCTCTTCGTTCACTCCAAAGCTGCTGGATCGTCCATCCACACGCTGGCTAACTGGCTGGCTCCTGGTCACATCATCTAAAAGAAAAATAAACCAATTTTCCGTTTACGTTTGTTTTGTTTTGTATGGAAAATGTGACCAGTTTCAATATTCATAATGCTTCTCTTTCGAATGCTTTCCTACTACGGTTCATCTCTGGAAATTACGACTTTTACAAAATGAAAATTCTTATTCATTTCGATGGCGTTCAATCGACCATTGCACGTCCTAGAATAATACAAAAAGGTACTCACGTGGTCGACTAGATCGGCATCATCGCTGACACCGTCGGAGGTGAAGCGTGATGAGCAGTAGTCGGCTGGTTAGTGGCTGCGATTGTCCGAAGTTTCCGAACCACCTAATGACACACAAACAAATGCAACAAATTAGTAGTAGTGTAACGTAGGTCTATATAGTGTGTACATATATAACAAAGACCATTAGGGTGTTTTAAGGATTTTGTAAATGAATCTTCATTCTACTATTTGGATGTCAATATCAACGATTTCATTCGTGTTGTGGTTACCTCCATGTTAAGAATACATGAAACAAACTTCTGTAGTTACATCAGTGAATCACATTCTAAACGGTTTTTAAACTAAAACCCATTTTAACATTAAAATGCGGTTAAAATTGATTAATGTGTTACTTATACCCACAATAGTTAAAATGCTTATTAGCGCTAAAATGGATTTTAAAATGTAACTGTTCATAAATCCGATTTAAACGAATGTTATTTTTCATCTAACCTCGCTTTTCCACGAACCGCTATTTCGTCGACTTCTAATCGATAAGGTAAATACGAGGTAACCCCAATTCCATTTTCTGCTACATCCACGGAATGTCTTCTACATGTATCGCAATAATTTTCAAATCAACAAATTTCTATAGACATATCCATTTTCATTCATTTTACATGGAACATCGAAATAAGCATCAAACCATAGATACGTAATGGTAATGGTTATCGACCGAAGGGAACGCATTGAAACTTACTACTTAGCGTTCAGATTTACCCTTTTCAATCGTTTGATTCTTTTAAAATACTTTCATGCAGAATGGAGATTTTGTACCCTTTTTGTAAGAGCTTTTTGTTATCAAGAAAAGAATTAGCAGTGTTCCTGTTAATGGAAAATATAAGCTCACAACACATACAAGAACACGTTTTCTTTTGAGAACATTCCTGTAAGTACTCCATAATTTTAAGTAAGCTTACATATTGTTTGGAGCAAATGATTACACGCAAATACAAAATTCACACAGAAACATTTGTATTTAGTGATAGAGAATAGAAATAAAATTATCCAAATATTACAGACCGTTTATTAAAATCTAATTTAATAACAGGAACGGTTATGGACAACTTTAATGTAATGCTTTTCAGTAAGATCTGCCATCATTCGTCTTTAATTTTGACCTGCATGATTCCTGAAATAAATTCCCGATTAGAGTAAATATGTGGAATGGTACTAAATGCTTTAACTTCCCCTTTTTTCAAAGTCTCACCAAGCAAATTGTCGTCATCTCTTCCTAAATGTCTTTAGCCAGTTATTTCAGTCAGTAAATGATCGATTCTTCTGCCCCTATATTGCTGAGGGCCGGATCATAGACTGGCCAGTTCTAATGATGATATGTACACCTCAATGGGACGAAACAATTTCTCAGCATTCCAAAAATATTTTGAAAAATAAATAAAAACGTAAATAACTGACGCAAATAAAATCAATAAAACAAAACAACCTGTGAATGTTTAAGTAACTTGTATTAGAACTTGCTCCTTCTATTTACAGCCTTCCGGGTTCACGTCTAATCGACAAGACGAATACCCAGCGAAGAAGTAAACCTAACTTCAAGTTACAATCCACATGCAGTAAAAATTTTCCGTATAAAATATATTAAAAGAAAAAAAACATAACAGTTGTATAAGTAACAAAAAAATAATACTATCATCAAAAACATATATGTCATCTCAGGGCAATAAAATTTCAAACCACATCTTGCAGAAAGTAGAACGTTAAAACTGGTATGATGTCGATTGTCACTCAACAACACAAAGAACAAGTTAGGTTACAAATGGAACTAACTTCTCCAAAAATAAATCAATAAATCAGTTAAAAAAAGAACACTCTTGATTAGAGTACCTTGAATTTTTTAATTCTTCTGTTATAATTGTTATCTGATTGTCTCTTGAAACGATTTTTTTTCTTTGATAAATTTGTAAACAACCAGTTTGGGGCATTTATCCATTAAAAGTTGGTGTACATTATGATCTGGACAGAAATTGAAAGATTTTAAATGTTCTGCAGAATGAATTTTGAAATTTGTCTCCAACATATTCATATGTCCATAGTTCTCAAGGTAGTTGTATAAATGGATGTGAATATCCTCAACCAGCTTGGTCAGCAGAGGACTTGCATATGTGAGACGTTTGTCTTTATCTTTATTCTTTAGTGTTCTGGTTCCGAAACATTCGAGAAAAAAATAGATTTGCACTAAGAGCAATCTGGGATATCCATTTTTTTAAGAAGATACCCTGCTACATATGCGGCTGCAAAGTTCTCCTCCTCAATAGCAGATTCATCAAGATCACTATTAATGTTACATACATTTGCTTCATTGACATCTGTTTCAAGTAGACACTTTGTCTTTAAAATTGCCGACTGCCTAACAGAAATCATCTTCACAATTGCTACTCCTAGTTAAAGGAGCACCAAAGCTATTGATCACTATTGTCTTCAAGGCTCCGATGAATAAGTGGCAGGTAGGCTTGCTGTTACTAACGCCATGTTGCCTAATTTGACAAAACAAATTTTCTACCGGATCCTGATTTAAATTCCTCAAAGAAAAATATGTCGATCCTTTTGCTTTTAGAATTTTCCACAAGAACATAATTGCTCTGATGGTGATTTGCCTACCATCGACAAACTTGAAGTTGTGACACTCAACGCCACTTTCTAAATCAATTGTCTTCCAGTTTCTAATTTTTGGCAAAAGCTTTTCTCAAAATTTAATGTGAGGAGAACTTTCTGACGATACACATGTATATTTTTTACCACCTGTGGAAAATAATGAGCAACTATTCATTGAATCAAATAACTTATCCATAATATGAATAAATTCGGCAGTCAAAAGTGCTTCAGCAGGTAAATCACCCTGGACCGCGACGGTTTCAATAGAAGCAGCAACTGACTGATCTAGCTGCTGGGCAGCCACTTTTACCTTCATTCTAGTAAAAGAATCTCTAAAATTAAAATGGCTTTGCGTCAATTTTGGTGACTGCTTATATGTCCTGTTCTGTTGATCCAAATTAATTGCTTTCTCGATATGCTCGAATTTTGCGTTTGTGTTTTGGTCTAACTCGATGGTATTGCGCAACAACCAGTTGCGAGTATTTTTTAATAAGTGAGGAACGTCAAAAATTGTGCATATTGGCTGACCATCAACAACAAAGTGAAAAGGATTAGATCGCTCTCGATTTTCAGAGCAAAGAGCTTTAATAGCAGCCCTGTTTGTTGCACCCTGATCACAAACGGTGGCTACTACATTTAGCCCAATCCCTTGAAACTGTCTGATGATGTTCACAATAATCTTTTTTAAGGATAAAGTTCTAATTGTATCCTTAACGAAATAAAAAGCGACAACTTGTTTGTAGCTCTTCCTTATTCCCCTTATCATGAAAACCAGAACATGGTTAGCGAAACTTTTCGTTCTTTCATACCCTAATTCTTTTCAAGATTGTATTGATAAAACAGACCTTTACTAAGACTAATTTCATGAAATATTAGGGTACAACAACGATCAAGTTCTTCAAAATGTTCAGTTTGTATTCTTAAGTTCTGTAACGCTGACCTTATAGTACTACATTCAGATGAAATTGAGGACAGAAGTGATTTTAAGTTTCTTGTAGATGGTAACTGAAAAAAATGACTGAGATACTTATATAAACGAGGACTGCGTTTGTAGACTGATAAAGAAAAAACTTTATCATTGATAATCCTCCTACGACCATTGGGGGCCCTGTTGACATTGCGAAGGTGAGAATTAATAAAGTCCTTCGTAATATCATTTAGGTGCTCCTCGATAAATTCGAACCCACCCTCGTTGTACAAAGTTTTGGGTGTTTGATTAGCTGCCCTCCCATTTTTCAATACGGTTTGCAGTTTACTGGTGTTTTGTTGTATTTGTATGAATATGATACATTTTTGTTCACGATTTGTTAATTCTGACATATTCAAATTTAGCTGTTTCAGAAAAAAATTTCAAAAATGAAAATTTATCAGTGTTATCGGGATGTGCAGACTCACGTTCTGGATTTAAATCAAGATTAGAGTTATTAGAATCACTTACAATAGGAATGTTCACCTCTGAAGAAGTGGACTGGGTATCATGATAAACATTACTATTATTTATATCCCTGATACAATGATCAATAGATTTTGGTACTGCTGAAGGCAATAAAGTTATTTTTAAATTGGGATCGGCATAATCCGACGTAACAAAATGTTCTTCACGAATGTAATAATTTCTAGTCTTTCTCTATGAGAAAGTTGAGATTTCCATCTCAACATAAGTTCTTAGGATATATACAAATGTCATAGTTTCCATCTGCTACCTCAGCGTCAACCCCAAAATCGACATCCGTAAACAGCACTAAATTATTCACCTTTGGCTAAACTAACGGTTTGATTGTTTCTCCCTGCACTCTCAGTGTTATCCTGTCAGCAGTTGCAATCCTTATAATTTGGGCGTATGTAGCTACTACCCCTTGTGGGATGCCATACATAGTATGCCACGGAATGAAGTTGTGGCCACGCCCATTAGAATCACTATTGACAAACTGGCGGTACTGTGCCCAGGAACATATGGAACATGTGGTGTTTGAGCTGTGAGTCCGCACAAAGACCATAGGCTGAAAATACGCGCCAGATCATAGTCTATACATACAACTAGTCGAGTCACTCCTTTGATCTCCTCGAAAAACAGGCATTTTTTGCTACCTATCATAAATCGTTTTATAGTCCCCGTAAAGGATCCGAAACTGCAATGTACGGGGGTAAAGCGACTGTGAAATCGATAATTTCATTAAACCGTTGACATACGGGAGGCGGACGAATTTTAAAGATATTCCAAGATTCAGACTAGTTGAAATTTTGTTGGCGCAAGACTATTTACAAACGTATAGGGCCGAAGTACACCATAAACAATTGTAATCAGGAATTTATCAGTACTTCTTGAAGTAGTTGCCGTTTGCTAATTGTTAATGATAAGGATTCAAATCAGTCGTAGGACTTGAAAAAGGTTCGTGTATTAGGTACACCCTAAATAGACAAAGTACTTAGAGATACATATATTTCATTGCTAAGAGAACACATAACAGCAACCAACATATAAGTACATACATAATGACCGCATTAGGTATAAATATAATGAAGTAAAAGTTTATTGTGTATTTACTAGTACTTCAGTTTTTACATATTTTTTAATACATTTAATTTAGGGTTTTCCTTATTATTTTTTGTTGCTTTATTTCTCTATTCGTAAACTTCAATGTATAGTATATTCTTACTCTTGTGTATAAAGAAATAAAATAAATAGTTATGAGGAAAATTGGGACATGGGTGTGAAAATTTAACATTTTTAAAGAGATTTAGCAATGCCATCCCTACGCCCTCATTTATACAGAGGTCGTTGAATTTGGATGTAAAAATTTCTTCCAGTGCTACTAAATAATTTATAAAATCAATTGGAGGGACGTTTAAACATCCAAATATCCCACCATGACTGCCTTTATAATTCTTTAGCTCGCAAAATTTGGTATTTCTATCGGATTTGTTATTGTTGTAATTGACACAAATGTCACATGAGTGCTTTAAAATACACTTACGTAAAAAGTATCCACCGACATATACAAGTGCGTTACCTCCTACACTTTGTAAATTTTGATAGTCTGAAGTTTCAATGGCTAAAACTGATTTTTGTTTTTTTGATGACGATTTATGGTGCCACAAAAAATACTTTCTCCATTAAATTTTGCGTTATGGCGAGTAAAATGTCACTAGCATCCTCTATACAATTGCTACCCTCCGTTTCTTCAAAATATTTCAAGGAAAATAATTTTTTGAATGCCCTTTGAAATTGAATTGCAGTAGGATTTCTGGCGTTACCAGAAGCGTTTCGAATTTTACTAAAAAAATTTTCAATGCAGTCTTGATTCAAATGCCTAGTAAGTAAAAATTTATAATTTTTTGCCTGTAATGTTGTCCATAATTGTCTAATTGAAGAGATAGTTAGCCTCCACCCGTAAATGAACCGAAATTTTTTGGTTACATCTATTCCGGTATCATCTACAATTTTTAAATTGGAAAAAAGTGTCCATTTTATCTAAAAAATCAATTTGTTTTTCGGTTGTCTTAAATTCTTGGTAATTATCTAAATTGTTTGAATTGAATATATCAAATAAATGATTAATATTTTCGATAAAGTTGGCAGTTGTTTCAGCATGCGGTGACAATTTTCCAAATTCAATATATGTATTCATAGCGACAGCAACGGAGCGGCTAAATACCTGTGAAGCTAATTTCACCTACATTTTTTTAAAATTATTAGGATTTATGTGCTCATCAGTAAGCCTTGGTGCCGAACGGTATTGTTTTGTTTTATCTCAATTATACGTTTGTTCTAAAAAAGATTTATGTGTAACATCACCGTCGATATACAAGTTACAAGAAAAAAAAATGTTTCTAGTTGATTTCAGCAAATGAGGCACGTCGAATATATAATAAATTATAAAAGGTTGGAAGGAAAAAGGTTGGACCTTGGTCGGATGTAACTGCGAGGACATTTAAACCGATGTTTTTAAGTCGTCTTATTGCTTCTTCAATTATGATTTTTAAATCTGACGCGTTTGTTGAATTTTTTACAAAACGAAAGCAACTGATTGTTTCCATTGAAAGGAAATTCCTCTTGCCATAACTACCAAAGCACTAGTAGCGATGTCAGTCGATCTTTTTGAATATATATCTTCAAAGCCAATTATGACATCTCTGTGGATATTGTCACGAGCCCTGAGTCACGGCTGCGTGAGGTAAGGGGTTGGTAAGCTACGGGGGTAGAGCTTGCTATTGACGAAAACAGGTTAAAACAAAACAGAGAAAAAGGCTTTATTCTCCACAAACGGGGAATCTAAAAATGAGTCAGGTCGGTACAAAAACAAAACAAGAAGATGGGGGGCACAGCGAATCCCAAACGGCTGGAGCGTGAGAATGAGGAAGGTAACTTACAGGATTGCCTGTCGTCCGGACTTTCGGGTTTCCATAACGGAGGGCCTCTTGACAGGGGGGTTGGAAGGCTCTTCTTCGGGCGTCCGGCTGGGGTTCTGGAGACTTCGACGATCCACCACAGTCTCCGCTCGGGGCTCTTTCTACTCTCTTCTTCGACCGGCCGTCCGGCTGGTCCCTTCAGGGACGGCCCTCTTCCGGGCGGCCCCTTGGACAGCACTTGTCCAAGCTCGTACGTCGGGACCTCACTGGTCCCCTCAACTATCTTGTGCCTTCTATTTATGTTCGGTTTTTGTTTTGCTTATACTTTGTTTTGTTAAACACTCTCGCTTTCATTTTTCGTTCTTCACACGAACTGACCGTGGCCTCCGGCCGTGTCCTAATTCCTTGTTTTTTTATTTGTGGTCGTCAAAGTCTCGTGTTCGTGACAATATTATAAAATAAATTAGATTTAATTGACACAACAATAATAATTATTAGTCATCAGACTACAGAGATAATAATATAATAATACACTTATTGTTCTCGAAACGATAAAGTTGTCGCACCGTGTACAACCTTACGCGAAGTCACCGTGTACAAAATGACCACAAGCTTCTCTTGCTCGGCAAGTAATCCGCACGGGTGAGGGAGTTGAGATGACAAGAGGTGATGGTTTTCGGCAATTCGGAGAGTGACTACACTTATAACTGTATAAACTATGGTCAGATGATCTGTCTCTTCTTCACCTCTTTATTGTCCTTAGCTCTCTATCTGTATAAGACTTCTTAATCTCTTCGAATTCAAGTTATCTCCCTATGCTTTCTCTAAAATTTCTTCAAAGATACTTCTGTCACCAACGATTAAAACGCAAAAATCAACTCCAGATACTAAATCACACTCAATTTCCACCATTTCTTCAACGCCTACACTTTGATATTTATACGCTTTCCCAACTACAGTGATTTCTTTACTCTCTACTGAAGAAGGTAAATTATCATCACTTTTACTCATATAATCATGAACCACACACAATATTACAGTAAGTTATAAGTTCTAACTCGTGAAACTTATTTTTAAAAACTAACTACACTTTTATTTACACTACTTCAACGTGAAATTTACGAATACGTAATACTTATAGCAATACAAACTGAGCAAGACTCATACGTATGATACGATAAGTTGACCAAGACTAATTCGTCTGTTGCAATAGACTGACCAAGACTGGCTATGCGCTTTACAATACCTATATTTATATGCTTTTACAATTGTTTAGGTAAGCAATTCCTATCTACCACAAGGGTCCATTGTTATACTATAAGGGTCCATTGTTATGGGCTGACATAACTTGTACAAAAATGCTTCATATCTACAAACGCTCCTTCGACACGAAGCACAACTCTTGACCATTTTCGACCTTTACACACTCGTACTTCATTTAACCTCCGAACTCGACTGCTAACGCTATATCGATAACTTTTTCCATGCCCAGTATTACAATACATATCTAATTCCCGCGTTATAAGACTAACACTATGATCCAACGCTTTCGTATGAACTCTCTTCCAAATATCATAACCCCTAACACCTGCACAACTGCTAAATATATGAAAGTTATATGAAACTTCTTTGGTCTATAACCAGGATTTAGAACTGCCGAGAAATATTTATTTGTGCAAGATGGAAATTTACACGAGTAAGATCGCTTCCGTAGTGACATGTTTACAGATACTAATTATGGTACTACTAATTATATTTATAATACAAACTATAGCTAATAAGGAAATCAAAGTAAAATCCGTTTTTCCAGTCCAATCCAATCCAATTTTCCAGAGGGAAGCACCTCAAGTTGCTCCTTAAAATAATTCCAATCTTACCACAAGTATTACCTTCCAAAATTTTTTAAAACCGGTGTTATCACACCATTGATACACTAATTAACGTCAAATATTGCAACAAGCCTCGTGGTAGCTGTTAATGAACAGTGAAATCATAAATTGTTCCATGGCTCCATTTAAGATATCATTTATGTTATTATCGTTCACGTTCCCACGTATATAAGACACTTTTACGAATCGTTTGACGTAGTATGGCTCTCGATGCAGTTTCGATGACAAAATTATAAACATTTTAACGAGCGAAACATTAGCGATTATATATATATATATATATATATATATATATATATATGATAGTATGATATATATATATATATATATGATAGTATGATATATATATATATATATGATAGTATGTAGTATGATAGTATGATATATATATATATATATATATATATATATATATATATATATATATATATATATATATATATATATATATATATATATACATATATACGGTATGTTGTGGAGCCCGAATTACATACGGATGATACGTTGATTAGCCCAAAAATACGTTGTTTAGCCCATCGCCGGGCTCAACAACGATTTCGGTGTATTTCGTTATTAAACGTTAGGTGGTATGTTGGTTGCACATCCTGCAAATTTTCAGCCGGGCGTACCAAGGACATATGTAGTCATTTTTTTATACAGAATAGTTCGCCGTTCGTCCTATAGGGAGCGCTATTCGTATATGTATATTCCGTATACAGAGTTAGGTTGTTAATAAGCCCCGCAAGTTTGCGACTTACTAGACCGACAAAATTTAAAGTTATTTACTGCACGTGTTTTATTCTTAGAAAGTTAGTGGTGATTGCATTTATTACCAATTCAATGATTACCATTTTAGTGGTTCCAGTTCGAATTTATCTAAGTATTGTTTTTACTTGTTTTATTTGTGTTTTTGACACAAGTGAAAAATTTATATTAATTCATTGTTGAAGAATTAAACGCTCAAAACTTTTTATCAATTTAATAGGCACTTTTTGTTTCAAATTGCGTAAATAATGGCAATTTTACAAAATCTTCAGAGAGGGAGAAGGGAAAAGAAAAGTTACGAAATTATTTTAAGGGCACCGGGAAGAAAAACTAATTCATATCTGTTATAAGTACTTTATTAAATATTTTTTTTATACTTTTTATACTTTTATTACTTTTTATATACTTTTTAAATGTTCAAAATATGATATTACAAGTCAACTCATAGTTACACTTAGCATGAATAGCCATATTAGAGACGCTCAATAGATATCCTGATATGTGAACTTTTACGATCCATTGGAAATCCAACGGCCAAATTTGGACGTCCGTTGGACATAACCTCTGCACATAAATGGACATTTAATGAACCACCACCGCACGTTCATCTGATATATGAGCGAAGTTACCTATTTGTAACAATTAAAAACAAATGCCTTAATTTTAATCCAATTCTTATCCTTAAAAGCAGACCCATTAAGGCTTCTAAACTTCTCCACTTCATTTTTTCTTGGGGCTCGTTTCTCTTTTATATGTCCTTTAAAATAAGTTTTCATTAGTTTCTTTTGCTCCTCTGTCCACCTTAATCGTGTAATAGTTTTTTTAGCATCTGTCGTCAATCTGTTGTTAATACCTTAAAGCAGATTATATTAGCTTTACACATTAGTTCATAAAAATTATGTAGGTACCAGCAAATAAATCTACTTTTAATCAAATAGAAAACCATCAAATAGAAAAGTATTAGGTTTTTCTTACTATATTCTTGATATTTAAAACGTGGTTGTAAAAAATTGATTCAATTTCCATACTTGGAACTTTTAGTAAAAAATAAAATAGTTTCAGTACGAGTTCAATTCCTTCTTTCTTTTTTGAAAATCGATTTGTTCGAAATTAATTTAGTTAATTGAAATTTAATCTAAGAAACATAAGTTTCGATTACTCCCAAGAAGTCGTTGTCGAACGAAAATATGTATTTAATAATCTTCAATTATTTTTAAGTTTAATGATTTAATACTAAATTAAAGAGTATAGTAGTCTATAAGTGTAAAAAATAAGCTTGGAAGTTGTAAAAACTGCTTAGGAGTAATAAGTAGTATGATTTTTTGTTATTACAACAATATTCACTAAATACATTTAAATATTACTATCGTATGAAATATATTTGTAGTGCAAGTTATGTAAACTGCAAAGCTTAAACAATTTTAGTAATAGTTTACGACATATTACCTGTATCGTTAAAAACTTTTACTTCACCAGCTAACGAATTTTCTTCAATTGATGTGAAATTATTCTCGTCTTCAGAAACGAGGTTTTTATTAATTTCTTCTGAATCTGAATCTTGCTCTAAATCGGATAAGCTTATCTGATTCAATGTTTTTCCTTTGTATAGTGCAGCCTTTCCACTATTTATTGCCATCAACACTTTAGATACTTTAGCAGTCTGATACACATCTGTAGGAAGTCTAAAATATTGAATATTAATAATGAAGAAATATTCCACCTTTTTCAAATATTTATTGAACTGGACATTTATTAAACGGTAATAATAGCAGGTATTTACAAATTTGCTTTTTACTTGTTTCTAATAACTTGTTAAGCGATGAAAGTTTTTATAATAATGTGGACAATTAATTAATTTTTGTTTTAAAATTTTTAACTTCATTATTCAAAACTATGTTGATTATTCAAACACTTGCTTTTAGCTCTGAACGTAAGTAATTTCCACCGTAAGTGTAAATTTCACGACCGAACATTTCCAGAGAAAATAAATAATGAATATTTTTCTTAAACTCTTACAAAATATTTATATCTGATTGTTTGAATCATTTGAAGGGTTTAAACTTTTTCAGACGAAGCAATACTTAAAATTTCTCATTAAGGTAGTAAAAATTGAAAAAAAAAATAGAAACTACTTATGTCTAACATATGTAGCCCTTACCTGTAATACGTCTCATGCGTTTGTTTGGTATGACCCATAAATTTGGCAAACTGTTCCATTTCATTTTCAGTCATATTCAATACTTGTAGGACAGTGGCAATTTGCTTACGTAATCTTGTTGAAGTAAATAAATTTTTATCTCTAACACCAGATTCCTTTGCCAACTTCTTTAATGTATGATATCCACTTATCCATCCATTGTTAGTGCTTGGGTTTGCGAACAAATATTCATTGGTTACGGGGACGCATAAATTTCTACTATTAATTAATAATTCAATGTAATTTTGAACATCTTTCGCAAATAAAATAGGCACTGGTTTACTTCCCTTTCCTTCCGTGACAACCCTTTTAAATGAACTCGTCAATGCCCTTTCTGTATCTGACAATGTTTCGAAAAATTCTTGTTGTCGACTTTGTGGCATACTTCTGTTATATGTTGCTAATTTTAAATATTGAATTTCTCCAATTCTTTTTCTATTTAATAGCAAAGTTGTTGCTAAAACACATTCTGATAGTCTTCGGTGTGACTTTTGTATTTGACGGTTTTCTTGTAATAATTTCGAGGCCTTCATACTTTCTTCAAATAAATATTTTTGGAATTTCACAACGTCTTCTGTCAGTGGTAGTAATTTCGTTTTCTCATTTCTCTGTTCATTTAGATTTTTTAATGCTAAACTAGAAATCTCCGAATTCCAGTGATTTTCTATCAGCTGTTTTAATCGTTTTATGTCTTTCAATGCTACTTCGGGATTGGGACATGGAAATAAGGGACTTTTTTTAATGATCATTTTCGAGGCAACATCGCAAACTTGTTTAAGGGTGGTCCCCATATGTAGTGCTAAACTACTCGCCTTGAAAGTACGATTTTCAGCATCATATCCACTAATAATTTTTGTACTTATAACAAAATTATCAAAAAAATTTGGTTTAAGAACATCGAACAAACATTGAAGACCTGTAGTGTTTTTAAGGCTAATCAAAAGACGAGCCAACTCTCTCATTTTATTTGAAATAACATTTCGTATTTGTATCCTTTTATGTCTTTTTAGTAAACTTTCAGCGTAACTGCAAATTAACCTGTCTCCCATTGCAGTTTTGGAAACCAGATCGTTTCGCATAATTGGAAAAACTTCATTTGTTAAACGTAAAGTAGAATAAAAATCATTATGACTGCCAGAGCACACAGAAAATATTTGAGCTGTCGTTAAGTGTTGTTCTCGGTGATTAGTGGTGTTGGAACTTTTTCGTAAGGCACATTGATTTCGATGCCGCCTTAAATACCCTCTCGAAAAGTACCCCAAACAATCCTTACAAACGATATATTTTTCCTTCAAATTCTCTGGTCCATTTCCGTAATCATCAAAAATGTGACGTGATTTTGGTCTTCGGATTGGGCGAATAATGTTCGTACGAGAAGTAGCCATAAAATTCCCTTGCCGACGAATGACATGTAATAGTTGTTTTCGCTTTGGATCCTTTGGAGACATAGATAAATATTCTTTGACTACACCTTCTTCTTGATGTTTTCTAGTCAGATGGCGTGGGAAATGTGTTACTTCTTGAAAACAATAAGGACACGAACTTTTTTTAGTCCATGCCCTCGAATTTGCAAAATTTTCTATGCTAAATGGATTAGAAGATGTCTGCAAAAATCTTCCAAATGATATGATTGTACTATCTCCATCAGTTTTTGTATTAACGCCTATAATACAAGAATATATTTATTGATCAAAAACGTTTGGGGGAACGGATCAATATTTTGACATCTTCACAATACAGGTTTTCTAGGCAGTTTTAGTTGGTTTTCATGATGACGAATAAAATGACATACAATGGGCACAAAAGTCGTTTTACAAATTGTTATAAACAAAACTTTAAAATCAAAGCATTTTTTTATCTCAAAAACTTTCACTCTATGTTATAGTTCACATGGGTAAAATTGTTGCAAGTTAGTTAACTCTCAAGATGAATTTTAGGTTTCCAAAATCAGTTCAGGAATTTTAAAGTCAAGTCAAAATCAAATCAGTTTCAAGTCAAAAGTCAAGAAATTTCTATTGTAAAATACTAATTTTGTACCAAAATTTATAAAAAATAATAACTTCATTCAGGACTAAATTGAAATGTATATATGTACTCTAATTGCATAGCTAACAAATTTTTTTGAAACAAAAAAATTAATGTCGAGTAAAAAATTGACGAGAAATAGTAAATAAACCATTAAATTGCTGTTTTTGTCCAACCAAATATTAAAGTGTTAGTGGTCTAGAATAATTTTACAGTAATCATTTATCAATCACAAAACTGAAAATAATCGGAAAGACTATTCGAAATGTTATTGTAATTGTAAATTTTGGAAGGCGAATTTTTGCAAAAAAATTTTTTTCAAGTAATACCAAATTTTAATTCGAGTCGAACGTTTCCTATATTAAAAAAGTACTTATTACAATACAATATTGTTTTAAAACATCTGCTTCTACAAATTTATTACGATTTTATTTGATAATGTTAATGAATTCATTCAGTACCATTTGGCACATGCAAGTTTAAACTTTTTATTCGTTCACAAGTTTACGGATTAAACAATTTACGAAACTTGTAAACAAAGAATACACCGAGCGTAATGTATAATTCTCGAACTGTAAACGAACGCATCAATCTTCCCAAAAATATCAGGTATAGCATTCAGATACTTCTATATTCCGCGCTAGGGATATCTATTACTACAGATCTAAGAAATTTTTCCCAGTTAACAAGTGAATGGGTAAATTTTGAACTTGCGAATTGCGTTAATTTTATTCATTAGTAGTAAGCAATAAAGACATTCCCAATACTTTTTGAAAGATTTTCTCACAAAGAAATGTAGACAAAAATTTTTGTAAAACAGATGAAACCGTTCGCTAAAGTTTAAATTTGGTATTTAGAAAAAAAAGCATTTTTCGCAAAAATTCTCATTAGGAAATTTAAAATATGTTAACAATTTTCTACTGTTTGTTGCAACAATTCAGGTTTATAATAAATAAGCAATGGTACTCGGTTGTCACTTTTTTAATCTTTTAAAACTTGTTTTATAACCACCTAAACATTACCAATTGATTTAAAAAAAGCACCTCTGTTGTATATTTACTATTACTGAATCATCTTTCATTGGAAATTAAAAATTTCTTCGTTGTTTTTAATAGAATTTTATCAGTACTACAAATATAGTATGTGTGTGTCATTTCATTTATTCCTTACGAACGATATGAATGTTAATTTAACATTAATTTTGAACAATATACTTCGGAAAATTTTAAATTTGTCTTGACAGTTAATAAAGTTTCTACAACAATAACCTTGAAGGTATATTGTAGAACGTATAGTTTTCAAGATATAGAAAAGTATTGTTTATAACGATTTACAAATGATATTTTACGCACTCTATGGAATTCGTACAATATTACAAAAAATAACTTCAATAGCTGAGAAAATTTGTTTTGTAATAAGTCACTAAATTGGCGACCGCTGTTGGAGTACCATCGAAAGATATATCGCAGAATTTACCTACCTTCAGTGGTTTCTTCTACACAATTTTTCGTCGTCTCTTGATTAGGTAATGATGATGTAGTATTGGTACTACCTTCGTCAATATCTACATCATTTTCTTCTGACTGACTATCCGTATCAGGTATATATTCACTTCCAGAGGATTCAGAGAATTCATCGGAATAATCATTTGGAGAATCGTCACGTTTGTTTTCTTTCAGCGGATTCTCGAATTCAGCTTGCGCAGACGGATTCGCTTCGGTTTTTTGTTCAATATATGATTTTTCTCTAAAGATGCAAATGTTAAAAATTAATGAACAGTCTACATTATTCAAATACGAAGAATTGATGCAAATATTGTTATTAATTTTTAATTACTTAAGAGAATACTAACCTGTCAACCTGTCCGACATTTTTGTAAGTATCTTCGTTTCTTAAAAAACCTTCAATTTTTGTGTTCAATATTATATTTACTTTTTTTTGATAAATGTCCTTAAAATATGTCAAAGCCTTAATTTGCTCTTCAGATGTTGAACCTTTTGTAGATTCATATAATGGAAGGTTTAGTAGATATTCATTATCAGTTTTTGCCAACAATACCATTCTTTTTCCCCGAGTGCCCATGGTAGTTAAAGTAGCAATTCTGCAGAAATATTTAAGACTCATTTTCCAGGTAACAAAACCATTTCACTTTTAATTTAATACGTAAAAAATAATTTACAGCCAGTGAAATCTGGATATTCGACCGTTTTAATAATTCCAAATAGATATTTTCTTAGACCCAGCTAACCTCACGTGAAGTACATTTAATAATTCGAATTTTTAACTATATTTTGGTTACACGAATTTTGTATACATTGAATTCATTTTCGATTTCTTGGCAGTTTAAATTATCGAGATTTCACTTCTTGTTTGTAGTATTATTTAGTTCATTCGTCGAATAGACTCACCGTTTTTAAATCACAACACTAGGTACACCACAACAGATAACTAACACTTATAACCCGCGATCAAGTTTGAAAGTAAATTTGCCTGGCGTTTTGCAAAACACGACTACGCGATCCTCGGGGGTTCACCGAGGAAACTACGTCGAGAGCGAAGGTCAGTGGCGAGGAGCGTCGGCCCACGCCTTTCTTCGGTTGTGTTATCACAAGAACCGCTGATATTGAAACACCCCTTTTAAAAATACTTTCAATAATGATTATTGTATCACCTTGCAAATTTCTACCTAGATTGTGTAATATTTCACTTTAAAAGAATAATATTTTTTTCCACCAAGAACACTATATGTACAATGTTTATTTGCTGATGTAAGTAAAGGACCGCCAAGCAGGCGATTAACGGGGCTCAATTTCAAAGAATTGCTTTTAAGTCGATAAAAGGTAATTTTATGAATGCCGATAGACAAGATGAATGTAAATACATCGCATTTTCTCTTTCTGTAATTTGTGGCACTTTATTCTTTACGTCTTCCCTAGTCATTCTGTGATTAATTTATATCAGTTATTGTTTGTTCAAATAAAAATTATGTGAAAAAGGTACATCCTGTAAACACAAAACTATCAAATACATTGAAAAAATTAACGAAGGGGTTCTACTTTTGTAAGTAGTGGAATAAGAGTAGAGTATGGTTTTAATGTGTTTTACATTTATTTTTATTTCAAATTGTTTGGAAGAAAAGCGGTACCAGGATATTTTACAGACAAACAATGTTTCCTTCTATTGATGAACTGATTGATAACTGAGGAATAAGACTGATTAAGTAATTTTCAATTTTTGTGTTTCTACTTTTAAATTTATATTTGTGTGTAATGAATTTGCGTTGACATTTTGGCATTTTATATTACTGCTCAAAAAACACTGAAATTGCCCCCTCCCATGGTTGGAGTTATTAATTCTAAATGAATTGATAAATATCTACATAAAGTATTTTGGATTAGGATTTGAAAATTTTTGGAATATCCTGTTATGAAACCTTTACCTCGTAAAAGCAGGCAATTCAGAAGCTCTACACTTGAAAAGGCACCCGTTTTCCAAAAGATGGAATCATCGAAAAATGTAATTAATTGAGTTTTCGCTGTGATGCGGCATGTTTAACGTTATCAATGCCAAATCACACAACCAGCCTGAAGAGCAATGAAAATACATTTAAACAAATTATTTATAATTATGCATTATAAATTCTCATATACATTTTCTCATTAAAAAAGCTGTACATTTTCCTGTATATATTATTACACAGGAAAATTGAAAGATTATGATTGATGCTAATAAAAGTGTAGAATCCCGTAATTTTTGTAGACATATTAGACATAAATTTAGATCAAGAAAATATTGAAATAAACAAAAAAATTTGTATAGAAACTACAAAAATTGTACTGACGGCTAAAGTTTTGCTAAGCAAGTTTTGTTTCATGCCCATATTCTTCATTGTATTTTGTAAAAGGCGTGAGTCCCCGCTAAATATGCCGGTATACGCTTTAAAAGAAGTCGGTAAAATTTACTGAAAAGGATTCTAAAAATAGATTTTTGTTTATGTTAGGCAAAGTGTGCACAGGCAAAAAACCGGGCTCCACAGCGAACAGAACGTATCAAATCATCTGTATATCAATAGGCTCAATAAGGTATGGCAAATATCGTTAGGGCTAAATATAGACCTACAAATATATAAACTATTGAAAACTAACCAAAATTTTCCCCTCTATGGTAAATCCAATTAAGTTGATACAAATAATGATAACATGATTGTATATACACCGCTATTAACTTTAAAAAGGGTGGGTGGTACAACGCCCCAATAATATCTCGGGCTCTATAACGCACCATCTATAAGTATATATATATATATATATATATATATATATATATATATATATATATATATATATATATATACTATATATATATATAGTCAACCTCGCCTTCAACGAACTCGGTTAGAACGAATAATCGGATTAAACGAACCTATTGTCAGGTAAAAACTGACCTGCATTTGAAGTAATGGTTATCAATTACGCTTGTAACGGACCCTCGGATTATACGAACCAAAATTTGCATTAAGTTCGTTGCATATGAAAACAAATTAAAATCTAATAAGGGTTTTCCAAATTGTTTTGGCTTAAAATGTTATCAGCTGTAAATTTTTATTGATGCTAATGGGTATTTAGGTAAATAATTCTCCAAAAATTTTGGACTTAAATCTATTTAAGAAGAGTTTCTCTACAATATTATTCAGTTTCTTTTGAACATTTAACGATGGCTGATTCGGTAAATAAAAAACGGCGATTAGCGTTAACTATCGAAGACAAATTTAAAATTGTGAGTGAAATTCAGTCCGGGCGTAAACAAACAGACGTTTGCAAAGAACGTAACTTATCAAAGTCGACGGTGGGAACAATTTGGCATAATCGAGAAACAATAATTATTGCTTTTCAAGAAGCAAATCAAAAAGTGTAAACGCATTAAAGAAAGTGCTCATGATGAGGTCGACCAAGCTTTGCTGAAGTGGTTCACTCAGCAAAGAAAAAACGGAATATCGTTAAATGGTCCAATTATGCAGACAAAAGCAGAGGAATTTGGAAAAAAGTTGGAAAATAACGATGATTTCAAATGCAGTGCTGCCTGGATTGACCGTTTTAAAAAACGGCATAACATATGCAGCGGAAGAATTTTTGGAGAGTCTGGTGCAGTAAATCAACAAACTGTAGACGACTGGGTTAAAAACCAGTGGCCAGAAGGAATCGTTACAGTTGAAGAACTTACTGACGATCAGATTCTCCAGGACATCAAAGAGCAAGGACAAAAGACAGATGAAATAGACGACGAAGAAGAACTTGAAGAAACACAACCAATAATATCTTTCAGGGAAGCCCAAGAAAAAGTACGTGATTTAGTTACTTTCTTACAGTCACGTGAAGATTCGCAAGAAACATTTAATTTGTGTTTGAATCTACAAACTTCAATTGACAAGATGGCATGGAAAAATGCTGACTCTGTTGTACAAAAAAAAATTAGTGATTATTTTAGTATGATCTAAGTACATATGTAATTAATTAATTGCCATTAAATATCTAGTTTAAGTTTGCGAAAATTTAGTAATTTACCTTTTGTGCATGTTTTAACCAATAAAATTTTCGGTTACAATTATTTCCTGTTTTTTTAAAATTTGATATATATGTACATACATATTTCTGTCCGCTTCTAACGAACTTCGGATTTAACGTACTATTTTCCAAGTCCCGCGTGGTTCGTTGTAAACGAGGTTGACTGTATATATATATATATATATATATATCCCTAGGGATTTCGATAACAATTAAAACCGTTCTTTGTTTTTTTTTTCTGGCGTTCCAGTGTCTCAAAATCGTGTACGCCGTGATTTTTTGAGGTTTTTTTTTTAAAAATTTCCACCGGTCAAAAGACAGCTGGGGAAAATCTAAAAAAATTTTTTTTCGTTGTAAGAGTATTATAGAATAAATGTGTAAAGTTTTATGAATGTATCTACTGTTTTTCACTTCAATTTTCCAAAATAGAAAAAAACAAAATTCAGGGATGTCACGTCCCCTTAATCTTTTACAGCGCTATTTCTTAATCTATCCCCCAATGTCATTTAACAACCTTTGCCGAATCGGCAAAGTGGTGACCTCTACGTGATCTGTTTGAAAAGGTGATTGGTGTCGAAAAATTTTTTTTCGCTTACAGGGAGTATGTAAACAAGACGTAGTGGCCACAACCTGCCTAGCACCCTTCATGACCACGCAACCGGATCTCTGGTATACACTCTTCGAGCTATTGCGAGGATTAAATCCGGTGCGATGAAGTATACTACGTAACCAGGGCATCAGATCCGCAGCTTATCCTCGAGGTGGAGGATATCATCATTAAGATGCCAACAAAGGACGCCTACGAGACCATCAAAACTGCACCCATCAAACGTCTCAGCGCCTCGCAAGAGGAAAAGAAGCTGACATGCGTCTGCTAGAAAAGGAGGAACTTGGTGACCGGAAACCGTCGCAATTCTTACATCTTCAAGGCCTGTCAGGACCGGGTGCACAACAGTCCATTGGTGCGGCCTCTGTGGATGGGCAGACTTCCACCGAGTGTCCAGGCGATACTAGCGGCTCACAAAAGCCTCCAGCTCGAAAACCTCGCGGAGTTAGCGGATTCCTCCGTGGAGCTGGAGACCTAGTGCTTTCGCCGCCGATCAGCTGACTACACAACTCCAGGCGGTCGTATCCTTCACGAAGGAGCAGCAGGCGATTAACAGCACGTCCAAGGTATGACGGAACTTCTTGGGAATCGAAGGACATATGCGGCAGACGACCCTCGCCCAACGACATCGTGCCGCATCTTCATAACGTACAGGTATACAAAAACACAATTTTTGATAGATACTCCAGAGAAGTCCACTCACCAACTCTCCGCCGCGAATGGTACTGCCTATGGTACAGTGTCCTTCACCGTAAATTTTGGACTGCGTCGCGATTTCTTATGGAGATTCGTCGTTGCCAATCCCAGGGTCTCCATGGTCCGTGGTCATGGCCAAGGTATCCAGGCCAATAATCGGTGTCGATTTTCTTTGGTCTTTAGTATGAAACACCAACCATCAAGATCGTCGTTGAAAGCAGTCCGTTCCACGAGATCCTAGCGAGGTTCCTGGAGATCACTCGACCCGACGGCGCTTCCAGAGAGGTTGCTCATAACACTCGCTACCATATAACCACAACTCCAGGTCCCCTCGTGTCAAGTAAACCACGACGTCTCCCACCGGATCGATTGAGGGCAGCCAAGAAAGAGGTACAAGCTATGCTCCAACTAGGTATCGTCCAAGAGTCCATGGTCGTCACCCTTACACCTTCGGTAAAAATTTTATAAACGTCCTCAGGTCGTCCTGATCAGGACCCGACGAAGCATCTGCGTTACAGTCCTTACAGGGTGCTTGACGGGCAATCCCGGCCGGGTCCTGGTCAGGTACAGAAAATAATTTCTAGTCTGGAATAACCTGGTTATCCATTTACTTGATGGTTTTGTAAATAGCTAGTCTAATCGTAAACCGGCCGTTTTCCTAGTATCAAGTTAAACCGTCGCAGTATTTACAAACTGTTATTTAAGCGTACTTAACATTACAAATGATTAAAGTAAATGTTCGAGCGGACAAAGGATTTTGTTTCGAAATAAATAACCAGTTTAATTAACAGTGTTTTAACAGTAGTTTAAGTCAATATCCTTTTACACCGATTAAAATGAACTGTTCCAAAGATTAAAAATGAATAATAACTGTTATTACTTGATAACTGTTATTAATAACTGATTAATAAACACTTAATGTAAATAAACACTTTAATAATTGAAATCCAAAAAAATCGACCAAATTACATTACTTCTCGTATACCTTATGCGATACAGTAAAAAGAAGAGTCAATGGGAAACCGCCATGTTGGTCTGCGTACCTCTTAAAAAATCCCACATTGAACCTGACACATAATAAAGAGCCGTTTTTGAAATTTTAATTTATTGAATCGTTTCCCTAAAAACTATTTACAGGTTCTGCTCATCTTTACCATATCCAGTCCGACCTAGCCACTTAACCGATTCATTACGATGACATTCACGTCCTGTACAAGTTTAAAAACGGTCTATTCGGCTGTATCCAATTCTCCTTGGACCATACGGTGTTCTTCGACTCTGCCACGTGGAAGGTGTACGCGTGCCTCGACTTCTTCGATTTGTTCGCTTCGCTGAAATGCACCACTTGACCATGGATCAAAACGCAGGAGCCTAAAGTAACAACCATAACAAATAATAGGAACGTCACAAGAAAATTCAAATGGAAAAGATGTTAACGACGTGATAGGAAATTCTTGACTGAAACTTTCAAAATTTATATAAGATGTCAGAAAAATAATAATATTAAATATTTTTTTATCTTATATATTGTCACGACCACGAGATTTCCACGATTATCAACAGATTCAATCGGATCACGGCTCAGGCCAAGGTGAAGGGATATAAACTTTGATACACATGCTGACAACTCAAGGTGAGAAATGTTTAGACAAATGGAATGCCTTATACCAACAAATGCGAAGAACACAAAACAAAATAAGACTATAAACAGAAAGAGGAAAGGCGAGAGGAGGACGGTGTGGTCCAGGACAGTGCTGGGGAAGAGAAAGTAGAGAGAGTGACCGGCCTAAAAAAGTGGTCGACGAAGGAGAACATACCGCCCGAAGATGCTCTCCGACCCGCCGCGCACTGTGGAAATCCGAAGGTCCGGACAACAGCCGTCTATTATGTAAGTCCCTTCTATCTATATACATACCCTTAGGATTCGCTGTGCCCGAATATCTTTTCGTCTATCATTTCTGTTTAGTATTTCTGACCTATAAAGGTTCTCCGCTCCAGGCGAGAAATAAGTGATATGGAGTGAAGACGTCCGGCCCGTGATAATATATTTAGAAGTTTTGGTTTAGAATTTCCTGTCGCGTCGTTAACACCTTTTTCCTTGTGAATTTTCTTGTGACATTCATTCCATGCTTATAGTCGAGAACTATAAATATGAATTATTCCGTTTAATTCAATGCCTTGAGTGGTATTAGCCATAGCAGGAGTTGTTTCGGGCTGGTTCATATTTATAATTTCATATAATAGGAACGTCTTAGGTTACTCATGTATGTACGTATGTATATATATATGTTGATTTAGGTGATATTCTCTGTAATAACGTTTTTACTGATTACTTTAGTCAAAGTAATAAATACAGCTTGCATTTCTTCATGTGTATTAGATGACATCACAAACATTCCTGCTTCAACTTTAAATAGGCGTTTAAAAAATATCCAGCTGCTGTCCAGCAAAAGGGTGGCATGAATCACCATTAAATATATTAAATGAAACATATAAAGCGGCATAAATATTTCAAAATCGACCATAGAAGTTAAGTTTACGACGTTACGAACTTTACTTACGCTTTCGTTAGAGGGTTTTTGCATTTCACCTAACGTCCGGCGCTATTAGCGTTTATCTTATTTTGACAGGAACGCATGCGCATTAAGCACTTTCAATAGCGCTATTGCTTAATGCGCAGACGAGTTACGCCCCTGTATTCGCTGGTGATATAAAATTATACATGCTGAACTGCATAAAATAATTTTAGGTAAAAGTGATAAATATGACTAGTGTTTTATTCAGACTGCTTCTTAGTTCAGTATTGTTACAGCGTTCGTAAACACATCATAAGCTCAGTAAAACTTCTTGTGTTTTGTTTTAAACTATCTTTGGGTTCCCGCGAACAAAACTTGCGTTCCTGTCAAAATGAGGTAAACGCTAAAAGCGCCCGACTTTATGTGAAATGCAAAAACTCTATGTTTTCTCGACGCTATACCTTTGACAGTTGACGACGCTTACAGAGCGTTAATTCTGTTGCACCCTCGACACTGGAAGAGACTTAGTGTCAGATTTACCTTTAGAAACTGGCACCGGGCTGAATGAGCTCTTTTGGTAATAGGGCGGAGGAGAAGTGTAGATCAGCAACTCGTCGGAGTCGGTCTTCGGGTTGCGCACGTACCTCCTGTGGACGCCGCTCTTGTGGGAACCCCTCGCGAACCACAGGCAGCCATTTTCGACGGTTGCGTCGTCTATCGCTATCCAGAATCCGACCACATTGACGGGCTCCGTGTGCAGGTAGGTCGCGTCCTGATGGGCGACGACTGGAAACGGAAAAGCGGTAAGTAGTAACCGAAACCATTGGGATCGATATGATGGGGAATGGTTGGCGTTAGCTGTCTTAACTTTTCTAGTAAAATCTACCCCTACCTTGTATTAATAAAGTTAAAATACTTTGGATTTAATAGGGAGGCTATATATTTCTTAAAAGTTGCCTGGGTTAACAATCCAATTTTCGTAATTGGGTAGTAGTAGTCTCATACTAAAGTTATAGAGTTGAGAGGAGAGTTAATTAGGTTTTCTCAATCGAAAGTGACATACCTTAAAAGTTGTTGAAAGGGATAAATCAGGAATATCAAACGAAATAACCCAGAAATGGGAACATAGAAGTATCCAGAAGAAGAAGTTAGGAGATTTTGCGCAAATTAAGAAAGTCGAACGGCCGACTGAAGTCCAAAGAAAGTGCAAAAAAGGGATTAAAAATTGAGCTGACATGCTTGTAGATTAGACTAGTTAAAAGCATGAATGAAAATTGAGTGAGATTTAGCAGATAAATACACTACAAGATACAACCTCAGCATGAAAGGGCTGGAAGTAATTATTCCAGATACGGAGAAAACGCGGATACAAACAAAGGCTGCAGCTCAAAATGAAGATCATCAACCCTAAAAGACTTGGCAAAGCCCCACACTAGGCAACATCTTACCTTCGCTGCCGATGCTGGGATTCTTGAATATGTACATGCTCTGGACGACCACAGGCTCCTCTAATCCCAGCTGAAAAGCCGCCTCCTTGACTTTCTCCGCGAAAGTGTATTTTTTGAAGACCGGGTTCAGTTCGTGTAGCGCCATTCCGATCTTGTTCATAGAGAGAAGCGGCTCGATCAACAATTTCCCTTCTTTATCCAGAGCGCCCTCTTCGAAGAAATAGGAGATCTTGTCGCCGCTGTCAAGGAAGTATTTGTCCTTGTTCTGGCAAAATTAAAAAATTGGTAAGCGCGGTCGAATGTATAGGGTAGGGCGGGGCTAGTTGGGCATAGGGGCAAGTTGGACAATCGAAATATCTCTAAAACTATTCCACCATCTCGAAAACTATAACAGCGCCAACACGTCGATCCAGGGAAGTATTTTGTGACCAAAAAGTGTAATAATTGTCGACCGGAATATTTCGTCTGTAATAGCTATATGTTATCCGTTTTCAATCAGGTAAGTGTTAAACTTCCATAAATTTATTGTACTTTGATATGTAAAAAGATCTTGGGTATAACTCGAATCGTTTTTTCTTAACCTCATTTTTGTTTAAAAATTTCGGGATGGGGTTAGTTGAGCTATAGTTGCTCAACCAACCCCACGACTTAGAACAAAAGTAATATAGGTTTTTTCCCTTTTTAGGATGCGAACTTCTAAGAGAAAGACTACAAGATGTTGTGACTCTACTCAAGACTTGAATGATGCTGCAAAGGCTGTCAACGATGAGGGAAAAAGTGTGAATGCCGCAGGCAAAGAATTCGGCATCAAACGGATGACTTTGACAAGATTTTTGAAGAAATGAACTGAATGTGGTGATTCATCCATGGGTTATGCAACACCGAGGCAAGTATTTTCTCCCACGCAAGAGGACTGTTTAAAAAAATACTTGTTACAAATGGCATCAATTTTCTATGGATATTCCCCAAAAGACGTTCGTCGCCTTGTCTACGAGTGTGCTGCTAAATTTGGCATTAAAATTCCTCCTGGACTGCAAATAAAATGGCAGGAAAAGAATGGCTTACGATGTTTTTAAAACGAAATCCGGAGCTATCCATTCGAAACCAGAACCCACCAGCCTTGGTAGGATAACATCATTTAATCCTCACAACGTCAAAGTTTTTTTTTTGACAAATTAGCTGTAGTAATGGATAAACATGGATTTAGTGCGTCAGACATTTGGAATGTAGATGAGACTGTGCTGAAACCAAATAAACTTTTAGCTGCCAAGGGTAGGCATAACGTCGGCGCCATGACTTCTGGAGAACGAGGGATTAACGTTACAGTAGTAACTGCTATATCTGCTTATGGAAATATAGTACCTCCTATGTTTGTGTTTCCCAGAAAACAGTTTAAAAGCTACTTTCTTAATGATGGTCCCCCTGAATGTATAGGAGCAGGCAATGCCAGTGGATGGGTTACAGACCAAGAATTCCATCAGTTTATGCAATATTTTATAAAATATGTAAAACCGTCCATGGAACACCGTGTTTTGTTAGTATTAGATTATCACTCATTTCATTTGAACGTGGAGACTACTAAATTTGGCCAAAGAGAACGGAGTTGTAATGTTGTCCTTTCCACCGCATTATAGCGACAAACCACAACCATTGGATGTCTCAGTATTTAGACCATTTAAAAAGTATTGCGCTGCTGCTCAAGTTGCATGGCTACGAAACAACCCGGGCAAGACCCTAACTATTTATGATATACCAAAGATTGTCGCTGATTCGTTGCCGTTTGCTGAGACAAGTATAAATATTGTCCACGGTTTCCGAAAGACTGATATCTTCCCCTATAATGCAAACATTTTTAGTGAGGAGGAGTTTTCATCATCATTTGTGACCAACCGTCCAGATCCAGAAACTACAGAGCTGGAGAAAGATCGTCCATGAACCTAATCCCACTCCTTCTGCCTCCACCAACCAAGCTGAACCAGAACCTGGTACAAGCAACAAAGGAAACGAGCTGGCCGATCTAACGCATACATTTTCCCCGGAAGTTGTTCGACCATACCCAAAGACAGGCCCTAGAAAAGCAACCAGAACTAACAGAAGAAAGAGGAAAGCTGCTATTCTAACAGACACCCCCGAAAGGATGGATTACAAGAGGAACAGAATTAAATCACTAAAAATGTTAAAAAGGCAAGGAAGAACATTAATAAAAAAAGAAAGAAGAGTGTCTCTAAAAAAGTACTCCAGTCATGTGAAGAAAGCAACGATGATGATTATTCCTGTCTGATTTGTTGCGAAGGTTCTGAAAGTTTATTAGGAGAAACATGGATCCAATGTCAAGTTTGCAAGGGATGGGCACATACAAAATGTGCACTAGGTGCTGGTCTTACACTCGTTTGTCTCAATTGCAACAGTGACGACGACGATTAATTTTCCATGATCTTATGAATATTTTTCTCTATAATATAATTCATAATTACATAAATATTCCAGTCTGATTTTGAACAGAAAGACTGAATCTAATCCTCAAGTTAAGCTTAAGATACGTCGATGTTTTGTTGATTCTATTTTTAGTTTATTATTCAAAGAAAATTACTTTTACTTTGTTGTCTTGTCACTAAAATATTATAACTAAAAATTAGATTGTCTAACAGAAATATTATTTCATACCTAGTTAACATTGAACCCATGGTTTGGCTAGACTTTTCAAGTGCTCAATTTGCCCCATATCGTTGCTCAACTTACCTCACCTATAGGGTACGTTGAGGGTACTTGACTTTCTGCATTTAAACAACTGTAGCTCTTAAATGCGACTTGTTAGAAGTAAATTACTTGGACATTTTTGTAAAGGGATAAATTACTAATCCATCACTATGCATAACAAGCCATTAAGACCTATCGTTGAGGAGCTATAACTGCTCAAGTGAAAATTGCTGAACTAGCCCCGCCCTACCCTACATGACGGATTGGTTTGATATAACTATAATTGTTTAATTATATTCAGGCTAATATGGAAAACAACGTCATGGGAAATCATCCCTACCAACATCGAAATATGTTGTAACGACCGCCTCTGCATCGGTATAGTTGCTCGGGCGCCAGTTTTGTTATTAAAAAAAAAAAAAGAAAGTTGATGAAAACAGATTATAAAAGATTGATTGTCTGGCACAAATGCTTCGGTAGAATAAGTCTAGTAAGCGTCACTCTGTGTGTGTGTTGGTTACAATACTTTAAATTTCCTAAAGTGGTTAAGGAGCCTTTGATATTAAAATTTTTCAAAAATAGAAATACTTTTTTCAATTTTACAAGTATATCAACTCGACGATCCAATCTGTATAGCGCCATCACGTAATGCCAGAGGTTGTGAATTCAATTGCCACTAAGGATTGTCCATTATTTTCAAATGTAGGCTCAGCTTCCAGAATTTGGCGGCATATGGTGAAATTTCAACGTATATATTCTACCTAATATCAATTGTATCATCAGCTCGGTGACCCAATTGGTACAACGCAACTCGGTGGTTAAAATTCCACTGAAAATATCTCTGGAGTGAAAGTTACAGATGCTTCGAGATTCACAGGATTCATAACTTTATTCATCAAATTAACCAGGAAATAAAGCTTCATATTAATAATTCAGTCTTACTTGTTTGGATTCCGCATTTGTGGTGCTGAACACCGTCCGGGTCTCCTGATCCGGCATCCTCTCGACCACCTTCTGGATCTCATCCTTCATCGCTTGTACTTCGCTCTCGGAGTAAAAACCTTCCAAGACGACGAACCCATCGGTTTCGAACTGTCGAGAATATAAAAGGAAATGAGCGTTTCCTCTCCGTGCAAGGCATCGATTAAACTGTTACAGTTAGTGGAGGTTATAGCTTCTCTAGCGAAAAATGCATTATCTTCTCAGGTCCAAAAGAATTACCAAAAGACATCGGCAAGTTCGCACAAATCCCGACTATCGACCATGGCCCGTAACAGGGTCGAAGCAGGTAAATTCTTTTATGATACTTGCTCAATCGACTTTAAGGTAATTGGCATGTTATTTTATTTTTTGCTAGATAAGATAGGTATTCAGGTTCTGTCAAAGTATTTGTAATTGCTTTATCATACCACTGAAAAATAACAAATATTATTTATTTATTATTTAATAATTGCTCGTACCACTGACCCCAGAACCTCGGAGAAGTACCTAACAAGAAAAGAAAAGCACGCGTGAAAATAGTTATAAATAATTATAGTGCACCATAACAATTTTTTTGAAATTTTCCCTAACATTGAACCATCATTCTTATACTTTCACCTTTACAGCACTAGGCCTGAAAACAAGATCCAATTCTTTAGTTATTTTTGAATTGTTAACCATTAAATTACCCCTACATTTTTCACATTTTCGCATAGTGCAAATCCAAGACAAAACCATACTTATTTGTTTTTTTCATACAGACTCCAACCCTTTGTTAACCTTTGTAGTATGATTCAAAACAAAAATTTGGGGCATTACGCAAATTAAAATTCGTTTTCATTTTTTTACACAGCGGGTCAACTTCAGGAAAAAGGAGACGGAAAAAAGACTATTTTTTGGGAACACCGAGGAGCCGGTCAATTTCAAGTAGGCCAGTCACCATACAGAAAAATACACTTTAAAAGTTATAGACTCGTAACATATGCTTTTTATTTTAAGGGGGTGAAAACTACCCCTTGTGTTAAAAAATTAAAAAACAATAGATTTAAGGGTTTTATAGGGATAATTATGTTAAAATATATCAACTCTTCATTGTTTTATCATGTGGAACTCGATTTATGGTATTTTACAATGTTATGACCCTTAAAAGTCACCCCCTAAAATGAAATTAATAAAAAATATTTTTTAACTCCTTGAAACGTTTTTAGAATAGTTTTTATATAAAAGGAATAACTTCTCATGGTATTTGATGGAATAAGTGTCATACTTAAAGGGTTTTATCATTTAAAAACCACCCCAAACGATAAAATTATGTGGTAAAAATTTTTTAAACGATTGGAATGGTGAAATTAATATAGGAAAAATAATTTTACTGCTAATACTATAAATAGTTATATATTGGCAATGTTTAAACCTTAAAAATCATTGCTTCAGTCATAAATAAGACAAAAAAGTTTAACATACTATGCAATTTAATGTTTATATTTATATTACATGGTATTCCTTTTACTGATAATCATACATTATAAGTTTTTAACCCTTAATAAGCAACCCTCGCAATTAAAAAACATAGACAAAAGAACGAATGCTCCAAAATTTAAAAAATTGCATGTTCCAGAATTTTACCAAGAAAATGATACTCATTTTTTTTGCGATAATTTTGTTCCCTTTAAGATGTTCATCTAAAAACCATTTTGTAGGGAATTTTATGGGTTATGAGATTATGTAAATAAGCCACATTTAAACGTACATATCTCACTTAATTTTGGTGCCACAAGAATTTAAAAAAAGCAAAATTTTGAGAGAAAAACTAAATTTTTGTTCTAAACAACTTTTTACATATTTCCATTCCTTTTTCAGTTATTTTGAAAAAGGAATTTTTTTCGAAATTGATTTTTTTTATAATTACATTTTTTTTTAAAAACTATGCTATCTAAACTATTCAAATTTCTGCAAAGTATTATTGGGAAATGAATAAAGTGAATTATTGATGGGTTATCATAAATTTTAATTCTACCGGTAATGGGTCAGTTTTACTGCTAGTTTTTTATTAAAAAAACCTAAGAACCTGCACTATTTTCATTATAACTCCTCCATTTTTTGATGTATAGTACAAACTTTTACTAATGCTAATTTCAAAGGTTTATTTGAGTTCTTAAACAAAGGTCTAATGAGTTTTCCCAGATATTTCTTTTGTTTTTCCGTTATTTAACGTTGAAGTCTTCCATTAACTATGCGGCAAACAAAAAAAACTCATTTTGAATTACATTTTCAACAACAAATAAATTGATACGTTTGTTTGTGGTACGTTTTTTTATAGGCTTTATTTTTGATATGAATAATTTTTTTGTAAAACAGAGTTTTTGAGTTATTCGAGAAAAACAGTTAAAAAATATGGTTGAAATATTTCCAACCTCTAAAAATTTTTTTCTAAAAAAAGGTTTTCAACCTCTAAAAACTCGAAAAGTATTGGTTTAATCAAAAAACTTTATATGACATTTTTTGCTTAAAATTGAATTATCTATCGATTTTTTCGAGGTTAGTTTGACTGAAGAAAGTTGTCCAAATTCTCAAAGTTGGTTACCATGGTCAAATAGTTGGAAAGATTTGGGGTTTTTTTCTTTTCTCTTGAGGTTAGTTTGAATATTAAAATTTACACCCCCGTGAAAGGGTGGACCCCATACTTACCCTGGGGATCATAGGACATATCGGAATTATATAACTTTTATTTGAGTTATTGTACAATTACTATTAAAATTTCAAGACAATCGGTATAGTTTTAAAGAAATCCATTTTGTCGGAAATCTTATAAGCTTTCTTCTGTGTGAAGCAAGCTATACCTAAACCCACACAGAAAAAAGTTAGCGGCAAGAATATGAAGAACAAACCTAAAATTTCAATTTTTTTTTCATTTTTTTATGGCATTTTGAGTTTATTTCAACAAAAAATAAAAAAAATTTAAATTTCTCGAGTACTATTTCGATAACAAATTCAATCTTCTGCAAATAGTTCCCGACAAATTTTTCCTAAAAATGCATAGTTTTTAAGTTATAGCCGAAAAACCAAATAGTAACCAAACACCCAAAAACGCGCCCCTAAATTTAATTGCACTCCATGGTTTTATCCTCTTTATAGACCAATTGAACATATTTGCCGATAAAATTGTGTCTTACTTCCTTATTGTATGACATAGTCAATAGTCTATTTAGCCGTGAAAATTTTTCGAAATTTTCGGCCGGCGCTGCCAAAAGTGTCTCGCCTTACTGCCATTTAATTACGAAAAAAGTAGAACGACGCATGTTCTATTAAAAGAATATAAACAATCGTTTAAATTTGTCGAAAGTTAAATGTCAGTTAAAGTTTCTCTTATCTAACACTGATAGATACCGTCTTTAGTCAAATAACGGTGGAATATTGATATTGAGGGTTTTTTATGCTTGAATGCAGGTAATAGTGCAAAGTAGAAATAAGTAAGTTTATATATTATCAAATTCAAACAGGTACAATCAATTTGCATCAAAGAGTTACATATATGCACTACATTAAAAACGTCATTAGATTACTAATTGTATACCGACCAAATTTTTCCTTGCTGACTGATCAATCAATCATACGTGACATGCTTAATTGTGTTTCACTTACCTTCCTCTTGATGTCATCGAACATGTTTCGGTTTACCGACACCTACGACTACTGGCAATAATAATCCCCACGTTAACGGCCAGTAAAAATTTGATTCCTACTGTTAAATTTATTGAGCGTTTAAAGTTACTTCTCTTATCTAAAATTGGAAGATACCGGTGTTTTTTCTAACATTTGACCCGGATAACGGCGATATTCGTAGTACTGAAATCGAGTGGCGCGTTCTACAGTTAAATCAGTGACGCGCTACGTCCTACTCGTCTTAATCACGATTTTAAAATATAACGCTCGTACATTACCAACGCGGAGATTAACGCCAAACGAAATCTGCCGCGTTTACTCGTACTTCCTTGGTCTAAAAATAGAAATTCGACATATTTGGAAAGTTTTAGATGCAATGATTCAAAGAAATATGACATTTTTCAGTTATAAAACGAAGGTGGTAAACATGTGTCTTAGTAAATTAAATTTTGAGGCAAAAGTGGAAGCTTACGTATCAAAAATACAAAACACTGAATTGTTCTCATCTTTATCTTCACTTATAGCTCTTTAGCTATACACGTGAGAGGAAAATGTAAAAGGAAAAAAGTGGCATAATTAATTTTTATTATTATGCCTTTTTACATAGTATAATATCCTACTGTAGAATATAGTTCGACTTTTGTATTTACAATAATGTATACAAAAGTAATAGACTAATTTACAAAATTCGTGTATGGATAAATTTCAAAACTCAAATTTCAAGGGAGGGAGAGAGGGAGGGTGGTAGAGAGGGAGAGAGAGAATAAAATATAAAGGAAATGGTTATAGTTGTGGAAAAATAAACGCACAAATGCGAAAAAAACCTAAATATAAATTCCGCGCACAATTGGAACACCTTGCACATTGGTAACGCCCTGTATATCAAACGCGGTATGTCATCATAAATACAATCATGAATCGAGCTCTTTTTCTTGTTGATAAAACTCATTAGGTAATCTTCCGTTATGAAATTGATTCCAAAAGTCTCTTATGAGATAATGACCAAATTTATTGGTTTGTTTTTTACTCATTCATCACAGAAGACAATCTCTTCATTCATAGAAAAAATAATTTACTTGTTTCTCTATTCAACTTGATTTATTTATTTTTCTTTCCTGTTTTTAACAAAATGTCACTTTATAAAGAAGTCCGGTTCATAATAACGACTAATTAGGACCTAATGAAAGTCAGTCACTCGCGTTCCTCAGAGCTTTTTCGTTCAATCATTTTTATGGGCGAGACGTACTTCTGCTCTCGATAGTTCATATTTGAAATTAAATAAAACTATTTAAAATAAAAGTGTTTCAAACGCCGGAATCACAACAATGAACATCGACTCCTCCCCCTCCCACATAACAGATATCAACGATAATTCATTATTAATTTGTTTAGTTGCATATATTACGTGAACGGTAACGGAACTATTCATTACTGAATCGTTGGTGGTGTTGTAATCCCTCATTCGGTACTCACAATTATCACCTAATTATTTACCTAACCCTTAAAAATACTTAAATTCATAAACCTAAGACCATCGGTCCCTTTCATTAGTACGCTCAGTAAACAACCCCATAACTATTATCACCCATTTACTTCTCAATAGTCGTTATTTAATATTTAACCATCCATTTACATATTTCGTACACTTTCAAGTTTATTTAGCGAATTAAACCTTTATGAAAGTTTCCGGTGATTATGCTAAAGTACCGAATGTTGGATTTCGTGTGGTTCCGAGTGGAGGGAAAATTCCTCCACCACCACCACCACCACATATTTTTTCGGGAATGTTAAAACCATTAACATGTCTGTGCCGATTCAAGCAAGAGAGGATACAAAATATGGCGACGAGGAGGATGACGAACGCACCCTGGTACGTGAGGAACGCGCAACTGAGGAGGGACCTAAAAATCGAAGACCTGAAGGTGACCATCAACGAGAAGAACCGGAGGACCATTACCAAAGCAGAGAACCACAGAAACCCACTTATAAGGAAGGCAGTGGACTACGGAGAGGACGAACCATCGAGGGTGAAGAGACCAAGAAGGGCACTAATAGAGGACTAGGAAGAAGAGGACGACCAACATGGAAAAGGAAACAACGTAGGAGAAGAGGATACAGAGAACAATCACCAAGAAGAGGACACAACCACATCATAACACGGAGGAGGAAGAACTAACACAGAGGGGGAAGCAAGAAGCCGTTAGCTTAGCTTTATAAATAATTAGGGATAATAAAGGTCAAGCAAGAGAGAGCACAACAGAAATAAATTGAGAATCAAAGACACGTTAGATTTTTACTCATCTTCATACCCATAACAATTGGTGGCAGCGGAATAGCCGGCGCTACCGAAGCAGCAGGAGGAAAATTCGGCGACATTAACCCCTGAACCCCGAGGACCACTTCGAGGAGCGCCACCACGCAGTAACATTCCAGAATAAGAGAAGCATCCCTCATCACCGACGTCCGGAGATTCGTCGCATTCCAGATTCTCCAGCAGTCAGAATTAAAACACCAGAGAGAACGGCATCGAAGATGACTAAGTAAGTCTTTTCTTGTTTTCTTTTGATGGTGCTATTTTTCCCTTGTTTCCTCAATCAGAATAAATAAACCTTAGAAAATTTCAATATACTAATATTGTATACAATATTATACAGTACATACATATTGTACAAATAGTATACAGTTTTGAGGAAACTGCAAATAATCATTCTAAACAAATATATGAAATAAATTAGTTGCTAAAAAGGAGATAATTAATTAACCAATCTTTAAATTAAGAAAAAATAATTAGGTTATAAATATTCTAGAAAAACTAAAATGGCAGGAAAGGATGCTATAGATATATTAAATCAAATTGATTCATTCGATGGTAATGGTAACGCAAATTCCTTTCAATTTTTCTTAAAAAATTGCGATGCTATGATGGAGATCGTTATGATTTTTGGAACAAAATTAAAAAGGTAAAGCACAAGAAATCACTCAATATCAAGAATTTGCAGATTGGAAAGAAATTAGATTTTCTAATAGAAAATCTCACAGATAAAACACCACATAACAGTGGGGTGGTTACGATGGTGTCGTTAATGGAGGATGTTGTGTTCAAAGAGATTATGGAGAAGATTCGTCTACTAAACTCTAAATGCTCCACAATTTTGAAATTTGCGAAGACCTGTTGGTGCAACATCGTGAACATAGACGAAGTGCGACTCTTAAATTTTCCAAATACATGAACAAAATTAAACGTAAATTGCGTTGTAACTCATGTTATTCTTGCTTATTATGTGAATTAGGAATTCCAACCCACCGGGAAATCAAATATCCCACATCCTGTACTAAATACGATATAAATAAAGGATACGACACTGTTGATTAAAAAAAAACGTATTTTCTTCTTCTATACAGAAACCAATATTTCCATTTCCTCTTTTCATCACACACGGCGCTCAACTTTTTCCTCATTAACAACTATGCAGCACTCCTTGCCACAAGGTACTACTACGTTACACAATTTAATTTTGATTTTTTTTAAATGTGAGTTTGTGTTTCAGAAAGAGCGCTTATTGGACATCTAAGGGCGGTGTTGCCGCCGCACCTTAAGTAAATATTAATTTTTTAATAAGCTTGATCACTTTTCACAAAAAATTAAATACAAGACGGGGAAAATCATAAGTTCCTGATGACAGGAAAAATGCTGTTGCACATCAACCAGAGAGCACCAGCGTTACGAGGAGATGCATCTCATATAGCACCAAAGCATGCCCACTACGTACATACTGGCACATAAGACATTACATGTAAGTCATCTCGTTTGGTAGAACAGAATTACCCCAAAAATTACCACATATAAAAGTTTGTACCATAAACTAGTTCCAAAGCTGCCATGTCTCTCGTTTGCAGAAGAACTTAGACTAATCAAAAGTTTCCTCGTTACGATTTGTAGATTTTTTTGTTTTCGTTTTCAAGCTCCTAATATTCCTTAAAATAAGGATATTTGTTCGAAAATTACAATTTTTTGTCCAAGTACCGTGGTATTTAAAAAGAACCTCCATGTCAGGAACACCTGATAAACTGTCTGCCAAAGATCTCCGAAGAACAGTCATTGATTTATCAGCAGCGCCCTTTTTGGATTTCCATAAACCAAAAAATCAAATACAAGTAAAAAGGGGGAAACCATAAGTTCTTGAAGACAAAAGGTTTGCTGCTGTACATTAATTAGAGCGCCTTTCGGAGATGCGCCATATGTAAACTGCGCATCTCGTCCACTACGTACTGACTGGCACATAAGACTACATAGTCATGTTTGAGGGAACAAAGTTTCTTCAAAAATCACCATACTTCAAAGTTGCTACCATAAACTGATTCCAAAATGACCATATATTTCTTGTTGGCAGTAATTTGTGAATAATAGTTTCTTGTATTTATTTCTATACTTTAATCTTCGTGCCCAAGGTTCTAATATTTCACAAAATAAAGATATCTGTTCAAAAGTTTCGGACTATAACATTTTTTCAACCGTAGTAGTGTTTAAAATGAACCTCCATGTAACAAATGCATACTTGACAAACTCTACCAAAGATTTCCAAAGAGCGGTCATTGATGGCCTAGTGTTGCTCATTATAGTTTCCACAAACCAAAACCAAAAAACAAATACAAGTAAAAAGGGGGAAACCATAAGTTCCTGAAGACAGGAAAAATTACTACTGCACATCAACCAGAGTCATTAGGAGAAGATGCGCCATGTACAGGACCAAAGCAAGTCCACTGTGCACCAACTGGCATATAACACAGTACATCTAAGTCATCTCGTTGGGTAGAACAGAATTGCTCCAAAAATTACCACACATAAGTGTTTCTACCACGGTTACCATGTCTCTTGTTGGCAGAAGAAAGCTTTCTTGTTGCGATTTGTAGATTTTTTGTTTTTGTGTTCAAGCTTCTAATATTCCTTAAAATAAGGGCATCTGTCCGAAAATAACAATTTCTTGTCAAAGTTTGGTGATATTTAAAAAGAGCCTCCATGTGACGAATACCTAAATTGTCTTCTAAAGATCTCCGATGAGCAACCAATGATGTATTAGTGACGCCCTTTTTAGATTTCCACAAACCAAAATCAAAAACTAAATCCAAGACGGGAAAAATCGTAAGTTCCTCAAAACAGGAAAAAATGCTGCTGCACATCAACCAGAGCGCGGCGGCTTTAGAACATGCCACTTAGGTACCACCAAATCATGTCCACTGCATACAGATTGGCACATAAGACAGTACATTAAGTCATGCTGCTTGAAGGAACAGAATTGCTTCAAAAATTACCATACTTAAAAGTTTCTACCATCAACTTATTCCAAAATGACTATATTTTTTGACGGTGCAATTTTGACTGGTTTTTGTTTTTATGGTCCCAATATTGTAAAAGTTCGGAGGTTGAAAATCCTGTGCCATCTTCGAAGGACCAACCACTGCCTGCTGGGGTCATGCCACTACAGATAACAGAAGGGCGTTTTCAGCAGGCGGAAAGACAGGATTCCCGATTTGTAGTAGTAGGGATTTAAAGTGTTTATGGAAAATCTATGGAATATTCAAGGCAACCTGAGAGGATTTCAAGGAATACCCCGTAAATGGTCTACATTCTCTTTAAATTTCACATAACAGTGTCATTTAGATTTGTAATTAAGACAATAACGCCGCATGACCTGAGGAAACCAGTCTCAATTTTTCTCCGACTTGTCACACTACCTCGGCGCTTACATCGGGTAGCTACTCGAATGGCCGGGTATTTTTCACCAAAAGTGTGGGATCCTGCGCCACACCCCGGCTCGGGTGGTGTTGTGTCCCAACAGAAATATTTTCTTTACTGCACTGGGATACAACATCTCACCACTGAGTTTGCTTCCGCTAGGTCAATGGCATAAATGATTTTTATTATATTACTGACAACTGCCATGTGAAATATAAAACCGAATGGTAATAATACAACGGAAAGAATATTCACACTTTATTAACCAAAAACAAACATAAAACATCTTAATATAAGTAAATATACTAACATTTGCATATGGAAAGAACAATAAGATATGTGCATTTTACTATAACTGTCTTTTTTTGCTAACGTTTCTTGCACATTCTTCCTCAAATATTTATCATTAATATTATTATTGCCTAATATTAAAAAACTACACGATCGTTTGGTAAAATATCAATTCTTTTATATCAAAATATTTCGAGCTGTTACTCTATGAAACCAAGAGGAAACCATTGAGCAAAATTTCTAAGATTGGATGATATATTGAAAAACGAGGATATGCGGTAAGATATGATTATTCTTTTTTTTTGTTTTTTGGTATGGGTCGATAACGAGAGTGAAATATAGAAAGAGTAACAGCGTGCTTCTACATTAAATTACAATTACAGTCGTGTTGTGATCTTTGAAGCAAAAAGCACTAGAAATAGCGTACATATACAGATACAAACCTATTTTGCTGACTTTTATGAGCTATTTTAACATAACCTACGGATATTTCCAAAGAAGTTTGTCAAACTGATCATAGAGGGTCGTCATAAGTTCTTATTACTAAAATACAAATCTCACAAAAAAAACAATACTGTTCATAACTTTTTTTTAACGTCTGCTGTAGACAAATAACTACTTACAATACAATCTCTTATTTGATAAAGACCCTGTATTATAAAGGCTAGACAAATGATATTCATGTTTATCTGATTGTGATCGATTATATATGGGAATTTCTTTCAGGATATGCTGACGATATCTCTCAGCATAAAATATATATGACCTTGCAAAAATATTTTGATATCAAATCAGTCACACACATTTCTAAAATACAAAATTCAAAATATATATTTCAAATATCTCAATAATTGTTTTAAGCGACGGTCCGCCCCACGGGTCACCGATCCAACCACATCAAAATATCACCATGAAAATATCACAGAATCAAAAGTAAAAATTCAAGTTGCGCGGAAATCAACCAACCGAAACGATCATTGCTGTCCCAATCTTAAAACTGTAGGATACGGTTCACTGCAGTAATGAAATGTGCAAAGACTCACCGATAACAATTTAATAAGTAGCACGCATTCCAAAATCTTCACCTCGGGTAGCTTCGTCCCACGGTTTAGCCTCTTTTGGCTATTTATCAACAAGGACCTAGAAAACACTGCTAGATTGTTCTTACAAAGCTCTTCGAAGAGACAAAGTATAATCAATCCAATTGAAGTTCAAGAAAAGATTTTTCACAATTATATAGGAAACCTAAGAGGATTTAGAAATAGCTTTTTAAGGTAATGGCGGTTAAATTGCAAAGTTAACAGCAACAGTAATGAAATTATCTTGAAGTTTAAAAAGCTCTTCGGTAGTTGTATTGAAAATACCAGTGATGTTATGAGCCTAACCACAAGTATGATTTTATTTCCCGTTTTGACAACGTAACTGGGTGGAAAAACAATTTAGAGATGTTATGAATTGGAATGGGGGTTTTACAACATTCTACTGTCTTTAATAGGAAGGTAAGTGTCAAATAGTCGACAACTGTAACAAATGAATTTGGAGCTTAGGAAAAGGTATTATGTAGGTAAGTAAATTTTGAAATGTTGACATTGAAAAGGTTACTCCTTCTAATGGGAAGATTTCCCAAATTTGAGAATATCAACATGTTTTGTTGACGAAATGCCAGTGAATAGTTAGGAATAACTACAGAAAAGTTTTATACAAAATTTAACAAAACGCTTTTTTGTTATTGTGTGTGAAATATTACGCAATATAACCTCCAAGTTGCTTTCAATACTACCCAAATTAAGAAAACTTCAAAATATTCTGTAGAATTCAGGCTTGTAATGTTAAAAGGTAACAACAAATTTATTTTGAGTTCAAGGAAACATTTTTCTGTAATTTCGTGTTCTTAACATTACATATGGGAATGTAACTTCCAAAAAGTTGCTGCTTTTGACAACGATAGTGAAGTTATGAAGCTTAATAACAACAACTGCAGAAGTTAGTAGTCATGTAAAGTTTAAAAAAATGGCAATTTAAAACCTTCAAGTTGCTTCTAAAAAGAAGAATCGTGAATTAAGAGAGCTTTAAAATAGTCCACTGAAGTAATACCAGTGAAGTTGCAAAGATAACATCAAAACGAATGAATTCATTTTAAAGTTTCAGAAAAAAATTTGAAAAGGCAAGTTTTGAAACATTACGTATTTGAATAATACTTCCAAAATGTTGCTACATTTAATAGAAAGATTCCCCAAATTAAGAGAGAGAAATGAAACTTGCTAACGCAGACAACTACCACAAACGATTTGCTACAATTGGGTGGCAAAAGAAATTTCGAAATATTATGCAGTAAAATAACAGCTCCAAAAGGTTGCTAGTTTCATTACGAATTTTATTGTTTATGTGAAGTGGAAGATATGCTGCAACAGAATATGTAGAGCTGTGAAATAACTTCAACATATAAAGTATGTTATCGGAAGTACATATAAGGAAGAGCTTTGGAATCTATTGAAACATACAAGTTTCAATGCGTATTTTGAACATTGAATCCTACAGTTCCGACCCGAACCGAATTTCTCTTACAACCATCCCATTAAAAATTTGTTAAATGGAGTTCGTACTATATTGGCACATAAACGTAACGACAGAGGATCGAGGATCCGTGGGCATCGCGACGATATCTACCACATTTGGCACCTTAAGTACTGAGCTCTCTCGCTACAGATTATAAAGCTAAACTGGTTGATTGCCTGGCACAACACGACAAACAACTATGAAATAGCCAAAACATTAAGGCCCCTGCTAATGAACTACTCCTCTAAGTAAACGAACAGGGCGTTTCATCTTCGCTTCTTTTCACTTTTCCTTCTTAGCAACTCGGAAAATTCGTTACCTTCCCCAACAATGCGTCTATTTCGGGAGTTGGGGGGTTGCTTTTAGTCTTCGAGAGAGAATCGAAACTAGGAATATGAGTGATCAATTGACTTTACGATATGAAATTAATTTCAAACCGCAATTTCAGATGGAAAAGAGAGAATACATAATACATGAACTGAAACTCTTGGATAAATTAAAAAAGTCGATTGGTGTGGTGGGATTTAGTAAGTCACAAAACAAAAAAGTAACACAAAACATTAATAATTTCATCTTATCAAAACACAACTTTTCCATTCTTCGAATGGGTAAAACATTAGCACCGAATTGACTAGAAAATATTTTTCAAGTTTGTGACTCACCAGTTACATAACACCAGAAATCTACCGAACACTCATAACCGATTTGTTCCAAGAGTGGGGCGAATTTGTGTATCGTTATTGATATTGGTTCAGGACAGGCGTGATGTTAACAACCAAAACAGGTGTTACTGTTTCTTTTTACAATAAATACATTATTCTCTCAACGAGTTTTGTACACACGTTTTTTAATCTTTGGCACATTGTTATACTTTATAAGTTTTCAAGGGAAACAAAAGGGATAACGACAGATTGTCCCCATTTATAGTTTTTGTTAAACATCGACGTAAATTCTAACAAAACACATTAAATATTAGACAAAAAAGCTTTCGTCATTGCATTTAATCCCAGCCAAATTGTCTTTTTGCTACAGCCTATCGAATATTTTCTGATTGTTTCATATTTACATTACTTATTAGATAATTATTAATTATTGTTGCCTTTCGGGATTAAATACAACGTCTTTGAGCTGCGAAATTGACTAGACTAATGACAAAATTATATTTAGTAAAAGACTAGACATCTCTTCTATCCTCTAATAAGCACTGATGATGATTAAGATGATTGACTGTCGTCTAAACTTACATACCCACTCGAACCGCAACATTTTACGTAATAAAATGTTAAACTTGAACAAACCATATAGAGTAAACGCACAAATGCAATATTGCTGGTAGATTCTAATAAAAAAATTGACAGGAGGTGGGTCTGTAGGCGCTCAAACGTCTCATGAGATAAAACACGTTTCAAGTGACGAGTTAGAAACAAAAACGCTTTGACGTAGCAAGAGTAGTTATTAAAAAGTTACAGCACTTGACATACATACACATATATTTTACTTTCGTGTTATGTATATGATTCGAAGGGAAAAGGTGTACCAGAAATTTCCAAACTCCACCTGAAGAATTCAAGTCTTTGATGCAGTCTATTGATGGTATTAATATATACATGTACAGCTACGTCAAAGCTCTTTTGTTACGAAATTTATTATAAAATATCTATTCTAAAATTGATTATTCAATTAATATGTTTTCGACAGTGCAAATTTTTAAGTTACGTGATCACAGTAATCTACAACTATTCACATAAATACTTCTTTTTTGTATATTATCTGTAATTTAATTCTCCAAAAAAGTATTGCGTAAACCTTACACGAAATAGATCAAGAGCGAGTGAAATGAGCATCTCGTTATCTTGAATTTTTTTTTGGATTTTACTATTTTCGCCGTAATGACACGTACAACACACCTTAATCTTAATATATATATCTTGTATATATGTATATTTCAATAATTTAATAACAGGGCAGCCTACGCGATGAGCATCTTTGTTCACTTATTTTGGCACGTGTGCTTTCTCGAAACGATAATTAGTCTAATTCGAACTTGAAATGAAAATAGGCCAGCCAATCGAACACATCGTTTAGTATACGGATAGTTTTTGATCTGGAAGACGTCAAAAACGACATCCTAGAACATGCGCACTACGAAGCATGACGAAAATCTTCTCTATTCAACCAGTCTTTTTGAAAAATTTAGAGTTTCAACTATAATTCATGAGCAGATTAATTCTGGCAGATTTTAATGCCACGACTTACATCGTTATACAATGGAATAGATGTTTTACTACTTTAGAACGCAGATGTGTCCAATCCTCCAATTCAAAATTTAATCTTAAATGACTTAATGGGATTATTCGGTTAAGTATAATTTAATATACAAACTATCCCACAAAATATAGTATTGAAATGTTGAAATATTATGTACTTTATACGGCTATATGGGATTGTATAGATGCTGTCGATTTAACATTTGCCAAATGGTTTTATTCTTGAAGAGAAACCACAAATATGTAGTTAGTAGGGACTGGATAGTGAAGTACATTACTGGTTTGGCCTAAACCGCGCTTTTAGGTTTTTGCCTACTTTCTAAGTATCGTTGTAAAGGAAAAATACTTAAATCATTACATGTACTATTGAGCCTGCTGAACTAATTTTTAATTTGATTTTTCTTTTGTAAATAGACGAGCAAAACTGCTTGTAGTTTTCGTTTTAAGTATAAGTGCCATTTCTAAAAATAATTCTTCAGCGATTCTTCATAGGTCAAAACGAACAAATACCAATGGATTAATTTTGGACCGCTAAGTTTTTTCGTAGTCTAATATTATTAGATTGTAACATTTGTTTTAAACAGGCAAGAGGTGTTTCTGATTTTAGTGTTGTATGTTACCAAGATTAACACAGTTACCTAATATCTAATCCAGCAAAAAATAGTTGGACCCAGACCAAACGAAATGTTCACTTATACAGGGAAAGTTATGTTCCCAAGAAAATATTACATTTAATGCAAATTAATTTTCATCATTTTTTTTTTGACTTCAGTAAGTTCTAGTTAGGGTCGTATCCAGGCGTTCGTGTAAGTTCTATACTATAGGAGTATAAAAATGATTCGATTTACAAAATTTCAAAATACTTAAATCCATCTCTTTTGAACGCCTCAGTTTGTGTTTTCTTTTTAATTTGTGTTCGTCTAAAATATTTTTCCTGCCATTGTTGCACTTTTAATTTGCTCACTACTCAGTCCCTAGTAAAAGGTATTCAGGTTATTTATTCAAATGAGCCCTTTTTTGGACGACTCGAGTGGAGGTGAGGTATTAAATGTTTCAGTCACACTCTGTGGCTAGTAGTAAAAGATTTCCCATTCTCATGACTATTATACTAAAAACATTAACTGTAATAACAGTAAAAAGTATCTTCTATTCATAGGACTTTGGTCTTTGATTTCGGCGATTTGGTGCAGATCAAAAACGATCCGAGAACGAATCGAGGTTGATTCAACGGGAGGAGACGATGGGTTCACGACGACTTTTTTAAATTTAACAAGATATTGTCTAGTCTTAGTTTGTAAATTACGAGATGTGTAGATAGATATTCCAAAGCACCACCCCTCCTCCCACCGAACGAGCTACTAAGCAGTACTGACCGGCCCCGAAAGTGCCCAAATCACTCTTCAAAAAACTTCCGACCTAACCATTAAACAATAGAAAAAGATCATCGCACCAATATCTCTATCACACTTTGAAAACATCTCGAAAAAATGGCACAAATCGCTTCAGTTGATGTTCTGTCGTACAAAAAAACGCCTCGAGTAACCAGAGTCGTTCAATTGACAACGCCGATCTGACTCTATTTTTGCGATGACACGACTGGTTACTGGAGGTGGTAATAAAAATTTAGAATGTCAAATTTTGTACATACGTGAAGACGGGCGAGGACGCGACCGGTCCCCGCGTTCCAAAGCTCTACCAACAGAACAACGTCTGCGCTATATACACAAACTTCAAACGTCTGAATACATATATACTCAACAATCCCGGTAAATTCTAAATTGATTGCGTTTTTCAAAATAAATAATAATAAATAAGAACAGTAAACTAGCTATTTAAAAAATGTCTATGAAACAAGTCGAAAATTCCTGACCGTATCTAAATATAATATCATATAAATATAGCTTTTTGTAAAAAATTGGAAAATAAAATCTTTGGCTTGATCCCCAGTACCAATCTTGTATATTTTATACTCATATGTAACGACATATATTGTCAAAATTTTTCTTTTAAAACTTTTTAGTTTCTCAGATCAGACCCTTTGGTATATACTTTTTTTTTGTAATTGGTATTGAATATCGCAGAATTTTAGGGAGCATCCAGCGTGTCCTACTTTTTGGTCTCCTTAGTGGATGGGGGCCTTAACGATGTGATTCGGGGCTATGTAATGATAGCCTGGAATCGCCAGACCAGCAGTCTCCATCGATATCCTAACAAAAGAAAATTCAACACATTAGTCGCTCGAAAGACATCATAACAATACTTATAATATAGAAATTCGTATAGGAACAAAGAAGGTATATCGGATTACGGGAGAGTTTCACCCTTGATAAGTGTGGATCTGGTGTATATACAGAACAGGCTAATAAAAATATCAGAACATCGAGTACCACCTAAAACATACAATTCCATATAAATCAATTTTATGTTCTAAAATACAGTGGAGAAATTTTACGTAATTTTGGAAAGTTAGATAGTCGTTTGCGATTAGAAGCACATTAGGTGTTCTAAGTTTCCAAAATTAAAGCACATTACATTTCGAGCAGTAAAAGGAAATAAGGGACACTTTCTGGAAAATACCCTTAACAGAAACTGTGACAGAAGTGAAACATAAAACGGTCCTTAACAGATATTCCTTCTTTTTTAAACTTTAACAGGAACAACCTTTTCTCATACGAAGGTGTTTTTCAGGTCTGGACGGATCTTACCTTCCATCGATGAACCAAATTTCCAAAATCAACACAATAAAAACTATCGATTCGCATGAATAGAAGTTATTGTTTGGTTCCTCGACAGATGGCAAAATTATATTTTTCTGAGATAAGAAAGGATGACTATGGAAGGTTAAGCTTACCAGGAAGTGTGATTGAGAGTCTTCTTTTTGCCTGGATTGGTGGTTGGTTGTAAGGCATCGGTCTGTTAGCTTTAGGATGGGCAACACAATCACGTGATCATCGCACAACCTCTATCATACCAATATTTTTTTGTTTTGAAAATGGACTTAGTTAAAGACGGTGCTAAGAAGTCACGTCTCGGAGGTGTAGAGGTTTTCCATCAAATAAAGTTTTTAAATATATCAGATGGAAAACCTCGACTGCCGAGGTTAAAAAGATGGAAAGAAAATTAAAACATAAAAATGAAAATAAAAAACCGTTATACACACATAAATGTATTGTTAAGTTACCATGGTATATAAGTATATATTTGAAAAATGAACAATAATTCAATTATACAATTACAACGTAACTACTAAGCAAACAGAAGATTTTTCGCTCGACGTCGGCACTTCTGCAGCTATTGAGCTGCCTCTACAAATGTATGCTCTTATGAATCGTACAAAACTAGTCAAAAGCGTTCAATTTTGTCGCAATAATACTGTACGAGCGGAAAACATCTGAAAATGTTATTACCCTGTCGTAGTAATTTAAATCTTATTTCAAAAACGTTTAGCCTAAAAACTAAAATTTTCCTTACGTCGATTAATTCCTGCCTTATGAATATCGATAGTACTTAACTAGTAAATGGAATTATACAGTACAGTAAATCCATTGTAAATATACAAATATATGAATAGCATAAGGAAAACCATCGACTTCATACTTTCACATGGTTTCATTTTTGCAATGAAAGTGATATTGTTACCTTTGTCTTCTTCTAACCCAGACAAAAGGCACTAATTATCTAATAGTGTACTTAACTAACATACTTTTGGAGGTAAACTAAAATTTAAAAAAGTAACTAGTGTTGAAAAAATGAAATAGAAACAATAGAGTTTTCATAAAAAGAAATCAAGTGTAACTTAACTAAACATGATGACCATCAAAATAAAATTAACTTTTACCTCTGATACGTTTTGTTGACTAAATTCCGAAAATTGCTTAATAGAAACTTTACTTACGAGGCAAACGCAATTTTGCGATTATGTACAAAACTAGGACAGAGTTTGAACTCGTTTTTAACAGTCCGTATAAAAATGCATCGCTCCTCTATGAGAACAACGACGAAGCTCAGCTTTAGCGAATCTACATAAGCAATATATTATGATTCCCGTACTTGAAGGCAGAGGTTCCGGATGAGGGGATGCGCCATGAAACCCACAATCGCCCCAAATCGAAATTAACTTACGTGAGATTCTAAACCACGAATTTTTGTCTAAAGCACACTTAGAAGAGATCCTTTTCAAATCATGTATAAATTATTTTGATTGTGAACGAAAAATCACAAGATGGGGAAGGCTTATGAGGAATACGACAATTTAATTTGATGAAGCAAGTACGAAAGGTAAAGAAACGTTCAAAATGATATTCTATAGCCTTGTTACTGATATATTATTCAGCTCACCAGAAAGTTAATTGGAGATAGGAGACTTGGATTTTTGAACTACTGTGTACTGTGATAAGAAATCTAAACGTTTTTGGACCAAAAAATTCCTCTGGAAAAGGTATTTAAAGAATGTCAGTTTGTATGTTTTATAAAGCACAGCAACAATGGAGGATTTAGGATTTCAAAAGAGTTCAAAGGTGTTAACTACAGAGTATTCTAATAAGAATCCATTTCACTTTGGATTATGAACCCATCTTGTACAGTGCTGTAATAAGAACCTAAGTATTTTTGCACCAAAATCCCACTTTAAGAAACGGCAGAAAAGTAGGAACTGAACGTTAGAACCGTAATACCTACACTGCACACTTTTTTGACTGAAAACCCACCTTCAAAAACTTACACCGATAAAGATAGCTTATAAACTATAATGCGCTGTAATAAAGATCAAAGTCTTTTCGCCCTATTTGAGATTAAGAACGTCAATTAGAAAAGGAAGGTTTGAATATTTGAAGTAATGATACTTTGTTTTGGGCTAAGTTTACCTTCAGAACGTTCCATGGAGAAGGGGGATTGAGTGTTTGTATTACAGTACACTATAAAAAGAGCCCAACGGTCACTGAAGTAAGGACCTTCACAAAGCTACTTGTAGCTCTTCAAAAAGTCACTTGGGAAAGAGGAATGTTTTAAATACACTATAATAAGATAGTACATACTTTTCAACTAGAATGTAAGTGACTTGCGTATATACTAAGAACTTACTGTCAAATAGTTATTTGAAGATGGAAGGTATCCATATTAAAACTATAGTGTACTATAAAAACGACTGGTGTTATTGGACTGAGTTCATTTTTAATTATGAAATCTATTTAGGATAGGAGTTTAAATGTACGAACTACATTGTAGTAACAACCGTAGGTGTTTAAGACTAAGATTCCATCGGAGTCAATTGGTGAAAGACAACTTTAGTGTACCACAATAAGGATGCAAATGTCTTTGAATCTCAGAAAGAAAAGCTTTAACAAGCCACAAGCACAGAGTCAGAGAGAGGGCATAAATGGTATAAGTCCTTGCGTGGTGCATTAAAACCGAATAGGTGCACCATAGGTATATTTGGAATGTTTAGTTCATTTTAAATCTGAAAAGTTAATTAGAGAAATTTACTGAAGGTATTTCTTGATTTCGGAAAAATCTGAGTGGCTCAGAAAAGCGTTTAGGATAAACCAAACTTCCAAATAATTCAGAAAGTTCTTAAATCGGTAATTGGAGGCATCTTAAAACGTGAGATTCTTAAAGATGCAAGATGATTCGTGGCAGTCATTACTGATTCGAAGAAAATTCTAAACGACCTATAAGATTCGAAAGTGTTTAGCACAATTGAGACTAAAAAAATCCGAAGTATGTGAGAATGCCACAATTCTTGAAGGAACTTATTGATTCCAAGGAAAATCCAAACAACTCCAAATCTCATTTTTATAACCAGTTAGTGCAGTTGTAGGTATAGTGCAGTGGTAATGTGAAAGTTAATTCTGTGTACGTTAACTATTGCGTTCACATTGACCTATTGGTAAGAAGGTAGTGTAAACCCTAGTAAGTTTCCTTTCCCGTTTTGACATTTGAAAATGCTGACCTATAAATTATCAATACCATCACTCCGAATACACTGCCTGCGTATGTGGATGATCTTGAAGATGTTCGAAAGTGTTCAGCATAATCAAAAGCTTCAGATGGTTTCCAAATGATTCAGTAGCTTCTTATAAGTTTACTAGAAGATTCCTGAAGAACGTGAAATAAATTCTTGAACAAACCTGGAAGGTTCGTGAAGGTACTTATTGATTCCAACAAAAGGCTAAACGACTTAGGAGGATTTTCGAAAGTGCTTGGACCTATTTCAAGACTCTCCAAATGATCTATGAAGTCCCTAGTAATAGGAATCGAAAGTGGTAGTGGCACATCCCTTGTCCGTACCCGTCTTAATCCTTCTGCATACAAAGTCAACGATTATTATCCTGTCGAATGTGAAAATAACAAAAAATGGGAGAAAACATAAATGATGATGATGATAATAATAACGGAAAGTAGTGTTAAGCCTCCTAGTATGGATTGAACTTGTTCCTCTCCTTGATCTTGGACGAATCCGGTCCGCCGCTGCCGCCCGGCGACCTGAGCCTCGGCGTGTAGGTGCTCGCCTTGTGCGCCCGGTGCACCCCTGTCGTCTGGACCTGGGGCGCGGCCGTCGCCGTCGCCGTGCCCTGGCCGCTGAGCAGCTCCGTGAGGCCGCCCAGCGCGCTAAGGCTCGTGAGGGCATTGAGGGCGCCCGGTTTCGCCAACAGTTGGGCTATCGGAATGGCGCTCGCCAAGGGAGAGGCTGTGGTTGAGGCAGAGGTCGAGGATTGGCCGGAGCCGCCTGTGGTCGGGGAGTTTTGGGCCTCGAGGTTAGCTTTCTGGAGCTCGACGCTGGGGAAATCAACACACAAAGAATTGACGATGGGATATGAGAGCGGTTTATGGTGATCGAGGGCGGGGGCGAGAGAGGGCTTATCAGAACTGTTACTTTTATATTCGGGGGAAAACTTACGTCCCTCCGAAGCGAAGTGAACCGATAGGTCTGTCGGCTAAAGTTACGTATCACGTGTAACAAGTGCCAATCATCAGCCTTAATCCAAAGACGAAAAGGAAAAACAACAAAGACACTTAAAAAGTTAAAAACACTACACCAAAAGTACCGATTAGTCAACAAATGTAGTTTGGTATATATGTAGTCATCAAGCGGTGACGCCACTTTGAAGAACGATAACGAATCTACGGGTGTGAGAATGTTTTGTAGCTTCCGCCGGTTCTCGCAACTAAATCTCAATTGCCTCCTATCTTTCCAGTCATCATAGCTTCTTGGACGAAATCTCTCCAGCATTTTCTAGGTCGACTCCTTTTCTTTCCTTCGGGATCTATTTCTACGACTTAAGGAATTCTACTTTCTTGCATCCTTATGAGATGAACATACCACATAAGTTGCTTCTTTCCTATGGTGTCAATGTAGTAATGATTCATCCTTCGTTTTATCTAATCATTTGGTCCAATAACATTAGCTTGTTGCTTCTTCTCCGGTATGTCATCTCAGCTGCTTAGACTCTTTGTCTTAGCCTCCGGTCCATAACCCACACTTTTGATTCATATGTTGCTAGGCTTTTGACCATCTGCTTTTTCCCTTTCTTTCCGTTCATTCCGACTTTAAGCTAAAACGTTGAACTGAACGCGAAAACCAATGCGTTTTGTGTAAAAATCTCTGTAAAAAAAGATGTATTTTTTGAGTAAAAATAACATTTTCAATCGCGAATTACTCGGAAAGTACCGAGTTATCAAAAAACTTCATATAACGTTTATTGCTTAAAATTCACTCCTCTATCGATTTCTGTGATTATTTTGAGTGAAAGTGTCACTTCCCAGAAGGGGTGGGAACCCTCCAGGGTAAAAGCACACTTTGGGACTATATAACCTTTTTTCGAGGCATTCCCTACGTTCACTCAAAATTTCACGTCAATCGGTTCAGTTACAAGGAATTCGAAGTCATAAACCTTGACTATAGGTAGGTTTAAAAGTTTCGGATATTCGATTTTTTCTTATTATTGTAGAGCTGTTCTTGTATAAGCTTTTTAATGCATTAATGTAGATTGACAACCATAGTTTCTTGAATGGAACCGAGTCGTAAGCCTTTGTGAGGTCAATAAATATCATATGACCTTCCCTTCCTCGGGCTAATTTTTCCTCGGCTATTTGCTTAAAGATGAAGACATTACCAACACATAATCTGCCTGGCGGAAACCCACTTTGCTTCTCCATCTCCAATATTTCCTACTAAATTTGAATTTTTTAAAATCTACCCATTGAAGTAATAACACTTATGTCTCCATAACTATCACGATCTAATCTATTTCCTTTTTTTATAAACGGAGCTCGTATGTGATAGTGTCTTTCCTTTGAGATGCTTATTAAATATATCGCATATAATGTCGAATACTCGTTCTGAGCCGTTTTTAGTAAGTTCAATGGGTAAACTCCCAGGATCTGGAGCTTTATTTGTCATTCCCCCTAAGGGCAACTGTAATTTCTTCACTTGTTACATCTATGACTATCCTCACCTGTTTTAGTCACCATCTACAAAGTCGAGTCTTTCTTCCATTGGTAGCTTTCTCTAATGGTCCTTCCACGTATATAGGTCTATTTGGTCTAATTTCTTTTTGTCTTTTCTATTGCCATTTCAGAGCATTTATACATTTCTAAGCTTTTCTCGATCTTGTGTCACCTATATCAGTCTATTCTTGTCATATACGTTTCCACACTTCACCCTTTGCTTTTATTTCTTTTTTACAGTATTTTTCTGTGTTTTGGATTATCTGTTCCAAGCCATTTCTGATATAGCTTGTTCTTCTCTTCCATCAGTCCTCGAGTTTTTCTTGATCTGCATTGATCAATATGCACGATTCTTGAATCTGCCTAATACTGTCAGAAAACTGCGTATAGATATTTGAAAGTATCCATTTTTTTTTAAATGGCGTTTTTTTTCTAATGTGGAGTAAAAACGTAAAGAATACTTTTTCGAGGTACGGGACCAAATGTGTCTTATTTTTAAGACTCATTGTTAAAAAAGGCCGCAAGTGACGTTATCCCTGAAGTGTTAACAAGATAATATCTAGCACAATAACTTCCTTCTTAAGGTCACTGAGCACGTCGAAATCCATACATCGTTATAACATACTAATTAAAAAATATATTCGTTGACTAACAGTTACTTTTGATAAGTCATATTTAAGTTTTTCCTTTCTACTTCAGTATTTGCACCGATGATGGGTCTCAGTTGACCCGATACATGTAATAAGTAAGTTTTATCCAGAGACTTGTTGGTTCATTTTGCAATGAAGAGATTTTAAGGTCTCCCATGGATTTATCACTTCACATTTGACAATGTGGACTCCTTTAACAAAATTTGTTATGAGTGTCTATTATTGCAACCTTAAAACCGATTGGGAATCTCAGAATGATATCAGGAACTGGACAAAATGCATATAAGTTACATGTACCTAAACCAAGGACTTCAAATGTATGTTTAAACCACGAGGCCTTCACGAGTATCGGCTACCTGAAAGCTACCTATCGAAGCAAGAAATCACATAAATTCACGATATGTTCTTTTATGATTCAGTGTTGCTTATGAATTTGACAATTCTAATTTGATCTTAACTCTTTTGCTGTGTGAACGGTTTGTACGCCATTTTAAGTGATGATTTTCGACATCTCCATGGATTTCCAAGGTCGCACAAGTAGGATTACATTTGCATATATTTGAAATAAGACATAATTAGTGTTTTGTCCATTACGAAATTAATTATTCACTACAACTTAAAAGCAACAAAAAACAATTCAGTAGTATTAAAAAAGTTAACAACAGCAATTCATGGCGGGTTACTACAAAATTATAAATAGGAAGAGTATTAATACAAGAGCAACAATAATGATCAAAGTTAGATGTTGTGAAAGAAAGTGTATGAACAAGAAATTTAATTATGGAAAAGGGGGGGGGGGGGGGTGGAAAAGGGGGATTAAAAAGGGTTGTTAAATACATTTTTACAACTTTTGGCTGCATATTTTCCAGTCCCTCGCGAAAATTGAAAAATTCTACTAATAAATCCATTCTAAAGAAGTCCAGATACATATTTAATTTCCATTGAAACTCTCTTAATATCACTCAAATATTTTACTACCGCACGATGTATTTGTGGATGGTGAAGGTTCAATAGAACTAAATGTAAATGAACATACTTATCTTCAAAAGACCAGAGTATCAACTACTCCAAAAATCATATCAATGATTTGATACCACCAATCTGCTGGCATGAGTGTCTCAGGTACCGAAAGTGGTACTACCTAGCGTATGGTATGAAATATTTTGTGATTAAGTGTGGGGGTCAAGTTGGTTGCCTAGCGTGTCGTTAAGTATCCAGAGAGGTTTCACTGAAGTCGTTCTAAGAAAATTACACTCAATTGCATCTAAAGAACCAGAGACGCTAGAGCACGATGCTCTTCAGAACTTTTACTTGAACATGAGCTCTAAAACTTCCAGGGAGTTCATTTCATTTAAAAGTACCAAAAATGATAGAGGTACCAAAAACTACTAGTTTCTAGAAATATAGATCTATATGGATATCACGTTCATTCGATCTTAAAGCTTCAAATAAGGTACAAAGAAATTACAGATTTCTATAATCTAAATCTACACATCTCTTGAGTTCTAAGGATACTATGCTCATTAGATTCTAGAGTTTCAAAAGCATAAAAATTTCTAGAATCCACATCTTCAGGGCTTTCATAGGATTCACGTTCAATAGGTCCTAAGCTTTAAACGTACCAAGACGCTACTATAATCTAGATCTACAGAGCTTCAAATGTTAAGGATACTCATCTTACTAAAGCCCAAATTTCCAAAGATATTAACATACGAGTTTCTAGAATAAAGACCTATAGGGTTCAAAAATTTTCATGGATAGTGTGCTCACTTGATCTTCAAGGTACCAATATGCCACAAGGTTGTTAAGTTCATAAGGTTCAAAAAGTTCCAAATATATCATTCATTCAACCTTAAAGCTTTAAAGGTACCAAGAAAGCACAAGTTTCTGGAATCTAAATCTAGACAGTAAATTATTTTAGTATTATGTTTAGTTATTTATTACTATTTAGAATCAGTTATTTCAAAAACTCTAAAGGTACCATGAAGATACAAGTTTCTAGAATCTAAACCTATAGAAGTCCAAAATTCCATCGATACTAATTCCTTCCGATCTTAAAGTTTTAAATGCTTCAAAGGCAACTAAGAAGCTACTAGGTTTTAAATAAATTTGAAATGTGAGGCATTAATGCTGTATAGAGGGATTGTATAGATTATAGAATTACAGGACTGGAATTCCTAATGGATATTCCTACCTAAGGATATTCACCTTAGGTTTTTACTAGAAGAATTTTTACTAGAAGAATTTTCTGCGCACATAGAATACGCGATTATTGCTAGATAACCATTGATTGAACTGGATATGCAACCAACTTTGACCTTCACCCTTGCCCACAAAATGCACCCTGCCATCGGCTAGATGGGAGCACTTTCAGATCCTAAGACATGTATGCCATCAGATTGAAGGCAGAACTAGTCGTTAAGCGCGTATGGTCTTGCGGGCATGAAACGCTGACAGATTTTGCTGTCTTGGTACCATATATTGGTACCCATTTGGATGTATATACAATTTGTATGTACACATTTGTATATATGGTACCAATTGGTACCATATGTAATTCCTACTATACTTTCTGAATTCAAATATTTACTGTCTTAAAGAGATTACAGTTTTCAAGGCTGCAATAATACAAATCAAGATTGGTTTGGAAGGGCGATGTCGAGGAATTAAAAAGATAACCCCAAAAAGTGTTGCGAAAGGAGAGAATTTGTTGGATCAATTGATGTGTTATTGAGAACGTGAACATGGAGAAAGGATGTAAAATAAGGTATACGCATTACAGTTTTCGTTTCTTTCACCTTTTCTGTATATTCCAAGAACACATCAAATGAAAATTAGTCGCTTTCGATGACTCGCATGTCGCTTTATCGTAAGTGTCTTTTTAAATAAAAAACGTTAACACATACGATCGCAAGTAATCTGAAAAGAAAGGTCGTTCTCGTACCATCCATTCGTCCATTCATTCGTTTTGTAATAAAGTAAGCCAGGATAAAATGATGAGGTACTTTTTAAAAGGCGTTCAGAGAGGGCAGCGTTGGAGAACCGAGAATTTAAAAGTTACAAAACGGGAAGGTTTAATAACAAAGCTTGTTTCAGCAAGTAGGAAACCATATTAGGAACATGTTACTAATAGTCTCTCACACATTTTCGCCTCTGCTTTTATCACCAGTGTATAAATGGGCGACTATAAATAACATGCTTTATGCTTGCTGGAATATACCTACAGATACAACAAGTCTTTGTTTTGTCGCCAAGATGATTTATATGACACAAGTGTTCCAATAATAGCTTTTGACAAATTTTCGTGAGCACGGTTTTCTGTTTGAAATGCCCTAAAAATATGAATACAGTAGAATACTGGGCATATTTAATCGAGGTCATCTATATGTATAGTTCGAGATTCCACTGAAAGATTTCTACAATCATCTGTTCTTTAGTAGGAAGCTTCAAAGGAAAGATCATCATAATCAAGAAAATTCTATTGAGGAGGTCGTTTTGGTATTCTCATGATTTACTTGGGTTTTGTCTTCTCCATTTTAACCGAAACAGATAGAAATTAGGAGAATTTTTAATTCTAGATATTTTTGCTGAAGACGGCAGCAGCTAGTTCTGCCGAAACGTACGAAAAAGAAGCAGTGTAGTTAGGCAACTTCGGTGTTCAAGACGACCGACTGACAAATTGGGAATTTTTATCTGCTTCAGTAAAAAAGGTGCTTAAATTTGATAATGAACCCAGCTCTGATTGGTTTAAATCATTAAAGTTTAAGCATACCGCCACAGTTTGCGTCAATCGATTGCGACAAGAATCATATCAAATCTCCGATTGGTGAAAAATGTGTCGTGAATACAAAGTTTTGGGATTTAAACCAATGAGAGCAGAGTTCACTGTCAAATTAAACGTACTGACGGATACAGAGTGTCACAATTTTCACTCGCTAATTAATATCCATCGATGAAGGATTTTCTTAGGATACCCTATCATAACCTACTTTTTACCAAATTCTAACTAAACAACATATGAACAAAAGAATCTTGCAATGGGATGTCGGCCTATTAATGAGTGTTTCAGACAACATGGTATATTCAAATTCAGTTAAACAACTAGGATTATAATGTTGATTATTTAAAAAGCCCCACTGGACTATTAAAGTGTATGTCGTATGATGTATATGTATAACAATGAAAATAAATCAATGCAAGAGCACTGAGAAGCTATTCTTTGATTCTGAAATAGAACCAGAAATTATCTTCAAAGTAAGTTCTAAGGAAAGAAGGAAGAAAGGCAAACTAAAATTCTTACTTGGAAGTGAAAGTTTACATCTAATATAAATGAGCAATTCTGTGACTAGTTTTCTAACACTATATAAAAAAGATATGTGATGTGATATACTTTGTACATGATAAACTTATACAGGACCAAAGGTCGTATCGGTAACTGAATAAGCGACGAAGTAGTCCAAGGTTTTCATCAAGTCTCCTAGTAAACTGTATAAAGGGTGTCTCAGAATATGCAGTACATGTCAGGGAGACGTAAATTACATTTTTTCCCCTAACGAGAAATTCACTGCCAAAATCAAGATACAACTGGTTTCCTAACAATAACCTCTCTAGTGTTTAATAACAATTTTCAACGAAATTTGAAGGATTCTTCTACTAATTACACATTTGTAGAACAATCTAAGCGTTCCTATGATGGCATACCATAAAATATGTCAGTACCATATGAGATTTTCCATTCTTTGTTTCTGTGTACATGGTACCAATGACTTGCTGGAACAAACGTAAACGGGTAAGGTCATGTTCACCTCAGTGACTCAAGAGGGCGCAGACGCCTCTCGAGAGCACCTACATCACCTACCACGTTACTCCACGATCCGCTTTCGATCTCCCAACGCTCCCCCGCCCAAACCGCGCCTACCTAGACTACCCATGCCACACGGCACCATCGTGACGACGCCGTTCGAAAGAGAACCGGGCTACTCACCTCATGTTGATGAGGTACTGCGCGAGCGCGACCGAGTCCGGGTTGCCTGAGATCGTGATCGTCCTGTCCGACGAGCCGCTCTCGCGATCGTCGCAGTTCGAGATGCGTATCATCGCCCCGGAGATCTGCCTGATCTCGGCGATCTTCGTGCCCCCCTTGCCGATGATGCAGCCGATCAGCTCGTTCGGCACCGTCATCTCGTGCGTCTGCTGGTTGGTGTTCTGCTGCTGCTGCTGGTTGCGGGAATTCGACGACCTCAGCTGGGAGCCGGCCAGGGCGGCGAGAGCTGGAAAACGGACAGACGAACGGTGTAGATGTGTAGTGGAAGTTCAATATTTTGTCTTATGTTTATGTGAATGGAACACAGACAGGACAAACTCAAACAAGCCGTGAAGAGTGGGCAATTCTTCCCATGGAACCATTCATTTAAGTTATTTATGATAAATAATGAGCTGAAGCACTATAGTTTAGATCGAAAAAATTTGTTGAAGGTAATTGAAAAATTTATATTAAATCTGTTTACAACTTTACAATACCTACGTTATACTCATAGTGCTAATACTCATACTCATACTCAAAAGTGCCAATAATTTGGGAGATTAGACGCTTTCGTTGAAGAAACGAACCCTGACTTACAAAATAATTTTAATGTCGCTTGATCAAACGTGAAAATTGCATTAGGTATTGGTAGATAGTTGTAAAAGTAGAACTATTTACTTGCAATACAATGCATTCTATATACTTGCTAGTGTGAAGCATACACTCTCCATGACTTGTTAAATCAAAATAACTCATAAAAAAAACAAACTCATTTATACCGTTGCCTGCAGAGAGTCTCTTTAATTAACATCTATACTAATTTAAGGGAAAATATAAGTCTAATTTTGTTTATTATATTACACAATCTTGATTTTACAAATAAAAACAAGACCTGTTTTAATATTTTTCTATTGAAACAAATTAAGTAAATATCAAACAAAAATAATATTAGGACTAAAGATTTGCACTTATACAATTTTTCTCCTTCATAATCTAATTACAGGACTCTATCACACACACAATGATCAAAATGATCGATAAATATTTTTGGAGTAAAATTTGAAATTATAGAATTTTATCAAATCGAACAATATTTATTCATTTATTGAAATGTTCATAATCCACTTGGTACATTTTAAAGTACTTTCTAGCATAAAAAAAGTCTATAAGATAGGAAAAAGAATCGTTATGTTACCATGTGTTTTAATTTATTGTAAATGATGTGAAACATATTGAATGAATTAATTATTGAATTATATATTCATGAATGAATGAATCAATGAATGAATAATTGAATGAATTAATCCAAATCCAGTGGGATACGTTACTAACGAAGTTCGTATAACTATCAATGATGAATCAATAAAAGCCGTTAAAAGTGTAAAAAACCTGGGATAATATTCGACTGCAGGTTGCGTTTTAAAGAACATGTGTCGATTTTGGTAAAAAAATCCTACCTTGTTTTGAGGCAACTGTACAGAAATACACATTCTTAGTTTTAACCTAAAAAAGAAACTATGTGAAAGCCTAGTTCTATCTATTTTAAATTATGGCCTGGTTTTGTACTACTCCTGTTTATATGAACCAACTAAATATCGTTTACAAAAAATCCAAAACTACTGTTGTAGATTTATATGTGGCTTACGTAAATATGACAACTGCAATGAAAATAAATGAATTAGGATGGATGAGACTCGAGGACTTATTTAAATATCATGAGTGCAACAATTTTTCGTATCTTATCTACCTTAACTCCACCTTACCTTAAAGAAAAATTAAATTTTAGGGGTGACGTCCATTTAATAAATATCAGAAACCCAAATACTCTAGAAATGCCTTATTTTGGTCGTGCCTGGTTTCAAAAAAGTTTTACATACAATGCTGTCACAATATATAATTCAATACCGCTAGAATTCAAAACGCATACTGTTCATTATTTAAAAAAAATGTACAAGGCCTATCTTAGTAAAATGCACAGAAAATATTTGCAATACGATCCCAAACTTGTTAGATTAAATTCTAACTAAAAAAATAAATATTACAAATGAATTGCGATGATGAATATTAATTCATTAAATATTTTTGCTATGTTATCGAACATAACATTTATTCTATTGTAAATGTTGTTCGAAAAGATAGGACACTTAAATAATTACTACAAAATTGAATTTTTACAGAAAAACAAATGAAGAAAGCATTAAATCTTCACTCACTATTTAACGATATTCGTAGCACCTGTAGCGACTGATTTCGACTAACTCATCAGACATTTATGCTGAATGTACAAACAGAAATAAACAAAAAGAACCAAAATTAGAAATACCTAGCACCTTCAAACCTAAAGTCTTGAAATCGGATTTGCCAATTTAACTGATCCATGATTTATTTTTAAAATTCATATCATTCAAAGTATGTTGAATAATTCAAAGGTAAAACGAATTCTGTTCGAAACATGATTTAGTGCTTCCGGGGTAATGGCCATAACCTATATGGCCGTCCTGTGAAATTCATCCTGGCATCGATTTGTATGATGCTTTCGAAGATCCTCTTTATATCCTCCAGTGCGTTCAATACTTCGTTTATCCTCGAATTCTCCTCGCATCATCTGTAGCTTGTTGGGTATTTTTCTTGGCACTTTCAGCATCTCACCCTCAGGTTTCGTGCAGTCTCTTGATTCATGGTAGCTGAGTATTTCGCGGATCTTAGTGGGACGGTGTATCTGGCCTGTCCATGTCCGAATTGCTGGCATCTGTAGCATTGCTCTATGGTGGTCCTTGGTCTCTGTGGTTCTACCTTTACTCTGTAATTCATGACTTTTAGTATTTAGCATATCCTCTCAGGTCATTTTTCACTTTAAGCTTCGTCCCTCTTTCATGAATACAACTTCTACTAACAGATACTAAGAATGATGCTTAGCGTCCATACCTACTACTTCATTTTTGGTGTCAATGTTTATTTTAGCTAATATTTGCATTTCAAAATACCATACCTCAATATCAAACACATTGTTAAGCTTACATTGTAGACTAAACATGGCAATGTCCCACTCTGTAATGTCAGTGTCTACATTAACCACATAAAGACGCTCCACAGACAGGATGGCATTCTCAAATCGAATTCCTGGATTGCCCATTTCCTTCGTTATTGTTGTCTATTTCTGCTTTTCATGGATTACAATCGACTGTATCCTTCTCCACCTCGGTTTCGTAATTTCTTCTTCCTTAACCTCCTCTCGTCAGGTGTTGATCTTAGTTACCCTCGCTTGTTTGGTCTGTACAACCTTGTTCTGTACAACAGACAAACAGGCACGTACGGGGGTACATCCTTAGCAGAAATGTTTTCTGAGGATCATAAAATCCTCCATCGTTGCGATCGCTGCCCTTCTTCAGTCCGCACTCTGTCGGGGGATTGTCGGTTCTCCTGTATGTCACTTCGGGACTACTTCGTCTAGCTTGGTGTTCACATTAGTGCTGACAAAAGTAACCATTGTACGCCATTTAGAATTTAGTGGAGTAGGTTGTTCATTTTTTAGTGTTTATGCTACGTATTACACAGAATGGAAAGACTCAGATATGACACAATTTATCCCATTTAGAACTGAACTAGGGGCATTGCATTTTAAGTGACAACAATTTAAAGATTTACAACATAATTTAGTTTGCATTCACAATTGGAAAAAAATGGTTTTGTCAAAATTTTTGGTCCAGAGGTTTCGAAGATATAGAAGGGGTCACGTCCTTCATGGCGTTTAAAGTGTTATAACGTAATGGAGAGAATTGTTAAAGTAATTGGTATTATACCACACCACTTTCAATAATAATAATGAGCATAATTTTTTTAAGCTGGTTGAATGAAGGGAACATGTGCAGTATTATTTGCAACAAAATGGTACTTGTCAACATACCTTGTACATTTCACAACACGGTCCAAATCTACTTACCAGCAGGGTTGAGAGCGCTGGCTCCGGTTGGTGCGAGTCCTCCTAAACCAAGGGCAGCTAAACCGGCCAGTGGATTTTTACTCAAAGCTGCCACCTGAAACAAAACGTATCAGCCATTTAAGCAGAGGACGTGCATTGGGAGACCATTCGGAACCTAAAGAGAGATACTGCTTAAGTACTACACTACCCGCTCTTAACGAAAATCGATGAGTTCCTTAACATACCTCATTGAGTAAAAGATGATGCGGTGACCAAACAGAAGATTTGTTTTTTATGAAATATTTTCCAAGCAAGAGACAATGTGACTGGTATAATATTCTCCTAATTAGTTCAACGGTCACTATTGATCCATATTTACAAAAAGGACAAGAAAAGTGTATCTCCAAATAAAGTTTAAACATGCTGAAACCTGAAACTGCACAAGTTTAAAGTCATCAAGTTCACCTTTTAACGTTTTTCAAGTACTTAGACAATAGAAAACATTGCTGTTTCCACCTAAAACTTTCAAATGTGATTATTTTTGATAAGCAGAATTTACTGTGAGTGTTTAATACAATCCCAAATACATTTTGGGCCCTTCTAATCAAACTACTAAGATGTGATTCAGTTATTAAGTTATAACAAATAAAACTTGCCAGTTGTTAATACAATACACGTAAGTGTGAATCGTTTTGGTGTCCCCACTCTTCATGCAGATACTGAACTATTTCGAACTGATACCGAAGAGATTAAAATACAACTGAATGGAACCTGCAAGCTGTAAAATTACCATTAAAGAGATGCATACTCGTAATTAGCTCAAAAGCACTATAATGAGACTTTTTAAGAAACAAACGAAAAGAATATATAACAACGAAATATTATAGAACGAGGAACAAAGAGAGATTAGTAATTTCATGGACGTTTGCCCAAATAATTGGTTGAAAATAAAAGCTACATAAGCGTAAAAAGTGAATAACATCGTGAAAATGTCTTGTATCATGCAGAAAAGTTGAAATCTGTAGAGTGTAGTGTAATATTTAGGCAGTCATCATCTTTAACTACTGCTACTTCTACTAAATACAAAAATAACAAATAAGACGTCTAAAAACGATTTACGCCAGATTAATTATGGTATAATGACTAAAAACACAGAAGTGATTGATAATATTCAAATCACTTTCCGATCCATGAATTAATTTGGATAAAAAAGTTTTACAAAAATTAGGTAATGAAACATTTCCATCAAATCTGCAATGACGAATCGACCAAGTATGAATTTTTGTTTAGTGTTGAAAATTAGGTAGTTTGCCAAAAAACTTGAAGCACCAAATAAGGTTTGCCATGAGCAACATTACCTCCATAGCACCTCTTCTTTTACATCACTTTGTGTACCACTTGACAATTTCAATACAGGAATGAAAAGGAGGCAGATACGTTGCCTCTTTCTAATGCGTTCGACATCTCGTTCAAATCCTCTATCGTTTAACCCTTAACACATATATGGAGAGGGATAATGAGTGCGAGAGAGGACATGCGAATGTGGAATGAGAAAGAAGTGGCGCGTTACGATTCTATCCCACTACATATTTCTGCTGCTATGATGCAGATGTTCTAGCTCAACATAAAACGTCGTTATTTGCATGTTTCAAACTTTTTGGCAGATGTATTTTCTTGAGTGGCTCAAACAGTGTACATCAACTGAAAACACAAAAAAGAACCATTATAAAAATCCCAACGAAAAGTTACCCTTCAACCAGTTTGAAGGATCCCTTTTGATGTTCCTAACAATAAACGGACTTTGGTACGATACTGGATATGTTCATGCTGGTACCTACTGGATGCAACATGTAAATTGGACAAAGAACAAAATTCAGACGTCACAAATAATAAAGCTTGGTACTTTAAAAATAAATGAAGAGACGAAATTACATTAGGTGGTAAACTCCAGAGGCGGGAACTGTTCAGGTCGAGGGACGGAACGCCCGTAGTCCACTAAATTCTGAATTGAAGTAAACCGCGGAATAAGAAGTCGAAGATAAGCTACCAGAAAAGTTAGAAGCAAAGAGACCATTAGACTTTTAAATCAGTAGTTTGAATATCGAGAAAAAAATTTTGTATTCCATACTTAAACCTGGAAATATAAACTTTTACACGGGTTGCTTGCGACTACTTGCGAATTCATGAATGTCTTGTAATGAGGAGTACAAATAGGAAAATACAGGTAACTCAAGTGAAAGGCGCCACTCATTAAACATACCAGGAATTATCACGATTTTGTGTATATACTTTAAAATTTAAACAAACTCAAAACTACAGAACCATTCAATATTAATTCTTGTCGACGTCTGAGACTTTCTCAAGACAATAAAAAACGTAATCTTTATACAATTGCGATCGATTATTTAATTTTCTCAAATCAAACTCCATCCAACTACTTATTTAGGATGAGTCGCCAAATAAAAACGTGAATATTTATTTACAACTTTATTTCAGTCAGTCATATGTAGCAATATGCCACACTCTCTGATCTGAGAAATTTAAATAACTGACTGTGACTGTATGAAGATGTATCGCACTTCTTCTTATGGTGTCATAGCCTCAGTGGATGCTGACGATCATCCCGGCCTATATTGCATTATTGACTGCTGACCTAAATAATTCTGTTGAAGCAAGACCTGACCATCGTCTTCAGTTCTTCAGTCATGAGTTACGTCTTCGGCCTGGCCCCTGCTTGCCTGTAATGTCGTCTTGCATTGTTTGTGTATTTTTTGCCTCTAAGAATATGTCCAAAGGAACTACTGCACTATGTTTTTTAATGTCTTGAGAAAGAGGCGAAAAGTCCACCAGAAATAATATTAAATGACCTTTTTGATTTCCTGAGGTACTTTGCTTCCCGTTTGTCATACCTGCAGAAAAACGTCTATTTTATGGCTGTTCTATGAATCTAAAGAGGAATATTTTATTTCATAGATTATTACTGAACCCATTGTGTTCACGTGCTCTTTACAATCGTAGTAGTTGTATGTTTCAAGTAAAAGTGAACAAACATACTACCAACGAATATAACACTCATAATGCATATTTTGCTTAACAGCGCCACCTCTCGGTTGCCCAGCGCGACAAAGCCGCTTCAACTAAAACTCCCATAATACCTGTCCTTCCCTAGGGTTATGTATTAGGCAGTACTACTGAACCATGACGAAACAACACGAGTACCCAGTCCCGTTCCCAATATCGTTTCGAACCATCTACCAAAGTTAGAAGAAGGAGAAAACTAAACTCCACATTCCTATGAGTAGTCCCTGATTGGATCTTCACTGAAAACGAGAAAACCTGTTTGTAAATCTCTCCGTTTTTAAAATATATGGATTCATTTTACTATTCGGGGTGGAGGCATGGACACTGAAAGTAACCTCCATAAACAAGATCAAAGCCTATGAAATGTGGATTCTGAGATGAATGCTGAAAATATCGTAGGTCGATCACTTGAGAAATGAAGAAGTACTCTGAAGAGCCGGTTTAGTGGAACAAGAACTTTTTGAGAACATTAAGAAAGAAAATTATCTCATCTGGAACACATATTGCGTGGCGTTCATTACCACTTTTACCGCCTCTACCTTCAAGGTGAAACGGACGGGGATACACGAGGAATAGGAAAAAGAAAATTATTCTGTATGAGGAACATCCATCATTGGAGAGGAATTAACGACTTCCTGGCATTGTAAAACAGATATATTTGAAATAAGAAAGACGATGGACGCCTATGCATGGATCTGATAAAAAAATAATTACTAATAGCTCATCTATGGTTAAGGTAAGAATTTTAATTCGAAAATCTACCTGTTATCGGTTCGTCAATGGTGTCTAAATGCATAAAACCACTAGATCCAATCTTCAGTTGGAAGCATAATGCAAATTACACAGCTCCAAAAATATCCAGAAGTTCTAGCAATAGTAAGTAAGTGCTCTAAGTAGCTATAAAATTGGAATTTTTTTCGGCATTAAAGAAAGTTCTAAGTACCGCTAAGATTAAATTAGAACCACCCTGCATGGGTGCCAAAATTCAGAAAAAGTTACAAGAAATGTAGGAAAGAATTACCTATGCAGTATTAAAAACTAACCCCGACTGATTAATTTCGGGATGTACATCCAAGGCAATTTGATTTGTAACTTAAAAAATAGCTAATATTACACCATTAACTTGTTGCCATTCAAATGATAGCTATGAAAGACAAAAACGATATGAAGCACTCCCGGAATGACCGAGAGGGGGAAGCGTAGCTTTCTTAAAGCGCTGCACTACAAGTCGACCGAATAAATATGTGGAAAAAGCATGACGTAATGCGAGTTCATTAATATTAAGAAAACTTATCTTACTTACAGCTCTATCTTGTAGCAACTATCTATAGTACAGCTCAAATCCACATTATTTATAAAAGAGTATGTCTACAATGTTCCAGCAAAGTGCATAGTATCAATGGGTACCAAGAATAATACGCACGTACCTGGGTGTACCATCCGTATAATGTGTATGGTAGTGGAGCGTGTGTGTGTGAAAGAGAGAGAGAGATATATATGGGAAAGCAGATGTGCATCTATAACTATACACGTTATAAAAGGAACAAATCACAGCGATAATGCTGTTTGTTGTCTATCGTTTTTTACAAACTTTCAAAGTACATCAAAATCAACCATTGCGCATCATACAAAATCATGAAAATTTCTTGGCATGCTTAATAAGCCGCGTCCACCGTATTTTCCTATTTTGACTCATTACAATGAACTCATTAAAGAAATTCTAAGTGGTGGCGAGTAACATATGAGAACCGTCCTTATCTCCAGGTTAAGTATGTGAATACTCAGAATGTATGGTTCTTCTTTCATCCATTAAATACTGCTACTGACCATGATGGATGAGATGTGCGTGTTAGTGTGATCTTCTGAGCTTGTGTACAGTTCTGCATGATCATCCCTATTCGATTCTATAACCATTCCTATATTATGAGTACATAAATCGAGGTCCAAAGGTGGTTAGTGTACAATTCAAAATTTACCAGACCTTCTCGTCCAGGATCCCACCGGTGGTGTCGCGGCAACGAAACCAAATCTTAAAATAAAAACGGTAGACCAGGGGGGCTGATATGGGGGAAGGCAAAAAAACAAACAACAGACGAGGGCTGAGGGGGTCGGTGTCTCTGAGGGGGTTGGTCGGGTGTGGTGGTCAAGGGGGGATCACCATAACGACTAACTTACGTCTGGTAAGAGATGCGCGCTCGGCGGCGGCAGGGCAGCCTGCAAGTGTCCATTCTTGAGCGAGGGCTCGAAGGACACGAAGTGCGGAGCAACTGCGGCCGGAGGGGGCGCCAACGGGTGGCCGGCAACGGCGGCGGGGGGCAGGGGATGGTGGGGGGTGGCAAAAAGGGGGGTCATTACAGTACTACTTACGTCAGCGTGGGCGGGAACGGCGTAGTTGCCTTGGATAGTATAGGCCTGTCCGCCGGCCAGGATCACGGGACCACCCACGGGGGGTTTAGGGCGGTAGGGGATGGTTGCTCCTTTGGGAGGGGACTGTAACAGAAATATGATGGTCAGAAGGTATTTTAAAAAATATCTATCGATTATATAATAAAAGATCATGAATTAAATGTGAAGAGAACTAACATAATAGAACCGACACTATCAGAGAGGATTTAGGCGTTTTCAATAATTGCAATGCATACTAAGAACGGGTTTATTCATGTATCCAAATTGGCTTCAAGTAATGAAGTATTTACGAGTAAGCTATTTGTAACTAACTTATTTATAACACTATCAAAACGTCATAGAGGGAAGGGAACACTCTTAACCTTTGTGGTGTAGAAGGTTTATTTCAGCAAACGGAAAACACGTTATGAACCAACTTTACAGTCTGGTAAATTTGCGTGTTTCTTAACAAAATTATAAGTGAGAAAAATTTAGTTTGAAAAGTTCTCTTGCCAAACATGAGAAATGCGAACATCTGTGGCTTTGCTTATTCATTTAATATAATTACAACCATTTACTTTAGGACAGTTATTATAAGGACAAATTTTTCAAATTATAATACATCATTAGATTGGTTTTCTCACAACAATACCGTTATTAATTGAAACAACATTTTTTGTAGTGCAGATATAGTTAAACTACATACACAACCTATGTTTCCTAGTTAGGAAATGCTTCCAAAGGAGGTTTTTCCTACTTAAGATACCGGTCGAGTCGAAGCATGGAAATGCCTCAATACAACGTTGTTTGGTTCAACCAGTGCGAGAAGGTCCGACATACTGCATCTTAATTTTAACTGAGTGTCTGCTCTCTGTATGCGCTATCTATATATTAGATGTGGCTAGTCACAACGTTACCTCATTTCTGATTATGGCAAATAATCTCTGCAAAATAGTCAATTCAATCATATTTCGAAGATTTTAACTCTCATTGGTACTCATGCTGCTTTTTCTTGGCTTAAAATGTTCATGCAAATTCACAAACATATGCATTCGCATATAACTTTATTCTATTGAAAGGTATCTTTGGTTTCTCGCTTCATAGGTACCCCGAGTCCTTAGTTAAGCCAATATAGTTTACTTGTCAATAAATTTCATTAAATCTGTTAAATCCTTAGCCATAAAGGCTTGTTCAATTTTTTGCTAAAAGACTGCTTGTTATTTCAATGTTGAACAAAAAGAAGCTTTATTATCAGATTTACAGGATATGTTACAACTGGTCGAGTGATGCAGATTAAATTCGTCAAAATTACTTCAACGGTCTAGAAACTTATAATTGCTCACACATCAGTTGAAGTTATTTAACGCATCATACTTTCTTGTATTGTACTTTTGAGGGTCAAAAATCTTTCTGTATGTGAAACTAATGGTATTATTCATAAAAACTTACACACTGTACGTTTTGGGTGTTCAGTGATTTAAAATGTTCATAAATGCTATATTTATTCTATGAGGTATTTGAAACGGTACAATATCTATAACATATCGAAAGATTGTCTAAATCTCGAAAACGTTGGTTTGACGGAGTGGTCGCAATGCAAGTCATAGAAGTGCTAGAAGTATTGGATATTGGTTGAAGTTCAATGATAAACGACATGTAAAACATTGACTGATCAGCTTCCAATAAACAATAAGGATTTTGAAAGGAAATAAGGCTACTGTAAGTTTCATATTAGGTTTGACTGGGGATCAAAGACCCTAAAAATCAAGAAATATGTCCCAAGTTGTAGCTACTAATTGTGGAGCGTTGTTGGGGACATAGAAGAGTAAATAATATAATAACATACCTTACACAGTGTTTTAGAGCTACGCAATTACATTGTGTGTAATTCTATTTATTTCTAGCATTAGGATGATGCAGGAGATTTACATGGTCTCGGTCAACCTACATAAGTCGTACATGTCAGTAACGCTTCATGCTTTTTCACACGTAAGTGTAACTAGTTTATGAAGGAAATTAGAATATGGTGTATTGTTAAATAATTTTCTTCAAAATTATTATGCATTTGAACAATCGATTTTCAAAGAACTAATGTCCATCAACGTACTTTAATTTTCTATTTACACGAATCGGCCCTACGTAACGTCCCATAGGTTGTGTCTCGTGTAAAGTTACAGGATGCTTTGGACAAAACAATACAAGAACATACATTGTTAATATTGTGCAAGTCTCAGCATGTTGCAACCTTCAGTAACTGTGTTACCACCCCAGATACGATTAATAATGTAACAAATCAATTTTGTATCTAACTGTCTTAGCTCTATTTTGTGCATACGTTTTCAGGAATTTTGCCCGCACTATTTTAAAGTCTCAACGTTAACATTTACAAATTTGAAATTGTTCAAAATAAAGTATTTGTCCTTTAAAACACACTTTCATATCCATTGTATTTATAACAATTACAGTATGTTATCTTTGAAGAGTCGAAAAATTGTGAAATATGCATTGCATTTGTAGAGAACATTAAATGAAACTATAGATTGCAGACATTTTGCAATTAACATGAATGTGCACTCGTAATCATTAAGGAATCATATTACACTTTGTTTGATATCCTTCTCAAAACAGAAACCGCTAAAAGCTGATCAATTTGCAGAATGAATCAACATGTTAAGATATATGATCTCATAATACATCCTTTAACTTTTTTCTAATATCCAAAAAACCCTATTATTCCGTTACATATCAATATGTTACTTCTTCTTCTGCACTTCAAGGATTAGGCTTGTAGTCTGATTCGGTCTTCATACTTGCCATGTTCTTGTGGGCCTACCTATGTCTCTTCTTTCTCTTGGTATGTAGCGTACTACATGTTTTAAAGAAATTAATGGTTAGTCAACATAGCCCTTAGATTCGACCTATTTGTATTACGTTCAAAAGCATCAGTTCCTAGTGGTTCCAGCTAGTGAAAACGCCGTTTCGTTCTTCGTCTACAACATCATCAACATAAACACTCTCCTGTTAGTTCTCGGATCGACGCTACAATCGAACTATCGAATTTACCTCGAGCATGACGTTACAGATGTGATAGATGCACTGCGTGATCGCCTCGCCCGTTCCCGATAGGGTGACCGCCCTCTCCGTCGAATTCGGCAGCATCTCGGAGGCGACCTGAATCGAGGCACCGGTCACCTCCCTGATCTCCTTGATCTTCGAGCCGCCCTTGCCGATCAGCGAGCCGCACTGGCTCGCGGGCACGACGAGTCGCAACGAGATCGGCGGTCGCGGTACTGAACTGCTCCCGCTGTTTATCTCTTGGAACTAAAAGAAGACAAAGCGTGGATCAGTAATATAGCGAAGCAGTTGTGATGAGACACCAAGAAGACGTTTTTCGTCGGTACTTCTAGACCTAGTACGGTAAAAACTAGAACTTTTAAGTTTAACAGCAAGGGGAATGACGGATTAGGCTCTACGTATATATTTTCTGTGCGCATGTCCAACCCTTACCTTTACTTCAGCAATTCCGGAACTTTGTACGCATGACTACAGTTGAAGTTCAAATCGAAGGAATTGGACCATAGCATGAAATTAAGTGAGACGATTCCTGTATATATCAGCATGTCATTGTAAATACATGATTTTAACAAACTGAATGCGAGAAATACATCACTGTATTACAGCTAATTCATCAAACCCGTTCTCAATATCAGTTTTATATCAAAATGAAATGAATTCAATTACATAATAATATACAGTTGGAAACTTTATTACCAGGTTGAACCCGAAAAATGTCATTTCCGTTGCATTTCCCGTGAGATATCGAATTTTGGATGAACGTTTTGCAGTAATCAATGACTTCTACTGCACCTTTTCCAAATTCTTCGCAATAAATAATTTTTTTAAACGTGTAGACAGAAGCGGTCAGCAAAAATAATACAAAATTAGCTTAGATTAATTCGCTATGGCCCGCTTTGATAGTGTCTTGTGAAGTTTGTAAGTGCTATCATGAGATGGCAAATAAGTAATGCTCAGGATGCCTTTTAAGACAAGAACGGATTTATTAAAGGAACTGGTAAAAGTGAGGTGTGAGAATAAATACAGAAATGTTGCTAAAACAGCCACACAAACTTCAAAGCTAATGTAAGCATATGTAACTAGCATTAACTAAAAATGATCTCATCACAGGGGATTTTGAGTTATACTGTGCTTATATTAATTGGCTATAGAGTATTTGAACTGTAGCATAGTGCCAGGTGCCGTTGTACTTCTACAGTTTAACCTTGGTATTAGTAATTACCAGTTTACTCGAGTACCATCAGAACCAATCAAAACATAACATGCTTAGTAACTAACTGAACTTGGTTAAACTCTGAGTAAACTACATATATATGGAACACTTAAGCTGTTTGAAACCACTTGAAAGCTTATTAGAGACTAAGAGTAGTTCTGTGGGCTAAAACATTCATTGATGTAACAGTATTGAGAATACAATCTAGTACTAACCATGTAAAGTCAGTAACAAGAAAAACAGGCGGAGCAAATTAGTTTATGACTTATTTACCGACCAACTTTAAGGCACTTAACAAAATACTCATCGTGCGGACGAGTCAAAGCGTATCCAGTTAAGTCGTCATATGTGCAATATCCACCAATTGTTTAAATGGTTCAATATAAGTGGGATGATGTCTGTAGACTTCGCGCGAAATTTTGGAGGCAGCCTTCTAATATTTTTCGATGCCTTTCTAAAGACATTATGAGATAAACGGTTTTATTCCATTTACGCTGATACCATTTTAATTTTTACCGTGCGCTTTCACATGTGGTTGACTATGAACTCGCCCATAAGCCACATCAGTTTTTCTTTAGTGTCGAGACCTATATCACTTCTTTAACCTCTTTGACCCTTGGTTTTCCAAAGCGGCAGGTTTCACTCAGAAGTTCACTTATTCAGTATGGCATATTTATTTAGTAAAAAATGTTACATCCGTGACTGGGGTAAAATTACTTAAATTTAGGAAGAAAATTACGACTCTATTACTTTGCGTCATATTGCAAACTTTAAGGTTTTATATTATTTATGGCACGTCTAACATAAATGAGATTCAGAGATATTTAATGCCGATAAGTAATAAATTCATCGAAAAAAATATGGCATTCTTCCAAAAATAATTTTGAGCATAAATACAGCTGGAAGATAGAATAGCATGAGTTTTTATCGTCATGGTCTAGTGAATTTCTCCTCCCCCCTTTCCAGAAATCTTAAAAGTTATAATCAATTTCATGACCAAAACCAACCTCAATCAACGCACTTACTTGAGAATTCACCAAAAAAACGACTAGAAACTTATAAGAAGCACAGGCCATTACAAATATAATACAGTAAGAAGTGCATTGCTTGATACAAATTCACCCCATTACGATGACGTTGTATGACGCCATACGTTTTGTATGATGCAAGAATTACACTTCCTTGTTATTTTCTTATACAGGGTGCCCAGCAAGTACACAGCAATCTCTGGGCAATGTATAGGGAACTTTACATAATTTTTTAACATCACCTTCAGAGGCGAAATTTTAAAATCCCTTTTTGATCCAAAGTACTAAAAAATCACACATGATATTAACGAATTTTGTTATGGATGTATGACGTACGTGCACTTTTATGTTTTGGTTGTTAACACATACAATTTTCATCGAAGATCTGTAATGAAGCGAGCCCTAGTGGTAATTTTAACAGTACAAGTAGAAAAAATAAATTGTTCACAAAATTTGCTCGTATGAATCTTGTTGGAATTCAACAGAACGAACGTTCTCGGGGATAATCGTTTCTCATGGCACCCTGCGCATCCGCCATTTTAGACACAAGATGGAAATGCTTTTAATTTATGGATAAGTGACATTGGATGCAAGCACGATTTTGACGAGAGAATCGAAAAACTTTTTTGAAAGAGTTAATTGCACTTTAAGAAAAACAGATAAATAGAAACTAAAACAGGAATGTATATAAATCAATCATTATAGATCCATTTTCAGCAGTATTTTACCGCGTAATGGTGGAGTTGGAAGAGCAAGAAATCGATAGGTGGAAGAACGCATTCTAGATGAGATTGATGACAATCCATCTAACCACATAAGAAAACTATACCCTGTCAAAGAATGAGGCGAAGTAATAAACCGATTATTTCCCAGCTAACCAGAGGCGTTCTTAAAGAAATCAACGAATATTAATAAATGAATTAAAATTGTCTATGTAATGTTGAGTTTCCTTAAAACCGGTATAATTGATTTATTAAAAGGTAGGTATTACGACCGCGATTGTTATCATCTCAGGAACGCTGCCCTTTTTATCTGAATTGTTGTTAACTCGTCATTAATATAACATACTACAATATTGGAAATCGGTATTTTTTATAATATTTTACGGTAATGTTTTTTTTTCATACTGTTTGTCTAATAAATCCTCGGGATATGGAAGAATCGAAGAGATATGAACATTTCCTACCGAAGTACAAAAGTGGGTGCTGTCTAATCGAGGTGCAGATAAATACTAAAGTTCGGATTATGTGATTAACTATTCCAAGAAGGGACCAAACGGCTATTATTTTCTCAGTAATTCTAGGTAAGTTAAAGGAACTGATTGCGCTTAATGCTTGCGTTAACATATCAGGTGGTTATGTGTATAAGATCGGCCCATTTATTCCATTTAAGCCTAAGACAGTAGTCAGTCAGCATTGCTTATAGACGTGTACGTGTGTGTGATTAGACAGACTTTGACAGTGACTTTCCTGTGTGTTCATAGTGGTATTTTTAAAGTACGGAGATACGTATTGGAGTATGGAGAATTTACCAGGACCATCGAAACGCCCAAAATTAGCGCCGTTCTCAGTTAATGAGAAAGTTCTAATTTTGAATTGTTTCGATTCCATCAAGAAACAAAATTTAGATGCGAGTGTGGATAAAACCGTGGAATTAACCGCTGCGATGCTGAGAGTTGGTAAGACATCAGTGTACAGGTTATTATAGTCTGTCTAAAAATGAGGCGAAGTAATAAAAACTCATTATAAATGCAAAACCGATACAAGGTGGCACCCACTAAATGTGTCGAGTTCTCTAATGTTTTGCACGCTACCTCCCCTAATCTCTTTATATTACGAGTGTTTCTCCCTGAACATCTGCTATTTTGTGCGTCTCGACACATGCGAAGAACCACTCACTGGCGTACGGTCGGGAAAAATGACGAAATGTGCAATAATCGATAACTGAAAAAATTACGTGTGCGTGCGCGTGTGTGTGTGCGTGCGTGCGTGTGTGTGTGTTTGTGTGTGGGCGCGCGCTTGAACGAGATAGAGAGGGAAAGAAAGACAACACGTCAGTACATGTATGGTCGTACATTAATTTATGAAATTTTGCGGCCCTGAGAAGGGCCAGTTTATGAAAAGTTTTTCCCAGCCGTCGTCACCTTCTCCTTGGTAACCTCAGTCGTCGTCGTCATCGTCGAATTCTTCCCAAACATCGGAATCTGAAGAAGAATCATCATTTGGGTTGATAATAATTGGTTCTATCAACGACTCCGAAATGTTATCTAACTGAAACATTTGGTCTTCTATTTTCAGAACGTGATTTATGCATTTCCGCCAATTTTCCTTGGAAACTTTACATATTGCTTCTTTAAGCAAATTTTTGACATCTGCTAATTTGAACGTTGTATTTGTCCTCGCCACGTCACCTTTTATTTGTGCCCATATTAGCTCAATGGGATTCAGGTCGCAGTGGTACGGAGGAAGCCGAACCACTGTTATTCCTTTCGCCTTGGCTAATCCATCGACGACGTGCCTTTTAAAATCACCTTTACGTGAATTGGCTAAACGCAAGAGTTCTACTTTTAATAGGTTTTCGGCACATTGGATCTTTTTCGAGGATAACCATTCTGCGATACGTTGTTTTCGCCAAGAGCTATTTGGTAATTTCTCTTCTAATCGGGAATGGTAACTAGCGTTGTCCATAACTATTACGGAACCATTCGGAATTAGATCGATCATTTGACCAAACCATTCTTCAAACACGTCCGCAGTCATTTCTTCATGGTAGTCTCCTGTCTTAGTTGATTCAAAAATTAGTTCTCCCCCTTCAACGAAACCATCCTCGCTTCCAATGTGGGTAATAATAAGCCGTCGCCCTTTACCCAACGAAGGCTTTAAACCGGTGGACCAACCTTCTAGAAAAGATTGCCTTCGATTAGTTACACTGGTATCTTGCCAAAATTTTGGTACGGAATGTCCTGCGTTAATCCAAGTTTCGTCCAGATAGAAAATTTTTTTCATTTCTAGCCTACTCCTTCGAATATCGCGCAGGTAACTTCTTCTCCACACAATGATGTCATCTCTTTCCATCAATACAGATTTTCTATTGTGCTTCTTCCATCGAAATCCCAAATCCTTTAAAATCGTCCATAATGTACATCGGCTCATTTTTGGAAAGTCCTCGTCTTCTTGGACAGACAATAGAATTTCATCTAGTGTTGGAAGTTCGTTGCGGAAAAAGAAAGCGTGAACTTTTCGACGTAGTCCCCTTTTTAGAAATTCGTCTAAGGAAATTTTCGGACGTCCTGGAGACTTTTTCTCCGGTTGAACAGGGCCACTCTTTCTTTCTTTTAATAACCTGTACACTGATGTCTTACCAACTCTCAGCATCGCAGCGGTTAATTCCACGGTTTTATCCACACTCGCATCTAAATTTTGTTTCTTGATGGAATCGAAACAATTCAAAATTAGAACTTTCTCATTAACTGAGAACGGCGCTAATTTTGGGCGTTTCGATGGTCCTGGTAAATTCTCCATACTCCAATACGTATCTCCGTACTTTAAAAATACCACTATGAACACACAGGAAAGTCACTGTCAAAGTCTGTCTAATCACACACACGTACACGTCTATAAGCAATGCTGACTGACTACTGTCTTAGGCTTAAATGGAATAAATGGGCCGATCTTATACACATAACCACCTGATATGTTAACGCAAGCATTAAGCGCAATCAGTTCCTTTAACTTACCTAGAATTACTGAGAAAATAATAGCCGTTTGGTCCCTTCTTGGAATAGTTAATCACATAATCCGAACTTTAGTATTTATCTGCACCTCGATTAGACAGCACCCACTTTAGTACATCGGTAGGAAATGTAATACCTACCTTTTAATAAAACAATTATACCGGTTTTAAGGAAACTCAACATTACATGGACAATTTTAATGCATTTATTAATATTCGTTGATTTCTTTAAGAACGCCTCTGGTTAGCGACGAAATAATCGGTTTATTACTTCGCCGGATTCTTTGACAGGGTATAATTGGTTAAATCTATTTATAATTTTTACAACAAATGGTAGATACAACTTTAAAAGAATTATTCTAGCAAGTTAAGAGCCAGATATAGTTAGTTATAGACACTTTTGATAATCGGAGGCGGCCCTGTTTTAGGGCCATCAAGATCATCATAATTTGTGAAATTTTTATTTTACCTCAAAGAAATTGCACATTCAAGGCTGGTATGGTACACACCATAAAAAATTTGCTGGAAAGGAACAACTTATTGCCTGAATATTGTTCAAGAAGGTCTTGAACCTTGTGATTTCAAGTACTGTGAGAAAAAAAAGTGTCTTGAAGTACAAGAAACCAATTTTGAACAGCTAATATGGCTATCTGATGTTCCGCAATATATAAAATTTTATTAAAAACAATTATCCCCTATTTTTTGCATGTAACACAAAAAAAGCAATCTATGAAGATGCAGATCATGTCACAACTCTAGCGTTTTGAGGTGTTTTCACAAAAGTGGTTGAATTTGGCCTCAAAACGCATTTTCCAGGTAACTGAAGATGAACAATGCAATCATACGAACTGGCAAATGCGCACAGTGCCAAGAATACTGTGAGAAATTCAAACAGTGAAACAGTAACACATTTTTGCCACTTGCATGCTATAACTGTTAAAACTATAAAAATTACGAATCGAGATTGGTTAATTCCTGACTTTTAATCAAGATTACACATATGCTTGTTACCAAAAAATACGCATACATCAAACGTTCTTTTTTTAAATTTGAAAAAATTAAATTTCAATAGTATGCGTGTACTTTCTCCAGCACAATAACAGACATGTCAGATATCTCGTGACGAAAATTTAATTTTTAATGCTTTTACACTTCCAGGACGTTTGTAGTAGACTTTAAATTTGAGAGAACCCCATAGAGAATAATTGTAAATGACTAAACCTGGCGAGCCTACCACGAGGCCACGAGATGCCTTCTCAGTTGGAGATAAATTACCTTAAAAATTTTTCTCTTACAACACGCATTGAAAACAGTGACCACTTTCTTCACTTACAGTTACACTTTTAAGAGCGGGTAGAAAGAAAATGTTACTTGTTAGCAGTGATTGACAATTTCCAGTTCTTGAAAATATAACAGTGAGCGAAGTACGCTAAGGTTGGGCCACGGCCAACACATCACGAATTTCAATGCACGCTTCGAGAGAAAATTTTCCAGGGCGACTTATTTCCAACAGAGGTGACATATCGTGGCCTGCATACTCGCCGGATTTAGCCTCCTGTGGATATTCTATGAGCTACCTCCACCTTAGTCTATAACTACGGTCTTCCAACTGTGGAAACAATAAAAACCAATATTCGTCACGAGTGTTGGTGGCTATGCTGGAAAGGGCACGCGCGCACTTTAGAAACCGGCTACACGATGCATCAACAGCAATGATGGACAGTCAAATATTTTTTTAAAACAACTTCGTTTCAAACTTACTATGTTAATGCGTAATACTAAATTAATAATAAAAAATGCATGTGGGGCATTCCATGCCAACTGAGCAGTCGATCCCACGTCACCCTCTCGGATTTGGCTCAAAATTGGTACGTCGATTAGTACCATTGAAAAAACATGTTCCTAAATTTTCAGTTCAAATGGTCACTCCCAGCGCCCTGGGGCTCATTTTTAAGTTTTCAGGCATTGTTTGACCTTTAAGTGCCCGAAATCGGTTTTTGTCGTACTAACAAGGTATTTTGACGTGAAAAATGACCAAAAGTATATAGGAGATGCCAAATTTCCCGCAGCACACGATCCCGTAGTCCGTTTGTCGATATCTCGCAAGGGGAGCTCAGAAAACGCGAAAAACTGCTTTTTTTCTAAAATCGAATTGCTTCAAGACGTACGCTTCAAATCGCCTCAAGATTTAGGAAAAGACTCTTTGATAGTTGGTGTTCAGTGTATTGTAAATATTTTGTAAATAACTTTCCCAACTGTGTATAATCGATGCTTGCTATTACTTTTGTTACCCTCTTTCTGTGTTGTGCTGTTGTATAAATATTCTTTGAATTTTAGTCTAAATCACCTCTAAGGTATTCAAATAACATTCGCTTTTATAATCTTCTTTTAACTATACTGTAAATCTAACGACGACGGCGGGACAAACCCCGATAAGTGTTGGTCTCCAGGAATCTACCCGAAGGTTTAACTCAGGTACCGCGGGTTTTTCCACCTGATTAAAATGACAAGGTGAGAAGGGTGGATAACTTGACCAATTACCGTGAAGGAAATCGGTGACCACCCCCACTCATATCATCAGAATCCTGGAGACTGACACAAAAAGGACACTCACTTCGAAGACGCGGCTGAACACGCATGAACATTTTTCAGTTTAGGAACGAGGAATTGTGGCCTCTTCCTATATTTATAGTGTAAATAGATGTAAATAAAATAGTTAAGTCACCGCTTACTAGTTTACCTTTACATCAACTCAGGTGTTGGCAACCAGTGCCAAGTACAGTCAAATCAGTAACGTAACAGTTGGTCTTTCGAATGTCTATACGCGGGCAGTGATCATTATATATAGAAAAAAAGTTACACGCGTTTTACGCATTTTAGAGGGGATTTTCGGTGATTTTTTTCGTTATAATCCATGCATTGGCCCTATTCAGTTGGATATTAGTTAGATTTTTTCTCTCTGAAGGTGTTTTCCTTCTTTCTCAGTCTTTACAAACACAGAAATTCCTCTCAGTGAGTTAAAAAAGCAAAAAAAAATCATTTATTCATGAATTTTTCATGAATTTTTGATTTTTGATCAAAGTCACATTTTTCCAGGTTCCTTTCATTGTTCATGAAGGAAGACCGAATTCTATATTAAAAACCGATCACACAATCGGCAAATTCAAAAAATATAAGGATCAAGGGAATTTGGTAAATGAAATGGACTGTTGAGTCATGTACAAGAACGTTAATATGGGGATGTGCAGCGGCGCCAATGATTGTAATGTAGAGTTTCTTGTTTCTTACTGTGATTTTCATGTCTTAGATTATATACTATATATATATTTTTACAAATAATAGAGCTAAGCTGCAGAAAAAGTAAATTTCATCAAAAATCAAAAAAATTACGAAAAATTCATGGAAAAATAATAATCTTTTCCATTTCTAATCCACTGAGAGAAATTTCTGTGTTTGTAAGGACTGAGAAAGATAGAAAACAACTTCTGAGAGAAAAAATCCAACTAATACCCAACTGAATAGGGCCAATGCATGGATTATAACGAAAAAAATCACCGAAAATCCCCTCTAAAATGCGTAAAACGCGTGTAACTTTTTTTTATACATAATAATCACTACGCGCGTATAGACATTCGAAAGACCAACTATCAAAGAGTCTTTTCCTAAATTTTGAGACGATTTGAAGCGTACGTCTTGAAGCAATTCGATTTTTGAAAAAAAAGCAGTTTTTCGCGTTTTCTGAGCTTCCCTTGCTAGATATCGACAAACGGACTACGGGATCGTGTTCTGCGGGAAATTTGGCATCTCCTATGTACTTTTGGTCATTTTTCACGTCAAAATACCTTGTTAGTACGCCAAAAACCGATTTCGGGCACTTAGAGGTCAAAAAATGCCTGAAAACTTAAAAATGAGCCCCAGGGCGCGGGGAGTGACCATTTGAGCTGAAAATTTTGGAACATGCTTTTTTCAATGGTACTAATAGATGTACCAATTTTGAGCCAAATCCGAGAGGGTGACGTGGGATCGACTGCTCAGTTGGCATAGAATGCCCCACAATGTAAACGATTATTTTTTATCATTGAAAAAAGAAATTTTCAATACAAGACCATGCATCCACACCAATTTTTAAAATCAAATGTGCGGTTTACAATTTAGGAACAAAAAAGCTTTCATATTTCAACTTTGAAAGGTTCAAAATTTAAGGGTTGTAAAAAGTTTAGGACAAACAGGAAACACTAGGGTTATATTTTGATATTCCCTGTATATATAACACGAATTAATGCTGAGAATGACTTCAAAATGCGAGAGGCTAACTGAGAGATGTCAAAAACCCATCGCAAAAATAGTGTCAATTTTGACGTTCTAATTAGTAATAGTACCTTAACAACTGTTTAAAGTTACGCATATCGAAATTCTTATTTCTGAGGTCATATCGGAGACGATACCACAAAAATTAGCGAGATTATATGTCACAATCAATTCAATGCCGTTTTTGACAGATCCCGACTGGACTATAACATAAAAAAGTGTAAATTACATTGGAGAATAACATCTATTTGAAAGGTTCTCGATCAGTTATTACTTGTCATCAACTCAAAACCCGAGGTTCGTCAGAACTCTGAAGAAAACAAGACGATATAAATTTAAACGAACCCGTTTACGTTCCCTAGTGCAATTAATTTTACCACGGTATGCCTAACACATTAACGACCGCGGTAACTTCAAAATAACTCACAAATTGATATTATTCATAAAAGAATTTGGCAGGGTATATCTACAGGTCAGAAATTTATGGGTATCTAAACCACGCCTCGTTATTATCCGATTCCGTGATGTATGTGGTGCATGCATCGGCTCGACGTGCCAAAGAGACCTAAATGCGAGACATAAATTCGGGGAAGTACTAAGATTAGACACGATTTGGAGTATCGTCAGCAGACGGGAAATATTACGTTGATTGGAGAGTGTTGAGGTCGATACTTAATTCACTATTTAATTTACTTTGATCTATAAGTTGATAACTGGTTTAGAACAAATACGGGTTCATTTAATACAACTAAACAACAACAAAATACTTATGTGCGTGGTGAGGGAAACACTAGAAATGCTGTATCTTGAACATGACTATTGTCCGTGCGTTTGCGGCTGACAGCTCAAATTGTAGGTACCAACAATAACATGATTATAAACCAAAGGCGTTACATGCCTTAGGAAAGTGTAACGAGGCAATTCAATGGTATTATGAATTATTGCACATTTACTACGAGTAAGTTATGAATATATATGTCGTGTAGGTATATCTTTATACAGTAGAGCGTCAATTATCCGAAATAATTGGTTCAGAGGGTGTTCGGATAATCGATTTTTCCGATAACCGAACATTAACCCTTTGCGGCATAGTGGGAACGTGGGTTCCCACCTTCTTCAAGTCAGTTTTTGAAGTATTCTGGGTTGGAATTGGCCGCTTGAGTCTAGTTTTTTTGCTTCTTCATGTTCCTAGGGTGCGACAAGATACATGGGGTTGTCCCGTAGCACATTGCCATTGGCCAATTTCCCAGAATTGGCCAACCAAGTTCAAAAACGTCGGTTTTTTTCGAAAGTATTCATTATTGATGCCGTAGCGCATCGGATTTTTGGTCCCAATTTGGTATGGCGATCCTTTCAAGATCACCGATCACGAAGCTGAAGTTAGAAACTGAAAATGCTCAAATCCAAGATGGCGGCAGGCGAATCTCGATAACTTTGATTCTGCGTATACGCTGGATAGTGGCGCCATCTGCGAAATTCGCAAATCTGACCTCAGACTCGTGATCAGCGACCCCCAAAACCCCCGAGTACCAAGTTTCAAGAAGAAAGTAAGAACAGTGAATCCATCACAAGTAAATTTAGTGATGGATTCACTATTCTTTTTAATGCCACTTATTGTTGAATTTCCTACACCAAACTCTCGAGCTAAACTCGATCCACCTGCACCTTTTTTCTAAATCTTTCTACAATTTTGAGCTTGTCAGAAAGACTAAGCACAACACGTTTACGTTTTGCCGACATTACTAAAATCAACAGTACGACGGTGAAAAACAACACTGACGTCAGAGACGTAAATTGAGGTTAGGTGTATAGGTGAACATAGAACGTCGGGTTGGCGCGAATTTCGAATTTACCGTCTGAGGCGCTTTCGATTAACCGGCTTTCGGATAATCGACGCCCTACTGTAAGTAGGTACTTAATTATGGTAGTAAAACCAAACTTCGCTTTTCATATTCTGCTATTGATAAATAACCTGCCATCGAATGCATTTCTTGTACGTAATGCTTCAATTTTATTTTATTAATAAATGAATAAACCCACCACTTTCTATCTGCTTCCCGGAATCGAAGGAGGCAACTAACAAAGAGCATTGGGATCGAAGTAGGTATTGCTTCTTCAGCGATTATTTGACCGCGGGAACGACCTCGTGTGTTCCGGCTCAAGGTAATTGCTACTCTAAAGCTAAATAGTCATGTTATAAACCAGATAAGTGCCTTCGTGAATAATAGATACCTTAATGCTTGTGGGGAATAATGACGGAAAAGGTGGACGCACCTTCATTCTGTAAAAATGGAAAACCAGAGCAAAGAATAAAACGAACTGAGTATTTAAGAAAATTAAAAAAATATAAAGAAGACGGTAAGTCACATAATTAGAGAAGTGAAATCTATTCAGATAAATCGGTAGGCAACTACAATTATTCATAATTATTCTGTAATGTTTCAGGTAAAAACATTGTGTACAGCGATGAATCGTACATTAATAGTTCGAATACTGTAGCCAAGACGTGGCAAGATCGAAGCGAGAAGGGCTTAAAAGCACCAGTATCTAAGGAAACTAGATTAATAATTGTACACTGTGGAGGAAAAAGTGGTTTGTACCATATGCACAGCTAATTTTTGAATCAGAATCAAAAAGTGGAGACGATATAAACAGTAGAAATTATATGATATGGCTGAAAGACAAGCTTATTCCAAATTTAGAATCAAATTCTGTCTTAATAATCGATAATGCATCTTATCATAATGTACGTACAGATCTTAATGCTACCTCTGCTTGGAAAAAAATAGATTTACAAAATTGGTTAAATACAAGAAATGTATTTTGAACAAAATGAAATAAAGCCCGAGTAATACAAAAAAGTTCAGTTACATAAACAAATCTACGCAACTTACGCAGCAGATGAATTATTAGCAGATCACGGACATTCTGTGCTACGCTTGACACCATACCATCCAGAACTAAATCCCATTGAAAAGATTTGGAGAGTTTTGAAAAATTATATTGCTGTACATAACACAACATTTCAAATGGATGTTGCCTTGACTCTAACCAATCTAAAGTTAATATCTATTACAACAGAAGTTTGGGAAAGGATCTGTAATCATGTCGATAAAGTAGAAGGGGAATATTTAAATCGAAAACACATTATCGATGAAGTGGCAGATCTTGTCATAAATATTGACAATGAGAGTGATTTCTCAGAATGCGATCAGTCACCTGAAGATGAAATAGATGTTGAAGTATTTGATATATATCTTCATAAGTATATGAATCTAATGTATATGTAAGCTTCTGTGTCTAACATAAATACTTCAAAAAATCTCCAACTATTTTATTTTCCATAATCATTTGACAGGGGTCGATATTATTGCACCAAAAAAGAATGTTCTAATTTGATACCAATGATGTGTGCAAAATCTAATAAGAAAACTTTTTTTTCTTGATATTTTCTCGAAAATTAACAATTGTCAACTTATCTAGGGAAACTGGAAGACGAAAGGAGATATTTTTGTGATTTTTACAATCTCTTTCATGGTTATTTACACACCTTTTCCAGGTGAGGCATAACGAAATAATTCTTTTTACAGCAAAAATTATTGTTCATATAAAAAGTCCAAAAATAAATATTGCCCCAGATAAACAATATTATTTTCAACAGATATTTATTATTCACTGTATTATTCTCATTTATATTTATACACTGGATGGGTATAATATATGCATTCACGTATTTCATGTATATTTTGCGTGTATATGTAAATATATTGTAACTTTTGTAATTGTTTTTTATTCTCTACCCACCCACTACTTGTTTCTCCAAAAATATGACATCGTTTTATATTATTTGAGATTTAATTCGTATTAGAGTTTATTTTTAGAGCAGGTCATAACTCCCGGAAAACACGCCAGATACGCCACTGTTTTGGAACTTGGAAGTACCCAAAGTTTTCATTGAACATTTATTTATCGGCGCACGCGCATTTCAATATTTTTCCTGCGGCGCATGTTGAAATTTAAAATGTGGTCACGAGATCCTGAAAGCAAGCTGTTTGTAATGTTCCACACAGCGAATATATCGCACAACATCCATATAGGCTACAATCAAAAATAAGTAGCAGACTAGGATAACTTCTCATAGTATTGTTTATACAAATTTTTATTTCTATAGTCAAGAAAATATCAGAAATAAGGAAGGGTAGGCATGGCTTTCTTACTCCACAACACACAACATTCATTTAAAAGGATCATTTTTTTACAAGACGCCTTGGTTACTAAATAAAGTTCTACAAATGAGTTTTCTACTCTTTCGACTGTGAATTGAGAAACGTTGGGGTGCAGACACATTTAAAAATTGGCTTTTTATTAAATTAGGGCATTTCATACAACTGACCCTGGTAATATGTGTAAATATTATCCATCCTTATTGACATGCAAGTACTGATTACTTTCCCTCCATACCTTCTAATTTTTGTCAGGAATCTGTTAAATCCGTTTCGTGCAATAATTTCATATAGCGGTAATAACGTTGGGTATGTAAACTCCGATTCCAAAAATATGGAGGAACATTACATTTACGCTATAAGCGCTTTGCTTTACTTACCTCTTCGAACTTTTTACAGATAAGGGTGAAAGCTTTGAAAATTGCGTTCGTCGATCCTATCACTGTCACAATTCTCTCTGGGCAAGAACCATCTGATATGTTTATTTTGGCACCACTCTGAAAAGGAAAACGTAACAGTGCAAGTCGACGTGGTACTCCACCTCAAGGAGTAAACGTGGAGTTATTTAGGATGCGAGGTACTTACTTCTTCTCTAAATCCTTTTATGATTTCTCCTTTTTTTCCTATTATGCTTCCCACTTCCTGCAAAAATAGAAAAAAAATGGATGGTATTAACCACTGAGAAGTTTCATATTTACATTTATAAGTATTAAAAAAAAAGAGATTAAAACAGACTAATTTGGTACTCCCAATTAGTTTTCACTTTCACGCAATTCCCATTTACATTCCAAATACATTTGTATAAATAATTTAAACCTACAAATTAACCGTTTAATACTTATGCAATAAACGTGTAAATCTCTAATGCACGTAATTAAAATCCTTTTGGATAATCATTATAATTTAACGCGTGACCGAACGCGTTCGTGTACTCGTGAAACCGCACGTTTTGCTATTCGGCGTGCGGACATTTTTATTTTAGGCTTCTTATTTTACGGATACCTGCATGTATTTATAAGACGGTCTTAAATGCCAAAAGGGAATTAACACCGAGTTACATGTGTCTGAGACGACGAAGAGGATACAAAACAATTGCATAATAAACATAAAACACGCGAAGACACGTGAAAATGAAACTTACGAAGGCCGCATGAGGAGAAAATAAAAATATTATTAGAATGTAAAAGGTTACGGTAAAAGGGGAATCGTAGTGTGTACGAGAAATGCCGATAATTACATGCTGGGATTCTTTTATGCCAAATGAAAGTTACAAGTGTGAGAACGCAGCCTACAATAATTAGAGGGTATTCTCACTTTTCTCCTTGGAACCCATGGGAATCCTCGAATGAATTCGTAATTCGTTAATGTACAAAATTACACGCCATTGAAATTACATAACATTAAATAATTCATGAAAATAAAGAAACGAGACAAGTCGCAGTCGAGACTACCAACGACTTGCCATCATTTGGTAATATTTATTATTGGAAGCCCCACACCTTTCGTACATAAAATTAAGCAAATTTATTATACAGACACAATTTTGTCTACCAACAATTTTCGAAATTGTATGATTCAGCCTGATGTTTCAATGAATTTATAACGCAATTATACAACATTAGCTGGCAGGTAGCAAATCAAATTACAATTTTGATAATGGCACAACAAATTTATTTTCGTGATACCACACATTCTACCTTCTAAAACTAAACAATATAATTTATACAATAAATTTCTTTTGCAGGTATAAAGCATGTCGTAACTTTACAATGTCTTACATATCATTATTAAAATAAAACATGAGAATGGTCTGATGTGACATCATCAACTTTGATGAGTTCTTCCATTCGTTTATGAGCAAAATTTTTTAAAAACTTAGTGATAAAGTATGCTTTTCAATATCCCCTCTATGGTAATTGAGTTTCTTCAATTATTTCCGGAAAGGACGTTTTTGGAATATTAAAATCGTCACCAAATTAAGGAAGATATTAAAGTTAACGTTGTTGGAAAGCAGGTACGGCTCCAGGAATGGAATCTGGTTTTGATCCTTTAAATGGGTTTCTGACTGGCTGCCAGAATTACTGAAAAAACGGACCCATACACGTAAGATCATTACACATAAACTAAAATAATTGTGCCAAGCACTGTGCCCTGCGGCACACCACATTCGACATTTCTAATTAAAAGATGCTCCATGGGTACCAACCCCTCCTAGTTTCCCCAAGAGAATACGGTGTGCTATAGTACCAAATATCTTTGACGTACCTAAGAAAGTAGCTACAGGCAAACGTCAAAATCTTCAAACTACTTTGGATAAAATCTGTTACAGCAATAACAGCGTCTTCGGTGCAAGTTTGCTCTCTAAATCCAAACTGACAGTAACAAATAATATATTGATTCAAGAAATTCCAAAATTACATACATTACACAATGCATTAATAGCTTACTTATAGTGCCTGTTAAAGCAATAGGACGGTAGTTGTTAATATCTTTTGTATGACTGCATTTATATACAGGTATTACGACACCACATTAGAACACGTCCCGCATATACACCCCTATTAAATATAAGGTAAATGACATAACGGCTCTAGGAAGAAATTTTTTTCACGAATAGGCAAGTCCGAGATATCTTCAACTCCTGAAATACATGGAATAAGTAATTTTGTTATTGTAGGTGAGTTTAAAATCACCGTAGAAGGCTTTGATCATTTTAACTAAATTGCAATCAACTATGCTGAAGAATCTGGTAAATCTGGTATAAGCTGTCGATTAGTAATTTTCTCCGGCGCATGAAATACTATCAACCCCTCTAATTATCGGAATCTCATTACTAACCTGTTTAATTAGGATCCACGTACATTTGGGATCATTGGTACGTAATAAATTATTATAATTTGTTTTGTGCGACAATTTCAAAGAAAATTCTCTGTAATTTATTTATGGACTATAAGCAAGTCCTCAAGGTAAAGTATGCAAACTCTCTTTAAGTGGACACGGCGTATTGAAAGTACAAGACCTACAATCGTCGTAAGCGTAATGCGTCTCTTATTGCATAGAATAAACACTACGTTAGTGTCAGAGTTCATGTACGAGGGGTATTCAAGAAGTAAGTATCTCTAGTCTATAGGAATTGGTTTTGGCGGCCAAGAATATTTTTCTCAGCAGTACCGGCTCGGAAAACACGGAGCTACCTGTGCAAAGCGTGTCCGGTTGTCAATTACGTTCGGTTATCCGTTTTTTAACTGCAAAAGGGTCCCTGAAAACGCTCTGGAAAACTGTCAAAAGGTCTTGCTTCTTCATGACAATGCTGGACCGCATTCCGCCAGAAAAACACAAACTTTACTGCAGAAATTCAAATGGGAAAATTTCAAGTACCCACCCTAGTGACTATTTCTTTTTTCCAAAGTTGATAGAAAGCCTGGGTGGCCAGCACTTCACTTCAAATGAACAAATGAAGACGGTCGTCAAATCATGAATTCAAAAACAGGGCACGAATTTCGTATAAGGAAGGTTTGTTTAAGCTTGCAAACAGATACCAAAAATGTATTGATATCCAAGGCGACTGTTTAGAAAAATACTTTAAGAGTCCAGGAATAAAATTAATTTATTTTAAAGCCTAAACCTCGTTATTTATTTTTCCCAACAGAGGGAAACTTACTTTTTGAATTCCCCTCGTATCAACAAGAGTGTCGTATCAATGATTACACTCTTTAGCGATCCACCAAAAACATGGAAGGATCCTTTTTAGAGCTAAGCCTGACTATCTGATATCTGCCTGATATCTGCGCTGATATCACTCAATGTTGAAGGCATCAAAAGTGCTATGCAATAATTAATCTCCGACCTATGTAAAGAAAACTCATGCAACGTCCTATGCCTCCAAGAGACACACAGAGGGCCACCCAAATAGTCGTTATATTATATTATATTATATTATATTATATTTCTGCTGCATGAAAACATGCTATTGTAAATGCCCAATGTTTTCATGCATGATTTATTTATCGGCGCATGCGTATTTCCTCAATATTTTTCCCGCCGCGCATGCAATTTAAAATGTGGCCACTAGATCCTGAAAAACGTCTACAAAACTATACAAGAAAAAATTATTTTACAATTCAAAAATACACCAGTCCGAAATATTTAAAAATGCGCCTTTAATGATTTATCGAAAACTGCTGGTCCAATCGAAGTTCTTTAACCACAACATAAACAGCAAAATTCGAAAACAGTTTGTTGAAATTTTCGAAAGAAATATATTTTTTGGCACCAAGACCACTGGTAGAGTTAAAATTTCTACAATAATATGCCAACACTTCAGCGGCAAGAGTTAGGCACAATGCAGCCCAAAAGAATAAAATCTGATATTACCAAAAGAAACCATAGCCGACATTCAAAAATACTGAGGAATCAATCATACGAGATATTGTGGATTGTTTTAGTCCCGTCTGTAGAATCTGCTTGAAAGTAATACAACATTAATGGTCTAATAAAAATTTAACAAGCCTTCATTTCGTCGAGGGACCCCTCGACGTATGGGAGATAATGGAGCAAATCGAGGATGGATTTCGATAGAAGAGTCTGCAAAATAAAATGTGTAGCGTTTGCGAGGTTACCCTGCGACTTTATACTATACAAGTCGACATTATCTCCGCGTACGTTATTTGTTTGTCCTGTTTCCTTCGATCTTCCGAGCGGATAAAAATAACCATAGATTAACAATGGTCATGTAACTCTTCAACGACGATTACTCCTCGCGGAAAGGTCGTTTCTCTCCTGAGGCTCGAAAGCCGCCGATAGCCTCGCTAATAAGATGAGAATACTGTCATTTCGCAATTTTAATATATAAATCTTCCATTCATTATCGAGATTAATCAAACGTAATGAGAAAGGAAAGTACGCGCGTCGATTTTTTTCGCGGCCATCATGTCCGCGCTCCTTAACGAGATTTATTAAATTTATTTAAGGAAGCCTCTCGTCTGCGCTATAACCAGTTACGCGTTCCATATTTCATTTTTCTAAAAAACTATTTCCGTACCAATCCGCCTATTAAGGAAACCTTTGAACGTACGGAGAATTCGAATAAGGGTTGTCGAAACTTCGTCCTTTAGAAAATTATTTCTTGATAGGGCCCAAGGTGTTATGTTGTGTCGCCCAAAAGCACGTGCAAAGTCTAGTCCAGCGATGTAATTATAGAATTTCATTAATAGTACATACATATTTTTGCGATACATCACAAATATCTTGGCAATATCCGCCTGGGATCGACCCAGACTGTACTCGCTTCGGTATTAATCTATAATTAAATGTTTCTAATTGCAACTTGATGACGCCCGACTGCGCGTTTTACTCTTGACCGAGAGCCGCAAAAGAAATATTCCAAAGGTACGATCACTTACGAATCTAATTAGTACGATCACCTGTCAGGATGAATTATAAGGACATTAAAAAATATAGAACGAATCTAAAGATAGAAAAAGAAAAAACTATTTTAATGAGTACAAGTTACTTTGACACTATGCCAAGTGGTTGAAATTAAGAAATAAAAAATACGAGCTATTAGACGAGTGAGTGTTCGACGATATATGGAAAGTTTAAGCAGATATGAAATATACTAAACGCCAATCAAAGTTGCGCTCACGTCATCACCATTTTGTTATAGATCGATTTAGAGTGTTGCCAGATTTTCGGCAACGTATCTGTATCGTATTGTACGTAAATTATATAGACATTAAACACTTTTCTTAGAATAAAAAAAAAATGTGTCATCAAATAATCAAATGTAAACATATGTCTAAAAAATGTTTTTTAGTAACATGATGTATGCGTATTAGCTTGGTTCATTGAATTTAAAGAATCGGCCATCTAAAATTTTCTGAAAAATATTAATCAACAAGTAAGTAATGGCAACGTGTAAACATAGGTACGGTGCTACGTTGTCGGATTTATCGAACCTTATATCGACCGTGAGAAGGTCTTTTAAGGTTATGTTTACGTTTTGTGATTACATTTTCACGCTTTGTTTACACTTGTGAAACGATTTTTACCATTAGATAGTCTAATAATTAATTTAGCTGTACCATAAAGTGCGAATACAAATTGTTTTTTTCGAAACAAAAATAAATAGTCTACAAGCGAAACAAACAATTACTCCTGGCATATGGAGAAATTGCATTCGACATACCGAGGAAGAAATTTTTAAGTGGTATGAGAGGGAGAGAATATTTGATCGCCAAGAAGTCAGTCCTTTGATTATAAATATTGGTAGTGATGATGACGATGTTAATGATGATGAAGATTATGGTCGTGATGATATGTACGAAAAATGAAAATTTCTGTTTCCATAAGTTTACTACATATTCGCTATTTGTATTATGACTAATATGATTCAGACGAAGAATCATGTATTAATTTTTACATTGTAGCTTTTAAAATGTTATACCATGGTTTAGTTCTATAAATTTAATACCAAGTTTTTCGTTGTTTTATAAATTATTTTTATAATAAAGTGATTTTTCATTTGAAAACTAGTACAACACATTTTTAATTACTGTTACTTATGCAACCAGCGATTCAATAATTGTATAAGTGCGGCGAAAAATTCGAGATTCCCGAAAATCTGGCAACACTCTAAATAGACGTGTGATAAAATGCTGATGACGTGAGCGCAACTTTGTTTGGCGTTTAGTATAGGAGCTTCGAGTAGAGGAATAACAGTTATCTGCTGGCATGTTGTTAACGGGTCTGATAATTAACTGGTGAGGTGCTCATTGCGTTGATATACCTCCATCTGAAAATAAACAGCAAACACGTAACGCATGTTTATTGTATTGATGATATTCATGAACGTTGGCGTGGTATCCGACAACAAAAGTGGGCATAAGAGTAAAATTAATGGAGCGAAAACATTCGCAACGTGAACCTTAAATTTAATCAAGATCGACGGGAAATAAGAGACACATTTTATTTATTACACAACAGCGCGGGTAACCATTAAATTAATTACTCGTATTCTTAACGTACACAATAATACCTTGAGAAATGCCCTTTGAAGTATGAGCTCTGCTAACGAACCCTACTTCCATTGCCACCCTCCATATAACATCCACAATCCTCCATGTAACAGACGGAGGAGGGCAAAAGGCGAGTTTCGGGTGCTTCAAAATTAGATCAATTGCCTAAGGGAACGAACCCCTATAGAAAACTCCGGTCCTCCAGGTTGGGGGGTTAAGGCGATGGGCTACCACCCATCATTTGGAAAAACTAAATTCGTACTAAAAATCTCAGTGCGCAGCCTCGAAAAATGGATGGAAAACTAGATGAACGACCCAGGTAAAGAACAGGGTTAACGAGTTTCGCAACTGGGAACATACACGGTTTAAACCCAAAAAAAAAAGGTATTCGATGAACTGCTAAGAATGGAAATAGTTTATTCATAGTGTAGCAAGAAAAGCCTTAGGGATAAAAGAAAGTTCTAAATTGAGAAATCTGGAAGGGTGGACAAACGACATTGAGAAAATGATCAAATCTAAAAAAACAACTGTAACTTAGTTGGAACTCTAAATACAAATCGCTAAGGAAAATCTTAACTTCGGTAAGAAAAACTAAAGAAACATTTGAGTATTGTTTCAGAATACCACCCTTAGTCCTTAGAAGACACTGTTTCTGGGAAATGAGCAGGGTTGCAAAATCAAGTTCGATTTTACAAAGCAGCTAAAATGATGTCACTATTCCGGTGGCAGGAACAAGAAATGACTACTGTGGGCTTAGGGGCCAATTTATAATTGTCTACACCTACAATCCTCTTACAGTACAACGTTGCCACAAACAATGCAGAGTAAGGTAAGGTACGTAACCCTATGTTGTGTTATTTAGAAAAGCATAAATAGTTGTTTTACAATTATTGGAAGTAAACATTTGATAATTTTAATAATAATTTTGTTTTATTCACAGCTGTTCCTGTGTTTTGTATTTGCTCGCTACCGCCGGTCGTACGCCGCCCAATCACTGAACGTTTCCGCTTGATTCATTTGAAATTTTGACAGCAAATATATAATAATACAAATAACAAAAGTGACTTAGTGCCGATATGACACTAATTCAAAATAACTCCGGGAATCGAAAAATAAACATATTTTAAGCAAGAAATGATGAATAAAGTTTTTTAGAGTATCTAATAGCTTTTTCAAAGCTATTAGTGATTGAAAATGTTCTGATAAAAAACATGTTTTTAACTGATTTTCGTGAATAACTCAAAAATATTACGTTTCATGAAAAAAAATCAGTCTTATTGAAAATGAAGCTTATAAAAACCAAAAAAAAAAAATAATTGTTTTTCTTCAATGTTGTAGCTCAGACTAAGCGAGTTATGACTCCCGGCAGGCAATATTTTGTTTGCCTTATTCGAAGAGTTCAACGTTAAAAAACGGAAAAACGAGAAATTTGACCAAGAAAATCCTCAGAACCATTTTTAAAGTACTTAGACTTTTCCAATGAGCTTTGCTAAAAGTCTGTAGCTTAAAAATTAAGGGAGTTATAATAAAAATAAGAAGAGTAGCTCGAATTTTTGAAAAAAAAATTGACAATAAAACTGATGCCCATGAAGAATTAACTTTATTCATGGCCCATTAACATGGTTTAGAATTTTAAATGGTTCAGAACGCATAGATTTGGAAAAAGTAGATTCAAATATTTTTTTCTTTTTAATTTGTACAAAATTAACTTTTTTCAAAATAGCTTTAAAAAGGAATTATCATAAAAAGTTGTTCTGAACAAAAATTTAGTATTTTGTACTAAACGTTTTGTTTCTTTGAAATTTATATAGCTTAAAAATTAAATATGGCCGTTCAAAGGTTGCATTTGCATGCAAAGCTTACTTCATTTTAGCCCCTTAACCTTAAAACTCTGGACCTAAGGATCTAAAAATATCGGAATTTACATGACTTTATAGCTTGTGAAATTTCCTACAAAATGGCTTTTTGGTGAATAAAATAGCCTTAAAAAAGGGAACCGAGTTATCGATAAAAAATGAAATACATTTTTGAGAGATAACGTCGGAAAATAACCATTTTTGGTATTTGGCAACGAAACTATCGCATTTTAAAATAATTTAAAAAAGCCATCCTTCAGATAATTTAATTATGAATCTTTGCACTCCCTTTAAAGCTTATCAAATTCTGAATTCGACCAGTTTGTGTTTTTCGAATTTGGTTTGGTAATTTTTCAGAAAATGAACAAAAGGTAAACAAAATAAGTGATAATTTAAAAGAATTCACAGTTAATTATCTAATTAGGTATTCATTTTTTTGTATGCCCTAGTTGTTTTTAACCGTATCTTATTAAAAAAAAAAGTTTTAAGGTAGTTTGAAATAAAATAACAATCATTGTGAAAGAATTAATTGATTCATTTGAAAAGACGTCCTTACAATAGCTGTTCAAAGGGGTTTCCGTCCTTTTCAAGACAATAATAAAGCTTACTGTTAAACTCTTCTCGAACTTTCACAAAAGTGTCTTTGGATATGCGACAACATTCTTAAGTAATTCTATTTTTCAGTTCTTCAACTGAATCAGATTAGAAACGAAAGGCCGCAGATTTTAAATAACCCCAGAGGGAAAAATTCCACAGGGGTTAGGTCGGGTGAACGTGGTGTCCATTCTATAGCTCCTCTTCTACCAATCCACGATTTTGATAGTGTTCATAAAACCACTGTCTAGAAGATGGTGGGAAGGTGCTTCATCTTGTTGAAAATGGAGAAAGATTTGACCAATCAAATTTCCATCTATGAATAACGGACCAATTATGGAATCTCCCAAAATACCGGCCCATACATTCACCTTTTTTAATAGTAATTAATAATAATTTAATAATTAATTTATTTGTCATGTAAACAGGCCCTTCCTTTTTATATCGGCCGAGAAGTCAATCAATTAAATATTGATTTGCGATTGAATGTCCTTTTCGATACAAAGATAATACCTACTAAGTGAAAGGAAAGAAGAATAATGAAAACAATAATATTTGAAAGTTTCAGGATTACTGGAGATAACAAGTTATTGAATATTTGTTTTACATTCAGACTAGTTCATGGAAAGTTAAATATAATTAGAAAGAACTATGAAAAAATATAGTGTGTTCACTTAAATAAAAATATTAATAGCAAAAGAAATGGTTTATGACGGTTGCTTCAAAGGTATGAACGTGTCATATTGTATTCCTTGCTTTGTATTAATATTTACTTCTCCATATTCAGTATTGACCATACAAAATTTGTTTGGAGAACAAGTAATAATTTTTCAGGGAATAGTTTCCATTGGACTGCTTCTCTTAGCGAAATGGGGAACATCCTTCAGTTCATTGCTCATTATTCTTAACTGTGTCAATATGCACAGAATACCAGACAGGGTACTGAGTATTATCTCTAAAAATGTGACGATTTTCGTCACACCAATACCGGCAGTTCTGTCTATTTACATATCCATTAAGATAAAAGGTGGATTCATTGTTTTCAAGTCAATGTTTTTCAAGAGCCGGGGCTTGGCAATAATTCAGGCAGTCATTAATTCACAAAATTCGATTCGTCTACTTGGATCATCATCTCCAGGTTTCTGGAGAATTTTCATCTCATAAGGATGGAATTTGTGGAGCTTCAGAACCTTTCCTACAGACTCACGTGAGATGTCATTCTCTGTGTCATTCTTTTCTTTTACAAAAAATAAATATGATTAAAAACCGCCAAAAAATTTTTACCTGAGTAAAAAATTAACATAGAAGTGTTCTAAATTATCACTGGCTTCTTATCAAAGGAATACCTTTTGTGCAGTTACTCGAAAATTACTAAACCAAATTCCTCTTCCCTATTTAAATTTTAGGGGTGGAACTCACCCCGGCTAAAGGGTTGAAAATATACGCAAAACGGTCCTCCCCCGAAATACAAATCGACGCCTCGCCAATTTTTGTAATTCTTGTAAGTTTTGAATTTAATTCCGATTGGAAGGTTTTAAATTGTCACCCGGTAAATTATACAAAATTTGACAACATACAATACCCGTGAATTATTTTCATTCATTCATATTTCATGTAGGAACTGTGATATCAACAAAATCCACCATCGATAAACTAGACTGGCATCATTTCAACAATAATCACTTGTACTACCCACATTTTCATTTAATCTTAAAACTTGCACTAGCAATTCTTTGAGTCCTCTATTCACTTATCATGGCTCAGATGGAGGTTTCCCAAAAGTCCCCTCGAATTAAATCTAAAACGCCCAATAAAACCATATCCTGCGAGAACTGAAATCGGGTCACAGCAAACCAAATTACACATTACGTATTAATAAATCTACCAGGAAACTTCTGATTTAATGCCTCCGGCGCGAGGTATAGTGATGCAAAAAAAACCCTGAATTTTCATTGGATTCCCTATGAAAACTTTGGTAGATAATTTGAGACCATCCGTCCGTTCGAAAGTAGAAAATGCACTTCGAACTTCCGCATAATTCAATGACAACTTTTACGGAAAATCGTCAAATTTGAACAAACGTGACAACCTTTAACTAAAACATAACGTTTTAAAAATTCTCTAAAAATTTTTGGGCGAGTTCTTTGGAATTGTCGAGCAACTTTAGGGGACGAGGTACAAATGTGTAAAAACAGCAGCACAAATTAGTGACTGGTCCCTTATTTGTAGTAATTATTATTTCTTCAGAATATATATTTCCCTCTTTTCCGTATGGACAATAATTGTTACATTTTTTCGGAAAATGTGTACGAATTTAGCATATTTCTTTAACAATAACTTCTCGATCGTTATAAGCGACGTTGACTATAGTTAGTTTACTACGAGATTTTATCGATCATATGTTACTGTACTAAACGTAATTAGTATGAGAATAGACACTGTAACTTTTTGGAGTTTGAAACAATTCGTTCTACAATAAATTTTCCATTCCTTTTTAATTAATTTTCCTTAACCTGGGAACAGAAAAATTCAAGAAATTTTCAAAGGAATTCAAAAAGACGTAAGATATGTCACATCTTACGACCAAAAGAAAGAAAACGTGAAGCTAAAGAGAAGTAATCAGAAAAATTGTTGGAAAGCAAGAGGGGTACTTGTAGGAAAAACAAATAGAAAATTTGCAAGAAATAAATCCTTAGTAGCCCATAAATGTCAGATAAGAGGTCCAGAATTAATTCATTGCCAGAAAAAGTTGGAAAAGTCACTGGCCCCCATAATATTTAAGCAAAAATTCTTAAAAGGGCCTATCCCACTAATCTAATCAAAATGCTTCCGCTAACAGGACCAAAAAAATACGGTCATATGGTACATGGTGATAATATCTACATCAAGTTTTAGCTCATTAGCCTGAAACACAACTTCGATAAAAACTTTGTGGTAAATTGGCTTCCGTTTACGAAATTTCCGCTTCCTGTTTTTGTTCATTTGTACTGTTCTTATCACCTACACTGTACCATTTACTAAAATTTTTGACAGGAAATTAAAGTTTTCAACTATGTTCTAATCTATGAAATTCGATATTTTGCAAATGATGAACGTTTCTTCAGGAAATGTGTGTTTGTGCCAAATTATCGCCTCAATTTATCAAATCTTTGTATGTGGTGCCACAGGGCTGAAAAAATAAAAACGTGATTTTTAGAAACTTTAACCGTTTTGTCCATTTTAAAATGTCTATTATCATTGGCAGCTTAGATAACCTCATTTAGTCTCAATTATAATCCTAATATAAATTTAGTTTCAATCGTATAAAAGTTTCATACATTTTTACCAGACTTTTAAAAGTTAAACAGAAAAAATTTTTTTTGCTTTAAATGCAATCAGATTTGTTCTGTTTTCGTTACAGATATTATTTGAGACTTTTGCTACTAGTTATATTATTATAGTCTTTTGTTCTTCCCCTTGTGGCATTCAAATCTCTGATTACAAGCCTTATCCACAACATTATGCATATTCCATTTACAGCTTTATGTACTTTCTACTTCTGGATTTTCATACCCTGCATACTCTTGTGTAGCATAAATAACTGATATGACTTAAAAATATTTTTGAAATCATTTTGAGAAATCTCTGCGTAATACAGCTAAAATATTTAACTTTTTCAGATAGCAGTGAAGGGATCAGTCAATATGTGTTTGGAAAACCTAAATCCAAAGGGCAGAAATAGAAACCGTTAAAGCAATTTAAAACATTAGAATATCAAGTGATTATAGAAATGTGATTAATGAACTTAAGGCGATATTCAAAATGAGAATTAAAGCAACTCCTAAATGAGACCCAATACTCAAAAAATAACGACGGATTACTCCTTGGGGAAGTAACTGGGAAAATAGTAGCTTAAAAATGAACAAATATCCTAAAAAAAATGTGGTTACATTATAATTATGTTCCATTTCCATTCATTAAAAAATCTACAAAAATGAAAAGACTGAACAATGTTGAGACAGAAAATGGTCCGCAGATGTATCAAGTGTAAGCCATTATTACTTACTTTATATTAAAGTTTTATTAAGATTAAAAGGTCTAGAATTTCTGCATTGGTTATAATTTGCCCTACAAAAATCCAAAAGTTGCGTAAATTTTTTATATAACAAACACGTATAGACTTAGATTCTGGAGAAAACAGAACTACAAATTCATGAGAACATGGAATAGGCTTCAGTTAAGGTTCTGCACAAAATCCAGCAGGTTACACTAAGCTCCAACAGCCAGATGGCACCAAACTTTTGATACAAAAATTCCATGAAAATGATTCAACCTTTCTCGTTAATCCTGGATAGCGCCCAATAGGATTAGCCAAAAGCATGGTCGCTGTATCTCTTCATATGGAGAGTGCGTCCAGTCTGGAATTATGATTCTAATGCAGAGGCGCAATCCATTCACCATGTAATGGTGAATAATAATGGTGAAAATAATGGTAATAGTGAGAAATTAGAACAATTGAGGATTTTATCCATGGAATATACCAAGTTGGTCGTTACTCGTCCAAAAGAAGTTTCTAAGCAATTAAAACAAATATGAATTTTAAAAAGCTGCTCGCGGACTTGAACTCATCACGGTCCAAAAATTGAAACAATAAAGCTATTCCGAAAACTAGCCAACCCTATCAATCCAAAATTAAATACATATCTTAGCTACAAAAAGCCAGGTAAACTTTTCCAGGAAGTTAAGTTGCATCTTCAAAAGGACCCGATTTCCATCACAGAAAAATATGAAGTCATCGACAATATACTTAGAGAGACAACCATCGATAAAATGAAAATTGGTTTCACTGTCTTTTTAAAAGCGGGCCAGATTGTTGATAAAGTTAGGACCTAAATCACACATTAAATATGTGATGGCAAAGTTCAGATGAATTAGAATCCTATTTATCAGGCATGTATTTCATAACAAGGAAGCATATTTTGATCTGAGAGAAATTACTACAGGAGTTCCTCAAGGTACTGCACTAGGTCCAGTATTCTGGTTATTATATATTCCTAACCTTAAGCGTGACACTATTTTAACGGTTTCTAATGAAGACTACGAAGAGAGACTGAAATCTGATAGCGCATCACACTGAACGTAAACAAATCTATCCATGACACGCCGATAAGTCCAGATTCCCTATACCGACTCAGCAAAGCGTCTGAAAATTAAAGTCTGTTAGAAATTTGGACGGAGAGCCAACATTAAAAGAAAAATTGGTACATAACATAAAAAATTGCATTTTTCTGTTAATTTGTTACAACCCAATGGTACCCAAATATAGAACTGCCAGTGAAAATAAACCCATGGTAAAACGAATTATTAAGAAATATGATTCAAACATCCTGGCACTGCATAGGAACCTTGGAACTGTTCACATGACCGTATAGAAATCCAAAAGCTTCTCCAACATAGGAAATCAGGAGGTTATGCAGGTGCTCAAAAATATTATTGTAAATTAGTAAGAGGAGGATTAAGTATTTGGAGTTATTTCGACAACTTTATTAATTAAAAGCAGAAAATTATCGGCACAGATCTGTTAAGAACATCATTAGACTCTAAGACACACTTTCAGTCAGGCCTTAGTCTAAAGAACTCTTTAACCCTAGATAAGTTAAGTCAGAACAAAATTACGAGTTGACTCCAACCAGATTGTTATTTTACAACGATGCTCTTATGGAATATTTTAGTGCCCAGTAAACATTTTGCATGCATGTACATTTCTTTCATAAGTAACATTACTCTCCTACTAAAAAAACAAGTGCATATGAGCGTCCGTACATTTCGTTAATGCATAAAAAATTAGCTGAGCAGCGCTTGGACATCTAACCGAAAGTTTAAACCGCATTTTATGTGGGATTAAACGCAAAGCTCTTTACTCACTGGATAAAATCCTTTAGAGTGATTTTAGTGGAAAAATGTGGAGAAAACAAAAAGGTGAAGAGTTAATAGTTTAATGCGGATATTTCAGAGGAATGCTGCCGTTTGTTTTCGCTAAATACGGTACTTTTAATGGGTGTGTTTTGTTTTAATAAGTTAATGCACTGGTTGCGAGGAGTTGAAATATATTTTGGAGTAAAATATGTTCATCAAATTTAAAAAATTTACAAATGCATGTTCAAAAAATATTACTTACTCAACTAGTCGTTCCTTACATCTACATATTCAAATTAAATATAATGATGTGAATTACTGCCGAAGTATAATATTTAAAATTTTGCTACAAGGTGTGTTGCTGTCTTCCAACCATATTTCATAGATTACTTATGAAAGTTATTACCGCGATCATTAATTTAATGGATGACTCATACCCGGATTCCAATTTGTCTGCATTTTTAAACACAATTCAATTCGTGAACAACCTAATGACTTAAATAACATAACCTATTCATGGCATTCGCAAGAATTGTCCTTAATGTTAATTAACGTTTAATGTAGATTTAAAAAACATGTATCTTACCTTTCCTTGCATAATCAGTCTGATAGTAATTGTGACCGAATCATCGATTAAAATTTTTTGGTCCATTTTGGTTCAGTTGTGAAAGCAGGGTTCAGGGCCAAGGGGGTGGTGCGGGTTTAAATCTGCAAAAATAAGAAAACAAAAACTTAATCGATCTCATTAAGGTATGGCTAATCGTGGAAAAGACTATCGAGTGACTCGAGTCGATGTAGAGAAGGTACGCCAGAGTTTAGGTCTCTGTCAGGTTCGAGATTGAGGTGTTTAAAGGCGAAATTGATTCGAAGTGAACGACGTAACATGCATAAGTACGAAGTCTGTGAGAGGTTTGGAAACAAAATTTACCGAGTTGCAAACTAATAGTACTAAAAATAATAATTAGACGTTGTTCTAATTATCAGTTACTACTAATACATACATTATGCATTTAATATCAGGCGAACTATAAAAAGCGCATATGACAACTACTGACTTCTTTCGAGTTTAGCATAACATGAATAAAAATTTAACACACGGTCAGAAAAATTATCAAACTAGCTGTTATTATAAGGAATGCAATGCTTTACAGATCATATTTTATGCCCGGGCTCGAAATGCACCAAACCGGTAAGAGACCTATTGAGGCGTTTGGGTTACACCAGCCCATCCCTTCGCAGGTAAAAATATGATACAAAATTGATTTAATCCAATAATACGCTACGTACGATTTTGATTGATCCAATATAATTTTATTGCCGTTGTTTTTTCCCCTACATCTTCATTTTATACATCTGTAATTCCGTTTAAGTAATGATTAATGCAGAGAAATAATGAGCTATTATGTTTAACTACATCGAGTTTGATACGAAAATGTAGAGAAAAACAGCGACTCCAATAGAAATATATTTACATCAATAAAACTCGTATGTAGCACATATTTATATCATATTTTTACTTGCCTTTACCTGCGAAGGAATGGGCTGGTGCAACCCAAACGCCAGGCAGGCCTCTTATTGGCTTGGTGTAGATCATATCATTCAAAACGATTAAACATTGACAACATTTATTACGATTATGACGATTAAACAAACTGCTCTTTGCGTGAGGTTGAAAATTAAGTGCGAAAATTATTGAAAAGGGCGCAAACAGCTAGAAATTTTAATTTAGCAGGTTTATTCAGGTTGGCTTCAGAACACTTTAAAAATAATTTAAATGTGAATTTCGCTTTCTGATGGTAAGAAATACAGGTGTAAAATTATCTAAGAGTGCTCGAATAGCCATACACTTTAAACCTGGCACGCTGATAGGCGTAGGTTCCAATACTGTTCAAAACAATATAAACACTCATTTCGTTTTTCGTGGGTATGAAAAATAGGGGCGAAATTCAAGTGAGGCCGGGACACTGTTTAACACTTCCTGAGCAGGTAAAAATTTGAAACTTGACATGATTAAAACTTAGTCTTCTAGATGATTCAGAAAAATGGTACAATTCCAAATTTCCCACTCCGAGGGTGAGTGAAACAGGAATCAAATACATTTAACAATACCCTAATAGGTAGGAAATTTAAATTTAACACGCTTATAGCTCGCTTATAGATTACACTGTTTTCGCCTCCACAGAAGTGGTTAACAAATGGAGGTGAAAAGTATTTAAATGCGCCCGAATAGTTGGAATTTGTAAACTTTTAAGAAGCTTGCCCTTTGGTTCATAAACGCATTTTAACGTTAAAATGGGTTTTAGCTTAAAATGCATTTAGATTGTGTTTCAAGGAGGTAACTGAAGGCACTTCCAATTTAAGAATATACGGAACAATACGGTAGTTACATCTGTGAAACACATTCTAATCGCATTTTACGCTACAATTCATTTTAACGTTAAAATGAGTTTATCAATAAGATGGTTAAATTTGAAAAACTATCGGTCCTATTCATAAACGCATATTAATTCTAAAATTGATTTTAGGCTAAAATACGTCTAGAATGTATTTCACTATGGGAACTATGGTACCTCCATGTCAAGAATACAAGGAACAAAACCGTAGTTACATATGTGAAACACATTCTAAACGCATTTTAAGCTAAAATCCATTTTAGCCTTAATATACATTTATGAATAAGACCGTTTTGAGCTTAGGCTTCGAGACGGGTCAGAAAAATAATATAATGGAACTTTCTTTTGTGAGTGAATTAAAAATAGGCATGAAATTCGAAACATAGTGGTGGAATAAACCCCGCACGTTTATAACTTAGGCTCCAAATTAAGTTCAGAAAAATATTTCAAGGGAATGACAAATATTCTGAAATATACCTAACGGTGTCTGAATAGCTAGAAACTTTAAACTATACAAGCCAATAGCTTAAGCTCCAAGATGGTTCAAGAATATGCTATAAATTCGAATTTCCTCTTTGCTGGTTGGTGGAATATGAAGGTGATTCTATCGAGTTTTAGGGGCACATTTATAAACGCGTCTTGACGATTCCTTAAACCTTAAGGCGTACTTACTGTGCCATCTATCTGTGTTTTGTACTCAACTAAGTACACCTTAAGGGTGAGATGAGGCCGTGGTCGGTTTGATCTTACCTTGAGTATCCCTCAGAAAATATTAAAAGTTCAGTTCGCCTTCAAGACGTGGAGTCAAGACAAATGGCGATAATTATGCATACATCAATAGAAGTATTAATAATGTAAATCGATTACCTAAACGGTATTTGAGAGACCGGCAAAATCCGTTAGATCTATATAGTGAACGTGTAAGGAAGTATCGCTTTTCTAAAAATACAACTGTACATATTATTTTGCCTCTGATTAATGATGCTCTTAATAAACCCAAAAATAGAGGCTTGCCAGTGGTTCCACTGATCCAATTACTAATCAGTTTACCATACTATGGTACAGGAAATTTCCAGACAAGTTGCATTTTTATATATGCATTTATATTTAGAAAAAGAATGATTACTTATGCTTTATTCAAGGTTTTGAACTTTATTTAACTATCCTACTATTTCACGTTTATTTTAGACTGTTGCTGGTGATCTTAGGGGAATTTCACGAGCTACAGTGTCTCTAATAATAAAAAAGATTTGAGTCAATAGCAGAAAAAATGAGGAATATCGTAAAATTCCCAGAAGACTCTTTTCATTATCAAGTTTTTATGAATGAATTTAACCAAATTGTCAACTTTTCTGGAGTAACATCCTGTATAGACGGTATCCATATCCCAATAAAAAATCCTGGAGGTGCTGTAGGTGAAATATACAGAAATAGAAGGAGAATTTTCTCCATTAATTTACTGATACTTATATTATATCAATAATGATTGACGGAATTGTTTAAAAAGTGTTACAGGTGGTATGTGGCCCAAGAATGCAAATATTAGATATTGTCGCTAGGTATCCAGGGTCCACTCATGGTAACAATATTTCAGAGAAGTGGGGTTCGTGTCAAATATGAAAATAATGAAGTGCCAGGTCAGCTTATAATTATTCGTTTAACATCAAATTTGCCACATGAATCTGTTTTAAATTATGTGTTGTTACAGGTAAAATGTTGGGTGACAATAGCTATGCATGTAAAAGATATCTGCTCACACCAGTTGTACATCCTAATACACATGCAGAAAGAAATTATAATAGGGCTCACAAAAGCATCAGAAATATCTTCGAAATATGTTTGGGAATCTGGAAAGAACGATTTAGGTGCTTAAAAGAAAATTTTTATTGTAGTTATTTCTGTGGAAAAGGTCTATAAAAGTATTGTAAATGTATCTATAAATGTCATTTTTCCAGTCATTTTAATGGGGACAGAACCAGTTCCACATCCTATTACCTGGTAGGTAAACGGTCCTCACGTCTTCCTATAAGTGAAATAAACGAGTCGCAGGTAAACAGAAGATACTTGGAGAAAGGAAGGAATAATCAAAAGTTCAAAGAACCCTCATGCTTAATTATTAATCACGATTCATATTATGAACTCAGGGCTTAGGCTCTACTTATTACACTAGCTTTATGAGTTATAGTTATGAGTTAGGCTTATGGTAGATCTGATCACAATTTAGTTATTAATTTTTCAAAACAAAGAGGGATGATAAAATTCCCAGTTGCATTTAATCTTTCCACGCAATTTTTGAACTCTGTATCTATCAAATCGCAGTTTTACTGAATTATTATAAAGAGGAAAAAGTTATGACAGTTAAGTCCCTTTCAACGCATTTTTGTGTAGGGATATTTCGAAGAATCATGAAGTACGTGCCACTTTGTATTCGAATCGTTGAATTTGTTGTTTAGCATAAGTACAAATTTACCAAAGAGCGTCATCAACTAAATTGAGTGCCACCAGGTCCATAAATTAGTTTGTAAAAGTTACAAACTCGAGTTGCAAATTATAAATTGAGTTGGTAAATGATTCAAATTTTGTTGGAAAACACCGTTAAATTAGTTTGTAAAGATTACAAACTGAATTGGCGAACGTTTCAAATGTTGGAAAACATAGTTAAATCACTGTATTATTTGTACACTATTTTAATTAAAATAACATTTTCAATAATTAAATACTTTTATCACTTATTATTAATTACTTAAATTACTTAATTACTAAATTAAATTAATTACTCATAATTAATCACTTAAATCACACATGCATAAGTATAGGTATATTGTACATAACAAATATATGTTCAGTAAGATTTTAGCTTTATTATATTCTCCTGTATATTATAAAATAGGTTTGCAATAAACGAATTATTTATTATTCAACCGCGTTTTATTTTTTATTTCCCAGAATTTAATTACTATTCCAAAATTACGAGTCCCTACTAATATAGCACATATATATCAGAAATGTTCTGTCCAATTCAATTGATTTTGTCTACTCTACTATATTTTCTCTTACATTCAAAACCAATTTGATTTGAACCAATTGTCAAATTTCCTGCTCATTGTTGGTGATTGAATATGACTCACAGGGTTTATTTAATATGATTTTAATTAGACGTGTTTGAGATTTTAGAATTTTATTATTTTATATATGAAACGTATACGAGCATACCAAAGATGTTTTTACCTGTTTCTAAATAGTTAGTACACAAAATCGTGTACAAGTAGTTAAGTAATTGTTCCCAGTAACTAGTAAATGTAAGGATGATTGAGAATTAACGTATTATCCTTCATCCTTTCAAGTAAAATGTACCCGATGCGTCATTATGATCAGGTAAAAATAGGGCCAGTAACTGAGTGATTAGCACAAAATCTTGACGTCACTTTAGAAAAATCTATAAATTGCCACCTTAAGGTTAATAATATGTAGTCTGTGAGTGACTGTACTAGTGTGCTTTGTATGGGTAAAAGATTTTACAGAGTATTTGTTTTATTCCAGTTCTGTTTGTCAATTTTGACTTGAAACGATTTTCATTTCCTCAAATTTTTAAATAACCTGCGGGTAATGGAATCAGAAGGGGGGGCAAGATAACGATATTAAATGGGGGGATTTATTTGGTGTTTTCAAAATTTATAACACCATTTTATGCGTCATATGTGGGCAAAGTTTTGTAAAATTCAAAAAATATAACATTCAGCGGCATTGTCAAAAACAGCATTAGGATTTTTATAGAGATTTTCCATTAGATAGCGCGTCACGATCCAGAGAAGCCTGGATACCAGAAAGCCTGGAAAAGTGTGAAGGGAAAATGACATAAGTGGCCCCAACCGAGTGCTTTTTTTTAATTTAACGAAATAAATTTATTTTGAAACATAACGTTACGTACAATTTTCATTAATCATTCATACATAAAAGACGTTAGAATTACTAGTTAATATAGTAATCATTTTAGTATTTACAAAATCTGTAAATTATTACCTATTTACAACTACACAAGTATTAGGTAATTGCTTTTCATAGCTTCACCTCGGCATGAGTTCAACTCGCTTTCTGAGTCCGGCCCTTTGCGTGATGTAGGGAAACAGCATGCATATTAATATTCCGACTATCGGCTCCTTAGGGCCCGTTTATGATGGGTTATATCTGTCACTTCGCAAAATGTCTTAATCCTAGTGGACACCTCTGCCCTACATAGGGAATGCCTGGAAATATCTCAAAAGATAATAAAGTTGTTATTAAATTGTTTCTATTAGATTACATTTACTAAATTCTGAAATTTTTTCTTCAAATCGATAATTGTGGAAAAAATTAAACACGAGAAAAAATGTTGAAGTCTTCATTTTTTAAGAATTTTATTTTGGGGAAATATTTTAAAAAATAACAACTGTGCTTGTCATTTTGCATATTCCCTTGTCAACTCCATTTTGGAATGCTTGTGATAGTCAAATAGACATTTATGAAAAAATGTGAATAGATGAATGTGTTCGGATTTCCTGCACTTTGATGATACATCACGCACCGAGTTTAATTAAAAATTATGTAAATTGTTTACACAGCAAAATATATCATACTTATCAGAATCCTTGTCTATACGCACCATCGTTAAGCTAATATAAAGAGCGGACTACACAAATACTTCATGCCTTATCTTTAAATATTTCTCGCCAAGTGCAGAATACTTGCAGCCCGATTATAAATATATATTCCGCCCAAGGGCGAAGCCGATCGTTAATTACACGAGGCAAAAAAAACTAATTGACTGATCGGTTAAAAATATTAATGACCACCAATCATTTACGTGTGCCTTTTCTCGCTGTTAGGATAAAATCGTCGAATATCGCCTGTGTGGTAAATTAACGACAATAGGACTTTTACTTTGAAATAAAAAAAAAATATCGAAATAATACGGCAAAACGCTATCTATGGTTCGAATATAAATGCTGATATGAAAACGGCATTTATTTCAATGCTGATACTTCATAATGTGATTTTGAATGCAGTGATAAAAGTACATTATATATGTATCAACGTTTATTTCCGTTCCGAAACAAATATTGACATGTATTTATAATCTTGGAACCATTATGGGCAAACATATTTTCTGTAATAAATGTAACGGTGTGCTCTTATTATAGGTGGAGGCGTCAAGCTTCGTGACGGTTGGCGTGAACTGTAACCCTAACGTAAGATAACTTCAAATAATAGAGAGATTGCGCATTCGAAAATAACGTCGCCCGGTATTTACGTTTACGTTAAATTGACATCTGCGCTTGCGCACAAGTGTTTAGAAATAACGGAAACGTTAATAGAGAGATAGCGCACTTTTGAATACCGTAATAACGTTCGCTAATTGCGTTGTTTTATTTGACGTTAAAAGTAAGACGGAAAAGTAGTTTGCGCATTTTGAACGTCCGTTGCGTTACGTTACTTACGGAGCTGTCAAAATAATGACGCGATTGACATATGAGTGATTTAGTGACATATAAATAGGTGAAAGAAGTTGTGAAATATTAAATGACTATGGAGAACTTAGAAATAGCTATTCTTGGCGGTGCTAATGATGATGAAGTGGAGTACGTGATCATGCATGATATCATTAGAAATGAGGTAGAAGAACTTCAGATAATTTTCAATTTGGAAGAAATGGAGGAGGAAGAAATAAAATTTCAGTTTCGTTTTCCGCGACAGGACCTACTGAAACTGGCTAGATTATTACAGCTTCCTGATGTCATACGCTTAGAAGGCAGGCATACCGTGAATGGTAGGTAATTTTCAAAGATAGCGTGTTAACGCAGAAGTGTAGTCGCTGAGAAAAATCGACGCGAGCACACCAACTTCTGTTTTCCAGCTCATTGTGAGTCCCCAGGTTTAGTCCTAAGTGGACTTGACTACTATAGTACTAATACTCGAAAACAATAGTAAAAAATAACTGTATACACTCAGAGTTATATTACTAATAAAATTGTAATGACTTGTAATTGTTACAGGTGTAACAGGATTATGTATCCTCTCAAGAAGATTGGCCTATCCAAATAGATTGAAAGACTTAAAATTAATTTTTGGGTATTCACCCTCAACCCTATCTAGGATTATTAATCGCCTTTTACAGTTTATCATAAGGAACTGGGGGCATCTTTTGGATAATATGAACAATTTGCAATGGTTGGATTATCAACGCTTGCAGAGTTATGCTGAAGTAAGTTTTGAGTGAAAAGTGAAAGCTAATTTTATTGAATTGGTTTGATAAAAGATACACTTTTTTATTTCAGGGCATACAGAATGGGGGTGGAGCAATTCCAAACTGTTGGGGATTTATAGATGGTACTGCTCGACCTATATGTAGACCTTCTGAGAATCAAGAAAACTATTATTCCGGACACAAAAGACAACACTGTGTGAAATATCAGTCTGTTTTGTAAATCAGATAAACTAAATCACTCATATGTCAATCGCGTCATTATTTTGACAGCTCCGTAAGTAACGTAACGCAACGGACGTTCAAAATGCGCAAACTACTTTTCCGTCTTACTTTTAACGTCAAATAAAACAACGCAATTAGCGAACGTTATTACGGTATTCAAAAGTGCGCAATCTCTCTAATAAAGTCGTACAGTTTTCTTATCTTGTTGCAGCGGGATGTGTGCAATATGCGGCGCATTATGGCGAAGAGATATTACAGCTCGCCTTGGAAATTATGACATTTACGAAAAAGAAGAAAAACTAAGAGTTGCTCCCAGAAAGGGGGATCACAAAATACTATGCCAAAGAAAATGAATTTAGAAGGAAAAGTACTGGAATTACTGAAAACATTTTAAAAACAGGCAGTTATAAATACACTGATAAAGTGGATACATCCAAGAAATGGGATAAAAAGTATAACTTTTGAAAAATAAATTCTGTTATTGTAATCTTCAGTAAACAATTAATTTTGTTTTGCCGTACATACCAACCTAATAATGTTAAAAATTATTTTCTTTTCAATTACAGATGGTTAGTAGTCCTTACAAACGGAAGGATGTGGAGGATATCACCGAGAAACCCTCAAAATTTCGAAGACCGGAGTTGGCCAAAAATAAGAAAGAAACCTTGAATCAGAAAACATAATTATGTTGCTAGGCCGCAAAAATTTACCTCCACTGCCAAAATCAATTAAAGATGTGCACAACGCACTATACGAATAATTATACTATGATTGATATCTCAAAATTTGCGTTAAATAACATTCCGACATATAATGTCCCATTTCTCAATATTAATTATTGCAAAAAAGTATATTTCGAACAAATGTACATTTACCAAATAATGCATAACCTCTTGCAATTCTAAATTTTTAATACTTTTTGTTGTGGAATGGCGTTTCAACTGTTACTGAATAAATTTGGACTTTTTTCCTTTCATATAGTCTTTCTAGGCGGACAGAAGAAATGGAACTAATTTATCAACAAATGAGAAAATTGCAGGTGATTAACCTTTACCTGGCACACCTCTCCTGAGTAACATACCTGGCACATGGGGTTCGTACGAACCCCAGTGACAAATATCCTTGTAAAACTTGAAATATTGATTTTATCTTTTTAGAAAATATCAGAGATCAACTACAGATACCCATTCAAAGGGTGAAATAGTCAGAGTTTAGAAAAATGAAAATTGGCGTTCAGGGAAAATTCGGAAACTTGAAAAACTCGAAAAAAAAAATTTTACAAAAAAATTCATATCTTTTTTGTTTTTTGATAAAAAGGGCTAAAATTTTAGTTGTCTTCAATTATATCACTATAAAGGAAAAATATTTTTTCATGGGTCTTCCAAAAAAGGTGTTTATTTGGAGAAATGAAGGTATGGATTTCACGAAAAAAAATTTTTTTTTAAATAGTGAAAAAGTTTTGTTTTTTATTTTTTCAACAAATTCATTACAAAATATTCTTTTTTCAAGACGTAGAGTCTAATTCGTTAATACCCGGTACAATTGGGGCACATTAAAAATCTATGGTCAATACATATTGGAATTTTACAAGATGCACAACCTTTATCCGTTTTCCTATCTTTTGGGGGTTCGTAGGTACCCCTTGTGCCAGGTAAAGGTTAATAAATATGTTTTTCGATTTTTTGCATTTAATGTCTAAACTGAACATCGAATTGTGATGGCACATGAGTTTTTTTCTCGGCGATATGAGTAAATGTTTGAAACGAATTATCACTAATCCACCAGTTTGGGCACACTATCTTATGCTATTTCTTATGGTATGATACACTTGAAAATTTTTAATTTTTTTCCCTCGCCAAGTATTATATTTATTGGACGAACAGTTATTTTTTCGATTCACGATAATTAAACAGGCATGTATATATACTTATGTTGAACCGCAGTATAAATTTAATGATATTGCTGATGATACCTAATTGCATAACACACTTGTTGATGACTTTGCTATGAAGTAAATGCCATCGGTTATTGTAATCATGCGGTTAATGTGTTAAACATTTTCGGTTCCAAAATTATTACACTAAGCGGCGACTACTGTATAATATAAAGAGGACGTAAAGAGTAAAGGGTACAGCCGGTTAAGATGGCGAAAATTGCCCCCAATTCTTTTGAAAAACATAGAACACGAAAATATATAATTTTGGTGAAAATTTCAGACCCCCAAACTTCCCCATCATCCCAAAAATCGAGAAAACGTGATTTTCTGTTTTTAGACAGTATCTCCACCGTAGAAACTTCTTTTTTTATTTTGTAGATTTTTTTATTGCCTACTGCAACACAATATTTTTAATTTTGGCGCGAAATTCAAACCCCTTTGGGAGCTAAAATTAAAAAAAGATTAAAAAACTAAAGCGATAGTAACAGTGAAAACAAATAAACTTTTATCATGTGGACATCAAATGTCCATGCATTTTTTCACATGTTTAAAAGGACAGCATCACGGTCAAAATAGCGAAAAACTCAATTTTCAGCGTTTTCCTTATTTTCCTTTACTTTTTAGGTCTGAACATTTTCCATCATCACAACATTCCCTTACATGAATTTATTAAAGGGTATACTAAAACATGCTACTACTTATTATTTTTTGGTCCATTTTGAGAAAAAAAAATTGTATGAAACTTTTTCCTAAAGGTCTCAACTTGTGTACTACCTTGAAATTTGGAACCTTGAGGATGCTGAAGTTTTAAGAAAAAATGCATTTTCTGCCGTCCAACATAATTTTTTATTTTTGCCAGTGATGTTTGTGCAAGATTTGAATTTTAAAGAGAAAAGTGATACGCTCCTGCTTCTTGATATAGTAAAATTTAATTTTGATATCCCCATTCCTTCGTGATGAAATCTGGTCTCCTGATTTTGTTTTATTTGACGTGTGGTTTGCCCATAAAAAAAATAAAATTCATTCAATTACATCTCGCTAGAACACTTTTTTAGCATTTTATGTCACTTTAAACAAAAATTTAATACAGAGAATAATTTTCAACCGTAAAATTATAAAACTAAAGTCATCTAAATACATTTTGGAATGCCTTCACAAAACTGTCCTGAACGCACAAAGAAATAAATTAAATCAGGTGTTGAAAATGTGAAGCTCTTGTAAATATGCAAGCTCCTGGGAAAAAACTAAAGCTTTGTGAAAGTTGTTGACTTTTTTAGGTATAAAAGAGCGTTCGTAATTTCGAACCCATTTTGAAAAATTTTTGAATAATATTATCAAGTTTTTTTGCTTACAAACAAATTTGATATATTTCCGTTCATCTTTAATAGAATAATTTCAAAAAATTTATTCCAAAAGTACTCGGTAAGACGCACATTTTGAGAGAAGAGAGTAACTTATATGATGGGTTTATATGGGTTTCCGAGAGGCCCAAGTTTTCGAAAGTATTTGGTCAAAGGAAGCTAATGGAGCAAAAATAGCCATCCATTGTTTATTGTTCAATAATAAACACCGGTTAATTTTGACGGGCCATATTTCGCAAACCATTGAACCAAATAGACATATACCTTCTCAGAATGTGCAAATTTTTAAAAATAATTTTAATAGAAATTAACGGAGACATTGAATTTGATTATAAGCAAAAATTTGTTAACACTTTTAAAAAAAATCTCTAAAGCGTCCAAATTGACCAATTTGAATTTTTCAAAATGGGTTCGAAATTTTGAACGCTTTTCTATACGTAAAAAATCAGCTACTATCACAAAGCTTTAGTTTTCTTCCAATAAAGGTTCCCAGTTTTCCTCTTTTTTAATCAAAAAAAATTCTCCTTTAGTCATAAATTGCAAAATTGTTGTACAAAAGCTATCAAACCGATTTCGATGAAATTTGGTGTGCTGGTAATAATAAAAATTAATAATAAACCTGAATGGCAAAAAAATTTTTATGGTTTAATTTTTTCCAATTTCTTGTTTATTTTCGCCATTTTTTTAACAAAAATAATGCATTTTTTTAAATTCAACTTGACATTTATTATGTAAAATTTAATCAGGCAACTTCCTCTTGCATTTTTCTCCAAGGTGTATATTTAACAAGCTATAAGTGAAAAAAAAGAAAAAATTCAATTTTTTTATATTTTTTCACAATTTGTTTAGAAATGAATTTAGTGCAATTTCCATGCTGGCACATATTAAAATTATTTCTAACATTATTCCGGAGACATTAAGGCAAAAATTAGCGAGACTATGTGACAGATCCCACCTGGACTACACATCTATCTTAATCATGGCAGAAAATTACAGCATTTAAGCAAGTAGACTTTTGAATTTATAAAACCCAAAACATTACGGCATATGAAAACTGTTGTTTTGTAAAACTCACCTCAAGCGACATTAGTTTTTGCCTTGCAACCATAGAGATGAAAATCAAGCAATTCCAAACAGGAATTCTACAGCAAATATCAACTACGTATATTTTGCAGATATTTTTTCTGCACATTTATCTCACGTTTTTGTATTTAAATCGACAAGAAAAACCATAAAATATATTTTCGATTGCAAAATTATACGAGATCGGAAATGGGATTCTAAGTGGATTGTTTGTAAAATTGCCGTTATTATAACTCAGATTACATTTTAAATACATTTCTGAAAAACTCACAAAACTGTAGCCCGAGTCATTTATTCATTTACCAATACTTCTAAAAAATATATTAGGTAAGTTAGAAAGTAAATTAGCACAGCATTAGTGCGATTATATAAAAACAAAATTAGAGACTTCACGAAAAATTGTCTGTGAGCCTTAAAAGAATCCATAAACTTTCAAATTTTAATAGCAGATTTCACTCTGGTAGTAGTAAATTAAAAATTCAACGTCGAAAAATTTTCAAAGTAAACCGTGGGCAGATTTTAAATTCTTAAAAAATCCCCTCAAAGAGAACGATAATTTCAAAGAATAAAACCTGGAGGAAAGAAAATTGTGCCTAAAGGCGCAATTTACGGTTTTCCTTTACAAACTCTTTAACATCGGATTAAAATCACAATTTCCGATACTTCGCATGTTATAATATCTTCAGCCAATATTTAACTAGCAGATCGAAAGTTGTTCCGGCTTTCTGTTGTTAGCATGCCAAGAGAGCTTAAGCTTGTAATCATGTATTTTCGGAGAAGACGAGAAGAGGATAATTGACTTTTGGAAATTTTTTAATAATCATAATGTATTTGTACGAAATATTAACAATACCGTTAAACGTTTGATCAATGAAATAATACATTTTATCATTAGAAGTCTGCTTGGGAGGCTTAGCCTGTAATTCTAAGCAGCGTTGTTCAAAAATATTTCAAGCCTGATATTTGGAGTTTTAAAAACAGACAAACGTTTATTGAGTATGTGTAGTTGGCGCATTATGGGTCATATTTTTACTTGCCTTTACCTGCGAAGGGATGGGTTGGTGTAACCCAAAGACCACGAGAGTTATCTTATCGACCTGGTGCTATTGGAAAACCACCTCGAGTCATAAAAACGAAATAACATTTGGATAAGTTTACACGACAATCCAATCCATTTCATCACTTATAATTGAAGTGCCCTTGTAATTTTTTCACTATTACATTTGAAGAAGTAGAATAAAAATAAACCATAAGTGTGTTGTGAAAATGTTTCAAATACATTATTGGATTGACTATATAAGTGTTTGCAAAATGTTTCAAAACTGATCAACTTTAGTAAAATCTGAAAAGTTGGAAGGTTCTCAAAAACAACTCTCATCAACCGTTTGAAGGGAGTTTAGATTTGATAGTTCTGAAGGTGTCCTTTTAGAGTAGAAACCTTCACTAATATTTTTCCCTTAATTTCCTTTTAACCGGCCTTGGTGAATTACTTCATATTTCGTAATTTTACTTAACCATTAACCTATAACTTTTGTTCGAAATATTTTTTCCTAATATCGCCATAAAGAGCACTTTACCCCTGGGAATTTTTAATGTCTCAATTTTTTCCTAAACGGCTGTAACGATTTAATTTAATCTTCTCAACTTGACGGATCTATCTAATACCTACAATTTTCACTTGAAACGGTTTTTTCTATAATCGTCTTAAAGGGCACTTTACACTTGAGAATTTCCTAAGAAATTGTAAAATTCGATGGTGTGAGAAAGTTACAGGATGGGCACATCATGAATTTTTCCAGCGTCAATGTAAATGGTAGAGTTGCAATTTCATTTAATTTTCAGTGTAAAATATAATTTAAAATTCCTCATGGAAACTGGTTCCTTAAAAGAAAAATGTTTTAGGCTTGGTTATTTTACAACTTATCGAAAGAAATAAGTTTTACAAGAAGCAGAGGTTATGATTTCACCAAAGCTCTAATAAGTGAACTGAATCAAAACTTCATAGGTCAATCATAGATGTCACTTTATGCTTGTAGATTACAACGATACAAACATAGCATCGTAAGCCGAACTGAACTCTGCACAATATGCAGCACGAAACTTATTTACGGTTAGTGAAAGTAAACCGTATTTGTATATGGTGGAAAGACCTAATTTAGATAGGGGAGTGTTTGTTTCACATAGCAGGCAACTGCACTACTAGTCGTCCCATCATCAGGTAGATTGCTACCATATATTCCTTAACAACCACAGACTGTGCCAGTTTTGATATGAATAAGTTGCAATATGTACACCAGATCAGTTCGGTTTGCGAAGATGTGTTTGTGCAATTATAATGTACACGCATAACATTGTGACTAAGGCCAACTTTGAAACAAAGACAAAGAATTTACTAGAAGCTTTAAACACCAAATATTTCATGGACCAAAGTTACCTTTCACGGCTGGTTAATCAACAGAGTAGACGTTTAAAAAAGGGGTTTTTCGAGATTTGCTGCACTTACGAACCACCTTACTTGGTTAAGACATTATTTAAAAAGAGACCTGCAAGAAAAATATTCGGTGGATGTATTAACACAACGATATAGCCATGGTTTTATCCTGGGAATTAAAAAATATTACTACAATATATTCTGCTTCATTTGGTAGTTAAATATCAGTGTACATTAAGTGTCAAACAGAACAATCTAGTCTGGCTTTGAAAAGAATATCACTGGTGAAACATGTGGCACAAAGCACAAGCATCGTACGACGCCAGTATTTAAACTGTCATACATTTTCAAGCAAATTTATTAAAAGTTTGAAGCATGTCATTTGTCCGAAGCAATCAAGTTGTTGAGCTCATACGGATTCAATTCATACCACAACTGAAATCAAATAGAACTGTAGACAATTCAATTGTTACGGATGTCATTTATGCCTGCCTGTATCATAGACTTTGCGGTAAGCACAACTTACATGTTTGTAACATGTTTCTTGCTAGCTGGGGTACAATGAAGTAATTAAGAATTGTGTGATAGTTAATACTTGTGATATGTAATGATATCACCAATCTTAAATTTTTATCATGAATATCTCATGGTGTTATCTATGAAATTTCACAAACATTGCCCAAATAAATCATAATCAAGTAAAAAAGCAAAGAAAAAGGGGTTGCAATTAACCTTAACTAAACATATCTGCTTATTCCAAAAATTACCAATGAAACAGAACAGAAAATGGAAGGAGAATAACTACCCAATGTTATCCTCAAGTAATTGCAACCACAGTATTATCGACTGTCCTAGTTAAAGAAGTATATGGTCTATCCAAATTCTATCCACTGAAAAAAGACGGTACTCGAGTCAGAATTTAAATTTCGCGCCAATTTCTCCCGCTTCAAACCACCCCAAAATGGATGTGTGCGGTACTTTCTTTACACGGTCATTTTAAATTCAAAATATCAAAATGACAACAAATGCAATAGGAAAAGTGAAATAATTTTATTTTTCACATTAATGGCAAATTATTACTCGACTCAAAAATTCCTTTTACATTCAGTTAGTGCAAGAGCGGTTCCGACCAATGAAACGTGACGGATTTTATCACGGGCTCGAATCACAGCCCTCATTGCGAATCCCACAGGAAACACGCATTCAGTTCTAAAATTCATAGCTCAGTTTTGGTAAAAAATCCCCAAACGTTAAATACACTAATTAATATCTAGTTTAGGAACGAGCGAGTACAACGAATCTTAAACGAGCCACGGACTGACCGTAACAGTTAGCGCAGAAAAAGTGAGGTTATGTTCTCTTCGAAACCAACAAGCATCATCGCATTGTACATTACTCTTATTGTCGAGGATAGAGCGGGCACCAGTTTTAGGTTATTTTTAACGTATTTAAGGTGCGAAGTATGACCGGAGTCACCGAAGGGAGCCGGACCGTAATTGTGACTCGCAGATAAGCGAGAGGGGAATGAAAATAGCCGGAGAGTAGACGCACGGGACAAAGACCGCATTAAACAATAAGAGAAACAAAACAGGAACAATCAAGACGAAAAAAGAATACAGGGGGAATAAAACGACCGCATAAAACGGCGGGATATGTACCGCGGACGTAGTAAAAATAAACGGCGGACGCGTCTCTCCGTATTCCAGAGAAGCGTCCCCCTCAAGCATCGCTTTCGTATCTAACCCCATATAACCACCGCCATCGGTAGGAGCTCTTGAAGTTACTTACGTTAAACCCGTCGCGTGTACGGAGGAAGCGTCTCTTCTCGGGATCTCTCCTGTGTTTTTCCTGGCGGCCCCCACACTCACTGAAACGCGAACGGAACGTACGACAGACTCCGCTTGTACCGCACGTGCTTCTGGCGACGATGCCGCCAACAACGCCATCCGTGCGAGATTATCGAACGAAGGACGGCGGCGTTGCCGGCACGTGGCGGTCGTGTATTGCTGGCGGGCTGACTCGCAGGGGCTAAGTGACCGGCGTTCAGTAAAGCATAGAATAGTGATTTGTGGATGATCTCTGAGGCACGTATTTACCAAAATTCATAAATTAGGTTCCAGGCTTAGGTTATTTGCAAATATTTAACGACTTCTATAGATGTTAAATGTTTATTTCTATTAGTTATCTGTTTGTCTACTTGCCTAGAGATAAACATCCCAGATCAAGACAAAAATGTTCTGGAGTGCCAACAGAGAAGACAGAGTTTGTATTAAATATCTATTATTTCAATTCTACAAACAATCTTCTCTACTAACCACAATACACTAGTCACATTTCCCATCCTGGCAAAGTTTACTCACACCTCCTCGTTGTCTTTGCTGGACAATGAAATTTTTAAATTCTTTATTTATTTAGTTTTCCTCTTTGTTAAAACGTTTGTAAACGTTTAAACTGATTTTAAAACTTATCATAAAATTTCATTGACAAAGTGAGTAAATTTTATATTTTTAAACACTAAACGTCTGAGGGACATTCCCGTAGCTCTTTTGTTGCGGGCTGAGTGACATGAAGAATTTTTTAGCTGTTCCAACTGGGTTTTGATATATAAAGTTATATTAAATATGTAACTGTGATATAGGTAAATTGTTAAAATTAAATTGTCATCTCAGAGTCATATATTAATATTGTTTTATCCCATTGTTTAGTTGAGCACCCACACGCTTTATTTCCTTCTCTTTTGTATCATATGTGCATAAATATTTCACATAATTAATTTTTGTATAGAATACATATCAGTTAGTTTAAGTTTATTAATGTAGATTTTTTTGTTAGTAATGTAATTGCTGTATATCATTTCACTCAAATATTTCCACAATTGTTCAGTCATGTATTAATATTGTGTTGTGTAATTTATGCATTGAATTCATCTGTTTTTTGAGGATTTTTTCATCTGAATTTTGGGAAAATATAATAATTTATGTTATATATGTAGTTTTATTACGGTGCGGTGAGGTTGTGGGTATCAGGAGGGAGCGAGGGGGGGAGGAAGAAGAAATTTGTTTCGGTACCCATCCCAAGGAGGGCGCTCGCCGCGTCGCCTTTCCCAACATTACAGTTTCCGATCTAGAACAATACCCTATGCAGTAAAGCAAAAGTTGTGAATTGGGACAGAGATGGTACAAAAGGACGATGGGTCTTAATATTGAGTTAGAGTAATTTAGGGGCTATCTAGACTATTAAATTGAAACTAACCTGTTGATAATGAAGTGTAAAATGGGATGGGGATGGGTTCACGAAATGGGAACCCAGGAGCCGTGATTTTATGTTTCGACAATTCATGGTACCCCAATCACAAAACATATACCTTAGAGAAGCGTAACTACAGTGTTATTTTACCATTTGCCGCCATATTTATTCCTTGCTCTCCCCACTACTGACTACTGAAATTGGCGGGAAATTCGAAAATTGCTGGATTTTGAAATTGGCGGGAATTTTGAAATTTGATTATTATTGCATTTCTTGGTCGATTTACATCAAACAAAATATAAGTTCACTTAAAATTATGTAACACTTACAAGAACGTTTTCTTTTGAAAAGGTTTCTATGAATAAGTGCTCCATAATTTTAAGTAATCTTATATATTGCTTGGTGTAAACGATCCCAAGTTTTTATAAACCAATGAATAAGTGCCACTTCCACTTCACGCAGTATTACTAAATGACAAATAACAGAGAAAACACCAATTCAAATAAAACATTCATATTTAGTGATAGAGAATAGAACTGAAATTATTCTAACATTAGACACCGTAATAGTTACCGACAACTTTATTTCTAATGCTTTTCAGTAAGATTTGCCGTCCTCCGTCTTTAGTTTTGAACTGCATAATTCATAAAACAAATTCCTAATTGGAGTAAAAATCATGGACATGTTATGAAACAAAGTTTATCTTCCTTTTTCTTCGTTCGATAGTTTCTTAAAACTAGAAACAAATAGTTAAATAAACTTGAACCTACCCTCTTCGTATAAATTTTAAAGTATTTAATTAGCTGCTCTCATTACTTAATAAGCTCGCATTGTTTAGATAATTACCTGCATTTTTATGTATCTGATACATTTTACTCTCAAGATTTGATGAATCTGATTTATTTAAATTCAATTGTTTCAGAAATTCTGTTTTCAGAAATTAAATCTCATGTTCTTGATTTGTATCAAGACTCGAATGATCAGAACCACTTACAATAGGGACGTTGACCTCTAAAGGAGTGGGCAGGGTATCATGGTAAATATTACTATAATTTATAGTATAATAATACTGCTTATGTTACAGTTATCAATACATTTAGGTACTGATGCAGGCAGTTATTATTAAATTGGGATTAGCATAATCTGATGTAACAAAATGTCTTTTACAAATGTCTCTATAAAATCAACATACGTGCTTCCACCTTAACATACGGGCAGCGTTCGTAAGAAAATTGTGAAACATGTTTGATCCATAAGCAGAGTTTACAACTGGTGAGCAGTACTTATTTGTGCGATAAGAAAAGTTGCATGAATATGATTGCTTCCATAATGAAATATTTGATGTTAATTATGGTACTACCAGTAATATTTGTAATACAAACTACAACGATCAACAGAATTAAAGTGAAATCAATCCAGTTTTCCAGAGGGAAAAACCTCAATTTATGCAAAATATGGCAACCGTATATTTGGTTATATTCTACACCCTACACTTTTACATTGAAATATGTTATACTTAATAATCTTACCACCAAGTCTTACCTTTCAAAATTTATAATAACACCGTTATTATCACACTAATTACAACGAACTACTGTTCCTAACCTTGAAGCGCGTCTCATTTCCGATACATGAAACTTAGATTACTAAAGGTTTGGCTTAGAACAAGAAAAGTCGTAAACGGTGGCCATCTTTATTCCTTGCTCCCGTTTGCCAGTTGAAATAAAAGTCCTAGATTTAGCGACAAAATTCAGCATAATTATGTGTTTCGTGCTTGTGTTTTATGTATAACTGCAGAAGTCTGGCAACATCGATGTCGCCAATTCCTCAATTCTACTTTCACCCCTATGACCCCAATAGTACCTACTCAATAACGGCTATATTCGGTCGAGTTGTATCATTAGTCCGTTGGGGCCAATTCTTGAAATGATGTGAATATATTTACATGTGAATTTCTTCCCATGAATGAAAATAAATATGGGTGCGCAGTGGCAACATAAAAATGTTTGTAAACACGGCAAAGAACCAAATTTTTGTTCCGTGCCTGTGGTAGGCGAAATTTCAGTGGCGTAACCGAAAATGGCTTATCATTATGGAAAACATTATCACAAATTAAAACTTTCAAGATACCAGCTTTACGATTAGAGGGTAAGAACCCTAACCCCACAAAATTTTATCGTTTTGGTATAATTGCTATTTTCTCCTAATTTGTTGTAATATATTTTTGTTTGTTAAAAGGTTTTTTGATAATCGATTGCGTAAATTATTGAGAAAGAATTTATGAAATATTAAACAAAAATTTGATGTACCTTCGGAATTATAAAATTCAGGTAACATTAGATCGTATCATTTTCTGATTCGGGTAGCTGCATTTAAGCGATTTATAAGCGTTCTTTTTCCTAAAAATGCGACAGTTTCTCTATGAATTCCTAAGAGATTGATTTATTGTGGCCATGCCCTAAATATTTGTAAGTTCCTAGGCAGTTCTGAATTAATTTAGGAGGAACAACAATATCGAAAAACTATATGTGAAATTGAATATCAGCAAACGCTAACCAAATTTGCGTCTATTTTAATCAATGCTCATGTTGTTTCCGCAATTTGGTCCCTTAAATGTAAACTCGTGTTCGGTCAATTTGTCTCTACAAACAAAATGAACAGAAGAGATTGCTAAAATACAAAGTCACACAAGCAACGCAAACAGATTCGCTTATGGCTAACAGTATAAACATGAATCATCCCTGCATTATGTGAGGCTGCGTAATGTGTTTACACGATGAATTTGTTTAAAATATTTAAACTGCTATATTTATTGTAGTATGGAGCCGACTTGCGCTTCATATTTGGGCAAATATGTACAAATACAGGGAAACTGAATCGACGCATGACTTTCGTTGAGCGATTTATTTGTAGGATTTATTCTTTTAAATGGAATGGAACTGTCCCTGTATTACATTCTTTGCTTTTCGTCATTTTAACTTCTCTATGGCTCGAAAGAATGAATCCTCTCGCGATTTGTCCGTCGTTCTAAAAATAGAACACTATATAAATATCTCGAGAACCTTTTCGGGCATGGAAAAGACACGAGGAAAATGACTCATTCTTCATATACAATGATTACTCCAATGATTACAATACTGAACGAGCAGTTAGAAGAAACAACCAATTGATGATCTTATCACTGTGCTATTCATTCCTCTACTGTTAATTAACTGACTATTTCATTAGTAATTAATTAATCATTGGTGTTAAAACTAAGTAATAAAAGTAGTTTCCTTTATTTGATATACTCAGATATGAGTTAGACACTGTTCGCAGTGCCTCAAGGTAGATTACCACGTGAGTCATCCCCTTGGTACTATTTCACGTCCTTAGAGTTATTGTCACTAGTAGGTAGAGCGGTACCTCGCGCACTATTCCCTTGGTACCATTGCACGCTCGGTACTAGAGTACTGCGTTTTTCTGGCAGTTTGGGTAAGTGCTTCACGCTTTGTTCTCTTGGTGCTATTGCACACTCGACCCCAGATGTTTAGAAGATTTGTATACTAGTAATTGGGTGGGTACTTCGCGCGTTATTCCCATTGTACCCTTGCACACCCAGTATTAGGATGTTTGAAGTCTGATGGGTATTTCGCGCGCTATTTCCTTAATGTCCATTTATTGTTGCAATCTTACCAAATAGCCTTCATTCATATATTAATCTGTTTACTGGTTCTTTTATTTAAAGTATTGGATAATCTAATACATTTGTTTTAAGCAAGTATTTATTTTCATTAATTTTATTTTATTTTTATTGATCTCTAAATTCAACTCATACTCATACGCTTACATTATACTCTATCACACAACTATTTATTTTAAATTGTGAATTGTTGATTTGAGCAATAATATCTAAGAATAAATTACATTGTGTGGGTTAATAACGACTAATTCAAGCTGGATACTATAAGCGTACCTTTAGAATTGCCGACCAATCACAATCTGGCGATCAAAGTATAAACTTCGAATAACGTATTGAGGTCAGAGCAAATTCCTAACATACTGGCAATCGTAATGTAAACCTACAATAACTGTGTCCATAGTATCAGATTTGGAAACTATATTTGACATTTGGAAGTAAATATGACCACGAAGGTAACGAAGGAAAGTGGTAAATAACAGCGTATTTAACTCAACCTTTTGGAATAGTTTTGGGGATTTATTAAAAGACAAAAAAAAAACAATTCAACCCAGTAATATTTTTAAAATAATATATAATGTGATTGATACAAGTAGGGCAGATCAGCGAGAAAATAAAAGTGTCATAGAACGCAGAAAAATTTAATCAAGTTTTATGGTTTCATTAAAAAAGATTGTCCAGAGTATAATTTGATGTATTTTTAAACTTGGAATGAGATTTGCAAATTTTACCTTAATAAAATCTTTACTGTAATTTTATTACAGAAAAATAAATAAGTGAAGTTGTTTTCAAGATTACAATAATAAAAATTTAAGTTATAATTAAACAAAAATAACTATTACAAGTAAAATAAGTTCAGAATGAAATTAATTATAGAAACGCACGATTAAAAAAGCAATAAACAGATATAAAATTATAAATGCTAGTATGTACGTGACTCATTTTTTAAAATATTGATCACTGAAACACTTCAACGATGTTTTGAGTGAGTAACCTCAGCCCCAAGCAATGGGACTATTTTAAAGAAGACAATATCCGTAGTCAGCAGAACTAAGAACGTATAAATATGGATCATGCGACAGCACGGCAGGATTTGCATCAAAGACGTCAGGCGTGTAACATCATAACATTATATTGTAATCTTGTAGTTAAATAAGTTGTGTAGAAGTGAATAGAATAGAGTATCTAAAGATAACTGGCGCAGTCAGTAGGATATCTAAACATAACTAGTGCGAGGATTCAACCAATTCCGCAACAGACTGGAGGAAATAGTCGAGATGTGCGGGTGACAATTTTGTTGCGTAAAATGCATCTCTTCTCTCTCTTCTAATCATCAAAGTAGTTCGTTAGTATTATCCGACATTTCTTCTCTTAGGGTGTAGAAAGACAAAACAACCAATTGGAGTAATTTCGCACTAAATTCTTCATCAGTTCCATACTGCACAGCTAAACTGAAGAATTGAATTTTCCTCTTGACGCTTTGACTTGATGAAAACAGTAAGATTTGTTGATATCATCAGCAAATTCTATGATGATGCTATGGTGAGGCTATGCTATGTTATGATGCTGCCAGGTCTTAACTCCGGATGATGACCTGCTGCGAAGCCGATCAGGTCTTGAAAGAGTCGAGAGTAACATTCTTCTGATTTCTTGGACATGAGAGCATAAAGTAAAGGCAGCTTTCTGGTTTCTTCGTCTCCTCCAACGGGTGTATGAATAGTTTATAGCTGTCGGAAAACTGTGGGGAGTGTCTTAAAAGTTCCATCCATAATCCAATAGGCAATCTTTCAACGTTACCAGCTGTACTAAACAAAAATTCTACTTTCCACGAATGAGGAATCCATAACTAAAAGTTTTCATTCGTAATTTTGCGAAGATTCACTGGAATTTTTACTTCCTCAAGCGTTTGGTACTATGTCAACTCCTGGCGCATGATTATGTTCCTCGGCATTTGGTAGATGTTGGTCACGACTTTAATGGTAGAAGCTCGTGCTTAACAATTATATGATTTTCTTTTTTCGCTACATCAATAATAAATATCATTTCTGTACTAGTAATCAATCATTAAATATTCACGAATGTTTACCTTTCCCTCACCACTGATTGGTATAGCTCCTCCATTTGTTTATTAATATTCTATAATGCACATTAATATTCCGACTATCAGCTCATTAGGGCCCGTTTATGGTGGGTTGGATCTGTCACTTCACTATCTCTCTTAATCCTAGTGGACACCTCTGTCTTAGAAGTCCTCTTCCGGACAACAATATATTCTCTATTGGAAAACATCTGCCTACGGGTCGTGTGCTGCGACGCGCTTTAGTGGTTGGCGTAAAATCGACGAATCATACTAACTGTACATTACATGTGGAGTTAGAGAGACTCGTTGTAATATGACAGGTTCAAAAAAGTGAGTGGTCAGTTGAGGAAAGATTGAAATTAAAAATCAGGAAAATGGAGATGCAAAAGAAAAAGAGAAAGATGATAGCAGAAGAGCCAGTAAGCACTACAGGTAGGGGCGACGCTTCGTACTGGGCTAGTTTTGATCAATGGTAAGGATGAAATATAGTAACTCAGTTAAGAAAAATTGGGAAAAGGCATGAGACAAGATGGGGAACAGAGAAGAGTTATCATAACGCTCACTTCACGGAGAGCTGGAACAAAAGTAGAAACAATGCTAGGAACAAGAAACAGTAGAAAACATTTTGAAAAAACCTACAGACATAGTGGCAACAGAGGAAACCACTAAGTTGATAAGCAGAATCCGATCATAGTCTGGACGTTATCCCTTAGAAACTTTGAGAAGTTCATATCGTGATTACCAAAAGCACATGTAAATTATCCCTTCCGATTTCCAACTCTTCAGTCTGGCCGACGAGTACATGCGATACGGCAGTAAAAGCCACTTTGACCGATTGAACTTCACTTTAAACCGATGGACATGCTTGAAAGCTGCTACGCCTGCGGATCGACCGCAGATCGGCTCCAGGATTACTTTTCGATATAAACGCTCATTTAAACTTCGAGTCGAAAAGTTAATAAACGTATTCCGATCGGAGTGGAGCAGCACGAGGGAAGATTAGGGTCGAACGCTCTCGCCGGTGATTACGGGACGGTGTTCTTAGGGTCAAGGGATTAGGTGTTAATTTAAAATCGGTTATCTTTAGAGGATTTTTTGACTGAACGTCGAATGGGGTTGAAAAACGTATTAAGGGAATAGAATCCGACTTTACATTTGTAAAGTTATTTAGGTAAAGTGTAAAAACATTTTATATTTCATGGTGCTTTTGTACATGCAATATTTTAATCCTTAGAAGCTACCCATTATCATGAAATTTACAAATTTAATTTAGTTTCGACAGCTTGAACTTTTCAAGCCTGAAAATTATTGTAAGTTAAGTTGTTCACCGACGTGCTTCACTTTTTTCTCCTTAAACAGGGTTTTCTCCTTAAAAAATTTTTAAAACTCTGTATTCTTTCAGATCTAAGTTTTTTAAATCGGACAAACTTTCAAAACATTTATTTGCATCCAAATATGAACAATTTTGTATGGATTTTATTCTTTGCGGTAAAGTCAATGATTTATACTCTGGTCTCATAAAGAATGAGACCATCAATTTATTTTCATCATAACCATCTTAATTTTCGTGGCCATGATTTTTTCTAAGACTCATAGTTTAAGTGTGTTTTCAAGTACTTCAAAAAAGGCTTTACGAATTTTTTTTTGAAAAATCAAACCCCAACCATCAACAATTTTCATCACGAATAACTTGAAAAATATTGGCTTATGAAAAAAACTTTAGAAAACCCCCTTTGCTTAAAATAAACTTCTCTATCGAATTCTGCGGTTAATTTTATTGCAAAATTTGTTACCCCCGAAAGCAGGGTACTCCACTCCAGGGTAAAAGCATATATTGGCACAACCTAACTTTTGTTTCTTGAGCTATTTCCAACATGTTGCCCAATTTTTAGGTCAGTCAGTTTAAACCGAAAGAATTTTGAACAAAAAACCGTCGAATCTAAATCTAAATCAAATGAAATCACTAAAAACCTGTTGAGTTCACTATGGAAAAAGTTATTCCAATTTTGGTGGTTTTAAAAATGGTTTTTTTTTTCAAAATTTCTCGGCCATAAATTAAAAATAAAAGTATTTTTTAGATACTTAGATCTTAAAAACGTGCGTAATTACCAACATTTTCTGACAAACTGATTTCTGTGTCTTAATTACGAGAGCAGGTAGTCGATAGGTAAATCAATTACTTACAACTTTTCCTGGAAACGTTTTTCCATAGGATCTTTAATTTTCGGGATAAACTGGAAAAACTAAAAAAAGCGACCATCTTTCGGCCACCATTTTTTGAGCACAGGATTGCCAAAGTTACCATTGAAATATTTTTTTTAGGAAAGCAACACATACACTTTCCAATAATAAAATCCCACTCGCATTTTCTTTCGACAAAATCTAATTTTCATGGAATATTAGGACAATTAGGACAAAATATTTTTTCATCACAAGTCCATTCTAATATTTCTTCAATGGTGGTTTTTCTTGCCCTTTCAAATAACATTTGAGAATGGTACTCATGACATGTTTTCTCTTCTTACTCTCTAGCACTGTTTTTCAGTGTAATTTTTGACATTACATTTAAAAAAATACTGTAACAAACATTGCAACTGTTCTTGTTCACTAAAAATTTTAAATCAAGAAGTGTCTAAATAAACGTTTTTTCCCGTATAACCACTCCTTATATTTCTTCTGAAAGTAGCATCTATCACGTCGGTCGTGTAGCCACTACCGAAATACCTTTTAGCCTAGTTATCAACAGAATTTGTTTTGAATTTGTTTGAATAATCGTTTTTAACTCATTTCGCCCATATTTTTTCAGTAAACTTTTGAAAAAAAGAATTAATTTCAAATATAATTTTAAATAGTAATTATTTAAGCTTATTTTTATTAAACATTTTTATTTGCAGTTGTCAATGTTTATCAAAAATTATTTATTTGTACTGCGATAATTTATGTATTGAATGCAAATCGTACCTATCATTTTAGTTAAGGAAAATATTAACTTAGATAAGAAAAATTTGAGTATCGTTTTTCAATACCACCCAATACCAGTACTTCAATACCAAAATACAGTATCATTTTAGTTAAGGAAAATATTAACTTAGATAAGAAAAATTTGAGTATGGTTTTTCAATACCACCCTATGCTTTTTTAACGTATAAATTGCCCTATGCCGAATGTATAAAGTAGCAATATTATTAAACTAAAACCATAGAACTTCCATTCCCCTTTCCGATATTAAAACCTATCGGTATTAGGAATTTTCATAAAAAAGTACAGGAATAAACGTTTTATAACACACAAAATTACTCGTTACAAGCCACATCAAAGTACGCACCGGGCTTCCTGGTTTTCAATCGAATTCTAAGGGTGTTCCCCTTCTCGTCAGCATCACATAAGAGATATTTCTTAATAACTGATTGTTGCTAACGAGAGACGGGTCGGGAACGCTCTAAGATCCGATAATTGAATAGGCGATTCGTCGGTAATCTGAGAAAATTGGTGAAAATCTCGGAAAATCCCCGACAGGAATTTTATATTCGCGACGGCTGCACGGGCACGTTCCCGTCAATACGTAGATTATCCAGACACGAGAGCTTCGCATTCGACACGAAAAAGAGCTTTTGTGTATATTCTCGCTTTTATCTTGTTACTTTTTCCTTCTCTCCCTTTCCTTCGTTCCTTTCATAAACTCATATTTTAGCGATGCGGATGGATTACAGACGATAATTTTATATCTCTCGGGAGTTTAGACGGTTCGTTCAAACGACAAAAATATTTAAAAAAATTAAATAAGGAGAGAACACGGGAGGAGATAAACAGTAAAAAGTTGAATCTTTATAAAGGCGAGAGTCACAAAAGAGGTTAAAATCACGGAAAGAAATTGATAATTACGCCTCATTACCCTTTTGGACAAAAGTTTGTACAAAAGAAATATAAAATGCTTAATTTTAAAAAAATCTAAATTCATAGCTTTGTATACGTAACCAGACTTTAAGGGTTGTCGTTCCAAATGGCAGAGGGGGAGCAGTGCCACGGCCCCGGGCGCTGCTTCTGCGGAGCGTAAAACATGTCTTACATATTAGTCTGATTTATTAACACTTAATAAATAATGAAGCTTCCTGTATGTTAACAGCAAAGGCCCACAAAATGTTTCAAGAGAAAATTGGCCATAAATAATGTGCTCACACGTGTACCAGCTAATGAATTATTTTTTTGTTTAATAGAAATCTTAATTAAAATTAATGTTATGTGTGTGCCCCCGTTTTCTTCGTTTATTCAAAAAAGTTCCCGTCAATTTATCCCTAATTTAAATACATCTAGTCTAAATATTTGTTGGACAATTTAGGGACACATTTAAAATGTTGGTTGTAGCGTTATTGCTACTTTTTGTATATTGTCTATTATTTGTAGATTTTAATATCGTTAAACAGCATAAAACGGTTTATGTTTCCGAAAATTTAATAGAGGTAGGTGACCTTAACATAGACATTATTTTTAATTGTACCTTTCTAACTAATATTGTCATGACCACAAGATTTCCACAACTCTTAACAAAACAAGAAACGGGACTACGGCCCCTCCAAGGTGAAGTTATGTAAACTTTTATAAACACGCTGACTACCAAGGTACGAAATGTTTTGATGAACGACACACCTTATACCAACAACCGCGGAAAACATAATATACAAATACGAATGTAAATAGAAAAGGGAGAGGCGAGAGAGATGTGGTTAACCGGGTGATCAGAGAGTGGCCGATCTGAGAAGATACTCTGAAAATGGCGAGAAAAACCTACCGTCCCGAAGATGTTCTCTGGCCCGCTTCGCGCCCTGAAAACCTGAAGGTCCGGATAACTGCCCTCTATTAGGTAAGTCGCCACCCTCGCCTCTCACGCTCCAGCCCTTAGGATTCGCTGTGTCTAATTTTTCTTGTTTTAGTTCATTTCTTTTATATGTTGCCCTGACCTATAGATTCTCCGTCCTTTCCGAGAAATAAAGCCTTTTCTCCCTTTTCGTTTTAAACCTGTCTCTTCAACAGCAAGCTCCACCCCCATACCTACCAACCCCTTACCTCACGCGGCCGTGACACAGGGTAAAGACGTCCCGGCTCGTGACAATATCACTGATGTTGTTCGAACCACTGAATTTCATCGCATACCCACTTATTATGTCCTGACGTGACGTGACAGATGAAGTACGCATGCGCCAAACATCAGCGACTGCTGTTTGGTGTGAAGCAGAGATGCGAGGTTTCCACTGAAATGGTTCTCTGATTGGTGTAAATCATTAGTTTTAGATTCCCGCCACGGTTTGCGCCAATCAGAATCCGCCTGCTAATAAAGTGCTATCGCGCATGAACCATTTCAGTGGATATCTCGCGTTTCTTGTGTGAAGCCTTCTCTTTCGAATGTAGTACATGAATTAATGAGTACAAGAATGTTAATTGTAATAATAGAGCACCAGCAAATGAGCAAGTGGTTACCAAATTCGTTATTTCCACTAAATATTCTCATTTTTGGTATTACCCGACTTGTTAAATTTTGAAAGGAATCGATCTCATTTCCGTCTCGACTCTTGTGTTTTATTTCTATTTGTGTTACATGTCTCCCTCCCGTTTTCCTTTCAAATTATCGAGCATTCCATCGTCTGCCACAAATCTTTCAGTCCACAAATCGCCGTTGTACGTGTACGGCATTTCCTCGCCGTTTATCTCTCGGTCATCATTCTCCAGAATTTCATTGCGTTTTCCCCCATTTCCCACATATTATGGCCCCTAAGACGTTCCTAAAATATTCATACGAAATCCTTTATTATCGCCCGTATTTGGCGAATCTTAAAGCATGCTGTTGTAGGTGGGTTGTGTCTGTCACTTCTCTATCTCTCTTAATCCTAGTGAACACCTCTGACTTAAACAATGAAGGCTGGGTATATTTGTTCATTTACATCCATTTATTTTCAACCACGACTCTCACTAGTCGGGGTTCTTATAATGGACTTCCATTAGTTGAGACTCAATCATTTAATCACATAAAACCATTTACTTCACACATAAACATTCTCATTCGCATTATTGCATGTTTATTTACGTGTTTATTCAATTTTATATTTGTACAATTTTTTAATGGAACAATTTGTGTCATGTTAACTGCGTTTAACCTTTACTTAATACGAATTACTACATCTGAGGGTTCTTATATGCCGCTTGGCTTTTCCTTCCATTTCCCTCCTTTTAGATTGAATATACTAGGCGATTTTGGTCCAAAGCGAACGCTTTATTTATTTCCTAATTCTATACAGAAACGGAAACATTTTTATAGATTTGGTATGTAATAGTAAGGACAAATGCGTTGTAGCACTTTAGGCCTGGTTGACGTACCGACGTGCATACACCTTTATTGAATAAGCAATTGCAGGAAATAATCCTGAAAAACTTACTTTTTCTTTATCCACCATGTTTTATCCACCAAAACTACTTGTTTCCTTTAATATAACTATTCAATAAAGAATTCTTTAGTATCATTTCAAAATAAAACAATCAATTATAAAATTAGTAACAAGATCCACGGGGGGCTGAGGTATTACACTTATGGATTTCACACTTCAAGTTCAATAAATAAAAAACAATTTATTAAACAAAAACACCTAAATGCAATATGGGTTTTCAATGAAGAACCCCTCCTTAATTGCGACAAATTGATTAGGTCCGGATTAGGGAGGTTTCTTTTTATAGAAAAATGGAATTCGACATTTTTTGAATACTAAGCGAACAAAAGAAGTAGCAATAAAAACAGCTATTAACCATTTTAGCAGTTATTTTCTTTCAGCGCCCTCTAAACGTTTTAAGCATATTACAGTAGTTATCAGCCGGTTGAAGAAGATAGGCGCATATGGTAAAGTCAAATGCTCCCTGGCTAATGCGTGTACGCAAATTATTTATTTATGTAATTAATTTATTAAAATGTACGTAGCACGTCCCATTAATTTTTTCCCGATTTACCCGCATGCAGGGAGAAATAAATTATTTAGATGGGATTGTGTTTAGTGAAAATTCCGGGTACGCCCAATTTATTTTTAATTCAATTTTCCGGCGCACTCAGCAAGGCGCCATCCACCTCCTCGGGGGAGAAAAAACATAATAAATATCAGCGATTCCTTTTCCAATTACGTTCATTATAAAATACAGCCAGATTTTTAATCCTCAATTTACATTTATCACGAATATCGCATAAATAACTTTTTTTAAGGAGGGCGCTGCTTTTAAAAACGCCTTTCAGGAAATTATGACACGTATTTAATGTCGGCGGAGGGGATCAAATTTTAATTTAGCTGAAGGTCTTTATCTTGTCGTAATATTTTCATAAAAGTTGCACAAACTTCCGTTTTATAGTTTCGAATCTGGGAGGGCTTATGGGGACCATTTACGGCAGTACTTCATTACGTTTTGCTCAATCTGTATTAATGTTAACGGCGGAAGTCGATTTTTTATTCTACGAGGAACGGAAAAGGAGACACATTTGCGACTTTGAAGTAATTAAAAGAGCGACTGGTATTAAAAACTCTTTATAATTTAATTTAAAACCCTCGGGCGCGAAAATAAACGTAGGAAGTTTTTTTGTTAACAAATAGGAATTAATTTTACTAAAAACTTAGCAAAGTTACGGGTTACTAATTAAATTCGAAGCCAGAAATTTCTGGAGATAAAGTTATATTTTGAGAAACTGAAAGGGGCTTTAGAAATGCTTTGCAACTTTTGTATAACTTTAGGAATCACCTTGCAACGTTGACTGAATTTTCAGACACATTTTTTGATTTACAAAATAGAAATTAATTTTGAGAATTTCAAGAACGCTTTAAGACATCTTGAAGAAGTAGTAGAACCGCAGTATTGCAATTTCATCCTTTTTAAAATTTTACTATACCTTTTCTATTTTGAATCTTTGAAAAATTTGCTGGAGTTAATTCCATTCAAACGTTTTTGGAATTACCAGTGGCGTAACTTTCCATTTATTCATTTTCAAGGATAGTAAACATCAGTTTTTCTTATGGGCATCACACTGAACCTTTGATTATTTAAATCTATTAATTCTTCTGCCATTCGACATTTTCGTTAAGAGTTTTAAATGAATGCAACTAACTTGATTTATTAAAAATTATTTTAGGTTGCCGTTACCTTAAAATTAAAATGTTATAGTGTTAACTAATCACAATTATCGTGAAATATTCCTTTTACCTTCATAGGTGTGTTGCTTCAGTTTAACGATACATTTTCTATTCTTCTATGACGTTACCTGTTATTACTGTTCATTACTAAAATAAAATTTTTAAAAGATGAGAGAGTTGACAAGGTATTTGTTAATGCGAAAGCTACAAGGAATGTCCCAAATACAGCAGCAACTTATTTACAGGAAATACCCCAAGCAAAACAGGCCCATGTTACGATGCTATTTGTTCACCGCCTTGTAAATATTTTTATTTATGATTCTGAATAAATTTCAAACAAAAGTTTAGTACCTAATTAGCCAAATTCAAAAATTCTTAATAACTTTAGTGCTACTGATTCATTTCCGTTCAATTTTGTGTTACAAATAGATGAAAAAATAACGCACCACTTCTGGAAATTTGAACCCTGAGGAACAAATGGTGCGAACCCTGTAAAGCGGGAAAGCGTTTGGGTATGAAATCTAATGTAAATCGCTTTTTAATACGTTTGAATGGCCAATCCCTAGAAGGTCCCTTCCGGAAATGCATATTCTCTCCTGAGAAACCTCTGCTTACGGGTCGTGTGCGGTGACGTGCTTCATCGGCTGGAGAAAAGTCGGCAATTTTTCAGAGAACAGAGAATCTATATTTAAAGTTGCTAGTCTTGACTCGATTTGAGCCACCGACGTGTCGTTTAATCTACTTAAATTTTTTCAGAGTCTTAGAAGTTTCTTCAGAAGTTTAGGTGGATTAAACGAAACGTCGTAGAAAGATTAACTGGTCTGGCCCTCCTCCGGTCATTGAACAACCTATAAACTACACGAGGATGCAATCAAGAATTGAAATATTCTATAACCTTCATACTTGCACGGTCCAGTTTCGGCTTAGCCATACTTATTGCGCCTCTATTGGTTTTAGTATGTGACGACCATTCTCACTATTTTATTATGCGGATACGTAGTCAACTTTGAAATTGACGCTTAGTTTTTCAGTTTTTCAGAGTTTCGGAGTTTTCTCGGGCGTCAGTTTTAATCGACTATGATGTCTGTAGGTACGGACAATTTATACTCGGGATCAATTCCAAGTAAGTTCGTGAAAATAAACACAGAATTCGGAGAAACACTCAGTTTGTTGTATTTAAGAAAAATTTTGGCAGCAGTGTTAAACGCACGAGAGGCAATGACACCGAGAAAAAAATTATGTTTATTTACATTCGGTGCGAAATAAAAACAATGTTCGTTTCAGGCTGTCATTGGAATTAGCGTATGTGAAATTGATTTACGGAAATGTTAATACGTTACTTACTTATTTACAAACTGATTAATCGGAGTTCCGAACATAGATACGTTACGCAACGTTTTAACTGAGCGGTTTACTAAAATAACGTGCAAGTAAATACAGGCTGTAGAGTCAAGATGTGTTAAGGCGGAGAGGTGTGTAATAAGTAAAGGAGGAAACTACCAAATTACTAAAGATTGCCAAGAAAGACGAGTTTCGGTTTGTAGTAAGCGAAAAAGACAAGCCTTGACGGTGATTAAAGATTCAAGCAGAAATTCTACTATGTTACAATTGGAAAATTATGGTGGGTCATGGTGACGACCAAGGAGGTTTAACGGGAGTTGTGCCATTGAATATACTAACATAAATGCGTCAATAAGGTCACAGCGAATCGCCAAAGCGGTACCAACAAGAAAACACTCAATAACAATAGAGACGAGTCCTTCTCCTAGGAAGGTCTCCATAGGAAGGTCGAAGCAGTATGCTGGTTATGAGATATTACCTGCCGAGGATCTCTATGGGCACTATCTGTCTGTATCAGCTTGGGCAATTTTGTACGTATCTATGTCATAGTTATTTCCTTTTTGTAAGCAAGGGCCCTGGGACAAGGGCGCCTGTTAATATTCTAAAATAGCTAAAAAAAAATTGAACGACTATCAATCTCCCTTTTTTAAAAATATAGGCTGCACCCAAATCACTATTTCGCACTTTCTCTTTTCATTTGCCTATAAAGTGTTATCCTGGCGATAATATCACGTCTTCCCTCCATCTTGAATCGCAAGTCTGATTCTCCCGAACCTGATCTGAACCGCCATTACGAAAAACTGTCAGAGAAGTTTACGCCACATAGAAACCGTGCCAGATTCAAACCGCACCACGTAAAACCGCATAAGTATGAAACAATCCTAACGCGCAGATTGTTAAACTGGTGTTATACTTGTATTATTGTCAGAGCAGATGTCTGCAATTGAACAAAATATGAGCACGAGTAAATTCATCAGTATTTAATCCTTTCCTGTCTTGATGTAAGAGGCGAATTCGTAAACTTGCTTAATATACGGACTGGTGAATTTGTAACTCTGCAGAAGTTAAAAGAAAGTTTATCAAAGAGATTTTCAAGTAGTTGTTCTGCAGCCGCAGCTGCTAAGTTTTTAAAATTCCCTCTACATACTTTGTAATTTAATACAAATATTTGTTTGTAACAACAAAAGGGTTTGTAAAAATGTATTTATATTTGAATGAAGGTGGTACAAATCCTTGCCAAGATGAGCATGGAATGACTCGCAAGGATTGATTGTAAGGTGGAGACTGGATGCATTAGAAGCCTGTATCTGTAGAGGAAAAGCAGCTACTTCACTTATATAACAGGTAAGCCAGCTAACAGAGAAAATAAAAGCGTATTTTTTAATTAAATTGTATAGCAAACCATTAATGCAACGTTAAATATCCTGCAGATGATTAAAATCCAAGTGCCAGCCAAAAATTTGGAATATATATAGGGAATATCATGATACGACCGTCCGAACCGCAAGAAACGGTAACCACCAAGGCTAGCGACACCGTCTCTTCTTATTAGCTTCTTTATGATGGTACAACACACGGTGAGATAAAAGATGACAGTAACATAGAGGAAACAACACAAAAGTGGACCTAAACTGTAGGCAGCAAGCATATTTGTGCCTACAAAAGGAAAGACTCCATTTTTTTTAATGACTAACAATCCATAGATGTGACACTGAGGTTTACTAAAATAAACTGTCACAGTCACCTTGTCTGCGGTTCTTGGGGTTTCTTGCGGTTCTATTGAATTGGCTCCAGACGTCTACCATCTATGCTACCATAATTATCTTATCTTACAGCACACCCTATTAATAAATATGGTTACAGGCGTGCGTAGTTTTAAATTTCCATGTACGTGTAGGTACGTAAGTACGTATAGTATGTAAGTGACTAAATTTTCATGCAGTACACACATACACAGGAATATGCTCCGCTTTACTTATGAGATTCCACCAACCGTTAATTATTTAAATATCATGCATTGGGGGTTAAGTGTGAATAGTTTGAGCTAGACTTTGCCCCCTCAGTGGTAACCTACGTTATAAATGTGGTACCCATAAAGACGATTATTATTATTACTTCAATGCATTTCAAATATCGAAGGAAATTCAAAGATTAGCGTTGAAGATTCGTGGTTGGAAGAGGAAATGAAATTTTCAATATAAATACACATCCCATTTTCCTTTCCGACGTCTCCACTTATGAAGTCGCGTCTCAGCTCTGCGATAAATTACACGGAACATAAATCCCACCCGCTCGCAAATTTAAATAGTTTCCTTTTGGAATGATCGGCTAAAGTTTAAATCGCCTACATTCTAGCTAAAGAGGAGTATTACTGTGGTAACTAACTCAATTTAAAAAAAAATCGAAGGAGTTTCGGATATGTAAATCCGCGAAAAACACGATTTTCTGGCCAAATGGTGTCTACCACCTTCGAACTTTCCTCTTCTCTGCGAGGAAACAAATACGAGAATTTGCGTCGTTAGAAAAAGAAACTCTATCTCTGCTCCTCCCAGGTTATTCGAGACACGCAATACGAGAATCTTCCAGGTCTGGAATTATATCTGAAAAGAGAGGTACGTTTGTTTCCAGAGGGAAATACAATGGGACGATGGATCGGAAAACGGAAAACTTTTGATGTTGCCATTACTTATTAATACCCGTTGTTTCAATTCGAATAAAGCATGGCGGGTCATTCAAAATTTAAGGCCTTATGTATTCATCTAAATCCTGTAGAGAATCGTTCAATCGGAATATATATCTAAACTATAATCACAATATGTTTTTGTTGGTAGAGAAATTAAATGACAATCACTACAAGCTTATACGCTCAGTCGGGGAAAAATATATAGAATAAAATTCCAAACAAATATACAGCGCATTTTATTTGAGCAGCGAAGTATTAGCAATTAATATGTTAACCTACTCGACCATCATTTCGTAAGAAAGTTTTCATAGGACAGTTTTTAACATGAAGTTTTAAATTTCTTTCAAAATTTTGGTCTAGATTTGTTGCCTCTATAATGAACTAAAACTATTCTACTAGCCGTTGCCCTCGCGGCTTCGCTCGATCACTAACAGTTACTGCTCGAATTAGCATTTATATCGTACACAATATTTAATGCAATGATAGCAATATTATCTCATAAATATTGTCGCGTTTTTAACGTTCGTTGCGGTGTGAATTAAAACACTTGATACGAAAAAGCAGTCAACTAAATTTATTGCACACACTTGATAGCTGTTATTAAACACTGTAAGACTTATTGAAAAATGTACACCCTAAACATTTATTTATGTCGCATTTATTTTACTCGACGTCGCGCCAATGTTCTCACTGCCCCTCCTAGCGGCCGCGGGTTCCTTATATATGCCGTGGACCTTCTCCGTTCCACTAGAACGTTCGGGATTCGCACTCGCTGGTCGCTTCTCGGCGGGTCGAGTCGTTTCGAGAATAGTGTAGAACTTCTCGCATATTCTCGCTGTTAAGATCGTCACACTGCCCTCTTCCTAAGCTCATTTCGTCCCGAAATGATTCCAAAGATGGTGGATGTCGATATCGGCAGAGGGTTCCCTTCTTGCAACAGGACCTCTTGTAGAAGTAGCAGTCCACGGTTCTCTCCAGAGAACGGCGTTGAGGACTGTAACAGCACACCAGAACTTGTATGCCTGTAAACCTAAAGACCACTTCCAACATGCTGCGAATCATCCTCCAATCCAAGCCATCGAGTCCGCACGCCAGCTTGGGAATCGCCAGGCTTCTCAGGTCCTCGGCCAACAACTCCACCTTTAGAGAACACAGCGCGTCCCAAACATCCTTATAGGTTGGCTTCTGATTTGATGCCTCTTTGGTGACCAGGTAGAAGATCCTCCTGCCGGTTTCTTTGTCAGTTACCTTGAGTGCTTGCCCGATTCTGGGATTAGACTGACGCAGCTCTTGAATATTCCCAAACTTCCTGCGGAAAACTTTGGCTATCCCTCCAGACATTTCCAAATCCTTAGCCACACAATGTGCCAGGGCATACTCAGCTGGAACAGTAAACAGGTCCTGCTGCACTTCACAGGTCACGCCGACCCTACTCTTTCGGCCATTAGAATGACGGGCCATGAATTCCTCGAATGTCAAATCCGACTCTGGTTGGATTTGCCGCAGCTCAGCGTCTTCGTGGTTTCCGTAATAAGGAGCCAGTCGGTTGAAGTGAATGACTCGAGCTTTACCCCGCGGCGGCTTTTGTATCCTGTAAAGGACATCGTTGATGGCTTCCAGAACTTTATATGGGCCGTCCCAGGATGTTTGAAGTTTTGGTGATAGTCCTCTTTGTCTCTTGGGATCGTAAAGCCAAACCATATCACCGGTATTGTACCTGTGATCCTTGGCATTGACATCGTACGCGTCCTTCATCCGATCACTGGCATCTTGAATGGAAATGCGAACTTGACTATGAATGGCATCCATTCTTCTTCGCAGTTCACTAACGTAGTCCTCCCCGGCGACATCAGTCCCTGGCGGGCAGCCAAACTTTAGATCGCATGGGAGACGGAGTTCTCTTCCCATAATTATCCGCGCCGGAGACTCTCCTGTGCTTTCATGCACGGCCGATCGATAAGCCAGCAGGAACAAATGAAGGAAGCTATCCCAGTCCCTTTGATGGCTAGAGACCACTTTGGCCAAATACCGATTAATGGTCCTATTCATACGCTCTACCATTCCATCTGACTGCGGGTGTAATGCAGTAGTCCTTGTTTTCTTAATTCCGAGTGTCTTACAGATGTCCTGGAACAAATTGGATTCAAAATTTCGCCCTTGGTCCGAATGTAGCTCCAAAGGCACACCAAATCGGCAGACCCATTCTTTCACCAAGGCGTCGGCAATAGTGGAAGCTTCCTGGTTCGGTAGAGCGTATGCCTCAACCCATTTGCTGAAGTAGTCCATCACGACCACAATGTACTTATTTCCTGCTTCTGATTCGGGAAACGGGCCGGCCACGTCAATAGCAATCCTCTCAAATGGGCTTCCCACGTTGTACTGGCGCATCAGAGCCTTCCGCCTTCTCTGCGGCCCATTACTGGCCGCACGCACATACAACGCATTTCCTGCACCAGTCTCTTACGTCCGCCTTGCTATTGACCCAGTAAAATCTCTCCCTCACTTTTCCCAGGGTCTTTGTCACTCCGAGATGTCCTCCTGACACACCGGCGTGGATTTCTTCTAGCAATTCCGAAATCCGACTTTTAGGTACAACAATTTGCCTTCTTCCCTCTTTGCCGTCGTGGTCAACTATTTTCCTTCGCAAGAGTCCATCTTCTACAATTAGGGAGTTCCATTGTGCCCAATACGACTTGACGCTGGGAGAATACTTGGCAACTTCTTCCCAGGTTGGCCTTCTTTCTTCTTTCATCCAGTTTAGGATTGTCCGGATGTCGGGGTCTTCCTCTTGGTCTTTTATAAGATCCCCATTTTGCCAAGTATAGTCGACAATGGTGGTTCGTAACAAATCAGCATCTTTCTCCTCTGCCCGCTGGCAATGCTTGCAGTCCAGTGCACAGGGTCTTCTTGATAGGGCATCTGCATTTCCATGGATCCTCCCTGCTCGGTGCTCGGTGTCGAAGTCGAACTCTTGTAACCTCTCTATCCATCTTGCCACTTGTCCCTCTGGATTTTTAAACTGAAGGAGCCACTTTAAGGCTGCGTGGTCAGTTCGCAGCAGGAACTTCCTTCCGTAGAGGTACTTGTAAAAGTGCTCCATCGCTTTTACCACAGCCAGCAACTCTCGGCGGGTGACGCAGTAATTACGCTCTGGCTTGGACAGCGTCTTACTGAAGTATCCAATGACTTTTTCTTCTTGTCCATCCTGAATTTGAGACAGTACGGCTCCTATGCCCACATTGCTGGCGTCGGTGTCCAGTACAAATTTTCCTTCGGGTAGGGGATAGCTTAGGACAGGTGCCGTTGTCAGAGCATTTTTTAGGCGATCGAAAGCTTCCTGGCATTCTTGGGACCATTGGAATTTTCGTTCTCCTTCTGTCAGCCTGGTCAATGGCTTTGCGATGTTGGCAAACCCCTCCACGTAGCGTCGGTAGTATGTGCATAATCCCAAGAAACTGCGTAGCTCATGCTTGTCTCTGGGAACTGGCCAATCTTTGACAGTCTGGACCTTAGCCTTGTCAACCGCCACTCCTTGACTGGAAACGACGTGTCCCAGATAATGCACCGCTCTCTGAAATAGATGACATTTCTTTGGGCTCAACTTTAGTCCAGAACCTCGTAGCCTCAAGAACACTTCTTCTAGGTTCCTCGTGTGGTCTTCAAACGATTTTCCTACTACAATAATGTCATCAAGATAGACTAAACATGTCTTCCAAGACAGTCCTCTTAAAATCGTTTCCATCAGCCGTTCGAAAGTGGCAGGAGCATTGCACAGTCCAAATGGCATCACGTTGAATTGCCATAATCCAGCACCCACCGTGAAGGCTGTCTTTTCCCGATCTTCAGGGGCCAACTCCACTTGCCAATACCCACTTTTTAAGTCCAACGTGGAAAAGATCTTCGATCCAGCTAGGGTGTCCAAGGTGTCATCAATGCGAGGGAGAGGATAGCTGTCCTTTTTGGTCACATTATTAAGCAGCCGGTAGTCAACGCAGAATCTGGTCGAGCCGTCCTTCTTCTTTACCAGTACCACCGGTGAGGACCATGGACTGCTGGATGGTTCTATGACTCCTTCCTTGACCATATTCTCGACAATTTTGTCAGCCTCCTCTTTCTTGGCCAGCGGTAGCCTTCTAGCTGTCTGCCGAATGGGACGAGCATCTTCCGTATTGATTTTATGCTGGACTATGTTGGTTCTCCCTTTCTTCCCAGTATCAAAAACATCTCGATATTTATAGACCAAATGCCTCAGCCTCCTTCTTTGGTCTGGCTTCAGACCGGTGCCTGACGACAATACCAGTTCTTCTAATTCTTTTGGAATGGTTTCCCGGCTGATTTCCACGGTCGCAACCTGTCGCAATATTGCTGAAACTCCAGAGCAATGTCCTAACCTCGTGCCCTCCTTCAATAGCACAGGATAATGATTGACGTTCATTATCCTCACAGGAATACTCTTGCCAACACGTACAAGTGCCTTTCCGACTGCTATCCCCCGACCAACAGCCTCGTCATGCATTGCAGGTTCAAACATGACTATCTCGCCATCTGTGGTCCCGCCATCAGTGCAACCGTCCAAAACGATCTCGCTCCGCTCTGGTATTATTGTTTCCACCGGAAGTAGGACTCGAATCCTTAGATTCTTTTCACGATGTAAAACAACTTCCTCATCGTCTATCCTCAGAACTCCCTGCTTAAAGCTTAACTCGAAGCCCTTGGTGTCCATTATGTCCGTCCCGAAGATCACCTCATCCTCAATCTCAGCCACTATCACAGGATGATCAAACGTGGCTTTTCCGATGGTAAACGTGACGTTTGTTTCACCATGCACTTTTGCTTTGTCTCCCGTTGCTGTACGTAGACGCCATTTTGATTGCTGAACTTTAGCTGCGGATTTTACTATGTCGGGCCTTATGATTGTCTTCGTCGCACCCGTATCCAGTAGCACAGTGCGGAGGGTTCCATCCACACACGCGTCGACGAAAACACTATTGGCATGGTGTTGCAGTGATGAGACCTGGGCGGTATTTACTGGGGCTTGCCGGATACAGGTCGACGATCGCCCCTTCGCATCGACCTTCTTTAGTTTTTCCGGATTGGCGGGAGCGGAACTGACGCCTTCTGGGCAGCGTCTTCTTATGTGGCCTATCTTGCCACATTTCCAGCACTCCAACTTCCGATCCGGGCGGCTACGTTCCCCATTGACCTCCCTGACGATCCGCTTGACTGACTCCTCGAAGTCGTCCTCTCCCGGAATCACCTGCCGGACACGAGCTTGGACTCTGTTCGTGTTCTTGGCAGCTTCGAATTCAAGGGCCCGTGTTAGTGCATCAACTAGCTTAGGTGGATGTGCTAGTAGTAAGGCCTGCCTCATCTCCCCATCGCGGAGTCCATCCAGAAATGCTTGAACTGCCAAACGTTCCATGATCCTTTCCTGGACATCTGGATATGCCAGTCGAACCAGACGTGCAACATCTGCTTCAAATTCCTGTAAAGACTCCCCTGACTTCTGGCACCGATTTTTTAACTGAGTGTGGTAGACGTGTTCCAGGTGTGACTGGCCATAACGCATCTCCAAGTGTTTCACCAGGTGGTCGTAGACTTCTTGCTCTTCCGGGGACATTCTTTGCAGGATGGCAGCGGCATCTCCTCTCAAGGCCAACGTAAGGGCAGTTGCCTTCTCCCTGGATGACCAACCGTTCGCTTTTGCAGCCGCTTCAAACTGACGCTGATAAACATTCCATGACGTTGAGCCATCAAATTGAGGCGGTTTGAGGCGCGTCAGCCCAACAGATCCCGGATTGGCACTAACTTCGCTCTTGTTGTCCATTGCCGAGGATTGACCGGGTAGCTCATCGAAGGTGTTGATGTTCATTGTCGTGATTTTGTTCTGAACTTCCTGAATCCTGCCTTCCATTAAAAGAATTCGCTGTTCCAATGTAGAAGATTTTTTTAGAATTTCGTCTTGTAACTCCCTTTTTAGGTTGGCATTGTTTTCCAACATTTTCCTTTCCAACCTGACAGAATTCTCTTCCAGCTTTTCCCCAAGCTCGCTTTTTAAACTGGTAATAAGTGTGGCAGAATTTCCTAATAATTCATTTTTCAAACCTTGCAGCATTTGACCGACATCACTCGCCCCTGCGAAAACAAAGTTGTCCGGATCACCGCCTTCTTCAATTAATGCTTTACGAAGCCGCTCCTGCAAGTCCGCTTTTTTTCCCGTCGTATCGCAGTCTCTTTCCTCTAGCTCCCTTTTCAGCTCATTAACCTTTAAGTCCACTAGTTTTGTCATTTTCACACACCCAAAAGTCCGACTTATTTCAGTTTACTATTTTTTTTTTTTTTTAAATTTTCACTAATGTCCAGTTGACTGTCGTTCAATTCACACCCCACACCTGACACCAAATGTCGCGTTTTTAACGTTCGTTGCGGTGTGAATTAAAACACTTGATACGAAAAAGCAGTCAACTAAATTTATTGCACACACTTGATAGCTGTTATTAAACACTGTAAGACTTATTGAAAAATGTACACCCTAAACATTTATTTATGTCGCATTTATTTTACTCGACGTCGCGCCAATGTTCTCACTGCCCCTCCTAGCGGCCGCGGGTTCCTTATATATGCCGTGGACCTTCTCCGTTCCACTAGAACGTTCGGGATTCGCACTCGCTGGTCGCTTCTCGGCGGGTCGAGTCGTTTCGAGAATAGTGTAGAACTTCTCGCATATTCTCGCTGTTAAGATCGTCACAATATGAATAGTTTTGACGTGTATTACAATACCGTTCAAAGATAGAATCTAATTGAGTCATTCGCTTTCGATTTTCACTTATATCTTCAATCGATTATTGAAAAATTTGACAATACATTTTCTTTGCTGAAATGCCCATTTGTACCAATTCACATAACGATCTGTTCCACGGTATACATGCTAATACAGTTCAGCGCCGTCTGGTGGTGAGTTAAAATAAAATTAATGACAGCAAAATATTCTACGTACTCAAATATTCATTCGTACCAATTTTCACTGCTATCGATTGAACGGTATAGATAGTGATATACTGCAGCGCCATCTGGTGGTGAGTTACAACAATGTGCATATCACACAAACCTTCCTCATGAAAAAATACACATATATACCAAATTTCATGGTTATCGGTCGAATGATGTTCGAATTCATGAATTTCATATATACAAACATCAATTTTTATATTATTCTATTAAATCACATTTGCATTTAGTAATAATTAATAATTAATTGTTCAAAACTGTTGTCAAAGAAAAACGCTGCTCGCGACCCGACTTAAAATCACATTCACAAACATTCATAAAAAATTTTAATATCTCTGTTAATTCTGATCAATTTTTTGAAACTGGAATGACTCATTGAAATAATAATAACTAAAGAGAGACTCTCACAAGTAACTCTCACTAGTCGGTACTCTCATAAGCGACTTCCACTACATGAGACTCACTTGCATAATTTCATGTTCATATAGATATTTATTCAATTTTATATTGGAATAATCTTTTAATGATGCAATTTGTATGTTGTTAACTGTGTTTTAATCCTGACTCAAAACTAATTATTGCATATGGTTTTTGTGCAGCTTGGCTTTTCCCTATATTTTTTTGGACTGAATATAATAAGGCATTTTGGTCCAAGACGAGTGTCTTATTTATTTTCCAATTAGACATGGAGACACTAATATTTTCATTCATTTGAGACGTAACACTTATAAACAATTTTTTGTTGAAAGATTGCATTTTTCCCGCATATTTCGGTAAATATTAATTTTAACGAAAAATTATTTGCAAACCCTGGTCCTCCTTGTCATAAAAAGTGATTTCTTTTAAAACATTTAAATAAAAAACAAATCGCTATTAAAAAATTTATTTACAAAGGAAAGCTGTTTTTTGGATTTCTTTTGCCTTAAATAATCTACAGATTAACTTTAAGAAAGTCTCATTTATATCTTTTTTTATACCAACAAGTTACTCTTTCAACCATTTCTCGTAGAATAACTCCCGTGTAATTAAACGAAAAAAAACTCAAAAATTGGCCAGTTTTAAACTTTCATTGGTTTTTGAAAAAACCTGCCACCTGTGTCGCTCATACAGATACATGAAAGACAGAGATACATGACGTTTTGGAAACTTTGCACCACCTTCTAAAGTTTTCCCACACTTTTTTTACTCATTGGTTGGTCTAAATGTGGAATATCTAAAAATGTATTTACAATGCCTTTAAAAATTCCTATCTTGAATACAGCCCTATTCGAATCCAAACAACACTCAATCCGATTCGAATCAATTGAGTGCCAGATTAATCACGTGATTGGATAAAACGTAACACAATAGTACTAATGAATCATATCAAATGTTTGAAGAGATTATGTTAAATTGACGTGAAGACAAATTACAATTAAAGGGATCCACGAACGGGATGTAATCACTATCGGATAAATGCTAAATTATAACTTCAAAATGATATCGGTTTTAATCGAATTTGAAATGCAAAGTAGCTGGAAACACTACTAATGTTTAACTTAAAATTTTGCTTGTGTAAAATAATTTTAAAAACACTACTAGGGGAAAAATGATGAAAATATGAAGTCCAACCTCATTTTAAATTCAAAATTCGTATCGTACAGAATCGTAAACTTTTCTAAGTTAGAAATGCGTGTTTATGCGTTTACTTTCGATACATTTTCCCACTTGACGAAGAAGCAGCTAAGAAATACAATGGAACCCGAAGAATATGGCAAAGCGAAAACGAAATGTTTTTCGGACAATTATCGCGCGATACAAATGAGAATTTCTTTATGCCTAACAGGCTTACAGGAAAACTTTAAAAGTTGCAAGTAAAAGCGTATAACATTTACTGCATAGAACCGTTGACTAAAGAGATTATTCAATTTCTTCAGTCGACTCCTTTTGGTACTGAATAAGTTGTAGACTTCTAAATGAAGTACTAAATTCAGTTATGCTGACGATAAGGAAGTCAAAGAAGGTATTTGCCTGGAAACACGTCACTCCCTTATCGTTTCCTCCCTTTCCCCGAAGCGCCAAAACAAATCCAAACGCACTATAAAGATCTGACGTCTTCCTTTATATACTTAACGAACAAACAACGGGGGAGCTTTGAGGCCTTAGAGTATTATTCGTCCCGACGCAATTTATCGAGGTGGATTAATCTTTTGAAAGTTGGCAACAGTCTCCAGACAACGCGGAACATGTCGTTCTTTAATCCGACACGTTCAATTCGAACATATCGAAATGGGAAGTTATGGAAGGTGATTTGGAGGCGACGGAGCGTTCGCGGGAAAAGAAACCGCTCGTCGTGAGAGGAGATTTTCTTGTTTTGTGTTCGAATTTAATGCATTAAGTTCCCCGTCTGAAATATATTCACTTCGGGAACAGAAGAGGGAACCCCTCGATGGTTACATCGGTGGGAATTTGACCTACCGATAACAGTCCACTTACTGAAGCTGAAAATTTAGTATTTCCTCAGAATTCTTTGTATTCTTCTTTGTTCCTAAAGGGGTGAAAACCACCCCTTATTGAAAACAATTAGAAAAACCACAAATTCAAGCATTGTGTGGATTCAAATTTTTTTATTTATATAGTATCAGTATTCTCAAGTGCTATCTAACATGATAATTGATATATTCCAAATATTCAACTCTTAAAAACCAACCCTTTTAACACAAATAATGAAATTTTTTTTAACAGTTTGAATCGTGCATTTTTATCAAATTAAAACCGATTTCTGGGTTATAAATTTTTTTATTATTGACTACAAATGTTCAACCCATAAAAAATACATATTTTGTCGAAAATAAAATCAAAAAGTATTTTTGAAAAGCTAGAAACAATCTAAATGTGCATTCTTATTGAACAAATATTTAATCCCATATAAAATAAATTTTTATTGATTGCAACTTGTCAACCCATAAAAACCACCCCTTATATATATATATATATATATATATATATATATAAAGGAATTCGGAGGCAAAAACCTTGAGCAACTGAACCGTAAGCTGGGTTGTTTAGTATTTAAATACTTTTGTTATTAAATTAATTTAGTAACTGTTAAATACTATATAATATATTGTATATTAAATATAACTGAGATGTTAAATAATGTTAAATAAGAATATATATACAGTCGAACCTCTATTTAACGAAGTCCTAAATCCGCTGAAAAAACTTCGTTATATAGAAAATTCATTATATAGAATAATTCGGTATATATATGGACCGAATTATTATGTATTATACGTATATACATATATAAATGATGTATGTTTAATCGACATAAAAAATGATTTTATAATTGAAGTTGTAGTTTTGAGTGAAGTTTAATGAACGTAATACATATATAATAATACATACATGTAATATATGAACTAATATGTATTTACATGAACGTGCATTATGTATGATTAAACATATAAGCTATTATCAGGGCTATTATACATAATGTACAAAGAAACAAAAGCCGTATTAGGTCCTCACGAAAACATCAGATGTGGACTTAACTTAAGAATTCTTAAAGAAGTCTGTAATTTTTGATTGCGCTTCGCATTTAAATAATACTGCGTTTTCAAAAAATACCTCGCACTAATTTAAAGATTTAAACAAACAGTCTGAAAAAATGCAGGCAGCAATACCGCGTAATGACCGCATTAAAAATCTAGGAAAGGATAAGAGTGAACCTTCTTGAAATTCAGACTACCGTGTACCTGCTATGGGTTTATAACCCTAACTGTACTTTGTTAAATAGAGATTGTCTTCGCTAAATAGAGAGAAATTTATTAATAAATAACATCGGACATTCACGGTTCTAACCAAAATTTCGCTAAATAGAGAATTTTGTTAAATAGAGGTTCGTTGAATAGAGGTTCGACTGTATATATATTAAATATATATATTATTTAAATAATATATATATATATATATATATATATATATGTTAAATAATATAATATAATAAATAATGTTAAAGTAAAATTAATAAGCATCATTTTTATATTCTGTTTATTTTAAAATAATTCTTTTCTAACGTTTTAAATACCGTAGTGAAAGTTTGTCATGATATGGTTTTTAGATTCATGCGAAATTAATAAGTCTCATGTATCTTATTCAAAGTTTTAACGACGCCAATTTCGCGCCCTCTGTTTACGTTGTTAATTAAGTAAATTCAAATTCCTAAATTTTGAGATAATTTGAAGCGTACGTCTTGAAGCAATTCGATTTTTGAAAAAAAAAGCAGTTTTTCGCGTTTTCTGAGCTTCCCTTGCTAGATATCGACAAAAGGACTACGGGATCGTGTTCTACGGGAAATTTGGCATCTCCCATGTACTTTTGGTGATTTTTCACGTCAAAATACCTTGTTAGTATGCCATAAACCGATTTCGGGCACTTAGAGGTCAAAAAATGCCTGAAAACTTAAAACTGAGCTTCTAGGGCGCTGGGAGTGACCATTTGAGCTGAAAATTTAGGAACATGCTTTTCTCAATGGTACTAATCGATGTACCAATTTTGAGCCAAATCCGAGAGGGTGACGTGGGATCGACTGCTCAGTTGGCATGGAATGCCCCATTTGCAACATTCTTATTTATATGATAAAATTTTTTATTACGTATTAACTTATGAAAAATACGAATTGTATACCAGCTTCACAATGTTTCACTTATCATTCTCTATATTCGCATACATTGATTTATCTTGTAAAATACATTATTTCGTAACACTTCGAGTCGAACGAGGTAAATCTGTCGGTTATGGTTATTAATTTATTCGCCGTGACGCAAAGCCTTGCATTCGAAATCAGATAATGTCGCGGCAGGAAAGCGAAACTTCCCCGTTCGTGTCAATTATTGCATCAAACTAATCCCCCCTTTCGAGCGAGGAAAAGCTCTTTATGAATAAATACGTCCGACGTCTGGCTAATGAAACGTTGATCCTTAAAGTATTTTTTACCGGATTCTCCATTAGCATTGGTGAATATTTCATTACGGATTCGATTGAGAGGACGTCGATCGAAGAACGGAGCGGTAAAATTGATAAAAACACGTCGGGGGAAGGTGTATTTATCGCGATATGACGAGGGACTAACAGGCCATCTTTATAACAGACGTATTTCATTCGGGACGAGCAACCCATGTTGTGGAGTTGGGGGATGAAAACAAGGCGGAAAGCCTCTTTTCTCCTTAAGAATTCTGCGATGCGGAAAATCGCAATCGGTCAGAGACATACATTATTTCCCCAGGACTTGAACGTTTACGCTACAGCCCAACTCGACTACGTTTTCGACGTATGTCGTTTAATCCCAAGAGGGAAGAGATAAAAAAAATTGCTTTCGATAGGACGATGATATAATGAGGGTCATTATATCGTATGAAATAAACGCACGTTGAATCAATGGAATGGCTCAGAAACTTGTTTCAAAATAAAGAATTTTGTAATCTTAAGAAGTTTCATTTCTGAGAAAAGAGGGCCTAATAATTATCAGTTAAAAGTTTAGAAATAAATTGTGATTTCATTAAAGCAAATGAGTAAGTGGTTAAGGGTGGGGTATTTAGAAACCACACTCAAATATTTCTTACCTACGTTAAGATTTTCCTTAACTTAAACGTGAGCAACGATTTGCATTCAGCTTAGAAAAATCGTGGCTAAGAAATATTGTCACGAACACGAGACTTCGACGACCACAAATAAAAAACAAGGAATTAGGACACGGCCGGAGGCCACGGTCAGTTCGTGTGACGAACGAAAATGAAACCGAGAGTGTTTAACAAAACAAAAGTATAAGCAAAACAAAAACAGAACATAAATAGAACGAGGAAGTTAGTAGAGGGGACCAGTGAGGTCCCGACGTACGAGCTTGGACAAGTGCTGTCCAAGGGGCCGCCCGGAAGAGGGCCGTCCCTGAAGGGACCAGCCGAATGGCCGGTCGAAGAAGGTAGTAGAAAGAGCCCCGAGCGGAGACTGTGGTGGATCGTCGAAGCCTCCAGAACCCCAGCCGGACGCCCGAAGAAGAGCCTTCCAACCACCCTGTCAAGAGGCCCTTCGTTATGGAACCCCGAAAGTCCGAACGACCGGCAGCCTTGTAAGTTACCTTCCTTACCTCTCACGCTCCAGCCTTTTTGGGATTCGCTGTGCCCCCCATCTTTATTATTGTGATTTATTTTCGTTTTTTGTGCCAACCTGACCCATCTTTAGATTCCCCGTTTGTGGAGAATAAAGCCTTTTTTGTCTCTGTTTTGTTCTAACCTGTCTTCGTTAATAGCAAGCTCTACCCCCGTAGCTACTGACCCCTTACCTCACGCAGCCGTGACTCAGGACCTCAAGACGCCCCGGCTCGTGACAATATTTTAGATAAGATTTTCCTTACCAAAGAAATATTAGAGATAAATTCATTCCTAAGTAAGAACTATAGGTTTCGTCCAATACTGTTAATAACCAATAATTTTTCCGTAGATGCCAATTCCCGGCACCACAAAAATTTATCCTCACAAATATGTTCCGCTCCCCCGCGGAGGCCGCAAGGGTGCTTGTGCCAGTTCCACGCGAGCTACCTGCAGAGAACCCGTCGAGGGATATTGTGATCGCACCTGCCTTCCAGATTATAACAACTAAGGGATATATTTTCTAACCTAACCACGCCAATTTAATTTAGATAATATTATTAATAAAATTTTAGATATATTTCGAGAGAATCATTTTCATAAGTTTATATTTTCACGAGTAATATACTTTTTCCTCGAGATTTCTTTTCTGGTACGTTTACGGTCGGGGCCATTTGGATGCCGCGGGATCCCCGGCAGGTAGCGCGGGGAACTGACAACTGTGTCCCACATTTTTTGTGGGGGGAATTGGTATATATTTTATTGCAGCGCGGGGAACTCTAATACACCGTAAGTTTTATTTTGTATATTCGTTATCATCCATAAATTTCATTAGTAATGTAGAAACGAGTCTTTCCCCTTAAATTAATAATTAAGAGACTTCCAATAATACTGAACGACACTTTTGTGAGAAATATTTTAGTGTTAACTTCATGATAACCCCATTTTAACCCACATGATACCCCAAATTTTTGGATGAAGCAGATACTTATTACCTAATAATGGTATGTCTTCCTTATTAACCTCGCTGAGGGCAATTAAAAGCTATGTCAATGAGAATAGGGGCACTCCTTGTTGGTCTTCCATGCCTAATTAAAGGGAGAATAGCATTGACCACACACTGCTTAGCAAACCTTCAGCGCTTTTTGAAGTTGAAATCGTCCAATTCGTACAACAGTGTTTCCCTTAACATCAAAAACGTCGTTCCCTTCAAATATTTTTAAAACTACTATAACCTCAATTTCTACGAACATAAACTCGATATTTAGAATAAGAAATATTTAACTGAAGTATTTTGCTTTATTATATATTTCGTATATAATTTTTGAATGTTAGAAAAACGTTTCCTAACGAGAGTTTATGGATGCTGTTAAGTAAGAAATTTTTACTGAAGAGTTATTTTAAGTCAAGGAACGTTTCTGGATACAAAATCTGACTTAAGTAAACATTTAGGTTAAAAAAAATTTAAGAAACTTTTCTGAACCCTTAATATCATTAATTTAATCTGAAAATCATATCAAAGTGTTTCATAGTTGAAGCCGTACTTTCCAAATATTATTTTTGTTCAAAGCGTTACTCCAGATTAAAAATTAGAAAACGAGTACAAACTGTTCCACCCACTCACATTCAAATAAAAATTCACAAGAAAAAAGGTGTTTACGACTACGACAATGGTTTGAGACTGTAACTCTCTGAATTAATTTTTTATTTAAATACTATGTTATTATTAAAGATATCTCCACACCTAATAAATATATGAGGCATGTAATTAGAGTTTAAACATTTAGTTACAATCAAATAATCTGCAGTTTAGATTATACTCATGAAGGCCAAGAAACTTGTGAATGAATTTATTAATATGTAAACACTAGAAAATTGAAGAAATTCGTATGTCAGTCTCTTTACGTAGATATTTTCTACTTCACTTACCCTTTCTAATAGCTCACGTGGGTATAAGTAGTGGGAATGCTGTATACATATTTAGAACGTATACTGTATATGCCTATACTAGAATATTTTCGAATGTACGAACGTGAACGAAAACGTTACGATTCGATCAATCCAATTCACTCTCGGAAAATAGGATTTTTACATTAAAGCTTATGGAGTTCCACTTCAAAATGAAAAATCTGAACCTGTTCAAATGCGTTGAACAATTGGTAAAAGGTAAACTTTTGCAGTAATTTTCTATTGCGTGGTAATGGAAATGTATATTCAAGTGAAGTTTTTTTAAATAAGTGAGCGAGCGAAGCCGCGATGAAATGTCTGAAAGATCCTTCACCAAATTCTTCAGTAACGCCATTTTCTAACTAAATTAATACGACCATTTTTCTTTTTCATACTGCGCACCCCTCACGGTCTCAAATTGCAACCTCCTGTCGCGGGCCGGCCCTTTTAGGGTCCTACGTGTTCCATAATTTCACAAGATCCCTGAAAATACTTCATCAGTTACTGTAGATGAAATGTCTGAAAGGTCCTTCACCAAATTCTTCAATAACACCATTTTCTAACTAAATTAATACGACCATTTTTCTTTTTCATACTGCGCACTCCTCACGGTCTCAAATTGCAACCTCTTGTCGCGGGCCGGCCCTTTTAGGAATCCTACGTGTTCCATAATTTCACAAGATCCCTGAAAAAACTTCATCAGTTACTGTAGATGAAATGTCTGAAAGATCCTTCACCAAATTCTTCAGTAACACCATTTTCTAACTAAATTAATACGACCATTTTTCTTTTTCATACTGCGCACCCCTCACGGTCTCAAATTGCAACCTCCTGTCGCGGGCCAGCCCTTTTAGGGTCCTACGTGTTCCATAATTTCACAAGATCCCTGAAAATACTTCATCAGTTACTGTAGATGAAATGTCTGAAAGGTCCTTCACCAAATTCTTCAATAACACCATTTTCTAACTAAATTAATACGACCATTTTTCTTTTTCATACTGCGCACTCCTCACGGTCTCAAATTGCAACCTCATGTCGCGGGCCGGCCCTTTCAGGAATCCTACGTGTTCCATAATTTCACAAGATCCCTGAAAATACTTCATCAGTTACTGTAGATGAAATGTCTGAAAGGTCCTTCACCAAATTCTTCAATAACACCATTTTCTAACTAAATTAATACGACCATTTTTCTTTTTCGTACTGCGCACCCCTCACGGTCTCAAATTGCAACCTCTTGTCGCGGGCCGGCCCTTTTAGGAATCCTACGTGTTCCATAATTTCACAATATCCCTGAAAATACTTCATCAGTTACTGTAGATGAAATGTCTGAAAGGTCCTTCACCAAATTCTTCAATAACACCATTTTCTAACTAAATTAATACGACCATTTTTCTTTTTCATACTGCGCACCCCTCCCGGTCTCAAATTGCAACCTCTTGTCGCGGGCCGGCCCTTTTAGGAATCCTACGTGTTCCATAATTTCACAAGATCCCTGAAAAAACTTCATCAGTTACTATAGATGAAAAGTCTGAAAGGTCCTTCACCAAATTCTTCAGTAACACCATTTTCTAACTAAATTAATACGACCATTTTTCTTTTTCATACTGCGCACCCCTCACGGTCTCAAATTGCAACCTCCTGTCGCGGGCCAGCCCTTTTAGGGTCCTACGTGTTCCATAATTTCACAAGATCCCTGAAAATACTTCATCAGTTACTGTAGATGAAATGTCTGAAAGGTCCTTCACCAAATTCTTCAATAACACCATTTTCTAACTAAATTAATACGACCATTTTTCTTTTTCGTACTGCGCACCCCTCCCGGTCTCAAATTGCAACCTCTTGTCGCGGGCCGGCCCTTTTAGGAATCCTACGTGTTCCATAATTTCACAAGATCCCTGAAAAAACTTCATCAGTTACTATAGATGAAAAGTCTGAAAGGTCCTTCACCAAATTCTTCAATAACACCATTTTCTAACTAAATTAATACGACCATTTTTCTTTTTCATACTGCGCACTCCTCACGGTCTCAAATTGCAACCTCATGTCGCGGGCCGGCCCTTTCAGGAATCCTACGTGTTCCATAATTTCACAAGATCCCTGAAAAAACTTCATCAGTTACTATAGATGAAAAGTCTGAAAGGTCCTTCACCAAATTCTTCAATAACACCATTTTCTAACTAAATTAATACGACCATTTTTCTTTTTCATACTGCGCACTCCTCACGGTCTCAAATTGCAACCTCATGTCGCGGGCCGGCCCTTTCAGGAATCCTACGTGTTCCATAATTTCACAAGATCCCTGAAAATACTTCATCAGTTACTGTAGATGAAATGTCTGAAAGGTCCTTCACCAAATTCTTCAATAACACCATTTTCTAACTAAATTAATACGACCATTTTTCTTTTTCATACTGCGCACCCCTCCCGGTCTCAAATTGCAACCTCTTGTCGCGGGCCGGCCCTTTTAGGAATCCTACGTGTTCCATAATTTCACAAGATCCCTGAAAATACTTCATCAGTTACTATAGATGAAAAGTCTGAAAGGTCCTTCACCAAATTCTTCAGTAACACCATTTTCTAACTAAATTAATACGACCATTTTTCTTTTTCATACTGCGCACCCCTCACGGCCTCAAATTGCAACCTCTTGTCGCGGGCCGGCCCTTTTAGGAATCCTACGTGTTCCATAATTTCACAAGATCCCTGAAAATACTTCATCAGTTACTATAGATGAAAAGTCTGAAAGGTCCTTCACCAAATTCTTCAATAACACCATTTTCTAACTAAATTAATACGACCATTTTTCTTTTTCATACTGCGCACCCCTCACGGCCTCAAATTGCAACCTCTTGTCGCGGGCCGGCCCTTTTAGGAATCCTACGTGTTCCATAATTTCACAAGATCCCTGAAAATACTTCATCAGTTACTATAGATGAAAAGTCTGAAAGGTCCTTCACCAAATTCTTCAGTAACACCATTTTCTAACTAAATTAATACGACCATTTTTCTTTTTCATACTGCGCACCCCTCCCGGTCTCAAATTGCAACCTCTTGTCGCGGGCCGGCCCTTTTAGGAATCCTACGTGTTCCATAATTTCACAAGATCCCTGAAAATACTTCATCAGTTACTATAGATGAAAAGTCTGAAAGGTCCTTCACCAAATTCTTCAGTAACACCATTTTCTAACTAAATTAATACGACCATTTTTCTTTTTCATACTGCGCACTCCTCACGGTCTCAAATTGCAACCTCATGTCGCAGGCCGGCCCTTTCAGGAATCCTACGTGTTCCATAATTTCACAATATCCCTGAAAATACTTCATCAGTTACTGTAGATGAAATGTCTGAAAGGTCCTTCACCAAATTCTTCAATAACACCATTTTCTAACTAAATTAATACGACCATTTTTCTTTTTCATACTGCGCACCCCTCCCGGTCTCAAATTGCAACCTCTTGTCGCGGGCCGGCCCTTTTAGGAATCCTACGTGTTCCATAATTTCACAAGATCCCTGAAAATACTTCATCAGTTACTATAGATGAAAAGTCTGAAAGGTCCTTCACCAAATTCTTCAATAACACCATTTTCTAACTAAATTAATACGACCATTTTTCTTTTTCATACTGCGCACCCCTCACGGTCTCAAATTGCAACCTCCTGTCGCGGGCCAGCCCTTTTAGGGTCCTACGTGTTCCATAATTTCACAAGATCCCTGAAAATACTTCATCAGTTACTGTAGATGAAATGTCTGAAAGGTCCTTCACCAAATTCTTCAATAACACCATTTTCTAACTAAATTAATACGACCATTTTTCTTTTTCGTACTGCGCACCCCTCCCGGTCTCAAATTGCAACCTCTTGTCGCGGGCCGGCCCTTTTAGGAATCCTACGTGTTCCATAATTTCACAAGATCCCTGAAAAAACTTCATCAGTTACTATAGATGAAAAGTCTGAAAGGTCCTTCACCAAATTCTTCAATAACACCATTTTCTAACTAAATTAATACGACCATTTTTCTTTTTCATACTGCGCACTCCTCACGGTCTCAAATTGCAACCTCATGTCGCGGGCCGGCCCTTTCAGGAATCCTACGTGTTCCATAATTTCACAAGATCCCTGAAAATACTTCATCAGTTACTGTAGATGAAATGTCTGAAAGGTCCTTCACCAAATTCTTCAATAACACCATTTTCTAACTAAATTAATACGACCATTTTTCTTTTTCGTACTGCGCACCCCTCCCGGTCTCAAATTGCAACCTCTTGTCGCGGGCCGGCCCTTTTAGGAATCCTACGTGTTCCATAATTTCACAAGATCCCTGAAAAAACTTCATCAGTTACTATAGATGAAAAGTCTGAAAGGTCCTTCACCAAATTCTTCAATAACACCATTTTCTAACTAAATTAATACGACCATTTTTCTTTTTCATACTGCGCACTCCTCACGGTCTCAAATTGCAACCTCATGTCGCGGGCCGGCCCTTTCAGGAATCCTACGTGTTCCATAATTTCACAAGATCCCTGAAAATACTTCATCAGTTACTGTAGATGAAATGTCTGAAAGGTCCTTCACCAAATTCTTCAATAACACCATTTTCTAACTAAATTAATACGACCATTTTTCTTTTTCATACTGCGCACCCCTCCCGGTCTCAAATTGCAACCTCTTGTCGCGGGCCGGCCCTTTTAGGAATCCTACGTGTTCCATAATTTCACAAGATCCCTGAAAATACTTCATCAGTTACTATAGATGAAAAGTCTGAAAGGTCCTTCACCAAATTCTTCAGTAACACCATTTTCTAACTAAATTAATACGACCATTTTTCTTTTTCATACTGCGCACCCCTCACGGCCTCAAATTGCAACCTCTTGTCGCGGGCCGGCCCTTTTAGGAATCCTACGTGTTCCATAATTTCACAAGATCCCTGAAAATACTTCATCAGTTACTATAGATGAAAAGTCTGAAAGGTCCTTCACCAAATTCTTCAATAACACCATTTTCTAACTAAATTAATACGACCATTTTTCTTTTTCATACTGCGCACCCCTCACGGCCTCAAATTGCAACCTCTTGTCGCGGGCCGGCCCTTTTAGGAATCCTACGTGTTCCATAATTTCACAAGATCCCTGAAAATACTTCATCAGTTACTATAGATGAAAAGTCTGAAAGGTCCTTCACCAAATTCTTCAGTAACACCATTTTCTAACTAAATTAATACGACCATTTTTCTTTTTCATACTGCGCACCCCTCCCGGTCTCAAATTGCAACCTCTTGTCGCGGGCCGGCCCTTTTAGGAATCCTACGTGTTCCATAATTTCACAAGATCCCTGAAAATACTTCATCAGTTACTATAGATGAAAAGTCTGAAAGGTCCTTCACCAAATTCTTCAGTAACACCATTTTCTAACTAAATTAATACGACCATTTTTCTTTTTCATACTGCGCACTCCTCACGGTCTCAAATTGCAACCTCATGTCGCAGGCCGGCCCTTTCAGGAATCCTACGTGTTCCATAATTTCACAATATCCCTGAAAATACTTCATCAGTTACTGTAGATGAAATGTCTGAAAGGTCCTTCACCAAATTCTTCAATAACACCATTTTCTAACTAAATTAATACGACCATTTTTCTTTTTCATACTGCGCACCCCTCCCGGTCTCAAATTGCAACCTCTTGTCGCGGGCCGGCCCTTTTAGGAATCCTACGTGTTCCATAATTTCACAAGATCCCTGAAAATACTTCATCAGTTACTATAGATGAAAAGTCTGAAAGGTCCTTCACCAAATTCTTCAATAACACCATTTTCTAACTAAATTAATACGACCATTTTTCTTTTTCATACTGCGCACCCCTCACGGTCTCAAATTGCAACCTCTTGTCGAGGGCCGGCCCGGAAAAACAAATCCAATCCCATCAAAATGAACTACCGCACCCCATTTTCAATCTCGCGAATATTTCCGAAGCGAAACTTTCCCCCCGCAGCATAAATCACCGGGAACCGTTCGGATTCCGAAATCAAAGCTTTTACCTCCCGTCGAAGAAAAATATTTGATTGATTGCGCTTTTTGCTAAACATTTACCGGGCGGCAAAAAGTATATTCTTGTCGTGCGATACCACCCGAGGATGTATACTTTGGCTTTCTCGGAAGCAAGGAGGCGGAGGATGGATGACGATGCGTAACTTTTCAGAGATACTTTAGGTACTGAAATAAGCAAAAGGGGATAAAATTGGAGTGGGAGGCATCGAGACAAAGTGATGTATCGGCAATGAAAATAAAAAACAACGCGAGGGTATCAAACAGGTACATTTTAGGTAATGGGATTGAAATACCTACACAGGTTTTCACAGCCTATAACTGCTTAGAAACCCCAATTTCGGCTTTTTGAAAGCAATAAAATGGTTTAAAAGTATAAAATAGTGTCCCGAACATTCATGAGAAATGCTTCATAATGTCCAATTCTAAAGCCTTTTATCAATTCTTATGTATTTATTCGCGACTGGCAGAATTATGGAGTGATATGGTTACAATGGTAGAATATGTATGCACGTTCCTTCCACTGTAACGTTTTAATGGCTTGACCGATTGTGATGCACAAAAATATAATGGACTCAATACTTCACCAGAAGTGTCATAGGATCTGCATTACAATTTAGTAGAATGAACAAATTCCGAAATAATTTGAATATTTCTACAGACTGGCACTAAAGCGCATTCGCCATTTTACAAATGTAATTGGTGGGTGCGCTGTTTTTCCGCTGCTCATTTGAGGCTACATCGAGCTCGGTATGTCATATTGTATACAGTTATTATAAGTGTAATCACTCGCCGAATTGTCGCAAACCATCCCCTCTTGTCATCTCAACCCCCTCACCCGGACGAAGTACTGGCTGAGCAAGAGAAGCTTGTGGTCATTTTGTACACGGTGTCTTCGCATAAGGTCGTACACGTTGCGACAAACGCGCCGTCAACGACTAACGCCAAATTTAATGGAAAAAAGTAGCTTTTTTGCAGCACAACAAATCGTCATCGAAAAAACAAAAATCACTTTTAGCCTTCGAAACTTCAGACTATCGAAATTTACAAACTGTAGGAGGTAAGGCACTTGTATATGTCGGTAGATACTTTTTACTTAAGCGTATTTTAAAACACTCATGTGACATTTGTGTCAATTACAGCAACGATACAAAAATCCGATAGAAATACCAAATTTTGCGAGCTAAAGAAATATAAAGGCAGTCATGGTGGGGTATTTTGGAGGTTTAAACGTCCCTCCAATTGATTTTATTAATTATTTAGTAGCATTAGAAGGAATTTTTACATCAAAATTCAACGACCTCTGTATACATGACGGCGTAGGAATGGCATTGCTAAATCTATTTAAAAATGTTTAATTTTCACACCCATGTCCCAATTTCCCTCATATTTATTTTATTTCTCTATACACAAGGTTAAGAATCTACTATACATTAAAGTTTGCGAATAGAGAAATAAAACATCAAAAAATAATAAGGTAAAATCTAAATTAAATGTATTAAAAAACACGTAAAAACTGGAGTAAGTACTTGCAAATACACAATAAACTTGTACTTCATTATATTTATATCTAATACGGTCCTTATGTATGTACTTATATGTTGGTTGCTATTATGTGTAATCTTAGCAATGAAATATATGTATCTCTAAGTACTTTGTCTATTTAGGGTGTATAGTACTTACTACGCGAACCTTTTTCAAGTCCTACAACTTATTTCAATCCTTATCCTTAACAATTAGCAAACAGCGATTACTTCTAGAAGTACTGATAAATTCCTGATTACAATTGTTTATGGTGTACTTCGAGCTTATACGTTTGTAAATAATCTTGCGCCGATAACATTTCAACCAGTCTAAAACTTCTAATATGTTTAAAATTCGTTCGCCTCCCGTATGTAGACGGTTCAATGAAATTATCGATTTCACAGTCGCTTTACCCCTGTACATCGCAGTTTCGGATCCTTTACGGGAACTATAAAACGATTTATGACAGGTAGCAAAAAATGCCGGTTTTTGGAGGAGATCGAAGGAGTGACCTGACTATTTGTATCTATAGACTATGGTTATGTGATCATACGTGAGCTTAATCAGAAAAAGATACCAAGATTTAACAAAAACCTTTTAAAGGTTAAGAAGGCAGCCTGATTTATTATTTATTAGAAAATTTATTGGCTTCATCAGTTATTTGATCGCACTCAGTTTAAGTTTTTTGGTCTACTGTTCTAACTTGTTATTTACTGGTTAGTTTCCGTTATGTTTACGTAAAATAAATACTGCGGTTTCTAAAAATAAATTCTTTTCGGCGAATACAACTTATGCTATGCCTGATCATAGTTGAACTACGCACAAGACGTAGATACTTTAAGAAAAACTAGATGGTTAAAATATATCAGAAAATCTTTGATAAAACATTTGAAAGTTTTTAGAACAATTTTACAACTCTATCCCCACTAAAGGTAAAATAAAATTTAAAATACTCTTGTACTTTTAAACCGCATGGATAATACTAATAAAAATCCCATATCTCGTTTCATGCGCAACACTCTCAGACTCTAATTGACAAAAGTACGAACGAACTAACTTCACGAAATTAGATCGGTGCAATCTCCATAAAAGACATTTCTCGTTAAACCGAATCGGCCGGCTAGTTCCCCAGCAATTTAGGATAAGTAATAGAGAGGAAATGTGTAATCTTAAAATTCCCGTAATTGGAGCGTTAAACCAGAACAACCCTAATGCGACAACTTGTTTAAGAGTAAGTAATTAAGGATCTAAGTACATTCAGTCAAGGTATAAGGTATGTTTTACCTTGTCTGTATATGTATCACTCATATTATTTCGGCATTGACTTGAAAATAAATATATCTAAATAAATGGATCGTTTTTTGTCCAGCTTGTCTTACAAGTGGAATAATTCTATAAGTTTCATTGGCCAATATTCGTCAATACTTCTAAAAATTTTACTTACCAAAAGTTCTGACGATGCCTCCAAATTTCTCAAGATTCAAAGGGAGCTCACAAATCTGAAAAAAAATTAAGAACTTACAATCACTTGAAAATTTCTAAAATAGGTATAAGTAAGGTTGCGACATTATAACTTCCTTTTTTGAAATGCGTTACATTACATTAAGGCTGTAGAGGTCGAAGTGGGAGGAGTATTCGACAGGCATTTCTAAAATTTTGCTCCCCACCTGGTCAGTTAACATGATGCGCTGGAACAGTGAACAGTGTGAGTTTGCCGTCGAGGCGTACTTTTCGAATTCTGTGATATTCTGTTCTGTGATCGCAACTCAGCGTGCCTTTCGAAATTGGTTCAATGTAGCCCCGGTAGGCGCTGTCCCATATCGGAAATCGATTGTTACAAGGGTGGCTTCGTTCAGACAAACCGACAGGGTGACAAGACAAAGAACTGGAAGCCCGTCGGTCCATTAAAACACCAGAGAACATTGATGCTGTGAGAGCTTCACATGCGTCTACCCTTACACTTTTCGATCGTTTGATGAGGCGAATTCTTCACGATGATCTTCATTACCATCCTCACAAGTTGGCGATTGTCCATAACTCTATGAGCGTGACTCCAAATCTCGGAGGAACGCCTGTGAGAGACTTCACGAAACGTTCCTGAGGGCGCGAAGGGTTTTTACAGTGATGAGGCCCATTTTCACTTGAGGGACTATGTCAATAAACAAAACATGGGTCACTGGGTTGACACCAAACTCCGTGAATTGCATCAAAGGCCTCTGCATTCATCTAAAATTACAGTGTGGTGTAGTCTCTACAACTGGGAATATTGTTCCCTGGTCTTTTGAAAAAAAAAAAAGAGGTAGCAGTAACAGTGAATTCTGACCGGTACGTGGACATGTTGGAAAACTCTTTCCCTCGACTTGAAGAAAAATATTAAGGGGACGTTTGGTTTTAACAAGACGGTGCAACGACTCACACTTTCAGGGCATCGATGGCGGTTTTGAGGGAATACCCGGGACGCATCATCTCAATAAGGGGCGATTTGAAGTGGCCAGCCCTCTCCCCCGATTTGACTCCTCGCGATTTTTTGTGGGGTTTCTTGCAATCTAGCTTTTATGTCAACCGTCCAAGGACGCTAGAGGATCTCAAGGCCAATATTTGGGCCGAAATAGTTAATATGCCCGCTGCCGTGCCGGAAAGGGTTATGATAAACACCATAAATCGGCTTGTTCAATGTATGGACAATAGGGGGTGTCACCTACCTGACATGATTTTTAAAGCTGTGGGAAACAAAATTTTACATATGTACCTATATTATAAAAAAGTTTCTAATTCACAAAATGGGTTTCATTGCGTTTTGACGAAAAGAAATTATGATGCCGCACCCTTAATAAATGATATTAGAACTAAATAATTTAATGTGCAAAGTCTGTAATTAAAAACAGACATTCATCCCGTCCTTTCAGTCGTTTGTATGTTACCATATTGTTGTATTTTTTGAACAGTGGTGTTCTGGAGTATTCTTCTGGTAATTTCTGGAAATTTTGAATTGAACGTAAAATCACTATATTTTATGAAAATTTGGGAACTTCCACTCGATACGCCAAATTTAAACTGTGACCTTACATAAAAGCTTTGAAGTTGTCTCAAAATTTCATAATAAATGTAGCTCTGAGAATCTTACAAAAATGAAAAATCTCAAAGTCCAAAAGTCTACTTTTCAGAAGAGCGATGAGTCTGTTTTGTTTCTTGCCATTTTGACAGATGGTTTTTGGGCATTTCTCTATATGTTTCTTGCTGATGAAAGTATTGGTTAAGTGTTTGAAATTGTTAAATATCATTTAAAGAACTGTAAAAAAATTTACGATTCTCTAAAATTTATGTTGGAAAATAATTTTTAAAAATGCAAAATTCGTTTTTCCCTATAAAATATACTTCAGAAATTAAAAGTTAATTTTGCCCTTTGTCATCAAAGTTATAAAAATCCCACTAGTCTAAACTTCGTCGATTTACATATTACTAACTAATGAAAATCCTTAATAACTGGTTCCACTGTACTGATTTCTGTCAAATTTGTACAGCAATTAGACACTAAATTAATAAATAATTCCGGAAAGTTTGAACTAGGAGAATATATGAGTAGAGGCATAAAATCTCAAGGTTTGCACTTTGAGAAATGTACATTTGGGATTGTAATTTAAAGTTATTAATGCCTATTAAAAAAATATTTCCATCACTATTACCGCACCATCACCCGTGAATTGCGGCTTGCTTGGTAATCTTGTCTCCACCATCTTTGCTGGAAAGGAGGCACACAAAACAAGGCGGGACCATGACTTTTGATTCCTGCAAATCTCCTCACATACACAACATTTGTCGTTTGGTTTCAAATCCTTTTCCAAAGGAGAAGGTACGAAGCTCAGTTCTACATCGTCTAACCCGTGACGTATGTAGTGCAATTTTTTTCCAATAAGTCGTCAGATGGATCAGGTTCTGCTTGTTTCTTCCGTTTATGTTTGCCTTTGAATTTGTATAAACCTGGTGCTTTATCGTCAAAATATCAACGGACAGTCTTCTTTTCGTCCGTTTCATCTTCCCCTTCTCTTTATGGTTTCTGCCATTAATCCCCTTCTTTCCGCAGCTGCTTCTAACTCTTTCTTAAGAAGTGTGCTAGTGAAAATTTTGTCTCGGTTTCTGGCCACTTTTCCTTACAACTTCTTTGCTGACACTTTTCTTCAGCATAAGAGCCATAGCACGACAAGGATACTTTTTGGATATAGTAGGCTGAGGGTCCTTGAAAATGGATTGAAGAATTTGATCAAGTATCGGGCAAGGGATCGTCACATTTAGCTCTCAATGAAAAAAGATAACCTTGGCTAAAACCATCTCCTGTAGCATAATATTCCCTTATACGATCAGAAGAAGTATAAACATTTTCTCTAGACTTGTCTGGACCTAATGGATAAATTCCTGAAAGCATAAAACACATTTCTCTTTTGTGGCGATTTTCATACTTTCATAAAGGCCTTGTTTAATAGTTCAGCCATACCATATTCTGTTTGATCAGTTGTGGAGACTGGTAAAGAGTCTCCACAACAAGTCTCCACGCCTTTACAAGGTAAAGATGGTAAAGAGTGTTTATCAACGAACTGAAAAATGTTAAGCCCAATGGCTGAAGATGGTCAAAGGTGTGGAATGGAAGAGATACCATTTGGATATGATTTTCTATATAAAAATTATATGGCGAGTGGTTATCTAGAACTAACAGCATGGGGTCGGATACATTATGTTTCGCGTGTTTAATCATGTAAGATAACCAATTGAGAAGGAAATCAAGATTGGTCCAATCATTTTTGGAAGGTCTATAGAGAGTCTGCTCTTGAACAGTCGCTGGCATCTGTTTCCAAGGATAAATAAGCATTGGAGGAATATAATTTTCTGCTGCACTGGTACAAGAGACACACGTTACAGTCCTTCTCCTTTCAGCAGAAATAGCAGAACCCACCTCATTTGCTCTGTTGGTTCTGTAAACCTTTGGACATTCAGCTTGTACGGTTGTGACGCCGATGTCGTCCATGGTATCATTTGGTTCAAATTTACACTTCTGCATCAAAATCTGAAGATTGTAATAAACTTTTCCCTCAGCTTCTTTACTGAAGGATGAGTTCTGGTTCAAATTTGATCACTCAGGCTGCCCAAGTCTTTGCTCAAGAAATCTTTTTAAATGCACATTATTTTCTAGCTAGACCCTGCTTGTCGATTGAAATTTTGACTGATTTTGCATAAGTAAATTCTAGCGTTCTGAGCCCAGAAGGAGTTACGGTGTCAAATAATTTTGAATGGCTGAACACTTCTGCATCAAAATCTGAAGATTGTAATAAACTTTTCCCTCAGCTTCTTTACTGAAGGATGAGTTCCGGTCTAAATTTGATCACTCAGGCTGCCCAAGTCTTTGCTCAAGAAATCTTCTTAAATGCACATGCTTTTCTAGCTAGACCCTGCTTTTCGATTGAAATTTTGACTGATTTTGCATAAGTAAATTCTAGCGTTCTGAGCCCAGAAGGAGTCACGGTGTCAAATAATTTTGAATGGCTGAACACTTCTGCATCAAAATCTGAAGATTGTAATAAACATTCCCTCAGCTTCTTTACTGAAGGATGAGTTCCGGTCTAAATTTGATCACTCAGGCTGCCTAAGTCTTTGCTCAAGAAATCTTCTTAAATGCACATGCTTTTCTAGCTAGACCCTGCTTGTCGATTGAAATTTTGACTGATTTTGCATAAGTAAATTCTAGAGTTCTGAGCCCAGAAGGAGTCACGGTGTCAAATAATTTTGAATGGAGCAAAATATGTCCTTTCAACTCGACCTCAGAGTTTCGGGCGAATACGGTCTTACCGCCTAGATGAGGCAGCTTGAGATCAGTTTCTAACAGCATTTTTCTTGAAGTTGGTTTGGGTATTTTGAAACATCTTCCTACTTTCCAAATTTTTCTGGCGCTATTTTTTATCACATCTAGCGCCTTTGGCAGACCTGTGGCTGTATAGTACACGTTCTAGTGTAGTGTTACATTCCTAATACGCCTCAACTCGCAGTTCAGTCATATTCTACCGTCAGATTTTAATTTTTCCCCGAAGGTGTACAGGCCTTTAATCGCAGTCAGATATAACGTAGAATTTGAAAGACGTAAAAGTGCGAGCTCGGACGAGCTGAATACGGATCAAAAAAATTCATTTATGCAAAAAGGTCCTTATCATCCCGATCGCTACCCACCCTTTGCCCGATCCCGTCTCCTCTCCCGTTCCCCCTCTTCCTCCACCACCACCTCCTCCACTTTTCCCGCGCCTCTTAATTGGAAAGAAACAAGCGGGAGGGAAATCGCCGTCTAAGCGAAAATCCAGCGCTGAACGAGCAGGCTTTCGACGGGAACGTCGAGTGGAAAACAATAGAGGAAACTTTTCAATGGAGACAGAATAGGCCGGCAAAGAAACTTTCCGCCGGAAACAAAGTAAAGACAAAAATCAATTTGATGGTCTAATAAGGGGCGAGGAGGGGCGAGCGAAAGTTTTCGGAGGTCCTAATTGGACGAATTGCATTTTCCCGAAATCGAAATAAAAATACACGCGATCGGAATTACTCAATTCGGAACGTTCCTGTCGGAAGCCCGGGGGGAGAGAAGTAGCATAGCGGGGATACATTCCCAGATCAATTAGGGATATTGGATAACGTAATATAGTCCCGTAGACGTTTTGTACCTGCCAAGTATACCTAACGTATATCGGGAGTGCTTCCTTCGGGAGAAATGCATATTACCTAAATCTAATCCTCTCCCCTCTCTTTAGTTGATCGCTACGATTAAGTGATTAGTTAAATCTATGTCTGTCTAGTTACTACTTTATGACACCCAGGCGGACGCCTCTCGTGATATGTTTATACAAGACACACGTAGCATACCAAGTGATGCTTATATATATGAGTAAAGGTGACAAAAATTTGAGAATACGTCCATTGTATAACTTTTTCATGTGAAGTACGCACATCATAGGAATTCTCAATAGTGTAGTTGTCTATTAGGACGGAAAAAAAGATGTTTTCAAAAAACCAGGAGAGGCTGTAAGGACCGCACGGCAAATAATCATGCTTAAGAAAATCGAATCGAAACAAACCCTTTTTATGATTACTTTAATAACGGATACGTCGATAGTTCGCCTCTTGTATTCGCCTCTTTCAAGACAATAACTAAATATAATAATATTAATTCAACAATAAAATAAATATATAATACAAATTAAGTATAAATGAACATATATTCAGATTAATTTTCCGAAAACCGCCATTATAACTGTTCACAGATAAAGAAATATTTTAATACTGTGCTCGGCACGAAAGAAAAGCTAGTGTGGCTTATGGGGGGGTTTATAGTCGACTACATGCAGGAGCTCGCCGTAAAAATTAATAGGGTTTAAAAGGAAAGTTTATGGTTAAGGCGGCAGCCACGGGAGGTCCGTTTCGCACCTAATTACCTTCCCCTTTGCGATGCCCATCCCATTAGGATAACTGGAAATCCCGAATGTAAAAATTTGTTAATGTAGTATTCTGTTTCTTTTCATACAAATTCGTTTGTTATTTAAATATAATATTTAGAACACGTAAACACAAAAGGTTAATTTGTCTGTGATCATTTAAAAATCCTGGTACGGTCCAAAAATCCCTGACGACCATTCGAAACCATCTCCTAATCGACAATAAAGCACTTCACCTTTCTCCCATTCAACAAATATTTTATGACATTTTATTAGGGTGTCTCGTAGCAGGTCTACTGTATCCTCGTCTCAAATAAAATGCGGCGTACTATAATTTGCTGTGCCCGCTTTTCTCTCTTGTCACTCACTTTACTTAATCGAGAGAGTCGAGAACGTTGATGAGGACCATTAGAAAAATTTTGGTGTTAAAATTAAAGATCTCTAACACCGCGACAATCTCAAAGATATTTTGGAATTTAAATGACTTATTGGTAAAGACGAAGAAAAACCACAAGAAAAAAGATTAGATTTTATGAAGATTTCATTATTTTTCGAATTTTTTTAATTTTTATGGTAAAATTTCAAAGTAGTATTTTTCTGAAGGCGAAAATTGTATGTTAAAAATTATATATTTAACAATATATAAACATTGAAGAAATGAGTATTTTTCTGGGCATGCAGAAACCAAGAAATATGAAATTCCATGTGGTAAACTGCAACCTTAAATACATAGGGCAGGCATCAAGATTATTAAAGGGTAGAATCTCTTCTCACAAAAGCGATGTTTAATGTAAAATGCGTACGTATGCTTCAGTAGATCACTGTATTATTAATTCTCACACTATGAACTTTAATGAAGCAATTGTCTTAATGTCAGCTTTAGGGAAATTCAAGCGTAATTTTATAGAGATGTATGCATATTTAAAGAACTTTACACCATAAATACTCGTAAGAGAACATACATTCAAGGATTAGGTAACATGTACAATTATACAAAATGTATGTTTTTTTATTGTAAAATAAATGACTGTATATAAGATTGTATCACATATCCATTCTAAAAACAATTTCAGACAGTCAAAATTGCTATGTTTACTTTAAATGTCAAAATTCTGTCATATAAACTTTAAATATGTTAATCTTCTTCCTATGAAGTTAAGTAGGTTTTACCTTACATCCAAGTTTTGCCCTACTGTAGCGAAGCTTGTACTGGTTCGATTTTTATTGCCAATTATTTATTCATTTATATGAAATAGTGTATTAAATGTGTACTTGCTTTTGGCAGGTTTGCCCTGAAGTAGGAGAAAAATAACTCCCGAAAGCTGGGCAGGAATTAGAAAATACCGTTAAAGCGGATGCAAAGTTCTGCCCGAACGTTGGCTTTTCTTTTGGGTGGTATAATTGATTTCGACAAAAAAAACAATACTATAAGATAATCGCAATTACAAATCCACAATGACACTACCAGTATATCGACTAATATTTGTTCCTCGTCCACTAACACGTGGCATGGTTTTATGTATGAAATTAAAAATTTAAACGATAGCCGAGCTATTCATATTGTTACGTTCATGGGTTCTCAATAATTAATAACACTAACTATGTCTAATTATCGTAATTTACTCACATGAACATCTGTCTTCGACTGACTCCCGCTTCGTTTATTGTCCTGAATTTTTACAAAGCTGAGCTATATAGCTCCCTACTTCTCCCTCTATGTATAAATCTCCTCCGCGATCCTTGTTGTGCTTTTCTCTTCCTCTAGTCCAGGTGGTCCTGCTGTCCTCTGCTTCTAGTTTCCTCTTCGTGGTATCGTCCTCCTTGGTCCTTCCTAGGTGCCTAGTTCTCCGTCATCGCCGTCTTGGGTCTCTTCCGCCTTGATGGTGCGTCCTCGTCGTAGTCCATCGCCTTCCTAATGAGTGGGTTCCTGTGCTCCATCGCCTTGGTGATCGTCCTTCTCGTCCTCCCCTTGATGGTCCTCTTCAGCTGTTCAATTCGCAGATCTCTTCGTAGCTGTTCGTTCCTCATGTACCATGGTGCGTCCGTCATCCTCCTCATGGCTTGGTTTTGTATCCTTTCTAGTCTCTCCATGTGTGTCCTCGATGCTTGTCCCCATGCTGCTGTCCAGTACGTCATGATCGGTCGAATTCCTGCCAGGTAGATCCTCCTCTTCGTCTCCAGTTTCAGCTTACTTCGTCGTCCAATGAGTGGTCCTAGTCTGCTCAGTCGGTCCTTCGCCTTCTTCTCGGTCTCCTTGATATGTTTCCTCCATGTTAGTCCTCTGTCGATGTGGATTCCTAGATACTTCACGTCTTCCTTCCAGTCCAGTTCCATGTCCCTCATCCAGATTTTTGTCTTTGGTCGTCTCGTCTTCGGTCCTATGTAGATTGCCTCGGTCTTCTCCGCGTTGATCTTGATTTTCCACTTCGTCGCCCATTCGTCCATCTGGTCCACTTCTCGCTGTAGGTACACCGCCGCCTTGTCTGGTTGCATCGATGTCGCTGCCTTCGCCGTGTCGTCCGCGTAGATGTAGGTCCTGGTGTTGCTGTTCCCTCGTTCTATTGGTATGTCGCTGGTGTAGATGTTGTACAGAACCGGTGCTAATACCGATCCTTTGGGTGCTCCTGCTTCCATCCTCCTGCTGCTCGATGTCGTCCCTTTGTCCTTGATCCTGAAGTTCCTCTCTCTTAGGTAGTCCTGTATCATCTGGGTCGTCGCCGTCTTGAATCCTAGTCCGTCCATCTTCGCAATCAGTCCGTTGTGCCATATCCTGTCGAGTGCCTTCTCCACGTCGAATAGTACCATGCAAGTCGTCCTCTTCTCGTTGATGTCCTTGATCGTCTCCTCCACCATCCTCAGCGCCTGACGTTCCGTAGAGTGTCCTTCCATGAATCCACATTGTTCGTCCGGTACGATGTGTAGCTTCTCCTCTTCTTCCTCAATCCTCCTCAGTAGTATCCTCTCCAGTAGTTTTCCTATGTTGCTCAGTAGACTTATCGGCCTGTAGTTTTGTGGGAATGTCCTGTCCTTTCCTGGCTTCGGGAACATGATGACGTCCGCTTCCTTCCATAGTCGTGGGTAGTACTTCCTCTTTATCGCTGCGTTGTAGAGTTCCTGCATCCTCTTCTTGGCCTCCTCTGGTAGTTCCTTGATCATCCTGTTGGTTATGGTGTCCCGTCCTGGTGCCTTCCTGGTGGGTAGGGTCCTGATGATTTCCTCCATTTCTTCCATCGTCGTGGGTTCCAGATCGTCGTCGCCTCTTCTTTTTCCAAGCATCGCTGCCCTCCTGTCGATGTCTTCTTCGAAGTCGATGTCGTCCTCTGGGTCTAGGTTCATCCTGAATTGGTCCTCCATGGTATCCACGAATCCTTCGGCCTTGTCCTCGTCCCTAAAACATACACCAGATTTACTGTGAATCGCTCTCGTTGTTGTAGAATTTGTGTTCTTCTTCAGCCTCTTCATGATCCTCTAGGGTGCTCCAGTGTCCTCGTCCAGTCCATCCAGAAATGCGTTCCACTTGCTGCTCCTATGTTCCGCTAGTTCTTCCTTGATTTCCATGTTCTTCCTGTTGATTGTCCTCTTGATGTCCGGGTCGTAGTTAATCCTGTATCTTCTGCTGAGTCTGTTCCTTTCCCTGATCTTCTCCTTGATGGTCCTTGGTATGTCTCCTCTTCTGGTTGGTTCTTGAATTGTCCTGGTGCTCCTTCTCACGGCTTCCCTGATGTCCATGGTGATCTTCTCCGCTTCTTCCTTAATTTGCTCCTGGGTGTTCAGCGTTGACTCCCGCTTATCTCTCAGTCGCCTGTTTATATTCTAGCGGTATTTCTTCGAGAATTTGCCAGAACGATTCGATGATTCTCGGAACCGGAGGCGCCGGGTAGTCGACAGAAAGATCAAGATCATTCCTTTACCTTCAAACACGATAAGACGAGGAGAATTCGTTACAATATGTACAGCATTTTACCTTCATTGATAAAATACTTTGAATATTGTCTTAACAAACCCGGAATTCTTAATATTTTTGTGACTCAGTGACTGTACGTCGTTTTTAATTATCATTATAAACTAAATTAACGATGCCATCCAAACGAAAACCAACACTTTTCTATTTTTTTTATTCAAAAATGGTTTTAAATGAATGCTGGAAATACAATCTTCACAAAAATTTCCATTTACAGGTTTTTAAGGAATAATATTTTTTCCTGGAGGGTCCTTGGCCATGGGTAACCGGGAAGAAAGACCCGGAAAAAAAATAGGAAATGAATTTATGGAATAATACGAAAAGCACAAAGTTACCGAACAGTATTACGGTTTCAGTTTTCCATCGTCTCGAAGTTACAAAAATTTCATCACAGTTTAAACTTTGTGGGCTTACGTATTACTAACTAATGAAAATCCTTAATAACTTTGGTTCCACTGAACTAATTCCGGCCAAATTTGTACAGCAGTTAGATACTAAATTTATAAATAATTCTGGGGAGTCTGAACCAGAAGAGATTAAGGGCTGAAGCGTAATCGCAATGAGGGACTTTTGGTAAAATATTATTACATTCTGATGTAGAAATGGCGGTAAAATCTAAGATAACCGCTCGCTCGGCGGGGGAGAGACGAATAGGTTGTAATCAAGGGAACTGCGGGGACAAGGGAAAAATGAAAAAGGAGATTGGCGCTGCGGATCTTGAGCAAGATGGTCGGTCGATTTAAGGTAAATAGTTAGAGGGTAAATTAAAAGCAAAGTAAAATTTGAAATGGGAGTCCGTTATGGTGTGTAAAAAACGAAAGCAAGAAAACTATCCTAAAATTGAGGAGAGGCGTTTGAACAAATTGCCCAAGTACTCTCGACAAACTTCTAAATTTAGACTTCTAAAAGGTTAATTTCTTGTTTGTGATATAGAAAGTGTATTAGTAATTAATTTATTAATTAAAATTTATACATTTTATTATGGTAGATTTATCTACAATTGTTATAAATTTAGTATATAACATTTTTTTATATCTTAATACATACCCAGTGCGAAAATGCTTTTTCATTTATTTTCTTTATACAATAAAAATGATAAGCATGACGTTACTTACGACTTTAATATACAGAATTATGTTAAAAATATAATTTCAATCAACTTAATAACTTCATAGTAAAATTTTTGACACGGAGGTCGTAAACCGTAACTTTCACTGATTATAAAAAATTCAAGAGGGGAGAACTTTGGAGCTTGTGTAAAAAGTTTTGAAAAATATTTATTTATTTACTGTATTTGTAGTCAAGTATTAAACGTATTTAATGTGTATTTAATGTGTAAGTGTATTGAATATTAAATACGGTCTTCAATTGTCATAACATAATTACACATCATCTTCACCTAATTTAACTTTGGTATAACCACCGGTAACCTTGGAGCTGCCGGGCTATCTTCATCAGAAATATTTTGATCAAGTGTATCACAGTCATGTTTAACATTAGATATTTGTATTCAGTTTAATTCTAGTGATTAAACAAATCAAAAATGAGACAACGGCAGTTATACCTATATAATAGTCGTAATATGGAGCATTAGGAAAGTTCCTATAGGCTTTTGTCAGTATGCTAAGAAAGTATCAATTAAAAATACTGGCATTATAAAGGTTTAAATTTATTTTTGTTGCTTATTTAGTAAAACACCCGACTGCCTAACAGGTATGCTAATTATTCTAATGTCTAAAACATTTATATCAGAGTTACTTTGCTTAATTCCCATTTAATTGCAATTCTCTTAACATAATTACTATATTCGCGTTAACAAATTCCGAGTAGCCGTTAAAAGTGAAATTTAATACTCGCGCCAAATTAAATAAAGGACCAATTACTCGTTAAAAACTAATTAAGAAACTCGAGAAATTACATTAGCGCCCTTCTTACAACTTTCGTTATATAATATATTTACATTATTTTCGTACTTAGGGTCTTATAATGAATTAAAGACGAATTGGACTCCCTGAATTTAATTTCTTCGATAACAAGCCCTCGGGCAGTAAAAGGAAATAAATATGTTTTAATGATCAGCAGGATGGGATTAAGCTACCTAACACTAAATGAGTTATCAGGTAAACTATCCGAAAGCCTTGTTTAGGGATTTCGTTTCACTGTATCGGATAGCAGAAAATGAGAAAAAGAGAATCCAGGGAAATAAGGAAAAAATATCCTGTTGGGGATATCGGGCGGGCGAGGTATCTGAAGAGATTTTTAGGTAATGTAAGCCTACAGGAACATAACCTATACCTAGATATTAATGGATTCAGTGTAATTTCTTAGTTAGCGACAATCAAATGTAAAAAATGCATAGTGTTGCTTACCAGTGAAAAGTAACGTATTTAGTAAGGAATTTGGGGTAACCGTTTAAAAGGGGAATAAAGGTAAATATCTCTCTTACCAAGTTAGTGGCTGTTAAACTCGCAGTTCAATTTAGCAGGTTAGTACCTTCTTTGGCAAATATTTTGCGACGGAATCGTACTAATCGACGAATTTGCAATGACCCAAATTAGTCATTATGCCATTCTTTTGTCGACTCACTAATACTACTAAATATTTCTGCCATACCTTGCCGTTTAATTAACATTATGAAGATTAGTATCACTGGGTCTTTGAACCAATCGACTAATTTCAGTTACTGTTACAATATATAACTGCAATAAACCATTGATTACTAATGCATTTTGGATTAAAATGACAATTGAGAATGATTTATTAAAATTAATTACAGTTTATTAGAATTACATAGTTATGTAGACCGTATATTTAGTTTATTGCTTGTAGTAGAAAACTACAATTTAGTTGTAATTGTTATTACTGACAGTTTTTTTAGTTTTAAAAATTATAGATTACTATAGTTTTTCTAAAACACTAATTATGCACTTTTAAGAAGTATATAATAAATAGTTAACTTATGAAAATCCTTATGACATTGTAAGTATGTGTTATAAAACGTTTTTATCAGCAATAAATAGTTCATGAAAGTTTATAATAGTTCATTATAGTTGAATATAAGTCATAATAACATTTTTTATACCATAATAAATAAATTTGATCTGTACATCGGAGTCTCTACATATTATATTGCATAAAATTTTTATACAAAAATGTCCTTTAATATTTAAATACCTATAACTAATTACAGCTTGTTTATAAAACTGCATAACTGTTTATAACTCTTGTAATAAACTAATTAAAATTGTTTAAAATAATATTTTTCGTTATTTAGTGTTATGAAAGTTTTAACACTAAATACATGATATTGAGTAGAGGAAGGAACCAGAAAAAGGAAGTGAACTAAGGCATATTAATTATTTGCAAATTTATTTCGTTCAGGCTTTCTTAAGTTTATGAAGTATGTTCAAATTACAAGGGAAATGAATCATCTATAACATTATCTTATTAATTACAGTGTATTTGTCCTATTCCTACAGTTCTCAAAGAAGCAGTAAATAGTTATGCTTTTTAAAATGTCGTTCCTCAGTGGTGAAAATTTCCAAAAATTATTTAATGTTATTTTATATTTAAACTGTCATTTTTCATTATTTCCCGGATTTTCTCGATTAAAATTAGTCCGATGAAGGTTTGCAAAACACTTATTTGAAGGTTTGTCAATTCTCTAGAAATATCACATTGACAGTAATGCGATTTATTCAATATTTTTCATTATATACACAAAAACAAGTAACTATTTTCGGTTCCTTTAAAGGAGTTTATTAGGGCGAAGGAGGTTATTATTTCGTAATAGTAAACATATACTAGAAAAATTCATTGTCCTTTATTATGTATTTTATTGTCATAAATATCATTGTTTTGTAAACAATGAATTCCAAACCAAACGAATTTAAAGCACGTCCTCTGGAAATTTCAATCGCGAGTTACTCATCAGTTAATCGCGATTTATGAGTATTACTCTATCGAAATCAACAGCATAACTTGATATTTATCCATTTCCGTTCGTCCCTCACGCCCGAGGCAACGACGAGGATCGGGGGCGCAGACGAAAAAAACAAACTCCTCCCTTAGCCCTTCACTCGAAACTTTAAATGGAACGGCAAACCCCCGCGAGTGGCCGAACTCAGCGAAGTTAAATATAAAGAAAACAGCACGTGGAGTGCGAGAAAAGAACGGCATTAAACTTCAATTAGATCGGGATTAATCGGTACCGTTCCACTTCGCTTGTTTTATAAATTATAAGTAAAATATTCAAAAGAAAATGGAATGAGACGATTTTATATTTGAGTCGGTAAGAGTGAGCGGGATGCATATCTGCGAATTCTTCAAAATTTGTTTCATAAATATAAGTTATTTGAAAATAACAATAAATTCGGTTAATGGTGGAAAACCCGGTTATATCATGAAAATACTGAAAACCTGTAAGTTTCCCGGGAGAAGTCGGATCGACATGCGGTTTTTTTCAAAATCTTCCAAAAATTTCCATAACAAAAGGTACATCTAACCTCTTTACGCTCGGACATTTACAATTATTTATTTAACAAATTGGACAATTTTATCAAGGTGTTGACGAGAGTATAAAAAATATGACTGTCCGTTCAACAAAAAGGGCTGAAAAATTGTCTCTCGCGGGTTTTCAAGGTCGCTCATTATTTTGTTGTTGTCGAAGCTATTGTTTATTGTTCAATTGTTGCAAACTGGTTAATTGACAAATTGATTAATCTGCTCCCCAAATCATTAGAGGATCCGATTTCTTTTTTAAAAACTCCAGATCCCCGTGGGAAGCATGCCTCAAAGTTATGACACATAAAATTGTTTATTATTCAATTGTTGTAAATTGTCTAATTAACAAATTGAAGACTCTGCCCTCCTTAATCATTAGAGCACTCGATTTTTTAGAGCACTCGGTGGAGAAAAATCGAGTGCTCTAACGATCTGGCGAGCGGAGTTATCAGTTTGTTAATTAACCAGTTTGCAACAATTGAACAATAAACAATTTGATTTGTCATAACTTTGGGGGCATGCTTCTCCACGGGACCTAGAGTTCTTGGAAAAAAATCGAGTCCTCTAATGATTTGGGGAGCAGAGTTATCAATTTGTTAATCAGCCAGTTAACAACAATTGAACAATAAACAATAGCTTTGACATCGATAAGATAATGAGCCACCTCGGAAACCCGCGAGAGAAAATTTTCCAGGGCTTTTTGTTGAACGGACAGCCATATTTTTTACACTCTCGTCAACACCCTGATAAAATTGTCCAATTTGTTTAATAAATAATTATTAATGTCCGAGCGTAAACAGGTTAGATGTACCTTTTGTTATAGATAATTTTTAGAAAATTTTAAAAAAAACCGCGTGTCGATCCGATTTCTCCCGGAAAACTTACAGGTACAATGCTAGTTTGACCCCACTATATAGGCAGATTCAAATTCGCGCGCGTATCTTCTGTTGGCAATAACGAGCGATGTTTTAGCTACGAATCACCTTTCGATCGAATTCCGTCAGTACGACTTTTATCACACCTGTAATGTCCTTTTACGAACATAATTGTGATTTAAGGACTGAGTGCAATTAATATATTGAAAGCAAGTGTATACAGCAGGTGTAAAGTATAAACCAATATTTTGGTAAAATCATTTTTACCTTACGAGAGATTTGATGGCAACATATTACTTTTCCCTGTAACTACTGCTGCCTGTGTGGCCTTGAAAAAACAAATAAATATCATACAATGCATAGAGTATGTTTGCAAAAATTCCATTTTTGTTTATATTTGGAATTTGTAAACCTACAAACTAAATCTACACTATTTTGGAAAATAAATAATGTTTCCTGAAAATAAAACAAACACTTTCTTTTCAAGAGCCTGCAATGCTTCTTTATTGTCTTAAACATTTATATATCAGATTAGCCCACATTTCTCTTATATTATTTCTACAAAAACGAGTACTCACTCCATACTTCTGCTAACAGCTATCAATTTTATTTAGACGAAGGGACGTAAATTATTTTAATGTTTATGGAAAAAGTGTTTCGGTTTAGCTTATTTTTGCCCAATAAATATAGGCTGACCTTAATATTCTGTAATATATCATAGAGAAGGCTAAATTATAACAAATAAATGTCCCAATTTACACCAGGGACTATGGAAATAAACAGAATGATGGACAATTAAAACACCAATTTTTGAGATTACAAAACTACTCAGGAAAACTCCTTGGCTCTTCAATTTTTAACTAGCTACTTCTGGAAAAAAAATATCTCGACTTATTTAAAAAGCATCCATGCCTTTAACGATTTTACGAATACTTCAGAAACATTTTTAATTAGGTTCCACTGGGATCATTTGTCGAACTAACATAACTAACAAAAGTTACTAGAGTGCTGAAGGGTAAGTAATTTAATTTTGAGAAGTGTATTCATGAAGATCTTAGCTTTGAAGCAGGACAGAATGTCGTTAGGCAACGTTTAATGATGGAAGTAGTGAGCCTAAAAGTGTCAGAGAAGAGTACTGTTTAAAGTGTAAGAAACATAAGTGGAACATTGTAATCATTTTTGTGAAATATACTTAAAAAGATAAAAATATATATAACATATATTTTTATATAAAGATATATAATAGATAATAAGATATATATATATATATATATATAGATAGATAGATAGATAGATAGATAGATAGATAATAAGATATAAGATAGATATATAATAGATATATAAAGATATAAGATATAGATATATAATAGATATATAAAGATATAAGATATAGATATATAATAGATATATAAAGATATAAGATATATATATATATATATATATATTTATATATTTATATAATATATTATATATTTATATATTTATATATTTATATAAAGAAATATAATATATAATATATTCATGTCTCAAGAAATATAATATATAATATCTCATGTCTCTCTCTCATGTCAGAGAAGAGTACTGTTTAAAGTGTAAGAAACATAAGTGGAACATTCTAATTATTTTTGTGAAATATACTTAAAAAGATAAAAATATATATAACATATATTTTTATATAAAGATATATAATAGATAATAAGATATATATATAGATAGATAGATAGATAGATAGATAATAAGATATAAGATAGATATATAATAGATATATAAAGATAAAAGATATATATATATATATATTTATATAAAGAAATATAATATATAATATATATTTCCTTATATACAAGAAATGCTATAATAACCCTTTGTACGTGTTGTACAATTGATAGAGCTTAGCACTTGTGCTGCAATCAGTAATATTATTGTACCAATTACACGAATCGTGTAATGTAAGTTATGTCGCAGGTATTTCACGCTAATGACACTTCTCCACGATGGCTCGTCACACCACAAACTCTCTTTCGAAGACATATCTACCTATTTACTCTTTACTCAAGATTTGATACTCAAGACTCAAGATACACTCGCCGGTGCCTCAGTACAAACCAGCTACTTACTCGTCACGGCCCTAAACCCTTATTCCTCCCTGAAAGGCACTAACAACTCCACGATACCATAAAATAACCGACACTAATGTCCAATGAGCACGTCCCGCGGGTATGAAATCGCGACGCTATCGGAGACGAAGTCGAGCATCAACAGCTAAAAATACATCCCTCGCCTCTTTGCTGTAATGGGACGTTAGATATTTTGGTGCAGGTGAAAAAAGGCCAATTAAACCAAGAACGACAATCGGTTGGTGCAGAATTTATGGAGACTGCCATAAATGAAACAAGCGATGGTGAAACCTGCACATTGGTCATTATTTAGCAGAATAGCGATAAATGGAGGATAATGTAGTGATATGCAGACCGAAAATTATTCTGTATGTACGTACCTCGATTAGAAATGAACATTACTATAAAAATAATGGAGATGTGATGCCTTGGTTTATGTTAAAGACACATAAATAAGAACCACAATACTAATGAAACTACATGAATGACAGCAACAGTATTTAAGTGCAGTTGTTCTGCGTATGTGTTCAGTATGTCAATTACATAAGTTTTAAGTCGAAGAAATCCGTTTTGACGTCTTCACGAATTTTTATTTAAATTTTCAAGTGTCTTTGTGATTTATGCAGCCATTTTCAAAATATCAAACATTTGTTAACATAATTTTAATCTACTTACGAATTACTTACTCACTTAACATATGGTTTATGATTTATCGAACTATTTTCAAGGTTGAGAAACTTAGTGAATTACGAAAACCATTAAAGGTTTGGCGAGTTTAACATAACTGGTTTAATCTCTCCCTTTACACGAATTGCTAATTATCTGTTCCAAGATTATAAGAACATTATAAGACCTAACTTAGATGAGTAACTTTAATTTTGGGCACATTAACTACGCACATGGTATACGCACCATGGAACTTCCACAATGGAATTTCTCGTCTGGGATGCCGTCATTTGACCGACCCGGCCAACCCTGCACCTTCGCTTTGGCCCTTGGAAGAGCGATCCTTCTGTATCCGTGAGCGCTCATAAACTAAATGCCAGTGAGAAACTAACGTATGCCCTACTTATTTTTTTGTCGACAATTCTAAGCAATCGCAATTAATATTTATTTATTTGCTCGAATTTTGAGAATTTAGTTAACATATATTTATTTTTTTGAACAAAGGGGGTTTAACTACGTGTATTAAAAAAACCATAAGGTAAGAATCGATAGATTCCTAAAAAGTTATATATTTTTGTACAGTGTCGTCACTTACTAAACTAAACTAAAACTTCTATATTGACCTATGAGTCACTGGACGAAGCAAATGTCCAAACTATGACAGTGACAAATGATAAACTATCGCAGTATTACTTAGTAAATAGATTTCCTTGCTATAGCCAGATATGTTAGTACTAAAATATGAAGAAGTGCTTATATTAGCCAATGACACTGCGTCATGTATGGAAGAACGCAGAAAAATCTTTACTACTACAGTATTGCAAGTTGCAGCGTAAACCAATCCAACTTAAAACTTTCATTGGAAAACGTTACTTCCTGTGTATACAAAATATAGTTAAATTCGATATGCTCCATGTTCATTGAAACAATTTTAAACATTTTGAAGCAATTAAACTTCTTAAGCAAACGCAACCTTTATAAAACTGTCTTTTTCAATTTGTGAGATGAAACATTTTTTTTTTCAGTTTGTGAGATTAAACAATTTTCATTAAATTTAGGAACAATTGATATTCATAGAAGGTAGGACAGCGTGGAAATTTACGTAACAGCTATTATGAAAATAAGAGCGTGAGTAACGGCATTTATATGGGAGAGTGCATTCAGATAACATACAGACACGAGTGAATAATAGTAGGGTAGACTTAAAATAGCAGCAAAAGGAGAATTTCTCGCGAGGTACTAATTTTCTCAGGTTTTGATGCGGACACGATCCATTAACTTTATGTCTAAATTTACTTACTGAAAAATAATAGATTCTCTTCCAAAATCTGTAAAATGCTAACGAAAGCCCATATTTTACAACCTTCTATCCCAGATAAGGATTTCCTACACACGTTAAACCGCTTTTGTAGGTTTTTGCGGTTTCCCCATCGCATGGTTATAAAAATGCCGCCGTAAACAACGACTTGCGGTACTACTATCGGACATATCCCTTCATTTAATAGATATTCAACCCTTCGATGCCGATCCTTAGGGACGAATCGAGGGAATTCGGTAGTTGGAATTTTCAGGCGAGCGGATACTTTACAAGTTACACCCATTACACACACACACATGCGTAAATAGACATATTTGACTTTCCGTGGGTAGTTTGATGGAGAACGTTTAGTTGGTTTCAAAGATAAAAGGCAACGAGTGTTTATCTTATCCGATCCTGGCCAAATAATACTGTATATTAGGTTCTGTAAAACGGTCGTTTTTCGATTAGGTGAAAAGTTGGCTTAAAATTTCGAAGTTAGAATTGTGTTTCAGGTAATGTTACGTATAACATCAAAAGTATCGCAGGTTGTTAGGAATCATTAGATTGGATTTTCATTAATTGATAAGTTAATTGCAAATGCACAAAATTTACTCTTATGTATTCTATTAAGAGTGCCGCTGAAGGTTTCCCAAGTGACCGAAAGTGCGCAATAAGGTTAATGCTTTGATTTCCTATGTCATTCATTTTGAAAAATCGAACTATTCAATTTTTTAAATAGCATATAACTCGGAGTTAATAGAAATAAGATGTATTAAAGTAGTGGGGGTGTAAGGGGTGACTACAAGAAAAAGAAGTCGACCTCACCTTCACGTGGTGTACCCTGTCAGATAACTGAGGAGGTTCTCCTCAATAAATAATCCCTCTTGTCAGCCAACAGGGCACCTATTCCTGAATGTGGGTAATTGTAATTACCTAGGGAAATTTTAAAATTACCGTTCCACCAATAATTACCTAGATGATATTCTTGAACTAGGACGGAACTACATTTACCTGAACTATTGAAGGGAAATTTATTTGGGACGTTGCCAATTATTTTATGTTCATTTGGACTAATAAACATGCATTTTAAGGTATTTTAATCTGTTTTGTGGTAACGTTCAACTGTAAACTTTCCTTTATTGGTTGTACGATAAGGTGCTTTTTTAATGTGGTTGTTTGTAATAGCATTGAATTTGTGATATCCCGAAAACTGTTTTTGTTTTTACATTGATTAATTTAAGTTGTGATAAGTAGAGTGAAAATAGAAGGTGCGTATTCGACATTTTTAAAGCATGTAAACAAACTTCTATTTTAAATCTAGATATGCACAAAAGCCACAAAAAGGTGTTTCATTTCAAAAGCTCAGAGGGACACCTTAATTGCATTTATGAAAGAACACGAGGAACTTGCCTTAGGCAGATTTACAAGTGATTTTACTAGAGTGAAGGCTAATGCAATGTGGGGCGACTTAACGAACATTTTAAATGCGATTCCTGGCGCCTCATGAAATGTTCTGCAGTGGCGAAATGTAATGTACAATTTCAGTGACATCTGACGCTTGTCTTCTTAAGCCTGGAAATGTAAAATTCTATAATGGTTTTATTTCTAATTAGCTGGGTGAAGGTAACTACATGCATATTAATGTGAGATCACACAAAGGTAATCATTGTTATAATTATGCATAGGCGCCTTTATATAATAAGTAACGTGTATATCTTGTTTACCAAATAAAAGAACAATATACTTACCGGAAACATTTAATAAACTTCGTTTCACTTAAATGGATGAAAGGATCCACTTTGGGGTAGTACCGCATTTCAGCATTGACCTCATCTTCTTTCAACTCTTCAACAATATTTAATATGTTAATAAAAGACACCTCGTCAAATTCTTCTTCCATCATACACAAAGTATTAAGAACAGTGTAAAAAAACCCCATACTCAATTTTTTGACAATTTACGTAGATTTGCATATTTTAAAATTTGAATTTTCCTCAAGGAACCTCAGTTCTCTCTACAAATAGGTAACGAAACTCCACTTATATTTACCTTCAGTTTTTACCTAGAGCATTTCAAGAATATGACTGAGGTAATTACCGAGGGAACTGCAGACATTTCCCTAGGGAAATTACTTTACCTAGTCTCAAGAATTGGTACCCAGGCGGAGGAGCTGGCAAGAATAAAGGCACCTCCTTGTCCTTGGAAGGAGAATTCCTTCCAAAAGGCGGTTGAACCTGTTTACAAATTCAACGGTGTGGAGAGGCAGAAGGCAACTGGAAACCACTGCACTAAAGGTCCCTAAGGACATCTTTAGTCATAATCAGTAGGATAACGCGAGATACAAGTACAGGCCCGGCAGAGGGCGCAAAGAATCCCTGGGAGAACAATAAGAATTATAACTAAAAGCGTAAATAGTATGTTTACAACAGGAAAACTAAAATGTGTAAACGCATAAGAGCATTTGAGATGCTGACCTATCGCCGTATGCTTTAGAACTCATGGACGGATGGAATTACAAATGAAGAGGTACTGCGTAGGATGAACACAGAAGTACAATTTCAATACACCAAAAACCAAACTAGAGTACTTAGAACACAGAATGCGTAACAATATTTTTAAATGAAGAAGTGCTATCCATTGTGATAATAGATTTGAATTTTGTGTATAGGGACGGCTGATTTTCCATAATGTTATTCAGCTTGTCAGTATTGAGTTTTTAATATAAAGGAACCCCGCTAATGCTTTTTGAAATATTTTAACAGTCATTTATAAATTTGGTTTTACGAATACAATTAAATGTTATTTTAATGTGTTCAGACCATTTCATTTCATCATTCTCTTGTACGTAATGACTACTAAAGGTGGGTAATTAGAAAAAAAATTAAATCCTTACGTATTGTGCATGTAGATAATTATTATAGAATAAAATAATAGAACACATTTGAAGATTTCCAAAACAAGTCACTTAACGTCATGCTATATACTTCCATTCATAACGGTATATTTTAATTGGCGATCACAGCGGGGCCTGGCAACTGAAATAGACGCACCTGGTTTGGGAAAAAACAGCGCCGCCCTTTGACGTCGCCATCAACTAAAGAGGCTAAATTCGAAATGATTTCGGTAGATGACGCTGTTGAACCGTTAAGATGATCCGCGTAGTTCTAACGTTGGCCGTGGCTTCGTGAAAAACGTAAATTGACGTAAATGACGCCATTGTTATTTGCTGTTATCGAGGTTTTTACTTGTGTCCTGAGTTTGATCTATTGTGTTAGTGCTAGGATATTGTTTATAACTTTATTAGTGAAATGGGAAGAGTTAGACCGTGTTGTGTACCCGGATGTGAGCATAAAACATTTGGAAGGTATTTGTGTAACAGCTAGCTGGTTCAATCTCTCAGCATTTCACATCATTTTTAGGCAAATCTTTCCCAAAATACCGAATCAGAGGAGTGTTTTGGTTGAGCGGATTAGCAGTTCCGCCGTATCGATGAGCAATGGGGCCGCGCAAGTTTGTGATCGACATTTCGATCATTGAAGATTGCCTAACCTAACGTGATCTGTGGATCACAGGAGAACCTGAACACGTCATTGTATTATACTCAATATTTCACATCCATGTATTGAACTCATTTTTTTTAAATCGTGAGAACTCATTAAATACCTTAATAAATGCTATCCACGTATACCCACTTACTGTTTTCCATCACAATTGCCAGTTGGAAGTGCCCCAAGTGTCACTCCATGCGTTTTCTACTTTTTTCCCTCTCATTTCATCGACACAATAACACATTTTGAAATAATTATTCTCGGCAGGAGAATACGAAAGTGGTAGAGAGAAATGGGCCAGATAGTCCGGGAGTAACGAGTTTATCGGTTGGGGAAATGGACCGAACGACAGGTCCTTACATTGAACGACGTGAAGTCAAAATCGCCGGGTTACGAGGAGCCGAAAAGGCGCCGGAATCGAGTTTGCGCTCGATACTTCCGAATTAATCCCAACTAAATCGGATTCGTTGTAAGCTAAGTGATTGCTTTTAGTAAAGTTAAAGGCACTGTATGGGCAAGCTTCATTCGAGGAACGTTGAATCTGTATAGCGACAAAAGCTTTCTAGAAGAGGTATACCGTATGCAAATCTGGCGAAGGGACAAGAGGAATCTATATAAATGCGAGAAAGGAGTCCGCCTGCATGTTAAAATTATATGTCTGTCCTTTTGGTAGACACCGACTAGCTAAAATACACCCACCGAAGGAATTAATTGAATAAATGTTCCTTTAAAATTTGTAATCACAGATTGTTATTATTTATATTAATATTATAGATCTAAGACGTTTGTATATTCGAATGCATTAATCTCAGAAACGATATCTTCGATATAAAACATTCTTTGCTTTAGATAGGGCGTTCATTTGGGGAGGTTATAGTTAAATCCTCGAAAAAAGGTAAAGTCAGTTTTTTGCACCTTTTCCACTGTTTTTACAAATTAAAATTTGTTTAAATCCTCCATATTTTACATTTTTTCTAGAAATTTCTAGTATATTCGAATGCATTAATCTCAGGAACGATATCTTCGATATAAAAAATTCTTTGCTTTAGATAGGGCGTTCATTTGGGGAGGTTATAGTTAAATCCTCGAAAAAAGGTAAAGTCAGTTTTTTGCACCTTTTCCACTGTTTTTACAAATTAAAATTTGTTTAAATCCTCCATATTTTACATTTTTTCTAGAAATTTCTAGTATATTCGAATGCATTAATCTCAGGAACGATCCCTTCGATATAAAAAATTCTTTGCTTTAGATAAGGCGTTCATTAGAGGAGGTTATAGTTAAATCCTCGAAAAAAGGTAAAGTCAGTTTTTTGCACCTTTTCCACTGTTTTTACAAATTAAAATTTGTTTAAATCCTCCATATTTTACATTTTTTCTAGAAATTTCTAGTATATTCGAATGCATTAATCTCAGGAACGATCCCTTCGATATAAAAAATTCTTTGCTTTAGATAAGGCGTTCATTAGAGGAGGTTATAGTTAAATCCTCGAAAAAAGGTAAAGTCAGTTTTTTGCACCTTTTCCACTGTTTTTACAAATTAAAATTTGTTTAAATCCTCCATATTTTACATTTTTTCTAGAAATTTCTAGTATATTCGAATGCATTAATCTCAGGAACGATCCCTTCGATATAAAAAATTCTTTGCTTTAGATAAGGCGTTCATTAGAGGAGGTTATAGTTAAATCCTCGAAAAAAGGTAAAGTCAGTTTTTTGCACCTTTTCCACTGTTTTTACAAATTAAAATTTGTTTAAATCCTCCATATTTTACATTTTTTCTAGAAATTTCTAGTATATTCGAATGCATTAATCTCAGGAACGATATCTTCGATATAAAAAATTCTTTGCTTTAGATAGGGCGTTCATTTGGGGAGGTTATAGTTAAATCCTCGAAAAAAGGTAAAGTCAGTTTTTTGCACCTTTTCCACTGTTTTTACAAATTAAAATTTGTTTAAATCCTCCATATTTTACATTTTTTCTAGAAATTTCTAGTATATTCGAATGCATTAATCTCAGGAACGATCCCTTCGATATAAAAAATTCTTTGCTTTAGATAAGGCGTTCATTAGAGGAGGTTATAGTTAAATCCTCGAAAAAAGGTAAAGTCAGTTTTTTGCACCTTTTCCACTGTTTTTACAAATTAAAATTTGTTTAAATCCTCCATATTTTACATTTTTTCTAGAAATTTCTAGTATATTCGAATGCATTAATCTCAGGAACGATCCCTTCGATATAAAAAATTCTTTGCTTTAGATAAGGCGTTCATTAGAGGAGGTTATAGTTAAATCCTCGAAAAAAGGTAAAGTCAGTTTTTTGCACCTTTTCCACTGTTTTTACAAATTAAAATTTGTTTAAATCCTCCATATTTTACATTTTTTCTAGAAATTTCTAGTATATTCGAATGCATTAATCTCAGGAACGATCCCTTCGATATAAAAAATTCTTTGCTTTAGATAAGGCGTTCATTAGAGGAGGTTATAGTTAAATCCTCGAAAAAAGGTAAAGTCAGTTTTTTGCACCTTTTCCACTGTTTTTACAAATTAAAATTTGTTTAAATCCTCCATATTTTACATTTTTTCTAGAAATTTCTAGTATATTCGAATGCATTAATCTCAGGAACGATCCCTTCGATATAAAAAATTCTTTGCTTTAGATAAGGCGTTCATTAGAGGAGGTTATAGTTAAATCCTCGAAAAAAGGTAAAGTCAGTTTTTTGCACCTTTTCCACTGTTTTTACAAATTAAAATTTGTTTAAATCCTCCATATTTTACATTTTTTCTAGAAATTTCTAGTATATTCGAATGCATTAATCTCAGGAACGATCCCTTCGATATAAAAAATTCTTTGCTTTAGATAAGGCGTTCATTAGAGGAGGTTATAGTTAAATCCTCGAAAAAAGGTAAAGTCAGTTTTTTGCACCTTTTCCACTGTTTTTACAAATTAAAATTTGTTTAAATCCTCCATATTTTACATTTTTTCTAGAAATTTCTAGTATATTCGAATGCATTAATCTCAGGAACGATCCCTTCGATATAAAAAATTCTTTGCTTTAGATAAGGCGTTCATTAGAGGAGGTTATAGTTAAATCCTCGAAAAAAGGTAAAGTCAGTTTTTTGCACCTTTTCCACTGTTTTTACAAATTAAAATTTGTTTAAATCCTCCATATTTTACATTTTTTCTAGAAATTTCTAGTATATTCGAATGCATTAATCTCAGGAACGATCCCTTCGATATAAAAAATTCTTTGCTTTAGATAAGGCGTTCATTAGAGGAGGTTATAGTTAAATCCTCGAAAAAAGGTAAAGTCAGTTTTTTGCACCTTTTCCACTGTTTTTACAAATTAAAATTTGTTTAAATCCTCCATATTTTACATTTTTTCTAGAAATTTCTAGTATATTCGAATGCATTAATCTCAGGAACGATATCTTCGATATAAAAAATTCTTTGCTTTAGATAGGGCGTTCATTTGGGGAGGTTATAGTTAAATCCTCGAAAAAAGGTAAAGTCAGTTTTTTGCACCTTTTCCACTGTTTTTACAAATTAAAATTTGTTTAAATCCTCCATATTTTACATTTTTTCTAGAAATTTCTAGTATATTCGAATGCATTAATCTCAGGAACGATCCCTTCGATATAAAAAATTCTTTGCTTTAGATAAGGCGTTCATTAGAGGAGGTTATAGTTAAATCCTCGAAAAAAGGTAAAGTCAGTTTTTTGCACCTTTTCCACTGTTTTTACAAATTAAAATTTGTTTAAATCCTCCATATTTTACATTTTTTCTAGAAATTTCTAGTATATTCGAATGCATTAATCTCAGGAACGATCCCTTCGATATAAAAAATTCTTTGCTTTAGATAAGGCGTTCATTAGAGGAGGTTATAGTTAAATCCTCGAAAAAAGGTAAAGTCAGTTTTTTGCACCTTTTCCACTGTTTTTACAAATTAAAATTTGTTTAAATCCTCCATATTTTACATTTTTTCTAGAAATTTCTAGTATATTCGAATGCATTAATCTCAGGAACGATCCCTTCGATATAAAAAATTCTTTGCTTTAGATAAGGCGTTCATTAGAGGAGGTTATAGTTAAATCCTCGAAAAAAGGTAAAGTCAGTTTTTTGCACCTTTTCCACTGTTTTTACAAATTAAAATTTGTTTAAATCCTCCATATTTTACATTTTTTCTAGAAATTTCTAGTATATTCGAATGCATTAATCTCAGGAACGATCCCTTCGATATAAAAAATTCTTTGCTTTAGATAAGGCGTTCATTAGAGGAGGTTATAGTTAAATCCTCGAAAAAAGGTAAAGTCAGTTTTTTGCACCTTTTCCACTGTTTTTACAAATTAAAATTTGTTTAAATCCTCCATATTTTACATTTTTTCTAGAAATTTCTAGTATATTCGAATGCATTAATCTCAGGAACGATATCTTCGATATAAAAAATTCTTTGCTTTAGATAGGGCGTTCATTTGGGGAGGTTATAGTTAAATCCTCGAAAAAAGGTAAAGTCAGTTTTTTGCACCTTTTCCACTGTTTTTACAAATTAAAATTTGTTTAAATCCTCCATATTTTACATTTTTTCTAGAAATTTCTAGTATATTCGAATGCATTAATCTCAGGAACGATCCCTTCGATATAAAAAATTCTTTGCTTTAGATAAGGCGTTCATTAGAGGAGGTTATAGTTAAATCCTCGAAAAAAGGTAAAGTCAGTTTTTTGCACCTTTTCCACTGTTTTTACAAATTAAAATTTGTTTAAATCCTCCATATTTTACATTTTTTCTAGAAATTTCTAGTATATTCGAATGCATTAATCTCAGGAACGATCCCTTCGATATAAAAAATTCTTTGCTTTAGATAAGGCGTTCATTAGAGGAGGTTATAGTTAAATCCTCGAAAAAAGGTAAAGTCAGTTTTTTGCACCTTTTCCACTGTTTTTACAAATTAAAATTTGTTTAAATCCTCCATATTTTACATTTTTTCTAGAAATTTCTAGTATATTCGAATGCATTAATCTCAGGAACGATCCCTTCGATATAAAAAATTCTTTGCTTTAGATAAGGCGTTCATTAGAGGAGGTTATAGTTAAATCCTCGAAAAAAGGTAAAGTCAGTTTTTTGCACCTTTTCCACTGTTTTTACAAATTAAAATTTGTTTAAATCCTCCATATTTTACATTTTTTCTAGAAATTTCTAGTATATTCGAATGCATTAATCTCAGGAACGATATCTTCGATATAAAAAATTCTTTGCTTTAGATAGGGCGTTCATTTGGGGAGGTTATAGTTAAATCCTCGAAAAAAGGTAAAGTCAGTTTTTTGCACCTTTTCCACTGTTTTTACAAATTAAAATTTGTTTAAATCCTCCATATTTTACATTTTTTCTAGAAATTTCTAGTATATTCGAATGCATTAATCTCAGGAACGATCCCTTCGATATAAAAAATTCTTTGCTTTAGATAAGGCGTTCATTAGAGGAGGTTATAGTTAAATCCTCGAAAAAAGGTAAAGTCAGTTTTTTGCACCTTTTCCACTGTTTTTACAAATTAAAATTTGTTTAAATCCTCCATATTTTACATTTTTTCTAGAAATTTCTAGTATATTCGAATGCATTAATCTCAGGAACGATCCCTTCGATATAAAAAATTCTTTGCTTTAGATAAGGCGTTCATTAGAGGAGGTTATAGTTAAATCCTCGAAAAAAGGTAAAGTCAGTTTTTTGCACCTTTTCCACTGTTTTTACAAATTAAAATTTGTTTAAATCCTCCATATTTTACATTTTTTCTAGAAATTTCTAGTATATTCGAATGCATTAATCTCAGGAACGATCCCTTCGATATAAAAAATTCTTTGCTTTAGATAAGGCGTTCATTAGAGGAGGTTATAGTTAAATCCTCGAAAAAAGGTAAAGTCAGTTTTTTGCACCTTTTCCACTGTTTTTACAAATTAAAATTTGTTTAAATCCTCCATATTTTACATTTTTTCTAGAAATTTCTAGTATATTCGAATGCATTAATCTCAGGAACGATCCCTTCGATATAAAAAATTCTTTGCTTTAGATAAGGCGTTCATTAGAGGAGGTTATAGTTAAATCCTCGAAAAAAGGTAAAGTCAGTTTTTTGCACCTTTTCCACTGTTTTTACAAATTAAAATTTGTTTAAATCCTCCATATTTTACATTTTTTCTAGAAATTTCTAGTATATTCGAATGCATTAATCTCAGGAACGATATCTTCGATATAAAAAATTCTTTGCTTTAGATAGGGCGTTCATTTGGGGAGGTTATAGTTAAATCCTCGAAAAAAGGTAAAGTCAGTTTTTTGCACCTTTTCCACTGTTTTTACAAATTAAAATTTGTTTAAATCCTCCATATTTTACATTTTTTCTAGAAATTTCTAGTATATTCGAATGCATTAATCTCAGGAACGATCCCTTCGATATAAAAAATTCTTTGCTTTAGATAAGGCGTTCATTAGAGGAGGTTATAGTTAAATCCTCGAAAAAAGGTAAAGTCAGTTTTTTGCACCTTTTCCACTGTTTTTACAAATTAAAATTTGTTTAAATCCTCCATATTTTACATTTTTTTCTAGAAATTTCTAGTATATTCGAATGCATTAATCTCAGGAACGATCCCTTCGATATAAAAAATTCTTTGCTTTAGATAAGGCGTTCATTAGAGGAGGTTATAGTTAAATCCTCGAAAAAAGGTAAAGTCAGTTTTTTGCACCTTTTCCACTGTTTTTACAAATTAAAATTTGTTTAAATCCTCCATATTTTACATTTTTTCTAGAAATTTCTAGTATATTCGAATGCATTAATCTCAGGAACGATCCCTTCGATATAAAAAATTCTTTGCTTTAGATAAGGCGTTCATTAGAGGAGGTTATAGTTAAATCCTCGAAAAAAGGTAAAGTCAGTTTTTTGCACCTTTTCCACTGTTTTTACAAATTAAAATTTGTTTAAATCCTCCATATTTTACATTTTTTCTAGAAATTTCTAGTATATTCGAATGCATTAATCTCAGGAACGATCCCTTCGATATAAAAAATTCTTTGCTTTAGATAAGGCGTTCATTAGAGGAGGTTATAGTTAAATCCTCGAAAAAAGGTAAAGTCAGTTTTTTGCACCTTTTCCACTGTTTTTACAAATTAAAATTTGTTTAAATCCTCCATATTTTACATTTTTTCTAGAAATTTCTAGTATATTCGAATGCATTAATCTCAGGAACGATATCTTCGATATAAAAAATTCTTTGCTTTAGATAGGGCGTTCATTTGGGGAGGTTATAGTTAAATCCTCGAAAAAAGGTAAAGTCAGTTTTTTGCACCTTTTCCACTGTTTTTACAAATTAAAATTTGTTTAAATCCTCCATATTTTACATTTTTTCTAGAAATTTCTAGTATATTCGAATGCATTAATCTCAGGAACGATCCCTTCGATATAAAAAATTCTTTGCTTTAGATAAGGCGTTCATTAGAGGAGGTTATAGTTAAATCCTCGAAAAAAGGTAAAGTCAGTTTTTTGCACCTTTTCCACTGTTTTTACAAATTAAAATTTGTTTAAATCCTCCATATTTTACATTTTTTCTAGAAATTTCTAGTATATTCGAATGCATTAATCTCAGGAACGATCCCTTCGATATAAAAAATTCTTTGCTTTAGATAAGGCGTTCATTAGAGGAGGTTATAGTTAAATCCTCGAAAAAAGGTAAAGTCAGTTTTTTGCACCTTTTCCACTGTTTTTACAAATTAAAATTTGTTTAAATCCTCCATATTTTACATTTTTTCTAGAAATTTCTAGTATATTCGAATGCATTAATCTCAGGAACGATATCTTCGATATAAAAAATTCTTTGCTTTAGATAGGGCGTTCATTTGGGGAGGTTATAGTTAAATCCTCGAAAAAAGGTAAAGTCAGTTTTTTGCACCTTTTCCACTGTTTTTACAAATTAAAATTTGTTTAAATCCTCCATATTTTAAATTTTTTCTTGACATTGGCTGGAATTTAAACAAAAACGTACCAATGCCAAGTAAAAACTTACCACCGCAATAATTATCCCTGTGAGACGGTTAACTATATTAACACATATAATTATCAAACCCTCGTTTGTACTCCGAAATCCGAGAATACGAATAAGTATGGTTACACCGCGTTTTTCTGAATAACAAAAGAACTTGTAAAACACAACCCGGGAATTTTCCATGCTATCTAGCAATGGTTCCTCTCATTGGTTGAGATCTACTTAAGAGGTCTGTTCTGGTCAATAAACGATCCAAAAATGTTTACGTGTTACTATTTTCCATCGACACAAAGTTGAGAAGGAGAAAATTTCAAACGACAAAAATCAGTGTGTTCAGGTTGTGCCGCAACCCGCATCTCGAACACCATTTTTTCTAGTCATCCTTTTATATTTTTCCTAATTTCGAATAGTTTGTTCTGAGCTAAATTTAATTTTATGACTTTTTACCTGCCATCGCCCTGGTATTTGAGTTTTCACACTTCTATGGTTCTTTAATAAGGCATTTTAATTTTTATTGGTTCCTCAACATTTTTAAGCCAGTATCCCGGCATTCTTAATTTTAATCATTCCGCTCCCGGCCTGGTAACTTTTAATAAAACTCCTGTTGTCACCATAAAAGGCTCAAAGCAAAAATCTCCTGCAGAGGAAGAAAAGGAGATGAATTACAGTTTGGCAGAGATTAAAACGATTAGATTCAGATCACAGCTTTTGCCGCTGTCGTCTCCTAAGGGCAATTATTATTTCTACCCCTCCCGATATCATTATTACTCCCTTAATTATTAATTAAGAATGTTACATTAAAAAATGTGCACTTATCGCTGTTCGTTAGTCTCATTCGCTAATTAAATTCTGGCCCGTTGTTGTTTTTCAAAATCGAAGCGCGATACCGGCCGGCGTGATCCGTTTAACTCGATTAAATTTCGATGGCTGTTTACGACACTGTTTTCGCGCTGAAAGGGTGAATAAAATTATCAGCAGGTACATGGGAAGTGGAAAAACATTAAACAAACAACTCCCAGGACGGGAGTTTTTCACGTTTGGCTTGACGAGGAAATCGAAATAATTAACTGGAATATTATTAACAAGAGGCCAATGATGGTTGTTTATCAATGTTTTATTCAATTTTCACACCAATCAACGGCTCAATCAACTGCGTAAAGTTAGGTCATAGTGTATAGAGTTATTATAAGTATAGTCACTCTCCGAATTGCCAAATTTTGCTAAAGATCTAAAGAAATATAAAGGCAGTCATGGTGGGATATTTGGAGGTTTAAACGTCCCTCCAATTGATTTTATTAATTATTCAGTAGCATTAGAAGAAATTTTTACATCCAAATTCAACGACCTCTGTATACATGAGGGCGTAGGAATGGCATCGCTAAATCTATTTAAAAATGTTAAATTTTCACACCCATGTCCCGATTTCCCTCATATTTATTTTATTTCTCTATACACAAGATCAAGAATCTACTATACATTAAAGTTTGCGAATAGAGAAATAAAACATCAAACAAATAATAAGGAAAACTCTAAATTAAATGTATTAAAAAACATGTAAAAACTGGAGTAAGTACTTGCAAATACACAATAAACTTGTACTTCATTATATTGATACCTGATACGGTCATTATGTATGTACTTATATGTTGGTTGCTATTATGTGTTATCTTAGCAATGAAATATATGTATCTCTAAGTACTTTGTCCGTTTAGGGTGTACCTACTACGCGAACCTTTTTCAAGTCCTACAACTGATTTCAATCCTTATCCTTAACAATTAGCAAACAGCAATTACTTCAAGAAGTACTAATAAATTCCTGATTACAATTGTTTATGGTGTACTTCGATCTTATACGTTCGTAAATAATCTTGCGCCGACAAAATTTCAACCAGTCTAAATTTTCGAATATGTTTAAAATTCGTCCGCCTCCCGTATGTCGACGGTTCAATGAAATTATCGATTTCACAGTCGCTTTGCCCCTGTACATTGCAGTTTCGGATCCTTTAGGGGGACTATAAAACGATTTATGATAGGTAGCAAAAAATGCCGGTTTTCCGAGGAGATCAAAGGAGTGAATTGACTATTTGTATCTATAGACTATGGTTAGGTATAAAGTAAGAAAGGAAATGGTTGATGGAAGGGTAAGAAACCCAGTGTGACCAAAATAAGTTTATAACAACTAACAACGTACCTGAGAACACCATACAACAGATAGTAAAAGCCGTGTGGTAAGCGGCTTTCATCGTAAATAGGGGAGAATCTGTTGAATAGGGTTATTTTGTAGAGATATGCATGGCTGGTAGCAACACAAGAACAAACGTTAACAAGCCCAATTAACAATTATTTTGTTTTACTTTATTTTTCAATTTTGGTATGCCCTAAGAACGTTTAAAGAACCAATTTAATAAGAAAATGGTGAAACGTTTCAGCAACGCATAGTCGTATTGCATTTCGTTTTCGTATTGAACCAAAATATTCAATAGACATCAGTCAGTAACGACATGTTAATGTTGATAGTGTAAATTGTCATCCGAAAATTAAACTTGAGATCAGTTAATAATGTACTAATTAACTAAAACTTATCGAACTCAAATTTTGATTGTGATCGATTACGAGAATATGTACATGTAGAAGTCAAGCGGAAGTTGTCAATATTTTTAGTCTGAATCATCCTGAGTCCATCTTGACACAGGGTGTCCGAAATTTGTAACAATTCAGAGAACCAGGAAGTGTTAAATCTTCTGAAAACATTTTCATTTCCTAAGGAATTATGTGAAGGTAAATATTCTATTATAAGTATAGGGAAGTAATTAAGAATGTCCAAAACGAGTGTCAGTTCCGTTTAGGATACTGTCAGTTAGTGAATGGACGACATGCTGAACATTTATTGAACAAACATATTATTTGAGTTGATATCAGATAGATCAGTTGATCAGTTAATTCATTTTCGAATTAGTTAATATTTGTTAAATATCTTTTAAACGACAAGGAATAAAAATCTAATATTTGGTACGTAAATTAAAAAATAAAAAATAGTCGATGACATCATATCTCAAATTTGGTACACGCTGTATAACATTTTCTTACACCAAAAGGAGCGCAATTCAAAATACTAATCGACTTGTCCTAGCATGTTTCTCACAAAAAAGCTGTCTTTGATTTACTGAATTTAATCAAAGTTAGAGACTCGCGAGGTACATTTTATTAAGTGTGCCTGATCGTTCTAGAAGTTATGGAGATATCGATAAGCAAAATAATATCGTTTTTATTAAGGGGCCACTGAAACGTAAGGAAAAGTTGAAAACCCTAATTTCAATTTTTAGAGTGGGTAGGAGCACAAACAGGGTTCAGGCCTCAATCCGAACATAACCTCAAAAACGTAAACGTACGGATCGACTGTTTGGGGGCATGGCCCCGCAGAGCGTCCACGGACGAATTCAGGGGACCCCCGTAGCAGCCCCCTGGGGCCCTGGGGACTTTCGTTCTAGCCCCAGTCTGCGGAAGACTTTCGTTATATGCGATTTATTGTGCTAGTTTAAATGCTAGTAGAACATCTGGGAACTTCTTTGGACGGAATACCCTGTGCCCTAGGCCCTTCACCCTGTTAACTCGGGCCTTCGCCTAATAAATAAGTATAGTATCCAGTTAGTTTTTCCTTTTGTTGCCATTGGTTGTCGTGCGTTAAGAGTGCTGCCGAGATTTATCCGAAGTAAAATAAATTAAAATTTTTCTCCGAATTCCGTGTCCACTTTCCAATTGGAACTTCTCCTGAGTATAAACTGCATGCACCTCCAGGCAGCAAAATATATAAAAGCTAACGTTAGGGGAGACTTCCAAAAACCAAGCGCCAGTTTTAAAGTGGACACCCTTTCCGCCATTTTGGGCTATCGACGATAATAATAAAAGGGTTGGAAAGTGTAGTCAGGATAGTAAGAGAATTGGGGAAAAATTGAGGATAGCAACACCATGTCTTTAATATCACTTTTTACGTAATTGTAGCTCCTAAAGTGCATTAGAAATCATATCCTAAATGCCCAATTTGAAATATTTCTACAAATGTAACATATAATAAAAAATAAAATCAAATCTATCTCTTCAAAAAGGGTGAATTTGTGGTAAGTATGTTTTTTATAATTACTTTAAACGGAGAAGCTACCTTCATTTGGGAATAGGTACCGCTGTTTAACGTTAACGTCAATATTAAATGCACTAATAATTTAATGAAATTTATACGGTAAATATTTCAATTTAGAACGCTCTCGTCTCGTTTTGATATAACATTTTAAACATCAAGCGTATCTACACGTGGATTCGTCGCGTACAGAGAATAAAACCACCTCTTCTTCATTTCTGTCGATTTATCATTCGGATGATAACAAAATTAAATACGCCGCGGACAAAAGAGCCGTTATCACGGACATCAATCATATCCGAACGTTCGAAACGACACGGCTCAACTTGACAGTCGTCATTATCTCACTTAAATGTCATCGACGTCGTCATCTGGTATTTTTCACAAACCTACCAAGCCTAATTTCCTGGTCCCTGGAAATGGCGTGGGTATTTTCCCGTGTCGGTGAAATATACTCCAAACAAATGAATATCGTTGACAGGCTAATTAAGGAATTTAATTATCAGGTGGTAATTTTGAAAATTTAAAACTCTGTTACAACGTTACTCCTCAGAATAATTATACACAGAGAAAAGGTTTCTAAATATTGGAAAAAGGGCGCCGTTCTTTAGTTTTCTTTTATCAACTGTAGTTGGCGCTACAAATTGAGCGTCCATTATTTATGCATGTATGTTATTTTTTTATAAAGCCTGCATCTATATATAGCAGATTATTAGATATAGCAGATATATAGCAATTATTCGAAGAATCAATGGGAGATCGATGCTGCACGCGCGACAGGCGGCGACAATTTCGGAGATAGACTGCTTGATAGATACGACTTTTCTGACTTTCTTCGCTGTCTGATTAGACTGTTCCTATGCGTTTTTAGACTCACTCTGGGCACCAATTCCTGAGACTAGGTAAAGTAATTTCCCTAGGGAAATGTCTGCAATTCCCTCGGTAATTACCTCAGTCATATTCTTGAAATTCACTAGGTAAAAATAAGTGGAATTTCGTTAGCTAACTATTTGTAGAGAGAACTCAGGTTTCTTGAGGGAAATTCAGATTTTAAAATGTGCAAATCTACGTAAATTGTAAAAAATTGTGTCTGGGGATTTTTTACACTGTTTTTAATACTTTGGTATGATAGAAGAAGAATTTGACGAGGTGTTTTTTATCAACATATTAAATATTGTTGAAGAGTTGAAAGAAGATGAGGTCAATGCTGAAATTCGGTACTACCCCAAAGTGGATCCTTTCATCCATTTAAATGAAACGAAGTTTATTAAATGTTTGTGCTAAGTATATTGTTCTTTTATTTGGGAAACAGGATATACACGTTACTTATTATATAACGGCGCCTATGCGTAATTATTACAATGATTACCTTTGTGTGATTTCACATGTATACCTGAATGTAATTGCCTTCACCCAGCTAATTAGAAATAAAACCATTATAGAATTTTACATTTCCAAGCTTAAGAAGAGTCATATGTCACTGAAATTTCGTGAGGCGCCAGGAATCGCATTTAAAATGTTCGTTAAGTCGCCCAACATTGCATTAGCCTTCACTCTAGTATAATCACTTGTAAATCTGCCTGAGGTAAGTTCCTCGTGTTGTTTCATAAATGCAATTAAGGTGTTCCTCTGCGCTTTTGAAATGAAACACCCTTTTTGAGGCTTTCGTTTATATCTATAATAGATGTAAAATAGAAGTTTGTGTTACGTTACTGATTTGACTGTACTTGGCACTGGTTGCCAACACCTGAGTTGATGTAAAGGTAAACTAGTAAGCGGTGACTTAACTATTTTATTTACATCTATTTACACTATAAATATAGGAAGAGGCCACAATTCCTCGTTCTTAAACTGAAAAATGTTCATGCGTGTTCAGCCGCGTCTTCGAAGTGAGTGTTCCTTTTTGTGTCAGTCTCCAGGATTCTGATGATATGAGTGGGGGTGGTCACCGATTTCCTTCACGGTAATTGGTCAGGTTATCCACCCTTCTCACCTTGTCATTTTAATCGGGTGGAAAAACCCGCGGTACCTGCGTCAATCTTCGGGTAGATTCCTGGAGACCAACACTTATCGGGTTTGTCCCGCCGTCGTCGTTAAATTTACAGTATAGTTAAAAGAAGATTATAAAAGTGAATGTTATTTGATTACCTTAGCTAAGATTCAAAGAATATTTTTACAACAGCACAACACAGAAAGAGGGTAACAAAAGTAATAGCAAGGTAACGATTATACACAGTTGGGAAGGTTATTTACAAAATATTTACAATACACTGAACAGTTTGTTTACATGCTGTAAAAAGTGTCGAATACGTACCTTCTATTTTCGCTCTACTTATCACAACTTAAATTAATCAATGTAAAAACAAAAACAGTTTTCGGGATATCACAAATTAAATGTTATTCAAACAAGCACATTAAAAAGCACCTAATCGTACAACCTATAAAGGAAAGTTGACAGTTGAACGTAACCACAAAACAGATTAAAATACCTTAAAATACCTTACCCTAATACCCTAAAATACCTTAAAATGCATGTTTATTAGTTCAAATGGACATAAAATAATTGACAACGTCCCAAAAAAAATTCCCTTCAATAGTTAAGGTAAATGTAGTTCCGTCCTAGTTCAAGAATACCATCTAGGTAATTATTGGTGGAACGGTAATTTTTAAATTTCCCTAGGTAATTACAATTACCCACATTCAGGAATAGGTGCCCTGGAGACGGAGATTTTCAATGACTTAAAAATATTTTCATGGGTTCAGGTTATTTGTTACCGTGTATTACCAATTGCTATACCAGCTTAAATCACTGGTTGTGGAATTTATGTAATTTTCCCTTCATCTATCCATGTTTTCGTTCGCCTCCCGTATATAGACGGTTCAATGAAATTATCGATTTCACAGTCGCTTTACCGGTAAAAAATGGCGGTTTTTCGAGCAGATCAAAGGAGTGACCTGACTAGTTGTATGTATAGACTATGGTGTAACGTCATTGGATGGGGCTGATCCACTGAAATATTGGGGTGTATAGCATCACATGTATGTGATGGTAAGTATTTTAGGAGGGGATTTTAATGCCTCATAAAACGAAAGGGTAATGGTTGATAAGAAATTTCTCAAATAAAACAATGCGGCATCGCATTACACAAAATCACCAATGATTTGATTCTAATGAATTCGAGGAACATTAATTACTAAATCAAGTAATTGTAACCTTCATACTTCAGTGGCATTAGTGGAGATCCCATTGAAATATAATACGGTTATTAACATTATTATCGTTTCACTCCACTTGAGACCAACTTAAATATAACAAGAGTACTTAATTTACAACAAATCCACCATTATAAACGGACTAGAGTGCTCTACTCGGAAACTCTAATATCTCATTTGTATTGCTCTTAAATACTTCGTATGACGAGAGGAAACTTTTAAATCTAGACGAATTACACGGACGAAGTACCGATTACTGGCATTAAAGTAATGTTGTTTAAATACTTAAATCCTCCAAGAACAATGCACGTACAAAATGTAAATGATGCAACAAAATTACTTCCGTCGGTATAAAAGTGGTATTATATCGTATCAAATTTAATCAAAATCCCCAAAGGAGAAGTTTCAAGTTTAAAGTTCAAATAATGTCGAATCAAAAATTGCGAAGTCAACCCAATGTGCTATTCGAATTGTGAAACTTCTTATACCCTGTCAAAGAATGAGGCGAAGTAATAAACCGATTATTTCGCCGCTAACCAGAGGCGTTCTTAAAGAAATCAACGAATATTAATAAATGCATTAAAATTGTCTATGTAATGTTGAGTTTCCCTAAAACCGGTATAATTGATTTATTAAAAGGTAGGTATTACGACCGCGATTGTTATCATCTCAGGAACGCTTCCCTTTTTACCTGAATTGTTGTTAACTCGTCATTAATATAACATATTACAATATTGGAAATCGGTATTTTTTATAATATTTTACGGTAATGTTTTTTTTCATACTGTTTGTCTAATAAATCCTCGGGATATGGAAGAAACGAAGAGATATGAACATTTCCTACCGATGTACAAAAGTGGGTGCTGTTTAATCGAGGTGCAGATAAATATTAAAGTTCGGATTATGTGATTAACTATTCCAAGAAGGGACAACACGGCTATTATTTTCTCAGTAATTCTAGGTAAGTTAAAGGAACTGATTGCGCTTAATGCTTGCGTTAACATATCAGGTGGTTATGTGTATAAGATCGGCCCATTTATTCCATTTAAAATACCAGTGTAACTAATCGAAGGCAAGCTTTTCTAGAAGGTTGGTCCACCGGTTTAAAGCCTTCGTTGGGTAAAAGGCGACGGCTTATTATTACCCACATTGGAAGCGAGGATGGTTTCGTTGAAGGGGGAGAACTAATTTTTGAATCAACTAAGACAGGAGACTACCATGAAGAAATGACTGCGGACGTGTTTGAAGAATGGTTTGGTCAAATGATCGATCTAATTCCGAATGGTTCCATAATAGTTATGGACAACGCTAGTTACCATTCCCGATTAGAAGAGAAATTACCAAATAGCTCTTGGCGAAAACAACGTATCGCAGAATGGTTATCCTCGAAAAAGATCGAATGTGCCGAAAACCTATTAAAAGTAGAACTCTTGCGTTTAGCCAATTCACGTAAAGGTGATTTTAAAAGGCACGTCGTCGATGAATTAGCCAAGGCGAAAGGAATAACAGTGGTTCGGCTTCCTCCGTACCACTGCGACCTGAATCCCATTGAGCTAATATGGGCACAAATAAAAGGTGACGTGGCGAGAACAAATACAACGTTCAAATTAGCAGATGTCAAAAATTTGGTTAAAGAAGCAATATGTAAAGTTTCCAAGGAAAATTGGCAAAAATGCATAAATCACGTTCTGAAAATAGAAGACCAAATGTTACAGTTGGATAACATTTCGGAGTCGTTGATAGAATCAAGTATTATCAACCCAAATGATGATTCTTCTTCAGATTCCGATGTTTGGGAAGAATTCGACGATGGCAACGACGACTGAGGTTACCAAGGAGAAGGTGACGGCTGGGAAAAACTTTTCATAAACTGGCCCTTCTCAGGGCCGCAAAATTTCATAAATTAATGCACGACCATACATGTACTGAAGTGTTGTCTTTCTTTCCCTCTCTATCTCGTTCAAGCGCGCGCCCACACACAAACACACACACACGCACGCACGCACGCACACACACGCGCACGCACACGTAATTTTTTCAGTTATCGATTATTGCACATTTCGTCATTTTTCCCGACCGTACGCCAGTGAGTGGTTCTTCGCATGTGCCGAGGCGTACAAAATAGCCAATGGTCAGGGAGAAACACTCGTAATATAAAGAGATTACGGAAGGTAGCGTGCAAAACATTAGAGAACTCGACATATTTAGTGGGTGCCACCTTGTATCGGTTTTGCATTTATAATGAGTTTTTATTACTTCGCCTCATTTTTAGACAGACTATAGTAAGTTTTAGTCAGACAGTAAAGTTCGGTAAAAGCCGTTTAGGGACAAGCTGCATGTTCGTTAGGTGTACGTATGAGAATAATGGCGACCCTCTTGAAATATTGCGCTCGAGGTCCCTATCTTAAGCCTCCCGTGGAGTGCGGTCTGATCGTTAAATTGAAACTGGGATAGATGGACGGATGAGAGAGCGCTTCTCGCTTCCCGCTTTTCATATTATTTTCCCGTCTTTTTCTCTAAACGCATCGATCCGTCATTTCGTCCTTACAGGAGCATATCTCGTTATTTGAGTAGAAAAAGTTATGCTCGTGCGGGAAACCGTTTTAAATTCGATCCGCCGCACCTGCAGACCGCTCAATTCAAAGTCGCTCGAGGTGTAATCGATTACTGTGACTGTGATCTTATTACTTCGGTGAGCTCGATGATAAACTTTGTTTAGTACTTTATCCTATATACCTACGGTACAATCCATCATGAAATGGTAATTGCCAATTGCGCAAAGTAAAGAGGCAATTCATTTTTTTGGGGGAACGTATTTTACAGCAATAACGGTAATTTTGCCAAAAATTAATATGCATTCTCTGTTAATAAGCAGTACTTAAGTGCCTCTTAAAACTAAAAGTTTGTTGCCATAAACTAACACAATTCACAGTTAAAATGGAATCATTGAGCTTTGGCGTAAAACAGTGCAAATACAACCATTTGTAAACACGGTCAAAGACGTCAAGACGATGTCAGAAAATATGACGTACTGACAACACGTATTATTATAAAGGTTTGAAAGAGATTGTGCTACTACACTCATACATTACACTTAAAATTTTATATCACGTACTTGTAAAATTAAGTGCCTTAAATTTATAGTCAAACAAAAGTCTCTAGTCTCTATTCTAATAGGACACAACCTTTGCAACAACTAAAACAAACTATTAATGGTATCAAACTATTCCGAAAAAAGATATCAAGAAACAAATCCTAATCAAATATTTGGGTTCTATTAGACCAAATTAATTTTAAATTAATTTTTATTGAGCAACGGGGCCAGATGTGTGGCTGTGGCTTTCAGTTGATGCAATGTGAATCCGTGTTCCAACATGTCAATCTGTGGGGATAGTCCATACATACAACTAGTCGGGTCACTCCTTTGATCTCCTCGAAAAAGGATCCGAAACCGGAATGTACAGGGGTAAAGCGACGGTGAAATCGATAATTTCATTAAACCGTCTACATACGGGAGGCGAACGAATTTTAAACATATTCGAAGATTCAGACTAGTTGAAATTTTGTCGGCGCAAGATTATTTACAAACGTATAAGGCCGAAGTACATCATAAACAATTGTTATCAGGAATTTATCAGTACATCTTGAAGTAATTGCCGTTTGCTAATTGTTAAGGATAAGGATTGAAATCAGTTGTAGGACTTGAAAAAGGTTCGCGTAGTAGGTACTAAACACCCTAAATAGACAAAGTACTTAGAGATACATATATTTCATTGCTAAGATAACACATAATAGCAACCAACATATAAGCAATACATAATGACCGTATCAGGTATCAATATAATGAAGTACAAGTTTATTGTGTATTTGCAAGTACTTACTCCAGTTTTTACATTTTTTTTTAATATATTTAATTTAGAGTTTTCCTTATTATTTGCTTGATGTTTTATTTCTCTACCCGCAAACTTTTATATATAGTAGATTCTTACTCTTGTGTATAGAGAAATAAAATAAATATTAGGGAAATTGGGACATGGGTGTGAAAATTTAACATTTTTAAATAGATTTAGCAATGCCATCCCTACGCCCTCATGTATACAGAGGTCGTTGAATTTGGATGTAAAAATTTCCTCTAATGCTACTAAATAATTAATAGAATCAATTGAAGGGACGTTTAAACCTCCAAATATCCCACCATGACTGCCTTTATATTTCTTTAGCTCGCAAAATTTGGTATTTCTATCGGATTTTTTATTGTTTGCTGTAATTGACACAAATGTCACATGAGTGTTTTAAAATACACTTACGTAAAAGGTATCCACCGACATATACAAGTGCCTTACAAACCATCTACAGTTTGTAAATTTCGATAGTCTAAAGTTTCAATGGCTAAAACTGATTTTTGTTTTATGGATGACCATTGGTGTGCTGCAAAAAAATACTTTTTTCCATTAAATTTGGCGTTAGTCGTTGACAAAATGACCACAAGCTTCTCTTGCTCAGCCAGTAATCCGTCCTGGTGAGGGGGTTGAGATGACAAGAGGGGATGGTTTTCGGCAATTCGGAGAGTGACTACACATATAATAACTGTATACACCATGCTATGGGGACCTCTCCTTGTTTTACATTAGTCCCATTATAACACTTCCAATGCACACCCCGAACTTATTTTATAACACCGCCCCTCTTCCGGACACGTCGCCATCACAACATCGAGTCATCATTTACCGTCAGCAGACCAATAATGATCTAACAAGCGTCCGTGGCTTTACGGAATTGAGATAAGCCCGGAGTTGCATAATTAACAAAACATGGACAGGAGGTTCGAGAAAATCCGCACTCCTGCAGGACAGATAACGGAAAAACGGGCGAGGGGAACACCATCTGACCGGCATTAGCATCAGTCACTGAATTCGACGAGGGTTGATCTGAGGTAATGCCGTTTTATGATGTCGCAGGGGAGTGGTGATGGTGAGTGGGTGGACAGGTTTCGGGAGGAAGGGTTTACGTGTGTAGTCCTTAAGGAACGTGCCCGAAAATTATTTGTTTCTATAGAGTGTCTGAAGTATGAACAGGTCCGCGACCTCAAACTGTACAAATGTAATATTTCTCTAAAAAGTTGATTAATTATTATACCGACAACAATTTTTCCCCGCATTAAGTTAAACTTGGTTAATTTGTTTATGCAAAATTAGCTCAAAACCGTCTAAAAGTAACGTTTTTTAAAATTAGTGTATTTAATAGAAAAACAACTTTGTTGCATGCTTTCACAATGGCGATCCAAATGAGAGTTTGTAAAACTCAATTGGTTAACTTTTTGCCGCCGAATTATTGTTAATTGTTTATCCCACGACCAAAAAGTCACTGTTTATTGTTTAGAGAAAGAGTGTATGTTTTTCATAAACATTTGGACCTACAGCGTTGCTCGTAGATTGCACACGATTTTCGTTCGATTTCGGAATCTAAAGCTGGCTTCAAAACAAAGATCAAAAAAAGAAAAAAGTTACTCTACGATACATAGGAACCGAGATAGAATTTTTTTTCAAAAATTCGCAGACGCTTTTGTTATAACCAATAGGAAACAGATCCAACGGCATTAGATGGACAAATACTTATATTTTAGGGCTGTTTTACAACAATTAATGACAATTCCACAAGTAAAATTTTGAAAGGTTGTAAGATCTTCAATCACCAGAACGTCAAAGGGCAGACAAGCAATACAATTCTGATAAGTTTTTGTTATTGTACCCTATTTTGAAATTGAGATAAAGTGGGGATATCACTTTCACAATTACTTTTCAACAATCACCAATTCTGGACTCCCGATTTGTAAAACTTCATAAAATTCCCATTTCCTTTTAGAGTTCAAGAATATGAAGACCGGAAACACCGTCCCTTACGGCAATCAACCCGAATTAAAGCCTGAACTGCCACTTCGCCCCTCCTTAAAACCTCCCTTAAAACGACGAAGCGTCTCTCAAAAAATGCACGCTCGTAAATCCCCGTCCCGGAATTATCCCGGAAACATTCCAGGTACTTCTCGCCATTCCTCCCCCCCCATTCCCGTCACCTCGTGAACTAAGTAAACGCCTAATAAGATTAATTGCAATGATTGCGACAGCCGTGGAAATGACCTCGTAAAATGAGGAGAGTTGCACTCGAGAGCCGGATTAAAATCGAATATTTTAAAGGTGGCGAAACGTGGCAGACGTGATAACTAAGTAATGGAGAAGGAGTGAGATGCAAGAAGTGTTAAAACAGAGATCTCCAGGCGGAACTTAAGGATTTGTTTGTAAAATGGAAAAATAGGAGTTTAAGGAGTCGACGACGGCACTTAACGATTTTGATATATTTAGATCTACTCGACTTAAAAATTCGTCACTTGAGTTGTTGGAGTTTTACACACTGAATGAATAATGAAAACACGTTCTTTGTCTATGCTTATGTGAGTCATTCGACGATATATAAGAGAGATGGAGAAAGAGATCAATTCTCAGAGTATTAATTCAATTAATTACCAATATCATTATAGATATAGTTATTATGTACATGTATTTCACGCGATTAATATTTTTATTTCCCTAATGACTGGTAAACAACCCAATAACTATTGTAATCACATAATATTTAATTCATTCTTGATAAAAAAAAAATATCTTGAAAAATTACATCTGACATCTCACAGATTAATCAATTTTTATGTATCTTCTTGTAAACTTTTAAATTTATCTTAATATTGTAACGAACGCCCCGTATAGGTTGCTATTTATGTAAAAACAATAGTAGTTGTTTATATGATTGGAAAAATGTTAATATTGACATAAGAATAGAGTAAAACCTCTTTGTATGTAAAAGTGTTACAATATATCACATATAATGGTGTTTTGTTCCTGAAATTTTCGTAATTTCAATGTACTGTTGAAGGAGGAAACCATTTCCGAAATTATCTCTACCTACTTAAGGGTAAAGAGCCCTCAATTTCCGATCACTGGACTGCACGCCCATATGAGTGTCTCAGTCTCTATCTATCTACATTTTAGCAGTCAGACGATACTAAACGCCAAACAAAGTTGCGCTCACGTCATCACCATTTTGTTATAGATCGATTTATAGTGTTGCCAGATTTTCGACAACGTATCTGTATCGTATTGTATGTAAATTATATAGACATTAAACACTTTTTTTAGAATAAAAAAAAAATGTGTCATCAAATAATCAATTGTAAATATATGTCTAAAAAAGGTTTTTTAGTAACATGATGTATGCGTATTAGCTTGGTTCATTGAATTTAAATAATCGGCCATCTAAAATTTTCTGAAAAATATTAATCAACAAGTAAGTAATGGCAACGTGTAAACATAGGTACGGTGCTACGTTGTCGGATTTAATCGAACCTTATATCGACCGTGAGAAGGTCTTTTAAGGTTATGTTTACGTTTTGTGATTACATTTTCACGCTTTGTTTACACTTGTTGTGAAACGATTTTTGCCATCAGATATTCTAATAAGCACCATAAAGTGCGAATTCAAACTGTTTTCTTTTTCAAAACAAAAATAAATAGTCTACAAGCGAAGCAAACAATTACTCCTGATATATGGAGAAATTGCACTAGACATACCGAGGAATAAATTTTTAAATAGTATGAGAGGGAGAGAATATTTGATCGCCAAGAAGTCAGTCCTTTGATAATAAATATTGGTAGTGATGATGATGATGATGATGATGATGATGATGATGATGATGATGTTGATGATGATGAAGATTATGATCGTGATGATGACAGCGATGATATGTACGAAAAATGAAAATTTCTGTTTCCATAAGTTTACTACATATTCGCTATTTGAATTATGACTAATATGATTCAGATGAAGAATCATTTATTAATTTTTACATTGTAGCTTTTAAAATGTTTTACCATGGTTTAGTTCTATAAATTTAATACCAAGTTTTTCGTTGTTTTATAAATTATTTTTATAATAAAGTGATATTGCATTTAAAAACTAGTACAACACATTTTTAATTACTGTTACTTATGCAACCAGCAATTCAATAATTGTATAAGTGCGGCGAAAAATTCGAGATTGCCGAAAATCTGGCAACACTCTAAATAGACGTGTGATAAAATGCTGATGACGTGAGCGCAACTTTGTTTGGCGTTTAGTATATATACAATTATACTGAAATAACTCTACCACGGTTAGCACATTGGAAAAGGTCGTTACCATGTGGGACCATTGGTGTCGATATTACGTGTTTTGGCCCCTTCAGAAAAAGTTTCGATTTTTTGGTTAGGCATCACCCTTTCAATTCGATTAGTGGGACTCGATCTAGTCTTCGATTATCTATTTGAAGTAGCCGCTGGTACCTAGGGGAGAAGTTGTGAATTCGAAAAGAATATATACCAAATCTCGGAGTTTATTTAAGGAGTTTTATTTATTTATATGCTTTATTTCGGTGAAATAAATTCGAATTCAACTAAAGGTATTTCGGAGAGAACGATAAAGAGCACAACTTTGTTTTTCCAGTTTTTTTTCGAAGTACTTATTTTTCTTATTTTACGGTCGGACAAATATATTAATTAATACAATGAAAGGTACAATTAATATACAACATTTAATTCAATTCGATCATGTACAAGTCATGCAAATATTTTACAACCCAAGCGAATTAGAATTCGCTGGATGAGAAAATAGAATGTGTACCCAGATGTAAGGATAAAACATCTGGAAAGTATTTGTGTAACGGCTAGCTGGTTCGATTTCTCAGCATTTCACTTCCATCATTTTTAGGTATATCTTTCCTAAAAATCCTAGTCAGAACAGAATCCAAAAAATGTTATGATCATAGAGCGGGCGTTCCGCAATTGTAAGATGTGACATCTTGTGCGGTTATTCGCAAGGAACTTTAGTGAATTTTTTTATGAGGTGTATCGGGTCTTTCCATTCGTGATATAAAATATACCGCATATTAGGAAGCTGCTTATCTAACTCGTTTGTACTGATGGTTTGGCCGAGTTGTTCTGTTCCGAACATAAAGCACGTGTGAATATCTTTTGAGATAAGGTTTTAAACTAATTTTACATTGCATTGGCCTGTGTAATTGTAATGTAAATTAATAGTGTAAGTGTAATGTAAATGTAAAGTGTAATGTAAATTTTGGCTGGTAAGGGGCATGGCACAAGAAACTGTAATGGCCTAACACAGATGGCATTTCCAAAATTTGCAAAATGGTAAGGAAAACCATAATTTGACTGTTCTATAACAGGAATCAGACTGATTGTCCTGTACACGCCAGAAATGTGTCATAAATTTTTGTTATTGAAATGTGTTGAGAACCGATAAGTTTTTATGTTTTTAGTAGTGTATGCTATAAAATAACGTTATATTTTGGAAGAATAAAAATAACAAGATTCCGTTCCACAATCTGTTTATTGGTGAATGGCGTCAATCAGCTTTGATCCTTCAGCTTTAAAATTTAAACCTATTCGAGTACATCTTATGTCAAAGATCTGTAAGATTCTTATATATTCTCAAATTACGTATACGTTCATTTTATTTCTGCAATCAGTCTGATTCTGGCATACGTTTACATTACTGGTTTTAATTCATATCATCCTATTTTACGAACATCCCTTGTGTTAATTTTAATGTTTGTCATATTTCTACATTGTCGTCTCCCATTTTTTTCACAATTCTTTCCCATTTATTGTGTATTAGCCCAAAAGCGACTACAATGGAATCGACAGAAAATTTCATTCGACTGTCGAAATACCTTTATATTGATATGTATGGATGATACATGAATTCATTCCACTCTTAGATTGGGTTAAAAGCAATGACGTAACATAACTTTTCCTGAAAAAATGTAATATTCTTTCAATTGTAGAAAGAATGTAAGTTTAGGGGAAACATTATTCTCCTACATTTTTCCTTTATTGGCGTTCACTATAGATCGACTCCGGCACAATGTTTTTGACATTTCTACCAAATAACCTGTTTTGCTTTGTCTCTTTTGGTTAATGGGAACGGACTTTTACTGTGCCCTCTGTAGCTTGGCTAATCCACTGACATCTGTGGCCGTTTTTTCGCTTCGGCCCCCAAGAAAATTTCTCCTAGTCTCACAGCTTTCTTAATTTACTGCCGCCTTGTTTCCTCTGTGTGTATGTATGATACCCAAAGACCGCTGGGCAGCACTTCGTGAGCATCGCAATCTCATGTTCTAAGTTTACTTATCATCTCTTATCATTTCAATCAGTTTCATAAATTCCCTGCAAAAATTAAACTTCTTCGACTGGAAATGTCTACTGAAAATTTCCGTTTCTTGAAGATTAATTTTTGCAAGGAACTTATGAAACTGATTGAAATTAATATGAACAGTATAAATACCGTCATAAATCAAATTTTCCGCTATTGATACTTTGGTACATGGCTTCGTTACGAGATGGCGCTGACCTGTAACCAGAATGATAACAGAGAGTTGACTCTCTATAACCTGACCTGATCTAAGTTAGAGATTTGTTTCAATAAATTTTTGACAATTCGAAACTTTTTTAGGTTAAACACGAGAGAACTATAAACTAATTACCCAAAATCACAGAACACAACAAATTCATATGGTTAAGCCACTTCTCTCTTGGTAGAGAGACACAAACGTGTCACTGTTAGCTCCAAGCTTCCAACGCCAAAAATGATTAAGCCAGTTCAGCCTAAAACACCCTCCTAGTGCAGGAATATTTGAGCAAATCATTCCTTGACAAATTAATTTGTGGGTATTATTTTGGGGTTTACAAAATCATCCAAGTTGTCGCCGCAGGATTTTTTTTGTGAAAGCTTTCAATTTATAGTCATCGTAATTTGGGAGGACTTCGATTAATATCGGAGATGACTTTCAGAATATCAGCCCTAACGTGCTGCCCAATGTCACGGCTAGTGTTTATAATGGTTTAGGAGGTTATTGTTTGGCACAGCACGGGGATTGTTTATTATTTTGGGTAAGTATTGAGAGGGAGGGCACTATTTAGCTATAATATATTTTTAAAAGTAAAAGAACGTCTTATCATTTCGTTGATGCATGCATGCCAATTTGAATTTTTAATACCACCATGTAACAATATAATAATATCAGCAGTAAGTTACGAATTTACATATACAATATTTCAGTCTATTGATTCCTCCTTAATTTGCGATGAATATATTAAAAATAAACTAGATCGATTAAATTACAAGTCAAACGTTGTAGGAATTTCATATTTTAACCTTTTAATTCCTAGACATTTGTTGTCAGTTCCAGCTTCACATCCTTAGTAACGAAAAAATAACTTTTAATTTGTAGACTTCAGGGAATCGACGATATAATTCAGTAACACGTACTAGGTTTTTCATCCAAATTACAATCATTAATTAATATATTGTAGCGAATGCCCCGTATAGGTTGCTGTAGTTATGTAAAAACAAGTAGTTGTTTATGTGATTGTAAAATGTTAATATTGACATTAGGGTAGTAAAATCTCTTTGTGTATGTAAAAGTGCTACAATATAATCGATTTAAAACAGTACTGGACAACTACCCGTTACTCAAAATTAAATTCCCTCATAAGTACCCTATTCAGCATTAAAATTATCCTGCATTTTTACCCACACCTGGACTAATCCGGCGACGATCGATCCACCCTCGTATTTAGCATAAATTTTCCGAAGAATTTCCAATCCGTGAAGTCTTCGGGGAATTCCGGATATTCCTCTCGGCGATGCCAAACGAGGATAAATGAAATGCAAACAAATATTCGAAAGGGGGATGTTTCGTTAGGAATTCCATTTATATATATATATTATATAAATTAGGACGTATTGAGGCGACGGTTCACGATTCGCGTTTTGTACGGTGTGTACATAACGATGATGTTTGTCAAACGGTCGAAATGAGCGGGAATGCGACGAATGCGGGTATTAGAACTGATATTAATTAGCCGAGCTGGTATCCTTGCCAAGTTATTATGGTTATTTCCACTACTGCGTATTTCCGCAAAGGGATTGGAAATATTGGAACGGTAAATAGCGAAATTATGTCGATCTGTTAAATGTAAAAGCATTTTTAAGATGATGCATAATACAAACTCCTTAAATTTAGGGAAAGGTCTCAAAACACTTTATCAAAATTTGATGAAACGATCGAGTTTATTTCAAAGGCTTTTAAACGCAAGGGCTTCTTAGCAGACTGAATATTATTATGAAAATGTTAAACGTCTTTCAAGGTAAATGTGCTTCTTTGTCTAACCAAATTTCGAAACAATTGAATTAACAAGCAAATACACTTGATATAGCGAAATATGAAACGATTTATATAAATGTTGTTAAGGGCGTTCGATATGTGGTATAAATAACTGAATTCCGCTAGGTGTCGCGAGTAACAGAGATGTTGCACATCGAATAATTTCCACACAATCTATAACTTCCGACTCATAAGTCAACTCATAAGTGTTTTGATGTTTTATTTTAGGCAGATATTGGTGATACAAATAAGTGTCCGCCGTTTTTTAAAAAAAGTTATCAATTGATTATAAAAAAAAATGTACGTTAAATTTTATTCAAAATATTGTCCGTCATTAGCTACTACTTTTGCCATCTTTCTGGCAGCATTTGGATGCCACGTCGAAGAAACTTTTCATCTTTTGAGACTACCCATGAATCGACCCAATTTTTGGCTTCTTCGTAAGAAGTGAAGTGTTGCTTTTCCAGGCCGTGAATAGGTGGCAGTCCGAAGGTGAATACGGCGGGTGGGGTAAAACAACCCACTGTAAACCTTTCAAAGTATCGTTGACGACTTTTGCAACATGTGGTCTTGCTGAACAATCACTTTGTCATGTCTTTTGCCATATTCGAGGCGTTTAAGCTTCAATTCTCTGCTCAATCGCAACAGTTGCTGTCGATAACGTTCTCCAGTGATACTTTCCTTAGGCTGAAGTAGTTCGTAGTAGATTACTCCGAGCTGATCCCACCAAATGCACGACATTAACTTCTTGCCATAAACATTCGGTTTCGCCGTTGAAGTTGGTACATGGCCGGGTTTACTCCACGATTTCCTACGCTTTGGGTCGTCGTAGTGGATCCACTTTTCATCCCCCGTCACTATTCGATGCAACAAACTCTTTCGACATTGTCTTTGGAGAAAATGTTCACACGTGAAAAGACGGCGCTCGACGTCTCTGAGTTTCACTTCATGTGGAACCAAAGTTCCCTGTTTTTGTACCACACCAATGGTCTTGAGAGTGTGAAATCGCTTGCTGAGTCACACTCAAACTTTCTGCGAGCTGCTCTTCAGTTTGGCATGAGTCTTGGTCCAATAACGCCTCTAACTCAGCGTCTTCTAACTTGACTGGCCTTCCTTCGTGTTCTTTATCTTCCACGTCAAACTTGCCGTTTTTAAACTTTTGAAACCATTCACGACAACTTCTTTCACTCAAGCAGCATCACCGTAAACTTCTACAAGAGAACGATGCACCTCAGCAGCAGATTTCTCTAAATGAAATAAATAAATCAAAACTCCCCGCAAGTGACGCTTATTTGGTACAAAACTCGACATTTTCGAACAAAAAAAATGTATACTACCAGTACAAAGATAATAGTATTTTAAGGTTATGTTGTTGCCAGGTTTTTAAACTTTCTATATGGCATCTTACATCAGATGATTTCAAAGTAATCTTGTCAGTGGAGTCATATCTTGAAAACGGCGGAAACTTATTTGTATACCCTATATATCCTTGGAATCTCCGTATCCATCCATCCAATCACCCATAATCCTTGATAATGGGTTTTAAGTGAAATTACGGTGATTAATATATTATTATGAAACGACTTTAGCCGATCGTCTTCCTTTACTTAAGTAGCATAATTTAAATAGGTGTAGACCACACTTTACAACTACGACGGTGCCAAGCAACACCACCAAGTCAGTTGTGTTGTGATATTTCTATTAGTACAATTGTTATATATTTTAATGACTGTCGTGTTGTTCAATTTATGCTCTACAATGGCAACAACGTCGACGTCTACTGTGAGAAAATTTGTAAGTAAAACTCTTTTCATACCAGAAAAGACCATTATAATGAATGTGCATGATGCGTTGGTTTATAATGCTCCAAACAGTGCTGTTCAACATTTTTAACGATAACAGGAGTTGAGGAAGCAACTATTTACTAAAAGAAAAATCTCAAGGAAGGAGTGTCAAGCTAAAAAAAACACGTTGGAAGAAAACCAATAGAAATCGATGATTTTGTTAAAACAGCCGCCCTGAAGGGTCATCTATATGGAATAACTAGATTTTTCTGATGGTTATTGAAGCCACATCGTAGAAAGATATGAAGACGTTCTCGCCTACTTGGTGGTAATAATGAAATAGATAAATGGGCACCTGTAAAATGGTTAAGAAGAGTATTTATTTAAGCAACTGTAATATGTAAAGAAATCAAAGATAAAAAAGCGATTCATCAGCCATGGTGTCGCCTACAATTTGGTAAGGAGGAACAGAAAGACAAGAGGTAGCAAAATGGATACACGAAGGAAATGAGCCTTATAGCCTTATTCAGCCTCATATTTAAACGCAGAAAAGAATGAAGAAAAAAAGTGCGATAAACTTTGCAGTCAGTAAAACACATCAAATTATCAACGCAGCAACGAAAAAAGCAATTTAAGAAGAAAAAATATTTCCACTACACGACCCTAATGTACCCCGTTTAATATTCCACTAATTAAAATACATCCATGCCCAGGTGTATGCGTAGGTAGCTGTATATATATTCTTAGCTTATTAATTGATGTTGCAGAGCATCAGAACACCGGCGGCGTAGCAGAGGGGAAATCCATAAATTCCCCGCCGCCACCGGTAGCGCAATATGAAATTTAATTAACTTACGGTAGCGAAAAATCTCAAACAACCCAGGCGCAGCGAGCAATAATTAAAGGCGTTGTTAATATCGTGAATGAACGCTGTAAACCCGTATGTATACTCACAGGGCAGAGGTGTATTGTTATCTAGGATGCTGTTTTCTCTTTTGTATGCTTTGAATGCTAGTTATCCTCGAGGAGTGTGTATTCCACTAATATTCTGTAATTTATTGATTACCGGGACATATACAGCTTAGGAGATGAGTGAAATTGCTGCCACTCATTCAGAGAGGAAGTATAGGTAATAAAGGATCAGCCAGATATTTTCAGCACAAGTAACCTGTAAGAAAATAGTAAATCGATGTAAAATTTCCCGAGGAATTCATTCCCACCGTCAAAATTGAGATCAGACGCTTCCATGAGCCAGAATTTTGGAAAAACTGTTTTTTTTTTTAACCGGAATATCTGAAAAATCTCACTTTTTAAAAATTTTTGGTAGCCGGCAAAATCTTCCTTTTTTCGTATACTTTAAGGTCAAAACAAATTATCAGTGTGTATTTTGGTATTAAGTAATAAAACACGCAAAAAACTGTTTTTTCGCGAAAAAGTGAAATATTCCCGAGTTCGGCCCTGTGAAAACGCATGCACACAATGAATTTAACATTTTTCACGTTCCAGCTTTGTACCTTAATGTTGAAGGAATATTTTCAGACTCATTTTCGCCTTTTGTTCAAATTTTGGAGGAAAAAAACGGCTCCAAGTCATCGATTGACGTATTATTGCTAGAAATTAATTTTCCCACTTTTCTCCAGGAATCCGGAGCTCTAGAAAATATACAAATCATCTGGAAAGTAAGTAGAGAATAAATTGCGAAAAACACGAAATATGTTAAATAAATTCATACTTTGTTCATAAATTTACTGTCACAAAAATTTTATGTCTCTAGCTGTTCAATAGACAATGTTCAATGTGATTGGAAATCACAGATATTTACCATTTAACAGCTGAATCACACTGAGTATCGTGAACCCTATTGGATTACTGGTACTTAATTCGATCGAAAAAATTCCGATTTCAATTGATGACTTGGAGCCGTTTTTTTCCTTCAAAATTGGAAAAAAGGCGAAAATGAGACTGATAGGCCTAGGGATGGACTGAAAATATTCCTTAAACAATAAGGTACAAAGCTGGAACGTGAAAAATGTTAAATTGAATGTGTGCATGCGTTTTCACAGTGCCGGACCCGGGAATATTTCAATTTTTCGCGAAGAAATCAGTTTTTTGCGTGTTTTATTACTTAAAACCAAAATATACACTGACATTTTGTTTTGACCTTAAAGTATATGAAAAAAGGAAGATTTTGCCGGCTACCAAAAAATTTTAAAAAAATGAGGTTTTTCAGACATTCCAGTTTAAAAATAAACGGTTTTTCCAAAATTCTGGCTCATGGAAGCCAGATCGTCTGATTTCAATTCTAACGGTGGGAATGGATTCCTCTGGAAATTTTACATCGATTTAATATTTTCAAAATTTTTTTAGCTCCAATCCTTTCTTTGGCAGGCTAAAAACAAAAATTTCTCATCGACCGCGAAAAAATACAAAAAACAAAAAATTTTACTGGCGCAAAATGGGTGGCTGAAAATTTGGGATCCGATATATTTTGGCATCCCATTATAACCCAATACTTCCGAGGGCGGTTTGAAAACCACCCCATTCACTTGCTGATCAGTTGACGTGGAATCTCCCATGTAAGGAACAAAATGTTTGTAAAATAATTCCACATCAATCTAACCCAAATAGTGATATTTGAACGTGACAATGTTTTAACGCTTTAACTTTTTTTTTTAGTAAGATACGATTAAAAACAACCAAAGCGTACAAAAAAATCAATCCCTAGGTAAAAAATTAACTTTGAAATCTTCTAAATTATTACTTTATTTTTATATCTAAGGATTACCCTTTGTTCATTTTCTCGAAAATTACTAAATCAAATTTAAAAAAACCAAAAACCCAAACCGTTGAATTTAGAATTGAATAAGTTTTAAAATAAGGTATCAATTGACCCCCTTTCCTACTTAAATTTTAGGGGTGGAACTCACCCTGACTGAAGGATTGAAGCGACAGGGTTGAAAATATGAGCAAAACGGTTCCCCCTCGAAATAAAATTAGACTTATCTACAATTTTTATATTTGTCGTTAGTTCTGAATTTAAATTTGATTGAAAGTTTTTTAATTGTCACCCGGTATATTACAAGTCGCCCATTCATATATACACGTATATTTATATACACTAGATTTAATATTGATAAGTGGGCCATTAATAAATTAACAAAAGGATTTTGACATATTGGCCTTTACTGTATGAAGGGAAGATATTTTCTGAATATAATGTAATAAAAAACGTTTAATTTTATCAACTGGCCTTAGAGGGTTTTCCTCTTTTTTCAAATTTTGTAAAGAAGTTATCGTTTTTATTGGTCATTGAAATACCTTCAAAACGGAAATGTTTACAAATAGAAATTCAAAAGATTTTATATAAAAAATAAGTACATAAAAAAAGTTGCGTTTATTACTTGAAGACAAGCAAATTGCAGACGAGTTTTCTTGCACGGAATTAAAAGAAAACGTGTCACAAAATTAATACCAGGTAACTTAGTTTTGTCATCCCTTACAACCTTAAAACTTTTGAAAAACGCCAGCTCACACATTTACTATAGAACAGATGTGTTATGATGTGCAATTAATGCTGGTATATTAAAAAATAAATGCTCGCTTATGTTCCTTGGATAGGTGTGTAGATAAAAATCTCATCTATTCAAGCAAACTACTGTACATCAATACCGACCAACTGAACTATTTGAGCCTGTAGACACTTCTTCTTGTAAGCCCTGACTACACGTCCACACATTCTAATATCCAAACTTTGTATAACAGTTCAGTACATTCACACTGGATAACAGTTCAGTACATACCTCCTTATCCAATTAATGACCATAATTTCATTTTGTAATTCGTTTTGGACAAAACAATGATATCTCATGTTTATCTGACCTTTCGAAAGATCCTTTGAGAAATATGTTTACTTTCCATTATAATTCTGATCTGTAGTAAAGTGCTGATCTGTTTAATTAACTGTTAAAGTTTTGAATGAGTATTATTGCTTTGCATATTTGACTTTAATGTTTTCTAAGATACTAATACTTGTCTGGTTTTTGATAACTTTTTGACACCTAAAAAAAGAGTTACTAGGATTATTCCAGTATAAGAAACTTTCTAGGATTCTCCTGCACTTCTACATTTAACCTGAAAACTCTGTTAGGCACGTTAATGTTCCATGAAACGTCTGAAGACCTTTCCAAGATCCTTGCATCACTTCATTAACGTAAAGTTCGTTAATTAGGGAACCAAAACAAAAATTTCTCTTAAGATGTTTACAAGTTTGGAAATATTCTTGAACTTTTAGATCTATCACGGAAACTGTCTTAGGTAAATTGGAGTTGTTTAAAAAATGCAGGTACCAAGTTCAAGTCATTGGTTAGTTGATAGTTTTAGAAGACCAAAATAACAGTTTGTAGGACTTTTCTACGCTTGGAAACCTAATAAGTGTCTCCTGGAGTGTTGCATTTAACCTGAATACTTTCTTCGGCAAGTTCTATGGAAGTTCCAAAGATTTTTCCCAAAACACTTTCATCACTTCGTTAACTTATAGTTTGTTAATATAAGAACCAAAATAAAAGGATATCTTTAAAGATGTTTACAAGTTTGGGAACATTTTTCTATTAAGTCTTTTATGGAAACTGTCTCACGCAGACGCAGAAAACTGCATAATATTTTCCCAAGAGATTAGTAAGCCCTCGGTTTGTTAATAATTTCGAGAAAACTGAAACAAAATTTCTTGGCATTTTTGGAGCCTGGAAGACTACAATTCTCCTGGAATTTTGTATTTAACGTAGAAACTCTCTTAGGTCGTTTAAAGTTCACTGAAAGCACCAAAAAATCCTTCCAAGGCACTTCCATCATACCGCAGACAGCTAGTTCTTTAGTTAGGGAACCAAAATAAAAGTATCTCTCAAAATACTTGTTAGCTTGGAATTATTTTTGAACTACTAAGTGTTTCTTGGAGACTGTTTTGCGAAGACTGGAATGCTGTGAAGACTGCAGAAGATTTTGCCATGCCCTTGGTTTGTTGATGCTGGTAGATGTTCAGTTTTAGAAGCAAAAGCCACCAAAAACCTTATGGGAGCTAACTTTCAAGGAAGTCGTTAGTTGCAAGTTTTTCCTGATGTTTCAAAGGAGTGTTGATTTTACATTTTATTAGAATCAGTCAAGAACATGACAATGGAAACAAGTAACAATATTGGGGGTTTGATCTGAGTGTTTTGTTAAAACACGCCCCAAAATTTTAAAAGGAGCAAAGATATGACAATTTTATATAAGTAATAGTTCAATCGATTTGTGAATTTACTAGGTATTTCATTAAATTTTATTCATTTATACAAAGCTATATCAAAAAGTTAGAGCTTCGAAGTTCTTGTATCCACTTAGGAATAGCCCAAATGCAGCTGGCGCTTTTTAATTGAGAAAGAATCATATGCTCCAAAATTTTCAGAGATTAAAATTTCTTCAAGAGATTCGTTAGATTCACGTTTTCACTTGTGTCGTCCAGTATGAGTGTAAGTACTTGTTATGTGGGAGGAAAGAAATTGTGACATAAGTATTCACTCGCGCCATGGTTAATTGTAAAAGATGAACATGATGTAGGATTTCTAGAATTTTAAAAAGCTATGCAAATAATTAAGATATAAATGACATAATATAACAGTAACTTCACTAAAGATTTTATTTGTCCCAAATGTAACATTAATTTCTTGTATTTGTAAAGACCTAAAATATATGGTCCATAGGTCAAAGACATGCCACATATGAACACCTAAGATAGAGAGGGGACGGCACCTATGTAACCGTTCAATAATATTCCCGACTTTTTTTTTGTAACCTATTTATTTGTTACAATTTTTGTGACGTTTTTTCTCTTGAAACGTCCTGACGTTTTTCCCCCTTTTCGACAACTTCCTCAGCGATTATCAAAGAAAGCGCTCGTTAGCCACCCCCGGGAAAATGTTTACCATCCCGGAATCGGACGGGAGAACGATCAGCCTTCCTCTTTTCCCCCCGACTCGTCCTCGCATAATTCATCCGAGGAAAACCATTATTTTCGTATCCGTCAGTGCTCTCGATTTCTGATAATTGCGGCCGCTGCGTCGATGCTGGTGCTGCGCCTTTTTTCCCTCATTTCAATCTCTTCTTCTGTTAATTAAAAATCCAATTATCGCATCTAACCGACCGCGCGATCGTCGACTTAACCGCCGCGGTACCGATCGATGCGGATCGTACATTTCTGTTTTATAATCGGGGTTCGCTTTATCAGGGATGATGAGCGATGATGAATACGGCGACGGCCAGAAGGACGAGAGATTAATGTTTCACGACGAAACGCGCGAAAGGTGATGGTCCCAAATGAAGATTTATCTTCCGAGGCTATAATAAAAATGAAGACTCCACCGGTGATATCGTTAAATGACAGAAAGGACGTCGACGGGGATTTAAGTGGAGTGATACCCCCATTTTTCTCTCACTAATCTACAAGATAATTAACAAATAAGGTTAAGAATCTATTGATGAAATGTAAATTGGCTGTGCCAAATGCCAGGATACCACTATCCGTCTCGAATGTATTGGCATAGTCTATAGATACAAATAGTCAGTTCACTCCTTTGATCTCCTCGAAAAACCGGCATTTTTTGATACCTATCATAAATCGTTTTATAGTCCCCATAAAGGACCCGAAACTGCAATGTACAGGGATAAAGCGACTGTGAAATCGATAATTTCATTAAACCGTCTACATACGGGAGGCGAACGAATTTTAAACATATTAGAAGATTCAGACTAGTTGAAATTTTGTCGGCGCAAGATTATTTACAAACGTATAAGGCCGAAATACACCATAAACAATTGTTATCAGGAATTTATCAGTACATCTTGAAGTAATTGCCGTTTGCTAATTGTTAAGGATAAGGATTGAAATCAGTTGTAGGACTTGAAAAAGGTTCGCGTAGTAGGTACTAAACACCCTAAATAGACAAAGTACTTAGAGATACATATATTTCATTGCTAAGATAACACATAATAGCAACCAACATATAAGCAATACATAATGACCGTATCAGGTATCAATATAATGAAGTACAAGTTTATTGTGTATTTGCAAGTACTTACTCCAGTTTTTACATGTATTTTAATATATTTAATTTAGAGTTTTCCTTATTATTTGCTTGATGTTTTATTTCTCTACCGCAAACTTTTATGTATAGTAGATTCTTACTCTTGTGTATAGAAAAATAAAATAAATATGTGGGAAATTGGGACATAGGTGTGAAAATTTAACGTTTTTAAATAGATTTAACGATGCCATTCCTACACCCTCATGTATACAGAGGTCGTTGAATTTGGATGTAAAAATTTCTTCTAATGCTACTAAATAATTAATAAAATCACTTGGAGGGACTTTTAAACCTCCAAATATCCCACCGTGACTGCCTTTATATTTCTGTAGCTCGCAAAATTTGGTATTTCTATCGGATTTTTTATTGTTGCTGTAATTGACACAAACGTCACATGAGTGTTTTAAAATACACTTACGTAAAAAGTATCCACCGACGTATACAAGTGCCTTACAAACCCTCTACAGTTTGTAAATTTCGATTGTCTGTCTGTTTCAATGGCTAAAAGTGATTTTTGTTTTTTCGATGACGATTTGTTGTGCTCCAAAAAAATACTTTTCTCCATTAAATTTGGCGTTAGTCGTTGACGGTGCGGTTGTCGCACCGTGTACAATCTTACGCGAAGACAAATTTTTATGACAAGTTTAGATCAAATCTTCGAATCACGAGAGCCACGAAAGTTTTGCAGAAATTTAAAAGGGTATAATTTGGGGCCATTTGTGAGACAAAACCGTAAAATGTTTCTAAACACAGAAGTGATTTTTGGGGAACGGGGTAAAGGTCCTCTTTCGGTTTTTTGTAAATAACTGGAAAACCCCCTGAGGGGCTCAAAAATTCCCTGAATTACATATACCGATGGATGAAAAAGGAAGTAAAAGATATGCAATAATTACTAAATACCTAGTAGCTAATGGTAAATAGCTAAATGGCTAAATTTTCCCTCTTTGAGAAGGTGCAAATGATGAGAGATTAAACAGACCTCCAAACGTATTTGATATATCGGCTAGCCATAAATAAAAAATGAATTAATCGATAATTTACAAACTTAATTGATTTTTGATACGAGCAATGGAATAAATTTATTCAACAACAGTACACTGGGGACTTACCTGTGAAGATGAAACACGCAATCTAAGCCGGGTCGTTTTAATCTGAGATTGGATCTGAAACGAAAGAAAAATAATGAATTGCCACTAATGTATCAACTTTAGAAAATATCAAAGTTCAAATAACGATTACCATAATTATGCTACTTTTAGTAGTTCGTGTAGTTTGATAGTATGGGTAATAAACAAATTAACTAAAAATAATTGGTTATAGTGACGTAACTTATAAATAAAGCTTCCGATACTTTTTTTATCAGGTTAATTCCTTTTTGATGACGAAATATTCAACAATAGATATTCCAAACCGGATTTTGATAAGTAATGTTTCACATTTTTGAAAATAATGTTAATTATTATTCTTAAATAAATAGAGGGTGAGACTGATATAACCGTAACCCTTTAAGCCACCAGTGGAAGCGAAATATGACAAAATTATAGTCAAATTAGAATATAAAAACTTTTTAAACAAAACTTCAAACTTAACAAGTCTAATTCTAATAAAAATCTGAAATAAACTGGATACAGTTAGGTTTTATATAAGCATACTAATTGAATCGGAATTTTTGTTTGTGGAAGATAATATTAGAATAATATTAAATTAGTAATAACTTCGTGAAATAAGTGTTTTTACAACAAAAAATTAATAAATATTAGTACATATAATGTAAAGAAGTTAGAAGAAGTTTCTCCTCTGTCACTTTTCGCAGCTAATGATACCTCATTTTCCGACCTCGCCGTATTCGTAGGATTTCCTGTAAACCGACTAATTGAATTACAGCAAATCCGTCTTACATTAGGACCAACCACCAAGATTTGTAGATAATCGCTCTCATTGTACGTAACAATATCATTGACTGGTTGCCGTATTTTAATGCCTGCGCCCCCTCTATATTACACTTAGATAAATTCCCTGTTTTATATATAGCTAGTTAAATAGGCCCTCTGTGCTGTAAACTTCATTGTAGGTGTTTATTGTTTTCTGAAATATAGATGGAATAAGTTGACGCGGATAATAGCGTAATATGTTCACACCCTCTTCTGCTAACCTCCTGAGCATAAACTACCCGAAGCTGTAAGGGAGTAAATCCTTAAAAAACTGGCGCCCGAGCATTCTTTATTTGGAAACCCCACCAACTAACGAAGCGTCAATTTCGATATAGAACCGACGTTCGAACCGCAAGAAACGGTAACCATCGAAATGTTTCTGCTTATCAGCATAATAAAACCATGTTAAGGTAAACAAAGGTGGTAACATGGAGACAACACTGCCAAAGGAACGCCCAAATTCCAAATTGTGACATAGAGGCTTGCTATAGCATAACATAACCCTTTAACTTTTAACTGAGAAAATGATTTAAAAAGACGATTCCTATCTTGGGCCATTGATATTCAACTTCTTCTCGTAAAGCTTTTCTTGTAATAAAATATGGATAATTATTTATGTTTTTGAAAAACTTGCTATTCTACTTCTAAATGTCTATCTTTCAAATTTTCCAGTGTAATACATTCGAAATTTAATATTAATGTAGAAAATAGACAAATGACAAATGATGGTGGCAAATGGCAACTTCCATTTGAACATCCTAAGAAACTATTCAAAAAACTGCTGAATCACCAGTGGCAGTGAATATTCTTGAACGCTGATCCAATTCGAATTTCCCTTTTGTATTTCAACATTGCAATTCTTTCCTATTGCTTAAACGGTCGCCAATATTATTCCGCTCAATATTCCTCGCGAACCCCCCATTAATCCATTAAGCAAACTTTAAACGTAAATGCAAAACGCGCGTTAACCAAAATCGATTTTGCTTTCGTACTAATTAAAAATTTAATTGAATTCGAAATTTGTTTACGAGTTAATTCGGGCACCGGCAGTGTGGGAGAGGGGGGGGGGGAGAGCGAGCGACTGCCACCGGGAAATATTTCTATAATTATTGTCAAAAGATTAGTTTTCCTCGTTTAGGTTTCGCGCGCTTGTTTGAGGATTACTTTTCGGCGGGGAAGATATTTCTGTTTTAACCGCTCTCGGCCATCCGTTTACGTAGTTCTAAATTGGCTTACGGGTGAACGCAAAAACGATTCGAGAAGACAATTTATCAAAAGTAATGTGACTCTTATTAACAAATCGTTTTCTCTAAATATAAGTTCATTTTGGAATATTGAAATTGGTCATGTAACTTCCTACGCTAATAATCCAAGTAACACGTTAAGCGCTGTAAAGGACCCGGTGGAAAATTTAACTTGGGGGACGGAGGTGCCTTGTATTTTTTAATGCCATGGAAGACCTATCGATATAGACTAAAATGTATATCACCCTTACTGTCACGAAGTACAGTAACTGTGTCGAACTGTCAACTAACGGAAACATCGGCATAATTAATAGTCCAGTAAATGAAGGAGGAAGAAAAGGCAAAGTTCTTCAATATTAGCTGATTTTTTTATACCGCCAGTAATAAGAGATAATTACAAATCATTTAAAATGAGCCAACGTCTACAACAATAAAGTGCCCGGAGGGGCCTGAAAATGGCCCCCAAAGCCTGGAAAATGGGGTTTTCGGCCAATATCTCCTAAAATATGACAACCAGAGACTTTTTGTTCAAACAAAAGATGAAGATCCGTTCATTCTCTACAAAAATGGTCCTTATCATTTTTTTCGGAAAATTGATCGTTCCCGAGATAAACAAGTCCAAGCGCACCCAGAATTTTGAGCTCTCGAGCTGGGTATCAGAGAGCACGCTGCGGGAATTTACGCATGCCCGGGCGGACAAATTGTCCAATAACTTGGGTAAAAATGCACATTTTCTCATGATTCAAAGTTCATGTGAAAGATAAAATCTGCCCCTACCATCACCTGTCACTTGAGCCGCGTGGTCTAGCAGACGATACGAGCGCCACAAGCAGGGAACGCACGGCGGACGACGGCAAGAATTAAAATGATGAAATTCCCTCTTACTTTTAAATAGTACTTTTACTTTACTAATAAATAGTGTGACTTTATATACATGAATCGAAAGGTGAGAACGTAATCGTTACTTTCGTCAAGGTAGAAAAATGCCCAAAATAAAGGACAAAAAGAAAACAACCACGAAATGAAAAAGTGTGTTTTTTCTGGGATCGTGCATTTTTTGAATTTTCTGGAAAATCCCTGATTTTTTGAAAAAAAGTAATAGCACAGCCGAAAACTAGACAATCTCACCTTTGAAAAGACATGCCTTGAAGGGCCATTTTATTAAAGTATAAATTAGTAATGACTCATTGTAGGCAAATTTTTCAAGACTCAAAAAACAGCCAAAAATTGGAAATTTTTGACCAAACTTTTTTATTGCAACGCAAAAAAATGAGTTCTTGCAATTTTCTGGGATGACTATGGACACATCCAAGATCAATATTCGGGAAAATCCGAAGCAAATCAGGGTACTAGAAAAAAAGTACGAGCAAATTGCGGGCGAGGTCAAAATTGCGCCGGAGCAGAAAGTTTGACCCGTTTTTTCAATATGGCCAAAGAGTCAAATCGTGGCTCAAGTGACAGGGGATGATAGGGGCAGATTTTATCTTTCACACGAACTTTGAATCATGAGAAAATATGCATTTTTACCCAAGTTATTGGACAATTTGTCCGCCCGGGCATGCGTAAATTCCCGCAGCGTGCTCTCTGATACCCAGCTCGAGAGCTCAAAATTCTGGGTGCGCTTGGACTTGTTTATCTCGGGAACGATCAATTTTCCGAAAAAAATGATAAGGACCATTTTTGTAGAGAATGAACGGATCTTCATCTTTTGTTTGAACAAAAAGTCTCTGGTTGTCATATTTTAGGAGATATTGGCCGAAAACCCCATTTTCCAGGCTTTGGGGGTCATTTTCAGGCCCCTCCGGGCACTTTATTCTTGTAGACTTTGGCTCATCTTAAATGATTTGTAATTATCTCTTATTCCTGGCGGTATGAAAAAATCAGCTAATATTGTAGAAATTTTCCCCTTTATTTACTGGATTATAAGTCAAGTCGAGTTATCCCAAAGAATCACGATCGCATTTGTCTAACTTGGCAAAATAAACATAACAATACCGACGTTAACCATGGAAAACTCAAATGAATTTCTATCACTAAACATTAACACAACCGAATTCACGAAGCTTTTGTTTATTTGCCATGGGCTAAAATTAATCGCATCTAAGTTGCGCCACCGTTGACCGTTTGTTAAAATGACTACATTTTCAGCTGGCTTTCAGGCATATTCCACTCCTCACAACCCCAGAAAGTTTAAATAAAATAATCTGCTCTTCTCATACTTTGGTTCTTTTTTCGAAACTTACTCTCTCTAGCTACCCTCATGTCGTTTCGTTTAGCCGGTCTATAGAAATTAGTGTCCTTATTTCACGTGAGTGTCAAAATCAAGTGTTAGTCAAGAATTAACGTATTCTTTCTGTATGAATGAAGGCATTGTCTCATTTACCGCTTCTCCCTTTCTTTAAGTTACAACCTCCAGCGCACTCCCAGGGGCCCCTCAGGACATCTGTATATAATACTCTATCCCCTGATAGAGGGGCGAAGCGCACTTCACCTAAGGCAGAAGCTGAGGCCGATCAAGACCGTGATCCTGCCGATCTTGACCTAGGCTTGGGGCCACGCCGCCGAGACTCACGTCAACCGACTCCAAGTCCAGGAGTCCATAGCGCTGCGCTGCGCAGTGGACGCCCCCTGGTACGTGAGCAGCCGATGCAGGACCTCGAACACCGGCCCCTTAGGGAACGGATGAGGGAGCGAGCAGAGAAGTTCTTCCGTAAGGCGGAGGATCATCCAAACCCGTTTGTACGACAGGCGGTGGATTACGATCCCCGCTTCAGGGAATGATACCGGCGCCCCAGGACCCAGACTGTAGTCGAGGACGACTAGGATGGAAAAACACCGATTACGGCACCATCGATTTTGACGCCATCGACATGATCGATAAGGTCTCTCTAAGGAACCCTAAACAGCCCTAGGACCTCCAAGGACCACCACCCTTAAGGAGCCACCAGCCGGAACCTGCCCAGGACCACCCCGAGAAGGAGCCCCCCGACGCCGACCACTCAGGACCGTCAAACGGATCTCGAGGCAGCCCAGCTGCCTGTCCCAGCCCCCCCACGCCCCAAATTTTCGAAGCCAATTTCAGATGTGTCATACTCGCAAATCTGGGGCAACGCGGAAAATTTTTTCCAGTTTTAGACGTAAATTAGGGAGAAACCCTTCACGTCATTTCAAGCTACCCTGGATTGCTAAATCCTTGTCACTACCTGACCCTCTGTTTCAATCTTCAGAGTGTAGTCTATTCCGGATTTTGGATACATACAACGACCCTCCTAATTTCTAAGAGGTACACGGTAGCAGAGCTCATTTTCGTAAACGTCCAGCGCCTCTTAAATCAAGCATGCTCCTCCTGCGATCCGGAGTCGTTAACGACCGATGGAGCGTTCCCGAAAACGCTAAATGGGGATAGAATTTCTGGAATACACACGCACATACGTGTACACGTCATTAGCATTGCACGCCTCGATTTCCTGCCCGTCGGTACACACGAGCGCCGCCTGCCTCCGGCTATTAGCGAAATTAGTTGCGAACAGCTGCAGGTGATTTGTTTCGTCATAAGAGATTTATATTTAAAAAATACGCGTTCATTAATATTATGCCCGTGGAATTAATTAAAATTTTTCGAGCTCGGCGCGCCGATCCCTCCTCAGTTCAAAATAATAACTACCCCGCAATAGACGTGGTCTAAACGGGAAACGCCAACTTGGCAATAGGCAGTTTCTCTTATTTTTGTTCGCGACGATTATGAATATTCCTGTTGTCAGGTCGAAAAATCACCGGAAATTTGCCTGGAATTTAAGTTGGTAGCCAATTTTGAATGATTGCTCAAAGGGGATAGCCCAATAAGATGGTGCAAAGTCCCCTGTCTGAGATTTTGACCAAACATAGGTCGTTCGTTTCGGTATCCAAAAAGACCTAAATTTTGAGCCCCAGAGGGCGCCTCTAGCGTCTGCAGGCGCAAAAAAAGCACTTTTCACCGTTTTTGCCATAACTCGGGCTAGAAATAACATTTTTGAATGTGGTTTGCGGCATTCGAAAGGTCTTTTAATGGAACAGATGTCTGAATTTTTTCAGATTTTTTGGCCCCCGACCACAAAAATTGCAGTCATTTCAATATTTGTAAGGCGTTTTTCAGCACATTCCTTTTTAGCGACACAAAATTGGAAAACGTAAACTTTTGGCATTTTTTGTTACCTTTCAGATGATGTATTTTGAAATTTTTTTCATGTGGGACTAAAGGTCGAAAAAACGTCAAATATGCGATTTTGGCCATTTTTGCCCGATTTTCGAACCATTTCTGACCCGCTTGCGAAGTTTCTGGGGATTTCAAATCATTATCGAGTTCCTAGGACACTCAAAAACAAATATTGGCCTCTCAGGAAAAATTCTCCTCGGAAATAGACACTGGGAACCAGTTTAACGCCCTCAAAAAGCCCCGATTTGCCAGTTCTCACTTTTCATCACTTTTCAGTAAATCAGTTAGTGAAATCTAAAATTGGATAATCAAAACACAAAGTACTTGATGAAAAACGGCGCAACAGTTGCAAATATTCATGAAATATATAAACAGTTGCAAATACTGACGTAATCCATGGGGAGACACCTACTGGCGGGGCGCGAACCAGAATGTTATGGAATTCAAAAGATGGGAGAGCGGAAATCTTGAATTATCTACCACGGCAGCACGCGAAGGGTTGGAAATGAGGTCGCAATGTAGATTTTTGACAAATAAATCGTACTGAAAAAATTTTGTGAGTCAGAACTTTAGGGATCTTGGTCTCAAAATTTAGGGAGCTTGGTCTATTTGGATACCGAATCGAATGCCCTATGTTTGGGTCAAAATTTCAGACAGGGGACTGTTCAAAAAGTTTAAAACTGTTCAACTCAAGTTTAACAAGTAAGAAGTTCGATTCTTCATTAAAAAATTTTAAACGTTAAGACAAAACATAGAAATGAGGAATACAAGCGTTTGCCATAAATTTTTTATTATTTTACTGGGTTTTCCAGTTTTTCAAATTCTACTAATTTTTAGACGTATTTTCTCGTTTCAAGTATGTCGTCGATAAAAGCGTTTACTTCAAGAATTTCTTCACAAGTTCTATACAGTTGCTGACTTAAAAGTATCCGCCAAATAGTGGACTTAACTACAAGCAAACAGAAAAATAAGACATCTGCTCAGAGTTACAAGATTAACGCTTTTTCATAACATACTTCTCACACTTATAGAGAGGTTTACTGTTCAAGGGATAAACTGTACAAATAATGAGGCGATTAGCATATGACTGATAACGTACTTTTCAGATGGTGCAGCGTAAAACCTGAGCAAATACCACCATGAGGCAAGTCATTATTTACGAGATTGTCCCACACATGAATGGCCGATTGCAGCATAATTTGCGCCAATGTGTAGGGTTTAAATTTTGAGGTCATTTTATCTGGTACAGAGCATCTGTAGATTGAATGTTTTTCCTCAAAATTGCATTGCTATTGGAATCCTCACAACATGCCAAATTTCAAAAATATAACTAGCTTACGAATTAGCGAAATATCGATTTCAAAATTTAACAATAATATTACGGAATTGCTTCTGCTTCTTTGCTTGCAGAAATGAAGATATTTAAAAAAATCTTAGGGAGAACAACAGAGCAAAGATGGCGTTGCGAATGGTATTATATCGTAGGTTGTTTTTTATCAAAGGGGTAAAAAGATGTTTTAAGGGGTTTCAGATAAACCTTTTCCTAGTCTAAGAGGTAGAAGACCAGCTAGAACGAGCATGAGTTATGTCAGCCCATAACAATGGACCCTTATAATTATAACAATGAACCCTTGTAATAGATAAGAATTGCTTACCTAAACATTTGTAAAAGAATATAAATATAAGATCTGTGAGACGCATAGCCAGTCTTAGCCAGTTTATCGTCAATGTATCATATCATACGTATTAATTTGTATTATCATAAGTATTATACCAGTAAAATTCATATTAAAGTAAAGTGTAGTTAGTTTTTAAAAATAAGTTCCACGACTTGGAATTTATAACTCATGTCAAGAAATAAAGATTTTCCATACCCAAGTCTTAAGGCGTCTTAAATAACATCGAGATGTGCGTCGAGAGTTAACTTACCTTTTCACTTAATAAATGGAACAAACAGTAGAAACCATGTTCTGTTTTAATGAAAACACTAACGTTGTTTTCAAACCAATTTTTGGCCCCCCGACCACAAGAATTGCAGTCATTTCAATATTCGTAACGCGTTTTTCAGCACATTCATTTTTCGCGACACAAAATTGGAAAATGTAAACTTTTGGCATTTTTTGTTACCTTTCAGATGGTGTATTTTGCAAATTTTTTCAGGTGGGACTAAAGGTCGAAAAAACGTCGTATATGCGATTTAGGCCATTTTTGCCCGATTTTCGACCCATTTCCGACCCTCTTGCGGCGTTTCTGGAGAGATCAAGTCATTGTCGAGTCCCTAGGACACTCAAAAACAAATATTGGCCCCTCAGGAAAGATTCTCCTCGGAAGCAGAAACTGGGAACCAGTTTAACGCCCTCAAAAATAATTTCTCTATAATTTGTCAACATTGGACGAGTTTAATATGCTTTTCTGAATAATTTGACATCCTTTTCTGTTCGAAAACTCCAATATGAAACTCTTTGAAACTATATCAGCGTTGCTGCTTAAATTTCAATTAGTCTCCTCCCCGGAAATTACCTGTCACTTCGTCTCTCTACGGATCCGTGCGTACTGATTGATTTTAATATTAAATCGAACCGATCGAAACAGTTAATAACGTTTGCTTCGAGTTATAGAATTACATTGCCATTAAACCAACAAATGTTATTGGAAGTAAATGTATTCCTGTATTGGCTTTGTGCAATTTCCCCTTTAGAACTGTCAACATTACGAAATGGCCGACTGTGTTTCCTCTCCCTGCGGTCTAATTCCTGAATCGATTATACCAAATTAAAGAAGTCGCTGCTGCGTATTGCGTATCTCTTCAGTTTGTATCTCATAACATTCTTAGAAAAATTATTAAATAAACGATAAGTGAAATGAGTTAAACTATGTTGATTACAATTTCAACAATTCATTTCAGTGCTCTTACTTTGAAATGTGAAAGTCATCAATGTTCAAATAAACGCCATTTGCCTTACTGTTAGTTTACATAAGTTGCAATACTCGGTACTTTCGTATAGATTTTTCTTATACAGTACTAATAACATGTTTGCTGAGCTCAGATTAGATTCGTTGGTATCACATCAAAATTCCTACTTTTTCCATTTCGATGTTTTATTTGCATTTTGCACCTACGGAGGAATCTCGATCAACCGAATCACCCATAAACCGAATTTTGGATAATACGAATTGGTTTCGCTGTCCCAAAATACCATTACCATCTCCTTAAACCGAAGTTTGATGTATTTTCGTAGAAGAAGTAGCAAACGAATACAATAAAAGTTCACCTGTGCCGCCACTTCATGTGCCTATAATCCCTTTAAGAGGAATTAAAATCTTGCACGTGAGATATTTGAGGATTTTACATTTAGTTCGGTTTAGGGAATTTTTAGCATAAATGAAGATTATTATCGTATTTTGAGAATGTGAAAGTTTTAAAATAAATGGGGGGGAATAAAAATTATTCGTGAAGTGGAAAACGGCAACAAAAAGAAGAAAGATATCGAATACGTTTTCAACCATAATGAAAAATAAAGAAGCAATTTTATCTTCCACTGTGGAAGTTGATTTTCAACCAGGCAGAAGACGGATGAAAATATCTAGTGTACCGAAAATGGAAGAAGCCATGATCCAATGGACAAAAAATATGTGAGATCATCAAGTACCACTATCCGGTAAGTTTATGAGTTTCAATTTTTTCATTTAATTTAAATCATTAGAATATGAAACCTATTGGAATTAATTTGCCATAGATTTGAGAACACAGCACTCGAAAAAGTCATTTTTCGGAAAAACACAATAGTCGATAAAATTGCGATGGGGGGCATAAGGGTATTTTCTCATTTTCTAGGTACATTCCTCCGAGAAAAAGCCTTTGCTTCGAAACTAGGACATAACAACTTTAGTCATAGTTTACTCATAAATGGAGACAAAAGTGCATCAGTTCTACCGAATTTACTAAAGGAATATCCGGAGGACATTATTTTTAACGCTAATGAGACACTATTATTTTTAAATGCCTTCCAGAAAAAACAATCACTTTTAAACATAAAAACTTTAAAGGAGGAAAGAAGAGGAAACAAAGAATTGCTGTTATGGTTGCTGCGAGATGTCTAGCACTGAAAAACTGAAATTGCTATCGCAGTCCAGGCTGTTTTAAGGTTGTTCGATACATTAAAATATCCGTATACCATACAATGCAATTTTCTGTAAGCTCTAGAAGACAAACTAATCAGTCAATCATTAAATTTCTTTCACTAGGCAGTTCATATTCTGTATACGAAAAAATGTGCGAGAAGCTTTTGTCAATAATATGTTTAGATTTTCCAGAATTATGATTTAAATATAGAAATAACTAAATACTGCTGTAAGTTGCATGTAAAGACTAATACGCAATGTCGGGCCACGCAGAAAAATAATAATGAAGTAGTTGTTACTGACAGCTAGAGTTATTACTCTAAATTTTTGTAATTATCAACTGCAGAGCTAAATTAAATTAATGAATGACGCCCCTCCACAGCCCCGCCCGCTTTGTGATAAGCCACTTTAGGGAACCAATAGCTTAGGTGTGGGAGGTTTCGACTCGACCACGGTGACCGGACAATAAAATTTATGACCATTATTCTCATTCGGATACCTCGAATAGATATTTTTAAATACTACACGAAATCACTAACTTTCACACCATAAGGGAGACGACCTTTCTTTATTGCTGATAAAATACAATTTCGATCTCGTTTTTCCAAAAATGTCATTTTTATGAAGTCTTTCTTTATACAAATCATTACTTGAAAATAACATAAATAATAATAATACACTTATACACACGTTCGCAAAGGAATACAGTAAATTTCAATTTTTACCATTACAAATTGTAATGTTCCAATTACAATTCACATTCTTTACCTCTACAATCTTTACCTTTTTTCTAACATATTGCTCATATCTTTCGTTAGCACATATATTTTACATGTTCTTCCAAAGGCTTGAACACTTTTTTATTTCATAGTAAACTCCCCTCAAGTGAATTTGTAACAAGTAAGTGTTTGGTCGGAACAGAAACTAGGAACTGTAAACTAACGAGGTAAATTTATCATTCAAAATGTGTAATTGAAATATTTCCGCCTCGTCTGTTATCGAATATGATTATTAAAAATAAAATTTTGAATCAGTATGAACCAAAGTTATAAATAATGAGAAAAACTGAACTATGTAACATTTCAGAAACTTTTATTATTTATTAATTGTGTAGTCTTGAGTACCTTTCAATACCATTTTTTTTGAAAAAGGGTCACTACAAAACATAAATAAGGGGTATTACAAAAAAAGCTAGTTTTAAAAAAAAAGTTTTATAACTGCTCCGAAATTGGAGGCAGTTAAATAGTCTTTCCTTAGTTCATGCCATAGTGTTGCTCTCTGGTAGAATTCTCTGTATCTTTAAGCTTATCAAATGTTGAAACCCTATCCTGTAGTTTTGCTAAAAAGTTAGATTTTCTATTTGAAAGCTGCTCCTCCGATATGTCTGGTTATACTGCATTCGGTCCATAATCAAAATCTGGTCCAGAACTCACATGCCGAATTTTGTGTGTAACGTTCTTTCTACTACTGTTTTGTCTGTTAAGGTGTTTTTGCTATCTGGATTTGAATACTTGTTGGAATGTTTTACCACCTCTCCGTACGTGCAGATGCCAAGCTGGATCTGTACAGTGTGAAATTGCAGCCGCATATGCACGTGCTGTATAAGAAAAACTAGTAAAATTAATTCTTTTACCCCCTGTACATTTAGCAACTTGCGCCATATATGGCGCAACACAAGTTCATAAAAAAGTTGATACCAAAGAACACTAAAAAAACACTCGATACGTAATGATTTCCCGTTGTCGCTACAAAGGGCACCGTAAGAGTTCAGATCTTATAAACATCTGTACCTCTTAGATTGTATTGCAGTTCCGAGGATAATTTATGGCACCCGGGTGGGCTGGCCTTTATACTCTTATCTTTTATTTCGGTGTTTCTGGTACTACCACCATCTAGCGGTATTAATTTGTCCCTACAAGGTATCGAACATCCTTAAAGGAATAAAATCATTACCAGTGATTTACGAGAATAATAAGAGAGCGTGGATGACAAGTGTAACCCATGAAAACTGGTTAAGGAGGATTCACAACAAATTTCATAGAGAAAGGAGGAATGTTTTATTACTCGTTGATGATTGTCCAGCACATCCTAGACAATTCTCTTAAACTTCCAGGCAACAAAAGTGATTCATTTGCCACCAAACATGACTTCGAGATTACAAGCCATGGACCAATGAATAATAAAAAATTTAAAACATCATTACAGGCAAAGAGTAGTACAGAAAATTATCATTTTGGATCTTTGAATCTATTGGATGGTATCGCGGAAATACAGAAAGCCTAGAATGATGTGAAACCATTAACCATTTCTAATTATTTCCGAAAAGCAGATTTTATTAAGAAGCCAAGTGAGAATGCAGATGTTATAGTCACTGCTAAAACATCGCAGGAGCCTCCAGGTTCTGTTACATGGTTACATGGTGTCTGTTACAAGACCAGTTCAATTGTAACGGAATTTTATTTGACGATTTCGTAAATGTGGATGAAAACGCCTTGATGATACAGAAATTGTAGAAATGGTCAATCAAGAGCAACCGAAAGACTCAGACGCATCCTGAAAGCGACATTTATAATGAATCACATTTAATTTCAGCGAAAACGGCTGCATTATCTCTTGAAAATATCCGAAAATTTGTATTCCAGCAAAGTGATATTCTCGATGACATATTTAGACTAATTAATTGTGTCGACGATTTGTGCAATAAAACAACAGCGAGTTGTACTCAATTAAAAATACCCGATTTTTTTCGCTGACTTTGTTATTTATGAATTTTGATTTATTGAATTTGTGTAAATTTGTGATAATAATACTGTGCATATTATGACTGCTACTAATATTGAATTATGTATATTATTAAAAATTTAACTTAAAAAATTGGTTGTTTTTCTCCAGCTCTACATATTATTCCGAATATTCGAATTTTTTTAGGGTCCGTTGACACTTCGATTTATCGAGATTCCACTCTACTTCATTTCCAAATTAGCACTTATAATATTTCATTTGTATTGTCACGCCCAGGTGCCTGAAAAGAGTCCGAGGGTGCGCTTAAGGGTCATAGCTCAAATGAAGAAATGAGGAAATGAAATGAATGGTTGAACAACACATTTATTCTGGTTATACCCTATGTTACACCGAGGTGTAAAAACAAATAGACACTACATGTAAAAACACGAGGAGTGTATTTGAATTTAATTCTATATTTGTACGTTTTATTCGAAAAAGTATTTATCTAATAGCCTTTTCTTATCAAATAAGCGAAACCTCCCTTGCACACTAGACAACTATTCACTATAAACTAAACTTTTAACATGAGGTTTTTTATAATTTCCAAAAAAGGCATGGACCTATACTTTAACTAATTTTACAGGTAAACATTTTCTAATATCGCTGTAAAACCTAGTTTGCACTTTATTGAAATATTTAATATTTTTTTAACCGTTCTCAACTTATTTTGAAATCATTCCGCGCATAGTACACATTGGTTAGCCCCGTATCTGTATGTATAAATATTGCATTAACGTACACAATGTACTGACTCCTAAAGTGATATAAAATGGCTTCCAAATATCTTACCAGTCTCAATAAAATCTTTTGAAATATTTTGTAACTCAGCTCCCATTTTAGAAACCCATTAACAGTATATACGAAATACTGGAATAATTTTTTTTTAAATATTTTGTAGTGTTGATATATTTTCAAAAATTGTGTTGACCTTAGGTGAAAATATATTTCGATTTACGGACAACATGTTTGTGGTAATTACTTTCTTGTTTCTATTCACTGTATGAATATTTGTTAGAAATATAACGCACATCGCCATATCTTTCACTTTGATATTTAGTTGTGTTGGATTCAGGACTATATTCTCCATTTCGTTTGTCAATTCAATTATAAAGGGCGAATGCTGCGTTTTATGAGGCCTTCAATGAAATTACTCCTAAAGTAATATGCCGGCTAACTTATTTATAGTTCATTTATCATTAGTGTCGTTTCACCTCATAAATCATCCTCATAGGTGAGACCTGTACGAAATATTTTAATTGCGCGCAAAGTTGGTCCATTTCCGATGTCACGTGGGTGGATAAAATCCGAGAAAATAGAAACTTTACATCCACGGAGTGTTGATGTAAGAGAAATACGTCTAAATAGACTTTCACTATTTTACGCTAAGATCTAGAGGGATAGGAAGTGTTTACTAATTCTTTCGTAGGCATTTCATATGAAACAAACTAATGAATAGCGTACAATGTGACCTTTTAAATTTCAGGTCCAAAATGAATCGAAATGACGACTACCACGTGGTTGAAATTGTCTTTGGAGAAATTGTTCGCACGTAAAAAGACGGACTCTCGACGTCTCTGGGCTTCAATTCAATTTTTGTACCATACAAATGGTCTTGAGACGGTGTGAAATCGCTTGCTGAGTCATACTCAAGCTTTCTGCGAGATGCTTTTCAGTTTGGCATGAATCTTGGTCTAAAAATTTCCCTTAAATTCAGCGTCTTCAAACTTGACTGACTTTTCCTCGCGTTCCTTATCTCCCACGTCAAACTTGCCGTTTTTAAACTTTTGAAACCATTCACGACAACTTCTTTCACTTAAAGCAGCATCACGGTAAACTTCTACAAAAGAACGATGCGCCTCAGCAGCAGATTTCTCTAATTGAAATAAATAAATCAAAACTTCCCGCAAATGACGCTTATTTGGTACAAAACTCGACATTTTCGACAGAAAAAATGTATACTAGCAGTACAAAGATAATAGTATTTTAAGGTTATGTCGTTGCCAGGTGTTTAAACTTTCTATATGCATCTTACATCTGATGATTTCAAAGTAATCTTATCAATGGGGTCTTCTCTTGAAAACGGCGGAAATTTATTTGTATACCCTATATATACAATATCAACCCATTCCTGATATCACTTGGATATAAAGCCAACTTTTGACAAGCGCTTTGTTTGTTAATTACAATGTTAAAATAATATTACCAATAAAATTCATCTATTTCACCTACTTAAAATATCTGGCCCATATTTAAGGGACAAATATTTGTAGAGATAACTCCATTAATATATGTACATCATCTCATCAACCTCATCAACCTCATCAAAAATGACCTATGGCTGCAACTATTGGTAAGGTACGCCCATTTAACTTGTTTTTAAATCTCAAAAGGCTTCCAATCGACCACATCTTTCATTGGCACTCTTCCAGGTGAATGGTCAAATGAGTTATTTGTTGGTGATATGTAATAATTATGTAGTTTATTTTTGTGTGTGCTTCGTATTAAACATAATTCTTAAATGGAGGTCACCGATCACTTTTAACATCTTTTTTTAATATGAAAAACAGGTCATGTTCACGTTAACTATCCAAGTAATTGCAGCTTCACGTTAGGAACATTTTTATCCTAATTAAATCTATAATTATCTTGATTACCATTAAATATTTTTGTATTGAAGTTGCTCCATTTATCAGATACATAAGAAAACATTGAATTCAAAGTACACCGTGCATTTTTTTAAGATTTATAGATTTCTTGAGAGTTAACATGGGGGATTAAACTAGCAATGGCGCCACATAACGATCAAATGTCAAATTTAGTACCAAAACTTGAATACAGGGCTAGACCATCTACAGTTCATTGTAAAGTCACTAAATATATAAAGTATATAGATAAAGGAAGTGTATAAAGCAGATGAGCGTCCATATTGTGTCTCAGATCAGTACGGACAAACTTATGGTCTCCAACCTTAGGTTGCAACAATGCTCAAACTACCAACTTTCGTTTGAGTCCAACACGACTTAATGCTGAGAAATTAACATGGTACCTTATGGAGATCAGCACTTCAAAGCATTATGTCTTTACCGTCAATACTCAGAATTAAGGAAAAATTGGGACATTGATGATAAAATATTTCACCTTTCGACCAATTTAATAAAAATTCTTTTTGGTTCCTTGCATCATGAGATATAATGGATCGAATAACAATAGTTTGCTTTTGTGAGATCAACTGGATAAACTCGGCAATGTTAAAGAAAGAGGCAAATACTGCCTACATTATTTCGCTCTCTCGCACTAATAAGTAAACAGCCGGCTCATATCTCATCTACTACTTCTTCTACTACTACTTATCTGCTTCTTCATTATGACCCACACTTATCGTCATTCGCCACGTTGTCAAATCTAGCATGAGAATACACCCGTCAAATTAGGGTAACACTTTGTAGCTGGTCAATTCAGTAATTTCCTGTAAAACATCCTTAAATATTTTGTGACGTTATTTGATTCAAGATGTCACGTAATCCGGTGGCGTCATATGTACCAAACCACTCTTACCGAGCAATATTGCTAGTTTCTTTGTATGTGCGACCGAATGACGCATCTGAATGTTTGTATATAATGGAGTTCATAGTTTTAAACTTTATTACTAGCGTTAAATATAGTCATAAGGACTGTTCAGCTTATCAGTTGACCTTTTGAGAACGTATTTTTGAGTGGAGTATACTGAATACGTGAGTATTTAATGCGCCGAAATGGTAAAGGGTAGTCAATAGTAGTTTGCCTTTTCTCCATCACAAGGATTTTGGAAAACGCTAACGACCATGCATTGGAGTATTTCTGAGACAGCTTTTATATTACCTCACGTAGGTTTAATCGTTATAAACAGAGAATAGTTAGATTCGGTATAATTTCCCGATTTTCCCGTTTCTGAGTCAGTTTTAAACACGCGTACATATTTCGGTAAAACAGCGCTCATTCGAGAGCACAAAATCCGGTCATCCTCTGTCGCGCGCAGGCTTATAAAACGTAATCCGGCCAATAATTATTTTTCACTTAAGCTCGTGGCGGCCTCCGCTAAACGTACATAATCCTCAATTTCGATGGTGCTGCATTTGAATATCAAATTTCGTTACGGATAATTAATTTTTATATCGGAGAGCTTAAACGGGTATCGATTCGCTACGATCGTACCAGCGCGACTAGCGATTCCATAAAATAGTAATTATGTTATGAAGGAGAGGAAAAAGAATTATTCGGCAGGCGTGTTTTGAGGGCGAGATTTATCCGAGAGGTAATTAATGATTGTAGAAGTGTAATTTTGTATCATATGGTAATATGGTATGGAACGTATCTTTAATAAGTCATCACCATTACCATCATGGGCGTATTGCAGTTGGACCGTTTTACCAGTTAAATTCCTTACTACTTGAAGAGTTTTGCTAATCCTACCTGGCAGTTGGGCCGAGAAGAGACAACGGGAGGTCGATAGTTATATACCTTTAAACACTAGCAAAGAGCCGCGCCTGCCAAAACGTTTCTACAGAAATCTTATTTCCAGTGTATATAATGTAATATATATAATTTTCCAACAAATTTTTCAAAGAAAAACAACAGCATTTTAACGAAAGATTTATGCAAGAGTAAATCGAATTGATAATCTAAAGAACGGGCACACCAGATGAAACATCAACATAAAATCTTTATGTCCAATGTAAAACACGGTTAATTTAACACTAGTATCCAATTTAAAATATACATTTAAAAGAAATGAATGTGAGACGAACCTATTAAGTACACATGAAAGGTCCCTGAGAACGAACGTAGTTAGACTATATATCCTGTTTTTTTTCAATAACAAACTCTCTCTTTTGACTAACCCTCTTCATGTCCAAGATCTTAGGGTAGAAATTTTCATTTATAATGAGGGTGGGGAGCTGTCAGTCGCAAACGAACGGATAATAACAAGGACTGCGTTGGAAAATTATATACATCCCGACTAGAAATTATTTCCTATAAATATATAAATATATAAATATAAATATAAATATATATATATATATATATATATATATATATATATATATATATAAACATGGCAACGCCGATGCCATGTATTTTCGTGATATCATTTTGGTGAGTGATTTCGTGATAACTAATTGCGACTTATGATTAGGTCGAGATTTTTGTGCACGGTAATTATTAATTAGGCAGTTGACGTGGCGTTATCACAATTATTATTGATAAATTTTATTGTGATTCATCGAATCTACAAAAGGATACGAAAGGTGCCTATTAGTAAAAATAATTGTAATTTTAAACGGAATTTTGCTAGAAATTTGACGTTAAATCGCTAGGAAAATACTTGTAATCACTCTAACTGAATTCTCTTTGCCATTAGTACATCACAAACGAACGACGCTCTCTAAAAACTCCCATTTCTGAAAATAGAACGCCCTGATTGAACTCCCGCCATCTCTCGAGGACCCCGGAGGACTTTCTCGATCTCTCCCACGTCACCCGTACTCATTAATTCACTTCCTGCCGTTTTACGTATATAAATACGTACATTTTTTCTCCTGAAATTTCCATAGTTTCCTGCGACCACTAGGCGGGAAATTTCATTGTTGAGCGCCAAACGCAAACAAAAACACTTCGCCGTTAACGAAGACAGACGCGGCCCGGGGCTTTTCTCATTTTTCGGAGAGTTGTCAGACACATTTCACAAGTAACAGTAACTTTCATAAATTCCTTCTCGCCCAGAGCCCCTCGTTTAAATTAAACTCTTACTCGAATTGCTCTCGGCCAAGGGAAAATGTTCCACGGATGAATTAGTGATCTAATGTGGCGCAGCGGACAAAACTACTTCGCAGTAGAAATAAGTAAATTGGTTTGAAAACAACGTTAGTGTTTTCATTAAAATAGAATATGGTTTGTTCCGTTTATTAAGTGAAAAGGTAAGTTTACTCTCGACGCACATCTCGATGTTATTTAAGACGCCTTAAGACTTGGGTATGGAAAATCTTTATTTCTTGACATGAGTTATAAATTCCAAGTCGTGGAACTTATTTTTAAAAACTAACTACACTTTACTTTAATATGAATTTTACTGGTATAATACTTATGATAATACAAATTAATACGTATGATATGATACACTGACGATAAACTGGCTAAGACTGAAACGTATAGTATGACAAACTGACCAAGACTGGCTATGCGCCTCACAGATCCTATATTTATATTCTTTTACAAATGTTTAGGTAAGCAATTCCTATCTATTACAAGGGTTCATTGTTATAATAACAAGGGTCCATAGCTGGTCTTCTACCTCTTAGACTAGGAAAAGGTTTATCTGAAACCCCATAAAACATCTTTTTACCCCCTTGATAAAAAAACAACCTACGATATAATACCCTTCGCAACGCCATCTTTGCTCTATTGTTCTCCTTAAGATTTTTTAAATATCTTCATTTCTGCAAGCAAAGAAGCAGAAGCAATTCCGTAATATTATTGTTAAATTTTGAAATCGATATTTCGCTAATTCGTAAGCTAGTTATATTTTTGAAATTTGGCATGTTGTGAGGATTTCCAATAGCAATGCAATTTTGAAGAAAAACATTCAATCTACAGATGCTCTGCACCAAACAAAATGACCTCAAAATTTAAACCCTACACATTGGCGCAAATTATGCTGCAATCGGCCATTCATGTGTGGGACAATCTCGTAAATAATGACTTGCCTCATGGTGGTATTTGCTCAGGTTTTACGCTGCACCATCTGAAAAGTACGTTATCAGTCATATGCTAATCGCCTCATTATTTGTACAGTTTATCCCTTGAACAGTAAACCTCTCTATAAGTGTGAGAAGCATGTTATGAAAAAGCGTTAATCTTGTAACTCTGAGCAGATGTCTTATTTTTCTGTTTGCTTGTAGTTAAGTCCACTATTTGGCGGATACTTTTAAGTCAGCAACTATATAGAACTTGTGAAGAAATTCTTGAAGTAAACGCTTTTATCGACTACATACTTGAAACGAGAAAATACGTCTAAAAATTAGTAGAATTTGAAAAACTGGAAAACCCAGTAAAATAATAAAAAATTTATGGCAAACGCTTGTATTCAACATAAACTCATTTCTATGTTTTGCCTTAACGTTTAAAATTTTTTAATGAAGAATCGAACTTCTTACTTGTTAAACTTAAGTTGAACAGTTTTAATTTTTAGACACTTTCGCCCAGACCGTAACTTTCCACTAATTGCATCCTAAGGAGATAGCCCAATAAGATGGTGCAAAGTCCCCTGTCTGAGATTTTGACCAAACATAGGGCATTCGATTCGGTATCCAAAAAGACCAAGCTCCCTAAATTTTGAGACCAAGATCCCTAAAGTTCTGACTCACAAAATTTTTTCAGTACGATTTATTTGTCAAAAATCTACATTGCGACCTCATTTCTAACCCTTCGCGTGCTGCCGTGGTAGATAATTCAAGATTTCCGCTCTCCCATCTTTTGAATTCCATAACATTCTGGTTCGCGCCCCGCCAGTAGGTGTCTCCCCATGGATTACGTCAGTATTTGCAACTGTTTATATATTTCATGAATATTTGCAACTGTTGCGCCGTTTTTCATCAAGTACTTTGTGTTTTGATTATCCAATTTTAGATTTCACTAACTGATTTACTGAAAAGTGATGAAAAGTGAGAACTGGCAAATCGGGGCTTTTTGAGGGCGTTAAACTGGTTCCCAGTGTCTATTTCCGAGGAGAATTTTTCCTGAGAGGCCAATATTTGTTTTTGAGTGTCCTAGGAACTCGATAATGATTTGAAATCCCCAGAAACTTCGCAAGCGGGTCAGAAATGGTTCGAAAATCGGGCAAAAATGGCCAAAATCGCATATTTGACGTTTTTTCGACCTTTAGTCCCACATGAAAAAAATTTCAAAATACATCATCTGAAAGGTAACAAAAAATGCCAAAAGTTTACGTTTTCCAATTTTGTGTCGCTAAAAAGGAATGTGCTGAAAAACGCCTTACAAATATTGAAATGACTGCAATTTTTGTGGTCGGGGGGCCAAAAATCTGAAAAAATTCAGACATCTTTTGCATTAAAAGACCTTTCGAATGCCGCAAACCACATTCAAAAATGTTATTTCTAGCCCGAGTTATGGCAAAAACGGTGAAAAGTGCTTTTTTTGCGCCTGCAGACGCTAGAAGCGCCCTCTGGGGCTCAAAATTTAGGGAGCTTGGTCTTTTTTGAATACCGAATCGAATGCCCTATGTTTGGTCAAAATCTCAGACAGGGGACATTTGCACCATCTTATTGGGCTATCCCCTTTGCATTTCATAAACAATTTTTCTTTACCAACTTCGAGTTGGTAACCCATGCTTTAGTGACGTGCTACAAACTACTTTTGTAATAATGTGGTAAATAAATTTTCACTATTTTCTCTCTATAATACATTACTCATGACCCGAACACTGTAACTCCCTATTACGCACCATGTGTTTAAACTTTAATTTTAAACAATTCCCTATGATCAGAAATAATAAGTTTGCCTCAATGGTATAACTAACTCTCAGGGGGAATAAACGCAGGTGAACGGTTCAGCTTACTTTCAGGCGGCGAGGAGGAGAAAGTAGGAAGAGCCGTTTCCCCGGGAAGTTTTCGCGAAGTGGGGCAAAATTAAAAAAGTTGTGCCGGGACATTACGTAACGCGCCTAGGCGCGCGCCCCGTCCTGATATCAGTCGAATTATGGGGAGGCGAAATGAATAAAACATCCTTGAAAGTGTATTTATTATCTCGTTTATGTGGTTTTTCGGTCGAATAACCGTCCCCGTTCTTCGAAGGGATAACATTTGGATAAAACGTAAAGGGAATCTTTACATCAACGTTTAAATATGGAAAACTCCAAACGTTTTAGTAAAAATGGTAAGCATCGACACGTGTTTCCGCTCGTTAGTTTCATCAAAATGTGCTTGCTGCCGACTTTTACGTCTCTTTTGGTGATGTATTCTAGTTCCCAACATCTTTTACCACAACTGTAGTTAAACCGGGGGATAAGGGACGAAGGTACAAAGGATAACATTACCAGTCCAAAAGCCAACCTCACCTGCACGAGCGGTGGCAACTTTGCCACCCGGTGTCCCCTGCTAGATAAACCAACGAGGCTCTGGCGACCGAGTCACAGCGGTATAACTGTTCCAACGGTGACTGAGAAAATGCAGTCTACCTTACTATCCCACTACCAACTCGCAGTGGCCAGCGCGGTAGTGTATGGCCAAAAACCTCGTAAACTACGATTATGACAAACTACGATTATGACAAACACAACTATGCAACGGCCCTCAGTCCCCGGCAGCTTGGGAGTCACTGGTTACGGTAGCGATCAGGTTAGACAACAGGCAGAGGGTGCTAAGAATCACCGGGTTAGACCAGGCTACCAAGGAAAACGAACTCTGCAAATAGCCACCTATAATATACGAACGCTTTTATCTGAACACAAAGTCCTAGAACTAGAGGAAGAACTGAACCATATAAAATGGGACATCTTAGGAATGAGCGAGGTTCGAAGAAAAGGAGAAGCCGAAACCATTCTAAAATCAGGACATCTTTTGTACCATAAAGGAGAAGATGAAATTTCGCAAGGAGGAACAGGTTTTTTGGTTCATAAAAGGCACAAACACCAAATCTTAAAAATAAGCAGCATAAGCCCAAGAGTCATATATTTAATATTGAAATTAAATCAGAGATACAGCTTAAAGATCATACAGGTATATGCACCCACAACGGACTACGATGACGAAATGGTGGAGACCTTTTATGACGATATTTCAACAGCTATAGAACTGGACAAAACATACTATACCATTGTCATGGGGGATCTAAATGCCAAGCTGGGATCGAAAACCGACGAAGCTGAATTTGCCATGGGACCTTTTGGATATGGAGAAAGAAATCACAGAGGAGAAATGTTTCTAGACTTCCTTCTGCATCACAGACTCTATGCCATGAGTTCCTTCTTTAAAAAAGGTCCTCATCGCAAATGGACCTGGATGAGCCCTGACGGTAACACAAAGAACGAAATCGACTACATAACTACAGACAAGAAAAATATTATAATAGATGTTACCGTGCTAAACAACTTCTCAGTAGGTAGCGACCATCGGATAGTTAGGGCCAAAGTTATGATCAACGTCAAAAGAGAGAGGGCAAAGATGCAATCAAGTACTCAAAATTCGAAATGGACATCCCTGAAAAACAAAACGGCATATCAGGAAGAAATAACTAACAAATTAAAAGACCTAGAGCATCTAAAGGAGGACGAGATCAACATAGACGAACTATGTATGCAAATAAACAGCGCCCTGAAAGAGGCTCAAATAAATCACTGCGCGGATAAAACCAGGGAAGAAAAGTTGAGCCAAGATACAAAAACCCTCATGGATTCAAGAAGAAATATGAAAGATAGATACTCAGCAAATAACGCCACCCTAAGACAACTGAACAGAGACATCACAAAGTCCGTTAGAAATGATGTTCGGAAAAACAACAAAAAACTAATAACTAAAGTGATTGAGAACAACAAAAGCTTGAGGGTGCTGAGAGGAAACCTTGCTGAAGGTAGAAGAAACATCTCAAAACTCGCTAATAGAAACGGTGTTATAAAAACAAACAAAGCCGAAATTTTAAAGATAACCGAAGAGTTTTATAAAGAGTTATACAAGGGGGAGAGGGATAGACCGAATACATCACAAATTCCAAGAGTCCAAAATGTCGGCTCTGAGGATATTCCAGATATATCTTTTGACGAAATCACATCTTCCCTCTCAGAAATGAAAAACGACAAATCACCAGGAGATGACGGTGTAGTCATTGAGGCAATCAAGGAAGGGGGCGAAACTCTACTACGAGTTATCCAAAAACTTTTTAACACATGCCTGCTCAAAGGTACAACACCTACTCAATGGCACAATGCAGTAATAGTCATCATGCACAAAAAAGGAGATATTGCCAACCTGAAAAACTATCGACCCATAAGCTTACTTTCACACATATATAAGCTCTACACTAAAATCATTACAAAAAGACTCACAAATAAACTCGACAGTTACCAACCAAGAGAGCAAGCCGGTTTTCGACGAAATTTTGGAACAAATGATCATCTACAAGTAGTAAAAACCCTAATTGAGAAATGCGTCGAATATAATAAGCCGCTCATCCTCATATTCGTGGATTATGAAAAAGCGTTCGACACTGTAGACCAGCAGAAAATGTTACTAGCCCTCGCGGATTGTCGAATAGACCACCGGTATATTGAAGCTATTAAAAACATTTACAGCACGGCAACGTCATGCGTTAGACTCCACGAAGAAACTAGTAAATTTAGAATAGAACGCGGTGTCAGGCAAGGAGATACTATATCTCCAAAACTATTCAATAACCTACTCGAATATATGTTTAAAAAGATAAACTGGGATGATTTGGGAATAAACATAGATGGCGAAAACTTAAATCACCTGAGATTCGCTGATGATATCGTTCTGATATCGGATAGTTTGGACAAAGCTATGAGGATGCTGGAAAGTTTACAGACAGCATCCAGAAGAGTCGGACTTAAAATCAATACATCGAAAACGCAATTTATGACAAACCTCGTGGTTAGTAACAGCATCACTTTGGAATATAGCGAGATCGAGCAAGTATCGTGCTATAAATATCTGGGACACGAAATTCGGATAAACCGAGACAATCAAACTGCTGAACTCCAAAGGAGAATAGGTCTTGCTTGGGCGGCTTTTGGAAAAATGAGGAAGATCCTTAAATCAGATATACCAACATGTTTAAAACGAAAAGTTTTCGATCAGTGTATCTTACCAGTGCTGACATACGGAGCGGAGACGCTGCCTCTAACGAGAAAAACGATAAAAAAGATTCAAATCACCCAAAGAGCCATGGAACGCAGCATGTTAGGTGTGTCTCTAAGAGACAGAATTCAAAACAGAGAGATAAGAAGAAGAACGGGCGTCGCGGATGCTATCGAAAGAATAACAACGTTAAAATGGAATTGGGCAGGTCATATCGCCAGAGCATCCGATAATCGATGGACAAAAAAAATCCTAGAATGGAGACCAAGAGATGAGGCATTCCGAAACCGAGGACGACCGCCAACTAGATGGAGGGATGACATAAGGCGCATTGCACCGAACTGGATGCAGATCGCTCAAAACAGAAATGAATGGCGCCGTTTACGAGAGGCCTATGTTCAGCAGTGGACGCATGAAGGCTGAAGAAGAAGAAGAAGAAGAAGAAGAAGTAGTTAAACCATCCCGATGAAGCTAACAAGCAGAAACACGTGTCGATGGTTACAATTTTTGTATTAATTATAGACACTATATCATAGTATATCATAGACACTATACATATATGCTACATACATAATATACAGTACATATACAGTACATATATAATATACAGGGTGGGCTATCGGAAATGAACCGGAAGGCATATCACATGCCGCAGAAAACATATTAGGTTTGCTTGAGAAGGGAGAAGGAATACTCTTGACACGAAAACTGTAGCCTGAACTATACCGTCTTAAACGTCTCATCCCCCAAATTTTTCAAATAGGAAGGATGGTCAAAGGATACCTCGTTGAAAAGGGTTTTCGATTCCATTTACACTCCTACTTTATAAGATAAGGAGTATTGAAATGTCGCTAATTACGTTTCCCGAAAAATGTACTAATTAAGGCATTTTTAAGTAAAAACTTAATGCACCATTGAAGTAAATATCTTAAAATAAGTAAATAAATCTTTAGAACCAATGAGATCGTTCCTTCTGTTTTTGCTGATTTGCAGATGTTTTCGGTTCCTTGGTGGTTTTTAGTGGGTATTGCTCGATTGCTGTTTTACGAATTGGGCGTTTATGTGCTTCAAAACTGATCAAATGAAATTTATAAATCATGGTGTACACTATTCCAAAAAGAGTGGGAGTGATTGAACTTTATTTAAAAAATGGCGAATGAGGCAACAGACCTGCAGAATTATTCAATAGACGACATGCTGACAGAATTGTTTTTGGTAAAATATTACGTGAGTTGATGGCGAAATTTCCGAACACTGGTTCTATTCAAATTAAAAATGGGGCATGGTAAAAATCCGGTATTAAATGGGCCTGTGGATGTAGTAGTGTTGGACCAAGTTGCAATGCGCCCACACCATCAGAGTACAAGGCAATTAACCGGTGCAATGGGTGTTGGTCAGATAAGTGCCCGTTGAATATTAAAAAAGTACAAGTTCCATCTGTATAAAATGCAATTTGTGCAGGAACTGACTGAAGATTACTTTGGTCGTCGCTTAAAATATTGCGAAATCATACCTGAACCAGCAACGTTCATTTTTTAGTTAATGTGTGTTTATCTGATGAAATGTACCTTTCTGTTTACATGGTACAGTTTATCGCCACAACACATGCAAAGGCCACAGAAATTAGACTTATAGGCTGATATTTTTGGAAATTGCCCTGTTGGTCCTTTTTTTCTGGAAATTTTACAGATGACATGTATCTAGATTTGCTCGAAACTGCCATTGAACATGCCTTAATTTATTAGCACAGCACAGCACGGAACATCGCCGAGTTACTGGCGAAATATATGTGACTATTTAAATTAATGGTCTCCAGGATAGGACGAAGAGATGGAATTGAGTAGCCCCCTCGGTCGCCCGATTTAAGTCCATTGGATTACTTTTAATGATATCATATAAAAGAAATGTTTATAGCACCAGTCTCAATATACTGGGAATTTAAAAAAAAAATCATCATAAATATTTTATAATTTTTATAAAGTTAATGATATCATATAAAAGAAAAGTTTATAGCACCAGTCTCAATATACTGGGAATTTAAAAAAAAATCATCATAAATATTTTATAATTTTTATAAAGTTACCCTCAGTTAAATACATGTTATGTAAAACATAAAAATATACTTACTGGTTTTCCACAGTGTTTACAGAAAATATCATCACCATTAAGGGAAAGCTCAGGGTAAGGACGTATCCACGAAGAAATTTTAGACATTTCAAATGATGTTTTTATAACACTTTTAAATGACAACAGCGCGAAACGAACTGAGTAGCAATGACAAATAATGCACATTATAAGAAATATTTTAGACCCTACCACTTTCGCAACCAAGGAAATGTAAAAATAGACCATAGCACCATAAATATCTACTTGACACTACCCGCAGGATAAGGATAACGAGGGTAGCTTTACCTCCATCTTTGAAGAACAGCTTATCGACTATATTTTGCCCAAACAATGAAATATAGGAAGTTTTAAAGTTTAAATTTGCATGGTCAGGCTTGAAAATTAATAAAAAGGCACATATAGGCAGTTTTTCTCAGTAAAGGCAAAGGAGTTCGAAAATTGATGGAAAAGGCAAAAAATGCAATTTGCCTAAAGTCCGGGCCCTAGTCATTACTAATTGTTTGTCACATAACAAAAACTAGAGCTATGGCAACAATCCCGATAGGGTCGTCATTTTATGAACGTTATTTTAGGGGTCGTTATTTTATGTACGTATCTTGTTTCGTTCTTGTAAACGTGTCTTCGTTTTAGAAATGACCATCCGTTGATATATAAATTACTGACGGCTTGTATCAAATATTTATGAAGCATACATTTATATGTAATATAGCTTCCACGCCTTACTGATAATCGTTTCTTTCATAGTAATGAATTCCTAATAATCAATAAATAAAAATTTCCTTGAACGATATGTTTTGTACCGACTAGTTGCTTTCAATGCAGAGATTAATCCCAAGATATTTAATAATTAATTGGACAATTCATCATATGAGGCCAACATAGCAAAACGGGTGAATTCAATTTTGAATAGAGAAAATTTGTCAAATTTTCCCGATATGCACCTCATCGATATTTGGTTCAAAGCAATTACCCGACGAAACCGAAATCCTGCAAACTCCGCACTTGCACGACTGCACCTAATGGATAAAATTATAATTTCGAACATCGACTATCCCTATTGTCTTTAAACGACCCCTTTCATATCTCCCAGAATAATGACGATCCCGGGCGAATAATTTTCAAGATGTCAAACGAGGCGGGGCGGCACGTTATTAATTATTTCACGTCGAATAATAATCGTGTGATGATGATAACGACGATTTAGAAATGTGGCAGAGTTAAATTCGTGTATAGATATATATATATACAGAGGGTTGTGGGGTTTTGGGATTTGTTTTAGCTGACGCCGCGACGAGGGATGATTACTCCGGTGGCTCCGGTCCCGATGTCTTCAAAGCTACGTTAATTGGAAAAATTTTTAGGTTCAGGACGTGTTCGAAGCGGTAAAGCCTTTAAGAAAGGTAGCAGGGATTAATTTTTAATGGTTTTTGTCGGAAAAACCTTGAAAACTGGGAATGAATCAGTCAGTTCCTTAAATTAACATGACATTAACATAAGAGTACAGATCATCTAAACCAGAGGTGTCCACTAGGATTAAGAGAGGTAGAAAAGTGATAGATACAATCCACCACAAACGGGCCCTAATGAGCTGATAGTCGGAATAGTAACATGCATGCCGTTTCCGTCCAACACGCAAAGGGTCGGACTCAGAAAGCGAGTTCAACTCTTGCAGAAGAGAAGCTATGAAAAGCATTTACCTATACTTGTATAATTGTAAATAGGTACTAATTTACAGATTTTGTAAATACTAAAATGATTACTATAATAACTAGTAATTTTAACGTCTTTTATATATGAATAATTAATGAAAAGAATACATAACCTTATGTTTCAAAATAAGTATATTTCGTTGAATTAAAAAAGAAGCACTGGGTTGGGTCCATTTATGTCATTTTCCCTTCACACTTTTCCAGGCTTTCTGGTATCCAGGCTTCTCTGGATCGTGACGCACTATCTAATGGAAAATCTCTATAAAAATCCTGATGCTGTTTTTGATAATGCCGCTGAATATTATATTTTTTGAACATTACAAAACTTTATCCACGTATGACGCATAAAATGGTGTTATATATTTTGAAAAGCCCAAATAAATCCCCTCATTTAGTATCGTAATCTTACCTCCCTGTGATTCCATTACGCACAGGTTATTAAAAAATGAGGAAATGAAAATCGTTTCAACTCAAAATTGACAAACAGGACTGGAATAAAACAAATACTCTGTAAAATCTTTTACCCATACAAAGCACACTAGTATAGTCACTCACAGACTACATATTATTAACCATAAGGTGGCAATTTATAGATTTTTCTAAAGTGAAGTCAAGATTTTGTGGTAATCACTCAGTTACTGGCCCTATTTTTACCTGATCATAACGACGCATCGGGTACATTTTTCTTGAAAGGATGAAGGATAATACATTAATTCGCAATCATCCTTACACTTACTAGTTACTGGAAACAATTACTTAACTACTTGTACACGATTTTGTGTATCAACTCTTTAGAAACAGGTAAAACATTTTTGGTATGCTCGTATATGTTTCATATATGAAACAATAAAATTCTAAAATCTCAAAATGTCTAACTAAAATCATATTAATTCAACCCTGGATCTCCTGACTGAAAATGCCCCAAGAGACGAGCGGTAATAGCTTTATGGGTGCCATAAATTACCGGTACCACTGATAAAGCGTTTGCTCCCGGGAGCTCGGGAAACACGATTAGTGGACACCCTTGATCTAAACTGTAATAATTTGAATCTTGTTAATACTTAAAGGTTGATGGTTGAACGGTTGAAAATATCGTGTACTTTTGCGTTCGAAATTATTAATGATAAATTGTTTTGAAAAATTGGAAGTGTTTAAATTGGGCGCTGGAGCAGATTTTCTTATAGAAAGGTTTAGGGCGCAGGAATTTGAGTAGGCTCTAGTGATCGATGTCGATCTGCGATCTTGTCTCGAGCGCTTTTACTGGAGAAACTTGAATTATATCGGCTTTTAGTGCACGTAAAACTTTAATACCAGTTTGTGGGTAAGTCGTCGAGAAGCTCATGATGGGGCATCTTTTTCTCCATACATGTTTTCCGCAATACGTACTTAGATGATTTGACCGCATCCAACGAGCAGACGAGAACTGATAATAGGAGATATCGCCATAAACTTTCACTAAGCAGAAAACGGCACCTTACATATGACATCATAGTCGTACAGAGAATGAACAACGTAAGTACATGCACATGACATAAGAACTAGGATAAGAAATTATATTGTAATTCTATATTCCATTCAATTGTTAATCTACAACGGATTCCCTTAGTAACAATTGTGTTTTTGTTATATATTCGGTTCTGATAGTTGGATTGTTATGATTAGAGCTCGGGTAATATGTATGTAATATATAATATATTATATAATATAATAATAAAAATAATTAATAATAATAAATAATAATTACAAATAAATAATAATAATAAATAAATAATAATAATAAATACTAATAATAAAAAATAAATAATAAATAAATAATAATAATAAATACTAATAATAAAAAATAAATAATAAATAAATAATAAATAATAATAAAAATAATAAAAATAAAATAAAAATAATGTAATATGTATGTATTATATGTTATACATGTAATATATAGAGCCGACAAAATTCTATAAATGCATATGTAATTATTAAAAATGCATATCTTGAGCGATTTTCGGAATGCAGTCTCAAGAAAATGAAGATTTTGATTGCATGAATCTCTGTATAACTAGGTACGTATTATGCTGTAACCTTCAGCTTAGCGTTAAGCCGACTGCCTTCTAAAACTAGCATTAAGGGTTGAACTGCTTTTAATAGTAACGGCTGGTACCGTCTTGTTAAGAATAGTGGTCGAAGGGCAACTAAAATTACGTAATGATCAAAGCTGAGAAAATGTGCTTTCTAGTCTTGGAATTAGTGTAATAGGAAATTCGAATTGTAAAATATTCTTCGACTTTTTTAATGGAAGCTCCTTTCGCATACCTTTTCCGCAAGCCTTCTTTTTCAGTTATTATTTTCTGGCACATTTTCCTCTACCTGCCGCCACTTCCAATATCTACCTCTTATCACTGTTCGTTATCCATTAGTTTTGTGAGTATATAGAAATTCAATTCCTTAATTAGTGTAAGTTTTGTGAAGTAATAAATCTACTTAGACTGAATATAGAAAGTATCCCTCCATATACACTTACAAATTCAAGCAGCAATATTGGTCTTTCTGATTGAAATACTTTTCTTGCGTGGTAAATATTATGATGCAGTAGGAAGAAAATTTACATGAAAGCTAAGAGATCATTCCACTGGTAAACATTGTCTAAACAGCGCCATTACCGTACGAGCGTTTAGAAAGTAACCACCGTGGGTACGTGAAAAGATAATTTCTGTTTAAATTACGCAGATTAACGCGCCGCGTTAATTCCACCCGACAAACACAACCTTCCGCGGGAAATCTTCGATGATTCCACCCTCTGTTCTAATAAATATTCCCCCGAGGAGCGAAAGGGGTGGAAGGAAGGGAGAGATGAGGTGGAGCGCGAGCTTAAACAAACCCCGTCATAATTCGAACGCGTGTCGTCGAACACTTCTATCCTTTTGTAATTCCATCATTTCGTGTGAATTACCGCTTCAATGGTCGCTAAATGCTGAACGAGCCGGAAAACGGGCATATAACGAGTAATTTTACTTCTATGCGGATCGTGGGGGTTGTGCGCATTGACGTGCGACAAGGGCGGTGGAGGGGGATGGACTGGGGGATGATAAAACCTTCGTAGGGATTTTACGAAGGAGAAAAATTGAATCTATGTCGATAAGGACTTCATAGTTAGTTATTTCAATCTCTGTTTCGTTGAATTACCGTAATTAGTTCAGAAGATATATGTTAGTTCAGGTAAGATTGGCCAGGGTCAGACGAAATCAGAAGTAGAAATGTGGAATTGATAGCAACAATGGAAGAAATGCAAGGATCGTTAGATATCATGCCTCATCACACTGATAACAAAGGACGAACAGGAAATATTGGAACTTATTGAACGAGTGGAAAGAGCAAGTCTGAACTATGGCTTAACACTAAGTCGACAAGAAATAAAGCTAACGGTAATAGACCCCACAGAGAGAAAAGATCTTAAATGATATAGAGATAATGGAAAAAATAATTATCTGAGAGCTCACATAAACAGGGATGGAAATTCCTCCACCGAAATTAAAAGGGGAATAGCTCTCGTCAATGCGGCAATGACAATATTAAATCAAATATGGAAGGACAGAAAAATAACATCCAGTACAAAACGCAAAGTTGTCGAATCCATCGTCTTTCTGATTGCATTATATGGGGCAGAAGCGTGGACTTTGAAGGCTCCAGATATTGCTAAACTGGACAGTTTTGAACTGTGAATACTAGAAGAACTAAAAATTGAGGTAAGACTAGTAACCATAGTAAGACAACGAATTCTCAATTTTTTCGTACATGTGAACAGGAGGAAAAATGACGATCTAGAAAAACTAGTGATACAATGGAATATTGAATGTAAGAGACCCAGGAGACGATCTCTGAAGCAGTGGATGGGCCAAATGAAGCACTTTATGGAAAATTCGTTACAAGAAAATATGAGATGCATTTCAGGCAGAGATAAATGGAGGGAAATCATGAAATAATGAAAATTACCTATACCGACAATGAAAAAATAAAATAAAATATGCCTACTTAATGTACTTCCTTGTAATACAAGAATCCTACACACAACCTGGCGATTTCTCCGGTAAAAACATCAAACGGGAGGCACCGAGTCTTCCATGTGTAGGTATAAACAAATTCTGGTTAAACTTTCCACAGTTGTTAAAAGCTTTGCTAAAACACCTCAAATTAATTTTCTGTTCAAAGCTGAAGCAATCTTCAGGTCAGCTTTTCAAGTAAAGATTCTCATTAAATTCAACATCTCCGGTCCACAGTGGGTGGTAAACCAAGATAAAATGGTAAATACTGACTTTCTTTGCGACTTTTAGCATTTTTGTTCGCACAAACTCGGCACTTATATCAACAGCGAGGTTTATAGAGACGTCTTATTCGCTCCTGCCGTCCCCAGCCCGGTATGAAAGAGCATAGAGGAAAATTTCTTCATAGTATACAACTTATTTTAACCCTTGTTTAAATTTTTCCTTCACTATCATAGTGATTGCCTGTACATATCTCTCCATATCTCTATGTTGCAAATCACCTCCGCCTCACTTGTTCTGGCGTCCACATCCCATTTGGTTTTGTTTGTACTCGATTCTCTCTCACATTTCGAGCAAATATATATGGCATGTTCCTAATGGTATGAGATCACTTGTGCTAGATAGCCCTAGAGATGTGAGAAAAGTGTAATAATATTTCTCTACACAACATATGGGAAGCAAAGGTGGTGAAGCAGAGGGAAGGATTATAAGGCAAAAAGGAATGATTTTATTAGATACTACAGTGCTTGTTCAAGTAGGAAATAATTGTATATTCTTTATTACAGTGAATATTGAATATGAAAAGGTAATCCGGACACCCTAAAAAGAGTACAAGGAATTTAATATACATTTATCAAATGAGGTGCTTATTTAGCTTCGCTCGATTAGTTTGGAAAAGCAACAAGCCTCACTTCCACCCGACAGTAGACCTTTAACGGCTGACGCTTACAATTCAAATTTTTCCTCCCTTTGCCTAAAAACGTGACGTTAATTATTCCAACATTTCGAAAAGTTCGCCGGTCGGCTGCGAGGGGATTACGTTAACGGACGAGAAAGTGAGAGAAGGAGACGGGACAAAGTTTCCTCGGTTAAAACGTAACTTAAGGTTAATATTATTCAATTTCACGAAGATAAACATGAAGTGTATTAAGCGTTTTTTAAAAGCTAGTTTGCATGAATTTCGGTTTAATTTTGTAACCTGCGGGAGAAGCGACGAAGGGGATGAGGTTAAAGTTAAGTTCCATATTAGTAAGTTGCTATTAACTTTAAATTACTGAGGTGATGAAAAAATCTAATAAAAGACATCAAGGATAAAGTCGTGAGACTAACATGAAATTACAAATAATTTTGGAAAATATTTGAAGAATTTTTGGGTCCAGTTATGAAGTAGGTAAATACTTTTCATTTCATTAGTAAATTCCCGCATGAGTTCGAAACGTATGGATCCATATGGATATTAAATAGTGACACGACCACGAGACTTCCACAGTTCTCAGCAAAACAAGAAATGAAGCACGCTAATGAAGCACTCTACCAAGGTGCGAAATGTCTCGATAAACGACATACCTCATGCAAACAAGCACAGAGAATACAATAAAAAAATACGAATATAAATAGAAGGAGGAGAGACGGGATTGGGGACAGAGAGTGCCCGCCCAGGAAAACACTCTGGCTGCGAGAAGACCGAGAAAACCTACCGCCCCGAAGATGCTCCCTGACCCGTCTCGCACAGTGAAAATGCGAAGGTCCAGACGACAGCCCTCTATTAAGTAAGTCGCCACTCTTGCCTCTCACGCCCCAGCCCTTAGGATTCGCTGTGCCTGAGATCTCTTTTCCCTTTTTCACATTCGCACCTTTTTTAATGCCCTGACTTATAGGATCTCCGTCCCCAGGGGAGAATAAAACCAGTTCTTCTTTTGCTTTGATAATTTATTTTATTCACTGCAAGCTTTACCCCCTGTGGCTACCAACCCCCTACCTCACGCAGCCGTGAAAATATATGTAGTACCGCTAATTACTTGACACGTCGACACTTCTTGATTTTACGAAGCACTGAGGCATTAAGCCTCTACAAATGAATTTAACAAGTTTCAGAAAACACTTAGAATGTCGATGGTGAAAGGCGATTTTTTTTGTAAATCTGAGTCTTTTTCGTCGACAACGCGGAAAGCGTCGATGATCTGTTAAATTAGATTGGTGATATCATTTAAATCAACGATTAACTGAGACCAGAAAAAAATTGTTTCTTAAGTAACAATCACGGGCGTCTCATATTGTCATGGTTACTTGAGGTAGGGGGGGCTTGCTGTGAATAAAACACATGATCGAAGCAAAGAAGGAAAATGTTTTATTCCCGCATGAGGCGGAGAATCTACAAGTCGGGGTACTGAAAAGATACAAATAAATAAAAAGAAGAGGAGATCTAGGTACAGCGAATCCAAAGGGCAGGAGCGTGAGAGGCGAGAGGGACTAACATAACAATGGTCAGTTGGACCTTTGGATCTCCTCGGTGCGAAGCGGGTCAGAGAGCATCTCCGGGGCGGTTGGTTTTTCTCGGTCTCTTCACCGGCAGAGTGTCTTTTCCTATCCTATCCCCGATCGTCTCTCTCTCTCTCTCTCTCTCTCTCTCTCTCTCTCTCTCTCTCTCTCTCTCTCTCTCTCTCTCTCTCACACACACACACACACACACCTTTCCTCTTTCTATTTATATTCGTATTTGTTTTATGTTCTCCGCTCTTGTTGGCACTAGGTGTGTCATTTATCAAAACATTTCGCGCCTTGGTAGTCAGCGCGTTTATAAAAGTTAACCTTGGCCGGGCAGTGGTCGTTCTTTGTTTTGTTGAGAATTGTGGAAATGTCGTGGTCGTGACAATACCTGGAACAATTACTCAGGTGATAACTTCAAAGACTTTGATTTTTAGGACTCATAGTGTAGGAGGAATGTTGTTCGGTGTAAAAATTGCAGAAAAAGAATCGTCGAGCGTGACTGTCTGACGCCGCTAATGCGAGGAAAATAGAGAAAGCTGGTCTTTATTAAGTTGGAAGTTGTTTGCATGTTACTTAAATAGTATCGATTTGTCGAGCTTGAGGGAAGTGACAAAGGTTCTTTGGCAGGAAAAATTGCTTAAAGAATGACTCACACAATCCTAACATTTTGTGTCCGAAACACGTAATCATTTAATGTTAATTACCATGAAAAATTTAATGAAAACTAATACTAGACAATTAATACCTATATTGTGTATTATTGATCATATTGAGGTATTTTTGTAGCAGTTTTGTTTCACTTTTCTCTTGTCTGATTTAAATCACAGAAACTGATAAGAAACTTTGATATCTACGAGCTAAAAATTAAAATTAAGAACAGTTATTCACTTGATTCCTATTAATACTAATAATTTGATAAATTCAAATTGATATCAACTGTAACCATGATGTTCAGTGTACATGAAACATAATGTTAAAATAATTGCGACAAACGTTGTTCCTGATCAAAAACGTTGTTTGGAAATTCAACAAAACGTTTTCCAACAATCGAATTCCAAATTCTACAATACATTTTCCGAATGGGCACGTATGTATATGCGGGCATACCTCATTGATATTTTTAATCAACATACCATTATAAAGGAGAGAATTTTCATATCCATTATTCATCAACTAACGATTATTCTCTCGTATATCGGAGATCCGTTTAATTCCGGAATTCAGATCGCAAAACAAAACGGAAAGAAAAAATATAACAAACAGAACACATAATGGAATCGTTGTTGCGAGGTAATCAGACCCCGAGAGCTCTCTAAATAGATTCATTAATTTAACCAGTATATTTTGCATGTATCGGTAAATACCAAAAATTCTGAATTAATTCGTACATGGAATGAAATATTTGCGGTTTTTTGTGTTTGCGAAATTTTTGTGTTTGTTGGGTTGCCTGCCTCAGGAACTGAGGATTAACTATTGAATAAATAACAAATGACGCCCTTTTGGTATACTTTGCTGTATTGACAATTTTCAATTAAACCAGTTTAATTTTTTCTTGTTTTTACTTCAAACTTTTATTGCTTTAAGTAATATTTTTTCCATCTTTTTTCGATCTGTTGCATCGAAGTGTCCCTAATATTATTGCTACATATTTTAAATCCCTAGTATCGCACCACCCTTCCTACGTTTGTTTATGATGTAAAAGCGAAGAGCTCCGTACTGGTCCCAGATACGGATTGTCTATCCTCCCCCTCCGCACGATAAATAATACTATTTCGCATCCTGGAAATAATAATATATTTTTTGAGACGTCGAAAACGCAGAGCTCCTACTTGAACAGGGAAACCCAATTCCATAGTAAATAGTAGGGCGCGAGCTGATGGCGGGTTTTCGCCAAATCTGAATTTATCTGGCCGAGGATGCCATAAATTACGAGCGAATAAGATGCGTTATCGGGTTAAGGAGAGATTTCAAGAATGCCGAAAGATATAGTAGACTCTTACGTGCAAGAAACGAGGGAATTCGTATTTTTTGTCGAAAAGCTGGATCTGAATTACATACTGGCACACCTTGGATCCCTGGAATGATTGCATTGTTTGGGTGTGCAGTGAAATAACGGAACAAATGCTGTGTGGCCAGAATGTGTGCACCTTATTGAAAAATTTCATTATTTTCAAATACAGTAAGAATACAGAATCATATAAAATAATTTCCACCATTTAATGATTATATCCCATGAATTCTGAGGGTATACTCAATTCAATATCAATATCAATATTCAATATCAAATTCAACATGAAATGTAATTGTATGAATGAGGATATACAAAAGTTGTAACTATTTTCTCATTGTACTACGTATAGTATTGCAAAGAAAATGTTCAGGACCGGTAGCAGACTTCATTCACAATACTATATTCTCATTTGAACAAATGTCGTTATTCATACATACTCATTTAATTAAAAATGCAATAACTATGTGTCATATAACATTTACAAAGTTAAGATAAATTCAGTGACTAATATTAGACATCTTGTAAGCATTCGACAGTTTGTAGATTTCTTCAATGGGAAATGCTTACAGAAACGGAGAAAATATATTGTAAAGGGTATTTCAGTACAGATTTGAATTTTTCTGAGCACGTCCAGGAGTGTAATAGGAGTTCATTAAAAGTTCAGGAAACAATTACCTAGGGAATTCTTAGGAACTCCTGGAATTTGCCCAAATTATTGTGACTATGGTTAATACAATCCAGTCTCTGACGCTGAAAATATAGTAGTAGGTACCTCCGAATTTTGTAAACTGTAACTGTGTAGACTTTTCTCCAAATTTAGGATTAAGCTTATCTCACCCTTCACTTCAAAAGTTATACGAGCGTTAGGTGAGCATTTTGTGTTTAAGGGGTGAAAACCATCCCTTATTAAAAAAATACACATTCAAGCAATTTTACAGATTCAAATCTTTTTATTTACGTAGTATAAGTATTCTCACGAGATATCTAACATGAACATTAATATATTCCAAATTTTCAACCCTTAAAAGCCGCCTCTTATTAATAAAAATAATAATACAAATTTTAACTGTGAAACGTTTTAATCGTGCATTTCTATCAAATTAAAATCAATTTATTGCTTATCAAAACTTTTATTATATATATTTTAAAAATACCTCCTTTGTCGAAAATAAAATAAAAATGTATTTTTTAAGACTGGAAACATTTTAAATGCGCATTACTTATCGGAAAAAGATTTATCCCCTTATTATAAAGTAATTGTTAATTGATTGTGACTAAAATTCCCACCTAAACTTGCATCAAGTTTTTTTAACGATTACTTTCTAAATTTTTGAGATTTTCAATCACACCAAAGCTTATTTTGCAGGGATTTCAAATGGCTATGTGACCTATGGAGCTATATGGTTTTTTAAGCATTTCACTTTTAAGTTTGAAGGGTTTAAAGGCCCGAAGGGGTGGTTCTGTCACTTATGATAAATTTAAATGGCGATATATCGGTTACTATTAATCTGAGATAAATGTAAAGAACACAATATGTTCAGCAAAAAAATACACATATGGATTTATTAAGTTTAGTTTTAATTCTGTCGCAAGAAGTACCGAATTTTTTATTAGCATTTTCTTCGAAAAAAGAAGACTATCATGTTATTTTCATCATATCTCTGTTAATTGTGATGCTTAAGACTTTCATAAAGAACCATTTTAAAGGTTTTTAAGTACTTCAAAATAGGTTTTAATACTGTCTTCTCTAAAGACATCGTTTTGGTGTAATTTAACGTTGAATGGTTCGAAATTTGTCTTTAACTAACGTATAGCAAACTTCAAAAATTCATAATTTGGTTTATATGCATTAACAATGAACAAAAAGTGATATTAGAATTTTTTTTAATACCTTTCTTTCTGTTCATTATAACATTTTTCCTAAAACCAATGGTTTTTTATATTGTATGTAGAAAATTGTACGAAAACATGCTTTTTAAATAAAAAATCAACATTTCCAATCGCGAATTACTCGAAAAGTATTGATTTATCAACCAAACTTGATATAATATTTATTGCTTAAAACTGACTCCAGCATCGATTTCTATGGTTACTTTCAGTGAAAAAAATTTCATCATTTGCCCCCTCAGCCCCCTCAGGGCAAAGGCACACTTCGGCACTATATAACTTTTATTTCTCGAAGCATTCCACACCTTCAATCAAAGTTTCACGTCAACCGGTTCAGTTATAAGAAATTCGGAGGAAAAAACCTTAAGTAACTGGACTATTAGAAGGAAGTGCGTTTACGACTTTCATAAGCACAATTATAAAAGTCCGTAAGTAACTTCTCAATACTGTTTAAAACAATCTGTTATGAGGTTTTAAGGAATTTCAAATATACTGTAATTCATTATAAATCCTAAGGACTATTAAATATAACTCCATTATTGGCTCGCTAAGTGCACGCAAGAAGTTTATAGAGATAATGGGGAGCTTTTATAGACTTTAGAAATGTTTTATATTATAAAACTTTGGGCACTTATTAGGAACTTCGAAAATATTGGAAATCATTAAATATTTTTTGTAATAGGCATTACGAGAACCTTAATAATTTTGTTATTCCTAAGCATATCGAGCATCCCTTAAGGAAGTCTTGATGAGCTATAAACAGCAGTGATTTCTTAACCAAGAGAGATTCTCAAAGTCTGTAAGTCTAACGACAAAGTATATTACAACGACGGCCATTACCGACTTTTAATATTTACGGATATGATATTGGTTTCAGTCATATTGACTCCTTTTATACACCAACTTCCTCCAACTGACGTCATAATTGCATTACTTTTCATCTGTTATTATTAGCACAATGTAGTTTTCTTTGATGCAACTAACCTCATTTTTTTTACTGTACTTTTTAAACTGCGTTAAACGGTGTGCAGTTATGCAATACCTTTTGTGACTTTCAATATTATTGAAGAAAAATCCGAAAACTGTAGGTAGTAGGTACATAGTGCACACGAATCATCTACCAGCTAAAAGTCCACATCAGTTGCTTACATTGTTACCAAGACTTTTCGGCTTTTACATGACACTAAATTGGGGGATTTGTAAATATCACTGACACCGTAATAAGGGTTATTTAAACTTCGTTTGAGGCCCTGATCTTATTCTCGCGGACTCACTATCCTTTTCAGCACACTCTACAACAGCTGGCGCCCGAGTAGCCCGTACCTGTTTGCCGTCCTTTCTACTGAGTGGACGTTCGACCCGCGATGATATCCCGTCCAGTCCCTTCCAGGACGACCCTAATTTAAAACCCGACCTGCAAGCGTCAATGCCTACAAGTATGAGCCCCTCTGTCAGACCCGAATCTGTCGAATAGGGCCGAAGGGCCATTATATAATAACTGATCCAAGCGACATCCACACCGAAGTAGTGAAGCTAATAGGGAAAGGAAACGTAAACAAACAATCTTTATATCCTTTCCAGAATTCTGTCAAGTCATGTGGAGTTCTCAGAAGCATCAACTTAATGATTAGTGTGTGGAAACTGTCCTTAAATGGGAGTAGTCAGATTAATTACAAGAAGTTAATATTAGAGTGAAGGGAAGAGTAATAATATAATTCGCAACTGACATTAAGGCAGATAGTAGTAACTTTCATGTGCAGAGTAGCTTATATGGTCAATAATAATAGCGAGGCGATACATAAAAGACCTGATGTTTGACGTGTCGAGGGGAATAAGGAGAAGCCAAATCGAATAATAGTATTATTTTCAAAAATTCATAATCCAAAAAGTAACTTTCAAGGAATATTTGTAATGTTGGTTTCAGAAAAGTTCTCTCTTTTTTTTGATTTAGAAAAATACTACACTATATTGAAATTCTCTTCATTTGAACTTCTAACTTTAGAATTGAAACTTACAGGAAATGTCATGATAATGCTTTTTCGTAGTGTCATTAATCTTCAATTCCATAATTTCACTATTATTCGAATTATTGATATAGTTAAGAAAAAAGCCAAATATTCAACTGTTTAAAAATTCATATCTTCTGAAGTGAACGTTGTGGTATAATTTTGCATTTTTTATTTCAAGTTACATTTTCCTTAATTTGCGAGCAACATGTCCAGAATCAATTGTTTGAAAATTTTTTTGAAAAAATAATTGCAAGGAATTGAGAAACCACTTCAACATTTTGCTGTAATGCTTTTTACTAATGTTCCAAAGCTTCTTCGTAATTTGACAATATTTTAAAATACAAAGATCAGTTGAAAAACTTTTTAAAATTCATGGTTCAGAAATAGGAGAATGCTTTTTGAGCTGTTCATAATCTTTTGGTTTCAGCGATCCTTTCTCTTTCTTTGCTGCCCGAAATGTTTAAGAAACAGTTTTGGAAAAATTGCTGTACCTTTTTGAAGTTAGAGAGTGACCAAGAGTTAACTCAGATTCTAAATTAGCGGTCGAAATGCTTTTCGATTTTCTTTCTTGTCTTATACGTTAATATAAGGATTTTGAAGGATGACTTTGAAGTTTATTACACTAGATTGTTGTTAGCAGCCATTACAATTGCAACTCATTTTTGGAACTGTGATGTGATATTAATCATTTTTAAACCCCTCAGATCGTAACATAAAAACGTAACTATCCTGACCATTAACTCTTTTAAGCTGGAAAAATCTTACTTGGGGTAAAATTCCAGTCCAGGTTTTTAATCAGCCGAATATTGTTCACCCTTCACGTTTTTAATTCCTGGCGGTTACGTACTTAATGAGGAACCCGCCTCGTGACTTTTCGCAAAAAAGTATAAATAAAACCCTACTACTCCATAGAACGAATTCCCGGGACGCTAAAAGCCATGGCTAAATTATAAATTTAAGTCTAAAGTGACGGTGCAACTGAAAAGCATAAATGTTGTAGGAACAATAGGGAGCCGACGTGTCACGACGTGACAGGTAAGGACGGGGGAGTTCGGGAAATTGAAAACCGACACGCCGGAACAACGACCGTTCCCCATCGATTTTCCTGGAGGAGATAAAGGGGAGGAAGGGACGTGGTCTCCCTCCTGTGTGTTTGCTGTTTGCTCCATGTTTTCTCCCTTACTGTTATTATTGTCTCTGAATAAATATCAGCCGGTTATTTTCAGACATACGGAGATGTAGATTCAGTTGGTTATCGTGTACCTACGACAACGATGAGTTTATTTGCTCGACTACGGATTCGACCACGCAAAATTGATTATTTGAACGTATTGAAAACCTTTAGAAAATATTCAATGTCATGTGTCGTAAGAATATTCCATTATTATAACAAAAATATTTGTTTGTTGAAAATGAAGGAAATTGTTTTTGTTTCTGTGAAACCTCCGAGTTTCCTCATTAAAATTATCTGAAACTGAAATTGTGAAAGTGGTTATCACACATTTTCCTAGGGAAATTGGACACGGTGCTGTTATCAGAGTTGCAGAGAAAATTTCTTACCCTACTCCTATCGGGCGAAAAAAAACTTGTATTTTCTGAACCTGAGCTTTAATCTCAACGATTCAAATTTTCTAACTAAACATTTTTTAACGAACAAGGAAGGCTGCAACGCTGTACATTTACAGAAAATAACTTCAGATTTGGACACTTAAACATTGTTTATTCCTGTCGACAGGATCATTAAAAAACGTACTTATGCCCCAAGAAAACCCCCCACTAAATCACTTTTACTCCCATTACGGACTCCCATTTCAAACCTTACTTAACCTCCCCTTAAACCCCCCTTAACATATTAAAAAATCAGACATTAAAAAATAAGTAAAGTTCATTTATTTTTGGTGGAGCTTTAAAGCGTCTGACAAAAGTTTTGGTCCATGAAAAGTGTCTGATACTTGCGATACTATTTGAGAATGATATTCTATTAAATATATATCAAAATCAGCCATATAAATTGAAGTTAAGTCACTCTTATTTTTAGTCACCTTTCTCACCTGGTACCTGCCCAGGTGTCACTGGGCAAACTTCACAAACACGCAGGTATACAAAGTACATGAGACACTACTGAGAACTTAAAGTTTCATCTTTTAGAAAATAAGTTATGTCTTATCGCTCTGGGATCTAACTCTATTAAACTATTCGCCATAAGTCGGCCGACCATCTTACTCAAGATCCGCTGCGCCAATCCCCTTTAAATTTCTCGCTTCTAACAGTTCTCCTGCTTCCTCTCTTCTTTCCCCACAATCCTCTTGCCTAAAAACCTTAACGTTCTCCCCATTTTAGTGTTTTCTCAGACTCCATTTTATAATACTTAAGCCGACATTATAATGGGCTTATAATCTGCACAAAGGTCTTCAACCGCGATTACGCTTCAACCCCTGATCGCTCCTAGTTCAAACTCTCCCGAAATATTTTTCAATTTATTATATAACCGCTGGTCAAATTTGACTGGAATGAGATCAGAGGAACCAGAGTTCTTCATTAGTTAGTAGTAAATAACCCAGGAAGTTTAGACTGTGAAAGAAATTTTATTGACTTCGGGACGTCTGAAAACTGAAACCGTAACAAATGATAGAGAATGTTACCAAAAAGCTTTCAAAAAACTAGCGATAAACATTAACAACAACATTAACTTTAACCAAGACATTTAACTCAAAACATTAACCTTAGTTTTAACAATTAATAATATCTAAGCAATAACTGGACCGTTTTGCTTTCGAAGCTCTCACATTGTTAAAAATGATGAGGGCTTCATTTCAAAAGCAAAGAACAAAAATAAAATTTATTTTTGCAATAAATATTTTTTAGGGTTTTTTTTTGGCAGCTTAGTAATAATTGCCCTACAATGTCTATTTTGCTGTTTTTCTCGAAAACGTCCACTTTGGCTTGTATAATTAAAAAAATGTGTTTCGGCCAAATTCGAACCCTCCCCTAGCGGCCCCTACACAAACTCTCGAGTTTAATAGAGTTATTAATACCCATGTGTGGGTCCCAATCACACCCCAATTTGTCACTATTTTAGGTTATTGATTGATGTATATATCGAAATAAAACGTGTGTGTTTGAAAGATGCGGTGTTGCAATTTAACGTTTCCAAAGACAGGATGCTACTTATTCGCGATGGCGCATGCGTGTCGGGTTTTAAATTTCGGAATAGGTGGTGAAGCGTTACTCACCCAATTTGCGGCGTATTCACGAGAAGCTTGTGGTATTATGAAAATAACATTAGAAAGTCATATGTTAAGAGTGATTTATTATGGTATTCAAATAGACTTTTGCAAAGTCAACGAATTTCTATATTTCGGTTAGTTCAGCAAACCGTGTACAAAATGAGTAAAATTCGGTCTGAGATGAATAAGTTTACTTCGTCGAGTCACGACCTTTCGATAAATAACGGCAACAGTGTACAGGCAACGACTCAGCACGAATTAAACATGTTCATTTACATTTCAACTGAAAACTGAATCACTAAACAAATATATTGATTTTTGCGGGCTACTTTAATCTCGTAATTAAAGTGAAAATTATTTACATGAAATGATAGCTGCAGCAAAAGCAAATTAAAAGCACGTGAGGACGGTTTCTAGCTACAGTGACAATTATCTTAATTATATACAGCGCGGGAACGGTCACTAGGCATATATCCCCATTTAATTAAGGTAAAAGCAATCTACTACTTGCAACAAGAAAACGATGGAAACAAGGAAAAACCCCTTAAATTGTTTGCCACATGTTTGCCAAACACCCTGTATATAAGATACTGCAAAGATAAATTCCAGAATTCGCGATGTAATTCCGCGTTCATGTGAGCGTTAGCAGGAGGATATTAAAAAAAAATCTAAATCTATTCCTAGGCAGAACGGGGATCCTGGAGAATATTTTTCCACTCCGAACTTTCGACGTAAGGTAACAATGCATTAAAGAATACAAAAGGAGATAAGGGAAATTGAAAAAGTCGTCTGCTCGCAAACGAATACGTCAAAACGCCGTAACATTTATATTGAACGTTATTACGTCTGCCTTAGAGAGGGGAAATCTATTCCAGGCCCCTTAATGCGGCCCGCAGCGGATTCGAGGAGAAGTAGAGGACTTTATCGTTGACGATTTTCGACGTTGTTATCATGTACCTGTACTATAATTTTCTCTCTTTTCCTCCAACGTTCTTGTGATGTATCTTTGTCGTTTTTCCTTCTTCCTATGCCTCTTTGGTCGGCGATGCCTACTTGAATCTCTCTCCGGATTGGCACTTAACAAACCGTAACGGCATCGATGTTCTCGTTATTTTCTTATTTTCGGCGGCGAGGGTGTATGTTCGCCATTTTCGAACATTTTCGACGATACGGAAATGTGTCCATAACTCACGACAGGATACCAATACAAAAAGTTGGTAAATTTCGTAAACAAGGCCAAAAATAATCTAGTAGAAAAGAGTAACATGAAGAGAACGTGGAAAATATGAAAAATTTAGGGCAAACCTTTACCTTTTTCTAGGCGGAATTTTGATTCCAGTAAGATTATGCAATATATGACTATAAAGTACATGAAATAACTACTTGGCAAACATCAATCATAATTTTAGGAAATGGTCCGTTTAAAAGTTATAGCCTTATGAAAATGCAATTTTCTATGAAGTTAAACTGCATGAGAATTAAAAACTCACCAAAAAATAACTACTGATCAATAAAAATCCGCAGAAAATGATGTGCGCATTTAATTTTCGCCTTTCCTTTCACTTTTTGAGAAGAAAATTATTTTTCATCTAACCTCACTTCTAACCGATATGGCAAGTAGTATAAGTATAAATTAAAAAAATTATGGACATGTTCATTTTCATCGGATTTTCCATTCATTTCACATGGAACATCAAAATAATCGCAGGGTACAACACGTCCATGACACTTAAATGGAAGTGGTTAATCGGCCAAGGGGAACGCATTGAAACCGTATTAATTTGTAATTCTACTTGTTTTTCCTTCTAAAAATATTATAAAATAGCGGTTTCTGTGTAAAAACCTCCGGAAAACACAGTTAGGCTAGGCGGTTCAGTTCTGTTTTTTTTTTTTATAGAAACGTTATAAAGTACGACATAAACTACATACGATATAAAAGACGACGGTCATTTAGCCACTACCGTATATCTGCTAAGCACACCCGCATTTAATATTTCAAAGTTTCTAATAAATCTCTAATTAACTTTCTAAGCTCCTATAAGTTTTTTGACTCATTTCTTCATACTCTTTTCACGAAATTTGAATATCCGCGTAAAGTTAAATAATCAGACTTTATTATTATCGTTAAACCCATGAGAATAACAAACGAAAACATTTAAAAATTTCAGTTTGAAAACCGGTAAATTTGGCAGAACTTTTCATATGTTATTTTTTCTCTCAAAATCTACTGGCTCCTAAAGTGAAAAACAAAAATATTGCCATTTTTTTGAGACCGACTAGGAAGAAGGAAAATCTTTGGTAAATTTTTTATTAATCTTAAACAAATGCCTGATAATTGAAAAATGAAATGTTATATCTGCGCGCATTCGCCATCTTCCACATTATGTCACCCCACAATGCCCATTCCATTAAAGCATTTAATTTCTATGATAAAGAATAAATGCTTTAAACACCAAATTTGTTGAGTGAATATATTTTTTTCTTTATTAGGGACATCAAATCTTCTACCCATAATGTACTAAATTTTGATGGAAAATTTCTTTTCAGTTATGCCCACGTCACACAGGAAATAAATGACGAATAATTTAGTTGAAAATGGAATTATGCTCGTTGGAATCAACACTATTATTTATTTAACTCAAGCATAATGGAAAACAAACAGTAAACAAGTAAACAACCAGAACTAATAACAGTAGACTAAAAAGACTTCGCTAAGTGTATGAATGCCCGACGCTTTATTACTTAAAACTCAGTGTATGAATGTTGACATTTTTCGATAGGTTTTCTTACCTAAATGGTGGTTATGTTTTTTACACCACTAAAACTCTTTTGTAGGCTATTGTTCAACCGGCATTTTGTTGTAAATGGTTGGTTTCCCGCTACTCGGTGACAAGAATTAAGTAATACAGAGTACAGAGGTATATACTACATGTTTTAAGATGATTTCTCTTAAACTTCCTTCTGTCCCTTCATGGTCAGAAAGTGAGATTTATTGAAATTAAACCCAGAAGATTTATTATGTTAGTTGTTGGAAAAATATTATTGAGAACTATCTAAAAATATAGAAGATTCTAAATATATCTCGCACATATTATCGAATATATTATATCGCATATATTAGATTATATTATTTATAGCGGTATAAATGAATAAGGCGGGTAAGACCTGCTGTTGCTAAATCTGAAGTTAAAATACTAACCGATGCATACTGAAATAACATGTAAATCATATTTGCCGCAATTTGCTTCACAAATTGTTTTCCAGCAATAATTGTAGCAAGAAAAATTATAAGTAATAGAGATGCACTGTATTTGTTCAATTTTCAATTTTACAACCAAAAATTACCTTTGGAAATGTTTAATTTTCCCCAACATTTGTTAACATTTTATTTTACTATAGTAATTTTTGTGATCACGTTTTATGACAAATATCCATGTTTTAGTTGAGTTAGGCATTACCCTTTGACTTAATCGGTTTACATAAATTGACACATTTTATTTTGCTAACCATAGTGTATATCATTGGAAAATAATTCATTTATAAATATCAAGTAATTTAATAATATTAATAGTACTCTCTTTTTCTCTTCAAATTTACCAAAATTCATGAAAATATCTTAAAAAAAATATGTAGAAAATTCTAAACAGCTTACCGTAGGAGATAATTTTTTATTACGTATACATTTTTGTTTATTTTAGCAATCTCTACAGTACTGTAGTTTTCAAGCAATAATTTTTTTAATTTCCTTTTCTCTTTCGCCAGCTGTTAAAGTTGACATTTGCATAAAGTATAACAAAAGGGAATAAAAATAACTCAAAACAAATTTGAAATATCATTGGAAATTTGACAATAATTGCAACTTTCCACGGCTATCAGCTTTCTAACTTCTAAATTTCATCATATTTGGAATTACTATATGCTTTTTAAAGTTTTTTCTAAAATTGGCATTTTCATGAAATATCTCAAAACGTATTAAAAACGCATCAAAGCAATAAAAACGTTGGAAGAATAGTAAATTGCTTAATATTTTAAATCGGTTATAATCTGTTATTAACTTTTTGTAGGGGTAAATTTTCAACTTCATTTTTTCTATTGTGAAGTTGATTAAAATTGACACTCTAAGAACAGACACCTTTAGTGGAATATCTCAAAAAATAATCGAGGCATTTTAAAACAAAAACCCTTGTTACAAGGATAGTAAATTTTCACTCTTTAACCTGCGGATTTTTAATTTTCCAAATTTACTAAAATTGATATTTCCGTGAAGTAAGTAACTAAAACGATAACAATAACCGATGAAAAGATAGTAAATCTCCTAAAATTTTATTTTGGGTGCAAACCTTTGTAATTATCACCTTTCGAAATGTTTTCCTTGAGTTTTAGTTCAAAAATTCTAAACTTCTGATAAGAAAAAAGCTATCTTTATTCGAAATGATATTTGGAGGCCTTAAAAAAGCAGCTTTCTGTATACAATGCCACTTTTAAAAAATTTCGGACTATCTCGTGTGAAATATGAACCGAAAACGAGGAGAACGAATTTCTTTTAAATTTTCATTTCCGTTCGTGTCGAAAACGTCTCGGTTTTCCCTTAAACTCGATAGAAAGAAATTTTTGGCATCGTCAATTAGCACCGACAATATTATCGTCGACGATCTAAATAATATCCTCCCCTTAGGCGTCTTCGCGCGTTTTGAGAAAATTGAAAAGTTACAAGGAGAGCGTGACTGATAAGGATCTGTCATTTCCTCCCTCTAACAAATAACGGGGGAAAAAACCGTTAACCGAAAACCGATCTAGCGGAAACGTCTGGAGTTATATTAAAAGAAATGAGCATGATAATTATTTTTTCTCAAGAGGACGCCGCTGTCATTGAACGGACGTTTTTCAAAAGTCAAAAGGGAGACGCTCTCCGGGGTAACCAATAACAGGAAGATAAGAGAGAGGAGGAAATGACTGAAGGAACGTGAAAAATAGTTAATGAAAATGGAATTGATCGTTTTGTTCCAAACAGTTCCGAGCACATCATTTCGTCTGCAATAAAAAGAAGAATACAATTATGTCGAATGAAAGAGCGAATGGAGGTCCGCTCTAAAATATTTAATATAAATTTTGGATTCTACGTAAATTCCTCGTAATTATAACCTTGCTGGGATTAACGGAAAGTTAAACAAAGGAAGCCTAAACTTGATTGTTTCGCCATGAAAAGGTTCTTATGAAATAAAAATCACCAATAGGGTTGAGATTTCATGCAAAATGCATTTTTCATACAATACACGTACTAACTTGTGGAGCAGCTCGCAGCAGTCAGTATTTAGTAACTTTAGTAACTTGTGGGCGAGTTATGTTGGAGCCCCTAAATGGGGTTGGTCGCCTGATATACTTTTTTTAACCGTTACTATATAGATATTTATTTAAATTTAAGTTAGAGTCAAATTATATTTGTAGGAAACGATAGCGGGCTGTTAATTTTCATAAACAGCAATGAAATTAAACAAATGATGTATATGAGTAGAAATTGCTTCAAGTAATTAGTTCGGAGACACCAATTATACTTCACTGAGACAAACTCTTCAAAACTCTTGGAAATACGATATTCCAAAGGAGGTCGTAAGCCTGAATTACAAAAAAATCATCGTTGGTCAGACGAAAATCGTTGAAAACTATGGCACTTTTCTTTTCTGTCATTTACTTCTACCCTTTGACCAAAGAAAATTCCGTCTAAGAGCCCATTCTTTCAATACATACGGCCCAGTTACGAACACAGAGCAATAAGAAAATATAGTGTAAGGTACGTTAAAAGTAAAATTTTAGCTTTGTGATTGTTCTGCACATTTACACATAAGCATTTAATCGGTCTAGCGGCATATTTTTTGTATACTGAGTACTTATATATGTGTACTGCTCGTCACGAAAGAAAAGCTGGTGTGACTTATAAGCGGGTTAATAATCGAATCCATAGAGGAGCGCCCAATATGAATTGCGCGAGTGTAAATGGAATAAATGAGTTTATTTAATGTCTGTAGAAAAGTATCTAAAAATGTTAGAAGCGCTCCACTGAAATTTGGCATTATATGTAGCGATATCATCCACTTACGTCGAGCCATTTATTTAAACAGTTCGTGGATATTACGCACATAATTCATTACGACTTAACTGTCCTTTGACTCTTTCAAAGGACTGCTATTTCGTAAGGCGTCTTAAAGTGTATTGGTATATAAGCCGTAAAATAATTCGCACCGCCCGTTTTCAATCCTGTCACTTACTTTAGGTACCTTTTAAATTGATAACCTTCACAAATTTAGACAGTATTAATCAACACATACAATTCGATTTAGATTATGGCAGCAAATAATTTGGGTTTATCATTTTTCACAAGGTGAATTTAATGGGGTCTGCTTGTTTCTCATAAGAACACTTTTAGAAGGTTAAACATTGACAGTAGTTAGTATAATGGCGCACGACCATAGTCTATAGATACAAATAGTCAGGTCACTCCTTTGATCTCCTCGAAAAGCCGGCATTTTTTGCTACCTATCATAAATCGTTTTATAGTCCCCGTAAAGGATCCGAAACTGCAATGTGCAGGGGTAAAGCGACTGTGAAATCGATAATTTCATTCGACCGTCTACATACGGGAGGCGAACAAATTTTAAACATATTCAAAGATTTAGACTGGATGAAATTTTGTCGGCGCAAGATTATTTACAAACGTATAAGCTCGAAGTAAACCATAAACAATTGTAATCAGGAATTTATCAGTACTTCTTGAAGTAATTGCTGTTTGCTAATTGTTAAGGATAAGGATTGAAATCAGTTGCAGGACTTGAAAAAGGTTCGCGTGGTAGGTACACCCTAAATAGTCAAAGTACTTAGAGATACATATATTTCATTGCTAAGATAACACATAAAAGCGACCAACATATAAGTACATACATAATGACCGTATTAGGTATAAATATAATGAAGTACAAGTTTATTGTGTATTTGCAAGTACTTACTTCAGTTTTTACATGTTTTTTAATACATTTAATTTAGAGTTTTCCTTATTATTTTTTTGATGTTTTATTTCTCTATTCGCAAACTTTAATGTACAGTAGATTCTTGAACTTGTGTATAGAAAAATAAAATAAATATGAGGGAAATTGGGACGTGGGTGTGAAAATTTGACATTTTTAAATAGATTTAGCGACGCCATCCCTACGCCCTCATGTATACAGAGGTCGTTGAATTTGGATATAAAAATTTCTTCTAATGTTACTAAATAATTAATAAAATGAATTGGAGGCACGTTTAAACCTCCAAATATCCCACCATGAGTGCCTGTATATTTCTTTAGCTCGCAAAATTTGGTATTTCTATCGAATTTTTTATTGTTGCTGTAATTGACGCAAATGTCACATGAGCGACCAAGGGTTGTCTGGCAGAACCGGCATATGTAGTCAGCGGTGCACGAAATTTATATATGTAATTGTCGAATAGATCAGGTATTTGAAACTCGTTCTTTAATTTCCTTTGACCACCCCTTGTTAAATAGATAATAAACAAGTCACTTGCAAAGGTGGCCGGTTTTTGAATTGAAGTCCTCGTCACAAATAAAATCGTTACATAGTTTATGCCAATGTATTAAATCTAAAATGTATTCAGTGAAATTACGACGAGCACTTATACCATGCCGAGAACTTTACGTATATCGTCGACTCACGTTCCCGACCCTCGAAGTCGATTTTCCACCAGCTCCCCGAGTGTTGACGTTCATTCCCGCGCACCACTCGAAACTTTTAACGTTCGCCGTACCCACTTTCTGGCACATTGACCGTTCGGAATTCGAACCGACGAGAATTACCCTTATATTCCCCGTTGGACGTAGGGAAAAGAGAGAGAGAGAGAGAGAGGGACAGAAAGAGTGCGAATCACCGAAATCGAATATTCCACCCTCGTCATCCCCGAAAAGGGCAAAGGAAGTGATTGGGTATCGGACCTGCAGTAAATCAAAGGGGTGAGATGGAGGAGTAGGAGCAGAAGGTGGGTTGGGGTAAACTCTGATAACTGGACGGGCACGCTTAACGCAATAATTATCGTAGATCGTGAGGATTCCCTTTCTCTCAAGCCTCGTCCCAATAAGGCACCTTCGGAGGTATCTTTCGAATCGGGAACATTCAACAGATTCCGGGACTTTAGTCCGACTATGTAAGGGCGAGAGAGAAAGAGAGAGGGAAGGAGAGGAGTTCTCCAAACGGGATACGTACGGAATGCAGGTAAATTATTCGAACGGAGGATGCACGAGCGTCGAGAATGAAACTGTGAAGTTGAGGGTTTAATCTTAGGGCAAGTAACGTTATTGATGGCATGACGTGATATATAGGGTCCCGGGTATGTTTATATGAAGAGAGAATGCATTTCGATTGCCATATACTAATAACTATTGAAACTTTTCCAATCAAAATTCAGTGCAAACTTTCACAACAAAAATGGAAAATCAAAAAAGTGGAAGGAGTGGAAGGAAGAACTTTTTGACAGGTTTTTCAAAGTATTTTTAACACAGACCATTCACAAATTCCAAGACACGTTTTAATACCACCCCCATCCTAGGGTGACACTTGGACTCAATCCCCATAAAACTGAATGACAATTCCAAGGAATCCTTCCTCTCCTTGTGAGCATCTTTGAACATGGTTCGAGTCGCTTTAAACGTAATGAAAAAATTTAGTCAACAAAGACCGGTGACGTATCATACGTCTAACATTATTACCGAAAATATTATACAAGAACATCCACCATTTTCGAGTATACAAAGGGTATACATATCCACTGACAAGATTACTTTGAAATCATCTGATGTAAGATGCCATATAGAAAGTTTAAAAACCTGGCAACAACATAACCTTAAAATAGTATTACCTTTATACTGGTAGTATACCTTTTACTTTGTCCGAAAGTGTCGAGTTTAGTACCAAATAAGTGTCATGTGCGGGAAATTTTGATTTATTTAGTTCATTTAGAGAAATCTGCTGCTGAGGCGCATCGCCCTCTTGTAGAAGTTTACGGTGATGCTGCTTTAAGTGAAAGAAGTTGTCGTGAATGGTTTCGAAAGTCTAAAAACGGAAAGTTTGACGTGGAAGATAAAGAACGTTAAGGAAGGCGAGTCAAGTTTGAAGACTATGAGTTAGAGGCGTTATTGGACCAAGACTCATGCCAAACTGAAGAGCAGCTCGCAGAAAGCTTGGGTGTGACTCAGCAAGCGATTTCACACCGTCTCAAGACCATCGGTATGGTACAAAAGCAAGGAAATTGGGTTCTGCGTGACTTGAAGCCCAGGGACGTCGAGCACCGTCTTTTCACATGCGAACAACTTCTCCAAAGACAATGTCGAAAGAGTTTTCTGCATCGAATAGTGACGGGGGATGAAAAGTGGATCCACTACGACAACCCAAAGTGTAGGAAATCGTGGGGTAAGCCCGGCCATGTACCAACTTCAACGGTGAAACCGAATGTTTATGGCAAGAAGTTAACGTTGTGCATTTGGTGGGATCAGCTCGGAGTAATCTATTACGAACTACTCCAGCCTAAGGAAAGTATCACTGGAGAACGTTATCGACAGCAACTGTTGCAATTGAGCAGAGAATTGAAGCTTAAACGCCCAGAATATGCCAAAAGACATGACGAAGTGATTGTTCAGCAAGACGACGCTCGGCCACATGTTGCAAAAGTCGTCAAGAGGGATACTTTGGAAGGTTTACAGTGGGTTGTTTTACCCCACCCGCCGTATTCACCTTCGGACTACCACCTATTCACGCTCTGGAAAAGCGACACTTTACTTCTTAGGAAGAAGCCAAAATGGGGTCGATTCATGGATAGTCTCAAAAGATGAAGAGTTTTTCTACGTGGCATCCGAATGTTGCCAGAAAGATGGCAAAAAGTAGTAGCTAATGACGGACAATATTTTGAATAAAATTTAACGTACATTTTTTTTATAATCAATTGATAACTTTTTACAAAAAAACGGCGGAAACTTATTTGTATCACCAATATAATCTGAGGCGCTAATAATCTTATGCCATAGATTACAATATCGAAATTTTTGTGAATTGCTTGCGACAGCAATTTACTTGAAGTTGATATTAATGATACTGTTTATAATCTTGAACCACTTGATGAGGACAAAAGCAGCAACGGCTTTTAAAAATAATTTTATTTAATGTGTTTTAGTTAGATTAACCTAATATGTGAATACTTTCAAAGTTAAATCGTTATTTTCTCGCTGATCGGTTTAGTATGCGTACTTATTCAAAGCGCTCTCCTTATGGTTCAGTCGTAATTTTAACAGTTTCGCCCTCCTGCGAATTGACTTTTAATAGCCCCCCTCGCTTAGGAGGCATAACGGGGGCCCTAAAGTTTGTCGACCGATCGTGTAAAACGCTAATACTATCCGTTTATCGGCACTTCCGCTTTTACCGCTCCGATTTGATGGCCTAGGAGAGGAGAGAACAGTTAAATAAGCAGTAACATACCGTAAATGTTTTCTTCCCTCTCGTCCTTTTCCTCTTTTCTCCTCGCTTTTTATGGCGTTCGGAGGTGTAAAACACGCCCGTCCCGCGCCGTCATTCGAACTTTTTAATTCAATTCTACGCTACAGTCGCGTTTAGATTTTAGTACGGACGTGGGGGTGCCCCCTAATGAGGTTAGATGATTAGTTTAACGGAGGCGGGCGCCGTTTGATCGTCCGAAGGGCGCGCTCGGGGCGGTTTTATACGATTTCTGAAATTACTAACGCGATACATCGAATAAAATTACGGTTCCGCTACAAGAATAAATAGCGCAAGTTTTTTAGATTCTGGCATAGTGTATAAAGTTATTATAAGTGTAGTCACCCTCCGAATTGGTAGGCAAACCAGAAAACTTACCGGGTACCGATCAGGAAGTGGGGAGGCATGCCCGCGCAGGATTACCTCATCAGAAGTAGAGTAGTGGCCCAAGAACACATCCCTGTGGGACTCTTGAGATAATAGGAGCAAATTTTGAAGCTACCCCATCTACAAGAACACTTTGCATACAGTCAGGTAATTTCGGAAGAACTAAGAAGAAATAGAATCAAGCCCATAATACATCAATTTACCACACAAGATTTCATGACCAATAGTGTCGAACGTTTTAGAATAATCAAGCAGAATTACTGAATTAGACAGATCTTTATTTACCGTTGATGAAAATATAGTCCACATGATTGCTAATAAGTTTTGTAGATTATCTGCTGGAGATCTCCAAGTGCGGAGATTTATTCATTAGTAAACAAAATATAGATCTTCTGCATTGTGTTTAAAAGCGCATATTAGTTTCAATTTTATTTCAAAATTTATATTTACGCTTCAAAATATATTTTGATTCTCTTCAAGGCACATCAATAATTTAATATAATAAAACGATATGAATTATTATTCCTCGAATATTTCACATCACACGGGACAGCCAGGGTTATTTCGGAGTTAATTAACTTTTTCGCGTAATGTTATGAAACAAATTTAACTATTAAAATGAAAACTGACGCCGAAAACATGTTTCAAACGGTTCAATCAGGAACCTAATTAAACCGAGCAGCCAATGCACGGAATAATATCGTGGGAATTGGTGTTTGAAATAATAGGCCGCATTCGAATTCGCCTGGTAAAAATCCCCGCCGACAAGCCAATTTAATGATACGTCACTCATATATGCCATAGTTCATTGGTCAATATTTAAATTGCGCATTAGGGTTACTGCCGAATTTGTCATTACGTTTCTAAAAATTGTATAATAATAACATAATATATGACGTTTACTTGTAAAGTTTTTGTGATTTTGTTTTCAAAACTTTTCAATATAAAAACGCGGAGAAAATGTTCACAAACATTTAATTAAGTGAAATCGTTTTTGGGCTTCAAGTGTCCGATAAAGGTGATAAAGGTCCTTCTCATAAGGGTGCAGGTTAGTTTTCATTGGAAAATTCTGTTCGAAATGCATCGCCATAAAATTTTCAAAAAATTAATACCTGATTGCACGCGCCCTTAAACTTACTTTCTTAACGCGTCTAAAATTTAATTCTTAAAAAGGCAGCCCTTCATCATAACGATAGATATTTTACCTACCACCTATTGTTCAATTAGTTAAAATAAAATTTGGGTTTGGTTGGTAAAAGTTGGTAAAATTTGGGAAATCGTTTTTGGGCTTCAAGTGTCCGATAAAGGTGATAAAGGTCCTTCTCATAAGGGTGCAGGCTAGTTTGCATTGGAAAATTCTGTTCGACCTGCATCGCCGTAAAATTTTCAAAAAATTAATACCTGATTGCACGTGCCCTTAAACGTTACTTTCTTAACGCGTCTAAAATTTAATTTTTAAAAAGGCAGCCCTTCATCATAACGACAGATACTTTACCTACCACCTATTGTTCAACTAGTTAAAATAAAATTTGGGTTTGGTTGGTAAAAGTTGGTAAAATTTGGGAAATCGTTTTTGGGCTTCAAGTATCCGATAAAGGTGATAAAGGTCCTTCTCCTAAGGGTGCAGGCTAGTTTGCATTGGAAAATTCTGTTCGACCTGCATCGCCGTAAAATTTTCAAAAAATTAATACCTGATTGCACGCGCCCTTAAACGTTACTTTCTTAACGCGTCTAAAATTTAATGCTTAAAAAGGCAGCCCTTCATTATAACGATAGATACTTTACCTACCACCTATTGTTCAATTAGTTAAAATAAAATTTGGGTTTGGTTGGTAAAAGTTGGTAAAATTTGGGAAATCGTTTTTGGGCTTCAAGTGTCCGATAAAGGTGATAAAGGTCCTTCTCATAAGGGTGCAGGCTAGTTTGCATTGGAAAATTCTGTTCGAAATGCATCGCCGTAAAATTTTCAAAAAATTAATACCTGATTGCACGCGACCTTAAACGTTACTCTCTTAACGCGTCTAAAATTTAATTTTTAAAAAGGCAGCCCTTCATCATAACGACAGATACTTTACCTACCACCTATTGTTCAATTAGTTAAAATAAAATTTGGGTTTGGTTGGTAAAAGTTGGTAAAATTTGGGAAATCGTTTTTGGGCTTCAAGTGTCCGATAAAGGTGATAAAGGTCCTTCTCATAAGGGTGCAGGCTAGTTTGCATTGGAAAATTCTGTTCGACCTGCATCGCCGTAAAATTTTCAAAAAATTAATACCTGATTGCACGCGCCCTTAAACGTTACTTTCTTAACGCGTCTAAAATTTAATGCTTAAAAAGGCAGCCCTTCATTATAACGATAGATACTTTACCTACCACCTATTGTTCAATTAGTTAAAATAAAATTTGGGTTTGGTTGGTAAAAGTTGGTAAAATTTGGGAAATCGTTTTTGGGCTTCAAGTGTCCGATAAAGGTGATAAAGGTCCTTCTCATAAGGGTGCAGGCTAGTTTGCATTGGAAAATTCTGTTCGACCTGCATCGCCGTAAAATTTTCAAAAAATTAATACCTGATTGCACGCGCCCTTAAACGTTACTTTCTTAACGCGTCTAAAATTTAATGCTTAAAAAGGCAGCCCTTCATTATAACGACAGATACTTTACCTACCACCTATTGTTCAATTAGTTAAAATAAAATTTGGGTTTGGTTGGTAAAAGTTGGTAAAATTTGGGAAATCGTTTTTGGGCTTCAAGTGTCCGATAAAGGTGATAAAGGTCCTTCTCATAAGGGTGCAGGTTAGTTTGCATTGGAAAATTCTGTTCGAACTGCATCGCCATAAAATTTTCAAAAAATTAATACCTGATTGCACGCGCCCTTAAACGTTACTTTCTTAACGCGTCTAAAATTTAATGCTTAAAAAGGCAGCCCTTCATTATAACGATAGATACTTTACCTACCACCTATTGTTCAATTAGTTAAAATAAAATTTGGGTTTGGTTGGTAAAAGTTGGTAAAATTTGGGAAATCGTTTTTAGGCTTCAAGTGTCAGATAAAGGTGATAAAGGTCCTTCTCATAAGGGTGCAGGCTAGTTTGCATTGGAAAATTCTGTTCGAACTGCATCGCCGTAAAATTTTCAAAAAATTAATACCTGATTGCACGTGCCCTTAAACGTTACTTTCTTAACGCGTCTAAAATTTAATTCTTAAAAAGGCAGCCCTTCATCATAACGACAGATACTTTACCTACCACCTATTGTTCAATTAGTTAAAATAAAATTTGGGTTTGGTTGGTAAAAGTTGGTAAAATTTGGGAAATCGTTTTTGGGCTTCAAGTATCCGATAAAGGTGATAAAGGTCCTTCTCCTAAGGGTGCAGGCTAGTTTGCATTGGAAAATTCTGTTCGACCTGCATCGCCGTAAAATTTTCAAAAAATTAATACCTGATTGCACGTGCCCTTAAACGTTACTTTCTTAACGCGTCTAAAATTTAATGCTTAAAAAGGCAGCCCTTCATTATAACGACAGATACTTTACCTACCACCTATTGTTCAACTAGTTAAAATAAAATTTGGGTTTGGTTGGTAAAAGTTGGTAAAATTTGGGAAATCGTTTTTGGGCTTCAAGTATCCGATAAAGGTGATAAAGGTCCTTCTCCTAAGGGTGCAGGCTAGTTTGCATTGGAAAATTCTGTTCGACCTGCATCGCCGTAAAATTTTCAAAAAATTAATACCTGATTGCACGCGCCCTTAAACGTTACTTTCTTAACGCGTCTAAAATTTAATGCTTAAAAAGGCAGCCCTTCATTATAACGATAGATACTTTACCTACCACCTATTGTTCAATTAGTTAAAATAAAATTTGGGTTTGGTTGGTAAAAGTTGGTAAAATTTGGGAAATCGTTTTTGGGCTTCAAGTGTCCGATAAAGGTGATAAAGGTCCTTCTCATAAGGGTGCAGGCTAGTTTGCATTGGAAAATTCTGTTCGAAATGCATCGCCGTAAAATTTTCAAAAAATTAATACCTGATTGCACGCGCCCTTAAACGTTACTTTCTTAACGCGTCTAAAATTTAATGCTTAAAAAGGCAGCCCTTCATTATAACGATAGATACTTTACCTACCACCTATTGTTCAATTAGTTAAAATAAAATTTGGGTTTGGTTGGTAAAAGTTGGTAAAATTTGGGAAATCGTTTTTGGGCTTCAAGTATCCGATAAAGGTGATAAAGGTCCTTCTCCTAAGGGTGCAGGCTAGTTTGCATTGGAAAATTCTGTTCGACCTGCATCGCCGTAAAATTTTCAAAAAATTAATACCTGATTGCACGCGCCCTTAAACGTTACTTTCTTAACGCGTCTAAAATTTAATTTTTAAAAAGGCAGCCCTTCATCATAACGACAGATACTTTACCTACCACCTATTGTTCAATTAGTTAAAATAAAATTTGGGTTTGGTTGGTAAAAGTTGGTAAAATTTGGGAAATCGTTTTTGGGCTTCAAGTGTCCGATAAAGGTGATAAAGGTCCTTCTCATAAGGGTGCAGGCTAGTTTGCATTGGAAAATTCTGTTCGAAATGCATCGCCGTAAAATTTTCAAAAAATTAATACCTGATTGCACGCGCCCTTAAACGTTACTTTCTTAACGCGTCTAAAATTTAATGCTTAAAAAGGCAGCCCTTCATTATAACGATAGATACTTTACCTACCACCTATTGTTCAATTAGTTAAAATAAAATTTGGGTTTGGTTGGTAAAAGTTGGTAAAATTTGGGAAATCGTTTTTGGGCTTCAAGTATCCGATAAAGGTGATAAAGGTCCTTCTCCTAAGGGTGCAGGCTAGTTTGCATTGGAAAATTCTGTTCGACCTGCATCGCCGTAAAATTTTCAAAAAATTAATACCTGATTGCACGCGCCCTTAAACGTTACTTTCTTAACGCGTCTAAAATTTAATTTTTAAAAAGGCAGCCCTTCATCATAACGACAGATACTTTACCTACCACCTATTGTTCAATTAGTTAAAATAAAATTTGGGTTTGGTTGGTAAAAGTTGGTAAAATTTGGGAAATCGTTTTTGGGCTTCAAGTGTCCGATAAAGGTGATAAAGGTCCTTCTCATAAGGGTGCAGGCTAGTTTGCATTGGAAAATTCTGTTCGAAATGCATCGCCGTAAAATTTTCAAAAAATTAATACCTGATTGCACGCGACCTTAAACGTTACTTTCTTAACGCGTCTAAAATTTAATTTTTAAAAAGGCAGCCCTTCATCATAACGACAGATACTTTACCTACCACCTATTGTTCAATTAGTTAAAATAAAATTTGGGTTTGGTTGGTAAAAGTTGGTAAAATTTGGGAAATCGTTTTTGGGCTTCAAGTGTCCGATAAAGGTGATAAAGGTCCTTCTCATAAGGGTGCAGGCTAGTTTGCATTGGAAAATTCTGTTCGAAATGCATCGCCGTAAAATTTTCAAAGAATTAATACCTGATTGCACGCGACCTTAAACGTTACTTTCTTAACGCGTCTAAAATTTAATTCTTAAAAAGGCAGCCCTTCATCATAACGATAGATACTTTACCTACCATCTATTGTTCAATTAGTTAAAATAAAATTTGGGTGAATCCTCAACGGCTTAAAGCATATGTAATAAAATTTCCAACACAAAGCCTGTATTTATTCAGATTTAATAGATGTCAAGAGTTCATTTCACACTATTATTTTAATAGGGGTGAGCTAGCTGCCATGTCCAGCCAATAGCTGTTGGGCTAACTGACGTACATGAGGCTTCATAATAACACCATATTAATCGGATTACATAGTATTAACCGAAGCAATATGACAACGAAATACAAATGGTGTATCAATCTCATCAATAACGACTGTCTAGCGATATGTATTGCTCACACTTTGTATCACATGTACAGATGCATCTAAATACTCTAACATTTTTAAATATTTACATGACAGAATCTAGAGGGCATTATGTTAAACTCTTACTGTTCTAAATTATCCTTTCTTAAGGGGTAAACTTTATACGAGGTCTATTTGTTTAATTCAATAATAAACTAATAATAGTTTTGCTAATAAACCGAATAACTAACAAACTATTTCTCCATCCTATAAAAATCTCAATACCCGTTATTTCAAAAGAAACCCTTTTCCTCATTTTTCCCTTCTATAACGCATAGCGACTTTGGACGTTGCCGCGTCGTTCGAAACTTATCCAATAAGGAGCACGCGATGTCCTTACATTTCAAAATTTCAACGAAAGCATTTTTTTCTCCTCTCGTTACATATTTTAGATGGAAAATTTAATAATAAGGGAACGAAAGTTTCTTACCACTCGCCCGGCTCTCGCAAGCGACTCGGGTATTTTCTATGGGCCGATGAATCAAGGAGGAATTTCCTTATTACCTGCAAGAGGGGCAATAAAGAAAAGTTCGGATGTGGTAATTGATACGTTTTTCGTATTAAAAGTGGTCCTGGCGGCTCTCAGCGAGTTGATGCGATATATTATTTTTTTATTAAAACCATGAAAATCATAGAAAATTCAGCTAATAAGTGGACAACACAATTAAAATATGGATTATAATCATAGGAAACAGTTTCTAATAACTTCATTGCCCTAAAAGGTAGTAATATTTAAACAATAATTTAGTTGGCTTCTGCGCATGCTCCGCACGACGGGCTGCGGGCCATTACATCCCGCTGCTCCAGCGTGTTCCCGTCGCCGCCACTTGCGTGCGTTCCTTTCGCTATCCCGAGCCACCACGTCCCAGACGAGCCCCAAATTTTAACGAACACGCACGGAGTGAAACATAAAAACATTATTTTTGTGTGACAGACCGATCGGTCTTTGATAATCTGCTGTCATCAATTTACCTTTATTTTATTGATAAATCTGGGGGCATAGCAACTAACCAGATACAGGGCGGCCGTTACAATATCCCGACTAGAAATTTGGCTAGGCAAACCCGAAAACGTATCGGGTCCCGATCAGGAAGTGGCCGGGCATGCTCGCCTAGGATTACCTGGCCAGATCCTGGTCAGGACCCGACCAGGTAATAGCGAGGCATGCCCGCCTAGGATTACCTGGCCAGGACCCGATCAGGCACTGGCGAGGCATGCCCGCCTATGATTACCTGGCCAAATCCTCATCAGGACCCGACCAGGCACTGGCCAGGCATGCCAGGGTAGGACTGACACTGGCGAGGCATGCCCGTCTAGCATTACCTGGCCAGATCCTGATCAGGACCCGACCAGGCAATAGCGAGGCATGCCCGCCTAGGATTACCTGGCCAGGACCCGATCAGGCACTGGCGAGGCATGCCCGCCTATGATTACCTGGCCAAATCCTCATCAGGACCAGACCAGGCACTGGCAAGGCAAGCCCGGCTAGCATTACCTGACCATATCCTGATCAGGACCCGACTAGGCACTGTCGAGACATGCCCGCCTAGGATTACCTGATCAGGACCCGACCAGGCACTGGCCAGGCATGCCCGCCCAATCTATCATTACACCCATTATTCATAATATACGTATTAAGAATGTGACAAAATTAAACACTGATTGTAATTAAATGTGATTAAAGGTAATTAAAACTCTGTTACATTGTGTAAAAATCTAAGTAACTAAATATATTTATAATTTTCTGATTTTTTGAATTTTCTTAATTTCGAAAATCATCAATTAAATAAATCTCCGAAGTATTAACGCCGGAATAAAATAATATAAATTAATTTTGTTAATTATTTAGATCATTATCCAATATGCTCGAGAAGACAAAGGGAAAAATGTGTGATAACCGTGCAAGGCGAATTCGCGAACTTACTCACCAACGAGTTAGATTGTTCCTCGAGAGTCAAATTGAATTAGAGGGAAAAAATAGTGAATTTGGCATAACTACATATTTCAGTGTTAGTGGAGTAAATTCTTTGAATGACGATTACCGCGATAGTGACTAAGTAGCGCCGAAAAAGCAGTTGACGTAACATCATAGGACGTACGAATTTGTAAAATTATTTCTATCTTTAATATTTTACTTACGCAGTTGTTGACAAAAAAATTTCGCAGCGCTATTAATTCGACAATACCGGCATTTATGATTAGCATAACGATTATTGCTTTCGGATTAACGCTTCAGGTAAAAGCGACCCTTCGTTCGTAACCTACTATTCCGATCAGTTTTTGTTCAAGTCTTGTGATGTGAAGTTCGCCGACGGTGGATGGTGACGATGCATGATATTTTCTACGACTGTGTTGAGGTAATTCATTTACTAAAACGTGAATATTTGTTAGAAAATAATTATTTCTCAATTTACAGAAGACTCTGACATTTCGAGATCCCCACTGGATAAAAGCAAACAGGTGAGGGCGTTCTCTTCTAAATTAAAAAATCCAAAAGATTGGAATGGGTGCATAAAAAAAAATTGGTTTTTGTTGTGTTTTCAGTTTTTTTGAGATTCTTTGTATTTGTACTGTGTTTTTTAGTATATTATCACTTTATTATTTTATCCTGTATATATCGTTTGTATTTCATGTGTTTATATTTGTTTTTTTTATTTATTCATGTATTCTTATTCTTTAATATGTTTGTATTTGTACTGTCTCTTTTGTATGTCGATTTTTGGTGTATTTCTTATGTTGTGATATCAATAAAATATTGTATAATATAAATTAAATTTTCTTGACGTGGACCCGGTCAGGTCTTCCTGACCAGGACCCGGCCGGGATTGCACGTCTAGCACCCTGTAAGGACTGTAACGCAGATGTGCCGTCGGGTCCTGATCAGGACGACCTGACGTGGACCCGGTCAGGTCCTCCCGATCAGGACCCGGCCGGGCATGCCCGTCTAGCACCCTATAACGTCGGCCCGATCGGGTCCTGGTCAGGATGACCTGACCGGGTCCACGTCAGGTCGTCCTGATCAGGACCCGACGGCACATCTGCGTTACAGTCCTTGCCGGGTGCTAGACGAGCAATCCCGCCCGGGTCCTGGTCGGGTACAGGAAATAATTTCTAGTCGGGATGTTACTACATAGGGATCAACTAGGTATTCTTCGTACCAAGTGGTATAAGAATAAGTACGTAGTAATAGATTAATGAATTTCTATTTATATCATCCTTACAAAAGGAAACTAAATGTAATGCAGGCTATTAAACATAGAGTTGTATAACTGTTATATTCTGTATTTGTACAAGAATAATTACATAAAATTAAAATTATTTTAATAGAGAACTGTTTTTTAAATAAAATCATCATTAAATTTTTTCCCCATACTTCCAACAATATTAATTAATCTCAAAGCAAATATTAACTTCTTTTATGATATACTAGCACGCCCGCGCAATTTTAATATCTGATAATTATACCCCGATTCTTTTTTATTTGTCAAACGATAATGTCAACTTTACATTAAAGAGAAGCTCATTCTTATTATTAATCATCATTCATTATCTAATTGAAAAATATTTAATTATTATTTGAAAAATGTTTGAAAAATTTATATGTAGAATTGTCTCTGTATGTATATAAATGTATTTATAAAAAAATTATCTAAACCATACGTATAAGGAACTTCCATAACAACAACGATAATTTAAACATTTAATAAATAATTTCAATTTATTTCAGGATTTAAAACTGAAGCTAATAAGATTTCAATAACTAAAATTTGATACTTTTAACTGTGCTTCAATGTTTGCTATCTATAAATTGAAAATATGAATTAGATATTAAAATTAATTAAAAAAATATAATAAATGACTTTTTGAAAAATTCTCTCCTTCACTTATTAGTTTCATTCATTAAGTATCAATAGAAAAATACAGACGGAGGTATCCCGTGGGATACATAATAGATATAAATACTCCGCCGGTTCTATTGTGTTAATCACGTACGGAAAATATATTTTTTAACAATCAAATTGCGTTGAATTTTTAATAACTTGAATATAAATAAGCATTCTTCATTAAATACTAATCTCAATCAATCTTGATTCTCAAAAATCGGATTGTTTTCAATACACTTTATAACCAATTACAATTTTAAACTTAATTAATAAGTATTAAATATCTATTTAAAAATCATTAAAAATTATCCGTTTTTTGAGGTTCAAAATTATCTAAATTCAATATTTAATGAAGAATCCAAATTTATATTATAGGTGTAAAAAAATTCTCGCAATTTGTTTTTCAAGAAATTAATTTTTCATACGTGATTAAAACAATCGACTTCCTGCGGTGCGACAGTCAACCTACAACATCTAGCATATCTCACTATATATAGCACCGTGAATATAGTATACATGTAATATGTACAGTGCTATAGAGCGTATATATAGATATAGAAATTTTATATGAAAATTCGTTTTTTGTCATTTTCAACCCTTAAAAAACAAAATTTTGCAAAATCCTTTTTTAGTGCACCCCTGTACTATAATATAAAGCTACCTTTAAAATTTCAAGTCTCTACCTATAAGAGTTTTGGCTGTACGTTGATTATGAATCAGTCAGTCAATCAGGACATCTTCTTTTATATACAGAGATTCTCAGATAAATCACTGAATTTAATCAAACATTACAGCTTGGAATTGAATCCAGCGCGGTTAACGAAATTGTTAAGAATCGTTTCCTTTACTTCAAGGAAATTACATCTAATTGGATCATCAGCTTTATCGTATTTCAATAAGATATATTAAAAGAGTGTCATCTCTTCTTTCAGAAAATAGATCTTCAATAAACAACTATGATAAATTGGGTATTGCATATAAAATTCAGTGTATTGAATGTGATAAAAGTATATTTTCAAACATCCAGAAACTTTAAAGGTAGAATTACTTCACATAAAAGTGACATCAAATGCAAGAAAAGAGCCAAAAGGGCATGTGCCTTACATATTAACCATAATATAGATTTTGATAATACAAAAGTCTAATTACCCAATAAAATCAATACATTAAAGACTTTCTAGAAATAATTTACATAAAAAATGAAGTGAACATTATGAACAAAGTTCCGATATATAAAATTTAAGTTCGATTTATAATTATATTTTCAAATTAGAGAATACCATAAGAGAACATAAGATACATTTCTGTATTATATTTATCGAGAAAATTGAAATGGATTTTGCCTTAGTCTAGTTAAGCATGTGAAGACGACACAGAAGAAGGGGACCTTTTCCACTTCTTCCTTCTCCTTCTGTGTCTCTTCTTGATGTACTAGTCAAGAACATGCAACCCATGCGCGTTTGCTTTCTCTTCCTAAGTGCGTGACTCCTTCGTTTAGCAAGGGCGCATACTTTGCCCATTATATATAATAAATATTAATACTTATGTAACAGACGGGCGATACATATTTTGTATACCCATCAAAATTACGCTTCATGTAGTGGTGGAAAACACTGGAATAAGCGAAGTGAATTAATAAGATAAAAAACTTTATTTCAACATTAATTTACCCATCGTAAACTCTATCCGTCAAGGCGTACCTTCATTACCTGAATCTTTTCTGATCAAATCCCTTTACAGTTTTTCCACTTGTAAACTTCTTAACATTACTTTTTATAATTTTGATCTGTCCCGTAGCCGTACACGTTAATCACCATTTTTAAACAGCTTCCAGTGAGGGAGTGAGCGAACTAAAGCCTTCGTTATTTTTCCGCCATCGCATTACAAACATCCGTACAAAGTCGCATTGAGGGGGGGTAGGGGAGAAAGGGATACTTGCTCCCCTGAGGCGCTTACTCCTAATTACGTCGAACACACCCATAAGATAATTATTTCACCTGACGATCCACCATAATCAGATTTGTAGTGAGGAGCGACCTTTTGATGTGCGTGTGCTATCTCTCTCTCTCTCTCTTTCTCTCCCTCGCTTCTCTAAAACCTTCTAATTATTAATCTGACAGCGAGTTCTCAATCTTCATCACGCAAACCCATTCCGCGTCATATAATTTATTAAGGTACGAAGTTTTGCGAAACGTAATGAAATAATTAGCGACGATTTCCTTCGAACACCGAAGTCGAAAACTTTCTACTCGGAACCCGAATGGTTGTATCTACTCATGAAGTTCGCGATATCGTTGATGGACCCTGAGAATTGCGATCGATAGACAAGCTTATAATTTAAATGTGACGTCAGGGAAGGTGAAAGGAAGAGCCATAGTGTATAGAGTTATTATAAGTGTAGTCACTCTCCGAATTGCCGAAAACCATCCCCTCTTGTCATCTCAACCCCCTTACCAAGACTGATTACTGGCTGAACAAGAGAAGCTTGTGGTCATTTTGTCAACGACTAACGCCAAATTTAATGGAAAAAAGTAGCTTTTTTGCAGCACAACAAATCGTCATCGAAAAAACAAAAATCAGTTTTAGCCATTGAAACTTCAGACTATCGAAATTTACAAACTGTAGAAGGTTTGTAAGGCACTTGTATATGTCGGTGGATACTTTTTACGTAAGTGTATTTTAAAACACTCATGTGACGTTTGTGTCAATTACAGCAAAAATAAAAAATCCGATAGAAATACCAAATTTTGCGAGCTAAAGAAATATAAAGGCAGTCATGGTGGGGTATTTTGGAGGTTTAAACGTCCCTCCAATTGATTTTATTAATCATTTAGTAGCATTAGAAGAAATTTTTACATCCAAATTCAACGACCTCTGTATACATGAGGGCCTAGGGATGGCATTGCTAAATCTATTTAAAAATGTTAAATTTTCACATCCATGTCCCAATTTCCCTCATATTTATTTCATTTCTCTATACACAAGATTAAGAATCTACTGTACTTTAAAGTTTGCTAATAGAGAAATAAAACCTCAAAAAAATAATAAGGAAAACTCTAAATTAAATGTACTAAAAAATAAGTAAAAACTGAAGTAAGTACATGCAAATACACAATAAACTTGTACTTCATTATATTTATACCTAATACGGTCAGTATGTATGTACTTATATGTTGGTTGCTATTATGTGTTATCTTAGCAATGAAATATATGTATCTCTAAGTACTTTGACTATTTAGGGTGTTTAGTACCTACTACGCGAACTTTTTCAAGTCCTACAACTGATTTCAATCCTTATCCTTAACAATTAGCAAACAGCAATTACTTCAAGAAGTACTGATAAATTCCTGATTACAATTGTTTATGGTGTACTTCGAGCTTATACGTTTGTAAATAATCTTGCGCCGACAAAATCTCTACCAGTCTAAAACTTCTAATATGTTTAAAATTCGTTCGCCTCCCGTATGTAGACGGTTCAATGAAATTATCGATTTCACAGTCGCTTTACCCCTGTACATTGCAGTTTCGGATCCTTTACGGCGACTATAAAACGATTTATGATAGGTAGCAAAAAATGCCGGTTTTTCGAGGAGATTAAATGAGTGAACTGACTATTTGTATCTAGAGACTATGGAAGAGCCATTCTCCTTTTCTATATGGGTGTTCCAAGAAATTTTGCGTAGAATTTTGAAAAAAGTCAGTAGTGTAGTAAACAGTCATCAGTAAAAGTTATTATGGTTATCCCGTTTCGTTCAATTAATTATCAACATCAGTGTTTTAAGTGACACTTCTTTATTTCAAGAATTAATTCTTAACCTATCAATTATTCATTACGTAACGGTCCCTTCAAAGAATATATTCAACGAATGAAAAAAGGTCCAAAAAATATTTTAACTTTATCACTTCCTATATTTTTATAATTTTATTCTGACATTGTTACTTTATTCCATGTAACGAACAAATGTAAACACCGAAGCTAGTTTTTACAGAAATCGAATTAAAATTAAAGAAAATTAATGGAATTAATTTCAGCATTTTTAATCTTTCCACTTTTTGTTAGCTCCTGAATTTTGAATCGTAAAACTTTGAATCCTACTTCCTGAATCGGTACGAATTTCGAATCTAAATTTCAATCGAAAGATTTGAGTCAGTTAAAAATATTGAAAGTTTTTATAAAAATTGGACATGGTGTGAAAGTTGTGTATCGTACAAGTGTTCTAAAACAAACCTATTTAAAAACCTTTTCATACCCTTCCCAATCTTTTGATAAAATAACGCGTCAAAGTTTAAAAGTATTATAATATATTCTGACTTTGTTCTGACTGATCCTTCCATTTATTAGCAAAACAATTTTCCTGACTATCCCAGTAGCCCCAATGAGAACAAACTTGTTCTTACTTGCCGCTTAATACCTACGCTTATCTTTAGTCTTGATTAAAATTAATTGCCGTCATTACTAAGAGATTACCATCTGCTCCACCCCCTGTTCCTCCGTTCGCCAGTTTATCTAATTTTTTGCGCACCGTGCACACAAAAGGTCACGACTCCCAATAGCCGAAAACGTTATTGTTATTGATATAAATGTCACAGAGCGCGAGGGTGATTTAAAATTTAAACCCTCCGGGAGAAAAATCGGCTAACGGGTACAAATACACTCCATATACTTTTCCCCATTGCTCCACCTCGTCCTCTCTACGAGTGGAGGAAAATATGTACCTCTGAGCCTCTCGCCATTTATATTTTATTGCGATCTTTATAAATTATAAGTACGATGAGGAAGAGTCTCTGCGAATATCTAGAATCTATATTCTTGTCTCTGTGGTGAGTGCGCGTGTGTGCGCACGCGCGTATGCTTATGTGTATCTCAAATGACGCAGACAGTATGCATTAGTTGCGAAATATGCATGAAAGTATGTACTTACTTGCGGACCTTATTCAAGCAATCTTTCTCGTATGAAATAATAATAATTAAATTATTATTAAATTATCAATAATTTTAATTTATTGCTATGTAGAATAATAAAGAGGTTTATTTTAAGATTTCCAATAATACAATCAAGTGGTGTCATAAATTATGTTCATTTCAGATTTTGAGAATATATTTCTGAATATCGAAATATAACTATTGATTCTCTTTAAACCTTATAACGAATTAGATGCACTAAATATACATTAACGCTAGAATAGTTTACTTATTTATGAATTTCTATTTTACATAATTAATAATAACGAAGTTTATTTGAGCTTTACAATATTTCACATTTCAGTGATTTCAGTATTTACGCTTATGTACGTGTATAATATACACATACGTGTATTTAAAGAGTTATATTTTCAATACTTTTAATGAATTTAAATGAATAGACTTCATTTGTATTATGATTTCTTTAAATTTCCTCTCCGTTCTCTTGGAAAAATAGTCATTTCACATATTTTTCCGTAAATTCTAAACCGACACTGTATATTGTAAGGTTTTTTCAATGCACCATGGAAACCCTTATGGAAGTGATTTCCAGTCGATCATTCCTCCCTTCATCTAGACATTGACGTGATAAATCACAAAATTTATTTGACTGGCTGAAAATAATTGTTCGCTAACTGTTTACGTGATGTTTTGGAACGAACTTCAAAGGATAGTATGTAATTTGCAAAAAAACGCGATTAACTTATTACAAGATTTCTAATAATAATCTAAAACTGATTGAACACTCAGATGCAGAGGGTGGAACAGCTAAAGTAGGTAGAAAGTGTTAGTAGTTCTATTTATTTTTTTTATTGATTTTAATTTCCTTTTTTGTTAGAAATAATTCAACTAAGATTGCATTATGACATAAATTATAAATGAAAATGACATCCACTAGAAAGCTTCCTAACTAAGAATGAATTTTTCTAATGTTCCGTCATGCTACTTTCCGCAATAGCATATCTCCCTACTGAAATAAGCCGAAAATGATATTAGCAGCATTTTATTTCATTTAGTAAATTTCATGTCTCAAATGACAACATGATTAATTTAAAGGTACACACGATGCGCGCGCACCACACACCGGCCCTGTGTGGTTTCCTCCATTATGCCATAAAGGGAACCTAAGCGACCGAGGATTACAAACACACTTACACACTCTCGTCGGACGCGAAACTCCGACTCAGGGCGCGGCATTTGCGACGAAAAAGCGGAAACTGCTTCTAAACGAGGAAAGCCACGATTCAGGTTATTCCTCTGCCAGGGAAATTCGAAATTATAACATTTTTCTGAACCTGAACCTAAGCTATAGACTTGACAAGTTTTTAGCTACTGGGATAATATTTTAATACATTGCGTCCCCTGTTCAATATCCCTTGAAGTTTCTAATTACTCGAGAACGATCTCAAAATGAAACCAAACAACTTTAGACCAATTTTCAACATCAAGAGACTACCTACACCTTTCTTTAATCTAGCAAGACTTCAACAAAGCACACTAAACACGGAAAAATAATTCAATTTTTCATTGTGTACATACACTAGAACTCCCCAGTACAGCCGACGAATTTTACGATAATGGCTGTTTAGAGTAACGACAGAAAAGATGTAAAAAAGATAGTATAAAACGTTCGTAACTTGTGGTACACGCAAGCACGGAAAATGGAATCCCACGAGTGCGATGCTCTTTACAAATTTAATTCTGTACCAACGAACTGAGTCGATCGAAAAAAGCATTTTGCACGTGATGAGGTATGGTACGAGTTCGTTAAGAAAATACTTTAGTATTGGATGTTTTACTTCATACAAGAATAAAAACTTAAACCTAAATTTCGGAATGCTTTATTATCAAAGGGAAGTGTGATATATTTACATTTTAAATTGTAGTCAGGAAATGTTTATTTGGCATCTGCTTCGGCTATTGAAAAAATTTGGAAGTAGAGGGCCTAAAATGCTCCAAACGTTGATTAATAAAAATAGAACATATTCACAATTCTTCGTCTAAAGGCTCTATGCTTTGAGCCCCAGGTCTGTTGGTGCCTGTTTCCCAGGCAACCACAGTTGCTTGCTGTAATTAATATGGAATGCAGTTGCTTATGGAGGAATGTAAATCTGCCATGAATATGGATTGCGATCTAAATGCCCACCATATACCATGCAGCAGCAGTAGCACTATGATAAGTGTTGGTTGCTTCTCAATTGCTTCCTATCTAACAGGTTAGAAATTTCCACTCTAACAAACAGAAAAAGCGTTTTGGACGTAACTTTAATTGTAGAAATGCCAACGATAATCGCCACTTACCAGATAAACCATCGTGAACAGACAAAGACAGCCCAGAGACAGATTACGTTCAATTTACTCAAATAAAGCCATGGTTAACAAAATTTTGTTCTGTTTAGAGAACGCAATATCCAAAAGAAATAAGAAGAGCAAAGTTCTGTTAAGTGATAATGGAAACGCCCATCAGTTCTAGTTCTGACATAGTTTCAACCAATGGAGGTACTGTTGAAACGCCTTAATTCCCCCAGAATGAATTTCCCCCGGCTAGACTAATACAGTATGAGTTATTCCATCCTAAATTAGGCCGCGGTAGAAGAAAGTAAACAACATAGATGATTAGCGTGATGACTTATTACTTAACCTAACTTCAATAGAATTTCCAACAATGGAACAATTCAACAAGACGAAACAAAACTTTACTAGTCATTATACAATTACGACGAAGCGGATGTTAATTAGACCTACAGGGAGAACAAAGTCTTTACTAGATATTAAAATAAGACTGAACAAGTATTAAATCTATATACTAGTCACAATATAATTAAACAGTTAACCCTTAAGCATTGCTTATGCTTCAATCAATCAATGCATCAATATTCTAACTACCTAACGAAAGGTGTCTTGATAGCTGTAGGGCTGTAGAATTTTCTTTTTGTGGAAATATTTCGTTTATTAGGTGTACTTTAGTAGACTTCTGGTCACCTAAATCGCCCACATTGGCAACTGTGATATGATGGGAGTATTTTTACATGAGGTGAAGTTTAATTCTCAAAATTTTTTAGGGAATCTTATAAACGTTTCAAAATTTTTCTTGTTCTACATCATTTTCGATACTGCAAATAATGGTCAAGAAATTTTCTGAAATCACTGCAATGTTCCATACTATATTCAGTTGAAACAATCGAGCGAGCTCTGAACGTGGTATATATCAAAATTGTTCAAACTAACTACTTGCCTTTTCGTCTGAAAACCCGCAGCTCAGAAGTATTATACGGATATACCATGAATACGTTATCGCGCCCCATCTTGGTGTTCAACAGGCTGTACCGACACAACGAGAATTTATCACTTCCACGCCTTTTCCTGTTCACTCCAGACGGGTTTTTCTCGCGCTCGAGGGGTAAGAGTTAGAAAGGGAAAATCGAGATTTCTCGCTTGCCGCCGATTTATTATGCTAAGGAGGCGTCGATAGAATCGCAGGAGGACTTTCTTCGTTTGTATGTATTCCATCGTAAAAGGTCTCATTGAGGAGCGAAAAGAATGGATGACTTTGAAAAATTGTTAAAACCTTTAAGCGAAATGTGTTTGTCTGTAAATACTTATCCTTAACATCACCTTTACCCAAAAACTGTTAAATCAAAGTTGAATTACTCTTTAGCCATTGTATTTTAACTTTCTAGTTGAAGTTCTAGTTTCACATGCCTGTGAGACAGATTATTTAAACTTTTAGATTTTTAAACTTTTGATTTAAAATTATATATATAATGTTTGGGGACCCAAAACAATAATGAAAGCTTCAACGCGACGGTCTGGAATATGGCACCAAAGCACAATTTTACCGATAAAATGTGCTACGTGTTGCTTGCGGATTGGCAACGTGTGTTTTTAATGAAGGCTTTAGTAATGCAAGTTGTTGCATTACAATTGCATTGCAATTGCTCTGCAACTTGAAAATAAACGAGATAAGTTGCGAATCAAAGAGGCGGAGCACTGAGGCTTCTAAAGAAGTCAGAACAGCTCGAAGGGAAGAAAGAAGGAGCAGAGCTGTATGAACAGGAGGAAGGAATTTTGTACGGAGCGGACGTTGTAGATTGAGTTTATGTAAGTTTTTCTTTGAAAAATATCATTTAAAAACTTTAAACGCGATTCTCTCAAAATGACATTTTTAGAACTGGTGTACAAGATTTAAAAAAAAAAACTAATCAACCGACCGATTTGAAATTTGGGTATATTATTTGCCATGTACTTTTTCAGGGATTGAACCTCCGTCCAAAAAGATTTTAAGAAAATTTTCCAAGTTTCATCAGATTTTTTCGGGCGAAAATAAGTGCTTTTTTAAAAAAATGACGTCATTTTTTCACGAAAAATATTCCAATTAGGTTCAATCCCTGGGGATTTCGATAACAATTAAAACCGTTTCTTGTTTTTTTTTTCATACGTTCCAGTGTCTCAAAATCGTGTACGCCGTGATTTTTTGAAGTTTTCTTAAAAAATTTCCACCGTCCAAAAACAGCTAGGAAAAATCTAAAAAAATTTTTTTTTATTGTAAGAATATAATAGAATAAATGTGTAAAGTTTCATGAATGTATCTACTGTTTTTCCCTTCAATTTTCCAATTTTCCAAAATAGAAAAAGACAAAATTCAGGGGTGTCACGTCCTCTTAATTATGTATAATTCATAAAATACCAGCCGTTTTAAACGACTTTGCTCGAGAATCCCTTCCACTTGTAAATACTTCTGCTTGAAAAACATAAACATTATGGAAATATTTTGTTTGTACGAGATAAAGTTTGGATAACACGTGCCATTTGACTTACTGACTTCACTGAAAACATAAAGCGCGGTAAGAAACAATGGAAAAGAGGGGGACACAACATACATAACTGTAGTAGGGTTTGTTGCATAGAGACCGTCCGTAACAGGTGGCGTTCCATGCGTTCTGTGGAGGACGCCTGGCAACATCGGGCTCGACAGGCATTGGTCATTCGTAAGTGGTCACCGTTCTGAGATGGTTACCGTGCGGATGTTCAATCAAAGTTATTATAAATAACATTAATTTTTGTAGCTAAATATTTTTTACTCCGAATGTTATTATTATTTGTTGGTTGTCTTCGGATCGGCAATTTAGTATTATGTATGTATCGTTTAAAATATGACTTCTTCATTTAGGAAAACACGAGTTTCACTATAAAGGGTGGTTTTTAAAGGTATTACAACTCTCTTATAGCCTATAACCTTACCGGGAAACTCATTATATTTAGCAATAAGGCTCATCACAATCGGATAAACGTTATGGCAGCGCAGCAAATACGAACAAAACAAACATTAACTTTTATATATTGAGTAATATAATAATTATATTAAATATTATACAAGGTGATAATAGGAGCTTTGTTCCGATCCGATCATATTTTATCAGGACTATATAGTCCAGTAAATGAAGGAGGAAAAAAAGGCAAAGTTCTTCAATATTAGCTGATTTTTTTATACCGCCAGTAATAAGAGATAATTACAAATCATTTAAAATGAGCCAACGTCTACAAGAATAAAGTGCCCGGAGGGGCCTGAAAATGACCCCCAAAGCCTGGAAAATGGGGTTTTCGGCCAATATCTCCTAAAATATGACAACCAGAGACTTTTTGTTCAAACAAAAGATGAAGATCCGTTCATTCTCAACAAAAATGGTCCTTATCATTTTTTTCGGAAAATTGATCGTTCCCGAGATAAACAAGTCCAAGCGCACCCAGAATTTTGAGCTCTCGAGCTGGGTATCAGAGAGCACGCTGCGGGAATTTACGCATGCCCGGGCGGACAAATTGTCCAATAACTTGGGTAAAAATGCACATTTTCTCATGATTCAAAGTTCATGTGAAAGATAAAATCTGCCCCTACCATCCCCTGTCACTTGAGTCGCGTGGTCTAGCAGACGATACGAGCGCCACAATAGGGAACGCACGGCGGACGACGGCAAGAATTAAAATGATGAAATTCCCTCTTACTTTTAAATAGTACTTTTACTTTACTAATAAATAGTATGACTTTATATACATGAATCGAAAGGTGAGAACGTAATCGTTACTTTCGTCAAGGTAGAAAAATGCCCAAAATAAAGGACAAAAAGAAAACAACCACGAAATGAAAAAGTGTGTTTTTCCTGGGATCGTGCATTTTTTGAATTTTGTGGAAAATCCCTGATTATTTGAAAAGAAATAATAGCACAGACGAAAACTAGACAATCACACCTTTCAAAATACATGCCTTGTAGGGCCATTTTATTAAAGTATAAATTAGTAATGACTCATTGTAGGCAAATTTTTCAAGACTCAAAAAATAGTCAAAAATTGGAAATTTTTGACCAAACTTTTTTATTGCAACGCAAAAAAATGAGTTCCTGCGATTTTCTGGGATGACTATGGACACATCCAAGATCAATATTCGGGAAAATCCGAAGCAAATCAGGGTACTAGAAAAAAAGTACGAGTAAATTGCGGGCGAGGTCAAAATTGCGCCGGAGCAGAAAGTTTGACCCGTTTTTTCTATATGGCCAAAGAGTCAAATCGTGGCTCAAGTAACAGGGGATGATAGGGGCAGATTTTATCTTTCACATGAACTTTAAATCATGAGAAAATATGCATTTTTAACCAAGTTATTGGACAATTTGTCCGCCCGGGCATGCGTAAATTCCCGCAGCGTGCTCTCTGATACCCAGCTCGAGAGCTCAAAATTCTGGGTGCGCTTGGACTTGTTTATCTCGGGAACGATCAATTTTCCGAAAAAAATGATAAGGACCATTTTTGTTGAGAATGAACGGATCTTCATCTTTTGTTTGAACAAAAAGTCTCTGGTTGTCATATTTTAGGAGATATTGGCCGAAAACCCCATTTTCCAGGCTTTGGGGGTCATTTTCAGACCCCTCCGGTAACTCTATTCTTGTAGACTTTGGCTCATCTTAAATGATTGGTAATTATCTCTTATTCGTGGCGGTATGAAAAAATCAACTAATATTGATGAAATTTTCCCCTTTATTTACTGGGATAATATTAAAACAGTGGTTTAATACGTAAACATTAACTGCAGTCTGATGAATTTTTCCCGACTACTTAGTAGAATTCAACCACCTTGTTTCCGAACAAGCGAGAACATTAAAGGCGAAACCCTCCCAGGGACTCATATTACATTTCCTCCCCCGCTACTCGCGAGAAGTTTCGACCGGCAAGGCGGTTAATTAACCTGAAGTCGACTTCTCCGGAACGGGTAATAGATGCAAGCTTTGCGAACGTGTTGCAAGCACTTTCCAAATATGTTCCAGCCAACGGTACGTAGACGTTTAGTCACGTGACGGAAAATAAAAGGTTACATTGTGCGGAACGAAGGCGACCGCCCTGCGGGCAAGGGTGGCGCTGCCCCCCGCTGAAGCACGGTTTTGCTTTATGGTGTTATTTCTATCGAAAAAACACTATACCCTGTCAAAGAATGCGGCGAAGTAATAAACCGATTATTTCGCCGCTAACCAGAGGCGTTCTTAAAGAAATCAACAAATATTAATAAATGCATTAAAATTGTCCATGTAATGTTGAGTTTCCTTAAAACCGGTATAATTGTTTTATTAAAAGGTAGGTATTACGACCGCGATTGTTATCATCTCAGGAACGCTTCCCTTTTTACCTGAATTGTTGTTAACTCGTCATTAATATAACATATTACAATATTGGAAATCGGTATTTTGGTATCGGAGTTGGTAAGACATCAGTGTACAGGTTATTAAAAGAAAGAAAGAGTGGCCCTGTTCAACCGGAGAAAAAGTCTCCAGGACGTCCGAAAATTTCCCTAGACGAATTTCTAAAAAGGGGACTACGTCGAAAAGTTCACGCTTTCTTTTTCCGCAACGAACTTCCAACACTAGATAAAATTCTATTGTCTGTCCAAGAAGACGAGGACTTTCCAAAAATGAGCCGATGTACATTATGGACGATTTTAAAGGATTTGGGATTTCGATGGAAGAAGCACAATAGAAAATCTGTATTGATGGAAAGAGATGACATCATTGTGTGGAGAAGAAGTTACCTGCGCGATATTCGAAGGAGTAGGCTAGAAATGAAAAAAATTTTCTATCTGGACGAAACTTGGATTAACGCAGGACATTCCGTGCCAAAATTTTGGCAAGATACCAGTGTAACTAATCGAAGGCAAGCTTTTCTAGAAGGTTGGTCCACCGGTTTAAGCCTTCGTTGGGTAAAGGGCGTAATTATTACCCACATTGGAAGCGAGGATCGTTTCGTTGAAGGGGGAGAACTAATTTTTGAATCAACTAAGTCAGGAGACTACCATGAAGAAATGACTGTGGACGTGTTTGAAGAATGGTTTGGTCAAATGATCGATCTAATTGGTCAGGGAGAAACACTCGTAATATAAAGAGATTACGGAAGGTAGCGTGCAAAACATTAGAGAACTCGACACATTTAGTGGGTGCCACCTCGTATCGGTTTTGCATTTATAATGAGTTTTTATTACTTCGCCGCATTTTTAGACAGACTATAATAATATTACCCAATGAAATAATATTGATGCGAAGCTTTTTATTTCATTTCGCCCGGAAGGAATAACTAACCTGAAAGCTTATCAAAACCCGAGACATATCGCAGTTCCAGGACTAAGGCTTTTGTTCCAAGGCTCTTGTGAATCAGACTTAAGGAGATGCAGTTTATCGCCTCCCCGGTGTTGAATGACCATATATAAGCCGTGGTGGAATAGGTAAAGATTGTTAATACAGTACTTTTGTGCCAGAAAGGTAATATTCTCATGAAAACTAGCTCAAATGAATCTAAACTTTTTTAAACATTCAAACCTTCTTAATGATCGCCTATATATTAGTACGTATATAGTAAGGTATCACACTTACGTACATGGGTCAAGAATTACGATGCGTGCTAATGGTAATATGTTGCGCTCAAAAAAGTCTGTATAACTTGTTGCCCTTTATGATCCAAGCATACATCTTACAACCCTCTCTTGTGCAATAAGCACCTTCCTTATTGATCAAGGTTAAGTATTAGGTTAAGTAATGTTGGTAAAGTAACCTAACCTATTTCATGAGTAAAGTTGGTATCTCAACAAAACCCGAGGAACAGCCTAAATTTATTTCTCCGATGAGAGTACAATTGTCTCAAAAATTCAGGTCCTTCAGACCGCCGGTAAAGCCAAATTCATTTAATTTTTTAGTGTTTTGTATGTATCTCAAGAACTATTGAACCTATTGAGTTCATTGAGGGCAAGTCGAGGTAGAAAAACGCAAAAAACTAAAAAATTGTCGTATTTTCAATTTCAACCCATTACCGGGAGTTGCGCCGATTAAAACCTACAAATGCGGAATCCTGAGGGACGAAAACATATTTGCGCCCAGGTTTGATCGACGGAGGAAAAAATCAAGGGTTAAGCCTCCATTCAGTGTTCTACATAGGAAGCGCAACTTCAGTTATAAGAAGGTCTATAGCACATGTTGAAGATACGAGTTATATAGAAAGAAATAGTCTCCAGTTTTCTCTCTATCTTTTTGTCTTTCTCTTTGATAGCCGCTACCCGCTGCGATTGCAGGTAGTATATGTACTGTTTAATACATATATATATATATATATATATATATATATATATATATATATATATATGCATGTTCACAAAGAATTTTGTTTCGAACGAATGGAAGCAGAAAGAGAAAAATATATAGCTATACATATAATGCTCTGATACGTTTTTTTCTGATTCTTTCGTTGACTCGCACCGTCATAACCTCCAATAAGAAGAGTAGCTTCAATATTTGAACACCCCATAGCTCGGCAACACAGGTTTCTAATATATATAGGAAAGTCAATTCATATTTTCACCTAAGGAAACAGCCATTTAATTTTCGTGCAATATTAATAAATCACCTTGTATAAAGATTTTTCGTCTAATTTCAATTTTGAAAATGTCCCATGCCAGCATAGTTGTTCGATACCCCCGTTTACCTTAAAAATATCTAACCAAAAACGTGAAATATAATAGGATTCTCATGATTACAAATCGAAAATATGAAATTCCTCACTTCTACAAAAATATTTTTTAAAATTATAAATAGTATATATTTTGTTACCACGCTTTCAGAAAATATTCAACAAAGCTATCAAAACGTTACTCTGTTCGATAGTTATACCGTTGATAGGGCACCAATTCTTGAGACCAGGTAAAGTAATTTCCCTAGGGAAATGTCTGCAATTCCCTTGGTAATTACTCCAGTCATATTCTTGAAATGCTCTAGGTAAAAACTGAAGGTAAATATAAGTGGAATTTCGTTACCTATTTGTAGAGAGAACTGAGGTTTCTTGAGGAAAATTCAAATTTTAAAATATGCGGATCTGCGTAAGTTGTAAAAAAATTGAGTCTGGGGTGTTTTTACACTGTTTTTAATACTTTGTGTATGATGGAAGAAAATTTTGACGAGGTGTTTTTTATCAACATGTTGAAGAGTTGAAAGAAGATGAGGTTAATGCTGAAATGCGGTACTACTCCAAAGTGGATCCTTTCATCCATTTAAGTGAAACGAAGTTTATTAAATGTTCCCGGTAAGTATATTGTTCTTTTATTGAGAAACAAGGTATACCCGTTACTTATTATATAAAGGCGCCTATGCGTAATTATAACAATGATTACTTTTGTGTGATCTCACATGTATATGCATGCTAGCCTTCGCCCAGCTAACTAGGAAGAAAACCATTACAGAATTTTACATTTCCAGACTTAAGAAGACAAGCGTCAGATGTCAATGAAATTGTACATTGCATTTCGCCATTGCAGAACATTTCGTGAGGCGTCAGGAATCGCATTTAAAATGTTCGTTAAGTTCGTTAACATTGTATTAGCCTTCACTCTAGTAAAATCACTTGTAAATCTGCCTGAGGCAAGTTCCTCGTGTTCTTTCATAAATGCAATTAAGGTGTTCCTCTGTGCTTATAAAGTGAAACACTTTTCTTGTGGCTTTCGTTCATGTCTAGATGTAAAATAGAAGTTTGTTTACATTCTTTAAATAATGTCGACTACGTACGTTTTATTTTCACTCTACTTATCACAACTTAAATTAATCAATGTGAAAACAAAAGCAGTTTTCTGGATATTACAAATTAAATGCTATTACAAACAAGCACATTAACAAAGCACCTTATGGTACAACCTATAAAGGAAAGTTGACACAAAACAGATTAAAATACCTTAAAATGCATGTTTATTAGTCCAAATGAACATAAAATAATTGGCAACGTCCCAAAAAATTTCCCTTCAATAGTTGAGGTAAATGTAGTTCCGACCTGGTTCAAGAATACCATCTAGGTAATTATTGGTAGAACGGTAATTTTAAAATTTCCCTAGGTAATTACAATTACTCACATTCAGGAATAGGTGCCCTGGTTTATACGGATTCCAACTTCACGTCCATATATTAAAATCAAAACAGTATACCCATCAGATCTTAAAATCGTAAAAATTCGCTTACCGATGGAAGTGAAACGGTACCCCGGCATCTTCAAAGTTCTCGTCTCGGCCCTCTCAACGTCGCACTAAAGTCTTCGAAGGAGGATCAAACGTTTCCTTCAAGAAAATCGAAAATTCGGCGCACATAAACACTCCCGAATTATAGGAACCGTGCAAACCGATGCAGTTTACTTGCACAACTGTCTAGGAATTCAAACCTAACTTGTACGAACTCGTCGGGGCTGACAGGCGCACAACGCACGAAAATTTCGTTATCACCGCCGGCCGACGCGTAAAAAACTTGGGGCTCTTGCAAAAAACTGTTTTGTTCTAGGAATTCGAGTATTGTAGACGAATTTTAAAGAACATGAGGTTTATTTTATTAAGACGGGATAATAAATGAAATTAAATGTTTGTGCAATTAGAAAATAAATATAACAACAGTGTGATGTAACTATATGAATTAATCTGAGTAAATCCCTTAATTTCGTGAGTCAGGTGTACTAAAAGTTCAGGCGTATTATTACTTTCTTATGTATTCATGATAGACTGACAATATTTCTAGCATTTGCACACGTATCAAACGAAAATATTACTTATCCAGGTTCTTTCTATTATATATTATATAATATATGTGATATATAATAATATAATATAATATAATATAATTAATAATATATTATTTAATATTATCTGTCCTCGTCTTTCCAATAAAAATTATATGGCGTTGTCCCTCTCGTGAATATTGGCGATTCGGTTATAGCATTTATCATAGTCGCACTATTGAGGATTTTCAACTAATGTATAAAATAGTTGGGAAAAATCAAGAATAGTGTGTTTTGGAAAAATTGTTTTAAAAGGATAGCAAATGTTTCTCTGTATTTCGCTCTGTTCTATTGCAATATTTTTGTTTTTGCGTTCACAACCTATAAGTTTGTTTTTTAGAATAATCTTAGGTTAAAAAATGCTATTACTTGAATTGAAAAAGGAACTAATTTCAGTAACAAGGTTATATCTATTTAAAAGAAATATCTGAATAATGATAATTTGAGACTTATTGTTATAAAATACCCATTTACAATAAAATGGTAAATATGTCACATACACCGTTGAAATGTTCAAATAGAATGAGTAATATTTTATTTATCTATTTAATTATTCTGTATCCTAATGATTATTCAATAGGCACACTTTACAATGCACACTTAATTTGTTTGCATTCCTGTCTTACCTTTTTTATAGACCACTTGAATATATGAAACAATAAAATTGCTTGAACGCATTTGTTTCATATTGTATGACAGTCAATAAATTCCTATTTCTTCTGCATATTCACTCTATGGAGATCATTTGTAGAACACATTTAGTGGTCCCTTCTGATATTTTCTGGAGTTTTCGTATTAATAAAAGTAATTTAGATTAATGTTACGTAAAGTAACCGCTAAACATTTCTATTCTTACAAAACTTCCGCCACCTTGTGATAGCATTGGATCATCGTTTGTGGTTAGAACTTCTTTACAAGGTTTTTTTATTTCCAATGTTTCATGTTTAGCCTAATCATTTCTAGAAAAATGTTCCAGAAATCCCCCAACCGGGGTATTGTTATGTAGTATTGCTTCCGAAATTATATAGACGACTGATGCCTACATGTACTATTATATTGTCGAATTGAACCGAAAAGGTTTTCTCATTTGCTCCCAACTGCGAGTAAACAAATGTTCCTATTTTATCTGTCCAAATTATGTCAACTTAAATATTGAGTATTATTATATATGTTGCATGCCCACACTTATAAAATTGGTTTCGCATTTTTTGGCTATATTTTTGTAGTTTTGCAAGGTCGATTGCCACTCGTCGTGTCGACTTTTAACAATCTACATCGTCATAATCTATAGGTACAAATAGTCAAGTCACTCCTTTGATCTCCTCGAAAAACCGGCATTTTTTGCTACCTATCATAAATCATTTTATAGTCCCCGTAAAGGATCCGAAACTGCAATGTACAGGGGTAAAGCGACTGCGAAATAGATAATTTCATTAAACCGTCGACATACGGGAGGCGGACGAATTTTAAAGATATTCTAAGATTCAGACTAGTTGAAATTTTGTCGGCGCAAGATTATTTACAAACGTATAAAGCCGAAGTACACCATAAACAATTGTAATCAGGAATTTATCAGTACTTCTTGAAGTAATTGCTGTGTGCGAATTGTTAAGGATAAGGATTGAAATCAGTTGCGTGACTTGAAAAAGGTTTGCATAGTAGGTACACCCTAAATAGACAAAGTACTTAGAGATACATATATTTCATTGCTCAGATAACACCTAATAGCAGCCAACCTATAAGTACATACGTAATGATCGTATTAGGTGTATATATAATGAAGTACAAGTTTATTGTGTATTTGCAAGTACTTACTCCAGTTTTTACATGTTTTTCAATACATTTAATTTAGAGTTTTCCTTATTATTTTTTGATGTTTTATTTCTCTATCCGCAAACTTTAATGTATAGTAGATTCTTGAACTTGTATATAGAGAAATAAAATAAATATGAGGGAAATTGGGACATGGGTGTGAAAATTTAACATTTTTAAATAGATTTAGCGATGCCATTCCTACGCCCTCATGTATACAGAGGTCGTTGAATTTGGATGTAAAAATTTTTTCTAATGCTACTAAATAATTAATAAAATCAATTGGAGGGACGCTTAAACCTCCAAATATCCCACCATGACTGCCTTTATATTTCTTTAGCTCGCAAAATTTGGTATTAATATCGGATTTTTTATTGTTGCTGTAATTGACATAAATGTCACATGGGTGATTTAAAATACACTTACGTAAAAAGTATCCACCGACATATACAAGTGCCTTACAAACCTTCTACAGTGTGTAAATTTCGATAGTCTAAAGTTTCAATGGCTAAAACTGATTTTTGTTTCCACGATGACGATTTGTTGTGTTACAAAAAAATACTTTTTTCCATTAAATTTGGCGTTAGTCGTTGACAGTGCGTTTGTGACACAAAAGTATATAAATTTTGTGGATAATTTAAAAAAAAATGTCATACATGTTAAACAAGTTTCTCCCTAATTACCCGTAAAAATAAAATTTTTGGAAAAAACCTGGAAACTATGTTTGTAATTTGGGGAACCCGAGGCAATCTTTACACCTAACGTTACAATAACTCCCAAAACTTATTTTATTAATTTCTACATCGTATATATATATATATATATATATATATATATATATATATATATATATATATATATATATATATATATATATGTTTACACTTTCTGCCTGTTGCTGAAATTTACTGAAGTATAGGTTCTGTACATCATCTGTACCTTCAAAAACAACTATGAGAAATGTATAACAACTCCATTCATGTTATGTGAATATGAACGATATTAAATTTAAATTAAATTTGCCTAATTTTGGGACAGAATATACACAAGCGCACAAAACTAACTCCAAATGGAATTCAAGTACAGCTTACACAACCCCCTCCGTCCATTTTCTTTCTTCCTTTCTTCCGGAGAGAAATGAGTTGGGGCTTAAATTAAAAGTAATTTATTTATGTTTGTTGCGTTGTGACATTTTATTACGGGAATGCGGACGAAAAGAAAATCTTAATTAAATCTTATGTTTAAAAATGTTTACGATTTCGCGTCAAAAGGTATCCGACATCGTCAAGATTCCGCGAGACTCGGATTATGAATGAAGGGAGGTTTCACAAAGGCGAAAGCAACCAAATTAAGCAACGAGAATTCGTTCGAAATAACGACACAAGTAACAGATCTGCGATTTCGAAATAGGTAATTCGACGTCGACGTCCTTAATAGCTGCTTTTAGCATCGGCCTCTTTACGTCCTCCGCAGGGCCCTCACTACTCGACTTGCTATTATATTATAAACTTGACAATTTAAGTAGTCGGAGGGTCTGCTTTCCGTCCTGAAATTCCGAAGGATCCCTTTCGTGAGCTAACAAGCTCAAAAAACGCTTCAAATGTCCAATTTAATAAGTTTGTCGCATGGACCTAACTTTCGATTTTGTGGAAGCGATATATACTATGAAACGATGGGGAGTAAGAACGTTGAAAAGGTACATTTCAAAGTTTCTTAACATTGAATAAAAATTTATTATGTTTTGGGTATATTTTAAGAAAACAGAAGGTAGCAATTGTCTGGAAGAAGCTAGTGAATTACTTGCAATAACACCTGATCTGGTGAAAAATGTGAAAGGGTTCACCAAAAAACAATGGAAAATAAGAAAACTGCATTACAGTGGAGCTAGTGGAGCTAACAAGCTCAAAAAACGCTTCAAATGTCCAATTTAACAAGTTTTTCACATGAACCTAACTATAGATTTTGTGGAAGCGATATATACAATGAAAAGATGGGAAGTAAGAACGTTGAAAAGGTACATTTCAAAGTTTCTTAACGTTGAATAAAAATTTATTATGTTTTGGGTATATTTTAAGAAAACAGAAGATAGCAATTATCTGGAAGAAGCTAGTGAATTACTTGCAATAACACCTGATCTGGCGAAAAATGTGAAAGGGTTCACCAAAAAACAATGGAAAATAAGAAAACTGCATTACAGTGGAGCTAATGGAGCTAACAAGCTCAAAAAACGCTTCAAATGTCCAATTTAACAAGTTTTTCACATGAACCTAACTATAGATTTTGTGGAAGCGATATATACAATGAAAAGATGGGAAGTAAGAACGTTGAAAAGGTACATTTCAAAGTTTCTTAACGTTGAATAAAAATTTATTATGTTTTGGGTATATTTTAAGAAAACAGAAGATAGCAATTATCTGGAAGAAGCTAGTGAATTACTTGCAATAACACCTGATCTGGTGAAAAATGTGAAAGGGTTCACCAAAAAACAATGGAAAATAAGAAAACTGCATTACAGTGGAGCTAGTGGAGCTAACAAGCTCAAAAAACGCTTCAAATGTCCAATTTAACAAGTTTTTCACATGAACCTAACTATAGATTTTGTGGAAGCGATATATACTATGAAAAGATGGGAAGTAAGAACGTTGAAAAGGTACATTTCAAAGTTTCTTAACGTTGAATAAAAATTTATTATGTTTTGGGTATATTTTAAGAAAACAGAAGATAGCAATTATCTGGAAGAAGCTAGTGAATTACTTGCAATAACACCTGATCTGGTGAAAAATGTGAAAGGGTTCACCAAAAAACAATGGAAAATAAGAAAACTGCATTACAGTGGAGCTAGTGGAGCTAACAAGCTCAAAAAACGCTTCAAATGTCCAATTTAACAAGTTTTTCACATGAACCTAACTTTCGATTTTGTGGAAGCGATATATACTATGAAAAGATGGGGAGTAAGAACGTTGAAAAGGTACATTTCAAAGTTTCTTAACATTGAATAAAAATTTATTATGTTTTGGGTATATTTTAAGAAAACAGAAGGTAGAAATTGTCTGGAAGAAGCTAGTGAATTACTTGCAATAACACCTGATCTGGTGAAAAATGTGAAAGGGTTCACCAAAAAACAATGGAAAATAAGAAAACTGCATTACAGTGGAGCTAGTGGAGCTAACAAGCTCAAAAAACGCTTCAAATGTCCAATTTAACAAGTTTTTCACATGAACCTAACTATAGATTTTGTGGAAGCGATATATACAATGAAAAGATGGGAAGTAAGAACGTTGAAAAGGTACATTTCAAAGTTTCTTAACGTTGAATAAAAATTTATTATGTTTTGGGTATATTTTAAGAAAACAGAAGATAGCAATTATCTGGAAGAAGCTAGTGAATTACTTGCAATAACACCTGATCTGGCGAAAAATGTGAAAGGGTTCACCAAAAAACAATGGAAAATAAGAAAACTGCATTACAGTGGAGCTAATGGAGCTAACAAGCTCAAAAAACGCTTCAAATGTCCAATTTAACAAGTTTTTCACATGAACCTAACTATAGATTTTGTGGAAGCGATATATACAATGAAAAGATGGGAAGTAAGAACGTTGAAAAGGTACATTTCAAAGTTTCTTAACGTTGAATAAAAATTTATTATGTTTTGGGTATATTTTAAGAAAACAGAAGGTAGCAATTGTCTGGAAGAAGCTAGTGAATTACTTGCAATAACACCTGATCTGGTGAAAAATGTGAAAGGGTTTACCAAAAAACAATGGAAAATAAGAAAACTGCATTACAGTGGAGCTAGTGGAGCTAACAAGCTCAAAAAACGCTTCAAATGTCCAATTTAATAAGTTTTTCACATGAACCTAACTATAGATTTTGTAGAAGCGATATATACTATGAAAAGATGGGGAGTAAGAACGTTGAAAAGGTACATTTCAAAGTTTCTTAACGTTGAATAAAAATTTATTATGTTTTGGGTATATTTTAAGAAAACAGAAGGTAGCAATTGTCTGGAAGAAGCTAGTGAATTACTTGCAATAACACCTGATCTGGTGAAAAATGTGAAAGGGTTTACCAAAAAACAATGGAAAATAAGAAAACTGCATTACAGTGGAGCTAGTGGAGCTAACAAGCTCAAAAAACGCTTCAAATGTCCAATTTAATAAGTTTTTCACATGAACCTAACTATAGATTTTGTGGAAGCGATATATACTATGAAAAGATGGGGAGTAAGAACGTTGAAAAGGTACATTTCAAAGTTTCTTAACGTTGAATAAAAATTTATTATGTTTTGGGTATATTTTAAGAAAACAGAAGATAGCAATTATCTGGAAGAAGCTAGTGAATTACTTGCAATAACACCTGATCTGGCGAAAAATGTGAAAGGGTTCACCAAAAAACAATGGAAAATAAGAAAACTGCATTACAGTGGAGCTAATGGAGCTAACAAGCTCAAAAAACGCTTCAAATGTCCAATTTAACAAGTTTTTCACATGAACCTAACTATAGATTTTGTGGAAGCGATATATACAATGAAAAGATGGGAAGTAAGAACGTTGAAAAGGTACATTTCAAAGTTTCTTAACGTTGAATAAAAATTTATTATGTTTTGGGTATATTTTAAGAAAACAGAAGGTAGCAATTGTCTGGAAGAAGCTAGTGAATTACTTGCAATAACACCTGATCTGGTGAAAAATGTGAAAGGGTTTACCAAAAAACAATGGAAAATAAGAAAACTGCATTACAGTGGAGCTAGTGGAGCTAACAAGCTCAAAAAACGCTTCAAATGTCCAATTTAATAAGTTTTTCACATGAACCTAACTATAGATTTTGTAGAAGCGATATATACTATGAAAAGATGGGGAGTAAGAACGTTGAAAAGGTACATTTCAAAGTTTCTTAACGTTGAATAAAAATTTATTATGTTTTGGGTATATTTTAAGAAAACAGAAGGTAGCAATTGTCTGGAAGAAGCTAGTGAATTACTTGCAATAACACCTGATCTGGTGAAAAATGTGAAAGGGTTTACCAAAAAACAATGGAAAATAAGAAAACTGCATTACAGTGGAGCTAGTGGAGCTAACAAGCTCAAAAAACGCTTCAAATGTCCAATTTAATAAGTTTTTCACATGAACCTAACTATAGATTTTGTAGAAGCGATATATACTATGAAAAGATGGGGAGTAAGAACGTTGAAAAGGTACATTTCAAAGTTTCTTAACGTTGAATAAAAATTTATTATGTTTTGGGTATATTTTAAGAAAACAGAAGGTAGCAATTATCTGGAAGAAGCTAGTGAATTACTTGCAATAACACCTGATCTGGTGAAAAATGTGAAAGGGTTCACCAAAAAACAATGGAAAATAAGAAAACTGCATTACAGTGGAGCTAGTGGAGCTAACAAGCTCAAAAAACGCTTCAAATGTCCAATTTAACAAGTTTTTCACATGAACCTAACTATAGATTTTGTGGAAGCGATATATACTATGAAAAGATGGGAAGTAAGAACGTTGAAAAGGTACATTTCAAAGTTTCTTAACGTTGAATAAAAATTTATTATGTTTTGGGTATATTTTAAGAAAACAGAAGATAGCAATTATCTGGAAGAAGCTAGTGAATTACTTGCAATAACACCTGATCTGGTGAAAAATGTGAAAGGGTTCACCAAAAAACAATGGAAAATAAGAAAACTGCATTACAGTGGAGCTAGTGGAGCTAACAAGCTCAAAAAACGCTTCAAATGTCCAATTTAACAAGTTTTTCACATGAACCTAACTTTCGATTTTGTGGAAGCGATATATACTATGAAAAGATGGGGAGTAAGAACGTTGAAAAGGTACATTTCAAAGTTTCTTAACATTGAATAAAAATTTATTATGTTTTGGGTATATTTTAAGAAAACAGAAGGTAGAAATTGTCTGGAAGAAGCTAGTGAATTACTTGCAATAACACCTGATCTGGTGAAAAATGTGAAAGGGTTCACCAAAAAACAATGGAAAATAAGAAAACTGCATTACAGTGGAGCTAGTGGAGCTAACAAGCTCAAAAAACGCTTCAAATGTCCAATTTAACAAGTTTTTCACATGAACCTAACTATAGATTTTGTGGAAGCGATATATACAATGAAAAGATGGGAAGTAAGAACGTTGAAAAGGTACATTTCAAAGTTTCTTAACGTTGAATAAAAATTTATTATGTTTTGGGTATATTTTAAGAAAACAGAAGATAGCAATTATCTGGAAGAAGCTAGTGAATTACTTGCAATAACACCTGATCTGGCGAAAAATGTGAAAGGGTTCACCAAAAAACAATGGAAAATAAGAAAACTGCATTACAGTGGAGCTAATGGAGCTAACAAGCTCAAAAAACGCTTCAAATGTCCAATTTAACAAGTTTTTCACATGAACCTAACTATAGATTTTGTGGAAGCGATATATACAATGAAAAGATGGGAAGTAAGAACGTTGAAAAGGTACATTTCAAAGTTTCTTAACGTTGAATAAAAATTTATTATGTTTTGGGTATATTTTAAGAAAACAGAAGGTAGCAATTGTCTGGAAGAAGCTAGTGAATTACTTGCAATAACACCTGATCTGGTGAAAAATGTGAAAGGGTTTACCAAAAAACAATGGAAAATAAGAAAACTGCATTACAGTGGAGCTAGTGGAGCTAACAAGCTCAAAAAACGCTTCAAATGTCCAATTTAATAAGTTTTTCACATGAACCTAACTATAGATTTTGTAGAAGCGATATATACTATGAAAAGATGGGGAGTAAGAACGTTGAAAAGGTACATTTCAAAGTTTCTTAACGTTGAATAAAAATTTATTATGTTTTGGGTATATTTTAAGAAAACAGAAGGTAGCAATTGTCTGGAAGAAGCTAGTGAATTACTTGCAATAACACCTGATCTGGTGAAAAATGTGAAAGGGTTTACCAAAAAACAATGGAAAATAAGAAAACTGCATTACAGTGGAGCTAGTGGAGCTAACAAGCTCAAAAAACGCTTCAAATGTCCAATTTAATAAGTTTTTCACATGAACCTAACTATAGATTTTGTGGAAGCGATATATACTATGAAAAGATGGGGAGTAAGAACGTTGAAAAGGTACATTTCAAAGTTTCTTAACGTTGAATAAAAATTTATTATGTTTTGGGTATATTTTAAGAAAACAGAAGATAGCAATTATCTGGAAGAAGCTAGTGAATTACTTGCAATAACACCTGATCTGGCGAAAAATGTGAAAGGGTTCACCAAAAAACAATGGAAAATAAGAAAACTGCATTACAGTGGAGCTAATGGAGCTAACAAGCTCAAAAAACGCTTCAAATGTCCAATTTAACAAGTTTTTCACATGAACCTAACTATAGATTTTGTGGAAGCGATATATACAATGAAAAGATGGGAAGTAAGAACGTTGAAAAGGTACATTTCAAAGTTTCTTAACGTTGAATAAAAATTTATTATGTTTTGGGTATATTTTAAGAAAACAGAAGGTAGCAATTGTCTGGAAGAAGCTAGTGAATTACTTGCAATAACACCTGATCTGGTGAAAAATGTGAAAGGGTTTACCAAAAAACAATGGAAAATAAGAAAACTGCATTACAGTGGAGCTAGTGGAGCTAACAAGCTCAAAAAACGCTTCAAATGTCCAATTTAATAAGTTTTTCACATGAACCTAACTATAGATTTTGTAGAAGCGATATATACTATGAAAAGATGGGGAGTAAGAACGTTGAAAAGGTACATTTCAAAGTTTCTTAACGTTGAATAAAAATTTATTATGTTTTGGGTATATTTTAAGAAAACAGAAGGTAGCAATTGTCTGGAAGAAGCTAGTGAATTACTTGCAATAACACCTGATCTGGTGAAAAATGTGAAAGGGTTTACCAAAAAACAATGGAAAATAAGAAAACTGCATTACAGTGGAGCTAGTGGAGCTAACAAGCTCAAAAAACGCTTCAAATGTCCAATTTAATAAGTTTTTCACATGAACCTAACTATAGATTTTGTAGAAGCGATATATACTATGAAAAGATGGGGAGTAAGAACGTTGAAAAGGTACATTTCAAAGTTTCTTAACGTTGAATAAAAATTTATTATGTTTTGGGTATATTTTAAGAAAACAGAAGGTAGCAATTGTCTGGAAGAAGCTAGTGAATTACTTGCAATAACACCTGATCTGGTGAAAAATGTGAAAGGGTTTACCAAAAAACAATGGAAAATAAGAAAACTGCATTACAGTGGAGCTAGTGGAGCTAACAAGCTCAAAAAACGCTTCAAATGTCCAATTTAATAAGTTTTTCACATGAACCTAACTATAGATTTTGTGGAAGCGATATATACTATGAAAAGATGGGGAGTAAGAACGTTGAAAAGGTACATTTCAAAGTTTCTTAACGTTGAATAAAAATTTATTATGTTTTGGGTATATTTTAAGAAAACAGAAGGTAGCAATTGTCTGGAAGAAGCTAGTGAATTACTTGCAATAACACCTGATCTGGTGAAAAATGTGAAACGGTTTACCAAAAAACAATGGAAAATAAGAAAACTGTATTACAGTGCTAGTGGCTCTAAATACCAATACGCTGAATCTGAAATATTAACCACATTTAATAGATTAAAATTTTAGGATACAATCATGAGCCATTTGTTGGTTTGATAGTTCCTGGTAATATTTTTGTAGAATATTTATTAACTTTGCTAGAATTTATTACGTTAAATATTAATACCTTTTATATACAAGATGGTGTATACAATAATCTAATGAAAGGGATCTCTAAGGTAAACTTTACACATCTATGCCATCTATGATATATATAATCAATTTTGTTTACTTTCTACTACCACGGTCGAATTTGGGATGGAGTAATTCATACTCGATTAGTCTAGCCGGGACAAATTAACTTTGGGGCAATTAAGGCGTATTGAGGAGGTTTTAATTTTGAATGCCAAGAGGATATTTGATACTTCAGCACTGTCAGAAGAAAAGACATAGATGAATTGGGGAAGGTAGAAGAAAATAAAAAGGAACAACGGATAGCAGCTACAGTGTTTCTACCTCATTCAGACTCTGCAGTAAAATGATTTGATTTACACTGTGAAATGCGCGATGATAGTCGATAAAGCAGACAAAGGCACTTTGCTTTTCTTAGTAGCATTTCTGCATCAGAGTCGCGACGAAACTACCAGAAATGCGTTGCGGTGGTTATCGTTTCTTTCTCATTAGAAGGCTGTGTTGTATTTGTATTTGGCCGTCATCATTTTCTTTGAAAAATGTATTACGTTTTTTGACAAAATAGCAAATAGCTGTAGCAAGCCTTCGTGTCGTAATTTTTGGATTGTCGTCTCCAAAAATGGGGTATTTCCTTTCGTAGGAGCTAATGTACTTGCTGCCTAATGTTCATGACCTGGTGTTGTCTTCTTCAAGCTCCTACCACCTTCAACCTCAACTTGACTATACCACCTCGATGAAGCTAATAAGTAGGAATATATGTCGGTGCTTGCCGTTTACTCCATCTTAGAGGCTATATCGTGAAATTTTCGTATATTAAAGGATATAAGTGTACAGCTTACTCTAAGAGTTAAATGGTTTCATCGGTTCAAAATATTTGATCCTTAGTCACGTTCTTCTACGAATAATTCGAACATATAAAGCATCTTCTCCACTGTCAATCCCTTCTTCGTTCAAGTTGCTTTCGTTGGTCATTACTCAGATTTATTTCTTTATAGCAATATTTTTGCACTTCCATGTTGTAGTGGAATTCGTTTTGGACATACAAAAATTCATTTAACGGTAGTTCTTTCTTCCCCTTTCCATGTGAATGAATATTCCAACCCATGAAAATACGAGAGGGATAATGCATCTTACTCTCTATTTTTTTACTAGAAATACAAACTGCGATATAAATTTTGCGGTTGATAACTGGTACCTGGAGGTTTTACTAGGGTATTGGAAATCTGGAAGACTGTTTAATATATTTTACATAAACTATTTTCAGGTATTCTGTTTCCAGACTTATCTGATAAACCTATGGAGACCTCAAAGTACTTTAAGTCCATTAGGAAAGTGACATCTTTAGATTTCTTCATGCATGTACTTGTAAAACTGATAATACACGTCATCAAACCAAAGAGAATATATTTTACATATTTTACATATTTAACATATTTACATATTGTCACGAACACGAGACTTCGACGACCACAAATAAAAAACAAAGATTTAGGACACGGCCGGAGGCCACGGTCAGTTCGTGTGAAGTACTACAATAGAAAGCGAGAGTGTTTAACAAAACAAAATATAAGCAAAACAAAAACCGAACATAAATAGAAGGAGGAAGTTAGTAGAGAGGACCAGTGAGGTCCCGACGTACGAGCTTGGACAAGTGCTGTCCAAGGGACCGCCCGGAAGAGGGCCGTCCCTGAAGGGACCAGCCGGATGGCCGGTCGAACGACAGTAGAAAGAGCCCCGAGCGGAGACTGTGGTGGATCGTCGAAGTCTCGAGAACCCCAGCCGGACGCCCGAAGAAGAGCCTTCCAACTACCCTGTCAAGAGGCCCTCCGTTATGGAACCCCGAAGATCCGGACGACAGGCAACCCTGTAAGTCACCTTCCTTACCTCTCACGCTCCAGCCTCTTTGGGATTCGCTGTGCCCCCCATCTTTATTATTGTGATTTATGTTCGTTTTTTTTTTGTGCCAACCTGACCCATTTTTAGATTCCCCGTTTGTGGCGAATAAAGCCTTTTTCTCTGTTTTTTTTCTAACCTGTCTTCGTTAATAGCAAGCTCTACCCCCGTAGCTACCGACCCCTTACCTCACGCAGCCGTGACTCAGGACCCTCAAGACGCCCCGGCTCGTGACAATATTTTACATTTTTACATATTTAATATATTTTACATAAACAATTTTCAGGTATTCTCTTTCCAGACTTATTTGATAAACCTATGGAGACCTCAAAGTACTTTAAGTCCATTAGGAAAGTGACATCTTTAGATTTCTTCATGCATGTACTTGTAAAACTGATAATACACGTCATCAAACCAAAGAGAATATATTTTACATATTTTACATATTTAACATATTTACATATTTTACATTTTTACATATTTAATATATTTTACATAAACAATTTTCAGGTATTGTCTTTCCAGACTTATTTGATAAACCTATGGAGACCTCAAAGTACTTTAAGTCCATTAGGAAAGTGACATCTTTAGATTTCTTCATGCATGTACTTGTAAAACTGATAATACACGTCATCAAACCAAAGAGAATATATTTTACATATTTTACATATTTAACATATTTACATATTTTACATTTTCACATATTTAATACATTTCACATAAACTATTTTCAGGTATTCTCTTTCCAGACTTATCTGATAAACGTATGGAGACCTCAAAGTACTTTAAGTCCATTAGGAAAGTGACCTCTTTATATTTCTTCATGCATGTACTTGTAAAACTGATAATACACGTCATCAAACCATAGAGAATATATTTTACATATTTTACATATTGAACATATTTACATATTTTACATTTTTACATATTTAATATATTTTACATAAACAATTTTCAGGTATTCTCTTTCCAGACTTATTTGATAAACCTATGGAGACCTCAAAGTACTTTAAGTCCATTAGGAAAGTGACATCTTTAGATTTCTTCATGCATGTACTTGTAAAACTGATAATACACGTCATCAAACCATAGAGAATATATTTTACATATTTTACATATTTAACATATTTACATATTTTACATTTTTACATATTTAATATATTTTACATAAACTATTTTCAGGTATTCTCTTTCCAGACTTATTTGATAAACCTATGGAGACCTCTAAGTACTTTAAGTCCATTAGGAAAGTGACCTCTTTAGATTTCTTGATGCATGTACTTGTAAAACTGATAATACACATCATCAAACCATAGAGAATATATTTTACATATTTTACATATTTAACATATTTACATATTTTACATTTTTACATATTTAATATATTTTACATAAACTATTTTCAGGTATTCTCTTTCCAGACTTATCTGATTAACCTATGGAGACCTCAAAGTACTTTAAGTCCATTAGGAAAGTGACATCTTTAGATTTTTTCATGCATGTACTTGTAAAACTGATAATACACGTCATCAAACCAAAGAGAATTTTCTGGTAGTAGCGCTGCAATACAGCAGCACTAACAAAAGGTGAGAAAGTTTTGTTAGTCAGGCCAGCGCCATACGCTCCCTGTGTGTTACTTTTTGATCCTCACATACGAAACACGTAAGAGTGAAACACGAAGAAAAAGAAACGAGGAGCGTCTCTTCCGAGGAAAATGAAACGCGAGGAGCGCTTCCGCCGTGATCGAATTTGTGCTCATATTTTCCCCGCGAGCGGAGTCTTCCACCCCTCTCAAAACAAGGATATACATCCACTCCAACGAGGAGTAATTTGCTTAAAACGCGGAGCATTCGTCGAAGGACGAAGTGACAGATTTTAAGAAAACGCCTCCATCGACGGCACAAAGGAAGGATGCGGAACGAGACGAAACGATGGAAATTAGGAAGAAAGAGAGGCATTAACGAAATTCACTTTCTTATACTTGCGTTATTACATGAGCATGAGGTGCACGTCTGTTTCTAGATGTACAAACATTAAGGGAACAGACAGGGAGCGAGTGAGAGAAAGAGGGAACGATAGCAACAGAGGGAACCGTTTCGAATTTATTATCGGCTGGAATGAAATTAAGCCGTACAATTCATTTGACTCGATTACACGATTGAATAGGGAATCATTGCTGGAAATTCGTTAGCGCTAATCGAATCATATAATTATAGACTCTTCTCTTTGGAGGCGAATAATTGCTAAGCAAGCTGATTAACGGGAGGGAGTGAGCTACTTTAACTGATTTGATAGGACGTGAAATCCGGCCAATATGATTTTAACGCCGGATGATATAAAACACTGCACATTAACCAAATCCGAAGACGGCATGGAATAGGGCTTTAATTGACGCGTTGGAGTTATGAAACCCAAAGACTTGTGTATTAGTGATAGGATTGAAACAAGCGAAATAATATGTAATGGGACTAACACAGATCATTTCGTATGACACTCTAGAGTTTTGAGGAAAATGATATATATTGTGTAAGGACATATGGTATTATTGGAAAATTGTACAGGTTGAGTGATACCTAGCACCATTTTCCAAGTTTAACGGGCAATATAACGTCAGCCTGTTCACTACAAAAGGCTCTTTGAAAGTAACCTTTATAATAGGCGATAAGTTGAGGAATTTGACAACAAATTACTTCCATAATATATATCGTTATGATGTATAAGGATTTTTCGAATTTTTTAAGGAATATTTGACTGTACTTTAAACTTGTAATGAGACTAATTTTTCATGAGCTTCACCAACATCCTTCCGTTGAGTGAGTTGAGGCATTCGTCTTGTGAGCAATTACATTTAAATCTAGTTCATCTACCCATAGCCAGAAGGCAAAATATATTATGGATGTAGTCGACCCCAGATTTTTAGCATAAACAAAATTATACTGATTGATCCAGACAGATAGTGTCAATCGAGATCCTTGTAATTTGTTATCTTATAACCACGAAAATGCCCCGTCCGTGCCTCCAAGGTGAGGGAACCCGCCTTAATTGTTATTGAGTGTTTTCGTATTGGTCCGCTCCAATCTGTTATCATCGTCAAAACGTTTACTAGAAACCGCAACTCATTTCCCTTGACGATCATAAGTAGTTTGATTGCTTCTCCTTTGCGTAGACTCCATTCTCCGTCTTAATACATCTTTGTTGTATGGCCTGTATTTACTTGCACGTTATTCATGCACTCATTTCACATACGCCAAGTCCTATGACCGTTTGAAATAAAACATTTTTTTTTCTTTCGCGCCGAATGCAAATAAAGATAATTTTGTTCTCGTTGTCTGCCTGTCTTTGTTTGTCTATCGTGTGTTTAACACTGTTGCCGAAATTTTCCTTAAATATAACAAACCGAGCATATTTCCGAATTCTGTATATATTTTCACGAACTTGCTGGAATTTCTCCTGAGTATAAATGCCCCGACCTACAGAATAAGTGTATACAAACTGGCGCCCGAGGTAACTTCGTAACTTCCAACGTGATTGCAAGTGATAGCGAAAGCTAGGCACAAATAGGGGCTATTTATTATTATTAGAATATTACAGTTCCCTATTGATATCTACAGATCTATCCATTTATTGATACCTATCTATATGAGCAACTTTTAGGTAAAAGTACATCATATGATGATTCTAAAAATCTCTATTTTCAAACCTGATGTTTCTTAAGCATTGTCCTCAATACCTTGAGATTTACATGGATAACGTAAAAGGCATATAATCCTAAAAATGTATGTCTCTACATTTGTCGATTACTTTTAATTTCACAGGAGGGTCGTTTGATATACGAGTAATACAAATTTCCATTTTTCAAATTTATCAAGCAATTAATACCTTTCTCTTTGTCTTTTTCACTCTATCCTTCTCAGCTCTCGTTACGTTGATTTAAAATAATTCCTTAAATACACTCATTAAGGGCTGCTCTGCGCTTGACTCTTACAATTAAGTTACTAATTTGCAGACCTCCAAACTTCCGATCCTTCACGTTTCGACGGCTTCAAAGGGGGCCCGGCCCTTTTCGCCCATGGGAACGGCGGAAGCCTTCAAAGGATCTGATCGCGTCGTTAATCTGGGCGTTCTTAAATTCGCGTCATTTGTCTTGCGAGCGCGGCGGCAACGTGAAAAATGACATAATAATTTGGGACTTTTCGCTTCTTTTATGGAGCCGCTTGGGAGTTTCTGTAACGGAGTTTTAAATTCAGTTTTAATAAATACAAATGTTTGTGGCAGTGTAAATAATAGCAATAGTGTCGATAGATTATATCTGCGCTGCTGGCACAGGCTGGTAGAAATTTTTAAAATCATAGATCTTGTTAAGCCTATATTCATATTTGTTAACATTATTATTTATAAAACAAATTCTTTTTTGAAAACAACATTTTACTAGAAAAACATGCCTTTGCATCCTTCAATTCAAACTGCTGCATACTTGCGACATAGCAATAGAATATGTTAATAAATATAATGCATAAGCTTAAATAAATTTTAATGCTTTCATCCCTTATACTTAATCTAACTTAGTATTCTATAGCATGTTGTTTGCGTGGCATTCACTTGCGAAATACGTATAATTAATTATATGAAGTTGCAATATATATCATAATTATGGAATTATGATATGTTACGAAGATAATGATATGAAACTTTATACGAAGGAATGTTCATTCTTTTATTTGAAATATTAATTGTAATGTGGATCAGTTTTTCTTATTATACGTTTTGGACAATATTAAGACAGTCAGTCTTCTAAACTTTTCAGAACAACAATTTTTTGGAGTACTTACTTCTTTAAATCTACACAAGATGGAGTTATGTACGCTACATTTCCTTAGTTCATTAATGTAGTTTATGCTATTATTGTGAAATAAATTGATAAGCCTTTAATAGAAGTCACCTGGAACAACTCCAAAAGCGCCACTGTAACGGTCACAAATTAAGAAAATTGACCATTAAGCACAAAAGGATGAAATGGATTATTGAGGCAATATAGTCGCTAATGGATGAATAAAGCCGATTTAGCATCAAAGATAAAATTGAGTATTAAAGGCTCAATAAAGAAAATCGAAGAGGTATCGGTATAGCCAAAGAATGATGATTACAAAATAGATGAGGAGAAATAAGTGAACTGGTAGAAAAACATGACCGCTTCAACATAAACAAATTGGTGAAATCACTATGGTGCCGCCTAAATACTTGTATGCTGAACAAAATTGTGTAGGTCAATAATATTATCTCTGATCCCAAGAAACTTTTCATTATTGGAAAAACTATCACGCAATAACCCAACGCAGGACATAACCAGAGAAATTTTAAAGACGAATACGAAGGTGAATCTTCCCAAAAAATCCTGAAATCAGAAGTCCTGAAGGCAATCAAACAAAGCAAGCAAGGAAAGCAGCGAGAGGAGAGTACGTATACAATGAGGCAAAAAAGCCGCTGGATGGCGAGATGGTAGATGCCTTGGTGGAAATATTTAACAATATATACAGGAATGGAACGAACAAAATACGACGAAACTGACTTCAATGTATCATGGTGCCGATCCAGAACAAATCAAATGCAATCCGTTGAGATCTGAGAACAGATGTGAAAAAGACATTAGCATTACACAGTTTGGATTTAGACAAGGCTACCCCAAAAATGCAGAGACCAACGGAAGACCCTGTCCTTGTGTTTCGTAGATTATCAGAAAACATTGTGTTAATTATTCTGAGCCAATAAAACAACTCTAAGCTAGGAAGGTAAATGGGAACGATGTAAAATTTATAAGGAACCTCTACGTAAATCAAACAGCAGCAGTGAAGGTAGGAAATGAAACTATACAGAATTTCCTGCTAGACAAGGCTGTAAGGCAAGGTAATGATTCTTCTCACCTCCTGTTCAATCTTTATTCTGAAAAATTTTTGAACGCTCTTGAGTCTTGAGTCTGTTACATTTAATCGGTACTGTTGTATGAAGTGAAGACATGGATGATAGAAGCCAATGTCTTATACCGACTTGAGGCTTTTGAATTATGGGCTTTTATGAGGATGCCCAAAATTCCTTTGACGGATCCTCTGACGAACAATGAAATAATAAATCGAATGGGAAGAGGTAGAGAAGTGCTACAAAAATCGAAAAAGAGAAGAGCTACCAACCAGGGTTATATTTTCATAATTTCCAAGTAACAATTCCTAAGGCTGATTGTGGAGGAAAAGATCGAAGGCAAGAGAGGAGAAAGAAATATTCGTAGCTTAAGAACATGACTGGAATAAACGGGACAAACATCGATGAACATGTACTTTTTCGAGCAGTGTAAACCCAAAATGATAATTAAGAAGAAGAAATTAAATTTTATCTAAACTAGTATAAAGAGTGTTGTGGTGTATCTTAAATGAGTTTAATTTAAGGGGGAAGGAAAATAACTGAAAATGGTCCTGAATCATACATTTGGAGTGAAAAGTTCCCCTATCGGTACGTCACTTAGATGGCTTGAGATTTTGCCATCTAATTGTTCGCAAGCAAGAGATAGCACCATAATAACAATTCCGTCCGCTCTCAAGAAATAGAAAATAATCCCCATTGACACCAGGAAACGTTTTTACCATTAATTACACTGGCAATGAAGTGATTCCATTCGTGGTAAATTCATTAAGGCCGATTCGTCTAATTCCCTGCTATATTCAAAATTCGCCGTAATTAATGCGCCCTCCTCCTAATCTGTCGCAATGTACAAAGTCGGCAGGAAACAATATGTATTGTCTTGTTATCCGAATAAGTAAACTGAGTTTGCTTGAATGTAACTAATCTTTGCCGGCGCTGTCTTATCTCGCGAATTAATTTGGGGTTAGGGAACGAACGGGGAAGAGAGGGATATATATACATATATACATGTATATGTGGTGAGCGTCTTCCCTGCGAGAATTATTATCGCATACGTTCAAGTAACGTTGCAGGTTGTTCCGTCGCCAGGGAAGTAATATGCCAGTAATTATTATTGGATATATACAAGCGAATTTGAATTGGTGCATTAAGAATAATCTATAAGTGAGATCGTTCTATATCCGAGAGAGAAATTGTTGCATATGACGGAGTTATTGATGAAATTGCAGGTATCGCTTGGATTGCCCTTCAGAATAATAAACCATGAGGAGTGAGACTGATTCACCGCGTAGCATCTCCGAAGGATCGTTATTAGAAGCTAAGTTTACTAATCTAAGCTCTCGGGTGTATGAACAAAAATTATTGGTCCAAAGAGGTCTCAACGTAATCACTCCCCTCTTCGTACGTTTCGATTGCCTCTTGTGATAATCATAAAGCTGCTGTATAGGCTACATGTAGTATATATGTACTTCATTTCAATATCCTGTACCTCTCGATATACATTAATTTCATTAATTTACAATTACTCTTCACGGGACAAATCATTATATTCCTTGAAGCAAATTTATAACAAATTTTATCAAGTTCGTTTGGGCAATATATCTTTAGTATATCAAAGGATTCGTTTACAACTTATCAAATTATGAAATGTGGGTAGAAGTTATGGCCCTCTAATTTCGAAAATCTTGTGTGTAATACAATGAAAACCTGAAGTTTCTAACATTTTAATCTCCAAATATGAAATCTTTCCATCACACGTTTTGAAAAGTTACCAAAATATTAAAATCAATAAGGTAGTGGAAAATATCTTTATTGAACCACCTATGTACATCCAATAAAGAAATTTTACTTTTAGAAACCGACCTTTCCTTTGTCATAAAGCTGTCAAGCTGCGATAGCGTGGATCTGTGATTAATTCATCGTATTTACTGACCTATGCGGATTAAATCGCGATAACTAAATTTCCCCCACTAACGAACTCTGGGTGATCAGCAGCTCATCGATCAAACTATGGAAGTGGTTAGAATCCAAGTTTAAATTCCCGATATTCTTGCAAATAGCTTAACTTTAGTTGTTACTCTACTTTCATTACCGTGCCTGCTTGTTTCTACTTTAATTTCATATATTTCTCGCTTGATCGCTTTATATGTAGTTAAATTTACGTTTTCGTAAACAAGTTTATTAAAGTATCATATTGTCACGAGCCGGGACGTCTTTACCCTGTGTCACGGCCACGTGAGGTAAGGGGTTGGCAGCAAAGAGACGGGTTTAAAACAAAAAGGGAAAAGAAGACTTTATTTTCCGCCAAGGGCGGAGAATCTAAAAGTCAGGTAAACACATAAAAGATATTAACTAGAACAAGAAAATGAGGCACAGCGAATCCCAAGGGCTGGAGCGTGAGAGGCGAGGGAGGTAACTCACAAGATCGACTGTCGTCCGGACCTTCTGACTTCAATAACAGGTGAGGTGGCGGAGGGCATCTTGATAGGGCGGATGGTAGGTTCTTCTTCGGGCCTTCGGCTCTTCTTTGGACCCTTCGACAGTCTCAGGCCGGGTACTCTTTCTACTGCCTCTTCGACCGCCGGATCCCTTTAGGGACGGCCCTCTTCCGGGCCTTGGGCCTTGGACCCTTGGAGAGCACTTGTCCTAATCTGCACGTCCGAACCCTAGTGGTCCTCTCCACTACTTTCTTCCTTCTATTTATATTCGACTTTGTTTTGCGATCTTTTCGCTTGTTGTTTTCGTAAGCACTCTCGCTTTCGTTGTTAGCACTGCACACGTATCACCTTGCCCTCGACCGTGGACTAATTCATTATTTTTTGTTTGTTTCGTGATGATATGAATTTCCATTCTGGACTTTTCTGCGTGGATCTTTCTCCTAATGCAAACAGCTGGGGTAATTTTCTCTGTTTTTAACCTAGTGCAGTATTTTGGAAGACCGACCGTTTTCCTATTAAAATTGTTAGGTTAGTCAACTCTGGATTTAAATGAAATCACGTTTTGCTAAATATGCCGCGCTCTCATTGTAAATAATTAGGATAATTCGCACCGTAATAGAATACATTTACGTTCTGCTAGTTGCACCCGATACTCCCTTTCTTCATTACAGGAATATATATTTATTTAGGTAAATTCCCACCGTAGTGAGAAGAGTGCAGTTGAGTCAGCAAATGATAATTAAATAATAACTGCAGTGTAGCTTCATTATTGTAAGAATACTGCCATAATACAAGCTGTGTTGTCATAGTTCTTTTCTCATAATTAAATTGTCGCATTTTTACAGTTGCTTGCATTAGGAGATTAGGAGAGAATCTCCTTAGGATATTCTCTATCTTCTAAGTAATATCGCGACAACCGGGACGGAGTATATTCGTTCATTTATATCCACTTAGTTTCAGCCACGATTCTCATTGGTCTGAACTCCCACAATCGACTTCCACCAGCTGAGACTCACTAGTCAGAACTATCACGATCGACTTCCAGTAGTTAAAGGTCTTATTCATAAACGTATATTAACGTTAATGTGGGTTTTAGCTTAAAATGCGTTTAGAATGTGTTTCAACAAGGTAATTATTGTTACCTCCATATTAAGAATACATGGAACAAAACTCTGTAGTGACGTCCGTGAAACACATTCTAAACGCATTTTAAGCTAACGTCCATGTTAACGTTAAAATGCCTTTATGAATAAGACCATAAGACTCTAAATAATCCATAAGGCAGTCAGCCACGACTCTCACTAGTTGGGACTCTCACAATCGACTTCAACTAGCTGAGACTGTCAATCATTGAATCACATACACACATTTACTTCACAATACACAAATTTATTCCCCATTACCTCTCTCTGTCTATCTATCTTTCTCTTTTGACCTGGGACGTGTCTATTATTTCAGAATAGTACTCCTCTTCTGTACACTCAAGAGGTTGACAAAATGATCACCTCTATGTGTTAACAAGTCTGGGGCATTCCATGCCAACTGAGCAGTCGAACCCACGTCACCCTCTCCGATTTGGCTCAAAATTGGTACATCGATTAGTACCATTGAAAAAAGCATGTTCCTAAATTTTCAGCTCAAATGGTCACTCCCAGCGCCCTAGAAGCTCAGTTTTAAGTTTTCAGGCATTTTTTGACCTCTAAGTGCTCGAAATCGGTTTTTGGCGTACTAACAAGGTATTTTGACATGAAAAATGACCAAAAGTACATAGGAGATGCCAAATTTCCCGTAGAACACGATCCCGTAGTCCGTTTGTCGATATCTAGCAAGGGAAGCTCAGAAAAAGAGAAAAACTGCTTTTTACTCAAAAATCGAATTGCTTCAAGACGTACGCTTCAAATCGTCTCAAAATTTAGGAAAAGACTTTGATAGTTGATCTTTCGAATGTCTATACGCGGGCAGTGATCATTATATATATAAAAAAAAAAGTTACACCCGTTTTACGCATTTTAGAGGAGATTTTCGGTGATTTTTTTCATTATAATCCATGCATTGGCTCTATTCAGTTGGGTATTAGTTGGATTTTTTTCTCTCTGAAGGTGTTTTCCTTCTTTCTCAGTCTTTACAAACACAGAAATTCCTCTCAGTGAGTTAAAAAAGCAAAAAAAAAAAATCATTTATTCATGAATTTTTCTTGAATTTTTGATTTTTGATCAAAGTCACATTTTTCCAGGTTCCTTTCATTATTCATGAAGGAAGACCGAATAAAAAAAATGTAAATTTTATCAAAAATAAAAAAATTACGAAAAATTCATGGATAAATAATAATTTTTTCCTTTTCTAACCCATTGAGAGAAATTTCTGTGTTTGTAAGGACTGAGAAAGAAAGAAAACACCTTCTGAGAGAAAAAATCCAACTAAGACCCAACTGAATAGAGCCATTGCATGGATTATAATGAAAAATATCACCGAAAATTCCCTCTAAAATGCGTAAAACGCGTGTAACTTTTCTTTTATATATAATGATCACCGCCCGGGTATAGACATTTGAAAGACCGACTATCAAAGAGTCTTTTTCTAAATTTTGAGACGATTTGAAGCGTACGTCTTGAAGCAATTCGATTTTTGAAAAAAAAAGCAGTTTTTCCCGTTTTCTGAGCTCCACTTACTAGATATCGACAAACGGACTTCGGGATCGTGTTCTACGGGAAATTTGGCATCTCCTATGTACTTTTGGTCATTTTTCACGTCAAAATACCTTGTTAGTACGCCAAAAACCGATTTCGGGCACTCAGAGGTCAAAAAATGCCTGAAAACTTAAAAATGAGCCCCATGGCGCTGGGAGTGACCATTTGAGCTGAAAATTTTGGAACATGCTTTTTTCAATGGTACTAATCGATGTACCAATTTTGAGCCAAATCCTAGAGGGTGACGTGGGATCGACTGCTCAGTTGGCATGGAATGCCCCGTCTCCTATTTCGGTTCGTTACTTGATTGCTTGAAGTACAATTATTTCGTGGGTCTCGTTGTAAGATCCAGATCGCCGTCATAACTGTAATACTTCCTATTTCGTACCCTAACTCTCAAACAACCTAACGTCAATCGAAATCCATTGTATTAAACGAATTAAAATTTTATGTTAAGTACCGATCCCACCAGTCAACAATCCTCCCCCGGCGGTTTCAATTTCGCTCCGAAATCGACGGAAATAAATTACAATTTGGAAAAATCCGTTTGATCGGAGGTCTGGAATTCGACATCTCCCCCTTTTATGGTAATTTGATCAATCGTGAACAAGCCTTGCAAAAACTTCCCCTACACCATCCCCATCGTACTATCTCGAAACTCTGGGTTGCTCCTCTCTTCTCTTCATCCGACTTCATCAAAAGCGAATACATACCGAGTTATTTAATCTGAAAATTTAATAAAAGTTTCGCTTCCTCTTGATGGAAATCGGATCCCGGTCCTTTATGCGGACAAATAATGGCCATTTATCTTGTTTGTGTAAACTTTATTCGAGTGGGATTTCTATCGCTCCACCTTGCTGGATGATAGATATTTCTCGGCCCGGACACGGGAACTCCATAAACGGATCACGGATTCGTCGGCGGTGTCCTCGGACGTGCGGTAATTTTCAATTCGAACGTCGTTTATTTCGAATAATGTGATAAAAGCGGAAGGCGAAAAAGGGTAAAAACGCCGAGCCGGTCATTAATCACTCGATTAAAATGCTCAATAATAAATATTCTTGTTTCGTGTCAAGCGGATTGATATAGATTGGTTTTTAATATATTTTTAGTCAGCAGAAGCTTCGAATTGATACAAATAGGTTTCCTGTGATTGGCTTACAACGGTTATCTTAGGCCACTCGAATGGTGGTTTCACACGTGCGCTTGTGACATAATTAAACATACTGGTATGAGAAAATGTTTTTAATGATTTTAACAAACGATGATTGGTTTCTGCTAACATCATCAGATCTAGTGTCTTTAATATTAAAATAGCCCATACAGTCCAGATACTGAAGCTGAAAATATAGTTATACCTCCTAATTCTTTAAAAAAATTGAAAAAATACAAATTCAAGCATTTTATGGATTTAAATCCTTTTACTTGTGTAGTATAAGTTTTCCCACATGAAAACAGAAAATACTCCAAATTTTCAATAGTTAAAAACCACTACTCTTAATGAAAATATATTATTTTTAAGTGTCTGAATTGATTTAATCGTGAATCTTTAACAAATTAAAACTGATTTCTTGGTTGTTGGTCGTAAAATCTTTTATTATTGCTTTCAACTTTTCAACCCTTAAGAAATACCCCTTTTGTCGAAAATAAAATATTGTGTTTTATTGGAGAATAGAGACATAAATGAGCATTAATTCTTATGGAACAAATATTTGCTCCGTTATTATAAAATAGGTTTTTAGTGATTGCAACTAAAATTCTCACCTCAACACGCATTCAGTTTTTTAACGGCAACTTTCTTAATTTTTTACTCTCTCATTCATATACGCATATTAACGGTAAAATGGATTTCAGCTTAAAATTAAGCAGTATTAAAAGTATTCTTAACATGGATATAACTATATTCACCCTATTGAAACACATTCTAATCGCATTTTAAGCTAAAACCATTTTAGGGTTAAGATGCTTATGAATAAGACCGTAAGATTTTCAATCTCACCAAAGCTTATTTTGCTTGCAGGAAATTCAAATCGCTATATGATCTGCGGACTTGAATTTATATAAGCCCTTCATTTTTAAGTTTGAAGGGTTTAAACGGCTCGAAATGGTTGGTTCTCTCATATGATAAACTAAAATTGCAACATCTCGGTACTATTAATTTAGAGAAATGCAATAAAACAAATTGTTCAGCAAGAAAAGCGAAACTTTATCACTGTTGAATTATTCATATTTCTTATACCGTATAGATTTTATGTTATTAATTTTTAATAACATAAATGTTGTTTGTAATAATAACATTAATAACATTTAATGTTGTTAATTTAGAGAAATGTAATAAAACAAATTGTTCAGCAAGAAAAGCGAAACTTTATCACTGTTGAATTATTCTTATTTCTTATACCGTATAGATTTTATGTTATTGCTTAAAAAATATAGATTAGAAGCAAGATGCTTGGCAAGAAATGCAATTTTTGCATATTTTTTTAAATGTTTCCGACCTCTGCATTTAGGAGGATGGTCAATGATTTTTCCAGTCATCAATCTGGAGGTATTCCATGCAAAACATCTATACTTCTTACATCCACGCCGAAACAAATGAGCCCCAGTCTAATTTTTATTTACAAAAATTTTTGCTCCCCAGCAAACAAGCTGCCTTAATTCAGCCAGTAAAGTACTCGCTGTCGAAATTCGCTAAAGAAGCTTTTCTCCAAGAACCTAACGTCGCTTAGAGCAAAACAGGGAAAATATAAGTAATATTTTACTGCTCATGTGAAACACATCGTTGCCTATAATAAAAAACATCTTGATTCCTGATTACCTTAGGGAATAAATTTATTTTCCTCACGAGCGGTTCGCCGGTACACATCTGATCGCGAATCTTCGGTAATTCCTCAAAAGGAGAAAATATAATTTCGAGAGGTCTTAACTCTGTTCGATTCCTAATCCCCGAACGTTATTACAGTTCCCTTCAAACGTCCGTATTTCAAAACAATTTTCAGAACTTTTACATCAAAGAACAACAACGTCTCCGCGAAAAACACGGCAGCCCTCCACCTACTTAGGTACACTTTCTATTTCGGTTTCCCTTTTAACGCACGTAATATCTGGAGGAGGGCCAATCTTCGGCGGTCCCCTCTTCCCTTCCCTCTTGGCGTTTTCCGTGTCGCGCGACCTGCCCTCAGGTCCCTTCCATCGATTCCCTGGCACGTGTGCGTGCGTGACGTCACTTACGGCCCTGCGTCGCGACGTCGGATTGATATTCACGAACAGGCCAGCGTTTTTGGCCCGTCAGCGTGTCTGCTTCTGAATGTGTGTTTTTGTGTTTGTGTGTAAAGTCAAAGGGGAAATTTCTTAGTTTAGACGCAAAAGGTTTCTATTTGGAGTTGTAATAACGCAAATGAGCCTTATAATAGCAACGCCCTGAAGGAAATTGTAGACGAGATACATAAGTTAATTAAAAAGTAACATGTTATTAATATGTAAATTAAATTATTATCACAGATGATCGGAGAGAATATATTCAAATGTGAAATCGAAAAAAGGTTGTTTTGCAGGAAGTTGTTTGTATGACTAGCTACAAAGTGGTTAATAAATTTGACGTTATATACGTTATATATATGTATATATATATATATACTAGGTTGTTCAAAAAGTTTTGAAAGCGGAAATGAAAATACGTTTTTTTCTGGTGAAATCACTTTTATTGTTCAACATAATCTCCCATAAGATCAACACACTTGGTCCGACGGTCTTCCAACTTGTTTATCCCATCATGGAAGTGACTTTCTGCAAGGCCTGCAAAATACTCCTATACGACGGCTATAACCTCTTCGTTTGATGAAAAATGCTTCCCACGAAGGAATTTCTTGAGGTGTGGGAACAACCAGAAGTCAGAGGGAGCTAAAACAGGCGAATAAGGAGGATGCTGCAGCAATTCGTACCTTAATTTAGTTATTTTAGTGGTGGTTTTTTAAGCTGTGTGAGCGGGTGCATTGTCTTGATGAAAAATGATATTTTTCTTCTGCAAACCGGGTCTTTTTTCACGAATTTTTCCATCCAATTGGTCCAAAAGGTTACAATAATATTTAGAATTTATTGTTTTGCCAGTTTGGAGATAATCCACCAACAAAATCCCTTTTGCATCCCAAAAAACTGACGCTAACACCTTCTTCGCCGATTTCTGGACACGAACTCGCTTCGGTGCCGAAGTGCCTGGTTCACACCACTCCTCAGCCTCTTGTTTTGATTCAGGATCATAGTGGTAGACCCAAGTCTCATCCATAGTGACGAATCGACGCAAAAAATCCTTTTTATCCTTTCGAAAACGCTCCAAATGTTGCTCAGAAAGTCGCATTCGAACGTGTTTTCGTTCCATTGTGAGCTACTGCGACACCCATTGTACACAGAGCTTTCTAAAACCCAAAACTTCACTTAAAATATGACTCACACTGCCTAATGAGATGTCTAGGGCCTCTGCTAAATCTCTCTCGGTCAATCGACGATCTTCCAAAACCATATCCTGTACTTTTGCTATGAGTGCTGGTGTTGATGCACTTTTTGGACGTCCTGAGCGTGGATCGTCTTCAACGCTTTTTCGACCACGTCTAAACTCTAAAACCCATCGATGTACCATTGGAAATGAAGGAGCAGATTCCTTTAACACTTTCACCATTTTTGTATGAATTTCCGTTGCTGATAAACCTTCCAAAACAAAGAATTTTATCACTGCACGATATTCGGTTTTTTCCATTGTAAAGAAATACACTGACACGTCAACTTCGAATGGCTTGTAAACAAACAATGAATTGACAGGGTGGAATAAAACTTTGGGTATGCTCATATGAAAGATGATATATTAAAATGGCGTAGAAATTTTGGTTCTTATACTGTTCTATAGATGTCGCTTTCAAAACATTTTGAACAACTTAGTATATATATATATATATATATATATATATACAGGAGTCTCTGAAAGGAGTATACTATCGATTTTCATTACTCACGAAACATTTTCCTTCCAACTAAAAACTATTTGCACTTCCTGCACCTGATACCGTCGAATGACGTACACATAGACGCCAAGCTATGAATTCAAAGTCTCCATGCGGAGAAAACAGCGAAGTTAATTAATTTCCCGTCGAACGGAAAAAGTGACCCGTCCCGGTGTTTCCAGAAACGGTAGAGGATCTCCCTTCGGGTCCCCCTCTGCGGTTGACAGTTACATTACAGATATGGAGAGGGCGGAGGTCTCGGTCGCAGTCCGTTTGATTGCATTCAAAGGAAACGTCCAAGTGGCAGGAGCTGGGGGATGGAGAGAGGTACACGTACACGTATGTACAGGAGATCGATAATTGAACTCTTTCATTTATGGCCGTGTGCCGAGCTCGAAAGCGGCTCACCCGCAGCGTTCCGTAATGGAGATATCGGAGATCATTATTGGATTTTTTTTGTATCGGACCGAGCGGGTTTTCAGTTGAAATATGCTGGCTGAAAAAGTGTGCAGATGTCGGGTGGAGATAAAACGCTCATCGGGAAAATATTGTGAAGAGTATCTACTAGAAATTTTGTAAAATCAGGAGTTATTTTGTTAACTTCGCACAAGCTATTACACATTACTCATTCCCCTTCACCCCTTAACAATTACAAGTGTAGATTAAATAATGTGCTCAATTGAAAGAAATCTTTGAATCGATTATAGTATTTTGCTTGCGTCTTTTACGTTTTCACATTATAAAAAAAGACATCCTCTCTTAAATATATATGTATATACGAGGGCGTATCGAAAAGTAAGATCCCAATGACGCCGCGTCCGAGCGAGAGTGGCTAGGCAAAATTTGGCAACAGCGCTGTATTCCTTGTTCCCCCAACCACATTTTGCCATTGTCAATGTATCCTTGGAATGCCCAGTCATGGGGGTGAAAGTAGCATTGAGGAACCAGCGACATCGATGTTGCCAGACTTCTGCTAATATACATAAAACTCAAGCATAAAACACAAAATTATGCTGAATTTTGTCGGTAAATCTGGGTTTTTTATTTCCACTGGCAAACGGGAGTAAGGAATGAAGATGGCGGCCGTTTACGACTTTTCTTGTTCTAAGCCAAACTTTTAGTAATCCGAGTTTCATGTATCGTAAATAACAGACGCGCCATGAGGTTAGGAACAATAGTTCGTTGTAATTAGTATGATAATTGGTGTAATAACGGTGTTATTATAAATTTTGAAAGGTAAGACTTGGTAGTAAGATTTTTAAGTATAACATATTTCAGTGTAAAAGTGTAGTGTGTAGAATATAACTAAATATACGGTTGCCTCATGTTGCACAAATTGGGATTTTTCCCTCTGGAAAACTGGATTGATTTCACTTTAATTCTGTTGATCGTTGTAGTTTGTATTACAAATATTACTAGTAGTACCATAATTAACATCAAATATTTCATTAAGGAAGCAATCATATTCATGCAACTTTCCTTATCGCACAAATAAGTACTGCTCGCCAGTTGTAAACTCAGCTTATGGATCAAACATGTTTCACAATTTTCATACGAACGCTGCCCGTATGTTAAGGTGGAAGCATGTATGTTGATTTTATAGAGACATTTGTAAAAGACATTTTGTTACAACAGATTATGCTAATCCCAATTTAAAAATAACTGCCTGCATCAGTACCTAAATGTATTGATAACTGTAACACAAGCAGTATTATTATACTATAAATTATAGTAATATTTACCATGATACCCTGCCCACTCCTTTAGAGGTGAACGTCCCTATTGTAAGTGGTTCTGATCATTCTAGTCTTGATGTAAATCAAGAACATGAGATATAATATCTGAAAACAGAATTTCTGAAACAATTAAATTTAAATAAATCAGATTCATTAAGTCTTCAAAGTAAAATGTATCGGATACATAAAAATGCAGGTAATTATCTAAACTATGTGAGCTTATTAAGTAATGAGAGCAGCTAATCGAACACTTAAAAATTTATATGAAGAGGGTATGTTCAAGTTTAGTTAACTATTTGTTTCTAGTTTTAAAAAACTATCGAACGAAGAAAAAAGAAGATAAACTTTGTTTCATAACATGATTTTTACTCTAATTAGGAATTTGTTTTAGGAATCATGCAGTTCAAAACTAAAGACGGAGGACGGCAAATCTTACTGAAAAGCATTAGAAATAAAGTTGTCGGTAACTATTACGGTGTCTAATGTTAGAATAATTTCAGTTCTATTCTTTATCACTAAATATAAATGTGTCATTTGAATTTGTGTTTTCTTTGTTATTTGTCATTTAGTAATACTGCGTGAAGTGGAGGTGGCACATATTCATTGGTTTATAAAAACTTGGGATCGTTTACATCAAGCAATACATAAGATTACTTAAAATTATGGAGCACTTATTCATAGAAACCTTTTCAAAAGAAAACGTTCTTATAAGTGTTACATAATTTTAAGTGAGCTTATATTTTGTTTGATGTAAATCGACCAAGAAATGTAATAATAATGAATTTCAAAATTCCCGCCAATTTCAAAATCGGGCGATGGGCGATGTGTCCAGTGAGCAGTCGAAGCGGTTCATCGCCCAGATGGCATCTGTTCTCTTATGAAGGGGTTTTTCCATTAATTGCTTAGATGTCCTACAGCCTTCATAGACCGAGCTGTTCTTGCTCAAGAATGTTTCGGTCCTCGTTTTGCTTGGGTAAGGAGCATTATAGCCATCCGACTACTTGGTTCCTTTCTCGCTAGCTCGTTAACTATCTTGTTGCCTTTTATTCCCGTATGCCCAGGAACCCACACTAGAGTGACCCCGTTTACCGTCGTCAGCCCAGTTAGGGCTTGCATGCAGTCCCACACAACACATGAAACTGTGATACAACACGTGATGGACTCAATGGCCGCGAGACTGTAAAGGTATTAATCCTGTCATCTGTCACCTTGTTTCCTGCCAGGTATGTGGCACACTTATAAATAGCGGAAACCTCGGCTTGGAAGACCGAGGTGTGTTTTTCCTGGGATGTGCTTCCCATGCAGTTATTCATTTCTCCAAACAGACCCGCCTCGTAGCGTCCCCGGCACCCTGAACCATCAGTGTACCATCGATTTACTCCTGGGTTGGTCAACAGTTTTTTCTTCCCCCAGTCTTCTCTGATTGGTATGATTGCCTCCATGGTCCTTTTCTGGAGTTTAGATAATGAAACATTTCTTGCATTTCAGTGTTTGACAGTTGTTCGTTCAGAGCTTTTTCGGAAAAAACAATTTGGGAAAAACCAATGGGAATGCCCCAAGGAACAAATATTATGTAATATAAAAGTACGGTTTCACCCTGAAGGAGGCTGCTACCCCTTTTGATGGTTTGAAACATTCACACAATAAAAAGCTGCAATATCCCATAGACGAGTAAATTCCTAGCAAAAGGTGTTGCAAATGTTAACATTATCCAATAATCTCCTTTCGATTGTTGTGATTATTCATGTTCGTATTTATCTTAAGGCTTTAACACGAAGATTGACAGACTAGATTCGCTATTTAGATTACAGTCTAGTGCCCTAATGAAAGGTAATAAGGTACCCTAAAATTTGAAGGGACATCTTTTGTTGCGCCTGTGCTGAGATCTACTAGTTGCCTGAGACAGGCGAACACCTTGTGTGATAAATTACTTTGTGGGGGTTTTCTTGAGGCCTAAAATACGTTTTAATACAAATTTACTCTATTGAGTTTTTCATTAAAGTAATTTATTTCAGAGGTTGCCTTTAATACCTTTCACTTTGCTCTCACGTTCACAGTATATCGAAGAAATTAGGTGCAGGATTGACTGTAAATCATACCACTTCGTTTAATTACGGTTCAATATTTCAATAATCCAATTCGCTTAATTGTCACTCTTATAAATAATCGTCCAGGTAATTGTCCGAATGAATTACTTCCTGTAACTAACTACCGACGTTATTGTTTTCGGAAAATGTCATTAATTGCTAGAAAGTTCCTGGGAAGTGTATGTCAATAATTTATTGCGAAAGTAATTGCTTCTTTGAAGGATTTAATTCGAATTTGGTAGCAGTAATTTGGGGAGGCAAGGACGGGAAATAAGAGATAATAATTGTAAGCTCTGGAGAATTATTGTTCCCTGACAGCCCCACCTAAACAAGGCAAGATTTATACGAGGAAAAAGGAAAGAATCCGAAATTGAAACGTCGAAGTAATGGTTCAATCTGGATATTTGAAAATATACTTTTATAGCACAACATAGTAAAATAATCACCAAAAGAAAAACTATGAGAGCTAGGGTAAAAATATCTTTAAGGGGCCTTTAGTTGTAATAGAAGATAAAGTGGTAAATCTGATTACATGTACAGACAATAAATTAGTCGAATTGCACAAAAACAGAGTGAAACTCTATAATGAATAGGAAAAAAACGTTAATTATGTAAGTTATTTTCTTTATTGTAAAAATGGGAGGTGTAATGGAATTTCATTAAGTGTAAACATTTGTTTTATATTAGTAAATTTTGCTGAATTTCGCTATCAATAGTTTGATAAACATATGGGAGTAATGAATTCTACTAAGTCCATTGCACCTTTACCAACATAAATGAACCCGACTAGAAATTATTTCCTGTACCCGACCAGGACCCGGGCGGGATTGCTCGTCTAGCACCCGGCAAGGACTGTAACGCAGATGTGCCGTCGGGTCCTGATCAGGACGACCTGACGTGGACCCGACCGGGCATTCCTGGCGTGGACCCGGTCAGGTCATCCTGACCAGGACCCGACCGGGCCGGCGTTATAGGGTGCTAGACGGGCATGCCCGGCCGGGTCCTGATCGGGAGGAACTGACCGGGTCCACGTTAGGTCGTCCTGATCAGGACCCGACGGGACATCTGCGTTATAGTCCTTACAGGGTGCTAGACGTGCAATCCCGGCCGGGTCCTGGTCAGGAAGACCTGACCGGGTCCACGTCAAGAAAATTTAATATATATTATACATTTTATTGATATCACAACATAAGAAATACACAAAAAATCGACATACAAAAGAGACAGTACAAATACAAACATATTAAAGAATAAGAATACATAAATAAATAAAATAAACAAATATAAACACATGAAATACAAACGATATATACAGGATAAAATAATGAAGTGATAATACTAAAAAACACAGTACAAATACAAATGATCTCAAAAAAACTTAAAACACAACAAAAACCAATTTTTTTTATGCACCCATTCCAATCTTTTGGATTTTTTAATTTAGAAGAGAACGCCCTCACCTGTTTGCTTTCATCCAGTGGGGACCGCGAAATGTCAGAGTCTTCTGTAAATTGAGAAATAATTATTTTCTAACAAATATTCACGTTTTAATAAATGAATTACCTCATCACAGTCGTAGAAAATACCATGCATCGTCACATCGGCGAACTTCACCTCACAAGACTTGAACAAAAACTGGTCGGAATAGTAGGTGACGAACGAAGGGTCGCTTTTACCTGAAGCGTTAATCCGGAAACAATAATCGTTATGCGAATCATAAATGTCGGTATTGTCAAATTAATAGCGCTGCGAAATTTTTTTGTCAACAACTGCGTAAGTGAAATATTAAAGATAGAAGTAATTTTACAAATTCGTACGTCCTATGATGTTACGTCAACTGCTTTTTCGGAACTACTTAGTCACTATCGCGGTAATCGTCATTCAAAGAATTTACTCCACTAACACTGAAATATGTAGTTATGCCAAATTCACTATTTTTTCCTTCTAATTCAATTTGACTCTCGAGGAACAATCTAACTCGTTGGTGAGTAAGTTCGCGAATTCGCCTTGCACGGTTATCACACATTTTTCCCTTTGTCTTCTCGAGCATATTGGATAATGATCTAAATAATTAACAAAATTAATTTATATTATTTTATTCCCGCGTTAATACTTCGCAGATTTATTAAATTGATGATTTTCGAAATTAAGAAAATTCAAAAAATTGGAAAATTATAAATATATTTTGTTACTTAGATTTTTACACAATGTAACAGAGTTTTAATTACCTTTGATCACATTTAATTACACTCAGTGTTTAATTTTGTCACATTCTTAATACGTATATTATGAATAATGGGTGTAATGATAGATTGCGCGGGCATGCCTGGCCAGTGCCTGGTCGGATCCTGATCAGGTAATCCTAGGCGGGCATGCCTCGCTATTGCCTGGTCGGGTCCTGATCAGGATCTGGCCAGGTAATGCTAGACGGGCATGCATCGCCAGTGTCAGTCCTACCCTGGCATGCCTCGCCAGTGCCTGGTCGGGTCCTGATCAGGATTTGGCCAGGTAATCCTAGGCGGGCATGCCGCGCCAGTGCCTAGTCGGGCCCTGATCAGGATCTGGGCAGGTAATCCTAGGCGGGCATGCCTCGCCATTACCTGATCGGGTCCTGACCAGGATCTGGCCAGGTAATCCTAGGCGAGCATGCCCGGCCACTTCCTGATCGGGACCCGATACGTTTTCGGGTTTGCCTACCCAAATTTCTAGTCGGGAATGTATGTGTCAAATTGCATAAAACTGCTCATTTGGCAATTATTGTATAATCGAATTCTTTTAAAAATAGATGTTTGTCTTCGAACTGTAATACAATGCAGAAGTAAAGATAAGTTTCGCTCTACAACTTTAATTATAGTTATTGGACCACCCTTTCAAACCACTTGAATTCATAACATCACAGCATGTGCGCGTGCGTGCGTGTTGGAAACGAGACATTTGGGAAATATCACGATGAGATAAAATATATATCAAGGAATACGTAGTATCACCCAGAGAAAAACTATGAGAACCCTAGAGAGAGAAATTAGAATCACCCAGAGAAAAACTATGAGAGCTAGGGTAAAAATAGAATGAGAATTTATATACCGTTTAACATGTGGCTATGATTAGTAGTAATACAGTTATTGAAAAATTAGTTGGGTAAAATTTTTTTGATAGTTTAATGTACTGGTCAAGTCTTCAAGAGAACATTTATTACATTTATAAGAAGTATCGCTAAACATATAGAGTGCGAGATCTCAAATTTTGCGTTAAATTTTTAAATTTCAATTCGTTTTTGAATTGTTCCGAGTAACAATACATACTTACGTAAGAGTATCGTATGTACCTTCATTGTTTAGTTTAAATTAAATATAATTAAAATTCAACGCCAAGCGAGCTGAATTATACGGTATGTTTCGTCTTCTGACAAATTTAAGGTTCGTTTTTTATGTCGAATTAAAATTTGCGTGTACAAAAGTTTTACTTTAGAAACAATAACATGCATAACAATGTTATGTAAATTTTGTTTTCGGGTAACACAATAATATTCTGGAAATATTAAACAGATTTATTTATGGCGCCAGTATTTAATTAGCGAAAAGTTCGTAAAATGTTTGTACGCAAATAAAGTTTGGAGTAGTGCATTTGTTTTACTCGTTTGTCATAGCGCACATTATTCGCAGCAGTGGAATTCTGTAGAAGTAGAAACCGTCCCCTAACAGAAAAATTAGTTTATACATACATCACATCTTTGAATATCTATATATAAAATCGATATTCATATTATAACGTAGTCGCAATTCATAGAACGCCAGTAATTTCGACGTTACCACACTCCTCAGGGTGTGATTAAGGTAAAAATGCGAATTTTCCGACATTCGCAAACTATGACCGCGCATTTTCCGACCGAACCGTGGTATTCCGATCTTTACCATTCGTGTCTAATCTACTACCCATAAGCGGCAAAGTTTTCGAGCTATATTAAGACTTGTACTTTAAGGCTTGCATCCGCTCTCCCATTTTGGCTTACTCATAGAATACTTAACCCGTAACAGACGTACCATGACAACGACGAAGGCCATTAATCCCCATTAATTGATTTCCATTAATTAAGGTAAAAATGGGAATTTTCCGACATTCGCAAACTAAGACCGCGCATTTTCCGACCGAACCGTGGTATTCCGATCTTTACCATTCGTGTCTAATCTACTACCCATAAGCGGCAAAGTTTTCGAGCTATATTAAGACTTGCAATTTAAGGCTTGCATCCGCTCTCCCATTTTGGCTTATTCATAGAATACTTAACTCGTAACAGACGTACCATGACAACGACGAACGCCATTAATTCCCATTAATTCATTCCCATTAATTAAGGTAAAAATGCGAATTTTCTGACATTCGCAAACTAAGACCGCGCATTTTCCGACCGAACCGTGGTGTTCCGATCTTTACCATTCGTGCCTAATCTACTACCCATAAGCGGCAAAGTTTTCGAGCTATATTAAGACTTGCAATTTAAGGCTAGCATCCCCTCTCCCATTTTGGCTTATTCATAGAATACTTAACTCGTAACAGACGTACCATGACAACGACGAACGCCATTAATTCCCATTAATTAATTCCCATTAATTAAGGTAAAAATGCGAATTTTCTGACATTCGCAAACTAAGACCGCGCATTTTCCGACCGAACCGTGGTATTCCGATCTTTACCATTCGTGTCTAATCTACTACCCATAAGCGGCAAAGTTTTCGAGCTATATTAAGACTTGCAATTTAAGGCTAGCATCCCCTCTCCCATTTTGGCTTATTCATAGAATACTTAACTCGTAACAGACGTACCATGACAACGACGAACGCCATTAATTCCCATTAATTCATTCCCATTAATTAAGGTAAAAATGCGAATTTTCTGACATTCGCAAACTAAGACCGCGCATTTTCCGACCGAACCGTGGTGTTCCGATCTTTACCATTCGTGCCTAATCTACTACCCATAAGCGGCAAAGTTTTCGAGCTATATTAAGACTTGCAATTTAAGGCTAGCATCCCCTCTCCCATTTTGGCTTATTCATAGAATACTTAACTCGTAACAGACGTACCATGACAACGACGAACGCCATTAATTCCCATTAATTAATTCCCATTTATTAAGGTAAAAATGCGAATTTTCTGACATTCGCAAACTAAGACCGCGCATTTTCCGACCGAACCGTGGTATTCCGATCTTTACCATTCGTGTCTAATCTACTACCCATAAGCGGCAAAGTTTTCGAGCTATATTAAGACTTGTACTTTAAGGCTTGCATCCGCTCTCCCATTTTGGCTTACTCATAGAATACTTAACTCGTAACAGACGTACCATGACAACGACGAAGGCCATTAATCCCCATTAATTGATTTCCATTAATTAAGGTAAAAATGGGAATTTTCCGACATTCGCAAACTAAGACCGCGCATTTTCCGACCGAACCGTGGTATTCCGATCTTTACCATTCGTGCCTAATCTACTACCCATAAGCGGCAAAGTTTTCGAGCTATATTAAGACTTGCAATTTAAGGCTAGCATCCCCTCTCCCATTTTGGCTTATTCATAGAATACTTAACTCGTAACAGACGTACCATGACAACGACGAACGCCATTAATTCCCATTAATTAATTCCCATTAATTAAGGTAAAAATGCGAATTTTCTGACATTCGCAAACTAAGACCGCGCATTTTCCGACCGAACCGTGGTATTCCGATCTTTACCATTCGTGTCTAATCTACTACCCATAAGCGGCAAAGTTTTCGAGCTATATTAAGACTTGCAATTTAAGGCTAGCATCCCCTCTCCCATTTTGGCTTATTCATAGAATACTTAACTCGTAACAGACGTACCATGACAACGACGAACGCCATTAATTCCCATTAATTCATTCCCATTAATTAAGGTAAAAATGCGAATTTTCTGACATTCGCAAACTAAGACCGCGCATTTTCCGACCGAACCGTGGTGTTCCGATCTTTACCATTCGTGCCTAATCTACTACCCATAAGCGGCAAAGTTTTCGAGCTATATTAAGACTTGCAATTTAAGGCTAGCATCCCCTCTCCCATTTTGGCTTATTCATAGAATACTTAACTCGTAACAGACGTACCATGACAACGACGAACGCCATTAATTCCCATTAATTAATTCCCATTAATTAAGGTAAAAATGCGAATTTTCTGACATTCGCAAACTAAGACCGCGCATTTTCCGACCGAACCGTGGTATTCCGATCTTTACCATTCGTGTCTAATCTACTACCCATAAGCGGCAAAGTTTTCGAGCTATATTAAGACTTGCAATTTAAGGCTAGCATCCCCTCTCCCATTTTGGCTTATTCATAGAATACTTAACTCGTAACAGACGTACCATGACAACGACGAACGCCATTAATTCCCATTAATTCATTCCCATTAATTAAGGTAAAAATGCGAATTTTCTGACATTCGCAAACTAAGACCGCGCATTTTCCGACCGAACCGTGGTGTTCCGATCTTTACCATTCGTGCCTAATCTACTACCCATAAGCGGCAAAGTTTTCGAGCTATATTAAGACTTGCAATTTAAGGCTAGCATCCCCTCTCCCATTTTGGCTTATTCATAGAATACTTAACTCGTAACAGACGTACCATGACAACGACGAACGCCATTAATTCCCATTAATTAATTCCCATTAATTAAGGTAAAAATGCGAATTTTCTGACATTCGCAAACTAAGACCGCGCATTTTCCGACCGAACCGTGGTATTCCGATCTTTACCATTCGTGTCTAATCTACTACCCATAAGCGGCAAAGTTTTCGAGCTATATTAAGACTTGCAATTTAAGGCTAGCATCCCCTCTCCCATTTTGGCTTATTCATAGAATACTTAACTCGTAACAGACGTACCATGACAACGACGAACGCCATTAATTCCCATTAATTCATTCCCATTAATTAAGGTAAAAATGCGAATTTTCTGACATTCGCAAACTAAGACCGCGCATTTTCCGACCGAACCGTGGTGTTCCGATCTTTACCATTCGTGCCTAATCTACTACCCATAAGCGGCAAAGTTTTCGAGCTATATTAAGACTTGCAATTTAAGGCTAGCATCCCCTCTCCCATTTTGGCTTATTCATAGAATACTTAACTCGTAACAGACGTACCATGACAACGACGAACGCCATTAATTCCCATTAATTAATTCCCATTTATTAAGGTAAAAATGCGAATTTTCTGACATTCGCAAACTAAGACCGCGCATTTTCCGACCGAACCGTGGTATTCCGATCTTTACCATTCGTGTCTAATCTACTACCCATAAGCGGCAAAGTTTTCGAGCTATATTAAGACTTGTACTTTAAGGCTTGCATCCGCTCTCCCATTTTGGCTTACTCATAGAATACTTAACTCGTAACAGACGTACCATGACAACGACGAAGGCCATTAATCCCCATTAATTGATTTCCATTAATTAAGGTAAAAATGGGAATTTTCCGACATTCGCAAACTAAGACCGCGCATTTTCCGACCGAACCGTGGTATTCCGATCTTTACCATTCGTGTCTAATCTACTACCCATAAGCGGCAAAGTTTTCGAGCTATATTAAGACTTGTACTTTAAGGCTTGCATCCGCTCTCCCATTTTGGCTTACTCATAGAATACTTAACTCGTAACAGACGTACCATGACAACGACGAAGGCCATTAATCCCCATTAATTGATTTCCATTAATTAAGGTAAAAATGGGAATTTTCCGACATTCGCAAACTAAGACCGCGCATTTTCCGACCGAACCGTGGTATTCCGATCTTTACCATTCGTGCCTAATCTACTACCCATAAGCGGCAAAGTTTTCGAGCTATATTAAGACTTGTACTTTAAGGCTTGTCCGGTCACTACCGGTCATAAAACTAATTAAAGTTTGTATTATTCAAATGGAGCAGGTGTCGTTTAACTTTGTACGTTAAAATTTAAAGTGTATATGTCGTCGTTCATTTCACACTGAGTAGTAAAATAGAAATAGACGAATTAAGCCAAGACGAAAGTCTCTTAGTGCCTAAATCGGAATTTTTGACGAGCATTCAGATGGTAGTTTGAGACTATTAATCAATAGTTTTTACTGCTTCGATCTTCATATCGTTACATCAATCAATTCGTGTTAATCTCTACATTAACTTCATACAATATCATTTATGCAACTGATGTATTTAAAAACGAAGATGTTTTTAACAATCTGCATATATTTAAGTTACTCCCCTTTGTTTTTCTGCCAAAGAATCTCCCAGATTGTTTGCCCACGTTTGTCCGGCTTTAAAATATTTTCCAGACTCCATTGTCTCTAACCAAAAACCACGCACCGTTTGCAAACTCCTATCCCCTCATTGTTTACCTCTATCAAAAATGGCGGACGGGCGCAGGATTAACCGTCGGAAAAGAGAGGGACCCAGTCATATTTGATTAGTTAGGCGGGATATTCGCTTTGAAAATTACACGTATGGTCTGAGGTGATACTGAAAATTGGACGGGAAATATGCAATTTCTATTCTACGTGACGCCGCCCGCGATAGAGCAAATGAATGGAGTTTATACACGTAAGGACGACGGGAATTTTTTGCAACGATCGATTAAATTTTAGATTAGTGGAAGAGACAATAGCGTCGCGGATTTAAATATGATGGATGTCGGAAAATTTAAATCCATAATATCAATTTTCTTTGAGGTGATATAAAATATTCATGAAACGCCCAGGAAATTTTAATCCATGAGCTCTTCTAAGCTTAAAGCTTTCTTGCAGGCAACATGAAATATTAGAATCGGCCAGGATTTCAGAAAATTTAAAGTTAGGACAACTCTAAACCCATTATTAGAAATAATTTTGAGACAATATAAAATATTCATAAGTTAAGCATTAAGGTAAATTCTAATCTCAAAAATCTTTTAACTTAACTCAAGTTCAATATCAAACAATAGCAACTTTACACAACTCATATATTATTTGGAAGATATGAAAATGTGTAATCAATTACAGTTGCGGTTTTCGGTCTTTTCTACGCTATTATAAAATAATTAGGATCCTCCAAATTACAAATCTAAACATGAAACTTTAATTCAAGTCATTTGAGGCAATGTTAAATATATATGAATCATTCATAAATCTAGGAAAATTGAAGGTACTACATTTATAAATCCTTGGTTCTAATTATCATTTGGAAGATACTAGGTTGTTCAAAAAGTTTTGAAAGCAGAAATGAAAATACGGTTTTTTTCTGGTGAAATCACTTATATTGCTCAACATAATCTCCCATAAGATCAACACACTTCGTCCAACGGTCTTCCAACTTGTATATCCCATCATGGAAGTGACTTTCTGCTAGTCCTGCAAAATACTCCTCTACGACGGCTGTAACCTCTTCGTTTGATGAAAAATGCTTCCCACGAAGGAATTTCTTGAGGTGTGGGAACAGCCAGAAGTCAGAGGGAGCTAAATCAGGCGAATAAGGAGGATGCTGCAACAATTCGTTCCTTAATTCAGTTATTTTAGTGATGGTGTTTTGAGCTGTGAGAGCGGGTGCATTGTCTTGATGAAAAATAATTTTTTTCTTCTGCAAACTGGGTCTTTTTTCACGAATTTTTTCATCCAATTGGTCCAAAAGGTTACAATAATATTCAGAATTTATTGTTTTGCCAGTTTGGGGATAATCCACCAACAAAATCCCTTTTGCATCCCAAAAAACTGACGCTAACACCTTTTTCGCCGATTTCTGGACACGAACTCGCTTCGGTGCCGAAGTGCCTGGTTCACGCCACTCCTCAGCCTCTTGTTTTGATTCAGGATCATAGTGGTAGACCCAAGTCTCATCCATAGTGACGAATCGACGCAAAAAATCCTTTTTATCCTTTCGAAAACGCTCCAAATGTTGCTCAGAAAGTCGCATTCGAACGTGTTTTCGTTCCATTGTGAGCTACTGCGGCACCCATTGTGCACAGAGCTTTCTGAAACCCAAAACTTCACTTAAAATATGACTCACACTGCCTTATGAGATGTCTAGGGCCTCTGCTAAATCTCCCTCGGTCATTCGACGATCTTCCAAAACCATATCCTGTACTTTTGCTATGAATGCTGGTGTTGATGCACTTTTTGGACGTCCTGAGCGTGGATCGTCTTCAACGCTTTTTCGACCACGTCTAAACTCTGAAACCCATCGATGCACAATTGGAAATGAAGGAGCAGATTCCTTTAACACTTTCACCATTTTTGTATGAATTTCCGTTGCTGATAAACCTTCCAAAACAAAGAATTTTATCACTGCACGATATTCGGTTTTTTCCATTGTAAAAGAAATACACTGACACGTCAACTTCACTTGGCTTGTAAACAAACAATGAATTGACAGAGTGGAACGAGACTTTGCGCATGCTCATATGAAAGATGAAATATTAAAATGGCGTAGAAATTTTGGTTCTTCTACTGCTCTATAGATGCCGCTTTCAAAACATTTTGAACAACCTAGTATAAATGAATACCACATTATACCAGGAGACTTTTACCTCAGAGCACTTTTATTCCAGAATTTCAATTTCATTCGAGCTAATGTGAAATATTCATGAAGCATGCAGGATTTCGCAAAATTCAAACAAAAAGCATCTAAAAATCCGGAAAATGGCACTCTCAAGGCACCATGAAGTATACATGACTTATTCAGAAGTCCAGGATATTAAACTCTAAAAGCATTTTTATTTCAAATCACAGATTAGAAGTACACTGACCTAAAATATGTAAAGAAACGTTAGGTTAATAACATTGAGTATAGAATTGAATGTAATCAAATCAATATGGCCATTGTAATTAAACTTATAAATGTAAATTAACCACACTCTCCTCCTTGTTCAATTCGCAAATGTTTATTGCCGAGCTGCAGCATTCCCATGAAACAGTATATCCAAGGTATACATTTCTAGACTACCCCGAGAAGATAATGGCAAAATTTGGTTTTCGTTATTACATCCAAATCGCATTATCTACGCACATCATTATTTTCCAACAAATTACCAGCCGAACCGTGGAAATATAATCCGGGGTAGGGATCACTAATGGCCGCTCACCCTCCTTTATCTCCTATAATTTTTTCGTCGGGTACGGCTTTGGCCAATTACGGAATTTAGTGTGTCTGTTGTATAAGGGAAATAAATAACAGGAGTTGATAATTATCTGCCACTTATTGAACGGAACAGAAAGCTAGTTTTTATATTCCGGGGAAATGTTAAGGGTTTTGGATTTTCCGCCTGTTTTATAATTTTGTTTAGCAATCAAGTAGTGATGGGGAGTTTTGGTAAAAGATTTGCTCTTCGCCGAACGTTTTTTCGCTAAACCTTCTTATTAGGTTCTACGGAAAAAATGAATGGAATCATTATTAGTCGCTAAGATCTCCAAGCTGAAAGGCTCTAGACACAAGGTGGTGGATATTTCCAAATTTAAAAATTTGCACTATATAAAAAAAAAAACATCTCACAACTGACGGGTGAAGTTTTCTAGAGGACAAAGCTTAACTTGTAACTTTAAGTAAGGAAAACTAATAGTCACCTATCAAAACATTCATATATTTTGACTATCGTACTGAGGATGTAATCTAAGGCTTTTAGTAAATTAGTTTGACGTTCTGGAGCACGCGGATTTGAGCTGTACGTAATGGCGCCGTAGGATTCATTCTACAATTGATACCCTGGGCTAACCTGTGTAACCATAACCTGGAATACTGCCTGGATACTTGGACAGGTTATATTACCCCTAATTGTACCCTCTGTTGACGGTCTGATGTAATATTGTCAGTATTTAGTGTATATACTAATGTTTATGAAGCTACTGAGTTATTAAATGGAGTAATATGACATTCGCCACAGTTTCAAAAATTTACATATGGCTGGAAAATGCCTGGTTTCTGATTAAGAATAACAACGAAACCACCACGTGCTTCGTCTAAATGGAAAACATTTGGCCTATGCTGTATGAGATAACTACAAACGACAAATATCATATAACATAAACGCCAATATCAAGTCGCCACTGAAAAAGCACCCTCAAATCAGGTATAAGTAAAATTGCCCTAATTTTAACTGACAAATTTTACTCGCAGGAAGTTTGCTGAAGACGAACTTCTTAAAATGTTCAAGAAAGCAGATATAAATGGATACTTCCCATGTCGTTAGGACACCTTCAGTGTTCAGGGATGACGGCTTACTGGGCTGACTAAATGTCAACAAAATTTTTCTTTTGGAAGCATACCTTTTTTACCCAGGGGTATAAACGTAGTAAAAACGAACGAGTAGATCGACCCGAATGGACGAGAACGCGCAGACATCATTGTCGTTTTAGGATTCATCCCATACTATAATATACATGAATTTAAATAGAATTATCTTAAAAATTTTAAATAACATCAAGAGGAATGCCGTCGATGCTCAATTTTTGGGCAACTTTCACCACTCAAATAATGTTATCCCGTGCAATATTTCTACCGATGATATTTCCCATGATCAATAGCAATGTTCAAGATAAACACTTCCACTGTATTTAAATATTTCTAACGACCACCTTTACAATTTGATTTTACCATAAATACCAAACCTGTCGCAGGCAGCACGAAAAAGTGGACCGACGAGATTAAATACCTCGATGTCTATTTCGACAAGCGACTCACTTGGAACCACACCTTGAACAAATCCACAGGAAGATCGGTCTCATGAGAACAGAACTCTACCCCTTATTGAACCGAAACAGTCACCTGGACCGGCACAACAAAGTCGTCCTACTAAAATCCTTCCTCCGAGCGACGATATCCTAGGCTAGGCTCAGCTGCTGAAATTGCAATCCAGGGAAAACAAAATCATCAGACAGTCTCTCAATATCCAATGGTTCATCTGGAATTCTCAGATGCAGAGGGAGTTCCGGATTACCCCCCACCTGGAAACCATGAAAGGCCGGGCCGAGAAGTTCTTCTTGGCCGCTGCCAACCACGAAAACCCCCTCATCAGGGAGGGGGTTCACTTCTGCCTGCGGGAATCCTGCACTACCACAGATTCTCTGTGGTGTCTTTTGAAGATTTCTCCCTACCCATTAAAAAAAAAGCAGCAAGAAATTCTAAATTTCTGAACCCTTCCGCCGCACTTCGAAGCACACGAAACGCAAGCGGGCTTTTGGTAAATACTTGGTTAATAATGCTTGATTTATTGAACGTCTTACGTCTCTCTAGGTCGAAGACGATGCTCGACCGAAAAGCTTGCCAGAATCATCATCGCCCTTTTCGCCGTTAATTAAATTCATCGAGGAAGTCGATAGCCTTCCTCGATATGAAGATTAATAAACGTCCTCCTTGGGGCCGAAATCCATCGGAATTAACAATCGACCGACGGCAGGGGGAGGGGGCGAAGTGGAGTTTGTCAAAAGCTAATTAATTGCGCGAGAGACACACAGAGGGAGAGAGAGAGAACATAACCTAACGGTGCAGTTTACATGTTGTTCGAAGAACTTCGTCGAGTTCTGCCGCAAATCTAATTTACAACACTTATCCTTCGAAGTTTAAGGATTAAAGGGATTGTGAATATGAGCAGTTATGTACACGAATAGAGCAAGTACTGTTAGTTAATTAGTCACACTATTCCAATTTAATTTTTTTATACATATAAGCCGTTCCGCGGTCAAGTGGTACAGAGAGTGTTTAAAAGTTCCTTCCACTCCTTTCATCTTCCTTTTTCTAACCTGTAATCCTAGAGTAGAACCTACTCTGCCGATTCCTTTACTAATCTTCTAGAAAAATCCAGTTTCCTTTCGCCTCCAGGAATTATCCGTAAATATAATTGATTCTATTTGTTTAGTATGTTCCATTAAGTACCTGATTTTTTTTTTAGAATTACACACCCATTAACGCACCAAATATATCGCTCAAATTTCCAAATGTCCAGAAGTATTGGTCGGATCCTATTTTCACGACCATGAGATTTCCACAAATATCAACAAAACAAGAAATGGGATCATAGCTCAGGCCAAGGTGAAGCGGTATAAACTTTTATAAACACGCTGACAATCGAGGTGAGTAATGTTTAGATAAACAACACGCTTTATATCAACAAGAGCGAAGAACACATACAAAATACGGATATAAATAGAAAGAAGAAAGGCAAGAAGAAGACAGGGCGGTCCAGACAATTGCCCAGGTGGGCCGGGCGTGACGTTTGAGGAGAGGAGAGGGTGGCCGGCCATGATAAGTTAGATGAAATATTCTTTTCGTTGCCATGGCATTACTGAACATGGAAACATCAATAGTGCAATAGGTCATTTTGTTAATAATATTGTTGAATCATTAGAAAATCACGAGTATATTAATACATTTTTCCATGTTCTGTGAAAATTTCTCATATAATTTTATTGTCAAAATTACAACATTACAATATCCACTTAACTAGCTTAAAATTAATTGAATCCTATTTACAAAACAGATGTTAAGTGGTAAAGTTTGACAGTAACATATCATTAATGAGATACTTGAAACTAGCAGTTTCCTTAGGGTTCCATAGTGGCCCCTTTGTTATTCCTAACATACATTAAAAATTTCTGATAATTTCTTTCACCATGCGTTGTTCGTGGATGACATCCACGGACATCCACTATTTTTCTCAATGAAATCCAATCGACCGCTGAATAGGAGATCTGACAGCAATAATCTAACTTTGTTACGCCTTTAATCCCCTCTAGGATTAATTTGTTCCATTTAGACGAACTGAGCATGAGTAACTCCTTCCCTAGTCACACAGGGCGTTCGCCTTTCCCGGGCAACTGATGGATTTGCTCAGAGTAGACACCGTCGAAAGCAGCACGCTGGATCACAGCTGATCCATTCCAGATACCAGATTCCAAGATACCTTAACGTTTTCGCTATAGACTTTTACACCCCACTACCTAAAATCCTTAGTTAACTTCTCCTCAGACTATTCGTCTTAAGTCGACCGACCCTCTTACTTAAGATCCGCTGCGCCAATTCCCTTTTTTATTTTTCGTCGGCAGTCCACCGACGACCTCTCCTCTGTCCCCGTGATTCCCTTGCCTACAATCTATTCATGTCTCCCCCTTCGAGCAAATTCTCCGAAACGTGTTGACAATACTTAAGCCAACATCAGAATGGGATCTTGTTTTGCCAGAAGACTGTCATCGCGATTACCCTTCAACCCTTAATCGCTCCTACTTCAAGCTCTCCAGAATTGTTTACTAATTTTTCATTTAAGTGATGTACAAATTTGACTGGAATCAGATCAGTGGAACCAGAGGTATTAAGGATTTTCTGTATAGTGTAATACGTAATATATCGGTCGACGAAGTTCAGACTGTGATGGAATCTTAATAACTTCCGAAAAATAAAACCGTAATAGTGTGTAACATAAGCACATCGAAAAATATCACCTTTCTACTGAGCAACATACACATATTAAGAATTCATACAACTTCAATTAAATTTCTGGGAAAATATCCGCCTGGCATAATGTGAGGGCAATATCTGAGGGTTTTCTGCCAAGGTAATGGCAGAACTCAATGCGTCCCATCACAAATATCATGTAATATTCACTCGAAAAGCCTACAATTTTCAATTTGTCTTTAAGCTATAAAACTGACAAATCACCACAGTTTTTTCCCTCATCCTTTGTCCCTTTATGCGTTTATGTCAATGTTATTGTTTTCGTACGATTATTAAAGGTTAGGTTTTGATAGCTAACAAAAGTTCCGTCTGTTTTTTATAGGTCCAGGTCCTGTTTTTGTTTACCTTTAATTTTACCTGAGCTCGTCGTTCTATTTGATTAATAGCTCATCCATTTCTGCGACTATTTTAAATGTACAATACATGTTACGGATAGCGGTCGAGTTCCGCCCTAAATTTGTGCTTAAACCTTTATTTACTTTTACCTCGCCATATAGAACGTACATTTTATACTAGTGAAGCCAATATTGGCTTTAAAAGATTGCCCAAATGGAAAATTTGATAAATTCCCTGTGAGTTCTTTATGGAATTTTCAATTGGTTTTCACATTGTTATCGTTCTCTCTACCCTCGTATACTACTATATATATTATCAACTAGGTGTGCCCCTCTTGGGTGATGTCCTTTGTTGTATGTTTCACCTTCGCTTGTCCCAAACCCTTCCGAATAGGCTGCACCGTACTGTCGAACACTAAAATCAGAAACACGTGTCAACGATTGCCTTTTCTTTCACACTTTTTGCGATCATTACGCAACCGTGGATAAAGCCCATAACTAAAATTATGCACTATTAATGAAGTACCTCAATATCATACAATTTTCTCTCATCGTAGACCAAAATGGTGCACTTTGAAGCAGCCCGGGATTACCACCCAAAGTGCCCGTGTTTGCACTTATCTGTGATATTAAAAAACATCAATGTATGAAAAATAAGTCTGTTTACTATCACCCGAAAGAGGGCGCTCAAATAGTTCTACTGTCCACTGCAATAAATGATGCTTATGGGAAGCGCTGATCCAAAATAATTGTAATATATTAACATATGTCTGTTTATACAAGTTTATTTAAAATTTGTGAAGTGGATACATCCTTAAAATCAAAAAATTATATATTGTAACGGGTTGTTGTTTATGTGAAAAACAGTTAATGTGAATGTTAATGTCGACATTAGAGGAGAATAGAATGTCTGTGTGTGTCATTATATATATAATGTGTATATTATATAATACATATTAATATATATAATACTAGCTGACCCGGCTAACTTCGTATCGCCTAACAGTCGATTCTTTAATTTTTTATTTTTTTAAGTTAATAAGTCAACAATTACATTATGTTAAAAATTAAAAATTATAAAACTCACAAAATTCTTTTAATAGTCACTAAAAAATCACAATGAAAATCACAATTTCAGATTTCTTATTATGATACCTACTTATTATAATTGATTTTATTTTTACTTATTCTAAATCAAGTTTCATTTTTATTGTAGTACTTTATGGTACACGATATTTTTTGTTTGATTGAAAAAATGTATTGTAAAAATGTATATGGGCTATAATAGTTATGATTAATTAACATACAACTGCAAATACTATTACAAACATTAAAAGTTGGCATAAAATTTTCCCGAACTACTTTTGATGCTCCAAATGAAGTCATTTGAAAGCAGTCGTTATATTGTTGAATATTCTTTAAAAAGTGTATTGAATCTGTTCCTATTCCTAAAACTAATGAGTACAATGGCTCTGGAGGTGGAAGCAATGGTATCAATTTCACCTTTCCATTTGCGCAACACAATCCATTGGCTTCATTTTTGTGTTTCAATGCCTTACAATATTGGCAAACTGAGTTCATAGGTCCAATAGCAACACAGTTGTAGGCACTCTAATCAATTGACATATCGTAACAGAAAGCAGCTCGATTCAAACTTGCACCATTATTAGTCGAATGTCGCGCTTCACGGGTCTGTCTTAAGCGAATTCTTTCACGTTCATTGCGATCTTCACGTTCCTGGGCAGTACGATTAGATTGATAATGCATTTGATTTGTTGCATTTCGGCTTCTCCTGCCTAAATTTGTCCGCCGCCTTATAGGAGGCATATTTAGTAAGTCACAAACACACAACCCTTTTTTAATTTTATAGAAATTTGTGTATTTTAGGTTTAGTAATATTATAGATGCACAGCAAAGAGATATTTACATTTCAAGTGACATTTTACCACAGACAATTTACTTTTTACCATAGACAATTTGTTTCTGATTAAAAAAATAAATATTGACAAATATTGACATTAATATTTATACGATACTAACGTCACTCAATTGTTTTGCCTTCCCGGAACCTCTCCACTAACACAAACTTTATCGTATGGTATTAAAGTTCAAATTGACTTTTAAGTATTATCACAAATCTTTTGTATGGGAGTATAGAAAAGTGTTGTTTTTAGACTTTTTCAGGAAATTTAAAATTTTTTTTTTTTAGTATTTTTAAAGTTCAAATTGACTTTTAAGTATTATCACAAATCTTTTGTATGGGAGTATAGAAAACTGTTGTTTTTAGACTTTTTTAGGAAATTTAAAATTTTTTTTTTTTTAGAGTTTTTAAAGTTCAAATTGACTTTTAAGTATTATCACAAATCTTTTGTATGGGAGTATAGAAAATTGTTGTTTTTAGACTTTTTCAGGAAATTTAAAATTTTTATTTCTTTTTTTTAGAATTTTTCTCTCCGTAAGAACCATCCTCGTACTTCTAGGAATATTTTAAAAAAAGAATTGGCGAAATCGGTCCAACCGTTCTCGAGTTTTGCACTTAGCAACACATTCAGCGACTCATTTTTATATAATAGAAGATTATTATAATACTAATATATAATCCATAATAATAATAATAATAATAATAATATAACAATATATAATACAATAAATAATAAGATGTACTAATATATAATAATATATTAATATAATATTAATATAATATCAATATAATATGTATGATTATATATATTAGATATATTATACATATTATATATATTATATATAATACATATTATTATTATAATATATATAATTAATATAATTATATATAATATATATATATATATAATTATATATATAAAACCTTTTTTGTTTTTAGGCCCTATAAGTACGTTAGTAATTCTGTTATTTCGAAACTGTTGGGCTTATGTTCGCTTTTTTTTTTGTGGATCTCTTTGGCACCGTTGGAAAACGCGACAAAAGCAGCCTTCCGTTTTCATATTCCAGTTATATCCTGTATAAAAAGTGGCTCATTGAATAGAATTTCCTTCATAAATTATTTTTCCGCATCCTTTCATCTAATTACGCTCCTGTGCAAACTTTTCTGCCCCTTTTGTTCGTGGAACATCAAAAGCTATTTTTCCGAAATCCGAGGGAGGGTAATCTTTTATCTTTAACCTACACGTCTCTCCCGGTCCATATCAAGGGTCTCATACCTGAACTTTTCACTTCGGATCAATCTCAATCTGGTAGACGATCCCTTTCTCTCTCTCTCTCTTTCTCTCCCTTTCTTTCTTTCTAGTGAGTGTGTGCATGTGTGTTTGTAGCGAGGGAAGTTTCCTTATCGGGGCGGACGAAGGGGAGGCAGTTTTAACATCTGTAATGTTCTCGGGGCAATCTTTTATTTTCCAGGAGGTATCCCGCATTAGGCACGTCCCGAATCGAATTTCGCCCCCTCGGGGGAGGAGGGCTCGCGCGCTCCTTAAATCCCGGAAAATCGAGACGGGAGAGGGAGTACGTGAGACGTTTGTCGCAAGATCTTCAACGTGAAAGCAATCAAACGGGCGGGCGGAGGTGTCGCTCCAGAAGAGGGAAGAGGAGTAAACGTAAAATGTGGCGTTTGTAAACCGAAACGATTTACCTTATGGTTGTCAACAGTAATATAATATTGTAATGAATTTCAGATCTATGTACCTGTTGAGGAAACATACCAGGTGGACAAAAATTCTCCCGACAATTCAAACCCACAAATGCTAGAGGTGATATGATGCAGATCTAAGAGAGACCAACTAATGAGCCAAAAAAGCCCGGAATAATTTTAGAAAGCAGGGCAAGGAATTATTGTACTGAATGAAAAATTCTAGGGCCCCCATGTCTTTGAATGGGCGATGGTGGCAGATTCCTTGTAATATCTAAAATTTCATTGTAAAAGTCATTTTTCGAGGTTCTTCATTCAGTTACTCGGGTGTGTATTATACAGAAAAAAAGTAAAATGAAAAATTGGTTGTAATAAGTTGTATGGTTGGCATATGGTTGTAAATAATAGGGATGTGGCAATGGCTGTAAAATTGATTTTTCACGTGATGATTTATTTCTTATCCTATCGTCCATATAAATACCAACAATGAACAATTTTAATTACGACTCTTACTAATTAACATAATTAACATCTTACCAAGACCGTACAAATACGACCGAACAGATTTTAATTATACCTGCAAACAAAACAAAATCTACACTAGATATAATCGAAATAAAACTGAACAAACATTAAATCTTCTAGATTCTAGATAGAGAAGAATCTAAATTGAATTCACATCCTAATTAAACAATTAACGATTAAACATTGTTTATACTTGTCAAAGAGGTATTAAAAAACGTACATTAAGGCCTCAAGAAAACTCCCACTAAGTCAAGTATCACACAGGATGTTCGCCATTTCGTTAGACGACGTGGTTTCTCTCAAATTTTAGGATACTACATTATCTTCCTTGCTTTCAATTTTTACAACCCCCTTGTGTACTCCCCTTTTAAATTTCTATCAAACCTCTACTCTGCCTTAAGTCGACTGTCTCTCTCGAGGCAAACCCCGCGAATTCTTTTTTATTTTCGCATCTGCAGTTAACCCAACGACGTTCGTCTTTCCTCACCCCTCTTGCCAACTACGAGTCCATTTCTCGCCGAGTTTTGTCGAGGACAGAGGACTCGATTTTGTTCCAGATTTTTCTGTTTGATCGGTTGGCTGGTACGAGAGAGAGAAAATCGTGAGTTCAAAAGAAATAAAAGCAGAACACGTCGATTTTACTTAAAACGCTTTATTTCGGAGAAAATAAATACGAATTTAACACAGGTGTTTTCAAAAGAAAATTAAAGGCAAAACTATGTGTTTACAGTTTTTGTTCTGGGTGCTAGACTAATAAGGAAATGTGTAAATTAAATGATTATTTTTCGTGAATTGAAATGATTTAAAATCGTAGTTATTGAGATTATTGGATGATATTCAAGGAAAGCAGAAGTTATTTAATTTTAAATTTTTATGTGCGGAGACAATAATTTTATTACTGTAGTGAAAGTTGCATACCAACAATACGGAAAAATGAGGAAATAGAAGCGGAGTGGGCGAAAGAGTAAAAATAGTAGTTCTAAATTTAAAAGGGATCAATCTAGGCTAGCTAATTGATACGTGCAACTTAACAAAGGCGGTGCTAAAAGGATTATACGTGCAACAGGGAATCTCTGCGACAAGTAAAGGCACAAAGCGAGAGGGGACAAGCGATGTAACAGGCGGTTAAAAAAGTAAAATAAAGTGGAAAACAGGAGTTCGGAAAATGTAGCGACCAGAAGAATTAAGGGAGTCAGCCCCCTTCAGTTACGGCCGTTGTCAGACTGTTATAAAAATTATGATTCGCCAAATGCCATAACGGTCGAGATCGGTAGCTACAAATAACGCGAGTTCCTCCTAAGAAAACACGTACGGGTCTGATACTTTCGAGGGTTCGTGAGCTAGGAACTTACGACTGACCTCTGATTGTTTACCTATGGCTACAAAACAAATGGAGCATGGTAGAAAGTTTGGACAATGTTTTCTGCCATCTAACAGTTGTTCGATTAACTATATTACTTTACTTACGATTCAGTAATTTCGGCTGTAACCATCTATACAAGAGAAGGTGAAGAGGGCACGGTTGTTTGCCTTACCTCGATTCATAAATTTACCGAAAAGTATATTTAGTTCATCTTGGCCTCAGAAAATGGTATAAAATGAGATTTTCGAAAACTAAATGACGAGATGACTAAATGACTGAATGAAAATGACGAAATGACGTGGCTATTCCCCAGATCCCATTGCCACATCAGGTTCTACACCTTAAAATCATTTAGAAACCACTTCAAGCCTGTTTCACCACAAAATGTCGATTACATGATTTTCCTCCTGAACTCTCCAATTCTCCTTAATGCGTGCTAAGATACTGACAGTAATAGATACGTTTCTATGCTCTAGTACTGAATAGTTGGCGCGCTTCAAAGTGATTGGTTCTCATAATTTCAGCCGCCAGAATTCTAAAAGGAGGAAGAGGAACCATATTTATTTAAAACCGCAGATGCTCCTCGTGGCATTTGGTTGGTAGCTTATCTTTTAATATTTCCACGTGTACTTAGAAATAATTCTAACCAAAACACTTTGCCGAGTAGTTAGTTATAAATTAAAATTGTGTTAGTATGAAACTAAAAATGTTTATAACAATTTATATTCTGCTCGCTAAATGTAGATTTTTATATTTGAGGTAAGTACAGCTAGTAATATTACAATTTAGTGTGGTGTACCTTTTCCAGGCATGGAAGCAGTTTTCAGGTAGATTTAAATGGAAGAACCCGTATAACGAATGATTGAAATAAGGGTAACTGCCAGAGTGGTACTACGAATATGCTGAAAAAAGATACATTGACAGACCAAGGGAACGCTGAGTATCGTAACAGGCAAAACCTGAAGTGAAGAAGAAGAATAGAATGTCCTAAATCCAGGTCGAAACGTCCATTCAAAATTTTTAATTATATAGAAGACTCAGCAAGAATAAAGGTCACTATATTAGTATTTGTATATAATCGAAGTATCAAATTATTTAACCCTTTTCTGTCTTTTCTTGTTTCAAGGAAGCCATACTGTGAGATTCTTGTAATAAGTTTCATCATTTCAGAGATAAGGTGTATGCTGAAAGTTGCTCAGCGGGGTAGGTACTTGAGGGGGATTGTTTGTCGGTTTGGTAGGGAATAAGGGACTCGCTTTTGGGACTCGTCACAGGACGCTTTTTGTTACATTAGGTAATTGATATTTTAGGACTTAAATTCGATTTAGTTTCAACTATCACACCTACAGAAATTAGCAATCCTTAAAATTCCAAAAGTGGGTTAAATTTGAATCTAGCAAGAAGGTACTCTAAGGTACTTTAAATACTCATTTTTTGGTGGGTACATGTATCCAGGTTAATACCCCAGAGTCGAGTATGGAGTGATATATTGTATTTAAACAAATAGGTTCTTATAGGTCCTTGTGTTACGCCTTACAGATCATTACACGTCATATTCATTATATATCAACTGATATACTACCTATCTAAACTTTTAAAAGCTGGTTTACTACCAATACCTATTGGTGAAAAATGAGGATTCGAAATTATTGAACATTCTCCTAATAATAAATTGAACAAACATTCTGACGTGATGGGGATTTAAGTTCCCATTCGAGAAAGTTCCCGCGTTTTTTCGCCCTAAATTCGTTAACCATTTGTCCCGGTTCTGTCTCCAATCTCTCCATTATTATCTTCAGGATATAAGGGAGATTTTTCCTTCCAGATTTTTGGCATTAGCGATCCCTCGTACCGTTCTCCCCCTTTCGTGTTTGTCCCCACCTTCGTTACGTGACACACGTACCCGTGCACCCTTTCCCTCAACGAGGGCGGAACAAAAGAACCTCCGAACCCATCAAAATGTAAATCGAGCCCCGGGTGAGGGAATCTATGAACGGTCCGACGATGAGGACGATGATGGTGATGATGATGATGATGGCGACGATTTCGGGTGCTCTCGCCTCCCCGGCGCGATATAAATCTTGACTGGAATTGAATTAAGCCGTGACACTCGATTTCTCGAGTTCGCGGGTCCGAGGGACGGGAAAAATGGCGCGGAACGCACTTTTCACTTTACCTTTTTTGAATTATAATCCCGGCGAGGGTTTCCCTCTCGGAGTCCCGTCCAGGAATTCGGTCGAATGAGATTTATGTAGCTATCGCTGTCGCACTTTTGCTTTATCCGGACGTGTGCTCGACCACCTCGATTCGGGATTTATTTTCGTGTCCTATTAGTTAAACGCGGTAGGCTAAAGTCCATTCATAAAAGGGAGATAGTAATAAAACTCGTTATAAATGGAAATCCCTCGAAATTCGGAATTTTATTACTTACTTATGTATTCAGGATAAACTGCCAATATTTCTAGCATTAATACAAGGGTATCCACTAACCGTGTTTCCCGAGCCCCCGGGAGTAAACGCTTTATCAGTGGTACCGGTGATTTATGGCACCCATAAAGCTATTACCGCTCGTCTATTGGGGCATTTTCAGTCACGAGGTCCACGGATGAATTAATATGATTTTAGTTAGACGTGTTTGAGATTTTAGAATTTTATTATTTCATATATGAAACATATACGAGAATACTTAAAACGTTTTTACCTGTTTCTAAATATTTAGTACACAAAATCGTGAACGAGTAGTTAAGTAATTGTTCCCAGTAACCAGTAAGTGTAAGGATGATTGAGAATTAACTTGTTATCCTTTATCCTGTAAAGAAAAATGTACCCGATGCCTCGTTATGATCAGGTAAAAATAGGGGCAGTAACAATGTGATTACCACAAAATCTTGACGTCACTTTAGAAAAATCTATAAATTGCCACCTTATGGTTAATAATATGTAGTCTGTGAGTGATTGTACTAGTGTGCTTTGTATGGGTAAAAGATTTTACAGAAAATTTGTTTTATTCCAGTTCTGTTTGTCAATTTTGACTTTAAACGATTTTCATTTCTTCATTATTTATTATTACACACCAGTTCTAAAAATTTGAAACCTGGGGAACTAAAGGTTGCGAACCCTGTGGAGCAGGAAAACTTTTGGCTAAGAAGTTTTATCTCAATCGCGTTCGTAATACGTTTGTTTACATTTTATTCCGGAATCCAGACACATACCGCCAACGAATTACTGAAGGGGTTCGTTGAATCGAGCAGGTGGAATGGTGATACGTGGTTGGCCGGCCAAAAAAAAGGGTATTCGTGCATTGGTCAGACAACATGGAATTTAAATTTAAGGTTGGTAGTCTTGATAGGATTTGAGGTGACAGCAGGAATTGGGGCGACGTCAGGAATTGGGACTGGAAAGGGGATCATTAATCTGGGGAGAAATGACATATTTAAGTGACGGGGGATTTGGGATTAAGAAACGGTGTCTAGCATAGTGGCTTCATTGAAATAAAGGGGTAGCCTGGAAAGTTTACCATCGGAAAGCGAGTGTGTAGGGTCCCTACAATCTGAAAGAACTCCTTGGTTAAATGGCTAATCATTTCGTCTACATCTCTTTTGGTTCCTAAAATGCAAAATGCAAAGGGTTCTGATTATCGAACAATACCGCTAATTAACAACCTACTAAAGATAGTCCTTAAAATTATACATTCGAATTTACCACAAATTGGAATATGACATATGATACAGAGATGGCGTTCAGAAAGTGATTAAGTACGAGAAGAGCCCCTTTGGGTATAAATGTACTGACAGAGATATCTAGGTGTAAATCAAGAAGTAACCGCCTACTTCAGAGATTTTTTAAAAGGGCTTTGCCAGGTCACGTCACGATAAATCTAATGACATTCTTGAAGCCAAAGGTATTGTAGACATAATTTGCTAACAATCCTAGACCTAAACTGAAATCAGATATTAATGTAGAACATCAACTATCACAAGAAATAGAAATTCGACGAGGAGTAAGACAAGGGTGCATATAATCTCCACTATTGTTTAATATCAACAATGGAAAAAATCAGGAAGTTCCCTCAGGACAAAGAGAAGAAATACATCGGTTTGATATCTTAGATGCCGTAATACTGGCTGATTGTAGACGTCAAAAATTCATTCAGCCGGCTTTAGTCTTCATCGAAATGATAACATCCCTGTTCAATAGACCATCCCCTCACTTTTACGGGGGAAATAGTCGTCTCAGTAGAGACGAACCTAACGAAACAGTTTCAAGACAGGAGGGGGTGATAGGTATGACCGGAGTGGAATTTTTTTGAACGCCGTCTCTCATAGGTTATTTCATATATTTGCGCGCCGAGCTGAACGACGTAAGGGGTTAGGGAAGGGTGGAGGTGAATAGCGAGAGAAGGAAAAAGAGGGAATCAAGGAAAAGAATTTTCTATCTACTGAATTCCTTATCCACAAGTGGGGTCAAAGGTTACGTCGATAGAGACGCCTGTCTACGAGAAGTGAAGAGGCGAACAAGAGTCGTGCTTATTTTCGACGAGGGTGAGGTCTCGACTGCGTCCAGTGATATTTTCCCAGCAGAGGGGCTATCCAAGACGAGGATCATCCATGACGAAAAATATCGTCTCATATACCATGGCAGTTCCGAGGCCAGCCGACTTCTGGAGTCAGACAGGCTTTGCCCCGAAAAGAACGTGTACAGGGTGTGAGTGCGAAACACCATAACGACGATATCTATTACGCTTTAAGGTAGATCGATCAGCTTTTTAACGTATTCTCAAGAGGGCGAGTCGTGTAAACTGTGTAATTTTTTATGAACTTTGATGAAGAACATTCAGTATAAGATCATCTCACGAGTAACTTAATTCTGTGCGTTGCTTGTACTGCAGTCAATTTCATTTTGGTCATGTGAACCATTAACATTTCTTTACGTTAAATGAACCAGGTTAAAAGCTGCCATCTGTATTTTTCTTTCTTCTATCCCCCTCCCTGCGAGAGTCCCCTAAAATCATTTCAAATAGAAAGAAATTATTGACGTTTCGGAAATCGGAAAACCTCGATACAACGTGTACTTCTTGTTTTTTCGATAGAGATTTTCTAGTCTGTAGTACTTAAGTTCTTTTCACTGTTGATGGTACTTGACCAATATACAGGGTGAGTCACATCAGAAGGCGGAAAATACACCATGTCACTTCAAAATGATTCATTTCTTAGATGATGAGTTATTCAATTTTTAAAATCATTTAAGTTGTTTAATACTCGTAGCAGTTAACCTCGATGACTGACTCATTATATAAAAGTAAATAAACCAAAAATGATAAAATCAACCCAGTATCTAAATTATACGTTCAAACAATTCACCTGCGGCGTTAAGACCTGCTCAACTTTAAGAAATTAGTATGTGTAGAAGTTAAATTGTATCGGTACATACCAAATTGTAAAAATATCCTGTGGCTTTAATCTGGTGATGTAAGGTTTGCTTTCACGTCTACCAAAAATTAGTTTGTGATGATTGGATTCGGTGCAGTCATTTTTGTTGTTCACATAGAAGTTTCCACCAGTTATCAAATCATCAGTCAGATGTTGACACATCAACACCAGACAATTAGGTGGCAGCAAGAGGTCGCTGATTAGTACCATTTCGTATGATTTATTATTAGTGAGAAATGGATGATACCTCTTTTCCTTCCTTTGATAATTCTTCACTCTGAATTTTCTTACACATTTGAAGCAAGTACGTCAGAAAGTAGCAAGTGAAATTAAAGTATTTGAGGATAAATATATAAAACTTTTCATAGTACAATCCTTGAAGGAAAAACATCTATTTTAATAATCTATAGGCCTATAGCCCTGTAGTTTATAATTTCTATATATGATATATATATATAGCCTCTAACCTCTAACCTATAGGCTATAACCTCCGAATTCTTTCAACTTCCATCGATTTTTCCATCGATTTCTTGTAATTTTCAAATTTGATAACGTTAATTATGAATTATTCGTCATATAGTATCAGGGGCATTCCATGCCAACGAGCAGTCGATCCCACGTTACCCTCTCGGATTTGGCTCAAAATTGGTACATCGATTAGTACCATTGAAAAAAGCTTGTTCCTAAATTTTCAGCTCAAATGGTCACTCCCAGCGCCCTGGGGCTCATTTTTAAGTTTTCATGCATTTTTTGACCTCTAAGTGCCCGAAGTCGGTTTTTGGCGTACTAACAAGGTATTTTGACGTGAAAAATGACCAAAAGTACATAGAAGATGCCAAATTTCCCGTAGAACACGATCCCGTAGTCCGTTTGTCGATATCTAGCAAGGGGAGCTCAGAAAACGCGAAAAACTGTTGTTTTTTTTTTCAAAAATCGAATTGCTTCAAGACGTACGCTTCAAATTGTCTAAAAATTTAGGAAAAGACTCTTTGATAGTTGGTCTTTCGAATGTCTATACGCGGGTAGTGATCATTATATATAGAAAAAAAGTTACACGCGTTTTACGCATTTTAGATGGGATTTTCGGTAATTTTTTCATTATAATCCATGCATTGGCCCAATTCAGTTGAGTATTAGTTGGATTTTTTTTCTCTCTGAAGGTGTTTTCTTTCTTTCTCAGTCCTTACAATCACAGAAATTTCTCTCAGTGGGTTAGAAAATGAAAAGATTATTAATTATCCATGAATTTTTCGTAATTTTTTTGATTTTTGATGAAATTTACATTTTCTACAGCTTAGCTCTATTATTTGTAAATATATATATATATATATATATATAATCTAAGACATGAAAATCACAGTAAGAAACAAGAAACTCTACATTACAATCATTGGCGCCGCTGCACATCCCCATATTAATGTTCTTGTACCTGACTCAGCAGTCCATTTCATTTACCAAATTCCCTTGATCCTCATATTTTTAGAATTTGCTGATTGTGTGATCGGTTTTTAATATAGAATTCGGTCTTCCTTCATGAACAATGAAAGGAACCTGGAAAAATGTGACTTTGATCAAAAATCAAAAATTCAAGAAAAATTCATGAATAAATAATTTTTTTTGCTTTTTTAACTCACTGAGAGGAATTTCTGTGTTTGTAAAGACTGAGAAAGAAGAAAAACACCTTCAGAGAGAAAAAAATCCAACTAATATCCAACTGAATAGGGCCAATGCATAGATTATAACAAAAAAAAATCACCGAAAATCCCCTCTAAAATGCGTAAAACGCGTGTAACTTTTTTTTTATATATAATGATCACTACGCGCGTATAGACATTCAAAAGAGCAACTATCAAAGAGTCTTTTCCTAAATTTTGAGACAATTTGAAGCGTACGTCTTGAAGCAATTCGATTTTTGAAAAAAAAGCAGTTTTTCGCGTTTTCTGAGCTCCTCTTGCTAGATATCGACAAACGGACTACGGGATCGTGTTCTACGGGAAATTTGGCATCTCCTATGTACTTTTGGTCATTTTTCACGTCAAAATACCTTGTTAGTACGCCAAAAACCGACTTCGGGCACTTAGAGGTCAAAAAATGCTAGAAAACTTAAAAATGAGCCCCAGGGCGCTGGGAGTGACCATTTGAGCTGAAAATTTAGGAACATGTTTTTTTCAATGGTACTAATCGATGTACCAATTTTGAGCCAAATCCGAGAGGGTGACGTGGGATCGACTGCTCAGTTGACATGGAATGCCCCATCAGAAATTTTGTTTTTAAAGAAACCCCTCAATTTAAGAACCAAAAAGAATTTAAGCTATGATTGACAATATTGTTTAATTTCTTAGATTGACTGTGGAAAGATTATAACAGAATATTGTTTCAATCACCCACTGGGAAACTGTAAAAGAGCGTTTATATTCAAATTGTTCGCAATTAATTGGAAATCAATCCAGAATTCCTGTTTTCGCGCGAACTTAAACAACGTATGAGATTTCAAAGATCTGTGTTTTTAACCTCATTACCAAGAGTTCAATTACTGAAGTCTTGTTTTGAATTATTTTGCTGCGGTCTTCTACGTTCAAAGGCGGTTCTCTGCTTGAGAGACATTTAGTTAAGTATCATGTATCTAATTCAATTTCTGCAGATAATTACAAACACGGCGCGTATTTACTTAATGTTTGTGGAAATTCGTACATGTACTCAAATTTGGCGAAAGGTAAATACTACAGAACGGGAGAGGAGTTAATTAATTGGGAGCGCAGTTGAATGGAATAGTAGATTTTATATTTTGAGGCGGTAATATTGAATTTTTGATCGATTGAAAATATTTTAAAGTTCGCAAACGGAGGGCTAACGGATTTTCAACGTACTTTCCATCCGTTTTCTAATTTTTCTATTCCCAACCCAACAGATCAGTTTCTCCTCACTTTCAGTTCTCGCCCGAGGTTTTACTTGGGACCAACAAGCACGTTGGAAACTGCAAATAAGAAGTTTTCGGCCGGAGAACTCGAAAGACGTTTAAGTAGCTCCCGGACAGCGAGAAACTCCGAAAGTTGCGAGGAGTGGGTATTTAAAGGGCCATTAGAGGGCGAAACTGTCGGGAGATCTAACGGGAAGGTCCTGGAGGTCCGTAGGACCGTGACGCCGGACCGAGGGCAAACACTTTCTTGCTAATTAAGTCGCCGAGGGGCAGACGCAGTTCATTATGAGTGTAAGAGAGAAACTGCTAAGAAATTTTGAAATTCCTGCTATTCCTGTATTTTGTTAAGTTGGGGTAGTCGAGTTAAATTATACATTTACATTAAACTACTTTGTATTATATTATATTAATGAAAGCTGTTATTTCATTCGACTCTCTTAAAATTATTTCTTCACCTTTACAAAAGATTATAGGGTTTTATCTGATAATACTGAAATTAAATCTCTTTAAGGACAAAAATGGTTTGCATAAATAATTACAGCTCCCACCCAAGTTTCTCATTTTGTCAAAACAAGTTGAGGTGGAAGGGGATTGCTTGATGAGAGTTCTTTAGAAAATGTTATTCTTGTAGGTGACTTTAAATACACTATTAGCGTATTTTTAAGCGATTTTCTAAGGATAACTCAAAAACTTTACCTTTCATCGAAAAATTATTATAAATAAAATCGAAGCCTCTAAAGTTGTGAAGAGATTGGCTCCTTTGTTACTTTTGTAGTTGCAATAACAACCGAGTTATGCCTCGTTGCAAGTATCTTTTTCTTCGCTGTTTTATAAATTCGAACATTTAACTTTAAATAACGGAAAAATGGTAAAGTTTTCGAGGAAAACTTGTAAAAGCTTTTTTGAAGAGCTTGAAGAGATCAGTCAAACTGGCTTGGTAACGGCCTTTTGTAAGAAATCTAAAGGACTTAAAATGAAAATAAACGGCATGTGTCAATTTTTATGAGGCAAAATGAAAACGGGACTCAGTAGCTTTTCCGTTATGATGAAAATTGAACGTTCTCCATATTCAAATAATTTCATTTATGTTCCAATAACATGTTCAAGAAATCCGACCCATTTAGAGAGCAATTTTGAAAACATGTTATTTACGTATATTTTTTACTTGTTACTTTTTTTTCTATAATAACTTGAATACAAAAATGCTACGTGAAAATGTTGGTTCAAAAATTCAGGTTTCCTTCAATGGGTATTTTGGTTTCTATTTGTTTTTGTCTCTTAAACTCAGAAATCTCAAGAATAAATGGTTCAAACAAGGTCATAACTACAGCGTTATAGTGTTTGACATTGCCTTCAAAATGGTTTCTAAAGTTTTAGGTTGTTATAAAAACCAAGCAAATTTTCTTGAAATACTGTCACGGCTAAGCGAGGCGGGGGGTTGGTAGTCACAGGGGGTAGAGAAGGGGGCTCTCCTTGCTGTGAATAATACAAATGATTGAAAAACAAAAAAGAACAAGGTTTTATTCTCGCCTGGAGTGGAAGGTCTATAAGTCGAAGCACTAAAAGGTACAAATGAACAAAAAGGGGAAAAAGAGATTCGAGCACAATGAATCCTAAGGCTTGAGCGTGAGCGGCGTGGATATCGACTTACAGAATAGAGGGTTGTTGTCCGGACTTTTGGACTTTCGGAGTGCGAGGCGGGTCAGAGAGCATCCTCGGGGCGGTAGGTTTTTCTCGGTCCCTTCGCTTGTAGAGTAACTTCTCGTGCCGCCCACTCTCTCCTCTGTTCCTCAAACCGGCCATCCGGCCAAACCTCAGACCGACCGTCCGGAATATCTTCTGGACAACCCTGTTCTTTTCTCACCTTTCCTCTTTCCATTTATATTCGTATTTTGTTTTGTGTTCACCGCACTTGTTGGTATAAAGCGTTTATCAAAACATTTCGCACCTTGATACTCATGGCGTTTATAAAAGTTTATATAACTTCATCTTGGCCTGAGCCGTGATCCCTTTTTTTGTTTGTGAGTTGTGGAAATCTCGTCAATACAATATTGTCAATATTAGTTCTATTGGCTGGTGGTGGATCAATGACAGCGATTAATGAGTTTAAAAGCCAACACTTCACTAATTTCAATAGGCTATGGACTATGTCGAATAAATAGGGGTAACACGAACTACAACATTAATACATACTATTGTTTCATATATTCAATTGGTTTATTAACAGGTGAAACAGCGAAGTGCAATCAAATTCAGGCGTGGATTTTTGACATTGGGTTAAGTTTCTTCACTTTTTGGTTTGTAAACTTTAATTCGAAAATTTCATTCATTTTTTGACTAAGTGTAAGGAGCATTTTTATATGGATTCAAATGTGAAATCGAAATAACGTTTTCTAAGCCAATAAATCTTATTTGTTTAAATAAAACCTGTTTTTTTTTTAAATTTTTGCTATAACTTTCTCATAAGTGGACTCATGACTCACTTTTGTAAAAAAATAAAGCTTACGAAATTCCCATTAAAATGGTGACAGGTGAAATTTTTCGTATTTAAATAACTGATATGCATGCTAAATTGTAATATCGTCCATTATTTTTGACTCCTCCTTTATTCTTTCTTTCAAGTGACTTTCTTAATTTTATAATAAATATTCGATTTTTTTTCCAGTTTACCTATTATCTGAGAGTGATTTAATAGCAAAAATAGATACATTTATTCTGATTTAAATGAATAAATGCCATCTAAATCTAAATTATATTTTTAATATGCGTTTTGTCATTCAAGTTAGAATAAATATGTTTATTATTTTTAGTATTGGAAAATAATAAAAATCACCTGAAAAAGTATATCAGGTAATTTTTCACAAAGAAGCTTTTAACGGCTACCATTTTGACTAGAAATTCTTAGGCATTACTCTTTAAACTCATTGTCTACAATTAAGTTCACTAACGAAAAAGCTGTAGGCAAAATTAAAAAATAAAATGAAAATTTCAAATTTTCTTTTTTTTGTTTTTATTCTCTGGATATATTTCATTGAAAAGAATCAGTTGTTACAGTTTAGAAGGTGATATTTCAGGATAAAATTTGAATCTCTACAAAAAAAGCTCCATATAAATTTTCACTAAAAATGCATAGTTTTAAAGTTATAGCCGAAAACCCAAATAGTGAACAAAATAACCCCGTTGACAAAAACCCACCTCTAAATTTCGTTGCACTCCGCGGTTTCACCCTTTTAATAAACCACTTGAACATATCACACAACAGAAGTCACTTAACATTAGTTCCTTATTGTTCTATTAATTATTCTATTGTTATTTCTGTGCAACCTTATTTTCTTATAAATTATGTTCAAGAATGTATAAAAATGTTGTATACGTTCAGTATAGACTTTAACTTATAAAAGATAACAAACAATGCTATTTAAATGACCGTGATGACATGTTATGTTGAAAATGAAACAAATCAACAATATTTGGATTAATTAATCAGAATCTCATTTAAGCATGTTTGTTAATTGAGCCTATCCATATTTTATACGATATTTTGACAGCACCGCCATAAACCATATCCTCTTTTCGTATATTCTTTGGAACAACATTGGAAGCCATTGAAACATACAGAAGGGAAAATGGAAAGGCCTTCGGCGCCGCGAACGTTGAATGTTTGTATACGAAATGAAAATTATATTCACAGAAAGTCCCTTTTCATGTCGGGGAGTTTCCGCGTGTATTCCATTCGCGCTAATTGGCGCACGCCAAACGCTGGAATTCAATCGCCAGATCGAGCGTATGTATGAATGCGAGTTTATGGAAACTATCTGGAAACGACCCGCCGAGACTTATTGTACGAGGAAAGTTTATTATTAATACGCGAGACGGAGCAGGAGATCGAAGTCAATTCCGATGCCCGAGAAATCTAGCCCTATAAGGGCTTTTAGGTTTAAAATCTCTGAAATATTTTAGGGAGAAATTTTTGTTATCGGTTCCTCGGCGCTCTTTCGACGTTCTCCTCTTACTTGGACAAAACTTGAACTCACAAATATCACCAGAAATTCTTGAAATACAGCCAAATACACCTGATTTGTCGGTAAACAATATTTCAACCAAACATCTCATTTTACTTGGTTTCAGATATTTATTGTTAATTAAAAATTCCTTTTCTTTTGTAAAGCGTTGGATCAAGATAATACCTCGTTTGCTTTTATGGATTCCTATTAATTAAGCTTACTAAGGAAAAAATTGTTTGTCTTGGACAATTGGACCCATAATTAATTCGTTAACAATGAGAAAATATGAACGCCGAAATACAGGCACAGGATCGTTTGATACAGCGAAAAACAAAATTAACTTAACCTGCAATTGGTGTGTCCAAATGATTATTTAATAATTCGACAAATTTCACAAAATTTTAAATAGTTCGGTTAATGCAACAATTGGACCCATAATTAATTCCTTAACAATGAGAAAATATTAACGCTGAAATACATACAGGATTGTTTGATACAGCGAAAAACAAAATTAACTTAAACTGTAATTGGTGTGTCCAAATAATTGTTTAATAATTCGACAAATTTCACAAAATTTTAAATAGTTCGGTTAATGCAACAATTGGACCCATAATTAATTCCTTAATAATGAGAAAATATGAACGCTGAAATACAGACACAGGATCGTTTGATACAGCGAAAAACGAAATTAATTAACCTGTAATTGGTGTGTCCAAATAATTATTTAATAATTCGACAAATTTCACAAAATTTTAAATAGTTCGGTTAATGCAACAATTGGACCCATAATTAATTCCTTAACAATGAGAAAATACGAACGCTGAAATACAGACAAAGGATCGTTTGATACAGCGAAAAACGAAATTAACTTAACCTGTAATTAGTGTGTCCAAATAATTATTTAATAATTCGACAAATTTCACAAAATTTTAAATAGTTCGGTTAATGCAACAATTGGACCCATAATTAATTCCTTAATAATGAGAAAATATGAACGCTGAAATACAGACACAGGATCGTTTGATACAGCGAAAAACGAAATTAATTAACCTGTAATTGGTGTGTCCAAATAATTATTTAATAATTCGACAAATTTCACAAAATTTTAAATAGTTCGGTTAATGCAACAATTGGACCCATAATTAATTCCTTAACAATGAGAAAATACGAACGCTGAAATACAGACAAAGGATCGTTTGATACAGCGAAAAACGAAATTAACTTAACCTGTAATTAGTGTGTCCAAATAATTATTTAATAATTCGACAAATTTCACAAAATTTTAAATAGTTCGGTTAATGCAACAATTGGACCCATAATTAATTCCTTAATAATGAGAAAATATGAACGCTGAAATACAGACACAGGATCGTTTGATACAGCGAAAAACGAAATTAATTAACCTGTAATTGGTGTGTCCAAATAATTATTTAATAATTCGACAAATTTCACAAAATTTTAAATAGTTCGGTTAATGCAACAATTGGACCCATAATTAATTCCTTAACAATGAGAAAATACGAACGCTGAAATACAGACAAAGGATCGTTTGATACAGCGAAAAACGAAATTAACTTAACCTGTAATTAGTGTGTCCAAATAATTATTTAATAATTCGACAAATTTCACAAAATTTTAAATAGTTCGGTTAATGCAACAATTGGACCCATAATTAATTCCTTAATAATGAGAAAATATGAACGCTGAAATACAGACACAGGATCGTTTGATACAGCGAAAAACGAAATTAATTAACCTGTAATTGGTGTGTCCAAATAATTATTTAATAATTCGACAAATTTCACAAAATTTTAAATAGTTCGGTTAATGCAACAATTGGACCCATAATTAATTCCTTAACAATGAGAAAATACGAACGCTGAAATACAGACAAAGGATCGTTTGATACAGCGAAAAACGAAATTAACTTAACCTGTAATTAGTGTGTCCAAATAATTATTTAATAATTCGACAAATTTCACAAAATTTTAAATAGTTCGGTTAATGCAACAATTGGACCCATAATTAATTCCTTAATAATGAGAAAATATGAACGCTGAAATACAGACACAGGATCGTTTGATACAGCGAAAAACGAAATTAATTAACCTGTAATTGGTGTGTCCAAATAATTATTTAATAATTCGACAAATTTCACAAAATTTTAAATAGTTCGGTTAATGCAACAATTGGACCCATAATTAATTCCTTAACAATGAGAAAATACGAACGCTGAAATACAGACAAAGGATCGTTTGATACAGCGAAAAACGAAATTAACTTAACCTGTAATTAGTGTGTCCAAATAATTATTTAATAATTCGACAAATTTCACAAAATTTTAAATAGTTCGGTTAATGCAACAATTGGACCCATAATTAATTCCTTAACAATGAGAAAATACGAACGCTGAAATACAGACAAAGGATCGTTTGATACAGCGAAAAACGAAATTAACTTAACCTGTAATTAGTGTGTCCAAATAATTATTTAATAATTCGACAAATTTCACAAAATTTTAAATAGTTCGGTTAATGCAACAATTGGACCCATAATTAATTCCTTAATAATGAGAAAATATGAACGCTGAAATACAGACACAGGATCGTTTGATACAGCGAAAAACGAAATTAATTAACCTGTAATTGGTGTGTCCAAATAATTATTTAATAATTCGACAAATTTCACAAAATTTTAAATAGTTCGGTTAATGCAACAATTGGACCCATAATTAATTCCTTAACAATGAGAAAATACGAACGCTGAAATACAGACAAAGGATCGTTTGATACAGCGAAAAACGAAATTAACTTAACCTGTAATTAGTGTGTCCAAATAATTATTTAATAATTCGACAAATTTCACAAAATTTTAAATAGTTCGGTTAATGCAACAATTGGACCCATAATTAATTCCTTAATAATGAGAAAATATGAACGCTGAAATACAGACACAGGATCGTTTGATACAGCGAAAAACGAAATTAATTAACCTGTAATTGGTGTGTCCAAATAATTATTTAATAATTCGACAAATTTCACAAAATTTTAAATAGTTCGGTTAATGCAACAATTGGACCCATAATTAATTCCTTAACAATGAGAAAATACGAACGCTGAAATACAGACAAAGGATCGTTTGATACAGCGAAAAACGAAATTAACTTAACCTGTAATTAGTGTGTCCAAATAATTATTTAATAATTCGACAAATTTCACAAAATTTTAAATAGTTCGGTTAATGCAACAATTGGACCCATAATTAATTCCTTAACAATGAGAAAATACGAACGCTGAAATACAGACAAAGGATCGTTTGATACAGCGAAAAACGAAATTAACTTAACCTGTAATTAGTGTGTCCAAATAATTATTTAATAATTCGACAAATTTCACAAAATTTTAAATAGTTCGGTTAATGCAACAATTGGACCCATAATTAATTCCTTAATAATGAGAAAATATGAACGCTGAAATACAGACACAGGATCGTTTGATACAGCGAAAAACGAAATTAATTAACCTGTAATTGGTGTGTCCAAATAATTATTTAATAATTCGACAAATTTCACAAAATTTTAAATAGTTCGGTTAATGCAACAATTGGACCCATAATTAATTCCTTAACAATGAGAAAATACGAACGCTGAAATACAGACAAAGGATCGTTTGATACAGCGAAAAACGAAATTAACTTAACCTGTAATTAGTGTGTCCAAATAATTATTTAATAATTCGACAAATTTCACAAAATTTTAAATAGTTCGGTTAATGCAACAATTGGACCCATAATTAATTCCTTAATAATGAGAAAATATGAAAGCTGAAATACAGGCACAGGATCGCTTAATACAGCGAAAAACAAAATTAACTTAAACTGTAATTTGTGTGTCCAAATAATTATTTAATAATTCGACAAATTTCACCAAAATTTTAAACAGTTCGGTTAATGCACTGCCATGCTTGCGTGTAGTTTGGATATTGAGCGGTTTTAATTTAATTGTAGTAAATAATTCAACAAAGCCGCTTTATGCTACATACGACGCAACATAATTTCATATATCAGAGTGTACCTGCTAAAAGGCACCTATTTACTCTACGAAAAATGTGTTATTATATTAAAACGATTCAATTAAACCCTCCAAATGATTAAAATACAATTTACCTGTTTTACGGTGGAACTGGAATCACACAAAGGAGCCTGGTACTGCGATGTAAGCCTGTCTAATCTATAAACAAAAGAAGGTATGATTAATTATGTATACTTTAATAATATGATCTTAAAGATAGTAAAGTTTTTTGGTATTCTCTCGTAGAATATATGGGGTATAGTTGCCACTACAAATTTTGAAAAAACAAAATTATCTTCGAATTGGGACCTTCTAGACAAACGTAAAGAGATGTCCCCATTTTGAGAGCAATTTTAAAATGTCACCTTGTAGCCCCACGCAACGAGGTGTCCCCATTTAGACACACATTTTGAGATGTGACCATCTTGCTCTAAACCAGCGATCTCTTCCCTGTCAGAAACAATCAGCAACAGTTCCGCCAGGATTTCCTGATGTTAACGTATTAAAGAGAACTATTAGAAAAATAAAGATTAACCACGGTTATGCCCCAGCTATACCTGAGGGAAGGTAGCATTTTTTTATCCCAGAAGCTCAGAAACCTACGAAGAATATAGCGCGAAGAAAAGTTCTACAATTATTTGCCCGTCTACACACAATCCCTGTTGCCGTCCCTTACACCCCGGTATCGGTCCAGAGATTCAAATTCGAGGGAAAAACACCGATTTAGATCCACGTTTCGAACCCCTGAAATAGCTCCACCAGGCGGCATCCCGACGTCTCCGATTCTCTCCCACCTTTTTTCCTCGTGTCTCACAAAAAACAAGCAAAACGCGAAACGAAAGCCGTTTAATTGGCTCGAATCGAAATACCGACGGCGGAAAAGAATGTGTTAATTTATTTTCGAATTCCGTCCGTTGTCTTAGAAATGACGACGATGCGCCTGGCAAATTAAACCGGCCGACGGTAAAATTAACTCATGGCGAAGGACTGTTCAGGAATTTTTGTATTTACGTCGCGGTATCTGCTCGGAAAATTCGAGGTTACTTCGTGACGAACATGAAGTCAAATTTGCTTAATAACACTGGAAAGAATTGATTTGGATGCTGACGAAAAATAAAATTTGTATTTATATAAAACAACACTAATCGTATTCTGTAGACAAAATGACATATTTTTGTTGATTGCTACTTCAAGTGAAGTGGATGATTAGTAGAAATAATCATAGAAATGAACAACTAAAGACCGACATATGTTCACTCCCAGACCAAGAGGAAAGGCGAAGGAACCACACAATATGAAAACTTCATACTTCAATACGATGGTGTGTAGAAGGACAAAAGAGCAAACGCAGGTGGGAAATATTGTACTACTTCACGCAAATTCCAAAGATCTCATTGAACGTCCAATACGTTAATCTCAACATATTATGCACCAAAACATAATTAAACCAAAAGACCACACTAAACCGCTTATCACCTAACGAACCTACACGCAAATATTCCCAAGGAAGTACCAGTCGCTGTCTATCCTCACCCCAGGTGAAAGATAAAGGCAGAGTGATGGGAGATTGGTGGCTATTGCTCGCACCTTCTCGTTTTTCTTCCACTTTTCCTCTCTATATCGTCCTCTCGCTATCACTATCGCGTTCTTTATCGCTCTCTCACTTGCACTATCGCCATCTCTTCCTACGTATGCACGGTGTTCAACCAGATTCTTCTCTTAAGAAGTGGAGGCAACATGTAGTGTTACTCGACAGGGAGAGAGGAAGAATGAGAGTTAGAGAAGTAGACAGAGAAGAGAAGTAACAGGTAGTACTATCCTCCTCATCTATATCTGCTCCTCCAGTGTGATATGCTAAGTTTTAGGAAAGGCAAGTGTTAACAAATCCGTATATTCATGGAAACCTATAAAACAATTGTGGCCTCCTCCCTTAAAGAGTAGAGGCAACAATCAGTGTTTGGCTAGTGCTACTCGTCAGGGAGAGAACAAGAAACAGCGTCAGAGAAGTAGAAGGAGAAGAAAAGTTAGAAGTAGTAAGTGTTAACAAATGCGTATATTTATGGAAACCCTCAAAAAAATTATGGTAATTAATCGACTAGTCATCGGCTATCTAACTGATTAGTGTTAATGATAGTATGATATAAAGACACAAGAAATACACAGTACCACAAGGTCGTGTTCCAATGTGGTAGAGAGAGGGGAATATTTTACTCCAAATATGGCGGCCTAAATGGTAATTTTTTATTTCTCCCCAAATATAGGTTTGTAAGTCTGCTGTTGATAGCATTTGTTGATATTTTTTTATGGAGGTTATGTGAGAAGTGACAGATCGTTGCTCAAATTAAAAAAAGGTTCCTCATAATTGTCATGTAAGTTGGTGCAAAACCAATACCAAAAAAGCATACAGATTATTTAGGATACCTGCAGTTCCTGACAGCAAACAGAAAGGTCTGGTTTGTTTCTCGACCACAGCTGCATTATGAAACCAGGATTTGTGGAATATATACAAATATTTTGAGTTTGATATAATAATTAGTAATAGTAGTAATTAATCGATTCTGAGAAGTTATTATAAGCGTTGAAGACATTTGAAACAATTGACAAAATTCAAAATCTCCAATTTGTGTTGTGTCTGGTGCCAGATATCAAGAGAAGATTTTGTTACTAATAAATGTATCAAAAAACCTTCTTCCTATTTGTAATTATTTTCATGGACGACAAACATATTTATACTTTGGGAATATTTTCTTCAGGCATAAGCCTTCCGTGTAAAAGTTTCAGTAATGTTTATGTATATATTTTTGACAAGCTGTTTTTAAAGGAATACTTTTTTGAACACTCCAGCTAAGTACCATATTGTGATTTTCTTCCAGTTTTAGAGCTGAAAAAAGTATTAAGGTAAAAAAATAACGTCGTTTTAGACACAACAATAAATTTATTTCTTGCAAATAGATATTTACGAAATAGCTAGATAATTCTTTACCTGTTTAATATCTGACCATTGTCCGCAACCCGTGCAGGAATTAATGGACTCTGTCTATTATTATTTCAAGCTTGGACGACAATTTCTTATTTGGATGTTAACAAATTACCTAATTTTTAGAAAGTGCTGTTTAAATTTTCAGGAAGATATAAAAAATCCTTAATGCTTTATTTAATAAAATAGCTACTTCTAAAAGTACCCGTCACTAGTATACAATATTTTAATACGACTTAATGACAGGTCGCCTTTTTCTGTGCTCTCAAGCATTTTCAAATGGAGTATAGTCAGGTGATTTGCTTAAATATACAGCCGTTCGTGTGATATTTTGACAAAAATTGATTTTTAAATTTTTTGCTTGTTAGTTTGGAAAAATACAGTCTAAAATAATTGATAAAATACCAAATTACTGCTCATTTAACTTACGCCCCCGTACTTCTTCTTCTTCTTCTTTTTGTTTTGGCCTCAGTCTGCTAGAACTATTGGCCAGGTCAATCTTGTTGGGATACTTGCAGGCCACGTTTGTGGGTCTAAGTTTAAGCTTATACCTGTTTAATTACTTATTTTTTTTTGAGTGTGTACATGTTAGAGACGTCACTACAAAGGAAAATGTAAACTTTTCTCGATCTGGGGGCAGTGGCAGATCATTTCACAGGCACCCAGGACTGCCTCGGAAGGAATATTCCGGGGAGGGGAAAGGATTCGCAACTGGTCTATATCGTGTTTTTATATGTTAATTTGGTTTTTTTTAAGAAAATAATTTATTTTTATGATTGTATTTTTGTTTGGATTTCTTAAAATAGATTGGATGCTTAAAGGTCCGGGATTGTGTTCTTTTTGTAATTGTGTATATAAATTAAAACCGTTTATTTCATTAATCGGGCATTGGAACAACATGTGTGAAATATCTTCTTTCTGTCCACATTCGCAATAAGGGGAATCTTTAATACCGATTTTAAATAGATGTTCACTAGTTAGGCAGTGTCCAGTTCTCATTCTAATTATGGATGTGATATGTCTTCTGCTTAGAAATCCTGTTCTTTTGTACCAGGGGGTTAGGTTGAAGGTGTCTTGGATTTCATGGTACCATTTACCAACTCTTTTAAAACTTTCCATCCATTCTTCTTTAAATTTGTTTATGGTGTTTTCTATTAGTATTGGGGCTAATTCCTTTGGTTCTGTATGGAATTTCATCGGAACGTTGAGGTTTCTTCCTACATTGGCAAGTTGGTCAGCCGTGGTATTTCCTGGTATATTGTTGTGCCCTGGAATCCATGCAAAGTTTATGATATTGTTTTTGTCTTTCAGATCCTTGATCCTTTTTTTAATTTTGAGGGTAAGGTTATCATTTTTGTTGCTGATTTTGGTGTTGTTAAGTTTGTCTAGTGTGCTTGATGAATCTGTAAATATTATGCTTTTTTCTGTGTTTAGGTGTTCTACAAATTCTAGGGCTTTGAGGATGGCTAATCTTTCGGCAGTGAATATGGATGTCTCGTTTGGAATTCTCTCAGCATAATTTACTTTATGTATTGGAATATGAACTCCATATCCTGATTTATTTGTTGTTTTTGATCCATCTGTGTAGATAAATGTATAATCATTCTAATATTTTTCCGTCTCCATAAGAAACTTTTTGTCGTTATATTCGTCGTTTTTTTTCTAGGTTTAGTTTTATGATATTTATGTTTTCTATTTGGTCGTAAAATTCGTATGTGCGCCCCAGTACTTTATGATACCTAGAAACATCGTACATTATTGCCATATCCTATCTATTTTCCCCAAGATTGCTTCAATGTCAGCGTGCTGCTTACTAATGATAAATTTCCCAGATTATGAACAAATTTTGTATGATATAATTTTAGGACGAATGATACATCTCCAGAAGAAGCTTAAGAAATATGTACGCGAGTCTTTCATTTACTCAGTAAAAAATATTCAATTTCCAGTATTTATTAAACATTCTAGGATAAGATTATTTTAATAGGTATCGATAGGGTAAAAATATCAAACTCGAGGTGTTTCGTGTTTGACATTCCTCATTGCAACTTATTCAAAATCCCAATATTTCACAAAGTGATAAATAATATAATTAGTTGTAAGACAGGATAGATGGTCTCAGACAGGGAGAGAGAATAGGAGATTTCGCTAAGTAGGTAGCATTATTCCGTTCATTTAAATTTTAAATTTCGTCATTCTCCTTTTTTTGATTTTATTTCCCTCGAATAAACTGTAGAGGGACGCATGAAAGAATATGACGGAGCTTCAAAGGGGATGCTGGAGCGACGGGAGGCGGGACGGTTTCAATAATATTTTCTTTGAACTCCTAGAAGCGAACGGGAGAGAGAAAGAGGGAGTTAGGGAGAGGAGGGAAATGCAAGAAGAGCCGTTTATCAACGGTTTACCATTATGAATCTCTACGATTGCGAAAGATCGGGACCGCTTCAGCGGTCATGAAGAATTTAGGGTAAATCTCTGCATTCCAGAATATCTGCGCCTCTAGAAATACAATTCCAAATACATCTCTGTACAGGGCAGTTATGGAGTTCTAAACAACTATGATCCTAAATTAACGACACATTTTACTAATAAATGGTAACATTCCTATCGAAAGCAGGTTTAGCTGAATACTCCATTGGGAGCCTCACCTGGTGGCCGGTAGATGGCAAGGCATCAACCCTCATAAAAGCAGTAGTTTCTCAGCCTCTTGTTACAAGCACGACTTCATAGTAGCAGAGCACTGAAAACTATAGGAAGTAATGGAGTGGTCTCCATAATACCGAGCGGAAAAGAAACAAAATTGTAACTGCTTTCCAAACAATTTTAGTAGGTAATAAAAACAGATTAATGGCCCTCAGTCAGGGGAGTCCTTACACGAAAAATCGGTGGTAAAAATCTTTCCGTCGTCGTCCATCAATCGACATGGTGAAGTCAAACTGTACGACACTTTACTGTCTTTACTGAATGTAAAGTATCCTGAGACAATGTAATTAAGATTCGTCCCTAAGAATAGGTGGTGCTTAGAATACGAAAGAACTTGTTTATCTTTATCTCCAACAAACCTGCAGTCCATTTTCTCAGCTTCATGTCTCCTCTAACCTAACGAGTTCCTTGTTTTGACAGGTTACACCTAATTTAGCCTAATTCTGTAAGCGTGTTATAGCGCTGGTCGTGATTGATTCTCAAAAATATTGGTAATGCTATCGACATAGTATAAGGGAAATGAAGAGAAAGTGACTGTCGCAGGAAGTCTCACCAATAAACTTAATCCACTTGTCTGGGATTGAGATTAGACCAGCTTGGAACTGTTGCTGAGACAAATCCAATAGTTTATTCATTCAAAACTTCTTTTTCTTATTAGAAGGAGAAAAACTGAGCTATTCTAAGGCAATTACAACTTTTCTTGTTTATTCTTCGCTTCATATTAATTGTCGACATGTTTTCTTTAATATACAATATACTCCTAATTCTATAAAGACGAACCGAAACAATTAAGTTTTGACGACCAGAATCACTCCATATAAATATAAAATAATGAAACACTCGTTTGCATTAACAAGCGAGCCCAGCTCACTTCCTCCTTTGCACTCCTTTGTAGGATAAAATCTGATTGGCTCTGGCAACTTCCCCTTATTATATAGGTAGGAAACATAATTGGCTCGCAAACGTAAAAAGAACATTCCCGATAATCCTTCCTGAAAGGAACATCGTTTCTCTATTAAAAATAATAACTGAACGAAGAGAGGTAAGTTCGCCGAGGACCTGGGAGAGAAAATACGTTAAGAAGGTTTTAAAGGTATAGAGCGTCGTGAGTTAAAATGGGACATTTACAAATTTTTAAGCATTTATCAGAATTTCGATGTTCAAACGAAAAAAAGAGGTATCGGTATAATAGGTATTACAGTAATTCTTCCAATATTTTCCAACAACGACTGAACCACTAAGTTATCTATGATTATAGGTCCATGAAATATAACGAAACTGCGATTGTATTACCATTAAATTTGTTTCCATTGAAAACACTGCATTTAGGACAGCACCTAAAGGCACTAAAAGCCCCTAAAGCCGAAAGATGATAGCTAAATTCCACTTCTGTATAAGAAGATCGATCAAGAAATCTGACAATTGTGTCAGTATGGGAGATTTTAAACTCGCCAAATAACACAAATTTGGGCAGAAATAATTTGAGGTATAAGAATCGATGATGTTCCTTGTGGAACTAGGTGGGCTAGTATATGGATTGTGTTATTAATTCATCCATAAATTATGAATCTTACTCATATAGGGAGTGCAAGTGATAAAGTTAAGACTATGTGCCTAGTTGATGTAAAAATATATGGAAATAAACCTATAGAGTTATTAAATAAGATAATGGAAAATAAAGAGGCTAAGATTAAGGTTCTTCCTTAAGATTTTTTATTTATGATTAAAATTTTAAATTCTTTGTGAAGAGTTAATAGTAATTTTATTCATAAAATAGAATAGACTGGGGATGACAGCTAGTCCAATAAAGGTTCTTAATCAATTAAGGGACGAATTTAAATTAGTTGATGGGTCAAAAGATGAAAATAGGTTAATTATCATAATCAAGATTGTTTTATTTTTTTTTTACCAGAAAAAGTTTCAATTGGACTTTTCATAAAAAAAATAGTTTATTGATCTAAAGATTATTACGTAGAAAGAAAATAGACAAAATAGAGTTAGTCAATTGATTGGTGCTATTTGAGGAAATAAAATGCCCCACCCTGTATTAGTTCAGATAGTCGTCTCCCGTTTCGTTTACATACTGTTTTAAACGGCATTAAGAACGAAGTGTTTTCATTGAAAACAAGGGTTAAGTTTACCCTTCCGTCTCCCTCTTCCTGGCCGGTCAACGATTTATTTATTCCGCTGATGTAATATATCTGTCGTTATTCCTGTAGACAATAGGTTGAATTTACATTTAAATGAACAGTTTCTTAGTTCCTCACTCTTAAAGGGTGCCCGCGAATAAACAACAACAATAACAGCGACGACTTCGGCTCTTCTCTCTTTTAATTTCTTCCTACTCTCTATAGATGCAAATTAAAACTTCTGTAATTAGAGTGGGTGAGGAGAGTTCCGTTCCTGAGCGTGCTATTCGTCTAACAGAGCCGTTCGTTTTTACTTAGTTTTAAAGGTGAGTTTCGAAATTACTGAAAACTTTATTATCCGATTTCCTTCGTCGAACATTCGGAATATGAACTTTTGCGACTTTTTTACTTTGTAGAGGGACTCGATTGTTGCAATGTACTCGAGGGAGAGTTCAGATTTGATACCACCTTGGTAATTGGACCTTGCGATCCTTTGAAGCTCTTTTAAAATTCATTAGTGTGCGAATTGTGGAGGTAAGTGGGTAAAGCTGATGGGTACAAACTCGTGACAATATGTATGTATATAGAGTAGCCATGAAATCCTGGAGAAATACTAAAGCTGCATTTAAGTACTGCTCTAATTCCTTGTGCTTTGGTTAGATTTTCTCTAAATTTCTGTCTTCCGTAGAGGTCAGTAGATTTCATTCTCACACAGAATAACCTAAGTCACTTGCTTAGATGGGTTTGGAGTTGGTTACAGTTTTCATTAGACATAGTTTAGAAATTTGACCATTTATGGGGATGGCATCTCTTGTTGATCGATCTACAGTGTGGTTGTCTCTTCATGCCTTTGAGAGTGTTCGATGGGTTTTCTCTTGTTTTCAATGTTCCTTACATGCTTAAGTTACATTTCTACAATGGAACATTTTTCAAAGGTACATAGAGTGTGTGAAACTTGGTCCCCTAAAAACATGTCGACATTAAAGCCAACTTCATCCTTTTGCAAGTAGTATCGAATGTTACAGCATGTATGAAAAATGGTGTTGCTCCATGAAAAATGAAACATTTTTCAAAGCTACATAGAGTGTGTGAAACTTGGTCCCCTAAAAACATGTCGACATTAAAGCCAACTTTATCCTTTTGCAAGTAGTATCGAATGTTACAGCATGTATGAAAAATGGTGTTGCTCCAAGAAAAATGAAACATTTTTCAAAGCTACGTAGAGTGTGTGAAACTTGGTCCCCTAAAAACATGTCGACATTAAAGCCAACTTTATCCTTTTGCAAGTAGTATCGAATGTTACAGCATGTATGAAAAATGGTGTTGCTCCATGAAAAATGAAACATTTTTCAAAGCTACGTAGAGTGTGTGAAACTTGGTCCCCTAAAAACATGTCGACATTAAAGTCAACTTTATCCTTTTGCAAGTAGTATCGAATGTTACAGCATGTATGAAAAATGGTGTTGCTCCATGAAAAATGAAACATTTTTCAAAGCTACGTAGAGTGTGAAACTTGGTCCCCTAAAAACATGTCGACATTAAAGCCAACTTCATCCTTTTGCAAGTAGTATCGAATGTTACAGCATGTATGAAAAATGGTGTTGCTCCATGAAAAATGAAACATTTTTCAAAGCTACGTAGAGTGTGTGAAACTTGGTCCCCTAAAAACATGTCGACATTAAAGCCAATTTTATCCTTTTGCAAGTAGTATCGAATGTTACAGCATGTATGAAAAATGGTGTTGCTCCAAGAAAAATGAAACATTTTTCAAAGCTACGTAGAGTGTGTGAAACTTGGTCCCCTAAAAACATGTCGACATTAAAGCCAACTTCATCCTTTTGCAAGTAGTATCGAATGTTACAGCATGTATGAAAAATGGTGTTGCTCCATGAAAAATGAAACATTTTTCAAAGCTACGTAGAGTGTGTGAAACTTGGTCCCCTAAAAACATGTCGACATTAAAGCCAACTTCATCCTTTTGCAAGTAGTATCGAATGTTACAGCATGTATGAAAAATGGTGTTGCTCCATGAAAAATGAAACATTTTTCAAAGCTACGTAGAGTGTGTGAAACTTGGTCCCCTAAAAACATGTCGACATTAAAGCCAATTTTATCCTTTTGCAAGTAGTATCGAATGTTACAGCATGTATGAAAAATGGTGTTGCTCCAAGAAAAATGAAACATTTTTCAAAGCTACGTAGAGTGTGTGAAACTTGGTCCCCTAAAAACATGTCGACATTAAAGCCAATTTTATCCTTTTGCAAGTAGTATCGAATGTTACAGCATGTATGAAAAATGGTGTTGCTCCAAGAAAAATGAAACATTTTTCAAAGCTACGTAGAGTGTGAAACTTGGTCCCCTAAAAACATGTCGACATTAAAGCCAACTTCATCCTTTTGCAAGTAGTATCGAATGTTACAGCATGTATGAAAAATGGTGTTGCTCCATGAAAAATGAAACATTTTTCAAAGCTACGTAGAGTGTGTGAAACTTGGTCCCCTAAAAACATGTCGACATTAAAGCCAATTTTATCCTTTTGCAAGTAGTATCGAATGTTACAGCATGTATGAAAAATGGTGTTGCTCCAAGAAAAATGAAACATTTTTCAAAGCTACGTAGAGTGTGTGAAACTTGGTCCCCTAAAAACATGTCGACATTAAAGCCAACTTCATCCTTTTGCAAGTAGTATCGAATGTTACAGCATGTATGAAAAATGGTGTTGCTCCATGAAAAATGAAACATTTTTCAAAGCTACGTAGAGTGTGTGAAACTTGGTCCCCTAAAAACATGTCGACATTAAAGCCAACTTCATCCTTTTGCAAGTAGTATCGAATGTTACAGCATGTATGAAAAATGGTGTTGCTCCATGAAAAATGAAACATTTTTCAAAGCTACGTAGAGTGTGTGAAACTTGGTCCCCTAAAAACATGTCGACATTAAAGCCAACTTCATCCTTTTGCAAGTAGTATCGAATGTTACAGCATGTATGAAAAATGGTGTTGCTCCAAGAAAAATGAAACATTTTTCAAAGCTACGTAGAGTGTGTGAAACTTGGTCCCCTAAAAACATGTCGACATTAAAGCCAACTTCATCCTTTTGCAAGTAGTATCGAATGTTACAGCATGTATGAAAAATGGTGTTGCTCCATGAAAAATGAAACATTTTTCAAAGCTACGTAGAGTGTGTGAAACTTGGTCCCCTAAAAACATGTCGACATTAAAGCCAACTTCATCCTTTTGCAAGTAGTATCGAATGTTACAGCATGTATGAAAAATGGTGTTGCTCCAAGAAAAATGAAACATTTTTCAAAGCTACGTAGAGTGTGTGAAACTTGGTCCCCTAAAAACATGTCGACATTAAAGCCAACTTCATCCTTTTGCAAGTAGTATCGAATGTTACAGCATGTATGAAAAATGGTGTTGCTCCAAGAAAAATGAAACATTTTTCAAAGCTACGTAGAGTGTGTGAAACTTGGTCCCCTAAAAACATGTCGACATTAAAGCCAACTTCATCCTTTTGCAAGTAGTATCGAATGTTACAGCATGTATGAAAAATGGTGTTGCTCCATGAAAAATGAAACATTTTTCAAAGCTACGTAGAGTGTGTGAAACTTGGTCCCCTAAAAACATGTCGACATTAAAGCCAACTTCATCCTTTTGCAAGTAGTATCGAATGTTACAGCATGTATGAAAAATGGTGTTGCTCCAAGAAAAATGAAACATTTTTCAAAGCTACGTAGAGTGTGTGAAACTTGGTCCCCTAAAAACATGTCGACATTAAAGCCAACTTCATCCTTTTGCAAGTAGTATCGAATGTTACAGCATGTATGAAAAATGGTGTTGCTCCATGAAAAATGAAACATTTTTCAAAGCTACGTAGAGTGTGTGAAACTTGGTCCCCTAAAAACATGTCGACATTAAAGCCAACTTTATCATTTTGCAAGTAGTATCAAATGTTACAGCATGTATGAAAAATGGTGTTGCTCCATGAAAAATGAAACATTTTTCAAAGCTACGTAGAGTGTGTGAAACTTGGTCCCCTAAAAACATGTCGACATTAAAGCCAACTTTATCATCTTGCAAGTAGTATCAAATGTTACAACATGTATGAAAAATGGTGTTGCTCCAGCGAAATCAGTGATTCCACTTTCGAAAGTATATGTATATACTATATACTTTATATACCATACACTATATACTGTACACTACATAGTGAGTGAAATATATAGAGTGAAAGATTATTGTTTCTGTTTATCGTCTTCCATTATAGAAAACAAGCTGATTCGACCTACTGTCCTAGATGTAACTCCTGACCAAACTAATTGCAGATGGACCGATTATTTGCCTTCACCTCCGTAGAACGTGCAACTGAGGGCGAACCAGCGTTGAAACTTTAGTGTACGTAAATTGAGTGCGCTAGTAGCATTATACGTACCTTTTGCATTGGTCAATCGACTAAGCTTTAGCTAAAACCATTAATGTATAGATCTCGTTTCCTCATAAAATGAGCATTTGCGGTTGACAGACTTGACCGCCATACTGTTAGTAGCCATTAGCTTAGGTGTACTCAAGTGAAGGCGTGAGTATTCAATTTACGAGGTACACAAATCATTGTTTAGGGTGTATTGTTGGTTGCATCCATTAAGGGGCACCATTGTGTCGAAATCCCTTTAATTGTTTAACAGATCACGTATTTCAACTCCGTTTCCTAATTTTCTCCGACCAGACCCGAGCTGTACACCTTGGGAAAGAGTCTTGTACCAAAGACAGCCGACATGTGGGTTAAAATTGACCCATCTACTCTTCTAGTTTTACTTGGTGGATTTGTCCTCAATTCCTCAATGTTTCCTTCAACTTTTGGTGTGGTATTGCTTGGGTTACTATTTTGTTTGTCATTTTCCCTTTTCAACTATATTTTCACTTGCATACTGCATTTTCATATCTCTTGCCATTATTCTTTTAGGTCTCATTTTGTAGCCTTGACTGTAGGACATCTTCCTCTCCAAAATATGTGCCCATTCCATGTAATTAATTCGTTAATCAATATTATTTCATTTGGAAAACTGGCATTTGAATGCTATGTACACTGACAGTCCTCAACTTCCCTTGCCCTTCTATGGAAAATGTACAATTTCCAAAAAGCCTCCCTGCCTTTCTTTCATCAAAATCTCGTAGATTCATACAATCGTACTTTTGAAGTGCGCTGTACTTATACGTATTTCGTCGGCTTGCAATGAGGCTCTCTTTTATAGAAGCAGAGGACCGTCCCCGCTAATCCGATCCACCGAAACGAATTATTATTATCCGCGGTTGTGGTAAATGGGGCGGGGTTAAGTGAATTGAAATTAATTCGACAATAATCTCCCAGATGGTTAGCCAGATCCTCTAGTTTCTTTTATTCTTCTTTTCTATTCTCCTCCATGCGAATAAAGGAGATGAAGTCGCTTTTAATACCATTAATGTCTCGGTTTGTGTATTACGACCCAGAGAGGTTGAGTCCCTCTCGCTCTTTCTATCTCTTTTTTTGTCGTTGGGGTATCACTTATTTGATGGTGTTTCCTTGACGGTCTCTTTTTAGCGGATAATCGCCACTATTTGTAACGGAGATACGATTTAGACGAGGTGGATAATGAAATATCCAACAAAAAAACGGGATAAAAGCTCGAGGTTGTATTAGAAATGTATTGTATTGAAATCATTGGAAAATCTGTTGTCCTTATGTTTACAACCGACGACCGCATAGAAAGTATTTCTAATGCCTTCTATACTGATTTCTAAAACGCCTACGTGCGCCTACTTCCTGTTTTAAATTTCGGCTTTTGTTTAATTTAGTATCAGATCAAATTTTCCATAATTCATTTTTTTTTAAATAATATTCATTTCATCACTAAATAAAGCTGCAAGCATAAAATTGCCAACTAAGGAGATTCTCGTTACCAAATTTCAATAATGATAAATATCAATGAGATAAATAGAAAAATACTCAACGAGACCCTAGAGGAGACCTAGTGTATAGTGCTCGCCACGAGAGAAAAGCTGGTATGGCTTATGGGTGGGTTCATAGTCGACTATATGCAGGAACATACAAGAAAAATTAAAAGTGTAGATGGTATAAAATGGTTCATTTAGTGACGTGTGTAGAAAAGCATCGAAGAATGTTAGAAGCGCGCCTCTGAAATTATGTGTAGTAATATCAACCCATTTATGACGAGCCATTTAAACAGTTGGTAAATATTACCCATATAATTCGTCACGACGGGTACGCTTTTTTATCCCATTCAGAGGACTGCTACTTCTTAAGGCGCCTTAAAATGTATTGGTATATAACCCATAAAGTAATTCGTACCGCCCATCAAGACAGAGGAATTTCTGTGTTTGTAAAGACTGAGAAAGAAAGAAAACACCTTCAGAGAGAAAAAAATCCAACTAATATCCAACTGAATAGGGCCAATGCATGGATTATAACGAAAAAAATCACCGAAAATCCCCTCTAAAATGCGTAAAACGCGTGTAACTTTTTTTCTATATATAACGATCACTGCCCGCGTATAGACATTCGAAAGGCGAACTATTAAAGAGTCTTTTCCTAAATTTTGAGACGATTTGAAGCGTACGTCTTGAAGCAATTCGATTTTTGGAAAAAAGCAGTTTTTCGCGTTTTCTGAGCTTCCCTTGCTACATATCGACAAACGTACTACGGGATTGTGTTCTACGGGAAATTTGGCATCTCCTATGTACTTTTGGTCATTTTTCACGTCAAAATACCTTGTTAGTACGCCAAAAACTGATTTCGGGCACTTAGAGGTCAAAAAATGCCTGAAAATTTAAAAATGAGCCCCAGGGCGCTGGGAGTGACCATTTGAGCTGAAAATTTAGGAACAAGCTTTTTCAATGGTACTAATCGATGTACCAATTTTGAGCCAAATCCGAGAGGGTGACGTGGGATCGACTGCTCAGTTGGCATGGAATGCCCCATTGGTATATTGTTTTTTACTATTTTTTGTACTCCTTTTTAATAATTAAGAATTTATATGTATGTCTGCAAAATAGGTCAACACCACTTTTGTCTTGTGACGTTATCCGAATTTTTTCCCGTTTCCATGTATTGCCTTTCAAACTGATCACGCTGTAGGTTATCGTATAATTGGTTTGGTTAATGAGTGAACAAGATTTAAAAAATTGCACCATTATTTATCTCTGCATTAAAATATAAACCAAGGTATGCCCGTGCTTTCAAAGTAACGACGTGCTATTCTCACCCTTTTCACCACAAATAATCCATCCCTAGGCACAAAAACGTATCAAAAACTCCCTAACTTTCCGCTCTGGCCGTTAATTACCTCAAACATGTTCGCTCGACATTTAACAAAAACCCCTTCTCTTCTCTCCATGCCTCTATTTCACCTGGGCCGTTTAACAAACGACTGTTTTATTGAATAAAAAACAACCCCGAGAGGAGTATAGAAGAGGCCAGACCATGGAAACCGTTCGCGGGGCCCCTTCATCTTTATCGTCTTCATCCCCGAAACTCCCTCGGGCGTAATTATGAACCGAATCGATCAGAACTTTTAAGGAGTTGCCTCCTTTCGCACACCGGAGGAAAAATAACATCAAACTTTCTCACTACTCTCATCATTGTTAGCGGAACGACCCCGAGCCCCGAGGGTGACGGTGTATTATTTAAAAAGTTATTGGGAAAAATTCCCGGAATGTTCAGCGCGCAAAACGGACTATAACATTCGCTTAATTTAGAAGTTGAGAGTGCACTTTATTTATGGCGTACTGTTGGGCGACACGGAGAACAAATGCTGCAAGCACATTATCACAGTAATTTAGGATTTACAACAGAAAACCGTACCACGACGGCTGTCTTTAGTTATATCGTCGTACAGTTAATAAATTGTAGTAAACTTTTATGCCACTTAACAGGAGCCAGTTATTGTTATAGAACTTTTTACACAACTCTTCAGTACTTAGAAAGTAATTTTGCACACTGTGAAATTTGAAACAATCTTGTTGTTTGGTTTTAATTTAAAATTTGGTATAATTATTGTATCGAATTATGTAGCCACACTAACTTTAAAAAACGTTTAAAATATACCTTTCATTTTCTAGCACTAAAAAATTTGGAAAGAAACTTGTTGAAAACCAGTTAACACACTAGATCAAACGATCCAAACAGTAAAATCTAGAAATAAGCAAAAAATCAAACTGTTGAAGACTGTGGCAGTAGCTTCGGTCTGACTGACCGAACAAATAACTGGAATAATCATTTTATAGGGCTTTAAAAAAGGTTGAATGAACGAAACTGCAGGGCGACACGTAGACTGGAGTTCACTGGATCATTTCTTATGCTTATGCTTCTTACTTATGCTTCCTGGTGCGAAATTGCTATCTTCTTCCCGAGGGATCTTTTCTGCCCCGAAGATTGTCCACCTGGACCTTGCGAGTGCCCAGCAGTGGCACATGTGATAGGGGGCTTCGTCTTCCTCCCAACAGAACCTGCACAATGAGTCGAGTTTCAGAACTCCGGTTACCGTGTGTATATGCTTCCTGCCTAAACTAAGCAGGTCTTTCGCCTTCCTCTGGCCGGGTCCAGCAATGGAAGTCCTCGACTGTCGAAGGTGGTCTTGTTGACTCCAGTGCTCTCTTTCCAGGCACCTTTTGAAGTACCCCACTGTAGTCGCCTTGGTAAATTCACAGGCCAGCTCGGGCCCAACGAGGAGATTTTCCGCCCCTATCCGGGCCAGTCGATAAGCCCCTTCTTCCCCTTCGATGCCACTATGTCCTGGTACCCACATCAAGCGAACCCTGTTTCGCTCAGCCAGTTCCTCTAATGTTCTCTGACACCCTAAGTTAGGCTAGGATGAAGTTTTGTATGACCCCAGAGCATTTAGTGCCCCTTGACTATCAGGGCATATGTCTACGCTCTGTGTATGGTAGTTCTTTGTAAGGTTCTCTTGTGCACAAGCAAGGATCGTGAAGATCTCTGCTTGGAAAGTTGTGAAGTGAGTCCCCAAGGGTATCGTTTTTGAACCCGCGTCTTTAACCCTGCGTACCCTGCTTGCTCCGTTTGTGACCCATCCGTGAACCAGATCAGTCCATGCTCCCAGATTATATTCTCCGGAGATTCCTAGTACTCCCTTTTGGCGCTTACTATTGAAGAGTTCTTGGTGGAAAGGTGTCAGGTCAAGTATCACCTCCAGAGTCGCTGAAGGGGTTTAAAAAATCTTACAAATGGACTGTAGTAAAGGTTATTTGGTACGCTGTTGCTTAAATAAGCCTTAAATGATTTTTAAAATTAGTTTAAATTAAGTCATTGACTACTTCTAAAAAGTAGATGTACTTCTTTGATTTTGCCGAGCACCATATGTATTAATAACTCCAAAGTGACTCATAGGGTGGTTTTGCAAAATTAAGTTTGTTTATCTCAGGTCCCTTAATTTTGCCAAGATATTATCACATATTAATACAGTTAGAATAATTATTATATTGACTTATGCAATAATAACCTCTTTTACTCAAAAAGTGGGTTACTTAAACAATTTCAGAGTATTTCCTTTAAAAATAAGTCCTTGGTAAAGTTTCAATTACGAAGAAATTTTAAGAAACGGTTGGTAGGGTGATAGGAAAAAAACTATAACATTATCAAAAAGACGGAAAATTATAATCCTACTTATAAATCTCTCATTAAAATTAAATAAAGTTATTTTCTCAAGCTTTTTCCTGAAAAAAATTTCTACTCTCAAAATTTAAATTAACAATTTAAACAAATTTTAAAAGCAATTAAATTAAATTTATTTCTCAAAAAACTAGATATATCAAAAAACGAATAACGTTTCATTACAAACACTTATAGTTAAAAAAACAATTATAAAAAAATATCCATAATTATAAAAGGTTAGGATAATGAATAATCCCAAATATAAAGATAAAACCAAATATTCTAATCTTAATAATATTATAAGAAAATGCTTACGAAATAAAAAAAAAGATAATACACCCGAGATAAATATAAAATTAACTAAATATACATATATTAACATTAAACTTTAATTTTTAACTTTTAATTTTTTCCTTTATAAACAAAATTAAAAAAAATATCAAACTCTATAGGGTCTTCTCGTCTCTTAATGTTATTTAAGCTTTTTTACTTAAAAATAAACTTCTATTCTTATAAAAGAAACAGTCACTTTCTCATCAAACCTTTCATTCTAGCTTCCAATTAAAAACCTAATGATTATGCTACCTTAGTACAGTCAAAATACTGCAGCCATTTAATATATCATTGAGCAGGCATATACCTCGGAAACTAATTTATATAAAATGATAATTTTTAAATTCTTACTAGCATTTTGTACTCAATTCGAATATCCAGTTAGTTTTTAATAAACTTGCTAATTAATCTAGTAATTTTTTTAAATATTGTATACAAATTTTTTATGCAAAATTTGTTTAATGTAAGTATAAATAATTCTTACTTAATTAATTAAAATACATTAAATTACATGTTCAATATTTTCTTAAATGAATTGTTGTTAGAAATGGACCGGTCTCGAATGTGGCAATTACTACTTGAAAAATTTCATTTTTTGCCTTGTCGCAATAAAATCAATATTTTAAGGTGGGTACTTCTGGTACTTTCTTTGCCATGTGCTGCGTTAATTATGTCTTTTAAATATGCAAAATCTCGTACGACTGTAATAGTACTTAACATTTGGCCTTTTGATCTCAAATTGTCATAATTATACACAGTAATTAGACCATTCTCATTGGGTAAAGAAAACCAGTCCTCTGAAGTACATATAAAACAGAGGCATGCTTGGAGCACGCTAAACGTGGTAGTCAAGACCCTTAGAATTACGAATATACCAACGAATATATATTTAGTGACAAGAAGAAAAAGAGGGCGAAGCAAATTAGTTCATGATTTATTTACCAATAAACTTTAAGGCACTCTAAAAAATATCCATCATGAGGATGAGTTAAAGCATCCCTTTTAACTCGTGATGAATTATATGCGTAATATCCACCAACCATTTAAAAGGCTCAATATAAGAGCCATCATTAAATACACTATTTTATTCAAATTATATCGGTACCCTTTTAATTTTAACTTCGCCTTCCTGCATGTAATCGACTATGAACCCTCCCATAGGCCAAACCAGATTTTCTCTTCTCTAGAGACCCACATTTGAATGACACTTTTCGGTATATGTATTATGCCCATCCTATGAAGCAAAAGAAGTTAAAGATCAAACCTTGATTAACAAAAAAAGCAGTGGGATGAATAACTGCTTGCCAATGAGAAATCAAAGAAGAAATTTGCAAAGTGGTGAGAGTCGAGTTTTGTTTCACCATATCCGGAAAAAAGGTGAGGTACTATTCTTCAAAAATGGAGACAATACATGGGAAAATTTTAATAATCATTTTTAATAATCATCAAATGGGCTGCAGGATTGGTGGTATAGGACAGCACAAAGCAAAAAAGAGATTGTGGGGGGCCTACGTTCGTAAATGTACTACGGATGACCAATGAGATCAGACCCAATAGCCCTTCTAATTTTCTCCCTTTTGTCCTTAAATATACTGGACTAATTCCCTCCCTTCTGCCATCTTAATTATGAAATATTGTCACGAACACGAGACTTCGACGACCACAAATAAAAAACAAGGAATTAGGACACGGCCCGAGGCCACGGTCAGTTCGTGTGAAGAACGAAAAATGAAAGCAAGAGTGTTTACAAAAATAGCACACAGTACAATTATAAGCAAAACATAGTCGAACATAAATAGAAGGAAGAAGGTAGTTGAGGGGACCAGTGGGGTCCAGACGTGCGATCTAGGACAAGTGCTGTCCAGGGGGCCGCCCGGAAGAGGGCCGTCCCTGAAGGGACCAGCCGGATGGCCTGTCAAAGAGAGAGAGAGAGAGTAGAAAGAGCCCCGAGCGGAGACTGTGGTCGATCATCGAAGTCTCCAGAACCCAGCCGAACGTCCGAAGGAGAGCCTTCCAATCCCCCTGCCAAGAGGCCCTTCGTTATGGAACCCCGAAAGTCCGAACGACCGGCAGCCTTGTAAGTTACCTTCCTTACCTCTCACGCTCCAGCCTTTTTGGGATTCGCTGTGCCCCCCATCTTTATTATTGTGATTTATTTTCGTTTTTTGTGCTGACCTGACCCCTTTTTTAGATTCCCCGCCGTTTGTGGAGAATAAAGCCTTTTTCTCTCTTTCTGTTTTAACCTGTTTCGTTGATAGCAGCTCTACCCCCGTAGCTACCAACCCCTTACCTCACGCAGCCGCAACACAGGGGAAGACGCCCCGGCTCGTGACAATATGCATGTGCACATTTTCACAAATATTCTTTACTTCAACCAGCAATGTGAGTAAGAGGAATCGTATTCAACCCCACGTCCCAAACCTCGCGATTTTTTCTAGACATCTCCGCCATTCTCGCAACCACACATTTCCTCTCCAATCGACCCACGCGGGTGTTCTTTGTGGTACGACGACGTTTACCAGTGGATGGGAACAAAACATCGCATACGCATCAATCAAAATCTCGATCGAAATAGGCTCATTTACAAAAGAGGTTGAATTCTCCTCTATCCATCCTCTTCCCTGCTGATATTCCGTGACATTGTGCCGTCCCGGACGACGAGATTGTTCGAAAGTTCTCGTTGTTCCTCGCAAATTTGATATCGAATTTAATGTTATATTCATGTACCTAGCCTCACCATAGTGCGTTAATATCCATTGTGGGGGCGGTCCCGCATCATTCGCGAAAAGGTCCCCCCTTAAGTAATTAATGGTTAAGTATAGCCTACGTGTGTGTGTATATAGGTCGGAGGCATGCTGAAGTTTGACGGTGGGATTGAACAGATTTCCGTTGTCGGGAGAGTGAAAAGTTAGGAACTCGCGGAGTAGGATCTAATTATTGCTTATAAGACGAACATGAAACGTTGACGTGTGTATTAGGTCATATAATTATTGTGGTACAAGCATTAAAGCATTTGGGTGTAACGTCAAGTTCACAAATTACCAATTAGTATGTTGAAATTTTTTAGAGGAAAAGTAACAAAATAGGTAATAACATGGGAGGCGTTATGGGAGACCAAAATGGCTATACTTAGAAACCTGATTCAGTTAATAATTGAGAAAACTGTCCGGTGCCATGAAAAAAGTATGGATATTCATTCAATTCTGCGAAACTGAAGATAGCTCATATGGAACGAAACGTAACTTGTGTCCACGAGATTTTTGAAAGAACTATCTTAATCTCAATGAGCTCCGACGCAGAAATAGATAGAAAGAAGTCGAGGAAACAGAACACTTCTGCAGGAATTACACAGAGGAAAGCAAATACTATTGGAACATCCAATTCTCTCCAAAGAAAATATAGCTTTGCTCAAAAACCAGCTTAACGAGGTACACTCATCTAAAGAAGTTTAGGGATTTCAGAGTGAAGTTGGCAGCATTGTAAACATCCAGGTGACAAAACAGGAAGAGGACATGAACCCATCATCTCCTTATGTCGATCAAATTTTACCTCAAAAAGGTGAAAGCTGTAAAAATGTATTCAAACGAAACGAGAGCTAAAAACCAGCACTCGGAGATAGGCGTTGTCTTGAGTTACCTCGCTGATACAAAGGAGCACCAGCAGGAATGCTAGCCCCAAAGTAGGAGACGTTACGTTCTCCAAGAAGATCCTTTATCTCTGCGTCTCTTGGCTACCTAAATACCATACACTCAATTCTCGCTTACTTGAACGCCGTACTCTGTAACACCTGCTATTTCAATGTTTTTATATAATACAACCAAACCCCATTAACCTAACATTGACCCTGTAGATGCAAACCAATTCGTTCTGCGCGAAAACCCTTTGTCTCTACGCCTGTCAGCTCCGCTCCTCAACAGAATACCGTACCCTCTGCACTCTTAACCCTACTATGTTCAATGATTTTCATACTTCAAATGTTTTTATATAATACAAATAAAGCCCAACAAACTAACCTTGACCCTGTACAAAGGCTGATTTGTAATCATTCGACAAGCAGAAATTCAAATTGTAATTTAAAAAAAAATACTGATTTTCCTCACCCGGGTTGATCACAAATGGCATCAAGACCCCTGATATAGTGTTTCCTGACAATTTCGCGTAAATCCAAGTCTTCTCCTCTAGATTCTATCTAGACCAATATATAGAACCAATAAATTAATATTAAATCTGCCTTGCTACACGTTTCAAAACGTAGACGAAACCAGCAGATTTGGAAATGGAACTAAGAGCCCACGCCCCATAAATAAAATGTGTGCCGCATCAGGAAAAACGACCTGTGGTTTATTCTTTCATATAAAACACTATAAACCAGGAAAACCTCAAAAAGGCACGCCGAAGAGATGTGTATAATGCCCAATGGAGTCATGGTGTCAGGATCTCTTGTGAAAACGAGGGTGCTACCAAAAGGCGAAGTGAAGGAGAAAGAAATTCTACTTAAACCTAAATCAATTAGCTAGCCCATGTATAATCTTTCATTTAATGTCCGGGACCACTCGAAACAAAGTTAATGCACTAAAATATTTTTCTGCATTTAATTTAGGCCAGTCCCTTGCAATTTGGGTCAATTACTCACAAAATAATTAAGCACTGATAAAGTGCAGGGGCAATTAGATTTCCAAACTTTCTTGAAAATAGTGAAAGAAGTAAAGAGAGAATAAAATAATGCAGCACAGGCATGCCAACCCTCACCCACTCACAAGCAAACATTAGCAGGAAGACCAAGGCCAATGAACTGCTCATAGTACCCACACCGATAGTGAATAGCACTACCGGATTCTATTTCCTTTTGGGCTCATGTAAAAATATGACCCACACCACTCTATCACTTTCGAATGTAGTGACTGTGCTTGCACCTAACTCCACAACCAAATCAATCCGGATTAGAAACAAAGAAGATGAGAATCCCTTTCCGACGCTAGAGTTTCTACTATCCCTAAAGCTGATTACGTCGCTTGTTTTCCCGTGTTCCACCCGTGCGATTCTATTGTATCATCAGTTTCTGTGTAAATTTTTGATCGCAACCGATGTCACCCACGTACAATACGACCTGCCACTTCTCCTTTATTCTCCCGAGGAGGCGGCTTGGCGTTAAGTTCGTTGCAAAAGACGACTCTGAATATTTTACTTCTCCCATCTCCTCCACAGGTGTATTACATGTGATCCTGGACGCCTCGTGCATAATATATTAGCGGCGGTAATTAACGGAAAAATGAGAAATGGAAGTGGAGGTTGTTAGGAAGTGGTGGATCGTTATTACCGCTATCTTAGTTTAGAAGGTCGAGTTTGAAATTAGTATGTACGTTTACGAGGCAAGAACTTTGTGATATAAGGCCAAAGTAGCGTTTGACAGTCAGACAGACAGGAAGTCACAAAATTATTTAGTGGTGTGAAAATCGGATAGGATATGGCAAATCGGTATATCTTTTTACATGCATGTTCCAGCAGAAAATGCTGAGGCAATGTGAATGCAATGGGTACGAATAGTTGAAATGTTAGTGATAATCTTTGATTTAGTAAAGATCCTTTTTAAGAGAATGTTGGGGAGGTATGTACAAGTGTCAGTTGTAAGGATTTACCATGATATCAGTATCAGAAACAAAGAGAAAACTGCCAACTTGCACATGCCATCGATGTTAGATCATGCCGCCTTGTTTAGATTTTAATGAGGAGATACCATAAACATTGAAGTTAACGCAGAACATCTTGTAAAAGCTAAGAAAAAAATTTTATACCTGAAAGATGGAAGCTGCAATATTCCTTTATATTTTTACCAATACTAATCAATAGAAAGAATATATTTACGACGAAAAGTATTATAAAATTTTTGCATCTATTAATCAAAAGTACGTAACTGATAATACACCGTTACATAACACATATGTACCCACGGAGCCTTCAAATTCTACTACTACTAGTACAAAATCAGGATCGCTCTATACTTTATAACAAAAACCAGAAGAAAAGCAATGGTCGTCTGCAACCTACTCATTTTGGATACTAAGACTATCGAAAATATTACCACAAGACAAGAACGTGCTCTACAAGATACAGAATTCTTACAGATAAATGGTGGCGTTGATAGTATAAATAAAATGAAATATCATTTAATGTATAATATTGAATATAGTGGATAGAATAAATGTGGAGACTACTCTAAATAATCGGGCCCCTGCAGCTTGGCATGGGATCAGAGAGTATCACTAAGAAGCTTTCAAACAATTTTGGTCCTGCATTCGCGAAAAAGTTACCATTGTGCCAATGTGCCAATGCCATTGTTTTTATCTTTCTTTCATGCACTCTAAACATCAGTCTTAAAAACGTATGCAAAAGTATGTGGAAACTTCTTTAAAACCTGCCGATTTTCAGTTAATTGAACTTAAGTTCACTAAGAACAGTTAACTGAAAAATTGAGAAAGCACGCAATGATATCTAGCCCCTTTTAGTGTACAAAAAAAGTATGACACCTAGATCAGAAGTAGAATTGATCATGAAGCTTTCCAACAATGAAAAAATCGATATGATTCAGAAGGCAGTCGCATCTTTTGGAGAACAGATGTAGCGTATAAATTAAAAACAATATGCAAAAATGTAAATAGGAAAAATTTTACCTGGAGAATGTCCTACAGGTACACGAAAACCTGGTATTTTCTTTACATTTATTGCAGGTACTGGTGCACAATGTAGGAGAAATGAATATTGTAACAAAAAATCGCAGCGTTAAATTTTGACGTCATAAATGCAATTACCACAGCCAATATAATAACGTCAAAGCACTTCAAATCAAAGTCAAGACAATAGATTACTGATCTGATCTGAAATTAGAGCGATAAGAAATTAACACATTACAATTAATTTAAACATAATTGCTATGCATCTCATAGAGAGAATTAGGGTGTCAAGGCTATCTCCAAAAGCATTAAAATATGCCTGCGTTTCAAGAACAAGTGCTAAGGCAGACCGACGTGCAGTGAAGAACTATAAGGAAGACTTTGACTTTATGTCAAACCCTGATATCTTTTAGTGCCAATAATATTCGGTCAAACCTTGTCCTATCATCCTTGTTCTAACGTTTCTTCTGACTATTTCTAATTACTTCTAACTACTTCTAACTATTTCTTCTTCTTTTTGGTACCTACTGGTTACTGATGTTGGAGCGCATAGTGGCGATACGGACATTATCCATCGCTGCGCGAAATAAATTCTTCGTTAATGCATCGAACCACACTCGAAGGACTTTTATCCATGAAATTCTTCTTGTTCGCACACTCCTCCTACCTTGTATCTTGCCTGGCCATATGAGTTACAAAAACCAATATATTTCATGGTCTCTCATGATGTGGCTAAGGTATTCAAGTTTACGCTTCTTTACTTGAGTTAGCATTTCTTTCCTTTTACTCAATCTATGAAACACCTCATCGTTGGTTACATGATCCAACCATCAAATTCCTAAAATGCGACGGTAAAGCCAGAATTCCAACGCTTCGAATTTTTGCAGGGTGCTTCAGATAACATCCACGACTCAACACCTAATAAGAGAATGGAAAACACCTAACAACACAACAATCGTCCTTTGGTGGTTAAAGACAGGTCCCTGCTTTTCAACAGTTTTGTCAATTTAAGAAATGCGGCTCGGGCTTTTTCGTTTGTCATTAGTTGGCCATCCATGCGTTTATTTTTGGGATAAATTTGGTCTCTTCTCTATTCAGCTGTAATCCATATTCTTCATTTACTTTTACCACTCTGTCCATCAATATTTGAAGTCCATTTAGGTCACTTAAAATAATATCGGTGTCATCCGCATATCGGTAGTTATTAATGCATTTCCCGTTGCCAATCAAACCGTCGAAGGTACTTTTTCGGGCCCTTTGAAATATGTGCTCTGAATATATGTTGAATAGCAATGGCGAAAGTACACACCCCTGTCGAAATTCTCTTTTCATTAGAATCTTAGCTGATCTTTCGTTTTCTATTATGACTAAAGAGGTCGGATTCCAATAAAGGTTGGCTAAAACTCGAAGACCTTGTTTTTCTAGCTTAGCTGAATCAAGAGCCTCCATCATTCTACTATGCTGGACTTTATCGAACACTTTTTGATAATCAATAAAGAATATCACGGTCTTGATCTCTTTAGAATAAAATCTGAATATTAAAGAGTGCGTCCTTAGTACCCAAGGCATTTCTAAACCCGACCTGGGTAGAACTAATCTGTTCTTCTCTCAATCCTTCTCAATTGTCATATACTCTCTTATGGATTATTTTGTATACTTTACACTTGTCTTTATTGGTAGTATTATAAATATACCTTTAAGCCAAATGTCATGTATGATTCATTAAATATTTCTGTGAGCTATCTGATATCGTCCTCATGCAGTAGTTTTAGAAATTCATTACGAATATTATCTGGACCTAGTGCCCTCCCATTTGTTAACCTTGGTATAGTCCAAGTAACTTCCCTAATTGAAACTGGCAAAAAATTCGATATGGATAAGTGAGAGGAATTTCGGATCTGTTTTGAATATCCAACACCTGGTTTATGTGAGTATTCTTTCCAGATTTTTATTTTTCCCAAGAGATCTAAAATGATGTTCACTTTTCTATCTTGAATTTTTCCACTTACCGTGTAACTATTCAGATCCAATGTCCCTTTGATTCTCTTATGCATGTTGAAGGTATCGTATTTTCTCTCAGGCAACTTATTCTCTATTGTAGAGGTATTCATGCTGACTCTCAAGTACACGGAATGGGGGTGACATTCTTCTTTAGACTCGAGGGTTAAACCATACATCCAATTCGTGAATTTTCTCATAAAGCATTGCTTAGTGCAATGTTATGCCCTTTGGTGCCCCTGTTCATGTTTTGAAAAGAGACTTTTTCTATATGCCCGGAAAACGACCTTGTTAGTTATATTAAGTTGTATTTGCGATATGCGCTAGATAGCACAGAGGAAATTTTTCGTTTCGAGTAGCTCTTGTACGGCTCGTGACGTATAGTGTTTATAATATACGTGTCTGCAACGACAAAATAAATTTCCAGAGTCGAGACTCAATTTTTCAAAGGGCGTCGCATAACATAAACCCGGAAAATATCGTAATCTCACCGGGACCAAAGGATTCTCGTACACGGGAAGCGTAAAGCTCCCGATGCGTGCTTCCTGCGCCCCGGAAAATAACGAGGCTCACGAGGAAAAGGTAAAGAAAGTTATCAGAAGTGACAGCTTAATAGTGTCAAATAATAGAGCGTGAGGTGGCGGTGAGGGAGGGTGGGAGAATTCAAAGGCCATTTTACGATCCATATAAATGTCATAGTGTACGTAGCCGTATGCACGTCATATCGTCCGGGGGAGGGGACGACGTAGGGCGGAATTAAACTGATAAGTGAATTTCAATTAAACGAGCCTCCAAAGCAGGAACGGTCTCGGTCTTTTGTCATTGGATGTGTCGAGTGCGCTGACAAAGCACAATATATACAGTACGCGGTATATACGTACCTATATGTATACCTACACATCCTTCTAGGGTTTATTATCTCCTATTTAATGGGCTTGTTATGTTTATTGTTCGGCACTCGGTTGCTTCTCTTTAAATTCAAACCGTCAGTGGAACACAGAAGCTATCTTTGAAGTCAAACTCCATTATGTCTCAACATAAAAGAGTAAAGGATATATATCTACATCTTCCAGGTTGCCTCTATAGAGCTGAAGCGAAATCATTTTAGATTTAAGGGGCTATGCTAGTTTACCGGCCAAAAAAATTGGTGTTTTTCATGATTTTTTTTAGCAATCTATGTTAGATATTGTGTTAAATCTTTTTGGGTTTAATAAATACACTATTGAAATATACAACAAAAATTTTCATTGATTTTACTATCTATATATATGTATAATGCAGCCATCTATACAGACATACAAAAAAACGGTGCGCAGTGTCCCAGTGTTTTTGTAGAAACGCAACATCTAAAGCACAAAAACGAAAATGATTTTTATTCAGTAGGCTGCTGGCTATCGTCTGCACTAGAATTTTAATTTTTGGAGCAAAAATAACAAAATGGCGACTGTTTGAACAAACGGAATCGAAAAATACCCTTTTTTTAGATTTTTCCTTGTAAAAAAATAGAAGAAATTTAAATTTTGACATGATTCTAGTTCCAACCATACCTACATATGTAACAAACTTGTGCCCAAAATTTCAGACGGATCGACCTAGTAGTTTTCGAGGAATCCCTAGGACAGCATCAAAAAACATGATTTTGAGAAAAACGCGTTTAAAGTTATTTTATCAATTACAATATAAATATAATTAAAATATAATATAAATTTCACATTCAAAATCATAGACTAATATATCTGTATTTATATATTATAACATCTGCTGCGTGTATATACTAAGTAAGTCTAGAGTCGAAAACAGAGGCATTTGAGCGTATTATACGCGTTATACGCACGTACACGCGCACTCGGTGACGCGCGCGCATAAGGAGGAAAAAGTATACTTAGAAGGCCCGGATAATTCTACAATTTTAACACGACATTTTCAAAGGTATTTACTTTCAAAAAATGAAAAGAAAAAAATATCGATTTTTTGAAGTGCATAAACTAGCATACATAGCACTTAAGTGCAAAACTAAAATGTACCAAATTCAATATAAGCGGACTACCTTAACGTTTGTTCCAGATAATTTACTGTTCCAAAAAATATCGATAAAATAAAATCTAATACAAAGATATCTAAGAAACACAATATCTTAGCTCCTGAGACTTTTATTCCAAGAAATTAACAGCTAAAGTTCTATGGAATCGTGTTAGGATAAAATTTGTTCGTACTAAAGAAAACTCGTAGCGGGATATAATCCCCCAAAGACTTTTTGAGATTTGGTATCAAATCGAATCAATATCAAATAAAATACGTAGGAAAGTATAACGGGGATTATTGGTGGACTTGAGACTAGACAAGAAATGAACAGACATAACGAACTTCTTGAACTCTTGATGCCTTGGTTATTTTTGGCCTTAAAATATCTCGAAATAAATAAATGTGTTTGAAGACATTTCTAACTAATTTCTAACTTATTGTTCCTGAGTTACTTCGTTTTCTTGAAGTATGTGGGAATAATACCAGAATTGCTATCGAGTGCTGAGCCAAAAGCATGGTTAATGTAATAAGTAGTCTGTACTTGCTCCAGTAGAGGCCGTATTACTAATAAGCTGGTATATAGTCCAGTCGGCAGGCAACGAATTTTAACCGTTGGTGGTAATTTCCTGATAAACAAGAATCTATTGTAAATAATGAGTATCATGGCAGATTTTCTTGCTAACAAAATAGTTTGAACGGAAATAATTTATCAATAGAATCCAAAATGTTTGTCGCTGCATCAGATTTGTTTCAATAACCCTACGCAATTATTGAAATGTTTTCAGTATTGCTGACGAGTAGTAGGAAATTATGCCCACCCATCAACATTTCACATAGCGAAATTATAGTAAAACGCAAAATAATGAAATGTCAATATTAGTTGACCAAATTTCGTTTTGTTAATCAAATTTTGTTTTGAGCATATAGACAAATTTTGCCGAAAGTGACTATTGCGAACTGTTAGCCAATTTTACGAGCAATTATTTAAGCATCTATGCGTGTAATTTGCACAGAAAATTTTGATGATGGAGTATAATGAAGGCACGTGGGTATTTAAATTTAATTTTGCGGTACAGTAAGCCTTTAACTTTTTAAATAATTCTAGACCATGAATCGTTCAAAAATGTATTTCTTTGTATCTATTAATAAAATGTACCTGGTGTCGATTTTAAAATTTTCAATGGGGTTTAAATTTAGATCCAACGACAATTATAAAAATTAGCGAGATACGTCGACTGTTATTTCAAAAGGGAACAATTTTCCCCATATTTTTAACCCCGTCGCTTCAACCCTTAAGCCAGGATGAGTTCCATCCCCATAATTTTAATAGGGAACAGGAGTCAGGTGATACCTCATGTTAAAGCTTATCAAATTCTGAATTCGACAGTATTTTGGTTTAGTAATTGTCGGGAAAATATACAGAAGGTGTTATTTTGAACGGCATGGATATCCTCTCAATTATTTCGCATCCAAGATTGATGGTAATTATTGGTATTATTTTTATTTTTATAGCAACAACAGCGGCATAATTTATATACAAAAATAGCCCTCGTCTCCTGGGATTAAGATCAATATTGACTTCAACATCCATGCATAAAATACGAAGCGCTAAGGGGGACGATTATGGTTTCCGGGGGAGGAATGCTCACACGCGATAAAAACTGTTTTATTAAATTTTTGATGTATGGAGCAAACGGAAGAGGAGAGGGAAAGAGAGACAAAAGAAGATCCGAGTGGATATTAAAAGTGCGTTCCATCGATCTTCCCGAAAGTTCACGATCTCCCGCCGTTAAAAATGTTAATCCGATGGAAATTAAAGCAGAACTCCTCGGAAATATCTTTCGAGTCTCTATTATCCTTTGAACTCCTCTCAGGCGGAGTTAAAGTGCGAATTTCCAACGAATAATCGCGCCTCGGGAAATTAAGAGGAATTATTTCAATCCTCGCTTAAATATTTTCATTTTTGAACTATCAAAGAGTCACTGTAAATATGAAATGTTTAAACGTCTTCGCTTAGAACTGTAGTATATATAAAAAGTGCTGCCAACATCAAATCTCGCTTTACAATCAGAAATATTATTATTTCGAATTCTAGAACATAAAAAAGGGTAAATGGAATTTTTTTTAGGTATGCTCAAACGGACTTGGAAAATTGGACAGAAGCTTTTGAAGCTTAATTAGTTTTCAGATCACTTAGAGAAATTTATGTGATAAATCACATAATGTGTTATGGGAATTAAGTGCACTCAACTCTGTCTTTATACTACTTGAAGTAATTTTTCATGCCATTTTGTTTACAAATATAAAATAAGATTTTTCCCTAATTTCTACTAACGTTCTCAAAACTATGTGCTGGTAGATTATTATTGAGTCGAACTGAACAAAGGTTTGATTATTTATAATGCAACGTCTGTTTAATGTATTAGACATCTCTCTGGCGGAATTATGAATAAAAAATTTTAGGGACCGTAAATTTGTCAAAAAATCCGAGAGAGAATATAACATTTGTTAAACACAAAAGCAAATTTTATGTTAAAATAACCACAATTTTAGTTTTCTATAAAATGAAAGCGAAAATATTGTCACGGCTTCGTGAGATACAGGGGTGGTGGCCACAGGGGGTAGAGCTTGCTGTAAATAAAACAAATGATCGAAAAGCAAAAAGAAGAAAACGTTTTATTCTCTCTTGGAAGTGGAGAACCTACAAGTCTGGGTACTAAAAATGAGACAAATAAAAAAAGAGAAAAAGGGATTCGGGTACAGCGAATTCTAAGGGCTGGAGCGTGAGGGGAGATGGTGGCGACTTACATAATAAGGGGCTGTTTCCTGGACCTTCGGATTTATACGGTGCGAGGCGGGTCAGAGAGCATCTTCGGGGCTGTAGGTTTTTCTCCGTCTCTTCCCGCCTTTCCTTTTTCTATTTATATTCGTATTGTATTGGGTTCTCCACGCTTGTCGGTATAAAGTGTGACGTATATCAAAACACATCGCACCTTGATAGTCAGAGTCAGTCAGATAGTCAGTTTTTTAATTGTTTAAAATTGGAAATATTGCAGTGCTCAATCCCTACTTCATTCTGAACTATATTTCTTCACGCTAAACTTAAGCATAGTTCAATTCTATCCTATTTCCAAATTGTGCACTATTCGTGCATTCGTCAAATTATTCCTGGACATACATACAGAAATAGTTAAGGTGCAACTGACAATCCCGCAAGAAAGATCCCGTTTCTGCTTATTTGCTCCGTTAGGGCGGTATGTGGTATAGACCAAGTTAAAGTACACGATAGCGTGAACTTGGGTACAACAAAACTAATTAAAAAGTTGATCAGCAACCTTGCTTCTTTTTATGTTTACCTATCAGTGCCTCAGCCTGTGATATAATATTACTCTCTGTATTACAGCATTAAACCGTAGCTACAGTGGCTACATTCACTGGACGTAGCAGGTAGTAGTTCTCTGCCTTATGAGAACTAGTTAACGAATAAATATCCTTCATAGTTCGGTTGTGATTAGTATACCCGGAGTGTTGTGTATATGTATTGTAAAGTCTTGTCGACGCTATGGATTTGTGGACATTTGTGAAACAAATCGCAAAGTAATCCGTCATTACTGGACCTCAGTCTACCTCATTCCTATTTATTCCCTTCGCTCTAGCTACTGATTAGGCTGATTAGGCTTCGGATTTTCTCATGCATAATTCTTGACTAACATTCAAAAATCCCACAAACCATCTGTCACCTGCTCTTCAGTGATCTTTTAAAAATCGGTTGTCGATGTTTAGTTTTTCTCTAATTGTATCACTTCACTATTCACTGCAGCAACATCGGGAGGCCTTATGGTTTCCAGCGACCTGATATGGGCAACGGATCTTTTCTCGTGCACAGACCTTAATTGCGATCCTCGACCCAGTTTCACAATTGAACATCCACTTTTCAGACGTTCTGGAAAAAATTCCATATTCACGGCTAGATTCGTTTACTTGCATCTCGCGTAAATTATATTTACTCATGGCCTCTGCTAACGTACCTTGCCTGATACATAAATATTACACATTTTGCTCCGAATAAATTCAAAGGGTTTAGTAAGGAATATTACCGTTAGTTCTGCGAGTGATGTTTCACGATCCCCTTTGTAAAATGCTCCACATAGATAAAACTCAAAACTAAGCAGATGTAGAAACGTGGAGAATTGTAGCTTGAGGAACCTGACACACAACATATATTGCTTTACAATTGGCAATAGCGTGCTACGTTCACGAGAAATCGTATTTGAGAGTTATCAATAAATTACCGGCTGAAAACTCCTTTGTAGATAAGGAAACTTTGGCAGTTCGCCTCCCATCCAAATAATAAATAGTAGATTATAATATGGCTGGAATGATAGCGTTAAGAGAAGAAAATACGTACATTAAAGAACACAATACAGGCAAAAATGGAATACAATGCAGGGAGAGAATATAGGGGGTTGAATAAAAACAAGAGCATTTGCAAGTAAGAATTAAAGGAATACTAGAGGAAATAGGAACAAATGTATACCTCGATATTGTAGCAAAATAAATTAGAAGGATTGGGAAATTTCAATCCGACATCAAAGGACCTCTGCCCATCAAAATAATGCAGTGGAAAACTATGCACTGATTAACTGTGGCAATAGAGTATGGTTGGAAAGCTTTTGCTACGATAAGCTTGTCTTTAGTAACAGGCATTTTTAGGAGGCACATAGTAAAACAAATGCCACAACTTTGGAAGCAGAGAAGAAAATGAGGAGTAGGAAAAAACAGAAAGGAATAATGGCCAAAAAACCTCTTGAATTAGAACAAACGAAGAAAATGATCAGCACAATAGTAGAAAAAGTAGAACAAGCAAACAAGGGGAAATGACAAATCAGTGGACTTGTAGAGCAAAGGACGCGTTGAAATCAACTAAAAATTATCCGGAGAAAACAGCACCAGAAAATAAACAAAACCCATCTACACAGTGGAAACATTTAGGAAACAAGGAGTAGGGATGGCACGGAGTTGCCTTAATTATATTGAGCAAACCAAAATATTGAATATTAGTAGGTGAATTTAGTAAGCGTCTTCGATGAATTTCTACGATGGTATGATAATGAAGAACCACAGCAATTAGAAGACGACTCATCTCTTCTGCCACTTAATACGACTTTCCCGTGCGCTAAAAGTGGTTTCATTTTAAATGTCGGCCTTCGTACTTGTAAAAATTTTGAACCTACCATTAAAATCTTCATCAACCAAGTAACCCATATGTCATTCACATTTCCCGAATGGAAGGAACTTGTTAATAAATTCCAATGGATCTTAGACGGATACTTTAGAAGTACAGAGAGTTCACATCTTCGTTCCATAAGCTGCGGTAACATCGTCATCATGGATACATCCTCCTCTCCGAAAACTGAGACCTTGGGGGTTCCAACCACATCACCAAAGATGATTACAATAACTAAAGGATTAACTATATTTTTAACTGAAAATAAAGCTGTTAGTTAAAGTGAGTGCGTTGTTAAAAAAGTTGGATCAAAAATCGATTTTCCAGCATATAAGAACTTTTTAAGGATAACGTCCGAGCTGTTGCATAGCACCAAGAGTGTTTTGTTGAAGAGTGTTTGTTGCTGTGCTGTACTAAAATTAATAAAGTAACTAGAATTATGGAGAGGAATCTTCTAATATTTCCTAGTGGAGTTACAGTGAGATGTCTGACAAATACTGTTAGACGAACTGCAACAGTTCCTGGTCGAATTATATTCCTAATAGTTTTAATACTTACTATGGAAGGTATAAGTACTGAAAGAGCTCCTGGTGACCTAAATAAGCCAATATGTGAGTAGTATTTTTATAGGTTTACGCCTCAGGCGAGAATAAAGCCTTTTCTTCTTTTGCTTCTATCATTTATTTTATTTACAGCAAGCTCTACAACCCCCTCATGTAGCCGTGACAATAGTGTTTGTGGACCAGTCGTGACCGGTTCAGCCTGAAACCGTCTGTTCATAGATTTTGTTAAAATTTTCAATTCATACTACTAACAGATCATTTGAAGTACATATTTTTTTTTATTTATTTATTTTAACCAGTACATAAATACTACATTAGATGTAGTATATCCTACAGAGGCAAAACTAAGTTTGCCTGTACATAGGGCCGGTTATGAAAAAAAAAATCTTAAGACTAAGACTTACATGCTAATATTAAAACTAAATAATGACAATACTTATTGTTATGATTTCATATAACATTGTTACCGCTTGGTGAATTATATATTACATTCTTAATTCTCTAGGTTATCTTTAACCCAGTTTTTTAATTTCTTTTTCACTACTTTTTTATTATACAGTATCACTTTAAGCTCGTTCGGTAGATTATTGAAAAGTTTAATAGCCACAACGTAGCTATTCTTTTTGCTAATAGTTTTTGTTATTTTAGGTATAGGAATGCTTTTATTTCGTGTGTTAGATGAGCTTGATTGGTATATTGCACTTAATTTAGTATAGTGATAAAATAAAGCCTCTGTGAAAAATGATTGCTCTAGGTTCAGTGGATAATTTTTAGTTAAAAAAAGTGTTTTTACTGATTATTTTAATTAGCCTAGTTTGTAATTTCTGTAGTAGGTTTCTGCAATTTTTATATGCACCTCCCCATGCTAGTATACCATAGGTCGCTATGCTATGAAATAGTGCATAATATAAGGTAATTAAGACATTGGTATCCATAAAATTTGAGAATTTAGTAAATACATAGGTTAAATATTTGGTTTTGTTTATAATATACTCAATATGACTATCCCATTTCATGTTGTAATCAAAAAGTAGTCCTAGGTATTTACAGCTTTCTACCCTTTTTATTTCAACGTCGTCTATTTTTAAACAGATATTATCAGGTACGCTATCAGAGTAATTTCCGAAAGTTACATAAACTGTTTTACTTATATTTAAAGACAGTTTGTTATGTGCAAGCCACGCTGTTACATGTTTTAGATATTGATTCATTTTAAGTTCAGCAACATTCCAAGTATTTTCAGCTGAGATAATAGCTGTATCATCAGCATAAGCTATTAAGGTATCCTGGTTGAGGCTGTCAAGCAAATCATTAATATATAAGAGGAAAAGTAGGGGGCCTAGTATTGTGCCCTGAGGTACACCAGTCATTATATTTTTGGATTTGCTTTTAATATTGTTTATTCTCACCGATTGTTTCCTATTTGCTAGATAGCTTTTTAGCAAGTCTAGCGCACTCCCATAACAATATAATTTATGAAGTAGTATTCTATGATCTACGGTATCGAAGGCCTTGGCTAAGTCTAGAAAAGTAACTATTAGTGGTTTGCTTTTGTCCAAGTTGTTGTATATTATATTAGTTAAGTAATTTAAGGCATCCTTTGTACTTTTGTTTTTTATGAAACCAAATTGATTGTCTGATAAAATATTGTGTTTTGATATAAAATTATATACACGGTTATGTATAATTTTTTCAAAGATTTTGGCAATATTAGAAATTAATGAAATTGGTCTGTAATTATTAGCAGCATGCTTGGACCCATTTTTATGAATTGGTATAACTTCAGCAGATTTTAGTACATCCGGCCAGATAGATTTTTCTATGCAAGAATTAAAGATTATAGTTAACGGTTCTATTATATAGTTGGATAAAATTTTTAGCGTTTTCATGCTGATTCCATCTACACCTCCCGCTTTTTCTTTCATTTTCGCAATTATATTGAAGATTTCCATGCTGTTAGTTTGTCGTATAAAAATCGACTTTTCGTTGAAAGTTATCTTTGGTATAAAGGTACCTACTGGTACTTTGATTTTATTACTTAATTTAGGTCCTATTTCACAAAAAAAATCATTCATTTTATTGGCTATTTGTTCTATATTATCTACCTTATTATTATAATTTATTTAATTCAGACTTTAAATGTCCAGTCTGCAGTTCGTGCAAAGGTAATACCTCTGACTTATGTTTTCCCACCTTCGAATACATACGAAATAGGCAGATATTTGAAAATTTTTCCACAATTTGGACCATCCAGCCGCCGATTCATTAACCCACTTGATTGTCCAACATTTATTTAATACCTTGCGTGAGTATTGCGTTACTATAAAATCTCCCTACAATTTTTAAAGAGATTACTCTAAAGAGATGCACTAGACCTATTGTGATTTAGCGTCTGTACTTCATATCGATTCGTGCCCCTTAAATCGTTCGAAAGAGTATTTTACAAGACGAGCTCCTGGTTCCGTTCCATTTTTCCTCCTTTTTTCGGTCACCCTCAAAAGGAGCAAACGCGCTTAAAACCTCTTGTTTGGTGCGTACTTCAGTCCCAGAACGAAAACGGCCTCCGGTTATTTCGATGTAGAAAGAAGAGAGTAATTTCTAATATGTAAAATGCCGACGGCAATGCAGAGTATTTCTCCTTCTCTCTTCCTCCCGTTCTCCCTTTTTCTGTTCTCGTCGAGCTGTCTCTCTCCCTTTCACGGGTGAAAAATTCACTCGCCGAGTGGGTTTTCTGGAATTGGAACGTTTACGTTGCCCGATCAAATTTAATCAGCAGGTGCGTATCGATGAATATTCGAGGATCACTCGATGAGGCGCCTTGATGAAATTTCGTTGGATCCGTAGGCTAAACCGATCGGTTATTGTGGACCATTACGGGAAAAGGGCGCGCGTGATGGGATACGTGAAATGTCCTAACTGTTAACAATAAACTCGTGGGTATACTCCTTACAAACTCAACCTAGTTTTAGATAACAATATTCGATTTATAGGTTCATTAGAAAGATAAGTTGATCTGTATAATTCTAAGAATATCTAATAAGACGTCTAAATATAAAGCAGTGTCTTTTTGTATGTCAAAAATTTTTATGGCCCTTTCGTATTAGTAAGAAATTTTATATCTGCTTCTTCCATATAAATCAATTAATGAAAACTTTATTTTGATTAACTTATATAAGACATCTACAGATAATTTAAATAGTATCAAAATACACTTTATTTTGTCAATAATTTTATATTATTTATATACAAAAAGTTTCATTTACGTTAAAATAAAGGAGTTTATTTTTTTTATATATTTATATGGAATTATTTATTATGCCTTCATATAAAAATTATATTAGTATATATATATATATATATATATATATATATATATATATATATATATATATATATATAGATAATTATAGTTTTAGTATTTATTGTTATAACTATACATTGATAGTATATATATATTATAATTTTATTATTATATAATATATAAAAATTATATTAATCCTTTCTCTATTGTTGTTTACTAATATATATATATATATATATATATATATATATATATATATATATATATATATATATAATCGATTATATATATAATTCATATCTTTAATTATATACTCCTGCTGGTCTTTATTACATTCTAACTCTTTAAAATATGCTTCACCTTGATAAGTAGAGACTAAATATATAATAAATTTATTCGATTATACATATATAATCACATACCTTTTTAACTATATATATAATACGTTAATATAGCCTATAAGGCTATATGTATAATAAGTGTATTAATCTTTTAGTATATAAATAAACATTTTACATGAATTTTTTTTCAAAATCACTCAATTGGAGCTTTTTGGACAACCCCTCCCGCGGGGGGGGGGGTTGAACCTGCATTTTTTGAAACAACTTTTACACGGTTTTTTCGCCTAAATTTCCCATATAGCACTCAATTTCAGCAACTTGGTCTCCATATAAATTTCTTTGTAGTATGTCTGGTTTTTTTGTTTTGTTAGCAAAGTTAAAAACTTTATTGTAAAATTATGGAGTGCCTGACTAAAGGGTAATTTTGATAGAATTAAGCAAGTGTCCATTACGCCTCCATAAATGTTATGCCCAATAGAATTAAACTATTGCCTAGGAAATCAAAATTCCTTGTACGTCTTATACTAAAGCATAAAAAGGTAAGCTAATTGCTTCGATTGGGTAGAAAACGACCCAGAAACTCAGAACTCATATTTCTGAGGGGATGAGAAATAAAGGAAAATTTATTTGTGTCGGTTATTTTCGTAGTTGAAAATATCAAATTATGGACAGTTAAAGCTTTAACCATGCTGTGCTCAGAAAGAAATTGAATACTTTCTGGCCTCAATCCTGCTAAGAGAAGGTAAATTTTATTTACTAATTTACTAATATAAAGTTTTTTAATTTTCACGTCGCAAGATTTACCTGTACCTACAACCAGCATGTGAATATTTACTCATTTTGGAAAATCGTGTTTATTGCATTATTGTGTTATTGTGGTACTACCCAAATAAATATCAAACTCAATTTATTGATTATTGTATGTTACATATAACACGTATAACCTGATATGAATATAATTAATGTGTCTGTTTCTAAACTTATATTTAAACCTGTATTTCGGAAAAAAAGTCCAATTTCTCCGGGAAAAGGAAGAATTCATAATTTAAATTAAGTAAATATTTTATATTTCAGGATTTCAGAATCAGAGGAAAGTATAATTTCTCCGGGAAGAGAATGGATTCATAATTTGAATTATATAAGAATGGTGTGTTTTATATTTCGGAATTTTTGTATTTATATTATTATATTATATTTATATTATAGTTATTATAATTATTATATTATTATTATTATATTATACTATATATATTATATTTATATTATATTATATTATTTGTAAAAGATAAAAAGTTTTATGCATTGAAATATATTCTTATTATATTATAATATATTAATATATTATTATTATATTATATTATATATATTAATATATTATTATTATATTATATTATATTTATTATATTTATATTATATTATATTATTTGTAAAAGATAAAAAGTTTTATGCATTAAAATAACCTATTAGGGTCTTCACGAAGCTGAATTAACGAACTGCCCCTCGCCTTATTTAAGAAAATTTTACTTCGATGATTTTATTGACCCGCATCTAGTGCGATGTGATTTAATATATTTCACTTTTATACAAAAATATATATGGAAAATATTCACACCGAAAAAAATTAACTTAGTAATTTTTTAAATTATCACTTTAAATTTTAGCTAAATAATAACTTTTGTTCCTTTTCTCCAAAATTAGTGAACCAAATTTAAAAATACCAAAAACCGTCGAATTCGGAATGTGATAAACTTTAAAATGAGGTATCACTAGACCCCTCTTCCATATTTAAATTTTAGGGGTAGGGGTTTGGATTATTTTATTTGTGGGAAAGAACTTCCTCATTGGTTAATAAATGCGTTCAGAGAGGAAACTAAAATTTTAATCACAGGGCATTTGCTGAAATGTTAATTCGTTTATTGTTTATTATTGATTGCGTAAATATTAAGCGCGCACAGTAATTTCATAAAAAATCATAGAAATTATCGACAAATTTCAAGCAATGAGATTTTTTGTTTATAAATGCCAATTATCCCTCCCACTATTAAAATTTTACTAGTAATTTGAGACTTTAAGAATTAAATATTTAATGGCGATATTAGTTAATTGCAAGTTAAAAGTGATTATTTAGTTCATCAATACAGATTCATCTTATTGAGAAGATTATCAAAAATATTATCTTTTCTATAAATAGTTTCTTTAATTAATTGAAGGAGTTTGTTTATTATATTTATAATAAAATAACGTTTTGAAATTCTTATTCTTGTGTATAAAATTAGTGAAAAATGACTTACAACCCTTACTTAAAAGAATTATTAAAATTACTTAAAAATTCTAATATAGAGGGTTGTTTTACTTTGGAACATTTCTGTTCTGCATTTAGTTGTTAGAACTCCAACTTTTGTGTTAGTTTTCAAAACTTCTTCGAACAAGATACGATATGGTGATTGTTTAAAATTTATTAACTAATCTCTGTGTTTGTTGTGACTTAAATAATAATAATAATCGTCTAAGCTCATAAAGGTCAGTGAAATATTAATAAAAATGGCAGTCAGTTAAAATGATAATACTTATATATTCGGGCTTGTCTCTTACATATGTCTCATCATCTGATTTATGTACGGTATGTACTTTACTGAACTTATCATATATTTAACGAGGAACAATGCGCTTATCTTTCATCGACGCACCTCAAGTCCGGGTTCATAACTTTACGAAACTATATTAAGACCAGCAGTACCTTTTTATTTTGGCGAAGCATGTGCCTCATGTGATCAAAAAACCTTGTAATGAGCAATCGCAGCGGGAAAAAGATGTCCCTTTAGTTCCAAAATACAAAAATGGACTGAAAAGAAATGGAAAGCATACCTGAGTGGAGCCTCTTGCAACAGCGCTAGAACAGAGCCACTAGAACACCAGAGAAATCTTTCGAAACTACCGGAAAATCCGGTGAAACTTTCTTTCGTCCGGAAACTCGGAAAATCGCGTCGCCTTACGGAAGGTGTTAGGAAAATAAAGACAGTACAAAGCGTGTGAAACGGAAATTGCGAGTACCGGGACCGATCGGACCGAAAGGGAGGTCAGGTGTTATCGAAAGAGAGAAACGAGAGCGTGTGGGTGCGTGAATCTCGTGAGTGTCTATGATACACCGCACGTAAGCAATGCCCAAAGTGGACTGGCCTGAGAGGAGAGCGCGTCCCGACGCCCCCCGGGGGTAAACGGGAGAGAGAGGGAGAGGAGGAGACGTCGAGGGGATGCTGCGACGGCGTCGGGGGCGGGGTTCCGAGAGACCGAGTGAACTACATACTCGCTTTTTTACCTTTAGCGATAAGGATACCTGAGTGGTTTTCATTATGGAGGGTGAGACAGTGAGGACGGGGGCGAACTGGGGCGATTGTTCCTCTCTCGTAGTCATGTTTCTCCTCCTCTTCTACTAGGAATCGGTGGCAGTCTTTTATCTCGAAATTTGAGCGATTTGACAGACAATATGGGGACTAAGGTTACTCAAAATTTAGCTATAACCAATAGAGACCCAGTTGCTCAACGCTTCAGTGATTCAGATAAACACAAGGCGGAACTTTAGAATTTCTTCCCAATCATTCGTGGGAGATTCCACGTCAGCTGATCAGCAAGTGAATGGGGTGGTTTTCAAACCGCCCCCGGAAGTATTGGGTTATTTTTGGGATGCCAAAATATATCGGATCCCAAATTTTCAGCCGCCCATTTTGCGCCAGTCATTATTATGGCCAATTTTTTATTTTTTGCATTTTTCCGCGGTCGATGAGAAATTTTCGTTTTTAGCCTACCAAAGCAAGGATTGGAGATAAAAAAAATTTTGAAAATAGTAAATCGATGTCAAATTTCCCGAGGAATCCATTCCCACCGTCAGAATTGAGATCAGACGCTTCACTGAGCCAGAATTTTGGAAAATCCGGTTGGTTTTTTTAACCGGAATATCTGAAAAACCTCATTTTTTAAAAATTTTTGGAAGCCGGCAAAATCTTCCTTTTTTCATATACTTTAAGGTCAAAACAAATTATTAGTGTGTATTTGGGTTTTAAGTAATAAAACACGCAAAAAACTGATTTTTTCGCGAAAAATTGAAATATTCCCGAGTTCAACCCTGTGAAAACGCATGCACACATTCAATTTAACATTTTTCACGTTCCGGCTTTGTACTTTAATGTTGAAGGAATATTTTCAGTCCATCTCGAGGCCTATCAGTTTCATTTTCGCCTTTTTTTCCAATTTTTGTGGATTTACTAATTTTCATACTTTAATCGGTATTACTAAGTACCTAAACATTTGCTGGTTGATTGTGGACTTTTAGATGATGCAGAATTTTTCATCATGGATATTTTTTTTAATGTGCGATGTGATATAAAATAAATGAATATTTTCACTTAAACGATGTCTCTTTTGATATTCAGTTTGAACACTGTCACGAAACACAAAATTCTTTATTAGATAACCTACATTTGTGAAGTTTAGAGTTATCAGGGTGTATCTTATTAAGGATTGCTGCTTTTCTGAAAGTTTTAACGCAAACAACTAGATCAATTTCCATTTTATCTCTACCTCTCAATTCTACTGGCCATAGTAATGAATGTAAAAACACAACACAATAAAAACAGTTAGTCATTATTATGTTGTAAGGCTAATTCACTGCTCTCCTTTCGTATTTTTATTGTAGATTGATTTTTAGCATGAAAAATGTGGAGCTTTCCTTTCCCTTTATTCAATAAACAACGTAACAATTGCTTGTATTACATGAAGAAGAAAGATTACTAAACCTGGGCATAATTTTTTAATTCCTAGTATCTGCAGTTAATATTTGAGTCTAAATTTCAGACTGATCATATGCTCTATCATGCTGTTTATAAGGCGTTCATGGGAGGAGCGAAGACGATAGGCGGACGATTATGAATATAAAAATGTATAATAATAACGCTAATTTCTTTATCAATGTAGGATATTCAGAAGTTTGAACCACTCACCAAGAGGTATTCATGGGGGAGCTGAGCTGACAGACGGAGCCATTGTCGACTTCCTAACAGGGTGGATTTTGCTTGTTTTCTATAAAAACTTTATAAAGTTTAGAATACTAATGCGACATTGTTTATCCTTAAAACCCTATGATTGTATAAAGTTAGATTAGTTCATTTGATCTGTCTGTGCTTTAAGACAACTCATGTTGTCTTTCTACTTTCGACTTAATTGAACTAAGCTTTTTGTGCAATGAGTGATTTTTGTTATCCTCTTGAATAACAGTTGATACTTGCAACATACCATTTTTCCTCTTTCCCTCTCAGTACTATAAACAGCCTAGGAAATTTTAACTGAGAATTGCAATAGCGGCACAATATACTGCGGCACCTCAAAATCAAGTGATGCTGTCAAGTGATCAGCTGATCAAGTGAAAATGTTAAAACATAGCGTTTAGAAGCGATAACCAGCGACAGGTATCACTGCCTGTCAGCTTCATTGTGGTAATATAACCAAGTAAAGGTAAACGATGGTAGGGAGTTATAGTCAACAACACCAAAAGGGACATAAACAATAGGCAGCATGCACGTTCGTGCCTACAAAAGGAAATACTCTTTATGGGGGGCGACAATTCAAAAATTTTGACACACAGGCCCTAAGCTCAGGGATGGAAAAACGCTTACCCACCATTTTTTCTCTTCAGACGGCTATGTCTTTACCGATTATCTATGTTTTAAGGATCAGACGGCCATTGATTTCTTTACATTTGTATTACATTCTTTGACAAGGTAATCACAATATATAATGGAAAAATCAAATGGCATTTAGGATTTTGGGCATGTAAGGCAACCATTAAAACATTTACCTGCTTCGAAAGGGGGGTGTTCAGGGTACCGCATCAACGTTGGCATAATGATTTTGACTTAAAACGTGCCTATGTTCCTATGTGCCTATCGCTCATGTACTGGTTTACTGAGATCACGTAATACATGTGAAAGGGTCTGTACGTATGTGGAAGATAACGGATGGTCGTTACAACATTTAAGCATAGCCGGCACTAATGAGTAATTTTAAGGATCTGGTAGGTGTTGAATAACGTGTGTGTATGACTAACGGTAAAATACGGAATTTAAATTTGTCGCAATTCGGTTAACTATGAGATGTCATCTACGTCGACAGATGTCGACATCTACGGGTAACGGCAAAGATTCTTTGAATGTGTATACTCCAGAAAATACGGTGGGGTATCTAGCTACGTTTCCTTAAGGTTCACAAAAAATTAGCGTCGTTACATAAGTTTTAACTTTCAGCTCCAAACGTTCGTTCTACGAATGCTCGACGAGGCTCCTCAGATATCAGACGCTCGCACATACGTTTCCCTCTTTTGTTTCCCGAGCCCCTACTGTTTACTCCTCGTGGTGTTTCGTTCCCTCTCACTTCTCCTCCTTCTCCTCCTATTCCTTCGGGTGCATATCATATCCCGGATACCGCGCATTGTTCCACGGCCGAAACTCTATATCGCAGGGAGATCTCCATCCGCTTTCGGTAGTTACGACAATTACGTAACGTTAATTAATACTTCAACAATGTCAGCTATGACGGATATGTGTGTGTGCGTGCGCACGCGCGTTTGCGAGCGTGCGCGTATGTCTGTATTATCCCTAGAGCAAATTTTTGACTGGGCAACGGGGTAAATCCATTTTCATTCGGCATAGGATATAAACTTAATTAGCGATGATTCACATGAGAGGGATAGAAGAGAAGGGGAGGAAAATAAACATGGATTCGTTACGTCCAGATTGGCCCAATTAAAATTGTCTGCATCAAGTCTAAATTATTTGCGAGACTGGGACGTTCCTCTCATTGAGGATCAGAAGTTTTCTGCCAGAGTGAAAAGGTCATATTTCCTTAGCTCAGTATTTGTAATACACTGTAACCTTAAGGTACCCTAAAAAACCTGAAATACCTATGAAGCTATAATATTACATATACTTACGAGTTAAAAGTCAATCAGGTAAATCATGATTAGAGGAAAACACCGTGCAGGTACTTGAGGAATGTTCAAGTCATTTTTTAGCTTGGTAGCAATTTCCAAATAATTCATTGGTAGACAGGATCTCTTCAATGAAATCAATACATGCACTACTGCCACTAAAACAGGGTTTTATGCATGAGGTGTAAATACCAGCACAAAATGGTGGGCCCCCGTATTGCTGTGGAACTTGAACAAATGTACAATTCTCTTTGGGAATACCTGATGAATAATTGTTTCGTCTTAACTAGGTTCGCCCTCCCGTCTTCCTCTATTATGTAAAGATAGAGCAAAGGTCACCAGATCAAAAACATTCAGAATCTTAGGTAGATTCTGAGTTTTGAATTTCCAGTTGACCTTAGTTTAGTGGATTTTGCTGTGAGGGTTTCAACCTTACGTGGACAAAAAATTTTCTAACCTGTTTCTGAATTCTTCGAATGTGATGGTTAACAACAATATTAATATCTATTATTATCAATTTTTCTTACAGCACTGGCCAAGCTGTCATATTTCTAATGAACTGATATCTTTATTAAACGCAAAAATTGTTTTTGACTAGTTTTTGAACTAAATTATATGTCAAAAATACATTGCTTTAATAACCAATTCAGGAAATAATTTCATATAATTTTTTTTCTGCATAATGCATAATGAATTTTCGAAGTATTGTTCTAATATCCAAAATTGGTTTGTGAGAATTTTAAAAAGTATTAACTTTTACACAATTTTTAATAAGTTTAATTATGGAAGAGAGAGAATTAATCGATTAATAATATTTATTACAATCAAATTCGTTAATTAGAGATAAAATAATAGAAATTGTATTTATTCGACAATCTGTAATCGTAGTTAAAGTAACAATCTGTCTCTTTTAGGAAAACAGAGAAAAAAGTGAATTACACATTAATCCTTTATCTAATTTCCATCACATAAAAATTTACTATAAATACGTAATCGGTTTTCCTGGCGTTCAATTGTGTTTTATCATCATTTAGTGACAGTACGTAGATTAAGAAAAATGGTGCAGATCAACGGCAAATATGAGCTCGTCGCCCATGGTGAGTGATAAGCTTACACATGCTATATAAAAGTTTGGTTTATTGCAATATCATATCAAAATGTTATTAGAGACAAAATTTTAAAGAAAACTCAAGAAATCTTATTGAATTATTCTTTTTCAGTACCAAACAGTCACCAATTAACATTGAAATAACATTAACAAATAATAGATAAAACAATTTTGATCAACTTTTCTTCAGGTGTTCTTGAGGCCGAAGCTAAAAAGTTGGAAAAGCAATACCCAGCCAGCAAGAAGTAAGTACAACATGTAATTATAAATGTAGTGCATATTTTTGCTCTAATAATTCATATACTGTTTTCGTTTGCGTAAAATAATCAATATTTATGTTGCAGTTAAACAAAGACGATAGTGGAAAAGTATCCAGCAAACGTATTTTTAAGAGGGTATAACTTCAACTTGAACATGATATGTTAGTTAGAGTTCATTTCGTATGTAATTAAACTCGTTAAAGTAAACCGCTTCTTTTGTTTTATTTCATAACATTTAAATATTCCTCATATATGCTAAATATGCAATATTATTTTTACAAGGGAAATATGGGGACTAGGTTTGTGGTCACTTATTTTTTATACAACTGGTTATTATTGAGAGGCTATATCAGGAGAATGGAGACGTCTATATAATCAGGAACTAGACATGTTATATGGAGAAGAAAACATCGCAAAATAAATAAAAGCGAATAGTTTACAATGGGCATGACACGCTACCAGGAGCGACAGCCTAAGATTGTTAAATATAATATACTACGAAAGACCATTAGGAAAAGTGTCCTTGGGCCGACCAAGAAGAAAATGGAGAGAGGCAGTCACAGAAGACCTAAGCAAAATACACACAATATAATGGAAATTAGAGACACAGGATAGAGTTGGATGAAAGAAGATAGTGAATTTGACCAAAACTCATTCAGAGTTGTAGCATCGGGCTAAATAGATAGGTTTTCGGGGGGGGGGGGGGTTCCTTAAAGTCTCTGCTTGATGTTCCACTCTATATATTATACTGCCGTTTAATAAAAAATTTAAGTTTTATAAAGGAGGAAATAGACAATTAATTATGTAATTTACCCTGAAATGAGATAAAATTATATTTAAAATGTACTCCTGCATACAATAAATATTTGGGTTTGAGTAAAAGTTGAGTATTGAAAACCCCTATATATTATTTTTACTCGTAAATATATCTATGAATTTTTAGAAATTTTCCACCTGCATTTCATCAAAATTTTTTTATAGTACGAAATGTTGAAAATATGCGTATACATGTTAAAATATACAGCTACAGGCATAGTTGGCATTTAATAAAACATAAAAGTTGTATTTATAACACACTTGGTGGGTAATCCGGTCAATAAATTTAAAAATTTCTGATATCAGATAGTTTCTACTATTATCAGCTTATTGGTAACTAATGCACACAAAATTCTGAACAACTTTGGTTCCACTGAACTGATTTCAGTCAAATTTGTGCAACAACTAGACAGTAAATTAATAAATAATTCTGGAAAATCTGAACTAGGAGAGATTAAGGGTTGAAGGGTAATCGCGAGCAGGGACTTTCCTCTCGCCTGGCGGGAGAGATGAATAGGTTGTTGACAAGGGGATTGCAGGGAAAACGAGGGGTCGTCGTTGAACTGCCGAGATAAAATGAAATGGGCTATTGGCGCTTCGAATCTTGTATAAGACTCGGTCAACTCAAGGCAAATAGTTTGAGGGAAGGTTAAGTAAAAATTTGAAATGGGTGTGCGTTATGGGTTGTCAAAATCGGAAGCAAGAAAGGTAACGAGAAGTCCCAAAACTAAGAGGAGACCTTTTGTTGTACCTGTAACTGATGAGTTGTGCCCAGGGGAGCTGCCTTTGAAGGTACCTACGCTTTGTAGAGCCGTCTGTCTCCTGGGAAAGGGGAACACCCTGTGTGGTACGTGACAGTGGGGGTTTTCTTGACGCCTCAAGGTACTTTTTTAATGACCTGTTCGACAAGGATAAACAATGTTTAATGTTAATTGCTTGATCATGCGGTGAACTCAATCTGTTGATTTATATTTGTTCATTACACAAATTAATTCAGGGGATTAAAGGCGTATCAACTGATGCAAGGCCTATTTCACTTGAGCAAATGATTCGTAAATTTTATATTTTACAACACTAATACTATGGTTATTTATCTCAAATTTAACATTTTAAGTCAGTAAAGTCTTCCTAATAAAACAATCCGTTGGAATCCGATTAGACATAATTAATTTAAATATTACACGCGCGACTGATCAAATTTAATTCAATGCCGATGGGAGGCCGATCGCATCTAATTAAAACAGAAATGGGGGGGAATTATAAACTCATCGTCGAATCTAGGTATTATTCAAAACATCAGCTATGTGAGAGAGAAAAACAATCATTTATTATCGAATAGTATGAATAGTACGAGCGACTGAAGCACGTGTACTAATTAAAACTAAAGAGAGACACATTGTTTTAGAAATAAAACAGTATGATGATACTTAGTAATAGTAATATAAGTAATTAGTAATTAGTAATTATCAGTAATACTAATAATTAGTAATGATATGAATAATAATGATGATAATAATGAATGATGAATTACTAATACTTAGTAATAGTAATATTAGTAATTAGTAATTAGTAATTATCAGTAATGCTAATAATTAGTAATGATAACTTTGTCGCTTCGTGGGATTTTAGATTACTATTTTCGATGTGACTAATCTTGAGGTGCAATAAATATAATTCAGCTATATCTATCTCTATTTCGGTATAAGGGGATTAATGTAAAGCTAATATGATTTTTCTTAATTCAATTGTAACTGATCTTCGCTTTTATTCTCGTAAATGCGCCTGAGTTAAATTTGAACCTATTACGTGAACGTTGCTTTTAACAGAAAAGGGAATGGTGAAATACTCGGTGGGAAATAGATCTAAAATAATAAAAAAAATGACTTAACATGCAATTATAAAAATGAAGATATAAATGAAAAGCAGGAGAAAGTACTCTTAGTAAATTTGAACGAAATATTGTCATGGATACGTGAGGTAGGGAATTGGAAGCCACGGGAGGAGAACAAAAAGAAAAAAGTTTTTATTCTCGCCTGGAGGTGGAGAACCAGTAAGTCTTGGCACTAAAAAAGGTACAAAAGAAAATGGATCTGGGCACAGTGAATCCTAAGGGCTAGAGCGTGAGAAGAGAGGGTAGGGACTTACATAATAGAGGGCTATTGGCTGGACCTTGGGATTTCCATAGTGTGAGGTGGGTCAGAGAGCATCTTCGGGACGGTGGGTTTTTCTCGGTTTCTTCGCCGGCAGAGTAACTTCTCAGGCCGGCCACTATCGAAGTCTGGCTAGCCGTCCGGTCGAACATCCGGCAGACCGTCTCCCTCGCCTCTCCTCCTTCTATTTACATTCGTATATGATGTTCTCCGCGGTTGTTTCTATAAGGTGTGTCGTTTATCAAAACACTTCGCATCTTGTTAGTCAGCATGTATATAAAAGTTTATATAAATTTACCTTGACTTAAGCCGTGATCTCGTTTCTTGTCTTGTTGAGACTTGTGGAAATCTCGTGGTCGTGAGAACATTTAAATTTTCTGCAACAACTTTAGGATAAGTTTAAACATACACTTATAGGTTACACATACGAAAAAATCCTGTTATGGTGTATGAAGGTAAATACAGTCTAAGTTCACTAAGTCGAATCTTCTCAAGACGCGTGACCTCAAGAAAAGTTATAGAAATTGCAGTTAAATTCGATAACGCAGTTAAATACTCGTGAATTTACAACATTCCGATTTACAGAAAAATGCAGGTATACGAGTATGTTGAAAAATGCTGAGAACTTAAAGCAAAATTAAAAACAAAAATTTAACACGTAATATCAAATAGTGGATTCAGTATCTATTGGTTTTGAACGTGCATTACTTTTACCCATTCCAGATTTCATAATTATCGTTTACACCCAATAGTATCGCTTATGTACAAATTTTTTTATTCATTTTCGTTCAGTTTCTAAACCAATTTGTAATTTTTTTACAATTCGTTGCGATTTTTTAAATGCTCCATTGATATGGCGACAGGAATTAGCCTAATTTAATAGTCACATTTTTCTAATGACTATATTTGAGTCCATTATATTATTCTTAAACAATATATACATATTTTTTACATACAGTAACTAAATTATTCTTAAAATTAGAGGAAATACGAACTAACGGCGAGGTCATACCGATTTAAGGTGTACTTTTGTAAAAAATCCCATCGTCCCTACTTATACCCGACTAGAAATTCGGGCAAACCAGAAAACCTATCGGGTCCCGATCAGGAAGTGGCAGGGCATGCCCGCCTAGGATTACCTGGCCAGATCCTGATCGTCCTGGTCAGGACCCGACGGGACATCTGCGTTAGAGTCCTTACAGGATGATAGAAGGGCAATATATATATATATATATATATATATATATATATATATATATATATATATATATATATGGAATATATATTATGGAACCCAAACATCACAGAATAACACTAAACAAAATGGCGCATTATAAGTAGTGTGAATTCGCCATATTTTAGAAACAAAGAATTTTAGTTTTACTCCAACATTATTAATGGAGAAACTTTTGGAAGAATAAAATAAAGCCCCTATCCGAAATTTGACAAATAGGAAATGCGTTCAATAATGCATGTGGTCTTTTGTACAATTGTTCTATGCGCATACTTGACATTAATTAAGAAACCAATAATGTTTTACATAGCTGTCCAGTTAGGAAACATTAAATGATATTTTAAATTAAGGCACCAACTCTTCTAAATTAATTTTAAGTAATTCAACAAGTCTTCTGCCACAGGAAATTAAACCTTATTTTGTCCAACGAACCGACTTGTACGTGAACGTGACATCAACACTTTACTAGGTTAAATGAACTTACGTCGTCAGGTAGCGCCACTTGACAATAAAGTATGCTTTAATAACAAGTCCAATGAGCTTGGAAAGTGAGAACTAAGCTCGCATCCAAAATGCAATTTAGTTTCAAGTGATTTGATTTACTTAGTGATCGTTTCTATTACTATGTCAATAAGCTAAATTAAGTACATTGAACTAAACTGTACTACGAATGAAATAGGCACTTAAAAATAAGAGTAAGGTAAACTTATGTATAGATTCAGCATGAGTTCTTCAATAAGTTGGTATAAACCTTAAAATCACTAACGAACATGGTAAATACTCTGATATTTCCGCATCCTTTTTAACAAGTAGGCAGATTTGCGTCCTACTTAAATTAAAATAGACTGTTATACAGATATATGGATGGCTAACTAAGTAATTGGTATATATCTCTTATTGGACATTGTGTATATTTTGGGACACTATTAAACTATTCCTATAGATTTGATTTGTTTGTACAGTATTGCCTTTCATTCATATTCAGTTTAATTTCATCATCGACATTAACGCATTTATTACCAAGTTCTACCTATTTCTGATGACATCACATTTTAAATAGTATTCGCCTAAATTATTCATGAGTTTCCAAATTTGCCATCACACCTTATCTTATTAAATATTTAACTTATCTTGGAGATTTAGTGAAAATAAATAAGAATGAACATGTATTTTTCTGAATGGATATAAATACCCACATTTATTATACGAATGCTTAAATCTAATTGTACATTAAAAAAGAAATATGGTGCAAGTTGCGGGAAAATACGAGAAGACCCAAAGTGTCGGGGTTGTGGAATTTTTCCTGGCAAGGGGTAAGTCCATGTATATAATTGTTTCAATGATATTGCGGTGTTTAAAGTCGATACACATATTTTGCGGTAATTGATGGATACAATTGGAAATTCATGGATATAAGTGAAATTCATTCATATTTTACATTTATTTTTGTGCCTTTCAACTTTCTACAGCTTACCAATTTTTTTTCCCTTGAAGGAATACCCGAGGACAGGGCGAAGGAAATGGATAAGGAGAAATCTCTCGAAATCAAGTTAGATGGCGATAAAGTTACGTTCGTCCACGAGAAAAGAACTGCCAATTATACCCTCGGTAAAGAGGTGGAAGAAAAAACGCCCCGGGGGGATACATTTAAGGTAACTGATTAGTTTCCAGCGCCAAAGTTAATGCGTCAAGTTTCCTCGATATGGTCGTAAATGGAAAATTGTCAGAATCCATTATGGACTCGGACTAGTTTGTAACTAACGAAGAAATTACCAATGTCGACATTTAGTTTTAATAAGCATTGCACTAAATTAACACAGAATATTTGATTTAATTATTTAGGCCCATGTTTCTTCCAGGAACGTGGACATATTTGGGCGTCCATAATTTGATCATAATCTGATTCTAGTTTGGTAAAACCGTTTATAACAATTGATTTTTCCTTCGCTTTGATTAAAATTCCAGTTTTAGAATATGAAGTTAATTGTGTCAAAACACCCCATATTATTAATAAACAACACGATTCTCAGAGTATTGTCCAATTATTCAACAGTTTATTGCATCTAATGAATGACGCCGAATTAAATTATGGTTATATCTAAATAAATTTTGAAAACCATGGGGACGTCACCATTAATGTAAATAGAAGTATAAATATAGGTTCGTCATTTGGTAAAATTGAGAAAATCAATATGAAAACTTCTCCACCATCATGGTGACCAGCCTAACAAAATAGAACCAACAACAACTACCATCACGTTAAAATACTATTTACCAAGAGTAATTTCTAATTAATAAAATATGCAATAATGACTCTAGATGGTATCCTAATTGAATCTTCCATATGTTCCATATGTATCCATATGTACTAAAAAATGTATTTAATAAAGTCAACGTTTGACCTGAAAAACTACACCTCAAGTAATACCAATAAATGATTTTACCATATACTTACTTAAAGTCAAATTATGAAGCTATCAATACAGCCAACGTCAAAGCAGAAAATCGAGCAGTATCGTTTCACCAAATCACGAATCACCAAAATAACTTGTTTGATGTAAGGTCACTTAAAAAGTCGCTATAACTTAGGTTATTTTCAAAATAACTTCCATACGTATAATTTAACCCTTTTGATTTCAGAGCACCGCGAAGCTAGAGGGAAACACGTTGACAATTGACACTGTGCATCCTGATGGAAAAATCCGTTCCAGGGATTACGTGTTCAGTGATAGAGGTTTGGAGATTGTAAGCTACGATTACATGTTTGTAACGAATTTTTGTCTCATTCTGTATATTTTTAGATCTTCAAAGGTAACGATGGAGGTTCAGCCAAAAGTGTCTACAAAAGGATATAAATTTTGTTACCGACGCGCTGAAATAAATTATACATAAAGGGTTCTTGAATTGTTTTTTCTACGAAACTTTTAAAACTGGAAGTTAGTATTTAAAATTTATTACAGCAATTTCGGAAAATAACTGAAAAATCAGTTCAAAATATCGGCGATTTCCGAAATAACATTGAAAATGATTTAACAGCTAACTTAAGCGGAGAAATGGTTCTGTGTTAGCCATCTAGCCATTAGCCAAAGTATTTTACAAGAATATCCCCAGAACACATAACCAAATAACCACGGTTGTAGTTGGTGGTAGCCATGGTGATGGAATAACAGGGTTATCTGTTATAACATATATGTTATTTCTAGCCGGGTAGATAACTGATAACAATTGTTATAAGTAACTTAAGTTATCCGACACGAAGCATTCTGGCTAGAGAAATTGATTTAAAGAAGCTTCTCCCTTGAGATTGATCCGGATCTATTAGTGCTAAATTTTAAAAATATTTTCATGCTGTACAGGGTGTGCAAAGTGCCATAAAAATATCTATGTTTTTTTAAATGGAGTACCCTGTATATTATTTTATTTTCGGATTTTGATATGAAAATAAAGGTAAGATTCAATAAGGTTTAATTCATGTAAACCATATTGTTTTTGAAATATCTCTTATTTTTTTGAAAATGTAGTATCAGATTTAACGCTTAAATTCTGAATTGGTGTTTTCTTGTTTTTAACTAATATAAGTTAAAGGGCACTAACTGAACAAGCTTTATATTCCACTCGTGAAATATTTACGAACTTATACAAGGTGTGTAAAAATTATGGCCAAATAATTACAAGATTTAAGCCGCAATAACTTGTTTAATTGAAATGAACCGCCCAGCATTTTATATCAACAGCAGTTGTCAAATTTAATTGTCTATTACTGTTATACATTCCTATAGCTAACTGTTCACGTTTTCAAGTAAAATCCACATTTTCGTTTTGAAAACTGATTTTAAAATTTTTTTTTATTTATCAAGTCGTCTATGGCGTTTTGACAAATCAGAAATGATTGAAATAAACACCGAGATCTAATTACGAATGTGTAGAGCTTTCAATATTGTAAATATTTTAAAGTATGAAGAAAATTTTAAAAAATAATGAATATAAAACAAATAATATTTTATATCAAGTGTTTAAAATGGTGACCATCAGATTCTAAACATAAATCTGTCCTCTTTCTAAAACAGTCAGCAACATTGGTCAACATACGCGGACTTACGTTTAGTGAAAATTTTCTGATGCGTTGTTTCATATTGTCTGGTATTTAGGAGGTGTATTATAAACGATTTTCTTAATATCAGAAGATATCAGCGACGTCAGGTCCATTAGGGGCCAATTTTGGAATCCATACCTTCCAATTTATCGTTTTCAGAAAGTTCTTGGTGAAGCTGGATTTTATAAGGATGGTAACTATATTTTTTAAGAGTTCTTGATGCGCTGATGTCGATATTTTCCGCTATTAAAATTTGATTTGTATGGAGATTTTCGATTATAGAGGCAATCACAGCAAATTTAGTGCATTTGTTTTGTGTCACACGTTTCCTTTTTTCGTACTGAACTCTTCCAGTTAGTCTAAATAGGGTCAATAACTTTGTAATGCTGCTTTATTTGGATTATTTCCGCTGGGAAATCTTTCAATGTGAATTTATGATGTCAGAAAACATTTTTGAAAACATTTGTATGGAAAGAAAATCCTGTCGATTCTTTTTCCTTTCAGATAAATTAGCAATTTTTCTACCGCAATAATGATAAAGATCACAAACTACCCCTATCACTAATAGGACGATTTGGAATTAAACACTTACGAATACCTGACACTATATAACTGAGAAATATAAATAAATAATAATTCAGCTTATCAAAACGCTATAGACGACTTTATAAATAGAAAAATTTTAAAAAAATAAATAACAAAAAAATTTTCATTTTACGTGAAAAGTGAAGAGTTAGGCTATAGGAATGTATACTACTATCCGATAGACAATTAAATTTGACATCTGCTGCTGACATAAAATACTGGGCGTTTCACTGAAATAACCAAGTTAAACTGAAATGAAACCATGAAATGTATGTAAAATTGCTTGTATTTTATTATTACTTTTTATTAGTTTATATTTTTTAGATCCTTAAATGAATTTCTTCATGGTTGGAATTACATCACAATTAGAAAATAAAATAGATCATCTTTCGAAAAATATAATTGTTTGCTTTCTTATACCACGGCCCAATTAGAAAAGGCGCCACTCTAGCTCAGTTTATCTAAATGAGACAAATTAATCTTAGAGGGGATTAAAAGCAAATCAAATCTCATATTTTATGTCCTTTTCATCATTCTACTTCGAATATCCAATGCTTTCTGACGGCATTTTTTCTAGCTCAGAGTTGGTCTTCCTGTCATTTTCGAATTTCCCGCACTTTCATTCATTTTCTACTCTAATGAGATAATGCATTCATTATCTAAATAATCTTGTTCCTAAGTGTACTTAATTGAAGGTCTTGCTCAAAATTTCGCAATAGCTACTCGTGGCAAATAATGCAATGCAATTGTAGATAAATTAATTCGAGAACCTATTGTTAGTAAGTATTAAGTACGATATATATAGTCGGAGCTTTCGTAGGAACAAAACAATAACTTCGAAATTTACCTGACGACAATATGGTTCAAATCGCTGGAAAGTACGAGAAGACCGCTAGTGTCGGTGTGGCCGAGTACTTGAGAGCCAGAGGTAAGTACAAGTACATGTTTTGCATAATTTTGTCTGTCTTTTAGGAAAGTTATTTTAACCACATCATATTTCTTCGAATGTATTCCAATCCAGTGGCAGAATTACTTTAAAGGGTTGACAAATTTTCTTTCATAACTTGAGTTAATTTGAAGTTGCCTTATTTTCGTAACATGAATACGAATTTTATAGTTTTGGATTCAAATAGCATGGCTTAATTCTTTCATCACTTTGGGGCGGTTTTAGAAAAATGTCTTTACTTCCATAAGGCTCTGATAATTATGAATTGATATAGTTTGTTAACGAAGTGACTGACTAATTTCCATAAGAAAATTTATTGGATTATTACTATTATAATTAATTATGTATATATAATTACAATTTTTAGACAAAATAATTGGGAGTCATATTTCTTTTATTGCATTGTCATAGCTGCTCTAAAAAATTTCATTTCACAGTTTCATTTGATCAGAATAATTTTTCCTAATAATCTTTCAAACGGTATAATCGTTAATTATTCTCCCCCTCCCCTCTCCCGGAAAGAAGAAGGGCCGCTGCTATTAAATTGATTCATTAGACAGCAATAATTAGTAGGAAAATAATTTCCCTCTCATTAAATCAGTATGGTTAGAAAAATATCTTTACATTTGCCGATGGGGTAATTAAGGCGTATTGAAATTTTGCATAGAAATGGCCATCCAATGGGACACATTTCTTTTTATAACTTCATTTATTTAAACTATCATAATGTCCATAGAAATTGTCTTGCTTTATAAGAATTCTAGGGCGTTCTGTCAAATGGTATTGTTGCATAAAGAAGATGATATGTTTACTCTCATTGATTCAATGAGGGTGGCAAAATTACCATCAACATTACAGCTCCGCAATGAATATACTTTTATAGGCCACAATACCTTGAGAATTTTCAACACTTTGCAATTATTTATTGAGACAATATCTGCCCCTTTCCCTTATTCATTATGGTTTATTGAAGACCTCCATTGGCATAGCCAACCCAACAATGAAAATATTTATTTTCATGACTGATTTGTTAAAACCGATATAATTTCCATTTAAATCGTTATGTTATTATTAATATGTAAACAGTCATTTGAGTTCCATGGTTCAAGCGATATTAATTGCTATTAATTAATGTATTTAGGTTTACCTGAAGACAGGATCAAGGAAGAGGAGAATGATAAATCATTGGATATTACAGTCAGTGGCGACAAAATTGATATCAGTCATGGTAAAATGAAACAACAGCTGGAAATTGGTAAAGTGACTGAGTCTAAAACGCCCAAGGGGGATACAATCAAGGTAAACAGTTAGACATATCTTAGTAAGTGTATATTTAGTGACAAGGATGAGAAACCCTCTTGCTGTGCGAATCAGTTTTCGACCTAATTACCAATAAACCTTAAGGTGCTTTACAAAATACTCACATTTACGAGATATAAGTAGTATGATACCTCCTGACTTAAAGGGAAACCTTAGAAGCGCGATTTTCACATTTTTCCATGCCTTTCTATAGGCCGTATTAAATAAACTTTTCTTCCCTTTACACCGCAGCCGTTTTAATTTTTACGACGCCTGCATGTAATAATAATTACTGCATAAATAATAATTACTACTCTTGCATGTAATTGAATATGAACATGCCCATAAGACACATCAGCTTTTCTTTGGCGTCGAGACCAATATATGGATTATTGTTTCCATTAGAGAAATGTTAAAATTTTATATTTTTAGATAGAAATCCATGGCTAAATGTTGTATGTAATTTTCCATATACTTAAACCATGTTGTTTACCAAATTATCTGAAATCTAAATCAAATGTGGAGTCTTATGATTCACTACATTTTGAACGTTTGCCTTCTCCCTATCTCTCTCGTTATTGTATGGCATCATGTACCGACAAAAAGTCATGTTGAATGATACTTCATAATAATCTAATCTAAGTCCCAACGCAGAAATGAATCGTTTTACATATCAGCCTGTGACAAATAAGAGAATCGTAACCTTTCACAAGGTTTACTCTCAAACATCATATTTGGATATAAATAATCAAAAAGTAATAACACTTATCGCTTTAGTAGATAATTATTTTAAACTAGCTGACCCGGCGAACTTCGTATCGCCTAACAGTCGATTCTTTAATTTTTTATTTTTTTAAGTTAATAAGTCAACAATTACATTATGTCAAAAATTAAAAATTATAAAACTCACAAAATTCTTTTAATAGTCACTAAAAAATCACAATGAAAATCACAATTTCAGATTTCTTATTATGATACCTACTTATTATATTTGATTTTATTTTTACTTATTCTAAATCAAGTTTCATTTTTATTGTAGTACTTTATGGTACACGATATTTTTTGTTTGATTGAAAAAATGTATTGTAAAAATGTATATGGGCTATAATAGTTATGATTAATTAACATACAACTGCAAATACTATTACAAACCTTAAAAGTTGGCATAAAATTTTCCCGAACTACTTTTGATGCTCCAAATGAAGTCATTTGAAAGCAGTCGTTATATTGTTGAATATTCTTTAAAAAGTGTATTGAATCTGTTCCTATTCCTAAAACTAATGAGTACAGTGGCTCTGGAGGTGGAAGCAATGGAATCAATTTCACCTTTCCATTTGCGCAACACAATCCATTGGCTTCATTTTTGTATTTCAATGCCTTACAATATTGGCAAACTGAGTTCATAGGTCCAATAGCAACACAGTTGTAGGCACTGTAATCAATTGACATATCGTAACAGAAAGCAGCTCGATTCAAACTTGCACCATTTTTAGTCGAATGTCGCGCTTCACGGGTCTGTCTTAAGCGAATTCTTTCACGTTCATTGCGATCTTCACGTTCCTGGGCAGTACGATTAGATTGATAATGCATTTGATTTGTTGCATTTCGGGTTCTCCTGCCTAAATTTGTCCGCCGCCTTATAGGAGGCATATTTAGTAATTCACAAACACACAACCCTTTTTTAATTTTATAGAAATTTGTGTATTTTAGGTTTAGTAATATTATAGATGCACAGCAAAGAGATATTTACATTTCAAGTGACATTTTACCACAGACAATTTACATTTTACCATAGACAATATGTTTCTGATTAAAAAAATAAATATTGACAAATATTGACATTAATATTTATACGATACTAACGTCACTCAATTGTTTTGCCTTCCCGGAACCTCTCCACTAACACAAACTTTATCGTATGGTATTAAAGTTCAAATTGACTTTTAAGTATTATCACAAATCTTTTGTATGGGAGTATAGAAAAGTGTTGTTTTTAGACTTTTTCAGGAAATTTAAATTTTTTTTTTTTTAGTATTTTTAAAGTTCAAATTGACTTTTAAGTATTATCACAAATCTTTTGTATGGGAGTATAGAAAATTGTTGTTTTTAGACTTTTTCAGGAAATTTAAAATTTTTATTTTTTTTTTGAATTTTTCTCTCCGTAAGAACCATCCTCGTACTTCTAGGAATATTTTAAAAAAAGAATTAGCGAAATCGGTCCAACCGTTCTCGAGTTTTGCGCTTAGCAACACATTCAGCGACTCATTTTTATATTATAGATAAAACAGTTTGAATATTTTTCGATTTCAGCATAAATCGAGCCTCAATGGGAACACTTTGTCGATCGAAACGACAGGAGGTGATGGGAAACCTCATTTCAGAGATTACGTTTTCAGCGATACCGGACTTGAAGTTGTAAGCGTCTTTCTTATTTGATTTACTAGATTTGTGGTAATGTAGGAAATGCCATGTATATTAAATACACCCTTTTCATTTTAGGTGATGAAATCGCAGGACGGTAAACAAGCCAAAAGGATTTACAAGAGGGTTTAATGGCATAAAACTGTACAAGAAAACTTTGGCAAATAAAACAGTTTGATTCAGATTCTCTTAAATTTTATTTTAATCTACCCTGCGGAACGATTTGTTATTTTTCCTCTTTGTAGGCTTTTAAAGCAAATCTTTTTGAAAGCACCAGGAAAGTTATACATGTTTCCCCTAATATTAGGTATTGATAATTATTTTTAGAAAATGTCACTTATTTCAACATTATGTCTGTGGTAAATTCAAAAATAACAATTTAAAATTGTTTACATTTTTAATTATGAAGCTTCTTTGGTAATATTTTCATTCCTCCCATTTCCTTTTGTTCAACAAGTACTACCGAATTGTTTACCGTAATTAGAGAACGGGATCCAAACATGAGCGATTAATTAAAATACTAACTAAGATACGGTATTTTCACAACAGCCAAAGTTGAACCAATTCAAAAAAAGAAAGGCTGTTTTATTACGTCAGACAGATCGAACATGAATAGACACTATTTACATTGCTTACGTAAACCAGCTTGAAAATCTAAAATATTTTACGAGCATGCGTGTTCAAAATTATAGCTGTAACCACGAACCTCCAGAGCATATAAACTTGTCGCCAAATAAAGTACAAATACAGAGTGAACCCATTATCCAGAGAGTATGTGATGTAAGTGCTCTCTTTTCAAAGACTTACAAAGGCACTTAGGAAAATTAATACAATTTAAGGGTGGATGAATCTTAGGTGTCTATAATAATTTAATCATAGCAAGTAATACTAATAACCCAAATTATTGAAACATGCTCGACATTGATAAATAATCAGCGAAGGGTGTGCACTTAATGAAGTGAACTAGAGCTATTGTAAGTATCTAATTAATTAATACGAATGAATTTAAGATTTTGTTAATATATTTTGATTATATTGGTTTTTAAAATTTGTAGTTACTTCACTAAGAAAGCTATAATTTAAAATATTCTTTACTTATCAAGTTATAACTACTGAAAACGTTAAAATATAAGTCCTTGAATGCATCGCATCATTTTTAACCATATTTCCAATGTTTAAATCCTTTTATAAATGTCAGAATTTTTATTTCAATGCCGTTGTTCCTAAAATCTACATAAGCTTCAATAAGACAATTATAATTCACAGGCATCAACATTTTCCACAGTTTCAACTGCCCTAACTTCTGGTAGAGTCTAATGAACACCGATGTTTAAATCCATATTAGTACCAAGGCATATAACGTTATTTCTGGTGAAAACTAGTAATTGAATTACGTATCCGAATATCAAATTAACAAGGAAGTCTCAGTATCAGGTGCCTAAGAGATATAGTATATTCAAACCCGTACATGCGCACTGACAGTGAGACTCGCACATGTAAGACTTGCAACTATTTTGTGTGCAAAAGCACACATCTTAGATTCTTAGTATGTAGTAAAAAAGGAAGAAATAATACAAAATTATGTAAAACATAGGCGTAATACAGTCGCAAATAGACATCCAACTGATTTAAATAAAAGATAGGTTCATTCGTACACAATTTGTGTAAGACTGATAATCACACGAGGAACAGAAGTGTTTGAAGAAACAAGGAAAGCTGAAATCATGCTAAAAATAGCAGAGATAACATCACAGATCAATCGCAGGAAACAAGAGAATATACAGGGTGAGAAACTCCGACAATACAGAGAAACGCTAAGTCCAAGACATAGTAGCATGTGGAAGGCAGGAAAATTGACTAGTATGTAAGACAAATGAAGGGCGATAGGTTTCCGAAAAATGGTCTTGTAAATAAATTATAAAAATATAATCTGTAATACAGTGACACATGATATAAGATAATGCTTTTAGGTATAGGTCCATTTCATTGTTATATAAAGAACTACTGTATGTTTTGGTATACAATGTAACTAAACAGACATTTGTACTTAAAAGTAATAGTATTGTTTAAAATCGATAGATAATGTGATTTTTGGAAATTTTGAGTATTTCCCATTAAGATTATCCCCTACAAGATTATTGCATCCCTTATTTTCATAAATATCAATTATTAATTATTTGTAATTTTTACTAAGTAAAAGGCTAATCGTTATAACGAAAAGTAAAAGCTTTCATAGTAAAATCCATCCATCTTCTAAGAAAAGTAACAACCTTAATATACAGACTCATGGCTGAACATTCTCATACCCTTTACCACCTAAGCTGTTTAGGCCACAAAGCACTTTACACATTTGTATTTTTAGGGGCAAATACTTTTATTTTGCTAGAATGCAGTCAGCACACCCAGTGAAGTTGCAAACCATTCTACAGGGATTTTTGTCAAATGGAATAACCGCCCCCATATCAGCTGAAACCCCATTAAGAAATGGTGGTAAAGAAATAAATTTAGACAAAATAAACCATAGAAAATACCATATCTTCACAATCAACCTTCGAATAACTTGATGTATCATCAAATAATTCTTCTCATTTCCAGCAGAAAATTTCGGCGTAACTTCGAGATAGAAGAATACGAGATCTCAACCAATCCTAAGTGAAAGATTACTTAATAAGCTCGAAGGTCTTGGATAAATGACCTTGTAGTAGCCCAGTCCAAAAAAACAAGAAAAATAATTGTATAAAATTAACATTACCCCCAAGGTAAATACGTAACAAATAAATAAGATATCAGTTATCTAATTTACGTGTATTTTTCATCTAGAATACTTTCGAAACATCTAATCTACATAATATAATTTAAAACAAATTCATCTGGTGCGATTATTTGCAGTTTAAGTTTTTATCTGATAACAATCGTTTCTATTAAACAAGTAAATATTTCATAACGCCGGTTGGATAATAAATTCCAGTTAGTTGCGTCTAGAGTGAGATTACAATGTAATGAACATCAAAATCGCGATAAAATGATGTCTCAACGATTTAATAAAAATATTCGAAACAATTAAGAAACTTATCCACTTCAAAGTGGTGTGGTTGATTAAAATCAAACAGAAAAAGAGACCAAAGTCCACATCACATTTAATAAAATAGAAACACCAGTAGAGCCAATCTGGAGGGAAGCTCAAAAAAAAATAAGAAGAAAACAGTAGGATGGTTTTATGCTTACATAATGTTGAAAAAACGATAAAAAAGCACAATTCTGCATATAAAATAAATTCCAAGTTAGGGCCACCACATAGTACAGATGACGCCAAATTCTATTAAATAGTGGAAAAAAAAGTGTTAACAAATTGGATTAACATGACGAGAGGGAAGACTGTAAACTAATGTAAAATTAAAAATTGAAAAGAAATTGAAACAAGTCAAATCACAGAAAGCAAGCGCAAATCAACCTAAGACATGCAACAATGGTAATGCCATCTGCGGTTCAAACTTTGTTTAGGCAAACAAAAATTATACAGGGAACTAAATTTTTAAAAACATGAAATCTTGAATGTTGATCAAATATGATAGAGGGGGAGGTTATATTAATCATTTCAGGAATGATTAAGTTCGATTAAATTAAATTAAAAAGAAAAACCACACTAATATAAATATAAAACAATAAAGTGGGATATGGTACATTATATGTACAGACAGAACGAGGATATTAAACTGATAAGAATTGAGGAAAACTATTAATTATTAAATAATTAATTAATGATAATGATTGTAACGGGTGCTAGCTACAGTTATAATAAAAGGAAACTGTTGAAAATTACTTGATAACCATAAATAAGACAAAAAATATTGGATAATTATTAAAATAATTCACTTAGAAAATATAAAGTAGAAATCAAAACCATATATTAGCAATTAAGTACTGAATAAAGTATTTCATATTCTGGAAAAAAGGTCTGTTCATTGAAATACTCTTTAGAGGCAACTCTTACGGTTTTCAAGATTTCATTAATTTCTAATATATTGAGGCTCCTAGTTTTAAGACATTTATTTAAGAGTATTAGAAGGAACATGCATAACTGATGCCTTCTAAAAATTTACTTTAGAAGCCTGGAAAGAGATAAAATATCAAATCATTCCACAGTGCAGATTAAAATAAAATCTACAATAATCTGAATCAAACTGTTTTATTTGCTAATGTTTTGTTGAACCCTTTTATGCCATTAAACCCTCTTGTAAATCCTTTTGGCTTGTTTACCGTCCTGCGATTTCATCACCTAAAATGAAAAGGGTGTATTTAATATACATGGCATTTCCTACATTACCACAAATCTAGTAAATCAAATAAGAAAGACGCTTACAACTTCAAGCCCGGTATCGCTGAAAAGGTAATCTCTGAAATGAGGTTTTCCATCACTTCCCGTCGTTTCGATCGACAAAGTGTTCTCATTAAGGCTCGATTTATGTTGAAATCGAAAAATATTCAAACTGTTTTATGTAAAATAATTATCTACTAAAGCGATAAGTGTTATTACTTTTTGATTATTTATATCCAGATATGATGTTTGAGAGTAAACCTTGTGAAAGGTTACGATTTTCGTATTTGTCACAGGCTAATATGTAAATAAGTACATTTCTGCGTTGGCACTTAGATTAGATTATTATGAAGTATGATTCAACATGATTTGCCATAATTTTCTGTTGGTACGTGAGTAATAACGAGAGAGATAAGGAGATGGCAAACATTCAAAATGTAATGAATCACAATACTCCATATTTGCTTTTAGATTTCAGATAATTTAGTAAACAAGAAAGTTTAAGTGTATGGAAAAGTACATACAACTTTAAGCCACGGATTTCTATCAAAAAATATATAAATTTAAAATGTCTGTATTCACGATATTATAGTAAATCAAAAACAATTAATTAATGGAAACAGTAATCCATGTATAGGTCTCGACGCCAAAGAAAAGCTGGAGTGGCTTATGGGCGGATTCGTATTGAACTAAATACAGGAGCGCACAATAAAAATTAAGAGAGTATCAGTGTAAATGGAATAATACAGTTTATTTAATACGGCCTATAGAAAATCATCGAAAAACTTTAAAAGCGCGCCTTTTAAATTTCCCTTTAAATCTAGAGATATCAATGCACTTATGTCGAGCCAATTAAATAGTTACGTATACACGTATACGTGTTACGTATACGTATAGGGATATTACGTATATAATTCATCACGACACAACTGGTACGTTTTGACTCTTCCAGGGGTAAATACGAGTATTTGGTGAAGCGCCTTAAAGTTTATTGGTAAGTAGTTCGAAAAGTGATTCTAACCGCAAGCCAATTTCTCTTTCTTGTCACCTTACCAATTTCCATCTGTTGTTTCCTTCTACCATGACTGATATCAATTTTGTCGCCACTGACTGTAATATCCAATGATTTATCATTCTCCTCTTCCTTGATCCTGTCTTCAGGTACACCTAAATACATTAATTAATAGCAATTAATATCGCTTGAACCATGAAACTCAAATGAGTATTGACATACTATATTATTAATAATATATCGATTTGAATGGAAATGATATCGGTTTTAACAAATCAGTCATAAAAATAAATATGAGCTACATCAAGGAACTGTGACGGGTTGGCTATGCCAGTGGAGGTCTTCAATAAACCATAATGAATAAGGGAAATAAGCAGATATTGTCTCAATAAATAATTGCAATGTTTTGAAAATTGTCAAGGTATTGTGGTCAATGAAAGTATATTCATTTCGGAGCTGTAATGTTGATGGTAATTATGGCACCCTCATTAAATCAATGAGAGTAAACACATCATCTTCTTTATGCAACAATACCATCTGACAGAACGCCCTAGAATTCTTATAAAACAAGACAATTTCTATGGACATTATGATAGTTTAAATAAATGAAGTTATGAATAGAAATGTGTCCCATTGGATGGTCATTTCTATGCAAAATTTCAATACGCCTTAATGACCACATCTGGAAATGTAAAGATATTTTTTTAATCATACTGATTTAATACTTACAGACAACAAAATCTTAACTAAACATCAACGAAATCAGGCTGAACAGATGTAAAACCAACAGACTGAAATTAACTAAGGTTAACACTGAAACATTGTCTATACTTGTCGAGACGATCATTAAAAAAAGCACTTTAGGCTTCAGAAAAACTCCCACTGAGTCACTAATTGCACAGGGTATTCGCGCGTCTCAGGCGACTGATGGATCTGCTAGGGATAGACACCGTCGAAGGCAACTATCCGGGTTACAGCTCATCAGTTCCAGAGGCCGTATATGCAGCACGAGTACAACAAAACGTCTCCCCTAAATTTTAAGACACCTTAGTACCTTTCTTGGTTTCGATTCTTACATCCCTTTACGGACTCCCATTTCAACTCTTTACTTAACTTTCCCTCTAACTGTTAGCCTATGAGATCCTCTCTTAAGAGGCTTACCTCGCCTCACAAGGCATCCCCTTTTCATTTCCCGCCTTTCAAGCTACGATCTCTCGTCTCCCTCCGCAGTCCCCTTGCTTACAGTCTATTCATCTCTCCCCCTAGCTAGAGATTTCCCCGTGCTATCATCAGAATGCTATGGCGTTTTGTCAAAAGTTCCTCATCGCCATTACACTTCAATCCTTATTCGCTCCTAGTTCAAACTTTCCAGAATTATTTATTAATTTAATGTCTAACTGCTGTACAAATTAGACTGTAACCAGAGTTATTAAGGATTTTTTTAGTTAATAATACGTAACGTAACCCACGAAGTTTAGAATGTGATGGAATTAACTTCCGGAAGACAGAAAACTGAAACCGTAACAGATTATGTGGCTTAAGTCAGTTGAAGTAAGAGTGTTAGTGAAATTCTAAGTTATTTGGATTATTTTTTAGTTATTTACGTATAAACATATGCTATTGCGGAGAGTAGCATGACTGGACTGGACGGTATCTGAAAAAAGTGGAGGAACAAACTTAAACTATTTCTAGTCATTTCATCTAACTGAAGAAACCATCGCAATCAAAATGGGTTGTTCATTGAATGAGTTAAAAAAAAAGATATTTTTTCGTTGTTTACCTAGTCTTATATTTATTTAAAGGTGTTTTAATTAAAACTAAACCTTCACTCCGGTATATCTCACCATAATTTCCCTGGAGTCCACAGCACTTCACCGCTATGCCCTTTAGATTATCCACTTTTGAATGTATTTCCTACTTTCTTTTGTGTTTTTTCTTTTCAGTTTAATCATAATACATCCACTTCGTTTCTTATCCGGTCTATAGCTTTTACACAGTTCGCTGTGGTACCACTTTTGTAGAGTCCCAGAAAAATCTTATCTGTGCTTGCCTAAGCTGTCACGGTACTTTAGCAACAATGAAGTTTTCCGGCCTTTCTTTCTAATCATTGTTATCCAGTTGCATACATTGAAGAAGAATTGAATAATAGAAGAAATTCTTCTAAAAAGAGGGCGAGAAACATCACCTCTGTTACATTTACTGCAGAAGCAATTAATATAAATTAAAGTATTAATAGAGATTTTTTTGGCAATGGCAAGATTAATTATAATTACAATACGTTTCAAAGGATTTGCTAAAATAAAACTATACCAGCATTAGTTTTTCAAATAAATTTATTCAAAATGACAAAAGTATTATCGCTTACAATCGCTTGTAGATCCTTGTAGCTTTTGCGCCGTTCGGTGAATTGACTTGCTGCAAGAAACATATTCAACTGTTTAATTATATTCTATTGAGCATAGCAGGATATGGAAACAGTTGTGACTCTTTATCGTAGTGTTTCACTTTGCAATTGTCCAATTTGTATGAGAAATGCTTATAAGAAAATTTACTTTAATTTCTATTTTCTTAATGAAATACCTACCACTTCAACGCTACTGTCGGAGAAGGTGTAAACACGATTGCCGGCGACAGTGCCATCTAAGTTCTTGGAGTCGACCTTCATAGTGTTACCACTCAAAGTGGCCACGCTCTAAAAATAATGAAATATGCTCAATTAAAATGGGACATACCCTAAACATTTTCGCACATTCGGTATTTTGGCATGTTGGCGACGATATATGGAAAAATAAAATCATCCCCGTTAATTTCTTAAGAGAAAAATTAGAAGAGAATAAGAGCTAAACCCAAGAGGATTAACCTCTATATTTTAAATTTATATATTTTAAAAATATTATTAGAGCCACAGGCTGCCCATATAGAAACACACCATTCGCGTAACCATTAATGGGAAGAAACACAATCCATTCCTACAAATAAAGAAATTAGGAACTCCTAAGGGGAAAGCAAACAAGGCTCTTCATCTCTCCAACACATTCTTTTATATATATTATGTAGTTCATGAGAGTGAGTCATGGATTCCTACAACAAAGCAAAAAAGTCGTTTACAGGCAACGGTTATGGTACAGAATTAAGTAAAGAAAATGGCAATAGGTGGTTAATAGAGGTAAATATATACCCCAAGAAAGAAAGGGTCTAGAAAGTCCTAGGAGAGGTGGTTACCGTTACAAACAAGTAAATAAACCTAACACCTAAAACGAAGTAGAAGATAAACGAGTAAGGGATCGGGAAAGAGCAGATGGCAAGTTCTTATCAAGTATACACTTAACAAATGAGACTAGTGACAGAATACTAACTCATCTCTTCGTTTGAAGAAAATGTAGGTACTGGATGGAAGCGTATGCATTAAATGGACGAACTGGAAACCAGGATGGAACAACTGGGAATTACTTATAGAGGATTCATACAATTTTGTTATCAGTTGAATAATGTAGAAGCTATTGAACTTTATCGCGTAACTGGAACAAACATTAATTCTTCTTCAGTAACAACTAAAAACACCTAAATTAATTCTAATATTCAAGTAGTGGGATATGGCAAGCTTTTCTCAACCATTGAATAATGTACTGAAGAGTAGCTGACATACAATTAGGAAATATAGCATTCTACCAGTGAGAAGTAACAAACTTCACTCCCAACGAATAATATACTGAATGGAAATTTATGCATAGAATGTACGTACTGAAAAGTATGAGGAAAGAACTGAAAATTACTTAAGGAAATTTTTTACTGTCAAACTAGTGAAAAATTACAAGATTTTATAACCGTTAATCTTATGAAGATTACGCAAGGAAAAAACTAAAAACCACTTTGGGAAAACTCTAGCGTGGGAAAAGCAAACTTTTTCTCGTCCTTGGCTAATATACTGAAAAGTGGATTATGAATAGTATAAACTGAAAGTTACTTATGAAAAATACTCTACCATTAGGCCATTCCATCGTAGTGAGAAATAACAAATTTTGCTGAGTATTTTACAGATGAAAATGGCATGATGGCACTGGAAATGAAATATTGGCAATAGGTGAGGTACATTGAAAAATTGTTTGAGGGAGATTGGGAATGTAATAGTTGGAAGTAATATACGATAATAAGAATAATTGGGATAAATAAGATATTAAGATGTGATAAACTTATTTGACATAATACACTGAGTTAGGGCATGGATATTTTGAAAGAAAGGCACCTGAAACACTGAAAACCTGAATAATTGCTTAGGAAATTTAGCGTTAAATTAGTAAGTAGTAATATATTTTTCTAACTCTTTTGATAAGTTCTCGACCCGAAAATAATTTGAACTATGAGGATCGACCACATTTCTTAAATTTTCAGGAGCGTAAAGCGTCGAAGCTTATTAATAACATGAAAAATTTTCGTTGGGTAATGCACTGAATATGAATTAATACTCTGAACCAAACTAGGGAACTGGAGACTGAGAAATGTTCGTAATGATTGAAAAAGTGCAGCATTAACTAGTGCGAACTCATAAAATTTACACACACACTGAGTAAGGTACTCAATGGAACTGAAGATGCAACTGGACTGAAACTAAAAGGTGGTTAAGGAAAGAGACTGTCGTTACGAAAAATTAACATTTCTCGCCCATTCAGTAATGAATTTTGAATATTACAAACTAATTGGAAGCTGGAGGGAAACAAAATGTCAGGTACATGTAACGTTGAACGTGACTAATTGAAATTCTCTTATTTACTGGAAATTAAGCAGAGAAATAGAAAAGGCATGGCATAGTTCATTTTTCAACCGATTGAATATTGGGCGGAATTGAAACAATTTACCATTTTGAATTCACATTGGGACAGTGTGTGAGCTAATAAATTACCTTCGCCATCTTTCAATCGCTGAGTCCAATGAAAACTGAAAATATGATAATAATTTGGAACGATACTGATAATAAACACTTAAAACCGTTAGGAGATTTAAATTTTCCTACAACTGGATTAATAATGATGGATGATTTTTCCCCAATAATTATAATTTTTTTTTCACCTTAAGCTTTGTTCCGTTTAAATCCTCATCGCTTTCCTTTCCAAGAACGTACACGTTTGTGGCCTTTTGCAGCCCGTCAATCTCGACCGTGATTTTGTCACCGTCAACTGTAACGTTCAAAGTCGGCCTGCTGGCGTCCATTTTCTCGGCGGTCTCTTTGGGGATATCTACAAAACGAAATTTAAAACTTTTGCTATTTACACCATAAAAGAATCCAAATAACAAAATGCTTTGTACGTGCCGCAATTCTAAACAATACTTACTGTGCTTGAGGAGAAAATCCAAGAAGTTGACGTTCTTCTCGAGCTTGTATTTTCCAGCTATCTGCACCATTTTGCTTGAGTTTTGCTTTTTCGTCCTCGTATTCGCCTTAAGAGCAATCCAAAAATACTGATTTTCGATAATTGACCCTCGATACTTATAGCTCAGATAAGGTACGTAATCGAAAGTTATTTTTATTACATTATTTAACCTTTGATTATTTGCTCAGATATAATAAAAGTGCACCAATTGGAGATTGTTAAGATATAATAATATATAACTAAGGTACAGTTACCAAGGTAATGAAGTCGAGTACAAATTTAGTCTGGGATGATAGTCCAAGTGAAAATTTAAAAATATAGTGAACGTTTCCAAGGGCGTCGCCAAGGGGGGGCAGGGAGGGGCAGCTGCCCCCCCCCTAGAGATTCTAAAAAAGTTGCCAAATATAATGCAACCAAAGTCCTAAGTATTTGAGTTGATTTGCTTGAAGTTCAAGCCTTGAAAACCCATGGAAACTTACAAGATTTTAATAATAAAGTGGTCGTGAAGTTTACAATGAATCCCCGAAAATTATATTTTAATTAACCTAATATAAACAAAAAACGACCATTATAATATTAAAATCTGATAATTAAAAAAAATACGCTGTACGCTGTACACTTATTCAAATTCAAACTCCTTTTTATTCTATTTTTCTAATAAGTGTTATTATAACTTATTTACAAGTTTTTTATTGCATAGTCAAGAGCTCGTGTTCGTGTAGCTTTACACATTGGACTCTGTACTGTCACAGAATACCTACAATTCAGACCTACTTTTCTCATTCATAGAGAATGAGAAAAGTATGAATTGTAGTATGTAAAGTCAACTTGCCCCCCCCTGCGCCATCGGCTGGCGACGCCCTTGAACGTTTCATATGGGAGTGTTAATAGAAATTTTAGAGAAACAAAGGAGAAGAGGGATTCAGGGAGAGGGAAGAGGGAAGAAAGTTCAGTGGTAACTAAATATATTTTGAGATCTAATTGCATCTAATTAAAGACGTAACTTGTTCGAAACGAAATTTGAATTTAGATCATTCAAAGTTTAATTTGTGTCTTCTTCACTGATGAAAATATTCTGCTGTCAGTTTCACTTACTAATAATGTGAATTGCAGTTATGCAATTTGATGATTGGTTAATTAGATGAAACTTGATCAATTAACAATTTCGTCCCTCACAATTTTCCCAGTAATTAGCCAATAAAAAGATTATCCTGAATTCGAGGGATCAACGCCAAAATAATTTTTTTTTATAAGGTTATCTAACGTTATCGTCGAAATTTTCCACTGGATGCTTCTTTTCGAGAACGACTTTCGATATACGAGATAATAAATGATTAGGCTAATTAGATTGCTAAATTGAACAAATTAAAGAAAGTAATGTCACACACTGCTAAGACATCATTCATATTGAGTAGTTTTACGTTTACATCACTATAAACATCATTAAAATCTACACAGATTTTGCTGAAATGAACTTAAGATGCAGGTGCTTTTGATGTGAAAACATAGCCGAGTTTGTATAAGTACTTTCTAAATGGAGAAAAACAGAGTTCGCGTCAGATTTAATCGGTTACGCTAATTTTCGTTACGGTGAGTAACTCGATGTAGGCAAGTAGGCGACAAATAAGTCTATTAAAAATCTGTTAAGATAAGGGTTTTTTAGTCAAAAGTTCTCCCATTCAATAGTGACCGCGTTCTTGGTTTTACGGAGTACAAATTTTCACGACAGGTATATTACACTATTTTCTAACTATAGTGCGAAATTGACAAAAATCGGATACGGCAGACAGAAGCTATTAAAGAATTCTTGAATTTATTAGTTTTACTAAGCGCTGATCGACTTTAAATTTTGTAGGAGTCATTGGTAATAATATTATATGTAATAATGTAACGTTTGCTACACTTGCCCAAATAACTAACAAAATTTCTCAAGATTCGCACTCTACCTGCCTTCTTCAATTATCGCACTTGGTAACATTCAGACACGAAATACGTTCATCCGAGCACGAGAACTGAAACGCGGAGCCTCACTTCCAATTATTATTACCGAAATGACGTGCGATAAAACGCCTCTTCTAATTAAAGATGTCGGCCATCAGCCGTGCGGTTAATTCCTTTTCGAGAGGATTTCCCGGCCAATTACCTAATTGATTTTAAAATGTCGCACGTTGTGCCGTTGTTGATTTATGGTCTTGCAGTTCATAAATCACTCGAGATGCGGCTCAAGGTGCGGCTCTATAAAATAGCTTCCATGCTCTAAACGGGAAAAATTGTAATTATATTATTTATTCGTTCGGTTAAGTGCCCCAGCTGATAGCTCAAGTAGCGTAAATATTAATTTATAAAGTGCGACCTCAAAAAAAGGATAGAAGTACAATCTTCGCTGTGCAATATTTTTTGAAAGTTTTAATCGGCTTTAAAGTGAAAATAATCTCTTTCGAGTGAAATATTAATTCTAATCTACATTTCACAGCAAAGTGAAATCATTGAAGCGTCGACGTACACGTTAGCACTTAAAAATCATTTTGCCAGGTAATATCAGACAATGCACGTGTCTCACGAGAGAAGATTGAGAAGAACTTATATGAAACTTCAATTGGTAAAGAAAGATAGAGACATAGACGCCCCTTCAATCTGTGGGATGTCCATGTTGTCAGATCTGGTCTGGTTAAAGTTATCAGCATATATAAATGAAACAAATTTATCATGACTTTTAGTGACTTATCTATGACAGAGGTGCCCACTAACCGTGTTTCCCGAGCTCCCGGGAGCAAACGCTTTATCAGTGGTACCGGTAATTTATGGCACCCATAAAGCTACTACCGCCTGTCTTTTGGGACATTTTCGTGATTTTTACGTCAGGAGATCCAGGGTTGATTTAATATGATTTTAGTTAGACCTGTTTGAGATTTTAGAATTTTATTATTTCATATATGAAACATATACGAGCATACCAAATATGTTTTACCTCTTTCTAAATAGTTAGTACACAAAATCGTGTACAAGTAATTACGTAATTGTTCCCAGTAACTAGTAAGTGTAAGCCTGATTGAGAATTTACGTGTTATCCTTTCTCCTTTCAAGAAAAATATACCCGATGCGTCGTTAAAGGTAAAAATAGGGCAAGTAACTGAGTGATTACCAGAAAATTTTGACGTCACTTTAGAAAAATCTATAAATTGCCACCTTCAGGTTAATAATGTGTATTCTGTGAGTGACTGTACTATTGTGCTTTGTATGGGTAAAAATTTTTACAGAGTATTTATTTTATTCAATTTTTGTTGTTTGAAATTGTCAATTTTGTTGTTGAAAGTTTTGTCTTGTGATAAGTAACAATAAGTATTATAATTGCATTATATAACCACTCATATTTTTTGTAATAAACTTATATCCTTTTGTTCTTGTAGCTGTTTATTATTTTAATTACCCTCTTCCTTCAATTGTCTCAATTGTTCAATTGTTCAATAGTCTTCCTACATTTCTCCACCTAATCTACACCTTAGTTCACTGTTCAAGGTGAATCGTACTTAAATTCCACTGGAAGTAAATATATGTAGAAATATAGGGGAACCACTACCTGGAACCATTTGGCTTGGCAGGTTATCGGTACGTTAAGCAACACTGCTATTATTCGGAGTATTTTTCTATAGTTAAGTCGGAATCAAAAATAACCAATTTAGGCTTGAAATGCGTGTAGATTTTACACAGTGCTCTGATATCCCGACTGGAGAAGTTTTTTCAAACCAAAAACCCAAACCCAAAAATATATTTTGTTTGAGAAACAACTTAATACTATAGTGGTCACTTATCCCCATCATCCCAATTCCCATCACCCATCATATGCCAAACACAAAATCCCAAATAAAATTTCCTCGAGTTTCATTATTATAATCACCATTGTTGTTATATATTTTTAATTTTTTCTAATAGAATCATTTTCAATTTTGACGTTTACCGGGCCCTATCGAACTTAATTAAAACATCGATGGAACAATGCAACGGCCATTAATTTGTAACGAATTTTCGAATAAACGCGGAACAGAATAAGTGCAATCCGCTGTTATAAATCAAATATTAAATATGACGTTGGCGCAATGAAGCCGAATAATAATTAATTTAGCTCCCATTCGCCGGGCTCGCAAACGGCCGTTCGCTTTCGGGATTCTCTCACTCGTTCTCTGTTTTTTTTTGTTACTTTGATAATGGAATTTTTCCTCATTACGCATTGATGGATGTACATCGTAATTGGATAATTATTCCTATTTTTGTTATTTACGACTCTGAGGTCCTCACAACAAAATTACGCTGCTATTACAAATTGAAATTGGGAAAACACAAATTTTGGACAAAACCAGATATATATATTCAATAAAAATAATACCAAATACAGAACTTTCAATATTCATATGAATTGATTTTTTACTGTAACTTTAACAATTAAAATTAAAGAAATTTCACTTTTCGAAAGGAATTTTTAATTATTTTGTTTCATCCGTTAAAAAATATATGCACCTTGTACTTCAGAGTGCAGGAGTGCAGAGGGAACAGTTAAATATAAAATTTCTAAAATTAATCTGCAGGTTAATTTTGGTCTCGGAAGGATCGGTCCAAATAATTAACTAAAACAGGAGGAAACCTCCTCAAAATATTTTGTGGAGCGACTACCGGCAGATAGATTAAGAATAACAAAAGCGGTGCGTAAATGAACGCAAAGTACATTAATATTTTGCTCCCCTCAACAACTAAAACACGCGAAGCCCGTGGAGCCCGACAATTTTTAACTTAATTCGGCAGTTTATTCACTTTTTTATTAAATCCTCTCGCAATTAACCCCACGCTGTTTTTGCCACGAGGGAATCACGGCCGGGACGAAGCAGAAGTCATACATCTGCTTATTATACCTCAGAATTCTCGTTTAATTTCATTTCTGATGTCGCGTCCTGAAATTCCAGGACAAAGGAAAAAGGACTTTTACCCGGAATTAATTTCGTCCCGCGTCGGTCCTCCTCGGCCTCGTTGTTGTCTTCGTCGGCGTAGCGAGTTGGAAAAATAATAAATCGTCCCCGGAAATTTGCACGGAGTCGGAAAATCCCCGGGTTAGGTAAAAATTGAAAAAGTTATTTAGATTGAATTATCTCTAAGTGCATAGTTTCCCGCGGCCTACGAGTCTTCGAAATTTTCTTTTCCTTTCAAGCTTCCATCATTCATCATTTTAAAATACGTACACAAAGGTCCTGCGTCGCGAGAATTTATTAGGTAATCGATCACGTGTCGCTATTTCTACGTATCCGATCTGTGATAGGATATTAACAATTTAGTATGGAACGCGCTTTTGAAGTGAAACTTTTTAGCGGACGTTGGATATTTTGGGTGAGGTGGGATTCGAAAATCCGCGTAACGCTTAAATAAAGTGAGACGCTCTTTTTTCTCATTTGCTCATTTCTCCTGAACACGTGGTGTGTTTTAGTGTACTTTTCTACGTGTTGGCTATGGAAGAAATTTTTATTAATTTTAAAAAGGACTCCCGCACCAGGAACCGAACCATGGACTCCAGTGTGAGAAGCAAGAGCTCTATCCACCCACCCATCGTGCCTTTTGTGGATATATTATCTTGTGGATTATAAAGTTTATACATCAAAATTTGTTAATTTATGCAGGGGACGGTTCAGCACTGCTCGATGAAAATTTTGATGAAATCTGAATGGTAATGAGCGGAGATTTCAACATTGATTTTTCCGATCAGAAGGCAGTACCATTGATAGATTTTCTGAAAGAAAAATTAGATTTTTCAAAAACTCCGGGATCCTTGGGAGAAGCATGCCTGTACAGTTGGCACACATAAAATTTATTATTGTTTCATTGTTTAAAATCGGTTGATTAGCAAATTGGTAACTACGCTCCCCAAATCATTAGAAGGCCCGGAATTTTTTCAAAAATTGTGAATTTGTGGGAAAAATCATGCCCACAAAGTTGTAGCACATAGTTGTTTATTGGCCAATTATTTAAATTAATAATCATGAATGCCTGAGCGTAAAAGTGTCATATTTGAGGCGGTGAAATTTTTTGACATTCAAAATGATCTAAAATGGAAACAATCTTTTTCGTAGCGAGTAACGACATTCTTTTTGTCCGATATACAACTCGCCAGAAAAAACAACATTTCGTGGGACAAACGCTGCAGGATTTTAAAGGAGATAAATCAAAGATTTTGTTTCGTAATACAGGTTAGAGAGAACATTGATTTTCCAGAATTCTTCAGTTTTTACTCTATTTTTGAGAATACATGTTTTTTTTTATTTCTTTTTGTAGAAATCTATCATCATGGATCAACTAGACTCAAATTTATTGACACATGATACAAATTCAGAGTGTGAGAACAATGATTGTGAGGAAGAAACGGTAGAAATGGCCATTGATAAAGAGATGATAGAGAGGAAAAGGAAGAAAGCAGAGTACAACAGAAGGTATAGGGCGAAAAATCCACATTCCGAATTTTCATTGCATAGTAAAATATAAACGACAAAATGTTGCTGCGGGGGGAGTAGCAATTTATCACAATGAAAGTGACCATACAAATACAGTGACTTCTCATATGGATGTGCTTTCAAGGGGATCAGAATCTCTTGTTGCAGCACAGTCTGCTATTGGTGAAATTTGTATAAGTAAATGCATTCCAGAAACTGGGGCAGAATTCCTAATTGTAGCTCTATACATCTCTCCTGGTAAAAGTGTAAATGAGATTATAAGTTTATACATCAAAATTTGTTAATTTATACAAGGGACGGTTCAGCACTGCTCGATGATAATTTTGATGAAATCCCAATGGTAATGAGCGGAGATTTCAACATTGATTTTTCCGATGAGAAGGCAGTACCATTGATAGATTTTCTGAAAGAAAAATTAGATTTGGTAATGTCCAATGACAAGACTCAAAGTACGACCAAATACGAAACGACTATCGATGCCGTATTCAGTAGGTACATATGTGCTGTTTGTGTGCGGCTTATACCCAACGAAGTTTCACTTCAACCGTCTGGTCCGATGCAGATTCTGTTTTTTTCTGTTTAAATTATTCAAAAATTCCGGGAATAGCGACGCGAAATTTTAAGCCATCGGGTTCATAGTGCAAAGAAAAGTGAGATGGGATGCAAATGAGGTTGAAAATAAACTAAATCTCTACTGAAAATTGCATCTCTTCACGGACTTCCTAACTATCTCTTGATCTTTTAGCTACCCCAGAGATACAAAGAAAGCAAATTCAACTCAAGGAAAACTCACTTGGAAAACTACTGGCACTGCAAGGGTACCTTACATACACACATTGGACTAAAAGGGTAGAAGATGTAAGGACTTGGAAGGCTTATATGTTGTTAGAAATGCTGGTCTATAAAATATAAATCTGGAATTTCAAGCGACAGGGTACGGTCCTCATTGTTTTAAAGCCTACTTGACAATCAATATTTACAAAAGTAACTTCAAAATGACTTCTAGTTAAATGGAATTATTTATAACCTTGCTTAGCATCCTACGAACTAACTAATCTCACATTAGAGGCCGCATCAATAGTGATTGATTCATATTGTCTTCACTGGAACTAACCTAAGGGAAAATGTCCATGAAAGCTTCCTAACATGTAATTATTGCTACTACTGTGTGGCAAAAGTGTTAAGTTAAAGTGTATGTGGAATTGAGATTAGAGACAGTACAGTTGGAATTCGGTCTCGACTAAATTCCAAAAGCCTTCCAACCCGATTCCTCTCCGTTTCACTTACTTTCATAAGACAACCACGAATTAACGTTAAAGTTCAGTCATTAATACCCATATAAATTGGCAGATGCGTGCCTCCTCCAACTTTTGCATCTCCCCGAGGTAAACTATATGTATACATACACGGTTTCGGTCAGCACTAGGTACTGAAAATTATACGTTCTGTCGTAACTTTTAATTAAAGCGGTCCTTGTGGCGTTTGCATTCATTTACTGCTGAATAATAGTAGATATACATGTTGAGGGTGACCTCTAACGAAACGTATAAGGGCCGGAAATGCCGAAGGTCTGGAAATATTCTGATAATGTAATTAGTTTGTGGGAACAACGAATGAGCGCCGGGGTCAAGGAGAGGAGAGATGGTTGGAAAGAGTGGAGATGGAATGGTGGACAAAAAATTTTTTGTCGTATTTTTGGTATGATGGTGATTATTCGGTACTATTTATCTAATAACAATTTTTGTATTATTGTCTGTCTAACGTATGAAACAAACTTTAATTCATAAAGTTGTTACCTCCATCTAGATTCTAGAATCGTCGGTCCCTTCCATCAGTTATAGCTATCGTTACTATCGTATCCTGAGTAAACAACCCCGCTAATTTCCTGTCAAATAGTTGTAAACTTGTGTGGTTCTCGAAGAGCTCCACGCCGATAAGAGGCCTCCTGTGGTTTATTCCTGAGGCTTCTTATTGACTTGGGACGTTGACCTCATACAATAAACCTCAATTATTGCAATTACAATCTCCTTACTGATTGTGTATATTTCAAGTTTATTTAAAGAACTAAGGTTTAATAGAAGTTGAATAGAAACTGAAGGTTAGATTATGAGTGGTGGTCAGTGAAGGGAAAATTCCCACAACCGCTACGTTTTCTATTGTGGTTTACTTATTGAAAATATATGTTTAAAAGTAAGTCAATAGTACGACGCACAACGATGAACATTGTCAGATAAGCCGAATAAAGGAAACTTCTCTTTAAGTCAAACAGCTATATACTGCTTACATCTGTATTATTTCCTTAAACGCTCAATTCGTCGAACCAAATTTGCCTTAGTTGTGACAATCCAATACTTGAGCCTGTTTTTCGAAACGGCAGTAGTTTCCTGTAGTTCCATCGTATCTTACTCATACCAAAACTACGTCTCCCTATTGTACACCTTTGCCTTCTTGCGTCGTCTATCTACCCCTCTTTGTGTCTGCCCTGATCCCAGGTTATATGTTCAGAGATCCGATCTCTAAGTTCTTTTAAGTGTAACTTCATTCCTAATTTCCTGAAGAATAGGGGCGCAGGCGCAATGCGTTGGATTGAAACCCACCAGAGATGTCGAGGGGGTGACACCAACACCCTTGTTGCAGTGTCTATCTCAGGTGTCTGGTCCCCTACCAGCCATTGTCGGTACTAAGGCTGCCACCATCGTTTTATTATACAGTTCACATTGTCAGTTGGTTCTCGGTGTAGCTGCAGCATTTAGAACATGTTGTATCCCGTACGTCTTAAAAAACGTTGTAAATTTCTGTCATGTAAATGTCATTCTTTTGTCGCTAATAATACTGTGTACACTGTGTAGTGTAAGAATACATATTCCGCATTTGTTTATTTAGAACTCACGACTTTCTCTCCTGAGTACTTTCTCTACTGAGTACTATAGCTAGTACTGATTAAGTAGAAAAGAAATACAGTCTTCTATTCTCGACGAAATTTGACAGAGGTGGCGCCTAGTTATAAAATAAATCTGAAATCCGTCCAATAAGAGTAATAACTTTTGTTCTAGTCTATAATGTCAATTATAAGCTTATCGAAAAATCCACTAATTCAACATTAGCATTATTCATTCTTGAAAGTATGTGTACTTCCAGTTGATTCTCCCGTTTTATAAAAGCTACATGGAGCTGATCTACCAATCTTTGGTTCTCTTATGAAGACCATCAAATACTGTCTGGCATCGAAATTTTTGAACAACTTTAAAGCTAGCTAACATTAAAATTTCTACTCCACTTATTAAATATTCCCACGACCTGAGATCTTGCGTACCCGGTAAAGAAATCCCTTGAACAAATCACAAATCTTTTCCGAAAATTGCTACATCACGAAAGTGATACGTCTAGTTGTTTATTCCCACGACGCCCCCGGATCGCATTACATCCCCTCGGTTTACGTCAAATCAGATTATCTCTTCCTTAGTTACGGATCGCCCGTCCTTAAATGTTATGAAACAAAATACGGTTACGGTGTTACAGGCGAATAAAACCGTCGGTTACGATTCCCTTTACGCGTGTCGAGAGTCCTGCCCCTTTTGACCGTCACGGCATTAAATATTCTTTTGTGGGTGCGATGGATGATGCAGGTTAGGAGCCGTGGAATTCGTTAATAATCGTACACATTCAAGTACACAGGTGAATTTAATATGTTGTTCGGTTAAAAAAAATTTTTGTCCTCCTCGACTTATGACTTCTCGCGTTGACGCGAAAATTGACGCCGTTCTGATAAAAAAACCCATTGGTACCATTGAACTTCCTGCGTACTCCTCGTGCTCTATTCCCTTGATACCATTGTACGCTCGGTGCTAGTGTATTACGTTTTCCTGGTAGCTCCGGTACTTCTTGCGCTATTCCCTTAGTACCATTGCACGGTCGACCTCAGAAATTGATGAAATTGTTGTTTACTAGCCGCTGGGTGGGTACTTTGCGCGTTACTCCCCTAGTACCCCTGCACACCAAGTTCTAGGATGTTTGACATCTGGTAGTATTTCGCGCGCTACTCCCTTAATGCCCATTGCACAAGCCAGGCGAAAATGGAGACAACGTTTAAACTAAATTATGTTTAAATTGAAATAACTGCTTGTACAAGCTCTACAACCAAGATACAACATTCTATTTTTTCAACTTACAGAGAAGATCAGTTGCTCACAGACGTTTCTATTCTTTGTTCCAGGAGTGCCATTATTTATGTTTTTAATATATTTATTATTTTATTTATTTAATATAAGAGCAAGTGCCTTTACCTTTAATTCTTTTAATGTTATTAAATAGCATTTACTCGTATATTAATTTGTTTACTGGTCCTTTAATTTCGAATTATAGAATAAACATACAGTTGTTAAGTAAATAATTATTTTCTAATTTATTATTTTCATTGATCCTGACAACTCATATCTTACTTAACTTATACGCTCACATTATACAATACTCAATTCAATTCATCCTATTTATTCCTCCTCTTCCTCCTATATGTATTGACCAATGGTGTCTAAACTAATCCGTTGTTACATATAATTTATTATGTTATACATGGAAATAAATTATCGGCAAACTTAACAAATTATCTTAAAAGTCCAGAAGAAAATCGTTTTTTAACACTTTAACCCTCAATAGTTCAGAACAAATCTACGTACGTAGAAACGCTACAAATTTGGGGGCTCGTCCGGGATTTGGTGAACCGAAGTAGCGGAAAAATTTTGGTGGACCTGAGATGGCGTACAGAAGTGATGGCGATGGCACGCGGCGGAGAGGCGAGGAGTGCAGTCTGTGCGGCGTTATGGAGTTGTTGAGCGGCTGGCGCGACTCGAGATTCCACAGGACTTACAGCTAAGTTAGATTTAGGATAACACTCGAATGGATTGACTGCGTGCGGCTGGCGCGCGTGGCCCGTTTGAGTGCTACACCCACATTTGTAACTCATATTGGGAGACGGGCGCTGTTCATCTTTAGTACAAGAATTGGTGATGGTTGACCACTGGGTTGTGCGTCTGGAACCATGAAGCAGTTGCTGGGGATTTCAGTAACTGCAGGAGCAGCGAAGGATTTCAAGAGACAGGTCCCTCTTCTACCTGGAGCATTGGATGGGATTGGTCATCCCTGGTGTCTCTGATGGTCAGAAGTAGGATTGGCCTGCTTGGAGGATTTCAAGAGACAGGTCCCTCTTCTACCTGGAGCATTGGATGGGATTGGTCATCCCTGGTGTCTTTCATGGTCAGAAAGAGGATTGGCCTGCTTGATTTCGATTTGCTGCTGATTAATTTTTGTACAAGATTTGCAGTCTAACCCGCTCAATGGAGTTAATCAAATGGATTTGGCAAGGATCAGGCGGAATCTCTGAAGAAGGGGAGAAGCCGTAGCAGTAGCAGCAGTAGCAGCAGTAGCAGTAGCCGTAGCTGTAGCAGTAGCCGTAGCTGTAGCAGTAGCAGTAACCGCAACCGTAGCATTAGCAGTAGCAGTAGCCGTAGCAGTGGCAAAAGCCATAGCTGTAGCAGTAGCAGCAGTAGCAGTAATAGTAGCCGTAACCATAGCAGTAGCAGCAGTAGCAGTAGCCGTAATAGTAGCGGTAGCCGTAGCCGTAGCAGGAGCAGTAGCAGTTGCAGTAGCAGTAGCTGTAGCAGTAGCCGTAGCAGTAGCAGTAGTAGTTGCAGTAGCAGTAGCTGTAGCAGTAGCCGTAGCAGTAGCAGTAGTAGCAGCAGTAGCAGTAGCCGTAACCGTAGCAGTAGCCGTAGCCGTAGCAGGAACAGTAGCAGTTGCAGTAGCAGTAGCTGTAGCAGTACCCGTAGCAGTAGCAGTTCGCTGATATGGACTGCTGTGGAAGTAGATCGTCCGAGGGTCGAGGGCGACCCTGAAGACGGGGAGGGATAGTGTAGCGAATGCCCTGTATAGGTCGTTGTTAGGGAAAAACAAGTAGTTGTTTATGTAATTGTGAAATGTAAATACTGACGTCAGTGTAGTACAAAATCTCTGTGTGTAAAGGCTGTTGTAATTTCGGAAGAACTAAATCTGTTTGTACGTAGAAACGCTACAATATGTATAAACTTTTTTTCTTTTTAGTATCTAAGCTTCACAATTTAATAGGTTCCCGCAACGCTTGAATAACTTCCCATATAGCCTCTTGGGCTCCCCTACTATAATTCATCCACAAACTTGGATGACACGCTAGATTTTGTTTGCTTTGTTCTGGGGAAGTATGATTTTGTGTAATTATTGTTGTTATTTGGACCAGGGTTATTCGTATTGCGTCGATATCATGCCTTCTGCCTCCGGCATGGCGTATTTAGCGGTAAATTATTTACCGATTGTATCCCCGAGTGTTGGAAAAGTGAATCACTTGAATTCGGCTATCATTCGTGGATACCTCGCAAAATAATTAAAACTCTGCAAGATCTAACTCTTGATGATGCATCATCGGAAACTCCGTGTTGGAGTTTATGTAGTATTTTATTTTAATTTGAAACTTCCAATTTGTAAGCACAAAACTTCCATTGTAACCTAGGAATTTTCCAGCTGTGTATCCCCATCAAAAATAAACTGCTCCGAGTTTGATATGCTGTACGTTACCGGTGACGTTTTCATTATAACTTAATTCAATTTTCTTTTCCTGCAAATCCACAGCTGTGCGTCGCCGTATATACAATGTACCCACCATGTACCTATTTTCCGCACGGTCCATTAAAGGTAGCGCGCCGAGGGTAAAGTGCAAATAAATGTAGAAACTTCGCGTAATAACGTGTACATGTTTCATGAGGTGCAACCGCAACGACCAACCGTCATACACGTCGTAATCCCACCTATTTACTTAATTATTTAAGCTACCATTTTGCCGGATTAACGGAGATATAGAGAGCCGATTTGTCATTTATTTAAAGTGCGACTGCGCGCCTCCATTCACCTGCTCAACGTCAATTTGTATTCATAATTATCATCGCGACGGGGGATCGAATTGTTTTTCAAATAAAATAGGTACAGTTATGGTTATTTCGAAAACTTTGACGGGTCGTATATCGATTACTCAACGTCGGGAATGTAAATCACCCAAATAGGTACAGTATGACTACCAATAGTACTTGAACGTTGAGTACGTAAACAATTCCCGAGAATTTTCCCGAAAATTGTGTTTCCTGATAAGCCTAAATATATTGCCCTTTTCCAGAAGCCACTTTAGTAATAACGTTCCATAATTACTAATATCTGATTATCAGACTAATTAATATTGTCCTTGTTTAGACGAAGACACAACTCGTTTTCCAATTCTTCAATAAGCCTCACAATAAGCGCATATGTCGGAAGTAGCCTTTCTAAATTTTTTGAGACACCACTGAAAACATCCCTGATCCATGAGAAACTGCCTCAAGAAATGTGACGCGTTCTTGTGCTTACACTCCAATCAAGCCTTAAGGCGCGAAAGAGATCCTTGTTCCACTGTGCCATTATAACATTGTGGTTCCATCCTTCCTGCCAGTCCTTGAGACTACGTCCCCGTCGTCCTTCGATTCCCGTTAGAAGGGTGTTCTTCACATTCCAGAGGAACCGACGCTTCCTTAATGCAGTGCTGCAGTGCTCCTGCAGTTTTGTACGCTTATGTAATCCGCGGCATTGCTTTTCTCTACATCTTCTCCAGCATGCATACCTACTTCTTCCACTTAGAACGCTAGTCCAGAGACCGAAATAGCCTATAGGATTATTGATTTGGCAGCACCCCATAAAAACTCCCCCTGTGATACTAGTTCCATTCTACTCCTCGAATTCTTCAGGATGATCAGCTCGGTTTCTTCCTTGACCAATGCCAGCTTGTTCTCCAGCAACCATTCCTCGACCTTGTCAAACACCTTGTCACAATGGCGTCTTAGCTCATCCGGCCCCTCAGTTCGATAAGTAGGGGCCAGCCATACGCATATGCCACAGCTGTGAGTCTGCCTTCATGCCCCAGTCGTCGTACAGAACGCTCCACAAGAGTGGCATGTGAACCGACCCCTGCAGAGCGCCCATGAAAACTTCTAGCTCAGTGTCTTCCATACTAATCATTCTGTCCCGAAAGTAATTTTCAATCTCTTTGGCGCAGTATACTGGAAACTGGCTGCGACCGCCTTCTTGGCGTCCTTATTAGACTTTCCAACAGTAAAGCCATACTGGCGATATGAAATGGCGCTTCAAAAGGCTCTTTCTCGAGCCTTGTTTTTTCATGTTCTCGTACACTTTGCACCAAGTACTCGCTACGCATACGGGTCGATATGAGACGGTGATCCCTTCCACCTTCCATGGCTTCAGAATCAGTATCACTTTGGCCTTCTTCGGACTTCTCGGAAAAACTTGTCGCTCAAACACCACGTTGAAGTCCTGGTGTAATTTATTTTTGTTTGCGAAAATGATCTTCACCATTCTGCCGTCGATTCCATATGGACCCAGGGCTATGTTACTCTCAATCCCCGTTAAGACCGGCCCTAGTTCCATATCCGAAAAGGGTAGAGAGTTGAACAATTTTCATTTAACCGACGTGTTGGTAGGTATAAGGAAAAGAGTCTTGAATATTTGGATTTTATCATCGAAATGGGAGCTATAGGTCTAAATCTACCTTGTCACAAATCTTATAGCCTTGCCCCTGTGGGAGTGGAGATCTCCTCTCCCACTGGACGAGGAGACCCCCAGTTGACTCTCCATTTTAGTGCAGAGTCATCCAGTTTTTCTTCTCCCCCTCGGTCATCACGTTTAGCTATTTCTTAGTTCTCCTTAGGTTTCCTCTACCCACAGGACAGACAGGTTTTCTCTGTCTCTGTGTATATCGCGTCATCTTGTTTATCACCGAAAATAGAAAAATTTTTATTTTGCATACAAAAAATGCGAATTGTTTTATTACAATAACTCGGTAAATTTTTAAGATATTTTAATAAAAAAAGGATTTTAAAGGTTTTTTAAAGAGTTACGAGATGTGTATATATGGAAACCTTGAAACCCTTCGCGTTTTAAATGGAGAGGGTAAAAAGGCTCTGGTGAGGTTGTTAATTGCATACTCCAAAAATTTCTCTCAGAAAATGTAATTGGTTTTTTGACGATATCTCCGTCAATTTTTATGCTATTGAGCCTACCCAACAACCATTTTGAAGGCAAATTGATGGGCTATAAGACTAAGTACCTTTTGGAGGCCCAGTACCCTTAATTTTTTAGAGGTAAAGGGTTGAACAGCTCGGAGGAGCTTGTACTCACCCTATGGTGTCAATGTCAATCGCATGTATCTTCGTTATTTTTCATTGTACAGAAATTTAATAAAAACTAAAATATTCATTGAAATAAAAGCTACATTTTAACTGTTTGAAGTTTTACGTACCTATCGTCTTTTATAAAGTTATTTCAAAAACAATTTTTTAGAGATATTGAAAAAGCGTTAAAATTAAAATTAACGTATTTAAGAAAGTACTCATTTTAAACCTGTCAAACTTTTTGAGCTTATAAATAACACTAAAATGCAAGATAATGTGAAAGGAAAATGATGCATTTCAATTTTAATGGTCGTGGTGTTCATTTTACTGATCTTTTCTCTTAAAAAATTTGAGTAGTCAACTTTTTTGCACCGTATCTCGCTTAGTTTGAATGCAATCGACATTAAGCCTGCTTATTTTAAAGGGCTTTTCAAGCACTACAAAAAATATTCTCAGCTTTATACTATTCCAGCTAATGTTTCTAAAAAACGGATCTTTTTCTTTTTTCGTAATCTACAATTTTATTTTCTACACTTTTTTTCGGTTAGACACATAGTTTTTATATTATTCGCAAAAAAACCGTCCGAAAAAGTGGCATTTTTCAATGAAAATTGCAAGTTTTCAATCATGAATAACTCAAAAAGTATCGAGTTTTCGGACAAAAATTTATAGAACATTTTTTGCTTAGCATTAGGTTCTCTATCGACTCTCGGGAATATTTTGAACAAAAACAGTTTTCCAGAGTGAAAACATTAATCAGCGCTGTCACTTATGTTGACATACACATTTCTTACCTCTGTGCAAAATTTCAAGTCAATCGGTCAAGTTTCAAGTAAATGAGAGGTAAAATGCTCTAATGACTGGACTATTTTTGGTTACTGTAAAGACTGTAAAGATATTATTGAAAGCTTTTCCATAAAATATCCACCAAACGTTACCCACTACTACAGAACATACAGTATAATTACATTTAGGAATACCTATTTCCCTATTAGTATGGGATTAAAATTTCTTCCCTCAAGCGAGACAAACGCCAGAAAAATAAGTTCGGCCGAAAGTTTTTCTACAAAAACCCTCTACATACTTTCAATTAATAAGTTTAGCTCTTTCAACTTAAAATATTTTGCAAATATAACCTGTAGCTTATATGCGTGCCAACAATATCAATAATAAAAGCGTAAGAAAGAAGTTGTAAGCAATGAAATACAATATGTTTGTTAAAAGCTTTTCTTCACGCTGGATCATAAACTAATGTCAGCCAACCAATCACAACGTTGGTGTTCCGCACTGACATCAAACTCCACGGGACAACTCGACGTTCGACTCCTTCCGTACTCGATAAATATCATCCGGAAGTATGTAACCCGCCATGCACACTTTGAGTCTTGAACCAGAAGACAATTGAACTTCAAGCAAGAAACCACAGGTCAGGTCAGGTCAGGTTAGGTGCAAGAAACATGATCGAAAATTACAGCCCGTTGGTATTCGAAGAAGTCGAGGAGGTCATCGTCGATTTCCTGGATTATATACTGGAAGGAGTATCCTTCATGGAAGAGATTATCGACGAGTTGAACAGATGCATCTGCAAGCTCAGCCGGCTTCTACTTGTGATGAAGTTTCCAGAAATGGACTTCGAGGTTTGCAGTGTAATTCTGGAGAACAATGGAGAGCATGATGAAATGTATGCCATGATTTCTGGGTTTAGTCAAGTTCTGGATATGGAGAAAACGATAATATGGGAATCCGAGGAGATGCTATGTCTTATCTGCGTCGTCGAAAAAGAGTGGGAGTAGACAGCTATCGAGAAGAAGCAAGAACAGCTTTAAGAAAATTTCTTTGAACATGTAGCATTCCTTTAGTACGATTTGAAATATATGTACATATAGTTTAAAATAACCCGTTGTTTTTCATTGCATCTAGTTAGTTAAGTAGGTACCAAGATTCCTTTAAATATCCAAGATGGAGGCGCTACAATAACGACAGATGATTGTCGCCCCCGGGATACGGTTGTTTAGTTGGTTGCCATGGGAACTTGATAGTGTTTTATTGTCAGTAGAATGTTACATGTATGATGTCATTGCGATTTAAGAAATAACCTTAATTCTCACTTAAACGCTGAACTTAAAAGTAAGTGCAAGTTTGAAAAATTGGGAATGCAATGACCTGTGAAATTAATCCAGTAGAGCGGTGTAGGCACACATTAAATGATAAAGCATGGGATTCCATTATTCCTGAGTTTTTTTTCTGTATCTTCTGTACAGCTTTGCATCTTTGTGAAAAATAAATACTTCAAACAACAGTATTCTGTGTAATCTCTTATAAATTACTTAATTAGAGTTTAGTGAAATCTGTAGCATAAAAATTAAGGAAGTTATAATAAAAATAAGAAGGATCGCTCATATTTTTGAAGAACAATTAACAATATTCATGCCCAACCAACAAATTTTAGAAGTATGAATGGTTTATAAAGCATAGATTTTGAAAAAGCTGGTTTAAATTTTTTTTTTTAAATTAGTTTCTTTCCAAAAATTAAAATTTAGCGTTTTTAACTGAAAAGTTTGCCTCTTTCAATTTATGTAGCTTAAGAGATATGGCCGCTCAAAGGTGGCATTTGCATGTAAATGGTAGCATTTTTTACCCCTTCCACCTTAAATCTCTGTGAACATAAGGATCTAAAAGTATCAGGAATCGTAGGACCTTATAGCTTATGAAATTTTTTACAAAACAGTTTTTGGAAGAATGAAATATCATTAAAAAAAAAAGAAATACATTTTTTCAGGAATAACGTAGGAAAATTACCGAGGCGTCCAAATTTGTAAAAGTTTTGAAATATTTATTCTTTTGCCTTCGCTATGTACATATTCTACGTGTATATCTGAATACGTGAGTGACATATTCATATAAATACATACACAAACAAATTTAATAAAAATATTATAAGTAAAAGTTACTAAAGGAAAGGTACTTTTCGAAAGAAGGAAGTGTTCTTTAAAATATATATATATATACATATATTAAATGGATTTTTAAATGCAGGGGTTGATTATTAAAGGTGGAAATATTTCATTATATGAGTAAGAGTATAATGAACTTTATTATTTAATTTAAATGCGACCGTTAAACTGTATCATTAAACTGTCAAAAAATAAATCTTTTTTAATTTGTTTCTCAATTTCGATGTAAGGGGTGAATTTTAAGGAAAGAAAATTAGCAATGTATTTCAATTATATCATAAGAAGTATTATATATTCATTTTATAATAATTCCACCATCAAAGCGTTTCAAGCTATTGAAAATATTTTTTCCCTAAGTTTTATTAGAAGGTTGGTTTTAGGGATTAAATCAATGATAGTATATTACATAGTGAATGTTTTAAAAATATTTTTTTTTTATTTAAGGCCCAAAATAAAAAACATTAACGTGTTATCCTTTGTCGTTTCAAGAAAAATATATCCGATGAGTCGTTATGATCAGGTAAAAAAACGGCAAGTAACTGAGTGATTACCACAAAACCTTGACGTCATTATAGAAAAATCTATAAATTGCCACCTTAAGGTAAATAATGTGTAGTCTGTGAGTGACTGTACTAGTGTGCTTTGTATGGGTAAAAGATTTTAAAGAGTATTTGTTTTATTCCAGTTCTGTTTGTCAATTTTGACTTGAAACTGACTATCATTTCCTGAATTTTTTAAATAACCTGTGCGTAATAGAATCTGAAGGGGGGCAAGATAACGATACTAAATGGGAGGATTTATCTGGTGTTTTCAAAATTTATAACACCATTTTATGCGTCATATATGGGTAAGGTTTTCTAAAATTCAAGAAATATAACATTCAGCGGCATTATCAAAAACAGCATCAGGTTTTTTAAGGAGATTGTCCATTAAATAGTGCATCACGATCCAGAGAAGCGTGGATACCAGAAAACCTGGAAAAGTGTGAAGGGAAAATGACATAAATGGACCGAACCCATTGCTTTTTTTAATTTAACGAAATAAATTTATTTTGAAACATAACGTTACGTATAATTTTCATTAATCATTCATATATAAAAAACGTTAGAATTACTATTTAATATAGTAATCAATTTAGTATTTACAAAATCTGTAAATTAGTACCTATTTATAATAATACAAGTATTAGGTAATTGCTTTTCATAGCTTCACCTCGGCAAGAGTTCAACTCGCTTTCAGAGTCCGACCCTTTGCGTGTTGTACGGAAACGGCATGCATATGAATATTCCGAGTATCAGCTCATTGGGGCTCGTTTACGATGGGTTGTATGTCACTTCGCAAAATTTCTTAATCCTAGTGGACAACTCTGCAATAAACCCTTAAGCACAAAAACAAACATCAACTATGTATTAAATCTCTCGTAACTAGAATTAATCCTCATTTAATACTTTACTAACTGACCTAACGACAACTCATAATAGTAGGATTTCAATCCACGATTACGATTAGCCGATGTGTTACTGTCAATATTAGAGATATCACTTATAAGGGATCAATGTTGCAGAGGTAGGTTTTTGATTCAATCTAATCTTAAAAAGTGGCGTAAGAGACGTTTTGCCTATGATAAACAGTTATTTGAATACGCTCGTTAATAGACAAAGTGTTATTTCCATTATATGATGTTAGTATTAACTTACAGTTTACAAATTTGGTAGTGTCACCTTAGTAAGAACAGTACGACATATTTTCTACCTTGTCAACTTTCTATAAAAATATAATTTTACGATAAATCATCATTTTGTTAGATTCGTCATAAGCTTAAACGATTTCCCTAATAAAGACCTTAGACCCTTATCTAAACTTCACCTATGTACGTATTCGCAGCTAACAAATTATAACGATCAGATAAGCGCCATTAGCCGAACATTGTACCTAATAGCCCTTGAGTAATTAAACCGGATATTGGTACGTATACGTGGGCATCAATGTAAATTAAAGCATATAATACAGGGCATAACTATTAGTTTTGGTTAATTTACGATCAAATAAACCGCATAGACATTTCACTGCCAGTTTGGTCCGTCGCGACGATTACGTTTATATTGCCAGCGGCCAGTTGGCGCGCCGCCGTTTTTCCGACGTTTACGAGCCAATCAGATGATGACATTATTAATCATTTAATTACCATGATTATACCAGAGTACTTTATTGTTTTTATTGTAGCAGAATGAAAATCAACGGCATTCAAAAGGTTTCTGAACCACCGACTACCACGCTATATTAAATTTACGGAGAAAGTTATAAACTGCTGAAATGCTACCAAAATAAATTTACAGTATATTTCGCCATACTTTCCAATAAGAGAATTACTGGGGGTAAATTTAACTTGGTTAAATTAATTTTATCTGCGAGCTACTATAACATCGATATACACTAAAAATGAAATTTATGACATACAATTTTCAACTATTACATACATTATGACATACTATACAATTTTCTTTCAAAATATTAAATTTATGACATCTCACCACCAAAATATATGGAACATATATGGAACACACAAAATATATGGAAAAAATCCAGGACAGGAATACTTTCACGCACTAAAATTCAAGTTTTAAATTAGGTATCCAACCTAATCCAGGTTTTTTCAGAATTAAGCAAATCCCACTGGAGATATCAGGAATAAAGTTTATCGTAGTGTCCCTTTCAACTTTATGTATTAGTCGTGTATGAATATCTGTATAATGTGACAAAAGTTCCTTTCAGCATATCACCAAAATTTCTTTTTATCAAATGTACAGAGTAAAAGATTATCGCATGACCACTCTAATGACTAAAATAAGTTCATTTCCAGGACAAAGTTTATGGAAATCTAGGAAAGGAGTAATCAGAAATGAGATATGAGGTAAGAACAAAGCAAATGTGACATGTATCCGAGTTTCAGGAATAAAGCTGAATGTAGCTATGTTCTTAAAGCAACCCTTTGAAGTTGTTATGTACAAGTCATCTCAAACAAAACTGGTCGCAAATAAGTAGGTAACTAGGTAGGTTATACGTTGGCGACAACGCGCGATATTATGCTTTCCATTATAAGTTCGATCGAACTGCGATTTAAGTTAGACCTGAATTTATGTTTATACCACATTTGTCAATCTTAATATCATAGTTTGCACATACTTTACCATCTGTCATTTTAGGAACTCATTTGTGAGTTGATTATGAAATACCAGTGTATTCAACGTGTCAAAAAATAGGGTTAACTCATTTATATTCATTTGAAAACCTTGGCAACAATGTTAGCCTCTTTATCTATGACGTGTAATCAATTTTATTTTAGACGCCTTTTATAATTTAACGAGGACGTGGCGGCCTATTTAAAGAATTGAGCAAACAAAGAATATATCTGCTCAATTTAAAATCACATTCAGTTTTCTCACAGCCACACGGTCGTACTTACTAACTTTGCAAAACAAACATTAGAATGCTTAAAGTGGCCATTACTATATCGGGTCTTGTCTTAGCATGTAAAAGATGACATATCATCCAGCTCACGACACCCATCTTTAAATACGAGAAAACGTTACGACAAAACCCTACTGAAAAAAGATAATCGTATTCGTACCGATTTTAAATTTATGATTCTTGGGCATCAATTTAATATCCTTTTTAGTCGACTATGATGTTTAGCGGTCACCGATCTTCCGATGTTCACTTGCCCCAGGAACAGCTGCTGCTTGCCCTGCTGAAATGGATGGTAACCTCAGCTACCGGCTAAAAAGTTTATAGAAGGAGGGTGAGCAGTAAGAGAATTACAGACAACAATAAAGTAACATGTCAGAAACATACAAACTCAAAATTTTTCATTCTAGTATAACAAGGGCTTCACTGGAGGTAAGACAAACATTTGGTTATGATGATTTCTACTCTACCTTTACGGTACAAAAGAGTCGTGTAGGTTTCAGGTCTTGGCTCGACATTGACTCAGAGCAATCCAACAAGATGTAAAAATGACGCATCATCCCTAACTTCTAGGCCGTTTCATAGCTTGCCTCTTCCTCTTCGCCCTTTGGACCATGTCCGCTATTGAGGCTTCCAGGAAGCTATCGTCGTCCTCCTTGATTGCCTCCCTAAGAGTTCACAAGTACTAAGATGGTGTATATCTAAAAGATATTGTGTGAGCAATGATTTTTCTAGTCAGCCCTAGTTAGACAGAATTAACACGTCGACGAGCACTCTTTATGAGAACAGTAAGTCGGTTCAAATTCAACTGATTTCGACTCTTCCTTGCTTAGGTTCAAACCGTTTTCTTTTTAGTTAGAACAACGGCTCAGTCGCTATCCAGAGATGACGACCGAATCCTCTTCCTATGATCCTTCTCTTTTTAATCCAATCTATGCTCCACCTCATTCCCTATTCAAACGAAGTTTAAGGAATCAACACTTATTTAGCCACCTGCAGCTAAGTCCACCCGTCTGTAACTAAATAAAAAAAATACCTATGGTAATTCCCCATCGCGCCGGCGTCACGATGGCGCGTTGTAGGTGATTAACATAAGTCGTTTTGACTTTTTTAAGCGCACATCCATAACTCCCAAAGTGCTTTAATGAAAATGTTAATTTTTACAAAAATGATCGGCGACATTTTTATATGTGCTGTCTAAATTTGAATGAAATTGGTCAAACAGAAGCAAAATTGTTAACAAATTTATGATTTTGATTAGTGATTTGAAACTGACAACTGCGAAATTTAATTGAAATTCAGTTTTACAAAAATCTTGCTGTAACAGTGTTGGACATTACACACAATAATTCAGAATCATTTGTCGCTTCTCCAGAAGCAATCCCCTAAAGGAATTACAGGCATATCTTAATAGACTTATATTGAGGTAAATTCTTACATTTTTTCTTCTATGATAACTTGGGTTTAACGAGATAATAAAAGCATTTATGGATGGCAAAATTAAGCCAGAAATTTGAGTGTTGCTTGAAATAATTGTAACGGAATAGTTTCAGGACGCAATTCCACCGACACTGGGACGCAATTCTTGAAGTAAAAATTACCTGTTTTTTAAGGACAGGATTATAGAACACAGAAAGACCATAAATGTCCATATTTTGAGCATGACAGGTTTCCTTGTACTTCTTCACGTTATAGATCAAATTTTAGTTCTAGAAGTGAATTTTGTGGATCATTTATTTAATAACTCGTTTCGACCGTCCAGTTATTTTTTTCCTTGAGGTAAGTTGGCTACACTGGTTATACTGATAAATCACAATTTTGGTAGATCATAAAAGTTTGTGAAAGGTTAGACAGAGGCCGTCGCGTCCTTTGAGTAATGACGTCATCGACAATTTTTTAAATAGCAATACTATTTTTTTTATGACTTTTCTTAAAGGGTATATCAAGTTACACATGCGCACCAAACATTAATTTTTATTAACTGTTGTTTAAAAGATATTTGTCTAATAATAATAATAATAATAATAATAATAATAATAATAATAATAATAATAATAATAATAATAATAATAATAATAATAATAATAATAATAATAATAATAATAATAATAATAATAATAATAATAATAATAATAATAATAATAATAATAATAATAATAATAATAATAATAATAATAATAATAATAATAATAATAATAATAATAATATAATAATAATAATAATAATAATAATAATAATAATAATAATAATAATAATAATAATAATAATAATAATAATAATAATAATAATAATAATATAATAATTAATAATAATAATAATAATAATAATAATAATAATAATAATAATAATAATAATAATAATAATAATAATAATAATAATAATAATAATAATAATAATAATAATAATAATAATAATAATAATAATAATAATAATAATAATAATAATAATAATAATAATAATAATAATAATAATAATAATAATAATAATAATAATAATAATAATAATAATAATAATAATAATAATAATAATAATAATAATAATAATAATAATAATAATAATAATAATAATAATAATAATAATAATAATAATAATAATAATAATAATAATAATAATAATAATAATAATAATAATAATAATAATAATAATAATAATAATAATAATAATAATAATAATAATAATAATAATAATAATAATAATAATAATAATAATAATAATAATAATAATAATAATAATAATAATAATAATAATAATAATAAATAATAATAATAATAATAATAATAATAATAATAATAATAATAATAATAATAATAATAATAATAATAATAATAATAATAATAATAATAATAATAATAATAATAATAATAATAATAATAATAATAATAATAATAATAATAATAATAATAATAATAATAATAATAATAATAATAATAATAATAATAATAATAATAATAATAATAATAATAATAATAATAATAATAATAATAATAATAATAATAATAATAATAATAATAATAATAATAATAATAATAATAATAATAATAAATAATAATAATAATAATAATAATAATAATAATAATAATAATAATAATAATAATAATAATAATAATAATAATAATAATAATAATAATAATAATAATAATAATAATAATAATAATAATAATAATAATAATAATAATAATAATAATAATAATAATAATAATAATAATAATAATAATAATAATAATAATAATAATAATAATAATAATAATAATAATAATAAAATAATAATAATAATAATAATAATAATAATAATAATAATAATAATAATAATAATAATAATAATAATAATAATAATAATAATAATAATAATAATAATAATAATAATAATAATAATAATAATAATAATAATAATAATAATAATAATAATAATAATAATAATAATAATAATAATAATAATAATAATAATAATAATAATAATAATAATAATAATAATAATAATAATAAAGAATAATTTCTAATTACTTCGGCGGAAATTAGCCTACACTACTTTCTTATTCCTTGTTGTAACTGCTCAATGTTTCCCTATTTAATCTTAAAAACTTTACTTTTAAAGTACCCCCATACGAAATAGTCCATTGGTGTTAAATCCGGAGATCTGGGAGGCCATTCTAAAGGTCCTCTTCTACCAATCCATCTGCCTAGAGATACATCATCCAGATACTCACGGACAGGTCTTGCAAAATGAGGAGGCCCCATCTTGTTGAATCCATATGTTTCTATTCTGGACATCGGCTTCATCCAGATAACAAATATCGAAAATTCTTGTCGCAAATTTTTTTCACCCTGTATCTTCGAAATGAAGCGGTTTTTCAAAAATCACCAAAGAACAAAATATTCTTAGAATAGTCCAAGGAATACCTCTTAAATGTTTGCCGCATGTTTACCAAATACCCTGTATAAAATATAATTTTATAATTGAATTAAAATAAGTAGTCTATCGATAATGTATATCGTATTGTATATTAAAAATTTTAATGCAATGTTACAATTGATATGAAATTTCAAAAAATTGTGTTTTATTAAACATTATAGTAAATTTTCGAAATTTAAAAAAATTCTTGTGGCGGATTTCGAGCACATTTCAAAACCACCGAAACCGCGAAGTGCCGTGTAGAAATAATTTGTCAACATGTCTCCCCTCTCCACCCAGCCACTTCCCGATTTCGCCACGTTCGACCTCCTCTAAATTTCAAATAAATATTTTTATTAACGCCGTTAATCGGATTACTTCCGCTTTAAGGAGCTACCGAGGCGACCGACCGTGAACTTATCAGTCGCCCGTTCCGGATGAGCGCCTCTCCCGTGGGACGAAGGGGCCGGGTGGTCGTCAAGGGGGACGAAACGCTAGATAGTAAAACGTCAAATTCTAAATAAAACATTCTAATTCCATCAGAATCGTCTTGCGGGAGAGTCGAGGCCCCGCGATTCTTCGGCACGTCCGAGGGAGGACGTGACTTGGAGGACGGAGAAGAAAAAAATCACTGATTGCTCTCCCTAGTGATCGCCTTCAGGTACAAACTATGGTATTTACGAGTTTACAAGCTTTCCAGCGATATGTTATATGAATATTGCAGACTCTTCTTGGTTTATTGTGTAGAATGGTCGCACTCGAATCCTTTTCCTTCAAATGTCATGCACTTCCAGAGCGTAAGCTGACATTTATTTGTAGTACCACTTCCTTGGCAAATGTAATAATTTCGCCTGCATTTTATTTGCACGAAACTTGTTTTCTCCCTGGACTTCTTCTTGCCTCTATCTTACCCACTAAAATTAATCTTAAGATCCCATATTTATCACCTCTTAGAATATGTCCCAAAGTAGGAAATTTTTCGTTGTTTCAACAGTTCACCTTCGGTTCCAGCTCTTCTCAGCACTTCCCCGTTTGTCAGAGAATCCACTTATTAGACACACATTACTTTATTAGATACCGAATCAAAACGCGAATATGCCGAATTCCGCCGCCACCTAAGGGTTATCAAACCGTACCACGATTCGTCAAACAGGTCAGCGAGTCCGGCGTTAATTAATCAAATCCCTCGCATGATTGCTTATAAATCATTGTAACTTTTATCAACATTTACTTTGCACTACTCACTGTTTCTTTTTGCTCTACTATGTTGTTTTCTCCATTTATTTACGCTTATTTCGCCTGCAAGTGTCCGTTTTAGCTCACCGCTTACACAATAGTTACAAGATCGTTTTTTAAATAGTTAGCCTAATTTAGCTCTAACCCTAAATAGGCCGTTTTCCTTGTGTAGCAAAACCGGTAGCTTTACCTTAAGCTATAACACGATTTTTCTCCGCCAGTTCGTACCGAAAAATTTAAAAGAAGTGAAGCTCTTTGCTAGAGGTTCTCATGCCGAGTTCCTTATTATCTGCCGCTGGATGTGAATATTCTTCTTGGATATGCACAATTACCCCACAGGGTGGGTGACATCAATAATGGCTAAATGCAGTAGAACCTATGAACCTATGAATAGTAGAACCTATAATAGTAGAAACCTATGAATAATCAATCTATCTTATCGCCATATTTACGAAAATGGCCCGATAGACCGGTGGATAATAACAAAAGTTCGACCACCATTTACTGATTTATGTATAAAAGCGTAAGGGCAGATAAGGGCTAAATGAAATTAGGCCTCGGAAAAGTTATTAGGAACTTTTAGCTTAGTTTAGTGATTTTCTCACTTACACCTTTGAAAGTGTACGAGATTTATGATACAATAAATCCATAAAAATGTTTTGAATCAGATTGAAGGTATCCACATTGAAGTCATGAGTCATAAACTTGTAGGAAAATGTTGGTCAATGTTGGCAAATGGTCGACATTTCCCATGATTTTCCTATAACTTTTTAGCATGAAAACCTCATTTGCCATTTCTATTCTCTACACTTCTATTTTCTACACTTTCTACTAATACGGTAACACAACTAATATCATCCCGCCTGCATCACAGTTCCATCCCCCTCCCCCCAAAAAGTGCCCTGACCGGATTAGACGGTCTATTATTATCCGTTTCGAGTTTATCGGGGCCGCAAAATTTTCGCCAACTCAACTAATTTGATCCTGGCGCAACTTTTCGCTAATTAGGCAGCTCCTCGTGCATCTCCGCCTACTAACTGTGGATACGAAATTTATTAACTCACCTAAAACGGGAGATCCGGGACGCGGGCAGGGATTAGAATGGGGGATATTTCGAGGATATGAGTCAACTAGGGGGAAAGGGAGAGAGACATGTGATATCGTACATAGGATTTGTTTGTAGGGGTCAGAGTTGGAGTCGAGCGCTTTTGGACATCTCGAATTAGTATTGTGTGGGGTAGGAACAGACCATGTTTCCGTTTTGGGTGTTGTGGTTGAAATTTGTGGATTTGAAATACAAACGAATTTTCAGATGTGTTGTATAAAATAGCAAGGAAACAATAGGAATGAAAAATAGGTAGCTCCGAAGGATTAATTAATATTAAATGTACTTTTCTCCACTTTACAAAAATTATAAGACAATGCCACACAACTTATAAGTTTTTCGAAGTAATTAAAAAAAAATTTCAGTATTAGAAGTCAATTTATTTTTAAAACGCCAGTACATACACGTTTTGCACCTTCATGTCTATTATTTTATACAATTACTATAATTACCTCCCAGTAAACTCCTACAGTGCTACGAAACTCTAAGTACAAGATCACACCAAAGTATATTTCCTATGTCAGTGATTATTTAATTAGGGGTTTTTTAATTCAAAATTCAGTAATACTCTCTTAAGGCATTTTGCTAATGTTGCCAAGAACCCCCTGGAAGTTAGACGAAGAATTCAATAGCTACTAAGTATTTTTCAAAAATATATCCCTTGCCTCACCCTCACTAGACCCGGACGCCAGAAGGATACCTGGAAGGATACCTGACCAATAATTATAATGATAATCAACACACTCATTTAGGGGTTAACATCTACATTATAGGCGATTATAACAACTTTACCCTTGACATTATGATTATAGTCTCAAGTCTCCAACATACCTAATCAAAATGATTTTTACTTTTGGAGAAAGGGTGAAAAAACTAAAGTATCGACTCTTGAAAAGGTTCGATCATCCATAAGAATGAATGTCATCATTGAATCAAGAATGAATGGCATCAGAGCAGTGCAACCGATGTTTTGAGTAACATGGAATTTAGTTAACATTTCTATATTATAACGCTGTGGAAAAAAATTACAAAAATTTTGGGGTAAACAATTTTTATTAATTAAGCCATAATAGGGGCTGATTTTTAGGGGTTAAGATATTCTGAAATAATATTCCAGAGCATCTAAAACTCATTCTTCAACTCATCTGAACAAAATTTTACTCACCTTATGCTTTAAATTAATTAGCTTCTGGCAATAAGGGATCGTTTTCACCCCTAAAAATTAAAAGCTTACAGCGACACAATATAGATTTTGAAGTGGAAGGTAAATTGAGCTTAATCCCAAATCTTCATACAAATCTCAACTGTTTAAAAATATTGCAAGGTTTTGCCGCCTGTTAAGCTTCGTTTCCTGGCCTGAGTGCAAGCCCAACGTTTATGTTGAGTTTCTTTCGACCCTGTAAACGACACCACAATCCAATCTGAATGATGTCAGGTTAGGCTATTATAGTAATATGGTGTATGGTGGAAATAAAAAATAATTCGGTTCTCGTGCCTTACGAAGCGAGGTCGGCCTCCTGAGAGAATTAGTTAGAGGCAGTTAGAGCAATAGAGCTAAGTTAAGATTTGAAAGGGGAGACCGCTACGTGGTGTAAAAGTCGAAAGCAAGAAAGTTTATCCTAAAATTTGTGTACCCTCACCAGGTCAACACTCGCCTGAGAAAGGCGAACACCCTGTGTGATAAGTGAGTATTTAAAGTATTTAGTAAGTATAGTATTTTAATGATCTTGTCGACAAAAATGAACAATGCTTAAGTGTGAACTGTTTAGTAATGCAGAAAATTCATTATTTTGATTTAAAATTTGTTCAGTCTGATTTTATTCTGTCTGTAAGTATTAATAATATCTGTTCGGCGGCATTTGTATAATGTCTGTTCTGTTGATCGGTGTTATTACTATTTATTAGGTTATTTTTTAGAGGCTTAACTAAATTTGTGCATGGAAATTACATTAAAATAAGAAAATGAAATAAATCACCACGCGAAAAAACTATTTGTTTAATTTTTTCACCACGACCCAATTAAAGAAAGAGTTGCTCTTGCTCAGTTTGTCTAAATAGGACAAATTAATAATGAAGTTAATTAGGCTCACCACAATAAGTACAAATGTAACATAGTGTACATTTAACAGTAGGCAATAAATATTTGATAGAGAATACAATTACAGGATACATACGATATTAATCTCCGACCAGGTATCATAAATGAAAGATTTAACAATATTTTTAATTACGGGCACAAATTCGAAACGTCAGAATGGATGCATGGAATAATAAGTCCATTTATATTTCCAATTTCAACAATTCCAGGTAATTCCGAGTGTGTAATCCCCCAGGCTATATTCCGTTTTCCACTCGAACCTATTCAAAATAATTAAAACTCGTCTACATACTACCTTTGTTCGTAATTTACATTATTCAAAATCTGCTGCGTTACTGCCATTAGACTATTACACATTTTCAATTATATCACCTTATATGACTGAATGATGTAAAGAACAGACATCCCATCATATTATACACCTGTATTAAAAAAGCTTCCCTACAACTCCATCAATATACATGTAAAAGTCTGTTAATCTATACGTACAGTTGATGCCAGTCAATGTACTTTAAAATCTCGAAACAATATTTAAATGCTAATGCAGGTTATAACTACTATCAAATAACAGGAAAAATAAATTACCCAAAATATGGCTAAGTAGAACTTCACCATATTTGTTTGAATTTCGAACTGAGTTCAAGCGAGAAAAGGAAGGATAGAAGTAAATTCCTCAAAACTTTGTAACTGAACCTGGATATTCCTATTAGCCAGTTATCCGTATGTATTAGGCCACATTTTACGTACTTTGGGAATTTTCGTGGATACTAAATCTTATGGACTGAGCAGCACCTCGTAAAACGTTAACTAAATGCAATGAATTCTTCAGTAATTTCCAATGTGGATATATTCATTTGTACATAAATTTTCGGCAGATTTTGTTTGGTAATTAACTTCCTTCGAACGCTAATACTGATTTATGTTTATTAACAATAAGTATCTGCATTTATTCTTACTAATAGTTGAATTTAAATAGCCTTCCCTCAAAGATTTTTAATGTACTTTTCTTGCGAGTTCTGTAGCGTTATGTTATAGATATTTTGTACTAATAACCTAATCCTATATGAGAATATTTTCCACGACAGGTTGGATTAGATATCCTATGAGAGCGCGAGACTTGGATACACACATCTTCAGTCAGTGGACACGGAGTGGAAACCTAAAGTGCCTGAGGTACAAAAGTGCCTGAGGACTGTGGTTCGGAACCCAAGTTAAGCTGCAGGAGGCGATAGGCCACAGTAGGCGAGAAGGAGATGTAAAAATATTAGAGATAAGATGGAAAACTCTTCATCAACATAAGATACTAACGTGCTAGATATCTCATATAAATTGAAATTAAATTCCATCTCAATCTCATTTAATTTATGACATACTTTTTAGGAGGATGAAACCATCTCGACGAACTGAAACCGAGATATCATCAAAGCAATTGTCATTAAGGGAATTCATCTATAATCACCTAGTATTACAGTTAATTAAGTTGCCTTTAACACATGACCGTTGCGGTGTCTTATATGGTCGATCTCACGTCCTCCTACAAAATTGTTAAGGGCCGCCACTGAATGGAGGGTTACTGATTCCCCGCCCAATAAATATTTATGGAAAATTGGTGAAAATCTTCCAACGAGAACCATTATTGGAATGTCGAGGACTCGGACTTGCGGGACATGGAAAACAAAATTCCTCTCCCGGTACGTATATAAAAATCCCCGATTTAATAGGAGAGCAGGCATTTTTTCCTGTTCGACGTCGAACTTCATTCGGATTAAAATACATGCCCGGGATGTTCGCGTAGTTAAAATTCAATTTAAAAATTCTACCATCAGTTCGAAAAAATGTAATGCCCTCTCTCTTTTTTTTTTGTTATTCGTGAAACGGCGGAATAACATCGTGATATACATCAAAACATCGTTTTATAGATTTTTTGTATTTTCTCTAGGACGAACCGGCTGAAAACCAACCCCATACAATGTTTTTTTAACTGGCAATCGACGTTAAAAATGTTAAACCTCATGACGGAATGTTCATTGATGATGGAATTTTTTCCTTTACACAAATTGGGTACAAATATTGGGTATTTTGTCTTTAAAATGGACACAAAACTTGCAATCTTTTCCAATTAGTAAAATGTACAAAGGCAAAGACCGGCTCTGGCTCTCTACCAATCATCATTACACCAAAATCTACAAAAACGATGCCTATGGTTTAAAGACAAACGTAAGTCAACCTACCATTAAAAATTTCTTATATATAATTCGCTCTCTATAAATAACATCTCATCCATTCATAGTGGTATCACGGACAATCATCGTAGTAGCAAATGACGTCACCAAATAAAAGCCATGGCAAATGGAAAACACCTAAGCAATTATAAACACCACGTAACATATAATAAAACATATCACGTAATAACAGTCACTAGAGTATTACATAACTGAGAAGTCTTAACATATAGACCCACATAATATAATCAATTACATAAGGTGGTCGATGTCCATTCGAAATTTTCTCTCTTGAACGTTGTAGAAAGTTCCTCAAAAAATATATTTGAACTATTCGTCTTAGTGAGAGAAATATGAGACGCTCTCACTTAATTTGAAAGAAACTCGACTAGGGGCTCAAGTGCGATCAATAATAATCATCATCAGTTAACGTAGGTATGATAATTAAGACCTTTGGTTGGAGTCTCTGATAATTTAGAAATTTGTATGCCTTCATGGGTACATTACGTCAAACGATCAAAATAATACAGGGAAAAGACCAACTGAATCATTGCATTTATCAAAAACGCCTGAGGAAGTGAACATTCACTCAGGAAAAGTAGACTTCTTTTATTTACAACAGCTGGTAACGCTAAAAGATTGAAACAGGCTTCCTATTGGATCGTGGATGGTACTTTTAAGACAGCCCCCAAAATTTTTGGTCAGATGTACATAATCATGCACCCATTGGCAGTGACTAGGACTCCAGAAGGCTGTCTTTACTTTACGCTCTCATGTCCAAGAAATCAGAAGAATGTTACTCTCGACTTTTTCAAGACCTAACCGACTTCTCAGGTACCTGGAATCATCATGACGGATTTCTTACAAGCAGAAATCAATGCTGCTAAAATTAAATTTGCTGATGCTATCAGCAAACCTAGCCATTTCCGTTTAGGTCAAAGCGTCTGGAGGAAAATTCAGTTCTTAAATTTCATTTGGAGCTTGGCAAAATTTTCGAACCCAGCCTACTAAAAGGTGATATCACCCAATAGTTTTTGTTAAAAAGAAGAATGAACCTAACTACAATTTTTGTTAATTTACTCAAAGTACTTTTGCTGGAGACGTAATTTTTGATAGAATAAATTTGACTAGGCTAATACTCAAAGAGAGAGAGATACTCTATCCAACTCATCAGATTTAGATGAATTTCGTCCTGTTTGCTATACTAGCGCGTAAGAACATAACGAATAATAAAACCCACTGTAGACTCCGTAAACGTCTTTTTTTGGAGCTTAGCAAAATTTTCGAACCCAGCCTACTGAAAGGTGATGTCACCCAATAGTTTTTGTTAAAAAGAAGAATAAACCCAATTGCAATTTTTGTTAATTTACTCAAAGTACTTTTGCTGGAGACGTAATTTTTGATAGAATAAATTTGACTAGGCTAATACTCAAAGAGAGAGAGAGAGATGCTCTATCTAACTCATCAGATTTAGATGAATTTCGTCCTGTTTGCTATACTAGCGCGTAAGAACGTAACGAATAATAAAACCCACTGTAGACTCCGTAAACGTCTTTTTTTGGAGCTTAGCAAAATTTTCGAACCAAGCCTACTGAAAGGTGATGTCACCCAATAGTTTTTGTTAAAAAGAAGAATAAACCCAACTGCAATTTTTGTTAATTTACTCAAAGTACTTTTGCTGGAAACGTAATTTTTGACAGAATAAAGTTGACTAGGCTAATACTCAAAGAGAGAGAGAGATACTCCATCTAACTCATCAGATTTAGATGAATTTCGTCCTGTTTGCTATACTAGCGCGTAAGAACATAACGAATAATAAAACCCACTGTAGACTCCGTAAACGTCTTCTTTTGGAGCTTAGCAAAATTTTCGAACCCAGCCTACTGAAAGGTGATATCACCCAGTAGATTTTGTTAAAAAGAATAATGAACCTAATTACAATTTTCGTTAATTTACTGAAAGTACTTTTGCTGGAAACGTAATTTTTGACAGAATAAAGTTGACTAGGCTAATACTCAAAGAGAGAGAGATACTCTATCTAACTCATCAGATTTAGATGAATTTCGTCCTGTTTGCTATACTAGCGCGTAAGAACGTAACGAATAATAAAACCCACTGTAGACTCCGTAAACGTCTTTTTTTGGAGCTTAGCAAAATTTTCGAACCAAGCCTACTGAAAGGTGATGTCACCCAATAGTTTTTGTTAAAAAGAAGAATAAACCCAACTGCAATTTTTGTTAATTTACTCAAAGTACTTTTGCTGGAAACGTAATTTTTGACAGAATAAAGTTGACTAGGCTAATACTCAAAGAGAGAGAGATACTCTATCTAACTCATCAGATTTAGATGAATTTCGTCCTGTTTGCTATACTAGCGCGTAAGAACGTAACGAATAATAAAACCCACTGTAGACTCCGTAAACGTCTTTTTTTGGAGCTTAGCAAAATTTTCGAACCAAGCCTACTGAAAGGTGATGTCACCCAATAGTTTTTGTTAAAAAGAAGAATAAACCCAACTGCAATTTTTGTTAATTTACTCAAAGTACTTTTGCTGGAGACGTAATTTTTGATAGAATAAATTTGACTAGGCTAATACTCAAAGAGAGAGAGAGAGATGCTCTATCTAACTCATCAGATTTAGATGAATTTCGTCCTGTTTGCTATACTAGCGCGTAAGAACGTAACGAATAATAAAACCCACTGTAGACTCCGTAAACGTCTTTTTTTGGAGCTTAGCAAAATTTTCGAACCAAGCCTACTGAAAGGTGATGTCACCCAATAGTTTTTGTTAAAAAGAAGAATAAACCCAACTGCAATTTTTGTTAATTTACTCAAAGTACTTTTGCTGGAAACGTAATTTTTGACAGAATAAAGTTGACTAGGCTAATACTCAAAGAGAGAGAGAGAGATGCTCTATCTAACTCATCAGATTTAGATGAATTTCGTCCTGTTTGCTATACTAGCGCGTAAGAACGTAACGAATAATAAAACCCACTGTAGACTCCGTAAACGTCTTTTTTTGGAGCTTAGCAAAATTTTCGAACCAAGCCTACTGAAAGGTGATGTCACCCAATAGTTTTTGTTAAAAAGAAGAATAAACCCAACTGCAATTTTTGTTAATTTACTCAAAGTACTTTTGCTGGAAACGTAATTTTTGACAGAATAAAGTTGACTAGGCTAATACTCAAAGAGAGAGAGATACTCTATCTAACTCATCAGATTTAGATGAATTTCGTCCTGTTTGCTATACTAGCGCGTAAGAACGTAACGAATAATAAAACCCACTGTAGACTCCGTAAACGTCTTTTTTTGGAGCTTAGCAAAATTTTCGAACCAAGCCTACTGAAAGGTGATGTCACCCAATAGTTTTTGTTAAAAAGAAGAATAAACCCAACTGCAATTTTTGTTAATTTACTCAAAGTACTTTTGCTGGAAACGTAATTTTTGACAGAATAAAGTTGACTAGGCTAATACTCAAAGAGAGAGAGAGAGATGCTCTATCTAACTCATCAGATTTAGATGAATTTCGTCCTGTTTGCTATACTAGCGCGTAAGAACGTAACGAATAATAAAACCCACTGTAGACTCCGTAAACGTCTTTTTTTGGAGCTTAGCAAAATTTTCGAACCAAGCCTACTGAAAGGTGATGTCACCCAATAGTTTTTGTTAAAAAGAAGAATAAACCCAACTGCAATTTTTGTTAATTTACTCAAAGTACTTTTGCTGGAAACGTAATTTTTGACAGAATAAAGTTGACTAGGCTAATACTCAAAGAGAGAGAGATACTCCATCTAACTCATCAGATTTAGATGAATTTCGTCCTGTTTGCTATACTAGCGCGTAAGGACATAACGAATAATAAAACCCACTGTAGACTCCGTAAACGTCTTTTTTTGGAGCTTAGCAAAATTTTCGAACCCAGCCTACTGAAAGGTGATGTCACCCAATAGTTTTTGTTAAAAAGAAGAATAAACCCAACTGCAATTTTTGTTAATTTACTCAAAGTACTTTTGCTGGAAACGTAATTTTTGACAGAATAAGGTTGACTAGGCTAATACTCAAAGAGAGAGAGAGATACTCCATCTAACTCATCAGATTTAGATGAATTTCGTCCTGTTTGCTATACTAGCGCGTAAGAACATAACGAATAATAAAACCCACTGTAGACTCCGTAAACGTCTTTTTTTGGAGCTTAGCAAAATTTTCGAACCCAGCCTACTAAAAGGTGATATCACCCAATAGTTTTTGTTAAAAAGAAGAATGAACCTAATTACAATTTTTGTTAATTTACTCAAAGTACTTTTGCTGGAAACGTAATTTTTGACAGAATAAATTTGACTAGGCTAATACTCAAAGAGAGAGAGATACTCTATCTAACTCATCAGATTTAGATGAATTTCGTCCTGTTTGCTATACTAGCGCGTAAGAACGTAACGAATAATAAAACCCACTGTAGACTCCGTAAACGTCTTTTTTTGGAGCTTAGCAAAATTTTCGAACCAAGCCTACTGAAAGGTGATGTCACCCAATAGTTTTTGTTAAAAAGAAGAATAAACCCAACTGCAATTTTTGTTAATTTACTCAAAGTACTTTTGCTGGAAACGTAATTTTTGACAGAATAAAGTTGACTAGGCTAATACTCAAAGAGAGAGAGATACTCTATCTAACTCATCAGATTTAGATGAATTTCGTCCTGTTTGCTATACTAGCGCGTAAGAACGTAACGAATAATAAAACCCACTGTAGACTCCGTAAACGTCTTTTTTTGGAGCTTAGCAAAATTTTCGAACCAAGCCTACTGAAAGGTGATGTCACCCAATAGTTTTTGTTAAAAAGAAGAATAAACCCAACTGCAATTTTTGTTAATTTACTCAAAGTACTTTTGCTGGAGACGTAATTTTTGATAGAATAAATTTGACTAGGCTAATACTCAAAGAGAGAGAGAGAGATGCTCTATCTAACTCATCAGATTTAGATGAATTTCGTCCTGTTTGCTATACTAGCGCGTAAGAACGTAACGAATAATAAAACCCACTGTAGACTCCGTAAACGTCTTTTTTTGGAGCTTAGCAAAATTTTCGAACCAAGCCTACTGAAAGGTGATGTCACCCAATAGTTTTTGTTAAAAAGAAGAATAAACCCAACTGCAATTTTTGTTAATTTACTCAAAGTACTTTTGCTGGAAACGTAATTTTTGACAGAATAAAGTTGACTAGGCTAATACTCAAAGAGAGAGAGATACTCCATCTAACTCATCAGATTTAGATGAATTTCGTCCTGTTTGCTATACTAGCGCGTAAGGACATAACGAATAATAAAACCCACTGTAGACTCCGTAAACGTCTTTTTTTGGAGCTTAGCAAAATTTTCGAACCCAGCCTACTGAAAGGTGATGTCACCCAATAGTTTTTGTTAAAAAGAAGAATAAACCCAACTGCAATTTTTGTTAATTTACTCAAAGTACTTTTGCTGGAAACGTAATTTTTGACAGAATAAGGTTGACTAGGCTAATACTCAAAGAGAGAGAGAGATACTCCATCTAACTCATCAGATTTAGATGAATTTCGTCCTGTTTGCTATACTAGCGCGTAAGAACATAACGAATAATAAAACCCACTGTAGACTCCGTAAACGTCTTTTTTTGGAGCTTAGCAAAATTTTCGAACCCAGCCTACTAAAAGGTGATATCACCCAATAGTTTTTGTTAAAAAGAAGAATGAACCTAATTACAATTTTTGTTAATTTACTCAAAGTACTTTTGCTGGAAACGTAATTTTTGACAGAATAAATTTGACTAGGCTAATACTCAAAGAGAGAGAGATACTCCATCTAACTCATCAGATTTAGATGAATTTCGTCCTGTTTGCTATACTAGCGCGTAAGAACGTAACGAATAATAAAACCCACTGTAGACTCCGTAAACGTCTTTTTTTGGAGCTTAGCAAAATTTTCGAACCAAGCCTACTGAAAGGTGATGTCACCCAATAGTTTTTGTTAAAAAGAAGAATAAACCCAACTGCAATTTTTGTTAATTTACTCAAAGTACTTTTGCTGGAAACGTAATTTTTGATAGAATAAATTTGACTAGGCTAATACTCAAAGAGAGAGAGATACTCTATCTAACTCATCAGATTTAGATGAATTTCGTCCTGTTTGCTATACTAGCGCGTAAGAACGTAACGAATAATAAAACCCACTGTAGACTCCGTAAACGTCTTTTTTTGGAGCTTAGCAAAATTTTCGAACCCAGCCTACTAAAAGGTGATATCACCCAATAGTTTTTGTTAAAAAGAAGAATGAACCTAATTACAATTTTTGTTAATTTACTCAAAGTACTTTTGCTGGAAACGTAATTTTTGACAGAATAAATTTGACTAGGCTAATACTCAAAGAGAGAGAGATACTCCATCTAACTCATCAGATTTAGATGAATTTCGTCCTGTTTGCTATACTAGCGCGTAAGAACGTAACGAATAATAAAACCCACTGTAGACTCCGTAAACGTCTTTTTTTGGAGCTTAGCAAAATTTTCGAACCAAGCCTACTGAAAGGTGATGTCACCCAATAGTTTTTGTTAAAAAGAAGAATAAACCCAACTGCAATTTTTGTTAATTTACTCAAAGTACTTTTGCTGGAAACGTAATTTTTGATAGAATAAATTTGACTAGGCTAATACTCAAAGAGAGAGAGATACTCTATCTAACTCATCAGATTTAGATGAATTTCGTCCTGTTTGCTATACTAGCGCGTAAGAACGTAACGAATAATAAAACCCACTGTAGACTCCGTAAACGTCTTTTTTTGGAGCTTAGCAAAATTTTCGAACCAAGCCTACTGAAAGGTGATGTCACCCAATAGTTTTTGTTAAAAAGAAGAATAAACCCAACTGCAATTTTTGTTAATTTACTCAAAGTACTTTTGCTGGAAACGTAATTTTTGACAGAATAAAGTTGACTAGGCTAATACTCAAAGAGAGAGAGAGAGATGCTCTATCTAACTCATCAGATTTAGATGAATTTCGTCCTGTTTGCTATACTAGCGCGTAAGAACGTAACGAATAATAAAACCCACTGTAGACTCCGTAAACGTCTTTTTTTGGAGCTTAGCAAAATTTTCGAACCAAGCCTACTGAAAGGTGATGTCACCCAATAGTTTTTGTTAAAAAGAAGAATAAACCCAACTGCAATTTTTGTTAATTTACTCAAAGTACTTTTGCTGGAAACGTAATTTTTGACAGAATAAGGTTGACTAGGCTAATACTCAAAGAGAGAGAGAGATACTCCATCTAACTCATCAGATTTAGATGAATTTCGTCCTGTTTGCTATACTAGCGCGTAAGAACATAACGAATAATAAAACCCACTGTAGACTCCGTAAACGTCTTTTTTTGGAGCTTAGCAAAATTTTCGAACCCAGCCTACTAAAAGGTGATATCACCCAATAGTTTTTGTTAAAAAGAAGAATGAACCTAACTACAATTTTTGTTAATTTACTCAAAGTACTTTTGCTGGAGACGTAATTTTTGATAGAATAAATTTGACTAGGCTAATACTCAAAGAGAGAGAGATACTCTATCCAACTCATCAGATTTAGATGAATTTCGTCCTGTTTGCTATACTAGCGCGTAAGAACATAACGAATAATAAAACCCACTGTAGACGCCGTAAACGTCTTTTTTTGGAGCTTAGCAAAATTTTCGAACCCAGCCTACTGAAAGGTGATGTCACCCAATAGTTTTTGTTAAAAAGAAGAATAAACCCAACTGCAATTTTTGTTAATTTACTCAAAGTACTTTTGCTGGAGACGTAATTTTTGACAGAATAAATTTGACTAGGCCAATACTCAAAGAGAGAGAGAGATACTCCATCTAACTCATCAGATTTAGATGAATTTCGTCCTGTTTGCTATACTAGCGCGTAAGGACATAACGAATAATAAAACCCACCGTAGACTCAGTAAACGTCCACAAGTATTTATCATATTTCAAAAAACCTCCGTCCCATTCTCCTATAATACCATCGGGATTATTATCATGCGGACAGAACAATGGAGCGTACATTTCAGTTTTAGGTACGCGAGAGACAGAGCCGCAGCCTGTCAGTCAATCAGAAATAATAATAGTGGCATTAACGAAGTGGATTTACGTTCGAATTATCAGTGGATGTTTTAATTTATTTACGTTAGTCGTTTATAACGAGGATAAACATGACCTGTCGGATGTTTACGGTTCACTCAGTTTATATTTTTGATGAAAAATCTCTCCCTCTGTGCCTGAGGGTGGAACGGAAATTCTGCTAGGACTTGCAGAAAATCACTCTTATAACCATATAGAAGGGCGACACCCATTGTACTCATAGAACCATTACAATTACCGATTCACATATTGACGTTAAATTAGCACATGAAACTCACAGTACTTAACAGTAATAAACTACCTACTTCTTATGTTGGTAGCGGACATGACATTATATTAGCCATTACCGAGTTGCTTGTAATTCAGCTTTCTATGAAACTTTTCCTGTGACTATCCATTCAGAAGCTCAGATATCTGCACTTACCGAACGTGATTGGACGCATTTTAATAGCAATGAATTTGTACTGCAAACTGTCTCAATACAAATATGACCTCAGTAATAGATATTCTAGAGCGCCTTAAAGTAGTTGGACCTATAAAGATTAACGGTCATTGGATGAATGTCGGGTTAAGAGTGTTCGACATTTAGTTTTGACAACTGAATTCCGCTAGGTGGCGCTGGAGACAGATATAGATAGAAAATAAGTAATTCACACCCACTCTATGATTTATAATATAAGCGTTTTGGGGGAGAATTCCGGTGTTGGTTAGGTTCAGGAATGCCAAAAAATCGGAGGAGATTACAACGCCCGGCGATGAAAAACTCAAAGAGTATGAACAATAGTGAAAATGTAAAGTAAAGCACAATATTAAGGATAATTGATATTGTTAATATCTATAGTTTTCAAGAACATACCAATTTATTTCTGTGCAATTCTGTTACTAAATAATGTATTAAATTATAATTATTCATTTTTTCTGCATGAGTACAGAATGTTTTACAATTAAAATTAATTTAGTTAAGGCGACTTACCCTTGGCTATTTTGAAAATTGCCCGGCTTTAAGACTCGTCTCAATGTATATAGAAAAATGACACACATACACACAAATAGATACCTAAATAAAGAATTTAATCATCATGTGAGTTATAAGATATAACTTGACATTCTGCATTTTTTACACTTGTGTTTTAGATCACGTTACATTCTTTTATTTCAAATATAAAAATTAGCGGTGTCGCTTTGTAAGTCAGTTGGTAGTAGAGGCAATTACTGTCACTACGTGTTAGTCGCAATAAAGCTTTTTAAAAACAAACTTCTAAATTCTTGTAATTTAACTTGTGTCAATTAAGAAAGAAATTATTAAAATTTTTTATATGATCCAGGCGAAAATATTTCCTCGTCTACGGAAAATTTTCACCACGCTTGAGGAAAACGATCATCGGACAGATTTTCTTGACAAAACAATATTAAAAATAAAGAAAAAGTAGGAGCAAATAACACAATAACAAACTGACATACAACGACCTCAGGTAATCGCTACTGATACCATGGATTGTCAAAGAAAATGAGACAAATGGTATTTCACACGAAAACACCTTATGGTCAAAAATCGTTAAATGAAACACAGAATACGAAGAACCTAATAAACAACCCACCATGTTCTTGCGGAACATATACTGGAGAAACATCACGACCACTTACTGTACGTAAAAAGGACATTAGTAAAATTTCAGGGGAGACCACAGAGATATAACAGAATTGACATGTTCTAAAAAATGATAATCATATCATCAGATGGGACAATGCCAAAATACTGATGGAGGAAGAAAAAATGAATGAACAAAACCTATAGAAAGTGCATTCCAGCTAGCAATAAGAAGGAAATCGCCAAATTCTCCATCGAAATGGATAACATTGGACTCCTATGCTGTTTGAGCTGATAACTAACCCAAACAACATACGTCAACGTGAAGTTGACATTAACACATCGACATCTTCGAACTTCACAAAACTGCGCTGATTTTTTATTTATTAATAGTACTAGCCGATATTACTCGTTTCTACACAAACTTTATAGTTTTATCTATTAAATTCATCTAAATAATTTGAACTATCTATATTTTTCGCTCAGATATAATCAATTTTATAAGTACTCTCGTTAAACTTGTCAAATTTTGAACGTGCACTTTGTATTGCAGTTGTTTAGAAAATACATATAGAAATTTATTTAATAATTTAAATCCATTATTTATATTTATTTAAAAATTACCAACGAAATTGTCATAATACATCCGAAAGCAGTGAAGTAAGAAAATCTCTTTATAAATGCAAAATGTACATAAGGTAGCATCCACTTAATTTAAAAATTCTCACATTTTTCACAATACCATATATACATACTACATATTTTTCTAAAACATAGCCACTTTCTGCTCTATTATAGTTTGCAATTATTTAAAAAAAATTCGTGTGTTTCAAAAATATATTATCCCATTGATAGATTACCTCCTAAGGTAATCTATCTTCTAATTTTTATTGTTATCACACCAATGACATTGCAAAAATGAATTGAGAGAAAAAATGTATAAGTGCCATAACAGTGCACCCATTTCAACACAACAATTAATAATAATCTTATTTGCTTCATATTAGCATTACATTAATACTGATAAAGACAAATCTGAAAGGCATTATAGTTTCAATTATTATTAAAATAGTATTAAACATCTTACGTCTTGTTATTTTGAAATTTTTTAGATTTGTTAATTGCCCTAAATTATCAATTAATTAATCGAATGAGGGAAAATTTGTCGAATTATGCGTGCCCGCGTAAGCAGAACGTCAATTCTTAATGTTCATGAAATCGATTACTTCTTGTTATTAAGATAATGAAATATTGTTTATACTTAATTAATTTTTATTATTTAAACAATTGCGGCGAAAAAAAAAACCAAAATTATTTCCAATTTTTACAAAAACTGCAAATATCTTATAGTCAACTTTTTTATCTTTAATTATATATATTTATGTACCTAAACTCCTGATATTAATCCTTACTGAAAATTTTGCAAGATAATAAGTGTGGGGGCTACGCTAAAATGTCATACGGCGAATTATATTTTTGACACATTCACAATATCACGTTTGCACAATTTTCCGGATACGGACACAATATTCCCTTCACATCAGCAAATGGAAAAGTAGTATGCATTAATTAGATACTTCAAAATAAAATAATCTTATTTTGTCAGTTTGACTGATGAACCACTAAAACAACCCCAACTAACACGTAAAACCCTCGTGGAGGAAAAGGTCTTTCATGAGATGGGCCGTCACTTCCGCCACGCCTGGCCGTCGTTTGTTTGAAATTTATTACCTTGTCCATAATCAAGCGCTTCTCATCTGAGGCGTCGAGAGATAAATACCTCGTGGCACGTTTCAAAAACGGAGAGGGACGCTCCCATCCCTCCTCTCCTACGTTTGACCTTAACAGCCTCCATAAGACTTGTCTGAGGTTATTAATTTTGAAAATCTTTAATGGCGCTGTGAAGGCATATAAAATAGGATATTTTAATGGTGGTGCAATAGGGTACAAGTTTTAATACCCTTTTCCGCTATTTTGATTTTGTTGGACAGCCAGTAAATACCAGTTAAAGTACAAAACTGTAGAAGTTTAAATTATGACTAACACAGGTAGTAATAGCAATTGTCTCTATTACTAATTAATTAACAAAGAGACAATACTAGTTTATATTTGAAACATAAAACATGCAACTTAATCTCAAACAAAGTACTCGTAGATAGTTAAGAAAATGCTGCCATGGTCTATACATACAAACTAGTCAGGTCACTCCTTTGATCTCCTCGAAAAACCGGCATTTTTTGCTACCTATCATAAATCGTTTTATAGTCCCCGTAAAGGAGCCGAAACCGCAATGTACAGGGGTAAAGCGACTGTGAAATCGATAATTTTATTGAACCGTCTACATACGGGAGGCGGACGAATTTTAAACATATTCGAAAATTTAGACTGGTTGAAATTTTGTGGGCGCTGGATTATTTACAAACGTATAAGGTCGAAGTACACCGTAAACAATTGTAATCAGGAATTTATCAGTACTTCTAGAAGTAATTGCTGTTTGCGAATTGTTAAGGATAAGGATTGAAATCAGTTGCAGGACTTGAAAAAGGTTCGCGTAGTAGGTACACCTTTAATAGTCAAAGTACTTAGAGATACGTATATTTCATTGCTAAGATAACACATAATAGTAACCAATATATAAGTACATACGTAATGACCGTATTAGATATAAATATAATGAAGTACAAGTTTATTGTGTATTTGCAAGTACTTACTCCAGTTTTTACATGTTTTTTAATACATTTAATTTAGAGTTTTCCTTATTATTTTTTGATGTTTTATTTCTCCATTCACAAACTTTAATGTATAGTAGATTCTTGATCTTGTGTATAGAGAAATAAAATAAATATGAGGGAAATTGGGACATGGGTGTGAAAATTTAACATTTTTAAATAGATTTAGCAATGTCATCCCTACGCCCTCATGTATACAGAGGTCGTCGAATTTGGATGTAAAAATTTCTTCTAATGCTACTGAATAATTAATAAAATCAATTGGAGGGACGTTTAAACCTCCAAATATCCCACTATGACTGCCTTTATATTTCTTTTAGCTCGCAAAATTTGGTATTTATATCTGATTTTTTATTGTTGCTGTAATTGACACAAATGTCACATGAGTGTTTTAAAATACACTTACGTAAAAAGTATCCACCGACATTACAAGTGCCTTACAAACCTTCTACAGTTTGTAAATTTCGATAGTCTAAATTTTCAATGGCTAAAACTGATTTTGGTTTTTTCGATGACGATTTGTTGTGCTGCAAAAAAGCTACTTTTTCCATTAAATTTGGCGTTAGTCGTTGACGTTGCGTTTGTCACCGTGTACGACCTTACGCGAAAACACCCTGTACTAAATGACCACAAGCTTCTCTTGCTCAGCCAGTAATCCGTCCTGGTGAGGGGGTTGAGATGTCAAGAGGGGATGGTTTTCGGCAATTCGGAGAGTGACTACACTTATAATAACTGTATACACTATGATGCTGCCGCGGAAGTCTATTTAATATTTCTATTTTTGGGTTTTGTCATCTCTTCTTGAATAAAACAGATAAAACATATCAAAACAACAAAATAAAACTGAACATAAACATGCAAACGTGCGGGTTATACCTTATATAGCTGAAAGGCTATATAAGCGGTAATCGAAGTAGCAGACTGATATATGCATAGCCACTTACATGCAAATGGTCGGGTTGCAATAAAACCAGTAATAAATCTTACGAGACGGCACTCCTTGCGACAGATTTCGATCAAGATGGGATTATACTAAGGAAGTAAGTTTAAATATAATTTTATTAACAGATTATGCAAAGTAAGTATGAAATTGTAATTGTAATTAAAACATTTGTACCTTTGAACTTTCACCACTTTCCAGTTGAAACCGTTTAAAATATTGCATTAATTTCCTCCTCCGAAGTTATCGAAACTTTTTAAAATTTTCGTTATAGATAAGTTTCTCCTAATAAATCTGTAGATATTTTTAGTAATATTTAATACACTTTTAAACTACCCTATAATAATTTGCTAAACTGCCTCCACGTAACACTTCTCACGACAGTCGTCTTATAGATCGTTGAATTTAAAGCAACGTATAGAATTCGGGAAGTATAATTTCTCTTTCTCGATAATGGAAGGTTAGCCTTTACCTGGCACACCTCTCCTGAGTAACATACCTGGCACATGGGGTTCGTAAAACTTGAAATATTGATTGTATCTTTTTAGAAAATATCAGAGCTCAACTTCAGATACCCCATCAAAGGGTGAAATAGTCAGAGTTTAGAAAAATGAAGATTGGCGTTCAGGGACAATTCGGAAACTTGAAAAACTTGGAAAAAAAATTTTTACGAAATAATTCATAACTTTTTTGTTTTTTGATAAAAATGGCTAAAATTTTAGGTGTCTTCAATTATATCACTATAAAGGAAAAATATTTTTTCATGGGTCTTCCAAAAAGGTATTTATTTGGAGAAATGGAGGTATGGATTTCACGAAAAAAAAATTTTTTTTAAATAGTGAAAAAGTCTTGTTTTTTATTTTTTCAACAAATTCATTACAAAATATTCTTTTTTCAAGACGTAGAGTCTAATTCGTTAATACCCGGTACAATTGGGGCACATTAAAAGTCTATGGTCAATACATATTGGAATTTTACAAGATGCACAACCTTTATCCGTTTTCCTATCTTTTGGGGGTTCGTAGGTACCCCTTGTGCCAGGTAAAGGTTAATTAGGCCATATTTTGAGGTAAGATGTGTAACATCTTGTCGCGTTAGTTCCAAGCATTTACGTATCTTTTCCAGTTAGAACGCACTGAATTTCTGAGTGAGAATAGGTTATTGTGCCTGTTTCCCGTTTCCCTTCCTCGTACCTTTCTTTTCCCCTCGACCGTGAGCGAAATTCGTATTTTCCTCGACACACACACAAAATCCTCCTTCACTCAACCGTACCAAATACGTTTTCAATACATTAGAGAGAGGGGCAGATAAAAGCCAAACATACCGCTCGCGTATATCTTGAGTTAGTCGTTGACAAAAAGTCCTCCAGATACATCGGATGTTCATTTCGTGTTCTACATGATAGATTCTCAATTCAAACAGAACTAATTCATGGAAATTGGATTTCCATCGTATGTGTGTGCGAGCGCCATCCGCCTATCACTTGGATAAACACATAACCCATCATTCCTTTGTTGACAGTTTGCCCCCGTCTACCTCCATTGTACTCGATATCTGTATTAATTTCAATTTCCATTTTATAAACGGGAACGGGTGATTCCATCTGCCGTGCATAATAGATAGTTCTTTTTCTCCCTCGCAATTCGCTTTTTTCCTTCTGACAATATGAGACAAAAAAATTACAATAATTACTATTTTTCACGGTACTGCACATCAAAAAGAAGCTTTCTTGTTGATATTGTTGGATTGAATATCATGGGAGCATTTTGTTACTCCATAGAGGTGCAGGATTAAATGGAATTCAGATTCATTACATACATATAAATTTAAACTACTACCCATTGTTATATTTATCCAAAAACGTGTTAGGAATAATTATTTATCATGGTTTTCATTGCTTCATCAATGTTTGCATTTGATAGACATTGAAAAATTACGCAATTTTGGATTTTATTATATTATTATTATTGTTGTGATTTTGTTAGTCAGAAAATATCCATTCTTTATTTTTGTGAAAGGTGTTTTCAAACAATTTTGCTTACAATCAATCATTGCTCGTAATTGGGTTAAATTATTAGTTCATAACAAACCGTTAAACGTATCGTGAAATTTGAGTATGTAAAATTTCAGTTTAAAGAGGTGATATTCTCTAAGATTAGGTGACAAACTCTCAGTTTTCTTCAAAAAAAGACAGGTTTCGAAGTTAAATCTGTAATAATCTATAAATTATTACAGAGATTATTATAAATAATCTGTAATAATTTATTACTAAGGAGAAATGTGAGTAAGTATATGTGTTGCGTCGGAAATAAATGAAAATGTTACTTCTGTGTTTAATTGGAAAATAAACAGGACAATCGTCTTGGACCAAAATCGCTTAGTATATCCAGTTAATAAAAATTAGAGGGAAAAGCCAAGCAGAATAAAATCTCTCAGATGTAATGATTCGTCTTAAATGACGTGACACCCCTGAATTTTCAAAAAATCGAAATTTTTTTATGATCGATTTTTGTAGAAAATACCTTCAAGAATAAGAATATCATTATATATTAGTCTAATTCGGTCTTAAAAATTTATATATAAGAAATATATATATATATATATATATATATATATATATATATATATATATATATATATAAAAGAAAGAATGGAGGGAGCAGAGCTGTATGAACAGGAGGAAGGAATTTTGAACGGGGCAGGCATTGTAGATTGAGTTTAAGTAAGTTTTTCTTTGAAAAATATCATTTAAAAATCTTAAACGCGATTCTTTCAAAATAACATTTTTAGAACTGGCGTACAAGATTTAAAAAAAACTAATCAACCGATCGATTTGAAATTTGGATATATTATTTGCCATGTAATATTTCAGGGATTGAACCTCCGCCCAAAGAGATTTTAAGAAAATTTTCCGAGTTTCACCAGATTTTTCCAGGCGAAAATATGGGCTTTTTTAAAAAAATGCCGTCATTTTGTTATTTTTCCACGAAAAATGTTCCAATTACGTTCAATCCCTAGGGATTTCGATAACAATTAAAACCGTTTTTTGTTTTTTTTTTTTTCAGACGTTCCATTGTCTCAAAATCGTGTACGCCGTGATTTTTTGAGGTTTTTTTAAAAAATTTTCACTGGCCAAAAGACAGCTGGGCAAAAGTTTAAAAATATTTTTATTTATTTTAAGAATATTATAGAATAAATGTGTAAAATTTCATGAATGTATCTACTGTTTTTCCCTTCAATTTTCCAATTTTCCAAAATAGAAAAAACACAATTCAGGGGTGTCACATTCCTTTAAGTCAGGGTTGAAACACAGTTAACATCATACAAGTTGTATCATTTATGATTGTACAAATATAAATTTGTATGAAAATATGACAAAATCTCTATATAAACGTGGAATTATTTTATGGAATATTATACCATATTCCATAATTAATTAATTAATAAATAATAACATATTTATATGGAATTATGCTGATGTGTATATGTGATAGTGATAGAGTGCGATTTAATGATTGAGAGTCTCAACTAGTGGAAGTCGATTGTGAGAGTTCCGACTAGTGAGAATCGTGGCTGAAAATAAATCGATGTAAATGAACGAAAATACCCAACCTCCGTTGTCGCAATGATCCTTAGGAGATCCTTTAACGCACTTACCGCGTCAAAGAGTATTAGTATTAGTATTAGTATTAGTATTAGTATTAGTATCAGTATTCAGTCACTGACACTTTTCCAAGGGATTTCATTTGCAACGAAACAATATGTAACAAACATTAACTGACATTTACATTTATTTTGTGTTCATCGCAATTTGGATGAATACAGGACTAAAGATGATCTGGTAGTACAGTGGACAACTGAAGCAAATAATCACTGTATTGCATAAAATCGGGTGTTGTTATCTTTAGTTAACGTAGCGAAAAGAGCCATTATAATTTGTAAAGAGAGAAATTACTTAAAATAATAGAAATCCAACTTCAACTGAACTGATCAGTAAAATGTTTTAAACCCTCGTATTACTGAGGATAACGTAAATGAACGACATTGCGTTTGTATAACGGTGAGTACCAACTGATATTGATTTGACGAATGTCACACAACCTAATTGTTTCCATTGTTTGGAAGTATCGTTTCCATATTTGATTTGCTTTCCTCTCGAATATTACATACGTATGTAATATGCAATATGTCCGGATTTTCTCGTTTTGTTTTTTTTATTTTAGGAAGATTATTAAATCCGCACTGTGCGGATGTCGGAGAGTAATTGTACTACAGGATCCCATATTAAAGTCTTTAATATCAGCAAGCTGGCAAGGTAATAACGCTAATAAATGTGCAACGTAGCAAAGTAGCTAACAGTCGCTGTCGAATAAGTTAATCGCAAATGCTTTATTACTGTCGAAGCGAAAAGTTACTTATATTTGTTTATTGAGTTGCCTCTCAAATTTAGAAAAAGTGGGAATTGAAATTTTGAGCGCACATAATCTGACGTTGTTTCTTTGACCTTACGCATCTGCAGGCACAATTTAACGTAATCATTTTTTCTCACAATTTACGACAGTTGTGTCTGAGATGGGTGGAAAATTAGTCAAAACTTGAGTCAGTAATAAATATGAAAAATATGCCCTAAAAATTCTATATAAATTATATATCTTTTATTAAGACTTTTTTAAAATTGAGAAAAACTTAACTTACATTTACCTTAACATATTGTTATTAATTAGTCACCCATTTATTTTCCTATTATTTTATAGTTATATATCGCTGCGTAATACAAAGGGTTTCACTTTATTAAATTTCAGCCTTGAAAGTTTGTTATTGTTATTTTTCGATTTTAGTAGTTGATTTGTTTGATCACTATACTTGTGTAAAATGACGTATAAGCGTCTTCTACGGTTAGTACCACAGAGCTGCACTAGGAGGCGACACGTGCACAATGTCCTTTAGACACAGCGTTCTACTGGATCTTCAATGGTTACCCCTAAACTAACAAACATACACCCTTGATTACAAGTAACCTATTCCTCTTCCTATTTCCTATTATTTTATAGTTATATATCGCTGCGTAATACAAAGGGTTTCACTTTATTAAATTTCAGCCTTGAAAGTTTGTTATTGTTATTTTTCGATTTTAGTAGTTGATTTGTTTGATCGCTATACTTGTGTAAAATGACGTATAAGCGTCTTCTACGGTTAGTACCACAGAGCTGCACTAGGAGGCGACACGTGCACAATGTCCTTTAGACACAGCGTTCTACTGGATCTTCAATGGTTACCCCTAAACTGACAAACATACACCCTTGATTACAAGTAACCTATTCATCTTCCTATTTCCTATTATTTTATAGTTATATGTCGCTACGTAATACAAAGGGTTTCACTTTATTAAATTTCAGCCTTGAAAGTTTGTTATTGTTATTTTTCGATTTTAGTAGTTGATTTGTTTGATCGCTATACTTGTGTAAAATGACGTATAAGCGTCTTCTACGGTTAGTACCACAGAGCTGCACTAGGAGGCGACACGTGCACAATGTCCTTTAGACACAGCGTTCTACTGGATCTTCAATGGTTACCCCTAAACTGACAAACATACACCCTTGATTACAAGTAACCTATTCATCTTCCTATTTCCTATTATTTTATAGTTATATGTCGCTACGTAATACAAAGGGTTTCACTTTATTAAATTTCAGCCTTGAAAGTTTGTTATTGTTATTTTTCGATTTTAGTAGTTGATTTGTTTGATCACTACACTTGTGTAAAATGACGTATAAGCGTCTTCTACGGTTAGTACCACAGAGCTGCACTAGGAGGCGACACGTGCACAATGTCCTTTGGACACAGCGTTCTACTGGATCTTCAATGGTTACCCCTAAACTAACAAACATACACCCTTGATTACAAGTAACCTATTCATCTTCCTATTTCCTATTATTTTATAGTTATATGTCGCTACGTAATACAAAGGGTTTCACTTTATTAAATTTCAGCCTTGAAAGTTTGTTATTGTTTTTTTTCGATTTTAGTAGTTGATTTGTTTGATCACTACACTTGTGTAAAATGACGCATAAGCGTCTTCTACGGTTAGTACCACAGAGCTGCACTAGGAGGCGACACGTGCACAATGTCCTTTGGACACAGCGTTCTACTGGATCTTCAATGGTTACCCCTAAACTAACAAACATACACCCTTGATTACAAGTAACCTATTCATCTTCCTATTTCCTATTATTTTATAGTTATATGTCGCTACGTAATACAAAGGGTTTCACTTTATTAAATTTCAGCCTTGAAAGTTTGTTATTGTTTTTTTTCGATTTTAGTAGTTGATTTGTTTGATCACTACACTTGTGTAAAATGACGCATAAGCGTCTTCTACGGTTAGTACCACAGAGCTGCACTAGGAGGCGACACGTGCACAATGTCCTTTGGACACAGCGTTCTACTGGATTTTCAATGGTTACCTCTAAACTAACAAGCATACACCCTTGATTACAAGTAACCTACACACCTATTAATATTTTGGACACAGCTATCCACCAAACCTGACAGTTAAAGCAAGCTTTCCTAGACGTTCTGATTTTCGACCTTCGTTTGCCTTAAACTGACGGACTTCAAAGAAGAAGGCGACAAGTTCGTTTCCTTTGTTCGTGTGTCCCTTCGTGGTGAAGGAAAACGGCTACGTAAATTACCTTTCCTTTTTGTTTCTCTCGAAGAGGTATTGTCGCGGGAAAGGGCGAACACACCGTTTGACGTTTCTTTTCCTTTTAGTCGGTCCAGAGCCGTCGTTTGTTTCTGTGCACGCTGTAGGTAATTATCGTTGCTTTGTGTGTTCACGTTTTGGTAACAGGCGTGAAATTTAGTTTGACGCTATTTGAAATTGTTACTTGTTTGTTTTTTGGAAATAACGAATTCTAGCTTATTGATAACTGTGAATTTTATTTAGGGTTTGTGAAATTTACCCATAATGGTATCTGCTTCTTAATAGAATAACCCTTTAGTCCGGTTTTAAAATGGAGGATGGGCTAGAAACAGGATTTTTCTTTGAAATCTTCTATGTTAAATATAGTATTTCTAAAATACTTTTACCTTTACTCTTACTAGTTTGTGACTAAAACCTACTATTATGTCTGTCCGTTAATGAAAATATTATGTTGAACAAGCACCGTTATTATTTAAATAACTGAACAGGTAGAGCGAATTACTTCAGGACGCATCGTTTATCTGAGTAAGTTGTTAATAAGCGCCTTTCAAGTATCGATATATATCGATAGGAAATTATAAAAATGAACCAACACGAAATATCTATTCCTATGGCAAATCCCACTCAAGCCATTAAAATATACGAAATGTCATATTTAAGGTTTTCGCCTTTAAACATGAAGTGAAATATCATATGAAAATCCATAAGGAAAATGGTGTTTACGATTATAAAAAGGACTCGAAACCAAAACATTAGGAATATAGTTAAAATATAAAAAAATAATAATGGTTTAATACTTACAAGAGAGAAAAATATGTATCGCTGTCCAAAATTTAGGAGAACAAGGTAACCGCCTACACGTGATCTGTTAACTGGCTTAGTCAGGGTGATGCAATCAAGGTCGAAGGAGAAAAATTAATGGTGAAAAGAAGACAGTAACATCTAAAGGAACGTGATCAGTAGGTAAAATTAAATTTGTTCCTACATTAGGAAAATTACCAATAACAATATTTTGGCATAAATGTCATTATTACCGTTCCTTTAATTCAGACTTCGATATCATGAATTTTCTTCTCTGTGAATATTAAACCATTATTTTCGAATATCTTACATCCTCATTTGTATATTCTGATATCCTTAACACTCTCACCTTCATAATGTATGCACCAATTTTCTTTACCTGTTGTCTCCATTTTACCATCATCCTTTACCTCAACATCGTTTGCACCACCCTTACCAAGTTATCAGTATGTTTCTTACATCTTATTCATATTCCGAGAGTTCCTGTTTCGTATTCATTTTTGCACTCGAAAATACTATTTTGATATGAATTTTCATCTCATATCGATATAGTATAGTTGTTCAAACACTATATCCCGGAGTGTAGGAAGAACCAACACCAGGACGAGGAGGAGGATCACGAGGAGATGGTACCACGCGTAGCGGCGAGGATCCAAAAGACCCCAGCAGAGGGGACAATGGAACCTGCTACGGTCTAAGTCTACCAGATCGTCCACAGGCTCAAGCAGGAGAAAGCGCCCGGAATGGATGAGTTGAGCAACCGTGCCTTTAAGTACCTCGGTTATAAAGGTCGTTTTAACAAACATTATCAACGCCATGATGCGTCTACGATCTCTACGAAACACGCCATCATGGTTGTAATAACAAAACCTGATAAAGACCTTTTCTTTTCACAGAATTATCGATAGATCAATCTCCTACCTGTTATTAGAAGGATCGCGGAGAGGGTGATCTGCAGGAGACTCCTCGAGGCCACCGAAGAGCCGCAGGGACTTCCAGACGAGCAGTTCGGCTTCAGACGGAAACACTCGACCGCACTCCAAGTATGAAGGAAGAAATTGCACCAGGACCCCTATTTTCTAAGTCGAAGGGGATCTGGAGTGAGAGTGGTGTGGAAGGCTCCCTGTGTTTATAATGCAAACTGCACACATCGTCCTTCACGTTCCCCACTAAAGCCTTTCCAAACACAGACACATCGTAGGATCGATTAAATCGAGAAAGTTTACGCGCCTCGCAAGGCGTATTAGGAGACAAAAAAATTTTAAAATTGAACGTAGGGTAAGGAAGACAAAATTCCATCTAGTCTGAATCTTCGAATGTGTTTAAAATTCGTTCGCCTCTCGTATGTAGACGGTTTAATGAAATTACCACAGTCGCTTTACCTCTGTACATTGCGGTTTCGGATCCTTTACGGAGACTATAAAACGATTTATGATTGGTAGCAAAAAATGCCGGTTTTTCGAAATCAAAGAGTGAACTGACTATTTGTATCTATAGACTATGCTTTTGTTTTCAACTCTTGTGAAGTATAGGTAGTGGACTTTATTTATAACTGTGATGAGCTAATTTATTTACTGAGATGTGAATATTTGTTAGAAAATAATTGTTTCTCAATTTACAGAAGCAATTACTCATTAAATTATTAAGTAATGAGCAACGTGCACAGTATTCAAATTTGTTTAAAAAATTTTATGCATTTTACGATTACCTGGAAAATTAACGCTTTGAACGTTAATAGTTTGGGACCCGAGTAGACCCAAAAAAATCCAAAGGCCAGGAATTTCTCCTTCCGAGGGGGTGAAAAGTAGGGGTGATTTTAAATAAAAGATGTAGTTAAAAGAAAAGAGGCAATATGATGAGATTTATAAATTTGCATACATTTTGCTACTTAATGAATTGGTCATATCGCCTAATTAATAACACCGTCAATATGTATGGTTTTGTTCGGGATTGGGGTAGTTTTTAGTATTTTCTTTTACATCTTGAACACACTTTTCTAAACAACACAGTTTCTTACAGAGATAAATGCCAACTCTGCATCCATATTTAAGCCAACCCTTGTTTTATTCGCCTTTCTATAGGTGCATTCCATGACAACTGAGCAGTCGATCCCACGTCACCCTGTCGCATTTGGCTCAAAATTGGTACATCGATTAGTACCATTAAAAAAAACATGTTCCTACATTTTCAGCTCAAATGGTCACTCGCAGCGCCCTGGGGCTCATTTTTAAGTTTTCAGGCATTTTTTGACCTCTCAGTGCTCGAAATCGGTTTTTGGCGCACTAACAAGGTATTTTGACGTGAAAAATGACCAAAAGTACATAGGAGATGCCAAATTTCCCGTAGAACACGATCCCGTAGTCCGTTTGTCGATATCTAGCAAGGGGAGCTCAGAAAACGCGAAAGACTGCTTTTTTTTCAAAAATCGAATTGCTTCAAGTCGTACGCTTCAAATCGTCTCAAAATTTAGGAAAACACTCTTTGATAGTTGGTCTTTCGAATGTCTATAGGCGCGTAGTGGTCATTATATATAAAAAAAAAGTAACACGCGTTTTACTCATTTTAGAGGGGATTTTCGGTGATTTTTTTCGTTATAATCCATGCATTGGCCCTATTCAGTTGAGTATTAGATGGATTTTTTCTCTCAGAAGGTGTTTTCTTTCTTTCTCAGTCCTTACAAACACAGAAATTTCTCTCAGTGGGTTAGAAAAGGAATAGATTATTATTTTTCCATGAATTTTTCGTAATTTTTTTGATTTTTGATGAAATTTACTTTTTCTGCAGCTTAGCTCTATTATTTGTAAAAATATATATATATAGTATATAATCTAAGACATGAAAATCACAGTAAGAAACAAGAAACTCTACATTACAATCATTGGCGCCGCTGCACATCCCCATATTAACGTTCTTGTACATGACTCAGCAGTCCATTTCATTTACCAAATTCCCTTGATCCTTATATTTTTTGAATTTGCCGATTGTGTGATCGGTTTTTAATATAGAATTCGGTCTTCCTTCATAAATAATGAAAGGAACCTGGAAAAATGTGACTTTGATCAAAAATCAAAAATTCAAGAAAAATTCATGAACAAATGATTTTTTTTTGCTTTTTTAACTCACTGAGAGGAATTTCTGTATTTGTAAAGACTGATAAAGAAGGAAAACACCTTCCGAGAGGAAAAAATCCAACTAATATCCAACTGAATAGGGCCAATGCATGGATTATAATGAAAAAATCACCGAAAATCCCTCTAAAATGCGTAAAACGCGTATAACTTTTTTTCTATATATAATGATCACTGCCCGCGTATAGACATTCGAAAGGCCAACTATCAAAGAGTCTTTTCCTAAATTTTGAGACGATTTGAAGCGTACGTCTTGAAGCAATTCGATTTTTGAAAAAAAGCAGTTTTTCGCGTTTTCTGAGCTCCCCTTGCTAGATATCGACAAACGGACTACGGGATCGTGTTCTACGGGAAATTTGGCATCTCCTATGTACTTTTGGTCATTTTTCACGTCAAAATACCTTGTTAGTACGCCAAAAACCGATTTCGGGCACTAGAGGTCAAAAAATGCCTGAAAACTTAAAACTGAGCTCCAGGGCGCTGGCAGTGACCATTTGAGCTGAAAATTTAGGAACATGCTTTTTTCAGTGGTACTAATCGATGTACCAATTTTGAGCCAAATCCGAGAAGGTGACGTGGGATCGACTGCTCAGTCGGCATGGAATGCCCCTATACCTTTCGTAATTTTTTCTGTTACGCTCTCTTGACCTGACAGGTTCATTCCATTTCACTCACCTTTCACACGTATTCCATGTAGGAGACGAATTACCGTGAACTAAACATATCCCGATTTAGATTCGGGAAGGGTACAGAAAACTATCATCTCATCCCTCTGCCGATTTACCTTCCCCATCGAAAGTGAATAAACAGACACGAGATAACGTCAATCAGAAGCGTGCGACGCACAATTTTCCCTCTTCCCGAGAATGACGCGTTCGCATCGAATTCGATTTTTCTCCTTCGATATTTCCGGCAGGCACGCCGTGGAGTTGTCATCCAGTCCTCTCACTATCTCTCCCCATTCATGGAACCGGTGAGAAGGAAGGACGGGGGATACAACGACACGCGATAGATCGTCGACAATCGAACGCGGCCGCGTTTAGATTGTTTACGTGGGGGGTTGTTTAGGCGCGCCTCCGTCGACGTTTATCCTGCCATTTTCACTCCCATAGTCTTGGGGACTTGCGATAAGTGTGTTTTGTGTTCGACCGTCGAGTGGATCCCGATTCCGTTTTTGGAGACGTCGCCTTAAAGCCGTCGACTACGACGTCGAGTGTGTTTGTGTTGAGACTAATTTCGGTCCGACTTCGAACTTTCCATTCGGGAATTCAATGGGGATATTCGACTTGGGTTCTGTTATTCGGAGCGGAATCGCGTCCCGTTTGTTCTCCCCGGGACAGGAGGGGAGACCCTCGAGGGTTTTTAATTAATGATTACATGGAGGAGTCGAAGAACAATGCAGTCGGATTTAAAGTTCCATCGCCTGTTGGCATGAAGTATTTGTTTCTACGCAGATGGCAGGTCGGGTCCTGGTCAGGACCCGACGGGACATCTGCGTTACAGTCCTTAAAGGACAATCCCGGCCGGGTCCTGGTCAGGTACAAGAAATAATTTCTAGTCGGGCAGGGTAATTAAAATTTTTTTGACAGACAGTTATAAAGTAATCAAAGTATTATGGAGTTTAAGAAATCAAAAAATCTTCATAATACCTAGAATAACTCTTTGTAATATTAAAAAATGGTATTTTTTAGTATTTATACAAATTCACGTGAGGGAGAATTTACCGTGAAATAAATAAACTATTCAAGCCTTTGGAAGAGCACATAAAATATATGCTAACGAAAGATATCAGCAACATGTTAGACAAAAGGTAAAAATTGTACAGGTAATTATTGAATATACACATTTAGCTGCCTTCGAAATAGATAGGAGTATAATTGAGCGAAAAATTGAAATTTACTGTATTTATTCCTTTGCAAATGTTTGTGTCTAAAAGTGCCATTAGTATTATTCATTATTATTATTCGCGTACGGTCGTACAATGTGCGACAAACGCACCGTCAACGACTAACGCCAAATTTAATGGAAAAAGTAGCTTTTTTGTAGCACAACAAATCGTCATCGAAAAAACAAAAATCAGTTTTAGCCATTGAAACTTCTGACTAACGAAATTTACAAACTGTAGAAGGTTTGTAAGGCACTTGTAATGTCGGTGGACACTTTTTACGTAAGTGTATTTTAAAACACTCATGTGATATTTGTGTCAATTACAGCAACAATACAAAAATCCGATAGAAATACCAAATTTTGCGAGCTAAAGAAATATAAAGGCAGTCATGGTGGGATATTTGGAGGTTTAAACGTCCCTCCAATTGATTCTATTAATTATTTAGTAGCATTAGAAGAAATTTTTACATCCAAATTCAACGACCTCTGTATACATGAGGGCGTAGGGATGGCATCGCTAAATCTATTTAAAAATGTTAAATTTTTACACCCATGTCCCAATTTCCCTCATATTTATTTTATTTCTCTATACACAAGATTAAGAATATACTATAAATTAAAGTTTGCTAATAGAGAAATAAAACCTCAAAAAAATAATAAGAAAAACTCTAAATTAAGTATATTAAAAAACATGTAAAAACTGAAGTAAGTACTTGCAAATACACAATAAACTTGTACTTCATTATATTTATACCTAATACGGTCATTACGTATGTACTTATATGTTGGCTGCTATTATGTGTTATCTTAGCAATGAAATATATGTATCTCTAAGTACTTGTCCATTTAGGGTGTACCTACTATGCGAACCTTTTTCAAGTCCCGCAACTGATTTCAATCCTTATCCTTAACAATTGGCAAACAGCAATTACTTCAAGAAGCGCTGATAAATTCCTGATTACAATTGCTTATGGTGTACTTCGGCCTTATACGTTTGTAAATAATCTTGCGCCGACAAAATTTCAACTAGTCTGAATCTTCGAATATATTTAAAATTCGTCCGCCTCCCGTATGTCGACGGTTTAATGAAATTACCGATTTCACAGTCGCTTTACCCCTGTACATTGCAGTTTTGAATCCTTTACGGGGAGTATAAAATTATTTATGATAGGTAGCAAAAAAATGCCGGTTTTTCGAGGATATCAAAGGAGTGACTCGACTAGTTTTATGTATAGACTATGCCTAAGGTATTGATTCCCTAAACTGACTTATCATAAAACGGGCAGGACTGCGGAGGGGCGACATTAATTAAATTCATTTCTACAATTGATAATCACAAAAATTTCGAGTTATAACTCTATCTGTCCATAACAACCCCTTTATTATCATTTTTCTGCGAGGCCCGAATTTGCTACTTAGTCTTTACATGGAACTTACAACAGTATTATTTCTATATTTAAATCATAATTTTGGATAATCTAAACTTATCATTGACAAAAGTTCCTCGCACCTTTTTTCGTATACAGAATATGAACTGCCCAGTGAAAGAAATTTAAAAATTGACTAATTAGTGTGTCTCCTAGAATTCATCGAAAATTACATTGTATTATAGCATACGGATGTTTTAATGTATCGAACAACCTTAACGAGTATGAGACTTCATAGTACTTAACAAGAAGCAACCCTTTAATACTACTCGAAAAACCTTTTATATTTATCCCTGCAAAATAGCCGTCAAAGTCGCAGAAGGGTCGAATTGCCTAATCACACATCATCGAGGTAATGTCAATTATCACGCCTCATATCAGAACCCTTCAATTTTCGGATCGCCGTTAAAAATACAGGCGTTCTGCACTAAAAGGGATAAAAAGCAATGGGTCTTTCTTCCTCCCTCGGACCGAACGTCGAAGAGTTTTCCACGCGAAAAATTGACACATTGACCACACGACCGACATAATCTCAACACCGGGTGTGCACCGGATCGTGGCCGCAGAATATTAAGTTCACACAGGGTGGTCATAGAAGCCTATTAATGCACGAGCCGTTAGTCAAAGGACGGTTTTCTATTTTGAAATGTATCAACGTATCGGGAAGGCCGAACACGCTCTGAAAACCTATAAAGGTGTGCGCGCGTGTGTAGGGGTTTTGTGAGTTCGTTCCCCTGCCGTTTTCAGGGAGGGAGCGGACGAGTGCACGGGAGAGACGGGAAAGAAACGGCGGTTTTATTCCCGTAATCCCGGAGACGGGGCATTTCCGAGTGCCGACGCGTTGGGCAATTACGTTTGAGACGAGGGGATGTTAATTGGACGTCTCGAGGAGGACGAATCGTGACCCGCGAACCCCGATTTCTGTACCTGTTCCTCGTCTAAGGGGGAAGAAAATCTTTTGACTTTCTGACAACTGGAAAAATTGGAGGTTAAAATATGGTGTAGAATTTATGACGAAGTCGTTTCAGTAATGATCTTCAAAAGTTGAAGTACCCGAGTTATTTAAAACGATATGGTACTGCTTAATCCCGACTAGAAATCATTTCCTGTACCCGACCAGGATAATCCCCGGACCGGGATTGCCCTTCTGGCACCCTGTAAGGACTGTAATGCAGATGTCCCGTCGGGTCCTGACCAGGACAACCTGACGTGGACCCGGTCAGGTCATCCTGACCAGGACCCGACCGACTGCGTTATAGGGTGCTAGACGGGCATGCCCAGCCAGGTCCTGGTCAGGGAGACCTGACCGGGTCCACGTCAAGAAAAGTATAATATTATTACACATATAACATATGAAATACACCAAAAATCGACATACAAAAGAGACAGTACAAATTCAAACATATTAAAGAATAAGAATACATGAATAAATAAATTAAACAAATATAAACACATGAAATGGAAACAATATATACTGGATAAAATAATAAAGTGATGAAATAATAAAAAAACACAATACAAAGAATCGCAAAAAAACTTAAAATACAACAAAAACCAATTTTTTATGCGCCCATTCCAATCTTTTGGATTTTTTAATGTAGAAGAGAACGCCCTCACCTGTTTGCTTTCATCCAGTGGGGACCTCAAAATGTCAGAGTCTTCTATAAATTGAGAAATAATTACTTTCTAACAAATACTCACGTCTTAGTAGATGAATTACATCATCACTGTGACAGTTTTCTTGAGAGGGCTGAATTGTAGTAGTGGAGCCGGCCAAAATAAAAATTTGCTTAAAAAACAAGCGGTTCCTAAATTGGTTTGCCTTAATACAGAAAACAGTAAGTAGCACAAACTTTTAATCAGTCTATTCTGTTATCATTTTCCTTCGCATGATTTTCACGCTATCCTGAAAACAATATTTGCAAAACTGTTTATTAAAATTTGAAATTTGAACACCCCCAATTTGGTACTGGTGATCCCCAACAGATTATATTTTGCCCTCAACTTGAAATAATAATTAACCCAATATAGCAATTTTGAAGTATTTTATTCATCGATTATTATCATTCCCCGACCCTTCCGAAGGTGCCGACCTTCGCAATGATTGTTTGATCGATGACATGTAATTTCTTCCTTTACTCTGTTTGAGTTTACTTTCGCCCGGGGCAGCGGATTATTATTTAACGAGCTTCGCCATGGAGGTTATGGAAGACGGGAATCTCATGGATAAGGTCCACATTCTTATCCAGAGGGACATGGAGTATTACAAGGTCAGTTGTAATCGAATTCAATCCCTGCAGTGTTCAAAACTTGAGTAAAAATGCCACACTGATACCAAATATTTAGAGAAATTTTACATTTTTCTGGCTTGTGAGAGGTCTCGGTTAAAGGTCATTAGGAAGTAGCCCACTTATCTGAAAAACGTCACGTTTAACGTTGAAATTCCATCTATGTTTATACCATTAAACTTATGTATCAAAGGATCCAAAACCTTCCACCAGTACTGAAATATTTCATATCAATTAGGAATTAAAAACCAAATCTTTTCCGAGATATCTAGTAGACTACTGTTCTAAGACAAACTTGCAATCCAACCGCCATATCATTCCATCAATCGTCTCAAATTCTCTCCCAGGATAAACAATCGATCCTCCAGGAGACGATATGCCAAGGAATAATTGGCGGACGCCTGGACTTTCCTCGCTCAGCCTCCTTCGCCTCCATGAAACTCGTCCTGTGGTGGGAGGAAGAATACGTGGCAGCCTTCAAGCGACCCTCAGGATTCATCCCGGACGTTAAAGGGGAAGACGATGTAACCTCCGACTTGGACTGCGGCGGGATCGTCAAGGATTCCGATCCAGCGAAATTTGTTGGGCTGATCTGCAAATCGGCCGAGCAACTCCTAGGTAATCAAACAGATTAATCGAAGATTGGTGGGAAACGCCTTAAGTTGGATATAGCAGAAATAGTGGTTTGGTAGCCTGAACTAGAATGATATTTTGAATGTACATTTATTTAGTAAAAAGTATACGTACCATATAACAATTACAACTTTTAAATGATGTCAATTTTGCTACAGGTCACCTGCACATCCTCACCCAAGAAGCCCTCGACCACGCCGACCTGACTGTCCTGACCGGCACCATAGGAGCCGCGGCCCTTCTCAAGAACTGCCTCTGGTACTTCCTGCAGACCATCGAGGATAAGAAGAGCAGCAATGCTGAGCAATTGCAGAGCGGATACAGGAAATACCATGAGATGTGCGAGGCGCTGGCAGAAAGGCTCCTCGATCTACACTGCAGACTGTTATCGCTTTACATCCTGCAGGATGCGGAGTGCCTGGATTGGGAGAACGAGAAGCCGTTCTTCGAATCCGAGCGGGGGTCCTATACAGTGCAGATGTGGTGGTTGTACATGCAAGGTGTGTAGTCCAAGACTGCCACAATGAACAAGTTCGTTTTGATATTACCCCGATTTACATGGTTTTATGATTTGTCTAAATTTCAATCAGGTACGAAGGAAGACCTCTGGAACACGGTACCACCAAAAATGGCCCAAAGGGTGTTCGCTGGCATGCTGAACGAATCCCTGACCATTCTTTCAGTGCGATACACGCAAGTAAGAGGTGTAAAGTTTCTCCAGTCTTCTAATAATTGAGCTATTGTAGTCAAATTCTCACCTAGAGTACTATAACTTCTCTTTTCTCCTACATTTTATTTTAGAGTGTTCCATCCAAGGTTCGTAGCAAACTCCTCACGGTGGACATAAGCAATTTGCTCCTCTGCTCTGCCCAGCTTCTACCGTCGATTTGCGACACCGCCAAGGATTTCATTGGTTTCGGCTACACTAACACCAACAACAAGATCCTCAGAGACATCCACACGAAGTGTCAGGAATTGTTCGTTTGTCTTCTTCTCAGGGGAGCGCCCCTGGACGATCTCTACAAGGTGAATACACCCAATTGGATTCATTGAGGACTGGTATAGTTGTACCATTGTTAGTTCAATTTCTTTAAGGTTTTTAAGCATGGTCTGGATAATGTCGAGCTCTTCAAGTCCAAAAACCCTGGACCTGCGCTGTGGATAGTTTTTTCGTTACCTAATATATTTGACGGTTGGCTCAAGCGTATTACTACAATGAGAGATCTGAATGACGAGGTTGCTATAGCTGTGGAGCTTATGGTGCTTTTGGCGCAACCCCAACCAAATTGGGCTCTTCTGTTAAAGGTAAAGGGGACATATGTACATAGACATTTTATTCGAAGTTGTTATCAAGGGAATGAACCCGCTTAACTCTGATTTGAGGTTGAAACCAATTGGACTTCTCGTTGTTTTATGAACTAAAGTAATATTGTAAAAATAGAGATGCTAGTACTGGGTTTGTCCACAATGATATCATTTTTACTATCATCAGCAACACTTACTATGACAGTCTCTGTGTAAGCCTATAGGGTAGCTTTCATAAAATCATATTGGAACTAATGCACTGTAGCAAGGAATATACATAATTGCAGTTTATTTAAATTCGAGACAGTCCAAATATTCAACAAATAATTTTCTCCCATTAATAGTAAATAGGGCACATTTCTGGAAAGATAAATTCATATTGAAGATATGTGCTGAGATTATTTTCCACTAAAAGGTTCTGTGTATGAGAAACTCCAAAATCCTTCGCACCATTTTCGGCTTGTCGATTAAGAACTACTCGGGAGAGATGCAGAAAGTCCCGGTGGAGGAGACAGATTGCGGGTCATTCCTGTGCAGTGCAGACGGGACATGCAGGAACGTTCGCATCTCCTCTAACACGCTGACGAATCAACACCACTACGACCTGGCGTTAGCAGCCACCGAGATCACCCTTCACACCGGTAACGTGGAAGATTTCACGGAAATTCTGGTCCAGGTGATAACGAAGCAGGACGATTGGGCCAAGAGTTTCGAGAGGAGACACGTAAGTTGTGTTAAGAAAGGAGTTGAAATGTTGGTGGTGGTGAAATGTAACTTTCTGGTGCCTATTCAGTCTCTAGACGCCATCGCACAAAAAAATGGATGAGAAGTGAAGAAATCTTGGAGCTTCTTCCATTAGAGTCTTATTCAGGAATCGTCTATCTATCATCCGTCTTTGGAGCCGTCTTTAGGAGCAAGGATATGGATAAATTAACTTTAGTATCATTGCGGTTCGTGTCGTAGTTTTTGGGTGATATGGCTATTTCTAATGAAAGAACTGAAGTAATAATGGTAATATTGTTTGGTCTACGGGTGTCAATTTGATTTTGGTGATAGAGAATATCAATTCCTCAACTCCGAACAATAGTACCTGAACAAGATTAGATTGAAGGGAAATATTTCACCTAGTAGGAGAGGGGTACCCTAGTACTCGCCATATGTTATTGAATTATGGAAATTGAAACAACAATGATGTCACTATCGACGAGTTTGTACCAAGACCCACCAAAATTTCTACTAACTCCTTTCCTCTACCAAGGAAACCAAAGATATCTGTTAAGAGATTGAATAAGGGTAAGTAGTTTGTGCACCAAGAAATGTTCAAACCCCATTTTTAAGGTTTGGAACCAGATCCGTCCGCCTTGGTACGAAGCCCTGGTGAACCTCGTCTCACCCTTGATGCCCGTGACCTCCGAAACCGTCGTGAACGCCCTCCAAACCGACGCGAGCATGTATCAGGCGATGGCTGTGATATTGGCTTGTTTCAGCCAATTCTGGGACTGCGTCCATCCGTCCCTGACCAGGATTACTTCGCTTCTTCAGGAATTCGTACCCACCGACGTGGTGCCCCTTCACCGATCGTGCCTCCTCCAGGTACGAATAAATCGATATTTTGAAATAGTTTGTAATGGTCCTTTCTGATAACACTCACTGACGCTGAAGATACTGTGGTTTTCCTCTAATATATAGGAAGCAATAATGATGGCACAATTTGGCAAAATTAAGATAATGGGCCAAGAAGCACTTGGACTTTCCCTAAAACCGCCAAGGATCCTCCTGCAGTATACAATGCTAGATGTAGAAAGAATCTTTCAGTATTTTCAGCACAGTGAACAATAAAATACTACTGATAATGAGTTCCAAAATAGATGTAGGTGCGCAACACCAGCAAACGCTTAACTTAGATAGAAAAAGTTCAATAAGCAGAATCTTACCAGTCAAACCAAAACAGCAGTCTACCGAGCAGTGGTGTTGACAACACTTCTATATGAAGCGAGCTTTGAGTGTACTGTAGGAGTCTTATTAGAAGTCTGAAGAAGTTCCAGCAAAGAATCCTTAGAAGCATTCACCATATTAAATGGCTGAAATACAAACTTGAACAAGTGTGATGAAGTACTACTTATCAATGCAGAAATGTCATGGTGGCGTCAATTACCGCCAATACAGTGAGACCGTGACACATAGCTAACTGACGTTAATATTCGAGACTTGTGGACGAGGATTTATATCACATAGGATTTTACAGTTATTAAAGGACACTACTACTCAAAATACGAGTCCCAGTCATGAGTTGCTTTTGGCCAGGGACGAGTTTCCTCAGGAGCAGAATCTCGAGGCATGGAATGTATCTCATTGGTGCGCATATAAATTTTTGATAACCTAAAGCTACCAAAGACTGTTTCGGCATGATGTTATTTTTTCAATAACGTGGATCCTACTGACTGCGCCACTTTCGTCGGTTCGCAGTGGGTGAGACTTTTTAAGAAACGAAACTACAACTACTCGGTTTTTTTACGTACGCCATGGCAAAGCAGACAATTATCTAAGTCTTTTAGATATTTCAATAGAGGTATATAGACGTATTGCGAAATTGCGTCTTCTTATTATTTGTTGAGTGTGGGAATTGTGTCCACATAACTCGTGGACACGAACACAACAAGAGACAGGAAACCAGAAAATATAGATAAAGTCAATATCGACAAAATATTGGTCTTTAATACTATCGACACAAGTCATGTCATCGAAACATATACAAAGTATCGACACTACCATTTTATATATCGACGTCTCGATTACCCATCTATACGTGTTTGTTTGCAGGTATTGGTCAGCGCGTTGTACAGCCACTTACTGAAGAAGTCCGAGAAGGTGAAGAAAGAAGTGAAATTCGCAGCGTGTCTGACGCAGCAGCCAGTGAATAGTTTCGATGGTAAGAGGAGCGGCCCCGAGGCAATAGCCCTCGCGGCAGCCGAGGCACTTTGCGCCATAGACGAGGACAACAAGCATACGCATCAGATCGACGAGCTCCTCGAACAGGTTATAAGCTACTCATTTCCTTTGGGTAAAATGATATAACGAGGAAATTTTCGCAGTTCAAAAACTGCGCTCGATTCCATTTATGAGACTTTTCTAAACTACTAACTAACTATTAAATAATTAATCCAGGCTAAGAGCGTCAGGAGGGATTCAGAATTTTTTAACGATGGATGCGAAAGGGTCGAGTTGAATTCGCAGATGGCGGAAATCCTTGTTAGCGATGTTTTGATCACATCGAGTGGAAAACACAGCCTGAAAGTTAGTATTAAAGGGAAAGTTTGTAATGTAATCTAATCGCGAGGGGTTGAGTAAAATAGATGCCTTTTAGAGAAGTTTAACTGGAAAATTAACTTACTTTCCCATCTAATTTTATTAAACGAGTACTGGGTGGTGTGTTAAGCATTGCAAGTTCTCCCTTGAAGTAGTTAGACGTTGCAATTTTGTCACTTGGTTTTGCAATACCTAAATACACAGTAAAATTCTGACTCACATGTAACTGGTTTCGAAACATACAAGCACAATTAAAATTAAAACTGATCCCTTTGTTAGGCCCTGTACAACTTTATTAAATGCAATTCCGAGTGGATATACCAAGAACTAGGCGTGAGCGAAAACTACGACAAAATCGAACCCAACAAGGCGATCCCTTCGACGAATAAATTGCTACATACCATGTTCCATATTCGATACACACCATTCGACCAGGTGAGAAACAGTAAATATATCATACAAGTAAAAATCTATTGTAAATTTTAAATTTGTTTTGAAGCTGTTGACGGGTGCCTGGCAGCCGAAATGGGCGACTTTACTCCAAATTCCAATGGGGCTCAGTATGGAAAGGGTCTGGATGCAATTGAACCCTAGATGGGAATTCAAAGCTGGAAATTCCGCGTCAGAGCTGGTCAGTCACGATGCAAACGTAGTCAACACATTGACCTCTTTACTTAAACAATAAGACAACTTCATGTAATACGTATTGGAAATAGGAAAATACTGTATATTATTTGCTAGGGTGGTTTTTGTGTTTTTGAATAAATGAAGTTGCCAGAAGGTACAACTGAGACTCCATTATTAACTAAAATGATATGATTTTGATCAAAACCTACAAAAATAACTACCCTTAGCTGCAATTGAATTACATTGTTTCTTTTGTAAATTCTTTGTTAAGTTAATATTGGCACTTACAGCACTTAACTAATTTTGTTGGTATTGCCATATTTGATGATAACATATTTTCTACGTTCAACTGACGAAACAGAGTAAAATCAAAAAGTTTAATAAAACTATGAAGCACTTACTGGAAAAGGGAAACCCCTCTGGTTAATATAAATTTCTAAACAATATCTTAGTTCACACATCTTGTGATTTTAAACAGCACAATCTGAGCATAACAATTTTTAACTAAAATCACTTAAACCTATAGGAAAATTGCAAGTCCCCAGAAACACTTCACCTTCGTTAAAGGAACACCTCCATTAACTCCTGGGAGGATTCTCTAAAGGCTCAATGCAGTTGCGTTTGTTTTAATGTGGTATGTCCCTCTCGCCCTGAAATGTGAAAAATAAAGTTCTGAAATTGTGACGCCTGGTAACTTACGAGGTGTCGATGTCGACTCCTAGATAGGTCCTGTTGTTGGAATCGCAGTTTCCCGCCAGGTAATTGGCGTAATCATTGCACCGAGTAATCTCGTAAGATTTCGGGTCGATGAGGGACATCACATACATCCTATATGCTTGATAGTGGTTGCAGAATACTGAAAGAATTGAAGAAAATTTGTTGTAGTTTATTGAAAAATAAAGCGGGAAAAAGTGCCCGAAATGATGGTTCTAAGATGTTTTGGTGCGAAGCAGTGAATTCCGAGAACATTTAGATGGCTGTATGGTTGGGTATAATCTTGAAATAAGAAAAATCGAATCAACTGCCCTCGACTTATTGTTGAAGTACAATTAAGCCCTTCCAAATTTCCTAATAACTTCGTCAACCAAACACTTAACTTAACCAATCTAAACTATAATATACTAGGATTCATGAAGCTATGAAGTATAAACTGGCATGACACCACCATTGGCATATACCCAATTTGTTTACTTATTGACAGGGATGGACGTTTGATGATGTTGTGTTCATTTATGAAATTGTGTGATACGCATTTTCATACGCCAGAAACAAGCAAGGAATAATGAAAACGCCTGTTTAAAGTGTCTAAATAACAGTCCTTCTCTTCTTTCACGCTGGAGTATAATGTAATTGTTTTTGGATCAAACAAGGCATAAAACTCGGTGCGCTATATTACATTTTATATGGTTTTTCACCTGCAATAGTAACCCCATTTCTTTTCCTATTTTGACAAGTCAAAAACAATTTTCATTCTCCATTTACTTTGAAAATCTCCGAAGTAAACATTACGGTATTTCACAGAATTCAACATCGTTACTTTGTTTAGACCTACTATTTTGTTATAAGAATTGGTATTACTTCTTTAAATAAAAATGTATTATCGTCTAATTGAAGTACATAATGCCAAAGATTTAATAACTGACACATCAAAACGAGCCTCGGACTGCAACCCCATGAAGATGATACAAGGTGGAGTCTCTTCGAGGAAAGGCGGTGGTATCTTTTGGGTTCCTTTCGTGTCGATCAAGACTTTCATTAACAACGGAAAATCATCGAATGCCTGTATTCACATCTCTTGCAGTAAGTTAAAATTTTATAACTTTATTTTTCTGGTTCCTCTTTTTGCAATACGGTCGAAAAAAGAATTACACTTATCGCTGTGATCCTAAAGCTGCAATCCTTTGACGTTGATGTGACATGGCTAGCTGTACTACTTAAGTGTGTACATTCAAGCCTGAAATAAAGGCTTCTTCATTATTAACATTTTGACTATTGTTGAGTGTTGTGTTCAAACAACCTATAAAATGACCAATGTTTTTTTTTACTTAAAAAAGAAAATTTTGGACGTTTAGCGTCATCTTTAGTGGAAATCTGGAAATTAATCTCTGGAAGAAAATAAGGAGCAAAACTGCTTGTATTCCCTACATTCATTGGAATTAAGTGCAAATAAAAATAAATTAATCTGGTCCATTAAAACAGTCAAATATACCCACACTAGTACTGCCGTTTCTTATCACTTATAATATGGTATTTGTTTCATACTTTTGACGAACGATTTAATTTTATTATTGTTAGTATTAGTCACCTCATTTTGTGTATATTTTTGTAGGTGATAAGAAAGGGTCAACTTAGGGAAAAATTCCATATTTTATCGTACATTGCCGTTTGTTTTTTACTAATTTTGAGGCACATTTAGTCCAGAAAAATTAATAGGAAATTCTCTTGTACAAGTCTCATTTACCTTTTCGTATTTGTAACGAGTGGAAATAAAGGACACATCAAACAATCACCTTTGTAATGGTTAAGAGATGTTTCGATTTAGTGGAATTGGCCTTCAAGACCGAATCACATTAAAGTGAAGTTAATGAGTCATATTCACAAAAGTTGATTTTGTATTGCTCTTTAAAACTGTGCAAGTTGTAATAAAATAAATTATAATTTAAAATACTAATAAGAAACTACAGTAACAAAATGAGTTAAATAGTAGAATTTTTTTAACTAGTAACAAGGATAAAGTTATCAAAAATATATTTTATTATATGTATTATATTATTTTATGGAAAAGTCCCTTCATGTTGTTTAAGTATATTGCTTTTCCCCTTAAATATGATAGGAGTACATGTACATGTACCATCTGCATAAAAATTCAACTGAAACTTTAACGTCAATATTGGTCGCCCTTGGCCTTTAGTTAAAGTTTCATACTTTGTAAGGTTATTGATTGTTTGATTAGATTCACATTTAGAAAATATTTAAAAAGTTGACAGTGGGTGTATTCGATTCTTGATTCAAATGTAATAACTTTCATATAAACTGTCGTGAATAACAAAAACGAAAAATTTAACGGTCTAACAGTTTACCTAACCACCCTACACAAGTTGATATAATGGCATTACAATTACAGTAATAACATCAAGACAAGTAAAATTGCAGTAAAATTGGTTAATCGCCGTAAGGTTTTATCGTTACAATTGTATACTTATAGCCTCACTTTTAAACAAATTAGTGACTATTAATAAAACAAAAAGGTTATTTTTACAGACAGGTAGTAAGCAGACAGTACTTAGTAATAAATTTAATGTTTGAAAACTTAGAAAATTAGATACTTTTAGCATCCCTTTCCAGAATCGAACACATTTTAAATTAAGAAATAAAAAGGTTTAGTTTTTGAAATTTGTGCCACAAAATTAAACCATAGGATTTATGTTCTCCTCCAAAACTTCACATGTTATATGAAATAAAATTCTAACGTTATTAACTTATTACATAACATTAGTAATGCCGTGTTTGTTAGTTGTTAAGCTTAACATCTTGTGTATATCACTTTCAAAAAACTTCCATAGTTCCATATTTTCTCCCTAATATTTCCAGTAGTACGGTTTATTAAACTTATTAATGTTTGTTTAGGAACCTAAGAACTTAAAAGGAGATGAGGAAAATCTGATGGAACACTTTAAAGTTAGAAAATGGATAGAAGAACGGAAGAGAACAAAAATAAACGCACGACAGACAAAAACGAAGAAGCAGAGGAGACAACAAACGACAAACAATTTTACTTGCAACTCAATAACCTAAGTTGTAAGTTCCCCCCTCGGTAAGGCTTCTAGTATTTCCAATGGTTAAATTCAATATCATTAGATGGCAAATTAAGTATCTTCAATATATTTCATAAACTTAAACGTTTCAGATTTGGATCGTCCAAGTTTAGACACTCGAAGTATAGAGACTACAAGTACTTACTAAAAAATTTGGCCATAGACACGATGTACCCTTCCAAGGAGCTTAGCTTATTTGTATTATTTTTAAAAACAAGTTGATCCCTCATGAGGGTAAGCAGGATAAAACTTTTTGAAATCGATTTGGTATACTAATGATTACTACAAAAACCTAAATAATAATTGTTCATCCGAGTGGAAGGTAACTTTTTATTAACAAAAAACTTGCCAAATCAAGAAAACTAAATAATTCTTTGCAAACAATTTGTTTTTGGTAAAGTGGGTAACGAAAAGAAACACTTTGTATTTAGACCTTTTTCCATAAAGCGCACCAATTTAGAGCACGAAAAATAACAAAAATAGCCATTTTCAAAAATGCATTGGATCTTGTACTTTGAGCTAAGGATACTTATTATAGGCATACGTATATTTTAATACTTAAAACTGCATATGCATCTTTATAAAATATTTAGTTCTTGCTCGAGGGGGTAAAACGGATATTTTAGTTAATTGATCTGCAGGAATGTTTATATGCATATATGCTGTGTCAAACAAAGCCTTACCTATGTACCTATATTATAAAAACAAGTATTAAAATTCTAATTCACGAAATAGATTTCATTACATTTTTATAAAAGGAAGTTATGATGCAGCATCCATATTTTCTTCAAAAGAATGCTTTGGTAGAAGATTAAGTATGAATTTATGGTCACTTGTCGCACATTAATTGATTGTAATTCGAAGGGGGTGCATTTTCGTAAAAATGTTTAAGTGAATATGGGTTCACTTTTGTTGTACAATTTACCCTAAAAAAGGTGTGTAAAAGATTTTTTAACTTTTCAAGTTTTTTGTTAATAATAAATTACCTCCCACTCAGATAAATAGTGATATTTAGGGGTTGTGTTATCAATAATATGACAAAACGATTACAAAAGGTTTCATCCGTCTAACCATTCATGTAGGGTTAACTTATGTTTTTAAACACCGATTTAGGGCCCACCTATTTCAAAAATGTAATGAAAAATTTCTCGTCTTCAACGTTTTTCCTAAGATTTTCAAGCTGAACATGTAATAACGTTATGCAGAAATTTAAACATTTAATTCATACCACATTTTATGTTGGGAATGATAAGAAGACAAAATTTCCTGTATTCATTTCGACCTCTGAAGGAAGTGTTCAAGTTATAAATTGCCTTCGTGAACTTCCAAGTTCGCATGGTATTAAAGTTAACCATACATTAGTTAATCACGATTGCATGTTAAACACCTTCAACATTTCTCCATTGAATAAAGAGCTTCAAATTTGAAACCATGACAGTTTAGGTACTTGAAATTCCGCTTACTTAATTCCGCTATGGAGCCGAAATTTCTCTCTAGAACCTCCAGGAACCCGCATCCTGGCTGGGAAAAGCCACCGTTTACCCAAATATCCACGTCACCTGACTCGAAATAAATACCATTAAACCAAGCGTTGGTGTGAACGATGTCCACGAAATCTCCGTCACCTTTCCCTATTCTTTTGCTCTGGGGCAGAAGGGCGAATATCGGACCTGCTGGATCTAAACCTACAAAAAGGAATGTGGATTGAATATATTAGGATAATTACGTAGAAAGTTATTGTGGATTTAGTAACTAGTACCTCTTTTAGTCAACGAAAAATCAACTTCGGCACCAGGGGCATTCCATGCCAACTGAGCAGTCGATCCCACGTTACCCTCTCGGATTTGGCTCAAAATTGGTACATCGATTAGTACCATTGAAAAAAGTTTGTTCCTAAATTTTCAGCTCAAATGGTCACTCCCAGCGCCCTGGGGCTCATTTTTAAGTTTTCAGGCATTTTTTGACCTCTAAGTGCCCGAAATCAGTTTTTGGCGTACTAACAAGGTAACAAGGTATTTTGACGTGAAAAATGACCAAAAGTACATAGAAGATGCCAAATTTCTCGTAGAACACGATCCCGTAATCCGTTTGTCGATATCTAGCAAGGGAAGCTCAGAAAACGCGAAACACTGCTTTTTCTTTCAAAAATTAAATTGCTTCAAGACGTACTCTTCAAATCGTCTCAAAATTTAGGAAAAGACTCTTCGATAGTTGGTCTTTGGAATGTCTATACGCGCGTAGTGATCATTACATATAAAAAAAAAGTTACACGCGTTTTACGCATTTTAGAGGGGATTTTCGGTGATTTTTTTATTATAATCCATGCATTGGCCCTATTCAGTTGGATATTAGTTGGATTTTTTTCTCTCTGAAGGTGTTTTCCTTCTTTCTCAGTCTTTACAAACACAGAAATTCCTCTCAGTGAATTAAAAAACCAAAAAAAAATCATTTATTCATGAATTTTTCTTGAATTTTTGATTTTTGATCAAAGTCACATTTTTCCAGGTTCCGTTCATTATTCATGAATTAAGACCGAATTCTATATTAAAAACGGATCAATTTCATGCTAGGATTGTCGTTAAGACTACGCAACTTTCAATTTTCCCGCATTTTGATCATAGTATCATTCGAAAATCAAAATTTTTTGCTTTTTTAACTCACTGAGAGGAATTTCTGTGTTTGTAAAGACTGAGAAAGAAGGAAAACACCTTCAGAGAGAAAAAAAATCCAACTAATACCCAACTGAATAGGGCCAATGCATGGATTATAATGAAAAAATCACCGAAAATTCCCTCTAAAATGCGTAAAACGCGTGTAACTTTTTTTTATATATAATGATCACTGCCCGCGTATAGACATTCGAAAGACCAACTATCATAGAGTCTTTTCCTAAATTTTGAGACGATTTGAAGCGTACGTCTTGAAGCAATTCGATTTTAGAAAAAAAGCAGTTTTTCGCGTTTTCTGAGCTCCCCTTGCTAGATATCGACAAACGGACTACGGGATCGTGTTCTACGGGAAATTTGGCATCTTCTTTGTACTTTTGGTCATTTTTCACGTCAAAATACCTTGTTAGTACGCCAAAAACCGATTTCGGGCACTTAGAGGTCAAAAAATGCCTGAAAACTTAAAAATGAGCCCCAGGGCGCTGGGAGTGACCATTTGAGCTGAAAATTTAGGAACATGCTTTTTTCAATGGTACTAATCGATGTACCAATTTTGAGCCAAATCCGAGAGGGTGACGTGGGATCGACTGCTCAGTTGGCATGGAATGCCCCACCATTGAAATAAGGAATTTAATTTCGTCCATACCTACTGATAAATCTTACCATAGCAATTCGTGCACCTTTCGTTGAGATTTGCAACAGGAGTCTTTACCTGTAATTCTGCCAGGTCGCCCGCTGGTCATGTACTTCCCGGTGATCCCGGCGATGTGCGCCCCCAGGCTCATTCCGATGACGTGCAGGTCGGCCACGTTCAGGCCTTGTCCTACCAGGAAGTCCAGAAAAGTGGCCGAATAGTTCCCGATGGGTTCACAGTTAAAGGCGGCCGTTAGGTAATCCGGTCCTGCCAGCAATCTCCGGTTATTCACTATGATCACGTTATAGTCGCCTAGCTTGAGGTAGCCTGCGAATCAGGACGTGAAAACGATATCACCGGGAGAAGTTTTAAATAAGTAGTCATCACAAAATTTCGTTCCATCAAAATAAGAAAAACTGAATATTTCTGTACACATTTCCAAGCGAAAAATATTTCCTACTTCAACTAATCATAAATAGGCAGAATGGAAGGTAAAAGAAGAATCTGGAGATGAAAAATTTGTTACACTGACACCAGACGACAGACCGCCCTAAATTTCGAAGACTCTAAAGAAATATCACAAAATCGTTCGTCAAAAATTTATGCAAGTGAATCTGTCAGCAGAAATCGCGTAAGAAGAAGAAGACTTACTCCTACGCACTTGTTATTAAATTCCTGCTGTTCGATATTTGTTTGTACACATTGCTCCTAGTCGCTTGCTTTTACATGCGCTTTTAGACATTTGCACATAGGCACTTATTATTAATATGGTCCATTAAAAATATTTGCACTTAAATACTTACATGCTATAGTCAATACAGGTACATTTTTTCCAACTGAATGGCTGTAACACAAGTTACAGGGTTCAAAAGTGCCTCATAATTAAAATTCTGGAGTATATGAATTTTCAAATGATGGGTTATTTAGCGAAATCAATGATAACAAACCTGAATTATGCCCTATATTCCCAGCAACTATAACATAATAACAAGGTAATTCGTAACAGGTTAGAACACGGACGAAAAAGTACAATAAATATTTGTATTAGAAGTCCAATGACCACCGGCTAAGTCATATAATATAATAAAAAAAATTAATGTGCAGATATCTGAAAAATGCATTTTTGGTGTGTCTTTCAAAGATAGTATGCACTGAAGTAATGATTTTTCTCACCATAAAGATCTTAAAAATGCACTAAACTTACGATATGTAAGCTTAAAATTGGTTAATATTGTCACGACCACGAGATTTCTACAAGTATCAACAAAACGAGAAATGGGATCAGGAGTGATACAAATGTTTATAAACATGCTGACAATCAAGGTGAAAAATCTTTTAATAAACGACACGCCTTGTACCAACAAGCGCAGAGAACACAAAACAAAATACGAATATAAGTGGAAAGAGGAAAGGCGAGAAGAAGGCGGGGTTGCCTAGACGGTCGACCAGATGGTCGGCGTGATGGCTGGCCGGACAGCCGGTAGAGTGAAAGAGTGGCCTAGCAGAAAAGACACTGTGCCGGCGAGAAAACCGACAAAATATGCCACCCCAAAGATGCTCTCTGACCCGCCACGCACCGAGGAAATCTGAACATCCACCCATTTGTTATGTGAACCGCTAACCTCGTCTCTCACGCTCCAGCCCTTAGGATTCGCTGTATCCGAAATCCCTTTTTCTCTTTTTGTCATTTTGTTTCTTTTAATACCCTTGACTTATAAGTTCTGCGCTCCAGGCGAGTAAAACAGTCTCTTCTTCTTTTTTTTTTTTTGTTTTCGATCTGTTGTTTTAGTTACAGTATACTCTACCCCCTGTGGTACCTTACGAGACCGTGACATAATAATTGCAAAAGTAGTCAAATACTTAACTTTTCTCAATTATTCATTGATACATGAAACAAATAGGTGCTTCTTTGAATTGAATACAAAATATATTTCTCGTTACCCCCAATATGCCATATAAAATTTTTTTGGATTGTTCGTGAAAATTTTCATTTGTTTATTAGAAACGCACAAAATGTAATATGAAAAACGATTGTATAAACCACAGAAAATACATTTTATCGAGAGCTCGATGTTTCCGTCGAGATTTGTATTTTATATGTTCGTTAAATGCAAAACAGGGTTTTATTATTTTCATTTCCGAAATGGAATTTACAAAAGTACTTATTTTCAAGCGGTAGTTTATTGTTAATAACTTTGTATAATTTATAAATATCAGTTTGTTGTCCAAAATATCAGGTCGTGCTAACATTTTACCACAACATGCCTACACACAATGTATCAAAAATTTCATTGCTCTTGGTGAACTAGGAGTCGAGGAAAAAGCTCCTATTTTCTATTTATAAAGATTAAGAGTTAAAACTACGAAGTCGAATGGAGTAATATTTGAAGATTATAATAACGCAGAAATCGATTAAAAAAAAACCAAGCATTTTGTAGCAAGTAAAGTTTGTTAGAGTTGCAATACCTCAGGCTAGAATACTACACGCCGATTTTAAACCCAGCACAGTCAAAAATTCTCTCTACATCCGTTAATTATGGACGAATGTTGACCTTTTTAAACTGGGTACTTTTAAGAATTCAGCAGAATGGAAACGTAAGTTTTATTGTTTTCTTGTCGATAGCTAAAATTGTTATAAACAACTTTTATTGCAAAAGTACATTTATACCATAAGTTAGTCGCCTTAGAAAAAAAAGTTCCTGGTAGAGGTGGATATTATTTTCAAATTTTCGATATTGTCCACGAAAATAGGTATCAACGCTTTACCTAAAAATTTCACATAATCCACCGGAATTGTAGGGAATCTAATCATGTTGCAATATAACTGACGCCTGAGACAATGCTCTTAGTTTAGTTATGGATGATGCAACTATTAGCTGTATGCAGTTTTGTATTATGTTTCCATTTAGCTAAAACCTGCATTAGTTACTTTTTCTAGGCACATGGAGTCACTTAACATTTAGCATATGACTTGATTATTAAAAGTGTGATAAATGACCAAAGAAAGAAGTGTCCTAAACACCTTAACATATGTATCGTTCTTAATAGGATGAGTCCAGCATTCTTTTATAGTAATATCTATGTACATTTGTATCATTTATATATAGTACTGACCAAACTAGTTAATACATTTCATATGTTAAACTATACAGTAAGAGGCTTACCTCACCTTCATTTATCCTCCCTATCCTACCTTCAATTTTAGTCCAGTAAATGAAGGAAGAAAAAAAGGCAAAGTTCTTCAATATTAGCTGATTTTTTCATACCGCCAGGAATAAGAGATAATTACAAATCATTTAAGATGAGCCAAAGTCTACAAGAATGAAGTGCCCGGAGGGGCCTGAAAATGACCCCCAAAGCCTGGAAAATGGGGTTTTCGGCCAATATCTCCTAAAATATGACAACCAGAGACTTTTTGTTCAAACAAAAGATGAAGATCCGTTCATTCTCTACAAAAATGGTCCTTATCATTTTTTTCGGAAAATTGATCGTTCCCGAGATAAACAAGTCCAAGCGCACCCAGAATTTTGAGCTCTCGAGCTGGGTACCAGAGAGCACGCTGTGGGAATTTACGCATGCCCGGGCGGACAAATTGTCCAATAACTTGGGTAAAAATGCATATTTTCTCATGATTCAAAGTTCATGTGAAAGATAAAATCTGCCCCTATCATCCCCTGTCACTTGAGCCACGATTTGACTCTTTGGCCATATTGAAAAAACGGGTCAAACTTTCTGCTCCGGCGCAATTTTGACCTCGCCCGCAATTTGCTCGTACTTTTTTTCTAGTACCCTGATTTGCTTCGGATTTTCCCGAATATTGATCTTGGATGTGTCCATAGTCATCCCAGAAAATTGCAGGAACTCATTTTTTCGCGTTGCAATAAAAAAGTTTGGTCAAAAATTTCCAATTTTTGACTGTTTTTTGAGTCTTGAAAAATTTGCCTACAATGATTCACTTCTAATTTACACTTTAATATAATGGCTCTTCAAGGCATGTATTTTGAAAGGTGTGATTGTCTAGTTTTCGTCTGTGCTATTACATTTTTTCTAATAATCAGGGATTTTCCAGAAAATTCAAAAAATGCACGATCCCAGAAAAAACACACTTTTTCATTTCGTTGTTGTTTTCTTTTTGTCCTTTATTTTGGGCATTTTTCTACCTCGACGAAAGTAACGATTACGTTCTCAACTTTCGATTCATGTATATAAAGTCATACTATTTATTAGCTGGGAAAAACCCATGGCACTAAAAGTAAGAGGGAATTTCATCATTTTAATTCTTGCCGTCGTCCGCCGTGCGTTCCCTGCTTGTGGCGCTCGTATCGTCTGCTAGACCACGCGGCAGTATTTTAGTCCAACCCTTCTTACCGGCTATGTCGCCTATCCACCTAAACTTAGCTCGCGCGTTTCATTATTTTCGTTCCCTATCTTATTGCAGTGTTTGACACCTTACTTTCTCTCGATATTTTACATTCAACAGCAAATGGTTACCATAGACAAAGACCCCTTGCGCCTTGTAGAGGTAAGTGCTGGTAATTTGAAATAGTGCAGCATAAATAATTAATTTGATTTACGGTTTCTCATTTGCACGGCGTCATCAGAGTCGGATGCCTCGAGGAAACCGTGGAAGAACATCTTGGTCGGCCTGCTGAAGTCTATGTAGGAGTTGTTCACAGAAGTCACGTTGTTCAGGTACAAATATTGAGGAGTCGTGGGATTGTTTCTGAAAATTAATTTAAAAGGAAAACTAAGTGATAATGATAGTGAAAAATTAAGAAACAACAAAAATATTTCTTGTCATTTTATATAATATTATTTGGTCACGTGGGTAACGACTGAAAGTTCAAAAGTGTTTCCTTCCAAAAGTGCTAATATTATTAGGAGAGGTAGTTCAATGCGAATAATATATAGAAGGCTAATTTACTCTTAATTGTAATCAATGTACGTGCAATTTTGTATTATAAGCGTACCTATTTTGGTCCAAAACCCAACCACAAAAGCCTAACACTATCATTTTTACTAGGGGTACTAACCTAATGTTTTTCTTATAGCAAGATTCAATACCCTTAAACATCAAATGAAAAGTCTTTAATCAAATCATGAAAAGTCAAATGAAGTATACAATACATTTTGTGCTGCAAGCCAATTTTAGGAACATCAGAACTCCTTTTCTATAAACGGCGGGGAAACTGCATAACGCCGTAAAGGAAATGAAAAGACTGAATGTTAAGCAGTGAGGCAAGATGGCCGAGAAACGGAATTTCTGAACAAGAGAACACAGCACACACGAAGTCGAATTATTAATAAGAAAGGAAATAAAGGTATGTATCAGTAATAAACGTGATAACATGCTCGGATTGAATGTAATACAACTGGTAGATAAATCACTTAACATCAATATGTATATATGTATGTATATGATCCCACAGCAGACAAAACCGATCCAGAGTTTGAATAATTTTACAGACAACTGCATTAAGAGCTTTGATTACTTATATTACAAGAGATAAATATAATAATCCGCGATTTCAACGCAAAAGTAGGACGAGGAGAATCAATTAATGACGTCTCAAGTCGGTTCGGCCTAGGAGAGAGAAATGAACGAGGAAAAAGGTTAATCCAATTTTGCATGGAAGAAAATCTAACCGTTAAAAATACCTTTTACTATTTACGCTACACATGGAAATCGCCTCAAGATAATTCTCAACATATTGTGGGAACTCAAATCGACTATTTTGTAATTAAAATACGTTTTCAAAATAACGAAACACATATCATTAACAGTTAGTTCAAACCACAATCCTCTAATAGGAAACTCTCAAGAAAAATACTAAAAGATATGCCATCAAGGTCTTGAGAGAAACTAAGAAGGAAAAACTTGAAAGGGAAATAGCGAACAACTTCGAAACATTTAGATAACTGAGGAGCAAGTTGTAAAAGAATATTTGGAAAATATAGAGATCAAAATTAAAGAAACAACAGAAAAAGTTATTGGGTGCAGTGGGCGAGAAGCAAAGAAATCTTGAGTGACAAAGGAAATCTCGAGTATTCTCAAGTATAACACAAATTCAAAAGATATACATGATAAAATGATATTAAAAAAAAATAAACGTAGCCGGAAGTACAATGTCAGGATGTGGGAAAGTTACCTGAAAACCATAATTTATCTAATTTTCATATGGAATCCAAACAAATTACAGGATGTACCAAAAATATTAACGTTATCTCGATTAGAGATAAGAGATAGAGAAATTAGCTCACTTTGAGTGAGCTCTAACTTAGGCCTTCTAAAAGTCACTTTAATTCTCACCTTTCAATTGATCTGTGGAATACTTGTGAATTAGCTGTGAAAAGTTTAAGTGAATCTAATAAGAAAAATCATTTTGTTGGGACATTAATTAACTGCGAATGTTTAATAGTTTATCAACCAAATAAAAAGTTGATACCACCTCCATATCCAATCTAGCTAAATTTTCTTTATTCTAGTATCCACATAGAATGGAACTGTTTAATGTAAACCCACTTCAGTCAAATAGAGTCAATTGAAATGAAAATTAAAGTTTCGTCCCTACCTCGTGTAAAGCTCAAAAATCGTATCCCTCCTTTCGTCGAACTCCCGGCACAACTTCTTATTAACCGTATAAGGTTGATAAGTCCCATTCTCGATAACTATATAGGGCGGACCTTAAAATTGAACAAATTTACCGTAACGAGTGGTTACAAAAGAAGTTTCCTATTACCCGGCATGTTGTACAATACACATAAACCTGTCATGACAGTACCGAACATGGTTTCATACTAACGACGATAAAAAAATTAATAAAATGGGATATCTGAGATGGCCTTGTGAATGCTAAACGGCGACTAAGTTTAGAAAACTCTTTACGAACTAGACATATTTTTGCAAGGTGACGTCTTATCTGTTTAATTCGATAGGGTTAATTAATTTTTGGTTGAACGCAAGTCAAAAAAAATAATGGCAATTATCATTGCGTCGGAGCTATCTATGTCATGTTACATGAGTTTAATTTTTCTTTGATTATTTCTGTTGAACTGTATTGATACGTGCATTGATAATTGTTTTCTTTTTATTTCGGTTTAAAATTATTATGAAATTAAATATTACACAGAAACGGTATCCGAGCGCAACGGAACGTATTAACAACTTCGTTAAAGTTTTAATTAGAGATGATGAAACGTTTTTGTTAGAGAAAAATGTGAAATATTTGTTTTACTCCGAAAAAAACATCTTGCGTCAAAACTTTTATTTCTAATTATAATCCAGTAAATAAAGGGGAAAATTTCATCAATATTAGCTGATTCTTTCATACCGCCAGGAATAAGAGATAATTACAAATCATTTAAGATGAGCCAAAGTCTACAAGAATAAAGTGCCCGGAGGGGCCTGAAAATGACCCCCAAAGCCTGGAAAATGAGGTTTTCGGCCAATATCTCCTAAAATATGACATTTAGAGACTTTTTGTTCAAACAAAAGATGAAGATCAGTTCATTCTCTACAAAAATGGTCCTTATCATTTTTTTCGGAAAATTGATCGTTCCCGAGATAAACAAGTCCAAGCGCACCCAGAATTTTGAGCTCTCGAGCTGGGTATCAGAGAGCACGCTGTGGGAATTTACGCATGCCCGGGCGGACAAATTGTCCAATAACTTGGGTAAAAATGCATATTTTCTCATGATTCAAAGTTCATGTGAAAGATAAAATCTGCCCCTATCATCCCCTGTCACTTGAGCAACGATTTGACTCTTTGGCCATATTGAAAAAACGGGTCAAACTTTCTGCTCCGGCGCAATTTTGACCTCGCCCGCAATTTGCTCGTACTTTTTTTCTAGTACCCTGATTTGCTTCGGATTTTCCCGAATATTGATCTTGGATGTGTCCATAGTCATCCCAGAAAATTGCAGGAACTCATTTTTTTGCGTTGCAATAAAAAAGTTTGGTCAAAAATTTCCAATTTTTGACTGTTTTTTGAGTCTTGAAAAATTTGCCTACAATGAGTCATTACTAATTTATACTTTAATAAAATGCCCCTTCAAGGCATGTCTTTTCAAAGGTGAGATTGTCTAGTCTTCGGCTGTGCTATAACTTTTTTTCAAAAAATCAGGGATTTTCCAGAAAATTCAAAAAACGCACGATCCCAGAAAAAACACACTTTTTCATTTCGTGGTTGTTTTCATTTTGTCCTTTATTTTGGGCATTTTTCTACCTTGACGAAAGTAACGATTACGTTCTCACCTTTCGATTCATGTATATAAAGTCATACTATTTATTAGTAAAGTAAAAGTACTATTTAAAAGTAAGAGGAAATTTCATCATTTTAATTCTTGCCGTCGTCCGCCGTGCGTTCCCTGCTTGTGGCGCTCGTATCGTCTGCTAGACCACGCGGCTCAAGTGACAGGGGATGATAGGGGCAGATTTTATCTTTCACATGAACTTTGAATCATGAGAAAATATGCATTTTTACCCAAGTTATTGGACAATTTGTCCGCCCGGGCATGCGTAAATTCCCGCAGCGTGCTCTCTGATACCCAGCTCGAGAGCTCAAAATTCTGGGTGCGCTTGGACTTGTTTATCTCGGGAACGATCAATTTTCCGAAAAAAATGATAAGGACCATTTTTGTAGAGAATGAACTGATCTTCATCTTTTGTTTGAACAAAAAGTCTCTGGTTGTCATATTTTAGGAGACATTGGCCGAAAACCCCATTTTCCAGGCTTTGGGGGTCATTTTCAGGCCCCTCCGGGCACTTTATTGTTGTAGACGTTGGCTCATTTTAAATGATTTGTAATTATCTCTTATTACTGGCGGTATAAAAAAATCAGCTAATATTGAAGAACTTTGCCTTTTTTTCCTCCTTCATTTACTGGACTATTATACCTGTAACTGTTTTCCCGGCAATTCAAGCGAAATCTCGATTATATCGCAAAATTGTGAATTAACATTCATGCATACATTCTCGACAATGTGATCACTGTCAATAAACAGTGTACAATTAAATATTAATCTCCTTTACGTACAGAAATGTGAAGGTACTTAGCCTTAGGGTAGCACGTTTGGGCATGTATGGATTAAACTAATTTTCTCATCCTGTCCCAAATAATCTGCTTTTGTGTAGATCTCTGGACACTCACCATAGCATTGTACCACTGTATGATACCCTTCAGGACTCTTAGAAACTCACACCGTTGCTCTGAATTTAACACTTAAACGGTCATCTTTAGGTCTAACACGTTTGGCCATCGTCGTTAAGCTGGTGTAGTTTAGACATAGAAATGTTTGACTGCCAGACGGATTAGGCCTTTCTATCTTTATTGCATCTTCTCAATATCTCATGGTATTTTAATACATTCTGTGCGGGATTTATAGGCAATCATTAACTCCATCCTCGCACGGTTAGCTACAACAAATTTAAGTTAAAAGAAATTCCTATTTAAGGGTTAAAGGTATTCCTTAACCCTGTTCCAGGGTTAAATGATTGCTGAAGAAATTTGTCATGTTTTTTCGACTCACAAACCAAAACGGGTTTCGGGGTGAAAAACAACATTCTGAAATAGAAACAAGAATCTGAGTGAGAAGCAATGCTCAAAAATTTCTTTTTGGTAATATCCTCATATTCAACAGCTTTAAAAGAGTGTTCATTTACAAAGTTACTTTGAAGCATCCTGAAGCGTAACTTAAAAAATATTCCCTAGAAACCACTACGAATTGTGATGTCGGAATATTGTTCAAGACCTTTTCAGAGACAAAAATTTTATAGCAGGAGTTTACTTACAGAATCACTCTGAATCGTATAGAATCGGAATGTTAACTAGTTCAGCCTTCGTGAAATGTCTGGTATAGCAGCTATCTAGCATATATAGAATATATGTTATATTATATATAATATTACAGATTAGATTATAGAACAGATTATGCAGAATATAATTTTCTATTAAATATATTCACGAGTAACAATTTAAAAGTATTGAATTGGGTTTAAATTTGGAACCAACCACAATTATAAAAATTGGCGAACACGTAGATTTTTATATCGATGGGGAACCATTTTCTGCAGATTTTCAACCCTGGATTATTTTGAATAAAAGCTTTATACCTGACTTTTAAATCACCCTGAATTATTTAGAAGCATTATATTGCTTAGGACTTTCTCTTAGTTAACAATTTAAATTACTGGTGACAAATCACCTACCCCCATTGGTGACCATAATATTAATCAGTTTAGCCATTGTGAAACACCAAGTAATAAAATATTAACTGGAACTTTCTGAAGACTGATGATCTTTAAAATTGACAATATTTTTGACAGAGCAGGCGATTAATCATGTTCTTCGTAGCCAATATTTTTAAGAAATTGAATCTTGATTAGAATTTCCTTGAAGTCAACAACATTGAAGAATGTACTTATTTGAAATCACCCTGAATCGTCTACGATCAAAGTATTTATGAGAACCCACTAGTAGTAAATATTTTTCAGAATGTTTTCTTATGATGAGTAGAGGATTTAGGATCAGAATGGCCTTTAGTATTTTCTTACGGTGAACTAATTTTAGCAAAATTTTTTCAAACAGTACACTATATCCACGAGTGAGAGAATCCCTTAATTCAGTTTTCGAGGAACTGCTAGAAATAAAATATTTTTCAGGATCTTATTAAAATCGATAGTTTAATAGAATCTTCACTCTTGAATTCATTCTAAGTTCTGGAGAATAAGAGCATTGTTCAAAGTTTTTTTATAGGTAGTAGTTTTAAGAAAGCTTGACTCATAAAATTACCTCGAATCACCCAAAATTAGAACATTTCCTTCTCTATTCCCTAAAATTCGTGGATCAACAGTATTGGCCAAGGTCATATTAGAGCTAATCTACTCTGTATATCACTCTGAAGCACTAAAGCATCGTTTAGAAATTTCTTACAGTCAACAAATTCAAGGAATGTTGACTTTTAAAATCACCCCAGTCATCTTTCTGGATTTTCCAATAACCAATTATTATCAACCATCAATTTAAATAATGATTACCCTTGAAATCAACTCGATCCATGCCGGATCAGAATATTATTCAAGGCCTCACGTAACCTGAATAATCAACATTTGTAAGAAATGTCGACCCATAATATCACCCTGAGCCATTCAAGATGAGAAAAATTTTTGTTAGGTTTTCCTAGATCAGCGTGAATCGCAGTATTGTTCATATTTCTAAAATCGCTATGAAACTTTCAGATCCAGTATATTGTACAAGACTTTCCTATTGTACATTATCAATCCCCTCATAGCTTATAGGTGTAGCTCAATATTCTTTTACTGGGAGATACCTGTATACTATTCTGAATCGAAATTTAACAGACTGGAGGTTGGTTAGATTTCAGTTTCTATCTGAAACAGGCTATTATTGAAATGCTCAATGTTTAAAGATTTGGGGAGTATTTTCCTCATAGAAAGTGGAAATTGAAACACACCTTTAACATTAAACCGACACACAATCATTCTATATATACAGATAGAACCCAAAACTCAAAATCCTTCAAATCCCATAATCGTAAATATCCTACAAGCTATATATCTCACAACTGAACACAAAAGACCATAAACATTTAACAAAGGCCAAAAATCCAAAATTCTCAAATCTCACAAATCCTACAAAACCTGCAAGTCTACCTGCATTACTACAAGGGACTTTTAGGAGATATACTACACCTTTTATTTGACTTTGGGATATATTGGTTTTATACTTATTCACACTTTGTACTTATGGGAGCTTACATGGTATAAAGTTCAAACGTGGTGTCTCTGAACTGGTAGAAAGTCGGGCAGATCCTTCTGTTTACAGTGTAGGGCTGGTAAGTTCCATTTTGAAATACAACGTAGGGAGGACCTGAAACGTACGTTCCCTAAAATCCTTATATTAATAGGTAAAAGGATGTAACAATGTAGTGTAATGTAGAACTGCAGCGTTAATCGGATGTAGAAACAATTTTTATCTCGACGCTTGCTTGCAATTAGCACGTAAAATTACAAGACTAATTACATTTTGTGCGTTGTGCCGCGCACAAATTATATTTAACAAATAAATTATGATTTTAAATGACTTGTTGTGTTATGATAAGCAACGTTGATGCAAGAGAGTATTAAGTTAACAGGTCTACATACTTACTTAAGTATTGAAACAATTAGACTTTTTCTTGCAAATATTTAGATAAGAATGTACATTTTTGGATAAAAATTGTACTAGACAGGTTATGTAGATTTTTAAATTCAAAAGTTTAAATTTAGCCCAACATGTAGACAGTTTACAATAATTATTAAATTAATAGTTAAATAGATACATAATTCACATACTTCAAGATTGTTTACTTAAAATTTCGACATTACCTATTATGTAAAATTTCCAAACGAATAACAATTCAAGAAAATATTACCTGTAAATCACCAAATTTAGACTTACCTGGGAGGCTGTGCAAAACACAAATCAAACTCATTAAATATCCCATATTTTATTTCACCTAATTACAGTACAGAGGGTGCAGGAGCTCATACACCTCATCGAACTAGGATTTTTAGAAAGAAATTACCAGTATGTACGCGTGTAGATAAAATATTTCTAGATAAAAATAATAAAATAAATATTTAACAAATTTAGCAAGCGTGAAATTAAAGTAGATAATGAGAAGGAGAGGTAAATATCGCTTTCTTCCTTTCATGGAATAGAAACAAAATTGAGGAAAACAATTTGACGTCAGAAGTCCTTCTGGATTGCCAGGAAATGCACTTTGTAACCCAATTCTCATCGAAGCAAATGTTACTAGATTTCATGGTGAATAGATATAATTACCGTAAACGTTAATCATTTACCTTAACAGTTATATCTAACTAAAGTGAAATAATTCTGTTAAATAAAATTTTCTTTTTACAATTCTGACAGACTTTCCTATTTAAATCCTGAGGTAATGAAAAATGCTGCACTGTAGCAATATACAAAATAATTTTGTTCTTTTTTTTGTTAATGATGAATATTAAATTCAAAAGGATGTTTTTAATATGAATTCCCTAAATTCAATTTCGAATATATTTCATTCATTATATTAACCTTCCATTTAGCTTTTATTGAACTAACTACGAATTAAATCCCAGTTGCTGTCTATATATTAATTAAATTTATCTGGAATGGAAACATCAAAATGGAGTATTATAGAATGGATTTCCCATTACATTTCGTTCGTAGAACCGTTTTAGCCTTCACTAATCTCTAATTAAATAAATATATTTCCTAAGCGAATTTTAATACCGATTATATTTGAGAGACCAGTATTGAATGAAGTTGAATAATTCAGATGAAATTAGTACATATCGATCTATATTAGAGCTGTATCAAGGGGTTTGGTTTAAAACCTGATTAATACAATTACTGATGTCTAATTACATACAACTGTTTATCTCGACGTCATCGTTAATTGGAATTACGGGAAGCTATTACCAGGCTATTCGTGAAATTGTGCTAACTTAATGCCTTTTTGCTTGATTTTTCCGTTAGCTGCTCATTAGAGAGAATACAGGGAAGGAAACTTTGTCACATTAAGGTTTTCACTAACTTACCAGAACCCTACAAATTATTTCATTCTTAAGAATTCATAGAAAATACAAGCTCTGTGAAATTAAAACATAAACTGTACTATTCTCACTGCTACTCCCCAATGGGAGCACGATCCATAGCGTCCATTAGCTCAGGAAACGCGCGTCCAGGCCCGTATAAAGATAATACACCCCTTTGGAGCTAAAATTGGAAAATTAAAACATGGTTAACTGGTTGAAAAGTGTACTTTGTTAATGTGTCTCGCTTACTTTCGATCCACGTCGATTCCCATGTAATCGGTGTCCCCGGTACATTTTCCGAGGTGCGCCTTGAACTTATCCAGGCACTTGTGAGCTGGATATCGCGTGCCTTCGAGTAGAGTCGCGGCGAATAATCTGAACGCCCTGTAGTGGTCGCAGAATACTGAAACATGAAATGAAATTTTGATGTTGTAATATTCAGAGCCCGATAAGTTACTGCTGGGTTGTAAGGCCTTGTATTGCCTCAACATGGCGAAACTGAATATTTTTGAAAATAATTTAAACGAATTTCCATAGTAATCTAATCATACCGTGTAATACAATAATCAATGTACTGTTTCAAAATTTGAAAGTCATATTAAATGATGTAGCAATTTTATTTTTCTAAAAAGGATAACATACTTGCAAATACACAATAAACTTGTATTTCATTATATTTATACCTAATGCGGTCATTATGTATGGACTTATAAGTTGGTTGCTATCTTGTGTTATCTTAGCAATGAAATATATGTATCTCTAAGTACTTTGTCTATTTAGAGTGTACCTACTACGCGAACCTTTTTCAGGTCCTTATACGTTTGTAAATAATCTTTCGCCGACAAAATTTCAACCAGTCTAAATCTTCGAATATGTTTAAAATTCGTTCGCCTCCCGTATGTAGACGGTTCAATGAAATTATCGATTTCACAGTCGCTTTACCCCTGTACATTGCGGTTTCGGATCCTTTATGGGAACTATAAAACGATTTATGATAGGTAGCAAAAAATGCTGGTTTTTCGAGGAGATCAAAGGAGTGACCTGACTAGTTGTTTGCATAGACTATGGTATAACTGTTTTTATAGTCTGTCTAAAAATGAGGCGAAGTAATAAAAACTCATTATAAATGCAAAACCGATACAAGGTGGCACCCACTAAATATGTCGAGTTCTCTAATATTTTGCACGCTACCTTCCGTAATCTCTTTATATTACGAGTGTTTCTCCCTGACCATTGGCTATTTTGTACGCCTCGGCACATGCGAAGAACCACTCACTGGCGTACGGTCGGGAAAAATGACGAAATGTGCAATAATCGATAACTGAAAAAATTACGTGTGCGTGCGCGTGTGTGTGCGTGCGTGCGTGCGTGCGTGTGTGTGTGTTTGTGTGTGGGCGCGCGCTTGAACGAGATAGAGAGGGAAAGAAAGACAACACTTCAGTACATGTATGGTCGTGCATTAGTTTATGAAATTTTGCGGCCCTGAGAAGGGCCAGTTTATGAAAAGTTTTTCCCAGCCGTCACCTTCTCCTTGGTAACCTCAGTCGTCGTTGCCATCGTCGAATTCTTCCCAAACATCGGAATCTGAAGAAGAATCATCATTTGGGTTGATAATACTTGATTCTATCAACGACTCCGAAATGTTATCCAACTGTAACATTTGGTCTTCAATTTTCAGAACGTGATTTATGCATTTTTGCCAATTTTCCTTGGAAACTTTACATATTGCTTCTTTAAGCAAATTTTTGACATCTGCTAATTTGAACGTTGTATTTGTTCTCGCCACGTCACCTTTTATTTGTGCCCATATTAGCTCAATGGGATTCAGGTCGCAGTGGTACGGAGGAAGCCGAACCACTGTTATTCCTTTCGCCTTGGCTAATTCATCGACGACGTGCCTTTTAAAATCACCTTTACGTGAATTGGCTAAACGCAAGAGTTCTACTTTTAATAGGTTTTCGGCACATTCGATCTTTTTCGAGGATAACCATTCTGCGATACGTTGTTTTCGCCAAGAGCTATTTGGTAATTTCTCTTCTAATCGGGAATGGTAACTAGCGTTGTCCATAACTATTATGGAACCATTCGGAATTAGATCGATCATTTGACCAAACCATTCTTCAAACACGTCCGCAGTCATTTCTTCATGGTAGTCTCCTGTCTTAGTTGATTCAAAAATTGGTTCTCCCCCTTCAACGAAACCATCCTCGCTTCCAATGTGGGTAATAATAAGCCGTCGCCTTTTACCCAACGAAGGCTTTAAACCGGTGGACCAACCTTCTAGAAAAGCTTGCTTTCGATTAGTTACACTGGTATCTTGCCAAAATTTTGGCACGGAATGTCCTGCGTTAATCCAAGTTTCGTCCAGATAGAAAATTTTTTTCATTTCTAGCCTACTCCTTCGAATATCGCGCAGGTAACTTCTTCTCCACACAATGATGTCATCTCTTTCCATCAATACAGATTTTCTATTGTGCTTCTTCCATCGAAATCCCAAATCCTTTAAAATCGTCCATAATGTACATCGGCTCATTTTTGGAAAGTCCTCGTCTTCTTGGACAGACAATAGAATTTTATCTAGTGTTGGAAGTTCGTTGCGGAAAAAGAAAGCGTGAACTTTTCGACGTAGTCCCCTTTTTAGAAATTCGTCTAAGGAACTTTAGTATTTATCTGCACCTCGATTAGACAGCACCCACTTTTGTACTTCGGTAGGAAATTTTCATATCTCTTCGTTTCTTCCATATCCCGAGGATTTATTAGACAAACAGTATGAAAAAAAACATTACCGTAAAATATTATAAAAAATACCGATTTCCAATATTGTAATATGTTATATTAATGACGAGTTAACAACAATTCAGGTAAAAAGGGAAGCGTTCCTGAGATGATAACAATCGCGGTCGTAATACCTACCTTTTAATAAATCAATTATACCGGTTTTAAGGAAACTCAACATTACATAGACAAATTTAATGCATTTATTAATATTCGTTGATTTCTTTAAGAACGCCTCTGGTTAGCGGCGAAATAATCGGTTTATTACTTCGCCTCATTCTTTGACAGGGTATAGTAATAATGCAAATTTTTTTGTTAATTTGAAAATTGAGTGTTTCGTTTCTTACTGTTAACATATTGTATTACAATGACCTTCTTTAGGTAATAGTGAAAATAAACTTTTTCGTCGAACATCGATCGTTCTATTTTTATTCTTTGTATTAATCACATCATAGAAATAAATTTTGATGTAGATGTCTTGAAACCATAACATAAAAAATCTTGTTGTATTGTAAACAAACTTTAATATTTTTAAAAATATATTCTTTTAAAGAACCTACTTCATTTTAGATGACGTAAGTGACTCAATAATAATGCAACCTTTTAAATTTTTATAATTTGATAAAAACTATTCTCGTTGCATGTTCCATAGCGGTAAGTTTCATTGAAATTGCACGATAATTACCCACGTTATCACAATTATGCACAGTATTTTAAAAAAGCGACCGACGGGTTATTACTTTTACTCCGTTATCCGTATTTTGTAATTAACTATTTTTAATTATGATGTTGATGATAGGTAAAAAATGCCACAGGCTTTCGCACAGAAGCATCGAATAAAATTCATGTAGAATAAATTTCCAATCCACAATTATTTTGAATTCCATTTCAAAAACATTACGATTTCGTTACGCTCGAATTATATCAGATTGCGTCGTAAATACCAACGGATGCAAAAAAGTATTCATCCACCATAACGGAATTTATTTTATTCATACTGGGTGTCTCACTCTACATGGGCACTCAAGGAAATTCCAATAGTGTCTATACTACTTGTGTCGATAGAGATCTTTCTTTGTCACAAAAATTGACTAGGGAGAAATTGTAGTTAATTAATATTGCTAAACCTAAATTATTGATCTTATTGCAGGTTTCAGTTACGAAGTATTTTATCAATACATCAAAATTACAAAAAACCAATTTTTTTCGTTAACACTAAGTTTACTTTCAATTGACCTTTCATATTAGCCATGTAAGGAGAAGCATCAGTAACCACTATTGATATTTCTGCATTTCAATTTTTCTGGGAATAAGAGATTATACAGGAACTCTTTAACGAAGCTGGCAATTTGGTACTGTTTGTTTTATCCAATTCCTTCACCCTCACTAAATGACTCTTGCAAGGAAAATTACTGTTTAATACACTCACAATGGAGTTAGCCGAATTTTCTTTTTGTCTGTCATTTCGTCAACTAAGTTAGTGCTTTCGTAAATTAGACGCACTTGGAATGTTGGTGGTTTATCGAAATTAGTGTACATTTTTAAATATCTTGAAAATTCGGAATGGTGTAGGTAATCATTTGCAATGTTACAAATAACTTCTTGAGAATTTTCTGGTTTCTTGATGGTGCTTTAGAGCGGTATGGTCGATTTTTTCAAAAACTGTACCTAATAAATCGAAAAACAACGTATTTTTTAAACAATTACTTTAATAATAATTTCAACAGTTTATGGTGGGAACATCTTAAGACGTACTTTGTGATATGTTCAGTAATGTCATTTTGAAGAACTTACTTTTCTATGAATTTTTCCGTAGATAAATCCACAATTGACTCCACTATTATGCATTTACTTAACAAAACCGAATCTCCCAATCTGTGTAGTTTTTTTTCTAATATTACAATACTTTAAAATTTCCATTCCGTCTTAATTGACTGCGCCAGCGTGTTTCGCACAGTGAAATCATTATGATGAGTCGTTAGATAAGATGTTATAAAATATAAATGAGTGCACAAATCGTGAATTGAAATGTTCATGATGTTCCGATGCACCTGTCGATTCGTAGAAACGTGACATTATTGTATCCAGGCACCGTGAGTCTCGCGAAGTTTGAAATTGACATGAATAATGTATAATTCATATTCTGTTGTATAATATAAGAGGCTAAGTGCCGGGTGATGTGCACAATTGAGAGGTGACAAACCAAGGTAATTTTAATAAACTCGATATACCTCGTTTAGCCATATATTCCATAAAAGCCCATAGATATTTAGAATTAGCCAGGACGTTCTCTGCGACAGTATCTGAGTTATTTTGAGTAAAATAAGTATAGAACGGAAACTAAATTTTTACTTATAAACTAATATAGGTAAAAAACTCTAGTATTTAAGTTTTTTGTATATAAGTTAAAAATGGTTGATTTAATAAAATATGGTCACAAATATACCTGTTGGGCTTCAAAGACACTCCAGTATGAGCGGTGATACAAGTTATTCGAATTATTTGTTGTTTAGAAAAACAAAAAAGGATGCTTCAAATTTGGATATGTTTCAGTTGTTAATAACAAGTAATAATCTGTCTGACAAAACCTATATTTCCGCATAGAAAAGGGTTTTTATAGTACTTAATAAGTGATAGAAATTTCAGATTCATTTCGAAATATTTTCTTCCATAATTAAAATGGTTTATCACAGAACCTTCTTTGGCAATGTTATTATACGTAATCAATTGGGTGTAGATGAATTCTGAAGGCAGCAAATTGAAGAATTGAAGAATATTACTAAAAACAAATGTTTGACAAACAAAAATTTACGTATTTTATTATTAAAATTGTTCACTGCCAGTACTCAGAAACTAAGAAATGAAGAAATGAAGAAATCAAATAGCTAATCCAGAGGCACTACGCAGAAAATTATGCTTAGATTTCACATCGTGTCCACATCAACTTAAAGTTACTGAAAAACACAATGCTAGTGCCATGATTATGGCTTAGATGGGAGCAGAAACATCGGCATAATTTATTGATACTTGAGTTATTTTTTGGGGGGAATAAGGGAAAAATTAACCTTACACTTCTGTGTAACCCGAGAATCTACGCCTTTATCGAGTAGGATAGGTTTTTTCCCTTCATTTTATCATTTGCAGTGTGTTATAATACAGTTGTACATCATTAATGCCTTTTGTAATATTGGGACTTATTTTCATAGACTTCCCTGGTAATCTCCCGAGTCTAAACTACCAAAAGCTTTAAGTAAATATGCCCACTAAGTCCTTCGAACACTTATATAAGTAGAAATGTTTCCTTTAAGGGAAATTTTGAGTGTTATAACTATTTCGAACATCATGCTTTGTGCAAGACCAATTTCAGTGCGAAAGAATACAAGAGGTAAAAGACATAATCATTGAACTAGATGCTGAATTTGCAAGTGTCATTATTAACGGTCAGACATCAAGGATGAAAATATATGTATATCATATTTGTTTAGGGGATTCCGATATCTTCATTCATCACATAGACATGTTAAATTATTTGAAAATGAAATACGGTAAGCACAAAATAATTGCTTGTGGAAATTTCAATGTGAATCTGTTAGAAAAAGATAGTATGATCATAGCCCAAGGATTGTCAATGATTTAAAATTAGCCCACCAAAAAGCACAAATATTAGGATTCTCGCTACACCATGATAAAACAAATAAATACATGCAAAGAAGGGTGCCTCGGAGGATAAGCTGCGGTGTTATTCAAGAGAACTAGAAAAAGTTGACTAGGGTCACTGTGTAAAGAGATTTTCAGTCCCTGTCAGCTGCTTTGTTCTAGGTGACCAAAATATGTTTCTGAGTGTTGTATTCCGCGCAAGGCCTCTTCTTCTTCTGATTAGTTTGAACATGGTAGAGGCACATACACAACGACGAGGCGCAGATGAGAAATCGTGAAGAGGTTATGATGTATTCGGGAATACATAGGGGGGTTACGAAAAGTATTATAAAAATATGTTCATTTTACGTATTTATTTTTCATTTTTAATTGAATCGCACTTTTATTTGTATTGCATTCGTTATGTAATGATTAATGATTGATTATACTTTATTGCACTATTTAGGGGTGCCTTTAGGATGTATCAAATAAATGAATACAAAAGTTCAAAGGAAATGGTGAAATAGAATAATTTTGAATTGAAGATGCGAGCAACATTTTATTTTTAAAAATGCAAACTCAAATAATTTTCAAATCTTGATTGTCATATAATTAATGAAACTAATAATCATTATGATCTAGTTATTTAGTTCCTATAACTATTATTGAAACCATTTACCTATAATCACTCTAAAGGGCATTTTGTTATACCCATGTATGTCTTCTTCTCTGTGGTACATCAAACCAAGTGTTAATGATTTATTTATTGTTAGTTTTTGTTTTTGGCAGAATTCTATGAATCTCAAACCTCTATCATTAATTTGACCAAATCCGTACGGACCCACTACGTCATCTAACTCTTCAAAGTAATACATGGGGCATACTGGCATCGAAGGTAATGAAGATCGACTGGCCCTGCTGGGGCCGGAGGCTCTCCTCGCTGGTTCTGAGCCAGCCTGTGGAATTACCAAGGGATATTTTAGAAGGTGCCTGAGAGCAGAATTCGAGGAACAGTAGAGTCAACAGGACCTCCTCCATCAATCTAGGGCTTTTAGGCAGGAAACATATACCCACGGTGACCGGAATTTTGCCAGTGCACTGGACGTTTAACTACCATATGCACAACATGGGGCTTAAAGACGACTCATTGTGCAGGTTCTGTTGGGAGGAAGATGAAACCTCCTATCACAACCTGGGGCCAGGTGGACAATCTTCAGGGTAGACAAGATCTCGGAAGAAACGAGGAACCTCTTACTAGGAAGCATAAGTACCTTCATGGGGAAAGTGCGACTAGGTGGAGGCCTTGGGCGGCCAGGAATGACACAATGGACTCTAGTCTAGGTGTCACTTACCCAATTCGTTGATCGATCCTGTGCCCAACCTGGCCTTCAAGTCGCAGCCGGGCTGTATGGGTCCCCCTCCGTTCGGATAGAAGTTGACGTGCCCGGTGGGTTTGCCGTAACCGAACAGGTAACTGCTCGCGTGGATCACGTCGACGAAGTCTGCATCTCCGGGGTCGAGGCGGTTTTCCGGTGGAGCCTTGTAGAAGAGCGGGCCCGCAGGGTCCAGACCTGGGGGATATTGAGAAGAAGGAAGCTGTAAGTGTTAAATCTAATGGAAGGGTAAGCAGTTGTCTCCAACTAAGGTATGGGTAATATCGTGCATATCATCAGATGTACCACCGTGTAAGACGAAATAAATTTGTTAATACACACATTTTTATTTTTGGACATATTATAGAAAAAATAAATTTCTTATCTTCTGAATTGTACTGCGAAAATATAAGAGTATAAGAAATGGCACGCATGTGTATTGCCATTAAAAAAATTGTCGATGACGTCATATCTCAAATTTTCATAACACCACACTTTAAAGACACTCTTTGTTAATTGATATTAATTATAGTATTTGATGATACTATTTCAATCAGTATCATAAATTTCATGTAAAAATCAAAGTAAATCTATTGGAATTGCCTACTGCAAGTTTCCGATCTTTTGGAGTTTAATTTTTGTATGGAATTATGAAAATAATTGATATTAATAGAAAATACATAAATATTACCCTATTTCAAATTTCTGATAATAATCAACTACGCGAACCGAACAATAGATAGCGCTAAATTGTAACTAAAATTAAAGTCACTAGATATTAAAAGTACCGCAAGATTCATTGGCCCAATGAGTAAGAGAGAGAACCACCCGTTTGGGAACAAATATGGCGGATTTTAATATAAACAGCTGTTTGACAAGCGTGTCGATTAGAATTTAATGGTTATATTTGTCGGTTTCGATTTACACATACAGTGTGTTTACACATACAATGATTTCGATAATTCCCTTATGATACCATTTACAGGTAACAGTTCCTTATGTGAAACTTCAAAGGCAGCCCTTTATAGTTCATTAGGAGCAATTTTGTATAAAATAAAAAAAAAATTTAAGATATGTGACAATTGCTATTCGAAATTAATTACAGTAGACTAAACTTGTAATACATTAAATTGGTTTACAAAATTAAGGGAGTACCAAGAAAATTTGCTAGTACATCCATCAATGGATTTATATCACTTCATATCTAATTTAGAAATGACGTATAGATTAAATGAAGAAATCATAATGCGGAGTACTATGCAAAAAGAAATTTTAAAAAAAACATTTTTAGAAATGGAATATGTTCAAAAAATCCCATCATGCCATAATATTATGCTGAGGGTTATTGAGCAATTCATTAAAACAAGAATTATTTTTTCTCTTAGAAATACAAATGAGGAACATAGGAAACCAACTATTGATCGTAGTAGCCGAAGTATAGCCATGAGAGATGTTCTTAATAAAATTTAAATTTTCTTCATTTTTTTTTTTATTTTCAACTCTTCCTTAAACTGTAACAGATAATATATTGTTAATAGAATAGCTGACAGCAATTTAAGAACTTTTTCTGTAGATTGTAAATTCAGTTGTAAAAGAAAAATTGAATTGCAGCCAGGTATTTTATTAACCATACATTATCTGTTATTGTTTTAAGTGTAGTTGACAGCCTAAAAAATATGAATTTGGTCAACCATCACCGTGAATAGCGTCTTTATGAAATGGTAAATAAAAGTAAGCTGTTTGGCTGTCTTAATCCATTTTTGGACAGCCAAGTCATAATAAAGCTAGAGTAAGGGATTTGGATAATCGAAGTTCGAATAGTTAAGAGTTCCATTGAACATCATTTTGTGATTTATAACTTGGGTATTTTTGTATCATTGGTAAAATGTTTAAAATTTTATGTAAATGGAATTACACTTGTTAATTTTTTATTGTACGATTTGTCTTGTTTTATTGTATTGTTGAATATTTGTTATAAAAGTCAAAAATCAATTTACTTTAATTTGTTGAACATTGTAACATGTTTTTAAATAGGTGGTATTGTATGACTTAAATTTGGACAAATCTTTTATATAACTGTAGGTTAAAGTGCAGAAATATGATAATTAATAAAAACACCATTTCCAACATCCCACGTTTAAATTTGTTATATATTATTTATGATATATTCAATAAATGTTTAAAAACTTATTCTAAAGTGATTAATCGATAACACTGCAATAAACCAAAAACCAAATTTAGCAAAATAGAGTTTTTTGCATGAGACAGTTCTACAAATTAAAACTTGATTGTTCTAGACCATTTCTTCATTTATTTAATTGAATCGTATAACAATTAGATTGTAAAATATCTACACTCAACCTAAAAAATAGTTATCATCTGATTCGTCTTCGTCATACATTCAAAATACGTCACGTTTTTTATTTCACATCTGGATTTCAATTTGCCGCCTGAATTGAGAACAAATATGGCCGCCAATTGCGGTACTTTTAATATCTAGTGACTTTAACTAAAATCATGGTGACATAGAATGACAAGTTAAATGAATTATTTTTCATGTATTACCAGAAAATGCAGCATATTCGAAATAAAGGATTCTCTATTGTAATAATTTTCCTATGAATTAATAATAAATTTCCTATGAATTTTCGAAAAATCTGCCACTATTTTTATCTCGAAAACGAGCCTTGATACAGCTGTGGAAAAAATGTGAAATAATCAGCGAGCGACCTGTTATCCATCCAATCAAGCTGGGAAGCACAGGGGCAAATCCATTGAAATTAGATCAAAATTCGGCTGATCGAAACTCGCCATTAGTAAAAACGATTGGATCCAAATTGCTTCACGTAATCTCGTTTTTTCTTTTTCTAAATCACACGTAGGTAGGTAATAAATTTCGGCATACGCTGTACGGGAAAGGTGGGAAATTTATGAAAAATAAAAAAAAATCCTGCATACCGGTTATCCTCGATAATCTCCCGGACCTGATGTAGTTCCCCACAAATCCGGATATATGAGCCCCGAGGCTGAAGCCGATGACGTGTAAATCGGGCAATCTCAGCCCCTTACCCACCAAATAATCCACGAAGAGGGCGATGAATTCGCCTATAAATCTGGTGTTGATGACGGCCTCGACGTAATAGGGGCCCGCCAGTAATTTCCTCGCGTCTACGGCTATGTAGTTGTACTCGCCCCGCGCCAGGAAATCTAAAACAGAAAAGTGAGAAGTTTCACCATTCAATAAATTAGTGTCATAGGACAACTGAAGAAGCATAGGCACGTCCACAAAACCTGATAGATAGCTTCCATTTAACTATTGCTATATAGGCCGAGAGTCCTTAAGGGAAAACGACATATAAAGAGAAGAGAGAGAAGAGAAGAGAAGGGAAATTTTATTTACCATATTATTACAATAGCAAATTGTAGCATGTTATTAAAATATGAGTTAGCAACTCAAAGATGCTCGAAAAAAATAGTGTTTAAAATAAAATATATACATACATACATAATGCCATATATTCATAGAGTCGAAGCTCTATATGGGAGATTCCATGCCAACTGATCCACAAGTGAATGGGGTGGTTCTCAGATCCCTGCCAAAAGTATTGCATCATCTTTGGGACCACAAAATATACTGAATGCTAAATTTCCAGCCCCTAATTTTTCCCCACTTCATATTTACGGCCAATTTTGTGTTTTTTTCAATTTTCCCGCGATCTGTTACAAATTTCGTTTTATAGAATGCCAGAGCCAGATTATTTTGGGGAAAAATTTCTGAATATACTAAATCGACGTAAAATTGTCCGAGGAATCCATTCCCGGCGTCAGAATTGCGATCAGACGCTTCCCCAAGCTGAAAATCGAGAAATACTGCTTTTTCGTAAAATGGACCGGAACCGAGAGGTTTATTTCTTCCAAAATTTCTGCGACCCGCCAAAACTTTCCTTTTTTTGTGTACTTTAAGATGAATAAAAGTTTTCTATGTGTATTTGCGTTTGAAGCCAAAAAATCGTCAAAATTCTCTTTTTTTTTCGAAAAAATCTGTTTTTTTCCCCGTTTGACGCCTTGACAGGGTACTTAAGTGGTCACTTAAGTCAAAAAATGTTTCCAATGCTCAAAAAGAAGACCACAGGACGAAATATATCTAGTATTTGGTACGGTAAATCAAAACAAAGTACACAACGACAATCTTCTGTGCAGCAAAAGAGGATGCAACCCGTCATACTACACTATGTAGTGAGCGTGGTGTGTGTGGCGCCCCTAGCGGTCGAAAATTCGTTCGACAGCGGCGGGAGATTCAAGTCTTCAAATCTTGGGCATGTTGTATCGTAGTTTAGGATATAACAACGTTTTCATTTGTACGTGCGAGGAAAATAGTGTCAACATGACCACTTAAGTACCCTGTCAAGGCGTCAAACGGGGAAAAAACAGATTTTTTCGAAAAAAAGACGAATTTTGACGATTTTTTGGCTTCAAACTCAAATACACATAGAAAACTTTTATTCATCTTAAAGTACACAAAAAAAGGAAAGTTTTGGCGGGTCGCAGAAATTTTAGAAAAAATAAACCTGTCGGTTCCGGTCCATTTTACGAAAAAGCAGTATTTCTCGATTTTCAGCTCGGGGAAGCGTCTGATCGCAATTCTGACGCCGGGAATGGATTCCTCGGACAATTTTACGTCGATTTAGTATATTCAGAAATTTTTCCCCAAAATAATCTGGCTCTGGCATTCTATAAAACGAAATTTGTAACAGATCGCGGGAAAATTGAAAAAAACACAAAATTGGCCGTAAATATGAAGTGGGGAAAAATTAGGGGCTGGAAATTTAGGATTTAGTATATTTTGTGGTCCCAAAGATGATGCAATACTTTTGACAGGGATCTGAGAACCACCCCATTCACTTGTGGATCAGTTGGCATGGAATCTCCCATATAGCGAAGTAGAAAAATGCAATCTAAAGTTTCATTATAAAAAGCTTTTCTCTATATAGGGAGGCAAGAGGCGTTTAACATAAAATTCATATATATATTCAGCAAAATCGAGTTTTTGAACACTTCAAAACTGTACCTCATATGGCAGTGTTCAGAGTCCATTTTCGTACTTTAAATGTATTATGAACTAAATCAATTTATCGACATGATAGAAACATATACGTAAAACGTATCTCAATAATAATTAATACTAAAAGGTTTATATTCATAATACATTTGTATCAGTAGTACCATAAAAGTGATGTAGAGAGTCCAAAACGAAGCTTACGAAAATGTTTCATGCATTTTATAGATTAGGTTAACTAGTTTATTCCATGATGCATTTAAGGTACGATTTAAAGCTAGCACTAAAATTTAACATTAAATTAACTGAACCTTGCCCTACGAGATATTATTTTAAAGCGCTCAATTCGCTGATATTGCAGAATATATTCTATTTAATTATGGTGACGGTTTACATTAGTTATTACCTGTTTTTTAAGTTTTCGTAACCACGTTTCTTCAGGAAATTCTTTTCCTACCTGGTTAGGGTAACCACAATTCCCTTATTATCAAAATCCATAGCCGGTAAAGTTACCGGTACAGTTTACTATCGTCCGTTTAAATTTCAAGCCATTCAGGCAGTGTTAAAAAATTTCACCCCAATTTTTCACTCATTCAGAAAAGGAAATTCGGCATTATTTCTGTTTTCCCAGCCAGCTGCGAGCCTAAGCTATAAATGTGATAAGTTCAAATTCCAAGTCAGTGTTAAATAAATTTCACCCCAATTTTCCATAGGAAAATCTTGAGTTCTAGGGAGTCTTGGAACAAAAATTGCGAGTAATAAGCGTGCAAAGTTTAAAATTTTAAACTTTTCGAGCAGAGTTAAATAAATGTTTCACCGTCCGACAAACACGCACAGGCGTTACATATCAATTACTTAATAGTTGATGTGGTATGTTAAGTCATGTTACGTTACATTGTCCTTAAGTAAAAATTATCAAATACACTTATGTAAAGGTAAAATATAAAAGTTAAAGTTAGTTGTTTTGTACCTATAAATGTTATGAATTCATTTTAGTTCCGTTACGGAATTTAAGTTCTTTACTTCTGAACTTCAGCAACAAATTTCCTACATTTATCACATTTTTTAACAGATTTATGTACGACATTAAATTTCCTTTTTATGTAAGTATATATTATAGACACCCTTGGTAATTTACTATATAATATAAATTTATACACGTATTTAATCTTAGGGTTTCCTTGAGAAAAAATTTCACAACTGTTGGTTAACAAGATAATTCTTTTTAAATAATTCGCTTTGCGGTTGCAAAAATTATCACATACATATAAAATTTACGTCATAATTAACATTTAACTTGATACATTAATCCCAGGACGTAAAAAAATAAATTTGTTGTTATTAAAATTTGCAGAAGTATCGTTTTTCCAAAGTTAATTTAACTAGATAAAACTACCCAAGAGACAAGCAGGGTTCACTCTCTGACAAGCGATCCCAGTCTCTTGTTGTAAAGAATGACTTATTTTAAGGAATCACCGTATAGTTGGTCTACTTTTCTATAGAAAATACGCAATGTATCCTAGGACAGCTTTTAACTAGGATGCATAGGTATGAGTTAGGTTCGACCATTTGCTTCACACATTTTTTAAAAATAAACTTTTGTCTCAGTCATATAAGGCGATCTTATCTAGCAACGTGGTAATTTATATATATTTTATATATAAATTTATATAACAAAAGTGATGGGTATACAGTTTCTAACAACTGATAGTTTTGAAATTACATTTTGTATAGGACTGAATTCGTAAATATGGTCTACCTACTTACAGTTTTTCAAAACCTGGATATCGGGCGCATGTAAGAATTCTGTGAACCCATGCATGAATATCACTGTAGGCCTGTTGAAATTTATATTGGAAATGGACAGGAGCGAGTCGTTCCCCACTTGTAGAATTTGGGGGTCATGGTAATTTTCCCTGGAAAATTTTGAAAAATTAATTCAAATGGATATAATAAATTTATAGACAGAAATATACGATCCCTATTACAATAAGACATAATTTATAAAGATTTCACCTCAAGTTAAGTTATTAAAGAGTGTACTTACCTCGTGTATAAGTAAAATTTGACATATTTATCTCCGTTAATGTGAGGACAAAATTTCGTATTTATGGGTTTCCATGTTAAAGTAAAATTACCAATGTAGAACAAGGGCGGATCTGTAAAACACTCAAAGTCATACAATACATTATGAACAGCAAGCCAAAGGGCATTTATTATACCCTTAGTAACACATATTGAAAATCAAAAAGAATTTTTTTTTGGTCATCAAATCATTGAAATATGAATATATTAAATATATTAAAAAATCATGAAATTATTTGGAAAGTATACGGACACAAAAAAACCAAAAATTATGCCTTTATGTGAAAAATTTTCAAATTGAAATTGTAAAATTGACTTCACTATTACTATTTTGATTTTAACGAATTATCTGTGCTACTTCTTGCCTGAAATTATAACTTGAAAAAGGTACCTTGTAAAGGTATACCTTTATACCTTTTATATGTACAATTAAAAATAATACTCTTACCTGTGAAATGATATAAGAGACAGAGTAAGGAGGTGGGCCCAGGTGCGCTCATTCCGATCGGCGTTAAGTTGCATAAGTGCACGGCTATTATAATGCATTTTGGTATTACGCTGCAATTGCAGGTTCACATTCATGACTGATTTTCATTCTTCAGTGGCGACAAGAGTGGTGGTCTACCGAAACGAAAGGAAATTTACATTTCATTAATTATCCGAGGAATATCGTCTCTCTCTTGCGGAACTAAAGGCAACCGCAATATGACACGGAAAATGGAAGAGTAATTAATCCTTGGTTTACGGAAATTCCGTGACGATTCGAGATTTAAATCAAGTCGCCTGTCCATTGTTTATTCAAGTTATGGCACTTATTTTTGGTGATGGACATTCATTATTCAAATTTGTCCTTATGTACACTTTTCGCTTGGCTCTAGCGTAGTACTTTGCTTTTCAATATAACCGCGTCATTCTCGATTTATCTTCTCTATTGCTTCCTACCCATTCTACCCACTTTACACTTCCTATACTGCTTTCAACAAGTTCTTCAATTCTTGCTACATGTCTGAGGTCTAGTTACTTTCACAAATGTTCTTAAAAGCTTTTCCTTGTACGTTGTTACTTTTTATTTTGGTTTGTTGATTAGGACACATTATTCACTTCATTGTATTTGCATGAAGACGTCTTCATAGAGATCCCGTTTTATGTTATTCATCCAAAATCGGATCCAAACTTCTTAATACTTATTAATAAATATAACAGATGCCGTTTTAAAGTTCACGACTTGAAGTACTACTGTAAACACCTTCAGAGCATTTCTCCAGTCTCTGGCAAAGTTTCGTACATGATGGGTTTTTAAATGAATGAGATGGCCCAGTTTTCAGATGCTGAGCTGCGAGATTGCAAGACTCTATAGGAAAAGTGAATGCTGGAAAAAATATATTTAGTAAGACTAAGCAAGATGTATAATACCAAACAGCATAAAAGCACAAGGAAAAAATTATGAAACTTATAACAAACTCAATATGCAATATAGAGCGAACGGATTCCAACATCACCGAATTTCATTCAGAGAGTCCTCGATACGACGATAAGGATGTAAATAATAACAAGCATAAATAGTGATATATGCATAACTGACATAAAATAACAGTTCAAGTGTGATAAGACAGGTCCTTTAACGTAAAATATCTGTGCACTAAAATTTTTTGCTGTAGATTGGCAAGGAAAATTTAATATCGAAACGATATGTCCGTTTCAATGGACGTTGGGTCTCAGATGGATGACTGAAATGATGTCCATTAAAGGGAAAAATTTTTCCAGGACAATTTCCTACCTCTTTTAAGTCCTTGTTAATTTTTATTCTATATTGCAAGAAGGATGTTATTTTCCATTTAGTTATGTCTTATAAAATGCTATCATTAGCTGTTAACTAATTTTAACACAAGGGTATAGAAAGAATTCACATAATCCATAGCAACAATTATTTTACACTTTATTTCGACCCATTTTAAAATAGGACAGTTACTTGAATCTGTAAACGGCTGTTTCGTCATAACGAGCTTAATAAGAATTATTACTCTGAGAAATAGTAAATACTATAGGTTACAATTGATACGCGTACTTTCACCATTAATTAAATCTGATATATGTATTTGTGGTACATTTTTCTTGAGAATAGTGAAAGCGGTAATGCGTAACTATTACCTAGGCGATTTTTCTGAATATTAACGTCCACATTTTGAAAATCACGTTTTAGCGTACTTACACTATTAATAGGAATCCAAAAAGAAAAAAACTCAAGTGATTAATTTGTTGAAAGTTAAATCTATTGTTATAAATGCGAAAACAAAGGGGGAATAAATTTGATTCAGTTTTTAGCGATTTTAGGTTAAAAAATGTTTCAAATAATTAGGAGTATACAAAATTTTAATCACAATAGGAACTACTTAATAAAATTAGTTTAATACTCCATTAATCCAATAGACTAGAATTTGTATTATAATTATTAAAAATTTTTAATATTACTTTTAAGATATAAGTGCATACTAAATTTGTATATATTATGTACGTAAATTTCATCCAAACTCAATTTAATGCAAAGAAATCCTAGGATTTTATAACTGCGTAATCATTTCCGACAGTTTTAACGCATATGCCTGATTCATTAAAGCAGATTCCAAGACAATCCTACTCGTTTTTCCTAAATAAAAGTTTCTTGTCATATGTATGAAGAATATGGATCATATAGTAAGTGAATAAGTGAATATATTCACATTGATCGCAGATTAAGCTGTTTTAGGTATAATTTTTCTTTCACATATGTTGTATATTGTGTTAGAAGTACTTATTACTTTTCCATTACTTTAAACGATTTTCAATGCATGCAAGAATGTTAATAAAATTAAATTAAATTTTAACGACAGAAATGCACTCGCCATTTGTAAGGCCATAATCGGAATAAAGGAATAGGAAAGAAAATGTCAGGAAAGCTGATGAGAGTGGAGGTGAAAAAGCGGAATAATGGCGTCAACAAATCTGCTTACATATAGACTAAACGTTGGTTCTCGAATAGCACCAAACCCATTAACCAATTAAAAGCCTTCCGTGCAGTTTGTGTTACACCAGCCCATCCCTTCGCAGGTAAACGCAGGTAAACGTATAATACAAGATTATTGATTTAATTCAATAATATAATATGTACTATATATGATTTCTTTTCGGGTGTTTAATTTTTTGTACTTCATCCATGCTATATACCTTAATATAGGTAAACGTCTGTACCACCAATAGTGTGTTTGTAAATGTAAAAATGTTTGCATGTGTCTCATAAAACATATTAGCAAATGTAGAATGAAAACTCTCACATGCATTTGTTGTTCTGGTAATACAGCTAGATCATTCTTTCCAAATATTAGGAAGAATATATATATCTCTCTTGTATTATTTGTTACATAATAAAACACCACATACTTATAATAGACTATTAGATTTAAGTGGTAATAAAGACATGCTTGAAGGTCTGCTGTTTAAGGCACAAACAGTAGTTCTAGGTTTTGAACGCTCCATACACACAGCTGGGACAAATGTCCTAATTGTCCTAATATCAACATAACGGATGTCGATTTCATTTAGCACATGCATGGTATAGAAAAATTCAACAAAGATGTCTTACTGCCTTCTATGAGAACAGAAATGACGGGAGGGGGTACATGTTTAGTTTCCCCCTGCTAAATGCAGGTGAAATCAGTGACTGTTTTTATCTTGATTTTATAGCAGAAGCTTCGGCCTATGAAGGAATTCATGATAATTATATTCAACAGGATAGTCCATCAGTTAAAAGTGTAGCATTTTCTTTTCACTTGGAACCTTCAACCATGGCGAACATATTGCTAGAAATCACTCTTTTATTGTGGCAAATTTTGCACTTAGCCTGTGAAGCTACATAATGTGGAAAGCTTTAACGGAATTGCAAACAGTTTATGACAAATGACAATTTCCAATCTGTCTTGGAGCAATTGACGGTAAACACATAGGACTCAAGTGCGCAACTAGGTCATGGGCAATGTTTTATACAAAAATTTTCAGTTGTATTTGCAAGCCATCAGTGACGAAATATCTAGATTTGTTGCCATTGAAGTTGAGATATATGGTACACATATCCTTAAAAACAAATAATTGTGTTTCCTGAAGTATGGCAAGGTGCCTGGAACAATTCCAATATGTTTGTTACTATGGGTTCCTTATGGCACTGTTACTTCATTGCCATACAGCGAAGTGCCTGGCGGGGTGAGTTGCTCTACTATGTTTTTACGTTAAGGCAGAATCGACGAAAACATATTTAGAATCCTGAAGTCTTTCACGTGACACCTTATCAGGCACAGAACATTTAGTATTTGCAGTCAAAATAATTAGATTTTCTCCAATTTCAATTTTTTGGAATGCTCCCATGCCTTCCTACCTGTTATTAAGAAATATGTCTCAATTCAAGCTGATCTATTTAATCTTAATTATGAGTGCTGTGATGCAAAAATCTTAGATCTTCTACTGAGAGTCTAACAAACTTTTGTATCCTTACGAATATCAATTAGTATAATGTAATTTCACGACTAATACTCTCACCTTTAATCTCAATTCATTAAATTAGGCAGTAAAATTGATTGTAGGACTGATGTTAATTCGTGAGATCCAGATTCAAGTTCTGGTCGAATTAAAAATACACCTTTTTAGCAATTTCTTTATACTCAGTTTACTGCCTAATGCTATTATATGCTAAGAGAGAACTAATTAGAAATATCCTAAATTTTCTTAGTTCAGATCTGAATTTTCCATTGAACTTTGCAAATTTTATTAAGAAGAATTTATCTTCTGTAATTTCATTTTAATGATCTAAGCGAAGAATATTTTATATGTCAGATCTCAACTTGACGCTGTAATGGTGTAAACCAGGAGTTAATAATTTTTACAGCCTAATCTGTCAATAACTTTAGGTATTTATTTCTCCTAACTAGGTTGTATGCTCTAGTCTTACATATGATAAACTAAAAATATAATGCACCAATTTATATTTCCAAACAACAACAGTTTACATTTTTTCAGTTACTTACTTAAGCTATAACTAAAATAAATAAATAAACGTCATACAAGTACATTTTTTTGCAATTTATGAAGTAAGATTCATTCACTACCGACTAGAGGAAAGAACACAGGATTTTAATCCGCCAAGATTAAATTTGCTCTAATGCTACCAACAAGTAAAGTGTTTATTTCCATAACATATTTTCACTTAGAAAGTGTTTACGTCATGGAAAACGGAGACTCCGAATTGGTGCGGATGAAATGGTTCCCTCTTGCTCTGTTGAAAAAAAAAATGATTTTAACAAAGTTACCTTGTAATCGTAACCATCATCAGGTCTATAAATGATTAAAATATTCATTTTCCCGATTTATACCAAATAATTACAACAAACAGCTATTCAGTGGAGAGAGGTAAGAATTACGTAGATATCGAGTTAAGAGAGATAAGCACGTTTTAAACGTTAGTTAACCGTAATGAAATAAACACAATCGGTGTTTAAGGGCACGTTTCACAGCTGCCGCTTCAAACACCACGTACATATCAGTTTTCCTCGAGGGTAAGGGATGTTCTCTCCCCTCACGGATATTTGAGGAGTTACGAACGAGTTGCTCTCGTCATCAACGCATCGTTGACGAGTGGGAAATCAAGGGTACGTTTGGTTTTGTTAGTCGGGATAAAATATAATAACGTTTCAGCCTGTGAAGCCCTGTCGTTGGGTTCTTCTCTAGTCAAAGAGTTTTACAACATTTGATGCATGAATCAGCAACAACGAACAAATACCAAAGTTGTTCGTAAATTTATCTCATCGCAAGTTGTAATGAAAATGCCAAATTGCCAATGCCAAATGCCAAAACACCTTGAGAGATCTTCTAGAGCTATTCTATAATATCAATCTAGTAAATTGAAATATATTCAGCCATCGTTTAGAATAGATTTTGGAGTGAACATCTGGAAATCGTTTGGTGGATCTTCCTAAATTGATTTTGTTTAGCATTACAATTTAGATCTAAATCTTAAAGATGTTAAGGTCAAGAACTTATGCAAAGGAAAATTTAACACTTAATTAATTGGAAACCCCACCAAATTCTTCAAGATACGCCATTGCTGTGTTGTCACGCCACTCAAAGGAATTAGAGTACTTCATTGGGCATTCTAGCGATTGAACTCAAAACAAAATTTAATCTACTCTACTTGAATATTTTAAGGAAATCTGAATTGTTTCCATGGTCCTCGGAGAGCTATAAAAATTGGAAATTCCCGCAACACTTCTAAATTCGAATGCAAAGCACTTTCATTTGGGATTCTAGAAGAGTCATCGGAATATCTGTACAAAATTCTTTCTACTGTTTAAAATCGGTACCCAATCTAGATGTTCTTTGGTTGCAAATTTATATGTTATGACTTCAAGAAGAGCTACTGGAGTCTTCCTTCTAGATTCTTGAAGTTTTCTAATGTTTTGAAGTAGAACACAAATCTTTTCATATTTATCCCGTATTTAAACTTTAATTAAAGTATGAGTTAACTCATTCAGGAGTTCCAAAGTTCTAAAGGGACCCTAGAGTTCTTCGAAAGCACCAGGTCAAACTTGTTATTGTTTTAAATTGTAACTCGAAGTCATCTACAATAGGTCTTATGGTCCACAATAGGTCTACAATAGGTCCTTGGATGAGGAAAAAATTAACATTTGCATTAGCCTTCTAAATTTGAACGCAAAAACCCTTTTGGTCATTTGGAATTCTAGTATTACCTTTGGAATTTATTATATAGCACTTTTCTACCGTATAAACTTGATAAAAAATTGTTTTGGATTGATTAAAACTTCAACAAATTTTATTCTATTTCATCACATTTTGCAAAGAAACAATTGGTTTATGGTAACTGAAATATGATTTAAACGTTTGTTATTCAAATTGATGTAAATATCTCGAATAAACTGCGTCAGTTGTTGTGCCGCATTTTATCGTGGACTCGGCTGGAGTTCATTGATAATTTAAATAATACACAATACGTCTTTAAGTGGTTTGAAAACTTTACATTAAAATACCAGTCAAAATAACCAAAAGTTTATGAGAGAAGAGCGCCGTGTCCTTGGTCTGCGTGGTCCCACAGAAGGAAAAGCGGGAAAAAGAAAATAGAGAGAGAAAGAGAACATATTCTGTTTATCCCGGGGTCAGCATGTTGGAGTGGTCTCACATAAGAATGGTAAGAAAAAGAAAGGAGAGAGAGAGAGAGAGAGAGAGAGAGAGAGAGAGAGAGAGAGAGAGAGAGAGAGAGAGAGAGAGAGAGAGAGAGAGAGCAGAAATATTAAATTCACGTCCGTCTCGTCTCTTGGTGCTTTTTTACTGAATTAGTCCTCAGCCCATCCTATAAGGAAGCCAACTTCCAATAAGTCTGGAGGTAATAAATTAAGCCAAAAACTATTGCAGTCGCTGTAAACTCTTCTATAATATCCAATAAAAAATAATTTCACCGTTGCTGATTTTTTGATGAATCCATTTGAAGGATATTTTCTTGTCTTATTGGATAGATTTTATCGCAACTCTCTTGATACTCTCCAGTCTACTCTATCTTTCCACTGCTATTGCTGTCCCTACAATGCAACATATCTGTATATCGATTAAACTTATCTTTAGAAACACCTTAGTTGCATACCATTTAACCTAAAATCTGCTGCATCTACTTACTCCCAATCCACGTAAAGCCCCATCCTGGTGGTCGGCCTGACCTGAGGATCGCAGTTTCCACTCTGATAATCATCCCAGTTTTCGCAGGCTACGGCTCCGTAGAAGGCGTTTGGATTCACCACAGATTCAGCGTAGTACTGGTAGGACCTCCAGTGGCTGCAGAACACTAAAACGCAGAGTAACTCTTAGTCTACCTCCGCACTATTTAAATTTTGCCTAAATTTTCAGCCTTTAGAAAGCAATGGTCAACAACCTTATCACAGTTACAGTTACAGTCCTTACTTACGGGGCTCCACTATGGAGTCCGGGTTCCTCCTCTTCACCTCCTCGAGCGTACAACCTGGCTGGGGAGAGATGCCTTGATTGGGCCAGAAGTCCACGTGACCTACCGAGCTGGGGTAGCCGAAGATGCCAGCGTCAGTGTGGATGACGTCCACGAATTCGGCATCTTCTGCGTCCAGTTTGAGACTCTTCGGCCATTTTGTGAAAAGTGGACCGGCGGGGTCCATACCTTACAAAATTATCATAAATATAAACGTAACGTGTCGTAGTAATTAAAATTAAACTGCATATTACACTTACTTAACTAAACGAACTACACCAACTGAACAAATCTAAACGTAAGTAAATGTAGTAGTTACAACCTAACCTAAGCAAATTTTATTTATTTCTGTAAATCGTCACCTTGCCACGTATTTACCAGTTATCCTCTGTATCCTTCCGCTCCTGACGGTCTGGCCACATACCCCGGCCATCTGGGCGCCCAGACTCAACCCCGTGAGATGTAAACTCGGCAGGTACAGTCCCCTAGAGACTAGGTAGTCTATGAACTGGGCAGCGTATTGCCCCACGACTAGGGTGTTCCTGGAGGCTGTGTAGTACCAAGGACCGGCTTCTAACCTCTGGGCGTTTACCAGGATGATGTTGTGGTCGCCACGTTGAAGATACGCTTGAAGTTAAAAATGGAAGAAGGAGACGTTGTGAAGAGGAGAATGGGTTGGTATTTTACCTATCCGATCCGATTTGCTCTATAATTTTAACACTATCAGCACTATCAGTATCTACTTAAATTTTATTAGGCACCATATGCACTAAGACAGGTCTTTCAATTTGTCAGGCACGATGTACTTATAACCGTCACGTTAATTGATAAACAAGAGTGTTAGATTTTCCTCACCTGTCCTTATGGTAGAGGCGGGAGTGGCCTGGGAGGACTCGAAGAAGGCATGGAAGAATATCACAGTCGGTTCCGAGAAGTTAAAGTAGGACTTGGAGAGCGCCTCGTCGTCCCCTATCCTCAGCTGGGACGGTTGCAGAGGGTTGTGCCTAAATATTAAGTACTAAGTTACAATAATCAGTAAACGATGTGTTCATTTTAAGAGTGGCGTAGAACGTGGTTTATTCTGGGTAAGACACAAAAACCAGAACATTTTTTAATTGTTAAAAATATAAAAATTTCAATGGAGCAATTTTTAACTTCCACTGGAGTAATCATATCAAATAATTTTTCCATCGTCTGATAATTTTATAGTCTTAAGGAGCCTGAAGTTTGTGAAAAAATTTCAAAGAATTTGAAAATATGTTCATTGAGATCAGGGTTCTTTAGAATGATTTGTGGATATAGTAAAAAGATTTATTTTTGCAGAGAATTTGTTACACGGTTTTTGTTAAGGTAAATATCAATTACATTTCTCCTTTGTCAGTTTCGTAAAAGGAATAATATTCAAGTAACTCATCAAAATCACAAATTTATTAATAACTTTGTTACTGTTTAAGCGATTCCATCGTCCATCGGTTTTGTAAAAATTATCTTTCCAATTAAAATACTTTGAAAGTTATCGATGCACGCTTAAAATGGTCAATTTTTTTATCTTAATTGCCTACGACGCGACGTCGTGACGCCAGCCCAATGGCGAATTACAATGGGTATTTTGGAAAAAAACTGCAGGAAAGTTGAAAAGAAGCCGAAGCGATTCATAGGTCATCAAAAAATATTATAGTTCCATTAACGGCCAAAATATTTTAAAAATTTTTCCAGGTACGATTGAAAGATTCATGAAGCGACATGAAACCATCAGATAAACCTGTGAAGTGGTAAACGCTAGTAAATGGCACAGAAAATGTTCTTAGCAATGTGGAATGATTGACGTGGACTTCGACAAAACTGAATATGGTAAGGTTTCACAAAAGGTAACAAGTACTTTTAAGAAAATTTCTTAAAAATTTGGTTTTCTTGCTATGTAACTGTTATAAGTTGTACTAATTACGACTGAAATTTACTCTCACTATTCCATATGTAGCTATTTGATTTTTGTTACTATTTTCATTTTTTCATCTTAATATTAATTGTAATTTTAATCCCATACTATTTGCTGAACCTGATAATTCTCCACACCTCTCGCCCTTCGCTGATTGCGCAAAGACCTCTTAAAATATGCCTGAACTCACCTGACCGCAGATCACGCATACACAAAGCCATTTTCTAACCCAATAAACAATTTTGTGCCGGGGCATACAATTTAAATGTCGATCGTTGACCAGAATATTAATACATAAGGCGCGCCCGAGAGATAAGCAAATAGAAGGGTCATTTAAGCAATATTTACGTTTATTCCAGGTCAATAAATACATAGTTACGTGCATAATGACTTGACAGTTTTATAGAAAATCGCAATAATCATTTTGATATTTTAGAAATTAGTAAATGTTATCGGTTGTGCAAAGGTGTAACGGGTAGCTTTCAAGGTGTTGGGATAAAATGATATGTCCGCACCTGTCATGGTGTATGTAAAGGAAAGATTAATGTTTTTTATTGGATGTGTCACCAATAAATAAATGCAAAGCGATTATATTATGTGTAAACTACTATCTTTTCTTAAAAAGAAATCGTAAGAATTTTAGCTCAGTAAAAGTGATTTTTAAACAACCTATGTTTGGAAAGTTGTTCTTCATTAGTGGTATTGCCTATTTGTCTAAAATTTAAAAATGCATACTTTTGAAGACAACGTGAAAAAATTTGTAGCCCAGAAATTTTGATTTCGAAATTAGGAAACTTGTAGTAAAAATGTTTTTCGGGTTTCTAATTAGAAATTTCAATTTAAATTTTCAAAATTTTATACAATGGCTTTGATAAATGGCGGAACATTTTTGTAAATATTTCTTCCAAAATAATTATACCTAAAATGATTGTACTCATACAGCATATAATATCAAAGTTGTTGAATAAAAATTTTATTATTAATTACTGATGTCTCAAAAACTCGAGAGAGGGTGTAATAATTAAAGTACTAGCTTAAAAATAGTTCTGGCAATTTGTTAGATTTTAGAATTTGTTAGAAGTTCGGTTTGCTATTAAAGCGTGTTTTTTTTGTTTTTTTAACTATAATTTATTTTTGTAAAGGCTTTAGCTTTCGTATAAAAAATTAAAAATATAATTTGATATTATTTATTGAATACTGTCAGGGATTTATTGAAAATATTGTTAATTATTAAATTAATCTTACTGTTTCATCTAATATCGATCTTAATTTAAAATTTAGACTTGCCTACTGCAGAACCAAAACCTATTAATGACTAATAGTAACAGGGTGTTACCAATAATTGTAATAGTACTCGATCCACTTCTTAATAACAACCTACTCTTGATATAATTCCAGAATCTAAGTATAGGCATCCTAATATACCTCATCAATTTGATAAACATTCATTTTTAAAAAAGCTTTCTGACACAATTACATTTAGATAAAGTAAAGTTAACAAATTATCAGAACAAAATGTGTCATATTCATAGAAATATATATATATATATATATATATATATATATATATATATATATATATATATATATACTTAAAAATAGAAATATTAGGAAGTGTTATAAATTTCCATAAACATGTAATTTTAATTTTATTTTGAGTCGTGTCAATTACATATTTAATTTATGATTTATTCTGTTCTCCATTTTGGAATTTAGAGAAGAATATAATCTGTTATCTTATAATTGTATACAAATTTTAATCTCAAAATTGTAATAGATATTAAAATCTTTATTATGATACTGATTCAAAGCATTCACGTGGAAAAATTGAATAATAATTGATTAGTGAATTATCGTTATGAGATGTTTTCTAATATTTGCCTAATGATTTCATTCAAGTTCGATGAATGGAAATTATTTAATAATCTTAAAAACATATATATATGAAAAATTACCAGTAATACTTTTAATAAATTTCTGAACCGTAGGTCTTTAATTAACATTAAATTTTTAACTATAGCGAGAAAATTAATATTCTATTTGTCTATAATTATATTCCCATCTTAGTTCTTATCACATATATGAGCTCTGATTTGGGTTAGTATGCCAAAAATAAATGCTCTCTAACTGACTTAAAAATATATATTTGTCATGAAAATTGTAAATTTCTCAAACGATTTAAATTTGTAAATTAAAAAATGATTACTTACTGCGAATTAGCATTTTTTTTTTCGAATAAAAGGACATAAAAAGCACCTGATTTTTCACGACAATTTTAAGATTATGTCAAAAAATTATAGGTACAAAAGTTCTAGATTTCTTAATTATCTACTACGCTTACATTTTCTTCCTGCATTAATCAATCTCTCCATCTATTCAGCTCAAATAATGCTATTAAGAATTAATTCATAATTTCACTAGGTAAACCGACTGAGTCGCGTAAAGCAAGAAAAAGTTATTCATAAGAAAAACGGCACCTTGTGAATAAGTCACACGATCAGTCCTACTCCAGTTTCCTTTACGTAGGCACACACCTTACTCAGTCACAATAACTTTATCATAACTAATTTATATTCTTAAAGTCAAAATCACGAAAAATTGGCTTAACCTTTACCTTCGGATGTTTCGAACAATGCTCAAGGGTCACTTGGAAAAATATTCGTACACTTAATTGATACCCAATTAGCTTCACTGTAATTTCTATAGCCTGGGGCTTTTCTGTTTCGTTCGATCGAAAATTACGTAACGTTACGGAAGACTTTGCGAGAAAGTTTCGATACAGATAGAAAGAAGTAGGAATGTAAAATTATCTACACACGTAAGAACTTGAACGTGCAACGTAACGAATTTGACATTAGATTAATCTGGACTGAAGATACAGACTGAAGTGGAAATGTCGAGGAAATTCTGAAGCAACGTTTGACCAAAATATCAAAGTTTTTAAAGTCGAGACAGTTCGACCAGGTCCTTAAACCTGATGATGGAAGATCATAAGGTGATATAAATCAGACTACACCTATAATTACAGTTATGGTATTACCTCGTGAACAATTGGAAGGAAATGTCCCGTATGGGATCAATGTCGTGACACTTTTGTTTGTTAATAGGCAGCAGTTGAACGTAAGCATCTTCAATCCTCACACCGGGTGGACCTAAAAAATTACAAAATATTCACATGTGACATTACGACAAGGAAAAAATAATTTGAAAATTATCTCACGTATTAACTAATTAATGTATAATTGTATTAATCCTTTATGGTACATTTCTTTCAATTTTTTAAATGAGAGAATCTCGTGATGAAACTATTAATCAAATTTAGGTTGAACAGTTCTGAAATAACTCGATTTAGCTGAAATAAATCCCAACTCGCGGTGAAGCAATTTGTTATAATCACAAATAAAATTACTTTCCACCTAATTTATCATTTGGTTATTTTAAAACAATTGTATACATATATACATATGTAATTATACTGGTTGTTCACAATTCCGACAAATTTAGTACAACTTTCTAACGAAAGGGAATTGACTAAAAAATCAACAAGGAAATTTACTGGGTATAAGTCTCTCCGGACTTAATCTAAGGCTCAAACTTTGACAAAACACGAGAGTGGGATCGGTCTCTAAAATAGATGCACAATAATAAATAATTAATTAATCAAAAAATAATTTGAAAATTATCTCACGTATTAACTAATTAATGTATAATTGTATTAATCCTTTATGGTACATTTCTTTCGATTTTTTAAGTGAGAAAATCTCGTGATGAAACTATTAATCAAATTTAGGTTGAACAGTTCTGAAATAACTCGATTTAGCTGAAATAAATCCCAACTCGCGGTGAAGCAATTTGTTATAATCACAAACAAAATTACTTTCCACCTAATTTATCATTTGGTTATTTTAAAACAATTGTATACATATATACATATGTAATTATACTGGTTGTTCACAATTCCAACAAATTTAGTACAACTTTCTAACGAAAGGGAATTGACTAAAAAATCAACAAGGAAATTTATTGGGTATAAGTCTCTCCGGACTTAATCTAAGGCTCAAACTTTGACAAAACACGAGAGTGGGATCGGTCTCTAAAATAGTTGCACAATTGCTCAGCTATTGCAAAGGTCAATATGAACGAATAAGATTTTGTGGTTTCTTAAATTGAATCTAGAAAGACTAGACGAATGAATTATTTACTAAAATTAAACTAGTTTTATGTAAAGTGTATGTATGTATGTGTACCTAATTCCATTTAACTTCCCCCTTAATATTGATAGAATCAATTTAGGGAGCCATCAGGAACTAACAGCACATAAATTTGTAATAAGGAAAATGACGTCTACAAGTGTTCATTCCAGCAGACCGTGATAATCCCACTCTCATGCTGCAGAAAATTTTCACAACACGAGAGTGGGATGTAGACTACTTTGTCTACTTATAAAGAATACTTTAATATTTATCGCTTCAATGCAGATATATTTTTAATAAGCGGATATATCCATATCAGTTTCGTGTTGTGCTTACCATTATATTCATGTATGTATATATTATATATTTATTTACGTGCAGACGAGGATAGTTTGGGTCAATAGCAGTTAATAGTGGAGAACAACCATAACTATAACAAAAGTACTTACAAAATTCCCATAACCAAAAGAAATTGCTACTGTACAAAAACAATAAGTGTCTACAAGAAACTTTTATTATTCGTTGGTAATCAAATTTATATTATTTTCTGTTTATAGCGTTATAGCGACCATAACAAAATGTGAATTTAAACATTTATTAACACTTAAAACAATACAAGCGTCATACACTTCTCTTGTCCAATTGAATTTAAATTTTATTCAAATGTCCATTCCATCTAAAAGGTTAAATACCTGGACTTAATTTTAGGCGAATTTAAATACAATTCAGTTATTAGGGTACAATGTATAGTGCGAAAAATATAAAGAAATGAATTTATGGAACGAAAATGAAAACTCTAGGATATTACGATCACAACAAAAAAAATAGTCAATATATGTTTTGAAGTTCAAATAGTTCAAAATAAGACAGCATCAGATTTTTCCAAAATTTTCTGCGCTTCAATTCTGACAATTCATACCACATTCCACTATAACATCCCCACTGACCAAATAATATTTTTCGATTACATCCAAGCCTCAAAAATCACTCAAATTTTATTTCAAAATTTCAAAACTACCCTTGGGTCCAAAACGTTATCGCATACAACACATACCGGGCAAGGCACTGATCACGCACAAGAAAAAAAGATCCGATACCGCCATTTCTGTTACCGGACTCGCGGGCGGGACATGGAATGGCCGTTCTTCGATTTAGGTAAGTAGGTAAGTGCACTTACCTATTCTACGAGCGCGCCAGAGAACCGAGGAGAGAGAATTTTTAAAGAGTGCCTGTGAGAGAGAGGGGAACAGAGGCGAAAAAACGTTAGAAAATGCGGGGGAAAAAACGGTAAAGTTGGTTTCCACTTCGGTGGAAATGGATACACGGCCGAAGTGTTGAGGTTAAGGAGTTTTTTGGCGGGAAAATTCATGCGGTAAATCGATTAAAGAAAAAATTACTCGATTATTAACAAAGGCTGCCCAAGGCGCTTGTTTTGTACAATAAACTTGCCCAAAAGACTCCACTCACCCTCAATTCATGCTACAGTAACAAATAAACTCGAAATCTGAATAATAAATGCAAAATTATCAAATAAAAGAGACCTAATGTACAGTGCTTCCTTAATGTTACCAAAAATTTGAAGTGGGGACTTCTTGTTGAAAAAAAAATAAAGTTACCTAGTTAAAATAATTTCGAGTCCCCTTGGAGTCCCCCTACATGAATAGTCAGCAAGAAAATGGATGCATCAGGACAACAAAAATGGTGACTTGTAATAGACTATAGGAAGATTAACGAAGAAACTATCTCAGATAGATATCCGATACTGAATATTACAGATATACTTGACAAATTAGGAATTAGCGCAAAATACTTCAGTACTCTCGACCTCGCCAGCAGATTTCATCAAATAGAAATGAGAATAGAATGAAGAAACTTGTGTTCTGTTTAAAAAATTCCTCATCTACTTTCCTAAGAGTTATGGATGAAGTATAAAAAGAGCTTCAAAATAAAATTTGCGTGGCCTATATGGACGACATAGAATAAGCACAAATCTACTAGAATATATACAAAATAAAAATTTGTATTTCTAAAACTAAGAGGAGCTCAGTTGAAAATTCAGCTAAACAAATGTGAGTTCCTGCAAAAATAGATAGAATTCTTAGGCCACCTCGATACACCTGAAGGAACCTAATAAAAGAAAAATAGAAGCTATTAAAGAATTTTCTATCCCATATACGCTAAAAGAAATATAGTAATTCCTCGTTCTTTTAGGCTATTGCAGGAAATTCATCAAAAATTTTGCTCAAATAACAAAACCCATGACATCATCTTTGAAAAGAAATCGAATAGTGGAACATACTAAAGAATTCATAGAATGCTTCGAACTATATAAAAATTTATTAACACCAAAACCAATTTTGGCCTATCCAGACTTTAACAAATGATTTGAAGTAACGCCAGACCCATCCAACTATGCGATTTGTGCCGTATACGTTAATAAGTAATGCATTGTAATTTGGAAATTCTAGAGAATAATACTTGACCTGGAAGAAATTGAAGTCAAAGTGGTTTTCCATGTTTGTTCACATCAATAACTCGTGTAACTAAAATATGTTGTGGAAAATATTGCTGTTCATGCTGGCAAAAAACTGTTTATTAATCCATTATTTTTTAATTGCTGATTTTTCGCAATAGTCGATAATTTCCTATATATTTGTTTAACCGTTGCACAGAAAAATATTACTCAGTTAATTGAACAAAAAAATGCAGATCGTTAGTCCATTACGAAATCTGTTGTTTCCATTTATATTTTTAATGAGCGAGAAAATCACTGCCATTCGTTACCAGGCTGGTAACGATTTTTTGATTTAACGTGCAGTTCGGGTTTTTAATCGAATTATAATGTACTGATTGATGAAACTTTCGCAACATTTGCCCGACTAGCCCATGATTCGATAAAATTCGCCCAATTAATCCGATCCATTAAAAAGTGAAAACATTTTATGTAAATCCGTTCCGCGTTAGATTGTAATGATATCGCGATTTATTAATTGCTCACTGCGGATATCGAAATGGGGTTCAATCAGGACAATCCACCTTAACCTCGTTAGCATTAGGGGCAGCGTGTTAAGAAAATGTTTTTAAATATTAACTCGGAATTTTTCAAGCGAAGAAATTAAAAGTTTTGCGATAATTATTAATTAGGCACACCGATCGCCTTCATATTTTTAAACAAAAGTCGTTAATACTTATAACTCTGTCTGTGAGTTACTTGAAAGGTGTGGTAGTTAAAATGAAAGTTAGATTAAATCCAAAGTCGATTAAGTCTCGCTTGCATTGTTACATTGTTACAATTGGCAATTAGGCCGCACAAGATTTGAGAAAAATGTATTGAATTGTTTGATATAATAGGCTCATAAGCGTATTCGAGTCCTGGAAACCTGAATTAAATTTAAAAACTATTTCAGTATACAAACTTGAAATTAAATTAATTGCAATTGCCACACATTAGTTAATACACGTCGAGGGATAATTAGTATATTTCAGATTATTACTTCTAATAACACTTTTTTTGTCAATTTCTAAAAATAAATACAATACAAGAATTTTTGAGATATATAAGCGTACAGAAGATTTGCTGTTTTCAGCTCATCAAGAAAATTTTTAATAAAATAATTAGAATTTGCTGTGCTTTTCCGCACTGCGAAATTTTGTTCATAGTATTTTCTCGAATGCCATTGTTTTATTTCACATTAGTTAATACACGTCGAGGGATAATTAGTATATTTCAGATTATTACTTCTAATAACACTTTTTGTGTCAATTTCTAAAAATAAATACAATACAAGAATTTTTGAAATATATAAGCGTACAGAAGATTTGCTGTTTTCAGCTCATCAAGAAAATTTTTAATAAAATAATTAGAATTTGCTGTGCTTTTCCGCACTGCGAAATTTTGTTCATAGTATTTTCTCGAATACCATTGTTCTATTTCACATTAGTTAATACACGTCGAGGGGTAATTAGTATATTTCAGATTATTACTTCTAATAACACTTTTTTTGTCAATTTCTAAAAATAAATACAATACAAGAATTTTTGAAATATATAAGCGTACAGAAGATTTGAGGTTTTCAGCTTATCGAGAAAATTTTTAATAAAATAACTAGAATTTGCTGTGCTTTTCCGCACTGCGAAATTTTGTTCATAGTATTTTCTCGAATGCCATTGTTTTATTTCACATTAGTTAATACACGTCGAGGGATAATTAGTATATTTCAGATTATTACTTCTAATAACACTTTTTTTGTCAATTTCTAAAAATAAATACAATACAAGAATTTTTGAAATATATAAGCGTACAGAAGATTTGAGGTTTTCAGCTTATCAAGAAAATGTTTAATAAAATAATTAGAATTTGCTGTGCTTTTCCGCACTGCGAAATTTTGTTCATAGTATTTTCTCGAATGCCATTGTTTTATTTCACATTAGTTAATACACGTCGAGGGATAATTAGTATATTTCAGATTATTACTTCTAATAACACTTTTTTGGTCAATTTCTTAAAATAAATACAATACAAGAATTTTTGAAATATATAAGCGTACAGAAGATTTGAGGTTTTCAACTTATCGAGAAAATTTTTAATAAAATAATTAGAATTTGCTGTGCTTTTCCGCACTGCGAAATTTTGTTCATAGTATTTTCTCGAATGCCATTGTTTTATTTCACATTAGTTAATACACGTCGAGGGATAATTAGTATATTTCAGATTATTACTTCTAATAACACTTTTTTGGTCAATTTCTTAAAATAAATACAATACAAGAATTTTTGAAATATATAAGCGTACAGAAGATTTGAGGTTTTCAACTTATCGAGAAAATTTTTAATAAAATAATTAGAATTTGCTGTGCTTTTCCGCACTGCGAAATTTTGTTCATAGTATTTTCTCGAATGCCATTGTTTTATTTCACATTAGTTAATACACGTCGAGGGATAATTAGTATATTTCAGATTATTACTTCTAATAACACTTTTTTGGTCAATTTCTTAAAATAAATACAATACAAGAATTTTTGAAATTTATAAGCGTACAGAAGATTTGAGGTTTTCAACTTATCGAGAAAATTTTTAATAAAATAATTAGAATTTGCTGTGCTTTTCCGCACTGCGAAATTTTGTTCATAGTATTTTCTCGAATACCATTGTTCTATTTCACATTAGTTAATACACGTCGAGGGATAATTAGTATATTTCAGATTATTACTTCTAATAACACTTTTTTGGTCAATTTCTTAAAATAAATACAATACAAGAATTTTTGAAATTTATAAGCGTACAGAAGATTTGAGGTTTTCAACTTATCGAGAAAATTTTTAATAAAATAATTAGAATTTGCTGTGCTTTTCCGCACTGCGAAATTTTGTTCATAGTATTTTCTCGAATGCCATTGTTTTATTTCACATTAGTTAACACACGTCGAGGGATAATTAGTATATTTCAGATTATTACTTCTAATAACACTTTTTTGGTCAATTTCTAAAAATAAATACAATACAAGAATTTTTGAAATATATAAACGTACAGAAGATTTGAGGTTTTCAGCTTATCGAGAAAATTTTTAATAAAATAATTAGAATTTGCTGTGCTTTTCCGCACTGCGAAATTTTGTTCATAGTATTTTCTCGAATGCCATTGTTTTATTTCACTGTCATACCGTATTGACATCAGCGTGTATATTATAACCGTTCAAGGGAATTGTTTACGATTCCAGTTGAACATAATCTAAATAATTTCAATTGAATTAGTCCCCGACAAAGGTTAAGCGTATTCGAGAAAAAAAAGTTATTTAAACTTTTCTGACGACATCAAACCTTAATAGTTCATCGTGGCTATCAAGTAGAGGGTCTGGGATTCCTTTGGGTAAATTTTTATTAGCGGTACGTTAAACGTAATGTAATTAAATACATTTTAGACTGCACTTGGAAAATGGATTTTATTAAGGAAGATGTAGTCATCTCCGGCGTCGGAGGATATTTCCCTAAGGCGAAAAATGTGGCGGAATTCGCAGATCTTCTCTTCAAAAACGAGTACTTAATGGAACCGAAATGGCCAGAAGGTAATTTTTGATATTTCTCTTAATAGAAACATTGGTGCTTAACGAAAATTTCCGGACAAATCGATAGGTGCTTAAACTATATGTGCATTGTTTATATTCCTGTTTCCAATTTAAAACAAAAAGAGCAAACATGTATATTTATCGTGTGGTCGGCGGTGCATACTTAAATTTAATGGCAAAAGCATAAATTCGAAGTATTAAACGGATAAATCTCGCATGCTAGTACGTCGTTTGTTCTACTTAAAAACCGCACGTTTGTAACTTTTTCGTGTGACTAGCGATGCTGTATAGAAACGCTGAAAACCCATTAATAATGCAAATTTATTACGTTAACTGAGTAATAATTGAAACTATATGATATAACAATTTCTCCCACGAGAAATATCAGTGAAAGTGTAGTAAATACGAAATATATCATGTTAAGTATGTAATATCGGAAAAAAGCACTAGAAAATAATATAAAAGTGTTTAAATCGTCATATTTTGTATATTTATAATTGCACTGTCTGGACTGTCTTTTCTACCAAACTTCTGTTAACTACGTTTTAGTGATCAAAATTCACAAATTGCCAGAATTAAAATTTCCCTCCAATTTTTGTTTCCCGAATTCAACCTAGTAAACTAAAAACTGGGAAATCCTTAAGATTAATCATAATTTCCATTTGCAACAGGAAGGTTTCAAATCCCTCAACATCTTCTAACTTGTCGTAACTTTCTTTAACTTGAATTAGCCCTTAAAGTTAAGGGAAATGTTCCAAATCTATCAAATGTTTTTACCTACATTACGAACTTTATAACATAGATAAATCGAATCTTTCAATGTTAATCTAAACTCCGGTAGTAGATTTAATTTAAATGGATAAATACTGATTTCCTAGTCAGTAAGAACCTTCCAGATCTATTTAAATTGTTCTGCCTGTATTAACGGTTTTATCAAGTAATTTGAAACTTTCCAATGTGATCTAGATGAATTTTGTATGTATTAAAATTTTTAAACAGCCTTTAAAACTTTTAAACTAACCTAAATTCATTATTCTGTCTACGTATTTAGTCATTTGAAACAATTGCTTTTTAACTAGATTTCTTCTGCCCATAGAACTGACTTTTTGACATGAATAAAACATCTCGTATAATTCTAGATTTTCCAACTTGAATTTGTCTGTTCTTTGAATTATTCTAAACCTTTGAAAGTAAGTAATTTATTCAATACAAATTGGAGAACTTATGAAGTTTTTTTTTATATACTCAGTTAATCTTCATAGATTTCTTCTTTTCCTGAATTTACTGCTTCTGGGAGTGGTTTTAAATCTTTTAAATTAATCTAGATTTCAACATATAACATATTAAACACTTCATGAAGTTTCTTGATATCTCCAATTAATCTTCATAGATTTTTTTTCTCTTTTCTGAATTTATTAATCAGTAAAATATTTCAAACCTTAAAAATTAATCTAAGTTCCTTGAACATGGTTTAGACAGATTATGAAATTACTTGATGTCCTCAGTTAATCTTGACTAATTTTCTCTGTTTTGATCAGAAATCTTTGAGAACTGTTTCGAATCTTTTAAATTTTTTGTACAACAATTAACAATTTTGTAAATCTATTTTAAACCTTCAAAATTAGTGTAAATACTTCGACTTGCGTTAAAAAGTACCGAGAGTCATTTGCAATCTTTTCGAGTAAAGTAGGTTTCGTCGCTTAAATTAAAGACTTAAGAATGTTAATCTAAACTCCGGCAGTAGATTTGATTTGAATGGATAAATACCGATTTCCTAGTCAGTAGGAACCTTCCAGATCTATTTAAATTGCTCTGCCTATATTAACTGTTTTATCAGGTAATATGAAACTTTCCAATGTGATCTAGATGAATTTTGTATGTATCAAAATTTTTAAGGAGCCTTTAAACTTTTTGAACTAACCTAAATTCATTATTCTATCTACGTATTTAGTCATTTGAAACAATTGCTTTTTAACTAGATTTCTCCTGCCCATAGTACTCACTTTTCGAAATGAATAAAAACCTCTCGTATAACTCTAGATGTTCCAACTTAAATTTGTCTGTTCTTTGAGTTATTCTAAACTTTTGAAAGTAAGTAATTTATTCAATACAAATTACAGATTTGATGAAGTTTTTTCATATTCTCAGTTAATCTTCATAGATTTCCTCTTTTCCTGAATTTACTGTCTCTGGGAGTTGTTTTAAACCTTATAAATTAATCTAGATTTCAACATATAACATATTAGTTCCTTGAACATAGATTAGACACATTATGAAATTACTTGATTTCATCTTGACTAATTTTTTCTGCTTTGATCAGAAATCTTTGAGAACTGTTTTGAATCTTTTAAATTTTTTGTACAACAATTAACAATTTTATAGATCTATTTTAAACTTTAAAATTAGTGTAAATACTTCGACTTGCGTTAAAAAGTACCGAGAGTCATTTGCTTTTCTCGAAACCTATATCCGACAAACCCATAACCTTAATATATATAAATATAAATATATATTTATAATAAATATAATATAATTATAATAAATAATAATAATAATAATAATTTAATAAATAATAAATAATATATATATTAATAAATATATATATATAATTATTATATATAATATATATATATTATATATATATATATTATAATATATATATATTATAATATAATATATATATAATAATAATAATAATATATATATATATTATAATATATATATAATATATATATATTATATATATATAAATATATATATAATATTAAAAATATATATATAATTAATAAATAATATATATAATAATATAAATAATGAATAAATAAATAAATAAATAATAATAATAATAATAATAATAAATAATAAATAATAATAATTTATAATAAATATAATATAATTATAATAAATAAATATAAAATTATATTTATAATAAATATAAATAATATAATATAAACCTATAACCTTAACAAAATGACGTTATCAGTACGGTTTCGGATAAGGTGACGAGGACGACACCTACTCACGAACACGAGAGGAAATAGGAATTCACTTTTTCCAGGGTAAAATAAAATGTCACTTTTAAACGTAAAAAGGTATTTCTATAACAATTATTTACAGTTATAAAAAATATTAAATATAAATTCCGAACAGTAAAGACACCCAAAGCTATTTTAATTCTGTAGTTATTGTTTACACAACGCCACAGTATTTTTCCTCTTGTATGGATTATTAAATTTGTAATTTTGGTACACAATCAACGGTTTACCCTTGGTTTTGCTTCCATGGTAGAAAAAATATAGACAACCACCTACACTTCAAATGAATCAGAACCACTTCTAAGAATAAGGTATTTTTACCACGAAAATTTTCCGATAATAATGACACAACCACTTGGGACCGAATAATTACCCTTTACGATAATTTTTAATTTAATTCCCCCAGCCTACCATACAACTTAGTCATCGAGCTCTAAACGAGGTGGACGTTTCCTACATATATAGTTCGGAAAATTTTTAAAAATCATTTCACGATAATTTCTTTAAATGTATGCTAATGTTTACTCGTTTTTAAGGCGAGAGGGGTGTTTGCCACCTTTGCGGTACCATTCCGACCTATCAGAAATTCGACAACTCTTACTTCGGCATCCACAGGCAGCAGTGCACGTTCATGGACCCCATGCACAGGTTGCTGATGGAGAGGACATTCGAAGCTTTAATCGATGCTGGTAAATACTTTCTTCCTCACATGAGTTTAATAGTGGAAAAGCTTGGTTTAAGCTCTGAATACCTTAAGGAATGAATTTTAGTATTGATTGTAGTGGTTAGTCTTAACATAGCCGGAATACAGATCTTTCAATTCGTTTTTTAGGCGTGAACCCAACCGAAATCAGAGGTAGAAGGATCGGCGTTTACATGGGCTCGACGATCGGAGAGAACGACAACTTCTTCTTGGAATCCGTCGTGAGCGGTTTTGGCGTCACCGGTCACTCTAGGGCTATGATGCCCAATAGGATCTCCTACTGGCTAAACTTGAAAGGTACCCCAGACATTTTCACTGCTAGGTTATAGTTCTAACTCGGTGTTAAATTCCAAATGCAGGACCCAGCGTGGCTTACGACTGCAACTGGGTGACCGGCTTGGAAGTCATGAGACTGGCCTACAATTCGATCAAGAGCGGACAGTGTGAGTCGGTCATAATCGGCGCTGTCAATCTGGCCATACACTCCCAGTTCCAGTGGATCTACAACGAAATGGGGTTGCTATCGCAAGATGGCAGCACCAGGGCTTTCGATGCCAACGGTAAGCAATATTTAATACTTCCTTACGAAACAAATTCTTGGCATCGGTTTTACGGTAAAAATATACTGACCGGTATTACCTTGCAGTTTTTTCAAATAACATCGATTTTCATGAAAATTTGGGATTAAACTCACCTTACGCTCTTCTTCAAAATTTATTACAAAAATTTCAAAGAGCAAAGTAATGAGCTCTTGTTCTGGAATATAATTTACATCGGTTTTCAACGTTTTAGCCCTTAAAACCCATTTACACCAAGTTTGAAGAGAAAATTAATTTTGACACGCCTTATTACCTTAGCAGTTACTGTTATATTAAACATTAAAATTTTCGAAAATTTTCAAAATGTGTTATAGCTCTGAAAACTTCTTGAATTCTGACATAACTGAAGAGAATTGCTAGTTTACACCCTTGCCGATTTTATATAAACAATTTCCTATTATCCATTTTCCATAATCAATTTTATAGGTATAAGTATACCTTTTATAAGTATAGATTTTTGTGTGGCAAAAGTGCTACTAGTAAACCACCTATGCCAACATTTAAAAGACAGTCCGTAGCTATATTCTGCTGTGTATTCGACTCGCAACTATCAATAAATTATTATATAAACATTTTAGAAGAAAAAACGCGTTTTTTCTAGATTTTTGCTTATAAACTGAAAACTCCTGGAGCAATTTCAATCCCGCAAATAAAAAAGTTGTATAGAAATAAATGACGATGAAAACGAGATGTAGGGCGGAACGATTGGTTAATTAAAACCGAAGAAAATTCGGAAAAACCGGAGTATTTGGCATTTTCGGAGATTACATAACTTCGCCATTTATGAAGATTGAGAGGTAAAATTTGGCACAAAAATGGATAATTATAATTATAATAAAGTGGTGCTATTTCAGTTCTAATACCGGTTTACAAAACTAGAAATGAAGCACTGAAAACAATATATTCTAGGTGTTCGTTAAAATACGGCAAAATGGACTAAACATGCACTTCTCAAAAACTGTTTTGGTCTATTTACTGGTCTACATTATCTACTTTCTTATAGTGACAAATGTCACGACATGTAAAAGTTAAATTTCGAATCCTGTTTTCGATTCCTATCGGGTTATAATCCCGATGGTTGACATAGGTCTTACAACCTGTGGAGAAAACCATATCCACTCCCTCTTGGAAGGGACCAAAGGGCTGCTCGCCTGAAGCAGAATTAGATACTGGTAAGGATCAGATACTTGATCTCTTGGAAAGTGTCATTATAGAAATTTAAGTCTTAACAACGCCATAAAGCAAGGATTGGTTACCCAAACTATACTTGACCTCTTGGAAAGTGTCATTATAGGAATCTAAGTCTTAACAACGCCATAAAGCAAGGATTGGTTGCCCAAACTATACTTGATCTCTTGGAAAGTGTTATTATAGAAATCTAAGTCTTAACAACGCCATAAAGCAAGGGTTGGTTACCCAGGCTATACTTGATCTCTTGGAAAGTGTCATTGTAGAAATCTAAGTCTTAACAACGCCATATAGCAAGGATTGGTTACCCAAACTATACTTGATCTCTTGGAAAGTGTCATTATAGAAATCTAACTCTTAACAATGCCATAAAGCAAGGATTGGTTACCCAAACTATACTTGACCTCTTGGAAAGTGTCATTATAGAAATCTAAGTCTTAACAACGCCATAAAGCAAGGATAGGTTACCAAAACTATACTTGATCTCTTGGAAAGTGTCATTATAGAAATCTAAGTCTTAACAACGCCATAAAGCAAGGATTGGTTACCCAAACTATACTTGACCTCTTGGAAAGTGTCATTATAGGAATCTAAGTCTTAACAACGCCATAAAGCAAGGATTGGTTGCCCAAACTATACTTGATCTCTTGGAAAGTGTTATTATAGAAATCTAAGTCTTAACAACGCCATAAAGCAAGGGTTGGTTACCCAGGCTATACTTGATCTCTTGGAAAGTGTCATTATAGAAATCTAAGCTTAATAACGCCATAGAGCAAGGATTGGTTACCCAAACTGTACTTGATCTCTTGGAAAGCGTCATTATAGAAATCTAAGTCTTAACAACGCCATAAAGCAAGGATTGGTTACCCAAACTATAATTTCCATCAACAAGGTGGCAACGAATACAAGAAAAATTTAGTAGCAAATTGTTACATGTTAAATAATTGACGTATAAATAACAAACGACAACCAGCTAGCTTTGCCACAAAACACTCTTACTTAATTTTTAATGGACAGGGTGAGGCAGAGGATACTAAGAAACATTTTTTTACGTATGTGACATATTTCTATAAGATTTTACACGCATTGACTTGAAATTTCCTGACTAACTTGCATCTTCATAGGCTATGCCTCTCTCTATTGAAATACACCAAATACCCAAACTAATTTTGACAAGTTACCTCTTTACAATATAAGGATACTCCTCGAAATAAACTCTAAAAACTGACGAGGGATCCATCTCCTCTCACCCACGGTGGTCCTGGACCGCTCACAGGCCAACAGCTGCTGGTCTAACTCACTACTACGAGGACAATTACTCTGATCTCTCAACTCTCAACACTCCTAACACCCTTTGTTCCTTAATCTTGGATCGGCCAATAAAATTCATTCTTTTTTTCCCTCTTCCTACAGCTACTATGATAATCTTTTCTTTTTCGTACCGGTCGTTATAATTTTTAAATTGAAATCTCAATATTTACGATAGTTACAAAGTGGAGAAAGGTCTCAATTGAAAGTGTTTACTTATAAAATATTTTGTCAACTAATCACAACAATCTGACTATTAGAACTAAAGACATAAAGAAAAAAAGCTATAGTAATGGTAATTCGTCCCTAATCCCACTTTATTAAGTCGTGTTAATTAAACCCTAATAACGTAACCATCGCTCCCAGGTGCCACTTCTTTCCAGATACGCAATCACTTCGATTCAACTTTTCGATTTTGCTTTCCAGCCAGCGGCTATGGAAGGAGCGACGGCGCCGTCGTCCTCTACCTCCAAAGGGCGTCGGCGGCGAGACGGTGCTACGCCACCATAATGAACGTCAACACGTGGTTCGATGGTAGCCATAACGACAGGGTGCTCAGTCACAGCGTCGACGGCATGGAGGAGTTCATGAAGGAGTTCTACGAGAAGACTGACGTGAAACCCGAGGAGGTGGCCCTGGTAGAAACCTACGGGTGTGGTCTGAAGGTGAGAGGGATGAAAATATGGAAAAATGAGTAGTGGGTGTTCAATTGTTAATATTTAAAGGCATCAGAGTCAAGGATCTTGTAGTTAGATTATTGGGATCTTTAAGTTGTTATGAATTGGGGTGTTTCACTCATTATTCCGTTAATTTAGCATAAATTTCTTTTATATTCGTCTATTTGACAGGGTGAAAATATGTCATAATTATTGACATCCGCAGAGACCACCGATTTTAAAAGCAATTTTCTTTAATCTGTCTTAAAATATTGAATCATTTTTATCCTTCTTCATACTCAGTAAACCATGCTTCAGTAAATATGTCATTGGCTCTTTTGCATTCCTTGGTATATATTATGTACCTGGTGGAGAAAAAAATTGCAACAGTTATTTCTTAAATAGAGTAGGTATAGCACTCGTTACTACTTACTCAAAGAAGAAAGGAAAAGATGGCGAAGGTAGCGGATCCCCACTTTCATGGGGTTTCAGGGATTATGTGAATATGTAGAATATTCCAGAATATCAACGCTTGAACATTCAAATTAGTACAACTTGAAAAGTCTGCAGAAAATCAATTCTGGCCAATCAAGTATCAGCTCCGCTCTCGTTGCTTATACCTTAGTTCGATGAAAATGATCAATTTGGTGCAATTCAGAATTTGGATAGATGCTTGCCTATCCCCACTCGTAACAATTTTTATAGCTAATATTAATTTTAGGGCTAGGATTTTATACTAAGGCCCTAATCATAAAGTGAAAGTATAGAGAGTACCATCGAACCCACAGGTTTCAAGTTATGTAACTTATTTCTTCCTAAAGTTGGTCTATCATATAAATCCTCTTATGAGGCTTTGTTCATGTACCTTCCTTCGTATGATCCAGTAGAAAGCAACTTTTAACACCGAGCAACACTACCTTTTGAACATATTTCCTCGTATTTTGTAAAATAGACAACAAACTCGACTTCAACTTTGTATACCGAACCAGGGCTTTCCTGCACGCCCAACCCTCCAGTACATCTTACATGTGCTGAATGTGAATGCTTTATATTCTTACCAATTTTCATCTTATTAGCTCGTAAAATGGCCGAAAATGTACCAGTTAACTTGGTCTGCTGACCGAAAATCGCGTTAGTCCTTCGGTAAAATTTTTTAAAAAAAATTCAAATGGGCTTCACATGAATTGAAGCTTTCTGAGAGTATTTGGCGAAGTTTCCTTTATATTTTTGCTAATTTTCATTTCATTAGGTCGTAAAATGGCCGAAAATCTACTATTTAAATTGGTTTTCTGACGAAAAATCGCGTTAATTTTTCTGTAAAATGTTTTAAACCAATTCAAAAGTGCTTCAAATGAGTTCAAGCATTTTACGTTACCTTTATATTCTTACTAAATTTCATTATATTAGCTCTTAAAATGACCGAAAATATAGCAGTTACCTTGAATTTCTGACCAAAAATCAGGTTTATTTTCCTATAAAATTCCTTAAAAACAATTCAAAAGTGCTATAAATGAGTGGGGAAAAGCTAAAAGTATTCAGCGAAGTTTTCTTCTAATTTTACTAATTCTACTAATTTTCATTTCATTGGCTCGTAAAGTGTCCAAAGAGTACCAATTGACTTGGTTTTCTGACCGAAAGTCACGTTTATTTTTCTCTAAAATTCCTTAAAAACAATTCAAAAGTGCTATAAATGAGTGGGAAAAAGCTAAAAGTATTCAGCGAAGTTTTCTTCTAATTTTACTAATTCTACTAATTTTCATTTCATTGGCTCGTAAAATGTCCAAAAATGTACCAATTGACTTGGTTTTCTGACCAAAAATCACTTTTATTTTCCTATAAAATTCCTTAAAGTGTCCAAAAATGTACCAACTGACTTGGTTTTCTGACCGAAAATCACGTTAATCCTTCAATAAAATTCCCTAAAAACAATTCAAAGGTGCTACAAATGAGTTCAAACTTTCTAAGAGTATTCAACGAAGCCTCACTTATACTCTTACTAAATTTCATTTCATTAACTCGTAAATGTAAAAGTTAACTTGCATTGCAGACCAAAAATCGTGTTAATTCTTCTTTAAAATTCCTTAAAAGCAATTCAAAAGTGGTACAAATGAGTTGAAACGTTCTGAGAGTATTCAGCGAAGTTTCCTTTCTATTCTTACCAATTTCCATTTCATTAGCTCGTAAAATGAGTAACTTACTACGTTCGCCTGTCTGACTCCTGCGTATTTCTTCTCCCCAAGGAAACCGACCAGAAGGAGCTGGAGGCCCTAGAGAGGATCTACTGCAAGAACCGCAAGGAGCCCCTCCTTATCACCTCTGTGAAAACCATCACAGGTCACGCAGAGGCCGCCGCATCCCTATTCTCCGTCGTCAGTGTACTCGTGGCGATGGAGACGGGGACGATCCCTGCCACTCTCCAGTTTGAAACCCCGAATCCAGACATAAAACCTTTGCTTAATGGGAAAATGCAGGTCGTCACCAAGAACACCAAGTGGACGCCGACCTACGCAGCCGTCAACGCTTTAGGTGAGTTTCCATTTGGGCACCTGATAATTTCTGATAGTAGCAGTGGTTTCTTAAGTTTTTGGATTGTTTATTGAAATTCAGACTACTTGATTACTTAACCATGGGCTTGAAATTCGAAATTAATTATTTTATATTTAATTAGGTCAATACTTTTAATAAGTATAACTCTATCAAGTAAGGTGTATTTAAAAATAGCATAAAATTGTCGTTCTAGTGCATATAATTCATTTGATAATAAGCACTTTTTGATTTCATTATGGATACATTTATTTCCACAAGTTATTACAATTTTTTCTGAGAAATATTTACCAAACGCAACTCATACAATCCGACCGTACAACACGATAAGCATATTGGCGTTTAACATTAAAGGGCAAAATTTTTTCACTGTCTAGGTTGCTATAACGTAAAACAAGCTATACCTCTTAAGAAATTACTTTTAACGAACTACTTTTCTTAGAACCTTGTGCTCACTGCTTTAAGATCAGTCTCTTGGAGACTACATCATTCAAAATTCTCTCAAATGTGCACAATGTGCTATTTATTGAGGATATATCCCAATTTTTACAAAAATTGCATACAATTTATTGCATACAAATTTAGACACTAGATGACACTAGACACTTAGACTAGATTATTATATGATCCCGATCGAGCTGCACTAGATCGCCACTTACTGCATCAATTCAATTCCTCAGGTGTCAACTCCTATTACGGCCACGTCCTCTTGAAGGCGAACATGAAACCGAAGGCGAACGTCTCCATGGACCTCCCCGTGTTGGTGAACATCTCCACGAGGACAGAGGAGGGTATCAAGGAGATCCTCGAGACGGTTAGTGGCCAAATAAATCTCAATAAAAACGACTACTAAAGTTACAAGCTTGGTTAGCTTAGCTACCTAACTTGGCTAGCTTGGCTAACCTAACCTAACCTAACCTAACCTAACCTAACCTAACCTAACCTAACCTAACCTAACCTAACCTAACTTGGCTAGCTTGGCTAGCCTAATCTAATCCAACCTAACCCAGCCTAACCTAACCTAACCTAACCTAACCTAACCTAACCTAACCTAACTTGGCTAGCTTGGCTAGCCTAATCTAACCCAACCTAACCCAGCCTAACCTAACCTAACCTAACCTAACCTAACCTAACCTAACCTAACCTAACCTAACCTAACCTAACCTAACCTAACCTAACCTAACCTAACCTAACCTAACCTAACCTAACCTAACCTAACCTAACCTAACTTAACCTAACTTAACCTAACCTAACCTAACCTACCGATTGATATTTTCCAGATCAAGAGCAAACCGAGAGACCCTGAGTACTACAAGCTGATCCATAGCGCGTTCGCTGAACCGATCCAAGGGCATCTGTATCGAGGATATACCCTGCTAGGCGAGGAGGTTAAAGAGGAGATTATGGTAAGTAATGCTGAGGTTGTTTCCAACACACATTATTAATATATAAGCTTTTATATATAAGCACCCAATGCTTTTTCTTTGACCCAATTTTTGAATTCCAATCCAACTGGATTTAAAATTGACGAGATCTATAATCATTGATCTCATAGTCGAACGACTCATATGGGACCTTTAAAGACCAAACTTCAATAATCTTTTTTCTTCCTTTTCGATAACTAAATATAGTTGAATGCAATTCTGGTCACAATAATTATTTTAAATAGGGAACAAATGGTAAGAACTTCGGCTATTGAGTTAAACAATGATAAACAAGGGACAAACTAACTCGTTAGGTACCCATCAACCGAATAAATGCCATTTCTCAGCAATGCCGCTTCAACGACTTCTTAAAGTCTCACTAATAAATAGAACATTCAATTCATAAATATGAGTAGGTTATCTATAGTAGTTCAGTTCTTTGTTAAAGCAGAATTCCAGTTTAAACGTTCGAAGAAGTGAAGTTTTGCTTTTACCTATGCTTGCACGTGAAAGTAGAATCAGAATTTCGATCAATATACCTTTCACTAGCACACAGAAAATCTTCGATAATTTTGACCAAACCTGAAGGGGAAAAGTATGCCTTACCAAAATTTTATTAATTTAGCTGCGGTTTTCCTTTCCCTCGGACTGTCTCACAGCTTTCCCAGCACATTTTAGATTTAGTTTTTATTCTCCTCTCCTCTGAAATATCTATTTTATGTTAATTTTGTTCTATTTTCATCGGTTATGTCATAGTCAAAAACTTTTGAGGATAACCAACAGCATCGAAAACTCAGACCGGTACTACACTGCCTTGGAGGATGTGCTCCTAAGATTGGGACGAAACGTCAAGACACAAGAACCTACAGTGACCACGGCGTTATAGCCCGAAGGAGTTATACACTCCAACATCCTTTCTGTCTGATTTTATGAAGTATATTTCATTCTTGGCAGTACCAATGGAACTTATCCATTTCCTTCGGGGACTCTTACTAAAGAAGCTGTTCATGACAAATAAGTTGTGTTTTAGTAGGAACTCCAGAAGCAATTGTTGCTTTTCACTACCTCTTCCAAATCCATGGTTTCGCAAGTGAACTTCTGAACTTCCACCTTCACATTTAGGTCCCCAATTAATATAATGTAATGACTTGTTGTTTGTGGTTGTATGGTGTTTATATCTTCATAGAAATCATTCAATTCATTATCCGTATGGGAAAATATCGAGCAGATACTTACATCACCTTCAGTGACGATGGTGTTAGGTCAATATATAAGATACATCTCCAGGGGATCATTAGACTGAACTTGTATCATATTTGGTATGTGCTTTTGTGCACCAACGCTCCCCTCTTATATCTTTCCTACTTCGACGTAGAGGACCAAGTGTTCTGAATTTAATATGTGTTGGGTATCAACTTTTCTTTTATTTTATATTAGGGAGTTCTTCTTCACGTTCTTAGAGTTTTTCGGTAATAGCAAGCGTCTCGGTATTAGCAGTAGCAACTGATAAATTTCCTCTATGGTATCCTACTCCGATCCAAGGATTCTTAGCACTTTAGTAACATTTTGTAGCTATTGCCGTCCCCTCATGAGGTATTTTAGTTGCCTTTGTCAATTCAGCTCCATTAATTGGTAAGACCACACTTATTTTCATCTTATGTTGTAACTTTTGTGTTTTTGTTATTAAACACTTTATTGTTCTCCGACATTTAAGCTCAATTCAGTACCTCTATCAATTTAATACGTTTATTTGAAATAATGATTTTTTTCTTAGTATTTTTTTGTAATATAATCTATTATACTGATATATAGATTGTCTATAGACTCAGATAAATTGTGAATTGTATCTAAGAACTCATTGTCCTCACCTTCAGTGTTACCTGTATTACAGCAAATCATAACTTCATTATTATGACTCATGACACATCAATCATAACTAATCAATCATTACTTCATTGGAAAACATTTTAAGCAACACGTCTGTCGTAACAGTAGTAACTTTTGTAATCACGTAAGTACAAAAGTCAATAATTTCGATTATTACAGTATTTTTCCACTTGTTTATAAATATGTCACTTGCCTATTGTACTTACAATCCGCCGTTTAACCGAAAAATTAAAAATATTGTTATATGCTCTTTAGTTTCAAATCTGAAATTTAATATCAATTATTTTCCAACAATAACCATCTCTCATCTAATTATCTTGCCGACTAGTCAATATCGAATATTAACAATTAGCGCAATATAAAATTGTTTGAGGGTATCGGTGCGGTGCGTTCGTTTTGATTGAAAATTATTTAATTATCTACAAAGGGATCCCGAAACTATCACGTATCATGTGACTACAGATTCCATAATTCTGTCAAGCACATTTATATTAATCTGCATACGTTAAATCGGGATAGGGTTAAAGGGTATTCGTGAACAGAACTGCGAGATATAATTTCGAAATTTAGTATTAAATATAATTGGAAGTCCAATGAATAGTGTTTAACAAGCGGCTATTGTTGTGTGGCTTTTTGTATTCCGTATTCATTATTTTCGGTTGTTCGTACGATCCAGTAATTGAATCTTCTTCAGACCCATTTATGGTTATTACCAAGGATAAAGGAAATCAGTACCTACTTCGATCGTTCGTTTGAGCTACGATTATCTACGAAACAATCGTTTAATAAAGTAATGCAATCGACAATTGCCTTGTTTAGCGATGAAATTGTCCGAACGTCCCTTTTCATTCTTTTACCACATTATCCGATTTCATAAATCAGGAAATTATTAGATTTAACCGCACCGGCCGAGCGTGAGGGAAACAAGTGCACACGAAAAGTTTTCCAGAGAGACGAACTTCTCTCCGCCACATTTCATCACATTCTAATAGAATTATCACTTCGTGCACTCCTACTCAGTCTCTTGTTGAATGGGAAAGTCATTTCGGATCCGGGAATGAGGCAGATGACCAATGATGTTACTTAGAGAACGAGAAATGGCTTTTCTTTGATCTGGCGACCTTGAGGATTTGGAAATTGTCGTCCCGTAACCCATGCTTCTTTTTATTAAAATAGTCTTCATTATGTAACAGTTTAGGAAATTATTTTCTTCCTGATGAATCGAAGATCTGACTGATGATCGATAATCCTGTGGCCTTTGTCAAGTTCAGCTCTTCAACCTTGCAAATTCGAAACGATCCATAGTATGCCTTAATATATAATCTTGACCGTTGTGTCATTTGAAATACAGAATCTCCCTTGCTCGTCTTTACCTTCCAATACCTCTGCAATGTTTGGCATCCACTGCCTCAGAGTGAAACCTTCTGATTGTAATAATTTCGACATCTCTGCTTTGACTCTTATCAGTTCCACCTTTGAATCTGCCCCCGTGATTAGGGCATCAACATAATCAGTTAATACTTTCTTGCAAATATTTTCTGATTGCCAAAAATGCGGACGATGCTACTTCATATGTTATAGTGTTCAGCACCTAGTGTGAGAGTTTGTCCTTTGGGTCCTCTCGCCAAAGAATTCTCTGAAGATGAAGTTGTTCAGCTTTAAAAATTCAGCTATCAGTACACCTTGCATATGTCGCCCCTGGTCATATAATTACATTTCCTAAATCTCAATATCAGATCGTTTTGTTTTACGGGGCCTACGACACGTTATTTAATGATATGCTGGAGGAACTCTTTTTGTACGTCTGAAATGCACCATTGCCTTGAATTAACGAATTAAACCTATCTTAAAATTGCATACAGTATGAACCCGCAGAACTAGGCAGATTTATCTCTGGCAAAGTGGAATAGGTGATTCTATCACCACGTTAGTGGAAGGAATATTGACAACACGTGCATAAGAGTCAATGATGTCTTGTGCTGATGCCCTTAATTTATAATACAAGTTTTCAAAGCTTTCTCATTCATAAATTTGCTGCCTAACAATAATTTTCTTTAAATCTGAAAAACTGGAAGTCTTCTTTTTATACCCAATAGTTTGTTGATATGCAGAATAACAAATTGAAAGAACTGCAACAGAAAACCGTATACCCCCAACCTAAAACACCATTTAACTTCAGGACATCTCCTCGACTTGTCACTTTCCTTATTCCAGTACCACACTGGCAACAAACGTCAGATTTGGTTCGTTTACTCCGGCATGGGCAGCCAGTGGAACGGTATGCTGAGTGACCTGATGCGTTTCGAAGTTTGCGCCAAGTCTATCCAGAAGTCCCATGACATCCTCGCAACCAAGGGCCTCGACCTGTTCAATATCCTCACCACCAAGGACAAAACGATCTACGACACGATCCTTCACTGCTTTGTCGGTATCGCCGCCATACAGGTAATGAAAAGTACTGAAAAAGTTGTACCGAGTAACTTGAAAGTGAAGAATATTTGAACATTTCATTGTTATCTAGATTGCCCTTACTGATCTGCTGAAAGCGCTTGGTATAGTGCCGGACGGTATCATCGGGCATTCAGTTGGAGAGTTAGGCTGCGCATATGCGGACGGATGCATGACTGCTGAGCAGATGATACTCGCCGCCTACTGCAGAGGAATGGCTTCTATTGAGGTGGAGTTGATCAAGGGCATGATGGCAGCCGTGGGTAAGTCCTTTAATATTGAACGAACCTTGAAATGGTAAAAACTCCTACTATGTCGGGTGTGGTGATAGTTTTACGATAGTCTCAAATTCACAATGATAATTCTCGTGAGGCATTAGTAATGAGAGTATCGTGTTTTAGAGTGCAGGCTTTGGCGGCCGCAGTCATCGGTGAATAGAGGATTTTTCGGACTAAATAAAATAAATACCCCGAAAACTTTCCTACCAGTCAGTCCACGTCGTTTAAGACCTAGAACCAAGAATGACCCCCGAAGATGCTTACCGCAGATGTAAGCGAAACGTCAGGAAAAATAATCTTACATCGACCACTGTCTAACAACCCGGAAAACCCTGTATTCACAGTATCGTATTTTCTTAAACGGCACTCTGGAAGTGTCTTTAAGGAAATAGCGATAGATCATTAAGTTCTACTCAGAAAATAGATCCAATCCTACTTGGACTTGGAAAACTTTTTCATGATCTAGTGGCTGAGAGGAGGTGCTGCGTTCAAATTTAAAACAGTGCCAATTCGTCAATTGAATCCCATAAAATAATTTTGTATTTTGGCGAATTCTCCATTTTATGGTGAATACTCGCCCTATGACTATTTATTATTATGTCCATTTCTTCATTGCTGTATTATAATGATTGAATTATCTTATGTGACGGTGTGAATACTTTGAGGATTATTACGGAAGGTTTATGCACTGGAGGTTTTTATTCAGGGGGTAGCTGTCCTAGTATCATAAAAATTTTAAGGTTATATTTATTTATTTGATTCTCAGATAAAATAATTTTTAAACGTTTCGTCTCATGTCCGAGACATTTTATGGCAATTTTTTCCAGGCTTAAAAGACAAAAACATATCTGTCATTGCTATTGATCATTGCTTTGTCATTGCTATTGTCATTGCTAGATTATTGATTTTTTTTATTGAAATGGACATTATTATAAATATAAACCTCTCCATCAACTATCTTTTTACTTTTGCTTCTAACGTTGATTTTACTTCTATCTTCTATCCTCCATTCCAAAAACATATTCTTGCATATGCATAATAATTTTAGTCTTTATGCTACTTTCCACAATAGCTTAGATTACTATCAAAATAAGCCTTAAAAGGATAAACATCAGTCTCACCACCAATCGTTCTGCTCGTTCTTGCTCTCACCGTGCTATAACTGACGCTGCCTATGTCCTTGTTCCCTCAGGAACCTCTAGAACTTGAAAATGATCCAAATGTCGGTACCAACGTCTCACGCCTAATGTATGACGTCAAAGTTCGATCATCCAATGTCTTTACCATGGGGATCACGTATGCCCACTTTTCCTGCACTCATGGGCGAAATATATAGTGATGCCTTCTTTTTTTAAAGTAATTGCTTTATGTGAGTGCTGCATTTTGTAGATAATTTTAATTTTCAAGGGTAGTTTTAAGTATTTTTCCAAAGTCGCAATTCGTGATAATTTCGGGGACTCCTTTTTTGTAGTGTCAACTTTAATTGTTGAAGCCAACTTTAAGCGTTTTAGGAAAAAATTTATAGTAACTCCCCACCTACTCGTTCTTCTGGTTACTTCATATTTTTAAAAGCAATGATTATTTTGTCATCTAGGTTTATAGCTCGTTATATAATAACTATGATTTCTATAACACGTGTTGTATAATACTAGTATTTAGTCATAAAAGCGACCTTATAATAGTTTTGCCTTCTTTTTCTTTTGATTTTTCCAGATATTTTAGTAGAAATCCAGTTTTTGGCCCAGTTTGAGTGCTTAAGCAGCATTGCCCACTGTCGGAGCTAGTGCCAAGCTTTGTAATGCCAGTTTCTAGTTACTTGTTCCCATTTTCTTCTTCCGAATGTTCCATACTTTTCCTGGTCAGTTATGTATTCTTTAAGAAGTCATATTTCCCAGGGCTGGGCTACAACCAGATCCGGTACCGGCTGCCCGAGTCGATCGAGGTCGCCTGCCACAACGGCCCAGAAAGCTGCACGATCTCCGGCCCGACCGAGGACATGGAGAAGTTCGTCAAGGAGCTGACCGACCAGGGGATCTTCGCGCGCCTCGTCAACGTCGCGAACATCGCCTACCACAGCCGCTACATCAAGCCTGCCGCCCCGCTACTCCTCAAGTACCTGAAAGAGGTACTCCCCGAGCCGGTCGCAAGGTCCCCCAAGTGGGTGAGCACGTCGAACCAACAGTCGCAGTGGGACACCGACCTCGCGAAGCATTCCTCCCCCGAGTACCACACGAACAATCTGCTCAGCGCGGTGCTCTTCGAGGAGGGATGCAAGCACATTCCGAAGGACTCTGTACTTATCGAGATCGCGCCGCACGGCCTGCTCCAGGCTATACTCAAGAGGTCCCTACCGAATAACGTCAACATACCGCTCACGCAGCGAGCGGCTAAGAGTGGGGCAGAGTTCCTCCTGCAGAGTTTAGGGAAGTGAGTATCCAGGGTGCATATGAAATTTTCTACATTTAATCAAAAGTCTCTATCCCCAAAACTAACTCATTTACTGGGAGATTTACACAATTACAACGGTTACATTCAACCAATACCTACACTTTCAAAATGTGAGGTAAATACCCACCCCTAGGAGTAAATATATGTTCAAAAACACATCAGAACATACAAGTAATAACTAGCATGTAACTAGCATACATGTTAATATTCAAGTTAGAAATTCTGAGTCCTTTTCTATTTGAAGGTTTTTTCTATATTTACACTTTAACACAGCTAGAGTGCAAAAAAATCCTGTGGTAAAAAGTGGGGAAAAGTAAAACCATCCGAATTTTTTTTCGATTTAATAAGGGAATAGTTGAAAGACACTTCTCTCCTGAAATTTGTCCAGAGTTTGTCACTCCAGGCTTATTATCAAAATTATTTTGTGAGCCACTTAAAGGAAAATCTATCAGTAGTAGATACACAAAGCGGGTTCCAGTTCACCTACTGGGCGGACTTCACTTACTGGACTTACTAGATCACTTACGGGGTCCAGTAACCAGTAAGTCCACCATTTTAATTGTAGTGTTTTAACTTCTATTTTTCACCCTGAGCTACTCCTAGCGCATCTTCAAAGATACTTCATACCCATGGGCGTCACATGTAGTGCAGGCGCCTTTATAAAACGATTCTATTACTGAATAAACCACAAAAATAGTCAATGACTACTCCATGCACCTCTTCGAAAAACTCAACGTAAAAGTCTCTAATCCCAATCCTTCTTTCTCTTCAAGGATGTACCTGTCAGGTATGGACTTTAACCTATCCAACATTTACCCCAAGATCGAGTTCCCTATCAGCCGGGGCACGCCGACCACCAGCGAACTCGTCAAGTGGAACCACACGGACACCTGGAAGTACTACGACGAGGAGGACAAGCTCCACGCGATGATGGTGACGAAGGAGTACGAGGTGACCCTTTCATCAGACGAGTTCAAGGAGTGCGCCGGGCACCAACTAAAGGGGCAGGTTGTGCTCCCCACCAGCTTGTATCTGGTAAGAAGAAAAGATTTGCCGGTCACTTATACTTACTTAAAACAATTTATGACAATAGCCATTCATTAGAGAGGAATAAGCATGTTTGACATGTTTTGGGTATATTTAACCCTCACTATACACTTTCCTTACATGCCTTACACTTTTCCAAATACAATTCCTATCTGATTTATCTAAAATGTAAAATACATACTCTGTACTTACTGGAAAATGGTCTCTAATATCTATATTTAAATTCAAAGAGAAAAGTGCATTACGTTAGGGTCAAGAATATTCCTGCATTAACCATATGTATTTTACTCGCTAATAAAAATAGAGGTTTTTCAGTTATCTTCGATAACAACCTCACAAAATTTCAAATAAGCTGATGACAAAAATTAATTGATTTATATCTCAGAGTTTAACCATTTATGACGTTCTTGTTAAATACAATCAGGTAGTAAGGTAAGATGGTAGCCTTTACAGCTGCACACGACTTCTCGAATCACTTTCCTCTCTGTTAAAGCAGCCTGTCAAAATGGTATTGTAGAATTCTAGGTAGAATTCTCTCATTTATGGCTGTCCATGTTTTAAGCTTGTTTTTTCGTTTCTTATGGACTGCTTTTGCTCTTGGCGACTTTTCCATCCCACTGAAAAACAGGAGAAAAGCATGTATGACTTCATGTCCTTGCCCCTTTTTCTTGGTCTCATCGAGGATTACCAAATCCATTCTTTTTCTTTTAGTTCAACAAAAACTTCTTGTTTTTTCGTATTCAATATTTTTTTGCAAAATTGTATGTTTCACAGATAATGAGGAGCAAACCCACTGATCCAACCCCCAACCTCGAAGACCAGGTAATTTTCTTTCGGAATTTTCTTCTCTTACACTGGCTGTCTTTCTACACTAAGGGGACCAGTTCTCCCCCTCGTCGTAGCAAATTCCTCTGCTCTCTTTCTGGTAGGTTTTATGGACTTGTAATTCCTACCTTCAAGACTATTGACTCGCGCTACTTCACCTCAACCCTAGGGGCACTTACAGTGTGCTATCACCCGGGCCAGTTGAACCCTGGTTTTTTAAGAGGTTGTTACTCCACCCCTCCTCCTTTCTCATCTCTTGATTGGTGAGACCCCAGGCTTGGGACTGGTATAGCGGAGTTTGTGACCCAAATTAAATAATTAAATAAGCTAAAACAAAAGTGGGCTCGTTAACTTTTCATGACGAGATACTGACGAGATACTGCACCTGTTGTCGCCTGTTTTAAACACAGGCAATAACTTCACACATTAAATCAGCCACGTACCTACTTAAGTCAACAATTTAATCAAGTTCCATTCTCGCAGAACATGATGGCTCAGATCTTCAACAACGCCTACGTCGACTTGAAGAAGAACGACATGGTCTTCGACAACATCCACATCAAGAAGCACCTGATCATCCCCCGGAACGGATTCGTGCCGCTCCATCTGATGGTCCAGAAGGGCACCGGCATATTCGAGATTATCTCCGACAAGGACTTGCTGGTCACCGGAAAGATCTTCTTCCCCCAGCCGGACGACAAATACCTCCTGGAGAGGGAAAGAGTCACAGTGAACGACCAGAACGTGGAGATTAACAGCGACGATTTCTACAGCGAGATGCAGCACAGGGGGTACAAGCTATCCGGGTCTTACAAGAACGTGAAGAATGTGATCTTAGCCGACGACGGTAAGAGCAAACTGACTGTAAATAGCAACTGGAAATGTATTTTTTACGTCTAGAACTCGAGACTGCAATTTTTGAGAGCTATGGACTTTAGTTTTCTTTACTTGGACTTTGTAGGGGATTTATATAAGAGATAGGAGGTAAATTGCTACGTGCCTTGCTAGATTTTGATATTTATTTATAAATTTCTCTAATTATAAACTCTATCCGGCTTAACAACATGGCGCTACCATAAATGAAGGTCATATTTCTATGAAGCGCCTGCCGGTTCCACGGAACGACAAGTCACGTTACAGCAATGCTCAGAACCATGAAACGCCCTGTACAATGTACAATGTCGCAAATGATATGAAATCTTCGCGTTAGAAACTCTAAAAGCTCCAGAAACAGATTTAGAACAAATCTAAGATTACCTTTTCATAATAATGACGAAAGTTGTAAAATGGAACTAACCTGAAGTCTACAATTGCGTGTTCTGTGTATAACCATGCTTGATGTAAAATAAACGTGGGACATTGATAGTGTGATCGAATTGGAAGAGTGACTGTCGCTGCGTTACCAATACCAAAATGAAACAAAAATGTTGTAAACGTAAGAAAATGTCTAAACGTTATATGAAACAAATTAAAATTACACCACTTAACACTATCAACGAACAATTTCAGATTTTTCGAGAAAAGACTTACTGCAACCTTGTTTCGAAACTTCGATGGTTGCTCATGCTTGATCATGGTTGATCAATTTTAACAGCAACTATTTAAGCTCAGCTATCTCAGCTACTTACCCTATCTTTTCAGGTTCCGTGGCGACCGTCCAGTGCAGTAGCGACTGGTCGGCCCTGCTGGAATCGATGTTCCAGCAGAGCATGTTGATGACCGGCGAGAGTAACCAAGAGGTCTTCGTACCGAAGTTCATCCAAAGGGTGGTGATATCGAATTCGCAGCTGCCGACCGAGAAGACCGACGTACAGGTCGACTACCACTACTCGACGAACATGATTTCCACCGAGGGGTTGCAGATGCTGGGATTCTCGACGGTGCCCTTGGAGATCGACGATCCTCCGCTCTACCTGACCACCGTGGAGATGGTCCCCTTGACCGATGCAGAGTTTGGAGTAAGTGGTATCGAGTCGATTGGTCGATGAGCAATCAAGACAGGTTGTTAAAGGCATGATTTGATGATTTAGGCACATTACTTAAGTCAATTTTGTCAATGTCAAGAAGTTATACAGAACGTGTGTTTGAACATGTTCATGTTTAATCGCAACTCGTCATGATTCTGGTTTATAAAAAACATGCGCAAAAATATCCTAGAGTTACCCCCTACCTATTAAATTACTATTTATTAATCTAGTTGAGTTAACCTGTCCACGGCGAATTCAGTAAACATTAGCTGCAACTGCATATTTACTTACATCTTTGAAGTCGTTAACTTCGTTTAATTGGCTCCTATTCAATAGGGGTTAGTTATAAAATTGATTTAAGCAACTATGCTTAGTATATAAATCAAGTTTGAGCTGGTTTACTTGATCTGCATTTCATATTCATGATACAGCTAAAACGCCGGCTTTGAACTTATTAAAGACACGACTTAATTTGTGTACAATGGAGGTTCGAGATTAAATATGCACTTATACCTATGCATAACATGTTTCGTTTATATTATTTAAATCTATTTTGCACTCCTCAAATTTAAGTGGATGGCGCATGTTCATCATAGATAAGTTATGAAAGTTAGGGTTAAGTCTAAAGTTAAAATGTTCCCTTCAAATAGGCTCAAAATCGTTCTCCAAAATTTCTTAATATTTTTGCTGAGTTTAAGTTCCACCAATAACATACTGGCAAATTAAACAGGACATTTAATAAGAGATATATTGCCTATTGTCAGTTTTATAGATCAGCTTATAAAAGTAACTGCTTTATTCCATTTAATGTTATGATTTCGAATTGTTAAATTGTAGTTGAACTCTCTTTAATAGTTGCCCTGACGAAGGAGCAAAAATAAGCTGGTAAAGCTCGACTAATTTGAAAAGAGCTGTTTCTCTCTCACCCACCCTACCCTTAATATATTGGTGATAGAAATAAGTTTCCGCCGTTTTTCATAAAAAGTTATCAATTGATTGTAAACAAAATGTACGTTAAATTTTAACCAAAATATTGTCCGTCATTAGCTACTACTTTATGCCATCTTTCTGGCAGCATTCGGATGCCACTCGAAAAAACTCTTCTTCTTTTGAGACTACCTATGAATCGACCCAATTTTTGGCTTCTTTATAAGAAGTAAAATGTTGCTTTTCCAGAGCGTGAACAGGTGGTAGTCCGAAGGAGCAATGTCTGGTGAATACGACGGGTGGGGTAAAACAACCCACTGCAAACCTTCCAAAGTATCCCTCTTGACGACTTTTGCAACACGTGGCCGAGCGTTGTCTTGCTGAACAATCACTTCGTCATGTCTTTTGCCATATTCGGGGCGTTTAAGCTACAATTCTCGGCTCAATTGCAACAGTTGCTGTCGATAACTTTCTCCAGTGATAATTTGCTTAGGCTGGAGTAATTCGTAGTAGATTACTCCGAGCTGATCCCACCAAATGCACAGCATTAACTTCTTGCCTTAAACATTCGGTTTCGCCGTTGAAGTTGGTACATGGCCGGGCTTACCCCACGATTTCCTACGCTTTGATCTACTTTTCATTCCCCGTCACTATTCGATGCAAAAAACCTCTTTCGACATCATCTTTGGAGAAGTTGTTCGCACGTGAAAAGACGGCGCTCGACGTCTCTGGGTTTCACTTCATGCGGAACCCAATTTCCTTGTTTTTGTACCATACCGATGGTCTTGAGACGGTGTGAAATCGAATGAGTCACACCCAAGCTTTCTGCGAGCTGCTCTTCAGTTTGGCATGAGTCTTGGTCCAATAACGCCTCTAACTCAGCGTCTTCAAACTTGACTGGCCTTCCTTTGCGTTCTTTACTTTCCACGTCAAACTTGCCGTTTTTAAACTTTTGAAACCATTCATGACAACTTCTTTCACTTAAAGCAGCATCACCGTAAACTTCTACAAGAGAACGATGCGCCTCAGCAGCAGATTTCCCTAAATGAAATAAATAAATCAAAACTTCCAAGTGACGCTTATTTGGTACAAAACTCGACATTTTCGAACAAAAAAAATGAATACTACCAGTGCAAAGATAATAGTATTTTAAGGTTATGCTGTTGCCATGTGTTTAAACTTCCTATATGGTATCTTACATCTGATGATTTCTAAGTAATCTTGTCAGTGGAGCCATCTCTTGAAAACGGCGGAAACTTATTTGTATACCCAATATGTCAGTTAGTTCGTACTCCATAGACTCGTTGGTGACATCACGAATTTGTGTTCTCCATCTACATTTTATTAATATATAATGTATCTAATTCCTAGGGTGTTCATCTGGAGGCCTTCATGTATATAAACGGTGTATATAATGATTAAGTACGTCGTATCTAATTCTTGTAGATGTAGACAGAAATTAATGTTTCAATATAATGAATGCATGTATTATATTTAGATATTACAAAGATATAATAGAATAGATTGCATGTAAAACAATCGTACCCTACGTTGATTGCTCGCTATTGTTAATTTTTGTTGTGATTGCCTCGTTCCAGACTATGGAAGGTGGTTTGGAGTTTGCAATCCAACTAACTCTCGACAACTTCTCCACGTTTGACGTGAACACCATCTTCATCTCCGAATTGGAGACCGGGAACCCTCTGACCGACCACGTGAGGAACGTCGTAAACGAACGCGTGGATATCGACGTAATTCACTCCCTTAATCATCTCGCCAATCATCGAACTAATTAAATATATATTTTTAGTTCAATTTACAAAACGTGAAAGAAGCTAAGGAAGTTGTCCTTCAGCAGTCCTACCCGCAGCTGATCGTCATCAATGACGTCGCGAAGGCTGACGTATTCAAGTTGTTGTCGACGAGCGCGTTATTGTTGTCGAAGGCCGATAAGAGCATGCTCGAGGAGCCTGAGATAGTCCAAGTCTCCCAGTTCAAGATGAGGAACATAAATTACTCTTTAGTGAGAAGGGTGAGTCGAATAGTAATTAAACAGGTCCTAGTCAAGTGAATCAAGTAGATGGATTATTAAAGTACGCCGAGGGCTTCTTTATGCTGACATGCCCTGAAATACCCAACTGAAAATACATACTTTAATAATCAGTATATTTTAAAATTAATCGACCAGTAGGGGCGATGTTTGAAGAAAATTTAGCTGTTTCTATCTAACCAATCAACCTAATCAAAGATAACCTCAGCTCAGTCACCAACCTAAATTGATTACAGGTTTAAATTACCTTTTCGTCACCTTAGCAAAATCTTACCATATGAGCGAATTTACGTTTTATTTAAGAGGGAAGCAAACATATCTTCTGTTTTCAAATGAATTCAGAATAAAAATTCAGGCGTTGGTTTTAAGAGAACTCTTAGATTGGTCCCACTTTCCCATTTCGATTCTGAACAGGTCTCTGATTAAATTCCTTTATAGATAGATAGACTTTATTTGCGTTTGAACGGAGCTCTAAAATCGATTCTAACCATAGAATCCTTCCTATTTCTAGTCTGAATAGGTTGTTTGCCTGGTGAAATTTGTTACTTTCTCTTAAATAGAACTGATCCAAATTCAGTTTCTAACTGTTATTGCAACAACTTTGTTATCACTTCGACAAAACTCCCCAAGTGGTTCCCGCCACAGAAACATTTAATCTCGATTCTGAAAGAGTCAGATGACAAAATTAATACTAATTACAATGAATCCATATTCCGTTCAGGACTGCTACTGCAACAAGTTTCTTAAATCTTACTTAAGAGTTGTTACTATGTTAGTGTACAAGTGAGGTGTTTATGCTCCACTAACAGCTAATGGTTAAGAATTGATATTTAACTGTCAAAGAGATGAATGCACTATAAAACAAGGTTAATACTTATGGAGCTAAGTTGGGAAATTTCATTTTAATGTTTAAGGTATTAACACTTCATGTTTAAAGTAACATACGGTGATTACATCTTCCATGGTATCGATTTTCCATAACTTTTATGTCTTGACAAAAGCGTTCGCCTTGCTCCTCACTGTAAGCACCGAGGTTGGGAACTGGGAGTTTAACAAATGTAGTTTTAAATTCATGTAGTCTCAAATTCATTGAGCAGCTTAAATTTCAGTAGACTTAATCATTTTCTTAACTATATCGTATACTTAGTACATGTTTTATTTCCCAAAAAGTTTGGTGACACATCTATAAAATTGGGCCAAGCAGATTTCTCAACGTTGTTCAATTTAGCAATACATACTGTATTTTCTTTTTCAACTTTAACTTCAGATTTATGATCAGCCCAATAAACCCGCAATATCAAATTTGACATAAACCTGTTACATTTTTGAGAATCATGACTCGAGCTGATTTTTTGAGGTTAGAAAACAATGGGACGTACTACCTCAATTCTGGCGATGAATTTATATTCAGCAACATAGGATCGAGATTGCTGGATTACTTCCTAGTGCATTTTCTTTAACTTTCACGTGTTTTTTTGAGGTTAAGGAAAATTGGCGACGTGATAGCCCAATTCTAACACAAGAGTCGTGACAAAAATACTACGAATAACATACACTGCATGTGTCATAGATAACTTTTTATGTGTTGCTGTGTTAGACACATATAACACGAAAACAATTTATATAATATTTTATTTAAGTCGCAAAACATTGACACAGCATAACTCCTTCGCTTCATAAGCCTCTATGATGTTCAATGCACCGTAATTAGCGTTCTTTCCTTTACTAAAACCAAACTGCGTATCTGAGAAAAGTTCATCTTCTTCAAAAAAATTCCAAAATTTGTTTAGTCAGGCATTTTTCATATATTTTCGGCAAAATTGGTAGAAACGATATGGGTCGGTAATTAGATGCTAGGTCAGGATCTCTCTTTTTATATACTGATATTACTAGCGCCCCTTTGAGGAAATCGGGAAATATTTTTTCTCTTATACATGTATTCACCAGTTTTGTGAGAGGTATAATTAAGCTTTGCTTATTACTTTTATTAATGTCGCTGCTCATTTTATTTTTAGTCCATTTATAATTTTCGTCATTTCAATAAACGTCATATCTCTGAAACTAAATGTGATCGTGGTATTTAATACAGTTTTCATACTAGTTAATGGGCTAATATGACCTCTACCAACATTATGCGTTAAATTTTTAGTAGTGTTATTGAAGTTATCCTTAAAATACTGTAATGAAACTGATGTGTTCATTTTTGTTTTCGTCTTTTGAGCTCTATGTTTATGAATTATTTTCCACATGGTTTTCATCAGATTTTTTGAAGAGTTTAATAGTCTATCGTTTGCCTTAGTTTTGTCACTTTCTTTATTGTATCGATACTTATACTTTTATAAACATCAAAACTGCATATATTGTCTAGCTGGCAATCATATAGGAGGTTTAGAGTCTCTCTCATTTCGTTAAGTGAATCATTGAAGCGGGTATTGCTCCTTAATTGATTCGAACGGATCTTCTATGTGTTCAGAGGAAATGCACCCTTGAAAGCGCCTTAAAGGGATTTTACAAGCCATATGAATTTAAGGTCGCTATTTATGTCTGGTCTAGAAATGGAATGCCAAGAAATGTTTCGTACTTGGTTATAGAAAGCAGATTTTTCCTGTTGCGTTATGTGTCTAGAAACCTTTTCTTTACCTACAACTGGTGACTTTTCTGAATGATGGCAAATTTGTAACAATTAGCCTTTATGGTCTGATAGATGCGTTTCTACTAATTTAACAATTATGATAATAAAACAGGCATTATCTATTGTCGGAGACAAGGTGGTGAAAGCCATAGCCACAGAAAGTCCTAATGTACAAAGAGCCCAGATTGCATTCAGGACTACCATTGCAGCATTAAATCTTTCTGGAAAGTTATTTCTGTACTGCATCAATAGGCACATAAAGGGCACTCTCCAGATATGGGCACAGAATTGCTATTGCAACTGATTCATTATATAGCTCTAGATTCTTTCAATATATTGGAAGCATGTGGTCACTCAACTTGAAACGTTGCACTCTATCTAACATTATGGGTATATCGTCCTTAATATTTTACCTTCCCATAACAACCATTGAATTATTCTCCCAGTTCTTCCCCTTTCACGTAATCTAACCCGAACGTACACATAAACTATTATTACTTTGTCGGATTATCCACAGGTTATCAACATGCCGACCGCAACCGTAACGGTGAAAGGTGACGTCCTGAGCATCACAGACCTCCAACGCTCACCCTCCTCCTCATGGGTGACCGAGCTCAAAGCTGCCATCGCTGACGCCAAACTGAACAACACGATTGTCCAAATCGTCTCCACGGTCATACCGACGGAGGGTATCAACAACTTCGTTCAGGAGGTCAGGGCGCAGCCGGACATGCAGAACCTGCAGTTCGTCTTCGATCTGGACAAGAAGAAGGTCGACCTCTGGGCGCTCTCGAAGAGGAGCCAGAGAATTGCTGTTCACAAGGGCGGCAGGCTGTTCACGGTCGTCTCGTTGTCTTTCAGGTAGGAAGGATTAAAAAGGGGAAAACTAATCAAAGCGAAATGAAAAAACTATGTTTTTGTGACGTTTTGTCATTGTACTTATGGTTCAATATGGTACTTTGGGTATCGTGTGTGGCAACCCGGTGTTAATGGCGTAGATCTCAAGGGATGTGGACTTGTAGTATGGTCGTGTTGTAACTTTCGAGTATTTCCTGTAAACAAGGGATGTTTTCCACGTCCATCTTTTCGTTCTCCTTGTGCATTGTTGCTGTACGGTTTTTGCGCCATATTTTTTTCTTCTTCGGGTTCAATGTCAACTTTTCTTCAACTTTTTCCCTGTGGTTCGATACCACTTCTTTCTTTGCCAATCTTCCATGAATTTTGCCTACAAATATGCATTAACACTATTTACAATATTCTATGTCTATCGATTGCAGGTACAAGGATAACATAAGCCTGGACGCGGCGCCCAGCAACGTGATCGACGGTAATTCGATCAAGTACCTAAGCGTGAACCTGAAGGACGAGACGATCAACCCAGAAATCGTCAAGAAGGACGAACTGGGCAACGTCGACTACGCGGCCGTCACTTCCAAGGACGAGAGCATCATGGGCGTCGCCTCATTGGACAAGAACGGCACCAAGCTGGTTCTCGACCCGGTGTTCAAGTGGAAGTTGCCAGAGAGATGGGATCTGGCGGAGGGTGTTACGGTGCCCCACGCCTACCTCAGCGTAAGGATAATCCAAAATTTTGATAACAATTCCAGCCATGAGTGTATTCTTAAACGCAGCAAATATATCACAAGAAAATTCATTTATAAGAAAAATGGTGTTTACGACTGCGACCAGGATTCTAAACCAGAACTCTCGGAATATACATAAGATGTAAGAAAAATACTGGTGGTTTAATACTTACAAGAGAACGAATCAAGGCATAGCCGTCAAAACTGCATAAAACGTAACCATCGCCTCGTGTTTCTGCTTATTAGCTTCGCCAGGTAAATAGTGATGGCAACATGGAGACATTTACAGCAAAATGGGCGTGAACAGTAGGCAACAAGCACAATCAAGGGAAAGAGGGCGCCAATAGAGGGAAAGAAACTCTTCTTTTTGGGAAGTGACAATCATAAATTGTGGCAAAGCTGTCATAATCATCTTGTAATTGATATGTATAAGGTTTACAAAAAAATTAAAATGACGACGGTTTTTTAAAGACTCAGAAATCGAACAAATCATGGCATAGCCGTCAAAACCTAAAGAAATCATAACACCCTTAAACTGAGTATTTTCCAGTTAAACTACAGCGAGTTCGACCAAATTCCTTATAATGTTATATTGACACAATAACAGGCGAACGTAACAGACGGCCGAGAGATTTCTCGTATTGTACTCTGTGGCCACGGTAGTAGGATATTTTTGAAAAAATCTCTTCGGATGTTTGAGTTTAAATTTTCTGAACTAGTTAAATTAATATTACAGGAATTTGATATTTGTCCTACCAAGTATTTTCATAGCAGTTTGCATAGTCGGTGTGATTTGTTTAATCTATAATTTGACTCTAGCATTAGCTATATCGACGCATATTAAGTGACGTTAAAATGCCTACTAACCGTCATATGGATGCAAGGCACCTACAGTCTAAGGCACGTTAAACTTATCTTAGTTTAACCCATCTTAGTCAAACACTTATCGATTTGAAACCACATTATGTTGGAAATTTTTGTTGCTAATCAGGTGTGACTTGATTCCAGGCTTACTACATGCTCGTGATCAAAGGCGAATTGAAACCCGGCCAGACTGTTCTGATCCACGCGGGCTGTTCCCCGATTGGGCTGGCTGCCGCCTCGATAGCCGCCTCGTACGGATGTCAAGTTTATCTCACCGTGTCGACCTCGTGGCAGAAGGCCTACCTAGTCAGACATTTCTCTTTCGTAAGTGGCGTACAATCGATAAGGATTTATGCGGCTGTATAAACCAGGAACCAAGCTGTAGGGTCTACGCACGTTGGACCTCAGAATTGATAATCTCATTAATGAGTCACATGAGTTCCTGAAAAGTTTCTTCTATAGCCTTTTAGCAAACACATTCTCGTTTTTGAAGAAAATGCTCCCAAGACGTTTCTTCATTTTAGGTCGTTTGTCTCGTAGTATCTTAAGTTTTTAACTAGATGAGACCATAGGATTTTTATTTATAGATAAGACCTCTCAATAACCTTAAGAGTTACATCAATTCTGTTGTGAGCTTTGTATTCAGCTCGTCGATAACCATGGAAAAAGTCCTACCGTTCCTGGTCTAAACACCAGTCGAGCTGAGTGATTTTTAGCCAACTAATCCCAACTCCTCAGGTCGAAGAATACAACGTCCTCAGCTCGGACGACGACTCGTTCGAGACGGACCTGAAGCAGGCGACAAACGGCAAGGGCGCCCACGTGATCCTCAACTGCGTCTCCGGGAGCCTCCTGAGGCACTCGCTCGCCTGCCTCGCCGACTACGGCAACTTCATCCAGTACGGGAAGTACGACGTCGAGGAGGGCAACAGCATCGGGATGTACTGCTTCCTGAGGAACACCTCCTTCTACGTCGTCCACCTCGAGGACATCCTCGACGAGACCCCGGACGTCAAGGAGGAGCTCAGGAAGCTAGTCCAGGAGGGGCTGGATAAGCTGTTCGTCAGGCCCCTCGTCAGGGAGATCGTGGAGCATTTCGACGTGCCGGCGATGCTGAGGTGAGCAAAGTGGAAAGTCTCTTAAAGTCTAGAGTATCTTGAAGTGGAAAGTCTCATACCTCTTAATGTCACTATCACTTAAGTGGCGAACTGAAACGATGGTGGTAATTGCCTTTCTAATGGCTTAGGGCAGGGTAACTCCGGGTTATTCTTCTTAGGGCTGCGGTGGCCGTTTGACGAACAAGACCTTCCTTCACGTTATAGGAACCCTACACGCTCCCCCTGCTTTCAGATGATAAACTTCCCTGACTACCCCTCCTAATTTTAACCAACACACTTTGAAAGACCCCATTCCTTAAACACAAATCCCCGTTCCTTCATTCGACTTTCCAATTCGATTCTCCCCAGATTAATCACCCCTCTCCGAGCCCAACTTCTGACGTGCGGTCTTGTCATCGACTCAAATAGACTCAAGACTCTCAACCTTAAATATAAATTCCCTGTTCTCAGACCAATGCAAGGTTACTCTCTTTTTCGCTGACCAACCACGTATCACCATTCCACCTGCTCGATTCAACGGTCCCCTTTCAATAATTCGTTCACGGTATGTATCCAGCTTCCGGAATAAAATGTAAATAAACCTATTAAAATGGGTTAAGATAAAATTTCTTAGCCAAAGTTATCATATCTCTGGTGCAAAATTGAACGAAATCCCATACGTAGAACTGGAATTATTGAAGATTTTTGAATTTGGCCGTTAAGTTGGGTTAAGTCAATTGATCTTCTTCTTCTTCTTCTTGTCCTATTTTGGTAAGTCAATTGATCATTACACAGAAATGTATAATTGACACAGATCATTTAATTAAAGAAAAATAGGAAAAATTATTTCAGTTATGCACGTCACACAAGGATTTTACATGACATGTGAATTAAAATTAGGTGGATGAGAAAGTAAAATGAAATAAGAGTATTAAAATTTTACAAAAACCGTGTGTTTATGGATTTCCTCGGGTCAATACTTGCCTTTGAACGTATTTCTAATGACACGGTGTGTTACAGTAAAGTGTTTTACGGCCAAATAGCGAGAGAAAACTTGTAACTACATGCGGGTTATTGTTAACAGAAGCATTTACAAGTGTATCATAGGTGGATGGTTGAAGAGAGAGGGATATAACGCTAGTAAAACTCATTTAAAACCATATTTTTGAAAAACTGTCTGTGTGTGGCTACATGCGTACTACCTGTATTAAATGCCTATAGCTTTTGTCCAAAATATTTCCTTTAAACGCCCACTAAAGCCCACTTACCTCTTGTCAATTTTTTCTCATTTTTCAAAACCGCCCATAGTGATTTTGTTTCAAGTTTCGTAATTTGACTTTACAATTTATTGCCTGGGTTTAAATTAATTTGCCTGGGTTTGGTATCAAATAGTTCGGCAACCAACAACTTACATCAGCATGAAATCTTCTTAAGCGCCCCCTTCAGTTAGGTTGTTGAAGCGCCAGCGCTACGCCCTCGCTCTTATCCGTTGGTCAGACTGTTCCGCGCTTCTATAAAGCTAAAGACGATACAATTACGAGATAAAATGAATTAGTATGGAAGACTCGTAAGTGCGACAAAGAAACCTTGAGATTTTCGCGTATCATCGAAGAAGAAGAAGCCTCGTAACATACTTTGTGGAACCACTCATATCGCATGAAGCTTCGATTCAAAAAAGAAGGGTGTTACTAGTGTGTCTTGTCACTAGTAGCAGCACTAATTCATTAGATACAAACTATCCCCAATTTAACCACCGTCCTGGTTTTGTACGGCTCTCCCCTACTATCAGTTTGTTGAATTCCTAGTTTCGAACTTAAAATAAATTTGGTAATTCTCTCATAGCATTACTGTTTGTCATATAGTGTCTCTTAACCGTTTTGCATTATTTTAGGCAACTAAAACAGAGCACTAACATTGGAAAGGTAGTCTTGAAGCTGCACAACACCTTGAACGTAAGCAAGCTCAACACAAAGAAGCCTGACAAGTTCATATGCGACCCGAAGGGCGTCTACCTTATTTACGGTAAGATAAACTCACTTTTAATAAATTATCCCTAATAATTGAAAACTCTTCACTTTGGTAAGTAAATATTGACTAGACAAAAGACGTGGAACACCCACATGTATTGCAGAAATTGTAAAACCGTATTTTATTATTTTATTACATGGAAAATGATACAATTGGTAATGATAAGATTGAAATTAATTATTGCTGGTTTCAAAAAACTTGTATTCAACTAATAACAAAAGCCCAATGAATTCTACTTCAACTAGTCTACTTTTTTGCTTCCTTTTTTTTCTTATTCTTCTTCTTGTTGTTGCTGAGATCTGTAAATTGTTCAAAGAAAGGTGCATCAGCTGTCTCCTCCTTGACATCATAAAAATCCTCATCTGTCGCATTTGATTCAACATTGGAGCAATACTGGAATTCTCAATTGGTACAAACTGGTGAGAAAAATAATCCGACTGTTTTACAGCGATAGTTTGTACTGCACGTTAAGATGTTTTCCTGGAGTATAAAGTTAAAATTTTCCCCAAAGTATTATCTATTAATTTCCAGTCCTAGCTTTCTGGGTTCAGTTGACTACCTAGCCACACTTGACTCGATATAAGTGTGTGAATTCGCCAAAAAATGTGCATCGGTAGAGAAATTCTTTTTGATGAATTGTTTTTGATGAACTTTTCGAAATCCTCCGATACATGTTCTGGTCTTTGACATAACTGCTCATTTGATCTTACTTCGTGTATAACTCCCCTGCCAAATCTAAAAACACGACAGTACCGCATTACATCCCATTGGTTTTCCCCCAGGTGGCGCTACCGAGAACTGGTGCGACGTCGTCGAGTGGCTGATCCAACGCGGCGCGAAGAAGGTCGTCGTCGCCTCCGACTCCAAGCCGACCCAGAACCACATCAATCGTCGCCTGTCCCTCCTGCAGACCTACTACGACGCAAACATCGTCACGGCCTCCGGGAAGGCGAACACGAAGGAAGGAGCAGCCAACCTCCTCTCCGAGGTCGGCGCCCTGGGGCCCATCCAGGCCGTATTCGTCCTCGGAGCGGGCGACGGCAAGCACATCCGATGCCTGGAGGGCGCGCTCAGGTCGACGGCTCCTAAGGCCTTGTTCCTCAACCTGGTGAAAAGCGCTGCAGGGCTGTGCCTTGCCAGGTCGGAAGCGGGCTTCGTCGGTACGTATAACGTGCAAGGCGCGAAGGAGGACGACGTCGAAGATTGCATAGCGGCCTTTGATCAGATCTTGAGCTCGAAGAGCAACGACGTCGCCGTCAAGAGGCAGAAATTCGACGAGGCCAAGCAGGACAAGAGCAAGGGGATGTTCAAAGGTAAGGAACCTTCTGCTTCTATCTATTCGATCGTATCTTTTTGTTTGATCTGTTAACATAACTACCATGTTGGCTGCTCCAGAATTTGCTCCAGTCCTTGCTTCATTTTTCTACAGTAACGCAACCACGTAGGTACTTTAGTTCTTGCTGTTGTAGAAGCATTATAATTCCAGGTTTGTGAAAAATCCCATGTACAGCTTGAATTCCACATCACCAAACTCGCTCAGAAGTGGCTGAAGCTGCAGTTGCATCTACGGTACCTCTTCAAATTTGTACAGTAGAGGAAAGTAGGGATATTCCGGCCACTTAAAGAGAGATCTAGGGAATGATGGTCGGCTCTAGTTATTGAAGCGAAGCAATTAATGGTAGCTTTGGCGAGAGAAGTTAATAGAAAACAATCGTCACGAAAAAGCGTAACGGACGTTACGCCAGGCCGTAGCCTCTCTCCCTATTTTCGATATCCCGACATTCCCGAGTAAACGGACACTCCACCAATACCGTGGAACGTCTCAATATATTCTCTCCCCTCTTTCTCTCTCTTTCTTTCTCTTTGTCTATAGTATGTACTCTATATACATAGTATACAGAGTGTACGGACATGAGCAATAACGTAACACCGTTCCTCACTAATGTTCTATAATTTGAAAACACGTGCTTACATTGTTGTCTGCTATTTCCTTAAAAATGAATACGACAATTAATAGTAATTAAACAAATTGATTAACAATTACTAGTAATATTTAATTTCGAGTTGTAAGTATTGTTAAAAGTGATTAATTCTAGTGCTGATAGTGATGTGCTGTAGAGTACGATTCTTCCACTAAAACATGTTCACACAAACAAATAACTATTTTGCTATTACTATAAGTATTTACTCTGCTATTTAATCCATCTGTATTATCGACGCAACCCGAAAGGCCCGTAGGCTCTTCTCGTGACTTCTTTATTTCACCATACCCTCTTTAATAACTGACTAAGTTAATATGATTAGTTCAGAACTTTTAAATAAGTTCAATTCACGTTTAAAACAAATTACTCGTTAGTTTCGGAGGAAGAGATGTAATTCTTGTTGGAGATTTACGACAATTACCGCCTGTAAGGGAAATTCCAGTATACAGCATACAAGAAAGTTTATCCACCATCTACCAGTACAAAGATAATAGTATTTTAAGGTTATGTTGTTGCCAGGTGTTTAAACTTTCTATATGGCGTCTTACATCTGATGATTTCAAAGTAATCTTGTCAGTGGAGCCATCTCTTGAAAACGGCGGAAACTTACTTGTATATGTACGACGCTCATACGTCGAAATTTAAAGTACGGAGTACGGATTCATTCACAAATATGAATGCTGTCTTATTTGCCCCAACGTTTTTCACAAAAATTACATGCACACACGCCTCACCTTCTCATAATGCCTCCGCTACCTCAACAGATGTGAGAAAACTGCTGCCGACCATCGACGAGATTATCAAGGAGCAGAAGCGCATCCCCGAGCAGCCCGACCTGATCCAAGTGATCACCGAGGGTCCGACGGAGATCAGAGAGGTGCCTCCGCTGTTCTTCATCCCCGGACTGGCCGGCAGGAGCGAGATGGAGGAGCTGTTCATGACGATCCTCTATCCGACGTTCTGCGCCGTCATTCCATCGAAGCTGCAGCCGATCCAGAAAATGGCGGAGATCCTCACGGAGGTAAGGGGAGGAACAGTGATATCAGCATCAATCGCTCCATGCTAAAAGTAAATTTAAAAGATGTGGTAGAGAACAGAAACTTCTCTAAACTTTGCCGATAGAATTCACGCACATTACTTATTCACTATGTACATTGTACATACGGTGTTTCACATTTTGGTTCACTTTCAGAATTCCTCTTATCAATCTATTTCGTTGGTCTTTTCCAGAAAATTCTAAAAGTCTTCTCCAGAGGCGTCTACAATATAGTGAGCGTCTCCTCCGGAGGGCCCCTTGCCATAGAGATAGCCAGGTTGCTGCACAGGAAGAATATGAGCATCCACCTGTTCTTCCTAGACAGCGCCCCTGCTACCATACAACAGGGATTCACGCAACTGGGAACCGATACGGAGAGCCTACAGATCAACATTCTCAGGAACATATTCGATATCAACAACAGGGAAGTAAGTTACACGTAATTTCTATGCTAAGAACGCAAGTGACGTTTCCACTGTTCCAGATGCTGGAAAAACTGAAATCTTGCCCGGATTGGGAGTCCAGAGTGAAGGCCGCCATTACTCTTTACGACGGCTCAGAGTACAAAAAGAAGTTCCTTCTCAGCGGTCTGCTCGGCATGTTCGAGAGGGTGCAACAGATCATCTCGTACAAGCCCACTGAGGAGCTAATATCAGGCAAGGTGCATCTGATACGCTCGAGCGACAGGAATAGGTTCGACACCTGCGAATTAACCAACGTAAGTTTTCTATTTCAAATCTAATATTCAGTTCGATTATAATGAGAACGTTAGAGGAGGTATGTTAATACTTACCTCTCCTTTTCATGTTTAACATGGGTGTACTCCTTTTTGTGGTTTTAAGCTGCGAAACTCACTTGGTCCTATGTTATGGGTGGGTCAGTCTCAGTCTGTTAAGTTAATATTTTTACTAATATTTTCCATCTTTTTCTGTCTTTTGTTGTTTTCTTTTTTGTTGTTTCGTTCTTTCCCCTTAACTATACTGTAATAATGAATATGTGCGTTTCCTTTTCCATTCTCCAGATGTGTCCTATTTTGTGCTGTGCTGTTTTTGTCATGGACACTATACTTCCTTTAGTAGTTAATTTCTAGTCTAGTCTTCTGATATTTTGGTTCTTATATTTCCATCATATCTCCTCAAGTTCTCATAATCTATTATTACCAGTCATTATTTGACAGTAGCTGATTCAAACAGACGTGGGAAAGTTAAACTTAATACAATTGTGTGCACCAACTGACGATAAGTCTTATGACGAAATAGGTAATTTTTAGACCAATTACAAAAATTGAATACCAGAAAGAAAAATCGTTTTATTACGATTGTCATGGGCGACTATGATGCAGAAATCGGAAAAGGGAGTTTTGAAGATTATGTTGGCAAGTCTGGCCTTGGTAAGAGGAACGAAGTGGAGATTCTGTATAAAGGAAGACGTCATTAGCAACACCCTACTTCAGTTACCAAAAAAAAAAGGCTGTACACTTGGAAAGCACCCTGAGATTAACAGCAATCGAATCGTTAGAAATCAAATAGAATATACATTGGTCACCAAGAAGTGGAGAAATGGCATTAAATCGGTTAAAACATACCCTGGAACAGATGTCAACAGGATAATTCTGGAAACTCAGAACATTATGACCGGTGGCCAAGAAGCAATAGTAACAACTCAAATAGAAGCTATCAGAAAATGCGCAAAGGTGATTAAGCAAAAATGAATACCAGAGGAGATCATAAAATTCATGGATGTCAGAAGAAAGTACAAGTACAAAGATGCAACGAAATGTAAGCAAATTTAGAAACTAAATTCGGACAGCAAAGGAAAACTTGATGGCAAATGGGTGTAAAGAGATTGGAGCTAGAACAAAAATACGATGGTTTTAACCTACTCAAAAAGATAAATGAAACTACGGGGACTATATTAAAACGGACACCAGGGATTATGGTGAATGAGGTTGCGGCAGAATTGGAGGCAAGATTCAGTCTTTCGCAACGGTATATCTCATAGCTTTTCAAGTAACAAAGACACTGCGATATTACGTTATCACAAAGAACACCAGAGATAACACCAAGCGAGGTAAAACAGGCAATTAAAATTGTCAAATCGGCAAAGCCGTAGGACCAGACGAGGTTTGCACTGAGGCTATAGGGTTGCTGGATGACTGCTCAATTCATATTATTTTATTAAATTTACAATAAGGCTTTTGATAATGTGAAGCACCCGAAACCAATGAACATATTACAGGCTATAAACATCGACTATCACTATAAATCAAATAATATCCGGTTTTTAGTGGGGCCAGACGGCAAGGGTAAAATTTGAAAATTCTCTTTTGGAAGAAGCATGCATTCAGAAAAGTGTCAGGAGGGGTTCATCCTCTCTCCCATGGTATTTAACATTTACTTGGATTATCTATTTTGGAAAGTCCTAAATGATGAATCAGCTGGAATATCGATCAACAGTAAACCTATAAAATCACTAAACACTCTGTATAAATATTAACAGAACAAAAATGCTAGTTATGCCCAAGAATAAATATAACGGAGGCCATTAACACATAAATAACAGTGAATAAAAACATCAATCATAGGGTTGAAATCTTAGCCAGAATCGAACAAGCTAGGAAGTTATTTATTACAGTCATAGAGGCATTAACAGCTAAGGATTTATCACTTGCCCTGAAATAAGTATGCTCGTGCATACTCATATGCATAACTCGTGGCTATGTGTTCCCAATGTTGCTCTATGATCAAAAAAGGTTGGTCATTAAATGAGGAAACATCACGGATATTGGAGACTTTCGAGATGTGGGTGTACAAGCGCTTGTTAAGAATTTCCAGCTGAAGTTTGGAGAAACCAAACTTTTGGGGAGAGTTTCCAAAGATTTGGAAGTTCTGTTAACCATAAAGGAAAGGAAACTCGAATTTCTCGGACACATTTCCCGTAACGACAAATATGGGTTGCTACAAGTTATTATGCAAAGAAAAATCGTAGACCGAAGGAGTGTCGGTAGGCGCAGAATTTCCTGGCTGCGCAACTTGCGAGACTGGTTTGGTCTTTCATCAACGGACCTGTTCCGTACAGCGAAACCCGAGGTCAGAATAACCATGCTGATTAGCAACCTTCCAAGGAGACGCTTAGTACAAGAAGTTGATAATTAGTTCTAGAAAGCTCTACTATTAGTACTCTTAGTCCCTATATCAACAGAGTAAGTTCCAATGAATGCGATCAGCAACCATCCTACTAAGTTCAGAAAATGCAAAGCTGTTTTTGACTGTTATTCTCTTTTCAGTACTGTCAGAAGCCGCCTCAGACCACACTGGTCACCGGAGATCACCTCAGTATCATCAGCAACAGAGAGACCTCAGAGTACATCAACAAATATCACTCTTTGAAATGATTCACGGATAAATATGTGAAATAAACGTTATTAATTTTGAATTCGAGTTTATTTGGATATTAGGATTATAAAAAAAAAAAGGTAATAAAAATATAGCCCTTATGTTTAAAAAAATACAAATAATCATAAATCAACGGAATATCTAACTTGTAAGTTGTGTGTAGAAATAAAATTTAAAAAAATAAATTAAAGATACAAAGTGTAACAAAAATGTACGGAAAAGGGAGAAAAGTACGATTGCATCATGTTCATTAATTTTTTTTTATGGAGTAAAGGTCGTTATCAAACATCTCTGTTACGTCCTGTATGATCTCACATTAAACTTAACATAAATATTTGTAACACTTATTTAACATATACATTTAAGGTTTGTTCCGGGAAGAAAATTTTTCGATCACTTACATTTCGAAAGCACTTTTATTCCAGAAATGTAAGAAAAAAAACTACCTCTGATGGTCACAAATCTCCTCTGATTGCTTCCGGGAACAGACCGATAGTGAAATAGGAAAGTCTAACTAGAAACTTAACAAGAACATTATAACTAAAATAGTAGTTTCAGAGCTTCGATGGTTAGTGAGAAGATTTTCTTAGCAATAAAGCGTCTACTAACATATCTTGATTATGAGTTGGAAGATTATTTAACAACTAGTTTCCTTAGTATTTCCCGAAAATCATAGGGATTAAAAATAACTTACAAGTTTCATCAGTTTGATAATTTTTTGTTAAAATAAAAGTTATGAAATAAATGTGCTCAATTGGCTTCCTAAATTGAGTCGACGTTGATTTGTTGGGATTGCTAAAAAGCTACAAACCAAATCTACTGGACCGAAATTTATCACTAAATTAAAGAATGTGGTAGTACGTTAGGTTTATTAATTAACCAGGAAAATTAAAATCTGGCCTTTAAAGGTACCACAAATTTCCTTCACGTTTTACTAGAAAGGGTATCTCGGCCAATCATAGGCGTAAGAGGACACAAGTTATATTTAAAATTAACCTTAAAAGTTTCCTCACAAAGTCTCACGTTTCATTAAAAAAAATTGTTCCCCGCCAATCAGAAGTGGTAGGTGGCAAACATTATATTTAAAATTAAAAAATTATTATTTTATTTATTAATTCGATATTTGTACTCTGAATATTTCATAGAAAAGCATAATTAAAATATGACCATAAAAAAATACAAAAATTTAAAATAATTGTCGAACATAGAAGTTGAATCCAAAGCACCAAAGATTTAACGCTATATTTCATAAGAGAATAAAAAACTCATTAATAATATAATAATAGTAAACTTTTTGACAGAGATTTGACCAAAATTAAATGTCAGTGTTAATATCTGATGTACTGATTTTTTCCAAAATAACCATGCAACTGTAATGTTATCGGATCAAAGGAAAGTTATGGGGCTCTTCCCACAAAGAAAAAAATCAAGTTTTAGTAGAAGCGTATAAACATTTAGTAGTAGTAGTAGTAGTAGTAGTAGTAGTGTACTAGTAGTAGTGTACTAGTAGTACATTTTTACAAGTAGTACCTAGTAAGTATATAATTTGTATTCAGTAAATATTGTTGAAATTGTCAATATAAAGGTATTTCAGGCACAATTTGAGAATACTACACTTGAATAAGGTGTATATATAGGTGTTGAATATGGAGATATTTCCACAAGTTATTGATCATTTCGTTAAATACACTTTGTTACTTAAACAGAATCCATCGCTATTAGTAACAGAGACAATCACCTTCCAGTGGCTACTATAGACAAAGTACCACAAAATGTCATTACAATATTGACTTTGCCTCCTCACTGTAGCCATAGGTTAGACAATTTTAGCTTAAAATACGTTTAGAATGTATTTCAATAAGGTAACTATGATGTAACATTCATGTTAAAAACACATGGAACAAAACACTGTAGTTACATCTGTGAAACACAGAAAGACCGCTAACGGTCTTATTCATAAACGCATTTTAACGTTAAAATGGATTTGAGCTTAAAATATGTTTAAAATGTATTTCATAGATGTAAGTACAGTTTTATTCCGTGTATTCTTAACATGGAGGTAATTATAGTTACCTTATTGAAACACATTCTAAACGTATTTAAAGCTAAAATCCATTTTAGCGTTAAAATGCGTTTATGAATAAGAGGGTAAGAGAGCAGCATACGTCTGACATACCTTATACCTTTTGCCCACCTGATATCTTACCCTTACATCTGATAGTACAATTAGTGAAAGGTAAGTAATAAAAAATTAGGAAACCAATTGGCCACACTAAATTGTAAATCTAAATTACCAATTAGAGGTTATTTTCTGGGACCATTTTACTTCTTAAAAACCATTTGAAGTTTCAGTCAAAATGCGAGCGCTATTAAACAATCCTCCAGACCCTGTGTGTTCTTTTCGAATGTTGTAATGTATTACGCATCTACACATGTTGTTTTCAAAGACCACTGGCAAGAAAACTTCATCACTAAGTACACATCAGTACTGCTTATCTCATATAAAACATTTTACATCGAACAGTTACCTTCGATAGTGCGAAACGAAAATTACCGATCGTCCTGCAACTCAGTCTTAATGATGCTTACATCAATAGGAACGTCCATTTCTCGATAACATTTCTTCGGTTTTGATTTACGTGAGTTATCCGGTTTTTTAATCGCTATCGCCTCTATCGCCTCTTCTACGTCTTCGGGGTGGTCCGTTTTGCCATCATTTTCGAGGGGTGGCTCGTTCTCCCCCGTGACGGGCGAATGTGCAGTTAAAACTTCTTCAGGTGGCGTTATCATCTCCTCCAAGTCCAGTTGGAGACCGAGCGTGTTATCGGACACATCCTCTGAAAAAGTTGAGAATATTTAAAATCCATTACTAGCATTTTAGTAATTGGTCTAGTGACCAATTTCTTTTATGTATTATAGCTTTGATCTCACATTCGATCGTGTAACTCAATGAAATTGAACACAATTCATATAAAGTGACAATAGACTAAAACAGAATTTTGCAAAAAAAATTGTTCACATCAAACACTACATACTTAAATTTCTCAAATTATTGGATTTTTCATTTCTCAGTGTTACTGCAAATGTATCATCACAATTTCCTTTGTATCTGGTATAATTTTTCTCGCAGTATCTTTGGTCCCTACTTTACAAGTTCCACGTTAATACCATCGCTATCGAGCGCTTTAGCATTTCGACCTTTGTTGGTTTTTATTCATCCTCTGCTCTTGGTATCTCATACCCAGATAGCCAAATGTCGGCAGTTTGGTAGCAGACTTTTTGAAGGCTTTGTTGGCAGATCCTCAGTCATCTACGGCCAAAGCTGACCCGAGTCTGCCTGTTTATTTCATGAATGTGCACCTCCTACCGTAATAGTATAAATTCTGTATATGGATGCAATGAATATCATAGATGATTGCACATCTACTAATAAACGTCTTCGAAAAACTGATTCAATCACATACAGCTGGTAACACTGCCAACATAAAATGTTGTTCAGGTCGCCATGATGTGAAGGAGACAACTGACCAGAATAATTGTATTGCAGACTCCATATGCAATAGTCAAAATAGCATAAAAGCATAAAATCTTACCACATCTGATCCCGTGCTTCTTCAACTTCGTCAAATCTTGTAATATTCGTCTGCGGGCGTTTATGAACCAGTTCTCGACCTGTAGAAGGGAAAGATTCGTCTCCTGCATCAGCATCTGCTTCTCGAGGTCCGTCGGGTAAGGATGCTACAAAAAAGACCATCGTTAAGCTCTGTGAAAGTTTAACAGAACTGTGCCTTACGTCTGTGTGACGGAAGAGCCATCGTTTTAGGTGGTTTTTTGCTTTAGTTGGTAGATGTGGCCTTTTCATGAGCATGTTCGTTGCCACGCTTTTGTTGTTACCTGGAAACATTAGTAATGTTTTATTTTATATATTTTATAACGTAAGAGGCAATGTAAATGATAAGTGACCCGGAAAAGTGCCGCAGCCCAAAAACTCTGTCCTCATATACCTCATCCCATATGTCTGAATCTTCTGTTTTCACACTCATGAATAAAACAGATAAAATGGAAAAAGTTAAGATTAACTCAAAACAGGAGAAACGGAAACAGTTCTACAAGAATTTACGACCAATCAAGCAACAATTTGCCCTAGATCAAAGGATAGACATGACTTAGGACTCGGTAAATAACAAAACTGTCCTTATTTATAAGGGTGTTCAATACGGTATTCATCCCTATGCTAACCAATGCTATATGTTGGGTTTTTTAACTCTAAAACGTATGAATTAATTTGGATAATACTTTTGGTATTTTCTTCTGAATACAAGTATAAAATATTGTCCAAAAACATTTTTCAAAAAAAATCTTTGATATTCTTAAAATGTCGATTTCAAAATTAAAACCTGTAGGTGTATGTTACCCATGACTAACCCCCAGGCAATTCATAAATGACCGTTTCATTAATTGCAACCATGTGACATAGGCGCGGGGCAAAGAGGGAAGAAAAATGCCGACTCGATAGAAAAAAAATATGACACATGAATCAATAATAGCAAAATATACCTCAAATTAATAAAAATCACCAGGAGGTCCAAAAATTGAATAGCATTCATAATACGATTCTGCTTTTAAATATTGCACTATTCACATTAAACAGTGATATTAATTACACTTTATTTATGTACAAAAGTGTTTAATTAAAAATATAAACACGCCAATGGTGATATAGTCACCATTCTTAATTCCACTAGTAATTTTCAGTCATCTTATATTTGAGCCATTAGGTGCGTTTAACTTTCAACACATTGTATGTTATACTACTGCAACCTAATAAACAATAAGTTTGGTGTATACCTTTCGAACATATACTGTTATGTCGCCTCAGGTACTGTAGACTCCTGAAGGGCTGATTACAAAAGTTGCAGACGAAATCTTCAGAATGCTCCGACTTATGCGCTATCAGCTCGCTGACATCGTCAAACTTCTTCCAGCACTTGAAGCAGTAGTGCGCAGACTCCCTCATCCTTATCTTTCTCTTCTTGGTGATGTTGGTGATCTCGACCTCGTCGGTGATCGGTATAGTCGCCTCGTTCTGCAGCTGCATCAGCAGTTGGCAGTTGTCGTTGTTGTCGAGCATGCCATCCTGCTCGAGCTCCTTCTGCAAGATGTGCATCTTGTTGATCGGCGGCAAGTCCGAGATGAATATCTTCGAGAGGTCGTAGTTGACGGTGCCGGCCGGCTGCTGTTCTATGTACGCCCTTATTTTTTTCTCGACGAGGAGGCAACGGGTCTTGAAGTCATAGGCCGATTTCAGGGCGGTGCGACACGAGTTGCACACCACCGGGTTCGGGATTAAATCTAAAGCCTGTAAAGGATTAAAAGTAAGTTAAGAGAAGCAAAAGAATCCAAATCAATTTTGCTTTAATCATGACAATATACTATTAACTACGTTTGGGTATGTCCATAGACATATTAAGAGATGCACTGCTTTCTTGCGACCTTCCTTGTTCCCATTCTGTAAGAGAGACAGAAACGAAGTAGGCAGTGTTAACTTGTCCTTTAATATAGGCGGCATTTAGCTACTTTCTGTTTGGTTATACATGAGCAGAGGTCACATAGTAGGTTGTATTGTAATAACGTCTTTTTTTGACACAAATTTCAGCTGGAACTTTTACCAGGTAGTTCATTTGATTTCAATGTATGTTAGGTATACATGAAATAGTTCATGAACACCTTGAAGGACCTGTTCCTGTGACGTCACAGATTTCAATCTGACCTTGAAAGAGGTGTTGCTCCATCCCAAAACACCCCGTTAACTTTTGAATTTGAAGGGGAGCTTCAAGTCGCGCCTCCGGATCGCACCGAATGACGTTACGTCCTTACGAGGGTGATTTAAAACTGCAGGAAAAAATCGATACGCACCATTTCTGGTATGCAGGTCGTCAACTGATCCCTGTAGGGCATGAAGCCCGTGAATGACTCGACGGCGTTGACGTTGAAGTACTTCGCCCCCCGCGCGAGCCTTTGTAGGCACAAACGGCACACCTTCGTCATGTCTCGGGCCGAGAATTACGTAATTTCTATGGGAACTCCGAGAGTTGCCTCAACGGAGACAAATCAATTTGACATTTTTCTATAGGTGTCACAATGAAAATGTCAAGTAAACGCAGAATGACAGCGACTGTAAAGCGGACGTCAAGACGGCGACGCCGCCGAAAAACTCGGCGGGGAGTGGGAATTAAAATCGATTTCATGAATTCCGCTTACCCTCCACATACAGAAACGTTCGCTACAATAAGTTCTTATCAAAAAATCGACGCATTAAAAAGTGTCACGCTGAAGGGGTGTTATATCGCTGCGAATGACGCGGACAAATTGTCATAACATAACCTATAAATCCAACGAAAGAAATGTAAACATAACCTCCAAATATTAACCCAGTATCTAATGGTGTGCAAAGTTTAATAACTTAAATTAAATAACATTCCTTTGTTCGTTCGTTTGTAGGTTTATGCTAGTGCTACAATATTTCAACAACAAATTTGTGGAATTATAGGTGAGTGACGTACCCAAAACATGCAAATTTCAGCTTTTCTTCTGCTCGCAATAAACCGATAAGGATACAACTATTTGATTCGGCTTCTTTCCGTTTTTCGTGTTTATAACAGCACTAATCCTCAGCCTACCAGTAACTGCCTGCAAAAGGCTCAATTTAAATTGATAGTAATAATAGATCTTTATTTACCTCACCTACTGTTTTTGCAAAAAAAAATGACTAACAATACATATTAAGTCGGGGAGGACTTTGAAGCCAAAATTTAACTAAAACCATTCTACTCTTTAATCTTTAACGTACGACTTCACAAGTGGAAGTAGATATGCTTAGCGGTAATTTCTATGGAAAGAGAGAATATTGATAATAAAAGCAATTCAAGTCAAGGCAAAAATAAATTTTAGTCCTATCGCTTCATCCTGTTGGAATGAAACATTCAGAAGTCAGCATTTTACAGAACCATGTTTAGCTTAACCTGATATGCATGCCAAGTTTAAAGTTTCCTGATACTGGCACTGTTACATAAATTAACCTCTTTCTACCCCCTCGATAAGAGAAATTCATCATTTAAATTTTTGCAGGCCACTTATGCCATACATACATACACCTGCTCACATTGGAACGTTATTACTTATTACTATAAGTATGGTACTTATCTACTAACCAATTCCAGAAGCTTTGAAACATGCATTTGAAGCCTAATATTTTGGTCTTGAATGTATCCTTTTTTCCAAAAATTATTGGTATTTTTATCATATCAACAATTGATGGTTTGATTAAATTTTCGTCTGTACGATGTTCTATAGTCTCAGTTTCCTTATTCATTTATTTATTATTATTTATTCTATCTCTTAAAAATATGTCTATATCTCTTTAAAAAAATCGTGATTAGTCCTACAAGACTTCCATTAAAAAAAGAATCTCCGAAGTATGGTTTTGATCCATGTTGGTCAAATAGTATGAATTCAGAATTGACATATGGTTTTCTGGATTTCTGGAGATTTTGTTAAAATTTAGGAAGCATTATTTAATCTAGATTTTAAAATGTCCTAAAGGCTAGTCACAGTATTTCCTGGAATTCAATTTAGAGGTAGGATGGATTCCTGAATAATATATTTTATTCGGGTGTAATGTAAAAGCCCACAGGAATAGTTCGATTAGATTCAGAATTTAGTTAAAATCCAGAATGGCTTTTCTCTTATTTATTCCATTTTTTTTAATGTACTGAATGGTGGTCAAGGCTTGTTTCGGGTTTTTTCTTCTTGTTTAACGGAGAAGCCCAGAAGGGTTGTCGGGAAAAATGGTGGAATTGAATTAGGATCAAGGAGTATCTATACATATACTTTGTAATGGCATATGCGAAATATCAAAATCGCTCTGGGGTAGATTGACCATTCTTACCCAGCTATTCCCTTTGTATCTTTTAAAGCTGGTCTGTATAATATAACAGTAGCTCTCCCGGTTAAACCCTGGGAAAGAGTGCGAACCATCGATTTACCTTGTAACGGTTCGCGTCTTCTTTCGAAATATCTTATACATGCGAGTAGTGTTAAACTGTTTCTGTTAAAACTGAAATCAAATAGAAGAAAGAACCGCATTCTTACACTAACTTTCTGCGACTAGAATTCTCGACCCGCACTCGACCGCTCATGTCTTCCGAGACGTCCAAATCCCTCGAGGAGCTCCTGCGGTTCTTGCAGCTGGGCGCTAGGCTGGACCTGAAGCTGATTGCCGCCGAGCACGTGCTCCTCCTGACCGGCTCGGAGGAGGGCCTCGCCGCCATCGTCGGCTGCCCGCCTCTCCTCGCCTCCCTCGTGAGCCTCCTGGGCGACCGTGGCGCGCCGCCCGTCGCCGGGGACGCCGCTTTGAGCCTCGTAAACGTGTCGGCGGACGCCAAAGGCGCGTCCGCCCTCGTCGCCCTCGATGCCGGTCGCCGCTGCCCGCCGCTGCAGGCGCCACCCGGGCACGTCGCGCTCGAGTGCCTGAAGGCGATCTTCGATCCAGACAGCGCGCTCGCCGACCGCTGCTGCATGATCCTATCGAACATTACCAGGAACTCGCACCTCGTCGAAGGCGTCGTCGACGTCATCGACGAAACGGCGCTCGGCAGGATAATCGACGTCTTCACCAAGACCAGCTACAACAAATCGGGGTGCACACTTCATTACCTGGGACCGTTGCTGTCTAACCTGTCGCAGAGCCGGCGAGTCAGGGAGTTCCTCCTTGACCACGAACGGGACGTCATGCAGAGGCTGCTGTCTTTTGCCGGCTACCAAGGCTCCTTGGTGCGCCGCGGTGGTGTTCTCGGCGCGATCAAAAACTGCTGCTTCGAAGAGGATCACCACGATTGGCTCCTGAGCGAGGAAGTCGACATCTTACCCAGTCTGTTGCTGCCCCTCGCCGGCAACGAAGAGTTCGACGAGGAGGATAACAATAAGCTTCCCCTGGACCTTCAGTACCTACCCACGGACAAGGTGCGCGAGGAGGACCCCGACATCCGACTAATGTTAATCGAGGCGCTCACGCAGTTGACTACGAAGAAACGGAACAGGGAATTCATTAGGGAGAAGAATGCGTATGTCGTGTTGAGGGAACTTCATAAGTGGGAGAAGGACAGGAAAGTCTTGGACGCCTGCGAGCATTTGGTTAACATTTTGATCAGGTAATTATGTATTAAGTTAATTCTATTGTCCTTTGTATGGGCAAGCTACTTTAAAAACCTCGAGTAGCAATAGATCTAGAACAATATCGATAATACAGAGTTTGTGCTCCAAAATTATAGTAGCTTTTAGTCGCTTTAGGTCTCAACCTAGTCGCACTTTCCCCATGAAGGTACTTATGTTTACTAGTGAGAGGTTCCTCGCTTCTTCTGGGGAGATCTTGTCTACCCTGAAGATTGTCCACCTGGCCCCTCACAACACAACCTGCACAGTGAGTCATCTTTCAGCTCCATATTATGCATATGGTAGTTCAGCGTCCAGTACCCGGTCAGGACCCCGGTTACCGTACGTATGTGTTTCCTGCCTAAACTAAGCAGTTCTCTCGCCTTCTTCTGGTCGGGTCCCTCAATGAAAGCCCTCGATTGACGGAGGTGGTCCTGTTGACTCCAGTGTTCTTCGAATTCGGCTCCTAGGCGCCTTCTGAAGTGTCCCACTGTTGTCGCCTTGGTAATTGCACAGGCCAGCTCGGGTCCTGCGAGGAGAGTTTCAGCTCCTAGCCGGGCCAGTCGATCAGCCCGTTCGTTTCTTTCGATGCCACTATGGAATTTCACCCATATCAAGCGAATCCTGTTTCGCTTAACCAACTCCTCTAAGGTTCTCTGACACTCAAAGTAAGCCTAAATGAGGTTCTGTGCGACCCTAGAGCCTTTAGCGCCTCTTGTGCACAAGCAAGGATGGCGAAGATCTCTGCTTGGGAAGCTGTGCAGTGAATCCCCAGGGGGGGCTTAACTCTTGCTACTCCTGCCCAGAATTCTTTTGTTCTGTAAGGTATCTAATGGCAAATCTTAGTAAAGTTATAGATAAAATTATTAATTGTGTAACATATAAAATAATTAACGTTAACTTAATTGAAAGCCGATTAGCTTTGACCAAAGACTCTTCTCCAAATTATGTCATTCAGGGAGAAGATAAAGCGTCAGCAATAAGGGAAACTAATTGACCAGCAACAAGTGGTCTCCCCTCGCGTACCAACATGGTTCCTTTCGACCATTTCTAATTGATATCTTAATAATTACGAGAGTTACAAAGCCGAGAAACGTCTCAATCGAAAGGAGTTAATTTATAAAACAGTCTGTTAGTCGATCAACTGAATATAATCATTAGAACCAAAGATACTACATAGATGATTATTATTAAGGGAATCGTCCCTAATTACACTCTATTAAGTCCGGACAATTCATTCTTAAAACGTGTCTGTTACAGCCAGTTTGGCAAAATGTGTTATTATTTAAATGCTGTTGAGGCACTAAATCAATGAATAAAATATGCCAACTTGTAGAAAAATCTTAACTATCAATAAATCACCTGGGTAGCGCAGTAGCTTAACAAGAATATACCATCGGTAAATTTAGTTGAATATCACAATGTAGACCACGATATTCCACTAATCAATTGTTCGTTATTTTGAGACATTCTGTTTAAATAGTGATATAAATACCTATCACATAGGTATAATAAATTTTTTATAAATTTTACTTTAGCATTTTGATACATTTTGAGATAAAATCGCTTCCCGTTATTCAAAAGACACCATATACCAGTCTTGACCAAATAGGACATTCCATTTTAGTTTTTCATAGGGTTACATTTAATTTACTTTGAATGTAATACGGTGTTCATGTTGATTGATTTTTTTTTATTTTTAGGACTGAAGATGAGATAGGTTTAGACAACCTAAAGGATGTGGATATTCCAGCTGAATTGTTACAGGATACCGAAAATGAATAAATGAGTAAAAAGTTTTGTAAATTGTCTCATTAATAGCTTTTATTTGTATTGTATTTTAACAGAAGAATTTTAGGATTCTAATGAGTTTGCTGAGTTTGCTAATTCTTTGTGAACAAAATACATTACATGATTATATTGTAGTGATTATAAAAATGTATATGCTGGGTGTAAAGTGGGGACAAAAGCTTTATGATTCCCAAAATGAACCATTTTAAAGACATATAAATTTTCTTGATCTATTCACAAAATGACTACGATTGTTTGCAAATAGAAAATGTCCCCTTATTCAACTTTAGCATATTAGTATCGTTAAAAATCAGGTTAAACCTCTAATACTGATTTAGTTGTGATTTGGTAGTTTTAGTGATTTAGAAAGAGAACGACAGGGATACTCGAAACAGTAAAAATATCCTTCACACAAAGCTACTTTCATCAAAATAGAGGCATTTTCTAGATCTTTTTTAAATAGATTTAGAAATTATTCCTGTTGAAATGAAGAAAAATTCATATCCATGAAACCGTTAATTTGAAGGAACTATGTTAAATAACACTTTTTGACTTGTTTCCTATCCCTACTTATTGTCTCCTGAAATATTTTATTCTTGTTTCTTAACACTATTATTGGATTGGACAATATATTGCAAAGGAAACGTGGTTATAATTTAATTTACATTTTGAATTTTCAAATGGAGTGATATGGTTGGTTTAAAATACTTAAATCGTGAATTAATGAAAATTACATAACTATACCACTGTTCTAGGTTGAGCTGTAAATTTGAGTAAACCAGGAGGATCGCAATGGGAAATCTACGACTGGAAATCAGGTAAATATTTTTTTTCCTTGAAAAATATTATAGAAGGAAGAAGAGATAGGCAATTTTTAATTATAAAGTATAAACCGAGCTAAAATTGAGAAGTAAAGTCGTTCCAATAGAATAAGTTCTGGTAGACCTCCTTCTGGAAGCTTTACTAACTCTTTCAATATTTAACAAGTTGTAAATGTTCAATATTTCAGAAGCGAGCATGGTAGCAAATTTCGAAACACATTTATTGTTTATCGTAACCACTTATAATCTTTTGTATGTCTATGAAAATTTCTACCAGGAAATCTTTCATTTTCGTAATTTTAACAGACCTATTTATTTTTCATGAAATCTTTTAATACCCAGGATTTTATCTACAACCGTAAGATACTTTTATTATAAATGTCCTATTTAAATGGCAATCATAAAGTAAATTGTGTGTAAATCCCCCAAAACATATTGTATTTAATCTTACGACTAGATCAGGGTTTCTTAGAAATGTTTTTTTAACTTTACTTTGAAGTGTTTTCTTATCTATTATATATCTTTTAGAGCATCAGATTCAATAGAATACCAAAGGTGATTTAAGAATTATCAAGTGAATTAGTTATAATTATACCGGAATTGAAAAGATTTTCTTATTGTGAACGTTTATCATTACTTTTACTTAATTTTTACAAAACTACAGCACACCTATACAAAATCTTCGTAGATTTGTCCCTTCATCTATTTTCATTTCTGACTGACTAATGCTTATGAAGTAAGATAATGTTTAGAAATCCACTCTGCCAACGTAGTCATAATGCTGACTGCACAATTTTTTGGCCTGATTGTGTATCATTACTGAAATTTATCCAGCCAGGCATAAAACCTTTTAGTGTCAATAGTTTTTTTCCTTTCGCCATCGCCATTCAAGTCAGTTCTTAAATAGTGTTATAAACTACATTTGATCAGCAAGTAGAGGTAGGTATACCTTCCAAGAATCAGAAATTAAAATTACGAAAATTTTACGCAATTACATATGTAAGAAAAATAATTAATGCTCCCTGACCAATTTAATTTATTAATGATCAAAACTATCAACCATCTTTTGAATATAGTTTTATCGATAATTGTTCCTCTACCTAATCCCTTATCATATCTCCTGATTAATAAAATAAAATTTCGAGAAAGCTGATAAGCTGTTGATTGAAATGATATAAAAATGCATGTTTCAGCTTTATTCTAATAACGATTTGTATACTGTACAACTACGGTGACGCCATGGCTGATGTAAAGAAGTATAAATTTATGGAAAATAAGCTCCAAGCAATTAACCAAAAATTCGTTTCTATCTCGGAGGAAGACCGAAAGAGAAATAATAAAATTTTACAGGAGGTAAGAAAAGCTGCTGTTGTTTTTTTTTTTGAAAAGTCTGGGGTTCCCACGCAAGTATTAAATGTTTAGTTATGATGAGTGTTATTTTTCTCTTTAGAATCTGGATTTACGTACCTGTGGATTTTTTTATCTTACGTGAGTGAGTTTGCATTTAGAAACGACTGTTACGATTAATTTTTGCCTATATTATTGGATTCTAAACGATTTTATGATAACTTTTTTACGATCTATTGTGTGCAATGAACTCAAAACACTTATTTTCCTATCTGCATGTTTCGCATTGTTCGATTCCTCTTGGAGATATATAATTAGGTCGAAGGTATTTATGATCAATACGTTTATCAGCAACGATAGAACTTTTGAAGGCTCTGAAGACGAGGACGTCTTAAAACCTTCGTTTTCAGAGCCTACGCCTAGTTGTCATTGTAAAAAACGTATAAGTAACCTTCGGTTCCTTACAGCTCATCTTGGAGAGTATCATTCCCAGGATGATGGAGAAGGACACCCTCTTCAAGAATTTGTATAGGCGCGTTTTCTATGGCGGAAGTTTCTACGATGGACTGAGAGTCGGACAGCCGGACGAGTTCGATTTAGATCTGCTGTTGGTCCTGCCTGCGCTCTTGAAGCCCATCGTGACAACCAGTAACATTCCAGGTTTCGTTTACGTCGAAGTCACCGGAGTCGCGGAGTTCAAAAAGCAGAAGGAACTCGCCGAGAGATTCAAGTGAGGGAAATTTTCACGTTTGCATTATTCATGTTTCTACAATTAAATTCACAAGTTGTATTAGTAAATCATGTTACACTCTTAAACCCATTAGTGTAGTGTCATTAAAGCCTCTATGAATAGACTTCCACACAATCTGCATAGCCTGCATCCGAAATACCTTGCAGATCATCTTGTTTTGTCAAGTAGTTCAAACCTAGGTTCTCTATACCTAGGTAAGTATCTAAACACCTATTTTACTTCTTTCGAGTCATGTTCATTTGAATTCACCTGCTTTCTCTAAGCATATTTCAGCATAGTGAGGTCGTGATGCATTTGCGAGATGCAACAAGGAGGCTATAGCTTCTCTGTATGGAGCATTTTGTAGAATGTCCGTCTTTTCCGGGGTATCTTTATTTTTAGGTTTTCTCTTTCATATTTCAGTCTGTATGGTAATCGTTTGAGTTTCTTGTGGGTCTGAATTCCCGCGTTCAAATCGGTTTTTCAATATTCAATAGAAATATTTCGTCCATCCTCCATAAGAATAGGCAGGGTTCAGAGTCATTAAATCCAAAACAATTTTCAATTATGACTTCCTTAAAACACTCGTTCCATCATTTTTAACTGATACGAAGCCCACATAGAGCTCGTTAAATTTTACAGACTTTATTTTTCTTACTCTATAGAGTACTGTGTTTCTTCCGGAATTTCCATGTAAATCTCGTTTATGGTGATAGTTTATAGCATTGAGAAAAACTGTCTAAGAAACTTATGGACAGAACAGAGAACTATACTATACTAAGAAACTGTAGAACATAATATAATCAGAAACATAGCTTCTAAGTCATTGTTTCCTGTCTTTGAAACCCATAATAACGAGCCAAACTTTCAATTTAGTCCGCCTGGTCCCTTCGTTTTGGCTTTTTGTTTCCAGTCGTTTTTGGTATATCTACTAGTTTCCGCACGTTGCACCTTTGAAGTTTTTAAAGCTTAATGGTCAAACGGCCGTGGTACTTTTCGAAATTTTGAAGTCCCATAGATATAGATTCTAGAAACCTATAGCTGTTGGGTGTCTTTGAAGCTTTGGGATTAAGCGAGCATGGTGTTTTTGTATGTTTTGGAGCCCTAGGGGGTTTGGATTTCAGAACTTGTTGCGACGTAATAATTTGTTTTGTTAATCAGGCATTAGTACTTCATATGTGTTCAACTCATTATAATTGGTGATCTTAATTATTCTCCACACTAAAAGTTGTTTCAGCAAAATTACATATCATTTACTTCGCTTCAGGTTCCTGGTAAGTTAAACAACCCTTCGATTCATTAATAATACAAATTTCAGGGGGATCGAAAAGTTCATATCAGATGATCGTTATCTCGATACCGCTGAAGTCTTGCGGTGGATGGAAAAAGTGGTCAGTTTAGCCCTGAATACTTTTCAGAATTCAGAGGTTATGACTTCAAGCGGGGTCTTTAAAGTAAGTATGTTACTTACCGGGTGTTACTTCCTCCCCATCTAATACAATATCTTTGTGTAAATTGGAGAGAACGAATGCCATATGTCGTGAGCTCCGCATACTGCTCATACGGGTATATCATCAAGCCCTGCATTACTTATAAAAATATGCAAGGTTTAAATGATTCATTGGTTAAATCAAATTTGGATTATGCTTCTAAGATAGACAATTCTATTTACATTCAATACTCTTTAGTGTTTGAAAACGTTCAATAAAGGTTCTTATATCTATAAGTTTTAAAACTGCAAGCTATAGCTTAGACCTGTACTTTCACAAAATAATATTTTGGTACATAGACAAGCATCTAAATACAATGTGTCATTCACACGAACTCAATGTGAATATGCTGTGCCATAATGCTAAGAATTCTGGTTTCTGCTCATTTCCCAGGTATTTTATCTTTATGTGAGCTATAAAATAAATTAGTTGCCCAACTTTGAGTTTAATACTTTTCTTTAAATTTTGCATTGCACTCTTATTATAAATGACTGAAATTATCCAAAATGCCGTTTTTTAGTTATTTGCAATATGTATTTGCAACATTTTTGTATGGGTAACATTTTGTATGGGTAACTATGGGTCTATCATTATTATTACTATTATTTTATTATTCATCTGATAGGTAAATTATTACATATTGTAACGAATTCTAGAATGAATGATCTCGATGTATCTACGGTCAAGCCGGCGCCGGTCGGTTCCAAGAATTGTTTGTTTGTTGTAAAACCCCATCGCATATAAATTTATGTTTAAATGACAGAATAAATCCGTATAGTGTTGGTGTTAGTTAAATAAATTACGATTAATTATTCATAGTTAAGTGTTATTAATTATTAAGAACCCACGAACGTAACAATATATTATGCTCATTTGATGTTTCCCTTTTAGGTGAAAATCCAGAAGTCGGGTCCCGCATTTACTCTGATAGCCCAGGGATCGATAGCAGGCAAGATCATCAAATTGGACATAGACTTGGTCCCTTCTTTTTTCTTCGGCGAGAATAAATGGCCGCGGAATGGTTTCAAAGCTAACCCGAATACGGCTAAGGCAAGCATTGCAGGTAAGGTCCTTCCAGTCTGAATTGGTCCAGTTGAAAAAAAAGCAATAAAATATAATAACCATCATACCAACACGAAGGCCCAGATACCGATCCATCGGCGTGCCATATTTAAAGATATACAAAGGATTGTTACGACGTCAACGAAATTTCATGACGAGGTATATAGGTAGTGGAAACATTATTTTGGAGTTGACTTTTTGACATAAAAGTTAGTAATATAACAAAATAACTGAAATAAGTAACTAAATAAATGAAGTATCAAAAAATTTCATTGTCCGGCGAAGATCACGAGGAGGTGTGAGTAAACTTTGCTTGGATAAGAGATATGATTAGTATAGCCATTAGGAGGGATGGTTGTTAACAAGATAAATCCAAATCCGAAATGAAAATCGAAAAAAAGTAAGTGTAAAGTATGTGGGAAAATTCCCTTGTGCCTGATTTGTTTCTGTAGCATTATTTGTATTGTGTATAATGTCTATATCATTGCCATTATTAATTTCGTCCACGTCCAGGTCTCCAAAAAGCCATATTAAAATCATAATAAGCAATTGCATACACACACCACTGAACTCTAGGGACGACTAAAAATGAACACGTGCTCGGCGCTCAAATTTAATGGTTCTAGTTGACCTATCCTAATACCCGATACTAATAAGCATTTCATATATAGGCATGTATTGTAGCGACTAACAACATTTCTCCGCACCAAATATACAGGGGGAAGGTTAAACGGTACGTTACATGAATACTCTGCTTTTGTATAGGGTAAAAACGTATTTTTTAAATGCGGTCGGTATAAAGACGGTTGATTTTTTGTTTTTTAACTGGACCAACTCTTACTGGAAGGACCTTATATACAAAGTTCATGACAGTATATAATAAATACAGTAAATAAATAAAATTTAAACTTTCAGCTGGGCTTTTTCGTTGTGCCGAAACCTTTGAAGTTAGAAAAGATCTCTAAAGCCAGTAGATACTGGAGACTATCGTTCCAGGAACAGGAAAGAGAGATAATAGATAGAAAATATAATTTGAAACCCACACTAAAGTTGTTGAAGGTAAAGGTGATTGCAGCTTGTTGCCATGATTTACTGATATTTTTTTAGAAATTGAGGGACACACAGAATCACAAACGCATTGCCAGTTATTACATCAAAACTGTACTGTTATGGGAAGCGTCTGATAAAAGGGACGAATCCTTCTGGACTCAACCTTTAAGTTACGTTTTCATGAACGTGAGAGTTAGTCGAAATTGCTGATGACCCTCTTCTTGAAATATGCTTTTAGGTATTAAAGGATTATTACGAGTACTTGAAGCAAGGCAATATTCCATATTTTTGGAATAAGAAAAATAACTTACTGAAGGACATGAATGCTGACTTGATTTCTAACATTTCAAACAGAATTAAACATATTATAGATGATGTGGAGAAAAACCTTGAGAATGATCATATTATTGCTAGTTATCTATGTAAGTGTTTAATTTATATTTCGATATACTCTAAATAGGAGATTTTATAATTTTTTCCATAACAAAGAAGTATTCTTATTCATTAATTTGATTCTTATTTTATTTTAGTGCCCACAGATGAACTTCTACAACTTACATTATAAGTATAAAATGTGAAAACACCAAGCTGTCTTTATTTTTAAACAAACATTTTGTATTATGTGGTTTGTTACAGAATAAGAGCCAGGCAGGTTTCAACTAATGATAGCTTTTGTTTTTTAATGTCATTCGATGAAACTGACTTGTGTCTTTTACTGGACAAATCCACATTTCTATTAGTTACCACATTAGTATTGTGTTTTACATTGTAAGGTATCTGTTAATCACATCACAGTTACATATTCTATGTATACGTAAGTTACTTTTTATGTACTACATTTCGTTACTTTGGATTGTTTTAAAGATTTGTACCAAAATTGTTTGAAATTTCCATCTAAATATTTTTCGTTGCTGTACTTTGTATTGGTCTCAAACTATTTTTTATCTATTATCTTTCTTTCCTGTCCTTGGAGCTATAGCCTCCAAGGCTAAACAAATTTTTACAACTGAAATAAAATAATAAATTTCTTAAAATTTAAAATGATATGCCATGGTTTCTTTTTTTCAAAAAATTATATGAAATCATCAAAATCCAAGAACAGGTCTGTTATTTATATTACAAGTATAAAAAGAGAACGTCATATTAGATGCAAATTGGTTCTGTTATGCAAATTGATTGATATATTCAGTTAATTTTTGATACATCTGTGTCACTCACCTTTTTTCTAAATTTTAAGAGTTATGACACCTCTAGGCAAGTTTTGACGACATAACATTGTATTGTTTTTATATGAAATTTACAATCTGAATGTAAACGTTTATACAAATTTAAAAATAAAAAAGATATTTATATTTTATGATTAACTTTCTTTGAAAGTTTCCATGTCATTATAGTCTAATCGAATCAGTTTTACATTCATCGATTTTTGGGATTGGGATCAAGTTGTGGGAAAACAGTTATAAGACAATTAAGAAGTAAAAAAATCGTTTCTTCGAACTGTAGCAAAAGCTATTATTTTTACAAAATCTATAACAGTGTTATTTGTTTTGAAAATGTCAACAAAACTGCGTAGCTGCTTCAAAATCAGTTCAGTTTTGTGTTATTCCAAAAAAAAAAAAGTAAAAAACAGTTGTTTCTTCAGTTGTTATGAACATGTAGAAAAATACACTGCCCGTACGTAATATTTCTGTGACAGAAGGTTCCACTAATACAAGGTGTTGAAATATGTAATAATTTTTGCCCAATGAATTTGATAATTAGGGGTCACATTTTGCAATACAAATTCCCAGCTTATATATATATATATATATATATATATATATATATATATATATATATATATATATAAATTCCGTTGGCGCTGAGGATCTTGCGTGTACGCCATATCCTCTACAATTCTATGAGCAATTACGGAAGGTGCCGCAAGGCTCTCGTATTTCCAGTGGGACTCAGCGATTACGACGCCGTAGTGCCGATCAGGATTCGGCCAAGCCGGAAATTCTATACGGTACTCAGTACCGGTGGAGTCCGTCACATCTCTGATAGATCGGAGGTATTCCTCCACAGGCGCTGGGATGGGAAAATTCTCACCCCGCAGCAGCTCCAGGTGGCGGAATTCGCGACTTGACTCCTGGCCCTTGTGTTTCTTGATGGCTATGATCCGCGCATATAAATGTTGCCATATATAATAGGAGTACAGGCTCCTCGAAACGTTTTTCGAGAAGTTCCTGTCCGCCGAGTTGATCACATCGTAGGTGGCCTCGATGATGGGACCTAGTCCCTCGTAACTGTCAGCGAACTCCCTGCGCGGTCGAAAGGCTGTAAAACCCGACATCCCCTCCGCCTCGAAGTCGATCCACATAGGATCGTTTCTATATTCCGATGGCTGATTAGAAGGTTTGAGAGGCGCCAAGCTATGATTCTTGATCTCGGGTTTCTTAGTAATGACTTCTGGCTTCTCCTGATGAGTAGTGTGACTTGGACCCGCTCGTGCAGATCCCCTCCTCCTCTACCTCGACCTCCACGGCCGCGGTTTCCACCACGTCCGCGAGTAAAGGCTGGAGTAGCCTCTTGAGTGTCATTTGACTTCTCGAGTGTCTTAGTTGATGTTTCCATCTTACCTTTCGCAATCTAAAACTGTATTCAGTTTATTCACACTAAAACCTGGACTCCGTCCAATTCACCAATATATTCGAGATATTAACAAGAAATATCTTGTTATTCACACAAAACGAGGGCTGTCTTATGAATCATCAAGCGACCTCGCTGTTGTCGATGATTTCTTTATCTTCGTGCTTACAACAGCGAATTAACATGCATTAAAATTAATTATCGTGCGAAGATAGTGAACACCGAGTTCGACTACATTTGAAGGTCGCAGACGTTAATTTTAAAATCGTGACTAATTCTAGTTATCTAATAGTGATAGTATAGGTTTTACTATGTCGTCACAAGTTTACGTTATATTTAAATCAGATTATTTATTACACACGTTAATTGTTTGTGATTTTCATTGTTCCGTCATCTGTATTGTGTGATTTACCAAATTTTCGTCAGTATGTGTTCTGTGTCGAAACAGTTGACTCTTAGCTTCTGTTATGTGTCTATGCAACCGAGCGAAGTGTGGATGTGAATACATATCTTACTTCGCAATTGTTTCTGATTAGATTGGCTTGCTATTAGCTGTGGTATTGTTTTCTGACAAGTAATTGGTAAGCAAACAACTTTGAAATAAAATTAGGTGGTCATTTTATTTCCAATTGTTTTAGACATCCATAATGGTGAATAAGCGGTTAGAAAGACGGAAATATAATTATATGGAATCTCTGCTTCAGCTCATAAACCAGAAGTTTATATCCATTCCACATGAAGAGCAAAAACTGAGCAGTGCAATCTTGCAAGAGGTTAGTGCAAATTATTCACATTTTCCTAAACTATCATGAGCTTTGATAGTACACATAATAAATATTTATATGTAAGGATCTATTTTCATTCTCTCTTATATATGACTTCTTGGAAAGTTTGAATCTGGTTTAACCCATCTTAGATGCTTTAGCTCGTTCCTAATCATGCCCATATCAATCACTTTCAACTTTCCATAATATTGTTATTTCACGGGCCTTACTGTTTTTCTCTAGGTACTTAATACTGAAGTAATACTGTATGTATCTTAATACCTATAATATAGGTAAACACACACTAGAACCTACCTACTCTTCTCTTCATTTCTTTCAATATATCACACTTGTTAAAGAATGTTATGGTAGGTGAAATTTCTTGTGTCGATTCTTTGGGCTTGTCTTGGATATCTTGTCATTACCAAATTCGATTGTTAGATTTAATTTATTTTTGTTCCTTATCTACATATCTAGGTATCTTCACTTCCTATGCAATTGTCATTATCTTCTGCCATTTGTGTATTTATTTTCATTTCAAATGGTTTTCTGTTATTGATTTGTATTGAGTGTAGTTTTCTGTAGCAAAGGTGAATTCATTGTATACTTATTTACTTGTTTTGATTGTGATGAAGAGTAATGGGTTGCAAATACTTCCCTACTTCTCCCTTACTCATAATAATATTACTAAACATTTCATATTTCTGTGTTGTTTCATGTCTTCTGGTACATGTTTTTATCACATTTATTATTTTATCATTTATATTTATTACTTTCTGTATCTTTGATATTTTCTCTACAGGTATATGTATAATATATATGAAAACTTTCTTCTGTCTGTTATGCATAGTTCGTTATTTTGGCTGCTTATGTATTATTTAGAGGATGTTTCCTTTTAACTTTTCCTCAAGTATACATTTAAATTTATGTCGAATATTCAAGAATGTTGTTACAACATGTACCTTATTTTTATGTACGAGTGTCGATGATGTCATGTAATATTGTCAAACCTTCTTCACCCATGTATTTGATTTCTTCTTACGTGATGTTGTTTGAAAATTCTTCTTTCTTCATCTCTACCGCTTCTATTCTGACATGTATTTGCTCCTGGTTAGTTAGTTATCTTCTTTTCATTAATTTCTGTATTTAGTTCTGCTTCTACCGTTTTATTGAAGATTATAGGATAGTATTCTTGCCATCCGATCATTATTTTCATATAATCCATAATGTTGTTCCTTCTTTATCTTTGAGGTTCTTTATCGGGGTTTTATCTTTTATTAGATTTCTCAAGGAACAGTGTAGCATTGTAACATATCTGTCAAAACCTTCTTCTACTTTTGTGTAAAATATTTCCCATGGGATCCTTTACTTCATTTTGTTTCTTGTATTCTTGATAGTCTCCATTCTAGTTATTTTCTTCAAAGCTTTGTAAACAATATTTTACAAGCTTCTATTACACTCTTTCTAGCTGTTTAGTGAAGGTGTCATATCAAGGATTCCAAATAATGATTGAATATTCCAAACTATCGTTGATGCCCTCGATATTGAGAAACCTTTTTTAATCGATGAGAAGTAAAAAGCTATTAATTCCAACATGAGCACTGTGTGAAAAATTAAAATAAAAATCTTTTTAATTTGAAACGGCTAATTTCTTGTTGCTGTTAATTGGGGTTTCAATAATGGCATGCTTCATGATGTTGGTCAGTTGATAACAAATGATCTAGAACGGGCTTAATATTTATCTAAGAAAAGTGACTAAAAATTAAATCTTAATACGCAGCTTTATGATTTAGAAAACAGATCAATTAAAATAAAGTTAAAGTTGTACAATAAAGTAAAGTTTTAGTTGTTTCTTCGAAATTTTCTACACATACTCTTTCAAGAGCTTACAAGGCAATTTCCAACCGTTCTGTTTATATCACCTATCAGTTTCTTCTTGAATAATTAATTAAAACTTGCTCACCTGTATACAAAAGTGAATGAAGACATTTCGGAATTCAAGAACTAATTTGTCTTTCAACTCGTCAATAGTCTCTAACCCAAACAGATTGTCAAGATAGTCTTGAAATCCTTGTTACAATCTTGCAGCCAGTGTATCAAGCCTTCACATATAAGTACCATGTTTGCATATTTCTCTAAATTTTCCTATTGAAATTGTACAGGTGGTGAACCTCATCGTCACCGAAATGAAGAGAAGGGACATCCTCTTCCAGAACTTATTTGCGCCCCCGGACACGAACGAGATCAACCGAAAAGGGATTTTTTATGGTGGGAGCTTCTATGATGGGTTAAAGGTCGGTCGAGCCGATGAGTTCGATTTGGATCTTTTGCTCCACCTACCTCCGTTATTAAAGCCCACCGTTACTACGAGCAATGTTCGCAGCTTCCTGAAAATCAGGGTGTGTGCTCTCGAGTGCTTTATCTTGGATAAGAGCCTCAAGGAGAAGATAGACACTTATTTGTATAAGTGGTAAGTCACTTTTTCATCATTCTCCCTACATACAAGGTGATTCATTGAGATTCCACAAAAATTGACAGTTGGATTGCTTAGGTCAAAATATGAAAGGTAGTTTCTATAGACATACCTACAAAAACATATCATTTCTTAAGAAATTGCTTCACTCATTAGTATCTAAGAAAAGATTTGGCGAGTTTTTATGACTTTTTTACGAATTGTTGATATCTTATTGAGGTATTTTTGGGCATATTACAGATAACTGTAGGCTGAAGAGAATTACTTTGCACAAAGATTAATAACATCATCTAGAGAATTGTCATATTGGTTGTTTAAGTGCATTTTGGAAGGCAAATAATAACTTTCCAGATATGTAATACATACTTGTAAGTTATATATAAACTAACAAGTTGTTAGGCTCTTGGGTTGTTAGAACTCCTGAAATACCTGTCATTGTTGTTCCAAGTGATTTCACAACATATAGATATGACATCACTATTGACATTTTTGTATGGTTTGTTATGCTTCTATGTTATCGATCCCAGACCAGTTCTTGCTTGCTTGTACCGTCTTCCTCCTCTCTTTTTTCTCTCTTTTTTAGTGTTTAAAACTATTTTTGCCATAATTGATCGCTGGTCACCACCGATAGTGAATCTATTCAGTACTGTAACATTATTAGTATTATTCTGTTACCCTTATTGTCAACTCACGTTTTATGACAGGTCCGACATCATTCAAGTTTTTTCTTCTTTGGCGTTTTCAACTGTCTAAAATTCCCAGATATCGTCACATTAAAAATGTCAGATCTAGAGCTGAAGGAGTTGAGGAAACATCACTTACGTACGGGAGGTTCCGCAGACTCGTCTGAGCCGGCGAAGAGCAAGAAGCTTGAAGCACAGGAAGAAGCAAAGAATACGATATTGTCACAGATACTGGACCAGCCCGCCCGGGCGAGGTTGAATACATTGATGGTGGGTAAGCCGGAGAAGGGTAAATTTGTGGAAAACACACTCATGAGAATGGCTCAGTGGGGACAGATATCCGCAAAGATGAGCGAGAAAGAGCTGATTGGGTTACTCCAAAATATCAATAGCCAAGCGAGAAACCAAACTTTGGTCAAGTTCGATAGGAGGAGGGTGACTTTTGATTCTGAAGATGAAGACGATTTGTGAACTGGTTTATTTTTCACCACACGAATAAATACTCGTTCCACGTTCTTGTTCATGTTTGTTCTTGTTTTGGGTCAATGGGCTTGGCATCCAGTGGTATTAACTCAGGGTCGGTGAGCTTCAGAGGTCGTCCTTTTACATTTCTTGTACTTTTTAATATGATAGGCCTCTAAAGTTATACCTTAACTTGAACTGCTGAATTTCTGATATCTTCTGTGTTTTTTATAGCTTAAAGTCGATATACTGTGACGTTCGGATGTCTATAAATTCAATGAAAATCTTATTAATGAAATTAGCGATAATCATCTGTAGTATATATTACCATTAAACTAATTTCCAGGTACTACCTTACATTTAAAGTTATTTGTATTTATACTTTAATATCATATTTTGGGTTTACTAATGTTTCTTGAAAGACTAATAATATAAATTGGTGCATGTATTATTTTTGCTAATTCTGCATATGGTGTAAGACTCTTATATACTTGCCTTCAACGATACAGTGTCTTACAGACGAAGTCGACCGCCTATCTCTTGTAACGCAACTGAGAAAATTGGAAAGATTTTCCCAATATTGGTCTTTTGGCTTCATTGTAAGAAACTATCTATCGTTGAAAGCAAGATTACTTATTTTTACTATTACAAGAAATATTACAACACATAAATACATATTAATGTACATAAAGTACACACAATATACACAGCTATATAAAAGTACACATAAGTCAGAATAACACAAGTCATACACATGTGTAGGTGTGGTGGTGTTTTACTTTCTAGTGTTTGATACCTATCTGCCAAAGATTTAATTAGCTTCATGACTTAAGTAGCTTCTTGTAATTTAATGTGTAATATAATTGAGATTCAGAAATAATAAGTTCCGTGCTTTCTACATTTTGAAGTTTTGGATTTAAAGACATAACGAAAACTTTTCTCATTTTGGGATAGAAGGCTCTCCGTGCCCATCCAATATTTTATCTCACAATCGTGAAGTGAAGATGGAAAGGCTTTCCGATTATGTATGATATTTTACCTGATAATCTTATAAGAACTTACTGTGAGGTATGGATAGGAAGTCTATTTGATTCTACCTAATATTTTACCTTATGTCCTAATATATAGTCTGATGACTATAGGTGGCTTAGGTAGAATACAATAATGATCGTTTGCGTAGAGTGCAATATAATACAATCAAGTCGATATTATGGTGGGTAATATTGTAAATGCTTGAATCTATTTATGCACAGAGTGCAGACTAATAGTACCAAGTGCAGCCAGGTATTAAATACAACAGGGATTCTATCGTTCCCTGTTGGGTTATATTTTTATATTGGGTTATATTTCATTTTTAGGGCATACAATTAGTATTCATCTCATGATATATAAATTGCCGTGTTTTCATATTTACTTGGTTTCAAAACCCAAGATGCAATATATAAAGAGGGATAATTTACCCAACTATTACCTTAACCTATTGTTTTTTAGGGGCCTGAAAAAGTTAATTGGTCCGAGGTGGTTTCTGGAAACGGTCAAGGTTTTAAAATGGATAGAAAGCGTACTGGATAAGGCTCTGAACTCATTTCCATATGGTGTAAATGGCTACAAGTTGATCACCAAACTAGGAACCTTCTTTGTATGCTTCTAATATCATATTTTTCTGTAATCTCAGACATATATATACGTAGGTGAAGAGCCACAAGAATGACCCCGCATTCACACTCTCTGTGTGTGGAACGGCTGAACAACAGTTTATTAAATTCAAAGTTAATTTGGTTCCTTGTTTCTCGTTCGGCCAGGCGCAGTGGCCTACGAAGGGATTCAAACATAACCCCATTCCAAACAAGGTAGGCGTTTATTTCCATTTGAATCACAGTGATATATATATATCAATTTTTAGCCCGATTTCTTCGTTGTACCGAAACCGTCTGATCCGCGATTAGCTCACACTCTAAACAAGAGTAGTTATTGGAGGGTATCGTTCCAGGAGCAAGAACGAGAATTAATTCACGGCAAATACTGTTTGAAGCCAGTCTTGAGAATGTTGAAGGTAAGGGGCTTTTTACTGGAAGAGAGTCTTAATCTTATATGTTGATAAAAAGTTTCCTTTAAAATTTGGGTTTGAGCAAGTCAATTAATTTACAAAAAAAGCATGAAGCATCTTTTTAATTATGTAGATTTTCAGCAAGACAGGTAACTTAATCACTTACTTTTTTTTCAGAAATTGACCAAGACACAGAAGCATAATATTGCATCATATTACCTTAAGACAATATTGTTATGGCAAGTCACGACATACAGAAAAAATTGGCGATGGGATCGATCCTTGAGTTACGTCTTCATGACCGTAAGAATTTTTAATTATTAATATTGCAGTATTTGAATAGTCCCTTATTCTAGATCTTGAAAGATTATTTGAGATGTTTGCAAAAGGGCAGGATCGCTTATTTTTGGAATAAAAATAAAAAAGTTAATTTCCTTGGTAATCTCAGTGATGAGGAGATATTGAATATTAAGGGAAGAATTCAGCACATTGTAGATGATGTAGAGAACAATATCGGAGATGCAAGTGTCATTGCTAAATATTTGCGTAAGTAATGTACCAACCTGTTTTAATGTCGTGAAAGATTTATTCGCTTTAAAACACATTGTTTGAAAATGTTTTCAAATGTTTTGTTTTTTACAGTGACACCTGAAGAACTCGCCATGTTGTCGAGCAGTGGAAGAATACCATCTTACTTAAAAACGAATTAGTTCATAAAAAGATATTTGTTAAAGTTTAGAAGGTTGTGTTGACAGTATTTTAGAATTTTATTTAGTTTTCGAGATCCCTATAGAAATAATTGTATCAGAGAGAGAGAAAGAGAGAAAGAGAGTATTACAGAATGTATATGCAACACTTGCCCTAATAATATGAAAAATCAAATTATAATATTCTCTCCTCCTACAAGTAGGTATATTTTAATTTTAAAGTGGACTGCTCGTTTGTGTTATTAACATTAAATCAACATTCTCTAGTACTTACAAGTTTCATTTTAATTTTATAAGATTTAAAACTATAACACTTTAAATTTGGTCACTTTAAAGAAGTATTTAGGAATAGTCGGTAGAATATTAATTTTGATGTAGATATTTATAAATGCGTAATAAGGGCGTCAGCGATGCTTCTATTCTTCAGTTCCAATCAAAGTATTTCTGTACTTTCTGAATTTTGATAAAACCAAGTTTCTCAGTTAATGAAACTAATAAGCTAAATTGTTCAGTTGGCAAAAGGGACACTCACCGGAGCCAAAATAGTTCAGAAGGTTCTTTCTTACGCAACGGTGGAAACCAACGCAACAATACAATAGAAAGTGTCTAAGGAAAAGATTACTAAATTTTTTCGAAAACCACACAATATGGTGAAACTCATTAGACATAATGCAGAAAACGATAAATGATATCAACCATATAGGATTAGGTCGCTTTAAATTTCACAGGAGTGGTTCCCATCGCATAACCTTAACCCGTTGCTATATTGGAATATCTTTATAGTCTTTAAATAGAGAGAAATTAATAATGATGGTGAATATCTTTGATACATTCCATTTGTGAATTATGGGACCAGCTCTTCCAGGGAGGACTTTAAATCATTAAGTGAATCATCAAAATTTGTTAGATGTATTCTAACAAGCTGGCTGCTGACCACTTCAGCGTTTTCCTGAAAAACAGACATTGTCAACCCTCCCCTTGTTTGATTTGCTTTATTTTTTAAATTGATTTATTGACTTACTAATTTATTTATTGATTGGAAAGAATTTTGGTATGGTTACTGTGAATAATATAGGGAAAGGTACTCTATATTGCGTTGAAAAAGTCTCACTTTTTCTAGCGAGCAGCAAATGTCGCAGACATGGGCAGTAGTGACGTCCCCGCATTTAGTTGGCGCTAAACGACTACAAAGACAAGTATTACAAGTACAAGGACTGTAAGGAATAAAATTCAAATGGAAAGTGAGAATGAGCGAATCCGACGTGAAACACTCATTTCAACAGAAATATTAACTTATCCAAAAATGAAACCTAAATGAAATGTATTTACAATGAAAACAAACATAAGGTTCATGAACCTGAAGAAATATACCCAGCCATGAATTTCTACTTTTATAATATTGGACCAGATATTCAACATTACACAGCTAAGCTAAGTCAAGTTAATGAACCTGAATTAAATCACTATGGGCGTTTTAAAAAAAAATTAGGAAAAATAAAAAATGCTCAAGAGTGAAGTGTCCTTTAGGGTACGTTTAGAGTAAAATATTTGAAACAAAAATTATAAGTATTTAACGGATTAGTTCCAGTACAAAGTTTAATAATAATATGAAAAGTCGTTATGGAAAAGTTGAGACAAATTGAAAATTCGCTAGAGGAAAGTGCCCTTTCTATCTCGTATATTTAATCTAGTAGTTTAGATATAAAGTTTAGTAAGAATATATAAAGCCGTTTTGGTAAAACACATATGTATACAAAATACAAAAAAAACGTGCTGGTTTTCGAGACGACACAAAAATGACAAGAATGAAGTGCCCTTTGCCCATTACCGGTTTTAACCAAAAACACACCGATTCGAGTTTTAAGGGGACTAAGCCCAAATCCAAAGTTTTAGCTTTTCACTATTTACATTTTGTAAAAAATTTCGACCATGTACTACTTACACACACAGACAGTTTTCCAAAAACATATATCACTTTACCCCCCTAAAACTACTTTCTCATATGAGTATCTCATATACGTATATATTTACTATTACTATTTAACTTAACTATAATTACTATTAACTATACTTACTATTAATTTTACTATTTAACTGTTTTGAAATGAGAGCATCACAAAATCAACTTTGATGGAAAAGTGGGTTGCGAGTAATAATTATCGATGCACTTGTTCGAATAACTAAACTAAAATAAGATTATCACCTAGAACGAGCTAACACAATTAACCGTGCCTTCTTCCTTGGTGGGGGTTTTCCCAGAATCCGTTGCTTCCACTATTAACGGTTCTAATCATTTATTCAGTGAACAAATGATATCTAATAATAAAATTTAACATGAATTATATTAAGATAAAACTAAGTATAACAATCTTGTATAACTACTTATAAAAAGAGGAAAGTAACAAATCTATTTTAACTTAGTTTTAAAGTTTTAGTATTTCAGTTTTCCAATCCTGCGAACAGCTGATTTTTTACTTCTGCAGGGATTTTACTGTTATATCTTACAACTGTAAATCTTTATTGGTAAATGTACTTAAATCTAACATAGGCTATGGGGTAACGCTTTTTGCATAGTGATTTTGCAATACTAATAGGTTCACAAGAATGATTTTGACCTTATTATTTTGATTATTTTGACCTTGATTAAATTTCGCAGCTATGAAACTTAATACTTTCGACCATACTCATCAGTTAGCAATGTTTATTCCAGCATTCCTCGTTATTTTTTCGTTCTTTAATTCAGAATTATTTTAACATTTTACTTTCCATCAAAACTGTACCAAAAATATGTTGGATCTGTTAATTATATGAACATTGGCAACGCTGTTTCTCAATGTCATTATTGTCAGCACATATATGAGAGAGAAGCACATGCGGGGAATCCCTGACTAGAAATCGTTACAAGGCCGGGGAATCTGATCTAACGACAGTCACAAACTGTCATTGTCCGAACTCTGACGACTTCTGATTCGTTCGTCATAGACACGTTTTCATTTGAAAATATCAACCAGTGTATTAAAATAATTATAATAATATGTCGTTGCCGTCCTCACTAGTTTCTTGTGGTGAGACTAATGTGAATACATTGTATGATTCCGTTCGCAGTTATCAAAACGGGAATACTGGAAACGGAATCTGGCGCCTTGATTCAAATGCGCGTTTCTAATTGGTTCAGATGTAAAGGGAAACGATTGACCACTACAAATTTCCTAGGTCTAGCTGTCTGTGTCTAATTTGCAAGGTTGGCATCCATGTTTTCGTTTATTGGACGTCATGTACTAGGCGGCTGGATACGCATTTACACGCTTCTTACGAAAACGGCTCGTTCTCGTATTGTCGGCTTCACCCGAAGGTAAAAACCGCAAAATTCTGTTCAAGTTTCATCCGTTTTGCTGACACATACAGAAGTTTCATAGCCAACAGGGAATACACATGGAGATTTAAGTAAGTTAATTTTTAAGTACGAAGTAGGCAAGCGCTTGCGTTGATTTGGGTTTCACATAAACGACTAGTATGTGCTGGTGGAGCCTTGCAAGTACACTACCACAGGTGGTACTATAGGTCGTATATGCATAGGGTATACACCTATAATACGCAACACTAAATAGAGTTTTCGCTTAAATGAGGCTTTCCTGTACAATATTCGGAGTACAAGAAAAATTCACAATGGCGTCTTAATGGGCCATTCAGCATGTTTTCGCATAATTGTGTAATCTCTGTTTAAAACGTAAATCCTTTGGTCATATCTGATTTTACTGCTGAGTTTATCTTAGCCTTATTCCAATAGCATCCACTAAGAAGCATCATGGACTCGTTAGAAGTAAGAAATAATGTCTGCAGTGTTATCGAATAAATAGACCTTAATTTTTAAACTCAAAATATTTGGTCTAGAATTTTTTTGAAAAGTGTAACTAAATGAAAAGTAGAACTTGTGGCAAGTGTGCTACTGGCACAGTAACTCCTTCACATGAACGTTATACCCTTCTATTATGTCTAATTTTTGGCATCGATGCTTCATAAAATTCAATTACTATATGAGATTATATATGAGTACCTATATTTAGTTATAATTACTTATTTGTTAATTTTTTAATAAGTAACAAAATACAAGTGAGTCCATGAAATAGGAAAATTTTACATGTTACAGCGCTTGTACAAACTCTCAAATAACATGCATGCAGTAGTGTGTACTTAAATTGGTGTTTTCGGTTAGTAACATTTTACAAAGTTAACATTCAGTCTAATATAATTCTTTTGTACCCAGCTAAACTAGACGCAAATCAACAAAGCTTTATTCATAGAGCAACCAAGACTGGCACGAACTGCAACCATCGGGGAATGAGCACTACTTGGCTGCAGTCATAATCAGCTGACGATATCGACTTTTTAAGCTCGAGGTATTTGGGATATAGTACAATTTTTGAATAGTATGTTTAAATAAAATCACAAAGTAAAACTTGGGAATTTGCTAACATACCTGTTTTTAAACTAGACGCAAATCAACAAAGCTTTATTCATAGAGCAACCAAGACTGGCACGAATTGCAACCATCGGGGAATGAGCACTACTTGGCTGCAGTCATAATCAGCTGATGATATCGACTTTTTAAGCTCGAGGTATTTGGGATATAGTACAATTTTTGAATAGTATGTCTAAATAAAATCACAAAGTAAAACTTGGGAATTTGCTAACATACCTGTTTTATCTTATTATTGTTGAGATGCATCAAATATTTCAGTTCATGATTAATATCAGTTTTTGAAAAAAATACTTTTATAAAGGAATGTTGGTGTTGTTGATTCAAAGATAGACATTCTCGCTGGTCTTACCATCATGATAAAGTTAGTCTTAGCTTTATTTCTAGAGAAAACACGAATAGTTCTGGAATGATCAGTTGTATATGACTAACTTTATTTTTTAAATGTAAGTGTTAGTAATAAATTAAAGCAAGAGTTTTTAACAATATATCTAACAGGTATCACTTAGCAAAAGTTGATACAAGTTTGCCGCTGACAATTTTACCATCGGTAACGGTATAACTCTTGCGTACCACAATTTGACCTCTTAATCCATTATTTATTTTTGCTGTAGTTAATTCTCTGTATTATTTAATTCTCTATGGGATCAGCTTTCAAAAATGAAACTTATTAATTAAATAATTTAAAGAAAGTCGATACAAGTTTGCCGCTGACAATTTTACCATCGGTAACGGTATAACTCTTGCATACCACAATTTGACCTCTTAATCCATTATTTATTTTTGCTGTAGTTAATTCTCTGTATTATTTAATTCTCTATGGGATCAGCTTTCAAAAATGAAACTTATTAATTAAATAATTTAAAGAATACCAGAAGAGAAGGAATGATAACGCCATTGTGGCACCACTGCAAATTAAGCAGTTTTGTAATTCCTGTTCAAAAGGCAAAATACTGAGTGAGGACAGTAGAAAGAAGTTTGTCTTAGCTTTGTTTATATTGGAAGTGGTATGAATGAACCTTACCCAGCTTCACTATCAATGTTTATTTTTTGAAGGTAATTGGTATTAGTAGTAGCTCCTAGTATTTTTTACTTTCTCATGTACCAAGGAAGATTTCTAAGGAGATGGATTTGCGGAATTTGAGATATTGGCATTTCTGGACGTTTTGAGGGGCTTTGAATCAGGAAAAAATGTAATTGAAGAAATGTCTGTGCATGTCATCGACTTTTTCTTTGACACTTTAAATGGTGAAACATTACTATACTATTTAATCCATAATCGTTACCTTGACTGATTTCTGAAGCACTGATTCAGCAGTTCTCAGTTTTTTTTTCTAACAACACTACCTATTACCAAAATCCACATCAGATGTAATACATTCATTGGTTGCAATTTTTAATTGAAACATTATGTCTTTCTGTTATCTATTAATTAATATTTGGCGTAGGTACTTCACCGCCTTCAACCTCTTCATCGCTTCAGCTCCACTGCTAAGGGCCACGCCAGGAGTATTGTGACGCCGCCTTCACGGAAGAATAAGAGCGCTTCATTGTATGAAAGCATCTGAGATAGGACATTTTCCAGTCCATTTTGCCATACAATCATAGATACTTCAGGGAACCCACCCTTTAATAACGAAGCATGTTGCAGATGTACGTAAGCAGCGATAGCTCTGATAGTAGCAGTGATATAGTGGATAATGTAAGCATAAGTACCAATAGCGAGGAAGAAAGTGTGGATTGTGTGGACCTGTATTATACTTTCTTTTGGAAAAAGTCCTTGCAAAAGAATGCAGATTTATCGAATTTCAGACTAAGGGATGAAGGCATTGAATATTTCTCTACTTTTCTTTTAAACTCTTCTATTACGTGTTTGAAGCTCGATTCTAATTGTATTACAGATAGAAGTGTAATGCATTTAGCTGAATCTTTGAAACATTCCCCAGTCAAAAATCTTTCCCTCATGAAAAATCGGATCACTGAGGAAGGTGCCAGATATCTGTCCGAAGCATTGACACGTACACATATCAATAAAATTGATTTAAGTAGTAATCCATTGGGCGATAGAGGCGTTCAACACATAGCTAATTGTTTGCAGGGCACTTCCATCACTTACCTGTCTATTCGGGATAATTATGTAACGGATGAAGGCCTTATAGCCTTATCTGAATGTCTGCCATACTCTCAGGTTACTAACCTGGATCTTTGTAATAATGCCATAGCCTTTGATGGTGCCAAACATTTAGCACAAGCCTTAAGACATACCCAAATTACACACCTGTTACTTGCTAGAAACAATTTAAAAAACAGAGGCGTACAATTTTTAGCAGAGGGTTTAAAACACTCGCGAGTTACGAATTTAAATCTCACTAATAATAACATTACTGGTAAAGGCGTCGAGCATCTCACACAAATATTAATTGATAATCCTAATGTATTGCTTGATTTTAACAGAAATTATATCCGTGCCCTTGAAATTAAACCATTTAATGACCAGTTGAAGCACAGCAAGGGGGGATTTAATGTCACCTTTGAGGTTTTCTTTGGAACCACTTACATTTCCCACCAAGTCCGTAAAAATCATAACGCTATTTGTATTTATGGAAGCAGTGACATAGGTACCAATGCTGCTGCTTATATAAACCAAACCTTCAAAGATACTGACATATCTGAACTAATTCTAAAGAATGAAATGTGGAATGATGCTGGCGCTCAAAGTTTAGCACAGGCTTTCAAGAATATTGTGATTCAGCTTGTCACAGTGTCTCGTGATCAAATCGATTGTACTGAATATTTAATTCGAGCATTCAAAGAAAGCAAGATTTTTGTGATGAATATTGATTCAATGACAATAGGAGATATCGGTGTGGAGAATTTAGCCAGTTTCATAAAAGAGGTTACAGTGATTGAACTGAGACTTGGAGAGAATTATATAGGCAACGATGGAATAAAATATTTAGCGCCAGCTTTAAAACATAGCTCAATTATTAACCTTCAGATTCCTATGAACATAATAGACTCCGTGGGAGTACAATGTTTAGCTGAAGTCTTGAAAGATACCCAGATAACCACTTTAAACTTGAGCTTAAATCGTATTGGGCCTAGTGGTGCTAAAGCATTGGCAGAAGGTTTGAAGCATAGTCAAGTAACCAGCATCAACCTTCAAGGAAATCAAATTGGATATAGAGGGTATCTATATCTGAAAGATGCAATTGATAACACCAATATTAGTTGGTATAACTTGTGTGGTAATAATATAGAAGAAGGTTTAATTAAGTATCGAAACACAGTGCTGCCGATAGCTATGAAGGTGTCGAGAAGACACCATATGACTAAGGCGCGGGAGGTATGCTTGACTTTTCAGAAATTCACATCTCTAAGTTTTTTCAGTCGTCAAATTGAATTCGTTATTCCTCATGGAAAGCTCTCTGGCTTAACTCGATATATTTGGATAATGACAAATTTTAAGATTAATCCACATCAGGTAGTACATGTCATTCAAGAGATGTGTATCAACGAAAACCTCTTCAATTTCGGCGTTATGGAAAAGATTTATCAGTTTATAGCATGTGTACAACACAATTTTAACACATTTTTCAACAACCAATTTCTTGCTTTATACGAGCAACTTGGCGATTACTATTATATTACTTTTACACGTTGCTGTGAACATATTGGGCTGCATGATGTTGTTAAGAATTTATTGCTGCACCGAATGTTGTTCTATGTTGATGATAATCACGAAATACTGCATCCGTATATTTATGTATTGCTAAACAAATACGGTTTAATTTTATATAATGAACAGCTTGAACCTAACAAAAAAGCGTTAATAATAGATTATTATCAGAAACATTTGGAAGTTGGCGGCGCGCAAGAACTCATCGATTTTTTGAAATCTTCATAATTTGATTGTAATTCAATTTAAAGATGGTTAGTCTAATTTGATATCTTAGGGTAGGGGACGCATACTGTAGTAATATACAGACGGATTCAGTGCGTATTTGTCCACAGCTGAAATTTGGCTGTCTGGGTTGTTGCACTGACTAATTCTCTAGTAAGTAGTAACTGAAGCTTTGATTTTTATTGTAGTACTCTTGTAAGGCTGAGTTTTTGTATATCAACATTAAATGTATTACTCACAAGTTGTTTTTATTTCGTTTTAAATGATTTGTGAAATTTTCAAGCACCAACAACTTCGAGTTTAATTTTGTATTCATCTGTATACCAAGCAGTAAAATAAGTGGAATCTCTAAGGGCGAAAGGAGAATGAATGCATGTTGCATGTTTGACGTTGAAACCATATGAGCCTACTCTTTTATCACTCTGTGGTTTATATGAATGGCACTTTTATTTATCATTTGGTATCCCTTATGGATTTAGATTTGCGGTCTAATTTTTAAAAATAAGCTCTTATTGGAACTCACATGATGTGCTTCAAGGAATATTTTTCAGGTAATTATCTGCCAAGAAAAGGATGGTCTTTTATGGTTTCAACATACAGATGGACTTTCATCTCTTCTTTAGGTAGCATTTGTCGCTGACTCTTTTTTGCCAACAGTTGAAAATCAGTTGGAAAGTTCGTAGGTTTTATTACAATGTCGACCGTTCAGTGTACCGTTAGTCTGGCAATGATATACCTATGGGTAAATCGTAGAATGGTTAGTAGTATTATATACAAACTATGTATTTTGGGCAAACTACTGAAGTTTGTTAGCATTGCCTTAGTTCATTTATAAATAATCAATGTTTGGCCTACGTGCAACTTTTTACATTCAGAAATTAGTGACACAATTTTTTAGAATTGTTTAATACATTAGTTTATTATTAGTGTATATAGATATATATATTAAACATTAATCTAACTTAGGAACTTTAAAGGGTACGACCGTGCTTGTTGACTGTGGTTCGGAGTCCACGTTAAATCGTAGATTGCGTCTAATTAGCCCTGGCAGTAAAAACAAAGACGTTAAAACTTCTTTAACTTTTTTTGTATAGGTTATATATTCAAAGGTTTAGTGAATAAATGTCATTATCCCTATTAGGTGGCCCTTTCTAGCTCTTTGGTACAATGAATTGTGCTACTTTAAATATTTAGTGACTTTAGGCTTACCTGGTTTTGTTATCAATACTATTTCCCTACGTGTTCGCAATGAGGGTAGAAAAGAAAGTGGTTCCGATACATACCATAAAAGCAATATGATCATAAAAAATACATTTTATTGAACACAGTGGGAGTTAAAATACAAAACTGTATATATATGCATATTTCCTCAATAAACTCTCTTCTCAACCATAAAATATTTGTCAAAAACGTAACAATTAGGCTCTATACAAAAAGCAGACACGTGTCGCTTGTACGTATATATAATATATATTATTTATTATCTAGAGGTAATACTGTCTGAGAGGAGGATACGAGCGACCTTCATCACTCTTGGAATGATCAGCAGGCGCAGTTCTGGTTGGGGGGAGCGTTCAGGTCCGGGTCGTTGGGGTCCCTCGGCCTCCCCCTTCTGCCAGGCAGCATCGCCCTGTCAACGGCTGTCTCCATACGCACCATCACCTTGTCGAGGAGAGTCTCGATCGCCCTGTCGACGTTCTGACCAGTCGCTGCGCTCGTCTCGAGGTACGGAAGACTGTGGAATTAAGGAAATCTGAAGCATGGTCAATCAAAATTTGGAATGATATTCTGGGGAAATTCTAGTCAGATAAATCAACAGTCGCATCGGCATACACATATACCGTACTAATGGTGATGACGATAACAAAATTACCACAACAAAGCAGCGTTACAGAATGAACTAGACAAAATTGTTAGATATGTGTCGCGACAGAAAACTTTCTGTCTTTGTGATGATGCGTTGTACAAAAGGTGGACGTACGCGAAACCTTACGAAACGAATATATGTATAGAGTAACCATAATACGTTCCAGTTATCAATAGTTTAATTACTATAGACTACCTACCTAAATAATTATACAATTGGTTATTTTCAGATACATGGCGACTGGAAATTCATATAAGACCATAGCATTGACTAACCCAACTGTTGCCCGATGCGTCAAAAGTGTGTGCGAAGCGTTCTGGATACGATTACAACATTAACTTATGGCAGATCCTACTGCAGCAGATTTAAAGGATACAGCTCCTGAATTTAAAAAAGACTGAATTTTGATCACCGCATAGGCGTCATCAACGTAAGCATGTGACGATAGAAGCTTCTTCAAAGTCAGGAAACTCATTTTTTAACTACAAAAAGATTATCTATTGTACTTATGAGCCTGGTAGATGCCAATTATAATAAATTTCTCGCAGTAGATAAAGGGGCGAAAGGCCGGTTTAATCACGGTGGAAATCAGGGAGAAACTTACCACCAGATGAACCGTCGTATGAAGGAGGTAGAGCAATGCCTTTTGTAGCTGTAGGTGATGAGGCGATTCCCTTAATGAGACCATATCCGAAAAAACAAGTATCAGGCAATCTTAGGCATGAATATTTCAATTTCCATTTATATCGTGCCCGTTGGATTGTGAAAAATGCTTTTGAAGTTTTGGCTGCAAGGTGGAGAGTATATCGAAGTCCATTAGAAATCACAGTTGAAGTAGATCTTGTTAAAGTTACTTGCGTTTTACACAATTACCTGAATGAAAATTTACCAAAAATAATGGTAATACAAAGGACTCCGGGCATAGCCAATTACGAAACGTCCAAAACAATGTTTTGTTAGGAGATCCAGTCAAGAAGCCTTCGAAATAAGAAATGCTTTTATTGAATATTTTAATTCACCTCAGGGTTGCACACCGTGGAAGCATCAGATATAGTTGTAATGTAACGTATAAAAATACGAATAATAAAGGCACCTTACCTGTCAAAAAACCACATTCTTTGGTAATGTCTTCCCATATTTTTGTTTTCAAATGAGTATCGCTATATTCATAATTTAATGCTTGCTGACAACCTAACGATTCCTGTATACTACTCTGTATCCTTTCCTATATTTTATGTATAGCTGCATAATATTTAAACCTTGAATTAGTTGGTAATCTCACGAAATTTCTACTTATTTATGAAACGACTTAATGTTTAGTGGAAAAATGCCCTATCGATTACTAATATGACCGAGTAAATTAGATTGATACATAAAAATAACCATTGTTTGAGGATTCAAGACCTTTGTAATTTTTCTTCCGATTTACCCTATAGTGACGACCTCTGGCGTTCGTCCTGTAAATGAGTCACTAAACTTCATTTGGTGGTCTCGAACTTTTGAGAACTTTCGGTGTCGAAAATTATAAGAGAGAGCGGCGAACAACGTGGAATCATTGTTAGTAAACAACAATCTACAGAATAAAAAGAATACGGCGCCAAAATATAGACAATAGAAATTAGTGTATAAATAAATTAGGTGGAAGTTAAGTGTATAAATAAATGAAGTAAAGGTTTAGTGTAGTCCATAGTTTTAGATCACTCATGCCGAACGGTACAGCAATTTCATGTCGAATAAAAAATTTAAATGGCGCGAATGTTCCATTAGTTATTAGGTGAATATTGTTATTGCATATCTTACCCATGTTTTTCAGCCAGCTCCCTAGCACGCCACTCAGTTATCACTCTTTTATCGTCTAGATCTGCCTTATTTCCACACAGCACTATGTCGGGGGTCTCGCAATAAGCATGAATCTGCTCAAAAATATGGATCATTAAAACAAAATTTCATCCTATATCGCAAAAAAGTAGGAAAGGCGATTCAGAAAATTTTATTAGAGACACACAAATGAAACCTTTTAAATAAGAAAACATGAAAAAATTATTTTAGAGGAATGAACTTTTCCCCGTCCTTTTTAAATTTAAATTTCTGGAACGTTTCTTCTCAGACACTTCAGTGAATATTTTTACGATTCTGAAATTATTCTCTAACATTTTTTTACAAAGTCCAAACGAAATATTTCTGAAACATTTTCCTACTTAATTTGCTACGTGGGGCTATGAACGAAATAAAATAGAAGCTAAAGCAAATTTTGACTATTCTAACGGCTATCACGTTGGCTAATTGTTCATGTTTCATAGCAGGACGATACAACACTAACAGTTTATTTCTAGTACATGCTTGATGTAATATTTATTTGCCTATGCGTTTAAAAACTGCACACATATTATACAGAATAATGTAAAAAGCACTGAAATTATATTACGGCGAAGGTTTAGAACTTGAAACGTTACACAAGGAAACGGTGTAAACCAACCTTTCTTATTACCAACCTCTCATTTCAAAATAGTGCGTGCAGATTTATATCTATGCGGCGGAATATATAAAATTCGCGAAAAACAAAGAAAAACTCCTCCATACCCTTAGCTGCTCAATCCAATTGCGGATCTCTATGAACGACTGCTCGTTCGTCAAATCAAACAAAAGCAAAAATCCCATGGCGTCTCTATAGAATGCGGTCGTTAAGCTTCGAAATCTAAATCGTGGTATAAAAATATTTAAGATCGCAGCGGAAGAAATGGTATTCCACGTGATATACTCACCTCTCCTGTCCCGCGGTGTCCCACAGTTGAAGGTGGACCCTCAGGCTGCGTCCTTTCAGTTGATAAATCTGAAAGATCGAAACTTTCCCTTGATACTGATATGTATTTTGACAGCTGTTGGGTTAAGCAATTATAACTTATGATTTCAGACTACCAGACCTTCTATAACAAGCCATTCCAAAAGTTATAAATATTAGTCATTTAGACAATTTAGTTGTAATTTTCCATACTCAGTCCACCAGATTCTACAGTGACAGGTGTAAAATGATTTTGATGAGACAATTGACATCCAAATTCCACAATTAGAATCTTCCAAGAAACCTAGATAGCTTCAATCTTCTGCAATTGACAAACAGTTTCTATAATTACAATCCGTCAATGATCCAGATGATTTCGATTAAAATTGTTAAACGAGCAACCATTTTCTACAAACTAGTCCAAACATTAGAAATATTATCTAGTTTCAAATTTACACAGTAAACTTCTTATTCTTTGAGTGCCATATCAGCTATCTGACTCCTCATCGACCATTTATCTTGCCTTCCTTTTTATTCCCTATTTTTTAATTTTTTTCCCTTTTAATTCCCTATATTCGTCAATTAGGTTCTGCAATTAGAAACATCCCCTCAATCAAGATAGTTTTGATTTCCATTGATAACTAGATTCCACTCGTATATTCTCTTAGATATTCTAGATCGTTTTTATCAGCGGTTCTCAATTCGCTGGTCAGTAACATAGGTAGCAACCTAATTTATTAGAACTATTTAACGAACAATTATATTTAAGTCACTTCTACCTCTCTAGATGGTTTTAAATGGATGTTTGACCTTCTAATTCTTTAATTAGAATTTTCTACGCAATCCAGATGGCTTTAAGGGCAAATCAACTGGAAGAACAATTAGAGTCTTCCAGAAAGACAGTTTTAATTTTCTTTAAAACGTGATTTAATAGACAATGAAGAAAATGCCGTTTTCTTTTTTGTTGAAAGGGTTTATTTTGTACTTTCATGATTTATCGGTGTATTTTCGTCTCCTTTATTAAAATTAAATTTATCTGTTTCAGTAAAAGAGAAGAAAAATTCAAAAAATCATGAAACTACATGATTCACTAGAAGATCTTCCAGATAATCTAAATAATTTTGTTAGATGAAAGTGTTCAACAGAAACCACCCAGATTCTATAATTAAAATTTCTCAGAAAATCTAGATAGAATTAATGTAACCGCTTAATAAAAAAATCATAATTTAGTTCCTTCCAGAAATTAGAAATAATTAAGTTTTCCAGGATTTATCTTCCAGTTAATTTAGATGGGTTTGATTGGATAATTGACAACCAAATTTTTGAATTAGAATTTTCTACGTAATTCAAATGGCCTTAACTCTCGGTACATATTAGAATACTGCCATCTAGATTCTACAATTAGAGTCTTCCAACAAATCTAGATTGTTTAAATCTTATTTAATCATAAACAGAAAACAAAGATGCTATAATTAGAATGTTCATTATCATTATCTAAGAAAAGTTCTACCTACATAGTTCTGATTGGCCATTGACAACTATAAATTGTACAATTAAAACCTCTCAGACAATCTATTCGTTTTTGATTTCGGTTACTGACAGCCAGATTTTTTGATAAGTTTATTTCAGAAAATTTAAATAAGTTTGATTGAAACTGCATAAGAGTCAACCTTGTTCGAATGATTTCCAAAAATTAGAAATAACAGTCTACGATAACAACCCTTGTCCTGATTTTCTGTACAAATAGTCGATTAGATGGTTTTGTTTGCGCATTAACATACATATTCTACAAGTAGTTTTATACTACTGTATTTGACAAGGAGACTCTATAACTGGAATCATGTAGAAACTTCAGATGGTTTAGACTGACACTGTTGAACAGACCATATATTCCATTTTCTTTTAGACATTCAGAAACTTTCAGGAAATCTAGATTGAAACGGTGTCCAAAATTTAAAATTTCAATTTGAGTTCCTGAATGAAAATCAAAATTTATTCCATATTTCAAAACGCAAGAACTAAAGAATGCTTATTCATTCCTAATATGGTGTTCGTCACATTTACTTATATAATAAATAATTTGATTTAAACAGAATCACACAACAAATAACTATAATAACGCCTCAGTAGTTGTATAAATAAATTATAAAATATTTCTGTGTTCAACTGAAAACTGTGTTCAAAATTTAAAATTTCAATTAGAGTTCCTGAATGAAAATCAAAATTTATTCCATATTTTAAACGCAAGAACTAAAGAATGCTTATTCATTCCTAATATGGTGTTCGTCACATTTGCTTATATAATAAATAATTTGATTTAAACAGAATCACACAACAAATAATTATAATAACGCCTCAGTAGTTATATAAATAAATTATAAAATATTTCTGTGTTCAACTGAAAACTGTGTTCAAAATTTAAAATTTCAATTTGCGTTCCTGAATGAAATTCAAAATTTATTCCAAATTTTAAACGCAAGAACTAAAGAATGCTTATTCATTCCTAATATGGTGTTCGTCACATTTGCTTATATAATAAATTAATTTGATTTAAACAGAATCACACAACAAATAATTATAATAACGCCTCAGTAGTTATATAAATAAATTATAAAATATTTCTGTGTTCAACTGAAAACTGTGTTCAAAATTCAAAATTTCAATTAGGGTTCCTGAATGAAAATCAAAATTTATTCCATATTTTAAACGCAAGAACTAAAGAATGCTTATTCATTCCTAATATGGTGTTCGTCACATTTACTTATATAATAAATAATTTGATTTAAACAGAATCACACAACAAATAACTATAATAACGCCTCAGTAGTTGTATAAATAAATTATAAAATATTTCTGTGTTCAACTGAAAACTGTGTTCAAAATTTAAAATTTCAATTTGCGTTCCTGAATGAAATTCAAAATTTATTCCAAATTTTAAACGCAAGAACTAAAGAATGCTTATTCATTCCTAATATGGTGTTCGTCACATTTGCTTATATAATAAATAATTTGATTTAAACAGAATCACACAACAAATAACTATAATAACGCCTCAGTAGTTGTATAAATAAATTATAAAATATTTCTGTGTTCAACTGAAAACTGTGTTCAAAATTTAAAATTTCAATTAGAGTTCCTGAATGAAAATCAAAATTTATTCCATATTTTAAACGCAAGAACTAAAGAATGCTTATTCATTCCTAATATGGTGTTCGTCACATTTGCTTATATAATAAATAATTTGATTTAAACAGAATCACACAACAAATAATTATAATAACGCCTCAGTAGTTATATAAATAAATTATAAAATATTTCTGTGTTCAACTGAAAACTGTGTTCAAAATTTAAAATTTCAATTTGCGTTCCTGAATGAAATTCAAAATTTATTCCAAATTTTAAACGCAAGAACTAAAGAATGCTTATTCATTCCTAATATGGTGTTCGTCACATTTGCTTATATAATAAATTAATTTGATTTAAACAGAATCACACAACAAATAATTATAATAACGCCTCAGTAGTTATATAAATAAATTATAAAATATTTCTGTGTTCAACTGAAAACTGTGTTCAAAATTCAAAATTTCAATTAGGGTTCCTGAATGAAAATCAAAATTTATTCCATATTTTAAACGCAAGAACTAAAGAATGCTTATTCATTCCTAATATGGTGTTCGTCACATTTACTTATATAATAAATAATTTGATTTAAACAGAATCACACAACAAATAACTATAATAACGCCTCAGTAGTTGTATAAATAAATTATAAAATATTTCTGTGTTCAACTGAAAACTGTGTTCAAAATTTAAAATTTCAATTTGAGTTCCTGAATGAAAATCAAAATTTATTCCATATTTTAAACGCAAGAACTAAAGAATGCTTATTCATTCCTAATATGGTGTTCGTCACATTTGCTTACATAATAAATTAATTTCATTTAAACAGAATCACACAACAAATAACTATGATAACGCCTCAGTAGTTATATAAATAAATTATAATATATTTCTGTGTTCAACTGAAAACTGTGTTCAAAATTTAAAATTTCAATTTGCGTTCCTGAATGAAATTCAAAATTTATTCCAAATTTTAAACGCAAGAACTAAAGAATGCTTATTCATTCCTAATATGGTGTTCGTCACATTTGCTTATATAATAAATAATTTGATTTAAACAGAATCACACAACAAATAACTATAATAACGCCTCAGTAGTTGTATAAATAAATTATAAAATATTTCTGTGTTCAACTGAAAACTGTGTTCAAAATTTAAAATTTCAATTAGAGTTCCTGAATGAAATTCAAAATTTATTCCAAATTTTAAACGCAAGAACTAAAGAATGCTTATTCATTCCTAATATGGTGTTCGTCACATTTGCTTACATAATAAATTAATTTCATTTAAACAGAATCACACAACAAATAACTATAATAACGCCTCAGTGTTTGTATAAATAAATAATAAAATATTTCTGTGTTCAACTGAAAACTGTGTTCAAAATTTAAAATTTCAATTAGAGTTCCTGAATGAAAATCAAAATTTATTCCATATTTTAAACGCTAGAACTAAAGAATGCTTATTCATTCCTAATATGGTGTTCGTCACATTTGCTTACATAAGAAATTAATTTGATTTAAACAGAATCACACAACAAATAACTATAATAACGCCTCAGTAGTTGTATAAATAAATTATAAAATATTTCTGTGTTCAACTGAAAACTGTGTTCAAAATTTAAAATTTCAATTAGAGTTCCTGAATGAAAATCAAAATTTATTCCATATTTTAAACGCAAGAACTAAAGAATGCTTATTCATTCCTAATATGGTGTTCGTCACATTTACTTATATAATAAATAATTTGATTTAAACAGAATCACACAACAAATAACTATAATAACGCCTCAGTAGTTGTATAAATAAATTATAAAATATTTCTGTGTTCAACTGAAAACTGTGTTCAAAATTTAAAATTTCAATTTGAGTTCCTGAATGAAAATCAAAATTTATTCCATATTTTAAACGCAAGAACTAAAGAATGCTTATTCATTCCTAATATGGTGTTCGTCACATTTGCTTACATAATAAATTAATTTCATTTAAACAGAATCACACAACAAATAACTATGATAACGCCTCAGTAGTTATATAAATAAATTATAATATATTTCTGTGTTCAACTGAAAACTGTGTTCAAAATTTAAAATTTCACGTAGAGTTCCTGAATGAAAATCAAAATTTATTCCATATTTTAAACGCTAGAACTAAAGAATGCTTATTCATTCCTAATATGGTGTTCGTCACATTTGCTTACATAAGAAATTAATTTGATTTAAACAGAATCACACAACAAATAACTATAACACCTTAGTAGTTATATAAATAAATTATAAAATATTTGTTTTGTAACATACATTGGTAATCTACGATATTCATTCAAATTAAAAAGAAAAGGCACTCTTGAAATTAATGTGGGTTGATAGTAGGAATTACCTACATGCAGTTAAGCTTTATACTTTAAAATTTCAACAAACGAAACAAAATTTGGGAAATTTAAGAATCATGAAATTAAACTGTTTCTCTTTTCTTCGGAGTTAAAACCATGTTATTTAATTTTTTTCAAAGAAATTTTAATTTTTTACAGACAATCTACTCACCATTCTCTTCTCTCTGAAGTCAATGCCTACGGTGGAAATAAATCTGGAATTAAACAACCCGTCGGTGTATTGATACAAGAAGCTCGTCTTTCCAACGCCAGAATCTCCAAGGGCGAGGAACTTGATAAGGTAGTCGTACTCCATGTGGCAATAATGTACCCTTCCTTTGTAAAATGGAAACCGATTTCAAACGCGATAGGCACTCGACGTGTAATACTTATCACCCGACTGTAATGATAACAGTTACAATAATTTTTCTATCTCACAACCTTCTTTTTATTATCAGCGGAACTAACAATTGCGGAAACGGAAAGACTGGTTTAAAAATATTGTGGAGGTGTGTAATCGCACTTATTGGATGTTCGCCTTTTGTTAACCACCTGTCAGATTTTCTATAACCTTAACAAACTGTTGCCCGTCACTCTCTTCCACTTTTGTTTTGGCGTGAATATGCGTTAAGTGGAAAATCAATAAGCACTCGTGTGTAGGGGGACGGCTCAATTTACTTCAGGCAACGCAGGCAACTTTATGGTAAGAAGGTATCGGGTCGAGACGCGGCGCCATTACGGAATCCACAATTTAATTTTATACGAACTAATCGATGTCATAAGTATGTCTTCCGACTCTCTGGCAATTTTCCAAATCCGTGTCTCAACAAATTATCGAGCAAACTTTCAAGAAATAAATTGCAGAAGAGAATGGGGTGAGGTTTCAGTGAGTTCTTCGAATATTTCATTTCTTTCTTGTTCTAAAACTATAGAGCTACGAAATAAAGTTTGAAGTAATCACATATGATGTATACGTAAGGTAATTTAAGTTAGCTTTGTCAACATATCTTAATATCTCTTCAGCACATCATGACAGCAACCAAATAATATTACTTGTTAAATGGAAACTTATCTCCGATATGTTTTGAGAAAATATACTGATAAATAAATTTTGCAAATAATCATCCATTGTTTGCAAAATTTTGAGTCTGAATGGACAAGAGGGAATATGCCATGGGTCTTCGATGAAATCTTTGAACCGAATGGGACAAACTGTGGATATAAATTGCATCAACCGTGAACGAAAATTGAATCAGCTGACTTAGTTCTATTACGGATATGAATTGGATGTTATATGCAGTAATTAGGTAGTTGATGTAATGTGAACCAGCGTGGCAATAGCCCTGAGTCGATTCATCATATATGGTTACCATGGTGTCGCTCCTATTTTGGCCTCAGTCATTACACATTTACAAACGAGATAGTATCTTAAGTAATACTTTCGATTGGTCTTTATTGGGAAATTTTACCAGATTAATTGTAGTAACTGTAGGTGTACAACCTCAATAGTTTCATTACCAAAGCATAAATGAAAAGGTATGTACCTTTAGATAAAGTAAATTTATTTCCATTTTATGATGTCATTTATTCAAACCAAGCAATCCCTAAAGAGGTCCACGCAGGAACCGGTACTTGAGACTTGTGACTTACTTATTGAAATACCAAAAGTTTTTAGATAAAATCATCAAAATTTTCTTATTATAAAAGGAATGGAGTCCTGAAATCTCCATAATCAGCTTCTTTAACTATCTCAGAACATTGATTTATTAGTAGACAATTATCCATACTAAGCAAATAAGATACTTTTGCATTCACAAAATTTAATACCAAAGTATGCAGATAATCATATATTATATATTTAATACATTAAAATGAATGCTTGTTTGCTTGTTGGTAGTTAATCCAATTGTTATGGGGCCTATTGCTAAATGTTCAGTAGTTTTCCGCACAGGCTATAAATGAGTTGTAATACTTATCCCCTTCGCCCTTAGAAATCACCCTTTGTAGTGAAAAACATGCTTTTCGAAACCTAAATAAACTTGATATTAGACGCTATGCGCACATAATAGTCTGTCATAGTACATAATCTGTCATTCCGAAGACAACCAACGGATAACAACAAAATTGCCTTAGTGAATTGCAAAATTATTGTGGGAAAACTACCGAATTTGATGTGTTGTTTGCCTATATCATCAAGTTGTTTTTTTTTGGGGCTGAATATGAAGATGCAAAGAGTAATTACTAAGCAATTAAAAAAATATTTTTTGAATCCATTTTTTTCACCATTTTTCTGTAAGTTTATGTTACTTTGTAACGAAACTACTGCCATAGTCTATACATACAAATAGTCGGCTCACTCCTTTGATCTCTATCATAAATCGTTTTATAGTCCCCGTAAAGGATCCGAAACTGCAATGTGCAGGAGTAAAGCGACTGTGAAATCGATAATTTCATTGAACCGTCTACATACGGGAGGAGAACAAATTTTTAACATATTCGAAGATTTACTCTGGTTGAAATTTTGTCGGCGCAAGATTATTTACAAACGTATAAGGTCGAAGTACAGCATAAACAATTGTAATCAGGAATTTATCAGTACTTCTTGAAGTAATTGCTGTTTGCTAATTGTTAAGGATAAGGATTGAAATCAGTTGTAGGACTTGAAAAAGTTCGCGTAGTAGGTACTAAACACCCTAAATAGTCAAAGTACTTAGAGATACGTATATTTCATTGCTAAGATAACACATAAAAGCAACCAACATATAAGTACATACATAATGACCGTATTAGGTATAAATATAATGAAGTAGAAGTTTATTGTGTATTTGCATGTACTTACTTCAGTTTTCCAGCAGTTTTTAATACATTTAATTTAGAGTTTTCCTTATTATTTTTTTGAGGTTTTATTTCTCTATTAGCAAACTTTAATGTATAGTAGATTCTTAATCTTGTGTATAGAGAAATGAAATAAATATGAGGGAAATTGGGACATGGGTGTGAAAATTTAACATTTTTAAATAGATTTAGCAATGCCATCCCTACGCCCTCATGTATACAGAGGTCGTTGAATTTGGATGTAAAAATTTCTTCTAATGCTACTAAATAATTAATAAAATCAATTGGAGGGACGTTTAAACCTCCAAATATCCCACCATGAGTGCCTTTATATTTCTTTAGCTCTCAAAATTTGGTATTTCTATCGGATTTTTTATTGTTGCTGTAATTGACACAAATGTCACATGAGTGTATTAAAATACACTTACGTAAAAAGTATCCAGCGACATATACAAGTGCCTTACAAACCTTCTACAGTTTGTAAATTTCGATAGTCTGAAGTTTCAATGGCTAAATGTGATTTTTGGTTTTTCGATGACGATTTGTTATGCTGCAAAAAAGCTACTTTTTTTCAATAAATTTGGCGTTAGTCGTTGACGGTGCGCTTGTCGCACCGTGTACGACCTTAGGCGAAGACACCCTGTACAAAATGACTAACAAGCTTCTCTTGCTCAGCTAGTAATCCGTCCTGGTGAGGGGGTTGAGATGACAAGAGGGGATGGTTTTCGGCAATTCGGAGAGTGACTACATTTATAATAACTGTATACACTATGCTACTGCATTTTAAACTTATTAAAAAATCATTTAGATTATTTCATTACGAATCTTTTCATTCCTATACACTTTCCGTCTTTAAAAATGAATTTTTAAAAAGTTATGAGCAGAAGAAAAGCAAATAACGGGTTTTCCCCCAATTTTTCACAATTTGATTTTTCATTTGTTTAGCACAACTTTTTAAAGTTACCCATATCGAAATTCTTATTTCTGACAACATTTCGGAGACATTCGAACAAAAAATAGCGAGACTATATTTTACCACCAACTCAATGCCTTCTTTGACAGATTCTGACTGGGCTAATAGTCATTATATACCACATATTATCGATGTAAAGCTAGAATTTAGCGGTAATATGTGGTCGACATTGTCGACAACGCTGCCGCATACCTCTTGTGTCCATTTGAATCTAATCGAGGTCTTAAATGTTCAGCGGCGACGTACTATTACCCAAATCGAGACCGACCTAATGATCCAATAATCATAATGACTTGTATATAAAATTAATAAGAGAGAGGAAAGGGGAAGACCAGGCCGCCGTCACGTGCTCGACCGTCGACCTGCGCCCCCCCGGACAGAGAGGGCGCCAGCGGCCGAGAGAGAGAGAGAGAGAGAAATGGCTGCCCGACTGCGCCCGAGGTCCCGAGCGAGAAAAACACAAAACACCGGAGCGAGAGAAACGCCATCGCATCGAGCCGGCCTATTAGTGAACTGTGATCTGCGGTGTCGTGCGAAGAGAGTGCGTGCGTGCGTGTGTGGGTTATTATTGTTTATCGTCGCACGTCCGAGCGAAAATGGATTTGTCTCTACGCGAACAAGTTATGGTGAATCAATTCGTGCTCGCCGCCGGCTGTGCACACGAACAGGCGAAGCAGATATTGCAATCGGCCCACTGGCAGTTCGAAGTAAGTACACGCTTTTCTCGTTCCATTCCCGGAAAGTGGGATGATCGTCGTGCTCTACTGTAGAAAGTACGAGAGAGGGTACGTTTGTAAACAAACATCGGCGCAAAAATCAACATGGCTGACGTATGTTATGTGCCTTGTATGTATGTAGATATGTGTATATAGTACGTGCTGTTAAATACCGCCCCCGCTCCCCTGCGGCTCGTTTATTGACTGGGTCCTCAAGGTCGGCCCGTGCGTAGCCGATAAACACGGGGAATGTTTATTTTCGTTCACTTGTTGGAATTCGGGCGTACCCTATTTTAAAATCGGCGGCGCACTTAGGTACATACTCTTCCCCTCCTACCCTCGTTTCCTGGTATAACACCTACGTTATTACTTCCAATCTGTCACTATTATAGATAAAAATACACTTCTGGTTTACGTAAGAGGACGGCGACGTCACGAGGGTTTCCTCCTGGAGTTTATTGCTACGTAACACCCATTTTGTTTTGATCGGCTCCGCTCCGAATCTTTGTTGTTGTTGTTGTTTTTCGAGGAAATCAACAACAGGCCGAGACGAAAACACTAAAACGTAACGGTACGTCGTTACAGGGTGTCCCTCTGAATTTACCGGTCGCCGATAAAAGCTTTATTGCGGCGCTTCGCCCCGGGGTTTATTTGTGTGGATGTAGTAATGATATACAGTGCGAGTCTCTAACTTGGAACAAATTCAGTAAATTTAATAAAATTAAATTAATAAAAGACAATAACAAATTGTGCTAATCTACGTATACATCAATTGGTGAAATTTATATTTACTAACAATTCTTAAATTGAATCAACAGGAGGTGGAAATCTATACCATGCCCACTAAAACCAATTCTGACCAGTGAAAAGGGAAAAATGGTTCCTGGAACAAAAATGTTGGGAATTCTAAATTGGATCTGACCAATAATCTTTGAACTTTTATCGATATGTCAAGTGTTATATTCCACTGGTCTAAATCAGCTGTCGATTTGATCCAAATGTTTATAAAACCGTTACATTTAGATTTATAATTATTTTAACACTAGCTTTGAAGAATCCTTTTACAGAATTCCAAAAGGAACGGTTGGCAAAAGAAAATATATTTGGGACAGCAAAGTAAAGAGTTATGATATTCACTGAGAAGTATTAAACTAATACTTTTCCATATCTGATAACGGCGAATCTACATCAAAATTTAATTGAGAGCTGAGAGGGTATTAAAACGCATGATAATCGATAAAATTGATTGATTTGAGTATCACAGGGATAGAAGAATTCAAATCATAAATAATTAAAATCTGCAATGGTTCTTTTTCGAGAAATTTATATACATTAATATCATTTAATCATTTGTTTTTTATGCAAGAATTTAAAATTCCGATCAAACAGAGGCAGTGGGTATCCAATTGGTTAACATAATTTTAGTAACTCATTTGATTTCATTCAACGTAATTCACTGTCATGTGTAATTTTGTTGTGACAAACTCTTTGATATTAACCACTTTAATGAAGAACTCATTGTATTAAATTGCTATTTATATATTAGAATATGTATTATTATACATATATGATGTATTAAAATATTTTTAGCCAAATACACACCACTTATTATTTAAATTGGTGAGTTGTACGTAAATGTAACTGTTCTAAATACTAGTAATAATTTTGCAAACAATAAGGCAATAAGGTGATTTTCACTAAACAACTACGTATTTGGTTATTTATACTTTATTTATTTATTCAGTGATTTGTGGTTTTTACATAAACATTGTTTTAAGGGCGAAAACGCAATCCACTTCTAGTCTTTAAACTTTGAGCTGTAAGAATTTAGAATCCTACAATAATGGGTTGGGACAATGCGGAAGCTAATTTTAATATGTTTGTGGGACAAATGATTCTTTTTTGTATTAAATAGATGGAAATATTTAACCATAGTCACCCTACTTATTAAAGTCGGTTACTTGAAAGTAAGTAGAACTATTCTAAACAGTAATAATAAGTTTTGTAAACAGTGGCAGTATGGTTATTGTCACTAGGTATTTACTTGCATGTCTGGATAAAAAAGAAATCTTCTCTATGGAAAATGCGAATGGTACATTTTCATGCTACATAGCACAATAATTCAGTAAACGTAATTACTAACAATAATATGAAGCAACATTTAAAATTTAATTAACCAACCTTATAAGCTCCGTGAGGTCTATTAAGACCAATCATCCACTTCATAAGTCAGCACTCATAGGCTCATATTTTATTGCTAACTTACTATGTAAACCATGATTTTATTGCTCCACCACTTAGCGAGAAGGAGATAATCTGACTTAAGACTTAAGCCACATCATACACACGCGCATCTCTGGAACAGCTGGAATATATACATGTACCGAGCGGCATATTTTATTCCTGATTTATTACTGACGGTACGGACTAGTAGCGGATTCCCTAAACCAACTCTTATCACAGTACTTATTCTCCGAAAAAAAAATGTTTTCCCTTAAATACAACCTGGGCTATTTGATGCTCTGTAATTGCTCCGCTTTTAAGCAAAGTACGATGTTATTGCTTCACCCCTCAGCGGCAAAAAGGGGATAATCTGGGGGGATAAAAAGGGGAATATGAAGAGAACAGTAACTAAGAGTCTTTGAACTGAGATGCTAGTGAAAAGTAGTTCCAACGGAAAGTCTGATAGGCTGAGAGTTGAGTACATTTATGTATATGAGTACCTAATGGTTGAATTTGATGGAATGAAAGTGATGATGAAAGTTATAACCAGCAAGAATGTATGAAGTTCCTACTGAAGTCCTGAGGGAATGAAATGAGATTTTCAACGGTTAAAATTTCATAATAGATTCAATTGTTAAACTGCTATCAGTAGTTAAAATCTAACAGTTTTGTCTAAATTATAAGGAAATTATGGTATTCACAATTGCCATATGGTAACTGTACTTTTTTAGGTCAATTGATTAGATATTTAACACATTTACCATGTGGTTCAGAGGTGGTCTAGACTGAACGCTAGTAATTGCGAATTCTCTTGATGTCTTATGTATTTACAAAATGTTTGTATAAGTACTAAAAATGTTTATTTTGCAGACAGCCCTCAGTATATTTTTCCAAGATGCTGCCTTACCTTCATGTCCTTCGGGCACCTCACATTTCGGCCAGGTTTGTATTTTTTATTATAAATCATTACTAAATAATTTTAAACTATTAAATTTTGTTGTATCATTATAATACTTTGCGATTTCTTTATTGTTTCAACTGCGTTTCCTTCAATGACATTCATAAAACGAGTTTAGACTTCCAGGAATTTTATTATTATATTTATTTTTCTTGATAATAAAATGAGCTTTGTTATAAACAAACAAACAGTTCAATAATAAAATACTTGTAGAGTGAATAAACCTTAATGCAAACTTGATGACTCACCATGCTGTTCATTGGAAAATACTGTAGATGCATTACAATAATATTGATTGCCTAAACGAGCAAGTCACATCCTTATTTAGTGAATTATAATGTGGCGAGTCACGAAATCACCTTTGAAAGAATGTAACGAGCTTGGATTCGGATTTGAAAGCGACAGGAGCTAATGTAGTTTTTGAGATACTCTGTTAAATAATTCGTCTCAAGTATTAGAGGGTTCATCACCTGATTCATTTTGCGGCGCTTTTAGAGGTTTAGGGTTTAGGTTCGTTGTCGTATCGACTAAACTAGCTTAAGTAATAAGCTCAAATGCACTTTGGTATGATTTTGATATTGTTTTTTATTTTCTTTAAGCTTCACAGATTCATGGCCTATTCCTATTTTCAGGTCAAAATTAGATTGAAATCAGAGGAAATTCAAAATTCTACTACTATACTAATGTAGAATGATTCTTTATACCTCTTCATTGAATCGATGAATCGTTTTGAACGATAATACTTAACCAAGAGGCCCACATGGGTCGAACTCCATTGCAATGGAACTTTTTTAACAAGTTATTGGCTTTCATTACCATTTAGGATGTAATTTGAATTATGATTTATGTAAATTGTATTATTAACTTGTGTAAGTGAAGTAAGAAAGTAAGATAAAGTAAGGTAACTTTACATAGCAATTTTAAGACTTTAAAAAGCCATATTCCATAATTTTGACGTTCAAGGCAACCTGAATAAATTGTTAATAAACAAGTTCTTAGAGAATTTTAGGTGGTATCACAAACCTCAGAACGTCTGTTTTAACAGTTTCCCACTTCGGTTGGTGTAGTTAGGCCATAAAACCAATTTTCACCAAGCAAGAAGAAAATTAGGAGATTCCAAATTTTTATTGAGCCTCCAACATCTGTAGATACTCCTTGGCAATTTCCAGAATCTGAGTTACAGTAACTTTGTGAACTTTAAAATCTTCAGCACAGCCTAATATATTTCAGAAAAACCAACACAATGTTAGAAGGCATTATGGTATTTGTTTTAAACTTTATACGGCAGTTCAAAGACTAAAAGTCATTTAAACCAGAGGGTTTGAAAGTCAGATGATCTTCAATTCCTCGTTTACCTAAAAGATTTCATGATAGCCTTAAAATTAGAAAAATTTTAAACAGTCAAGACTTGTTAAATAATTTCTAATTTACAGTTAAAAAGTCTTTCATTTCGTTTGATACCTTTGGATGAAACCCATTTTTAGCAATCAGGAAGAAAGTTGCAGTATCTTCAATTTCCAGCACATCTTCAAAATTTATAAACAGCCTATGGTCATTTTTACTGTCTGAGATAATTTCAACGAAACTTTCTATATAAGCGTGCTGTAAAGGATAATACAGAGTCTATTCTTTAAAGACTACGAACAGCTTTCAACTCTGGTACAATTTCCTGTGGCTTCATCGGTGGCAGTTGCTTCTAGTATTTACTAACCTCTGACATTACAAAGAAACTTAAAAAAAATAGTTACTGTTGTTTACCTAACTGTGAAACTGTTATATAGTTTTTATTGTTAGTAATTTACAATAATTTCATATCACCATTTTTCCACCACTCTCTGAGGGACTGCAATATTTATATTAAGATTGCTGCTTTTGCAATGCTGAGTTGGGAAGTTTCCGCATGTTTTTGTATTCTGTTTGTTGGATGATTCTTGTCTTAGCTAGTACCATATCTATAAAGCTTATTATGTAGAATTTCATAATTGACAGTGTAAAACGCCAGGTCCAGAAATGGAGCAATTACAGATCGTGTTCTGTCTAGCTTTTGGTAGAAATAGTCAATGTTGATAACCAAAGTTTATGGTATATTTTTGTAAATTATAGGGGACCTAAAAAATAATTATTTGAATTCTATTTATAACTATTCTGATAAAATTTGCAGCTCAGGTGCTGTCAACAAAATAGCCTAAGGTCACTTAAATTTGTCAATAGAACTTTAAAAGCGCTGTTCCAAACGTCGCTTCTGGTATTAGTATTCTGTAGTTTCGGGTAACACCCCTATTTCTCTGCCGCCGGCCTTATATATGTAGCGTTCTATTCGGAACGTTCTTCGACTAGATTTCTCTGTTTCGTATGACGGTGCGAGATGGATTTCATTTACGTGCCAAAAGGTCGTGCGAGCGATAACTTCGTCACAGGATTATAGATCGACGCCGAAGGGCAAATTTTATCCTGTTGGCTATTAAGGGGGGGCTAATCTGTAAAAATAAGAAGTAGATAACATTGCAAGAAATTATTTCTATCGCTGTTTACCTAACATCGAATGTTATAGAATAAACAGAAGGTATTTTGTAGGTGATGACGCCGTGTAACACGCCAGCGACGCCTCCCAACTTCCCCGACACGCTGTTCAACTTCTCGAAGATGTCGACGAGCAACGGCAACAGCCCTTCCGTGAACACGGGCGGGAACCCCCCACAGGCGCGGCGCTCTCCCCAGCCGATGTCGCAACAACGATAAGTGTGATACGAAAGATGTAACTAGTACGCACTCTAAAATCTCAGTATGCTCAGTGTTTATGAACTCTTTTGAATGTAAATTATGAGACTAAAATATTGCTAGTGAAATTTGTTAAAAAATATATTTTTAGTTATTTTGTTGAGGTGAAACACACTGTATTTATTTATAAATGCATTGGTTGTTTTATATTAAAGTCATGTGTTTGAGATGACCAGATTAATGTGTCGTAAATGCGAGGATGGCGATGAGGAAGAAGATGGAGACGATGACATGACGACGGCAGCACAGAGGTGTCACTAAATAACAATTACTATTATTATAAATGGTGTATTGTATTGTTCTATGCCACCCATGCATGTACCTTTCAGACACCTGTTTCCCGAAATATGCTGTGTCCTGCTGACAGGGAACACTTTTTTGTTGAATATCCTATGTGGATAGATATATCAAAGATTTTATTACGTTTAGTACAAAAATTTTTAATAAATCTACTCTACTAGATCTACACTTTTATTTGCTCCACCTCAAACAAGAAATCCACTTAGCGTATCGTCAGGAAGGAACCCACTATCACAAAGAAACTAACGTAACAATAATTTAGGAGAAATAACTTTGATACTAATGAGTAAAATTGACATTGATAGGTCGAAATATTGGTTGCATTCAGAATATCGAAAAAACAACTTCTTATTACATTCACCAGCCAGGTTTTTTGTAAATTTTTAATACAATTTTATTTGTACTTGTGGATTACACCAACAATGTTGCATGTCGCGATGTGCGAGTTTTAATGATGAGGATTATTAGATTTTGTGCAATTTTATGCCTTTTTCTATATTCTGTAATGCCTAACCATCTACTCTCTACTTATAACCACAGGGTAATAATTTTAAATACTAAAGATTCAGTACTTTCTACATTTTGTGCAAATTTATTCCATTTACGTCTAAGTCTATTAACAGTACAGTAATAAACATCTTTTCTTTAGTAGTCTGTTCAACAAGTTCGCGGGGATACTTATAAGTATAGTACAGATTAATATAAGTAAGCACTCGTATTTAAATAAGTAAGAAACAGTAGTATATATAATATTTCTAGCATTGAAGCTTTTAACAAAAAAAAAAAGGTAATTTCTTATATGCGAAGATTTCATTGTGGTAATAATAACAAATAATAGTAAAAAGTTGTATGTAGGCCTAATATTGATTATTTGCAATTCAACTATGATAATGGTAACAACAAACATCAGTATTTTGCCTAAAAGAGATGGTTTATATACACTACTACTAATCATTCCACGATTTACCATAGGTAAATCATCGAGAGACTAACGCTACACTTAACAGTCGGACTTGTAATAAAACTTACTAACTTTCCAACTGATTATTTACTATTGGCAAACAAGAGTAAATGACAAATTCAACCTAGAAGAGCCCATATGTACGTTGAAACCATAGAAGACTGTCCTTCTCTTGGCAGATAATTACCTGAAAAACATTCCTCCAAGCAGATAAATGTTGACTTCCAATAAAAGCTTATTTTTATAATTACAACACAAAGTCTATCACCACCTCTAAATCCATAAAGGACACCAAATGATAAATAAAAATGCCATTCAGGTAAACCGCACAGTACTAAAAGAATAGGTTCATGTGGTTTCAACATGCATTCATTCCCCTCTCGTTCGTAAAGATTCACCTTTTTCCATTACTTTGCATACACATGAATACAAAATTGAATAAAAGTCCGTCTTGTTAGTGCTTGAAAACTTCACAGATCATTCCAAACCTAATAAAACTAACAACTTGTGAGTAATACACTTAATGTGGATTTACAAAACAGTCTTACAGAAATACTACAACAAAATTCATATGAAGTCGAGGCTTCAATCACTACTTACTAGAGAATTAGTCAGTACAACAACCCAGACAGCCAAATCTCGCAACAGATCCACAGTCATCTGTGGCCATATATGCACTGCATTCGTCTGTACATTACTACAGTGTGCGCCTCATATCGTAAGATATCAAATTAGGATAGAACTCTGTATTAACGTAATGAATGTCATTGATGGCAGACGGCTCAAGATTCAATAGTATATAGTCTGCAACATTGCCAAGATAAAATATCGTTCACATCGATGACATGAAGGAATTAATTTACCATAATTTTATTGCCGACTTCATATGGAACAGTCGAAACAAGTTCACAATCTGTAACGAATTCAGAAAATACTGCGAATCTGCCGGCACATCTGGCTGTCTGGGTATGCTTCATGAAATCAGGCACTAACCATCTTTAAATCGAATTACAATCAAATTATGAAGATTTCAAAAAATTGACGAGTTCTTGCGCGCCCCCTATCTCCAAATGATTCTGACAATAATCCATTATCAACGCTTTTTTGTTAGGTTCAAGCTGTTCATTATATAAAACTAAGCCGTATTTGTTTAGCAATAAATAAATACACGGATGCAGTATTTCGTGATTATCATCAACGTAGAACAACACTCGGTGCAGTAATAAATTCTCAACGACATCATGCAGCCCCATGTTTTCGCAACAACGTGTAAAAGTAAGATAATCGTAGTCGCCAAGTTGCTCATATAAAGCGAGAAACTGGTCGTTGAAAAATGTGTTAAAATTGTGTTGTATACTCCCTATAAACTGGCATATCTCTTCCATTATGTCGAAATTGAATCGCTGTTTATCGATACACATATTTTCTATGATATGTACCTTTAGATGAGGATTCATCTTAAAATTTCTCATTATCCAAATGTACTGAGTTAAGCCAGAGAGATTTCCATGAGGAATAACGAACTCAATTTGAGAGCTGGAGAAATTTAGAGATGTGAACTTCTCAAAAGTCAAGCACAGCTTGCGTGCGTTTTTCACATGGCCTCTTCTCGACAGCTTCACATCTATCGGCAGCCCTTCGTTTCTTTTGTTAATTAAACCTTCTTCTACATTATTACTATACAAGTTATACCAACTAATACTGGTGCTTTCAACTGCATCTGTCAGATATAGATACCCTCTATATCCAAGCTGATTTCCTCGAAGGCTGACGCTGGTTACTTGACTACGTTTGAAACCTTTTGCCAGTGCTTTAGCACCATCAGGCCCAATACAGTTAAAGCTCATGTTTAGAGTGGTTATCTGGGTATCTTTTAACACTTTAGCTAAATATTGAACTCCCACAGAGTTTATGTTGTTATTAGGAATCTGAAGGTTAATAATTGAGCTATGTTTTAAAGCTGGCGCTAAACATTTTAACCCTTTATTACCTATATGATTCTCTCCAAGTCTCAGTTCAATCACTGTAACCTCTTTTATGAAACTGGCTAAATGCTCCACACCGATATCTCCTATTGTCATTGAATCAATATTCATCACAAAAATCTTGCTTTCTTTGAATGCTCGAATTAAATATTCAGTACAATCGATTTGATCACGAGACACTGTGACAAGCTGAATCACAATATTCTTGAAAGCCTGTGCTAAACTTTGAGCGCCAGCATCATTCCACATTTCATTCTTTAGAATTAGTTCAGATATGTCAGTATCTTTGAAGGTTTGGTTTATATAAGCAGCAGCATCGGTACCTATGTCACTGCTTCCATAAATACAAATAGCGTTATGATTTTTACGGACTTGGTGGGAAATGTAAGTGGTTTCAAAGAAAACCTCAAAGGTGACATTAAATCCCCCCTTGCTGTGCTTCAACTGGTCATTAAATGGTTTAATTTCAAGGGCACGGATATAATTTCTGTTAAAATCAAGCAATATATTAGGATTATCAATTAATATTTGTGTGAGATACTTGACGCCTATACCAGTAATGTTATTACTACTGAGATTTAAATTTGTAACTCGTGAGTGTTTTAAACCCTCTGCTAAAAATTGAACACCTCTGTTTTTTAAATTGTTTCCATCAAGTAACAGATGTGTAATTTGGGTATGTCTTAAAGCTTGCGCCAAATGTTTGGCACCAGCAAAGGCTATATCATTATTACAAAGTTCCAGGTTAGTAACCTGAGAGTATGGCAGACATTCAGATAAGGCCATAAGGCCTTCATCCCCTACATAATTATTCCGAATAGACAAGTAAGTGATGGGAGTGTCCTTTAAACAATTAGCTATGTGTTTAACACCGGCATTGCCCAAGTGATTATTACTTAAATCAATTTTATTGATATGTGTACGCTTCAATGCCTCAGATAGATATCTGGCACTTTTTTCAGTAATCTGATTTGTTACGAGGGAAATACTTTTGACTGAAGAATGTACCCAAGATTCAGTTAAAGGCACTACACTTCTATCTGTAGACGTTGTAGAAGGATTACAAAGAAAAGTCGACAAATATTCAATACCTGCATCGCTTAGTCTGAAATTCGATACATCTGCGCTACTTTGCATAGTCTTTTTCAAAAACAAAGCATAAAAAAGGTCCGAAAAATTCACATTTTCTTCGTCGCTAGCGGAGCTTGTGCTTACATCATCACTGCTACTGTCAGAGCTGTCGCTGCTACTGTACATCTCCAATATGCTTTGTTATTAAAGGGTGAGTTGTCTGAAGTATTTACGATTGTGTGACAAAATGGACTGAAAAATGTCCTATCTCAGTTGCTTTCACACAATGACGTAGTCCTATTCTTCTGTGAAGGTGGCTTCACAATACTCCCAGTGTGGCCCTTAGCAGTGGAGCCGAAGCGATGAAGAGGTTGAAGGCGATGAAGCACCTATGCCAAATATTAATTAAGAGATGATAGAAAGATGTTTGGATAAAGTAGTATAATTGATACCAATGGTAAAACTATCGCTAGCAGATTTATAAACCTTAGAAAAGACGAAGTTCTAATTTGTGATTTAAATATACCTTCAAAAAATGGCGATATGTCTATCATATAAGTGCAACTTAAGCTCTTAAGTGAACTAAAATAGACATTACTCTTTTCAGTAACGTTATTCAATTACTTTTAATTATACCAACTTAAAGGTATTTCTTAATAAAAATGTATTAGACAAAGATTGTTTGTACGTAAATAGCCAAGTCAAATTGTAATAGTTGACAAATAACTGAATTGTAATAAATCACAAGAGGACGAAAACAAGTAAAAAAATATTACCCAAGGGGTACATTCACATTCTTGGAATATTTACCAAAAGTAATTTTTATATAATTTGTAATAAACAACTCAATGAAGTTTTTTCTAACTTCTGTGTGTATCTTCGGTAATTCGGCTCCTATAGGAGCTCCTCTGCAGCTATAGCTGCATTTTACTTATATAGTAATAATCGAAAGAAAATTTTATACAAATCTCATATTAGGTATATCTTTGTTGAATGAAAATTTGAGTGTGCTAACGAATTTTACAATATAGAAGCATTTAACCTCATGACCGAAAGGCAACCCCCATAGGACCTGATGACTGCAGTTATTCACTCACATCGTTTCACCTAAGCCTTAATTCAATAATGTATTATTATTGATAATTAAATATAAATAAATTAAATAATATATAATAATACATATATTCTAGCTGTATCGGCTATTTAATTAACACATAAATACATAGTTATGTATTAATATTATGCATTTTTATAATATTAATTTAATTTAGAGGTGAGAAGGTGTGTGAATAACTGTTGTAGTCAAGATCAATGTGTTTGTCTTGTAGCCATCGTCATAGCTGTAGGCTAAAGTTTCTATATTGTAAAATTTCTTAGCGCGCTTACTTTTCATCCTACAAAGTTGCACCTAATATGAAATTTGTGTAAACTTTAATAATCTTTCGATTATTATATACATATATTAAACTCAAGGTTTCAAAAGTCATTTGTACTACTTCCATACAAACAAAGCTAAGACAAACTTCTTTGTAGTGATATGACTTAGTATTTTGTCTTATGAACAGACAAAGCAGTTTAGTTTGCCATGTTGTCACTATGTGTTGTCATTTCTTCTCTTCTGGTATTATTTAAATTATTTATATAAAGCTTAAACTATATATAACTAAATTGAGAATGAAATGATGTGAAGTAACTACAGCAAAAATAAAGAATTGACGAAGAAGTCAAATTGTGGCATCAGAGTTATACCGTAACCGATGGTAAAATTGTCAGCGGCAAACATACCAACTTTTGCCATGTGACACCTGTTAGATATGCTGTTAAAAACTTTTGCTCTAGGTTATTACCAACACCTTACATTTAAAAAGTAAAGTTAGTCCTATACAACTGATCATTCCAGAACTATTCGTGGTTTCTCTAGAAATAAAGCTAAAAAAAGCTTTATCATGGTGGTAAGATCAACGAAGACTTCCATCTTCTGAATCAACAATACCAACATTCCTTTATAAAAGTATTTTTTTTGAAAAACTGATATTAATCATGAACTGAAATATTTGATGCATCTCAACAATTATAAGATAAAACAGATATGTTAGCAAATTCGCAAGTTTTACTTTGTGATTTCATTTAGACATACTCTTCAAAAATTGTACTATATCCCAAATACCTCGAGCTTAAAAGGTCGATATCATCAGCTGATTACGACTGCAGCCAAATAGTTCTCATCCCCTAATGGTTGCAGTGCGTGCCAGTCTTGGTTGCTCTATGAACAAAGCTTTGTTGATTTGCGTCTAGTTCTGCCGGGTACAAAATAATTATATTAGACTGAAACTTTGACTGTAAAATGTTACTTACCGAAAACACCAATTTAAGTACTACGTACATACTAGTGCATGCATATTTGAGATTTTGTAGAAGCTCTGTAACATGTAAAAGTTTCCTATTTCATCGACTCATTTGTATTTTGTTACTTATTCAAAAATTAAAATAGGTAGTGATAACCAAATATCGGCATTAAACAGTTATACTTAAAAACTACTTAAATAACTTCCATTTGATCTCATATAGCAAAACTGGATTTTTTATAAAGTACCAATGCTAAAAATTAGACATAATTGAAGGGTACAATGTTCATGCTGAGGAGTTACTGTTATTACCATCAGTTGCCACAAGTTGTACTTCATATTTTCATTTATCTACACTTTTCAAAACTTTGACTAGACCAAATATTGTAATTTTAAAAATTAAGGTTTATTCGTTCGATACAACTGCAGACAAGTTCTCTATTTCCAGCGAATCCAGGATGCTTCATCGTGGATGCTATAGGAATTAGGCTAAGATAAACTCATAGCAGTGAAATCAGATATGACCAAAGGTTTGACCTTTGAACCATGAAGACGCCATTGTGATTTTTCTTGTGCTCCCAACATTATTAAGGAAAGCTTCATTTAAACAAAAATTCCAAATTTGGCATTGTGTATTATAATACGCCTATATGACCTGTAGTACCTATGCATATGTACCTATAGCTATATGATCTGTAGTGCTGGCAAGGCTCAAGCACCACATGACAGTCGTTTGTGTGAAACCCGAATCAACGCAAGCGCTTGCCTACTTCCTACTTAAAAATTAACTTACTTAAATCCCCATGTGTATTCCCTGCTCGCTATGAAACTGTATGCCTCAGCAAAATGATGGAAACTTGAACGGAGTTTTGAAGTTTTTACCTTCTGGCGAAGTCGACGATTTAACGTTCTACTCAGAAGTGCCTTAGCCGTCTCGAAAACGATGTCCAATGAACGAAAGCATGGATGCCAACCATGCAAACTAGACATAGACAGCTAGACTTACGAAACTCGTACTGCTCCAATCGTAAATGCAAACGTGTCTCAGACGAACGAATCACAAGTTGTCACGGTTAAGTCAATGACAGTTGGTGACTGTCGGCAGATCATTTCCTGGCCTTGTAGTGATTTCTAATCGGGGATTCCCCTTGGTATTACCTCTCGCCCATATGCTTGCTGACAATAATGGGAATGAGAAACGACGTTGCCAGTGCTCATATAATTATCGGACTTCAACATATTTCCGATGCAGTCTGATAGAAAATAAAATATTAATATAATGGTCAATTATAAATGATTCCGAATTGAAGAATAAAGAAATATCGACGAATACTAGTATAAACATTGCTAACTGATGTGTATGACCGGAGGTACTAAGTTTCATAACTGCGAAATGTAATCAAGGCCAACATAACAAAGTCATCCTCGTGAACCTTTAATATTGGCAAATGACTATAATATATAAGAATTTTGTCCATTATATTCCAGTTTGTTTCTGTTTCTCATTAAAAACTTTTTTAAAGTCTGTCAGTTTGCATGTTAAAACTGTTTTGCTAATTTTCATTTCCATTTCATCAAAGTAAAGTATATACGGTAAAGCTTAGCTTTAAAGGAAGATGTGCAGGGAAGCATAATTTACAATGAAGTGGACATTCTCATACCATTAGGTTATTCTACATAAATTCAGATTTTTCTTATGTATTGTGAATTCTGAATAATGCTACAGCTTTAGGATCTGGGACCATCAGGAACTTTCTGTAATCTTTCTAAAAATTAAGCAAATCATATATATGCTTAACTTTACCAAAGTGGAGTTGATACATTAATGTTCTGACATCAGCAGACTATTGTCCATATTGTAATAAAGAACAATTAAGTAAAAGTCTTGATACCGATTTAATTAATAACTAAAACTCCATAAATACTTTATTATTAGAAAGACGTTCAACAAGCTGAACAGATTACAATTGTCTAAATTTCCATTATCAAGAAACAAAACCAGGCTTCATTTGTGTTGTTTCAATGGAAAAAGAGTCTAAATCGAATTTAAAAGATTTTCTTGGTAAAAGAGTGGTTGGTTCGTCAATGAATTATTATAATTATAAATTTATTAAAAATTCACATGCTAACAAAATATTTCTTAACATTAGCTAATTCATATTTAAGTCTTTACCGATGCCGAGCTTATCTTTATTCTGAGAAAGAAAGGCGAGGTGTCCCTTTGGGCACCTATTAGCGTAATGTCCCTTAGTACCACACTTATAACAGGTAACATCTTCCAGTCTTTTCGGTAACATTTTCTGCAAGTAGCTGTTCTGGGTGTGGTCCTCACCTTGCTTGTCTTCATTCTGTAGGAAGTATACTTTATTAGGATCCACCATCTTGTTGCAGTGGATAGCTTTGTGGCCGTGTTCACCGCAGAAGTGACAGATAATGACGGGCGTCTTCTTCTGGTCTTTCAAATTCTGATCGGGGGGAGCCGGTAGTTCAAATCTCGGATGCATGTATTTACACTTGGGTCCATCGGGACAGAATCCTGACAGGTAGTTAGTGCAGAGGACCCTCCTGACGTGCCTGTGCCTGCAGTGAGGGCCATGCCTGCAGAATCCCCTGTCGTACCACGGGCAGTCCTTGATCTTGCTTTCCGGGTCGATGTGCAAAAACGGACACTCTTTGTTGTGGCACGCATTAAAACGGGAGTAAAAGTAACACTCGGGCATCTTTGTCATGTCATACTCGTGCAAAAATTCGCACTGGTCGCCCTTCTTGCAGAGACCTCTCAGCCAGTGCTTACACACTATCGTCCTGTCTCCTCTTACATGGCGGAAGGGGCACTGGGGGCCCTTCTGGCACCCACCTGTCGTGTAAAATTGGCAAACGGCTGCGGTCGACTCTGGGAAAATAGAATAGGAATGCTTGATAATTCTACCTGAGTAAAAAGGAACTAGAATTCAACTTACTGTCCATTCCGGGGAAAGGCAGAGGCAGCGCCCCGAATTGCGCCTCGAGGGCGCCCTCGATATCGAATTTGATGTGGTCCACGTTCGCAACTAGGCACTCCATTTTATTCGGGTCTTATTGGGTAATATGGGAAATATGGGTTGTTTACCAATTGAACAACAGTTAAATATAGAGGTTAGGTCTTACACACAGAACAGCCAAATTATTACCCTAGCTTGAAACAGAAAAATTTGTTCATAGAACAATTCGTTAATTAAACATAAAATTAACGAACAATTAAGTATAGTACAGCATAGTAGAAGACAACTAAGATCTAAAGGGCGTTTACCAAATATCATCTCATATATTTACCATTTACTATTAAGATTATAGAACTGTAAACATAGACTGAGTACGCAAGCAGTTATGAACCACAAGATGATTCGGATTTTAGCCACTTCTCGAACTTTTATGGAGGAGTGGGAAGATAGCGTGTGAGAAAGAAAAAGAAATTTGAAAACTATGCACAAGAGATAGAGCGAACAATGCAAAACACGTGTTTATTAAACAGTTTATTAAGGTGTATGGGACGAATTAGTTTAATGATGGAGCAAATACATAGTAAATCAAAGGTATCAAATAAAAGAAAATTAGAAAAACGAATTTTTTCCATCAAAGATGAAGCATATATGATGAAATTAATTGGTGATTGGAGACTACACGCTTCGTATTTAGTATTTAATATGTAAATATATAAATTTGGTGGTTGGATGCTTTTTGTTTAGCATTTAAATGTGTATTATTTAATGTATACATAGGTATATGTAAGTTTGATATAGTTATTGGTTATAGACAATTTGGTTTTAGTTAGTGTGTGAGAATTATTTAATGTGTATGGTATGGTTTATAGGGTACTTAAGTGGGCAGATATTGTACAAAGTATGGTATGTTTCTTGTTAAAAAAAATGCATATAATTTCACTCATAATTTTCTTACAGTTTCTTCTTATGAGTATTTATTAAAACCGCAGATATTTTTTATTTCTATTAAATAATTCACATATAATTGTCTTTTATTTGTTCATTAGATAAAGTATACTTTAATGGAATCAAGAGTTTGTTGAAATAATTTCAATTAACTTTTTTTTGCTGTGTATTTACCAGTAACACAGTCCTACAACGTCATTAATCAATACAAAAATATATCAACATAAACCACACTTCTGTTAAAATTTAAAATCTTTAAAAATTAAATCTTAAAATTTAAAATCTGTTAAAAATTTAAAGCTTAAAATATCTTTTAAAAAATATAAAAAATAGCTTTCAACAGGGAAATATATATATATATATATAATATGTATATATATATATCTTTCCATTAAATTTAATATATTGTTTGATGTAGCTCATAAGAGTACACAAAATTTTTAGATGTGAAATCTGTAGTTTTCGTCTATCTGCAGCAATGTAGGCAATTAAGCAACTAAAAATCTTAAAATAGGCACTAAAAATAAACATTTATTACAAATATTACATTCTTACAATTAAATACACTCATGTAAAATTGGTCTTGTTAATTTTTTGGCTATATTTTGGTAGCAAACTGTCCAGGTCGCCTCATCTTCTTCTTCGCGTCGTCCTTTGAGAATCCGCGATCTGACTGAAGTAAAACGAAATCTTGGAAACACAAATTATATTTATTTTTATATATCTTTCTTACATACGTTACGGTACATTTATATTATGTATAACAAAAATAATTCGGTTTATAACACATTAACCTAAACAGTACTAAAATAATATATCCATAGATACATAAATACAAATTTTACACAGTTTTCACAAGCTCCAACAAATTTAAAGGGCCTTCGATGTATAGGTCCCGAAGAGGGGAGGCAAACCTTTAAACTCGTTTGTTAAATAGAAATAAATTCGAATACAGAGTATAGCTTACTTTTTTAATGAGAGTACGACCTTCACCTTCGCGGCCTTAATTACGTTAATTATTTCATTTAAGTCGTTAGTGTCGGCATAGATAAAGTAATTAACGAATTTACTCAAAATTGTGTTTACACGTCTTTTGACATTTTTGTAATTAGAATTTTAGTAACAGGCATTTAGCTAATCATTAGTGCGATATGTGAGGTGTGTGATAAGGTATCGATGTTAGGGTAAGTCATCAAAATAGCGACATACAAAAGAGGCATGTAATCACAATAACAACCCAGTACCCTCATCTCAATTATGCGAAAAACACAGACGCAAGCCTTCCCTTATATCGTCTAAGTAGTCAGAAGATGAAGAAATTCGTAAATAAGTCCGATATATATCTCTTCCTCTTATATACACCTTGTATAAAATATATTCAAAATAAAATATATATGTTAACAAAATAGTATATATAATCTGATGTTTCAAAAAATATGCAAGTACAGGTGGGATAGACGTACAAAAGTTCAGTTCAAAGACAAATCTCAGATTGCGTTTTCTTCTTTAGAGTTTAGAGCCTAAGGAGTCGTTTGAGCCATAATATTAGGTTGATAGGGGATTGGAGTTTGAGATTTTCGTTTGAACGGACGCATATATGGGTTATTTGGAGTCTATCAGAGAAAACTGAAATGCCATATTCTCACACCGAGGAAATGAAAATCATTTCAACCAACTTCTAGTAGCAAATTTATAATTATTTACCACTTGGAATTTGTTTGAAATCACCAAAGTTTCCAATTTGAAATGTATTAAAATCCTACCGCATGTTTTTGGAATTTATTAAATATTCGAAAGTAAGTAGTTAGTGTGGCAGTTGCTTATTTATTCCAATGCAAAAATTGAAAGTTTTAAAGCTTAACTCGTCTTTTGTTTTCTAAATTTTGCGTTGGTGATTTGAATTGATTCAAGGGGCGAATTATTTCCATTTTGCTACTTTCCAGTACAAACGATTGAAAGTAGAAAGTTCCAAGTAGTTTTTGCTCAGAAATCTTTCGGTCTAAAAAATTTGACATTTAGCTCAAAAAAAGGTATATAGTGCCAATGCGTGCTTTTACCCTGGAGGTGAGTGCCACTCCTTTCCTGCAGTAAAAATGTTTTCATTAAAAATAACAGCAGAAAACGATGGAGTGGTCAATTTTAAGCAAAATTGTCCTATAAAGTTTTTTTGATGCGCTAATATTTTTCAAGTTATTCGCTGTTGGAATTGTTAATTTTCCATTAAAAAATGCATGTCTTCAAATGGTTATTTGGAAATAACTCAAAAATCTTACGTTTTAATAAAGAAAGTAAAGCTTATGAAAAAACAAATCTGTTGCTTTTTTGAAATTTTTATAGGTTCAATAGCGACTGAATTATAGCGTACTGAAGTTGAAGGTTTGTTTGCCAAAGGCCGAATTTGAATACTTCAACGTTAAATAACGGAAAACGATAATTTTTTTACGAATCCGTATAAGTATTTTTGAAGTACCTGAAAAGACCTTTAAAATGAGCATTAGTAAGAGTCAGTAACTTGAAAATTAAGAGGGTTGTGATGAAAGTAACTAACAAATAATAAAAGGGGGTTTTCAAGGGTTGAAATATTGTAAGATCCGAAAAATAATGTTATAAACAGTCGAGATATTACAGTACATTATAAACAGAACATCAAAAATTTTCTAGCTATTGAATAATATCTTTTAGTAAATTTTATCAAAAGGGGTGGTTTTTAAGGGTCAACACTTCCTATTATAAACCGTAAGGTGAATTCAGTTCACCATGTATATTTTAATAATTTCAACTGGTTAAAATGGTTCTTTCATAAATTTCATCAGAAGGAGTAATTTTAGAGGTTGACATATTGTAACAAATTGAGAAATATTATAAGTAGTAGGAAGCTTTTGAATTACTACAGATGCATAAATGAAAAGTTTGTATAACTTTAAGTACAACTTTTAAAGGGTTGAAAACTTGCAATATCTCATAAAATATATTCCTGAATACGAGAAAATCTTTATTATGCATATTCAAGCATAATCTCAAAATAAATAATGTTTAAACCTGTGGTTTTCAATTTTTTGTATACAGGAGTAGTTTTCACCCCCTAAAGATAAACTTTAAATTTTTGTAGGCCGAAAGAATTCTGAGATAACACCGTATGTTTATATCGAAATACCGGATTAAAGGTATCTTCTGAGCCAACGAATATGACACTTGGTTCGTATCCATTGTGATATGTGTTTATGGTTTCCTCTGCGGCCCAAAGACGTAATATGCGTATGCTACAATGGAGAACTCTGCGAAAACAACGAGTAAATCTGTGCAAGGATCTACCTAGATAGTTAACTAATTATCACACAATCTCGTCAGTTTTCTAAAACAAATCACATGAACAGATTGTCACTAGCTAGACTCTTAAGGGGATATGTCAACACTAAATATTGGTAACATCCATAGACAGTGATATATATGTAGGTATATATCGTCCATATAATATTTAATAGTATATAATAATAATAGATTGTCATGTTTCAATGTTAGGCCATTGATTACTTTTTTCTTTTCTTCTTTTATTCGCTAAATACAATGTCGAATAAGACAAAGTGCAAAGCACACGCGAAACCTTTATCGCTTTGGAAATGATAAAAATGTGATCGTCGTTTATCTGAAGCGGGTTATTCAAAATCTCGATCTTAAAAATGTGTATCGATAGCGGGATTATCGTTCAAATCTCAAGAATACACTCGCCGAAGCGCCAAATGGACACGTTTGCAGGAATTATATATTAAGGAGTCTCACTTTTATTCCTTATTATTCTATTGTTTGATATTTCAAGCACGAAATTTTTGTATATCAAATCGAGGCTATACTGTAATACCTTGCAGTATATCCAGCTGATATAACTGAAATGAGTCTTAATTCTATGTCTAGTCTAATGTGTTTAATGAATAAAGGTAGAAAAACATCGGTATTGGCAAAACTGTAGTTTAGACTTGACAAAAAAACGCAAATCGTCTGTGATTTAAAATGGTCTGACATCAGAGATTAGTAAATACTAGGCGTTACTTCTGTTTATCTTAATTCATAACAGGAATACACTTTAGGTAGTTCGTGTACTTTTAATAAGAAATAAATAGTGATAACAATAGTAATATAACTGACAATATTTTAAACATGTCTCCAAAGTTTTTCCAATTTGGCATATCAGCGCTGTATATCTTCAATAAATATGTAATAAAGCCGTAGGGTAAATAACTTAATTGACTCCTCTGGTAAAGTTATTTAAGAAGGATTGTATTCACTTATATTACCCTGTAACCACTTTTCAACCTTAACACTTTACCGAGTCTTAATAGTAATGTATATTTATTAATACGTTTATAACTTGAACTTTCATGATTCTCCTCCCTCTCAAATAACTTAAACAAGATATAATTACCACGTTCGAGTTAATATGATTGTATACTTTATTTTTATGCATTAACTAAAAATTAAGACAGAAATTATTGTCATTAGAACTGCTCGATTTTAGGACCGATGAGACTTGAATTTATTTCCATCAGATCCGCCTCTCGCTTAATACTCGAACTAATCGATTTCAAGAAGTCAATTTGGTAAGCCTCGACTTTTCAAAATTTAAAACGATCCCGAAGTCTTAAATATTTTCATCGAGATTCTATTCTTGCTTTCAACTCACACTGCTGTGAAATACAATATTATAGATAACAATCCTCGTGGTAAATTAAGACACATCGTACACTTAATACTAACAAATTGTTTGAGGTTTTGAATTACGACAATTCATAGTGTTTACAGGTTTGGTTTATCAGGGAATAAATCAAACTGTACATAATCTGTGAGATCAAGTTTAGTGGTTGTAATTATCATTCAATTTAAACACAACAAGGTCTTCATTTTTCCAAATGAGATAAACCGTACTAAAATTATGTAAGAACTTCCATGAAACTAATGTGAACATGGTTGCTAATAATAAATTGTACTCTAGATCTTACGAGATACTAAGGCACGTTAAAAGAATTAAAAACAAAATGTTTGGGGATTTCGGCCATTGCGCTTCATCCGTGGTAAATAAAAGATATTTGAAAACCTCAGACAATTCGATCAAGTAATCTGTCACATAGTGTTTCGTGCGTGATTTATACCTAAATCTCTAAGCCTAGCCTAGGAAGCGACAAGGGTTATTCTACGTTAACGGGTTTCTACCAAATGGGATTGGAATTACTTAATGGCAAATACATTTTTATGATATCCTCTTTGTTGCAGTTCCACGTACATTTCAGCATTTTACGGCAAAGAAAATCGTTCAAACATAATGATATGTAAAATGTTTCTTCCACCTATTCGGTAGAAATCCGTCACTTTGAAACTTGAAACGGAGAAGGGATAGAAAAATGTTAGAAAATTCTAGCGTCCATACGCACTGCTACGACAAGGTATGATCGTTATGTTCACTACTACACGTCAACGTGGAAATGATATGCACCCTTTAAATCAGAGGTCTTTGGTAAAAATTTCCAAAAGAAAAGGTAATCAATTACTTTTCAAATCTTATATGAAAATTCTTTTCCATCCAGAAAATTTGTCTTAAAATCTCAAAAAGTTAAAGGACTTAGAATGAAATGGAAGAACATAAATAGTTGTTGGGAGAAAACTCGAAGTTAGGGTCAGGAAGCATACAGGTTTGCTCGGCATTTACATGGAGGTTGTGCTTACTACTCGAATGGTTCAAGTTAAAAGCGGCACTAAAACATAAAAGCTGGTATTACTTAAAGGCTTAGGAACAAGATTAACCCAATGTTTCCAGCACTACTTTACCCTTTAAAAGCTTATATAGACACAAAACAATAATCAAAACTTCCAGTTTTGACCGCTTATTGGAAAGTCTTACGCCTACAACTTATTGACAGAGTGAACAAAGAAATTCTTGAACCGACAAATTCGCCCAAAGAGCAAGTTGGTGCTGATTAGTTTTCAGTCTTCTAGAAAGTCAAGAGGACAAATTGAAGTTTACTGGAGACAATCGATTCAAAATGTCACACAAAAGTTGTTGCTTTGAAAGGGCGTAGACAAGTAAAAACAGTTACCTCAGCAGAAAGAGGCCAAACCGTGACTGAAAAAAATTTGTGTTTCAGTGTCTCAATTTGGACTTCCCCCTGGTGTATGTGCAGAAGCCCGTAACACTGTATGGATGACCAAAGAACTATTTTTGACTTGGTTCAGAATATTTATTGAATTTACTGGAGCTTAAATGGGTAGTCCTGCTTGGTTTGCCATCACATTGCTCTCACCATCTTAAATGTCTAGATGTGGTATTTATGAAACCTCTGAGTAAGTTTTACCAAGATGAGGTAAGAACATGGCTTCGTACCAATCCTGACAAAATTGTTACGCTGCATCAGATCTCAAGTTAATTCGGCAAAATGTATTCATTCGTTCAGTTATTAACAGCACAGCAGTGAACGGGTTTAGAACAACAGGAATTGGGCTAGGAGTCAAAAAAGTGTTTTGAGAAAGTAATTTTCCCCCGAGTTCAATTATACATACACTCAGTTAACCCAGTAGGAATACAGAAACTGAAGAACAAAGGTTAGACGATCCAAGAACAAAGTCTTCGCTGGAAACATGTGGTGAAAATCGAGCAATGGTGGCAAGGCATAAAACACCAGAAAAGTCATTTGCTGAAGAATCGGTGGCAGCTTCTTATAACTTTCTAGTTGTCAGCTTTGAAATCATCTAAGCTATTCCAAAAGTGGATAAATAGGCAAATGGAAATCTTTACACAGACGTGTAAAAATTGTAATTTTAGTTGAAACATCTTACAAAAGTGAAATAATTGAAGAAATGGAAAGAAAAAACGCCAAAAATTTCCGCATCAAATCAAAAACTGTTCTCAAATATTTCTAAACAAAGAAACCGAAAAAAAAACACCTTACTTTCAAGGAAAATGTGGTGAACTCTTCTGATTTCTTAAGCAAGCCTGCATACTCAAAAGACTATAAAATAAGTTCGTATGACAGCGAAAAGGATGACGAACAATGTTTATAGTGCTACGACGTCTCCGAAGAAGGCTGGAAAAAGTGGTGAGCTCTTCTGATCTCTTAAACAAGCCTTTATGCTCAAAAGACCATAAAACGAGGTCGAGTGACAGCGAAGAATATGAAGAACAATGTTTATACTGTGTTACTGTGATCAAATGTTACGTGTGGGTTGTATTTACATATGACATGGAAGCGTGAACTCTTAAGGCTTCGTCCATCAACAAGCTCGAAGTATTGGAAATGAGGAGTGCATGATATTTTAAGAAGAAAAGTGATAAGCCATGTGCTCAGTAGTCACAGTATAAAGAAAATATATACTTTTGAACCTTCATCGAGCATTTCAGTGGTCTTAAGATATTTTCAAAAAGTTTTCCTATTTTTTGCTCTTAGGGACATTTTACTCATTTCAAAGTTTAAATTTCAGTTTAATCACTTGCACCTATTGGTGGGTCGATTGTCGAGCAGTTGAGTACCAAATATGAAGAGGAAGACTCTAGCTGAGATTGAAGGCTGGATCAAGAAAGGTAGATCATAATTGAACAAAGGAAGACGTAAGGTTCAAAGAATGATATGGAAAGGGCAGTAGGTGGAAACGTATAGATTTGACCACGGTGCAGATCATTTCGATTTCCTTCCAACAGAGATGCGAGATTTCCACTGAATTGGTGAATTTCAGTGAAAATCTTGCACTTCTGCTCCCAAACCCGAGCCGTGCACGACAGCAGCGCGTACGGATTCAAATGACGCTTCTACGTTTGGTCGAAGTTCGCTCAATTATCCACATACTTATCAGACACGTTCTCGACTTGGTGTTACGTTCATCTCGTTGGGTGCATTTCCATTACCGTCTCCTCCTCCTACAGTTCCTCGGAGGCGTTCGCGTCCGGCGGCGTCGCGGCGGGCGTCGGTCAGGGCGAGTCGTTTGAATCCGAGCCTAGCGAGTGTATCGGGAACAGGGGGTACCAGCCGGTCGTGATGTGGGTGAGGGTGAGCGAGTCGAGCGCTACCTCGGCCCCGCCGAGGCCCTGGTTGTGCTCGAAGCCTCCCTGACGCTCCCACAGCATCACCACCAGGCTCCTGCCGAGGACGTCGCACGCCTGGTAGCGCAGCGTCTGCCTAGAGGTTCCATTAAAAAAGAAACACTATAAAATATAAGATATTGCAAGAAGACCATATACAATTTAGAGGTAGGTACAAAAATAAGGAGTGGACAACGTGTTTTTCATAATTCTTCGACATATTACTCAAGGTAAAATTCAAGGAAGAACCTAGAACCTGGAGGCATGTCCATCCAGTATTGATGTATTATACCACTGTACGATAAGGGCCGAATCAATCCGAAATCCACGGAGGACTATAGCACCGGTAGGAGAGTGGAAGAAGAAGATACGTACCTGAAGTGCGGCTCGCATGAATGTTTAACGACCCTCGTCTTCTTCTTCTGGAGCCACCGGTCTGCGTCCCGCAGGTAGCACTTGACGTAGGTATCCGGCGGAGTCTCCCTGGGGGCGATGTGCCTCGCGCACACGACCTCGACCTCGAGTTGGCCCTTGCTCATCTGGAGGCCGAGCTTGATCTCGACGGGGCGCGTGCTCGACAGCCGGAAGCCCCTCGGCTTGACCTGGCCGGGGCCGAGCCGCGGCGGGGACGTGCGCTCGGGGCTCGACGGGGGGCTCGACTCCTTCGCCGACTCGGCGATCTCCATCACGCTGCCTTTGCGGTCGTCGCGGCCTACGGACGTGCCGCTGGATCCTACGATAAGACGAAAATCGTTCAAAGACCGGCTTTCTTTTCGGCCTACGAGAGGGTACGTCGAAACTATCACCCAAGGCAAGTTTATAAGCGTCAGATGCTCCGAACCGCCGACTACACGACCCCTCGGACATAGTGTATATAGTTTAAGTGTAGTTACTCTCCGAATTGCCGAAAACCATCCCCTCTTGTCATTTCAACCCCCTCACCCGGACGGATTACTCGCTGAGCAAGAGAAGCTTGTGGTCATTTTGTACACGGTGTCTTCGCCTAAGGTTTTATACGGTTCGACAAACGCACCGTCAACGACTAACGTCAAATTTAATGGAAAAAAGTAGCTTTCTTGCAGCACAACAAATCGTCATCGAAAAACCAAAAATCAGTTTTAGCCATTGAAACTTCACACTATCGAAATTTACAAACTGTAGAAGGTTTGTAAGGCACTTGTATATGTCGCTGGATATTTTTTAAGTAAGTGTATTTTAAAACACTCATGTGACATTTGTGTCAATTACAGCAACGATAAAAAATCCGATAGAAATACCAAATTTTGCGAGCTACAGAAATATAAAGGCACTCATGGTGGGATATTTGGAGGTTTAAACGTCCCTCCAATTGATTTTATTAATTATTCAGTAGCATTAGAAGAAATTTTTACATCCAAACTCAACGACCTCTGTATACATGAGGGCGTAGGGATGGCATCGCTAAATCCATTTAAAAATGTTAAATTTTCACACCCATGTCCCAATTTCCCTCATATTTATTTTATTTCTCTATACACAAGATTAAGAATCTACTATACATTAAAGTTTGCGAATAGAGAAATAAACCATCAAAAAAATAATAAGGAAAACTCTAAATTAAATGTATTAAAAAACATGTAAAAACTGAAGTAAGTACTTGCAAATACACAATAAACTTGTACTACATTATATTTACACCAAATACGGTCATTACGTATGTACCTATATCTTGGTTGCTATTATGTGTTATCTCAGCAATGAAATATATGTATCTCTAGTACTTTGTCTATTTAGGGTGTATAGTACCTACTACGCGAACCTTTTTCAAGTCATACAACTGATTTCAATCCTTATCCTTAACAATTGGCAAACAGCAATTACTTCAAGAAGCGCTGATAAATTCCTGATTACAATTGCTTATGGTGTACTTCGGCCTTATACGTTTGTAAATAATCTTGCGCCGACAAAATTTCAACTAGTCTGAATCTTGGAATATCTTTAAAATTCGTCCGCCTCCCGTATGTCGACGGTTTAATGAAAATATAGTAACAGCTGGCCGATACACTCAGACATCATGTTGAGCAGTCCTTAGAGGCCTTGCGGGCCGACGATATTGAAAGAATAGCCAGTAATAGGCTTCAAGTTATCCAACAAAGAAAAATATGGAATGCATTGAGGAAGACTTTTGTTCAACAGTGGATAATTTAAGCTGCATGTTGTTGATGATGATGTGTAATTTCTCCAGTAACAAACAAGAAAATATAAGTGGGACGATGAGACATCCTTTAAAAATTGCTACTAAAAATTAAATTTTACAGAATAAATGAAAAATGTGAAATTTTGCGGTGGCCTTTCCAATATTCAAAAATTAATGCATTTCATAGAAGTTAGCTCCACATAGTGTACTTATAGTATAATAGTAGTACTACTATTGTACATAGCGGTTTATAGTGTATAACTATTAATAATTTCATCCTCGATATTTACTTCTTTGCCGTTTATCCCCCGTCAGGCTCATCGTCCTGCCTAGCTCCCCCTTGACCGCCTTGAGCGACTTGAGTATCTCCTCGGGATCACGCAGCATCCTCGTGCAGCTGCTGCGCCTCCTGTCTCTGCTGTACGAGACAGGCGGCGGTACGGCTGGCTTGTCCTGGTCCTGTAGTTGTTGCTGTTGCTGCTGCTCCTGCGCCGACTGGAACGAGGACCGCCTCGAGCCGGGTAACGACCTCGAGAAGTCCTTACCGAGCTCGTAGACCTCGACCTCGAGCTGCTCCGACTGCGACGAGCCGCGCCTCGAGCCCCACGCGTGGTCCGGATGGAGGAGGCTCGCGCATTCTCCTGAAAAGGAACGATCGAGGGAGGTTAGCGTGGATTACATTTTCTGATCAATTGATTTCGTTATACCATTGGTTCCTCTGATCGAATTCAATTGTATATTGATTCACTATTTTATAAATTAACCCCATTAGACTGAGACATTTCTCATTTTGGAGGTTCTGTGCTAACGAGAGTACAGACGTCTTTGAGAATCTTATGGACGTCGTCAGGGTTCGTTACAGTGATTACCGTAGAGGGCCTATTGCTGCTCATTGCCATGATCACATGATGACTTTAAGTATAGTCGGAGGACATTTCAGGTGTAATCGTTGTGTGTAACCACTTGATCTGAAAACTTTTTTTAATTATTTTTTGATGGTACGAGCGGGTACTCCACGTGGTAAAAGAAAAAGCTGCGCAAAGAAACGTTCTTTAGAATGTTCCGCCTAAAACTTATTTTGTTTCATTTTGGTATTGGTAGCGCCACCTAGGGAGCGATAGTGAGTCTCCCAGTTCGATCACACCATCAATCTCTTACTTGCCACGTTTAGGTCGAGCACGAATATGAACAGAACGCAATTGTTGACTTTAGGTTAGTTCCGTTGAACAACTTGTGTCATAATTAGGAATCAGTAATCTTAAATCAGTTTTGAATCTATTAATGGAGGTTTAGAGTTATAAGTGTTTGTTCTTAACGCAAAGATCTTATGTCCTTTGTGGCATCATATATTGGACAGAGCGTTACAAGGTTCTAAGGGTTCGATAATATGACTTTCATTCTTTCATCTCTCGTCGATCGTGAGAAGTGGTCGCACGTGCTCTTTGTTTTTTAAACGGTCCTGGTAATGCCTTTTCTTAAGGCGGATGTAGTTTTCGAGAAAAGCTTGTGAGGGAATTGTGTGTGGATTTGCATGAGCCGCTTTTCGGGGTTCATTGTCGTCACTTCTGATCTTGATCAGATCATGGTCAATGAGATATGAGATTGATCATGATCATCATCATAGTGGGTGTTTCGACCGGGGTCACGATAGTACTGCCTACTGTTTAGAACGGACCTACTGTTACGGACGGAGTTGTGGGTGTTAGGTAGCTCTTCTTTCGCCGCAAGAAGAGGACCAAGCGAGGCTCTACAGTCGCTGTGGGCCATAAGAATAGTTGTTGAAAGTTGATACCAGAATCTAGCAAAACTGGTCCAACGTTGCAAAAGATGGGACAAGGGGGAAAATTAAACGCCCCCGACACTCTAATAAGGGTAGAAATATGACTAGCAAAAGAAGAATCATAAGAAAAAGTAAATCAACGTTGGCACTTTTACCTATCGAGTCGACGTCGTCCGATACGCTCCTCTGCATCCCGAAGTCGTTCCTCTTCCCAGAGCCGACGGCGATCGAGCCCCTGGGCGACGTGTGCGGCGACTTGCCGCCGCCGCCTCTCATCTGCCTCGGGTCTTCGAGTCTGCACCAGACGGCCCTGTCGTCGAGGAAGGCCTTCTGCAGGTCGACCGAGCACTCGCCGAGGAAGGCGTGCTCGTGGTGCGGTATCAGGTCCCACAGGGTGATCTCGAGGACGCGCTCCATCAGCTCCTCGCCGGGCACGCCGGGGAAGCCCAAGTTCGCGTTCCATATGGGGTTCTGGCTGGCGGGCGCGACCTCCGTCTGGACGCAGTGCGCCTCGTCCCTGGAAACGTATCTGTTAGGGAGGACGGGGAGATCCGGTGTAGTAAGTCGAAGGGCGCGAGTCGATATCGTGTTTGCAAATTATTTGTTGGGGGTTCGAAGGCTGGCGAAAAATTTATTCCGAAGGGTTTAGCAGTGTAAGGGGGTCAATGTACCCTACTTGATTCCCTACTTTAAAAAAATATTTAAATTTAACCGAAATCAACATTTTTTTAATACAACCAAAGGCGATATTTACAATGCGTGCTGAGCAAATATGTCAACACTTCATTGACGGTGTACAAATGTAATAAAAACATGCCCTATGGTGTTAATATCTAAAACACAAAAGTATTTAGTGTTCCAGTAGAAATCTTGAATTAACTCTTATATAAATAACATGTATTCATGTCTATTACGAAATTCAACTCAATATTCGGTTCTTCGTTATATTTTCTAAGTCTATATTTGAATTCATCCCCTGAAAGGTGCCACTTCGAATGAAAAATTTACCATTCAGATACTTTATTATTTGATGCATTTTATTAGCTCGATCAGAGCAGAACAACTCAGACAAAAATGTAACAAACAAAATTCCAAAAAACGAAACTTGCACTGTACAATTTTCATTCTTTTATTCTCCTATTTAAGTACTTAGTAAACTTAACTAATCTCCAACAGAAATATCTTTAACTGAAGATATTTATGCATTCAGTATAGTTTAGTTTATCTAACGTTTAAAGCATGTTATTAGCTTTCTTTTAATCAAACAGGGTTGAATTACACATTGTGACATTCCAATTGAAATATTTAAAATACCTATTCTTGCACTTTCTGACATTCGACACACGCCCACAGTTTAAGCTGAGTAGATATACAAGCGGAGTTCGTTTTCAAGTGATAAAGCTTCAACTGGATTTTATTCAACATCCATTTTAGCACCTGCTTAAATCTTAACCAAAAGGTATTTTATTTCAAAAACTTACTTTGAATTGAATATTTAGTTGCATGGTCATACTTTCTGGGAGTCTGAGATAAGTTGAGTTCATTTCCAAAAAGGCGCGACTTTAAATTAAAACTTTCCCATTTTGGCACTTTACTATTTGATGTCTTTTATTAATTTGTTCGAACATAGCAAAACAGACCACAACATAACATACAAACACTGTAACATGTAACTGTAACAAACTTTGTAACATACAAAAACTGCAAAACACGAAATTTCTTCGGAACAACCACTGCATTTTATTGGTTTCCATTTAACCAAACATGGTTGAATTTCGCATTATGAAATTTGAAATGAAAAATAAACAATACTATTTTACATTTTTGGAAATATGATTTGAAAAATTTAGAAACAAGCGGACTTTATTTTTAGGGGATAAAATTTTGGTGGAATATTTTGTAAGTTCCATTTGAGTAATTTCAGTTTTAAACAAAGAAGGCTTATTTCCGAAAACGAATGTTAATTTGAGTGCACATCCAAAAGGCACAACTTCAAATGGAAAATTTACCATACCCCTTCTAGCACTTTCAAAAATGTTGCACACAGTTTAAGCAGAGTAAACGGACAGCGAGCTTCAATTTTCAGTCAGTGCATTAATTCAAGTTTTCTACCAGATACTGACGATCTACCCGTCCAATACTTATATTTTCCCATATGGTTGCTCACTAAATCTAAGGCTCACATTAAAGGCAACAAGCACAGCCTAGCGTACGCCTCCGGAAGCGATCCAAAGCCTAAGCTGTCGTCTCTCGACGCTAGATCGTCGGCAGCTAGGACCGCTACGACTAACTCTTTCCTCTCATCGTGGTACCACACCTGGATCTGTATCCTCCCAGATACGCATCGCTCCCTAGCCATTTGTTCCTTCAAAAAAATAATACAACAATTATATCACGTACAGGTTAATGTATCAGGGTAACGAGTATGAGTTGGTATATGCTGCGATAACAAGGTATACCTTTGGTATTGTTTTAGTGTGGCAGATTGGGTCTGTTCCAATTTCAACCAATGTAACGGTTCGAGAATCAAAAATGAAGGGTTACATTGGCCTTCTAGGGGTTCTATTGGAACAAACCTATGGTAATCGTAGTAAAAATCGTTCTGTGGATTTTTAGTGATTCGTTTAAGTACGGACAGATGAGTACTCTGTGGTTTAAATAAAACCAGACGAGGTTTAGGGATGCTACCAAAATTGTATCATTTAATGTATCACGTATACTCTTTCTAGGGTCATTTAAGAAGGCACACGGTTACGTGAATCTTCACAAGAGAGCACAACATAGGGGTTCATTTCAGCTAAATTAACCAAATTAATTTACTGTGTTACAAGGATTGGCCGAGGAAAGAGTATTCATTTCAATCTTGCAGTCATCTTTAAAGTCAAATGGCAATTTGTGGATAGTGAAATATATTAAACTTGTGAGTTAAATGGTCTAGCTCTCGTCTAGTTTTACGTTCTCATTTAGTTTTGTTGTTTTACACAAAAAGCTTACTCGATATGTAAAAATTGTGGTAGCACATACAATTAGCCAAGGCAAGACAGATAGACAATACTTGTAAGAGGAAACTGCACGTAACAAAGGAAGAAAGAGGAAAATTTAAGTTGTGTTTTCGATTGCTTTTGTTTTTGGATATCCTTCTGTTTCTTTTGTTACAACTTCCCACGATTGTTATTGTATTACATCTTTAAATGGAAGCTGTTTTGTTACGTCTTTCTTATTATCAGATTATTTCATCTCGTTTCGTAATCAACGCCGTCTTGCCACTTTGTTCTCTCTTTATTCATTAATTAGATTCCAGTTTTTATCTCAGTAACCCTATAAATAATTTTTCATTTAAAATTTATTTTTCTGCCATGAAATTTGTAAAATGTCTTGACGCTGGGAAATTGTTCCAGTTTACTCATTCTAAAGGAGAATTATCTGGAATGGAAACTTTCGAAATAAAAGGATTTTTTAAATTTACAAATGAGAAAAATCAGAAAGAAGAATCAAAATTATCCAACGTTTTAAATGAAATGGTTAAATGAAATTTCATATATTATTTGTAACGAACGCTTATTCATTGTTTATTATTGGATTGGAACTACTTTTAGCTTCTTTTACTTAATTTCATTGTTTCATTTTAATTTAGTTTCTAAAAACTTCTGTTTAAGACACATTTATTCAGCAAAACTGATTTTAAACAAGTTTCCAGAAGGAATCTAACACTAGTAAAATAGAGATTAAAATGTTTTGTGCTACATTAACTCGTTGCAAATTTAGAATTTAGTAGATCGTAATTTCATCACTGCTTTCTGTCATATTGTTCCTTAGAACATTTATATCAAATTATTAGTTTGGGCAAAGCACAGAATCCAAATTTTTTGACAGTAATCATCATCACTGCCACGGATTCAAAGGTTTAAGTGTCATATCAATATTATGCACTTTTGTTTTTATCATGTATATGTTTCATTATGCCATGTGCTGTGTCAGGTTATTAGTTTGTTCGAAGTATGACAGGTTAAATTTGTTGCATGAATTTTGTTGATGTGGGACAACACATAGTGCTGTTTATGCAAGAGGCATCATTGTTAATATCTTGAATGCTTCACGTTGGGCCATAGATTCTAGTTTATGTCGGATATTACTGTGCTATATTTCTTTCAATGCCTGGTAATCTGAAACTTGATAACAATTTTGTTCATATTTTGTAAGTCATTTTTGTTCAGGTAGATTGAAAAGTTGTCAAAAAAGGCACTGCAGTTTCTTTTTGTTGGTACTTTGTATGTCACATTTAGACATATACTCAAAGATTGTTTTAGATTAAAGGTTTAATTGACATAGGTTTAAGGACTATTATTATATAATTATTATTATTATTATTATTATATTATTGTATATGTCACACTGCATCATGGCTTCATTTACTTAAGTGACACATTGATATATTATGCAAATCACAGCAATTTAATTTGGTTAATATTTTGTCTATAACACATTTGGTCGTAGACTCAAAGATTTAAGTGTCAGATTACAGCATTACTTCATGGCTGGTAGTTCAGTGTTGCTGATATATTGTATATTCGTGTAGGTTAAATCTACTTGTGGTGGCTCCAATCTTCTTCTCTTTCCATTTCGGCATTGAAATCTTCTACCGGAATTATTACATCTTCTTTTGGTAGCGTAGAAAAAGTTATTTCACCATGTTCATGGAATGTATCTTTCTTGCTGCGGGGGCATATATTGAGCTCTATAGAGCAAATATTTTCTCTTATCGGTTTAAATTCATCTACAGATTCTAACAAATTCTGCCTTACCAGCCAGTTTCAATTTGATATAGTTGATTAGGGTCGCACTATAATACAATACTACGGATCTCGGAGTTCAATGTTTTATGTTCTAGCTTCATGTTCGCTTTTATCAGATCCTTTTTAAGGGTTCAAATTTGTATGTCCGTTTTCACTAGGCAAGTTCGTTGTCGTATATCAGTATTTGCTTACAAATACTGATACTATAGTTGCTTTTAAAATGTGTTATTTGCCTTGCGCATCTACTATATCTGCCATATTTGCTTAATATTGGGTATATTTTGGTGTTAAGTAACTACTTCATTTATTATTCTGATGTTAATCTTTTTACCATTTGCATTGTTAGAAAATTTAATTTTCATTTGCATACATTTGTATTTCCATTGAATATCGGTACATTGGGGTATCATAACACATTTAATTGGTGTTAAACCACCTTGAAGAACATGTTAGTTAGAACTTTTCCTCTTCGCCAGAACTCAACGAGCCTCCTGTCTGTGAGTACGTCATTTCCCTCTATACGATTACAAAGCTGAAGGGTCCATTCAAGCCTAATCTAATAAGCATGCATCTACTTGTTACAAACACGAAAACGGCACACGCACACAAATCTCAGCCCTTGTTCAGAGTGTCTAAGAAGGATGGAAAGGGTAAAGCAGTATTAGTGCCAGTCGGGACAGTATAAAAGCGGGTGTATATAATCTCATCCTTGCTCTTCGCGTACCTATTCTTCCGCTCCCGGTCCCGCGGCGCGTCGTCCTCGGCCGACAGAAATAAAATAGAGAGAAAGAGAGAAAGAACACATAGAAGGGCAGGAGGGAATTTAAATCACACGTCAATGTACTTCCACACTCTATTTTTTTTTAAATTTTTTTCTTTTTACTATACACACAATATAATTTGTACACCTGTCCCAGCTGACACTAAGACACATCGATTTCTAGCTACTACAGTTAAAAGGGGAGGGGGGAAGGCCGGAGAGCGCGCGCAGCGACAATATTTTAATTTAGAGTAATAGTTTTGGCACAATTTCCAAACTACTTTCGTGGAGTAGCTGTGAATTTTGCTGTATTAGCGTGGGTAAAGTTGACAGTTTATGTCGCCAACAAATGTTTTATCAGTACATTTCGTAAGTGTTTGGAGTCCACAAATGTTTATTATATTTCCTTTCGAAAATTGCCAGTAACGCTTAGGGTAAAACTAATCCGTATCACCAACAACTATTTCGATAGAGACAATTATGGGATTTAATACAGGGTGTTCATAAATGTCAAGTAGGTATTGAAGATGACATAAAATGGGGAACAATCTTCTGATACATTTGCGACTATAAATCACAATCATCAGAGTGTATGGCTTGGAATTTTATTCAGCACTGATTTTTCTCCATGTAGGATTCTGCCAAAACTACTTTAATGAAGCGAAAGGTTACTGGAAATTTAAATATCTCTAAAAATAAGGTGATGAGCTTTCTGTCGCATTTAATGTGAATATACTGTAAATGGATCTGTACAAGTTCGAAATTTGAAACGATTAGAACTTTCCAAAAATTCTTAAAAAAGACGTTTTGAATGGCACTTTTCAGTAACTACTATGGTGAAATGTTATTAAAATGTTTGGGGTTGCTAGTCCTTCATCGAGCATGTCCTCGGGCAGTGGAAGTACAGAAGTAAAAGTAGAGACCCTTCAGAAGGTAAAGAGACATCACTGAAGCATTTATCCTAAGAAAATCACAATGGAATGAACTACAGAAATATGGTGCTTCCAGGGCACTAAGGATCCCCGGTGGTAATTGGAAAGATGTGGAAAGAGTGGAAAGATGAAAATGAACATCTATCCTTGGAGTAAGCGAAATTTGGTGCATAGGATGGGGAAAAGGTAACACGGAACTAAGAAGAAGTATCGAGTTCAATGTCACTGGGGAGATAGCTAGGCTTCACGGACTGTCATTTGTTCCCTATTCAGAAAGGGCAATGCTACCAAAAATTGCAGCAAAACCCCTGAACGTTAAGATCATTTAAAATTACGCCCCAACTCCTAATAAACATGAATTGGACAGATTTTATGGTGAAGTCAAGAAATTGTTAAGCCCAACCAAGCCACACGACATTAATTTGATACGAGGTGAATTACTGTCACATATCAGTTGGGTGAGGAAACACTCGGGGAGATCGCTTGGCACAGTTTTGCCAAGAGGACAAATTTGATGCATTAACGCGAATAACGCGATATCTCGTAAACTATTTAATCACAGAATTGAGCTTTGGTACAATTTTCTTGCTTTAATGAAAGATTTTCACATGTCATTTTGAAAACAAAATTTTATTAACCATACATTGTATGTTAATGGCATGTAAAAGTGAAGATTTTGGGAAATGAGTTCTCTGCAACTTGTTAAATAATAGAGTCAAAATTTTTACATGTATATCTCGTTTTGTATAAGTTCATATAATAAGTTTTGTATATTTGTTCATAAATTTTAATGCAAAATCATGAAAAAATCTTTCAACCTATGTAAATTATTTTCCTAAACTTTAATCGTGGGAACCTACTTGTCTTCTCGATTGTCCTTCCTAAATGGCCTGTAGACAACATTGACATGAAATTTAGGGACTGTCCAAAATGACATATCAACTTGACTTCTTCTTAAGGCTTGTAATATCATTTTCATTAATATTGACATGACGCCTAGGGGAATATTATTATTGTTTTAATGCCTTCAAATTAAAATTTTCGAAAGTTATTGGGCTTGGTATATAATTTTTTCATTTCGTGATCCGTTAGAAATTATTGCCATTGATTACGACAAAATTATTGTTATTATTGCAAGATCCATAATTCAAGGCGACGAAAATTTGAATTTTTTTGAGAGCAAAATATTGAGGTAGTGCAATTCTACAAGGTGTTGGCAAATTATTTTCTGAAAAATGGAAGTTTTTAACAATCATGAAAACACCTCAGGTCCGATAGAAAAAAACTTTAAAATTTCAAAATTTTATCAGTATTTTTGAGATAATCACAAGTGTATGAAAATTTTCGACAAACTTTCTCGGCCTTCTTTCAAATGACAGTTTCTCAAAAGTCTATAGACTTTGCCCTTACGTTATTCATTTTCTATTTCATCAAAAATTAGTTATATTCAAATAGCAACTTATTATTATTATAACATTTTTGAAAAAGTCTAAAAGAATGGTAATTTTTGGTGGCAAAATATTGATTCAAGGAAATTTTTCAAGGTAGTACTATATTTTTCAAAAACTGGATTTTCGGTACGCAGGAATTTGATCGAAAAATACTTTAAATTTTAGATTTTCGTCAAAATAACGTTGAGAAAATAACGAATGTTTGCATTTTCCGACAAATTTCCTCATTCTTGACTATTTTTTTTTTAAACGCTCGACTTTGTCTATAGTTTATTTACATTGTGTACAAATAAATAATATTAGCATTAACACAGCAAGTTCTTTTTGGAATAACATCGGTAGAAAAAAATCTACAAGGTATTTTTGAAAAATTGAAGTATTTGGCTAAAAAACCTGCATGGATGATGGAATAAACTGCCTAAAATTTAAATTTTCGTCAAAATATCGCTAAAAAATTTATAAATGCATGCATTTTCCAACCACTTTTCTCATTTTCGTGTTCTCATTAACTGATAATTCTAGACAGGTAGTTAAAATTTACCTACAATTTATACACTTTCTATTCCATTAAAAATTATTTGTTTAAAAGCAGCAGACTATTAATGTGATCACAAAATATATTAAAATGGGAAAATTGGAATGATTTTTTGGGAAAATATCGATAAAAGAAAATTATATAAAGGCTTTGTTTTCAGAAAATTGGAAAATTCATAAGGACCAACTTCAGATTTAATAGGAAAGTTTGCGAAATTGGAAAACTGTTTATTTTGACGAATTTACAAATTTTATACATTGCCTTAAACGAACGTTTCCCGAAAGACTTACAATTTATCCTCTCATAATTTGTCAGGAAATATTTATAGCAAAAGAGAAAATTGTTATTGTGATTACAAAATATTTTAAGTCCTCATGAAAGTTGGTACGATTTGGGAAATTAGCAATTTAAGGGAATTAAAAATAGGTCAGTAGTTATTTTCAGAAAGATGAAAATTTTCGGTCTCTATAAAACCTTCATATTTGACGAAGAAAAGAAATGCTTAAAATTATAATTTTAGTCAGGCACCGCTGAGGAAACAACAAATATTTTTTCCATAAATTTCCTCACCTTCGACTTCATCTAGATGAAAATTTGCCGAAGGTCGATAAACTTGGCATATAATTTATTCGCATCGTATACCACTAAAAATTATTTATATTAAATAGTAAATTATTTTGGTGACTACAAAATATCTGAAAACACCGTGAACACTAGTATGTCTTTAAGAAATATTGATTTAAGAAAATTTTAAAAGATACTGCTTATTTTCAGAAAAATTAAAGTTTCTCGTTCCCCTATGCTCTACTTTAAATTTTTCATAGTGCTGCTGTGAAAGTTACAATAGCGTCCATGTTTTTTATTTAGGAAAATTGGGAGGAACCTGGTACATTTGAGAAAAACCCCGTTTTCATTTTTTTGAAATTAACTATCAAATTTCGAGACGTTTTCACTCGACCGCAATTCAGAATTTACTGACCTACACACTTTGTAATTGGTCAACGATTTTTCTACAAAAATGCTGCGTTAGCTTTTGAAAAACTAGACTAACTATAGGTCTTCGGTTCTTAAGAAATAAATCATATTAACAGATACGCTCATACTGTTGAAGAAAATTGACATACTGGCATTTACTAACACATCTGTAATTAAAAAATATTTGGTAGAGACTGGCAATCGTCGATTTTTGTTAAAACTACGTTAATTCTATCAAAATTTGGGACTCCTCGCTTCGTCAAAAACTCCGAATTCTACACACGTTATCAGTTCTTCGTTTCGGCGAGTCTACTCGCGAGCCTTCCCCCTTCAATAAAACCAACATAGAAATTGCAGATTTAACAGAATAGAACATATACATCTCTTGTCAGTCTATTACAACGATCTAAATATTGTCATCGTGGACTACTTTCTACGCAGTAGTAAAACATGGAGTAAATGTTCGCTAAACGGTGGCCGAAATGTTTCGGGAGGGATAGCAACACATACGCACACGTAAAAGGGAGAACTACCCCATCACGAGTAATATTTCACGCGAGGGATGAATAATGGACGCCGCGGGAGTCAAAGGGACGCGTCCGTCGCACTTGTCGCGCTTTCGCCGCCGTTTTATAGGGTAACGACCGTTAACTTAAGTTCGAAAGCCGAACAAAAGTGCACAATTTACGCGAAATGAAAAAAAAATTGTAAATTTTGATCAATTTGTACCTTTCGTAACAAAATATAAGTAATCAAACCCCATGAACTACAATACCATCGGTGTTTACATTTTGAAATCGGGTGAATGTGAAATATTGATTATAGATTACCTAGAATTCGAGATTACCTAGAATACCTAGAGATTACCTAGAATTCAATAGATTACCTAGAATTCAAGGGGCAAGGATCGACAGGTTCGAATCAAGAAAGCAGCAGTGGTGATCGAAGAAAATATTACGATAGTTATAACTATTATTATTTTGAGATCTTTGAACTTCTTTAATTACTATACTACTATAATACTATATTTATTACTATATTACTTTAAAATTTACAGAATATTATACCTTTCCAAGCGAAAAATGAAATGATTTGAAAATGTCCCTAAGGATATTCGGGTAAATAAGCGCCATGGTTCGCAGCTGGGAATTTTGTGGATTTGCCGATACCTTATACCATATGACAATGACAACAACCATTTTGGACCTGAGAAGTCATCTTATTTTTCGTTAGAGAAGGTAACAGCATACGACTTCATCTTCAACTAAACTTTGACATGTATCACAAAGTATAAAATGCACCTACTATCAATTTTCCAACAAATGTTTAGTAGTAGAACATGAAATCTCTCTTTAGAAGGTTTTGAAAACCATCTGTTCATAAGATATATTATAAAAATGTTAATATAAGTAAGACACAGGTCAATACTGTCACAATACTGTGTTAGGTTAGGTTAGGTTAGGTTAGGTTAGGTTAGGTTAGGTTAGGTTAGGTTAGGTTAGGTTAGGTTAGGTTAGGTTAGGTTAGGTTAGGTTAGGTTAGGTTAGGTTAGGTATTTTTGTGGAGGTGACAGCCGAGGCGGTTTCTAATTAAGAAGAACCATACAACGTTTTTGGTTTAAATAAAAAACTACAGGACTTTTCCAGCTTAAATCTCCTCAAGTGTCATCTTTTCAACGCCATGGGTTACATGAATAATCCATACAGCTGTAAGTGTGTACTGTTCCATACTGCTCGTACTGGTACGTATATTGGTGTACATGTCTGTACACACTGGTCTATATTTGTTGTTAATTTAAAAAAATATTAAAACAACAAATTAAGAAAATTAGACTGTTATACGGTCTAATTTTATAGTAGTTAATCTACAATTATAATCCTGGGGCATTTGATAGTTTGTCCCTGATTTTAACTCGTATTTAACATCACTAACTTAAAAATTTCAGATTGTGACGAGGTCATCCCATAATAATTACCTCTCTCGCTCGTAGAGTATGGAATATTCTGGTCTTCATTAGAGACATAAAATGTTACTTTCGTAAATATGATTTGATTACATTGGTAACGAACTTGTATGCATCATAACAAGAAACATAATTAACTTTTATACTTTTTTAAGTAAAATTTTACATTGTGAGTACTTCAGGCCATTAAAATTTATGAGATGTGATATTTACAGGGTGTTTCTTAACAACCTGCTAATATTTAAGTAGATTATTCTTGGATCCCACTTAGGAAAAAAAACTTCATATGAACATATGTCCAAATGGTTTTAACTTTTGAACAACTGGTTGCTAAAATTTGAAGAAAACAGTTATCATACTTTTGGCGCTACCCTAGATAATATCGTGAAGCGTAGCATGCATCTCCTATGTATTTAAAAGCATTTTCTGTTGATTAACATAACTATAAATGGCAAGAAAAAACTTATGTTGTACAGTAGAAAATGACTTTTAATGCACAAAGATGCGTATTACGTTTCATATAAATATTTAGGGTCATACCAAAGTTATCATAGAAAAAGAAGTTTTTCTTAAAGCTTTAGCACCCTGTAGTTAAAAAGTTTTGAATTTTAGGACATATGTTCACATGAAGCATTTTCTCAAATTTCTCTGTTTAAATATCAGCATGTTAATAAAAAACACCCTATATAATAGATCCAAATATAGACATAGACTTTGTGTCTATTGATAAGATACTGAGTAATCGATAGATACTGAGTAATTTTAATCACACAAGAAAATGCGATTGAAAGTGTTCTTCATGAACTTCTTACATGAAATAAGTGTCACAATTATTCTTTCTTTATAGGTTCTTAAGTGACTTGCTGAAGATTGAAGAGTGATGACTGAATTCTGAAGACATATTCATATTAAAATGGCACAAAACTTGTGATCAAATTTGTTGCTCACACAATGGGTACCACTATCGAACATCTTCATATTTCTGAAGGTTCCTTATTGTTTTCCGATGACCGAAAGTGTGGATAACAAGTGTAGCATGTGAAGTAAAGACAGCTGTATGCCTATTTAGGTTTCTTTAAAAATGCAGCTTTGAGGTTATGTACAGAATGTTTGTTTATTTTTCAGCAATTTTGTAATGAACCATGTACTTGTTCATGTATTTTATTCCAATTGTTATATTAGGTAAATCTATTAAAATAACACCCTGTATATTGTTCTTCCTATTTTTATTTAACTCTTGTAAATATCCAATGGCATATTATCCGGTGCGACTCATGTACATTCAAATATTGTTGTTATTGTCAAATTCAATCATTCCTTTCTTCTAATGGATTTTTCTTTGTTATGAAAGGGCATTAGGAAAGGGATAGTAATACTTGTTTACGATGAAAGTGTCTTATCTATTTTTGTTAATGACTATTGATGAATGATGTTAATGAATGATAATAATTATTATTTCAAAATCTTTTGAACGTTCGTCACCGTCACTCTTTTATTTTCATAATTTAATAAAGTAGTCTTTAAAAAGACGATTGTTTCCTTCTGAGCCGATTGTTCCATTACAATTTCCTTATTTTTCCATTAACCTGCACCGACTTATCATTAGTCAAAAAAAATACACCGATATTCTAATTTCTTGGGGTGAAAAAATCTTTTGAACAAAAATTTGCCCAATGGGGGGCGGCTATTGGTCTACAAAATAGATCCATTTTCCCAAGATGCAATCACCCTCTGCGTTTCCTGATTTTACCCATTGATATAAAATAAATTCCTCCGATGCGCCTCCAGGGAAACTAATTACCCTACTACCGAATAACATTAGAAGTTCGTTAGCGGCACACTTTCATCCCGTTTCGTAATTTCGTTGCCCGTATCCGCTCTCGTGGAAATGACGTACTGTCCATCTGTAAATTCAAAAATCCAAGAGCGAAAGAGGAAGAGAGAAAGGAAGAGAGGAAGCGCCGCGACGCCCGGCGTCGCGCCTCCGCGAATTCGGGAAGGGACGATCGGGGCCATTCTACATAATATAATACACATCGAAGGACAGATAACGAACACTTACCCCATTGCCGTGAAAACTGTCTAAATTGAGTACAACACAACAATCCACATGTTCGAGGGCCGAATCGATCTCGGTTCAGTTTCGGTAGCGGTAATTGAATCGGGTCGATCGTCCTATAGCAGACGGTGAAGTTTTGTAAGTGTCTAATGGTACTTTCATTAGGCCAGATGGAAAGTTCGTAGGAACACGGGGATTAGCGAGTTAACAACGGAAATTTTACCAAATAACAAATTACGTAAAACAAATTTACTTAGGAGGGAAAAATCCCATTCATATGAGCGCTTACAACTGAAGAAGTAAATAAATTCAAGTATCTTGGAGTAATGATTGCAAATGACGGTGACAAGGAAACAAAAATAAAAGAAACGATAAGGAACACAAACAGAGTGTACCAAGCAAATAAAAAATTATTGAGGAAATTATGAGGATATACAGAACAATAATACAACCAGCAATGATGTATGCAGCGGAGATAATAACAGTGACTAGAAAAGCAAGAGGAAGAATTAAGAGTGCAGGAGTGGAAAATAATGAGGACAATACTACATATATTAAGTGGCTAGTCACCCTTTGAGGGGTATCGCCGCATTGCTGTCTAGATCTATTTTTCGGGGTAGATCAGTCCCCGTTCTCTATTTATTGTATTTTATCGCAAATTTGTTTCTATCCCTCGTTTGATCCTGCCAGTTTCTTACTCCAGCTCTGATTAGGTCTGCTCGAACTTCCAATATCCATGTAGATCTTGGTCTTCCCTTCTTCCTTCTTCCTCCAGGTTGCCTTTCTGTAATGCTGTAAGTTGTAGACCTGCTCTCCACATGTGCCCCAACCATCTGACTCTTTCTATTTTTATTCTTATGATTATATCTTCCTCTTCCATTTCATCCAATATTTCTTTATTAGTTCTCCTTCTGTATTCACCTTGTCCTATTTTTTTTAGCTCCCAGTATTGTCCTCATTGTTTTTCGCTCCTGCACTCTTAATTCTTCCTCTTGCTCTTTAGTCATCGTTTTGGTCTCCGCTGCGTATATCATTGTTGGTTGTATTATCGTTCTGTATATCCTCATTTTGGTTCCCTTTCCTAATATTTTACTAGACAATAATTTTTTATTTGCTTGGTATACTCTGTTTGTGTTCCTCATTCTTTCTTTTATTCCTGTTTCCTTGTCACCGTCATTTGCAATCATTACCTACTCCAAGATACTTGAATTTATTTACTTCTTCAATTGTAAGCGCACAAATATTAACTTTGTTGTTTTGATTATTTACTATTTTATTCATTCTCATAATTTTTGTTTTTTCCTGGTTTATTTTCGATCCCATTTTCCCCCCTCTCTTATTATTTCATTCAGCACTCTTTCTGTTGCCTTTCGATTTTTTGTTACGATTACTACATCATCGGCATAAGCAATGATTTGTTCTTCTGAGGACAATCTGGGAGCTAAAAAAATAGGACAAGGTGAACACAGAAGGAGAAATAATAAAGAAATATTAGATGAAATGGAAGGGGAAGACATAATCAAAAAAATAAAAAAACAAAGAGTCAGATGGTTGGGGAACATGTGGAAAGAAGGTCTACAACTTACAGCATTACAGAAAGGCAACCTGGAGGAAGAAGGAAGAAGGGAAGACCATGGATGCAAGAAGTTAGAGCAGACCTGACCAGAGCTGGAGTGAGAAACTGGCAGGATCGAACAAGGGATAGAAACAAATCTGCGATAAAATACAATAAATAGAGAATGGGGACTGATCTACCCCGAAAAATAGATCTAGAGAGCAATGCGGCGATACCCCTCAAGGGGTGACTAGCCACCTAATATATATGTGGGATGACTAAAGCATATAACAGTACAATTCAAAAGGTGAAATCTATAAGAAAATATTTTAACAAGATGTGTAGAAATCTCATTTGGACTAAAATGCAGAACAGGTTGCAACATTTTACCTATTAGGACCATAAGACACAACAACTTTAATTATTTAATTTAACCATAAGTTCAATAAAATGTAACAAGAAAACCAAGTAAAGAGTCTTAAATTCATAACCGGTAATATATAATAGAAACATCAGCGCTCCCCGTCTAATGCCCATTTTTAATAAAAATGGCACAACTGTATGAACAGTTGAACTTATTTCACAGCATTATTGGCGTACATTTTGGTGGTTTATTTAAAATGGCGGAAGAAATATTGGTACGTCAATATTTTTGTAACGACCTCTCATTTGTAATACTTTCAAAGTAGTACATTAATAGCGGTTACGTTTAGGTATTTTAATGACCTTACTACACATTTGCATCCATCACCACGTAATCAGATTTAAATTTCTATTGTCTCAGTTAAATACAGGGTGTTTCTTTGCTGCTGGGAAACTTCAAGAAATGATTCAATGAAACCACGTCCTCAAATTTAAATTTCTATCGTTTCAATAAAACAGGGTGTTTCTTTGTTGTTGGGAAAACTTTAAGAACGATCCAATGAAACAATAACCCGATTTCCAATGCTGACGTATTAGTCCAATAGCGCAAAACAAACTTGCGTAACAAGTTTGCAAGCTATTCCACATACATTGCACCCCTCACGACCTACTCGAATTTAAATTTGAAATCTCTCCATGAAACATTTCAATAAATATTATGTATAATATAATATACATTTTTTCATATGTTAAAAAGAGAGTTACCGGTTTTGAAACATCCGCTTTCATCATCAGGCCATCTAATGCCCCTTTTTTAACAAAAACGATTCAACTATACAAACAGTTTAGAAAGTTGAACTTATTTCACAATAATTAAAGGAATGTGCCTTGTATAATACGGTAGATTTTTGTTTCATTATAGGAGTATAGTTTGGTGAATTGTATAAAACGACGAATGCGCCGGTGCGTGCGCCAAATAGTTGGCCCAAAATGTCACAAGCATTAAGACTGACCAATTGGCCTGAAATTTGGATAGCTGTTGGAGAGTGGTTCCAGGAACGAAAGTTATATAAAACAGAAGTACGATTTTGACAAAAATGAAATAGTGCATATTTTGCATATTCGCCCATTTCTAAAGCCCCAATAAGCCTTCTGAGGAATTTACAAGGATAATAAAACAAATCTGCTTCAGGAAGCACCTAAAGGTACTTAATAAAGGCCCAAAGGTCGGAGAAAGAACGATTCCTGCTTATAATAGAGGTACTATTTCAAGTTTGAAGCACTCATTTCATTATAGGAGTATAGTTTGGTGAATTGTATAAAACGACGAATGCGCCGGCGCATGCGCCAAATGGTTGGCCCAAAATGTCCCAAGCATTAAGACTGACCAATAGGCCTGAAATTTGGATAGCTGTTGGAGAGTGGTTCCAGGAACGAAAGTTATATAAAACAGAAGTACGATTTTGACAAAAATGAAATAGTGCATATTTTGCATATTCGCCCATTTCCAAAGCCTCAATAAGCCTTCTGAGGAATTTACAAGGATAATAAAACAAATCTGCTTTAGGAAGCACCTAAAGGTACTTAATAAAGGTCCAAAGGTCGGAGAAAGAACGATTCCTGCTTATAATAGAGGTACTATTTCAAGTTTGAAGCACTCAAGGTACAACTGTGCGTGCATTACGAAATTTTCATCTGATTTCCTTCAAGATTACGTGCAGACAAAACTTCACCAAATCCGCCGTTACACCGCTTCCACCCTCGATGAAATAAAAATCAAGAGATCAAAAACACATATGAAGAAAAGCAGTATTAACCAGGCATCAGTCGCATTGATGTATTGTTTTATAAATAATTATTATCTTTGGTTTATTCTTTTTAATCTCTTGACCGACAGTCTAGTTACGTTTATACATAGTTAACATCTATCTGCTTTAAAGCTTCTTTTTGATTTACACAATATATGCTTCGTTAATTTTCATTTATATCATATGTAGGTAGGTAATTATCCAAAAATACAAGTTCTAGACGGGCCGTTCGAGGAGAGAAAAGACTACACACTAAGGGAACTTTCGGAAAGTCAACCGCGTTGAGGGTTGGTCGAGTCAGGTACTGGTTTTGTGGGACCTCAAATTATTTTTCAAATCAATTTTTTGATCATCTGCCACTGCATAGTACTTAAACACTTCAAACTTTTAATTTTAAGATCTCGAGTTATTTTCCCTCAACGCAGCAAATTTCGAAAAATCCTCAAATTTCCCCGAAACGGTCCGCGTCTATAGGTCATTTTGTATCAGGTAGACGTTACATTTCTCTCGTTTCTAATCTCTAATGATCTCATCCTAGTCAGGAATTTTTACTACGATCAAAATGATTATATTTCTCTCAGTTAGTAGGCTAAAGAATCAAAATAAAAACAGCCGACAAGTGAAAAGGTGATATGATTGTTTCAGATATAAATTCGCGTAGAGGCCCTTTTTACCCTTATAAGAAACCACATCCGCGAGGAATTTCAAAGTGTACATGTCGTATATAAAATATTCGTCTTTAGTTAGGGAAAGAAATAAACGTGTAAATAAGCTCGAAAAAGCCGACTTAAAAATAGAAGAGCAAGATTGTCGCACGCCTTGTTTGTATTAACTCAACGTTCCATTTCTTCGTTTTAGTTGTTGCTGATATGAATTCATTTACCGGCTCATTTTTAAACTCGTGAACAAGATTTGAGCGTAGGAAGATTTCGAAATGCCTGCCTGCCTCAGACTGTGATACAATATAAGCACTGTACTCAAAGTGAAATTTTTGAAAGCTATTAAGAATTTTCAGACAAACTCACAGGGTTTAAAAATAGTCTAATTCACTTATGAAACAGGAAAAAGTTATGGCCACTTAAATCTATGTAGTATTGAATAGGTGTACGTTACATAAACCAAGCATATCATAATCGCACCCATTGGTTATGAAATCAACTTAATAGAAATATGCTTGGCGGTGTTTTTTGTGGATTACGTTGGATTTGGAATGCAAATAGTTATTTCGTCATTCGTTGAAACATCTAGAGAAATAACATTAACTTTTTCCTAGTTAATAACAAATGTACCAAGCATTTCAGAATCTTACGCTTTGGTCTGACCAAAATAACAAATATTTTCCTGAATTTAACAAATAAATGACAGAAAGAAGAAAGTAATGGACTCGAGGATTTGTCGTATTACTTGCTGTTCAGAAATGAGCCGAAACAGTAGGCATTTGTCCTAACATTCAGTAACAGTCATTTTTTTAGGATTTCTTCATTAGTAAATACTATTAAGGAAAAAATTATACCGGAGTCTTCGGTAGTTTCCGTCTAGTTGGAGACGAGGGTGCCTTGTCAGATTCAGGTTCTGAAAAAAAAGAAAAGAAAAATTTAAAACTATTGTTTCATAAGAATTTCTTATTATTACTCCACAATTTACTGCACTTTGTATTGCTTGTATACGGTTGTGACGAATATTTGTTAATACAGTTGTTTCCCAAGCGCCCACTGCTTTAAATTTACCCGAAGCAGAGGAATAGTACGAAGCAATGGGAGAGGGTCTGAAACCTACCACCAGGACACCATGAACGAGAATTAGAAAGTCGTTTCACGTCCTGCCAGATACGAAAGACTGGCAGTCGTATAACCCTACTGAAAGTACGCTGCGAATGGAGACTCCATGAAGACGAAAGCCCGACTTATCTCAAGGAGACAGGCCATTAAGTAAGTTAAGTAAGCCATTTTTAAGGAACCTTTGCTCCTGTAGCCAGGTTAGGTCCCATGGGACTTCCTACTTAAATTGCTGTACAGTCTGGCATGAAACTCAGGCAACTGGACCTCACTTTTGTGTATCAGAATGGCAAGGTGAACGAAGAGATCTGTTCATGGAACCTCCAAAGAACTGCTTCGACTACTCGACGGAATGGGGTTAGAGGAGGAGAACGATTTCGAAAAAAAGGCAGAAAACATGCTTGAAGAATTAGGGAAGGGAAATCTAGTGTGTGTTACGGTTCTATTTGTTCACCGCCTTGTAATTAATTTTGTTTATAATTTCCACAAAATTTCATATGATTAATTGTTTAGTAAAAACCCAAATTCAAACATCTTTAATAACCTCAGTTCTACTGATCTGACTCGTTTCAATTTTGTATTAGAGGTAGATAAAAATGAAACACCACTTCTAAAAATTGGAACCCCGAGGAACAAAGGGTGCGAACCCTGTTAAGCGAGAAAGCTTTTGGGTAAGACATTTTATCATAATCGGTTTTTAATAGATTTGTTAACGTTTTATTTCTGAAGCCATATACATACTGCGAAAGAATTATTGAAAAGAGACTGAATCGAGCAGGTGGAATGAGGATATGTGGTTGATCAGCAAAAATGAGAGTGATCGTTCACTGGTCAAGGAACAGTGAATTTAAATTTAAGGTCGCTGGCCTTAACTTGCTTTAAGTAAGTTTAAAATCCGAAAGCAAGTGTTTAGGGTCCGAAGGAATGTGTCAATGATGTTCCCTGAGTAACCCAGGAGCGACCTTGCCCATAAGCTTTAGAAAGTCAATCGCTAACACGGTTTCAGTTCGCCTCTTAAATAATAGTGACATTCAATAGTGTAAGTTTTTAAGTTCTAAGGCCTTTTACGGGTTAAAATACGCTGGTTAAACCTGGTTTAATAATTAAGCAACGTCTTAAAAGAGTTCGGAGCCACACCGAGACTTCTGCCTTTACAACATGGGCGAAGGACCCAGATTAACTATAATTACGAGTTGCTTGAATTGCTTCAAGAAAACCTTAGGCACTTGAAGAACTTTTCTTCAGAAGAACTTCTCAAGAATTTCTTCATGCCTTTCTATTAAAACATAAATGTTTTTACAACATTTCACAGACAACAAGAAAATAAACAAGCGGATGTTAGCATCCTTAAGGATAGATCTTGCATTTTGGTCATTTACTTCTTTAATTAGAATTAATGACTGAAAATTCCTAAAATTTTTGAATGTAGATCCGTAAAAAATCCCAATTTTCTCCTCAAAAATCCAAACATTTACTCACATTTATACTTTTTTCCATTTAACCTTACTTGATTAACTTCCAACACTCCGATCAGTCGTTATCCCCTTGTTATTTTTCCAACCCCCGTCTAATAAATCTTAACGCTCGTACATATCTATACATTCAATTAAAACGGCGTCGTACAAATTCCGTATGGGTGCCTGTTCTTTTTTACGGCTCTGACGGGTAATTAAGATGATTCGATAAGTTGCACGCAAAATTCGTGTTTCGCGAGATTGACGGAGTAATCAGAGACTACCTGTAGATTTGGATTTATCGACCTGCCAAGGAAACAGAGAGAACGCGGGTAGTGTAAAAAGTAATGGAGGAAGATTCGAGGGTTCGAAAGTGGATCGTGGAAGATTAAAGATGGATTCAAAGTTGGTTTGAGATGTAGAACTTGAGACCATTTGGAAAGTAGCTCGCTGGTATCTGCATCGGATCAAAAAAGTCCAAACAAACTTCATATATTGTTGATATTCCAACAAAATCATGAGAGATGTTTTCAAATGATAACAACAGTATGTTCCACTGTGAAAAAATTCAAAAAATAGTAACGAAAAATGGTACTGTAACGACTGCCCCTGTATCGGGATAGTTACTACGTCGCCAGCGCTGTTATTTTGTAACAAAAAAGAAAACAGTTAGTAGATGACTGCGGAATATAAAAGATTGACCTGTCAGTTACACACGATTTGCAAGAATGAATCGCCCAATTTCCGTCATCGGGTAGGGTACTGGACTCTACGTTGAGAAACAAAGAAGGTCCAGTTGAAATCCGTCTTGAGAAACGAAATTCAAATCAAATAGTTAATTTACGAAATTCAGATGTAGATATTGGATTCCGTTACTGAATAAAAAAATAGAATCTGCATCGGACCAGACGGTTGAAGTGAAACTTCGTTGGGTATAAGCCTCACACAAACAGCACATATGGTACCTACTGAATACGGCGTCGATAGTCGTTTCGTATTTGGTCGTACTTTCAGTCTTGTCATTGGACATTACCAAATCTAATTTTTCTTTCAGAAAATCTATCAATGGTACTGCCTTCTGATCGGAAAAATCAATGTTGAAATCTCCGCTCATTACCATTGGGATTTCATGAAAATTTTCATCGAGCAGTGCTGAACCGTCCCTTGTATAAATTAACAAATTTTGATTTATAAACTTGATTATCTCATTTACACTTTTACCAGGAGAGATGTATAGAGCTACAATTAGGAATTCTGCCCCAGTTTCTGGAATGCATTTACTTATACAAACTTCACCAATAGCAGACTGTGCTGCAACAAGAGATTCTGATCCCCTTGAATGCACATCCATATGAGAAGTCACTGTATTTGTATGGTCACTTTCATTGTGATAAATTGCTACTCCCCCCGCAGCAACATTTTGTCGTTTATATTTTACTATGCAATGAAAATTCGGAATATGGATTTTTCGCCCTATACCTTCTGTTGTACTCTGCTTTCTTCCTTTTCCTCTCTATCATCTCTTTATCAATGGCCATTTCTACCGTTTCTTCCTCACAATCATTGTTCTCACACTCTGAATTTGTATCATGTGTCAATAAATTTGAGTCTAGTTGATCCATGATAATAGATTTCTACAAAAAGAAATAAAAAAAACATGTATTCTCAAAAATATAGTAAAAATTGAAGAATTCTGGAAAATCAATTTTCTCTCTAACCTGTATTACGAAACAAAATCTTTGATTTATCTCCTGTAAAATCCTGCAGCGTTTGTCCTACGAAATGTTTTTTCTGGCGAGTTGTATATCGGCCAAAAAGAATGTCGTGACTCGCTACGAAAAAGATTGTTTCCATTTTAGATCATTTTTAATGTCAAAAAATTTCACCGCCTCAAATATGACACTTTTACGCTCAGGCATTCATGATTATTAATTTAAATAATTGGCCAATAAACAACTATGTGCTACAACTTTGTGGGCATGATTTTTCCCAGAAACCCACAATTTTTGAAAAAATTCCTAGCCTTCTAATGATGTGGGGAGCGTAGTTACCAATTTGCTAATCAACCAATTTTAAACAATGTAACAATAATAAATTTTATGTGTGCCAACTGTACAGGCATGCTTCTCCCAAGGATCCCGGAGTTTTTGAAAAATCTAATTTTTCTTTCAGAAAATCTATCAATGGTACTGCCTTCTGATCGGAAAAATCAATGTTGAAATCTCCGCTCATTACCATTGGGATTTCATCAAAATTATCATCGAGCAGTGCTGAACCGTCCCTTGCATAAATTAACAAATTTTGATGTATAAACTTTATAATCCACAAGATAATATATCCACAAGAGGTTGGGTGGGTGGGTGGATAGGGCTCTTGCTTCTCACACGAGAGTCCCCAGTTCGATTGCTAGTGCGGGAGGTCTTTTTTTAAATTAAAAATTTCTTCCATAGCCAACACGTAGAAAAGCACGCTAAAACACACCACGTGTTCAGGAGAAATGAGAAAAAAGCGTCTCACTTTATTTACGCGGATTTTCGAATCGCACCTCACCAAAATATCCAACGTCCCCTAAAAAGTTTCACTTCAAAAATATACCGAAGATAATGGCACGTACCTACGTGTAGTGCCGATATCGCAGCGTCGGAGGGTTTCCTCCCGGGGGCGTTGGAGCTCGGAGGAGGCAGCGGGTCGTCCAGGAGGTCGCACATCCTCAGGTCGGTCGCGTGCTCGACCAGCAGCTCCAGAGTGTCCCCGGTCCGGTCCATAATGGCGCACACTTCCTCGAACGAGCGATCTATCAACGACACCCCCCCTGGGGAGCACAGAGAGGGCTTCGTCAGAAACGTGGATTACATGCTAACACATTTATAATATCGAAATGCGATCTCGCATCGATCCGACTCAAACGAGATTTTTATTCGGCGGCGGAAGTCATGATTCGAATATCGCCTGCGACAGAACTTTGACGATCAGGAAATGGCGGTTTAAAAGGGAGGCAGCGAGTTGTACGAATAGTTGTCGCACGAGGGGTACATAGTAATAAGTTCGGTGTAGTCGTACGATCCTTTGATTGTTTTTTAAAAGCTATAAAACTCGGCTATAAAGTTCTGCCGGCGATAGGTTTAATGCCGAATTTATGTCAGTCGAAATTGTTGTAGGATTGAGCTAAAGCATGAAAATTTCTACTTTCCAAAACTCTTCTTATAAATCATCTTACGGCCGCCATACTCTTTGACCAGGAACATTTTAAATCTTGCGATAGGGAATTTCCCACACAAGAAAAAGAAAAAAAATGTAATATCTTGATCAGTCAACCGAATTCAAAAAGTGCAAAATGCTTGTCTTAGGTCTATATATGGCATTAGAAAATTCGACCATATCTCTCATAAAATGAAAGATACAGGATGGCTCAATATGGCGCATAGGAGAGAATTACAGACGCTATGCCTATATCACAAGATAGTAGTAGTATCGGGGGTTCCACCTTATCTGTGGAACAAAATTAGATTTAGAACCGATGTGCATAACGTCACCACCCGCTTCCTTGGACTTATATCGCCGCCACTCCACAGAACGGCGTTATTTCTCTTTTATGATATACAAAATGTACGCAAGATTACAAAACACTAAATGAAGTTAGCTTTAGGATAAAAATATACGCCACTTTATCTGAGCTGTAGGATTCGCACTTACATCCCACTTTTATAGTATCGGGGCTAATAAAGGGCCAAAAAGGAAAATATACTTTTTTCCCTACTTTTTTGTTTGCAGCACGCGGTGAAGGTAATTATATATCGAATTATTTGTAATCTAGACAATAAGGCAATAATTGCATAAGCTGTCTCTTCTGTATGTAAGATTAGGTTTAAGCAGAAGTAGAAGATTAGAAGAAGCAGAAGCATGTATATATGTGCTACAACTGGACCTCGTCTTGTGGTTACATTGATTACATTTTCTCTTCTTTTACTTTTATAAAAAAAATTTAAATTATTATTATTATTATTATATTTATACAGGTATTTAGTACAATTTAATATTAAAATTTCGAATGTTTATTCCCAAACAGAATTTCCTAAATTTTAACGAATCGCTTTAGTTATCACAATTAAAATACACATTAAATCACAATTTACCCATATGTACCATGATATTGATACGTTGGCCCTTCAGGTTTAATGTATTTTGCCATATACCGATTAATGTAAAACATAAATTAAAGCGTTCCTTTGGAACATTTGCTGGAAAATGAATTTTCTATTTGCAAAATATATTTTTTTTTTCAAATGATAATAGTCAATATGCTGCATTGATGCTATGATTCGAAAGCTGTCCATTTATGCGTACTGAACCGTGACGTCACGTTAGCGGCCATGACAGATAAAAGCGTTTTCGCGCTAAAATTCAAATCAACATGAAAAGTTCAAAAGTTATTTTAAAAAAATTTTTTTTGCAATAGTACGTACCGAGGTAGGGATCAGTTTTTCAAAAATGAGTCAACTACCCCCTATCAAACAAGTTATTTACAAATTTAGACCCGTATGCGCAGTCAACCCTAAGGGGAGATGAACACTTAAGGGTCCCCTTTAACTAACATTTCCGTTGCATAGTCGAAATCCTAAGAGGTCCCTTTATCGGCGCTTGCGCAGTAGGTCGCGTTTGCTTTCTTCCCTTAAGTGGCGATTGTACGTCGCTAAAGTGCGGGGTCTTAACCTAACTTTTATGATTTGTTTTGGCAATTTGGTACACGTCTTTTGACGTTAATATTTTAATAATCGTGAAACTTTTACAACACGGTCACATTCTAATGCCATAATTGTGGTAAACACGACGAGAAATACAGGAAATCTCGCACGTTCGGCGAGAGATGGACTCGAGGTAGACAAGAGGGGGTGAGGAAAGGCGAACGTCGTCGTGTCGACTGCAGATGCGAGAAATGAAAAAGACGAAAATAATAAAAATTTGAAAAGGAAGTCCGCAAAGGGTTGAAAAAGTCGAAAGCGAGTAAGGTAATGAGATATCCTAAAATGTGAGAGGAGACCTTTTGTTGTGCCTGTGGCGGGTATATATTTCCTGGAGGTTACTAAGTCAAACTAATATGGTAACGAGACTGACTTTCGACTGACACAACTTCGACTTCGTTTCGAAACCGAATTCCGCCCGAACCGCCCCCTTTGCATTACACTGATACGCCATATCACCGTTTCGACTTACCCCATTCGAGCACTTTATCGCCCTGCTGGAGCCCCCCCTTCTCGGCCGGTCCGCCGGGCACCGTCCACACGATGTAGGCGAATAATCGACCGTCGGGGGCCATTTTCCCTCCCACGACTCGCATTCCGAAACCGCGGGCTGGAAACGAAAATCGGGCCTTTAAATTTTTCACGCGCGCTAAACGTCCGGGCGCTCGATCCGCCCGCTCCCGCGGGACGGGTTAGAGACGAGCCGGGACGGTTAACGGGATATTTTTAATTAACGATAGGGAGAGAAACGGGGAATTTCATAAGAGCGGGTAGGTACGTACGTACACTCGATATCGAGTAGACTAGTAATTGGTTTTCGCACAGGAAGATGTCGTTCTAGTGGTTTTTTGGTTATCAACCATTGCAAGCCAAATTTGAAGCAAATTAAAGGTTTTACGTACAACAACGTTGAAACATTTGTGAGGCGCTAGCTTATTGTGACAAGTAAAGGCCGGATGTTCAGACATAACACATAAAATACCTAAAAATGCCTATATTGGTAATTTTTAAAATAGATGCCTAGTTTAGGCATCAATGCTTATTTTTGCTGCAAAACTTATAAAATTGTACATTTTGACACTTTACATAAAAATAAAATCAATACGGCTCAAACTCCCACGAAATAAAAATACCAGCAAGGCGTCATTAATCATGGTCGGATTTATCGGTGTGTACTTACAAATTCAGTACCAGATAGGTAAAGAGCTATTTATAACGGCTTTAATGATGGTAAATTTGAAATTGATAAAGTTGATCAGATAAACGACTACCTAGTAGTGGGTCTTGGCCTCTTGGGCCTTAGTAGGTGATTAGTACTTGACATTTTAGTGTTCATGGCAAGCTTAATCCGGAGGTGTCCACTACCCGGTTAGTCACTACTGCAGAGGTGTCCACTAGGATTAAGAGAGATAGAGAAGTGACAGATACAACTCATCATAAACGGGTACTAATGAGCTGATAGTCGGAATATTAATATGCATGCTGTTTCCGTACAACACGCAAAGGGTCGGACTCAGAAAGCGAGTTGAACTCTTGCCGAGGAGAAGCTATGAAAAGCAATTACCTAATACTTATATAATTGTAAATAGGTATTAATTTACAGATTTTGTAAATACCAAAATGGTTACTAAATTAACTAGTAATTCTAACGTCTTTTATATATGAATGATTAATGAAAAGTATACGTAACGTTATGTTTCAAAATAAATTTATTTCGTTAAATTAAAAAAAAAGCACTGGGTTGGGTCCATTTAGGTCATTTTCCCTTTACACTTTTCAAGGCTTTCTAGTATCCAGGCTTCTCTGGATCGTGACGCACTATCTAATGGAAAATCTCTATAAAAATCCTGATGCTGTTTTTGATAATGCCGCTGAATGTTAAATTTTTTGAATTTTACAAAACTTTGTCCACATATGACGCATAAAATGGTGTTATAAATTTTGAAAGCCCCAAATAAATCCCCCCATTTATTTTTTTTCATTTTATCATAATCTTGCCCCCTTTCAGATTCCATTACGCACAGGTCATTAAAACAATGAGGAAATGAAAATCGTTTCAAGTCAAAATTGGCAAACAGAACTGGAATAAAACAAATATTCTGTAAAATCTTTTACCCATAAAAAGCACACTAGTACAGTCACTCAGAGACTACATATTATTAACCTTAAGGTGGCAATTTATAGATTTATCTAAAGTGACGTCAAAATTTTGTGGTAATCACTCAGTTACTGGCCCTATTTTTACCTGACCGTAATGACGCATCCGGTACATTTTTCTTGAAAGGATAAAGGATAACACGTTAATTCTCATTCATCCTTACACTTACTAGTTACTGGGAACAATTACTTAACCACTTGTACACAATTTTGTCTACTAACTATTTAGAAACAAGTAAAAACATTTTTGGTATGCTCGTATATGTGTCATATATAAAAAAATAAAATTATAAAACCTCAAACACGTCTAACTAAAATAATATTAAATAAACCCTGGATCTCCTGACGTAAAAATCACAAAAATGCCCCAGAAGACAGGCGGTAGTAGCTTTATGGGTGCCATAAATTACCGGTACCACTGATAAGGCGTTTGCTCCCGGGAGCTCGGGAAACACGGTTAGTGGACACGGTAGTGACTACGGGCTCCGCAATGCGCCCACAAAAATTTCATTATCGTAATTTATGGCACCCATAAGGTTATTAGCGTCTCAGAATTGGGACGTTTTAGTCGAATTTTACTTTACTTATTAAATATATACCTAATTTATTATTGTGAAGTAAGGTGGTTAAGTAAAAGCCTTATACTAGAACGCTTTTTGATAACAATGCAAATATCGTTCAATTAATGCACAACGAGGTGTGTGCATCGCTTAAATATTTTAAATGGCTTACACAGTTGGCATTTGCTGTCGATTTGACAAAATTTACGCACATTTCAGTTTAGGCTCAAAATTTTTTCTAAAGATTTCGACAAAAACATAATTAATAATCATTTTTCCAAATTAAATCACATTTTTAGACAAACGAATACTTTGGTATTGAATCTGGTACTGAAGTAGATTTGTACGATTTGTAGAATCGAGTACAAACACACCTTTCAAAATTTAAACATGAACCACGATCAACGTTTTAATGGTTTCAAAAACATCGAATTACTTGGAGACTTATTAACAAATCCAAATTATTAATTATCCAGATTCCAAATCCAGATTATTAATACCAAAAATTTTGGCGATAACTTTTTTTGTTCAAAATTTATCACGAAGATCAGAAATAGAATTACAATCAGAATTATTTGAAATGCTTTCCGATCAAAATTTAATGTAAAAATTATGTCAACTTTCGAATCAACATATTTGTGCGAGTCGTCTTTCTCGCACATGAAAAAGATTAAATCTCTTTCAATAATAATTGACAGATTTGAATTTGGAAAATAATATTCGAGTTGTAAAGACTTCTTACAAACCGAATTTCGAAAAATTTTTTAATGAAAACCTACCTTCCACTAGTCTTTTTCCTCAAGATTAAATTTCGCATTCATTGATAAATGATAATCTATTATATAAAAATGAGTCGCTGAATGTCTTGCTAAGCGCAAAACTCGAGAACGGTTGGACCGATTTCGCTAATTCTTTTTTTAAAATATTCCTAGAAGTACGAGGATGGTTGTTACGGAGAGAAAAATTCAAAAAAAATAAAAATTTTAAATTTCCTGAAAAAGTCTAAAAGCAACAATTTTCTATACTCCCATACAAAAGATTTGTGATAATACTTAAAAGTCAATTTGAACTTTAAAAATACTAAAAAAAAAAATTTAAATTTCCTGAAAAAGTCTAAAAACAACACTTTTCTATACTCCCATACAAAAGATTTGTGATAATACTTAAAAGTCAATTTGAACTTTAATACCATACGATAAAGTTTGTGTTAGTGGAGAGGTTCCGCGAAGACAAAACAATTGAGTGACGTTAGTATCGTATAAATATTAATGTCAATATTTGTCAATATTTATTTTTTTAATCAGAAACAAATTGTCTATGGTAAAATGTAAATTGTCTGTGGTAAAATGTCACTTGAAATGTAAATATCTCTTTGCTGTGCATCTATAATATTACTAAACCTAAAAGTGTTGTGTGTTTGTGACTTACTAAATATGCCTCCTATAAGGCGGCGGACAAATTTAGGCAGGAGAACCCGAAATGCAACAAATCAAATGCATTATCAATCTAATGGTACTGCCCAGGAACGTGAAGATCGCAATGAACGTGAAAGAATTCGCTTAAGACAGACCCGTGAAGCGCGACATTCGACTAAAAATGGTGCAAGTTTGAATCGAGCTGCTTTCTGTTACGATATGTCAATTGATTACAGTGCGTACAACTGTGTTGCTATTGGACCTATGAACTCAGTTTGCCAATATTGTAAGGCATTGAAATACAAAAATGAAGCCAATGGATTGTGTTGCGCAAATGGAAAGGTGAAATTGATACCATTGCTTCCACCTCCAGAGCCATTGTACTCATTAGTTTTAGGAATAGGAACAGATTCAATACACTTTTTAAAGAATATTCAACAATATAACGACTGCTTTCAAATGACTTCATTTGGAGCATCAAAAGTAGTTCGGGAAAATTTTATGCCAACTTTTAAGGTTTGTAATAATATTTGCAGTTGTATGTTAATTAATCATAACTATTATAGCCCATATACATTTTTACAATACATTTTTTCAATCAAACAAAAAATATCGTGTACCATAAAGTACTACAATAAAAATGAAACTTGATTTAGAATAAGTAAAAATCAAATCAAATATAATAAGTAGGTATCATAATAAGAAATCTGAAATTGTGATTTTCATTGTGATTTTTTAGTGACTATTAAAAGAATTTTGTGAGTTTTATAATTTTTAATTTTTGACATAATGTAATTGTTGACTTATTAACTTAAAAAAATAAAAAATTAAAGAATCGACTGTTAGGCGCTACGAAGTTCGCCGGGTCAGCTAGTTTATGATATATAAATGATAAATGATATATATTATGTATTTGTATCATGTGTATGTACTGACAGTAAACTCAAATGGACTACTTTCTTATAGTTATGGGGCAATTTAAACACTCCAGCATTTATCAAATTTGATTATTTTCTTCTTTGGTATGCTGTCAGTTCTAAGCCTGGAAAAGTGTGAAAGGAAAATAATATAAAGGGACGCAACTCAGTATTAATCTTTTTAATTTAACGAAATAAATTTGTTTTGAAACCTAAGGATTACGTACTTCTCGTCTATCACTTATACAGTTAATTACAAATTTTCTTACTTCTGTGAGCCTTATCCGTGGGGTCCCTCTTGAGTACCACCCGTTTCTGCGCGGCCGCCGACGTCCCGGAGTCGACGTCGTGTATGACGATGCGGATGGCCTCGGCGTCGACCGACGCTTGTCGCCTAGGCGTCGCCTCGAGGTCCTCCAGGGCGGGCGTCGGCCTCGGCGCCATCGGGCGCAGGCCGACGACGCCGCCTCCGCCGATGTCCGGCCTGGAAATGCAACATATAACAGTTGTAATCAAAACGTGCAAAAATGTGAACGCCTTGTATATAGTTCAAAATTGCTTTTGAACGGTAAAATATTTACAGCTATTTAAGTGGTTTACAGCTGTTCGGCCTTAAACCTCTTACAGAAAAAAACTATTGAAACACGAAGGTTGAAAATGGTTGTAATATCAAATTGTAAATCAGTATCGGTCTTTTACATATTCACTATTACACTATTCACGAATCTATGGATTATAAAATGGCGTGGCACCATTTCTGCGCCGCCACCAAATGTTAGGGAAGTGGACGTAGTTTGCTGGCTTAGTGACCTTAGTCATAGTCTATAGATACAAATAGTCAGTTCACTCCTTTGATCTCCTGGAAAAACCGGCATTTTTTGCTACATATCATAAATTGTTTTATAGTCCCCGTAAAGGACGCGAAACTGCGACGTACAGGGGTAAAGCGACTGTGAAATCGATAATTTCATTGTACCGTCTACATACGGGAGGCGAACGAATTTTAAACATATTCGAACATTTATACTGGTTGAAATTTTGTCGACGCAAGATTATTTACAAACGTGTAGGGTCGAAGTACACCATAAACAATTGTAATTAGGAATTTATCAGTACTTCTTGAAGTAATTGCTGTTTGCTAATTGTTAAGTTGTAGGACTTGAAAAAGGTTTATTCATTCCGATAGCCAGACGTACAACATATGACGTGCCCAGGAAGAAACACTCGTAATATAAAGGGATTACATAAGGCAGCGTGCAAGACATTAGAGAACTTTCAAAATTTAGTGGATGCCACCATGTATCGGTTTTGCGTTTATAATGAGATGTTATTACTTTGTCGGTTTATTTAATAGACTATAGCACGTGACTAGTATTTGGAATTTACTGTGTATGACAAGCGTAACGTAAGTTTAAAAGATATTTGTCACTATATAGTTGATCTTTTACGTATACACATATAAATCGTTCAAGCTTACTCTTGTCAATATTGCTGTTTCACTTGTATTATTTATATATTATATTTATTTTTAATGCAGACTTTTGGATACGTTTATATTACAATTACCTTAAATAAAGCACTCACTTACTAACAGCTTATTGTTCAATATTTTCGCATACGGACAATTTGGGTCAATTTTAATATCAACTTGAAAATAAATAAATAAATAATTTAATAAATCATCAAATAAAGCGTTCACTTACTAACATCTTATTCTTCAATATCTTTGCATTTAGCCAATTTGGGTCAATTTTACTACCAACTTGAAAATAAATAAATAAATAATTTAATAAATCATTAAATAAAGCATTCACTTACAGCTTATTGTTCAATATTTTCGCATACGCCCAATTTGGGTCAATTTTACTACCAACTTGAAAATAAATAAATAAATAATTTAATAAATCATTAAATAAAGCATTCACTTACAGCTTACTGTTCAATATTTTCGCATTCGGCCAATTTGGATCAATTTTACTACCAACTTGAAAATAAATAAATAAATAATTTAATAAATCATTAAATAAAGCATTCACTTACAGCTTATTGTTCAATATTTTCGCATACGGCCAATTTGGGTCAATTTTACTACCAACTTGAAAATAAATAAATAAATAATTTAATAAATAATTAAATAAAGCATTCACTTACAGCTTACTGTTCAATATTTTCGCATTCGGCCAATTTGGGTCAATTTTACTACCAACTTGAAAATAAATAAATAAATAATATAATAAATCATTAAATAAAGCATTCACTTACAGCCTATTGTTCAATATTTTCGCATACGGCCAATTTGGGTCAATTTTACTACCAACTTGAAAATAAATAAATAAATAATATAATAAATCATTAAATAAAGCATCCACTTACAGCTTATTGTTCAATATTTTCGCATACGTCCAATTTGGGTCAATTTTACTACCAACTTGAAAATAAATAAATAAATAATTTAATAAATCATTAAATAAAGCATTCACTTACAGCCTATTGTTCAATATTTTCGCATTCGGCCAATTTGGATCAATTTTACTACCAACTTGAAAATAAATAAATAAATAATTTAATAAATCATTAAATAAAGCATTCACTTACAGCTTACTGTTCAATATTTTCGCATTCGGCCAATTTGGGTCAATTTTACTACCAACTTGAAAATAAATAAATAAATAATATAATAAATCATTAAATAAAGCATCCACTTACAGCTTATTGTTCAATATTTTCGCATATGTCCAATTTGGGTCAATTTTACTATCAACTTGAAAATAAATAAATAAATAATATAATAAATCATTAAATAAAGCATCCACTTACAGCTTATTGTTCAATATTTTCGCATATGTCCAATTTGGGTCAATTTTACTACCAACTTGAAAATAAATAAATAAATAAATAAATAAATAATTTAATAAATTATTAAATAAAGCATTCACTTACAGCCTATTGTTCAATATTTTCGCATACGGCCAATTTGGGTCAATTTTACTACCAACTTGAAAATAAATAAATAAATAATTTAATAAATCATTAAATAAAGCATTCACTTACAGCCTATTGTTCAATATTTTCGCATACGCCCAATTTGGGTCAATTTTACTACCAACTTGAAAATAAATAAATAAATAATTTAATAAATCATTAAATAAAGCATTCACTTACAGCTTACTGTTCAATATTTTCGCATACGGCCAATTTGGGTCAATTTTACTACCAACTTGAAAATAAATAAATAAATAATTTAATAAATCATTAAATAAAGCATTCACTTACAGCCTATTGTTCAATATTTTCGCATTCGGCCAATTTGGATCAATTTTACTACCAACTTGAAAATAAATAAATAAATAATTTAATAAATCATTAAATAAAGCATTCACTTACAGCTTATTGTTCAATATTTTCGCATACGGCCAATTTGGGTCAATTTTACTACCAACTTGAAAATAAATAAATAAATAATTTAATAAATCATTAAATAAAGCATTCACTTACAGCTTACTGTTCAATATTTTCGCATTCGGCCAATTTGGGTCAATTTTACTACCAACTTGAAAATAAATAAATAAATAATATAATAAATCATTAAATAAAGCATCCACTTACAGCTTATTGTTCAATATTTTCGCATATGTCCAATTTGGGTCAATTTTACTATCAACTTGAAAATAAATAAATAAATAATATAATAAATCATTAAATAAAGCATCCACTTACAGCTTATTGTTCAATATTTTCGCATATGTCCAATTTGGGTCAATTTTACTACCAACTTGAAAATAAATAAATAAATAAATAAATAAATAATTTAATAAATTATTAAATAAAGCATTCACTTACAGCCTATTGTTCAATATTTTCGCATACGGCCAATTTGGGTCAATTTTACTACCAACTTGAAAATAAATAAATAAATAATATAATAAATCATTAAATAAAGCATCCACTTACAGCTTATTGTTCAATATTTTCGCATATGTCCAATTTGGGTCAATTTTACTACCAACTTGAAAATAAGTAAATAAATAATATAATAAATCATTAAATAAAGCATCCACTTACAGCTTATTGTTCAATATTTTCGCATATGTCCAATTTGGGTCAATTTTACTACCAACTTGAAAATAAATAAATAAATAATATAATAAATCATTAAATAAAGCATCCACTTACAGCTTATTGTTCAATATTTTCGCATATGTCCAATTTGGGTCAATTTTACTACCAACTTGAAAATAAATAAATAAATAAATAAATAAATAATTTAATAAATTATTAAATAAAGCATTCACTTACAGCCTATTGTTCAATATTTTCGCATACGGCCAATTTGGGTCAATTTTACTACCAACTTGAAAATAAATAAATAAATAATATAATAAATCATTAAATAAAGCATTCACTTACAGCTTACTGTTCAATATTTTCGCATTCGGCCAATTTGGGTCAATTTTACTACCAACTTGAAAATAAATAAATAAATAATATAATAAATCATTAAATAAAGCATCCACTTACAGCTTATTGTTCAATATTTTCGCATATGTCCAATTTGGGTCAATTTTACTACCAACTTGAAAATAAATAAATAAATAATATAATAAATCATTAAATAAAGCATCCACTTACAGCTTATTGTTCAATATTTTCGCATATGTCCAATTTGGGTCAATTTTACTATCAACTTGAAAATAAATAAATAAATAATATAATAAATCATTAAATAAAGCATCCACTTACAGCTTATTGTTCAATATTTTCGCATATGTCCAATTTGGGTCAATTTTACTACCAACTTGAAAATAAATAAATAAATAAATAAATAAATAATTTAATAAATTATTAAATAAAGCATTCACTTACAGCCTATTGTTCAATATTTTCGCATTCGGCCAATTTGGGTCAATTTTACTACCAACTTGAAAATAAATAAATAAATAATATAATAAATCATTAAATAAAGCATCCACTTACAGCTTATTGTTCAATATTTTCGCATATGTCCAATTTGGGTCAATTTTACTACCAACTTGAAAATAAATAAATAAATAATATAATAAATCATTAAATAAAGCATCCACTTACAGCTTATTGTTCAATATTTTCGCATATGTCCAATTTGGGTCAATTTTACTACCAACTTGAAAATAAATAAATAAATAATTTAATAAATCATTAAATAAAGCATTCACTTACAGCCTATTGTTCAATATTTTCGCATACGCCCAATTTGGGTCAATTTTACTACCAACTTGAAAATAAATAAATAAATAATTTAATAAATCATTAAATAAAGCATTCACTTACAGCCTATTGTTCAATATTTTCGCATACGCCCAATTTGGGTCAATTTTACTACCAACTTGAAAATAAATAAATAAATAATTTAATAAATCATTAAATAAAGCATTCACTTACAGCCTATTGTTCAATATTTTCGCATTCGGCCAATTTGGGTCAATTTTACTACCAACTTGAAAATAAATAAATAAATAATTTAATAAATCATTAAATAAAGCATTCACTTACAGCCTATTGTTCAATATTTTCGCATACGCCCAATTTGGGTCAATTTTACTACCAACTTGAAAATAAATAAATAAATAATTTAATAAATTATTAAATAAAGCATTCACTTACAGCTTATTGTTCAATATTTTCGCATACGGCCAATTTGGGTCAATTTTACTACCAACTTGAAAATAAATAAATAAATAATTTAATAAATCATTAAATAAAGCATTCACTTACAGCCTATTGTTCAATATTTTCGCATTCGGCCAATTTGGATCAATTTTACTACCAACTTGAAAATAAATAAATAAATAATTTAATAAATCATTAAATAAAGCATTCACTTACAGCTTATTGTTCAATATTTTCGCATACGGCCAATTTGGGTCAATTTTACTACCAACTTGAAAATAAATAAATAAATAATTTAATAAATCATTAAATAAAGCATTCACTTACAGCCTATTGTTCAATATTTTCGCATTCGGCCAATTTGGATCAATTTTACTACCAACTTGAAAATAAATAAATAAATAATTTAATAAATCATTAAATAAAGCATTCACTTACAGCTTATTGTTCAATATTTTCGCATACGGCCAATTTGGGTCAATTTTACTACCAACTTGAAAATAAATAAATAAATCATTAAATAAAGCATTCACTTACTAACAGCTTATTTTTCAATATTTTCGCATTCAGTCAATTTGGGTCAATTTTACTACCAACTTGAAAAACTTTAAAATACAAAATCTCATTCGCATGTTACGGAAAAGGGGTTTGAACAATTATTTCGCCTTGTGCTTCCATCTTCTCCGAAGAGAGCCCATCGAAATCGGACCCCATCGATCGGAAAATTTATTTCGTTCGTTCCATTCCCGAAAAGGGAGGTGGCGCGACAAAAAATAATCATACGGACTTAAAACGTGGAGTTTACCGAGGCCGAGAAAAATTCAAGAAACTCGGTAACCCTTCGACGACCTTTCACCCGTGGGCCGAGTTAATATTTCGTACGCTTAAAGATGACAGAAGCGTTCAATAAAACATGAGGCCCTACCATTTGCATAGACCACTCGACTTCGAATCCAGTTGAACGCTCATTATTGAAACTCGTTATGCGGTGTATGAGGCGAAATAGGGAAAGTAGGTCCCGAAGGTAGGGGGATTGAATTGACAATTTCGGGAATCGAAGCAATAATTTTCTTCAAATCGAATTCATAGTTAGCCCCAAGACCAGATATAAATATTGTTACTCTAGATAAAAATAATAAAATCAATATTATCCTGGATGAAAAACAATAATAAAATCGGATAAGTAACTAAACACCCGCAGTCACTAAGGTTGAAGAATGTACTGAAGACGAAACAGGGGTAGGTGCTGACACAGCAGTAGGAAGTCAAGAACTAAAAGGAATTTGAGCTCTTTTAGGGGGTCTTTTAATTACTTGAGTTTTTTGGGGGAGGGGGGTTAATTACGACCAGATATTACGATTTTTATTCGCTGACTTATATTTAAAAATCCATCAACTTGTCCACCGACTTATCAAGATGAGCGTAACGACCTGTATATAGGTAAATGAGATTCCCGAAGCCGTACTACATACAGTAACTCCTAACCACAATAAATAATTATAACAGATACAACTAGATTACGATGACAATAACTATTAACGATAATTTGGTGATTACGATATACAAGTTTAACGTGACCAAGTGCATGCATCGCATTTTACAGTAATTACCTGCGACAAAGGGACTAATCACGAAATCCTCTAAACTAATTAGATAGGCGATAGGCTTGTTGTGTTGTTCGATCGTTTGAGGTAGGTCTAGTGCTATGCAAATTTATGGAGACCTCTAGAAAAATAAATACTTGATGGTTTGGACAACTCGGAGACGAATCCAAGGGGGTGAATCGGGGTATCAAACTTGCTTGCAATTGATTTTGAGGCGTTTTACAGCTCACTGTAATTGGAAATTGCCAGCTAAAAAATTTGTGAAATTCATAACAAGGGGTTGTCGTACTAGTAAGAGGTGCCCTATTTCAACGGTACGTTTCAACCTAAAATATATACAAGTTTTATGACGGTTCAATACTTAGTAATAGTGTATAGAGTTATTATAAGCGTAGTCACTCTCCGAATTGCCGAAAATCAACCCCTCTTGTCATCTCAACCCCTTCACTAGGACAGATTACTGGCTGAGCAAGAGAAGCTTGTGGTCATTTTGTACAGGGTGTCTTCGCGTAAGGTTGTACAAACGGACCCTCAACGACTAACGCCAAATTTAATGGAAAGAAGTATTTTTTTGCAGCACAACAAATCGTCATCGTGGAAACAAAAATCAGTTTTAGCCATTGAAACTTCAGACTATCGAAATTTACAAACTGTAGAAGGTTTGTAAGGCACTTGTATATGTCGGTGGATATTTTTTACGTAAGTGTATTTTAAAACATTCATGTGACGTTTGTGTCAATTACAGCAACGATAAAACATCCGATAGAAATACCAAATTTTGAGAGCTAAAGAAATATAAAGGCACTCATTGTGGGATATTTGGAGGTTTAAACGTCCCTCCAATTGATTTTATTAATTATTTAGTAGCATTAGAAGAAATTTTTACATCCAAATTCAACGACCTCTGTATACATGAGGGCGTAGGGATGGCATTGCTAAATCTATTTAAAAATGTTAAATTTTCACACCCATGTCCCAATTTCCCTCATATTTATGTTATTTCTCTATACACAAGATTAAGAATCTACTATACATTAAAGTATGCGAATAGAGAAATAAACCATCAAAAAAATAATAAGGAAAACTCTAAATTAAATCTATTAAAATACATGTAAAAACTGGAGTAAGTACTTGCAAATACACAATAAACTTGTACTTCATTATATTTATACCAAATACGGTCATTATGTATGTACCTATATGTTGGTTGCTATTATGTGTTATCTTAGCAATGAAATATATATATCTCTAGTACTTTGTCTATTTAGGGTGTATAGTACCTACTACGCGAACCTTTTTCAAGTCCTACAACAGATTTCAATCCTTATCCTTAACAATTGGCAAACAGCAATTACTTCAAGAAGTACTGATAAATTCCTGATTACAATTGTTTATGGTGTACTTCGACCTTATACGTCTGTAAATAATCTTGCGTCGACAAAATTTCAACCAGTCTAAATCTTCGAATATGTTTAAAATTCGTCCGCCTCCCGTATATCGACGGTTTAATGAAATTATCGATTTCACAGTCGCTTTACCCCCGTACATTGCAGTTTCGGATCCTTTACGGGGACTGTAAAACGATTTGTGATAAGTAAATGCCGGTTTTTCCAGGAGACCAAAGGGGTGAACTGACTATTTGTATGTATAGACTATGACTTAGTATTATCCGTTCGTTTGCGTCTGACAGTTCGCCAGGCTCATTATAAATGCAAATCCCCGAACGGTCATGTACTGTTGACAGAAAGAATTTCCCGTTAATAAGAAAGTTTAAATAGGAGTATCTGGTTGTGACATTTACCTTTCTTAGTCCACCAAGTAGTAGTTCAAATAGCAATAGAATTATAAAATTACCGTAAACCATTGATGGAAATATGCCGGTCAATAACCTTCCTAAAGATCTTGTTAATAATGCAGCCTTAAAAGTGGACATACTTACTGATCATCGACTCTTTTATTAGGAAATTTTATGTCAACGTATAAAATCTAAATTGAAATGTGTAACGTTTCGGAATTATAAGAATTTCGATAAAGATCCTTTTATTGTGATCTTAAAACTTATCTTAGGCAGAAGGTTATCTAGATAAAAAAATATAGACGAAAAATTACGACATCTCAACAATGGCATCATTAGTCTTTTTGATAGTCAAGCTTCCTTAAGAACAATTAAAGTAAACAAACCACCAGCGCCCCGGCTTACATATAATCTTACACTCATGATGAAGGAACGTGACAAAGCGTTAATAAAGTATAAGCGAAGCAAATCCAGTGAAAACTGGATGAAATAACTTAGGAAATATACAGTCAGAAAGATTGAGATGGACCGGCCATACAAGATCAATGTGTCAAGTAGGCTGCATAAGAAGTTATTGGAAGTTCATTTTATATCCTTTGAGCTTTTCTGCGTGTAACATTAAAATGAAGAAGTTTATATATTCAAAACTCTTCCAGATTCAATATTAAAGCCATTGTGGTATTTTCAAAATTCTAAAAACCCCATTTACCGATATGTCGGCCCAGAAAATCGCCCAGGAGCGTACAAGTTAATATTTTATTTGATTTGGGTTTATAGAGTTGGCAAATGTAATGAATTCTCCCAAGTCCATTATTACAGTACCATGTGATGCTAATTACCAAGCATTTTTGATCATTAATGTATTTTTTAAATATAACTAGGTAGGCCAAATCGTATAATAAATATTCTGCATGTTTGGATGGTTATAGATTAGCAATATAATTACCTCGACACCCATAAAGGCAATGAAATAACCAGTGGCAACAAATTATAGCAGGCATTAGCCACTGGGTAAGCGACCGTAACATTCAAGTCAAAATAAACCACTAAATATAAAGAATAATTTTTGTAACTTGCGTTCTTATATTTAAAATAAAACTCATAATCATTTAAATATAAACTACATTTCAACATCCATAACCAATTTTGATATGCATTTACCTAAACAATCGTTATTAGAATTAATTAATAAACAAAGCACCGTAATCTAATTTGGTCGTGTCCTTAAGGCAAATCTAAGATAACGCATTAGCAATTCCCCAATGAAAAAAATGACTAATGATCAAGACCAAATATTTCTTATTAAAGAAGGCCATTAAAGGTATTTTCAATGGCAACAAGTGGCGGTAGTTTACTTGATTTATTATATCCAAGGAATATCATCCCTATGCGAGGTTTAATAAAGAAAGGGATCACAGTAAGGAAATTAAGCTTTCCTGAACCTCATTATTAACAGCACGAAAATGTAACCGGCTAATAAATATTTCCGTAACCTTTTTACACGCTTGATAAATGTTTGAAATTTAGTTAATGAGTTATTACTGACCAAAATTGGTGGGAAGTAGACGGAGATTTTCCTCAATTACATTACTCAAAAGCGTAGACGTCAAAAACCGCTACCTACTCGTAGTTAGACTACGTACGTAGTCTCCCACGTGACCTGCCTACGTAGGCAGTCCAGGTCTGCCAGTGTCCTCAGGATTAGTGGGAAGAAATGGTTTGGTTGGCGCGAGTAAACCAAATGTATTAATTTTAAGAATGAGTCAAGGTGTTCTCATGACGGTGCGTAAACAAACACAGGCAAGTTACTTCTGCTAAATTACCAAATTCTGAGCCCCGTTTTATTTTCCACTATTTCAAATTTATAATTTCTGTAGTCGAATTCTACAGTATTATAGCTGATTTTTTTGGTTGATTTTAGGTAGCTATTCATTCAGCAATACAAAGAATGTTTCCAGTAGCTTGTGTAAAAGGGTATCTTTGTTATTTTTGTAAGAGTTGCTTGAGAGTGATTCAAGAAATAGGGTTGAGCACATAAATTCTTGGTTGCCTTTTTCTTTTGAAACTCTCTATATTAATCGATCATCGTTTCATCGATCATCTTATGCTTATTCAACCAAAAGATAGAGTTGTATATTACAAATGACTACCTCTCCTTTGGACTAACTGCTTTTATCGATTTTACTAACAATCAATCATTATGAAGTTTTCCACTCATAAAGTACAAAAAGTCAAAATTCGGGATTATTTCTGTCGATTAATGGTCTTATTCATAAACGCATATTAACGTTAATGTGGGTTTTAGCTTAAAATGCGTTTAGAATGCGTTTCAACAAGGTAACTATAGTTACCTCCATATTAAAAATACATGAAACAAAAAACTGTAGTGACATCAGTGAAACACATTCTAAACGTATTTTAATCTAAAACCCACATTAACGTTAATATGCGTTTATGAATAAATGATAAATGAAACCAGTGATGCTAGGAGTAGGAAGATGGGAGGATCAAGAGCAGACTAACATTAAGACGGACATCCACTAGGAATGATAGAAAGAACTACGGAAGACGAGCCGGACACAAACGATGAACACCAAGAACCATATCGGTAAGGAAGCCCAGAAGATCACCAGTGACACCAATGAAGTCGTAAGAAGGAGCACCAGCACAATCCACGAGCCAACCAGAAAAGGAGACATATCAAGGAGAAAATCGGGACTGAACAGAAGATACATGATTAACTACGATCCTGACATCAAAAGGACTATCAACAGGAGGAACAAAGAGATCAGGGAAGAACTTGCAGAGCACAGGGGCAATAAATGGAAGGCACTGGACGAGGACACTTGAGTGCACTGGAAAATCATCATACAGAAAAACGCATTTTCAACTACGAGGAACGCTATTTACAGTAAATTTGAGTAAATGACCTAGAGCCCACGACGATGAAGCAACTAATCGTGAAGACGAAGAGGAGGTACTACCCACGAATATGGAGGGAGGCGGGCATAATCATATTCTCGAAGCCAGGAAAGTACAGGAAATTCCCCCAAAACTACCGGCCGATGAGCTTACTGAGCAACCTTAGAAGACTACTGAAGGGGATCAAGGGAGAAGAGGAGAGACTGGAGGAGAGCGTGGATTCACACTCAACAGAGCAACAGGCGCTGAGGATGGTCGAAGAGACGATCAAGGACATCAAGGAGAAAAGGACGAGGTGCATGGTAATATTCGACACGGAGAAGGCTATCGACAGGATTTGACACAACGGACTTACAGCGAATATGGACGAACTAGGATTCAAAATGGCGACGACACAGAGGATAGATGACTGTCAGGAGAGAACTTCAGGATCAAGGATAAAGGGACGACATCGAGCAGCAGGAGGATGGAAGTAGGAGCAGATTATCACATTACAGTTCATCGCAAATACTATTGTAGCCATTACAATGGAAATTGGTATTTGCCATGCATACCTCATTAATTCATGTACACAACGAACATATTTTGTGTATTTTTCACTGCATATAAACTCAACGCTAGTTATAACTGTTGATATGTTGACTTGATATCAAAAATGTCATATCGATGTTCCTCCAGGAATACATTTTATGATCTTCTCGTTGGAAACGTTCCCGAAATTTTCCCCGACGTTCCGACGTTCCCGTTATTGTGTTTTTATCGTTTTCATACGCTCGGGGGGCCTCCAAGTCCCGACTTCCCCGTTCGCATTGTCAACAGGTCAACGGAAAGAACCCGTAAGGATGAAACATAAATGCGAGAGCTTTCGGAAGCTCCGGAGGGGAAGCCTCGCTGTAATATTTAAAATCCGTGGCGGTATTTCTGGTTTATCTCCTCGTAGATTTGGGGCTGAAAACAGGGACTCGGCTAAAGGGAGAGGGACGTGTGGGGTTGCATTAAAAAAAAATAAAACACGAAAAAATGCATATTTATAACTTCTCGTTCGCGTGATAAGAGCCGTTATTAAGGGAAAGCGCTGAAAGCTCGTCCGATGGGCGTGGAGAGGAGTGTGGATAGCGAGAGGAGAGAAGGGAGGAGAGATACACAATGGGTCGGGCCGGAATAATACGAATTGTTTTTTTCTCACTGGAAAGGTAAAGCGCGCGCTTAAATTTTGTTCGATAGGCTTTCTTGAAGTGAAACTTTAACCTCCCGTCTAATAGATATTTCCCGCAAGAGTAAATCCAGACATTTGTGACATCAATATTGCCGCCCCTCTCAATTTAGTTATGCCTGTCGTCGTATGTTGTTCCCTTTCCTCTATTTACCCTCTGATATCGTATCCTGAGTTGCGCGTGGTCACATTTTGAAGGAATAGGTTCTCACTACATCAGTAATAGTTTGGGTCCAAATAAACCTCAAAAGCCGTGAGGTGGCGCTGTTCATTCTAATGTGGAACGAATTTATGTATGTAATGACAATGGGCAAATAACGTTTTCAATTTATGAACCCTTTTGGTCCCCGAAGGCCGACTCTCAAGGGAAAGTCTTGCAGAGCTTCTCTTACTGTGACCATGGATTCTTTTTAAGAAAATCTTACTACGTACCTTGCTAGAAATATTGTTTTAAATCAGATGTCACAAACAAGTTGGAACTTGAATCAAGTGTCGGGCAATATGACCCAAGTTCATTTAATTGCGCATGTGCAAATAACTAATGGCCAATGACAAAGAGAAGGCACACAGCAAAAATTTTAGGCAATCAACAAAGGAATAACTATCATTGTTATATGATACTTGTTAATTAGTACTTAATTAACGAACATTTACAAACATATAGCAGGCTGTAAATTTTCTACAGCCTGCTATAATGGTATGTAGCTATTATTACTCATTTTACACTCCTCCTGTATTTATTCTTGTCATACGCACGTACTGTTTACATGTAAAGGTAAAACTAGCCGGTATGAGCAGCTAAAATTGGTAAAGATACGACACCCACTCACTCTATAGTTACATATGCACTAGAGTAAGAGAAAGAAATCGAGAGACAGAAAGGAAGAGAAAGATCCAATATTAACACGTTTCAATAATAGAATGTAAAAGTGTGACAATATGTAGAAATTAATAAACTGAACTTTTACTATTGTCGACTGTCCCAGGGTTGGCCACGTATATATCTTTTTTCGATAACTGATTACACAAAGAAAGTATCACACATTTCGAGAGCCACGACGCTTACACTATGACTTTTAATAAATGGTCTTTATAACCTTCTTGAGTTTTGCAACGTAAGTAACTAAAAACCATATTTCCAAAAGCTGAATATAAATTACATCAGAGCCACAAAATATAGAATAAACCAGAAGACTAACAGAAAAAGAAGTCCGAGTTTGCTCTGAGTGGACATGAAATAAAATATAACAAATCAAAAACTTCGCCATTTTCTCGTAAAATTTAATTCAATGCAACAAATCAACAAAGATCGTTCCAAGGTACTCAAAATGACGTTTCTTAAAAAAAATGCATTGGATTTCGTTCATTTGCTTCCAAGATATGGCCTGTCAAATCTGACCTTTAATTGCAACAATTGCAGATATGATAAAGTGCTCTTTTTGGGTTTCAATCGTTTTTATTAAGTACTCTCTTGTGTAAAAATTTATTATTTACTTTCTTTTCAGCAACATTGGTAAATTAATGAAAGAATAGCTCCCGAACACATGAAAAATGATGTGAAGTGCCTGAGTGGTAGTAGTGGGGGTAAGCTTAGTGATAAGCAAGTGATTTCAAAACAGAATTTTATTCTCGAATCATCGATACCTCGGCTTCTAATGCAGAATTCCCCTACCTCGCTACTACCTATTCCTGGACATTCCTGGTACCTGGTACCATTAAAGGAACATCAAACGATGAGCGTGGGTCCGCGCGTTCTAAGAAAACCACCGGAGGAATCCGGTGGGTCGATCCGTCCGGTGGATCGTACTGCCGCGTTGCCAGATCTATCGTAAAACCGGAGGGTTTCGGATTTATTTCCTCGGTGTTTCAGTGGGTGAAAGTGCCGCAGCTAACTTTGTTAAGGACCGTTTTACAATAGGAAATTTACGAAATATTAAAAAAATTATTGTTACACGAGGCACCCGCGTGGACGATGTCGGCTACCTGGGAATTTTAAAGAAAAGATGGAAAAACAGAGAGATATTAAAGGGCATTAGGTACGATGGAATTTCAGATAGAACTATCCAGATAGAACTATCCAGATTTCTCCACGTTTCTGTCAAAGGAATGCTTGGTCGTAAAAGCCCCATTAAATTCTTAGGGAGCCAGAACCTCCCTCCGTCGATATCAGCTATACCCTTTGTCCCTTTAGTTACAAATTTTTAGGTATGATGGATTTTGCATGAAACTATCCGCGGTTGAAATTTGGCTTTGATTGATTGAATCGATTGGATTATTCCTGGTACCCGGTGAACTATGGTCGATGAAGCAAAAGAGCCTAGTGTCGATAGTCGAACTGTCCTATCATTCATAAGCAGAGCAGGACTCGAAGGATTCCACAGAATTCAGATAAGATTAGCTTTTGTACCGACCTATTAATAGCTTATATCGAGTTATTAATAATTTGTACGGACTTGTGCTCAATTTTTCATTTCTTGGAGCGATTCAGTAATTTCTCTTACCGACTTCATTTGTTTAGTACTGTGCACCTTTAAATTTTATTTAACGATATTGCTACTGTAGGTTTAGTTAATATTAAGAGTGTAATTGAGTCGTGGAGATCATCAACCTGTAGTGTGGCTTTAATACCTGACTCTGTTCCATTCAGGACTCTTTTAGACAGGAGTTTCAGGACTCCGGTAGACAACCTATCGGATAGCGATAGAGTAACCTAACGAATAATTCTTCCTTAGACAATAATCTCTGTTATTCTCAAAAGTCTGTGCTAAGAACCGTCTATCCTATTTAAATATAAAATACAATCGTGTAGTTTTTAAAACTGGATACACTTACAAGTGCGACCCTCTCCTCCTGGTCCTCCTGTCGTCCTCTGGCGCAATGAGCGTCTGCGGCGGCAGGTCGGGGCTCGGCGGACTGCCCGGCTCCTGGGGCGGCTGCGGCGCGATCCTGAACGACGCCCTCCTGCTCAGCCCCGAGCTGACGTTCACCGTGCTGAGCGCCGGTACCGAGAAGACGTCGTAGGCGGACGCCCGCCTCGGCATCGGCGGCGGCAGCCCGAGGCCGTTCTCGGCCGAGGCGCCGCCGAGGCCGCCGCCCGCGGCCGCGGCCGCCGCCGCCAAGTTGTTCTTCATCTCGTCGTCGTAGCTGTGCTGGCGGGCGACCCTGGAGCCGCGCCTGCTCCTCGTCGGGGCGGCAACGGAGGTGGCCGCGGGGGGCGGGTCGCGCGGCGGGCTGTTCTGGCGGCTCGAGGCCGTGCTTCGACCGCCTCTGCCTCGAGCCCAGTCCGGGTCGGGTGTCTTGGAGCCTCCGCCCTTCAGCTGAAAAAAGGGAAATCAATTGGAAATACATTTTCAGAGAGCAGAGAAAAATCAATAGGTAGTATTTTCATATAGAGACGAATTCATAAACACCACTCACACTCATTTTTTCTTACACTCAATTGCTACACGAGTTGAAAGTGAGTATGCCTCCTCCTCAATTTTCGAATTCAGAAAAACTAAAAAAGCAGCCTTTTCGAGCCTAATGGATGCTAGAGCATCTCTCGGCAGTTTTAACAATTTTATACACAATATAGGCTACTCATTTAAAATTCGTTTTAACTCATGAGGGAGCCATGGTGCATGAGTTTTATTTATCGAGCCGTTTTTATAGGAGCATATTTGTTGTACAAGTCGAATAGGTGGCTAGTGAAAATGTCAACTGTAGTGTCTATATTTGAGTTGTACTATTATATTATAGTATCTATATCTTATATCTCTCCCTCTCCCTCTCCCTCACACCCGCACACCATAGAAGTATGTGAATTACAATTTAGTATAAAACCAACATTTCGTAATCTAACGAACACATTATTCGATTGGCAAGTAATTTGAAAACGTAAGTTAAATAAATTTACTAAAGGAAATTTTAATATGCATATGTACATGAAAAACTTGGTTATGATATAATGAAAAAGGAGTCCAAAATAATAAATCAATTTCAGCTTACATTAGTGAAAATTAGGGTAATGAAACAAATTTAGAGACCTGGGTATTAAAATATTTATATGAACTCACAATCACCATCATTAGGGTAGATCCAACGATATTTTTCTCAGTTTTTGCCTAGCCAAGGTTAAAGCATTACAACGATATAAACACATAATCTCTGACAGCACAATAAGTCGATAATCTGCGTATAAAGAATAATAATTCACACTTGGCGTGACGTTATTCTCAACGGAAAGACAATATCTCTTCACATCTCTCTCCCATCTCTTTGTGAGTAATGACGTGCGCTGTCATCCTGTATATGTATAGGGGTTAGTTTACTACATCAATAACGAGTAAGTGATATATCGTTTACTGTTATGTTTCTCTTGTGTAAACTAAAGAGATGGAATAGACTTTAGAATTACTGAAGGTGTAGTTTCTGTAACATGGAGAAAGCGTGGTGGTATTTTAGTCTAATACTGCTAATGTAGTGCAGACCATATCTGATTTTGTTCCTACGTCTTTCATATAATGAAACGATTTTCCTTTGCTGCCTCAAAATTTTTCTGGCATTTCATAACGCAATTCGATAACTATTTTTTTACAGAAAATAATGGGAAAAAAGAATCCCCAGTGCCTGTAAATAGTAAAATATGTTAATATTGTTACCAAAGTAACGATAAAAGTAAAAACAAACTAAGATTTTTGGAACTGAAAAATAGCAAAATGCCCAACGAATCAGGCATCAACAGAAGGACAATTATTTATCAATAAAATGAGCATTTTTTTTAAACTTTGAATGTAATTGTAAACGCTCATTTTTTGAAATTTTAAAGAGGTTTTAAAAGAGATTCTTTTATATCTACCTCGTCGGTTTATATCAATAACAGTGTAAGCTCTATTAAGTGTAACATATATACTGTGGCATTGTTGTGCACTTTTACCTTTTTGTGCGTCGTTTCTGGATCGATATAAGTGGAATCGAAGAGATCAATTCAGTTCGTCTGTTCGTCTTCTCGACGCAAGACTAACAGATTACCGGCGCTGTACTTTAGTGGCAATTTTTTTCTGATATATGTTAGTATAAAGCTATGTAAGTATAAAGCGTTATAAAGCTATGGTCGGCTCTACGAAAGTGGTGTGCTGGTTACATGGTTCGGCTTCGTTCAAGTGGTAGTACTTTTCTTGTAACCTAAACCCCTCGCACAATATTCGTTTCACAAAAAATTTAAAAAAATTCACCAGTAGTCATAAAGCCATTTTTGACAGTACTTTGTTCATCGTTCCATCTTCTCATCCCCACTTCTACTAGTACTTAGTACTAGTAGTACTAGTAGTATGGAGTGAGGTCGTGAAAAGTGAGGTTATGCACCACGGCGCGAAATTTAAACTTGAAACCGCCACCTGTCACCTGGTGGCCTTTGCTGAACTAATGCCGCTGAACCGGCCCAGTCTATCTACTTCCGCTGTCTATCAGGCGACTCGATTACAATATTTCATATTACCACAAATCACAATTTATTATTCGTGTATGGGGATTTTTCCTTGTCCCCTCGTATAACATTCCAGAATTATGTCTAAGACACTCTATTCCGCTTCATGCCACGTTAGCTTAGCGCCGTTTTTGCATGCTTCCTTCCCATTTTTGAGATTAATTGCTTGCATTAAATATTTACTTCCTTTATCTACTCTTTACATTTCTTGGAGAATTACAGAGAAAATATTGAAGAAATTACTTCGAAAATGGCCAAATTTGGCGCAAGTTTTCAAATTTTACTTTTTCTCCTTCAAAACTACTAGTTTTCTCAAGGTAAAATTATTTTCCCGGTATCCTAATACTTTCCTCCCTTACAAACGTTTACAATTATTTCTAATTAAAACTTCTGGAATTTTCAAATAAATTTTTTTTACTTATTTTGGAAACAAATATCTTAAGATATTTCTAGTCTTTTTGAAGTCTATACAATTAGGAAAAAAAATAGGTTAGAAACCCTCAATGCGTTTTTTTTCAAAACCAGATTTTGTTTTAACTGGTTACACGAAGAAAAAACATTTGATTGATCGCTTGGACTATTAGCTAGTGTGTGAAATAGGATCCAAAAGTGGCCAATTTTATGATTTTCACTAGAATTTTCTAACCCCATAAATCAACTTTTCTACAAACACTTTATGACAAAAAAATAATTTTATATCATGCGTTAGTTGATTCAATACAAAATAATATCTTGTTGCTTTATATCGACCGGATAGCCGAGAAAAAGTAGACCACTGTTTTTGACGTTATTTTCAAAAAATGCGTTGGACCAAAAATATATTAAAAAACCTATAAAAGAATTTTCGCTCATACTTTTCAAATAATATTAAACATTTGCATAATATATTTTTTCTTACTATATAAAAATAATACTTAAAAAAGTTTGGAAGAGTGTTCGGTAATAAGTTCCCTTAAACAACCCGGCTTTTGGGTTAGGTAGAGATAAGGAAATTTTCATCACCCTCGAAAGCCCCTACGGCAACGGATCCGAGGCAGTTTCGCTTACTTTCTCGAGTTCCTTGAGCGAGGCGGGCGAGACGTCCGAGTGCCTCCTGAGCTCCGGGCTTCTCGGGGGCGCGAGTCCGCTCCCGAGGCCGCCGCCTCCGAAGCCGCCGCCGCCGCCTCCCGGCCCGAGGCCGCAGCTGCTCGACCCGAGGCGCGCCTCCGAATGTCGCCTCTGCAGCTCCTGGATCGGGATCTCGAGCAGGCTCTCGTTCGAGTCCTGCGCGAGGGCGGCCCTCGACTGGATCTTCCTGCAAGGAAAATGGAATGATTCCCGCTCAATTTCTGGGACTATTAAGGTATGAGGCCGCGGGGGAAAGGGCGGCAGAGGGTGAGAGGGATAACCGGGGGTGGGGATCGGAAGGCAGAGAGAGAAAGGACAAGACGGGAATGCGGTTATATCGTGAGGGATCGGTTTAACGTCACCATCGGCAGATGATGGGGGGACGAGTGCTCCGAGGGAGAGCAGGACGGACCTTCAAATTGATTTCGAAATGCGTTTTGGAGGTGAGGGCGAAGGGAAAAAAGGATGCGACCGTTATAAATTTTAATAAGCAAATTATATTTTGTCATTTTCGAGAAAATTCGCGCGGTTCACGCGAGGATTTTGTGCGTCATTCCCCCACGGGACCGAATAGGGTGGGGCACCGTGCCTACATTAGTGCTATTATTACACGTATTAGCGAAAGGCATATTGCCGATGGAGCTGCACGAGGAATTGATTTTTCCTAAAAAATACTGGAAAATACTTTTAATACTACTTTTAACTAACGTAATTTGAATGAATAAAATGTAAATTTGACGTTTGCACGGACCAATTTGGTTATCACGTCGGGATCGCCAATATTTTGACGTAATAAGAGGTAACGTTAATTACGTGATTCGAGAAGGGCTAATAATAAATTTTGTCAGGGCATGAAAAAGTTATATTTGTACATAAGTATATTTACGACAAGTACAGATGGCTTACTATCTGTGATAGCCTCCCCTCCTGGTTCAATTATTAAACAAATGCATGTAGAAAATATGCACTTTATGGCAAATTTTGTCAGAAAATTTGTTACAACCACGAGATTTCCGCAACTCCCAACAAAACAAGAAACGGGATCACAGCTCGTCCAAAGTGAAGTTATGTGAACTTTTATAAACGCGCTGACTATCAAGGTGCGAAATGTTTTGATAAACCACACACCTTATTTTTGATCATGACAGATTTTCTCCTAAAATTATGCAAAAGAGTGTGAAAGTGCCGCTAATATTTTGACAAGAACATCTAGCCAGAAACAGGAAAATATTTTTTGTCCAGATTTTTGTAAGGAAGACTTGACAGAACCATTAGAATTCTGACTGGAGCATTTAACCTTTGGCCTTTGATAAAATGTTTTAGCCTTATCACCTAAAACTCCACAGCTAGTCTAGTCAGAAACTAGGACAGATTGTCTACTAACATTTCGGCCAGAATGGCATAATGGAATGGTTAAAATATTATTTAAAACATGGTGGTTCAAGCAACTTCATGCTATCATCATTATAAATACAATATGTAATTTAAAGTGAAATACTTATATCATTGCGGAATTAAAAAAACGTGTTTAATACTTTTAATGATTTTTGAATATTAAAAAACTATTGTGTTATTAATTTTTGTAATGAAAATTGTCCTTTGTATGTATATTAAATCAGTATCATTGCCAACAATTATTTCTCTCAATAATGTGTAAATTTTTTTTTCAAAAATGGTTGTTTATATCAAAGTAATAGATAATTATTGCAAAAAGGATCATGCAGTTGTTATTATTTTCATGTGTTATCCCAAATTAAAAGAAAACGTTAAAATTGATCCATAATTACTGGAGATAACTCAAAATTTTCAGACGATTTCGATTTGAAGTTTTGGTATTCACTTTTAAACGCTGCTGGCTGATCCCCCCACCACTTGGTACATATAAAAAATGGAGCACGCTTTGTAATCGTTATTTCTCTTAATAAAATAGATATTTTTCGATATCTACAATGGTCATTGTTAAGTTAAAGAATTGATTTATTCACTCGTGCAGTTTCAAGTATTTATGGTGATAAATAAATAAATGGTAAATTTTTAAAACAAATATCTACCTCGGTTGAAAATGGTCCTAGGTCAACTTTTTTTTAAATCGTGAAAAATTATCAGGAAATGGAATATCAAAACGAAACTTAAATAAAATTATTCCTTGTAATGTTAATAACCAAAAAATTTATAAACAAATTAGACAATTTTTCAAACTCCATTTTAGGGGGGAGAATCTTTGAAATTTAAATTTCCAATTGAATATTTTGAAAATATAGATCGAGCAGCTATAAGAAAAAAGACTAATACTTCCTCTTATGTGTGTTTTATTTATTATATTTAAAAAACTCATTTTTTGCAATTTCCAGCATTTTAAATTATTTTTAAACAATGGCGCCGTCATTTTAAACTGATTGAAAATATCTTTTCCTTTTTCCTAAACTTGTATTTTAAAAAGTTTTCAACTTGAAACGGATTACTTTGAGATTTACGTGTATTAAGTTTTTACTTAACTGGGCTATTATATGCTGCGATTCTCCCCAGAATGACATGTAAATTATGAAATTCCGGGTAGACCTAAAACTGGGAAAGTTTTCTAACTAGAAACTGGGATTTAAGAAAACTGGGTATAAGCATTGCTTCGTAAAAATAAAGCTTTCGAAATTTCTATTGCAATGAAATAAAGCTTTTAGATTTAAACTTGCAAAAAAATGAAAATAAGAGCATGCGATGATCTCCTGTTGATAATAAATCGTGCTCACATAGCCTGCCGCTGCCTTGTTCATGCTGCAAACTGTATCCTCTCCATATGGCGATATAGTATGGGATCAGCCACTCGTGTTTACGTTTAAATTGTTCTTTTGCAATGAGTTTTCCTATATACTACAATATAATTAAAATAATAGCGTATATCAAAACAAATCACGAAATAATCGGACGTCTGCCGCTGTAATTAAGTAAAGAAAATCCCTGTAAATTTCGAACTTTTGACGGCATGGCATGACACGTCTAAAAATTTGATTATATATTAAGTTGATCAAATAAGACTTTTGGATAAAAGCTAAAATAGCTCCTCAAATTTCTATTAACTTTTTCCGTCGCAAGTGCTATTGTTTCTTCACTTTACAATTTTGATCTTATATTTTTAACACTAATCATACCTATAATAAGATCTAAATTAAGATTGTCGAAGAAATACAAGTTGCTACGTTACTCCACTTTACTTACTCGCAAACTTGATCTTAATAACGTTGTTGGAGGGAACATTTGGCATAGCGAAAAAATATGGTCGTGATTAAATTTATTCGGTCTTAATTCAACTCCCAGCTCCTTATCCACTTTTAATATCGGCCTACTTTTCGCCTTCTTCCCGTCCTAATAAATCAAGTGAATACAGCCGCGAAATACTTTCCTTCCTCCACGACCTCCCACTTCTCCCAAGAATATCTTGGAATTTATTTCGTTACGTATATAACGCACAACTTTCCTACAAAAGTTTATCATCGCACGTACCTCATTATAGAGTCCTCCGCCATTCAGACGTCCCGGTATCCCTTTTACGTTCGACTCGGAAAAGATCGGCCATTATTTTCAGTCGAAATGAGCATACGAAGCGCCCTCCAGATTTATCTATACCTCCCCTATATCTGCATCATTTCTGGCCCAGTGAATATCCCTATCCGGTGTAGATTCTCGGAAAGAGACCATAATCTTACTCGATAAGCAATAAAACGGCGGACGGTGGACTCGCCCTTCGATTCTTCCTTTATTAATTTAGGGAACCCTTTGAAAGCTTTCGATTGAGAGCCCTAGACGCTCCGATAACCTGGAAGGGCTAGGCAGGTGGGATTAGTTGTGAGACAAGAGGTTTGCAGGAAGAACTGCCATTTTCTTCAGACGAAAAAGAAAGTTGTTACTAACGAAGCGTGCAAATTAGTCGTAACAAAGAGGACAATTGTTTGAATGGATGGATTAGTTGACCTCTAGGTATGGTACCTAATTTCACATTATTTAATGTAAAATATTATGTGTAATACTAAGTAATTAATAATATTGCAATATCGATGAAATTAATTATTTTAGGACGCCTTTAATTACACAGTAAGTTGACTCTTTCATAATCTACTGATACATTCAGAGCAGCTAGGAATTTTGAGGCGCCAACTGCGCACTTCATTACTTATTTTCATTATTTTAGTAGCACTGGTCATTCATTTGGCCATTTAATTAAGGGACCTTCAGTTATTTTAATTGCAATTATGTTGCATATATCAGTATAGTTTCAATTATGACAACTTCAACTGAATTAATGTACCAGGCAATTGAGACAATGTTTTTCATATGTGCAATGCGAATTTTCAATCGAACAAATCCTTTCGAAGTAATTCTCGAAACAATAATCGCAATTCTTTTGGCCTTTTTGGCCGAGCTCTAGTGACTTCACCAAGTCATTAATTAAGTCATTAACATATCTTTAAAATTCGTCCGCCTCCCGTATGTAGACGGTTTCATGAAATTGTCGATTTCACAGTCGCTTTACCCCTGTACATTGCAGTTTCGGATCCTTTAGTGACCCGACTAGTTGTATGTATAGACTATGGCCTTACCTCCTGCACACGCTGCACGTCCAGTTGGACGTGTCGCCGCCTTCCTCCATCTTGCTGTAGCTGGCGCAGTCCTCGCACACCCTCTGCGTACACTCGGCGCACGTCCTGCTGAAGTCGTCAGGCTTGAACGCCTTCAGGCAGACCCTGCAGGCGCCCGCCCTACTCGGGGGCTTGCCGGGCTCCTGCTTCGTCGCCGTCACCGCCGGTTCCGACGCCGGCGTCGCCCTCTCGTCGGCCTGCGGCGTCGCGGCGACGGCCGCCGGCTCCAGATCGGGGATCAGCGACGGCCTCGGCGTCATCTTTACCACTGAAACGGAGAAGGATCTAGAGTGTACTCCTAGGGGAATGTCGTTGGGTTTAAACCTTTTTTTGTATGGCAACAGCTGAGATTGAAGCTTGGTACACGGATTTGTAGGAGATTCTCACGATTAACGATTAAGAAACAAGATCCTACCTTTATTATGAGAGACTGTAATGCCAAGTTGGGTCGAGCATTGGGGAGTTTGGGCTGGGCGATAAAAATGACAGAGGAGAAAGACTAATTGAATTTTACCAACAATACAACATGACCATAACAAGCAAATGGTTCAAACATCACCCTCACAGACTGTACACATGGACATCACCACAACATACGAGTCTCAGAGTAGTCAGAAACCAGAATGACTTCATAATGGCCAACAAAATATATCACAGCTCGCTTACCAATATCAACAGCTATCCAGGAGCCTACGTTGGCCTGGACCATCATCCTGTTGTTGGCCCAGATTGAAAATCACTAAGAAAACAAAACTTCTAAGAAGACGATAGGTTGAACTCCTGAAGGACGCTACCGTGGAACAAATGGGATGAACTGAATAAGCAACTTGCAAATGTGTCTCGAGGCCCTGCTTCCTTCACTAACGTGGACAGCATGTGGAAAACCATAAAGGGCGTCTTAGACGGGACCACCTAAAGAAATCTAAAAGTAACATCAATGAGAAGTAAGCAAGATTGGATGATAGAAGAAATTTTGGATCTAAGGGACGCACGGGAAGAAGCCAAAGTTCCAAACAACGAAAATGACTACGAACTTCTTAACAGAACCACCCGTAGTAAAGGTACGCCAAAGAAAGCTGGAAGCAAGAAGGTGAAAGAATTCACATCTACGAACAGGAAATTCACAACTCACGCCATTTATAATTTGTATATTCCAAGAAGGGGAAAATGGAAGACTGGGAAAAGTACAGCATGTTTGAGTTTGTCAGAACTGAACCTCGCCAAGCAGGTGAAAATATGAAAATACTCTAAAATCTGAAGTAGAAAATGCGATAAAACAACTTAAACCAAACAAAAGTCCAGGTCTAGACGAAATCTGCCCGAAATCTTGAAACTAAATAAAGAAGAGACCACAGATTTGTGTGTCATTCTGTTTAATTGCACATGTGAAAATGGCAATGTACCTCTAGAATGGCTGGAATGTCATTTCGTACCACTATTTAAGAAAACAAACCCCAAAAACTGTGGAGATTTTCGCCTGATGATGAGCCACGCACCAAGGGTTCTGGTGAAAATAATTCATAAACGCATTTCTAACAAATGCGAAGTAAATGTTGGCGATGACCAATTTGGTTTCAGGAACGGAATGGAAATAGCCCAAAAGTGGTATGACCAAGAAAGAGACCTCTTCATTTGCTCTATAGATTTCGAGAAAACAGTGTCTGGGGACGGATATGTGAGCATTAACATGGATGGATATGCTTTGGTGAGTAGCTACATGTATCCGAATGTACCGCTAGCTACATATAAGAGCACGGTAGATAATATTAAACAAATTATAAACGGGATAGTAGAGGAAGTTATCCTTGCTGGAGACCTAAACGCCAAATCACCTATCTGGGGTCACCTAAGAAGGATATCAAGGGAAACTACTGGACGGATTTTTTGCCGGAATGAACATGGTGGTGCTAAACAAAGGGAAACATCCTATTTTTGTCAGGGGTAGTAGCAAGTCCCATATTGACGCTATGGTTGTGACACTGGGAATCTCTGTCAAAACGTTAGCGTGTCAAGTTATTGAGAAAAATAGCCACACGGAACATAAATATATCTATTTTCTACATGACTACATGACTATGTTTCCCTTGTGGCTGACATATATTTTCTTGTTTTAGTGTACCTTTCAGTCATTAGTAAATATTAAGTCACGATACTGGATTTGACATCAAAATAGTTTGAACATAATAAAGGTTTTACCTTTAAAACAATATTTTTTAGTTGTCGTTCTTGTACCAAACATATCTGTTTCTCAGTGCCATTAGTAATTTTCATGTGATTATGCCCTATCTAGAAAATTCAAATTCATTCCTGATGATAAAATCGGTAATGCAGACGTTGTCTTTTACTTGTGGAATCGTTAAATACTGTAAAATTTGTAAGAAACTCTGTTTGACAAGTAAACTCAATTATTAAGTATCCTGCGGATGGTCTCGGTGCTGTTACTGAAACTCAAATATTTAAATTCTGAATTTTCCACCGCCAGTTGCTTCATGAATCCGTTTGCTTTTTGTCAAACGCTTCGCAGTTACCATTTTTAAAAACATTATCTTCCCTTTTAACACTAGAGCTAATTATTTCTGCTGCAATTTAAAGCACGAAAGCATTTTTATTTAGAGAACTCCGTCGGCTCTCGTAAGTATTTATTAAAATCCTCGCATCAAATTTCCCATTCAAACTTTCGTTCGTGGCTCTAATGATGCTTTCAGGAGATTTTAAACCTGATGAAAACACTGCCTAATGATCTGACCCTTTAATGTTTTCAGCAAATGCGGAGTTAAAAGAGTTTATCGATGCACGTTGGACGCTGGAAGAAATCCAAACCTGTAAACCATTTTGTATTGTTTCTATTTACATTAGTTACTCTTGTGATTAGATTAAATTTTGGAAATATTTTACCGTAACTTAGTATACTGGTTCTTATTTCAAGTAGAGCCTGTACTTAAGTATACAGGTTCTATTATTGAAATAAATCTGAGAAGAGAGGTAAGATCTATGAAATATGGTACACATTTCCAAATGTTATTTGACTTTTACAATCCGAGCGGCGGCAACATGGGTTGGTTAATAACATCATCAGGGGTCTAAACGGATGTCAACAGGAATCTAAAATAATATCAACGAAGTGACCAGGTCGGATTCAGTTGATTAAGGGGCAACATGTGGACAACATTTTTATGACAAATGGAAATTTTTAAAACCGTTCTATACACACGTGTTTAAAAAAGGTATTAATGTCTTTTAAATTTTTAAATTACGGTCCACTCAAGTGAACTCAAATAAAAACTAAACAATGGACAGGTTTCCTTTCATTCAAATCTCATCTGCGAAGCTTCTGAGGGTCTAACCTCAGCAAAAATTTTAAGCACCTACAAAAATCTTAGCCACTTTGTTGGTTATTAATTTTAGTTCCTTACCTTTGTCTTGAGCGGTGAGTAGAGAAGACGAAAGCGTCTGTTTGAGTTTTCCGAACGTTGTTCCTCCGTCAGCTGTTTCGGCAGTGGGGTTTCCAGCTCCGGGCTCCGTTGGTATCATCTGTGGAAAATTTAAGATATATGGACGATTCTGCAATACAAAATTATGAGAAATAATTTATAAGTCGACGTGATTTCACGGCACGGCACGGATTTCAGCTAGAAAACGATAAAAATTGAAGACAATTGGCAATTACATTGGTCAATTGACAATTAATCTTGTTTTTTCATTTCTTATGGACTGCTTTTGCTCTTGGCGACTTTTCTACCCCACTGAAAAACAGGAGAAAATCATGTATGACTCCATGTACTTGCCCCTTTTTCTTGGTCTCATCGAGGACTACCAAATCTATTATTTTCTTTTTAGTTCAACAAAAACTTCTTGTTTTTTCGTATTCGTATTGTATGTTTCACAGATAATGAGGAGTAAACCTATTGATCCAACCCCCAACCTCGAAGACCAGGTAATTTTCTTTCGGAATTTTCTTCTCTTGCACTGGCTGTCTTTATACACTAAGGGGACCAGTTCTCCCCCTCGTCGTGACAATTAGACTGGTTGAAATTTTGTCGGCGAAAGATTATTTACAAACGTATAAGGCCGAAGTACACCATAAACAATTGTTATCAGGAAATTATCAGTACTTCTTGTAATTGCTATTTGCTAATTGTTACGGATAAGGATTGAAATCAGTTGCAGGACTTGAAAAAGTTTCACGTAGTAGGTACTAAACACCCTAAATAGACGAAGTACTTAGAGATACTTATACATATTTCATTGCTAAGATAACACATAATAGCAACCAACATATAAGTACATACGTAATGACCGTATTAGGTACGAATATAATGAAGTAGAAGTTTATTGTGTATTTGCAAGTACTTACTGTAGTTTTTGCATGTTTTTTGATATATTTATGGTCTGTCTAAAAATGAGGCGAAGTAATAAAAACTCATTATAAATGCAAAACCGATACAAGGTGGCACCCACTAAATATGTCGAGTTCTCTAATGTTTTGCACGCTACCTTCCGTAATCTCTTTATATTACGAGTGTTTCTCCCTGACCATTGGCTATTTTGTACGCCTCGGCACATGCGAAGAACCACTCACTGGCGTACGGTCGGGAAAAATGACGAAATGTGCAATAATCGATAACTGAAAAAATTACGTGTGCGTGCGCGTGTGTGTGCGTGCGTGCATGCGTGTGTGTGTGTTTGTGTGTGGGCGCGCGCTTGAACGAGATAGAGAGGGAAAGAAAGACAACACGTCAGTACATGTATGGTCGTACATTAATTTATGAAATTTTGCGGCCCTGAGAAGGGCCAGTTTATGAAAAGTTTTTCCCAGCCGTCACCTTCTCCTTGGTAACCTCAGTCGTCGTTGCCATCGTCGAATTCTTCCCAAACATCGGAATCTGAAGAAGAATCATCATTTGGGTTGATAATACTTGATTCTATCAACGACTCCGAAATGTTATCCAACTGTAACATTTGGTCTTCTATTTTCAGAACGTGATTTATGCATTTTTGCCAATTTTCCTTGGAAACTTTACATATTGCTTCTTTAAGCAAATTTTTGACATCTGCTAATTTGAACGTTGTATTTGTTCTCGCCACGTCCCCTTTTATTTGTGCCCATATTAGCTCAATGGGATTCAGGTCGCAGTGGTACGGAGGAAGCCGAACCACTGTTATTCCTTTCGCCTTGGCTAATCCATCGACGACGTGCCTTTTAAAATCACCTTTACGTGAATTGGCTAAACGCAAGAGTTCTACTTTTAATAGGTTTTCGGCACATTCGATCTTTTTCGAGGATAACCATTCTGCGATACGTTGTTTTCGCCAAGAGCTATTTGGTAATTTCTCTTCTACCATTCTACCATTTCTACCATTCGGAATTAGATCGATCATTTGACCAAACCATTCTTCAAACACGTCCGCAGTCATTTCTTCATGGTAGTCTCCTGTCTTAGTTGATTCAAAAATTGGTTCTCCCCCTTCAACGAAACCATCCTCGCTTCCAATGTGGGTAATAATAAGCCGTCGCCTTTTACCCAACGAAGGCTTTAAACCGGTGGACCGGTGGCTTCTAGAAAAGCTTGCCTTCGATTAGTTACACTGGTATCTTGCCAAAATTTTGGCACGGAATGTCCTGCGTTAATCCAAGTTTCGTCCAGATAGAAAATTTTTTTCATTTCTAGCCTACTCCTTCGAATATCGCGCAGGTAACTTCTTCTCCACACAATGATGTCATCTCTTTCCATCAATACAGATTTTCTATTGTGCTTCTTCCATCGAAATCCCAAATCCTTTAAAATCGTCCATAATGTACATCGGCTCATTTTTGGAAAGTCCTCGTCTTCTTGGACAGACAATAGAATTTTATCTAGTGTTGGAAGTTCGTTGCGGAAAAAGAAAGCGTGAACTTTTCGACGTAGTCCCCTTTTTAGAAATTCGTCTAAGGAACTTTAGTATTTATCTGCACCTCGATTAGACAGCACCCACTTTTGTACATCGGTAGGAAATTTTCATATCTCTTCGTTTCTTCCATATCCCGAGGATTTATTAGACAAACAGTATGAAAAAAAACATTACCGTAAAATATTATAAAAAATACCGATTTCCAATATTGTAATATGTTATATTAATGACGAGTTAACAACAATTCAGGTAAAAAGGGAAGCGTTCCTGAGATGATAACAATCGCGGTCGTAATACCTACCTTTTAATAAATCAATTATACCGGTTTTAAGGAAACTCAACATTACATAGACAATTTTAATGCATTTATTAATATTCGTTGATTTCTTTAAGAACGCCTCTGGTTAGCGGCGAAATAATCGGTTTATTACTTCGCCTCATTCTTTGACAGGGTATAATTTAGAGTTTTCCTTATTATTTTTTGGATGTTTTATTTCTCTATTCGCAAACTTTAGTGTATAGTAGATTCTTGATCTTGTGTATAGAGAAATAAAATAAATATGAGGGAAATTGGGACGTGGGTGTGAAAATTTAACATTTTTAAATAGATTTAGCAATGCCATCCCTACGCCCTCATGTATACAGAGGTCGTTGAATTTGGATGTAAAAATTTCTTCTAATGCTACTGAATAATTAATAAAATCAATGGAAGGAACGTTTAAACCTCCAAATATCCCTCCCACAAGAGAAATATTGCCATCCCTTCAATGAGTGGCTTTCGCCTTCTCATGAATCGGCACAACTATGTCAATTTCTCTTTATGATTGGATAAGAATGTACCTTTATGCTCGATTGTTAGCATTAAACCTTTTATTAGCATACGGTACAACTCACGCTAAAAAACTTGTTTGTGCAGTCGAAGTTTCTCCTATTAAGTATTGATGGTTTATATCGTCAGTAGTTACCTATTGAGGTCATGGATATACACAAGTCAATTTGAAGGTGGTTCGTTTAAACTTCTTCTTTGTTCTCTCATTACGAAGTTCTGTAGATTACAGACGATCCATTCTGTCCCTCATTACTAGTATGTTATTGAAATGAAATGTTGTTTAAACTTTTTTCCAGGCTATTCGTATTCAAATGATAATTTACTTTATCCGAAGTTCACCAAATAAACACATTATTTTACCTTTGTAAGAAGTTTTATTGAAATTACTGTTGAAATAATCCTTTAGAAATTTTGGAAACGTAGAAGGGTAACAAAAATACCCACTCGTCTTGTGGAAAGATCGATAATCGCAAATTTGCCTTTTCGAATTTTTTAAAATGAGTATGGAACGAATTTAGCCACTTGTCATGGGACTCGTTTCATTTCGCACAGCTTACTGAGTAACAATCTTTCAGTAGACTTACTGAGTACCATAAATATTGTCACGAACACGAGACTTCGACGACCACAAATAAAAAACAAAGATTTAGGACACGGCCGGAGGCCACGGTCAGTTCGTGTGAAGTACGACAAAAGAAACCGAGAGTGTTTAACAAAACAAAAGTATAAGCAAAACAAAAACCGAACATAAATAGAACGAGGAAGTTAGTAGAGGGGACCAGTGAGGTCCCGACGTACGAGCTTGGACAAGTGCTGTCCAAGGGGCCGCCCGGAAGAGGGCCGTCCCTGAAGGGACCAGCCAGATGGCCGGTCGAAGAGGGTAGTAGAAAGAGCCCCGAGCGGAGACTGTGGTGGATCGTCGAAGCCTCTAGAACCCCAGCCGGACGCCCGAAGAAGAGCCTTCCAACTACCCTGTCAAGAGGCCCTCCGTTATGGAACCCCGAAAATCCGGACGACAGGCAACCCTGTAAGTTACCTTCCTTACCTCTCACGCTCCAGCCTTTTTGGGATTCGCTGTGCCCCCCATCTTTATTATTGTGATTTATTTTCGTTTTTTGTGCCAACCTGACCCATTTTTAGATTCCCCGTTTGTGGAGAATAAAGCCTTTTTCTCTGTTTTGTTCTAACCTGTCTTCGTTAATAGCAAGCTCTACCCCCGTAGCTACCGACCCCTTACCTCACGCAGCCGTGACTCAGGACCTCAAGACGCCCCGGCTCGTGACAATATATTTCAGTGTTAATTGGGACGTAGGTGTGAAAATTTGACGTTTTTAAACAGATTTAGCGATGCCATCCTTACGCCCTCATGTATACAGAGGTCGTTGAGTTTGGATGTAAAAATTTCTTCTAACGCTACTAAATAATTAATAAAATCAATTGGAGGGACGTTTAAACCTCCAAATATCCCACCATGAGTGCCTTTATACTTCTTTAGCTCGCAAAATTTGGTATTTCTATCGAATTTTTTATCCTTGCTGTAATTGACAAAAACGTCACATGAGTGTTTTAAAATACACTTACGTGAAAAGTATCCACCGACATATACAAGTGCCTCACAAACCTTCTACAGTTTGTAAATTTCGATAGTCTGAAGTTTCAATGGCTAAAAGTGATTTTTGTTTCCACAATGACGATTTGTTGTGCCGCAAAAAAGCTACTTTTTTCCATTAAATTTGGCGTTAGTCGTTGACGGTGCGTTTGTCGCACCGTGTACGACCTTACGCGAAGACACCGTGTACAAAATGTCCACAAGCTCCTTTTGCTCAGCCAATAATTCGTCCTGGTGAGGGGGTTGAGATGACAAGAAGGGATGGTTTTCGGCAATTCGGAAAGTGACTACACTTATATATAACCTTATACACTACGTTTTATCCCGTCTGCACGAAACGTGCAACAGTAGAAGTGATCGATTGTTTACAACGAAAATAACTATCTGATGTGTTCGACGTAAGAAACGGGAGTTAAAAGAAAGAAGGGCGCAAAGTACAGTTGAGCTCAAAACTCTCTTGAGAGTAAAGCCTCTGGTCACTAAGAAAACACTATCTTTGCACGGATTTTTTTATATTTTAACGGTTTAACTAGCATCTTGATTGGTTTTCCACTCACAATATATATTACAATATGTATATTAAATTAATTACTTAAAGCACTGTAAAACATGATGGCCCTTACCCCACCGGGATAAAACATTAAAAATGAACCGAACCCCAAGGGTACTCCACCATCATGTTTAACAGTACTGTGGACCTACTGGGGTGAGTTACGATAAAAGTTTCTCCATCTTCATTTTATAAGGATCACTGTGAACATGGTATATTGTCCAGCTTTCAGCAATAGAAATAGCTGTTCATGGCCTGTATTGGTGATGGTCGCTAACCAAAATTAAACCGTTATAAGAAGTACCTTTTCACAAATTTTAACCGACTAGTAACGAAACACATGATGAACCTTCGTATATCGAAAATTGTTAAAAATTCTGAAAAAGCTGATAGATAATTCATTTGGAAACGCTTCATGCTTAATGAACTGGACCTTCAGCCTATTTCCTAGGTTAGTCTCTTTAAATTATGTTTCGTAAGCTATAGAATCAGTTATATGCGACTATTTCGCTTGCCCCAACTTGTGGTTACCATCAATAACTTCCTTTGCTGCCTTGTCATCACCCTCAAATGTAAACTTATGTAAATAGCAGGGCTGACGGGTATTCGGGTATTCGTGTTTACTGTTTGTTAATTAGGGCCGCTTTTACTGTTACATTACGAAGAACGTATTATTCGTGTGGAACTGATAAAGCTGCGCTATTCGCTTGTTATTTTCGAGAAAACTCCATGTATTTCGTTTTGCTCCCTTCTGCTTCTTACAGCTATGTTTCGAAATAATTTACATTTTCCTGCAAAATTACAACATACCTTCTGCTAAACTTACCGCATCCATTTGTCTCCAGTCGCTTTTCCGCTCAAGAAGTTGGATTTTAAACTGATAATAGACGATGTAAAAAGATTACATTGGGTGAGCAGACTGGATAGAATAAGTTCCAGTATCTGATTCGATATATCAAAAGATCTATCTATCTCGACGACTCCCCAGAGATCTTTTAAAACCCCACTTTAAGCTCGCGTGATTCGAGAATTAGTGAAGGCTAAAGAGGAATTAATTCACTGCTGATATTTGTATTTCTCTTAGCGTGTACCCATTCCCTTTGTCCAGTGCGGCCGCTTTCGTCCCGGAAAGCCCTTCGACGACGTTCTTCGATAGCTACCCTTTGTCCTTTTCCTTATTTTTCATTATTTGATGTTTCCCTTTAATAGCTGTTGTGTTAATCCTTTTGTGTCGTTACTCGAATGTACGGGGTAATTTAGAAAGAGCGTTGCCAATTAAGGACACAATACGCGCTCGAAATGCTTTGCGTCGTATAATAGACGGAGAATCTTGTTAATAAAATGTGACATAGTAAAAGGAATGTTGCTAAAAAATAACGATAAAATGTAACGAATAGTGTTAATAAAATAAGAAAAGTAGAAAACGAACTCTTATTGTATGATACTTAAAGGCTTAAAAACAGGTAAGGGGATTTATGCGTACCAGTGCGATTTGAATGTACAGTATGCGACAAAATCGAATATATTGTCACCAGCCGGGACGTTTTTACCCTGTGTTACGGCCGCGTGAGGTAAGGGGTTGGTAGCTATGGGGGTAGAGCTTGCTATTAAAGAGGCAGGATTAAAACAAAAAGGGAGAAAAGGCTTTATTTCTCACAAAGGGCGGATAATCTATAGGTCAGGGCAACAAGTAAAAGAAAATGAGATAAGAAAATGAGGCACAGCGAATCCCAAGGGCTGGAGCATGAGAGGCGAGGGAGGTGACTTACAAGATCGACTGTCGTCCGGACCTTCTGACATAGTGTATACAGTTATTATAAGTGTAGTCACTCTACGAATTGCCGAAAACCATCCCCTCTTGACATCTCAACCCCCTCACCAGGACAAATTACTGGCTGAGCAAGAGAAGCTTGTGGTCATTTTGTACAGGGTGTCTTCGCGTAAGGTTATACACGGTGCGACAAACGCACCGTCAACGACTAACGCCAAATTTAATGGAAAAAAGTAGCTTTTTTGCAGCACAACAAATCGTCATCGTGGAAACAAAAATCACTTTTAGCCATTGAAACTTCAGACTATCGAAATTTACAAACTGTAGAAGGTTTGTAAGGCACTTGTATATGTCGGTGGATACCTTTTACGTAAGTGTATTTTAAAACACTCATGTGACGTTTGTGTCAATTACAGCAAGGATAAAAAATTCGATAGAAATACCAAATTTTGAGAGCTAAAGAAGTATAAAGGCACTCATGGTGGGATATTTGGAGGTTTAAACGTCCCTCTAATTGATTTTATTAATTATTTAGTAGCGTTAGAAGAAATTTTTACATCCAAATTCAACGACCTCTGTATACATGAGGGCGTAGGGATGGCATCGCTAAATCTGTTTAAAAATGTCAAATTTTCACACCCACGTCCCAATTAACACTAAAATATTTTTATGGTACTCAGTAAGTCTACTGAAGATTGTTACTCAGTAAGCTGTGCGAAATGAAACGAGTCCCATGACAAGTGGCTAAATTCGTTCCATACTCATTTTCAAAAATTCGAAAAGGCAATTTTGCGATTATCGATCTTTCCACAAGGCGAGTGGGTATTTTTGTTACCCTTCAACGTCTCCAAAATTTCCAAAGGATTATTTCAACAGTAATTTCAATAAAACTTCTTACAAAGGTAAAATAATGTGTTTATTTGGTGAACTTCGGATAAAGTAAATTATCATTTGAATACGAATAGCCTGGAAAAAAGTTTAAACAACATTTCATTTCAATAATATACTAGTAATGAGAGACAGAATGGATCTTCTGTACTCTACAGAACTTCGTAATGAGAGAACAAAGAAGAAGTTTAAAAGAACCACCCTCAAATTGACTTGTGTATATCCATGACCTCAATATGTAACTACTGACGATATAAACCATCAATACTTAATAGGAGAAACTTCGACTGCACAAACAAGTTTTTTAGCGTGAGTTGTACCGTATGCTAATAAAAGGTTTAATGCTAACAATCGAGCATAAAGGTACATTCTTATCCAATCATAAAGAGAAATTGACATAGTTGTGCCGATTCATGAGAAGACGAAAGCCACTCATTGAAGGGATGGCAATATTTCTCTTTTGAAAAACAATATTCCGGACTTTTCCTAATCCAGTAGAACGACAGGATTGGATTTGTAAAGTAGAATAAATAATGTGATTTATCAAAGATAGAAGAATACAACACCAAGTTTTTGTACGAAACGTGATTCATTACTTTGATTAATAAGAATTTGAATAATAATCTTCGAATATGTTTAAAATTCGTTCGCCTCCCGTATGTAGACGGTTCAATGAAATTATCGATTTCACAGTCGCTTTACCCCTGTACATTGCGGTTTCGGATCCTTTACGGGGACTATAAAACGATTTATGATAGGTTGCAAAAAATGCCGGGGTTTCGAGGAGATCAAAGGAGTGACCTGACTCTTTGTATCCATAAACTATGGCCTTTCTTCCTTGTCACTAACTATACTAATGCCTCTAATTATTTTCGAACGTTATATAAACTTCACATAAATTCTTGCTCATACTGGCAGTAACTATTAGCAGAATGCGCATTTGCTTGTATTCACTGTTAATTTGCGAGGCTTGTGGAAACTTTCTGTGATTTTTGTACATTTCGTATGGTTAAATTTTAAAATACGTCTGCTTCCATTTAATTCTCATTCTTGCAGTTGTAACTGGGCTACCGGAATTTACAATCCCCAACCGCTGACCCGATTTCTGTTGTCCTCATATCTCGATTTACGACGCAAGTGGTAATTTATACATCGATATAATGGGGCACCCATAAAACTTTATGTATGGGGCCGTATTACACAGGGCATAGTTCCTCAGTACAATAAATTGTTACGATTTATCGTCGAAAATATTGCCCTTCCACGTTTCGCCGCATACAAGGACTTCAATCTAGGAAGTAAAAGGAAGCATCAAAGACGTTGTTTTCTATAGTCTGTCTGAAAATGAGGCGAAGTAATAAAAACTCATTATAAATGCAAAACCGATACAAGGTGGCACCCACTAAATATGTCGAGTTCTCTAATGTTTTGCACGCTACCTTCCGTAATCTCTTTATATTACGAGTGTTTCTCCCTGACCATTGGCTATTTTGTACGCCTCGGCACATGCGAAGAACCACTCACTGGCGTACGGTCGGGAAAAATGACGAAATGTGCAATAATCGATAACTGAAAAAATTACGTGTGCGTGCGCGTGTGTGTGCGTGCGTGCGTGCGTGTGTGTGCGTTTGTGTGTGGGCGCGCGCTTGAACGAGATAGAGAGGGAAAGAAAGACAACACTTCAGTACATGTATGGTCGTGCATTAGTTTATGAAATTTTGCGGCCCTGAGAAGGGCCAGTTTATGAAAAGTTTTTCCCAGCCGTCACCTTCTCCTTGGTAACCTCAGTCGTCGTTGCCATCGTCGAATTCTTCCCAAACATCGGAATCTGAAGAAGAATCATCATTTGGGTTGATAATACTTGATTCTATCAACGACTCCGAAATGTTATCCAACTGTAACATTTGGTCTTCAATTTTCAGAACGTGATTTATGCATTTTTGCCAATTTTCCTTGGAAACTTTACATATTGCTTCTTTAAGCAAATTTTTGACATCTGCTAATTTGAACGTTGTATTTGTTCTCGCCACGTCACCTTTTATTTGTGCCCATATTAGCTCAATGGGATTCAGGTCGCAGTGGTACGGAGGAAGCCGAACCACTGTTATTCCTTTCGCCTTGGCTAATTCATCGACGACGTGCCTTTTAAAATCACCTTTACGTGAATTGGCTAAACGCAAGAGTTCTACTTTTAATAGGTTTTCGGCACATTCGATCTTTTTCGAGGATAACCATTCTGCGATACGTTGTTTTCGCCAAGAGCTATTTGGTAATTTCTCTTCTAATCGGGAATGGTAACTAGCGTTGTCCATAACTATTATGGAACCATTCGGAATTAGATCGATCATTTGACCAAACCATTCTTCAAACACGTCCGCAGTCATTTCTTCATGGTAGTCTCCTGTCTTAGTTGATTCAAAAATTAGTTCTCCCCCTTCAACGAAACCATCCTCGCTTCCAATGTGGGTAATAATAAGCCGTCGCCTTTTACCCAACGAAGGCTTTAAACCGGTGGACCAACCTTCTAGAAAAGCTTGCCTTCGATTAGTTACACTGGTATCTTGCCAAAATTTTGGCACGGAATGTCCTGCGTTAATCCAAGTTTCGTCCAGATAGAAAATTTTTTTCATTTCTAGCCTACTCCTTCGAATATCGCGCAGGTAACTTCTTCTCCACACAATGATGTCATCTCTTTCCATAAATACAGATTTTCTATTGTGCTTCTTCCATCGAAATCCCAAATCCTTTAAAATCGTCCATAATGTACATCGGCTCATTTTTGGAAAGTCCTCGTCTTCTTGGACAGACAATAGAATTTTATCTAGTGTTGGAAGTTCGTTGCGGAAAAAGAAAGCGTGAACTTTTCGACGTAGTCCCCTTTTTAGAAATTCGTCTAAGGAACTTTAGTATTTATCTGCACCTCGATTAGACAGCACCCACTTTTGTACATCGGTAGGAAATTTTCATATCTCTTCGTTTCTTCCATATCCCGAGGATTTATTAGACAAACAGTATGAAAAAAAACATTACCGTAAAATATTATAAAAAATACCGATTTCCAATATTGTAATATGTTATATTAATGACGAGTTAACAACAATTCAGGTAAAAAGGGAAGCGTTCCTGAGATGATAACAATCGCGGTCGTAATACCTACCTTTTAATAAATCAATTATACCGGTTTTAAGGAAACTCAACATTACATAGACAATTTTAATGCATTTATTAATATTCGTTGATTTCTTTAAGAACGCCTCTGGTTAGCGGCGAAATAATCGGTTTATTACTTCGCCTCATTCTTTGACAGGGTATAATAATGGCAAGTGTAAAATCTCGCTGGGAAATAAACTGCGGCGGACTTTAATGCTGCTGTACTCTTACTTCCGCATACTACAATTTTCGGCGTGAATATTTTATTTATATAGTGATTTATATATAGTTAAAGTACTGACAAGTTGCCATTTCGCAAAATATTAACGCCGCCAAAAATTAATGTTAAAAATATTAATAAGTTTTTTAAACCGTCAGACCTAAGGCTGAAAAAAGGGAGAATAGAATTTTGTCTAACTTTATTAGCTAAAGAATTATAATTTATTGTGTTAAAATAAGAATCATTTATACCCAATCGCGCGGCACTGTCCGACAAGTTTTTCGATTTCGTTTTGCCCTATTCTTCGGGTTCCATTATATTTCCTAACTGTTCCTTCGTCTCCAGGGAGGACATATCGAAAGTAATCACATGAACACGCATTTCTAACGTAGAAACCTTTACTACTGCCCTTTACTTCCTTGAACCACCCAACAGTGTTTTGAGCGCATTTTGGAATATACAATGTGTAATATACATTAATTAACGAACAGTAAAGTAACACACATTCAAAATCATCCTCGGTCGAAGGTACAAGGAAATATACATTGTTGCCAACATGATTAGGCGCACGAACTTGAATCTGTATATAAGAGTGATTTGCCTGCGTCCCGCTACAGTTGGTAAGGTTTATTCACAAATATACCGCAGCGACTTTTAACTTTCCAGGTAAATATAATTAAATTTTAATGCCATCCTCTTAACGCCCCCAATAAAAGCCTCAGAAAAATAAGTGCGACGGTCAGTAGGAGACAGGGTTGTATTGATAAAAATGTTACGAACAAAATGTGTTTTCTCTAGAATTACTTTTCATAAAGCAAGGTATATAAAGAACTGTATTTTCCACATTAGCAAAAATCCGTATCTGGGTACTTGGGAAAGTCGTAATATTTGTGAATATATTTTACATGTCACTGGGTCACGTGACATCAGATTTGTTTTGAATGAAATGTACTTAATTACAGCACATTGAACGAATTTTTTTATTTGTTTTGTTTGGTTCTTTTAATTACTTTATTTTTTGACAAAGTACCTACTTATTTAAATTGACGAATTTATATGTTTAACATACTTTTAACTATTCCAGTTCATTATTGTGACACTCCTAACCCTGTGAAGAATAGGAAAGAAATTTTGTTGAACATGACAAATATTTAAGTTATATTAACCTTTTAAATGAAATTATTGTTCCTTTCACCATAAAATATTCCACTAGTTAAATAATCGATGAAATAAAGCCCTTTTGATAATTCTGTCCCTTGAGGTTAAAACCACTCCCCTACTTATAAAGGCAAACCATTTATCTAATATTAGTGAACTACACAGTGTCTCACGAAATAATTATTATTTTATTTTTCTGAGCATTACATTTCCTATAGATATCTGCTTTTTGCTTATGAAACTAAAATAACTGCGTCGCCAAAAAATTTTTTAATCCAAAGCAGTGGGATTCAATGTGACTCCGCCATTTTTAATAAAAAGTTACCTGATTATGTAGAAGAGTGTCAAAACTAATAACACTTTCACAAGTGCCCAATTAAAACTAATTACTTCGCGTGTGTACCTACCCCAGCCAATATACGATTGTTTCAGCTAACTCGTGCGAAGTCTCCACGTCTGCTTTGATCTTGACATTGTCGGACGACAGTCTACAATGTCTAAATTAAACGATATTACGTGATAGTGTCTACGCATCCATCAAATTTAACCTGCAAATGCGATAGTGATTACGAATTGAGCCATCAGTTTACGTGCGACTTCGGATTTTAAATCAGATTTTCTGATGATTTAATTCAGATATTTGTAATATATACAACCGAGGCAACGTAATGTACAATATATCGAAATGTGAAATGTCTATTTTGCTTCATTGATGGTGAATATATGTATATATGGAGGCAGCTTTAAATGGGAAATTATTTCCATGTCTCCAGCTTTTATTAAAAATGCAGGAATTTTTCAAAACATTAAAAATGAATCCAAAAAAAACCTTGTGGTAAAACGTACTGATTTACTTGAATGTATAAATTTGAAAATTATTTTTTCTAATCTTCTGCCAGAAATGTAAACACGTATTTCAAAACTCCCCTTCTTCAATACCTAAAGTAATCAGACCACATTTAAAATAAGTACGGTAAAGTAATTTTACTTATATATGTATATATGGTGGCAGCTTTAAATGGGAAATTATTTCCGCGTTTCCAGTTTTTATTAAAAATGCAGGAATCTTTCAAAATTATTAAAAATGAATCCAAAAAAACCTTGTGGTAAAACGTACTGATTTACTTGAATGTATAAATTTGAAAATGATTTTTTCTAATCTTCTGCCAGAAATGTAAACACGTATTTCAAAACTCCCCTTCTTCATCACCTAAAGTAATCAGACCACATTTAAAATAAGTACGGTAAAGTAATTTTACTTATATATGTATATATAGAGGCAGCTTTAAATGGGAAATTATTTCCGCGTTTTCAGTTTTTATTAAAAATGCAGGAATCTTTCAAAATTATTAAAAATGAATCCAAAAAAACCTTGTGGTAAAACGTACTGATTTACTTGAATGTATAAATTTGAAAATTATTTTTTCTAATCTTCTGCCAGAAATGTAAACACGTATTTCAAAACTCCCCTTCTTCATCACCTAAAGTAATCGGACCACATTTCAAATTAGTACGGTAAAGTAATTTTACTTATATATGTATATATGGTGGCAGCTTTAAATGGGAAATTATTTCCGCGTTTCCAGTTTTTATTAAAAATGCAGGAATCTTTCAAAATTATTAAAAATGAATCCAAAAAAACCTTGTGGTAAAACGTACTGATTTACTTGAATGTATAAATTTGAAAATGATTTTTTCTAATCTTCTGCCAGAAATGTAAACACGTATTTCAAAACTCCCCTTCTTCATCACCTAAAGTAATCGGACCACATTTCAAATTAGTACGGTAAAGTAATTTTACTTATATATGTATATATGGTGGCAGCTTTAAATGGGAAATTATTTCCGCGTTTCCAGTTTTTATTAAAAATGCAGGAATCTTTCAAAATTATTAAAAATGAATCCAAAAAAACCTTGTGGTAAAACGTACTGATTTACTTGAATGTATAAATTTGAAAATTATTTTTTCTAATCTTCTGTCAGAAATGTAAACACGTATTTCAAAACTCCCCTTCTTCATCACCTAAAGTAATCGGACCACATTTCAAATTAGTACGGTAAAGTAATTTTACTTATATATGTATATATGGTGGCAGCTTTAAATGGGAAATTATTTCCGCGTTTTCAGTTTTTATTAAAAATGCAGGAATCTTTCAAAATTATTAAAAATGAATCCAAAAAAACCTTGTGGTAAAACGTACTGATTTACTTGAATGTATAAATTTGAAAATGATTTTTTCTAATCTTCTGCCAGAAATGTAAACACGTATTTCAAAACTCCCCTTCTTCATCACCTAAAGTAATCGGACCACATTTCAAATTAGTACGGTAAAGTAATTTTACTTATATATGTATATATGGTGGCAGCTTTAAATGGGAAATTATTTCCGCGTTTCCAGTTTTTATTAAAAATGCAGGAATCTTTCAAAATTATTAAAAATGAATCCAAAAAAACCTTGTGGTAAAACGTACTGATTTACTTGAATGTATAAATTTGAAAATGATTTTTTCTAATCTTCTGCCAGAAATGTAAACACGTATTTCAAAACTCCCCTTCTTCATCACCTAAAGTAATCAGACCACATTTAAAATAAGTACGGTAAAGTAATTTTACTTATATATGTATATATAGAGGCAGCTTTAAATGGGAAATTATTTCCGCGTTTCCAGTTTTTATTAAAAATGCAGGAATTTTTCAAAACATTAAAAATGAATCCAAAAAAACCCCTTGTGGTAAAACGTACTGATTTACTTGAATGTATAAATTTGAAAATTATTTTTTCTAATCTTGTCAGAAATGTAAACACGTATTTCAAAACTCCCCTTCTTCATCACCTAAAGTAATCAGACCACATTTAAAATAAGTACGGTAAAGTAATTTTACTTATATATGTATATATGGTGGCAGCTTTAAATGGGAAATTATTTCCGCGTTTCCAGTTTTTATTAAAAATGCAGGAATCTTTCAAAATTATTAAAAATGAATCCAAAAAAACCTTGTGGTAAAACGTACTGATTTACTTGAATGTATAAATTTGAAAATTATTTTTTCTAATCTTGTCAGAAATGTAAACACGTATTTCAAAACTCCCCTTCTTCATCACCTAAAGTAATCAGACCACATTTAAAATAAGTACGGTAAAGTAATTTTACTTATATATGTATATATGGTGGCAGCTTTAAATGGGAAATTATTTCCGCGTTTCCAGTTTTTATTAAAAATGCAGGAATCTTTCAAAATTATTAAAAATGAATCCAAAAAAACCTTGTGGTAAAACGTACTGATTTACTTGAATGTATAAATTTGAAAATGATTTTTTCTAATCTTCTGCCAGAAATGTAAACACGTATTTCAAAACTCCCCTTCTTCATCACCTAAAGTAATCGGACCACATTTCAAATTAGTACGGTAAAGTAATTTTACTTATATATGTATATATGGTGGCAGCTTTAAATGGGAAATTATTTCCGCGTTTCCAGTTTTTATTAAAAATGCAGGAATCTTTCAAAATTATTAAAAATGAATCCAAAAAAACCTTGTGGTAAAACGTACTGATTTACTTGAATGTATAAATTTGAAAATTATTTTTTCTAATCTTCTGCCAGAAATGTAAACACGTATTTCAAAACTCCCCTTCTTCATCACCTAAAGTAATCGGACCACATTTCAAATTAGTACGGTAAAGTAATTTTACTTATATATGTATATATGGTGGCAGCTTTAAATGGGAAATTATTTCCGCGTTTCCAGTTTTTATTAAAAATGCAGGAATCTTTCAAAATTATTAAAAATGAATCCAAAAAAACCTTGTGGTAAAACGTACTGATTTACTTGAATGTATAAATTTGAAAATGATTTTTTCTAATCTTCTGCCAGAAATGTAAACACGTATTTCAAAACTCCCCTTCTTCATCACCTAAAGTAATCGGACCACATTTCAAATTAGTACGGTAAAGTAATTTTACTTATATATGTATATATGGTGGCAGCTTTAAATGGGAAATTATTTCCGCGTTTCCAGTTTTTATTAAAAATGCAGGAATTTTTCAAAACATTAAAAATGAATCCAAAAAAACCCTTGTGGTAAAACGTACTGATTTACTTGAATGTATAAATTTGAAAATTATTTTTTCTAATCTTCTGCCAGAAATGTAAACACGTATTTCAAAACCCCCCTTCTTCATCACCTAAAGTAATCGGACCACATTTCAAATTAGTACGGTAAAGTAATTTTACTTATATATGTATATATGGTGGCAGCTTTAAATGGGAAATTATTTCCGCGTTTCCAGTTTTTATTAAAAATGCAGGAATTTTTCAAAACATTAAAAATGAATCCAAAAAAACCCTTGTGGTAAAACGTACTGATTTACTTGAATGTATAAATTTGAAAATTATTTTTTCTAATCTTCTGCCAGAAATGTAAACACGTATTTCAAAACTCCCCTTCTTCATCACCTAAAGTAATCAGACCACATTTAAAATAAGTACGGTAAAGTAATTTTACTTATATATGTATATATGGTGGCAGCTTTAAATGGGAAATTATTTCCGCGTTTCCAGTTTTTATTAAAAATGCAGGAATTTTTCAAAACATTAAAAATGAATCCAAAAAAACCCCTTGTGGTAAAACGTACTGATTTACTTGAATGTATAAATTTGAAAATTATTTTTTCTAATCTTGTCAGAAATGTAAACACGTATTTCAAAACTCCCCTTCTTCATCACCTAAAGTAATCAGACCACATTTCAAATAAGTACGGTAAAGTAATTTCTCGATTACCCAATTTACGTAAGGGAATATTTTCAGGTAGCACACCTTTGCATAAATCTTGATTAGACCCCTCGAGTTCTGTTGTAACGCAATATCTCAACGTTTTCTCCTCTCCCTACCTTTCGTATATTCAAAGCATGTTTATCCGTTTTTATGTGTTGATCCGCTTCAAATTTTTATCGCGTGGATCTAGAAATAAAGAAATAACTTTAAAATATTCTTTGTAAGTCTACAATGCTCCTGACGTATATTGGGTAGAACGTATCTAAGCAAAGCACATGGCCCGTGCCAAGCATGCCCGTGGCATTTCTACCAGAGGTAAATTTAAAGTGCCACTTATTATTTCTAAGTAATAATAAGTGATTCTAAGTGATAAAAGTAGATAATGAGTTCAGTTCCGCATAGAAGTGTGTAGACCTACAGGCATAGGCCTACGCCCACACATTCCCCTCGTGTACGGCCTTCTATACGCTTCCATACGCATCTGCACGTATCTAAATGCATCTACAGGCGTTGTAGATCCGTTTAGAAGCTTAAATGCGTTGAGTGTTGAGAAGCTTAGAAACGCTTCCAGACTCCTTTAAATGCATCTAGAGCGTTCAGAAGCATGTAACCATTGACCATGCCTACAGAACCATATAGAAGATTGTAGATGTATTCAGATGGGTGCACAGGCGTTAAGAGGGGTGTAGAAGCGTGCTGATGTATTTAGATGCGTTTAGAAAGCTGCAGACGCATTTAAACGCTCGTAGACGCGTTTAGATGCATTTAGAGTCTGTGGATGCGAATATAGGCGTTCATAATGCGCAGAAGAGTGTAGATGCGCGCAGATGAGTGCAGATGCGTTTAGATGGGTTTAGAGCGTGTTGAAGGGTGTAGATACGTCCTTGTTGTACCCCGTTGTTTCTGTTATGTAGGTGTAATAATTAGAAGAAAGAGGTCTCCATCTATAATTTTTATGAATCAAAATTTGAAATTTAAAATTTCCCTCCTGGCTTTTTATTGATTAGTTCAAATTTTTCTTAAAGCGACATCTATGGAAAATAATTTCATCTAATGTTATATTTCATGTTATCTGAAATATTTCATGATGTTACGGTTTCAGTTTTCATTTAAGTTATAAAAATTCCATCACAGTCTTAACTTCATGGGTTTACGTATTACTAACTAATGAAAATCGATAATAACTCTGGTTTCATGAACCGATTACACTCAAATTTGTACGGCATTTAGACACTAATAGTCTTATTCACAAAACGTTAACGTAACGTAACGTAACGCTAAAATGGGTTTTAGCTTAAAATACGTTTAGTGAAACCAACCCTTTTCTATTTCGAAATGTTTCAACACTGGGACAACCAGGACTACAAATTTCAGTGGACATTTAGTAAAATCGATCCCTTTCTATTTCTTCCATTTATAAATACTTTAATAATCCACTACATAATTTTAAGGAACCAGGATTAGCCCCCTAAAATTTTCTAGGGTTAGGGTAGGGTTAGTGGCGTTTGTAAATTCTGATATATGGAGAATAAGCGGGGTTACGTGAAATTAAGAGAGACAGTAGGTGTAGGGACGTTTGTATATTTGACCCTAAATTAGCAGCATAAAGACTGAAAACTTGAATAAGTGCATAATGTTTGGGATAAACGATTAAGATACAGCTTGTTTTAAAATATATATTTAATAGTCACCATCAATATAATTTGTGAACTGCAGTGTTCAGTTTTTTTTAAGAGAATTAGAAGAATAAGTATCGACATATAAAATAGTTGATCCTCTTGCAAAATATTATATGTACACAAAGGTCTTAAAATTCTGTCTACTTTCACGTTCACAATTTTCTAAGTAGCCACATTCTTCATCAATCAGCATAAGATTTGGAATTGTATCCGTTTGTAATTGAAAATAACAAACCCAAAAACAACTTTTTATCAAAAACCCAACAGTTTTTAGATTGAGACTTTCAACACTTAGATTCAGAAATAGATTGGTCGGTACCATAGAGATACGTTAAATTCTGCTTTGAAACCTTTTTTACTTACTCACGTATAATGTTTCGTTAGGGATGAGTATAAGTGTGCAAATTAATGATGTTGCTTTATGTCTCGATTACGCTCTTCAAAAAACCCATCCCTTGACACGACAAACACCACTGTAAAAGGGTAGATTACATCTAGGCACTTACATGCGGTGTTTTCACTCTTCCTAGGGTCGTCGAATGGTTCTGGAATATCATACACGAATAAAAAGGAAATGAGGCACTCCGGGAATGACCGAGAAGGGGAAGCATGGCATACTTAACGCACCGCACTACAAGTGGATTGAATAAATATTTTAAAAAAGCGTGACTAATGTAACGTGTTAAGGAAAAACATAAAAATAACAAGAAAAAATACTAAACATCATTCAGTCATCATCATTTTATCACGTCTATTTAGAGTGTTGCCAGATTTTCGGGAATCTCGAATTTTTCGCCGCACTTATACAATTATTGAATTGCTGGTTGCATAAGCAACAGTAATTAAAAATGTATTTTACTAGTTTTTAAGTGAAAAATCACTTTATTATAAAAATAATTTATAAAACAAGGAAAAACTTGGTATTAAATTTATAGAACTAAACCATGGTAATACATTTTAAAAGCTACAATGTAATAATTAACACATGATTCATCATCTGAATCAGATTAGTCATAATACAAATACCGAATATGTAGTAAACTTAACGAAACAGAAATTTTCATTTTTTTTACATATCATCACTGTCATCATCACGATCATAAACTTCATCATCTTTTCAACTTTTTCCTTGGCGATTCCAGCTTTTCACCCTTTTTCTCGGCTTGAGAGATTTTGTTTACCGTTCTTAAACTAACGTTTAAAGCAGCAGCTACACGCTACAATAATATTAAATATTCATACAGTATTATTATTTTATATTTGTTATTAAAAATATATTAGCTCTCGAACAGCATTTAAGGGTAACAAGGGCCCATTATTATCCCTTTCTTGCTCAAAATATTGCATTAAGGACACCATGAGCTCCTTACATCTGCTTTTCATTTGCTTGGGCATTTTGGTAACAGCAAAACCAAAATACTGCTTCGCTTGTAGACTAATTATTTTTGGTCAGAAAAAAAAAACAGTTTGTCCCTTATAGTCCCTTATTGTTTTAATACTAGCTGCATTAGCAAATTCAGCAACAAGCATGTGTGAAGTGTAATAAAAATCACTGAATTCGGCTGTGATGGCACTTCCATAGTGCTAATAAATTAAGCTCCGCCCAGTGGTATAGTTTATCTAGTAAAATGGGCTATAAAATAATAATAATAGCAATAAATCGCCTTTATTTTGCACTGTAAATATTACATTACAAATTTTACATTTGAAGAGGCGAAACCTCTCATCACATAATACTACTCATCCACACCTTTGTTCATATATTGCCTTATAACATATGCATTTTGATTACCATCTGAGTTATTAAAGTTAACAAACATGTTACATCAGCCAACTCGCAAGCAAACTGTGTGAGTTTCGACATAAATAAAATAGGTTTTCCTATTTAATGTAAATTTGACTGCCTATTACGCCACAGTGCTTTTAGGAATTTACTTGGAAGTAGGCAGTCAACGTGCCTGTTCCGTGTGCTACGTGAAAGGCATTCACCGATGAATTTTATAGGCACTTGGACAAAATGCACAAGGATACTATATACCTACGTGGTAATGAAAAATGCATTTTCCTAAGGATCATAAAAGAATGCAAACTAATCCACTTGACATTTATCCACCGTTTGCAAACCATCTTTGTTACGAGGCCAGCAAAAGGGACTCCTGGATATTTTTCACGATTTACTGCATAGCGAATGCGTCCGTCACGCCATCCGGGGATCCACGTGGCTTTCGCAAACACGACCGTCTCTTACGTTTATATGTTATTTATGAAATCAATCTTCCTCCTATTATACGCTTTATTGCAGTTGTTTATGATGAAGGCGAACCGAACGGATCGATAATAACGAGACGAGCATTACCTTATAATATAGTATGTAGGTCACCTCGAAATATGAGTATCGCCGGAATTGCAATTATCGCGGCGTAAAAAGTTAATACATTGTAATTATGCGTATACGCCTTACCAGAGCATATAGAGTTATTATAAGTGTGTAGTCACTCTCCGATTTGCCGAAAACCATACCCTCTTGTCTTCTCACCCCATTACCAGGACTGATTACTGGCTGAGCAAGAGAAGCTTGTGGTCATTTTGTCAACGACTAACGCCAAATTTAACGGAAAAAAGTAGCTTTTTTGCAGCACAACAAATCGTCATCGAAAAAGACAAAAATCACATTTAGCCATTGAAACTTCAGACTATCGAAATTTACAAACTGTAGAAGGTTTGTAAGGCACTTGTATATGTCAGTTGATACTTTTTACGTGAGTGTATTTTAAAACATTCATGTGACATTTGTGTCAATTACAGCAACAATAAAACATCCGATAGAAATACCAAATTTTGAGAGCTAAAGAAATATAAAGACACTCATGGTGGGATATTTGGAGGTTTAAACGTCCCTCTAATTGATTTTATTAATTATTTAGTAGCATTAGAAGAAATTTTTACATCCAAATTCAACGACCTCTGTATACAAGAGGGCGAAGGGATGGCATCGCTAAATCTATTTAAAAATGTTAAATTTTCACACCCACGTTCCAATTTCCCTCATATTTACTTTATTTCTCTATACACAAGATCAAGAATCTACTATACATTAAAGTTTGCGAATAGAGAAATAAACCGTCAAAACATAATAAGGAAAACTCTAAATTAAATGTATTATAAAACGTAAAAACTACAGTAAGTACTTGCAAATACACAATAAACTTGTACTTCATTATATTTATACCTAATACGGCCATTATGTATGTACTTATATGTTGGTTGCTATTATGTGTTATCTTAGCAATAAAATATATGTATCTCTAAGTATTTTGTCTATTTAGGGTGTATAGTACCTACTACGCGAACCTTTTTCAAGTCCTGCAACTGATTTCAATCCTTATCCTTAACAATTAGTAAACAGTAATTACTTCAAGAAGTACTGATAAATTCCTAATTACAATTGTTTATGCTGTACTTCGACCTTATACGTTTGTAAATAATCTTGCGCCGATAAAATTTCAACCAGACTAGATCTTAGAATATGTTAAAAATTTGTTCGCCTCCCGTATGTAGACGGTTCAATGAAATTATCGATTTCACAGTCGCTTTACCCCTGTACATTGCAGTTTCGGATCCTTTACGGGGACTATAAAACTATTTATGATAGGTAGCAAAAAATGCCGTTTTTTCGAGGAGATCAAAGGAGTGACCTGACCATTTGTATCTATAGACTATGGTCTTACCTTTTTCATAAAAGACATTACGTTGGTGTTGAACATGGTGGCGCGTGTTGTCTTTACCCACGCGAAGTTAAAGCTCTATTAGGTGTCCCCGTACTTCACATGGTGATATCTCCTATGCTTGCGGCTCATTCTCGCCCTGAAACAAAGAGAACGTGAAGATAAATCCTTGTTGTCACTGTATATGGGACGTAGACACATTTAAAAATTCAACATTCTACTGGGCACCTATTCCTGAAGGTGGGTAATTGTAATTACCTAGGGAAACTTTAAAATTACCATGCCATCAATAATTATACTTATTGTACCCTGTACAAAATAAAACGTGCAATGGGTTTTTCCTACGTTGACGGTTTCATCGGACATAAGAATTATGAGAATTATAACTGCTAACTTGTCTTTCCCAGGGGGTGGGAAAATTTTCTCAAATATATAGAGATTTTAAACATCACACGCCTATAATTCTAGCTTGAAAATGGCTTAGAAAAATGCTGTTACTCCAAGATTTCCTTTTCGATGTCCTGAAAGTAATGTTGAAATTTATTGAGTAGGTTTGATCCTGACTCACGAGTGGCTCGAAAATTCTAAAAAGCTACAATTTTTCTCACAAGAGAAATAGGGAAAAAAGGGTGAAATTTATGACCTTTGCTTATGAAACGATTTTTCAGATGTACAATATTATGAGGTTTGGTACTATGGATTTTAAATAACTCGATAGAAAATAGGTAAACATTTTTCTTATTGAACATTAAATAGAAAAATGACCCTGTTTTTACTAAAAGAGGACTGTATAAGGGTGCTGGGAAAAATAATTTTAACTTTAGGAAATCAGTAGTTTTCGAGAAAAATAATGGGATGTGAGAAATTTCGTTTTCAAAGTTTTCAAAGTGAAATTCTTATATGTTCCCGTACGATATTCCCGTGGATTAAACGATAATGATAAAGATCGATTATTCTACTTTACGCCGACACCGCAATTTCGCCAAAAAAATTTGGAGAAATACGTGAAAAACGATGATAAACTACGCTGTTTTCGCGCCTTCGCCATTTTGACATTTTAAATGCAAGTGTGCATGCACATCGTTATCTACGGTTTATTATTGATCATCGGTGATTTTTTGGTGAGTTTTTAATTTTCACAGTGTCAACCATTTATGTAAAACTGTATTTTTGATAAATTTCTAAGGGCTTTTATATCTTACAGAGCGGGTACCTCATATAAGAAAATAATACGATTGATACATCACCATGATTTTAATCAATCCTCTTGATCTTTAAAAAACCTCCTTCCAACTAAGTACCCCATTGCGCCCCAGGTTCCCCTATTTCTAAAATCTCACTAAACCCAAAACTGATCATACCTCTGAAACTTTAAGCTAATCCGATGTTTTATCAGTTAATTCCATTTATCCTTATTCGGCGTTTTAGTCAAACTATATTCAGTCGTTTTACTGAGTTTCGCCTAATTTTCGGTTTCAGCTAATTTATTTTCCCTCCAACTTTTGTTTATGCGTAGATCATTTAATTTCTGAAACTATTTCCTCCACCTACAAGTCCTCAATTAGGTAATTCGCTAACAAAAGGTTAAAAGTCAACTGAGGATAATTTAATGGGGCTTGTTTTCATGTAATCGTGTTAACGTCTGTTTCAGCATGGAAAACACGTCAGATTTCCCTTTTACCTTTGAGATATATTGTTGAGCATTCTTGTTTTACGTAAACTTAAACCTGATGAAAAATGTATCATGTATTTTTTTAAATGCCAGAGATGTTATTTTTATTTAATTAAGGTTTGTAGGTTAGGTATTATTGAACGTATTTCTTTTTTCTCGGGGATCCCGAGAACGACCCTTCAACCCGTTGAAACAACATGAAGTTTATACAAGACAAACTTGCACTTTTCTTTTGAACTTGCACTCTTGTTTCTTGTAATGTGACGATCTTTCCGTATCATTATGAGGTTATTCATGGCTACTTTTGTCACTGCGATTAGCAATTTTATTTCTTTTTCGCACCCTCCTTGGTTACTTAAAAGGGATGGCAGCTATACAAATTCATCGACATTTTCTACATTTAGGAGGTCCGGTCGTGGGAGAATTCCACCTCTGTCGATTACCATAAATTTAGTCTTGCTGAGATTTATTTCCAGGCCCAGCTTAGCACTTTCTCTCGTCACTCTGTCTAAAATTATCTTCATTTCTGCCTCTTCTCTCGCCAGTAATGCTGTATCTTCTACGTATCGTAAATTTGTTAGTCTTTTTCCACCAATTGACACTCCTGCCTTAAAGTCGTCTAGGGCTCGCCTTATTATGTATTCGCCGTATGCGTCGAAAAGCCGAGGACACAATATACATCCTTGTCGCACCCCATTGCGTATATTAAATGTTTGTGATATAAGATTATACAATACATCCTTACCATGGCTTCGTTTGCCTCGTATAGATTAGAATTATTACTTATTAGGTGGTTAGCTACTCCCACTTCCTTTAGTATCCACCACAGGCATTCTCACTTTAGGCAATCGAAGTCCTTTTTGTAGTCGATCAAACTCAACAATACAACAAACTAAGCTTAAAATTCTGAATTTTAAATGTATAACGCAAATACGAAATAGCGATACAACTATTATATATAATAATTTTTTATTTTTTGCATTTTTTCGCGGTCGATGAGAAATTTTTGTTTTTAGCCTGCCAAAGCAAGGATTGGAGCTAAAAAAAATTTTTGAAAATAGTAAATCGATGTAAAATTTCCCGAGAGATCCATTCCCACCGTCAGAATTGAGATCAGACGCTTCCCTGAGCCAGAATTTTGGAAAAACCGTTTTCTTTTTAAACCGGAATATTTGAAAAACCTCATTTTTTAAAATCTTTTGGAAGCCGGCAAAATCTTCCTTTCTTCATATACTTTAAGGTCAATACAAATTATCAGTGTGTATCTTGGTTTTAAGTAATAAAACACGCAAAAAACTGATTTTTTCGGGAAAAATTGAAATATTCCCGGGTCCGGCCCTGTAAAAACGCATGCACACATTCAATTTAACATTTTTCACGTTCCAGCTTTATACCTTAATGTTGAAGGAATATTTTCAGTCCATCCCGAGGCCTATGTCTCATTTTCGCCTTTTTTCCAATTTTGAAGGAAAAAAACGGCTGCAAGTCATCGATTGTAATCGGAATTTTTTCGATCGAATTAAGTACCAGTAATCCAATAGGGTTCACGATACTCAGTGTGATTCAGCTGTTAAATGGTGAAAATCTGTGATTTCCAATCACATTGAACATTGTCTATTGAACAGTTAGAGACATAAAATTTTTGTGACAGTAAATTTATGAACAAAGTATGAATTTATTTAACAATTTCGTATTTTTCGCAATTTATTTTCTACTTACTTTCCCGATGATTTGTATATTTTCTGGAGCTCCGGATTCCTGGAGAAAAGTGGCAAAATTAATTTCTAACAATAATACGTCAATCGATCACTTGGAGCCGTTTTCTTCTTCCAAAATTGGAACAAAAGGCGAAAATGAGTCTGAAAATATTCCTTCAACATTAAGGTACAAAGCTGGAACGTGAAAAATGTTAAATTGAATGTGCGCATGCGTTTTCACAGGACCGAACCCGGGAATATTTCAATTTTTCGCGAAAAAAATCAGTTTTTTGCGTGTTTTATTAAATAAAACCAAAATACACACTGATATTTCTTTTGATCTTAAAGTATATGAAAAAAGGAAGATTTTGCCGGCTTCCAAAAGATTTTAAAAAATGAGGTTTTTCAAATATTCCGGTTTAAAAAGAAAACGGTTTTTCCAAAATTCTGGCTCAGGGAAGCGTCTGATCTCAATTCTGACGGTAGGAATGGATTCCTCGGGAAATTTTACATCGACTTACTATTTTCAAAATTTTTTTAGCTCCAATCCTTGCTTTGGCAGACTAAAAACAAAAATTTCTCATCGACCTCGAAAAAATGCAAAAAATAAAAAATTGGCTAAAAAAAGGAACCGGCGCAAAATGGGTGGGTGAAAATTTGGGATCCGATATATTTTGACATCCCAAAGATAACCCAATACTTCCGAGGGCGGTTTGAAAACCACCCCATTCTCTTGCTGATCAGCTGACGTGGAATCCCCCACATACGGAATTGGGCATGTCGATTTTTATGTCACAAGCTGTAAAATTTCACGTACAATTTACGTGAACAATTTCAGTATTTCAGTCCGTTCTCGGCACATAAACCACAATTTCCTTTTACGTAATCCATCCCGGGGCGGTTTTATTGTCGCAAACGTGAAGTTTCAAAGTATGTACAAACTTCTGTCCGGAATCTTTTACGACCACAGCAGCGGTCGGTCTCATCCACTTAGCGCCTTTAATTTTCGAAAAAAGAATATGAGAAGAAGACACCAAACGTTATTCCAAAGTGGCCTTTATCTGCCGCCAAAAGATAAACTCCTCTCGTGTATCGTACGAGCCGCCAGTTATGTCCTAGTAATTGCGAACCTGCTTTTTATAGACCGAAAAATCCCTCCAGGATCATTTTAAATGTATTCCGAGACGACGTCCATATATATACTTACGATCCCGCGTGGGGACCGGGACGTCCTCTCCTTTTTATTGGAGGTCCGGGGGACGTTTTCAATCTATTTTTCCGCTTTATTCTCCGAGCGGGATTTCGAGATATAATCGCCCCAGTAAAGACGACGAGAGGGAAATTAACCGAGCTAACGAGTCGTCCGATCGGGAAGAGGGAGAGAGAAGGAAGGATTTGATCGATGATTGTGTCTTGGAAAAAATGAACCCTTGTCGCTAATACTTCCATAAGTGTATATATCGATAGGTCGGGAAATTGTTATAAATGACTCCGATGCCATGGATTTCTTAAACCTTCTCTAATGTTTTGTAAGTATAAGACAGAATTTCGCGCCCTGCTACCGCAGTCGTTAGTTGACGAAGGGCTGGTTTCATAATAAAGTTAATTGGCGTATTGACCAAAGGTAATTAGACTACATATCTCGCAGGAGGCTAGGACGATAACCCCCCAGACAATCACCCCCAGACATTTACCCTCCGTACCTATACAATAATCGCGTTCTTTATCTTCCACGTCAAACTTGCCGTTTTTAAACTTTTGAAACCATTCACAACTTCTTTCACTTAAAGCAGCATCACCGTAAACTTCTACAAGAGAACGATGCGCCTCAGCAGCAGATTTCTCTAAATGAAACAAATAAATGAAAACTTCCCGCAAATGACGCTTATTTGGTACAAAACTCGACATTTTTGAACAAAAAAAATGTATACTACCAGTACAAAGATAATAGTACTTTAAGGTTATGTCATTGCCAGGTGTTTAAACTTTCTATATGGCAGCTTACATCTGACGGTTTCAAAGTAATCTTGTCAGTGGAGCCATCTCTTGGAAACGGCGGAAACTTATTTGTATACCCTATATGTATGTATGTATGTATATGGATGACAAAAATAATTGCAATAATTTACTTAAAAATGTTTCGTTCCTAATTTATTCCCTCCAAGACGATTGCTTTCAAATATAAATTATTCTGTGGGCGCCCCCGTTAATTTCCGTTCGCCCGGAGGGTGTTAACGAACGAATCGGAAAAAATAAGGTTACACCGAATGTAAATTGAAACATTATCGATCAACCCTTATTGAAATTAATAGAGCCTCCGCCGTTCAAACAGGGCGTGTCTCGGACGGAGGTTTTCTCACCTCGCGTGTAGCTTTTAAAATCGAAAGGGTGGGAAGGGGAGATAGAGGAAAAGGTTCGATGAAGCCGTTACTGAATTCTTTGATAATGTCGTTTTATCGTAAATAATAGATTCCTGAACGGAATTCGGTCGTTATAAATATTTTATTCGGGCGATTTCCTTTTTTTTCAGCATTACGACAGGCGAACGTATAAAGTTTTCGAGGAGAAGGAGTACTCAGTTACATCCAAGTTTTATCCTCGATTGGACTTTAAAACGTATATTATACTATAGTATATTATAGTTGTCCAGTAATAGAACCCCAGAAAAAGGCCAATAATTAGTTGATTATTCTGATTTCTCCCTATACTGCCTCCTGAAACTTTAGCAACAAGGCATGCTTTATCCAGATATCTACCTGTAAGTATCTACCATTCTTCTAGATTTCCATTTAGTGCTTTGAATAAATTTTCTACATTAAATATGGACATGTTGCCGCTAGGCTGCAACATTTTATTTTGGTGGAGTGTCCATTCTTTGTATAAGAGAATTTGCTCTTACTGGTTTTTCTTTGTACCTTTCTCCGTATTATTGTACATCAGTATTTCGCAATTTGAGTTGTGCTAGTCGTCTTTTCTTTGATATTCAATATTTTAAATATTTCTCATTTCCAACTAATTCCATTCAGTTCTTCCTCGGAACTTTCCTGTTCCTCTTCCAGTTCCCCAACTATATAATTTCCGCCACCTTTGTCATTGTCCTCACTATTCTTGAGTTAACAGGTTTCAAAGCAATATCGTTTTCCCTATACTTATTTCTCAATCGATTACGATACAAATTAACAAACATAATATTCAATAACGTCTCTAACAATAATAACAACAACAAATTCTAATAACATCTCTCCCTTTCGACCTAAATCTGGGAATTTTTACACCTTCAAATCTGATGTGCGCCATCGATAATTCACCCGTCCCAAGCTCGACATTACGCCATTTTTGTTCCTCGACCCTCGGGACCCTTCGGCATGAATAATACAATCGGACCCGGATGATCCCACCGACCGGTCCGACCGGAAGAAGCAGTTAGTTTAAATTTTTAACATGAGCTTATACGTTTACATACACACATTTTGTACTTTAATGTATTTACTATTGGGCCGATTAGTCCCACGATAATCAAAGCAAAAAGAGTTGATCCCTCTCAATTGGTCCGCCGTAGGATTTTCATCGTGAATTTAATTTTGTTTAAGTAAGTCGTTATTTGTTAAAGTGTTAATATAATGTTTCATGTTGGATGGGTTTTAAATTGGTAAAACGCTGTAAAACACAATTTTTCGTCAACATGTGCGAAACACCCCCTTTTCTATCCCTCGGTAAAGAAAAGTCGGATTTTTTAAATAGTTCTTAAGGCGAAAATAAAAGGAAAATCATATTGACTGATTCCTTTCTCGAACCAATTATCTGAAATTATTTATTTAAGCATTCAGAGATGGTAAGAAAAAATTAATTTTGTACGATATGGCGACCGACAAAAGCGACTTAGATTCTCGCTCCAATGTCAAGCACTCCTCGTCCGATTGTCTACATACAATACGTTGTTTTGCAATGTACATATATCTCTTTCCCTGCCTAGAACCTCGGTAACCCGGTGGAATTTCAGGGTTTTTCGCATCTCTGGAGAGAGATGCGTCTATGTCTAAAAGATTGTAAGAGATACATGTGCCATATTTCAATATATTATAACAAATTCTCGTCGTAATCGAAGCCAATCGAAGGTACTCTCGATCCTTCGACTACGTGCGAACTCCAAGAAACGAAACGCCTGGAACAATCCCGAGCCGTCTAGAGCTATTACCATTCGGATATAAGAGTCAGTCGATTACAGACAACAGCAGGTGTCCGATGCTCCGTCGTAAATAAAAACACTAAAACTAAAGCAAAAAATAAATCTATGTATAGTATCTAGTATAAGTAATCTAGTAATCTAGTATAAGTCCGTATAGTGTTAGTGTAGAATAAATTCAAATTAATTAGTTATAGTAAGTGTTAGTTATTAAATTGATTAAGAACCCGAGAACGTAACAATATCTTAGAACTTTTGAATTTTCGATTGTTGTGCTACACAGATATGTGCATATCGACTTTCAGCTTTATGTATTATTCACATAAGTTGGTATGTACAATTTTTTCATCAATTCAAATCACGGCATTTTAAGAACAGAATCATTTAGAAATTCTTAAAGTAGTATTCTAGTAAATTTAACGAACGTCTCCCCGTCAGAACCACCGGAATATAACGGCGAACTTTATCGATTTTATAAGGAACTAATTGTTAAGTTTGTTTTCTCATTAGGCGACTAAATGGAACGTTGCTCGATGGAAAATTTCACTTCGTTATACAAAAGATTGACGTGAGGGTCAATGTAGCGACCCTTAGCAAGAAATTACATTTAAGAAAGTAACGTCTAGTTTAAATTGTTGGAAAGTGCAAGAATAAAAATTGGTTCACAAGAATTTTTTGTCTATCAGAGATTCGTTGCTTGTCCAAACTTATTATTTTGTCAATTAACTGTGGTGTTTCTTCTACCATTCCCTACTCCAGTGTTACTCCAATCAAATCAGACATAAAAATGCCGATTTCGTTAAAAAATTACAGGATAAATGAGCGTTGCGTCAGTTGTAGAGAACAGTTAATAGAAGACTATTTATACTAAAACGAACCACTGAATTTGCCTAATGTAACAAATGGTGGGCGTCCAAAATTGACAAAGTTTTCTCTGCCGGAGGCCATGAACAGCTTTGTAGACGATTATGTTGTACACAAGAAATGTGTAGAATTAAAAGACCTTTAATTTGAGATCCGCTAAGTTAAGTTTGTTCAAACAGTTATTGTAAAACACCCAGATAACCGTCACAAATGGCCGTTCTTACAACGTTAATAATCATTAAAAAAATGGCGTTTCTTTCATTATAATTACTATATTAGGAAACTATTATGATTATTAATCGATTTTTATAAATATAAAATTCAGAAATTTTATAAAATAAAAATTTAGAACTGGGACGTTCCCAGGATAGCGTACAGTATATATTTTTCCACCCCGGCAATTGGCATAAAGTTACACGAGGAAATTTCCTGTAACGTGGAGACACAGAAAAGAGCCTCAAACTTGTTACAAGGCCTGGCAAAGGTATGACATTACTTTGATTGTTCTTTTATTATTCAAAAATGATCGGTGATCATCGAAAAATGTTGAATTCCATGTTTGCATAAGTTCTCAGAGGTGAGAACGCAGAAATAGTCTATTTTTCCCCAAAAAATCGGTTTTTCGCAAGAAAAAAATCAGTTTTTGGAGTGTTTCATTGCCCAAAACCAAAATAAACACGGATATTATTTGTTGGCCTTAAAGTATACGTAAAAAGGAAGATTTTGGCGCCTTCCAAATATTTTTAAAAAAATATACTTTTTAGATATCGCGCTTGGGAAAAAAATGGGTTTTTAACCAATACCCACATACACAAACCCTTTTTATCACTTTTTGGCATCTTACTTTCTGAAACAAAGGTACTCGTTGAATCGAAGGGATTGCCTGCGGCGAACTCCAACGCACTGTCCTTCTCTTCTTGAAGGGGCGGTCCACCAACCGTTCTTAATTCATGGGCTGTCCTCTTCGTCTTGTCTTGTAGTTTCCTAAAACCACACTTTTTATAGCATGTTTGCAATAATCATGTTGTTTAACTTACTTCTGTTTAATGTTTTCCCAGCGCTTCCTTGACCGTTTAGTGCCCCTACTTGTGCAGCCTTGGCTGCAGAACATTTCCCTTATACCTTCCCAAGTTTCACTTTTTACCTTCAAAGTAGAGCCATCGGTTTTTTATTTTAAGATATCTTTCTTCTCAGCGATCAACTGAACCAGCAGCAACTTCTCAGCTTCAGTGAAACGCGGCTGCCTCTCCACTTTTCCTCGACTGAACAAACCCACTAAACTGCTCAACTATTTGGCATGGCTAAGCCGAGCGTTCGAATTGGATAACGATGATTAACGTCACAAAACATATAGGTTAACGTCTATGTCATGAAACACTCATATATGATAAACCGAACTTCCACAGAATCATGAAAAAGTCGAATTTTAAAAGCATTGAGTTGGACTCGCGTACTTGTACCTTTAAACCTAAATTTGTAAACAGAGTTCAATTTAAAAACCATTTCGAAATTGGAAATTCTGGAACTCGCCTTTATAGCACAAAGCAACAAATCTTCCTGTCCTGTGCTATTGTATATGTTTCGTGCCTGAGATTTCTGCCTAACCTCGACGTTTTGTTATGTTTCCGTTCGATCACTCAACCGACAAATCTGTAAGTAGAAGTTGCGCAGTTTCTCTGCTTGTGCAGACCAGACCTTTATTCATGTGCTTGAGGCTCATAAGGAGACTTCAACTCTTCGTGCTGTCATGAGAATTGAGTAAGTTTCTTTAATTTGAAGTAACTAACATATAAGCTTCTTAATATTAATGTAGGTACTGAACGTTTTGCTTGAAACGGGTGATTCCCATACAATCCTGCTAATTTCATAGTTTAAAATTACAGTTAGCTTTTTATGAACCGGTAAACGAAGTTTTACCAAAGGATTGTCTTCGGGAATCACTGAAATTGATATTTTTTCCGAATATTTCACACTTCATCCTACGATATTCCCAGCCATTAATTTTAATGAAATGAACTGTTATCGTTTTGAAGAATATCAAAACTGCAATCATGTTACTCTTATACATATCTTACCACCTGGATATAAAAACCAGGGGACTCATTTTCCGCAGAAAGTAAATTTGGCTCCATTTGTACAAATCACTTGAGGACGTCATACATTTCTCCTGTCCCTTGAATCTACATACGTTCTTAAAGTAACTTCTTGCTCCTAATTTTCTTTCTTGAATTAAAACAAAAGAAATTTACAGTTTTTTCTTTTAATTCTTCATTATTCTCTTTTTTGAATCTATATGTCTTGTTCCTGCATTTCTTAACGATAGTTCACTCATAAACGTTACCCGTTTTTTTGTACTTATTACTATTTGCTTACTAATCACAACTCCATGAAAGATTTACGTCAGTTTTCTTAAAAACTGAGATACTTGATCTTAGGGTGGCGTTCAAAAAAGTTCCTTAAGATTTTTCTCAAGTTGAATGGTTACTTAAATCCGATTTCATATTGAGAAACGTTCCTTAGGGTAAATAAATCTTAACTTAAAATAATTCATGGGTATTTTTCAAGTAAAAATTTTTCTTCCATCACAGCATTAACAAACTCTGCTTGGTAAAGATTTTTCTTACATTTAAAAATTATTTAAGGAAGCAAGGTACCTCCCTTCAATATTTTTTATCCTAAATATTTTGGTCCTGTTTATATAAGTTGGGGTTATAATAGTTTAAAAAATAGTTAAAGAGAACGCTTTTGATTATCGCAGAATACAGCAATATTACGATAGTGTAGACAATTTCGAAGAATTTTGGGAAGAATGCATCATACATTATATATCCGAAGATATGTAAGGAAAACGTCATTGTACAAATTGGATGATTTTGAATTTAAAAAGCCTTATTGGTTTACTAAGCAGTGTGTGGTCAATGTTATTCTCTCTTTAATTACAAAAGTGGGAGAATTAGAACACCAATGAGGAATGCCTGTAACTCCTTTGGCACAACTTTTAATTGTCCTCAGATAATTTGCTATAGGAGGTATTCATTTAAGGAAATGAGTATCACCTACATTACTAATAAAGTTTGTGGATCATAACAAATATAAACAATAAAAATACTGGGTTATTGGAGATTATGTTTTAACAGTATTTTAGGAAATTAGTAGTTCTTACTTAGGAAACATTTTATCTCAAATATTTCTTGGCTAAGGAAAATCTTATCTTAAATATTTCTTAGCCAAGATTTTTCTAAGTCGGATCTCTAAATATAAATCAATTCTTACTTTAATGATATGTAAAATCTCAACTTAAGTAAGAAAAACTTCAGAAATATTTGAATATACTTTCTGAATATCACCCTTAGCATCAACAAAGCACTCCGTTAAACTTCGTAAGATTTTTGAAAAGGAAAACAATTCATAATTCTTTAAGTGTCGAGCATGTACAGGAATTCTTACTCGTCTTGAGCTGAATGGAAAATTGTTCAATCTCCTCTGATATGTAGCCATTGTCATAGATTCCACAGATAAAAAAAGTATGCCCTATGCATTGTCTTGCTTAGAATTTTTCCTCAGTGATTAACTTTAGAGCACCGAATTTGTTGCTTCTGTACATGTGGCCAAAAGCACCTGTCTTTCATGTTAAAAGTTCTTTGTTTCTATTCATTTATCTCTGTTAAATTGGTACTGCTCGTTATCAGCAAGAGGTGTCATATTATTGATTTACTGTATATCATTACTAGCATAATTCTTTTATTCCTGATTAATAATAGATTCGTACCATTTTATTTCAACTAGTTGAAGTGAACATATGAGTCTGTGCTTCATATCCATACCATCTAATAGCAAATTGACTTTAAAATATGTAACCATCAACTTTCCTTCATATTCTAGTGTGCAGGATATGCAGAATTGCCTCTAGTGATGGACTGGCTTATTGTATGCTGCTTATTATACCTTTTGGAGTTGGACTTTTAAGGAATGTGACAAATATAAATTGCAGCCATTGCTTGTGTCCCGAGTATAGTAGTTCTAGTTAAACGGTGTAAGTATACGATAAAATTTCATCATCTCATAAGTTTTTTCAAACAAGCAGGACATGTTCCATGTCGCCCATTTGTAGGATAACAACACTATCAATAATTAAGTGACTAAAAATAACATATTTGCAACGTGATTTTCTTATTTTCATGCTTGCTGAAAGAGACTTTATAATTTAAAGGTTTCAGTAGGTGTTTAAATCATTAGCCCTGTCATCTTTTTCATTGTTAGTTTCTTTCAATGTTTTAATTGTTGTACTAGGTTATAGTGTATTAGATTATACATATTATGACACCTATTTAGGTCTTTTAGACCCATAATTTTCTATTCTATTCTTGTATCTGTTTGCATCTCTCTCTTGAATAACTACTTCTCCCCTTTCCGTTTATGTTTGTCTGTCTGTTTTCTTTCCTTGAAGAAAGCTGCACAAACCTTTCAACTTGCTTTAAAATTTCATCAAGTCTTTACAATTGCAAATTTCTTAAAACTCTGGCACACTTTAATTGTACCTCAATCTGTTTCAAAATGTTTTTAGCTACATTTTAAACACACAATGTAATATTTATATAGATTAATTATTGATTATAAATGTTTTAACTTAGAAACGTCTTAATTTAGTCCCCAAATTCAGTGTCATAGTTCTTCTTTATAAATTCTGTAGAAACTCCTTAACTTCCTTTGAGACATCAGATCTGTTTTAACACAATTAAATACAAGTTATTAAAACTAAACTTACAACTACAACTTTATTAAAAATATTTTTGAAGAACTACAGTGTAGAAAGTCCATAATTCATCAGTCCATTGCAATCGTTAAAAATTTCTTACGAACTGCTCTAGTTCTTTGAAAGTATCAAAACTTCTTTAAAGGCATTATGAGCTGAAATATTCTATTTATTAATAAGCTAAAAATGAGTTTAACTTTGAATAGTACCTGAGACTGTCCAAATGATTTTTTATTTTTCTGAAAAACGCATAGAAAAGCTCAACTAAGGCAATAACTAATAACATGGCTTGTTATTAGTTAATTTGAATCATCTGAACCACTCCACAAAACATTAATTTGGATAATTGACGCTCTATTGTATTCAATATATTGACGCAGTTCTACATTAACCAATCAGCAATATTAGTGTGGGTTCATATTCAGAAGTCGATTCTAATTCATTTGCATGTTTCTAAATCGTACTTAGTAACATGTGAGAATGTTTTTATCTTTAAGGAAAATTATCAGAAATTTGTATTATGTAATTTTTAAAATATTAAACACAAAGGAGAGATAAAACATTATTGAAAACTTAACTTTTCAAATTGATGGGGAGCCTAGCCCTTGAAAACAAACTGTGATATCTGCGAAAGACAAAATGTTTACTTGGACACATAACTTGTATGAATTATTATTAATTCATTCCTTACATTTTACACCTTATTTACAAAAACGTTAAACACATAGTAAGATAACAAGTGCCTGGTTGAATTTTGAATTCTATTGAATTTGAATTTAATTTCGAAAATATATACATAATAAATTGTTTTGATGATTATGTGCGATGGAGAAATTTTTAAAAATCATTTCTTATCTCTAATGATATCAAAAGCAGTTCAATTATGAAGGGGAAAAATTGTAGAAAATAGCAAATTTTTAGTTTTAATATTATTTCTGTTTGATATTTAGATTTTTTATATTTTTTATTTTGTTTGAATAGAAAAGGTATAAAACATGTATTATTGTTTAAAATTTTGTGACTGTACAATATAATAAAAAAATTGTAGGCGTATATTTTGTTTGTTTAAAGCAGGTATGGGCAACCTTTGACATTTTGTGGGCCAAATTTTTGTGTGCAAATACGTTAGCGGGCCACGTAGATGGTTCAAAATAAAATATCATCGGATTTTAAAGTAGTGTTCATAATTTTTAGCGATAGATATCACATCAGGTTTTTCAAAAAGTCTCGTGGGCCCGATCATATCTTACAGCAGGCCGGTTGTTGCCTACATATGATTTAAAGAGTTAACGTCTCTTTTTGATACCAGGGTTAACTTAAGGTGACCTACAGTTTAAACTGGGCTCCGAACCACGGTCATCAGGCACGGTTATACTCCCTTTAGGTTTTATCCTCCAGGTTGTTACTACATCTCCTAACGAATCATGATGTGGGTATCCTAGTCCCGCGCTCCCATAGCATATGAATAGCATAGCACAGAATAATATTTTGTTGCATTTTGGTTTAGATCAGTTGATAATTAAGGAGAGCGCTCTTCGGTCAACGGTATAAATGAGTAATATGAATGTATAGTATTCTAACCGTTCTCCCTCGCGGCTTCACTAGCTCTCTTATTTAAAACAGTTACAACTTGAATATACATATACATCGCACATAATATTTAATGCACTAATAGCATAAAGAGTACTTGGCGAGTACCAAACATTCAAAAAAGAATGTAATCAAATCGTTCACTTTCGATCTTAACTTGAATATCAACAATCAATTAATGGAAGATTTAACGACACTTTTCCTTGCTCAAGTACCCATTTGTGCCAGTTTACATGGTGATCTATTGAACAGTATAAAAGTTGATATACTACAACGCCATCTGTTAGAATAATATAGTACGAAAATATTCTCCGCGTTTAAATATCCATTTATACCAATTTTTATGGCTATCGGTTGAACGATATAGAAGTTGATATGTTGTAATGCCATCTGGTGGGGATTTACAACAAAGTGGATAGCATAAAAAACTTGCTCCATGAAAACATATATATACTAGCTTCCGTGGTATTAAGTCAAATGATTTTGAAGAATATTAATTTGGTACATAAACCAATGCCCATTTTTGTTATAGTATATAGTATGAATAGTATAATGAGTATAAATTTTTTCCATGTACAATTTTTGAAGAGTACACACTTCACACCGGCAAATAAAGAATGCGTTAGATTGATGCAAAGTGGAACTAAACTAACAAGTGGAAGAATTATCTACAAAAACTAAATGTAATTTAATCAGCAAATCATCTCAAGTAGTTGGAGACTGTCTCAAGCGACGTTCAAATTGGTTATTTATAAATCAAGGTTCGTTTCTTTTACAGAAGCGTCTAATTGTTCCAGAATATTTATGATCTGATTAACTATGAGTATAGCTTAGTTATAGAGTTGTATAAACAAAGTTAGTAATAGTGTATATGTATATGCATATATTTAAATTACCAATATTTTTTTATATCATCAAACTTTTTCGATCTAAATTGTATCCCTTCTTCATTTGTCATAAATTGCTCAAAAGTAGAAAAGTTCCAACGAACCTTAGAATTGTGTGTGCGAAGCCCACACTCTTTACGGCTTGTGTTAATTATTGCTCTTTTCAACTTTCCTTCAAATTCATTAAGTAAAGAGTTGTAAGCAAGCGGGATATGCAAAAACCGCGGTTTCTGTCAGTTTTCCACATTTTTACTTTTTAAATAACGTTCCGCCCATTTCCTGCTTGAATGGCAGTTCAGGTGTTATTCCATGACTTATTACCAATGCTTGCATAAAGAAAAGGCTGTTTTCTGACATGCACCCTGGTGTATACACATAATTTGTTTTTTTTTTCATTCAGTTTTTTTGTAGCATTATGGGTACATACACGCGTGATACACCATGGTGAAGCTAATAATATGGGCAGCTGATGAGAAACCATGAAGCCTCTCCGGACACTTCATTACTCTCACCACGAGTATATCACGCTTCTTCATTTTTACATTCATTCAGACATCATAATAGATGAAATTAAAATTGTACTAATTAAATTTAACCTACTAACATGAAATCTCATCTTCGAATCTATTGAGTGGGAATTAAATCGAAAATACATATTTCAGATTCTCACTGCGATACCCCTCGTCGTAGTCATCGTCGATTTCATCAAATGTTAACAACCACCTATTACTACTACTAATGACATTACTGCCAGCATCTTCTACAAACGGACAAGGGTGCATTCATCTACAGTAACATTTGTAATGTTAGATGGCATTCTCTATTATTTTCACAAATCTATACCACTTTGATAAGCGAAAGCATGGATGTTTGTGATTGCGTCGTGCAACGTTATTCTGATTTATTTTTAAAATGCGCCCAGACAAATTACGTAGATCTCATCTCCAAGCAATTGGGAGACGAGGGTGTGAAATACTTCACTAGTTTTCTGATAAACTCTTCAATAACCTGCCTAAAGCTTGACGGCAACAGTATAACTAGTCGCGGAGTGAAGTATTTAACGCTAGGGATAGAAAACAGTAAACTCGAAACGCTTTACCTCAGGAAGAACCAAATAACAGATGATGGTATTGTATATCTGTTTCAAGCCTTGAAGACATCTTCAATCTACAGGCTAGACCTCAGCGATAATAATTTCGGATATGCTGGTATTGAATACATTGCTGACTCTCTGAAAGACACCCAAATCACTTACTTTTTTCTTCGGGAAAATAACATAGGGGATCAAGGTGTCGAAGTTCTTTCCAAATTTCTGCGAAACACTCAAGTTACCACCCTGGATCTTAGTAATAACAAAATAAGTCACATTGGTATCAAACATCTGATGCTAGCCTTGAAGCATAGCCAAGTCAATAACTTAATTCTTAACCACAATAACATTGGCAATGAAGGTGCTATGATTTTGGTTGATGGTGTTAAGAACACCGAGATTTCTTGCCTACGTCTCGCGGACACTAACATAACAAATGATGGAGTGAAATATCTCGCGCAGATTATAGCAAATAATCCAAACATAAGCATCTATTTTGACCAAAACTCTATAAACACTGATGGAGTTGAGTCCTTAAATCGAGTACTGTATGGTGCTAAAGGAAAGTTAGAGCTTAGCTACGATGTTCATTGTCCAGGAAACGATGGTACTTACATGTCCCATAGAGTATGTGGTAATTTTAAATCGACCTACATAACTCTTCATGGCAATAAAATAGGTACCGAGGGTGCAAATTACCTGAATGAAACCTTTAAAAGCATTCATATATTCAATTTAGAACTAAGCCCTGAATTGCTGATAGAAGATGACGTTGATTATTTAGCGCGAGCTTTTAAAGGTGTCTCCATCCAAAAGCTGAAATTATTCTTTGTGCACATCGGGCAGATGAACGGTATTAAAAATTTAATCAAAATATTTAAGAATAGTCCGATTTACGATTTGAATGTTGAAGCTCAAAAGTTGACATTCATAAGTATGAAGCTTCTAACGGATTTTCTAAAGGAGGTTAAGGTGATTAACCTCGGGCTTAGCGATAACTTCATTAGCAGTGCAGGGGTGAGATATCTAACACCAGTGTTAAAAAACAGTTCAATAATTCAACTGAGGTTATCTTCAAATAAAATAGGGTCCATGGGAGTTAAATATTTAGCTGAAGTGCTGAAAGACACCCAGATTACCACCCTGTGGTTAAGCAATAATAATATAGATGCTGATGGTGCTAAATATCTAGCAAAGGGTTTAAGGCATTCCCAATTGGTTAATGTCAATCTTGTGACAAATCGCATCGGATATGCAGGATATAAACATCTAGCAGACACAGTTGATGACACAAATATAACTTCGTTCAACTTGCATGGTAATGGACTAGAAATGTTACTGGTACATGATAATATGGCTCACCCAATAGACCAATGGATACGAAGAAAAAGTAATGTTACTGTGGCAGTTACACTACGGGAGACATTCCATAAGCTAGTATCTCTAAATCCTTCCAGTGATGAGTTTGAATTTATTATTCCCGCAGAAGGTATCTCCGACTTGAATCAGTATATCTGGTTGATAATAACTTTAAAGAAGAGTCCGCACTCGAAGGTACATATTGTTCGAATGGTGTGCATCAAAGATTCTTGTTTCGATTTCGATGCAATGAGAAAAATAAATGAATTTGTAACATCATTGCAATACAAGTTTAACACGTTCTTTAACAGTCAGTTACTCTCCTTATTAAAGGTACTTGACAATTACGATTTTTTGAACGTCGTAAAGCGATGCGAGGATGCTGAACTTTGCGATGTCGTTAAAAATTTTCTGTTACATAGAGTATTGTTTTACATTGATGATGATCAGGAGGTGTTGCATCCGTTTATTTATATCTTATTGAAAAAATACAATATGCGTTTATATAATGAACAACTTGAACCTAATAAAAAAGGATCGATAATTACTTATTTTGAGGAACACTTGGAAATCGAGGATGCTCAAGAAATTATAGACTTTTTGAAAATTCAACGATGAGATTGCGGCTTCAGAATATATTTTTGTAACTTTGAAGCATTCCTCACTTGTTTTCTGACACCACAATAATTAGTATTTGTGTTTCTCGAGTTAATAAGTGTAAACGTTATTGTTTTTGAAGCTTTAGGGGAAGTTAATTTCAGTTTGTTCGTTTGAAATTCACTTTCTAAACATTATTTATTTTTGTATAACAAGACTGTTCTAGTGAATATGCCTGGGCGCATATTTTGTGATGTTATTTAAGTAACTTTGTGTGCATTGAAATAAAGATATTTTCAGTTGTATGCAATTGTTTCTCTATTTATGAGATTATTTTTGATCACAATATCGGTTTTAGGATTTTTTTGTATAATACGAACGATCTTTATTGATTTATCTTAGTTTATAACCAGCGAATTAGTCCCGAACTAATTAGCCTTTTACCGGCTTCTAAATGGACCGTAGCCATCGAGAATGATGGCTCTCCGCATGCGCGAGCGTCGTCCATTGAAGCTCCTCCAATTTGACAGGTTTTGGTGTTATTTGTATTCTTGAATCAGTACCATTGTAAAGCTAAATTGATGCGCAATTGTCATAAAAATATGAATGGTCGAGTATAACCCACCATTAAAGTGCTTCATTCTGTAAACAATCTGTATTTTTAAGTTACCTGTCATACAGATATGAGATACAAATATGGTTAAACTTGACCATTAAGTTTACATATGGAAAGTTTCAAGATTAGTTGTTATAACTTTAGGAGTCTGCAGCCACTTCCGCCCCTGGTGATTATACTAACTGTTGCCAACTGGAACGTTGCCCAAAATGCAAAATGTAAATCACTTAGTATTCGATTGATCTGACACAGTCTCGAGAATTTACGGATACTGAATCTAACAGTCAATTATCTTTATGTTTAATTGGACCGTCCAATGGATATCCATTGGATGCCCAATTTCAATCTGTGTCCATGTCATTGTGGGCTTATGATGGACATGAAGTTGATATTAATAGGATACCCCGTGCTTATAGGGTATAGGGTACGAAAGTTGTTATGGTTTTATTTTTCAAAACCTTGTGATAAAATTAACCATGGCAACTAAGCGTAATGTTCATCACTTTCGACACCAGCAAAATTTAAGATGTATTAAGCTCAGTAAATATTCAGGAATCTTCAATAGCTTCTGTCTGACTTATCTGATTTCTGTCAATTTTGCACTGTAGCCAGATAATATAACTTATTATTCCTGAAAATTTTAATTCTTGAAAACATTGGAAGCGGGTCCTAGTGAACGGAATTTCTGTCAAAAGATTCTTATCTTAATGACGATGTTTATACTGTTAAAATTCGAATTTCGAGAACTGCTTTTCCAATTTTTCCGAGATCGAGGACTCAACACGAAAAGTGTGCCCAGTGCAAAAGACACTGCGAGGTTCCTCGGGATGGCGTTAGTAGACAGTAAGATCACTGATTGGTTAAGAGATAGGGAAATTAACTAAAGTTGGATTTCTGAAATATTCCTTTAGGTTGACAGGAGATAGAAAAGTGAAAAGATAAGCTCGAATGACGAGGCACTGATAATAGGGAATTAGTTCGGATAAGTGGCACTTGAATCTGCTGGATCCCAATGGATTTCATGGGTTAAGAACTACTGGAAGGTTTCTGCACCCGAAAGCAAGGGAAGTATTTAAGGTCCTTGTGTCAGAAGGGTTCTTTATTTATTCATGAGGCGATTTCAGGACTAGTAACTAGCGACAGTGGACTGCCCAGTCTTGGAAGACTTCATTGGACCGACCCGGCCAAACCTACGGCTTCGCTTCTGCCCTCGGAAGGGCAATCCTTCATCAGTGAGTTCGCTACATAAGTAATTTTCTTAATTTTCTTGTCGACAGGTCTATGCATTTACAGTCAGGTACTTACTATATATTTGGTGGAACTTTGGGGAATTAGATAAGATTGACAAATTTGTATTTTAGTGATGATTATTTGGGGTATTAAAGTTCACGTGAACTTGCAATTCGATTGATATTTTCTCCTACCTCGACCCGTTGAGGCTTTAAGTGTCTCAATAGCACTAACTAGTTGGGGTGGCTTAAATTAATTAAATAAGAATAAGCCGTAACAAAATTGACCCAGAAAAACTGCTTTAAGCAGCATGAAGGATCATCACTCCACACATTTCTTTGTCGTTTGAGGTAAACTTCTATGTTCATGTATATTTTGATTGATCACGGTCATTATTTACTTTAAACGCTTTTCTTTTTTGCCAAGTTGTGAATGGTTTCTTTGGGGTTTCTTATACTAATGCATTGAAGTTTCCCAATATGTAACGATTGACCTCAGACCAAGCCAATTTCATTACACCATCTGTTAGGTAATTCAGGTATAGAAGGACATCAGGTAGTTCAGCTAACATTTAGACTATTTTCACTGGGTAGTAGGATTCGAAATATAATGCTATAAGTAATCACAACCACATTTTATTTTGAAAAACGTGGACCGGGTACATTACTTTAGATTTTCAAAAATTTGCAAAGGTTCTACCATTCCGTATAATTCGTAACATATCTAAATCAACCAAGTTATAGGAATAGATAGTCGTTAAAGCCAAGATAATACTGTGCGCAAGTAAAGACCAAATAGAATCCAAAAAGGGGAGCCTGGATATCTTCCCGGAGCACTCCACGATATCCACAAATAACCGCTCCCACGTTACTGGTCCGTTTAACCGTTTTTTATGCAGCACTCACGAATTTCATTTCGGCCGGATGTAAGTCTTAGGAATTCCATAAAGCCTCCTGCTCGACCCCCCGTAATAAATCCCCATAACAGAAATTGATTTTCCGAAGTTACGGCCTTGGGGATGTCTCCTTAAGCCGCTCACACCGAAACGTACTATCGGCTTTTATTTATTTTTTTCCTCGTCCGCCTCCCCTTACTTTTTCCACTCTTAATGCGAGGCCTTCAGATGGAAACGATGATATTTGGGTAAGCGTCGCGTCGTACGCGTCATCAGTAACACCTTAAAGTCAATTTAAGTTTTATTGTAAGTACTAAGCTTACTAAGCATCACCTAATAACCATTTCTCTCAGTACTTAACTCATAATTCTTGGGGTACTATAACTCAAGTAATTTTCAACTTCTTCTTCTTCTTTTAGCTCTACAACCCGAGGTGGGTCTTGGCTGACTGCACTACTTGCCTCCATCTTGCACGGTCCTCCATTAAAAGCGGATCGAAAGGTATGACAGGTCTGCCTTGATGTTGTCCCTCCGTCTCATACGTGGTCTTCCTGGAGGCCGTTTTCCTGTTGGCACTTCTTCCCAGACCAGTTTAACCAGTCTGTCATTTGGGAGTCACATGACCCGCCCATCTGAGGCGCTGGGACTTTATTTCTTGTACGATATCGGTGTCGTTGTAAAGTGCTTTTATTTCACCGTTCGTCTTGATGCGGTATTGGTTTGTACTCTGGTCAAAGGACGGACCAAAAATTTTCCTTAACACTTTCCGCTCAAATCTTCTGGGCTTTTCTTCATTGGCTTTTGTCATGGTCCATGTCTCACATCCATATGTGAGTACAGGTCTAATGACTGTTTTGTATGTTTTGATTTTGGGAGCTCTTGTCGGGGATTTTGGTTTGAATAGGTTATTTAAAGAAAACATACATCTGTTGGCTGACTGTATTCTTCCCTTTATCTCCTCCGTTATATCGTTGTCTTCAGTGATCGTTGCACCTAGGTATTTAAAACGGTCTACTCTTTCGAAGTTGTAGGTATCTATTGTTACATTTTGTCCTATTCTATCTCTCCGCGTATGTCTATTCATGCATAGGTATTTTGTCTTTTCTTCATTTACTTTCAGTCCCATTTTACTGGTTTCTGTTTCTATTTTGTTAAATATTTCATTTACTGCTGTTACTGAGTTTCCGATCAGATCAATATCATCTGCGTATGCTAGCATTAACTTAGGTCCTCTGTTTGACAGGAGTTCAATTTTCAACTGACCTTTTATAACTTCTCTTTGACTTAGATGGTTTGCTGATGATGGACACTAGATGCCCGAAACATACACAATAAACAACTTAGCTGATCGTTGGAGTCGTTTTCTTTGCAGGTGGAAGTGACTTCGAGACCTTTCCCTGTTGATCGTTCAACCTCCCCCTTGGAGAATGGATTTTTACAAGACATTTCTCAGTAGTTGAGAGCAATAATCTTCAACCACATACAATTATCAGTTGTAAACTACAGGCGCAACATGTCTTGTTCATAAAAAAATCAAAGGTAAACGCTTTAAAATATTAATGCTTACTGTTTTTCGAAAATTAATAATACAAATTCAGGTCGTCCCTTAACGAGTTTATTGCACATATACCTATTAAAACTGATTTCAAAGGAACAATGTCTCCATCGTTACTTGTAATGATGAAATTGAAATGATTTTATTGACAGTATTAGATTCCATGTTTTCCCTGATAAAAATTGAGAAATACCTTTTTCCAGTTATCAAATGTTACTGCATTTGGGGTTTAATTCTGGTTTCTGTTATCGAGGGACCCTGTGAAAAGTAGAATTTTGTAAATTTTCTCAACGACTTAACGTTAATAACTCAGAGATAGAACGATCCCAATGAATCCTAAGATTGCTTGTGTGCTTCTCGAACGCTTGACGGCTTGTTAACTCTTCCGGGCTGATTTTATTGACAGTATTAGATTCCATGTTTCCCTGATAAAAATGGCGAAATACCTTTTTTTCAGTTATCAAATGTTACTGCATTTGGGGTTTAATTCTGGTTTCTGTCATCGAGGGACCCTCTGAAAAGTAGAATTTTGTAAATTTTCTCAAAGACTTAACATTAATAACTCAGAGATAGGACGATCCCAATGAATCCTAACATTGCTTGTGTGCTTCGCGAGCGCTTGACGGCTTGTTAACTCTTCCGGGCTGATTTTATTGACAGTATTAGATTCCATGTTTTCCCTGATAAAAATGGCGAAATACCTTTTTTCAGTTATCAAATGTTACTGCATTTGGGGTTTAATTCTGGTTTCTGTTATCGAGGGACCCTGTGAAAAGTAGAATTTTGTAAATTTTCTCAACGACTTAACGTTAATAACTCAGAGATAGAACGATCCCAATGAATCCTAAGATTGCTTGTGTGCTTCTCGAACGCTTGACGGCTTGTTAACTCTTCCGGGCTGATTTTATTGACAGTATTAGATTCCATGTTTCCCTGATAAAAATGGCGAAATACCTTTTTTTCAGTTATCAAATGTTACTGCATTTGGGGTTTAATTCTGGTTTCTGTCATCGAGGGACCCTCTGAAAAGTAGAATTTTGTAAATTTTCTCAAAGACTTAACATTAATAACTCAGAGATAGGACGATCCCAATGAATCCTAACATTGCTTGTGTGCTTCGCGAGCGCTTGACGGCTTGTTAACTCTTCCGGGCTGATTTTATTGACAGTATTAGATTCCATGTTTTCCCTGATAAAAATGGCGAAATACCTTTTTTCAGTTATCAAATGTTACTGCATTTGGGGTTTAATTCTGGTTTCTGTCATCGAGGGACCCTCTGAAAAGTAGAATTTTGTAAATTTTCTCAAAGACTTAACGTTAATAACTCAGAGATAGGACGATCCCAATGAATCCTAACATTGCTTGTGTGCTTCGCGAGCGCTTGACGGCTTGTTAACTCTTCCGGGCTGATTTTATTGACAGTATTAGATTCCATGTTTTCCCTGATAAAAATTGGGAAATACCTTTTTTCGGCGATTTATTATCGAGCGAGTCTTCAAAGCAAACCGCGGCGATCTTTCCCCCCTGATGCCGGCCTAATTAAATTGTTTGGGATTAGGGCGGTCGAGTGATTTATTGCGAACGCGTCATGGAGATTCGCTCGAAAAATAAATGGAAAATTGATAAAGTACGGCGCCTATTCCATGAACCATGCATACGCATCTTGTTTATCTTCGGCGTTAGGTGGGGCGCGCATACATATTACCAGCCAGAAGAAGAGATGTGGATTAGCATGGAAACGGTTTAGTGGAAATCTCGCATTACCATACGTTGCCGTAAATTCATTTCCCTTTCAAATAAGGCAAAAAAGGAAGTTGTCTCATGTTTAAAATTAATCTACTCGACACATTATTATTATTTTGAAGCAGTGGCTACGATGGCTTAGCCAAGGGAATATTGGAGCATTTCGAATTTTCCAGAATATTAATTGTCGATGTACGGGAGATGTTAATCACAATTAAATTATATTGAACAGATTAAATCTTAATTTATAAACTGTGCAAATTGTTGTAATCCCACATTTGGTACTTACAATTATTAATATTTTGCCTATTATTTACTTAACCATCAAAAAACACTTAAATTCATAAACCTATAATCACCGGTCCCTTTCATTAGTACGCTCAGTAAACAACCCCATAAACATTATCACCAATTTCCTTTTTCAATAGTCGTTATCCCAATATTTAACCATCATTTACATATTTTGAACACTCAAGTTTATTTAACGAACTAAACCTTTACGAAAGTTTCCGGTGATTACGCTAAAGTACCGAATGTTGGATTTCGTGTGGTTCCGAGTGGAGGGAAAATTCCTCCACCACCACCACCACCACACATTTTTGGGGATGTAAAATATATATAAATGGGCTGTATAAGAATTAGACACAGAGATATAGAAATAAATTGAGAATAGAGACGTTACATTTTACTGATCTTCATACCCATAACGATTGGTGGCAGCCCATAACAAAATTTCAACTCTTAAAATTTATAAAACAAAGGCTGTAAATTAAAAAACAAATTATCTTCGCTCCTGTTGGTCATGGGAATTTTTTTAAATACTGTTTTTACCAGCTTTCAAATGGTCTTGTCTGGTAATATGTCTTGAAAAGTCTACAAAAAGGTTTTAGTCATGGCCTAGTCTACTCAAAGACGAATCAAAAATGGGTATTTTTATATAAAAATGTGATAGACAAATGGAATTTTACAACAACTCCTCTACTGATTGAGCCCATCTTTTGCAGATCTGTTGAGTACACAATTTCTCACAAAGTTGAATAGTTTGGTGAAGTTTATATAGTTATTGCAAAAGTTATAAATAATCAGAAAAAAATGCAAACTTTTCGGTTACTTTGCAATAACTTTTTAATTTATAAACCAAATTTTATTTAAAATATTTCATTTGGTACATATTTTCATTACCCACAAATCCTTTCAAGACATTTTTCTCTAAATTCCGTATTTTCTGCAGTACAATACAAAAAAGTCGATTTTTGGAAGTATTTTATTAAAAAAAAAAAGCTAAGCCACACGAGATGAGGAGTCTTTTATTTTTGCATCCTCAAGATATTTTCGCAAAAAAACTCCCTCTTTTATGATTTCAAAATATTTCATTTCTTGATGCGAGTGATTTTTTTTGATAAGTTGGAAACGTGAAGCCTTAAGCTGCGTAATATATGGATATTGCGTGGGTCTTATTGCCCCGTTTTGAACTTTCTATAACCTAGAAAACACGTTTGATGTCGATATGCAAACAAATTATTTTTGAATTGGAGTAGGCTGCGGGACAAACCTGCATGCCAGGGATTGAATAAATGGTAAATAAATACCACCAAATACACCAAAAACAACACACCAAATACAATGTACCAAATACATCTACACCCGCAGGGTTAATTTTTTGAGTGTCTCAAGACTGATGAACATGTGATATAATTTCATAGTGCTAATAGACTAAGCTAATGAAATCCCCATAAATTTTACAGGTTTTGACTCCACAGCTCTAAAATTAACTCCGCCTGGGGTGGTTGCTGGGTGGATAGAGTAAGTGAGGGTGAGAGTGAGAAGTGCCTGGATAAAGGAGGAGGGTTGGACGTTCGGCTAACAATCTAACCCCATATAAAATCCACCGTTACGAAACCGAAACATTTGCGTCTGAACCGGACGGAAACGAAAAGACGACACAAGCTACGTAAATAAGGACATGAATATTGGAACATGGAAGCTGGTATAGACCAGGTACATCAACAGTAACGGTCCAGTACAACATGGATATTACCACACTCCAAGAAATCAGATGAACTGGATCAGGAAATGTCAAATTAGGAAACTACACCACTTTCTATAGTGGTCATGAATTAAGGCACAAAAGTGGAACAGGTCTTGCCATTCAGGATCAACCGGTGAATGAAGTTAGTGGAGAATGCGAGGCAAGGTGCACAACCTCAGTTTGATATCCTTCTATGCACCAACAGAAGAAACACAGGATGACATGAAAGATACTTTCTATGATATCTTACATGCCACTATTAATCAAGTACCTAAACAAGATCTGCTTATAACATTATAACAAACGTTATAACAAACAGGTATCCACGGTCTACATGACATATCGAACAACAACGGAACAAGAGTCACAGATCTAGCATCGTCAAACGCGTTAATGGTGAAGTCAACCATATTTCCACACAAACAAACGTGGATTTGGAATGACGGTATTATTTGAAACCAGATAACAAAAAGGGACCAAATGCAATGTAAAAACTACCGAGGTGTTGCTTTACTAAGTCACACCTATAAAATCTTTTCTAAAATACTCCTCCAACGTCTTTTTCCATATACCGAAGAGATTGTAGGAGACTACCAATGCGGTTTTCGAAGCGGAAGATCAACATTGACTCAAATAAGATATTATATACAATATCTTATTAATATATATTATCTTATTATTATATATAATATCTCAAATAAGATATATATAATTGGAATTTAAAAAGTGTTTGTAATTACAATTTTAGGTAAACTGAAGTTATTGAACGTGGATTTGATTTTTTTCACTAACTTATAGTTATCAGTCCGCCTTTGTACAATAATCGAAAATTTGGCGTCCACTAACTATCGTTTTTGTCCAGTAACTAGTTTTTTTGGTAACCTTTACATCTTTTTTATCATTTCATCAATTTAAAATGAGCTTATTCGTCCATTAACTAGCTAGCTTAGCGTATTTATGTTATGTAAATTCGGTTGTTACAATTTTCAATCGAGGCAATATATTCATGTTTTTATCATTTGTCTTAAATTTTTGAAAAAAAGCCGGCAAATACAACAAAAGCACATTTCAAACAAAAAAAGAATGCAAATTGCATTTTTCTGTCCTTCCGGTGTAACTATGATTATAATAAACCAGTAAAATTTTTAAAATTTATTTTTTAACGTTTCTAAAAATATTTGCATATCTGAAATGAGATAGATTTCTATGTACATATTTCTTATATATTTTTGTGCGTATTTGTCCTTCAGAATTGTTTGAAGTACGATACATACCACGATTATATTTAAAATTTATTTTTGAATCATTATTTTTCTGATATTTGATATAAATCACAAAAGAAATTTTATAATAAGACGATAGTCCATGTCCGCTGAAAATATGCAATAATTTACTATTTATAAATGGAACTTCCAATTTTTTAACTCTAAAACTTCATACCGTTAAAAAATGGACTCGATCTTAGAAGTAATCCATCCTCAAGCCTTAAATTACGAATTACCAAAAATATACGTTTCGATAATTTGAATGTAGGAAAAAAATTGGATCGCTGGAATAAGAGTTTATTGCTTATGATAACAGGGAACAAGCTGATATTTCAATATTTCGACTCAGGCCGTTTGGCCAATAGTACCAGCAGGCTGAGGCCGAAGCACAAAGAAGAAGAAGACTCAGGCCGTTATAATCAAAATTGTTTCGTAATCAGAATCATTGATTAATGGGAGCTCCAAAATAATTAATCCATTCCCACCGTAATGGATTAAAGAATTCTAGCCACGAATACCTGTTCATCGGCCATTTTCGAAATGATTTCCAAGAGGGAAGACGGTAAATGGAGAGGAACGAAAGGAAGATAAAAAATGTTGGAGGTTTGTAAAAGGATGGGTAAGGGAGGCCATAAGGTTTAAGTAGCTGAATGGTAAAGAGATGTCTAACCCTCCCCGGAGACGGATCGCCTTTGGGCGCCTTGGGTGATATTTACAATGCAACTGGTATCAGTCAGGATCCCCGAAGAGAAAGAAAATTAATCGAGGGAAGAAGATGTGAGATCGTCACCACCGCCCTTCTCCCCCACGTATTAAACACCTACACCGTACCTGCTGAGGTCATGATGACGACGGTCATCCACGTTCGGGGCGACGACGACGACGGCAACCTGTAGCAGGCGAAGGCCCCCGCGACGTGCGCCCGACCTCCAGGCGAGAGGATCCCGCTGGCGAAGCACCAGGGAAGCGGCGTCGTCCCCGACGGGTCCCGCGGGAGGAGAACGGAGCGGATAGGGAATATTAAATTATCGCGTAGACACCTCTCTGTGTCTTCCCGGAGGCGAAACGCGCGCCCGGAGCTGGCAAGGCGGCAGAGGCAACACTCTCTTCCTCCGGAGTAACAAGTAGGTAGTGGATGGACCGGGAAAAGTGCGCGCGCAAACGGGAATCGAACGCGCGCCTCTGCCTCCCCCGCCCGGCACACTTGTTGTATCCCGACGGGAACACCCTCCCGTCCCTCGGGACCTCTCGCCCCCGATATGCACCCCCTTCCCGCCGAAGGAGAGATTATGCATTGCGAAGACGGAAACGACGGCGACGCTCGAAGGTCACGGGAAAATCGTTCGGGGAGAGACGCCTCCTTCACCTGGACGTATCGACGGACGCCTAAGGAACGAATTATATACCTACTCTCCTTTCTATTCGATTTAACGGTCTCAGGAATCTGTACATGCATCTCGGATACCTATCGAAGCTCTATAAGCTGACCTAGAGCAGACTTCAGTTAACATCCAAGTTTAAGTGGTTGTAAAGTTGCTGTAAAGCAATAATTGTAACCAATAACAATGTAACGGTGACGTTTTGAGGACTTAATTGTATTTGATGGAGGCGGTTTGGGAATTCCCTTATACAATAACAAATTCAAGCTATTGAGTCCTTAAGCTGACCAGAGTAGACTAAAAGTATTTGTAATTAGTACTAAGGTTATTGTATGAAATACCTCCGGTGCTACTGGTCGGATTTTTATGATTCTTTGATAAACTACTGGTTGTTCAAAAAGTTTTGAAGGCGGAAACGAAAATACTTTTTTTTCTGGTGAAATCACTTTTATTGCTCAACATAATCTCTCATAAGATCAACACACTTGGTCCAACGGTCTTCCAACTTGTTTATTCCATCATGGAAGTGACTTTCTGCAAGCCTGCAAAATGCTCCTCTACGACGGCTATAACCTCTTCGTTTGATGAAAAATGCTCCCCACGAAGGAGTTTCTTGAGGTGTGGGAACAACCAGAAGTCAGAGGGAGCTAAATCAGGCGAATAAGGAGGATGCTGCAGCAATTCGTACCTTAATTTAGTTATTTTAGTGGTGGTTTTTTAAGCTGTGTGAGCGGGTGCATTGTCTTGATGAAAAATGATATTTTTCTTCTGCAAACCGGGTCTTTTTTCACGAATTTTTCCATCCAATTGGTCCAAAAGGTTACAATAATATTCAGAAATTATTGTTTTGCCAGTTTGGAGATAATCCACCAACAAAATCCCTTTTGCATCCCAAAAAACTGACGCTAACACCTTCTTCGCCGATTTCTGGACACGAACTCGCTTCGGTGCCGAAGTGCCTGGTTCACACTACTCTTTAGCCTCTAATTTTGATTCAGGATCATAGTGGTCGACCCAAGTCTCACCCATAATGATGAATCGATGCAAAAAATCCTTTTTGTCCTTTCGAAAACGCTCCAAATGTTGCTCAGAAAGTCGCATTCGAACGTGTTTGTGTTCCATTGTGAGCTACTGCGGCACTCATTGTGCACAGAGCTTTCTGAAACCCAAAACTTCACTTAAAATATGACTCACGCTGCCTAATGAGATGTCTATGGCCTCTGCTAAATCTCTCTCGGTCAATCGACGATCTTCCAAAACCATATCCTGTACTTTTGCTATGAGTGCTGGTGTTGATGCACTTTTTGGACGTCCTGAGCGTGGATCGTCTTCAACACTTTTTCGACCACGTCCAAACTCTAAAATTGACTATATAGATAAATTGGATGAGAATTACATGATAAATATTTCCTTTATCGGAATAAACCCAATGATTCGGATATTATCGATGCAGATTACGGGGTGCACAGCCGATTGGGAATCAATTTGGTATAAAAACACTAGGGGATTATTTAAATTTAAGTCTATAAATTGATGCTTTTCCCTTAGCAGACGTTTTCGAAAATTTTCTGTAGGGTTAATTTGACACATACAATTGAACATATAAGGCTACACGTTTTCCAAAAAATGTTAAAGTGCAACACAAAGAAACGTAATCAAGCTGAATCAAAATGACAATATTTTTTTATCGCAAGAAAAGGTTTCTGTTAACACACAGCACATTGAATGGAACATTTATTTTTTTTATAAACCTTTAGTTTTAGTAATGAAAATATTCAACTGCTTTACACATCTGCAAATAGTTTTATATACTATAGAAAACTACAAAATTTACAAAAGTTTGGTATTTCATCTTATCCTCTGAACTAGATATACAAAATATACAGAATCTATTAAGCAAAGGAACTGGACGAATCAAAAATGAGTCAAGTTTTCGATTCGATCTGGGAAAAACTAATAGAAACGTAAGCAACGAAATATCAACAACCTACACAATCTCGCTTCAAATAAAGACCAACAAAAAATGAAATACAGGCATTCTTAAGTCGAGGTTTAAGAATGCATCACAAGTAACTCATAATCCATGCTATATAAACTGAGAGTAGTGTTAGAATAGTACAGCCAATAACTCCAATAAATACTTCCGACAAAAGTGTTCCCGCTTTCGTTAAACCTTCCAATATGTACGTCTGGATTTAGGTTAACTGTAGTGGAACGACCTGCGGTGAAAAACGTGTATTTCTCCTGGACAGGCTGCAGCTCATCTATATTCATGTACACCCACTCGAAGGGCTCACCTTGCGTGCAAAGAACCTGAGAAAAATAAACAGTTTTAATGATTCTAAAACTATTTTTGTTTGGAATAATTCGGAACCTTTGAAGCCTTGGTAATGCTTAAAGGGGGGTAACGTCCATCCAGTTGGGCTGCTACGGTGACGATTGTTTGATTTTCTTGGGCGAATGTTATGAAGGTACCATATCTCACCACTTCAGCTTGCACTGCGTAAATCGTTTCACCGTTGTAAGTACCTGCTATGAAGGCGTCCTCAGGTACTGTACCGTTCCAGTCTTTCCAGTAATAATCTTAAAATTAAAAATGATCCCAATCAGCGCAGAATGTGTTAAAATGTGAATGTGTAAGACGAAAATATACCCACCTGCAATCAATTCAAAAATGAGAATGGCTAGTTTACTATTGATTTTATTGATCCTTACCTTCATCAGATAGAACGACATTTAAAACATAAAGTAGTAGTACTAACAAGCGACCTTCTGCAAAGTTGTTCATTATAACTTTTACGGGGTAAGTATTGCTAGAATGTACCGTTTTCAACTGTAATTCAGATAAGATAAAAATATTGTTTAGTCTCTCGCACATAATATTTTTACATATCAACAATCTCAGATCGACAAATACTTCACCATCTACATTAGGTAAGCTCTTTCCAGTCCCAGTTGATCCAGTGGAAAAAAATTTAATAGCCGTGTTAACAACATACAAACCATATACCGCCGCTCCATAGGCGTGCCATATTTAAAGAAGTATAATAAAAGATTGCTAGTAACTTTGTCAACAAAATTTTATGACGAAACCCCAAATTTGTGCCTCATTTGTTTCTGTAGCATTATTTGTATTGTGTATAATGTCTGTATCATCGCCATTATTAATTTCGTCCACGTCGAAAAGTCTTGTATATTCTTATGCTTTTTCTCTTATAACCTTGCGATAATGGGAGCAAGCAATTTGCTCTGCCCTGTGGCCTTCTTTTTTACAGGTTAAGCAAAAGCTTTGGTTAGTTAGTACTATCTTTAGTATCCACGGTATCCATCCTATTCTGACCGTTCCCTGTGCTAAAATATTATTTGCAGTTCCTCTCTTGATTGCTAGTGCGGCCTCTTCGATCTGGCCTACAGGAAAGGACTCTCACGTCATCTTGAGCGTTTCCTACGCTTTTTTGGCAGCATCCTCTATTTGTTGTTTGTCCAGATCGTCGTCTATATCTATTATTTTTCTAGCCACTCCGCACCAATCACGCTTTCCAAGCCTACCCAACCTGTTTTCGTTGCAATTTAAGCCTCTACCTCATTACACAATTCTTCCTTAAATTCAGACTAGTACCGTAAGATATCCCTCTCATCAACTTGCACACCAGTACTTTGGGTAACGCGGGTAATGGCATCTGTTGGTCTTATTGGTTCATCTCCCATACTTTTTCCACCTGTGCTGTTTCCTCTACTTTTTTGTGCCATCTTGGCATAGTTTATGCATAGTACATTCATTTTTCTGTTTAGGTTCGTTACGATATCGACTAGTTGTCTCGTAATGGACTTTATTTCCGTTTTAGTTTTAGTGCTTATTTTCACTTCTTCTTTTAGTTCTTGCTGGTTTAACGTGTTCATCACGGCCATTACTGCAGCCACGTCGTGACACGTATCTTCAGAGTTTGGATCTTTGTCCCCCGAATCGCTTTTCCTTTTTTCTCCATCGAGTTGGCAAGACTAATTTTCGCTTCGCCTCTTCTATATTGTTCGTTTAATTTGCAGATGGGGCTTACAGTTAGCTCCTCGTCCTGCCACGTTTCAGGTCCCAATGTTGCGCTCGGTGTCAAGAAAACCTCATCCGAAGTCTTGCTAGTGCAGGGGGTGGTGTTCTACTAAGTGAGGATCTCCTAACTGAGGGATCCGCGTTTTCGTCCCCTGTTTACCTTTTTCCTGCGGACTGTCATAGTCTTCCCAGTAGCTAAACTCCTATTTACAGCCTGAGATCCATCAGAAGAGGAGCCACGGTCGCATTCTATCGCACCGGATTGGCCCCCTTTGCCACCAACCCGGACGTGTACTGGAGTATCCGAGGCCTCCTGCACTGTACTTCAGTAAACACTGAAAATGAGACACTAAGGCGAAAAAAAACGAGAAAAAATATATATGTATTTTGGTTACGAACTAGGTATCAGCATTTCACAAATAAAAATATATATGCAGCTAGTTTTGATAACTTTATTCATAATAAAAGCCAAAGTTTAAAATTCCTCTATAAGATCGCCAAAAGTATTTTCGACTTATTTTATTTTAAAGCGTTTTTTAATTGTTAATTTCACATGAAGATAATTACATGAGATTCTTTTTAATTTCTGAACAAGTGCGGTTGAGCTAAGCTAAAAATCTCAAACCATTCCTGACACACGTAAACATCACTGCTTTATTCCAATTGATGAAGAAACGTTGAAGAGAGTGGAAGTCATAGGGTAGGGGGCCATGGCCCCCGTGGCCCCCCTCTATGACAGCCACTGTTTTTAGGGGTCTCAGGCTCCTCCGAGAGTTTAATGATGTTATTGGAGATATGCTGGAGATTTATGCATATATGTACTGTAGGGCTTTAGTAGCCCTTTTAGTTTGGAAATTTTCAGATAGACACTTGATTATCAAAGAAAATGCATCTTTCGTTTAGTTATTTTACTGCAAATTCAAAAACGTCATTTAAAACTCATTTGGAACCGTCCGAAACTGATCTTTGAAACTCCAAATGCATTTCTAACGATGTGTTTAAAATCTATTGCACGTGTTTTGTGTTTGAAATTTGACAATAACCAACAAGCAAAATGTAGTGTGACAAGAAATCTCATAAGTTTATTTTTATACACAATTGGTGTAACAACGTAATAGAGATTCGTTTTTAATTAATCGGCCTACTTCGAAAATGAACAGTTCAAAACAAACTTGTTTGAATAATTGAAAGTGACAGATGCCATGGAGAGAGGTTATATTGTTTAAAGAGCATTTACCGTTTGTTTTAATAACTGTTTACTTGTAATAACTGTGATAACATTACAATTCGAAATGGACCTCCTAGGATCGATAATGAAATCCATGGAGAAGCCTCCAGGCTTGTCGGAGAAGGAGAAAATGATCAAAAAAAGTAAGGAAAGTGCATCAGCTACATAACCTTCCTTAAACATTTTTCCTGTCCTTGCAGAAAGAAAAGAAGAAACAGAACGACGCCAGAAGGAAGAGAAAGAGAGACTAGACCGATTTAAAGCTAGGGTAGAAGCCAAGCTGATCTCTCATTTCGACGAATCGAATAATCTAATGTTGAAGTTTGAACCGATGGACCAGATACATAGAAGTATTGTGTACGTTTATCAATGATCATTTGGGGAAAGGTTAAAAACTAAGCTTCTCTTCTAGACATGAAGCGGCAGAATCCTGTGGGTTGCTGTCCTATGCCTTTGGGATAGACGGGGTAGATCGATACATTAGGATATACAGGAAGGATCATCCACCTTGCGACGATGAACTGGCTGCCAGAAGACGAGGAGATCCTTGGAATGAAGAAGTGAAGAAACAATTAATCGAAAAGGTAACACCAATTCAGTTTTTGAAAATTCAAGTAAGGCATCAACTTATGGAGTGCTTCAATAAGGGAAATTTATGATTACTATATCATTACTGTGACTTAATACTAAGAGCTTAATTGGGTGTCTATGTCGCTACATTAAACTGTAGATAGAGTAATCTGCCTTTAAAGGGGTATCATACCAACTGCTCCTTAGTTTTTCTTACCCGTAGGTCTTCATGCTTCTCTGCTCTCATGCCCTTCTGTTACGTTGCCACTTTACCATTTTGTAGGTTGTAGTCCTGTTCCACTATATATAATCCTGTCCCATCGAAGGTGTAGAGAAAAGGCTCTCCCCTTTCCACGATGATTCTATCTCCTATGTTATTCAAAAAGATCATCATGGCTATCTTTTAGATTTTGTATATTAACCATGCATCTATTTTTTCAGAGAAGACTGGAAAAATTGGAAGAAGAGGAAACACACAGCGGTACAAAAAGGAAGGCTGAAAAGTTTGTTCCAAATTCAAATTACAAAGATAAATATGCTCACTTAATTGGACAAGATGCTGCCCTTGAGGCAGCCAGAAAAACGGAAACAAATAAATCTTATGGGTTTGGTATGTCTGTTAAGAATTGTTTAAGGTTTAGCTAAAAGTTTGTTTTTTTAGTTCCAAGTGAAAATAAGAAAGATCACAGATCCATAGAGCAGACGATGGCAGATATCAAGGCTAAAAAGAAGCAAAAGTTAAACGCCAGCCAGGAAGATTCTCAGAGTTAGTTTGTAGTTGAGTTACTTGTATCACAGTTAGTGTTATATATTAATTGATTTAAAATTAGAGTAAAATTCCACGTAATAAAACATGCTTACTTAAACCATTTATTTTACTCTATAAAAATTCAGAAGAATATTTAGTTTTGATGTTTCGGCTTTTTGGGGAGACGCCTTGTGTTAGAGCCGAATATTCTTTCTTCAACTTGTTCAAACTGTCACATTCGTAACCCACGTTATTCTTGTATTGTTTTTGAACAACATCCAGCAACTTAAAAAGCAGAAACTCTGCATTTTTCACCAAAAATTCGCGTTGCTGAAATGCAAAATGATTATTATCAATGAAAATTACTCATTTATTTTTTATTCTCAGAACTTATCAAATTGAGGCATCGTAGAGTTGTTAAAAAACAAAATGTTCAAATAGAACTTTTTTCGTAGTGGTATAATAAGAATACTTTGGAACTCTCTCTGGGAATGCCAGAAATCTCACGGGCTACTGGGCGCAGCTACTTGAGTGCCACAAATATTTGCTAAATTCTAATCAAATCTGTTTTGTATTTTGAAACTTATAAGGGATGCTGATCGTTACTAAAATTATTCTTCCTTGAATATCTACATTTTTTACTTCATTAAGTAGCCATTTCAATGCGTGTCATTTTCAAACATCCATTAATGTGACTTGTCTTAAATAATACTATCGGGATTATATTCCTTAAATATCTGTTCCTTGGTGTCAGGAATAACTGTCTTCAAACTTGACTGGCCTTCCTTCGCGTTCTTTACTTTCCATGTCAAACTTGCCGTTTTTAAACTTTTGAAACCATTCATGACAACTTCTTTCACTTAAAGCAGCATCACCGTAAACTTCTACAAGAGAACGATGCGCCTCAGCAGCAGATTTCTTTAAATGAAATAAATAAATCAAAACTTCCCGCAAATGACGCTTATTTGGTACAAAACTCGACATTTTCGAACAAAAAAAATGTATACTACCAGTACAAAGATAATAGTATTTTAAGGTTATGCTGCCAGGTGTTTAAACTTTCTATATGGCATCTTACATCTGATGATTTCAAAGTAATCTTGTCAGTGGAGCCATACCTTGAAAACGGCGGAAACTTATTTGTATACCCTATATATACTAATGTCATATGCTTGAGCCAAAAAAAAAATAAGAGGATCCAGTCCCTTAACTCTCTAATTTTACCAAGTAGGGTCCATTTACGGGTCCCTATCCTATGCACGATTTTAACTAATTTATTATGACATATTTACGACTAAAATCTTGATTTTACGATGTCCGATTTTGCTAATTTTAAGGTATACTCACATCTTGATTAAGCATCTCCCTGAACGAATTCTCTACATGTCGCACCTGAGCCTCAAACACTGAATACAAAGTTTCATCGATCGTGTGCAAAAGCTCGGGAGTTTTCAATTTCATGCAATCGTCCAACAGAATTAGGAAAATTTTTGTGAAAGCTAAAGTGCTTACTGTTAATTGCACCCAAGTATTACCTGAAATAGTAAGTTCATTGCGTTACTAATGATAGGAATGTTTTTGCTCGGTGCGAGATTGCTCCAAAACAGCTAAAAAGTGGAAAATAGGGATATTATGTTTTGTTTGTTGCTAGAAGTTTTCAGAGGAGATTTTAACAAAAACTTAAGTACCTGCTGTCTTGAAACTTCAGGTTAAGATTATTACCAGCAATTTGTAGGGGAGAAGTACTATTAATGGGACACATGGCTTTATTTGAAATTGGCGCTGCTTTTTAACTTTAAAGTCAGTGATAAGACGGCAGCACAAACTATTCAAGATGACTCCTTTAGTACGTTTCCGTGTGCAACAATGAGTATAAATTGAAATAGATGAACAAAAAAATGCCAATATCATGTTGCAGAGGCGCTAACGCTATTAACATTCCACAAGTAATTATACTGATTTTAAATTCATAGTCAAATTATCAATCAATTATATCAATTCAATATCATATCAATAATAAAAGAACAGCATTTGATTTTTGATAATATTTTTTGTATACTTTTGTAAACCTTCTTGAAAGCTTTAAAACAAGAAATCTTAATAACCCTATTCTCCATTTCCAAACATAAATCGTCTGGGTTATTTAGAAAACGTTTCAAATGAACTTTAAATAATCAGCGTTATACCAGTGATGTAGGTGTCCAACTGTATTCCCAAACTAGCGTGTTCCTGCAGGCACTTCGCCAAAGCAGATTTTGTATACATATTCACTGGAATCCATTTGTCGTCCAGAGCTCTTAGCTTTATGGCCTCTGACAATTTGTCTCTCGTATCCCTGAGAGCTTTCATTAAAGGTGACCGGAGAGCTCCATCAAGCTGGTAACATAAATCTACACCGTAAGTGTAAAGCTGTGAAAGAGGAAAAAATGAAATCGCTCATTTTCGAAATATGCAGGTGGGTACCCTTTCGCACTGCGCTCTGACCAAAACGACACACTCTGCGATCGTGGAGAGAGAAATCTGCGGCATGAATACTTGCTTTACGAAATGTGTGGTGAAGAGAGACAGTTCTCCACTGGCCCACACCACATATGCTAGAAACCAATAAATAATTAAAAAACCAATGCAATATGTCTACTGATTGAACCACATGACAGTTTTCTGACAGATTTTCGTTTCAAAATTTGGTAATTTCAACTAGAGTCTATAGTTCAGATTTTCAAACATCTTAATTATTGTATAATTTTCAATCTTACCAGAAGCGCAACTAGGCGAATCAGGAAAAGCCCTGAGGAACTCCTCAGACATGTGGCACAGATTTGTGAATACAACGCTTGCCAGGTGCCGGATGTAAGTAGTGGTGGAACCTTCTCTTTTCACCCTCTTACATTGCGTTTTATGCATGCTACTGCATAACTTGAGGAACAAATCGCAAGACTGGAAAATTAAAACAAACTGTTGGAAAGCAAAAGGATAATGGGAAAACTTTAACCTGAGTCGATCGCCCAAGTTGATTAAGGAGCCTTACTGCCCTCCTAGCCGCCCTTAGCCCGCCCTGCAGAGATTTATCAGGGTTGACTTCTAATTCTTTCATCAAAACTTCTGTTAGATTGTTTTGGCGTTGCTCCACCTGAAGGAATTAGATTAAGAGATTTTTAAAAGGATCACACATAGGTCACACATACAAAGTAGTCCACAAGGAAGCAAAAATTGCAAAAGATTTGGAAGAAGTTGATGAAGATGGTATTCCCTACATTGCAATAGTGGCAGCTGATGTTTGGTTCAAGAGGTTTTACAATCTAACTTACGATGTTGCTACCGAGGTCATATGTGGTACACACATATACATAAATATATATGGTGAAAAATTAACCCTGAAATTCGCTACTGACTTCCACTTAAAGCAAACCGTTTTCACTGGTCGTTTTAACTATTTTATTGACTATAAATCCAAACTAAATATAAAAAAAGTTTATAATTAAATTTCTTTTACCTTTCTCTGTATTTCATTCACAACATGATTTGCCTGGCATCCAGCAATATATTCCTTAGTTTTCTGCAGTAAAGATAAAGCATCCTCAAAGTGTCTCTGTGCTATGAAAACGTCTAGTTCCTCAGGAGCATCAGTAAACCACTCAGGGTGAACCGGAATTTCTTCTTCAGTTTCTTCAAATGCTACAGTACAATAAGAAAAAGGTGCTTTTTAGCCTAATTTGTTTAAATACTTTTAGCCATAAAACATACGATTGTAGTTGGTAGACTCGATAGAAGCAGCCCTCGATGGGGATTTATCTGAAACAGAATCCCTTTTCTGTTGCTCTTGTGTTAATCTCGTCTTTTTCGCATGGTCAAACTTATCCAGCCATTCTTTCTACAATTACTTAGTATTATACAACGTACTATAACAGTTGAGGGCAAATACCCCCACCTGCATTAAATTACACTGTCGATATCATTTAATCATTGGGATATCATTTAAATATGACTTCAGTTAGTTTAAATTGTGCAATACAAAATGAGAAACTGTACCCAGTGTATAGAGTCAAACTTGTACAGTCATCTTTAACTCAATACAAACCTTGCTGGTATTTGATGAGCATTGAAACACCCGTGTATCTGGAAATATTAATAATTTGAAAGCATGTTTGACTTTATTCAGATCCCTAACGTTAACCACAGCCAAACTGCTTAAGTCGTACATAATCTCGAAAACATATTTCATCAATCCACGGCTAAAATTCATTAAAATTTAGTGCCTATGGTTCAGGACGCTTAGACTTACCTATTTGTATTTCTTTTCGTAATCATACAACCGTCTGTGAATAAATATATGTGGACAGTTTTCAGAGCCGTATTTTCAGTAGCATCAATTTCTAACAGGTCGCCTTCATGTAAAAGAATTCTACTAGATGCTTCTAACAGTTCCTAAAGTGAAAGTAATGAGAATATCATGGAATTAAAGGAGAGTTAATTTGGGTAATACCTTGCATCCCTCTACTTTTTCCAAAATGGCAGCGAGTTTCTGCTTGTTTTCCTCCTCAGGATCGATTTCATCTACTTTATTCTCCTGCTCTATATTCCTAGGTTTCGAATCTTCCAATATCGAAGTGGTGGCCAGCATACTCAATAGTGCCTTTTGCTCCGATAACAGGTGAGACAGCTGATACATCTCGCTTTCCAAATCTGAACATCGACATTAAGGAAAACTTCATATTAAAATAACCGATATAAACAGAATTTAAATAAGGATACGTGATATCTCCTTAGCCGTATCAATGAACTGCACATAATTTTGATAAACATTCCTCTTAAGATTATTGTTTGTTTCCTCAGAGAGACTCTGTATTTTCTTCCTCAGGTTCTTCAGTTCTGAGCCACCCACATAATTCTGAGATATATCTTTCACATCTAAAAGTTGAAGTTGGGATTAAAACCGAAAAACGATAAATGTGACTCTTACATTTTTCTGGAACGAAATCCTGTGAGCTTAATAGATGGATTGTGGGCTCTTTTGTGGTCTCCATTTCATTGATTCTTCGAAGCACTGGAGGTGAGAATCATCACTCAAAAGTGATGACAAACCCTCCCCCTCGCACTTTGACAGCTGGAATTGAGGTTATGTTAGGTTATTTGTGTACAAAGATAATAATAATTTGGATGTTCTGTGTGTAGATGGTGTGTAACCAAAATACGATCATGTCACGTTTTAGTGGAGTCCTGCAGTTAACAGATTTAGACGATTTTATTACACCGTCTCAGGTAACACATTTTCCAGCATTACTCCCTTGAAAAACTACTAAACGTAATTGTAGGAATGCATTAAGCCAGTCCAAATAGACAAGAAGTCAAGCAGTACTGGGGCAAAGATTAGGATCGAGGAGGACGGTTATTTTCAAGTAGAAGAGGTAAAACTTAACTGCATGCTTACATATCAGTCACGATTTATGTTATGCTTAGGATGGCCAAGTACAAAAGTTGCAAAAGGTGGAGATCACCTTGGCCGACTGCCTCGCTTGCTCTGGGTGCATTACATCAGCAGAAAGTGTGTTGGTTACACAACAGAGCCAAGAGGAACTCTTGCGTGTGTTTGCTGAAAATAGGCTATTAAAGGAAGTAAGTAAATTTACGAAAATGATCTCGCCATTTTCCATAGGAGATTGACACCGTGAGAATTAAAAAATCGCCAGTGTTCAATAAGAAACTGTAGATAACGATGTGCGCATTCAGTTTTCGCCTTTCCTTTTACTTTATGAGATAAAAATTATTTTTCATCTAAGCTCACTTTTCCGCGAACCGCTATTTCGTCGACTTCTAACCGATAAAGCAAGCACAAGGGGACTCCAGTTTCTCTTTCTGCTACATCCATGGGATGTCTTCTACAAGCGTCGCCCAAATTTTCACACGATATTTTACAATAACATAAATTAACAAATTTCTGTCGACATGTCCATTTTCATTACATTTTTCATTCATTTCACGTGGAACATCAAAATAAGCGCAAAGACTTGACACTTCAATGGTAGTTGTTAATCGACTGAAGGGAACGCATTGTAACTCGCTCAGTGTTTTACACATTCTATTATGCATTAACAGTGTTTGACAGGGTTATTACAACTAACTTGTACAAATTGTTTAATTTCTTCAAGTCTGAAGTCAAAGAATTATTATTTCGATATAGCCTCATACTGCAAAATATTGAAATTATCTTCACTGCCTTTCAAACAGTCGTTACTTTTAGTTATATTACAAACCCTGTTAATATGTAGAGATGAACTAATAAATAAGAGTAAATAAGTAAAATAAGATGAACTAATCAGTGTAATACTTACTGTGTTCCAGCAAGGGAAACTGGAAGAAGCCAAACTAATAGCAGTGTCTATATCCATACAACCAATCGTTTCCTTAGCAGTACATTATGATTTATCCCCAAATGACTGTGCTGCTAAGTTAGCACAATATTTCAAACAACTTGGTGCTGACATAATCTTAGATATGACAATAGCAGATGATTTTGTTCTGCTTGAAGCACAAAAGGAGTTTATACGGAGGTTCAATGCTATGAAAAATGATGACGTTAAGAATACATTGCCTATGCTGGCTTCTAGTTGTCCAGGTCAGCCTGTCTTTCTAATATCCACTGGAAGTTATTTTACATGAAACTTTTATTCTTGATAAGGATTTTTGTTCATTTGACATATTTTTAGGATGGGTGTGTTATGCAGAGAAAACTCATGGATCATATATTTTACCTCACATTTCCACTACTAAATCTCCTCAACAGATAATGGGATCATTGGTGAAGCAATGGATTGGACACAACTTAGGTGACAGGGCCATCTATCATGTTACAGTAATGCCATGTTATGACAAGAAATTAGAAGCCTCCCGAGAAGATTTCTTTGATCAGCAGTCACAAAGCAGAGATGTCGATTGTGTTATTACTGCAAGTATGATATTTTAATGCACAATTTAGAACAGTTACAAAAAGGGCATGTTCAGTGTTATAGATCCAATTTATTTCGTATGTGTATATCATTTTTGTTTTAAATTTTGTAGTCGAGTTGGAGCAAATGTTGTCTAAAGAAGGTATTTCTCTTAATGACCTTGGGAATGGAAACTTTTCTGATCCGTGGTTATTAAAGCCTTTCCAAGAATCAACCCCTTCACTTGTTAGGCACATAGGTTCTGGCTCGGGAGGGTATGCTGATCACATTTTTAAACATGCAGCTAAAGAGCTGTTTGATGTGGAAGTGGACCATATAGAATACAAAAGTTTGAGGTACTATTCCAGAATAAAATTTACAACGTATATTATTAATGTATTTTACAGAAATCCAGATTTTAAAGAAGCAATTTTAGAAATAGAAGGGAAAACCCTTCTCAGATTCGCAGTTGCAAACGGTTTTAAAAACATTCAAAACTTGGTACAGAAACTGAAGAGGGGGAAGTCACAATACCATTATGTTGAAGTTATGGCATGTCCTTCAGGTTTGCATATATTCTTTACATTATTAGTAATTTCGCCTAACATCAAAATTTTTAAGGTTGTCTAAATGGTGGAGCGCAAGTTAGACCTGTCGATGGAACGTCTTCTAAAGAATTAATCAATCGATTACAAGAAATGTACAATTCACTTCCCTGCAAAACACCGAAAGAGAACAAAATCGTTGAAGAACTTTATGATGTGTGGCTAAATGGACGAGATAGTGATAAAAGTAGTGTAGTACTACACACTAGTTATCATGCTGTGGAGAAAAACGTTAGCGCTCTAAATATAAAATGGTAGTGTAAAATAAATAAGTAAGTTTCTACTAACTTAGATTTATTTGATATTTATATGGCTATAGGAATTTACAATGGTCTCAAATATGCTTTTATTGTCACACATTATCATGTCCTGGGAGGAGGGCGGCATAGCGTGTGCTTTTTGGGGAATGACTCAGGTGGTAGTGATAGTGGCTGTAGCAAAGGCTGAAAAACTACGTGTTTATTGATTGTTCGCTAAAATTTAGCAAAATTGGCCCTATTGGCCGTCAAGCTAAGGGAAAAAGAATTAAAAGTGCAATGAAACAAGCCTCCTAAATTAGTACACGATTTTATTTAACAAGAGAAGTCAAAAAAAGATGGCACTGCGGTTTTAACATACATTCTACCCTGGATTACCACTGGATCTACCCGTGGCGAGGATCTTCTCACTCTTAACTTAACTGCCCTCTTTATTTTGATTAGCCCTGTATTGCCGGCAGTTTATTTTTACTTAGGTCGTGTTACTAAACTTGCGTGGCTGTAAGTCTATTTTTGACCCCGTAAAACTATACTCTTAATTAAATTAGGTCGCATTGGGTCGTTGTGACAATTCAACAACCAGTGATAATTATCTTAATACCTGATAATTATTACTATGAAGTTACTATTACACTAACTATACTTGGTCTATTGGTTTGGGACCATATCTAACAAATAAAAATGAACATACTAAATCGTTCCCTGAAAGACTGGAACTGAGGACACTTTTGGGCATAATATACTTTGCAAGGTATGGGTATTTGAAGGATTTTGTCCATTTACTTTTTTAATGCGCCCTGTAGGTTGGTTGGATGGTGCTTATCTCAACGGTACCAACTGACGAATAAGGTTTTTTCAGGTATCAAACGCTTTGAATAACAAAGGCTTTGTTACTCTATAAAGATCTAAACTCAAAACAGGGCTTAGCACGTTGTGTTAGTGAGAGTACCAAATTAGTTGCAATAACACGATATATTGAATTCTACTTGCCTCTGATGAGATCCAAGTCACAAATCGCTCTTTAAATATTAGTATCTGAGGTTTTGTTTCTTTTTAATTTGAGTTTTTACTCTTTTGGCTGTTGGTTAATGAAAGTTGTAACAATGTGTCATAGAGGTGTTTAAAATCTAGCATTAAAACTGGCAAATAGATGTGATGTGCTTAATGTAAGTAGTATTTTTTGGACAAATTGTTAATACTTTTAGGAGTTATAGAGACCAACGAAAGAAAAAAGGGTATTAAAATTTTTTGTAAGTTTGAGATACCTGGAAGTAAATTCAAGTAAACCAAGTAAAACCTATTATTATTTAGAGATTTTTTTGGGATATTGAGAAAAGGTTAACTGGCTTCAGTATGGTGTACTATTAACTATTATGATAGTTAATAAAATTAGTAAGGAAACTCCTTTTTCAATTTTTGTGAAATACGGAAATATGTGATGCAATGGCAAAAAATTTCAAATAAAAAGTTGGCCGATATTGAAACTTTTATGGCTCTGATCCCAAATGATGATTTTTTGGAAACATAATTGGTTCCGATTTTGAAAACGATTTAGATGCATTTGACGAAAACATGGATTTTGTACCTAAGACAAGGTGATCATTTTTTGTCTTATGGTGTGCATGACGTTAATAAATCAATTCACCTTTCAATGGCAAGTACTGTTGAACTGTTATAATGATAAAAAAATAAAAAGCGTTGGTCGTTTAAGAACAGATCCAAACGCCACAGTAACCATTCAAAAAGATCCTTGAGAAAAACCTCAGTTCAGGCAAAATAGAATCATGCGCCATTTTTATCGAAAAAAATCTAATCTGAACATTGAAATTCCTGGAAAATTTACTTGCATGCAATAGAAGTCATTTTATTGTTCATTTCCAGTGGTCAATTTAGGTGTACGGAATAATCGCCTCAGAATAGAGGAGGTCTTTAAGTCACATGCCAAAATTTCGAATACATTTGCCAGTCGATTAAAATGTTTTCTACTCATTGGACTTATTTTTTCCTTAATTAGTTTAATTAACTAATTAATTTTTTCTATTATGAACGAAATTGTAATTATATAAACAACGTGCATTTTAAGAATTTTATTTGTATTTAAATAGAAAATTTAACTTCTGTGAAACAAATTGTTATTTGTATTTTAATAGAAAACCTGTGGAACAAAACGGGGTTTTATAGGAAATTTAAACACCTTAAATTAAGTGTTAATTCAGAATAATGATACACCAAAAGCGCACTGGTACTAAAATGAATAACGGGTTCAACAAATGTGTCCATAGGTGTTTAAATTCTGAAGTTAAACAAATGGTAGGTACAAACAGAAGGTATTAGGTCCTATTTTATTATCTTAGATATTTTATACTCTATGGACACAATTAGAACGTGCCTCGTTTGGTTAAAAACTGTTTGGTTTTTGAAACTGCAGCTTGAAAAGTAGTTGTATTATCAACGAATGAATTATTCAGAACATCCCGCCAAAAAAAAGCCATATTTTCTGATTGGAAGAAAACTAATAAAGATTAAGCCGGTGTTGCTAATGGTGAGTTTCTATAAGCAATGTAGAAAATTGTTTTCCAAATAATCGAGTTGTTTATACCAACCGTTATGTCTATTATGTCGTATGAAGACCTTGAATATTTCATTAGATATGACAGTATTTTAAATGCTATCTATATTTAAACTTCCGTTTGAAAGTTGTCATTGTCATTTTATACGTTGTTGTTTTCTAACGTCCGCTGATTCACCCGACCGCCTGTTGTTTTTGTAAAAATAGAATAAAAAAGCTTTCTGGGGATTTAACGGGCATTACGTTTCTACCTCGGGTCGTTTTCGGTTGGCAGCCCTGACGATGACAGCCAGACGGACGAATGACGACACTTCTGGCATTTCTTGTGACGCCGTCTTTAAAAGTGTCGCCAGTTTGCTCGTGTGCGAATCAAGAGGGACTCGTTATCGAAACGATTTGGATATAGAAAGTTAACCACATGAAGTATCACGACAGGAATTTCCTGAACGAGAAATCATCTCACGATACGCCGAAACGGTCGCGAATTTCGAATAGCCCGCTCGTGAATCGTGTTATGGCCGGTAAGTTGTGTTGCAACATCGCCGTTCCTCGCCTACCGTGACCCCGATGAGGGGATTTGTGTGATTATTTTGTGTAAAAAACAACTACTCTCTCGGTTGTTTGAATGATGGAAGGTAATTCAGTTTGGTATTTCGTTTTGATTGTCGACAGTCCGTCGCGGACGCCCGTGGGGACGTTGCGGAACGAGTGACAGGCTTCGTGTATTTTATGTTGTTTTTTCTCTCTTTCTCCCCGTCGGTCGTCCCATCTTTTCCGCTTCGTGCCGTCGATCTTTCCGCTTTTTTAACATCTTCCAGTCCCATTCACCCGATCCCACGTCCCGGCATTATTCTCCTTGAAGTACATACACTACATATATATTCCAAGGGCCTTCAGTCTCAATGTCAAATGTGCGTACCTGTCTATAGTACACTGCGAGTTTTTTACTATTTTTCTACACGTGCCGATTCACGACTAATTGATCTTATCTGTCAAGCCATTATTATCGTTGCATACAATTGAACAGATTAGCTACATATAAAGCTTACGAAATATTTTTGCTCCGGAATCCACCTACCTTTTATAAACCGTTTGATTATAGTTTCAATAAAATTTGTTTATAAGACATTTCTATAAGTGTACTTATTAACTAGAGCACTTCTTAAGGTAAGCCTTCTTAACCCATTTAGGGCCGGTACCCCAGGCTGAACTGACATAATTAGAACTATCGGTGTCGGATGAAATATCGTTAAATTCAAAAAACAGTATTGTTCTAATTTTATATCCTAATTATAGAGTGAACCATAATTCTAGTTTTTATGAAGTATGCAAATAGAATTTTTACTTCTAACTCGACATTTCTATGACCGATCTTATTAATAGGAGTGCTACTTCTTAACTCTTTAACCCTGTGGTACTCGCACTAAGTTTTTGAACACTAGTACTCGGTTTCTGAGACCACACTCTTGTTAAATTGAATATTACTTTTTATAACATAAGAAGACAGGGATTTACTCTCATGATAGAAAAGTGTGCAAAGCAAAAAAATTGTCATTCAGTTTATAAAAAAAAAATTACAGAATCGAAATGAACAACTTTATAAAAATAAATAAAAAAAACTGTACATGTAAAAAGCATGAAACTTTCAATGTCAAGAGTTATGACAATGTTGCTTGGTTCGACAAGTGGGGGAATATGTCATATGCCTGTCTTACTCTTAATTTAGTGTCTTTCCTCTTTCTGCCCCTTATATATTAAATAAGCCTTATGGCAGTGTTGCCCAATTTTATTTTAAGAGCATGATCTTTTCAAGATGTTGATTCCCATAAGTACTCACTCTAGGTCTTTCTTGGCTTAAAATGTTCCATTAAAATTAAATGTTTGTTTCCATTTTTTTTTCAAAAAATCTTAATTCTGATGTATCTTTATATACATAATTCTTCTGTACATGTGTAGTGTGTATCTCACTGAACTCCTAAATCACCGGACCAATTTTTATAAAAATTTTGTGGGGTCGAGTGGGTCCCTGGATGGTGTAGATTCACAATTGGATCAGCCTTGCAGTAGGGTTCTAGGAATTATTTTTGATATTATGATTTTTTAAATCTTACTTCAAAATTGGATCAGGTAGGTGGCGCTACGATAGGGTACCAGATAAAGTCACTAGATATGGAAGGTAGCGCAATCGGACGTCCTTATTTGGTACCAAGTGAGGCGCCAAATTTGAATTTACTGAAACATGTCTCGTTATTAATAAATTCATCACCGACCATAGATTTTACTTTATTTAATCGGGCGTTTGACTAGATAATACCTACCTATATTAAATATATCTATTTGAAATCACAGAAAAACTTGATTATGAATGTTACAGTAGAAGCGGTTTCTTAATAAGAAAAAGTTATTTTTAATTAAATTTTTCTAAGAGCATCTCTCATTGCAACACTTCTGCAGCTTTTGTTTATTGATTTTATTTCAGAGACTTCAGTTCGTCGACTCATAGAAAACAAATTTTACTGTATATCTTTATCTGTATAAGAGGAAGGTATCGATTGCATACTCGTGCTACATTCACACGATTGACTTTGTATTAAGTATGGTGCAGCATTCCATTTTAACAATTTTCTACCATTAGCCCTGTCTTTCTTAAACTGATATTCAGAAAAGTGTACCTAGAATCGATCATACTTAAATATATCAAGAACAATTATGTTTTTATAAATTACTAACGTCACAAATTCTAGAATTTTCATGTAAATCAGTTTTATTCGTTTTACCAATAACCTTTATCTATATTTCTCTTCTGCTTAAGTTAACTTCATTGAAACCTACAAAAACAATAATATGAAAATATTAAAATAGATATTTAGATGAGCGAATTACTTACCTACAGGTAATTTAATTAATCTTGCATTACCCAAACATATATTATTAACCTTATTTCTATATCTACGCAGTACATATTTCTATAGAAATATAGACTATTTCGGATGACACGACTTTGGAAAAATTTCACGGCAGTTATATATATACAGAAACAAATGAGGCACAAATTTGGGATTTCATCATAAAATTTCGTTGACAAAGTGAGTCGCAATCTTTTATATTTCTTTAAATATGGTACGCCTATGGAAGCGGTTTCTCACCTTTGTATCTTGGTAACATGGCTATTCAATTTTATTTCTTTTTTTTTTCAACTAGACCAACTGGGACTGGAAAAAGCTTATGTTTTATACTCTTTTTTTGACTGTTTTTAGATATTTTTTACTTGAAAATCATTAAGGATCTCAATTCATTTGTTTTGGTTTTGTAGATCCCTGTATTATTCTAGAGTCTCTTCAGTATACCTTCTTTTCTTAGTGTTAAACTCGTTGTCTCCATTACCTGAGTGACTCCAGTAACTATGGGTCTAATTGATGTTTATAAATTCTTACTTTTTGTCTATTATTACGTACTTGTTTATTAGTGTGAATTGCATTATACTCATATAGATATTCAAGTCAGAGACAAATACTTTGAACCCATTATTCTTGAAACTATGGTAGAAGCTGGAAAAGGGTGCAAAGCAAGAATTTCTCATTTTTAAATTTTAGACACAATTCAGTTACATTGTGAAAGAATTAACAAAGGTAACGATTTGGTTGGTTTTTCAGTAGCAAAGGAGCTTTACGAATTATATTTTTTTGCAGTACAAGAAGATTTAAAAATATGTATGCTGTAAAATAGTATTTTCAAAAGCCGACAAGTGCGGTATTTTGAATTAAATAATTTTCATTCCATAGTTATAGCTATCTATTATCTATATAATGTAACTGTAACTGCTGTAAATAATCTACTTGGTAATTAGATACTTTGTTTTGTTATGCGATTCATTCTTTAATGATCACAGATTCACATATCAGCAGTTACGAAATTGATGTACATGCATATGATAAATTCTTGGTTTAATAAACATATAAATATAACGTAAAAGTATGATAATAAGTAATGCAAATCCATGTGATTTTATCATTCCAAACAAAGGATACTATAAATAAAATAATTAGTTGTCCCTGCTTAGAGGTTTAAACATTAAAAGATGTAATTAATTATTTCTTTTACGTCATTATAAATACATTCTTTCTATTCGATTTAAAGATGATATTTTTACTAGCTTTTGTTTGGAAAATGTTTGTGTTAATTAGACTTATACGTTACTTTTTCAATAAAGGAAGTTTCCATCAATTACAACATAGGGATAATAAAGTAATGGGAAAGTAATAAAATATATTTAGCCTAGTATTAATGTCGCATTAGTAATGGTATGAACAGTGTTTTCACTCAAAGGAATTGCTGTAGACGTAAAAAAATAATGTATATTGAGAGGGTCATTAAAAGGAAGTGTTTGATGTTAGTGGTTGGTACGATAAAATGAAACTCCTTTTATTTTCTTGCGGCGTTTTTTTAAAATTCTACTTTGTCATTTCGGAACCTATTTTCTGGAAATCATAACTTTCTGAATGTCTTCCTTCCAGGTTTTGTGGATCTTCCTCTTCTGTCCTCATTAGTAATTGTCTGGTCTGTTTTCTCTTTGAGTTGGAGAAATAAAATATAGCTTAATGACCTTTATTAGTATAAAAATATCGTTTTTGAATACCTAAAGTATGGCGAAGACGTTATAAAATGGGCACATATCTTCAAGAATAAATAATTACAAATTAACTATGCCTATAACTATCAGTGACCAATAAAATAAGCGACTTCCCATATTCTGACCCTTCGAGGCTTAAACGATTAATAAGAAAAATTGTACAGCAAATAACACTGCAGAATGCATAGAACATCAATCTCGTATTGAGCAAATTGCGATGAACACATATGATTGCCGGTCTAAGAAGAGTACTTGCTCTTCAGCTCTTCCATAAAATGAACAATCTTGGAGTCAGTTTGAATTTTGCCCTAATTGCTCCAATACTTCACTGTGCTCCGTTTCTTTCTCGTAATTATCACAACCAACTATAAATATAAATATATTTTTATATATATTATATAAATATATTTTACATTGTACAAAATCCATTCTAAATTCACTTTAGGAATGTAAGAAATGTTTATTTTTCCAGGGAATGGTGAAATTCAGTGGTGCTTCTCACAAGTGAAAGGTACTTTAGACGATGATGTCACAGAGGCGGATATTATTTCATGTGTGGAGTTCAACCACGACGGCGAGCTGTTAGCAACAGGTGATAAGGGTGGCAGAGTGGTCATTTTCCAACGCGATCCCATTTCGAAAACGGTCCTTCCGCGCCGCGGAGAGTACAACGTCTATTCTACTTTCCAGTCGCACGAGCCCGAGTTCGATTACCTCAAAAGTCTAGAAATCGAAGAGAAGATCAATAAGATCCGATGGCTCAGACGTAAGAATCCGAACCACTTCCTTTTATCGACCAATGATAAAACTATAAAACTCTGGAAAGTGTCGGAGAGGGACAAAAAAGTCGAAGGGTTAAACACCAAGTCAGAAAGTGGATCCATTATAGATCCAGCGAACGTTAGCGCCTTACGAGTGCCAGTCATCAAACCTATGGAATTGATGGTGGAAGCTTCGCCCAGGAGGATATTCGCTAATGCTCACACTTACCACATTAACTCCATATCCGTTAACTCCGATCAAGAAACGTACCTATCGGCAGACGACCTTCGCATCAATCTCTGGCACTTGGAGATCACCGATCAGAGTTTTAACATCGTCGACATCAAGCCGACTAACATGGAGGAATTGACTGAGGTCATAACGGCAGCTGAATTCCATCCTGTCGAGTGCAACTTATTCGTATATAGTAGTAGTAAAGGGACAATTAGATTGTGTGATATGAGGGCGGCGGCCCTGTGCGATAGACATGCTAAATTGTTCGAGGAGCCTGAAGATCCTACTAACAGAAGCTTCTTCTCCGAGATCATCTCAAGTATTTCTGATGTCAAGTTATCCAATAATGGGAGGTACATGATATCGAGAGATTATTTGTCCGTTAAGGTTTGGGATCTACACATGGAAACCAAGCCTATAGAGACTTATCCGGTAAGAAGTTACAATTTTTTTAAAGGTAAATTGGGCAAATTCGTAAAAAGAGTGATCTGTACTTTTTAGGAATTTACCCAACATTTTAGTTAACATGGTGATACTTGAGCGACAGTCACATATGAAAGGGAAGTTTTATGGATCTCCAACAACTACAGAGCTCTGCTGTTCCACAAACTCACCTCTATGAAAATCATTTCAGACCGCTATCGAGTTCAGTAAAATAGTATGTACAAACGTTTTTGTACATTTACTTGAATTTAAGTAATAATAATCATTTATTCAATACTGTGGTAATCAAAGAGGTTTGTAGTTCCGGAGCTTACACTCTATGGTTATTTTTTAAGTTTTTAACAAAACGAAAATAACATTAAGCATACGAGGCGTTCCGTAAAGACCACGTCAAACTTTAGGAGGGTTAGTGATCGATGATCTATGTACATGAAAACTTGCAACATTCTACGTTCAAGAATTCGGTATACTTTAGGTACTAACTACTGCAATAAAATTGAATAACTCGTCTGTTAAAATATCTGGTATTATGGGTGTTTTAATTACAAAGTGCCTGATTTTGTACAGACCTCTTTATTATCATCCTATAAAACTGTAGTAAATCACTTCATAGTCGATGATGCTAATATAGATACTCTATCTTTTTATGAAAACGATAACTTATATCTAGAAAATCTGTTCGAGCATAAATATATACCTTACATTAATGCTATCACAAGGCTAAATATGACAAATACAGGTGGTTCATGTATTAATATTATTGATGGTGTTCTTAATTGAATTACGTGAAAAAGAAAATTGGTTCGGGTTTAACACTATAACTGATACGAGTGATTCTACAAATAAATGAACTAGTAAAGTACATTTAATTTGTAATTTTACAAAAAAAATTTGACAAAAAAAAATAATCCACAAAAGCCTTGGATAACTACTACGCTAGTAGCCGTGCAATACTGAACATAAGTTATTCATTCAAAGTAAAGCAGATCATAGTAATGCACTAGCTAAAAGAGAATTTCTTGAACTTGAAAGAAAAATGTAAAAAAATGGTTAATTTAGCAAAAAACAGACGAACAAAATATTATTAAAAATGACTCAAAATGTTGAATGTAAAAGAGTAGTAAAAGTAGTAAATAATAATACAGACTGCTAATTATTTTAATAAGTTTTTTCTCAGAAATAGCTGGTGATATTGCTGAAAATAGTATACCGCCTACTAGTGATACTGTTGAGTTACCCTCACTAAAATTAAACGAGAACTGTTTCTATCTCCATCTTACTCACTTGTTTGAAGTATTAACTATAATAAACAAGTTAAAAAATAAAATGGGAGGAATAGATCGAGTTCTTACCATATATAAATGATAGCTTACCATCTTGTCATCTCGTTAACTAACATAATAAATAAAATATTTGATTAGCTGATTGCCCTCCAGAATTTAAAATAGCAACAAAATTCCTATTGCACTTACCTCAAATTTCACAAAGATTTTATCGTATTTCATACGATAGATTATCTAAATTTTTCACTAAACATAACGTATTAAACAACAGACAATTTGGATTTCGTAAAAACTTGAATTGTATGGACGCTATTGCATTATGAAGTGAACTCTTGCCTAGTATACCTAAAATAGTAACCTTTTTATAGACCTAGCATTAAAAGAATTTGATACTGTAGATCACACAATACTAAATATATTTGAAATTACAAGTATTGCTTTAAAGCTACTAAACACATTCTTAGTAAGAAGTGCAAACTGTCATCGTGTACAACACGATAAGTGACAAAGTTATAAATATAACTGAAGTACCCCAAGGGTCTATACTCGGCCCTCGTCTATTTATTATCTATATAAATGATTTACTATCAATCTCTGATAAGATCGTATTTTTTTGCTGATGATATGGCATTATTAAATTGAGGTAACGTGTGGAAAGAGGTAGTAGATGACACAAATAAATTATTGGAGCCAATCTATTGCTGACTCTGTACTAACAAGTTAGTGCTTAACATATTAAGAGAAAAACTAAATTTCCTCATTTGGCAAATCACACTAGTAAAATTCCAGTAAATTTTGTTTTTACCTCAAACAATACTCTCATAGAGAAAGTAGATTACGTGAGATACTTAGGTGTCTGTGTAGACTCTGCCTTAAATTGGGATATTAGGTACTTAATCTACGTCCTTGCAAGACTCAAAAGAATACTAAGCAAAACTCAATTAACTTCCATGTACTGTGCATTATTTTATAGTATTTCCACATAGGGCATTTTAGTTTGGGGTGGACCTATATTGCAATCGGCATCTGTTTTGGGTTGGTTGTCCGAAATGACCCCAGAAATAAGAATTTCTATATGCGTAATTTTAAGAAATTGTGCTAAACAAATGAAAAATCAAAATGTGAAAAATTAGGTTTTTCCCTTTCTTTTGCCCGTAACTTTTTAAATATTCATTCCATAGGGAGGATGTATACGAGCTAAAAGATACGTGAATTAGCTAAAATATAGCATTTTTTAATACTCTTAAAATGCAATATTTTTATTGCAAAATAACAAAAATTTACAAAATAGTGGTGAAAAAATTGATTATAAAAATTATTTTTTTCACTTGCTTCGGTTGCTCTTAGTACTTTTATATTCGGCCAAGAAAAACTTCCCGCTATAAGAAAACAACACACCAAATTTCGTTAAAATCGAACAATTTTGCAATCCAGTCTCCTTTAAAAAACATATTTTTTTTTATAAACAATGTGGGTCTTAAAAAGTTTCTCAATTTGGCCACTGATTTTTCTGCGTATAAAAGAGCATTCGAACTTTCGAGTGCCACCGGAATTTTTTTAAATCAGTTCTTTTGGAGAGCGTCAGGATTTTTTAAAATAGTAACAAATTTTTAACTTATAAACAAATAATAGCTTCGCCATTTTTTGTAGGATTTAGTCCAACAGACGTCATTCGAAAGTACTCGAAATGATGCTTCTTTAAAAAAAAATACATTGGATTTCGTTTATTTGCTTCCAAGATATGGCCTGTCAAAGTTGACCTTTTAGTTGCAACACTTGCATATACGATAAAATGATCTTTTTGGTGTAAATCGTTTTGTTTTTTCAAGTACCATCTTGTGTTAAAATTTAAATTTATTTCATTTTCAGCAACATACGTAAATTAACGAAAGAAACGCTTCCGAACACGTGAAAAATGACGAAAAGTGCCTGGGTAGTAGTGGTGGGGGTAAGTCTCGCTGAGCCTCTTCAAAAATAAATTCGTGACCTCAAAATCACCTCAAATCACCAATATGCCGGCTTCTAATGGACCAATTTTGATGTTTTTTTTTTAATTTGCAAGAACATGCAACATTCTTATTTAAACCAATAATCCTGCAATGTAAAGAGCAATCCACTAGCATCACTGGCCCCCCTCTAGGACAATTTTTGGCAGTCAGTTTATTAGGTCCATCAGATGTAAACATCACAGCTGCATCGGAAAAGTAAAAAAAGTACAATGCCACTATCTTTATCCACTGTCACTTTCTCCTATGATTTACTGCTGTACAATTTTTACACCTTTACTTCCCATTTTAGTGCCAATAATAATTTCGTATCAACCAGTTAAATTCACCGTGATGCAATTCCTTATCGGCTATATATTTCCTCGACACATTTACTGTCCCTACAGTATGTGTATTTTCCTGTTTCAAGTCTTGAATTAAATCAACCATATTAGAAAACGAAAAATTTTTCGGGCAGTGTCGAGCGATTGGGTATAAATGAGAATCTATGTATGCTTAACACATGCATTTTATTTTAACAGGATAAATTATAATTCTGTAATAAGGTTAGACAACATTTTCTTCCCACCTTTCTCGAGCTTAGAACTAACAGTTTAAACAAGTTTGGCATGTTTAAAATTTTGCCTGGTGGCAAATAGTCTACTATAATTAATTCACTACGTAAATAAAATAAAAATACAAATATAACATACAATTCTATACGATAAAATATCACAACCCTTGTAGTTTTAAATAACTACAACATATCATCATTGTATTCAGAATCAAATTTTCTTTGGCCATTTCATCGGTTATATTTTTTGTAATTTTATTTGTGCATATGCATAAGTTCTTTTTTAACCATCGTATTATCAAATGTGATGTTTACCTTTTAGCCAATTAATTGTCTCACCCTTTTTCCACGCAGAGTTGGTAATTTTTCCAATAAAGGCGAATGGTAACTGGTGTTATCCATTGACCATGACTCAATCGTGTGGTATGTAAGTTAACATTTGAACGAACTATTCCTCAAAAACGTCCGCAGTCATTTCCTCTTGATAATCTTTGGTGGATTTTCAGGTAAATTCTAAAGACCCTTATTTACATGACCATTTTCACCAACAATATGTGTAACTATCGACCTACGACCTATTACTATAGGTGGGTTCAAACCAGTGGAATAGCCTTCCATAAAAGCTTGCCACAAATTGGCGATACTCTTCTCAACCCAACTGTTAAAACAGTGTGCCCGTCATTTAACCACGTTTCGTCTAGATAGTAAATAGTTTTTCCCTCGCTTCGAAACCCTTGTTATTATTCTTAAATATTTTCCTCGCCGGCAAACGATCTCGTCTTTATCAAGAAGCAAAGCTCTTATTACATTCTCCTACGATACTCTGTTGCACTTGTATAACATGTATAACAATTACACTGATAGAAATATCACAACACAACTGACTTGGTGGTGTTGCTTGGTGCCGAAGTAGTTGTAAAATACGATATGTTCGTTTATAAGCTATATTACTTAACTAGGGGACGACATTCTGCAATAATCGTTTCACAACAATGTATTTATCACCGTGAATTCACTTAAAACCCATTAACAAGGATTATAGGAGATTGAATCACAAGGCTGTATATTTTTCACTGTAAAAAGTGAGTTGTAAATAGATACTTACTTAATTAATTATATAAAAACTCATCAGGTATCTTAAATTACAGTTGTTAAAGGAATGCGTCATATGGATAACGATATTAATTGGCATCGCCAATTTGTGAAAAGTAGTACTTAAGTATTCAAATTATAAGTATTTATAACGTTTCTACAATTTTACGCATTTGCTTAATGGGAAATGCTGGGCTGAGATTCGTGTTGTCAGTAATTTTGGAATGGACAATAAGTAGTGTAGTTACCAAAAGTTTGTACATATCACCTACTATACCATATTTCCAGTACATCCAACGTAATATCCTTTTTCCCATATGCTTTAAGTGTTTCAAGCAGCACAGAGTGAAAAACTGTGGCAAATGCCTTTAACCAGTTCATAATAATGATTTTTCTTTGATATTGTTATGATACGTTAATTTAATTTTCTGTATTGCATAAATTGCCTTCAAACGAAATTTACCCATTTTTCGTCAAGTCGAACGGGAAATACATCTTTTGCTTTATTTTATGAAGTTTCTTTCCAGTTTTCACAATACTCACTGTACCATCGCCAATCATTAATCATTTTTATAGTCGCCGTCAGTGATGTATGTTTGAAATGCCGCAAAGGAGGGGTTATCGGCCTTTATGCACTTAAACTACAAAAGGTCTTTTGTGGCAACCCTTCCCCTATTAATATGCCAGAAAATTTATTTCCTTTAGAAACTCGGCCAAGTTGTAGAAGGTGATTTTAATCGACTCAGTAGGGATAAGGGATAAGGGCCTATAAACAATGAAGTACCTCAAACTAATTGAACATAATTGTTCTCTAGCTAAAGTGGATGAACCTAATGAATGACAAAACAATAGATCTGTCTATATTCGTAAATAATAATAGATAAACAATATATCTGTCTTGGAGTAGTCTTGGGTATGTAAGATTAAATCAATTTATAGCAATTGATTGTCTGAATTCGACTAAAGTTGTAAGGCGTAGTAGTACATCATTACCAATTACAGATCGAACTTTCATCGACTTTAATTGTTTCATTAAAATTGACCATTACTTCAATTCCTGGTGGAATTTCGCTTTATAATTTTCATTGTTGTATTGGTAATTTACTACTATGGATTAGCTTTTAGTTTCTACGTTTATTTGGCGTATCTGATGAGTTGTTTCGATAGTTTTGAGGTAAATAAGAGCTTTGTAATTATTTGAGATCAATAAAAAATGTATATTCCAATACAAAATATCAATCAGGAATTTGTTACCTTTAGAAATAATTTTATTGTGAGCTTATTTATTGCACAAGACTAGAGAAACGTTTCAAAGGTTTGATAATTTTTAATAACGTTCAAAAAGTCTTTTCAATAGTGTTTAAAAGTCTAAATTTTTCAGAATAATTCAAATTGTAATACTGGAATACTGTCAAATACTGGAAACATATTTGTATTTCTAAACCTTTATGATTTACGCACTTATGGATAATTTGGAGAAATTCCAAAAGCTTTAAAATGTCTGGAAAAGTTAAATGTAGTAGGAAATGCCATGTAAATAGTTTTAATAACTGTCGATAGCTTCAGAATGATAGAAGACCTTTAGAATTCTTAGGAAATTTCAGAAAAACCCTCATTATTTCCAATTGGTTTAGAACATTCCAAATATATGTTGTATTTCTAAAACAATGTTTTATACAAACTTGTGGATAGCTTGAAGAAATTTCAAAATCTTGTAGATTTTTGGAAACTTTTCTAATAGTTCAAAAAGTCTCTTAAAGGGGTTACAAGTGCTGTGTTACCTTCAGAATCATTGGAGACTTGCACAATAGTTCGAAATGTTTTGGAAGAGTTCTCGTAACTTCAATATAGTTATGAACACTGGAACTATATTTTGTATTTCTAATGTAAAAATTTATGCAGGCTTATGGAAAGTTTAGAGTAGTTCCAAAACCTTTCAATAATCTAGAAAAGTTGAGCATAGTTCAAAATCCATTTTAAATTGTCTTCAAAATCTTTTTTTAAATTTGAAATATTTTGGATTTCTAAACTAATGCTTTATGAAGTCTTATGAATCATTAGGAAGAATTATAAAACCTTCTAAATGTCTGGGAAAGTTAAATGTAGTACAAAATGCCATTCAAATTGTCTTCATAATCGTTAATAGCTTCAGAATGATTGGAGACCTTTAAAAGAGTGAAAAAGGTTCTAGAAAAACTCCCGTAACTTTAAAATAATTATAAACTTTCCAAACACATTTTGTATTTCTAAACCAACGCATTGTGCTAACTTGTTGCTAATTTGAAGAAGATTTGGAAATTTTTGAAAATTTTTGATGTCTTCAAAGGCTCTATTACCTTTAGAATCATTGAAATTTAGTTCAAAATGGAAAAATTCTCACAAATTTAATATAGTTATGAACCCTGGAATTTATTTTGTAGTTCTGTTTAACTTAATTCTGTTTAAATTTGTTACAACTTTACAAAAATCTTGACGCTCTCCAAATAAACCCCAACACCCAACACCAATTTGAACAATTTTTTAAGGCCCCACATTGTTCATAAAAAAAGATATTTTTGTTTAAGGAGGCTGGATTACAAAATTATTGTGGGAAAACTACACAGTCTATTTTAATGAAATTTGGTGTCTTGTTTGCTTATGTCGTTAAGTTTTTCTTGGCTGAATATGAAGGTCCAAAGAGCAATCTTAATAATTGAAAAAAAAACACGCTATCTTTTAAATAATTTAATTACGAATCTTTTCGCTCCTACGCACTTTCTCTCCAGAATGAATATTTAAAAAGTTACGGGCAAAGGAAAAGAGAAAAACGGAATTTTTTCCTAATTTTTCACATTTTGATTTTGCATTTGTTTAGCACAACCTTTTAAAATTACGCATATCGAAATTTTTATTTGTGGGGTCACTTCGGAGACATACAAAATATGAGAATCCATCAGATTTTAAAAATGCAGCTCTTTATTATGCACGTACTAAGAAAAAAAATTACAAGTCGAACATATCGATTGTTGTAAAAACCAGTGTACGTTTTTCCAGGTTCACGAATATCTGAGAGCAAAGCTGTGCTCCCTGTACGAGAACGATTGTATATTTGACAAGTTCGAGTGCTGTTGGAATGGTAGTGACACTGCAATAATGACCGGTTCCTATAACAATTTCTTCCGAGTATTTGACAGAACAACAAAGAAAGAAGTAACGCTAGAGTCGTCGAGGGATGTGGCAAAGCCGAAGACAGTGTTGAAGCCACGTAAAGTATGTTCGCAGGGCAAGAGGAAAAAAGATGAGATCAGCGTGGACTGTTTAGATTTTAATAAAAAAATTCTGCACACCGCGTGGCACCCGACAGAGAATATCATCGCCGTGGCGGCAACTAATAACTTATTCCTGTTCCAGGATAAGTACTAGTGTAATATAGGCTTAGGGTCTCGAGAAATAGCTCCGGAATTGGCCAATCTACACTCTCGGCTGAATTATTTATAAATTGTGTAAGCTCTTTGAGTATAATATGGCAATAAGTAAAACTATTTTCCATTGAATTGTTTAAATAGTGTTGTCGTTTGTGGGAATGTTCAAAAATTGAATTATAAAAGCTACTAATAATTTTGCCTAGATTCGAGGTTGGCTCCTTTCAAATTCGACATTGTCGTTTATTCAGGTTTTTCGTTGGCGATTTCCTTGTTTCAATTCCTCAATTTGGGTAACTGCTATCGAACGATGGAATTAAAGCTCGTCGAGTAGGTTTACTATTTTAAATGACTCTCTATACGAGTTTTCTTTCAATCGCACGGTGTAAATGTAAGATAATGAAATGTTTGTTTTGTAGCTGCTAAGGAGACTACATAACTTTTTTGCATAAATAATTAATCTCCTACTTGTGACCGCCGCTGTCATAAACCTTAAAACATATTTATGTAAAAACGGTATGAGTTATTGAAGGATGTGATATTTTTATAAAAAATTTTTTAGCAACATTGTACATCTAAGAATATATTTCTTAGGTTCAAAATTTTTGATTGCAATTGATTGAAAATTGAAATTGTGCAGAATCGAACTTTTTTCTAAAATACTGTTATCTTTTTATTATGTAATATTTATTGTATATTAAGTTAAAATCGTGACTATGAGTATTTTTTTTTTTAGTCGCTCGCTCCATCAATAAGAAAATTAAGTAAAAATGAATTGATACATCAGGTTTCTTCGAAATCTCCACAACCACCTTTTTCAGTAATTTTAGGTTGGTTGACACTAAATCAGTTATGCTGTTTTTCGTGAGCTTGTTTTATTTTTTATAAATATTAAATAACTACCAAAAAATTAAAAACGAGTAAATTTGTCAGATGACACTTGAAACGCCCCAAAATTCGGACTACTTCAAACATTTTACTTCACTTTATTGATATCAAATCTATTCTTTTCTCATTTAGTTCATGGTTCAAAAGTGCTCTCATTTAACCCTTCGATTTTAATGTTCATTATATGTACATAATCTGTTTGAAATGTAGAAAATTATTTGTATATCAAAAGAGTGCGGTATGTACACCTCCCTTGAAAAATATTCATGATAACGACCCTTGTTGAGCGTATCCAACGTTATCTGGTGGACATAGTAAATAGAATTACATTTGTACAAATTGTATATAATAAATAATTTTTTACAAGTATGTTGCTCCTATAGTAGTCTTAATTATTTTTATTAAGAATACTTGATAGTAAAATGAATAATTGTTCTTCAAATTGTAAGAGTAAATTTGAAAAATCTTACAGTATATATTGAAAATATTAGGTGTATACGAAGCCATTACTTACTGTATAAAAAAATGTTCTCTCTATAGTTTTAAAACTTGCAATCATAATAAATACTTAAATTGTTTAGACGTCTTATAGAGATATTGATCAAATTAAAAATTTTATATAACCATAACGGAGCTTCATTCTCAAAATCAATTATTTCATTTGAGCAAATCACCCATGAGTAGCATTGGTTTACTTTAGGAATTGAACGGTACTTCAGTTTTAAGACAAAAAATTCTGGTCTGAATTTGTGACAATCCTGATAGGGACAAAACTACATGTGTTTGTGTAAATCCGATTATTTGTTATGAACTTATAAGTAAATTGAGAGGCAAAAGGTATACGTTACCCCTTTGACCTTATGGAAGATCAAAATTCTAATTGTGAATGTTAGAGAGAAAACTATGAGAATACGATCACAGATTTAGGTTTCAGGTTTCTTGAAAATCAAAAATTAGCAATATTTGTAAGTAATTGCTTTGTATACTAAACAAAATTTAGATGACTTGAAATCCATTCGTTTTGGAAATATTGTGAAATGTGCTATGAAATTGCTTGAATATCGACGCAAACCAACCAAACCAGTTGCATCCAGTGCCATGTTAATTATAATTTTTTTATTCTGAAACTCGTGCTTTTGCTTAAATTTGTGAAAAACAACAGTGACTAAATTCCCTTTTTTCCAATTATTCGTAAATTAGTTATAGTACTTCTTATTTTTGTCAAGAGAACACCAAATAAATTGTGTTGACCGAATTTAATTTAAGATGCGTTAAATTGTTGTTTTGTTATATTATACATTCCGTTCCCATCAATCAATGATATTCTAAAGTCCTGTACTCATACAGTTGTTATCGATTTACAGTAATAGAAAATTAAATTTTTTTAGAACTTCTTTATTTCAATTCTCCCGAAAAACACGTTTAAAATAAATGAAATAAGCGGTGTAGTTGTCTATTCAACTTACTTGTGAAATATTTATATGAACCTTTTTTACATATAAGCTTCATATGATAATTCATCATCATGCTGCTGCCACACAAGGCCAGGGCAATTCTTGGTTCTTATAGATGGAGATTCTTGTTTCACATTGTTAGTCCAAGGATGTATTTGTTGTTTTCCTTTAAACTACTCGTAGTTCTCGTGTTAGGGTTGAGTAACAGTAAAAGTTTCTACAGTCAAATTGAGGCAATAACTCAACAAATACCTACTAAAGAGCCTTTGACCCTGATAGGAGATTTCAACGTAAGATTGGCAATACCGAGAATGACGATCACATATGCTGGTTGTTGGGTAAATACGGATTAGGCATCAGAAACAATAGGCGGAAAAACTAATCCTGCTCTAGATAATAACTTCACAGTAATGAACACTTTATTTAAACCTCGCAGACTCTCAACCTGGGTTCCAAGACTCCAAACCAGCAGTATAAAAACCAAATAGATTGACCAGTAGCACCAAAGCCAGATGCAGATTGCAACTGCCGAACAGGTATTTCACTATAAAATTGCAGAATAGGAAAATATCAGATTCCCACAAGAACCAAGTGCTCGGATCCAACTCAAAGCTTTCTCTTAGACCATAGAAATGGCTGTGCTTTATGTTCAACGGATACATCAAGATCTAATTATTAATTCAGTTATTTCTAGTTTATTTTATTATTAATTGGCTAATTGTGTTTCTCTTCTTTTTAACAAAACAATAAAACACAGGGTGAAATAAAAAATGCTTGTTCATTTTATGTTTACAAATACATATGAATATTAATTGTTTTTCAGTGGACAATTAAAAGATGTATATAGCAAGTCAGTGTATGGACTCCTTTTGAATCGTATATTTTGGTGAGTTAAGTTTTTAAACATCATTTCAAAATAAATTTTACAAACTAATATTTTTTGCATATTTCAAGATATAATTGCATGCTGTAAATACATATCCACATGCATTTATTAGTGCACAATTCCAAGCTCTAATTATAAGGACTTTTTTTATAACCGATGAATCTTTCTTTCTGCAAGATTTATTAATAATAATATCAGAGTACAAAATCACTTTACTTCTTCAAAACTTAAGACTATCTTCTCTCGCTTCTCTTCTTAGGCTTATACTTCTCCCAGTGTTTGTGATTAATACTCGAGAAATCGTCGCAGTTTTCTGCTAGGTCCTTAAGGTATTGTGACAGCCTCAGCAGCTCGTCGTCCTTGTGTCGGTTCAAATGCGCTTCACGGAACGGTCTTATCCTAAGGCCATTCTTGGGGTTCATTATAAAGTTGCGGCGTATGTCGTCAAACATAATAGTGTTCTTAGAGGAGAACTGTGGGAACTTCCCCCATATCACCCCCAAAGGTTTCACCTAAAAATGTTGAAAATGTTAAAGTGTTTCTAAAGCAACATTACAACATACATCTAGTAAACCATATTTCGGTGTGTGAACGGAGATCATCGCCAAGGAGTCTAAGTAAAACGCGATTTTGTAACTTGGGTTACTGGCGACCCCCAACAACTTCATTTTCTCTTCGATCCACTTCATTCCGGTAGCCGACCAGATGACTATGTCGTAGTGTTCATAGGCTCTAGTTAGGAACTCGTGTAAGTACGGCCTCATCAGTTCGACGCCGGTCTCTGCGGATGACCTGTGATCAAATAAAGTATAATCGATGTCCAGCACCAACAGTTTTTTATCCGGCCTGAGCTCGTTAAGTATGTTGATCTTGTAGTCTTTGATTCGCTTCTCAATTTTAGCTAGGTATATCTCCTGGTTCTCTATGGCCACGTCATCTTCCTCTACGTCGAGATCGTTCACAACGTCAGGTAAGTTGGCCGGGGCGGTGTTGGCTTCGAGAATATCCTCCTCCAGGGAGCCCACAAGCATCAGTTTGAAATTGGGTTTCAGTTTCAGCTGGCCCAATTTGCAGTCGTCTTCCGGAGGTTTCCCTGAGGAACAAAAAAATATTAATAAGTGACAAATGTTGAGCTTATATGTAAATATGAAGTTGATTCAGAGTATAAATGTGGTTTTATGGAAAAATTAATGTTGTATAGATGTTCGCGACACAAGTGTTATTGAAGGACTATTATTCTTTAGGTGTCCTAAAGATCCAATATGGTATTTTAAATTTATTTATTTTCAAGATAGATTTACATGTAATTAAATACGCTGAAAATGCCTACAGGGGTAGCTCTTTGTAGCCTTGGTTTAATTTAAATCTAAAATTACTTAAAACTAAAGTTAAAGAAATTAGAGAAAATATTTCTGATTAAAGTGTTTATCCACATTTCATTTATTTTTCTTATGATATTTTTCTCAAATTCTTAAAACTTGATATTACATTTAATAGAGGAAATGGTCTCAAGATAAAAGTGAATACATGTGAAATGATCTCAAAACAAAATAATACAGTTGTGATTAGAGATGATCCCAAATCGAATTAATATATCAAATAATACCAATACAAAACAGTACGGTGAGTGCAGTTAATTAAGTAGTTATGAAACGCAGAAATTGCTGGAAAACTTATCAAATAAAACCTCATATGTGACAGACTGAGTTCGATTTGATGCTCCCCTAAGTTCAAGTTACCATTACCATACTTTTAAGCAAAATTTCACTACAATTCTTCACCTTTATATCTTAAGTTAAGTAGTTTCTGCCGTTCTGGCCTCACTGCAGTCTTCCTCTCGATTTCATTTTTCAAATCGAAAATGGTATCATTCTCATTCATTTCGACGTTGTATTCCTTCCCGCTCCACTTCACGCTGATTTTAACGACCCCCTCCATTTATCAATTTGTTTTTCGATTTAAACTTAAAAAATAAAAGCTTGAGGACTAACGAAATACAATTAATAGGTTATGTCATACGTCACGTCCCTCTCAAATCACAAAATCCCATTACCACACATTTTATACACCTAAAATACTCGCGAAATAGCTTTGTGAAAGTAAAAAATGTGTTTTAAATAAGATCACTTAAATAACTATCAATTTAAATTTCATTGGCTATGCCACTTCAAAAGTGTAATCTTTTGATTTGGATTTTAAATGTATTAAGAGTGCAATTTTTGTATTCCGAGGTCTTGAGCAAACCTTCCTAACTTAAAAAATAAAAGCTTGAGGACTAACGAAATACAATTAATAGGTTATGTCATACGTCACGTCCCTCTCAAATCACAAAATCCATTGGAAAGCCACAGAACAACCAAATTATTGGATGAAAAACCATAAAACATGTACCTTCAAATGCAACAGCGCTATTGAAAATGCTTCATGCGCATGCGTTCCTAAAATAAGGTAAACGCTAATAGCGCCCGACGTTATGTGAAGTGCAAAAACTACCTATTGTTTGTCTATGGATCAACCTATCGATTTCATATTTAAAGGTTCATGAACTCACACGGAAGTTTGTAAAAATATTGTCACCAAAGTGACATTTCGCGTGGTGTCTTTGACCCTCGGTGTCTATCTACGCTCTTGAAAGTACAAGGCCAAGGTCAAATTTTATTTGCAATTTTCATTAAAAAATATACACACTTTTAAAGTGAGTGTATGTAATTTTAACGCATGGCTGCTTCCTTGACGGAATCTCAACGAGCGCCGAGATAAAAGGCCCCGAAAGCAGACCGGTTATTTCTCCTAAAAAAGCCTGAAAATCTAAAAAAAATTTTTCGGGGTACCCCCACCACCACCACCGACCCCTATTCGATCCTCGCTTAAGGTCCAGATTCGCTCGTTTCGGCTAATCGAGTTCCCGTACGAATCCGATTGGAAAATATAGAATAGCCGCATCGCTTTTGCGCGTCGCCCGTTTCATTTCAGTCGTTAGCTAACCTCGTGGAAGTTAGGACGTATTTATCCAGTCGCGTCTACCGGTATTAAACAACAGGTTAGTAACAAGGCAATCTTAACAGTTTTCTTTGCTGGAAAATATTGATTTTCGTCATTTGGACTGAACCGGTGGGGAGGTTGGAATTTCCGTAATCGCACTGGTATATATAGTTTTGTACCGTTAGTCCGAGGAATTTCTTAAATTTAAACGTTCGTAGCAAGGATAAGTAACCCATAGTTACGTTGGTTGTAAAGTTTCGAGTCTTGCTTTTGGTACATTCCGTGTCATTGAATTCATTTGGATCATAGAATTTCAAGTACTATTTTAAGAAATTTAAAATTCTAGTAGCATGCTCGAGGTATTTTCCTTTAAAAATCTAATTAGATATTACTTAGATAATTACTTAGGTATATTGTGTATTTATTACAGCATATACGCATCACATTTTGATTTACAGGTCATCAAGATAGTTTCTGAAATAATTATTGGCTTGAAATTACCTTTTTTGTTTTCTCATATGAGGTACTCATAATGAGGAAGTACTGTTTTAGGGTCAAGTTTTGATATTTTTGGAAATTTTCTGGGCGTTTTGCGATCCCCTGGCGTCGAAAATAATGTTTTTTAGAAAGATCATATACGCATCATATTTTGTTTTACAGGTCATCAAGATAGTTTCTGAAATAATTATTGGCTTGGAATTACCTTTTTTGTTTTCTCATATGAGGTACTCATATAATGAGGAGGTACTGTTTTAGGGTCGAGTTTTGAAATTTTTAGACATTTTTTGGGCGTTTTGCGATCCCCTGGCGTCGAAAATAATGTTTTTTAGAAAGATCATATATGCATCACATTTTGTTTTACAGGTCAAGATAATTTCTGAAATAATTATTGGCTTGAAATTACCTTTTTTGTTTTCTCATATGAGGTACTCATATAATGAGGAGGTACTGTTTTAGGGTCGAGTTTTGAAATTTTTAGACATTTTTTGGGCGTTTTGCGATCCCCTGGCGTCGAAAATAATGTTTTTTAGAAAGATCATATATGCATCACATTTTGTTTTACAGGTCAAGATAATTTCTGAAATAATTATTGGCTTGAAATTACCTTTTTTGTTTTCTCATATGAGGTACTCATATAATGAGGAGGTACTGTTTTAGGGTCGAGTTTTGAAATTTTTAGACATTTTTTGGGCGTTTTGCGATCCCCTGGCGTCGAAAATAATGTTTTTTAGAAAGATCATATATGCATCACATTTTGTTTTACAGGTCAAGATAATTTCTGAAATAATTATTGGCTTGAAATTACCTTTTTTGTTTTCTCATATGAGGTACTCATAATGAGGAAGTACTGTTTTAGGGTCAAGTTTTGATATTTTTGGAAATTTTCTGGGCGTTTTGCGATCCCCTGGCGTCGAAAATAATGTTTTTTAGAAAGATCATATACGCATCATATTTTGTTTTACAGGTCATCAAGATAGTTTCTGAAATAATTATTGGCTTGGAATTACCTTTTTTGTTTTCTCATATGAGGTACTCATATAATGAGGAGGTACTGTTTTAGGGTCGAGTTTTGAAATTTTTAGAAATTTGCTGGGCGTTTTGCGATCCCCTGGCGTCGAAAATAATGTTTTTTAGAAAGATCATATATGCATCACATTTTGTTTTACAGGTCAAGATAATTTCTGAAATAATTATTGGCTTGAAATTACCTTTTTTGTTTTCTCATATGAGGTACTCATATAATGAGGAGGTACTGTTTTAGGGTCGAGTTTTGAAATTTTTAGACATTTTTTGGGCGTTTTGCGATCCCCTGGCGTCGAAAATAATGTTTTTTAGAAAGATCATATATGCATCACATTTTGTTTTACAGGTCAAGATAATTTCTGAAATAATTATTGGCTTGAAATTACCTTTTTTGTTTTCTCATATGAGGTACTCATAATGAGGAAGTACTGTTTTAGGGTCAAGTTTTGATATTTTTGGAAATTTTCTGGGCGTTTTGCGATCCCCTGGCGTCGAAAATAATGTTTTTTAGAAAGATCATATACGCATCATATTTTGTTTTACAGGTCATCAAGTTAGTTTCTGAAATAATTATTGGCTTGGAATTACCTTTTTTGTTTTCTCATATGAGGTACTCATATAATGAGGAGGTACTGTTTTAGGGTCGAGTTTTGAAATTTTTAGAAATTTGCTGGGCGTTTTGCGATCCCCTGGCGTCGAAAATAATGTTTTTTAGAAAGATCATATATGCATCACATTTTGTTTTACAGGTCAAGATAATTTCTGAAATAATTATTGGCTTGAAATTACCTTTTTTGTTTTCTCATATGAGGTACTCATATAATGAGGAGGTACTGTTTTAGGGTCGAGTTTTGAAATTTTTAGACATTTTTTGGGCGTTTTGCGATCCCCTGGCGTCGAAAATAATGTTTTTTAGAAAGATCATATATGCATCACATTTTGTTTTACAGGTCAAGATAATTTCTGAAATAATTATTGGCTTGAAATTACCTTTTTTGTTTTCTCATATGAGGTACTCATAATGAGGAAGTACTGTTTTAGGGTCAAGTTTTGATATTTTTGGAAATTTTCTGGGCGTTTTGCGATCCCCTGGCGTCGAAAATAATGTTTTTTAGAAAGATCATATACGCATCATATTTTGTTTTACAGGTCATCAAGATAGTTTCTGAAATAATTATTGGCTTGGAATTACCTTTTTTGTTTTCTCATATGAGGTACTCATATAATGAGGAGGTACTGTTTTAGGGTCGAGTTTTGAAATTTTTAGAAATTTTCTGGGCGTTTTGCGATCCCCTGGCGTCGAAAATAATGTTTTTTAGAAAGATCATATATGCATCACATTTTGTTTTACAGGTCAAGATAATTTCTGAAATAATTATTGGCTTGAAATTACCTTTTTTGTTTTCTCATATGAGGTACTCATATAATGAGGAGGTACTGTTTTAGGGTCGAGTTTTGAAATTTTTAGACATTTTTTGGGCGTTTTGCGATCCCCTGGCGTCGAAAATAATGTTTTTTAGAAAGATCATATATGCATCACATTTTGTTTTACAGGTCATCAAGATAGTTTCTGAAATAATTATTGGCTTAAAATTACCTTTTTTGTTTTCTCATATGAGGTACTCATATAATGAGGAGGTACTGTTTTAGGGTCGAGTTTTGAAATTTTTAGAAATTTTCTGGGCGTTTTGCGATCCCCTGGCGTCGAAAATAATGTTTTTTAGAAAGATCATATACGCATCACATTTTGTTTTACAGGTCATCAAGATAGTTTCTGAAATAATTATTGGCTTAAAATTACCTTTTTTGTTTTCTCATATGAGGTACTCATATAATGAGGAGGTACTGTTTTAGGGTCGAGTTTTGAAATTTTTAGAAATTTGCTGGGCGTTTTGCGATCCCCTGGCGTCGAAAATAATGTTTTTTAGAAAGATCATATATGCATCACATTTTGTTTTACAGGTCAAGATAATTTCTGAAATAATTATTGGCTTGAAATTACCTTTTTTGTTTTCTCATATGAGGTACTCATATAATGAGGAGGTACTGTTTTAGGGTCGAGTTTTGAAATTTTTAGACATTTTTTGGGCGTTTTGCGATCCCCTGGCGTCGAAAATAATGTTTTTTAGAAAGATCATATATGCATCACATTTTGTTTTACAGGTCATCAAGATAGTTTCTGAAATAATTATTGGCTTAAAATTACCTTTTTTGTTTTCTCATATGAGGTACTCATATAATGAGGAGGTACTGTTTTAGGGTCGAGTTTTGAAATTTTTAGAAATTTTCTGGGCGTTTTGCGATCCCCTGGCGTCGAAAATAATGTTTTTTAGAAAGATCATATACGCATCACATTTTGTTTTACAGGTCATCAAGATAGTTTCTGAAATAATTATTGGCTTAAAATTACCTTTTTTGTTTTCTCATATGAGGTACTCATATAATGAGGAGGTACTGTTTTAGGGTCGAGTTTTGAAATTTTTAGAAATTTTCTGGGCGTTTTGCGATCCCCTGGCGTCGAAAATAATGTTTTTTAGAAAGATCATATATGCATCACATTTTGTTTTACAGGTCAAGATAATTTCTGAAATAATTATTGGCTTGAAATTACCTTTTTTGTTTTCTCATATGAGGTACTCATATAATGAGGAGGTACTGTTTTAGGGTCGAGTTTTGAAATTTTTAGACATTTTTTGGGCGTTTTGCGATCCCCTGGCGTCGAAAATAATGTTTTTTAGAAAGATCATATATGCATCACATTTTGTTTTACAGGTCAAGATAATTTCTGAAATAATTATTGGCTTGAAATTACCTTTTTTGTTTTCTCATATGAGGTACTCATATAATGAGGAGGTACTGTTTTAGGGTCGAGTTTTGAAATTTTTAGACATTTTTTGGGCGTTTTGCGATCCCCTGGCGTCGAAAATAATGTTTTTTAGAAAGATCATATATGCATCACATTTTGTTTTACAGGTCAAGATAATTTCTGAAATAATTATTGGCTTGAAATTACCTTTTTTGTTTTCTCATATGAGGTACTCATAATGAGGAAGTACTGTTTTAGGGTCAAGTTTTGATATTTTTGGAAATTTTCTGGGCGTTTTGCGATCCCCTGGCGTCGAAAATAATGTTTTTTAGAAAGATCATATACGCATCATATTTTGTTTTACAGGTCATCAAGATAGTTTCTGAAATAATTATTGGCTTGGAATTACCTTTTTTGTTTTCTCATATGAGGTACTCATATAATGAGGAGGTACTGTTTTAGGGTCGAGTTTTGAAATTTTTAGAAATTTGCTGGGCGTTTTGCGATCCCCTGGCGTCGAAAATAATGTTTTTTAGAAAGATCATATATGCATCACATTTTGTTTTACAGGTCAAGATAATTTCTGAAATAATTATTGGCTTGAAATTACCTTTTTTGTTTTCTCATATGAGGTACTCATATAATGAGGAGGTACTGTTTTAGGGTCGAGTTTTGAAATTTTTAGACATTTTTTGGGCGTTTTGCGATCCCCTGGCGTCGAAAATAATGTTTTTTAGAAAGATCATATATGCATCACATTTTGTTTTACAGGTCAAGATAATTTCTGAAATAATTATTGGCTTGAAATTACCTTTTTTGTTTTCTCATATGAGGTACTCATAATGAGGAAGTACTGTTTTAGGGTCAAGTTTTGATATTTTTGGAAATTTTCTGGGCGTTTTGCGATCCCCTGGCGTCGAAAATAATGTTTTTTAGAAAGATCATATACGCATCATATTTTGTTTTACAGGTCATCAAGATAGTTTCTGAAATAATTATTGGCTTGGAATTACCTTTTTTGTTTTCTCATATGAGGTACTCATATAATGAGGAGGTACTGTTTTAGGGTCGAGTTTTGAAATTTTTAGAAATTTGCTGGGCGTTTTGCGATCCCCTGGCGTCGAAAATAATGTTTTTTAGAAAGATCATATATGCATCACATTTTGTTTTACAGGTCAAGATAATTTCTGAAATAATTATTGGCTTGAAATTACCTTTTTTGTTTTCTCATATGAGGTACTCATATAATGAGGAGGTACTGTTTTAGGGTCGAGTTTTGAAATTTTTAGACATTTTTTGGGCGTTTTGCGATCCCCTGGCGTCGAAAATAATGTTTTTTAGAAAGATCATATATGCATCACATTTTGTTTTACAGGTCATCAAGATAGTTTCTGAAATAATTATTGGCTTAAAATTACCTTTTTTGTTTTCTCATATGAGGTACTCATATAATGAGGAGGTACTGTTTTAGGGTCGAGTTTTGAAATTTTTAGAAATTTTCTGGGCGTTTTGCGATCCCCTGGCGTCGAAAATAATGTTTTTTAGAAAGATCATATACGCATCACATTTTGTTTTACAGGTCATCAAGATAGTTTCTGAAATAATTATTGGCTTAAAATTACCTTTTTTGTTTTCTCATATGAGGTACTCATATAATGAGGAGGTACTGTTTTAGGGTCGAGTTTTGAAATTTTTAGTAAATTTTCTGGGCGTTTTGCGATCCCCTGGCGTCGAAAATAATGTTTTTTAGAAAGATCATATATGCATCACATTTTGTTTTACAGGTCAAGATAATTTCTGAAATAATTATTGGCTTGAAATTACCTTTTTTGTTTTCTCATATGAGGTACTCATAATGAGGAAGTACTGTTTTAGGGTCAAGTTTTGATATTTTTGGAAATTTTCTGGGCGTTTTGCGATCCCCTGGCGTCGAAAATAATGTTTTTTAGAAAGATCATATACGCATCACATTTTGTTTTACAGGTCAAGATAATTTCTGAAATAATTATTGGCTTGAAATTACCTTTTTTGTTTTCTCATATGAGGTACTCATAATGAGGAAGTACTGTTTTAGGGTCAAGTTTTGATATTTTTGGAAATTTTCTGGGCGTTTTGCGATCCCCTGGCGTCGAAAATAATGTTTTTTAGAAAGATCATATATGCATCACATTTTGTTTTACAGGTCAAGATAATTTCTGAAATAATTATTGGCTTGAAATTACCTTTTTTGTTTTCTCATATGAGGTACTCATAATGAGGAAGTACTGTTTTAGGGTCAAGTTTTGATATTTTTGGAAATTTTCTGGGCGTTTTGCGATCCCCTGGCGTCGAAAATAATGTTTTTTAGAAAGATCATATACGCATCATATTTTGTTTTACAGGTCATCAAGATAGTTTCTGAAATAATTATTGGCTTGGAATTACCTTTTTTGTTTTCTCATATGAGGTACTCATATAATGAGGAGGTACTGTTTTAGGGTCGAGTTTTGAAATTTTTAGAAATTTGCTGGGCGTTTTGCGATCCCCTGGCGTCGAAAATAATGTTTTTTAGAAAGATCATATATGCATCACATTTTGTTTTACAGGTCAAGATAATTTCTGAAATAATTATTGGCTTGAAATTACCTTTTTTGTTTTCTCATATGAGGTACTCATATAATGAGGAGGTACTGTTTTAGGGTCGAGTTTTGAAATTTTTAGACATTTTTTGGGCGTTTTGCGATCCCCTGGCGTCGAAAATAATGTTTTTTAGAAAGATCATATATGCATCACATTTTGTTTTACAGGTCAAGATAATTTCTGAAATAATTATTGGCTTGAAATTACCTTTTTTGTTTTCTCATATGAGGTACTCATAATGAGGAAGTACTGTTTTAGGGTCAAGTTTTGATATTTTTGGAAATTTTCTGGGCGTTTTGCGATCCCCTGGCGTCGAAAATAATGTTTTTTAGAAAGATCATATACGCATCATATTTTGTTTTACAGGTCATCAAGTTAGTTTCTGAAATAATTATTGGCTTGGAATTACCTTTTTTGTTTTCTCATATGAGGTACTCATATAATGAGGAGGTACTGTTTTAGGGTCGAGTTTTGAAATTTTTAGAAATTTGCTGGGCGTTTTGCGATCCCCTGGCGTCGAAAATAATGTTTTTTAGAAAGATCATATATGCATCACATTTTGTTTTACAGGTCAAGATAATTTCTGAAATAATTATTGGCTTGAAATTACCTTTTTTGTTTTCTCATATGAGGTACTCATATAATGAGGAGGTACTGTTTTAGGGTCGAGTTTTGAAATTTTTAGACATTTTTTGGGCGTTTTGCGATCCCCTGGCGTCGAAAATAATGTTTTTTAGAAAGATCATATATGCATCACATTTTGTTTTACAGGTCAAGATAATTTCTGAAATAATTATTGGCTTGAAATTACCTTTTTTGTTTTCTCATATGAGGTACTCATAATGAGGAAGTACTGTTTTAGGGTCAAGTTTTGATATTTTTGGAAATTTTCTGGGCGTTTTGCGATCCCCTGGCGTCGAAAATAATGTTTTTTAGAAAGATCATATACGCATCATATTTTGTTTTACAGGTCATCAAGATAGTTTCTGAAATAATTATTGGCTTGGAATTACCTTTTTTGTTTTCTCATATGAGGTACTCATATAATGAGGAGGTACTGTTTTAGGGTCGAGTTTTGAAATTTTTAGAAATTTGCTGGGCGTTTTGCGATCCCCTGGCGTCGAAAATAATGTTTTTTAGAAAGATCATATATGCATCACATTTTGTTTTACAGGTCAAGATAATTTCTGAAATAATTATTGGCTTGAAATTACCTTTTTTGTTTTCTCATATGAGGTACTCATATAATGAGGAGGTACTGTTTTAGGGTCGAGTTTTGAAATTTTTAGACATTTTTTGGGCGTTTTGCGATCCCCTGGCGTCGAAAATAATGTTTTTTAGAAAGATCATATATGCATCACATTTTGTTTTACAGGTCAAGATAATTTCTGAAATAATTATTGGCTTGAAATTACCTTTTTTGTTTTCTCATATGAGGTACTCATAATGAGGAAGTACTGTTTTAGGGTCAAGTTTTGATATTTTTGGAAATTTTCTGGGCGTTTTGCGATCCCCTGGCGTCGAAAATAATGTTTTTTAGAAAGATCATATACGCATCATATTTTGTTTTACAGGTCATCAAGATAGTTTCTGAAATAATTATTGGCTTGGAATTACCTTTTTTGTTTTCTCATATGAGGTACTCATATAATGAGGAGGTACTGTTTTAGGGTCGAGTTTTGAAATTTTTAGAAATTTGCTGGGCGTTTTGCGATCCCCTGGCGTCGAAAATAATGTTTTTTAGAAAGATCATATATGCATCACATTTTGTTTTACAGGTCAAGATAATTTCTGAAATAATTATTGGCTTGAAATTACCTTTTTTGTTTTCTCATATGAGGTACTCATATAATGAGGAGGTACTGTTTTAGGGTCGAGTTTTGAAATTTTTAGACATTTTTTGGGCGTTTTGCGATCCCCTGGCGTCGAAAATAATGTTTTTTAGAAAGATCATATATGCATCACATTTTGTTTTACAGGTCATCAAGATAGTTTCTGAAATAATTATTGGCTTAAAATTACCTTTTTTGTTTTCTCATATGAGGTACTCATATAATGAGGAGGTACTGTTTTAGGGTCGAGTTTTGAAATTTTTAGAAATTTTCTGGGCGTTTTGCGATCCCCTGGCGTCGAAAATAATGTTTTTTAGAAAGATCATATACGCATCACATTTTGTTTTACAGGTCATCAAGATAGTTTCTGAAATAATTATTGGCTTAAAATTACCTTTTTTGTTTTCTCATATGAGGTACTCATATAATGAGGAGGTACTGTTTTAGGGTCGAGTTTTGAAATTTTTAGTAAATTTTCTGGGCGTTTTGCGATCCCCTGGCGTCGAAAATAATGTTTTTTAGAAAGATCATATATGCATCACATTTTGTTTTACAGGTCAAGATAATTTCTGAAATAATTATTGGCTTGAAATTACCTTTTTTGTTTTCTCATATGAGGTACTCATAATGAGGAAGTACTGTTTTAGGGTCAAGTTTTGATATTTTTGGAAATTTTCTGGGCGTTTTGCGATCCCCTGGCGTCGAAAATAATGTTTTTTAGAAAGATCATATACGCATCACATTTTGTTTTACAGGTCAAGATAATTTCTGAAATAATTATTGGCTTGAAATTACCTTTTTTGTTTTCTCATATGAGGTACTCATAATGAGGAAGTACTGTTTTAGGGTCAAGTTTTGATATTTTTGGAAATTTTCTGGGCGTTTTGCGATCCCCTGGCGTCGAAAATAATGTTTTTTAGAAAGATCATATATGCATCACATTTTGTTTTACAGGTCAAGATAATTTCTGAAATAATTATTGGCTTGAAATTACCTTTTTTGTTTTCTCATATGAGGTACTCATAATGAGGAAGTACTGTTTTAGGGTCAAGTTTTGATATTTTTGGAAATTTTCTGGGCGTTTTGCGATCCCCTGGCGTCGAAAATAATGTTTTTTAGAAAGATCATATACGCATCATATTTTGTTTTACAGGTCATCAAGATAGTTTCTGAAATAATTATTGGCTTGGAATTACCTTTTTTGTTTTCTCATATGAGGTACTCATATAATGAGGAGGTACTGTTTTAGGGTCGAGTTTTGAAATTTTTAGAAATTTGCTGGGCGTTTTGCGATCCCCTGGCGTCGAAAATAATGTTTTTTAGAAAGATCATATATGCATCACATTTTGTTTTACAGGTCAAGATAATTTCTGAAATAATTATTGGCTTGAAATTACCTTTTTTGTTTTCTCATATGAGGTACTCATATAATGAGGAGGTACTGTTTTAGGGTCGAGTTTTGAAATTTTTAGACATTTTTTGGGCGTTTTGCGATCCCCTGGCGTCGAAAATAATGTTTTTTAGAAAGATCATATATGCATCACATTTTGTTTTACAGGTCAAGATAATTTCTGAAATAATTATTGGCTTGAAATTACCTTTTTTGTTTTCTCATATGAGGTACTCATAATGAGGAAGTACTGTTTTAGGGTCAAGTTTTGATATTTTTGGAAATTTTCTGGGCGTTTTGCGATCCCCTGGCGTCGAAAATAATGTTTTTTAGAAAGATCATATACGCATCATATTTTGTTTTACAGGTCATCAAGTTAGTTTCTGAAATAATTATTGGCTTGGAATTACCTTTTTTGTTTTCTCATATGAGGTACTCATATAATGAGGAGGTACTGTTTTAGGGTCGAGTTTTGAAATTTTTAGAAATTTGCTGGGCGTTTTGCGATCCCCTGGCGTCGAAAATAATGTTTTTTAGAAAGATCATATATGCATCACATTTTGTTTTACAGGTCAAGATAATTTCTGAAATAATTATTGGCTTGAAATTACCTTTTTTGTTTTCTCATATGAGGTACTCATATAATGAGGAGGTACTGTTTTAGGGTCGAGTTTTGAAATTTTTAGACATTTTTTGGGCGTTTTGCGATCCCCTGGCGTCGAAAATAATGTTTTTTAGAAAGATCATATATGCATCACATTTTGTTTTACAGGTCAAGATAATTTCTGAAATAATTATTGGCTTGAAATTACCTTTTTTGTTTTCTCATATGAGGTACTCATAATGAGGAAGTACTGTTTTAGGGTCAAGTTTTGATATTTTTGGAAATTTTCTGGGCGTTTTGCGATCCCCTGGCGTCGAAAATAATGTTTTTTAGAAAGATCATATACGCATCACATTTTGTTTTACAGGTCAAGATAATTTCTGAAATAATTATTGGCTTGAAATTACCTTTTTTGTTTTCTCATATGAGGTACTCATAATGAGGAAGTACTGTTTTAGGGTCAAGTTTTGATATTTTTGGAAATTTTCTGGGCGTTTTGCGATCCCCTGGCGTCGAAAATAATGTTTTTTAGAAAGATCATATACGCATCATATTTTGTTTTACAGGTCATCAAGATAGTTTCTGAAATAATTATTGGCTTGGAATTACCTTTTTTGTTTTCTCATATGAGGTACTCATATAATGAGGAGGTACTGTTTTAGGGTCGAGTTTTGAAATTTTTAGAAATTTGCTGGGCGTTTTGCGATCCCCTGGCGTCGAAAATAATGTTTTTTAGAAAGATCATATATGCATCACATTTTGTTTTACAGGTCAAGATAATTTCTGAAATAATTATTGGCTTGAAATTACCTTTTTTGTTTTCTCATATGAGGTACTCATATAATGAGGAGGTACTGTTTTAGGGTCGAGTTTTGAAATTTTTAGACATTTTTTGGGCGTTTTGCGATCCCCTGGCGTCGAAAATAATGTTTTTTAGAAAGATCATATATGCATCACATTTTGTTTTACAGGTCAAGATAATTTCTGAAATAATTATTGGCTTGAAATTACCTTTTTTGTTTTCTCATATGAGGTACTCATAATGAGGAAGTACTGTTTTAGGGTCAAGTTTTGATATTTTTGGAAATTTTCTGGGCGTTTTGCGATCCCCTGGCGTCGAAAATAATGTTTTTTAGAAAGATCATATACGCATCATATTTTGTTTTACAGGTCATCAAGTTAGTTTCTGAAATAATTATTGGCTTGGAATTACCTTTTTTGTTTTCTCATATGAGGTACTCATATAATGAGGAGGTACTGTTTTAGGGTCGAGTTTTGAAATTTTTAGAAATTTGCTGGGCGTTTTGCGATCCCCTGGCGTCGAAAATAATGTTTTTTAGAAAGATCATATATGCATCACATTTTGTTTTACAGGTCAAGATAATTTCTGAAATAATTATTGGCTTGAAATTACCTTTTTTGTTTTCTCATATGAGGTACTCATATAATGAGGAGGTACTGTTTTAGGGTCGAGTTTTGAAATTTTTAGACATTTTTTGGGCGTTTTGCGATCCCCTGGCGTCGAAAATAATGTTTTTTAGAAAGATCATATATGCATCACATTTTGTTTTACAGGTCATCAAGATAGTTTCTGAAATAATTATTGGCTTAAAATTACCTTTTTTGTTTTCTCATATGAGGTACTCATATAATGAGGAGGTACTGTTTTAGGGTCGAGTTTTGAAATTTTTAGAAATTTTCTGGGCGTTTTGCGATCCCCTGGCGTCGAAAATAATGTTTTTTAGAAAGATCATATATGCATCACATTTTGTTTTACAGGTCAAGATAATTTCTGAAATAATTATTGGCTTGAAATTACCTTTTTTGTTTTCTCATATGAGGTACTCATATAATGAGGAGGTACTGTTTTAGGGTCGAGTTTTGAAATTTTTAGACATTTTTTGGGCGTTTTGCGATCCCCTGGCGTCGAAAATAATGTTTTTTAGAAAGATCATATATGCATCACATTTTGTTTTACAGGTCATCAAGATAGTTTCTGAAATAATTATTGGCTTAAAATTACCTTTTTTGTTTTCTCATATGAGGTACTCATATAATGAGGAGGTACTGTTTTAGGGTCGAGTTTTGAAATTTTTAGAAATTTTCTGGGCGTTTTGCGATCCCCTGGCGTCGAAAATAATGTTTTTTAGAAAGATCATATACGCATCACATTTTGTTTTACAGGTCATCAAGATAGTTTCTGAAATAATTATTGGCTTAAAATTACCTTTTTTGTTTTCTCATATGAGGTACTCATATAATGAGGAGGTACTGTTTTAGGGTCGAGTTTTGAAATTTTTAGAAATTTTCTGGGCGTTTTGCGATCCCCTGGCGTCGAAAATAATGTTTTTTAGAAAGATCATATATGCATCACATTTTGTTTTACAGGTCAAGATAATTTCTGAAATAATTATTGGCTTGAAATTACCTTTTTTGTTTTCTCATATGAGGTACTCATATAATGAGGAGGTACTGTTTTAGGGTCGAGTTTTGAAATTTTTAGACATTTTTTGGGCGTTTTGCGATCCCCTGGCGTCGAAAATAATGTTTTTTAGAAAGATCATATATGCATCACATTTTGTTTTACAGGTCAAGATAATTTCTGAAATAATTATTGGCTTGAAATTACCTTTTTTGTTTTCTCATATGAGGTACTCATATAATGAGGAGGTACTGTTTTAGGGTCGAGTTTTGAAATTTTTAGACATTTTTTGGGCGTTTTGCGATCCCCTGGCGTCGAAAATAATGTTTTTTAGAAAGATCATATATGCATCACATTTTGTTTTACAGGTCAAGATAATTTCTGAAATAATTATTGGCTTGAAATTACCTTTTTTGTTTTCTCATATGAGGTACTCATAATGAGGAAGTACTGTTTTAGGGTCAAGTTTTGATATTTTTGGAAATTTTCTGGGCGTTTTGCGATCCCCTGGCGTCGAAAATAATGTTTTTTAGAAAGATCATATACGCATCATATTTTGTTTTACAGGTCATCAAGATAGTTTCTGAAATAATTATTGGCTTGGAATTACCTTTTTTGTTTTCTCATATGAGGTACTCATATAATGAGGAGGTACTGTTTTAGGGTCGAGTTTTGAAATTTTTAGAAATTTGCTGGGCGTTTTGCGATCCCCTGGCGTCGAAAATAATGTTTTTTAGAAAGATCATATATGCATCACATTTTGTTTTACAGGTCAAGATAATTTCTGAAATAATTATTGGCTTGAAATTACCTTTTTTGTTTTCTCATATGAGGTACTCATATAATGAGGAGGTACTGTTTTAGGGTCGAGTTTTGAAATTTTTAGACATTTTTTGGGCGTTTTGCGATCCCCTGGCGTCGAAAATAATGTTTTTTAGAAAGATCATATATGCATCACATTTTGTTTTACAGGTCAAGATAATTTCTGAAATAATTATTGGCTTGAAATTACCTTTTTTGTTTTCTCATATGAGGTACTCATAATGAGGAAGTACTGTTTTAGGGTCAAGTTTTGATATTTTTGGAAATTTTCTGGGCGTTTTGCGATCCCCTGGCGTCGAAAATAATGTTTTTTAGAAAGATCATATACGCATCATATTTTGTTTTACAGGTCATCAAGATAGTTTCTGAAATAATTATTGGCTTGGAATTACCTTTTTTGTTTTCTCATATGAGGTACTCATATAATGAGGAGGTACTGTTTTAGGGTCGAGTTTTGAAATTTTTAGAAATTTGCTGGGCGTTTTGCGATCCCCTGGCGTCGAAAATAATGTTTTTTAGAAAGATCATATATGCATCACATTTTGTTTTACAGGTCAAGATAATTTCTGAAATAATTATTGGCTTGAAATTACCTTTTTTGTTTTCTCATATGAGGTACTCATATAATGAGGAGGTACTGTTTTAGGGTCGAGTTTTGAAATTTTTAGACATTTTTTGGGCGTTTTGCGATCCCCTGGCGTCGAAAATAATGTTTTTTAGAAAGATCATATATGCATCACATTTTGTTTTACAGGTCATCAAGATAGTTTCTGAAATAATTATTGGCTTAAAATTACCTTTTTTGTTTTCTCATATGAGGTACTCATATAATGAGGAGGTACTGTTTTAGGGTCGAGTTTTGAAATTTTTAGAAATTTTCTGGGCGTTTTGCGATCCCCTGGCGTCGAAAATAATGTTTTTTAGAAAGATCATATACGCATCACATTTTGTTTTACAGGTCATCAAGATAGTTTCTGAAATAATTATTGGCTTAAAATTACCTTTTTTGTTTTCTCATATGAGGTACTCATATAATGAGGAGGTACTGTTTTAGGGTCGAGTTTTGAAATTTTTAGTAAATTTTCTGGGCGTTTTGCGATCCCCTGGCGTCGAAAATAATGTTTTTTAGAAAGATCATATATGCATCACATTTTGTTTTACAGGTCAAGATAATTTCTGAAATAATTATTGGCTTGAAATTACCTTTTTTGTTTTCTCATATGAGGTACTCATAATGAGGAAGTACTGTTTTAGGGTCAAGTTTTGATATTTTTGGAAATTTTCTGGGCGTTTTGCGATCCCCTGGCGTCGAAAATAATGTTTTTTAGAAAGATCATATACGCATCACATTTTGTTTTACAGGTCAAGATAATTTCTGAAATAATTATTGGCTTGAAATTACCTTTTTTGTTTTCTCATATGAGGTACTCATAATGAGGAAGTACTGTTTTAGGGTCAAGTTTTGATATTTTTGGAAATTTTCTGGGCGTTTTGCGATCCCCTGGCGTCGAAAATAATGTTTTTTAGAAAGATCATATATGCATCACATTTTGTTTTACAGGTCAAGATAATTTCTGAAATAATTATTGGCTTGGAATTACCTTTTTTGTTTTCTCATATGAGGTACTCATATAATGAGGAGGTACTGTTTTAGGGTCGAGTTTTGAAATTTTTAGAAATTTGCTGGGCGTTTTGCGATCCCCTGGCGTCGAAAATAATGTTTTTTAGAAAGATCATATATGCATCACATTTTGTTTTACAGGTCAAGATAATTTCTGAAATAATTATTGGCTTGAAATTACCTTTTTTGTTTTCTCATATGAGGTACTCATATAATGAGGAGGTACTGTTTTAGGGTCGAGTTTTGAAATTTTTAGACATTTTTTGGGCGTTTTGCGATCCCCTGGCGTCGAAAATAATGTTTTTTAGAAAGATCATATATGCATCACATTTTGTTTTACAGGTCAAGATAATTTCTGAAATAATTATTGGCTTGAAATTACCTTTTTTGTTTTCTCATATGAGGTACTCATATAATGAGGACGTACTGTTTTAGGGTCGAGTTTTGAAATTTTTAGACATTTTTTGGGCGTTTTGCGATCCCCTGGCGTCGAAAATAATGTTTTTTAGAAAGATCATATACGCATCACATTTTGTTTTACAGGTCATCAAGATAGTTTCTGAAATAATTATTGGCTTGAAATTACCTTTTTTGTTTTCTCATATGAGGTACTCATAATGAGGAAGTACTGTTTTAGGGTCGAGTTTTGAAATTTTTAGTAAATTTTCTGGGCGTTTTGCGATCCCCTGGCGTCGAAAATAATGTTTTTTAGAAAGATCATATATGCATCACATTTTGTTTTACAGGTCAAGATAATTTCTGAAATAATTATTGGCTTAAAATTACCTTTTTTGTTTTCTCATATGAGGTACTCATATAATGAGGAGGTACTGTTTTAGGGTCGAGTTTTGAAATTTTTAGTAAATTTTCTGGGCGTTTTGCGATCCCCTGGCGTCGAAAATAATGTTTTTTAGAAAGATCATATATGCATCACATTTTGTTTTACAGGTCAAGATAATTTCTGAAGTAATTATTGGCTTAAAATTACCTTTTTTGTTTTCTCATATGAGGTACTCATATAATGAGGACGTACTGTTTTAGGGTCGAGTTTTGAAATTTTTAGTAAATTTTCTGGGCGTTTTGCGATCCCCTGGCGTCGAAAATAATGTTTTTTAGAAAGATCATATATGCATCACATTTTGTTTTACAGGTCAAGATAATTTCTGAAATAATTATTGGCTTAAAATTACCTTTTTTGTTTTCTCATATGAGGTACTCATATAATGAGGAGGTACTGTTTTAGGGTCGAGTTTTGAAATTTTTAGTAAATTTTCTGGGCGTTTTGCGATCCCCTGGCGTCGAAAATAATGTTTTTTAGAAAGATCATATATGCATCACATTTTGTTTTACAGGTCAAGATAATTTCTGAAATAATTATTGGCTTGAAATTACCTTTTTTGTTTTCTCATATGAGGTACTCATAATGAGGAAGTACTGTTTTAGGGTCGAGTTTTGAAATTTTTAGTAAATTTTCTGGGCGTTTTGCGATCCCCTGGCGTCGAAAATAATGTTTTTTAGAAAGATCATATATGCATCACATTTTGTTTTACAGGTCAAGATAATTTCTGAAATAATTATTGGCTTGAAATTACCTTTTTTGTTTTCTCATATGAGGTACTCATAATGAGGAGGTACTGTTTTTGGGTCGAGTTTTGAAATTTTTAGAAATTTTCTGGGCGTTTTGCGATCCCCTGGCGTCGAAAATAATGTTTTTTAGAAAGATCATATACGCATCACATTTTGTTTTACAGGTCATCAAGATAGTTTCTGAAATAATTATTGGCTTGAAATTACCTTTTTTGTTTTCTCATATGAGGTACTCATATAATGAGGAAGTACTGTTTTAGGGTCAAGTTTTGATATTTTTGGAAATTTTCTGGGCGTTTTGCGATCCCCTGGCGTCGAAAATAATGTTTTTTAGAAAGATCATATACGCATCACATTTTGTTTTACAGGTCATCAAGATAGTTTCTGAAATAATTATTGGCTTGAAATTACCTTTTTTGTTTTCTCATATGAGGTACTCATAATGAGGAAGTACTGTTTTAGGGTCGAGTTTTGAAATTTTTAGAAATTTTCTGGGCGTTTTGCGATCCCCTGGCGTCGAAAATAATGTTTTTTAGAAAGATCATATATGCATCACATTTTGATTTACAGGTCATCAAGATAGTTTCTGAAATAATTATTGGCTTGAAATTACCTTTTTTGTTTTCTCATATGAGGTACTCATATAATGAGGAGGTACTGTTTTAGGGTCGAGTTTTGAAATTTTTAGTAAATTTTCTGGGCGTTTTGCGATCCCCTGGCGTCGAAAATAATGTTTTTTAGAAAGATCATATATGCATCACATTTTGATTTACAGGTCATCAAGATAGTTTCTAAAATAATTATTGGCTTGAAATTACCTTTTTTGTTTTCTCATATGAGGTACTCATATAATGAGGAGGTACTGTTTTAGGGTCGAGTTTTGAAATTTTTAGAAATTTTCTGGGCGTTTTGCGATCCCCTGGCGTCGAAAATAATGTTTTTTAGAAAGATCATATATGCATCACATTTTGTTTTACAGGTCATCAAGATAGTTTCTGAAATAATTATTGGCTTGAAATTACCTTTTTTGTTTTCTCATATGAGGTACTCATATAATCAGGAAGTACTGTTTTAGGGTCGAGTTTTGAAATTTTTAGACATTTTTTGGGCGTTTTGCGATCCCCTGGCGTCGAAAATAATGTTTTTTAGAAAGATCATATATGCATCACATTTTGTTTTACAGGTCAAGATAATTTCTGAAATAATTATTGGCTTGAAATTACCTTTTTTGTTTTCTCATATGAGGTACTCATAATGAGGAAGTACTGTTTTAGGGTCGAGTTTTGATATTTTTGGAAATATTCTGGGCGTTTTGCTATCCCCTGACTTCGAAAATAATGTTTGCGTGTGTATGTATGAATGGGTCGACTTTTTCTTAGAAGCTGAAATAGTGAAAAGTGGATACTTTATTTGGGCTTGGTCCCTTGAAAACTCGAATCCACGCGGTTAAGGGCAAAGGGCACTTTTCTTTTGTCATTTTTGTGTTATCTCGAAACCTGGCCCTAAGTTTTTTTTAACCTCGTATATCTAATCGACTGTTTAATACCGTAATCGTTATCTTCACCGATCTTTAAACGAGTTTCCCCTTTTGGATTTTCAAGTTTTCTTAATTTTTTCCAAAGCGCTTTCACATTTTCTTACTAATATTTATTTCTGACCTACTACAATCAATGCATTTAATTTTTATTTAAAATTTTTTGCCTAAACGCATCTTAACGGACACATTACTTTCGAAAAAACTGAACGTTTTTCTTAATTTTCTTAAAAACGGCATTAATGAATTATGCAAAACAACCTTGAATAACCTTGGACTTGTTAATTTTTTTCTCAATTAATTAGATATTTAAATTGACAAGATGTATTTTTAAAAATTGGCAAAATGTATTTTTAAAAAAATTCACTCACCAAATAATAACGCAAAAAATTTCATATCGAGTTTCAATTTATTACTTCACTTGTATTTTTGTAAAATGCCAAAAATTCGGCCTACGTTGTGCTACTACCATAACCCTCTTTTTTAATTTAAGCTTAGTCTTTGATTTAAGTGTCGTCGATTTAATCACTCCAAAAATTGTATCGAAATATCCGTTATTTATTAAGTCGGAAATGTTTGAGTAATTGGTACCCTACATTTAGGTCAAGAAAATTCTTACTTATCTCCATATCGATCGCACTTACTTAATATTTCAGGTAGAAGTGTCTTACATAAACAACGAGAAACGAAACACACCGAGAAATAAATAAATAAATAATAAGTACATATGTGTAATAGATTAATGTCGTTATTTTTACGTCGATTGTAGTTATCTAGATAGCAAATTTTTGCATTGCTGGTAAATCAAGGAAAAACGAATTTAAACCGATTAACTACAGGTATTCTACGTAATCAATTCGCAACGCCTGATGCGTAACAATTTTAGCACAACAATCACGTCAAATCGTTAAAAAATATGTAAATTAGTAACAAAATCATTAATTAAATATACTTGCATTATCGTAAGTACATTTTAGAAGCCCGTAGGAAAGAAGGGGCTACTTGATGCTTAACTCAAACGTCGAGTGCTGTAATTAAATAATAGTTGATACATGTTTGATAAAATAAAATGAAATACAAAGTTAGTTCAATCAAGCAACGTTATAGATGTCAATAGTTATTGATTATCACGACAATTACATACATATATTTTGATTTTCCAAATAATTTTTACATCTTATTATCGAATTTACTTAATGATAAGATAATATTGACTCATAGGAACTAACCACTCAGCTTAGTGAAGACGTGATATTTTTGCACAATATTAAATACTAAATATTAATTATTGAAGTACATGATGCGCATTAGTTAATAGAATGGAAACCGTGTTATTTGTTTATTTGTTTATTTATTAGCAATATACATTTTCAGTGCTCGCAGGAGCAATGGAAAAGCCTGCAAGAGAGGAAAGGCCCTCTGTGCGCAGGAGCTAAAGTATTATGCAAGGGTGCACATGCCCTAGCATAATAGAACTTAAAATTAACTTAAAGCTAAAGCATTAGTAGTTGCAGATAGTTTTCTTTTTTTTTGGTACTCATGGTTAACATTTTTAGTCCATTTGGTAGGGCATTAAAATGTTTATTAGCACTATAGATACAATTTTTCCTACTTATAGTTTTTGTGTAATACTTATAGATGTATTAAATTGCAAACTTAGGTTATTGTAGTGATACAAAATACATTTAGTTTTATACAATTGTTCTAAATTTAATGGTTTTGTTGACTTTAATAATTTAATAAATCTATTTTGTTACTTAGCTAGAGGTTTAATATCTGCATCGTAGGCTCCACCCCACACAGTTAGCCCTTAATTTAACACACTATACACCTAAGCATAATATATTGCCTCAAGGGCCCTTAGTGGGAGGTACCCTAACTTGTAGCAGATATGAAGAAGATATCTTATTTTCTTGGTGATTATCTTTATGTGCAAGTCCCACTTAAGATGACGGTCTACTATTATGCCAAGATAGCTCTTTTTACTTCAACATTGTTAATTTTTATGTTTAAGTTTTGTAGTTTAAGTAACTTGTAGCAGATATGAAGAAGATATCTTACTTTCTTGGTGATTATCTTTATGTGCAAGTCCCACTTAAGATGTCAGTCTACTATTATGCCAAGATAGCTCTTTTTACTTCAACATTGTTAATTTTTATGTTTAAATTTTGTAGTTTAAGTAACTTGTAGCAGATATGAAGAAGGTATCTTACTTTCTTGATGATTATCTTTATGTGCAAGTCCCACTTAAGATGACGGTCTACTATTATGCCAAGATAGCTCTTTTTACTTCAACATTGTTAATTTTTATGTTTAAATTTTGTAGTTTAAGTAACTTGTAGCAGATATGAAGAAGGTATCTTACTTTCTTGATGATTATCTTTATGTGCAAGTCCCACTTAAGATGACGGTCTACTATTATGCCAAGATAGCTCTTTTTACTTCAACATTGTTAATTTTTATGTTTAAATTTTGTAGTTTAAGTAACTTGTAGCAGATATGAAGAAGGTATCTTACTTTCTTGATGATTATCTTTATGTGCAAGTCCCACTTAAGATGACGGTCTACTATTATGCCAAGATAGCTCTTTTTACTTCAACATTGTTAATTTTTATGTTTAAATTTTGTAGTTTAAGTAACTTGTAGCAGATATGAAGAAGGTATCTTACTTTCTTGATGATTATCTTTATGTGCAAGTCCCACTTAAGATGACGGTCTACTATTATGCCAAGATAGCTCTTTTTACTTCAACATTGTTAATTTTTATGTTTAAATTTTGTAGTTTAAGTAACTTGTAGCAGATATGAAGAAGGTATCTTACTTTCTTGATGATTATCTTTATGTGCAAGTCCCACTTAAGATGACGGTCTACTATTATGCCAAGATAGCTCTTTTTACTTCAACATTGTTAATTTCTATGTTTAAGTTTTGTAGTTTAAGTAACTTGTAGCAGATATGAAGAAGATATCTTACTTTCTTGGTGATTATCTTTATGTGCAAGTCCCACTTAAGATGACGGTCTACTATTATGCCAAGATAGCTCTTTTTACTTCAACATTGTTAATTTTTATGTTTAAATTTTGTAGTTTAAGTAACTTGTAGCAGATATGAAGAAGGTATCTTACTTTCTTGATGATTATCTTTATGTGCAAGTCCCACTTAAGATGACGGTCTACTATTATGCCAAGATAGCTCTTTTTACTTCAACATTGTTAATTTTTATGTTTAAATTTTGTAGTTTAAGTAACTTGTAGCAGATATGAAGAAGGTATCTTACTTTCTTGATGATTATCTTTATGTGCAAGTCCCACTTAAGATGACGGTCTACTATTATGCCAAGATAGCTCTTTTTACTTCAACATTGTTAATTTTTATGTTTAAATTTTGTAGTTTAAGTAACTTGTAGCAGATATGAAGAAGGTATCTTACTTTCTTGATGATTATCTTTATGTGCAAGTCCCACTTAAGATGACGGTCTACTATTATGCCAAGATAGCTCTTTTTACTTCAACATTGTTAATTTTTATGTTTAAATTTTGTAGTTTAAGTAACTTGTAGCAGATATGAAGAAGGTATCTTACTTTCTTGATGATTATCTTTATGTGCAAGTCCCACTTAAGATGACGGTCTACTATTATGCCAAGATAGCTCTTTTTACTTCAACATTGTTAATTTTTATGTTTAAATTTTGTAGTTTAAGTAACTTGTAGCAGATATGAAGAAGGTATCTTACTTTCTTGATGATTATCTTTATGTGCAAGTCCCACTTAAGATGACGGTCTACTATTATGCCAAGATAGCTCTTTTTACTTCAACATTGTTAATTTCTATGTTTAAGTTTTGTAGTTTAAGTAACTTGTAGCAGATATGAAGAAGATATCTTACTTTCTTGGTGATTATCTTTATGTGCAAGTCCCACTTAAGATGACGGTCTACTATTATGCCAAGATAGCTCTTTTTACTTCAACATTGTTAATTTTTATGTTTAAGTTTTGTAGTTTAAGTAACTTGTAGCAGATATGAAGAAGATATCTTACTTTCTTGGTGATTATCTTTATGTGCAAGTCCCACTTAAGATGTCAGTCTACTATTATGCCAAGATAGCTCTTTTTACTTCAACATTGTTAATTTTTATGTTTAAATTTTGTAGTTTAAGTAACTTGTAGCAGATATGAAGAAGGTATCTTACTTTCTTGATGATTATCTTTATGTGCAAGTCCCACTTAAGATGACGGTCTACTATTATGCCAAGATAGCTCTTTTTACTTCAACATTGTTAATTTTTATGTTTAAATTTTGTAGTTTAAGTAACTTGTAGCAGATATGAAGAAGGTATCTTACTTTCTTGATGATTATCTTTATGTGCAAGTCCCACTTAAGATGACGGTCTACTATTATGCCAAGATAGCTCTTTTTACTTCAACATTGTTAATTTCTATGTTTAAGTTTTGTAGTTTAAGTAACTTGTAGCAGATATGAAGAAGATATCTTACTTTCTTGGTGATTATCTTTATGTGCAAGTCCCACTTAAGATGACGGTCTACTATTATGCCAAGATAGCTCTTTTTACTTCAACATTGTTAATTTTTATGTTTAAGTTTTGTAGTTTAAGTAACTTGTAGCAGATATGAAGAAGATATCTTACTTTCTTGGTGATTATCTTTATGTGCAAGTCCCACTTAAGATGTCAGTCTACTATTATGCCAAGATAGCTCTTTTTACTTCAACATTGTTAATTTTTATGTTTAAATTTTGTAGTTTAAGTAACTTGTAGCAGATATGAAGAAGGTATCTTACTTTCTTGATGATTATCTTTATGTGCAAGTCCCACTTAAGATGACGGTCTACTATTATGCCAAGATAGCTCTTTTTACTTCAACATTGTTAATTTTTATGTTTAAATTTTGTAGTTTAAGTAACTTGTAGCAGATATGAAGAAGGTATCTTACTTTCTTGATGATTATCTTTATGTGCAAGTCCCACTTAAGATGACGGTCTACTATTATGCCAAGATAGCTCTTTTTACTTCAACATTGTTAATTTTTATGTTTAAATTTTGTAGTTTAAGTAACTTGTAGCAGATATGAAGAAGGTATCTTACTTTCTTGATGATTATCTTTATGTGCAAGTCCCACTTAAGATGACGGTCTACTATTATGCCAAGATAGCTCTTTTTACTTCAACATTGTTAATTTCTATGTTTAAGTTTTGTAGTTTAAGTAACTTGTAGCAGATATGAAGAAGATATCTTACTTTCTTGGTGATTATCTTTATGTGCAAGTCCCACTTAAGATGACGGTCTACTATTATGCCAAGATAGCTCTTTTTACTTCAACATTGTTAATTTTTATGTTTAAATTTTGTAGTTTAAGTAACTTGTAGCAGATATGAAGAAGGTATCTTACTTTCTTGATGATTATCTTTATGTGCAAGTCCCACTTAAGATGACGGTCTACTATTATGCCAAGATAGCTCTTTTTACTTCAACATTGTTAATTTCTATGTTTAAGTTTTGTAGTTTAAGTAACTTGTAGCAGATATGAAGAAGATATCTTACTTTCTTGGTGATTATCTTTATGTGCAAGTCCCACTTAAGATGTCAGTCTACTATTATGCCAAGATAGCTCTTTTTACTTCAACATTGTTAATTTTTATGTTTAAATTTTGTAGTTTAAGTAACTTGTAGCAGATATGAAGAAGGTATCTTACTTTCTTGATGATTATCTTTATGTGCAAGTCCCACTTAAGATGACGGTCTACTATTATGCCAAGATAGCTCTTTTTACTTCAACATTGTTAATTTTTATGTTTAAATTTTGTAGTTTAAGTAACTTGTAGCAGATATGAAGAAGGTATCTTACTTTCTTGATGATTATCTTTATGTGCAAGTCCCACTTAAGATGTCAGTCTACTATTATGCCAAGATAGCTCTTTTTACTTCAACATTGTTAATTTTTATGTTTAAATTTTGTAGTTTAAGTAACTTGTAGCAGATATGAAGAAGGTATCTTACTTTCTTGATGATTATCTTTATGTGCAAGTCCCACTTAAGATGACGGTCTACTATTATGCCAAGATAGCTCTTTTTACTTCAACATTGTTAATTTTTATGTTTAAGTTTTGTAGTTTAAGTAACTTGTAGCAGATATGAAGAAGATATCTTACTTTCTTGATGATTATCTTTATGTGCAAGTCCCACTTAAGATGTCAGTCTACTATTATGCCAAGATAGCTCTTTTTACTTCAACATTGTTAATTTTTATGTTTAAATTTTGTAGTTTAAGTAACTTGTAGCAGATATGAAGAAGGTATCTTACTTTCTTGATGATTATCTTTATGTGCAAGTCCCACTTAAGATGACGGTCTACTATTATGCCAAGATAGCTCTTTTTACTTCAACATTGTTAATTTCTATGTTTAAGTTTTGTAGTTTAAGTAACTTGTAGCAGATATGAAGAAGGTATTTTACTTTCTTGGTAATTATCTTTATGTGCAAGTCCCACTTAAGATGACAGTCTACTATTATGCCAAGATAGCTCTTTTTACTTCAACATTGTTAATTTCTATGTTTAAGTTTTGTAGTTTAAGTAACTTGTAGCAGATATGAAGAAGATATCTTACTTTCTTGATGATTATCTTTATGTGCAAGTCCCACTTAAGATGTCAGTCTACTATTATGCCAAGATAGCTCTTTTTACTTCAACATTGTTAATTTTTATGTTTAAATTTTGTAGTTTAAGTAACTTGTAGCAGATATGAAGAAGGTATCTTACTTTCTTGATGATTATCTTTATGTGCAAGTCCCACTTAAGATGACGGTCTACTATTATGCCAAGATAGCTCTTTTTACTTCAACATTGTTAATTTTTATGTTTAAGTTTTGTAGTTTAAGTAACTTGTAGCAGATATGAAGAAGATATCTTACTTTCTTGATGATTATCTTTATGTGCAAGTCCCACTTAAGATGTCAGTCTACTATTATGCCAAGATAGCTCTTTTTACTTCCACATTGTTAATTTTTATGTTTAAATTTTGTAGTTTAAGTAACTTGTAGCAGATATGAAGAAGATATCTTACTTTCTTGGTGATTATCTTTATGTGCAAGTCCCACTTAAGATGACGGTCTACTATTATGCCAAGATAGCTCATTTTACTTCAACATTGTTAATTTCTATGTTTAAGTTTTGTAGTTTAAGTAACTTGTAGCAGATATGAAGAAGATATCTTACTTTCTTGGTGATTATCTTTATGTGCAAGTCCCACTTAAGATGACGGTCTACTATTATGCCAAGATAGCTCTTTTTACTTCAACATTGTTAATTTTTATGTTTAAATTTTGTAGTTTAAGTAACTTGTAGCAGATATGAAGAAGGTATCTTACTTTCTTGATGATTATCTTTATGTGCAAGTCCCACTTAAGATGACGGTCTACTATTATGCCAAGATAGCTCTTTTTACTTCAACATTGTTAATTTTTATGTTTAAATTTTGTAGTTTAAGTAACTTGTAGCAGATATGAAGAAGGTATCTTACTTTCTTGATGATTATCTTTATGTGCAAGTCCCACTTAAGATGACGGTCTACTATTATGCCAAGATAGCTCTTTTTACTTCAACATTGTTAATTTTTATGTTTAAATTTTGTAGTTTAAGTAACTTGTAGCAGATATGAAGAAGGTATCTTACTTTCTTGATGATTATCTTTATGTGCAAGTCCCACTTAAGATGACGGTCTACTATTATGCCAAGATAGCTCTTTTTACTTCAACATTGTTAATTTCTATGTTTAAGTTTTGTAGTTTAAGTAACTTGTAGCAGATATGAAGAAGATATCTTACTTTCTTGATGATTATCTTTATGTGCAAGTCCCACTTAAGATGACGCTCTACTATTATGCCAAGATAGCTCTTTTTACTTCAACATTGTTAATTTTTATGTTTAAATTTTGTAGTTTAAGTAACTTGTAGCAGATATGAAGAAGGTATCTTACTTTCTTGATGATTATCTTTATGTGCAAGTCCCACTTAAGATGACGGTCTACTATTATGCCAAGATAGCTCTTTTTACTTCAACATTGTTAATTTCTATGTTTAAGTTTTGTAGTTTAAGTAACTTGTAGCAGATATGAAGAAGATATCTTACTTTCTTGGTGATTATCTTTATGTGCAAGTCCCACTTAAGATGACGGTCTACTATTATGCCAAGATAGCTCATTTTACTTCAACATTGTTAATTTCTATGTTTAAGTTTTGTAGTTTAAGTAACTTGTAGCAGATATGAAGAAGATATCTTACTTTCTTGGTGATTATCTTTATGTGCAAGTCCCACTTAAGATGACGGTCTACTATTATGCCAAGATAGCTCTTTTTACTTCAACATTGTTAATTTTTATGTTTAAATTTTGTAGTTTAAGTAACTTGTAGCAGATATGAAGAAGGTATCTTACTTTCTTGATGATTATCTTTATGTGCAAGTCCCACTTAAGATGACGGTCTACTATTATGCCAAGATAGCTCTTTTTACTTCAACATTGTTAATTTCTATGTTTAAGTTTTGTAGTTTAAGTAACTTGTAGCAGATATGAAGAAGATATCTTACTTTCTTGGTGATTATCTTTATGTGCAAGTCCCACTTAAGATGACGGTCTACTATTATGCCAAGATAGCTCTTTTTACTTCAACATTGTTAATTTTTATGTTTAAATTTTGTAGTTTAAGTAACTTGTAGCAGATATGAAGAAGGTATCTTACTTTCTTGATGATTATCTTTATGTGCAAGTCCCACTTAAGATGACGGTCTACTATTATGCCAAGATAGCTCTTTTTACTTCAACATTGTTAATTTCTATGTTTAAGTTTTGTAGTTTAAGTAACTTGTAGCAGATATGAAGAAGATATCTTACTTTCTTGGTGATTATCTTTATGTGCAAGTCCCACTTAAGATGACGGTCTACTATTATGCCAAGATAGCTCTTTTTACTTCAACATTGTTAATTTTTATGTTTAAATTTTGTAGTTTAAGTAACTTGTAGCAGATATGAAGAAGGTATCTTACTTTCTTGATGATTATCTTTATGTGCAAGTCCCACTTAAGATGACGGTCTACTATTATGCCAAGATAGCTCTTTTTACTTCAACATTGTTAATTTCTATGTTTAAGTTTTGTAGTTTAAGTAACTTGTAGCAGATATGAAGAAGATATCTTACTTTCTTGGTGATTATCTTTATGTGCAAGTCCCACTTAAGATAACAGTCTACTATTATGCCAAGATAGCTTTTTCTACTTCAATATTGTTAATTTTGATGTTTAAGTTTTGAGGTACACTGTCAATATATCAACCGAAAGACATAAATTCAGTCTAGTTGATATTTAATGTTAATTAGTTTATTGCAAACCAAGTGTTTAATTCAGAAAGATAAACATTCATTTGCCATTCAGCTAATGTCCAATTATTCTCAATGCTTAATACAACTGTATCGTGTGCATATGCAAACAAATCGGGACCGATTTCAATTATATCACTAATGTATACAAGAAATAATAGTGGCCCTAATACAGTACCTTGTGGCACTCCGATATTACCTTTGGCAGGTTGACTAGAGACGCCCTATCCTGACCGTTTTCATTCTATTACTCAAATAGCTTCGCATGAGTTGCAAAGTGACGCCTCTTATGCCAGCAGACTGTAGCTTGCTAAGCAATATTTCATGATTTACTGTGACAAAAGCTTTACTTAAATCAGTTAATTGGCAAATAATGCGTGTCTTCACGATTTACTGATTCATTGGTTATTTTGCCTATTTGTCTCTTCATAGGATGTCACCATGCATATTCATTACCACTATAGTCTAGTCGTCTACAAATTGGAACGTCTACATGTATATTACTTAGGCCATTCACCCATGGCGTGTACTTTTGGCTTCATTTTTGCTTTAATCCCTTCTTCGAGGATTTTTTTAAGACCGAAACGAGTTTGAAGCAGACTTCCTTCACGATAGATTCAGATTTATTCTTTTTCTTCTCTCTTATATATCTATCTATTAATTACTATATGTATTGACTGTTTTTATGTTATATGATAATAGACATTATTGTCCATCAACCAAAACTTGACATGTATTAGAAAAGGTTTTTTTTCCAATTAATTGTAACATTCTCATACTTTTCTGTTCAACTTGAAACTTGTGTAGTGTTAAGTAACATGGACAATTTTATAAATAATTGGATAATAAGGACTTCAACGAAGTTGGTAATTGGGAAAAACGAGAGGCAGAATGATCGAAATGTAAATTAATCGTAACGACCATTGCAGTAATTATTCCAATTTAGAATCAGAAACGATTATAGTTGCATAATTTAAAAGAATCTTACCTTCATAACAATCTTGATTTGAAATACGCATATCAAATGAATTATAATTAAAAGTACTTACAACTTTAATACATACGCAGTATTCAATTTGGGAAGCCTAAAATTCCCAAAATAATAACTGCAGCAAAAATAGATTGTGTGACATGTACACAATGAATGAATTTTGATGACGGAATAAATAAAGATAACTGCGCTGATATTAAAACATCCAAATTAGTGGGAAGTTCCATGTCAGCCCGGTTTAATATTAATGCCGATCTGATATATTATTATCTAATATATACTTTTGGTTGTTTCAGGCCGCCATGTCTCTCGACGAAGTAAGTATAGTGACGATTTTTAATGAGGGTGCTTATTATTAAACTGTTTCATTCGACTTTTGTTGCTAAAAGTCCGGAACGAGCCGTCAACTATACCAACATTAAAATATTAATTTTAAACAAAATTGTCAAACGAGGTAAACTTAATGATTGTCTTTTTAATGGGAATTACTCTTTGGAAATCTGTGTTGGCAGTTTCCTATAAAACTGTTAAAAAAATGCTCATTTACCTAAAAAGATTTTTTTTTAATTTTTAATGAGAACTATTTGATAGTGTCAAAATTATTGGTTCAGCGGTATCTGATATCCGTTTTCATTTTTTTTTCTTCAAAATTTTTGTTTCAGTGATGTAGGGTTAGTGTAGCAGGTGGTTAAAAAGTCAGCACCCATCGGAACTCGAATAGCGCTGGACCAACAATTTTGAAAATACAACAAAACCATTCTCGAAAACATAAGTGTCAAATTTTCCTTTTCTAAAAATATTGTTCCTTATTCAACATCATTTTCAAAATTTTTGGTTCAGCATTTCTCCGGATGAACTGCCTCATTAATTTTCTATTTTTGAGAATTTATGACGTCAAAGTCAAGATTATTTCTTCCTCTTGTCTCGGAATCCGTTGAACCAGAAATTTTAAAAATTTTGCAAATTTTCTAAAAATATTGTTCCTTATTAAACATCATTTTCAAAATTTTTGGTTCAGCATTTCTCCGGATGAACTGTCTCATTAATTTTCTATTTTTGAGAATTTATGACGTCAAAGTCGAGATTATTTCTTCCTCTTGTCTCGGAATCCGTTGAAGCAGAAATTTTAAAAATTTTGCAAATCTTCTAAAAATATTGTTCCTTATTCAACATCATTTTCAAAATTTTTGGTTCAGCATTTCTCCGGATGAACTGTCTTATTAATTTTCTATTTTTGAGAATTTATGCCGTCAAAGTCGAGATTATTTCTTCCTCTTGTCTCGGAATCCGTTGAACCAGAAATTTTAAAAATTTTGCAAATTTTCTAAAAATATTGTTCCTTATTCAACATCATTTTCAAAATTTTTGGTTCAGCATTTCTCCGGATGAACTGTCTTATTAATTTTCTATTTTTGAGAATTTATGACGTCAAAGTCGAGATTATTTCTTCCTCTTGTCTCGGAATCCGTTGAACCAGAAATTTTAAAAATTTTGCAAATTTTCTAAAAATATTGTTCCTTATTCAACATCATTTTCAAAATTTTTGGTTCAGCATTTCTCCGGATGAACTGTCTCATTAATTTTCTATTTTTGAGAATTTATGACGTCAAAGTCGAGATTATTTCTTCCTCTTGTCTCGGAATCCGTTGAACCAGAAATTTTAAAAATTTTGCAAATTTTCTAAAAATATTGTTCCTTATTCAACATCATTTTCAAAATTTTTGGTTCAGCATTTCTCCGGATGAACTGTCTTATTAATTTTCTATTTTTGAGAATTTATGACGTCAAAGTCGAGATTATTTCTTCCTCTTGTCTCGGAATCCGTTGAACCAGAAATTTTAAAAATTTTGCAAATTTTCTAAAAATATTGTTCCTTATTCAACATCATTTTCAAAATTTTTGGTTCAGCATTTCTCCGGATGAACTGTCTTATTAATTTTCTATTTTTGAGAATTTATGCCGTCAAAGTCGAGATTATTTCTTCCTCTTGTCTCGGAATCCGTTGAACCAGAAATTTTAAAAATTTTGCAAATTTTCTAAAAATATTGTTCCTTATTCAACATCATTTTCAAAATTTTTGGTTCAGCATTTCTCCGGATGAACTGTCTTATTAATTTTCTATTTTTGAGAATTTATGACGTCAAAGTCGAGATTATTTCTTCCTCTTGTCTCGGAATCCGTTGAACCAGAAATTTTAAAAATTTTGCAAATTTTCTAAAAATATTGTTCCTTATTCAACATCATTTTCAAAATTTTTGGTTCAGCATTTCTCCGGATGAACTGTCTCATTAATTTTCTATTTTTGAGAATTTATGACGTCAAAGTCGAGATTATTTCTTCCTCTTGTCTCGGAATCCGTTGAACCAGAAATTTTAAAAATTTTGCAAATTTTCTAAAAATATTGTTCCTTATTCAACATCATTTTCAAAATTTTTGGTTCAGCATTTCTCCGGATGAACTGTCTTATTAATTTTCTATTTTTGAGAATTTATGACGTCAAAGTCGAGATTATTTCTTCCTCTTGTCTCGGAATCCGTTGAACCAGAAATTTTAAAAATTTTGCAAATTTTCTAAAAATATTGTTCCTTATTCAACATCATTTTCAAAATTTTTGGTTCAGCATTTCTCCGGATGAACTGTCTCATTAATTTTCTATTTTTGAGAATTTATGACGTCAAAGTCGAGATTATTTCTTCCTCTTGTCTCGGAATCCGTTGAAGCAGAAATTTTAAAAATTTTGCAAATCTTCTAAAAATATTGTTCCTTATTAAACATCATTTTCAAAATTTTTGGTTCAGCATTTCTCCGGATGAACTGTCTCATTAATTTTCTATTTTTGAGAATTTATGACGTCAAAGTCGAGATTATTTCTTCCTCTTGTCTCGGAATTCGTTGAAGCAGAAATTTTAAAAATTTTGCAAGTTTAAAAGTTTGCATTTTTGATATATTTCATTCAGTACTCCTTGAGACATTTGATTGAGAATTGAGACATTTCTTATTAAATTTTAAACAAAATTTAGACGCTAGAAATGTTGAAAACAAGAAGCAAAAATTCATGTTAAGGACATAATGAACTAGCTTTTGCTTTTTTAAAATAGTCGTCCAATGAGAAGTTACAAGAGGCATTTTGTTGTAATTTTTTGAAGTCTTTTAGTTTAGTAGTGAGTGGTTTGGCATGGTTGAGCCAGCTAGCGGTTAACAAATCAGCCTCGAAACTGGACAATCGGTGGATCAACAATTTTGAAAACGAGTCAAAAATCCTCAAAACCATAAGAAATCAAATTTTCCTTTTTTTAAAAATTTTGTTTCGTTGAAACTAGAGCATATTCAAAATTTTTGGTCGCATTACAGTTTCTAATGTTTAAATATCTCGTTCATTTTTAATTTTTTAGAAAATTATGCAGTCAAGAATGTGGCATTCCCGCTTTTATCATGGAAATCACGGCACTAAAAATTTTGAAAAAAGGAACGAAATGTCTCTACTAGAAATAAAAGAAACTGTTTCCCTTCTTTCAAAATTTTACAGTTTTCATGAAAATTTTCAATATTTTTTACTCATCAGCCTTCGAGATATTCAATTTTAAACTTTGAAAGGATCGTAACTCCAAAACCAAAAATTTAATGGCTTCCTTATTATATCTGAAAATTAAAGGAAAAACTGTCATTCTAGGCATCCTTCTTTTCTAAAAATTTCCCTCTATATTTTTTTCCAAATTTTTGGTCGAGTATTGAAAGAGTTGATTTAGTTAATGGAAAAGTTTTGTTCGAAGCCTTCTCTTTTTTGAAAATTTTGGTCTGTTAAAAGTTTCCATAATTTTTTATATAATCCAATAATCCTTTTAAAAATGTGGTGAAACTCTTTTGAAAACTTTTGCTTCTTTAAAAAATATAAGAGCATTATTTTTCAAAAATTTTCGAAATATATCTCCGCACATATCTCGGAAGTCGCCAAAAATTTTGAAACCAATTCGAACTAGACTTAAATATAGCACTTAATGTTCACTGTCAGGTACAGTAAAACATTGACAGTTAAGACGATATAGTATTGAAAATACTCATGTCTTTGTAGTTTAAGTTGGCTGTAATCCTCGCTTTATTGTCACAACTCAGATTTAATGGTTCAAAAGGTTTACGCTTAGAGCGTCAACAAACCGCATATTCAAAACGAAAGCTTAATTATTAATGTCATAACCTAATTCTCCCAGATTTTTCAATTGGAACGTATTATTTGTATTGTTTCGAAGATAATTACCAATTATGTATCTTAGAAAGCCTGGTAATTGCTGAGCTGTAATTAATATTTAATTTTTATAGAAATTCCAGAAAGCAGCTGAAGATGTGAAGAAACTCAAAAGTAAACCCTCCGATCAGGATTTACTAGAAATCTACGCTTTATTCAAGCAAGGCAGCGTGGGAGACATTAACACGGGTATTGCGATATACTATTGAATTTACCCAAATTGGATAATTAGCATCGAACCTTGTGTAACACCAGCAAATCGAACTCAGTTGAGTTCTAAAATGTATGATTAATCCTAAAAAAGCTGGTTAAATAAGGTCGAGATAAGTGTTCTAATTTATGAGGTATAAAGTGATGTATAAATAAAATTTCGGTTTCATCGATAAGGCTGATTGATATATAGTTTTGGGATGGGATTAGAAAAAGGGTTAAAATTGAAACGAACTTAATCTTCTCTCTAGGTAAATATAATTTTCGTCTGTTAATTACGTGGAATTAAATCTAATTTATCTCCACTTGGATTAAACGATCTTTGATTAGATGTGGATGATACTCGCTCATAATTCCGTTAAGTCAGTTTAGTAAATATAAGTTATTTTTTCCAAAAATTTTCCGTAGGTTAAGTACCGAGTTGCTTCGTCTTTAACACTTTCACTATTCGCATCTAGATCGACCGGGCATGCTGGATCTGAAGGGCAAAGCCAAGTGGGACGCCTGGAACTCCAAGAAGGGCACCAGTCAGGACGACGCCAAAGGGCAGTACATCGCCAAGGTGCAGTCCCTGATCGACAGCATCGGCCTTCAGTAAAGATCCAATGCGTTTCCAGTGTTCCATAGGAAAATATCTATTTTTTGAACATTGGTGATTGCGACACTTTCATACTAATACATCACAAGTTGTCATAACCGAGGTTTTATTTTAATCTTGCACTACCGAGCACGTCCGTTTGTGGAAATAAACATATAATGGACGACTGTCTGGTCAACAGGTCGACCTTGACATCGGATTATTTGAACTCGATTGGTGATAAACATACTTAATTTGAGTACGGTTGTCTATCACTAAGCGTGAAAACAGCTCCCTAGATTTTTTAAATTTGCTCCTTTAATTTAAATTTGCTGCTCGCTTTGCTTGGACTCTATTCGAGAATTTTGTCGGGTCCCAAGGGAATTGAGCCTCCCGAAATATTAAAGAAAGTATTGTCATATCTACCGGTGAGACCCTGATATCCGCAGGGCGCCGGAAATTAATATTTTATTTTATTTGGCTCTGGGAAATAAAATTTTCCTCCGGCTGTGGCTCTAATAGCCATCTGACTGGTTTTTTGATGCTTTAGGTGTATAGCGACAAAAGTCATATGATTGCATCCAAAAATGTTTGTATTTTTAGGCTTATTGTGCTAGAAATATATAAAAATAGAAATTATAGAAATCTAAATTAAAATATAGAAACACTATAGAAGGCGCAATTTTTAACTAATCCAAATGAAACTCGGTACAAAAATAGTTTGGGTCTTAACTTTGCTAACCAGCCAAATTGGCTTAGTAAAAGCAAACAAAATGGCGACCTGTCAAATTTAATAAAAATTTTAAGCTTTTGTATTCGATCTTATGCAGAAATGTTATAAGGCTTTTTGGTAGACCTTAAAACGTTCTATAACTTTTGTATTTAACATTTTTTATATAACTTGAAAACTTATTTGCAAAATGTCAAAAAACATTTCTATATATTATATAGAGTGCGAATCTCTAACATGGATAAATTCAGTAAATCAGAGTTTTTTTCATTGGAAATATGGTGGGACAGGTCGACTAGGCTTTTGAATTTGTGCTCTTTTTGAAGTAAGAAAATGTTATACAGCTTGTACCAAATTTGAGATATGACGTCACCGACTATTTTTTTAAATGGCAATACAACATTTTTATGCCTATTCTTAAAGGCTATATCAAGTTACACTTGCGTACCAAATATTAAATTTTTATTCCTTGTTTAAAAAATATTTAACAAACATCAACTAATTCGAAAATAAAAAAAATCTGATGAACTGATCTATCTGATATCAATTCAGATGCTATATTTCTTCAACAAGTGCTTAAAATTGCTACCTACTGAAACTCGTTTTGGACATTTCAAATGATTTCGGTCGAAATTAGCTTGCACTCCTGTCTTATTCATTATTGCAACTGCTCAATGTTTCCCGGTTTGGCCTTAAATACATTGCTTTTCAAGTACCCCCATAAGAAATAGTCCATTAGTGTTAAATCCAAAGACATGGGAGGGCATTCTAAAGGTCCTCTTCTACCAATCCATCTGCATGGAAATAAACCACCCAGATACTCATGGACAAGTCTTGCAAAATGGAGAGGCACCGTCTTGTTGAAACCAGATGTTTATATTCTGGACATGGGCTTCATCCAGATCAGGAAACAGAATAACCAAATTCGGAACTAGTTCTTCCTGCAAGAATTCTAAATATGCAACTCCGTGATTCAATATGCAACTTCCAATATGCAACTCCTTGACATTTCCTTGGAAGAAAATTGGTCCTATTACTCGATCACCAACAATCCCTGCCCAAACATTGGCTTTTCTTGATGTTGGGTGTGGCCTTCCCTCATCCAGTGTGGGTTGTTGTCTGTCCAATAACTACAACTTGAACGATTTACCTCACAACAGGACCTTTTCTCTGTTTACAATATTTCTGTCTAGTAGATCCATAATTTGTTCGCAAAACTGGAGTCTTCTATCTGGATCATCTTCGGTGAGTACCTGGAGGATTGTCATACCATAAAGATGAAATTTCTGGGTTTGAAGAATTCTCATCACTGAAGACTGGCATATTTTGGAGTTCCCTAGTTATCTGCCTAGTGGGGACATGAGGATCTTCTTAAACATAGTGAAGTACATTTATTCCAATATCTTAACTGAGGGCACTCTGACGATAATTATTTTCCCGAAACTGTTTATCAATCTTACTTATGATACTTGATATGGGTGATATTGGTGGTAAATCAAATACTTCTGTCTGAATAAATGAAAAATTTCTTTTTATGTTCTTGTCCTATCTCTGTATCTAATCATAATTAAAGTGTCAATCTTGTGGGTTTCCGTTTGACAAAAAAGGATAAACAAATACCTCATCACATTCCATTTTTAAACTGCCTGAATTATTTAATTGAGTTCAATCAGATCCCTTCATTTTTCGAATTTGTTGATGTTTGTTAAATATCTTTTAAACGACATGGAAGAAAAATTTGATATTTGGTACGCATGTGTAACTTGATATACCCTTTAAGAATAAACATAAAAAATTAGTATTGCCATTTAAAAACCTAGTCGGTGGCGTCATAATCTCAAATTTGGTACACGCTGTATAGCATTTTCTTACACCAATAAGAGTGCAATTCAAAATACTAACCGACCTGCCCGAGCATATTTCCAACAAAAAAATTATCTTTGAATTACTGAATTTATTCCAAGTTAGAGACTCGCACTGTATATGTGAAATATATTAATCCAAGTAAATAAAAAAAATCTAAAAAGTCGCTGGTGCAGTAACTGTAACCCGTTTTAAGTTGTTATAATATTAAAATTGAAATCCATTTTTGGTGTTCAATTTGAGAGGATTATTAGGGAATATTTATTGTGAAAAGCACAAAATCGTTAAAAATAAGTTTGGGATTTTTACAAAATGATATTTGGAAAAATACGGTGATGGACTGGGAGTCATTTAGATAACTTCCCCCTTTGTCTCTGAGATTTTAGGAGTTCGAATAAAAAAATAATATAATCGCTTATTTTGTACTTCTCTAACTGTAACTATACGAAAAACATAAAATGGAATTTACCTTATATTATTTACTTCTTTACCTCATAAAATAGCGGTGAAGCATTTATTCTGAAGAGTATAGTTTTACAAGACAAAAAGTATACCTTATATTATTATTGCAAATCTAGTTATCAATGCAACGTTTCAAAAATCTATTATTTATTTAAAATATCAAACTGAGGTAAATAAAAAAACCACTAATATCTGTTGTTTTTAACAACTAGTCGCTAGCAACGAAATTGTATAACTTAAAATTGTTTTATTACTTAAAAAGCGTACGTTTTGTTTTATTACATAAAAATCGAACGTTTTTGGACTTTGATTCGAGAGGCAATATTGTTTTTTTTTCGCGACTATTTGCTGTTAATATATTAAAATTGCTAATGGAAAATTTGAAATTTTAATAGCTTAGAGAATTTTGAAAAAGTAGTCATAAAATCTTTATTTTTCTTAAAGAAGAAGGATACAATGATGGCAGAATATTTTGCTGATGCCGATTTTTTAATAAGATATTTTTGAAAACTTGAATCTCGTAAGCGCTCTCTGCTGGGAAAATCGAACCTTTTGAAATCAACTGAAAAAATACAAGCTTTTATAAAAGATGTAAAACTATGGAAAAGAAAATTCAATGAAGATGCAGGCAAAGGTTGTTTTGCAAAATTATAGCAATTTGTGACGTGAAATGAACTTGATCTTTCTCGAGATGTAAATACCCATGTTTGGGGACCACTTATCACAGCATATATCTGGTTTGAGAAATATTTTCAAAACGTAAATTTCGGTAAGTTTGCACGGATTCAAAATATATTTAATAATAGTGCTCGAACTAAATTTTTGAACTTTAGTAAAAGGCACATATCTATCCTCTTCTAAGTGGTAAGGTTCAGCGAGTTTTAACTCCATTGTCGATGAATTTTAGCTGGGTTTTCGGAGGTTACTGTATTAAAATGCAAGTATTGAGCGAAAATCAACGTGGAAAAGGAAATGGCTGACTGTTTCCGGTTTGATTCCACGATTTGAGAAAATGTGCGGTGATCTACAGGCTCGTCCATCACATGAATTGTTAATTTAATGTTAAAAAAAAAACGTTTTGTTTTTACCTCTTATTATAGACAAATAGTCGTACTCAAGGGCGTCGCCAAGGGGGGGCAGGGAGGGGCAGCTGCCCCCCCCCCTAGAGATTCTAAAAAAGTTGCCAAATATAATGCAACCAAAGTCCTAAGTATTTGAGTTGATTTGCTTGAAGTTCAAGCCTTGTACAATCATTCCCGTGCGTCGAAACTCGAATGAAGTCACCAATTCCACTCTTAAAAGTTTTTTATTGCATAGTCAAGAGCTCGTGCTCGTGTGGCTTTACACATTGGACTCTGTACTGTCACAGAATACCTACAATTCATACCTACTTTTCTCATTCATAGAGAATGAGAAAAGTATGAATTGTAGTATGTAAAGTCAACTTGCCCCCCCCTGCGCCATCGGCTGGCGACGCCCTTGGTCGTACTTTTACTTAGATTGGGGCGCCATGAAAAAATTTTAATTAAAAAAAACGTCGCGACTAAGAAATTTTTGAGAAACCCTGCTTTAATTTCTTTTTCTCCAATATTTTTCTACTGCGCCCTAATTACTACACTCATTTTTTTGACCAGTTAGTTGTTTTATTTGCTATGCTTGCTATGCTATGCTTGCTATGCTTGCTAAACACGCCTTTAATTAAAACAACTTCAAACCCCATTATGCACTTGTTTCTGCTAAGTAAGTACATATTGCTTCTTCTGCATTTCATACTATCAAATGCGACACGTCCTCCGTGTAGGCCGGCAGGTACCTGGGGACCGGCTGCACGCCTCCGCCGGCGACGTCGTCCAGCCTCCTCTGCCTGATGTCCGTGTCGCCCGGCCAGGCCCTCTCAGGCCCGTACATCTGACCGATCCTCTGGAACTTGTCGAAGACGTTCGAGGAGATCGTCACCGGATCGTTCACTCCGTTGGATTTGATCCGCCTGGGGGCCGTCGTCGACGCCCTTAGGGATTTCCGTTTCTGAGGAAAGGGAGGGATTTATTACAACGAAATGGTGAAAAGATGTGCTTAGAAGTAGCAGTGGAAAACTGTAGTAGAATTCAAGAAGCTATGTAGAGTAATAAAATGGCAGAATCTGTTCCAGTTCACCAATGGTTCGAAAGTTCTACACACGGTGGCGTTGCAGTGGTAGACGCCTGATTATTTTGAATATTGTGACAAGGTATTATACGACGAAGTAAGGTTGGCCGGTGACCTTGTCATGCGCACTGGTAAAAAGTATAAGTGGTGGAGACAATTCATTACGTCTCAAGTAAAGTGTTTAAAATGCAAATTGTGTTGTGCAGTTTATATTAATATTGCATATTATGACGTTTAGTAATATCGCTTGAACGGCACCTCCGACCCGTCTACGCCCTATTTTTGTTTCTATTTTCTCATCTACCTTCTCCCACCTCGGTCTGCGCATCTAATCCGCCTTTCTTATTTCGTCGTATTGTATTAAGCGAAAGTAAGAGAGAGTATTTTACTAAAGCACCTGATCCATAAATTTAGTGTTTAAATCAATTCCAGAAATCCAATAATTATCCAGAAAATCACATGGCTTCTGCCTAAGAAACAAATTTTCTAGTCAGTTTCCAGAAACTGGTGTTTTAAGGGGACAACTTATCCAAGAATCGCCTATTTTAACGAAACTCAGTAGTTTTCCGAAAAGTCTGGTGAGTTTTAGTAATTTTCCAAGAATCAATTGATCTGTTAATCAAAAATATGTTCTATAGATCTGTCTTGAGCTAAATGTAGTTTAGCAGTAGGGAATTGATTTTTGAGGTAAAAGGTGTTTACGACTACGACCACGACTTGAACCTGGAACTCCGGATTTCGCGTTCAGTAATTTTGACACGATTTTTACGGGCACAAATGGGCGAAAGATTTTTACACCGCGCTTCGAATATTCAGTCTTCCTTACAAAAACACTTAACATCATAATCTCATGTAAACACGAATAAACATTCGGTGTGGAAAATCCTCCGGCCAACAAGAAATATGCCGGCAAAAATCGTATTAATTCGTACATCGAAAAAGGAAAAAAGTTGTGACCGTGATAGTTTAATTGGAAGAATACTGGACGCAAAATCAAGAATTCCAGGTACAAGTCCTGATCGTAATCATATACTCCTTTTTCCTTAAAAATTATTATTTCTTTTCGTAATGTTTCACATTAGCACTTAAAGGTGAGAGCCTAAAATACAATTTTAAAAATTCAATGCATTTAGTGGTATTAGCCATGGGAATAGTTGCTTCAGGGTGGTTCACGTTTATAACTTCAGTTAAAACTTTCAGATTGGTCAAAATTCTAATGAACTATAGTGCATTATCCTGAAATCAATTGAACTTTTAATCGAAAATGTGACTCCATCTGATTCAGAGTTTACAGAAAACGCTGGAATATTCTAACCATTCCTTCAGAAACTCAGAAATTTTTGTTCCGGTACTATCGTCCCTGTAACAATTTTCTAAAACTTTTAACCAAGCAACTCATCCATGATTTTGTATTTTTTTTAAAGTAAATATCTTGCCCAAAAATCATATTAAGTTATATCACATATAAATAAATATATTATGTGCCTAAATGGCTATATTCATTTAACTGGAACAGATTTTGAAATTTAAAAAAAAATCAAAAAAGAATTTGAAAAACAGAAATTATTAACAAGTAATTGTAATATTTTGTATACATTGGTGATAACAGGGCACCAATTCTTGAAACTAGATAAAGTAATTTCCCTAGGGAAATGTCTGCAATTCCCTTGGTAATTACCTCAGCCATATTCTTGAAATCCTCTAGGTAACCACAAAATAGATTAAAATACCTTAAAATGCATGTTTACTAGTTCAAATGAACATAAAAAATCCCTTCAATTGTTCAGGTAAATGTAATTACGTCCTAGACGAAAATACCATCTAGGTAATTATTGGTGCAACGGTAATTTTAAAATTACCCTAGGTAATTACAATTACCCACATTCAGGAATAGGTGCCCTGATCTACGAAACCACGGGGGTGAAAGTAGCATTGAGGAACCGGCGACATCGATGTTGCCAGACTTCTGCTGATATACATAAAACTCAAGCACAAAACAACAAAACGTTCTTGTAAGTGTTACATAATTTTAAGTGAGCCTATATTTTGTTTGATGCAAATCGACCAAGAAATGCAATAATAATGAATTTCAAATTTCCCGCCAATTTCAAAATCCAGCAATTTTCGAATTTCCCGCCAATTTCAATAGTCAGTGGTGGGGAGAGCAAGGAATAAATATGGCAGCAAATGTCATCGGTGTCGCCTTAAAATAATATGGTAGTTACGCATCTCTAAGGTATATGTTTTGTGTGCGAAACAAGTCCTCACCTCTACAGCTCCCCTCCATTTATCAGCGGCGTGTCGAGCCAATTCCATTCGTTTCTGCTTCTTGATTTGGTGTTTCTTGTAAGCCATCTCAATTACAATCAACATTATGCCACCAACGATACCTGCGCCTACCAATATGAACACTCCTGCCATATTTTTCAGGCCTAAGGTATTTGGTGTCTTCTCGAATTGCTCGCATTGCTGTATATTTCCTTGTAGGATCCATTTGTTGTCCAAGTTTTCCATGAAGCCACCTGTAAGTAGAACGTATGATGGGTGTGAGGAAAATAGGACATAACAGTAAAAGTAAAAATTAATGAATACTGTTATTTTTTAACTCTTCTGGCAAACCGTTAGGATGTTTCCTTTTATGGACAGAGATGCAGATGCAGTTTTCATCTTTCAAGTTTCTTAAAATGTCCATTATTATATGGAAATTGAAAAACAACATAAGATACCAGTTGCAGCCGAACACGAGGATAATCGCTCTTTTCTCATGAGCATTGCTCATTGCTCATCAATATTGCTTCACTTCATGAGAATGCCCAGGTATACCTGTCCAAACATTAACTGCAATTTACGACTCGTGCTGCGGCGAGGGGTGGTCGATTACTACCACTGGTCGCCTGGAAAGGTATCAACGGAGGGTGAACGCACAGGGTCGAACTCCATTGATTTAGGAGTATTGGAAAATACCTACCGCTCATTAGAACGGTACAGCACAGATGCTGCCGAATTACCACTCTACGGGGCTTCTCCGTTATGAACCAGGCATCGACAAAAACGTGAATTTCACTCTGCTTAAGAAACAATCAGTCTGGTACTGGTACTTACTCTCGTGGAAATCCAGAATCGCTAGAGTGATCTCGTCCGCCCATGGCGAACCTTTCTGTAAGCCTATGCCGTATCCAGACCTGCCAAACAGTTCACCAGCGGTCACCAACTCGCAGTCCTGCGCCGCTTCGAACTCCAAACGGGAACTGTCCCAAATGAAAGCCATCAACTTCCTAAAAAGTGTTACGGATTTATTAATCATCGAAACGTTAATAATAAGTACACTTTTTACCCTTGCTTGACGTCATTAATGGCGGCTTCCGCCGTGTCGTAGTTATTGGCTTCCATCGTGCGGTACATGTTCGACAGTTCGACTTGTCTCTTGAAGTACATGTCCACAGCTGAGCCTTTTACTGTTGCGCATGTTAGATTTTCCATCGTATTACGGAGCTATCGAAAGATGAATCGACTGTTTACTAAGTTGAATGGAATTATTTCCTTTGAAATTTACCCTAGCGTCGTTTATACCGGTCAGCTTAGTTTTCGGTCTCTCCAAAACCAGAAAAGCAGCCAAGTTAGCTGTGTAGGATGCTACGATGATCATAGCGAATCCGGCCCAGACCATCCCCAGGACCCTAGCTGAAAAACTTCTCGGGGTCCCTGTAATAATATCCACAACAATAAATACCATGCACTGTATTAGCAGGAGGATATATGTATGAAGGATCAAGGACACTACATCCCTAGACTTATAGGAATTTTCCTTGTCCTTTAAATTCAACTAAACAATCATTTCGAAACCTTCTCCTATTCCGCTGTTGAGCAAGACGCCCCAGGCGAACCAGATGGCGCTGGATAGGTTCAGGGCGTCCTCTTCGGTACCGTCGGTGTTCGCTAACTTGAATCTTCCGAAGGGCGAGAATCTGTCCAGGAGGTACAACACCAGAGCGACCACGTGCACGGATACCATCACCAGGATCCATAAGGTGTTGCTGAACGGTTGCAAGAATGATACCAGCGTGGAGGATCGAGAGGGCTGTGTAAGTTATAATACCAGGGTAAATAGGTTGCACAGTGGAAGGTATTTATGGAAATTTTCCAAAATTGTGTTAATATCTCTCGTATAGTATGCTAGTTACAATGACCTTAAAATATCAGTAGTTTTGTTTTAGTCATCAGAAAATTCATGCTTATGGAGAGAGTACCACAGGCACCGGGACCAACATCATAACATAGTCGACAGATTTCCTAACATCATTTATCATATCATCAAAGCCTCTCTGCGCTTGGTGGCTGCCGAAAAATCGGTGATCGTTTATTGGTCAGAGAATAGGGAATTTATATTTAAGTTTGCTAGTCTTGACTCGATTCGAGTTTGCGATAGGGGTTAGGAGAGGCTCGGTGAAGGGCATTCAATTGAGTAAGCTGGAGGCTTAAAGACATTTTCATTTAACGAGGGATTTGGGTTTGAGGAATTGTCTTTCAAATGTGACTCAGTCAAAATTAGAAGGGGGAGCTTAAAATCCGAATGCAAGGGGAGTGATTAGCGTCCCGATAATATGTAGAGACGCCTTGTTCGTCAAGCGGCTGATTGAGGCCAATAATGTCCTTTGAGGACCGACGAAGCGCCGGATTCAGCCTACAGCCCTTAGGACAACCTGGAGCGACCCTGCCCTAAGCAGGGTTTCAGTTCGCCACTTAAATGATAGTGACATTCAAAGGTATGACTGTTTTCATTCCTCGTCGACAACTTAAGGCAATTGCGATTTAGTGATATTAATTGATTTGAACTTAAGGGAAATTATTTGAGTATAAACAAATTGATTGGTTCAGACTTCGTAAGATTTGTATATATTTGAACTTTCAGAGGTTGATTTCAGTCCTGACCATTAAAGGCTAGCCTGATTTATTTGGAGGATATTCATTTTCTTCTATAAGAACGTAATTAAAACACTGACTTTTTAGGATATTGTTCTTATGGAGGATTTCTTTTACCAGAAGTAACAAAAGAAAAGAAGGTTTCCCAAATTCTTGAAGTTAATAACAAAGTATAACACTAGATCTTAGTCAACCAATTTTCTGGTAAGGAAAGTAGTTATGGTTACATGTAACTTTATTTATGGTGAACTACATATTAAAAGTTTGGAGTCAAAACTAACTCCACTGTAGCAGTTACTTAATATGTAATAACACCAGCGGTCGAGATTAAGAATATGTTTCATGCACTTCAAAATAAACTTGGCACGATTATCACATGATAACTCCGGATGTTCATTGAACGAAATTAGATGATGGTCACCAATTATAGTGAATTTGTTTGTACTTTATGCCTTTTTTACAAGCATGTTAATTAATATAATAATATAGTGATTCCAACGACAAGCAAAGGTACTAGTGATGCATATTTACGAAATTCTATGTGTATGGAAATATATGAGATCCATCACATTAACTCACCTTCTTCTCCAGGATGGTAAATTAGATGATGGTCACCAATTATAGTGAATTTGTTTTTACTTTATGCCTTTTTTACAAGCATGTTAATTAATATAATAATATAGTGATTCCAACGACAAGCAAAGGTACTAGTGATGCATATTTACGAAATTCTATGTGTATGGAAATATATGAGATCCATCACATTAACTCACCTTCTTCTTCAGGATGGTAAATTAGATGATGGTCACCAATTATAGTGAATTTGTTTTTACTTTATGCCTTTTTTACAAGCATGTTAATTAATATAATAATATAGTGATTCCAACGACAAGCAAAGGTACTAGTGATGCATATTTACGAAATTCTATGTGTATGGAAATATATGAGATCCATCACATTAACTCACCTTCTTCTCCAGGATGGTAAATTAGATGATGGTCACCAATTATAGTGAATTTGTTTTTACTTTATGCCTTTTTTACAAGCATGTTAATTAATATAATAATATAGTGATTCCAACGACAAGCAAAGGTACTAGTGATGCATATTTACGAAATTCTATGTGTATGGAAATATATGAGATCCATCACATTAACTCACCTTCTTCTCCAGGATGGTAAATTAGATGATGGTCACCAATTATAGTGAATTTGTTTTTACTTTATGCCTTTTTTACAAGCATGTTAATTAATATAATAATATAGTGATTCCAACGACAAGCGAAGGTACTAGTGATGCATATTTACGAAATTCTATGTGTATGGAAATATATGAGATCCATCACATTAACTTACCTTCTTCTCCAGGACGGTAAATTAGATGATGGTCACCAATTATAGTGAATTTGTTTTTACTTTATGCCTTTTTTACAAGCATGTTAATTAATATAATAATATAGTGATTCCAACGACAAGCAAAGGTACTAGTGATGCATATTTACGAAATTCTATGTGTATGGAAATATATGAGATCCATCACATTAACTCACCTTCTTCTTCAGGATGGTAAATTAGATGATGGTCACCAATTATAGTGAATTTGTTTTTACTTTATGCCTTTTTTACAAGCATGTTAATTAATATAATAATATAGTGATTCCAACGACAAGCAAAGGTACTAGTGATGCATATTTACGAAATTCTATGTGTATGGAAATATATGAGATCCATCACATTAACTCACCTTCTTCTCCAGGATGGTAAATTAGATGATGTTCACCAATTATAGTGAATTTGTTTGTACTTTATGCCTTTTTTACAAGCATGTTAATTAATATAATAATATAGTGATTCCAACGACAAGCAAAGGTACTAGTGATGCATATTTACGAAATTCTATGTGTATGGAAATATATGAGATCCATCACATTAACTCACCTTCTTCTCCAGGATGGTAAATTAGATGATGGTCACCAATTATAGTGAATTTGTTTTTACTTTATGCCTTTTTTACAAGCATGTTAATTAATATAATAATATAGTGATTCCAACGACAAGCGAAGGTACTAGTGATGCATATTTACGAAATTCTATGTGTATGGAAATATATGAGATCCATCACATTAACTTACCTTCTTCTTCAGGACGGTAAATTAGATGATGGTCACCAATTATAGTGAATTTGTTTTTACTTTATGCCTTTTTTACAAGCATGTTAATTAATATAATAATATAGTGATTCCAACGACAAGCAAAGGTACTAGTGATGCATATTTACGAAATTCTATGTGTATGGAAATATATGAGATCCATCACATTAACTTACCTTCTTCTCCAGGACGGTAAATTAGATGATGTTCACCAATTATAGTGAATTTGTTTTTACTTTATGCCTTTTTTACAAGCATGTTAATTAATATAATAATATAGTGATTCCAACGACAAGCAAAGGTACTAGTGATGCATATTTACGAAATTCTATGTGTATGGAAATATATGAGATCCATCACATTAACTCACCTTCTTCTCCAGGATGGTAAATTAGATGATGTTCACCAATTATAGTGAATTTGTTTGTACTTTATGCCTTTTTTACAAGCATGTTAATTAATATAATAATATAGTGATTCCAACGACAAGCAAAGGTACTAGTGATGCATATTTACGAAATTCTATGTGTATGGAAATATATGAGATCCATCACATTAACTCACCTTCTTCTCCAGGATGGTAAATTAGATGATGGTCACCAATTATAGTGAATTTGTTTTTACTTTATGCCTTTTTTACAAGCATGTTAATTAATATAATAATATAGTGATTCCAACGACAAGCGAAGGTACTAGTGATGCATATTTACGAAATTCTATGTGTATGGAAATATATGAGATCCATCACATTAACTTACCTTCTTCTTCAGGACGGTAAATTAGATGATGGTCACCAATTATAGTGAATTTGTTTTTACTTTATGCCTTTTTTACAAGCATGTTAATTAATATAATAATATAGTGATTCCAACGACAAGCAAAGGTACTAGTGATGCATATTTACGAAATTCTATGTGTATGGAAATATATGAGATCCATCACATTAACTCACCTTCTTCTCCAGGATGGTAAATTAGATGATGGTCACCAATTATAGTGAATTTGTTTTTACTTTATGCCTTTTTTACAAGCATGTTAATTAATATAATAATATAGTGATTCCAACGACAAGCAAAGGTACTAGTGATGCATATTTACGAAATTCTATGTGTATGGAAATATATGAGATCCATCACATTAACTCACCTTCTTCTCCAGGATGGTAAATTAGATGATGGTCACCAATTATAGTGAATTTGTTTTTACTTTATGCCTTTTTTACAAGCATGTTAATTAATATAATAATATAGTGATTCCAACGACAAGCAAAGGTACTAGTGATGCATATTTACGAAATTCTATGTGTATGGAAATATATGAGATCCATCACATTAACTCACCTTCTTCTCCAGGATGGTAAATTAGATGATGGTCACCAATTATAGTGAATTTGTTTTTACTTTATGCCTTTTTTACAAGCATGTTAATTAATATAATAATATAGTGATTCCAACGACAAGCAAAGGTACTAGTGATGCATATTTACGAAATTCTATGTGTATGGAAATATATGAGATCCATCACATTAACTCACCTTCTTCTCCAGGATGGTAAATTAGATGATGGTCACCAATTATAGTGAATTTGTTTTTACTTTATGCCTTTTTTACAAGCATGTTAATTAATATAATAATATAGTGATTCCAACGACAAGCAAAGGTACTAGTGATGCATATTTACGAAATTCTATGTGTATGGAAATATATGAGATCCATCACATTAACTCACCTTCTTCTCCAGGATGGTAAATTAGATGATGGTCACCAATTATAGTGAATTTGTTTTTACTTTATGCCTTTTTTACAAGCATGTTAATTAATATAATAATATAGTGATTCCAACGACAAGCAAAGGTACTAGTGATGCATATTTACGAAATTCTATGTGTATGGAAATATATGAGATCCATCACATTAACTCACCTTCTTCTCCAGGATGGTAAATTAGATGATGGTCACCAATTATAGTGAATTTGTTTTTACTTTATGCCTTTTTTACAAGCATGTTAATTAATATAATAATATAGTGATTCCAACGACAAGCAAAGGTACTAGTGATGCATATTTACGAAATTCTATGTGTATGGAAATATATGAGATCCATCACATTAACTCACCTTCTTCTCCAGGATGGTAAATTAGATGATGGTCACCAATTATAGTGAATTTGTTTTTACTTTATGCCTTTTTTACAAGCATGTTAATTAATATAATAATATAGTGATTCCAACGACAAGCAAAGGTACTAGTGATGCATATTTACGAAATTCTATGTGTATGGAAATATATGAGATCCATCACATTAACTCACCTTCTTCTCCAGGATGGTAAATTAGATGATGGTCACCAATTATAGTGAATTTGTTTTTACTTTATGCCTTTTTTACAAGCATGTTAATTAATATAATAATATAGTGATTCCAACGACAAGCAAAGGTACTAGTGATGCATATTTACGAAATTCTATGTGTATGGAAATATATGAGATCCATCACATTAACTCACCTTCTTCTCCAGGATGGTAAATTAGATGATGGTCACCAATTATAGTGAATTTGTTTTTACTTTATGCCTTTTTTACAAGCATGTTAATTAATATAATAATATAGTGATTCCAACGACAAGCAAAGGTACTAGTGATGCATATTTACGAAATTCTATGTGTATGGAAATATATGAGATCCATCACATTAACTCACCTTCTTCTCCAGGATGGTAAATTAGATGATGGTCACCAATTATAGTGAATTTGTTTTTACTTTATGCCTTTTTTACAAGCATGTTAATTAATATAATAATATAGTGATTCCAACGACAAGCGAAGGTACTAGTGATGCATATTTACGAAATTCTATGTGTATGGAAATATATGAGATCCATCACATTAACTCACCTTCTTCTTCAGGACGGTAAATTAGATGATGGTCACCAATTATAGTGAATTTGTTTTTACTTTATGCCTTTTTTACAAGCATGTTAATTAATATAATAATATAGTGATTCCAACGACAAGCAAAGGTACTAGTGATGCATATTTACGAAATTCTATGTGTATGGAAATATATGAGATCCATCACATTAACTCACCTTCTTCTCCAGGATGGTAAATTAGATGATGGTCACCAATTATAGTGAATTTGTTTTTACTTTATGCCTTTTTTACAAGCATGTTAATTAATATAATAATATAGTGATTCCAACGACAAGCAAAGGTACTAGTGATGCATATTTACGAAATTCTATGTGTATGGAAATATATGAGATCCATCACATTAACTCACCTTCTTCTCCAGGATGGTAAATTAGATGATGTTCACCAATTATAGTGAATTTGTTTTTACTTTATGCCTTTTTTACAAGCATGTTAATTAATATAATAATATAGTGATTCCAACGACAAGCGAAGGTACTAGTGATGCATATTTACGAAATTCTATGTGTATGGAAATATATGAGATCCATCACATTAACTCACCTTCTTCTCCAGGATGGTAAATTAGATGATGGTCACCAATTATAGTGAATTTGTTTTTACTTTATGCCTTTTTTACAAGCATGTTAATTAATATAATAATATAGTGATTCCAACGACAAGCGAAGGTACTAGTGATGCATATTTACGAAATTCTATGTGTATGGAAATATATGAGATCCATCACATTAACTCACCTTCTTCTCCAGGATGGTAAATTAGATGATGTTCACCAATTATAGTGAATTTGTTTTTACTTTATGCCTTTTTTACAAGCATGTTAATTAATATAATAATATAGTGATTCCAACGACAAGCAAAGGTACTAGTGATGCATATTTACGAAATTCTATGTGTATGGAAATATATGAGATCCATCACATTAACTCACCTTCTTCTCCAGGATGGTAAATTAGATGATGTTCACCAATTATAGTGAATTTGTTTTTACTTTATGCCTTTTTTACAAGCATGTTAATTAATATAATAATATAGTGATTCCAACGACAAGCAAAGGTACTAGTGATGCATATTTACGAAATTCTATGTGTATGGAAATATATGAGATCCATCACATTAACTCACCTTCTTCTCCAGGATGGTAAATTAGATGATGGTCACCAATTATAGTGAATTTGTTTTTACTTTATGCCTTTTTTACAAGCATGTTAATTAATATAATAATATAGTGATTCCAACGACAAGCAAAGGTACTAGTGATGCATATTTACGAAATTCTATGTGTATGGAAATATATGAGATCCATCACATTAACTCACCTTCTTCTCCAGGATGGTAAATTAGATGATGGTCACCAATTATAGTGAATTTGTTTTTACTTTATGCCTTTTTTACAAGCATGTTAATTAATATAATAATATAGTGATTCCAACGACAAGCAAAGGTACTAGTGATGCATATTTACGAAATTCTATGTGTATGGAAATATATGAGATCCATCACATTAACTCACCTTCTTCTCCAGGATGGTAAATTAGATGATGGTCACCAATTATAGTGAATTTGTTTTTACTTTATGCCTTTTTTACAAGCATGTTAATTAATATAATAATATAGTGATTCCAACGACAAGCAAAGGTACTAGTGATGCATATTTACGAAATTCTATGTGTATGGAAATATATGAGATCCATCACATTAACTCACCTTCTTCTCCAGGATGGTAAATTAGATGATGGTCACCAATTATAGTGAATTTGTTTTTACTTTATGCCTTTTTTACAAGCATGTTAATTAATATAATAATATAGTGATTCCAACGACAAGCAAAGGTACTAGTGATGCATATTTACGAAATTCTATGTGTATGGAAATATATGAGATCCATCACATTAACTCACCTTCTTCTCCAGGATGGTAAATTAGATGATGGTCACCAATTATAGTGAATTTGTTTTTACTTTATGCCTTTTTTACAAGCATGTTAATTAATATAATAATATAGTGATTCCAACGACAAGCAAAGGTACTAGTGATGCATATTTACGAAATTCTATGTGTATGGAAATATATGAGATCCATCACATTAACTCACCTTCTTCTCCAGGATGGTAAATTAGATGATGTTCACCAATTATAGTGAATTTGTTTTTACTTTATGCCTTTTTTACAAGCATGTTAATTAATATAATAATATAGTGATTCCAACGACAAGCGAAGGTACTAGTGATGCATATTTACGAAATTCTATGTGTATGGAAATATATGAGATCCATCACATTAACTCACCTTCTTCTCCAGGATGGTAAATTAGATGATGGTCACCAATTATAGTGAATTTGTTTTTACTTTATGCCTTTTTTACAAGCATGTTAATTAATATAATAATATAGTGATTCCAACGACAAGCGAAGGTACTAGTGATGCATATTTACGAAATTCTATGTGTATGGAAATATATGAGATCCATCACATTAACTCACCTTCTTCTCCAGGATGGTAAATTAGATGATGTTCACCAATTATAGTGAATTTGTTTTTACTTTATGCCTTTTTTACAAGCATGTTAATTAATATAATAATATAGTGATTCCAACGACAAGCAAAGGTACTAGTGATGCATATTTACGAAATTCTATGTGTATGGAAATATATGAGATCCATCACATTAACTCACCTTCTTCTCCAGGATGGTAAATTAGATGATGTTCACCAATTATAGTGAATTTGTTTTTACTTTATGCCTTTTTTACAAGCATGTTAATTAATATAATAATATAGTGATTCCAACGACAAGCAAAGGTACTAGTGATGCATATTTACGAAATTCTATGTGTATGGAAATATATGAGATCCATCACATTAACTCACCTTCTTCTCCAGGATGGTAAATTAGATGATGGTCACCAATTATAGTGAATTTGTTTTTACTTTATGCCTTTTTTACAAGCATGTTAATTAATATAATAATATAGTGATTCCAACGACAAGCAAAGGTACTAGTGATGCATATTTACGAAATTCTATGTGTATGGAAATATATGAGATCCATCACATTAACTCACCTTCTTCTCCAGGATGGTAAATTAGATGATGTTCACCAATTATAGTGAATTTGTTTTTACTTTATGCCTTTTTTACAAGCATGTTAATTAATATAATAATATAGTGATTCCAACGACAAGCGAAGGTACTAGTGATGCATATTTACGAAATTCTATGTGTATGGAAATATATGAGATCCATCACATTAACTCACCTTCTTCTCCAGGATGGTAAATTAGATGATGGTCACCAATTATAGTGAATTTGTTTTTACTTTATGCCTTTTTTACAAGCATGTTAATTAATATAATAATATAGTGATTCCAACGACAAGCGAAGGTACTAGTGATGCATATTTACGAAATTCTATGTGTATGGAAATATATGAGATCCATCACATTAACTCACCTTCTTCTCCAGGATGGTAAATTAGATGATGTTCACCAATTATAGTGAATTTGTTTTTACTTTATGCCTTTTTTACAAGCATGTTAATTAATATAATAATATAGTGATTCCAACGACAAGCAAAGGTACTAGTGATGCATATTTACGAAATTCTATGTGTATGGAAATATATGAGATCCATCACATTAACTCACCTTCTTCTCCAGGATGGTAAATTAGATGATGTTCACCAATTATAGTGAATTTGTTTTTACTTTATGCCTTTTTTACAAGCATGTTAATTAATATAATAATATAGTGATTCCAACGACAAGCAAAGGTACTAGTGATGCATATTTACGAAATTCTATGTGTATGGAAATATATGAGATCCATCACATTAACTCACCTTCTTCTCCAGGATGGTAAATTAGATGATGGTCACCAATTATAGTGAATTTGTTTTTACTTTATGCCTTTTTTACAAGCATGTTAATTAATATAATAATATAGTGATTCCAACGACAAGCAAAGGTACTAGTGATGCATATTTACGAAATTCTATGTGTATGGAAATATATGAGATCCATCACATTAACTCACCTTCTTCTCCAGGATGGTAAATTAGATGATGTTCACCAATTATAGTGAATTTGTTTTTACTTTATGCCTTTTTTACAAGCATGTTAATTAATATAATAATATAGTGATTCCAACGACAAGCAAAGGTACTAGTGATGCATATTTACGAAATTCTATGTGTATGGAAATATATGAGATCCATCACATTAACTCACCTTCTTCTCCAGGATGGTAAATTAGATGATGTTCACCAATTATAGTGAATTTGTTTTTACTTTATGCCTTTTTTACAAGCATGTTAATTAATATAATAATATAGTGATTCCAACGACAAGCAAAGGTACTAGTGATGCATATTTACGAAATTCTATGTGTATGGAAATATATGAGATCCATCACATTAACTCACCTTCTTCTCCAGGATGGTAAATTAGATGATGTTCACCAATTATAGTGAATTTGTTTTTACTTTATGCCTTTTTTACAAGCATGTTAATTAATATAATAATATAGTGATTCCAACGACAAGCAAAGGTACTAGTGATGCATATTTACGAAATTCTATGTGTATGGAAATATATGAGATCCATCACATTAACTCACCTTCTTCTCCAGGATGGTAAATTAGATGATGTTCACCAATTATAGTGAATTTGTTTTTACTTTATGCCTTTTTTACAAGCATGTTAATTAATATAATAATATAGTGATTCCAACGACAAGCAAAGGTACTAGTGATGCATATTTACGAAATTCTATGTGTATGGAAATATATGAGATCCATCACATTAACTCACCTTCTTCTTCAAGATGGTAAATTAGATGATGGTCACCAATTATAGTGAATTTGTTTTTACTTTATGCCTTTTTTACAAGCATGTTAATTAATATAATAATATAGTGATTCCAACGAAAAGTGAAGGTACTAGTGATACATATTTACAAAATTCTATATGTATGGAAATATATGAGATCCATCACATTAACTCACCTTCTTCTCCAGGATGGTAATGCCTTGATACTTGAACGGTTTGCTAAATTCTATGAACTCTGCCCTTTCGGGATTGATGGTTAAAGGGGCGACGATCATGTCCGCCCTTTCCGATACCAGTTCCCGCATGAGTCCCGTCCATTCCTTTTTGCCCGTGCCAGAGCTGTTCTTTAATATGTGGCTCCCGAATTGTCCGTCCGGGGACAGCGCCAGGCTGTAGGTAAAATTGATCTTTCTGGATAGTTCCCTTAGTAAATCCATGCAGTAACCTTTGCAACAATATTGGGAAGTAACTGGAAAAGCATGGTATGAGTAGTTGTTTGATGATTAATTTTACAGCTCATGCACATTTACAATTTTAATTGGAATAATCTATTAAGAGAGTACATTATGTTATTAATATGTGTATCTCATGAATACTATAGAGAAGGAAAAAGCCTCACTTCTCCCCTTACAGATAGGTGTCATAGACATAGGCGTGGCGCCCTGCGTTTGGTGGTCGATATGAGAACTACAAGGAGTAAAATTTGAATAGAAACGAAAGGGGGGAAATAGAAATAAAATATGACAATTGAAAGCTGTATTTCGTTAAAGAATTAAGTGTCAATTTTGCACATCTACGTTCACATAGTGGCTGTTTATTTACTTATTTAGTGTTGAAAATTAAATTTTGAAAACTTTTGAAACATATTTTTGTTGTATTAGTTTATAACACAAATTATTGCTATTACTACAATTTTTGGATGTCTACGTTTGTGGTTAGCATGGTGTTAGCATTTATTCCATTAAATTAGTATGTTCGTTTATATCGATCTAAATTCTATTTTTAAACTAAATTGTAGCAATTTTTTATACTTTAAAAACAAAGAAAATTATGACATTGGAACTTTGCATTTAGGTGCAAAACGTTTACCGGCAAAAGTTAGTTGTAGCATTTTTTATACCAATTATAATTAAACTAAATTAATACTTTTACATATCTTCTAATACCAAAAAAAATTTAATACCCTACACTTCTCTACTAAGCGGAATTGATTCCTAATTACCTTTACTTGTCTTCTTTCTTGTTACACTTTAGGGTTCAATTATGACTTAACTACTTACTACTAGTATCACTTCAACTTACGATCGTCTGTGGCGTTAAAATGAGGACATGGAATTTCCTCCTCGTTACACTGATCCTGAGCCTTTTCCATCTTTCTAACGTAGACGAACGGTTTCTCTTCGATGGTCAATACTTTTAAGTAGGTGCTGATCATGATTCCCTCGGGTTTAATGCTTTGCCTGCCAGGCCAAACGATGGTTTTGTCGTCCACATTCAAATGCATTCTAGTACTATTCTGTAAATAATTTTTATGAAATGTTAGGGAATGTTATGGATTTTGCAAGAAATATTACGAAGGAAAACCAGTAGATGCAATATTTTCGGAGACATAGCACATTATAGATATATGTGTCCATCGAATAACTTTCTCATGTGAAGCATGCGCTCTATATAAATTTAAAGGCTCTTAGGAAATTTTCAATTTGGTGTAACCACAGTTCATCAAAAAGTAGCTTCATTACAGCCTTAATGGTATTAGATAATCATCATCATCTCAGCCGTTTTCTATCCATTGGATATAGGCCTCTCTCATTTTTGACCATGTAATTCTATTTTGTGCTATCTGGTACCAGTTTAGCCCAGCAAATCTTTTCAGTTCGTCGTACCATCTCTGTTGTGGTCTACCAGCACTCTGGAGTCTTCGCTCTCCCCATGGTCTCCATCTGGTGATGTGTCCGCTCCAGTTTTCTTTGTGTCTGGCAACATGTCCTGCCCATTGCCATTTTAAGGAACCAATTCTTTGTATAATGTCTATCACCTCTGTTTTTCCTCTTATCCACTGATTTGTTTTGTGGTCTTTTAGTGATATTCCTAGTAGTCTTCTTTCCACCGCTCTCTGGTGCACTCTTAATTTGTGGATGGTCTTTTTGGATTAGATAATACCTATTATCTATTACCTATTACCTATTAGATAATACCTTATCGGTATTAGATTTCGCATCTAATACCGATAACTTTCATTTGAATAAGGGACACTTTATTTGTGAAAATTTCCTAATGGCTTGTGAACCTATATAGAGTGCATCCCTTATAAGAAGTTATACTATGAACACATGGCCAATTCCTTTTTTTTGGAACTGATGAATAAATAGTATCTTAGAAGAAAGTTTTCAGTAAGCCAATTTCCATTTACATAAGCTTATATCTCACTGAAGTGTTAAAAAACTGAGATGAGCATATACATATGCAAAGAAAGCATATAAAGATAATAGTGACGGTTTAATAACAACATAAAGAATAAGTTGTGACGCAGCCGTCCGAACTGCTAGAAACGGTACACACCGACACGTGTATCTAGCGGTTCGAGCAGTCACGATTTGTTCTTTTTATTATATATATTTATACGACTCAAAGAGTCAAGGTGGATTTGGAGTTGATGACTAAAAGGCAATTTAGAGGGGGTCTACAGAGTAAGTACATATACTTGAAGGGAAGAAACAGAAGGTCGTTTTACAAACCAGCGTATTATTGAATTGTTTTCAGGACCACAGAAACTAAAATATTGTCACGAACACGAGACTTCGACGACCACAAATAAAAAACAAAGATTTAGGACACGGCCGGAGGCCACGGTCAGTTCGTGTGAAGTACGACAAAAGAAACCGAGAGTGTTTAACAAAACAAAAGTATAAGCAAAACAAAAACCGAACATAAATAGAACGAGGAAGTTAGTAGAGAGGACCAGTGAGGTCCCGACGTACGAGCTTGGACAAGTGCTGTCCAAGGGGCCGCCCGGAAGAGGGCCGTCCCTGAAGGGACCAGCCGGATGGCCGGTCGAAGAAGAGAGTAGAAAGGGCCCCGAGCGAAGACTGTGGTGGATCGTCGAAGCCTCTAGAACCCCAACCGGACGCCCGAAGAAGAGCCTTCCAACTACCCTGTCAAGAGGCCCTCCGTTATGGAACCCCGAAAATCCAGACGACAGGCAACCCTGTAAGTTACCTTCCTTACCTCTCACGCTCCAGCCTTTTTGGGATTCGCTGTGCCCTCCATCTTTCTTATTGTAATTTATTTTTTCGTTTTTTTGTGTCGACCTGACCCATTTTTAGATTCCCCGTTTGTGGAGAATAAAGCCTTTTTCTCTGTTTTGTTCTAACCTGTCTTCGTTAATAGCAAGCTCTACCCCCGTAGCTACCAACCCCTTATCTCACGCAGCCGTGACTCAGGACCTCAAGACGCCCCGGCTCGTGACAATATGAAATAAATTTCGTGCAAAATACAAGGAAATTACAAGGAAAACAGATAATATGCTTCCTGCTCAGTACTAAAAAGAAATAAAGTAATAAACAGAATCACGCTAATCGGTACAATAATTGTTGAGAAAAATTAGGAAAACAATTAACATGGTGCAGCCATATTGAAAAAATCAAAAAGGATAAGAAGTTTTGAAATAACACCCACTGAAATAAAACTCAACCAGGTAAGTAGATTACGAAAAACAGTGTCTGATATCTGTCTGTCATGTTACTATTAACAAGGCAGAAACCTCAACAAAATAACTAAACCGAAACCACGTAAAACAACCATCAACACTTTTCTTACAAATTTTTGTTACTTACTCTGTTATATGAAAATTTGCCAACGACCACTTTCTTCTTCTTTCTCTGGATGTTCACAATATTATACTCAGCGTTAATTCTGTCCCCTTGATCGTCGAAGGCCACTTTGCCGGTCTCCCCATTGAGCAGCGTCTGCTTTCTTATGAAATTGAACAGATCCCTTCCCGTTTCCCAGAGTAGTCCGGAATTGTCACAGTCCTTGGGCGCTTCTGTTATCTCCTTCGACTGGTTCATGTCTCTTAACGCCGAAGCCAAAACATAACTAGAAAAAGTATTTAGTAGATGGAAATGTTAAACGAAGCCTTCAGATAGTTTGATGCGTTTATCCCCATCTACTCACATACTATCACGAATGTGAGCCTTCTCGTTTGTCGCGTTGACCAGTTTCAGGCCCAAAATACCCTCGGGGACGTTGTCGGCTTCCAGTGCTTGTTCAGTTACGATCCAGGCGTATCCAGTGTCGGTCATGTTCAAAGTAGCTGCGTCTCTGAATATGACTTTGGCGTCGATTTTACTGCAAAAGGCGTTGCAATTTGTTACACCAATGAAGACAAATGGGTGATTTTTTACCTGGCGTACATTAGGTACACTCTGGCTTGGGCGTTCTTCATTTCAGTGAGTTGCTCCTTAAAATTATCTAAGCCTGGTTCAAATTCAATCACAGATTCAACCTAAGAGGAAGTAAGTTGAAACTTTGAGTATGATGAGTGAAAGTGTTTTAGTCAGTGTGACAGTTTTACTCAAAATTCAAGATTTACATTGAGCAACATTTTACTGCAATGTTTGGGGAAAAAAGATAACAGTTACCTGCACTTTAATGTCTACGTCGTCTTCCAAGCTCTGCGACGTCGTTTGGAATCTGCCCAAAAGAGCTCTTCCGTCGGTGTCTGAACTATGAATGAATATAACCTTCTTATAGTGGAAATGCTTGAGCATTTCCACCCAAACGTCGGCCTGGTGGGAGTATGGCGGGACAGTCCTTAAGAACGAAACGTGAATATTCTGAAAGTATAAACTACTAACGATGTTCAATAATTTTTAAATGTCCCATTTACTTTATCAGAAAAGGCAGAATCTCTGGAAGATATTCCAATCACTGGGATGTGATAAAAACCGCACGTGTACGACACCGCAGCTGGGGAAAGGTCTCCTGTTAGCGGATGTGAAACCACCACGGCATAAACCTTTACAGAATTACATGGCTGAAATGTGCATCTTCTTTATTTCATTGAACACTCACCTGACTCGAAATCAAGTGCTTGCAGACGTTTAGTGCTGTACGTATAGGATTTGGGTCCATCAAAATCGCCTTATGGTAATACGTGACACCTTTCGGGACATACTGGGAATCGAAGTTTAAGTGCTGGAAAACAGAGATACAGTTTTTAAGGATTGAAAATGTATGTTCTGTAAAGAAATGCAAACGGCTTAGAGAACTTTTTACTTTTTCACATGAAAATCTATTAAAAAACACTGAAAAATTCCGAAATACAGAAAAAATTTAGTTGCCTCTTGCTCAGAGCATCTTAATTTAGGATACTTTATAGGAAAACTGAATGATTTTGTTGAAAAACACGGAAAACAGAGAGACATTTTTAAGGATTGAAAATGTATGTTCTGTATAGAAATGCAAACGGCTTAGAGAACTTTTTACTTTTTCACATGAAAATCTATTAAAAAAACACTGAAAAATTCCGAAATACAGAAAAAATTTAGTTGGGTCTTGCTCAGAGCCTCTTAATTTAGGGTATTTTATAGGAAAACTGAACGATTTTGCTGAAAAACACTGAAAAATAGAGAAACAGTTTTTAAGGATTGAAAATGTATGTTCTGTAAAGAAATGCAAACGGCTTAGAGAACTTTTTACTTTTTCACATGAAAATCTATTAAAAAAACACTGAAAAATTCCGAAATACAGAAAAAATTTAGTTGGGTCTTGCTCAGAGCCTCTTAATTTAGGGTATTTTATAGGAAAACTGAACGATTTTGCTGAAAAACACTGAAAAATAGAGAAACAGTTTTTAAGGATTGAAAATGTATGTTCTGTAAAGAAATGCAAACGGCTTAGAGAACTTTTTACTTTTTCACATGAAAATCTATTAAAAAAACACTGAAAAATTTCGAAATACAGAAAAAATTTAGTTGGGTCTTGCTCAGAGCCTCTTAATTTAGGGTATTTTATAGGAAAACTGAACGATTTTGCTGAAAAACACTGAAAAATAGAGAAACAGTTTTTAAGGATTGAAAATGTATGTTCTGTAAAGAAATGCAAACGGCTTAGAGAACTTTTTACTTTTTCACATGAAAATCTATTAAAAAAACACTGAAAAATTCCGAAATACAGAAAAAATTTAGTTGCCTCTTGCTCAGAGCATCTTAATTTAGGATATTTTATAGGAAAACTGAACGATTTTGCTGAAAAACACTGGAAAACAGAGAAACAGTTTTTAAGGATTGAAAATGTATGTTCTGTATAGAAATGCAAACGGCTTAGAGAACTTTTTACTTTTTCACATGAAATATCTATTAGAAAACACTAAAAAATTCCGAAATACAGAAAAAATTTAGTTGCCTCTTGCTCAGAGCCTCTTAATTTAGGATATTTTATAGGAAAACTGAACGATTTTGCAGAAAAACATTTTATTTAATAATAAATAGACATAAGTTAAATAGTAATAGAATAACTAGAACTAGAATAACTAGAAATAATAATAGAATAGATAAACAGAATAATTATATTCTGTTTCAGTACATAGGTTTATAGTTTTTGACTTTCCAAAGTTTCATTTAATCGAGCAGTCTCTAGTTTTTGGTTCTGCGTACTTGAGGTAAATCGTCGCCTTCTTGAATTGCATTTAGAACTTTGTTTATCATTGGTATCTCCTTATTGAAATAAAAAAAGTGAGGTTTCCTTCGTATGAAGGTACTATCAAAGTCATCGATTGCTATTGCAAATCCTTCCTGCAGGCCGTTTTGGCTCACTAATATCTCCATGTTTCCTCCCCCGTAAATACCTATAAATTGTTAATGCACTAACCCCTGTCATATTGGAACATGTAGAAACTAAGGTTTTTGATGAACAAGTGCGGCATGCACTATAGTCTTTTCTCTTGGAGGGTATGCTGCACTTGTATTGGGCTTAACTGGTGTGAAGTGTGAAATCGATGCCATTTTTATAAACACTACTCAAAGGTCACAAATGTTTTAAATAAAATGCGTCTCTCTCCTCATTTTTATAGGTCCTACAATAAAATCATCTTAAACAATCCACGAATTCCTTTCCGTCATTATTCTCCATAAGTCTGTAGGTATCTATTATTCACGAAGGCATTTAACTAGTTTATGACATGATTATTTAGCTTTAAAGTAGCGATTCCCTTAAAGCCGAGGCACACGAGATCGTTCCCGCGGCTTAATAATCGCTGAAGCAGCAACCTAATTCGCTCCCGCAATTCCAGGAAGCAGATAGAAAATGGCGGGTTTATTTATTTAATAATGAAATGAAATTAAACCATTAGGTACAAAAGTTGCCTTCGATGACAGCTTATTTATAAATAGCGAAATATAAAAAGCGAAGTGTGTTCTTTTCTGTCATAACGAAGTACCTACTTATAAAGATAATCATGTACCTACACGACATATATACTCACAACTTGTTTGTAGTAAATCTGTGTGCAATACTTCATAATAACACTAAATTTTAACGTTTTTCTTTTGGTAAGTTATGTAACAGATATGGTTCATAATCATGTTATTGCTGGGACCCATAATTGGAGCTGTCTGATTGGCTTTAATTAAAAGATTATTAATATTGCTACTCCAAGTTGTAATGAATTGGTTAAAAATTTACAATAAGAAAAGTTTGCACTGCGGAGTTGCTTCATGGGAAGGGGAAATGTTAAATGAAAATTTCAAAATTAAGATTAAAGTGACATATATCAAATTGTTGTAAATACATTTTCATATTTTTCTTTGAGTAGTTAGTCAATTGCTGTATTAAATTATTGTTTTTATAACACTATAGAATTTTTATGACTCGTAATTATTACTATTAGCGAAATTTATTACTAGCTTGAAAATTTTTATAAAAACGTAATAAATTTTATAAAACGTAATAAATTTTTATATAACGTGACATATTTCAAATAGTTGCAAATACATATTCATATTTTTATTTGAGTAGTTAGTCAATTGCTGTATTAAATTATTGTCTTTATAACACTATAGAATTTTTATGACTCGTAATTATTACTATTAGCGAAATTTATTACTAGCTTGAAAATTTTTATAAAAACGTAATAAATTTTATAAAACGTAATAAATTTTTATATAACGTGACATATTTCAAATACTTGCAAATACATATTCATATTTTTCTTTGAGTAATTAGTCAATTGCTGTATTAAATTATTGTCTTTATAACACTACAGAATTTTTATGACTTGTAATTATTACTATTAGCGAAATTTATTACTAGCTTGAAAATTTTTATAAAAACGTAATAAATTTTATAAAACGTAATAAATTTTTATATAACGTGACATATTTCAAATACTTGCAAATACATATTCATATTTTTCTTTGAGTAGTTAGTCAATTGCTGTATTAAATTATTGTCTTTATAACACTACAGAATTTTTATGACTTGTAATTATTACTATTAGCGAAATTTATTACTCGCTTGAAAATTTTTATAAAAACGTAATAAATTTTATAAAACGTAATAAATTTTTATATAACGTGACATATTTCAAATAGTTGCAAATACATATTCATATTTTTCTTTGAGTAGTTAGTCAATTGCTGTATTAAATTATTGTCTTTATAACACTACAGAATTTTTATGACTTGTAATTATTACTATTAGCGAAATTTATTACTCGCTTGAAATTTTTTATAAAAACTGTTACACTTTTTGAAAGTGCAATTTTTCGTTTGATTACAGTTTTGTTGATATATATATAACCACACTACTTAAACATTTTTGTCTAATAATCAATTTTACTAATTTAATAACTATTTTTTTTTTAACTTCAACAGATTTTATTCGATTCGCCTACAGCCAAAACATAAAACCCAAATTCAAACTTCCCCAAATCTCCATTCTTATTACTTCATCCCTCACTTACGTCTATGGTCTCCTTGAAGTACTTCTCGCTCTCGTTGCTGCTGAGGACGCCGCCAATTTTGAAATCGGTCGGATTGGGGGAACCCCAGTCGCGCTGGTTCGCCCCCGAGGGCGCGAAGCGGCCCCCGAGGCAGACGAGGAGGACGCACAGCTGAAACCGCCCCATTTTCCGGGGGGCGCGTCGGACGCCCGTTCCCTCGCGGATTTCGAAATGCCTCCTCGGACGCGCCGCACCCCTCGGCGCCGAAGAGAGATGCTATCGATTTTCTGGAGGCTGTGCCGGGCGGTGGCGCGGAGACGGAAAACTACGTATAAATTGTCCTTAGGGCAGCGAAATATTTGGGTTTGGGAGGTACAGGCAAGGCGAAAATTACGCGTTTGTGTGAGAAATTTTCCGATCCGATTTTTTTGCAGAATCACGTTCGTTACGCCCTTTAACATGAATTAAGAGGTTGCCAAACGGAAACCTGGTGCAAATTTGTATAAGCCATTTTTTTAAACAAATTACGAAAAACGAATCTTTTCGTCCTGGATAAAGTTTTTTCAGGTTCCTTAGGTTCTACTGAACAAAATTTTAACTCTTCTTTAAAACTGATCGTTTCGACTTATAAGCAATTTAAAGTCTGAGAAACCCGAAAAATGACCATTTACAATGCTCAAATACTCAGTTAAAAATCACTATTATTGAAGTTGCCAAGTGCCTAAATTAAAGTTCAAACCGCCCTCTCCAAGATAATTAAGAGTAATTTGGAAACATTTTATGATAAAGCATTATTTTTTAATTGTGAATAACACGCCACGAGCCAAAAAATACGGAAAAACGAAAAAAGTGTTATGGGTATGAAGATGAGTAAAAATCTAACGTTTCTATCTGTTCTCAATTTATTTCTGTGTGTACTCTCTTGCTTGAATCGGCACAGACTGTTTATATGTCGATTTCCACGAAAAATCGTCCGAAAAGTGGCCACGAAATGCGCAAAATTTAGATCCCTCGGCACAACTTCTGGAGTTGGTTTTTTTTCAAGTTTTGGGTCCTAGGAAATCATTGAAAATGGTGAACACGCGAAAGAATGCCCCCATGGGGGGTTTTCAGGCGAAAATGCACTTGTATTTTAATTCAAATTTTGCCGAATTCCCGGTTCCTGGGATCATGTGTATACCGGCCCCGGAGTTTCTTTATGGGGGTTTTTGGGCCGTGACTACATTTTTTGGTTGAATGAGATCATGTCAAGCCTCGTAGGAGGAAACCCGGGGGTGGAGGGCAAGGGCAAGGGTTGGGGGCGGAGAATTAGCGGTGACAATTACGTGGGTGGGTTGTGAGCCTCTGAGGGTTCAGAAAATGATCATCTGGGCCGCTTCGACAGCCGCTGAGTCCGTTTTTGGACTTATCCTGGCCCTTGAGGGGGTGGAATCTGGGGGGAGGGGGGTGTCCGGCGAGTAGATTTTGAGCTCCCGGGGCTTCAAAGTATCTGTCTGTGGATTTAGAAGGGCGGTCATCTCATTTTTTGGGTTTAGTGGATCACCCGTACCTCCTTCAGGCTGAAATTGAAGGGGAGAGGGGTGGGGGGGTGGTCATTTTATGTCTCTGCCCTCTGAATCACTTCCAGAGACCTCGAAAGCTGATAGTTCACTTCCGTAATTTTCACAGCCCTCCCCGACATCTCACCCCCCGCCAGGGTCGTGGTGAGCAATCAGACTTCAAAAATGGAATCTGTGACCTTCTGGGGAAACTCCTGAATCACTATGAACATGAGCTAAAAAATCGGAAAGTTGGCGAAATTTCAGGTAAAATTCAGCTCAACTTGCGCCCGAAAACCCCCCATGGGGGCATTCTTTCGCGTGTTCACCATTTTCAATGATTTCCTAGGACCCAAATCTTGAAAAAAAACCGACTCCAGAAGTTGTGCCGAGGGATCTAAATTTTGTGCATTTCGTGGCCACTTTTCGGACGACTTTTCGTGGAAATCGACATATATGTTTTTAAATGTAAACTGTAAAATAAGTGGTGGTACTTTTTAGTTAGCTAAATAAACTTGAAACTGTTCAAAATATGTAAATGGATGGTTAAATATTGAGATAACGACTATTGAGATGGAAAAGGATGATAAAAGTTATGGGGTTGTTTACTGAGCGTACACTAATGAAAGGGACTGATGATCTTAGGTTTATGAATGTAAGTGTTTTTAACGGTTAGGTAAATAATAGGCAATATATTAATAATTGTAAGTACCAAATGTGGGATTACAACAAAAGTTTTAGGGGATGATGCCTTTTTCTTTAACACTTTTAGCTCGTGGGGGTGAAACATGGGGTGAATTTGGGTATAATTTTTGAAGTAACTTTTTAGAAAAAATCGTAAAATTTTATAGATGAATCAAAAGTTGTAGATCTCAGAGTTACGCGTCGGTACCTCTCTACCCCCTCCACCAGTTTCTTCACCCTACCGAAGATGATCGATGACAGAGACGGTTAATATACGCATGAGAGACAAATGTAGGTAACCACTCGAGGTAAAAGTGGACGTTACACCTTTTTAGACAAGCCAGATTATACCTTTCGTGGTCTACTTTTAATATGTCCATAGTATTGACTCTATTCCGTGTTCCGTGCTTGTTTTGACGTTTTGTACGTCTGACAGTTGACAATCTATCTTTGTCTCAGCAACATCGTACATAACAAATTTCTGGACACATACATCAAAAAATCCGACGGTGGAGGCTTGGAGACAAAATGGTCTAAACGTCGACCCCGACGGCCACTTAGAAACACCAAAATCGCTCGTTACGCATGTGAATTCTCAATAACATGGACCAGAACCAGCAGACGACGTCGGGCTCCATGCCCCATACCAAATCGACGACGATACAAACTGTGGACAACAGGTACTGCTGGGTGTGCTTCGCCACCGACGAGGAGGACTTGGATGCTGCCTGGGTGCAGCCTTGCAATTGCCGGGGTACTACCAAATGGGTAAGACACACTTTTTGACCTAGGATCTAAAGGTTTTCAACCTTGAAGACATTCATCTACGCTACCGTGCCATACGTATAGATGATACTAAGATTAATGATTTAAGTTCTCAAAACTAATCATTAACTTGAAACAGAGTTGAAACGTAAGTGGTGAAGTGGTAAGTAAGTGTTGAAGGTGTTTTAGTGTTGCAGTGCTACAAATCGAATTAATTAATATCTAACCCTCTTGACGTGATGACTAGTACTTTTCTTAAAACATTTTCTGTTTAATTTAAAACTTGTAATTTGGTATTATAATGTCTCACAGTGATAAGTGTGATGTTCGTTGAATATTACCACAGTTTTTTACAGTACTGTCGAATCTATTTGTATATTCTAACCGTTAGTATTATCGAGTTGCCCAGTAAATTTTAATTTGACAAAAATTTGCATATAGGTGAACAGCATTGGCAGTGTGATTATATTTGCTAATTGAAAGCGTAGTTAATTCAAGTATTATTGATTGCATTATATATCCTGATAGCTTTATTTTGCAAAACTATGACCTTTAACTGTTGACTGCTTGAACTAATTCCAACTATTGTACATGCATTTCATGTGAATACAACTCTTGTGCCAATTGGAAGAAAATGGTTTCCAATAGACACAAAATCTTAATAACTGTGGGTTGGTTATTCAATCTTTTGCAACATAGAATAATAAACATAGTCTTCGATAGAAATAATCAACTAATATTAATGTGACACTCTCAGTGATAAGTTAGATGCTGTCGAGAATGGTTCAGCATTAACTTCGGACGAATGGAATAAAATATTTAAAGATCGGAAATATGCTACAAAAGCCAAAGCAAAGAAGATACTAACCCATCCTAGTCTAAACATGGCATTGAATGATTTAGAAGAAAAGGCCTAAGTGTTTGGGGAAAAGTGACAGTGTTTGGGTCAACCAAAACCACTATGAATGTGAAGGCATTCTTATAGGTGGTAGTGTAGTTGAAGAGATTCCACTTATAAATAACAATATTCCCATAAATCCCAATTTAGGAAATCGGAAAGTACTAGAGATCCAGTAGTATATGGAAGGTAAACAAGAAGAAACATATAGTGAGACAGTAGCAGAAACCATCGTGTTTGAAATGGATAATCTTGTACCAGTTGCTTCATCTGAAAAACGAAATTGACAGAAGCCATTTTCTGTGTTGTCAGAAAACCTGATTACTAAGTGAGTCATTTAGCTGAATTGAAAGTATTTGAGAAAGCACTGAAATTTCTTTCAGAAGTTTATGAAGAAAAAGAAAGAGACTGTAGGGAATGGAGATAGCGAACATTAAATCTAAAAAAACAGCTTGATTCAAAAAGCAAAGGTTGGATTTCAAAATCAAAAAATGTGTGGACATCCAATAAGTTTTTCAGAAAAATATTCCTAAAACATATTTTAGGTAAAAAAATGCTATTACTTGAAGTGAAAACGTGCCTAGTTTTAGTAATAATGTTATATCCATTAAAAAGAGATATTTTAATATTGACGAATTGGGACTTATTGTTACAAAATACTTATTTACAATAAAATGGTAAATATGCCACGTAATACCGTTGAAATGTTCAGATGGAATGTTTTATTTAACTATTTCATTATTGTTTGTCCTACTGATTATTTATCGAGCATATTTTCACATTTCATTTTTTGAGAAATGTTTTGTAAAGAATTCTAGAGTTGAATACCTTTTAATACTACCGACATATACCATGAGCATAAAAATAAAAGCCAAAAATTAAAGAAAACTGAATTTATCTCTAAAATTAATTTAAAAAAGATAATATCAGTATCAAAAAAATAATATCATCTTTTATTACCATTTCTCTTTTACAAATAGGATTTAAATAAGGAATAAAGGCCGAATTGAACATATTCTCAATGAATGACATAATAGATTTCATTAAGATACTAGATTTCATTAAAATGGAGACTGCATATTGAAAGAATAGACGATAATAAGTTGGTAAAACAAGTAGTACTCTACAGGCCAAGAGGAAGAAGAAACGTTGGTAGGCTCGGAAGAAGATGGCAAACATAAAGACGATACAGGCTACAAGCCTAATCCTTGAGGTGCAGAAAAAGAAGTCACGTTCAACAATATTTCCTTGCCCATTTTTCACACGCTTGGGCCTGTCACAATATAAACTGGTATTTTAAACATTTTGCCGAACTTGGCAATTCGTAAATAGTTATGTTATACTTATTTATATATGATCAAAAAATAAAATAAATAAAAAAATTTCCCTATTCCTCTCTTCCCTTTGAAGAAGGGACACTTCTTTTGGATTTTGACAAGTTATCATGTATGTGACGATTTTGTACACAAACAGGTGTACCTGACCGCTGTGATGAATTTTGAATTGTCCCCATAAACCTTACAGATGGTGAAAGCACGAAGAAAGAAATTTGTATTCAAAGTATATTTGCGAGAGAGAAATACTTAAAAAACCACATTATGGAATAAAGTGAGAGTAAAGTAATAAATGTGTAGCAGTTAAAGGGTAGTCGATGGTTGTCAGGATAAACTTGAAAGGAAAAGGAGAATTATAGAAATTTAGGGGGAAACATGTTGGAAACCTCAACAATACGTCTGAACAAGCCAACGAACCTAAACAAATAGATTGAATCATTTTTACCAAGCTGTATTTTTGTTCTTGTAACTGTTCATAATATAATGCATAATGCTCATGTTAACCGACTTTGTGACTAATTCAAGTAAAAGATTATTTACGAGTAAAATAACGCAGTTTGAAGATTTAAGCTTGATTCTTACATAATTTTACTCTTTTATTGTGACACGTAATGTTTTGGGGTCACGTCTTGACATTTTTAAAACCTGCAGTTCCGTACCTTGTGTGTACTCAGCATAAGAGTTTGGAGTATTCATTTGATTGATCACTCTAACGTTCGTAACCTTTTTCAATATTAATTCTTTGTGCTTTACTTGCTTTTATTTGTACATGTTACTGTAAATCAAAAATATGTACTTGTTTACATCAATTTATATGTGTAAATATAATAAAACATTGCCAAAGCTTCCAAAGTCTTGGGGTTACTAAACTACGCCTCGAACCCGTTTCAAGAACTTGTAGCACATCAGAAGCATTTTAACTTGTCATTTAATATCATTTATTCAAATTCCGTTCTAATTGCAACATTGTTAATCCTCTTCGTTCCGTAATTAATGCAGTCAAACTTAACTTTGTCTAGGTCCACCAGTTGTGTCTGCAAAGGTGGGTCGACGAGAAACAGAAAGGCGGCAACATAGGGAAAGTGACGTGTCCTCAATGTCAGACTGAGTACATAATCGTCTATCCGAACATGGGTATGCTGATATTGGTCCTCGACTCGATGGACAGCCTGCTCTACAAGGGCTGCCCATTTCTGGCTGCCGGGTTAGTCGTTGGTGCGTTCTATTGGTGCGCCGTCACTTATGGCGCGATCACCATCATGCAGGTATTTGAGGCATTGCTTGTACAGTGCCTTCTTTACCTTAACTGCTTTTTTATATATTCATTATCAATGTCAATTGACTCACTGTCCGTACTTTTATATCTTAACATTTCGAGCAAACAAGTCATATTTCAATAACTTCATGTCCTAATTTGATTTTCAGGTCATCGGTCAAAAAGAAGCCCTCGCCATAATGGAACAAGCAGACCCTTTGGTCCTGCTTATAGGGCTCCCAGCTATTCCTATCGCCTTGGTTTTGGGTAAGATGGTAAGGTGGGAGGACGCTGTTTTAAATTTCTTGCGAAGGAACATCCGTAAAATTCCCGTCGTGAGAAACATGTTACCATTTGGGTATGTATACACAATGAATTTGAGAAGCGTTCAAGTAGTTTTACGACTACATAAGTTTTTGCAACACGCCAGTTGCTTCTGAGCAATATTGATTCCAGCCAACCAAACGTGTTACTCTCATGTTCTGAAATGGCGTGATTAATGCAATGAAATCGTGTCTGCTATATGTTTATTTCTTGCAGTAACATATAAGGGATATGATAATATAACTCACTGGTGCTATTAGGTTTAGTGAACATTAACTTTTGGGTCTGCAATGGGTTAATTTGAGTTTTCTGTTTCGACCATCGCTGCTTAACCTGCATGGGTCAAGGCACTATATTTGTGAATACACTTTACATTTTTCACTGTAATTAATTGATTGAATCGTTTGCAGTGTTGAGCCGCAAGCAGGCATCGATAGGACAAACGACCTAGACATACCGCCGATCTCGCATCAGGTATCGGCCACGAGGGTCCTGTGCGGGGCGCTCCTGATGCCGACGATAGCGAACCTGTTTGGTAAGTTGCTATTCGATTCTGTGAAGTCCAACTTCCACAAGACTATCCTCGGCGGTCTTACCTTCATCGTGATCAAGGGCTGCCTCAAGATCTACCACAAACAACAGCAATACATCAGGCAGTGCCGGAGGAAAATCCTCGACTATACTGAGTCGAACATCTCGACTTACCTACGTAATAGACAGAACGACGAGTGAACGGCTTCTGGCTTTTAATATTGCCTGACTTAGGTACGATTGCTGAGAGGTGAATTTTAAATTAGAGCGATTTAGGGTTACTTTGTACAGACTATTTCTAGGGATATTGTTGATTACTTGAAATTTATCGAACCGCCGCATGTTACCATTTTATTTTTTCAATAAAAATAAATTTACACGGCTTTTGTAACAGTCATTGATAATTACTAAAGCAATTTTGAATGGAATCTTGTAAGAACACGTGCTCTGAGAGGCTCATTTCAAAGCAAATTTTACAAATTTACATTTTATGGAGAAGTCCGAGGTTACTATTATGGAAAAAAAGACGAGAGATCCACCACAAAATGAAAAAGTGTAGCAACTGACAAGAACTGCAGCAGGAAAGATTGGATCACTATTGAGAGAAATTGAAATGTCACTGAAATTATATTTCAGCCATAAATTGAAAAGGTAATCACCTAGTTACTGAAGGTTTGTAACTGCTCCACATTCATATCTATATTAATATACAAAAGAAAATATGAGGATATTGTAATAGATATAACCGTTTCTTACGAAAATAACAAGGGAAAGGAATTCGATGGAGAATAACGTTGACCAAGAAGGGAATATATATGAAAATTAAAGATATAAGAAATTGAAAGATGGACAGGGATATAAAGCTATGACATTTTATTATTTTCATTCAATGCATGCAAAAATATCAATTTCTTTTTTGTCTCTAATAGATGTTTTCAATAGCTAAGGAAGTATTCTTTTTTAAACAGATACTGATTGCTTTCATGGATAAAATATTACAATTGTTCACTTCTGCTATCATTAAAAAAATAAATTGCCTATTAAAAAAGATTGACAGATGAAGATGAGCCTATAAAAAATAGATTTTTTTTTGTAGATTCAAAAAGCGCTGATATAGTAATGTATTCGATATGTAATGAAGAGGCATCAATGTCCACAGGTTAATTGGCAATAGAAATAATGGAGTCGAGAAATGAAGATAATACCGATCAAAATCTTCTGACACCTACTGGAAAAGACACGCAAACTTCTCCAAGGCTCTCTTCTTTGACTCCAAGGAAAAGGAAACAGGCGAGAATTTTACACTCTAAAAAGGAAGGGCGTTTAACTGTCTATAACTAAAAAGACAATGCAACTTCTGAAGAAAGTTTGAAGAACCTTTGTCAAGCCAATTTCAATGAAAACTTTTCAAATTTCATTATTCATCTAAATCTTCAAAACAGAATTCGGTAAAAGAGAGTAGTCCTGGAACAGTTAGAAAAGTAGAGGAATTGTTGCTCCCTTGAAAAGTCAAAATAGATGTGATGCTAATGGAAAGAAAAATTAGGGTATTATGCCAGGGCAACGAATGTTATATGGAAAGATATCGTCATGACATATTTATTAAGATTCTGTCTGACAACATTGAAATACATGTTTACGTATATTGAAACAAAGTGGACACCTACCAACACCTAAGGTCCCTAAATTAAAAACGGTTTGAAATACATTGGAGATACCGAACCCCAGTAAAAATTACCTATGTAAAACGCAAAAATAAATTCGACTTGTTCAAGCGCTTTTCAAAACGACTCAGGATTTTGGCAAAAAATAAGTTCTAATTCGAGAGGTAGTTTCAACCCCTAAATACCCCCTATTTCCTCACCTATTCCCGAATTCCTTATTCCAAGTTGAAATCGATTTCATTCATATATAGAGAATATCTGGGTTGCATTGTCGTACTTTAAGAGCCTATAAAAATAAATTGAAATTAACATTTATCTTTTATATTTATTAACAGTGGAATTTAACAACGCACCTATTTTATCAGAAAGCAAAATTTAATTTAAAAGAATATTACCTTCTCGCTATTAAAAATATCTGTGAGAAATAAATATGGAAATATGTATGAAATGTATTTAATCGAAATAATAAAATATAGCTTTAAATCTCGATCTTTCTTTCGATACACCAAGCAAAGCATCTTTTCAGTCTACTTCTGGAAGTAGATATTTTCCTTTGAAAATAACTAAAAAATCACTACCTAACTAAATAACTCCATATTTTTTGCTTCTATAATTTTGAACTACCAGAAACTTGCTATCATTTTACCTCAACTCTTTCGCTGCTACAGACAGTCTTCCCATTTTATTTCTTACGATATATGGATGTTCCCAATGTTATCTTCTCTTCACTTGGCATCTTTTTAATGGTTAGGTAGTTTTGTTTATAAATTATGTGTCGGTAAAAACTTCGAGTTTGCAGTATAGATAGACTTTCGAAAGAGGGTCTGTTTTGGCATCTAGGGATCCCAAAACGAAAAACTGCATTGAATTTTTTCCGAAGTCCCGTCATGCTCTGCAATAGCCTGTATTTCTATCGAAAGAAGCCTAAAAGTGTACCCTGGGATACCCAGCTGAAATAATCTCACTTTCTGCATTTAATGACTATACTGATGTCTCTTCACTAACCGTTACTTTTATTTGGTGTTTTTATGTCTACTTTTACATGTCATTACTGGTTTTCCTTTTTATGTTGGCTGATGGTGGATCCCAGTTGATTCAAAAAGTCCTTCCCTAGTTAAATTTTGAATGGAGTCGAACGTTTTCTGTAAAACATTTTTTTACACATCCATATGTAAACTTTAACCATGTTACTCACAAACTTTATTTAAGAAGGTTCTTCTGGTTAGAAGATTTTAATGATATTTACAAGATAAATAAGTTGACCCAAATAAATTCTGGTTAAGTTTTAGTGGACTTAGTGGTATTTATGTACCTATGATGGGAAAAATCCATCAATACATTTTATAGGAAGTTATTTGGGAATTCACGTTTCTTAAATTAGTGTGGTAAATATAAAGAAATTAACAGGAAATTATTGACAAAATTCATGGAAATAATAAATAGACATTCAATGAACATTCTGAGTTAGGAAAAAAGTAGACTGAGCACCTATGAGTCAAAATCTTAGAAGATTGTGGTCATAGTGACTATTTTGCAGAGGCCTATTTACCAGTCAGAAATGGGCAATATTGTAATCCCTCATATAAATATATAAACCGTAAACAAAGAAGGGACATTCGATAAAGAATAAGATGGCTGTATATGGTATATATACGGTATATGGCATTGATCGAACCAAACAGCATTGTCATAAACTCCACATTGAATTTAACTTGAGTTAATGACCAAAACAACTATAGCTCGTATTAAGTTATGATTCAGTTTTTGATTGCATGCAGTGTAGGAGCTTTACTTCACCTTTTGAGCACACTTCACAATTTTAAGTTGCTTCAAATTTTTTCTTTAAAACGTCTATTACTTGTACAAATATAAACCATAAGTTTAAATCCATGTTATTATATTGGATGTAAATTCATATCATGTACTCATAAGAAATAAAGCTCCTAGTAGGTCATGATTGATGATACTGAGCACCTTACGAAATCTGAACTGTTCGAATTGTGAAATTAAAGAAAGCCTTTTGAAACATTCAAACTTTATTAAACACAAAACATCAACAAAAATATAAAGTGTATGTACACTATTAAACATTAAACTATATCCTAGTAATGAACACTGAAGTCGATTAAGCTGCACTTCATATAAACCTATTCAGTCATTGACAAGCCGCTTATAGTAAATTATGTGAAGACGACCTAATGTTCAGGATTTAGGTTCGGAATGTCTATATCGGGTCCTTTGTAAGGGAACATATCACACCAGTACCAAGAGGGCGAGCTGATCTCGTGCAGGCGAAACACATCAGGACTGACTTGAGACAGGGGGGCATAGTAGGAGCACAACCTCTGTCCATTGTTGGGTATGGTGGTCATATATGGAGGCGCTAGGATGTCTAAAAAAGCAGCAGGGCCATCAACGCTTTCAATCTTATGTAAGTTCTTATGGTTTGGCTCGAGAACGCAGGGCCTGCTATTAGTGTCGACGATTTCACATGACGTAAGTTCCGCTGTGAGGACATTTCGCCTCAACCAAGGCAACTTCTCGCCCTTAACCATCTTGTCTGCTTCGAGGGTCTTCGCCGTATTCAAGGAGTAACTCGTCACCCTTACCTTACCCATGATTACTTTGATAAGGCCGTACATTTCCGGATGGTTGTGCAGCGGTAGCTGTCCCTCCGGCTTCAGCACGAATATCCCCATCGTGACGTTCGAGTCCTCGAATATGTCTATGCAGGTGACGGGGGCCTTGTGAGGCTGCGCCCAGAAGTCGTCCTGCGAGAATTGGGGGCTGAGGTTCACGTCGTCCGCGGTCACCCTGTCCAACAGCGACGTCAGCTGAGTCATGTTAGCGGTGAAGTGCTCTGGCTTACCGGCGAACGTCAGGAGTGCCTGTCTCAGCAGGGCATTTATGTGAGAAGACATTTAGATTAATAGAACATCGGCTTTGGTCAGGAAAACGCTAAAACACGAATGGAATGTTAAGGTTATGTTTTGGATTATGACGTCTCTTCCTCATAGATCAGAACGAACGGGACGACTTGAAACATTACCGAGCGTCGGTATTTACTCAGAGAACGTAATTTATTAAGTTTACCATTGAATGTATAATGATTTACTGTTTTGTGCCAACATATAATTTTCATGGGATTGAGGTTATGTAGTGATAATAAGGGAGATTGTTGGGGTTGTAATTTTACAATAGAAATGACTCAAAGGGTGTTTCCTGGGTGAAGTGTGATGAACGATAAAGCGGTGCCATTGTGCTGCTGTGAGTATTACGATGTGAACAACGAAAGGAACCACATTCTAGCCTGTTGCTGCAACTGCGTCGATTTGGACGAGGCTTTCGACAGGTAATGCTCACTAGGTAAATAATAATTATTATCTGCATGAATACGTCTAGACGTGTACGTCTAGGTAGACAAGGTAGTAGTTTTTGTTTGTTTTATGAATTTTTACATGTCCTTTTCGCCTACTGGGGCTTATCTGGATTGCACCTAGACCATAACGTGGGCTCTGAACCACATTTACGTTGTACCCCTTTAAGGTTCCACCCCCCCAGGTTGTCACCGTTTGTATCTTTGTTGATTTTGTTATTAACTTTGGATTATAATATTCCACAACTTTCTAGGATCGTTAATTATTCTCAATAATTTTTTTATCATAACTCACCTTTGCTTGAGATATGACCTTATTTAATGTTTTTCTGTATGATTTATATTTTAATTTTCTTGATTCATTCTCAGGGACTTTTCTCCAAATATTATATAGTTTTTCTTTTGTTATACAAGATCTAATTATCGATTCAGTAATCCATTCATTTCTTTTCTTAAACCTATTAGTCCAGGAAACGAAGGTTTTGAAGGAATCAAAAATTCCTGAAGAAAACAATCGATATCAAGCAGATCTATGGTAGAATCTTCAATTATGTAATGATGGTTTTTGTAGTGGATATGTGGTCGCGACATTATTCGTTATTTGGATTCATGATTTTAATTATGTTTCCAGAGCAGGCAAAAACAGCTACATTAAGCCAATTACTTTATTTAACGCTCTTAGAATACATGAACGATACATAAATGAAATTAAAAACTGGTTTCACATCTATAATGTATTAGTGTTAGTTATTTAATATGTTTGTATTTTGTCGTCTCTAAGTGGCCGTTTATTTTTCTGTTTTAGTTTAGTGAGGGGCAAGGCCTTGTCCCAAAAGCAGAAGCAAGGTGTTCTGAACACGATGCACGATCGACTCCGGATCCCGTGGAAGGGCGGCGCGAAACAGATAGCCTTCGACGCCCTCCTCCCCATATTCTTCTTGCCGCTGATGCTGCTAATCTCGTCCGTGAGTCTCTGGTGGACGATATTCTCTTTCACAACGGTCGCTATTTTTTTGGCATTCATATTCAATTTCCTCGTCAGGACCATACCTAACACCAAATTCTTTTTCGTGTGGACGCTCACGTCCCTCGTCTTGCTGTACGTCATATTCGAATTCGTCGTGATACCGTTCCTCGAGATCTTGCTCGAGGAGAACATCGCCCTGAGCGTCTTCATTTTCGGATTCGTGATGTGCCTGTACCTCATGAAGGTAAGGACAAAGAAGTTGTGCAGTAATGGGGAGAACGAAGTCGAGGGTGGATTCGCCAGCAAACACGCCAGTAGGTACCAGAATTGTCTGATCTGCCAGAGGAAGATACCTGATAAGGATCATCATTGCGTGTGGTAAGGAATAGATACACGGTGTGTAATGTTGCTTGATGACAAACGATGCATAATACGTTTGTTGTACTGAGTGCTATTGACTTTTTAAGCACAGAATACCAGAAACGACACTTGGCCTTTCAGCTCGAACAAAATTTCAGGGTACATGTTTGAATCAGCATATTTGATGCACAGAACTGACGTTTAACGTTTTACGAGCGTTTATTGTTTAGAACCTAGAAACTTTTACCTTGTTTCCATCAATATAATAATAGCTAAAATAGCTAGCTAGCTAAAAAGTAAAAAGGCTAAATGTTCGAAAAAATTTTTAATATGTATATAGTTTAAACTAACATTAAACTTCGCAATCGGAACTTTCATTTCAGGTTTGACTGTTGCATAGGAAGGCACAATCGTTGTCTCTTCATAATGTCTCTATTTTTTGCCATATCAGCCCTGTTATACAGCTCAAATCTAACACTAACATCAGTGTGCCACCCTTTCACACTCTACAAATCGATTTTGTTGCCAGACGACTGTTCGGAAGTCTACAAACTCTTCGAGTACGTAAACCATTTACAGAATTAATGTTGGTTTTAATCGACTTTTTCATTTGTAGGTTAGGCCTGTCGTTTGTAGCAGCAGTTTATAGTATTATCCTGGCCGTTCTACTCTTCGTGTTATTCCTACAGCAGCTGCTGCTGGTCTCCATAGGGATGACGTTAAAGGAGTGGACGCACTTACCGCTAGCCAGTAAACTTTGCCTCGGGTTGCTGTCCAGGAGGCCGAACAGTCACGGCTTCATTAGAAATTGGGCGTCTATTATTTGTTGGGAGAGAAACGGTTACTCAGTGATGAGCATGTAGATGGAATTTTAGATTTCTTAGTTCAGGTACATTCACCTTTTTACAAATATATGATTATCATCTCGGAAATAAAATTTATTTATATTTTTGGAATTTCACGATGATTTCGAGTGTGTGTTTGTATGTGGTACAATGGAATTTCTAGTTAATTTCGCCTTTGGATTCTGCTTATTATTAAGAATTGGGAAAATCCGGCACTAACTTGTAGGACAATTCCATTGATCGTGCATTATTTCTCAATTTGTGTTCCTAAGTGGTTTAGTTGGACTTGACTAAAGTAATTTAACTAGAGCCGGTAGCTAGTAATTAACTATTCCTTTATAACTTATGTTCCCAACCTTTTTGAATAGGTATGTTTAAATTTTTTGTTTCACATTTGGCGAGTGAATACTTAGGTGGCATTTAAGATATTTTATTATAATCACCGAGCTGTATTTATTATACTTTCTTTTTTTACAAAATGGTTATTAAGAAAAATTCATTCACCATATGACATCCAGAAAATCGTTTATAGATCAATCAGTAGACTGAAAACAGTGACAATAATTGAGGATGGAATTGCGACGTACACAGTGGTGTTAAGGGTATGTTAAAACCATCACCTATATAAAATGTTACTAGAAATTTTATATAAAGACCTCATTGGGGTTGGGGCAAAGTTCACCAAAATATGAAAATGTTCCAAGAAAATGCAAAAATCCACTTCACACAACCAGCCAGATTTATTGGATGTTCCAATGCAGCCAGGCGATCCATTATTGATAAAGTGATCTATTAAGTTATTCTGAAGATAAACAAACATCGGTGGAATTGAAGATTTTCTGGCACTAACAGCCGTGAAAATTTGATAATTTCCATTAGGTACTAAGCTACATCAACTTTCCTGTTGTCTGATAAAGGCTAACCACTTGGTTTACAGCCCACTGTGGGTGGCTGCTAAGGATTTAAAAATTACATGCTGGGATATTAACTGCCTTGCAACTCCACTAATAAAATCTTATACTTACTAGTCCTAGAAAATTTATGCAGAAACCTGCGGCCATTGAACGAATGGATCTATGGTTTTTCAACACCTCCTTGGCAGCTTTCTCAAACATTTGTAGTGAAGCGGTACTCCAAGTGCTACTATTAGGTGGGTATAGGTAACTGCCATAAAACTATTTTTTAATAATTCGGCCAATGTAATATTCTAGTTGAGTTTGTCCAGTAACCACTGGGGCCCAAATATATATAATTTCAAAGGATAGGCTTCTGGAGCTTATCGATACTAGGGGAATCGACTAGTATCCGAGCCTAATTCGTACTGCTAATTAAGGGGAATGATAATCGAAGAGAAGAAGAAGAAGATAACCTCAAAATTTGACATCAGATTTATAACCAATTTTCACGACGTATTTGTACTTTTTTCTAATGTCTTTACACGGTAAAATAGTGTTAGCAATGGCATGCACGTTTAGTGTCGGCATAATCTCTTACGTGCATTACAGGCAATTCAAGGATAGGTACGTGCCAGGATAGGTGCCCATATTTTGTATAAACAGAAGGTCGTTTAATAGGGAGTTACTCCATCAGGGTGTACTGCGAGACATCGAACTGAGGCACAAACGCAAGACCGAGAACTTGTACACCTTACAGAAACAGATTGACCTAACCAAAGAGTGGAAGAAAAAGGAGGAGAGTGGAGGGTGACTTTTGAGACATGTACTGTACTTGAGCGTTGTTGCGTAGTATTGTTGTAAGTAAAAGACTTTAAAAAAAAAACAAAAACTGTATTGTCAAGTGTCTTCCCAGTGCACCCGTCGGTTCTCGAGGTTGCTAAATCCCAGTCCGAAGTTCTTGTGGAGGACCTCCAGAGATTGCCTCATGCATTCGTGCTGGTAGTAACGTTTGTATCTCCTAACTAAAATTATACAGCCGATGATGAAGATTACTTGTATTAACAACCACAGAATTATCAGTCCGATGACGAGGGAGTAGTCCATGCAAACTTCGTTCGTCGAATAATCTGGAACAGGTGTTGATATGCAAATTAGGGTTTGCAGATTTGTCTGGTATTAATGTTTACAAGTTCTGCAGTGAGCAGTGAATTTTAAAAATAATGTGATTTCTAGGTCTGAAAATGAAATAGTGTTTTTTTACATACTAAAACCCAATCATGTGTAATACATACATGTGTTTTCGTGTCTCTAGAAATTAAGTAAATGAATTTTCAAGTATTTGGATTTTTCTGCTTGAAAAAGGGAGAATCATAAAATCTATAAGAGTGATTTTTCGTTGTTAAAATTCAGGTTTTGTCTGTAAGTCTGTCTTAGGAGTTGCATTAATGCATTGTAGTAATTTTGCATATATTGCAAAAATTGTTTCCTCATTGTGTGTAAATACAGTCCACACACTCTGTGTACATAAACACATTTTTTTCTGTGATCTTTGGAGAATGAAACCATTTAAAACTTGCTTAGGCCCTCTAGGTTCGATTTTAAAGGCACTTTTGTTGATTTTAAATTCTAGATAGACCTGGATAGAACTTGTTTGAAACTTATGTAAAGCATCTAGATCTTCTTTGGAGGTAGCTTTGGATGTTGAGAATTGAAGAAGAAACTATGAAACCTTCCTTACACATATTTATTGTTAGAATTAAAGTATAAACGTTCGAAATTTCCATAAAGTTTCTAGCTTTCAATTTTGGACCCATTCTGGAATTCCATAATTCTAAAGAAAATTCTTCAGCATGATACAGATTTTCTAGTGTTTGAAGTTATAACTAGAAATATTATTTTTCTTGGCCAGCTTTCATTCTTCGTTCTCATCACTATGAACATACCATATTAGTTATCGGCTTTCTATTCGATCGATAATAGTATCTTCTATATGGGCCTTTTGCCTGATATCGTCATTTGAGATATGGTCTAACCTAGATATACTATACGATCGGCGTATAAAGTCCATTTGTACTGCTTTTACCTGCTTCTTTTTTAATTTTTGATGTTAGTTACAAGCACCCCATATGTTGCTATTGATTCTACGATAGTAAGGTAGAACTTGAATTTTGTATTTATGCAAATTTTCGAGAAAATTGAGTTCAGTTTCTGAATTGCCGTTTTCCCCTGGACAATTCTGTTCTGAATATCTCTTGTTGAACTTTCAGGTGGTATGTGGGTTACCAAATATTTGAGTTCATTATTGGTTTTTATAATTTCATTGTCGACCACTGGGCTTTACTTCGATAACCAAGTATTCAGTTTTACAAATATTGATGTTCAACTCCCATTTACGGTATTCCTCAATGAGTTTTCTTGCCGTATATGTAATGTCTTCATCATCGTTTATTAGCAGTACTTTGTCATCAGCAAACAGTAGTGTGTACAAACAGGTATTTCCAACTTCAATTCCCATTTTTTCATCCAGGTGGTCAGGGCTTTCTCTATATAAGTTTTAAAGAGGGTTGAAAATAGGCAACACCCCTGCTTTAAGTCCTTGTCAACCTTAAACGGCGCTGATGTTTTGTTGTTAATTTTGGTCACACAAATGTGTAAGGAAGGCTCTGTACGCCCACACTGGATGACGCTGCGTGAAATGGCTGCTTGCCAAAAACAGGGGTTGACTGAAGAAGAAGTTTTTTGAAGCATTTTCGATAATTTAAAGGTTTAGGAAAATCTCTGGGTGTGTATTCTCTAGCTTGAACGATGTGAACAATTACATATGGGACTGTTCACATTACCTCCTTATTTTCCTAAGATGTGAAATTTGCTATTCTAGATATTGCAGAATAGATGCTGCTTTGATACGCATGGATCCGTTCATTCATTGCCCATTTCATTGCCCCATACAGTACCTTACTTTCTTATAGCGTTATTCCGTGAGGTGTAATTAATCCCACGATTGAATGATAGTCAAGTTGCAACTTGAGAGAATTGAGTCACTCATTCTGATGACATGATCTATAAGACTGTTAGAAAATAGCACCCAGAAATATTTACAATAGTTCGTTTCTAACGTTTCAGATTTAAGTGAGATTGTTTGAAACATCTATAAATCTTCTGTTTAATTTTCAAGCGGTTCTAGATTCACGCTGAGTGACTTTCTAAACGGATCATAAAAAAATCAATTTGTTTTTCTAGTTTTTCAGTGGATTTGAAGCGACTTTAGTCTTTCTGCAAGGAAATGATCTTCGACGATCCTAATGGTTTCTTTCAATTTTTCCAGGCTAATTACCACAGACATTACCCTTTGGATTTACCTGAATTTGAACGAACAGTACAGAAAGTTCAAACTTGAACAACTTTGCACATAAGAAACGTAAAATTATGACGTACTCAAGCATGTCTTGATCATATTTTTCAAACGATCAGGACTTCAAAGCAACTAAGCAATAACAATATTTTTACCGTATCCTGCGATTAAAATCTTGTGATCACCAAAGACGAGCCTGTCGGACGTCGATTTTGGATCCCGTACGACCATGATGTACTCCAGCGGCATGTTGTTCACCAATCCTCTGTCATGAATGCCCGATCTGTTCGTTTCTACCACCTTGGTGCCGTTGACGGTTTGAATGGCGGACGATATGATCTCTCTCTTGTTTTTACCGCTTGAACCGATGTTTCGTCCACAATCGAACTGGAAACGACAAAACTTACGTTTCTCTAGTTTACTCAGTTGTGAGGATCGAGATTTGGTAAAATGTGGTTTTATCAGATTTACTTTACCTCTGGGCATTTGTGGACACAAAACTGGATGATCACGCTGAATCGAACGATCGATGATGACGCGAACTTGAACGCTTGGAAATTAGCAGTTAGCTCGATAGTGGTATTTGTGGTTAACTTCCTCAACGACGGGAATATGCTCAGGTCAGTGGGACACCCTCGATCGTCCAACAGGAATATGGATTCGTCCCCTTTGTCCGTCATCGCTACGAGGTGGCCGGCCCAGATGTCAAAATCTCCTGAAAAGTTAGAAGATCGCTTGAAATTCTAGATGAAAGAAAAATTTTTCGTAGAGGTAAACTGAAAATGGTTTTGTGCATACTATCTCCAGAGTGACTCAGTGGAGTCGTCATGAGTAGGTGATAGATGCGCAAAAACCTACTATATTTAACTGCTAAAAAGGTATAAATGTGATGAAAATATTTTAAAAGAACTTAATGAAAATGTTAAAACTTGGTTCACTTAAAAAAAAAAACAAGAAGTGGCATTACTTCGCTTGAAGTTGCAGTTAAAATATAACATTGAAATTAAATTACTAACTAAACACTAAATTAGTCTATATACTAGTTAATAAATATAAAACAAATTAGTATTATTATAGTAAATGTACAAAAGTACGTTTGTAATAAGTAATTTCTGTTTTCATTTTATTGTTTTGTATTTTGTAATAAAATATGAATTTTCGATTGTTATCAAATTCCTGCCATACTTTAGAAAAATAGAAATGTATATTGAAACAGATTTATTGAAAGTTATTTAAAATTACATTGTTACGTATGTTTACACCTATTTGATGTACTATGATATGTACTATATCGTTATCTTCGGCTTCGACGTTTATGACCTCTGCTTTTCTTAAAATATGCAGAGTAGCACAAGCAATAGTGATCTTTGCGGCATTTTTAGGATTACAATGAAGAGTGCGGTCTTTCAGAAGACACCTAAACCCTATTGCCCTATTGTATCTGGTTTCTGATGAATTTTCTTCCGCATTTGGTACAGGGGTAAGTAGAAAAGGTCGAGGAGGATAGTCAGAGCCTCCGATTAACCATGAACTTCTTTCTCCGTAGGAACCTGTTTACGAGAGTCTGGTATAGGTATGTAGCGCATATTGCTAAAATTTTTAAGTCTGAATCGCATATTAATTGACAATTAATACTATAATAATTTTTTCTGTTTAAAAAAACCGCTCTAGGTGGCATTCTGCCAAATATTGGAGCTACAATTGCAATATGTGATTCATCTGTGGCCCCAATGATGCCAGGAAATTTGAATTTTTGGAAAAATCCATTTTATAATAATATATTATATTGATATAATATCATTTATATTGATAATTATAAACTATCGAGTGTGGTGTCGCTACAAAGAGCATAAGAATGCTATTCTGGTGCAAATGATTCAGTTGATGATAAACACTTTTTGATTTCATTGTGAATGTATTTATTTCAACGATGTTATTACAATTTTTTCCGATATATGTGGTGTTTACCAAACGTTACAGACGGTGAACAATAAAGACCAGAATTTTTCATCGTTTACGTTGCCCTACATGCAACAAACTATACTTAAGACAACTGAATTAACTCTCTGGTATATCGAGGCGTGACTGCAAAACTAACAATTCCCTTAGTAACTGATTACAATAAACATTAACTAACGTAATCGAACTTTAAGATACAAGGGACCATTAGTTGGGTCTTTTGTATATGCCTTTACACGGACAGTCAGATATTTTGAACAAAACATAAGGGTTTGTTGAATGACTCGTTTCCAGCGAACTCTAAAAATCGTTACATGAGTTATATCAGCCCCTAACAATGGACCCTTATGGTACAACAATGGACCCTTGTAGTAGATAGGAATTGCTTACCTAAACAATTGTAAAAGCATATAAATATAGGTTTTGCAAAGCGCATAGACAGTCTTTTTCAGTTTATCATATCATACGTATCAGTCTTGGTCAGCTTAAAACATAAGGGTTTGTTGTATGACTCGTTTCCAGCGAACTCTAAAAATCGTTACATGAGTTATGTCAGCCCCTAACAATGGACCCTTATCGTATAACAATGGACCCTTGTAGTAGATAGGAATTGCTTACCTAAACAATTGTAAAAGCATATAAATATAGGTTTTGCAAAGCGCATAGACAGTCTTGGGCAGTTTATCATATCATACGTATCAGTCTTGGTCAGCTTAAAACATAAGGGTTTGTTGTATGACTCGTTTCCAGCGAACTCTAAAAATCGTTACATGAGTTATGTCAGCCCCTAACAATGGACCCTTATCGTATAACAATGGACCCTTGTAGTAGATAGGAATTGCTTACCTAAACAATTGTAAAAGCATATAAATATAGGTTTTGCAAAGCGCATAGACAGTCTTGGTCAGTTTATCATATCATACGTATCAGTCTTGGTCAGTTTGTCATATCATACGTATTGTATCCGTAAATTTCGTATTAAAGTAGTGTAAATAAAACATAAGGGTTTGTTGTATGACTCGTTTCCAGCGAACTCTAAAAATCGTTACATGAGTTATGTCAGCCCCTAACAATGGACCCTTATCGTATAACAATGGACCCTTGTAGTAGATAGGAATTGCTTACCTAAACAATTGTAAAAGCATATAAATATAGGTTTTGCAAAGCGCATAGACAGTCTTGGTCAGTTTGTCATAACATACGTATTGTATCTGTAAATTTCATATTAAAGTAGTGTAAATAAAACATAAGGGTTTGTTGTATGACTCGTTTCCAGCGAACTCTAAAAATCGTTACCATGAGTTATGTCAGCCCTTAACAATGGACCCTTATAGTATAACAATGGACCCTTGTAGTAGATAGGAATTGCTTACCTAAGCAATTGTAAAAGCATATAAATATAGGTTTTGCAAAGCGCATAGACAGTCTTGGTCAGTTTGTCATAACATACGTATTGTATCTGTAAATTTCATATTAAAGTAGTGTAAATAAAACATAAGGGTTTGTTGTATGACTCGTTTCCAGCGAACTCTAAAAATCGTTACATGAGTTATGTCAGCCCCTAACAATGGACCCTTATCGTATAACAATGGACCCTTGTAGTAGATAGGAATTGCTTACCTAAACAATTGTAAAAGCATATAAATATAGGTTTTGCAAAGCGCATAGACAGTCTTGGGCAGTTTATCATATCATACGTATCAGTCTTGGTCAGCTTAAAACATAAGGGTTTGTTGTATGACTCGTTTCCAGCGAACTCTAAAAATCGTTACATGAGTTATGTCAGCCCCTAACAATGGACCCTTATCGTATAACAATGGACCCTTGTAGTAGATAGGAATTGCTTACCTAAACAATTGTAAAAGCATATAAATATGGGTTTTGCAAAGCGCATAGACAGTCTTGGGCAGTTTATCATATCATACGTATCAGTCTTGGTCAGCTTAAAACATAAGGGTTTGTTGTATGACTCGTTTCCAGCGAACTCTAAAAATCGTTACATGAGTTATGTCAGCCCCTAACAATGGACCCTTATCGTATAACAATGGACCCTTGTAGTAGATAGGAATTGCTTACCTAAACAATTGTAAAAGCATATAAATATAGGTTTTGCAAAGCGCATAGACAGTCTTGGTCAGTTTATCATATCATACGTATCAGTCTTGGTCAGTTTGTCATATCATACGTATTGTATCCGTAAATTTCGTATTAAAGTAGTGTAAATAAAACATAAGGGTTTGTTGTATGACTCGTTTCCAGCGAACTCTAAAAATCGTTACATGAGTTATGTCAGCCCCTAACAATGGACCCTTATCGTATAACAATGGACCCTTGTAGTAGATAGGAATTGCTTACCTAAACAATTGTAAAAGCATATAAATATAGGTTTTGCAAAGCGCATAGACAGTCTTGGTCAGTTTGTCATAACATACGTATTGTATCTGTAAATTTCATATTAAAGTAGTGTAAATAAAACATAAGGGTTTGTTGTATGACTCGTTTCCAGCGAACTCTAAAAATCGTTACCATGAGTTATGTCAGCCCTTAACAATGGACCCTTATAGTATAACAATGGACCCTTGTAGTAGATAGGAATTGCTTACCTAAGCAATTGTAAAAGCATATAAATATAGGTTTTGCAAAGCGCATAGACAGTCTTGGGCAGTTTATCATATCATACGTATCAGTCTTGGTCAGCTTAAAACATAAGGGTTTGTTGTATGACTCGTTTCCAGCGAACTCTAAAAATCGTTACATGAGTTATGTCAGCCCCTAACAATGGACCCTTATCGTATAACAATGGACCCTTGTAGTAGATAGGAATTGCTTACCTAAACAATTGTAAAAGCATATAAATATAGGTTTTGCAAAGCGCATAGACAGTCTTGGGCAGTTTATCATATCATACGTATCAGTCTTGGTCAGCTTAAAACATAAGGGTTTGTTGTATGACTCGTTTCCAGCGAACTCTAAAAATCGTTACATGAGTTATGTCAGCCCCTAACAATGGACCCTTATCGTATAACAATGGACCCTTGTAGTAGATAGGAATTGCTTACCTAAACAATTGTAAAAGCATATAAATATGGGTTTTGCAAAGCGCATAGACAGTCTTGGGCAGTTTATCATATCATACGTATCAGTCTTGGTCAGCTTAAAACATAAGGGTTTGTTGTATGACTCGTTTCCAGCGAACTCTAAAAATCGTTACATGAGTTATGTCAGCCCCTAACAATGGACCCTTATCGTATAACAATGGACCCTTGTAGTAGATAGGAATTGCTTACCTAAACAATTGTAAAAGCATATAAATATAGGTTTTGCAAAGCGCATAGACAGTCTTGGGCAGTTTATCATATCATACGTATCAGTCTTGGTCAGCTTAAAACATAAGGGTTTGTTGTATGACTCGTTTCCAGCGAACTCTAAAAATCGTTACATGAGTTATGTCAGCCCCTAACAATGGACCCTTATCGTATAACAATGGACCCTTGTAGTAGATAGGAATTGCTTACCTAAGCAATTGTAAAAGCATATAAATATAGGTTTTGCAAAGCGCATAGACAGTCTTGGGCAGTTTATCATATCATACGTATCAGTCTTGGTCAGCTTAAAACATAAGGGTTTGTTGTATGACTCGTTTCCAGCGAACTCTAAAAATCGTTACATGAGTTATGTCAGCCCCTAACAATAGACCCTTATCGTATAACAATGGACCCTTGTAGTAGATAGGAATTGCTTACCTAAACAATTGTAAAAGCATATAAATATGGGTTTTGCAAAGCGCATAGACAGTCTTGGGCAGTTTATCATATCATACGTATCAGTCTTGGTCAGCTTAAAACATAAGGGTTTGTTGTATGACTCGTTTCCAGCGAACTCTAAAAATCGTTACATGAGTTATGTCAGCCCCTAACAATAGACCCTTATCGTATAACAATGGACCCTTGTAGTAGATAGGAATTGCTTACCTAAACAATTGTAAAAGCATATAAATATGGGTTTTGCAAAGCGCATAGACAGTCTTGGGCAGTTTATCATATCATACGTATCAGTCTTGGTCAGCTTAAAACATAAGGGTTTGTTGTATGACTCGTTTCCAGCGAACTCTAAAAATCGTTACATGAGTTATGTCAGCCCCTAACAATAGACCCTTATCGTATAACAATGGACCCTTGTAGTAGATAGGAATTGCTTACCTAAGCAATTGTAAAAGCATATAAATATAGGTTTTGCAAAGCGCATAGACAGTCTTGGGCAGTTTATCATATCATACGTATCAGTCTTGGTCAGCTTAAAACATAAGGGTTTGTTGTATGACTCGTTTCCAGCGAACTCTAAAAATCGTTACATGAGTTATGTCAGCCCCTAACAATAGACCCTTATCGTATAACAATGGACCCTTGTAGTAGATAGGAATTGCTTACCTAAACAATTGTAAAAGCATATAAATATGGGTTTTGCAAAGCGCATAGACAGTCTTGGGCAGTTTATCATATCATACGTATCAGTCTTGGTCAGCTTAAAACATAAGGGTTTGTTGTATGACTCGTTTCCAGCGAACTCTAAAAATCGTTACATGAGTTATGTCAGCCCCTAACAATAGACCCTTATCGTATAACAATGGACCCTTGTAGTAGATAGGAATTGCTTACCTAAACAATTGTAAAAGCATATAAATATGGGTTTTGCAAAGCGCATAGACAGTCTTGGGCAGTTTATCATATCATACGTATCAGTCTTGGTCAGCTTAAAACATAAGGGTTTGTTGTATGACTCGTTTCCAGCGAACTCTAAAAATCGTTACATGAGTTATGTCAGCCCCTAACAATAGACCCTTATCGTATAACAATGGACCCTTGTAGTAGATAGGAATTGCTTACCTAAACAATTGTAAAAGCATATAAATATGGGTTTTGCAAAGCGCATAGACAGTCTTGGGCAGTTTATCATATCATACGTATCAGTCTTGGTCAGCTTAAAACATAAGGGTTTGTTGTATGACTCGTTTCCAGCGAACTCTAAAAATCGTTACATGAGTTATGTCAGCCCCTAACAATAGACCCTTATCGTATAACAATGGACCCTTGTAGTAGATAGGAATTGCTTACCTAAACAATTGTAAAAGCATATAAATATGGGTTTTGCAAAGCGCATAGACAGTCTTGGGCAGTTTATCATATCATACGTATCAGTCTTGGTCAGCTTAAAACATAAGGGTTTGTTGTATGACTCGTTTCCAGCGAACTCTAAAAATCGTTACATGAGTTATGTCAGCCCCTAACAATAGACCCTTATCGTATAACAATGGACCCTTGTAGTAGATAGGAATTGCTTACCTAAACAATTGTAAAAGCATATAAATATGGGTTTTGCAAAGCGCATAGACAGTCTTGGGCAGTTTATCATATCATACGTATCAGTCTTGGTCAGCTTAAAACATAAGGGTTTGTTGTATGACTCGTTTCCAGCGAACTCTAAAAATCGTTACATGAGTTATGTCAGCCCCTAACAATAGACCCTTATCGTATAACAATGGACCCTTGTAGTAGATAGGAATTGCTTACCTAAACAATTGTAAAAGCATATAAATATGGGTTTTGCAAAGCGCATAGACAGTCTTGGGCAGTTTATCATATCATACGTATCAGTCTTGGTCAGCTTAAAACATAAGGGTTTGTTGTATGACTCGTTTCCAGCGAACTCTAAAAATCGTTACATGAGTTATGTCAGCCCCTAACAATAGACCCTTATCGTATAACAATGGACCCTTGTAGTAGATAGGAATTGCTTACCTAAACAATTGTAAAAGCATATAAATATGGGTTTTGCAAAGCGCATAGACAGTCTTGGGCAGTTTATCATATCATACGTATCAGTCTTGGTCAGCTTAAAACATAAGGGTTTGTTGTATGACTCGTTTCCAGCGAACTCTAAAAATCGTTACATGAGTTATGTCAGCCCCTAACAATAGACCCTTATCGTATAACAATGGACCCTTGTAGTAGATAGGAATTGCTTACCTAAACAATTGTAAAAGCATATAAATATGGGTTTTGCAAAGCGCATAGACAGTCTTGGGCAGTTTATCATATCATACGTATCAGTCTTGGTCAGCTTAAAACATAAGGGTTTGTTGTATGACTCGTTTCCAGCGAACTCTAAAAATCGTTACATGAGTTATGTCAGCCCCTAACAATAGACCCTTATCGTATAACAATGGACCCTTGTAGTAGATAGGAATTGCTTACCTAAACAATTGTAAAAGCATATAAATATGGGTTTTGCAAAGCGCATAGACAGTCTTGGGCAGTTTATCATATCATACGTATCAGTCTTGGTCAGCTTAAAACATAAGGGTTTGTTGTATGACTCGTTTCCAGCGAACTCTAAAAATCGTTACATGAGTTATGTCAGCCCCTAACAATAGACCCTTATCGTATAACAATGGACCCTTGTAGTAGATAGGAATTGCTTACCTAAACAATTGTAAAAGCATATAAATATGGGTTTTGCAAAGCGCATAGACAGTCTTGGGCAGTTTATCATATCATACGTATCAGTCTTGGTCAGCTTAAAACATAAGGGTTTGTTGTATGACTCGTTTCCAGCGAACTCTAAAAATCGTTACATGAGTTATGTCAGCCCCTAACAATAGACCCTTATCGTATAACAATGGACCCTTGTAGTAGATAGGAATTGCTTACCTAAACAATTGTAAAAGCATATAAATATGGGTTTTGCAAAGCGCATAGACAGTCTTGGGCAGTTTATCATATCATACGTATCAGTCTTGGTCAGCTTAAAACATAAGGGTTTGTTGTATGACTCGTTTCCAGCGAACTCTAAAAATCGTTACATGAGTTATGTCAGCCCCTAACAATAGACCCTTATCGTATAACAATGGACCCTTGTAGTAGATAGGAATTGCTTACCTAAACAATTGTAAAAGCATATAAATATGGGTTTTGCAAAGCGCATAGACAGTCTTGGGCAGTTTATCATATCATACGTATCAGTCTTGGTCAGCTTAAAACATAAGGGTTTGTTGTATGACTCGTTTCCAGCGAACTCTAAAAATCGTTACATGAGTTATGTCAGCCCCTAACAATAGACCCTTATCGTATAACAATGGACCCTTGTAGTAGATAGGAATTGCTTACCTAAACAATTGTAAAAGCATATAAATATGGGTTTTGCAAAGCGCATAGACAGTCTTGGGCAGTTTATCATATCATACGTATCAGTCTTGGTCAGCTTAAAACATAAGGGTTTGTTGTATGACTCGTTTCCAGCGAACTCTAAAAATCGTTACATGAGTTATGTCAGCCCCTAACAATAGACCCTTATCGTATAACAATGGACCCTTGTAGTAGATAGGAATTGCTTACCTAAGCAATTGTAAAAGCATATAAATATAGGTTTTGCAAAGCGCATAGACAGTCTTGGGCAGTTTATCATATCATACGTATCAGTCTTGGTCAGCTTAAAACATAAGGGTTTGTTGTATGACTCGTTTCCAGCGAACTCTAAAAATCGTTACATGAGTTATGTCAGCCCCTAACAATGGACCCTTATCGTATAACAATGGACCCTTGTAGTAGATAGGAATTGCTTACCTAAACAATTGTAAAAGCATATAAATATAGGTTTTGCAAAGCGCATAGACAGTCTTGGTCAGTTTATCATATCATACGTATCAGTCTTGGTCAGCTTAAAACATAAGGGTTTGTTGTATGACTCGTTTCCAGCGAACTCTAAAAATCGTTACATGAGTTATGTCAGCCCCTAACAATGGACCCTTATCGTATAACAATGGACCCTTGTAGTAGATAGGAATTGCTTACCTAAACAATTGTAAAAGCATATAAATATAGGTTTTGCAAAGCGCATAGACAGTCTTGGTCAGTTTATCATATCATACGTATCAGTCTTGGTCAGTTTGTCATATCATACGTATTGTATCCGTAAATTTCGTATTAAAGTAGTGTAAATAAAACATAAGGGTTTGTCGTATGACTCGTTTCCAACGAACTCTAAAAATCGTTACCATGAGTTATGTCAGCCCTTAACAATGGACCCTTATAGTATAACAATGGACCCTTGTAGTAGATAGGAATTGCTTACCTAAGCAATTGTAAAAGCATATAAATATAGGTTTTGCAAAGCGCATAGACAGTCTTGGTCAGTTTGTCATAACATACGTATTGTATCTGTAAATTTCATATTAAAGTAGTGTAAATAAAACATAAGGGTTTGTTGTATGACTCGTTTCCAGCGAACTCTAAAAATCGTTACATGAGTTATGTCAGCCCCTAACAATGGACCCTTATCGTACAACAATGGACCCTTGTAGTAGATAGGAATTGCTTACCTAAACAATTGTAAAAGCATATAAATATAGGTTTTGCAAAGCGCATAGACAGTCTTGGTCAGTTTGTTATATCATACGTACTGTATCTGTAAATTTCATATTAAAGTAGTGTAAATAAAAGTTTGGTTAGTTTTTAAAAACAAGTTTCCCGAGCTGGAACTTAAAACTCATGTGTAACACATTTGATCAATTTAGTGGCCATATACGTGGCGTTAAACGGTCTTCAGACTTGTCCAATCAGGCCCGGATAAACTGTAACTTACTGGTCGGATCCTTAGTCATCTTGATCACTAACTGCAATTCTTGACCGATCTGAGTATCGCTGACTTCGCCGTTGCTGTTCAGGTCAACGATCTTCATGTCGACTACCGGCGAGGTGACCGTCGCCGTGGAGTTACCGACCAGGGTGGTGCCCTTGTTCGGGCCGGACCTTAAAACGATTTGAAACCATGGAGTAACTTAGTGAATGATGTAGCGAGAAAAGTTGAGGTTACTCACGGCGTCACTGTGACTCCTGTACCGACGACCACTTTGGTTTCGTTGCCGAAAATGCAACCTACTCGTATCGCCCTGTCGTTCTGCGTTTGAATTATGGGGTTGTATTGGATGGTTAAAGACGATGACAGTAAAGTCCTTAAAGGTGAAGATGAGATGATTGAGTTATTTTTAATGTTGTTCGATGAGAAGGCACTTTTCCATTCTCAATCTAAGAAATGTTAGCTTCAGCTTCAGTTCATAAATCCCAAACTGATACCTCTTAACGCTAGAGTTGGATACCCTTGGTTCGTTGGAATCAACACCCAACTGCCTTGCGACATTTACGTGGTAGTAATTTCTATGGTTTCTTAAATTGAGTTTGGAACGGCTTTCCCAGTCCAGCCAATTTAAATCTTAAATTTCCCCCTGACCTGTTGAAGGGCCCATCGGCTTTTATGAAACCGCACTCGCCTGTCAGGATCGGCACTTTCAGCGTGACGATCTCGTGTCTCCCGGCCCCCGTGGCGGAACAGGCGGGGTCGTCGGAATGGCCGGACAAGTAGATCCTGCCCGAGAAGTTCAGCTCCGGGTCGTACTCTATCGTTATGTACGTTTCGCTGCAGTGCACCGATACTGAAACCATGGCATGCGATAATATACATATTGTGGCAAAATTTCGAATGGGGGTGCAGTGTAAGGCGACAAAAATACGGTAGAACCTCGATAATCCGAACTGATTGGGACCCGGGGTGGTTCGGACTATCAAATCGTTCGGATTACCAAACAAAGTGCTTTCCAGGCAAAGTAGCATGCAAAAAATGAACACCGACATACTGTTTCCCATAAAATAAGAAGCACGTTGGATTGTTAAAGGTAAATAGTTAGTAATAGTGTATACTACTGTGCTACAGTAAGGTAACTATATTTTATGTAATGCATTGCACATGAGTTTCATGTATACACACATGGAAAGTACAATATACTGTAGCAGTTACAGAGCGAGTGGTTGGCGCGTCATCAACTCCTCCTCCCCTCTCTCGGTTTGTGCTTACGATTCTGATCATTTTTATTTTTCCCAAACGGCGTTCGGATTGTCGAGGTTCTACTGTAGTAATGTTGCCTTAAAGTTTCTAAATTAAAGCGTAAATCTCTAAGTATTGTCTGAGCGCTAGGGGAGAGCTCGGGGTGGATTTAGAGCTTGTGTTTGAGGGTGGTGGCTGAAACGAAGGCTGAGAAAAGACATGCGTCTATTGACAATGTGATAGAGTTCAACACAGTGGTCCTATCCTAAAAGAAAATAGAAGCCTCATGAAACCAATCTCAAAAATTATAACCAAATTTTACATGACAAGTATATTTAAGAAAAACTGGGGCTATGCGGTGTTTCTATCTTACAATTTTCTCTGGACAAGGGTCGCCATGTGCACAAATATGGATTTATTTTGATTACCTCCTTGCTTGTATGCTGCTTAGCGGTCAAGTTTATATGCTATGGAGGTCAGGTCATAGTAATCGCGATACTTGTGGAGATTGTATTGGATTGTAAAATATTTTATATTTTCAAGAGGTATAACTGTTTACATTTGGCCTTTTCTTTGCTCTTGCTTTCTGAATTGTGTCAACTTTGGCCGTTGTGATAATATTGCTTACAATTTATAATAATATTTATTAATCTCACTTGTTAGAACGCTTAAAAGCCGCGCTTGTTGATAACATTATTTTATTTGTGAGTGTATTTCATGTTTCTTAGAGAATCTTAGGTGTTAAAAATATTTAATTTACTTACTATTATTTTAGAAAATTTCCATTGCATCGATTCGTTGAAATGTGGGGTTTTAATTGAATTTAAATTTTAAAAGGTCTTTCAGAAGAAAGTTTTCAACTTTTCAGAAAGAAAGTTTTCAAAAAATAATTAGATCTATTATACATAACCATAACCTTATATTTTTAGCGTGCTAAATGCATTAGTATTCAGTAATTAATTCTCATAAGTACTTGTAAATACACAATAAACTTGTACTTCATTATATTTATACCTAATACGGTCATTATGTATGTACTTACATGTTGGTTGCTATTATGTGCTATCTTAGCAATGAAATATATGTATCTCTAAGTACTTTGTCTATTTAGGGTGTACCTACTACGCGAACCTTTTTCAAGTCCTGCAACTGATTTCAATCCTTATCCTTAACAATTAGCAAACAGCAATTACTTCAAGAAGTACTGATAAATTCCTGATTACAACTGTTTATGGTGTACCTCGACCTTATACGTTTGTAAATAATCTTGCGCCGACAAAATTTCAACCAGACTAGATCTTCGAATATGTTAAAAATTTGTTCGCCTCCCGTATGTAGACGGTACAATGAAATTATCGATTTCAAAGTCGCTTTACCCCTGTACATTGCAGTTTCGGATCCTTTACGGGGACTATAACACGATTTATGATAGGTAGCAAAAAATGCCGGTTTTTCGAGGAGATCAAAAGAGTGACCCGACTAGTTATATGTTGGCTGTACCATTGGAAGATCACATATAAACAGATGTTTTAGATTCAGTTTATATATATATATATATTGTATATATCCATGGTGACGTCATTGGCGTATGTCAAATGTTAAAAATTTACAGGGTCAAAATCAAAATTGGAAAACTCCACCAAATGACAGATGTTTCGAACATGTCAGCCTTCCAGCATATTTAGAAGTATCTGTTAAAATTTTCAAATACACTATTTGACCCAATCAAACAAACTGCTAAAGACAAACAAACAAACAAACATTGAAATGCATACAACTTTAAGCTGCTTACTGTTCAAGCACTTGGCTTTCTCGTAGTAGATCGACATGGCGTCTGCCCTCAACAACGAGGGGCCGAATATTTTGCTGTCCTCGCTGTGCAAGAAGCACAACTTCCCTCTGACGACGCTGAACCCTCTGCAGTTGAAATTCTTGAACTCGTCGCACAATTTCTCGCATTCTTTTTTAGTCCTTACCTCCAGCAAGACGTCGCTGTGCGTCAACGTCACGTTGTCGTACTCTTCGTACCCGCAGAATCCTTTATCTATAACAAACTCAGATATGTAGTTAGGGGTGTATGTCGAACAAGAATTGAAAAATTGTGCTCGGGTTCGAAAAATTTTCTGTGGTTTTAATCCCGAATTAAACATAATTACAATAAAAGTTAATTTCTCAGCATTAACCGTTGCTTAAATGGAAATATAAATGTGTACTCAATGACATAAGGACCAGATTGTTAGATATTTTAAAGGACTATTATACGTAAGTCATGTCTTGTTAGGTCATAAGTTGCTACGGTATAAAGGTGCCCTACCTACTCTCATATTTTATTTCGACACTTTGGTTAGAACCGTAGCGCCGATGGTTCATGGAGTGAAGACTCAAATTACTTGCTGTATAATTAATTTGCAGACACCTGACTTGCCTTGAGGGTCATTTTCCTCCACGCATTGATTTTCGAAGTACTCCTCGTCGAATCCGGACACCCTGTAGGCACTGGGTAACTCGTGCCTGTCGGCATCGCTCAGGGTGCAGACGCCCTGTGATCCGGAAGTCCCGTACCGTGCCAGCCTGAACTTGGCAGACTTGCAGGGGAAGCGTGATTCGTTGTAACACGCCTGCGCGCAGTCGAACCTGCTGCGCAGTCCGGGCAGAACTCTGGTATCGTTGCCGATCAGCGTCGCTCCAGGTATGCGCTCGAACGACCAAAGCTTGTTGCAGGCTGGACCTGGAAATTCGGAAGGGAGGGAATAAGGCTGATTTTGCTGGCAGAGCGAGTACACAGTACATAGAAACGATGTATCGTTATTATTTACTAAATTTTAAGCTGGATTACCTGAAACGCACTTTCGACTTAAAAGATCAACAAATCTGCGCAGGATTCGAATCTACAACACTTGTAATTTGTTCTTACAGCTGTTGAGCAATCTGAGGTGATGATATAAATGTTATTAGGAGGATACATGAATTATTTTCCACCCAGAACCTGACTAGAATGGATTGAAAGGAACCGTGGTGGCTTACTTATTTTTGGGACCACTGCTCTTCCTAATTTACTCCTCTTCTAGTTTACAGTACCTTGCTGATGATAAGCAAATTTTGTACCCTTTTGACTCTGTGGAATTACAGTATGCAACTTCAGTTTTGCAATCTAATTTTGACAACGTAAAAATTATTTCCAGTAATCACAATTTATCGATTAATGCTGACAAATCAAACATTACTATAGAGAGTTTTTGCATTTTACCTAACGTCGGGCGCTATTAGCGTTTACCTTATTTTGACAGGTACGCATGCGCATTAAGCAACAGCGCTATTTAAAATGCTTAATGCGCATGCGTTCCTGTCAAAATAAGGGAAACTCTAATATTTTGTCCATAACCTAGAGCAGAACATTCATGATAAAAATTGGGTCTCATATATTAAGAATATCAAGAAAGTCAAAATTATAGGTGTCGAATTAGATTGTGCGCTAAGATTTAAGGGTCACATGACTGTAATAAGGGACAATGACTGTATTTAGTAGATTTGATTTGATTTCTTTTGTATCTGTATTGTTCTTATAACATTTAACATATTAATAGTTCTTGGGACTAGATGTAAATGTAGCTGTTTAGCTAACTCTCTCTTCAATTGAGCTCAGCTCTATGCATCATATGTGATTGAATAACAAAATCATTTAAGACCAAAAATCAGACCAAGAAAGAAGACCATTTAAGACCAAGAATCAAAAATCATATTATTATTACTATACGTACATTTTCCAGTCCCTATTATTAAGCATTTCGACTTTTCTCTCCTTTTAAGCAGACCGACCTTATTCCAGCTGAATTTCTCTTCTCACCTTTCAGGCAGACCTTGGTGAAGGTGGCCGCGTTCTCGTCCTGTATGAGCTCGTCCTGGGAGACGTTCCTGTAGGAGTAGCACCTCGACAGGCCGTAGAGGAGCACGAAGGCGTCGCACTCGTCCACCGCCTGGCACTTGGCGACGCACTCGGCGGTTATCGGCTTCCTGGGCGCGTCCCGGGGCAGCTCGTACAGCAGGCCGGAGGGCGTCGAGACCGGAGGCCGGAAGCCGAGGGTTTTCTCGAGACCCGCCTCGGAGTCGTGGCAGCTCAATGGGTTAGCGACTTTAAAGTGAGGATTAAGATTTTAAGTGTGTATGCTTCACGTCACGCTGTATTATAAACATAGCAAATATATGCTTATAGTCTTATTCATAAACGCATATTAACGTTAATGTGGGTTTTAGCTTAAAATGCGTTTAGAATGTGTTTCACTTATGTCACTACAGTGTTTTGTTCCATGTATTTTTAATATGGAGGTAACTATAGTTACCTTGTTGAAACGCATTCTAAACGCATTTTAGGCTAAAACCCACATTAACGTTAATATGCGTTTATGAATAAGTCCATTAAATTTTCTCGTGACAGGGGTAGTACCAACGGTTTGACTGGTTTTCCTGATACTTCAGGTGTGTAGTAACAAAAGTTATAGGATGATATGAGTTTAAGTTACGGTGTTCAATAATATTTGTAAATTAAAATCGAACAAGATGTGTATTTCTCTTTGTCATTCTCATTTTCGTTTTTAGGCTTATTTACTTAACTTTAACTTACTGCTTTATGCAACGTTAGGTACTTGGGTTTTATTTGTGTTATAGAAAAGTTACAGACTACTACTTCCTGTGGGAGTCCTGGGCGCACTGTGACGTTAGATAGATACTTGAGTTTTACTTTAGTTACTTTAGTTACTTTACTTTAGTTTTACTTTACTTTAGTTACTTTAGTTACTTTTACTTAGTTTACTTTAGTTACTTGGGTTAGACTACTTCTTCCTGTGGGAATTTGTTACTGACTATTTCTGCCTGTAGGAGTCCTGGGCGCACTGTGACGTTAGATACTTGAGTTTTACTTTAGTTACTTTAGTTACTTTACTTTAGTTTTACTTTACTTTAGTTACTTTAGTTACTTTTACTTAGTTTACTTTAGTTACTTGGGTTAGGCTACTTCTTCCTGTGGGAATTTGTTACTGACTATTTCTGCCTGTAGGAGTCCTGGGCGCACTGTGACGTTAGATACTTGAGTTTTACTTTAGTTACTTTAGTTACTTTACTTTAGTTTTACTTTACTTTAGTTACTTTTACTTAGTTTACTTTAGTTACTTGGGTTAGACTACTTCTTCCTGTGGGAATTTGTTACTGACTATTTCTGCCTGTAGGAGTCCTGGGCGCGCTGTGACGTTAGATACTTGAGTTTTACTTTAGTTACTTTAGTTACTTTACTTTAGTTTTACTTTGCTTTAGTTACTTTAGTTACTTTTACTTAGTTTACTTTAGTTACTTGGGTTAGACTACTTCTTCCTGTGGGAATTTGTTACTGACTATTTCTGCCTGTAGGAGTCCTGGGCGCGCTGTGACGTTAGATACTTGAGTTTTACTTTAGTTACTTTACTTTAGTTTTACTTTACTTTAGTTACTTTAGTTACTTTTACTTAGTTTACTTTAGTTACTTGGGTTAGACTACTTCTTCCTGTGGGAATTTGTTACTGACTATTTCTGCCTGTAGGAGTCCTGGGCGCACTGTGACGTTAGATACTTGAGTTTTACTTTAGTTACTTTAGTTACTTTACTTTAGTTTTACTTTACTTTAGTTACTTTAGTTACTTTTACTTAGTTTACTTTAGTTACTTGGGTTAGGCTACTTCTTCCTGTGGGAATTTGTTACTGACTATTTCTGCCTGTAGGAGTCCTGGGCGCACTGTGACGTTAGATACTTGAGTTTTACTTTAGTTACTTTAGTTACTTTACTTTAGTTTTACTTTACTTTAGTTACTTTTACTTAGTTTACTTTAGTTACTTGGGTTAGACTACTTCTTCCTGTGGGAATTTGTTACTGACTATTTCTGCCTGTAGGAGTCCTGGGCGCGCTGTGACGTTAGATACTTGAGTTTTACTTTAGTTACTTTAGTTACTTTACTTTAGTTTTACTTTGCTTTAGTTACTTTAGTTACTTTTACTTAGTTTACTTTAGTTACTTGGGTTAGACTACTTCTTCCTGTGGGAATTTGTTACTGACTATTTCTGCCTGTAGGAGTCCTGGGCGCGCTGTGACGTTAGATACTTGAGTTTTACTTTAGTTACTTTACTTTAGTTTTACTTTACTTTAGTTACTTTAGTTACTTTTACTTAGTTTACTTTAGTTACTTGGGTTAGACTACTTCTTCCTGTGGGAATTTGTTACTGACTATTTCTGCCTGTAGGAGTCCTGGGCGCACTGTGACGTTAGATACTTGAGTTTTACTTTAGTTACTTTAGTTACTTTACTTTAGTTTTACTTTACTTTAGTTACTTTAGTTACTTTTACTTAGTTTACTTTAGTTACTTGGGTTAGACTACTTCTTCCTGTGGGAATTTGTTACTGACTATTTCAGCCTGTAGGAGTCCTGGGCGCACTGTGACATTAGATACTTGAGTTTTACTTTAGTTACTTTAGTTACTTTACTTTAGTTTTACTTTACTTTAGTTACTTTAGTTACTTTTACTTAGTTTACTTTAGTTACTTGGGTTAGACTACTTCTTCCTGTGAGAGTTTGTTACTGACTATTTCTGCCTGTAGGAGTCCTGGGCGCACTGTGACATTAGATACTTGAGTTTTACTTTAGTTACTTTAGTTACTTTACTTTAGTTTTACTTTACTTTAGTTACTTTAGTTACTTTTACTTAGTTTACTTTAGTTACTTGGGTTAGACTACTTCTTCCTGTGGGAATTTGTTACTGACTATTTCTGCCTGTAGGAGTCCTGGGCGCGCTGTGACGTTAGATACTTGAGTTTTACTTTAGTTACTTTACTTTAGTTTTACTTTACTTTAGTTACTTTAGTTACTTTTACTTAGTTTACTTTAGTTACTTGGGTTAGACTACTTCTTCCTGTGGGAATTTGTTACTGACTATTTCTGCCTGTAGGAGTCCTGGGCGCACTGTGACGTTAGATACTTGAGTTTTACTTTAGTTACTTTAGTTACTTTACTTTAGTTTTACTTTACTTTAGTTACTTTAGTTACTTTTACTTAGTTTACTTTAGTTACTTGGGTTAGACTACTTCTTCCTGTGGGAATTTGTTACTGACTATTTCAGCCTGTAGGAGTCCTGGGCGCACTGTGACATTAGATACTTGAGTTTTACTTTAGTTACTTTAGTTACTTTACTTTAGTTTTACTTTACTTTAGTTACTTTAGTTACTTTTACTTAGTTTACTTTAGTTACTTGGGTTAGACTACTTCTTCCTGTGAGAGTTTGTTACTGACTATTTCTGCCTGTAGGAGTCCTGGGCGCACTGTGACATTAGATACTTGAGTTTTACTTTAGTTACTTTAGTTACTTTACTTTAGTTTTACTTTACTTTAGTTACTTTAGTTACTTTTACTTAGTTTACTTTAGTTACTTGGGTTAGACTACTTCTTCCTGTGAGAGTTTGTTACTGACTATTTCTGCCTGTAGGAGTCCTGGGCGCACTGTGACATTAGATACTTGAGTTTTACTTTAGTTACTTTACTTTAGTTTTACTTTACTTTAGTTACTTTAGTTACTTTTACTTAGTTTACTTTAGTTACTTGGGTTAGACTACTTCTTCCTGTGGGAGTTTGTTACTGACTATTTCTGCCTGTAGGAGTCCTGGGCGCACTGTGACGTTAGATACTTGGGTTTTATTGGTTTTATAGAAACCTTATAAAAAATTTCTTTTATATAAATTTTCGATTATATATACTTACAATAGTGAGATTACGATGTTGTTTTGTGCGTTTTCAATAGAATCGACGTTTTATTAAACTGATAATACATTCATTATATGGTACACCCCATCCCTTACTCCCACGAAGCTACCGACAAGAGAAGATTTGCATATTTTGCGAATAATTGTCTTCAATTCTATCTAATCACTCGTTACGTTTCTCACACTTATACAACATCCGTGACGACGGTCGTTTAGCCACTACCAGATCTCGTCAAAGCACACCTGCATTTAAAATTTCAAAATGGCGAAGGCGCGAAAACCGCGCCGTTTATAATCGTTTTTTCGCGTATTTCTCCAGATTTTTTTGGCGAAATTGCTATATCGGCGTAAAGTAGAATAATCGAACTTTATCATTATCGTTTTGACCTATGGGAATATCGTACGGGAACATATAAAAATTTCACTTTGAAAACCGGCAAATTTGACCAAATTTCTCACATTTTATTATTTTTCTCGAAAACTACTGGTTTCCTGAAGTTAAAATTATTTTTCCCTGCACCCTTATACAGTCCTCTTTTAGTAAAAAAAGTGCCATTTTTCTATTTAATGTTCAATAAGAAAAATGTTTACCAAATTCTGTACTTCATATTGACGTTTTTTTGTTTCCTAATCTTTATAAAGAAAGACGGAGAATTTAAAAAAAATCTAACTTCAACTTGAAGGCTCGTAGAGCAACTTTCTCATTAAATTCATGCAACAATGCCACTTTTTTGAATAAAAAAAAATAATAATAACATTGTATCTGTCAATACAACAAAGTTAGTTGTTTATTTATAAGCTAAAGGTGCTAATATTTTTAAGATTATTCTTCCTTTATTATTACATACCTAATGTCATTGTAAAATTAAGGGACCTCGAATGAACAAATTCAATTTTGCAAAAATTACTCGATGAATCACTTTAAAGATATACAGAATATACAGATGCAGATAAAGAATCACGATAAAGATGTACAGCTACTTTCTCAGAAGTTATTTATTTAATTTTAACTCATTTAACGCTTCATTAAGCAACAAATTCACCAAATAATTATTACGATACCTCTTTTTAAAGATCTTTAGAGCCCTACAAGATGATTATTTCAGTTTTTTGAACGAGTATGAAAATTTTACAGACATTTTTGACCTTTTATTGTCTATAATTAAAAAAAAAAATTTGGATGTCAGAAATGACTTGTTACTATTTATCTAAAGCATCAAAAAAAAAAAGGAAAATGAAACCGGGGCTTATTTTATCGGAAAAACCTTGTTTAAACTGTTTTACTGCAAAACAGTTGTTCTTGGCCTTTACTTTTCACCCTCTCCTGGTTAAATTACAAGGGCTATTTCCTTAAGGACATAAGGACGTGAGGACGATCAACAACGCGAAACATAAGACAGTATCTACACGACAAGAATTGTCCTAAAATTTTATGTTTAAACAATACGTTTGACGTGTGTAGGTGTTATCGTACTCATATGGTTGCAACATTGCTATCTACTATAGTTAGGCAATAGTTACACTTCATTAGCAAATCACAAATTTGTTCATTATATGTACCTAGTGAAATACCTCATTGACCCGTTTTCACGTCATAAACGAAACGAGGTCGTATTTACATAAATAGTTTGAAACAAAAAGTTTTCGAGAGAAAAGGGAAAAGAGAAGAAAAGTAAATCGGGAAAATTCTTGTAATATCGAAATACCTTCATACAACATTTTGTGATTATAATATTTCTAGTTTGATTAGTTCTGTGTAAACATTTTTCTTATTAACGTTGAATAGAAAAATGGCACTTTTTTACTAAAAGAGGACTGTATAAGGGTGCTGGGAAAAATAATTTTAACTTTAGGAAACCGGTACCTTTCGAGAAAAATAATAAAATGTGAGAAATTTGGTCAAATTTGCCGGTTTTCAAAGTGAAATTTTTATATGGTCCCGTACGATATTCCCATGGGTTAAACGATAATGATAAAGTTCAATTATTCTACTTTACGCTGATATAGCAATTTCGCCAAAAAAATCTGAAGAAATACGCGAAAAAACGATTAAAAACAGTGCAGTTTTCGCGCCTTCGCCATTTTGAAATTTTAAATGCAGGTGTGCTTTGACGAGATCTGGTAGTGGCTAAACGACCGTCGTCACGGATGTTGTATAAGTGTGAGAAACGTAACGAGTGATTAGATAGAATTTAAGAGAATTATGATATCGAAAAATTATATAAAAGAAATTTTTTATAAGGTTTCTATAAAACCAATAAAACCCAAGTATCTAACGTCACAGTGCGCCCAGGACTCCTACAGGCAGAAATAGTCAGTAACAAACTCCCACAGGAAGAAGTAGTCTAACCCAAGTAACTAAAGTAACTAAAGTAAAGTAAAACTAAAGTAAAGTAACTAAAGTAACTAAAGTAAAACCCAAGTATCTAACGTCACAGTGCGCCCAGGACTCCTACAGGCAGAAATAGTCTGTAACAAACTCCCGCAGGAAGAAGTAGTCTAACCCAAGTAACTAAAGTAAACTAAGTAATAGTAACTAAAGTAAAACTAAAGTAACTAAAGTAAAGTAAAACTAAAGTAAAGTAACTAAAGTAACTAAAGTAAAACCCAAGTATCTAACGTCACAGTGCGCCCAGGACTCCTACAGGCAGAAATAGTCTGTAACAAACTCCCGCAGGAAGAAGTAGTCTAACCCTAGTAACTAAAGTAAACTAAGTAATAGTAACTAAAGTAAAACTAAAGTAACTAAAGTAAAGTAACTAAAGTAACTAAAGTAAAACTCAAGTATCTAACGTCACAGTGCGCCCAGGACTCCTACAGGCAGAAATAGTCAGTAACAAACTCCCACAAGAAGAAGTAGTCTAACCCAAGTAACTAAAGTAACTAAAGTAGAGTAAAACTAAAGTAAAGTAACTAAAGTAAAACCCAAGTATCTAACGTCACAGTGCGCCCAGGACTCCTACAGGCAGAAATAGTCTGTAACAAACTCCCGCAGGAAGAAGTAGTCTAACCCAAGTAACTAAAGTAAACTAAGTAATATTAACTAAAGTAAAACTAAAGTAACTAAAGTAAAGTAAAACTAAAGTAAAGTAACTAAAGTAACTAAAGTAAAACCCAAGTATCTAACGTCACAGTGCGCCCAGGACTCCTACAGGCAGAAATAGTCTGTAACAAACTCCCGCAGGAAGAAGTAGTCTAACCCAAGTAACTAAAGTAAACTAAGTAATAGTAACTAAAGTAAAACTAAAGTAACTAAAGTAAAGTAAAACTAAAGTAAAGTAACTAAAGTAACTAAAGTAAAACCCAAGTATCTAACGTCACAGTGCGCCCAGGACTCCTACAGGCAGAAATAGTCTGTAACAAACTCCCGCAGGAAGAAGTAGTCTAACCCTAGTAACTAAAGTAAACTAAGTAATAGTAACTAAAGTAAAACTAAAGTAACTAAAGTAAAGTAACTAAAGTAACTAAAGTAAAACTCAAGTATCTAACGTCACAGTGCGCCCAGGACTCCTACAGGCAGAAATAGTCAGTAACAAACTCCCACAAGAAGAAGTAGTCTAACCCAAGTAACTAAAGTAACTAAAGTAGAGTAAAACTAAAGTAAAGTAACTAAAGTAAAACCCAAGTATCTAACGTCACAGTGCGCCCAGGACTCCTACAGGCAGAAATAGTCTGTAACAAACTCCCGCAGGAAGAAGTAGTCTAACCCAAGTAACTAAAGTAAACTAAGTAATATTAACTAAAGTAAAACTAAAGTAACTAAAGTAAAGTAAAACTAAAGTAAAGTAACTAAAGTAACTAAAGTAAAACCCAAGTATCTAACGTCACAGTGCGCCCAGGACTCCTACAGGCAGAAATAGTCTGTAACAAACTCCCGCAGGAAGAAGTAGTCTAACCCAAGTAACTAAAGTAAACTAAGTAATAGTAACTAAAGTAAAACTAAAGTAACTAAAGTAAAGTAAAACTAAAGTAAAGTAACTAAAGTAACTAAAGTAAAACCCAAGTATCTAACGTCACAGTGCGCCCAGGACTCCTACAGGCAGAAATAGTCTGTAACAAACTCCCGCAGGAAGAAGTAGTCTAACCCTAGTAACTAAAGTAAACTAAGTAATAGTAACTAAAGTAAAACTAAAGTAACTAAAGTAAAGTAACTAAAGTAACTAAAGTAAAACTCAAGTATCTAACGTCACAGTGCGCCCAGGACTCCTACAGGCAGAAATAGTCAGTAACAAACTCCCACAAGAAGAAGTAGTCTAACCCAAGTAACTAAAGTAACTAAAGTAGAGTAAAACTAAAGTAAAGTAACTAAAGTAAAACCCAAGTATCTAACGTCACAGTGCGCCCAGGACTCCTACAGGCAGAAATAGTCTGTAACAAACTCCCGCAGGAAGAAGTAGTCTAACCCAAGTAACTAAAGTAAACTAAGTAATATTAACTAAAGTAAAACTAAAGTAACTAAAGTAAAGTAAAACTAAAGTAAAGTAACTAAAGTAACTAAAGTAAAACCCAAGTATCTAACGTCACAGTGCGCCCAGGACTCCTACAGGCAGAAATAGTCTGTAACAAACTCCCGCAGGAAGAAGTAGTCTAACCCAAGTAACTAAAGTAAACTAAGTAATAGTAACTAAAGTAAAACTAAAGTAACTAAAGTAAAGTAAAACTAAAGTAAAGTAACTAAAGTAACTAAAGTAAAACCCAAGTATCTAACGTCACAGTGCGCCCAGGACTCCTACAGGCAGAAATAGTCTGTAACAAACTCCCGCAGGAAGAAGTAGTCTAACCCAAGTAACTAAAGTAAACTAAGTAATAGTAACTAAAGTAAAACTAAAGTAACTAAAGTAAAGTAAAACTAAAGTAAAGTAACTAAAGTAACTAAAGTAAAACCCAAGTATCTAACGTCACAGTGCGCCCAGGACTCCCACAGGAAGAATAGTCTGTAACTTTTCTATAAAACAAATAAAACCCAAGTACCTAACGTTGCATAAAGCAGTAAGTTGCAATGCGTTCCCTTTGGTCGATTAACCACCACCATTGAACTGTCAAGTCTTTGTACTTAGTTTGGACTTCGAGGTTGAAATGGTCATGCCGATAGAAATTTGTTAATTAATATGTGTTATTGTGAAATATCGTGTGAAAATTAGTGCGGCACGTGAAGAAAACACCCCGCGGATGTGGCAGAAAGTGAAAAGAGGGTTCCCTCGTACTTGCCTTATCGACTAGAAATAATTTTTTTCTCAAAAAGTAAAAGGAACGCCGAAAATTGAATACCCCCAGCGTTATCTACGGTTTCTTATTGATCATTGGTGATTTTTTGGTGAGTTTTGGTGAGAAAATCGCATTTTCGAAGGGCCATAACTTGGGAACGGATCATTTCTTAAAATTATGATTGATGTTCTCGAACTAGTTGTTTAATGTACTTTCTAATAATATAGGGCTTTTTTCAAAATTTAATGTTCAATAAGGTAAAGGTTAGCTTAGTTTTGTGTACTGCAAACAAAAGTAGTAAAAACCTGTAACATTTCACTAAGGCTTTTTGTTTTCAAAATACCGGCCACTCGTATTACTAACCACTTCATTGAATTTTCATTAGAAACGCCCGAAGGGCTATGGTAACTATTTCTCCCTACCTGAGAGGATATCTGCGATGAACAAACACAGGAAGGCCTTTATCATTATGACGAACTCGCATTATTATCGCTGCCGGATCAATCGGATCGATTTGTGACGATGCGCCGGCAATCTGAAACGAACGCGACTGGGAAAATCGAAATTCGCGGACCGAGGAAAAAATAAACGCGGATAGAGAGAGAGAAAAGGCGAGAGAAGGAGTGAGAGAGAGGGATGCGCGTCAAGTGCGTCGAAAGTATGTTTAAAAAATGTTCCCGACCGCGGGGAAAATCGTAAGTGGCTGAGGGAAAAATTATGGGTGGCAAGAAGCGATTAAGGTACGGTTGTTTGTATCGGATTTTGGTTCGTTGAAGTGAAAGGGCCCAATAAGGTGGCGCAAAGTTCCCTGGATGAGATTTTGAACATAGGGCATTCGATTCGGTATCCAAAAAGACCAAGCTCCCTAAATTTTGAGCCCCTGAGGACGCCTCTAGCGTCTGCTAGCGCAAAAAGGCCACTTCTCACCATTTTTGCGATAACTCGAGCTAGAAATAACAATTTTGAATGCGGTTTGCGGCATTCGAAAGGTCTTTTAATGGAGCAGATGTCTGAATTTTCTCAGATTTTTTGGCCCCCCGACCACAAAAATGGCTGTCACTTCAATATTTGAAACGCGTTTTTTAGCACATCCCTTTTTAGCGACACAAAATTGAAAAACGTAAACTTTTGTCATTTTTTGTTACCTGTCAGATGGTGTATTGTAAAATTTTTTTCAGGCGGGACTAGAGGTCGAAAACACGTCAAATATGCAACTTTGGCCATTTTTGACCAATTTTCGACACATTTCTAACCCTCTTGCGGCGTTTCTGGGGATTTCAAGTCATTATCGAGTCACTAAGACACTCAAAAACAAATATTGGCCCCTCAGGAAAGATTCTCCTCGAAAACAGACACTGGGAACCAGTTTAACGCCCTCAAAAACCCCCGATTTGCCAGCTTTGAATTCCATACCATTCTGGTTATGAGCCCCGCCAGTAGGTGTCTCCCTATGCATTACGTCAGTATTTGCAACTGTCTATATATTTCATGAATATTTGAAACTGTTGCGCCGTTTTTCATCAAGTACTTTGTGTCTTGATTATCCAATTTTCTTGTGCCTTTATTATTTTATTTTTGTTAAAAGAAGATCTAGCCTTTAAAGCCCTTTTGAGGCCTGCAGCGAAGGGATGGGATGGTGTAACCCAAAAACCACTGGAGGCTTCTTATCGGCTTGGTGCATTTCGAGCCCGAGCTTTCTCACTGTAGGATAAAATTACAATCTCCTGGCCTCTGCCTACCTTAACTAAAATATAACATCTATTGCAAAGTCTAACTGCCACTTATACTCTTAAATCATAGAATGGGCGGGAAGTATCTTGATTTCTTACTAGCGACATCTTCGGAATTCGGTTGCCTAGGCTAAGTATCGAACACTCTTAACCGGCTGTACGCTTCTGAGACTTATTTTGGAAATTCATAATTCTTTTGTGCTGTAAATTAGTAAAGAGAAAAACTTACTCTTAGAAAGTCACCTTCTAATTTCAATTTGTATTTAATATGTATAGCAAATTAACTGCCCTAATAAATGAGTATTGTTTAATTCCCCTGAAGGTCCTATGTTATCTTATTACGTTAAAGATGATTAATACGCGAGGTACGTTTAGTTTTAGTCCCGCAGACATTGTTCAGAAAACTTACATAAACCTACAAGCAAAATAACCTTGTGCGTATTATCTGTCGTTCAGTCACGAATTGTCGCTAAAAATAAATAATTGCTGTTACCGCTAATGGCGCAAAAATGTAGTGGAGGTAATAATTAACTGTATTCTCGATTGAATTTATTTGTAAAGTGCAGAAAGCCAATTCGTTACCGTTTTCTACTTATTTCAAAATATAATCAAAAAGGGAGATGGGTAAAACGTCACTTACTGACAGAATCGCCATAGCAAAATGTACGAGTATTATTAAATATTTTTTTAAACTGTTACCATAACAATTGTGAAAACTCCTAATTACGATGTTCGTTAAACGTCCCCTCTGTGTGGTAACGAAAGAAATTGCGATAGCAGCAAAAGGATATCTCGTCTGTCATTAAAATTCAATTTTTTAAGTAAGCGATCCTTCACCTACTTAAGCCACGCTTTCCAATATCGGAAAAGGGTCTTATCTACGCAGCTAAACATTTAATTTATGTTTGCGGTTCGCGCCCATTGACCATCACAGTAATTAAATGATTCTTATTCAAATTAACGTACCGCTATGGTAGTCGTCCTTATCGTTTTAACAAATGAAATGTAAAATGTAACGCAAGGTCGTGTTCGTCACGTTACACGCTATTTACCGTTAATAAATGGTTTTGGAAAATTGGAAAATTGAAGTAGAGACGGTTTAAAGAAATGAATTTTTGTTCGGTTCCCGAAAAATACTTTCCATACAGTCTATCGATAAAATGTATAAATTTTTAAGTAAACAAGTTAATACTGATTACGACTAGTTGCTAATAGACATGCATATATAAGTACGTAATTATTCATATCGTGATTTGCTGAGGTGATAAATTACGCCGTTCTTTTTTAAAAAATATTATTATCGTATCTTGTAGAAATCTTTTTGGTAAAGATTTTTCTTATTGAACCTTGAATAAAAAAATGACACTTTTTGTACTAAAAGACGACTGTATAAGGGTGCTGGGAAAAATAATTTTAATTTTAGGAAATCAGTAGTTTTGGAGAAAAATAATAGAATGTGAGAAATCTCGCCAAATTTGCCAGTTTTCTAAGTGAAATTTTTATGTGTTCCCGTACGATTTTCTCATGGGTTAAACGATAATGATTAAGTTCCATTATTCTACTTTACGCCGATAAAGCAATTTCGCCAAAAAATTTGGAGAAATACGTGAAAAAAATGTATTTACTGAAATTTGTATATCTATATATACACTCTATAGCACTATACATATAACATGTATACTATATTCACGGTGCTATATATAGTGAGATATGCTAGATGTTGTAGGTCGAGGGTCGCACCGCTGGAAGTCTATTGTTTTAATCACGTATGAAAAATTAATTTTTTGAAAAACAAATTGCGAGGATTTTTTTACACCTATAATTTAAATTTGGATTCTTCAACAAATAATGAATTTAGATAATTTTGAACCTCAAAAATCGGATAATTTTTAATGATTTTTAAACAGTTTTTTAATACGTATCAATTAAGTTTAAAATTTTAATTGGTTATAAAATGTATTGAAAACAATCCGATTTTTGAGAATCAAGATTGATTGAAATTAGTATTTAATGTAGAATGCTGATTTATATGCAACTTATTAAAAATTCATCACAATTTGATTTTTAAAAAATATATTTTCCGTACGTGATAAAACAATAGAACGGGCGAAGTATTTATATCTATTATGTATTCCACGGTATAACTGTCTGTATTGTTTTATTGATACTTAATGAATGAAACTAATAAGTGAAGGAGAGAATCTTCGAAAAGTCACTTAATTATATTTTTTAATTAATTTTATTATCTAATTCATATTTTTAATGTATGGATAGCAAACTTTGAAACACAGTTAAAAGTATCAAATTTTAGTTATTAAAATTTTATTGGCTTCAGTTTTAAATCCTGAATTAATTTAAATTATTATTTATTTATATATTATATATTAGTTATATATTAAATATTATTATATATTATATATTATGTATAATGTAATATATAATATATAATGAGATTAATAAGTGAAGGAGAGAATCTTCGAAAAGTCAATTAATCATATTTTTTAATTAATTTTATTATCTAATTCATATTTTTAATGTATAGATAGCAAACTTTGAAGCACAGTTAAAAGTATCAAATTTTAGTTATTAAAATTTTATTAGCTTCAGTTTTAAATCCTGAATTAATTTAAATTATTATTTATTTATATATTATATATTAGTTATATATTAAATATTATTATACATTATATATTATGTATAATGTAATATATAATATATAATGAGATTAATAAGTGAAGGAGAGAATCTTCGAAAAGTCAATTAATCATATTTTTTAATTAATTTTATTATCTAATTCATATTTTTAATGTATAGATAGCAAACTTTGAAGCACAGCTAAAAGTATCAAATTTTGATTATTAAAATTTTATTAGCTTCAGTTTTAAATCCTGAATCAATTTAAATTATTATTTATTTATATAATATATATTATTTATATATAATATATTACTTATATATTATTTATTATTATATATTATATATTATTTGTTGTTGTTAACTAAGTTCTTTATACGTAATGATCTAGATAATTTCTTTTATAAACGCATTTATATACATAGAGACAATTCTACACATAAATTTTTCAAACATAAAATAATAATAAAAATTATTCTCGTTATACAAATACTGTCGAAAAAATTATTAGACACTCATAATTCGTTATCAAAAACTCAAAATTTTCAAGTATCCGACACTGTAACACAGCCTGCTGTAAAATTTTCGAACCTTCGACCAATAGAGAAAGACTTCGCCATTTTGTTACTACATAGCTTAATGAATCCTGGCCAATTTTTGGCCATTTTAAATCTAAGACCAATTGTCTTAACACTCAATACTCGTGTATAAATGAAATATGTACTTCCAATCTCGTATAAGCTGGTGATTTTATTTTCCTCATCACATTAAACAAATAGCAAATGAAAAAATTTCTATGGCAATCGAATCGATTCCGATCTAATTGTGTCGATATATTTTTTTGTGTATTCTGATTCCATTTTCACAATTTTCCCACAACATTACCGTTATGCACGAGTAGCAATCCTTTATGTCGACGAAACACTGCTCCTTTTGGGCGCAGTTTCCCCACAAAACATACGGTATATCCAATTCCATTCAAATTATTTTAATGGTGTCAAGAAATGATAAAACAATCACAAAATTAAAGGACGGTTATTGTTTATTATTAATTGTAATTACCCCACCTTATGCTACTGTGGTACAATTGTATATGGTATTGTACTTTCGGTGAAAGTTATTGTTTATTGGGACTTCACGTTTCTTTCCCTGCAAAAAAAAAAACAATCGATTAAAACGGGATCTTTTTATAACATATCTAATATGGTTAACACATATATAGTACTTTATTTTCATTCAGTAGTGAAATGTAAAGTTTTAAGTAGAAATTAAAAAAAAATAAGTAAAAAGAAATTTATCTCATTTTATTTAAAAAACCATACATGTTTCGGGTTGCAGCAAGCCGTCATCAGCTTCTACATGGAGAGTAAAGGGACATTACATTCAAAACCTCTACAAAACTATATTTTTAATTTTTGCGTCTTTTTGTCTACACGACACTTGTACTAATACTTGTGGTAAGGGTGAACTGGACGAGAAACTAAAAAACCTAAATGTAATAGAGCGTGTGCTTATTTAAGCCCAACCAGGTTGTATATTTGTAGGAAATAGCAATAATTTTGGAGGAAGAGGAAGAGGAATAATTTGGAGCAAAACAAATATCCACCCGAACAGTCTAATCAGAAAGCCTTTTCAGTCGTCACTCATAAAGAAATGAAAGATAAATTAGAGTAGGAAATTTTGGTGAAAATAGATTAAGAACAGTTAGTGTAGAGAAATTAACTTAGGACCAGTTTTGTTTGATTAGTGAACAGAATCTCGGAAAAAGATTACAATTGGCGTCATAAGTGCAGGAGTACTACGAAATAAATATGGACACTGAAAGAATTACGCTATGAGCTACAGAGGAGAAGAGAAGAAGATGCTAGAAGACAGGAAGTATGATATCACAACTTCGTGGTTAGGCAACCGTCCTTACCGGCTTTTTAAATAAAGAAAATACCATTAGCAACAGTAAAGAATTTTAAGTCAATATAACGTTGGCTGCATAGCGCACAGTTTCAAATATTTCCATATTTCCTATTTTTCTATATTTCCAAAAAATCCATTTCACATGTGTTTTTCTTTTTAGTGGTACAGCTATTTCTGTAGTAAATAAAAATACAAACCTTGCACGGTTGTACAATAAATTTGACTAAAAATAAAAAAAACTGAATTCCATTTACTGACGAACGGAAAAGGGGTAAAACTTATGCAATGGTTCGATGGCATTGAAATTGGAAATTTGGTGGTTCCAAATTCGACTCGCAGATGGTCCAGAAAAATTCGATAATCCCAAATCCAGTTTGTGTTGATTATCTCAGTCGCCAGATGCGAGGAATTTAAAAGAATATAGAAAAATTCAGATTTTTCATCATCAATATGTATTAAGTTCTCTTGGTAAATGTTATTTTCTATTGTGAAATAATCATGTCACGTGATATTCCTGAGATTTTCTGAGATTAAAATAAGAACGCAACAATTAATTTAATATTATTCTTTTTTCATCGCAATTTTCAGAGAAAATACAACTTTCATACGAAAATGGTCTCTAGGGTCTAAAAGTTATAGAGGTTTGAATAATTCACGATTTTTCTTATATCAGAAAAATTCTACTATACTCTGTATACATTTGACTTTAGAAATGAGCAATCAGATTTACTTAAAAGTGTGCGAAAAAGGATATCTTAGCTATTTTAACAGAGTAAACCTTTAAATATATTTTTAGCGAAAAAAATGTTCTAGCCTAAATTCGCATTTGAAAATATTGATATTTTAACAACAGTTTTGGACTATTTACTGCAAAAATTCGGGTTTCCCATAAATAAGAGACTATAGGGCTTCATTAACACTTTTGAAATCCGTTCTAAAAATTACCTTAATATCACCCATAAATTAATCATCCATGGGGGCACTTCCATGGAAAATTTAAATTACTTTTGTTGATTTTCAAGTGATTTTTTGTCATCAGTACAATTATAGTACGTATATTCTACTTACGTACGTATCTATACGTAAATTGGTTTTAAAAAATTATTAATGTTGACGTACTGTTGTGAAATAATAATTCAGTCAGACTATATATTTACATCTTGCTCGAGTGTCATATCAGTTACTCATCACTTTTGTGACTTAAGCTGTTTTTTTCACAAGCGTATATTTCCATGCCCACCCATTGTCTTTTGATTATTTGAGATTTTGACAGTTTGTGTTTAAAATTTAGAGTTTAGAATTTAGAGTTTAGATATCAAAAATAGTTCTTCAGTAATATTGGGAAATTTGTCATTTATTTTAAACAGAAATCGTCTGGAATGTCATTCTTCTCCCTCTTAAGTTTTCAGCCATTGCCAGTTTCAATAGTTGTTACTCACGCAATCTCAATACTTTTTACTAATCTGCTGCTACACGATATAAAATAATTGATGATGGGCTGAGGCAACCCGAAACCATTATTCTTGTGAATAATAAATGGAGATATTCTAAAAAAATTGTGTTGTACATCTGTATGTTAAATGTAGAAATCAGCACTTCTATCTAAAAAGGAAATTCAAAGTATAGATAATCACCACGTCATGTCCTCGATCTCGTTCACACTTCCAGGGGTGCACGGGGCGAGAATCGCGTCGTACACGTCTAGGTACGCCTCCCTCGTCTTGGGATTGCCGCAGGAGTGCGTCAGGTGCGACTGAAGACAACCCCTGAGGGACCTCATGAACCTAAAAGGAGAGCGACGTCAACGTACCAACTTACGAGGAGATCCCTTAAACTTTTACTTACTCGCAGGCTTCGCCCTTGGAAGGTATCTTCTTCAAACCGAGCTGCTGCACCTTGGACTCGATCCTCCTCACGCACCTCTTGGTGCGCCAGTTGTCGGACTTGATGCACTGGTTGGAAAGTTCTTTGGAAAGAAAAATTGTGTTGAACTGTGGAAAGACTTAATCAAGAAAAAGCAGAGGTGAAAAGGAAGAAAAAAGTAAGGTAGAAGTGGTAGACGCGTTTTCAGGGAGCAGTTTTCATGGAAACATAAAAGGACTAGATCAGGGATAAGTCGGATGTGGAAAGAGGTCAAGGAGTAGAAGAGTAGGGATAGTATGAGTAGAATATTTAAGTAGTAACCAATATGGAAGCTGACGAGAGGAACATCAGCATATACCGAAAGTAAATCAACAAAATAAAAGAGAGAGAGACTATGCTAGCGGAGAATGTCTACAAATTTGCAAATAATATATCAGAATAAATCAGTCTTGAAGAAAGGAATAAAGATAAAATGAAACACTAGACTGTTGGTCATTAAAGAAAATGAAAGGAGGAACACCAGAGCAAAGCGCACGTAAACTACAATAATAGATCATAGAAATAATTTGAAAGTAAACCAGCAGATACTACATACCGGATCGTTTGAGATTTTTACGAAAAGCGGTCATCATGTAACAAAACGTAAAATGACTAATTGGTAAAGCAACTTTAACTGAAAGAGCAGAGACTAGGCAGAACACATTACAAGGCAGAACATCTCCATAGTGGTAACCTCCATAATTAGTAAAACAACTTTTAACTGAAAGGGCAGAGACTAGGCAGAACACATTACAAGGCAGAACATCTCCATAGTGGTAACCCCCATAATTAGTAAAGCAACTTTTAACTGAAAGAGCAAAGACTAGGCAGAACACATTACAAGGCAGAACATCTCCATAGTGGTAACCCCCATAATTAGTAAAGCAACTTTTAACTGAAAGGGCAGAGACTAGGCAGAACACATTACAAGGCAGAACATCTCCATAGTGGTAACCCCCATAATTAGTAAAGCAACTTTTAACTGAAAGGGCAGAGACTAGGCAGAACACATTACAAGGCAGAACATCTCCATAGTGGTAACCCCCATAATTAGTAAAGCAACTTTTAACTGAAAGGGCAGAGACTAGGCAGAACACTTTACAAGGCAGAACATCTCCATAGTGGTAACCCCCATAATTAGTAAAGCAACTTTTAACTGAAAGAGCAGAGACTAGGCAGAACACATTACAAGGCAGAACATCTCCATAGTGGTAACCCCCATAATTAGTAAAGCAACTTTTAACTGAAAGAGCAGAGACTAGGCAGAACACATTACAAGGCAGAACATCTCCATAGTGGTAACCCCCATAATTAGTAAAGCAACTTTTAACTGAAAGGGCAGAGACTAGGCAGAACACATTACAAGGCAGAACATCTCCATAGTGGTAACCCCCATAATTAGTAAAGCAACTTTTAACTGAAAGGGCAGAGACTAGGCAGAACACATTACAAGGCAGAACATCTCCATAGTGGTAACCCCCATAATTAGTAAAGCAACTTTTAACTGAAAGAGCAGAGACTAGGCAGAACACATTACAAGGCAGAAGATCTCCATAGTGGTAACCCCATAATGCCTAGCCATAGGTAAGTGAGAACTGGCAGGGATGCAGAGTTGTTAGAATTACAAAACAGTTACACGAAATGATGAAGCATGCTGAAAAGAAGTCCTGAATGATCTCGATATCCGGTAGTATTAGTAAATTTTCAAGTCGGTCAATACATGTCTGTTGTTGACTCATGTTACACTAGAGTCACTACATTCACTCGAGCAATACCAAAGTTATGATATGAGCACATGGTTTTCAGAAGACTTCGCGTTACCTTTCAGTAACTCCTCCAACTTCTGACCACTCGCCCCTATATCGTATCCAATAAATCGGACGGCTGTCCAGTAGTGAAGGGTTTAGAAGGATAAAAAGTTTGAAAATCTAGATTCTGGACGAAGCCTCGACTCCCTACGAAACATATCTTGTATTTACCAAAGATGTGCTCCCCGTCTGTCCTGCAAAGCTTGTCGCTGATCGATAATGAAGATTGCACAATGAACGCCGGCAGGTCCTTGGAGGTCTCAGGCAGGCATTTCTCGAACATCCCGACGAGCGGCCTCATGCACCTCGCGAAGTGGTTCTTGATTGCGGAGCAGATGGTTTCCTCCTCGAGGTCGACTTCATCCAGGCAGCTCGAGATGTCCGCCAGCGCTTTCTGGAGGAATATTCAGAAATACAAGAGGGGAATTTAATTCTGTCCAGAGACGGTTTGAGGAGCCATCAAAAATTGACATGCTATTAATTCCAGCGGGCCACTCGATCCTACTTTTGCCTTATGAAGTAGCAGTTTCCTAACAAAGAAATATAGTTTGAATTTTGTTTATGGTTTACCTGGAATTTGTCTCCGTATCCTGGACATATGCTGTCCACTGCTTCTTCGGCCATTCTCAACTTCTGCTCCTGGGCGATGTAACGTTTCAGCATCTGCATTCTGATGTGTTGATGGAGCGCCTCCTCGCTGCTGGTCAGGGAAGATTGGCAGTTAACGACTACGAAAAGGAAATGGAAAAGTTAAAATCCGTTGAGCATGAAAAAGTACATCCTTTCAGCTCCAAAAAGAGTAACGGAATTCGATTTCGAAGTTTTTTTAATGTTTTGAAATTTAAACCATTTCGCGTTGTACTTTGTAAGGTAGATGTGAAGAACTTTTTACCACTTTTGAAATTTTGACATGTCAAAATCTTGAAAAGTCCTCCTGTAGGTGTTGCCATTAAAGTTACATTCATTTAGTGAAATTGTTGGCTTAATATCTAATATATAATGCAGAGTGTAGGGTGGAATGTTAAGCATCAGAAATCCCTACAGAAATAATGGTATGAAAAATGTTTGGAAACTCAAGACTCTAAAGAAATATCGATATTTTCAATAATATTTTATTGAAGAGGAAGCAGCTTCATGTTCAATTCGAAAAACTGTTTTACCGAAAATATTTTTTGGGCCCAGTAGCATGTTCAAAAGAATCTGGAAGAATTCAGGGAAGTACTGGAATATGAAAGAGAGTTCGTTGAAATATTTCTGACTTTTCAATGTTGATCCGAAGAAATCTGGAACATCCAGGGAAGAGCAGAATGGTTAAAGACGCCTCTCAGAATTATCTTAAAGGCTATAGCGGGATAAGTGGGTAAAAATTGCCTCCTCTTTGATTTTTATTTCGAAATGGCCATTCGAAAGGACATATTTGAAAATCCCTTCAACCAAATTTTCAGCCCCCTAGATAATATAGGGGTGTTCCTAACGTAAAAAACGTGTATTTTCAAGAAAAAATAATTCCGACACAGTATCATCTTAGTAAAATCTGAAAAAATTTATGCACATGAGGTTTTACGTGTAAAAACACCCTGATTTTTTTCAGATTTTTTGGTTCAAAATTTGAGCTAGGAAATTTTTTTAAAACTTTCGATCATTTCTTATGTTATGATGGTCAAATTTGGCTAACTTATAAATATCAGTTTTTGATGTATTTTTTCCGTACTTTTGACTGCCAGTGTTAGAATTACCATTTTCATACCGGAACATGCTCAAAATTTGAAAAAACCGAGATAACTTTGAAATCATCAAATGTAAGATGCCATATAGAAAGTTTAGACACCTGGCAACAACATAACCTTAAAACAAAAATGTAATTTTGAAAATTGTGTAATTAACTGAAATAAAATTGGTTAAGACTTGATTACAGATGAAAGAGCACCGTACAAACGCATCGAAAAAATTAAATGTGTTAATTAAGAATGCTAATCAGGACGAATTTTTATCTAAATTAATTTTATCGAAAATATGCTTTGTAAGTACTGGAAAAGACGCTTCTTTTAAACGAAAAAATGCAGTAATCATCTTACGAATACCCAAATTAACATTATGATTAAGCGATAGCCTTAAATTTATTTTTCTCGCTCTCCCTGGATGTTATCTTTGGCCTGACTTAAACTTCGACCTCTCGTCGATTATCTCTGTTGTTTATTGGTCGTGCAGGGTGACCTTTCGTTCCAGAGAGGAGAAGTTGTTTAAAAATTCGCCTAGTATTGAGGAAGTGTGGAATAATTTCTTGGTAATACGGTTAAGAAGTAAATACGATATAGATTTGGAAAAATATAATAAACCGATGCGGTCACGTATCCAATCTTAAGTTAATATTGGGAGATAAATAACGATAAATGAGTGAACTACGGAATATTTATCATAATTTTAACGATTTGACAAAGTTGAGTTTGTTTCTGTTGATGTTTGTTTCTAAAGCGATGATTTACAATTTTCCGTTAAGAGAAAGTTGTCTTCAAAATTAATAATTTAGTTAGCTAGTATTTCAAATACAAACAGATTAGATGAAATACAATGGTAAAGGATTTGCACTAATATATGATTTTTAAATATTGGTGATACAAATAAGTTTCCTCCGTTTTTACAAAAAGTTACCAATTGATTATAAGGAAAACGTACGTTAAATTTTATTCAAAATATTGTCCGTCATTAGCTACTGCTTTCTGGCAGCATTCGGATGCCACGTCGAAAGAACTCTTCATCTTTTGAGACTACCCATGAATCGACACAATTTTTGGCTTCTTCGTAGGAAGTAAAGTGGTGTTTTTCCAGAGCGTGAACAGGTGATAGTCCGAAGGTGGGGTAAAACAACCCACTGTAAACCTTCCAAAGTATCCTTGACGACTTTTGCAACATGTGGCCGAGCGTTGTCTTGCTGAACGATCACTTTGTCATGTCTTTTGGCATATTCGGGGCGTTTGAGCTTCAATTCTCTGCTCAATTGCAACAGTTGCTGTCGATAACGTTCTCCAGTGATAGTTTCCTTAGGCTGGAGTAGTTCGTAATAGATTACTCCGAGCTGATCCCACCAAATGCACGACATTAACTTCTTGCCATAAACATTCGGTTTCGCCATTGAAGTTGCTACATGGCCGGGCTTACCCCACGGTTTCCTACGCTTTGGGTTGTCGTAATGGATCCACTTTTCATCCCCCGTAACTATTCGATGCAGAAAACTCTTTCCACATTGTCTTTGGAGAAGTTGTTCGCACGTGAAAAGAGGGCTCTCTGGGTTTCAATTCATGCGGGACCTAATTTCCTTGTTTTCGTACCATACCAATGGTCTTGAGACTGTGAAATCGCTTGCTGAGTCACACCCAAGCTTTCTGCGAGCTGCTCTTCAGTTTGGCATAAGTCTTGGTCCAATAATGACTCTAACTCAGCGTCTTCAAACTTGACTGGCCTTCCTTCGAGTTCTTTATCTTCCACGTCAAACTTGCCGTTTTTAAACTTTCGAAACCATTCACGACAACTTCTTTCACTTAAAGCAGCATCACCGTAAACTTCTACAAACAAGAGAACGATGCGCCTCAGCAGCAGATTTCTCTAAATGAAATAAATAAATCAAAACTTCCCGCAAATGACGCTTACTTAGTACAAAACTCGTCATTTTCGAACAAAAAAAAATTTTATACTACCAGTACAAAGATAATAGTATTTTAAGGTTATGTTGTTGCCAGGTGTTACTTTCTATATGGCGTCTTACATCTGACGACTTCAAAGTAATCTTGTCAGTGGAGCCATCTCTTGAAAACGGCAGAAACTTATTTCTATACCCTATATGTTGCTATACATTTACGTAAAAACTTTGTTCTTTAGTTCGTTGTTTTTAAATGCGTTTTATTTTAATTCAACACGTTGTATACAATGTTGCCAGTACTGAATGGTCTGTGAAGAATTTATGGTGCAGCATTTCCAAAATTATTAGTTTTTTAAAAATTACATTATAAATCTTTCTCTTAGAGAAGATGAATTTTGGTTTAAAAAATAAGCCTATAATTTATTAGCAACTTGCAAAACTGAAATATTAACACGTTGAGGACAACAAAAAGCCTGTATATTTTCCTAAGTGATCCCAGATAGGTTTCACGTTATATTTTCATAAAATAGAAAGTCTGAATCATACTTAAAAAAATCTAGACCATCCTTTAGAATTATAAAAGACCATAATAATAAATTAGACTTCGAAAAGTTTACGGAAAATTCTAACATTTCAAATTAAATTTTAAAAGTTAGAAAACTTCAAGAGTTTGGAAAACTTCCAAAGGCTTTTCTGAAACCTTCAACATCTAAAACTGCCTCAAAAGGAAAATTAAATTGTTTACGAAATTGTCAATTAAAATCAAATTCAGAAGTTTTGTGGAAGTTTCTCCAATTACCACAGAAGAACTCTTTGTGAACACACTTTTTTGGATATTAGGGTACAATTTTTTGGCATTTTTTAAAAATTCATTTACCTCATTGCTCGATATGAAATACATTTTTAATGCATTTTTCATGCCTTTAGATTTTTAAATGTGAAAATTAAGCTACTGTACATTTAGAAACCCCTGTTAGGGAACCAATGAAGCTCAGTTTTAGCTTATTCGAAACTGTTTTAAATTTTCTACGAATCCATATTTCTTCCTGTTTTGATACCAAATGACAAAGACTTGCGTTTTTAATACCTTGGCGTGGTTTTGTTAAATTTTTAATTTTCTGAGTAAAACACTCTCTCATACACTACCTACACATGAAAGCAGTTTAAGGAAAGTTCTAAAACTTTTTAAGTTTCAAGTAACGTATAAAGGAAGCAGGAAAGCTCAGTTTTAGCTTATACGAAACATAGAAATATTTCTACAAACTTTTATTTCTTCATTGTTTAACACTAAATGGCACAGGCATACTTTTCAAATACCTTCGTATAATTCCCTACAATCTTTAAATTTCCAAATAATTTTGGAAGTTTAATGGAAGTTTCAGCTCACTTGAAGCTCCTGTACATTTTTGAAAAATTTTCATATGCTTAATTATACACGTTACAAAAGTACATTAATTAATGGCTATAGTTTTTCCCATATCGTAATGAAACCCACTAAGCATGTAAACAGTATACACAATTTGAATTTCGTTTTGTTTGAAGTTCTTTTTAATAATTCACGTCGTATATAAAAATACGTATATGGAAATTGTGGAATGAGTTTCAGACTATTTTTGAAGATCATTTGAATTTTTATTTGGTTGATAAATTTTCATGGAAAACACCATTCACGAATACATTTTTCTGGACCTGGGGTTGAAACTAATCGCACATTTAAAAGTGTGTATAAAGAAAGGTTAAAGGTTTATTTAAGTACTTCATTACATGTCTTTTAATCTTCCCAATTTCTTAGGAATCGATAAGAAATTCACCATGCAATTTCGATAATTATTCGAACCTGTTTTGATTGCTTGTTATGGCACTGGTTTTGTATTTCCTTTCCTTATGACCTTTTCCACTTTTTCAAAATTGTCAGTTACCAAATCGAAAAGGGCATAAAGAACGTTTTACATCAGTTATTCTGATTGGTACTCTCGAAAACGAAATGGAAAAATACAGCGTTTCAGCCAAAAAATTTAACTTCCTGTATTGATTTCTTTTTTGAAAATTTAGTTAACTCACCTGCCAGAACGGCGACGACGGCGATGAGCACCTTCATGACTCAAATAATCAAGAACTTCAAATCTGCCACGTACAAGTTTCAACTTATGACGGCTATATCACAAGACTGAATGAGATGAACGGATTATCTGAATTTATTCATAGCACGCACGGACTTTATCGAAGACGACGGGGGATTTTTTTCGAAACGAACGAAGAAAAGCGCAATAACATGGTATTATTATTTCGTTATTAATTATATTGAGATTCGTTACGCAGAAACGAGATAAATAATCTCATATTTGCGATTTTCATGTTACCTATCGAATGGGTTGTTTTTGCTTTCAAAATATCTAAATTAATTAAATAATAATTACACTGACATTGAATAAAGTTCTGTGTATGCGTTTATCGTTGACCCCAGCTGATACCTAATGTATAAACAGTATTTGAAACCGGGGACTATATAAGGCCACTTGATTCTTCGGACTCTATCGTAAGGTTTTTGAAAGTTGAGACAAAATGAAGTTCCTTGCAGTTTTGTTCGTTTGCGTTGCGTTCGGTAAGTTAACAGAAACTGGAATGATTTTAAAAACGTTTATGAGTTAAAAATGCTCTTTACTTTGCTCATGAAAAATTACATAAATTGCATAGGGCCCATTCCATGCCAACTGATTAGTACCATTGAAAAAAGCATGTTGTTAAATTTTCAGCTCAAATGGTCACTCCCAGCGCCCTGGGGCTCATTTTTAAGTTTTCGGGCATTTTTTGACCTCTAAGTGCCCGAAATCGGTTTTTGGCGTACTAACAAGGTATTTTGACGTGAAAAATGACCAAAAGTACATAGGAGATGCCAAATTTCCCGTAAAACACGATCCCGTAGTCCGTTCGTCGATATCTAGCAAGGGAAGCTCAGAAAACGCGAAACACTGCTTTTTCTTTCAAAAATTAAATTGCTTCAAGACGTACTCTTCAAATCGTCTCAAAATTTAGGAAAAGACTCTTCGATAGTTGGTCTTTGGAATGTCTATACGCGCGTAGTGATCATTACATATAAAAAAAAAGTTACACGCGTTTTACGCATTTTAGAGGGGATTTTCGGTGATTTTTTCATTATAATCCATGCATTGGCCCTATTCAGTTGGGTATTAGTTGGATTTTTTTCTCTCAGAAGGTGTTTTCCTTCTTTCTCAGTCTTTACAAACACAGAAATTCCTCTCAGTGGGTTAGAAAAGGAAAAGACTATTATTTATCCATGAATTTTTCGTAATTTTTTTGATTTTTGATGAAATTTACTTTTTCTACAGCTTAGCTCTATTATTTGTAAAAATATATGTATAGTATATAATCTAAGACATGAAAATCACAGTAAGAAACAAGAAACTACATTACAATCATTGGCGCCGTTGCACATCCCCATATTAATGTTCTTGTACCTGACTCTGCAGTCCATTTCATTTACCAAACTCCCTTGATCCTTATATTTTTTGAATTTGCCGATTGTGTGATCGGTTTTTAATATAGAATTCGGTCTTCCTTCATGGACAATGAAAGGAACCTGGAAAAATGTGACTTTGATCAAAAATCAAAAATTCAAGAAAAATTCATGAATAATTGATTTTTTTTTGCTTTTTTAACTCACTGAGAGGAATTTCTGTGTTTGTAAAGACTGACAAAGAAGGAAAACACCTTCATAGAGAAAAAAATCCAACTAATATCCAACTGAATGCATGGATTATAATGAAAAAAATCACCGAAAATCCCCTCTAAAATGCGTAAAACGCGTGTAACTTTTTTTTATATATATAATGATCAGTACGCGCGTATAGACATTCGAAAGACCAACTATCAAAGAGTCTTTTCCTAAATTTTGAGACGATTTGAAGCGTACGTCTTGAAGCAATCCAATTTTAAAAAAAAAAAGCAGTTTTTCGCGTTTTCTGAGCTCCCCTTGCTAGATATCGATAAACGGACTACGGGATCGTGTTCTACGGGAAATTTGGCATCTCCTATGTACTTTTGGTCATTTTTCACGTCAAAATACCTTGTTAGTACGCCAAAAACCGATTTCGAGCACTTAGAGGTCAAAAAATGCCTGAAAACTTAAAAATGAGCCCCAGGGCGCTGGGAGTGACCATTTGAGCCTCAAAATTTTGAGCCAAATCCGAGAGGGTGACGTGGGATCGACTGCTCAGTTGGCATGGAATGCCCCATAGATGAAATGATCGGTTTGTTGCCTCGTTTCCTTTTTGTTTCGCGTTTTGAAATGCCTGCAAAATATCGACACCGTGCGCTTTTAACTGAAGTAAGAAACATTTAAAAAAAAATATGAAACGATAGAGGCGATGAAGGTGGTGGGAGTTTTTGCTTTTTTCTCACTACTTTAAGCATGCATTTATAGTCCAGTATTTGACGTTTTCTTGCTCAGAATTCTTTTGGTCTAAACTGATTGACGTAAAAATTCGTCGGTGAAATAGCTTAAGAAACAAAAGTTACAAAGTGCCTATGTGTGTTTTTACCCTAGAGGTGGGTCACCTCTATTCGATGGAAAAAGATTTGCAGTAACAACCGCACATCATAGAGGAGTTAATTTTACATAAGCGAAAAGGGTTCTATAAAGTTTTTATGATAAGCTAATATTTTTCAAGCTATTCGCGGTTGAAACTTGATTTTTTAATAAAAATGGCTTAGTTTCAAACGGTCTTTTAGAAATAACTCAAAAATCTTTTGACTTTTTAAAAATTTTGCATGTGCAAAAGTCACCGAGTTATAGCATGTTGAAGTTAAAGGTTAGTTTGCCGAAAACCGAACTGGAACACTGTAACGCTAAATAAAATAATTAGCGCAATTAGCTTTTTTGTAGCACTTGAACAGATCTTTATAACGAGCATAACTAAAAGTCATTATCGTGAAAATTAAGCGAGTTATGATGAAAATAAGTTATTTTCTCATGTTTTCGGAGTAAAAATGAGCAATTAAATCACTGACTTTGTCGCAACCATGCGAGCTTTCCTTTAAAATGATTCATGCTCGGTAGCATTCGAGTAGCGGACGGATTGTTGTAAACAGTGGCACGAATTTACTCCAATCAGGGCCCACCGTTACTTGAATGTTACTGCGCATGAATAATTTCAGTGGAAACATCGTTTTTCTGCGCTGCCGCAAGAATTAAATATTAATTTTGATCGATTTTTGTATTTTTTTGGAAAATTTTCCTTTTTTTATCCTTATCAAAAATAATGAAGTTAACTTTGCTAAAAATTTGCTTTTTTTACATTTTTCTAGAACAACAATCAACTGATATATTGTTGCTTTCAGTACACATTTGAGTGAGAGAACCATCTTTCCTAAGCCACTCTCAACCATTTTTGTACAGTTAAAATTTGACCGTTATAGGAAGAGTCCGTTTTTGAAATTTTAACCATCGGTCGTTAAGTTATGTAAGAGGTGGTGGGAGGAATGATTTAAAGGAAATTAGCACGAAAAGTTCGGATTTACCTTTTTGCCCTTTTGCCAATAAAAATATTCACAAGTTCCTTTGATCAGAAACAGCAATATGAAATCGATACCCACAAAAAGATTCACCATAATTGCTATACTAATCTGTATTACGCTAACCGCAGACTATTTATTGCTTAAATGGATCAAGGTGAAATGAATCATTTGGTGAATAAGTAGGTACATTGCCTAAAGTGAACGGGTGCTCAGAATTAAAATAAATCTGTTAATAATGTTTGCACTGTGAGCTGGTGACGTCATATATGTATCAAATATAACGAGGAGAAGGCAAACCACTGTTATATACAAATTCAAATTGGCTCGTGTATTTTAGTTGAAAATGGTGAGTGATATCGGCAGGTTCTTCCGGTTCGACCGGACGGCGAATCCAAATGTTTGTTTACATTACAGTTCGTGGTTGTAAACTTTATAGTTTGCATTAAATGTATTCATAAAGACCGTTCAGTTTATCAAATTATTATTACCTGCAGTAAATTACCTTTTGAAAACCTCGGCAACAGTGTTAGCCTCAAAACATTTTTAACGTAAATAGCAAAATTTGCTCCTTCCTGCTGATTAACTTCAACGGTAAACTCAATGAATTTTGGGCTCGTCTGCTGATGAGAATTAAGTTTGAAATACTTTCGTTACCGATTGTAATTCCTTTTGCCCTTTTAGCATGCGCCGAAGATGAACCCTCCTCCGAGGAGATCAACAGGGAAGACGTCAAAGAAGTCTCTGAACTTCTGAAGAACAAATTCAACGTCACTTTCCTCGATGACGCCCTCAAACTGGTCGATAAGGTCGAGAAGAAGTGCCCGGATTTGGAGTCCAAAATCGAGGTAACGTTAGTCGGAATTTTTTAAACGTCAGAACGTTTTGGAGTTAATTTGGTAATTCTGCACCAAACTATATCTTCTTAATGGGGGACTTTAGAAAAAGTCATTTAACATTCACAAGCCTGGAAAGGAAGCTTCTGTAGATCTGTTTTGAACCTTTCATAGGTTATCAGTAGGAGCTATAGACCAGGCTTTATGGCGAATATTCGCGTCTCTTTCAAAAATGATAGAAATATAAAAAGAATGAAGAAATATATATGTACGGACAAAATACTTAGCACAAAGGAACTTACCACATATGCAACCTATGAATCGCCGAATCCTATAGTTGCAGTTAGACACTAAACCATTTAAGGGTGTTGGATACTGGGTGTAGCCAGCTGAATGCCGCAAGATGTTAGTAACAAAATTGTTGCAAAGCGTGCTGATACACTTTAGAGCAAATGTACTCCAAAATCAGATGAGGTGTTCATCGCATGGCGATGAGTAAATAAGAGAATGAAAATAGTGGGTAATACAGAAGCTACTTTGTGGGAGATTTGAACTAGAAAGCTGGAGAAGGAAAGCGTGGTGATGGTGATGTGGTGTGGTGTGGAAAGCGTGGTGATATGGACGAAGACAATCAAATGAGTGGAGAGATAAGCTTTCTCACTTTTATGAAGAAAATGACTTGGTGATCACAAACAGAGCACATTAAAGCAAACATCTCGAAACTTGAAGGTAATGATAGTGCTGCAAACGCACCAGAATATTTAAACATAATTCAAAATTATCTAACATTCTGATCGACGAATCAGAGGACGCGTAAATAATGTGAGAAACACGTAAACCTGCTAAAAACGGAGTATGTGATAACAAACTTAAAATGCAATACAAATAACCCAAAAAAAGAAATGGATGACTGAAGAAATTCATGAAATAATAAAGAATATTAAAAGCAGACCTGACGAATACGAAATTACACCAGATAAAATGAGAAGTACGAAAATGCGAAGATTTTGAAACAGTAGATGCCCAACATGACTTCTACATTTTTTATAAAAAATTAAACGATATAGCAGATGAATTTAAATGTAAAAATTATTCGACGAATCGAAAATTATATGATTTTTGGAAACACACCCACATAGGAAAGTTGCTTGAGAATGGCCACAAAAAGAACGTGAGGGAAAATCTTTTTTCACCTCCAGGTAAAGTCAGTAAAAAAGTTCAAAACGCGAAAAACACCAGGTTTAGGTGAAATACCTTCAGAAATGCTGAAACTCAGCTTCACATAGCACTCAAAACGAGAATGTTCAGCTATCGATAAAAATATTTACTAAATTTGAAAACTCTAAATTTATCCCAGTTCCGCAAATATTTCGACTATCGTGTTATCAATTGTATGCCTGATATCTTCAAAAATATTTTTCTGGATACCTCATAACTTCCATAATAAGGAATAAATGCGATGATACAGGCTTAGAAGGTCTCTTCGCGCCAGGAAACACTTGTTTTCTATAAATACACTGTTCCAAAAGTGTGAGATCAGAGCAAAGAATTGAAAGTACTTAAAAATATTGGACTTGAAGAAAAAGACCTCCTTATCCTTAAAAACTTATACTGGGACCTAGAAGGTAATGCGAAAGTCGACAATAATCTATCAATAGAAACCTTCATAAGGCAGTTTTATCTTGCCTCTGACTTTATTCAATTTATATTCTGAGTGCAATTCATAGAGTGCAAAAGTATTCTGATTATACTACGATACCGTCAGATAGAGAGTTTTTGCACTTCACATAACGTCGGGTGCTATTAGCGTTTACCTTATTTTGACAAGTACGCATGCGCATTAAGCAGTAGCGCTATTGAAAATGCTTAATGCGCATGCGGACGAGTCTCCATCTGATAAATCCCAGTTAAATCCCGGAAAGAAATCTAGGAAACATATGGATCTTCATATGTAAAACTTGCTTACAACTCTTGTGGAATACTGTACTTCTCACCTATTCTGTTTCGTTTCCCAGTCGGCGGCCGAAGAGGTAGGGAACTGCATCGAAGGCATCGAGCTCGGCTCGGACACATTCTGCCAGCTGCTGAGGAAGAACTTCGGAAAGTGCACCCAACCCATCAGGAAGATAATCATCGCGTGCCTGCCGGAAGAGTCTAAAGGCCTGCCAATCCTCGGGGAGAAGATCGTCGCTGCCATACTTGACCAGCTTTGTAACTCCACGGTCGAGCAAGTATTGGGTAAGAGAGAGAGAGAGAGAGAGGGGCAGAAATCTGGGCAGCAATTTGACTAATTACAATTACCATCCATAGACTCCAGGACAAGGCCAGGATCAACTCATTACGCAGTTAAAGCTCCTGTCAGGCTCGTTTTTCTCATCCAATTCCCTTGTGAATTCAGCCATTTTTGTCACTAAATTTCCTCATTGTGTTTATGGTTAAAATGAATTTTATACCAGTTTATGTACAGTAATATCTTGTCTAATTGCAGTCGTGAGGTGGTGACGGGCCCGAGGTGGTCCGAGTGCTTTTATTGGTAGATACAGAGTAAAAGTGACCAGGAGTAATGCAATATAAAGTTAGATTCTGTATCTACCAAACCCCTTTCCACCTTTCGATAGGAATCTGCAGTAATGCATGGCTTTGCCCTAATCATAAATTAGTATAAATTAGTCAATCACCGCATTGAGTCCTTAAGTAAACTATACTAATACTGTTTCACTTTTCAGAGCTGTTCAACCCTTGTATCTTGGAAAAGGACATTGAAGATATAAAGGAGTGCGAGGGAATCACCGCGTCATTCATGGAACACAAGAATGAGTTGCCGTCGAAGAAATTAGTATGCGAGTAAGTAGACATTCACACTTCTACTTTTAAGAAACCCACTAATTGCACTGATTTAGATGAACATATGAAATGTCGGTTTCGATGACTTGAAGAGATGTAGGGAGGCGTTATGCCTTAGCTATGTTATGCCTTAGCTAGTTATGCCGTTATGACTTAGAGGAGATGTTAGGAATCATAGTGAGACTTGAAGCATAAGTAGACATTCACACTTTTACTTTTAAGAAACCCACTATTTCCACTGATTTCGATGAACATATGAAATGTCGGTTTCGATGACTTGAAGAGATGTAGGGAGGCGTTATGCCTTAGCTATGTTATGCCTTAGCTAGTTATGCCGTTATGACTTAGAGGAGATGTTAGGAATCATAGTGAGACTTGAAGCATAAGTAGACATTCACACTTTTACTTTTAAGAAACCCACTATTTCCACTGATTTCGATGAACATATGAAATGTCGGTTTCGATGACTTGAAGAGATGTAGGGAGGCGTTATGCCTTAGCTATGTTATGCCTTAGCTAGTTATGCCGTTATGACTTAGAGGAGATGTTAGGAATCAAAGTGAGACTTGAAGCATAAGTAGACATTCACACTTTTACTTTTAAGAAACCCACTATTTCCACTGATTTCGATGAACATATGAAATGTCGGTTTCGATGACTTGAAGAGATGTAGGGAGGCGTTATGCCTTAGCTATGTTATGCCTTAGCTAGTTATGCCGTTACGACTTAGAGGAAATGTTAGGAATCATAGTGAGACTTGAAGCATAAGTAGACATTTACACTTTTACTTTTAAGAAACCCACTATTTCCACTGATTTCGATGAACATATGAAATGTCGGTTTCGATGACTTGAAGAGATGTAGGGAGGCGTTATGCCTTAGCTATGTTATGCCTTAGCTAGTTATGCCGTTATGACTTAGAGGAGATGTTAGGAATCATAGTGAGACTTGAAGCATAAGTAGACATTCACACTTTTACTTTTAAGAAACCCACTATTTCCACTGATTTCGATGAACATATGAAATGTCGGTTTCGATGACTTGAAGAGATGTAGGGAGGCGTTATGCCTTAGCTATGTTATGCCTTAGCTAGTTATGCCGTTATGACTTAGAGGAGATGTTAGGAATCATAGTGAGACTTGAAGCATAAGTAGACATTCACACTTTTACTTTTAAGAAACCCACTATTTCCACTGATTTCGATGAACATATGAAATGTCGGTTTCGATGACTTGAAGAGATGTAGGGAGGCGTTATGCCTTAGCTATGTTATGCCTTAGCTAGTTATGCCGTTATGACTTAGAGGAGATGTTAGGAATCAAAGTGAGACTTGAAGCATAAGTAGACATTCACACTTTTACTTTTAAGAAACCCACTATTTCCACTGATTTAGATGAACATATGAAATGTCGGTTTCGATGACTTGAAGAGATGTAGGGAGGCGTTATGCCTTAGCTATGTTATGCCTTAGCTAGTTATGCCGTTACGACTTAGAGGAAATGTTAGGAATCATAGTGAGACTTGAAGCATAAGTAGACATTTACACTTTTACTTTTAAGAAACCCACTATTTCCACTGATTTCGATGAACATATGAAATGTCGGTTTCGATGACTTGAAGAGATGTAGGGAGGCGTTATGCCTTAGCTATGTTATGCCTTAGCTAGTTATGCCGTTACGACTTAGAGGAAATGTTAGGAATCATAGTGAGACTTGAAGCATAAGTAGACATTTACACTTTTACTTTTAAGAAACCCACTATTTCCACTGATTTCGATGAACATATGAAATGTCGGTTTCGATGACTTGAAGAGATGTAGGGAGGCGTTATGCCTTAGCTATGTTATGCCTTAGCTAGTTATGCCGTTATGACTTAGAGGAGATGTTAGGAATCATAGTGAGACTTGAAGCATAAGTAGACATTCACACTTTTACTTTTAAGAAACCCACTATTTCCACTGATTTCGATGAACATATGAAATGTCGGTTTCGATGACTTGAAGAGATGTAGGGAGGCGTTATGCCTTAGCTATGTTATGCCTTAGCTAGTTATGCCGTTATAACTTAGAGGAGATGTTAGGAATCATAGTGAGACTTGAAGCATAAGTAGACATTTACACTTTTACTTTTAAGAAACCCACTATTTCCACTGATTTCGATGAACATATGAAATGTCGGTTTCGATGACTTGAAGAGATGTAGGGAGGCGTTATGCCTTAGCTATGTTATGCCTTAGCTAGTTATGCCGTTATGACTTAGAGGAGATGTTAGGAATCATAGTGAGACTTGAAGCAAGATCTCGCATGGAGAGACTGGGAATCATTTCGTTGTAATGGAATCAAACAGATAAATCAATCAATCAAACAGATGAAAGGCCAACTGGCTGGAAAAGGGGATCATACCACTCATATATAAGAGGATTTTGATTATTTATGAAACACTGGAGATTCTCCATTTTGTTACTAACACTAACATTCTTACATCTAATATTAAGACAGGCAAGAAAAAGAAACAAAAAGAAAAAAAAAAGAGTTGGAAGAAACTTTGTACATCCTTAAATTAATGCACATCGGGTTTCTATCTCTTTCGTAATTGTATATATTTATTTCTTTACATAATATACATCTCAACTTTATCAGACATCTAAAAGACTACAGATATATATGCCTCTAATATACCTGCAAGCCTTCAGGCCTAATCACAAATGTGATTTTGGGATATCTGTAACGATTCTAACCTCTGTATGTTTTTCAGTTTGTTACCGAAGGTCCAGGGCTGTGCCAAGGCCTCCGTGGAGCAGTCTTGCACGAACCCCATCACTAAGCAAGCTCACTTGAGCTACTACGAAGCCGTCGATGAGGCCACGCACGAGGACTGCGCCGAACTCAATAAGGCTAGGAAGTAGTGAATTGTGCACTGAAATCAGGTAATTGCCGGAAGATCAAAAAATTTTGAAGTCTCCCGGCGGATTATGGCCGTGACTGGATCCTTCAGAGGTGGATTAGTGCCGCCGTAATGGTCGGGAAATTTGACAAAGGCTGACAATGGGTGCGAACAGTTGTGTGTGTGTGCATGTGTGCAATAAAAATTTAAATAGCATTTTGTCGCTTTTCTTATTGATACTGTCATTGTTATGTGATTAATAGTGACAATGACAACGAGAACACATTCTCGTTCTTATAGTGATGCAAAATATATTTGTTTAGGCCAACAGCAAACATTTTGCAAACATTTTATTGCACTTCACTTACTATTTTCCCCTACACTTCTTCAAAATGACGTACATGAATGATTACAGATATTATTTCTTATAGTTCGGTCATGAATTGTTTTCTTTGTATTATATTGTAAAGAATTCTCGTCTAATCGACCATCGAAAAGTTTTCGATCATTCTGCAGGCAAACCGACGATGGCGGTTTTCCGAGAAATCATTTAATAGCTTGAGAGTCTTCTGGAAGCGACGCCGTTAGAATATAAAAAGGCGACCGAGAGATAAGCGGCATGGAGTCGAACGCAGGTGTTCCTGTGAGATCAAAACCGCCGACAAAACACGTCGTACAAACACGCCCGAAAATAAGTTTACGTTTACATGAATTAGAGATAAGTCCGCATAATGTTAGTGTTAATTAAATATATTACGATTAATTAACGATTAATTAAAATGACGAAAAGATATTACAATTTATGGATTCTTTCTTTTTGTATGTTAGTGCTAGTGTCGCCATTTTACCATCATCGCGTACCTCAACATAAGTTATACCGCTGTGACTAAGTTCATTTGCAGAAATACGTGTCGATCCTTATTAGTTCTAACGGCTGTCATGATTTGCTCTCTTTTAGGTGTTAAACCGTCATCAAAATTCATGCGGTATGCCTCTCTTATATTAACTAGGTAGGAACGCATTGAACACCATGAAGGATGTGATCTTTCCCCCTTCCTCCTAACTCAAAACGACGAACAAGAATTTTAAAAAAATTCTCTAAACTACCATGAGGTAGTTTGCCCATACACTTTCTCTCCATTCTCTAAACGAGTATAATTTTTTAAAACAATCTTTTATCCTTCCCAATGATAGAGCTACAGGGTGCGTTATCATAACTTCCTTTTTTTTAAGGCAATGAAACTCATTTTATGAATTAGAATTTTTTTAAGTTTTTAAAGTTTAAAGTTTTGTTTCCCACAGCTTGAAAAATCATGTCAGGTAGGTGACGCCCCCTATTGTTCATGCACTGAATAAGCAGATTTTTGGTGCCTATTACAAACCTTTCCAGCATGGTAACATGGCTTTCCAGGGGGTATGTTGATAATTTCGCCCCTTATTGAGAAGAGACGGCTTGGGAAGTGTTCCCTGAAAACAGCCATGGATGCTCTGGAAGTGTGAGTCGTTGCAGCGTCTTAATGAAACCAAAGTCCAGTTCTTCAAGTCGAGGGAAAGAAATTCTTCAAACATGTTCACATACCGGCCAGAATTCAGTGTCATTGTTCCCTTATTTTTTCCAAAAACTAGGGACCAATATTCCCAGCTGAGAAGACTGACTTTAGATGAATGCAGAGGTTTTTAAGACCAGTCAAGGAGGTCAGCCCAGTAACGCATGTTTTCCTTATTGACGTATCCACTCAAGTGGGAATGGGCCTCATCACTATAAGAAACAATAGCGTCCTCAGGAATGATTTCGAGAAGTGCCTCATAGGCGTTCTCCGAGAATTGAAGTCACGCTCACAGAGTTCTTGAACAATCGACAACTTGTAAGGATGGCAATGAAGAACATCGGTCAATTACCAAACGGTCGGAAAGTCTAAGGACCGACGCATGTTTGCGCGCAGAACTGGAGATATTGAGGCTCTCACAAGTCGATGGACTCTGGTTCTTCCTCTTGTCAGACTCCCGGTTTACCAGAACGAAGGCACCCATGTAAAAATCGATTTCCGATCTGGGACTGGGCTTACCGGGCCTACATTGAACCGATTTCAAAATTACCAGAAAAGAAACATGCTTCCTGTAGAAATTAACGTATATTTCTACTTAAATTAAAAATACTTTCAAAACATGAAACAAAGAAACATTAGAATGATAGTCAGTCTTGTTGAACATGGTAAATCTTTTTTCCAAATAGTCTGAAGTGACAACTGTGCATGGATGAGTTGAAAATCACTAAACAAGCTAAACCTGAGTAGAAACATTAATTCTAATAATATCAGTACTTTAGCAACTTCCATATTGTACAATCTACTTAAAGACACGGAAAACTTCAAACCGACTCCGATTTATCCCCTTTCATCAACTTCAAGTACTCCTCGAATGCGGCAACTTTCCTCTCCTCTATATCCAACTTCCTCTGCATCAGCTCCATCCTATCCCTATGCCTGTTCGCTTTATTAAGCCCCAATTCACTTCGACACAGGCAACCAACGGTCGCTTCCTTCTCGATCTTCTTCGGCTGGCACCGCACGATACGGTCGACGGCATCGAAATGCACGAACTTGGTGTTGGCGAGGTCGAGGTCTTTGTGCATTCGGTATATCGACAGCAGGTGCTCCCAGCGCCGCCTGCAGTCGTCGGGGGACGCGAAGAAGTCCCTCGACGACAGCTGATTGGATATCCCAGACCAGTCGGGGGCGGAGTCCGGGGAGCCAGCCAGTTGGTCCTGGTATGTTTTCAGTAGGATTACCGTCTCGGCCCGGGTCCACTTGGGTTTGAGTGCTGGGTAAAGAGTGTTAGGATTATTGATATGGACAAATTACGATGGATTCAGTTTTTTCTTTAAATTTTGATTAAATCTTGATTTTTTTGAAACTTTGAAGAAAGGATGTGCAATAAATTCAAAATAAATCTGATCTCATGTTCTGTGTGTTCTCCTACTTGTTCTCGTTTTAGACGAATTATACATAAATGCAGATTAACCCTAAATTACAAGAGTTAATCTACGGTTTATTCTTAAGAAAAGTGATACGAACACTTCAAACAGCTTATGAATACTCGGTAGAAAATTACCTCCAAGATTCTGGAAGCTTCATTCTAGTAAATACCATAAAACATAACCAGCACAATGTTTCCAAAACAAAGAATCTAAATGGTCTCAGCATAATTGGTAGATGGCTCCATTATCTCTTAAAATCTAGAATCTTTATTCTAGTAGAACGTCGAACAGGTCCCATTCCCAAGAAAGGGATACTGCAGCATCTAAATAATCAGAGAGAAAGTTCTATCATCTTCAAGATTCTAAGGGAGTAATCCTAGCAAGGTTTAGAAAATCCGAAAGGTCCCCAAAGGAGGCACATCGAAGAATTCAAATGATCTATGATAGTTAGTAAAAGGATCCATCATCCTTTAGAGTCTACAAGGTTTATTCTTACAAACCTCAGAAAATCTAAAAATAATAACAGATAATGACGAATTTTACAGAAACTAAATGGTCCGTGGATTCTTTATAGAAGGATCCATATTTTCTCAAATTATACAGGCTTTAGTAGATGTCAGACATTCTAAAAATTATAGTTTCCAAGAAAAGTCTAATGAAGAATTAAAATAGTTGATGGATATTTGATACAAAGTGCTATTATTTCCTAGATTCTAAAAGCTTCATGCTAGATGATTTCTGAAAAGTTAATCAATGGAGGAACATTCGTAAGAATTTAAAAGATTGTACATACTTATCAGAAGATTCTATTAACTTCTAGGTTATAGAAGTTCCATTCCATCAAATTTCTTAACGTTACATGTTTTGTAAAACTTTTCAAAGCATCAAATAGATCTGTGGATCATTAAGAAGAATCTATCACGTTCTAGAATTTTTGATACTCCATTTTAGAGAATTTCAAATTATCTAATGAATGTAAAGTTTTCAGAGATCAATCACCATTACAAATTGTTTAAAATTTGAAAACAATCTATATGAAATAACGATCCTTAAAAATCAATTACCAACATTTTAAAAACTACTTTAACATATCTTAGAAAATGTCAGAACTTTTACTGCCAGCTTATTCTCTCTGATTTCTTTAAAGCTACATAACAACTGAGAGGAATGATTACTCAGATCTTAATTTCAAATTTCTCGAACCATGTACATTTATGAATTTCTACAACTTCTCCATTGCCGAACAAACGCATCGAAAAAATTTCCCACTTTACCATTTTTCATGTATTCCTCCTCCCCTTCTGGATCATACATGAGGATATCCTCCATGGCCTTAGCGAATTTGGACTTATTCCCATCTGAGTTCGTACAGCTGACTATTAAATTCCGGAGCCTGTCCCTGCACATGACGCCATTTTTGTTCTTATAACCCTCCTTCTTCAGTTCCTCTGCTATTATATTCCAGAACTCATTCTTTATGGGGAAATCGGCATACTTATACCTGTGCTGGTTGTATAAGTCAATTAGTTTCAACGTTTCGGAGTCGCTCCAATCTGTCTGGTGCTTTCCGTCGTCGCCTAGCAAATGAGATTACATTAAAAAAAATACTCATTGTCAAGAAATGCCACTTACTTAAGGAGGGTTCATCTCCGGCAGCATTCATTTCACTGTTGCTGTCAAACTCCAAGCAGTTATCTAGAAAATAGCAATTTTAAGTTTCACCCTGTGTGTTTTTGGAATTTCATAACCCCTCACCCTCCTCTTCTGTACCACCCATCTCAAAATCTTCCGGAAAGTCGTCTTCCTTCAATATCTCCTCGACCTCATGGTAAAACCTGAACCTTGTCTTCGTATTACCTTTGAACTGCACGGTCCTGAAGGCCCTCACGAGATTCCTCCACTTCGTTACGCACTTCACGGGCGCCTTGAAGATCTCCTCCTTGGCGAGCGCCTCGGATACGTCGACCCAGAACTGGTCGTTCCTGATGGGCTTCTTGATACCTTTCTTCTTTAAAATGTCCAGGAACTTCCTCGTCTCGCTCTTCGACCACATCTCCTTCGAATCTGCGTCCTTCTCAGCGTCGCCTAGAAATTGGTGAAAAGTATTGAGAAATGGACAAACCGTTTTGATGGACAACCTGGAAGGGTACTGCCTTCGTCTATGCTTGTTTCAGCCTCGGAGAAGTCTGGTGTGACTTCCATGTTGCTTTTGACAATGTCATCTACTTCTTTGAAGTATGGGAAACTGTTTGGTGTCTTCATGGAAGCCTTGTAGATCTTTATTAAATTTTTCCACTTTTCGATGCACTCCTCTGGAGACTTTTCAATTTTCCTCTTGGCCAATTCTTTGGATAGTGTGATCCAGAAGGATTTCTTCTTTGGGGTACCAGGGAAGTTATTGCAATGCATACGGTAGAGCTTAAAGAGGTTTAAAGTCTCCTTTTTGGACCAATGGAAGTCCGCAGTGACTTCTACGACATCCGCAGCTTTTTCCACAAGTTCCGTTTGGATTTCCAGTATACTGCCTTCTTCCACTTCCTGATCTCGAATTTGGGCGTACAAGTCCTCAGCGAAGGAGTTGTCTGAGAAGTGGGAAGTATTAATGTTTACGATTTTATCCCCGGGCTACCTTGTTAGTAAGGAAAACTTAACCTAACTAAATTTACTTGAGGGTTAGTTACAGAATTTCTCCAACACTACAGTACCTGCCCTGCACTTTTGGACGACCTCCTTCGCGACGTAAACAGTCAAAAACGCTTGTGTACCCTCGTCGAACACTTGGATAGGCTCCATTGCCCTAACCTCAAAATTGTATAGGCGAATTCTTTTCGTCGGGACGGATCTCGGAATTTGATAACACTGATATCGTTTGGGTTGCGGTACTGGCAGGACGTCCAGAGTGCCTTTTCACACTTCACTCCAACAGGCAGACTCGATTCAAAAATTTTACAAGCCGCTCTCAGAATATTCCCGTAAGTAATCGAGAATAGTAGAATTTCAGTAGCGACGTTTACAGATTTCTGCCCATGTTTTCAATAGGTGGCGCTAAATGACAATTCAGTTCCGGGATTTTATTGTAATGTGTAATACCGAGGGTATTACACAAATAGGGGTATGAGACTGTCAAACGCGAATTGGTTCGTTGACTGAAGAAATTTTACAACAATCCATATTGCCCGGTATCTCCGTCTTTGAGTGGCGGTAGCTTCACTATTAAATTTTACCGCTTATGTTTTTCAACTGGACTAATGGACCAATTCTGACTGGAAGGACAGTATATATAAGAAAGTTCCAGGATCTTGTGGCATGGGTTATGTCAATAATGTGGTGTGATAGTTCAAAATTTCAATAAATTACAGTAGGGAGAGACACGACATGTCACGTAAATCTACGATAATCGCACTTTTCTTCTCGTATTTCAACGAATTTTAAAGTAATTTTTGAATTCTTTGATATTTTGGAAAGCTCATGGATTGCCTTTGTTAATAATATGAGTTACATTATGATAATTCAAAATTTCAATAAACTACAGTAGGGAGAGACACGACATGTCACGTAAATCTACGAAATAGTCGCACTTCTCTTCTCATATTTCAACGAATTTTAAAGTAATTTTTGAATTCTTTGATATTTTGGAAAGCTCATGGATTGCCTTTGTTAATAATATGAGTTACATTATGACAATACAAAATTTCAATAAACTACGTAGGGAGAGACACGACATGTCACGTAAATCTACGATAATCGCACTTTTCTTCTCGTATTTCAACGAATTTTAAAGTAATTTTTGAATTCTTTGATATTTTGGAAAGCTCATGGATTGCCTTTGTTAATAATATGAGTTACATTATGATAATTCAAAACTTCAATAAACTACAGTAGAGAGAGACACGACATGTCACGTAAATCTACGAAATAGTCGCACTTCTCTTCTCATATTTCAACGAATTTTAAAGTAATTTTTGAATTCTTTGATATTTTGGAAAGCTCATGGATTGCCTTTGTTAATAATATGAGTTACATTATGACAATACAAAATTTCAATAAACTACGTAGGGAGAGACACGACATGTCACGTAAATCTACGATAATCGCACTTTTCTTCTCGTATTTCAACGAATTTTAAAGTAATTTTTGAATTCTTTGATATTTTGGAAAGCTCATGGATTGCCTTTGTTAATAATATGAGTTACATTATGATAATTCAAAACTTCAATAAACTACAGTAGAGAGAGACACGACATGTCACGTAAATCTACGAAATAGTCGCACTTCTCTTCTCATATTTCAACGAATTTTAAAGTAATTTTTGAATTCTTTGATATTTTGGAAAGCTCATGGATTGCCTTTGTTAATAATATGAGTTACATTATGACAATACAAAATTTCAATAAACTACGTAGGGAGAGACACGACATGTCACGTAAATCTACGATAATCGCACTTTTCTTCTCGTATTTCAACGAATTTTAAAGTAATTTTTGAATTCTTTGATATTTTGGAAAGCTCATGGATTGCCTTTGTTAATAATATGAGTTACATTATGATAATTCAAAACTTCAATAAACTACAGTAGAGAGAGACACGACATGTCACGTAAATCTACGAAATAGTCGCACTTCTCTTCTCATATTTCAACGAATTTTAAAGTAATTTTTGAATTCTTTGATATTTTGGAAAGCTCATGGATTGCCTTTGTTAATAATATGAGTTACATTATGACAATACAAAATTTCAATAAACTACGTAGGGAGAGACACGACATGTCACGTAAATCTACGATAATCGCACTTTTCTTCTCGTATTTCAACGAATTTTAAAGTAATTTTTGAATTCTTTGATATTTTGGAAAGCTCATGGATTGCCTTTGTTAATAATATGAGTTACATTATGATAATTCAAAACTTCAATAAACTACAGTAGAGAGAGACACGACATGTCACGTAAATCTACGAAATAGTCGCACTTCTCTTCTCATATTTCAACGAATTTTAAAGTAATTTTTGAATTCTTTGATATTTTGGAAAGCTCATGGATTGCCTTTGTTAATAATATGAGTTACATTATGACAATACAAAATTTCAATAAACTACGTAGGGAGAGACACGACATGTCACGTAAATCTACGATAATCGCACTTTTCTTCTCGTATTTCAACGAATTTTAAAGTAATTTTTGAATTCTTTGATATTTTGGAAAGCTCATGGATTGCCTTTGTTAATAATATGAGTTACATTATGATAATTCAAAACTTCAATAAACTACAGTAGAGAGAGACACGACATGTCACGTAAATCTACGAAATAGTCGCACTTCTCTTCTCATATTTCAACGAATTTTAAAGTAATTTTTGAATTCTTTGATATTTTGGAAAGCTCATGGATTGCCTTTGTTAATAATATGAGTTACATTATGACAATACAAAATTTCAATAAACTACGTAGGGAGAGACACGACATGTCACGTAAATCTACGATAATCGCACTTTTCTTCTCGTATTTCAACGAATTTTAAAGTAATTTTTGAATTCTTTGATATTTTGGAAAGCTCATGGATTGCCTTTGTTAATAATATGAGTTACATTATGATAATTCAAAACTTCAATAAACTACAGTAGAGAGAGACACGACATGTCACGTAAATCTACGAAATAGTCGCACTTCTCTTCTCATATTTCAACGAATTTTAAAGTAATTTTTGAATTCTTTGATATTTTGGAAAGCTCATGGATTGCCTTTGTTAATAATATGAGTTACATTATGATAATTCAAAATTTCAATAAACTACAGTAGGGAGAGACATGACATGTCACGTAAATCTACAAAATAGTCACACTTCTCTTCTCATATTTCAACGAATTTTAAAGTAATTTTTGAATTCTTTGATATTTTGGAAAGCTCATGGATTGCCTTTGTTAATAATATGAGTTACATTATGATAATTCAAAATTTCAATAAACTACAGTAGGGAGAGACACGACATGTCACGTAAATCTACGATAATCGCACTTTTCTTCTCGTATTTCAACGAATTTTAAAGTAATTTTTGAATTCTTTGATATTTTGGAAAGCTCATGGATTGCCTTTGTTAATAATATGAGTTACATTATGATAATTCAAAACTTCAATAAACTACAGTAGAGAGAGACACGACATGTCACGTAAATCTACGAAATAGTCGCACTTCTCTTCTCATATTTCAACGAATTTTAAAGTAATTTTTGAATTCTTTGATATTTTGGAAAGCTCATGGATTGCCTTTGTTAATAATATGAGTTACATTATGACAATACAAAATTTCAATAAACTACGTAGGGAGAGACACGACATGTCACGTAAATCTACGATAATCGCACTTTTCTTCTCGTATTTCAACGAATTTTAAAGTAATTTTTGAATTCTTTGATATTTTGGAAAGCTCATGGATTGCCTTTGTTAATAATATGAGTTACATTATGATAATTCAAAATTTCAATAAACTACAGTAGGGAGAGACATGACATGTCACGTAAATCTACAAAATAGTCACACTTCTCTTCTCATATTTCAACGAATTTTAAAGTAATTTTTGAATTCTTTGATATTTTGGAAAGCTCATGGATTGCCTTTGTTAATAATATGAGTTACATTATGATAATTCAAAATTTCAATAAACCACAGTAGGGAGAGACACGACATGTCACGTAAATCTATGATAATCGCACTTCAGTTCTCATATTTCAACGAATTTTGAAGTGATTTTTGAATTGTTTGATATTTTGGAAAGCTCAGAGATTCCCTTTGTTAATAATATGAGTTACATTATGATAATTCAAAATTTCAATAAACCACAGTAGGGAGAGACACGACATGTCACGTAAATCTAAGTGCGATAATCGCACTTCAGTTCTCATATTTCAACGAATTTTGAAGTGATTTTTGAATTGTTTGATATTTTGGAAAGCTCAGAGATTCCCTTTGTTAATAATATGAGTTACATTATGATAATTCAAAATTTCAATAAACCACAGTAGGGAGAGACACGACATGTCACGTAAATCTACGATAATCGCACTTTTCTTCTCGTATTTCAACGAATTTTAAAGTAATTTTTGAATTCTTTGATATTTTGGAAAGCTCATGGATTGCCTTTGTTAATAATATGAGTTACATTATGATAATTCAAAATTTCAATAAACTACAGTAGGGAGAGACATGACATGTCACGTAAATCTACAAAATAGTCACACTTCTCTTCTCATATTTCAACGAATTTTAAAGTAATTTTTGAATTCTTTGATATTTTGGAAAGCTCATGGATTGCCTTTGTTAATAATATGAGTTACATTATGATAATTCAAAATTTCAATAAACTACAGTAGGGAGAGACATGACATGTCACGTAAATCTACAAAATAGTCACACTTCTCTTCTCATATTTCAACGAATTTTAAAGTAATTTTTGAATTCTTTGATATTTTGGAAAGCTCATGGATTGCCTTTGTTAATAATATGAGTTACATTATGATAATTCAAAATTTCAATAAACCACAGTAGGGAGAGACACGACATGTCACGTAAATCTATGATAATCGCACTTCAGTTCTCATATTTCAACGAATTTTGAAGTGATTTTTGAATTGTTTGATATTTTGGAAAGCTCAGAGATTCCCTTTGTTAATAATATGAGTTACATTATGATAATTCAAAATTTCAATAAACCACAGTAGGGAGAGACACGACATGTCACGTAAATCTATGATAATCGCACTTCAGTTCTCATCTTTCAACGAATTTTGAAGTGAATTTTGAATTGTTTGATATTTTGGAAAGCTCAAAGATTCCCTTTGTTAATAATATGAGTTACATTATGATAATTCAAAATTTCAATAAACCACAGTAGGGAGAGACACGACATGTCACGTAAATCTAAGTGCGATAATCGCACTTCAGTTCTCATATTTCAACGAATTTTGAAGTGATTTTTGAATTGTTTGATATTTTGGAAAGCTCAGAGATTCCCTTTGTTAATAATATGAGTTACATTATGATAATTCAAAATTTCAATAAACCACAGTAGGGAGAGACACGACATGTCACGTAAATCTACGATAATCGCACTTTTCTTCTCGTATTTCAACGAATTTTAAAGTAATTTTTGAATTCTTTGATATTTTGGAAAGCTCATGGATTGCCTTTGTTAATAATATGAGTTACATTATGATAATTCAAAATTTCAATAAACTACAGTAGGGAGAGACATGACATGTCACGTAAATCTACAAAATAGTCACACTTCTCTTCTCATATTTCAACGAATTTTAAAGTAATTTTTGAATTCTTTGATATTTTGGAAAGCTCATGGATTGCCTTTGTTAATAATATGAGTTACATTATGATAATTCAAAATTTCAATAAACTACAGTAGGGAGAGACACGACATGTCACGTATCTCTATCTAGAGCCGTGTAACTGCACGAAAACCGCTTATACATGGGTATTTATTCATGTATTGCTATCTTCCACCTTCTCTCTACAATTTTACTCCATATAGAGACTATTCAATCAAGGACGGCGCTACCTACCAGGATGTCGATCGTCAGCAAAATCCGTGTATTTTCGCCCATGCAGCTTGAAACGTAAACCGCTACTACAAATTTTCGAACACCAGAACGACTCATATATAGGTACCATATTTCATGGAACCTATTAACAGACTATCGAACCTGAATTGATCTACCTGAGCATGGAGTAGCTGGAGGATGTTTCATGGAAGCCAAAAAATAGAGCCAAATCTACGGAATCGGACATGAAATGCGACACTACACCTGCACAAACCAAGTACCACCTCTCTTACCACCTAGTACAAATTGTAAGTATTGAAACAATAATTACACTTTCTACACCGATTAACTCTACAACTTTCAATGAACAAGCAGGATATAGTTATAATAGGATTTTCAGAAATCTCCGGCAAGTAAACCAAAGAAATAAAATGACCCCATTTTTATAAATTACTATATTTAAATTCACACAAACAATGCATGGGTTGGTGCAATATTGAAAAGAGACTTACCCTCAGCATTCGCAGTCGGAAAGTAAAACAAATCAAGTTCTAAATAAGCGCTTTACAAAAATAATAAACACTACGTAAAAAGCGTAAGACTGATCCTTCCAAAATCAGAAAAATAAGAAGTTTTTTTTGTACTTATTTGTATAAAAAATATATAATTAGTACTTCGAAAGTCTGCAGAGAAACCAGGCCATGTGTGCGGAGTGAGTGGGAATTTTCCATTTTCCGGGAACCTCTAGTGGACGTGCCGAAACAAAACTGAACTGAACTGAACTGACTAGAAGCATCTTTTGCCGTTTGGAAACTAATATACCGGGAAATGATACCCTGAGGTCTGCGTATTGTTGTGTGTGTTTATATGTGTGTGTGTGTGCGCGTTGGAAAATTTTCCAGCTACGAATCTATTTACAAATTCTCAAATATGGAGAAACGACAGTTTTTCAAAAACTTTTTAAGAGAGCTTTGAACTAAAGCAAAAATTATGTACAAATACGAAACACAAAATACATGCTTTCAAGATTATTCGAGAAGTGATGACACCGAGTCTTACGTGACTCGCTGTGTCGATACGTACGTACTCGTCGGAGGAAAGAATATAGCGTCTCACAGTGTTTCCAGTATGTATGAATTTATTGTCATTCACAAATCTACACCAGTGTCGGGATGAGTCGTATCCGTAGTTGAAAAATTTTCCAATGTCAGAAGTATGTACGTAGTAATCGTAATAGTAGTACATTTTTAGGATAGGAACGCTCTGACCGTCGCCTCCAACGGCTTCCTACACACGGCGCAGGTCCTGAGCGCGGCCGCGCAGTCCACGCACGCAACGATATGTCCGCAAGGCAAGAACACTACACCGAGCTCGTTCTTGAAGCAGATTTTGCAGAGGGTCTTCTCGTCCGGCTCCCGCTCGCCGCCGGTCGCCTTCGGCGCGACCGCGACGGCCGCCTCCTCGCCCTCTTTGGTCTCCCGTCTGCCGTTCACGCTCGTCGACGGCTCCGGGTGCCGGTCGTGTTCACGCTTCACCTTATCCACGAACTCGGAGCCCTTCTTCATGTTCAGGTACGTGCACTTGCTGAACCAGAGGGCGTGCTGCTCCCACGGGTCGTCGTTCTCTTCCCAATCCTTCAGGCCGCCGCCGCAGTGGAAGCACAGCGTCTGGTCGCCTACACCTTTAAATATGAAAATTGTTGTATTACTCATTACTCGGCAATTATGGTTTAACATCGTGCATGTAGCTTCGAATAACCTGAAATGTTCCTTTTTGCACATATTTGGTGAAGGAACACAATTTTAATCAGAGGTTCTTAGTTGGGTGAAAAACCTCGGACCGTAGTATTAAACACACAGGATAGGATAATGACTTATTTGTAGCTGTAACTCCTTTGGTAATTTAGTCATAAGAGCTCAAAAAATTTGGCACCACTAAGTAGAAAGCAAGACAATTTGGTAATGGGAAATGACACTGTGGTAAATGGAGGTATTAAAATCTTCATGCCCGTAGATAGTGTGTACACAGATGGAACTTTTGATTCTTGTCGAAAACTTTTAAACCATATGCTTTTGCCATCATAGGTGACGAAAAATTCCATGCATTTTACATTAATGTAAAGGTGATGCCGGCCATTTAGATTTCCTTTGGAGGCAATTTTGAATGTTGATAGTATTAGAAGAACCTTAGGGATCTTACTTCTAGATCCTTGAAATTTTTTAGATTCAATTTTAGCCCATTCTAGCCTTCCAACAGTCTCAAACGATCTTGACTTCACCATAATACAGTGTTTTGAAAACATATGTGTTCTGTTGTCCTCAAAGAATGAAAAAAAAATTGAATTTTCTTAAACCTTTCAGATTAGACAGTCGATTGAAATTCCAGTACTTAAAATCAGAAGGAAAACGCTTCTCGATTCTACTAGCAGTTATTCAGAAAAAACAGTTACACTCTGGTCCTCGAAGAGTCCAAAAAAATTGTAATTTTCTTTAACCTTCCAGATAAGATAATATCACATTCACTGCCACTTGAGGTTCGAGAAAAACGTCTGAAATTTGTAATCTAGACCCCTTCTGATGTTCAAAATTAAAATGGAATTGTTTGGAATTTCTACAAACCTGTTAAGACAACGTTAAGGCCTTCCCACGTTGTAAAGGAACGTTGAAAGTCCTTTTAGGCTGATTTAGGCTTTTCTAATGACCAAAACGGAAAACGTTGGTTTCTTTACTTTTATTTTTGAAATTACACATCATTTCCTTATCTGTTTTAGTTTAGAAAAGAGCAAAACCCAAAACAAAACAATGATATCAAATATATCTCCTCAACATGACTTTCTTCATTACCGCTACACTTGCAACATGACGGAACATATCGATGGTGCGATTCTATCAGACTGAAACTGGTCAAAGTAAAATCAGCTCGGAAAGCAGCCTTTGTTTGCGATCAACTACTCATCAGGTGGAGCGAGTATAACTTGATAAGAACATAACTACTCCACTCCAAGCAAAGCACTGAAGTCATCATTATACTCTAGAGAAGGGTACTCAGATCTGAGACTACTTCATTCCAGAAGAGCAGTAGACGCCCTAGACATGGATACAAAACGCCCCCCCTCTGTAGCGGGGCGTTCTGCTATCGAACGCGAGATGGCGCCACTATGGCCCGGTCTGAGATATATGTCCCCTGGATTCCCTTACAACATTCAATATGATCGATATCCTACCTGTATAGAAAAAGCCCGCCTCGGCCAGGTCGGCGGGCCTCTGCCTGATCGCCTTCGGCCACTTATCGAACGTCTCGAGCCTACTCTCGTAGGAGAACTTGTCCGAATACTGCGCCTCGACGCTCTTGTGTATCCCGAGCCTGCGAGGATCGCACGTGTTCCCGCACGGTATCGAGTTCGGCACGACCTCTATGCCGTACAGGCCGCACGTATCGAGGGCGGGCTCATTCCCTCCTCCGCCGTTACTGTTGACGCTGTTCCTTATGAACGGACAGTGCGGCGTCCACTCCCTGTGATCGGCCATCGGGTTGTCCTCTGGTAACCAACGGAAGCCCTCTACTTTGCAGAAGGGGCAGATGACGATGTCATCGTTGCCCGTGTAGATGAAACCGGCCTCGGCTAGCCTAGAGCTCGATATCTTGTCGTTGGGGAAATTGTCGAACGTCTTTATCCTGTCGTTGTAGGTGCGAAAGTCGCCGGGGGAGATGCTGATAATTTTTGGGCCGTCGTCGGGAGAGCTCAGGTACCTTACTATGGATTGGAGTTGTGTTGTTGACATTTTAAAGTCCGCCTAATGTCGGAAGGTCTGTAAAGGATAAATGAGAAGGCAATCAATGAAACGGTTAACACACTTTCTTTAGAGAAGTTTGCAGCAATAGCACTTTTGGGTTCTTCAAACAAAAAAAAAAACAAACGAGATGTTTCAAATAAAACATTATATTTATATAGTTATAATATATGTTAGCTAAAAGGCTCAGTAACTATATACTTAGCGATATGATATGGGATAAGATATTATCTGACATGTGATGTTACCCACGATTATGTGATATCTGATAGCTGAGTGTCTCCAAACAAAGCATTTTGAAATTATTAAGTTATCTTGACAAAGTCCTCATTTCAAAATGCCAGTTTTTGTTAATTTCTTAATAAAACCAGGTCCACAAATAAAAGGTAATAAAGACACGACAAAACATCTTTTCCAGTAAATTACCTAAAATGAGCTCAAAATAGCATTTACTCAGATTTTTGAAGCGAATTTGTTGCAACAAAATCGAAAATTGAAAACGATCCATAAAAAATTTTAATACATGACATTTTGACAGCCATTTCCACCTTACACCACATTAATCGCAGGTGATACTTTTTACAATGCAACTAAGCACTGCTTATTCCAATAAGGTACTGACACATTTGCTTCATCTATATTTACTGTTGAAACAAAAATTAGAAACGAGTTTTCTGCTTACTGGAACAAAACTGAAATATGTTAACAAACGGAAGGGCTAAAGCTTTATTTAAACTAGCGTTTATTAGAAATTGTAAAGGTGAGTCGTAATCGTACTACAAATTACACATTGTTAAGCAGAGGGTGAATATTTTGGGAACGATCGCTTTTCCATGATACTGAACGCTTACGACCCACGCTTCTACTTAGGGTGACATAATAAAAGCTAGTGATAAAACATATTTAGTTCCTCTCAAGGTACGAATTGGGGTAATTAACATGGAATCAATCCATAGATAAAAATTCCATGTAACAACCACTTGAAAAATATCTTATTTACTCTTTACGATTTCGACTTGAAGTGACCAATTTAGTATTTGACGCAACCCAGAGCATTATTGTCATTAAATATTTTTATATCTGTCAAATATTTACTCGGACACTGTTATCACTAATTACAGCAAGAAGTTAACAACAAACTCGAGATGGCTTACATATACCGTATCTAGGACTGGTCAACAAATGAGTCTGACAGTAAATATGATAACAATAGAGTCATTTGATGAATATTAATATTGATGAATATGAATATTAATCATTAGATGAAATGTATCACTTACGTGTTGAGCTGAGTAATGGAAATTGTAGTTGCAATTAATTTACACGTGTAACTTTAAATCAAACATTGTTTAAGGACTTGAAATTCCAACTCAAACTGAAACAAATCCAGCGACTTCATTTAATTTATATCTAACCGAAGCGTTATCTACACCTCGAATTGCATTCAAATCACATCCAACCCAAATTTTATCTACGCCTTATCGGAAGTAATACTATCGACAATCGAACGCAAAAGGGAAATTTGATGAAAAATCGCAATATTGCACGATTAAAATTCGCTGAATCGTCCTATCACGTGTCGCCTTGCGATACCCCCCCCCCCCCCCCCCCGAATACAAATCGAAAATTTCCAAGAAAACCTCCCCAGTAGTTTCCGCCTCAAGACGAAATTCCGGCGACCGGCGCCAAGTCTTATCAGATAACAATTCGACGAGCGAGATAAGGTAACTAAGGAAACGCAAAAGCGAAAACATATTCGTCTATGCCGCTGGGAAAACGAAGAAAAGCCGAGGAAATCCCCGCCTCGGACATTTCCCGGCGACGACGGCAACCTCGCGTTACATAAGCGACATCTGCTCGAGCGGGGAGCGTTTCGCACCAGTCGCGGTCTAGGCCCGGTCCGCGACGGTCGTGAGTTATACGCATTTCACACCGGCCGCGGCGCCGAAACGACATAGAGAGGAAAATGGGTAATCGCAGTTTCTCACTGGCGTTTGGCAATTACGTTTCTTACTCGCAGCACGATTTATCCGCACTCGAATACGAGATGCTAATAGCAACAGCCATTTCTCACTGGCAGCTCAACACGAGCATTCGAGTCGAATGGAATTACTGCAGGGGAAAAGTGAATAATAGCCGTTTCTCACCGGATGCTTAATATCGATCATTTGTACTGAAACAAAGAACGGCCTACAAAATGCTGACAAGAGTTGATAATGAACATTTCTCACTCACAGTGCGATGAAGTGAATAATTCGAAGAGCAATAGTCGTTTCTTACTGGCGGATTCGATCATTCGTATAGAGCAGCCCGTGAAAAGCTTACCAATTGTTCGATTGAAGAATGAGCAATAACCATTTCCCACTAGCTGTTTAACTAGGGCATTCCAATTGAAGAAAGGCGGTTTAAAGAGTTGCTAACGATAGTCGATAATCGAGATTTCGCACTGATTAAATTTCGCCTTTTTCATCTTTCGAGCAGATGGGCAAAAAGGATGCAAGCTCAAAATGACGAGAAACAAACAAAAATGGAGATAAAATACGTTTGACTATGGAGTTATCTATCTAGATATAATTGATCCGAAAATCATATAATCATGTGGCGATATTTGCACTTTGTCTTTCTAATAACAGCGAAATATAATTACAGTGAAACTTGAGATTTGAAACTTGCAATTAGCATGTATTTTGCGCCACCTGACGTGTAATTACGAAGGCTAATTAGCGCTGACGCCGGCTGATGGACGTGAAATAAACAAGTGTTTGCGAAATAATTAGTGACTATGCTATATTTGTTTATTTGATACATCCGAAAATATATAGAATATAAATGATGACATCTACATGATTATAGACGACACTTTGCTGAATCACCGTTTGCACATAAAAAATAATTTTAGTCACTACAACAATTTCCTGGGAACAAATAAACAAGATAATGATAGTTGAGTAAATATAAACAACTCCGTCCTGATTAAAACAATATACAAATGAAATATTCCTGTACCACCATCATCTCAACTTAGCTAATGCAGCATTAAAATGTGAAAGCTTATTCGTTATCCTTTCACTCAGAAACCGTTATGAAAGCAAAAAGAAGCAAGACATCGTTGCATTCACCAAACATAAGTATAATTGAACTACTTTACACTCTAGTCGGTAATTTTTCCCAAACATTTTCAACTCGAAGAGCTTTCATTTTTCGTATTTGAAATAGTGAAAATTAAGAATGGAAAGCTTGAAGACGTCATCATAAAAATGGGCCTTATGGTAGCAAAAAACAAGTAAATGACAAGGAAGAAGTACTGACAATGACAGTTCTAGAACTACTGAGGAAGCTCGAGCGATGCAGCCAAAAAAAGTAACGAATTAGAAATGGTAATTAAAACCAAAAACAGCCAAAATTATTAACAGCTGTAGAATTCACAAGTTTTAAATATTGAGCCAATAACATATGATATTATAGAGAACTGTCAAAAATTGAGTCTGAAATATAAGCTAAAAAAGATGAAACGGTCAAAAATTGAGCCAACAATGGAAAGTCGAAGAATATGATGATTTGGAGAATTGTCATTTATTGATTTATTTACTGAGAGCCTGTAACAGAAGAAGCCAAAGAGGATCAAGAACTAAATGATTTGGGGAACCAAAATTATCAACAGCTATAGAATTCACAAATTTTTAATATTGAGCCGACAACATACGATATAGAGAACTGTCAAAAATTGAGTCGGAAATATAAGTTAGAAAAGATGACACTTTAGAGAACTGTCAAAAATTGAGCCACCGATAGAAAAAGTCGAAGAATATGATGATTTGGAGAATTGTCATTTATTGATTTATTTACTGAGAGCCTGTAACAGAAGAAGCCAAAGAGGATCAAGAACTAAACGATTTGGGGAACCTACACTGAGTATTATATTTAAAACAATTTGTTAAACCCGATAATGTATTGATTTATTGATACAGGCAAGTCCTTTTAAATACAACGTGATGTGTAAAGAGCACGATAATAGAAAAAGCCCAAGAAGATGATCCAGCAAATTATCAAAATTTAAGTCGAAACAGAAGTCAAAAATGGTCTAACGAATTGCCGAAAATTGAGCTGATAACAGAAGTCGAGAAAACTTTCCAAAATTGAGCCGGTGGCGGAAGTCCAAGAAGAAAATCTAGGGAAGACCCAAAAGCTGAGTTCGTTGCAGGAGTCGAAGAAAATGACCTGAGAATTGCCCATAATTAAACCGGGAACAAGTCCCGGAAACTTAATCGCTGGAGAACTGTCAAAAATTGAGTTGGTAACACGAGTCGAAGAAAATACAAATTCAGACTAAAATTGAATCAGCAAAATCAGCAAATCAATCAGCAAAGTCAGCAAAAGGTCGACATAAACGACAAAAATTGAGCTAGAAACGGAACAATTTAAAGATGAATATCTATGTAACAAAACCTGGTACCATAAAAATGCTGCAATACTTGGGAATTGTCAAAAATTGAGCTCATAACAAAAATCCAAGACACAGGTGCTGGGTAACAAAAACCTGTACCATAAGTCGACAAAGACAATGTCAAGAAAATTGAAGATCTGGGGAATCATTAAAAATTGTGCCCGTAACAGAAGTTGAAGAATACGAAGCGAAGAGGGAATCGTCAAAACTTGAGGCGGAAACACAAAACGAAAAGATGCAGATCGGGGTAATTTCAGTTGAGCCACCAACAAAGCAAGTCGGCGAGGGCCCAGGGAACTCTCCAATGGCAAAAATTGAGCGTGGAACACAAAAAAAAGTTTGAAGCCTTAAAGTTAAAAAGTTTAAAGCCTCTTACTTTTACAAATGAGGACTTATGTTATCATTATTTAGATCAAAATGTCGGAAGAGTCTTTAGGAGTTGTTCCATGACACCTGGTCTACGCACGCGTATTATGCGCACCCGGTTAGGACCCACTTCGAAGGCAGGTGAAAATTGACAGTCCACAGATAACAGCTGTTCAATGGTACTAATATACTTCTAACAGGTGTGGTGTGACCAGTGTAATTACAATTTTGTAGTTATATACCCGGTATAAACAAATCCGATGGGTTAATTTACCAAACTATTTGATAATAAGAGATGTATCGCAGGTACACAAAATGTCTCAAACATAGACAGTTGCAATGTGCAATAAGACATTCTTTACCTTAGGTGAAAGCCTTAAATCTAGTGGCTGGTTGATTTCAAAGTTTTTTTATGGGGGTAAAATCCTTCGTTAAGACTTTCGACTTCCTTCGAAAACACTAAGAAAGCTTATCAGAACTATTCAGCAAGCGGCCTAAGAATTACATTTATAAGTGGACTTGTCAATTTACAGAGGCCAATTGTAAGGTAATTCGAAAGTGTGATAGCAGTTATCTAGACCCTCGAATGTGCTAGCATATACAATTCATTTGAGACTGGAATAGCATATATTAAGGTTATTGCAGGGTGTACCTAGCAGAGTGATCTAGACACTAACCAGCAGCTAGAGTGTGCCAGGATGGAATATTAATTCAAAGGTGGTAGTTCGGACCCTACAGTACTGCAAGTTAGAAAATAGTTCAAATGTAAATAGGTGCATATTTTAAGGTGCGAACTGTGATATATTCTAGTGTAAGAAGTGGAAACTAGAATATGTTGGCATACAGAATCCATTTGGGCCTGAAATATAACTTCGATGAGACAATTATATAAGCTAAGACATCCATTAAGTATGGATAGTGCCGGATACTGTGTATACGAAGGTTATTTCAGAACCTTAAGTGAAGTGATCGAAACCCCAGAAAGTGCTAGCATATACAATTCATTCTAGTCTGGAATATGCGGGAATCGAACTATGAACATATGAAACATATAGGATACTAGTGATCTAGACATTAGCTGGAGTGTTAGAATTTAGCATTTATGGAACACTCCTGTAAGGATGTGGCTCCGTTAGCATCACATTGTAATCGAAAAGCAAATAGTTATATTTTTAAATGCGTTACATTATAGTGAAACAGCCTATAACTAGAATGTGCTAGCATACACAATCCATATGGCCATGGAATATAGCTTTGACGAGACAGAACGGTATACCTGAACACACCCATCAAATATGCAATGTGCTATATAATAGCACATACAAAGGTTATTAAAGAAGACTATATATATCGGCCAGCAGCTAGAGTGTGTTACAATCTAGAACTGATGGAGCATTTGTGGAAGGAGGTGGTTCTGATTGCACTGTGCCGCTATAGTTAAGATGCAAGTAAGCATATTTCAAGATGTGAGATGTGCTGTATTCCAATGAAACGATCTGCAAGTAGAATGTGTTAGCACATAGAATTCATTTCGGCCTGGAATATGCTGAAATGATGAGACGTTATAATACACTTTATACATCCATTGCATATGGTACGTGCTAAGGACTAGGATATACCAAGGTTACTCTGGAGCATCCTACCAGAGATATCTAGACACTAGAGTGTGCTAGCAGATATAATCCATTTGAGTCTGGAACATACTGGAATGTAACTATGAAGAGACAATGATATAATCTAGGACATCAATTGCATATGGAACGTGCTAGATACCAGTGAATACTAAGGTTATTGTTGATAATTCTAGCACAGCAATTTAATTAGTCAGAGTCTGTTAGAATCTAGAACTACTCGAATATTCTTGGAAGGTGGCAATTGAGACCATATAACGTTGTAATCTGGAAAACAGTTCACATGCGACCAGACTTAAAAGGAATCTGCAAGAAGTAGTATTGTAGAATGCCCAAGCAGTGATCTAGACACCAGCGAGTAGCTATAGTGTGTTAGAATCTATAACTCATGGAATGTTAATTGAAACCTGGTAGTTCCGATCTTAGAGTATTGCAATCTAGAAAATAGTTCAGATGCAACTACAATATTGTGTAAAATATCCCAAATGCAACTAGGAATATCGCAAGATGTATACTGCACTACTTCTTGTGGCCGCCTTAGTGGATTGATTAGTCGGTAACTAGAACGTGCTACAGATATGGAATTCACTTGATCCTGGAACATTACTGGAATGCCTCTTTGCTAGGAAAGTGGTACAACCTGGAAATGCCAGAATGTAATATAGATTCTATAATATATTATAGAACATAATAATATAGAATATAATGCCTGGAATGCGTAAACTAAGGCTATTGTAGAATGCCGAAGCAGTGATCTAGACACCAGCGAGTAGCTATAGTGTGTTAGAATCTATAACTCATGGAATGTTAATTGAAACCTGGTAGTTCCGATCTTAGAGTATTGCAATCTAGAAAATAGTTCAGATGCAACTATAGAATGTTCCCATTCTGAAAAAAATATCCCAAGATATACCGCAAGATATAAACTGCACTACTCCTTGTGGCCGTCTTAGTGAATTGATTAATCGGTAACTAGAACGTGCTACAGATATGGAATTCACTTGATCCTGGAACATTACTGGAATGCCTCTTTGCTAGGAAAGTGGTACAACCTGGAAATGCCAGAATGTAATATAGATTCTATAATATATTATAGAACATAACAATATAGAATACAATGCAGAATATAATGCCTGGAATGCGTAAACTAAGGCTATTGTAGAATGCCGAAGCAGTGATCTAGACACCAGCCAGTAACTATAGTGTGTCAGAATCTATAACTCATGGAATGTTAATTGAAACCTGGTAGTTCCGATCTTAGAGTATTGCAATCTAGAAAATAGTTCAGATGTAACTACAACATTGTGTAAAATATCCCAAATGCAACTAGGAATACCGCAAGATGTAAACTGCACTACCTCTTGTGGCCGTCTTAGTGAATTGATTAATCGGTAACTAGAACGTGCTACAGATATGGAATTCACTTGTTCCTGGAACATTACTGGGATGCCTCTTTGCTAGGAAAGTGGCACAACCTGGAAATGCCAGAATACAATATAGATTCTATAATATATTATAGAACATAATAATATGGAATATAATGCAGAATATAATGCCTGGAATGCGTAAACTAAGGCTATTGTAGAATGCTGAAGCAGTGATCTAGACACCAGCCAGTAGCTATAGTGTGTTAGAATGTATAAGTCATGGAATGTTAATTGAAACCTGGTAGTTCCGATCTTAGAGTATTGCAATCTAGAAAATAGTTCAGATGCAACTACAATATTGTGTAAAATATCCCAAATGCAACTAGGAATACCGCAAGATGTAAACTGCACTACCTCTTGTGGCCGTCTTAGTGAATTGATTAATCGGTAACTAGAACGTGCTACAGATATGGAATTCACTTGATCCTGGAACATTACTGGAATGCCTCTTTGCTAGGAAAGTGGTACAACCTGGAAATGCCAGAATGTAATATAGATTCTATAATATATTATAGAACATAACAATATAGAATACAATGCAGAATATAATGCCTGGAATGCGTAAACTAAGGCTATTGTAGAATGCCGAAGCAGTGATCTAGACACCAGCCAGTAACTATAGTGTGTCAGAATCTATAACTCATGGAATGTTAATTGAAACCTGGTAGTTCCGATCTTAGAGTATTGCAATCTAGAAAATAGTTCAGATGCAACTACAATATTGTGTAAAATATCCCAAATGCAACTAGGAATACCGCAAGATGTAAACTGCACTACCTCTTGTGGCCGTCTTAGTGAATTGATTAATCGGTAACTAGAACGTGCTACAGATATGGAATTCACTTGTTCCTGGAACATTACTGGGATGCCTCTTTGCTAGGAAAGTGGCACAACCTGGAAATGCCAGAATACAATATAGATTCTATAATATATTATAGAACATAATAATATGGAATATAATGCAGAATATAATGCCTGGAATGCGTAAACTAAGGCTATTGTAGAATGCTGAAGCAGTGATCTAGACACCAGCCAGTAGCTATAGTGTGTTAGAATGTATAAGTCATGGAATGTTAATTGAAACCTGGTAGTTCCGATCTTAGAGTATTGCAATCTAGAAAATAGTTCAGATGCAACTACAATATTGTGTAAAATATCCCAAATGCAACTAGGAATACCGCAAGATGTAAACTGCACTACCTCTTGTGGCCGTCTTAGTGAATTGATTAATCGGTAACTAGAACGTGCTACAGATATGGAATTCACTTGTTCCTGGAACATTACTGGGATGCCTCTTTGCTAGGAAAGTGGTACAACCTGGAAATGCCAGAATACAATATAGATTCTATAATATATTATAGAACATAATAATATGGAATATAATGCAGAATATAATGCCTGGAATGCGTAAATTAAGGCTATTGTAGAATGCCGAAGCAGTGATCTAGACACCAGCCAGTAGCTATAGTGTGTTAGAATCTATAAGTCATGGAATGTTAATTGAAACCTGGTAGTTCCGATCTTAGAGTATTGCAATCTAGAAAATAATTCAGATGTAACTACAACATTGTGTAAAATATCCCAAATGCAACTAGGAATACCGCAAGATGTAAACTGCACTACCTCTTGTGGCCGTCTTAGTGAATTGATTAGTCGGTAACTAGAACGTGCTACAGATATGGAATTCACTTGATCCTGGAACATTACTGGAATGCCTCTTTGCTAGGAAAGTGGTATAACCTGGAAATGCTAGAATATTACAGCTGAGGAATGTAGACACTATACTGAGTAGTTAGGGGGTGTTGAAATTTGAGATAGTTAGGAATATGAGAAGGTATTGGGTAATTTAAGTGATTTTTGAGAAAAGGTGGTGAAGAGAAGTCCAAGTGAGAGTCAAGTGAGGGATAAAAATTTATATTAACGATTGTACCATGTGTTGATAGTTTAAGCACACCATGTGTCATATCTTTTAATAGCGAACTCTGTCGAAGCTTAGTTATTAATAGAATTGATAACTATGGCTTCTAGTTGTCCTATAATTCAGATATATGCTTTACAGTTTTATCAGTTAGGTAAATGCTCGAATGCTTATGCAGTAACGTGGGGTTTACACTTTCACAAATTGTCGTTCGTCCAGGGACGTTAAATTCTTGCTAAACATACAGGGTCTTCTAAAAGAACCGAGGTCTGACACAAGTTTTGATAGAGCCTTTTCGCGGTAATATGATTTCCACTTATAAAAAATGACTGTTCCATTCGAACGATTCCTCGCCTCAAAAGTGGAAAACATTTCCCCGGTTTTGGAAAGTCCCCGAGGGAGTCCCCGTGGGGGCCAAAGTCCCCGGGACCGCGGCCGGAGCGAGAGAGATGGAGCTTCGGGTGCAGCCGCACTCGGGGGCCGCGATCACCGGCAACACCGTCGGAATTTCAGAGACCATTCACGATTCCCGACATTCTTTCGTCTCTCGCCCCGCCGCGTACTTACGTCTCATGCCCGTCCAGCCCTACCACATTCCACAGAGATCACATCAATGACCGAGAGAGCGCCGGAAACGAGAGAAATAAGAATAAAAGCGGAGAGAGAGAGAAGGAGAGAACGAGCGAGGAGACGGAATGAGAGAGAGAGAGATGATGATGAAACATGGGGGCCCAGACGTGGATTCTCGGAAAAACGCCGGCATCTGCGTTTATACCACACACACACGCACGCATAAGCGCAGCATGAAATTGGACACGACGACGTTACCTACGTACGAATTTCCAAAAATGGGGGCGCCTTCGAACAAACATATTCACGAATTCGTTCGTACCTGGCATATGGCCACATTTACATCAACATACGTACGCGTACACGTACACACTTCGATCCAATATTTTAACCAGTTTCGCAAAAATCAATCTAAATCGCTCGCACACCACCTACCTTCCTCCTTGTACTTCACGGCGCCCTCAATCGTCCATTCCCGTCATGTTTTCGTTCTTTGGTTTATTCGGCTACCCCTCATCGGGACCCTCAGCTGCTGAGCAGTGAGAGGGAGAGAGAGAGAGAGACTAGGAGAAACCTACAAATTTCGACGACGGATCGAACACGTACTGCTCGAGGAGACCGACTGAATTTCTGAATTTTCGTTTCCAACGTGTCAGCGCGCGGCGCCGCCAACTCGGCGAGGCCGGTAGCGGCGACGCATGCGCGACGGCAGCCCGGACCAATCGCGAGGCGCGGGTGGGGGCGACGGGGGACGGCAGATGGCGGTCTTTTCGAATACGAGGGGTTCCGCGATTTCTACGAAGGTCGTGCGAGAAGTTTCGGCATTGGGAGATATTTACGCTTTATGTAACCGTTCGCTTTCTCTCTCTCAGATACTGGTTAGGTTAGATACACAATATATTCGGACACGTTGATTCGGAAAATATATGAAGTCTCGCAAAGCGAGAGAAATCAGCAAAAATAAGACTACTCGATCAGGGGCGGTATCTGCTTTAAAATGAACACGTTAAAGAAATCGTTTACAATCGTGTATTTCACTATACTGGCTATTCAAAAATATAGGGATAACTTTTTATTAAACAAAGCGTAAAAATTTTCGCAGAACTGTGTATTTTCGCCTTGAATAAAGCCTTATATCAAATCAATGATACAGGAATATCCTTCGCGTCCCAACTGGAATCTCATTTAAATCTTGAATTATTAGAAAGAAACAAAAATACTTGGTAAAATTTTGAAGTGGATCTTCGGGAAAATTAGAAATGTCTTCACCATTTTCAAAAAAGGAGTACTACCCATACGACCCCTAAACTTGCTTGAAACACAATGTTTCCCAAAAGTGGATTCTGATTGAAGTACTATCCAAAATCCCATAAACCTAGAATGTCTGGAAAATGGTAAAATACTTGGGAACACTCGGTGAACTTCTTCCCAATTTTTTAAACAGCAATAGCTGCACTAAAAATTTTTCCTGTAATCACGACATCCTGCGAATAATTCACGATTCTCTTTCCAATTCCCGAAAAAGAAGGAATATTTCAATTGAAACGGATTGATGAAAATTCCGGATGATAGGTTGGGAAAATGCAAAAAAATTTGGAACTATTCGGGAACAGTAACTGTACTAGGGCATTCTCCAGGGATAAAATCGTGAGTGGTCCCTGGATTATTCAACTCGGAACTCGGACTTTTCCAGTATCAAAATCCAGTATCAGTATCCTGTAAATGATTAAAAAGTATTCGAACCTAAAAATAAACTAGAAAGCAATATCATTTGTAACGCAGTATGTTCTCCAGAGAATTGTCCCAGGAATAGTCAACAAATATGGGGCTTTCCTGGAACTAAAAAGGGATGTCCTGTGAATGATCCAGGAATATCCTTCGAATTCACAAGTGAAGTAAGTAAAATTTTAATTCAAATGCTGTGTTACCACGAAATTTGTTCATAAACCTACGTTAGATCCATAAACATATGTCCGGAAAACCCTAAGACCATCCGGGAGCAGAATATTTGTTACTGGGACATTCCCTGAGGATAAAATAATAAGTCATTCCAGGTCAATCAAGAGAACCTTGATATTTCCAGAACCCAAAAACAATGTCCTGCGAATGATTCAGGAATCTCCTGCAAATTCCTAAGGTCGAAGGTATTTTGATAAAACTTCAGTGGATTACCGAAAACGGTATATATACCTGCAGTGTTGGGAAAACGAAAAAATTCTGGGGACATCGTGGAACCATATTTGCACTAGAATCAAATCCTGAGTCATCCCAGGACCAGTCATCAAAATTTCGTTATCTCCAGAACCAAAAAGTGATGTCCTGTGAATGATCCAGGAAGATCCTTGGAATTCCTGAAGGTGGGGAATTATTTTAATTAAAGCCCATTCCACTTCCTACGTTATTTCAAAAATTGTCTATAAACTTAGGATCAAAAACCTGGGGACAAATCTGGAATAGTACACATACTGAGATATTCCCCAGGGAACATATCATGGGTTGTCCCAGGTCTTGTATTGTCCAGGTATTGTAAATGATCCAGGAATATTCTGCGATTTTCTGAAAGAGGAGGATATACTAATTGACGCCATTTCCGAATCCTCCGCCATTACTAAAACAATCTTTAAATCTGAGTTTTGCCTGGAAAATGGAAAAAACCTAGTAACTATCGGGAACGGAAACTGTACTGGGACTTTTTCCAAGGAAGAATCAGCGAAACCTCGGATACTTCTAGGACCAAAAAGCCTAGAACCTGGAAAATTTCTGGAAATTAGTTTACCCGAAAATAAATCAGAAATATATTTTTGGTATTCTGAAAAGCAATACTGCTACTAAGTTTGATAGAATCAATTTATATATAAAGGATTATTGAGATATACGTGCGTACACTTAATAATCTGGAGAGAAGTACTGCAGAGATAGGAAGCCTACCTCTAGCACCTCTAGGAAAGGAGTCATATGTTAAAATGTACCGAGATGTAGTGGTAGAGATACTTTCAATGCTTTACTCATTTATATTTGTAAATACATTACTCACTGCCTCATTTAAAAAGCTGTATTTTGTTAAACAAAAATGCAAACAGATTTGTTTGAAGATTAAAATTATTTCCTTAATTGTTTCTTGAAATTTCCAAATATCAAAGCATTTGACTTAAAACAGAACATTAAACCGGTTTTGAGGCAAGTTTCATCAATTTTTCCTGGAATGAATTTTTGCTTTAACAGTTCAAAGGGCATCCTAGGGAAATTCAAAATTTCGATAGATTTCTAATTTCCAATCTCACACTTTGTAAACCGTCAATTCCAATAAAATTTTCTCATTACCACCACCTATAAATAGGGTTATTAACTCCACACAATCAACGAAATGACTTGCATTCGTTACATTCGAATGTATTTATAAATTGACAAGACTATTACCCGCATATACTCTTTCGAGCAGTTAATTGAATAATAGTCGAAATACCATTTTTGTTTGGCCCTGAGGGTCTGATCGAACAGAAATGACAACTCTACGACAGTTTAAGGCAGTCTGGGATTATTTTTAGAATTTTTTATGGAACAAAATAGTGACGTGGTATGCAAGAATTTAATGTATTGTAACACCTTTTAAGGAAAATTAAAAGTAAATCTTTCTGATATTCTTTTCAAAAAATATTACAACATAAGAATTTCACTAAAATAAAATTCTGACTCAAATCACTCAAATGATATTCAGCATTCATAGATATTCATAGATTTAATTTACAAATGTGGCAAGCTATACGAAACCTTGCAAGGTTTTTGTCTAAGGATAAAAATTTTCAAAACCTCAACCGTTCCAGGTGATGTCTCACCAAGCGAGACATTTAAAAATGACACGAATATCTCTTAACAGGTTGTAAAGGCTGATAATTCTAAAGGATTTACAATGTTTGTAACAACCTGAACTACCATTGGTCTACCAAAGCCTTATGTCAGCTGAGATTTCCAAGGTTGACGTAACATGATGGTTCTAGATTAGGTCGTTCCAGATTTAGGAACAAACCATGATTTATTTTAGATTTATAGTTGCAAGCAATACGAGATTTCTCACGGGGTTATTAATTTTCACAGTATCTTAATGCATCGCAAGGTTGGTAGAAACCTATTCAAACCTTCAAACCTATTCAATCAGCAACAACAAAAATCTTTATCTAGGTATACGTTTCTGAGTAGGAAGCATTAGAAAGCTATGAAAAGCCTTCAAGGGTCTCTAGAAAGAATAAGTATAAATAAACTTCTAAACTAAAGGTATACAGAAACTTGCCTTCATTTTAGCTCTATAGACAAACCTTGGCTCCTTTCTAAGATTCAGGTTTAAAAAGAGTGCAAAGATGTAAATAAAATCTTTATCTAGGTGTACGTTTCTGAGTAGGAAGGATTGGAAAGCTATGAAAAGCCTTCAAGGGTCTCTAGAAAGAATAAGTATAAATAAACTTCTAAACTAAAGGTATACGGAAACTTGTCTTCATTTTAGCTCTATAGACAAACCATGGACCTTTCTAAGATTCAGGTTTAAAAAGAGTGCCAAAATGAGCTTCTTTCTATTACAAAGCTGACATTATCGTTTGAAAAAAAAAATAACTATCAGGAATAAAAATTGCGCGTATACATGTTATATGTACAGTGCTGTAGAGCGTATATATAGATATACAATTATATGTGAAAATTCGTTTTTTGTCATTTTCTACCCTTAAAAATTAAAATTTTGCAAAATCCTTTCTTAGTGCACTCCTGTACTATGGTACAAAGCTACCTTTAAAATATTTAATGAAGAATCCAAATTAATATTATAAGTGTTAAAAAATTCCTCGCAATTTGTTTTTCAAAAAATTAATATTTCATACGTGATTACCAATTAAAACTTAAACTTAATCGATAAGTATTAAAAATCTGTTTAAAAATCATTAAAAATTATCCGTTTTTTGAAGTTCAAAATTATCTAAATTCAATATTTAATGAAGAATCCAAATTTATATTATAGGTGTAAAAAAATCCTCGCAATTTGTTTTTCAAAAAATTAATTTTTCATACGTGATTAAAATAATAGACTTTCTAGACCGTCGACCTACAACATCTGGCATATCTCACTATATATAGCACCGTGAATATAGTATACATGTTATATGTACAGTGCTGTAGAGCGTATATATAGATATACAAATTTTATATGAAAATTCGTGTTTTTTTTCCATTTTCTACTCTTAAAAATTAAAATTTTGCAAAATCCTTTCTTAGTGCACTCCTGTACTATGATACAAAGCTACCTTTAAAATTTCAAGTCGTTACCTATAATACTTTTGGCTGTACCTTGATTATGAATCAGTCAGTCAATCAGGACATTTTCTTTTATATGCAGAGATAAGTAAGTTTTTTGTAAGCAATGATTTTTGCTCCGCTAAAAAATGACACTTACTCTCACTTTTCTCTTGTGATATGTCATGCATCTCTAGAATCATAGAATATTTAGTGACGTCATTACACGTGTCACTTTGATGAAATTTAAGTGTTAAATTTATTTTGAAGAATTTTTAAGCTTCCCCGAATTGTTTTTCGTATTCGCTTCCCTGAAGCCTGAATAATAGTGGGCAATTTCCATCTGGAAACTTTCGTCGATTAAGAAAACAAAAATAGTCAACGCAATCAGCTTGGATTGTTTATAACGTGACTCATGGAGCAAATTTATGTTCATAAACAATTCAAGCGATAATTCACTAGCTCTCCACGTTATGACGTCGTAACTCCTTCAGTAACAGCAATTGATTGCCTATCAATGAGTTGTCCTTTTAATAAATAAATAAATCTGGCAAGCAAATATTGTTGTGGGGGGTTTTAAACTCGATCTTCGACATGGTAACGCTGGTAATAAAATTTAATAAACACGATAACAAATTTAATAACGCATTGTTTAACCGAAAAAAAACGTCCAATAAACATTCTTACGAGTTTTTGTGCGCAGATTCTGGTTAAGTTAAGTTAAGTTAAAATTCTTGTTACGAACGTTCCAATGGCGAAAGTAAAGCAAGTCTTTTCGAAAGCAAATTTAGTTTCCTAATGCAATTAAACTAAGATTTCAGTCTAAAAAAAACTTCCTAAAGAATGTCGTAGGTAAAGTCCCGAATTGTAATTAGGTGTAGTTGTTCAAATTGTTATTGTTTACTTCCAAGTTGTAAATCGACGTATTTATCGCTATCATTGATAACGTTATTAACAATGCATCGATCTATTTTGACCTAAATCAATGACCTGATATTTGAAGCAGATAAATGCATGTGAAATTAATTATGTAACTCGAGGTTGTTGACGACTTGATCCACTAATTGCAGTCGAATTTTTGAAATTATCGACCTAAAATTGCCGATGGATTAATCGAATCGAGAAATCTGGATTTAAATACTGCTTTTCTTTAAACGTACAGGGTGCCATAGGCGGCGCGCAGCGCCATACGCACACTTTCATTACAATGCATTGTTTAAACTCCGTTTAGCTGACTCAGTTTAGTTTAGGTTTCGATTAACTGTCCCTTACTGGAGTGATTAAACCTAGAGTAGTTAAACGAAGCTTAAGGTTATATAAGGAATTTCTTATGTAAAGGTTTATATTGTAATGATTATAAGGTATTATATTGTCACGACCACGAGAATGGCACAACTCACAAACAAAACAAGAAACGAGATCACGACCCTGGAGAACACATAACAAAATACGAATATAAATAGAAAGAGGAAAAGCGAGTTGAGGATAGAGTTGTCCAGGCGGTCCACCCTGACGGCCGGTTGGGGGAAAGTGGCCGGCCCGAGAAGTTACTCTGTCGGCGGAGGGACCTAGGAAAACCTACCGCCCCGAAGATGCTCTCCGACCCGCCTCGCACTGTGGAAATTTTTTATTTTTTTTTTTGGTAGCGAGGGGGAAACCTTCAAAAGGCAAAAAAAGGCCCGGTGCGTCAAAAAATAACCCGATTGTACTAATTTCAAAAAGCTGTAGCCGTTATGAAGCATTTTCGTACTACGGTACTTTTAATTAAGTTAACTCTAATATCTGGGTTACCGTTTGGCAGGAGAATCCTGGGACACCCTGTCTAATATTGCTGGTAACTTCAATGTGCTTATCTAAAATATGTGCAATACGTTAAATTGGGATAAAAATAAATGTCTTATCGTGCGCAAATATTTGATGTCACCAACTTTCTGTAGAATGTGATTATAAACAAGTCTTGGTGATAAATTGTTTTCGGATGTTTCAAAATGAAGGTATTTGTTCTTGTGTATTTTTAAATAATTGCCTCTAGAACACCCTTTAAACGCTTGATTTCATTCATGTTAGGGGTGGTTTGGTTTTACATCAAGTAGGGCTAGAACCCTTGTACAAATTTATTATGTACCGTACACCATTCTGATAATTTTTGCCTTCAGTTTATCAATCGATGTATGTGCAACGTTTTGCTCAAAAGGTGTTATTGTCATTATTAAGGCAAATTATTCGTTATCTCCCGATCCATCGGTTTTCTCCGTTATTGCAAATAAGGCTGAACCGTAACGAAAAAGCATCCGATATCGCGGTTTCACCGCTTTCTTTTTTAACCTACATACAAGTGGTACCATCGCCGTACTCGCATGCACATACACATTGTTTCTGGTCGTCGACTCTTTAATATTAACGGCGAAAAATAGCAATAATGCTGCTGACCATTGTTTTCGAACTAGAAAAATACGTAATTACGCCATCGGCCCGTTGTACGGTCTTCATAACTCGATTATTGGAGGAATAACGTAGGCAGATGGGACTGCATGGAAATTTATTACGTAGAGGGAACGGCTCCCGAGTGGGGCCCTTTCGGGGGCAATATGGGGTACTTTACCCTTTTTGCGCTCTAATGTTAATGCGCGTAAGAGAAATCGATAATGTGCGTTCTACCCCTGGACAGGACAGAGTAAACAACGAGGGTGAAGTTGCCAACCAAAGGTTCATCAGTTTGTTTAAAAATGGAAATTCAAGCGGTCACTTGAACAGAATATTTAATAATTACAGAAAATTATGTATAGATCAGTATCTCTATATATAAGTGAAGATGTCCTGACTGACTTGACTGACTGATTCGTAATCGACGTACAGCCAAAACTATTATAGGTAGCGACTTGAAATTTTAAAAGTAGCATTGTAGCATAGTACAGAGGTGCACTAAGGAATAGTTTTGCAAAATTTTAATTTTTAAGAGTAGAAAATGAAAAAAAAATTTATTAACTTATTTATTAAAAGGACAACTCATTGATAGGCAATCAATTGCTGTTACTGAAGGAGTTACGACGTCATAACGTGGAGAGCTAGTGAATTATCGCTTGAATTGTTTATGAACATAAATTTGCTCCATGAGTCACGTTATAAACAATCCAAGCTGATTGCGTTGACTATTTTTGTTTTCTTAATCGACGAAAGTTTCCAGATGGAAATTGCCCACTATTATTCAGGCTTCAGGGAAGCGAATACGAAAAACAATTCGGGGAAGCTTAAAAATTCTTCAAAATAAATTTAACACTTAAATTTCATCAAAGTGACACGTGTAATGACGTCACTAAATATTCTATGATTCTAGAGATGCATGACATATCACAAGAGAAAAGTGAGAGTAAGTGTCATTTTTTAGCGGAGCAAAAATCATTGCTTACAAAAAACTTACTTATCTCTGCATATAAAAGAAAATGTCCTGATTGACTGACTGATTCATAATCAAGGTACAGCCAAAAGTATTATAGGTAACGACTTGAAATTTTAAAGGTAGCTTTGTATCATAGTACAGGAGTGCACTAAGAAAGGATTTTGCAAAATTTTAATTTTTAAGAGTAGAAAATGGAAAAAAAACACGAATTTTCATATAAAATTTGTATATCTATATATACGCTCTACAGCACTGTACATATAACATGTATACTATATTCACGGTGCTATATATAGTGAGATATGCCAGATGTTGTAGGTCGACGGTCTAGAAAGTCTATTATTTTAATCACGTATGAAAAATTAATTTTTTGAAAAACAAATTGCGAGGATTTTTTTACACCTATAATATAAATTTGGATTCTTCATTAAATATTGAATTTAGATAATTTTGAACTTCAAAAAACGGATAATTTTTAATGATTTTTAAACAGATTTTTAATACTTATCGATTAAGTTTAAGTTTTAATTGGTAATCACGTATGAAATATTAATTTTTTGAAAAACAAATTGCGAGGAATTTTTTAACACTTATAATATTAATTTGGATTCTTCATTAAATATTTTAAAGGTAGCTTTGTACCATAGTACAGGAGTGCACTAAGAAAGGATTTTGCAAAATTTTAATTTTTAAGAGTAGAAAATGAAAAAAAAAAACACGAATTTTCATATAAAATTTGTATATTTATATATACGCTCTACAGCACTGTTTTTGGAGAAGTTAAAAGGAAAGCAATGTGTTAATGACCGTCGCCAGGAAAAAAGACCGTATCATCAAAAAAATCAAAATGGTTTTTTTGCGTTTCCTAAAATTTGACAATGTTCTGGATATTAAAAATAGAGCAACTGGACCAATCAAAAATATTAAAAATAATATATTATTTAAACTATTATACTATATTACTATTATTATAATAAATATTATTTAAACTTTTGGCCCCACAACCCCTTAAATGTCGAGATACCGAATGGTCTAGATTTCACGCCTGTACCCCCCTCCCCCGAATTTTGAAATTCCACTTTCAAAATTTCCAAAACTGTCGATCTTTTTCCCGTGGCCCATCACATACAAGGTAGTAAAACTTCATTATCGACAATAGACTTCTCTAGATCAATAGAGCATTTAGATAATTCGCGATACATTTACGTTATCTTGAAGTATTTTCAAGAGCTCAGGAACACATTTTCAGTAAGTTTTGTAAGTCAGTAAGTAAGTCAGTAAGTTTTTGGAGAAGTTAAAAGGAAAGCAATGTGTTAATGACCGTCGCCAGGAAAAAAGATCATATATTAAAAAAAATCAAAATGGTTTCTTTGCGTTTCCTAAAATTTGACAATGTTCTGGATATTAAAAATAGAGCAACTGAACCAATCAAGAACATTAAAAATTTTAAACTTCTGGCCCCAAAATCCCTTAAAAGTCGAGATACCCCCGAATTTCGAAATTCCACTTTCAAAATTTCCAAAATTCTCGATCTTTTTTCCCGCGGCCCATCGCAACTATTAGAGACTTACGTTCTTCAGCGGCGCGCATAATTCCAAAAAAAAAACAATATAAAATTTAACCGGTACGCAACTGGCCTTCTTCGATCTGCACACACAAACACACCGACCGTGAGAAACGAATAACTTTTCTTTACAAGGCGAAGATCGACCCGTCGGTAGAAAACTTTGGACCAGAATGTGCTTGGGAAAACGAACGAACCGTGTGCATGTGCAAGAGAGAGGGAGAGAAAAAGAGATGGAGTTGGAGTGTTGTGGGTGGGAACACGATCGTAACTTTTGTGCTTTAATCATCGTCATTCGTTGTTCTCTATTATTATTATTACTATTATTGTTGTCGGTGTTTGTGTATGTTTTTGTGGTTAACCCGCGCACTCCCACGCCCGAGCCACGTGAGAGGGTGGAAGAGAGTTTTTCCCAATACCATATGGGGGTTATCTAATCTCGGATATATCGAGATGGATTAATACCGGCCGAAAGGCGCCACCGGGAAGTGATACGCGTGGAAAAAAGGCAGATGACGTCTACGAGATAACATATGTCATCATACCTGGAAATCTGGAAATGTACACAGCACACGTTTGAGACGCAAAAAAATTTGTGGTCTGATGGAAACAACAAAAATTATAACGAAGATATGCGCCAAAAACTAAGAATTAAATACCAGATCGTTCGTTGCCCTGTACTTGACTAACATAAGTCACCTAAAAAATAACTAATAGCGAAGACTTTCGCGTATTAAGAATGGAGGCTTAAGTACCTTGACAACTAATGACACTTCGAGATTCTATCAATGGTGGTTTGATGGAAACAACAAAAATTATAACGAAGACATGCGCCAAAAACTAAGAATTAAATACCAGATCGTTCGTTGCCCGGTACTTGACTAACATAAGTCACCTAAAAAATAACTAATAGCGAAGACTTTCGCGTATTAAGAATGGAGGCTTAAGTACCTTGACTACTAATGACACTTCGAGATTCTATCAATGGTGGTTTGATGGAAACAACAAAAATTATAACGAAGACATGCGTCAAAAACTAAGAATTAAATACCAGATCGTTCGTTGCCCGGTACTCGACTAACATAAGTCACCTAAAAAATATCTAATAGCGAACGCCTTTCGCGTATTAAGCATTGAGGCTTAAGTACCTTGACTACTAATGACACTTCGAGATTCTACCATTGGTGGTTTGATGGAAACAACAAAAATTATAACGAAGACATGCGTCAAAAACTAAGAATTAAATACCAGATCGTTCGTTGCCCGGTACTCGACTAACATAAGTCACCTAAAAAATAACTAATAGCGAAGACTTTCGCGTATTAAGAATGGAGGCTTAAGTACCTTGACTACTAATGACACTTCGAGATTCTACCATTGGTGGTTTGATGGAAACAACAAAAATTATAACGAAGACATGCGTCAAAAACTAAGAATTAAATACCAGATCGTTCGTTGCCCGGTACTCGACTAACATAAGTCACCTAAAAAATAACTAATAGCGAAGACTTTCGCGTATTAAGAATGGAGGCTTAAGTACCTTGACTACTAATGACACTTCGAGATTCTATCAATGGTGGTTTGATGGAAACAACAAAAATTATAACGAAGACATGCGTCAAAAACTAAGAATTAAATACCAGATCGTTCGTTGCCCGGTACTTGACTAACATAAGTCACCTAAAAAATAACTAATAGCGAAGACTTTCGCGTATTAAGAATGGAGGCTTAAGTACCTTGACTACTAATGACACTTCGAGATTCTATCAATGGTGGTTTGATGGAAACAACAAAAATTATAACGAAGACATGCGTCAAAAACTAAGAATTAAATACCAGATCGTTCGTTGCCCGGTACTTGACTACATAAGTCACCTAAAAAATAACTAATAGCGAACGCCTTTCGCGTATTAAGAATTGAGGCTTAAGTACCTTGACTACTAATGACACTTCGAGCTTCTACCATTGGTGGTTTGATGGAAACAACAAAAATTATAACGAAGACATGCGTCAAAAACTAAGAATTAAATACCAGATCGTTCGTTGCCCGGTACTCGACTAACATAAGTCACCTAAAAAATATCTAATAGCGAACGCCTTTCGCGTATTAAGCATTGAGGCTTAAGTACCTTGACTACTAATGACACTTCGAGATTCTACCATTGGTGGTTTGATGGAAACAACAAAAATTATAACGAAGACATGCGTCAAAAACTAAGAATTAAATACCAGATCGTTCGTTGCCCGGTACTCGACTAACATAAGTCACCTAAAAAATAACTAATAGCGAACGCCTTTCGCGTATTAAGCATTGAGGCTTAAGTACCTTGACTACTAATGACACTTCGAGATTCTACCATTGGTGGTTTGATGGAAACAACAAAAATTATAACGAAGACATGCGTCAAAAACTAAGAATTAAATACCAGATCGTTCGTTGCCCGGTACTCGACTAACATAAGTCACCTAAAAAATAACTAATAGCGAAGACTTTCGCGTATTAAGAATGGAGGCTTAAGTACCTTGACTACTAATGACACTTCGAGATTCTACCATTGGTGGTTTGATGGAAACAACAAAAATTATAACGAAGACATGCGTCAAAAACTAAGAATTAAATACCAGATCGTTCGTTGCCCGGTACTCGACTAACATAAGTCACCTAAAAAATAACTAATAGCGAAGACTTTCGCGTATTAAGAATGGAGGCTTAAGTACCTTGACTACTAATGACACTTCGAGATTCTACCATTGGTGGTTTGATGGAAACAACAAAAATTATAACGAAGACATGCGTCAAAAACTAAGAATTAAATACCAGATCGTTCGTTGCCCGGTACTTGACTACATAAGTCACCTAAAAAATAACTAATAGCGAACGCCTTTCGCGTATTAAGAATTGAGGCTTAAGTACCTTGACTACTAATGACACTTCGAGATTCTATCATTATCTAAATACTTACTCAAATAATAATTCATTTTACAAATACCTACCTCAGAATACACTTCAACTTCATAATGACTCTAGGACATCTGAAAATTAGTCTAAATAAATTTTTCTAAAATGAATCTAGCAATTTCCAAAAGACAGGAAGAATCTGGAATTACAAGGTAGCATTGATTTGACTTATTCTCGAACAAACAAATTTTAAAAATTCAAGAACAGTTGTAGCTTCTTCACCTTTCAGTTCTTATGAATCTAGAATAGATTAAAGGAATTTGAGAAAAGTTGCAATCTGAGTAATTCTCAAATGAATCTAAAATTATCCAGAAGAGTTACTTTTTATTGCATATCAACGCAGAAAAATCCATCAAATCTGGAAAATATGGAAAACTGTAAAGTTTTAATTTAAATTTTACCAAACTAAACTAGAAAATTAGACGCTTATTTGGTACTAAAGTCTACATTTTCCAACAAAAAAAATATATATATACTACCAGTACAAAGATAATAGTATTTTAAGGTTATGTTGTTGCCAGGTGTTTAAACTTTCAATATGGCATCTTACATCAGATGATTTCAAAGTAATCTTGTCAGTGGAGCCATCTCTTGAAAACGGCGGAAACTTATTTGTATACCATATACATATAAATCTGGAAAATTCCGAGAATCACGCTTTTCGTTTCCAACTTCAACATGGAGAGTCTCAATTCCTATTGGGCGTTATCAAAAATAAATCTAGATTCCAAAAACTTTATAGTGTCACTCGCATTTGCCTTGGTATGAATCTAGAATAAATTATACAAAAGAAGAAACTAAATAATATCGTTAATGATAATCTAATCAAACAAAGTAGTTACCTACGATTTAGACCAATTTTAGGCAAAGACTGAAAGGAATCTTGAACGTCACAAAAGAAAAAGACCCGGTTTGACTTATTCCCGCGGATATTGTATTGAAATGTTTGACAAATTTTAAACAAATTTTGAAAAACGCGTTGCTTGTAATTTTTGCAAAATATATTACTTACACTAATACTACCGGTTTCGTCATACTTTTGAATTACGATCCAAAGGACATTGAGACGTTAATATTCAATTACATTAGAACTGTGGTTTTGCTGTCGTTTACGGTTTTTATTGAGCCGCAAGGTGATTAAATGTACTGCTTTTCTCTGGTGTCGCCGGCTAATTTCCTATAATCCGATACTTTTAATGCGTTAATAACCACTATTGATAATATTACAAAATTAAATCAATCAATAAATTTAACCCAATCGGGTGCCCCTCTATTGATTTCAAGTATAAGTCATGATGGTATCTTAAATTGTAAAATTCCGAGAGATATTTTATAATACAATGAGGAGAAAACAATAACATAATTGAGATAATTGTTACATTTTTAAAAGAAACTCAAAAGCACTTCAAGATAAAACGTCAAAAGGCGACAACTTTACTCTTTTTCAACAAGTAAAAGGAGCGTACGCAATTCTAAGATTCTAGGGTGCTGTAAAATGGCGTCATTTAGCCCCAAAAAGGGGATCCTCGAAACAGATTTGAACGTACGAGGGGCCCAACAGATCTTCAGCATTAAACAGCTTTCGAAAGGTCCAATTCTGAACAGCTTTAAGAAGCTTTCGAGTTTTAAACAGTTTAGAACAGGAAAGCTGTTCAAGACTTGTTAGAGGATCCCATACTGTATCACAGCCGTTTAAATCTGTTAAGGGGCATTTTAGGGGGAGTAGCTCTAGTAATTGAGATAATTGTTACATTTTTAAGAGAAACTCAAAAGCACTTCAAGATAAAACGTCAAAAGGCGACAACTTTACTTTTTTTCAACAAGTAAAAGGAGCGTACGCAATTCTAAGATTCTAGGGTGCTGTAAAATGGCGTCACTTAGCCCCAAAAAGGGGATCCTCAAAACAGATTTGAACCTACGAGGGGCCCAACAGATTTTCAGCATTAAACAACTTTCGAATGGTCCAGTTCTGAACAGCTTTAAAAAGCTTTCGAGTTTTAAACAGTTTAGAACAGGAAAGCTGTTCAAGACTTGTTAGAGGATCCCATACTGTATCACAGCTGTTCAAATCTGTTAAGGGGCATTTTAGGGGGAGTAGCTCTAGTAATTGAGATAATTGTTACATTTTTAAAAGAAACTCAAAAGCACTTCAAGATAAAACGTCAAAAGGCGACAACTTTACTTTTTTTCAACAAGTAAAAGGAGCGTACGCAATTCTAAGATTCTAGGGTGCTGTAAAATGGCGTCACTTAGCCCCAAAAAGGGGATCCTCAAAACAGATTTGAACGTACGAGGGGCCCAATAGATTTTCAGCATTAAACAGCTTTCGAAAGGTCCAGTTCTGAACTTTAAAAGCTTTAAAGCTTTTAAAAGCTTTCAAGTTTTAAACAGTTTAGAACAGGAAAGCTGTTCAAGACTTGTTAGAGGATCCCATACTGTATCACAGCTGTTCAAATCTGTTAAGGGGCATTTTAGGGGGAGTAGCTCTAGTAATTGAGATAATTGTTACATTTTTAAAAGAAACTCAAAAGCACTTCAAAATAAAATGTCAAAAGGCAACAACTTTACTTTTTTTCAACAAGTAAAAGGAGCGTACGCAATTCTAAGATTCTAGGGTGCTGTAAAATGGCGTCACTTAGCCCCAAAAAGGGGATCCTCAAAACAGATTTGAACCTACGAGGGGCCCAACAGATTTTCAGCATTAAACAACTTTCGAATGGTCCAGTTCTGAACAGCTTTAAAAAGCTTTCGAGTTTTAAACAGTTTAGAACAGGAAAGCTGTTCAAGACTTGTTAGAGGATCCCATACTGTATCACAGCCGTTTAAATCTGTTAAGGGGCATTTTAGGGGGAGTAGCTCTAGTAATTGAGATAATTGTTACATTTTTAAGAGAAACTCAAAAGCACTTCAAGATAAAACGTCAAAAGGCGACAACTTTACTTTTTTTCAACAAGTAAAAGGAGCGTACGCAATTCTAAGATTCTAGGGTGCTGTAAAATGGCGTCACTTAGCCCCAAAAAGGGGATCCTCAAAACAGATTTGAACCTACGAGGGGCCCAACAGATTTTCAGCATTAAACAGCTTTCGAATGGTCCAGTTCTGAACAGCTTTAAAAAGCTTTCAAGTTTTAAACAGTTTAGAACAGGAAAGCTGTTCAAGACTTGTTAGAGGATCCCATACTGTATCACAGCTGTTTAAATCTGTTAAGGGGCATTTTAGGGGGAGTAGCTCTAGTAATTGAGATAATTGTTACATTTTTAAGAGAAACTCAAAAGCACTTCAAGATAAAACGTCAAAAGGCGACAACTTTACTCTTTTTCAACAAAACCGTTACTTAATGGAAATACCTCGTAAACATTACATAAGCAAAGTACTCACCTCTGACCCAGATCCGAATTCCGGGCAAACAAATACTAGAATAGAACCTTGCCCCTTACGTCCTGAAAACAAACAATAAAATATCCTTTCAGTTAAATATTCACCACATAATAACACTAACATATAATTATGTTAATATAAATAACGCTTACGAAGGAGAGAGAAAAAAAGAATTAATGAAGATATAATAGGAACGATTTTTATAGAAATGTGGGAAGAGCAGGTAAATGATTTCCTGTAGAAATGTCTTATACATGGCAAGGCTTTGGCCAATCAGCTTCATTAAATTTTGCAAAACGTCAATCGACACTTTGACAGTCAAATATCAGATATCGCGGGTGATTGAAGACTGTCGACTACTTTTCGATGATAAGAGACTAAATTTCTAAATTACGTTCAAAATTTCTTCAACGCAAAAATGACAGTCAAATAAAAATTGTTCGATGCAGGTACACTGGCGACGCAAGGGCACGTCATATGTGTATGTTGAGTATATATACAATGGAGTTCATTTTGTAAGAGCTACTTTTTTAATCGAATAATTTTAAACTCTCCCCGTATTCCATTCTTCGCTTTTCGCCATTTTTACCTCTATACGGCTGAAACGAACGAGATTTTGTACAAAAAATGGATCTTCATCATAAACACATCGCGAGAAAAAGTTTTCGGTACGATGCCGAGAAATACTTAACTTTTGCTCAACTTAACTAACTTAACTAGCTGACTTAACACTGCGAACTAACTTTTCAATTACCCTTCATAAGAGAGCGAGCTCGTGATTCCCGACCATTGAGTGAATTTATCACTGGGCTATTCTTCTTTCTAGTGGTGACTAACTAACTTAATTAGCTAATTAATAATTAACCGTTGACGTTAAAACTAAATAACAATCGCAGTTTGCTATATTCAAACATGAGTTAGACACTGTGCCGCCTTCAGAGTACCTCGTGCGCTTTCCCTTGGTACCACTGCACGTCCTCGAGGTGATAGGTAGAGCGGTACCTCGCGCGCTATTCCCTTGGTACCATTGCACGTTCGGTACTAGTGTATTGCGTTTTTTCGGGCAGGTATTTCGCTCATCGCTCCCTTAGCACCATTGCACACTCTAGTACTCCCCATCAGAACTGCAAAAAACGGTAACCACCGACATATGTTTCGGTTTATTAGCTTTGCCATTGCCTACAGAAGGAGCGATAATTCATAAATTGTGACACAACTGTCATAATCATCTCGTCAAGGAATATGTAAGACGTATGAAAAATAACGAAGGTTCACTAATTACAAAGAGATCAAATCAGGAAGAAATGGTGCCAACCTCCGAGTCGAGTACTTTCCTAATCAAACTATAGCGAGTCTAACGAAATTCTTTATATGATGTCATACTAGAGTCTGTTCGTTTGCGGCTGACAGCTCAAATTATGGGTCCCAACAATAACATGATAATAAACCATAGGCGTTACATAACTTACCAAAGCGTAAGTGGAGGTTCATAGGTATTATGAATTATTGCACACAGATTTGCTACGAACCAGTTATGACTATATATGTTGTGCAGGTATATGGTTAGGCGTTACATAACTTATCAAAGCGTAACGTGGAGGTTCATAGGTATTACGAATTATTGCACACAGACTTGCTACGAACCAGTTATGACTATATATGTTGTGTAGGTATATGGTTAGGCGTTACATAACTTACCAAAGCGTAACGTGGAGGTTCATAGGTATTACGAATTATTGCACACAGATTTGCTACGAACCAGTTATGACTATATATGTTGTGTAGGTATATGGTTAGGCGTTACATAACTTATCAAAGCGTAACGTGGAGGTTCATAGGTATTACGAATTATTGCACACAGACTTGCTACGAACCAGTTATGACTATATATGTTGTGTAGGTATATGGTTAGGCGTTACATAACTTATCAAAGCGTAACGTGGAGGTTCATAGGTATTATGAATTATTGCACACAGATTTGCTACGAACCAGTTATGACTATATATGTTGTGTAGGTATATGGTTAGGCGTTACATAACTTATCAAAGCGTAACGTGGAGGTTCATAGGTATTATGAATTATTGCACACAGATTTGCTACGAACCAGTTATGACTATACATGTTGTGTAGGTATATGGTTAGGCGTTACATAACTTATCAAAGCGTAACGTGGAGGTTCATAGGTATTATGAATTATTGCACACAGATTTGCTACGAACCAGTTATGACTATATATGTTGTGTAGGTATATGGTTAGGCGTTACATAACTTATCAAAGCGTAACGTGGAGGTTCATAGGTATTATGAATTATTGCACACAGATTTGCTACGAACCAGTTATGACTATACATGTTGTGTAGGTATATGGTTAGGCGTTACATAACTTATCAAAGCGTAACGTGGAGGTTCATAGGTATTACGAATTATTGCACACAGACTTGCTACGAACCAGTTATGACTATATATGTTGTGTAGGTATATGGTTAGGCGTTACATAACTTATCAAAGCGTAACGTGGAGGTTCATAGGTATTATGAATTATTGCACACAGATTTGCTACGAACCAGTTATGACTATATATGTTGTGTAGGTATATGGTTAGGCGTTACATAACTTATCAAAGCGTAACGTGGAGGTTCATAGGTATTACGAATTATTGCACACAGACTTGCTACGAACCAGTTATGACTATATATGTTGTGTAGGTATATGGTTAGGCGTTACATAACTTATCAAAGCGTAACGTGGAGGTTCATAGGTATTATGAATTATTGCACACAGATTTGCTACGAACCAGTTATGACTATATATGTTGTGTAGGTATATGGTTAGGCGTTACATAACTTATCAAAGCGTAACGTGGAGGTTCATAGGTATTATGAATTATTGCACACAGATTTGCTACGAACCAGTTATGACTATATACGTTGTTAGGTATATGGTTAGGCGTTACATAACTTATCAAAGCGTAACGTGGAGGTTCATAGGTATTACGAATTATTGCACACAGACTTGCTACGAACCAGTTATGACTATATATGTTGTGTAGGTATATGGTTAGGCGTTACATAACTTATCAAAGCGTAACGTGGAGGTTCATAGGTATTATGAATTATTGCACACAGATTTGCTACGAACCAGTTATGACTATATATGTTGTGTAGGTATATGGTTAGGCGTTACATAACTTACCAAAGCGTAACGTGGAGGTTCATAGGTATTATGAATTATTGCACACAGATTTGCTACGAACCAGTTATGACTATACATGTTGTGTAGGTATATGGTTAGGCGTTACATAACTTATCAAAGCGTAACGTGGAGGTTCATAGGTATTATGAATTATTGCACACAGATTTGCTACGAACCAGTTATGACTATACATGTTGTGTAGGTATATGGTTAGGCGTTACATAACTTATCAAAGCGTAACGTGGAGGTTCATAGGTATTATGAATTATTGCACACAGATTTGCTACGAACCAGTTATGACTATATATGTTGTGTAGGTATATGGTTAGGCGTTACATAACTTATCAAAGCGTAACGTGGAGGTTCATAGGTATTATGAATTATTGCACACAGATTTGCTACGAACCAGTTATGACTATACATGTTGTGTAGGTATATGGTTAGGCGTTACATAACTTATCAAAGCGTAACGTGGAGGTTCATAGGTATTATGAATTATTGCACACAGATTTGCTACGAACCAGTTATGACTATATATGTTGTGTAGGTATATGGTTAGGCGTTACATAACTTATCAAAGCGTAACGTGGAGGTTCATAGGTATTATGAATTATTGCACACAGATTTGCTACGAACCAGTTATGACTATACATGTTGTGTAGGTATATGGTTAGGCGTTACATAACTTATCAAAGCGTAACGTGGAGGTTCATAGGTATTATGAATTATTGCACACAGATTTGCTACGAACCAGTTATGACTATACATGTTGTGTAGGTATATGGTTAGGCGTTACATAACTTATCAAAGCGTAACGTGGAGGTTCATAGGTATTATGAATTATTGCACACAGATTTGCTACGAACCAGTTATGACTATATATGTTGTGTAGGTATATGGTTAGGCGTTACATAACTTATCAAAGCGTAACGTGGAGGTTCATAGGTATTATGAATTATTGCACACAGATTTGCTACGAACCAGTTATGACTATACATGTTGTGTAGGTATATGGTTAGGCGTTACATAACTTATCAAAGCGTAACGTGGAGGTTCATAGGTATTATGAATTATTGCACACAGATTTGCTACGAACCAGTTATGACTATATATGTTGTGTAGGTATATGGTTAGGCGTTACATAACTTATCAAAGCGTAACGTGGAGGTTCATAGGTATTATGAATTATTGCACACAGATTTGCTACGAACCAGTTATGACTATACATGTTGTGTAGGTATATGGTTAGGCGTTACATAACTTATCAAAGCGTAACGTGGAGGTTCATAGGTATTACGAATTATTGCACACAGACTTGCTACGAACCAGTTATGACTATATATGTTGTGTAGGTATATGGTTAGGCGTTACATAACTTATCAAAGCGTAACGTGGAGGTTCATAGGTATTATGAATTATTGCACACAGATTTGCTACGAACCAGTTATGACTATATATGTTGTGTAGGTATATGGTTAGGCGTTACATAACTTATCAAAGCGTAACGTGGAGGTTCATAGGTATTATGAATTATTGCACACAGATTTGCTACGAACCAGTTATGACTATATACGTTGTTAGGTATATGGTTAGGCGTTACATAACTTATCAAAGCGTAACGTGGAGGTTCATAGGTATTACGAATTATTGCACACAGACTTGCTACGAACCAGTTATGACTATATATGTTGTGTAGGTATATGGTTAGGCGTTACATAACTTATCAAAGCGTAACGTGGAGGTTCATAGGTATTATGAATTATTGCACACAGATTTGCTACGAACCAGTTATGACTATATATGTTGTGTAGGTATATGGTTAGGCGTTACATAACTTACCAAAGCGTAACGTGGAGGTTCATAGGTATTATGAATTATTGCACACAGATTTGCTACGAACCAGTTATGACTATATATGTTGTGTAGGTATATGGTTAGGCGTTACATAACTTACCAAAGCGTAACGTGGAGGTTCATAGGTATTATGAATTATTGCACACAGATTTGCTACGAACAAGTTATGACTATATATGTTGGGTAGTGGGTATACGTAGGTACTTAGTTCTGATGGAAAAGAACAAACTTGGTTTTTTACATGCAATTCTTGTTCCTAACAAGTTAAGTTTGTTTGTAAAATACGAAATAGAAAAGACAAACACCTGGATTCAAATTTAATTTAAGGGCGCATTCCACGCAACCACAAAGTACTATGTTTAAGCAAAATTTAAAAGGACCCCGATTTCCAATCCCCAGAAGTGCCCGCGCCCATTTGTAAAAACCGATAAAACCATTCCAGCATTTACTAACGGAAGTAAAACGAACAGCAACCTTCATCGACCCTCCGCAAACATCTTTACGACCCTCCCGGTCCCCGGCCGTTTTTACTTTCCAGCACAGCCGGGTCACTTTTACCCTTCCAGACGTCCCGGATCGATTCTCTGGAGTCGTAAACTCCGTCTGGACCCGACGCGGCAAAACAAAGAGTGGACGAGCCGTCGGAGGAGGAGGAAAGAAGGAGAGGTGGAGGTCGAAGAGGCGACAGGAAGCACGGTGGGACGGCTCCCGTTCCTACCCACGAGGTAAAGTTCCGGTGGGCGCTAAACGACGAGACGATGGGAATCCCTCGAGCGTGAGGGAAGTCGTATAAGCGATTTTAGCACCGTTACTCGTCTCGGTACACGAGATAGTTTCAGGATTTTAGTTTCGTTTTGAAATTGTGTCACGCCAATTTAGTTAGTTGCTTTTCTGACGATTTAAAAACTACAAAATTTCAAACGACTTTTGAAGTAAAAACTTTTTCAGGCGCGCTTAGCACTTATTTTGTGGGAATTTAATGAGACTGAGCAATAGTCTATACATACAACTAGTCTGGTCACTCCTTTGATCTTCTCGAAAAACCGGCATTTTTTGCTACCTACCATAAATCGTTTTACAGTCCTCGTAAAGGATCCGAAACCGCAACGTACAGGGGTAAAGCGACTGTGAAATCGATAATTTCATTGACCCGTCTACATACGGGAGACGAATGAATTTTAAACATATTCGAAGATTTAGACTGGTTGAAATTTCGTCGGCGCAAGATTATTTACAAACGTATAAGGTCAAAGTACACCATAAACGATTGTAATCAGGAAATTATCAGTACTTCTTGAAGTAATTGCTGTTTGCTAATCGTTAAGGATAAGGATTGAAATCTGTTGTAGGACTTGAAAAAGGTTCGCGTAGTAGGTACTAAACACCCTAAATAGACGAAGTACTTGGAGATACTTATATTTCATTGCTAAGATAACACATAATAGCAACCAACTTATAAGTACCTACATAATGACCGTATTAGGTATAAATATAATGAAGTACAAGTTTATTGTGTATTTGCAAGTACTTACTCCAGTATTTACATGTTTTTTAATACATTTAATTTAGAGTTTTCCTTATTATTTTTCTGGTATTTTATTTCTCTATTCGCAAACTTTAATGTATAGTAGATTCTTGATCTTGTGTATAGAGAAATAAAATAAATATGAGGGAAATTGGGACATGGGTGTGAAAATTTAACATTTTTAAATAGATTTAGCGATGCCATCCCTACGCCCTCATATATACAGAGGTCGTTGAATTTGGATGTAAAAATTTCTTCTAATGCTACTGAATAACTAATAAAATCAATTTGAGGGCCGTTTAAACCTCCAGATATCCCACCATGACTGCCTTTACATTTCTTTAGCTCTCAAAATGTGGTATTTCTATCGGATTTTTTATTGTTGCTGTAATTGTCACAAATGTCACATGAGTGTTTTAAAATACACTTACGTAAAAAGTATCCACCGACATATACGAGTGCCTTACAAACCTTCTACAGTTTGTAAATTTCGATAGTCTAAATTTTCAATGGCTAAAACTGATTTTGGTTTTTTCGATGACGATTTGTTGTGCTGCAAAAAAATCCTTTTTTCCATTAAATTTGGCGTTAGTCGTTGACGGTGCGTTTGTCGCACCGTGTAATTACTTGTAATATTCCCATTCCTTAAAGGAATCTAGAAAATATTCCTGAATTTATAAAAACCACATGAAATTTTTGCAGTGTTCCTGTAAGAATTCATAATTTACATTAAAAATGCCTCAAAATTCAGAGACATGTTTGGAATTATTGCAAAAAAACCCTCAACCCTCCAGATTAACCTGGAAGGTCCTGAATTGCTGCTTAATCGTAAATCGTCTCGACCAACCAGATTCAAAAATCTACCTTTATAACCGCAATATTGATTGCTTTGATTGATATGTAACATTCATAACAACCTGTCAAGTCCCATGTCATAACCACAACTTATATCCATCATATTTATCAAAGTCGTCGATAAAAGGAGGGACGAATACCTGTACCGAAAATTTGTTTTGTAGATACAATCACTTCAATGAACGATGGCTTATCTAATATTTGGGGCACGTAATACAGGAAAAAACATTCAATGCGAATAATAAAATTACCTAATCTCCTGTATGTCACTTAAGAAGGTTAATACACTATTTTATTATAGGTAGATAAGGAGCGTTTTAGAAAGGAATCCGACTATCTAGCAAGTTTGAGATATCGTGATAGCTGCGGGCGCTAGCAGCGACATGAAAGTAATTCAGTGATAGGCAGCCAAGTGAAATAAATCCGAGAGAGGAACGCGACAAAGAATTCGCATATAAATTGTCATATAAATTATTAATATAGCCGTGTAAGTAAAATACTTATGGTCTTATTCATAAACTCATATTAACGCTAAAATGGATTTTAGTTTAAAATGCGTTTAGAATGTGTTTCAACAAGGTAACTTATAGTTACCTCCATATTAAGAAGAAACACTGTAGTGACATCAGTGAAACACATTCTAAACACATTTTAAGCTAAAACCCACATTAACGTTAATATGCGTTTATGAATAGGACCATTCATTATGGTCTTATTAATGTGGTCTCGTTAATGTGGGTTTGAGCTTAAAATGCGTTTAGAATGTGTTTCAAAAAGGTAACTACAGTTACCTTCATATTAAGAATACATGGAACAAAACATTGTAGTGACATAAGTGAAACACATTATAAACACATTTTAAGCTAAAACCCATTTTAACATTAATATGCGTTTATTAATAGGACCATTCATTATGGTCTTATTGATGTGGTCTCGTAGATGTGGGTTTTAGTTTAAAATGCGTTTAGAATGTGCTTCAACAAGGAAACTATAGTTACCTCCATATTAAGAATACATGGAAAAACACTGTAGTAACATAAGTGAAACCTATTCTAAACGCATTTTAAGCTAAAACCCATTTTAACGTTAATATGCGTTTATGAATAGGACCATTCATTATGGTCTTATTAATGTGGTCTCGTAGATGTGGGTTTTAGTTTAAAATGCGTTTAGAATGTGCTTCAACAAGGAAACTATAGTTACCTCCATATTAAGAATACATGGAAAAACACTGTAGTAACATAAGTGAAACCTATTCTAAACGCATTTTAAGCTAAAACCCATTTTAACGTTAATATGCGTTTATGAATAGGACCATTCATTATGGTCTTATTAATGTGGTCTCGTAGATGTGGGTTTTAGTTTAAAATGCGTTTAGAATGTGTTTCAAAAAGGTAACTACAGTTACCTTCATATTAAGAATACATGGAACAAAACATTGTAGTGACATAAGTGAAACACATTCTAAACGCATTTTAAGCTAAAACCCATTTTAACGTTAATATGCGTTTATGAATAAGACCATTCATTATGGTCTTATTAATGTGGTCTCGTTGATGTGGGTTTGAGCTTAAAATGCGTTTAGAATGTGTTTCAACAAAGAAACTATAGTTACCTCCATATTAAAAATACATGGAAAAACACTGTAGTGACATAAGTGAAACACATTATAAACACATTTTAAGCTAAAACCCATTTTAACGTTAATATGCGTTTATTAATAGGACCATTCATTATAGTCTTATTGATGTGGTCTCGTAGATGTGGGTTTTAGTTTAAAATGCGTTTAGAATGTGTTTCAACAAGGAAACTATAGTTACCTCCATGTTAAAAATACATGGAACAAAACACTGTAGTGACATAAGTGAAACCTATTCTAAACACATTTTAAGCTAAAACCCATTTTAACGTTAATATGCGTTTATTAATAGGACCATTCATTATGGTCTTATTGATGTGGTCTCGTAGATGTGGGTTTTAGTTTAAAATGCGTTTAGAATGTGCTTCAACAAGGAAACTATAGTTACCTCCATATTAAGAATACATGGAAAAACACTGTAGTAACATAAGTGAAACCTATTCTAAACGCATTTTAAGCTAAAACCCATTTTAACGTTAATATGCGTTTATGAATAGGACCATTCATTATGGTCTTATTAATGTGGTCTCGTAGATGTGGGTTTTAGTTTAAAATGCGTTTAGAATGTGTTTCAAAAAGGTAACTACAGTTACCTTCATATTAAGAATACATGGAACAAAACATTGTAGTGACATAAGTGAAACACATTCTAAACGCATTTTAAGCTAAAACCCATTTTAACGTTAATATGCGTTTATGAATAGGACCATTCATTATGGTCTTATTAATGTGGTCTCGTAGATGTGGGTTTTAGTTTAAAATGCGTTTAGAATGTGCTTCAACAAGGAAACTATAGTTACCTCCATATTAAGAATACATGGAAAAACACTGTAGTAACATAAGTGAAACCTATTCTAAACGCATTTTAAGCTAAAACCCATTTTAACGTTAATATGCGTTTATGAATAGGACCATTCATTATGGTCTTATTAATGTGGTCTCGTAGATGTGGGTTTTAGTTTAAAATGCGTTTAGAATGTGTTTCAAAAAGGTAACTACAGTTACCTTCATATTAAGAATACATGGAACAAAACATTGTAGTGACATAAGTGAAACACATTCTAAACGCATTTTAAGCTAAAACCCATTTTAACGTTAATATGCGTTTATGAATAGGACCATTCATTATGGTCTTATTAATGTGGTCTCGTAGATGTGGGTTTTAGTTTAAAATGCGTTTAGAATGTGCTTCAACAAGGAAACTATAGTTACCTCCATATTAAGAATACATGGAAAAACACTGTAGTAACATAAGTGAAACCTATTCTAAACGCATTTTAAGCTAAAACCCATTTTAACGTTAATATGCGTTTATGAATAGGACCATTCATTATGGTCTTATTAATGTGGTCTCGTAGATGTGGGTTTTAGTTTAAAATGCGTTTAGAATGTGTTTCAAAAAGGTAACTACAGTTACCTTCATATTAAGAATACATGGAACAAAACATTGTAGTGACATAAGTGAAACACATTATAAACACATTTTAAGCTAAAACCCATTTTAACATTAATATGCGTTTATTAATAGGACCATTCATTATGGTCTTATTGATGTGGTCTCGTAGATGTGGGTTTTAGTTTAAAATGCGTTTAGAATGTGCTTCAACAAGGAAACTATAGTTACCTCCATATTAAGAATACATGGAAAAACACTGTAGTAACATAAGTGAAACCTATTCTAAACGCATTTTAAGCTAAAACCCATTTTAACGTTAATATGCGTTTATGAATAGGACCATTCATTATGGTCTTATTAATGTGGTCTCGTAGATGTGGGTTTTAGTTTAAAATGCGTTTAGAATGTGTTTCAAAAAGGTAACTACAGTTACCTTCATATTAAGAATACATGGAACAAAACATTGTAGTGACATAAGTGAAACACATTATAAACACATTTTAAGCTAAAACCCATTTTAACATTAATATGCGTTTATTAATAGGACCATTCATTATGGTCTTATTGATGTGGTCTCGTAGATGTGGGTTTTAGTTTAAAATGCGTTTAGAATGTGCTTCAACAAGGAAACTATAGTTACCTCCATATTAAGAATACATGGAAAAACACTGTAGTAACATAAGTGAAACCTATTCTAAACGCATTTTAAGCTAAAACCCATTTTAACGTTAATATGCGTTTATGAATAGGACCATTCATTATGGTCTTATTAATGTGGTCTCGTAGATGTGGGTTTTAGTTTAAAATGCGTTTAGAATGTGCTTCAACAAGGAAACTATAGTTACCTCCATATTAAGAATACATGGAAAAACACTGTAGTAACATAAGTGAAACCTATTCTAAACGCATTTTAAGCTAAAACCCATTTTAACGTTAATATGCGTTTATGAATAGGACCATTCATTATGGTCTTATTAATGTGGTCTCGTAGATGTGGGTTTTAGTTTAAAATGCGTTTAGAATGTGTTTCAAAAAGGTAACTACAGTTACCTTCATATTAAGAATACATGGAACAAAACATTGTAGTGACATAAGTGAAACACATTCTAAACGCATTTTAAGCTAAAACCCATTTTAACGTTAATATGCGTTTATGAATAAGACCATTCATTATGGTCTTATTAATGTGGTCTCGTTGATGTGGGTTTGAGCTTAAAATGCGTTTAGAATGTGTTTCAACAAAGAAACTATAGTTACCTCCATATTAAAAATACATGGAAAAACACTGTAGTGACATAAGTGAAACACATTATAAACACATTTTAAGCTAAAACCCATTTTAACGTTAATATGCGTTTATTAATAGGACCATTCATTATAGTCTTATTGATGTGGTCTCGTAGATGTGGGTTTTAGTTTAAAATGCGTTTAGAATGTGTTTCAACAAGGAAACTATAGTTACCTCCATGTTAAAAATACATGGAACAAAACACTGTAGTGACATAAGTGAAACCTATTCTAAACACATTTTAAGCTAAAACCCATTTTAACGTTAATATGCGTTTATTAATAGGACCATTCATTATGGTCTTATTGATGTGGTCTCGTAGATGTGGGTTTTAGTTTAAAATGCGTTTAGAATGTGCTTCAACAAGGAAACTATAGTTACCTCCATATTAAGAATACATGGAAAAACACTGTAGTAACATAAGTGAAACCTATTCTAAACGCATTTTAAGCTAAAACCCATTTTAACGTTAATATGCGTTTATGAATAGGACCATTCATTATGGTCTTATTAATGTGGTCTCGTAGATGTGGGTTTTAGTTTAAAATGCGTTTAGAATGTGTTTCAAAAAGGTAACTACAGTTACCTTCATATTAAGAATACATGGAACAAAACATTGTAGTGACATAAGTGAAACACATTCTAAACGCATTTTAAGCTAAAACCCATTTTAACGTTAATATGCGTTTATGAATAGGACCATTCATTATGGTCTTATTAATGTGGTCTCGTAGATGTGGGTTTTAGTTTAAAATGCGTTTAGAATGTGCTTCAACAAGGAAACTATAGTTACCTCCATATTAAGAATACATGGAAAAACACTGTAGTAACATAAGTGAAACCTATTCTAAACGCATTTTAAGCTAAAACCCATTTTAACGTTAATATGCGTTTATGAATAGGACCATTCATTATGGTCTTATTAATGTGGTCTCGTAGATGTGGGTTTTAGTTTAAAATGCGTTTAGAATGTGTTTCAAAAAGGTAACTACAGTTACCTTCATATTAAGAATACATGGAACAAAACATTGTAGTGACATAAGTGAAACACATTATAAACACATTTTAAGCTAAAACCCATTTTAACATTAATATGCGTTTATTAATAGGACCATTCATTATGGTCTTATTGATGTGGTCTCGTAGATGTGGGTTTTAGTTTAAAATGCGTTTAGAATGTGCTTCAACAAGGAAACTATAGTTACCTCCATATTAAGAATACATGGAAAAACACTGTAGTAACATAAGTGAAACCTATTCTAAACGCATTTTAAGCTAAAACCCATTTTAACGTTAATATGCGTTTATGAATAGGACCATTCATTATGGTCTTATTAATGTGGTCTCGTAGATGTGGGTTTTAGTTTAAAATGCGTTTAGAATGTGCTTCAACAAGGAAACTATAGTTACCTCCATATTAAGAATACATGGAAAAACACTGTAGTAACATAAGTGAAACCTATTCTAAACGCATTTTAAGCTAAAACCCATTTTAACGTTAATATGCGTTTATGAATAGGACCATTCATTATGGTCTTATTAATGTGGTCTCGTAGATGTGGGTTTTAGTTTAAAATGCGTTTAGAATGTGTTTCAAAAAGGTAACTACAGTTACCTTCATATTAAGAATACATGGAACAAAACATTGTAGTGACATAAGTGAAACACATTCTAAACGCATTTTAAGCTAAAACCCATTTTAACGTTAATATGCGTTTATGAATAAGACCATTCATTATGGTCTTATTAATGTGGTCTCGTTGATGTGGGTTTGAGCTTAAAATGCGTTTAGAATGTGTTTCAACAAAGAAACTATAGTTACCTCCATATTAAAAATACATGGAAAAACACTGTAGTGACATAAGTGAAACACATTATAAACACATTTTAAGCTAAAACCCATTTTAACGTTAATATGCGTTTATTAATAGGACCATTCATTATAGTCTTATTGATGTGGTCTCGTAGATGTGGGTTTTAGTTTAAAATGCGTTTAGAATGTGTTTCAACAAGGAAACTATAGTTACCTCCATGTTAAAAATACATGGAACAAAACACTGTAGTGACATAAGTGAAACCTATTCTAAACACATTTTAAGCTAAAACCCATTTTAACGTTAATATGCGTTTATTAATAGGACCATTCATTATGGTCTTATTGATGTGGTCTCGTAGATGTGGGTTTTAGTTTAAAATGCGTTTAGAATGTGCTTCAACAAGGAAACTATAGTTACCTCCATATTAAGAATACATGGAAAAACACTGTAGTAACATAAGTGAAACCTATTCTAAACGCATTTTAAGCTAAAACCCATTTTAACGTTAATATGCGTTTATGAATAGGACCATTCATTATGGTCTTATTAATGTGGTCTCGTAGATGTGGGTTTTAGTTTAAAATGCGTTTAGAATGTGTTTCAAAAAGGTAACTACAGTTACCTTCATATTAAGAATACATGGAACAAAACATTGTAGTGACATAAGTGAAACACATTCTAAACGCATTTTAAGCTAAAACCCATTTTAACGTTAATATGCGTTTATGAATAGGACCATTCATTATGGTCTTATTAATGTGGTCTCGTAGATGTGGGTTTTAGTTTAAAATGCGTTTAGAATGTGCTTCAACAAGGAAACTATAGTTACCTCCATATTAAGAATACATGGAAAAACACTGTAGTAACATAAGTGAAACCTATTCTAAACGCATTTTAAGCTAAAACCCATTTTAACGTTAATATGCGTTTATGAATAGGACCATTCATTATGGTCTTATTAATGTGGTCTCGTAGATGTGGGTTTTAGTTTAAAATGCGTTTAGAATGTGTTTCAAAAAGGTAACTACAGTTACCTTCATATTAAGAATACATGGAACAAAACATTGTAGTGACATAAGTGAAACACATTCTAAACGCATTTTAAGCTAAAACCCATTTTAACGTTAATATGCGTTTATGAATAGGACCATTCATTATGGTCTTATTAATGTGGTCTCGTAGATGTGGGTTTTAGTTTAAAATGCGTTTAGAATGTGCTTCAACAAGGAAACTATAGTTACCTCCATATTAAGAATACATGGAAAAACACTGTAGTAACATAAGTGAAACCTATTCTAAACGCATTTTAAGCTAAAACCCATTTTAACGTTAATATGCGTTTATGAATAGGACCATTCATTATGGTCTTATTAATGTGGTCTCGTAGATGTGGGTTTTAGTTTAAAATGCGTTTAGAATGTGTTTCAAAAAGGTAACTACAGTTACCTTCATATTAAGAATACATGGAACAAAACATTGTAGTGACATAAGTGAAACACATTCTAAACACATTTTAAGCTAAAACCCATTTTAACGTTAATATGCGTTTATTAATAGGACCATTCATTATGGTCTTATTGATGTGGTCTCGTAGATGTGGGTTTTAGCTTAAAATGCGTTTAGAATGTGTTTCAACAAGGTAACTACAGTTACCTTCATATTAAGAATACATGGAACAAAACATTGTAGTGACATAAGTGAAACACATTCTAAACACATTTTAAGCTAAAACCCATTTTAACGTTAATATGCGTTTATTAATAGGACCATTCATTATGGTCTTATTCATGTGGTCTCGTAGATGTGGGTTTTAGCCTAAAATGCGTTTAGAATGTGCTTCAACAAGGAAGCTATAGTCACCTCCATATTAAGAGTACATGGAACAAAACACTGTAGTGACATAAGTGAAACACATTCTAAACGCATTTTAAGCTAAGTTAATATGCGTTTATGAATAAGACCATTAGGGTACAAAATGTATATTGTTCGAGCGTCAATTTGGCACCGTTGAGAACTTTCCACTAATTCGGCAAGAGTGACGCTTCGCTTGGCATAGTAACAAATCAATCTCTATCGATTATCGATGAATATTTTCTAAATAAAACAAACTCTAAGCTCGATAATCGGAAATTTCTCGCAATGTTATATCAATTCATGATAAAGCGGCGGTACCGGAAGAGCAGTCATTATTTTTCCGTGCGAGTTAACCCGTCACATCCGGCACTACATAAAAAGGATACGGATAGGTAGGTATAAGACCTCGTGGGCCCTTCGTGAATAAACAAACGTCTTTATTTATGTTTTCCTTGTCGTTCCTCGAATACTCGAGAGGTTCTAGACCTTTCCATTTAAAAAATATCGCAAAGAGACCGGCGGAGGAATCAGGGAAAATAATGCAACTAAAATTGAATATCGATCTTTCTTAAAGAAATATTTCTTCGATAAAATTAATACGTAAAATATTCAAAAGAAGTGAGCACTTCGCGCAAGTAAAAGGAGCGTACGCAATTCTAAGATTCTAGGGTGCTGTAAAATGGCGTCACATACCCCCAAAAAGGGGATCCTCAAAACAGATTTGAACCTACGAGGGGCCCCAACAGATTTTCAGCATTAAACAGCTTTCGAATGGTCCAGTTCTAAACAGCTTTAAAAGGCTTTCGAGTTTTAAACAGTTTAGAACAGGAAAGCTGTTTAAGACTTAGAGGATCCCATACTGTATCACAGCTGTTCAAATCTGTTAAGGGGGATTTTTGGGGGAGTAGCTCTAGTGGGGTCTTAAGGAAGGAGAAGAGGGAGTGGTTCAAGTGACGTCACATTTGAAGTACAAATTCCCAGTAATTGAAAATCTATCATCTGAATTATTGCTTTGATATTTTATTTAATTACTTTATAATTGTCATATAGGCCAAAAATATTCAAAAACAGAAGTAGCTCCACACAAATTCGAATTCTGACGTTTCTCATGGGTATGACAAATCACAACTATGGCGGCTCTCTGTCGAAAAAGTTGCGCATGCGCATAGTCGAAGTGTGTACGCCATTATTAATAATAATCAATATATTAGACAATATCAATCAGTAATTACTGTTATTAATATTTTTTTCGTATAATTTATCAAATTTGCAATTGATTCAAGGGTACGTTAGTTGCCTGTACCTTTATTGGAAGTTGATGAATATAATTCGGCAAAATAACTTAACAATTACCACGTGTAATACGAAAAACACGAAAAAAGTGTGAAGAATCACAACTTTAAAACGACAAGAAATTTTCAACAACTGCTGAACACGTTTGTAGACAACTTATTGAAGAAGTTTGAGGAATTTTTATGAAATTTTTGGTCCAACGCTTTTAGCGCAGATGTAAAAAAATCTAATGAAATTGTATTGTGGAAATCTATAAGAGAAATTTTCTTAAAATTGTGTGACGAGTTTTTACAAGCGGAAAAAATAAACTGTTCAAAAAAGTGAAAAAATGACATTTTTTGGAAAAATGAGCCGCATTTCTATTAATTTTTAATATTGTAAGCTAAAAATTTAACAGTGTATGTTTGAAATAGTATATTTTGATGAAAAGAAAGTTTCGATACCGTATATAAAAAAAGGTATTTATTTTGCAATATCAAGTGTGATTTTTTTGGGAGAAAAGCAACAACATGAAACAATTTTTTCAATAAATTTCAATGAAACAAATTTTTTACATAAAAAAAAATGTGTATAGCATGTAAGTATTATCAAAAAATTAACATAAACAAAAATAAAATCCTATTCAATTAAAATTCATAACGCGCATCTCAATTTCAATGCTAATTCTTCCAAAAAATGCAATTAAATATTACAAAAAAAATTTTAATTTTCAACTCAAAAATAGCGTTGTTGACACACTGGGGTACAATAGACCCCACCTCAAATTCGACACTGCTTTGAGCTAAGGCTGACGCTTCACGAATAGCATAACATGTAGTCTAACACCTGAACTACAGGTAGAGGGCGTGGCAAGCCTTATTTTTAGCCAGATCATAGAAAAGACTAAAAATGGTGTGGGGTCCACTGGACCCCACGTGTCAATTGAGGGTTAAATTATTTCTAATATTTGGTTATGTAGTTATTTACTGATACGCTTGAAAATTTAATATTCCCCTTATGAGTGATCTGAATGCACCGAATCGCTATATTGCATTTGTGGAAGCCGCCCACGTGTACATAATACCTAAGTACACACGATCCGCATTCGAAACCGATTATTATATAGATTGATATGCATAAACAAATGATTCATTTATTCAAATCGAAATACCGACGTGCACACATTCGTGTAAATATTACGTGTGTCGCATTGCGCACTTTACAAAAATAGATTTATACGCAGATTTAGGCCATGCCCTTCCTCGATAAATGGGCGATGGTTACGGATCGGCGAGTTCAATTTGAGACGTAGGAAATTCGTAAAGGTAACCTCGTCAATTTTTTAAATTCGTGACGTAACGCTTTAAAATTGGCCTTGGCGGTTCTCTCTCTCTCTCTCTCTCTCTCTCTTACACACACAAACGCACTCCTCTCGTTTGAATTTAGGCGGAACGTTTCGTGTGGAAACCCAGATGGTGCCTCGAATTTAGATGGTCTCTTTTTTTACGAACAACACGAACAACAATAATAACAACTATTAACGGCGCGGAAAGTTTTCGCGCTCGATGGGAACCGACGTAGTTAATTTTGAAATGGAATTTCTTACGGTTGCGCAAAGGTTCGTCGAGTTACAAACGGGGATGGCGAATTCGTAAAAGCATTGCGCAGTTGTGACAAAATTTTGTGAGTGTAGTCGTTGATTTTTCAAGTTTGGGAATTTTTAAGGTCTCTTTACTCTCGGAAATTAAAAAATCGAACCGCACAACAGCAGAATCGATACTTTCTTGCCCATACCATCAATATTACCATATTATTAATTATTTATTATTATTATTATTAATATTACCAACCATATTTCAATACCATCGCGCCGAACTTCTGCCAAAATTGAAGCAAAACATGTTATTGCAACGCCCTGTATATTAGTGCATACAAATATTTTTTCTACGTTGGTGGTGTGACTTCAAGCCCGAGGATTGTAACCATTCCACCTTCGAGAAAGGATTTCTATCGAAAGACAAATAAGATACACTATTAGGAAATTAAATAATATCAATATAATACAAGTCAATATAATCAACTATGACAATGTTATGAATGTTTAAATAACTCGCGGAATTTCAATAGAAGACATATTTACTGCCCCCGGAAGTATTGGGTTATCTTTGGGATGCCAAAATATATCGGATCCCAAATTTTCAGCCACCCATTTTGCGCAGGTTCATTTTTATGGCCAGTTTTTTATTTTTTGCATTTTTTCGCGGTCGATGAAAAATTTTTGTTTTTAGCATGCCAAAGCAAGGATTGGAGCTAAAAAAAAAATTTTGAAAATAGTAAATCGATGTAAAATTTCCCGAAGAATCCATTCCCGCAGTCAGAATTGAGATCAGACGATTCCCTGAGCCAGAATTTTGGAAAAACCATTTTTTTTAACCGGAATATCTGAAAAACTTCATTTTTTAGAATTTTTTGGAAGCCGGCAAAATCTTCCTTTTTTCATATACTTTAAGGTCAATACAAATTATAAGTGTATATTTTGGTTTTAAGTAATAAAACACGCAAAAACCTGATTTTTTTCGCGAAAAATTGAAATATTCCCGGGTTCGGCCCTGTGAAAACGCATGCACACATTCAGTTTAACATTTTTCACGTTCCAGCTTTATACCTTAATGTTGAAGGAATATTTTCAGTCCATCCCGAGGCCTATCAGTCTCATTTTCGCCCTTTTTCCAATTTTGGAGGGAAAAAACGGCTCCAAGTCATCAATTGAAATCGGAATTTTTTCGATCGAATTAAGTACCAGTAATCCAATAGGGTTCACGATACTCAGTGTGATTCAGCTGTTAAATGGTGAAAATCTGTGATTTCCAATCACATTGAACATTGTCCATTGAACAGCTAGAGACATCAAATTTTTGTGACAGTAAATTTATGAATAAAGTATGAATTTATTTAACATATTTCGTATTTTTCGCAATTTATTTTCTACTTACTTTCCCGATGATTTGTATATTTTCTGGAGCTCCGGATTCCTGGAGAAAAGTGGGAAAATTAATTTCTAGCAATAATACGTCAATCGATGACTTGGAGTCGTTTTTTTCCTCCAAAATTGGAACAAAAGGCGAAAATGAGTCTGAAAATATTCCTTCAACATTAAGGTACAAAGCTGGAACGTGAAAAATGTTAAATTGAATGTGTGCATGCATTTTCACAGGGCCGAACCCGGGAATATTTCAATTTTTCGCGAAAAAAAAAAACAGTTTTTTGCGTTTTATTATCTTATTTTTGGTAATTACTATTGCTCATAAAATTGTAATGTATTTTTTTCGGAGAATGCATGAAATCTCAATATGTCTGTTTTTCTTTAAACATTTTTACAAACTTCACCAAGAAAAAATGTGGTTACGTTCATCTTGTTACGAACCGCAGATCCGTTCATAGAAATACGTCCTTCTTCACATTTTCTACATCAGCTTGTATAAATTTAAAACAGTGTGACGTCCCTAAAAATTTAATCTCGGTTCCTACGCCCCTGACGAAGACTCTCCAAGACCGTTTATAAATGTTTCGAACCCCGTCCATAAATCTTAATAACTCCCCCCTCCCAAAGAGAACGATAACAAACAAATAACTCAGGAACGAGGCGATGATATCTCAAAGGTTTTAAATACATAAGCGCCATCGATTATCAGTTTTCTTGGAAGCTCTTAAATGATAATGATATCTTAAAAGATAAAATATCAGATACTTTCTCCTTATCTATCCTGTTGTCAGATTCTTTTCTCTATATGAATGCTATTGGAATTCCGATTTGAAAAGTGAGAAAAGATCTCGACAAAATAGGAGATTAGAAATCGAGAAACTAGGAGAGAAGACAAAATATTTTCTCACTAGAAAAACTCTGAGATTGTTAGGATTTCGATGGAAAAATCTCACCATCTTTATTTAATTTCACAGAAAAAACGTTTATCCTATTTACACTAGTTATTAACTATAAACTGTTTTTTTTTTAAATTTTTTTGAAATGAGCTACGGCCAGAATAGGGGTTGAAAATCATTCTAAATTCAATCGACAAAACTAATTTTAACATCTCAATTGTAAATTTTAAACGAAACAAACCTTAAATTACTTCTTACAAAAAGTCGTTATTTGTATCCTGAGGAATTACCACCCCAATTTTTCATAAGGATTATTAGGAAGTTTTAAAAAAGTGTTTTAGACTATTAAACCATTTTTGACTAGAAATCGTAGACAATTGAAAATTAAATATGACGTGTTTGGGAGTTTTTGAGAAATGAATCACTGAAAGGGGTGATTCACCCGAATTAAACCCGATAGTGATGTTGAATGTTCATTAGAAATAAAAGTTGTATGTGTATTAAAAAATTTACTATTGGAATAATTTTTGTAAAAAACAATTGGCCTCTTTAAAATAACTCGAAAACCACTGGAAAAACGCAAAAAATACAAGAATATTAAGTTTTAGCTTTTTTAATTACCAACATTTTACTTTTTATAAATTTTCTTTACGATAAAAATTAAGTGAGATTTTGCAGTTTAAAACTTATATTTTCAAGTTGGACTACTTTGTTTTCGCCCATTAAATTCACAACCTTTTAAAACTAAGGATTATAACAGAATTAAATTTATTTAGCCTTGTAGCTCTCGAAAAATCATACAAAATGTTTTTTTGATGTTGTTTCATAAAGTTATGATTAAAAAATGTATTACATTTTTTTTTCTATAACTTCGAAAAACACAAATCGGAGCCCGATGGATATTCGGAGCCAATCAAATCAAATTATGTCATCTCGTAGTTAACCAATAAGCGAGTTTTGAAGCTTCACCATTAGTTCATGACATACACTTTAAGCTTTTTTGCGGGGTTTAGTAATTAGGGGTACTTTCCACTCTAAAATATATGTTTAAGGGTGTGTTGTGGAGGGTTAAAATATTCTAAAATAATGTTAAAGGTATTAAACAATTACTATTTAGGTCATCTGGACCAAATTACACGCTCCTTGAATTTTTCTATAGATTTTGGCATTAAGGGGTAGTTTTCACCCTTAAAAAAGAAAAGCGTACATCGGCATAACATAGATTTTTAAGTGTAGGGTAAGTTGAACCTACACACAAATTTTCATGAAAATCAATGCACTGTCAAAAAATTGCCAGGTTTTGCCTTATTTTAGGCTTAGTTTCCTGTACTATAAGACCGAACGAACCCTGCAATCTAAAACTGGAACGTAAGTATGATTGAATTACGTGGGTGCATTGTGTACCGACAAAAAGCGAAAGATGCGTCCTTTTTCCTCCCCCCACTCTCTCTCCCCCCCACTCTCTCACTCTCTCTCTCTCTCGCACTCACGGATTGCTTGATGTTTTTATCAATTTTAAAATTTCATTTTGACGGTAAAGTGCGTTTCCACGCAAATAAAACATGACAGTTAATTTTAATAGAAGCAAAGAAAATTTCAATTGAAAAAATCCTACGTTAAATCTATGCTTTATTGTAGCGTTTTTAATTATCATACCTAAGCACTTGTATTGAGATGTCTTTTTTATAACAAAGATATAATTGCGTACATACAAAATTTGTTTCTATTTGTTAACTATTTGTCGAATTAATTACAAATTTATCCTCTACGTTGAACACTCTTCAAATCGCCTGATCACGTGAAAATCGAGCGATCGCAACGTAATTTAACCGATCGGATCCCGATGCGATTCAATTCGACTTCCTAAAGGGCCATAAAAGTGCAATTTAAATCAATCACCGTAGAGGATTTAAATGCATCGATGCACACGACACAAAACAACAGAGTTAATTTAATTATTAATTTGTTCAATGATAATCGATTGCTCTTTGTTGTCTGAATGGATTTTAAACGCGTGTACTTTGAGCCGGAAACCGATGCGAAAACCTCGTAAAAGTATAATAAAAGATTACAAGGGAGTAGTAAAAATAAAATCTTTCGTAATAGAGATCTCATAAATAGAAACAAAGTACATAGCTCATCTAAAATATAGTCTCGATGGGTTTGGATATTCTTAGGCATTTCTCGAATTTCAACGTGAATGGAGACTTGAAACTTTGCACGCTTAGGCTGAGACAACCACAGCAAAGTTAAGACCAGAAAATATACTGTAGCTCCGATTTTATCTTTACAATAAGGGTTGGAAAAAGGAGTGAAATTTAGCTTTTTCTGAAGGAAAAGGGGTGAAACAGTTTAAAAACGCGTTTAATGTAGAAAACGGTCGTTATGACTTTCTTGCGGATTAAGAAACGCAACTACAGCGTTCTAGTATGTAACAGATAATATTCTAAAGAGGATTTAAAATGAAGTGTCAAAATTGATAATTCAATTTCAAAAGAAAATTCAAAATTGAAATTGGATTTTTCAAATTTACTAAGTGTTGCTCCTCCTTCGGAAAACATGGAAGTCCTCCAGCTTTCCAGAAAAATTTGCGAATCTTTCAAGATAAATAATTCTTTCATAAATTTAGGATTAACAAATCTAGCTATTTTAGACACTTAGAATTATTACCAAAAACCTGGCACGGTACAGAAAATCTATTAAAAACTTTAATAGATTAATAATAGAATAATAGATAGATTTAATTTAATAGATTCTAGATTAAACCACTGCACTAGTGAACTGGATTTTAGGATAAATTATAGATCCTTAGTAAATACAGAAAAAATAATTTAGAAACTCATGTATCTTAAAATTGAAGAATTTTTTCAGGAGCTTCAAAAACTATCCCAGAAAAAGCATGACCTTTTAAAAAAAATTGTAGTAAAAGTATTGTACCATTTGGAGAATATTTTGAAATATTCAACCCGTTTAGGACTTATACTTTTTTAAGGAAAATTGCTAAATTACTCATAGGCCTAAATATTCTACTATTTCTATAACAAAAATTAAAAAAAAATATAAAACGACAAAAGTAAACTGACCTTATTCAAAAAACCGAAAAAAGACGAGCAAAGTGCCTTTTAGAGAAGTTATAGTCAATAATGTAGTTAAATTTTATTTTAAACATTCAACAGAATAAATCTTGATAATTAAAAAAAAATTCTGAAGCAAATTTGGAGTAAAACATTTTTTACGCGTTTGATATATTCAAAATTTAAAAAAAAATTGTTTGGGGCGTATTTCGAAGATTTCACAAAATCCAAAAACAACAAATATAAAGTGCCCTTTAGGGAAGATTTAGATAATAAAATCATTACATTTTTTATAAATAATCTAGAGCACAATAAATCAAAAATTAAAAACCTTGGAACGGATCTCAAAGAAATTTTAAAAAATCTGAAAAACTACAACAGTACAGTTGCTCCTTATAGAAAATTTGGCAACAAACGAATTTTCGAGCGAATCTGGAGAATATTTAAAAGAAACGAAAAACGATTGTAGGATGTTCTTCAGAGCTATAGCCAAAAATGTTTTTACATTATTGAACGTATTTGACAGAATAAATATTTAAAACTTGAAAACATCTTGGAGCGGATTTCGAGAAAATTTCGAAAAATCAACAAGAAAACGACCTGTTTTTCAAAGATTTTTCCTATTTTTTTTTAAGTTCCTTCACATTTTTATCTCTCCCAAACAAAGTACTATCCTAGAAAAATTCTATTACTTTCGTTACTTCACATAGAAAAATTTTGTTCTTCAGAGCTATAGCCAAAAATGTTTTTACACTATTCGACATATTTGACAGAGTAAATATTTAAAACTTGAAAACATCTTAGAGCGGATTTCGAGAAAATTTCGAAAAACAACAAGAAAACAACCTGCTTTTCAAAGATTTTTCCTATTTTTCCACATTTTTATCTCTCCCAAATAAACTACTATCCTAGAAAATTCTATTACTTTCGTTACTTCCCGTAGAAAAATTTTGATCTATTATCTTTCTCTATCTCTCTCATTCTAATCATCAATCTAATGTGCTAGTGTTATATACAACATATTTTTGTAATTGTATGTAATACAGTGGTTAAGGTAATGTAATGGGCTTTTAAAACTCAAAAACTCTGTTTGTAACGCGGATGCGCCGTCGCCGCCACTGGTTGTTTACGTCTACAGACCTCACCATGTGAAACCCTGTCGCGTAAAACGGTAACGCAATGAAATAGTCGATTGAACTTATTTTGTTTCTCTACTGGCAGCAATGGAATATTGCATAAACGTTTTAATCGACGACTCATTTCCCAATTTCCAATCAAGATTTCTTGATAAACTTGGAAAACAAGGGAAAGCGCATGCGCCCAGATACTGAGTCATCTCGTTACAAATAAACTATTTCCTAGAGGAAGTCGATGTGATTAATCAATTAAAACAAACGTTTTTCTATGCAGATTTACCGCGCCCAGTCTGATAATGGACAAGTTATTGCATAACGCAAAAAACTGCTTTTGTTACTTGATTCGAGTATCAAATGTGAAAAAAAATTCACATTTTCACACAATTTCACATATTTTCGTCAAAAACATGCATTTAAAAAATAAAATTCACTAAGGCACCATGAGACCTTAAATGGGAGCTGGGGGTGTTTTATAGGGTCAAAAAACAAACCGAACATGAACATGTTCTGCCTACATACTTTTTCACAAATATCCTTGAGAGGACACGAACTTCATATATTTTCGTCATCAAACGTCCTCGAAAAACACAAAATTTCATAACGTAATAAAAGTGCTTTTTTACTTGATTCTTCTTTCTAATGCGAATAATGTACAAATTATTACAACGTAAAGGTTCATGCAGCTACCGAAAACATGATTTTTTTTTAGCTCGCTGTATACAGAAAACTCAAATTTTTCAAAATTTTTATGTTGCATATTGTCACAACGACTCGATGGAATTGGAAATTTGGCAAAAACTGGAAATTTGATATGGTAATGGATTTACATCCAGGATGCCTCGGAAAAATCTAATAATTTTAAATTCTGAAGGAGTTTCCTTCAAATTTTTTCCAAATTTTTCAAAATTTCTATGTTGCATATTGTCACAACGACTCGATGGAATTGGAAATTTGGCAAAAACTAGAAATTTGATATGGGAATGGAATGAACTCCCGAATGCCTCGGAAAAATCTAATAATTTTAAATTCTCGAGAAGTTTCCTTCAATTTTTTCCAAATTTTTCAAAATTTCTATGTTGCATATTGTCACAACGACTCGATGGAATTGGAAATTTGGCAAAAACTGGAAATTTGATATGGTAATGGATTTAACTCCAGGATGCCTCGGAAAAATCTAATAATTTTAAATTCTGAAGGAGTTTCCTTCAAATTTTTTCCAAATTTTTTAAAATTTTTATGTTGCATATTGTCACAACGACTCAATGGAATTGGAAATTTGGCAAAAACTGGAAATTTGATATGGTAATGGATTTAACTCCAGGATGCCTCGGAAAAATCTAATAATTATAAATTCTGAAGGAGTTTCCTTCAAATTTTTTCCAAATTTTTCCAAATTTCTTTATTGCATATTGTCACAACGACTCGATGGAATTGGAAATTTGGCAAAAACTGGAAATTTGATATGGTAATGGAATGAACTCCCGAACGCCTCGGAAAAATCTAATAATTTTAAATTCTGAAGGAGTTTCCTTCAAATTTTTTCCAAATTTTTCAAAATTTCTATGTTGCATATTGTAACAACGACTCGATGGAATTGGAAATTTGGCAAAAACTGGAAATTTGATATGGTAATGGAATGAACTCCCGGATGCCTCGGAAAAATCTAATAATTTTAAATTCTGAAGAAGTTTCCTTCAATTTTTTCCAAATTTTTCAAAATTTCTTTGTTGCATATCGTCACAACGACTCGATGGAATTGGAAATTTGGCAAAAACTGGAAATTTGAAATGGTAATGGAATAAACTCCCGCATGCCTCGGAAAAATCTGATAATTTTAAATTCTGAAGAAGTTTCCTTCAATTTTTTCCAAATTTTTCAAAATTTCTTTGTTGCATATCGTCACAACGACTCGATGGAATTGGAAATTTGGCAAAAACTGGAAATTTGAAATGGTAATGGAATAAACTCCCGCATGCCTCGGAAAAATCTGATAATTTTAAATTCTGAAGAAGTTTCCTTCAATTTTTTCCAAATTTTTCAAAATTTCTTTGTTGCATATTGTCACAACGACTCGATGGAATTGGAAATTTGGCAAAAACTGGAAATTTGATATGGTAATGGATTTAACTCCAGGATGCCTCGGAAAAATCTAATAATTATAAATTCTGAAGGAGTTTCCTTCAAATTTTTTCCAAATTTTTCCAAATTTCTTTATTGCATATTGTCACAACGACTCGATGGAATTGGAAATTTGGCAAAAACTGGAAATTTGATATGGTAATGGAATGAACTCCCGAACGCCTCGGAAAAATCTAATAATTTTAAATTCTGAAGGAGTTTCCTTCAAATTTTTTCCAAATTTTTCAAAATTTCTATGTTGCATATTGTCACAACGACTCGATGGAATTGGAAATTTGGCAAAAACTGGAAATTTGAAATGGTAATGGAATAAACTCCCGCATGCCTCGGAAAAATCTAATAATTTTAAATTCTGAAGGAGTTTCCTTCAAATTTTTTCCAAATTTTTCCAAATTTCTTTATTGCATATTGTCACAACGACTCGATGGAATTGGAAATTTGGCAAAAACTGGAAATTTGATATGGTAATGGAATGAACTCCCGAACGCCTCGGAAAAATCTAATAATTTTAAATTCTGAAGGAGTTTCCTTCAAATTTTTTCCAAATTTTTCAAAATTTCTATGTTGCATATTGTCACAACGACTCGATGGAATTGGAAATTTGGCAAAAACTGGAAATTTGATATGGTAATGGAATGAACTCTCGGATGCCTCGGAAAAATCTAATAATTTTAAATTCTGAAGAAGTTTCCTTCAATTTTTTCCAAATTTTTCAAAATTTCTTTGTTGCATATCGTCACAACGACTCGATGGAATTGGAAATTTGGCAAAAACTGGAAATTTGATATGGTAATGGAATGAACTCCCGAACGCCTCGGAAAAATCTAATAATTTTAAATTCTGAAGGAGTTTCCTTCAAATTTTTTCCAAATTTTTCAAAATTTCTATGTTGCATATTGTCACAACGACTCGATGGAATTGGAAATTTGGCAAAAACTGGAAATTTGAAATGGTAATGGAATAAACTCCCGCATGCCTCGGAAAAATCTAATAATTTTAAATTCTGAAGGAGTTTCCTTCAAATTTTTTCCAAATTTTTCCAAATTTCTTTATTGCATATTGTCACAACGACTCGATGGAATTGGAAATTTGGCAAAAACTGGAAATTTGATATGGTAATGGAATGAACTCCCGAACGCCTCGGAAAAATCTAATAATTTTAAATTCTGAAGGAGTTTCCTTCAAATTTTTTCCAAATTTTTCAAAATTTCTATGTTGCATATTGTCACAACGACTCGATGGAATTGGAAATTTGGCAAAAACTGGAAATTTGATATGGTAATGGAATGAACTCTCGGATGCCTCGGAAAAATCTAATAATTTTAAATTCTGAAGAAGTTTCCTTCAATTTTTTCCAAATTTTTCAAAATTTCTTTGTTGCATATCGTCACAACGACTCGATGGAATTGGAAATTTGGCAAAAACTGGAAATTTGATATGGTAATGGAATGAACTCCCGAACGCCTCGGAAAAATCTAATAATTTTAAATTCTGAAGGAGTTTCCTTCAAATTTTTTCCAAATTTTTCAAAATTTCTATGTTGCATATTGTAACAACGACTCGATGGAATTGGAAATTTGGCAAAAACTGGAAATTTGATATGGTAATGGAATGAACTCCCGGATGCCTCGGAAAAATCTAATAATTTTAAATTCTGAAGAAGTTTCCTTCAATTTTTTCCAAATTTTTCAAAATTTCTTTGTTGCATATCGTCACAACGACTCGATGGAATTGGAAATTTGGCAAAAACTGGAAATTTGAAATGGTAATGGAATAAACTCCCGCATGCCTCGGAAAAATCTGATAATTTTAAATTCTGAAGAAGTTTCCTTCAATTTTTTCCAAATTTTTCAAAATTTCTTTGTTGCATATTGTCACAACGACTCGATGGAATTGGAAATTTGGCAAAAACTGGAAATTTGAAATGGTAATGGAATAAACTCCCGCATGCCTCGGAAAAATCTAATAATTTTAAATTCTGAAGGAGTTTCCTTCAAATTTTTTCCAAATTTTTCAAAATTTCTATGTTGCATATTGTCACAACGACTCGATGGAATTGGAAATTTGGCAATAACTGGAAATTTCATATAGTAATGGATTTAACTCCAGGATGCCTCGGAAAAATCTAATAATTTTAAATTCTGAAGAAGTTTCCTTCAATTTTTTCCAAATTTTTCAAAATTTCTTTGTTGCATATCGTCACAACGACTCGATGGAATTGGAAATTTGGCAAAAACTGGAAATTTGAAATGGTAATGGAATAAACTCCCGCATGCCTCGGAAAAATCTGATAATTTTAAATTCTGAAGAAGTTTCCTTCAATTTTTTCCAAATTTTTCAAAATTTCTTTGTTGCATATTGTCACAACGACTCGATGGAATTGGAAATTTGGCAAAAACTGGAAATTTGAAATGGTAATGGAATAAACTCCCGCATGCCTCGGAAAAATCTAATAATTTTAAATTCTGAAGGAGTTTCCTTCAAATTTTTTCCAAATTTTTCAAAATTTCTATGTTGCATATTGTCACAACGACTCGATGGAATTGGAAATTTGGCAATAACTGGAAATTTCATATAGTAATGGATTTAACTCCAGGATGCCTCGGAAAAATCTAATAATTTTAAATTCTGAAGAAGTTTCCTTCAATTTTTTCCAAATTTTTCAAAATTTCTTTGTTGCATATCGTCACAACGACTCGATGGAATTGGAAATTTGGCAAAAACTGGAAATTTGAAATGGTAATGGAATAAACTCCCGCATGCCTCGGAAAAATCTGATAATTTTAAATTCTGAAGAAGTTTCCTTCAATTTTTTCCAAATTTTTCAAAATTTCTTTGTTGCATATTGTCACAACGACTCGATGGAATTGGAAATTTGGCAAAAACTGGAAATTTGAAATGGTAATGGAATAAACTCCCGCATGCCTCGGAAAAATCTAATAATTTTAAATTCTGAAGGAGTTTCCTTCAAATTTTTTCCAAATTTTTCAAAATTTCTATGTTGCATATTGTCACAACGACTCGATGGAATTGGAAATTTGGCAATAACTGGAAATTTCATATAGTAATGGATTTAACTCCAGGATGCCTCGGAAAAATCTAATAATTTTAAATTCTGAAGAAGTTTCCTTCAATTTTTTCCAAATTTTTCAAAATTTCTATGTTGCATATTTAAGTATGTCCTGCGTAAATCGGTTGTCAAAAATTTCTTTGAAGACACGAACTTTATTTTCGTCAATAAGCATCCTTAAAAATCCCAAAAGACCGTATTGCAACAAAACTGCTTTTGTTGTTTGAATCGAACTTCTAAAATCTCCAAAAATTACTTAAATTTAAACATGAAGAGTTAATCTCTTTGACTATATTGACTTCATTCCCGGTTATCTCTCTTTTTGTGTTTATTTCGTATTCGACCTCCACTTTTAAGAAGAATAACCTTAATTCGCCATGGCATTGAACGGTGTCAGTGAGTGTGTATATTAATACAGTCTTTCCTTTTTGTAAACTGTTTACAAAACCATTATGATATATTTACTCAAGATGTTTCTCAGTACTGCCAACAAGAACGAGCGAAGTTTGAAAACACTAAGTAGCAGTGTTTACAGTACCAATCACCCATCAGACGAGTAGATAAATATCACCAGAGGCTCCGTTTAGTTATAATTTCTAAAAAGATATGGTGTATTCTATTGTCCCGAATGTATTTCGAATTTCGGTAATCACGTTTAAATAATCGTGCATGAATTTTAAAAATCTATTTTATTATTGACGTTTGCCGAACACGTTATGACATAAAATTGTTTGCCGTATTAATCATCGGCGACAACACCGCTGTGACCGCATATACGGTTACTTTTCGCTTATATAAAACTGCCTCGCCAATTATAGTACTTATAGGCGTATGTATACGGTCGCCACAGCCGCGACTGCATATGGAAACCTCTCAAAATGCAACCTTACCATAACAGGATTGGAATAAATGTAAGCTAATACAAGTAATGGCAGAAGTCTTGAAACTAATGAAAATGACTTTACGTTTCGTAACTTTTAAACGCTTTTATTTACAAAATAAACGCACCTATTACCCGACCTATATCCAGGTCATAAGTGCGCCTAAATCGATTCGTTAATCCGCCGACGACGCCATTAATAATTTTCCTAACTACGCATCCGAAATAAGAATTATCATCGCTCTCGGCCTTCCATCGAGATTAAGGCAAATTACCTTACCCACGTGGGTGATCTCATTATCGATCACACCACGAGGATAAACAACATTTATTGGCGGTTACACCCACCCCGTTTCGTTGTTTAATTAGACGCGTAGGAGCGGGAGGGGGGGGAAACCAATCGAGTTTCCGTGGAAAACTAAAAATAAATTTACCGCATTCGCCGTCGGTTGAATCCAAAAAAGACTTTAGCACCTAATTAAAAGAGAAATCAAACTCGGGACAAAGAAAGTTGGTTAAAAGTTATATTCGATTTAAGGTCAGACGTGGAGATAATATTATATGAGACGTGACTACGAGTACAAAATTAAATTAACCAACATGGCTAATGTTGCGTTACTCAGACGGTTTGAATAAAATTAAACTTTATTGCAACTCCAGTAATTCAACTTAAATGAAGGAGATACAAGTTTGTACGTTAATTACATACTTATCGAGCTATTTATTTATAGAGCTATAGAACTATAGAATTTAGGGTTAGTTAAAAGACTCTTGAGCTTGGCTCTTCCACGAACAAATATTTCCAAAATGCCGAACCAATTGTTATCAAGTGATTTAAAACAATATAAGTTAGTCATCAAATCACCAGAGGGTTAGTTAATATCTATGATTAGTTAATTTGTACGTTAACTACATACTTATCGAGCTATTTATTTATAGAGCTATAGAACTATAGAATTTAGGGTTAGTTAAAAGACTCTTGAGCTTGGCTCTTCCACGAACAAATATTTCCAAAATGCCGAACCAATTGTTATCAAGTGATTCAAAACAATATAAGTTAGTCATCAAATCACCAGAGGGTTAGTTAATATCTATGATTAGTTAATTTGTACGTTAACTACATACTTATCGAGCTATTTATTTATAGAGCTATAGAACTATAGAATTTAGGGTTAGTTAAAAGACTCTTGAGCTTGGCTCTTCCACGAACAAATATTTCCAAAATGCCGAACCAATCGTTATCAAGTGATTCAAAACAATATAAGTTAGTCATCAAATCACCAGAGGGTTAGTTAATATCTATGATTAGTTAATTTGTACGTTAACTACATACTTATCGAGCTATTTATTTATAGAGCTATAGAACTATAGAATTTAGGGTTAGTTAAAAGACTCTTGAGCTTGGCTCTTCCACGAACAAATATTTCCAAAATGCCGAACCAATTGTTATCAAGTGATTCAAAACAATATAAGTTAGTCATCAAATCACCAGAGGGTTAGTTAATATCTATGATTAGTTAATTTGTACGTTAACTACATACTTATCGAGCTATTTATTTATAGAGCTATAGAACTATAGAATTTAGGGTTAGTTAAAAGACTCTTGAGCTTGGCTCTTCCACGAACAAATATTTCCAAAATGCCGAACCAATTGTTATCAAGTGATTTAAAACAATATAAGTTAGTCATCAAATCACCAGAGGGTTAGTTAATATCTATGATTAGTTAATTTGTACGTTAACTACATACTTATCGAGCTATTTATTTATAGAGCTATAGAACTATAGAATTTAGGGTTAGTTAAAAGACTCTTGAGCTTGGCTCTTCCACGAACAAATATTTCCAAAATGCCGAACCAATTGTTATCAAGTGATTTAAAACAATATAAGTTAGTCATCAAATCACCAGAGGGTTAGTTAATATCTATGATTAGTTAATTTGTACGTTAACTACATACTTATCGAGCTATTTATTTATAGAGCTATAGAACTATAGAATTTAGGGTTAGTTAAAAGACTCTTGAGCTTGGCTCTTCCACGAACAAATATTTCCAAAATGCCGAACCAATTGTTATCAAGTGATTTAAAACAATATAAGTTAGTCATCAAATCACCAGAGGGTTAGTTAATATCTATGATTAGTTAATTTGTACGTTAACTACATACTTATCGAGCTATTTATTTATAGAGCTATAGAACTATAGAATTTAGGGTTAGTTAAAAGACTCTTGAGCTTGGCTCTTCCACGAACAAATATTTCCAAAATGCCGAACCAATTGTTATCAAGTGATTCAAAACAATATAAGTTAGTCATCAAATCACCAGAGGGTTAGTTAATATCTATGATTAGTTAATTTGTACGTTAACTACATACTTATCGAGCTATTTATTTATAGAGCTATAGAACTATAGAATTTAGGGTTAGTTAAAGGACTCTTGAGCTTGGCTCTTCTACGAACAAATATTTCCAAAATGCCGAACCAATTGTTATCAAGTGATTTAAAACAATATAAGTTAGTCATCAAATCACCAGAGGGTTAGTTAATATCTATGATTAGTTAATTTGTACGTTAACTACATACTTATCGAGCTATTTATTTATAGAGCTATAGAACTATAGAATTTAGGGTTAGTTAAAAGACTCTTGAGCTTGGCTCTTCCACGAACAAATATTTCCAAAATGCCGAACCAATTGTTATCAAGTGATTCAAAACAATATAAGTTAGTCATCAAATCACCAGAGGGTTAGTTAATATCTATGATTAGTTAATTTGTACGTTAACTACATACTTATCGAGCTATTTATTTATAGAGCTATAGAACTATAGAATTTAGGGTTAGTTAAAAGACTCTTGAGCTTGGCTCTTCCACGAACAAATATTTCCAAAATGCCGAACCAATTGTTATCAAGTGATTCAAAACAATATAAGTTAGTCATCAAATCACCAGAGGGTTAGTTAATATCTATGATTAGTTAATTTGTACGTTAACTACATACTTATCGAGCTATTTATTTATAGAGCTATAGAACTATAGAATTTAGGGTTAGTTAAAGGACTCTTGAGCTTGGCTCTTCTACGAACAAATATTTCCAAAATGCCGAACCAATTGTTATCAAGTGATTTAAAACAATATAAGTTAGTCATCAAATCACCAGAGGGTTAGTTAATATCTATGATTAGTTAATTTGTACGTTAACTACATACTTATCGAGCTATTTATTTATAGAGCTATAGAACTATAGAATTTAGGGTTAGTTAAAAGACTCTTGAGCTTGGCTCTTCCACGAACAAATATTTCCAAAATGCCGAACCAATTGTTATCAAGTGATTCAAAACAATATAAGTTAGTCATCAAATCACCAGAGGGTTAGTTAATATCTATGATTAGTTAATTTGTACGTTAACTACATACTTATCGAGCTATTTATTTATAGAGCTATAGAACTATAGAATTTAGGGTTAGTTAAAGGACTCTTGAGCTTGGCTCTTCTACGAACAAATATTTCCAAAATGCCGAACCAATTGTTATCAAGTGATTTAAAACAATATAAGTTAGTCATCAAATCACCAGAGGGTTAGTTAATATCTATGATTAGTTAATTTGTACGTTAACTACATACTTATCGAGCTATTTATTTATAGAGCTATAGAACTATAGAATTTAGGGTTAGTTAAAAGACTCTTGAGCTTGGCTCTTCCACGAACAAATATTTCCAAAATGCCGAACCAATTGTTATCAAGTGATTTAAAACAATATAAGTTAGTCATCAAATCACCAGAGGGTTAGTTAATATCTATGATTAGTTAATTTGTACGTTAACTACATACTTATCGAGCTATTTATTTATAGAGCTATAGAACTATAGAATTTAGGGTTAGTTAAAGGACTCTTGAGCTTGGCTCTTCTACGAACAAATATTTCCAAAATGCCGAACCAATTGTTATCAAGTGATTTAAAACAATATAAGTTAGTCATCAAATCACCAGAGGGTTAGTTAATATCTATGATTAGTTAATTTGTACGTTAACTACATACTTATCGAGCTATTTATTTATAGAGCTATAGAACTATAGAATTTAGGGTTAGTTAAAAGACTCTTGAGCTTGGCTCTTCCACGAACAAATATTTCCAAAATGCCGAACCAATTGTTATCAAGTGATTTAAAACAATATAAGTTAGTCATCAAATCACCAGAGGGTTAGTTAATATCTATGATTAGTTAATTTGTACGTTAACTACATACTTATCGAGCTATTTATTTATAGAGCTATAGAACTATAGAATTTAGGGTTAGTTAAAAGACTCTTGAGCTTGGCTCTTCCACGAACAAATATTTCCAAAATGCCGAACCAATTGTTATCAAGTGATTTAAAACAATATAAGTTAGTCATCAAATCACCAGAGGGTTAGTTAATATCTATGATTAGTTAATTTGTACGTTAACTACATACTTATCGAGCTATTTATTTATAGAGCTATAGAACTATAGAATTTAGGGTTAGTTAAAAGACTCTTGAGCTTGGCTCTTCCACGAACAAATATTTCCAAAATGCCGAACCAATTGTTATCAAGTGATTTAAAACAATATAAGTTAGTCATCAAATCACCAGAGGGTTAGTTAATATCTATGATTAGTTAATTTGTACGTTAACTACATACTTATCGAGCTATTTATTTATAGAGCTATAGAACTATAGAATTTAGGGTTAGTTAAAAGACTCTTGAGCTTGGCTCTTCCACGAACAAATATTTCCAAAATGCCGAACCAATTGTTATCAAGTGATTTAAAACAATATAAGTTAGTCATCAAATCACCAGAGGGTTAGTTAATATCTATGATTAGTTAATTTGTACGTTAACTACATACTTATCGAGCTATTTATTTATAGAGCTATAGAACTATAGAATTTAGGGTTAGTTAAAAGACTCTTGAGCTTGGCTCTTCCACGAACAAATATTTCCAAAATGCCGAACCAATTGTTAGCAAGTGATTTAAAACAATATAAGTTAGTCATCAAATCACCAGAGGGTTAGTTAATATCTATGATTAGTTAATTTGTACGTTAACTACATACTTATCGAGCTATTTATTTATAGAGCTATAGAACTATAGAATTTAGGGTTAGTTAAAAGACTCTTGAGCTTGGCTCTTCCACGAACAAATATTTCCAAAATGCCGAACCAATTGTTATCAAGTGATTTAAAACAATATAAGTTAGTCATCAAATCACCAGAGGGTTAGTTAATATCTATGATTAGTTAATTTGTACGTTAACTACATACTTATCGAGCTATTTATTTATAGAGCTATAGAACTATAGAATTTAGGGTTAGTTAAAAGACTCTTGAGCTTGGCTCTTCCACGAACAAATATTTCCAAAATGCCGAACCAATTGTTAGCAAGTGATTTAAAACAATATAAGTTAGTCATCAAATCACCAGAGGGTTAGTTAATATCTATGATTAGTTAATTTGTACGTTAACTACATACTTATCGAGCTATTTATTTATAGAGCTATAGAACTATAGAATTTAGGGTTAGTTAAAAGACTCTTGAGCTTGGCTCTTCCACGAACAAATATTTCCAAAATGCCGAACCAATTGTTATCAAGTGATTTAAAACAATATAAGTTAGTCATCAAATCACCAGAGGGTTAGTTAATATCTATGATTAGTTAATTTGTACGTTAACTACATACTTATCGAGCTATTTATTTATAGAGCTATAGAACTATAGAATTTAGGGTTAGTTAAAAGACTCTTGAGCTTGGCTCTTCCACGAACAAATATTTCCAAAATGCCGAACCAATTGTTAGCAAGTGATTCAAAACAATATAAGTTAGTCATCAAATCACCAGAGGGTTAGTTAATATCTATGATTAGTTAATTTGTACGTTAACTACATACTTATCGAGCTATTTATTTATAGAGCTATAGAACTATAGAATTTAGGGTTAGTTAAAAGACTCTTGAGCTTGGCTCTTCCACGAACAAATATTTCCAAAATGCCGAACCAACTGTTATCAAGTGATTTAAAACAATATAAGTTAGTCATCAAATCACCAGAGGGTTAGTTAATATCTATGATTAGTTAATTTGTACGTTAACTACATACTTATCGAGCTATTTATTTATAGAGCTATAGAACTATAGAATTTAGGGTTAGTTAAAAGACTCTTGAGCTTGGCTCTTCCACGAACAAATATTTCCAAAATGCCGAACCAATTGTTATCAAGTGATTCAAAACAATATAAGTTAGTCATCAAATCACCAGAGGGTTAGTTAATATCTATGATTAGTTAATTTGTACGTTAACTACATACTTATCGAGCTATTTATTTATAGAGCTATAGAACTATAGAATTTAGGGTTAGTTAAAGGACTCTTGAGCTTGGCTCTTCTACGAACAAATATTTCCAAAATGCCGAACCAATTGTTATCAAGTGATTTAAAACAATATAAGTTAGTCATCAAATCACCAGAGGGTTAGTTAATATCTATGATTAGTTAATTTGTACGTTAACTACATACTTATCGAGCTATTTATTTATAGAGCTATAGAACTATAGAATTTAGGGTTAGTTAAAAGACTCTTGAGCTTGGCTCTTCCACGAACAAATATTTCCAAAATGCCGAACCAATTGTTATCAAGTGATTTAAAACAATATAAGTTAGTCATCAAATCACCAGAGGGTTAGTTAATATCTATGATTAGTTAATTTGTACGTTAACTACATACTTATCGAGCTATTTATTTATAGAGCTATAGAACTATAGAATTTAGGGTTAGTTAAAAGACTCTTGAGCTTGGCTCTTCCACGAACAAATATTTCCAAAATGCCGAACCAATTGTTATCAAGTGATTCAAAACAATATAAGTTAGTCATCAAATCACCAGAGGGTTAGTTAATATCTATGATTAGTTAATTTGTACGTTAACTACATACTTATCGAGCTATTTATTTATAGAGCTATAGAACTATAGAATTTAGGGTTAGTTAAAGGACTCTTGAGCTTGGCTCTTCTACGAACAAATATTTCCAAAATGCCGAACCAATTGTTATCAAGTGATTTAAAACAATATAAGTTAGCCATCAAATCACCTGACGGTTAGTTAATATCTATAATTAATTAATTGATAATAAAATCAAATTTTACTGTAACTGCGGTCATTCTACTTAACTGAAGGATATAAATATTTATTCGAGTATACCTGCTTAGTTAGCGAGCTATTGAATTTAGTATTTATTGGTTGTGACTCTTGGGCTTGGTTCTGCTACAAATATTTCCAAAATGCTAAATCACCTCTTATTGTCTGCATCGATTTACTTGAAATTTTGATAGATGATAGGGAATAGACCAAGGATCAAAGTCAATATGGTGCCAAAGTACGCTTTCAGCCTGGGGGTAGTTGCCACCCCATTTCGGGGGAGGAAATTTTTTATTAGAATTTGACCATAGAAATCGATAGAAAAGCATTCTAAGTAAGAAATATTCTATACATTTTTTTTTTTGTAAAATTAATACTTTTCAAGTTATTCGCGGTCGAAACTGTTAATTTTTCATCGAAAAAATCAATGTTTTTAATCGATTTTTTGCTAATAACTCATAAAGTATTCATTTTACAAAAAAACTATAGAGAACAAAAATATGCGTTTTTAAAAAACGAACAAAATGGTTTTTACTCAAACTGAGTTATGACTTGTTAAAGGTTAGCTCTTCTTCGACAAATGCTAAATTTGAGAGTTTCAAAGTCGAATAACGGAAAAACAATGCATTTTTTGAGAAAAACTTATATAATCTTTTTTAAAGCATTTGAAAAGACCTCTCTATTATTTTTTAAGTTTCTAGCATAAAAATTGAGTGAGTTACGATGAAAAAAAAGTCGATCCCTCCTTTTTTCAGCGAAAAAATCAGCCGAAACAACCCCCTAATTAACGCCCTAATTAAAATCAGTCATTGGCGTTTTTCAGTTCTCTTCATTTATGTACAATTAATAAATTCTGAAAATCTGGAAAAATTGGAGCTAAAAATAATGAATGAATTTTTCCAATTTCACAAAAAATGCCCTTCTCTTATATATAAATAACTCTAAAACTACTGCAAAAAATACAAGAGTATTAAATTTTAGCTTTTTAATTACCAACATTTTACTTTTTATAAATTTTCTTTACGATAAAAATTAAGTGAGATATTGCAGTTTAAAACTTATATTTTCAAGTTGGACTACCTTGTTTTCGCCCTATAAATTCACACCCTTTTAAAACTAAGGGTTATAACAGAATTTAATGTATTTAGCCTTGTAGCTCTTGAAAAACCGTACAAAATAGTTTTTTGACGATGTTTCTATCAAAAAGTTATGATTAAAAAATGTATTACATTTTTTTTTATAAATTCGAAAAACACAAATTGGAGCACGATGGATATTCGGTGCCAATCAAATCAAATTACGTCATCTCATAGTTAACCAATAAGCGAGTTTTGAAGCTTCACCATTAGTTCATGCAATACACTTTAAGCTTTTTTGCAGAGTTTAGTAATTAGGGGTACTTTCCACTCTAAAATAAATGCTTAAGGGTGTGTTGTGGAGGGTTAAAATATTCTAAAATAATGTTAAAGGTATTAAACAATTACTATTTAGGTCATCTGGACCAAATTACACGCTCCTTGAATTTTTCTATAGATTTTGGCATTAAGGGGTAGTTTTCACCCTTAAAAAATGAAAACCGTACATCGTCATAACATAGATTTTCAAGTGTAGGGTAAGTGGAACCTACACACAAACGTTCATGAAAATCGATGCACTGTCAAAAAATTGCGAGGTTTTGCCCTATTTTAGGCTTCGTCTCCTGTACTATACGTACAAACAAACTCTCGTCGCGTACCGGAACCGAAATGCATAGTTCGGCATCAAATCGTGATTTGCATTTAAATCGACGGTGATCAAAAAACGTACCCATCCATACCTTTACATTGTTCGAACTGTGGGAATTTGACGGTCCGTTAAAAATCATCGAAACGATCACAGCGATTTATTTACTTATATCTCTCGAGTTTACTATAATCATTAAAATTAACATAAATTTGAATAGGATTAATGTATTAGTAATAAAGTTCCCCTCGAGCGAGTCATCTGATTTATGGGCGTTTAATATTGTGATTACGCACGAGTCGTCGAGAAGTGTGTTATTAATTAATCGACTGGTGAAAAATCGATTGCTGCAACTGACACTTGGGGAAAATGTGAGATTTTTGTTTATTATAATTAACAAAGGAGTGATAACAATACGACCGACTCGTCCACAAAAGAAAATAACACACGTACATATTTACAAAAATTCCCATTTCAGCATTATTCTTACTTTTCCGTTACAGGACACGCTCAGCTGAACACGCCCACGTACGCTTCCTTATCAAAGGAATAATCTGTTGTTGCGTTATTTTTTCCATGGGAACGAGTCTAATAATAAAAGAATTATGCGTTAACCTTGTGACACGATTCACCTTTTCCTTTATTTTCAGGCGGTTTTATGGTAGGACGAGTCCCCAAAAAAGTAATCTTCGTGAAATGCGGGTGCTTTCGTATGACAAACAATGGCAGGATACGTCGAAAAGTCTCGAGCGTGGAAACGTGAAAAAACAATCACAGGGATTAAAATTAAGGACCTACCTTGGTTCCTATGAGGATAATTCGCTGGTATACCGGAACTATCGCCGAACTACTAGGATTGGGCGATGTTTCTGCGGTCGCTTTATAAAGTTCGATAGCGAAGTTTATGGTTTTCCTTTGTAGATTTTTACGGCGCGTATCGCCCATGAGAAAAAGCGTCGTCGGTCGAAAATAGCCATAAACACTTTTCGATCCGTATCGACTCCTTCATCGGCTCGGTTCATTAACCGAACCAGAGCGAAATGTTCTAAAAGGATGCATAACCTTTACCTGGCACACCTCTCCTGAGTAACATACCTGGCACATGGGACCCAGTGACAAATATCCTTGTAAAACTTGAAATATTGATTGTATCTTTTTAGAAAAAATCAGAGATCAACTTCAGATACCCCCTCAAAGGGTGAAATAGTCAGAGTTTAGAAAAATGAAGACTGGCGTTCAGGGAAAATTCGGAAACTTGAAAAACTTGAAAAAAATCAAAAAAAATTACGAAAAATTCATGGATAAATAATAACTTCTTCCTTTTCTAACCCACTGAGAGAAATTTCTGTGTTTGTAAGGACTGAGAAAGAAAGAAAACACCTTCTGAGAGAAAAAAACTCCAACTAATACCCAACTGAATAGGGCCAATGCATGGATTATAATGAAAAAATTACCGAAAATCCCCTCTAAAATGAGTAAAACGCGTGTAATTTTTTTTATATATCACTGCCCGCGTATAGACATTCGAAAGACCAACTATCAAAGAGTCTTTTCTTAAATTTTGAGACGATTTGAAACGTACGTCTTGAAGCAATTCGAATTTTGAAAAAAAAAAGCAGTTTTTCGCGTTTTTTGAGCTCCCCTTGCTAGATATCGACAAACGGACTACGGGATCGTGTTCTACGGAAAATTTGGCATCTCCTATGTACTTTTGGTCATTTTTCACGTCAAAATACCTTGTCAGTACGCCAAAAACCGATTTCGGGCACTTAGAGGTCAAAAAATGCCTGAAAACTTAAAAATGAGCCCCAGGGCGCTGGGAGTGACCATTTGAACTGAAAATTTAGGAACATGTTTTTTCAATGGTACTAATTGACGTACCAATTTTGAGCCAAATCCGAGAGGGTGACGTGGGATCGACTGCTCAGTTGGCATGGAATGCCCCTATACAATAATTTTAAATAAATTTCCTTGGGGCAAAAAACACGAAATATTTGGAAAGCACGTCCATTTAATACTAAATTTACTTCGTCCCTTTTGTTACCCTTTTTAAATTATAAAATATTGAAAAAATGATCAAATCGATGAAGATTTGTCGTAACCACCAAAATCGAAATGATACAAAATTTGATAGAAATGATAGAAACCACGCACTTTGAATGGACCACTAACCCGAGCACAAATCTTTCAGATTTCTGAAGCTGTAAAGTTAAAGGGCATGGAGTTACTGTAAACGTCATTTCTTGTTCCAACAAATTCTCTTATTATTCAGCTCCTCGCCGTTGCGTTTAAAGTAACACTTCACGATGTAAGGCTTACTTTAGCACAGACTCTCCCGTATTGATCCAGGGAAGGTGTATGTCCCCTCGATAAACGTGGAAAATTACCGAGGAGCTGACGCTCGGGACGAAATCTAATAAATCACACACCTACACGTCGTTTCGAACACGAGCAAACGTGAAAAAGTAGATACCGAAAAGAGGGATGATACGATTCAATCCGTTCAAACTCAATTTAAGGGTCCTTAACAGAAATTTACGACCGCTTAAAACTCTGCGAAAAGTTTAGTTCCTCCAAACGAGAATGCTTGATCGGATATATAACGGATGATCCCACTCTCGTGTTGTGCCATAGTGACTTTTCACCGTATTTAATTTGGCACATTTAACGTCCTTCTTGAAGAGAGAAAAGATATGCCGCATATCATAACACTTGAATGGCTCTACCGATTTTGATGTTCATATTCATCTCCAATTCTGAAATGAAATTTAATTGTTTCTACAAAATTATGCAATTTACTTCTAAATTCTACTTAAGATATTTTCGGGTCAACTGAAGTTGTGATATGTCAGGCTCTCTCTAGAAAGTAAAGCTTTCTAGGTTCCTAACGAAAATGTGGAAATCCTATAATTTAGATTCCCTTGGGGGGTAATCTTGGGTATTAAAAGTATCAGCATAACCTCTAGAATCTCCCATTTTAATTTTTCAAATTTTTTGTTTAAAATTCTCATAAACCTTCTAATTTCAGTTTTAAACCTACTATGGTTTTTCGTAACTCTAAGTGAACTTCTAAAGTTGTTCTTTAGTACGAATTACGCTTTCTAAGGTTTAAAATTGTAAGATTAACTTTTCTAGAATCTTACTCATTACAACGAATCAAATTAAAATTAAATTGCTTGGAAACTTCTGTAAGCTATCTAAATTTTTTTTGGCGACAATTTGGAACATTGAAGTTTCCATGATTTTTGAAAACTTTCAAAACTTTTTTCCCAGGGTTTTGAAGATTACGTTTAGGAAATGAACTGAAAAATTTGAAAGTTCCATAAACCTTCTAGCTACAATTTTAAACCCTTTCTAGTTTTTAAAAATTTTAGAAGAATTTCCATAGTTTTCCAGAGTATCCATTTAGGGAAATCTAATATTTTCTAATATTATATTTAATCTAATATTTCTAATATATTCTATATTTTTCTGTGGTCCTAGAGGATTTAACAATTTTAAACTTGCATAAATCGTCTAAATTCTAGTATAGGGCAAATTCAGTATTTTGAAATTCTAGAAGAATGTATGAAATCTCCATTTTAGATTCGTTTGGAAGTTTAAAGTCGAAATAAAATTGTTGAAACTTAAAATTTCTTAAAAATTAAAATTTTAATTTAAAAAAATCAAAAAATTTAAAAAAAAATTTAAAAAAATTCAAAACAGTTAAAATTTCTTTCTGCCTTCAAGCAGAAATATCAATTTCCATAAACCTTCTAGATTCAAATAAACACATTCTTGCCTGTCAATATTCTGAAGGAACCTCTAGAGTTTTTCTTTAGAAAAATTCAAACTTTCATTAATCTGAAATTAATTAAAAATGAAAAAAAAAAATACTATCCTCATCAAGATTTCTTTTGGTGGCAGATTTGCATATCGAAGTGTCTAGAAGAATCGTTGAATCCTTCCTTCCAGGTACTTAAAATTTACTAATGATTGAATAGGAACGTTCAAAATGTGTACAAACATTTTAAATTCAATTTTAAACCAATTTCGACATTCTGACATTCTAAAGAAACTTATAGAGTTTTTCTTCAACATTATTTAGATTTTCTATGGTTGGAAATTACAGCTAAAAATTTTCTAGAACAACATTAGATCATTTAGGGAATCTATAATTTTTTTTGTGGCCCTCGGAGAATGAAGCAATTTAAAACTTGCATTAAGCTACTAGATTTGACTAGTTTGGCACGTTATCAACTTAACAAATCCATATTATAAAGTCATATACTAACTCATTTTAAAGATTTTCCAGTCTCGTCAGGGCTTGTGCGTGGCAATATATCTTAGGGTTAGGGTTTAAATGGTTTGGATATTCCATTTACCCCTAAACCATCTAACCTCTGGTAATCTACTTATCCTTATCCTTATTCACTTACCGTACTTATCCAGAAATCCTTTTCTGGCCAGCAAGATTTCTGAGTATCAAGCTTGTATGGAGTCACCAGTAATACCTACACTGCTGTTTTTAAAAAGAATTCAGGAAATTCAGCAGGCTCCTATTTTCCTGTAATAACGTGGGAATTTTCGAATTACCAAAATGTTGGTTCTTCTTCAGTAATGTACAAAAAAAACTGGATTTAAATTATATTTTTAGTATATAGTATAAAATTATATATTTTAGTATATATAGTTTAGTATATAGTATAGTATAGCATAGTATTTTAGTAAAAAATATATTATATTTTTAGTATATATATTTTATATTAGTAATATAAATTATTTTTAGTATAGTATTTTTAGTATATAGTATATATACAGTACTATAGTATAGCACTAAAAATTATATTTTTAGTATATTTATAGTATATATATTTTTAGTATAAAAATATATAGTATTTTTAGTATTTTTAGTTTAGTAGTATATATAGTAGTAAAAATATATATATATATATTTTTAGTATTTTTAGTATATATTTTGGATTCATTTAGAATGATTTTTTGGCTCCCATGGGGGAGCCAAATAGGGAGGGAAATGTATAGGGACAATCCCTATAGATTAATATCAATATTCTTTAAAAGAAAATTGAACATTTGGACACACGTAAAGATTCAAAATTGGGCTATTGTGGCGTTTTGGAAACTTGAGTGTTTTTGGTTTAACACTTCCAAAAATTCCCCAAATGCATCGCTGTGTGAATAGTTAGGAACGGACGTTTTTATGTATGGAAACTTAGGTGTTTTTGGTTTAAAATTTTCAAAAATGCCCAAAATGCATCGCTTTGTAAGTAGTTAGGAACGGACTACAAAGTTCAGCAGCTGCAATGGAGAAAAATGCAATGGACAACACGGACCTTTTTGAAAAATTCTCATCAGCAATAGTCAAAAATGAAATGTCTAACAGAAAATCATAGATTCAGATTCCTTATGATTTTAAAAGATGTTGAAATGTCATCTAGATTCTTGAAAGTTTCGCGAATGAAATCATTTTTGGTTTGGACGATTCTGGTGTATTTTCCAAAAAAAAATCTATAAAACTTTCCTAGAAACATCTAGAACTCTAGGACGCTTTCTAAGGTATTCACGAAGTTTATAACTAATCCACTTATGAGTTGAGCTCAGTATCAAAATACCACGAAGTCTGATATCTCCTGTCAATGTAATCTTTACACACTGACACACCGAGCGAAGAAATAATTTCACCCTAAAATAGAACGAAAGTCACTCTGAGCTTTCCAGTAGTCCTGATTCAAATTCGATTAAGTCTACATGTCGCTATATATAAATAGTTTGAATCAATAATGCATGTGACACCGTCGTCTGTCCCAACAATGGCTCGTTTCGGAGACAACAAACAATTCCCCATTCGAAGGTAAAAATGTAATGGATTCGAAAAGCGGACGTGTGCGAGTGCATACGATTCTATTTTCTCGTTGCTGTGATTTGCATATAATACCAGGGCTTTTAGTGAAATCGTTTTAAAACACGTCTATTCGCCTATTCAAAAGCGCCGCGGACGTGATATTTAAATTTTACGTTGTCATAATTCAAAGTTTTCTCTTATATAATATTAGTATTATTTAAGACCCTGTGTATGAGGTGCAATTAATCTGACTAGCCCAATAATTTCTCTAAATTATATATTAGTTTGTTTTTTACTTCCATCCTACGTTAGTTATCGAAATTCATTAACCTTCAATTTATTTTGAATATTTTTATTCAATACTGATATGATATTTAAGTGATATTTAAATTTTACGTTTAGTCATAATTCAAAGTTTTCTCTTATATAATATTAGTATTATTTAAGACCCTGTGTATGAGGTGCAATTAATCTGACTAGCCCAATAGTTTCTCTAAATTATATATTAGTTTGTTTTTTACTTCCATCCTACGTTAGTTATCGAAATTCATTAACCTTCAATTTATTTTGAATATTTTTATTCAATACTGATATGATATTTAAGTGATATTTAAATTTTACGTTTAGTCATAATTCAAAGTTTTCTCTTATATAATATTAGTATTATTTAAGACCCTGTGTATGAGGTGCAATTAATCTGACTAGCCCAATAGTTTCTCTAAATTATATATTAGTTTGTTTTTTACTTCCATCCTACGTTAGTTATCGAAATTCATTAATCTTCAATTTATTTTGAATATTGTTATTCAATATTGATATGATATTTAAATTTTACGTTGGTCATAATACAAAGTTTTCTTTTATATGATAATAGTATTATTTAAGACCCTGTGTATGAAGTGCAATTAATCTGACTGGTCCAATAGTTTCTCTAAATTATATATTAGTTTGTTTTTTACTTCCAACCTACGTTAGTTATCGAAATTCATTAACCTTCAATTTATTTTGAATATTTTTATTCAATACTGATATGATATTTAAATTTTACGTTTAGTCATAATTCAAAGTTTTCTCTTATATAATATTAGTATTATTTAAGACCCTGTGTATGAGGTGCAATTAATCTGACTAGCCCAATAATTTCTCTAAATTATATATTAGTTTGTTTTTTACTTCCAACCTACGTTAGTTATCGAAATTCATTAACCTTCAATTTATTTTGAATATTTTTATTCAATATTGATATGATATTTAAGTGATATTTAAATTATACGTTTAGTCATAATTCAAAGTTTTCTTTTATATGATAATAGTATTATTTAAGACCCTCTGTATGAGGTGCAATTAATCTGACTAGCCCAAGAGTTTCTCTAAATTATATATTAGTTTGTTTTTTACTTCCAACGACCTTAGTTATCGAAATTCATTAATCTTCGATTTATTTTGAATATTTTTATTCAATACTGATATATTTAAGTGATATTTAAATTTTACGTTAGTCATAATTCAAAGTTTTCTCTTATATGATATTAGTATTATTCAAGACCCTGTGTATGAGGTGCAATTAATCTGACTAGCTCAATAGTTTCTCTAAATTATATATTAGTTTGTTTTTTTCTTCCAACGACCTTAGGTTATCGAAATTCATCAACCTTCAATTATTTACTAAATTGATGTCATATCTTAGCTTTTATTAAATAATTAGTTTAAAAGAATTATGCTTTTAATTTAATTTTTAGACCACCCATAAAGGAAATCTAGATGGCTTCCGACTTTCAAATAATTTCACTTTAAGCGTTAGAAAGAATCTAGAATACAAATTACAGAAATTTTTCTATAAACTCAAATGATCGAAAATGCCTTGCAATCGAATGCAGAAGTTCTAATGGACGTTCTAAATTCTGTTAATTCTCCAAACACCTTTTAAAGGGTTTTACTCTAATATGATCCAATCTATTTAATACGAGATTACAAACCACGTAATCGCTAGAGTAGTATTGGCTCTATTTTTGAATAAATATGTTAGAAAAAGAAGTTCAATCTCAATGAGTCCATCCAAAGATTAAACTGCCTAAGAACGTCGACTGTGAATCTGAAAGTGAAGCTAGAGAAGATTTGGATCGATGAATCATACAAAGATTTACATCGTCGCCATTGCCACTTTCGTAGAAGTAATCGCTCTATTTTTTACAGAAATATTTGAGCCTGACAGGTATTGGCTCAATGAGTCATCTAAGAGACTCAGTTTGTCCAACAATGCCAAAGCTTCAAGCCAAAGAAGTTCAAGCTCAATGAGTCCATCCAAAGATTAAACTGCCTAAGAACGTTGACTCTGAACCCGAAAGTGAAGCTAGAGAAGATTTGGATCGATGAATCTTACAAAGATTCACATCGTCGCCATTGCCACTCTTGTAGAAAGTAATCGCTCTATTTTTTACAGAAATATTTGAGCCGACAGGTATTGTTTCAATGAGTCATCTAAAAGATTCACTTTGTCCAAGAATGCCAAAGCTTCAAGCCAAAGAAGTTCAAGCTCAATGAGTCCATCCAAAGATTAAACTGCCTAAGAACGTCGACTCTGAACCCGAAAGTGAAGCTAGAGAAGATTTGGATCGATGAATCATACAAAGATTCACATCGTCGCCATTGCTACTCTTGTAGAAATCGCTCTATTTTTTACAGAAATATTTGAGCCTGACAGGTATTGGCTCAATGAGTCATCTAAAAGACTCGGTTTGTCCAACAATGCCAGAGCTGCAAGCCAAAGAAGTTCAAGCTGAATGAGTCCATCCAAAGATTATACTGTCTAAGAAGTCATTCAAGTTTGCAAGAAAATCCAATTGGTCTCAAACTGTGGAAATTCAATCTGGATTCATGGCATATTCGACTCGATGAATCGATTCAAAGATTCAAATCGTCTAAGAATGCCAAATGTGAATGAATCTGAGAATTAAAGCTTGAATATTCTTGAGCCTTCTTCATAAAAATTGAATTTTAGATTCAGTTAGTCTGACAATTTCAAATTTGAATCGAACCAGGGAACTGGCAGAATCGTATTCGCTTTATTTTTGAATTGAATCGTTAAAGGTTAGAGATTAAAATGTTAGCTCAATGGGTCGATATTATCAGAATTAGATTCAAATTCTACAAGTATCAAGGTATTCGGGGTGGACGTAGTTTTATTTCGGGAATGCAATATTAGAGATGATAGATTCTAGATTCAGAGCCACCTTTAATGGACTCAATGAGCCCAACGAAAAATTCAGACTATCGTTCTACCCTTGAGCGAATCTAAAATAACCGATAAGTGAGATACAATTTGTCCAATACCTTCAAATATGAATCAAAAGGCGGAAAAACCATTTCTGAATCAAGGCATTCAAGTTTTCAAGGAAAATCCAATTTGTATTAGTATTCCTCTATCCCTAATCGAAAATTCTCCAAGGATGTATGGTTGTGAACCAAAATTTTCAAAGAAACAGATTCAAAACTTCAAATTCGAATAGAAAATATCAGAATCAGAACCCAATTTTCCATTACACGTAGCGGACGAGTCAAAAAATTTACTCAAATCGGAACGGAAGCTTCGTATTGGTGAATTTCTGGATATAATACGGGTTACGGCGGTTCTATTTTGGGCAATGAACAATCAACCTTGATCAGAAACCAGTTCGGGCTCGCACTTGCCTATTTCAATCTTAAGCAATTCGTTATCATTCCACTAACATTTAAAAAGTCATTTAACGATTGCGTGTATATTCAACCTTTGAGCGATTATTACTGCTATTATTACACACACACTCATGATCTTTGATCGGAGTCGATGTATTATACACTGTTGACCCGTAGTGTAACTAATAACACTGGCTTAGAATGGAATGTATTTGATCTTCCGAACGTAAATAATTAGTATGAATCATTACACTTTACGTATACAGCGTGTGTGCTATTATCGAGCCTGTATGTACATCGAAGTTTACTTTGCCTCATTAAACGGCCACAAAGAACGCCTTTTTCCTCAAAATCGCACTTCTCTTCTCTATTTGCTGGTAATTTAGTAAAACAAGACATTACCGTTCCGGATAAATAATCGTCTTATACTTTACACGGCATATGTGAAACGTATACAACAGGTTTCCATTGCGGACAATAAATAAGAATTACCGACCTGACGATGCCAATAAACTGGTTCTAAAAATCTTATAAGAACAAGAGATTAAATCGAGAGATTCCTCTGCTCTTTCGCTCACTCCCTGTGTACTTGCACTCAGTGCACCGCGATAAATAAATACTGGTCGAGAGTAGAAGCTACGTCAAATTCCAAACGCCCTGTAAATATTACACACGCATACCTTTCCAACACTTTTCTGGATCATGTGCATTTCAGGAAATTTTCTGTAACACTTTGATGATTCTTCAAAATAATGTTATCAATTTTTCAAAATATTTACTAGATTACTCATTATATTTTAAAATCTTAAAAGTATCTGTGGATATAAATCTGTTAGTCAATCTATATTCTATAGTGTTTTTTTTTAAGATAAGAAAATACGTTCCAAACGTTTCTGTAAATGTTTTAAATTTTTCTTTTTATTTTAATTCATAAGACGCGGAAAGACGAGATTATAAATAAATACCGGTCGAGAGTAAAAGCTACGTCAAATTCCAAACGCCCTGTAAATATTACACACGCATACCTTTCCAACACTTTTCTGGATCATGTGCATTTCAGGAAATTTTCTGTAGCACTTTGATGATTCTTCAAAATAATGTTATCAATTTTTCAAAATATTTACTAGATTACTCATTATATTTTAAAATCTTAAAAGTATCTGTGGATATAAATCTGTTAGTCAATCTATATTCTATAGTGTTTTTTTTTAAGATAAGAAAATACGTTCCAAACGTTTCTGTAAATGTTTTAAATTTTTCTTTTTATTTTAATTCATAAGACGCGGAAAGACGAGATTATAAATAAATACCGGTCGAGAGTAAAAGCTACGTCAAATTCCAAACGCCCTGTAAATATTACACACGCATACCTTTCCAACACTTTTCTGGATCATGTGCATTTCAGGAAATTTTCTGTAACACTTTGATGATTCTTCAAAATAATGTTATCAATTTTTCAAAATATTTACTAGATTACTCATTATATTTTAAAATCTTAAAAGTATCTGTGGATATAAATCTGTTAGTCAATCTATATTCTATAGTGTTTTTTTTTAAGATAAGAAAATACGTTCCAAACGTTTCTGTAAATGTTTTAAATTTTTCTTTTTATTTTAATTCATAAGACGCGGAAAGACGAGATTATAAATAAATACCGGTCGAGAGTAAAAGCTACGTCAAATTCCAAACGCCCTGTAAATATTACACACGCATACCTTTCCAACACTTTTCTGGATCATGTGCATTTCAGGAAATTTTCTGTAACACTTTGATGATTCTTCAAAATAATGTTATCAATTTTTCAAAATATTTACTAGATTACTCATTATATTTTAAAATCTTAAAAGTATCTGTGGATATAAATCTGTTAGTCAATCTATATTCTATAGTGTTTTTTTTTAAGATAAGAAAATAAGTTCCAAACGTTTCTGTAAATGTTTTAAATTTTTCTTTTTATTTTAATTCATAAGACGCGGAAAGACGAGATTATAAATAAATACTGGTGGAGAGTAAAAGCTACGTCAAATTCCAAACGCCCTGTAAATATTACACACGCATACCTTTCCAACACTTTTCTGGATCATGTGCATTTCAGGAAATTTTCTGTAACACTTTGATGATTCTTCAAAATAATGTTATCAATTTTTCAAAATATTTACTAGATTACTCATTATATTTTAAAATCTTAAAAGTATCTGTGGATATAAATCTGTTAGTCAATCTATATTCTATAGTGTTTTTTTTTAAGATAAGAAAATACGTTCCAAACGTTTCTGTAAATGTTTTAAATTTTTCTTTTTATTTTAATTCATAAGACGCGGAAAGACGAGATTATAAATAAATACCGGTCGAGAGTAAAAGCTACGTCAAATTCCAAACGCCCTGTAAATATTACACACGCATACCTTTCCAACACTTTTCTGGATCATGTGCATTTCAGGAAATTTTCTGTAACACTTTGATGATTCTTCAAAATAATGTTATCAATTTTTCAAAATATTTACTAGATTACTCATTATATTTTAAAATCTTAAAAGTATCTGTGGATATAAATCTATTACGTCAATCTATATTCTATAGTGCTTTTTTTTTAAGATAAGAAAATAAGTTCCAAATGTTTCTGTAAATGTTTTAAATTTTTCACAAGCATCCCTTTAGAAAATCGTTCTAGATCTTACGCACCCTCAACAAACTTCTATAACATTTTCACGATTTCTCGAAACCTTTTTATAAACTTTTAAAAACATTTTAGATTACTTATGGATACCCTTCAAGTATCTGTGGATATAAATCTGTAATGTAAATATATATTCTATAGCTGGCCTTTCTTTTAAGAAATCTTTTGAATTATTTAAAGTTTCTAAATGCACCCTTTTAAAAATCGTTCTGGCTCTTATGCAGTTTTAGAAAATTTTTAATAATTTCTCAAAAGCAATCCATAGATTTCTAAAAACATTATCGTAAAATAAGATGAGTTCCAAACGTCCTGTTAATTTATGAATGCACCACTTTCCAAAATCTTTCACGATTATACAAATTTTTAGAAATTTTTATAACATTTTGGACAAATTTTCAAAACTATTCCACCAACATTAAAAAAACCATTCTAGATTACTTATAATCTATTAAGAAGTATCCTTCAAACTCTTGAAAATATTTGTGGGATCACATATCTATAGAGGTTTGGAAGGCAGATTGAAATTCTATAAGTTTTTTTTTGAAATAAGAAGATGAATTCCAAACGCTTTTCTTTTAAAATTTTCTAGATGCACTGCTTTGAAAAATCGCCCTGGACAATATGTACGTGCTTTTAGGAAATATTTAATATTTTGACGAATTTTCAAAAACATTCTAAATTACTTATAAACCCATAGGAAGAAGTATCCTTCAAAATTCAAAGGTATCTGTAAAATCTAGGATGTTGAACTGTTCTATAACTAGTCTGTGTGGAGTTTCAGAAGACCGGTGAATGTTTTAAATTTTATACATGTACTCTTTTAAAAAATCGTTCTGAATAATATGCATTTTTGAAAATTTCCAACACCATTTTAACGATTTTTCAAAATAATTCTATGAACTTAAAACACTCTAGATTACTTGTGATCCTTTAAGGAAGCCTTTCTTGAAATTTCGAAGGTACTTATGGATATAGATCTGGAATGGTAATCTATATTTTTTTATACTAATATTTTAAATTTCATAAATGCACACTTTTCGAAAATGGTCTTGGACCTACATTTTTTGGACATTTTTTAAAAAGACATCATCACTGTTAAAATTATTCTAGATTGATTATGATCTGTTAAAAAGTCTAAAAAAATAAAACAAAAAATAAAAAAATGTCGGATTTTTGTAAATTTCAACCCCTTACCCGGGGTGGCGCCGATTGAAACCTACAAATTCTGAATCCTGAGGATCGAAAACGTATTTGCACCCAGGTTTGATCAACGGAGGAAAAAATCAAGGATCAAGCCTTCATTCAGTGGATATAAGAAGAATATCAATTGCATATACAGAGCGTTCTTAACAGAGATTAACGATACTTCATACATAGGGTGTTACACAATACATCCGCCACTTTAAAACTTTTAAAATTTCCCGAGACTTCTTAAACATTCCAGAAACTTCTCTGGAATTATACCGAAATCATCCAGGATTTTAGGATACAGGTCTTGGACCTACACATACATTTTTTGGACATTTTTTAAAAAGACATCATCAGTGTTAAAATTATTCTAGATTGAATATGATCTGTTAAAAAGTATACAAAAATATAACAAAAAATAAAAAAATGTCGGATTTTTGTAAATTTCAACCCCTCACCAGGGGTGGCGCCGATTGAAACCTACAAATTCGGAATCCTGAGGATCGAAAACGTATTTGCACCCAGGTTTGATCGACGGAGGAAAAAATCAAGGATCAAGCCTTCATTCAGTGGATATAAGAAGACTATCAATTGCATATACAGAGCGTTCTTAACAGAGATTAACGATACTTCATACATAGGGTGATCATACATCCGCCAGAATTTTCCCGAGACTTCTTAAACATTCCAGAAACTTCTCTGGAATTATACCGAATCATCCAGGATTTTAGACCGAATTTGAACCTGTCAAAAAGTCATTCACGTCAAAAATTCTAAACATCCCTGGCACAACGTGACAAATCTAATTACACCAAACGACGTATAGCGATCCGACCCGATCGCATCTCAAAGGAACGTCGCGATATCGGAAAGAAGTTAAATCCAGATTTATGAATGGGAACTAATTGCAAGCCAATCTACCAGAATGGGAATGCCGGGCATTAAAAAACCGGAGCGGTTTACGGCCGCTAGTTTATTATAATCCGAGACTTCCGCTAGGATAGGAGCGAAAATAAGGAAAAACAGAAAGAGAGAAAGACGGCGAAGTAAAGAAAGAGAGAGAGAGGGAAAACTCCCGTCCTGATTCATAATAATTGAAATCTCGGCTGCGTCGGAATGCGCCCGAGGGGGCACGGCGGGACGGGCACGATCCGACGTTGCCGACGGGAAGACGGAAACTTGGAAGATCCTAAGATCATGCTTGATCTGTAAAACAAGATGTTTTACAGAGCCAAAAACCATCTTTTTTAATTCGATGATATACCTCAAAGAGCTAAAACCCACTTTTCAGGACCATCTTTTTAGAGCCAAGACCATCTCTTTAGCTCAAACGAAAGATTCCACAGAGGAAAAACAGAAGAATTTTATTGAGCAAAACAAGCAGTCCACAGAGGTAAAACCAATTATTCAGGTCAAAGACAGAAGAACCCTACACCTTATGTCCTTCTTTAAAGTTCCATAAGATTCCATGTAGCGAAATCCCAATTTTTAGGCTAAATGAGACATCTTACAGAACCAAAACGTTTTTTAGATCATATAAAACATTTCACATAGCCAAAACCCACATTTTAGGCTAAATCTGAGCTATTTAGCTAAATTTTATTTTTAGCTATAAAGCTAATATTAAAGCTTATTTTTAATTAAGCTAATTAAAGCTTTATTAAGCTAATTAAAGCTAATAGAGCTTATTTAGCTATAATTTATTTAGCTACAGCTAAATAAGTTTTATTTATTTAGCTAAACTTAAGCTAAATTTTTTTTAAGCTAAAAGCTCAATGCCTTGAGGCAGAAGCAACTTTTTAGGCCACATAAGACATATGACACAGCTAAAACTATCTACTTAGGCAAAATGAGACATTATACAAAGGCAAAACTTTTTTTAGGTCATATGATAAGTCATAGATCCAAAATCCCCCTTTTACGCCAAATGACATTGTACATAAGCAAAATAAACTTTTTAGGTCTATGACCCATTTCACAGAGGAAAAACCATCTTTATAGGTCAAGTGAGATATTCTAGAGGAAGCAAAATTTTTATGCCACATGAGACATATGACACAGCTAAAATTTTCTACTTAGGCAAAATGAGACATTATACAAAGGCAAAACTCTTTTTATGTCTTATGATAGGTCTTAGATTCAAAATCCCCCTTTTAGGCCAAATAACATTGTACAGAAGCAAAATAATAAATTTTAGGTCATATGACTCATTTCACAGAGGAAAAACCATCTTTAAAGGCCAAGTGAGATATTCTAGAGGAAGCAAAATTTTTATGCCACATGAGATATGACACAGCTAAAACTATCTACTTAGGCAAAGTGAGACATTATACAGAGGCAAAACTTTTTTTAGGTCATATGATAGGTCATAGATCCAAAATCCCCCTTTTACGCCAAATGACATTGTACATAAGCAAAATAAACTTTTTAGGTCTATGACCCATTTCACAGAGGAAAAACCATCTTTAAAGGCCAAGTGAGATATTCTAGAGGAAGCAAAATTTTTATGCCACATGAGATATGACAGCTAAAACTATCTACTTAGGCAAAGTGAGACATTATACAGAGGCAAAACTTTTTTTAGGTCATATGATAGGTCATAGATCCAAAATCCCCCTTTTACGCCAAATGACATTGTACATAAGCAAAATAAACTTTTTAGGTCTATGACCCATTTCACAGAGGAAAAACCATCTTTAAAGGCCAAGTGAGATATTCTAGAGGAAGCAAAATTTTTATGCCACATGAGATATGACAGCTAAAACTATCTACTTAGGCAAAGTGAGACATTATACAGAGGCAAAACTTTTTTTAGGTCATATGATAGGTCATAGATCCAAAATCCCCCTTTTACGCCAAATGACATTGTACATAAGCAAAATAAACTTTTTAGGTCTATGACCCATTTCACAGAGGAAAAACCATCTTTAAAGGCCAAGTGAGATATTCTAGAGGAAGCAAAATTTTTATGCCACATGAGATATGACAGCTAAAACTATCTACTTAGGCAAAGTGAGACATTATACAGAGGCAAAACTTTTTTTAGGTCATATGATAGGTCATAGATCCAAAATCCCCCTTTTACGCCAAATGACATTGTACACAAGCAAAATAAACTTTTTAGGTCTATGACCCATTTCACAGAGGAAAAACCATCTTTAAAGGCCAAGTGAGATATTCTAGAGGAAGCAAAATTTTTATGCCACATGAGATATGACAGCTAAAACTATCTACTTAGGCAAAGTGAGACATTATACAGAGGCAAAACTTTTTTTAGGTCATATGATAGGTCATAGATCCAAAATCCCCCTTTTACGCCAAATGACATTGTACATAAGCAAAATAAACTTTTTAGGTCTATGACCCATTTCACAGAGGAAAAACCATCTTTAAAGGCCAAGTGAGATATTCTAGAGGAAGCAAAATTTTTATGCCACATGAGATATGACACAGCTAAAACTATCTACTTAGGCAAAATGAGACATTATACAAAGGCAAAACTTTTTTTAGGTCAAATGATAGGTCATGGATCCAAAATCTCCTTTTTACGTCAAATAACATTGTACACAAGCAAAATAAACTTTTTAGGTCTATGGCCCATTTCACAGAGGAAAAACCATCTTTATAGGCCAAGTGAGACATCCCAGAGGAAGCAAAATTTTCTTTTAAGGCTAAACGAGACAGTCTGAAACTTTGAAGAAATCATTATCAGGAACCATTTTTCATAATACTGTTAAGATAAATTACTGATTCCTTCAAAAATAATTTAGGAACTAAGAAATCTAAGATTCTTGGACAACCAGAGTTCAAGAAACGTTGCATGATCTAGAAAACCTAATAAAATTCTTTAGTAGCAAACTATATTGAAGTCGATTCTAGAGGTTCTACATAATTTTAAGATAAATCACAGGTAGAAACTTAGAAATTTAGAATCCCTTCAAATATAATTTATGAACTTATCGATATGCCTTAGGAGTTACAAGAAATCAGGATTCCCTCAAACATGCAAGAAATATTCCATGAATCTGGAAAATGTTTTACATTTCTCTGATATTCTGAAACCATTTGACAAACGCCCCGAATAATCCCAAAAATATTTTTGGATCTTGCAATCCTGTAAATTTTATAACTTTTTGAGAAAATTTTATAACACAAGTATAGGTCACTGTAGAAGGGAATGTCTCTTAATGTGAACAAGTAATTTCGGAATTTGCAAAAGTGTCTCAGAATTCCAGAAACCCTTCAAGACACTTCACTACAAATGACATGTAATAAATTTACAGTAAAATTGTATTTTTAAATATTTTAATTCGTTAACTGTCAGGTAGGTTATAAAACGAAATAATTATGATCAATTCAGAATATTTAAGAATTTAGAATTCTATATGTTTTTAAGGAAAGTGTAAATTACAGGCCTTTTAAAAGATGCTACAAGTTATTGTGAAGCACGTGAATACTTTCAGGACTTTCCAGGTTAATCTGGAATGTAGAGAAACATTTTTATTCCAATTATTTGTTGGGCATTGAAAGCACTTAAATTCCAATGAATATATCCTTTTTTCTTTCACTTTCCCGTCGTGATGAGCCTTATACATTGTACTTTGTTCATTAGAAAAATAAATATTATTATTGATCATGCTTATTTTATGTAACTGTAACCTAGAATCCTTGTCTACTCAAAGTGTACGTGTGAAGTGCTTTGTTTTTGTGTCGTAGCAAGTCGTTAAGTGATATCTTGATCAAATATTTCTGTTTGGCAAATACCTACACCGATTCCGCTGCAATAAACGGGATTAAACAATTATACCCTGTCAAAGAATGAGGCGAAGTAATAAACCGATTATTTCGCAGCTAACCAGAGGCGTTCTTAAAGAAATCAACGAATATTAATAAATGAATTAAAATTGTCTATGTAATGTTGAGTTTCCTTAAAACCGGTATAATTGATTTATTAAAAGGTAGGTATTACGACCGCGATTGTTATCATCTCAGGAACGCTGCCCTTTTTATCTGAATTGTTGTTAACTCGTCATTAATATAACATACTACAATATTGGAAATCGGTATTTTTTATAATATTTTACGGTAATGTTTTTTTTCATACTGTTTGTCTAATAAATCCTCGGGATATGGAAGAATCGAAGAGATATGAACATTTCCTACCGAAGTACAAAAGTGGGTGCTGTCTAATCGAGGTGCAGATAAATACTAAAGTTCGGATTATGTGATTAACTATTCCAAGAAGGGACCAAACGGCTATTATTTTCTCAGTAATTCTAGGTAAGTTAAAGGAACTGATTGCGCTTAATGCTTGCGTTAACATATCAGGTGGTTATGTGTATAAGATCGGCCCATTTATTCCATTTAAGCCTAAGACAGTAGTCAGTCAGCATTGCTTATAGACGTGTACGTGTGTGTGATTAGACAGACTTTGACAGTGACTTTCCTGTGTGTTCATAGTGGTATTTTTAAAGTACGGAGATACGTATTGGAGTATGGAGAATTTACCAGGACCATCGAAACGCCCAAAATTAGCGCCGTTCTCAGTTAATGAGAAAGTTCTAATTTTGAATTGTTTCGATTCCATCAAGAAACAAAATTTAGATGCGAGTGTGGATAAAACCGTGGAATTAACCGCTGCGATGCTGAGAGTTGGTAAGACATCAGTGTACAGGTTATTAAAAGAAAGAAAGAGTGGCCCTGTTCAACCTGCGAAGAAGTCTCCAGGACGTCCGAAAATTTCCTTAGGCGAATTTCTAAAAAGGGGACTACGTCGAAAAGTTCACGCTTTCTTTTTCCGCAACGAACTTCCAACACTAGATAAAATTCTATTGTCTGTCCAAGAAGACGAGGACTTTCCAAAAATGAGCCGATGTACATTATGGACGATTTTAAAGGATTTGGGATTTCGATGGAAGAAGCACAATAGAAAATCTGTATTGATGGAAAGAGATGACATCATTGTGTGGAGAAGAAGTTACCTGCGCGATATTCGAAGGAGTAGGCTAGAAATGAAAAAAATTTTCTATCTGGACGAAACTTGGATTAACGCAGGACATTCCGTACCAAAATTTTGGCAAGATACCAGTGTAACTAATCGAAGGCAATCTTTTCTAGAAGGTTGGTCCACCGGTTTAAAGCCTTCGTTGGGTAAAGGGCGACGGCTTATTATTACCCACATTGGAAGCGAGGATGGTTTCGTTGAAGGGGGAGAACTAATTTTTGAATCAACTAAGACAGGAGACTACCATGAAGAAATGACTGCGGACGTGTTTGAAGAATGGTTTGGTCAAATGATCGATCTAATTCCGAATGGTTCCGTAATAGTTATGGACAACGCTAGTTACCATTCCCGATTAGAAGAGAAATTACCAAATAGCTCTTGGCGAAAACAACGTATCGCAGAATGGTTATCCTCGAAAAAGATCGAATGTGCCGAAAACCTATTAAAAGTAGAACTCTTGCGTTTAGCCAATTCACGTAAAGGTGATTTTAAAAGGCACGTCGTCGATGAATTAGCCAAGGCGAAAGGAATAACAGTGGTTCGGCTTCCTCCGTACCACTGCGACCTGAATCCCATTGAGCTAATATGGGCACAAATAAAAGGGGACGTGGCGAGAACAAATACAACGTTCAAATTAGCAGATGTCAAAAATTTGCTTAAAGAAGCAATATGTAAAGTTTCCAAGGAAAATTGGCAAAAATGCATAAATCACGTTCTGAAAATAGAAGACCAAATGTTTCAGTTAGATAACATTTCGGAGTCGTTGATAGAACCAATTATTATCAACCCAAATGATGATTCTTCTTCAGATTCCGATGTTTGGGAAGAATTCGACGATGACGACGACGACTGAGGTTACCAAGGAGAAGGTGACGGCTGGGAAAAACTTTTCATAAACTGGCCCTTCTCAGGGCCGCAAAATTTCATAAATTAATGTACGACCATACATGTACTGACGTGTTGTCTTTCTTTCCCTCTCTATCTCGTTCAAGCGCGCGCCCACACACAAACACACACACACGCACGCACGCACGCACGCACACACACGCGCACGCACACGTAATTTTTTCAGTTATCGATTATTGCACATTTCGTCATTTTTCCCGACCGTACGCCAGTGAGTGGTTCTTCGCATGTGTCGAGACGCACAAAATAGCAGATGTTCAGGGAGAAACACTCGTAATATAAAGAGATTAGGGGAGGTAGCGTGCAAAACATTAGAGAACTCGACACATTTAGTGGGTGCCACCTTGTATCGGTTTTGCATTTATAATGAGTTTTTATTACTTCGCCTCATTTTTAGACAGACTATAAAATGTACAAACAAGCAGTATACAGCGTACCCGGACATTTCCTTAATAGAAAAGCAAGGATTACGGTTGGGTTACATGTGTAAAATCTTAAACCTGAAGGTTTAAGGTACCCGAGGATTATTGATGGATGTAACTTCAGTTAGGGCTTTGCAGTGATCTGATATATATTCCGAAGTGTTAAGATATTTTTAAATTACCTATTCACGCTTGTAGGTCTGACCCCGAAGAAGTCTGGTAAACCGCTTGAGAACGGGTAAAAATTAGACGTAAAATTTACTTTTGAGCTACTTTTCGAGTAGTTCGAGCTAGTTCGAGTAGAGAAAAAATTTAAAAAGACTGAATTTGAAACAGGAAGGAGTGGAAAAGGGGATGAAATTTATGCATTAGTTACTAAATAGCAAGAAACGGGAAACTTGGTACGGTTATAGACTGAACTCCTGGATTGCTCAGAAAAATACGATAGATACTCCAAATTTCACTTCCTCAGAGAGCGAACGAAACTGAGTAAATCGCTTAATTGACTCATTAAGAGGCTAGTTTATCGTCCAAAAAAATTGGTGTTTTTCACGAATTTTTTTTAGCGATCTATGTTAGATATTGTTTTAAATCTTTTTGGGTTTAATAAATACACTATTGAAATATATAAAAAACATTTTTTTGTTAATTTTACTATCTATATATATGTATAATGCAGCCATCTATACAGACATACAAAAAAAAACCGGTGCGCAGTGTCCCAGTGTTTTTGTAGGAACGGAACATCTAAAACACAAAAACAAAAATGATTTTTATTCAGTAGGCTGCTGGCTATCGTCTGCACTAGAATTTTAATTTTTGGACCAAAAATAACAAAATGGCTACTGTTTGAACAAACGGAATCGAAAAATACCCTTTTTTTAGATTTTTCCTTGTAAAAAAATAGAAAAAATTTAAATTTTGACATGATTCTAGTTCCGACCATACCTAATATGTAACAAACATGTGCCCAAAATTTCAGACCGATCGACCTAGTAGTTTTCGAGAAATCCCTGGGGACAGTATCAAAAAACATGATTTTGAGAAAAACGCGTTTAAAGTTCTTTTATATTTTCTTTTATAAAAATGATACTTACAATTAATCAGCGATGCCGGCACCATAGAGAATACCTTCAGCTTCTTTATCCATTTCATTTTCTTCCATTTTGGTGTCTCTGCGGCTTGCTCTAGCTTTATGAGACGCGTCAGTGCTACGGCGGTTCCCTAAAATGTATGCGCTCCTCATTGCGTTTACTAGCGTAAGTAGAGCCATAAGGTCCAATTTTAATGTTTAGCACATCCACAATTTTCAATACAGGAAAAAATCCTTCATCGAAAATAAACGCAGCTATTCTGGTTGCAATTTCAACAGTTACAGTATCTCCGCAATTACCACAGCTGATGCACACTTTAGAACCCATGCCTCGCTGACCATATTTTGAAAATGATACGTTTCCATCACGTTTTGCACTTCACATAATTCTTTAATATAGAGAAAACTAAAAAAAATCAAGATGCAGTAACTTGAATTATTATCGGAATGCACATCAAAAGTATTATCACCTGCATTTTTAAGTTTTTTGGTCGATTTATTAGTACAATCAGTACTCACTTCGTCTATGTATCGATTTAATTGAAATTTCCGATTTTAGCAATAGACGGTCGTGCTCTTTCTTTCTGGATCCTTTTCTATCCATTTTTATTGAAAAATTGAACATGCGCACGAGAAATACTGTTTAGCTCCGAAATTCGAAGCGAGACTAACGTTCAAATAACGGTCCAACAAAAGTTGAGGGTCAAATTTCACTTTCAAAATCATAAACTAATATATCTGTATTTATTTATTATAACACCTACTGCGTGTATATACTAAGTAAGTCGAGAGTCGAAAAAAGAGGCATTTGAGCGTATTATGCGCGTTATACGCACGTACACGCGCACTCGGAGACGCGCGCGCATAAGGAGGAAAAAGTATACTTAGAAGGCCCGGATCGTTCGACAATTTTAACACGACATTTTCAAAGGTATTTACTTTCGAAAAACGAAAAGAAAAAATCGATTTTTTTGAAGTGCTTAAACTAGCATAACCCCTTTACCAAATTCCTCCCAGAGTCCAAAATTTCAGGAATCCTGGAGCGCTCCGGCATCGACGCGCTCTCGTCTCGTGGGAACGTGTACGAGGCACGACTTTATAGAGGTACTCTTTCACCGCGGGCGGAACTCTCTTTTGGGTCGTACCGCGGTGCCCCCTTTCAAATTAACGTTGCGAGCGTGTTATTTCGCGTTTTCTCTCTCTTTCTCTCCCTCTGGGGGCGTTAGTTAACGAGAAAAGGACGGACACAAAAAATACGACGTAAAAGGGAAAGCAATAAAGGAAGGTGTTAGTCGCATAATAAACACACACATACACACAAATAGGAATTTTACTGAAGTGTGGTTCTTTCAAATTTAACGATGCCGTAATTGAGGCTGCGAGCCTTTGAGACTTGGGAAACGTATTCAACCGATATATTTCTAAATTAGCCATCTATATATATATATATATATAGACCTTATTTATACTTCGTTACGATTCTGTTACATAAACCGTTACTTCCATATGTTTCCATTTCCGCTTATAAAACAGTACATTACTCAAGGAATGCGATGCCTGATCTTCATTCATATGCAACCGCAGTGGCAGCAAGTGAGATTTTTGAAAATAAAAATAATTCGAAAAACTCACCATATCGGAAGGACAACAGGAAGTGGGACGCATATCTGAAAATAAAATTGCACCTCTAGTGAGTAAAGATTGTTTCTTCCAGTAATTATAGAAAATACAAGAAATTTTTCTAGTATCCACCAGAGTTGTTCAGGAATCGCAATACCAAGTGGTACCTTACTATACCTCTTCACTTGAAAGGAAATAAATAAGTAGTTAATCAAGTAATACTTTTTCCAAGTGAAGGATTGACTGTAATGTAATTTCGGAGGCTACAGTTACGGGACAAAATCCCTTCCTTCACCTACTATAGAGGTTAATTTTGTAGTTAATGTCGAGACAATAATGGCCTCAATTGTTAACCAAAATTTTTACTTAAACGTTACCGTTAATAAAGTGTTTGGTTTCTAATGAATTTCTAACCTATTTGCCTGAACATCAACACCCTTCAGACTCTAGGATGTTACAATGGAAAATTTCTGAATTAATTATAAGGTCCGTAAATATTTTCCATGGCATTTCAGAGTTCCAGATGCCTTTCTGTAGAAATCTTCTAATCCTTTGCAAATTTTCCAAAATTTTCTTCAAACCAGCAAGATATCCTTGAGGTAAATTATGCTTTTTTTGGTTTAAATAGTCTGCAAACTTTCAAAGGACCTTCAAAATTCTGAAAAAAATGGATTCCCTTAAAAGTACTTCTAGAAGTGACCTATAAAGCCTTATATTACCTTCAAGATCGTTTCTGAATTAACAAAATGAACACACAAAATGACCACAATTGTTGATCAAAATTTTTACTTGAACGTTACCTGTAAAATATAGTGCTTGATTTCTATTGAATTTCTAATCCATTTGCCTGGTCTGTGCATCAATTTTTAAAACTAACGAGTTTGCTCATAGATTTCTTTCATGATTTCAGAACAAATTTCAGTACATCAACACCCTTCAGACTCTAGGATGTTACAATGGAAATTTTCTGAATTAATTGTAAGGTCCTTAAATATTTTCCATGGCATTTCAGAGTTCCAGATGCCTTTCTGTAGAAATCTTCTAATCCTTTGCAAATTTTCCAAAATTTTCTTCAAACCAGCAAGATATCCTTGAGGTAAATTATGCTTTTTTTGGTTTAAAGTCTAAATTTTCAGAGGACTTTCAAAATTCTGAAAAAAAATGGATTCCTTTAAAAGTACTTCTAGAAATGACCTGTAAAGCCTTATATTACCTTCAAGATCGTTTCTGAATTAACAAAATGAAAACACAAAATGACCACAATTCTTAATCAAAATTTTTACTTAAACGTTACCTGTATTAAAGTGTTTGGTTTCTATTGAATTTCTAATCCATTTGCCTGGTCTGTGCATCAATTTTTAAAACTAACGAGTTTGCTCATAGATTTCTTTCATGATTTCAGAACAAATTTTAGTACATCAACACCCTTCAGACTCTAGGATGTTACAATGGAAATTTTCTGAATTAATTATAAGGTCCTTAAATATTTTCCATGGCATTTCACAGTTCCAGGTGCCTTTCTGCAGAAATCTTTTAATCCTTTGCAAAGTTTCCAAATTTTTTTTCAAACCAGCAAGATATCCTTGAGGTAAATTATGCTTTTTTTGGTTTAGTCTGCAAACTTTCAAAGGACCTTCAAAATTCTGAAAAAAATGGATTCCCTTAAAAGTACTTCTAGAAGTGACCTGTCAAGCCTTATATTACCATCAAGATCGTTTCTGAATTAACAAAATGACCACAATTGATGATCAAAATTTTTACTTAAACGTTACCTGTAATAAAGTGTTTGGTTTCTAATGAATTTCTAACCTATTTGCCTTGTCTGTGTATCAATTTTTCAAACTAACGAGTTTGCTCATAGAACTTTTTCATGATTTCAGAACAAATTTCAGTACATCAACACTCTTCAGACTCTAGGATGTTACAATGGAAATTTTCTGAATTAATTATAAGGTCCTTAAATATTTTCCATGGCATTTCACAGTTCCAGGTGCCTTTCTGTAGAAATCTTTTAATCCTTTGCAAACTTTCCAAAATTTTTTTCAAACCAGCAAGATATTCTTGAGTTAAGTTATGCTTTTTTTGGTTTAAAGTCTGTATATTTTCAGAGGACCTTCAAAAATTCTGAAAAAAATGGATTCCCTTAAAGGTACTTCTAGAAGTGACCTATAAAGCCTTATATTACCTTCAAGATCGTTTCTGAATTAACAAAATGAAAACACAAAATGACCACAATTCTTAATCAAAATTTTTACTTAAACGTTACCTGTATTAAAGTGTTTGATTTCTAATGAATTTCTAATCCATTTGCCTGGTCCGTGCATCAATTTTTAAAACTAACGAGTTTGCTCATAGATCTATTTCATGATTTCAGAACAAATTTCAGTACATCAACACCCTTCAGACTCTAGGATGTTACAATGGAAATTTTCTGAATTAATTATAAGGTCCTTAAATATTTTCCATGGCATTTCAGTGTTCCAGGTGCCTTTCTGTAGAAATCTTTTAATCCTTTGCAAACTTTCCAAAATTTTCTTCAAACCAGCAAGATATCCTTGAGGTAAATTATGCTTTTTTTGGTTTAAAGTCTAAATTTTCAGAGGACTTTCAAAATTCTGAAAAAATATGGATTCCTTTAAAAGTACTTCTAGAAATGACCTGTAAAGCCTTATATTACCTTCAAGATCGTTTCTGAATTAACAAAATGAAAACACAAAATGACCACAATTCTTAATCAAAATTTTTACTTAAACGTTACCTGTATTAAAGTGTTTGATTTCTAATGAATTTCTAATCCATTTGCCTGGTCTGTGCATCAATTTTTAAAACTAACGAGTTTGCTCATAGATCTATTTCATAATTTCAGAACAAATTTCAGTACATCAACACCATTCAGACTCTAGGATGTTACAATGGAAATTTTCTGAATTAATTATAAGGTCCTTAAATATTTTCCATGGCATTTCAGAGTTCCAGGTGCCTTTCTGCAGAAATCTTTTAATCCTTTGCAAACTTTCCAAAATTTTTTTCAAACCAGCAAGATATTCTTGAGTTAAGTTATGCTTTTTTTGGTTTAAAGTCTGTATATTTTCAGAGGACCTTCAAAAATTCTGAAAAAAATGGATTCCCTTAAAAGTACTTCTAGAAGTGACCTATAAAGCCTTATATTACCATCAAGATCGTTTCTGAATTAACAAAATGAACACACAAAATGACCACAATTCTTAATCAAAATTTTTACTTAAACGTTACCTGTATTAAAGTGTTTGATTTCTAATGAATTTCTAATCCATTTGCCTTGTCTGTGCATCAATTTTTAAAACTAACGAGTTTGCTCATAGATCTATTTCATGATTTCAGAACAAATTTCAGTACATCAACACCCTTCAGACTCTAGGATGTTACAATGGAAATTTTCTAAATTAATTGTAAGGTCCTTAAATATTTTCCATGGCATTTCAGAGTTCCAGATGCCTTTCTGCAGAAATCTTTTGATCCTTTGCAAACCTTTCCAAATTTTTTCCCAAACCAGCAAGATATCCTTGAGGTAAATTATGCTTTTTTTGGTTTAAATAGTCTGCAAACCTTCAAAGGACCTTCAAAATTCTGAAAAAAATGGATTCCCTTAAAAGTACTTCTAGAAGTGACCTGTCAAGCCTTATATTACCATCAGGATCGTTTCTGAATTAACAAAATGACCACAATTGATGATCAAAATTTTTACTTAAACGTTACCTGTATTAAAGTGTTTGATTTCTAATGAATTTCTAATCCATTTGCCTTGTCTGTGCATCAATTTTTAAAACTAACGAGTTTGCTCATAGATCTCTTTCATGATTTCAGAACAAATTTCAGTACATCAACACCCTTCAGACTCTAGGATGTTACAATGGAAAATTTCTGAATTAATTATAAGGTCCTTAAATATTTTCCATGGCATTTCAGAGTTCCAGGTGCCTTTCTGCAGAAATCTTTTAATCCTTTGCAAATTTTCCAAAATTTTCTTCAAACCAGCAAGATATCCTTGAGGTAAATTATGCTTTTTTTGGTTTAAAGTCTGTAAATTTTCAGAGGACCTTCAAAATTCTGAAAAAAATGGATTCCTTTAAAAGTACTTCTAGAAATGACCTATAAAGCCTTATATTACCTTCAAGATCGTTTCTGAATTAACAAAATGAAAACACAAAATGACCACAATTCTTAATCAAAATTTTTACTTAAACGTTACCTGTATTAAAGTGTTTGATTTCTAATGAATTTCTAATCCATTTGCCTGGTCTGTGCATCAATTTTTAAAACTAACGAGTTTGCTCATAGATTTCTTTCATGATTTCAGAACAAATTTTAGTACATCAACACCCTTCAGACTCTAGGATGTTACAATGGAAATTTTCTAAATTAATTGTAAGGTCCTTAAATATTTTCCATGGCATTTCAGAGTTCCAGATGCCTTTCTGCAGAAATCTTTTAATCCTTTGCAAACCTTTCCAAATTTGTTCCCAAACGAGCAAGATATCCTTGAGGTAAATTATGCTTTTTTTGGTTTAAATAGTCTGCAAACCTTCAAAGGACCTTCAAAATTCTGAAAAAAATGGATTCCCTTAAAAGTACTTCTAGAAGTGACCTGTCAAGCCTTATATTACCATCAAGATCGTTTCTGAATTAACAAAATGACCACAATTGATGATCAAAATTTTTACTTAAACGTTACCTGTATTAAAGTGTTTGATTTCTAATGAATTTCTAATCCATTTGCCTTGTCTGTGTATCAATTTTTAAAACTAACGAGTTTGCTCATAGATCTATTTCATGATTTCAGAACAAATTTCAGTACATCAACACCCTTCAGACTCTAGGATGTTACAATGGAAAATTTCTGAATTAATTATAAGGTCCTTAAATATTTTCCATGGCATTTCAGAGTTCCAGGTGCCTTTCTGTAGAAATCTTTTAATCCTTTGCAAACTTTCCAAAATTTTCTTCAAACCAGCAAGATATCCTTGAGGTAAATTATGCTTTTTTTGGTTTAAATAGTCTGTAAACTTTCAAAGGACCTTCAAAATTCTGAAAAAAGTGGATTCCCTTAAAAGTACTTCTAGAAATGATCTGTAAAGCCTATAATTACCTCCAAGATTGTTTCTGAATTAACAAAATGAAAATATTTGGCTTACAAAAGTTCTATTGAATTTTTTTCAGGAATCCTTAAAGGGGTCGGGGAACTGGGAATCTTTTAAAATCCTTTACTTCATGAAACCCCTTATAAAACCCATTACAACTGCATTGCATTCATTTTTACATCTTGAAAATTTTTCCAAAACTTTTGGCATTGTATCAATTCTTACAACCATTTTTCAGTATTCCAAGACTTCAAAATCACACTTCAAAATCTTAAAAATACATATTCCTAAGATAATCCAGAAATTTTCTAAATTAATTGCAACGTCAAGAATTCTTTTCCAAGGACCTTTATAACTTTATACGTTTTTAGAAAAATTCTAGCGGAGTCGCACTGGAAAGGATCCGGGAACGTCATCTCAAAATCAGGGAATTCCATATATTTCTCTAGTAATGACGAAAATAGTCAAAATGGAGTGGCGCTAATTGTGCCACAGAAGTGGAGAAAATCAGTACTACGTCATAAACCCGTGAGCGATAATATAATAACCTTGAAACTAAAAGCAGGAACCTATCAGATCAGATGAAGATATCCAAAAATTTTGCAAGGAACTAGATACCGCAAAGACCTACCTGGAAAAGAAATGAAGATCATACAAGGAGACATGAACGTCAAAGTTGGAAAAACGAAAAATAACACATGTAAAACAGGTTATAGGACGCCTCGGAATGGGAATAAGAGGCGAAAGGGGAGACCAAATGCTACATTCTGCTTGGAAAATAACCTCGTTATAACCCACATGCTATTCCAACATCATGTCATACGACTACTTAGTAGATCACCTAGTGATAGGCACAGAAATCAGAGTGATTACATAATGATTAACTCACCATGGAAATCATCTGTAAGCAACGAATATTCCCCGGGGCAGATCAGACCACCAATTACTTGCTGCAGATAGAAGGCTAAAAATGAAAAACATAAGTCCAAATCGACCAACACCCAGATTAACCAAACGAGAAGCAACCCAACTTAAAACAAAAATAAACCGACAACTATATAATACATAATAAAACAGACATTTAAGAGCAACATTGAAAAAACACTCAATGAAGATCAAAAGACCAAAGGAAGAAGCAGACAATGTTTTTGACTATTTACGCAAAAGAAAAACTCGCAGGTGAAACTCAAAATCACCAACGAGGGAGGGGTGGAAAGAAAAATAACGTCACTGTAAATAACTCAGTGATTATTAAAATTTATGGGATGAATTCAGGTTAACGAAAAAATTGACGGAGTTTTTGTTTTCCGTACACAGTTCTGTTACAAAAGTGCAGCTTTTCATTGGATAATACAAGGGATTAAAATCTTTTAAAAATGTCGCCTTCAAAAGCTAAAAACCAGAGATTCAAAGAAAAGTGCAAATCTATCAAAATTAACAAATTAACCTTGAATAATGTTACAAAAGTCATATCATTATTAGCAAAACGAATACAAATAAATTACCTACGTGAGACCTCGTCCGAAACCCCCGTCTCCTGTCCTAACCCTCGGCTCCTCTCCCTCTTCAACTTCATACAAATCCGCTGATCAAAGTACGTTCAAAATCGATATGGACCCTTCGTGCACGCGTTCACCCCCGGAAAATCCCGGAAAAGTGAAAATTCACCCCGGATTTAAAATCGGACCAGAACCGTGACGCGCCCCGGACGTAATGAGGAAATATCGCCTAAAATTTGCATGTACAGGTCAGGTATCGGTTGAAACAAAAAAACTCTCGACTCAGTAAACAACAGACGGAAAAAATAACAGCGATAACCGCACGTAGAGGATTAATGGAATGTTCTAGACAAAAATAATGCGTAAGAAATATCGAAAACGGTTAAAACGTGTGGAAATTTTGCATTTTATCGGTAGTATGAAATCACAATTATTAGGCATTATTGGACCAAGATTCATGCCAAACTGAAGTGCAGCTCGCAGAAAGCTTGGGTGTGACTTAGCAAGCTTTTTCACACCGTCTCAAGACCATTGGTATGGTACAAAAACAAGGAAATTGGGTTCTGCATGGTGTTTTTTTGCATCGAATAGTGACGGGGGATGAAAAGTGGATGCACTACGACGACCCAAAGCGTAGGAAATCGTGGGGTAAGCCCGGCCATGTTCCAACTTCAACGGTGAAACCCAATGTTTATGGCAAGAAGTTAATGTTGTGCATTTGGTGGGATCAGCTCGGAGTAATCTATTACGAACTACTCCAGCCTAAGGAAACTGTCATTGGAGAACGTTATCGACAGCAAGTGTTGCAATTGAGCAGAGAATTGAAGCTCAAACGCCTCGAATATGGCAAAAGACATGACAAAGTGATAGTTCAGCAAGACAAGGCCACATGTTGCAAAAGTCGTCAACGATACTTTGGAAGGTTTACAGTGGGTTGTTTTACCCCACCCGCCGTATTCACCTTCGGACTACCACCTACTCACGTTCTGGAAAAGCAACACTACTTCATACGAAGAAGCCAAAAATGGGGTCGATTCATGGGTAGTCTCAAAAGATGAAGTGTCGTTATCGACAGCAAGTGTTGCAATTGAGCAGAGAATTGAGGCTTAAACGCCTCGAATATGGCAAAAGACAAGACAAGGTAATTGTTCAGCAAGACCACATGTTGCAAAAGTCGTCTAGGATACTTTGGAAGGTTTACAGTGGGTTGTTTTACCCCACCCGCCGTATTCACCTTCGGACTACCACCTATTCACGCTCTGGAAAAGCAACACTTTACTTCTTTCGAAGAAGCCAAAAATTGAGTCGATTCATGGGTAGTCTCAAAAGATGAAGAGTTTCTTCGACGTGGTATCCGAATGCTGCCAGAAAGATGGCAAAAAGTAGTAGCTAACGACGGACAATATTTTGAATGAAATTTAACGTACATTTTTTTATAATCAATTGATAACTTTTTATAAAAAACGGAGGAAACTTATTTGTATCACCAATATTTTGTTCACAGCTGGCACAAAACTTGGGGAAGAATTGTGTCGAATTTTACCTGCATGTCATGCTTTTACAGGATGTCGTTCTATCTCAAACAAAAATCTCAATCTCTCACAATTTTGAGAAATAGCTATCATTTTATTTAATTGCCTGGCTCATTAAATGAAAATGCTTACTTGAGTAGTGAAAATGTCATTGCAGGAAATCAAAAATTCACGTTCCGGATTTACTCGATCAAAAATTGTAAAAGCATAGATCAGGCTCGGTATGACATTTTAGAAAAACTGTACAGCACACAAAAGTTCAAGTACTTTATGAAAACAGTTAAAGGGTCATATTTGAGCACCATACCGCCTTGCTGGCATCCTTTGGACCAAAAATTGTAAAGAAAAATTGTTAAGAATTGAAAAAAAATTGTTCAATATGGTAAAATGCCACCAGGAAATATTGTTCTTTATTGGATCCCACAGACTACGGTTGCCTCGTAGACGATGATAAATTAGTCGTTATGGTACGTTGGTAATCCAACCTCCATGGTCGTAGAGGATATTTTGCTTGTACACGAGGATGATAATAATAATTACCAGCTGGTAATTAGAGTTATAATTGTGTATAAGTCATACATGATGCGGCACTTTAAGTCAAACCGATATTATAAAGAAATTTTTTAAGGTAGCACCCATTTATCCATGTTTGTGCCATCATTGAATCCGTCCATTTTTGAACCACTGTTAGTGGTTTTCTTTCGTTTTGATGTGACGTCATCGAAATAACTTTAAGTAGTTCTTAAACAAAGTTTACTTAAGAATTACTTAGGATCATTTGAATCATTTCAGATCAGATTAGAAATGTCCTCAAAACACAAATCTCAACGATTTCTAGTATTCTTGAGGTACGTGGGGACTGCTCATATGTTCATTGATGCAGAGGAATCGAAGATTGACATGAGTGATCAAAAAACTGAATGCAAAACGCCGGTTTTTGGGCTGTTCTTGATCAGGGTAAAAACATGAAAATAACTTACAAGCAACAAACATTTTCAGAAATTTCCCCTATTTAGGGGTTGAAAAATCATCAAATGCCAAATAAATTATAATACATCGAGCAATATGAAAAGAGTATGATCAAATTGTCATAGAAAAGATATTTAAAAGTTTCAACTCATGAAAACATGAAATAATTTCTTGCTGGTTTCGAAGAGAAATAAACATCTGCGGAGGGAAAACAACTCCCAATTAGAAGAAAATAAAGAAGTCATAGAAATAAAGAAAACATTAATTTTTTTATAAAAAAATCATAATCATTCTAATACACTTTGGTCCAGACTTAGCCGCCTGAGGGGGGTGAAATCGGCCCCAAAACGTTAAGAAAAAACTTCTAAATTTCCAAAAAAATATCCAACAGATGTTCACATCATAAAATCCCCTCAACACTATTTAGAAAATCAATTTAAAAATGTCTGGCCGTGTAAAATCTCACCGAAATAAAACTATCGGTCAGATTCGTTAATAACGAAAAGAGACTAATGGAATATTTTCGAAAATTTAGTAAATATAAGAAATACAATAACCATTTGCTTTTGGGATATCACTTGAAAAGTACTGCTTGAATGTAAGACGTGTTTAATTAGTACGTTCTTTGTGAGGCCGCATTTTATTTTAAACTACGTATGTACTACATTGTTGATACCGGAATATAAATCGATAATAACAGAATAATTTATTCATTGCTACACTTTCTACATACAGAGCATATGCATAAAGTATACATAAAATATGACTCTTTGACTAAAAACCCCACCCTTCGACTCCCTTTTAGTGAGATTAAACCGTCCCGCTTAACATTACATCTGAACATGATGGACTACCCTTGCCTTACGCAATTTGTAACATTGGTAATGGACTTCAAGCCTATCATAAATTTTAAATTATAATCAAAACGATAATGCATATGACACATATAACTGTAGTTAATATATGAACAAGCGTTAATCACTAAATGTCGGTAAAAAGATTTTGACTTACACGGCTAAGTTATGGGGCCTTTATCCGTGCACAAAAGTCGTAAGCATCGATATAAACATCAATTAAATTCTAACGAACTTAAAATTGCATAGGATGTTACAAAGTCATTAACATATAGATGAGTAATTAGCGCTTTTTATTAAAACAAAAACTAAACACTTTTGTAGAAGGCAAATTAAACCGCTTTTACTACGAAATCCCCTACAGGGTCATGTCGAAAATCGCCATTTTGAATTTACGTTGGTTACAGCCCAGATAATTAATATTCAGCAAACATACAGACTTTGTGCAAGTCCATCTGTACGATTCGTCATATAGAATTTTTTCAATGTCCTTTTAAAAACGTCCCAATAATTTCTCAAAGACGTCTTAACATAGATATTTAAAAACGTCTTTTTATTTTCAGACGTTCAAGTAAAAAGTACTAAGACAGTCCTGATCAAATAAGAAGATCAAAAAATTTCAAAAACTTCCTAATTTGAGATCTCAGACGTTCAAAATAAAAAAGAGCCAACTAAGATGGCCCAGTTCAAAAAAGACGTGTTAATACAAGATATAAAAAGATGCCTGTTTTTGGTCTCTAAAGGCTCAAACCAAAAGGCTTTGCAGCCTCTCATATGATTTGGGTTGTCCTACTTTGATGATTTTATTTTTGCTTAAACGGCCGAAAACGAGGAAAAATATTTTTAAATTAGGACTTTTTTGAGGAAGTCTTTAAAGTAGCGTTTAAAAATTTTACATGACGAATCGAACAAATCGGACTTAAATATGCCACTTCAGATTTTTAAGGATATCTCTGGCAGATCTTTACACGCCCAATATAAAAGACTGAAATAACATAGTGTAGAGAAAAAAAGATCGCTTAAAGACGACTTAGTTTAGATTCTTAGATATCTTTTTCAAGTCTTCAAAACTAGAACTAAAGAGCTAAAATAATACAGAATATAGTCTAGAAAAAAAAAACGTTTTCAAGATGTCTCATTTAAGATTCTTCCACCAAACGTTCAAATTAAAGAAGAGGCAAATAAGACGACCCTGACTAAAAAAGACGTTTTCTAAATGTCCTGCATTTAATTTCCAAAAAACGCTTGTTTTGGTCTTCAGACTTTCAAACAAAAGAAAAAAAGGCACAAATACTACAACTGAGCTTCTTAGCATTTTGAGCTTCTTAAAGACATTTCATATTACAAGACGTCCAAGTTAAAAAACTTATATAGGACGTTCGACCCCAAAAAAGAGTTCGAAAGATAACCTAATTTAGATTTCAACAGACTTCCTGTAGTCTTCAGACTTTTAAACAAAAGGTCTCAAATAGGACCACCAGGTTAACAAAGACGTTAACAAAATCGAATTTTTAAAAACCTTTATTGGTTCAAACCTTCGATCCAAACAAAAGCTCAAATAAGATGGTCTAGATAAAAAAAGACGTCTATATAAAGAGGCTTTAAAGATGAACCAATTTAAATTTTCTATTTCAGGTCTTCGGGAGTCCAAGTTAAAAAAAGACTTAAATAACACGGTGCAAACAAAAAAGGGGTTTTAGAGATATATTAAAGAGGACTTAGTTTAGATTTTCATAGATATTTCATTCAAGTGTTCAGATATCATAGCTAAAAAGAACTATAAACAATACAATCCAAACGAAAAAGACGTTTCAAAGACTTCTCATTCGTGCCACCAAACTTCAACTTAAGAAAAGGTACATTAGACGGCCCACAGCGAAAAAGACAACATAAAGAGGTCCCTATAAAGACATTTTAAAGACGACCCAATTTATATTCTTAAAGAATTCTGTATGAAGTTATTTGACGTTGAAGCTAAAGAATACTCAATTGAGACATTAAAGATTTAGGCTTTCAAACGCCCAAGCTAGAAGAGTCATTAGCTTAGACAAGCTTAGACAAAAAAGACGTTTTAAATGTTCCAATACAGATGTCTTAACTTAGATCCTTATTTAATAAATATTATTTTGACCTGCAGACATTCAAGCCGACAAAAGACTGAAATAAGACAGTTCATACCAAAACTAACCAAAACGAGACTGAGATGTTTGCAGTTCTCAATTTAAAATATGTTTTAAATATTACAGTACAGATGTTCCATAGTAGATTCTTGCACTTTGGATAATTTTCCAAAATAGAAAAAAACAAAATTCAGGGGTGTTACGTCCCCTTAAAAGCATCTATTTCATATTGTCTTGGTCATATTTCTTATTGTCTTAGTCTAGAATTTGAATAAGTCTTCAAGAATTAAATTAGATATCTGCTTCAGATCATCAAAAGTCCAAGGAAAAAAACTTAAATAAGAAGGCTCTAACTAAAAAGAGCGCTTGAGCAAGTCTTTAAAGTAGCGTTTAAAAATTTTACATGACGAATCGAATAAATCGCACTTAAATATGACACTTCAGATTTTAAAGGATATCTCTGGCAGATCTTCACACACCCAATATAAAAGACTGAAATAACATGGTGTAGAGAAAAAGAAGAATGTTTAAAGACGACTTAGTTTAGATTCTTAGACATCTTTTTCAAGTCTTCACAACTAAAACTAAAGAGCTAAAATAATACAGAAGGCGCCCAGAGGTTGAAGCAAAAAAGGACGAAATAAAATTAAATTATTAAGGATGTAGTTTTTGACCATCAGGCCTTCAAGCTTGAAAAGACTTACACAAGAGATTTCCTATACAGATGCTTTAAAGACGTTCTTAAAAGCATCTATTTCATACTGTCTTGGTCATACTTCGTATTGTCTTAGTCTAGAATCTGAATAAGTCTTCAAGAATTAAATTAGATATCTGCTTCAGATCATCAAAAGTCCAAGCAAAAAAACTTAAATAAGAAGGCTCTAACTAAAAAGGACGCTTTGTATACATCGTTATTTTTTGAAATTTAATTTAATTGGTCACAAGTACAAAATAGAATATTTATACAATTACATAAAGCAAACATGAAGCAACGTATTAATTCGGGTTCTTAGACATTTGCGGCGCTCAGAGGTTGAAGCAAAAAAGGACGAAACAAAATTAAATTATTAAGGATGTAGTTTTTGACGTTCAGACTTTCAAGCTTGAAAAGACTTACACAAGAGATTTCCTATATAGATGCTTTAAAGACGTTCTTAAAAGCATCTATTTCATATTGTCTTGGTCATATTTCGTATTGTCTTAGTCTAGAATCTGAATAAGTCTTCAAGAATTAAATTAGATATCTGCTTCAGATCATCAAAAGTCCAAGCAAAAAAACTTAAATAAGAAGGCTCTAACTAAAAAGGACGCTTTGTATACATCGTTATTTTTTGAAATTTAATTTAATTGGTCACAAGTACAAAATAGAATATTTATACAATTACATAAAGCAAACATGAAGCAACGTATTAATTCGGGTTCTTAGACATTTGCGGCGCTCAGAGGTTGAAGCAAAAAAGGACGAAACAAAATTAAATTATTAAGGATGTAGTTTTTGACGTTCAGACTTTCAAGCTTGAAAAGACTTACACAAGAGATTTCCTATATAGATGCTTTAAAGACGTTCTTAAAAGCATCTATTTCATATTGTCTTGGTCATATTTCGTATTGTCTTAGTCTAGAATCTGAATAAGTCTTCAAGAATTAAATTAGATATCTGCTTCAGATCATCAAAAGTCCAAGCAAAAAAACTTAAATAAGAAGGCTCTAACTAAAAAGGACGCTTTGTATACATCGTTATTTTTTGAAATTTAATTTAATTGGTCACAAATACAGAATAGAATATTTATACAATTACATAAAGCAAACATGAAGTAACGTATTAATTCGGGTTCTTAGACATTTGCGGCGCTCAGAGTTTGAAGCAAAAAAGGACGAAACAAAATTAAATTATTAAGGATGTAGTTTTTGACCAACAGGCTTTCAAGCTTGAAAAGACTTACACAAGAGATTTCCTATACAGATGCCTTAAAGACGTTCTTAAAAGCATCTATTTCATATGGTCTTGGTCATATTTCTGCTTTAGATCATCAAAAATCCAAGCAAAAAAACTTAAATAAGAAGGCTCCAACTAAAAAGAGCGCTTTATATACGTCGTTACTTTTTGAAATTTAATTTAATTGGTCACAAATACAAAATAGAATATTTATACAATTACATAAAGCAAACATGAAGCAATGTATTAATTTGGGTTCTTAGACATTTGCTGCGCTCAGAGGTTGAAGCAAAAAAGGACGAAACAAAATTAAATTATTAAGGATGTAGTTTTTGACGTTCAGACTTTCAAGCTTGGAAAGACTCACACAAGAAATTCCCTATACAGATGCTTTAAAGACGTTCTTAAAAGCATCTATTTCATATTGTCTTGGTCATATTTCGTATTGTCTTAGTCTAGAATCTGAATAAGTCTTCAAGAATTAAATTAGATATCTGCTTCAGATCATCAAAAGTCCAAGCAAAAAAACTTAAATAAGAAGGCTCTAACTAAAAAGGACGCTTTGTATACATCGTTATTTTTTGAAATTTAATTTAATTGGTCACAAATACAGAATAGAATATTTATACAATTACATAAAGCAAACATGAAGTAACGTATTAATTCGGGTTCTTAGACATTTGCGGCGCTCAGAGTTTGAAGCAAAAAAGGACGAAACAAAATTAAATTATTAAGGATGTAGTTTTTGACCAACAGGCTTTCAAGCTTGAAAAGACTTACACAAGAGATTTCCTATACAGATGCCTTAAAGACGTTCTTAAAAGCATCTATTTCATATGGTCTTGGTCATATTTCTGCTTTAGATCATCAAAAATCCAAGCAAAAAAACTTAAATAAGAAGGCTCCAACTAAAAAGAGCGCTTTATATACGTCGTTACTTTTTGAAATTTAATTTAATTGGTCACAAATACAAAATAGAATATTTATACAATTACATAAAGCAAACATGAAGCAATGTATTAATTTGGGTTCTTAGACATTTGCTGCGCTCAGAGGTTGAAGCAAAAAAGGACGAAACAAAATTAAATTATTAAGGATGTAGTTTTTGACGTTCAGACTTTCAAGCTTGGAAAGACTCACACAAGAAATTCCCTATACAGATGCTTTAAAGACGTTCTTAAAAGCATCTATTTCATATTGTCTTGGTCATATTTCGTATTGTCTTAGTCTAGAATCTGAATAAGTCTTCAAGAATTAAATTAGATATCTGCTTCAGATCATCAAAAGTCCAAGCAAAAAAACTTAAATAAGAAGGCTCTAACTAAAAAGGACGCTTTGTATACATCGTTATTTTTTGAAATTTAATTTAATTGGTCACAAATACAGAATAGAATATTTATACAATTACATAAAGCAAACATGAAGTAACGTATTAATTCGGGTTCTTAGACATTTGCGGCGCTCAGAGTTTGAAGCAAAAAAGGACGAAACAAAATTAAATTATTAAGGATGTAGTTTTTGACCAACAGGCTTTCAAGCTTGAAAAGACTTACACAAGAGATTTCCTATACAGATGCCTTAAAGACGTTCTTAAAAGCATCTATTTCATATGGTCTTGGTCATATTTCTGCTTTAGATCATCAAAAATCCAAGCAAAAAAACTTAAATAAGAAGGCTCCAACTAAAAAGAGCGCTTTATATACGTCGTTACTTTTTGAAATTTAATTTAATTGGTCACAAATACAAAATAGAATATTTATACAATTACATAAAGCAAACATGAAGCAACGTATTGTGCTGATTTAAGCAATTAACGCGTGTGGTTTAACACGAATATTCCATTACTGAAAATTGCATTGAAATGTTTACAAGTTTCGATACAAAGTCGCATATGCATTTACATTTAAAGGATTTTATATCCAAGGAGAAACCCAAAAGTTAAAGAAACGCGCAGTATTTTAAATCAGACTTAAAACTTACGCACGTTCATTAATCTTGTTTTTGTGTAACTATCGATCAACGGATCCTTACAAAATTGCCAAATTAACCGCATGCGCATGAGCGCTTCAACGGTTCAATATTAAATCTCGTACGATAACCCCGTTTGCTCGACACTTTTCGTCAAGAAAAACGACCGCAATGAACAAATATTAATTTACTTTATCAAAAATGTCAGCATATAAATTAAATTAATCCGGCGATCGGTCGGAATTCGCGCTCCTTCGCAGTTATAATAAATTTATTTATTGTATCTGGGTGAAGGTGATCGAGAAGGTTACTTGTCGTGTCGGACTTTATGAGGGTTTGGTGTAAAAGCATGAATGAGTGAATGAATGAATGAATGAATGAAGGCATGCATGCATGTGTACATGGCGCAATCAATTGCATTCGGAACGGCCCGAAGAGGAGAGAGAGAGAGAGAGAGACGGAGAGAAGGTTGTAAAATGTGTAAATGTCAACGGTATGAGATATTATTATGCACAAAAGGTCGATATCGACGTTAAGGTAATATCGATAGTATACATCCGCGGGAATTTATCGCTGGGAGCCATTTGCGTTTTAATTGTGATAGCCTGGTGACTAAGTGAAGACGAATGCGTACACGGCTTTGCAACGTGATTGTCTACCAAACGCGATTTTCAATATCACGTAATCGAAGGTTCTTGTCAAGGAACTTTTTTACATTCGCGCATTTCTAAACGCCTGTCTGCCGACTACGTGAGTAATTTCGTTTTTCTCGACGATCCATCAAAGTTAAATAAGTCTCCAGAATAACTTTTATACGACCATGCTTCACATTGAGGTAAACGCGGTGAAACGTGGAAAATTTCTACAGATAACTTTGTTTCTTACGGCATATTAATGCACAACCCTTCATTTACATAAATTATAATTGGTTGAGGTAACTTCAGATACATAAAAGTTTTACCATAGTGTATAGGGTTATTATAAGTGTGGTCACTCTCCGAATTGCCGAAAACCATCCCCTCTTGTCATCTCAATCCCCTCACCAGGACGGATTATTGGCTGAGCAAGAGAAGCTTGTGGTCATTTTGTACAGGGTGTCTTCGCCTAAGGTTGTACAAACGCACCGTCAACGACTAACGCCAAATTCAATGGAAAAAAGTAGCTTTTTTGCAGCACAACAAATCGTCATCGAAAAAACAAAAATCAGTTTTAGCCATTGAAACTTCAGACTATCGAAATTTACAAACTGTAGAAGGTTTGTAAGGCACTTGTATATGTCGATAGATACTTTTTACGTAAGTGTATTTTAAAACGCTCACGTGACATTTGTGTCAATTACAGCAACAATAAAAAATTCGATAGAAATACCGAATTTTGCGAGCTAAAGAAATATAAAGGCAGTCATGGTGGGATATTTGGAGGTTTAAACGTCCCTCCAATTGATTTTATTAATTATTCAGTAGCATTAGAAGAAATTTTTACATCCAAAATCAACGACCCCTGTATACATGAGGGCGTAGGGATGGCATCGCTAAATCTATTTAAAAATGCTAAATTTTCACACCCACGTCCCAATTTCCCTCATATTTATTTTATTTCTCTATACACAAGATCAAGAATCTACTGTACATTAAAGTTTGCGAATAGAGAAATAAAACATCAAAAAATAATAAGGAAACTCTAAATTAAATCTATTAAAAAACGTGTAAAAACTGGAGTAAGTACTTGCAAATACACAATAAACTTGTACTTCATTATATTTATACCTAATACGGCCATTACGTATGTACTTATACGTTGGTTGCTATTATGTGTTATCTTAACAATGAAATATAAGTATCTCTAAGTACTTCGTCTATTTAGGGTGTTTAGTACCTACTACGCGAACCTTCTTCAAGTCCTGCAACTGATTTCAATCCTTATCCTTAACAATTAGCAAACAGCAATTACTTCAAGAAGTACTGATAATTTCCTGATTACGATTGTTTATGGTGTACTTCGACTTTATACGTTTGTAAATAATCTTTCGCCGACAAAATTTCAACCAGTCTAAAACTTCTAATATGTTTAAAATTCGTTCGCCTCCCGTATGTAGACGGGTCAATGAAATTATCGATTTCACAGTCGCTTTACCCCTGTACATTGCAGTTTCGGATCCTTTACGGGGACTATAAAACGATTTATGATAGGTAGCAAAAAATGCCGGTTTTTCGAGGAGATCAAAGGAGTGACCTGACCAAAAAACCAAAATACGTTAAAGCAAAAACTCAAAAATATCCCAAAATAAAAACACCTTTGTCTGCAATAATTGAACTTGCTAATATAAGTAACTCCTACATCAACATGGAGAAGAATCAGTAAATCATAGACTAGTAATTTTGGTTCACCTATTAAAAATGGCAATGTAATTTTCAGTGTGAATTGACGCTTGGCTACAGCTCATTACAAGAAATTTGTTCAAACTAAGTAGTTATTTTACACAAGTACGTAAATTTAAAATGACGTTACTTCACAGCCCCACATTATCCAAAAAATATATTGCCTCAACCGTTGTTGATAAACTTTCAACCAACGTTGAACTCCTTTCATGGCATCTTAATTGCAAATTCCCCCTAGCGTACGTGCCTTCCCCTCACAATTACTTTTCTATTAAAATTTCCTCCAGCTCATCACTTTCACGGATCGACCCCCGAAGCTTTCGCATCCCCTTTATTACCTTCCCTCTTTTCGGCCTTCTTAGGACGATCGTTAAAGTATAAATTTTTTTACCCAAGGATGCAACCATCAAAGAAACCGAGAAGAAGCACGTTTATTTTTTTCCAGAAAACGTCGATTTTGTTAATGTAATTTGTTGTCAATTTTACGTAATACAGTAGATTACATTAGTAAAGGAAATCTACCTTAAAGGCACGTTTTTTCATTGGGTGATGTAATTGGATAACAATCGATTTCGCTCCATCGATCAATCGATCTTACGAAATGGTGTATTATAGAAAATATGTATTTCTAGTTTTCGCAGAATGTAAGTAATAAAATTGTATTCGAACGAAAAATATGAACAAGCATCGAGTTCTGCCAGAAACTGGAATAGAAATTGTCGGCATTAGTACATTACATCTGCCAAGAGAATATGTTCTATGCGAAAGAAAAATATTAGGAAGCGTCGAGTTCCGCCAGGACATTAGACAGAAAATATATAAGTTTACCCTTTCTCTCAGGAGAGTATGAAGTAACTATTATCTACTATGACAAAATATCAGTTTTGTCAAGAAAGTGTGAAATAATAAGATGGGTTAGAAAGTAAAATATTAAGCAATAAGTCCAGATGGAAATTGTCAGCGTGAGTTCATCAGTTCTACCAGGAGAGGATGATTTGTTAAGTTAAATTCAAAAGAAAAATACGAGAAATCCTCGAGTTCTGCCAAAGACTTTGAAGTTTTCAGCATAAGTGCATCAGTTTTGCCAAGAAATTATAATAAGTACATAATTCCTGTCAAAAGAGTATGGAGTAATAAGTTGGAATAGAAAGGCAAATACTCGGAAAGGGCGATTTCTGCCACAGTATTAGACACAAGATATCTGCACAAATATATAAGTTGTGCCAGGGAAATTATGGAAAAGTAAGTTGGGATAAACGAAAAAATACAAGAAAGCACCGAATTCTGCCATCCTGTCGATATATGTACATCCGTTCTGCCAAATGAGTGTGAAATAAGTTGGGTTCGAAAGGGAATTCTACAAGTTACCACAATAAGTAAGCATTTAATGGAATACGATGAAAGAAAAACACCAAGAGGCATCGAGTTCTGCCAGACCAGACTTAGACAGAAATCGTCGGTATAAATATTGTCACGTTCGTGGGTTCTTAATAATGAATAACATTAACTATGACGAATTAATGGTAATTTATTTAACTAACACTAATACTATACGGACGTATTGTAATTCATTTAAACGTAAATTTATATTCGATTGGTTTTTCGGCTCACATAAACATCTTTTTTCGACTGTCCGCTTATCTCTCGGTTGCCTTTTTATATTCTAACGGTATTACTTCGAGATTTTCCAGAACAATTAAACCCTTCTCGGAATCGGCGGCGCCGAGTCGCCGGGGAACACATCGAGATCATTCCAGTACCTTCGACCGCCGATAAGGAGTGGAAAATTCGTTACAATATGTAAGTTCTGTCAGGGAAGTATGAAGTAATAATCTAGGTTAGAAAGAAACATACAAGGAAGCAATGAGTTCTGCCAAGAGAGAGTGAAATAATAAGTTGGAATCAAAAGAAAAATTTTTAGAAGCATAGAGTGCTGCCAGGAATTTAAAAATGAGTTGACGACATTACTACATGTTCTGCCACAGAATATCAAGTAATTTGTTGTATTATTATGAGTATCTATTATACTGAAGTATTAAATAGAAAAATTCTAGGAAGCATCGAGTTTTACCAAAATTGTCGGTATAAACACACACATCAGTTCCGTCAGGGGAGACTGAAGTAAAAAGGCATACTCGAAAGACAAATACTAATAAGCACCGAGTTCTGCCAGAGACAAAATTTGACAGATACGTAAGTTATACCAAGAGAGTATGAAGTTAAGCTCTTTCCAGTTCCAGTTAGTCCAGTTGAAAAAAAAACGACTACCGACTTTATACCGAGCACATTCAAAAAATACGTTTTTACCCTATACAAAAGCAGAATATTCATTTAACGTACTGTTTAACCTTCCCCCTCGTACATTTGGCGCGGAGAAATGTTGTTAGTCGCTACAATACATGCCTACATATGAAATACTTATTACTATCGAGAATTAGACAGGTGCACTACAGCCATTAAATTAGAGCGCCAAGCACGTGTTCAGTTTCAGTCGTCATTAGAATTCAGTGGTGTAAAGTAAGTGGCAATTATTATTTTAAAATGGCTTTCTGGAGACCTTTCGATGTGAACCAAGTTAATAATGGCAATGATATAGACAGTATACACAATACAAATAATGCTACAGAAACAAATGAGGCACAAATTTGGGATTTCGTCATAAAATTTCGTTGACAAAGTGAGTAGCAATCTTTTATTACACTTCTTTAAATATGGCACGCCTATGGAAGCGGTTTCTCGCCTTTGTATCTTGTTAACGTGGCTATTAAATTTTGGACTGGAAAGAGCTTAGTTAGATTCGCAAGGTACTTAATACGTTAATGGGAGAATAAACACATGGTGACATACAAATGTATATCTATATATTTATTATACATTTTTACAGGAGCTGTAGAGGATATTCTCAAGAGATTAACCATGATATAAGTTATTTGATAGCCAATCAGTTGAAATGGTTCAACCTGATTAATCCAAATTAGTTCTCAATCGATCTAAAGTAGTATAGAAAACATTTTTTGCGTACCATCGTGTTATTTCATTTACTACATAAACGTTAAAAGTAAATCACAGAAACCTTCAATAACAGTGAGTAAATATGTTAGTTTTGTTTGTACAAGAGGAAATGTACCATTAGACCGGGGGGATAACAATCACACGTATCATAATGAACTTTTCGGGTAATCAATGTAATGTAGTTTTAACGACTGGTATATATCGTCCACCGGTATTTTTATTTTCCCCGTCAGCACACGGGTCTTGTTATTTACCAAAGCCACAAAGAGATAAAACTGGGTAATTTGCTTAAGCATCGACTCAAAAAACCGAGGCGATAAGATTGTGAAAAACGTTCTAGAAAAAAATGCCTAAGCTACGGGAAATAAACAACGTGACCGACAAAAGGTCATGTTTAATTATTTATTTGCTCCCTACAAACAAAGATTATAAAATCAGAATGCAACCGTTTGCTATGGAAAAGTTGTATTCCTCGACTTTCCGTTGATTAACATGAATTAATTCCATGAGATTGTAACGTTTTTAAGTGTGACATTTGAAATGTAATCCATGAATTCCGTAAAGGAGTCGTTTGTAAAGGAGAAATTTCATTTAGTTGTAACAAAACGGGGTACACAGTTTAAATTAGAAAGAGAAAAAAGCAAGTGTAATAACAAACAATAAAGAAAATTCCAAAAAAATCACAGGAGTAACGTCAGCCCCAAACAATGGGACTATTTTAAACAAGACAACATCCGTAGTCAGCCGAACTAGAAACATATAAATATGGTTCATGCGACAGCACGGTAGGATTTGCATCAGAGACGTCAGGCGTGTAACATCATAACATTATACTGTAATCTTGTAGTTAAATAAGTTGTGTAAAGTGAGTAAAAAGTTTTTTAAAAACTTTCCCGGCTCGTATCGTAATATAACTGGCGCAGTCAGTAGGATATCGTAATATAACTGGCGCAGTCAGTAGGATATCTCAGCAGTAGGATATCTAATGTAACTGGCGCAGTCAGCAGTAGGATATCTCAGCAGTAGGATATCGTAATATAACTCAGGTGAAAGGTTCTAATGAAAATACACTTCAAAATATAACAGAGAACTATTATATCGCACGTATCACAGATTAAATTGAAGTGGTTACAAATTAGTTACATGGGTGCTTTGAGCTTGTGATTCGTTCGTATATTATACAGGGTATCGTTCAAACGTTTATATCGGTTTGTTCTACAACACGGGACCATTCTTCATTGGCGACAAGTTGACACATTCTAGCAAAATTGGCCTTTCTGAAGTTACAATTGTTTGATCTGTCGCGAAAATGAGAGAAGGTACTAAAACCATTACGGTTGTGTGGGGTTATCGAATCTGGTAGTGTGGAAGGGTGATATTTATCTTTATTTCCTAGTGGATCCATGTCTAGATCAATATTACAAGTAGTTTTTGTTAGGAGATCTAGAGTACCGTTATTACTATTCGATATTTTTAATATGAATTCTAAAATTCCATAAATTTTTTCAGCATTTTCACCTCGCTATCGTTAAAATCAGAATTGAGAGGAAGACTATTGAAATCTCCTATCAAAACAATGTGTCACGTTGAAGACGATCCAGCAAACTAACCTTATTTAAAAAATCCCCCCAAATCTTCCATAGAAACAGCTGGTAGAATAGAAATAACAAAGATGGAAAAGGTGGAATTTCCTAGTACTTTTCCATCAACTATACCAATGCAAGGTGTTGCAGAAATGATTTTGGGTGGGTCCAGAGGTTTGAATTACGAATTATCACGAAAAGCAAGAACAACTTCACCTTTCTTTCATCTTTCTTTGCATTCGTTTCTATGAGATTTCGTCACACTTGAGAATACTGTAGTTACTTGGAAAAATTTCTGCATTAAACACAGCATTCAAAAGATACGTTTCACTTAAACATACGCCTATTTCTCTAGAGCTGACTGCATTGTAAATACGTCTTAGAGTTGAGGAAAGAAAAGGAAACAAAGGCCAGATTTAATTTTGTGTATTTTACAATCTCTTAATTTTTTGCATTGCAGTTTTAATGCCGTGCGGTGAAATACAGTATCAGCAGTTTACAAATTTTTGAAAAAATTTGAATTTCGTGATCTTATATTTTTAAAAAAAATTCACTTGCAAAAGTGACCGTTGACATCGTAGAAAAAAACTAAAAAATAGTTTGAGTTTTACTGGACGTTATGATTTTTGATATTAGAGAGTTTTTGCATTTCACATAACGTCGGACGCTATTAGCGTTTACCTTATTCTGACAGGAACGCATGCGCATTAAGCATTTTCAATAGCGCTTCTGCTTAATGCGCATGCGTACCTGTCAAGATAAGGTAAACGCTATAGCGCCCGACGTTAGGTGAAATGCGAAAACTCTCTATTATCAAATGGGGATATATTACTGGCCAGGAAATACACGACGTAAGATAGGAGCTAATGAAGCAAAAATGACGTAATTTCAAAAGTTCCCAATCTGCAAATTGCCAGGAAGTACGATTAAAACGGTGATTAACTGGTGGAGAAATCGTGCGGTATCGTCGATATAAAAATACCAAAGCGGATAATTACACGTGCAATGTCCAAATTCCGTTTAAGGACATTAAACACCCATTGGCAGTCATTTACAGTCAAAATAAAGGTCGAAAAAAGTACTGCAAGCAAATGGAATTACAAGAGATAACGCTGTGAAAATTCCCATTTTCTTCCTCACCCAAGAAACGGCCAACGCTGCCTGCAAACGATACAACCGATACAAAATAACAACTTTTATAACGGCGCCTTCAACCATTCAACTTTCACGTCAATCGAACATTATTACATCACATCCTGTTCTCTGCGTTAATTCCTCATTATAACTCCATAAATTAACCTATCGAAAGGAAATAAACAAAACTGTGCGCTCGCCCCCTTCGATATTCAGGCGTACGTATAAATAGGCACGCACCACTGATAGCACGAGCTACCCGACAGAGCGTAAAATAGCGCCGAAAAGTGCCTTTGTGGTTTAACAGTACAAATTTTCATACCTTCGAAACAGCTGTTCCCTCGTCCACCTGTCAGCTGGAACATCTGCCTGAGCTGACCATGTGCCCGAGCCGAGGGAAATAAAAGGAATTTTTCACCTTGACTACCCGAGAGGCATCTATAGAGCGTGAAAATAAAGTGAAGTTCTCTCGTGAAAAACGGTTACATATAATAGAGGGTTTTTGCATTTCACATAACGTCGGGAGTTCACATACCTTATTTTGACAGGGACGCATGCGCATCAAGCACTTTTCAATAGCGCTATTGTTTATGTTTTAAAAATGTTATTTCCGCATTACTTAGCAACTTAAATTATTTTACAAATTATCCTTTCCTTTTCGTTCTTAATTTTTTTTAAATTTAATTTCTTATTCATGTTCCCCATCTGGCATATCTTATGGCGTACAAATTTGTACAAAAATGAATAAAAAAAAATAAATAAATAATAGGGAGTTTTTGCATTTCACATAACGTCAGACGTTATTAGCGTTTGCATTATTTTGACAGGAACGCATGCGCATTAAGCACTTTTCAATAGCGCTCTTGCTTAATAAAGCTCTTTTTTTAAATAGAATTTAATGGCCATATTTACTTTTAAATTTGTAACGAAGTAAATTCTTCTGGGCCGTAGCGGCAGAGAAGTCTGTGGCAAATTAAATTTTCCTGCTCGTATCAATCATGAAAACTGTAAAACCGGAGAAACAATTTACCGACCGAGAGAGTAAATGGGCAAGTGTCCACCAGTGGGAGTAAAAATTTAAAATTTCTTTTCTACCTCCGCTTTACAAGGTGACGCCTTGACACGAGCGAAAGGCGACCCGTATGTTATCTTTCACCAGCCAGCAGTGATCAGAGATCATTCAAAATCTCCGAGTAAACCGAAAACCGTAGCAAATATTGAAGGTAAGTGAATCTCGAGCTTTTGCCGACCGACCGTAAATATTTCTGCCGACTTGCCGTTAATGCCGATTTGCCGTTCCGAACACCGCTCCAACCGACTACCCGCGAATCAAAACGCTTATCTGCCGCAATCTACCGTTTTCTAAGCGTTGGTAAAAACCGTATCGCGATCCGCAAGAACAGATCCGCGAATCCGCCGTTAGCTATTTAAACCCCGCACGATCGCTTATAGCCGTAGTAGTTTAGTATTTGCTTTGCATTTCTCTTTTCTCTACAATGCTGACCACTCTCCGCTTATATCCGCTTATTTCGCCTGCAAGTTACCCTGTTGAGTACTAACCCGCATCACCGTTTCATTATTAATTCTAGTTGTAAATAGGCCGTTTTCCTTTAGCTAGCTGTCTTTTGTTAGATTAACTGTGTGTAAATGATACATAAGTAATATGTTATTTCCGTAAGTTCATTGTACATATGTGAGGACCATGACCGCCTAATGTAAAAACATTGTTTTCATTTTTCTCCGCACCGAAATGTAAACACCGATTAGTTTTTCCTTTCATTTGTCTTCGCCTGCTATGTACCGCACCAGTGTTGCCGAGGTTTATCGTAAATAAAATAAATTAAGTATTTTATCCTGTTTATTTTCACGAACTGCCTGGAATTTTCTCCTGAGTAAAACTGCCCGGACCTACAGACAGCAAAGTCTATAAAAACTGGCGCCCGAGAAAACTCCGTAACTCCGAAACTCCGAAATCCGAAAAACCGAAAACACCAGCGCCAATTTCAAAGTTGACGACCTCTCCAAAGGCCCAGGAATTTCGTCGTGCCGCCGACGAAATCAAAGGGCAAGAAAGGTCGTCACAAATTGTCGAACAGGAAACTGTATTAATGGTGGGAAGTGATTTTATTTAAAGCCTTTCAAATTTTCCACAATTACCTTCACTTAGTTTTTAATAATTTCGCTGTCTTATGAGCTTTAATAATAGAGAGTTTTTGCATTTCACATAACGTCAGACCATAGCGTTTACCTTATTTTGACAGGAACGCATGCGCATTAAGCATTTTTCAATAGCGCTACTGCTCAATGCGCATGCGTACCGGTCAAAATAAGGTAAACGCCAATAGCACCCGACGTTATGTGAAATGCAAAAACGCTCTAATAAATAAACTTTACGTGGACCGTTATTGAGACCGTAATTTCACTTGTCAATGCATTTGCATTCAGGATATCAAAAACTCATTTCAACTTGGAATTAACTAAAAAAATATCAACACTAAACCAGTCTTAAGGGGTCGTTCTGAGACAACTTGAATTAACTGCATTAAACTATGACACGAAGCACGACTTTAGTCAAATTCAGTACAAACGAGGATTAACTCAAAAACGAAGTTAGTTCATATGGAGATTAACTGAAGACAATTTTAACTGTGACTGGTTAACATGTACTTTTGCTGCATTTCAGGTTTCTATGGATTTTAAAGCATCTGCCAAATTCGATTTCATCCAAAATTAACTGACTGAAGATGATTTAACTTTGACTAGTTAACACACAACTTTGCTACTTTTTTAGTTTTGGTCTTTATGTTTGTTTTCAAGCAGTTTAATTTGATTTCATTAAATCAAAAAAAGTTGTAAAACGAAGCTCATTTTTGTGTTACTCTATTAACTGAAAACGATTTTAAAATTAATTACTTAATAGACGTTTGACGTACGTTGACTTAACTCAGATGTACGATTTAAGGCACTTGTATGAAACTTCTTTTTGACTTGGTTACGTCACAAAATTCAAATTTGACCAAATTTAGTTCAAAACCTAGTTTAACTGAAGACGATTTTCAACCATACTCATAACTGAAACGTTTGATACCTTTTTGACTTAAGTTTATGTTCGTCTTCGGTGAAACTCATCGTCATTATCATCTAAAACACTACCTAAAGAATTTCTTAAAAGGATCAAAACTGAAATGAATATTTTGTTGTGAAATTTCTTGCTTCAGTTAAACGTTTTCAGTTCCTCTTCCAACTTAATCCTAGAATAAGTTTATTTCGAGACCATTTCGCCAAATGAAACAAAATAAAATTTTAAGCTTAAAAACCACAAGTGCCGACAGTGAAGCATCACTAAAAACACTAAATTGCTTTTGGCGGCCGTCGGGTGCGGTTTCTTAAATTTCGCCTGCCTGACTGCTTTTTAAAAAAGCTGGTCACAGGTAACTTAGCAACAATCTAACCGTTGATTATATTTTTTATTATTATCTTCGTTTCATTTGTAGCTGGAAACAAACACGTTTTATTTTTCTAACCGCTAATATTTATTTAATTAGATTTTACCTTTGTAAAGATTATCGATAAATTCGAATCGATGTGTTGTTTACCTGTTTGTATTTTTTTGTAATTTATGATTTTTTGGATATGTCTTATCGTTAAGGATATATTTCCACACCTAATAAATAAATAATTCACATTTACACTATAAACATTCAACTAAAAATGTCTCCAATTTCGATTAAAACTAATGAAAAATCTTGAATCTGGAAAATTGTCCATATCCAAACAATAGAAAAAAGTTCAAACAAAGAATATGGTATTCAGATAATGCTCTGTATTAAGTTTTTATAGTTCCTTCCTTCTCGCAAATTTTCAACTGTAATAGAAACTTACACTTAACAAAATACCGTTATTTCAACAATTTTTATATGAAATATTGTCTATCCTAATATCTGATTTTGGAAATTTTAAATAATTAAAAAACTATTCATAAACTCTTTGCCGTTTCTAATTATATCTATATTAGCTCATTTACCTTATCTGGTTATTTTATTCAAATACTTGCTTTTCAAGAATTATTTAAGTTTCAACAATAGGGATACTCACACTGAAGGTGTTTCACATAAGGCCTTTTTGCGAATATGAAATATCACTGTTTCCTTGTAGAAATAATCAACGTCTACATATTTAAAGTCATTGAAAGAGTTGTAGTCAGAATAAAACTTTTAACGAAAACTGTTATTACTGATAAACTGTATCAACATAATTTAGATAAACAATTTTTTGTAGGAAGACCTACCCTTGCGATTAAACTTTGGGTAGTGGGGGCCTTAAATAAATGTAATGATATTCGTGTCACAAATTTTATTCTAATTTGATAAGATTTACATAAATTATATAAAAAAACACCATTTTTTTGTCTTAATTTCCTGACTTTTTATAGAATATATAAATTATTACTTTTTACAAATTATATGGGATATTAGAAATTTATTATTGGTAGGGCTGATAAATGGCTAAATTATAGTTTTACATATAATATGGTTTTTAAAGGAAATAAATGTTTAATTCCTTTGAATATTTATACGTTGATTCTTTTTTAAGGTCTCTCGATAAGGTTACTTATGAAAGCTGAAGAGACGATCAGTTTTTTTTAACTCTTTGAAGTAGGACTTACTAACTATAAGTTGACAAAGTAGAATTATGTTTTTTTCTTAGTATCGGATGGCAAATTTCAACAATTCCGTTTTATAGCCTCAGGACCAAGTAAATTTTTGTTGTGCGGTTTTGTTTAATAATTGCATTAATATTATATAATATATAACATTATATAATAATAAATTATTATATAAGTGTATTATGAATATTACAAATATTGGTAGAATTATTGTAATTAAACGCTCTCAATAATGTATAAATTGAAAAAAAAAATCGATTGTTCATTGAAAAATAAAATATCACTCGAAAAAATAGTAGAAAATCGAAAACGATAGTTCACTTTAAAATCCAGTATTCCAGTTTATTTTTATCGTAGAAACTTTGACCAGCCACCATTTTAATGGAAAGTTCGAAAGCTTCACTTAGAAAAAAGTTACAAGGAAAAATTTTAAAAAATGCATTTTTTTATTTTCTGCATTTGGTTTTTTTGAATTTATTTTATTGAAAAAACAAGTTTTGTTAGTTGGGACGGATATATTTCGACAGAAAATTTAATTCTCTACAAACAAGCACCGTACAATAAAAATGCATAATTTTCGAGTTACAGCCGAAAAAACAAAAATTTTGAATTGAACAAGAATTCGACTGCATTCCGCTGCTTTACCCTTTTAATAGACCAATATTTAACATATGAAACAATAAAATTCCGCTAACTTAGTCTCCGGTCCTTGACGTCCCTTTAACAAAAATCATCCTCAATTTGATGTTACAACTTTTATTGTAACTCCATTTATTATATGTCATATATATTATTTATAACTCCATTTATAATAAATCCTCAGTAAACTTTTGACCAGACTTAAATTTCATTTCCTTTATTCCTCGCAAGATCTTTCTTCCAAGCTCCTCGCTTTGTTCACGAAGACGATTGCTTTGAGATATTCTGCATTCGAGAGAATAGAAGGGACATAAAGGAAAGTAACACCCGACTTGCCTTGATAATGAGAGGAGAACAGACGCTGTATTGTAGCGAGAGATCGCAAACAAAGCAGAAATTCCTCTCAATTTCAATACAAAAATATTTCTTTAACCTATCGGGTTGAAATATAAATAAACCTCGTTAACCATGCGAAGAAAAACAAAATTGCAAGTTCATACCACTCGGATAAAATCACGGGACGCGTCGTTTGCCTAATAGGATTATCCCTCGGTTAATAGGATTAGGATAGGGTACAAGTCAATGGAAAAACATACAAGGGAAAGTTCGAATCGAATGGAATTTTAAACCGTTTCGCTTGTTTGTCCAGTAAAGCAATCATTACTACACGAACGACCGCAATGATAATACAAAACGCAAACTCAGGTTAAAAATAATCTCTGGACAAATTCGAATCGTCAACACGGTCAAGGTTTTTGCGAAATTTAAATACTGACGACGTGGTTAAAATATTGTTAAGCTTTAGGGGTGGCTCACCCTTACGAATTCTTCTGCGTCTCAAAGATACATTTTTCAAAACTTCGGGCCCTATATGAAGCCCCATTTGATAGAGTCTTTTAAGCCTTTAGTGACGTCACAAGTTACTAAACTTTAACTTTCAGTGAGCATCGCACATCTCATCAATAAACTCTACACAAGAGAAAGAACTTCGAAACGTTCAAGGCAACCTGATATGATGAGGCAAGCCTATAAGGCACTTAGGACAGTGTTGCAAGCCTCAAGGACAAAGGACCCTAGCGCCTATTTCTATCAAATAATAAGAACTTTGGAGCTACATGAATTCTTCATGTCTTTTATATTTGTACAGAGCCTTTGGTAATTGTTAGATTCTGAAAAACTAGAAGAAACTATAGTAACCTAAGACATTACAAAGCCTATAAGGCACTCTAGGACAGTGTTGCAAACCTGAAGGCCAAAGGACCCTAGCGCCTATTTCTATCAGATAATAGGAACTTTGGAGGTACACGAATTCTTCATGTCTTCTATATTTGTACAGAGCCTTTGGTAATTGTTAGATTCTGAAAAACTAGAAGAAACTATAGTAACCTAAGACATTACAAAGCCTATAAGGCACTCTAGGACAGTGTTGCAAACCTGAAGGCCAAAGGACCCTAGCGCCTATTTCTATCAGATAATAGGAACTTTGGAGGTACACGAATTCTTCATGTCTTCTATATTTCTACAGAGCCTTTGGTAATTGTTAGATTCTGAAAAACTAGAAGAAACTATAGTAACCTAAGACATTATAAAGCCTATAAGGCACTCTAGGACAGTGTTGCAAACCTGAAGGACAAAGGACCCTAGCGTCTATTTCTATCAGATAATAGGAACTTTGGAGGTACATGAAATCTTCATGTCTTCTATATTTCTACAGAGCCTTTGGTAATTGTTAGATTCTGGAAAACTCGAAGAAACTATAGTAACCTAAGACATTATAAGGCCTATAAGGCACTCTAGGACAGTGTTGCAAACCTGAAGGCCAAAGGACCCTAGCGCCTATTTCTATCAGATAATAGGAACTTTGGAGGTACACGAATTTTTCATGTCTTCTATATTTGTACAGAGCCTTTGGTAATTGTTAGATTCTGGAAAACTAGAAGAAACTATAGTAACCTAAGACATTACAAAGCCTATAAGGCACTCTAGGACAGTGTTGCAAACCTGACGAACAAAGGACTCTAGCGCCTATTTCTATCAAATAATAAGAACTTTGGAGCTACATGAATTCTTCATGTCTTTTATATTTGTACAGAGCCTTTGGTAATTGTTAGATTCTGAAAAACTAGAAGAAACTATAGTAACCTAAGACATTACAAAGCCTATAAGGCACTCTAGGACAGTGTTGCAAACCTGAAGGCCAAAGGACCCTAGCGCCTATTTCTATCAGATAATAGGAACTTTGGAGGTACACGAATTCTTCATGTCTTCTATATTTCTACAGAGCCTTTGGTAATTGTTAGATTCTGGAAAACTAGAAGAAACTATAGTAACCTAAAACATTATAAAGCCTATAAGGCACTCTAGGACAGTGTTGCAAACCTGAAGGCCAAAGGACCCTAGAGCCTATTTCTATCAGATAATAGGAACTTTGGAGGTACACGAATTCTTCATGTCTTCTATATTTCTACAGAGCCTTTGGTAATTGTTAGATTCTGGAAAACTAGAAGAAACTATAGTAACCTAAAACATTATAAAGCCTATAAGGCACTCTAGGACAGTGTTGCAAACCTGAAGGCCAAAGGACCCTAGCGCCTATTTCTATCAGATAATAGGAACTTTGGAGGTACACGAATTCTTCATGTCTTCTATATTTCTACAGAGCCTTTGGTAATTGTTAGATTCTGGAAAACTAGAAGAAACTATAGTAACCTAAAACATTATAAAGCCTATAAGGCACTCTAGGACAGTGTTGCAAACCTGAAGGCCAAAGGACCCTAGCGCCTATTTCTATCAGATAATGGGAACTTTGGAGGTACACGAATTCTTCATGTCTTCTATATTTCTACAGAGCCTTTGGTAATTGTTAGATTCTGGAAAACTAGAAGAAACTATAGTAACCTAAAACATTATAAAGCCTATAAGGCACTCTAGGACAGTGTTGCAAACCTGAAGGACAAAGGACCCTAGCGCCTATTTCTATCAGATAATAGGAAGTTTGGAGGTACTTGAGTTCTTCATGTCTTCTATATTTGTACAGAGCCTTTGGTAATTCTTAGATTCTGGAAAACTAGAAGAAACTATAGTAACCTAAGACATTACAAAGCCTATAAGGCACTCTAGGACAGTGTTGCAAACCTGAAGGCCAAAGGACCCTAGCGCCTATTTCTATCAGATAATAGGAACTTTGGAGGTACATGAAATCTTCATGTCTTCTATATTTCTACAGAGCCTTTGGTAATTGTTAGATTCTGGAAAACTCGAAGAAACTATAGTAACCTAAGACATTACAAAGCCTATAAGGCACTCTAGGACAGTGTTGCAAACCTGAAGGACAAAGGACCCTAGCGCCTATTTCTATCAGATAATAGGAACTTTGGAGGTACATGAAATCTTCATGTCTTCTATATTTCTACAGAGCCTTTGGTAATTGTTAGATTCTGGAAAACTCGAAGAAACTATAGTAACCTAAGACATTATAAAGCCTATAAGGCACTCTAGGACAGTGTTGCAAACCTGAAGGCCAAAGGACCCTAGCGCCTATTTCTATCAGATAATAGGAACTTTGGAGGTACACGAATTCTTCATGTCTTCTATATTTCTACAGAGCCTTTGGTAATTGTTAGATTCTGGAAAACTAGAAGAAACTATAGTAACCTAAAACATTATAAAGCCTATAAGGCACTCTAGGACAGTGTTGCAAACCTGAAGGACAAAGGACCCTAGCGCCTATTTCTATCAGATAATAGGAACTTTGGAGCTACATGAATTCTTCATGTCTTTTATATTTGTACAGAGCCTTTGGTAATTGTTAGATTCTGAAAAACTAGAAGAAACTATAGTAACCTAAGACATTACAAAGCCTATAAGGCACTCTAGGATAGTGTTGCAAACCTGAAGGACAAAGGACCCTAGCGCCTATTTCTATCAGATAATAGGAACTTTGGAGGTACATGAAATCTTCATGTCTTCTATATTTCTACAGAGCCTTTGGTAATTGTTAGATTCTGAAAAACTAGAAGAAACTATAGTAACCTAAGACATTACAAAGCCTATAAGGCACTCTAGGATAGTGTTGCAAACCTGAAGGACAAAGGACCCTAGCGCCTATGTCTATCAGATAATAGGAACTTTGGAGGTACATGAATTTTTCATGTCTTCTATATCTGTACAGAGCCTTTGGTAATTGTTAGATTCTGAAAAACTAGAAGAAACTATAGTAACCTAAGACATTACAAAGCCTATAAGGCACTCTAGGATAGTGTTGCAAACCTGAAGGACAAAGGACCCTAGCGCCTATGTCTATCAGATAATAGGAACTTTGGAGGTACATGAATTTTTCATGTCTTCTATATCTGTACAGAGCCTTTGGTAATTGTTAGATTCTGAAAAACTAGAAGAAACTATAGTAACCTAAGACATTACAAAGCCTATAAGGCACTCTAGGATAGTGTTGCAAACCTGAAGGACAAAGGACCCTAGCGCCTATGTCTATCAGATAATAGGAACTTTGGAGGTACATGAATTTTTCATGTCTTCTATATCTGTACAGAGCCTTTGGTAATTGTTAGATTCTGAAAAACTAGAAGAAACTATGGTAACCTAAGACATTACAAAGTTGCCTTAGAGACGACCTGTAGTTGTTAATAATAGAATGCAAGAATTAAACTTATGTCTTCATAGTTAATTTGGTACAGGAATCAGGAATACAGTTGCATCTATGTCTAATGAATGCATTAATCATTTTTTAAAATACTTTAGGGCACCTTATTCAATAACAATGTACTTTTTAATGAACTACTACTTTCTTCTAAAGATCAAAAGTGTAATGGACAATAATTAAATTATAAAGTTTTAGGTATGATTCGCGACGGTACTTACACGGGACACCCTGTATGTAATTAAAGGTGCGTTACATACACTTGTAAGTCCGGTTACTTTCAATTAAATAAAACAGTTGTTACATTCTTCTAAAGGCCAACCGTGTAAAAGACAATAAATGGAAGGTAAAGGACACTTAGGAAGTTCGCTCAAGATAAGTGCTCTTAAAAATTGTTTGATTTTAATTTAGTTTACAATTTGAATGCATTGCGAGGGTGTCTGATATTATTCCTTAATTTCTTTGACCTCTTAAGGATAAATCTATTAATTCCTGGAATGAAATTTGTCTTAGCTTTGTTTAGGGAACAGCCAAGAAAAGTTCTGGAACATATGAAGTTATAAACTGACTAGGTAACCAACCTGGATAATTTGGCTTACCGACCTTCTGACTGTCTTTACCAAGCAGTTATCTAATAATTAATTAACAGTACAAGCTATACTTCTAGTATAGATACTTTTAATTATTATACTAACTAACAAGAAGTATAGAGTCTAAGAAGACGTCAGTTAGTCAGTAATATCAAGGATTTAAACTAACTAAAAGCTAACGAACTAACTAAACTTAAACTAAAACTCACTAAAAAATTATGTTGGTGAGCTCTTATTAAAGTAGAAATTATATTAAAACCTAAAATAATGTAATGTAATAACTGAACTATCTAGCTAACTAAACAGTACATTAATTAGTTTAGCTTGTCTTACAAACTGACTAACTTTTACTAATCACTGATTAATGAGCATCACTAGCTAAATTGCAACCAATCAGATAGGTAATAAAGTAAGTAATAAAGTCTATTATTTCAGTAGAAAGTATAGAGGTACGCATGTGTTGCAGTTGCTTAACTGTCCTCAACTGTTCTTGTGATCTACTACTTCAGTTTCAATCAATTAATCAGCTTCTTATTATTAATACATTGTAATGATTGCAAACTCTTTTATATAAGCAAAAAGTATGAACATCAATGTGCTGTAATAACTAGATTGACTAGCCAACAATTTTTGAGCTTGACTCAGTCAGTTACACTTAGTAATTAACTCTTGAAAACCAGTTATTTATTGTCTAACAAGTTAAGTTGCAATTGATCAATCATGTGTACCGAGACATCAGAATGGTATGTAGTCATTACTAAAGTTGAAAATGTAGAACGATAAACGTTGGCTAGCTAACCAACGTAGAGATTGACCAATTTAGCTTCACTCACTAACTGTCTACTTTGTTACCAACCAGTTATTTTCTGTCTAACTAATGTTACAAGTTAAACCGTAAACGATATGTACTATTATTTCACCGACACATCGGATAGACTGCCATGCAGGTTTTAGCACTTTGAAGCAGAATGTATAGATATGAATATGAGGAAATTACTAGACTAGCTAACCAACCTTGAAAACTAGTCACTTAGTAATTGACTAGTTTTTAGAACTAATTACCTAGTGTTCAAATGAACTATTTCACTAATGAATCTGTTACAACTTTTTAGCAAGTGTTGTAGTCTACAGAGGGTAATTAATGTGATGTAGTGAACAGATTGGTTAGCTAACAAGTTCGGAGATTCATTAGTAACTTTAGATAACTTGGCATTTATTGTTTGAGTAAAGGCACAAATTAAATTGCAACTCATCAGATGTTTCTTAGGGACTCATTATTACTCAATTAACCCAGAGACCAATTACTTTAGCTTCACTTACTAAATGACTAGCCTTTATCAACTGGGTATTTATTGCTTAATTAGCGTCACAGGTTAAGTTGTAACTGATTCAGTACTTTTGACTATTTCTGTAACGCTTTGTAAATACTACTAAACAGGTCTCCTATTTAAACAAACATACGAATGTGAGGGAGTATCTGGATTGGTTCACCAACCCAGACATCAACTAACTAAGCTTTACTTACTATCTGACTAGCTTTTAAAAACCAGTAACTTAGTATCTGACTAATGTCACAAACTGATCGGACCGTTACAATAGCTTCAGGATGACTACTACGTCGGATTACTTCTATTGAAGTAATCTTGAAACTTTAACTTACTTTTAAAAAAACTCCATACTTTCTACCTAATGAGTGAAATCTAAAAACTGAGTAACCAGTTGGTGTTCCAGATCTCAACGAAAATTGCACTGCGGTATAGGGAGATATTTCGATAGATCGAACAGCTTTAAGAATAGTTGGTAGTGTTAAATTAAAAGCAGTTAGTCATTGTAAGTAAACTAACTGAGGACCGGTTCGGTGTAATTATGGACTAAACCCTGAGAAAAATGTAACAATATTATTGAACTAAATTCACACAAATTAATTACTGTATAACAGTGAGAGATAGAGAAAAGGCTTCTGGAGAAAAATTTACATTATTGCATACTACAAAACATCTTTTTCATGTAGTTCACATTACAGTTTAACTAGATAAAGTGATACAAGATTTAGTGATTAAGTTTAGATGATATATACAAAATTACTTTTTAATTAAAGAAATTATAAAAGGCACATAGTGACTATTGAAAGATCATCTTCATTTTTGTACATATTAGTAGCAACTGCCACTTGAACTGTAAAAACTGAAGAGATAGACTGGCACGACTACCGAAACTTCTACAAAAATGATTCGGACTTTTGAATTTCTATAAAATGTTACGTGCTATGCAATCAGCAGACCAATTACCTAAGCAATGTGGAGATTGACTAGTTTAGCCTCAGTTACTAACTGATCATCTTTTACCCACCAGTTATTTATTGCCTAACTATGAACACCGGTTAAATCGAAACTGGTCGACCACCTTTGAGTAGGCAAAGGAGATTGAACAGTGATGAACAAAGGGCAATATGACGACACTGCCGTTTTCACCGTAGGCTGCTCTTGCATACAGCCATATAACAGTTTAACTAGATAAACTGATTTGGTGATTAAGTTTAATGGTATTGTTATTTAATTATTTTCTCCCAAAACCTTTGAAGAGGGCTGCAACGCCGCAGTCCCTATATACAATCGCTATTGATTGCATTATTCGGGGAAGACAAGGAATAATTTGCTACAATAACATTAAGCGGCTTAAGAATGCATCTTCTATGATGGAGGTTATGTGCGATGACGTCACAGTCGCCGGCATAACTTCGTTTTCAGATAAATCCACCGTCAGGCATTGTCATCGCTCGTACATTCAACGTAACCCTTAAACAACCCAAATCCCACGGAGATCACTTCGAAACCCAAAGTAATCAACCTTCAGCGGATACCATCGAGACAACCATAACCTCATTTCCTACAATCTACGTCCTCCACTCACCTTATCGCTAATCATTCCTCTCGTCCTCCTCGGGCTGACGACAAGACGGCATCGCGTACACGTCCTTCGCACCATCCATCGATTATTTTCCGCCAAATCTCTCTAAAACTTTGGATTTTCTACACTCTTACGAATCGAACGCGTCACGTTTGCAGCAACTTCGCACTTTCGACCACCGGCCAATGGGGCGCCGGGAAGTGATCACGTGGGCAGACCGAGGGTGGCGCGCGTCGGCCGAACCGGCACGGAGGGGGAGACCGAAGAAGGGGCGATGCTGAAATTTGAATGCGAAAGGACGGGTCACGTGACGGTTTTAGGTTCTTTACGGCTTTTTTGGGGATAGGGGGGAAAGTTTGTAATGGGAATGGCGTAATGAATGGGAATTAGTACAGCTCCGATTTAGAAGACTGACGCTACCGGCGTATAAGGGCTATAGTAGCATATAGTGATAGATGGCGCTGTTCGCCAATTCTACTTCCTATAATTTTCTGCATATTTTTTGTTATAAACAATTTTGTATAACGGCTAGAGCTATGATATCTAGTTTGTAAATACTGGAAGGTGTTTGACGATGGAGGACGGTGGAAATGTTATGAGGAAATACGATTTTACAGTTTTTCCCACTTCCTTATACAAAGTAGTCATTTTAAACAATATGTTTAATACTTTTTGCTTAAGCTATATTTGACTGGTTCAACTAATTCCCCTATCTTGGGTTCTGTATAACTTTTTGGAAATCTATTCGACTAAATTCGCTGAACGACATTTGTAACAACGACCCAGCTTATAGTCAACTAAATAAGTGTGCACTACTTATTTAAAACCAAAAACAATTATGAAAAGTTTACTGTAGACATAAAGAAATGTCATTCCATTCTTGCAAAGCATTTAGTTAAACTCATTACTGAAGTAAAAGCTGAAGAAACTTCTTGAAAATGTTAATTTTTTCAGGATTTTTTACGTGTTGGCAGAGGCACAAATTGGAGGTTGGCCAAGGGAAGTAACAAGGGAAATACTTTAGGGGGCCAATAACCACAAGGGAACTAAAAATAAAATCGTTATATTTTCGTCACGTGACGAAAACAAAGGGTTTGATTGGCAGAAATCAAAACAAAACGTGAAAGATACACCGAGACGCGTTTTTCTCCAGCCTGATTTTTCTATCATAATTAAAATGCTTTGAGACCATTTTAGAAACTACTTGAATTATTACAAACGTTTTCAAAAAAAAAGTGTAAACAAAAACACTGGAAATTTGTATAATGAAACTTTTGAAAATTATTTAAAGTGTGAATGAATTGAACACTATATTACAAAAACCATATACAGTGCGTCACAGAAATGATGTGTCTACAGTCGTATGATAGCATGTCTATAGATACAATAACACTGAAAACCTTGGATTTTGGGCAACCACGAGATGCAATTACTATGTCAGTGGTAGTGTCTCAAAAAAAATTTATACTTAAAAAGAATGATCGTACTGTGACGTACAAATAAGAAATCTTCATATACTGCAATCTATAGAGCAATTCAAGAAATTCTAGAATGTAGAAGAATCCAAAAATTTGTGATTTCACACGAAAACCCCCAAATATTCAGATTGTGTTAAGTAATAATCTTAGACGAATAGGAGGAACAACTTTTGGCTTCAGAAAAAAAGCTACATAGCTCGCAAACTTTAATATCACACATGATTATATATAGAACTATATAGAATCCAAAAGTATATATGAACCCAAATAGATTCCTTTTGAGAATCCAGAACAGCTTCGAGACTGTGATTCAAGGAATTCCAAATTCCAAGTATTATTCTATATCGACTGCAATTCGTAGCAGTTTCAAAGATCTCCCTAAGAAACTCTACAACTCTAAGAAGACCCAAACGCACACATAGACCCCAACAGATTGCCTTTAAGATTCCAAAGCATCTAGCCTGTCATCTTCAGCAGTCCCTAAGAACTCAGGAATGCAGGAAACTCTACGTTGGACCTATGAACATACTCAAAAGTATATGTGGACCCCCTAAAGGTTCTCTTTAGGGATATATAAAATCCCTGAAATAACGATTCAAGGAATTCTACAATACAGAAAAAATAATTAGGTTTCTAGCAGTCAGACGGGGTTTCTAGGGCTTCATAAAGCTTAGGGACGAGTTCTGCACTGAGAAAACTACACAAGGAACACCGTGATTATGGTTGGGAAGTTTTTAGGCAAGAAATCTATATAGGCACTAGTCCTTAGCAGTTCCAAAGATTTTCTAAGAAATTAAAAATCTTGGAAATATCCTAACGCAGTGCATACGCAATACCCCAAAGGATCTTAAGAAAAGTTTTTGAATCTATATTAGAACCTAGAACCTTTCTAAGAACGAAATCTACAGCGGTATAGTTCCAAGCTATACCAGAAATTGTGGTACAACTTTAGGATCCAGAAAAAATCTATGTGACTTCATAGTTCCAGAGATTTTAACAAAAAACTGTACATTGCACTTAAAAATGGACCCTAAATCATATATGGACCCTAATAGATTCCATTTAAGAATTTAAGAAAGGAGTTCCAGATTGTAAAAGAATTTATGGTTTCTGATAATCCAAACAGCTCAAAGGATTTCCAAAGGAACCCAAGAACCTAACGGACCTTAGGATTTCGATTTTTGAATCCAGAATCAAATTCTATACAGCCTGCAGTTCAAATATACCCAAAAGACTATATAGACCCCAGTAGATTCATCCATAATATTCTGGAATTCTGGAAAAATTTATGGTTTCTGGTTCTCAAATGAAGATAATCTCAATTGCCTGGTAATACCTTAGGAAGGTTGCACTAACCTAACAAACCTTAGGGAAGGTTTTTAGATCCAGAAAAAGCATTCCAGCAAGGAAGATAATTACATGATTAGGTGTAATAATTTGCGTCCTTTCGTCATAAGAGAAAAGATAACCAACAAGAAACTCGCTACCCTCCGATCCCACTACGAAATTTTCTCTTTTTTTACTATTTCTTCCACAGCAAAAGTAATTTAAAGTTAAAAGCTCTCGGGCTCAACATTTTATCACCGTTGAGAGTTTTACATATGAATGACCTATTTGTTATTATTATTATTATTTTTTCGGGTTGGGAGGGGAGGGGCCTTTTTAACACAAAACCGACTGGAGTGAATTTTAATACGTTCTTTCATTCACGATCACCCATAATGTTTTTATTATTCGATTTGTTTACGTGTGGTCCGCTCGGGAGCGCCTCAATTCCGACGAAGCGGAGAAATTTTGGAAGTTGTAGCCACTTGAATATGGCTTATTAAATGATAAGGAAGTTACGTTTCCAGAAGTTGTGGGTTACAATCGAACTTCAGGCATTGCTTTATATGCGTACTACTGTAATGTGCATAAGAAGTTGTGCCAACTTCAATATGTTTCGACTGTCTTGATAGATGATAGCAAACTCCAATATCGGCAAAAGAGAAAATAAATAGTACAGATTGTGGCACAAGGACGAGAAAAATTGTTCAATATTCATTTCATCTCATTCGCATTACAATATAATTTCCTACGCCGACAACTCTTGGAGTACTGTTGTAGTCTGAAGCCAAAACTGAGCCAACTTAAACATGACAGGATTTCAGCTGACTTTCCTGGAATTCTAGATCATCCAAAATGCCAGAAAAGAGAGTTGACGTGAGTCCTCAAAGTACAAAAGGTCCAAATTTCCAAAAAAGTTGGATGATCTAAAACTTTACTCTGTTAATGATGACATAATTTCCAGTAATGAGAACTTCTGGAGTTGCACTTCTCGACAAGTGCTATTATAATCCGAACCTGAAGTTGAGGAAACTTGCACATGACGTGGTTTATACAATTTAAGCACACTACTGATTTTTATAAAAAGGTTCCGAAGGTTCTAGAACATCCGAAATTTAAAAAAAAGGCTGGACAAAAGGCCCAAAACATTTCAAAAAAGAGTTGTGTTATCAAATGTTTACTGTGCTTATCAAATTTCCTGTAAAATGAACTCCTGGAGTTCTGGAGAAATGTTCCAGAGAATTTAACTTCTTTTTGGAAAAAATCAAATGATTTGCCAAATTTGTCATATGAGAAACGCATCTCCGGCAGTTTTCGTCACAGGAAATTAGATCATCGTAAGCAGAGTAAAAAAATTTGTCAGGGATTTGCTGGATATGATAATGCAGATAATCCTCGGATTAAAAGATATAGGCATATGTTAATGACGATCACGTACAACATATTACGTAAACAATGACAAATTACTATCGAATTAATTCACGAGGTTATCTTCGGTCCCACGTTGTATCGCCATTCCAGATAAAATCAATGAAACCGTGTTATGTTCAAATTCACTCAATTTCAAATTCAGATTATAACATGCAGAGCGCCTTGAACATGACGGGCAATTTTAGCAATCCACTCGATATTTCCAAAGGGGAATTGATTAACTTCTAAAAATGAAGGAGACAGGACACACGACAAAAGGGCAAATTATAAAACCAGAAGATATATCATATAACTTCCCTTATCTGAAACCATTGAAGTTCCTGTAAAATAAACTTCAGAAGTTGTACTCTCTAAGAGAAGTTCTGCTGACTTGAACATAACTGTTTTAACCCAATGACTTGTTAATCCAGAGAAGGAATTGATTTCAGCTAGAAGTAGTGTAACACTAAAAACACTAAACAGTGATTTGAAAAAAGTTGACCCAAACTCCTATATCCAAACTCCTGAAGTTGAGCTAATTTGATTATGACTGAGTTTTAGCAGTGTTAGCAAGTGTAAGTGGAAGTTGTGTAACACCTTAACTGAAATGGGTTGACGAAGCCCACAAGGCCCATACAAATTCGAGTTGAGGTATGAAATAACTTCACATTAACTAAAATTACTAAAGTTGTTGAAGGAAAACTTCAAGATGTTAAGTACTGCTAAGTATGGTTTCAATTTCTTAAGACCTGTTGCTATAAACAGGACTTCAAGAGTTGCTCGTTCTATATGTTAGTTAAGCACTTAGCAGTGTTAGCAAGTGTAAGTGGAAGTTGTGTAACACCTTAACTGAAATGAGTTGACGAGGCCCACAAGGCCCATACAAATTCGAGTTGAGGTATGAAATAACTTCACATTAACTAAAATTACTAAAGTTGTTGAAGGAAAACTTCAAGATGTAAAGTACTGCTAAGTATGGATTCAATTTCTTAAGACCTGTTGCTATAAACAGGACTTCAAGAGTTGCTCGTTCTATATGTTAGTTAAGCACTTAGCAGTGTTAGCAAGTGTAAGTGGAAGTTGTGTAACACCTTAACTGAAATGAGTTGACGAGGCCCACAAGGCCCATACAAATTCGAGTTGAGGTATGAAATAACTTCACATTAACTAAAATTACTAAAGTTGTGGAAGGAAAACTTCAAGATGTAAAGTACTGCTAAGTATGGATTCAATTTCTTAAGACCTGTTGCTATAAACAGAACTTCAAGAGTTGCTCGTTCGATATGTTAGTTAAGCTATAATAAGCACCAAAGGAGTTGATGTGCGCGTTAAGGTTAAGGGTTAAGGTTTAACCAAAATGGTTAAATAACTTCGAAAACTTTGAGAGTTGTCTAGCTTGGGCAGTTTTACGAAGTAAGCATAGTTAGGTATCTGCATAATGTAATGCTACAAGGGTATATCCACATGTGAAAGTGATATCTATTGATATATCAATAGATATAAGAGATAGATATATAAAAGTGATATCTCTGATATAACAGAACTTCAAGAGTTGCTCGTTCTATATGTCAGTTAAGCTATAGTAAGCACCAAAGGAGTTGATGTGCGCGTTAAGGTTAAGGGTTAAGGTTTAACCAAAATGGTTAAATAAGTTCGAAAACTTTGAGAGTTGTCTAGCTTAGGTAGTTTTACGAAGTAAGCATAGTTAGGTATCTGCATAATGTAATGCTACAAGGGTATATCCACATGTAAAAGTGATATCTATTGATATATCAATAGATATATAAAAGTGATATCTCTGATATAACAGAACTTCAAGAGTTGCTCGTTCTATATGTCAGTTAAGCTATGGTAAGCACCAAAGGAGTTGATGTGCGCGTTAAGGTTGGTTATTAAGGGTTAAGGTTTAACCAAAATGGTTAAATAACTTCGAAAACTTTGAGAGTTGTCTAGCTTAGGCAGTTTTACGAAGTAAGCATAGTTAGGTATCTGCATAATGTAATGCTACAAGGGTATATCCACGTGTAAAAGTGATATCTATTGACGTTAGACCCTTAAGATTTATTGCCAGTGGTTTGCTAAAATTTGATCAGGAGAAATTCGGAAATAACAACAAACTCCAGAATTCAAGGCAAAAGCGTTAAAAACGGAGTTATGAACAAACTTTCCACCTCACACGCCGATACTATTGCAATCTCTTTTAGTTTCCGAGTTGAGATCCGCCGCGGTCCGAATCTCCTTCGGCGTTTCACATCCGAGAACCAGTTCCTCTATATAGGGTGTGCCATATGAGCATTATGGGTTTCTTTAAATTAGGGCAGCGCCCATCCATTATTAGGGAGTGTGATTCACTCGCTCTAGGGGGATAAATCCACTTCGAATGGACTCTCGAGGGTGAATAGGGCGAACTGGATAGGTTAGGGACATGGCGCATGAGATAGAAACGCATCGATCGTGCCTCTTTCATAATAATTATAAAATTCTTAGAGTAAGTACTGTTACTTCCCGGGCATTCCGATGTCTGTTGCATGGAGAACGATCGTGTACAGCGGTAACGAACAGCTATTTTACAGGACGACCAACTGAAAATAACAGGAACACTCCTGTTGTTATGATGCTATTTTTCCCTTGTTTTCTCAATCAGAATAAACAAACCTTACGGAATTTCAATATTAGTATATAGTTTTGAGGAAACTGCAAACAATCACTCTAAACAAATATATGAAATAAGTTAATAGGTAAGAAGGAGGTAATTAATTGACTAATCTTTAAATTAAGAAAAAATAATTAAGTTATAAAAAAATGGCAGGAAAGGATGCTATAGATATGTTAAATCAAATTGATTCATTCGATGGTGATGGTAACGCAAATTTCCTTCAATTTTTCTTAAAAAATTGCGATGCCATGATGGAGATCGTCAAGGAAACGGAAAAAACTACATTAGCCAAATTGATTTTTGCAACAAAATTGAAAGGTAAAGCACAAGAAATCACTCAGTATCAAGAATCTGCAGATTGGAAAGAAATTAAAGATTTTCTACTAGAAAATCTCACAGATAAAACACCACCTTCACATTATCTAACACAAATTATGAATATCAGACAAAATTTTGGAGAAAGCGTACAAGATTATGGGGAAAGACTTCAACAATTACATAATAAGTTCAAGGAAACCTGTCACTTAAACTACGAGGTTGATAATGCTAAAGTACTGATAGATAATACATTAATAAATAATTTTAAAAAAGACTTACACGATGAAAAATTTCAAATTCGTATTACTGCTGAATGTCCATCAGATCTTGCCAAAGCAATCTCGATAGGTGTAGAAATGGAATTAGAACAAAACCAACGAAACGGTAGATTTAAAAATTCCCAAAATTTTAGAAACGTCTAATTCGTGCCAAATCAAAGAACTCGAAATTTTGGAAACCAGATTGCTCAATCAAGTCGAAGTTCCTGTTTATATTGTTTTAGAAATAATCACCAAACGTCACAATGCAGATTACTCCAAAGATGTGGACAAAATCAAATAAATGGTAATAATTTTAATGCACCTAATAACCGTAACGATTTTCCATAACGACAATCCTTTAACAGAAATGCAAATTCAAATTCGCCACAAAACAATTTTTACAATAATAGACGAAATACCCATAACACTGTGTTCGTAGTGTAGGAGAGATGGCGAGAAAATCTTAAAAATTTTGATTTCGTTCAGGCATTGTCAAATTATATTTTGAAAAACGAATTTTTTTTCGAAAAGCTGAATTGTGGACAGTGGATTCTGTGCGAGTTTTCGTCATTCTTAGGGAGTTAGGACAACTTTGGTGCTGGATCGGAGCTGTGTTAACCCCCTAGAGTGATAAAATTTAGTTTTAGTATAAAATAACGCCCAGAATCTACTGTCAAAAATGCAGCTCTCGGTGCTGTAGCATTAATAAGACTCGAATATCGTGTAGAATAAGAATGCTTCTTTCCTTATGACGTAAAAACTGCAGTAAACTTTTTACTAAACACACACGCCATAGATTAAACAATAATTGCATCATGTATTTCAGTTTTAGAAAATGTTCAAAATGTAACATAACCAAGAAAAGTTCTTGAATTTTGATGTAACTTTAGAATTTCCCAGAATGATCGATAACGTTTTAGAGCTTCGAGGCATTTCCAGGTCCTCAAATTCGAGAAAGTTTGTTTTTTCTAGAATTTTCTAGAATGTTTCATACGTTACTGGACCATCGAAGAGATTTCCTGTTCCGAAACATTCGCGAATTTACTTCCAACTTTTGTAAAATACCTACATTTCCTTTGAAGGTAATTTTGGAGGTCGAGTATTCCAGATAAAACCATAGAACTTCCCTTCTAGGTTCTTAGAGTTTTTAAAGCTTCGAAGTAAAATTGAGAAGTATTAAATTTCCACAAACTCTCTAGACTTTGTTTTAAACCACTTGTGGCATTCTAAAATTCTAATGGAATTTCTAGAGTATTTCTTTAGCATGACTCACATTGGAGGAGAACTTGAAACTTGCATATAACTTCTGAACTGAGTAATTTAGAATGCTAAAACAAAGTGTGTAGAAAAATCTGGATAGAACAATTGAAGAATGAAAAACTTAAATTATCCTCGAATCTTCTAAATTAGATGTTGAGGCACTATTGACTTATAGATAATGAAATAGAATTTTTATTCTACGTCCTTTGTAGGGTTAAAAATTATAGTTATGTAATTGCATACGTATGTAAAACCTTCATCATTAGATTTTAAGATAATTTCTCTTGTCCAAAGTACATGAGGAACTTTCACAATGCTTATTCTATATAGTTTAAAATTTTTAGCGTTTAAAGTTGAAATGGAAAAGTTTAAATATTCCAAAAACCTTCAAGATTACATTGTAGAGAGGAGGTTTATTTGATTTGCTGCCTGGAAAAATTGTCCGTTGCTACGCTATTAGGCCACTGGTCTAAACGGTAGTGCTTAAACATTATTGATAGATAAACAAGTTATTACTAAACGCTTATCAACTTTGAGAGCTTTCACTTCGACTGTAATAAACATTTTTGGGTAGAATAGGTTGTGTTCATGGTACTCAATCCCGAGGACTATCCAGAACTAAGAGAACTTCTACTAGGGAATGCTACATTCTACGAGAACTTCTAGGATATTCTATACTAAGCATTGTAGTCGTTCATGCGCACTAATCGTATAATAAAAAGTTTAGCGGTGTTTACCTCAAAAGGTAAAAGATATTCTTATTCTACTCCCCGAGAACTAAACGGTTATAATCCGTATCAATAAACAGTAACATCATCTCTATACGCCCATGAGGCGCGGATCTCGGAAGATTGTTAAATCGATTGCGTTCAAAGTTGAAGAGATCACCGATAGGAATTATTTTTAAAGAGAACCGCGGTTATTTACGGCGGAAGAGTTCGATGGCCTGCCCCGGAATCGACACCGATCGATGTTACAGAGGAATTTTCCCAATCTATTGATAAATGGGTTACTCCTATTCAAATTTTTTAATTTTGTGGTACTGAAAATGCCCTTTTCGGTTCTGAATTAGTAATGGCGAACACGAGTGGTCTCGTCTCGAAAGTCGAGACCAAACTTTGATCCAATCTCGATACTGTCTGGAAAATAACTACAATGGACGCAATAATAAACGTTCCCTGCTCTATAACATTAAGGGTATTCAATCAGTATTTAATCAGTAATTAAGTAACCAACAAATTATTACCTTTTAATTTTGTTTCTGTAAGTATATATATCATTAGTTCCGAGTCAATTTTAAGCAAAGTCTATTTATTAATTTTTGTTCCAGAATAGTCTGCAAGGAATTCAATCCCCGTACAATTTTTTAACAGTGAGGTCACAATTTTTTCGCAAATCCGTTATAAAATGTCGCACAGAAAAATCACGTTCTGAGAACTTTGGAAAATCTCCAAAACATTTCATTTTAAAAACTGAACTCAATTCAAAATTCAACCAAATTTGAGTATCGTTAGATACCTACACCTCTTCCTTTTTAAAAGAATTAAATAATCCCAATTTCAGGTACTTCTAGAAAATCGAGAAGGATAAGATTTATTTTGAGATTTTTCGAAGCCGAGACCAAGATCGAAATGAGACGTAACTTTGAGCAATTCTTGAGTACAATGAATGGTATTTCTCGTCTCGTCTCGAGTCAGACATTAAACTAATGTTGGCAATAATCGGATGAAAAATAGTTTTTCCAAACTCTTTCAATGGTTGTTGAATTTTGAGCTTAAAAATGGTAATAATTTACTTGAATTTGAACTTTTAAAGAACTAAAACTCTTTGAAATCTTTGAAGTGCAATCTTAAAGAAAATCTCTAAATTTGCTATTAAAACCTTATACAAATACTTTGTAGTTTAATGACAATTCGAGGTATTTTGATATTCTGTTATATCCAAAATGAGTCCTTGGTCTCCCAGAATTTTCCAGGGTCCCTGGATACAAAATGTAGTCCTTAGCTACCAAAGTTAACTACTAAAATGTATAAATTTATAAATTAAATTTATTTGAGCTCTTTCTAAATTTTGGGATGAATCTGCTATGGAAAAATTTATTTAAAACTTTTTAATTTAAAATCCACATTACTTGAATGATTATTACACTTGGAGCTACAAAATGAGCCCTAGAATTCCCTCAATTGGAGCCAAAAAAATTGAAGGTCCCCATCTCCCCTCCTTGAATTCATCTGAGCTCTTGGAATCGGAAAATTCCTGAATTTGCTACTAAAACATTTGTTTAAAAATTTCGTTTTAACTGCAATTCAACAAAATTTTGTATTTTGCATTTGTAGCACCAAAATGAATTTCTTGGATTTTTGGATATTGAATTTTTTAAATGGGTTTTTTGACCTCAAAAAATTAATGCTCTTTGAACTCTGATTGTACCTTTTGTCTTTTGCATTTGTAGCACCAAAATGAATTTCTTGGATTTTTGGATATTGAATTTTTTAAATGGGTTTTTGGACCTCAAAAAATTAATGCTCTTTGAACTCTGATTGTACCTTTTGTCTTTTGCATTTGTAGCACCAAAATGAATTTCTTGGATTTTTGGATATTGAATTTTTTAAATGGGTTTTTTGACCTCAAAAAATTAATGCTCTTTGAACTCTGATTGTACCTTTTGTCTTTTGCATTTGTAGCATCAAAATGGATTTCTTGGATTTTTGGATATTGGATTTTTTATATGGATTTTTGGACCTCAAAAAATTAATGCTCTTTGAACTCTGATTGTACCTGGAGTCCAACATGTAATAGTTGTAATAAATGTAATGTAACGTCCATTATTTTTTTACTATGTAAAATGAACGTTTTGTAATTTATTATGGCTGTTAGGTTCTAAAATGAGTCCATACGTTCATTGAGTTTTTTATATCAAGAAAGAGAACAGAAGACAAAAGAGAGCTCCTTAAACTCCTCCCGTATCTAGTACTCCATGATTATAGTTTCTAACTTCAAAAATTTACATGATCTGATTATTCCCAACATTACCTTAAACTTCCTCTAGATATTTACGTTAAAGTCTTCAAAATTGCCTGTATCATAATAATTCCTGAACACATTAACTTAAATCACGAATCTCTTTGAATCCACGTTTAAGAATTTACCATTTTTTGCATCTAAAAAGGGAAATAATTTTATTTATCATCATAAAATATCATCGTCGGATACAAAGCTTCGTGATGTCGATGGCGGACCAGAAGCGCGCCTAATTAAATTTAATTACCTACGTCCTCCTCCTGCTCCCTCGGGAACGCCTAATTCCGCGTCCCCTCCCCCAGGACCACAACAGGGAGCATAACATACAAACGTACCATATATTGATATATGTACAGTATAAACACAACGAGGAGCGTATGTTATGTCATAACATTCACGATAGGAACGTCCTGACGGTCGCCTTGATCGCCGACCTGCAGACGGGGCAGTCCTCGAGGTTCGGGGCGCAGTTGACGCAGGTCGCGAGGTGGCCGCACGGCAGGAACACGATGCCGACCTCGCCGTCCATGCAGATCTTGCACAGCCTCGCCTCCCTCAGCAGGCGGTTCTCCTCCTCCAGCGAGACGGCCTTCTCGAGGCGGGGCGGCGCGGAGGCGGGCGGCGCCGCCCTCGGGGGCGTGGCTCGGCCGCCGTCCGACCGGTCGCGCTTCGGCGCGTCGCTGACGCGGCCTCCGAAGGGGCGGTCCGCCTCCTCGGCCTCCTGCTCCGCCTCCTCGTCGTGCTGAAGGTTCAGGGCGGCCTCGACGAGGGCGTCCGGTTGCGAGTACGACCTGCAATTCGGAATTTCCAAGGGTGATATGGCAGGACGATACGCTAACCGTGTTTCCCGAGCTCCCGGGAGCAAACGCTTTATCAGTGGTACCGGTAATTTATGGCACCCATTTACTGCTCGTCTTTTGGGGCATTTTCAGTCTCGAGATCCAGGGTTGATTTAATATGATTTTAGTTAGACGCGTCTGAGATTTTAGAATTTTGCTATTTCATATATGAAACATATACGAGCATACCAAAAATGTTGCTACCTCTTTCTAAATAGTTAGTACACAAAATCTTGTACAAGTAGTTAAGTAATTGTTCCCAGTAACTAGTAAGTATAAGGATGATTGAGAATTAACGTGTTATCCTTTATCCTTTCAAGAAAAATATACCCGATGCGTCGTTATGGTCAGGTAAAAATAGGGCAAGTAACTGAGTGATCACCACAAAATCTTCACGTCACTAGAAAAATCTATAAATTGCCACCTTAAGGTAATATGTAGTCTGTGAGTGACTGTATTAATGTGCTTTGTGTGGGTAAAACATTTTACAGAGTATTTGTTTTGTTCCAGTTCTGTTTGTCAATTTTGACTCGAAATTTTTTTTTGAAATAACCTGTGCGTAATGGAATCAGAAGGAGGGCAGTTAAGAGTTTTTAGATCTTTTTGAGTTTTTATATCAAAAAAATTACTTGACCAGCGTGTTCATCGTGCAAAATGCTTCATGATATTGCTGATCAAAATTGAACTTTATGTCAACTTATCGATGAGTTATAATATTTTATAAAACCAAGGATGGGAAGGCTGTATATACTGCGGCGGTAAGGGGCGTCCTCGCCAGTCACAGCTGCCGTGCGTCTACTGCACGTGCACACATGGAAACCAACATGTAAACATTCCTTCGATTTTTGGAAATACTTTTTAACAGTTCAGTTTAACAAGACCGTTTAGGGCAGTGCATTTTACATGTAACTTAACATAAGTTATCTGTTAAGAGTTAAACAGATCCCAGTAATGCATTAGGGGCATTCCATGCCAACTGGGCAGTCGATCCCACGTCACCCTCTCGGATTTGGCTCTAAATTGGTACATCGATTAGTACCATTGAGAAAAACATGTTCCTAAATTTTCAGCTCAAATGGTCACTCGCAGCGCCCTGGGGCTCATTTTTAATTTTTCAGGCATTTTTTGACCTCTAAGTGCCCGAAGTCGGTTTTTGGCGTACTAACGAGGTATTTTGACGTGAAAAATGACCAAAAGTACATAGGAGATGCCAAATTTCCCGTAGAACACGATCTCGTAGTCCATTTGTCGATATCTAGCAAGGGAAGCTCAGAAAACGCGAAAAACTGCTTTTTTTCAAAAATCGAATTGCTTCAAGACGTACGCTTCAAATCGTCTTAAAATTTAGGAAAAGACTCTTTGATAGTTGGTCTTTCGAATGTCTATACGCGGGCAGTGATCATTATATATAAAAAAAAAGTTACACGCGTCTTACGCATTTTAGAGAGCATTTTCGGTGATTTTTTCATTATAATCCATGCATTGGCCCTATTCAGTTGGATATTAGTAGGATTTTTTTCTCTCTGAAGGTGTTTTCCTTCTTTCTCAGTCTTTACAAACACAGAAATTCCTCTCAGTGAATTAAAAAAGCAAAAAAAAATCAATTATTCATGAATTTTTCTTGAATTTTTGATTTTTGATCAAAGTCACATTTTTCCACGTTCCTTTCATCGTTCATGAAGGAAGACCGAATTCTATATTAAAAACCGATCACACAATCGGCAAATTCAAAAAATATATGGATCAAGGGAATTTGGTAAATGAAATGGACTGCTGAGTCATGTACAAGAACGTTAATATGGGGATGTGCAGCGGCGCCAATGATTATAATGTAGAGTTTCTTGTTTCTTACTGTAATTTTCATGTCTTAGATTATATACTATATACATATTTTTTCAAATAATACAGCTAAGCTGTAGAAAAAGTAAATTTCATCAAAAATCAAAAAAATTACGAAAAGTTCATGGATAAATGATAATCTTTTCCTTTTCTAACCTACTGAGAGGAATTTCTGTGTTTGTAAAGACTGAGAAAGAAGGAAAACACCTTCTGAGAGAAAAAAATCCAACTAATACCCAACTGAATAGGGCCAATGCATGGATTATAATGAAAAAATCACCGAAAATCCCCTCTAAAATGCGTAAAACGCGTGTAACTTTTTTTTATATAAAATGATCACTACGCACGTATAGACATTCGAAAGACCAACTATCAAAGAGTCTTTTCCTAAATTTTGAGACGATTTGAAGCGTACGTCTTGTAGCAATTCGATTTTTGAAAAAAAAAAGCAGTTTTTCGCGTTTTCTGAGCTCCCCTTGCTAGATATCGACAAACGGACTACGGGATCGTGTTCTACAGGAAATTTGGCATCTCCTATGTACTTTTGGTCATTTTTCACGTCAAAATACCTTGTTAGTACGCCAAAAACCGACTTCGGGCACTTAGAGGTCAAAAAATGCCTGAAAACTTAAAAATGAGCCCCAGGGCGCTGGAAGTGACCATTTGAGCTGAAAATTTAGGAACATGCTTTTTTCAATGGTACTAATCGATGTACCAATTTTGTGCCAAATCCGAGAGGGTGACGTGGGATCGACTGCTCAGTTGGCATGGAATGCCCCATTAACTAAAAGAGAACTTTTTAAATGTGAAAAAAACTAATAAAAGTAAGTTTTTCTTAGAAATAGGTAGTGATACTGCTAAACATATTATACTGCCTACTAGTGATATTGTTGTCGTAATAATTTATATTTTTAAATAACGAAGAAAAACCAAAGCAACAAAACAATATGCCAGAAGGCGACATCAAAACCATCAATCCCCAAAGAAATTTCTAACTACTTATCAAAGTTGCATTGCACTGGAGCAATCCCGTAACTACAAATCAAGTCAGAAATGTTTCCAACACGAGAATGCAATCACTCGATCAACTGCCCTCGTCGAAAATATTTATAAATTAACTTTGGAGCGACTAGAATAAGTTAAGTGGTTACCTTCCGTATAGTTCGACCCTGTCCCGGATGGCCCTCTTCACCCTCTCGATGTTAAGACCGATGCTGAGGGCCGCCAGGGCCGGCGGGCTCGAGAGGTGCTCCTGGAGTTCCCGTTCGGTGACACGACGTCTCCTACGGGACGTCTGGACTTTCTCCGGGGACTGCCTCTGGAAGGGGAAATACTGATTGTGACATATGTTTCATGGAACTTGGGATCTCTCCCTCTGTAGATGATATATCGAGATTCTAGAGTTATCAAGGCGATCGTTCTTTAAGTATCTAGAAAATTAAAGTCAGTTTTGGCTCAGCAAAACTTGCAGACTCTATATTTTACAAGTGCAAACCTCGAGCGATACCCATAATGACTTGGGCTGAACTACATTAAAACTGCCATATTTTGAAATCTTTTCTTGATGTATTCTATGTGCCACGTTGATAATATAGAAACTCTAGACCAATTTGAAAATCATGGCGTTCATCCCTATGGTTGCTTAACTTAAGTCGTTGCTCAGTAAAACTTTACTAGATTCCACAAAGACAAACCTCGAAAAGTACCTCGTACCTTGTCTAGTATCTAGGAAAAATAAACGTTATTCAAAAATCATCATAGCAAATTTGCAGTTTTTTCGAAATTTTGTTTATAACTAATCGTCTAACTATCTTAACGTTATGAAAAAAGAAAGCGTGTCAGTGAAAGATTTACCACTGATCGATGTAAATACCAAAATTGAAAATTGCAATTTTCAAACTTTTCAAAAATCGTCAAATTTCAATCTCAATTTTCCAATCACAATAACTGTCAAATTCTTGAATTTGAATTTACAAATTTTCCAAAAATCATTGATACCCCAATAAATAATTTTCAAATTTCGCCTGCTTATAACTAGTTTACAATATTACGAAACTACAGTTGAATTACTAAGATTTACCTTCTCCCGCACAATAGATAAAATCGAAATCGAATTTTCAAAAAGCGTTAAATTTCTATTTCAAAATGTTTCAAAATTTCATTTGCTCATAATTCAACAAACTATCGAAATGTTATTAAATAAAGTTTGTACCAATGGGAACCTTTTTCTCGTCCAATTTAGGTGGAAATCGGAAATTGAAATTTAAAAATCTTTCAAACATTATCAAATTCTCTAAAAACTATAATTTAACTTTAAGAAATATTTCAAAATCATCCAATTCCTTTTGAAGATTTTTCAGAATTATTTGCACATAATCAGTCAAATATTTATCGTAGCGTTATGAAATAAAATTTTTACTAATGAAAGATGTATAATCTTTCCATATAAGTGCTAAAATAGGAATTTTTAATTGTTTATATTTCTCAAAAATCGTCGATTCCTATTAGAAAAATTTTCAAAATTTCATTTACCCTTAACTGGCTATACTGGCGTTATTAAACAAAAATCGTAGTAAGGGGAGACACGATACGAGAAATAAAAACAAAAATTTAGCTTTAAAAATGTTCAAAAATCAAATCTTTTCGAATATTTTTCAAAATTTCATTTTCACATAACTCGTTCAGTAACTTTTCGGGAATTTTTCATAATTTTATTTACTCACAATTAATCAAGACTATTTTTGCGTTATTAAACAAAATTTGCACTAATGAGGAGACACCCTTAACCGATATATGTTACAATAAGAAAAATTTACATTTAACAAACATTCGAAAATTATCGAATTCTCTTTGGAGATTTTTCACAAAAATTAAGCAAAAAAACATTCGAAAATTATTTTTCATTTTACAAAGGGCGGTTTCAAAAACCCTCGAAGACTTGTACTACAAAAATTAAGCAAAAAAACATTCGAAAATTATTTTTCATTTTACAAAGGGCGGTTTCAAAAACCCTGTCCTTTTTAACTTATAAATATATTGATATAAAAATATATGAAAATATTTTTCTATTTATCTAATACAAATTTATTTTTCTTGTTCGAGTATCAATTAACATTCCTTTTAGATAAAAAATAGACCGATAACTTTATTTATTTATAACTATTTACTTTTTGGTTGAAAGAAACATCTCATGAAGATTTGTATCTATTTAGACTAGTTGATCAGGTAATCTGGTTGATTTTAGATCCATATTTTAATAAATTCAATGTAGAAACATTATTTGTTAGGTAATATTAAAATTATGGTATTTATAATGATTTAGAAAGATAATGATAAAGAAAAAACATATAATGATTAATACTTTGTATTAATATTTGTTGTTTATGGGACCCCATGCACTGAAATAGAAGATGAAATCTTTTTACAGAAAATTTTGATGGTTTATTGTTCTTACAATTAATAAAATAGAGCAAAAATAATTTTCCGATTTTAAAATGTCATTAGAAAAATCTTTACTAAGTTTATACGTTTCCAAATTGTATCAAATAAAAAATAAATAAGTAATAACTCTAAATCTCCTTAAGCCGTTTTGTAAAACTAACTGGTGCTTGAAATAAGTTTCTTTTTTAAAGTTTTTGACTTATTACACTTTTCTTTGGACGTGCGATATACAGGGTGTCCAGAAATTCTCCCGACAAAAGAACAAATGTGCTACAGGTAATTTAACCGAAATCACCTTAACCCCCGAATAAACATTGTACGCACTTTTTTTACGAAGTGACCATTTTTTTTCTTTTTGGTTTCATAAATAATACAAGTCTTCTTCCTAAATTACCAGCCTGCAGAACCTCTTTTTGAACAATGGTTTATTGGCAATGTTATTGGTCGTGGGGTAAATAAATTGAATTTTAAGTACCATAAGGGCCTGAATTTTGTATAATGTTAGACTTGTATGTTTATTTTTGCAAAAGTGATTGTTTATTGAAATATCTCGTATAGTTAATGTTTTTTTGCGTTTTCTAAGCAACAAATTATCGGAGAAACGTCTACAATGCCTCATTTTGAAGGTTTCAAAAAACCCTACGAGAATAAAAAAATAAAAAATAATCAAATATTTCATAATTTTTATTCTATAAGCAGAAAACTGATAAAATTGTCGTTTTCGCACATATAATTGTTTAAAGATGAACAATGTAAAATATTTTTATAGTCCGAGCGTCGGGTATTGCTCTTATACCATAATTCTATCCAAAAATCTTCTCAGGTCTAGTCACCAACCTATACTTTTTTCGCTTCATTACCTGGGCTATTACTCTCTATTAAAATCGTATAAATATTCAAGTTTTCTATAAACATCATATCATATCTCAAAATATTTACTTTTATTGCATTCTATTTTTGAAGAACAGTAATAGAGTTAATTGAGGCGGTGTAGTAAGGCTAAGTAATCAATTTTTAATTATGAGCAAATTACCTCAACCATAAAATGACGATAGGTATTTTGCCATAAATGCAGATATATTAAAAAAATTTTGGAGTTGGCTTTGTTAAAATGTTTTACGCTTTTGAAACTTTTTCAGCGTTAATTTTACGTTTGATTTTATCCCCTACGCCTGTTTTTTCGGAGATTAAAAAAAGTAAGCGTTCCTAATTCTTCAAAGTGCCACGCCACACCGCAGTATCATAAAAATCGACGACACAGTTTGGATACTTTTAACCGTTTCTCAGAACGAGGGACCAGCGGAAAACCGCCCCCGTCCGCCGTTAAAACTGCAAGAGGGGCCGTAAATCAAAAGGTTTTACAGCTTCTTATTGATTCTGCGAGAGCCGCCGTGTCGGCCGACGGAAAGATCTAGACAGAAAAATAAAGAAAGTGACGCAGAGGCAGAGCCACATTCGTCGGCACGTACGAGCAGGATTTCATTAATGACCAAAGGAAGAAGACTGAATGGGAATGTGATTTTTTTTTCCAGTTAGAAAACGCGATTGCCTTCGACGGATGTGAAAAGTCACGCGGGCGAGAGTTTTGAACAGGAATGACAAGTCTCGAAGTAACAACGTCTCTTCCCTTAATGATAGTTTATCGGCCAAAAAAATTGGCGTTTTTCACGAATTTTTTTTTAGCAATCTATGTTAGATATTGTTTTAAAAATTTTTGGGTTTAATATATACACTATTGAAATATACAAAAAAATTTTTTTGTTAATTTTACTATCTATATATACGTATAATGCAGCCATCTATACAGACATACAAAAAAAAACCGGTGCGCAGTGTCCCAGTGTTTTTGTAGGAACGGAACATCTAAAACACAAAAACAAAAATGATTTTTATTCAGTAGGCTGCTGGCTATCGTCTGCACTAGAATTTTAATTTTTGGAGCAAAAATAACAAAACGGCGACTGTTTGAACAAACGGAATCGAAAAACACCCTTTTTTTTAGATTTTTCCTTGTAAAAAAATAGAAAAAATTTAAATTTTGGCATGATTCTAGTTTCAACCATACCTTATATATGTAACAAACATGTGCCCAAAATTTCAGACGGATCGACTCAGTAGTTTTCGAGAAATCCCTGGGACAGTATCAAAAAACATGATTTTGAGAAAAAAGCGTTTAAAGTTCTTTTATAAATTTTTTTTATAAAAACGATACTTGGAATTAATTTTTTTTAGCAATCTATGTTAGATATTGTTTTAAACTTTTTTGGGTTTAATAAATACACTATTGAAATATATAAAAAACATTTTTTTTGTTAATTTTACTATCTATATATATGTATAATGCAGCCAGCTATATAGACATACAAAAAAAACCGGTGCGCAGTGTCCCAGTGTTTTTGTAGGAACGGAACATCTAAAACACAAAAACAAAAATGATTTTTATTCAGTAAGCTGCTGGCTATCGTCTGCACTAGAATTTTAATTTTTGGAGCAAAAATAACAAAATGGCGGCTGTTTGAACAAACGGAATCGAAAAATACCCCCTTTTTTAGATTTTTCCTTGTAAAAAAAATAGAAAAAATTTAAATTTTGACATGATTCTAGTTCCGACCATACCTAATATGTAACAAACATGTGCCCAAAATTTCAGACCGATCGACCTAGTAGTTTTCGAGAAATCCCTGAAACAGTATAAAAAAACATGATTTTGAGAAAAACGCGTTTAAAATTATTTTATAATTTTTTTTTTATAAAAAAAAATACTTACAATTAATCAGCGATGCCGGCACCATAGAGAATACCTTCAGCTTCTTTATCCATTTCATTTTCTTCCATTCTGGTGTCTCTTGGCTTGCCCTAGCTTTATGAGACGCGTCAGTGCTACGGCGGTTCCCTAAAATGAATGCGCTCCTCATTGCGTTTACTAGCGTAAGTAGAGCCATAAGGTCCAATTTTAATGTTTAGCACATCCACAATTTTCAATACAGGAAAAAATCCTTCATCGAAAATACACGCAGCTATTCTGGTTGCAATTTCAACAGTTACAGTATCTCCGCAATTACCACAGCTGATACACACTTTAGAACCCATGCCTCGCTGACCATATTTTGAAAATGATACGTTTCCATCACGTTTTGCACTTCACATAATTCTTTAATATAGAAAAAACTAAAAAAAATCAAGATGCAGTAACTTGAATTATTATCGGAATGCACATCAAAAGTATTATCACCTGCATTTTTAAGTTTTTTGGTCGATTTACTAGTACAATCAGTACTCACTTCGTCTGTGTATCGATTTCCTTGAAATTTCCGATTTTTAGCAATAAACGGTCGTGCTCTTTCTTTCTGGATCCTTTTCTATCCATTTTTATTGAAAAATTGAACATGCGCACGAGAAATACTGTTTAGCTCCGAAATTCGAAGCGAGACTAACGTTCAAATAACGGTCCAACAAAAGTTGAGGGTCAAATTTCACTTTCAAAATCATAGACTAATATATCTGTATTTATTTATTATAACATCGACTGCGTGTATATACTAAGTAAGTCGAGAGTCGGAGAGGCATTTGAGCGTATTATGCGCGTTATACGTACGTATACGCGCACTCAGAGACGCGCGCGCATAAGGAGGAAAAAGTATACTTAGAAGGCCCGGATCATTCTACAATTTTAACACGACATTTTCAAAGGTATTTACTTTCAAAAAATAAAAAGAAAAGAAAATCGATTTTTTGAAGTGCATAAACCAGCGTAGCCCCTTAATTGGTAATTTACTTTATTTGACTTTGGAAAAATGCTAGAACGCGATCGAAATCCATCCCTGGTTCCCCGCCTTACACATTTTCCATTAAACTTCATTCCTCAACGAGCGTAACGTAACCTTCAGTCCAATTAGTCTTCAATATTTAGTTAGCGACATTTAAAAAAGTGTTATGGGCGTAAAATGTCACGCTTCCCCCGATGAAAGTTCACTCAAGAAATACCATTGTCAATAGCACTTAATAAAAATCAATAAACGTAAAAATGGCAATTACCAAGTAAATTGCATATGAATAATACTTGTCGTTTGCTAATGGAAACGTGGACTTTTAAAAGTACGAGTACTTATCGATCACGTGAACGTATCAAAAAAAAATTAGTATACTCGTTCCAGAGTCGATTTAAAATGCTATAAACCTTCGTAGCACACAGGCAAAACGTCGACCATGTGTTCGCTTCAGTGTTTCAGAAATTTCGTTTCGATCCCACTCTCGTGTTGTGAGATGGCGATCAACAGAATCAACAGAGATGAATAGAAAGTGGCAAGTGAATAGAAATAGTTCTCGAGGATAACTTGAAATTACGCAGAATAATGTTAAATATAAACTATTTCCTCAATGTAGAAATTACTAATTTAGAATAGAAATTAATTTAAAATTGGAATCAAACGCTGATCGATACGATTAAAAAATATAGCAATTTCTTCATTTATCGCCGCTCTTCAGTCGACCATTAACTTCCTCGTGTTTCCGCAGCTCTTCCTTCTAAATACGAAACAGGAAATGTTAAATTTCCTAAGCGGACGTGTATATTATCGCTTTTCCTCGCCGTCTCGGCGACCATTTCTACATGAAAAATTGCCCGCGTCTAATAACATGATTGGCGGTAATTTGCTGCGGTTATATTCATAATAGCTAATCAACTAGACGACCAGACGAAGGATGCGAAAAAACCATGGGAGATTCTAATGTGACGGACTTGCGTTAGTTTATCGATTGCTTTAACTTTTATGGTAATCGAAAATTTAATTTACCACATAGAAGTTTGATGAATAGGCGAAGTAGTTACATTGGAACGTTTCTATGACAACATTATAGCCATAACCTTATGAGTTTCCAAAATTAGATAATACTAACATGCCCCGTCATGGTTTCGCCCGCGCAATTTTAATTCCTGATAATTATTATACCCCCATTGGTTCTTATTTTCCAAACGATAATGTCAGCTTTACAATAAAAAGAAGCTCATTCTTATTATTAATCATGATTCATTAGCTAATTGAAAGATTTTTAATTATTATTTTATGTTTGAAAAACTTATGTGTAGAATTGTCTCCATGTATATAAATGCATTTATAAAAAAATTTATCTAGACTATTACGTATAAAGAATATAGTTAACAACAACGATAATTTCAATATTTAATAAATAATTTAAATTTAGTTCAGGATTTAAAACTGAAGCTAATAAGATTTTAATAACTAAAATTTGATACTTTTAACTGTGCTTCAAAGTTTGCTATCTGTAAACTGAAAATATGAATCTACTGCATCTACTGCACGTGCACACATCGAAACCAACATTTATATGAGAATATTTATATATTCTTTCGATTTTTGGAAATAATTTTTAACAGTTCATTTTAACAAGTCTACTATAGATACTAAAAGATTCCGTTTTTTTTTTATATTAAAAGAAGAATTATTTTAGGTGATTTGAAGATTTTTTTTTTGATTCCTTAAGCTTCATAATACCTTGATTATTTCATAACTTTCTTACTGTTAATAAAAAAAATTCGTCAAAAAATTTCAATTACACTGAATTTTAAAAATTTCACAGTTAAAACAAGTTACAAATTAGATATTAAAATTAATTAAAAAAATATGCTTAAATGAATTTTTGAAGATTCTCTCCTTCACTTATTAGTTTCATTCATTAAGTATCAATAGAACAATACAGACCTAAGTATCTCGTGGAATACATTATAGATATAAATACTCAGCCCGTTCTATTGTTTTAATCACGTACTGAAAATATATTTTTTAAAAATCAAATTGCGATGAAATATTAATAAGTTGCATATAAATCAGCATTTTTCATTAAATACTAATTTCAATCATTCTTGATTCTCAAAAATCGGATTTTTTTCAATACGTTTTATAACCAATTAAAATTTTAAACTTAATTAATAAGTATTAAAAATCTGTTCAAAGATCATTAAAAATTATCCGTTATTTGAGGTTCAAAATTATCTAAATTCAATATTTAATGAAGAATCCAAATTTATATTATAGGTGTAGAAAAATCCTCGCAATTCGTTTTTTCAAAAAATTAATTTTCCATACGTGAGTAAAACAATAGACTTCCTGCGGTGCGACCGTCGACCTACAACATCTGGTATATCTCACTATATATAGCACCGTGAATATAGTATACATGTTATATGTACAGTGCTATAGAGCGTATATATAGATATAGAAATTTTATATGAAAATGCGTTTTTTGTCATTTTCTATCCTTAAAAATTGAAATTTTGCAAAATCCTTCCTTAGTGCACCCCTGTACTATGATACAAAACTACCTTTAAAATTTCAAGTCGCTACCTTTAACAGTTTTGGCTGTACCTGGATTATGAATCAGTCAGTCATTTTTTTTATATATAGAGATGGTCTAGATACATTTTTTTCAGACACAATTCTACATATAAATTTTTCAAACAAAAAATAATAATAAAATATTTTTCAGTTAGATAATAAATGATGATTACTAATAAGATTGAGCTCCTTTCTATTATAAAGCTGACATTATCGTTTGAAAAATAAAAAGAATCAGGGTATAATTATCAGGAATTAAAATTGAGCGGGCGAAGCCGCGACGGAGCGCGCTAGTATAGTATATATGTTATATATGTACAGTGCTGTAGAGCGTATATATAGATATACAAATTTTATATGAAAATTCGTTTTTTGTCATTTTCTACCCTTAAAAATTAAAATTTTGCAAAATCCTTTCTCAGTGCCCCCTGTACTTTGATACAAAGCTACCTTTAAAATTTCAAGTCACTACCTATAATACTTTTGGCTGTACCTTGATTATGAATCAGTCAGTCTTTTTTTTATATATAGAGATGGTCTAGATACATTTTTTCAGACACAATTCTACATGTAAATTTTTCAAACAAAAAATAATAATAAAATATTTTTCAATTAGATAATAAATGATGATTACTAATAAGATTGAGCTCCTTTCTATTATAAAGCTGACATTATCGTTTGAAAAATAAAAAGAATCAGGGTATAATTATCAGGAATTAAAATTGAGTATGTATGTACAGTGCTATAGAGCGTATATATACACAATTATATATGAAAATTCGTTTTTTTCTACATACATACGACAATTCTACATACAAATTTTTCAAACAAAAAATAATAATAAAATATTTTTCAATTATATAATGAATGATGGTGAATAATAAGAATGAGCTCCTTTCTATTATAAAGCTGACATTATCGTTTGAAAAATAAAAAAGAATCGGGGTATAATTATCAGGAATTAAAATTGAGCGGGCGAAGCCGCGACGGATCGTGCTAGTATAGTATACATGTTATATATGTACAGTGCTGTAGAGCGTATATATAGATATACAATTATATATGAAAATTCGTTTTTTGTCATTTTCTACCCTTAAAAATTAAAATTTTGCAAAATCCTTTCTTAGTGCCTTTCAAGTCGCTACCTATAATAGTTTCGGCTGTACGTCGATTATCAATGTCAGTCAGTCAGGACATTTTCTCTTATATATAGATTATCCAACATCACCCGACAAACAGGAGCCTAAGTTTTCGGTAATAGCCTATCGAAGAAACACTCGAGGATAACAAACAAACAAAAGGAATAAATTTCCAATTAACTTCGATTAAACGCCTCGCCCATCGAAAAAGTGGCTTACCCTTTTATCCAATTCCGCGCGATTCCATTTCCAGTTTACTGATAAAACGCTCGTTAAAAATTAACCGTCACGGTTAAATCCGAAGGAAGGTCGAACGGCACGCTCGACACGAGATCGATAAATGGGAATGGAATCGATAATGGAAACCGCGCAGGAACAATGGGTCGTTAAAATCGATCGAAACTTTTACGGCGGGTGCGAAAATTTCCAAGAGACGATCGAAAAGTGAAGACGTCCAAGTGAAGCACCATTTTATTCTTTTCTCATTTTTTAAACATGACCTCATGCTTCCTTTACACACGGTCATTTTCCTTTCGAGTCATTTCTGGTAACTGCGCGTTTATTTCTCGCATTGAAATTTATTCAGATCGAATATGCGTGAAATCCGAGGATCTTACGGACTAATTTAAAAGTCGAGGGAACGAAACACGCGTTATTTCTAATGGAAACATCTGGTAGGAACATGGCGGCAGATAGTCCGGTGAATAAGGAAATATCGAATCATACTTAAGAAGCCTTGTTCGAAAAAGATTGCTTGAAATTGTGTAACAATTTTACGAACTGACTTTTGGCAACATTTGCCTCAAATAACCCTAGTAGACATCTCCCTCTCTTTTGAAATATATATATATATCTAATCTAATATATATAATCTCATTTTCGCCATTTTTTCCAATTTTGGAGGAAAAAACGGCTCCAAGTCATCGATTGACGTATTATTGCTAGAAATTAATTTTCCCACTTTTCTCCAGGAATCCGGAGCTCTAGAAAATATACAAATCATCGGGAAAGTAAGTAGAAAATAAATTGCGAAAAATACGAAATATGTGAAATAAATTCATACTTTATTCATAAATTTACTGTCAAAAAAATTTGATGTCTCTAGCTGTTCAATAGACAATGTTCAATGTAATTCGAAATCACCGTCAGAATTGAGATCAGACGCTTCCTTGGGCCAGAATTTCGGAAAAACAGTTTTTTTTTAACCGGAAAATCTGAAAAACCACATTTTTTAAAATTTTTTGGAAGCCGGCAAAATCATCCTTTTTTCATATACTTTGAGGTCAAAACAAATTATCAGTGTGTATCTTGGTTTTAAGTAATAAAACTCAAAAAAACTGATTTTTTTCGCGAAAAATTGAAATATTCCCGGGTCCGGCCCCGTGAAAACGCATGCGCACATTCAATTTAACATTTTTCACGTTCCAGCTTTGTACCTTAATGTTTAAGGAATATTTTCAGTCCATCCCGAGGCCTATCAGTTTCATTTTCGCCCTTTTTATCAATTTTGGATGGAGGAAAAAACCGGCTCCAAGTCATCGATTGACGTATTATTGCTAGAAATTAATTTTCTCACTTTTCTCCAGGAATCCGGAGCTCTAGAAAATATACAAATCATCGGGAAAGTAAGTGGAAAATAAATTGCGAAAAACACGAAATATGTTAAATAAATTCATGCTTTATTCATAAATTTACTGTCACAAAAATTTTATGTCTCAGCTGTTCAATAGACAATGTTCAATGTGATTGGAAATCACAGATTTTCACCATTTAACAGCTGAATCACACTGAGCATCGTGAACCCTATTGGATTACTGGTACTTAATTCGATCGAAAAAATTCCGATTTCAATTGATGACTTGGAGCCGTTTTTTCCCTCCAAAATTGGAAAAAGGGCGAAAATGAGACTGATAGGCCTCGGGATTGACTGAAAATATTCCTTAAACAATAAGGTACAAAGCTGCAACGTGAAAAATGTTATATTGAATGTGTGCATGCGTTTTCACAGGGCCAAACCCGGGAATATTTCAATTTTTCGCGAAAAAATCAGTTTTTTGCGTGTTTTATTACCTAAAACCAAAATACACACCGATAATTTGTTTTGACCTTAAAGTATATGAAAAAAGGAAGATTTTGCCGGCTTCCAAAAAATTTTTAAAAAAATGAAGTTTTCCAGATATTCCGGTTAAAGAAAACAGTTTTTCCAAAATTATGGCTCAGGGAATCGCCTGATCTCAATTCTAACAGTGGAAATGGATTCCTCGGGAAATTTTACATCGATTTACTATTTTCAAAAATTTTTTTAGCTCCAATCCTTGCTTTGGCAGGCTAAAAACAAAAATTTCTCATCGACCGCGAAAAAATGCAAAAAATAAAAAATTGGCCATAAAAATGAACCGGCGCAAAATGGGGGTTGGAAAACCACCCCATTCACTTGCTGATCAGTTGACGTGGATATATATATATATATATATATATCCTCCCCTCGGCCTGCCGTTGCCTAGTTTCCCGACACATTTATAAGATTTCGCTTTGACAGGCAATCTCTTCTAGTGCATTCGCTTTAAGTGTCCGTCCCATTTGTTTACATTTTCTTTCATACATTTATTCATGTCGAAAATGGTTAATTTTGATTTTCTTTACTTGGACTTTTTAGAAGAAACTCCAACGGAAAATGTCGGAAGTAAGACAGGAATTTCGATTTTTTTAAGAAAAAGTGAGAAATAAAACCTACGCCACATCCACCACAATTGAATCTCTATTCCTTGAAATATTCACTTTATTTTGACCGGTTTAGAATGCTTTTTTCTGAAAAAAGTACGATCTTCCAAAAACCGAATTTTTCAAATTTCTCCAAAAATGTCTACTATTTTCATAATAACTTTAAAACTACTAAATATACGTAAAAAATATACAGAACAAAAATTTGCGTTTTTTAACAATCATTTTGGTTTTTTTTATTTCTGTATGATAAAAAACAATCGAGATATGATCGTTAGAAGCCAAAATTTTATTGTGAAGATCATCTGATACTTTAACTGTTGAAAAGAAAAGGCTTGAACATACTAACATGTACATTATCTTATTGCCTTAAAATTACCTCTAAAATGATTTTCATATTAAGAATATATGTAATGAGGTGTAACATTTATATTACAAATATATGATTACAGCTGTATAACTGTATATAACTTTAAAGTGTATTTTCGCTTGAAATATTTTTCACATATGTAACTATGGTTATCTGTCAATTATACGTTATAAAATGTATGTATGTTATACATGTTAAAACAGTGCAGTTATTTCAATGAAACACACTAAACGAATTTTAGGCTAAATTCTGTTTTAAACTTAGTGTTCATGAATAAAAGTGGATTATTCAACAATTGTCTAATGCGTCTTTAGTTATTCAGAACAATGAAAAATGTGAATCAAAAATCAAAATAAATTTAAATAACATGCCAGAACGCATTAAACATATAAAGATAACGCATTTTAATTTAATTCAGAACCAATCTAGTTTCTGATTGGTTCGATATAAATTTGAGGTAAAAATAAATGGAAATAGTAACGAAGTTATTATTTGATAGTTATAGAACCTGTCGCATTACACGCAATTCACCGGACTATAATATTTTTAATGAAGAAATTATAACTCTTATTAAACATGTCGAATATTTTTGCATAATTAAGGAATTATTGTACTCCTTATCTAAGGATAAACACAAAGGCAAACAAACCCACTTAAACATTTACATTTGTTGTTCTACAAAAGAAGAGATAAGACTGACGTCACTGAATTAGTAATGATAATTTTAAACAATGATTATTAATCGCCAAACCTAAATTGTGCAAATTTATGCAACGATTCCATTAAATCGACACATTGTGTAGAGCTTAAACCCGCAAACACTTTAACGCCTGATCGTAAAAAGGACTTGATTAATCAATTTACCTACGCCCGTAAAAGAGCACTGAAAACCTATAAAACCTTCAGAAATTCAATCGTTAATTGAAGTTAATGAATGCCCAGTTTATCGATCATAAAAAGACAAAAAAAGTTCAATCAGGCTACGTCTTGAGGGCTCCGTTTGAAAACTTGAATCGACAATTTAATGAATTCGATATTAAATGCTCCCCCCTGCTTAATAATTCTGCATTTTTCCACGCAAATTTACATCCATCTAAATCCCCCGCCCCTTAATGAATTTCCGTCCGGAGGAAATTACTTCCCTGCCCCTCCTGCGAAATGATTAATAGGAAATAAATATTAAACTCCAAACTGTTATATCAAAATTTATTCCTAGTAATCAGTAAGCGAATATATAAAAGAAACACTTGGGTCACAGCTTGAGTCAGAAGATTAATATTAAACAGGCAAAGAGCGTCATTAATAAACGTTAGGAACATATTAATTGGACATGATTTGTAGATTCAGGGGAGTTTGGCTGAACTGAACTACTTGTTACACCAACAGTTGGCCAAATAATATAACAATGAGAAACTTGACAAAGATAAACCGTATTATAACTCCAGAAATTTTTGAAACTAATTTTACGACTAAATTTTTGGACTTTTTGAATAAGCACTATTTCCAAAAGGAACTAAATGAGTTAATGGAAGAAGAGTTAAAAAAGATTTTACTAAAACCGTTATATTCCGTGATAGAACTAAAATAGTTAGTGAAAGGACACTTAATGAAAAACGAATTACGTTTCAAGAAAACAACTAATTTGTAGGATCAAAGGCAAAACAAGCAATTTCAAAATTTACATTTGCTTTGTTCATTGCACTTCTAAGCAATGTTTCGTGAAGAAATTAAATTAGATAATGGAGAAACGCTTTATAAAGATTTTTCAAGATTTTACTAAGTTACCTTTCATAATGGAACTAAAGCAGTTAGTGAAAGGACAGTTAATGAATAACTTAAGGAATTGCATTTGAAGAAAACAACTAATTTGTAGGATCAAAGACAAAATAAGCAATTTCAAAATTTACGTTTGCTTTCTTCATTACACTTCTAAGCATTTTTTTGTGAAGAAACTAAATTAGTTAATGGAGAAACACTTAATAAAGATTTTTCAAGATTTTGCTAAATTACCTTTCGTGATGGAACTAAAGCAGTTAGTGAAAAGCTGGTTAATGAAGGACTTAAAGAATTACATTTCAAGAAAACAACTAATTTGTAGGATCAAAGGCAAAACAAGCAATTTCAAAATTTACGTTTGCTTTCCTTCATTGCACTTCTAAGCATTTTTTTGTGAAGAAACTAAATTAGTTAATGGAGAAACACTTAATAAAGACTTTTCAAGATTTTACTAAGTTATCTTTCGTGATGGAACTAAAGCAGTTAGTGAAAAGACAGTTAATGAATAACTTAAGGAATTGCATTTGAAGAAAACAACTAATTTGTAGGATCAAAGGCAAAACAAGCAATTTCAAAATTTACGTTTGCTTTCTTCATTGCACTTCTAAGCATTTTTTTGTGAAGAAACTAAATTAGTTAATGGAGAAACACTTAATAAAGATTTTTCAAGATTTTGCTAAGTTACCTTTCGTGATGGAACTAAAGCAGTTAGTGAAAAGCTGGTTAATGAAGGACTTAAAGAATTACATTTCAAGAAAACAACTAATTTGTAGGATCAAAGGCAAAACAAGCAATTTCAAAATTTACGTTTGCTTTCCTTCATTGCACTTCTAAGCATTTTTTTGTGAAGAAACTAAATTAGTTAATGGAGAAACACTTAATAAAGATTTTTCAAGATTTTACGAAGTTACCTTTCGTGATGGAACTAAAGCAGTTAGTGAAAAAACAGTTAATGAACAACTTAAGGAATTGCATTTGAAGAAAGCAACTAATTTGTAGGATCAAAGGCAAAACAAGCAATTTCAAAATTTACGTTTGCTTTCTTCATTGCACTTCTAAGCATTTTTTTGGGAAGAAACTAAATTAGTTAATGGAGAAACACTTAATAAAGATTTTTCAAGATTTTACGAAGTTACCTTTCGTGATGGAACTAAAGCAGTTAGTGAAAAAACAGTTAATGAACAACTTAAGGAATTGCATTTGAAGAAAGCAACTAATTTGTAGGATCAAAGGCAAAACAAGCAATTTCAAAATTTACGTTTGCTTTCTTCATTGCACTTCTAAGCATTTTTTTGTGAAGAAACTAAATTAGTTAATGGAGAAACACTTAATAAAGATTTTTCAAGATTTTGCTAAGTTACCTTTCGTGATGGAACTAAAGCAGTTAGTGAAAAGCTGGTTAATGAAGGACTTAAAGAATTACATTTCAAGAAAACAACTAATTTGTAGGATCAAAGGCAAAACAAGCAATTTCAAAATTTACGTTTGCTTTCCTTCATTGCACTTCTAAGCATTTTTTTGTGAAGAAACTAAATTAGTTAATGGAGAAACACTTAATAAAGACTTTTCAAGATTTTACTAAGTTACCTTTCGTGATGGAACTAAAGCAGTTAGTGAAAAAACAGTTAATGAATAACTTAAGGAATTGCATTTGAAGAAAGCAACTAATTTGTAGGATCAAAGGCAAAACAAGCAATTTCAAAATTTACGTTTGCTTTCTTCATTACACTTCTAAGCATTTTTTTGTGAAGAAACTAAATTAGTTAATGGAGAAACACTTAATAAAGATTTTTCAAGATTTTGCTAAATTACCTTTCGTGATGGAACTAAAGCAGTTAGTGAAAAGCTGGTTAATGAAGGACTTAAAGAATTACATTTCAAGAAAACAACTAATTTGTAGGATCAAAGGCAAAACAAGCAATTTCAAAATTTACGTTTGCTTTCCTTCATTGCACTTCTAAGCATTTTTTTGTGAAGAAACTAAATTAGTTAATGGAGAAACACTTAATAAAGACTTTTCAAGATTTTACTAAGTTACCTTTCGTGATGGAACTAAAGCAGTTAGTGAAAAGACAGTTAATGAATAACTTAAGGAATTGCATTTGAAGAAAACAACTAATTTGTAGGATCAAAGGCAAAACAAGCAATTTCAAAATTTACGTTTGCTTTCTTCATTGCACTTCTAAGCATTTTTTTGTGAAGAAACTAAATTAGTTAATGGAGAAACACTTAATAAAGACTTTTCAAGATTTTACTAAGTTATCTTTCGTGATGGAACTAAAGCAGTTAGTGAAAAGACAGTTAATGAATAACTTAAGGAATTGCATTTGAAGAAAACAACTAATTTGTAGGATCAAAGGCAAAACAAACAATTTCAAAATTTACGTTTGCTCTGTTCACTACACTTCTAAGCAATTTTTCGTGAAAGAACTAAATGAGTTGCTGGAAGAACAGTTAATGATGATTTTTCAACATATTCCTAAGATTTCCTACCTTTGGAGATGGAACTAAAAGAGTTAATGAAAAGCCGGTTAATGAAGAACTTAAAGAACCACGTTTCAAGAAAACAACTAATTTGTAGGATCAAAGGCAAAAGGAGCAATTTCAAAATTTACATTTGCTTTGTTCATTGCACTTCTAAGCATTTTTTGTTAAAAAACTAATTTAGTTAATGGAGAAACATTAATAAAGATTTTTCAAGATTTCACTAAGTTACCTTTCATAATGGAACTAAAGCAGTTAGTGAAAAGACAGTTAATGAAGAACTTAAGGAATTGCATTTCAAGAAAACAACTAATTTGTAGGATCAAAGGCAAAACCAGCAATTTCAAAAAGTACGTCTGCTTTGTTCAATGCACTTCTAAGCATTTTTTTGGGAAGGAACTAAATGAGTTAGTTGAAGAACAGTTAATGATGATTTTTCAACATATTCCTAAGATTTCCTACCTTTGGAGATGGAACTAAAAGAGTTAATGAAAAGCCGATTAATGAAGGACTTAAAGAATCACGTTTCAAGAAAACAACTAATTTTTTAGGGTCAATGGCAAAACAAGCAATTTCAAAATTTACATTTGCTTTGTTCATTGCACTTCTAAGCAATTTTTCGTGAAGAAAATAAATTAGATAATGGAGAAACACTTCATAAAGATTTTTCAAGATTTTACTAAGTTACCTTTCGTAATGGAACTAAAGCAGTTAGTGAAAAGACAGTTAATGAAGAACTTAAGGAATTGCATTTCAAGAAACAACTAATTTGTAGGATCAAAGGCAAAACGAGCAATTTCAAAATTTACGTTTGTTTTGTTCACTACACTTCTAAGCAATTTTTCGTGAAAGAACTAAATGAGTTAGTGGAAGAACAGTTAATGATGATTTTTCAACATATTCCTAAGATTTCCTACCTTTGGTGATGGAACTAAAAGAGTTAGCAAAAAGCCGGTTAATGAAGAACTTAAAGAATCACGTTTCAAGAAAACAACTAATTTTTTAGGATCAAAGGCAAAACAAGCAATTTCAAAATTTACATTTGCTTTGTTCATTGCACTTCTAAGCAATTTTTCGTGAAGGAACTGACTCAAAACAAAAATCCATATGTTATGCAGTAAGCATTATGTCGTGAAGGTGTTGAGTTAAGAAAAAAACAATTAATAAAGATTTTAAAGAACTTCCTAAGATTTTTTGAGGAAACTAAAAAAGTTAGAAAGAATAGTTACTGAAGATCAAAAAACTGTTATCCAAGAATTCAGCAAATTCAATCCAATTCAAATTCAACAAAAAGAACAGTTAGAATATATTTAAAAATTGATTTTTGAAAACAATCATAGTTGCAGTTACCAAAGGAACTCAAAATATTCGTACGTTTGCTATGTTTACAACACTAAGAAGCAACATTTCGTTTAGCAATTAAAGGAATTAATAAAACAACAGCTGACGCAGGTTTTTCTCTTAAGGGTTTTCATTAATGCAGGGCACTTTGCAAATTTGGTACAAGTTTTAAAAAAAATGAACAGGCTAATTAGGATATCGAACAATACTAAGGTTACATTTGTATGCTGACATTAATGAAACAAAACTATATAGAAGCAAAAAGGAAATTAGCAAAGAAAATAGCTTCACCATGTATGTAATAGAAACTTGGGCAATAATATTAAAGCACGAAAGTTGGCTGACAGCACAGTACGAATGGAAATACTTTAGAAAAGTAACATGGGAGATGAGAATGAAAATGGAGGCAGCAAATGATGTACCACCAAAGTCACGACCTTAGAATGAACCCAGAAGTACTAATTGGGCAAAATCAAAAAGACAAAGAATGAAAGAAGGGGTAGAGTGAACATTCAACGAGCTGGAGCTTTCCAGTTTCTCTCGCCGCTGAACCTTTAAAAAAGGACTCTTAAAATAAAGACTTGATACAGAAAATTTACTGAAAGTCCCTCCTCCCGGGGCACATGGCGTGCCTCCCTCCGTCGACGGGCAGCGTCGCTCCCGTGATGTAACTGGCGTCGTCGCTCGCCAGGAACGCGATCGTCCTGGCGACCTCCTCCGGCCGCCCGGGCCTGCCCAACGCGTGCGTCTCCTCGCTCCTCTTCACGAACTCCTCGTACTGCTCCTCGTCCATCCCGGCCCTCTTGTGGATCTCGGTGATCGTCATGCCCGGGTTCACGCTGTTCACCCTCACCCGCTTCGAGGCCAACTCGAGGGCGACGCACCTGGTGAGTTGGTCCAGGGCGGACTTGGAGACGCAGTACGCGAGTACCCCCGGGAATGACCTCATGCCGTTCACGCTGCTCACGTTTATGATGGTACCTTCGAGTTCGAGAGCAAATTAAGTGGAAGGGTAGTGACGGTTTAGGGGTGTACAAGAAACGATGCTTTTATGGTATCTTCGAATTGATCTAGTATGCCTCAGGATAATTCTAGAAAATCTGGATGTGTCTACCGATTAATTTTTGAGAACTTGCAATAAGGAACTACTACCAGATACAAGTTTGAAAAAAAAGCTTCTTATAACCAAAAAATCTCGACCCAAAACTTTGTAAATAATTTTCAAAATGAAAAAAGTTGCGGCCATTCAAGCGAGCCAGACTTTTCGGCTCTTGATAGTTGTTTGCAACTGTCCATCTTGTATACCGGCAGCAACTCCTCTCCAAAATACCGTAATTTTGTAAATAAAAATGCTGTATCATACGACTGGCTTCCTCACAATTGCTCAGTGTACATTTGATCGTTAACTAAAGTACTTGTGTTTAGTGATAGTACTAGTATGATTAGTACTTTTCAATTTGGTTGGGAACTAAAAGATCTAATTTCCAAACTGCTAAATAGTACAGGCTCTTTCAAAAGCTGAGCAAGAGCTGAGAAAATGCTGTATCATACGACTGGCTTCCTCACAAGTGCTCAGTGTACATTCGATCGTTAACTAAAGTACTTGTGTTTAGTGATAGTACTAGGTGATTAGTACTTTTCAATTTGGTTGGGAGCTATAAGACCTAATTTCCAAGCTGCTAAATAATACAGGCTCTTTTAAAAGCTGAGCAAGAGCTCAGAAAATGCTGTATCATACGACTGGCTTCCTCACAAGTGCTCAGTGTACATTTGATCGTTAACTAAAGTACTAGTATGTTTGCAAAATGAATTCCTTTCTAGCGAATTGCAGCTGGTGACAGGGCTCAGTAGCCTTCATTTATCCAAAGAGCGATGCCGGCGGTAGCGTAGCTACTGGTAGGGCCATCAATGCTGGTAAGGTCTCGAGGGACGAAGATGAAGCTGAGAAGGTACCCAAGCAGCACCTCGCCCAGAATGGTGTCTAAAAACCGAGTGATCACCGGTATAAGTGATCCAAATCCAGCTAGTTAATGGGTACGGGATTAACAAGAGGAGGAAGGGCACTCTTTTGCCTCGAGGTCGAGAAATCGGCCTCAAAGGTGGAAGAATTACAGACAGTAATCAACGGCATAAGGATACAGGAGGAAACGGGAAGCCACTGTATTAAAGATCACTGTGATCTCCCAACAGGCCAACAAGTTCGGCAAGTGTGGCCGTTTAATGCCAAACCCCTTCCAAATCTATCATGTTGAGCTTTAAAGCAGAAAAATGAAACCCCAGGGGAGTAAAGGTAGAAACTTAGAATCTCGTACTGACAATTCAGTCTGCCTCGAGGATTCTAGTGGAGGCAAAAACTCCAAGAAGCTTAAATAGAACTATCCTTCCTCAATCAGACAAATCAAAATCGCCACATATGGGCTATACTGGGCCTGAGCGAAACTAGACTCAAAGGGGAAGGTGCGACCATCTTTAAATCTGGACACTTACTCCAGCAGAGAAATAGCTACACAGACTCACACTTACGAGGAGTAGCAATAATGGTTAATAAGAAAATGAAATATCAAATTACAAGAACGGAAACAATTTCAGGCCATGTCATCTTTGTTATAATTAGGATCAATAGGATCGATCTCCCTGCAACTAACTCAAGTATATGCCCCAACAAGCACCTCACCAGAACTAGAAATAGAGCAGTTCTACGAAGACATAGAAAAAGCACAAAGACTGGGAAACGCTAAGTTTCAAGTTATTATAGGAGGCTTTATCACTAAAATTGGACAGAAATAGGTGGACGACCTAGAGAATATGGGCCTGTGTGGACTGGGAAATAGAAATGCCATTGGAATACCTACAACACCAAAATATGTATACCTTTCATTAAAAATCACTCCAAAGAAAGTGGACGGTTAAACTAAAAACGAAACAGACTATACAATCTCGAATAGACGAGATATATGATAAGACGTCTGTCCTAAACAACACCAAAAGAAATAGCCTTAACGAGAAGTTGCATGTGAAACGGATAACGATTTCAATTCCTCAATTTTATTCAAACTCTTGACCAATTTGTCATGCGTATTGTATTTGCCTTAACTCTACCTTACAACAAATCGTCCCAATTTAAAATTGACAAAATACCCAGCGGGTGTCACCTTCCCTAAGTTTCCTTTTCCCTCCCTATCTGGGGCACATGGCGTGCCTCCCCCCGTCGACGGGCAACGTCGCTCCCGTGATGTAACTCGCGTCGTCGCTCGCGAGGAACGCGATCGTCCTGGCGACCTCCTCCGGCCGCCCGGGCCTGCCCAACGCGTGCGTCTCCTCGCTCCTCTTCAGGAACTTCTCGTACTGCTCCTCGCTCATGCCGCCCCTCTTCTGAAGCGACGTGATCGTCACCCCCGGGTTCACGCTGTTCACCCTCACCTGCTTCGAGGCCAACTCGAGGGCGGTGCACCTCGTGAACTGGTCCAGGGCGGACTTGGAGACGCAGTACGCGAGTACCCCCGGGAACGACCTCAGGCCGTTCACGCTGCTCACGTTCACGATGTTGCCTTCGGGAAGATTCAGCTTAGTTCGTGGGAAGCGAAAGGGGCGCGTGAGTTTCGGTGAGTGCAAGAAGAGGCTTACCTAAACTACTGAGCCCAATGGGAGGAGGAGCCCAAAGACATTAATGCTGCCTTTGGTCATTTTCATGGGTCCTCTGTATTCTTATCTCCTATGTTCAGCACATGAATGTAATACCCTCACCGTCCATATATTAGAGGATCTCTAAGCCTACAGAATGATAGCCAATACGAACGATTCAATTTAATAACAGCTACGGTTGAAAGAGCAAATGGTGTTTTGGGCATCCTTTTACCCGAAGGTAACAAAATAGCCCCAAGAACGGCTTAGTATTATAATAATTGTGTCCTCAAATTTTTCAATTCACTTTCGCCAGCGTAAATGGACGCGCTATGAAACACTATCTCACTACATGGGAAGAGACAATGTGAGTGTACATAAAATGTAATGTATGAGGGTATATGTTATATTACTGTGATAAAGTGAGCACCTCTTTCAGGTGTCACTGCCGCTTCCAAGCCCGGATAAAGAGAAGGGGTCGAAAAGAAGGTCAACGACCTACCCTCGTAAAATACTAGTCTGTTTTGATAACTGCAAATGTGCCTAGGAATCAGATGGGTACATATGGAAAAAGACAAACGCAATGGACAAGGGCTTTGGATATTGAAACGTGGAACGTTCTACGTTGGTACCGAACAAGAACAGCCACACACGCAGTGCAACAGTTAGAAAAACCAGGAATGGTCATTACGGCAATACAAAAACTAAGATGGATGAATACTGGAAACAACAGACAAGGCGGTGATTTTCTGCAGTGGACACCAGACAGGAAAACTCGAATTCGGCACAGGTTTCGTGGAAAAATTCTTGAACAATGTTGTTTAAAACCCATCAATAAGAGACTGTTATATTAGACTTAAAGAAAGGTGGTACGATATCTCAATTAAAGATAAAGAGGAAACAAAGACGACTTGTACGAACAACTCGAAAGAACGCTAGAGAAAATCCTTAAACAAGACGTGCAAATTATCTGTGGAGACTTGATGCAAGAATTTGCAAAGAGCCTAACTCAAGACCCACGATAGGACAACACAGCCTCCACGATAACTCAAATGACAATTGGCAAAGACTCGTGGAGTTAGCGTCTGTCTACAATATTAATAAGTCTACTATGTTCCAACATAAACAGGCATGAATTTCTGATAACAACACAACCCGGAACCAAACTGACCACGTAGGTGTAGACCCTAGACATGGAAGTAATGTGCTGGATGTAAGAAGCCCCAGGGGAATAGATGGAGATACTGACCATTATTTAGCAAAAATCTGGATGAGAATATCATCGCAGAAAATATCGAGAAACTGCCAAATGATGGATGAGAATGCCGAATGATGAAAACCGCGAAAATTACGTACAGGAAATGAAACAACAACTAAATAAAATAGACAGAAAAAGTAACAAGAGAGCAAGAAAATGGTTTCATAAAGAATACCAAGAACAACTACAATACAGATAGAAGAAACGAAACATGATTCAACTAGAAACACCAGAAAATAAAGAAAACTATGCAACATTCCGACGAGAGACAAGAAAACTAATTTGACGGGAAGAACGGGAATATGAAGAGCATTTTACAAATCGATGTTAACTCAGAAGAAAGACTTCAGACCTAAGTCCATGTCTTATGTACTTATGAAGAGTAATGAACCTATAACCAACGAAGAGGAACTACTCCAAACATGGTAAGAATATTTCAAAAGCTTACTAAACGTACATCACGAGGAAGAACAGGGAGAAGATATATATTTAAGGGTGAACCCACCAGTAAATAACCCAACGATAGAAGAAACATTGCAAGAAATTAACAAGTTGAAGAACTTAAAAGCTCCAGGATCTGACAATATACCTACTGAATTTCTCAAGTATGGAGAGGAAACTCTACAAAGACAATTACACAAATTAATCACACTTACATGGAATGAAGAGAAAATACCAACAAAATGGCACAAAACTATAATACTCCTTATCGATAAAAAGGGAGACAAAACCAAGTGCTCCAATTATAGAGGAATCTCCCTAATCAATACGGCTTACAGAATCTTATGGAATATCCTATTAAGTAGGCTCACATCTTTTGTAGAAAATTTCTTATGGAAACACCAAGCCGGATTCAGGAAGAATAGATCAGACCTTTACTCGAAGGCAGGTACTTGAAAAAAGATGGGAATTCGACAAAACTATCTGTTACCTCTTCATCGACTTCCGACAAGCATATAACAGCATTAAAAGGGATCAGATGTGGTACAATGACAGAACCTTCGATTCCAAAAAAACTGATCCAGTTTGTTAAAACATGTGTAAATGGCCGAAAGATCCAGAGTGTGAATAGGTAACCTACTCTGGCCTAAAACAAGGAGACGCACTGCCATCCCTCTTCTCTAATATAATCGTGGAAAAAGTTTTAGGAACAGCACAAATTAGAACAGTGCCACAATGACTGTAAATGGACCAAAATTACTACTAGCATACAGGGACGACATTGACCCTGTTGGAAACACTGTTATAACTATAAAAGAAATTTTCGGCAAAATAGAGATAGTGGCAAATAAAATTGGTTTAATGGTCAATAAGGAGAAAACCAAATACATGTGCTTAAACAGACAACATAAACGAGATAGAAATATCACAATAACACATCTTTGAAAAACTAGTGCCTTTTTAAACATCTCCCAGCGACAATCACTGCAGATAACGATATCCCAGAGGAGACAAAAGGGAGAATTCAGGCGTCAAATTGATGTATGTATACCCTCAACAACGCTATTAAATCCAAGAGCATAACGCGAACCTCCAACATGAGGCTGTAACAGTGATCAGACTGGTGCTCATGTATGGAAGTGAGACATCGACGCTGACAAAAGCAATGGAAATGAAATATGTTTTGGGAGAAAAATCATCAGAAAAATCTTCTAACCATATCACGACTCGAATACTAACCAATACCGAATGAAAACATATGCCGAGATCTAACATACATATAACCCTAGTAACATCATCCAAAAAATTACATCCCAACGCCTAAGACCATGTCCATAAGCTCCCTAATAACCGCCTTGCCAAGTTAATTTGGGAGGAGGCCCCAGCAGGGTAAAGGCACTTGGGACGATCACGGAATGCGGTGGAGAGATACGTCTGGTCAGACTGAAGAACAATGGGGGTACCCACCGACTCAATTATCATGGACGACCATGTGAGATGGAGGCAAGCTGTGCAGTCAGCAAAGGTCCACCCCGGGTTGTAGTGCTACAAGAACAAAAAGATTAGTATGATACAGAGGCATCATAACAATTCAATAACGTCTCAAAGGCATTGTTTTATCACAAGGGTTAGAACAGCCCCACATGCTTGGTTGTTTTTGTAACATGTATGTATTTAATCTTTTCAGGTAATTAGTTTTTGTATAGCATATCTAACTGTTTAGGATTATTGATTTAGATATGCTATTAATGGTAATTGCTGTATTAATATTATGTTGGGTAATTTTGTATGGAGTTCATGTGTTAATGATAATATTAGGAAAGTATAATAACTTGTGATAGATATGTAACTTTATTCCGGTGGGGGAAGAGATTTGAAGAAATTAGTTCCGATTTCAGTGAGGCAAGAATGAAGGGGGCGCTCGCCGAGTCGCGTTTTTAACGTTGCGGTTTCCGATCCGTCATGGTACGGAAAGCAGGCACCTCTGTGCACATTTTTGTGATCGTTTCTTGCACTCCCCGAAAAACCTCGCACGACCTCTCCTTTACACTACGAATTACTACCTTTCGTCTTGACGAGGTGCGGCACGGCGAGCATCGTCAGGTGATACACGGCCCTGACGTTCGTGTTCATCACCCTGTCGTACTGCTCGAGGCTCGTCGACTCGATCGTCCCCGTCTCGAGGACGCCGGCGTTGTTGACGAGCACGTCGAGCCTGCCGAAGTGCTCGACCGTCCTGTCGAGGATCGCCCTCGTCTCCTTCTCGTTGGTCAGCTCGCCGGTCAGCAGGAGCGGTATCGACTTCGACGAGCAATCGGACGCGACCCTCTTCAGGTTCTCGAGGTTCCTGCCGGCGAGCGCGAGCGTCGCGCCGAGGCCGGCGAAGTGCTTCGCCGTCGCGGCGCCGATGCCCGAGCTCGCACCCGTTATCAGGATCACTTTGCCGGCGAACGAGGACATCTCCTCGACGGTTCGGACGGTTCTCGACCGATTTAGATGCGACGCACGTTATCTCGACCACGCTTAACCTCTCGAGGTCACAGATTTAACCTAACCTCACAGACGGCAGAATGTATGACGTCACGACGGCAAATTCCGACCTTGCGGAACGAGACTTCGGTAAAAGCATGAAAAAATCAAATTTTGTTACACGGTTCGGCATATAATCATGAAACAAACTCGATGATTCTATGAAAATCAAGGCCACGTACATTAATGATACTCAATAATCGGTACGACAGTATAGGCAACCAAACATACATACCAATACAGGGTGTCCCACAATCGGATGCCTCACACGCGAAATTCCTTGTTCACAATAAAAACAAAGTTTCAACAACCATTCGCCCTAAAACGCACCGCTTGTGATCTACAATTGAAATATTTTTGCAAAAAATATTTTGTTATTGCGATAAGTTCTGCTAGACCGGGAGGCACCCGTTTGAACGTCCAAAAATATTTAAAAGAACCAATTATTTATACCACCCTATCGCAATTATTGTGCCTAATTTTGTCGGGTGTAATTAGTTAATACTATCATTTAATTATTAATAAAATGCTTAATAATAATTTACTAAGTAATAAAATAACTCAAAAGCTGATACGTTCAATATCTATGCAAATAAGTTAACTTCAATATTTGTCATTGGTAAATCGTTATACAATCTTGTTATTAAAAATGGCAAAAATATATCTGAGAAAAGACCGTTTTTCACAGAGAAAATTTTTGACGCTACCGAAAAAAATCTGTCTTTGTATAAGTTATAATCACATTTACCGCTGTCATCAAAAGTAAGCAAAAGTAAAAGCAAGTAAGTAAAGGCATAACACCCCTGTCCTATTTACCCTGACCTGTGGAGGTCCTATTTAAATATTGCATAGGCTTAACTACTGAAAATTGCAATCAATCTAAAATATTGATTAACTTTTAGCAATTACATTTCATTTTAAAAAATTAACAAATTAAAACCAACATTTTTCATCCTTGTGCAATTGTTTATTACAAGCGCATATGACGGAGGAATGCTCGTCGGCGAATAAATAAACAACAGACGTTAATAACAATAAAATGGAATGCAAACAGAATGCATTTAGCATGACTCATTATTGTTGCATGACGTTCCGGGGATTTTTCCAATTGTTTATATCGAGAAAAATTTTAAGTAGGAGGTAATTGGCGGATGCGCGTGGTAAATCGTAATCGCGAAAAGGTCGTTATTGAATTTAAACGAAGCATTCGTTAAGACTCAAATGCGCTTTTGAGAATCTTTGACTGTAACAGATTTAACCAATTAAGTTTTGATAAACGCGTCGATTTGAAATTTAAAGGTAGATTAAAAGCAAAGGTCAATGGTTTTTACACTTAAGCACTTAAATTGAGAAAACAAAAATTTTTATCATCCTTTGAACAGCCCTTTGAATTTTTCCCAACAAAATTTGAATGTATTTTCAAACGTTCACTGCGGGTATCTCAACAGAAGAATTAAAGAATTCAAAGTTTTACTTTTTTTCAAAAATGTACCCATAGGCCTATCCCATAGATATCTTGCTTGAATTCAAAGTATTACCCTTTTTAAAAAATCTACTCTAAACATGGCACCTCAAATGGAAAACAAAAATTTTTCGAAAATCATATTGACCTTTTTTTTTAATTGTTCACTGAGCAAATTTTAGCAATTAAATCAATGAAACATAATTGGATTATCAGTATTGCAGTTAATCCCAAATCAACAATTCAAAATTTAATTTTTCTGCATCGTCCCATGACTCCCCCTTCTTTTTTTGACATTTTCGAAACATTTTAATGCCGCAATCTTGGCAACTAGAAGCGTGACATTTCAAACGAAACACAGTTTATGAGTAAATGAAATATAGCTAGTTCTACTTTATGGTTCAAAACATTCATAATTTGAATTATTTTGAAAAATTATTCCAAGTGTGGAAAAAAATATTTTTATCAAGTTATCCACTTTTGAACTTTTTTGAAGCTTTTCAAAATTTTCCCCTAATCGTTCAACGCCACCAAGCTCTTTTAAGATCTATAATTACTAACTGCTATTAGTAAAATGCGTTTTATCGATGACGACAGCTAAATTGAAATTCCAATTTTTTTCAAAAATCAGATACTTTTGAACCTTTTTGAAACCTTCAATTGAGTAACAATCTATTACGTCCCTAAACAACACAGTTTGGGGTAATCACTGAAACATCGACATAGGCACTAATGAAGATTTTTTTTTGAAAATACAACTCCCTTTTAACCATTTTTTTGCTAAATTGCTAAACTTTTTCAACATTTTTAGTTGACTGTATCTCGATAATTAGGTAAACAAGTACTTCTAGGCTCTTAAATTGAATATTTTCATTATTTCAATTTCTTCAAAAATATACATACATCCTTTAGACATTTTCTAGACTTATAGTTGTAACTAAACTTACAACCTTTGCAAAATAATCGGCGACTTGCCACATGAACACTTAAGTCGAAAATCTGAGCGATAAAATTCATACCCAGAACCTGATTTTAGATACACCTCGGGCGTCCGAATTCATTCCTCTTCGAAAAAATAACGCGATGATTCATATTATTAGGATGATCGAAACGGGCGCCCCCGTATGACGATTCCTGCCTAAAAGACCGCTCGTGGCGTCACGACTGAGATCATCGGTTGACGAAAACATTCCAACGATTTCCCATTTAAATTGTTTTAAAAGAAAATGTGGCAGGAAATTAGGAGTTAATGGGATTCTAAACGGGCCCTGGACGTGTGTCTTTGATTATAGGAACGTCGGGTTGTAATTTAGGACAGAGTGGATGTAAAGTTTTATGAGTAATTGGTGACAGTGGTAGGGATAACAGATATACAAAGGGGTACACTAGTAATAGACAGGGTATACAGAAAGACGCCCTTAGGTAAAATTTTAGACCGGTTGGTCTATATAAAACTTATAAAAGAAATTCGTAGAACCCGTTCTGACCAGACTTCAAATGACTAAACCTTGAAAATGCGACCTATCTCTTCATAGGGTTAATCATGTCTTTGCCTAAGGGGGGTAGTCGGAGTTTCCTTCAAATATGTTTATGAAAACTCCTATCTAATAAAACTGCTACATTTTGTCAAACGATTGTTTTGGATAGATTGAGTGAGATAATACAGGCAATATATCAAAGATCCGGTTTACTATTGATATGCAATTCCTCACCTGATTCAACCATTTTTCATAATAATAGCAATAGATGGTCCACAGGGCAGACCATTTCAGAAACAAAAATTTTGCTTCTCCTGTAAAAAATGGCACAAGGCAACGCCCTCGCGAATTTTTGAAAAAAATACTACCTCTGTCCCACATTGACCAAATTTTAATTCAGGTAAAAATGCCAGCTAGCCGATTACAACACTGAGATATTTATTTGCGAATAACTATAAAAAACAATGATTTGCTTATAAAATATTTAATACCTCATTTTTGACCGCTTTTTTAAGGGAGTTCAACTCAAAATTTGAAACAACAAATGATGAATGTTTAAAGCAACTCTTCTACTTTCAAAATCCACTTTAAAAATGTTGATAGGGTCACTCGCTGAGGTAATAAAGACCATTAAGGAAAATAGGCTTCCTATGGTTTAATTGCAATTTTGCAATAATTATTGAAGCTACGATGTCCTTTTTTTGTGTCGATTGAGCATCAATTCTTCTACGTTTTTGCTTGATATGAAAGCTCATTCAAGGAAATTAAACAAATTATAAATATTGAAAAGAAAACTGTTTTTTTTTACATTATCTAAGCAACAAATTATCGAAACTAAATTTAGCACCGCCCATTATATAGGTTTTTGAATTTCCTCTACTCCTATAGTAGCAAGTAAGGTTTTACGATTAGATTCTGCGCAAAAAGCAAAAAAATAAATTTTGAACGTTTTTTGAGATTTTTAGCAGCAAAAAAAATTCACACGGATAAAATTAGTGGAATTTTATGGCAATTAGTTTTATTTTACCCTTAAAATATGCCCCAGCTATCATTATCCTGCGAACATTTTTCTTTAAACGAGTCAAAAATTACATTACAACTTGTTACCCTTAAAACACTTGCAATTCCTTTGAAAAATTGTAATTCATTTATGGATGTCCTAAGTCTTTTTCTATTACAACAATATATCTGGAAAGTTTTTTATAAAGGCAATTTTCAATCACAGAAGTTGTGAATTATCTTTTGGAAAATTTCTCTCCAATTACATAAATATTGAAATTAGTATTTTTATTTAGTACAGTAGTTGTTAGTTTTCTTCAAAATTCTATAAAGTTTTAAAATTTCTTCAAAATTCAATGTTTCCATTACAGCCCAATGTTTGATGCAAAAAATATGTTACTACTTCAGAATTCTTTGGAATAACACCCATTTTCATAAAAATCTGTAATTAAAACTTCTCTTACCCACCTTTTTAGAGGTTATATATGTTCCTCATGTACACTTTTATGGTTTAAAGGAAATCAAAGAGGTAAAACTACCCCTTGTGAAAAAAACTAACTACCACAGATTTAAGAGTTACTTAGATTAAAACCACGTGTACATGTGTGAAATTAACATTATTTTATGTTCGGAAATATAATTTATGAGTTATCCCTTCCATTATGATGAAATTTAAAAAAGTTCACACCTTGAATCTTTTTAATGGTGCGTTTATGATGAATTAAATTTCCGTCACTGTTAATAATAACATTATTTTGGATTTATTGCAAAGTATGAACCCTTAAAATCCACCCCTTATTGCGACATTTACAAAAAAGTTCATTTCGAACACCTTTAAATTATTTAATGGTGCATTCATAATGAATTAAGATCCCGTCACGGTTTAAAATATTATTTCTGATTTATTGCAACGTTTCATCCCCTACGCAGGGGATTTTTGCTCTTGACGGTCCCCTTCAGCGAACGTACGCACCCCCACTTTTGTCCGGCGTATGACGGTAAACATAGGGTAGACGTGGATTTTCATGAAAATTTGTAATTAGGCTAATTTTACCCCCTGCTTCAAAGTTACACGGTTCCGATATGTGCTTTTTGGGGAAGCAAACCACCCCTTATGAAAAAATTGTGAAAATTATGGATTTAAACGTTTTATAAATTGAAACCATGTTTAAATATGCAGAACAGATAATTCTTCATTTTCTAGAATATAATTTATGATATTTTAGCAAATTTCATCCCTTAGAAGCTACAAAACTAAAGAAAAAAATTAGTTTTAAACAGCTTGAAATGTGGTGCATCTATAATGAATTAAAACCCATTAACTATTTATAATATTATTTATGGTTTACTGCAACCTCTAAGACCACTCGGTATAAAAATGTGAAAATTATAGATTTTACATTATATAAATTAATAATGATTAAATATGTAGAATAAACATTCTTTCGTGTTCCAAAATATGCCTTACGATATTTTACTAAATTTCAACCTTTAGAAACAACAAAATTTAAAAAAAGAACAACTTAAAATGCTTTAATGATGCATTTATAATGAATTAAAATCCCTTAACCGTTTATTATGTAATTTCTGATTTATTTCTGATGGTTTTAAGGGTTTAAAAATTACAATAAATTAAATTTTATTATAAACAGTTAAGAAAGTTCAATCCATTATACATATACTATTACAACATTTGATTTTGTTGTATCTAAGGATTGACATTTTGTAAAACAGCATAAGTTATATTACAGAATATGGAAAAAATAAGCCATATTAGAAAGTTTCCGAGATCAATAGAACGTGAAACAACAAACCTTCGACATTTTTAAAGAATTTACAATTACCTTTAGGAAGATGTGAAATTATAAGGTTTTCAAGGCAGTGTTGACAATTAAAAATCAACAATTACTCAATTTAATCGCGCTTATTGTAATTAAAAATTAATCAAATGCAACTGTGAAAGCTCGCGAATAATAATTAATTAACCTCAGTCGTGAGTTTCCACCATTAACAATTATCAATCTTTTTAATGTTTGATTAAATGATAAAAAACTAATGCAACTTAATGGCAGATTAGATAATAAGTTTAATTATGACAATAATTTCTTAATTTACGTTTAATTATGTGAATTTATCTGTTCACATAAAATTAAAGTGCCGATCTGAATCGAAGCAGGATAATTGTTCGCCTTAATTGGTTTTTAAAACAATTAGAAAAATTCATTCAAGATACAATTCATATAGATTACTTCAAAGTGCAAGTCTAATTAATAGTTCATTTGCGATTGATTGGAACTGTAATTGTTTCTTTAATGAAATAATTCATTCATTAATGCCCAACACTATTTCAAGGATTCCGACATTTCCAATCATTTAATATATAAACATTTATAAAAGAATTGCAACTGTCTTGAAAACAATATGAAATGGCAGTCTTAAGGAATTGGAAGGTTTTGAGGGAATTTTAGAAGTCTTTAAGAAACTTGTGATACTTTTCAATTGAATTATTATAATTGTTTAAAAAAATTGCATACGTTAACTATCAACGATAATGTAATGGAATTGTCTCGAACGCCACCCTACGTCCAGTAGCCGAAATACCGAAATGGAACTGTATCGATGCGAGATCGAAACAAATCCAAGAGTTCTGGAAACTTCCAGGCGTATCAAATGCCCTCTGGCGGATTATCGAAGGATGTCAGATCATTTTTATTCTTAAGACTTCCCGTGTGAAGACGTCGAAACGGTTTTGATTTAAATCGCCTGGACTATATGCAGTAAGACAAGATTACTGTTAGTAATTCAGAATTTATTATATTTTTTAACTTAATAAGCAAGCCTTACCATTCCTCGATATTTTATCTTTTATCACACTTAGTTATGGATTTTATTATACTTCCTTTATGGGCGTTTTAGAGAGATTCTACAGATTGAGTCATAAAAGAAACGAGCATTTTTACATTTGTAATGTAATTCTCATTTCCACATCGTAACAAAATTAACTTTAGGATAATCAAGCGTCGGAACGTAATTTTTTTATTAAGCGTTTTACGATTTCAACCTTTAGCACCTGATTAATTCCGAAGATTAAAACAACTCGGGGACAAAATTTCAAAATATGCTTTTATAATGGGATTTCACGTTTAAACATAATAAATTTTTAAATTCCTTCAATATCAAACCAGTTATTATTATTTTAATAAATGGCGCCGCCATTGTAATATTTCACCGCTGACACAATAATAATCCCGCTATTTATGCCGTCCTTTAAAGGACGAAATTATTGTATTATTAATAGCAACAATGATACTTGGCACAGTAATTGTTCGAGTTGACCTTCAATTCGTTGCATGTTGCAAATATAAATTTATTCAATCGAGAGACGCGTCAAGACGAATTTAGTTCGAAAATATTCGACTGATTATTAATAAAAAATGTAACCGACAGTTTATAAAATGTTTATCAATTACATGAGGATGCTCATGACCTTAACCTTTGCCTACTGATTAATTTCTGTGAAGTCTGATGTTTAAATTTAGACGTGGATTAGACAAAAAAAATCGTTACAACGTTGCATAAAAAACTTCACAATCTTCTCAGTAACGAATTAATTTTTCATTAACCTTAAATTTGTTATTTAAATTGATAATTATACTGCAGGTGTCGCCTCTCGACATTTGAATAGTGCGAGAAAAAATAAATGATAAAAATACATGAATTAAAAAAATTAATAATCAATGAAAAATAATAATAATTCATATCGATGTAGTTATAATTTCCTAACGTAACTCATTACTACGGGAACACATTTCATTAATTTCTTTTCATAATTCCCCTAGAATCAATCATCAAATATTTTATATATCAAATAAATTTTAATATTTTATTTTAATCTCCGATTAATAACACGGTTCAATTAATCTCCGATAAACACAACCAAGTATTTGAATCATAACTACCTTTAGTCCATTATTCACAACTTCCGTCACAACTAACATTAACTCAATATTAATATTAAGTTAATTGTGTTTAATTACAGGTGGTCAAAATATTGACTTTAATTAACAACATAATTACGTAACTTTGGCTTAATTATATCGAGTTAGTTAAGTCCAGCAACTAAAGTGCGTTTAGTTTAAGTAACTAACTAGCTAAAACTTGAAAATAGAATTATCACTTAGCGACTAAACCGAAGTTAGTTAGTTATCATACAATCGAACCTTCGTTAACATTCAGTTAATATAATTCAGTTGAGTTAATTCAAATCGAACAATTAAAAGCAATCAAAACCCGAAATTGCCAACATTGCTCGGTGGTTAGATATGTGCTCACTAATCTTCTTTTGATTAAAATGAGATTATTCAGTTCTAGTAACAAATAGTTGTGACCAATCGAACCTTGTTATTGCTAATACCGCTCAGAAATAATTTATACAATTGGATTTTAGGTTGGCCTCGTTGTACTATGTGCACTTTAAGTTTGGTTTAATCGCACGCAGCTTAATTAGTCTAACTCGAACAGTCAAAACCTGAAATTGACAGCATTGTTCGCCAGCTAAACGGAGTTTAGTATAAACATGTGTCCATGGTTATACTAATCATTACACCCTTAAATTGTTGTAAATAAACAAACAGACACTGTCAGCTGACGAAGAGAAACTACATTCTAGCACTCACCGTGGTGGACCCACTGCCTTGTTCGAGTGCGCAGGCATTCACAAAGTCCTGTCCCTTTACGAGTTTGATGAAGGAGCACGTCGGGAACCATCTTGCGTGTTCCGTCCAGGGGTCATCGTGGGGATCCCAATGCCTGAGGCCGCCGTCGCAGTGGAAGCATCTCACCTGGTCGCCGAGACCCTCGTAGTAGAACCCGGCCTGTGCGAGCTGCTCAGGCGTCTGGATCAGATCCGAGGACCAGCCAATGAACGAACGCTGCCTCGCCTCTACGGTCGCGTAATTCGTGCGCTTCGGCCCCTTGTGCGCCTGCACGCCGAGCTCGTTCAGGTCGCTCTCGTCGGCGAGCAGGTTGACGAACGGGAACGACTCTTTCTGCTGTGGTCGCGGGCTCCTCGCCGATAGGCGGGAGTTGATAACGTTAACGACATAGTAACAGTTTGGGAAGTGTCTCTGGTGCTCGACGTCCGGGTCGTCGCCGGGCTCCCACGCCCTAACGACACCCTTGCAGAAAGCGCACTTGGTATTGTCGCCGTCCTTCAGATAGTAGAAGCCGGCGTTCGCGAGGCTCTCGGGGGTGACGATGTTCGATGCGGGCCACCCCTCGAACGTGGCCAACCGTAGCGGCAGCGAGTCGCGCAGCGATATCGACGAAGACGGCGGGGGCCCCGGCGAGATGACCGGCACATTTCCGGACGTAGCCGGGTTAAGGACGAACGGGCACGAAGGGCTGAGTAACTTGTGCCTCGCCATCACCTGGTCGTCGTAGTTCCAATCCGAGAGCTTGACGTGACAGGCGAAGCACTCGACCTCGAGGCCTCGCAGCGTCGAGTAGAAGCCCGCCTTGGCGATGCGCTGCGGCTGCACCTCCGCGTCACGGGGCCAATCGGCGAACGTCCGCAGGCGGTTCTCCTCAAAGTTCATCTCCGATGGGGGCTGTTGGAGGTTATGTCATGCCGCGGAAGGGACGGCGACGGACGGCTCGGCGGCGGAGCTGGCCGGCATGTCGGCCTCGGGGGACGGCTCGTGACGCTGGGCTCCGCTGGAGGGTTCCGGAGGTACGTACGTTAGTCAGTTGATTTTTCGTTAGAAACGTCAATGCACTTCGCGGCACAGGACAGCTCTCCCGACACGGGACAAAAAATGACAGATCTTCTCAATTGACAGTTACGGATTATGGATGCTTGAGGCACTAGAAACAATATTGGGTACATTGTTCTACTTTATTCGATAAATAATGTGATGAGTTATCTCCTCTTGAAGGCACTATATACACAAAGTGTGGCAGTCAGAAATAAAATATTAATGTACTGTGAGTTTACTAGGGACTTTTTCTTTATCAGAGAGTCCTTGAACTTCTGACACTTGACACGTTATTTGTCATTTTCGTTTCCTCGTTTGTTTTGATACGTATATCCTTATAACAATCAAAATTGTAATAAGAACACATTCGTTATTTGTGTTTCAAGTGTTGCGTGATCAACCCCTAGATTATTCACCAACGTGAGTATGATATGAATATAACACTCCTTTAATTGAACGCTATCATTTCCACTACCTCATTAACCTTTGTTTTTCGTCTTGCAAAGATGCCGTGGTGCTGTGTCCCGGCCTGCAGGAACAACGCCAAGACAGGTTTCCGCTTGTTTCGATTACCAAGCGAAAAAAGCAACGCCGAGAGGAGGCAGACGTGGTTGCACTGCATGGGTCGTACTAATATACCTGCCCATTCGAAAATCTGTGAGGTGAGGGTAAAACACAGAACAAACGTCCCAAGTAAGTAAATTGTAGGTACTACAAAAGGGCAGCCTCGTTCCTTGCAGAAGGTAAAAGAGCCTGACTGTGGTATTGAAAGTGAAAACACCTTCGTTTAGTGAATATACTTGTGTAGATGTATTAATTTATTGATAGATTGTTGGTGTTTTCATAGACAAATTTCCCCTGGATCGTAATTTGTTGGTACTGCGTCAGCTAAAGGCTTACAGTTATTAACAAAATTGAAATGCTATACTTTATTGAACCAAATGAGAGCATGAATTTACATACACTTAAGTCCCCTTATTACCATAATTTCAGTAATAGTGGAAAGTTATTCAAGTATGTCAATGATTACTATAATTAATTAAAAATTAATACAATAATAAGACTATAGATAAATGTGTTTCCAGGCACACTTTTCACCCAACCAATTTGAAAACATAAGAGAAGATGGAAGGAGGTTGTTGAAGCCGTTCGCTTACCCCGACCTATTGGATCCGCAGCCTTTCATTGATTGCACTAGTATTCTAGATGTAGAATTGGGTTGTAAATCGGAAAAACCCTCTCGTTGTCTTCCCGAGATCATAAAAATAATCATAGAAGGGGATGAAACAGATGAAATAAGTTTACTGAGTACAAGCAATGGTAAGTAGAGCCGAAAGCAGTATATATATATATATATATATATATATATATATATATATATATATATATAGTATATAATTTATAGATACATTGGAACAAGACAGTTCAGACATATCTGATGACAGCTCTCAAGGATTACCATTAGAACAATCTGTAGAATTACTAAATAACACTATGAACGCATTGAAACGAAAGCTTGATGCATCTTCAAGAAAATGCGGTCAACTGAAGAAAAAGCTGAAGCAAAGTAGCCCTACCGAATATTAGAAACAGTTTTCACGAAAGATCAGTTGCAGTTGCAGTCTAAACAGAAACACTTGTAAGGAATCAACATGGTCTGCAGAGATGATCGAAAAAGTCTCGTGATTATATATAGCGTATGAAGCTAAGAGATGCGAGAAGATCTCTAGGTAACAACTTCCATATCCAAGCATCAGTATGGTTCGACATTATCTTGAAAACGTTGTTGTGCACCAGGTAAGCATAAAGTAGTAATTCAAGTCTTGCCTTAGTTTTTAGAGCAAAAGGAGAAGTACAAAACAGTACTTAATAGGTTTTTCATTACAGATGGACAGCTGGTATCTAGAAGAGAAGGATCAAAGCTGATCGTGCATGAAATGGCAGAAGACCTGCTAGAAATTGAAGGACAGCTGTGCCATGGGCCCCTAGGTGGGTTCTATATTATATATTAACTATATTAACACTCCTAAGAACCAAGTTAGCTAAACAATTCAAATATGTACTTTTCTCACCCTTTTTTCGCCAAGCTTAATTATTATTCACAGCTGAAGACGATTTTAATTTTTGGGGGTTTTCTACCTTTATAGACAGTACTGACAATCTGATAACCGTTCTTGTCCCATAGAAGCCCTGAGATAATTTTTGATCAATTTTAATTTGAAAAGCTTCTTTCATCTGTTGCAGTTGTAACCAGAAGAGTCAAAAGTAGGAAGCGTGCTGTTATTATCTCCAGAAACCTGGATACAAGGCTATTAAATTTTATCAGTAATAATTCTTGAAGTTTCTTAGTGGAATGGATTTTGTGAATTTCAGATTTTCAAAGCAATTACTTGTTCATACAAATCAACTGACATATCTTCGCTATATTAAGCAGTTAGCTTTCAGGCTTCCTTTTTTATTATTTCATTTGAAAACGATAAGGTTCCTCCGGTTGTGACACTTGAGACATATCACTCAGGTCGCAGAAGTTCTGAAATCTTTGTTTAGTTTAAGAAGTCAATATAGCTAAACAGCAGTAGTATGCATTGATTTTGTAGTACAATTCGTGGTCTGAAATTCTTTCATCTTCTGATAATCCATCAAAGAAATGCTTCGTTATCTTTCGTCTTTTATTCTTGAAAACAGTCGTTTTCCCCACTCTTTTGCTAGGTCTGTAAATTCATTTAGCAAACCTTTGAAAGAATTTTGATTGCTTATTTCGCTCAATCTTAAAAAGATTTCTTAGTAAAATATTAGCTTTCTGTAAGTCATTACTATCGTATTGTAGGACCTTAAGAATAGGGTTAATGATTTCAAATATTGAAGAGAAAAAGGCGACAAACACTATCAAAATCAAAGCTCTCTAAAATGTTAACTATATTTTTACAATCGTCACGTTCATAATCTTTACTGGAAAAAATTGTGTTGGTACAAAATTTTCTTTATTCATGAATAATTCTTCATTATAGCTGATGAATCGTCTCTCAAAGACTATCTAGTAGGATATACCCGGTAAGGGTAATTTTATATTTTTCAGACGAATCGTTACTCAACATTGACCAGCGTTTTATATTATTCTCAAAAAAATTACCTATTTTTTCCAAATTATCGAAAAAAACCGTCACTTCGGGAACAAATTTCGAAGCATCATTTAAAATTAAATTTAACGCTATCGCGTCAACCTGATAACAACTCCATTTTAAGAGTTTGTCGGTCAGGTAGCAGATTCCCTGTAGATATAGATACTTATCATTTAATGTGGTATGTCTTCCCTAATAATATTGCTGAGGGCAATTAAAAGTTGTGCCAAAGGAGTTAGGGGCATTCACAAAACGGGTTTCATTGTGTTTTGAAAAAAGGAAGTTATGATGGCGCACCCTGTACTTAAGGGAGGTACTCTGCCTCCTCAAAATATTTTTTAAATGTAAAAAAAATCTTTACTTAGGAGATTTTATGAATGCTGTTGAGCAGGAACAATTTTTACTTAAAAAATACTTCAGCATTATTTTATTTATCCTAAGGACCGTTTCTGAATACGAAATCTGAGTTAAGTAACCGGTTAAGTTAAGAAAAATCTCAAGGAACTGTACCGCCTTTAGTAATTTCTTCATTTGTTTCTTTGGGTCAACTTCCAACTCCACACTAAATTTGCATGCTAGTGATATTAGAGTAATTTGGCGTTTGTGACGTACCTAATTTGTTTTATCGAATCGGTTTTTACGTCTTACGCTAACTACGAATTGCGCACGATTGCCTCAATTCGCTAACCACATCATAAAAATGTCAACTTTAAATTCCAACCGTTAATCCTGGAATAATTTATTCTTCGCACACTGTTTCCGCAATAAAAACAAGCGCAAGGCGGTGAAAACTGTGACGAACCAATAAACGATAATCGTCTTTGATGGACAACTACTAGAGATAAGTTATCTTCTCGGATATATAGCCATCGATAAGTATTTAAATAATTTCTTTGGGCAATTTGCTGATTTTCATTAGTAAATCGACATCTCACATATATACACATACACACACGCACACGAGCTCTGGGTCAAATTGTCGAGAATGCAAACCCCACTACTCTTGTTACTCACTGTAGGTGTTACGGTCGCCTTGGCCTTACCCCCTAAAGGACCACCACCTGCTTCAGGTGATAATAACGGTGAGTAGATAGGACTCAAGTTTTTCTAATTTTTCAAGTTAGACAAAAATTCTAAGTTCACTTTTTAAGGGGCGAGGAATACAAGGACGAAATTTTGTTTTCTGTGGAGAACTGCTAACTCTCAATAGCTTATAAAATTCACTGTAGATAATGACCCTTTTTTAATGTGTTCAATTTTCTTCATGGGAGTTTTCAAAACTTCCTAAGGTTGGTACTGAATTGAGTAACTATGAAATTTGGAAAAAAAAAGATTTAGGTTAATAATGTAAATTTTGGTTATTTCAGAAAATTCAATCCATTTCAACACAGTTCTAAACTGCTGCTAAACGTCAATTTCAAAATTGTAATTAAGTTTTTTCTAAACTAGAAAAATGATGATAATTTTAGGTCGGTTTTTCGAATTGTCACAAATTTAAATTTTCTATCTTTTGAATGATCACATATGTTGAAAGTCATGATCATGAAACAAGCGGCATCTTAACGATCAGTTTGTATTTATTGCCTTTCAAAGAGGATTAGCGACGATTACCTTTGTTATTACGCATATGTTCACTTGTTTTAACGTTCATGTAAAAAACATTTCACAAAAATACTGTCTGGCTGGCATATTCTGCATACAGTGCGAGTCTCTAACTTGGAATAAATTCACTAAACCAAAGACGGTGTTTTTGTTGGAAATATACTCGGATAGGTCGATTATTATTTTGAATTGCGCTCTGTTTGATATAAGAAAATGTTAAACGGCATGTATCAAATTTGAAAATGGTAATACTAATTTTTTTATGCATATTTTTAATGTGTATACCAAGTTACATATGCGTACCGAATAACAAACTTTCTAACTCAAATAATATGTTTCTTCGATAAGTGCTCAAAATGCTGTCCATTAACTAACTAATGGTATCCTATATTAAAACCCGTTTTAGAGATTTTTAATTACTTCGGCTGAAACTAGCCTACACTCCTGTATTATTCGTTGCTGTAACTGCTCAATATTTCCCGCTTTGGTCTTAAAAGCTTTGCTTTTCAAGTACCCCCATAAGAAATAGTCCATCGGTGTTAAATCCGAAGACCTGGGAGGCCATTCTAAAGGTTCTCTTCTACCAATCAATCTGCCTGGAAATACATCATCCAGGTACTCATGGACAGGAGTTGCAAAGTGGTGAAGCCATTTGTTGAAACCAGATGTTTCTATTCAGGATATCGACTTCATCAGGACCAGGAAACAGAGTAGCTAAATTTAAAAATAGTTCTTTCTGTAGGAATTCAAAATGTCCAGCTCCATTAAGATTTCCTTGGAAGAAAATTGGTCCTGTTACTCGATCACCAACGATCCCTGCCCAAACATTGACTTTTTCTTGATGTGGAGTGTGGCTTTCCCTCGTCCAGTGCGGGTTGTTGTCTGCCCAATAACGACTATTTTGACGATTTACCTCATCTAATATAATCGTTGATTCGTCAGAAAACAGGACATTTTCTATGTTTACAACATTTTATCTAGTAGATTTATAGTAGATTATAGTAGATTTATAATTTGTTCGCAAAACTGAAGTCCTCTATCCAGATCATCTTCGGTGAGGCTCCTGGAGGATTGTAATTTTATAAGGATGAAATGTTTGGATTTCAAGAATTCTCGTCACTGAAGACGCTAATTTCGAGTTTTCCAGCTATATGCCTAGTGGGACATGAGAATTTTCTTGAACAGAGAGGGGTACATTCATTTTGACATGTGCATTGAGGGCACTCTGACGATGATTATTTGTTTTTTAAAACCCCATTTTCCTGAAACTATTTTTCAATCTTGCTTATGGTACTCTGCGATATGGGTGGTAAATCAGGGTACTTCTCTCGGAATAAATGAATAACTTCATTTTGTGTTCTTGTTCTGTCTCCGTATCCAATCATCATTAAAATTTCAATCTTTTGGGTTTCAATTAAGTACGGCATTTTGTTCGATTCTTCAACAAACGTTGTTTCCTACAAAACGACAAACTAATAAATATTCTTGCTCGATACGATGCTACTCTGCTTACTTGTTTTCACTTAACTTTTTTGTTTGGCATTGTCAACATCAACCCAGTTTGACTAAAAATGATAACAAAGTACCTCTCGACTTTCCATTTTTAAGCTGCCTGAATTATTTCATCGAGTTGAATCAGGTTCCTTCATTGTTCTAATTAGTTGATATTTGTTAAATACGTTTTAAACAACAAGGAATAAAAATTTGATATTTGGTACGCATGGTAACTTGTTATACCCTTTAAGAATAATCTTAAAAAATTAGTATTGCCATTTAAGAAATAGTCGATGACGTCATATCTCAAATTTGCTACACGCTGTATAATATTTTCTTACATCAAAAAAAGCGCAATTCAAAATACTCGTACTAATCGACCTGTCCCAGCATATTTTCAACAAAAGAACTGTCTTTGATTTGTTGAATTTATTCCAAGATAAAAAGACTCGCACTGTATGATAATACATATTCCTTTATCAAGCATACAATAAACTAATATGAGCATCTATAAATGAATACAAATAGTGTGCGAACAGCTTTTTCTTATGCACTAATAATCGCATTTTTTCTAAACAACAATTACTAAGTTGAAAAAACAAAATTTTTCTTCTCATAAAAATTGGACCATTCAATTTGCACAGTATATCAATGTACGTTGGACAGGTTAAAGTCAATTAAATTACTTGCTTAATTCATCAATTGTGACTAATGCATTTCTCACGAATCGAAATATAATCCACGGTTAATCCACAGGTATGGCAATGATGAGTCATAGAATTAAGACTAATGCAAACAAATATTAGTTTCCAGAAATAGTTGCTGAATAACAAAAGCGGTAATTCATAATTGTCAGTAATATTTCAAAAACACCACTGCCTTATTTATTGATTAAAATTAGCCCTATCCGCTGTAATCGGTGCTTTTTTCCTCATTTCGATCATTTATACCCCAACTGGAGCATTAATTGATATAGAATAGTCGAGTACCCACTTTAAATACCTCCTAACTTTTGAGCTTGAAATCACATTAGAAAAATAGTGTAAACAACATTACATCAATTTCCTTTTTGATATTCCAAGTACCTATATCTCCGCTTAGCGACAGTGCATATCTTAATGGGAACTAAAACTTGAGCGTTGCTTAAGGTCGAGTACTTACGAGAAAAATCCACTCAAAAACAATAATTAAACAATGACCAACAAGGAGCTATGTACAAGAAACAATGTACCTCTATCTGGTCTAGATGCTACTGTTGCTGTGTGTGCTAGGGAAACTAAAACAAAGATCGTTAAGAACAACTATCTGCATCTCCATAACTGGACCCTATTGTAGATTTAGAGCATTATTTGAACCTAGCTAAATTGCAAAAGATGCACATTTATTTAAATTAGCTTCTTGGTCTTGGAAAATATGACTGCAAAATATTAGATTGGAAAAACACTCGTATCTTATAATCATTTGAAGTGTATTATTGTTTTATGCAAACGGAAACATCGCTTGATCGATTGCCGTGACGCAAAAACAGTCCACAATATTTTACTAATCCTATTTTGAAGTGTTGAAGGTAGACATTTACAGACAAACAACTCAACGGAATACCTCCCATAAAATTTATAAAAGTAAGATAATTTGTTGTAGTTAGTAATTCATTGCATTACCGTTATTTTGATTATTTGAAAATGTACCTACGTACTCGAAAGGAGTTAAATTAACATTACTGTTACCATGCCTACCAAAAATCACGTGATCTTCACGTCGTCGTACACTCAACGTTTGCGAATTTTTAAAATCTCTGCTTTCAAATTTATCTATTAGCAAGATTAGCAAGACGAGGTATCAATTGAACTAATCACTTTTTGTTCATTGCTTTGCATGCCAATCGATCTTGACATTAGATGCCCGTTTTCAATTTTTATCGTTGATTCGAAGCCAAAGGGATAATTAATTAAGTACTTGCTATAGTCGAATTATAAATTAATACATCGAGTTTTCATTTCAGAGGTTTAATGGTGTTCAAATGGGATTTATTGGATCAATACGGTCTAAACAATAGTGGCTGTAATCCGAGATTGTTGGATTTTGTGAATTAAAGCCGAGATTAAAGTGCCGTTCGCTTCCATAATAACTAAAATTTGATACTTTCTACTGTGCTTCAAAGTTTGCTATCTATAAATTAAAAATATGAATTAGATATTAAAATTAATTAAAAAAATATGCTTAAATGACTTTTTGAAGATTCTCTCCTTCACTTATTAGTTTCATTCATTAAGTATCAAAGAAGAATACAGACGTAGGTATCCCGTGGGATACGTAATAGATATAAATACTCCGCCCGTTCTATTGTTTTAATCACGTACGGAAAATATATTTTGTAAAAATCAAATTGCGATGAATTTTTAATAAGTTGCATATAAATAAGCATTCTTCATGAAATACTAATTTCAATCAATCTTGATTCCCCAAAATAGGATTGTTTTCAATACATTTTATAACCAATTAAAATTTTAAACTGAATCGATAAGTATTAAGAATTTGTTTAGAAATCATTAAAAATTATCCGTTTTTTGAGGTTCAAAATTATCTAAATTCAATATTTAATGAAGAATCCAAATTTATATTATAGGTGTAAAATAATCCTCGCAATTTGTTTTTCAAAAAAATAATTTTTCATACGTGATTAAAACGATAGACTTCCTGCGGTGCGACCATCGACCTACAACATCTGGCATATCTCACTATATATAGCACCGTGAATATAGTATACATGTTATATGTATAGTGCTATAGAGCGTATATATAGATATAGAAATTTTATATGAAAATTCGTTTTTGTCATTTTCTACCCTTAAAAATTAAAATTTTTCCAAATCCTTTCTTAGTGCACCCCTGTACTATGTTACAAAACTACCTTTAAAATTTCAAGTCGCTACCTTTAATAGTTTTGGCTGTACCTTGATTATGAATCAGTCAGTCATTTTTTTATATATAGAGATGGTCTAGATACATTTTTTTCAGAGACAATTCTACATATAAATTTTTCAAACAAAATAATAATAAAATATTTTTCAATTAGATAGTGAATGATCATTAATAATAAGAATGAGCGTCTTTTTATTGTAAAGCTGACATTATCGTTTGAAAAATAAAAAGAATTAGGGTATAATTATCAGGAATTAAAATTGAGCGGGCGAAGCCGCGACGTTATATGAAAATTCGTTTTTTGTCATTTTCTACCCTAAAAAATTGAAATTTTGCAAAATCATTCCTTAGTGCACCCCTGTACTATGAAACAAAGTTACCTTTAAAATTTCAAGTCGCTACCTATAATAGTTTTGGCTGTACGTTGATTATGAATCAGTCAGTCAGGACATCTTTTATATATAGAGATTGCAGGATGCTTTACCATAATTTAGCCAGTAGCTATGTGCAGTACACGATTATAAAGGTTGTAAAAGTGGTTACTTATCTAATATTAATTAGATAGAATAACCTAATTAATCCGAGTTTTAATAATACATATTTTCCAGATATATTTTATTTTATCGTTTGTATTTTATTTCAGAACTGAACCAATGGTGCAATCACAACTCCTGTAGGGATGCCTGCGTCAGGTTGGGAGCTTGGGGTGGATTCTGCGTAGGCCACGATTGCATGTGTTATTGGTACGAGAGACTGGAGCAGAAGCTAGAAAAAGCAGAAAGAACTTTCCTCAAGGAGGAACAACAATTGGAATCAAATTAGATTTAACATTGAAATGAATAATTGTAGAATTGTAAACAAAAGGCAAATCAATATAAGACACGATTTTTTGTATATTTTGATAAAATTGATACTTTCATTTAATTATCAAGACAATAATTCTCCCAGTGTTTTACATCATTACTCAAAGAGCAAAAGGCTTAAAACCTTATTCATTTAATCCACTCTATGCCTGGACTTAAAGAACATATATGAATCTTGTACTGCACCAGTGTACCGATGATCTGAATTGTCGAAATGTTTCCATTTATAATTTTGTTTTATATTTCATTTTTAGACAATGAAACTGATAAACAAAGAGTATGAGTTTCATGTTTTAATCTGTAAGCTTGTCTCCTCATATCCAACTATGAATCGAAAATTGAAAACCAATTCCGTTATGAATAAAATCTTGATATTTGAGATGTAAAGATGCACATCTTTATTTCCCTTATTAATAGGATCAAATGTTGGATCACCTATTTAATCCACTAAGAAAAAATCTGTAAAGTCCAGTGAAGACGTCGGACTGCTGCTGCGACCAGGATCATCTATATACTTAAATAGTATTGTTGGGTTAAACTCGGAAACCAATAATCACTGTGGTTTATAAACTTCTGAGCTTTTTACGTATTTATAACGAGCCGGACTACTACACACAAAGTGATTACCTTTTTCTTTCTCGTCACTGGTAGGTACCAATTTAAAACTTGTATGATTGCTGGAAAATTATCTTATATTGAAATCTCAACGATTGTCAACAACATGCACAAATAATCTAGATTAATAGCAGTATTAAAGAATAGGTTTGGTATTTTCGGTAAAACCATGTCAAAATGGTAGAAAAAAATTGAATATGGTGATTTAAGCTGTCATTACAAAGCAATGCCTAATCTAACACCAAATGATATCAGTTGTTTTCCTAAAATTTCCATTAAAAATCGCACGAGTGTGGTAGACGTATCAAAATAAAGATAAGTTAGTTTTCACATTTGATGAAAGTGATAATTTTAATATGAATGAGGCTGATCTATGCTCTATTTGCAGTTGCTATTCATATTTCATTAGTTACACTTACTTTTTTTCGGTTTGCATTTTAAATTACTTGCATTTATCTTGCACAACTAACGACCTTCCCTCATAATAACTATACCAATCATATTTCCTTTCCAAGCAAAGTTTACTCACACCTCCTCATGGTCTTCGCCGAATACTGAAATTTTTTGATTACTCATTTAGTTACTTATTTCAGTTATTTTGTCATACTCTGTCATAAAATTTCGTTAACAAAGTGACTAACGATCTTTTATATTTCTTTAAATATGGCACGCCTATGGATCGTTATCTCGGTCTTGTGTGTCGTAGGTTGGCTATCAAATTTATTGCTTTTTTTTCAACTGGGCCAATTCAGACTGGAAGGACCTTACATGTATTGATTATTGTTGCAAAATGAATTTTAATTATTTGAATGTATTCGATTCTGAAAAGAAAGAATCAAGAAAAAAAATTTAAAACAAAGTTACTACTTTTGCCACAACATATGTTTTGTGCGACCAATCACAAGGCGAGTATATCTTATTCGAGGTATATTGTCACGAACACGAGACTTCGACGACCACAAATAAAAAACAAGGAATTAGGACATGGCCGGAGGCCACGGTCAGTTCGTGTGAAGAACGAAAAATGAAAACGAGAGTGTTTACCTAAACAATACATAGTGCAAGTATAAGCAAAACAAAAGCCGAAAATAAATAGTTGAGAGGACCAGTGAGGTCCCCACGTACGAGCTTGGACAAGTGCTGTCCAAGGGACCGCCCGGAGGAGGGCCGTCCCTGAAGGGACCAGCCGGATGGCCGGTCGAAGAGGAGAGTAGAAAGAGCCCCGAGCGGAGACTGTGGTGGATCGTCGAAGTCTCCAGAACCCCAGCCGGACGCCCGAAGAAGAGCCTTCCAACCCCTCTGTCAAGAGGCCCTCCGTTATGGAAACCCGAAAGTCCGGACGACAGGCAATCCTGTAAGTTACCTTCTTCATCTCTCACGTTCCAGCCCTTTGGGATTCGCTGTGCCCCCCCCATCTTCTTGTTCCGTTTTGTTTTGTGCTGACCTGACCCCTTTTTAGATTCCCCGTCGTTTGTGGAGAATAAAGCCTATTTCTTTGTTTTGTTTTAACCTGTTTTCGTTAATAGCAAGCTCTACCCCCGTAGCTACCAACCCCTTACCTCACGCAGCCGTGACTCAGGACCTCAAGACGCCCCGGCTCGTGACAATATCGGTAGAATAAGATCTTCCATAGTTTATCCCTCGGATTTTGATACACTGCGATTGTAGAACGCGCAACTCTCGTTTATACCGCGGATAGCCTTTTACGTTTACGTGAGCTACACTTAATTTGTCTTTGTCCACATCTTTGTGTCTCATGTCTCCAATCTGTCATCTGTCATTAGTGCCAACGTGTGTTCATAACATTTTTCGGCTTATTTAATTCCAGTGAAGTATTTACCGGCTACAGCGATGGTCTCAACCTTGACCTCAGAAGCGTCCTGCCTACTGCTAACGGTCTTCTGCTCGTTAAAATATAGCGTGGCCTCGCAGCTCCCCCGTCCGAGAGGGGTGTCGCTGTCTAGGGCTCCGCTGTACGTTCCCGACAGGGACTTCGCTTGCCTCGACGGCAGCAGGTCGATACCGTTCGTGCAGGTGAACGACGACTACTGCGATTGTCCGGACGCGAGCGACGAGCCCGGGACGGCCGCCTGCCTGAACGGTCTCTTCCATTGCACGAACGCCGGCCACCGGCCGACCAACGTCCCCTCGAACAGGGTCAACGACGGCGTCTGCGACTGCTGCGACGGTACGGACGAGTACGCATCGGGGGCGACGTGCCAGAACACGTGCGTCGAGCTCGGGAGGAGCGCGAGGGAGCAGGCGCAGCGCAAGGCTGAGCTACTTAAGGCTGGCAAGCAGCAGAGGCAGGAGCTCGTACAGAGGGGTATGTACATTTCAAGCCGTAGGGGTTGTTGTTAGGTTGTAGTATTCTGCTGGTTGTGTGCTTTACGATTCAAAGGAAATTTCTTCTTCCTTCCTTCCAACCTTCCGAGTAATGTATGTAGGATAACAGTAGGATTTAACACATTTGCACCTTTGGAATAACAGACACTGAAGTCGCTAATTAGCAATGAAATACAACTTCCTTACGTGACCCAAAGTAACAAATATGATTTTGTGACAATCAAAAAAGTTAAATAATATATATGAAAAGCACACGTAAAAGGTATCCACAACAGCTCAGGAGAAAAACTTCAACCCATGTACCCAAAAATCATTATCTACACTATCTACCCATTATTATCCACACGTTTAATTTTTAACTAACATTTACTTTCTGTAGGCATCCAGCTGAAGCAAGAGAAGGAGCTGAAACTGAAGGAGTTGCAGAAGAACCGTGAAGAGGCTGAAAGACTGAAACAAGAGAAGGAAGTTTTAAAGAAGGACGCAGAGGGACTGGAGAGCGTCGCATTAGATTATTACAGAAAGCTAGAAGAAGAAGCTAAGAAAAAACGACTAGAAGAAGAGACGGCGAAAAATAAAGCCGAAGCGATAGAAACGTTCGTCAAGTTCGATTCGAATCAAGATGGTGTAGTCGACATATCTGAATTGCAATCTAGGCAGACGTTTGATAAAGATCGCAATGGGGAAGGTAAATTTACAATTAATCTATTATACTTCTATACTAATGAAATAATTTACTATAGTATCTGAAGAAGAAGCCAAATACTTCCTGAATGATCAGCAAACCGTGGACCAAGAAACATTTGTTGAGAGTTGTTGGCCCAACATTAAACCGTTCCTAATGATGGATGCTCAAATATTCAAGCCACCTCCTGAAGCTGGAGGCAGTGAAGCAGCCGATATGCAGGAAGAAGAGGAGGAAGAGGAAGAAGATCAAGAAGTAACAGACGAGGAAGGTATTCCAGTTGCATTTATAATAGTTTTAAACTTTTTTTAGAGTAATATACTTGCTATATATGTGACATAAATATTTGCAGTATATGCCTTTGAAATTGTTCTGTGGATTTGTAGCTCAAGATGAGGAGGACGAAGAGGAACAACCGATAGAGAAGGTCGAAAGTCCATCATCGAAAGTACAATATGATGAAGAGACCGAGAAGGTAATTGAGAGGGCAAACACGGCAAGGCAAGAATATCATGAGGCGGATAGCCAAGTGAAGAATATCGATAGCGAAATTAGGAGCATTCAAGATTATTTAGAAAAGGACTTTGGCCCTGAGGAAGAGTATGCTACCTTGCAGGTAAGGAACAATTTTTGTGAACTCTTATTTTTTTCACTTTTACACACACTGTCCATAGCACAGGAAAATAAGTATGTTTTCAGACATGATTTGTAGATCCATTAGGTATCCCAAATGCCCCTTTGTGTAAGCTGTAAAAGGTTTCTTCCTGGCCCATTGCCTTTACATAGAGTGTAGGTATAACTACGTAGCGAGAATGTAGAGTAATGCCGTTACTTTCTGGCGACCATGTAATTACAAAAATTCATTTGTTTGGTATTGTTTCCCTACTCTTGTTACAGTTGGCAGTCTCCTTGGTGCTATTTTATTCAACTTGTAATGCTCTTTGTAGCACAACAATACCTTCCTCTCCCATATATTTTATTGATTCTGGTTTTACATTATCTATATGGGAGGACTGATTTTGATCAATGTTCTTGAATGTTTTCCATGGACCTTTTAATTATCCCTTCAAGGGACATCAGTATAATTTTGCTAAAATACCTTTCATTTAGTTTAAAACTTGCTTTTAGGGTCACTGCTTCGAATATGAAGACAACGAGTACATCTACAAGCTGTGTCCCTTCGACAAGACCTCCCAGCAGCCGAAGTCCGGCTCGTCAGAGACCCGTCTGGGGTCGTGGGGTAAATGGTCCGGGCCGGAGCCGGATAAGTACGCGAAGATGTTCTACGACCGCGGCCAGTCCTGCTGGAATGGCCCGCAGAGATCTACGATCGTCCAGGTTTCGTGCGGCGGCGAGAACAGGATTCTTAGTGTCACGGAACCTAGTCGTTGTGAATACTTGTTCGATTTCGTCACGCCGGCGGCGTGTAGGGAGGGGCCGGCCGAAGGGCACGAAGACTGGCACGATGAACTATAAACGTAAGGATGCTGGTTAGGACACTTTTTGTAAACATTTTGTATACTGTGAAATCAAGTCATTCAGCTCGAAAGAATTGTGATGAGATATTTCGATTAAAACCAGATGGGCAACTGAATGTGAATTCCTACATTCCAAATCCAGTTTATTTCTTTCAGAAGTACTGTTTAATTTGCTATTATACAATATGGTCCATTGGCCTCTATACAATCTTCAATAATGAAAAGTAGGTATAAGTCATGAGATATGTTCATATAAACGGATGTGCTTCTACTTTTCTTTGTTCAGAAGTTATAGCAATTTTTGAAGGAACATAATTTTAGGAAATTAAAAACTTATTTTAAACAAGACAAAATTTTGACTAGTAAATATTCAAAACTTATTCTATTTTCCTGCATACATAATTGGCAACGAACAACTTTCATGAGTAAAAAAATTATATAAATTCTAATACCCAGCACCTCGAATCCTCTGATCATAATCATTTATTTCTATGGAAAACATATTCAAGATAGGACATGCCTTGTGTTAAGTTAAAATCACAACGATTTAAATCGAGTGATCCAGCTTTTTTCCAAAGCAAAGGGTGATGAATTGTAAAAACCATAGTGTTCCCATTGTGGCAGTTGTGACTCCTATTTATAATGCCCCATCTGGGCGGCTGGGGTCTCTTATGTGGGGGTCTATTGCACGAAGTAGCGTAAATAAATACTATGCTTTGGAATAGGACAAAAAGCCACTTTAAATACGTCTCAATTTAGAGTGAAGAAATCCATTATGATTTTATTATGACCCATCGTGCTTTGTCAAATAGAGTGAAATATCTTCCAGAGGATCAAGAAATTATGGTATCTCTGCATCTCCATTTCCAGTAAATGCATTTATGAATAGCGTTAAATGAGTTTTACATAAATTCTCATCTGGAAGTAACGTTTCCTAGTGGCATGTGGGTAATGAAACTAAAGATGGAATAATGCACCTCCATAATCTTATGCTTGTACATATTGCCACGTAGTATATGTCTGTAACTAGTTTTTGTTTATTCGGTCACAGTGTTTGTAACATTTTCAAGACTACTAACATTCATGTTGATGAAGGAATCTAAGGGCAGTCTTATGAATTTTTAGACATTAGTCATGTGAATTTGGTATGTGATGGTTTATGTCTATTGGGAAATCTATTACAATATTATCTTGTTGTTTTACAGCTAGGCTCATATAGAGACTTTACTACAAAGTGGTGAATATTGGCATATTCGTCTTCAGGAAATGGTTTAATTACTAATTTTAACTAAAATCAGGCATACACCATGATAAAAGTGATAATCAAATTTATGTGATTATTACCACTGAATCTACTAAATTCTGTTTTGCTAAATAGTGACTGTTATGTTACTAAAGTTTAAAAACTCATTTCTGACTGAAGAAACAGTCTTCTGAATTTATAGATTTGTTCTAGTGAGTAGAAATTATGTTAAAGGCATTGGCATTATTGTCAGCAGAGAAAAGCATGACAAGAAGTAACATGTTTATATGAACATTTCTTCACGACACTAAATCTACTCTTCATTATTGAAGTTTGTAAAGAGGCTGATGCCTTACCAGTTTTAAATAATTTTCAATCTTCCACTTTTGAATTATTTGCGATTATAGAACTTCGTTTTCGATATTCAAACCACCAGGGAACTTGACAATTAGTAATTTGAAAATACAGGGTGGCCCAGAAGTTCCTGGGTGATTTCATTTTTAACACCATCAACTGCAGATGTCTTATCACTTTCGACCAAACTTTTTGGCTCTTACCATATTTTCTATGATTGATGTTAGAATGTTCTATAATAGCATGTTTTTTGTTTCCCACACTTTTGGCTGTTCTCGAGTTTAAGATTTTTTGCTGTAAATCCTCTTCTATAAGTATAGGAGAATTGAAATCGTTTTAAATTATTCATTCACCAAACACATTGTTGGCCTTTTCTCATGAATTATGGCTCAATCTTGCTGAGACCACATCTCTACTCTATCACATTCACTAGTTACAATTAATAGACTACCATTTTGGAATTAGTAATCAAACGATGCGTTTTGTGAGAATTTCACATAGATATATTTCTTATATCTCCCAAGTTTATAGTTTGATAATCTGAAAGTAACATTAATCATAAATTATTAATTTTTAAAGTTACTTAGGAACTTTTGTGCTATCCTGTGTAAGAGTAATGGAAAATACATTCCTTATGAAATTCAAACTCTACAAAAGTAAGAAAAATAAGCGTAATCTAATTGCACTTCTGGCCTTAAAATAGTTAAAGATTTACTGATACAACAAAAAAAATTTAGTATAAGGTAAGGTGAACAGTGAAGTTCCATTATCGCTTTCTATGGGTTTACCAATTTTGACCGTTTGGGGTAATAAAAGTGAACCTTTCTGGTTAGTAAACTTATGTGTATATTTTTGGTAAGTGATATTTTCCTTGGTAGTTAATGTTAATAAAAAACAACAAGTGTACTTTGTTTGAATTTACTTTGATAAGATATCCAGTTGCGCTAATCGTTCTTTGTGTTTCAGATAAGCGGAAAATTTTAAATTGCACCTGAACTACACAGCAAACAAAAAACCGTGTTTCGTAGTTTTATTTACAAGTATAAATTATATACATTATATACAAAAAAAAGAGAGATAAAAACCTGGAGGATCTCACATTATGAGATAATATAGATTTAAGTGATTCATCTATAACGACTACAGATGTACTCTAGACAGCTTTCAAGGATACTTGAAAAATCAAAAGTCCAACGCAGCTTCAATAAAATGGACAACACAGTAAAAAGTCATGAATGAACACAAAGTAGCCAATAACCCTAATTTTTCTACCTTCATTTAAAGCTCGTCACGTATTAAATGCTTGTTAACGAAATTGTACAAATCATCCAATGACCTATCCCCGCTGTACTCTGAAATCTTCTCTCCCCCTTTATACAGGAACAAAGTCGGGAACCCTTCGACCTCCTCTTCGGTGCACAGCTGTTTGTTTTCTTCGGAATTACAATCCACCTTGACGATGTTCACTTTACTCTCCCCTATGAACTTCTGCCTGAGGACGTCCCACGTGGGCGAGAGCCTCTTGCAGTGGCCGCACCACGGCGCGAAAAATTTGACGAACGTCAGGCCGTTCCGGATGCCCTCCCTGAAGGTCTCCGCCGTGAGCTCTCCCGTCGACTCTTCGGCGGCTTCGGGCGCCTCGGGCTCTTCCAGCTTTGAACCGAGCATCTTTTCGATGTACTGCTTCAGGTCTTTGAGGTTTCTTTCGCCTTCGAAACGGTCCAACTGGAAATTCAACCGAGAAAAATAATGGTATTACATTACGTATGAAAAAGAGAGTATTAACCTAGTTCCATGGTTTGAAAAGGAATTTACCCCAATCTGTCTTGAATACCCTTAGCCCAATAATTGTTTCAGAGCAACTGTAATTACCTGACAGTTGTCAAATTCGTTATCTACAAAATGTGTTTAAGATAATTAAAATACTTTACCAGAAGTAATTCAAAAAAGATTTCATGTCGCAAAAACATTTTTTACATCTTTTCTCGGCAGCTTTTCAATTTTCATAACTTGTCCTATATATGACAATTGCGTAACCAAAGGATGTCTTTTATTTAAACTTATACAAACAATGTTTGATTTTTACACCCGAGCGTTGTCGACAGGGGTCGGTTATTAACGCTACAAGATATCAACAGAAGGTGAATGTTGTGAAAGGGCGAGGTTGGATGCTATCGATTTCAGTTTCCACTCTTAAATAAAATCGAACACACCATAACCATCACTGTTATAAAACAAATTCAGTGTTAGAAAATAAGTAACTAGTTAACTTAAATTACATGTATTCACCCTTAAACATTACGTCACACTTTAAGGTTGAGCCAAGGATTACTATCAATTATTGTCAAGTAAGTTGACGTTTTGACACAACTTTAGTGACAAATGGTAACGGAAGGTATATGAATTAATACATCTTACATCTTAAAATCGCTCTGTACAGACTTATGTTCAAGAGGGATATTACTGCCGTTTAAATTGATTAAGTACGGATCCTCTGTCGCTGCCGCTCGGGTCGTAAAAACCAACTAACGTTTAGACGAGTATCTTTCTTTTGCGCAGGAATTACAGAAGAAGCCAAGCCCTTTATGATATAAAGGATAGTTTTGACTTCAAATGGAAATCAAATTAACTAATGTGATGTGAATAACTTGCCCTGAATTTGAATGTTACTTTTTAATTAAATGGCAGTTTTATAGTTATTGGAGATAAATAAAATTTGTTTCTATTTTAAGCAAAGGGTTCTGCACATGCTATAAATTAAAAAATAGCAAATCTCAGTGCTTATGTGTTTAATTTCACTTCTGAATCATTACCAGGTCACTAAATTTCATTGTTTATTGGCATCTCTCCTAGGTAATCTCTTCGATTGCTTTTTACTTGAACGTACATTGCAGAAAATAAATTCCAATTACAGAATTTAAGCCCTACAAAAAAAAAATCGCGTAATAAACTTTGCAAGAAACTCACCTTTTTGCCATTTTCGATCCAGAGCAATGTCGGATAACCTTTTACATCAAAGTTAATACATATCGAACGGTATTTATTACAGTCTATTTTTCCTATGTTTACTTCTTCGTTTTCCATAGAAGCTGCCAGTTTTTCCCATACTGGTGCCAAAGTCTAGAATACAATTACAGTTCTTAATTAATATTACACTTCACTTTACCTGGCTTTTCAAAAACAGTTTAAAAAATGGTGGTCAACAAATTTAGTGATTTCAAACTGGAATTAACTAAAACTACTTTATCATAGATACCAGAGATATCTGGAAATCTCTTCTTCAAATTGTATCTACTGATGTAATAGCATTAATCTCTCTTGGTTGAATTGAAATGAATTAAATAGTTTAATATAATATTAGTTATTCCATTTGAACATATCAGTGTTGTATGTGGCATATTTATTGTAAATAGGTATTTTGTAACAATAAGTCCCAATTTATTTATCATTATTAAAATATCTCTCTTTAATAGAACATTGTTACTGAAACCAGATACTTTTTCACTTCTAAAACTAAAATATATTTTAGTAAGATTTTCCTCAAAACACAAACTTATAAGTTGTCAAAGCAAGAACAGAAATATTACAGTAGAACAGAACGAAATACAGAAAAACATTTGCTATCCCTTTAGAACAATTTTTCAATAACATCTAAACATACAAACTTTTCTCTTTTTCCCAACTTATTTTATACAAAAATTGAAAATCCCCAGTAGTATGACATGATAAATACTAACCGAATCGCCAATATTCACCAGAGAGACTATGCCATATAATTTTCATAGGAAAGACAAGGACATGAAACGTCAAAACCCCGACAAGTAAATTTTTTTTCGTCTGACATGTATGCTAATACTAGAAATATTTGCAGTTTATCCTGAATACATAAAAAGTAACAATTGAATTTTTAGCCCTAGACCCACCCACGATTTTGAGGGATTCGCATTTATAATGAATTTTTAATACCATCTCCCTTTTATGAATGGACTTTGGAAAAACTATATCTATTATACTTTATAGTACTATTATGGTAAAAGGACACTGGCATACTGAGCATCAAAAAATTTTTCTCTAATCAGCAGTAACTTATATGGGTATTATAAACATTAATGCTTTGGAAATAGTACAAACAATGTATAACATAAGATCCAGTAAAAATATAAATCTTGGCCAATACATATGTAACAGAAACTTAAACACAAATATAAATAAATAAAAAATTGTAACATCTTATTTTTGAAAATTAATCTAGTTACAAAAGTGATTTCAATTCAATTATCAGTCACGTTTCTCAACTTTTGATAAAATAAAAATTACTGGATTCTCTATAGACTTTCTTATCAAGATAAGAGATAACAATATATTCTGTAATCACGTTACTTACCACCTAACCTAACAGGTACTTAAGTACCTGATAAAAAAATCTTGAAAATAATCTCAGAATTCCTATTTACCTGACAATATCCGCACCAAGGTGCGTAGAATTTGATGAAGTGCTTGCCGGACGCTATGTGCTTATCGAAATTATCCTCAGTCAACTCATAGAGTCCCCCGACCTTTACCGGTTCCTCGCTTGTTTCACTCGCTGCTTCACCCTAAAAACCGTTCATATTTGGCCATTTTCGAATTTAAAAATAAAAACCAAACAATGGAAAGCATCCAAAATATTTCAAATACGTTAATAAGTGTGTCATCTAAAATTAACTCCTTCCTATTGTTTTCGAAGTAAATGACACAGCGTTAAAGTGACATAAACCTACTCACCTCTCTGAGCTGTTCATTGATGAACGTAGTGAGCGAAGGTAGATCTCGTGTGCCACGGAACTTGACGCCTTCCTTATCGCCCTCTTTGAAAAATTTCAAAGTTGGATAACCGGTCACGTCTTGCTCAGAACATATTTCGGCATCGGAGGTGCAATCGACTTTGGCTATTTTGATGTTGTTATCGTCTTCGTTGAGCATCTCGGCCAGCTGTTCCCATTTCGGAGCAAATTTCTGGCAATGTCCACACCTAAAACAAAGAAAAGTAAATTCGGTTATGGCTGTGTTCTTTCAAGTAGTGAAGTCCATTGTCTTATGGCTTATTGTTTAATCATTTGGTACACCTGACTATTAACTTTAGGTAAACTATATGTACTTTTATCAAATGTGACTAACTGCGGATCAATCCTTTGTAAATTGATGGGCTTACCAATTGATGGATTAGCATAATCCATTGTTGAATACATTTGATTGAATTACCATTAATGGTGAACTTTGATTTCAAATCGACATTCTAACTAAGCGTCCTCTATGTGCAATATTAACTTAAAATGGGCTTACCAGGGAGCGTAGAACATCACGAAGTGGTTTTTCTTAGACACTTCCTTTGAAAAATTCTCGTTGTTGTACTTGATGGTGTAGACCTCCTCGTCGTGTGCCCAAATTACCGCCACCACGCCGAAAACTATTAGAAATATCGTTTGTAAGTGCATTATGTATATTATTTTCTAGCTGAATTAAAGGTAAAGTTTTTATCTACGTATTTCGAGACCGGCTAACTTAAATCTCGTAGCTACGCTCGAAGCGAACCCACACAAAGTACCCCAACGATCGCAAGTAAATTTATGATTTTAGGATCACAAAGCATATACTTTGAATATTTTGACTGTTGACAGTACAGAGCATCCAATTCACGTTGGAAGTCTGACGTATGTACTTTAGAGAGGGGGTGGTAACCCATGGCAACTGTATCCATATAAATCGTTTCCCACATTTTCAAGCAGATGGTTCTCTACGTAAACAAATTCTGTTAACTATGGGCTGTATGCATAAGTAAACTTTGAAATATATAGCTTATTTCTGGTACAAAAGATGCTAGAAAATATGATTTATTTCGGAGGTGAAATTCTACTGCATTCAAATTAGGCGCCATTCAGCTAAGGGTGTGCCAATTTGTGAACCAATCCAAAACGAATACGATAAGAGTTCCTTTTTCGGGCATTTATTTAGTTCTTTTTTGTGATTCTTTTGATTCACGATTGTTGATATGAGCGAAGCAAAAAAGTGGGAAAGAAGCAACGCCCAACTCTCGTTTGGTATTTGATTGGTTCACAATTTGTCATTGTCAAACCGTTTGACAAATGGCGCCTAATTTGAATGCAGTGGAATTTCACGTCCGAAATAAATCAAACTTCCTACCGTCGTGCACAACGAATCATGTAATAATACAAACACGTATCATTTTGTATCAGAAATAAACTATACATATCAACATTTACTGTTGCACACATTTTATGTTAAGAGATTTTGTGTATGTAGAGTACCAGCTGTTTGAAAATGTCCCCATGTTAATTCCCATAAGGAAACGACTTGTGTAGGTACAGCTGGGTTACAACCTTCTTTCAAGAATACATACGTCACACGTTCATAGCATATGTAGAAAGTGGATAATAATTCTTTGAATTTACAAACCAAAAAATTTGAAATCCAAAGAGAAGTTATATTTACAAAATTCAATTGTTATTAATTCTAGCTTACAAAAGGTTAAATCAATTGCAACTACTTCATACAAAAACTGATGACAATGGAAACTTATTGTGGGGCCTTACAGTTTTATCTCACTTTGACTTGTAATGATAATAACAAAAAACAATAAAGAACAAAGAAATTATTCAGGACTGCAGTCTTAAATATTACATGTTATATTTGAAAAAAAAATATTACATACAAAAGGTGCTTCAAGTTCCAAAATAGCGATACACATCATATTGAATCATACTTTAAAACTTGAATTCCCTTTTTCTTTTATTTAACCTCAGAAGAGGATGATTCAAAAGTTTCCATATCTCTTCAGTACATCCCTATGAACAGTATTAGTGAAGTCTAGAAACGTCTTTTTTGTGTGCTTATGTATAACACGTTATTCCCCCTGATAAAGGCATCACCGAACTTGTTCTTCAGCTGGCCATTCACGTACTCCTCAGTCTGCTCGAGCGCTATGTTCATGTAGCCGTCTAGGCAAGCCAGGACACCTGAGAAAAGTAATTTGTAATTTATTTAGGAAGATTTAACACTATGTAATGATAATGTGTAATGTAAAACTTGAAACACAGGGTGTTCCTTAATAACATGCTAATTAATATTTAAGGTTATTCTTAGGTCCATTTTGAGGAAAAACTACATATGAGCATGTGTCCTGACGGTTTTAACTTTGAACTACAGGGTGTTTTAAAAAGTTTTAACAAAAAATTCTTTTTTTATGATAATTTTAGTATGACCATATCATATCCCGGCCTATCACTCCTCTTTTTAAAATGATCGAGTGTAAATCCCACACAAATACCACTGGCAAGAATAAAAAATTATGTTGTACAACACAAAATGCCTTTTGATATGTAGATGTTTATCACGTTTCACAAAAATATCTGCAGTCATACCACCGTTACCATAAAAAAAAAGCTTGTAATCCAAAAGTTGAGACCTTCAGGACATTTCATATGAAACTTTTTTTTCTCAAAATGGACCCAAGAATAATCTTAAATATTAGTAGGTTTTTAAGAAACAGCCTGTATAATACAATTATAATCCTACCGTCAATATTGCACATTTAAATCAGACACTTGTATGTGCAGACTATCTTTTCAGTAGAAACGAAATCATAGTAAAAGAAGGGTAGGTAGGGGTTTACAAAGTGATTGATGAAGGAATGATATGACACACCGTAGTTTCTAGCAACAAATTCTTGTGAAAATGGAATGAAGTCGTACGATTTTAAAGTTACAAAACTACAGAATCCTTTTCTTCAGTATATTTACGCCTATGGGGGAGTATATACTCATGCAGAGTAGACATATATTAGGCTTATACAGTTTTAACATATACATGGATTTCTCTGGGACTCAGGTATTCTCTCCTTGTCCAGATTTGTTGTTATCCAATTATAGAAGGTATGTAAGGTAATGAATAATTACAAACAATGCAAATTCTAACCTCTGTAATCGACGCCGCTGTTCAGCTTCACCACCACAGGTCGTGCGTGGATCTGCTGGATGAAAGACGAGAGTGCTTCTTTTCGACTCATGTTATTGGAAATAATCGTAAACTTGAAAATAATTGAGAAAATAAAGGAAAACGATGCTAAAGTAACCTAACCTTACCCAGCGTATATCACAAAACGAAAGGAACTCAGAGCACAGAACATCTAAACCGTTAGAAGTGAAAATTCCATAGACCTTGGGCTAATATATACAAGGTGTTTGGTAAATCGCCTACATGTTTTGCGCATATATTTGTCCCATGTATATTTTGTGATGTATATGTTTTGTGATCCGACGTATAGGGAGAAATCCGACGGTTTCGTGTTTAATTTTCCTAATTACTACTTATGTTTATCAGTATGTTAAGAAATATCTAAACCGCAGACGATTTACGTCAACATGGAGAAGAGCAAGTCGGAGACGTTCATCCTGAGCGTGAACGACTTCGGCCAGAAGATCTACACGTCGCAGTCGGAGCCTAATAAGAAGTGAGAGCGACGACATAACCTCAAACATTTTTTTAATACTCCCCTATGATTACAGGTATATACTTGACGAGGAGGGTAACATGATCGAGTACCAACCGGAGAAGTCGATCTGCGCCGTGCAGCTCAACTCCCAAAACAGGGTCGAGGAAGAGAGCAACGACACGAGCTACGGCGACCGTAAGGAGCGCTTGTCCGATTCGTCGTCTCTAGGTAGGGTCCGAGTATTCAAAAGTAGGAACCAGTAGGAAGTTACTACCATAATAAACCCATACGGTTGCGTTTTAGTTTACTAATTTAGCGGGACCCTGAAAGTTTACTAACGAGAAAAAGGGCTCTGTCGAGTGATAAAGTAGTTTAGAAGATTCAGTCTACTTAAAGAAATTGTCAAGTCACTTAGTCATCTTGTGAAGGAACATTGATCAAATTGGGGCTTAGCGAACATGAGAATTTGGTCAACATTCCTTTTCCTGCAAACTAATACAAATTTCCTTTTTCTTCTAGCCATGATGAATTCATTGGACAGCGTAACCGAGTTCGAAGAGAACCTCATGAACGAACTCGACTCGGACTTCATGAGCATGGTACCGAACCCCCAGTCACAGTACATAATGCAACACATGGATATAAGGGAGCCCCTGACGAAGCTGAGGAAGCTTATAGAGAACAGGCTGGGTGTCAAGCTGCAGGGTTACGTTTTCGCCCTGCAAGGAGTTCAAATCGTAGGTACTGTGATGTAACATGTGAGGTATCTTCACTTCTTGTCGTTTCAGTTAGAGGATCACATAAACTTGGTCGATCAGTGTGTGCAAGGCGAGGGGCTTGTACAGGTGAATGTACAGGTACAAACAAACCTTAAAAGGATTAATATAATTGACGTGCTGAAGCCTGCCGAGGATTATATTCATGTAGGTGAGTTTCACAATAACTGGACTTTGACATCTCCATTTTGGGTTGAGAAGATGTGAACAAACCACAACGACTTTTATAGATGACGAAGATTTGGATGACATCTCAGAGAAGGACGATCTCAAGAGACCTACCGCTCGTAAAGAATTACATCCGAAAAGCATCGTACACTGGCACGTAGATTATAATTACAAAAAGGAACAAGAGAGACTAAAGATCCCATCAGATCCAGTTGAATGGTATTGTTGCTCTCGATATGAATAACTTTAATTGTTCTGTTGAATCCTTTGAAACCCTTCATTTTACATATCAACTTTCAGATTTCTTTTTGTATTATGATGTCTGTTTCGTACGGTAGGTCAACGCTACATGTTCGGCATTGGTTGCAATGGGCGGTGAGACAGTTTAACTTGCCAAACATCAAATTGAACGACTGGTCGATGGACGGAAAAGCCCTGCAGGAGCTGACGATGCAGGATTTTCAGAAAATAGTACCGAGCGATCCTGGCGATGTATTCTGGACCCACTTAGAGCTGTTGCGGAAGATGAAAGTCATAGGTGAGCATGAAAATCAAATGAAACGTATGCCGCTGACGCTTATAGTATATTGCAGCTGTTAAGAAGGAGGATTTCCCGAAGAAGGTACGTCTGAAAGACTACCAAAGGATCAGGAAGAATAGTAAGGTGAGTTGGTTTTAGACAAACACAGGACTTTCTCATAGGACATATTGAATTTTCAGCCATCACCGAAGAAAGATTTAAAGATCTTGAATTACTCGACGACTCTACGGTACTTCGACACCCCCATCGGCAGTACGACCAGGATTGGTAATACTGGACAAATTCAGTTGTGGCAATTTTTGCTTGAGCTTTTGACAACTAAGGAGTACACATCAATAATACAGTGGATTGGTAAGTTCACAGTACATGAAAACCATTATTTTAAAGTTTTCTGGTAATATTTAAGAATGGGAAAGTTCACAAGACATTGGTTTTCTTGATTGGAGGGTGAGGTTTAGGCAATGTTTAATAAAACCATACTAAATAACTTTGAGAAGCTCACATTAAAATTTGATGTGACATGTAGCTTTTTGTCACATCTTTATCCCAAGTACATATTATTGAAACGAATTGAGTTAGAAGCTTGAGTTTGATGTTTCGATGATGCTATGCAAAATAACCTTTAAGAAATTCCTTATCAAGTAGTTTTGATAAATTCTCTGTGAATTTATAAATTTTACCATTGTATGAGCCAATTTTTGGAACATTTTATATTCAGGTTTATACATATTATTAAAACAAACTCATATAGATGCTTCAAACTTCCTCTATAGGACTTTAATCAAACAGTAACGCTGAGAAGTTTCGTATAAATTGGACTTTTTATGAATGTTTTTTTGAATTTTTAAATTTCAGTGTTATATCAACAGATTTTTGTAATCTTTCATAATCAAGGTCTTTATCATGAAAATAAATTCAAGTAGACGCTTCAAACATCATCATTACTTTACATGAAACTTACTTTAACATACTTATTTTAATTTTTCATGTAATTAGAAGTTTCGATGAATATTTCTCTGAATTTTTGAAATGCAGCGTTTTACACAGGTTTTTGTAACATTTCAAACTCAAATCCATATTATTAAAATGAATTTATGAAAGTTTTATGAGTTTCATGAAAATTGGAGTTTTGATGAATTTTGTGGGGAATTTTTTAATTTCAGGTTTATTTAGTTTCTTGTGACACTCGTATTCAAGTTCATATTATCAAAACCAATTTAGACAGAAGCTTGCAATTCTGTACTTTAACGAAATTATTTTAAGTATCTCTGAGGAGTTTCATATGAATTGAAGTTTCCATCAATTTTTTGTGAATCTTTAAAGTTCAGTTTATTGTAACATTTTGAACTCAAGTTTATATTACTGAAATGAATTCGGATAGAATCTTCGAGCTTTATTAATATTTGAAAGTATTTGAAGGAGTTTTGATGAACTTTTAAAATTCGACATTGAATAACCAAATTATTGTAAAATTTCAAACCAGTCTATATTATTGAAGCGAATTCAGAAACAACCCATATACTTTATAGGTTGTATGAATCTAGGTTAGTTTTACGCAACTAGTTAGTTTTATACGCCAGCAGCCAATATAGAGGTGTAGATTTAAAGGTATATAATTTACAAACTCTTAAACCCAAGTGAACGACTCAATAAAGCTGATCTATTTTACTTCAAACTTAGCTTCATATCTTTGAAAGTAAGTCATAGGAGAGCTTCAAACTTTACAATTACGGTAACAAAACTGGTAAATTACAACTCATAAAATTTAGAGTTTCACTAATTTTTATATGATTTTTTCCCCCTAAATTCACCATTATAACCTAATTTTCTTTACACTTTCATGTGTTACGAATATGCATAATGAGCAAACATGAACACGGACTTGAAATTCTAAGTATCGATTGTTTTAGGAGCGGAGGGCGAGTTCAAGCTGAACCACCCTGAGGTGGTAGCGAACCTGTGGGGCGAACGGAAGAACAAGCCGCAGATGAACTATGAGAAGCTGTCGAGGGCGCTGCGGTACTACTATGACGGCGACATGATCTGCAAGGTGCACGGTAAACGTTTCGTCTACAAGTTCGTGTGCGATCTTAAGCAGTTGCTGGGCTACAGCGCCATCGACCTGGCCCACTTGGTCCAGCACGGGCGACCGTCGCCCGCGAGGACTTAGGCGCGGGTCCGTCTGGGTCGACTTTTCGAATCTCTGTGATATTTGCGAGTTGAGAGTGGAGTATTTTTTATATAACTAGATTAGAAAGATTGACGAGGCGGTTTGTTTCATTTTGAGGCGGCTCAGGAAAGGATTTAAGGGCTGTTACAATAGGGTAGATGACAGTAACAGAAAATCAACTAAATTTTGTTTTTCAATAATAAATTAAGTTGTGAAATGCTGAATATGAAATTTATTTGGTGAAAAATTGTTACAAATACGCCATTTTCAATAAAATGACATAAATTGACAGCCATTGGTCACGTGATCTCAAACACCAACCAGAGCGCTTGACGTCACTTCTCATTGTTATCCCGTATGTGCCCTTTACGGAAATTCGATTTAAAATGTCCCTACTAGTGAGGTTTTATGGTTTTCTTCATATTGTCAGATTACTAGTATTATTACTCCCTGAACTTTATTCCAACAGCTCTTTCGCATGCTTAATAACGCTTTAAATGTGAGTAACAACTTAGGGCCAAATTCATAAATCCCACTCGCCCTACACTCAGTTATTAAGTAAAACCTTTGCTACGCTCAATTTGAAATTCAAAAATTTCATTCAAACGCATCGTCACTTAAATTGAATGATAGTATCTTACACAGAACATCCAAATTATTGTTGTTGTTTCAATGTTAATCTCTTAATTTGCTGTCAGGGCTAATTGGACGGGACCTACAGTTTAACATGTTATTCAAACCACTATCTCTTCAGACACGAATGTACTCCTTTAAGGTTTCACCCCGAAGGTTGTCACTCCTTGCCCTACCCACTTTGGGTATGCCATGACAGTCCGACTCGAAGCTCTCGCCTCTCTCGATACAGCCATTGCTGCTCCTCCAAAATATTGTATCTTACCTAAGCAAACTTATAGGTTATGACTAGTTCTACATACACAGTATGGATAACTTGTGCACAGATTTAACTGAAGTACTAATGTTCACAGATTATGATATTTTTCGATATTGCCAAATATTCTTTTCTTAAATTGAGATGTGTTTGAGTGACTTCATTTACAGGTTCGTGATTCCCAAAACTGAGTAGGAGGTGTACTCACGCCCTTTCTCATTCTTTCTAAAAAACGTCTAAAAATCCTTTTATGAAAATGAGAAAATGTAACTTTAAACATGTTATAAGTCATATACTTGTTTCTCAATCTTGGCCCATGGATGAGCTTGAGTATTCTGAGACATTCCGAAAGCTTCCATGACATGAGGTTCGCATGGGAGTTGGAGGTAAGGTTCGTATTTATTATGACGCTAAGATATATTACATTAAACAGATAATCACAGTGAAATGCATAACCAACCATAAGTACAATGGGTACATAACACAAGACGTATAGCAGTGGTTGATCCTTACAACGAAGTAAAATGAGTCTTGTTTGAACCACCTTTAGGATCGTGTGACTTAAATTTCGTTCCAGCTCTAGTGGGGCCAACCTTCCACCAGAACGAAAAATTTCTAATTATAAACTAAAGCAAGACGAGCCGGAACGGAATTCCGGTGACACGATTTGAAGGGTGGTCTTCGATTTATCATTCTCCGGAGTAAACTCCCTCTAAAGATCAAGTTCACTTCTTCCATCGGGTTCGTCTAAGTTTCGCTCTGGTTGTAAGTGAAGGGCAACCCCAGGGCCGGCAGGTTGTTGACCAGGTTCGTCCTCTTTTGTACGTTGTCTATGACCGAGTTGCCGTACCTGACGGTGTTGGTGACGGCCCCGAGGAGCCCTTGGACGATCCTCTTGGAGTGCGAGCGCTCGACGCCCTTCGCCGGCCTGACGTCCCTCGCGACGAGGTACTTGAGCAGTACCTTGTTGAAGCTGTCCGGGTTCTCTTGATGCGGGAAGTGCTCCGCCTCCTCGATGATCTTCATGTGGAACTTCTCGCAGTACTCGGTCGAGTTGACGATGCCCTCGAGGCTGACGAGCCTGTCGGCGGCCCCCGTGATCAGTACGACCGTCGGCCGCACCCTGTCGCAGTCGTCGTTGATTCTGTGGAACGGCAGGTTGCGGTAGTAGTTGATGGGGCCGGTCCAGTCCTGCTGACGGGAGAAGGAGTATTTGTACGCCTCGAGGTACACGTTCTTAGGCTCGAGGTGACGGTGGTACTCGTCGATGAGGCTCGCGTCTTCTTTCATCGCGTCGAGCTCCGGCAGGTACGGCACCTGGGGGAGGAAAAATGGGATTAAAGTTTATAGAACGCCACTCGATACGCTGGAGGACCTGCGCGGGCGCATTTGTATATTTTGTATATTTTACCTACACCTCCAGGATTTTTTATTGGGATTTTCTGGAGGGTAAGGTGAGCTTTTTCCCAAAATTTAGGAAAAACAGATGTAGTTTTAAAAATTTCGGGGGTAACACAATATTTTTACGTATAGTGACTGGACTATTAATAGAGGTGGTACTGCAATATTTGGTTCATTGAATTTAGGCAAGGTATACAGCCATGGGGTTGGGGGGCTCGCAGGAATTAGAGAACTAGGATTTTTCCGCTAACGAAAAATTGTTACTTGGGTAATATCAGCTTTGAATTGAAACTAATATTTTAGTCCAGTTTATAGTTGGTTTATTTGGTAGAGAAAATTTAACAGTAGAAGGACCAAAAAACTTGTATAAAATTGTGTAGATTGTGAAATTCGTAGAATAGTAGAATAGATAAATAAAATTCAAAAACTTACATAAAGCACAAGTAATCATTCTCTTTCTAGATATATATACATATATAAAAATTCAACTTGCCTGAAAATTTTCTGTACCATAGTATTGTAAACTGATTAATAATTGGATCAGTGGAACCACTGGCAAACCTCTATTATTGGTTTTAAAAAGAGCATCATTAATCAGAGGCAAAATAATATGGACTGTTGTATTTTTAGAAAAGCGATACCTCCTTACACGTTCACTATATTCTAACGGATTTTGCCGGTCTCTCAAATACCGTTCAGGTAATCGATTTATATTATTAATAATTCGATTGAAGTACTTATAATAACCGTCATTCGTCTTGAAGACGAACTTAACCTTTAATATTTTCTGAGGGATACTCAAGGTAAGATGAAACCGACCTCGGCCTCATCTCATCCTTAAGGTGCACTTAGTTGACTATAAGATACAAATTGCACAGTAAGTGCGCTTTAAGGTTTGAGGAGCCCTCAAGGCGCGATTATAAATTTGCCAGTATGACTTTTCGGCAAAAATACCTCTTTCATTGCGATGAGGAAAACCATTTAGAGCGCCGATACGACAGATGTAGGTACTTAAAGTACATGGCAGCGCTGACGCTCGGTAAAAACGTCAAGGGTTAGCCCTACACCGTTCCAAACTCTCACCTGCACGAAGTTGAGCCATCGGTACCGCTTCTCCCTCGAGAGGCTCTTCCAGTAGACGTTCGGGTGCGGACAAGACACGGCGTAGAACTCCGTGACGAGATCCGGCGCCGTGTGGACGAGGTACCACCCGAGGAGGGCGCCGAGGTCGTGGCCGACGAGGCGGCAGCTCCTCGCGCCGAGGCCGAGCACGAAGAGCCTCATCTCCTCGACGAGGACGTCGACGCGGTACCCGCCGCGCCAGAGGGGCTTGTCCGAGTCGCCGAAGCCCTTCAGGTCGAGGGAGACGACCCGGAAGTGCCGGCCGAGTACCGGGATCTGGTGGCGCCAGCTCAGCCAGCAGTCGGGGAAGCCGTGCAGGAGGAGGAGCAGCGGCGCCTCGACTGCGCCGGACTCGACGTAGTGGAACTTCGTGCCCTGCGGACGAACGTTACTGTCGGTTAGAAGTTTTTCTCTGCGCAGATAATCTGGGAAATAAGTATTTCGGGCGGTTCTCGACCGATCGGGCTTTAAGGGTCTAAGGCTACTTGCCCGTACGCTGCGTCCTTTTGGTCCGCGGTCGGTCTACAGCCAAAATTACCCGTCTTAATGAAAAGGTACCGGAAGGTACTGGAATCGTACCTCAAGGAAGCAAATTTTACAATGGGACGAAGGAATAATTGGTATCTCTGGTTGGTGTGACATGTGTCACGGATTTAATCCTTATGAATATTTATCCAGGATTAGACCATTACAATACATACTACAATAATTTATGTAAGGTCCTTCCAGTAAGAGTTGGAAAATAGTTGTCAGCAATTAACTGGTTTGTCACGTTAATAACCACATCAAACCTAGTCAAGCTACCGGCTGGTCAGTTAGGTGGTTTAGTTAAATTGTTTTAGCAAAAGTGATGAGTTGTTGGAATAATTGGTAAGACTGACAGATCGATAGTCAGTAATTCGCGTCACGTTGTTAAACAAATCTGACCTAGTCAAGCTACCGGCTGGTCAGTTAGGTGGTTTAGTTAAATTATTTTAGCAAAAGTGATGAGTTGTTGGAATAATTGGTAAAACTGACAGATCGATAGTCAGTAATTCGCGTCACATTGTTAAGCAAATCTGACCTAGTCAAGTTACCGGCTGGTCAGTTAGGTGGTTTAGTTAAATTGTTTTAGCAAACGTGATGAGTTGTTGGAATAATTGGTAAGACTGACAGATCGATAGTCAGTAATTCGCGTCACGTTGTTAAGCAAATCTGACCTAGTCAAGCTACCGGCTGGTCAGTTAGGTGGTTTAGTTAAATTGTTTTAGCAAAAGTGATGAGTTGTTGGAATAATTGGTAAGACTGACAGATCGATAGTCAGTAATTCGCGTCACGTTGTTAAGCAAATCTGACCTAGTCAAGCTACCGGCTGGTCAGTTAGGTGGGTTAGTTAAATTATTTTAGCAAACGTGATGAGTTGTTGGAATAATTGGTAAGACTGACAGATCGATAGTCAGTAATTCGCGTCACGTTGTTAAGCAAATCTGACCTAGTCAAGCTACCGGCTGGTCAGTTAGGTGGTTTAGTTAAATTGTTTTAGCAAAAGTGATGAGTTGTTGGAATAATTGGTAAGACTGACAGATCGATAGTCAGTAATTCGCGTCACGTTGTTAAGCAAATCTGACCTAGTCAAGCTACCGGCTGGTCAGTTAGGTGGGTTAGTTAAATTATTTTAGCAAACGTGATGAGTTGTTGGAATAATTGGTAAGACTGACAGATCGATAGTCAGTAATTCGCGTCACGTTGTTAAGCAAATCTGACCTAGTCAAGCTACCGGCTGGTCAGTTAGGTGGGTTAGTTAAATTATTTTAGCAAACGTGATGAGTTGTTGGAATAATTGGTAAGACTGACAGATCGATAGTCAGTAATTCGCGTCACGTTGTTAAGCAAATCTGACCTAGTCAAGCTACCGGCTGGTCAGTTAGGTGGTTTAGTTAAATTGTTTTAGCAAAAGTGATGAGTTGTTGGAATAATTGGTAAGACTGACAGATCGATAGTCAGTAATTCGCGTCACGTTGTTAAGCAAATCTGACCTAGTCAAGCTACCGGCTGGTCAGTTAGGTGGTTTAGTTAAATTGTTTTAGCAAAAGTGATGAGTTGTTGGAATAATTGGTAAGACTGACAGATCGATAGTCAGTAATTCGCGTCACGTTGTTAAGCAAATCTGACCTAGTCAAGCTACCGGCTGGTCAGTTAGGTGGTTTAGTTAAATTGTTTTAGCAAAAGTGATGAGTTGTTGGAATAATTGGTAAGACTGACAGATCGATAGTCAGTAATTCGCGTCACGTTGTTAAGCAAATCTGACCTAGTCAAGCTACCGGCTGGTCAGTTAGGTGGGTTAGTTAAATTATTTTAGCAAACGTGATGAGTTGTTGGAATAATTGGTAAGACTGACAGATCGATAGTCAGTAATTCGCGTCACGTTGTTAAGCAAATCTGACCTAGTCAAGCTACCGGCTGGTCAGTTAGGTGGTTTAGTTAAATTGTTTTAGCAAAAGTGATGAGTTGTTGGAATAATTGGTAAGACTGACAGATCGATAGTCAGTAATTCGCGTCACGTTGTTAAGCAAATCTGACCTAGTCAAGCTACCGGCTGGTCAGTTAGGTGGTTTAGTTAAATTGTTTTAGCAAAAGTGATGAGTTGTTGGAATAATTGGTAAGACTGACAGATCGATAGTCAGTAATTCGCGTCACGTTGTTAAGCAAATCTGACCTAGTCAAGCTACCGGCTGGTCAGTTAGGTGGGTTAGTTAAATTATTTTAGCAAACGTGATGAGTTGTTGGAATAATTGGTAAGACTGACAGATCGATAGTCAGTAATTCGCGTCACGTTGTTAAGCAAATCTGACCTAGTCAAGCTACCGGCTGGTCAGTTAGGTGGTTTAGTTAAATTGTTTTAGCAAAAGTGATGAGTTGTTGGAATAATTGGTAAGACTGACAGATCGATAGTCAGTAATTCGCGTCACGTTGTTAAGCAAATCTGACCTAGTCAAGCTACCGGCTGGTCAGTTAGGTGGTTTAGTTAAATTGTTTTAGCAAAAGTGATGAGTTGTTGGAATAATTGGTAAGACTGACAGATCGATAGTCAGTAATTCGCGTCACGTTGTTAAGCAAATCTGACCTAGTCAAGCTACCGGCTGGTCAGTTAGGTGGTTTAGTTAAATTGTTTTAGCAAAAGTGATGAGTTGTTGGAATAATTGGTAAGACTGACAGATCGATAGTCAGTAATTCGCGTCACGTTGTTAAGCAAATCTGACCTAGTCAAGCTACCGGCTGGTCAGTTAGGTGGTTTAGTTAAATTGTTTTAGCAAAAGTGATGAGTTGTTGGAATAATTGGTAAGACTGACAGATCGATAGTCAGTAATTCGCGTCACGTTGTTAAGCAAATCTGACCTAGTCAAGCTACCGGCTGGTCAGTTAGGTGGGTTAGTTAAATTATTTTAGCAAACGTGATGAGTTGTTGGAATAATTGGTAAGACTGACAGATCGATAGTCAGTAATTCGCGTCACGTTGTTAAGCAAATCTGACCTAGTCAAGCTACCGGCTGGTCAGTTAGGTGGTTTAGTTAAATTGTTTTAGCAAAAGTGATGAGTTGTTGGAATAATTGGTAAGACTGACAGATCGATAGTCAGTAATTCGCGTCACGTTGTTAAGCAAATCTGACCTAGTCAAGCTACCGGCTGGTCAGTTAGGTGGTTTAGTTAAATTGTTTTAGCAAAAGTGATGAGTTGTTGGAATAATTGGTAAGACTGACAGATCGATAGTCAGTAATTCGCGTCACGTTGTTAAGCAAATCTGACCTAGTCAAGCTACCGGCTGGTCAGTTAGGTGGTTTAGTTAAATTGTTTTAGCAAAAGTGATGAGTTGTTGGAATAATTGGTAAGACTGACAGATCGATAGTCAGTAATTCGCGTCACGTTGTTAAGCAAATCTGACCTAGTCAAGCTACCGGCTGGTCAGTTAGGTGGGTTAGTTAAATTATTTTAGCAAACGTGATGAGTTGTTGGAATAATTGGTAAGACTGACAGATCGATAGTCAGTAATTCGCGTCACGTTGTTAAGCAAATCTGACCTAGTCAAGCTACCGGCTGGTCAGTTAGGTGGTTTAGTTAAATTGTTTTAGCAAAAGTGATGAGTTGTTGGAATAATTGGTAAGACTGACAGATCGATAGTCAGTAATTCGCGTCACGTTGTTAAGCAAATCTGACCTAGTCAAGCTACCGGCTGGTCAGTTAGGTGGTTTAGTTAAATTGTTTTAGCAAAAGTGATGAGTTGTTGGAATAATTGGTAAGACTGACAGATCGATAGTCAGTAATTCGCGTCACGTTGTTAAGCAAATCTGACCTAGTCAAGCTACCGGCTGGTCAGTTAGGTGGTTTAGTTAAATTGTTTTAGCAAAAGTGATGAGTTGTTGGAATAATTGGTAAGACTGACAGATCGATAGTCAGTAATTCGCGTCACATTGTTAAGCAAATCTGACCTAGTCAAGCTACCGGCTGGTCAGTTAGGTGATTTAGTTAAATTATTTTAGCAAAAGTGATGAGTTGTTGGAATAATTGGTAAAACTGACAGATCGATAGTCAGTAATTCGCGTCACATTGTTAAGCAAATCTGACCTAGTCAAGCTACCGGCTGGTCAGTTAGGTGGTTTAGTTAAATTATTTTAGCAAACGTGACGAGTTGTTGGAATAATTGGTAAGACTGACAGATCGATAGTCAGTAATTCGCGTCACGTTGTTAAGCAAATCTGACCTAGTCAAGCTACCGGCTGGTCAGTTAGGTGGTTTAGTTAAATTGTTTTAGCAAAAGTGATGAGTTGTTGGAATAATTGGTAAGACTGACAGATCGATAGTCAGTAATTCGCGTCACGTTGTTAAGCAAATCTGACCTAGTCAAGCTACCGGCTGGTCAGTTAGGTGGGTTAGTTAAATTATTTTAGCAAACGTGATGAGTTGTTGGAATAATTGGTAAGACTGACAGATCGATAGTCAGTAATTCGCGTCACGTTGTTAAGCAAATCTGACCTAGTCAAGCTACCGGCTGGTCAGTTAGGTGGTTTAGTTAAATTGTTTTAGCAAAAGTGATGAGTTGTTGGAATAATTGGTAAGACTGACAGATCGATAGTCAGTAATTCGCGTCACGTTGTTAAGCAAATCTGACCTAGTCAAGCTACCGGCTGGTCAGTTAGGTGGGTTAGTTAAATTATTTTAGCAAACGTGATGAGTTGTTGGAATAATTGGTAAGACTGACAGATCGATAGTCAGTAATTCGCGTCACGTTGTTAAGCAAATCTGACCTAGTCAAGCTACCGGCTGGTCAGTTAGGTGGTTTAGTTAAATTGTTTTAGCAAAAGTGATGAGTTGTTGGAATAATTGGTAAGACTGACAGATCGATAGTCAGTAATTCGCGTCACGTTGTTAAGCAAATCTGACCTAGTCAAGCTACCGGCTGGTCAGTTAGGTGGTTTAGTTAAATTGTTTTAGCAAAAGTGATGAGTTGTTGGAATAATTGGTAAGACTGACAGATCGATAGTCAGTAATTCGCGTCACGTTGTTAAGCAAATCTGACCTAGTCAAGCTACCGGCTGGTCAGTTAGGTGGGTTAGTTAAATTATTTTAGCAAACGTGATGAGTTGTTGGAATAATTGGTAAGACTGACAGATCGATAGTCAGTAATTCGCGTCACGTTGTTAAGCAAATCTGACCTAGTCAAGCTACCGGCTGGTCAGTTAGGTGGGTTAGTTAAATTATTTTAGCAAACGTGATGAGTTGTTGGAATAATTGGTAAGACTGACAGATCGATAGTCAGTAATTCGCGTCACGTTGTTAAGCAAATCTGACCTAGTCAAGCTACCGGCTGGTCAGTTAGGTGGTTTAGTTAAATTGTTTTAGCAAAAGTGATGAGTTGTTGGAATAATTGGTAAGACTGACAGATCGATAGTCAGTAATTCGCGTCACGTTGTTAAGCAAATCTGACCTAGTCAAGCTACCGGCTGGTCAGTTAGGTGGTTTAGTTAAATTGTTTTAGCAAAAGTGATGAGTTGTTGGAATAATTGGTAAGACTGACAGATCGATAGTCAGTAATTCGCGTCACGTTGTTAAGCAAATCTGACCTAGTCAAGCTACCGGCTGGTCAGTTAGGTGGTTTAGTTAAATTGTTTTAGCAAAAGTGATGAGTTGTTGGAATAATTGGTAAGACTGACAGATCGATAGTCAGTAATTCGCGTCACGTTGTTAAGCAAATCTGACCTAGTCAAGCTACCGGCTGGTCAGTTAGGTGGGTTAGTTAAATTATTTTAGCAAACGTGATGAGTTGTTGGAATAATTGGTAAGACTGACAGATCGATAGTCAGTAATTCGCGTCACGTTGTTAAGCAAATCTGACCTAGTCAAGCTACCGGCTGGTCAGTTAGGTGGTTTAGTTAAATTGTTTTAGCAAAAGTGATGAGTTGTTGGAATAATTGGTAAGACTGACAGATCGATAGTCAGTAATTCGCGTCACGTTGTTAAGCAAATCTGACCTAGTCAAGCTACCGGCTGGTCAGTTAGGTGGTTTAGTTAAATTGTTTTAGCAAAAGTGATGAGTTGTTGGAATAATTGGTAAGACTGACAGATCGATAGTCAGTAATTCGCGTCACGTTGTTAAGCAAATCTGACCTAGTCAAGCTACCGGCTGGTCAGTTAGGTGGGTTAGTTAAATTATTTTAGCAAACGTGATGAGTTGTTGGAATAATTGGTAAGACTGACAGATCGATAGTCAGTAATTCGCGTCACGTTGTTAAGCAAATCTGACCTAGTCAAGCTACCGGCTGGTCAGTTAGGTGGTTTAGTTAAATTGTTTTAGCAAAAGTGATGAGTTGTTGGAATAATTGGTAAGACTGACAGATCGATAGTCAGTAATTCGCGTCACGTTGTTAAGCAAATCTGACCTAGTCAAGCTACCGGCTGGTCAGTTAGGTGGTTTAGTTAAATTGTTTTAGCAAAAGTGATGAGTTGTTGGAATAATTGGTAAGACTGACAGATCGATAGTCAGTAATTCGCGTCACGTTGTTAAGCAAATCTGACCTAGTCAAGCTACCGGCTGGTCAGTTAGGTGGTTTAGTTAAATTGTTTTAGCAAAAGTGATGAGTTGTTGGAATAATTGGTAAGACTGACAGATCGATAGTCAGTAATTCGCGTCACGTTGTTAAGCAAATCTGACCTAGTCAAGCTACCGGCTGGTCAGTTAGGTGGTTTAGTTAAATTGTTTTAGCAAAAGTGATGAGTTGTTGGAATAATTGGTAAGACTGACAGATCGATAGTCAGTAATTCGCGTCACGTTGTTAAGCAAATCTGACCTAGTCAAGCTACCGGCTGGTCAGTTAGGTGGGTTAGTTAAATTATTTTAGCAAACGTGATGAGTTGTTGGAATAATTGGTAAGACTGACAGATCGATAGTCAGTAATTCGCGTCACGTTGTTAAGCAAATCTGACCTAGTCAAGCTACCGGCTGGTCAGTTAGGTGGTTTAGTTAAATTGTTTTAGCAAAAGTGATGAGTTGTTGGAATAATTGGTAAGACTGACAGATCGATAGTCAGTAATTCGCGTCACGTTGTTAAGCAAATCTGACCTAGTCAAGCTACCGGCTGGTCAGTTAGGTGGTTTAGTTAAATTGTTTTAGCAAAAGTGATGAGTTGTTGGAATAATTGGTAAGACTGACAGATCGATAGTCAGTAATTCGCGTCACGTTGTTAAGCAAATCTGACCTAGTCAAGCTACCGGCTGGTCAGTTAGGTGGTTTAGTTAAATTGTTTTAGCAAAAGTGATGAGTTGTTGGAATAATTGGTAAGACTGACAGATCGATAGTCAGTAATTCGCGTCACGTTGTTAAGCAAATCTGACCTAGTCAAGCTACCGGCTGGTCAGTTAGGTGGGTTAGTTAAATTATTTTAGCAAACGTGATGAGTTGTTGGAATAATTGGTAAGACTGACAGATCGATAGTCAGTAATTCGCGTCACGTTGTTAAGCAAATCTGACCTAGTCAAGCTACCGGCTGGTCAGTTAGGTGGTTTAGTTAAATTGTTTTAGCAAAAGTGATGAGTTGTTGGAATAATTGGTAAGACTGACAGATCGATAGTCAGTAATTCGCGTCACGTTGTTAAGCAAATCTGACCTAGTCAAGCTACCGGCTGGTCAGTTAGGTGGTTTAGTTAAATTGTTTTAGCAAAAGTGATGAGTTGTTGGAATAATTGGTAAGACTGACAGATCGATAGTCAGTAATTCGCGTCACGTTGTTAAGCAAATCTGACCTAGTCAAGCTACCGGCTGGTCAGTTAGGTGGGTTAGTTAAATTATTTTAGCAAACGTGATGAGTTGTTGGAATAATTGGTAAGACTGACAGATCGATAGTCAGTAATTCGCGTCACGTTGTTAAGCAAATCTGACCTAGTCAAGCTACCGGCTGGTCAGTTAGGTGGTTTAGTTAAATTGTTTTAGCAAAAGTGATGAGTTGTTGGAATAATTGGTAAGACTGACAGATCGATAGTCAGTAATTCGCGTCACGTTGTTAAGCAAATCTGACCTAGTCAAGCTACCGGCTGGTCAGTTAGGTGGTTTAGTTAAATTGTTTTAGCAAAAGTGATGAGTTGTTGGAATAATTGGTAAGACTGACAGATCGATAGTCAGTAATTCGCGTCACGTTGTTAAGCAAATCTGACCTAGTCAAGCTACCGGCTGGTCAGTTAGGTGGTTTAGTTAAATTGTTTTAGCAAAAGTGATGAGTTGTTGGAATAATTGGTAAGACTGACAGATCGATAGTCAGTAATTCGCGTCACATTGTTAAGCAAATCTGACCTAGTCAAGCTACCGGCTGGTCAGTTAGGTGATTTAGTTAAATTATTTTAGCAAAAGTGATGAGTTGTTGGAATAATTGGTAAAACTGACAGATCGATAGTCAGTAATTCGCGTCACATTGTTAAGCAAATCTGACCTAGTCAAGCTACCGGCTGGTCAGTTAGGTGGTTTAGTTAAATTATTTTAGCAAACGTGACGAGTTGTTGGAATAATTGGTAAGACTGACAGATCGATAGTCAGTAATTCGCGTCACGTTGTTAAGCAAATCTGACCTAGTCAAGCTACCGGCTGGTCAGTTAGGTGGTTTAGTTAAATTGTTTTAGCAAAAGTGATGAGTTGTTGGAATAATTGGTAAGACTGACAGATCGATAGTCAGTAATTCGCGTCACGTTGTTAAGCAAATCTGACCTAGTCAAGCTACCGGCTGGTCAGTTAGGTGGTTTAGTTAAATTGTTTTAGCAAAAGTGATGAGTTGTTGGAATAATTGGTAAGACTGACAGATCGATAGTCAGTAATTCGCGTCACGTTGTTAAGCAAATCTGACCTAGTCAAGCTACCGGCTGGTCAGTTAGGTGGTTTAGTTAAATTGTTTTAGCAAAAGTGATGAGTTGTTGGAATAATTGGTAAGACTGACAGATCGATAGTCAGTAATTCGCGTCACGTTGTTAAGCAAATCTGACCTAGTCAAGCTACCGGCTGGTCAGTTAGGTGGTTTAGTTAAATTGTTTTAGCAAAAGTGATGAGTTGTTGGAATAATTGGTAAGACTGACAGATCGATAGTCAGTAATTCGCGTCACGTTGTTAAGCAAATCTGACCTAGTCAAGCTACCGGCTGGTCAGTTAGGTGGTTTAGTTAAATTGTTTTAGCAAAAGTGATGAGTTGTTGGAATAATTGGTAAGACTGACAGATCGATAGTCAGTAATTCGCGTCACATTGTTAAGCAAATCTGACCTAGTCAAGCTACCGGCTGGTCAGTTAGGTGATTTAGTTAAATTATTTTAGCAAAAGTGATGAGTTGTTGGAATAATTGGTAAAACTGACAGATCGATAGTCAGTAATTCGCGTCACATTGTTAAGCAAATCTGACCTAGTCAAGCTACCGGCTGGTCAGTTAGGTGGTTTAGTTAAATTATTTTAGCAAACGTGACGAGTTGTTGGAATAATTGGTAAGACTGACAGATCGATAGTCAGTAATTCGCGTCACGTTGTTAAGCAAATCTGACCTAGTCAAGCTACCGGCTGGTCAGTTAGGTGGTTTAGTTAAATTGTTTTAGCAAAAGTGATGAGTTGTTGGAATAATTGGTAAGACTGACAGATCGATAGTCAGTAATTCGCGTCACGTTGTTAAGCAAATCTGACCTAGTCAAGCTACCGGCTGGTCAGTTAGGTGGTTTAGTTAAATTGTTTTAGCAAAAGTGATGAGTTGTTGGAATAATTGGTAAGACTGACAGATCGATAGTCAGTAATTCGCGTCACGTTGTTAAGCAAATCTGACCTAGTCAAGCTACCGGCTGGTCAGTTAGGTGATTTAGTTAAATTATTTTAGCAAACGTGACGAGTTGTTGGAATAATTGGTAAGACTGACAGATCGATAGTCAGTAATTCGCGTCACGTTGTTAAGCAAATCTGACCTAGTCAAGCTACCGGCTGGTCAGTTAGGTGATTTAGTTAAATTATTTTAGCAAAAGTGATGAGTTGTTGGAATAATTGGTAAAACTGACAGATCGATAGTCAGTAATTCGCGTCACATTGTTAAGCAAATCTGACCTAGTCAAGCTACCGGCTGGTCAGTTAGGTGATTTAGTTAAATTATTTTAGCAAACGTGACGAGTTGTTGGAATAATTGGTAAGACTGACAGATCGATAGTCAGTAATTCGCGTCACGTTGTTAAGCAAATCTGACCTAGTCAAGCTACCGGCTGGTCAGTTAGGTGGGTTAGTTAAATTATTTTAGCAAACGTGATGAGTTGTTGGAATAATTGGTAAGACTGACAGATCGATAGTCAGTAATTCGCGTCACGTTGTTAAGCAAATCTGACCTAGTCAAGCTACCGGCTGGTCAGTTAGGTGGTTTAGTTAAATTGTTTTAGCAAAAGTGATGAGTTGTTGGAATAATTGGTAAGACTGACAGATCGATAGTCAGTAATTCGCGTCACGTTGTTAAGCAAATCTGACCTAGTCAAGCTACCGGCTGGTCAGTTAGGTGGTTTAGTTAAATTGTTTTAGCAAAAGTGATGAGTTGTTGGAATAATTGGTAAGACTGACAGATCGATAGTCAGTAATTCGCGTCACATTGTTAAGCAAATCTGACCTAGTCAAGCTACCGGCTGGTCAGTTAGGTGATTTAGTTAAATTATTTTAGCAAAAGTGATGAGTTGTTGGAATAATTGGTAAAACTGACAGATCGATAGTCAGTAATTCGCGTCACATTGTTAAGCAAATCTGACCTAGTCAAGCTACCGGCTGGTCAGTTAGGTGGTTTAGTTAAATTATTTTAGCAAACGTGACGAGTTGTTGGAATAATTGGTAAGACTGACAGATCGATAGTCAGTAATTCGCGTCACGTTGTTAAGCAAATCTGACCTAGTCAAGCTACCGGCTGGTCAGTTAGGTGGTTTAGTTAAATTGTTTTAGCAAAAGTGATGAGTTGTTGGAATAATTGGTAAGACTGACAGATCGATAGTCAGTAATTCGCGTCACGTTGTTAAGCAAATCTGACCTAGTCAAGCTACCGGCTGGTCAGTTAGGTGGTTTAGTTAAATTGTTTTAGCAAAAGTGATGAGTTGTTGGAATAATTGGTAAGACTGACAGATCGATAGTCAGTAATTCGCGTCACGTTGTTAAGCAAATCTGACCTAGTCAAGCTACCGGCTGGTCAGTTAGGTGGTTTAGTTAAATTGTTTTAGCAAAAGTGATGAGTTGTTGGAATAATTGGTAAGACTGACAGATCGATAGTCAGTAATTCGCGTCACATTGTTAAGCAAATCTGACCTAGTCAAGCTACCGGCTGGTCAGTTAGGTGATTTAGTTAAATTATTTTAGCAAAAGTGATGAGTTGTTGGAATAATTGGTAAAACTGACAGATCGATAGTCAGTAATTCGCGTCACGTTGTTAAGCAAATCTGACCTAGTCAAGCTACCGGCTGGTCAGTTAGGTGGGTTAGTTAAATTATTTTAGCAAACGTGATGAGTTGTTGGAATAATTGGTAAGACTGACAGATCGATAGTCAGTAATTCGCGTCACGTTGTTAAGCAAATCTGACCTAGTCAAGCTACCGGCTGGTCAGTTAGGTGGTTTAGTTAAATTGTTTTAGCAAAAGTGATGAGTTGTTGGAATAATTGGTAAGACTGACAGATCGATAGTCAGTAATTCGCGTCACGTTGTTAAGCAAATCTGACCTAGTCAAGCTACCGGCTGGTCAGTTAGGTGGTTTAGTTAAATTGTTTTAGCAAAAGTGATGAGTTGTTGGAATAATTGGTAAGACTGACAGATCGATAGTCAGTAATTCGCGTCACGTTGTTAAGCAAATCTGACCTAGTCAAGCTACCGGCTGGTCAGTTAGGTGATTTAGTTAAATTATTTTAGCAAAAGTGATGAGTTGTTGGAATAATTGGTAAAACTGACAGATCGATAGTCAGTAATTCGCGTCACATTGTTAAGCAAATCTGACCTAGTCAAGCTACCGGCTGGTCAGTTAGGTGGTTTAGTTAAATTATTTTAGCAAACGTGACGAGTTGTTGGAATAATTGGTAAGACTGACAGATCGATAGTCAGTAATTCGCGTCACGTTGTTAAGCAAATCTGACCTAGTCAAGCTACCGGCTGGTCAGTTAGGTGGTTTAGTTAAATTGTTTTAGCAAAAGTGATGAGTTGTTGGAATAATTGGTAAATCTGACAGATCGATAGTCAGTAATTCGCGTCACGTTGTTAAGCAAATCTGACCTAGTCAAGCTACCGGCTGGTCAGTTAGGTGGTTTAGTTAAATTGTTTTAGCAAAAGTGATGAGTTGTTGGAATAATTGGTAAGACTGACAGATCGATAGTCAGTAATTCGCGTCACGTTGTTAAGCAAATCTGACCTAGTCAAGCTACCGGCTGGTCAGTTAGGTGGTTTAGTTAAATTGTTTTAGCAAAAGTGATGAGTTGTTGGAATAATTGGTAAGACTGACAGATCGATAGTCAGTAATTCGCGTCACGTTGTTAAGCAAATCTGACCTAGTCAAGCTACCGGCTGGTCAGTTAGGTGGTTTAGTTAAATTGTTTTAGCAAAAGTGATGAGTTGTTGGAATAATTGGTAAGACTGACAGATCGATAGTCAGTAATTCGCGTCACGTTGTTAAGCAAATCTGACCTAGTCAAGCTACCGGCTGGTCAGTTAGGTGGTTTAGTTAAATTGTTTTAGCAAAAGTGATGAGTTGTTGGAATAATTGGTAAGACTGACAGATCGATAGTCAGTAATTCGCGTCACGTTGTTAAGCAAATCTGACCTAGTCAAGCTACCGGCTGGTCAGTTAGGTGGTTTAGTTAAATTGTTTTAGCAAAAGTGATGAGTTGTTGGAATAATTGGTAAGACTGACAGATCGATAGTCAGTAATTCGCGTCACATTGTTAAGCAAATCTGACCTAGTCAAGCTACCGGCTGGTCAGTTAGGTGATTTAGTTAAATTATTTTAGCAAAAGTGATGAGTTGTTGGAATAATTGGTAAAACTGACAGATCGATAGTCAGTAATTCGCGTCACATTGTTAAGCAAATCTGACCTAGTCAAGCTACCGGCTGGTCAGTTAGGTGGTTTAGTTAAATTATTTTAGCAAACGTGACGAGTTGTTGGAATAATTGGTAAGACTGACAGATCGATAGTCAGTAATTCGCGTCACGTTGTTAAGCAAATCTGACCTAGTCAAGCTACCGGCTGGTCAGTTAGGTGGTTTAGTTAAATTGTTTTAGCAAAAGTGATGAGTTGTTGGAATAATTGGTAAGACTGACAGATCGATAGTCAGTAATTCGCGTCACGTTGTTAAGCAAATCTGACCTAGTCAAGCTACCGGCTGGTCAGTTAGGTGGTTTAGTTAAATTGTTTTAGCAAAAGTGATGAGTTGTTGGAATAATTGGTAAGACTGACAGATCGATAGTCAGTAATTCGCGTCACGTTGTTAAGCAAATCTGACCTAGTCAAGCTACCGGCTGGTCAGTTAGGTGGTTTAGTTAAATTGTTTTAGCAAAAGTGATGAGTTGTTGGAATAATTGGTAAGACTGACAGATCGATAGTCAGTAATTCGCGTCACGTTGTTAAGCAAATCTGACCTAGTCAAGCTACCGGCTGGTCAGTTAGGTGGTTTAGTTAAATTGTTTTAGCAAAAGTGATGAGTTGTTGGAATAATTGGTAAGACTGACAGATCGATAGTCAGTAATTCGCGTCACGTTGTTAAGCAAATCTGACCTAGTCAAGCTACCGGCTGGTCAGTTAGGTGGTTTAGTTAAATTGTTTTAGCAAAAGTGATGAGTTGTTGGAATAATTGGTAAGACTGACAGATCGATAGTCAGTAATTCGCGTCACGTTGTTAAGCAAATCTGACCTAGTCAAGCTACCGGCTGGTCAGTTAGGTGGTTTAGTTAAATTGTTTTAGCAAAAGTGATGAGTTGTTGGAATAATTGGTAAGACTGACAGATCGATAGTCAGTAATTCGCGTCACATTGTTAAGCAAATCTGACCTAGTCAAGCTACCGGCTGGTCAGTTAGGTGATTTAGTTAAATTATTTTAGCAAAAGTGATGAGTTGTTGGAATAATTGGTAAAACTGACAGATCGATAGTCAGTAATTCGCGTCACATTGTTAAGCAAATCTGACCTAGTCAAGCTACCGGCTGGTCAGTTAGGTGGTTTAGTTAAATTATTTTAGCAAACGTGACGAGTTGTTGGAATAATTGGTAAGACTGACAGATCGATAGTCAGTAATTCGCGTCACGTTGTTAAGCAAATCTGACCTAGTCAAGCTACCGGCTGGTCAGTTAGGTGGTTTAGTTAAATTGTTTTAGCAAAAGTGATGAGTTGTTGGAATAATTGGTAAGACTGACAGATCGATAGTCAGTAATTCGCGTCACGTTGTTAAGCAAATCTGACCTAGTCAAGCTACCGGCTGGTCAGTTAGGTGGTTTAGTTAAATTGTTTTAGCAAAAGTGATGAGTTGTTGGAATAATTGGTAAGACTGACAGATCGATAGTCAGTAATTCGCGTCACGTTGTTAAGCAAATCTGACCTAGTCAAGCTACCGGCTGGTCAGTTAGGTGATTTAGTTAAATTATTTTAGCAAACGTGACGAGTTGTTGGAATAATTGGTAAGACTGACAGATCGATAGTCAGTAATTCGCGTCACGTTGTTAAGCAAATCTGACCTAGTCAAGCTACCGGCTGGTCAGTTAGGTGATTTAGTTAAATTATTTTAGCAAAAGTGATGAGTTGTTGGAATAATTGGTAAAACTGACAGATCGATAGTCAGTAATTCGCGTCACATTGTTAAGCAAATCTGACCTAGTCAAGCTACCGGCTGGTCAGTTAGGTGATTTAGTTAAATTATTTTAGCAAACGTGACGAGTTGTTGGAATAATTGGTAAGACTGACAGATCGATAGTCAGTAATTCGCGTCACGTTGTTAAGCAAATCTGACCTAGTCAAGCTACCGGCTGGTCAGTTAGGTGGGTTAGTTAAATTATTTTAGCAAACGTGATGAGTTGTTGGAATAATTGGTAAGACTGACAGATCGATAGTCAGTAATTCGCGTCACGTTGTTAAGCAAATCTGACCTAGTCAAGCTACCGGCTGGTCAGTTAGGTGGTTTAGTTAAATTGTTTTAGCAAAAGTGATGAGTTGTTGGAATAATTGGTAAGACTGACAGATCGATAGTCAGTAATTCGCGTCACGTTGTTAAGCAAATCTGACCTAGTCAAGCTACCGGCTGGTCAGTTAGGTGGTTTAGTTAAATTGTTTTAGCAAACGTGATGAGTTGTTGGAATAATTGGTAAGACTGACAGATCGATAGTCAGTAATTCGCGTCACGTTGTTAAGCAAATCTGACCTAGTCAAGCTACCGGCTGGTCAGTTAGGTGGTTTAGTTAAATTGTTTTAGCAAAAGTGATGAGTTGTTGGAATAATTGGTAAGACTGACAGATCGATAGTCAGTAATTCGCGTCACGTTGTTAAGCAAATCTGACCTAGTCAAGCTACCGGCTGGTCAGTTAGGTGGGTTAGTTAAATTATTTTAGCAAACGTGATGAGTTGTTGGAATAATTGGTAAGACTGACAGATCGATAGTCAGTAATTCGCGTCACGTTGTTAAGCAAATCTGACCTAGTCAAGCTACCGGCTGGTCAGTTAGGTGGGTTAGTTAAATTATTTTAGCAAACGTGATGAGTTGTTGGAATAATTGGTAAGACTGACAGATCGATAGTCAGTAATTCGCGTCACGTTGTTAAGCAAATCTGACCTAGTCAAGCTACCGGCTGGTCAGTTAGGTGGTTTAGTTAAATTGTTTTAGCAAAAGTGATGAGTTGTTGGAATAATTGGTAAGACTGACAGATCGATAGTCAGTAATTCGCGTCACGTTGTTAAGCAAATCTGACCTAGTCAAGCTACCGGCTGGTCAGTTAGGTGGTTTAGTTAAATTGTTTTAGCAAAAGTGATGAGTTGTTGGAATAATTGGTAAGACTGACAGATCGATAGTCAGTAATTCGCGTCACGTTGTTAAGCAAATCTGACCTAGTCAAGCTACCGGCTGGTCAGTTAGGTGGTTTAGTTAAATTGTTTTAGCAAAAGTGATGAGTTGTTGGAATAATTGGTAAGACTGACAGATCGATAGTCAGTAATTCGCGTCACATTGTTAAGCAAATCTGACCTAGTCAAGCTACCGGCTGGTCAGTTAGGTGATTTAGTTAAATTATTTTAGCAAAAGTGATGAGTTGTTGGAATAATTGGTAAAACTGACAGATCGATAGTCAGTAATTCGCGTCACGTTGTTAAGCAAATCTGACCTAGTCAAGCTACCGGCTGGTCAGTTAGGTGGGTTAGTTAAATTATTTTAGCAAACGTGATGAGTTGTTGGAATAATTGGTAAGACTGACAGATCGATAGTCAGTAATTCGCGTCACGTTGTTAAGCAAATCTGACCTAGTCAAGCTACCGGCTGGTCAGTTAGGTGGTTTAGTTAAATTGTTTTAGCAAAAGTGATGAGTTGTTGGAATAATTGGTAAGACTGACAGATCGATAGTCAGTAATTCGCGTCACGTTGTTAAGCAAATCTGACCTAGTCAAGCTACCGGCTGGTCAGTTAGGTGGTTTAGTTAAATTGTTTTAGCAAAAGTGATGAGTTGTTGGAATAATTGGTAAGACTGACAGATCGATAGTCAGTAATTCGCGTCACGTTGTTAAGCAAATCTGACCTAGTCAAGCTACCGGCTGGTCAGTTAGGTGGTTTAGTTAAATTGTTTTAGCAAAAGTGATGAGTTGTTGGAATAATTGGTAAGACTGACAGATCGATAGTCAGTAATTCGCGTCACGTTGTTAAGCAAATCTGACCTAGTCAAGCTACCGGCTGGTCAGTTAGGTGGTTTAGTTAAATTGTTTTAGCAAAAGTGATGAGTTGTTGGAATAATTGGTAAGACTGACAGATCGATAGTCAGTAATTCGCGTCACATTGTTAAGCAAATCTGACCTAGTCAAGCTACCGGCTGGTCAGTTAGGTGATTTAGTTAAATTATTTTAGCAAAAGTGATGAGTTGTTGGAATAATTGGTAAAACTGACAGATCGATAGTCAGTAATTCGCGTCACATTGTTAAGCAAATCTGACCTAGTCAAGCTACCGGCTGGTCAGTTAGGTGGTTTAGTTAAATTATTTTAGCAAACGTGACGAGTTGTTGGAATAATTGGTAAGACTGACAGATCGATAGTCAGTAATTCGCGTCACGTTGTTAAGCAAATCTGACCTAGTCAAGCTACCGGCTGGTCAGTTAGGTGGTTTAGTTAAATTGTTTTAGCAAAAGTGATGAGTTGTTGGAATAATTGGTAAGACTGACAGATCGATAGTCAGTAATTCGCGTCACGTTGTTAAGCAAATCTGACCTAGTCAAGCTACCGGCTGGTCAGTTAGGTGGTTTAGTTAAATTGTTTTAGCAAAAGTGATGAGTTGTTGGAATAATTGGTAAGACTGACAGATCGATAGTCAGTAATTCGCGTCACGTTGTTAAGCAAATCTGACCTAGTCAAGCTACCGGCTGGTCAGTTAGGTGATTTAGTTAAATTATTTTAGCAAACGTGACGAGTTGTTGGAATAATTGGTAAGACTGACAGATCGATAGTCAGTAATTCGCGTCACGTTGTTAAGCAAATCTGACCTAGTCAAGCTACCGGCTGGTCAGTTAGGTGATTTAGTTAAATTATTTTAGCAAAAGTGATGAGTTGTTGGAATAATTGGTAAAACTGACAGATCGATAGTCAGTAATTCGCGTCACATTGTTAAGCAAATCTGACCTAGTCAAGCTACCGGCTGGTCAGTTAGGTGATTTAGTTAAATTATTTTAGCAAACGAGTTGTTGGAATAATTGGTAAGACTGACAGATCGATAGTCAGTAATTCGCGTCACGTTGTTAAGCAAATCTGACCTAGTCAAGCTACCGGCTGGTCAGTTAGGTGGGTTAGTTAAATTATTTTAGCAAACGTGATGAGTTGTTGGAATAATTGGTAAGACTGACAGATCGATAGTCAGTAATTCGCGTCACGTTGTTAAGCAAATCTGACCTAGTCAAGCTACCGGCTGGTCAGTTAGGTGGTTTAGTTAAATTGTTTTAGCAAAAGTGATGAGTTGTTGGAATAATTGGTAAGACTGACAGATCGATAGTCAGTAATTCGCGTCACGTTGTTAAGCAAATCTGACCTAGTCAAGCTACCGGCTGGTCAGTTAGGTGGTTTAGTTAAATTGTTTTAGCAAAAGTGATGAGTTGTTGGAATAATTGGTAAGACTGACAGATCGATAGTCAGTAATTCGCGTCACGTTGTTAAGCAAATCTGACCTAGTCAAGCTACCGGCTGGTCAGTTAGGTGGTTTAGTTAAATTGTTTTAGCAAAAGTGATGAGTTGTTGGAATAATTGGTAAGACTGACAGATCGATAGTCAGTAATTCGCGTCACATTGTTAAGCAAATCTGACCTAGTCAAGCTACCGGCTGGTCAGTTAGGTGATTTAGTTAAATTATTTTAGCAAAAGTGATGAGTTGTTGGAATAATTGGTAAAACTGACAGATCGATAGTCAGTAATTCGCGTCACATTGTTAAGCAAATCTGACCTAGTCAAGCTACCGGCTGGTCAGTTAGGTGGTTTAGTTAAATTATTTTAGCAAACGTGACGAGTTGTTGGAATAATTGGTAAGACTGACAGATCGATAGTCAGTAATTCGCGTCACGTTGTTAAGCAAATCTGACCTAGTCAAGCTACCGGCTGGTCAGTTAGGTGGTTTAGTTAAATTGTTTTAGCAAAAGTGATGAGTTGTTGGAATAATTGGTAAGACTGACAGATCGATAGTCAGTAATTCGCGTCACGTTGTTAAGCAAATCTGACCTAGTCAAGCTACCGGCTGGTCAGTTAGGTGGTTTAGTTAAATTGTTTTAGCAAAAGTGATGAGTTGTTGGAATAATTGGTAAGACTGACAGATCGATAGTCAGTAATTCGCGTCACGTTGTTAAGCAAATCTGACCTAGTCAAGCTACCGGCTGGTCAGTTAGGTGGTTTAGTTAAATTGTTTTAGCAAAAGTGATGAGTTGTTGGAATAATTGGTAAGACTGACAGATCGATAGTCAGTAATTCGCGTCACGTTGTTAAGCAAATCTGACCTAGTCAAGCTACCGGCTGGTCAGTTAGGTGGTTTAGTTAAATTGTTTTAGCAAAAGTGATGAGTTGTTGGAATAATTGGTAAGACTGACAGATCGATAGTCAGTAATTCGCGTCACGTTGTTAAGCAAATCTGACCTAGTCAAGCTACCGGCTGGTCAGTTAGGTGGTTTAGTTAAATTGTTTTAGCAAAAGTGATGAGTTGTTGGAATAATTGGTAAGACTGACAGATCGATAGTCAGTAATTCGCGTCACATTGTTAAGCAAATCTGACCTAGTCAAGCTACCGGCTGGTCAGTTAGGTGATTTAGTTAAATTATTTTAGCAAAAGTGATGAGTTGTTGGAATAATTGGTAAAACTGACAGATCGATAGTCAGTAATTCGCGTCACATTGTTAAGCAAATCTGACCTAGTCAAGCTACCGGCTGGTCAGTTAGGTGGTTTAGTTAAATTATTTTAGCAAACGTGACGAGTTGTTGGAATAATTGGTAAGACTGACAGATCGATAGTCAGTAATTCGCGTCACGTTGTTAAGCAAATCTGACCTAGTCAAGCTACCGGCTGGTCAGTTAGGTGGTTTAGTTAAATTGTTTTAGCAAAAGTGATGAGTTGTTGGAATAATTGGTAAGACTGACAGATCGATAGTCAGTAATTCGCGTCACGTTGTTAAGCAAATCTGACCTAGTCAAGCTACCGGCTGGTCAGTTAGGTGGTTTAGTTAAATTGTTTTAGCAAAAGTGATGAGTTGTTGGAATAATTGGTAAGACTGACAGATCGATAGTCAGTAATTCGCGTCACGTTGTTAAGCAAATCTGACCTAGTCAAGCTACCGGCTGGTCAGTTAGGTGATTTAGTTAAATTATTTTAGCAAACGTGACGAGTTGTTGGAATAATTGGTAAGACTGACAGATCGATAGTCAGTAATTCGCGTCACGTTGTTAAGCAAATCTGACCTAGTCAAGCTACCGGCTGGTCAGTTAGGTGATTTAGTTAAATTATTTTAGCAAAAGTGATGAGTTGTTGGAATAATTGGTAAAACTGACAGATCGATAGTCAGTAATTCGCGTCACATTGTTAAGCAAATCTGACCTAGTCAAGCTACCGGCTGGTCAGTTAGGTGATTTAGTTAAATTATTTTAGCAAACGTGACGAGTTGTTGGAATAATTGGTAAGACTGACAGATCGATAGTCAGTAATTCGCGTCACGTTGTTAAGCAAATCTGACCTAGTCAAGCTACCGGCTGGTCAGTTAGGTGGGTTAGTTAAATTATTTTAGCAAACGTGATGAGTTGTTGGAATAATTGGTAAGACTGACAGATCGATAGTCAGTAATTCGCGTCACGTTGTTAAGCAAATCTGACCTAGTCAAGCTACCGGCTGGTCAGTTAGGTGGTTTAGTTAAATTGTTTTAGCAAAAGTGATGAGTTGTTGGAATAATTGGTAAGACTGACAGATCGATAGTCAGTAATTCGCGTCACGTTGTTAAGCAAATCTGACCTAGTCAAACTACCGGCTGGTCAGTTAGGTGGTTTAGTTAAATTGTTTTAGCAAAAGTGATGAGTTGTTGGAATAATTGGTAAGACTGACAGATCGATAGTCAGTAATTCGCGTCACGTTGTTAAGCAAATCTAAACTAGTCAAGCTTTCGGTTGATTAGCTAAGTAGTCTAGGGATGATATTTAATTTGTAATAGCTTGTTAACATAATGTTAGTTATCGTGATGAAATAATGAAATAGTTAATGAGGAATCGAGATGTTTAATCAGTTGCAGTTTAGCTTGTTTTGTTAGTCGATAATCATGTAACTGGTTAATAAAGTAAATAAGTAAACATAAATTAGTCAATCTTTAGATTGGTTAGCCAGCCAGTATAGTTACAAATCACATCCACTTCTGTTTTAGTTAAAATTAACCAGCCTATTCTGTTAGTTATTGCGAAGAGTTAATGGAATAGCTGGTCAAGGATTGGCATGTTTGATCTGTTGCAATTTAATTTGTGGCGTTACTTACAGCAGAGTAAAAGTAACAGTTACACTAACTGTTTTTAACTGTGGTTAGTCAAATTATTAGGCAAGTTTAAATCAGTAAGCTTGTAGGTTGTTTAGCTAGCTTGTAATTATTATGCCAGGTTCATTTGTGTTCCACTATATTTTCTCTTGCGATATTAGTTTAGAAACCAGATGCGCCAATAAAATATTTAAAAATAATTTAATCAGTTGAGAGTTAGGTTGTAATTGCAAGTAATTAGTAAATAATTGGTTAGTAAAAGCTCGTCAGTTAGTAAGTACAGTTAAACGGGTCAATTTCTAATGAATCTCATTATTTTGATACTTTCTTCTAGCTCTTTCGCAAATGGTTACTGCTCACTTTGATTCCACCAATTGTTACATAACAATTGCCTTGTTTATTCCGTAACTATTTTTACTTCGAGTGATTAACGAGAGACTGGATTGAAATGTACTAACAACTCGAATGTTGCCCTACAAAATTGTTATTGTGTGTAGCAATTGAAGAAATCACGATTGGTAAAGAATCACACCAATTATGTATCGTTTGAGTGGATTTTTAAGCTACACAAACGACATAACGATTAAAATGTCTAATACTGAATGAAAATTGAAATGAGTTATCAATTTCATTGATATCCAGACTAATTCCTGTGATTGAACAGTTGAAATGAAAAATGTAGTGCTGCAACTATTTTCATATCAACTGAATTGACATTTGCGCATCACTCTAGAAGAATGGAATTGATTTAAAATCACATCAATCGTAATATATATAACTTGGAAAAATTGTTACGCTTAACGGTAATAATTAGCATAACAATTAATGGGTGGAAAACTGTACTCTGCCATTATTTTCGTATCAGCTGGATTGATATGAGTATCAATCAAAACACTAATGAAAATTTGGTTGAACACAAAGTACATCTTTGGTATGAAATTTCTGAAGTCGCCGAAGCTGTTAATCTGTATTCTAGGGATGATTAATAAATATTTTTGTGCATATATGATGATATAAATTTTTTTTTGTCCAGTTACAAGTCCAAGCATGACACGTGCTCCTTTTCGGGTTGAATGTACCTAATTTTTTCAGTTGGAAAGATACATCTTTCTTAAAATGTTAAATGTATGAGCCGCTCGGTTCATATGATCTGTTTTCAGTTTTTAACCGAGGATATCGCGTTTTAAGCTGTAAACAAAAATCTTTATCTCGGTCCTCACCGAAAAAGCGGACGCATAAGTGCAAAGTTCGTCCAAAATTATCGGAATTTGAATTGATATATTTGTACCTGCGGCACTTGACTAATCGTCGGCCTTTCGAATTAATCATACGATTTATAGGGAAAACTTTACGTCGATATTTGTTTACGTTAATGAGTACGCGACTTATCTGATAAATCCAATGAATAGTACGCAGATAAGAGTTTTTTGAAATTAAAATTTCATTCATTTATTAATATTCTCTCTCTGTCTGTTGTGTAACGCACGTTGGAGCACTGAATAGTACCTCTGGTCGCTAATTGTTAACATAACCTCACTCTTATTAACTGTTAGGTTAGTTTAACTGGTTAACAAGTTAACTGCTTGGAAACACACAAAAAATAAAGAAATTATGATTAAAAAAATCAATCAAATTTTTTTTTTCGAAAAATTGGAAAAGCACGAATCGTAACGTGATCTGTATTACCGGCATATATTTTGTATAAGTATTATATTTTGCAGAAGAAGATGAGGATGAGGATGACCATACCGATGTTGAAAAAATGTTTCAAATGTATTTTTATTTTATATGTATATTTTCATATGTAAATAAATTTGTATAAGTAACTAGCTGACCCGGCGAACTTCGTATCGCCTAACAGTCGATTCTTTAATTTTTTATTTTTTTAAGTTAATAAGTCAACAATTACATTATGTCAAAAATTAAAAATTATAAAACTCACAAAATTCTTTTAATAGTCACTAAAAAATCACAATGAAAATCACAATTTCAGATTTCTTATTATGATACCTACTTATTATATTTGATTTTATTTTTACTTATTCTAAATCAAGTTTCATTTTTATTGTAGTGCTTTATGGTACACGATATTTTTTGTTTGATTGAAAAAATGTATTGTACAAATGTATATGGGCTATAATAGTTATGATTAATTAACATACAACTGCAAATACTATTACAAACCTTAAAAGTTGGCATAAAATTTTCCCGAACTACTTTTGATGCTCCAAATGAAGTCATTTGAAAGCAGTCGTTATATTGTTGAATATTCTTTAAAAAGTGTATTGAATCTGTTCCTATTCCTAAAACTAATGAGTACAATGGCTCTGGAGGTGGAAGCAATGGTATCAATTTCACCTTTCCATTTGCGCAACACAATCCATTGGCTTCATTTTTGTATTTCAATGCCTTCAAATATTGGCAAACTGAGTTCATAGGTCCAATAGCAACACAGTTGTAGGCGCTGTAATCAATTGACATATCGTAACAGAAAGCAGCTCGATTCAAACTTGCACCATTATTAGTCGAATATCGCGCTTCACGGGTCTGTCTTAAGCGAATTCTTTCACGTTCATTGCGATCTTCACGTTCCTGGGCAGTACGATTAGATTGATAATGCATTTGATTTGTTGCAATTCGGGTTCTCCTGCCTAAATTTGTCCGCCGCCTTATAGGAGGCATATTTAGTAAGTCACAAACACACAACCCTTTTTTAATTTTATAGAAATTTGTATATTTTAGGTTTAGTAATATTATAGATGCACAGCAAAGAGATATTTACAATTCAAGTGACATTTTACCACAGACAATTTACATTTTACCATAGACAATTTGTTTCTGATTAAAAAAATAAATATTGACAAATATTGACATTAATATTTATACGATACTAACGTCACTCAATTGTTTTGCCTTCCCGGAACCTCTCCACTAACACAAACTTTATCGTATGGTATTAAAGTTCAAATTGACTTTTAAGTATTATCACAAATCTTTTGTATGGGAGTATAGAAAAGTGTTGTTTTTAGACTTTTTCAGGAAATTTAATTTTTTTTTTTTTTTAGTATTTTTAAAGTTCAAATTGACTTTTAAGTATTATCACAAATCTTTTGTATGGGAGTATAGAAAAGTGTTGTTTTTAGACTTTTTCAGGAAATTTAAAAATTTTTTTTTGAATTTTTCTCTCCGTAAGAACCATCCTCGTACTTCTAGGAGTATTTTAAAAAAAGAATTAGCGAAATCGGTCCAACCGTTCTCGAGTTTTGCGCTTAGCAACACATTCAGCGACTCATTTTTATATAATAGATTAAATTAAATCTGAACCCAGTTTTACTCACTTTAAACTAATACATCGATTTACTTGTCTTAAGCATTAATTTGTAGATTTTGGCAATAAGGGGTATTTTTCACCCCTGAAAAATGAAAAGTGCGCATCGGCATAACATACATTTTGAAGTGGAGGGTAAGTTGAGCTTAACCTCAAATTTTTATGCAAATCGCATTTTGAAAAAGGGGGTGGTTTTTAAGGGTTGAAAAGATGTATTTTAGTTAAGGTTTACATTTTACATTTAAGGTTTAAAGTTAACACTTTTACACGCTGTGGTAAATTAATAATTTTTTTCGGGATAAATAATTTTCTTTAATTGGGTCATAATAGGAGTTGACTTAAAAGGGTTGAAATATTCTGAAATAATGTTCCAGAGCATCAAACAATCATTATTTATCTCATCTCAACCAAATTTTACTCACCTTACGCTTCAATACATCGTTTTATTCACCTTAAGCTTTAATTCATAGCTTCCGGCAATAAGGGGTAGTTTTCACCCCTAAAAGCGTAAATCGAGTTTAATCCCAAATCATGCAAATCGAAGCTGTTTTAAAAAATTCAAGGTTTAGCCGCCTTTTAGGCTTTGTTTCCTGGCGTAAAAGCAATACTTACATTATTACACTTTGAAGTAATTTCGCACAGAAACGGTTTACACGCAGCGACACGAGTCGCTCATTACATTGTGTGTCTGTTGTGAAAAATAGACCTGTATTACTTTTACTACCCCAAAGCTGAACCCTAGTACTATATGATAGTAAGTACTTATATTTCTTGTTAACCTAAGGGGTCTAATCGACTAACCTTAATTTTGACGTACTTGTGTTGTCCGAGCGTCGAGTCGACGAGGCACGAGGGCGGGTTGTCCCTCGGCTGCGGCCGCCCGGCGGACCCGTAGGGGTCCCAGACCCACCTGAGGAGCCTCTTGACCACGACCCACGCGCCGTAGACGAAGGAGAGGGCGTGTATCCTGGCGCGCTCCCACAGGGAGATCGACTCGATGCGGCCCATTTTCTCGCCCTAGGGGTCTGTATTTTCACGTGGTCGAGACGAGGGAGCGGAGAATGACGGTATCATCGACCCGAAGGCGATACGGGAACTGCAAAGGTTATCATCGTCGGTCGGTGCGTGCGAGCCTGAGGAGTGGGACAGGCGAGATTAAAATTAAAAATTGTTTCCAAAACAAATGCGCGTTTAGCGTGGTGCAAAGGTGACGGGTTGGGGAATTGTTTGGGGCCGAATGAGGTGACCCCTGATTTTGATTTTGAGAGTTTTCTTTGATTTCTTTCAAAACCAAAAATACGTAGTAAAATATATAAAATGCTACAAAACTATAGTTCCAAAGTGATACATAACGATATCATATTAATATATAATACAGTCGACAATAGTAAAGCCATAAACATTTCTCTTGGCAAACCTTTACCTTTGTTCAGGTGGAATTTTAATAAAAGCTGTCGATGACTTGAAAGAACATAAAATAACTAGTACGAAAACATCAATTATAATTTGAGGAAATGATCCGTTCAAAAGTTATGGCCTTTTGAAAATGCGATTTTCCATAAGAGACTAACAATTTAAAACTCACTAAAAAATCACCAAGGATCAATAAGAAACCGTAGATGACCATGTGCGCATTCAATTTTCGATTTTCTTTTTATTCTTTGGACAAAGAAAAATATTATTCATCTAACTTCACTCTTCTGCGCACCCCTATTTCGTCCACTTCTAACCGACATGACAAGTATGAGGGAATCCTAATTTCTCTTTCTGCTACATCCATGGAATGTCTTCTACACGTATCGCACTAATTTTCACACGATATTTAACTATAACATGTATAAATTAACAAATTTTTATGGACATGTCCATTTTCATCGGATTTTCCATACGTTTAACGAGGAACATCAAAATAATCGCAGTATGCTACATGAGGAATAGCATTTAAATAGTAGTGGTTAATCGACCGAGGAGAACGCATTGAAACCGTATTAATTTGCAATTCTGCTTGTTTTTCCTTTTAGAAATATTATAAAGTACCAGTTCCTATGTAAAATCCTTCAGAAGGCAGAGGTAGGTTAGACGGTTTGGTCTCGGTTTTTTTTTGAAACGTTATAAAATACGACATAAACCACCGTTTAGCCACCACCGTATCTCCGCTAAGCACACCCGCATTTAAAATTTCAAAATGGCGAAGGCGCAAGAACCGCGCCGTTTATAATCGTTTTTTCACTCTTTTTCACGAAATTTGAATATCAGCGTAAAGTTGAATAATCAAACTGTACTATTATCGTTTAAGCGACAAAAATAACATATGAAAACATTTAAAAATTTCACTTTGAAAACCGGCAAATTTCATATTTTGTATTTCTTCTCAAAAACTACTGGTTTTCTAAAGTTAAAATTATTTTTCCAAGCACCCTAATACTGTCCTCTTTTATCAAAAAAATTTTTAAAGTATTGCAGACTTGAAAATTAAAAAAGTGGAGGGGGGAACGGGCGTTGCTTTGGCTCTTTGAAAATGATCAACAGACTTTAATATCAGCGTCAAAATTTTTGCAATATCTCTATTAATTATTAATGAAATTGATCTTTTTTTTAATCTGGGGTAAAATATTGAAATAATAATAACTACAATATTGGTTAAAACCAGCGACTGGATTATATGCTTCATTTTTGTAACACATTTTTGAAACCTCATCCCTTTTTGGGGTGATAAAATATTTAAAAGTGTAATTTTTTTTATTTCCATTACATAATAAAATATTTAGTGGAATCAATATAAAGTGAGATATTTTAAGTAAGATAAAACAAAAGACTAATTAAGAAACGATAAACGATTGATTATGTTACTAAAATATTCAAAACTTTATCATCTTTGTGTCCATGGACTTTGGACCCACTCCTTTGTAATTTTAAATTTTAACTTGTGATGTCGCAAAGATTTTGACACGTAAACACGTAAGGCATACTTGCATTCGACAGTTGGTTACCACGTTAGAGAAAATAGGCCCTGTCGCCAATAAAAAAAGAATTACACCAAGGCTGTCAAACGAAGCTGCTCAGATAGAAGTTCTTGGACAAATCCCTATTAATCCAGTTTCGTCAACTCGTCAAGCAGCCACAGAGACTGGCCTATCACGTGAGTCTGTGAGAAAGGTTCTGAAACCCCACAAATACCATCCTTATAAGATGAAAATTCTCCAGGAACTTGGAGATGATGGTCCAGATAAACAAATCGAATTTTGTGAATTAGTGACTGCCCGAATTATTGCTAAGCCCCGACACTTAAATCCATTTGTTTCACTGATGGATCCAACTTCTACCCTAATGGAGTGTAAATAGACACAACTGCCGGTATTGGTGTGACAAGAATTGTCACATTTTTACATAAGGTCATGCTCATTACGTTGAAAACGTGAATGCATGAGCTGGTATTTTGGAAAATTCCATAACTGGTCCGTTATTCATAAATGGAAATTTGACTAGTCAAATGTATGCTGAAATATTAGATACAACGATAGAACCATTAATATGTCAAGAATAAGAAAATCAAAAAGATTTAGATGGAAATCTTTCTTTAACAGAAGTTACTCAATTTTCAACAAGATGGAGCACCTCCCCACTACGTACTCCCTGTTAGACAATGGTTGGATGAACACTATCAAAATCAGTGAATTGCAATTCTGCTACCATGGTAGAAGAGGAACAGTGGAATGGCCACCACGTTCACCCGCCCTAACCCCTATGGATTTTTTCCTCTGGGCTTATTTAAAATCTGCGGTCTTTCATTCCCAACCTGATGCACTTGAAGAACTAAAGAACAGAATTACTCAAAAGTGTCGTCGCATATCCAGAGACACTTTGCGAAAGTTCGAGAAGAGTTTAACAACAGATCTAAGAACTGCAAGTCCAGTATTGCTATTATCTGACGTAATTCATGACTCTGCTACAATGATACATGTGCATACTTATCGTGCAAAGCATCGTGTGCAAGTCTAAAATACAAAAACTAAATTGCTGAGAGACCCGATGAGAAAATTTGACAGACAAAAGTTTTTATATTCAGTAAGTTTCGAAACAAAATAAAAAATCAAGACTAAAAATTAACAAAACATTCATTTGAATAAAGAAATGGTATTTTTCAAACCATTCTGAGACACTTACAGATAAAATTTCTATCGATACGTTCCTGAGAAGCAATTAATCCAATATCTAAAAATGTAAAGTAGCATAGCAGGTTCATCACAGCAGAATGATTGTACTAACAAGTGCCGCATCACATCAGAAACATAACATATAACAACTTAGTCAAAAGACCAGAAAATAGTGCAATTACCTTGCATGAAACTAATCCAGGATTTCTACCGGAACAACATGAGTAATTGTTTTACTTTTTTTGTACACGTTCTGAACATTTGCCAACGGCGTATAAACCTATTCCTATATAACAATATATTTCTATAACGCATCGATAACCTTTGGACTTTTCTCCAATCCAACTATCTTCATGGATTCCTCCCACAACCTCCTCGCTGTATCCCCATTCTTGGCGCTTCCATACCTCGGCACCAGATGGCAATCGTGGAAGTGCTCGCCGTTGTGGACTTCGAGGCCGTTTGCTACTGAGCAGTGTATCTGAGTCTGGGCGCCTTCGCTTGCCGTCTAAAACGGTATAAACAATAAATGAATTATTGCTGTTGTCTACATTGTCTCAGTGTCTAAGCGATAATGGAATTTTACATTAAAAACGGAAAAGACAATGGGGTAACTCTCGAGGTGTTGCGTTATATAGTTGCTTTTAAAATTTTAATGAAAGATCTTAACATATAGCTTTAACCTTATACCTTCACTACTTAGGCTTTTGTATCGTTGAATTTTACAATTACTTTCTGAATTGAGGCATTTTCAAAAATGGTCATTCCTTTTGGAAAAATCAAAACGTTTGGAAAACTATTATTCCCAACCAATGGAAACTGTAGCACCTCCTGTGTAATATGTATGTAATGGTTGTATCAAAAAATTCAACCTCACCTTATAGAACAAATCAACGACGAACAAAACGATCCTTCTCCGGAATGCTGGCATGTTCCTGAACACATCTGTCTTAATCACCCCTGGATGCAAAGAATACATTGTCACGTTCGTGCCGGAATACCTCCTGGCGAACTCTATCGTAAACATTATCTGGCACAACTTCGATGTGATGTACTGGTTTGCGCTGCCCTGGTAAGTGGTGAGCTTATCAAAATCGATCTTCCCCATTTTCGCCCCTATCGCAGACACGTTCACCACTCTGCTGCGTGTTTTATTCAACAGATCTGAAGCATTTTACACAATTACTACACTAACAGCCTCCACCTATACACATACCCAAGAGCAACATAGTGAGCAAAAAGTGTGAGAAATAATTTATCTGCATGACTAGCGGCAGCCCATCCTCGGTGGTTTTGTCGCCGAGCGCGCCGGCCCCAGCATTATTCACAAGGATATCCAGCCGATTTTCTGTATTGTAGACGTCATCGGCGAACTTCCTTACGGAGGCGAACGACTCCAAGTCGACCAGCTTGTATGAGACGTCCTCATTGTGGGTCTCCTCACGGATCTTCCTAAGCGCTTCCTTGGCCCTGCCCTCGTTCCTACAGGCGAGGATCACCCGGGCGCCCCTCTTGGCGAAGTCGATCGCCGTCTCATACCCGATGCCTGTAAGGTAGTAGTAGGATGAGTGATGTTGTAAGTTTACAATTAAGTTTAACGAGGCCTCGTCAGTTTGTTCTCACCGGTATTGGCGCCGAGAACTATAGCAGTTTTTCCTTTAAGGCACACTTGGCTGTGGCATATCCCTGTCGTCAATTTTATGTATAATTTAAGAGACACTAACCCTAGGGCTATGGGGAATACCGTGTAGCCTATGGCGGCCATAATTACGGCAATCATGACAGCGGACTAAAAATAAACTACTCACGATTTGTATTCCAGCGCAGCAACGCATTATTTGCGCATCAGTTTTATCGCATTCATGATCAAGAAATAAACGTGTCAATTCAAAATTCGTTAATCACAGATCCAGAGAGACTGATAAAAAAATTAATAAAGGTTATGTTACAGAGTTACGTCAAGATATATGACGTCAGATCGCCATCTACCGATAGAAAACTACATCAGGCTGTTTCATATTAACATACTTGCGATGTATAGGCAACCTACAGTGCAACGTTGTTCAAAAATGTTTAAATAAATTCTTGGGAAGTATTTTATTCTTGTTATATTGAACCAAACAAAACCTAATAAAAATCTAACCTAAAAATAAATGCATCAAATGGAAAGAACCGATTATTGTAACCTAATTTCAAAGCGTAATATAACATTTATGGATGAGAAAACGATTTTCAACAAATTTAAATTTTTGACATTTTCAGATTAGGTGAGTACATAAAATAGGGTGATTTTCTGTAAAAAAAATGAAGGTTAACTTAATGGTTTCCAAAAAGGCTCAAAATTAGATTTCCAAAATATCTTTTCCAAACAAAAACCTATTGCTGATATTAAAATTATTTGGACTTGAAAATATTTCTTTATAGATCTTTGTGTTATCTTATATATTAGTAGAGGTGTTCAAATATGATAATTTTATAGTATCTTAGAGAGTTCTCCTGGATTACTCCTTAATATTTTCCGGGAACGCTTCTATTTCGTTCCATAGGATATATTTTTCTGGTAATCATGTGATATGTTCTACGTGCAACATTACTTGAAAACCTCCTGTAGCACGTGTTACCCCTCTAGTGGTGCTATGAGAGTTCCCTTAGGAATAACAAGCTGGAAGCAGGAGTCTCTCAAATCTCCTAGATAGAATAGAATTATAGCTTCCATGTTGATCGATGTAACTTGATTAAATTGCTATCTATTAAAAATGCCATAATGGCATTTTATTCTTCTACGTTCTATTCTTCTAAGTCCTCAATAGATCACAATCTCCTCTAAATAAACGTCTGTGTTCCTCACGTCCATCCAGGTTAGCGTTTTACGTAATAAAATAATTATGCTTGTGTTATGTATACGATTACGCCATGATTTGCGAAGCAAGTAACGTTCACGAAAAAACGTACCATAATCGTAATTAATATGTTTGTATCTACGAGGAAACCGTAGGCAGGGAGGTATTATGCATTAAATTATTTTAACGCTTTCTGTACGTCAAATTTATATATTTGTTTAAATTTCACTTTAGTGGGATTGAGACGTATCACCAATAAGTATTAGGTAATATAATCTATGCAAGTGTTTATCTGAGACGTTCTAAAAGGAGTCTAGTAAAATATATTAATATTTGGAGAAATTTCAACAGTTTATGGAATAGTCCAGAGGGATTTACGAATTCTAGAATATATATATATTATAGAATTTAATTATAGAATATATATATTCTAGAATTCGTAAATCCCTCTGGACTATTCCATAAACTATTGAAATTTCTCCAAATATTAACCAATTAAACACCAATTAACGTTTCTATATATGTAATTTGTCTAAGATCACAAGAATATTCCTGAAAATTCTTAACGAATTGTGAATGACGTTGTAAAATTCTTATAAACAAATGTATAAATGATAAAAACAACTAACCACATTGAAAGTTTATATAAACTTTTATTTTTAGAAAGTTTTAGAAAGTTTAGAAAAGTTAGTTTTAGAAAGTTTATACAAAATTCTATGACTTTAAAGAATATTTCACAGAATGCTCGTATTAAATACCTCAGGCAATTCTAGTAAACCAATCTATGTGAAAATTCTAATTAAAAAATAAAGAGCTTTCATGCTGTTCATTCTATGAAACTGCTGTTCTATTCATTGTAGTATTTGGAGGTATCAGTATTTGCTGTAAATATTTTTAGAAAGTATAATGATCTGATTTTCATAACCGAAGAATTATTAGAATGTACTAGAAGAAACGTTATTGGACCTGTAATGGAGGTTAATCGCACACAAGTGCATATTATTCTAGATTGTAGGTTTATAAACACTGTCAGAACTATATAGAAAGTATGAATCCTATTAAATATTTCAAGTAGTTTTAGTCGTTCTTAAATTATGCAGAATTTCATACAAACAAATATAGAACGAACTGCAGAAGTTGTACTCGTTTATATAGTTAGATCTACAAGATCTAAAACGCAGACTCCGATAGTTCGTGAATCTAGAAGAGCTGGAAAATAAAAAGAAAAAGTTCTATAAGATTTTGTAGACTTGCCATTGATTTATTCCTAAGACGACTTGTGTAGCTTTGGAATTTATGGAACGTCTTTGTAGCAAATGAATGGAATTCTAGAATGTTTAAGAACAAATTCAGAAATTCAAATGTAATTTCATAAGAAGTAGGAATCTCTTAAATACTGATAAATAGCTGAGAAACTTATCGTAAACTTCTAGTTATAATAAACAACTGAAGGGCATTCTATGAGACTTGTATTCACTTGCATAATTATATTTTCAAAATCTAGAATGTAGACTCTGCAACCTCGTTGGAAATTTGAAAGTCAGGGAAACCTGGCATATACTTTATTGGTTCTATAAAAGAGCTCTTGCATGCAAGTATAGAAGAAAATACTCCTAGAGCAAATGAATTCAAGATTCTAGCTTCACAAGCAATTTCAGCGCTTCATAGAGGGTATGGAGGCTGTTAAATATTTCAGGTAGTTACAGTCGATTTTAAACTATAAAGATATTCATACAAACAAATACAGAACGTTCTGCAAAAGTTGCACTCATTTCTACATTTACATCTAGAAGATTTAAAACTTCAGACTCTGAATGAAGTTCTTAAATCTGGAAGAGTTGCAAGATAAGAGAAAAAATTTAAGTTTTTGTAGACGTGATTGATTCTTAAAACGAGCTATTAGTAAGTTTAGAAGTTGCGGAATGTCCATAGAGTAAATGATTGAAATTCTAGAATTTTTTTTAGGATAGTAATTGATCGTGGAAAGAAGTTGTAAGGAAGTTGAGAAATTATGGAATGTCCTTGAGAGAAATAAATGAATGAAGATTTCTAGAAGATTTCAAAACAAATTCAGAACTTTGAAAGTATTCGGATTGGAAGCAGAAACTCCTTGAATATTAATAATAGCTCAAGAAATTGTATCAATCTTTGAGCAATGTTTTATAAATGAATATAAACGTTCTGTCTAATTTATACTTCATTCTATGGAATTCATAGATGGCAGATTTTTATAAACGTTTAGAATTTAGAAGAAATATGCCATTCTTTAGATAAACTTACTTTACATTTGTACTTTTTCGAGGTTTTACATTTATCTGTGGATTTTGGAATACATTTATTATTTATAAGCCTTTTATGAGTGTAGATAGATTTTCGAAATAACTTAAGACCCTCTAGATATTTTTTGGATAATTTTTGAAAATTTCTAAATACCTTAATAAATCTGTTAAATAATTGAATGTGAAATTACTTCCTGATGCGATCGTTACAACAATTCCAATCAAATTTTTTTGCTGATCGTTTGTGTTCCTCATAGGATAAACGATTGTTTCAATAATAAAATAACGAAAATTGTTATTTAACAACCTACGCTTGTACTCTCGACCTACTTATCCACTGACTCACTCCCCCCGAAACGGTACCTGTTGTTATATAACAGCAATACGGGTCTCGTTATACAATATGCGAAAATGGCAAAAGAAATGGACGAAAGTGAGAGTAGCGCACACGCCGACACAGCGACGTGCGCACGGGAAATTTTTCACTAATTAAATAAATTCTAAATAACTAAATAAACCTTCTAGAAAATTTAATTTTAACGTTAGTATTTCCTGGGAGCGGTTTAAGTAAATTACGAATTATCCATACACTTGTGAACTATTCTAGAACATCTGAGAAAGTCGCTACACGTCACACAGGATTCTACAGGGTAAGAAGTTTGTTACAACTTCCCGACTTATTAAACGGTTGTTAGGGACATTCTATCCCCTACAAAGTTATCGCTAAAGACGTTTGTAAACTTATAATGTCATTCATATGTCTCAAGAAAACGTCCCAACTTCTATACTCCCTTGAAACTCGCTTACGCAATCGATTACAATTCTTTAAGACAATTCTAGATGTCCAACTCATTTTCAAATTTGTTTTAGTGCAAAAATATTCCATTTCTACCCATACTTGCAACTTATTTTCAAAGCCAGCTATAAACATTCTAGAATTTTCTTTTCTTAGCATCCAACTCACCTATATTACAAGGTTGCGAAGTCTAAATTCTAGATGTTGAAAATACAACTATGCAAGTCAATACAAGTCCCATAGAATGCCCTTCACTTGTTTATTATAACTAGAAGTTTACAATAAGTTTCTCAGCTATTTATCAGTATTTAAGAGATTCCTACTTCTTATGAAATTACCTTTGAATTTCTGAATTTGTTCTTAAACATTCTAGAATTCCATTCATTTGCTACAAAGACGTTCCATGAATTCCAAAGCTACTAACAAGTCGCCTTAAGAATAAATCAATGGCAAGTCTACAAAATATTCTAGAACCTTTTCTTTCTATTTTCTAGCTCTTCTAGATTCACGAACTATCGGAGTCTGCGTTTTAGATTTTGTAGATCTAACTATATAAACGAGTACAACTTCTGCGGAACTTCTTTAGATCTTTTAGATATAAATGTAGAAATGAGTGCAACTTTTGCAGAACGTTCTGTATTTGTTTGTATGAATATCTTTATAGTTTAAAATCGACTGTAACTACCTGAAATATTTAACAGCCTCCATACCCTCTATGAAGCGCTGAAATTGCTTGTGAAGCTAGAATCTTGAATTCATTTGCTCTAGGAGTATTTTCTTCTATACTTGCATGCAAGAGCTCTTTTATAGAACCAATAAAGTATATGCCAGGTTTCCCTGACTTTCAAATTTCCAACGAGGTTGCAGAGTCTACATTCTAGATTTTGAAAATATAAATATGCAAGTGAATACAAGTCTCATAGAATGCCCTTCACTTGTTTATTATAACTAGAAGTTTACGATAAGTTTCTCAGCTATTTATCAGTATTTAAGAGATTCCTACTTCTTATGAAATTAGCTTTGAATTTCTGAATTTGTTCTTAAACATTCTAGAATTCTATTCATTTGCTACAAAGACGTTCCATAAATTCCAAAGCTACTAACAAGTCGTCTTAGGAATAAATCAATGACTAGTCTACTAAATCTTACAGAACTTTTTCTTTCTATTTTCCAGCTCTTCTAGATTCACGAACTATCGGAGTCTACGTTTTAGATCTTGTAGATCTAACTATATAAACGAGTACAACTTCTGTAGAACGTTCTATATTTGTTTGTATGAATTTCTGCATAATTTAAGAGCGACTAAAACTACTTGAAATATTTAATAGGATTCATACTTTCTATATAGTTTTGACAGTGTTTGTAAACCTGCAATCTAGAATAATATGCACTCGTGTGCGATTAACCTCCATTACAGGTCCAATAACATTTCTTCTAGTACCTTCTAATAATTCTTAGGTTATGAAAATCAGTTCATTATATTTTCTAAAAATATTTACAGCAAATACTGATATCCCCAAATACTACCAGGAATAGAACAGCAGTTTCATAGAATGAACAGCATGAAAGCATTATTTCTTATTACCTTATCGTTTCATAATCATGTAATGTTCCCCTTATAGCGACATAATGACATCCATTACCGCACGGAATCAAAAATAGAATCGTATACACACGCGGAAGATATACACACTGCGCAGAAAAAAAAGTATTACCGTTAATGGGTATAGCGTGAGGAAATATTAACGCTTAGTCGTGAGTTATGGGCCTCATTTCGACCTACATTACTACATTTTTAGGTTAATCGATAAGACACGTGGTGGATTAATGAAACAGAATCTATCAGGCGTGCGTTATGAGTGTTATTACGTACGGTGGAATGAGTGTGTTATTGGTCATTATTGACCAACTTTGAACTCCTTTATACTACATATGTACATTAGTTACAATGTTATTAATTTCCAAATTATTCCTACGATCTACATTTAATAATTTGGTATAATATGTACATGTTCTAACATATGTACCACTCACCCCTAAGTAACTATTGCTACCTCTAATAGGGGGGAGTAGTTCAAATGGTCTCTCGTTCGTACTTAAGGTTCAAGGGATTTGCTCAATATTAAATAATTTATTTTTCATAATTTGATAGTAAAATAACAATTATAAGTACTTTTTTGTCTAATTTGCTAATTCCTATTTGCCTAATTATAACATATGTACCACTCACCCCTAAGTAACTATTGCTACCTCTAATAGGGGGGAGTAGTTCAAATGGTCTCTCGTTCGTACTTAAGGTTCAAGGGATTTGCTCAATATTAAATAATTTATTTTTCATAATCTGATTGTAAAATAACAATTATAAGTACTTTTTTGTCTAATTTGCTAATTCCTATTAGCCTAATTCTAGCATATGTACCACTCACCCCTAAGTAACTATTGCTACCTCTAATAGGGGGGAGTAGTTCAAATGGTCCCTCGTACGTACTTAAGGTTCAGGGGATTTGCTCAATATTAAATAATTTATTTTTCATAATTTGATAGTAAAATAACAATTATAAGTACTTTTTTGTCTAATTTGCTAATTCCTATTTGCCTAATTCTAACATATGTACCACTCACCCCTAAGTAACTATTGCTACCTCTAATAGGGGGGAGTAGTTCAAATGGTCTCTCGTTCGTACTTAAGGTTCAGGGGATTTGCTCAATATTAAATAATTTATTTTTCATAATTTGATGGTAAAATAACAATTAAAAGTACTTTTTTTTGTTCTTTAACTCACTGTTGAAAAAGGCTTCAATCGATTTAATTTCCTCTCTCTTGTGATTAAAAGGAGAAAGCGCTCGCATCCTAAGTGGCGCAATCTCCCCCATCTGCTACGTAGGTAGGAAGAGTAGGAGGGAGTGAAGACACAATTGGGTTGATAAATTTTGTGCAGTTCGACTAACTCCTGCGGTGCCGACTGGATGTAATTTCGGTAAGAGAGAGACGGTTATTTTTGAAAATATTATTTTTGTGTAGTATTTAATTTGATTAGATGTTTAATTAGTTTGGAGATAATCGTTGAGTTGTGATTAGGCACGGTAAGTGAGGAAATGTAACGTGTTTTATATAATGTGGTTATGTAATGTGGTCGTCATTTAGAGTTTTGTTTGGCTGTGTTTGATTGCTTAGGGATCATTTGTGCGTTGAAATTCGGTGAATATTTAAACATTTCAAAAAAGGCGGATTTCGAATTTTTCAAAATTTTTTCCATTGAAATTTCGAACTTTGCCCTGCATACCAAAGTTTCAGTCCAATAGTTATCAAACTCTTCTAATATGAATTCTCTGTTAATCGTTTCTATAATAATTATAATATATAATTATATAATAATTCTTATAATTCATAATTCAAAATTATAACTAATTTTTTTTTTAAGTTTAGTAAGACCATTAAGCAAAATACTTTTAAGAAGTTCAGCAAAAATTTTGAAAAATCTGAAATCTCAAATTTCGCTTCGGTGCTTACCTTTATTGCCATTTTCAAAAATTTCTAAAACTATTTCCTTGAAACTGTTTTCAATTGTTCATTGAGGTACATTTTTGATTTCAAATTTTCATCTTTGGTTTCAGCTTACAATCCAGCAAATTTTCTGAAATAAACGCACTTGTTTCGTATTTCGCTACGAAACACTTCAAATTTTTTTAAAATGAATACTATAACTTCAGTTTACTTGAAACTCCTCACAGATATTAAATGCGCATGAAAGTTGTGTAAGTTTCAAATCATTATCTATCGAACTTTTTAGAATATGAATGCACATTTTTGTGTACTGAAGACGTACGTTTGTGTACGTTTAATTTTTTTAAATTTTATTTAACTATTTCTCAAAATTTCCGAAATACGAACTGAAACTTTCATTTCAATACTTGTCCTAATTAACCACTCATTAACCTTCAAAGTACAAATGTTTAAAACAACTCCAATTAACAATCTTCCTATTAACAGTTCCAGTATGAAATATTTCTAATTTACTTTTACTAATTACCATTGTCATTAAATTCCAATTTTCAACTGAATTAAGAGCAACGTCAAAGATATTTTCAATTGCGGTGTATATTATTTTATTACAAAATTGGATATTTTTTAAACGTGATTTGATTTTTTCAAATTTGAAAAGATACTTTTTTAGTTATTTTTGAATCAAACATTTAAAAAAGTTCTATCGGCGCTTTTGAATTTATCAAACATCGTAAGAAAGATTCTATATTTTCCAAAAATAGTTACTTCCAGAATTACTCTTATGAACCTATAATATAAGAAGGATGCTTATGCCAGTCGTATAACGACACTAATGCCTCAAAACTAAATTTAAAAAAACTACCAGCAGTACCCAAAGGCCGTATTAGATACATATTACCAACCTGACTGCCTTTAAAAATCACAATATTGCAAAGATTCCCCTTCGCGCCGCCCATGCTTAACCTACCCCTTCAGACGAAAACATCCAAAAGGGGAACATAGTGTATCTTAGTTAATTTTTAGGTGTACGTTTCCATTTTTGTTTTTAGAGAGTATGGAGGAGAAGTCCTTGACCGAGGTGGACGCTTACGTCTGCAAACTGTCTGAAGAGACGCAGTCGATCGCTAAGGAGGAGCTGCGCGAGGACGAGTCCTCAAGGACTGCGGCGCTGGCCTCCTTCAGGGAATGGATCGTCCAGAACCCCAAAATAATAAAGTGCAGGATGGGTAAGGCAACCTCAAAAAACCAACACTTACTAATGAAGAATAGTACTTTGGGAAAAGCCAGATAGAACGAGGAACGACGCAGAAACGCTTATAAGATGGCTGCACCCAATTGTTAAGTTGATTATATTAGCCATGACTCTTTTGAGGGGAAAACAAATGCGTCACTGTTATTATCCCGCCTCTTTTGGCAATAACATTGATTGCTCGGTTCCTATTCCATCTGGTTTTTCCTCTACTAGCAATAGAGTATACTCGCTGTTGCGCATGCGCAATTCCACCGTAAGGCGGCTTTGAAGATTTCTCATCGTACACCAGGTCCACAGCTACAAACGCACAACTCACTTATCTTCCTCTTACTCTGCGCAGACTCCAACTTCCTGCTGAGGTTCCTGCGTTTCAAGAAGTTTCACATAACGCTCGCCCAGGAGGCGCTCGAGCGCTACCTTCTGCTGAGGCAGACCTTCGGCGTGGCGTTCAACTGCCTCGACATGACGATCCCGATGATGCGCGAGCTCACCGACCTCGGCTACATCTTCGCTTCCCCCAAAAGGGATAGCAAGGGCAGGAGGGTCATCATCACAAGGCCCGGTGAGATTGAGGGGGGGGGGGGAGGGGAAAGTTTGCATTGATTTCTGCGGGATAGGGAGGGGGAAATGATGCTGGAGGTCAACTGAATCAAAAATAACCCTTGAATGAACCCTTGAATCAACTGAATACAGTTTATAGAACAGTTTGGAATACAAAATATAGAACTTGGTGTCAACACGTTTTAGTACTTTGAATGATTTTAGAAGTCTAGATGATTCAGAAATGATTCAGGTATCCTTGTAGGGAAAATGGTAGATTATCGATAAGAATTTAGAACGTTTGCATAGCAAATATAAATTTTCAGATCTTAGCAATGATAGATTACCCAAATAGAGCCGTTGCAAAGCTTCTAGTAGATTCTATATTTAACTCTAAAACCACTGGTAGTTAAGAATATGTTTCTTAAACCTTTGCTTATCTTCTTGCGTATCTAAGGAAATTTAAAAATTCTATATTCTAGATTCTAGTAACAGGTAGTCATACACTTCCCATTAATTCTTTGAAGAATGGTATAACTATAAATTACTATAGAAAAAAATGACCTAAGGAATATACAAGACTCTAGATTTAACTTATACCTCCTCATAGAACTTTGAATCGTTTCTGAATTCTATATTTAGATTCTATAGTATACATATATAGTAGATTCCATATTTAACTCTAAAACCACTGGTAGCTAAGAATATGTTTCTTAAACCTTTGGGAACGTAGAGTTTCTAGATTCAAGCATGAAACGTCCAACAGAATTTCTTAAAGTGTTGAACAGTTTAAAAATTCTAGAGCACTCCAGAAGCGTCTCCTTGCGTATCTAAGGAAATTTAAAAATTCTATATTCTAGATTCTAGTAACAGGTAGTCATACACTTCCCATTAATTCTTTGAAGAATGGTATAACTATAAATTACTATAGAAAAATGACCTAAGGAATATACAAGACTCTAGATTTAACTTATACCTCCTCATAGAACTTTGAATCGTTTCTGAATTCTATATTTAGATTCTATATTATATCTATCTATATAGTAGTATATATATATATATATATATATATATATATATATATATATATATATATATATATATATATAGTAGATTCTATATTTAACTCTCAAACCACTGGTAGTTAAGAATATGTTTCTTAAACTTTTGGGAACGTAGAGTTTCTAGATTCAAGCATGAAACGTCCAACAGAATTTCTTAAAGTGTTGAACAGTTTAAAAATTCTAGAGCACTCCAGAAGCGTCTCCTTGCGTATCTAAGGAAATTTAAAAATTCTATATTCTAGATTCTAGTAACAGGTAGTCATACACTTCCCATTAATTCTTTGAAGAATGGTATAACTATAAATTACTATAGAAAAATTGACCTAAGGAATATACAAGACTCTAGATTTAACTTATACCTCCTCATAGAACTTTGAATCGTTTCTGAATTCTATATTTAGATTCTATAGTATACATATATAGTAGATTCCATATTTAACTCTAAAACCACTGGTAGCTAAGAATATGTTTCTTAAATCTTTGGGAACGTCGAGTTTCTAGATTGAAGCATAAAACGTCCAACAGAATTTCTTAAAGTGTTGAACAGTTTAAAAATTCTAGAGCACTCCAGAAGCGTCTTCTTGCGTATCTAAGGAAATTTAAAAATTCTATATTCTAGGTTCTAGTAACAGGTAGTCATACATTTCCCATTAATTCTTTGAAGAATGGTATAACTATAAATTACTACAGAAAAAATGACCTAAGGAATATAGAAGACTCTAGATTTAACTTATACCTCCTCATAGAACTTTGAATCGTTTCTGAATTCTAGATTACCCGGGAAGGATCCAGGAATCCTTCTAGGGAAAATAGAAAATTCCAGGTATAACATCGAGATGTTATATAAATCGCTTGAATTGAATTTTGGTGTTTTGCAGTTACAGATTATAGAAACATAGGCTGCACAAATCTTCTAGAAGATTTTAGGTTCAATTCTAAAGTCTTATAGGTAATAGAAAATTTCTTCAACCTTCTAAGCAACGTTTAGATTTATTACCTTTAGGTCTAATGCATTCTCTTGTAATATTTGTCAGTTTAAGAATTCTAGATTATCTCAAAAATATCTTCTTGTGTTTCTTGGGGAATTTAATCTATATTCAGGTACAAGTCATAGTACAGTTTTCATTGAAACTCTGAACATTCTCGTAACTACGAGTTACCTAGTAAAACGCCCAAGATGTTCATAAAGCATATAGAAGATTCTAGATTTACCTTATACATCCTCTTAGGACTTTGAATTATTTTTGAATATAGTTTAGGCATGAACAGTCCAGGAATATTTCTAGAGGAAGTAGAAAATTCCAGATGCAACGTCGGGACGTTATATTTGAATTGTGACGTTTTGCAATTATAGGTTATGTAAGCAGAGACCTCGCAGATTTTTAAAGGGTCCTAGGTTCAATTCTAAAGAATCTTTTATCTAAAGGAAGGTCTTTTGAACCTTCTAAGAAACATGGAAATTTCTAGATTTAACATCTTAAAGTCTAATATACATTTTTTTGAAAATCTGAATTATTTAAGAATTCTATATTAGAACTCCTAAACTTCTTAGGATATTTATAAATTCTAATTGCAAGTGGTCCTATTGCGTACATTAGAACTTTGAACAATGTGACAAGTATAAATTACTCGGAAAAAGAGCCCTAAACGTCCATAAGAAATATAGATGATTCTAGATTTAATTTTATCGCGTTTTATAACTCTTAGGTTAGTTCGTTCTTCAAAAAAAAAGTATGAAATTTTGACTACCATGCTATTTGGTCATTTTTGAGTTTTGTAAACTCTTGGGGGGTCTTGTGAATCATGAATATTTATTTAGGGGGATTTAGCCACAGTATATTGTTTGTTAAATTGGAAAAAAAATCGCAAAAATAAATCTCTAAATTGACATAATTTGTTTACTAAAAATCATATAAAAAAAAAATTGAGAATATTTTGTACTTTGTAATTTTTTTGAGGAACTTATGAATGGTGAATGTTTTTGGGACCACCATAAGTTTCTTAAATTTAATTTTTTAAATCTAAGATATTGCTCGAAATATAATTTGAATCTGATTTCATTACTTTTCGAAAAATCTTAAGACAAGCAAACAAGAGTTATTTTGGACAAAATTTTGGAGACAATATTTTATTCAATTTTGAGTTTTGCACATTTCATACGTGCTTTTAACCGTGAGTTTTGGAAAATTAACTAATCCGGTTGTGATTAATTAACTTAAAAAAACTTCATAAACTTAGTAACTTCACAAAAATCTACGAAACTCCTCTCGACAGAAATTGACCGTCTAAATTAACGGTACTAAATTAATGCAAATGTAAAACCACCTTGACCCGAAAATTTATAAGCGTGTATTATAAACATAACGTGCGTTAGTTAATATTATTAAATGTACGTGCGTATTCGTCGTAAATAAAATTTTTTTTTGTAATTTACCTGAACCTTTTCCTTAGGCGTTTTCGACATGGACAGATTCACCAATGGCGACATGTGCCGCATCCACGGGATCGTATACGAGACGTTGATGGAAGACGAGGAGAACCAAGTGAGAGGTTATGTACATTTCGCCGACGGCCGAGGGGTCGGCTTCCCTTACCTGACGCTTTTCACCATCAAAGAGGCCGTTCGTATCGTCAAAAACGGAGAGGTGAGAGTGCAAACTCAAAAATAATAAATTTTGGGAAATTTGGCGCCAGAAAAATTTGAAAATTAAGAGGGGGCGGTTCGAAATTTAACCTTTCGAAAGGAAAAAGATTCAATAATGGAAGTCAAATCGTTTAAAAATACAATTTCGAAATGTTATCACGGGGCTGTTTATCCCAAAATACAACTACGCATGCGCAAATCTCAAGTAACGTCGTCCTTGACTGTTTACATATCTGCAATATGCTTTCTGTTGACACAAAGTGGACACTTTCAGCTTTAACTAAAATTGCATAAATGATATGAAAGGAGAAATTATTATTACAAAATAAATTTAGAGGCTATAGCTATATAACTATAGCTATAGCTATCCTTTGAATGTACTTAAAACGTTAGATGCAGTCTTGGCTATTTAACTAATGACCTTTAGACTTTGTAACCAACAAACTAACTGCTAATTTAAATTTGGGGCAAATTCAGATATGTTATAAGTATTTGAAAATCTTGGATTTGTAATTAGTTAATTACAATTAATTAGTTAGTTAATTTTCACTAATTAATCACTAATTTATTTTTAGTTTTAACTCTATTTATAAACAAAAAAGAAAGAGAGAGTTAAATCCGATTATTAAGTAAGCTAAATACTATTAGACTATTATACTAATGTACTATTAAAATCATCATTACTAACTAAAGTTGGAAAATAAATATTAAGTTAAGTGTTTAAAAATTTGGCGCGGTTTCTTATTATCAAACTGACCAACTTTCCAATTTGTAAATAGCTAACTAACTTTATTTTTAACTTTAACCCGTTTTCTACACGAATATAAAGGGAGAGTTAATGTTATTAAGCTAGCTATTATACCATTAGATATATCATTACTAGCTAAAGTTAGAAATTAAAATTTTATTCAAGTGTCTTTGGATACTTAACGCTGTTCCAACTGTTAACTAATTAGTTTTCGTGTTTGTAGATAGCTCACTAATTTACTAATAATTAACTAAAATGAGAAGTTAGAATGTTTCTACCAGTGGTAAAAATTTGATTGTTAACTGTTTACTCTATTCTCTATTTTACTCTATTTACTATTTGTACTCAAAAATAATATTTGAGTTATAACATGTTGCAAGTATTTGAACCTTCGCTAAAAAGATTTTACGACATTTAACTTTACAGCTGTCTAGCTGTAAATTTGTTGGATTTATGGTTAGTTAGGCAATGTTTGTCTATTATAAATAATTATTTGCCTATAGCTCAAAAAACACTCTAACTAATATTCGAGAATGTGTTCTTTGGATGATTTTTGCATTTAAAAGGTGTTCAGTTAACTACGTAATTAACTGTTGGTCAGGTGGGGGTGTATGATTAGTTAACTAAATGCGCTTCCTTGTCTTCCTTGCTGTGGAATAAACAAAATTCAAAGGTTTCGAGCAAAAGTAAGTTTACTTTAATTACCATAACTGTTTCTGAAAGTGTCTAAAGTTTTAACTACTTAATAATGATAACAATTGCGATTTGAATTAGTTAGGGATTCTCCAGCTCGATTCGACCAGGAACAAACAATCCTAAATTGCTTCAAAAACATTTTCTCTTATTTTGAGTGTTTTTGTAAAAGATGAAAAATACTCAGTTAACTAATAAGTTAAGTGTCTGGTCTGGTTTGTGATTAGTTAGACTTAAATTCGCTCCTGTAACTGGACTGAAATTCTGTTGAGTTATTGGTTATAAAATCGTTTGATCAATTAATTAACTCATTAGTTATTTCTATCTAACCCAGTGCGCCGATTAATTAGTTATTTTTCGCAATGTCCAGCAAATTATGTAAAGGTGTATTTACTACTACTACTTTTTATAATGATAGGTAATTAAATGCATCTCGTCTTTGCGCAGGTATGTTAAGGGGGGGGGGGGGCGTTAAGTGGGAGTTGTGGTGGGGGGAAGGTATGCGCGTGCACATTTTTTGATTCAATTTCTACTGACAGACAGACAGTTAAAGAGTCAAGGTTAAAATTAAATTCCGTATAAAAAAATAGCAATATAACTTTCTGATATAAGGCTCCATATTCAAGCTCTTCAAAAATTCTCAAAAGTAAAGTGCCCTTTTGGGCGATTTTAGAGAAAAACGTTTTAAGTGGCAAGTCACGTTTGAAATAAAGCGAAGTTCGCAAAGTTTGAAATAAATCGCTACAGCCATTTAGGATAAAATTAAGAGAAATTAAAAATTCTCAAGTGAAAAGTGCCCTTTGCCCGATTTTAACTTTCCGATGAAGCTTTCGTAAAATCTCCCGGTATCCCTCTTGTTCCAGAAAACGCTCCCGATGCGCCACAAGGAGGTCCACGGGATCAACGTGCACCCCTCGATGAAATTCCTGTTGGACTTCGGCATGTCCCTCATCTCTGAGAAAATCAAGAAGCGCGTCAGGATATACGCGAACCTCGACGAAGTCCTCGGATGCGAGAGCCTCGAGAGGGACGTGCTCCCGAGGGAGTACGGCGGGACGGTCCCCATGTCCGAGATGATAGGTCAGTACCGGTGTCGCCGGCATGCGCGTAAACTCACTTCTCTCTTTCTGCGCAGAGCTGTGGAAGGAGGAGCTGCGCGCGGCCCATCCGACGCTGATGCTGCACGACGAGATGCACGTCGACGAGTCGATGTTCAGCGCCAAGGCGAAAGAGGGCGCCGTCTCCGCCCTCAAGAGGGGCGGCGGCGTGTCCTGCGGCGCAGAGGGCGACTCGCTGTGTGGCATAACCGGCAACTTCAGGAAGTTGGAGGTCGACTGAGTCGGAGAGAGGGGGTAGAACTCCGTTAGTTATCTTTAGTTAAGTTGGTTTCGGACGGTTCGGTCGGGGTGCTGAAGGAACGCGGCGCCAGCGTTACCTGCGCAGTAAAAGTTCAGTTCTTTCGACATTTACAGGTTAAAATCCAAATAGTTTACTATAAGGAGTCTTCTGGGGTCTTTTAGTACCTCGACTACGTGACCGTCTCGAATTAAGGGTCTTCCTTATGAGTTTAAGATATATTTCCAAAAAATTTTTATAAATAAAATTTATAAAACTCTCAATTAGCGTTTCACTCTTAAGGATGAAAAACTTATTTTCACTCTTAATTCAAACTCGGTGAGAACCCACAAAACAGTAAAATTTTTGGAAAATTTAAGAGTGACGGTATATTTCAAGATTTTTAGTTATAATTAAAATTTTGAATTTCCAAATGAGTCCATATCTTGATGGAAAGAATATCCTGATCATCCCAAACATTAACGTATATAATCAACTAATAATTCAAAATAACTCTAAATTGGTGAATTTTGGAAGAATTTTAAATAGCAAACTTTAGATTTCAACTATCGAATCGACACCTGTGATTAATACATTTTTTTTTATAAATTCGTGAACAGTTGACATTTTGAAGAAAAAGTTTAGAAAAATAGAATAAGAAAGAAAATAATTTCAAATTTCAACCCTTAAAACGATAACAGGGACTTCAGTTAATCAGGCAGGTGACAACAGTTGTTAGATTATATTAGCAATAGAAATGCTTAAAATTTTATGAAGGCGTTTTTTGAAAGTAATTAAATTGTCTCTAATGGGCCATAATTGTGATTTTATATTGTCAATTTGGTCTTTGAAAGAAATCAAAGGGTAGTACAATATTGTTACATTCTAAATTTTAAATAAGAAAGTTTAATTTTAATTTGTGAATTTTCGAAAATTTTCCGAATAATCGAGTTTGGAAAAATCGAAAATATTAAATTTCAGATTTCATACTTGTAAACTCTGGATGGTAATTTCCTAATTAATATATCATAATAACTAATATAATAAATTTATAAAAGTTGGAGGACCAGATACGGATTTAAGTTTTTCAAAATATGAAATAAATTTAACTTTTGGAGTTTAGTCCTCAAATCGGAAATAGTCTCTGCTCTTTCAAAATTTAGATTTATAACGTTGAAACGCTGAAATTTTAAAAAATCTCGGAAAGGATCTAAAAATTTAAATCAAACCTGAATTTAAAATTTGGAAAAAAATTTGAATTTACAATTTCAGCATTGAAAAATGCTTTTGACATTCACAAAATTTAATTTGTATTGTTACTACAAATATTTGAAAAAACGAGCAGTAGAATTTTTTGAAGAGTTGAAAGGGATGTTTTTGGAAAATTTTTGGATACATTTTAAATTTTAAATTTTTGAATTCAAGTCCAAATTTTAATAAACGGGAGGAGGCTATCTACTCAAATGTTGTTTTATAGCGATGCCACTGATAGTTCATGAGATATTAGCTGTTGAACTATTGAAAAATGTACAAAATGTTAATTTTTGTGGAAAATTTTCTAACAGAAACTTAATAATTACTGGAAAAAATTCTGAATTTACAATTTCAGTATTTATACAGATAGAAAATATCTCTGACAGTCACATATTTGATTTTGCAGTGTTATGACAATTACCTTAAGAGATACAACCAATGCAACTGAAAATTTGAATAATTTACAACTTTGGAAAAAATTCAAATTCAAAAAGGTAAACTGTTTCATCTTTGAAAATCTGGGAAATTAATTTTAAATATAAATCAACTAGAAAATTTAATTACATTAGTACCTAATATACCAAAATATGTTAAATTAGGAGAGTAAGTGTATTGTCGCCTAGATAGAAAAATTTGATACTTTTCCAAAAATGAATTTGACTTCCATCAGGACTCGAACACGGATCTTGCGCGACTGGTAGCACATCAGACGGTAAATCAGAAAATCTAGGTTCGTATCCCGGTCCAAGTCAAAATCCTTTTTTGAAAATTTTCAAATTCATGTAAGTTTAATTAAAATTTTGAAAAAACTCGCGGGGAAAGTGGTGAAAAGAGGAAAAAACAAATCACCCTACACCAAAGAATGAGTAAGCCCCATCACCGATATTACTTGAACTCACCCTTGCTCCGATCCCCTGTCGTCCTGGAATTATCGACGCACCTGGTATAAAAAACGGGACACTCGGGACAGTGGGACTCGGTCCTGAATAAAACGAGTACGACTCGTAAGAGATAGAATTTTATTGCATTCAGGAAACTTTACATGTTTCGTTACTCCCATAATCATCTTTATTTAACATAATATATTAAACCTATAGTACGTTCGACTTTTAACGCAGACATGCGCACGCGTCACTCTCTCCCTTTCTCGCACGCATCGCCATACTTTCCTCTTTTCTCCCTTTCTGTGAATTTTTTTGAAGTGGTAATTACTTAAACCATTTGAATGTAAGTAAGAGAGAGGGAGAGATGACAAAGTGGGAGCGAGAGTCCGAATCCAGGGAGGGAGTCCGTCTGAGATTTTCATTTTAATTTTACCGTACTAGAAACTTCAAAACTACTTGCGTGTGTGTTATGTGTTCATAGTGTTCGTTTGTCGTTTCTAACACATTTATGCCCCACTCGCCCCGATGCGATCGTACGGTACGTACGGTATATTCGAGGCGTTTTAGGAGGCGAAAGGTAGGGGAGACGGCGTATGTTACTACTGTGTTTTTGCTGTCAAAATTAACTAATAATTAGCTAATAACTTGAATTATATTAGTAAAATTATAGGGTAAATTACACTGACGATGTAAAATATCTTTCCAACTGAGATTGTTGGATTTTTTCCTAAATTTTGGAAGGTATTTCGATTTTATGAGCAAAATTTTTTAAAGTGGTTTATTTTTGATTTGCAAGTTAACTTCTGTATTGAATTATTTTTTTCCAGCAGAGCAAAATTTTTTTTCAAAGGTGAACTTTAAGTTTTTTAATTTTTAATTTACTATTACAAGAAATAATTTTCAAAATTTCTAGAAATACCATTTTCACGATGCGGTACAACAAGTCGCTGAAGAAATGCGTTTTTAATGAAGTGAAAATTCCAAAAAAACTAGATCAATTAGAAAAAAATCAATAGGTTATCAGTAATGAATGAATCTCGTTTTATTGTGAATTTTCCATATCTATAAACCCACAAATTCAAAAGTTCAAAAGCAAAATTTTAATTTTAAGCGAATTTTGAGTTCATGAACAGTTTTGTTTTGAAAATAATTTAAAATGATTTTGACGATGCTTTCCATATATTGACTATACCTGCCACGCTTCACAGATTTCCAAAAAAATTGCAACAGGGAGGATGTTACGGTAAAATGTAAATCTAGTTGTTTTTTAATTTTTCTCTATTAATAAAATTTGAAAAATTTTGGTCAATTTGCATTTTTTCTCTCATTTACTGAAAAGCTACTTCAATATTCGTTACTGAATTGAATTAAGTTAAATTTAATTTCAAGTATAAAGAGATTTCAATTATTATGAGGTAGTCAATGGTCAACTATGTTTAATCAGTTTATTGATTAAGGGAAAATCCAAAATGGGCAATATCAATTATTTTAAAATTCATTTTATATCCCTATCAAATCAAAGGCTACTTGTGGGTTCTAATAATTACGAAATTATCATTAATTAACTAAATTATCACAATAATAACCTTATTTTATATTATTATCGAATCAAAAGCTCTTCACAGGTTCGATTAATTATTACAGTTAATGGTTAAGTTTGAATTAATTTGATGATTAATAAGAAAATTACAAAAACTTCAAATTTTGATAGTTAAATTACAAACTATTCGAACCCCAATAATTACTAAATAATTACCATGATTAACAGTTAATTGCCGAAAATTAATTTAGCTGTCAAAAATCAAATTGACGTCGTTTTACATAATTGTCAAACGATAAACAGGTTATAGTTTCCAGAATTCATCAATTAATTATTGTAATTAATGGTTGCTTAAAGAAAATTAATTGATTAAATTGTAGAATATTCATTGTAACCTATTAAATACTGCTTTTTGATTCCAGTGATTACTGAACAAATATATAATTAATGAACAATTTTGAGTAATTAATTTGATGGTAACCACTTTATAATTAGGACAATCATTTTCCATTATCAAACCAAGAACTGCTCATAAATTACAAAAATCGCAATTTACATTCCAATTAATGGATTATTGGATATTGGATTAATGGATAATTTTAATTAATTACCAAATTATATGGAGTGTAATAATTGGAAAGAATAACTGGAAGTGATATTTTTCACAGTTAATTATGGGCAATTAATTTAGGGGTCAATATCCAAATTTTAATTATTCCAAAATGAACATCATTTTGCAGTATTATTAATCAAGAACTGTCTATTGATCCAATGATTATTAAACAGTCATTATCGATACAGTCCATTTTGAGCAATTAAATTAATAGCCAAATAGTTAATGACTTAAATTGCTTAATAACCTAAATAGTTGACAACCAAATTGTAGTTGATCCGAAATTGGCAAATGGGAAAATAGTTATTGTCGCTAATAGTTAATTATTTTAATTTAAACTAATAGTTAATAGCAAAATTCTACAAGGTACGGCTATTAATTAAATAAAATATAATAGCAAATGTATAAGAAATTTGAATAATTAAATAATTAGACACGTGACACAATTGACGAACAATTAACTCATGGTCGAAATTTCCCCAAAGGGTTCAAATACAGGTTAATTACACCTTAATCGGTAAAAAATATAATCTGATTTGCAATCACGAATGCAATTAAACATGCAGCCATTTTGATTAACTTTTTAATCATCTTTTTACGATTTAATCTACGATTGTTCCTAAAACGCCCCTTCTTACCTCCTGTACGTAATCGTCGATCGATATAATCGAAAACAATTTAAAAAATATATTACGACGCACCATCCAAAATACCTCATTAAAACGCTATCATGTTAATTACTATTTGTTTTTTTTTTATTCTTTTAATTAATATGTAACAATATTTACATTTAGAATAATCATTCCGGCCCGTCGCGGAGTTCGAACGGTGTGTACTGGGAAAAGATGGCGGTGGTGGGGGGATTGTCGGTGATTAGGCCAGCGTAGATCAATTACTCAATTATATACAAAGGATTTAGGTTTATTAGTTAATTTGAAAAACGGTTTAATTGTTAATTGACAGAATGTACGCACGTCCCAACTGGTGCTTTTATGTTTAATTAATCCAAAAATAATTAAAAAACAACTTAAAATTTATTTGCAGTAATTAAATTATTGTAAACAAGGATGCAATAAATACTTTTAAATTATTTATCTTTCTCGTGTTAATTAATTACTCGCAAAGTAATGCAGAAAGAAAAATAAGAAAATTGGAATAAGGGGCAATCCTGAAAAAGTCCTGGATAATTTCAAATGTTCTATGTTCCTGTATGAACTAATTATAAAGCAATGAAACGTTAATTACTTACCAAACTCCATCAACTGTTTGGAAAATTTTGAAAAATATTTGAAAACTAATCAAAAAAATTGAAGGATCTAGAAATTTTCCTGAAAATATGTCAAAACTTAAAGAAATTTGAACCTAGGTACAGTAGGATTGTAATAACCCAGAATGTGTTCTAATTATAAAATGAGGAGATATTAAATACTTTTCAAAATTCTTTAACTTTCCGGGTTAATGTGAACACAAAAAGACAACAAAAAAAATTAAGGCTGTAGGGTGATACTGACATTTTGCAAAACATGGAGGATGTGCAAAAACAATCAATAAAAAATCATATAAGTAAAATGGGAAATATTAAAAGCAATAGAATATTTCACGATAATTTCTAAAAAATACAATATTTGCAAAGAATATAAAAATTCTAGAAAATTTACTGGAATATTAAAACTATTTTGGATAATGCAAGATAATTTCAGCAGGACAATTTAATAGAATCCAGAAAGGCAAGTAAAAAAATTAAAGAGCTATGATACTCCTGACATTTCAAAAAAACTTTTAGGATATTCAAAATATATTTAAAATTCGAGAAATATCCATGATATATTTAAACTATTTGGAATAATCCAGGATAAATCCAACAGGATTTGTATCACCCTGACATATTGTCCCAGTTATTAAACAACAAAATGCTGATTACTATCGAAAAGCATCTGTGGACAATTCTTTAAGTTTCTGGAATCATAACCAGAACTTGTGAAATGTTTCTGATGTTTTGTAAAAACTTAATAGGATATCCAAAATGAATTTAAAAATTCATAAAAAAGCCGAGAGGGACTTCAACTGTTGTCAAATTTTGAAAAATATCCAGAATGAATTTAAAAAGAATTTAAAAAGTTAAGAATTATCCTGAACACACTTCGAAAAAAAGTTTTTATCCAAAAGAAATATGGATTCCAGCAAAAGTTTTTTAACGTCCGTTTAGGCTAATCCAGCACAATCAAGCAGGATTTGTAATAATCTGGAACGTCTTTTGAAGGCGTGAACCTGAGAACATTTCGAAAGAAACTCATTACTCCTTAAAATTTCAGCAAAATTTCTGGAAGATTTCCACCGTTTCGAAAAATTCAGGATAATCCTTGTAAGATTCGTAATAATTTGTTAAACATTATTATTTCAGTTCACGGTAATCATTTTAAAAATATCCGTAAATCAATTTTTAAAAAAATGAAAGACCTAAAGTGTCCTTGGAACCTTTCAGAAAAAATCCTTTCAGGATATTGTAAGTACAATTTAAAGTTTCATAAAAATTCCTGGAAGGTCCTCACTGTTTAAAAGATCTAGGATAATCCAACAGGATTCGTAATAACCTCGAACGTTTCTTAAATAATGGACCCTTTTAATTATCTGTAATAATTTAACGAAGGGGCAAAAATAATGGTAAGAATGTTTCAAAAATTCTTAGAGGATATCCTAAAAAAAAATTTATTTTCCTGGAAAAAAATTTTAAAATATCTCAGTGTTTCGAAATGTCCAGGATATCAAGCAGGATCTGTAATAACCTGGAAGGTTTTTCCAATTTGCAAAACAATGGAATCTATTAATTATCAACAATGTTTTGACAACTATTCAAAAATATTTTACAAAAAATAAAGACCTAATAGTGAGCATTTTAAAAAAAATCCAGGCTATTCCAAAGAAAGTTTTATTTTCCTACAAAAATCCTGGACAGTTGCAACGGTTTAAACTAGTCTAAGAACTCCCAGAGGATTCAAAATGGCCTGGAAAGAAAAATTTAATATTTTTGCTCAAGAACTGAAAGCAAAATTGTTAAATTTCAAAAATTAAATGATAGTAGGTCAGGTTAAATTTGCAATACAAAAAATGTCAAATATTTACTAATTTATATTAAAAGCAGCAATTAGAAAAATTCAGATTTCATCGAGCAAACGTTGATTTATGAAAATCTCCAAAAATTTCTCAAAATTGTTGGAAATAAAAAAATTAATCGTTTTAGAAAGAGACTTCGATCCTACCTCATGGGGAATTGCCTGTAGAAATTCCAAAAAAGGTTCGTCCTCCCAAAAAAAATATATATTTCCCAAATTCGATTCAAATTCTCCAACCTTCCCCAAACCACCGCCGCCATCATCGTCCCTTCCGTCCATTCGCCCCCTTAGGGGCCGGGGGCCGTTGGAGTAAGTGCACATACCTCTGCACTTCCTCTTCATATTTTTTTAATTATATTATGTATATTAGTAATAATAAGTATCGTACGTGTCAACGAATATTTTTCTTTTTTTCTGCTTTTTATATGCTTTTTATTCATATCTACCTACTTCTTCATGATCTCTATTACGTCTCTTTTTATTAGTAATCTTTATCGAAAGTGCTTAGAACCTTTACGGAAATGGCGGGGCCCCAAAATGGAATGGTAGCTGTCCCCGAGGAAACGCCAAACGGATCAACGCAGAAACGATTTTGAGAGAGCCACGCCCGATCCCTCTGCTGATTGGGCCTATGCTGACCACGGATGGCTTCTGCCACGCTTCTCTTGGTACGTGAGGGTCCAATTTCTATTTGGCGTTTCCTCTAACGCTAGAGATATAGACTTCTCATTAATAATTTAAAATGACATGGGATCGAAAGGACGGACACGTTGAAGATTCTAGAAGAATTCTAGAAATATAAGCTTAAAATCCTGATAAATGAAACGTTACACACAACGAAATGTAGAAGGTTCCTACATACTCACAACTAAATTCTCAACTCACAACTAAATTTCAGCATAGATCCCTGTGATCGTTCCAAAGTTTCTGCCTGGCTTCTTCTCGATCTAGATTTCTGGTACCTGAAGCGCGTCTAGAATCTTTGGAAGGGTCAAACGATCATCACCATCTAACTTCTAGAATCGTTTCAAGTGACGCGTCCTTTCGGTACAGAGAAGAACGCAAAACATCAATCAGTCAAATCAATCAATATCTGCTAAGCGTGTGTACTTTGTGTATGTGTGTGTGTGTTATTTACATATCATATAACCGTTTACAAAATACGTGTGTAATAGAATCACCCAAATTACTTTGAGCTAATTGTTGTTTTTAATTAATAAACCTCCATTTTGTTTGTTTTTGTTTGTTAATTAACGCTACTTATATATAATATATATATATAATCGTACCTATACATTGTTTATTTAGAATGAATCCCGCAGAGAGAGTGCGCGAGGTTAAATCAGGGAAAAAATACCTAGGGGTCCTTCCACCCCCCCCACTCCTATATTCCCCGGGGATCACATGCTTATCGATAGGGTGCCTCTATAGAGCCCGTCGTCCATTTAATTGGCAGTGAGTTCCTAATGAATTTAGTAATATTTATTTACAAAACGAATTTTTCCGGTCCAATTAACCTCGCGCGCCCCTAATTAATAATTAATTAATTTCACTACTTAGTTCGTTTTCATCAATCAATTTTCCTTGTTTTGATTAAAACACCAATCCTGTCCGTCAAAGAGTCTGTGCGTGAGGGGAGGGGAGAGCGTCCTGAACGTTAATTAATCAATTAATTGATCGATATAGTACCTATGTTTTAATTAATTAAAAAACTATCGTGTGTCCATCGATTCTCGCCCGTAATCGAAAATCGATTAATTAAAAATCTCTTGCCACACTACCGAAAAATTGAGCATCCGATTTATCTCATTTATTAATAATTATTAACAAATTAAATTTATTAAAGTTTGCGGCCGCTCGTCACACTCTATTAATATATTCCATAGAAGCAAGGTAACCGAGGGACGCTGAATCCGCCTAAATTCTAGATTCCAGAAGTCTTCGAGACAGGTTCTACATTCTACCGTTAACGTAAAAAAACATACAAGGTGCAGGTGATGTATTCTATGAGTTGGAAGATTCTAGAATCTAGAAAGCGACCTAAAATAACATCGTTCTTTAGTAAATTTGAAACCTTAAGGTATATAGGGACCTAGAAGAACCAGGAAGCAGTAAATTGTAAAGTGGTTTACATATTATAGACGAGTAAAAATGGCTCTTCTAGAATTCTAGAAGTCGTAGAAGATGCAGCTAAAACACCTTAAGAAACCAACGTAATAGAAAACACCACACCTAGACAAAAAGAAATCAAGTGTCCTTATGAACAAAAGCAGTGGAATCTAGAACTAGACCATAGAAGGTTTAAGTAAAGTTTAAAAGAGCCAATAGCTCTCTTAGCTCTAAGCTTAAGTTATGTGTTAGGACTTAGAAGGAATAGATTGCAAACAATACAGTCTAGAATCATAGACCAAAGATGATTCTGGTAAAACAACAATAGATGATAAAAACTATGGAGCCCAATGAAAAAAATCCAGCTTCTAGAAGCAAATGAGACATCAAAACAAAACATTCTAGACCACTGATCTAGAATAAAGGCCAGTTCCAGAATCACATATCGAGGACGCTTCGGATAAATCAATACTAGGTGATTAATAGAAGACTAGCAGCTAGAAGACGTAGAAAGCAATATACGTTCACAACATGTAACAAAATGTAAATATTCTAGTCGGCTCAAAAATTTGAAGATTATAGAATCTTAAACCATAGAAGATTCAAGTAAAACCATATTAGATCATTAAAAAGCTTTCCAAGAACCACCATGGTATCTAGAATGGGCATAACCAATATCACCAAGTATAAATCAGTCCTATTCTGGACCACTATGAGAATGTTATAGAGAATTTCACACCATACAATATTCAGGTAAAACCATTACACAATTTAGAAGACCTGGAAAAGACTGACCTAGAGAAGACCTAGAAAATTCTAGACAGCTCTAAAATTGATTGCAATCGATTCTAGAAATTTAGACATAGAGGATTCGGGTGAAACCATAATAGGTCATGAGAGGGTTTTCCTGGAACGATCATTGGATCCAGAGGGCATACAAAATATAAGAAAATAAAATTTAGCTGTCGTAAAGCTGTCTATGAAAGACAGCACCTTCTAGACAGAGTAGAAAACAGCAGAGATCAGGAAGGGAAGAAATGAAGAATGATCCTAGAATCTAGAAGTAATAGAAAATAGTATAGTATAGTAAATATTTTAGACTACTAGAGTCAGACATAAAATCATAGATCACAGAAGTTGTAGAAGAAGAAAGATGATGAAATCTAGAAGAAATAGAAAGCTGTACAGGGCAACGGTACTGCCAATACAGCCAAATACAATCAGTTCTAGTATTTTATAACTTAGAAGAATTGACTATGAGAACGCTAGAAGTTACTTGATCATATAATATAGATATAACTAGTATCAAACAAAATCGAACCTAAAAGTTCCTTCGATAACTGAACGGTTGCAGTCAGTTCTACAATGCTAGATCATAGAAGAATTAATGATAAGAGCATGAAAGCCCTCTAAAACAGGTTGCAAAATGTAATTGGAATAGGAAACAGTATGGAGTAAAATTAAGATTAAATATTTTAGACCATTTAGATGATATAGAAAGAAATAGAGTAATTTAGATCATTGAACAATACCGTTAGGTCTAGGCCCATAAGAATATAATATATAAGAAGAAAGTTCAGAGAAATAACAGAAAGCAGGATGGAACAATAAGAAGAAATAGCTAAAAAATGATTGTTCTGGAATTATACATCATAGAAGACTGAGATAAAATAGTGAGTTAGAAGAAATGAGCTAGAATCTTCTAGAAATGATTGTACAGAAAACACTATATGAAAAAATCTAAGTTTGAACATTCTGAATAACTGGCAAATGATGGTCAGCTCTAGAATCTCATGTAAACGAAGATGGAGGTATAGCAGTAATAAATTAAAAGAAAGTTAGAACTTTCTAATAGAGATCATACAATCTAGAAGCGTTAAAGAATACATTCCTACAATAATTATAGAAGCAATAATGAATACAAATCAATATATAGTAAAACAATAAATTAATTCTAGATATAATAGACAACTGAATAATTGTAGTTAATTCATAGAAGTACTGACGATATGAACACCTTAAGAAATAAGATAATCTGGATGGAACAGAAAACAGTATAGAACGAAATCATATTTTAGACCACTGACCAATGGTAATTAGTCCTAGATTGTAGATCATAGAAAATGTAAGTAAAACAGTAATAAAAGGTAAGGTCGAAGTTTTCTTTAAGAGTAATCGCAAATGTAGACGGAATAGAACGTATCATATGAGAAGAGGATAGATCTGAATATTTTGACAAATGACAGTAAAAAGAATGTCAGAACTTGCTAAGAAAGACTGTAAACTCTAGAAGGAACAGTAGAAGTCAAACAGGAAGGAGATTAATTGTATGTAAAAATATAAGAAAATTTATTGCAGATCATAGAATTTTCTAACTAGAAGGATTCTAGAAGGAGCCGGTTAATAATGCAGGGTTATTTGTAAATCGGCGTCCCTGGGAACGATTTCGCGCCCCCATCGTACATAACGATCACGCGCGTGCGCGTATGCGCGCGCACTGGCAGTGTTGTCAGATCTATCGAAGGGGGGTGCGCGACATCTTCGAAAATGAAACGGAGACGGAGAAACCATTAAGCGTGCGGTTTGTTTTTGAAAGAATTCTGGCGGCAAAGCGACCGACCGACGTCGACGTCAGAAGATTGTTTTATTTCAATTAGTTGTGATTATTGTCGTTAACATGTCATGACATCATCTGGCAATGTATGTCTTAGATTGAGTTCGCATGGAGTATACTCTAACGCCATTTGTAGGTGGACAGTAAACTCGGTTTAAAAGGCTCCGTTTAGCTTTACCGGGTAGTGTAAAGTATTGCATCCGACTTCTGACGTCGCGAGGGCCGAGATTTTTGAAAAACAGAACGAAAAATCGGCCAAAGCTTTCCTGGTGAACGCGTTTTCTAATCCTAGTTTAGATTTTTCTTCGGTTAAGAAGTCCGCGACTAAGTGTAGAAATTTTCTCGTCCGGACACGAAACGCGAGGGGGCGCGTCGGACGAGAAGCGGCGCAGAGAAATTTGAAAAATAAAATTTTTCTTGTGGACGATGAGTTAATCTCGATTAGACGATTTGGTGCGACAAAAGTACAAGCAGGGAGAAAGTGGTTTCTCAGTGTAATACGAAAAAAGAAGCTGTGGTAGATCGGTTTGTAGAATTTAAGAGTAAAATTTCTCAAGGGTGGGTTTTTCATCAAATAAGGGGTAAGTAGGTGTACAGTTTACGTTTTACCCGTAAGCGCCCTCGAGCCACTTTCTACCTGTTCCTAGGTATTTTTGTTACACGGATGCTGTTGTTGTCACTTACTGATACTACGAGGGTTATAAAAAAATTCTAATCGAGACAGTTATTGCTTAAGGACAAAAGTAAATTTTGTAATGATTTCATAGTAATTTCAAGTGTAGTTTCGATTTTATCATGTGATCACTTTAATAACACAATGCAGTAATATGACTGAAAAGGGTTTAAGCAAATATTTTTGAAAGCAATTTCCAGTGATATGTCGAGTTGCCCGCTTCGTGACCGCCGTGCCCCCTATCGAAAATCCGCTAGCATTATAAACCTAACCTCTACCTCAGTAAACAGTAAATGTATGTATAATTTAATATATAATTAGTAATAGGCAAGCATCTTCGGGCTACCTCGATATTAATATCCGAATTAGTATTCCTCGAGTGTACAGCGTGTCCAACACTTAGAACTGAGCATTTTTTTTAAAATTTTAATATACTTTTAAGGCCATCACGTAACCTCTCACTCGGCACACGCGCACATTCGCGGCCGACTAGGTGCGTAAGCGCGGAGACGGGCGAGGCGCTCTGGTAGAGGAAGGCGTCTTCGTTATTTTCGAGTAGGCGGATCCGAACGCGTGCGCCCCTCATGCGCTCGACGTCGTCGTGGGCGTGGTCGTCGCCGTCTCCTCCTCCTCCTCCTCCTCCTCCTCCTCCAGGCCCGGGCGAGGGGCGGCGCCGGCCTCGGCCCGCCCCCTCCTCTTGAAGCTGTGGTGCAGGTAGGCGGCGCACGCGCGGCTCCGCCTCGCGATCAGCTCGACGAGGTGGTCCTCGAGCGCGAGCAGCGGCGTCATCGGGAGCGGCAGGATCGTAGCCGTGAACGTGACCAACGGGAAGCTGTCCCATTGTCAGACGGCGCTGTTCGGGAAGCGGGGCGGCGGCAGAGGGGGCGGCTGCCGGGCGCCGCCCCCTCCGCCCGCCGTCGCCGTCGAGTCGTTCGACTCGCGGTCGCAGCCTCCGCGCGACGAGCGCTCCGAGCCGGCTGCGGGACAGACGGGACGGGTTTTAGGGGGAGAAGGAGGGGCTGCGCTTGCGCGCGACGCGTGCGCGGTCGAGCCATCGTCTAGCGCGCACGCGCCGGGCCTCCCGTCCTCTAACGAGATTGATTTCTAGTACGTTCCAGATAATTATTCAAAAGGCGGTTATTTACAACACATTCTTATTAACCCTTATGATACACACTTGCTACGAGTAACCCACTCAGGTAGTCTCTTAAAATTATGCGCCCTCTAACGGCGTCAAGTAGCAATTATGGAATGATCAAATGTGAGACTACTGAGTTATTAGAGTCCTTTATTTATTGTTATTTATTTACTTATTTTCAGGACCTGGACTTGTAGGAGGTAATGCAGTTATCCATACACAGGCTTAGTATGTGTAGATAGTAGTATGTTTAATAGGTAAATAAAACTACTATAGACTATAGACTAGGACTATAGATTTTAAATGTATTAAAAAATATTTTATAATAAGTTCAAGACAGTGTTACAAAATAATATTGTAATTATATATGTATTGGTAATTAGAAAATTACATACCCATATTTTACCTTTATTTTTGTCTTAAAAAAAATAGAATTTTCGAATTTCAAAAACGTTATGGATTGAATGTAGAAACCTCTTGTACCACCATCTTAAAGGTACTTCAATTTTTCATAAAACTACACATAATAATGTTAATAAATTTTTTTACTCTTTTAAATATCAGCCTTATTTACTTTTTCGCGATAAAATTACCTCTTTCAAGCTTTTGAGAAGATGTCTTGTCGATTGAACAAAAAGTTATGCATTTTGACTAATTTGATCACAAGCTGTCAAAATAGTCTCATGTGGCCTATGTGGACTTCTCACATAACTGTTAGAAAGTGTATATCCTAAGGGTTAAAATAGTAAATATCTTGAGGTAGCCTTTTTATAATAAGTCTCCTAAAGTCGTCGAAAACTTTATCTGGCTAGTAAACGAAGAGGCAAAGAATTGAAATGTAATTTCAATCAATTCTTATTGAATAGACAATAAGAGAGATATAACAATAAAGAGACAATAAGACATAAACGTGCCTATGTTATAATTTGCAACCTGAGGAAGGTCACTATTTAATTTGTGTGACAGTCTTGTACTTCACTTGTAAACAATTTTCTTTTATTCAACAAATGTACTTTATTTAACTTTATTTTTTTTTGAAAAAAATCCAAAAATTGGATTTCAGTACTTTCAACTTTGGTTACAAATAAAAATTCAAGTATTTTTTTGTCCACATTTTTCTCTTCGTTTACTGCCCTATTCTAGCAGAGCGTTATGGCCCGAACTGATCCCGGCCAATGAAATCCAGGAACCGTCGTCGAAGAATCGAAAACGAGCCATTCCATTGGCTGGAACCAGCCATTCCCGGATTTCTATCCTAATGAAAAAACAGAGGGTGACCCTCACTGGGTCCTCTCCTGGATATCGCAGTGGATCCTTAAATTCACGAAAGTGACTGGTTGTTGTAAATTATCGAACGTCCAGATTATTTCCGCAAGAGAAGGGATGCAATATCAATTTTGATGCTTAAAAAGACACTAAACGAACACGTGCAGTTACCTACCTTGATTTTAATGTTGTAACACTAAGAAAAATGTTAAAAACCTCAAAGCTCTGTAGTGTTGCTTGCCTATATCCGAGGACACTGGTGATTAGTTAAAATTCAATACGACACTCGTGATATGTGTATTGCCTATCTGCCACTTGCAGCAAAACCACTCAAAATAGTGTCGTTTATAGTGCAGTGATTAGTATACCGGACGTGTAGTAACACTTCATCTACGACCATTTATACCATGAATAGGAGAAATAAAAATTTGAAACTTCACATTTAATTTTAAAGCATTTTGTAATCATCTGAGTATCCAAAATAATTTCTGTTCATTTTGAAGTTCAAAATTAAAACGAAATTACCTTCTAGATATGTTGTAATATTTTAAACACACAATTTGCTAAAAGATAGGCAAAGAAATATATTAAATACATTAGTAGTTTCGACAAAATTTAGCATGTTGTCGGATTAATTTTCACCCAAAATGTGTGCCGTGCGTAATATCATTCATTACTACACCGCTGGTCATAGATGAACATGTCAAAATAAAGCCTCAAGCGTATTATGTACATCACAACTCTTCAGTGTTCAGTAATCCGGCAAGGTGTAATTAATTGTAGGTGAGTGTGTGTAAGAGGGTAGTGATGCCCTCTCGTGGCTAAAGATAAATACCTCTGACGTCGGCATACGCGGAATGTCTCCTCAGCTTAAACGCCGCTTTCATAATTCGCCTTTCGAAAGGGTTCGGAACTAATCGAAACAGACTATTAAGAACAATGCATGGTTATTATCGAGAAAATAAAATGGGGGTAAAACAAGCAAAACGTTCAAAATGGCCGTAATGGCACAAACTAAATACGGGTTCAAGATGGCGGAATTTCGAGCAACAATAAGGTAACATTCGGTCAATTTAAATAAAAAAATATACGACGAAGCCCACGTGTTCATTCCAGCGAACCGAGCGAATTACACTCAGGTGTAGTGCGAGTTTTTCTTATGGCTTTTTGAATATTGTTATCTAAGATCATTACATAAGGTCTTAAGGCTCTAAAGGATTGTGATTGTACTTTTCCACTGGATCAAGTGAGCGTCTGAAAACGCCTTTAGATTCTACTAGAGACTATTTAGGGAAAGTATTTTTATGAAAACATTTTACATTGCTTTAAATCTAAGACCAGGATGTTTTTTTCTAGATTCTTTACAGCGTTTGAAACTACTGGGAATTTCCTGTAAACCTTATAGATTTGTCATTGAGACAATTGTGTTGATTTAAAGTTCCAGAAAAGACGTTCCAAAAACTTACTAGATGGCATTTTTTCCAAATTTTCTCAAACTTTCTAGTATTTGAAACCAGAAAGAATACGGTTCTAGATTCTATTTAAGTCTCTTAACGATCTAGAAGAACCAGTAATTTTTATGGTAGAGTCTTATAATGTCTGCAAACCTCATATATTAGATTTTGAGGCAAATGGTTTAAATTTCCCAAATTCCTACAGAGTGTCTTAAGAGGGCACTAAATTAAGCCACCTAGGTTCAATTTTAAAGCCATTACGGCCTTCTAAATTTTCTTAAGGAGAGATAGGGAGATCTATGTAATGATCGTACATAATGTAACTCCCCTCACTTGCCCGATCTACCATTATTCGTTAAATTATCACGGGACACGTAATTCCGTGACCGGCGACATCTAGCGGCCGCAACCATGCAAAACTCCCCGATCATAACCTCAAAAACTACCACTACACACATCGAAATGAGGAAAGAAGCAACCCCTCCAACTAATGAACGCTCGTGCCCTTACATGAGTCTTGCTGCGTCTTCTCTTCCGTGACGAGCCCGGCTTGTTCCGTGATCGGGAGGTGTTGTTCCAAGGCGTTGACGCAGTTCAACATACTCCTACAAAAATATAATTACGAACACCCTGTACATCGCGGGGAAGAGCACGAAGAGTGAATGGGGATCGGAAATTAAAAATGTGGATTTTATTTAAAAAGAAAATAAACAGAGGCGACTTATTGTTCTAACTGGAATTTGTTCGGTGCAGACTCGACTGGATCGGGTGTACTGAAAAAAATAAATAAAATAAAATAAAAAATAAAATAATCAGGGAGGGAAATTTTCAAATTTTCATTCGCGATCAGCTGGGGCAAAAATAAAATTTCGAAAAGTCATGCGGTGAGGTAACGAGGGACTTACCCGTATAAACGGCTATCCCGGAAACTAGCCCTAAAAACATTACCCTTAAATTAATACCCAACGGCTTTTCTTCATATAAATATAAGTAAAAATGCTTCAATGAATTGTTCGGGGTGGTTTGGAGCCAAATTTAAACTTTCCTCGACTTAGGGTAATAGTGCACAAACTGAAAATACCGCATACCGAAATCGAAACCTAAATAGCCTAAATAACCTAAAAAAATAAATGGAATACAAAGGATAATTTTTTAAGAGAAAAATAAAAAATATCTTTCCATTGAAGTTTTGAGTTTTGGAAATATTAATTTTAAAAATTTTGAAATGTGGGACCTTGGCCTATTTTCATTTTAAAAATATAAGTCACTATCAGGTTATTAAACAGTAGATGTCTAATTTCTTAAGGGAAAATTTAATGTCTTCCTAATGATGTTAACTTCTCAGGAAATTTTGTTAGTTTCTAAAATATTGAATTTGGAAAATTTAGTTATTTGAATTTGAAAATTTGAAGCACAATAAAAGCAATAGTGCACAAACTGAAAATACCGCATACCTAAATCGAAACCTAACTAGCCTTAATAACCTAAATAAATAAATGGAATACAAAGGATAATTTTTTAAGAGAAAAATAAAAAATACCTTTCTATTGAAATTTTGAGTTTTGAAAATATTAATTTTAAAAATTTTGAAATGTGGGACCTTAGCCTATTTTCTTTTTAAAAATATGGTCACTATCAGGTTATTAAACAGTAGAGGTCTAATTTCTTAAGGGAAAATTTAATTGTCTTCCTAATGATCTTCTCAGGAAATTTTGTTAGTTTCTAAAATATTGAATTTGGAAAATTTAGTTATTTGAATTTAAAAATTTGAAGCACAATAAAAGCAATAGTGCACAAACTGAAAGTACCGCATACCGAAATCGAAACCTAAACAGCCTAAATAACCTAAATAAATAAATGGAATACAAAGAATAATTTTTTAAGAGAAAAATAAAAAATATCTCCATTGAAATTTTGAGTTTTGAAAATATTGATTTTAAAAATTTTGAAATGTGGGACCTTAGCCTATTTTCTTTTTAAAAATATGGTCACTATCAGGTTATTAAACAGTAGAGGTCTAATTTCTTAATGAAAAATTTAATGTCTTCCTAATGATGTTAACTTCTCAGGAATTTTTGTTAGTTTCTAAAATTTTGAATTTGGAAAATTTAGTTATTTGAATTTAAAAATTTGAAGCACTAGATTACGGAAAACGGAAGTTTCTTTCAATTAAGCTGCTTACATGATTAAAAATTTAAAAAAATATTTTTTTGGTATTAAAAATTTAGAACTTTTAGCAAATTTCAACCTACTTTTTTTTAACTCATGGCAACAACTAAATAACGACGTATTTATTAGGGTATAAGTAAAGATATGTTTTCCATAAAAAGCTTAGTTATCGACCAACTGAATTTAAAAAATTTCTAAAGCTTATTTTCCAAACCGAGATCCAGAAAGACTCAAATATCATATATAATGTTATAATATTTGCCTAATCCTCCACATTTTGCAAATATTTTTCCTGTGCACAATAACTTTTGGTACGGTGCTTATACAAATAATCACGTAACCAAGTTCCTACGTCTTATTAGGTAGAAACAGTAACAGACTTCTCAGTTTTCAACGACTTAAAAAATATTTTTTAAATTTAACAGTAATTACGTTCTTTGTATCGAATTTATAAATGTTACTTCACTTACTTAAATCCTGGAAGTCTATTTACGTAACTTTTCTAATATTTCGAACTGTATTGTGTTTCGATTAATTTTTGGAATTTTCGATTTTTGGAAAATTTCGATTAATTTTTTGAATTAAATTAAATATTTTTTATTATACAAAAAACTGAACAGGTCGTCTCAAACGTATGAAATTTTTTTTAAGAATCCCTTGTGTAAGGGGGATATAAGGCAAAATTGATTTGAAGATTTTAAAAAAACTGAAGGATTTGGGGAATTTGTAAATTCTGGAGAAACGGGGATATTAAGGTTTGGTGATTAGGGCAACATGGAAGTTTGGGAGAAAATCGAAAAATAGAAAGAAGTGGAATATCCCTACTGGACATTAAGAAATAAAGTAAGCAATTAAGGAGTAATTTAATTTAAGTAATAACACTTCGTGATTAATCATCGATCACTCACCTCCCGGTGCCGTGCCTGAACAACGCAGTGATCTCCTCGAACGTCTTGTTCTTCGTCTCGGGCACTTTCTTATACGTGAAAATCCAGAAAATCGCCAGGAAAACGCTGAACGGCAGGAACGTGTAATTCTCCAGGGCCGCCTTAAAGGAACGAATCAAAAATTAATTACGCCGATTAATACCAAACCGATTAATTCCAGTTTTCCCTAATGAGGCTCTCATTAGTTCGAAACGGCGCGCGGTTTTTTCTCGCGAAGTTTTCCAAGTTCGCGCCTCGAAAGTGAAATTCGTACATAAAATGGTAATTGTGTTTAAATACGCAAATGCGTAAATAAATTCGATATTAAGATGGAAGTGTGTTAACAATTTATTAACGATCGTGGGGGCACCCTTTCACGTATCCCGCAAGTCGGTATAAAACGGGAAATCTACCGCCGTACCACCAACAGTGACAGCTCCACCGACAACATGAGAATCGTACTGGTAAGTTTCGATCCGAGTTTTATAGTCCCTTAGAAAAAATTGTCAATAATATTTCACCTTAAATTTAAACTAACAGGTTTTGTCCGCCCTCGCCCTTTGCGCCACGGCCGCCCCGCAGTACGGGGGCGGGTCCGCGGGCGGCCTCCTCGGCCATCACCAACCCCTCGGCCATTACGTCATCGGCCTGAGCAGGGGCGAGGAGGTGGAGCATCACCATCAGGAGCACAAGGAGGAGGAGCACCACCACAAGAAGGAGGAGCACCACCACAAAGAGGAGGAGCACCACCACGAGGAGGAGCATCACCACAAGCAGGGCTCGGGAGGGTTCGGCGGGTCGCACTTCAACACCCCCGTCGACGTCCACCACGAGCACGAGGTTCATCTCAAGGTATAAATTGATTGATTGACTGATTGATACATGGAAGAAACTTAATTGGGTGAATGTAAAGGACTTATTTCAAGGACATTTCATTGATTGATTGATTAGTGGAAATAACCCAGGTTGTCCACAAAGTTAGTTCAAGCTGATTGATTGATTGATGGGAATGATCCAGTTTGTTCAACAAAGTTAAACGTAGTCAAGCATGAAATATTAAGTAATCACCACAAAGCAACAGCTGATTGATTAACTGACTAGTTAAGTCATTGATTGACGCATTCGATACTATTTTCTTTTTCAATTTCATCAATACTACTGCTGGGCGCGTTTTCTGTAAATCCAAATCCAAAATTTACTTTAAGCTAAATGTTTGACTGATTGATCGCCACTTGGAAAATCAGGAGAAGAGTTTCATTCTCACTTTTGTCACTTTTTTGACTTTTTTGAATTTTAACTGAGACGCTTAATTTTTGGAAAATAGATATTTTACATTTTGAAAAATCAATCATATTCACATTGAAATGTTTAATTTAGAATAGGTAAAATTTGAAATTTTTAATTTTAAAAATTTGATATAAATTTTGTACAATTTTAAATATTCTTCGATTTTAATAATTTTACAAATTAGATTGTAGTTTTAAAAGTTCAACAAAAGTTAATCATTATTTCAAAAATATGGATTTCATGATGTGTATATGGAACATAATTAACTCTACGTAGTTTAAAAATTGCCTGACATGACCACAAAATGATGTACAGAAAATAGTTTAAAAACTATTTTTAAAACTAGTATTGAAATATACTACAAATATCCAAATGTCACACATAAAATCTCCTGAAACATTATTTTGAAAATATCTAAAAAGATTTAATCGATAAAATTAAAAACATTTTGGATTTTTTTTTAGTGTACAGTAACGTTCACTATACACTAATAATACATCTAGTCATGTGATTTGTTTAGAACTTAATACAATTTTTCCATTCCAGTTCTAATTTTTTTTGGAAAAATTTCTCCATGCCACACCAGATTTCGAATTTGTCGATTGTTTGTATCGTACAGACCAATAGTTCTTGTAAATGAAATCTTTTTAGCAATCAAGTATTTTCAACATTTATTTAAATAACCTAAAAATTGTTATAAATTTCGGGCGCCTTTACGCGTATTTTGAAAATTTTCAATACCACAAATTTTTCCAATAGAAAGTCTTCAAGAGAGTTGTTCAAAAAGGGCCTTGAGTGATAAGGCCTCTTTGCCCTTCATTTTTAACTAAAACTTGGGTAAAACTCGTACTTAAGATCATTTTCGCTACTATTGACGTTACCCATAATAAATCAATATCGAACGGTGCATTAATCACCTGACCACATGGCACGTGATCAAGTTCATTGGAGCTTGAAGTAAGCTACCAAGCTGCAGATTAATTATCGTTATTTCCGCCCGACGCAAATCAATTAATCTACTACAATCGTTAAGATAACGTACGGTAGAAATCGAGTAATTTACTCGGAAATCAGTTAGCAATAAATACAAATAAATAGCAAAACTTTCTCCTCTTTGAACCTTTTAGGCCCACCCCGAGTACCACTACGACTACCACGTGGCCGACCACAAGCACAAGGACTACAAGAGCAAGCACGAGGAGCGCGACGGCTACAAGGTGAAGGGTAGCTACAGCCTGCTGGAACCCGACCATAAGACCATAAGGGTGGTCGATTACGTATCTGATAAGAAACTAGGTTTCATCGCTAAGGTTTCCTACAAGAAACACCACTAAGGTGCTTGTATTACTCGAGGCCAAGTCATACTGATTTATTTTTCGTTCTTAGCGTTTTAGGCATGTTAAGTTGTGTTTTGTTGACAGTTTTATTGCGAAATAAACGTTTTGTTTAACGACATGTTTTATTGAGCAATATATCAGGAAGCATTTCCGGGAAATCATTTTGAGAAATCGAAAATATTTCCAGTTTCAGTTAAACTCGGTGCAATTTAACTTAAACTTGTACTAAGTTGAAACTAAAATGGATTCGTGTTTTCGAAATGGAAAAGTTGCAATAAATTGCGCCAAAATCGATTCCAAAAAATGCATAAAAAAGCATTGGAAATGTGAGTAGTGGCAAATAGAATTCCAATAAAGTTGATTACAATACATCTAAAGATGTATTAAGAATTCTTAAGAAAACCTCTGGATTAGAAGTTTAAAATAAATTTGAAAGCTAACCTGTAAGACACATGTCCAGTTAATTTAAAATATAATAAATTTATATTATATTATATTATATAATAATATTAATTAAATATTGATTATATTATATAATATAATAAAGATTAAGTAAAATGTTCAACTGAATTTAAGTTATATCGACAGCAACTTCTGGAACAACCGTTGTAATATTTTCCAGGCGTTTACCAGGAGCTATAGGAGTCACTAGAGAAAACCTACAAAATTATTGTAGTTACTATTTTAAAGATAAAGAACAGATATAGTTGCAAAAGCAAAAAAAATCCATGTAATTCTCAGGAAATTCAGATTGCTTGAGATATCCCAAAAATTCTTATTGTTTTTCGATATATCTCACGAACTAATAACAATATATTTTAAAGCTTAAAATGTCACTTGGAGACTAAATTTCTTAAAAGCACTTCAGGATTTCTAGACTTTTCGCAGCCACTTAACAACGCATGGAATATCTCAAAAACTTATTTTGCAGATATTATCTTTTAAAATTTTACTTGGAAACTAAACTTCTTAAAGGCACTTCAGAATTTTCTAGACTTTTCGCGGCCACTTACCAACGCATGGGATATCTCAAAAACTTATTTTGCAGATATTATCTTTTAAAATTTTACTTGGAAACTAAACTTCTTAAAGGCACTTCAGGATTTTCTAGACTTTTCGCGACCACTTAACAACGCATGGGATATCTCAAAAACTTATTTTGCAGATATTATAATTAATATCTCAAATTTAAAAAAGTGAATTGTTTTCAGGTTACTTTCATAATCTCAGGGATTTTAGATTATTAGAAATATCTCAATTTCATCGTTATTGAATACGATCTTGAATTTTAATAAAATGTGGTTTAGTCCAGATTTATTCCAGAGTGAGTCCAGGAAGTGTCTCAAAAACTTATTACAATAAGAGATTCCCTCAGGTCTTAAAAATGTAATTTTTATTTCCAGAAATTTTTAGAAAAGTGTCAACTTTTCCAGATATTTTTCATGGATTTCTATTAAACCCTCAAGGTCTTTCAAGGTCCTATTGCTAACTTGTTAAAAAAAAGTTTTACGAAAGTTTGAAATAAAATAATGATCATTATCAAAGGGTCAACTGATTTATTTGAAAAGAGGTTCTTACAAAAGACGTTCAAAATGGTTTCCGCTATTTTCAAGACAGTAATAAAACCTATTGTGAAACTCTGCTCGAAATTGTCTCTGGATATGCGACGCCATTCTTGAGTAATTCTATTTTCTAGTTCTTCAACTGAATCAGAGAATTTCATGGGTTGTTTCAGAAAATTATTGTTGTATAAGTAGTTTCAAGGATCTTCCAGACATTTTCCAGGGAGACTCGGGATATCTCGTAAGAGCAAATTTTTCAGTCAAACTTTATAAATGTGAATTGGTTTTCTGACTTTTTCCCAGCACTCCAATAACTTCCAAATTTTTCCAAGGACTCCAAAGGCTCAGGTAACTAACCTTTTCACATAACTTTGCAACGTGTTGCTTTTAATTACGTTGATTACTACAGAAAACTTTCACATTTTCAACAAACCGTAAAAGGGATGAAATCCTTTTCGTTTTCCTAAATTTCCCATTGAAATCTAAAACCTTTCCGCTGATGCAGTTCTAAACGGAACGTAATTAGAATTCCTGGGGAATTTCGGTAATCGTCTTTTATTAGAGATTTTCCGGCGTAATTTCCGACCATTGTGATAAGTCTTAAAGGTGTTTGTATATGCCTCTATGTACATCCTATTTACCTCGTAAACTGTTAATTAGCGTTACAACGCGACATTTTCGTCACGTTAAAACGTGTTTATAAGCGCAAGTTTGTAGCGCTAAATAAATAAATTTGTCAAAATAAAATGTAATACCACTACGTTTACTGCAGAAGTGAGAAATTTTCCAACAATTCCTAGCGGACGTTGAATGAAAAATATCCAAATCTATTCCAAAATTTACCGAAATTCCAAAACTACACGCTTTTTGAAAAAAAAAACAAACAGTAATCTCTTCTCCAAAACGACATTATCCATAATTTAAAACCGGGAATTCAATAATCGGACGAGATTTATCACTTCTAAAAAATTTCGGTTTAGATTTTAGATTAGACAATTTTCGGTTTTCGATTTGGTTCTGACTATTCCCGAAGCTTCTTACTGATTTTAGGAAAAATTTTCACATCACAACCAACCTTGGAAGAGACCAACTTGCTTTAGAGGCCCCCAAGGACTCTTAAATGAAGGAAATTTGAGTTTCAAGCAATCCAGATAATTCTAAGGAACGTTGAGAAATCTTAACTGATCCTCAAAAAAATTCAAAGTTATTTTGGACGATTTAAAAGTTTTCTAAATACATTGCAAAAAATTGTAATTTTGAATTTTTTAATGAATCTTTAGCCTGGTTAAAAGACACTACAATGATACATGTTTCGGATATGCTTGTATCCATCATCAGTCATCAGCTAAAGGAGAAGCATACAATATAGGAAAAAATATGAAAAATTACGCCTCGCTTGTCAAGCGAATTTTAAAATTTTCTTTTCCAAAAATCACAGATGTGGATTTATTTTGATGGGCCCGGACTTGGAAAGCACTTTTTGAAAAATTTTGGACCGTTTGGGGTAAAGAACTTCGTCCAAAGCCAAATTACGTTCAAATTACCTCCAGTAACTCTCTTTAACTTCCTAATAGCCTTTGAAGCCTTTGAAATATTTACTAATCGAACGTGCAGACAGTTAAAGACAATACTATACAAGTTATAAGCACGCATACGTTCCACTTTCGATAGGCCAGCGTTTTCTAGACGTAATCATTAATGCATCGAGAGCAATACCGAGCGAGATGGCTTTTCCTCTCACTTTTCCATCCCTGTCCTTTTCCATGGGAGCGAAAGAGCGAACCTCATTAGCGTATTACGAAATAGAAACGTTTAGTACACATTTCTTGTACTTTCCCTTGGGTTCTTAAGGTCAAAGCTTTGGAAGCCAAGTCAAGCCAACTGTCAGAAGACTAAATCAAGTAATGTTGGTTTCAAGAAGATTTCTTCAAAGGACTTAAAATGCTACACCTAAGTCCTTTATGTGTACTTTGGTAGCTGTAAGAAGCTTAAACATAGTTCGACGATTTAGGTATCAGATTTCAAATACGTAATTTCAGAAACTGCTTTAGGCAACCCATATAACAAAATGAACACTTTACTGCAGAGTAATGGCGTTGAGTGAAGAGGCTTCTAAGACTTTTCTGTGCCTGTAAGGCAGTATAGTCTTCAAAAAATGATCATTAGTAAGGATTTTAGAGTGCATTGAATTATATTTTACAAACAAATTATGTCTAAACATTGCACGAAAATAAAGACCTGTCTCATATAATACATTAAGTACCGTTAAAAAAATACTCCACAGACCCCAGCTATCTTATCTCAAAACTTATCAATCTCAAAAGAAATGAGATTTTTCTTTGAATTCATTTCCTCACAGACATCGATATTCCCCCCCGTTACCTGGACGCCCTCGATACAAACAACGTTGACACAATAACGCGCATTCATAACAATCTTTACAATCTATGCAATAACAGCCATAATCCAGAATCAACATTTACCTTGATAAGGGACGGGTAGGGACCGAGGCGCAGATACAAAAGTGCTCTCGTTATTCAGAGAAGTAGATACATTCATACGAGTTTGAAAATCAAATTGGTAAGTACAAAAGCTGTACGATTTAATTAGGCGTAGGTACGTAACAGTACTTTCCGATATCTTGTAGACAGGCAGTTCTCGATAAGATAAATTAAATAATAAAATTAAATTAATAGTTGCGTCAAGATAGCAAATTAATTAAACACGTCGGTGGTTATCATAGAGGTTCATTTAAAAAATTGTAATTAATAGTGGAATTTAATGGTATATCTAATACCGTGCCGAAATATAAACTAATTGCACCAACTATGCCATTATTGCTAAGTAAATAACAAATGTATTATTGGTTGCATATCTTGTTAACTACTTGGATAGCGTTGTAAGTTCCACATTACACACTTGTAAGGTCTTTTAATTTTTAAATACCATTTATTGTACGTAAGGGGAAAGTAAGTAGATACTAACTTTCCATTATTCTTTTTAAATATTTTAATTCAATAATTTAATATGGTTCAAGTGTCGCCTCAAGTATCTAACACCTTGTATAAGGATATGAGGAACACTTTATGCAAGTGTCTATATTGTTTTAACACCCTATATAAAGCATATTCGTAATGTTGGGCATTTTACATTTTCCAAATATGGACTAGAAACCATTAACTACATTTTATATGAATGTATGTGAGATTAGCGAACACTCTGTATATTTGCAGGCTAAGAGAAAACAGGCTAAAAATTCTCGTTAAAGAAAACCGTTATGATCAAATAGACGCCCTGTATGAATGCTGCTTATTAAATTACGCATATTCTAATTAGTACACACTTAGTATAATTCCTGAAGAATACAAGGCTTAAACTTCTTTTTAATTATTCCAACTCCCTATATCACGACATGCAAAGGAAAGTGAGATTTTGGGAAACTGTCAAGATTCGCTTCAACACCCGGTATAAAATTTATTCGAAACGTCGGGCACTTTAAATTTTACAAATATGGACTAGATACTATTGATTTAAGTCGAGTGTAAGTGAAATTAGTCATCACCCTGTATGCAGGCGTAAAAACTTGCCAAGATCAAAGATCATTTCAAAAGAAAAATACTACGGTGAAATTAGCCACCCTGTACAAATGCTATGTATATAACTAGACATTTCCCAAATAGGTATGGTTCCTGAAATATATATGGCGAGAATATCGTTTGAATTATCTGACACCCTGTATGAGAAGGAATCTTATACTTTAAGACAGTGTCGAGATTCGCTTCAACGCCCTGTATAAAGTGTAGTCGCGACGTTGGGCGTCTTACATTTTACTAACAGAGGCTAGAAATCGTGGATTAGACTTAAGTCGAATGTAAGTGAGATTAGTCAACACCCTGTATAAAAGTTTCCAAGATTCTTGCGGAATAAAATGTTATGATCAAATTAGACACCCTGTACAAATGTTATTTATCTAATTATATATCTCCTAGATATGTACGCATCTAGTTTGATTTTTGAAGTACATTTGTGTCGAATTTTGCCTTAATTATCCAACATTCCGTATAATTACATGATAGAATGTAGGAAAGTGTCAATATTCGCTTCAACACTCTGTATAAAATTTATTCGCCTCGTCAGGCTTTTCATATTTTACACACTTGGATTAGATACCATTGACTACACTTATGTCGAATATAAGTGAGATTGGTCAACACCCTGTATAACTGCAGGCGTGAAAACTTGTTAAAATCAAAGATCATTTCTAAAGAAAATTGCTACGATCAAATTAGACACCCTGTACAAATGCTATGTATCTAACTAGACATATCCTAAATAGATATAGTTCCTGAAGTATATATGACTCGAATTTCGATTGAATTATATGACACCCTGTATAACAGCATGAGAAGGAATCTTATACTTTAAGACAGTGTCGAGATTCGCTTCAACGCCCTGTATAGAAATCGTGGGATACACTTAAGTCGAATGTAAGTGAGATTAGTCGTCACCCTGTATAACTGTAGGTGTAAAAAGTTTCCAAGATTCTTGCGGAACAAAATGTTATGATCAAATTAGACACCCTGTACAAATGTTATTTATCTAATTATATATCTCCTAGATATGTACGCATCTAGTTTGATTTTTGAAGTACATTTGTCTCGAATTTTGCCTTAATTATCCAACATTCCGTATAATTACATGATAGAATGTAGGAAAGTGTCAATATTCGCTTCAACACTCTGTATAAAATTTATTCGCCTCGTCAGGCTTTTCATATTTTACACACTTGGATTAGATACCATTGACTACACTTATGTCGAATATAAGTGAGATTGGTCAACACCCTGTATAACTGCAGGCGTGAAAACTTGTTAAAATCAAAGATCATTTCTAAAGAAAAGTGCTACGATCAAATTAGACACCCTGTACAAATGCTATGTCTCTAACTAGACATATTCTAAATAGATATAGTTCCTGAAGTATATATGACTCGAATTTCGATTGAATTATATGACACCCTGTATAACAGCATGAGAAGGAATCTTATACTTTAAGACAGTGTCGAGATTCGCTTCAACGCCCTGTATAGAAATCGTGGGTTACACTTAAGTCGAATGTAAGTGATATTAGTCGTCACCCTGTATAACTGTAGGTGTAAAAAGTTTCCAAGATTCTTGCGGAACAAAATGTTATGATCAAATTAGACACCCTGTACAAATGTTATTTATCTAATTATATATTTCCTAGGTATGTGCGCATCTAGTTTGATTTTTGAAGTACATTTGTCTCGAATTTTGCCTTAATTATCGAACATTCCGTATAACTACATGATAGAATGTAGGAAAGTGTCAATATTCGCTTCAACACTCTGTATAAAATTTATTCGTCTCGTCGGGCTTTTCATATTTTACACACTTGGATTAGATACCATTGACTACACTTATGTCGAATATAAGTGAGATTGGTCAACACCCTGTATAACTGCAGGCGTGAAAACTTGTTAAAATCAAAGATCATTTCTAAAGAAAAGTGCTACGATCAAATTAGACACCCTGTACAAATGCTATGTCTCTAACTAGACATATTCTAAATAGATATAGTTCCTGAAGTATATATGACTCGAATTTCGATTGAATTATATGACACCCTGTATAACAGCATGAGAAGGAATCTTATACTTTAAGACAGTGTCGAGATTCGCTTCAACGCCCTGTATAGAAATCGTGGGATACACTTAAGTCGAATGTAAGTGAGATTAGTCGTCACCCTGTATAACTGTAGGTGTTAAAGTTTCCAAGATTCTTGCGGAACAAAATGTTATGATCAAATTAGACACCCTGTACAAATGTTATTTATCTAATTATATATTTCCTAGGTATGTACGCATCTAGTTTGATTTTTGAAGTACATTTGTCTCGAATTTTGCCTTAATTATCCAACATTCCGTATAACTACATGATAGAATGTAGGAAAGTGTCAATATTCGCTTCAACACTCTGTATAAAATTTATTCGTCTAGTCGGGCTTTTCATATTTTACACACTTGGATTAGATACCATTGACTACACTTATGTCGAATACAAGTTAGATTAGCCAACACCCTGTATAACTGCAGGCGTGAAAACTTGTTAAAATCAAAGATCATTTCTAAAGAAAATTGCTACGATCAAATTAGACACCCTGTACAAATGCTATGTATCTAACTAGACATATCCTAAATAGATATAGTTCCTGAAGTATATATGACTCAAATTTCGATTGAATTATATGACACCCTGTATAACAGCATGAGAAGGAATCTTATACTTTAAGACAGTGTCGAGATTCGCTTCAACGCCCTGTATAGAAATCGTGGGATACACTTAAGTCGAATATTAGTCGTCACCCTGTATAACTGTAGGTGTAAAAAGTTTCCAAGATTCTTGCGGAACAAAATGTTATGATCAAATTAGACACCCTGTACAAATGTTATTTATCTAATTATATATTTCCTAGGTATGTGCGCATCTAGTTTGATTTTTGAAGTACATTTGTCTCGAATTTTGCCTTAATTATCCAACATTCCGTATAACTACATGATAGAATGTAGGAAAGTGTCAATATTCGCTTCAACACTCTGTATAAAATTTATTCGCCTCGTCAGGCTTTTCATATTTGACACACTTGGATTAGATACCATTTACTACACTTATGTCGAATATAAGTGAGATTGGTCAACACCCTGTATAACTGCAGGCGTGAAAACTTGTTAAAATCAAAGATCATTTCTAAAGAAAAGTGCTACGATCAAATTAGACACCCTGTACAAATGCTAAAAGACATATTCTAAATAGGTATGGTTGCTGAAGTATATATGGCGAGAATTTCGTTTGAATTATCTGACACCCCGTATAACAGCATGAGAAGGAACCTGACCGTCAAGATTCGCTTCAACGCCCTGTATAAAGTTAGTTGCAACGTTGGGCGGCCCATATTTTACTAACATAGAGAGCAAATCGTTGAATAATCTTAAATGTAAGCGTGATTGGTGAACACCCTGTATAACTGCAGACGTAGGAACATGTGAAAATTCCTTTAAAAATATAATGATTAAATGAGACAAGCCTGTTATTTTTAAAATTTTTACAGTAACATTTACGTTACAGAATTCTTAGTAGTAATTGATAAATTACTATAATATAATAGTTATAGCGGCAATTAATTGTTAAACGCCACTAACGAAGCCATCAAACAAAATTCCAGATCAAACCGTTTCAAACTGAATCTTCAACACTCACGATTAATTATTGCGAAAATTAATTCCAATTGTAACTGTCATAAACGGAATCGAGTCAATTTTTACGACCTGCTTAAATAACTACTTTGAGTAGTTATTGGGATCAAAAGCAGATTTATTAAGCCGGGTTTGAAACTTTTGGAATTTTACTCGCTCGATTTCGATTAGGAATCTCAAGGGAAACCAAAAACGTCCCAGACCCAAACAAACGATTAACATGGATCGCTTGGATTGATCTTTTATTAACTTAACTCGCGGTTACTAAAAATAAAAGCGTAGTGTTCCATACGCACCGGGTGTAAGTAGACTTGCGACACGGCGGGTAAGTAAGTACTCTTAGAAAAAAAATAGTAATGACAATAAAAGGAAACTTTCACAAAAGTACAATAAGAGTGGCAATTAGGAGTAAAAGTTATTGTTTTGTGGATTATGAAATTATTACATATATTTTTTTATTGTTAATGAACGTTGTGTTTTTTTGCGTCGTGCGAAATTAAAAGCGTTTAATTAGTATTTACGGAATCTGGGGTATAATAGGATTTTTATTGGTGGAGGAGCGTATTGGTCGTAATAATAAAAAAATCGTTTTGAAACGTCGTAAAAGCCGCTGTTTCCAAACGTTTACATAAGCGCAGTACTGTAAAGTGCTCCAAATATAGTTACTAAAAATTTTCCCATCATATTACTTAGCTTGAATCATTTTGTTCCTTTTTACTCATTTATAAGTCGTTCTATTTGATTAAATTTTTCTGCAGCTACAGACCACAAGGTTTCTACACCCCCTCCACCTCAGGGACCTTAAATTCCAAGTCGCTAAGGCCCCTGGACCCTAAGAGGTCCCAAAATCATCCCATGTATTAGAACATAATTAATACCAATCCGGGGATAAATAATCTTTCAAATAATATTGCAAAATAATCCATACAAGCAATAAAATACAAGCAGCTACAGACCACAAGGTTTCTACACCCCCTCCACCTCAGGAACCTTAAATTCCAAGTCCCTAAGACCCCTGGACCCTAAGATCAAGAGGTCCCAAAATTATCACATGTTTTAGAACATAATTAATAACAATCCGGAGATAAATAATCTTTCAAATAATATTGCAAAATAATCCATACAAGCAATACAAGCAGCTGTAGACCACAAGGTTTCTACACCCCCTCCACCTCAGGGACCTTAAATTCCAAGTCCCTAAGACCCCTGGACCCTAAGAGGTCCCAAAATCATCCCATGTATTAGAACGTAATTATTACCAATCCGGGGATAAATAATATTACAATATAATCCATACAAGCAAACATGCATGACATGAAACTTCCAAGAATGAAAGCGCTTTAACGCCATTACATGTTTAAAATATATTTGCTGTATTGTCATTATCTTAAGCTTCATTATTACCTCGTTAAGTCAGCGCGCAAGTACACAGTGCCATGCATAAGCATTATTTGTCTAAAGGTGTTTAGTATGTTTGATTTGTCAAGTGAACACGTAAAGAACGAATTTGTAAGTCGTTTAAAACAGTGTGATAGTGCATGTAAAACGAGGTGTAGACCGTGAGTTAATTTAAAATATTTTAAGTGCAGGTGCAATTTATATCAAGCTTAACTTTGGTGGAAGGGGTATGTGTATAAAAGGCGCTAAATTGTTTTTTCGATCATGAACTACTTAATTTTACTTAACACAAAATCTTTTTTAAGAAAGAACTATAATAAATTTTGGTTAATTTCAAGACATTTTCAATTTTGTCTATTGTTGTCTATTGTTTTAATTACATGAAAAATTAGTTTTTTGAAAAACAAGTTGCGAGGATTTTTTTACACCTATAATATAAATTTGAACCCTTCATTAAATATTGAATTTAGATAAATTTTTTAAGAAAGAACTAATAAATTTTGATTAATTTCAAGACACTTTCAATTTTGTCTATTGTTGTCTATTGTTTTAATCACATGAAAAATTAGTTTTTTGAAAAACAAATTGCGAAGATTTTTTTACATCTATAATATAAATTTGGATTCTTCATTAAATATGGAATTTAGATAACTTGTTTAAGAAAGAACTATAATAAATTTTGGTTAATTTCAAGACACTTTCAATTTTGTCCATTGTTGCCTATTGTTTTAATCACATGAAAAATTAATTTTTTGAAAAACAAATTGCGAAGATTTTTTTACACCTATAATAGAAATTTTGATTTTTCATTAAGTATTGAATTTAAATAATTTTGAACCTCAAAAATCGGAGAATTTTTAATGATTTTTAAACAGATTTTTAATAAGTATCAATTTAGTTTAAAATTTTAATTGGGTATAAAGTATATTGAAAACAATCCGATTTGTGAGAATCAAGATTGACTGAAATTAGTATTTAATGAAGAATGCTTATTTATATGCAATTTATTAAAAATTCATCGAAATTTGATTTTTAAAAAATATATTTTCCGTACGTGATTAAAACAATAGAACGGGCGGAATATTTATATCTATTATATATTCTACGGGATACCTACATTTGTATTGTTCTATTGATACTTAATGAATGAAAATAATAAATGAAGGAGAAAATCTTCAAAAAGTCATTTGATTATATTTTTTTAATCAATTTTAATACCTAATTCATATTTTTAATTTATAGATGGCAAACTTTGAAGCACAGTTAATAGTATCAAATTTTAGCTATTCAAATCTTATTAGCTTCAATTTTAAATCCTGAATTAAATTTAAATTATTTATTAAATATTTAAATTATTGTTGTTATTAACTAAGTTCTTTATGGGTAATAGTCTAGATATATTTTTTATAAATGCATTTATATACATACATACACAGAAAATTCTACACATATATTTTTCAAACATAAAATAATAAAAATCTTTCAATTAGCTAATGAATGATGATTAATAATAGGAATGAGCTTCTTTTTATTATAAAGCTGACATTATCGTTTGAAAAATAAAAAAGAATCTGAGTATAATTATCAGATATTAAAATTGCGCGGGCGAAGCCGTGCTGGTATATTTATAAAAAAACTACATGCAGTTTTAGTTCACATGAAACAATTTTGAACTTTTAGAAATTTTTATTTAATCTCGTACATAAGAAAACATGCATTAATTTAGTTTTCAATACCATTTATAGCGTCATTTTGGCAAGAAACAGTAGAAATTGATTATACACATTAAACGATATTTGCAGAATAGTCGCATTGAGTTTTAGTCCAGTCGAAGTTATTTTGAAATTTTATTTAGCGACATACATAAGTAATGAAGTAATGAACCTACTGAAGTTTAATTGCTTTCAGTTGCTTAATTTTAACAACAACTGAACGTTACTTCCCATGTGAAAAACTATAATTACAGTAAAATTAGTGTTAATTTTAGTTAATTTGATATTATTTTGAATTTTTTAGGAATTTCTAATGAGTTTCTTACACGACTAAAGATACACTCATTAGTCTTCCATTGCTCTAACTTGCCTCATCACGGAACACGCATTTGCAACTTATTTCGCATATAAAACACTGCCTACATAAACATGAGTCAATTTGAATTTTTGAAAAAAAAAATAGTTAGCATTCTACTTAACAAAAATCCCACGTCGCAATTTCTCTTACTTAACCAGTCATTCCGATACCTTTCAAATGCAGATTTAATTTTCTAAACACAGTAAAATCGATCGATTCACCGACGACCTCACACCACTTTCCATCGACCAAACGCTTCGCCTATCCCAATAATTAAGTGTGGGAAGTAGTATCCTTGACACGTCAATTTTTACAGAGAATAGAGAGTTTTTGCATTTCGGACGCTATTAGCGTTTACCCTATTTTGACAGGAACGCATGCGCATTAAGCATTTTCAATAGCGCTACTGCTTAATGCGCATGCGTACCTGTCAAAATAAGGTAAACGCTAATAGCGCCCGACGTTATGTGAAATGCAAAAACGCTCTAATGGCGCACTTTAAAACTCACGTTCTTTGTAATGAAAGAGTGGATTTTACCATAATTTATTCTCTGAGCGCAAAATAAATGATGAGTACTCTTTGTTCAAGAGGTACTGGCCTCGTAGCTTCAGATGTTTCAATACTTGGTTATTTATATAATTCAGTCTACTTACCTCAATAATTGATATACTGTTACGTTCAATTCGAGAAGAAATGGAAATATTACGATGTTCAAGCGATATTTCCTGCAAAAGTCAGGATTTTTGTTAATAGAGAGTTTTTGCATTTCACATAACGTCAGGTGCTATTAGCGTTTACCCTATTTTGACAGGAACGCATGCGCATTAAGCATTTTCAATAGCGCTACTGCTTAATGCGCATGCGTACCTGTCAAAATAAGGTAAACGCTAATAGCGCCCGACGTTATGTGAAATGCAAAAACGCTCTAATGGCGCACTTTAAAACTCACGTTCTTTGTAATGAAAGAGTGGATTTTACCATAATTTATTCTCTGAGCGCAAAATAAATGATGAGTACTCTTTGTTCAAGAGGTACTGGCCTCGTAGCTTCAGATGTTTCAATACTTGGTTATTTATATAATTCAGTCTACTTACCTCAATAATTGATATACTGTTACGTTCAATTCGAGAAGAAATGGAAATATTACGATGTTCAAGCGATATTTCCTGCAAAAGTCAGGATTTTTGTTAATAGAGAGTTTTTGCATTTCACATAACGTCAGGTGCTATTAGCGTTTACCCTATTTTGACAGGAACGCATGCGAATTAAGCACTTTTCAATAGCGCTGTTGCTTAATAAAGTTCTTTTTTTAAATAAAATTTAATGGCCATATTTACTTTTAAATTGTCGAACAAGAAACTGTATTAATGGAGGGAAGTGATTTTATTTAAAGCCTTCCAAATTTTCCACAATTACCTTCACTTAGTTTTTAATAATTTCGCTGTCTTATGAGCTTTAATAATAGAGAGTTTTTGCATTTCACATAACGTCGGACGCTATTAGCGTTTACCCTATTTTGACAGGAACGCATGCGCATTAAGCACTTTTCAATAGCGCTGTTGCTTAATAAAGTTCTTTTTTTAAATAAAATTTAATGGCCATATTTACTTTTAAATTGTCGAACAAGAAACTGTATTAATGGAGGGAAGTGATTTTATTTAAAGCCTTCCAAATTTTCCACAATTACCTTCACTTAGTTTTTAATAATTTCGCTGTCTTATGAGCTTTAATAATAGAGAGTTTTTGCATTTCACATAACGTCGGACGCTATTAGCGTTTACCCTATTTTGACAGGAACGCATGCGCATTAAGCACTTTTCAATAGCGCTGTTGCTTAATAAAGTTCTTTTTTTAAATAAAATTTAATGGCCATATTTACTTTTAAATTGTCGAACAAGAAACTGTATTAATGGAGGGAAGTGATTTTATTTAAAGCCTTCCAAATTTTCCACAATTACCTTCACTTAGTTTTTAATAATTTCGCTGTCTTATGAGCTTTAATAATAGAGAGTTTTTGCATTTCACATAACGTCGGACGCTATTAGCGTTTACCCTATTTTGACAGGAACGCATGCGCATTAAGCACTTTTCAATAGCGCTGTTGCTTAATAAAGTTCTTTTTTTAAATAAAATTTAATGGCCATATTTACTTTTAAATTGTCGAACAAGAAACTGTATTAATGGAGGGAAGTGATTTTATTTAAAGCCTTCCAAATTTTCCACAATTACCTTCACTTAGTTTTTAATAATTTCGCTGTCTTATGAGCTTTAATAATAGAGAGTTTTTGCATTTCACATAACGTCGGACGCTATTAGCGTTTACCCTATTTTGACAGGAACGCATGCGCATTAAGCACTTTTCAATAGCGCTGTTGCTTAATAAAGTTCTTTTTTTAAATAAAATTTAATGGCCATATTTACTTTTAAATTGTCGAACAAGAAACTGTATTAATGGAGGGAAGTGATTTTATTTAAAGCCTTCCAAATTTTCCACAGTTACCTTCACTTAGTTTTTAATAATTTCGCTGTCTTATGAGCTTTAATAATAGAGGGTTTTTGCATTTTACATAACGTCGGGCGTTCACATACCTTATTTTGACAGGAACGCATGCGCATGAAGCATTTTCAATAGCGCTACTGCTTAATGCGCATGCGTACCTGTCAAAATAAGGTAAACGCTAATAACGCCCGAACGTTATGTGAAATGCAAAAACTCTCTATTATCGCACACCGTTTGAAGAACGAACTGTAATTACCCCATTACCGCGCCATTTTTCAAACACTAAAATACCCGTCGCGCTCACCTCGTTACAATTAACGTAATTAGCGTTCTACTCGGCCCGGGCCCCCATCGAAAAATTCTGCGCCTCAGTATTGAACGAGTGGACGAAGTAACCGGACGACATTCTTTAAATGCCATAGAAAAACGGCTATTTAAATATAAATATCTACAAGTATCGTTATTCATTTTTATTATTCTCGCGCGCTGCTTCAAGAAGGTATATTTTTATTGCAAACTCTCTCTTTCTCTCTAAAGCTCGAGATGGGTATTTACACTTATTTCAAACTTTGACAATTTTATTTTACAGGGTGTTGTTATTTTGTAGGAAACATGAGTGAGGAAAATCCGCAGGCGAACGTCTCCGAGGAGGAGAAACAAACTGAAAACCCGGAAGAAAACCCGGAAAATTCCGGACAGCCTTTGGTGAGGAAGAAAAGGGCACTGGTGGACGTCCCGACGAGGAGCGATTTGGGATTCGATGGGACCCCCAGCGAAGAGTTCAAATGAACGAGAATCTGGGGTTTTAAAATAACTTATTGTTGTTAATAAGTGTAATATTTCGGTTGTTGTAGGATTAAATGCTGTATTAATGTAATTATTAATTGGACTACTTTTGTGTAAAAAAGTGCGTAGTGCGTAGAGCTACGAACCATGAGTTCTGAAAGCACTAGTCATATGTACTTCTAATAAAGTGTTAATCCATCTAATTATCTTAGAATATTTTTCAATATCTGTATAATATACTTATATCTCTATTTTAGAATTTATAGATATTTAAAAAATCTGAACTCGAAATAAAAGTTAAAAGAATTTCAGTTACGTAAAAGCACGCTAAAGTATATAGAAAAAAAAACCGTCACGCCTTGTTACAAAATGTGTTTCACTGTAATTGACGGCCCATTAGAAATTTCTTAATGTTTCAAAAATTTTAATATTATTCAAAAGACGTAGACCGTCACTGAAAATTCAAAAGTCTTAAATTTGCAGAAAAGCGCGCCAAAGCAGATTGAACACACGTCATTCATTATTTCAAAATTTGGTTCACTGAAGTTTGACGCTCGATTGGAAATTTAGAAATGTTTAAAAATTTTGAAAACTATTCAAAACACGTAGACCGTCACTGAAAATTCAAAAGTCTTAAATTTGCAGAAAAGCGCGCCAAAGCAGATTGAACACACGTCATTCATTATTTCAAAATTTGGTTCAGTGCAGTTTGACGCTCGGTTGTAAATTTACAAATGTTTCAAAAATTTGAAAATTATTCAAAAGACGTAGATCGTCACTAAAAATTCAAAAGTCTTAAATTTGTATAAAAGCGCGCCAAAGAGATTGAACACACGTCATTCATTATTTCAAAATTTGGTTCACTGAAGTTTGACGCCCGATTGGAAATTTACAAATGTTTCAAAAATTTGAAAATTATTCAAAAGACGTAGATCGTCACTAAAAATTCAAAAGTCTTAAATTTGCAGAAAAGCGCGCCAAAGCAGATTGAACACACGTCATTCATTATTTCAAAATTTGGTTCACTGAAGTTTGACGCTCGATTGGAAATTTAGAAATGTTTAAAAATTTTGAAAACTATTCAAAACACGTAGACCGTCACTGAAAATTCAAAAGTCTTAAATTTGCAGAAAAGCGCGCCAAAGCAGATTGAACACACGTCATTCATTATTTCAAAATTTGGTTCAGTGCAGTTTGACGCTCGGTTGTAAATTTACAAATGTTTCAAAAATTTGAAAATTATTCAAAAGACGTAGATCGTCACTAAAAATTCAAAAGTCTTAAATTTGTATAAAAGCGCGCCAAAGAGATTGAACACACGTCATTCATTATTTCAAAATTTGGTTCACTGAAGTTTGACGCCCGATTGGAAATTTACAAATGTTTCAAAAATTTGAAAATTATTCAAAAGACGTAGATCGTCACTAAAAATTCAAAAGTCTTAAATTTGCAGAAAAGCGCGCCAAAGCAGATTGAACACACGTCATTCATTATTTCAAAATTTGGTTCACTGAAGTTTGACGCTCGATTGGAAATTTAGAAATGTTTAAAAATTTTGAAAACTATTCAAAACACGTAGACCGTCACTGAAAATTCAAAAGTCTTAAATTTGCAGAAAAGCGCGCCAAAGCAGATTGAACACACGTCATTCATTATTTCAAAATTTGGTTCAGTGCAGTTTGACGCTCGGTTGTAAATTTACAAATGTTTCAAAAATTTGAAAATTATTCAAAAGACGTAGATCGTCACTAAAAATTCAAAAGTCTTAAATTTGTATAAAAGCGCGCCAAAGAGATTGAACACACGTCATTCATTATTTCAAAATTTGGTTCACTGAAGTTTGACGCCCGATTGGAAATTTACAAATGTTTCAAAAATTTGAAAATTATTCAAAAGACGTAGATCGTCACTAAAAATTCAAAAGTCTTAAATTTGTATAAAAGCGCGCCAAAGCAGATTGAACACACGTCATTCGTTATTTCAAAATTTGGTTCACTGAAGTTTGACGCTCGATTGGAAATTTAGAAATGTTTAAAAATTTTGAAAATTATTCAAAACACGTAGACTGTCACTGAATATTCAAAAGACTTAAATTTGCATAAAAGCGCGCCAAAGAAGATTGAACACACGTTATTCATTATTTCAAAATTTGGTTCACTGAAGTTTGACGCCCGATTGGAAATTTACAAATGTTTCAAAAATTTGAAAATTATTCAAAAGACGTAGATCGTCACTAAAAATTCAAAAGTCTTAAATTTGTATAAAAGCGCGCCAAAGCAGATTGAACACACGTCATTCGTTATTTCAAAATTTGGTTCACTGAAGTTTGACGCCCGATTGGAAATTTACAAATGTTTCAAAAATTTGAAAATTATTCAAAAGACGTAGATCGTCACTAAAAATTCAAAAGTCTTAAATTTGTATAAAAGCGCGCCAAAGAGATTGAACACACGTCATTCATTATTTCAAAATTTGGTTCACTGAAGTTTGACGCCCGATTGGAAATTTACAAATGTTTCAAAAATTTGAAAATTATTCAAAAGACGTAGATCGTCACTAAAAATTCAAAAGTCTTAAATTTGTATAAAAGCGCGCCAAAGCAGATTGAACACACGTCATTCGTTATTTCAAAATTTGGTTCACTGAAGTTTGACGCTCGATTGGAAATTTAGAAATGTTTAAAAATTTTGAAAATTATTCAAAACACGTAGACTGTCACTGAATATTCAAAAGACTTAAATTTGCATAAAAGCGCGCCAAAGAAGATTGAACACACGTTATTCATTATTTCAAAATTTGGTTCACTGAAGTTTGACGCCCGATTGGAAATTTACAAATGTTTCAAAAATTTGAAAATTATTCAAAAGACGTAGATCGTCACTAAAAATTCAAAAGTCTTAAATTTGTATAAAAGCGCGCCAAAGCAGATTGAACACACGTCATTCGTTATTTCAAAATTTGGTTCACTGAAGTTTGACGCTCGATTGGAAATTTACAAATGTTTCAAAAATTTGAAAATTATTCAAAAGACGTAGATCGTCACTAAAAATTCAAAAGTCTTAAATTTGTATAAAAGCGCGCCAAAGCAGATTGAACACACGTCATTCGTTATTTCAAAATTTGGTTCACTGAAGTTTGACGCCCGATTGGAAATTTACAAATGTTTCAAAAATTTGAAAATTATTCAAAAGACGTAGATCGTCACTAAAAATTCAAAAGTCTTAAATTTGTATAAAAGCGCGCCAAAGAGATTGAACACACGTCATTCATTATTTCAAAATTTGGTTCACTGAAGTTTGACGCCCGATTGGAAATTTACAAATGTTTCAAAAATTTGAAAATTATTCAAAAGACGTAGATCGTCACTAAAAATTCAAAAGTCTTAAATTTGTATAAAAGCGCGCCAAAGCAGATTGAACACACGTCATTCGTTATTTCAAAATTTGGTTCACTGAAGTTTGACGCCCGATTGGAAATTTACAAATGTTTCAAAAATTTGAAAATTATTCAAAAGACGTAGATCGTCACTAAAAATTCAAAAGTCTTAAATTTGTATAAAAGCGCGCCAAAGCAGATTGAACACACGTCATTCGTTATTTCAAAATTTGGTTCACTGAAGTTTGACGCTCGATTGGAAATTTAGAAATGTTTAAAAATTTTGAAAATTATTCAAAACACGTAGACTGTCACTGAATATTCAAAAGACTTAAATTTGCATAAAAGCGCGCCAAAGAAGATTGAACACACGTTATTCATTATTTCAAAATTTGGTTCACTGAAGTTTGACGCCCGATTGGAAATTTACAAATGTTTCAAAAATTTGAAAATTATTCAAAAGACGTAGATCGTCACTAAAAATTCAAAAGTCTTAAATTTGTATAAAAGCGCGCCAAAGCAGATTGAACACACGTCATTCGTTATTTCAAAATTTGGTTCACTGAAGTTTGACGCTCGATTGGAAATTTACAAATGTTTCAAAAATTTGAAAATTATTCAAAAGACGTAGATCGTCACTAAAAATTCAAAAGTCTTAAATTTGTATAAAAGCGCGCCAAAGCAGATTGAACACACGTCATTCGTTATTTCAAAATTTGGTTCACTGAAGTTTGACGCCCGATTGGAAATTTACAAATGTTTCAAAAATTTGAAAATTATTCAAAAGACGTAGATCGTCACTAAAAATTCAAAAGTCTTAAATTTGTATAAAAGCGCGCCAAAGAGATTGAACACACGTCATTCATTATTTCAAAATTTGGTTCACTGAAGTTTGACGCCCGATTGGAAATTTACAAATGTTTCAAAAATTTGAAAATTATTCAAAAGACGTAGATCGTCACTAAAAATTCAAAAGTCTTAAATTTGTATAAAAGCGCGCCAAAGCAGATTGAACACACGTCATTCGTTATTTCAAAATTTGGTTCACTGAAGTTTGACGCTCGATTGGAAATTTAGAAATGTTTAAAAATTTTGAAAATTATTCAAAACACGTAGACTGTCACTGAATATTCAAAAGACTTAAATTTGCATAAAAGCGCGCCAAAGAAGATTGAACACACGTTATTCATTATTTCAAAATTTGGTTCACTGAAGTTTGACGCCCGATTGGAAATTTACAAATGTTTCAAAAATTTGAAAATTATTCAAAAGACGTAGATCGTCACTAAAAATTCAAAAGTCTTAAATTTGTATAAAAGCGCGCCAAAGCAGATTGAACACACGTCATTCGTTATTTCAAAATTTGGTTCACTGAAGTTTGACGCTCGATTGGAAATTTACAAATGTTTCAAAAATTTGAAAATTATTCAAAAGACGTAGATCGTCACTAAAAATTCAAAAGTCTTAAATTTGTATAAAAGCGCGCCAAAGCAGATTGAACACACGTCATTCGTTATTTCAAAATTTGGTTCACTGAAGTTTGACGCTCGATTGGAAATTTAGAAATGTTTAAAAATTTTGAAAATTATTCAAAACACGTAGACTGTCACTGAATATTCAAAAGACTTAAATTTGCATAAAAGCGCGCCAAAGAAGATTGAACACACGTTATTCATTATTTCAAAATTTGGTTCACTGAAGTTTGACGCCCGATTGGAAATTTACAAATGTTTCAAAAATTTGAAAATTATTCAAAAGACGTAGATCGTCACTAAAAATTCAAAAGTCTTAAATTTGTATAAAAGCGCGCCAAAGCAGATTGAACACACGTCATTCGTTATTTCAAAATTTGGTTCACTGAAGTTTGACGCTCGATTGGAAATTTAGAAATGTTTAAAAATTTTGAAAATTATTCAAAACACGTAGACTGTCACTGAATATTCAAAAGTCTTAAATTTGTATAAAAGCGCGCCAAAGAAGATTGAACACACGTTATTCATTATTTCAAAATTTGGTTCACTGAAGTTTGACGCCCGATTGGAAATTTACAAATGTTTCAAAAATTTGAAAATTATTCAAAAGACGTAGACTGTCACTGAATATTCAAAAGACTTAAATTTGCATAAAAGCGCGCCAAAGAAGATTGAACACACGTTATTCATTATTTCAAAATTTGGTTCACTGAAGTTTGACGCCCGATTGGAAATTTACAAATGTTTCAAAAATTTGAAAATTATTCAAAAGACGTAGATCGTCACTAAAAATTCAAAAGTCTTAAATTTGTATAAAAGCGCGCCAAAGCAGATTGAACACACGTCATTCGTTATTTCAAAATTTGGTTCACTGAAGTTTGACGCTCGATTGGAAATTTAGAAATGTTTAAAAATTTTGAAAATTATTCAAAACACGTAGACTGTCACTGAATATTCAAAAGTCTTAAATTTGTATAAAAGCGCGCCAAAGAAGATTGAACACACGTTATTCATTATTTCAAAATTTGGTTCACTGAAGTTTGACGCCCGATTGGAAATTTACAAATGTTTCAAAAATTTGAAAATTATTCAAAAGACGTAGACTGTCACTGAATATTCAAAAGACTTAAATTTGCATAAAAGCGCGCCAAAGAAGATTGAACACACGTTATTCATTATTTCAAAATTTGGTTCACTGAAGTTTGACGCCCGATTGGAAATTTACAAATGTTTCAAAAATTTGAAAATTATTCAAAAGACGTAGATCGTCACTAAAAATTCAAAAGTCTTAAATTTGTATAAAAGCGCGCCAAAGCAGATTGAACACACGTCATTCGTTATTTCAAAATTTGGTTCACTGAAGTTTGACGCTCGATTGGAAATTTAGAAATGTTTAAAAATTTTGAAAATTATTCAAAACACGTAGACTGTCACTGAATATTCAAAAGACTTAAATTTGCATAAAAGCGCGCCAAAGAAGATTGAACACACGTTATTCATTATTTCAAAATTTGGTTCACTGAAGTTTGACGCTCGATTGGAAATTTACAAATGTTTAAAAACTTTGAAAACTATTCAAAACACGTAGACCGTCACTGAATATTCAAAAGACTTAAATTTGCATAAAAGCGCGCCAAAGAAGATTGAACACCGTCATTAATTATTTCAAAATTTGGTTCACTTGTTTGACGCTCGGTTGGAAATTTACAATGAACATTTAATCACGGATAAGTATAGCATGCCTTAACTTTCCCAAATAAGACTGTAATTTTGGGTTTTCCTGAAGGTTTACGTCAATAGGTAAACATTACATTTTTGGATATGTAACTCAAAAATTTTGCAAAACATTCAAAGTTCGTCGACTTTACCTGTAAGTCCCAAGTTTTGAGTAACTTAGAATCCGTTTCTGATTATTCAATTCTTTAATTTTTAGTCAATCTTTAAATAGTTATACAACTGCAAAAATACTTCTGGGAATAACTTCAAACTAATAGTCTTAAAATAAGTATTATGGATATTTACCAAGTGGGAGTTTCAGGTAAAATCCACTCGATTTCGGTAAGAAAAAATATCAATAAAACAATTATTGAATTAGCACTTATCCGGAATAAATTAATTTCAAGTAAAATTAACAGTAAGTTTAGAGTGATGACTAATCTGTAAATGTCAAAACTAGATTAGTATGTTAACAACGATCTTAGTAACTTAGTAGGTAATTAATTAACAATTGTAGAGTTTAATATTCAGTTAATAATAAACATAACATTATAAATAATACCACCATCGCTTCATTAATTTACCACTTCTCAAAGTAATGACTGAGTAAAGTATAGTAATGACTGACTTCTTAAAGTAAAATGACTTAGTAATCCCTGTACACAATTTTCAGACTTTCTTTACCACTTTTTTGAAAAATACGATTCACAGAATTTACTCAATTAATCGCCGGTGTTTATTGTTAGGATAGGCAAAGACAGCCTCGTTAAAAATAGACGAAATTTCAGGAGAAAAGTAGGAAATGAAAAATGTACGTCTTGGTCATGGTCACTTTTACGTCAAAGGATGTTTAGCGATTAGAACGGAATTTCGAGGATTATTTTTATATCAGACACATATTTTCTGTTCCTGGTAAAATTGAAATATTTTTGGAACGATAACACAAGTTGCTAAATGCTTATCTAAACGTAGTAATCAGATAAGACTTAATCCTCTTAATGTAATATGTACATTAATCATAGTTGTGAAGTAATTAATCATCCTTAGTTGACAAATAATTGTGTTCAATTCTATTTACCACGAAAAAGTATTCAAAACACATTTTTTGAAACAAAATTTTGAAAAAGAAATTGACACCATAGGGCCATGTTTAAGCAGTAAAAAAGACGTCTCTAGTATGGACATTAAGAATTTTGAAAAATAGGTAAGTAGGTAAACCGACGCCGAAAACTTGTAAGTTAATACTGAGCTAAAATAAGAAAATTTGTTGCACTACGACTGTCGGTTCAAGAGTTATGAAAATCTAAAATTTTGAAAAATATCCAAAAAATCATATTTTTGATGAATATTTATACATATTTTGAATTTGCATAAAATTGTGTTCAAATGAATAAATAGATAACCATTTAAAGGTTTTACAATAAATCCGAAAATTGCTGAAAATTTGTCAGTATGAAATTTTTACTTAAAATTTTGTTTCATAAAAGTTCTTTAGTACAAAGGGAACGCCTAGAATTACGTGCAGTTTTCTAGAATTTTCCATTAAGGACTCAGTCAAGCCTACACAAAATTTATGGCTCTCGTTATGATCGCACGGTATATTGAAACTATTAAGTATGTCAAAGGAAATTTTTTAAGAGTTTTCCAGGCTGTCAATAAAATCCAGGATACGTGTGTCTACCTAATCTGGACATCCAATCTAAGCTCCAGGTTTAAGGATGTTCCTAGGAGTTTTTCGAATGTATAAGACTAAAATTATTCAGAAAATCTAAGGTACTCTCTAATTCCCTACTTTTTAAAGGGCTACTTAGTTCAAAGTGATCTTCTGGAGTTACGTATAATTTTCTGGAATAATTACTTATAGATCCTTTTTAATGTTCTAATCGGAGTTTCAGATATTATGATAGTCTTTACAGGCTCCTTAAAAATCCCAAATGTTGTGTAGTTACTCTTTGTAAAACTTCAGAAAATTACCAGATGGTCTGTGATCACTTTGAAAGTATTATGCGCGCCAAAGGAAATTTCTGAAGTTACTTAGAGTTTTTCAGAATTTATAATATACGTCAACCTATCTCGGCGACTCAACTTAAGCACTAGGTGTACCTGACTAGTCCCTGGGGCTCTTCCAAAAGGCCAAAGTACCAGAAAATTAAGAGATCTGCTCAATTTTCCATTATGTTTCAAGGGATTCTTCAGTTCAAAAGAAATTTCAGGAAATACTTGTAGTTTTCCAGAATATCTGTAAAATACAGAATATTTATGAACATTTTGTGATGTCCTATCTTAAGTTTTAAGTCCTTCCTAAGGATTTTCTAAAAGTCATAATATTTTAAAATGCTTGGCAAGGCTTTATAACAAAATTAAGGCTCTCGTTAAGTTACCACCAAGTTTTTAGAGTTTTCTGGATATCAATAGAATCCAGGATATGTTCCAACCAATCCAGGTCACCCAACTAATTTCCAGGCTTCTGGCTTTTATTTTAAAGCGAAATCTTGATATCCAAAAAACCTGTAGAATCCAAACTACTTACAGATCCCTTCGCAGATAACCGAAGTTACAGATATTCTTGGGGCTTGCTTCAGGGGACTCCACGTCCTGGGGACTACTCACAAAACTCCCCCGGAAAATTTCCAGAAAATTCAAATAATCTATAAACTAATATGGTGATTTGGAAGTGATTTATGCAACAAAGGAAATTTAAAATTGCTGGTAAGACATTCCAGGAAATTAGAGGCTTCCTACAATTTCCCACCACCATTTAAGAGGTCCTTCAGTTGAAAGCGAACTTCTGGAATTACTTTCAGTTTATGTAAAATCCAGAATATCCTGACACAAGTCCCAGATATTCCTGAATAGAAACCTTGATGTTTTTAAACGTCTCAGCAAGGCTTTCCAGATAAATAAAGGCTTTTCTTAATTCTGGACTCTCTTGAAGTTATTTAGTTTTCAAGATATCTTGGGTATATACCCACAGATCTTGCTGCAGCAAAACGTAAGATTGACCTTTTTGGCCCCCATTATAGGGCTCTTAAGTTAGCCTGACAGTCATATTGTGGTGTATATTTTAATGGTAATTTATTAGCAGAAAATAAAATTTATGGTTTAATCACTACCATAAAAAGACATGCTGTATCAACATCATTTTAAGCTATCATCCGTTCGTTTGCGACTGACAGCTCGCCATCCTCATTATAAATAGTTTAAATAGATATATAAATATATATAAATATATAAAAATTTAAATAAATATAGAAATATATAAAATAAAATATAATAAAATATAAATAATAAATAAAAAATATAAATAATATAAATAATATAAAAAAAAAATAAAAAAAAAATAAAATATATATAAAATAAAATATAGCATGTCTATATTAAGATGCTAGTGGAATCCTTCCTGCAGGCCGTCTTGGTACACTAATGTCTCCACGTCTCCATATAAATTCACTGATTTCTGTTATATTGGAACACGTAGAAACTATCTCACGAACTAAACTCGAAGGTTTTTGATGAACAAGTGCGGCATGCACTGTAGTCTTTTCTCTTGGAGAATATGCTACACTTGTACTGGGCTTAACTGGCGTGAAGAGTGAAACCGATGCCATTTTGATGAGCACTGCTTAAACGTCCCAAACGTCTTAAATACAATTCGCCTCTCTCCTCATTTTCATAGGTCATCTATGATCCCTCCATCAGTGAAATAATTTTAATAATTTAATAATAGGTACAAGAATTGCATTCGATGACAGACTATTTATAAATAGCGAAATATAAGAAGCAAAGTTTGTTCTTTTCTACCATAGCTAAGTACTTACATATAAAGATAATCATATACGTAGACACCGCATATGCTCATAACGGGTTTGTAGAAAATCTGTGTGCAATAATTCATAATACCATTGAATTTCCCCGTTACACTTTGATAAGTTACGTAACGCCCATGGTTTATCAACATGTTATTGTTAGGGCCGATAATTTGACCTGTCAGCCGCAAACGAACGGACTGTACGGATTTCCTGATACACTTAGTACGGTTCGTACATTCGATCCGGCTCATACGGTGTAAACGCCTAAAACGAAACTGAAAACTTCCCAATGTGCAATGTTAACCTCATGATTTCAGAAGAAATAGTATCGACACGGTCGCGGATCTTTTCTAAAAGATGAGAGGAATTTCCCTCCCACGTCCTTCGACGGAAATCCGCGTAAAAGCGACCGGATCCCGCGGCAAAAATCTCCAAAATCGCCTCGCCTACCTACACTTGATGACTCGTCGCGCGCCTAGATTTCTCTCTCTGATTTATTTCGTTGTGTCAACATGGGGACCCGTTAAAATCCTAACACAAATCGCGTGTAAGTTAAGTATATATAAACCGGTACGACGCGACGGAGGAGATACCAGTCGCGGGCCGTTCGTTAATAGGGAAGATGGAGGCGAAGCAGAGCAACTACAACAACTACAACGGCCAAAGTCGTAGCAATAACAACAACAACAACAACAAGAACAACCCCAGCAGGGGCAAGAGGGTGAAGAGGACCGTCGTCGACGTGCCCCCTAGGAGCAACGTCGGCCCCGACGGACTCGAGGTGGAGGACTTCCAGTGACAAGTGGCGCCCTCGCGTCCCTCGCGCCGGCGTGGCGAAGCTCGAAGGCTGTGTGTGATACACGATCAGTATTATTACCATTATTTAATCGGCCAATTATTATTTATTTGTACGTAATATAGATTGCGATGTGTCGTAATAGCACGAATGTTTTGCGTTTTATTTCTAAATTTCAACGCCGTCTCACGAGATAAGGTAAGTGTGACGTCACGTTTGCGTTTTGGTCCAGGATCTTCCATGCTTTTCATATTTATAGAGAAAAATTAATTAAAATACTTTTAAATTACTCAAAAACTGAAGTCACGTTCATTGATCGACTTCAAATCAACTAATAAATTATTAATTAATTATTAAAGGACCAAAATGGATGAATTTGGCGAGTTTTTGTCTCTAAGTAAAATTTTTATACTCCAATGTTGTAACCATCTTGAGAAGCTTAACTAAACCTTTAAAATGAGCTATGGCAAACATTATTTGGTGCATTTGTTGCTTAAGCTTTAATAAGTTTAAATTATATTATTAATAACTTCTAAAAAACTATCTATCTTTGATTGATCTATCTATCTATCTATCTATTGATGAAAAATCTTTGAGTTTTCGAAGAAAGTCAGCTATCACAATACGTGATAAACATTCCAAAGTGATTCATCGAGTAATTTTTGCAAAATTGATTTTGTTTATCCCAGGCTTCTTGGTTTTCATTGGTCAAGTAATAATAAAGTTAGATTAATTATAATGAATCCAAATTAAAGAAGAAGAGTTGTTATATCAATTAAATTTGCCAAATGACCCAAAATTTCATTTTAACAAACGTAAAACCGCATTGCAAAATAGTAGCATTTTTTAGCTCACGAATATATAGAATAACTTTTTTGTATCGACATATACAATAATAATTTTTTTTATTCAAAAGGTCGGCATTTTGATTGAATTTCAAAGAATGTTGCCCTTTGGAAAGCACTTAACTTCTTTTTTTAAATTCGCCACGGCGCTTTATTCATTAAAACTGTAAATTAATCAATAAACAATTTTTTTTGCAAAATATTGCAAAAACTTCGAAAAGCACAGAAAAGTGCTATTTAAATTCAAATATATTTGATGTAATTATAAATAATTGTTACTTATTAAGCTGAACATAAAAAATAACTTTTTTCGAAAATTAATATTTAAAATATTTCTTTTTATAACCTTTTAATAATCTTTCTAATATTAAAATTTCGAATATTCAAATTAATACAAATTATTAGATTATATTTTACATAAAAAATAAATGATATAGCGTTCAAAAATATCGCAATTATTATAAATAACTTTATTTGCAAAATATTGCAAAAACTTCGAAGAGCACAGACAAGTGCTATTTAAATTGAAATATATTTAATGTAGCTATAAATAATTGTTACTTATTAAACTGAATATAAAAAATAACTTTTTTCGAAAACTAATATTTCGAATATTTCTTTTTATAACTTTTTAATAATATTTCTAATATTAAAATTTCGAATATTCAAATTAATACAAATTATTAGATTACATTTTACATAGAAAACAAATTATTTAACGTTCAAAAGTATCGCAATTATTATAAATAAATAAATTGTTATAAACGTTTACGACTGTAAATAAAAATGTATGACGAAATTAAAAGTTGTAAGTATGATTACTTTTACTACAGAAAATTTCTCAGTAAACTAGGCGTCATACGATTTTTGTTACTTCACACCTTAAGTGTTAAAAAATTAGTCAATCCGCTCTTACTATCACGAATAAATTTCATTTGACTGGACTATTCAGACATTCTAGAATTTTAAATTAGTATGAAAAGGCTTGTAGATTTTTCTCGAGACCGTTTAGGAAAATCAAGACTTTTCCATGGTCTTCTGAGAAATAAAAGCGAGAAACTTCCACTAATTTTAGTTTCATTCCGGAAATTTTAAATCGTTGAAAATAATATTAAGAGAAACGCTTAGTTTGTTGCACATTATGAACATTTCGGTATATTTTTAGAGTCTGGCAACAGGAATCTATAAATATTTCACACATTTTTCTATGTAAGAGAGGGCGATCATAAAAAAATATTTCAAATATGAAATAGACGGTTTTAAAAATAGTAACAATACAACAACGTGTCGCATCTATAAATCAGACTGTGAGACAATTTAATTCGTCGAATAAATTATTTCAAATTTGTTGTGTAAACGATTACATACTAATTACTGATAAAGTCAAACAAATGGATTGATAATTCTGAGTAGATATTGTATAAAATGTGCGACAAAAATAAAATGACTATTATTGTTATAGGAAGATATTGAAACGATTTATTTTTATAATTTCTTATTAATAAAAGAAATTAAATTATATTCAGTCGAAACACATTTTCCAAAAGGTTTAAAAAATGTCGAATCCAATGCTCCCATTTGGGTAATACAGTCAATAACTTCAAATCAGTTTAAGGATTCAATCAATAGATCAATTTAAGGTTTCTAGTATTTTTAGAACACAGAAACTTCTAATTTTTTTGAAAAAATATCCTGAAGGATTTTGAGTATCCTCGAAATTTCTAAGAAAAATATGATATCCTGTAACAATTGCTAGAGCTATTAAGGGCCCAAAGAAATTATTTGTATGTTTTGAGTCTAAAAATATTGCAAGATTGTTTATAATAAATTTTATTTAAATTGTGAGGGTCTGCAACAATCAAGAAGCAACTCCAAGAAATATTTCTTAAAAAAGTTACCAACAAATTAGAAATTTTCAAATCGTTAGTAGGTTAATCAGTAACACACTGGTGACATACTGAAATCTACAAGATTTATAGAAGGTTATGAGATTTATGATGATATACAGGGTCCAAGAAAGTTCTTACAAAACGCATTTCCTAGGTACAAGAAGGTAGTTGTGATCCCATGGTCGTACTGTTATGGAACGGTTTTTGTAAAGTCAAATTTCAATTACATTTCGCCTTTGTCAGTTTCGTAAAAGGAATAATATTCAAGTAACTTATCAAAACCATAAATTTGTTAATAACTTTGTTTCTGTTTGACCGATTCCGTTCAAATTTAGATATCACTTATATAAAAATATCGTCCATTGTTTTTGAATACATTAACTTCCTAATTCGTTATCTTAATTGCCTACGACGCGATGTCGTGACGCCAGCCCAATGGGGCATTACAGTGGGTTGTTTTTAAATTTATGGACGGTTGAACTTAACTGCAGGTGGCTAAACTATTGACTCAGAGAAAGAGTCGAGACTCTTTCAGGGTGTGCAAGGAGGAACTCTAAGGATTCTAGAAGGCAACTGTGGAGGAATTTTACAGGCACTTAGAGGAATTAAGAAGAATTTGAAAAGGAAGATTTCTAATTTTATTACAATGATGGATGATTAGACTAGGTGGATTAGACGATATATTACATTACAAAATATTTGAAAAGTGGACAATAGTACCTACATGATTATGTAGTCATACTAGAGGCCAACCTAGAAGTATCAAGGTTTTTTTGAAAAGTCTTGGGATTTCTTTCACAGAGCAAGACGAAAGAGTCTTGACTCAGAGACAAAGAGTCAAGACTCTTTCAGGGTGTGCAAGGAGGAACTCTAAGGATTCTAGAAGGCAACTGTGGAGGAATTTTACAGGCACTTAGAGAAATTAAGAAGAATTTGAGAAGGAAGATTTCTAATTTTATTACAATGATTAGACTAGGTGGATTAGACGATAGATTACATTACAAAATATTTGAAAAGTGGACAATAGTACCTACATGATTATGTAGTCATACTAGAGGCCAACCTAGAAGTATCAAGGTTTTTTTGAAAAGTCTTGGGATTTCTTTCACAGAGCAAGACGAAAGAGTCTTGACTCAGAGACAAAGAGTTAAGACTCTTTCAGGGTGTGCAAGGAGGAACTCTAAGGATTCTAGAAGGCAACTGTGGAGGAATTTTACAGGCACTTAGAGGAATTAAGAAGAATTTGAAAAGGAAGATTTCTAATTTTATTACAATGATGGATGATTAGACTAGGTGGATTAGACGATATATTACATTACAAAATATTTGAAAAGTGGACAATAGTACCTACATGATTATGTAGTCATACTAGAGGCCAACCTAGAAGTATCAAGGTTTTTTTGAAAAGTCTTGGGATTTCTTTCACAGAGCAAGACGAAAGAGTCTTGACTCAGAGACAAAGAGTCAAGACTCTTTCAGGGTGTGCAAGGAGGAACTCTAAGGATTCTAGAAGGCAACTGTGGAGGAATTTTACAGGCACTTAGAGAAATTAAGAAGAATTTGAGAAGGAAGATTTCTAATTTTATTACAATGATTAGACTAGGTGGATGAGACGATAGATTACATTACAAAATATTTGAAAAGTGGACAATAGTACTTACATGATTATGTAGTCATACTACAAACCAACCTAGAAGTGTCGAGGTTTTTTGAGAAGTCATGGGATTTCTTTCACAGAGCAAGACGAAAGAGTCTTGACTCAGAGACAAAGAGTCAAGACTCTTTCAGGGTGTGCAAGGAGGAACTCTAAGGATTCTAGAAGGCAACTGTGGAGGAATTTTACAGGCACTTAGAGAAATTAAGAAGAATTTGAGAAGGAAGATTTCTAATTTTATTACAATGATTAGACTAGGTGGATTAGACGATAGATTACATTACAAAATATTTGAAAAGTGGACAATAGTACTTACATGATTATGTAGTCATACTACAAACCAACCTAGAAGTGTCGAGGTTTTTTGAGAAGTCATGGGATTTCTTTCACAGAGCAAGACGAAAGAGTCTTGACTCAGAGACAAAGAGTCAAGACTCTTTCAGGGTGTGCAAGGAGGAACTCTAAGGATTCTAGAAGGCAACTGTGGAGGAATTTTACAGGCACTTAGAGAAATTAAGAAGAATTTGAGAAGGAAGATTTCTAATTTTATTACAATGATTAGACTAGGTGGATTAGACGATAGATTACATTACAAAATATTTGAAAAGTGGACAATAGTACCTACATGATTATGTAGTCATACTAGAGGCCAACCTAGAAGTATCAAGGTTTTTTTGAAAAGTCTTGGGATTTCTTTCACAGAGCAAGACGAAAGAGTCTTGACTCAGAGACAAAGAGTTAAGACTCTTTCAGGGTGTGCAAGGAGGAACTCTAAGGATTCTAGAAGGCAACTGTGGAGGAATTTTACAGGCACTTAGAGGAATTAAGAAGAATTTGAAAAGGAAGATTTCTAATTTTATTACAATGATGGATGATTAGACTAGGTGGATTAGACGATATATTACATTACAAAATATTTGAAAAGTGGACAATAGTACCTACATGATTATGTAGTCATACTAGAGGCCAACCTAGAAGTATCAAGGTTTTTTTGAAAAGTCTTGGGATTTCTTTCACAGAGCAAGACGAAAGAGTCTTGACTCAGAGACAAAGAGTCAAGACTCTTTCAGGGTGTGCAAGGAGGAACTCTAAGGATTCTAGAAGGCAACTGTGGAGGAATTTTACAGGCACTTAGAGAAATTAAGAAGAATTTGAGAAGGAAGATTTCTAATTTTATTACAATGATTAGACTAGGTGGATGAGACGATAGATTACATTACAAAATATTTGAAAAGTGGACAATAGTACTTACATGATTATGTAGTCATACTACAAACCAACCTAGAAGTGTCGAGGTTTTTTGAGAAGTCATGGGATTTCTTTCACAGAGCAAGACGAAAGAGTCTTGACTCAGAGACAAAGAGTCAAGACTCTTTCAGGGTGTGCAAGGAGGAACTCTAAGGATTCTAGAAGGCAACTGTGGAGGAATTTTACAGGCACTTAGAGAAATTAAGAAGAATTTGAGAAGGAAGATTTCTAATTTTATTACAATGATTAGACTAGGTGGATTAGACGATAGATTACATTACAAAATATTTGAAAAGTGGACAATAGTACTTACATGATTATGTAGTCATACTACAAACCAACCTAGAAGTGTCGAGGTTTTTTGAGAAGTCATGGGATTTCTTTCACAGAGCAAGACGAAAGAGTCTTGACTCAGAGACAAAGAGTCAAGACTCTTTCAGGGTGTGCAAGGAGGAACTCTAAGGATTCTAGAAGGCAACTGTGGAGGAATTTTACAGGCACTTAGAGAAATTAAGAAGAATTTGAGAAGGAAGATTTCTAATTTTATTACAATGATTAGACTAGGTGGATTAGACGATAGATTACATTACAAAATATTTGAAAAGTGGACAATAGTACTTACATGATTATGTAGTCATACTACAAACCAACCTAGAAGTGTCGAGGTTTTTTGAGAAGTCATGGGATTTCTTTCACAGAGCAAGACGAAAGAGTCTTGACTCAGAGACAAAGAGTCAAGACTCTTTCAGGGTGTGCAAGGAGGAACTCTAAGGATTCTAGAAGGCAACTGTGGAGGAATTTTACAGGCACTTAGAGAAATTAAGAAGAATTTGAGAAGGAAGATTTCTAATTTTATTACAATGATTAGACTAGGTGGATTAGACGATAGATTACATTACAAAATATTTGAAAAGTGGACAATAGTACTTACATGATTATGTAGTCATACTACAAACCAACCTAGAAGTGTCGAGGTTTTTTGAGAAGTCATGGGATTTCTTTCACAGAGCAAGACGAAAGAGTCTTGACTCAGAGACAAAGAGTCAAGACTCTTTCAGGGTGTGCAAGGAGGAACTCTAAGGATTCTAGAAGGCAACTGTGGAGGAATTTTACAGGCACTTAGAGAAATTAAGAAGAATTTGAGAAGGAAGATTTCTAATTTTATTACAATGATTAGACTAGGTGGATTAGACGATAGATTACATTACAAAATATTTGAAAAGTGGATAATAGTACTTACATGATTATGTAGTCATACTACAAACCAACCTAGAAGTGTCGAGGTTTTTTGAGAAGTCATGGGATTTCTTTCACAGAGCAAGAGGAAAGAGTCTTGACTCAGAGACAAAGAGTCAAGACTCTTTCAGGGTGTGCAAGGAGGAACTCTAAGGATTCTAGAAGGCAACTGTGGAGGAATTTTACAGGCACTTAGAGAAATTAAGAAGAATTTGAGAAGGAAGATTTCTAATTTTATTACAATGATTAGACTAGGTGGATGAGACGATAGATTACATTACAAAATATTTGAAAAGTGGACAATAGTACTTACATGATTATGTAGTCATACTACAAACCAACCTAGAAGTGTCGAGGTTTTTTGAGAAGTCATGGGATTTCTTTCACAGAGCAAGACGAAAGAGTCTTGACTGAGAGACAAAGAGTCAAGACTCTTTCAGGGTGTGCAAGGAGGAACTCTAAGGATTCTAGAAGGCAACTGTGGAGGAATTTTACAGGCACTTAGAGAAATTAAGAAGAATTTGAGAAGGAAGATTTCTAATTTTATTACAATGATTAGACTAGGTGGATTAGACGATAGATTACATTACAAAATATTTGAAAAGTGGACAATAGTACTTACATGATTATGTAGTCATACTACAAACCAACCTAGAAGTGTCGAGGTTTTTTGAGAAGTCATGGGATTTCTTTCACAGAGCAAGACGAAAGAGTCTTGACTCAGAGACAAAGAGTCAAGACTCTTTCAGGGTGTGCAAGGAGGAACTCTAAGGATTCTAGAAGGCAACTGTGGAGGAATTTTACAGGCACTTAGAGAAATTAAGAAGAATTTGAGAAAGAAGATTTCTAATTTTATTACAATGATTAGACTAGGTGGATTAGACGATAGATTACATTACAAAATATTTGAAAAGTGGACAATAGTACTTACATGATTATGTAGTCATACTACAAACCAACCTAGAAGTGTCGAGGTTTTTTGAGAAGTCATGGGATTTCTTTCACAGAGCAAGACGAAAGAGTCTTGACTCAGAGACAAAGAGTCAAGACTCTTTCAGGGTGTGCAAGGAGGAACTCTAAGGATTCTAGAAGGCAACTGTGGAGGAATTTTACAGGCACTTAGAGAAATTAAGAAGAATTTGAGAAGGAAGATTTCTAATTTTATTACAATGATTAGACTAGGTGGATTAGACGATAGATTACATTACAAAATATTTGAAAAGTGGACAATAGTACTTACATGATTATGTAGTCATACTACAAACCAACCTAGAAGTGTCGAGGTTTTTTGAGAAGTCATGGGATTTCTTTCACAGAGCAAGACGAAAGAGTCTTGACTCAGAGACAAAGAGTCAAGACTCTTTCAGGGTGTGCAAGGAGGAACTCTAAGGATTCTAGAAGGCAACTGTGGAGGAATTTTACAGGCACTTAGAGAAATTAAGAAGAATTTGAGAAGGAAGATTTCTAATTTTATTACAATGATTAGACTAGGTGGATTAGACGATAGATTACATTACAAAATATTTGAAAAGTGGACAATAGTACTTACATGATTATGTAGTCATACTACAAACCAACCTAGAAGTGTCGAGGTTTTTTGAGAAGTCATGGGATTTCTTTCACAGAGCAAGACGAAAGAGTCTTGACTCAGAGACAAAGAGTCAAGACTCTTTCAGGGTGTGCAAGGAGGAACTCTAAGGATTCTAGAAGGCAACTGTGGAGGAATTTTACAGGCACTTAGAGAAATTAAGAAGAATTTGAGAAGGAAGATTTCTAATTTTATTACAATGATTAGACTAGGTGGATTAGACGATAGATTACATTACAAAATATTTGAAAAGTGGACAATAGTACTTACATGATTATGTAGTCATACTACAAACCAACCTAGAAGTGTCGAGGTTTTTTGAGAAGTCATGGGATTTCTTTCACAGAGCAAGACGAAAGAGTCTTGACTCAGAGACAAAGAGTCAAGACTCTTTCAGGGTGTGCAAGGAGGAACTCTAAGGATTCTAGAAGGCAACTGTGGAGGAATTTTACAGGCACTTAGAGAAATTAAGAAGAATTTGAGAAGGAAGATTTCTAATTTTATTACAATGATTAGACTAGGTGGATTAGACGATAGATTACATTACAAAATATTTGAAAAGTGGACAATAGTACTTACATGATTATGTAGTCATACTACAAACCAACCTAGAAGTGTCGAGGTTTTTTGAGAAGTCATGGGATTTCTTTCACAGAGCAAGACGAAAGAGTCTTGACTCAGAGACAAAGAGTCAAGACTCTTTCAGGGTGTGCAAGGAGGAACTCTAAGGATTCTAGAAGGCAACTGTGGAGGAATTTTACAGGCACTTAGAGAAATTAAGAAGAATTTGAGAAGGAAGATTTCTAATTTTATTACAATGATTAGACTAGGTGGATTAGACGATAGATTACATTACAAAATATTTGAAAAGTGGACAATAGTACTTACATGATTATGTAGTCATACTACAAACCAACCTAGAAGTGTCGAGGTTTTTTGAGAAGTCATGGGATTTCTTTCACAGAGCAAGACGAAAGAGTCTTGACTCAGAGACAAAGAGTCAAGACTCTTTCAGGGTGTGCAAGGAGGAACTCTAAGGATTCTAGAAGGCAACTGTGGAGGAATTTTACAGGCACTTAGAGAAATTAAGAAGAATTTGAGAAGGAAGATTTCTAATTTTATTACAATGATTAGACTAGGTGGATTAGACGATAGATTACATTACAAAATATTTGAAAAGTGGACAATAGTACTTACATGATTATGTAGTCATACTACAAACCAACCTAGAAGTGTCGAGGTTTTTTGAGAAGTCATGGGATTTCTTTCACAGAGCAAGACGAAAGAGTCTTGACTCAGAGACAAAGAGTCAAGACTCTTTCAGGGTGTGCAAGGAGGAACTCTAAGGATTCTAGAAGGCAACTGTGGAGGAATTTTACAGGCACTTAGAGAAATTAAGAAGAATTTGAGAAGGAAGATTTCTAATTTTATTACAATGATTAGACTAGGTGGATTAGACGATAGATTACATTACAAAATATTTGAAAAGTGGACAATAGTACTTACATGATTATGTAGTCATACTACAAACCAACCTAGAAGTGTCGAGGTTTTTTGAGAAGTCATGGGATTTCTTTCACAGAGCAAGACGAAAGAGTCTTGACTCAGAGACAAAGAGTCAAGACTCTTTCAGGGTGTGCAAGGAGGAACTCTAAGGATTCTAGAAGGCAACTGTGGAGGAATTTTACAGGCACTTAGAGAAATTAAGAAGAATTTGAGAAGGAAGATTTCTAATTTTATTACAATGATTAGACTAGGTGGATTAGACGATAGATTACATTACAAAATATTTGAAAAGTGGATAATAGTACTTACATGATTATGTAGTCATACTACAAACCAACCTAGAAGTGTCGAGGTTTTTTGAGAAGTCATGGGATTTCTTTCACAGAGCAAGAGGAAAGAGTCTTGACTCAGAGACAAAGAGTCAAGACTCTTTCAGGGTGTGCAAGGAGGAACTCTAAGGATTCTAGAAGGCAACTGTGGAGGAATTTTACAGGCACTTAGAGAAATTAAGAAGAATTTGAGAAAGAAGATTTCTAATTTTATTACAATGATTAGACTAGGTGGATTAGACGATAGATTACATTACAAAATATTTGAAAAGTGGACAATAGTACCTACATGATTATGTAGTCATACTACAGACCAACTTAGAAGTGTCGAGGTTTTTTGAAAAGTCTTGGGATTTCTTTCGCAGAGCAAGACGAAAGAGTCTTGACTGAGAGACAAAGAGTCAAGACTCTTTCAGAGTGTGCAAGGAGGAACTCTAAGGATTCTAGAAGGTAACTGTGGAGGAATTTACAGGCACTTTGTAATACTAAAGGTATTGGTGCCTTACTTCTGATCAGTCGTACCAGTATCTCTAATAGGGAAAATAAAGGTTTCTAAAAAATTTTAAAAAAAATTCGAGGTAACACCTTAAATTAGTTATTACCATGTTTAATTATTAATAATTGTGTTTGGTTTTAAAAAGAGAAAAACTTCGATATAACGTAAGAGACGTGTAATTATTAAAAATAAACTAAAATCCTCGATCTGAACGTTTACTAATCAGCGTTCTAGTTTAAATCCGTCGGAGGTATGTTAATTTTCCCTGTTTTCCTCTCTCGCTCTCTCTATTTCTTATTTTGTCTCTCACTCTGCCTCGTTTAGACGAGGAAAATGCGGGGCGTCGAATCGAAAACGAAACGATATACTTATTACTCTCTCGTATTCCGGCAGGCCGGCCTGGCGAAATAATAAGAGCGTGACGCTTTTCCTTTTAATTCCAGGACAGACCGAGATTAATATTTAACGAAGGCGGTTAACGTGTAATCGGCACGTAATCTCACGGGACGGGATTACTTAACGCCCGGTGAGAATTTAGGATTTTTATGCAAACCTGCCGGATTCCGATTCGCTGGTTAAACGGGTGAACGGCGGTGGTGCCAAAGTATCGATCGAACTATCGATAATATCGATGGTTGAGAGCAAGATGGTGACATCTCGAAATGTGCTCCTAAATGGGGACACCTCGTTGCCTGCGTCTACAAGGTGACCTCTCAAAATTGCTCTCGAAAAGGGGACATCTCTGGAAACGAAAAAAACTCCCTTTTCAAGACTCAAATTCATAGTTGCCACTACAAATTTTGAAGAAATAAAATTATCTTCGAATTGGGACCTCCTAGACAAACGTAAAGAGATGTCCCCATTTTGAGATGTCACCTTGTAGATGAACACAAAGAGGTGTCCCCATTTAGACACACATTTTGAGATGTCACCATCTTGGAAACACCTCCATTATAATTACTTGTCAACAATTGTTTTTGAATGTACTTCTGTACTTTTGACGGTTTAACGTTATAGAAAATACAGGAATTGGTATCCTAGATCTCTGTAACCTTTCCAGAAGAAACTCTAGAATGTTTATTATATACACTTCATGCTTTTTATCGTTTAAAAGTAAAGTGGAAAAGTTTACGTTCGAAAGGTCTTCCAGAATCAATTTTGGAACTGCTGGCTTCCTACATTCTAAAAGAAACTCAAGAGCATTTTGGTATGATTCAGACTTTTTTTTCTATTTCAATTCTACCATTTAGGAAAATCTAGATGTATATTGCGATCTCTACCGAGCAAAAACCAAAAATTTCCTTAAATCTTCTAGCTTATTAAAGCATATTTGGCATTTACAGTGTTGGTACAGCAATATTTTTTAGGGAAATCTTTTAGGAGATTTTAGGGAAATTTTTTAGGAAATTTAGGGATTTTCTAGATTCAATTTTAAAGCAATCCTCTTTCCGAAATTCTAAAGGAACTTCTAGAACCCTTCGGTGTGCTTCATCGTTTCGAGAATTTTAAATCAAAATGACAACCATTCTAGATTCACCCTGATACTGTCCAGGGATATACCGGGTGATAATTTAAAACATTCAAACGGGTTCAAATTTAGAACTAACGATAATTATAAAAATTGGCTAGACACGTCGATTTTTATTTCGAGGGGGAACCATTTTGAGCATGTTTTCAACCCTTTAGCGAGGGTGAGTTGCACCCCGAAAATTTAAATAGGGAGGAGGGGTCGAGTGATACTTCATTTTAAAGGTAATAAAATTCTGAATTCAACGGTTTTTTGTTTTTTAAATTTGGTTTAGTTTTTTCGAGAAAATTAACAAAAGGTATTCCTTAGATAAAAAAAATAAAGTGATAATTTAGAAGATTTAGAAGTTAATTTTCTAACTTTTATCTTAACGCATGTGTAAATAGGCAGAACTATTGGTGGGACGAAAATTTTGGACATTTTTAGAGAAGTTCATAATCAGGACCCTGAAGAGGTGGAATGTATGGGCCGATATTTTAGGAGATTCCATAATTGGTCCGTTATTCATAGATGGAAATTTGACTGTTCTGTTTGACTACAACAATAGAACCAATAATAATTCAAGAATAAGAAACACAAAAAGACTTAGATGGAAATCTTTCTTTAACAGAAGAGTTCCTCCATTTTCAACAAGATGGAGCATCTCCCCACTACGTACTCCCTGTTAGACAATGGCTGCATGGACACTATCCAAATCAGTGGATTGGTATAAGAGGAGCAGTGGAATGGCCACCACTTCAACCCGACCTAACCCCTATGGATTTTTCCCTCTGGGGTTATTTAAAATCTGCGGTCTGTCGTTTCCAACCTGAAGAACTAATAAATAGAATTACTCAAGAATGTCACTGCATATACCGAAACATTTTTGCAAAAGAGTTTAACAATATTTTTATTATTTTGAAAATAAAGGAAACCATTGTAAACATCTATTTTAAGAACCTCTTTTCAAATAAATCGATTAAGTCTTTGCTAATGATCATTATTTTATTCCAAACTTTCGTAAAACTGTTTTAAAATAAGATACGAAAATAAAAATAACTAAAGCATACAAAAAAAATCGATTCCTAAGTAAAAAATTATTTTGGAAATCTTGTAAATTATCACTAATTTTTTACCTAAGAAATACCTTTTGTTCATTTTCTCAAAAATTACTAAACCAAACTTAAAAGCCAAAAAACCGTCGAATTCAAAATTTGCAATCAGAAAAAGCAAGTCGAGGTCATTTACCCAAAAATTTTAGTGACTGATTCTAAAAAATTTAAACCCTCTGACGATTGGTCGTGGCAATAAAACGAGCGATAATAACAATATGCGCCGAACAGAAGAAAAAATTACCTCTTAGACGAAAGTGAATGTGACTCTCGGGCCGGAGTTGCGCAAAGACTTGCGCAACTTACCCGTAAACGTTTGGATTTTCTTGAACAGTAAATCTCGTATGAAATAGAAAATCTCTTCAAAAATTAATCTGATGGAAAATGGCGTAATTACGACTACGTCAATAAGTGAATTAACGACAAGTAATTAATCGCAAATAATTCGTCTATGACGTAACGCACTTAATCAAACGTTCGTTCAATTCACGAATTGCCATACGCGATATTTAATTATTTTTAACTAATTACTTGGTAGGAAATCTAATTACCGTTATTACATTAAGAACGACATAAAACATTAATGACAAATAAATAACTTGGAATTGCTTTAAGTAAGTGTATAGGTTACAACGTAAGAAAACCGTAGGATGTATTTGTAAATCAAATTATAGGTGACGAATTATAATTGTAATCAACAATGGAATGTAGGTCAAAAATGTTGTAATTGACAGCATTAAAAAAAAAATAAAAGCGATATTATTTAAAACGCGCTCCGATATTCTACAAGTGTGTGTATTAATTTAAAAAAAAAGAAGTGTTTCATATTTACTTTACATTATATTAAAAAATTATTAATACATATTAAATATTTATTTTAGAAAAATTTAAAAAGGGTATCTTGAAAATTTTGAAAAAAGTTGTGTTTCAGTGCTCAACTTATTAAAAATAATAGCAGTAAAACACTTAACGGAATAAGAAATTTTAAAAATTTTCTGGGATTTGGTGAGTTTTGAGCACATTTAAAAATTTGAATGAGTTTGGTGCCTGCATTCATAAAGGGAATGTCTCGGAATGTTGAGGAATTTTTTGATAACATTTCAAAATTTCATTGAAGAGAAATGAGTATTCCAAAATTTTGGTAAAATATACGATGTGCGAGAAAATTTGAAACAATTTCATAATTTCTTAATATTATTCAAAATTTCATAGTATAACGCTATGACAGTTAATAAACGAGATATGAGTGACAGAATTTTGGAAAATTTTCTAAAAGTGATTGGGAAAATGTGAATTTTAAAAATTATTGTTTTTTTCGTCTTGAAAAATATTGGCCAAATATGAAAATTTTGAGAAATGGTACCAGGAATGTGCTAAACAATTTTTTTTCAAAAATTTTAAAAGCTAAGAATTCGGTACCTCTTTGAATAACATGTATGTATCTGTGGTAATTAAAAACATCCCTAATTTTAAAGAGAAATTCGAAATCTGAATGTCACATTGTCTATAATGATCAAAAAATTGTGAAAAATAAAAATTCCCAATTTAGTGCTCAACTTAATGGAAAATTCTAAGGCGATTTACTTTTGGAAAAAACTTAAAACTTGAATTTCCAAGTGTTAATAATGTATCTTTTGGACTAACAGAAATACTATTTTATAAAATTATAATACTAAATTAATAAAATATACACAAAGAAATCTCAAACAATATTTAAAATTTTAGCAGTATTTTAAATTTTCGATTTTAGTAATTAAATTCATAAGAATAAGTCGCTAATTTTCAGCAATGTTTTTATGCGCTAAGAAATATTGACGTAGTTGACGAAATATAAGCAAGTGAACTTTGGAAAAATCTCCAAATTTGAATTAATAATTGTGTCGCTAATACCGACAAAGGGTCAATTTTTAGTTATAGCAAACTTGGTTGCGTAGATTTAAAATGCGTAGCTAAAAAGACAAAATGAAATATAGTCGTTATATGATTTAAAAATATTGTTTAGAAAAATAATGTTCTTTAAAAAAGCAGTAGTTTTTATTTAAGTAAAAACGCCATTTTAAAATTACGTAAATCTTGCTCAAGATTGGAAATCAACAGCTTTCAAAAACACAACTTGTATGAATATTTTGTATAGAATATTGCATAAAAAATATAAAATCCTTTTCAACATAAATAACAAGCAGTAGAGAAAAATTTACAAACATAACGAATTTTACTAAAAATGCATTAAAAAAATATTAATTTAAAATTTTAGAGCACTTTTAGAGTTATTTTAGTACAGTGTTTTTGTTCAAAAAATAAATTTTAAAAGGCTTTAGATAGCTACCATCGTTTTAATTTATTGAAAACTTACAACATTTTCATAGTAATTAATAAATATATTATCAGTGAAATTGGAAATCTAAAAATACATTCGACATGTTTCATTGAAGAAGTTTCATTTAAAAATAATTTATATCAGTTCCTTACCTTGCAACCGATTTAATCAGGAAGTTATGAAAACTGTTTCAAATCTGAAATAACTTCAAATAACTGTTTTTGCTCAAAAAACTCCAAATAATTATTTTTTCTTTGCAATATTCGAAATCCTGCATATTTAAACCTGGGCATAAGTTTGTTAAAAATGTAGCGTTCTGAAGCGGTGTAAAGAATCACCCCTTAATTACTTCATAATAAATATTTTTTTTCAATTTCTCATAAATTAAAAAAAAATGAATTTCGTCTTGAATTATAATTCGAAACAACTTTTTATGTGTCAATGCTGCAAGTGAAGTTTTTAAAAAGTTTTCGAAGAATATATCAAATGGGGCGATAGAAGAATCCTTTTTTGAAGAAGAAAATGCATTTGTTATTTATGCCATCCAGGTTCTATCAACTCAATAAATTTCAAAAGTGAGAAAAACCTTCTCTGGTTATCACGCAGATCTATCACTATCGCTTAGTCGTTTTTCTTAAATTTTATCTTATCGGAACGGGAATTATGTAAAGATACAAAAAAAATTCACTTCGTTTCACTATCGTTTATACCACTTTATTACAACTTCTTAAAACCTACAACATTCGATAAAACCCGCGCGTGCGCGGAATTTTACAAATTCGGGTACGTACTCGGTGTGCGCGCGCACCTCGCGCTCCCCCAATCCCCGGGGTGAAAACTCGACCTCCTCCTAGTCTCTAGATCGCCGCGATTCTAGAATTCCGTCTGCAGCGAGCCGTCGATGCCGTAATACCCGAAATCGGGCACGTCGACGAAATTCCTCGGGGCGGCCTCGTCGGCCGCCGCGCCCCCCCTCACCTGCATGCCCCTCGTCTTGAAGGCGCCGCCCACCCTGCCCGGGGCCAAACCGACCAACCCCTCCGTCTCCACGGATTTAGCCTCGAAGATGGCGACATCTCGGACGTCTGCGTCCTGGAAGCCGGCCGGGGGAGTCAGGTCGCCATTAGCCTGGGGGAAGAGGACGGTGGATCTGCCGGCGAATTCGATCTGGTCGGACCTGGTGGGTTCCTCGAGGATTTCGATTGGGGTCGCTTCGGTTGGTTCCTCTACGGTTTGAACTGGAACCTCCCTAACTGAATCCCCTAGAATTTCGATTTGGGGTTTACCAGTGGATTCGACCAGGTGCTTCCTGATTGGTTCCTCTGCGATTTCGACGGGTGTCCTTTCAGTTGGTTCCCCTACGGTTTCGATTGGAATCTCCCTAACTGAATCCCCTAGGATCTCGATTTGGGGTTTACCAGTGGATTCGACCAGGTGCTTCCTGATTGGTTCCTCTGCGATTTCGACGGGTGTCCTTTCAGTTGGTTCCCCTACGGTTTCGATTGGAATCTCCCTAACTGATTCCCCTAGGATCTCGATTTGGGGTTTACCGGTGGATTCGACCAGGTGCTTCCTGATTGGTTCCTCTGCGATTTCGACTGGTGTCCTTTCGGTCGGTTCCCTTACGGTTTCGATTGGAATCTCCCTAACTGAATCCCCTAGGATTTCGATTTGGGGTTTACCAGTGGATTCGACCAGGTGCTTCCTGATTGGTTCCTCTGCGATTTCGACTGGTGTCCTTTCGGTCGGTTCCCTTACGGTTTCGATTGGAATCTCCCTAACTGAATCCCCTAGGATTTCGATTTGGGGTTTACCAGTGGATTCGACCAGGTGCTTCCTGATTGGTTCCTCTGCGATTTCGACTGGTGTCCTTTCAGTTGGTTCCCCTACGGTTTCGATTGGAATCTCCCTAACTGATTCCCCTAGGATTTCGATTTGGGGTTTACCAGTGGATTCGACCAGGTGCTTCCTGATTGGTTCCTCTGCGATTTCGACTGGTGTCCTTTCGGTCGGTTCCCTTACGGTTTCGATTGGAATCTCCCTAACTGAATCCCCTAGGATTTCGATTTGGGGTTTACCAGTGGATTCGACCAGGTGCTTCCTGATTGGTTCCTCTGCGATTTCGACTGGTGTCCTTTCAGTTGGTTCCCCTACGGTTTCGATTGGAATCTCCCTAACTGATTCCCCTAGGATTTCGATTTGGGGTTTACCAGTGGATTCGACCAGGTGCTTCCTGATTGGTTCCTCTGCGATTTCGACGGGTGTCCTTTCGGTTTCGATTGGAATCTCCCCAACCGATTCCCCTAGGATCTCGAGGGGGGTTTCTCCAGGGTGTTCCTCTGGGACTTCGGTAGGTTCCTCTGCGATTTCCTGTACAGGTGTCTCTCCGATCGGATCTCCAACGGGTCCCTTCCTCGTGGGCGCTCCAGGTGAAGTCTCCTCTACGGAAGTGGTCGATGGCGTCTCCCTCGAACCTCCTCTGGAACTCCTCTTGGTACTTCCCTCCTCGTCCAGTATCTGCTTCTCGAAACGTTCGATCAGTTTCCCGACGCTGTTGCTTTTCCGCGCTTGGAACCTCTCTAGTGGTGTCTTCCTCGACGTTTCAGTTTCGATTTTCTCCTGCGGTTCCATATTTCTCGCTTTTATATATATACACACACACACTCTTTTTCTCTCACTGTAACAAGTCGGGACTGGCGCGAGTCGTCTAGCCCTGGCGCTAATCGATAAGGCGATCGATAACCGATATCTCCGTTTGAACTGAGCGCGAGAGGCGCGCGCGGCTCCGTTATTTTTGGGGCTTTGACAGGTCGGATCCTGCCAATTCTGCGATTTTCTCGTTTCGCGAACTTTGGACGCGAGTCATGGTCGGCTTGGTGAATCACACGTTGGCCGTGCGGCGTCATGTCGGAGGAATTTAGGAAAGGCGAGATAAGGCACCTTTTTTGACTTAAATGTACGGAGATTTTTACATTGTTGCGTTTCTATCATTTCGAATACAAAGAGAGAGATGATCGCCGCCTCGCTTTAAGGGGACGTGACACCGTTGAATTTTCAAAAAATCGAATTTTTTTCATGGTCGATTTTTGTAGCAAATACCTTCAAGAATAAGAATATCATTATATAATAGTCTAATTCGGTTTTAAAAATTTCTAGCGTAGAATATACCGCGACGCGTCAAAATCATATTTTTCATGATTTTTCTCTCTTTTTCTCTTTCATCTGCATTACTTCACAACATCTACTATATATATAAAAAAAATTATCGTCTACTACGTGTATCCAAAAAATCGAAAAAAAATTTTTTTTCAAATTATGGAAAAATTATTTAATTTTGAAAAAATGTACATATGAAATATGCACAAGGAAATTGTCTAAAAAATGAGAGTGGTGGACTAAAATCGGTAAAAAAATATGAAAGTTATTGCAAAGACACCTTAAAAATTGGTGTTTATATATATATATATATAATGCTTGGGGACCCAAAACAATAATGAAAGCTCCAACGCATAAGGTTTTCTTTGGAAAAGTCAATTAAAAACTTTAAACGCGATTCTGTCAAAATGACATTTTTAGAACTGGCGTACACGATTTAAAAAAAAAACTAATCAACCGATCGATTTGAAATTTGGATATATCATTTGTCATGTAATTTTTCGGGGAGTGAACCTCCGTCCAAAACGATTTTCCGAAAATTTTCAGAGTTTCATCAGATTTTTCCGGGCGAAAATGTGCTTTTTTAAAAAAATGCAGTCATTTCGTTATTTTCCACGAAAAATTTTCCAATTGGGTTCAATCCCTAGGGATTTCGATAACAATTAAAACGGTTTTTTGTTTTTTTTTCAGACGTTCTAGTGTCTCAAAATCGTGTACGCCGTGATTTTTTGAGGTTTTCTTAAAAAATTTCCACCGTCCAAAAAACAGCTGGGGAAAATCTAAAACAATTTTTTTTTCATTGTAAGACTATTATAAAACAATATCGTTCACGTGTATCGTATTTAGTATTTCTAGAATTTTACTATTGTAAAAATGCTATTCTTCTTTCAATTTACTTCCAAAACGGGTCTTAATGGAATCTTTGAACATTTTCAATATTATTCATAGATATTGTTTAATACATTCATAAATTGTACAAACTTTCTCCAAAAAATTTACTATAATTTAATGATTTTTTACGTTACAAACTTAAGTGCATCTGATGTGCGTTTAAGTCAAAAGTGCAGTTACTCTTATTAACTTTTCAATCCACATATAAAACATGCCTGAAACTAACTTCCACTTTCATCCTTAATTTCACCAAAATGTGCAATATTGTAATATTATGGCGTATTGACATAATTTTAACGATGAGTCAGGTACAATCTAAGCGGATTTGCTAATCGAATTAGCTGTTTGTTTTGATAACTTTTCAATTACACATTTTTTAAATTAATTAGAGATCGATATGTTTATTATCGGCGATCGATAAGAAATGACTCGGCATGAGACAACCCGTTAGTTGCAAGGAATTAAGGACAAAATATTTTTCATTAACGAAGGTAATGACTTATGTTAATTAGTACAAACGGTAAGGAAATGAATGAAATTAAATTCGTAGGTTTAAATAGATCGATCTTATCATAAGACGCAATTATAATAACAATGGGTGTACTTTTATGGATAAACGAAATCGCTAGGTACTTTAATTAAACTTGACTTTTGTCGTTTGTTGCATTCTCGACAGGTTTTTGTGAAATCCCCGTGTAATTAATATTTGTCACGGCTGATAAAATAAAGGAAAATCGAACAAATATGTTCAAGCAAGTCATGAATCACTCTACACGTTAATAGACGTGACCTCGATATTTTTTATAGCAAAACAAACTATGACATGCGCAAAAGGAACGGTCTTATTTTTAGGAAAATTTTATGTTACATGAAATTCGCATTTTCAAATTTGCAACGGAAAATAATCTACAAATAAGTTTGTAATTTTATATTTGGACTAGCACGCCCCCTCACGGCTTCGTACGGTAAAGAAATTCCAATATTTCCAAGGAAAATGTAACGAACTGTTCAAAATGTCATTTGAAGGGTTTTTCCTTTTCTCTTGTGCAATTAGAAAAGTTCCGAAGTTAAATAAAAACCTTTGGAAATTGTAAAGAAGACATTTTAAAAGAAGTTCTACTTGCCTTGTAAAAAAAGTGACATTTACAATAAAAAATTTTGTGTCTTTGAAGGAAGTTGCAGAATTATTAAACCACTTCCTGCAATTACTTTTAAGAAGTCGTTACATTTCAAGAGTAACTCGTAAATTCTTTACAGAAGTAAAGACTATCAAAGAAGTATAGTTAGTGACAAGAAAGAAAAGCGGGCGGTGCGAATTAGTTTCTGACTTATTTACCACTAAACTTTAAGGCCCTTCACAAAACACCCCTCCTCTGGAAGTACCAGTTAAGTCGTGACGAATTACATGAGTAATATCCACAAACTGTTTGAACGGCTCAATATAAGTGGGGTAGCGCCGAAATTTCAGAGGCGATCTTCTAATATTTTTTGATGGTTTCTGTAGAAATATTTAGAAATTGTAAAGAAGACATTTTAAAAGAAGTTCTACTTGCCTTGTAAAAAAAGTGACATTTACAATAACAATTTTTGTGTCTTTGAAGGAAGTTGTAGAATTATTAAATCACTTCCTGCAATTATTTTTAAGAAATTGTTACATTTCAAGAGTAACTCGTAAATTCTTTACAGAAGTAAAGACAATCAAAGAAGTATAGTTAGTGACAAGAAAGAAAAGCGGGCGGTGCGAATTAGTTTCCGACTTATTTACCAATAAACTTTAAGGCACTTCACAAAATACCCCTCCTCTGGAAGTACCAGTTAAGTCGTGATGAATTACATGAGTAATATCCACAAACTGTTTAAATGGCTCAATATAAGTGGGGTAGCGCTGAAATTTCAGAGGCGATCTTCTAATATTTTTTGGTGGTTTTTGTAGAAACATCCATGAAACACAGCGTTTTATTTCATTTACACTGGTACCCTTTTAATTTTACTGCGCGCACCTCCTACTTATGGACCCGCACATAAACCACACTAGGTTTCCTTTGGTGGCGCTACCTTTAAACGAGTTCCTGAACAACTTTAAATAAATTTAATACATCGATGCTATTTCAAAGGAAATAAAAATTTTTAAAGGAGTTTGGGAGTTTCTACAATTATTGTAAACAGGAGGGATTCTGAAATAAAATTTTCAATGAATTTCGACGTATTGAGTAAAGTTTGAGCCACAATATTTAATAAATATATGACCTTTTTAAAGAACTTGCACTCACCTTAACATAAACTTAACAGTTATGATATTGCAGTGATAGTCCATGTTTAAATAAATCGCAAGTATTTTAGGGAAAATGTGAATTTTTTTGTATAAATAATAGTCGATATAGAAAACGTAAGTGATAATGACGCTGGCCTTAACCATAATGAATGTTAATACTTAACGTTAAGTTGAATTAAAGCAAGTTGCTTATCCAGTGTATTTATATAAGAAATTGACTCATACTTTTAGGCGGATTCATTATAGTTTTAGTTGAATCCATTGCAAAACGATTAGGCACGTATCCATTTTATGACTAAAATTATCTTATCTCATTTATATTATTTTATTGGGGAGTTATATTTAGAAATAAATTTTTCCTAACATTCTTGAAGGTCCAAAGTGTCAATTCCCGTTTCTTGTAATACTTATACCTACCTACCTAGTAATTAATTTAAAAATTGTTTTATCAAGTATCACAAGACGAGATCAATTTTCCCAAGACATTTCGACGCAAGATGGATGCGCACGAGACGTAAAATAACACACGTTATAACAAGAAACGTAATATGTACCTTTAATAAACACTTTGACACTGTACACCGCATAATAAGTATAGTATTATAGTAATCACACATGTGACTAATCCACGTATAAGGATAATCACGGGACGTCCTCCTTCGCGTCCTTCGGCGCCGGCGTCGCCACCTCGGGACTCTTCCCGGCGTCCCGCGGCGCGTCCCTCGGGACTTTGGCGTCGTTCGGCGTCGCCGCCGCCGCCTGCTGCAGGTCGTAGCTCTTTTTCTGGGTGTTGCCCATGTCGCGGCCTCGGGTGTGGAGTCGCCTTTACGTACGCGTCGCCTGTGGGAGCTTCGGCCTAGCCGGAGACGCGGCTTTATAGACTCCACGATAAGATAGGTTGAGTAAATATGTGCCGCTCGCAAATATTTAAGACCTGGATTTCGGTCTGGCGACAAACAACGCGATATAACGTGTAATAAGTATGATGAATGTATCATCGACGTATGTTTACTGCGCTGCTCGAGTAGCCTAATGAATATGTAATTTTTTAAATAAAAGTATTCGTAAGTGCGACTTTTTTGTGTGAATGTATTGGAAATCAGAACAGAAGCGACTTGTAATTTTTAGTTTCAAAAAGTTTTTCGCGGCACTACTTTGTTTAAAGAATTGAAGTGAAAAAACAATTCTTTTAAAAAATTGGAAAAAATAATTATTTTTGAAAAAAATGTGGACACAAAATGTGAATAATAAAATTAACTAAAAAATGAGAATCGATGCATTCAAATCGGATAAAAATAAATAAATAAAATTCTTTTAAAAAATTGAAGTTATGTATATAAGTATATAATAGGTTCATTGTTAAACAACACATGTAACATGTAGATTGCATACTCAGCATCTAAAAACTATAAATACGTTTGAAATTGTATTAATTACGACTTTTGCATTGTGACTAGAGACTTTGCCATTTCATATCGCTCGCTGTAAGCTTTTGTTCGGAAAATCAAGTTTTTAAAAACTCCAAATACCGAGTAATTTTCAAAATTTTGGAAAAAATAATTATTTTTGAACAAAATGTGGACGCAAAATGTAAATAATAAAATTAACTAAAAAACGAGAGTCGATGGATTTGAATCGGATAAAAAATAAATAAATAAAATTCTTTTAAAAAATTGGAAAAATTAATTATTTTTGAAAAAAATGTGGACACAAAATGTGAATAATAAAATTAACTAAAAAGTGAGAGTCGATGGATCCAAATCGGATAAAAAATAAAATAGTTAATACAAAAAAAAAACGTTAACAATTCGTTTGTTATAACCTTGTTATTTTTATAACTTTACAAAAAACAATTTAAAAACAACTAATAGATTTATGACATGAGTTTCCTAATGCTTAAAAAATGTCTGCAATAGTTTTTGCAAAATTCCAGTTTTTTCTCGTTTCACTTTTATCTGGCCTGGAAAAAAATACGCCGTTTGAATATCTCTATAGCCACAATCTTGTTACAAAAAAAATGTTCCGATATCCTGATTTTAAAGGATGAGAAGTGGACTAACAAATTTTATAAATCAAGAGTTGAAATTTTAGAAAAAAAATTATTAATTAAAACTAATAATTTAAAAAAATAATGATTTTTTAATTAATATTTAATAATTTTAATTAATTTTTTTTTATATCTAACTGAAAGTTTCTAATAAAAAGCATTGAAAAGCTAGTTCACACTGAAAGTCTTCACCATCACTAGAGAGCATTTTTAAAAAATAATCAGCCCGAGATGTTTATTAACAATAAGCTTTGCCATTCTTTTAATTAATGGCTTTAAGGTTTTTTTTATAAATCTTAAATATTCAATTTATGTTAGTTTAACTTTTAACCTTTCAAATGAAGGTCGCTCAATCCATTTTTGATCAGTAAAAAATGGCGACTATACAAAGAAGTTCACAATGGCGTACCCTTCGAAGATGGCGATTATTTCACCAGACGCGAGAAGAGAAACTAGTGGAATTTTAGTAAAACTACTGCACCTAGGGAGTTCCAGGGATTTTTAAAACATTTTTGCAAAGTTATAACAATAAAAAAACCACTGATTTTTAAAGTGTTTTTGCAATAACTTTGCTAAAACTATTGCACCTACAGCGACTATCTTGCGCATGTTTTTAAACATTAGAAAACTCATGTCATAAAGTGAGTGTCGTTCATTTTAAATTGATTATTGCAAAGATATAACTATAAAAAAAACACAAATTTTGAAGGTGTTTTTGTAATAACTTTCATATTTTTTAACCGATTTTAGTCCACCACTCTCATTTTTTAGGCAATTTCCCAGGTCGCATTTGAAATTTAAAGTTCAAAAAAGGTTGCAAAAATTAAGGCATTCTAAATCGTCCAGCCAAACCTGTGAACTTGTACGTGTATTGTGTGTTGCGCACCGACGACGTCACTACAATTATCGACTAGAAGGGGTAATTCAACGAATTTATTAGAAATACACAGAACTCCACTAATTCAGCTTAATTAAACTCTACAGCGCCATTTACTATCCTCTAGGCGAACTCCTCCTGCGGTTGCCCGTCTATCCCGATGTTCTCCCTCTTCGGCACGTCCAGGAGGTTCCTCGCTTTGGCGAATCCGGGGCTTCGCTCGCTCCCGCCGCCATCCCCCGCCGGGGTTGCGGCGCAGGTTTGCTCTTCTGCCGCCAGAGGGGGTTCGGTCGTTTGCTCGGCGTCGGACATTTTGGCGAACTAATGCCGTCTTTGCGCGTTTATCGCGTTTTATACGCTCGTCGTGCGATTTCTGATAAGGCGGATGTGGTCGGATTGTTTCCCCAGAGAATGAATAGCATAATAAACTTGTTTGTACTTTTCTTAAAGTTTTATTTGACGTTAGTCAAGTTTTACCAGCGCTGTTGTCATTAAAAGACACGAAACCGAGCACTTATATTACTGACGTTAATTCCGCAATTAAATTAAACCGTATTTACTCAACTAAATTACAATTATTGTTTTATGACACGTTCTTTGCTGAAGCTCTTAATTAAACGTAATTACCGTGGCGGTAAAAATGACATTCCTAATTTATTAAAATTCGTACCCCTTTAAAACCTAGAAAGTCCGAAAAAATGCCTGTCTTCATTGCACGTCTAGTAAATGTGATTTTAATATAATTACCGTTATATTTCGGTGAAATAACAGTCGAATATTCACAAGGGAAAAGCGACGTCACAATCCCACGAATTTTTTGCTCATTTGCGCAGTTTTAAGCAAACAGACGGTAATTTACGATGACGAAATTTGGATTACTCAAGTATTGACAGAAATTTGGAAACGTTTAATTAGAGGAAAGCGCGAGACCGTCTAGATTTAAAATTAATATTCGTTAGGCTGAAATATGGGAAAAATTTAATAACCCGAGAAATAACTTGCTTCATTGTTGTATAAATTGTTTAAAATAAGTTGTTAAAAAATAATGTTTTAACCTTTACCTGGCACACCTCTCCTGAGTAACATACCTGGCACATGGGGTTCGTACGAACCCCAGTGACAAATATCCTTGTAAAACTTGAAATATCGATTTTATCTTTTTAGAAAAAATCAGAGATCAACTTCAGATACCCCCTCAAAGGGTGAAATAGTCAGAGTTTAGAAAAATGAAGATTGGCGTACAGGGAAAATTCGGAAACTTGAAAGACTTGAAAAAAAAAATTTTTACAAAAAAATTCATAACTTTTTCGTTTTTTGATAAAAAGGGCTAAAATTTTAGGTGTGTCTTCAATTATATCACTATAAAGGAAAAATATTAGTTTTCACGGGTCTTCCAAAAAAGGTATTTATTTGGAGAAATGAAGGTATGGATTTCACGAAAAAAATTTTTTTTTAAATAGTAAAAAAGTCTTGTTTTTTTATTTTTTCAACAAATTCATTACAAAATATTCTTTTTTCAAGACGTAGAGTCTAATTAGTTAATACCCGGTACAATTGGGGCACATTAAAACTCTAAAAGCCTATTAAAAGTAGGTACCCCTTGTGCCAGGTAAAGGTTAGTTTGCAATTATAAATTCACGGACAAGGGGTATGTTAATTAAATTTGATTGAAACGTCACTGTTTAATTTTGTTGTTTTGTAAAACCACAAAATACTTTTTGGGTAAATTACAAAAATATTTTGTGAAATTACACAAGGTTTGTGCTTGGGAAATTACAAAGTTTGTTTAAGGCAATTGAAATTAATAATTTATCTTGTGAAACTAGAAAACATTTTTTTGAGTAAAAAATTTACGTTGGGTAAAATTACAAACATTTTATAAAATTACAAAACACTTCCACGGACTGGAAGTTTGCAATTACAAACGAGGAGTATATTAATTAAATTTGATTGAAACGTCACTGTTAAATTTTGTTGTTTTATAAAACTACCAAATACTTTTTGGGTAAATTACAAAAATATTTTGTGAAATTACACAAGGTTTGTGCTTGGGAAATTACAAAGTTTGTTTAAGGCGACTGAAATTAATAATTTATCTTGTGAAACTGGAAAACAATTATTTGAGTTCGAAATTTACGTTGGGTAAAATTACAAACATTTTATAAAATTACAAAACGCTTCCACGGACTAGAAGTTTGCAATTACAAACGAGGAGTATATTAATTAAATTTGATTGAAACGTCACTGTTAAATTTTGTTGTTTTATAAAACTACCAAATACTTTTTGGGTAAATTACAAAAATATTTTGTGAAATTACACAAGGTTTGTGCTTGGGAAATTACAAAGTATGTTTAAGGCAACTGAAATTAATAATTTATCTTGTGAAACTGGAAAACAATTTTTTGAGTAAAAGATTTACGTTGGGTAAAATTACAAACATTTTATAAAATTACAAAACGCTTCCAAGGAGTATTTACTTACAAAAAAATATTTAATAAAGTCTGTATTAATTTAATCTCAACAATAGTTTCTTATAGAAAATGTTTGTTCTTTTATTAACTTCAAATATAATTCTTTATTCAATTATGTAGAATTTATTTGTATTACAAGAACTATTTTATAGACAGATAAGTTAAGGGCTTTATAAAAAAGTTAGGAAAATTAAGTTACATCAGGAATCATCTACATTCCCGAGGAGAGTTAGAAAATTTTATTATAAGACGTTTTGAAGCTGAACCTAAACCTCGTATGATCTACCAATAAGAAGTGTTCCTAAGGCGATTGTGAATTAAATTTGGAGTGAATTTGCAGACGACATTATAAAATAATTACAAAAGATTTGTAATTTTAATTTAAGTTTGTAAGATGTGTTTTTTTCGAAAAAATTTTCTCGCTCGTAACCTAAAATGTTGCAACTATAAGCAAACTGTAATAAAAGCAGTGACTAGGTCATTAGTATTTGTAACATTTGTATTCCACATTACACTAAACAAAGCACGACGAGAACTCAGAAATCGCGACCGAACTTCCTACTATAAATAAACGTATCTTACGCATATTTCGTATCTGCGTTGTCGTAATTTAAATAATTAACCCATTATTACATATCCACGCGGTGTCCCATATAACCAGCCAATTAGAATTTCCTTAATTTGACGTCTTTTCGTTTTGGTCTCTTTTTCGACGCGTGCAGTTAGGCAACCCGTCTGAATTAGAGACTAAAAGGAATTTTTAACTGCGCGCCGTAAATTTAATGACACGTATAATAGTGAAAAAAAAGTTAACGCGCCTGATATTAATTCCCGTGCCACAATGAGCTCGAGGCCCATTCCGCAATATATCGACACCTACGCTTACTTCCCTTCCGTTTAGAAATCGAGATTGTATTGTATTATTATGGCGGTTTAAGAATTCTTCATTTTACGACGATTCTCCCATGTTCGGGCATTTCTCATTTCCTAATTCGATGAGTTCGGATGTTTAAACGCTCGGTATATGTACAATTTTCAGTTCAGAGGAAAACGGTAGCCTTAAAATACCGCAACACCTCCAGCAAATGGAAAAAATTTAGAGCTATAGCTACTACGGGGTTTCTTCTAGAAATTTTAATATCCAAAAATGCCTTAGAAACAAATCTGCAATATATTACTACTGTACAACTGACAGAATTTAATTTTCCTGGGTTATAATACACATATAATGAGTTCCTAAGCTCTCAGCCATTGTAATAACGTAGTCACTAACGATAATCCGAGTCTTTATCCACTTTGCTTAAAATCGGAGAAATGTAGTATGTGATAATAGTATTCTCTACCACTGGCGCAATAGAGGTGATTAATCACTAGAGATATTTTTACTTCTTAAATTTCTTTACCTGTATAAAATGAGAGAACGTCGCTTATAATATTTTGATCCTCCTTACCAGTGCGGGCAATGTAGTAATGGACGTTATAACTCATTGTTTAGTTCTCAGAGGATCATGGAAAAAATCTAAATTTTTTAAACGATATCACGTATGATTTAGAAGCTTTGTTGTTTTCATTTTAAATATTACAATTTTACAAGTTTCTTAAAAACATCCCATAGGTCTCTAGATCTTGCGCCTGTGGCGTAATTGATGTGATAACTCACTCGAGATATCTGTACCTCTTAAATTTCTTTACTTTTTTAAAATGAGAGAATCTCACGTGATAATAGTATATTTTATACCATTGGCGCAATAGAGATGATTAATCACTAGATATAATATTATCTCATAAATTTCTTTACTTTTTTGAAATGAGAGAACGTCACTTATAATATTTTGATCCTCTTACTATTTCGAGCAATGTGGTAATGGACGTTATAACTCACTGTAACTCATTATTTAGTTCTCAGAGGATTTAAATTTTTCAAACGATGTCAAGTAGAATTTAGAAGCTTTTTTGTTTTCACTTTAATTATCGCAATTGTATAAGTCTCTTAAGAACATACTGTATATCTCTAGATTTTGCACCTGTGGCGTAATTGATGTGATAACTCACTCGAGATATCTGTACCTCTTAAATTTCTTTACTTTTTTAAAATGAGAGAATCTCACATGATAATAGTATATTTTATATCACTGGCGCAATAGAGGTGATTAATCACTAGATATAATACTATCTCATAAATTTCTTTACTTTTTTGAAATGAGAGAATGTCACTTATAATATTTTGATCCTCTTACTATTTCGAGCAATGTGGTAATGGACGTTATAACTCACTGTAACTCATTATTTAGTTCTCAGAGGATTTAAATTTTTCAAACGATGTCAAGTAGAATTTAGAAGCTTTTTTTGTTTTCACTTTAATTATCGCAATTGTATAAGTTTCTTAAAAACATCCCATAGGTCTCTAGATCCTGCGCCTGTGGTGTAATTGATGTGATAATTCACTCGAGATATCTGTACCTCTTAAATTTCTTTACTTTTTTAAAATGAGAGAATCTCACATGATAATAGTATATTTTATATCACTGGCGCAATAGAGGTGATTAATCACTAGATATATACTATCTCATAAATTTCTTTACTTTTTTGAAATGAGAGAATGTCACTTATAATATTTTGATCCTCTTACCATTTCGAGCAATGTGGTAATGGACGTTATAACTCACTGTAACTCATTATTTAGTTCTCAGAGGATTTAAATTTTTCAAACGATGTCAAGTAGAATTTAGAAGCTTTTTTGTTTTCACTTTAATTATCGCAATTGTATAAGTCTCTTAAGAACATACTGTATATCTCTAGATTTTGCACCTGTGGCGTAATTGATGTGATAACTCACTCGAGATATCTGTACCTCTTAAATTTCTTTACTTTTTTAAAATGAGAGAATCTCACATGATAATAGTATATTTTATATCACTGGCGCAATAGAGGTGATTAATCATTAGATATATACTATCTCATAAATTTCTTTACTTTTTTGAAATGAGAGAATGTCACTTATAATATTTTGATCCTCTTACCATTTCGAGCAATGTGGTAATGGACGTTATAACTCACTGTAACTCATTATTTAGTTCTCAGAGGATTTAAATTTTTCAAACGATGTCAAGTAGAATTTAGAAGCTTTTTTGTTTTCACTTTAATTATCGCAATTGTATAAGTCTCTTAAGAACATACTGTATATCTCTAGATTTTGCACCTGTGGCGTAATTGATGTGATAACTCACTCGAGATATCTGTACCTCTTAAATTTCTTTACTTTTTTAAAATGAGAGAATCTTACACGATAATAGTATATTTTATATCACTGGCGCAATAGAGGTGATTAATCACTAGACATATTATTACCTCATAAATTTCTTTACTTTTTTGAAATGAGAGAATGTCACTTATAATATTTTGATCCTCTTACCATTTCGAGCAATGTGGTAATGGACGTTATAACTCACTGTAACTCATTATTTAGTTCTCAGAGGATTTAAATTTTTCAAACGATGTCAAGTAGAATTTAGAAGCTTTTTTGTTTTCACTTTAATTATCGCAATTGTATAAGTCTCTTAAGAACATACTGTATATCTCTAGATTTTGCACCTGTGGCGTAATTGATGTGATAACTCACTCGAGATATCTGTACCTCTTAAATTTCTTTACTTTTTTAAAATGAGAGAATCTTACACGATAATAGTATATTTTATATCACTGGCGCAATAGAGGTGATTAATCACTAGACATATTATTACCTCATAAATTTCTTTACTTTTTTGAAATGAGAGAATGTCACTTATAATATTTTGATCCTCTTACCATTTCGAGCAATGTGGTAATGGACGTTATAACTCACTGTAACTCATTATTTAGTTCTCAGAGGATTTAAATTTTTCAAACGATGTCAAGTAGAATTTAGAAGCTTTTTTGTTTTCACTTTAATTATCGCAATTGTATAAGTCTCTTAAGAACATACTGTATATCTCTAGATTTTGCACCTGTGGCGTAATTGATGTGATAACTCACTCGAGATATCTGTACCTCTTAAATTTCTTTACTTTTTTAAAATGAGAGAATCTTACACGATAATAGTATATTTTATATCACTGGCGCAATAGAGGTGATTAATCACTAGACATATTATTACCTCATAAATTTCTTTACTTTTTTGAAATGAGAGAATGTCACTTATAATATTTTGATCCTCTTACCATTTCGAGCAATGTGGTAATGGACGTTATAACTCACTGTAACTCATTATTTAGTTCTCAGAGGATTTAAATTTTTCAAACGATGTCAAGTAGAATTTAGAAGCTTTTTTGTTTTCACTTTAATTATCGCAATTGTATAAGTCTCTTAAGAACATACTGTATATCTCTAGATTTTGCACCTGTGGCGTAATTGATGTGATAACTCACTCGAGATATCTGTACCTCTTAAATTTCTTTACTTTTTTAAAATGAGAGAATCTTACACGATAATAGTATATTTTATATCACTGGCGCAATAGAGGTGATTAATCACTAGACATATTATTACCTCATAAATTTCTTTACTTTTTTGAAATGAGAGAATGTCACTTATAATATTTTGATCCTCTTACCATTTCGAGCAATGTGGTAATGGACGTTATAACTCACTGTAACTCATTGTTTAGTTCTCAGAGGATTTATATTTTTCAAACGATGTCAAGTAGAATTTAGAAGCTTTTTTGTTTTCACTTTAATTATCGCAATTGTATAAGTTTCTTAAGATCATACTGTATATCTCTAGATTTTGCACCTGTGGCGTAATTGATGTGATAACTCACTCGAGATATCTGTACCTCTTAAATTTCTTTACTTTTTTAAAATGAGAGAATCTCACTTGTGATATTCTGATTCTTCTACAATTACAAGCAATGTAGTAATGAACGTTATAACTACCGTACGACTGCAAGAGTTTAATATTCCTGGGTTATAATATAGACATAATCCACTTCAAAGTTACTCGTGAGGAGTTACATCCATAACTCACCACGATTTTTTCTCGATTTCTCACCGGTGACGTAATACAGCTCATAACTCAACCGGGTTTACACGGAACGCAAGTCCCCGGAATCTCGTTACAAAGTTATTTACACTTCCGCGAAAGAATTCCTCGATTCCCGGATAAACCGCTAATTACCCAATTAGCTCGCGTCCATCTAATTAATTAACAATGCGTCAAGATCAAGGGAAAGTGCCTGTAAAGCACGCGCACGTACCGATGGGGGAAAATAAACAGAAGATCTTCCGAGGCGAAGAAAGGGGGAGATCCCCCTTTTCGTCGGGGCCCGAGCGGCAGGGGGGGTACTCCCTTTCACGCTCCCCTATATAAAGTACCGATGGTACTCGGGTAGAATCAGTACGCTCCCGACTTTTTAACAACAAGTGTTTTCCCCGAAATAACAACCATGCAAATCTACATTGTAAGTACCCGCAGATCGAAGTGAGAGTGAAAGGGTGGTGGTTTCAGTGGCGCGGGTTCGCGGGACGCCCTGTATATTTCGACCGTTTTTGAAACATTTTCGAGACCATGTTTGTACTGCTGATATACCTGATGTGCGATCGAATATTTTCGGTTATTTAATTTTTTGAAAATCGGGAAAAATCCAAACAATTAGTCTGCAGGTTGTATAGATGGAGAGTGGAGGCAAATTGGTATTACTAATATTATCATTGCTAAATTATTAATATAATTTCGTTTTATAATAACCAAATTGTACTTCAGGTGTTTACAATTGGTATTTAAATTCATATTTGGACCCCTTGTTTCAAACATATTTTCTACCTCAATTAATTTTTTTTTTCAGTTCACTTTTCATATAATTTACAAATTTTTCAAGTATAACAATAAATTAAATAAGAATAAATATCAATATTAATAATTACTGTACCTCATTAAAAGTTTTAACATCCTACAATTCATCTAATTGAAAATAATAATCACCATAAAATACCCACCTGTAATAAATTAATTATTTATTTATTTATTTATTTTGAAAATCGGGGAAAAATCCAAACAATTAGTCTGCAGGTTGTATAGATAAAAGGTGGAGGCGAATTGGTATTACTAATATAATTATTGCTAAATTATTAATATAATTTCGTTTTATAATAACCAAATTGGACTTCAGGTATTTACAATTGGTATTTAAATTCATATTTTGACCCTTTGTTTCAAACGTATTTTCTGCCTTAATTAATTTTTTTTCAGTCCACTGTTTCATATAATTTACAAATTTTCCAAGTATAACAATAAATTAAATAATAATAAATATTAATATCAATAATTACTGTACCTCATTAAAAGTTTTAACATCCTACAATTCATCTAATTGAAAATAATAATCACCATAAAATACCAACCTGTAACAAATTAATTAATCGTATATATATAAATATATATACATCGAAATGAAGATTTCTTTCAAAATTAACCCAGCGTTTTATTGTTATTATTTTTAAATAACCACGTCTAATTCCTCCAGGCCTTCATAATTAACCCAGGCCAATTAAAAACAAATTAACCTAATGTAGTGTTCAAGTTCTAATTACAGAAAAAAGCCCTATTAACTTGAGGCTAAGGTCATCATAACATCCTGCTGATAATTAAAAAATTAAAATTTAAACCTTAATTGTAAGTCGAAGTAGCTTTGAGTTTTCTAGGTTTAATCAATTAATCTAACTTAACTTAACTAATGGCATATGTTAGCGATACCTTAATCCATGTTCTTAAAGTTCACATTAAGTGTACCGGTTTAATCGATGTATAATTAAGATAATTAATTTTGATAATTGTCATATCAGATCAGTAACTTTTACAAATTGCTGAATTTAATTCATCCTAAATTACCATAACCGTTACGATTGGGTTTAAAATTTTAATCAGGTTTGATCAGATTCAAAAGTAATCTCCTCTTAAGGAGATACTAATCATTCTAATGTTCAACATATTAATCAGGTTTGATTCAATACTGTCATGTCATTAGGTTGTTTAATTCATTACTACTGAACCACACCAATTAGGTAATTTAACACTAACTGAATGCTAACTAACAATTAATTTCATATTTCTAAAGTTCACGTTAATTTCCTCAGTTTAATTAACGAATAATTGGTACAATTGTACTTACAAAGTTCAAAATTTCAGCTCTAATTATTGTCAAATTCATGAAACTCACCAGTTTCATGTTTAATTACTACTACTACTAATACTAAGCTTAATTACTATGTAATTACTGCAACAGTTATTAGTAATTTAAAGAAATGCATTGTGGAAGTAATTGATGTTCCCAGGTTTACAACCAAAAGCATTTCCTACCTCCTTCGAGCGGTAATTTACTCCAGGAATTTTCCCAGGTTTCTTCACAATCTAAACTTCTCAGGTTTAATCAACCTGTTTACGTTTTAGATCTCTTTTTAAAAATATTTATTCCTAATATCGAAATAAACTTGACAGGTTCTTTTAAATAATAGAACTGTTGTTTCCAAGGAATTACATTCTAGTCAGGTTTGGGTATAATTGCAATCAAATATTCATATGGTAACTAGGTTAATGTTTCTAATGTTTATCATATTTTTCCCATGTTGAATCGACCTAACAATGCCCCACAAACATTACCAGTCAAACCCATTCCTAGGTTTCTCCAGACCCTAAACCTCCCAGGTTTACTCAGCCTGTCACAATCTGTCACATTCTGGTTTCTACCTAGGTCCCCCAGGTTTAATCACCATACCCTCCTGAACTCCTCGGAACCCCTAAACCTAGCATGTTACCTACCCAGATATTCCCCAACCTGAAATATTACCAGTCAAACCCGTTCCTAGGTTTCTCCGGACCCTAAACCTCCCAGGTTTACTCAGCCTGCCACATTCTGGTTTCTACCTAGGTCCTCCAGGTTTAATCACCATACCCTCCTGAACCCCTAAACCTACCATGTTACCTACCCAGATATTCCCCAACCTGAAACATTACCAGTCAAACCCGTTCCTAGGTTTCTCCGGACCCTAAGGTTTACTTCCCAGGTTTACTCAGCCTGCCACAACCTGTCACATGCTGGTTTCTACCTAGGTCCCCCAGGTTTAATCACCATACCCTCCTGAACCCCTAAACCTACCATGTTACCTACCCAGATATTCCCCAACCTGATCCCTACCAGGTTTAATCGACCCGTCACGACTTATTTCAGGTTTGTACCGCCGCATTTTTCGCGCTCGCGAGCGCGCGACCAGGCGGCGAGTACGAGCGACACCTAGGTTTGGGGGGCGCCGGCGGCGGCGGCGAGGACCTGGGGCAGCACTACTCCGGCGGGGACCTGGGGGAGCACTACTCCGGCGGGGACCTCGGCGGCGGCCACGGCCTCGCCTCCAGCTACCAGTCGGGGGGGCTCGAGAGCTACGGGGGTAACGAAATCGGGCACAAGCACGAGGAGGAGCACGTCGTAGATTATCACGTGAGTTTCCAACATGGTTACGGTGGGTTGGTGTACGGTAATGGTAGGCTCGAAGTGAGTAAGTTAAGACGACGATTACAGCACCGTGAGGTAATGGAATGAGTTATTGTTTCATAAATTGGTTGTTATGCCGGTGACGAATTCGGAAATGAGTCAAGGGAGTTATGGTATAGATTACAACAATGCTATTGCTATAAGGACACTCTAAATTGAAGAAGAAATATTGCCATGCGAATTAGTAAATTTCCAAAAATCTTGCTAGACATTGTTAAAGGAGTAACATTACTTATTTAATTGCTAGTCTATATACAGGGTACCTTAAAATCATTTCGGTAATTGCAATGCAGTAAACTAACCACGTTAAAAACGTTATTTAAGACAGGCTTGTAACTGAATTTAAATTTTCCCAAATTTTGAAAATCTCACGCATTTAAAGATCGTGAGTAATAGCTATTACACAACCGTCACCAGCAGAATGAGTCGTGGAATCACCTACCCACGAGAGTAAGTTATAATTGCAATAGAAATCTCGTAAGTACGGTGAGTTATGAGCTGAATTAATCCACCGAACGCTCGCAGTGAGTTTTCCCTCAGATTATCACCAGATTCCACAAGAAAATAGTAAATAAACCGTTGAGTAATGAGGTAAATTACGACGTAACGAACACCATTAAAAATTCCAAGTACGAATCCCGGTTAATTAATGGTGTTTCAGATTTTCTCTTTTTTCTCTCTCGTTCTCGCGCCTCTAATCGACGCTTTTGCATTCTCGAGGAAGAGAAGAGGCGCTCTTCCTTTCCCGTACGTGATTCAATTCCGACATTATTTTCCGCCTTAAATATTTATGGGATCCGATAGAAATCCTTTCCTGAATCCATATGTGAAAATTCTCATTTGGAATTTCCTATCGTTATGATAATGGCGAAAGTTGTTTCACGCGTAATTGATGCATACATGGACAATGATTGGAAAAATAAAATTATAACAGTTAGCGAGATTCTTAACCCTTGGCTAATACAATGGGTTGTTTGTGCCGCCATGTTACTGATTTTTCGGAATAAATTCCCATTGATTGAAAAAAAAAGGGTAATTTCTTATCATAATGTGATTTTGTACAATTGTCTAATTTTATATATAAGGCCATTTATTATTCAGAAAGTCTCAGAAATATTTCTGATCAACTCACTAGTTTCTCAAATAATCTGAAAACGTTCACTTTTCACCCTGAAAGTTACTGAAGCTGTCTTTGCTAAGTAACTCAAAAATGACAATTTTTCAAAATTTCTGAAGTGGTACTCTACATTTCCATATGATCCAAAAAGGTAAAGTTTCTATTCTGAAATATCTGAAATTCTCCTGAACTAGGATCTAAATGTCTGGTTCTACTTTTTACTACATCGCTACTCTCTTAAATGATTCAAGGGGGTAATTTCTCAATCTGAAATTTCTGAAAGGATCGAGCAATGGCTTAGTTTTCTAAATGATCCATAAGTGACTATTTTTCTTCCTGAAATTGTTTGTAATGGTTCTGAGCAATTTTTGAATTTGATAGATCATGCAAAACGGATCATTTCCCATTACATAATGACTTTGTGTCTGCAATTGTCTTGAACTTTTCTGAAAAACTTTGGAGATTTCTACTTGAACCAAAATGTGAAAGTAGGAAAATTTCCAAAAATCCTGAAATTATCTTTTTATCCTGAAATTGTCTAAAAATATTTAATAGAAATATTCAATTTTCTAGATGTAATAAAAAGGGCAATTTACAAATCTCTAAACACCTAACTGATTAAAAAATAAATAACTTTCATCCAAGGCAAACAATCCTAAGACAATATTTCATCCTGAAATTCCAAAATGAGTCCTTAATATATTTCTTATTATCTGAAAGATTTAGTAATAGCCATTTTTGTCCTGAAATTATCTGAAATTGTTTCGAAGTAATCTAGCAAGTAAGCAATTTTCACATATGAAAAGGTTCAGATGATCCAAAAAAGAAGATCCAAAACGGGCCATTTTCTACCCAATTTTTTTTTGAATGGTACTGATTGATTCCAAATGATTCAAATTTTCAATTTTTCAGTATTTCGGAATCTGTTTTCTTAATGATCAAAAAATCATTTTTCATCATGAAATGTTGTCAAAAGGTTGTAATCAATTCTAGAATTTCGTAAATGATCCAAACGAGGCTATTTTTCATTCTTAAAAATTACAAATAGTCCTTTTTCATGAAGAATGCCTCAAAAATAGTTTTAGAATCTTATATAATTCAAAAATAATTTTGAAGTCGTCTAGATTTTCTTAAATTAGATTTCGGTTGCGAGTAACTGGATAAAATTCAGAAGATGAAAACTAAACAGTGCATAGGGTTAACAGTGCCTTTCGTTTAATTTGAACGGTATTCAAAATGGGTTGAAATTTCACAACTAAATTCTAAAAAATCAGACATGTCATATTTCAAAATTCTTCAAAAACTGGACCCGATTCGGTAAGTCAAATAGAAAGGGGAATGATGCAGAAACGATATTGAGATAGCCCGCTGATTGGGCTCATGAAGAATGCCTCAAAAATAGTTTTAGAATCTCATATAATTCAAAAGTAATTTTGAAATCGTCTAAATTTTCTTAAATTAGAATTTGGTTACGGGTAACTGGATAAAATTCAGAAGATGAAAACTAAACAATGCATAGGGTTAACAGTGCCTTTTGTTTGATTTGAAAGGTATTCAAAATGGGTTGAAATTTCACAACTAAAGTCTAAAAAATCAGACGTCATATTTCAAAATTCTTCAAAAACTGTGCCCGATTCGGTAAGTCAAATAGAAAGGGGAATGACGCAGAAACGATATTGAGGTAGCCCGCTGATTGGGCTCATGAAGAATGCCTCAAAAATAGTTTTAGAATCTCATATAATTCAAAAGTAATTTTGAAATCGTCTAAATTTTCTTAAATTAGAATTTGGTTACGGGTAACTGGATAAAATTCAGAAGATGAAAACTAAACAATGCATAGGGTTAACAGTGCCTTTTGTTTGATTTGAAAGGTATTCAAAATGGGTTGAAATTTCACAACTAAAGTCTAAAAAATCAGACGTCATATTTCAAAATTCTTCAAAAACTGGGCCCGATTCGGTAAGTCAAATAGAAAGGGGAATGACGCAGAAACGATATTGAGGTAGCCCGCTGATTGGGCTCATGAAGAATGCCTCAAAAATAGTTTTAGAACCTCATATAATTCAAAAATAATTTTGAAATCGTCTAAATTTTCTTAAATTAGAATTTAGTTACGGGTAACTGGATAAAATTCAGAAGATGAAAACTAAACAGTGCATAGGGTTAACAGTGCCTTTTGTTTAATTTGAAACGTATTCAAAATGGGTTGAAATTTTACAACTAAACTCTAAAAAATGAGACGTCATATTTCAAAATTCTTCAAAAACTGGACCCGATTCGGTATGTCAAATAGAAAGGGGAATGACGCAGAAACGATATTGAGGTAGCCCGCTGATTGGGCTCATGTTTAGCTGTCTATAACAGTCATTCCACTCTAAGGGAGAAAAAAAACCGTTACTCTCATTGCTCTAACAAGCAAAAAAAAATGGTAAAAATTGACAAAGAAGCTATGAATGTGTATATTCCATTATTATTAAATCAAATATTATGTATATTTATCCATAGTAATGAGATGAACTGAAACCAATTTGCTCATTAATGTTATGTATTAATTAGTTCACTGTTAATTATTCATCATCGTGATTTTATCCAAAAATCAAAAAAATAAAGTTATGGATAGAAATTTCCAAAATATTTAAATATACAGTATCACCGCAGATACCAAATTACATACAGCTCGTAGGTGTTTTCCTGGTAACAGTCGTAATCAACATTTCTTTCTGTTTGTTAAAATGAAGGCATGCATCACATCCAGGCACCGTATCGGAATAAACACTCAGAGAAAGTACGTGTCATAAACAAAATTAAGTTTAATTATCCGTATCGACGATAGGTACGTACGGTACCATATCAGACGCCTGTTGTTTTCTAATGTCGCTGTAATTACGTCTTAAAGAAATGAGATGTAATTATTTGGGAATGAAACTAGGGGAACCATTAAGAGATTTCGTAAGGTTCAATTTGAGGAGGAATAGGTACTTTCAATGGAAGAGCCTAGAACACTACAAACGATTCACATTCTTATTTTAAATTCATTGAAATGGGAGAAAGATCTGCGTGGAAAGGACCATTTGCAGAAAGATTTAAAAACTCAACATTATCAGACCTTAAAATTGTCTGAAATGGTGTTGAACAAATCCTTAGTTCCATAGTTAAATCCATAGTTAAAAATTAAAAGTTCGATTCCTTTCGAGTCGCAACGAAAAAGAAGAGTTTCATCTACGAGGCCCACGATCGCGTTACTAGAGACATAATTATATTTCTCATAAGTAGGTAAACGTCTACTAAAATCTGATTAAATCCCCGATGTGTCCCAGGCACCGCCTAAGTACCACTACGACTACGCCGTCCACGACCTCCACACGCACGACATCAAGTCCCAATGGGAGACGAGGAACGGCGACGAAGTCAAGGGGGAGTACACCGTCGTCGAGCCCGACGGCTCCAAGAGGATCGTCTCTTACAGCGCCGACAAGCACACCGGCTTCCACGCAGTCGTGAAGAACGTCCACGACATTTAACGACCGCGCATGCGTTAACCACCTATTAATTTATTATTTAATGGATCATTTTCTCCAGTATTAATCGATCATAAAAAAAGTACGGTCGTACGTTATAATGTTTTTATACTTGTAGTTGAGGTGCGCGCGCAATCGTGAATTAGCCTTTATAAGGTCGGGAGAGGGGCGTGACGTGATAGGTCGCGGTACTCGTTTTGTAATCTTTTTATATTATTATTATGCAGATACTTATTGTGTTCAAGTTTAAATGTATTGTTGCTTTCGTAATATGTCGTTTTGTGTAATGTAAATACACCTCATGATTAAATGCATTATTTTCTTAACACCGCCTTTTGTTCGACCTGCCCTAATCTAGGCTGACCTGTATCTTATGCTACGTTAAATTTCGATAAAAGCTATACATGACTAGAAAGTACATGAAATAACTAGTTCGACATCCGTGACGACGGTCGTTTAGCCACTACCATATCTCCGCTAAGCACATCCGCGTTTAAAATTTCAAAATGGCGAAGGCGCGAAAACCGCGCCGTTTATAATCGTTTTTTCACTCACTTTCCCGCACTTTCTTTACGAAATTCGAGTATCGGCGTACAGTTGAACGATCAAACTTCACTATTATGGTTTAACTGATGAGAGTAACATACGGAAACGTTTAAAAATTTCAGTTTGAAAACCGCCAAAATTGGCAAAAGGACCCCTCATTTTCCTTATGGAAAAGTGGTTTCCGTTAAATTGGCCGAAATTTTGGTATGTTGTTCCTTTCAACACCCTGATCAAAAGTCTCCATGGTCACGACGCCCAAAAATGTCCCAGGTTCGGCCTAGGTCGACCAGAAGGCCTTATTTGTAACCGAAGCGACTAGAAGGCCTTGATCGTAAATAAGGGACAGAAATAATGTTTGGTCGGTAAAGTAGAGTTTATTGGAAGAATGGTTGAAAGTAAATCCCCCCCCCCCCCCCTCCCCCGACCCCAAATCATGAGAACATAACCTAAACGATGAGCTGGGATCGGTGACATTTTTTGTTTGACAAAGTGGGGTTTTTCGGTTTGAAATATGAAACGAATGTTGTTGCTTCCATCATCAAGAATGTCTTGGTCGTAATTAAGGGACAAAAATGATGCTTGGTTGGTAAAGTAGAGTTATTTGGAAGCAGGGTTGAAACTAAATCCCCTCCCTCCCGCCACAAATCATGAGAACATAAACTTACCGGCTATGAAACGATTTTTCTTGGATAGTTCAGATTAGTTTTAGTTTCTTTGAGTCTCAATTCATTCTAAAGTTGGTTTATTTCAGATTTAAACCAAAAAAACCCGCTTTATCAAACAAAAAATTTCGTAAATCCCAGCTCATCGTTTAGGTTATGTTCTCATGAGTTGGGGGTGGGAGGGAGGGTATTTAGTTTCAACCCTGCTTCCAAAAAACTCTACTTTACCGACCAAGCATCATTTTTGTCCCTTAGTTACGATCAAGGCCTTCTAGTCGCTTCGGTTACAAATAAGGCCTTCTGGTCGACCTGGGCCGGACCTGGGGCATTTTTGGGCTTCGTGACCATGGAGACATTTGATCAGGGCGATGAAAGGAACAACATACCAAAATTTCGGCCAATTTAACGGAAACCACTTTTCCATAAGGAAAGTGAGGGGTCCTTTCTCAAGTTTTATTTTTTTTTCTCAAAAAATACCGGTTTCCTAATGTTAAAACTATTTTTCCCAGCACTCTAACACTGTCCTCTTTTGCTATAAAAATTGCCATTTTTGAGATTATAGTGCCATAAGAAAAATGTTCACCCTAATCTAACCTAACCTAGAAGTGGATAGAGGCCGTACTCTTGTAAAAATGGCGCCTAAATTTAAGCGAAACCTCTCTAGAAAATCGCAAAACACGTAACACCGCCGTCAATCTCCACCTAACCAAGAGCTCTCAAAGTCCTAACCATGGACGTCGATATACGTGGACAGTATAACAACTTTGATAATTTTATCGCTATCCAGATACCGTTTTCGGCATAATAAGCATAAAGAAAAATATTCAAACACTCACCTTCAGGCTCGGGAACCCGATGCCGACGACGAAGTTCGCGATCCAATTGACGAGCACGGCGATCGACATGGCGGCCGGCCTCGGCCCCTGCGAGAACAGCTCGGCCGTGATCATCCAGGGTATGCTGCCCGGTCCCATGGCGAAGAACATCACGAAGCACAGCGTCGACACGACCGACAGGTACGACATCCAGTCTATCATCTCCTGCACATAACCGAAGAACTCCTATCAGGCGGTAGAATCGAGCTCTTTCCCGACAGATGGAGGAGATCGTGAACGGGGGGAGATGGGGGTCGGGGAATATCTCCGAGGGCTTGCATGGTTCTTGCGAAACCGTCAAGTGACATCTACAAAAATCTCTACAGCATCATCACAAAGCAGCTTTACTCAAATTATGGACCTTTCCTTGTTTTTCTTGCTGATTCAATCGTAAACTCTACCCCAACCCTTCCACCTTTATTGACATCAATAGCTTTCTTCTATTGGTTTGCCTTTATGACTCAAGATATGTCACCTATTCGATCTAGATCAAAATAATTCGATCTATTCTACATCTAGACACCCAAAGACACCCAAAATCTTCAACGCAGCTTTTCTATTGGTATGTTGCCAAGAAGCTTTCTTCATTCATCGTGAAGCCAAATACCCCAAAACATCCCATTCTAACTAATTCTCCACCAAGTCCACTAAAGACTGAGAAAATATCTATGCTTCAACCAACTGCAGGTACTTATAAAGTAAAGACACTCGTATCTTCATAATCATCATAAATTAACACGACAACCCTCTGTGGAACTAGGGTTGTTCAACGATTTTTTGCTATTCCGTTGGATCCTATGCATGATGATCTGCGAGGTTCTGACCAGCCCTTTTATTTGGACTCCATATCTTTGGGCGTTCTATAAATCCCCTTTCTACATTCTCTCGTAATAAGGTTACCAGCATTCCTGATACTTTTCGGTAGGTTTTACCGTGTCTTTAGGTATTATGCTGATACAGGCCTTATCAAGCATTTATAATATAGATTGTTACATGAAGCGTCTTCGTGTATCATGAAATATGGAAACAACGGCCAAGGAGAACATCATGCAAGATATGATGCGGAACAGAGTCAAAAAGTTTTTTTTTGTAAATGAATAATGCATCACAATATAATCAGAAGGCCTTATATAGAATTTCCTGTTTTTAAAAGCTTTAAGGAGATGCAGATCAATAACAGAAATGAAGCAATATCATACAGATCACAAAAAGTGTCCAAATACTACCAGGAGGGCTCTAAGTGAATCTTCAAGTTTGCTGAATATTTCAGGAAAATGCAGAGTATCAATAAATCATGAAGAAACTCAATAGTAGGGATCTATAATGTTGAAGGTTTCAGGAATATCCATGTTACTTCAGCAGGATTAAAAATGCATTAAAAAATTCCCTAAAAATCCACAAGTGAAATCGAAAGAATGAAAGTTAATGCTGAAGTAACAGTACCGAGATCACAAAAGCGTCCAAATTTCATCAGGGGCTTCAAATTAAGTTTGCTACAGCCATTAGCAAGATGACACAGATTATTTCGATACCAAAACTAAAGTAAAATATATCATAAAAACTCAAAAGAAGGACTAGATGAATCTAGAATGTTGCTGAGGGTTTCAGGAAAATCCATGTTACTCGTTACTACTGTCTTTTCATGCACAAGAGTCTCTTTTAATTTCCCAGCGATTTGAACAATTGTCAGTAAAATGAAGTAACGTGAAGTTGGCAACCATTTATAGGCATTTCTGTTCATTCCCAGTAATGCAATTAATACTACTTCCTCGCCTTTTTGGAGATATTTCCCTTTCATAAGTGGAATCCGGGTAGTTCCCCAAAGCATGTCACCTCCACCACGGCAGGAAAGATTGCAACAATTTCAGGGACGGGGATGGGACGAAAAAAGCTTAGGAAGAGGGTTAAAGTCAAATCAAAGCGTAAAATAACTGAAACTCTAAAATTAAAAGTCATAAGGGACTTGCGAAAGTAATACTAAAGCATGCTAGGATGGGTAAACCTTAACCTATGGAACCAAAACGTGTCGAGGTTTCTTCTGTCCGAAGAAGCGATCTCGACAGGTCTTGGTAGGCACGATCAAACTTTAAGATGATCGTGCCACGCTGAACCTAGCCTCAACTGCTTTGAGTTGGGTTAGCGTAGGTTCGGTCAAGTTCAACCTAGAGGATTACATTTGCAGTTCGTAGCGAAAATGGACGTTTTTCACTTTATTGGAAGTGCTGCTAGTTTAAACTTGACTTTACGGTTTTTTCCTTCACTTAAAGTGCTTTGAAACAACGTCCCTATAAAGGAGGTCGCTGGATGAGGCTGCCATATTTGTTTTAGGCGGCGGTACCATTGGGCTATGGTAGGTATAAAAATGATGGTGGTGTTTAAAATATTAAAACCTAACCTCAAAAAGCGACAAAATGGGAAACAAAGGTTTTCCTTTATAATTTTGTCGATGTAAATAGTAGATATGGTATATACTTCTTTTTTTTTTTAACTTGGCCTTAGAAAACAGCTATATTCGACATGCTAAATCGGTAACTTTCTGAACAAATCCAATTAATTCTAGTCAATTCTCCAGAAATGTAGCCACATTTAAATGAATGAAAAATATGATATAAAAATTTTCTTTCGAACTAAATTCAGTAGATTTTCCAACAATCAAATGTACCCCAGTCGCTCTAATAAGAAATCCATTTAACTTCCGTCTATTAATTAATATTCTAACCAATTTTCTGACAGTAAAATCTTTCAGCAAGCAATTGATCCAATAAACTGATTTTTTCCAGATAATTTCTCAACATATTTGCGAAATCAAGTTAGTTATTCAGAAAAATCTATACAACTTATGTTTCACTAACCAGTATTCTCGTCAATTTTCCAGAAATTGAGACTTTAATTGACTAGCTGTTTCATAATTATGGCTCCTTTTAAACTAAATTCGGTAACTTTCTGAAAAATCCGATGTATCCTAGAGTTTTCCAGAAGTACAACTATTTTTGAAACAGAAATATTGTGGATTTCCTTTTGAACTAAAGGGTTTTTCTAGCACCCAATACATCTTCATATATCCCCACTCTAATCATAATCATAAATCCACATAACTTTTGTCGTATCTGTCACGTGTTTCAGTAATATGATATTATTTATTTATGGCAACTTGGCACTTTCTATGAGACTATTAAAGAAAGAGGCGAATACTGTCTACATTATTTCGCTCTTTCGCACTAATAAGTTAGTATTTATAATGTCTTACACTTATTTGTGACGTTGTTAAAGGTGGAAAGAGAATACACTCGTCAATTAGAGTGACATCTTGTAGCTAATCAATTCAGCAACTTTCTGTAATACATCCTTAAGCAGTTTACCTTATTTTCTAAATTGTATTTAATGTAATGTAAAATCTAATTCCTGTAATTTTCTATAGAGGTGCTATAGGCTTAGGCGTATTACCAGCTTTTCATTGAAAAATAACGTATCTGCACCCAAAATTAAAAGAATCACCCATTTCCTACGTTTCACCCATTTTTGAGGTTGTTTCCATACCATGTGCTAAAACTTTTTGTGCAACCAAACATAACCCCATATTTTCATCCCGCCATCGTCCTGAGTACTACCTCATCCGCCTACCCCACCTTCGGACGTCACATTCAACCCACTCCCTAGGCTCGACCCCTTAAGGTCGAACCTATCCCGCGCCACCCTTACAACGACCCGAACCTTTATCAGGAAGGAGATCGTGATGCAGATCGAGAATATGAACATCCCCCCGAGTCCGTAGAGGTGGAGCGTCCTCCTGCCCATCCTGTCCATCAGCGGGATCGAGATCAGCGTCATGATCACCATGATGCACCCTATGCCGATGGTGGCGAACTTGGCGTTGTCCTGCGGCAGCCCGGAGCTCACGAACAGGCTCGTCGAGTAGTAGAACACCTGAAACCCAGATTGAGCATTGAAGAATTTGTAGCGGTCACTTTTTTTAAGATACCTTAAATGAATTAACTCTATTAACGAGCGATTAGGGATGAATTCCTTTAATAATAATTGACTCGATTTCTACTAGTTGAGTTGGTTTGACCTTTTCATAAAGTATGTATTAGATTAGTAGCTTTAAAATAAGATACTCCTTCGTATCTTTTGTAGATGACGAGATATCAACTTAAAAATGTAAGAGTTGGTATGAGGAGAACGAGGGGAAGAAAAATGCATAAAATAACAACTCCCTTCCTCTTCTTGCCTCTTCTTCCCGGTATAACTGACAGTGCAATAGCTAGAATACACTGAGAACTGTTGACAATTTGTGAGAAATAGTACCAGCACTACGTGTTAACGGGTGAAAAATAGGGAGCCGAGTACGAGCCTATGAAGGCGACATTTCCGACATGCTCCCGTGTCGTTTTTCCGTACGAGAGAATATATTCCTGTTAGAGCTGAGATCGTTCGAAATTATCTTCCCGTTGGAGCTCAGACCGTCCCTGTGTTTTTCCTGTTGGAGCTTAGATTGTTCCTGAGTGCCTTCCTATCGGAGCTGAGATTATCCCGGAGTATCTTCCTGTTGGGACTAAGTTGATTCTGGTTTCCCTCCCCGCCAAGCTTCGATCAAGGAGGAAAGCGCGGTGGATCTGTGGGGTGTGCAATCGGTGTGCGCCCGCTCTCAATTAAAGTACCGTCAAACTGTCCTCTCTTGATCGAACAAGTAACTGACTGTCTAAAAGTGTTAAATTAAGGATTTCGTTTTGATTTTAGGTTAGGTAGTTTCATATAAGTGGGCTTGGTCTGTCTTGGTTGGTGGAGGACAATTTTCTGAGGTTACCAATTTGAGTTAATATTGACTGAACCGCCATACTAGTAGTAGACTAATTTACTGGTATAGTTCTCGCGTGGAGCGGTTAGTATAGTATTGATCAGAGGTATTGATTTTCCAGGTCACGTCTTTCTGTATTTATGGGTATTGTTGGTTGCCTATGTTAAGTGGCTTTAATATTACTGACAATTTCTTAATAAAACTAAGTAACTATACATTGTACTTTAGCTTTCTTGACACATCTTGATTTAAAAGAAATTAAATTAGGTGAGAGTTTCGATTAAACTTAGCTAGTAGGTAAGTCGATAACAACTTCAAGCGTAACTTAATAAATTTGCATTTGTACTGAACTGGTCGTTACAATTTTTCGCTTAGTACTGAATAGGAAGGCTTCAATTTTCCTTGGTATGCCTCATCAAGGGATGAAGCATATCTGCTAAGTAAGGAACGATTTGCCCTGAAGCTCGTTTGTTCCAGAGGACATGGTTCCAAAGCAAGACAAGTCATTACCGTCGAATTCGAAAAAATCATCGGTACCTCCACCTTCTCACTTCTTCTAAAGGGTACTGCGTCTTCACCATCTATAATTTTCCCTTACTTACTGAATTTCCCCTTTTCTTGCCCCGTTATGAAGCTTTGAACCATAAATGTGTTAATATTTACCGCGTTGATTCCGGATAACTGCTGGCTGAGCTGCATGACGATCCCGATGATCAGGGGCGTCCTCAACGTCGGCGAGAATATCAATTCCATCATGCTTATTGACGCTTCCGCCTGCTGCGCCCTCTCTTCCGCTCGCATCTCTTCTATATCTTCTTCTACTGCATTACTGGCTCTCAACCTGGAAATGTGCACCAGGATTTAGACAAGAACATTATTTAGGCAATAATCATAGTATCCAAAAGTAAAAGAGTTGCTAAAAGAGAAAATGCATTTAGATTCTACTTGACATCGATAAAAAATACCTAGAATTGAAACTTCCGCAAGGTTTCTACATTCAAATATTACACACTTTCGGTCACTTGAGGTTCTAGAAGATATTCTAGTAATTGTGCTTGGTATTCTTTGAAACGTTTCAAAATAAGATCCAAAGTGTTTCTTGTTTCCATAAACCATCTAGATTTCTTTTGGAGACAATTTTATAAGAATCTCTGGAATCTTCCTTCTGGATTCTTGAAGTTTCTAACGGTTAGAATTCAAATTGAATCATTTGAAACTTCCATAAACTGCTAGATCTCAATGTTGGTCCATTCTAGCTGTTCAACTTTCTAAAGAAAACTTAAGTTTTTCTTTACAATAGGTCAGGTTTCTTATCGTTGAAAATTCTAACTAGAAACCTTCTACAAATCTTCTATATTCGCATTTAAAGTACTTTAGAAAAATTACAGTTGTGCATTATCATTATACATACAAGGATTTTCTGTAAGCCTTCTGGATGCAGTTTTAGAGCCATTCTAATTTATTAATAGTCCAAAGAATCTATTTCAACATGATTCAGACTTTATAGTGTTAGATAATGCTTCTAAGTTATACTAAGGAAAATGTAGATACAAAAAACTTTCGTAGAAAACTTGAAACTTCTGCAAAATTTCTAAATTCGGTGTTAATACGCTTTCAGTCATTTGAGGTTCTAGCAGAATCCCTGAAATCAATAATCTAGGCCCATCCTAACGTTTTAAATTAAACTGTTAGGCGTCTGCAAATTGTTTCCTTTGGTGCAGCTATTCTAGATGTAATTTCCAGAAAAACCTTTATCTTCCCTCTAAATTCTTGAAACTTCCTTTTAAATCTCTTATGTTTCAATTACAAACGCATTCAGCTCTTCTGAAATACTGAATGAACATCAATAGCTTTTTTTCAGCGTAATTCAGAACACAGTTTTTTAAAATTTTCACTAACATGCTTAGAGTTCCACAAGGACTCATTACTTTAGACGTGTAAAGTTTCAATTTTTCCAGGGAGCTTTGATGCTGTAGTATTGTGCTTCCATTGAAGATATATGATTGCCAGAGAAAATCGTTTGGATTATTATCAAGATGATACTCTTTTCCTTATTTAAATGTAGTGTTTTTTAAATTAAATAAAATCGATAAAAATATATTGAACCTTTCATTTTGCTGAAATTCGGTAAAATTGTCAGGTGAAGTGCCTTTAAGTAGTTTGGTAAGTTTCAACTCATTTTTTGAAGTAGTTTCAAAGTTGTGATTCCTTTTCTACCTACATTACACGGTAATTTTCCTTAGTGATAACTTTCACGTACATGCTATAGTTTTGCTAGCAACACCTAACCAATTTTTGTCGCTGGAAATTTGACACTATTTTATACATACGTATACCATTTGTAGTGAAGGTACTAAACACATATTATGTCTAGTATCTTTACTACTATACCTATACCTACTACTACTACTTACTACTACTATACGACTATACCTACTTCGTATACTAATTGTACGTGTATAAATCAAAAAATGGATCTTATGCTAGATATAGATGTTACAAATAATTCTCCATCACCTTCTATTGTCTCTTTTGTAACGTCTCTTCATGGAGGTACCGAGGGTTCCTACAGCTAAACGACAAGCTTCATCTTACCTCTTGAGCGCCTTCCTCGCCTCCTCCTCCCACTGTTTCGTGATCAGCAGGTACCGTGGGCTCTCTGGGCATATCGGCAGCAGCACGAGCTGCAGCAGCGCCGGCACCACGGCGAGGCCGAGCAGCAAGGGCCAGCCTTCGTTCGTGCCGAGGATCTGCTCGATGCCGAGTACTTGGGAGAGGAGGAGGCCGATCGTCACGGCGAGCTGGTTGACGGTACCGAGGCCGCCGCGCAGGTTCAACGGGGATATCTCGGATATGTACATCGGTACCAATGAGGTGTTCAGACCTAAGTGCAGGGAGGATGAAAGGTTCTCGTGAAAATCAGTTATTATATGATAAAATATTACATTTTCGCGACCAGAAGCTCCCATAATTCAAAACCATCTGGAATTACTTGCAATGAAAGGTGGAAACCTTGAAACGGTGTCTTCCACAACTCTCAACAGAACAAGAAACCAGATCACGGCTCAGGCCAAGGTAAAGTTGCATGAACTTTTATAAACGCGCTGACTACCAGGGGGCGAAATTTTTTGATGACACGCCTTATACCAACAAGCGCAGAGAACACAAAACAAAATACGAGTATGAATATAAATAGGCAAGGTGAGAAGAGGACAGAGTTGTCCAAGCCAGATCCCAAGAAACCAGATCACGGCTCAGGCCAAGGTAAAGTTACATGAACTTTTATAAACGCGCTGACTACCAGGGGGCGAAATTTTTTGATGACACGCCTCATACCAACAAGCGCAGAGAACACAAAACAAAATACGAGTATGAATATAAATAGGCAAGGTGAGAAGAGGACAGAGTTGTCCAAGCCAGATCCCAAGAAACCAGATCACGGCTCAGGCCAAGGTAAAGTTACATGAACTTTTATAAACGCGCTGACTACCAGGGGGCGAAATTTTTTGATGACACGCCTTATACCAACAAGCGCAGAGAACACAAAACAAAATACGAGTATGAATATAAATAGGCAAGGTGAGAAGAGGACAGAGTTGTCCAAGCCAGATCCCAAGAAACCAGATCACGGCTCAGGCCAAGGTAAAGTTACATGAACTTTTATAAACGCGCTGACTACCAGGGGGCGAAATTTTTTGATGACACGCCTCATACCAACAAGCGCAGAGAACACAAAACAAAATACGAGTATGAATATAAATAGGCAAGGTGAGAAGAGGACAGAGTTGTCCAAGCCAGATCCCAAGAAACCAGATCACGGCTCAGGCCAAGGTAAAGTTACATGAACTTTTATAAACGCGCTGACTACCAGGGGGCGAAATTTTTTGATGACACGCCTCATACCAACAAGCGCAGAGAACACAAAACAAAATACGAGTATGAATATAAATAGGCAAGGTGAGAAGAGGACAGAGTTGTCCAAGCCAGATCCCAAGAAACCAGATCACGGCTCAGGCCAAGGTAAAGTTACATGAACTTTTATAAACGCGCTGACTACCAGGGGGCGAAATTTTTTGGTGGCACGCCTTATACCAACAAGCGCAGAGAACACAAAACAAAATACGAGTATGAATATAAATAGGCAAGGTGAGAAGAGGACAGAGTTGTCCAAGCCAGATCCCAAGAAACCAGATCACGGCTCAGGCCAAGGTAAAGTTACATGAACTTTTATAAACGCGCTGACTACCAGGGGGCGAAATTTTTTGATGACACGCCTTATACCAACAAGCGCAGAGAACACAAAACAAAATACGAGTATGAATATAAATAGGCAAGGTGAGAAGAGGACAGAGTTGTCCAAGCCAGATCCCAAGAAACCAGATCACGGCTCAGGCCAAGGTAAAGTTACATGAACTTTTATAAACGCGCTGACTACCAGGGGGCGAAATTTTTTGATGACACGCCTCATACCAACAAGCGCAGAGAACACAAAACAAAATACGAGTATGAATATAAATAGGCAAGGTGAGAAGAGGACAGAGTTGTCCAAGCCAGATCCCAAGAAACCAGATCACGGCTCAGGCCAAGGTAAAGTTACATGAACTTTTATAAACGCGCTGACTACCAGGGGGCGAAATTTTTTGATGACACGCCTTATACCAACAAGCGCAGAGAACACAAAACAAAATACGAGTATGAATATAAATAGGCAAGGTGAGAAGAGGACAGAGTTGTCCAAGCCAGATCCCAAGAAACCAGATCACGGCTCAGGCCAAGGTAAAGTTACATGAACTTTTATAAACGCGCTGACTACCAGGGGGCGAAATTTTTTGATGACACGCCTTATACCAACAAGCGCAGAGAACACAAAACAAAATACGAGTATGAATATAAATAGGCAAGGTGAGAAGAGGACAGAGTTGTCCAAGCCAGATCCCAAGAAACCAGATCACGGCTCAGGCCAAGGTAAAGTTACATGAACTTTTATAAACGCGCTGACTACCAGGGGGCGAAATTTTTTGGTGGCACGCCTTATACCAACAAGCGCAGAGAACACAAAACAAAATACGAGTATGAATATAAATAGGCAAGGTGAGAAGAGGACAGAGTTGTCCAAGCCAGATCCCAAGAAACCAGATCACGGCTCAGGCCAAGGTAAAGTTACATGAACTTTTATAAACGCGCTGACTACCAGGGGGCGAAATTTTTTGATGACACGCCTTATACCAACAAGCGCAGAGAACACAAAACAAAATACGAGTATGAATATAAATAGGCAAGGTGAGAAGAGGACAGAGTTGTCCAAGCCAGATCCCAAGAAACCAGATCACGGCTCAGGCCAAGGTAAAGTTACATGAACTTTTATAAACGCGCTGACTACCAGGGGGCGAAATTTTTTGATGACACGCCTTATACCAACAAGCGCAGAGAACACAAAACAAAATACGAGTATGAATATAAATAGGCAAGGTGAGAAGAGGACAGAGTTGTCCAAGCCAGATCCCAAGAAACCAGATCACGGCTCAGGCCAAGGTAAAGTTACATGAACTTTTATAAACGCGCTGACTACCAGGGGGCGAAATTTTTTGGTGGCACGCCTTATACCAACAAGCGCAGAGAACACAAAACAAAATACGAGTATGAATATAAATAGGCAAGGTGAGAAGAGGACAGAGTTGTCCAAGCCAGATCCCAAGAAACCAGATCACGGCTCAGGCCAAGGTAAAGTTACATGAACTTTTATAAACGCGCTGACTACCAGGGGGCGAAATTTTTTGGTGGCACGCCTTATACCAACAAGCGCAGAGAACACAAAACAAAATACGAGTATGAATATAAATAGGCAAGGTGAGAAGAGGACAGAGTTGTCCAAGCCAGATCCCAAGAAACCAGATCACGGCTCAGGCCAAGGTAAAGTTACATGAACTTTTATAAACGCGCTGACTACCAGGGGGCGAAATTTTTTGATGACACGCCTTATACCAACAAGCGCAGAGAACACAAAACAAAATACGAGTATGAATATAAATAGGCAAGGTGAGAAGAGGACAGAGTTGTCCAAGCCAGATCCCAAGAAACCAGATCACGGCTCAGGCCAAGGTAAAGTTACATGAACTTTTATAAACGCGCTGACTACCAGGGGGCGAAATTTTTTGGTGGCACGCCTTATACCAACAAGCGCAGAGAACACAAAACAAAATACGAGTATGAATATAAATAGGCAAGGTGAGAAGAGGACAGAGTTGTCCAAGCCAGATCCCAAGAAACCAGATCACGGCTCAGGCCAAGGTAAAGTTACATGAACTTTTATAAACGCGCTGACTACCAGGGGGCGAAATTTTTTGATGACACGCCTTATACCAACAAGCGCAGAGAACACAAAACAAAATACGAGTATGAATATAAATAGGCAAGGTGAGAAGAGGACAGAGTTGTCCAAGCCAGATCCCAAGAAACCAGATCACGGCTCAGGCCAAGGTAAAGTTACATGAACTTTTATAAACGCGCTGACTACCAGGGGGCGAAATTTTTTGATGACACGCCTTATACCAACAAGCGCAGAGAACACAAAACAAAATACGAGTATGAATATAAATAGGCAAGGTGAGAAGAGGACAGAGTTGTCCAAGCCAGATCCCAAGAAACCAGATCACGGCTCAGGCCAAGGTAAAGTTACATGAACTTTTATAAACGCGCTGACTACCAGGGGGCGAAATTTTTTGGTGGCACGCCTTATACCAACAAGCGCAGAGAACACAAAACAAAATACGAGTATGAATATAAATAGGCAAGGTGAGAAGAGGACAGAGTTGTCCAAGCCAGATCCCAAGAAACCAGATCACGGCTCAGGCCAAGGTAAAGTTACATGAACTTTTATAAACGCGCTGACTACCAGGGGGCGAAATTTTTTGATGACACGCCTTATACCAACAAGCGCAGAGAACACAAAACAAAATACGAGTATGAATATAAATAGGCAAGGTGAGAAGAGGACAGAGTTGTCCAAGCCAGATCCCAAGAAACCAGATCACGGCTCAGGCCAAGGTAAAGTTACATGAACTTTTATAAACGCGCTGACTACCAGGGGGCGAAATTTTTTGATGACACGCCTTATACCAACAAGCGCAGAGAACACAAAACAAAATACGAGTATGAATATAAATAGGCAAGGTGAGAAGAGGACAGAGTTGTCTAGACGATCGGCCCCACGGCCGGTTGAGGGAAACAGACAGAGAGGGGCCGGCCTGAGAAGATACTCGAGATCGAGAAAAACCTACCGCCCCGAAGATGCTCTCTGACCCGCCGGAAATCCGAAGGTCCGGATAACAACCCTCTATTTAGTGCCCAGGCTATAGGTTTTCCGGTCCAGGCGAGAATAAAACCTTTTCTATTTTTTGTTTTTCGATCATTTGTTTTATTCACAGCAAGCTCTACCCCCTGTGACTACCAATCCCCTACCTCACGTAGTCGTGAGAATATATTCAAAAAAGCATCGAGACGATCCCAGGAACGTTTACAGTTATTCTTAAAAGTAATAGGAACATGAAAGTGTCGGGGGAAATGTTAAGCAAGTTTCCAAAAAAACGAAAAGGAAAATGGGAAAATGGTAGGATAATTCCACGAATAAGAAATTTTTTCAAAAACTTCGAAATGCAAATGAAAAAAGGAAAATTATAGCATAGAGGTATTAGTAAAATAATTTGAAAACTTCAAGGTAACTTTAGATCATCTCAAGAGTCCTTAAATTTGTATAATGTCTTGCCAATGTTCCAAGGAAATATCCGAATCACTATAAGTAATTCCATACATTTCCAGAAAACATTCCAGGTAGGCACTTCTCGAAAAAATGTAAATCTCAGGAATGCTCTCTGAAGTGTTCAATTATCCTGTACAAAATTGAGGAAGTGTTAGCGATTTCCTTGAAATCCCATAGGATTTAATGAAAAAAGTACGGGGGAAAATCCTTAGAGGAAGAAAATCTATCTTTGTTAAGAGAGTAGGAAGTGGAGCACTATTGTTTAAAAAACGTAAGCCAAATATAAAAGACTGGTCTTCCAGAAAAGATTCAATAGGTTATATTTGAACTTTACAGAAATTCTAAACCTCAAGACTTAGGACAACCCATTAAGGATCACACGTTTTTGGACTAAAAATCCCTGGACCTAGAAGAAGTTTCCAAATACAAACAATTCATTGTGTAGGGAATCTTCCAGTTTGCAGAATCCCTAGAAAAGGAAAGTTTTGTAGGTTTGATGTGAAAATAATGCCTTTATCCATGGTTTTAAGTGAAACTTCTTAGTAATGAGTGTAACAGATTTGTCCAATACCTATGGTATTCCTAGACCATGGCATATGGTTTTCTAGTAAAAAATTAACAATGTATAGTGTGTTGCATAGTGTAAAGGAATTAGCTATAAGCTTAAATAAAAAATAATAATACAACAATTGCTAGCATTTAGTTATTGCTGGTGAATTAAGTTGGGACCAGTTAGGTATGATTATTGACTAGAATTTACTATTATTCTAGTCGAGAAGGAAGTTTACGGCTATTATGTATTAAATTATCCCGATTTAACAATAAGATAGTTTGCGACAAGGTCACTTCAATAATCTCATAATCACAACGCCGTTTTCCCTGTCGTTTTGTACATCGTATGATAGTAATGATGGTAAACCAAGAATCATCCTCGTACTTACCGCAATTGACCCCGATGATAAATCTGCCGACGAAGAGCATCTCGTACGAGTTCGCTATTTTCGTACACCACATTAGGCACGCCCCGCTTATTCCCAAGACGTTATTCAGCAGCAGGCCGCCTTTCCTGCGGGAAAACATCACATATGACATATAAAATAATAACAAGGACCACGCGGAGAGAGGGAGAATGTCGCCGAGCGAAAAAAAAAAAGGGAAAGGGGATGAAACACCAGCGGGCGGGAGGCGATTTGTATGTGGGAAGGCCGCGGGGGGCTGGCGACGTTTCGACCTCTCCAGAAATGTTTCCAGGGGGGGCGTGTATAATGGACGTAATCGACGGGTATGAGAAACGTAACATAAGTCCGATAATCGTGTTGATGTTGGACGTAGATCCCAAGTACATGTATTCAGTTGTCGACTTGAATTAAAATCTTAAATTTTCCCTAACAGCTAATTATTCCTACACTAATGAACCTAACTATCCCTTCTCCGGATTTATCTAAAAACTAATGGCCACCATCGTCCTTATGTTCAAAATTTTATTCGGGTTTGATTTAACTCTGCCCAGACCTGTTTAGGTTTAATTAATTACCCAATTTACCCAGGTTTAATTACCTACTAATTAGCAGAACTTATCATCGATACCTAAACAAATTCTAATAAGGTTGTGCTGGCAGGTAATTGCAATCAATAGTTTGGATATTAATTAGGTTATTCTTCTTGAGGTGCACTATAATTTCCCAAGGTTTAGTTACACTCACAAATCGACCCAATCCTCAGGTTCTAAACCTCAACCATTTTCGGCTTATTTCAACCTACAATTAACTTTGTGTAGATTTCGAAGATTATTTGCAACAGCAACCTTCCAAATTTGGGGTATAATGAATCAGTTATAGCTTAAGTTATCTATATTCCAAATGCTTACTTAGGTTTTCTAGATTTAATTAGCACCTCTAGGTGCTAAACCTCAACCATTTTCGGCTTATTTCAACCTACAATTAACTTTGTGTAGATTTCGAGGATTATTTGCAACAGCAACCTTCCAAATTTGGGGTATAATGAATCAGTTATAGCTTAAGTTATCTATATTCCAAATGCTTACTTAGGTTTTCTAGATTTAATTAGCACCTCTAGGTGCTAAACCTCAACCATTTTCGGCTTATTTCAACCTACAATTAACTTTGTGTAGATTTCGAGGATTATTTGCAACAGCAACCTTCCAAGTTTGGGGTATAATGAATCAGTTATAGCTTAAGTTATCTATATTCCAAATGCTTACTGAGGTTTTCTAGATTTAATTAGCACCTCTAGGTGCTAAACCTCAACCATTTTCGGCTTATTTCAACCTACAATTAACTTTGTGTAGATTTCGAGGATTATTTGCAACAGCAACCTTCCAAATTTGGGGTATAATGAATCAGTTATATCTTAAATTAATTATATTCCAAATGCTTACTTAGGTTTTCTAGATTTAATTAGCACCTAATTACTTCAACCGTTGTTCCCAGGTTTTAAGCCTTAGTCAGGTTTGAATGGATGGTAATTGCCAATAATCGTTTGGAAACCATTTAGGTTACTCTTCCTGAGGTTGACTATATTTCCTCCAGGTTTAATTAACCCGAAAACTCAGTCCCAGGTTCAGGACATTGACCATTTTCGACTAATTCGAACCGACGAGCGCGCCCCGGGTCCCTGCGCACCCTAAACCTTCGAGGTTTAACCGACACGCCATGAAATTCGCCTTCCCATACCTGCCGAACTTGTTGGCGACCATGCCTCCGCCGAAGCCGCCTAGCATGCCGCCAATGGCGAATATCGAGACCGCTATCGAGTAGAGCATCTCGACCGAGTCCTGGTTGAGGTCCTCGCCGTACCTCTGCTTGTACAGGTCCTTCATGAAGTACTCGATGTTGTCCTGGGGGGCGTTTATCACGCCCGTGTTGTACCCGAACTGGAGCATCCCGAGGACGGCGGCGAGGATCGCGTACGACAGGAAGAACGTCAGGCCCTAAGACAGACACAAGAATTAGTTGAAGTATACTAGGCACTGGCTCCATTTTATTAAAAGATGTAGGAAACATCGCTTAGAATGTAATTTGGCTTCAAGTGCTTCTAATACACCAGCGGTAGGCTCTACTGCCGTTCCACAATGGGATAGTGGATTCGTGACATGTTTGGTGTACATGTTTTTAGAGCCATCCAAGTTTCCATTCAGGAAAGGTTATGGCACATCAATTTCTTTATAGTCTCAAGGTTAATGGCCAAGGAACCATTAGGCTCCACTACACTGCACCAATAAAATCGTCGTAAACAAAATTGCTAAAAGAAATTAGAAGAGCTGGAAATGCAATCAGAAGTTGTTTTTAACTACTTTAATGTTCAGATCAAATTTAAATGTAGGTATTCGGAAGTATTCTTAACATTGTTAATCCTATTAACGAACTACAGGATCAATTATTGAATTTAAATTTCTTCGCTTGTCACTAGAAAGTGTGACAAGGTAAGGTAAAGGCATATATTCAGTCATTACTTTCAGGACTATGATACGATGACTCTTTGATCTATCGCACAAAGGCTACACCAATCCAGTGAAACACCTTCCAGTAAAATCCAGCACCACCTCCTTAGATCCACCCACAGCGACTACCCGCAGGCCCGGCGGAGCCAGGATGTGTACCTGTTCGAGCAGCCTGAGCTTCCTCCTGTGCGTGTGCTCCTCGAGCCTGTCGACGTACTCGCGCAGCTCCTCGATCTCCTCCTTGACCTGCTGCACGGTGTCGAGCTCGTGCTTGATCGCGACCATGTCCCTCTTCACCTCGGACACCTCCGATTGGCACGACTCGACCGACTTCGTCAGCTCCTGCAGCTGCGTCCTGATCTCGCACAGCGCGACCGTCGTCTCGAGGTGACGGTCGCCGCGCTGCTGCAGCTCGTCCAGCTTCGCGCTCAGGTTCATGCTCATCACGCTCACCTGCTTCTGCAGACTGCGCGGCGGTCGGTGCGCATCGGAGCGTTAGAGTGGGAGTGAGAGGCGGAAAGAGGGGGGGAGAGAACAAAACGACTATAATTAGAAGAGTTCACGTGGTACGCGGGTTCGATCGGGGTGGGGGGTGATCGATTGGATAACAAAAGGAAACCGAAAAACGAACGGTGGAAAAATCATAAGGTAAATGAATGCGTCTGGATGAAAGACACGTGCGGGGGATCCATGCAGGGCAACCAAAAAAATAAAACCAATAGTACAGCGAGCGAAAAAAACAACACCAAACATGTCGCCATTTTAAAAAAAAAAGTTGGAAAAACATCCTATTAGTAATACCAGTATCATCAACTTTCTCTCTTGAACACATGGAACTATCATCCATCTAACCTGCGTAACAAATCCCATAACATCGCAACGCTAAGAGGAACTCGCCGGTAGGCAATCACCGTTACACATACAACGTGATCCTATTTAATGCGATAGTAGTAATTGCATGTAGTCGACGAAAATCCTCAAATTTATAACACCGTAACACTCCGAAACTAGGTTGAAGTGTATGTGCATTGTGTCTTACGTACCGGCGAAAACCCACATACATTCGATCTGCGTAATGTCAAGTAATAACGCTACACCCTATGTATTTGTGAGTCACCTCCTTGACATCGATCGAACAGATAGTGTAACAAGTACGAGTAAAATATTCAAGATATGCCAAGTACTTCATATCATATTCAGAGTGTAGACGTGCCCTGTCTTACGACTGAGGGTATCGATTTAAGGGACACTGAATCGCTAAAATAAATTCAATGTAGCAATGTTCGTTCCTCGGCTTGCCACCCAAATCAAACAAACCACTTCGATGTGGATCTCGACGTTTCGTCCTTTACTTAGGACATCATCAGGGCTCTATAAGGGTGCTAGAGCCGTATAAAGTACCCTACGTAACCGTATAATATTTTAGAGCCCTGAGGATGTTGTAAACAAAGGTTGAAACGTTGGCGTTGTCATCAAACACCTTCTTTGAAGTGGTTTGCTTAATTTGGGAAATCCTGAGGAGCGAAGGTTGTTGTAGACTCCTCGAGAGTTTGTTTTATATAAATTTATTAAAATTCATAATAGCACAAGGAATTAGGGTAATAAGTTAGGGCATAGAAGATGCACGTAAGAAAAGTACAGATATTTTTTAAGGCTTCAAATGTTGTTCAATCAGTTGTGAAAAATTTAAGAAAACATTTCTCAAAATTACAAGTAAGGTAGTGAAGCAGTTAGCGGATGGAAATTTGGGCGAGAAACTGAAAATAATCTCATTGATTCACCCAGCGAGATTTTCAGAAAATTCAAAAGCTTTCTGTTTCACCTTCAAAAATGAAAAATCAACCCCTTGCGATTTTTTCAAAAAAGCTCTAAAAATAGATTTAAAAAATTTTGGCAGCTAATTAGCTGGAAAATTTCCTGACAGTGAACGATTTTCTTTCGTAAATCATCTGTTAACGAGATATGAATGATAAAAAATGAAGTATTTTAATCGAAAAACGGCATATCTCCAAAATTTTGACCTCCGGAACCACCAGGTTTTAAAAAAAATTGTCATAAAATGGTAACTCTACTCACTGATAAAAAATGTAAAAGAATTTCTGCCAAAAAGTAATTAACTGACGAGATACGAGCGACCAAATAATGAAAATTTTCATAAAATTATTATATTTCCAAAAACTGATGTAATTACCGAATAGATCTTCAGCAAAATAATTTACGAGTTTCTAAAGCTGCGTTGAAAGTTTAGTAGAAAATTCCGGAACTTAAATTCTCACCCCAAAGACAAAAATGCCAAAAGGCGATTTTTCCAGAAATTCTCTAAAGATAAATTTCCGAAATTTTAGTTTTTACTGATAAAAGTTTCCTGATACCAATAGTGAAAAAAATCTCTCTGGTAATTGTCTAATCGGCAAGTTATGAGCAACCGAATAATTTGAAACTTTTTCGAAAAATAGTATATCTGCAAAACTGTTGTGATTAGCATACAAATATTTAAGTAAACCACTTAAAAGGGCCTTTTAGATCCATCATGGAAGACTTGTAGCAAAATTGGCAAATTAACTTTTTCGCTCAAAACAAAAATAAGAAAATAAACTCGCCTAGGGGTTTTTTCCCAAAAATATATCTTCAAAATTTTATTCTCTAATGAAAAGTAGTTTCCTGGTATTAATAATTAAACAATTTTTTTATTATGGATTTTCAACCCCTGCGATTTTTTCCAACGATGGATTTCCAAAATTACAGCCGATAGCGAAAAAAGTTCCCTGATACAAACAGTGGCAGAATTTCTTCCGTAAAACGTCGAATTGGCGAGATATGGGTATTCAAAAATTGAGATGTGATATTTTTCGAAAAATAGTAAATTTCAAAATTTGCTGGACAGGAATTTACCAAAGAATTTAAAATAATCCCTGCGATATAGTCGAGATATTTTTTTCACTCGTAAAAAAAGCGATTTAATTCCTCGCAATTTTTCTCCAAAATGCCACAAAAAAAATTAAAACTTTAATCACCAATGGCAAGGCAAAGTTCCTTAATAACAATAGGGAAAGAAAGTTTTTCCGAAAATTGTCTAATTAACAATATATCAGCAATCAAAAAATGATGTCTTATTATCTTTTTCTAAAAATGGTATATCTCAAAAAGTGTTATAATGAGCAACTGGAAATTTAGCCAAAGAAATTAAAGTAGTTCTTTATATAGTATACTTTTCAATCCTAAAAATTTAAATTTCAATATTTCCAAAAAGTGCTCCAACGGCAAATCTCCGTAATTTTAATTTCCATTAAATATTGCTAAAGAAAGTTGAATATTAATAACGAGGTATAAATTACAAAAAAATGAGCGTTATATTTTTCGACAAATCGCGATCTCCAAAAATGTAGTGAGTAGGGGAAAATTTACTTAAAGAACTAAAAAGAATTCGGACTAACTCAAATCTTCGTAACGATTTGCAAAAATTTACTTTTTCTCCTCAAAAAGGGAGTAATTCAACCACGCAATTTAAAAAAAAATTTAATTTCCGAAAGTGAAAAATTTGTTTCATGACGGATTTATTTCACAGATTATGAACTATGAACTATAAAAATGACAGTCAATTTTGAAAAAAGGCGATACCTCCAAAACTATCTGACTTGATGCATGGAAGTTTAATCACTAAACTAGAACTAAAAAGAGATTCAGTAAGTTTCGTAGAGGTTTTAAAAAATGCTACCGTTTTGCGGTAAAAAAAAATAAAATCAACCCCTCGCTACAGTCAAAAAAATTAAAAAAGGCGGTTTTCTTTTTCAAAAATAAAAGAATTTATTTCATAAGGCTGTTTGAGTTGGCAGATGGAAACTTAAACAGAGAACTAAAAGGATGCCCTTTTCCTGATGCTGTTATTTTGTAGCGATTTTCAAGTCTACGTTTTTACAATTAGGTAATATGAATCCCCTGCTATATTTTCCAAAAATATCAAAAATTTTAAATAAGAAAGTTCTCTGCCCCCGAAAGTGAAGGAATTTCTTTCTTAAGACATTTATTTGAAGAGACATGAACTATCAAGAAAATTAATAATTTCATGTTTTATTTCGAAAAATGGTGAATTTTTTTTGTAGCGATTTTTAAGAGTTGATAAAGGAGTTCTTTTGTAGCCGAAAGTCAAGTAAGTTCTCTCATAAGGCGTTTACTTGATATGATATGAATTATCAAAAGATGAAACGTCATTTTCGACGCTTCGAAAGCTCTTTGAGCTACCCTTCATGGCTATATTTTGACTTCCAAAAACGCAATTGAACGCATTTTGGCGCAATTTGTGTGTTATACTCCACGAAACTTACTTTAGAAAAACTGTAATTAACTATTTACACAAAAAATAACTCTGTAGTCATATACGTCTGAATCACAGGCTAAATATTTTAATTCCATTTTTGTCACATTGCATAAGACACGGTAGGCGTGACAATTCAAAGACACACCTATCCCCCGCCCCACCTCCTCGAAAGCGGGCGGGGTCCAATCCCGAACGTCACGATTGGTCGAAATTTTCGCCTAGAGGTGGAGCTAAGGGCCCAGCTGTCGACGCGATTGGGTCATCGATTTGCGGAATACTAATACTGGAAAAGACACGCGGCCGTCTTGCCCTAACAGAATTTCCGGGCAGAAGTAGAAAAAAAAATTACCTAGAAATTTTGAAAAAAAAATCTGGGAGTAGAGTGAGTTGTTTTTTGGTGCTTCCGGTGTGGTTACGTGGTTTTGTGCTTGTGAGATTTTAGATTTGCCACTCGAGCACTACGCAACGGATGGAAGAAAATCATTAGTAGTACAGCTAAGAAGGTTCTGGTACACCCTCGGACGCTATGATGAACCGGTACCAGTACGACCGGTTCCACTAAGGACAACTTGGGCCAAAACGATGATAGCTACACTACTTCCATTCCAATTTGCCGGTTGAATTTTAAATGTACCGCTCCCGGTATTAGTATTCCGCGTCCATCTGATCTCATGGTACTTCCATGCAAAGAGGAGGAGGTTATTAGGAGGAGATGCCCAAGTCTGCCAGGTGCTGATCTCAGGTGACGATGCTCGTAGCGTCAGTACCGTCGTCGGTTAATGTGGAGTAATTACACGTTATCGTAAGTAGAATAATGATGCGATTAAGCATGCAGGACGTGCAGAAGCAACAAGACCACAAAACGACACGACGCATGCGCGCTCAAACTCAAAAGCTCTCTCAGCACCTACTGTTCATAAAATGTATGTATGTACCTGGGAGGCAAGGATACCATGGCTGTGTTCCAAACTAAGGTGGACACCTCCCCAGGTATCCTTTTCTCGCCCAATTCTCTCGTACTCTTTCTCTCGTTAATCAAGTGTAAAAAACAAAAACAAAGATCCTCTTTGTTGCGTTCTCACTCGCTCTCTTTATCTCACTCGGTATTAACCGTCGATCCGACGTTTCGTCAGCGACACCATCCTCGGGTGGTTCAAGCGGTACGCGTCGGGACTCCCACTGAGGGTATCAACAACATCATCATCATCATCATCATCTTTCCTCCACCTATAGTTTGGAAACACAGCCCTGTTAGGGAGCGTGCTAAAATTCGTTTTAAGGGTGCAACTAACGGAATTTTAAAATCGACCGCAAATCAGGATTCGTTTTGGAATTAAAGGCGGCGTTTACGTGAGGAAAATACGGACAGGTAAGTAGCGGCTGCGCGTGTGATTCTCTTCGGGGCGCAAGGGACGACACAGCAGCGCCAGCGTTTGGTACTAACATTTTTAATATCCTTCTTAAATTATGAATCATAAACTTTCAAAGTTGGAATTTTAATAATAGAATTTCCAAACGTACTTTTGATTTTTTGGTAATGCTAATGCCACACTTGTATAATTTTTATTTCACAATTCATAAAAATATTTTTTTGGATCTATCAGATTATATTGTTTCAAAATTGTAATTCTTCTAAGGAAGTAACAAAAAATAGACGATAAGAGAATGATTCACAAAGAAATTAAATCTTAATATAATTAAGGTTTCAATTAAGGTAATAATTAATTAACCTTAATATAGTTAAGGAATATAGGAATATATATATATATATATATATATATATATATATATATATAATAGGAATATAGGAATAATAGGAAAATAGAATAATAGAATAATATAAGAATAATAGTATAAGAGTTATAACAGAATAATAGAATAATAGCATAATAATAGAAAATAGAAAAATAGAAAAATAGGAATATAGGAAAATATATATAGGAATATATATAACACCCCTTAATATAATTATTTTGATAATTCCATCCCTAATGAAGGAAGTCATAAGCATTTTTATAGCAACTGCTGCCACAAGAAAATTTTTCGTAGTACTTTTAGTCAATTTAAACTAAAAATATGGACTAAATGTCTATTTTCTATTGAACTTCATGTAAAACTAACATTTAAATTGTGTTAAAAGTTCCCACATGAAATAAAGCCGGCTTTAATTTTTTTATTTCTGGATGAACAAATCTAGATTACTTTTGGCGGGAATTTTAACCACGAATTTGTATTCTAGATTATATGTTGCGTTTAAAATTAAAATAAAATTATTTGAAACGCATATAAACCTTCTACCTTTTTAACTTTTGAAATAGAAGTAAAATTATTTGTTATTCACGTGATCCATCTAGATTACTTTTGGCGGGAATTTTAACCACGAATTTGTATTCTAGATTATATGTTGCGTTTAAAATTAAAATAAAATTATTTGAAACGCATATAAACCTTCTACCTTTTTAACTTTTGAAATAGAAGTAAAATTATTTGTTATTCACGTGATCCATCTAGATTACTTTTGGCGGGAATTTTAACCACGAATTTGTATTCTAGATTATATGTTGCGTTTAAAATTAAAATAAAATTATTTGAAACGCATATAAACCTTCTACCTTTTTAACTTTTGAAATAGAAGTAAAATTATTTGTTATTCACGTGATCCATCTAGATTACTTTTGGCGGGAATTTTAACCACGAATTTGTATTCTAGATTCTATGTTGCGTTTAAAATTAAAATAAAATTATTTGAAACGCATATAAACCTTCTACCTTTTTAACTTTTGAAATAGAAGTAAAATTATTTGTTATTCACGTGATCCATCTAGATTACTTTTGGCGGGAATTTTAACCACGAATTTGTATTCTAGATTCTATGTTGCGTTTAAAATTAAAATAAAATTATTTGAAACGCATATAAACCTTCAACCTTTTTAACTTTTGAAATAGAAGTAAAATTATTTGCTATTTACGTGAACCATCTAGATTACTTTTGGCGGGAATTTTAACCACGAATTTGTATTCTAGATTCTATGTTGCGTTTAAAATTAAAATAAAATTATTTGAAACGCATATAAACTTTCTACCTTTTTAACTTTTGAAATAGAAGTAAAATTATTTGCTATTTACGTGAACCATCTAGATTACTTTTGGCGAGAATTTTAACCACGAATTTGTATTCTAGATTCTATGTTGCGTTTAAAATTAAAATAAAATTATTTGAAACGCATATAAACCTTCTAGATTTGATTTCGAGGTAACTTCGGCGGTTTGAGTTTCCTGGAGGACTCCTAGAAGGTTTATTGTATATATTTATAGCGTTTTAAATTAAACTGGAAAAATTTAGACACTCCAAAAACCTCCTAAAGTTCAATTTTAAAACCACTTTGACTATTTAAAATTCTAAAGACGCCAGTGTCGTATCTACCGCTACAACGGCCCCAAGGGGGGCGCACGTCGATTAATATTTAATTTTTCAGCCCCGCTAAAATTTTCCCTGCCTCTTCGTATTTTCCTCATTTGCACGTATTCGTAGGTCTTATGGTTTTCTGCCTGCGGTCGATTTTAAAAGACTTAAGAGACGGGTGACCGCCCCATTGTTCCGACACGTGACACGTCACATGTGTGCTTTCCTGTCGGAGACAACGAAAGATCGTCACGATCTCGAAAAATAATTCTTTGAAAAGAGGCACAACGGCGATGAATGACGGTAAATAACGAAAGAATAACGTGAAACTGAACGGAAATATCGTCTCTAAACCTAGATTCAGAACGATAAATGGAGTCGAGATGAGGAACGAAAGTGTAATGTAATGACGGTAAATTAAATTAAAAAGAAGTATAAATTACCGCAACGAATCAGTTCCTTGGTCGTTCCACTGATTCGTTGGGGGAAAATTTGACAACTCCCAAAATAATGTCAAAATTCATACAACAAACGGATTTTAAACAATGGCATTTTTTAATATCGAAATGGTTTTGGTACTTTAAAACCTTCAGTAGATAAGTACTGGCGGGTAAGGCCAGAGGTTGTAGGTTCAAACCTACCTAGCTTTGCTAATTGTTCAGGGTTCGGCTTGTAGGTTTTTTAAAAAATTCTTACGAGTATCTTTTGATACCAAACATACTAACATTGCTTATAGAAAATTTTTCACACTTTTGGAACTGACTAATAAAATTGTGCCAAAGGCGATATCAGAAACAAATCACCATATTTACTATCATCAAAATCACCAATAATCGTTACCAAATACAACGGTCCCGATTTTTGTTTCAAATTACTGAAAACTGACCTCAAAAACCACTAAAACGTAAAAAATTGTAATCTGTCAATGCAGTGTCAATTTTTGTCGCAGACATTTTAACTTTCATGTAATGGCTCAATTTTTTTGGCGCGAATTTACAATTTCGACAAGCACAAAAGCGTCTTGAAATAAAAGAATTAAAGGTAATGCTTTCATTGAAAAGAAAATATGTATTGTAAAGCTATCAGTACGAATATTTTTGGTATCAATTTTTCACAGTTTTTACAGGAAAAATAAAATCAGCGTTTTTGAAAATAATATTTACACCATTACTGGAAACTTAAAGTTTGTACTGAAATAGTATCTAAAAGTCTTCCAAAAGACATGGCTCTTTTCCACTTTTTTCAAAAAGTAAAGCCAATTTCTATTTTCGGGAAAGTTCATTACACAGAAGAATTTTTAAAAAGCCACACATTTTCTAATTTTTCCTGACTTTTCCAAAAATTTCCAATTGAAATATCTCCATTTTCACCATAAACTAAGTGTGTGCATTTAATATTTTATAAAAGGATTAACAATAATTTTGGTTTCAATTTTTCACAGTTTTTACAGAATAAACAAGATCAGCGTTTTTGAAAATAATATTTACAACATTACTGGAAACTTAAAGTTTGTTCTGAAATAGTATCTAAAAGTCTTCCAAAAGACTTGGCTCTTTTCCACTTTTTTCAAAAAATAAAGCTAATTTCTATTTTCGGGAAAGTTCATTACAGAGAAGAATTTTTAAAAAGCCACACATTTTCTAATTTTTCCTGACTTTTCCAAAAATTTCCAATTGAAATATCTCCATTTTCACCATAAACTAAAAGTGTGTGCATTTAATATTTCATAAAAGGATTAACAATAATTTTGGTTTCAATTTTTCAGTTTTTACAGAATAAACAAGATCAGCGTTTTTGAAAATAATATTTACAACATTACTGGAAACTTAAAGTTTGTTCTGAAATAGTATCTAAAAGTCTTCCAAAAGACGGCTCTTTTCCGCGTTTTTCAAAAAGTAAAGCCAATTTCTATTTTCGGGAAAGTTCATTACACAGAAGAATTTTTAAAAAGCCACACATTTTCTAATTTTTTCTGACTTTTCCAAAAATTTCCAATTGAAATATCTCCATTTTCACCATAAACTAAGTGTGTGCATTTAATATTTTATAAAAGGATTAACTATAATTTTGGTTTCAATTTTTCAGTTTTTACAGAATAAACAAGATCAGCGTTTTTGAAAATAATATTTACACCATTACTGGAAACTTAAAGTTTGTTCTGAAATAGTATCTAAAAGTCTTCCAAAAGACTTGGCTCTTTTCCACTTTTTTCAAAAAATAAAGCTAATTTCTATTTTCGGGAAAGTTCATTACAGAGAAGAATTTTTAAAAAGCCACACATTTTCTAATTTTTCCTGTCTTTTCCAAAAATTTCCAATTGAAATATCTCTATTTTCACCATAAACTGAAAGTGTGTGCATTTAATATTTTATAAAAGGATTAACAATATGTGAAACAATGCAATTAGTATTAGTTAAAAGCAGGCTTTAAAAAACCGCAGAATTTTTATAATTCCCAAATATACAAATAGAACCTTTGATCCTAAAACGAAAAAGTGTCTGAAACAAAATTTAACAAAGCTAAAAAGGAAAAATATTTTTGTTGCAACATGGAGATTGTCTTCATTTTTGATGTTGCACATAACCGCATCTTTTTCCAAAAGTCACCTGGGACGCTAGCACATCCGGCTGCCCCGATTCCCATAAGCAATGCTACTTTAGTAGTAAAAAATTTGTAAAAGAAGATGTCACATTAGACATGTATTTCAATAGGAGCTAAATAGTTTAGGTGGTATCTGTTGTAAAATGGGCATACTTGACCTTTGACAGTCAAATGAAATTGTGGACTTTACCTTGGGAAATTTTTTTGACTTTGACTATTAAAATTTTTTTGAAACTAAAACAAAGTTTTTTAGAACTATTTTTTTGACTATTAAAATGACAATATGACTTATTTTCTTCATAATATTTTGTCAAGTGACTTTTTCCTATACATGTGAAAAATTGGTGGAATATCAGACGATCAAAATCTTGGAGGTTGAGTTATTTAAATGTCGTAACAGGTCAAAAGCTTTTTTTAAAACGATACGTCAAAAAGTTACGGAACAATAGTCGATCAAAATGAAACGTCAACGACTACGTCAATCTAGCGAGCATTTTAGCAATATTTTAACTGTCAAAATAATCCAAAATAAAATGGAAACAATAATTCTCAATAGTATAGTGTCAAAATACATTTTTTGCTATTAAAATACGTCAAAAATTGGCAGAACTACAATGCACTGAAATGTGGTTATGTTGATGACAATATAAACTTATTAACCATTTTTATAATTTTTTTGCTCTGTCAAATTGACAAGCTACAACATAATTACAGTAGATTTTCAATTATAACACCATAAACGATAAAATGTCATTTTTTTCAAAAAGCCACGAAATGACAGCTAGTTGGGAAATTTTTGACTGTCAAAATGTCGACTAAAAATAAACTATCACCAGACACCTATGATAAATTGTCAAATTGCAGTTTTACTAAGATAATATATCAAAAATTGACAGAATGGTAGTGCGCTGAAATAAAATGATCGCTGACGATCTCAATTGATGTAAAATTTAATAATTCAATATAGAGAAAAGGGATTTTGCATGTTGCTTTATCATATGAAAGATTTCATTGAATCAGAATTTAAAGTATTCAAAACAATTCCCAAAAAATTAATTTCCGTAATTTAAACAATTCCTGCTATGACTGTGTCAATAACGACGTATTTTTTTTAATTGAAATTGATACCAATTGATGTAAAATTTAATAATTTAATATAGAGAAAAGGGATTTTGCATGTTGCTTTATCATATGAAAGATTTCATTGAATCAAAATTTAAAGTATTCAAAACAATTCCCAAAAAATTAATTTCCGTAATTTAAACAATTCCTGCTATGACTGTGTCAATAACGACGTATTTTTTTTAATTGAAATTGATACCAATTGATGTAAAATTTAATAATTTAATATAGAGAAAAGGGATTTTGCATGTTGCTTTATCATATGAAAGATTTCATTGAATCAAAATTTAAAGTATTCAAAACAATTCCCAAAAAATTAATTTCCGTAATTTAGACAATTCCTGCTATGACTGTGTCAATAACGACGTATTTTTTTTAATTGAAATTGATACCAATTGATGTAAAATTTAATAATGTAATATAGAGAAAAGGGATTTTGCATGTTGCTTTATCATATGAAGGATTTCATTGAATCAAAATTTAAAGTATTCAAAACAATTCCCAAAAAATTAATTTCCGTAATTTAGACAATTCCTGCTATGACTGTGTCAATAACGACGTATTTTTTTTAATTGAAATTGATACCAATTGATGTAAAATTTAATAATGTAATATAGAGAAAAGGGATTTTGCATGTTGCTTTATCATATGAAGGATTTCATTGAATCAAAATTTAAAGTATTCAAAACAATTCCCAAAAAATTAATTTCCGTAATTTAGACAATTCCTGCTATGACTGTGTCAATAACGACGTATTTTTTTTAATTGAAATTGATACCAATTGATGTAAAATTTAATAATTTAATATAGAGAAAAGGGATTTTGCATGTTGCTTTATCATATGAAAGATTTCATTGAATCAAAATTTAAAGTATTCAAATTTAGACACTTCCTGCTATGATTGTGTCAATAATGACGTAGTTTTTTTAATTGCAATTGATACCAATTGATGTAAAATTTAATAATCTAATATAGAGAAAAGGGATTTTGCATTATATTTGGTTTCATAACAATTTCAGCACATCTTTTCCAACGGTCGTGTAATTAAGTAAACATTTCCGAAACATAGAATTGTTAGCAATCATACAGAAAAAGCCCAACCTAAAACAGATAGCGCCTCCTGGACTAAAACACATCCAATATAGCACTTAGTATAATTTCTGTAATTACTTAGCGGAGTTAGTACAGCACTTAATAGCCCTCGGGAAAAATAAGCACCAGTTAGCAAATTTCCAATTTCACAAATTCTCCGATCTATTTCGGGAGTTGTCAAAACGTTAATAACGAGTCGAAACCTTAATAAGTAATTAGCATCCGAAACTGCCGTTAAGTAACCTTCAGTTTTTTACAAAATGATATTGATTAAATCTAATTACTTAAAAGCAGTTGCGGAACTGTGGAAGCGAGTCCCAGCGGAAGTACGAGTGGACGTCGAAATAAAATAGTCCGCTTGAACTTGGCTCGAAGACAACGAAAAAGAACTATCAGCGTCAGCTCTGCCAGTAACGAGGCACGAGGAAATACAGGAGCAAAACACTGGTCCAAAGGGACCCTAGCAAGCTTACCCGATATTCGAATTGGTGCAATAAAGGGTCGATTTGTGTCCAAAATGGTCAAAGTTTGAGCGCTAAAGATTTTTGGCGCAAAAGGGGCGGAACGATAACTAGGACGTTATTATTTGCTCCTACCACGAGAGGCGTGGCTAAAACAGCACGTGGGCGTGGCCTTATAAACAGCTGGAAAATTGGGCGGGGCTATCACAAAAACTGTCTTTCAAATTGAGGCGTTTTTTACAAGCTGAATCTGTAAATAATACACCAAAGGCAGTATACATCATTTTACAAATGAATTAATCACATTAATGGAAGAAAAAGATCCCGGGTTGCCCTGTTAAGTTGTTTACTTCAAAATGTGATTTAACACTGTTGGACTATTTCTTTTGGGGTCACCTCAACAGGAAAGGGTAAAAATAATCCACGATTGATATTTGGTTTAAAAGATGAAATAAGAATTTCAAGAAAAAAAATTTTAATTGAAAAACCTTATGCATAACCCTGAGAAAAATGGGGTCATAATTACCTAAGAACTCCCGTTGGTGTTTTAAACGTCAACAATAATTTCTGCCATATATTTCGAAATGTTGAAGATTAGAAGCAATGTATGAACTTATAGAGTTAGTATAGAAAGTGTGGTAAACCCAATCTTGAAGTGACGAGGAAGGACCAAAATTTTATCCTTCTCTATCACAGCACGAAAGATTATTGCGCCCAGGTTGTTGTCGAAACCTCGAAACTTTGTTTCTTACGTTAGAGGGAAGCTAGACATCCTTGGGATCACCAGGACCTCATCCAAAGACCTGAAGATCACCTGAAGACTAACAGCAGATGAGAAATCTTATAGTTTCTAAATAAGGTAGAGACCAAAACTGGAAGTGGAGAGCGAGGACGAAATTTCGATCGTCCTGTATTACAGCACCAAACAGTACGGTTTTAAACAACCAGGAAAGCATGTACAAGTTACTATGAGCCAATGGGCGTTGTGTTACGAGCCCAATCTTTATAGAACCTCGACTGTTTCTTAGCTCTATTGTATATTGCTGGAAACAGAGTTTCCTGTGAAGCAAGGCGTGCTTGGATCACCAAGACCCCATCCAAAGACGTGTGAGGAGCAACGGCAGGTCAGAAAAAATATACCAAGGGATGAACTTGCTTTTGGAAGACCTAAACTGGAAGTGAACAGCGTAGATCAGAATCTGGTCTTACTTCGTCGTAAAGAATCTATTGCCAAGACGTGTAGAGGTTGCTCTGATGGAAGGGACATAGGGTTGTGAGGTCGATCGTGATGGATCCTCGATTTTTTTTCTCTACCATATCTTTTCAAGTTAGAGGGAAGCTGATTGGGACTTGGGATTGGAAGTGGAGAGCGAGGATCAAATTTCGATCGTCCTGTATTACAGCACCAAAGAGTACGGTTTTAAACAACCAGGAAAGCATGTACAAGTTACTATGAGCCAATAGACGTTGTGTTACGAGCCCAATCTTTATAGAACCTCGACTGTTTCTTAGCTCTATTGTATATTGCTGGAAACAGAGTTTCCTGTGAAGCAAGGCGTGCTTGGATCACCAGGACTCCTTCCAAAGACGCATTCAACACGTGAGGAGCAACGGCAGGTCAGAAAAAATATCCCTAGGGATGAACTTGCATGTGGAAGACCTAAACTGGAAGTGAACAGCGTAGATCAGAATCTGGTCTTACTTCGTCGTAAAGAATCTATTGCCAAGACGTGTAGAGGTTGCTCTGATGAAAGGGACATAGGGTTGTGAGGTCGATCTTGATCGAACCTCGAGTTTTTTCCCTATCATATCTTTTCAGGTTAGAGGGAAGCTGATTGGGACCATCTCAATGAGATTTCCTTACTATTGGCGCTTCGCGCCCTTGGAGCGACCGCTACCTCCTGTATTTCCCCGCACCTACTTCTCTTAAGCGACACACACACTCTCATTTACTCTCATTCGACCCCCGGGGTCGGTCCTTTTACCTAATGAGCAGTTCTCTAAGTGTCGCCTCGTCTTCATCCTGTACCTTTTCCGTCGTCTCATCACCGTGTCGCCTGGTGGGTGACACCTGGTGGGCGGAGGAGGCCCGCCTGGCCGCCGGTCGGCGGTACGCCTCCTGGGCGGGGAACCGCCCCGTCGAGGTGTACGCGTCCCTGCTGAGCGGTCGACGGTACGTCGGGGGCGGGGTCGTCGCCGCCGGCCGGTGCTGCTGTTGGGCCGGCGGGGGGGTCGTGGTCGTCGGGACGCCGCCTCGGCGACTCGTCAGCTTGATCGTCTCCCTCGTCTCGAATTCGCCGCCGTCCTCCGACAGGTACGCTCGGTCATGGTCTTCCTCCACCTCGGCTGGTTCCGCTGAGACTGCACGAGAGATATTTAGAGTCAAATTTTGTTTTCAACCAAGAAAATGATGATGTTAAGGGATGATCTCTTCGTGTCTATCAAAAATCCTAAATTACTGTCTTAATATTACATTAAAATTTTGTTATTCATCACCAAAGGACAGAAATACTACAAAGTACAATTTTTGCCCCTTCTTCCAATCATCTTTTTACAAATTTGCAATTTTTGTAAATAGTGCAAATTTTAGATTTTTTCTTGAAATCTGCTGGAAATTTAAAAAGCCTTACCAAAAAACGTACAAAAAAATTACAGCTGTAAAAATGAACCCTGAGAGAAGGTTCGGCATTGTTATGTTACGATTTTTAAATTTGTACGAACCCATCAGTTTCCAATGGCCCGGTTGTTTAGGCCAAAGAATAGGCAATAAGCAATAATTTCAAACCTATTCAATCAGTTTGAGCCAAACTGAATCTCAGATAGCTTGATATACAATCAGTCATTTGAGATAAAATTAATTTCAAGGGATAACAAAGTGTAGCGGTAATTGGCAGAGGAACAGGGGCATTTCTTTGAGGGGGGTTAAGGCAAAAGTTACTAGATTAAAGTTTGTAGTCGATAGAAATTGGCATTACTGGTAACAAAGGAGAAGAAGAGGAGGTAAGAGCATTCTGATTAAGAGAGCAATTAGTTGTTAAATAAATTAATTAATTTGTTACTCATCGTAGTCATCAGAGTTCAAGCCCAATATTCAATTGCGCTTTAACATTTTTCTAATTTAATTCGATGGAATTTGTTCTAAATTAAGTACAAAAGCAAGTTAAGTAGTCTTAAAATGGACTTGCATCTGTAAAATTGAGTAAATCTGTGTCTGCTACATTGTACTCCTGATTTATGCTCTCGCTACGGGAAAGTTCTTGTTGCGTTGGACCCTTGTACCTTGTAACGGTTTAAATCCGGTTTCCGACAGCCCAACAGAACTCCTCCTGTCACCCTTATGTCGCTTGTGATACGCCTACAAGTTAGGCAACTTAACATACTTTCACACCATGTGGTTTAGTTAATCCGTCATTTTGACCTATCGTGTATGTCGATAAGCCTTGGTGCAGATCCCCTGATAATATCCCGGTAGATGTCTGTAGGGTTCGAGGTCAGAAAATGATCCAAACATTAAAATAACCTCCAATCCGTGGACTCCTAAACAGGGCACTAAGAGAGCCCGCTCAAACGTACTTTAATAGTAAGGCAAAGAAACGCACCCCCCTTATCCATAACACAACCCCCCTAAACTTCCCCGTTTTCGCCCACAGGTCGACATGTTGACCCGCGTCTAATCCCCCCGGACGATATCCTCGACCTCGAGATTAAGAATTTCGAAGCTAACTGTAGAAGCAGACAACAACAATTTTTTAAGTACCTACAACGTAAGTAACGTTTAAATATGAATCAGCAAATTATAGCTCGATACAGTATTATTAGCCACCGACATTCCAATCAGAGCGGTTATCTGTTTACAATAACAATACAATAAGTTCTCAGAATTAAAATATTTACAACGCCTTGAATATTTGCAAAAAATTTCAAGTGTATTTTCCATGGTAGGTTTTAAATTAAAATCGATTTTATGAAAATTTCTTGAGACCATTAAAATGTTCTAGAATAGGTGTTAGGAAACTTTAAGCAATTTGAAGCTTTATTTGAACCAGGAAATTTCTTTCTTTATTCCTCGAGGCGCTTAAGATTACAACGAATTATTTGAAACGTCTATAAACCATCTAGGTTGGATCTTATGGAAATTTCCTAGTTTAAGGTTCCAGAAGAATTTCTGGGATGTTTACTCTCCCTAATAGGGGCAATATGAAAGATACATGGGCAAGTAAATGTAGAGATTCACTGTCGTTCTGTTAATAAATAATCTCGAATTCAAAATGTATGTCTTATTTCCATATTTCTATGGTGGGAGTATATTTTAAGCGTTTAAATTTGAAACGGGAAATTTAGATATTCCAAAAATTTTCTATGTTGAATTCTAAAGCCACTATAGATTTCTCAAATTTTATATCAATTTATAGAATTATATACAGAATCTCTTTGGGTATAATTTAGACTTTCTACTATTTAAGATCAAAACGAAGACGTTTCTAGATTCTACTCCAGACCATGTAGAAAGATCTAAATGTCCTCTGAGATCTGAAATTTCCTTAAACTATTTAGTTTAAATTACAAAGAGTTTCTGGTAAATTTTAGTAAGTTTCTGGTAAAAGTTTTAGAAGAACCAAAAAGTTATTTTTAAAGTTAAAGTTGATTTTAAGGAGATTCAATAGATGTTATAAGTAGTCATCGAGTAAGCCTTATCTTCATCCTCCTACCCTGGTACATCACATCCTCTTGGCGGTTAAGAATTCTAAAAGGACTGCGAATTTCTAAGTAAACTTTAACCTACGCCACTGTACTGTAATTGGTTGTAAACCAGGAATATTTATTCTAGATTCTTTGAAGTGTTTAAAATTTAAATGAAATTAATTGAAACGGTGACGCCTTCACATCTTCTTAAAACCGTTAGGAAAAGGAAAAAAATGAAAACAAAGTTATTTGTAAGGTTTGTAAGCGTTGTATTTTTGATTCTGAGGTAATTTTGTGGTTGAAGGATCCAGAAGAACTTCTATAATATGTTCTTTCTCTTGTAAGCATCGTATCAGATACAATTGAAATATAAAAGTTTACGCACCCCAAAAACCTCCTAAAATAAATTTTAGAGAATTCTAAAAGAAACTAGAAATTCTTTTCGCCACAATTCCGATTTTCTATTTAAAATTAAACGGGACACTTGTATTGTCATGATTTCCACAAATCTTAAAACAAGAACCCACATCACCGCTCGGCCAAGGTGAAGTTATGTACACTTTCATAAACGTGCTGAGTACCAAGATGCGAAATGTTTTGGTAAATGACACTCCTTATTCCAACAAACGCGGAAAACACAATAAACAAATACGAATATACATAGAAAGACTAGACCATTTAAGAAAATCTAGATTATTTCTGTGGTCCGCGGAGAATAAAAAAGAATTGCAATTTTCTTCTATCTAGATGGGATTTAAGGCACTTTTAACGAACAAAAGTACTAGAAGAACCAACAAGTTTTAATGAAGGTTCCCTATAGCGTTTCAAGTTACAAGGATATTATTTCAAATGTCCGTACACCTTCCAGATTTGACTTTGAGGCAAGAATTTCTAGAATGTCCATTCTACATATTTCAAGTCATTTGCGTTTAAAATAAAAAAGGCAAAGTTTGAACATTCCAAAAACCTTCTAGATTTAATTTAAATGTCCCTTTAAAAATTCTAAAGAAAACAGTAGCGTAACCACTGGGGCGCTGGCCCCAACGGTTAAAACGACTAAGTAGTAAGACTGTAAAAATTATAAATCTGTTCAGGGGCATCGTTACATGTTTGTCAAGGAATCATGTAATAATTAATTAACATCTAATGTACTATTTCCATTTAAATAAAACTATATTTAACTTTTTTAGGCCCAATAAAAAATCAATTATTTATATATATTCGATAGACATATGTATATTATTTTCTCCCTCAACACCTCAATTATTCCATTTTCTGTATTTCATATTTCGTTCTGTTACTTTTAATTTGTAATTTTTGTAATTACTCCATACATTCATACAGATTTTTCTCTCTTATTGAATGCGTAGGTATATAGCAATTTTATTGCCATATTTATTATTATTATTGTAATAGTACAATATTTTACTCCTGCTTCAATAACAATCTGTCTATCATCTATAAATTATAGGGCGACATAACTGCGGTTGATCTTGTGATGCGCACTGGCAAATGTGGTGGGGGCAATTCATTACGCCTCTAGTGTATGGTGAACTAAACATCTCTAAATGTAAATTTTGGCCTTCCGTGTGAAATATTTATATTGTAAAAGGACCATATTATGACTTTAGCAACACCGCATGAGCGCCATCTCTCTTATTTTTTGCGCATCTTACCGCCAACCTTATTTCGTCGTATTATATTAATTTGATATTTCCGAGACAGGACGATTTCTGAAGTAGCAATCTAGATTTTGCGCAATTAATTAATTATTATTATTAATGTTTTAATAGTATTAATGTAGTATTAATTTTTAGTATTAATGTTTTATTAACCTCACCTGTATGTTGTGAACCGGACGCTGTCGTCGTGAGTGTATCGACTGAGTCGCTCTGCACCGACGCCACTGGATGCAGGTGCTCGAGCCTGTTCGGGTGTGTGGGGGCGGCCCCGGTGGAGGACTGTCTCATCGGTGGTGCCCCTCGGAGGCGCCCCTCCTGGGGAAACCTGCCCCCCTACTCCAAGTCTCGCCCCTCGCTATCACGATCACGCTGCGCCCCTGGAATAAGGGAAAAGGGGAAAAACCACCACCGACACACCGACACCACACGGACACCCCCTATAGGGGGTGGAAAGGAAATAGGGATGATTGAACTGCGAAAATAACTAGAGTAAAAATGACTACCGTTTGACTACGAGACTAACAAGACTAACTACTCCTACGGTATAAAACATATCTTACGTTAAATACTAAGCTACCTAGTTCTATTACGTACATCACCAAACTAAAAAGAATATTTATCTAGCAGACTGTACAGCACAAAACATAGAATTTTTAACCTTCCCTATGATACTGAAAATAGGTTTTCTTCAGGTTTCATCCATCACAATCCCTACATTCGTATCCCAAGCGCATGAAGCAAAAGTGTAGCAAAGCAGAATGTGCAAAGCAAGCCGCCATCTTGATAGCAAACCAATGAAAAATACAATCCGATCTCGATAAACCTCTGGAAAGAAACAGCGAATTCTTACCGCCATTTTGAAAAACAATCTCGTTTTCGAGACGGGTAAGCGTTAAATTTCACCGCCATCTTGAAGTGATGAGGTATCTAATTTCGATAAGTTGGTAGGACTGTTGATGCTATTTTTAAAAACCATTCGAGTTTAAACAAAAACAGTTCTACGTTTGTGAAGCGGCGCAATAACGGATATTAGACAAGATGGCTGGGCTCTTGACGTCATTTCGAAAATTTAAAGGATAAAAAAAGAAATAACAGAAAATAAAAGAAAAATATGAAGTAGAATATAATTTTGAATAAATTTTATTTTAAATAAAGAAATTCGAAAATTTTCCATTACACTATATCGATTTATATCGTTCGACGCCATTTTCAAATTGGTAAAAGTGAAACGTCACCGCCATCTTGAAGTATTCCGCAATTTCGACAATTTAGTTGGACTATTGATGATATTTTGAAAATGCCATTAAGTGATTGGACAATTCTACATTGCTGGTCGTCAATCTAAATAAATACGGTTCAAATGAAGTTGTAAGTTCCTTTTGACACCATTGTGAACTGCGTAAAACGTCAAACGTCAGCGCCATTATGATCTGGTACAGTGCCAGATCTTCGACATATTAATTGGGCTAATGACGCCATTTTGAGACTCATGTTTGCAGCAAAATTATAAGATAATTTAATGTTTAGTATATGTAATTTTAATTAAAATTAAGACATTAGGAAAAAATTGTACTACTAGCCATTAATGTATTTTCAAAGCAGGTGTAAAAAACGATTTGGGCTTGGGAAAATGGTCACCACCATTTTAAAGTAACGCATTAAAGGATATCAGACAGGATATCAGTTGGTTGGACTGTTGACGCCATTTTGAAAATTAAGTTCACACCAAAAATGACTATAACCGGTGTTATTAAATAAAATTATTATGAGATGAGGAAGATTAATATTACGGACTATTGATTCCTACGCCATTTTGAAACTGGACAATGTCAAAAGTTGCCACCATTTTAAAACAGAGCAGTAACGAATTTTAGACAAATTACTTGGACTCTTGACGCCATTTTCCAAACCACGTTCGCAGTAAATATAATAAAATTAATTTTGAAAAAAATTAATAGTAAATGTTATTATCAGAAGGTCAGAATAGTTTGGAATACCATTTATTAATGTTGCAATTTCGAAAAATAGCGGCTTGGACCTTTTGACGTCATTTTAGAACGCGTAAATATCACCGCCATTTTAAATTAAGGCTGTAATAGATACCCGACATGGTGGTTGAACCCTTGACGCCATTTTGAAAGTCAAATTCGTATCAAAAATGACAACAGTTAGTAGGAGCATTAAAAATTTTTATTTCTAATAAAGGTGATATTAAATAATATTAATAGAAGATCGGAAATATTTACATTTAAATATATTGATATGTATCGCTAGGGGCCATTTTGTAATTTAGAGCGCATCAACGTCAACGTTCTTTTGAAGTGACGCAATGATGAATATTCACTAGATGAGCTCTTGATTCACATTATAATATAATGATTTGTACCGCTTGACGTCATCTTGAAACTGGCTAACGTTCAAAATTTGAACCATTTTTAAAAAACTCAAAAAAAATTTTCGACTAATTGGACGCCGTTCTAAAAATCACAATCGCAGCAAAAAAAAAATAATGTACAAGTCTGATCTCAAGTAAAATTATTAAGAGTTCGGAAAGATTTACTTTAAGTTATTTTGAGTGTATCACCATTTTTACACCAAAGGTTGCCGCCATTTTTAAACAGCGCAGTACGGAATTTTCGACAGGTCAGTTGGAATCTTGACGTTATTTTCAACATCACGTATGCGCAAAAGGCTAAAAAAATTAATTTTGAATAATTTTGACTTTAAAATATAATTATGAAGAGACTGAATTGGACAGAATACCAGCCATTAATGCACTTTGCACTTTGTAACGCCTATATGCGAACTGGGATTTTTAAGTGACGCTGTAATGGATATTTGACGCCAGTTTAAAATTTAAGTTTGTATCAAAAATGACAATCACCAGTAAGATTATTAAAATATTTAATATGGAATTAATTTTCTTATTACATGACAAAATTGACACCATTTTGAAACTTGCAAAACGTAAATAATTAGCGGGATTTCTAAGTATTGCAGTAATGAATTATGGGCACGCTGGTTTGATATTTGACGCCATTTTGAAGATTTCTTTCACCGCAAAATTATAAATAAATATGCTGAACAAATTTAATAATACAAACAGGCAAGACTTACTGGTAATTTCTACAATTTAGAGGCAACTATCACAGATTGATTCAAATATTTCGACGCCATTTTAGAACGCATCGCCATTTTGAAGAAACATAGTTACAGCTATTTGACAAGTTGGGTGGGCCTTGACTCCATTTAAAAAATCAAATGACCATAGATAAGTTTGATAAAAAAAATAATTTCGAATAGGTACCTATATTTGATTTTAGTATGACGCCATTTTGAAGTTCGTAGAAGTCAAAAAGTGACATCATTTTCAAATAGCGAAGGTCTTAATGCCATTTTGAAAATCGTTTTTATGAGGCAAGTATAAAAGTAAGAAAAATTAATTAAAAATTTGTTTTTTGGCGAAAATTGGCGGGATTTTTAAGTAATGCAGTAATGAATTATCGGAAAGTTGGTTTGATATCTGAAGCCATTTTCAAAATCCATTCGTCGTAAAAATATTAAAATAAAATGTGATGAATAAAATTGTTCGTTATTTCGACACCATTTTAGAACGTATCGCCATTTTGAAGTAACACAGTTATGAATATTTGACAAGTTGGGTAGGCTTTGACGTCATTCATAAAATGAAATGACAACAAAAATAACAATAGCGGGAAGTTTATTAAAAAAATTAATTTTTAGTATATATATTTGATTTCAGTGTGACACCATTTTGAAGCTCGCAGAAGTCAAAAAGTGACATCATTTTCAAACAGCGAAGCTCTCAATGCCATTTTAAAAATCGTGATTATAAGGCGAAGTATAAGCAAGAAAAATTGAAAATTGAATTTTTAATGATGCAAGTTTAAGGTAAATATCGAATAAAACTGTCAGTGTCATTCGACGCCATTTTGAAACGTGTGAAAGTTTACTGCGATTTTGAAATTGTGCAGTAACGAATTTTAAACAAGTTGTTTGGACATTTTGAAAAATCTGGGAAATATAAATTTTAAAAGCCCGTAAGATTTTAATTTCCGAAGCAATTTGATTTTAGATAAAGTTCTTAAGAGATTAAAATGGAGTCAAAACGTACAATTGCCAGGTACTTTTCAAATTGTAAAAATTAATCGTTACAGTCAAAATAAAGTATTATCTTTACACTTCAGGGTTTTTACCAATTTACATACAGAGTATTTTCGCAAAAATTTTCAGGTTATCTGATTCGCGATAGTAGAACTATTTTAGCGTCTCGCACGTAAAAATTTGAAGATAAGGCAATCGAAAAAAGGAAGTTGCAAAATAAAATCACTTGCGAACGTTCTAAGAATCAACACGGAAAATTATATGCATTTCCCATGCAACGTGCCTCGCCAATCGCTAATTCGTCTCGTTCAAAGAGGTACGCCTGCGCGGAACGAAAAATCGTGGAAAACATAACCGATTACGCCTTGAAAATTTATTGTTTACCTCATATTCTTCCGTAGGCATTTTTTCTCGTTGGACTCTCTTGCAATCCTCGCTTACATCAACCTGGAAAGAACAAAAATTCGAATCAATCGACGAATTTCGAGCGAACTCAAAACAGAAACAAAATTTTATCTCTAATCGAGATTCGACATCAGAAAGATTCCCGACAGGATAATACATTAATTACGACGTCGATAAATACTTTTGACGCGCTCTCGTTAAGATAAAATTAGATAATTTCAATTGTGACGGTCGAAACGTATTAAACATCTCATATAACCTAAATCTGCTTGTACGAGAGCCGTAAAACATTATATATATCTAATAATTATACGATCGATATAAATAAATATTAATCCGGTTTATTGTCCCTGCATAGTATTATAAATATGTATTTATCATTCGACCTTTGTATCAACTTGAATGCATACACATGTACATAAACATATATATGTAGGTATGGTTGGATTGTTGGGATTTTTTTGAAGTTGCTGTTGTACGCACTAATAATACTTATTAGAGGCACATTTAGTAGTGGGGAATAGCGGCGTGGGTAAATCCTACAATTACAATAAATATCCTCATAGTAATTTAGTTCAGGGTTTTTTTTACAGCATATTTGCTATAATGTCCTTACATATAAAAAAAACAAGCTTATCTATAAGCTTAATTCTAACAAATATTAAGGATACCGAAGATAAAGTTATGTCCAAATTTTGGCAACAACCCTGTAAACCCCTAACGAAATTTTTAGATTTCTAGATTTTTCATAAATAAATCGTAATTTTCAGTTTGTCGACGGCATCCCCAGTACTTTTCATCTTAGAAACTTCTTTATTTCTTGCAAATAGTAACGTTTTTTATTGCCTCCGATGCAGAATTTTTTTAAAAAAATTTGGCGTCAAATTCAGATGTTTAGAGACGTTCAAATTTTTCTACTACAACTCCAAAACAGAACCGTGGCGACAATACTATATTTTATGCATTTTTATGTAATTTTTCAAAATAAGCTTTTGTGGGATTTTTTTCACTTTTCAAAGGTGGTCAAAACCCGCACTTTTACCATTTTGGAGCGTTTTTTTTAATAGCCCTAATAAAAAGTTTCATTAATTTTATTTCTTACTTCATATTAAAGAACAAAATTTCTTTACATTCCTTTAAAAGAGTTCGAATTGTTTAGCGTCATTACGTAACATTTTTTCAAAATTTTTCAAATGGTGGCTCATGGTTAACAACCTTAAAAACCATATTGTGATGATATATAGTACACTCCAAATGAATTGATAGAAAAGTTGGGATAATTAGTATTATTTTTCAATCTAAGAAACCGACATTTAAAATATTTGGAAATTTGAATCTGGGATATGCTTGAATTTTCCTAAGAATTTCGTCAAGAGCCCATAACGTCTCAAAGCTAATGACAGGGCAAATTTGGAACAAAACTACAATTAATACGATCCTAAATGACCCATGCAGGCCCCACATTTTCCTGCGAATACCCAAAAAAACCCAATGAACCCATCGTTTTCCCATCTAATTACTTACTATAAGTCCGTACTTATTGACAAAAAAATTCTATAAAATTTTTAAATTTTCTAAATTTTCTACTACAACTCCAAAACAGAACCGTGGCGACAATACTATATTTTATGCTTTTTTATGTAATTTTTCAAAATAAGCTTTTGTGGGATTTTTTTCACTTTTCAAAGGTGGTCAAAACCCGCACTTTTACCATTTTGGAGCGTTTTTTTTTAATAGCCCTAATAAAAAGTTCCATTAATTTTATTTCTTACTTCATATTAAACCACAAAACTTCTTCACATTTCTTTAAAAGAGTTCGAATTGTTTAGCGTCATTAAGTAACATTTTTTCAAAATTTTTCAAATGGTGGCTCATAGTTAACAACCTTAAAAACCATATTGTGATGATATATAGTACACTCCAAATGAATTGATAGAAAAGTTGGGATAATTAGTATTATTTTTCAATCTAAGAAACCGACATTTAAAATATTTGGAAATTTGAATCTGGGATATGCTTGAATTTTCCTAAGAATTTCATCAAGAGCCCATAATGTTTCAAACTTAATGACGGGGCAAATTTGGAACAAAACTACAATTAATACGATCCTAAATGACCCATGCAGGCCCCACATTTTCCTGCGAATACCAAAAAAAAACCCAATGAACCCATCGTTTTCCCATCTAATTACTCGCTATAAGCGCGTACTTATTGACAAAAAATTTCTATAAACAAAACATGAATCCGAATGTCACAAGTGAAAGCCGACCGAATCGCAAATAAGAAAACCCACTAACCGAAGGTCGAGCAGGTCGTTTCGCACCTAATCGAAGAAGGTCCGAAGAAAACGGGAAGAAATCCTGGCCGGAAAATCAACGGGACACAAATCGGTAACTAAAACGGGACGATTCCACTTCGGACGCGAGACGAGTACGTACTGATCACCGCCGTGAGAACACGCGTGTATCCTAATACGTAGCGATGGAGGGAAAGTGATATAACGAGTGATACGAGCGTAAGAGATCGACGTACAGGGTGATCCGTCTAAACGTGATGTGAATAGACAGCGGAGTTAGCGTTACGAGAATTTCAAAACCGGTGAAAATTTGGGGGTTTACAAAACTTACACTACAAGGAAAGCTACTAACGTTCCGACTAGAACACTAGAAGAAAAATAAGACGATCACTTTGTTACATTTGACACCCCGAGACTTAGAAAATGCAGGTTTAACCATGGAAGAAGAGGACAGATTTCTGCTCTCAACGAAGGATACCAACAGCAATGAATGCAAATATTCTAATGGAACTTGTAAGTTGAAATGTCATTTGCATGTAACAACTGTGGACATACGGATATAAATTAACTGAATGTAGACAAAAGGAAACTTTAGAGATCCAAAATAACTCAGAAGGTGCAGAAGAGAGCGTTGATCGCCCTCAACAGCAGCAAAAACGACGTAAAAAGAAGCAGGGATGATTTTATTCTGGATTCTGGGTGCACACAAGACATGGTGATGGAAGAAATGGAAAGTTACATGGCCAACATCAAGGAAATACCGATGATGAAGATACAGACGACCAAGGACAATAACTGGAAGAAAGCAAGGTAACAACGGTAATAACAGTGCAAGGTATAACACATAATATGTAATTTATCAGTTAGGACACTTGTAATTCGATAAGTACAACTGGAAAAAATTGGAGAACGATTCAATTGTTCTTCAACACGCGAATTGTTGCGTTTGTGTCGATGGAAATTTAAATGTCACAACCATAGTCTATAGATACAAATAGTCAGTTCACTCCTATGATCTCCTCGAAAAACCGGCATCTTTTGTTACCTATCATAAATCATATCATAAAAATAAACTACAATATACAGGGGTAAAGCGACTGTGAAATCGATAATTTCATTGAACCGTCTACATACGGGAGCAGAACGAATCTTAAACATATTCGAAGATTTAGACTGGTTGAAATTTTGTCGGCGCAAGATTATTTACAAACGTATAAGGTCGAAGTACACCATAAACAATTGTAATCAGGAATTTATCAGTACTTTTTGGAGTAATTGCTGTTTGCTAATTGTTAAGGATGAGGATTGAAATCAGTTGCAGGACTTGAAAAAGGTTCGCGTAGTAGGTACTAAACACCCTAAATAGACAAGGTACATAGAGATACATATATTTCATTGCTAAGATAACACATAATAGCAACCAACATATAAGTACATACGTAATGACCCTATTAGGTATAAATATAATGAAGTACACGTTTATTATGTATTTGCAAGTACTTACTCCAGTTTTTACATGTTTTTCAATACATTTAATTTAGAGTTTTCCTTATTATTTTTTGATATTTTATTTCTCTATTCGCAAACTTTAATGCATAGTAGATTCTTAATCTTGTGTATAGAGAAATAAAATAAATATGAGGGAAATTGGGGCATGGGTGTGAAAATTTAACATTTTTAAATAGAATTAGCGATGCCATCCCTACGCCCTTATGTATATAGAGGTCGTTGAATTTGGATGTAAAAATTTCTTCTAATGCTACTGAATAATTAATAGAATCAATTGGAGGGACGTTTAAACCTCCAAATATCCCACCATGATTGCCTTTATATTTCTTCAGCTCGCGAAATTTGGTATTTCTGTCGGATTTTTTATCGTTGCTGTAATTGACACAAACGTCACATGAGTGTTTTAAAATACACTTACGTAAAAAGTATCTACCGACATATACAAGTGCCTTACAAACCTTCTACAGTTTGTAAAAATTTCTATAGTCTGAAGTTTCAATGGCTAAAACTGATTTCTGTATTTTCGATGACGATTTGTTGTGCTGCAAAAAAGCTACTTTTTCCCATTAAATTTGGCGTTAGTCGTTGACGGTGCGTTTGTACAACCTTAGGCGAAGACACCCTGTACAAAATGACCACAAGCTTCTCTCGCTCAGCCAGTAATCCGTCCTGGTGAGGGGGTTGAGATGACATGAGGGGATGTTTTTCGGCAATTCGGAGAGTGACTACACTTATAATAACCGTATACACTATGGTCACAACCACTGAAATGTATAAACTTGTATTCCAGTAACTGCTATCACCTCAATTGACTAGAAACAACCAAACCCGATTGATATTTATGACAACTGCAAAAATATGACACACGTCTCTTTGTCCCGGCACTACGCATGCCTTACTCAGCAGGGAAACGCCAAAATTTGGAAAATTTAGCGATGATTTCGGATGCGATCGTTCACCACTGTTCGAAAACGGATATCACGTGTCACGTAAATCATATTTATTTTATGCGCGCGCGTATATTCCATGGATTATCACGCACGCATGTGTATGTGTATGTGACGGATAATTAAACTGTCAGAGGGCGAAAGAGAGTCGCCTATGAATATTCAGGCGTTTATTAATTCACTTAATTGGTCTGACGGTTCATCGGATCGATACTCGTACGTAAAATCACGCTTACAGAACGATGGAAATGCAGGAAATTGCAAAACGAAAGATGATGTGCAGAAAAGTTAGGAGAAAAATAAAATGTTAGTACATGTCTAAAATCGTAATACTTTAGGTTTTAAAAAAATCGATAGAAGGAGCGAGTTACTTTTTGAAGAAAAGTGCATAAATTATTCTTCATTTTGAGCATTGTAGACATCCCTGAGGAAAAAACGCCAAAAATGATCAAAACATAAAATGTTCAGGTTTATGATATGCTGCATCACTTACAAAAAAACTAAAAAATATAATTGCCGCTTTCACTTTTCAAAATTTGTCGCATCTTTTTTCACTATTATTGAATTTAGAATGAGACTAAATTGCTACCAAATTGGTTGTATGATAACGCAGTAGATTTTCTGGAAAGTCTAATATTAAAGTTCAATGAAACTTACGATTTCAGTTCATTTAGCAAAGTTTTAAAAATTATGACAGTAATGACTCACTAGATGAAAGAGTTTTTAAGTTAAAGCTGTTTGGTTAAAGTTCACGTAAATTTTGAGAACAGTCGCGTTGAAGGCGAAATTCTAAAATTCATAAAAAAATTAAAAAAACCTAAATATTGCTGAAAGATTACTGATATACTAATTATATTATACTTTCACAGTTAGAACAGTTTTAATTAGACAAACCTAACCGTTTTCGAGTCAAAACTGTAAAATGAAAGTCAAAGCAGGTGATGTAGAAAGGCATATAAATGAAATTCAAAAATTCGTATACAAATCAGCAAAAATTCAAATTTCATAAAACTTAAATAAAACTTCATAAAAACAATAAGGAAATCTTAAATATAGTGAAAGGTGCATCATTACGTTCATTGCATCATATTTAAGTAGTTAGGGCAGTTTTAACTCGATAGAAGGAAGTGGTTTTAAGTTATAACTGTTTTATTGCAGTCAAATTATATATTCTGGAAAATCGTATAAATAATGAAATACAAAATTTTGTAAGGAAATAACAAAAAACCGAAATTTCATGAAACTTGCAGATTACGTTCATCTGATGGAGCATTATTAGTCGTGGTAGTTATAACTTGCAAAAAACACAATTTTTGAGCAAAGTACGCATCAATTTTGAGAAATATATTCTAAAATTTAATAAAAAATAATAATTCAAGGAGAGAATTAGAAGAAACGGTTTTCTTCTTAATGATCTCCTCTTTTTAACAGTTTTAGCTCACTATATCAAAAAGAAAAAGAAACAGGTCACAAAACTGAAAACAAGTAACGCTGCTGTATCATCCATCCCTCCATAAAAAATATCGTTGTAGGAATTTAATTGAATATTTCAACCCAATAAACCGGATAGGAACTCATTTATTCATCCCACTCCCAAAAATCCCCTTGAAAAATTTATTCAATTATTCCATTCCCCAAAACACCCTTGTAGGTTAAGTTACAACCTTGTTTAACCATTCCACTTTCAAAAAAAAAACTGAAAATTTATTAAATTACCCTACCCTCCAAAAACCCCTAGGGAATTGACTAAACTATCCTATTTCTCAAAGATCAAGAGTAGGACAGTTGTGAGAATTTATTCAACTGTTTCAACCTTGTAGAAATGTTTTAACCATTCCATTTTTTGAAAATTATCAGTTGTAGAATTTATTCAACCATCCCACTCCACAAAAAGCCCTTGAAAGTATCCATTTAACCATCCCACTTCTCAAAAAATGGTTGTAGACATTTATTAAGATACCCTGCAGGAACTACAAGGTTCCAACTATCCTACTTCTCAAAAAAACTCCAAAAAATTTATTTAACCTTTACCTGGCACACCTCTCCTGAGTAACATACCTGGCACGTGGGGTTCGTACGAACCCCAGTGACAAATATTCTTGTAAAACTTGAAATATTGATTGTATCTTTTTAGAAAAAATCAGAGATCAACTTCAGATACCCCCTCAAAGGGTGAAATAGTCAGAGTTTAGAAAAATGAAGATTGGCGTTCAGGGAAAATTCGGAAACTTGAAAAACTTGAAAAAAAAATTTTTTTGTTTTTTGATAAAAAGGGCTAAAATTTTAGGTGTTTTCAATTATATCGCCATAAAGGAAAAATATTAGTTTTCATGGGTCCTCCAAAAGAGGTATTTATTTGGAGAAATGAAGGTATGGATTTCACGAAATATTTTTTTTTTAATAGTGAAAAAGTCTTGTTTTTTTATTTTTTCAACAAATTCATTACAAAATATTCTTTTTTCAAGACGTAGAGTATAATTCGTTAATACCCGGTACAATTGGGGCACATTAAAAGTCTAAAAGCCTATTAAAAGTAGGTACCCCTTGTGCCAGGTAAAGGTTAACCATCTATTTCCTAAAAAAAAAAACAGTTGCCGGGAATCATTTAATCAACTTATTTCCAAAAACTCTTTTATTGCACACTGCACGTTGGTTGAGAGGAGAAATCGAAACGAATCAATTTTTTTAACTCGTAAAATTCAAGTCATTGCTAATGCAAAACAGCTTGCGGGTTTTGCCGGAAAAATATTTTGATTGATTATTCTTAAAAATTCTTAAAAATGGACGCCGCAGAAGATTCGATTGACAACTTCAAAATAACAAAATCGACTTTTAGTCGCCCACGAGTCGGATTATTTTAAATACCACAAACGTTATCGCATCATATATTTCATACAAATTCCCACTTTGAACATCCTCCTCTCCGCTTATGTGCTTCATATCACCGAAACCGTTTGATTTAACTCACTTTTATCACGGATGATATTTTCCGCGGCGGGAAGTTTTAATAGTTTAAAATTATCGATAGCGAGCGTGAATGCGTCAGGTTTTTTCCTGAGGGAAGGTGAAACGGCGATGTTTCCGCCATTTTCCGCTCGAAATGGCCGTCCCGGTATCAATCACGGTCATTAATGGGCTTTATCAACAATAACGTTGCGAAAATGATAATACGGGACAATTAGAGGGGAGATAATGTACAAGCAGGTAGGTTAGAGGGATAAATCAGCTGTAAAAATTTAGACTGTTTTGTTTGCTACCTTTGTCAGAGGTGTCTATAGAGAAGTGATAGATACAATCCACCATAAACGGGCCCTAATGAGCTGATAGTCGGAATATTACAGAGTTTTTGCATTTCACATAACGTCCGGCGTTCACATACCTTATTTTGACAGGAACGCATGCGCATTAAGCATTTTCAATAGCGCTACTGCTTAATGCGCATGCGTACCTGTCAAAATATGGTAAACGCTAATAGCGCCCGACGTTATGTGAAATGCAAAAACTCTCTATAAATATGCATGCCGTTTCCGTACAACACGCAAAGGATCGGACTCAGAAAGCGAGTTCAACTCTTGCCGAGCAGAAGCCATGAAAAGCAATTGAGAATTACTTAATTAATTTACTCAATGATGCAAGATTGATATGTTTATGAAGCGGAGTATACAGGGCGTTACAAATGATTCCTCGGCTTGGAACCAATTATACTTTCGGGAACGCTTCCTAAAATATTTACCCCGAGCGACAACTTTTAATCCGCGATAGCATCTTCGGATTCCCTCGAAGAGGGATTTTATTGCGTCTTCTCCCCGAGCGCCCTTTAAACCTCGAACGGCGATTAGAGCGAAAGAAACAACCACGAACCACAATAAACCTCTCCTCATATTTTCCTCTTAAGCGAAAAAACATCCATTGTGTACACGACAGGTTATTTCTTCCCCGGCCCTCGCTTATCGGATCTGGATCGATTCGTTCCAGTTCGGGACTTTCGACCATTGAGGCCGCGCGGTGTGGTGCTTTTTTCTCGTGCGACGTTCACCCGTTCTATTCGAGTGAATCCCACAAAGGACGTCCGGAAGGGGCACGAGAGATGGCGCCGCCGTCGACGTCCGGAAATAAATATCTCGAGGTCTTTTATCGAATAGAGAGAGGAGAAAAACTGCGAAAGTTTTAAAACTATAAATACTTAGGAAAGGGGGGTTTAAAGTTGCGTATATGGAATTTTCAAATATGCTCGTGATACTAAAATAACGAAAACTCCACAGCCTACTACGATTAACGTTCAAAATACCAGCTACACTGAGATTACATTATCATTTTTTTTATTTTTATTTTGTCTTCTTAATTTAAATTTCGCGCCATTTTCTCCCACTACAAATCACCCTGAAACACTCTTCATCAAAAATTACTCTACAGGTACTCCATCATCCAAAGTGAAACAAAATTTTATATCTACATACAAAAATAATCAAGAAAACGGAGTTTTATTGTCTTCTTAATTTAAATTTCGCGCCATCTTCCCCACTACAAATCACCCTGACACACTCTTCAACAAAAAATACTCTACAGGTACTCCATCCAAAGTGAAACAAAATTTTACATCTACATACAAAAATAATCAAGAAAACAGAGTTTTATTGTCTTCTTAATTTAAATTTCGCGCCATCTTCTCCTACTACAAATCACCCTGAAACACTCTTCAACAAAAATTACTCTACAGGTACTCCATCATCCAAAGTGAAACAAAATTTTATATCTACATACGAAAATAATCAAGAAAACATAGTTTTATTATGTCTTCTTAATTTAGATTTCGCGCCATTTTCTCCCACTACAAATCACCCTGAAACACTCTTCAACAAAAATTACTCTACAGGTACTCCATCATCCAAAGTGAAACAAAATTTTATATCTACATACAAAAATAATCAAGAAAACATTGTTTTATTGTCTTCTTAATTTAAATTTCGCGCCATTTTCTCCGACTACAAATCACCCTGAAACACTCTTCAACAAAAAATTACTCTACAGGTACTCCATCATCCAAAGTGAAACAAAATTTTATATCTACATACAAAAATAATCAAGAAAACATAGTTTTATTATGTCTTCTTAATTTAGATTTCGCGCCATTTTCTCCGACTACAAATCACCCTGAAACACTCTTCAACAAAAATTACTCTACAGGTACTCCATCATCCAAAGTGAAACAAAATTTTATATCTACATACAAAAATAATCAAGAAAACATTGTTTTATTGTCTTCTTAATTTAAATTTCGCGCCATTTTCTCCGACTACAAATCACCCTGAAACACTCTTCAACAAAAAATTACTCTACAGGTACTCCATCATCCAAAGTGAAACAAAATTTTATATCTACATACAAAAATAATCAAGAAAACATAGTTTTATTATGTCTTCTTAATTTAGATTTCGCGCCATTTTCTCCGACTACAAATCACCCTGAAACACTCTTCAACAAAAATTACTCTACAGGTACTCCATCATCCAAAGTGAAACAAAATTTTATATCTACATACAAAAATAATCAAGAAAACATTGTTTTATTGTCTTCTTAATTTAAATTTCGCGCCATTTTCTCCGACTACAAATCACCCTGAAACACTCTTCAACAAAAAATTACTCTACAGGTACTCCATCATCCAAAGTGAAACAAAATTTTATATCTACATACAAAAATAATCAAAAAAACATAGTTTTATTATGTCTTCTTAATTTAGATTTCGCGCCATTTTCTCCGACTACAAATCACCCTGAAACACTCTTCAACAAAAATTACTCTACAGGTACTCCATCATCCAAAGTGAAACAAAATTTTATATCTACATACGAAAATAATCAAGAAAACATAGTTTTATTATGTCTTCTTAATTTAGATTTCGCGCCATTTTCTCCCACTACAAATCACCCTGAAACACTCTTCAACAAAAATTACTCTACAGGTACTCCATCATCCAAAGTGAAACAAAATTTTATATCTACATACAAAAATAATCAAGAAAACATTGTTTTATTGTCTTCTTAATTTAAATTTCGCGCCATTTTCTCCGACTACAAATCACCCTGAAACACTCTTCAACAAAAAATTACTCTACAGGTACTCCATCATCCAAAGTGAAACAAAATTTTATATCTACATACAAAAATAATCAAGAAAACATAGTTTTATTATGTCTTCTTAATTTAGATTTCGCGCCATTTTCTCCGACTACAAATCACCCTGAAACACTCTTCAACAAAAATTACTCTACAGGTACTCCATCATCCAAAGTGAAACAAAATTTTATATCTACATACAAAAATAATCAAGAAAACATTGTTTTATTGTCTTCTTAATTTAAATTTCGCGCCATTTTCTCCGACTACAAATCACCCTGAAACACTCTTCAACAAAAAATTACTCTACAGGTACTCCATCATCCAAAGTGAAACAAAATTTTATATCTACATACAAAAATAATCAAGAAAACATAGTTTTATTATGTCTTCTTAATTTAGATTTCGCGCCATTTTCTCCGACTACAAATCACCCTGAAACACTCTTCAACAAAAATTACTCTACAGGTACTCCATCATCCAAAGTGAAACAAAATTTTATATCTACATACAAAAATAATCAAGAAAACATTGTTTTATTGTCTTCTTAATTTAAATTTCGCGCCATTTTCTCCGACTACAAATCACCCTGAAACACTCTTCAACAAAAAATTACTCTACAGGTACTCCATCATCCAAAGTGAAACAAAATTTTATATCTACATACAAAAATAATCAAAAAAACATAGTTTTATTATGTCTTCTTAATTTAGATTTCGCGCCATTTTCTCCGACTACAAATCACCCTGAAACACTCTTCAACAAAAAATACTCTACAGGTACTCCATCCAAAGTGAAACAAAATTTTATATCTACATACAAAAATATTCAAGAAAACAGAGTTTTATTGTCTTCTTAATTTAAATTTCGCGCCATTTTCTCCCACTACAAATCACCCTGAAACACTCTTCAACAAAAAATACTCTACAGGTACTCCATCCAAAATGAAACAAAATTTTATATCTACATACAAAAATATTCAAGAAAACATAGTTTTATTTTGTCTTCTTAATCTAAATTTCGCGCCCTCTTCTCCCACTACAAATCACCCAGAAACACTCTTCAACAAAAATACTCTACAGGTACTCTATCCAAAGTGATACAAAATCCACATAAAAAAACATTCAAGAAAACATAGAGTTCATCACTCTAATTGCGCATAAATTTCTTCTCCACACCACGAGAGTGGAATCACTCGACTCGACACACTGCGTCCGGCGTGAAGACTATCGTGACTCTTTTACGGCTTCTCGAATTGACTCCGGAGAGTTATATTTTTGCTCGATTGTTTCGGTGATTCCCCGGTCGATCGCGGGACGGGAAATTCGCGATCTCAGGCGACCGAATCCGCCGTAAATGCGACCTCGCGTGTCGCCACAAACGACACGTTAGCATGTCGAGAGGAATAACGATTAGGTAATGATTATCGGGAATTTTCGATTCGAGAGGCGTGATTCAGTAATGAAATAGACCTAATGACGGATTACGTCGAGAAGTCGCAGGTGAAATTTCGAGTGATTTATGCACAGTTTTCAGAAATGTTAATTTTTTATTCCGAGATATTTTTGTAACGTAACTAAATATAACTTGATTGCTTATGTGACAGCTGAGCAATGTTGTTTCAAGTTTTCAAAGGGAAAAGCATAACTTTTTGTATGGAAACTTTTGTGTAACATTTTAAATTTTCGAAAAGCGAGGGTATCCTTATTTTACTGGTGGTATCTTCGATACGATATATTAAGGTTTCAGAAAACAAGGAACTTTCAGAACAAGGAAGGAAGGAAGGAAGGAAGGATAAAGAAAGAAAGAAAGAAAGAAAGGAAGAAAGAAAGAAAGAAAGAAAGAAAGAAAGAAAGAAAGAAAGAAAGAAAGAAAGAAAGAAAAAAAGAAAGAAAGAAAGAAAGAAAGAAAGAAAGAAAGAAAGAAAGAAAGAAGGAACGAAAGAAAGAAAGAAAGAAAGAAAGAAAGAAAGAAAGAAAGAAAGAATATTCGGATTTAATAAGTGAAGACTTTGCTGTGTATTTTTCAGGTTTCAGAAAACAAGAAAATTAGAATTTCAGGTTAAGGAACCCTTCTGTCACATTTAAGGTTTTCAGAAGGAAAGGCAGGTTCATTTCTTGTGTGGAAACTTTTCTGTATCGCTTCCAAATTTTCAGTAAACCAGGACATTCTGATTTTATATGTGAAGGCATTGCTGTGCATTTTTCAGATTTTAGAAAATAAGAAAATTAGAATTTTATGTCTAAAAACCCTTCCAACAGAAAGAAAGGAAGATCAGTTTCTTGAAATTTCGAAAGAGAAATTTCAAAAATTGAAGATATATTTCAGTTGTGAGGGTTTTGCTATGGATTTCTCACATTTTAGAAAGCAAGGAAATTTAAATTTCTAATTTGAGAATTCTTCTTCCACACCTAAAATTTACAAGATGAAAATAAATTTAATTAATTGTATGAAAACCCTTCTGTGGAATTTTAATTTTTCAAAAAGGGAGATATTCTGACTTTACGTGTGGCAGCTTTGTTATGATGTAACGAACTTTCAGAAATCAAGCAAATGTTAATTTCTTATTTAAGATTTTTCCCCATGTTTCGAGTAAAACTTTTTTGTTGTTGTTCTACTTTTCAAAAGGCATAACTTTTATTGTGGGGCCTTTTCTGTAATACTGCAAAATTTTCAGGAAAGGGGGAATTCTGATTTTATATGTGAGGGCTTCGATGTCAAGTTTTCAGGTTTCAGAACGGAAAAAATTGGATTTCTTGTTTTATACCACCTGTCCCATTTAAAGTTTTTAGAAAGTTTATTATATTGATATATTTATTAGAATATTTTTAGAATATATTATATTTAGAATAATAATTTATATATTTATAATAGAAAAATTAGAAAAAAAAATTATATAAGAAATCTTATTACTTTTTTAAATTATTAAACTAAAGCATACTTAATGGTGGTGATCAGAAAAGGATTTTTGGTAAAATTTGTATTTGTGTTTCGTAGAAGGTGAATTATGTAGTTATTTTTAGTGGTGTCATTAACTTACTAACATCTGCATTAAACAGTTAAGTATATCACATGAAATTGTCGCTTCAATATTGTTTTTAAACCACGACCACTACTTATGTTAAGAGAAAGGCCGCCCATCGCTCCAGCTAGCCAAGCTAGAAAAATTTATAACAACTACTAGCTGACCCGGCGAACTTCGTATCGCCTAACAGTCGATTCTTTAATTTTTTATTTTTTTAAGTTAATAAGTCAACAATTACATTATGTCAAAAATTAAAAATTATAAAACTCGCAAAATTCTTTTAATAGTCATTAAAAAATCACAATGAAAATCACAATTTCAGATTTCTTATTATGATACCTACTTATTATATTTGATTTTATTTTTACTTATTCTAAATCAAGTTTCATTTTTATTGTAGTACTTTATGGTACACGATATTTTTTGTTTGATTGGAAAAATGCATTGTAAAAATGTATATGGGCTATAATAGTTATGATTAATTAACATACAACTGCAAATACTATTACAAACCTTAAAAGTTGGCATAAAATTTTCCCGAACTACTTTTGATGCTCCAAATGAAGTCATTTGAAAGCAGTCGTTATATTGTTGAATATTCTTTAAAAAGTGTATTGAATCTGTTCCTATTCCTAAAACTAATGAGTACAATGGCTCTGGAGGTGGAAGCAATGGTATCAATTTCACCTTCCCATTTGCGCAACAAAATCCATTGGCTTCATTTTTGTATTTCAATGCCTTACAATATTGGCAAACTGAGTTCGTAGGTCCAATAGCAACACAGTTGTAGGCACTGTAATCAATTGACATATCGTAACAGAAAGCAGCTCGATTCAAACTTGCACCATTATTAGTCGAATGTCGCGCTTCACGGGTCTGTCTTAAGCGAATTCTTTCACGTTCATTGCGATCTTCACGTTCCTGGGCAGTACGATTAGATTGATAATGCATTTGATTTGTTGCATTTCGGGTTCTCCTTCCTAAATTTGTCCGCCGCCTTATAGGAGGCATATTTAGTAAGTCACAAACACACAACCCTTTTTTAATTTTATAGAAATTTGTGTATTTTAGGTTTAGTAATATTATAGATGCACAGCAAAGAGATATTTACATTTCAAGTGACATTTTACCACAGACAATTTACATTTTACCATAGACAATTTGTTTCTGATTAAAAAAACAAATATTGACAAATATTGACATTAATATTTATACGATACTAACGTCACTCAATTGTTTTGCCTTCGCGGAACCTCTCCACTAACACAAACTTTATCGTATGGTATTAAAGTTCAAATTGACTTTTAAGTATTATCACAAATCTTTTGTATGGGAGTATAGAAAAGTGTTGTTTTTAGACTTTTTCAGGAAATTTAAATTTTTTTTTTTTAGTATTTTTAAAGTTCAAATTGACTTTTAAGTATTATCACAAATCTTTTGTATGGGAGTATAGAAAAGTGTTGTTTTTAGACTTTTTCAGGAAATTTAAATTTTTTTTTTTTAGTATTTTTAAAGTTCAAATTGACTTTTAAGTATTATCACAAATCTTTTGTATGGGAGTATAGAAAATTGTTGTTTTTAGACTTTTTCAGGAAATTTAAAATTTTTTATTTTTTTTTTAGAATTTTTCTCTCCGTAAGAACCATCCTCGTACTTCAAGGAATATTTTAAAAAAAGAATTAGCGAAATCGGTCCAACCGTTCTCGAGTTTTGCGCTTAGCAAGACATTCAGCGACTCATTTTTATATAATAGATGTAGCTTCTTATTGCGAACTTCCCCTAAGCCTTTTACTTAAAAATTAGAGTTATATAAGCGAGACAGTTAGGTTGTGATCAAAAATTCCATCCCACTTTGGGACCAAATGTCAATAGGACTGAAAATACGCGGATAACAACGGCACATTAGCCTAACGCCTTCGTGGATCCCTCGGTTATCGTACGGCATTAAAAGTGTAATTTTGAATACGCCATGATATATATCCGCGTCGTTTGAGGTAATTCAGACGGTTTTGAACTACTCCCGTCGGATAAATCACGGAGGACCCTCTCGTTTAAACGGAATGAACGCTTATTAATAATATCCGAGGCGGACTGTCTCCTGCAAAGTTCTCAAGAGTTCTCACCCCATTCATTAACGATTTAAGTCGCCCCTCGTTATTCATCGCCGAGTGCACGCCCCCGCCGCTACCCTACACCGGCGGTACCGAATTATCACTCTAAGTTCTATTAAATCCGATTTAGGCGTCGATAAAAGGAGACTGCAGTTTTTCTTTGTAAACTCAAAATTTCAGTCGTCACTGTTGGGAATTTTAGGATGATAAAAATGATATTGGGGTGATTTCACAATATCTCATAACATTTAAAAACCTTGTGAAAACCAAAATTATTTAGGGAAGAAACCAATTTTTTTCTAAGTAATTTTGCAAGGCATTTAAGTAAAATCACATTAATTTTTTTTGAATAATACAAACAGCTATTAGAGCCTCATTAGATAATAACGAGACAGTTAGAGCTTATTAGATTCAAACATAACCTCAAATATAATTCCAACGCAAATTTTTGTCGCCAAAAATCGCCAGGTCCTCAAATTGTAAAAACTGGAGTGGCAGTGTATGAATAATGAAGTAAATCAATAATGAATAGAAAATGGCGCCTTCAAATCTCTATCGCGGGCAAGATTTCAATTTTTGTAGGAACAATTGGGTTTTCTCTAACATTGATTTGTATGAAAAATATTGATAAATGTCTACAAGTATTATATTCAAAAAATATGATACAATAAAATTTATTGAACAAATTTTAATCGTTATGTTACAAATAAGTTTCCGCCGTTTTCAAGAGATGGCTCCACTGACAAGATTACTTTCAAATCATCAGATGTAAGCTGCCATATAGAAAGTTTAAACACCTGGCAGCAACATAACCTTAAAATACTATTATCTTTGTACCGATAATGTGCATTTTTTTTGTTCGAAAATGTCGAGTTTTGTACCAAATAAGCGTCATTTGCGGGAAGTTTTGATTTATTTATTTCATTTAGAAAAGAGGTTTTAAAGAAGCCAAAAATTGGGTCGACTCATGGATAGTCTCAAAAGATGAAGAGTTTTTTCGACGAGGCATCCGAATGCTGCCAGAAAGATGGCAAAAAGTAGTAGCTAATGGCGGACAATATTTTGAATAAAATTTACCGTATATTTTTTCTTATAATCAATTGGTAACTTTTTATAAAAACGGCGGAAACTTATTTGCATCACCAACATTACGTACATATTATAAATATATGCATAAAACTGTTATTTTTATAAAAAATATTTGTAAATATTTACAAAAAATCCAAAATTACTATTGTAGATTTATATATGGCTTACGTAAATACGACAGAACTGTAATGAAAATAAATGAATTAGGATGGATGAAACTTGAGGACTTATTTAAATATCATATGAGTGCAACAATTTTTCATATCTTATCTACCTCTACTCCACCTTACCTTAAAGGAAAATTAAATTTTAGGGGTAATACCCCTAAAATTAATAATTTACCCCTACCCCTAATTACCCCTAAAATTAATAAATAATAGGGGTAATTCAATAAATATCAGAAACCCAAATACTCTACAAATGCCTTACTTTCGTCGTGCCTGGTTTCAAAAAAGTTTTACATACAACGCTGTCACAATATATAATTCAATGCCGCTAGTATTTAAAACGCGTACTGTTTATTATTTTAAAAAAATATACAAGGCCTATCTCATTAAAATGCGCAGAATCAATTCGCAATAAGATCCCAAATTTATCAAACTTGTTAGATTAAATTCAGTCTAATTTGAATTATATGCTTCAGTGTTAATCCCCTTAACTACTCTATAATACCTATAATATAGTTTTTTGTATCTTTCGACAATAAATATTAACGGGAGGGGGAGGTTAAGTAGGAATAGCTTTGCTAGACTTCGCCTCCCCAAATGTGAAATTTGTGGTGCAATATTTACAGTGCAAAATAAAAGCGATTTACTATTATTATTATTATTGTTGTTATTATTATTATTTCGGACGTCTCTAAAGCTTTCAATTTCATACCAAAGTTTTTTTAAATATATCTCATGCAATGAAATATCCTCTAATCAATAAGAATAAATAAGTTTTGACGATGAAAAGAACCGGCGAAATGATCAATAAACAGAAAATGATATATCTTTTTGGAGGTTATGGTAGAATCTAGGGGTCAAAAAATTCTGATAGAATTATACTTTTTGATGTACTGCATGACGATGGTTTCATTTTTCAAAATTAATTATAAATTTCGTTGAGCACCATTCCCAAAACCAAAAATTTAACAAAAGCTTCAACATTCCGACTTATTAAAGCTATAAAACTCGGTTAATTTCGCCATGATTTATTGTCAAAATGTGACATATTAAACCGGTCGACGTGATCGAATCCCATTACCTGAATTCCCATGACTTGTACCTAATATCGACTATTAAAGATGTATTGTAGCGATAATCCCCGGAATAGTCGCGAACTTAATCGCGTGACTAATTACGCGCCCTACGTAGCTCGAGTCTCGACGGCCGGGGCCCTTTGGATTGATTGATTGATCGGCTGATTGCCGGAATGCCGCGATTCACCTTTCGCGAGGAGCGAGGCCGCTTCTTAGTACAAATTGCACATTTCTACTGATCACGCCTCGCTAATCACCTAAGGTATGGTCCATAACTTTTGTTGATTAAGGAAACAATGAGCGTCGCCCTTCGGAAATTATTGTTTTTTGTGTCCCGTGCTATTTTCGGCGTCGCATCGATCCGGACATTCATACGTGCAAATGGAGGTATTTATTCCCCGCGGTACATTTTCGCATGGCGGTATCGATACGTCATTGTATTGTTAAACGTCGAATTGACGCGACAGCGTCCCGGTGAATAATGGCGCGAGCGGTATAATGATGTGTCCATTCATTACGTCGGGCAATTTTCTATGGCCCTCCCCCTCGCTATCACACTGTATACGACACAATACCAGGACGGTCAAACGCCGGCCACTCGTGTACATCGGGCGTTTATTGGTCGCCGGGAAGCGATCGCCCTCGTTTCGGTTAGATTTTTAATGAAAACTCGACTCGTAACCCTAAATCATGCGTCAAATGTACGTCGGGAAATTTTCGGAAAAGTTATCCAGAAATTTCTGTAGGTAAAAATGTTTTTGGGGGTCCTTTGGGGTCGGATAGTATACATTTAAGGTGGACCTCACCTGCACGTGGCGCACCCTGCTAAAACTCCGTAAACCCCCTCTTGACAGCTGACAGCTCAGGAGCTGTCAAGAGGTGGGGCCATCTATGGTCGCTGGACTGAGATATCGGATCGGACAAAACACGGATGGACCAATAAAATCAACGCCAGGAGGGTACAGAATGCAACGGGAAACCACTGTATTAAAGATTCCCCAGGAAAATCACCATTACACAAATACTTATCATGGCAATCGGAGGCCAAAGAAACCTATTTTTACCACGAGGCCAGTTAACATGCGAAAACCTAGTGAAGAAAAACTGCAAACAAGAAAATTCAATCCAAGGCACTAGTAGAATCAACCCCCTCACTTGTCCCCCCTTGTCTATTTAGGGTGTATAGTACCTACTGCACGAACCTTTTTCAAGTCCTGCAACTGATTTCAATCCTCATCCTTAACAATTAGCAAACAGCAATTACTTCAAGAAGTACTGATAAATTCCTGATTACAATTGTTTATGGTGTACTTCGACCTTATACGTTTGTAAATAATCTTGCGCCGACAAAATTTCAACCAATCTAAATGTTCGAATATGTTTAAAATTTGTTCGCCTCCCGTATGTAGACGGTTCAATGAAATTATCGATTTCACAGTCGCTTTAATCAATCAGTCAGTTACTTAGTGAATCGGTCAGTCAGTTAATGAAATAAACGTTAAATAACAATAAATACATTAGTACAATAAATAAATACAGTAAATAAATTAGTGACTGCGTTAGTTAGTAAGTAGGCGATTGAGTCATCAGATCGGTAGTCAGTTAATCACGAATTAGTAAGTTATTTAATCATTCAGTGAGTTAGCTAAATTATTAGTTAATAAAGCTGTTAGTAAGTCAGTTATTTAATGAGTAAGTTATGTTAGAGATCTAGTTAATTATTAAGTGAGTCACTTATTAAATCCATTAGACAAAAATAGTAGGGTAAATAGTGGCCGAGTCAGCCAGGTAGATAATGATTGAGTTATTATCAGACGGTCAATGAGGAAAATTTCGAAACAGGCAGCTACTGAATTAATCATGTTAATCAAATAATTAGTTAGTAAGTGAGTGAACCGATTGGTCACTTGGTGATTGTATCATTAGCCTGTAAATCAGTCAATTATGAATTCGACAGTTATCTAATCAATAGCAAGTTAGTTAGTGTATTGGTCAGTCAGCTAGTCAAATAATTGATGACTAGGTGAGATATTTATAAATTAGTGAGACATTTGATCAATCAAAGATAGAGAATCGATCAGTAAGCTAGTCAGTTGAATTAGTCAGTAAGCGAGTTAGTGCGTCGGTCGGTTAAAAAATGAGTTATGTCAGACTATCCACTGATTATTTAATTAGTCAGTTACTGAATCACTCAGTCAGCTAATCGGTAAGTAAACCTGTCAGTTAGTCAAATGAACAGTTTAGTTAGTAAATTGTAAGTAATTTGATCTGTCAGTTAGATAATAAATAGGTCGATAAATCAGTGGAATAATTAGTCAATAAGAGAGTTAATGATTCAATCATTAGTCAACCATTGAACCAGTCAGTTATGGAATTCGTCAATTGTCATTTAATTAGTCAGTAAGCCGGATAGGGAGTCAGTTGATAGGCCAATCAAATTGTTATTGAATGAGTCAGTAAGCGGAATTATTAGTTAGTAAATGAGTCGATTTGCTTAAAGTTAAAATTAAAAAGTGAGTTATGTCAGCCTATCCACTGACTATTTAGTTAGCCAGTTACTGAATCACTCAGTCAGTTAATCGGTAAGTGAACCTGTCAGTTAGTCAAGTGCACAGTTTAGTTAGTAAATTGTAAGTAATTTGATCTGTCAGTTAGATAATAAATCGGTCAATAAATCAGTGGAATAATTAGTCAGTAAGCGAGTTAATGATTCAATCATTAGTCAACCATTGAATCAGTCAGTTATGGAATTCGTCAATTGTCATTTAATTAGTCAGTAAGCCGGATAGGGAGTCAGTTGATAGGCCAATCAAATTGTTATTGAATGAGTCAGTAAGCGGAATTATTAGTTAGTAAATGAGTCGATTTGCTTAAAGTTAAAATTAAAAAGTGAGTTATGTCAGCCTATCCACTGACTATTTAGTTAGCCAGTTACTGAATCACTCAGTCAGTTAATCGGTAAGTGAACCTGTCAGTTAGTCAAGTGCACAGTTTAGTTAGTAAATTGTAAGTAATTTGATCTGTCAGTTAGATAATAAATCGGTCAATAAATCAGTGGAATAATTAGTCAGTAAGCGAGTTAATGATTCAATCATTAGTCAACCATTGAATCAGTCAGTTATGGAATTCGTCAATTGTCATTTAATTAGTCAGTAAGCCGGATAGGGAGTCAGTTGATAGGCCAATCAAATTGTTATTGAATGAGTCAGTAAGCGGAATTATTAGTTAGTAAATGAGTCGATTTGCTTAAAGTTAAAATTAAAAAGTGAGTTATGTCAGCCTATCCACTGACTATTTAGTTAGCCAGTTACTGAATCACTCAGTCAGTTAATCGGTAAGTGAACCTGTCAGTTAGTCAAGTGCACAGTTTAGTTAGTAAATTGTAAGTAATTTGATCTGTCAGTTAGATAATAAATCGGTCAATAAATCAGTGGAATAATTAGTCAGTAAGCGAGTTAATGATTCAATCATTAGTCAACCATTGAATCAGTCAGTTATGGAATTCGTCAATTGTCATTTAATTAGTCAGTAAGCCGGATAGGGAGTCAGTTGATAGGCCAATCAAATTGTTATTGAATGAGTCAGTAAGCGGAATTATTAGTTAGTAAATGAGTCGATTTGCTTAAAGTTAAAATTAAAAAGTGAGTTATGTCAGCCTATCCACTGATTATTTAATTAGTCAGTTACTGAATCACTGTCAGTTAATCGGTAAGTGAATCTGTCAGTTAGTCAAATGCACAGTTTAGTTAGTAAATTGTAAGTAATTTGATCTGTCAGTTAGATATTAAATCGGTCGATAAATCAGTGGAATAATTAGTCAGTAAGCGAGTTAATGATTCAATCATTAGTCAACCATTGAACTACTCAGTTGTGGAATTCGTCAATTGTCATTTAATTAGTCAGTAAGCCGGATAGGGAGTCAGTTGATAGGCCAATCAAATTGTTATTGAATGAGTCAGTAAGCGGAATTATTAGTTAGTAAATGAGTCGATTTGCTTAAAGTTAAAATTAAAAAGTGAGTTATGTCAGCCTATCCACTGACTATTTAGTTAGCCAGTTACTGAATCACTCAGTCAGTTAATCGGTAAGTGAACCTGTCAGTTAGTCAAGTGCACAGTTTAGTTAGTAAATTGTAAGTAATTTGATCTGTCAGTTAGATAATAAATCGGTCAATAAATCAGTGGAATAATTAGTCAGTAAGCGAGTTAATGATTCAATCATTAGTCAACCATTGAATCAGTCAGTTATGGAATTCGTCAATTGTCATTTAATTAGTCAGTAAGCCGGATAGGGAGTCAGTTGATAGGCCAATCAAATTGTTATTGAATGAGTCAGTAAGCGGAATTATTAGTTAGTAAATGAGTCGATTTGCTTAAAGTTAAAATTAAAAAGTGAGTTATGTCAGCCTATCCACTGACTATTTAGTTAGCCAGTTACTGAATCACTCAGTCAGTTAATCGGTAAGTGAACCTGTCAGTTAGTCAAGTGCACAGTTTAGTTAGTAAATTGTAAGTAATTTGATCTGTCAGTTAGATAATAAATCGGTCAATAAATCAGTGGAATAATTAGTCAGTAAGCGAGTTAATGATTCAATCATTAGTCAACCATTGAATCAGTCAGTTATGGAATTCGTCAATTGTCATTTAATTAGTCAGTAAGCCGGATAGGGAGTCAGTTGATAGGCCAATCAAATTGTTATTGAATGAGTCAGTAAGCGGAATTATTAGTTAGTAAATGAGTCGATTTGCTTAAAGTTAAAATTAAAAAGTGAGTTATGTCAGCCTATCCACTGATTATTTAATTAGTCAGTTACTGAATCACTGTCAGTTAATCGGTAAGTGAATCTGTCAGTTAGTCAAATGCACAGTTTAGTTAGTAAATTGTAAGTAATTTGATCTGTCAGTTAGATAATAAATCGGTCGATAAATCAGTGGAATAATTAGTCAGTAAGCGAGTTAATGATTCAATCATTAGTCAACCATTGAACTACTCAGTTGTGGAATTCGTCAATTGTCATTTAATTAGTCAGTAAGCCGGATAGGGAGTCAGTTGATAGGCCAATCAAATTGTTATTGAATGAGTCAGTAAGCGGAATTATTAGTTAGTAAATGAGTCGATTTGCTTAAAGTTAAAATTAAAAAGTGAGTTATGTCAGCCTATCCACTGATTATTTAATTAGTCAGTTACTGAATCACTGTCAGTTAATCGGTAAGTGAATCTGTCAGTTAGTCAAATGCACAGTTTAGTTAGTAAATTGTAAGTAATTTGATCTGTCAGTTAGATATTAAATCGGTCGATAAATCAGTGGAATAATTAGTCAGTAAGCGAGTTAATGATTCAATCATTAGTCAACCATTGAACTACTCAGTTGTGGAATTCGTCAATTGTCATTTAATTAGTCAGTAAGCCGGATAGGGAGTCAGTTGATAGGCCAATCAAATTGTTATTGAATGAGTCAGTAAGCGGAATTATTAGTTAGTAAATGAGTCGATTTGCTTAAAGTTAAAATTAAAAAGTGAGTTATGTCAGCCTATCCACTGATTATTTAATTAGTCAGTTACTGAATCACTGTCAGTTAATCGGTAAGTGAATCTGTCAGTTAGTCAAATGCACAGTTTAGTTAGTAAATTGTAAGTAATTTGATCTGTCAGTTAGATAATAAATCGGTCGATAAATCAGTGGAATAATTAGTCAGTAAGCGAGTTAATGATTCAATCATTAGTCAACCATTGAACTACTCAGTTGTGGAATTCGTCAATTGTCATTTAATTAGTCAGTAAGCCGGATAGGGAGTCAGTTGATAGGCCAATCAAATTGTTATTGAATGAGTCAGTAAGCGGAATTATTAGTTAGTAAATGAGTCGATTTGCTTAAAGTTAAAATTAAAAAGTGAGTTATGTCAGCCTATCCACTGATTATTTAATTAGTCAGTTACTGAATCACTGTCAGTTAATCGGTAAGTGAATCTGTCAGTTAGTCAAATGCACAGTTTAGTTAGTAAATTGTAAGTAATTTGATCTGTCAGTTAGATATTAAATCGGTCGATAAATCAGTGGAATAATTAGTCAGTAAGCGAGTTAATGATTCAATCATTAGTCAACCATTGAACTACTCAGTTGTGGAATTCGTCAATTGTCATTTAATTAGTCAGTAAGCCGGATAGGGAGTCAGTTGATAGGCCAATCAAATTGTTATTGAATGAGTCAGTAAGCGGAATTATTAGTTAGTAAATGAGTCGATTTGCTTAAAGTTAAAATTAAAAAGTGAGTTATGTCAGCCTATCCACTGATTATTTAATTAGTCAGTTACTGAATCACTGTCAGTTAATCGGTAAGTGAATCTGTCAGTTAGTCAAATGCACAGTTTAGTTAGTAAATTGTAAGTAATTTGATCTGTCAGTTAGATAATAAATCGGTCGATAAATCAGTGGAATAATTAGTCAGTAAGCGAGTTAATGATTCAATCATTAGTCAACCATTGAACTACTCAGTTGTGGAATTCGTCAATTGTCATTTAATTAGTCAGTAAGCCGGATAGGGAGTCAGTTGATAGGCCAATCAAATTGTTATTGAATGAGTCAGTAAGCGGAATTATTAGTTAGTAAATGAGTCGATTTGCTTAAAGTTAAAATTAAAAAGTGAGTTATGTCAGCCTATCCACTGATTATTTAATTAGTCAGTTACTGAATCACTGTCAGTTAATCGGTAAGTGAATCTGTCAGTTAGTCAAATGCACAGTTTAGTTAGTAAATTGTAAGTAATTTGATCTGTCAGTTAGATATTAAATCGGTCGATAAATCAGTGGAATAATTAGTCAGTAAGCGAGTTAATGATTCAATCATTAGTCAACCATTGAACTACTCAGTTGTGGAATTCGTCAATTGTCATTTAATTAGTCAGTAAGCCGGATAGGGAGTCAGTTGATAGGCCAATCAAATTGTTATTGAATGAGTCAGTAAGCGGAATTATTAGTTAGTAAATGAGTCGATTTGCTTAAAGTTAAAATTAAAAAGTGAGTTATGTCAGCCTATCCACTGATTATTTAATTAGTCAGTTACTGAATCACTGTCAGTTAATCGGTAAGTGAATCTGTCAGTTAGTCAAATGCACAGTTTAGTTAGTAAATTGTAAGTAATTTGATCTGTCAGTTAGATAATAAATCGGTCGATAAATCAGTGGAATAATTAGTCAGTAAGCGAGTTAATGATTCAATCATTAGTCAACCATTGAACTACTCAGTTGTGGAATTCGTCAATTGTCATTTAATTAGTCAGTAAGCCGGATAGGGAGTCAGTTGATAGGCCAATCAAATTGTTATTGAATGAGTCAGTAAGCGGAATTATTAGTTAGTAAATGAGTCGATTTGCTTAAAGTTAAAATTAAAAAGTGAGTTATGTCAGCCTATCCACTGATTATTTAATTAGTCAGTTACTGAATCACTGTCAGTTAATCGGTAAGTGAATCTGTCAGTTAGTCAAATGCACAGTTTAGTTAGTAAATTGTAAGTAATTTGATCTGTCAGTTAGATATTAAATCGGTCGATAAATCAGTGGAATAATTAGTCAGTAAGCGAGTTAATGATTCAATCATTAGTCAACCATTGAACTACTCAGTTGTGGAATTCGTCAATTGTCATTTAATTAGTCAGTAAGCCGGATAGGGAGTCAGTTGATAGGCCAATCAAATTGTTATTGAATGAGTCAGTAAGCGGAATTATTAGTTAGTAAATGAGTCGATTTGCTTAAAGTTAAAATTAAAAAGTGAGTTATGTCAGCCTATCCACTGATTATTTAATTAGTCAGTTACTGAATCACTGTCAGTTAATCGGTAAGTGAATCTGTCAGTTAGTCAAATGCACAGTTTAGTTAGTAAATTGTAAGTAATTTGATCTGTCAGTTAGATAATAAATCGGTCGATAAATCAGTGGAATAATTAGTCAGTAAGCGAGTTAATGATTCAATCATTAGTCAACCATTGAACTAGTCAGTTGTGGAATTCGTCAATTGTCATTTAATAAGTCAGTAAGCCGGATAGGGAGTCAGTTGATAGGCCAATCAAATTGTTATTGAATGAGTCAGTAAGCGGAATTATTAGTTAGTAAGTGGGTCGATTATCTAATTAGTTACTAATTACGTTAGTTAACCAATTAGTTGGTCAGTTAATCAATTATCTAATTTTTCCAAAATTAACTCACAAAACCTCGATTCGCGACACTCGCCTTGTAGAATATGCAATTTCCCTCCGAGCGTCGATAACGGGAGAAAATCCGTTCCCGCCTCGTCAACGGGACACTTCGAGTATTCCGTCCCGTTTCCTCGTTAATAGATGCGGAAAAACTCGCGTCTTTCTTCCGGACGCGGCAAAAGGGGGGAAAAGTTCCCGGCCCCCCTTCGGGAGAAGTTATCTGAGTAGGGGGAGGTTGACAAAGGGGCGAATTTCGGAATTTATGGGGTGAGGAAATTTCGGTCGTTAATGGGGGGAGATCGTCGGGGGGAAGGGCGACAAAATTACCGTTACCAATGTCGAAAATAATTTGGAGAATTCTAAATAAATGACCTTCTAGCTGTACACTTTTACCAAAAAAAACTTAGTGAAAATAAGTTTCTTCGGCCGTTGCGTTGAAAATATAAGAAAAAATAAGAAAAATTCTTATATAAGAAAATATAAGAGTCCAGATGAGAACATGAAGGGATAATTGGAAAGGAAAACATTTACAGGCCCTCATTATTGTAGATGCAAACTGTTACCGACATAAAGCGTTTTGGACATGCTTTATGTAGCTTGATTCTGAGTAAACCCCTTAGCGCACCCCTTGGGACCCAACAGGCTCCTAGGACGTGATGATATTTAGACAGTGTAAATGATGCAGTCAGTGCTAAACTGCCAAATAACGAAATCTGACAGTGAGATAGTCGCCTATGCAATTACCTGTAAGCCTTACATGACCAATAGAGAACTGGACTGAACTGGAGCAATGCCTGAACAGAGCAGGAAAGCGGACAATGAAAAGATCTGAATAAACGTGAGCTCTGGCTTTGTCACCAAAAAGCCTTCCCTCTTGGTTCAAGGGGCCGAAACATTTCCGCGTGAGAATTTCCCGAAAAGTCGCCCATCGCCCAAGGAGAATCCGCAAAACGAAAATCGCCCAAACAAAACGCCTGAATTAAGCATCGAGGGTATCGCTCGTGATGAGAGCCCCTTCGAAGAAAATTAGACGGCGGTCTTCCTCCCTTTTTGGAAAAACCGGGAGGAAAAGTGACGGGAAGGGAGAGGCGTCGGAATGTGGGGCAACAACCCGCGCGCGACCCATTTCGAGCGTCCCGGCGGCGCGCGTGACGTAGACGCTCGACGCTCGTCGCCGTGGCAACGGGGAACGGGCCACGTGACGTCAACGCGGCCGCCGCCGATGGGCGTCGCCGCCTCCGCCTGGAATATCCCTTGTACGTGGCTACGTCAGAGCGTCTCCGGATCTCCCTAGGGGAAACGGTGCCCGCGTGATACGCGGGCCGAGAAAGTACGGGAGTAGCTAATGCATTTGCCTATTTCGCCTAGAAATGTCGATCTGTTTAGGGATCGAGTAAAGGCATTTGGTCCGTTTTCAGTTTCGAATTCTTAAGGAAGAAAAAACATGAAACATGCCAGTTTTCCTGTGGTGTAATTATTTTCATAATGTTATTGCAAAACCACAAGAAACGCAAATTCTTTTTAGTCCAAGTATTCAAGGTAAAATACGGTAATACCGTATAATTTTGCCAAGCAGCCCTCTACTTCAAAGTTGCCAGCGGTTGCTTTTTATTTTTTAGGGGTGAAAACTTCCCCCATTTGGGGGAAAATAATTTAGGAATTGTAGGTTCGAGGGTGTAATGGATTTAAACCATCTTTAAAATGAACGTCAATTGACATTAAGACACATAATTTATAATTCATTGAACAGTTTCGATCCCGAAAAGCCACCCCCTAGAATAGTTATAATTAAAAAAATATCTTCAAAATGTTCTTTAACAACTTGGAATAATTCAATATCACCGATTTGCACAAAAATTTGGATTTACGTTCAACTTACCCCCTACTTCGAAGTTGGTCCTGTACCGGGGGTTGCTTTTTATTTTTTAGCGATTAAAACTACCCCTATTTGAAAATAATTTCAGAATTGTAGATGCGAGTTTGTAATAGAAAACAGTAAACATGAGTTGACGTTCTGAGGGTTGAATTATGTTTAATTGAAAATTTTAACCCCTAAAAATCACACCCTGCGAGAGTAATTATTAAAAATTAATTTTGATAAATGTCATTTAGCAACATGGAATGATTTCATTACATAGTGATAATTAAAGCTCGGGAAATATACACTTAAAGATTCCAAAAATATGTATGCAAATATGTCCAAAAAATGGTTAAAATATGCATTTAATATGCAAATATGCATTTATGCTTATTATTATGCAGAAGCATGAAATAAGCAGGTTTGCAGTTTTGGTATTTTGAATTGGGCTCTTTTTGATGTAAGAAAATGTTACAAATCGTGTAATAAATTTAAGATATGACGCCATCGACTTTTTTCTTAAATGTCAATACTAATTTTTTTATGATTATTCTTAAAGGGTATATCAAGTTACACATGCTTACTGAATATCAAATTTTTATTCCCTGTCGTTTAAAAGATATTTAACAAACATCAATTAATTCGAAAAATGAAGGAACCTGATTCAGCTCGATGAAATAATTCAGGCAATTTAAAAATGGAAAGTCGAGAGGTACTTTTTTATCATTTTTAGTCAAACTGGGTTGATGTTGACAATGTCAAACAAAAAAGTTAAGTGAAAACAAGTAAGCAGAGTAGCATCATATCGAGCAAGAATATTTATTAGTTTGTCGTTTTGTAAGAAACAACTTTTGTTGAAGAATCGAACAAAATGCCGTACTTAACTGAAACCCACAAGATTGAAATTTTAATGATGATTGGCTACGGAGACAGGACAAGAACACAAAATGAAGTTATTCATTTATTCAGAGAGAAGTACCCTGATTTACCACCCATATCGCAGAGTACCATAAGCAAGATTGAAAAACCGTTTCTGGAAAATGGACATCTAAGAAAAACAAATAACCATCGTCAGAGTGCCTCAATGAAGATGTCAAAATCGGTGTACTCCTCTCTGTGCAAGAAAATCCTCATGTCTCAACTAGGCAGATAGCTAGGGAACTCGAAATTAGCCAGTCTTCAGTGATGAGAATTCTTCAAACCCAGAAATTTCTTCCTTATAAAATGACAATCCTCCAGGAACTCTCCGGAGAGAAGACTCCAGTTTTGCGGACAAATTATTGATCTACCAGACAGAAATGTTGGAAACATAGAAAATGTCCTATTTTCCGACGAATCAACGTTCACCATAAGTGGTACGGTAAATCGTCAAAACTGTCGTTATTGGGCAGACAACATACTACACTGGATGAGGGAAGACAATACTCAATATCAAGGAAATATCAATGTTTGACCAGGGATTGTTGGTGATCGAGTAATAGGACCAATTTTCTTCCAAGGAAATCTCAATGGAGCTGGATATTTAGAATTCCTGCAGGAAGAACTATGGATGTCCCGAATAGAAACATTTGGTTTCAACAAGACTGTGCGCCTCCCGATTTTGCAAGACCCGCCCGTGAGTATCTGGATGATGTTTTTCCAGGCAGATGGATTGGTAGAAGAGGACCTTAAGAATGGCCTCCCAGGTCTCCGGATTTAACACCAATATACGATTTCTTAGGGGAGTACTTGAAAAGTCAAGTTTTTAAAACCAAACCGGGAAACATTTAGCAGTTACAATAACGAATAAGACAGGAGTATAGGCCAATTACCGTCCAAGTAATTAGAAATGCCCAAAACGAGTTTCAGTTTCGTTTAGGATACTGTCAGTTAGTTAATGGACATTTTGAGCACTTATTGAAGAAATATATTATTTGAGTTGACTTCCTTCATTTATCGAATAAGTTGATCTTTGTTGTAACTTGGATGAATAGTCCTTTAAGAATAGTCATAAGAAATTCTCAATATCTCAAATTTGGCACAAGCTGTATAACAATTTCTTACACCAAAAAGAGAGCAATTCAAAGTACTAATCGACCTATTCGAGCATATTTTCAACAAAAAACCTGTCTTTGATGTACTGAATTTATTTCGAATTAGAAACTTGCACTGTATACGTTGCATGTTCTATTCTATTGCACTTTTCACGATAGTCCAGAACATCCTAAAAATGTCATTTCTACAAAATAAATCAGGTTTTTAAGTAATGCGAATAGGATTATAATGTGACGTCGCGTGTACGTCGTCGATGACGTCATCCCGCGTATAAAACCCTTTTAACATTTCCAGGACCCGCAGCGCGGGGGCGATGCTATAACCTAATTTATAAAGGTTACAAGTTGGAATTATGTACACTTTCAGAGCCCCGAACGCGAAAATTTCCGCACGATTCGTCCGATTTCCGATAATATTGTTACTAAATCCGGATTACACCTAATGTATTGATCTGATACGCTAAAAATTTCATAAAAGCGCCCAGAATCGAACTTAAATCGTATCGATTCGTTTTAATCCCCGAAGTGATTCGATGTTACAACAATGTACCTACATGCATCCATTAAAAATTTAATAAGTATGTGTACGTACGTACGTACCTACTACATACCCCATAAAGCTTAAAGAGCCCCTAGTTGCATTCGTTCCTTTTAATAACAGTAATTCACGAGCAAGTACGAGGGTCATCGTTATTTTAAAACCTGAAACTGCAGCCCACAACCTGCGGGAAACCTTATGGGTTTTCTCCTGGAACATCGGCGGTCTCGTTCCAGCCCTGGAATACTAGAATAACCTAATGCTATGTTAATAGTGACAGTTCGAGTGATATTTGAGTTAAATAAGTTCCAAAAGATATTCTAGAGGATTTCTAGAAATTGTAGAAAAAAGATTCTGGAACATTGATAGAAAAATGGTCTCGTGGGGTCGATTGAACTATTGCTAAATTTGTAGAGACCAAAAAAAATCGCGTAGACCTGTCTAGGAGGTTCATAGAGAAAGGTACTTTGTTGGAATACAATTTCATTGAATATCCTAGAGTATTATGGTAAGTGCAGCTAATACACCGCTTTAAGTACAATACCTACAATGGAGGACACTACAGGACACTCTGAAAGTAGTGAAGTATTTTTGAAAAACTTTTTAGAAAGAAAACTGCAAACTATGCAACATTCTAAGAGATTGTGAAAACGAATAAAACTCAGTGCGGTGGTTGGACCATTAGGAAATTTTTAGGAACGACAAGAATGGTATAGAAAAACTATCTGGAAGGTTCTATGTATCCATCTATGTGTATATCTATGTAAAATTCATATGTACCTGGTGCGTTGCCTTTAATGATACGGTCCTGTAGTCTAGAGCAGAGTTCATATACAATATCTATTAGAAAGTGGGCATATTTTAAGATGTGCTATTGTTTTACATTCTAGAATATCCTATTTCAATGTAGAATAAAGTCTGTAACTGAACTAGTATTAAATGCTAGATACTAGTTTGTATTAAGGTTAGAATATTGTTAGTCTAAAATATCCTAGTAGAAAGATCTAAACACTAGTTGCGGTTGAAATGTGCTAGAATCTAGAATTAATATATGCCTGAAATATGCTAATCCACAGACATAGTACTGCAATCAACAGAGGCGCTTAGATAAGATACTATCTTTACTTACTGTAACTTACATAAGAGTTCAATTGCCACACTCATTACAAACTAAGCATACATGAAAGTATTAACCGTGCTAGAACATTCTAGTAGAAGCATCTAGAATATAGTCGGTAACCAGGAAGTGCTTCATTGTAATCTGGAATATGCTAGAATGTAACATTGAGAAGATATTTAAGGCATCTATTTAATAGGGAATCGAAGATAATAGAGTTTTTGCATTTCACATAACGTCGGGCGCTATTAGCGTTTACCTTATTTTGACAGGTATGCATGCGCATTAAGCAGTAGCCCTATAGAAAATGCTTAATGCGCATGCGTTCCTGTCAAAATAAGGTAAACGCTAATAGCGCCCGACGTTATGTGAAATGCAAAAACTCTCTATTATTCTATAAGTGTGTAGGCATTAGTTCATATTAGAGTGAGCTAATAACTAGAATTTGATTAAAACTATTTAAAGTCCCCGGGAGTTGCAGAGTTGTGTTAAATAAATTCTTTCAAAGATAGTGCATGCTAAGTATTATCGTTGAACTTACACGCATGGTGTGTTCAAGCCGTTCTGTGAGGGGGGTTAATGCTAAGATTTTGTACTGTAAATGGAGGTGTAGACCTTAAATGACTGAAATAATAACACTGTAAATTGAACCTTTAATAAACAATAAAAATTTGCCGTGCACGCGACTAGGTTGAGGGGATCTGCAACCCATTTATAACCGGCCGATCGATATGCCGATGGAATAGAAACTTTGTTAGAAACAATGCAAGACACTTTCGGTAAATTCTGGTTTTTACGAGTTGAAACCGTGGTACTGTTACCACCATGCTCCCTTCAATACCCCCTCTTTCGAACAATATTGATCACAGAGCATGATACAAATAAATAATTTACTTGCATCCTAAAACCAATGCGAAAGACAAACGTTGCATTTGTTAAGTTTTGAATTTCAAATTTACCGCGGTTTATAGTGGCACTTTTACCGTTTTACGCATAACGGCGCTGTAATAAGCAACACACAATGCAATACAAAAATTCTCCTCGTTTCGCATTATCGATCGTTTTGCCGTACATTGCGTTTTTCTCACTTACGTACGCGATAACGTAACGCATTCAATCATCCTTTTAATCAATAACAAATCCCAAAATAATTAACCTCGATTCCGAAACGGTTGTAGTCCATTAAGCGAAAAACAAAAGCGCGCGCACGACCCGTCAAAACAAACCCCCTAACCGTCACTTAACCTCACTTTCGGTTTATTCTTTTCAAGCGACGGAGTCAGCGCCCAGAAATTAAACGTGTGAAGAAAGGAAACATGACGCAGAGAAACAGGAGCGGCGGGAGCGCCGACACCGCCGCCTGCGAGAGGTACGTGGCGAGGATGCTCCACAGGGAGCTCCAGAGGGAGAGCGCCAAGCCAGCGCCGGTTGCGGCCCCCAGGCAGCCAGCCCCGAAGGTGACCCAACGGAACGCCCCGAGGCAACAGAACTTCCCCGCGGGCCAGCAGCAGCAGAACAAGAATGTCTCGGAGTATGTGAAACGTCAGAACGTGCAGGAGTACGTGGAGGACGACGGCTTCGTCGAGGTGACCGTCAAGACGACGAACCCCAGGGCGAGGTCAGCCACCGAGAGAGAGCCCTGGGGGCAGGTACTCGGGAAGCGGAGGGGCGATGAAGCGTCCCTCTTCGGCAGCTTCGATCCTTTGAGGACGTTACACTTCCTCGCCAAGGAGCTGCAGATACAGCTACATAACATTCTCCCAGGTAAACTAAGACACTGAGTGAGATTGGTCAGTAATTGTCATTACTACAGTGTAACACTGTTTTATAAACTCCAACTGGTTCATTTAGTTATATCACTACTTTTTTCTCTTCTACAGAAGATAGTACAGTGCAGCAAATGGTCTCCGATATACAACACGCCTTGAAACGTGTGCCCCCCGAAGTCGTCTCTAGCATACATCTTCAACAAGCCATAACCTCTTTACCAATCAGGAAAGTCTCCCAGACGAGTTGCGAGCAACCGGTAATAATGAACGAAAATTCTTCATAATTTCACAGATTGAAATAAGCAACGGTTGAAACCAAATCTCCTACTTTCAGGAAAAACTAAAGCTTCAAGCTTCCGAAAAAGACACCCAGACTTTCCCCCCTAAGGTTTCTTACCCGAAGGGGGACGAGGATAAACTCCAGTTACAGCAGCTGATGGAACAGAACACCCAAAAACTGGAAGAGAGCTGCAGAACGATGGAACTGGTCTGCACGAGACTGAAGAATGAGAAGGAAGCCCTCGAGCGAGAACTAAAGGAGCTACGTAACGAAATAGTACGTAATAAGCAACGACCTACTTTGTGTTAAAATTTTATAAATCTTCCAGGACTCCGTCCTGAACCCAAGGATCTCCGCCCTCGAGAAAGAGAAGCGAAGCCTTCAGTCGACCATCGACTCAATCCGCTCCCAATATGAGGGCAAGGCCTCGAATGAGCTGAGGGAGCAACTCGCTTCGAGAAACTTGCTCGAGGACGAGCTCGCGAAGCTTAAACACCAGCTGAGGATCTCAGCGATAGAGAAGGAGAAATACGTCGCGATACTTGCGGTCAGGGACAGACAGATAACGGAAATAAGGGCGGAGATGTCGCAACTCCAGGACGCCGTCAACGAGCAGCTGTCCGAGCTGAGGGGAAATGCCGGGAAGCTATTGGGCCACAACGACGACCAACGGAACGTAGCCGGTAAATTCTTGATTTCTCGATTAACCCTACAGTTGTGACACTATTTTAATGTCGACAGATCAAAGCAGGATGGGCGATGCGTCGATATCGACGATTTTCTCAAATGAAGACAGGATGAGGCAGCTCATCCTTCCTGATCACGAGAGGTCCTTCCGGGACCTGCCGTCAGGAGACCCAGACGCTTCGGACATTTTCCAGAAGGCGGAGGAGTTGCTCAGGGAACGAAAGGTAAGATTGTCTTAATAAGATGTTATCAGAGTGATGGTATAATGCACCAAAGATCATAATTTTCTTATGAAAGAAATTGAAGTTGGATCAGACGAGGTGATTCATTAAAGTTGTGATAAAAGAATTTCTCGTATAAGTTAGGAAGAGGAAGAGGCGAAATGGTCGATTCAGTTTCGTTGTAGCTTTACGATCATACCGTGGACTTTCTGCTCTTCTTTTTTGTGAATTTCTGCCCTGGGGACAGAACATGTTCTAACGAAAAGTTAAATGGAATTTAACAATACAATTTTTGAAGATATTTAATTTCCAAAAACTTTAACCATCTTCGATTTAAAAAAGTCCAATCTGAGACGACTGGAAATAACCTCCATAAAAGAAAATTAAATAAAATTTCTTTCAAAAGTCTATGTATTATTATTTTGAAACCTAATAAAATAAGCGAGTTCATATTGAAGTCTCAAGACTAATGAGCATCACCTTTTTTAATGTTCTAGTGCCTTTAAATCCGCGTCTATTTATAATACATTAGGATACTAGTTTTAGTAAACCTCCTATTATTTTTGATGTGGTATTTTTGGTTTTCATTATTAAGGATACCGAGCATGATCAGGATGTGAACAAGCTCGAGCGGTTTGATTCGCAGGCGAGCATCAGGAGCATGTTCAAGGAGATCAAGAAGACTGCGTACGCCGTCGGCGCCCCCAAGAACAACAAAGACACGTATGGCGAGTGAACGTAAACCCGCGTTAAATTGAATGTGAAATTTGTAAAATTCTACTGTGATTGTCGTCAAATTGATTAAAAGTTAAGAATATTGAGGGTGATTTTTTGTTGTGTTAAAATCGACAAAAAATCGGTATTATCAATTTGTGGTGATTGGGTGATTTCTTCGTCGAAGAGACTGTTGCCTCACCATTGTCACCGAATGTGTAGGGTCTACCGGAGTGAAGTGGTGGAGTTTCGACGTTTTCTCACCGGAAGCGTTTGTTAGGTGTCATAGACGTTTAAAACAATCACTTCCAACACTTTAATATATTTATTCGAAGAGCAAGAAAAATGCTACCACGATGATTTTGAGGTCTACACAGCTGTAGTTACTCTGAAGCAACTTATATAGCCTCTGAATTCAATTAATCTCCGTACAACGGAATTCAAAGAGCTTTGCGGTGACTATCCTTTCAGGCAAACATAAATATATAAAATTATACGCTGTGTTTGAATGTGTAAGTCATTCTGCGAAAATTCCCAAATTGGTGGCTCATTTGTGTCTGTAGCATTATTAATATTGCGTGTAATGTCTATATCATTGCCATTATTAATTTCGTCCACGTCCAGGTCTCCAAAAAGCCATATTAAAATCATAATAAGCAATTGCATACACACACCACTGAACTCTAGGGACGACTGAAAATGAACACTTGCTCAGCGCTCAAATTTAATGTCTGTAGAGGACCTGTCTAATTATCGATACTATTAGGCATTTCATATATAGGCATGTATCGTAGCGACTAACAACATTACAAATATACGGGGGAAGGTTTAAACGGTACGTTACATGAATACCCCACTTTTGTATAGGATAAAAACGTATTTTTTGAACGCGCTTAGTATAAAGTCGGTAATTTTTTGTTTTTTAACTGGACCAATTCTGACCGGATGGACCTTACGCATCGGCGCTATTATCGATCCCTTGAACACCTGTGATTTCGAGTTGCGGTAATTCGCGAATCGCGGATGCCAGAAGGGAAGAAAATCCAGTAGGGATGTGTAATTCCAGAGATTAATCGCGAATGAGGGGGCATTTTACCCGCATCTGCGTCTTTGTCGAGCGAACGGAACGGGGGGACTCTTTCACACACGCTCGTGATTTATGGACGCGAGGAGGCAGCGTCGCGACGAGATGATAAATCGCGGAATACCTGCCCCGGACGTGTCCAGGAGAGATGCAGATCATCGTTAGGATTTACGAGGGAAGATGGGGTTTTTCCGAGGAGGGGGAATCGTCGTTTTGCCCTGTCTGGCTGCTTTTATTGTCTTGCGCTCTCGCTCGCGACATGTAAATATTGCCGGGACTGTCGGCGCCGGTCGAGCGTGAAAAGAGCCGATTTTCGATCCGACCGATAAAACTTGAGGTATCAAGAATCGAACTGACGTCGCATAAGCCCGTCTACTTATGAACTTCACGTGTAAAGAACCCTTAACCCAGAATCATTTCTATCCCAGAATCGCCAATCTGCGTCACGATATTGGAGAGTTTTTGCATTTCACATAACGTCGGACGCTATTAGCGTTTACCTTATTTTGACAGGAACGCGTGCGCATTAAGCATTTTCAATAGCGCTACTGCTATTTAAAAATATTTTTTAAACGTAGACATTCCAATTTTGTAGTAATCCGTAATAGCCAGCTTGATTTTTATCAATATTGTCAATATTTCAATTTCTAGAATTTCAAAATGTTTGTCATTTTTGCAATTTTTAAAGAATCAAGAATTTTATGAAACTCGGAAAAAAATCCTTGAACCATTGTTCAGAAAGAAATCATTAATTCAGAAAATATTAGAAACCTTTATTTTGGATAACTCGAAACGTTAGTTTATGAATTAAACATTATAATTTATAATATAATTATAAATTCTAGAATTTCACAATGTTCCAGAGAAGACGAGAAATTACTTTTACCTTTTTGGAAAATTAAATAATTATGAAACTTTCGTAATACCCCGTAGAATAATTTATAATTATATTAATATATAATTATAACTATTATATAATTTATAATTATAATTTAATAATTTATAATTTCAATTAGTACATCAGTATAATTAATAATTGAGTATAATTACAATTATAAATTCTAGAATTTCACAATGTTCCAGAGAAGACGAGAAATTACTTTTACCTTTTTGGAAAATTAAATAATTATTAAACTTTCGTAATACCCCGTAGAATAATTTATAATTATATTAATATATAATTATAACTATTATATAATTTATAATTTCTATTAGTACATCAGTAAAATTAATAATTCAGTATAATTACAATTAAAAATTCTAGAATTTCACAATGTTCCAGAGAAGACGAGAAATTACTTTTACCTTTTTGGAAAATTAAATAATTATGAAACTTTCGTAATACCCCGTAGAATAATTTATAATTATATTAATATATAATTATAACTATTATATAATTTATAATTTCTATTAGTACATCAGTGAAATTAATAATTCAGTATAATTACAATTAAAAATTCTAGAATTTCACAATGTTCCAGAGAAGACGAGAAATTACTTTTACCTTTTTGGAAAATTAAATAATTATGAAACTTTCGTAATACCCCGTAGAATAATTTATAATTATATTAATATATAATTATAACTATTATATAATTTATAATTTCTATTAGTACATCAGTAAAATTAATAATTCAGTATAATTACAATTAAAAATTCTAGAATTTCACAATGTTCCAGAGAAGACGAGAAATTACTTTTACCTTTTTGGAAAATTAAATAATTATGAAACTTTCGTAATACCCCGTAGAATAATTTTTGAAATTTATTTTGAAAGTAATTTTTAATTCAGAAAACGCAGACAATTTACATATAATATAATAACTTCGACTTTTATAATTTCATGTTTAATAAAATGTCCTCTAATATCAATTATAAAATTAAGAAATTCACCTTTAGAATCATTTTCAGATAGAGAACTTTAATTAAGAATGCAATGCTTTAATTTTATGGTGACCTAGAGATCCATTTAGGGTATACTTAATTCAAATTCTAGAATTCGAAAATGTCTCGCAGGAATCAAAAATTTCTTTGTAACTTTTTGGAAATTCAGAAATTGATGAACTTTGCTTTTTTTCTTTAAATTAAGCCCTTTATTAATTTTTCCATCTAGGAACTAGAAAGTTATTAAACTTTCCATCAATTTTAAAGATCCATCTAGGGTATACTTAATTCAAATTCTAGAATTCGAAAATGTCTCGCAGAAACCAAAAATTTCTTCCTAACTTTTTGGAAATTCAGAAATTGATGAACTTTGCTTTTTTTGTTTAAATTAAGCACTTTATTAAATTTTCCATCTAGGAACTAGAGAGTTATTAAACTTTCCATCAATTTTAAAGATCCATCTAAGGTATACTTAATTCAAATTCTAGAATTCGAAAACGTCTCGCAGAAACCAAAAATTTCTTTGTAACTTTTTGGAAATTCAGAAATTGATGAACTTTCCTTTTTTCTTTAAACTAAGAACTTTATTAAATTTTTCTAAAACTTCTTTCCTCGAAGATCCCCATGAAACAAACCTGCTTAGCACGTTGGGAAATAACAGCGCATGCGCCTTGCGAAAAGAAATGCGTGATCTACCTTATAGAATTAAAAAAAATGAAGTGAAACAAGGCAAGACATCCATTCCACGATCCATTAATTAATTACGCTTAGACATTAACTAGCACATTTTAAATCTAAAAAAAAAAAAACATAAACACACATCCCGCCCTAATTCACTCTTACCCCCTTATATTAATTAAACAAAACATTTATCTCTCCCTCTCCCTCTCTCTTTCTTTCTCGTGTAATTTATCATCCGACGTCTAGAAATTCTAAAAGTGTCCATACACGCAAGCACACACATACAAACGCACTGATGATGTCGACGCAGTACGAAACGTCGCGTCGACGGGGCGCGAAGATGCGCCATTGTCCCCGCTTAATTATTTAATTAAAATTTATGGCGACCCGCCCTTTCGCGTGATAAGAGAACGGGATGAAAGGGAAAAGGAAAAGTGGAGGGGGAGACGGGAGGGCTCCCGCAGGTTGACGGGAAGTTCGGTGAAGCTAGGATCGAATCAAATTTTTGTCATTATGAAAAATAGGAAATTAAGGATCGTCAGTGGATCTCCATTATTTGTTTTAATTTTTATGATGTAGAAAATGTTTAATTGTTTATGGAAAACTATTGGAAACTATAGAAACAATTTTATGCGTGCGCAGACAATCAATTAATTCATATGATATCCAACATATTAGTCAGCGCGTCTACGCCAAAATGTCGAATGTTATGGCGCTAATGCAGTATTAAATAGCCAAAACGTATAATATTATGACGATAACATGATGCCAGGGAAATACTGGTGAAATTTCACTACTTACTATACATTTATGAATTTATATGGTTCAGTAGGTGAGTAATGATCACCGTAACTCACTCATTTTGACAAGAATCCTTAACACTTTAATAGTTTTAATCCACGTGGTAATTCCAACTGTATATTGCAATACAATATACAGTTTTAAATATATACATATATACAGAATAAATATATTTATCATAAAGGATAGCTTTGAATGATAATAGCCATAACTCACCACTACAACAAATTTGTAGATTCCAATACAGATTTAATAGACGTGGAACGCAATTAGGTTTTATATATATATATATATATATATATATATATATATATATATATATATATATATATATATATCGACCTTTAAAAAGGTCGATAAAAATGCTGATTTGTTAGATGACTCTGTCGCTATCCGGTAGGTGGCCTGTCATCTGACCAATGACAATACAGGGGTGTTAATCAGACAATACAGTAAATGTTAATCACAGTTTTTTTTTTCTCATTAATATCACTGGAAATTCTGACGAAATTGGACCTGTTTAGCCACTACTGGGTGGCTATTGGGTAAAACCAGTAACGCTTCGGTTTTGGGCTTTAATTTATGTTGTAATCTATGGCTCACATACAGAGTGTTTCGTAAACACGCAGCAAAAATTCAAGGGGTTATTCCTTGAACTACTCTAAGGTTATTTTGTTCCATGATGGTTTTTGAAAAACCGCTTCATTTCGAAGATACAGGGTGAAAAACATTAAATACTTTTTGATAATAAAATGTTTTTACTCTCGTAAATTTTCTACAACTTGTATCTTCAAAATGAAGTGGTTTTTCCAAAATCATCAAAGAGCAAAATACTCTTAGAATAGTCCAAGGAATAACCTCTTAAATTTTTGCCGCGTGTGTACCAAACACCCTGTATAAAATGTGTATTTGCATGAGGAACAGCATGCAGTTGTAAATATGATTTTTGTAAATATTACGCAACTATAAATTTATATTTCAATGATATACAGTCAACATCAATATAAATATTTCTTTAAATACAAGCAAATTAAGATGTGAAATAAGGAAATTTGCACATATTTTCCCCTTTTGTTAAAAAGTCCGTACCTTTGGTTTAAAATGAAAAAACTGCTGACTTTTATGAAACTAAGGTTCAAGAGCTTTATTTGGTATTTTAAATTTTTTTGTCATTTTGCATGCTTGGCGCATGTACACATCTCCGGCGGTTCCGGAGATACGGGATGGATGATGTGGCTTAAGCCACATCTTAAGCACCTAACCTAACCTAGCCTTAAACCATGTTGTGTATAAGTTAAATGAATTGTAAATTTTGTAATTGTTTTGTATTTTGTACCCACCCATTACATGTTTCTTCAAAAATATTAATTCAAATTTAAATCGTATTGAACATTATTTTTAGAGCAGGTATTAATTATCGGGAAACATGCTGGTTACGTCACTGTTTCGACACTTGTAAGTACCCAACGTTTTCACGTAACATTTATTTATCATCGGCGCATGCGTATTCTCTCAATTTTTTCCCGCCGCGCAGCTGTAGTTTAAAAAGTGGCCACAAGAGCCTGATAGACTCTACCTGATCGATCTCCACGTAAGTATTTTCTAATTTTAATTTTTATCATTGGTAAATTCCTTACATTTGCAGAAGTAACCATATAGAGGGTTTTAATTTTTAAAAGTTTTGCGTTAGATAGATATCAAGGGCATGAGGGTTGAGAAGTGATGAAAATGGCAATGCCAAAAATGACCTAAGTAGCTGAATTTGAAAGTATCGAATCTCTGAACTATTTGGTGATACTTCCGATCACGTTCCAGAAAGAATAAAATACCTACAAAACAGTAGTCAAGACATTTTCAGAAAAAAAAAAGAATGTAGGGTAGGAATTTCTGAAATCTTCACTTAGGATTCAAATCAACTTCCCTGTGAAGCTTATATTTTTAATATTAGTTCTTTCTCAAAAATTTTTCAAATTTTCACACGATTTTAGGGGAGGCTGGAATAACAAGTGTCACTGTAGTCAAGCTAGCGGGTTCGAAAATGTGTACAGGGAGCGTCACGCAATTTGCGAATAGTCCTATGCTAGAAAATTTGTAAAAATAGAGTATTATTGAATATTCTGTAGTATTGTGGAAACCCAAGGTATGAACTGCAGCATCTTCTGGTAACTTTTAAAAATAATTATACAGAGTATTAAAAAAAAATGATTACTAAAACATCCTAAAATGTGTCAAAAAAATCGATAGTCATAGAGTCAAAGAATCATTTTTTCTAGAATTAGTGATAATTAGTCGAACTCGGTGTCAAGACATTTTTAGAAATAAAAAGAATTTAGGGTAGATTTACAAACTGCGTGACCCATTTAAAGAATTTCTGAAATCGTCACTTAGGACTCAAATCAACTGCCCTGTGAAGCTTATATTTTTAATATTAGTTCTTTCTCAAAAATTTTTTAAATTTTCACACGATTTTAGGGGAGGCTGGAATAACAAGTGTCACTGTAGTCAAGCTAGCGGGTTCGAAAATGTGTACAGGGAGCGTCACGCAATTTGCGAATAGTCCTATGCTAGAAAGTTTGTAAAAATGGAGTGTTATAGAATATTCTGTAGTATTGTGGAAACCCAAGGTATGAACTGCAGCATCTTCTGGTAACTTTTAAAAATAATTATACAGAGTATTAAAAAAATTATTTCTAAAACATCCTAAAATGTGTCAAAAAAATCGATAGTCATAGAGTCAAAGAATCATTTTTTCTAGAATTAGTGAGAATTAGTCGAACTCGGTGTCAAAACATTTTCAGAAATAAAAAGAATGTAGGGTAGATTTACAAACTGCGTGACCCATTTAAAGAATTTCTGAAATCGTCACTTAGGACTCAAATCAACTGCCCTGTGAAGCTTATATTTTTAATATTAGTTCTTTCTCAAAAATTTTTCAAATTTTCACACGATTTTAGGGGAGGCTGGAATAACAAATGTCACTCTAGTCAAGCTAGCGGGTTCGAAAATGTGTACAGGGAGCGTCACGCAATTTGCGAATAGTCCTATGCTAGAAAATTTGTAAAAATAGAGTATTATTGAATATTCTGTAGTATTGTGGAAACCCAAGGTATGAACTGCAGTATCTTCTGGTAATTTTTAAAAATAATTATACAGAGTATTAAAAAAAATGATTACTAAAACATCCTAAAATGTGTCAAAAAAATCGATAGTCATAGAGTCAAAGAATCATTTTTTCTAGAATTAGTGAGAATTAGTCGAACTCGGTGTCAAAACATTTTCAGAAATAAAAAGAATGTAGGGTAGATTTACAAACTGCGTGACCCATTTAAAGAATTTCTGAAATCGTCACTTAGGACTCAAATCAACTGCCCTGTGAAGCTTATATTTTTAATATTAGTTCTTTCTCAAAAATTTTTTAAATTTTCACACGATTTTAGGGGAGGCTGGAATAACAAGTGTCACTGTAGTCAAGCTAGCGGGTTCGAAAATGTGTACAGGGAGCGTCACGCAATTTGCGAATAGTCCTATGCTAGAAAGTTTGTAAAAATGGAGTGTTATAGAATATTCTGTAGTATTGTGGAAACCCAAGGTATGAACTGCAGCATCTTCTGGTAACTTTTAAAAATAATTATACAGAGTATTAAAAAAATTATTTCTAAAACATCCTAAAATGTGTCAAAAAAATCGATAGTCATAGAGCCAAAAAATCATTTTTCTAGAATTCTGTTGGATATTAAGGGACAGCATGTTTACGTCCCACACATTGCAGGCTAATTCGGGGAGTATTGCATATAGCTATCATCTCACAGTAAATGAGACATTGAAAATGTTTTAATAGAAATACATACATAATACAAGCGATTTCGACTTAAATGTGAAAATATACGTAAATAAGTTTCTTAAGGATTCTACGGACCCTAAATATGAAATGTTCTACAACCCCTTAGCGACCCTCTCGTGAAACTTCAAGGATCTCGCGACGGGATCGAACGTCTCCACGTTCGCGGAGCCGCGTCCCGAACCCCCTCGCCGCGGGGCTCCCTTCGAGACCCCCGATTTATCGATCCGTCGAGGAAGTTTCACGCGACTCACCTGAAGGAGGTGCACGGGGGCCGCGTCCGCGGAGCCCCCGGGTCGCCGTTCCCTCCGCCCCGGCTACGCCCCGGGATCCCTGCGGCGGTCGGTCCGTACGCACACATACACCGCCGGTCGGTGGGTTACACGCGGCACACGTACGTAACGGGCTACTTACGGCACGCGTGACGTATAATCGCGATTTCTCGACCTGACGGGGCCCGGGGGCCGGGGAGAGATCGCACCCGCACACGCACAGGTGAGAAAGCGCGTGAGTATCAACGACACACAGAGAGAGGGAGAGAGAAAGCGTGTGTGTGTCGGAGTTTACAGTGTGTCTGTCTGGTGTTTTCGGTATATGGTGTCCGTGTATATACGTGTATGTAATATGTAATTATAGTATACGTGTTTTATGTGTATGTGTGTATGTGTGTGTGTGTGTGTGTGTGAGAGAGAGAGAGTGTATGTGTATGTGTGTGTATGTGTGTGTGTGTGTGTGTGTGTGTGGAACGAGGATGACGCGGCGGCGGCACTGGCTAACGGCACACACACACGGGCTGTGGCTCCGGAGTCGCCGCTTCCGGGCCAGGGTTGCCGAAGCGCGAGGGGACGATCTCCGTCGAGGACGTGGAGGGGAGGCGACGCCGGCGCCCCGACGCCACCTACCGAGGCCGCACCGGAGGATTCTCCTCCGACGGTGCACTTCGAATCCGGCGATGCCCGAGGGCCGGCTTCGCCCCTGCGATCCGATGCAGGGCGGTTGCATAGTACGGGCTTACCCGCTATCATTTTCTGCCGGGCGGAAACCCGGACATACCGGACTATTTTCCAGGCCCTTATGGTCCCAATTGGTCCAGTCGAAAAAAAAAACAATGAAATTTAATAGCCATTGAAGCCAGCCATAGCCTTAGCCATAGAAATCCCAAACTTGTACCTCATTTGTTTCTGTAACATTAGATTGTGTATATTGTCTACACCATTGCCACTATTAATTTCTCTCCAAAAAGCCATTTTAAAATAATAATTGCGACTTACTCAATACACTGAACTCTAAGGACGAAAATGTATAATAAATATATAGATATACATTTATATATTACCATGTGTATTCTCTCATTAAAGTATTAAGTACCTTGCGAATCTAACTAAGCCCTTTCCAGTCCAAAATTTAATAGCCGCGTTAACAAGATACAAAGGCGAGAAACCGCTTCCATAGGCGTGCCATACATAAAGAAGTGTAATAAAAGATTGCTACTCACTTTATCAACGAAATTTTTTAATGAAATCCCAAGTTAGTGCCTCATTTGTTCCTGTAGCATTATTTGTATCGTGTATAATGTCTATATCGTTGCCATTATTAATTTGGTTCACATCGAAAGGTCTCCAATAAGCCATTTTAAAATAATAATTGCGACTTACTCAATACACTGAACTCTAAGGACGAAAATGTATAATAAATATATAGATATACATTTATATGTTACCATGTGTATTCTCTCATTAAAGTATTAAGTACCTTGCGAATCTAACTAAGCCCTTTTCAGTCCAAAATTTAATAGCCGCGTTAACAAGATACAAAGGCGAGAAACCGCTTCCATAGGCGTGCCATACTTAAAGAAGTGTAATAAAAGATTGCTACTCACTTTGTCAACGAAATTTTATGATGAAATCCCAAGTTTGTGCCTCATTTGTTCCTGTAGCATTATTTGTATCGTGTATAATGTCTATATCATTGCCATTATTAATTTGGTTCACATCGAAAGGTCTCCAATAAGCCATTTTAAAATAATAATTGCGACTTACTCAATACACTGAACTCTAAGGACGAAAATGTATAATAAATATATAGATATACATTTATATATTACCATGTGTATTCTCTCATTAAAGTATTAAGTACCTTGCGAATCTAACTAAGCCCTTTCCAGTCCAAAATTTAATAGCCGCGTTAACAAGATACAAAGGCGAGAAACCGCTTCCATAGGCGTGCCATATTTAAAGAAGTGTAATAAAAGATTGCTACTCACTTTGTCAACGAAATTTTATGACGAAATCCCAAGTTTGTGCCTCATTTGTTTCTGTAGCATTATTTGTATCGTGTATAATGTCTATATCATTGCCATTATTAATTTGGTTCACATCGAAAGGTCTCCAATAAGCCATTTTAAAATAATAATTGCGACTTACTCAATACACTGAACTCTAAGGACGAAAATGTATAATAAATATATAGATATACATTTATATATTACCATGTGTATTCTCTCATTAAAGTATTAAGTACCTTGCGAATCTAACTAAGCCCTTTCCAGTCCAAAATTTAATAGCCGCGTTAACAAGATACAAAGGCGAGAAACCGCTTCCATAGGCGTGCCATACTTAAAGAAGTGTAATAAAAGATTGCTACTCACTTTATCAACGAAATTTTATGACGAAATCCCAAGTTTGTGCCTCATTTGTTTCTGTAGCATTATTTGTATCGTGTATACTGTCTATGTCATTGCCATTATTAATTTGGTTCACATCGAAAGGTCTCCAATAAGCCATTTTAAAATAATAATTGCGACTTACTCAATACACTGAACTCTAAGGACGAAAATGTATAATAAATATATAGATATACATTTATATATTACCATGTGTATTCTCTCATTAAAGTATTAAGTACCTTGCGAATCTAACTAAGCCCTTTCCAGTCCAAAATTTAATAGCCGCGTTAACAAGATACAAAGGCGAGAAACCGCTTCCATAGGCGTGCCATATTTAAAGAAGTGTAATAAAAGATTGCTACTCACTTTGTCAACGAAATTTTATGACGAAATCCCAAGTTTGTGCCTCATTTGTTTCTGTAGCATTATTTGTATCGTGTATAATGTCTATATCATTGCCATTATTAATTTGGTTCACATCGAAAGGTCTCCAATAAGCCATTTTAAAATAATAATTGCGACTTACTCAATACACTGAACTCTAAGGACGAAAATGTATAATAAATATATAGATATACATTTATATATTACCATGTGTATTCTCTCATTAAAGTATTAAGTACCTTGCGAATCTAACTAAGCCCTTTCCAGTCCAAAATTTAATAGCCGCGTTAACAAGATACAAAGGCGAGAAACCGCTTCCATAGGCGTGCCATATTTAAAGAAGTGTAATAAAAGATTGCTACTCACTTTGTCAACGAAATTTTTTGATGAAATCCCAAGTTTGTGCCTCATTTGTTTCTGTAGCATTATTTGTATCGTGTATACTGTCTATATTATTGCCATTATTAATTTGGTTCACATCGAAAGGTCTCCAATAAGCCATTTTAAAATAATAATTGCGACTTACTCAATACACTGAACTCTAAGGACGAAAATGTATAATAAATATATAGATATACATTTATATATTACCATGTGTATTCTCTCATTAAAGTATTAAGTACCTTGCGAATCTAACTAAGCCCTTTCCAGTCCAAAATTTAATAGCCGCGTTAACAAGATACAAAGGCGAGAAACCGCTTCCATAGGCGTGCCATATTTAAAGAAGTGTAATAAAAGATTGCTACTCACTTTGTCAACGAAATTTTATGACGAAATCCCAAGTTTGTGCCTCATTTGTTTCTGTAGCATTATTTGTATCGTGTATAATGTCTATATCATTGCCATTATTAATTTGGTTCACATCGAAAGGTCTCCAATAAGCCATTTTAAAATAATAATTGCGACTTACTCAATACACTGAACTCTAAGGACGAAAATGTATAATAAATATATAGATATACATTTATATATTACCATGTGTATTCTCCCATTAAAGTATTAAGTACCTTGCGAATCTAACTAAGCCCTTTCCAGTCCAAAATTTAATAGCCGCGTTAACAAGATACAAAGGCGAGAAACCGCTTCCATAGGCGTGCCATACTTAAAGAAGTGTAATAAAAGATTGCTACTCACTTTATCAACGAAATTTTATGACGAAATCCCAAGTTTGTGCCTCATTTGTTTCTGTAGCATTATTTGTATCGTGTATAATGTCTATATCATTGCCATTATTAATTTGGTTCACATCGAAAGGTCTCCAATAAGCCATTTTAAAATAATAATTGCGACTTACTCAATACACTGAACTCTAAGGACGAAAATGTATAATAAATATATAGATATACATTTATATATTACCATGTGTATTCTCCCATTAAAGTATTAAGTACCTTGCGAATCTAACTAAGCCCTTTCCAGTCCAAAATTTAATAGCCGCGTTAACAAGATACAAAGGCGAGAAACCGCTTCCATAGGCGTGCCATACTTAAAGAAGTGTAATAAAAGATTGCTACTCACTTTGTCAACGAAATTTTATGACGAAATCCCAAGTTTGTGCCTCATTTGTTTCTGTAGCATTATTTGTATCGTGTATAATGTCTATATCATTGCCATTATTAATTTGGTTCACATCGAAAGGTCTCCAATAAGCCATTTTAAAATAATAATTGCGACTTACTCAATACACTGAACTCTAAGGACGAAAATGTATAATAAATATATAGATATACATTTATATATTACCATGTGTATTCTCTCATTAAAGTATTAAGTACCTTGCGAATCTAACTAAGCCCTTTCCAGTCCAAAATTTAATAGCCGCATTAACAAGATACAAAGGCGAGAAACCGCTTCCATAGGCGTGCCATATTTAAAGAAGTGTAATAAAAGATTGCTACTCACTTTGTCAACGAAATTTTTTGATGAAATCCCAAGTTTGTGCCTCATTTGTTTCTGTAGCATTATTTGTATCGTGTATACTGTCTATATTATTGCCATTATTAATTTGGTTCACATCGAAAGGTCTCCAATAAGCCATTTTAAAATAATAATTGCGACTTACTCAATACACTGAACTCTAAGGACGAAAATGTATAATAAATATATAGATATACATTTATATATTACCATGTGTATTCTCTCATTAAAGTATTAAGTACCTTGCGAATCTAACTAAGCCCTTTCCAGTCCAAAATTTAATAGCCGCATTAACAAGATACAAAGGCGAGAAACCGCTTCCATAGGCGTGCCATATTTAAAGAAGTGTAATAAAAGATTGCTACTCACTTTGTCAACGAAATTTTATGACGAAATCCCAAGTTTGTGCCTCATTTGTTTCTGTAGCATTATTTGTATCGTGTATAATGTCTATATCATTGCCATTATTAATTTGGTTCACATCGAAAGGTCTCCAATAAGCCATTTTAAAATAATAATTGCGACTTACTCAATACACTGAACTCTAAGGACGAAAATGTATAATAAATATATAGATATACATTTATATATTACCATGTGTATTCTCTCATTAAAGTATTAAGTACCTTGCGAATCTAACTAAGCCCTTTCCAGTCCAAAATTTAATAGCCGCGTTAACAAGATACAAAGGCGAGAAACCGCTTCCATAGGCGTGCCATATTTAAAGAAGTGTAATAAAAGATTGCTACTCACTTTGTCAACGAAATTTTATGACGAAATCCCAAGTTTGTGCCTCATTTGTTTCTGTAGCATTATTTGTATCGTGTATACTGTCTATGTCATTGCCATTATTAATTTGGTTCACATCGAAAGGTCTCCAATAAGCCATTTTAAAATAATAATTGCGACTTACTCAATACACTGAACTCTAAGGACGAAAATGTATAATAAATATATAGATATACATTTATATATTACCATGTGTATTCTCTCATTAGAGTATTAAGTACCTTGCGAATCTAACTAAGCCCTTTCCAGTCCAAAATTTAATAGCCGCGTTAACAAGATACAAAGGCGAGAAACCGCTTCCATAGGCGTGCCATATTTAAAGAAGTGTAATAAAAGATTGCTACTCACTTTGTCAACGAAATTTTATGACGAAATCCCAAGTTTGTGCCTCATTTGTTTCTGTAGCATTATTTGTATCGTGTATAATGTCTATATCATTGCCATTATTAATTTGGTTCACATCGAAAGGTCTCCAATAAGCCATTTTAAAATAATAATTGCGACTTACTCAATACACTGAACTCTAAGGACGAAAATGTATAATAAATATATAGATATACATTTATATATTACCATGTGTATTCTCTCATTAAAGTATTAAGTACCTTGCGAATCTAACTAAGCCCTTTCCAGTCCAAAATTTAATAGCCGCGTTAACAAGATACAAAGGCGAGAAACCGCTTCCATAGGCGTGCCATATTTAAAGAAGTGTAATAAAAGATTGCTACTCACTTTGTCAACGAAATTTTATGACGAAATCCCAAGTTTGTGCCTCATTTGTTTCTGTAGCATTATTTGTATCGTGTATAATGTCTATATCATTGCCATTATTAATTTGGTTCACATCGAAAGGTCTCCAATAAGCCATTTTAAAATAATAATTGCGACTTACTCAATACACTGAACTCTAAGGACGAAAATGTATAATAAATATATAGATATACATTTATATATTACCATGTGTATTCTCTCATTAAAGTATTAAGTACCTTGCGAATCTAACTAAGCCCTTTCCAGTCCAAAATTTAATAGCCGCGTTAACAAGATACAAAGGCGAGAAACCGCTTCCATAGGCGTGCCATATTTAAAGAAGTGTAATAAAAGATTGCTACTCACTTTGTCAACGAAATTTTATGATGAAATCCCAAGTTTGTGCCTCATTTGTTTCTGTAGCATTATTTGTATCGTGTATAATGTCTATGTCATTGCCATTATTAATTTGGTTCACATCGAAAAAGGTCTCCAATAAGCCATTTTAAAATAATAATTGCGACTTACTCAATACACTGAACTCTAAGGACGAAAATGTATAATACCTATATAGATATACATTTATATGTTACCATGTGTATTCTCCCATTAAAGTATTAAGTACCTGGCGAATCTAACTAAGCCCTTTCCAGTCCAAAATTTAATAGCCGCGTTAACAAAATACAAAGGCGAGAAACCGCTTCCATAGGCGTGCCATACTTAAAGAAGTGTAATAAAAGATTGCTACTCACTTTGTCAACGAAATTTTATGATGAAATCCCAAGTTTGTGCCTCATTTGTTTCTGTAGCATTATTTGTATCGTGTATAATGTCTATGTCATTGCCATTATTAATTTGGTTCACATCGAAAGGTCTCCAATAAGCCATTTTAAAATAATAATTGCGACTTACTCAATACACTGAACTCTAAGGACGAAAATGTATAATAAATATATAGATATACATTTATATATTACCATGTGTATTCTCTCATTAAAGTATTAAGTACCTGGCGAATCTAACTAAGCCCTTTCCAGTCCAAAATTTAATAGCCGCGTTAACAAAATACAAAGGCGAGAAACCGCTTCCATAGGCGTGCCATACTTAAAGAAGTGTAATAAAAGATTGCTACTCACTTTGTCAACGAAATTTTATGATGAAATCCCAAGTTTGTGCCTCATTTGTTTCTGTAGCATTATTTGTATCGTGTATAATGTCTATGTCATTGCCATTATTAATTTGGTTCACATCGAAAGGTCTCCAATAAGCCATTTTAAAATAATAATTGCGACTTACTCAATACACTGAACTCTAAGGACGAAAATGTATAATAAATATATAGATATACATTTATATATTACCATGTGTATTCTCTCATTAAAGTATTAAGTACCTTGCGAATCTAACTAAGCCCTTTCCAGTCCAAAATTTAATAGCCGCGTTAACAAGATACAAAGGCGAGAAACCGCTTCCATAGGCGTGCCATACTTAAAGAAGTGTAATAAAAGATTGCTACTCACTTTGTCAACGAAATTTTATGATGAAATCCCAAGTTTGTGCCTCATTTGTTTCTGTAGCATTATTTGTATCGTGTATAATGTCTATGTCATTGCCATTATTAATTTGGTTCACATCGAAAGGTCTCCAATAAGCCATTTTAAAATAATAATTGCGACTTACTCAATACACTGAACTCTAAGGACGAAAATGTATAATAAATATATAGATATACATTTATATATTACCATGTGTATTCTCTCATTAAAGTATTAAGTACCTTGCGAATCTAACTAAGCCCTTTCCAGTCCAAAATTTAATAGCCGCGTTAACAAGATACAAAGGCGAGAAACCGCTTCCATAGGCGTGCCATATTTAAAGAAGTGTAATAAAAGATTGCTACTCACTTTGTCAACGAAATTTTTTGATGAAATCCCAAGTTTGTGCCTCATTTGTTTCTGTAGCATTATTTGTATCGTGTATACTGTCTATATTATTGCCATTATTAATTTGGTTCACATCGAAAGGTCTCCAATAAGCCATTTTAAAATAATAATTGCGACTTACTCAATACACTGAACTCTAAGGACGAAAATGTATAATAAATATATAGATATACATTTATATATTACCATGTGTATTCTCTCATTAAAGTATTAAGTACCTTGCGAATCTAACTAAGCCCTTTCCAGTCCAAAATTTAATAGCCGCATTAACAAGATACAAAGGCGAGAAACCGCTTCCATAGGCGTGCCATATTTAAAGAAGTGTAATAAAAGATTGCTACTCACTTTGTCAACGAAATTTTATGACGAAATCCCAAGTTTGTGCCTCATTTGTTTCTGTAGCATTATTTGTATCGTGTATAATGTCTATATCATTGCCATTATTAATTTGGTTCACATCGAAAGGTCTCCAATAAGCCATTTTAAAATAATAATTGCGACTTACTCAATACACTGAACTCTAAGGACGAAAATGTATAATAAATATATAGATATACATTTATATATTACCATGTGTATTCTCTCATTAAAGTATTAAGTACCTTGCGAATCTAACTAAGCCCTTTCCAGTCCAAAATTTAATAGCCGCGTTAACAAGATACAAAGGCGAGAAACCGCTTCCATAGGCGTGCCATATTTAAAGAAGTGTAATAAAAGATTGCTACTCACTTTGTCAACGAAATTTTATGACGAAATCCCAAGTTTGTGCCTCATTTGTTTCTGTAGCATTATTTGTATCGTGTATAATGTCTATGTCATTGCCATTATTAATTTGGTTCACATCGAAAAAGGTCTCCAATAAGCCATTTTAAAATAATAATTGCGACTTACTCAATACACTGAACTCTAAGGACGAAAATGTATAATACCTATATAGATATACATTTATATGTTACCATGTGTATTCTCCCATTAAAGTATTAAGTACCTGGCGAATCTAACTAAGCCCTTTCCAGTCCAAAATTTAATAGCCGCGTTAACAAAATACAAAGGCGAGAAACCGCTTCCATAGGCGTGCCATACTTAAAGAAGTGTAATAAAAGATTGCTACTCACTTTGTCAACGAAATTTTATGATGAAATCCCAAGTTTGTGCCTCATTTGTTTCTGTAGCATTATTTGTATCGTGTATAATGTCTATGTCATTGCCATTATTAATTTGGTTCACATCGAAAGGTCTCCAATAAGCCATTTTAAAATAATAATTGCGACTTACTCAATACACTGAACTCTAAGGACGAAAATGTATAATAAATATATAGATATACATTTATATATTACCATGTGTATTCTCTCATTAAAGTATTAAGTACCTGGCGAATCTAACTAAGCCCTTTCCAGTCCAAAATTTAATAGCCGCGTTAACAAAATACAAAGGCGAGAAACCGCTTCCATAGGCGTGCCATACTTAAAGAAGTGTAATAAAAGATTGCTACTCACTTTGTCAACGAAATTTTATGATGAAATCCCAAGTTTGTGCCTCATTTGTTTCTGTAGCATTATTTGTATCGTGTATAATGTCTATGTCATTGCCATTATTAATTTGGTTCACATCGAAAGGTCTCCAATAAGCCATTTTAAAATAATAATTGCGACTTACTCAATACACTGAACTCTAAGGACGAAAATGTATAATAAATATATAGATATACATTTATATATTACCATGTGTATTCTCTCATTAAAGTATTAAGTACCTTGCGAATCTAACTAAGCCCTTTCCAGTCCAAAATTTAATAGCCGCGTTAACAAGATACAAAGGCGAGAAACCGCTTCCATAGGCGTGCCATACATAAAGAAGTGTAATAAAAGATTGCTACTCACTTTATCAACGAAATTTTTTAATGAAATCCCAAGTTAGTGCCTCATTTGTTCCTGTAGCATTATTTGTATCGTGTATAATGTCTATATCGTTGCCATTATTAATTTGGTTCACATCGAAAGGTCTCCAATAAGCCATTTTAAAATAATAATTGCGACTTACTCAATACACTGAACTCTAAGGACGAAAATGTATAATAAATATATAGATATACATTTATATGTTACCATGTGTATTCTCTCATTAAAGTATTAAGTACCTTGCGAATCTAACTAAGCCCTTTTCAGTCCAAAATTTAATAGCCGCGTTAACAAGATACAAAGGCGAGAAACCGCTTCCATAGGCGTGCCATACTTAAAGAAGTGTAATAAAAGATTGCTACTCACTTTGTCAACGAAATTTTATGACGAAATCCCAAGTTTGTGCCTCATTTGTTTCTGTAGCATTATTTGTATCGTGTATAATGTCTATATCATTGCCATTATTAATTTGGTTCACATCGAAAGGTCTCCAATAAGCCATTTTAAAATAATAATTGCGACTTACTCAATACACTGAACTCTAAGGACGAAAATGTATAATAAATATATAGATATACATTTATATATTACCATGTGTATTCTCTCATTAAAGTATTAAGTACCTTGCGAATCTAACTAAGCCCTTTCCAGTCCAAAATTTAATAGCCGCGTTAACAAGATACAAAGGCGAGAAACCGCTTCCATAGGCGTGCCATACTTAAAGAAGTGTAATAAAAGATTGCTACTCACTTTATCAACGAAATTTTATGACGAAATCCCAAGTTTGTGCCTCATTTGTTTCTGTAGCATTATTTGTATCGTGTATACTGTCTATGTCATTGCCATTATTAATTTGGTTCACATCGAAAGGTCTCCAATAAGCCATTTTAAAATAATAATTGCGACTTACTCAATACACTGAACTCTAAGGACGAAAATGTATAATAAATATATAGATATACATTTATATATTACCATGTGTATTCTCTCATTAAAGTATTAAGTACCTTGCGAATCTAACTAAGCCCTTTCCAGTCCAAAATTTAATAGCCGCGTTAACAAGATACAAAGGCGAGAAACCGCTTCCATAGGCGTGCCATATTTAAAGAAGTGTAATAAAAGATTGCTACTCACTTTGTCAACGAAATTTTATGATGAAATCCCAAGTTTGTGCCTCATTTGTTTCTGTAGCATTATTTGTATCGTGTATAATGTCTATGTCATTGCCATTATTAATTTGGTTCACATCGAAAAAGGTCTCCAATAAGCCATTTTAAAATAATAATTGCGACTTACTCAATACACTGAACTCTAAGGACGAAAATGTATAATACCTATATAGATATACATTTATATGTTACCATGTGTATTCTCCCATTAAAGTATTAAGTACCTTGCGAATCTAACTAAGCCCTTTCCAGTCCAAAATTTAATAGCCGCGTTAACAAAATACAAAGGCGAGAAACCGCTTCCATAGGCGTGCCATACTTAAAGAAGTGTAATAAAAGATTGCTACTCACTTTGTCAACGAAATTTTATGATGAAATCCCAAGTTTGTGCCTCATTTGTTTCTGTAGCATTATTTGTATCGTGTATAATGTCTATGTCATTGCCATTATTAATTTGGTTCACATCGAAAGGTCTCCAATAAGCCATTTTAAAATAATAATTGCGACTTACTCAATACACTGAACTCTAAGGACGAAAATGTATAATAAATATATAGATATACATTTATATATTACCATGTGTATTCTCTCATTAAAGTATTAAGTACCTTGCGAATCTAACTAAGCCCTTTCCAGTCCAAAATTTAATAGCCGCGTTAACAAGATACAAAGGCGAGAAACCGCTTCCATAGGCGTGCCATATTTAAAGAAGTGTAATAAAAGATTGCTACTCACTTTGTCAACGAAATTTTTTGATGAAATCCCAAGTTTGTGCCTCATTTGTTTCTGTAGCATTATTTGTATCGTGTATACTGTCTATATTATTGCCATTATTAATTTGGTTCACATCGAAAGGTCTCCAATAAGCCATTTTAAAATAATAATTGCGACTTACTCAATACACTGAACTCTAAGGACGAAAATGTATAATAAATATATAGATATACATTTATATATTACCATGTGTATTCTCTCATTAAAGTATTAAGTACCTTGCGAATCTAACTAAGCCCTTTCCAGTCCAAAATTTAATAGCCGCATTAACAAGATACAAAGGCGAGAAACCGCTTCCATAGGCGTGCCATATTTAAAGAAGTGTAATAAAAGATTGCTACTCACTTTGTCAACGAAATTTTATGACGAAATCCCAAGTTTGTGCCTCATTTGTTTCTGTAGCATTATTTGTATCGTGTATAATGTCTATATCATTGCCATTATTAATTTGGTTCACATCGAAAGGTCTCCAATAAGCCATTTTAAAATAATAATTGCGACTTACTCAATACACTGAACTCTAAGGACGAAAATGTATAATAAATATATAGATATACATTTATATATTACCATGTGTATTCTCTCATTAAAGTATTAAGTACCTTGCGAATCTAACTAAGCCCTTTCCAGTCCAAAATTTAATAGCCGCGTTAACAAGATACAAAGGCGAGAAACCGCTTCCATAGGCGTGCCATATTTAAAGAAGTGTAATAAAAGATTGCTACTCACTTTGTCAACGAAATTTTATGATGAAATCCCAAGTTTGTGCCTCATTTGTTTCTGTAGCATTATTTGTATCGTGTATAATGTCTATGTCATTGCCATTATTAATTTGGTTCACATCGAAAAAGGTCTCCAATAAGCCATTTTAAAATAATAATTGCGACTTACTCAATACACTGAACTCTAAGGACGAAAATGTATAATAAATATATAGATATACATTTATATATTACCATGTGTATTCTCTCATTAGAGTATTAAGTACCTTGCGAATCTAACTAAGCCCTTTCCAGTCCAAAATTTAATAGCCGCGTTAACAAGATACAAAGGCGAGAAACCGCTTCCATAGGCGTGCCATATTTAAAGAAGTGTAATAAAAGATTGCTACTCACTTTGTCAACGAAATTTTATGACGAAATCCCAAGTTTGTGCCTCATTTGTTTCTGTAGCATTATTTGTATCGTGTATAATGTCTATATCATTGCCATTATTAATTTGGTTCACATCGAAAGGTCTCCAATAAGCCATTTTAAAATAATAATTGCGACTTACTCAATACACTGAACTCTAAGGACGAAAATGTATAATAAATATATAGATATACATTTATATATTACCATGTGTATTCTCTCATTAAAGTATTAAGTACCTTGCGAATCTAACTAAGCCCTTTCCAGTCCAAAATTTAATAGCCGCGTTAACAAGATACAAAGGCGAGAAACCGCTTCCATAGGCGTGCCATATTTAAAGAAGTGTAATAAAAGATTGCTACTCACTTTGTCAACGAAATTTTATGACGAAATCCCAAGTTTGTGCCTCATTTGTTTCTGTAGCATTATTTGTATCGTGTATAATGTCTATATCATTGCCATTATTAATTTGGTTCACATCGAAAGGTCTCCAATAAGCCATTTTAAAATAATAATTGCGACTTACTCAATACACTGAACTCTAAGGACGAAAATGTATAATAAATATATAGATATACATTTATATATTACCATGTGTATTCTCTCATTAAAGTATTAAGTACCTTGCGAATCTAACTAAGCCCTTTCCAGTCCAAAATTTAATAGCCGCGTTAACAAGATACAAAGGCGAGAAACCGCTTCCATAGGCGTGCCATATTTAAAGAAGTGTAATAAAAGATTGCTACTCACTTTGTCAACGAAATTTTATGATGAAATCCCAAGTTTGTGCCTCATTTGTTTCTGTAGCATTATTTGTATCGTGTATAATGTCTATGTCATTGCCATTATTAATTTGGTTCACATCGAAAAAGGTCTCCAATAAGCCATTTTAAAATAATAATTGCGACTTACTCAATACACTGAACTCTAAGGACGAAAATGTATAATACCTATATAGATATACATTTATATGTTACCATGTGTATTCTCCCATTAAAGTATTAAGTACCTGGCGAATCTAACTAAGCCCTTTCCAGTCCAAAATTTAATAGCCGCGTTAACAAAATACAAAGGCGAGAAACCGCTTCCATAGGCGTGCCATACTTAAAGAAGTGTAATAAAAGATTGCTACTCACTTTGTCAACGAAATTTTATGATGAAATCCCAAGTTTGTGCCTCATTTGTTTCTGTAGCATTATTTGTATCGTGTATAATGTCTATGTCATTGCCATTATTAATTTGGTTCACATCGAAAGGTCTCCAATAAGCCATTTTAAAATAATAATTGCGACTTACTCAATACACTGAACTCTAAGGACGAAAATGTATAATAAATATATAGATATACATTTATATATTACCATGTGTATTCTCTCATTAAAGTATTAAGTACCTGGCGAATCTAACTAAGCCCTTTCCAGTCCAAAATTTAATAGCCGCGTTAACAAAATACAAAGGCGAGAAACCGCTTCCATAGGCGTGCCATACTTAAAGAAGTGTAATAAAAGATTGCTACTCACTTTGTCAACGAAATTTTATGATGAAATCCCAAGTTTGTGCCTCATTTGTTTCTGTAGCATTATTTGTATCGTGTATAATGTCTATGTCATTGCCATTATTAATTTGGTTCACATCGAAAGGTCTCCAATAAGCCATTTTAAAATAATAATTGCGACTTACTCAATACACTGAACTCTAAGGACGAAAATGTATAATAAATATATAGATATACATTTATATATTACCATGTGTATTCTCTCATTAAAGTATTAAGTACCTTGCGAATCTAACTAAGCCCTTTCCAGTCCAAAATTTAATAGCCGCGTTAACAAGATACAAAGGCGAGAAACCGCTTCCATAGGCGTGCCATACTTAAAGAAGTGTAATAAAAGATTGCTACTCACTTTATCAACGAAATTTTTTGATGAAATCCCAAGTTTGTGCCTCATTTGTTTCTGTAGCATTATTTGTATCGTGTATACTGTCTATATTATTGCCATTATTAATTTGGTTCACATCGAAAGGTCTCCAATAAGCCATTTTAAAATAATAATTGCGACTTACTCAATACACTGAACTCTAAGGACGAAAATGTATAATAAATATATAGATATACATTTATATATTACCATGTGTATTCTCTCATTAAAGTATTAAGTACCTTGCGAATCTAACTAAGCCCTTTCCAGTCCAAAATTTAATAGCCGCGTTAACAAGATACAAAGGCGAGAAACCGCTTCCATAGGCGTGCCATACTTAAAGAAGTGTAATAAAAGATTGCTACTCACTTTATCAACGAAATTTTTTGATGAAATCCCAAGTTTGTGCCTCATTTGTTCCTGTAGCATTATTTGTATCGTGTATACTGTCTATATCGTTGCCATTATTAATTTGGTTCACATCGAAAGGTCTCCAATAAGCCATTTTAAAATAATAATTGTGACTCTCCTTAAGCCAATGAATTCTATTGACGACTAAAAATGAACACCTGCCGGCGCTCAAATTTAATGGCTGTAATGGACCTGTCTAATTCTCGATACTAATAGGCATTTCCTATATAGGCCTGTATTGTAACATTTCTCTGCGCCAAATATACGGGGGAAGGTTATTAAACGGTACGTTACATGAACACTCTGCTTTTGTATGGGGTAAAAGCGTATTTTTTGAATGCGCTCGGTATAAAGTCGGTTAATTTTTCGTTTTTTAACTGGACCAACTCTTACTGGACTAAGTGTACTTCACATAGCCAAGTCAACGTGGCCAGGACCCAGGAAATAGGCCATCGAAAGAAGAATAGGAAGACAGAACCAAATCTCGAAGGACGAGATTGAGTTGGGCTACCTTTGGAGAGCTTGGGCACATTCTTAAATCTCAGGATATTCATAAATCTTGAACGTCAAACTTAAGAAGCTTGCATTTAAGCTCGCGACAGTCTTTAGACTGCAACTTTAACGAAAAGTGCTGAGAAAACCCACAGACGAATGAAGCGTGCCATGCTGGGCATCAGCCTAAGAGATCTTCTTCTTCGTCTTATTCAATATTGCATAAAACATCAAAATTCTCTGTTTCGTGCTCATCTTCGTTTAGGTATATTTCTACTAACTCTGCTTTTGCGCAAGTTTTTTTTCTATCGCAAATTTCCCTAAAAATGTTATACCACCACTTATATAAAGACCTGTATAATTGTTATTTGCGAATCTCATCGTTCCTCTATATATTATCCAAATGTTTATAATAATTTATTTATTTATAATAATTGCAATATTTTCAAAAATTAAATAACTCATTTCAAAGAAAAATGTACATTTTCATGTTCAATTTAATAAGTAAAAATTATTTATAACTATATTAAATATTTTTCAATTTATATACCACTTCTCTGTGGTTTGCAAAATGAATCATAAATAAATTGATATTTGACAAATTATATTGTAACTATTAAACAAATTACGTAATTAATTAACAAGTTTAATAACAAACTAATTGAATATTCGTACTGAGCACAGATAGCCAGTAGAAAAAAATAAAAAAATCGACTTAAGTTAATTACACTGGGAGACATATAGTTTCCCCACGATCCCAACTTTGAAGCTCTGCCAAGGATTCATTTTTAAAGGAGTTCTTTGAATTTATTTACAGCAATACTTCAAGAGGGCGTTTTAGACTCGTATAAAAATGTCAGGTTTCTCAATAAAAAAAATAATTGCATTGTACTGTACTGTATAACAAAGGTAAGGAATTTGGAAGAACAATTCTTCTTCAATTTGGACCTTTTAGAATTATTCCAACTTTATTATGCCTGCGATAAACAAATTCAATTTTGCAAAAACTACTCGATGAATCCCTTTGAATTTTTTATCACATACATATCACACCGTAAGAGCTTACTTTCTATGCAAAATCCAATGACGTACGGCTAATTTTTCGGAAGTTATTAATAATTTAATTTAAACTCATTTAACGCTTTAGTACACAACAAATGCACCAAATGATTTTTACGATATCACATTTTAAAGGTTTTTTTAAAGCCTTACAGGAATATTATTTTAGGTTTTTTGGTCGAATATAATAATTCTCATAGATCATACATTTTTGACATTTAATTTTCTATAATTCAAAAAATACAAACGAATTTTGAATGTCATCATGTCTTTTGTTACTATATACCTAAAGTATCCAAAAATAAAAAAGTCGGACTGATTTTTCTGACTATGAAGTCATTCTCAGCATTAAAGACTCAAACACCCTTAATGGCGGACGTGCTCATGTGCGGTCGCCACGAGTCCGCCATGGCGGTACCACTTCATAACTGTCACCCCTTACGAGCGTAATTTACTCGTCTCGATGTACTCGATGCAATGACGGGTTTTTAAAATAATACTAACGTTTCGAGGCGTCCCCGTAGCCTCTACCAGGGGTGCCCACCGACCTCGAGATTTCATCGACTTCGCCGCCCGTATTTGTCAACGTGAAGGGGAAATGTCTCGGTTCGAAACGCGGTAAATCGTGTTAAAAGTACTTTTAAACGGAGTAATAATGAGACAAAGAGTACCTTTGCACCGGGTACAAGGGTACGAGTAGGCCGCCATGATGTACAATGGCGGAGACACGAACCCTGGCCCACCATCTCCGCACACGTTCGCCATAATTGGTAAACAAACATCCAGATCGACGAGAGACCCTCGACGTGCACAACAGGTCCGGGCCTGGCAACAGGTACGGGTCTGGCGACGACATCGAGCATCCCCCGCGTCCACCATCACCACGGGCACTTACCTCGTCGTCGGCCTACGGTCCTACGGCCGCTTGTCGGTTCCCCGGCGCTCCCACAGGAACATCCCGCGCTACCGACGCCGAAATCGCGCACTCCCACCGAACTTTTCCGCGTGAAAACCGCTCGGTCAGTGCCGAGAATGGCGACGACGCGTCCCTGGAACGACCGAGGAGAGCGCGACGAGCGCTGAGGGGTCGAGGCGAGAGGGGCGCACGCGCCCTCGGCGCGTTTCGAGCGGAGATCGATGGGAAGTCGATAGGGAAATTCGGGGAAGGAGAAACCGCGACTTTTCCGAGCGCCTTCTTCGACACGGCTACGCTAAACCCCGTGTGGGTTTCTACCACGATCACTCGTCGAGCTCGCGTCGACTCGGGTCACGTGATCAAATCATTTAAACCTTATTGCTGGTTCCACCCAATGGAAGCCTTCGTTTGTAGCGTACGGACCGGTCGCGCGATAATCCCATCGCCCCATTGGTCATTCATTCAGAACTATTTCTGAACTGGTCTCAATCAATAAAATCATACTTTTAATATTCTAGGTGACATATTTTCGTGACATTAAATGTAAAATTTCTTCTTAAAATACCTTAAATGTTAGGTACAAAAACAATACCCCTTGCTTTTTGACATATAAAAAGTTTTCCTTCAGCTTACTTTGAATAGTTCAAAAGATCCTTCAACTTTATCAGTTTCAGGGTTCTCAAAATTACCAAAGGATGAGGCAAATGTTACAGGCTTAAGTAAGAGATTTTCCAGGTATTTAGCACCAACTTAAACAGACTATAAACCTTGTAGGTTTAATATTCACCTTGTGTTCTCCAGAATTTTCAACATTTCCAAAGTACCAAGCAAAACCGAAAGTCGCTATGGAAACCTTTAAATATAGTTTTGGTGAAACCTTCTGCAGGTTGCCTCTAAGTCAGCCTGGTACGTTTCTTTAAAACTTTCAGGTTACTTTGAATAGTTCAAAAGATCCTTCAACTTTATCAGTTTCAGGGTTCTCAAAATCACCAAATGGTAAGGCAAATGTTACAGGTTTAAGTAAGAGATTCTCCAAGTATTTCGCACCAACTTAAACAGGTTATAAACCTTGTAGGTTTAATATTCACCTCGTGTTCTCCAGAATTTTCAATATATTCAAAGTACCAAGCAAAACCGAAAGTCGTTATGGAAACCTTTAAATATAGTTTTGGTGAAACCTTCTGCAGGTTGCCTCTAAGTCAGCCTGGTACGTTTCTTTAAAACTTTCAAGTTACTTTGAATAGTTCAAAAGATCCTTCAACTTTATCAGTTTCAGGGTTCTCAAAATCACCAAATGGTAAGGCAAATGTTACAGGTTTAAGTAAGAGATTCTCCAAGTATTTCGCACCAACTTAAACAGGTTATAAACCTTGTAGGTTTAATATTCACCTCGTGTTCTCCAGAATTTTCAATATATTCAAAGTACCAAGCAAAACCGAAAGTCGTTATGGAAACCTTTAAATATAGTTTTGGTGAAACCTTCTGCAGGTTGCCTCTAAGTCAGCCTGGTACGTTTCTTTAAAACTTTCAAGTTACTTTGAATAGTTCAAAAGATCCTTCAACTTTATCAGTTTCAGGGTTCTCAAAATCACCAAATGGTAAGGCAAATGTTACAGGTTTAAGTAAGAGATTCTCCAAGTATTTCGCACCAACTTAACCAGGCTATAAACCTTGTAGGTTTTATATTCACCTCGTGTTCTCCAGAAATTACAAAATTCCAAAGTACCAAGCAAAACCGAAAGTCGTTATGGAAACCTTTAAATATAGTTTTGATGAAACCTTCTGCAGGTTGCCTCTAAGTCAGCCTGGTACGTTTCTTTAAAACTTTCAGGTTACTTTGAATAGTTCAAAAGATCCTTCAACTTTATCAGTTTCAGGGTTCTCAAAATCACCAAATGGTAAGGCAAATGTTACAGGTTTAAGTAAGAGATTCTCCAAGTATTTCGCACCAACTTAACCAGGCTATAAACCTTGTAGGTTTAATATTCACCTCGTGTTCTCCAGAATTTACAAAATTCCAAAGTACCAAGCAAAACCGAAAGTCGTTATGGAAACCTTTAAATATAGTTTTGATGAAACCTTCTGCAGGTTGCCTCTAAGTCAGCCTGGTACGTTTCTTTAAAACTTTCAGGTTACTTTGAATAGTTCAAAAGATCCTTCAACTTTATCAGTTTCAGGGTTCTCAAAATCACCAAATGGTAAGGCAAATGTTACAGGTTTAAGTAAGAGATTCTCCAGGTATTTAGCACCAACTTAAACAGGCTATAAACCTTGTAGGTTTTATATTCACCTCGTGTTCTCCAGAATTTACAAAATTCCAAAGTACCAAGCAAAACCGAAAGTCGTTATGGAAACCTTTAAATATAGTTTTGGTGAAACCTTCTGCAGGTTGCCTCTAAGTCAGCCTGGTACGTTTCTTTAAAACCTTCAGGTTACTTTGAATAGTTCAAAAGATCCTTCAACTTTATCAGTTTCAGGGTTCTCAAAATCACCAAATGGTAAGGCAAATGTTACAGGTTTAAGTAAGAGATTCTCCAAGTATTTCGCACCAACTTAACCAGGCTATAAACCTTGTAGGTTTAATATTCACCTCGTGTTCTCCAGAATTTACAAAATTCCAAAGTACCAAGCAAAACCGAAAGTCGTTATGGAAACCTTTAAATATAGTTTTGGTGAAACCTTCTGCAGGTTGCCTCTAAGTCAGCCTGGTACGTTTCTTTAAAACTTTCAGGTTACTTTGAATAGTTCAAAAGATCCTTCAACTTTATCAGTTTCAGGGTTCTCAAAATCACCAAATGGTAAGGCAAATGTTACAGGTTTAAGTAAGAGATTCTCCAGGTATTTAGCACCAACTTAAACAGGCTATAAACCTTGTAGGTTTTATATTCACCTCGTGTTCTCCAGAATTTACAAAATTCCAAAGTACCAAGCAAAACCGAAAGTCGTTATGGAAACCTTTAAATATAGTTTTGATGAAACCTTCTGCAGGTTGCCTCTAAGTCAGCCTGGTACGTTTCTTTAAAACTTTCAGGTTACTTTGAATAGTTCAAAAGATCCTTCAACTTTATCAGTTTCAGGGTTCTCAAAATCACCAAATGGTAAGGCAAATGTTACAGGCTTAAGTAAGAGATTCTCCAGGTATTTAGCACCAACTTAAACAGGTTATAAACCTTGTAGGTTTAATATTCACCTCGTGTTCTCCAGAATTTTCAAAATTTTCAAAGTACCAAGCAAAACCGAAAGTCGTTATGGGAACCTTTAAATATAGTTTTGGTGAAACCTTCTGCAGGTTGCCTCTAAGTCAGCCTGGCATGTTTTTTTGAAACTTTCAGGTTACTTTGAATAGTTCAAAAGATCCTTCAACCTTATTAGAGTTTCAAGGTTCTAAAAATTACCAAAGGGTAAGGCAAATATTACAGGCTGAAGTAAGAAATTCTCCAGGTATTTAGCACCAACTTAAACAGGCTATAAACTTTGCAGGATTAGCATTTTCCTCATGTTTTCCAAAATTTTCAGAAATTTTCAAAATTCCAAAATAGCAAGCCTAACCAATAGCTGTTACAGAAAACTTTAAATACAGTTTTCGTAAAACCATGTGCAGGTTGCCCTTCGTAACCTGGTACATTTCTTTGAAACTTTCAGGTTACTTTGAATAGTTCAAAAGGTTTTTCAACCTTATTAGAGTTTCAAGGTTCTAAAAATTACCAAAGGGTAAGGCAAATATTACAGGCTGAAGTAAGAAATTCTCCAGGTATTTAGCACCAACTTAAACAGGCTATAAACTTTGTAGGATTAGAATTTTCCTCATGTTTTCCAAAATTTTCAGAAATTTTCAAAGTACCAAGCCAAACTGAAAGTCGTTATGTAAACCTTCAAATAATGTTTTCGTAGAACCTGCTGCAGGTTGCCCCTACGTTTGGAACGTTTCTTTAAAACTTGCAGGTTACTTTGAATAGCTCAAAAAAATTTTCAACTTTATCAGAGTTTCAAGATCCTTAAACTTACACAGGCTATAAACGTTACAGGTTTAATATTTACCTCATGCTTCAGAATTTTCAAAATTCCAAAGTACCAAGCCAAACTAAAAGTTGTTATGTAAAACCTTTAATACAGATTTGATAAAACCTTTCGTAGGTTGCTCCTACGCAAACCTGGTATATTTCTTTGAAACTTTCAGGTTACTTTGAGTAGTTGAAAGATCCTTTAATACATCGAATTACTCGCTTTGAGCATTAATTTATATTTTGGCAATAAGGGATACTTTTCACCCCTAAAAAACGAAGGGCGTATAGCGGCCCAATATAGATTTTGAAGTGGACGGTAAATTGAGCTAAACGCCAAATTTTCATTCAAATCGAAGCTGTTTTAAAAAGTTTTGAAACTGTTTTGCAAGATTTTGGCGTATTTTGAGTTTCGTTTTCTGGCGTATTGGAGCCCAAATAAACTATCTGTACGCTTCACCTATGGATCATCAGATTTATAACACCTTCTTTACAGGTTCCTAGAATTGTCCATTCTATCCTTATAAGTTGCTTCTAAAGAAACCTGGCAGGATTTTTGAAAACCTCAGGTTGCATTAAATGTTTCAAAAGTTGTGAAAGTTCCTGCAAATTTTTTAATTTTTTTAAATCCTAAAATTACCTACAAATTTTCAATAAAAATTGTTGATTCTGCATCTTTCTGTATGGTTAATTTTGGAAGTCACGTCATGGAAGTTTTATGTCATACCTGTATTAAAGACTAAAGATACCCTAAGACGCCAGTTTAGAATTATTAAAAGTAAATTAATCTTGAAGGTTCCAATTTTTCTAGATTGTACACTTAAACTAACTTAATCGCTGTATTTATATTACAAAGTTATCTTTGATAATCCCACTTCAACCTACGGCGCATTATATATTCACGACGATCCGAACTGTCAATCTGAAATTAAAACAACCGTAACTTGATCACGTGACCGCGATTCCCCCCACCGCCGCTACGCGGCAGAGCCCCACTCGCCCCTCGATCCGCCCCTCCATCGGGGACTCGGGGGAAACGCGGGTCGGAGCGGCAACGCCGCCCCCGAATCGATAGCCCGGCCGCCGGGACACGCACCACGCTCGGCCCCTAGGGCCGCGCCGTCGCTTCGGGATCGGCCGACAGAGGGCGCCGAGCGGGGAATCGTCGAGCGCCATCTCGCCGAGGGCGGACTAACCGTGCAATACTACTACACAGCCTTTTTTAATTGCTTGATTAGTTTGGCAATTATGGGGGTGCTTCCATCGCTAATCAAGTAAATCAAACGACAGGCCTTTTCGCAATGTAATTCATATTTATTGTAAATATATATGCTTTCACCTGATTATATATTATAGTACAATATTTATGTGATTAATGTAATCAGTATAAGGATAAAATACATGTGCAACATGACATTGACTCTAATTGCCAGAGATGTCTTGATTAAAAAAAACCAAACCGGCCTTAACAATTAATATTACAAAGAGGCTTGATGTAACAAAACAAAAATATTTAAATAATAACAATCAACAGTACTACTGTCAATCGCATGAAACAAAGACTAACAGGCGCAAGCGCAGCAGCAAATCGCCCTCCAACAAAAAATCGGAATCGAATCGCATTACTTACAGCTTAACGTTACAACCATGACAATTGTAATGAAACACGACAGGTATTAACTTCGTTATTCGTGGGACGAACGACGTAAGTCGTAGCTTAACATCTACCTATTACGGTATCTCCAGAATCAATTTAAGAAGCCGTAAGACTCGCTCGAATGACCAAGCGAATCCCACTCTCGTATTGCAACATTACAATACATTTGAAAAAAATTATTACCGTTTGGTCAAGTCCAGTTCGTTAAATATGAGTTTCGAAACAACTTTCAACTTCAAAAAACTGTAAAAATTTAGTGAAACTCCAATTTAGCTAATTTTACCAGAATTTAAAAATCATGATCATCTGTCTCCAACAACTAACTTTAAAAAAATGGTAAAAAAAATGAAGTGAAACTCCAACTTAGACAGAATTGCTTAAAGTATCACTAATTTCAATCAGTAAAGCATGAAGTTTCAAAGATATGACCATCTGCTTCGAGAAGTTTTCAAACTTTTAAGAGTGTAACTTTAAGAAATGATAAGAAATTTTATGAAAATCACACGGATTGCCTTAAAGTGTTCATAACAGACTGAGCATTTCAAACAACTTTAATAGCAAAAAAATTAATTTAGCCACCGAGATATTTTAGACAATATTTTATTGACTATTAGAAAATTTAAGCAACTTATTTTTGCCAAATTTGTAAGAATAATTGCCTGGATATTGACCATTCTCTGATCTTTGGATAAAACATTTAACGTAATCAATTCGGCAAACCGTGACTACACAAAATTCTCTTCTCGAAACAGATGAGCCACAGATGTCAATTCCAGCAGTCCAAACGGCTTCCACTCTCTTATTGCGAAAAAGTGAGTCTGTAATGACTAAATTTCTATTCAAACTGTAAACCTCTTATTGACTCTGGATATGCGAGACATCTACCACGCCCTCTGTCGGCGTCCCGACGAACACAGATTTTCGCACCCGATCCGTTCAAACGATACCACCCTAGTAATCGACCAACCACACGATCCGGATTCCATTTTCGAAACTCATGAACAACACAGCCTAGTTTTCAACATCTCAGCGCTTCGATTTGTTTAACATCACAAAAACGACGAGGAATAATAAGTTAAAAGACAGAGGGAAACAAATCAATCAATCAACACAACAATTGTTACAACTTCAATTCGCTTCGGTAAGTCTTAGAGAATTTAACAGTCTGAGTACACAGTGGGTAACGTGTTTTTTTTTTGGATTTTCTTTTTGTATACATTTATCTAGTAATTTTATTTAATTATAGTTTTTGTTAATAAGCGGTTATCGCTTGTAAGTCCATACGGTTGACGGTTATTAACAAAAATTAAATCACTTACGCCCTCACCTTCATCAACGATTAGTCCAGGAAAATCTGTTTTCCTCCTACGGGCCGCCAAAGTACCTACCTTCTCGAATATAATATTATTTGTATATATATTATATAAAATTGAATAAATAAAAAAGCTAACTTTTAACTTACAGTAAACTGCATTTTCAAACAAATGCTCACTTAAATATATCATATATAGTAATATTTTTATTATTTGTTTTATATCAACTCATAACATTGATATACCGATCCACACACAGTATGATTAAAAATTGATGTCTCTCGATTTATTTACTTGATTAAATAAACCAACCTTTACGTAAAAAGTGGGGCCGAGAGGGAGGGGATCCGAACCCGCGGACGGTACAAAACGAACGCCTTTAAAATCAGAGTGACGCGAAGACACTTTCTATCGTTCGACACAAGTTTGCCCCACTCAATAGACGCGATTCTCGAGTTGTGGGCGAGAGAAGATTCGAGCCTCTTCGCGCCACTCTGAAGGTTAGAGGCGCCTTAGTACAAACCCTTCGACGATTCGCAATAAAACTGGAACCTATTCGAACGTCCCCACCCACTCTTCGAACGAAAACGCGATCATTTTTAAAATGACAAGTTTTTGGATAATGGAAGTACCCGTTTACGGTAAATCTTTGGGAGGGTACCCGAAAGTCGCGGAAGGCCGAAACCACAATCTTTCCCGCTAAGGATTCACTCGTATGGCAACTGAAAAAGATGAGTTAGGTCGACGGTTTATGAAATTCCAAGGTGGAGGAATCAATTCCTACCTGTAAGGCGGCGTTCATTGGTAATAACCCTTCAGAGGTGTTTAAGGAACTATATCGACTAGAGGAAACGCCAAATAAAAAGAGGAACGACTCAGAAACACTCTTCACCCCATGTTCTGTTGATTGGTCTGGTACTCAATAAGATACTGGTCTTCAGTTAGGGTAAAATAACGTCACAGTTATTGCCCCGCCCTTATACCCCAAAAATTATTGAAGTTCCTTTTCGATTTGGCTATTCCTCTAGATATATATCTACTGTTGTTGCATACGTTTTCGATACACCCTCATACCCTTTTATAGCCACTCGACCAGAGTTCCCAAACATTTCTGAAGGGCGCTGTGCCTTCTACCTTCGAACCTAAAGTTGCAATGAACGTTTAACGTCCACTACAGTTAGTAAACAATTTATTGCACTTAACACAGTTCGAAGTTAACTGCAATTCAAAAAATGGTAACGATAAGCTTCGAAGGATAATTATGTTTGTAACATATCAAATACGGATGTGTAACATCATTTCACCTATGAAGAACCTGAAATTACTCAATTCCTCCAGTTATTTTTTTTTCTTTTAGAATTTCAATAAATCTTATTCGTTGAGTTACTCAGTAAACCGATCGACACGACGACTACCTCGTCTGCGTTTCAACAGAAACAATCTCATCCTCCCTACTCTCGACGCTACTATATACACATACATACAAAATATACACATGCTCATACACACTCACTTCTAGACAACTTCACTCGCATAGAAGTAAAGATTTGAATAACTCTCGTTTTTTGAACCCATTGGGTTTATCAGCAACATCGTCGTCGTCGTCGTCATACCATGCATATAAAGCCTGAGAAGTGAAGAGATTGGCGTTATCGAAACGGTGATTCATTATGGCGTTAAAGATGCGCAATTACGTACAACCTCACTTTTCCCCCGAACTCGAGTGACGCCATCGTTCCACCGTAATGAAAAGCCTCCAATTTGTAAAACGATGACGCCACCTAGTGACAAGACACGGTTGCGTATCATTAAACCTCCTTCGATAAACCATTATAGTGATTCTAATGGTAAAATTCCTCATGAAATTTACTCGCCGTTCAAACAAATGATCGGTTGACCAATCCCTACAAATCCCGGCCTCTAACCCCCTCTACCTACAGCTGAATCACTTCGGGGAGTCCTCCCCGCTCCACTCTTCGAGCTCTTCCTGCAGCCGCAGCTCCAGCTCCCGCATGTCGTTCGCTATGTCTGCCTCGTACATGGCGTCATCGGTCTGGGGAGCGTTCGGGTTGCCGTTCGTGTAGTTGCTCATCGCCTGGCTCAACGAATGGACCAGTTTATTCTAGAAAATGGAGACAACGGCGTAAGTAAGTAGAATATAAGAAATTTAAGTAAAAAATTATCTATCGAACAGAATGGAACGAAAAATTACTAAGCAATGCAAAAGCTGCAGCCTTAACATAATCATTGCAATGGAACTGAAGAATTCTAGAAACTTCCACATGTATCTCGTGCCCTCTGGCGGATTATTGAAGGTTCGAGGCACAAGACAGTATACATAAATATGAAGACGACAGATAATCTGACACATAGACTTAAATCATTAGGAAATTTGATGAACAACATGATTTTATGTACTGATCTGCTTGGGTAATCAGTAACAGTACATATATAACTGGCTTCCTTTCTTAACTACATAACATAACTAGCAGAAGCTCTAATCAAAAGTACTAACTACCAAGTTATAAAAAACACAAAAAATAAGCTCGACTTCGTGCGTTTTCCAAAAATAATCTTACTATTCTTTGAACAATAAATTAAAAATTATAGTAAACCACCAAAAATAAACATCTTAATAACAGTGTTACAGTATATAGTAGTTTATACTTTTTTAACAAAAAAATTTAAAAGTGTTTAAACACAAGAACGGCTTTCTCCAATGAAGACACAGAAACCTGTACCGAATAAAGTGTTTGTACACTTTAAGGAAAAATCCTGTAATGTTCTCTCTCAATGAACTTAGGCATGTTACAATCTGTCTAATAAGATTCCAGCTAGCAGACTTGTTACACCATGTTTCTGTTACGTAAACACCATACTCACCAGGCAAGCCTCCTTCTGCTTCTCCTGAATACCCTGCTCTATCAGCTGCAGCTCCTGCGTGAGCCTCTCGCTCTCGCTGAGGTGTCCGACGCCCTGGGTCGCTATCTTGAGGTCATTCAGCTGCTTCTCGAGGTTGCGCAGCTGCAGCTTCACCCTCTGCGACTCAGCTATCAGCTCCTTCGACGGGTCCTGGAGCCTCGAGAAGAACAGCTGGTTCCCTGGAAATGTAACACACAATGAAAAATAAGAGAAATACAGTGAACTATGTGCTATGATCAGGAATACCTATTTAAGACGGATGGTGCATGACAACTTAATGGAGGAATAAGATGGATGTAGAAATGAAAACTGTTACTGTAGAACATTACAACAAACAAACAGGAATACCCAAAACTATGTACTAGCAGTACTACGCAGCTAATATAAATGGTTATAAGCTTATTGAAGACAATAGCAGGTACAGAAAACAAAAAAGTATCCGAATGTATAAAATGTAGAATAGAATAAAATTAAAAATATTAAATGTAACTTACCATATGCGACAAATCCATCATTTACAGGACCTGGGGCGCTCACGATGGTTGGTATCGCCGCCTGATGGTAATGGGTGTTGTTGCAGTACCATGAAGTGACTGGACTAGCTGATGAGACAGGCCTTCTTACCTGAAATTTAGAAGAAGAAAACGTCTTAAAAATTCATTCTATCATATATATTCAATAGAATCGAGAAGATTTTCTGTTGGGTCGAATTTAAGGGAATTATACTTATGATTTCAGTTCATCATTTGAAATGTTATTAGGAATCTTTAACCAGTTCTATGTACAAGTAATGTTTGGTCACATCTGAACCACTGATGACCTAAGTACATCGACATAACACTGTAGACCAATTTGAATCCAAATGGGCATAGAAAAGAACTAGAAGGAATAAGCCTATGATATGATCCCCCAGATATACCTTTAAATACACCTCGGGCTTTGAGTTAGGTTTCTGAGTAGCATGAGACGAATCCAAAATTCACATGTAGGTTTAAATACACTTGAAGGCACTTAAATGACCTCAGATATGCCACTGAGAATAACAAATTATAAGTTACATTCTTGAGAAACTTGGGATGATTGTAGAGATTTTTAAATAAAGCTAGGCACATTTTGCCTTTGAATACCCTCAACTCACCAATGAGCTGGTGTCCCTGTAGGGCGTGACAGCCTGGCCGCAGCCATTGTCCTTGTTGTGCATCCTTGATATCGGCCCGTACTTGCTGATCGATGGCGAGTCGTACGGGACGTAGTCGTCGTCAGCGGCCAGGATCGAGTCCGATCTGACGAACGTCGGGCCCGAGCTGATCGCGCCCGACCAAAAGTTGTACGGCGACGTCGGGCTCTCGAGGTCGTGCTGCGACTCCTGCCTCGCTAGGTTGCTCGCCGTGTTTGAGATCTCGGTCGCGGCGTTCTTGCCGACGACCTTCTCGAGCTGCGAGATCACCTCTTGCCTGCGCTGATGCAGCTCCGTCAGGCTCTTCGTCGACGAGCGAGTCGCTTTCGATGGGTTACCTACGGCCTGCTGGACGCCGCCCTGTGTCTTGGTCATCTGGGAAATGAAACAGATAATTAAGTACCTAATGTAATGGAATAACTTGGGAAAGTGAGATATGAAGGTAATACCAGTAATGTTATACTGTAATAAATATGTCTCTAGTAACGCCATCACACGTCGCGTCGATGAAGCACCCAAATGTAATAGCGCCATCGCTTCTAAAGGGAGTGACCTTTCTGGATGCGACTCAAACAGTCCAGAGTGCTATCGATATAGTGCCATCTGGTAGGTTCTAGAAGGATCATAGGACTATAAAAAGGGAGTCTCGGCGCGCCATGAAGGTAATTCCAAGATCAGCAGTCAAGCGAACTAAATCCGAAAGAGAAACATGAAAAACTATTCGAATATAAATGGTAACATAAGCTAGTGCGGTGTAATTAGTATAGGTGCCTAAAAAAATTACTTAGACGAGTAGTGTAGCTAAGTTTTTGTTAAACAACACAGAGCGATACAATACTCATACACCATTATATCAGTAATGGTCATTTTACGTGGCTATCATGCATATATGGAGTTCGACAGGAGCCGCACAATGGAAAGATCCCCAGATTTGTCCTAACTTAACTTTTGTAAATATTATATAAGTGACTAAAATTACAGGCAAAGAGGCAAAAAAGTATCAGGTTTTTTTTGATTATTGCCATTGAAAGAAACATTTCAAATTACAATTCACGTTTCATGTATAACGCGCCAAAATGCGATACTCCCGGCTTCTCCATTAAACATCCGGTAAAAATTGTTTGTAGGACCATCGGCGACCTAAACAATGAACCATAAAACGTCTTACTATAATATCCCAGTTGGGCCTCTTCACGGCATCGGTCCCTCCTCCCTGCTGGCCCTGTTGCTGTTGCTGCTGCTGCGCGCTCTGATGGTGGTTCATGTTCCCGAAATCCTGCTGCGTGCCGAAGAACTGTCCGCCATTGGCGAGGACGACGTTGCTCGGCGGCGGGTTCGCTGGGGAGTAGATCTCGTGCACGGGGAACGTCGCCGCCTGCGGCGCGTACAGCGGCTGCGAGAACGGCTGTACGGGTGGGAACGTCGGGTTCGGGTGAAACGGGACGTCGTAACCCATCCGCGGCATCTGCACGACGGCCGGCATCGGCACCGGGCTGACCGGCACCGTGCTTGATAGCGGGTAGTAATCCTCATTCGACTGGTAACCCTTCTCGGTTGTAGTCGGCGAGTGGTCGTCGATGGCCCGGTGATGGTCCTTTGACCTTGTGATCGCCCTGCGGTTCTTCGCCCTGTACTTCTCGAGCTCCTCGTTCGAGTGTGCGAACGTGCAGTTCGTGCCCCTCGGGCAGCTACCCCTCAGCGTCAGGTCGCGGCACATACTTATCTTGTACTTCGCGTGCTGAGAGTGCGTCGTGTCCTGCAGCTTCCTGTTGCCGTGCTGGTGGATGAACTCGACCAGCCCGGCGACGACCTGACGGACCGCCTCCAGACACTCGGAGCACTCCTTCCATGATGGCGACGGAGACTCTGGAAAAAGATTACAGTTAAGCCCTTCTATCTTCTACGGGGAATAAGGTAGTATCTACGCATTTTTACTACTCAGTAGCATCTGAGTAGATGCCTGTCTATCTGATGGATTTATACCTGTATCCATAAGGCTAAGAACAGTACCAATGCTTAAGCATGTACCTATAGCTGCAATTCAATTTCAGACTAAAACACTCCTCCGTCAAATTCAGGTTGGGCCTTATGAGCGTATGAGGCCATTGGGCATGTCGCGCCCTGCCTCATCTCTAAAATCTATTAGCATACCACATTCTGCTAATTACACCATGCTACAGTTCAGCATCCAACACTTTTATCTAACTAGTGACTGAGCATATCTCATAAAGACATTATATTCTCAAATATACTTCTTAAGTTCTATTACCTACCTGGGCTTGGATCGATTGCGGCCAGCAACTCGAGGTGCTTCCTCAGCACGGACAGCTTGCCCGGGTCGCCGGTCCTCTGCAGCGCGATGACGAGCTCCTGCACAGACTGGGCGAATGACTGTGGCGTCTGCAACTTATCGATTATGCTCTGCATATGGGACTTGTGGGCGGTATCGCCGTACAGCAGGGCCGACCACTGATCGGGTGCTATGCGGAGGCCAGCCTCGGTGGCTATCTGGACTATCTGAGCGTCGTGCTCGCGACGGAGCGCGTCGTACGTCCTGAACTCCTCCTTCAACTGCATCAGTGACGAGTCGCCCTCCCGCTTCGACACCTGCATCGAGGATTTCGGTTTTGTTAATGAACAGTTCTAGATTCGAATCCAAAGTGCTTGAATAGAAATTTGGAGAAACTACTTAAGTTTCTTATTAGAAGAAACTATAGACAGAAATGGGATCGTAAATCATTTTTAATGCATAGATGGCAGGGCAATAACAGTGACGACTTTACCTTCTCCCTACCAAGAGAGATGTGGCTGAAATAGCAGTCAGCAGAACAATTAGATGAGACTATCTCAAAAGCGTCTCTGTATCGATCCCCTTTTTATTTGGCGTTTCCTCTAATAAACTAAGTACAATCGCTTACTTTAAAGCACGATGCTCTATACAGTAGCTGTACAACATGGCCTATGCTTGTCTTTGATGCCTGCGGAAAGTGTGGTTCTAATCTCTGCACAACAAACATCACCAACACTTTTCTGGATAGAGCGGAGCCGTCCTCTAAGGCCAGCAGGACTAGTTTCAGGACTTCTTCCTGCATTGCTGCGAAAAGACGAAAATTAGTTCATGTAATTGAATGTCCTAAGTTATGTAGCACTTTAGATTATAGTATGTTTCTGATCAGAATTATATCCTAACACAGAAGTCCCCACTAACCACCACATTAAACCGGCAAAAGTGTTTCAACATAGAATCTGGAGTTTTTTTAGAGGGAACCTAGATTTTCCTAAATGATCTTAGATAGGTTTTAGAAAATTTTTTGTTGCGATTTTAAACTTTAGAAAGTCTAAATCATGCTGAAGGAAAACTATAGACATTCCTTTAAAATTTTAGAAAGATAGAATGTACTTGAAATTGAATCTGAAAAGTTTAAGGACATTTTTAAGGTTTCTATTTTTGAAGATTTCTATTTTTTCCGCACATTAATCATTGACCAAAAATCTAACTTGGGCACATTTTAAAAATGTGTACTTTTCTATTTCACTAGAAATGGTATTCAAAAGTTTAAGACAAATAAACTATAAAAGTGAACCCATAACTAATCATTGAGGCACTCCACAGATAATATTGGCTTTTACCTGAGCCCAAAGATAAACATATTTTCTATTATTTAAATCCTTACTGCTAAGCAATATCGAATACTTTTTCGAATATCGAAAGGAACGAGCTTAAATTAAAATCACTTCCCATGTATAGAGCGACATAAAATAGGCAATATGTGAGACTTCACGTTAACTCAAACCTGTCACTATGTAGTTTCCTTTTTTCGGTAGGGTATCTTGAGATTGAGATACAATTTCCCTGGAAGATTAGGGCTCTAAGGACTTTAGTCACTGCCATAGATTCAATGCCACAAAAGGGCAGAGGGAAGAGTTGTTAGATATGGTTTTCTGGGGACTTTTTCCAAGTTACTGTGTTTGAACATCAAAGTTCGTAATCTGAGCTCTTTTCTAGACTGTCCCACTCAGACAGCATATTCTAAGCAAGTATACTATGACTATATTAGCTATGGCTTGCTAGGTGCTAGATCACTGCGACCCTCCCCATTACCTGGTCCCAAGAACTGGCACCCCCTCGCCCGTACGGCGGCCCACAGGTTCGCCGACAGCTGCTGCGGGTTCTGGTGTTGCAGTATCAGTTCCGTGACGGTCCTCTCACCGAGCGATCTCGCCGCCCTCATCGCCCTCGTTCTGCCCTCCTCCTCGACCGTCTGGCAGTTGATCAGCGTCACAAGTTTCCTTTGCATCGGCCGCGAGAGGACGCTGCCGCCGTTTGGGTGCGGCTTCAGGTACAGCGCGAGCTCTTCTATGCACAGCTTGCATGAGCGGTAATCGTCGAGGTTGTCCCGAGGGACCACTTTTGCATCGACCTGCAGAAACAAAAAGTGTAAGTTGTATACGTGAATTTAGAAGGTCGGGTCTTGGGATAGACGTTGCAATGGATAATAGAGAGATGGCGAGATAGTGGTGTGGAATGGAAACATCTAAGGTGCTTTCGTTTCGCTGGTTAACACTTGTTTTTATATAGAGCATAGGGCTCCAGACAGATTGACTGTCATTTCTCAATAACTTCAATAACTATCAACTACTCACTTTTGCAAGCAACACAATTCAGAGATCGGTCAGCTGTGAAGAAAGCTGTAATGACCAATAACATGCATTGGTATACAGCACTTAATACCGTCATCCCTCGACAACCCAGTGTTAAAAAGCTGCTTCAATTTTTATTTAATCCAAGAGCCTAGGCTTTCACGCCCGGAGCCACTAAAATTATCTTCTTCTGGGCTGTTGGGACATTGTCCGAGTAGGTTTTTGGAACTTGACGTTTTATCTACAGCCATGGTACACATCCTCAGAGTTGCTGTGGTAGCGATCTTAATTTCTGCTTCAATTTGTATGTATTTGGCAGTCATCAGTACGAGTCGAAGACCAAGGATGACTACTACAGCCATATGTGAAACGTCGGATTAAAAAAACCTACTTAAACCACATCCCAATAAACCGGAAAAAGCCAACTCTAATTTTTATTTATTTTATACCTTTACTAATGTAATCTAATCTAAATGTAATACATTTGTATGTGCTACATACGTATGAATCAATACACACTCTCATAAAAAAAGTAGGCCAGTCTATGTGAGGTTCATATTTGTTACTTTACCCCAAATCCCATACAAATTTCTCATGTAACCGTTTACATGTTTCTTGCCATCCAGGTTCAGCGTTACTTACCGGTTCATTGTTGTCGCATTTGTTATACCCGGGCCCGACTAGCTGGAGGAGGGCCGTGTTGATGGGTAGACAGTCGATGTCGAGACCGATGTTGGTCTGGTCGAAGGGGCATTGCTTCCTGTGTAGGTTCGAGAGGCATCCCTTGCATATCGTGTGGCCGCAGCCGAGGCTGATGGGGCCTCGCTGCTTCTCGTCGAACGAGTTGCAACAGACCGGACACGAGAGGAATTCCGTCCACTGTGGCGCCTGTATTGGCATTCTGGGGAGAGTAAAGGATTCGATTAGTAAAGAATATGGGGAAAGGCACATGTGCTTAAAAAAGTTGAATTTAAGGCGATATTGTCACAATGGCTCAAGGCATCCCAATTTAAATAGGAGGCTAACTTTCATACAGGGTCGAAGAAGATATAACATAAACATGCCTTGCTTATATTCTTTTACAAGAATCTCCTTGAAGAAACACTAATGCATACGATTTTTGGCACCAATGGTGCTCAGTACACGGTCATCACAGGACCCTCATAAAGATAAGCAAAAAAAGCATGATCCCAAAAATCAAATACAGGGTTAACCAAAACAAATGAGGGAACAGTTGAATTATGACTCACAAGAAGATACAGACAAGTGTCACAGTACGAACTCAAAAGGATTCTGAGTTATGTTTTCTATTTTATTTATGAAACTTTATGACCAAACTTAAAAAAAAAACCTCTCTGAAACTTAACCTAGACGCAGAGTTTCAAAAATATGACAATTTGATGTGTAATGAAAAATTTTAAGTAAAATTTTGTAATTTGGTCAGGAAATACATATCTCAGTGAAACTGCGCCTAGTTAGTTGGTGGGGCTTGCTTAAGACACACCAAGATTCAGTTAAATAACTAGTAGAGTTTCAAAAATATTAAGTTAGAAGTCTCATGAAATTTTCATACCCAGGTGATTGTATAACTTCGTAATAAATTTCTTGAAATATTAATTTTCATGAATTTGCAATCTGTCACATAATATTAATTGTTATCATAGTTGTTAATGTTATATTTCGCTTAAAAATGAGGTCGAACATTGATTACTTAAATAATAAAGTGGAATCATGGTTCACATGGCAAAAATCAGAACATACTTATGAAAAAGAATATGAGTTCATCAAATGGACGGAAGAGCAAAGGTATAACACACAGACGTTTTTGGAAGTTGGAGTTAAACTGGCCGAGGCATACTTTAAGTAAGTAAAATAAGAGCAATAGAAAAAAGATTTATTACACGTACTTAATACCACAACAAGATCAAATTTGCTGTAACTCAAAAGCTTTACAAAACACAGTGAACTATAGTTCAATAACAAAACATTTTGAGAATGCTACAATATTATCGAGTAAGATATGGCGCAACGGTATGAACAAGATTTGTTTTAAAACCCAGCAAAATTGAGTGAACTCGACTGAATCGAACCGAGATTAGTGGCCTGAACAAAATTTGTTAAAACCACATCAAAATTGTATGCTAAAACCCTAATAATACTGAGTGGACTATAATTCATAAGTCTGAACAAGATTTGTGTAAACCACTACAGAACCAAGTGAACTATAGCACAACAGACAACAAAGTTTGTTAGAGCTGCAATAAAAACGACTGAGCTATGGCTCAACAGCCTGAAAAAACTTGTTAAACTGTACCTAAAGCATCAACAAAATATAGTCAGCTATTATAGACCCATGCATGTGCTAATGACTATGTACAACATACTGTGTACTTCAAACAATTTTTGCAATAATGGTACTTTTACCTATAAGGAGGATACCCTTGCCATACCGATAAAAGCCACAATCCTACCAAAAAATTGAAATGAAGGAACCATCAAACTTGTACCGATGGACTTGAAGAAAACAATGTGATTCCGTATTACCCAACAGCAATAGCGGGTAAGTGACTGTCTTTCATTCGTACATGAAATGTGTTATTTACTCATAACCATGATAAGTCGATAAGGTTCTGTAAACAACTACACCTTTCCTTTGACCTCGAGATGTGCAAGTACAACAAAGCATAGAAAAAAAGACTCACTTAAAACTGTCTCAATTGGTAGTTAGCATTTACCATCTGCTGTTCGAGCGTCTCAAGTATAGTATAACATGTGGCAGCTCGAATGGCATACAAATCCTACAGGTTTCAACCACTGAATTAATTCCATACCTCCACCGACAAACCAACTTCCATGACACGTCCGTGAATCCAAGGAAACCGCGACCTTCGAGATAAAGACCCCTGCATGGACTTTGATAACGAAAATGTCGGATGTAACCTTAAAAAGTAATCAATTGCTCCGAGGGGCGCTATAAAACTCACGACACGTCACAACGAACATCCAGGGGGATTAACACTTAATGAGAGGACGTGGGGCCCGGCACCTCTCCTTCGAGCTCCCCTTTCGACTTTTCGAATGGGGAAAAGTCGAGTCATCCGAGAGAACATTCTCGGATCATTCTAGATTGTCAAAATCAGGTGATATTGTAGATAACGTGCGATGTGGCAGTTCAGGGGGACCTGAGGGCGATGATTTGCCCTACGGGATAATCCCTGGGGCCGTAGAAGGGACATATAGACCGAATTACCTTGTTAAATATGGGGAGTATATCACATTATGAAGCACCACCGTATGACTCACTTTTGTTGTGAAATTCAGTGAAATACATCACCAGTCATCACAATAACACGCAACAACTGACAAGTCGACTGACAGATGGGTGACAGGTCACGTCCTGTGTTAAAGGTGTCAGGTGTCATGTCTTCTAATCAAAACTCTACCTAAAAAAAGTGGAATTTAATCGTTAAATGATTGTGATATAGTTTTGACTTACTTTATTTAACGAATGTGTGGGTGTGTGTCACGACGTCGTAAGCATAGAACTGTAACCATTGTTGTCAAAGATTCCTATATTTAGTTACATCTTGTACATGAGTTTCATAGGGTATTATGATTAGTTTGGACCGTGTATTTCAGATGGTACGGTACAAATGGCGCTGAACCGTCCACAGAAGTACAGGAGTGGTCAATTAATTTAGGAAAAGATCGTAATACCCAGGCCTTCGGTTTGTGCGTCTCATAACCTCAACTTTTTTACACATCCACACACTGACGTTGAACTATCATTTTAGCGCTGAAACAAAAACATTTCGGCATAATAACGGCAACATTTATTATAATAATAATAATACTTTCGATGTGGAATGTCTAAATTAGACAGTGTCTGTTAAAACAAATCTGTAGGTCCACTAATGATGGAAATAGATGACTATGAAGACGGTATATATGACGATTCTGGAAACGAGACCAACGGCGACGACGGGGATTACGTCATCGACAGCGATAGCTGCTCCCAGGTTTGCATTCAACGTCCTTTTTTAAAAACTAGTACCTACGAGTAAGGTTCACCCATTGCACATTCAATTCATAAAGCATGTTCAAATTCTCAAAAATTAACTAACGCGCCCTAAACTAAACTGATTATTACCCCTTTTCAGATAACCACTTACGATGAGGAGTACAAGTACAAGGTGCTATCGACGGATCAGATAGTTGAAGATATGGTGAACTGCATAAAAGAGGTGAACATGATCCTACAGATACCGACGACCACCACGCGGATCCTCCTCAACCATTTCAACTGGGACAAGGAGAAGTTCATGGACAGGTTCTACGACTCTAATCAGGAGCAGTTGTTCAAGGAAGCGCATGTCATAAATCCCTTCAAGAAGGTGCAGTATATAAATGTAGTTTCTTTCAACTTTGGGACCTTTTAAGGGTAATTTTGAATTTTGTAATAAACTCCTGGAGTTATTCGTGTGCCATGAAATGTGTATTATAATGTTATTAATGAATTAAGAATATTATCATTAGGAAGTTTCTGGAGATTCTTTAACTTTCTATGAAGCCTGAATTCTTTTGGGATTTTTTTTATCTGGGAAACACAATACACATCCCGATAACTTATGACATCCAGTAGAAATTTCTTTGAATGCCTCGGTAGTTCTAGAAACTCTCAAAAACTTTATTGAAGTATCATAGAAACTCCTCTTAAACATTTCTTGTAAACTCTCAAAAGTTCCTAGTATCTACTGGAGTATCCAAAGATTACTTATGTTTTCCTAAGGATATCTACGATCAATAGGGCACTGTATCTCCATTTGTAGAGTTCCCTTCGAGATCAAAACTTTTTCAGGGGTAATTTTATAACTTATATGACCCCTGAAGATTCTAGTAAGCAAAAGGATGCATGCTATGGCTCAATCCTGTCTAGTAGATTTTAATACTTTAAGGCTTAAAGAAATTCAATGTAAGATCTAAGTTAGTTAACATGGATAGAGAAATATCCAGATTCCTTCACTCAACCTTCTATGAGCCCTAAATTTCTTCCAGATTCAGTTATTTTGCTGCAAGCTTTCAAATTGTTTAGGTGACATTGTAATGTTTCTGCAACGCTCCTTGTTTTCCAGGCGATAGCATTAATCATCCTGAAAAGTTAAGAACTCCCACAAGAACTTCAGCAGGGCTTCGGAAATTCTAGAATTCTATACTGAACTACCCTCAAAAATGTTTTTATTGATGTACCATGTAAACTCCTGGTAAACTTTCATTGCAAACTTTCATGTATTCCGAATAACTCTTGAAGTTTCGAAAGGCGTCATATGATTTTCCAATAACCTCAGTGATCAATGAGTCACTGTGTGCCCATTCACAGAGTTCTTTTCAAGTTAAAAAATTTTTCAGGAGTATCTTGAATGTTACATTCAACTTCTGAAGTATCTAGTGCACAATGGAATGCAGTCGATGGCTCAAAACTATGTAGTAAATTTTAAAATTTTCAGAAATCGCAGGAGTTATTGTATAGTTCCTGAAATTCAATAGAATCTTCTACAAGGTTTATTTAAACTCTAAAACCATCTAGATTCTTTCATTTAATCTTCTATGAACCCCAGATTTCTTCAGGATTTATTTATTTTTCTGCAAACTTTCAAACGGTTTGGACAAAGTTACAATGCTTCTGCAACTTTCTTTGATTTCCTGGAAATTGCAATAAGCATTCTGGAAAGTTATGAACTCCAACAGGAATTCCTTTAAGGTCTCGGAAGTTCTAGAATTTTGTATTTACCTACTCTATTCTTTTTTTTTTTGTTAAAGCACCATAAAAAAAGTAACATCTGAATGTATTCTAAGGGGACCATTTCCTCTTTGACACTTAAGTTCATTTTGTATTCTCTAGTTATTCTTAGAATTTTTTAAATTTCAAATTTTTCCTGTAGCCGCTTTAAAACTCTATAGGTCTTTCAAAGATGAGGGTAAAGGGGGCTGTTACTTGTAGAAATCTACGCTCGTTTGATTTTTAAGGTAATTAAGTCGAAATGTTCAGACGTCATTTTTCAGAGAATTTATTCCAGACTATGATGCGGTGAGAAAATGAGCGATCTGTAACTGCGAAGGTCGGAAAATTGGCGATTTTTTCATTGACATTTGGAATCTGTTCATCGAACTCCCACGGGTACGAGTGCGGTCGGAATAATTTGAAGTGTTACCCCCTTAGCGTACTACTTGGGATCCCTTAGGCCCCTTGGACTAAAGGCGCAGTGGATCTAGACGAGAGTAGAAATATGTGTTACCCCCATTGACTTCTTTGTATTAAGGGTGTAGTTTAAAGTCGGTAAGGGTAGTATCCCTCGAGGTAGTCGTTTCCCTTACTTTTCCATGCCGCAATCCTTAAAAACCTTATTCTGGTGAATTCAAAGACTCTGGTCTCTGTTTTCCAGATACGCCCCGTACCGAGGTCGAGGTCGCACAAGAACGTCTCGCTCGAGAGCTGCCCGATATGCATGACCACGATGCCGCCGATCGAGATGACGGGCCTCGAGTGCGGCCACAAGTTCTGCTACGAGTGCTGGAACGAGTACCTGACGACGAAGATAATCGCCGAGGGGAACTGCCAGCTGATAGCGTGCGCGGCGCACAACTGCTCGATACTGGTCGACGATCATACGGTCATGAGGCTGCTGAGGGACCCGAAGGTCAAGCGCAAGTACCAACAGCTGATCACCAACAGCTTCGTCGAGTGCAACAGGCTGCTCAGGTGGTGCCCGGCGCCGGAGTGCACCTACGCGATCAAAGTAAGAGGGATGGGGAGTGTCACAAGACAGGTAACATGCGTTTTGGTATTGACGGAAAAGTTAAGGCTACGGCCATAACGTGCCTTTAATCTTTAGGGTTTTCTAGACATCAGCTTCTTTGTCCAAGAGACTCATTGAGAAGCTTCCACTCAGTAGAGATTTGTAGGTTGTTGTTAATGTAGGCACCAGAGAGCACCCTTACCTCTTATGGAAGGTAAAAGGATCCGGCCATTATTTCAAAGTAAAGCCACCTTCGTTAGGGAAGCGTACTTATAGGCGTGATCAAGAACATAGGTGTAGCTTTCACATGGGGGGGGGGGGGGTCAACAATTTACACTGGTGAACTACAGCCGGCCGAAGACTCCATCGAAGGAAATAATACTTGCAAGGAAAACAACTTGTGCTTATCTCCAGTCTCCTGTGCTTATTTGTCAATGCATAGAACTATTGGACTTATGTGAAATAGAACAATATCAGCAAAGGCTTTTAAAAGGTTAGAACCAGTTTGGTAGACGCCCAAATTATTAAAATCCTTAAACGAACGGTACATAGCACAGGATGATCTGAGGCGACTAGGGAATTTTAATAATTGGACTGTTTACATTTCTTCACTGGTTTTATTCCATTTTATGCGTCCAAATGAGATTTAAGATGGGCACAAGTTGCTTAAAACATGTTTTTCTGAATACATTTTCCTTCAAATAAATCGCCACTTAAGGTTCCCTAAACGAACAGTTAAACACGATTTAAGAAATTAACCGTCCGTTTGCGTCGTCGCGAAGGTGAGCCACCCGGAGGCGCGTCCGGTCATGTGCGAGTGCGGCCACGTGTTCTGCTTCATCTGCGGCCAGGACTGGCACGACCCCGTCAGGTGCGCGCTCCTCCGCCGCTGGCAGAAGAAGTGCGACGACGACTCGGAAACGTCCAACTGGATAGCGGCGAACACGAAGGAGTGCCCCAAGTGCGGCGCGACGATCGAGAAGGACGGCGGCTGCAACCACATGATATGCAAGAACCAGAACTGCAAGGCGGACTTCTGCTGGGTGTGCCTCGGGCCGTGGGAGCCGCACGGCAGCTCGTGGTACAACTGCAACAGGTACCCGTAGGTCGAGTACGACGAGAGAGGTATTTTTATAGAGTCGGGCACGTTTGCAGGTACGACGAGGACGAGGCGAAGGCCGCCCGCGACGCCCAGGAGCGCTCTAGGGCCGCCCTGCAGCGGTACCTCTTTTACTGCAACCGTTACATGAACCATATGCAATCGCTGAGGTTCGAGCACAAGCTCTACTCCTCGATCAAGGACAAGATGGAGGAGATGCAGCAACACAATATGAGCTGGATCGAGGTGCAGTTCCTGAGAAAGGCCGTCGATATCCTCTGCAGGTCTCGGTTCTTTCGTAATTTCACACTATTGCACATCCAGGCGACGGGGTGAGTCCATTTGGGCCACCCGATAGAGATCATAAATTTAACGTAGTATAGTAGTTATGCAAAGCGGGTTCTGAAACATAACATAGAGCTGTCAGCGCTCGTCTTGGCGGCCTTGGTGCCTTCAGGAAGATCGTTTTGGAGCTGCCGCCAGCTGTCTAAAAGTTATCTAGGCTCAAACAAATCTGAGGCAGCTCAAGGCGCCTCCAAATCATTTTTGAGGTAGCTTGCAACGAACGTTTATAAGTGATCGCTGTGATCTTATTTTCCCACTTTCTTTGCTTGGGTGGATTTTGCAATCGCTTTTAAACTAACTTTCCGATGAGCTAGAGACTTGAAACTTTAACCATAGTTTAAAACTGGATGATCGTGCAATATCAACTCGATAATCAGAAGAACGAGCTAGCGAGAAGAGAGGACTGAATTACTAAGGGGCAGATTTATAGTTCATCACTTAAGGAATACTCAAGGGGGCCTTGGTGGAGGAAACCTTGGTGGAACCTCAGATAAGCTGTTCGATAGTTACGAAATCTTCTTGCCTCTTCCGAGGAGCACTTAAGAGGGTAAAAGTTCTGACTACTACGCAAATCGTGAATAAGGAACCGGTATATGGAGTATTATTTCTATTTCTATGGTTCTACGATCGTGTCAAAGTGGGGTTGTAAACTACTACAAATTAAAGCTTGTAATTAAACTAAGAAGAAGTAAATTTATACTCTCAACCCTCTTTTAAGTACCTAAATCGTTCTTGCCAGATTCCCAAACATCTTTCGAAGATATTTCTGGTGTTTCTATGAGCCCTATTATAATTTCTTTCTGCATGTGTATTGGGATGTGCAACTGGTGTTAGCAAATAACTTTTACGTACATATCCATTGTCACCTAATGTTTTACCTGTACAAAACATAATTTATAACAGATTCATAGTGCAAATATGATGTTAGGCAAATAATTGTAGGCTGACCTGGCACTTCATTATTTTCATACTTGACAGGAACCCCACTTCTCTGAAATATTGTGTTATGATGAGTGGACCCTGGATACCTAGCGACAATATCTAATATTTGCATTCTTGGGCCACATACCACCTGTAAATAACACTTTTTAAACAATTTCATCAATCATTATTGAGATAATATAAGTATCTAATGGAGGAATGGCGAAGATTATCCTTCTATTTCTGTATGTGTCCCCTACAGCTCCTCCAGGACCTTTTATTGGGATGTGGGTGCCTTCTACACAAGATGTTTCACCAGGAAAGTTTGCAGTTTAATTAAATTCATTTACAAATCTTGATAATGGCCGGCTCATAAATGTTTATTATAGGCGCAAAGAACTAACTAGAATTGTTAACTGAAGAGTCTAAGAGTATTGGTAAATTTTAGTTCTTTCTGTAAAGAGGGTAATAAACTGACCACAGTTGTCGATAAGAGTGTCCTTAAGAGATTTGGTAAGTGTCAGCTCTTTTCGTGAAGGAGTTTAGAAGTTGTGAGCACCAAACAGTGCATTCCTGTCCAATTAGCATACCAAGTAGTACCGCGAAAATGCGAAAGTTCATCATAAAGCAACCTCATGTGTAAGCTATCTCAAGAGAAAGTAAATATTTACGTTAAGTACTGCTATCACTACTGAGCTCTAAATCTGCATTATCTATACCCAGGTGTCGCCAGACGCTGATGTACACGTACGTCTTCGCCTACTACCTGGTCAAGAACAACCAATCGGTGATATTCGAGCACAACCAGCGCGACCTCGAGCGGGCGACCGAGATACTTAGCGAGTACCTCGAGAGGGACATCACGCAGGAGAACCTGGCCGACATCAAGCAGAAGGTGCAGGACAAGTACAGGTACTGCGAGGGCAGGAGGGTCGCGCTGCTCGCCCACGTCCACGAGGGGTACGACAACGACTGGTGGGTGTACAACGATTAGAAGGGGCGTCTTCATCGATCTCCGCGGCGAGAAGTTATGGCAATTTTAAAGGTGTTACACTGATGGAGTCATTTAAGGTTTGAAACATAAACGATTTGTCGCATAAGGTGTTTCTATGGCGGAACGTGGGGTAATTTGATAATTAGTTAGTTAATCCATGATCCATTAGATTCACGCGGTTACCTATTATCCGTTCGTTTACTTTAGAAACGTTTCTCATTAGAAGTGCAGACCCTGGAAGGGTTGTTTACCCCAGAGGTGCCCACTAGGATTAAGAGAGATAGAGAAGTGACAGATACAACCCACCACAAACGGACCTTAATGCGCTGATATTCGGAATATTAATATGCACGCCGTTTCCGTACAACACGCAAAGGAGCGAACTCAGAAAGCGAGTTCAACTCTTGCCAAGGAGAAGCTATGAAAAGCAATTACATAATACTTGTATAATTGTAAATAGGTACTAATTTACAGATTTTGTAAATGCCAAAATGATTACTATATTGACTAGTAATTCTAACGTCTTTTATATATGAATGATTTTTTGATATATGAATAAATTTATTTCGTTAAATTTAAAAAAAGCACTGGTTTGGGTCCATTTATGTCATTTTCCCTTCACACTTTTCCAGGCTTTTCTGGATTGTGATGCACTATCTAATAGAAAATCTCTATAAAAATTTTGATACTGTTTTTGATAATGCTACTGAATGTTATATTTTTTGAATTTTACAAAACTGCCCACATATGACGCATAAAATAATCTTGAATTTGGTAAAATACAGTCTACTAAGCACAGAACAAAGTAGCCTTGTTCTACGCCACAAGTCTATGATTTGTGGATTTTTAGTGTTCTGTGCCACGAAGGACGAAGACGAACGCCGCTAAGCGTCCTTTGAGTTTGAATTCAAAAATACTCATAATATGTTAGGTAGTGTTTGTTCGCGAGTTAAATAAGTGTCTGCAGGATATTTTGATAGTGTCGAGTGGTGGACGCAGTGTATAATCAGCAATTCAACGCAGTTCAGAGATAAAAATGGAGGGTCTTCGCTAGGCATAAAGGTAAGCGTTATTTTAGTTATCATGAAAAATGGAAATGTAACTACCGATTTAATTCGACGGTGTCATACCTTCGCCCCTCACTCTAAGAGAAAGTACCAATCCAAGGTACTTTTACAGTTTTATAAGCTGTGGGTATTTCCTGTAGTTCGCATGTAAAGTTAAAATGTTTCATACAAATTTGCCACCGATATGTACATTTGTACTCCACTCTTTGCATTGTATCTTGGCAACAAACAAGGTTATAAGCACCGTAAAATGTTTCCAATTGAAATGGTTAATTGTTTTTCAACTGAAGCTGATACTTGCATATATTATTGCAATGAAAACACAGAAACGTTTCATTTGAAACATACCAACAAAATACTTAAATTATTTGTTCTAAAAACGTGAAAATGGGTGGTGAAGGGTTGCTGAAGAAAAATCTTTTTGACGGACATTTTTACGATTCTTCAGTGTTATTCTCATCTTTGGTTTATGTTTCAAATGAACCACTTTTGGACCGTTTCTTCTGCTTTGTTTGTCATCGAGGTTATAGCATATCGGAACAGGTTGGTATAATAAGCACAACACTTTTGTTATTATTTACTACTTGATAAATAAGGTATAAAACATATTCGATATCAAATCATACCTTTGTACCGTAATACTGCAGTAATACATTGAGTAAGGTAAATCTCAGGTTAATACCTTTACTACAGCCATGCTTATTATGTACTTCTTGGTAAATACAGCGTTCAATGGAAGTTTCTTCCAAAATATACCATAATACTATAACAACTAATGTCATGCCTTCATACCCTCGTTTACAGAAAATTACAATACTTGTTACAATTTTATAAATTGTAGCCCATTAATACCACCCTCACCTAATACTGAAGTAATACTTAAAAATTAGCACCATTTACCATTGAAGCTCGGTAGGAATACCACCAGGGTAATTTCCGGTGAGACAAGCGGTGCAATGATTCTGACCTTCGTGTAAAGGTTTCATGTCCTTTCGGACAGCTTTTATCAAACCTTCGACGCTCAGGTATTCCAAACTATCAGCACCTACAAGGTAAAATACGATCATTGCAAAAGTTTGCATAAAATTTTTAATACACTCACCAACCCTCTGCGCCATGTCCCTAGTGTCATGTAGCTGATTCGCTATGAGCTCCTCCTTTGTCGGTATATTTATGCCCATGTAACAGGGGTGCCTGAGCGGAGGACTCGCTATCCTTATGTGCACCTCCTTGGCCCCCGCCCTACGTAATAACTTTATGATGGGGCCGATCGTGTTGCCTCTGACTATGGAGTCGTCGATGAGGATGATGCGTTTGCCCTTTACGTTCGTCAAGACGGGACCTACGAACGGTTGAAGTTATAATTTTGAGGACCAATTGAAAATGTAGTCGCATTGAGGGTTAATGAGCACTAAGCGAAATTTGCTTTGTTCACAAGTAGTACTAATTTAGATATATTTAAATCTCCATCGAGATTCAAAATATCATTTTCACGTTTTGAAAAGTATGGAGCGCTGTACTCATCAATTCAGTGAATCATGTTTCTGTTGAGGTATTTTGAATGGGGTATAGGAAAAAAGGGATAAAAAAGTCAAATAGTATTAGGTACCGGTTATACATTTCTATTTATATCAAATGGGCCACTACAATTTTGTAGTAAAATGTAGAGTTTCAAAAACTTAAAATCCTGTTGTACTACTTTAACACTACATGTTAAAGCTAATCCTGATTAACTTTCATATACATTCAACATCTTACATTTCAACTTGTATTTATTTATGTTTGATTCCTGATACCACATATGTTTTCAATTTACTATACCATCATATTTTCAATGTGTTTCCACTTTAGAGACTTAATTTTATTATTAAATACAATAAATTAGATTTAAGCAACGCTTTAGTGAAATGGTGTTTGTTCCTAAAACAATTCTTTCTAAACAACAAGCCAGATGTTGTAGGTCGATGGTCGCACGGTCGCCTATTAGTAGGCAGGTATTACATCTGATATTCTTCTGTGTTTCTCTATTCATATTCGTCTTCTGTGTTCTTGTTTTTCTATTGGCCCTGGATCTTTGATTTCACCAAGTAATAATCATTGCAACTCTCTACTCCACAAGCTTCCATTTCTTTGATTTTTCATTTGATTCTGCTTAACAATAATATGACCAATGAGGAATCGTGAAAATCTGGTCGGTTTAAAAAAACAGATTTAAATTTCTGAATAAGATCAGTGAAGGTAAGAACGAATTTTAAAAAGATTTCTATTTTTACTCGTCAATGTCAACTGTATTAGAAATTTTTATACACATTTAAAAGTAAATTGGGACTGATAAAAAAGGTTTTTCTTTTAAATGTTAGTTCATAAAAATTAATAGGAAATGAAACGTTTTCAATAACTTACTGAACTTCAGAACAACATTCAACCGCCGTAACCTGTTCGAAGGTTGAATGAACGTCCGTCCGACGTAGGTATTCTTAGTCAACAGTTCCCCGTATTGAATGCAGGACTGAAACATTTTTAACAGTTTTAATAGGTATTTTTCATCAAGCAGAAAATCACATTAGATCACATACACATTTTCCACCTGTATCATTAATATAATGACAGTACCACTAGAAGTAACATGCTTGTAATATTTTTTTAAACTACCCTGCTATATGAATCGTAATAATGTATAACAATCTATAATATAACATAATTTACCTCCTGCGAGTACCCATACGCGGCAGCATTCCCTGACTCCGGCACCGATCCGACCATATCCGCCTCGACAGGATGTTCCAAGGCCAACTGCCTTCCGCAGTGCACCCTGACCCCATATACCTCTTGCCCCTCGAAAATACTGTTAGGCCTGGCAAAGTAAACATACTCGAAAATGCAGAAGGCCAAGGTTTTCCCCTCAGGGGGAGATACAATGTCGACTGTCCGTATCCCGTCCTGGGTCATCTCCAGTATCTCCCCAGGGAAGATTTCTCTGACGTGTTGGGTTAACTGAAATAAGTACGAGATTAGTTCAGAATGCGTGGATTTGTAAAGGAATATTTACAGTGAGGAAAGCGCAGGATTCTGATGAAACCACCCAGGCTTCCGGGAAGTCTTGAGAGTCCGCATGTCCGTTTAGCTCTACAAGTAATAAAAATTGTTTTGATTGTTTAAGGGGTAATCCTAAACATAGTAGAGATTTTTTAGAAATTGAAGAAAATGTACTTAACATGTAAAAGCAAAGTAAAAAGTCCATGTGTCGAAATACAAACTTATAAGCATAGTAATAGCAAGGAACTAAGGGTAGTGACAAGGTAAACGTTAGGGCTAATTTTAGGACCAAAGTAATGTCATATGTAAGAAAGGGCCATAGGTATATCATATGTAAAACAAGAACAAATAATGGAACAGCTCAATAAATAGATAAGACAAGATATATTTGAAGAGCACGAGCAGATAGTACAATATAATATCTGGAGTGGAAACCTGGCAGCAGAAGGAAAAGAGGAGGACCCAGAATGATAAAATCTGAGACAACTGCAAGGATAGAAAAGCATGAAAATGGATAACCGATATAAAAGAAAAAAAAGAGGGTTGATCCATCCCATAATCAATGACCTGGAGTGCTTAAAGAACCTATACTGAATAGCCATTCTACATACATTACACTCACTCCATGCATTATGCTACATTTTGAAAATTTCTATCATTAACTATTCAAAAAAGAAAATCATTCTACCTATTGTATTGCTGTCTGAAGCGTTGACGACGACTTTTCCCAAACACAGAGGCCTGTTCCCATATGGATCCCGTACGGCATAGATCCTATCCTTCAACATTATGCACAAAGAATAGCTCAACGGCGCTAGTTGCATGAGGTGTCGGATCCTCGCCGGCCAGTCCGGACCGTTCACCTCGCCATCCGGAGGGATGAGACATAAGGCCTGGGTGATCAGTTCGCTGTCCGAGTGGGTCGACAGGCCGATCCCTCTTTGTAGGACCTGGATCGACATGTTGTTTAAAAAACAAGAAAAACTGTCTGAAGCAACAAATAAAAATTGAGAAAGATTTGAAATAGAGGAGAGCACATTAAAATGGTCAGATACTGATTTTTCAAATTTATTAGAGCAGTTGTATAATACTGCTGCAGTACTGAGTGCTGCAGAGGAATGCATTTATTATTTTTCGGCGGAATACCTCTTGTATGTATTTGTAATATTTTAAGTTTATTTGATCATCCGCAGTACCTGCCACTTTACCATTTTTTCATATTAGTGTTATAATCGACATTTTAAAGTATTTAAATACTTCTGATTATTTCAACAATTCAAACATGACGAGAGCACCTGTTTTCTCAAAGTGGAGGCATTGACCAGTTCGCCATTGTGGGCGATGGCGACTGCTCCATGCATGGAATGTACCATAAAGGGCTGGCAGTTGACCTGCTCGGACTTGGCGCTAGTCGAGTACCTAGTGTGTCCGATGCCCGCCGTGCCTTTCAGTTTGCCGATGTTCTCATTGTTGAACACGTGCTTGACGAGACCCATGCCCTTGTGCACGTGAAAGTCGTTGGTGCCATCGCTTACGATGATCCCCGTTGATTCCTGGCCCCTACAACATAACGGTACCGTTAAGTGATCGATGGACAGGTTTATTTGTGACAACCAGAATGGATAACTTGTTACAGAATGGTTTTATTTTGTTTATGATACGTTAAAAAGGGCTGTGGCATAAAAACTTCAAAAAATTTCAAAACCTTCAAATATGACTATAACACATACCAATTTGTTATATCATTACTTCAAAATATTGTTTCATCTTTTATCAAGCTGTAACTTACGAACTAAAAAGGTTAATGCTACTTAAGTACCACATGCCCCAAGAGCTGTTTCACTCAATTCGACTAACTGGTTAAATTGCCTGATTGCCTATTGATTAAATTGCGAAGCGCAAGAAAAATTCAAAAACCTTCCACTGTTAACTAATTAACGTTTTACCGATGTTGTAGTGCCTCTAGTCCGATACATATGATTTGCGCTATTTCAGTGCTGGATTTCCAATTTTTATTCCCTATGGCCCCATAGACTCCGCATTCGTGTGTCAGACTCTTTTCGAAAGTTTCATCGCAGCACTCCATTGCGTCGAACCGACTTTAACCATAAGTAAACCACTTTAGCTAATTGAATTTGAAATGTGGAGAGGAATTTAAAAAGTGCCTAACCTAGAAATGTGTTAATTTATTTCACGGCACAGGTGGGGTAAAACGTGTACAGCGCGGAAGAGGAGGGGATTCCCTTTGAACAGAAGCGCAGTTATAACCAAATCCACGACGTACGTGGTGTTAAAAGGGTCTACTATACTTTTTAGGTCTAAACAATTTTTTTGCCATTTAGGCTTTATTTAAATACTTAATTTGTGATGACAAAATACCACCACAAACTTTTATACCATGGCAGCATTCTGGCATGTTTTAAGATCCTTTAAAAAACCCGGGGTTGTCCTTACAGAATCTAAATATTTTCTGGAGCTATCAAAATATCCCGAACTTTCCCACAGTATTTTGAAATTTTTCTTCAGATCATCGAATAGTCTCTAGAAATATTTGAAACATCTGGCATCCTACAGAATTCTGAAAGCATTGTAATGGAATTTTAAGAATATAAGGACTCAAGTTTTCTAGTCATTTACAATTCTTTGTTCTTAAAAAGTTCTTGAAACTCGCTGAAATCCCAAAAAATCTCAAAATCAAAATGTCTCCAAAATGGAGATTTCTGAAATCTCATGGGATGCCTCAAGAATTCACAGACCTTTTGGAAAAGTGCGGTTGACTTGCAAAAATATCTCGTGATTATACTTCTACATAGACTTTATTTGTTTCAAGATCCTTTAAAAAATCGGTGAACTGTTTTTGAGGAATTTTCTTAATATTTTCTGTAGTTGTAAAAATGTTTCAAGCTGTCTATAGTAATTCAGAATTTTTTATGAAATCTAATATCCAGAAGTATTTAAGACTTCTTAGGGCTGAAGAATAACTCAAGAACTCCGAAATCTATTAGAAAACTGCTTTTAATTTAGAACGTACAAATTTACGATTACCAAGAACTGACTTCAAAAAGTTTCAGATATATTTTAAAAGATTCCCTAGGAAGCCTTAAATAGGTAGCCCTAAATTGCCCTTAAATAGGTAGTTTTTTTTAAATATTATCAGAAACTGTAAGACGGCCTCAAATTTTTCACGCTTATACGATATTCTTCCTCACACCATCTATACTCTCTGAACATATTTATAACTTCGAATAAATCTATTATCTTATGGGATATGTTATGGAATCTGTGAATGTACAATTACCTCTCATTTAAAAAAATGGCTCCTGATATGTTTCAAGGTCCATTAGATAACACTTGTGCTATCTTTACATGAAATTTTCTAAACTGTTCCTAAAGCTCTAAGACAACTTCGAAGTGTCTGTAGTAATTTAGAATTTTTCTGTACGTCATCTACAATATTTAATAGAGCAAAAATCTGTTAATTGTTCAGATTATCTGTGGTCTTCATAACAATTTAAGATGTTTGAATATCCTTCAGATGCTTTAGAAAAGTGCTATTCATAGAATCTGTTAATCTACAATTTCCTAAGGCATAGACAAGCTTTTGGTATATCAATTTTTTTAAAAACCATCATACTTATTGAAGTGTTCTAAAAATTTATGAAGCTGTAAGAATACTACAATCTTTTTATAGTGACCTAGAATTTTTCTTAATATTGTTTCTATATGTAATATCCAAAAGTATTTAATACTTCTGATATTTCACAATACATTTAAAATCATCGACGTTGTTACCATTTACTTTATAGTATCTTAAATCTGAAATTACCTAACACTCCTTTAAGCAGACATCGAGTGTTTGTTTTTTTTTTTTACTTACTGGATTCGTTTCATTTTGAAAAAACATTACAAAATTTGCCGAAAATAAAACAACTTCTCCATTAACCAACCGTTTTATAAATAAAAACATATTAGGAAAGTACAAAAGAACCCTTGACATGATTACAAAAACCCACCCTACAACAACATAACACCAGAAAAAAGTTGTACATGGCAACTTAAAGAACGAACGGTATTATAGCTTTCCTGTTCCTGGGATAATCCTTGAACTCCTTGATGTAGTTCCGGTGTTTCCCGAGGGCCCATACGGCCATCTGATAGAGTCCAGCCAAGGTGAAAATCCCGGCAGGAAGACAGGAAGTCATCAAGGTGAATCCGATCCAGGAGCCCACTTCGTACGTGTAGTTTGGACATGAAACCAAATCGAAAAGTTTATTCAACGGGTTCCCATCGGGTACTGGGATCTTCCTGACGGTACTCCCAGCAGGTCTCAGGTTCCTCAATAAGATGTGGGTGCTTAGGTTGCCGAGTTCGCATATTACGAATAACCCTAAACCAATTGCCTGTAATAGGAATGGCGGCGGGGTGAAGTATGGATGGTTTACATGGTAAGCGACATATAAGCAAAAGCCCCAGTAGTACCCGCAGTTCTTGAATAAGTTCCGTATGGGCATCGTACCATGTGAGAAACGATGCACAAATTGCGTCTCCAAGATCCTCTTCAGGTAATGTCCACACCAACACACCACGGCGATTTTAGCTGTGGTAGTGAACGGTGCGTCGGCGCCTTTGTCGCCATACAAAATCCAGGGCCTGGTAGCCACTAGAGCGTATATGAAAAACGGTCCAGCGTATTCCAACAGGAAGACCGTCTTCCATCCAATCTGTGGGCCCAAGTCCTTAACATATACTTTCCTAATGGAACTCAAGTTCTCCACCGTGCCATCGTCTTTGAGGTCTTTTCCTCTGATGTCGTTGCGGATAGACTGACGCTCCGTCGGGAGTTTGGCCACTTTGGCCACCTCTTTCTTGATGTCCCGGACTTTCGTGCCGCTACCGACGGTGATCGTCCCTAGCTTCTTGCCTTTCGTGTCGAAGACTTCCACGTCCATTATTACTCGTTCGGGGAAGAGCTGGATTAAATAGCTGAATAGGAATGTTCCTGTAAAAGCTGCAGGAATCGACTGATGTCACTCAAGGTTGATTAGTTCGCTGAATATTGATGGGAGTTCAAAAAAAAGGTTACAAAAAAGTGATAACGCCAAGTCACCTTCATAAAAATTAATGTTTTTTTACGTGGAACGTAAAAACTTTGTTGATAGATGATGTATTGATTATAATTTATTGAGGTTAAGTTATGGTCACGGGTCCAGAGTACGCGCATGGCATAGACGTATCAAGAGGTAGACTGCTTGCCTGCAATCTTCCCAGTTCTTGTGATGCGAGAGAGAGAGAGACGATGATTCTCTAATTCTAATTGGCGGGACTGACCCCATATCTTTGCTTTTCGTCCTTATATATCTGCCGCGTTCACCTATTAGATGACTCGAGCGACTGCGAAATTTCAAAATGGCGGATGTTATAGTACTTCATAGATCTAGGAAGTTTAGCACTAATCGTACCGTAATATGATCTATAAAGCGGATACAAGTTACATTTGCAGTTGGAAATGTAATTTTTACGGAAAAAATAATTTCCAGTTGTGTTTCGTGTTACCAGTGTAGAGTGTCGACGTCCTGTGACCGTCTAATCTTACGTGTCTCGCGTCGAATACAAACATCGAAGTTGTTTATCTCGTCCAGGTTAACCCCACACAATTTTCGAAATAACCCCGTCTCATGCGCCCCACGTCATGATCTTCTCCCTCTGGTGGATATTCGAGTATTACCTCAGGCCGATAGTAAAATGGTTCCTGCGTCGTACGACCGGCCTCTGCGAGCTGCAGCGGATCTGCTACGGCCGGGCGAGCGGCGCCCCGAGGGTGCTCTCGGTCGAGGCCTCGCTGACCAAGTCGCGCTCGTCTCAGGTGAAGAGGCTGATCGAGCACCTCGACGACGTCTCCGACAACAGGCGTTTCCGCGGGACTAACGAGCGGGAGGTGCTCAGGGGAGCCGTCAGCACGGTGCTGCTCGTGAAGAACATCAACCCGAAGGTGCACGCGCAGTTCGTGACGAGCTTCGGGAGGTGCGTCGAGCAGATCTGGGGGTATCGGCAGCTCATAAGCGAGGTGGAGGAGCTCAGGCGGACGGCCTACGACTGTGACAACTTCGAGCATGAGGACAAGTTGTGTAGGTTGTGGGACCTGCTGAGGCCTAACGAGGCGTTAACTGGTAACGTTTATCACTTTATAATATATAGTATAATTTTCACTACATGTAATCGAGCTTGACGTATCCTGCACAATAGTCTTTATGCAGGTTTCAAATTAATTTTTTTAAAAATAGTGATAATGCACAGGGTGTTTGGTAAACATGCGGCAAAAATTTAAGAGGTTTTTCCTTGGACCATTCTAGGAATATTTTGTTCTTTGATGATTTTTGAAAGACCGCTTCATTTCGAAGATACAGGGTGAAGCAAATTTGCGAGAGTAACATTTTATTATAAAAAAGTACAAGTTAGTATTGTCCAGCAATACAAACCGCTCCTTGGTTGGATATTAAAACTACTTATAGGCATTTTTTAAAATAGTTTTAGTAACCATATTTATTTTACAATTCCTACCTGCAAATTCCACAACAGTTCTTTCCTAAGGTACACCCAACAAGTATCGCTTCATCTTTTCTTGGGATGGTACACATCTTCTTCTTAGAAGCTACACCTTGTATTTTCTGCACTGTTCCTCCACATCTCTATGACAATTGATCTAATAATATCGGTCTCTTATTTTAGCCCCAAAATGGTCTCCACTCCAACCGTTGTGCAGTTCGCTAACCAATAAATCAAACTTCGTACGTAGCACAATGGTCAGAAAAATTAGGCTCTTCCCATCCGGACTTTACACAATACTCATCACAATACTCTCTTTTAAAATCTTCTCGGGTAATTCCATTGTTGATCTCCGATTCAGTATTAATATTTTTGTCGAACACATCCAAGTTTTACAGCTAGCTTATATAAGCTATAATGTTTCTCTCCCTTATTTCCTTGTATTATAAATAATTCAGGGCTAGAATGGTTCCAATGAACCCTAAAATTGTGTGTGTGTGAAGCGCACACTCTTCATGCAGCTGTTGCATTGCATTGCAAGATATTTAATTGGCTATTGTGGATGCTTCGATGCGACAATTGCAGATTCTACTGTACATTTATATTCCTTCATTGAGGTGTCTTAAACCGAGCCTCGTGTAATTGTTGTTATAACAAATTTTATTTCCAGGTCGGATCACTAAGCAGTGGCAGGACATCGGTTTTCAAGGAGACGACCCCAAGACGGATTTCCGTGGCATGGGCATGTTGGGCCTCGAGAACCTCTTCTTCTTCGCCACGGAATATCCCATGCCCGCTCGACACGTCCTCCTACATTCCCACCACCCCATCTACGGGTACTGCTTCGCCATCGTCGGGATAAACCTCACCAGTCTCGCCTGGACACTGCTGAGAGACGGCACGGCTAAAACTTACATTTACAACACTTCGAAGAGCTTGCCCACTATCGCCAACTTTCACCACTTCTTTAGCTATTTGTTTTACGAGTTCGATAGGTTCTGGGTGGAATGTAAGCCGAAGAACATCATGGAGTTTTCCAGTATCAAAACTAAATTCGAAAGTAACCTCAGGGTTTGTTTGAAGGATCCGAATTTGACGTTCAAAATCGGCGTTTCGGTGGATAACGTTTAAAGGGAGCAGATCGAAGTGGATACCGCTGATGATATACGGTACCGCTTGGGCGGTATAAGGAGATGGAAGTTGGGGAATTTGATGCAATAAAGAGCGACTATGCAAGCACAAGACATACTTTACTAAGTAATTTAGATGCCACGTATTTCACAATCCCGGAGGAGTATCCTGGAGGGCACGTTTGCATTGTGATAAAATGATTTGTATAATTTGAAAAGTAAATAGAGTTTTATTATGTCTTTTAGGCGGTAACGTACTATGCTTTGTACTAATTTAGAACAAATAGTTAAACACTGTATTGAAATTGGTTTGTGTATTTTATCCAAGTATTAATAAATTATTCTTAACGGAAAGTATTGTGATGTTCGTTACATAAATGATGGTACACCAATCAAAATTAAGTTGTTTATTACAAATTTCCTTTCCAACGGCAGTTTGTAGTGAAAAAATTCTGGGAAAATTCTGAGTTTTTGTTCTGTCTTTGCTTCAGTCAGAAAATATATCTCAGCCTAAATGTTTAAAGTGTTTTACCTGTTTATCTTTGACCTGATTGGATATTTACCTGAGAAAGCCATGGTTATGGTGTGACTTGCTGATATTTGCATGTCTTATTTTTGGCAGATTGTAGGCTATGTATTTTTCTTTGTAGATCGTCCTCTGTTTCCGCTAAGAGTGCTAAGTCATCGACATATAAAATAGAGTTTAGGGTGGTGTTTTAGTCTAAGTATATACCTTTAGCGCATTTCGTTTTCCATTTTTTTATAATGGCATCTGTATATATGTTAAATAATGTTGGAATATTATAGCAGCCTTGTCTAACTTCCTGGTTTATTGATATTGCTCTGGTTAACTTTCCACCTATTGCACCTTTTTTAAGAAAAACGGGATTTTTGAATTTTTAAAGTTATTTTTTTAAAAAAAGGGCGTTTTTTGCGTTTTTTCAAGAAAAACACGTTTTTTGAATTTTTAAAGTTATTTTTTAGTGAAAAAGGGGGCGTTTTTTGGGGTTTTTTTCAAGTAAAACGCGATTTTTGTACGTTTCTGTTATTGCTATTACTAGGAAATGGTCTGATCCTATGTTTGGTCCTCTATATACCCTTGTGTCTTTTACTTGTCCAGCTAATTTGGTATTTGTAATTATGTAGTCTATAATCGATCCTCTTGCCGTCCAAGTGTATTTATGTATATCTGTCTTTCTGAAGAAACTATTTGTTATTTTTAGTTTATTAAAGGTAGCAAAGTCTCGCGGTAATTTTCCATGTATTTTCACCATATCATCCGATTACATGTGGAATAGATATATTTCCTACACGGGCGTTAAAATCTCCCATCAATATTACCTGGTCAGTTATATTGTATTTATCCATTAAAGACTGTAGTTGTTTATACAACGTTTTGGATTTGTCAGTTTTTCCTTCTTTTGGTGCGTAAATGGTAATCAATGTTACATTTCCCCTTGCAAACTTTATTCTTGCTGTGATAACGCAGTCGTTAATATATTCATAATATTTTATGTTATCCTTATTTGCTCTTTATTCCCGCCATACTCCACTGTAAATCGTCATATATTCGTCTACATATTTTGATCCCTTTGTTTTTAACTGCGAAGTCCACTTTTCATATTTGCTAGTTGTTTAGCTAATTCCGTTTCTTTCTGTGCCGATCCCCTCACATTCCAGGTTGTAAATTTTATGGTTTTACCAATCCATGGTTTATCATTTTTCTTTGCTTTTACAAGGGCTGGTTACTAGCCATCTACTCAACCCTCTTACTGCCAGGACCAGGTTTTTCTGTCGAGGTTATCTCCCTTAGGCGAATGATCCGGTTTTAAGGCGCAGGAGACAGTGCAGTTGCCTGATTATATAAATTGATATTTTAACTGCTTATTTTTTGAACGTTTTAGCAGCAAAAATACCTACAATAGAGTAAATGACTAACGAAAAAACTAACTCAATTTTTCCTTTGCTTTCCCCATGTTTTCCTGTCGGGGTTGTCTCCATAAGCCGCAATGTCCAGTTTTAATGCGCCAGTAACCCACCCTTCGCCCTCTTCTCTGGTGTATTACCAGGGGTTACGAAATGTCTTCGTGGACGTAGGAGGACTTGCTGGCGAAGCTGATACGGATAGTGACTCATTACGTTTTAGACATGAGACCACGAGACAATGAAGAGCACATTTCGATATACTTTAGTTACATATTTGCATGTACATTTTCCATTTTTTGAGTACATGTTTCAAGCCCTACCGATGATTTTAGTGTAAATAACACTGTTTTATTATGGTTTTTTATTGAAAAATCTAACAATACAAAATTTAGCATTTGTAACGACAATGGATAGGTATATAAATAAATTCTCCGATTAAGGTACGTACACAATAATCAGAGCCCGTATAAATCTAACATTAATAACTTCACATTTAAATATATGTATATTCCATCAATGCTGGAGAGTCCACCAGGATTGGTCTGATGAAGAAAAAGTCACAATGAAAGTAAATGTTTCTAAGGGGCACTTCTATCAAAAGTTCACCAGATAACTGCCGATCCTCACGTGATTCCTTTTCGTTACCTCTTCTTTTTGAGTAAGAGGCCATACTTGTTCGAGGTGATTTAATTTTCTGATGGGGGGGCTTTTATACGTTGACCGGTTTACTGCTGATCCCCTCGGCTGCGGCGTTGCCCTCCAGTTTCCTGTTGTCGTTTTTCTCCGAGCCGCTTTGCCAGCCGGAGTCCATGGTGCCGTCGCTGTGGCTGCCCTGGCCCTGGATCTCGTCCTCGACGCCGGCCTCGCCGTACAGCAGCCCGCCCGGGTTCCCCCCGAGGTTCTGGATGAGGGCCGAGATGTTCGAGCCGACGTTCCTGCCCTTCGGGACGCCCATTTTGTACGAGAATCCCCCGAGCGTGGTGAGGCTGCTCTGGCCCTGCCTGTACGAGCTGTCCTGCTCGGGCAGCACCTCGTACTGCGCGTCGGGCGCGAGGTACTGCTGCTTGGCGAAGGAGCCCTCCGGGAAGTAGCCGCAGCGGTCGTCAGGCGAGATCGCGTCGTCCGTCGTCTCCGTCAGCGGCGTCTGGACGCTGCTGCAGAGGCTGTTCTGCGAGACGTCCTTAGGGATCAGCTGCATGCACGACTCGGTCGCGTACTCGAGGTCCTGCGGCAGCGGGAACGGCATCCGGCTCCTCGTCGACATCTGCCTGTTGCCCATCCTGTGGGCGAGGTAGTCCTCGTCCTCGGTGACCGTCGACGAGGAGATGTTCTCCTGGAAGTTCTGCAGCAGCTGGGTGGCGTTCGCGTCGACGGCGGCGGCGGCGGCCGCGGCCGTCGCCGGCGCCGCGTCCTGCTTCTGCTGGAGCGAGGCGAGGCGAGGCTTCTGCGAGTCGAGCGCCTCGTCGTAGAGGGAGGAGTCGTGGCCGTCGTTGCGGACGGAGATGTTGCAGCAGCTGCTCACGTCCGCGAAGTACACCTCCGACTCCGTCGGCTCCGGCTTCTCGGGGCTCGACTCCTGCTTCTGGAAGGCGGCGTTCTCCACGCCCTGCAATCTGGGCGTAAAAGGTTAACCTTTCGTGCCGAAAGGTGAAAGGATGAGACAGGCGAAATGCCCTCACTAACGAACTCCTTTTTCTTACGTCATTTTAAGGATTAAGAGAAAAGCGTTCATCAGTTTACTTGCCCCCTCCTCCACTACGGCAAACATTTAGTTTTTTGCATTTTTTTCTCGGACTTTGATCGATTAGAAATCCTGATGAAATTCATGAATACCGCCGATCGATTCACAAAATGTAATTTTTTTCATAATTATTGGACCACTCCAAGGTCCTGATCACTCCGAACTATCATTCGGAAGGATTTAACTGAAATTTAAGCTTGTAAGCTGAAATAGTTTAGAAAGCTTCCAGAAAAAATAATCAAATTTAGCATTAGCATCCAAAAGTTTTGGATCCCCCCCCCCCTAATATTTCTATGTATTATTTTTTTAATGGCACAAATGTTATCAGTATTGAAAAACATGACCTTTCCTTAATTTATTTTGTTATTAGCAAAGTTAATTTAAAAATATGACAAGAATAAACCTAAGAGTAAATAATCAAAAATGACACTTAATTAAATATAAATAAATAGAGTTAACAACAATCAACTTATCTCTACTAGTATTTTTCCACACCATTAAAAACTAGTGAACATGGTTTAATTCGTTAATATACTGGGGGTCCAATACTTTTGGTGTTGTGTGTAGAATTTTTATATTCCACGTTTTCAAAACTCACCAAATATATAATCTACTAATCGCCAAAATCTACATGTAATTTAACAGGTTTTTGGAAAACCTGAATTCCATTCAAAAGGCAGATTTATGATCAAATTTTTAATAGAACTTAGGTGGATTTCAGAGAAATTGATTACTATACTCATCAAACTTTTGAGCAAATTACTGATTTCACTTTAAGAGTCAAGTTCATGGACCAATTTATTAGTCAAAAAACTCAATATTTGCAGAAATTACAGCACTATTAGTTTTTAAACAAAAGTTATGGGAATATTTTTATATACAGTACATGTAGTACCTACGGTGAGCGGCTAGCAAAGCGAGAAGGAAACAGATAGAGAGGAGACTATTTCTTTCTATACAACTTGTATGTGTAACACGTGCTATGGGCCTCCTTGTTTTTCTTATATTTACGAATTTTTATAAAATAATGCGGTTATTTCTTATTTGCTAAATTGTTACAAACTAATTTTGACAATGTTTCTTGAAAAATGGAAAGTGAATCTAGTGACTTGAGCCAGAAACGTGACAACTGTGTAGAATTATCAAACGAAAAAATTAATTCATAAGTAAATGTTAAAATATTATATAGCGAAAGCATCATGATTTAAAATTTCTCCAACAGTTTACAATTAACTTCATAAATGATAAATAATAAAAACATTACGAAGAGCGCACGTATACATTTTTTTTTAAATTTACAGCATAATACCATATACAGGGTGTTGTATAATTTAATTTTGCCGTCCTCTGATATTTCATTATTTGAATATTATGAGTATCACAAAAAACGCAATTAAGCGATACCCAAGAAATAGTAAATGAGATAAAGCAGAGATAGAGGTAAAATGATAGAATAGCTCAGGAAATAATCTAATAATGAATTAAAAACGATGAAAGCAACTAAGAACGTAATCTAAAATTTCAAAAATCTCTAAAAAATGAGATATTAGCGCTATTTAATATTGGCAACTAAGCTAAATATTCTTTATTGCAACCTTCATTCATTAACTAACTTAATTTTTCAAACGGTTTTTGAAAGAGGACATCAAAACCTACAACTTGGCTATCTTCGATTTTCGTGTACGTTTGGAGAAAACTGCGAAAAATGGCCTCGTAAACTGCGCGAAACGCGCTGTTTTGTATATCGAGTCGAGTGGTGAGCGCAAGTGTTTATGTTTATGGACTCGAAATTGCGCGTTTTTAGCGCAATATTCATCCGACAGCATCCAATTTTTGCATGCTTAAAGTAGACATGATAACCTAACATTTCACGCAAAATTGGCGCTTCAGCTTTAAATTGGATAAATCTGTGAATTTTTGAAAGAGGGTTCATTTTAACGGTTTTCCAAGTTTCCTCGGTCACAATAGAAACGCTCATTTTGAAGGTCTTTTAATTCTCTACAAATTTTCAGGCTATGGTGAAAAAACGAAAAACGACCTATTTTTTTTAAATTTATATCGTTTAAAAAAATGCAAAAACTCAGATTTATCTAGGTTTTGTGTTTATATCATCTTTGAACCATTTTAAACAAACTTTTTTGGTCCGTCTGCTGTTAAATTTTATCCCCCAACACAGCTTATTTTTGCTCCATAAACTGGGCTAAAGGGCTATGTATCGTACCTTCTTTCTCATTATATCGTGGCATAAAGTTGTGGTACTTTACTAATATATTTTATTTCTAAGCGTTTTTGCTGAAGACGAAACCTTACAGTTAGGCAACTTTAGTGTTCAGTACAGCTGGTTGACAAATTAGCGATCTATAAGTGCAGCCAGCCTCTTGAAATGACACCAAAATTATTTCAATTGTTACCGGTATACCTTGAATAAAACGTGGAAACGAAAAAAAGTTAGTGTAAAAATCTTGTCAATTTTGAAAATAAAAAAAAGTGTGAAGGCAATTTAAAATTGTTAGTTGATTTAAGCGGTATGTTCCACTATCCACCAATAATAACAGAGCGTTACTTATCCCTTTGCAATCTGTAAAAAATCCGACTACCTCGGCAAGAACCTGCACTTCTGCCCGTCCCTGCCGCCGTCGCCGCCCTTCGCGTCGCCCATGCCGACGACGACGGGCTCGTTGTAATCGTGCTCGGGCTCCTGCTTCCCGTCCTCCTGCTGCTGCTGCTGCGCAGCCTCCGCCCTCTTCTTGGGCTTCCTCGTGGGCAGCGTGTGCGCGGGCGGCGGGCCGTTCCTGTCCGCGCAGCTCGAGGTGTCGCCCTCGCTCGTGTCCGGCTGGTGGTGGACGTGGATCTCGGGCTCGGTCGTGTTCTCGTAGTTGTCCTTCGGGTGGTGGCGGGCGCGGCGCGAGCCGCCCCGGAACTGCCCGCCGGCGCCCACGACGACGCCGCCGTCGCTCAGCTGGCAGTGGGACTCGTGGGCGTGCGAGTGGTGGATGTGGTGGTACCTGGTGGGCGAGAGTACGAAGTGCGAGAGATTTCTGGTGCTTTGAAAACTTTCAGGAGTTTCACTCTATTCATTTTTGTTAGTATCCTCCAAGAATATAATGATGTACGCATAGTCATATATCCCTTCTCAGGTTTTAGTCCAGAAAAGAAAGCTTAAAACGCGGCAAAACCATGCAATTTTTAAAACAGCTTCGATTTGCATGGAATTGAGCTCAATTTTCCATCCACTTCAAAATTTATATTGTGCTGCTGTACGCTTTTCATTTGTTAGTGGTGGAAACTACCCCTTATTGCTAGAAGCTGTGAAGTAGCTTAAAATGATTAAAATTTTGGTTTAGATGAGTTGATTAATGTCGGTTTGACGCCCTGAAACATTATTTCAGAATGTTTCAACCCTCAAAAATCAACCCCTATTATTATGGCTTAATTAAAAAAATTATTTACCCCGATAAAAATTATTAATTTACTACAGCGTTTTAATTTAAAAATGTCAACTAAAATATATGTTACTTAAAATATAACTAATTTTATTTTGCCACTTTTCAACCCTAAAGAAGATATATGCCGATGGGCACTTTTCATTTTTTGGGGGTGAAAACTACCCCTTATTGCCATTATTATAATGCCATATTATTGCCATAATTGCCATTATTATTGCCATTGCCATTTTATAAATTAATGCTTAAGGTGAGTAAACCGATGTATTAAATTTTAAGGTGAGTAAAATTGGGTTCGGATTTAATTTAATTTAATTACATATAAAAATTTATTTACGTATAAATACAAACAATTACTGATACATCATGTTCCGATTTGTATTTTTCGAATTTTTGGAAAAAAAAACTGATTGGTTTTTTAATCATAACTTCTTTCCTTATTATCGTAGAAAGTTCATTAAAAAATGAATTTCTAGGTTTTTTCATGAGTTACAAGCCTATTTAAATTAAATCCCTTTATAACCATTGGCTTTAAAAGGGGTGAGCTTAAAGGGCTGAAACAAGGTAGTGCTCCCTCGTAAATCTAGGTTTTAAACGGACATGTTTGACTTAATTTTTGTTCTACAGAAAATTTAAGGAGAGCAAAACGTTTGGAATTAAAAAAGATACACTTTGATACGTCAGCATTTTTTACGCATATCCAGTAGTTCTGGAGTGCGCGACTGATTTTGAAGAGGAAGGTATTTTTTACGAAATTACAGAAATTCATTTTTCACTTTTAGTGTCAATTTTTTTTTCAAAATTAACCATTCTAAATCTAAATAAATACAACTGAAAAAAGAGAACGATTAATTTTAATTAGGGTGCTAATTAGGGGGTTGATTTCTCTGATTTTTTTCGTTGAAAAAAATAGGAACCAACTTTATTTTTTATCATAACTCGCTCGGTTTTCGAGCTACAGACTTTCTTAGAAAGAAAGTTCCTTTTAAATGCTTTAAAAAGATTTTATAAGTTTTCTTAGCAAAATGTATGGTTTTCCCGTTATTTGACTTTGAAACTCTCAAATTAGCTAACCTTAAAAAAGCCACAGCTCGGTTCGTATTTTAGTCGAACAGCAATTATAAAAAAAAAAAGTTTTCTTTATTTTTTATAAGCTACGATTTTGGTTATTACAGTTTTTTCGATAAAATGCATACTTCACGAGTTATTCGCGAAAAACGGATGAAAATGTTAATTTTTCGAAGGAAAATTTCAGTTGCTCAGTTTGCAGTTACTTTCAGTGGCGAGTTACTCGAAAAGTGTTTTATGAAAAAAAAAATTTAAAGAACATATTTTTACTTATAACTAGTTTTTCTATCGATTTCTGTGGTCAAAATGAAACTAAAAATTTCCACCCCCGAGATGGGGCAAAGGCAAAACGTACTTTGGCATAATATAGATTTTGATCCTTGCGCTATTCCCTACCTGCTATCAAAATTTCAGATAAATCGATGCTGTTTGAAAAAAATTGCTAGGCCAAAACCTTCGTTTCCTGGACTATTTACCTATTTTCTGTAGGTATTCTCCAAATATACCTTTTTCTTAATATTAATCCCATATTGACCGTAGTCTATTCTTACCTTCCAGGTGACTGCAGCGGTCGCCTGGCGGGCGAGTTCGGGTTAGAGTAAGGCGGAGGGGGTCCCCAAACGTACACTCCTCCTACAGGAGGTCTATTGTCCAAGATACTGTAGGAGCCGGTCGAGCCGGCCATCGGGTCCTGCATCTGAGCCTCCCCCACGGGCCTGCTGCTGAACCCATACTGGCTGTCGGCGCTGCTCATTCCTCCCTGGTAAGTCAAGGAGTTGTCCCTAAGGAGGCGTCGAGTTTTAAAAAGAAAATTCCCAAAAATGTACCTAGAGGGCTCGGTTAAACAATCGGATCCAAGATTATTACGTTATGTGGAGGTGCAGATTCACCGGCGTATTTTAGGTTGGCAAGAATGAGCGACATTATTGTTCTCACTCTAGGTTCGATTATAATAATTTTAGTTATACCGGGTGACAATTGAAAATCTTCCAATCGTGTTTAAATTTAGAACTAACGACAGTTATAAAAATTGGCGAGACACGTCGATTTTTACTTCGAGGGGGAACAATTTCAACCCTTTAGCCAGGGCGAGTTCAACTCCTAAAATTGTTCTAAGTGTTATTTCTAAATTTAAATCCGATTTAAAGTTTTTAAATTGTCATCTGGAATATATGATGCAACGAAACTTCATAAAAAGAAAAAACAATCAATTTTTTAACGATTTTTAAATGTTTCCAAAAATTTAAAATTTTCGAAACCATTGAACTCGTTCGTTTTAAAAATTCCAGTGTCGAAAGGGAAAGGATTCCTGATTCGAAAAGTTCAATTTCGGATTTTGTGAACAGTATTTTCCGAGATAAGAATTCTTGAAAATGCAAATTTACCAAAACCTCAAACTGTATTGATTTTAAAGATTTGCTGTCAATGAGAGAAACCTCTCGATGAAATTAAATTAATTAAATTAATTAATTAAAACTATCGCTAGAAAAGTTTAGGTTTAATTAGGCCTGTTTCGTTGTAATAAGTGCAGTTTCCAAGTTATAAATTTTGAAAAATATTCATTTCCAAAATTATGAAATTTCCAATTTCAAAAATCTTATGATTATGATAGAAGGGCATTTCCTGGCGAGAAAAATTAAATACAGTTTCTTTAAGACATTTCCGAGATATGAGTTGAAAATTTCAATTTTCTAAAATCCTCATGCTTGCCCCATTGCAAAATTGTTGAAGTAAATTCATTAAAAAAGTTAAATGAAGTGATTTCGTAAATGAATAGTTTCCGAACTTTTTTGAATTTTCAGAAACAAAAATGGTTCGAATTTAAAAAAATTCTCCAATGATAAAGACAGAAACTTTCTGACCGTCATTTCCTGAAATATGCCTTTCTAATGAGAAAAGTTCGATCAAATTTGTTTTTGTTCCAAGCGTGTAGTTTCCGAAATAATAACTTTCAGAAATTTAAATTATCACTTGTTAAAATTTTATAAAACGATTATTTTTGACAAGAAACGTTAAATCAAGCTGTTCTTCTTAAACGGGGTCGTTTTGAAAATATATTTTCAAAAATTTGAATTTTTTTAACATAACATTCTTCCTATTTTAAAAACGACAGTGTCAAATGACGAGGGATATCTTCATGGCGCGAAAACTTTACGCGAGGATTTCTATGAATCCTGGAGTTTCAAGGTATGATTTTTTTGAAATTTTATTTTTTCAAAACATCCAACTCCTTCGATTTTAAAAATTTTAATGTCACAATAAAGAGAGACTTCCAGATGAGAGAAGTTCAAGGAAGTTTTCTTTTGACACGCTTAATTACCGAGATATGAATTTTGAAAATTTGGATTTTCCAAAAGTATAAAGCTCGTTAGATTTTAAAAACGTTGTCAAATGACAGGACTTTTAGACGAGTAAAGTTAAATAAAATGTGACTAAAATTTTAATTTTTCAAAATTAGCTCGTTCGATTTATACATGTATGTAATGATGAAGAAATCATGTTTATTGTGTTATTTGAGATACACATTTTTGAAAATTGGAATTCCGATTTTGACAATTTTTATATCAAATGATAAAGGATGATTTCCTGGCGAGAATGTTAAATTAGGTTTCTTTACGAAACTTTTTTGGTAAATCAGTTATAGGTAATTCAATCGCTTCTAATCGATCAAAATCTGTTCATCGAGCTTAAAATTATCCTACGAGAGATTTTTCTCGAAAAATGGAAAATTTATTTTTGGTTAGGACAAAGAATAGATAACTGAAGAAGTTTACCCATTTTAAGCATTTTTTGATTGTAAAACTACAGTTGAACGGAATTGTAGTCCAAATCAGGTTAAAATTCGCAGTTTTCTTAAGGACATTTTCGAAAGTAGATGTGTATGGAGTTTCTGGAAACTTTAAACTTCATCAGACATAACTAAAAGCCTAACTTTTCCATTAATACTTCCTCGTTTAGTTAGTCAAATTAAATTTCATTGCAATCGTACCAAATCTTGACCTAACTCTGACCTCTGCAGTAACGGTACTTAGCTTAAAATTATTCTACGAGAGATTTTTCTCGAAAAAGGGAAAATTTATTTTTGGTTAGGGCAAAGAATAGGTAAATGAAGAAGTTTACACAATTACCCATTTTAAACATTTCTTAATTGTAAAACTACAGTTGAACGGAATTGTAGTCCAAATCAGGTTAAAATTCGCAGTTTTCTTAAGGACATTTTCGAAAGTAGATGTGTATGGAGTTTCTGGAAACTTTAAACTTCATCAGACATAACTAAAAGCCTAACTTTTCCATTAATACTTCCTCGTTTAGTTAGTCAAACCAAATTTCATTGCAATCGTACCAAATCTTGACCTAACTCTGACCTCTGCAGTAACGGTGCTTAGCTTAAAATTATTCTACGAGAGATTTTTCTCGAAAAATGGAAAATTTATTTTTGGTTAGGGCAAAGAATAGGTAAATGAAGAAGTTTACACAATTACCCATTTTAAACATTTCTTAATTGTAAAACTACAGTTGAACGGAATTGTAGTCCAAATCAGGTTAAAATTCGCAGTTTTCTTAAGGACATTTTCGAAAGTAGATGTGTATGGAGTTTCTGGAAACTTTAAACTTCATAAGACATAACTACAAGACCAACTTTTCCATTAATACTTCCTCGTTTAGTTAGTCAAATTAAATTTCATTGCAATCGTACCAAATCTTGACCTAACTCTGACCTCTGCAGTAACGGTACTTAGCTTAAAATTATCCTACGAGAGCTTTTTCTCGAAAAATGGAAAATTTATTTTTGGTTAGGGCAAAGAATAGGTAAATGAAGAAGTTTACACAATTACCCATTTTAAACATTTCTTAATTGTAAAACTACAGGTGAATGGAATTGTAGTCCAAATCAGGTTAAAATTCGCAGTTTTCTTAAGGACATTTTCGAAAGTAGATGTGTATGGAGTTTCTGGAAACTTTAAACTTCATCAGACATAACTAAAAGCCTAACTTTTCCATTAATACTTCCTCGTTTAGTTAGTCAAACCAAATTTCATTGCAATCGTACCAAATCTTGACCTAACTCTGACCTCTGCAGTAACGGTGCTTAGCTTAAAATTATTCTACGAGAGATTTTTCTCGAAAAATGGAAAATTTATTTTTGGTTAGGGCAAAGAATAGGTAAATGAAGAAGTTTACACAATTACCTATTTTAAACATTTCTTAATTGTAAAACTACAGGTGAATGGAATTGTAGTCCAAATCAGGTTAAAATTCGCAGTTTTCTTAAGGACATTTTCGAAAGTAGATGTGTATGGAGTTTCTGGAAACTTTAAACTTCATCAGACATAACTACAAGCCTAACTTTTCCATTAATACTTCCTCGTTTCGTTAGTCAAACCAAATTTCATTGCAATCGTACCAAATCTTGACCTAACTCTGACCTCTGCAGTAACGGTACTTAGCTTAAAATTATCCTACGAGAGCTTTTTTTCGAAAAATGGAAAATTTATTTTTGGTTAGGGCAAAGAATAGGTAAATGAAGAAGTTTACACAATTGCCCATTTTAAACATTTCTTAATTGTAAAACTACAGTTGAACGGAATTGTAGTCCAAATCAGGTTAAAATTCGCAGTTTTCTTAAGGACATTTTCGAAAGTAGATGTGTATGGAGTTTCTGGAAACTTTAAACTTCATCAGACATAACTAAAAGCCTAACTTTTCCATTAATACTTCCTCGTTTAGTTAGTCAAATAAAATTTCATTGCAATCTTGACCTAACTCTGACCTCTGCAGTAACTTCCATGCAACGCTGTGGGTTACCTTTGTGCATCACTCTGTCCCACGTTCCCCCTGTTCCAAGGCAACCTTCTCCAGCTCCAGCCGCTCAGGGCTCTGCCCCTGTTGCTGTCCGCGCTGGCGGGCGGTACGTCCTCGGGGTTCGGCGAGTAGAAGTTACCTATACGTCCTGGTGCCCAGAACCTACGGAAAGGAAACCAGTCTGAATAGTGAAATTTATTACATACAGTTAGAGTAGGGTTTTTCGTATGAAGTAATGTTAATATGACGTGCACGGCGGCACTGTGTCTTCACCAGAGGCATTTATGGCATTACATTACCCAATGTTCCTCAAATTAGGTACCTACGTTGGCACTCTGCGAAGTGTCAACAAAGACAGAGAGTGGTCTTGATCCACATGTCGGTGATTACCTATTCTTGCAGTTCGGACGGCCATTTCACGATTTTTTGCTCTTGTAAAGATTAAGCCGTCATTGTTTTTATATATATTCCAAGAGTTTCGAATCCTTATCGTAGTCGTAAGCCCCTTTTCTCTTGTAAATTTATTTTCTTGTATAAGAAAACACACACACGTATAATGAGTCCGGTGGTTGCTTCAGAGCTTCTGAATTCTGCCACACACGGTCACACTAATGGTTAATGGTGGAAGATTAATGGCATTATTGAAAATACCACCTGGAAGCTATGCCCCATGACTCCACCAGATATTTTGGCTTGGCTATGACCATTTAGACTTATTGCAATTGCAGCTAGAAATCACTTTTAGAAAATTTAGAATTTTTCCTGTAATTCTCAGAGAATGTAATAATTTGACACTTGACATTAGACCTTCTATATTCTATTTTAAGGCACTCTCGGTAAGAAAAACGTCTGGAGTCTTTATAATTGTTTAGGAATTTAGGAACTTAAAATTGTTGAACTATGTAGATTTCTTTAGGATATCTTCGATGAGGGGTATTCCACAAGACCCTTTGGAGATTCCAAATTTCTAAAAAGACCTTTAGAGTTCTACTTCAGCATTATTCATATTCTCTATGTTCCAAAGCTTCTATCACCTATTTAGGATTATCTATTTATCTGTGGTCAATGCCATTGACATATACCATTGGGATTCGATTTTAAGGCAATTTTGATGAGAAAAAACCTTTGGAATTGCATTTTAGATTCGCTCTAAGTTTAAGAAATACCAAAATTAATGATTTAGGAAGGACAAAATAATTTCCCTCAATAAAATTTTCTTCGTTACCATCTGCTATACTTTAAAGTAGTATTAAGTGTCTAACTTAGCAAGAATCGGCACAGTAACGCCCAAAGTGGAATACTACAAAGATTCGAAGTGTCTTAAAAAGAAGGCACTACTGAGATTCATGGCTGACAGGATATTAAAGAACAACTTTGAAGCCTAGATGAGTGGCTTAGAGGTAAAATAATGGGTCCAAATTTACCGACTGTGCCGTAATGATAATCCATCTTGGGTCTATGTGTGCTAGGAAATCTTGTCATAACTCCCTATTACTACCTAGATGAAAAATAATAGATTAGAGTACCGTTAAGTCTTTGTAATGTTCTCACCTCGTTGGACATTCTATTATCTCTTATCCTGTAATATGTTTGGCATTGGGTATCTAATCTAACTTACTACACCTCTCTAAGGGGTCAATTTATAGTCCATCACTTAAGGAATACTCAAGGAGGCCTTGGTGGAGGAAACCCTGGTGGAACCTCAGATAAGCTGTTCTATAGTTACACAGTCTTCTTGCCTCTGCCAAGGAGCTCTTAAGAAGGCAAAAGTTCTGACAGTAGTCCAAATCGTGAATAAGGAACCGGTCTATAGAGTATTATTTCTCCATATTATGAATGGGCTCTGGATACCTAGCGACAGTACCTAATGTATGCATTCTTGGACCTCATACCACCTGTAAATAATACTTTTCAAACAATTTCATCGATCATTATTGAGATAATTTAAGTATCTCTAAATTAATGAAGAAAATTCTCCTACTATTTCTGTTTATTTCACCTACAGAGCACCTCCAGGATTTTTATTGGGATGTGGGTACCGTCTATAGAAGATATTACACCAGGAACGTTGGTAATTTGATTAAATTCATTCAAAAAAACTTGATAGTGAAAAAGGTCTCCTGGGAATTTTACGACATTCCTTACTTTTTCTGTTACGGACTAATTTTTTTTTATTATTAGAGACACTAGACGACAGTCTAAAATAAATATGAAATAGTGGAATAGATAAGTAAAATTCAAAAACTTGAATAAAGCATAAGTAATCATTCTTTTTTTTAGATATAAATACATATATAAAAATGCAACTTGCCTGGAAATTTCCTATACCATAATATCGTAAACTGATTAATAATTGGATCAGTGGAACCACTGGCAAACCTCTATTATTGGCTCTATGAAGAGCAATCAGAGGCAAAATAATATGTACAGTTGTGTTTTAAGAAAAGCGATACTCCCTTATAAACTCACATTCACTATATGAATCTAACGGATTTTGCCGGTCTCTCAAATACCGTTTAGGTAATCGATTTATATTATTAATAATTCGATTGACGTACTTATAATAATCGTCATTCATCTTGAAGGCGAACTAAACTTTTAATATTTTCTGAGGGATACTCAAGGTACTCATCTCACCCTTAAGGTGCACTTAGTGAACTATAAAATACAGACGGCGCAGTAAGTACGTCTTAAGGTTTGAGGAATCTTCAAGGCGCGATTATAAATTTTCCCGTAAGTCTAGCGTTTCATAAGCTTGTAATTTTTCGTTTTCATCCAGGAACGTACCTATCTGTGGAATGGTGGCTCTCCCACGGGTAAACCTGCGGCCCGGCCGGCACCGAGGGATACCTGCACTCCTCGCAGCAGCTGCAGTAGGTCGTCGGAGGCATCGGCGGTCCTCGTACCGAACCGTGGTTGCTCGGCGGACCCGAGTGCTGCTGATAGAAGGACCTGCACCTCAGCTCCAGCTGCTCCCAGTACATCTTCTTCTTCTCGTGGCTGCGAGGGAGACAAAATGGTGAGCCTTAGATTTTTAGTTAGCCTTAGTTAGTTAGCCTTAGTTTTCGGTTACCTTAAGAGTTGATAGACTAGCATGCAGGAGAAGATGCAGACCAAAATCCCGCTGACGGATAGGCCGAACATGGCCCTTAGGCAAGTGTATAGGGCCCCGTGTATTACCTCGCAGTCTGGGGTGGCGTCGAACACGTATCGCATGCCTGGAAAACGAACGGATTGTAAATTGGTAACGTGTTTATAAGATGAAGCGACGTTTCCTTAACAATTTAACAGACAGTTTGGCTGTGTGTGTATAAAGCAAAAAGTTGGGAAATTTTTATGAACCAACCTGCCAGCGACTTTACTGTTAAATACAAGCTTACCGTTAATGAAAAAATTTTTAAAAATCTTCTTAAAAATCTAAAAACCTTAAATCTCTAATCTAAAATCTCTAAAAATCTTTAAAAATCTTAAAAATCCTAAAAAAAACCTAAAAATAACAGAAATATTAAAAATTGAAACCGATGTAGGTTAGAAATTTGAAAAAATTGGAAATTCCTAAATTTGCTTCGTAGCGCCATTAATTTTGTCGTTGAAGAAACAGCAATTTTTGGGGTTATAGAAAGGAACATTAAATTTGATATAAAATAAAGTGCTGCAGTCGATATCTAAACATTGATATGAGTTTAACTAACAAATCGACTAAATATTTTCTCTAGTCTCATATGAACAAGTAAAATTTAGCCCTTCAACCCAAAACGCCCTAAAACTAATAAATAATAATTATCAAACGTTACCATCGTCTGAAGCGGTATGAGCCTCCAGGAGCACGGAGTAGCATGTACAGGTTCTCGTCTTTTGTGTGTAGACGCATTCCCGTAACGTCTGTAACCTGTTCATGTGGATAACCGTCGTCGTTATTGTCACTAAGACGCAAGTTAAGGCACATACTAAGCAGCAGAGGCCGCAAACTTTGATCTGAAAGTCAAAGATGGTATTTTATTTGAAGTCTGCTTAGGGATTAAACTTTTAAACATACGTAAAAAATATTTTAGATTCCACGAGATCTTTTATGAAAATCTAGGTTTTATAGAACTTCAAGTTTTTCTTCAGCAAGAGTTAGCGATTAAATTTAATTGCTTTAAACTGTGTCGATCAGTGCGCCATCTCGTAATACTTTTACAAAACTTCAGGATTGATGTACCTTGTTGCCAATTTTAAGGGTTGCTAGACAGGAATGGCATACGGCGCACATGCGACTTACTTTCTCTCTTGCACATTGGCCTGCGTTTACTTTGCCTGCGGTCGGAATCAAATAAATGACGAGATTAATATCTGTACAATGTTATTTTATGGTTATTTTACAGCTACTGCTTTTTTTTCATTTTTTGAAATAACTGCCTAAATTTCTTGCGAAGGTTTTTTCATAAGAAAAAATAGAGATGATTAAATAAAAATTAAATTAAGAGAATCGATCTGCTTCTCAACTGAATTTGAGTAGTTTCTCATACTAAACGCCAAAGAAAGTTGCGCTCACGTCATCAGCATTTTATCACACGTCTATTTAGAGTGTTGCCAGATTTTCGGGAATCTCGAATTTTTCGCCGCACTTATACAATTATTGAATTGCTGGTTGCATAAGTAACAAGTAATTAAAATGTGTTATACTAGTTTTCAAATGAAAAATCACTTTATTATAAAAATAATTTATAAAACAACGAAAAACTTGGTATTAAATTTGTAGAACTAAACTATGATAATACGTTTTAAAAGCTATAATGTAAAAATTAATATATGATTCTTCATCTGAATCATATTAGTCATAATACAAATAGCGAATATGTAGTAAACTTATGGAAACAGAAATTTTCATTTTTTGTACATATCATCACTGGCATCAACACGATCATAATCTTCATCATCATCATCATAACTACCAATATTTATAATCAAAGGACTGACTTCTTGGCGATTAAATATTCTCTCCCTCTAATACCATTTAAAAATTTCTTCCTCGTTATGTCGAATGCAATTTTTCCATATATCAGGAGTAATTGTTTGCTTCGCTTGTAGACTATTTATTTTTGTTTTGAAAAAATCAGTTTGTATTCGCACTTTATGGCGCAGCTGAATTAATTATTAGAATATCTGATGGCAAAAATCGTTTCACAACAAGTGTAAATAGAGCGTGTAAATGTAATCACAAAACGTAAACATAACCTTAAAAGACCTTCTCACGTTCGATATAAGGTTCGATTAAATCCGGCAACGTAGCACGGTACCTATGTTTACACGTTGCCATTACTTACTTGTTGATTAATATTTTTCAGAAAATTTCAGATGGCCGATTCTTTAAATTCAATGAACCAAGCTAATACGCATACATCATGTTACTAAAAAGCATTTTTTTAGACATATATTTACATTTGATTATTTGATGACATGTTTTTTTTATTCTAAGAAAAGTGTTTAATGTCTATATAATTTACGTACAATACGATACAGATACGCTGCCAAAAATCTGGCAACACTCTAAATCGATCTATGACATGATAAATGGTGATGACGTGAGCGCAACTTTGTTTGGCGTTTAGTATACAGTACTGTAGCAATTACAGAGCGAGTGGTTGGCGCGTAAGGGCGCGTCATCTACTCCCCCTTCCCTCTCTCACTTTTTGTTTACGATTCTGATTATTTTCATTTTTCCCAAACCGGCGTTCGGATTACCGAGGTTCGGATTATCGAGGTTCTACTGTACCTACATATAACATTTTATATTGGGTAAGGGGGTGGATACTTTATGGTATCTGTGGCTTTTAGCTGGGGCGGTTAGGATTTCTGTTTTCTTTTCTTTTGTCTCAGGACCTAACTGTGTTTGCATAGGAGGAGGTGCCTGGAGGTGAAGACCGATCTTCGCTAAGAGGGGATAATATTTGTATGTGTGTTTGGATGGTAAGGTTGGAAAGTCATTAGGAAATGCTGTAAAGTGTGAGTTACCAGAACTATTTTTTTGTTTGGGGGCCAATTTGTTGACTTCAAAAATAGAAAGGTTATCCATAGCCCTTAGATAGATATGTAGTATGTTTTTGTCTAATGTACCCTGGACAACTTTTTGAGGTGGAGTAATGCTCCTCATTTTTACAATAAGTGCAATATCTAGAACGGGTCCCTTCGTGAGAATCCTTAGAGCAGGTTGAACATCGACTCGTTTCCCTTTTACATTGAACTTTTTGTGGCCCTATAATAAGGCAGGCGAAGCACTGAAGCACTGGACTAACGTAAGGCCTGGTTTGATATTTTAAACCAAAAATATTAATACTGAATACGAAGGAATATATTTCGTTTCTTTGGATTTTTTATCCCTAATAGTGAGACGTCTCACACTCGGAACAGAAACATTTTTGAGGCCAGGAATAGGGATGTGCGCAATTAATGTTTCATACTCACATTTCTGATCACGAATTTGCAAGATATTCTATTAGCTGGAATGTAGGCTTCATATTCTTTTTCCTCAATAATTTTATTCTCTAGGAATTCATTAACGGCCATACAATCGGAAAATTTACCTATTTCTCCTATTTTTTTCATGCCAAGCATACGTTCTAGATTAAGGTTACAAATGTCCCTAGCTATACTTAAGTTATTATAATAACCAAGATTAAGTCCATTTTTACTTTGAATGAATAATACGTACGGCCCTAGATCTGTCTCAGAATGCGATATTAATATGAGTTGGAGATCGGGAGGATCCGACCCCCCCCCCCTCCAATCATGACAAATAAATACAATCTATTCTTTTGTTATGTTGTTAATTATATATAATAAATACTACATACATTTAACTCCCTATTAAGGATAGGTAGGATAATCTTGGGGAGATCGCTCGTTTCATACCTTTCTTACACGATGTCCGGTGAGATAATGTGAGTTTTTACCTTGAAATATGTAAAATTGTTCTCGAAATTAAATTTCAAAAACCTAAACCCTTGCAGTTACCGTTTTACGTAACGCGAATGTCATTTAAAATCAATCAATCATCGCTCAATAAGAACGATTACACTTTCTAATATCTCTAATACATGTGAATGGAAATATTTTTATTTTAACTGATCACTAGGAGAATACTTCCTGGGTAGGAAACGCCGTTATCGTTCAGTAATGTTTACGACGACGTTTTTTGGTCATTTTTTGCGAAGTTTTTTCGCCTCGCGCACGCTCGGACGCAACGCGAACCTCCTCAATACGGAGAATATTTTAGATACGTTTGGAAAAATTTCATGCGTGTTATTTACCGTCCGGTCTTCGATTCGGCCGGAGATTTTTCAGTTTCGCGTGTCAAAAGCGGTTTAAACGCTCGTTTTGGCTTTTAAAGTTTTCGGTTTTATTTCCAGTGACTTTATTTTGCGGCCTTTGAGATGGTTGAGTGACGGACGTGAGGTGAGATATATTTGTGACGCTTTTTAATTGAATTTTGTGTAATTATTAGGGTTTTAACATTATTGAGTTGTGTTACTTATTTCTATTAACATGTATTTCAAAGACGTCCCTGATAATACAAAATATGTTTTAAAATATACTAAGGACGTTTTAAAAATAATATAGTTATGATTGGAAACACCCTTGTTTAAACATTTTTTGAAAATGTTTAAAACAGCGTTTAATGAAATTTTTAAAATATGTTAAAAAATAATGCTTTTCAAATATGACACTCACTTATGATTCTATTGAAATGTTTTTAAATATTATCGAAATATTTATGATTTATTATTAATTATATGTTTTCTGCTGATAAAAAACAAAGACTGTTTTTTTAAAATTTTCGGTTGAATCTAATGCGATTTGTGGCTACTTAAATGTATCTTTTTTTTGTGAGGATTCGAATGCAAGTATTCGAGGTTAAATAACGGGAAACGGATACATTTTTCGGAAAATATCCATAGAGCACATTTTAAAGTACATGCAAAGACCTTTCAAATGAGCCTCGGTGTGAGTTGATTGCATTAAAACTAAGCGAGTTATGATGAAAATAAGACGGGACTCTCGAATTTCTTAAGAAAAAGAGAGAAATTAAATTTCTAACCACCTAAATCAAAATTTATAGTGTATTCCTTGAAAGATTTACTTTATTTTAGTATAAGTAATGGGCTCAAGAAGTTTGACTGGTTTAGAATGCTCTTTTTTTTAAGTGCGAGTTTTCTAAAACAGACTTTTTCAAATTTCTCTAAAAAAGTCTCGTTTTCATAAAACTTTAAAACTATTAAATATACGTTAAATACCGATAGAGAACAACAATTTAGGGTTTTTAAATTGTTGTTTTTTATTTCTGTAGGATAAAAAACAAGGGAGCTATCATTGTTAGAAGTTAAAATTTTATTCTGAGGATTACCTGACCCGAGCCTTTTAACCATTTAACTTTTAAAAATGTAGGGTTTTAATAAGTTATTAATTTATCTCAGTAATATTTTTCCTCCTACTAAATATTACCTTTTATTCTTAACTATTTTCATATAAAAAAAATTTAATATCAAACTTTCTCTTAATGTTATTTTTTGTGGTTTTACTCACCAAGTAGCTATATCTGTTTTTTCTTCGGGCTAGACTCATGACGCATATCCCAGTAAGTATTAACTAAAAAGAAAAAAAAATAGAGAAATATCTTCACTAGTCAAAAACTTTTGTATTTATTGTGTTTTAAACAATAAAATTAAATAAAATGCTTTAACAAGTGCCTATTGAAAACATAAAATTTGCATGCTGTATGCACTTACCATAGTGGCAGGCACGAAAGTGGGAATGGTCTCGAAATATCCTAAAGTCGAAGTGTACGACCTCAATAAAAAGTATACGGCTAAGAAAAGGGCACCCAGTATGGTGGATAGACCGCCGCAGGCGCAACACCAGAACACGTATTTCCTTATGCCGCTACTGCTTGGGTTAGCTGGAAAAAATGGAAAAATTCGTTAGATTAACTTTTTTACAAAGCTGCGTTACATTAATAACTACGGGTTTCAAATTTGCTCTTGAATGGTGATTTTGTAACTGAAACATGAAGACAATTTCAACAATTTTGTCAATAATATACCAAAGGTCTCTTTAGATGTCATTCTGCATTATTGTTCACTAGGATTTTCTACGTAACTGGCAAAGTTATAACTACCCTTCATAGTTGTTCTTAACATAGTGTAAAACGATATTTGATGCTAAGACTGACACTCGAATATGAAAATTATTCAAAAATATTAACAAAATTTCAGTTTTCACCCAACTTCCTGCAAAACCTCACTGAGGTTTGCCTTTTGCTTTCCATAGACTAAATTAGGAGGAAATTTACAAATATTCCATTACAAAAATTACAAGTATCTTTGTAACTAATACTTAAAATTTAAAAGTAACTGAAACATGAAGGCAATTTCAACATTTTTGTCAATAATATACCAAACATCTCTTTAGATGTCATTCTGCATGATTGTTCACTAGGATTTTCTACATAACTGGCAAAGTTATAACTTCCCGTCATAGGAACATAGTGTAAAACATAATTTGATGCTAAGACTGACACTCAAATATGAAAATTATTCAAAAATATTAACAAAATTTCAGTTTTCACCCAACTTCCTGCAAAACTTCACTGAAGTTTGCTTTTTGCTTTCCATAAACTAAATTAGGAGGAAATTAACAAATATTCCATTACAAAAATTACAAATATCTTTGAAACTAACACTTAAAATTTAAAAGTTTTCAAAATTATTACAGTATTATTGTAGGTTCCTAAATAATCCCCATCTTAAGTAATTCTTAGAGTTCTGCTTCCAAACCCTCAACTGTAAGCAAAGTATGTCGTAGTTGAATATCATTACGATTGTTTCTAGTGATTTTAAATAATTTCACAATGCCGCAACCGACATGAACTGCCAAATTTCAAAATTCGTCAAAAATATTAACCAAACTTCCATAAAATTTCCTACGACTTTGGCTAAAATTCTAAAAGGTACCTCACGATACGTCAACATCCAATTTTGAATAAACGGAATTAATGTTGATTTCAAAAATTCGTAAAAGCGTACTAAAACTTGATAAAATCGCATTTGGTAATATTGTTCAAATTTAAATATTCCTTAATATTATTTTAAAATTTGGAAAATTCTTACTATCCTTTACTGAAATTTGCTAATTGTTTTCATGAAATTTGATGGTTCAAAATTTTAATCCCCGTTCCAGTGTTTTAAACGAAACTCAAAGTAAATTGAAAAATCTTTAAAAAATGCACTAAAACTTACATTTTGAATATATTATGCACAAGTTTTCTAAAGAATCTTATAAAGTTTTATGTACACATTTTGAAAATTGTAATTTAACTGAACATCTTTATTGTTTCTAGTGATTTTAAATAATTTCACAATGCCGCAACCGACATGAACTGCCAAATTTCAAAATTCGTCAAAAATATTAACCAAACTTCCATAAAATTTCCTACGACTTTGGCTAAAATTTCTAAAGGTACCTCACGACCGGTCAACATCCAATTTTGAATAAGCGGAATTTATGTTGATTTCAAAAATTCGTTAAAGCATACTTAAACTTGACAAAATCGCATTTGGTAATATTGTTCAAATTTAAATAATCTTTAACAATATTATTTTAAAATTTAGAAAATTTTTACTATCCTTTACTGAAATTTGCTAAGTATTTTCATGAAATTTGGTCGTTCAAAATTTTAATCCCTGTTTTAATGTTTTAAACGAAACTCAAAGTAAATTTGAAAAATCTTTAAAAAGTGCACTAAAACTTACATTTTTGAATATATTATGCACAAGTTTTCCAAAGAATCTTACAAAGTTTTATGTACACATTTTGAAAATTGTAATTTAACTGAATATCATTACGATTGTTTCTAGTGATTTTAAATAATTTCCCAATGCCGCAACCGACATGAACTGCCAAATTTCAAAGTTCGTCAAAAATATTAACCAAACTTCCATAAAATTTCCTACGACTTTGACTAAAATTTCTAAAGGTACCTCACGACACGTCAACATCCAATTTTGAATAAACGGAATTAATGATGATTTCAAAAATTCGTAAAGGCGTACTTAAACTTGACAAAATCGCATTTGGTACTATTGTTCAAATTTAAATATTCTTTAACAATATTATTTTAAAATTTGGAAAATTCTTACTATCCTTTTCTGAAATTTGCTTAGTATTTTCATGAAATTTGGTCGTTCAAAATTTTAATCCCTGTTTTAATGTTTTAAACGAAACTCAAAGTAAATTTGAAAAATCTTTAAAAAGTGCACTAAAACTTACATTTTGAATATATTATGCACAAGTTTTCTAAAGAATCTTATAAAGTTTTATGTACACATTTTGAAAATTGTAATTTAACTGAACATCTTTATTGTTTCTAGTGATTTTAAATAATTTCACAATGCCGCAACCGACATGAACTGCCAAATTTCAAAATTCGTCAAAAATATTAACCAAACTTCCATAAAATTTCCTACGACTTTGGCTAAAATTTCTAAAGGTACCTCACGACCGGTCAACATCCAATTTTGAATAAGCGGAATTTATGTTGATTTCAAAAATTCGTTAAAGCATACTTAAACTTGACAAAATCGCATTTGGTAATATTGTTCAAATTTAAATAATCTTTAACAATATTATTTTAAAATTTAGAAAATTTTTACTATCCTTTACTGAAATTTGCTAAGTATTTTCATGAAATTTGGTCGTTCAAAATTTTAATCCCTGTTCTAGTGTTTTAAACGAAACTCGAAGTAAATTTGAAAAATCTTTAAAAAGTGCGCTAAAACTTACATTTTTGAATATATTATGCACAAGTTTTCCAAAGAATCTTACAAAGTTTTATGTACACATTTTGAAAATTGTAATTTAACTGAATATCATTACGATTGTTTCTAGTGATTTTAAATAATTTCCCAATGCCGCAACCGACATGAACTGCCAAATTTCAAAGTTCGTCAAAAATATTAACCAAACTTCCATAAAATTTCCTACGACTTTGACTAAAATTTCTAAAGGTACCTCACGACACGTCAACATCCAATTTTGAATAAACGGAATTAATGATGATTTCAAAAATTCGTAAAGGCGTACTTAAACTTGACAAAATCGCATTTGGTACTATTGTTCAAATTTAAATATTCTTTAACAATATTATTTTAAAATTTGGAAAATTCTTACTATCCTTTTCTGAAATTTGCTTAGTATTTTCATGAAATTTGGTCGTTCAAAATTTTAATCCCTGTTTTAATGTTTTAAACGAAACTCAAAGTAAATTTGAAAAATCTTTAAAAAGTGCACTAAAACTTACATTTTGAATATATTATGCACAAGTTTTCTAAAGAATCTTATAAAGTTTTATGTACACATTTTGAAAATTGTAATTTAACTGAACATCTTTATTGTTTCTAGTGATTTTAAATAATTTCACAATGCCGCAACCGACATGAACTGCCAAATTTCAAAATTCGTCAAAAATATTAACCAAACTTCCATAAAATTTCCTACGACTTTGGCTAAAATTTCTAAAGGTACCTCACGACCGGTCAACATCCAATTTTGAATAAGCGGAATTTATGTTGATTTCAAAAATTCGTTAAAGCATACTTAAACTTGACAAAATCGCATTTGGTAATATTGTTCAAATTTAAATAATCTTTAACAATATTATTTTAAAATTTAGAAAATTTTTACTATCCTTTACTGAAATTTGCTAAGTATTTTCATGAAATTTGGTCGTTCAAAATTTTAATCCCTGTTCTAGTGTTTTAAACGAAACTCGAAGTAAATTTGAAAAATCTTTAAAAAGTGCGCTAAAACTTACATTTTTGAATATATTATGCACAAGTTTTCCAAAGAATCTTACAAAGTTTTATGTACACATTTTGAAAATTGTAATTTAACTGAATATCATTACGATTGTTTCTAGTGATTTTAAATAATTTCCCAATGCCGCAACCGACATGAACTGCCAAATTTCAAAGTTCGTCAAAAATATTAACCAAACTTCCATAAAATTTCCTACGACTTTGACTAAAATTTCTAAAGGTACCTCACGACACGTCAACATCCAATTTTGAATAAACGGAATTAATGATGATTTCAAAAATTCGTAAAGGCGTACTTAAACTTGACAAAATCGCATTTGGTACTATTGTTCAAATTTAAATATTCTTTAACAATATTATTTTAAAATTTGGAAAATTCTTACTATCCTTTTCTGAAATTTGCTTAGTATTTTCATGAAATTTGGTCGTTCAAAATTTTAATCCCTGTTTTAATGTTTTAAACGAAACTCAAAGTAAATTTGAAAAATCTTTAAAAAGTGCACTAAAACTTACATTTTGAATATATTATGCACAAGTTTTCTAAAGAATCTTATAAAGTTTTATGTACACATTTTGAAAATTGTAATTTAACTGAACATCTTTATTGTTTCTAGTGATTTTAAATAATTTCACAATGCCGCAACCGACATGAACTGCCAAATTTCAAAATTCGTCAAAAATATTAACCAAACTTCCATAAAATTTAAAGTAAGTAGTAAAGTAAAAAAGCGTACTTAAACTTGACAAAATCGCGAAAAATTATGCATTAAATACTGTTTAAGAATACTCTACTCTAACGCGATTTATTAATTTGTATCAGTTAATCGAATTTAATCAAACCAGATTAGTTAAATTTAATTACACTGGTCCAAACGAAAGGTATGATTCCTCGATAAAGTTATTTAGATATTTCAGGTTTATTTCTACGTAAATAAACAATAAAAATATTTGTAGTGGAGGAATAATGGAAAGAAATACCTGAGAGGAGAAAACGTTGGCAATTTTGTCACATTTTTTGAATATTCTCCTTCATTACCTGTGTGGGGTATATGGTGGGGCGGATAGGGTTGAATAGTAGAAGGTATATGGTACTGGACCATCTGTATCACTGGATACCCGTGCATTTTCCCAACAAAAATATTCCAGCACGACTATAACGGCACTATATTAATTATTGCACGGCGCACTTTGTAGATTTAATCACCACTCATTTGGCACATTTTCCGTGCCCAGCTTTTTGCTGGCGCTGGTGAATTTTGATTCCCACTTCGGTCTCGGGGCGCGAGAGCGTCTCCAATCGGCAGGGCCGTACCGGCGACTTTCAACCCTTAAATCCGGTCGCGAAGGGAAAATTGTTAATCTGGGGTGAGATTACGAACGGGGCGATCCCTTGACGCCCCTCGGCGTCGAAACTGATTACCGTTCGCGGTTTTTACGGCCCCGATACCTCGGACGGTATCGATCCCCAGAGGGCGCGGGGTCCGGCCCTGGGCGGCGTCGTCATAGTGACGCAAATCGTGGTCTTTTCCGTCTAATAGTCAATATTTACGTCACTCCCTCGCCCTTTCCCGCTCTCTCCCGCCCTTACGGCGATGTCATTCGTGGGCTAGTCGGATCGTCGGCGCTTAATTAATAATTCGATCGAGGGGGGGGGGTAGTTTTTAAGTAAGTCCACTTGTTGGATAAACAGCGCGGGATTCGAAGGGATCCTATTTGGATTACCTGGTTTAAGGTGGGGTGGTTTTCTCGGGGAGCGGGTGGATGGAAGGGACAAAGGCAAAAAGAATCCTTAAAGTCTCCCTAAAATATCCGTCTGTCCATAGAGGTTTGTAACCTCTGAACGGCTTTAACGATTTTGATGTGAGATGTTTGAGGTGTTTCTTTAATACTGTAAAATATTACAAGGGGTCGTTCGTTCTCAAAAAATAAAGGGGGTTGAAACTAATTTTCAAAAATCCTCCCATCTATATTACAATCATATTAGACCCTATTACCATTAAGTACTACACTTAAGTACAAATTTTCAAAAATGCTCCCATACATATTACAATCTTATTAGACCGTATTACTATTAAGTACTATACTTAAGTACAAATTTTCAAAAATGCTCTCATCTATATTACAATCATATTAGACCCTATTACTATTAAGTACTATACTTGAGTGCAAATTTTCAAAAATGCTCCCATCTATATTACAATCATATTAGACCCTATTACTATTAAGTACTATATTTAAGTACAAATTTTCAAAGCTGCTCCCATCTATATTACAATCATATGAAACCGTATTACTATTAAGTACTATACTTAAGTACAAATTTTCAAAAATGCTCCCATCTATATTAGAATCATGTTAGACCCTATTACCATTAAGTACTACACTTAAGTACAAATTTTCAAAAATGCTCCCATACATATTACAATCTTATTAGACCGTATTACTATTAAGTACTATACTTAAGTACAAATTTTCAAAAATGCTCTCATCTATATTACAATCATATTAGACCCTATTACTATTAAGTACTATACTTGAGTGCAAATTTTCAAAAATGCTCCCATCTATATTACAATCATATTAGACCCTATTACTATTAAGTACTATATTTAAGTACAAATTTTCAAAGCTGCTCCCATCTATATTACAATCATATGAAACCGTATTACTATTAAGTACTATACTTAAGTACAAATTTTCAAAAATGCTCCCATCTATATTAGAATCATGTTAGACCCTATTACTATTAAGTACTATACTTAAGTACAAAGTTTCAAAAATGCTCCCATCTATATTACAATCATATTGGACCCTATTACTATTAAGTACTATACTTAAGTACAAATTTGCAAAAATGCTCCCATACATATTACAATCTTATTAGACCGTATTACTATTAAGTACTATACTTAAGTACAAATTTTCAAAAATGCTCTCATCTATATTACAATCATATTAGACCCTATTACTATTAAGTACTATACTTGAGTGCAAATTTTCAAAAATGCTCCCATCTATATTGCAATCATATTAGACCCTATTACTATTAAGTACTATACTTAAGTACAAATTTTCAAAAATGCTCCCATCTATATTGCAATCATATTAGACCCTATTACTATTAAGTACTATACTTGAGTGCAAATTTTCAAAAATGCTCCCATCTATATTGCAATCATATTAGACCCTATTACTATTAAGTACTATACTTAAGTACAAATTTTGAAAAATGCTCCCATCTTTATTGCAATCATATTAGACCCTATTACTATTAAGTACTATACTTAAGTGCAAATTTTCAAAAATGCTCCCATATATATTACAATCATATTAGACCCTATTACTATTAAGTACTATACTTAAGTACAAATTTTCAAAAATGCTCCCATCTATATTACAATCATATGAGACCGTATTACCATTAAGTACTATACTTAAGTACAAATTTTCAAAAATGCTCCCATCTATATTGCAATCATATTAGACCCTATTACTATTAATTACTATACTTAAGTGCAAATTTTCAAAAATGCTCCCATCTATACTGCAATCATATTAGACCCTATTACTATTAAGTACTATACTTAAGTACAAATTTTCAAAAATGCTCCCATCTATATTGCAATCATATTAGACCCTATTACTATTAAGTACTATACTTAAGTGCAAATTTTCAAAAATGCGCCCATCTATATTGCAATCATATTAGACCCTATTACTATTAAGTACTATACCCCAAAAATGCTCCCATCTGCATTACAATCGTATTAGACCCTATTACTATTATGTTCTATTATTGTTAACATTCAGTTTATCGTGCTTCTTAAATTTGAAGAAAAATAGACGATATAAATAATAACCGTACTTATTGAATAAGTATTGTGTTGTGTACAATTCGAATACCCTGCGAAGTCTAGCAAAATTGCTACTCCACTTCAACCTAAATACATCTCCACAATTTCATATAAAAGAATAAGTGTTAGGATTATGACACAGATTTCAATTTGCATTGCTAATACCACTAATATTCATTTGATTAATAGTTCCTGCTGTGATGGAAAAGCTCGATATTCACTTAGAGGTAGTGGTTTATGTTGAGTAGGTAGGTTGTTATATAACAATACAGCATTGTAAGAAAAGCACCTCTGAAACAATGACAGGCGATATTTTGGCAACTCCAGCAAAACAGTGTCCCCTAAATTGCCCTTTCGTACATCTTTACTAAAGATTAGCTTGGGTCTTAGATAAGTAGGATTGGAAGATTTGAGCACCTTGTACATGGTTAATAAGATCTGATGTAAATCGTTTTTTTTTAAAGCATTCTAAACCGGTCAAACTTCTTGAGCTCATTACTTATATTAAAATAAAGTAAAACCTTCAAGGAATACTATAAATTTCAATTTTGGTACAAGTGGCGCAGGTTTTACTCGCATTTCTTACTTTATCTTAAAAAATTCGAGAGTCCCGTCTTATTTTCATCATAACTCTCTTAGCTGTAATGCAATCTACTCATTCCAGGACTCATTTGAAAGGTATTTGCATGTATTTCAAAAAGTGTTCTAAGGATATTTTTCGAAAAATGTATCGGTTTCCCGTTATTTAACCCCGAAGTAGTGCGTTCGACTAATCACAAAAAAATTGCTACTTTTAAGTAGGTATAAGTCGCTTAAAATTCGACCTAAAATGTTTTTAAAAAACCAGTATCATTGTTTTTTTATTAGATTTCATTTTGGCGGAAACAATTTTTTTCGGAAAAACGTATAGTTTTGGAGTTATTTACAAAAAACAATTTCAAAACATGCATTTTTTCATGAAAAATCAACATTTTCAATCGTTAATAACTCAAAAAATATTGACTTACCAAAAAAACTTTATAGAGCAAAAATTGCTCAGAATTACTCCCTTTATCGATTCTTAGGGTTATTTTTGATAAAATAAGTTCAGCCCGATTTGATGGTTTATGGTTTATTGATGATTTAGATGGTCGATGTTAGTGTCTTATAAAAACGATTATGATTAATCGATGCATTGATTGAAATATAATTTGATTTTTATTGTTACAGTTAGTGACAGTGAAGTGAACATGTGGACGGAAGTGGCGGCGGTAGCAGTGGGGTTCATGCCTACACGTCATTGTCAAATGGTTTGTTCCTTTTTTAATTATTTTGACAGAACAGTTTTTTTGTTTCCTTGTTGTTATAGTTCAATGTTGTTAATACTTTTTATTATTAATTTTTCAGGTGAGTATTATCGTCGACAGTGGCGTAGATCTTCAGATAGGGCACTGAGACCGAAGAAGCTGTTTTTAAGGTTAGTTTTTTTGTTTTTGGAAGTAATTCTCACTGGGGTCGTTTTGTTGTTACGGGTTTTTATGTTTTTTTTAAACAATAGGTATTTTCTATTGACTTCCTTAAGAACCACTTCGACAGGAAATCCAATTTTCTACAAAAAACTTTTTTATTAATTTTGACTAAAAATGCATGGTTTTTGAATTATAACCAAAAAAAAAACAGAAAGTAACCAAACTTTTTCCGTTCTCAAAAACGCACCCTTAAACATGTTTGCACTCTGCGGTTTTATTTTTCTTTATAGACCAATTGAACATATGAACAATGAAATGGCTTGAACGCATTTGTTGACATAGTCAATAGTCTACAAACCTTCGTAAACAATCTGAACAAGTGAAAGTAATTTCCATTTCAAATTTTTGCATTAGTTAAAGTAAGGCGTACTTAATGTGCCATCTATATTTTACAGTTAGCTAAGTGCACCATAAGGGTGAGATGAGGCCGAGAGCGGTTTGATCTTACTTTGAGTATCCCTCAGAAAATATTAAAAGTTTAGTTCGCCTTCAAGATGAATGACAATTATTATAAGTACGTCAATCGAATTATTAATAATATAAATCGATTACCTAAACGGTATTTGAGAGACCGGCAAAATCCGTTAGATTCATATAGTGAATGTGAGTTTATAAGGGAGTATCGCTTTTCTTAAAACACAACTGTACATATTATTTTGCCTCTGATTGCTCTTCATAGAGCCAATAATAGAGGTTTGCCAGTGGTTCCACTGATCCAATTATTAATCAGTTTACGATACCATGGTACAGGAAATTTCCAAGCAAGTTGCATTTTTATATATGTATTTATATCTAACAAAAAGAATGATTACTTATGCTTTATTCAAGATTTTGAATTTTACTTATCTATTCTACTATTTAATATTTATTTTAGACTGTTGCTAGTGATCTTAGGGGACTTTCACAATCTATAGTGCCTCTAATAATAAAAAAGATTTCAGAGTCCTTAGCAGAAAAAATGAAGAATGTCGTAAAATTCCCATAAGACCCTTTTCATTATCAGGCTTTTATGAATGAATTTAATCAAATTGTCAACTATCCTGGGGTAATATCCTGTATAGACGGTACCCACATCCCAGTAAAAAATCTTGGAGGTGGCCTAGGTGAAATATATAGAAATGGAAGGAGAATTTTCTAATTTTCTAATTCTAGAAAGAATGAAAGATATCTGCTATCACCAGTTGCACATCCTAATACACATGCAAAAAGAAATTATAATAGGGCTCATACGAGCACCAGAAATATGTTTGGAAATCTGGAAAGAACGATTTTAGGTACTTAAAAAAGAGGGTTAAAGGTTTAAATTTACTTTTTCTTAAGTGATGAAGTATAACTTTGCCCCTCAGTGAGGCAGCCAGCGTCTTAAGAGTACAGATTAGCTTCCTCCGCTAGTATATCTCATGAGGATCAAAGCAAATAGGTGATAGACGATCTCTTTTTACGTGTCATTGGTTAGGAAAAATCCATCAGTCAGGTTTGACTTCGAAAACAGGAACTGGCGCACTTAGAAAAATTAAAAATAATTTTTCCCTGATCGAGTATTTGTCGTCCATTGCTCGATTCTTACTTGAATACTCCCTCGTTTGTAAAAATCGTCCGGATCCGTTGATTTCCATGTCAAACAAAGCGTTACCATTTCGAATCGCGTTACAATTCGTCGACGGGAAACGGTCTCATCTGCTAGCTTCTTTTTTCCTTCTTTCTTTCTCTCATTTGGAACGTTAATGACATTTCCAACAAGCGTGAACGGCCGTACAAGCATTATTAACGGGGACCTTTTAAATAATCGACGTATAACCGTGAGAAAAGCAACGAAGAAATAGAACTGACATTATCGCCATTAAGTACTGGGTAAACGCGGTGCTAATGGTTGGGATAGTATTTAGCAAGTTATCGTTTATGTATAATTATGGAAAATTTTCTTTAAACAATCCATTGAAGTTTAGAATGACAGAAAAATTTCATCAACAAAATTTTACAAAAATTTAGGAACACACGTATTGACTTTTTACTAGGTTTTATTAATTTTCTCTTAACCTAATTGTATTTTAAGTATCTTTGATATAAGTATCCATTGAAGTTTCGAATGACCTTAGAAAAATTTGGTTAACAAAATTTTAAAGCAAAATTTTACAAAAATTTAGGAACACACCTTCGACTTTTTACTAGTTTTATTAATTTTCTCTTAACTTAATTATATTTCAAGTATCTCTGATATAAATATCCATTGAAGTTTCGAATGATCTTAGAAAAATTTGATTAAAAAAATTTTAAAGTAAAATTTCACAAAAATTTAGGAACACACTTTCGACTTTTTACTAGTTTTATTAATTTTCTCTTAACTTAATTATATTCCAAGTATCTCTGATATAAATATCCATTGAAGTTTCGAATGATCTTAGAAAAATTTGATTAAAAAAATTTTAAAGTAAAATTTTACAAAAATTTACGAACACACTTTCGACTTTTTACTAGTTTTGCTAATTTTCTCTTAACCTAATTGTATTTTAAGTATTTTTGATATGAGTATCCATTGAAGTTTCGAATGATCTTAGAAAAATTTGATTAAAAAAATTTTAAAGCAAAATTTTACAAAAATTTAGGAACACACTTTCGACTTTTTACTAGTTTTGCTAATTTTCTCTTAACCTAATTGTATTTTAAGTATTTTTGATATGAGTATCCATTGAAGTTTCGAATGATCTTAGAAAAATTTGATTAAAAAAATTTTAAAGCAAAATTTTACAAAAATTTAGGAACACACCTTCGACTTTTGACTAGTTTTATTAATTTTCTCTTAACTTAATTGTATTTTAAGTATCTCTAATATAAATATCCATTGAAATTTCGAATGACCTTAGAAAAATTTGATTAACAAAATTTTAAAGCCAAATTTTACAAAAATTTACGAACACACTTTCGACTTTTTACTAGTTTTGTTAATTTTCTCTTAACCTAATTATATTTTAAGTATCTCTGATATAAATATCCATTGAAGTTTCGAATGATCTTAGAAAAATTTGATTAAAAAAATTTTAAAGTAAAATTTTACAAAAATTTAGGAACACACCTTCGACTTTTGACTAGTTTTATTAATTTTCTCTTAACTTAATTATATTTTAAGTATCTCTAATATAAATATCCATTGAAATTTCGAATGACCTTAGAAAAATTTGATTAACAAAATTTTAAAGTAAAATTTTACAAAAATTTAGGAACACACTTTCGACTTTTGACTAGTTTTATTAATTTTCTCTTAACTTAATTATATTTTAAGTATCTCTAATATAAATATCCATTGAAATTTCGAATGACCTTAGAAAAATTTGATTAACAAAATTTTAAAGTAAAATTTGACAAAAACTTAGGAACACACTTTCGACTTTTTACTAGTTTAATTAATTTTCTCTTAACCTAATTATATTTTAAGTATCTCTGATATAAATATCCATTGAAGTTTCGAATGATCTCAGAAAAATTTGATTAACAAAATTTTAAAGCAAAATTTTACAAAAATTTAAGAACACACCGACTTTTTACTAGTTTAATTAATTTTCTCTTAACTTAAATATATTTTAAGTATCTCTGATATAAATATCATTTAGGAACACACCTTCGACTTTTGACTAGTTTTATTAATTTTCTCTTAACTTAATTATATTTTAAGTATCTCTAATATAAATACCATTGAAGTTTCGAATGATCTTAGAAAAATTTGATTAAAAAAATTTTAAAGCAAAATTTTACCAAAATTTACGAACACACTTTCGACTTTTTACTAGTTTTGCTAATTTTCTCTTAACCTAATTGTATTTTAAGTATTTTTGATATGAGTATCCATTGAAGTTTCGAATGATCTTAGAAAAATTTGATTAAAAAAATTTTAAAGCAAAATTTTACAAAAATTTAGGAACACACCTTCGACTTTTGACTAGTTTTATTAATTTTCTCTTAACTTAAATATATTTCAAGTATCTCTGATATAAATATCCATTGAAGTTTCGAATGATCTTAGAAAAATTTGATTAACAAAATTTTAAAGCAAAATTTTACCAAAATTTACGAACACACTTTCGACTTTTTACTAGTTTTGCTAATTTTCTCTTAACCTAATTGTATTTTAAGTATTTTTGATATGAGTATCCATTGAAGTTTCGAATGATCTTAGAAAAATTTGATTAAAAAAATTTTAAAGCAAAATTTTACAAAAATTTAGGAACACACCTTCGACTTTTGACTAGTTTTATTAATTTTCTCTTAACTTAAATATATTTCAAGTATCTCTGATATAAATATCCATTGAAGTTTCGAATGATCTTAGAAAAATTTGATTAACAAAATTTTAAAGCAAAATTTTACAAAAATTTAGGAACACACCTTCGACTTTTGACTAGTTTTATTAATTATCTCAACTTAAATATATTTCAAGTATCTCTGATATAAATATCCATTGAAGTTTCAAATGACCTTAGAAAAATTTGATTAACAAAATTTTAAAGTAAAATTTCACAAAAATTTAGGAAGACGCTCGACTTTTTACTAGTTTTATTAATTTTTTCTTAACCTAATTATATTTTAAGTATCTCTGATATAAATATCCATTGAAGTTTCGAATGACCTTAGAAAAATTTGATTAACAAAATTTTAAAGTAAAATTTTACAAAAATTTAGGAATACATGTATCGATATTTTACTAGTTTTATTAATTTTCTCTTAATCAAATTGTAGTTTAAGTATATTTGATATAAGTATCCATTGAAGTTTCGAATGACCTTAGAAAAATTTGATTAACAAAATTTTAAAGTAAAATTTTACAAAAATTTAGGAACACTCGACTTTTTACTAGGTTTTATTAATTTTCTCTTAACCTAATTATATTTTAAGTATCTTTACAATTTTTCATCAGTAAGTCTATTAGCACAAATTTCTTTATTATGTTTCTTTAATTTAGGTTTACAAGTACAGCACTTTGGTACAACGTAGGGCGTTGCTTTTTAAATCACAGAACTCTTGCACGATTTTAACAATCTTTTGGGATCGTGCGTTCATTAACTTTATTTAGCTTGTCAATTTGAGTTCCTTCATCTTACCATCTAGAAATTCAAAGGCTTATAAGTAATTATATTATAGAGTGCATAAATTTCTAAATATTTTACGTTCAGATAAGCCGCCCATATATGAAAACGGCGTCAAAGTTCTGCAAAGATTTATTTTCACTTTCGGCTTCGGGCCACTTACCGATCCTCGGGCGGTACCTGCCGCCGAGGCTGCCCTCGTACCTCGGCCTCGGCGGCGGCCTGGGCGGCAGCGCGGGCGGCAGCGGCGACACCTCGATCCTGTCCTCGTCCGACTTGGCGTTCTGCCCCACCTGCTCGACCTGGTCGCGCTCCTCCTGGCAGGGGCACGAGGGCGGCGGCGGCGCCGCCCTCGGGACGCCCTCCGCCGCCTTGGCGACCGGGTGGTGGTGGTGGTGGTGGTGGTGCAGGTGCTGGAGGTGGGGCGGCTGGTTCGGCGCCGCCTCCTGGGGCTGCTTGTCGCACGCGCACGCGTGCACGTGCGAGAGCAGCGCGTGCTCGCTCGCCTCGCTCGACTGGTAGGCGAGCTCGCCCTTCTGGGGGTCCGGGGAGGGGGTCGACATCGTCGGGGCTACATCTTCGGCTCGGGGGTTGAACCTGGAAAGTAAATCCGTACTCCGATAAAGGAAGATAATTGAGTGTGATTTTTCCCTTGGGTTACTTAAGGTTGTTCGATACATTGAAATATCCGTATACCATATAATGCAATTTTCTGTGAGCTCTAGAAGACAAACTAATCAGTCAATCATTAAATTTCTTTCACTAGGCAGTTCATATTCTGTATACGAAAAAAGGTGCGAGAAGCTTTTGTCAATAATATGTTTAAATTTTCCAGAATTATGATTTAAATATAGAAATAACTAAATACTGCTGTAAGTTGCATGTAAAGACTAATACGCAATGTCGGGCCACGCAGAAAAATAATAATGAAGTAGTTGTTACTGACAGCTAGAGTTATTACTCTAAATTTTTGTAATTATTAACTGTAGAGCTAAATTAAATTAATGAATGACGCCCCTCCACAACCCCGCCCGCTTTGTGATAAGCCACTTGAGGGAACCAATAGCTTAGGTGTGGGAGGTTTCGACTCGGCCACGGTGACCGGACAATAAAATTTATGACCATTATTCTCATTGGGATACCTCGAATAGATATTTTTAAATACTACACGAAATCACCAACTTTCATACCATAAGGGAGACGACCTTTTTTTATTGCTGATAAAATACAATTTCGATCTCGTTTTTCCAAAAATGTCATTTTTATGAAGTCTTTCTTTATACAAATCATTACTTGAAAATAACATAAATAATAATAATGGTACTTATACACACATTCGCAAAGGAATACAGTAAATTTCAATTTTTACCATTACAAATTGTAATGTTCCAATTACAATTCACATTATTTACCTCTACAATCTTTACCTTCTTTCTAACATATCGCTCATATCTTTCGTTAGCACATATATTTTATATGTTCTTCCAAAGGCTTGAACACTTTTTTTATTTCATGGTAAACTCCCTTCAAGTGAATTTGTAACAAGTAAGTGTTTGGTCGGAACAGAAACTAGGAACTGTAAACTAACTAGGTAAATTTATCATTCAAAATATGTAATTGAAATATTTCCGCCTCGTCTGTTATCGAATATGATCATTAAAAATAAAATTTTGAATCAGTATGAACTAAAGTTATAAATAATGAGAAAAACTGAGCTATGTAACATTTCAGAAACTTTTATTATTTATTAATTGTGTAGCCTTGAGTACCTTGCAATACCATTTTGTTGAGAAAGGGTCACACAACACAAGTTCATAAAAAAAGTAGATACCAAAGAACACTAGAAAAATACTCGATACGTAATGATTTCCCGTTGTCGCTACAAACGCCACCGTAAGAGTTCAGATCTTATAAACATCAGTACCTCTTAGATTTTATTGCAGTTCCGACGATAATTTATGGCACTCGGGTGGGCTGGCCTTTATATCCTTATCTTTTATTTCGGTGTTTCTGGTACTACCACCATCTAGCGGTATTAGTTTGTCCCTACAAAGGTATCGAACATCCTTAAATGAAAAGGAGCTATACTAAACGCCAAACAAAGTTGCGCTCACGTCATCAGCATTTTATCACACGTCTATTTAGGGTGTTGCCAGATTTTCGGGAATCTTGAATTTTTCGCCGCACTTATACAATTATTGAATTGCTGGTTGCATAGGCAATAGTAAGTAAAAATGTGTTGTACTAGTTTTTAAGTGAAAAATCACTTTACTATAAAAATAATTTATAAAACAAGGAAAAACTTGGTATTAAATTTATAGAACTAAACCGTGGTAATACATTTTAAAAGCTACAATGTAAAAATTAATACATGATTCTTCATCTGAATCAGATTAGTCATAATACAAATAACGAATATGTAGTAAACTTAACGAAATAGAAATTTTCATTTTTTTTTACATATCATCCCTGTCATCATCACGATCATAAACTTCATAATCTTTTCAGCTTTTTTCAGCAGACTAGAAAACATTTTTTTTTTAGACATATATTTATATTTGATTATTTGATAACATATTTTTTTTTTCTAAGAAAAGTGTTTGATGTCTATATAATATACGTACAATACGATACAGATACGTTGCCGAAAATCTGGCAACATTCTAAATCGACCTGTGATAAAATGGTGATGACGTGAGCGCAACTTTGTTTGGCGTTTAGTATACGTTAGGCCCTTTATATTGTTATGAAAAAGATGCAGATACCATTTTAGCCCGGTCAGTGCAAAATTAAAGGGGGAAAACGTGTTTGGAATTTATTGAAATCAATTACACCCTATTTCACCTTCATATAGCATTTATTATTCAATTTATTTTCAAAATGGCACAAATACCGTTAACTATCTTAATAATAATTAATTTATCTGCAATTGCAAAATATATCTTTACAATTATTTTAATAATTTTCGATAATAAGGCTCCTTGTGGTAATTATGCCTCTTTAAATACGATTTGATAACGATGTTTTCTACCCATGTACAAAATGGCATAACTAAGAAAATTGTCGCCATTTTCACAAATTTTCGAAAAGTCGGTGGTAACTTTAATGAAAATTCAATAATAATTTTCAACGTAAAAGCTCTACAGAAACCTGATTTGACCCAAATTAACTCCATTATCTCACCCCCTAAATGAACTCAAAAATAAAGCTTGGAAGAAAGTCTCAGAGTAGCGAAAGCGTAGGGGTTACGTTTTGGCACCAATCTACGCATCATCCCCTAAAAGTTGTCCTAACCCCTTAGAAAAAGAGCCACTAGACCCACAAAATTATCTTCAAAAATTCAGCTTTTCGAAAATTATTTAATTTTTCTGTATTTATTTAACGACGAAATGGGGTGAGAAATACGAAAAGGGACGGTCATATCCATAACCAAATAATACAAAATATTTTCAGTATGATTTGAAATAGAAAAAGAACGGAACTGCAAGGGAAACGCAAGAAAGTTTGTTTTGAATTCATCGTTAAGAAAAGTCCTGTCCTTTAGACAAAATTCCTCCAAATAAACACTTCCAACTACCACACAAAATGTTTCTGTGCAAAATAAAATGTGCCAGTACAACTTTTCTCCCCGGGTAATATCTAAATCATACCTACTTCACCACAGGTACCCTACAAGCATTACAAGCCCATAAAAACCCGTCTAAACATCTCTTTGGGGCCATTCCTTCGACCAGAACGACTCCACTTTTGTATTAAACTGACATTAGAAGATACTTTTTTCTGTCCGGGACGACAATAAAAATCGGTGTACCTGCCCTAAAAGGATCTCCTACCTTTTAGCGAGGGAAAAGCGGAGGCAAAAACAGAACTTTTACAAAATGTCACGCTTAACAGTTTTCTTTGAAAATTTTTCTGGGGGTTGTATACGTGCATGCACCGAGCTACAAAATTATCGATAAGGCTCATCTCGTAAAAATTGGAATTTATGGGACAGTTTTGGGGAAGATGTATTTTATCACTATGATTTATCAATTGGTGACATGTTATTAATTTTAATTCCTGTCGGTATTTGGGTGGGGTTCGTGTAACGGACATACTTATCAAGTTGGATAACGAGATGATGCTAAATAAGTAATTAATGATGAAACTTAATAATTTCTCAAGTGATTAGCAGTCCTATTTCTTTTATCAGAAAAAGTGTGAATATTAGGGTCAAAACAAAACTTTTCCAAAACCACGATATTGGTTTATCTACTCCTGGTGTGCAAATATACATAAGTACAATGAGTCACAAGCAAGTTTTCGTTATTAATCTTTAAAAGTGCCGTTATGAATAATAATAAAAGATTACTAAAATAAGCGTAGTGTTGTATTACATGAATCTTCCTTATACAATTATAAATGCAAAAATAAATTCTATCAGTTACTTTTATTACCCCGTAACGAATCATTTAATGTCATTGCTAATTCTACTTATTTTGCTGGCATTTAAATGTTTTCAACAGAAATGGGATAGCCCAATAAGATAGTGCAAAGTCCCGTGTCTGAGATTTTGACCAAACAGGGCGTACGTTTCGGTATCCAAAAAGGCCTAAATTTTGAGCCCGTGAGGGCGCCTCTAGAGTCTGGTAACGCAAAAAAACCACTTTTCACCGTTTTTGCGATAACTCGGGCTAGAAATAATATTTTTGAGTGCGGTGTGCGACATTCGAAAGGTCTTTTAATGGAGCAGATGTCTGAATTTTTTCACATTTTTTGGCCCCCCGACCACAAAAATGGCAGTCATTTCAATATTTGTAACGCGTTTTTCAGCACCTTCCTTTTTAGCGACACAAAATTGGAAAACGTAAACTTTTGGCATTTTTTGTTACCTTTCAAATGGCGTATTTTGAAAATTTTTCAGGCGGGACTAACGGTCTGAAAAACGTCAAAAATGCGATTTTGGCCATTTTTGCACGATTTTCGACCCATTTCTGACCCTCTTGCGGCGTTTCTGGGGATATCAAATCATTATCGAGTCCCTAGGACACTTAAAAACAAATATTGTCCCCTCGGGAAAGATTCTCCTCGGAAACAGACACTGGTTTAACACCCTCAAAAACCCCTGATTTTCCAGTTCTCACTTTTCATCACTTTTGAATTTTTAGGCCTACACCCGACCCACGATTTTGAGGGATTTGAATTTATAATGAAATTTTGTTACTGTCTCCCTTTTATATGAACTCTAGCAACAAAAAACTCTCCAATATTCATAACTTCGTTATTACAATTTCGATTTAGTTGAATTTTTTGAGAACGTTTTTAGGCGTTTTTTAAAGCGGTTTAATAGATTTTAACAATTTTCATAAAGAATTTTCGAACATATGATCTATCATTAGAAACTCTTTCGCGAAATTATTACTAAAGGACTCATAATACCATTAACACTTTTCATCACTTGAATTTTTAGGCCTACACCCGACCCACGATTTTGAGGGATTTGAATTTATAATGAATTTTTGTTACTGTCTCCCTTTTATGAACGGACTCTAACAGAAAACAACTCTCCAAAATTCATAACTTCGTTATTACAATTTCGATTTAGTTGAATTTTTTGAGAACGTTTTTAGGCGTTTTTTAAAGCGGTTTAATAGATTTTAACAATTTTCATAAAGAACTTTCGAACATATGATCTATCATTAGAAACTCTTTCGCGAAATTATTACTAAAGGACTCATAATACCATTAACACTTTTCATCACTTTTGAATTTTTAGGCCTACACCCGACCCACGATTTTGAGGGATTTGAATTTATAATGAATTTTTGTTACTGTCTCCCTTTTATATGAACTCTAGCAGCAAAAAACTCTCCAACTTCGTTATTACAATTTCGATTTAGTTGAATTTTTTGAGAACGTTTTTAGGCGTTTTTTAAAGCGGTTTAATAGATTTTAACAATTTTCATAAAGAAGTTTCGAACATATGATCTATCATTAGAAACTCTTTCGCGAAATTATTACTAAAAGACTCATAATACCATTAACACTTTTCATCACTTTTGAATTTTTAGGTCTACACCCGACCCGCGATTTTGAGGGATTTGAATTTATAATGAATTTTTGTTACTGTCTCCCTTTTATATGAACTCTAGCAACAAAAAACTCTCCAATATTCATAACTTCGTTATTACAATTTCGATTTAGTTGAATTTTTTGAGAACGTTTTTAGGCGTTTTTTAAAGCGGTTTAATAGATTTTAACAATTTTCATAAAGAACTTTCGAACATATGATCTATCATTAGAAACTCTTTCGCGAAATTATTACTAAAGGACTCATAATACCATTAACACTTTTCATCACTTTTGAATTTTTAGGTCTACACCCGACCCACGATTTTGAGGGATTTGAATTTATAATGAATTTTTGTTACTGTCTCCCTTTTATATGAACTCTAGCAGCAAAAAACTCTCCAACTTCGTTATTACAATTTCGATTTAGTTGAATTTTTTGAGAACGTTTTTAGGCGTTTTTTAAAGCGGTTTAATAGATTTTAACAATTTTCATAAAGAACTTTCGAACATATGATCTATCATTAGAAACTCTTTCGCGAAATTATTACTAAAGGACTCATAATACCATTAACACTTTTCATCACTTTTGAATTTTTAGGTCTACACCCGACCCGCGATTTTGAGGGATTTGAATTTATAATGAATTTTTGTTACTGTCTCCCTTTTATATGAACTCTAGCAGCAAAAAACTCTCCAACTTCGTTATTACAATTTCGATTTAGTTGAATTTTTTGAGAACGTTTTTAGGCGTTTTTTAAAGCGGTTTAATAAATTTTAGCAATTTTCATAAAGAACTTTCGAACATATGACCATTAACCCGTCCATAAAGACTCATAATACCATTAACACAATATTTATTTTTGTTGAAACCCATTAAAAATATTCGTAGGTACTTTCTAAAGAAGTTGAGGGGCTGAAATACCTTGAATATATCACTTATTACTAGAACCTCTATATAATTTGATTAATAATGAGTTGACTGAAATTCTTTAAGAATTTTTGTAGCTTCTCTTAAGAACTTTAATAACTCTCAAGTCTTTTCATAACGAAAGAGCATGAAGAACGTATCATAACCCTCATAAACAGTTCGTAATCATTGTGAACTGTTTGAAACTGTAGAAAACCCGACTCTTCTCTATTCAGCACTTTTGGAACGCACAACAGTCAAAGAACTGCTGCGTTCTAAACTTATTTTCTCCAACAGTTCTTAACATATTTTTGAACTGTTTAAATTAACGTCATAATTTTTGTTAATTAATTTTCTAGAAAACGCTATTTGGTTGCATTATAACAGGGAGGGGCGATCTATGCCACGTCCCAAAGAACTGTCGGGTTCTAAACAGTTTTTCATAATTTTTCAAATTATCTGAATCTACTGAGAGGTTTAAGAACTTTCTAATCACCACTGTTAATAGTTTTGGTAAACATTAATTTTTTTTTTTTTTTTAATTAGGAACAAGGTTTTCGGTCCAACAAACTGTCCCATGTGATACTTCGTTCCTCTAAAAGTTCTTAACTGACTTTTGAACTGTTGCAAATCTGGAAAATTCTGAAAGTTTGTTGGTGTACATTTTGCTTTATGATTCAATGGTGACAATTCAATAAATAATAGCAGGAATTGACAAGACTTATCATATCCCTCGTTTCTGTGACAGTTCTTAACCAATTTTGGAAGTGATTAGAACTGCATTGAATTTTGAAATTTATAATGACTCATAATTCACTAAGAAGTTTTTGAATATTGGAAAACTAAGTTCTGAGGAATTTTGAAAGTCCTCGAGTGTTGTTAAGTCTTTTGCTCTTATGTTAAGAGCCTCGAAACAATTTTTTACCCCCACCATCCTTTTTTCAACTTTAACACAAAATGTCCAAAGATGGCGTCCTTTAAGTAACTCTTCCTGAAGGATGTTACTACCGCCTCTTTAGCTCAGTGGTAGAGCACTGGTCTCGTAAACCAGGGGTCGTGAGTTCAATCCTCACAGGAGGCAACACAACTTTTTCGATTATTTTGCAAAAACAGCCAGTGGGGGTGCAGGCGTAGTGCTTGTTTAGTTTTTCGCTTTGCACAAGTTTATGATAGAAATACCTGAAAATGAAAATTTTCCCGAAATTCGAGACGAGGGCCGCATAAGTTCAAACTGAAATTTCGATTTCGTTTTAATTTTAGTGTTGACTCGAAAAGTCCTGAAAGTCTCATATATTACAATTTGCGAAATCGTTGGGGTCGAATAAATTCGAAAACAATAAAGAAACCCAGTCGAAGGGGCTTATTTGAAGCGATATGCGTTTTTCCAAACAAAAACTTATTAACATAAAGTGGTTGTCCCATAACATTACCATGCTATGCCATTTCCCCAAATGACACCTATAGTTTCTTAATTCTTTTATAAATACTTTCATTTGGATTACCTAAATATGCGTCCTATACTTTTATATTTCTATTATTAATAAATAAATAAATTTTTGATATTCAGTAAAACTGATTTTAGTTTAAATATGCACAATTGAAACGGTTGAATCTGTGAAAAAATATTTTTTTCGTTGATTTCAAGGGGTGGTTTTTAAGGGTTGACAATTTACAGTAAATCAATAGATTATATCATAAGCAGTAAACAAATTTTTAGTGTAATAATAACGTAAAAGAGCAATTTTTTCACGATTTTTCGACTTAAGGGATGGTCTCTGAGGGTTGAAAAATTGATTGAATTCGTAAATCATGTTTCAAAATGTTATCGAATATATATTCTACTCAACTATATAAGATTTCCACCGACTGAATGCTTCTTTCATTTGTTGCAAAAGGGTTTCACCCCTAAAATGCAAGAAGCGCATTTACACTGATACGTTCAGTTGCACTCAAACAAAGTAGTACTGGAGAAAACAAAGATGTTTTTGATTTTAGGCGTTTTGACCAAATTTCAATTTTTCATATTTTTGTGGAACCTTTTTTACTGAAAAATTAAAATATGGCCACTGTACAGGTCAAACATGGCGTTTTTCATCAGACGGATCATACTTGTATTTTTCAAAAACTATTGCACCTACAGCGAATACAGCGGTTTACTAAACATTGAAAAACGTACTTCATGAAAGGAGTTTCATTGTTTTTTATTTAATTTTTCCAAAGTGATAACAATAGAAAAACTCAATAGAAACGGTTTTTTGAAGTTATTTTTTTTATTTTTTATCCGTTTTTAATCTACAAATTCTCAAAAATTTCATTTATTCAAAACTATTGCACCTACAGCGAAAACAGCGGTTTACTAAACATTGAAAAACGTATTGTACTTCATGAAAGGAGTTTCATTGTTTTTTAATTAATTTTTCCAGTGATAACAATAAAAAAACTCGATAGAAACGGTTTTTTGAAGTTATTTTTTTATTTTTTGACAGTTTTTAATCTACAGATTCTCAAAAATTTCATTTATTCAAAATTATTGCACCTACAGCGAAAACGGCGGTTTACTAAACATTGAAAAACGTATTGTACTTCATGAAAGGAGTTTCATTGTTTTTTAATTAATTTTTCCAAAATAATAACAATAAAAAAACTCAATAGAAACGGTTTTTTGAAGTTATTTTTTTATTTTTTGACAGTTTTTAATCTACAGATTCTCAAAAATTTCATTTATTCAAAATTATTGCACCTACAGCGAAAACGGCGGTTTACTAAACATTGAAAAACGTATTGTACTTCATGAAAGGAGTTTCATTGTTTTTTTATTAATTTTTCCAAAATAATAACAATAAAAAAACTCAATAGAAACGGTTTTTTGAAGTTATTTTTTTATTTTTTGACAGTTTTTAATCTACAAATTCTCAAAAATTTCATTTATTCAAAATTATTGCACCTACAGCGAAAACAGCGGTTTACTAAACACTGAAAAACGTATTGTACTTCATGAAAGGAGTTTCATTGTTTTTTAATTAATTTTTCCAAAATAATAACAATAAAAAAACTCAATAGAAACGGTTTTTTGAAGTTATTTTTTTATTTTTTGACAGTTTTTAATCTACAAATTCTCAAAAATTTCATTTATTCAAAATTATTGCACCTACAGCGAAAACAGCGGTTTACTAAACACTGAAAAACGTATTGTACTTCATGAAAGGAGTTTCATTGTTTTTTAATTAATTTTTCTAAAATAATAACAATAAAAAAACTCAATAGAAACGGGTTTTTGAAGTTATTTTTTTATTTTTTGACAGTTTTTAATCTACAAATTCTCAAAAATTTCATTTATTCAAAATTATTGCACCTACAGCGAAAACAGCGGTTTCCTAAACATTGAAAAACGTATTGTACTTCATGAAAGGAGTTTCATTGGTTTTTAATTAATTTTTCCAAAGTGATAACAATAAAAAAACTCAATAGAAACGTTTTTTTGAAGTTATTTTTTTATTTTTTGACCGTTTTTAATCTACAAACTCTCAAAAATTTCATTTATTCAATTTATTCAAAAATAAACACTATTTCCAATAATTTTCTTTGAAACCAAAGATCATAGGCCTTTTCTATTATAATTTCCAACGCATTCATACAAAAAAAAATCGCTGTAATTGATTTTTAGGCTCTTTTTTTACAAAATTTTAATTTTCTCTTATGTGATAATAGTAAGTAAAATAGTTCAACTTTAAAAAATCTGTGGAAGGAAAATATTTCACAATTTCGTTACCAAACGACTCTAGTCTTTCTTGGGATTTGTTATTTCGACTGTTTTTTGTTGCCAAAGAATATTTTTCAGCCTAAGCCGCCTTAAACTGAACCGGGCAACGGACTCTTAGAAGCCACTTTCACCCTCTCACCCGGCGGGGCCATTTGCTTACGAGTAACCATTTCAAAGGGGGAGCGTCTTTACAGAAATATTTTCATGGAATCCTTTTCCTGAATTCGCCGTTACCGTCGGTTACGGTTTCGATAGCCGAGGTCCGCGCGTCACGTTCGAGGCAAATCCGACTCATTCCCGCGGGCCAGAAGGAGAAAGAGAACGCGCGTGAAGGTAAAGGACTCGCCCGTCCGTGTCGTCGATCTGTTAAAACGTTTAATTATTATTACCTTAACTGCTCGTGCTCCGTGCGCCGTCTCCGTCAGGCCTGCACCGATGGAATGCGCCGGCCTAGCGTAACTGACGCCACGCGAAAAGTCGAGGAGTTAACTTTTGGAGCTTCGCGCACTTCGACCCCTCGGGGGCGCGCCGGAGGTCCTTCGGGCGCGGACGAGGGGCACCCACGGTCGTCCCTGCGGATCACTCGCGGTACCGTCGCCGCACTAGTGGAGCGGTACCGTCTCGTCGGTGGTACCGTCGACCGGCGGACGTGGAGAATTCCACTTCTTTTCTGGTTGTGGCCTCTGTCGGCAGCTGTCGGTCTTTGTCTGCGCGCAGGGGCGTAACGCGAGCTCTTTACCGGGGGACGTACAGGGCGGCCCGCCGAAGTCGAGGTACGCTTTCGCTGCAGGAGCGCCGGGAGTAGCATGCACTTAGAGATTTCAAAGATATGCACCAAAAGCAGTCAAAATATGCATATAATGTGCAAATATGCGTTTGTAAAGTTGTCTGAAAAAATATTGCCGTCTGTCTGACAATATCAATATGTAGGTGGAAAAACTGTGTTCTACTGTGCAATGTGATGACAATGGTGCAAATTGAAAATTATTTATTTTCATCATAGCAGAAATTTCCTTTTATTACATTATTTATATGCACTGGTTTTTGATGTCTTGATTTTTTTTGAAACATATGCATGCAAGTATGCGCAAAAACAGTCAAAATATGCAATAAAATATGCATATAATATGCAAATATGCATTTATAAAGTTGTCTGAAGTAAAATTTTGCCGTCTATCTGACTACATTCATTTGTAGGCGGAAAAAGTGTGTACTACTTCGCAAGACGACAATGGAGCCAACTGAAAATTGTTTATTGGAGGTGGTTCTATATCCAAATTAAAATTTTCATTATCGCAGAAATTTCCTTTTGTTACATTATTTATATGCACTAGTTTTTGATCAATTTTTTAAACATATGCATGCAAATATGCGTAAAAAACAGTCAAAATATGCACTAAAATATGCAAATATGCACTTATAAAGTGTTTTTCTAAGTTGTTTAAAGATAAATTTTGCCATCTATCTAACAACATTAATTTGTAGGTGGAAAAACTGTGTTCTACTGGGCAAGATGGCAATGAAGCCAATTGAAAATTGTTTATTGGAGGTGGTTCTATATCCAAATTAAAATGTTCATTATCGCAGAAATTTCCTTTTGTTACATTATTTATATGCACTAGTTTTTGATAGTCTCAATTTTTTTAAACAAATGCATGCAAATATGCGCAAAAAACAGTCAAAATATGCACTAAAATATGCAAATATGCATTTATAAAGTGTTTTTCTAAGTTGTCTGAAGAAAAACTTTGCCGTCAATCTGACAACATTAATTTGTAGACGGAAAAAGTGTGTTCTACCTCGCAAGATGACAATGGAGCAAATTGAAAATTATTTATTAGAGATGGTCCTACATCTAAATAAAAATTTTCATCATCGCAGAAATTTTCTTTCATTACATTATTTATATGCACTAGTTTTTGACAGTCTTGACTTTTTCTTAAACATATGCATGCAAATATGTGCAAAAACAGTCAAAATATGCACTAAAATATGCAAATATGCATTTATAAAGTGTTTTTCTAAGTTGTCTGAAGAAAAACTTTGCCGTCAATCTGACAACATTAATTTGTAGACGGAAAAAGTGTGTTCTACCTCGCAAGATGACAATGGAGCAAATTGAAAATTATTTATTAGAGATGGTCCTACATCTAAATAAAAATTTTCATCATCGCAGAAATTTTCTTTCATTACATTATTTATATGCACTAGTTTTTGACAGTCTTGACTTTTTCTTAAACATATGCATGCAAATATGTGCAAAAACAGTCAAAATATGCACTAAAATATGCAAATATGCATTTATAAAGTGTTTTTCTAAGTTGTCTGAAGAAAAACTTTGCCGTCAATCTGACAACATTAATTTGTAGACGGAAAAAGTGTGTTCTACCTCGCAAGATGACAATGGAGCAAATTGAAAATTATTTATTAGAGATGGTCCTACATCTAAATAAAAATTTTCATCATCGCAGAAATTTTCTTTCATTACATTATTTATATGCACTAGTTTTTGACAGTCTTGACTTTTTCTTAAACATATGCATGCAAATATGTGCAAAAACAGTCAAAATATGCACTAAAATATGCAAATAATATGCAAAGATGCATTTATAAAGTTCTCTGAAGTAAAATTTTGCCGTCTATATGACAACATTAATTTGTAGGCGGAAAACGGACGGACGTAACGGCCGGCCGAGAGAATTTTTTGTGTCCGCCGTGTATTTTTAAGTGGGGGATTTATATTCAAAGATACGATCTCAATCGACCATACCTATTCTTAAGTTAATCATGGCGTTAAATAATTGATAAGATATACCATACTTAAAATGTATGTAATATATTCTTTGAGTTTCTTTCATACGAATTATCGTCATTGCGCCGGTCTATCGCGCACACGCACCCTCGAAACCGTTCCCATTTCCTCAATTTTTTCTCAATTTTCTCACAAGAATGCCTCGGTCGATCGAAGAGAGGGGTAGTTCGCATTCCGGGCATTCCCCCTACATCTCGCCGTCCCTCTCCTCTCCATATTGTGGGGGCCATGGTCGTGGTCTCCCAGACGAGGAGGGAAATTCTCTACGCCTCTCTCTTTCTCGCTCGGGCATGGTCGCGGCCATGGGCGGGCGTCGATCGAGGCGGCCGATTTTGACGCATACAGGGTGTGCAAACGGAAGTGGTAACGGGCAGAGGTAACCATGAACTTTTGCATTTCGTTTCATTCGTTCTTACAGGCCGTTACGAATTTTTCCTGGGACGATAGCACTTTAAAACACTCAAAGTTAAATTTAAAAAACGAATACATCCCTAAGTTACTTTCTCCAAAGGGTGAATTTACCTTTTAACTACAACACACGTCGACATATAACTTAGTCATACCTGGCCAGGACTTTTGTTGCCGGCAGGTTCCCCCTTCTGCTTTTCTTTGCCGCTTTCCTTCAATGGAAACCTTGGAAGACTGTCGCCCTTGCTCTTAGTTAGTTAGTACTAAAATCTCTTTTAGAGCTACTTGACTTACTTTTATACTTCATTTTGAATAAATTCTTGACTTCTGATGACTTGATTAAGTCATGAAATAATTTACTGAACCACTACCACTGACCACTAATTGCACAATTAATAAAAATCCCTAACTTCTCCCCTTCACAATTTCACCTGTTTAAAACTTAAAAGTACTCAAGTACCCTCTGGTACCAAATGATTTTTGTATTCTAAGTCGGCCATTTTCTATTATTCAGAGAACCCGTCTCCTCTTTACAATATACCGAGTAAATTTTGCTCTTGTATTACAATATGGCATTATTTGAGTTCTAAAGCATATTAACAATATCTCTTCTTCTTCTCAATTATTATCTTCTTATTATAGTGTCTTATATACCTATAGCGTTTGAAAGAGTTCGTCAGTCAATGATGAGAAGATTGAATGCTTGTATCAAACCTGGAAGAAGTCATTATGGACATTTATTGTAGATTAAGCAACTTAACAAGTACTTTTTGATAATAACGTATTGTTAGTCTCAAAAAAATTTCGCGCTGTATCTTCGAAATGAAGCGGCTTTTCAAAAATCATCATAGAACAAAATATTCTTAGAGCAGTCCAAGGAACAACCCCTAAATTTTTGCCGCATGTTTACTGAACACCCTGTATATGTTAGTACCTCAAATTTTTTACATACAATTTATTATTTAAAACATTTTTTGCTATATATATTAAAACATAAAAAATATATTTATAATATAATATGTTCTATATAAACATATGTATATCGCTGATAATCGGCTGATCATTAACTAGATTGTTGTTGATACGTCCAGAAATTCAAATCGAGTTTGCGTTGACCCTCACAAAGTTAATTAAGCAATACTCAACATAACTAATTGAATCCATTAATGGCTGCACTTTCTTATTAATTAGTACTAAACTCCCAGGTTCATCACACCTTCTAGATTATAATGCTTCGATTAATTAAGGCGTAAATAATTTTTACTACTTAATCAATTGGAAAAGTCAATATTTTAAGCCCCATAGATCTAGGCAGGCTTCAGGATTGCAATTTAAACTATCTTCGACCTTTAATCGACAATTAAAACATTGAACCATCCAAGATTTTCCATTGTTCAAAACCTGCAGCCCCAGGTTTAATCAACCTGTTATATTTGATTGTATTTATTACATTTGGGTTCTACCTGGGTTTTTTAGGACTATTTAGCTTCTAATTTTCAAAATCATCGTCCTTAGATTTTAACTTTGCTTTAACTGGAATTAATTAATTATCAATTATTAATTAATTATCAATTGTATTTTCTATAAGTTCAGTTAGAATCGTTAATAGCTTTCACTTTAATCGTAATTAATATTTACTCTAAGTCACTGAGCTTTAGTCAGTTAATACGTAATGCAATTAATTAAGTATGTGAACAATTTTCCCTAATTATTAATTGGTATGACATTTTTGAAATTCATATTAATTCTCCTAGTTTAATTAGATAATAATTAACACGACTATTGTTAGTTAATTCAAAGTGTGAACTGAGAATTGATTTTAATCGTAAGATTCACTTATACTTTCAAAGATGTGATTAGTTACTACTTAACGTAGCTAATTAACTATAATAACTCTCTAATTGCCAATCACGACAGACTTCTGCAGATTGGTTATTGAACAACCTAAATAATTGGATATTTTAATAACTTTCTCTAATTACCAATTAATTTCACATTCTTAAACTTTCTCCAAATTATCTAATCCATGATCGTCAGGTTTGTAAGATCAGAAATTTAGTCAGGCTTGACGCTGGCTGCCAATCAGGACTGCTTCGATATTTTGAACCCTAAATTTAGGAATAGTATCCCTAGGTTGAATTTACCCTACAGAGGGGTTAGAATCCTAATTAGTGTCAACATTCTTAACGATCCTTCCAAGGCTTCTCAGGAACTTAAGCCTTGTAGATTCATTTAATTAGGCTTAATGTTTTTTTGTTTACTATTGCTATCTTTTTAGTCGTTATCATGTTTTTGGCTGGTTTAATTAGCTTCCAATTATCACGATAGTGCTTGAAGCTATTGGGATATTAATTGTGTTAACGCTCTTGGGGTTTTGTTATAATTTTTCCAAAAACCGACACGACAAATCAGCCGAGTTCCCAAGTTAACTTTAACCATGTTCTACCTTCTTCAACCAATAACTAAGTCCACAAATCTTTTTATGGAACTTAACCATCCCAGGTATAATCGACATTCATATTTTTGTGCTTTTGTTATCATTTAAATCCTGAAAATTACCTGGTTTTCAAGCAATTACTCGTTTGGAAATTAATTAACGTTCCATAATTTTCTCACATTTAATATGTAGGACTAACTTCAGCCCCTAGGTTTAGAGCTTTAATCATTTTTAACATTTAACATTTAGAAGATTTCTCGGGACCAAAACCTTCCAGGTTTGACCAGTCTGTTGCTGTCAGTTAGGTTAACTGTGTAACCTGCTAGAAGTAGGCTAAACCTACCGTACCCAATAATCTGTTATGCCGAAAACCCGGGTGTTAATCAAGTTTGAAATGTTACGAGAATTCTAAATTTAAGAGAAAATTTGCCAGTTCAAAATTTTCCAGGTTTGACAGGTGGTGGTAAAACTCTGACATAAATATAAATAAACAGTTATCCTGTGCAAATATGAAAATGATATCTTCACAACTTTGAGAAAAAATATACAAAAAAAATCTAATCATTTTGAAACTATTGACATTTCCATGTTATATGGGCTGTTAAATCATCATGATTTAGCCTCTAAAGTTCAAGTGTGAAACTGCCAGATACTATTGACACACACTGTATAACGTGTTAACTTAACCCGCTTCCCTTGATTCGTCACTAACGACTAGTTACTATTTTTAAACGAATTGGCGGCATGTGCTCTCGGCTTATTACGTAATTTTACCGTTATTATAATTGGGCTTTAAATTAATTGCATGTACCTAAAGCTGTTAAGCTGTTGGGGATTAAGTGATACTGGAGACGTTCGTAATTAATGAGGCATGTTTCCAATTATTACGTACGCAGTTATTAGTCTTTAACAACTGTATTACTATAGTTTCTTTGAAAATGCGCTTTTTCTATCAAAAGCCGTTAGGAATTTCGTATTTCCTCCTCGTAGGTTCCAATGCAGTTCGAACTGCGTTACTTCAAGACCCTTCACATCAGTACTCTTGTATAGGTATAGTCTTGGCTACAAACTGAAGGCGAGCGTTCAAAAATTCCCGCCGAAAATTCAAATTAACGGATCCCCAATTCGTCCGTTAACGGTCACCGCCGAATGACGTTCTCGCCCGTGGCGTTCTGGATTTTGAACGTTTTATCGAGATTCAAGTTAACAGTCGTAGGCAACCACCGTAGTGAAATTTGTGGCGCAGGTCAGGCCTCAAGTATTTATATGACTATAGCTTAGTCATTGCGGACTGGAAAAATTTTTATGACGCAAAGGAGTGTAAATAGCGTATTATGATTAATTAGAGTGTCGTTATCTCTAATTAGTAGCAGATTTAAATGTGACTTTTCCAAATAGTGTTGTTTATAATTAATCGCCACATCAGGTCGGCCATGGCTCATCGACTGTTCGAAGCAGGTGAATTCTTTTATGGTACTTACTTGTTTCAATATTCTTAAGGACATTTTCATAAACCATTCCATTTTTTCGGTATTTGAGGTATACTTACTCTTCAAATTTTGGCACTTGTTGCCTCCATTACGAAAATCAAGGATTGTACATCTTTTTATCTCAAATTTCAGGTGTTATATAACATAAAGGATGATTTTTTAACGAGTTTTGCTCCATTAACTTCCTTTCAACTTTGTATAAGGTGGTATAACTAGGCGCATGTCAGGCCTCAAGTAAATTTGCTGTGTTCATAAAATTTATAGCTTAGTCATTGCAGACTGGAAAAATTTTTATGACGCAAAGGAGTGTAAATAGCCTATTATGATTAATTAGAGTGTTGTTATCTCTAATTAGTAGCAGATTTAAATGTGACTTTTCCAAATAGTGTTGTTTATAATTAATCGCCACATCAGATCGGCCATGGCTCATCGACTGTTCGAAGCAGGTGAATTCTTTTATGGCACTTACTTGCTTCAATATCCTTAAGGACATTTTCACAAACCATTCCATTTTTTCGGTAGATGAGGTATACTTACTCTTCAAATTTTAGCACTTGTTGCCTCCATTACGAAAATCAAGGATTGTACATCTTTTTATCTCAAATTGCAGGTGTTATATAACATAAAGGATGATTTTTAACGAGTTTTGCTCCATTAACTTCCTTTCAACTTTGTATAAGGTGGTATAACTAGGCGCATGTCAGGCCTCAAGTAGATTTGCTGTATTCATAAAATTTATAGCTTAGTCATTGCAGACTGGAAAAATTTTTATGACGCAAAGGAGTGTAAATAGCGTATTATGATTAATTAGAGTGTTGTTATCTCTAATTAGTGGCAGATTTAAATGTGACTTTTCCAAATAGTGTTGTTTATAATTAATCGCCACATCAGGTCGGCCATGGCCCGTCGACTGTTCGAAGCAGGTGAATTCTTTTATGGCACTTACTTGCTTCAATATCCTTAAGGACATTTTCACAAACCATTCCATTTTTTCGGTAGATGAGGTATACTTACTCTTCAAATTTTAGCACTTGTTGCCTCCATTACGAAAATGAAGGATTGTACACCTTTTTATCTCAAATTGCAGGTGTTATACAACATAAAGGTTGATTTTTTAACGAGTTTTGCTCTATTAACTTCCTTTCAACTTTGTATAAGGTGGTATAACTAGGCGCATGTCAGGCCTCAAGTAGATTTGCTGTATTCATAAAATTTATAGCTTAGTCATTGCAGACTGGAAAAATTTTTATGACGCAAAGGAGTGTAAATAGCGTATTATGATTAATTAGAGTGTTGTTATCTCTAATTAGTGGCAGATTTAAATGTGACTTTTCCAAATAGTGTTGTTTATAATTAATCGCCACATCAGGTCGGCCATGGCCCGTCGACTGTTCGAAGCAGGTGAATTCTTTTATGGCACTTACTTGCTTCAATATCCTTAAGGACATTTTCACAAACCATTCCATTTTTTCGGTAGATGAGGTATACTTACTCTTCAAATTTTAGCACTTGTTGCCTCCATTACGAAAATGAAGGATTGTACACCTTTTTATCTCAAATTGCAGGTGTTATACAACATAAAGGTTGATTTTTTAACGAGTTTTGCTCTATTAACTTCCTTTCAACTTTGTATAAGGTGGTATAACTAGGCGCATGTCAGGCCTCAAGTAGATTTGCTGTATTCATAAAATTTATAGCTTAGTCATTGCAGACTGGAAAAATTTTTATGACGCAAAGGAGTGTAAATAGCGTATTATGATTAATTAGAGTGTTGTTATCTCTAATTAGTGGCAGATTTAAATGTGACTTTTCCAAATAGTGTTGTTTATAATTAATCGCCACATCAGATCGGCCATGGCCAATCGACAGTTCGAAGCAGGTGAATTCTTTTATGGCACTTACTTGCTTCAATATCCTTAAGGACATTTTCACAAACCATTCCATTTTTTCGGTAGATGAGGTATACTTACTCTTCAAATTTTAGCACTTGTTGCCTCCATTACGAAAATCAAGGATTGTACATCTTTTTATCTCAAATTGCAGGTGTTATATAACATAAAGGATGATTTTTTAACGAGTTTTGCTCTATTAACTTCCTTTCAACTTTGTATAAGGTGGTATAACTAGGCGCATGTCAGGCCTCAAGTAGATTTGCTGTATTCATAAAATTTATAGCTTAGTCATTGCAGACTGGAAAAATTTTTATGACGCAAAGGAGTGTAAATAGCGTATTATGATTAATTAGAGTGTTGTTATCTCTAATTAGTGGCAGATTTAAATGTGACTTTTCCAAATAGTGTTGTTTATAATTAATCGCCACATCAGGTCGGCCATGGCCCATCGAGTGTTCGAAGCAGGTGAATTCTTTTATGGCACTTACTTGCTTCAATATCCTTAAGGACATTTTCATAAGCCATTTCATTTTTTCGGTATTTGAGGTATACTTACTCTTCAAATTTTAGCACTTGTTGCCTCCATTACGAAAATCAAGGATTGTACATCTTTTTATCTCAAATTGCAGGTGTTATATAACATAAAGGATGATTTTTTAACGAGTTTTGCTCCATTAACTTCCTTCCAACTTTGTATAAAGTGGTATAACTAGACTCTGTATCGACTTAGCACCAACACTTCCATTTAACAGAAAAGTTTCTCTTCCAATATTTCATGTATGGTTTGATTGTATGGGGTTTTCGTCATATCTTTGAAGACAGCTAGAATGTCATGCAATATTTTTTTTATAGACCTATTTGCATACAAACGTCTTGCATTTTAGAATTCTCCCATGAAGTAAAGTTAGAGTTTGGGAATTCGCTTGTTATATATGAAGTGAAACGTTCATATGCCAAGGATAAAGACACTTTTGCAATACAATAGGTACCACTTTACAATACTTTCGATATTTTTCAAATGGAGTCCACAAGTCAAAGATGAAAGTAATGGAATCCAGGTTAGCATCTCAAAGTTAAATCCCACATCAAAGGACCAAAGTCTTACACAATAGCACATCTAAAATCCTATCTAAAAGTTTTATCGATAGGGTAGTAGTTTTACTTGTATACGAAAGCAGTAACAAGATCCAATTAGAGTTTTGTTTTTGTTGTTACATTTCGTTTTTACAATTTCATTTCTGATTTTAAAATTATTTAGATGCAAAAATTTACAAATTCTTTGGGTTCATTATCATTTAATCCTAAGAGATTTATGTTTAAATTACCTACGATTACGGTCGCTTGGGACGTTTTTTAAAACGTGTTTATTTCTTCCCAAAAATAACTTTTTAAATAAATCCATGTAAAAACCATCAAAAAAATTTTACAACCAGCTTTTTAACAAACACCTCAAAACTCCATACAATTCCAACTGTATCCGGCCCTGTCGGTCACTCGTTTCGCTCCTACTTATCCCCCATCATCATCACCATCGGTCCTGTCCCGTCGACTGATGTTTACATCTTTTCGGGGCACCATTTACTTAAGCTCGCCGGTACCGTCGGGGGTTGGACGCATCGCCCCCTTTTACACCATTTTGTAATGTAAGAGTCCCGGGTACTTTTCCTGTCGACGAGAACGCACGGGAGAGGAAACGTTGAACCCTCGTGTACTTCCCTTGTGCGAACGTGAGAGAGTGCTTTCCAGGGATTCCGTGGAGGGTGAGTAGGGAAGGGACCGCCTGTAGGATGTCTTTCGAGAAGAACCACACGTACGAGCCGCTCGAGCGGATCGGCAGAGGTAAGGAAAATGAATTATTTGGTGGAAAATGTGTGTGTTCGAGTCCTTCCTCAGGGGGTGATTTGGAAGACACGAATCTTGAAAACCCTCGTTGTTTACCTTGGTATATTCCAATCAAAAACCTGGTTGTAATGCGCGGACTTCTACAAATGTGCTTGAGGTTATGTCACGTTCATGTGCAGGTACTGTTGGTAGGTACACGTGCACCCGAGAAAAGTCTTCAGGTTCTTAGGGATAATCACATCGTTCCCTTACAGTTTAATTCCTACACGTATCCTTCCACAGTTTCAAAGCTGCGGTACCTTATGACAACTGTCTAAGCCTTCCTATACCATTTACATTTCAATATAATTTCAGTTTACAGCAGTTTCACTTACAAATAATTAATCAAAGGTATGTTATCGCAGAAACGACTCTGTTCGACCAGTTCGAACTATTCAAGAAGTTTCTGTAAAGTGTCATTCAGTGCGGAAACGTTTTTCAGCAACTAACTCGTCATGAGCATGAGTCGTTCCTTTTCTGTAATTACGAAGGTAGTAACTTCAATAAAGGCAAGACGTCTTGTCCAGACGAAGGGATTCTGAGGTGAACGCCTCAATCTATAGTGAACGCTAGGGGTTTCTTGTAAGGGGGCGTTATAAGTCTCTACTTGCTTAAATTTTGTTTAGTAAAAACAGTCCATATGCTGCATCACTTAAGAAGATGTGATGGTACATCCAGCAGCTCTAGCGAAGGATTCTAGAGTTATCCTAATAACTACTCAACGAGTCAATCATTGCTATAACTCAGTAGTCAATATTCATCACATTTAAAAAGTCCCTACTCTAACTCATTATATTTTGGTTCTAAACTCGTCATGAGCATGAGTCGTTCCTTTTCTATAATTACGAAGCTTGTAACTTCACTGAAGGGAAAACGTCTTGTCCAGACGAAGGGATTCTGAGGTGAACGCCTCAATCTATAGTGAACGCTAGGGGTTTCTTGTAAGGGGGCGTTATAAGTCTCTACTTGCTTAAATTTTGTTTAGTAAAAACAGTCCATATGCTGCATCACTTAAGAAGATGTGATGGTAAATCCAGAAGCTCTAGCGAAGGATTCTAGAGTTATCCTAATAACTACTCAATGAGTCAATCATTGCTATAACTCAGTAGTCAATATTCATCACATTTAAAAAGTCCCTACTGTAGCTCATTATATTTTGGTTCTAAATGTACTTCACTACTGATTCGAAGCATGTTGCACTAAGTAATGTAACAACGCAGTAATTCATCAATGTAATATATAGTTATATCAGGTTACACTATATATTCTGGAATTAAAATGTAAGGAACCTATTTAAAGAGAATCCTTGTTATGACAGGGATTTTTAGGTGAGCACTAACAAGTAGGTCCTTCTATCTGATCATCACAAAATTTGTGCTAGAAAAACTTTCAATACCTTCGAAGTTTTTCATATAGGAAGATATGATATTGACGCACTGTTCATAAATGCCCAGGGTAGCAAATATTTAAAGTGTCGATCACGGCTACAGTTTAGTAGTCAGTATCAATCATATTTGATAGTTCATAACTTCAGGTCAAGAAGTTCCGATAGTAATTTTCTGATTCGAAGCTTAACAAATAATAGAAGTGTAAAGTACAACACCTCTTCAATTCTAGATATGAATTACATCAAAATTACATTTTCTACCTTCTGTTATTTTAAAGGGACGCTCAGGTGAACACTAATGGATATATTCTTTAATCCATGGAAGTAGCATCACAAGTCACGGCTTGCATAAAACAGTTAATCTGCTAGGAACAATCATGTCTTGTTTGAAGTTATGAACTACTTTCTCTAAAGAGATATGATGCTTATATCCTGTAAAGGGTTTTGAAATTTTATTAGCTTCATAGACATCTTAATAACTACTCAAAAAGACAATCGTAGCTGCAGTTGTGTAGTCAGTATTTATCAATGTTGATAAAAATTTCAACATTCACAACTGCACCTCCAGTAGTTTTGATTTTGGACATCATTTTTTAATATATTAAAATAGTGTCAGCAGAGTAATATTATGCGTTGGTTGAACGTAGAAACATTTAAAGAATTTCCCATTATCTTGCAGAAAGTTGCAGCAACTATTGAAACATATGTTTAGCAATAATAGAAATATGTTGTTTAATATTTAATCACTGCAGCAACATTACTGCAATCTTATAGTAATACAACTGCAACATTTCAATGTGAGTTACATCAGAGCTACACTAGAGTTTGCTGATATCTCGCACAAGGTTGCAGCAACTACTGAGCTACATGTTCAGCAATACTAGAAATAGTATTTGTAACATTTAATTATTTTAAATATTAGCCACCATGAGATTTTTTACAGAAAAAAAATTCAGTGCAAATTTTATGAGATAATTTTTGATTCATTATATTTATGTGGGTGAATGGTTTATGGGTAGATGTAGATGTTAGGAAAAACTAAAGAGTAGAACTTAAATTGCAAAATATACAAATATCATTTTACTTAAGACATAATTACAACGGGTCACAAACGATACAAATTCAACATTTGTAGAACTGCTGAAGATATCAACTTATTGAAATATACATCCTACATATTCAAATGACTGAAGAGATAATTGCATAATTTATTGAATGAAAGAATTTTTTTTATTTTGAAAATGTATATTGACACTTGTCCGTCTATTGGCATAAATCAGTTAGGGATAAATCTCAGCGGAGTCAATATACCTGATCATAATTTTGTTTAAAAAATATATCCATAATAATTCTTCTGTATGCCTAATCACCACTTTTTGACTCCCTTGTATACACATATCTTAGGGATAGTATTTTCGATTGAGTATCGAGGAAAGCCTTAATTTTATTGTTATATGTTCACAGTATGGGCTGTATCAGCTACATTAATCTAATTATCATCTTAATTCATTTCGCTACAATATACTCACATGATTAATGAACAAGGTTTAATTCACAATTGAACATAATTCCTATCCCATTTAATTACTGCTGACTTCCTATGAATTGATGTAGTGTCATCGGGTGATTTATTCTAATGAATGTGTGATAGTTACATTAGGATGTATTTAGGCCGATATATAATAGCATACCATTTGTAGAATCCGTAAAGCTTCCTGTAGAAGTGGAGTACGGTTTATTAATAATTAAAATAGAGTAGTAAAGATCTACAAGGAAATTTTATGGAACACCTAAATATAACAGAAAAGTCTCCCATTTTCACCCTATGGTTTTACCTGATAAGAAATTGTATCCACTGTTAAATTGTTTGAAAAGACCCATAGGGTACAATTCAGCAATGAATAAACCTGTCTCTGGGTCTCAATATAATCTTTAGCACTTGTTTCCATAAATAGGTTTTAGGAACTTCGTATCCAAAAATCTTAAGAATCTCCAGAATTGAGTGATACACTAGAAATGTGAGTATAAAGGATTGTTAAAGTATAAATTCTTTAGGGAGTGTATGGAACAGTGTCTGGACTAGAACAAAACCTATATTGAGTATCATTCATGATGAAGATTATCCCTTCAGCCTTACCGAAGTTATAGGTTTATCAATGTGTTTTTTCTATACAATACAAATTGCATTCATAATTTGTACCTGCCATGATGAAAACCTGGAGTATAAAAATGTCGGGAAATACGAACGCCAGTTTCATTTCCAGTGGAGAAGTTTGCACACTTTGACGAATGACCGAACACATTCATTTTGTCTGGAATGGATAGTAATAGTCCATACTGTTTCTCTACCAATTTTTGGATTTTAGGCGCCTACGGCACCGTTTACAAAGCGAGGGACAAGAAGTCCGGCTGCGACGTTGCCTTGAAGAAAGTGTTCGTCCCCCTGACCAAGAACGGCATCCCCATGAACACCCTGAGGGAGATCTCGGTGCTGAGGCAGCTGAACTCGAGGGACCACCCGAACATCGTCAAGCTGCTCGACGTGTGCCACGGCCCGATGATAGACGACCACCTCATAATGTACCTCGTGTTCGAGCACGTCGAGCAAGACCTCTCGAGCTACATCGAGAGGAACGGTAGGGGGTTCACTACTAACCAGATCAGGAAGCTCTCGAGGGAGATCCTCGAGGGGGTCGACTTCTTGCACATGAACAGGATCGTGCACAGGGATCTGAAGCCGCAGAACCTGCTCATTACCAAGGAGGGGCATGTGAAGCTGGCCGACTTCGGGTTGGCCAAGACTTACGATTTCGAGATGAAGCTGACGTCTGTTGTGAGTAGCTCTGATCTTTACTTATCGTGCTCGAGGCTTGTTGAGATAATCTCGTTTTAAGTTTGTTAAGAGTGAGAAGGGGGTAATTTCAATTTAATTCAGTTCAGATTCAATTTAGTAATAGCGAACTGGGATAATGGGATAAAATAGAATCCTTAGGAAAGGCAGGGAAAAAGGCAAATAACGGGACACTCTTAAAGGCTGGGAAAATGTCTACTGTATTTTCTATAATAATTATTAGCATTGGTATTATTTATTGGCATAATTTTAGTTTACATGTATATTTCTCGTAGAAGAACTACATAAGTAAACTTGAAGAAAAGAAAGAATCCTATGCCTAGAAGCCATAGATGTAAATTATATGCTATAACAATATGATACTTACTAACTGATTAGTGCTGTATCTATTTATTTATTATAACATATCATGTGGCTCTTTGACTGATTAATTTAATAATGATATGTTTCAATAGTAGTATTATAGTATTACAATAGAGTTTTTAATTTACTTGTTAAGCATTTAACGACCAATACTTTACTTATAAGACTTTTAAGAAACAAGACATCCCTTGTAGCCTTTGAAAACATAATAACTATTAGATATGTATGTGTGCATAGAGCCAATCAAAGCTATGCGCAAAAGACCTAAAACATTTAGTTCTGATCAGTTTGATATAATGAACATTTGTTGTTTTACAACATTAGAGTGCATAATTTGTTTATGAAAGTGAGTTTATGAAATTGAGCCCCACATTCCTCCATTGAACCCAATATAATTACACTAATTAATAACTCGCTTATTTGTAGGTGGTGACTCTGTGGTACAGGCCCCCGGAGGTCTTGTTAGGTCTCTCTTACGCCACTCCGGTAGACATTTGGTCCGTCGGTTGCATAATAGTCGAGTTGTACAGTTTGAAACCTTTGTTTTGTGGTACTTCGGAAGGAGATCAGCTCAGTAAAATTTTTAGGTTGGTGATTTGCGTACGGAAATTTAAGTTTCGTACTTATTTCGTTTCGTTGTAGGGTTTTAGGTAAGCCTTCGAAAGACGAATGGCCGAAAGAAGACGTCCCGATAAAGTGGGACTCATTCGATGTAATCAATACCATTAGTATTGATCAGATCTGTCCGAGCATCTGCGAGACCGCTCAAGATCTGATTATGGTTAGTAAGGGTTCGTTAGTGGAAATGTAGGGTGGAAATGTGTTTTTTGTTTTCCAGAGTATGTTAAACTTCGTGCCGAGTAAGCGTCTGTCAGCAGCGGCAGCCCTAAACCACGCGTACTTCCAAGAGGAGCCTTTGAACACATGATAAACCCTTCTCCACTATCCTGTGACTACCCGACTGCATTTTTGTTTAAGGATGTATCTAATTTAAATAGGTTTAATTGGATTCTACAGTACAACAAAGACTAAGATAAGGAATGTTTACGCTTCACTCTTATACACAATTTAGTTTATACAAATCAGGTTTGTTGTTTGTAACATATATTCGTTCAGGGTTTTTCCTCCTTATTGATTTTTTTCTCTAAGCTTCAATATCGTTAGATATACATATATGTTGGTCTATAGCTTTATTTTACAAAGAATAAATCATATTATACACCCCACTTAAATTTACGGTTTGCATTACAGGTATTTTTATTTTGTTGGATCAAAGAATATATGATTTACATGAACTAGATTACCTACAGTGGTATACATGTGCGCATACTTAAAAATTAACACTTATATAATTACCTTAGGAAAACGAAAACAATTATGAGAAAAAGTATGAGAATAGTGAATCCAGAGACTGGAGAATATGTACCAAGAAAAGGATAAAATATGCATGCGATATGCACAAAAAACAATTATTGTAATAAAATATTTTACCCTTTTCCTGGTGCGTATTCTCCAGTTTTTGGATATCACCTTCACCTTCCTCGTACTTTTCTCGTTTTTCCAAATTCTTGTTTAAAATTTATTCTAGGTCTTTAAACTTTATTCTGTAATTTGGAAAATCCAACACACAATATGCCTGGTAGCACAGTCTTGCTATTTCAAGTTTTCTTGAAATAGTTAAGTTGTGTCAAACCGTTCCGTGTCTACTGCTGAAATCTGTACCGTTTCTTAAGCAAAATACTTTTACAAGCGTCTTACTTAATAATTGCACCAGACTTAACCAAAAAAACTTGATTTCAAAAGGTGAATTAGTGTAAGTCAGACTTGTAGTAGAACCGAGCAAGCCTCAATGTAGTAGCTTGTATTAATTCACCCCCTTGGGCTCAAGTTCTTTTAATTAAGTCTGCTGTAAGTATTGATCAAGACACTTTATCAATGAATCTTGCACTAGAGCAAGAGAGATGCGGATTTCAGCAGTAGGTACACAGGGTTTGATCACAGATGAGGATTATCAGTAGTCTTACTCCAAAGAGAAGGGGAAATTGAAAAGCCAGTAGCATGTGCATCGAGAACATTCCTAATCAGAAAAGTGTTATATCACAGTAGATTACGAGGCGTTTTTAATCGTATTTCGATTTAAGATGTTCCAACAGTACTTGCTAAGTCAAAAATTAAAGATAAGGACGGATTACAAACCACTGATAGGATTGTTTGGGCACGACAAAGAGATCCCGCAACCTACAAGGGACAGATTGCAAAGATAGCGATTTACATATCAGGATTTGATTACATAATAGAACATATCAAAGAAAAGATAAGTGCTTTACAGACTGTCTTAACAGGCTGCCTATCAGTAAGTTTGAGCAGGACAACCCAAGGGAGGAGGTTGATGATTACTTAAACTTCACTGCAATTCTCAGAGAATGGTCGATAGATAATAAAACGGAAAAAGGCGTCACATTAAAATATTAAGCAGTACATTGAAATTAATAAATGGGCAAATTCAGACAGGTGTCAAGAAAACATAAAGCCATTGATCAGAAGAAAAGAAGAACTGACATAGAAAGTGGATGTATACTAACAGTGTCAGAGTGATAGTTCCAAAAATTTTAAGGAAATAAATGTTGAAAGAGCTACATGCAGGACACCTTGGGATTGTAAAAACATACAACTTAGCAAGAAGCAATGTTTGGTGGGCTCTCTGCAGGTTAACATACTAGTACGGTTGATTTACCGAAGTCGTTGAAAATTAAACCATATTTCACAACCGATAGTAGCATTATTATCACGACTACCTAGGCCTCATAGAAAACCACATAAATTAAGATTTTTGTTCAACGCTTTCTTTGCTTGTTGATTTTATCATTAGACACACATATATACTGGTCTATAACTTTACAAAAATTCAATACATAAACCCCATATGAGTTCACAGCATGCAGTGCATTTCTTCAGCATGTAGTAAGTGAAGTATGATTCTGCTACGTTTCCATTTGTCCTCCTTAGAGAGAAGGTTTTATTGTGTAAACCCATTGGATTGCAGATTTCATAAATTTCAGTTAGAAAAGTATGTGGTGTCCAATTGAAGTAACCATAACAGCAATTATTAACCTCAGTTAAGGCATGTCTGGTGTTCATTATAGTTGGAATATTGCATGATTTGTTCCTAATGTCACTGCATCAACACATGTTTCTAATGTCCAATGAAGTCATTAGTGGAGTTAGAAATACAATACATTGGATTAGTAATAAAATTGGTCTCGAACTGTATAAGTATATTTTTAATTACATCAGGGGTATATAACATAAGAAACATTTATAGTAAAAAATATCACATTTTAGTCTAGAAGTCAAGTAATATTTGTAGATTGTTAAAACGCTAATCGGCTTATTGTACTACCAACATATGAAACTAAACACAATTTTATATTAGTATTACTAATCTATTCAGTCCTATTATTTCGAAATTTAATGGCAAAAGGTGCCATATGATTATTGAGCCCAAATATTCTGCCATAAAACTACATTTCTAATTATTTCTGCTAAGTGATTGGAATCTCAAGGTAGTCAATAAATATGTATGTCGCTCTTTGTAACACGATGATTGTTAAGTAATTTCCTTAATCCTCCAATTCTGTAAATTACTGGTTACAGTGTTAAAACAAATCACTACCGAGGAAAGTCGGTCCCAGCAAGCAGAAAATGATGGATATTTCTGGTACACACATTTTTGCCTTCTGTCTTCATAACTGACGTCGTCAGCATGTAAATGGGGAAATTAAATTAACATGTTATAACGTGTTTTCTGCTTACTGGAACAAACTGATTGAGTAACACCCGTAATCATGCTAGTGCTCATCAATCAGTGCTAATTTATCATTACGAGTGTTTTATTAATTTTAAATTAAGAAACCAGGTATTGTTAAATCTAGTTGATTCACTTCGTTGTGCAGGTTTGGCACAAGTACGAGATATTTGCTGGGGCTGACAGACGCCACTTCCCTATTTACCTCGTGTACACTTTTAGTTAATAATACATATGGATGCACACATCCTCGCCTTAGGCCTTTTCGATATTCTCCGGCTCACCATCTAGAAATTTCTCGACCCTCTGCCTGTACTCGTCGTTGCTCTCCTGCTTGGGTAAATTCTTGTTCTCCTTCTTGGGCAGGTACTTCGCCAGCTTGTCCCTCGCCGGGAAGTGGCTGATGATGTCCGGGGGGTAGATCTGTTGGTTCTTGTCGCCTTTGGTGACGGTGCACACCTCCACTTTCCTGCCACCCTTGGTGTACTCCTCGTCGTCGGGATAGCTGGTCTTCATGCCCTGGTAGGAAATCTTTGTGGCCAGTATGGACCACAGCAGACCGACGCCCGATAGTATTATGATGTTTAGGATCAGGCTGAAGGTTAGGGGGCCGAATTCCGGGATTATCTCGTATCGGTAGTCGTCGTAGTTGAAGTCTGTGTTGGCCAGGGTAGTGAGGGAGACGACCAGCGATAGGGCAGCTGTGATGGTGGAGAACGACGAGGATAGAAAGAAGAACGTGATGTTGTGGTCGACGTACCATTGCTTCCACGCCAGGACGCTGGTGATGAAGCTGAATAGGTACCCGGTGGCCATTATGTAACAGCTGGCGCATACCAACAGCGGTATGTCTACGTAGTAGTAGTTCGTTTTGGTTTCAGTCGTACCATCATCAGTAGTAACGTTCTCTTGTTGCAGCGTCTCGTTCTTCAACGTCATCTTGTGAACGATTAGGGTGCCCATGAGGATCGAGTACATGAACAGCTGCAAGCAGACGACTCCCAGTCCGATGACGATGGACGCAGAGTACCTACGCTCGGACGGGTACTGACACCTCGGGTCTCTGTCGGTCTTGGTCTTGATCTTGAATATTCGCTCCATGGCCGGCTGAGGACATTCCTGAAAACAGTAAAGGGGTTATTGTGGGTGTAGTTTAGGCTTCTTGGTAAGACTTGAAAGCATACAGAGGATTGTGAAATGATAACGGTGTCTATTAAAATAACATGTACGTTATATGTTTTCAGTTCCAGCAGCATTTTTGTTTATCTAAAAATACCGCCTGTTGGCTGACAGAGACATTGAAAAATTCGTCTGTATGCCCAAAAGACTACCAGCACGGTAGCAGAGCTCCCACATCAACCGAAAAACACAGTTTATCTTTTCTGTGATAAGATATTGTATTTTTCAGAAAATTCCTACTTGATTACATATTGCAATGATTACAGTTTATAGTCCAGTCGTCTACTACTGTAGAGCAGCTCTATGGGTACACCATAAATAACAGTTTGAGTGCCAAGGGACTTGGGAAGCTAAATTTGACGGAAAAATGGAAGCACATCTTAAAGCAACTGAATGACAAAAGCCCTTTGCCTAAATAACCTGTATAATTTCTTCCTCTAACTGTAAGTTAGTTGAAGTTTTCTATTTGAACATTTCTTATGAATTTGTACGCCCGATTTCCTCAGACTCTTCACTGCATTTTTTAATTTTTTTGCTTGTATATCATTAATCTACAGTATAATTAGCTCCAGTGTGAATTAATGATTTAATTGGTTCGCTCCTAATTAAGCAGGTTATTGAAGTGTTTTTAATGATGGACAGGTAAATTGGAATGTTGAGATATGGTAGGCACTAATTGACCTTCAATTAGCTAATTAAATTCGCTTTAGCTTTAAATTTCACTTCCTCGATACGTTGGTTTAGTTTGTGATATTTCCTAATATTGCAGATAAAAATTTTATAGATTGGAATGGATTAATGCGAATTGTTCTAAGCTTTTAATCGTAGTAAAGTGCAGTTGTTATTACCTTAAATCTACATTGATTGATCTGGTATATTAATCTCAAAAGTGCCTTAAAATTAAATAAATATCCCGACTGATAATTGGTGTTATCTCCATTTTAAACCTAGTTAATAAACCTAGGGAATTTCATTAATCAGACAATGATTAAATTAAAATATTAACCAATATATTTTAAATGATTAAAATACCATATCATAGGAGACAGTTTTAAAACTGCCACACTTTCTACGTTGTAAAAGAGATTCGGTTCCAATTAATCGTTAATCAGATCCATTACATTTATTTACGATCTAGGTTATACAAAACGACAACTATCATATAAATTACCTAATTAATGAGCCAGTGACACGTCCACTTTTACGAAACCTACTTGGAGAAATATTATAACGCATTGTTTGTTATTCACTGTACGTAGAATTAAATGAATAAAATAAGATTTAATGGAAGGAAGTTGAGCCTATGAAATCCGTTCACGTTTTTAAAATGGGGATAGCTCGAATGAACACTCAAATATATTATGATTAAAGAATATTTTGAAAAGTGGTGTCAAAATTTTAAAAGAATAACATAATTTAGTTTGAAATAGGTTCATGTTTCTTGCCAAAGGCGTATCTATCAATGCGCCATGTTTATATTTAAGTAACTCTATTCCTGTTCATGTATACTTGATTTGGTGTTTTGACGCGTTGTTACGTCACTAAAAGAAACTTCTATAATATTTTTCGATATGATTAAGACATTCTAGTATTTGGGATGAAAACGGAAAAGTTTCGAGATTTATTAAGAGATTTTTAAGGAAAATCTAGATTTTTCCATAAATTTCCGCTAAACTTGTAAATTGGAAGGTTCCAGAAAGACCCCAAGTTGAAAATTTTGAAATTTCCACAAACCTGAAGTTCAGTTTTGAACCGATTCTGGTCTTTCAAAATTTTATAGGAAACTCTAGACTTTTTCTTTAAGATGATTCTAACTTTCCACTGTTAGAAATTATAAAGATAAAGTTGTCAGAACCTGTCTGATATCATTCGGGAAAATCTAGATTTTTCTGTGGTCTACAGAAAATAAAATAATTTGAAACTTGCATAAACCTCGTTGATTCGATTTATCTGGTTGAAGGTGCCAGAAGAACTTCTAGGGTGTTGATTCTGTATATTTCAGGTTTTTTAACGTTTAAAATCAAAATGAAAAAGTTGAGGTGCCCCAAAAACTATCCAGTTTTAATTTCAAACCATTATAGCCATTAAGAATTCTAGAAATCAGTAGCGTAACTACCGATGTGCCGCAGTGGTCAGTCAATATTTTGATTTGTTGCCTGCAATAATTTTCGACCAGGTTTCTGCGTTGTTACGCCACTATTTCTTGCAGTTACTTTCTTCGCTTTCTATTGTTTAGGGCACCTACTGAATACTTTGTCTGTAATTAACTAAATATGATACAATCTGTAAAAAAATAAGCTAAGGATCCTTTTTAGCGTTTTTCATACCAACGCCATTAGAGGAATCATTAACGAGCGCCCGTTATTGCTTTAAAAACGTGAACGGCTTATAATTACCGAACACAAAGGAAGTTGGTTAAACGTATGTAGTATGCTTCTGTGCCTACGAGAGCGTGTTAATAGAGAGTTTTTGCATTTCATATAACGTCGGGCGCTATTAGCGTTTACCTTATTTTGACAGGTACGCATGCGCATTAAGCAGTAGCGCTATTAAAAATGCTTAATGCGCATGCGTTCCTGTCAAAATAAGGTAAACGCTAATAGCGCCCGACGCTATGTGAAATGCAAAAACTCTAATAATAACGATCTCGTCGTTTTATTTTTCGACTCCGACGTGAAGTAATATGCCGGAGAAACAGAAAGTACGAGAATTTGGATCGACCACTCTCGTGTGATGTAATCCGCAGTAATTAAACAAATGGCGTGTTTCTGCGCCGTAAGGTGCAAGCCTATTGTCTGGCGTAATTTTTTACGGTTTCTGGTCCATGGTAGCGTGAAAAATTCACGGAATCCACGAAAATACAATAAGTGAGTACGAGATTTATGAGAGAATAACGCATACGACTCGTGTGTCACGACTTTAAACGTTAAATCAGTCATTTTTTACTTACTTTGTACTTTTACTTAAGCTCTAAATTTGTCTCAGCTTTTTTTGTTCGTGAAGCGAATAAATAACTTGGATTTCAAAATTGTGGACTGTATTGAATATACCCTCTAGTACCCCAAAACTACTAAATTATAGGTCCTTTGTAATTTAAAATCTAAACAATTTAACCGTTCAAAACCTAAAAGTCTCTCATAAAGTTTCTAAAGATTTCTCGTACTCTCATTTAAGACCTCTCATTATCTCATTATAAGTTTCTAGGACTTGAGCATCCCTACACCAGAATCCTAACATTGCTGAATCATCCATCTACAACCTTTAACGTTTCAAGTCTTTAAAAAGGCCTTAAACGTCTTATAAATTCTGACCGAAAAAGACTACAGACTACTATTTTCATTCTTTAAGTTCTTAGGCTTCTATGATCTTAGGACTACGAAATTTAAAACACTCGATCTTGATTCTTTAATAACTAAATACTCCTACGTCTTTCAAAATTTCTTGAATACCCTAAAAGCCCTACACAACAAATGCGTTTAATATTCTGTGAGCAATCTATTCAGGGTCCTGAAATTTCTTAAGTCCATTAAGTCCTTTGAATTTTTAGAACCTGACTTCTACTTTACTAATTTAACCTCTAATCCTTGAAGTCTTTTCAGTCTCATGACATGGGGCTAAATCTCGTAAAATGTTTAATGTTCTAAAAGTCCTGATTGATAATTTTTTTGAACTTTGTTGAACCAGACTCCCAGACTCCCTAAACTCCTGAAATCGTATGAATTTTAAACTTCCAAGTCTTTTTAGTTTTTGAATTTGATTAACGTCCTAAACAATAAATCAATTGAAGTTTCTATTGTTCAACTCCCTAAATTCAAAGATTTCTCTAATTCTCTTAAAATTTAAAGCCGAAACCAAAAATGTTGAATTACTTTGATGCATCATTTAATTCTTTTAAGTCTTTTAAGTCTTTGAAATGCTTGGAACGTCCTGAATAATAAAACCATTAAAGATTCGGCGACCACCTTTTAAAGTCTCTCAAAACTTCTTAAATATCTGAAAAGGACAGACCGATAAGTCCTTTGAAGTTTTTAGGCCTTGATCTGTTTAATTACTGAAACTATGAAACGTTCAGATCGTAAATGCTGAATAATTTGAGGTAAGTCCTTTGAAATTTTTTGGACCTGACCTTCTTAACTGATAGCTAATGAACGCTCTCTCGTATACATTTAATCTTTTAACTATTTAAATTCTTAAGTCCTTAAACGACTTGAAACTTAAGCCTTTTGAAATCTTTAAGATGTGACTTGATTGTTTCTTAACACTTCCTAAATTCTCTAAAAGTTGTAAGCGATCAGTCCTTTAAAATTTCTAAGACGTCTTAAGTATTTCGTAACTAACCATCTGATACTGATTTAAGCTCCCTAAGCAAGCTGGGTTTAAATTTTTAGGACTTAATCTTACTAACCACGAAAACTAAGTAACTAACTAAACTAAACGAAAAAAAGTTGGAGACTTTAAATCTTAAATCCAAGGTGGCCAAAATTCATTTGTTTTCTATTATGTTGTAATACTTATGTAACTTTCGAAAAAGTACATACGGCATTGAGATTGATTAAAACGATTGAAAATTCTAATTCCAAAATTTTGCAAAATTCATTTGTTTTATATTATGTTGTAATACTTATGTAACTTTCGAAAAAGTATATACTTTTTGTATATTTGTGTTGAAGTTTGAGAAAAAATAAAATTCACTTTTCGGAATAATAACTAAATAAATAAAGAAAATAACTATTGCATGACAGAGAAATTCATTGCGCATGCGTAAAGTTTCAAATCGGCTGGAAGCATTTACTCGTGTATGATTTATCGCTTGGATATAAATCAAAATTTGAAATGTTTATCGAACTACAATAGATTCCTTATTTTGCGAACAATATTTTGATGTAAGAGTAATTAAAATCCATATAATTGCTATGAACTATTGCTATTATTTATAAGAAAACTATTGTTTATTAGGATCGACTGTAATTAGGCCATCAAAAAATGTATATGAAGGTGGGTACATGCGTAGTAAATAGAAATTATGCAATTTACCAGTCAATTAAGTAGTTAAAAAATTACAGTACTTACAGTAGATTACATGCACAAGCGATACCTCTTCTCTACTCCACAGGGGGGGACCTTCGGTTCTAATTTTAAGGAGCCGCCATAACTCATCGCAGCACAAACGATTGCATAAGTCGTATTGCTCAGTACACCGATGCGCTTCTCTGACTGAACCGAGAGCTTTCGCGTACTTACTTTCCGTCCTTACTTACTTACTTACTTTATCTGCTCGGCGCATACGGTACCGTCGGTACCTCTACTGCCAAGATAACGGCCGTGCCCGAGCGGGGAACCTGTTATGGCCTAGGCAGCCTTGGGTACCACTACTAGCGTCGCAGATGCGATCCGCTTCGATTGATGAGGGAGCGGATGATAACGGTGGGGGACGAGTTCGCGATTTGAAATTTTGTAGAGGAGTATACTCGAGGCTCGGGGTTTCAAATCTTCGGTAATTTAAATTATTTTAAATTAATTTACTTAAATTAAATTAAATTAAATTAAATTAAACCAAATCAAATCAAATCAAATCAAATCAAATCAAATCAAATCAAATCAAATCAAATCAAATCAAATCAAATCAAATCAAATCAAATCAAATCAAGTCAAGTCACAGTCACAGTCAAAGACAAAGTCAAAGTCAAAGTCAAAATCAAAATCAAGTCAAGTCAAGTCAAATCAAATCAAGTCAAGTCAAGTCAAGTCAAGTCAAGTCAAGTGAAATCAAGTCAAGTCAAGTCAAGTCAAGTGAAATCAAGTCAAGTCAAGTCAAGTCAAGTCAAGTCAAGTCAAGTCAAAGTCAAAGTCAAAGTCAATGTCAAGGTCAAAGTCAAAGTCAAAATCCAAATCAAATCAAATCAAATCAAATCAAGTCAAAGTCACAGTCAAAGACAAAGTCAAAATCAAAATCAAAATCAAGTCAAGTCAAGTCAAATCAAGTCAAATCAAGTCAAGCCAAGTCAAGTCAAGTCAAGTCAAGTCAAGTCAAGTCAAGTGAAATCAAGTCAAGTCAAGTCAAGTCAAGTCAAGTCAAGTCAAGTCAAAGTCAATGTCAAGGTCAAGGTCAAAGTCAAAGTCAAAGTCAAAATCCAAATCAAATCAAATCAAATCAAATCAAATTAAATTAAATTCATTAGAATTAGGCTCAGCTGAATTTGTGCTACCTTTTCATGGTATTATAGTACGGGTCGTGCTAGGGAGAATAATGACATATCATGATTTAATTTTCTATTAATTATTTAGAAACAATGGACCAACTCTTAATTAATCATTCAAAATACTAATAAATGTTTAAACAAACACTAATTATTATCATTGATTATGAATGCAAAGTCCTGAACGGTTGTGTACTGTTAGCTGAAGGAATTTCCTGAAAATAAAAAATTTAAATAAGAACTTGGTGGCATTTATTATTCTTGTTCCACCAAGTAGTAACTCGAACAAAAGAATCAGAAAAGTATCGATGGAAAAAGGTCGGTCAGTGGCGGTGCGTTCGACTTTAGGTAAACCAACACGATTTAATTATTATTTTAAATTTCAGTAATATTGATTAGGTTTAGAATAATAGTATAGTAGATCGATTATGTCATTAAATTGTTCAATTACTTAGAGTCATGCGCACGATTTCGAAAACTGAATTCGCGTTTTCTACGAAAAATTCGGAAATCTAGTATAATCATTATAGTTATTCTAAGGGTTAGTCAGGGTTTAGTTATTGCGATGACTTAACAAAATAGTTCGTCAGTGACCAAAGTAATTCATCAGGTACGTGTGACGTTAGTTTGTCAGTAGTACTATAGGCTAGTCAGTTAGTAAGTGAAATTAAATTAGTCAGTGTAGCCCACATAGTTAATCACTGCATTTATTACGTTACATTTTGTCATATTTTTCTATACTATCTACTTTATTAAAAGTTAGTCAACTTAACTCTTTTGTCGTTGCGATGGGTTAGAAGTTTGTCAGGACTGGTCAGCTTCTCAGGGACTAATTTGAGCTGCTACATTATGACTGATATGTTAATAATCAATTAATATTAATTAAAATTTTTCATATATCTACTCCATTAAATTGTGTGACAGTTACACACGACCTGTTTTATATTTTATAATTTTATTTGCTTTTCAATCTTATTTTACTGTTAATAGCGTCCGTAGACCGTTAATGGTTGCGCCATAGGTTTCTTAATTGCGACAGGTGTTCTCCTCGTCTTTATAATGCGGAATATCGTCGTATGTTACGTACAGAAAAGTACACCCAGTACATATTACATGTACTCGCAATACTACTGTTACATGTAAAGTTCAAAAAGAAGAAAACATTAAAACCCGTCCCGAGCGATCAGGGTTTAACGTCCGCCAATCTTAATCATAATTTATGCGCATAAAATATCTCGTTTAGATCGTATGTGATAGTAGGATGGAGCAATTTCCTCTTTCGAATTAATTTAACGATCAATCGAATCTCCTTAAAAAATTTTTCATGGGGAAATTCGACGGATACATGTTTCATTTTTAATGCAACGCACCCCTTAAGTGGAAATATTTAAGTAAGTAATATTAATTTACTGAGTTTACTGAGAATTTTTAAGTAATATTATTTTACTGACTCGGGAATTTTTGCTTCTTCGGTGTTCAAGTACAACCCCTTTGGAATTAAGATTCAAACGTTTGGAATTTCTATGCACCTTCTAGGTCTATTTTGGCATCCCAGAATTTTTTTCTGATGTTAAAAATTGTAACGAGAAGGGTACTGAAACCTCTCTGACACCATTTAGGAAAACCTAGGTTTTCATCTGTAATACATCAAGAATTTTTATTTTAGATTCATTCTACAGTTAGAATTTAAAATGAAATTGTTTAAAAGTTCCACAAACCATTTGGACATCCTTAGGTGGAAATTTTGATTGTTAATCGTTTCAAGAGAACCTCTGCAGACATCCCTCTAGATTCTTGACATTTTTACCAATTTAAAACCGTTTCGACTTTCCAAAATTTTAAAGGATCTTCTTGGGTTTTTTTTCAGCGTGATTCAGATTTCCTAATGTATCAATTACGCTTCTATAACCTGTTTAGAGCCATTTAGGAAAATCTAAATAATTTCAGTGGACCTCTCAAACCCAAAGATGATATGTTTTTTCCATAACAGCTTTGCATATTCCTAACTAATACTTTCAATAATATTAATGGGGCATTCCATGCCAACTGAGCAGTCGATCCCACGTCACCCTCTCGGATTTGGCCCAAAATTGGTAAATCGATTAGTACCATTGAAAAAAGCATGTTCCTAAATTTTCAGCTCAAATGGTCACTCCCAGCGCCCTGGGGCTCATTTTTAAGTTTTCAGGCAATTTTTGACCTCTAAGTGCCCGAAATCGGTTTTTGGCGTACTAACAAGGTATTTTGACGTGAAAAATGACCAAAAGTACATAGGAGATGCCAAATTTCCCGTAGAACACGATCCCGTAGTCCGTTTGCCGATATCTAGTAAGGGAAGCTCAGAAAACGCGAAAAACTGCTTTTTTTTTCAAAAATCGAATTGTTTCAAGACGTACGCTTCAAATCGTCTTAAAATTTAGGAAAAGACTCTTTGATAGTTGGTCTTTCGAATGTCTATACGCGGGTAGTGATCATTATATATAAAAAAAAGTTACACGCGTTTTACGCATTTTAGAGGGGATTTTCGGTGATTTTTTCATTATAATCCATGCATTGGCCCTATTCAGTTGGATATTATTTGGATTTTTTTTCTCTCAGAAGGTGTTTTCCTTCTTTATCAGTCTTTACAAACACAGAAATTCCTCTCAGTGAGTTAAAAAAGTAAAAAAAACAACATTTATTCATGAATTTTTCTTGAATATTTGATTTTTGATCAGTCACATTTTTCCAGGTTCCTTTCATTATTCATGAAGGAAGACCGAATTCTATATTAAAAACCGATCACACAATCAGCAAATTCAAAAAATATAAGGATCAAGGGAATTTGGTAAATGAAATGGACTGCTGAGTCATGTACAAGAACATTAATATGGGGATGTGCAGCGGCGCCAATGATTGTAATGTAGAGTTTCTTGTTTCTTACTGTGATTTTCATGTTTTAGATTATATACTATATATATATATATATATTTTTACAAATAATAGAGCTAAGCTGTAGAAAATGTAAATTTCATCAAAAATCAAAAAAATTACGAAAAATCCATGGATAAATAATAATTTTTTCCTTTTCTAACCCACTGAGAGAAATTTCTGTGTTTGTAAGGACTGAGAAAGAAAGAAAACACCTGAGAGAAAAAAATCCAACTAATATCTAACTGAATAGGGCCAAAGAATGGATTATAACGAAAAAAATCACCGAAAATCCCCTCTAAAATGCGTAAAACGCGTGTAACTTTTTTTTTATATATAATGATCACTACCCGCGTATTCGAAAGACCAACTATCAAAGAGTCTTTTCCTAATTTTTGAGACGATTTGAAGCGTACGTCTTGAAGCAATTCGATTTTTGAAAAAAAAAGCAGTTTTTCGCGGTTTCTGAGCTTCCCTTACTAGATATCGACAAACGGACTACGGGATCGTGTTCTACGGGAAATTTGGCATCTCCTACGTACTTTTGGTCATTTTTCACGTCAAAATACCTTGTTAGTACGCCAAAAACCGATTTCGGGCACTTAGAGGTCAAAAAATGCCTGAAAATTTAAAAATGAGCCCCAGGGCGCTGCGAGTGACCATTTGAGCTGAAAATTTAGGAACATGCTTTTTTCAATGGTACTAATCGATGTACCAATTTTGAGCCAAATCCGAGAGGGTGACGTGGGATCGACTGCTCAGTTGGCATGGAATGCCCCTATTGGTAATTGGTATTATTCGTTATCAGGAACGTCGTTTTGAAAATGTAACATTACTTCTTACGTGGCTTCTATCCTAGGCAATGATACAACAAACAAAATTTTTATAGAACCGTTTTAGAGAGACAGACGTTTTAGACAAGATTTACATTTCATACTATAGTCAATATATAATATTCGAAAGAAAATAAGAAATAATGTATACACGAACAGATTTTTCTACAGCCTTGGCCGCCTTTGCGCTCCCAACTCCCAGCTATTTTCATGGAAGCACATGTCTTCTGTCAAATCCCTCTCTTTCATAGCCTTATCGACATCATCCCTCCAGGTTCTCCTCGGTCGCCCTCTCCCCCTTTTCTCCGGTGGTACCCATTCCAGTATTCGTCGTGGCCATCTATGCTCTTCCATTCTTTTCGTGCATCCAAACCACGTAAGTTGTTTCTGTTGTATTCGTTCTATCAGATTCGTGTCTATCTTCATCATGCCTCTAATCGCCTCATTTCCCATCCTACCTAACCCGGGCTTTGCGCAGCTTCGTCTTAGGAAATCCATTTCTGCCGATTGGAGTTTTTCACGGTTGTCGCTACTAACGTTCCATACTTCTGCCCCGTATGTTACTATAGTTTCAAATACGCTCGAGTATATTCGTTTCTTCGTTTCTATTGTGATGGTTTGGTCCGATAAAATCGGGATTAGTGATTGCGTGACTCGTCTCCCCATGTTGATCCGTTCCTTGATTTCATTTTCACTGGTTCCTAGCTTTTTAAAAACGACTCCCAAAAATTTGCACGTATTCACTCCCTTGATATATTCCCGTCGTTCCAGTTCCAGGTCATGTACGCCTTTATTACCGACGACTAAGTATTCGGATTCGTTAGTGTCGATGGTCAGTCCTGCCTCAAAGTAACTTTGTTTTAAGTGCTGAATCATATGTTTTAAGTCGTCTTGGTCCTTCGCTACCACTACTTGCTCGTTGGCGAAATAGAGAGTGTATAAACTGTCGTCATCAATCTTCAGCCCCATGTCTTTGACTTTACTCGTCCAATCCTGTACAGTTCGGTCTAGGTACAGTTGAAAAAGCGTGGGGGATAGACTGCACCTTACACCTTTGGAGGTGTAGAAAGCCGGTGTAAATTGTCCATTCGTTGTTCTAGTGGAGTGATTTTTGTACAGGTTCCGTACTGCGTTGATAAGTGTCTGGTTGATTTCAAGTCTTTTCAAGACGTTCCATAACTTACCTAAGGGTAGGCTGTCGTGGGCTTCCCTTAAATCGATGGAAGCAATATGAACTTCTTGATTTCTCTGCGTTCTTTTCTCGAGGGTTATCTTCAGAGAGAATATGTTTTCGATAGGTTGCCCTGCTTTAAATCCTGCCTCTTGTTCTATTAGAGCTCGTAATATGCTGGAATAAAGTCTGCCCATGGTACAAACGACTGCGATACCTTTGTAGTCTTGTGGATCGTTTCCTCTCTCCTGTGTTATATACGATGTCAGCCATTCGACTGGGAGGGGCTCTCCGTTAATACACCTTTGGAATAGTCGTCGAATTTTCTCGAACAGCTCGTCGACCCCGTACTTGATCAGTTCTGGGTGGATTCCTCCAACACCAGGTGCCTCTCCTACCCTTAGTTCTTGAATCGCGTTTTTCATCAATGAAATGTCGATGGTGATTTCGTTCGGTACGATTGGTAAGGGTTGGTATCTGTTTTCCTGGCGAAGTTTCTGGAAATGTTCCCTTAAATCATTATCGGGGGCATACCTCGATACCTCATCGGTTGTGTTAGAATTGCTTAGGTTCATAACTATTTTCCAAGCTTCTGAGCACCTCGTTGCACCTTCGTGTTGATCTATATACTCGCATATGTTTATCCATGTAGAGTCCTTGTGTATCTCTTGCCTGTTCAGTTGTTGGTAGTTTCGATAATCTTTGTATCCGATAGTCTCGCTGGTGGCTTCTTTTATGCATTTTTCGATGACGTGATATTCTTCTTGTGTAGATCTTTTGCACGTGGTTGATTCCTGTGCGAGTTTTTCTCTTAATTTTCTCTGGTATAAATCCCAGGGACTACGACCTTCCAAATTGTATTTCTCCACCGGTGTATTTTGCTTGGGTGATGTGGTACCAGGGATAGAAATTTTTGCTTGTACTAGTTTATGGTCGGAAAGGCTATCTGCGTCCCATACAACTCTAACGTCCTTCGTTTCTATCTTGGCTTGTTGCCTTGTGATGAAGTAATCGATGATCGATTTTTGCCCCGTGGAGTTGTACCAAGTATATTTCGAGCTATCGTCGTTATCGAAGAAGGTGTTTTTGATAGTCAGTTCGTACTGTTGACACATCCTGATCAGCCTCCTGCCGTTGCAGTTGGTCGTGTCTTCGCCATAATTCCCCACCACTTTGCTCTCTCGTCGTTTTCCAACTCTAGCATTGAAATCTCCGATCAATATCATCTCGTGTGAAGCTGGAGTTTGCTCGATTAGTTTCGTTAATTCCTCTTCGAATTTGTATCTTTCATTGGCTGAGGCGTTGTTATTGGGGGCGTAAATCCCTATAACGGTGATATATCTTCCACTTATATTCAAGATTACCTTTATTAATCTTTCGCTGAAGGCTTCCCATGACTCTATGTTGTTCCGCCATTTTGCGTTTAGGAGTATGGATACACCTGCTTGAGCTCTATGGCTTATTTCCACGCCTGCGTATAGATGTATGTAATTTTCAATATTCTCTTGTCCGTTTTCTTTCTTTTTTGTTTCAGACAAGACGATCAAATCGATATCTCTCTTTTCCAATTCCGCAATGATTTTTGGTTGTTTATTATTTAGTCCTTGAATGTTCCATATAGCCATATTCATCGTCCATTTTCTTTGCCGTTGTCGTTTATCCGTGGATCCGTCCTGTTTCCGAGGCGTTTTATCATCATTTGTAGCTCTTAGAGTCTTTTACAAGTATGAGGTTGCTGGCCTCATGCCTCAACCCCCAACCTGGAGGGCCGGGTATTTTTGTTCGAGGTATCCTTCCTCTAGACTGGCTGTCTTTCGGGACTCAAGGGACCAATCTTCCCTATGATTTTGGTTTCGGGACCATTGGACTTCATTGATCTCTTCTGCTCCGTCTACCGTTGACCTGTTTGGGATCGGGAGCGTGTAGGGGAAATGTGGGATTTCGATAAGGGATTGTTCGGGGTAAGGACATGTTCCCCTCCCCTAATGGAAGGAGGTGGGAGAGAAACAAGGCTCGCGTGGGCAGGGGCGCTTCCCTGAAATAAGCCTATCCCCTATCGGGATCATAGAGGAGTGCTTACCCGCTACCCTATATATTTATCCAGAAAAACTAGGAAAAAGGTGCCTCGTTGGTGACACTGGACTGGCCATTTGACAAAATTTTTAGGAAACATGCCTCCAGGAACTTAACCTATACTTTCATATTAGTGGATTCAGTATAATTTTTAAAAAAGTGCATATTTCTGTTGGCCTGTTCCAAATTTAAACCCGATTGAAAGTTTTTAATTTATCACCCGGTATGTCGACACAAATTAATCATACCTGGGATGGAGGGATGGAAACGCCGTCAATGGGAATTTTCTCCTCAACGAGGGAGGAATTCATGTGGACCACACACTTAGTTAAGATTACAAATTCAAAATCGCTCTTAGGGCTACTTAATATACTCAATTTCGAACAAATTCTTTGGAATTAAGTCCCAAAAATGTTTAAGGTACCCTTGACTATTACACTTGAGCCCTAATAACTATTACTCTCTAAAAGAGTCCCTATTACTCTAAAATCCTTCTCTACAATTTCAACGATTAAAATTTACCAAATTATTAATTTAAAAATTAAATTTAATTAAATTAAAATTATATTATATTATTATTATTATTATATTATATTATAATATATTATATTGTATTATATTATATTATATTTTATTTGATTATATTATATTATATTATAATACATATTGTATTATATTATTGTTTATGTGCTATATTATATAATTGTATAAAGTATAATACAATATAATATAAAAAAAATTAAATTAATTAAAAAATTTATCAAAGACTAAAAACAGCTCCCCTCTTACTTCTCTCGTTCCTTCTGTTGCAAACTATATTTTTGTGATTTTTGCACAATTCGTAATGTTTTTCATCCTGCCACTAAATAGGTTATATTAGCCTTCTCGGCTCATGAATCATTCTTATTTATTATATTTCTTAAATTATATTATAATTTATTATAATATTTCTCAGAACTAAAGCTAAACTTTATTAAAATCACACAAAAGTTGCCTTTGGTCGACGTCTTCCTCAATCAATTGCAACCCCACCCCTCATCCCTATGATTTCAAATTTTCTGGAGTGGTGGATTTTATATCAATCCATCCGAGATTAAAATTTGGTTTAAATTGATTGAGTAGATCGGTAATTATTACGCTTTTATTAAATTAGCGGCATGGAAAAAAGGCGATTGGCCGACAGCACCAGATATTTTTAATTCCTAACCTATAAATCATGACGTAACAACACACTTATAATTAAATTATTTTTTTGAAGTGAAAGTTTATAAAATTATTGTTCGGTAAACAAAACTTAGTATAACTTTGCCAAAAAATATTAATTATAATTAAATGTAATTAATTAATAAGTAATAAAATGTCAAATCAAAGAAGAATTACTATGCATTTAGATGATAACCTGGTTCCTTTTAAAGATCAATTGATTTTTAGCATATCAATTTTTATTGTAAATATGCAACTTATCGTCATAATTTTTTATGTCGTTTCCTAACCCCCTTTTAGTTTTTCAGAAATTTTTATAATGCAATTAATTCGATACCAAAGTTTATTTCTCAAAAAAACACTGATTTATTAACACATATTTGATGCAAATAATTTGAATAAAAATTAATTGACTAATTTTGAATTAATTTACCTCAACATATATATTATATTAATAATAATAATTCTCATGAACTGCAGACTGTCAGGGTTGCTACTGTTTCGAATCCCACAGGATCCAAATTCCCGTTCACGCCGATAACCAAGCCGGATAAGATCGAATATCCTGTAGGAGAATAAGAACATATGAAGTTACATTTACGTAAAATTATAAAATAATTTGAAAAAGTGAAATTGCAATAAACGATGGCCTCAGCAGTAATAAATGATAGTTTTTGGCCAATCAGTTATAACTAGTAGCATACTATAGTATAGTATATAACTACCATAAGTTTTTAAAATCATCAACTATTTATTTAAAATATATTACACTTTTACTTATTAGTAATAATGAATAAAAGCAACGCCTTGTGAAATAAATAAGTTCTTATGCATGCACTTGTTCATGGGATAAACAATTTACGAGACTCGTAACAATGTAGATACCCAGTGTATGGGAAGATGCGATTTAAGCAATAAAATATAGAAGGAATATAGAAAAATCGATTTTCAAATTGAAAAGTTGGAGCGCCCTTTCAATTTTTTCCCGTTATAATACACACATTTGATGAATAATATCGGTACGCCAATGCGCTTCACGATTTTGTGAAGTGCATTGGTGCAGTGTGACATCAAATTGACCTGCGCCATTCTGCATTCAATTTCCTTCCTTATCTAAGTTAATACGTTCAAAGTGCATTCAAATCGACTTACGCTGTTGCCGATTGTTGCACAAAGTCGAAGCTTTTAGGGAAATACCTGAACGAATCACTCGATTTTCAAATTGAAAAGTGGGAGCGCCCTTTCAATTTTTTCCCGTTATAATACACACATTTGATGAATAATATCGGTACGCCAATGCGCTTCACGATTTTGTGAAGTGCATTGGTGCAGCGTGATATCAAATTGACCTGCGCCATTCTGCATTCAATTTCCTTCCTTATCTAAGTTAATACGTTCAAAGTGCATTCAAATCGACTTACGCTGTTGCCGGTTGTTGCACAAAGTCGAAGCTTTTAGGGAAATACCTGAACGAATCACTCGATTTTCAAATTGAAAAGTTGGAGCGCCCTTTCAATTTTTTCCCGTTATAATATACACATTTGATGAATAATATCGGTACGCCAATGCGCTTCACGATTTTGTGAAGTGCATTGGTGCAGTGTGATATCAAATTGACCTGCGCCATTTTGCATTCAATTTCCTTCCTTATCTAAGTTAATACGTTCAAAGTGCATTCAAATCGACTTACGCTGTTGCCGATTGTTGCACAAAGTCAAAGCTTTTAGGGAAATACCTGAACGAATCACTCGATTTTCAAATTGAAAAGTTGGAGCGCCCTTTCAATTTTTTCGCGTTAAAACGCTGGAAACAACTGATTCATCTCTACCCACTAATGAGAAAGAAACAATAGGTCAGAAAAAGCCGGACAACCCCAAGATTACTATGAAATTTAATTACCTCTAAATAATTACCTTGTAGATGTTTTATCGCCCAATCAAGGTACACAGCGCTGACTAAATGATCACTTTTTTTCAAGAAAATATATGACAAACTTAACGAAGCTTATAAAACTTATCACTCGACAAAAACCGAAATGACAAAACTCCGAGAAACGCGAATTACACAATGGCGCACACTTAGATAAGGAAATAGACAGGATGCAGAACAGCGCAGTTCAGCCTTTTATCATTTGGCAGATAATCGTGAAGCGCAGTGGCGTGCCGATCGGGTTAAAAAAAATGCAACGTTTTCTGTAGTGAACGAAGGTGTGGTTTACTAACGTGAGTATTTTATTCAGCATATCAAATTACATAAATATAAAATTAGGAACAGTAAGCTATTAATAGCGATAGTCCAGGAAATGAAGGTTTTGACCTAGCACATTTTTCAAGCAGCATCGATTTACCTGAAATTTTGACATGACAGTAGGTAAGGAATAGTCCAAGGATCAAAATCTATGTTATGCCAAAGTACGCTTTTGCCTTGGGGGTGGTTGCTGCCCTATCTTGGAGGGTGGATATTTTTTATTTCATTTTGACCACAGGAATCGATAAGAAAATTAATTCAAAGTAAAAAATGTTCTATACTTTTTTTTCATAAAAATAATACTTTTCGAGTTACTCACGTCTGAACTTATCAAATTTCAACAAAAAATTCATCGTTTTTAGTCGGTTTTTCGCGAATAACTTGTAAAGTATGCATTTAATCGAAAAACCTGTAATAAACAAAATAGTAGCGTATACAAAAATAAAGAAAATGTTTTTTTATAAATGCTGTACGACCAATGTGAACCGACCTATGGCTTGTTAAAGGTTAGCTCTTGTTCGTCAAACGGTAAATCTGACAGTTTCAAAGTAAAATTTTTCTAAGAAAACTTATACAATTTTTTTTAAAGTATTTAAAAATACCTTTTTTTTTAAGAAAGTTTGTAGCTCCAAACTTCAACGAGTTTTGAGGAAAATAAAGCAGGTCCCTGCTTTTTTCAGTAAAAAAATCAAGGAAAAAAACCCCTAATTATCAGCCTGATTAAAATTAATCGTTGCCTTTTTTCAGTGGTATTTATTTATGTAAAGTTAATACATTCTGAAAATTTGACCAGTTTAGAATGCTTCATTTCGAAAAAATTGGAGCTAAAAGTGAACAACTAATTTCTGGAATTTCTTAAAAATTGCCCTTCTCGAAATAACTCCAAAATTACTGGATATGCGTAAAAAAATGTTAGAGTATCAAATTGTGGCTTATTTAATTCCAAACATTTTACTCTCCTTAAATTTTCTATAGGACAAAAATTAAGTGACGTATGGCCGTTTGAAACATATATTTACGAGGGAGCCCTACCTTGTTTCAGCCCATAAGCTCACATCCTTTTAAATCTGATAGTTATAAAGAGATTTAATTAAAATAGGAAAAAACTCCTGAAAAAAACTATAGATTCGTTTTTTTAATAAACTTTACGATAAAAAATTTAAAAAAATGATTAAAAAAACCGATCACTTTTTTTTTTTAGAAAAATTCGAAAGCCTCAGATTGGAGCATGATGATCTGGCATATATTTTGTATACGTATTATATTTTGTAGAAGAAGATGAGGATGAGGATGAAACCTATGATGAAACAATTGAAGAATGTTAAAAAATCTCTGAAATATAAATGTAAAATTTCATACATCGATTTACTCACCTTAAGCATTTTCTACATAGATTTAAGCAATAAGGGATAGTTTTCACCCCTAAAAAATGAAAAGCATACAACGGTACAATATGGATTTTGAAGTGGAGGGTAAATTGAGCTTAATCCCAAATTTTCATGCAAATCGCAGCTGTTTTAAAAAATTGCAAGGTTTTGCCGATCCTTTTCTCATTTTCTATGCAAAAACATCCTTGAAATGGCGCTGATTAAATGTCTTAATTATTATAGACAAATTGGCTATAATTTAAAAAATTGGCCATCTTTGACTTAGGAGAACTTTTTTATCGGTAGGAATACCAGCTCTTTGCAATTTGATTTTTCTAATTGCTTTTTTTTTTAAAGTTATTCTATTTGTTTGTAAGTTAAAAAAGACAGGATTTTTGAAACCGCTTTTTGAAAAATGAAAAAAATTTGAATGTTTTTTGATTGATTTTTGTAGTACGTTTTCTTCTTCAATTGCCAGCCCGCCGAATCTCTTTTTGATCAACGGTTTATTGGCAATGTTATTGCAAAGATAAAGGGTCGTGGAATAATTAAATTGAATTTTACAAATACTCTTAAATTGATCAACTTGAAATTTTAACCACATATACCATAAGGGCTTGAACTTTATGCAATATTGAAATATTGAAATATTTCTCATTTTTAAAGCTTTTGGGCTTTTCTTAGCAACAAATTATCTGAGAAATTTCTACAACTGCTCCTTTTGAACTTTTCAAAAAATGCTACAAAAATATCATCTACAAATAATGAAATATTACATTACTTTTATTCTATAAGCAAAAAATTGATAAAATTGTCGTTTTCGCGCACATACATATGAAAAATTGTTCTTATACCATAATTCTATCCAAAAAATTTCTCAGGTATCTGTAAATTTCACAGGTATCAAGTCTATACTTTTTTCGCTTCGTTGCCTGGGCTAAATGTGTTTTCTATTTAAAAGTGAAAATATATTTATTCATACAAAATGTTAATCACATCTCACTTTGATTATTATCGATAAAGTGACAACTTACTTTTACATATTCCATTAACAATGTATTAAGCATTGTAGTTTATTAGCAGCAGGTAAGTAGGTGTACTTTCCAATCTTCGATTTATTGTTTCCACTTCGATTGATCGATTCCGTTCGCCTCAGGTGAAATTAGAACTGGAGTGCATTTTTTGCAGGTTTCGCTCGAAAGTAGGCGCCTTTGTAGATCTTAAATTCGGATATCCGAGACGGTAATTAAGAAAGTGGTACCGTTAATGCGGAAATAAAATTACTTTTTAATAATCCTCTCGTGTCAAATCAAACGATTCGTTTAGGTTAAAATAATCGTTTATTAATTACTCAAACTTCGACAAATACAAAATATACATTATTCAATAAATATATCAATAACGACAGCAATCAATTTACAGGTAATTAAATTCTTTGGAAAAGGCACAGGGATATCGTTAAAAATGACTAAGAAAAATCTTTGGGGGCTACAAGACTAAAGTGGCTATACAGGACGGCCACTAACGACGAACATCCTGTATCTTACATATTTACAACACATAGGTACATCGAACATTTTCTGTGCACGCACATAGCAACTTGACTCCCTCTCCACTCCCCCCCTTTTGTAAGTACAAAAGGATAGAACTCCACGCACTACCAGTTAAGCGTGTTCGACCGGTCCTCTCTTTTGTACTTAGCCTGCAAATTAGGGACTTGGAAATTTATTCACCCCTCTGCCTAAGCGGAACGGGGGTCGCAACCCCTGAAAGGGTGGAGGGAAGCGTATCCGTTAGGGAGCAGTTATTAGGAATCTAAAATTATTTTGGATGTAAACTGCGATCTTAATGGGACGTACGGTATACTAGCGTGCGTACCACAGTTAGAATATTTCTATGATCTGTTAGTCCGGTCATCAACCATTTTCGCGTGGAATTTTGGGAATCAAAGTCGATTTCTTTGAAAATTGGGATTTAAGTAGTATTTTAACTTTTTTCAAAGTTGGAATTCTGCCGAAGTGAGGTTTTTCCCTAGGGGTGGAAGCCACCCCTTCTAAAGCGTAAAGTTTTTTAATCAAAATAAACCCGGAAATCGATAGATTGGCTAATTCTAAGCAACTTTTGTTCCACAAAGTTTTTCGTAAGGTCGATATTTTTCGAGTTATTCACGATTGAAACTACACATTTTTCATTGAAAAAACGATGTTTTTAACCGTTTTTCACGAATAAGTTGAAAAGTTTTCATTTTATCGGAAAAAACGTTCAGAACAAAAATGTAGCTAATAAGAAAACAAAAAGATTCGGTTTTGAAAGGCCTCTGTAAACCCAACGAGGGCTGAGTTATTGCTCGTTGAAGGATGGTTATTTTTCGAGAACCCCGGAATTGAAAATCTTTCAATAACTTGAAAATGGTGAAATTTTTGGGAAAAGTCCTTCAAAATGAGCACTGATAAAAGTCTTTTGCATGAGAATTGACTGATTTGTAACAAAAATAAAGTAACATCTTCCTTTTTTTTTTAAATTTAAAAATTACACCCTCGTCATTACCACCCTGATAAAAATTAAAGGTAATCCACTTGCAATAACTTTATTTAGGTATTATTGATATAATCCATATGGTTTAACCGGTTTAGAATGCTTATTTTAGATAAAATAATTGTTTAACATAAAAACGTTAAACGTTTAAATTATTTAAATTTAAATAAAAAATTTAATTAATTAAATTAAAAACGTGTAACATAAAAACGTTTTCGTAATTTTGGAAAAAAATGCTCTTTTTTTAAACAAATCAAAAACTATTCTAGTTATGAAAAAAAATTTCAAATGTTAATTGCAGTATTTATCCCACTGAAAATTTTGATTTTTTGTATATGTTTGATAAACAAGAGATATGGCGGTTCGAAGTTTCCATTCACGTACTAATTATAGCTCCTCAAAGCCCTTTGAACGTAACCCTTTCCAAAACTACGGGTTGTAAAAACTTTTAACTAATTTGATCTTAAAGCGCTCGGAATTCCCTACAAAATGCATTTTTAAAAGGTTTCTAGCTTGAAAAATAAGGGTATTATGGTCGAAAAAAAATTGACCTTTTTTTATTTCAGAGCATGAATTTTGGAACACAGGTACAAAGGCAGAAGCGAACTAAAAATATATTTAAAACTAGTTTGGAAAATTGCTACAATCAGGGATGATTTACAGGGGTTGTATTTGTCTTATTAATCATAAACTTGTTCGAGAATGTCAAGGAATCTACAAATAATTCATTTCAACTTTATATTAACCAAATGCATGCTAAAATCTAAAATTTTTTGATATTTTGCAGTAAGGGGTAGTTTTCACCCCTAAAAAAAAGCACATTTCGGCACATGTTCAACTTTGAAGAAGAAGGTATTAAGTCCAAATTATTATGAAATTCGACGTTGATTCCCAAAATTCCCAGTTTTCAGATTTTTTTACCGCTGATGACTGGACTATATTGCTTGTTACGCCCTTTATTCACTTGGTGAATAATGAGCATAACCTTGCGCAAAATAAATAAAATAAATAATTAATCATAACAATATTTTCTGTTCTATTAATGAATTAATTGTTGTAATTATTATTTACACAATTCGTCCGTCAACAATTAATACAACACTTATAAATTGTTTTAATAACTTTGAAACATTATTACTAAAATGTAATTAATGAGATATGAGCAGTATGGTCACTATAGTGACACACTTCATATAACATGTAGGATATGTACCTACTGTTTAGAAAATATAAAGGGAACTTTTTTCAATACCACGCACTGAAATAGTCGCGAGGTAGTCAGGTTGGATTTTTCGAAAAATCTCAAAATAATTTTTTAGCGAGAAGAGACAGTAAATAAAAAAATTTCCTAATTGGGACAGTCGTAATTAAACACTTGAACTCTTCAATCTTCAGTGATTTATTAAAAGATCTGACGTTTATCCCTAAATACTTCTTGACTTCAAATCTTCACACTTTCACAAGTTTCAACTCTAGTGTCTTCAATCACTAGTTTGTTTTTCCTTTGGTTCTTTTTTCAAAATACAAAACAAAATGTTCACTGATACTAAAATTTTTTGGATTTTTTTTGAGGAAATCGAAAGAAAAAATGAAAAAGTAATCGTCTCCATATCACCAAATTAATCAAACTGGTGATTTCACATCCTCTTGTTTACCTTGATTTGCCCTTGGTTCCCAATTATTTGTGATCTACATCAGAAATAAGCACCACCTGAGAACTTCACAGCCTGATTAGGTCACAGACACTTGACCTTGCAATATTTTTCAAATCTGGTTGTAGACGGAAAAGGTCTCCAAAATTTGCTTGGCAGAAAGATTACCAAATTGAAAAAAAAAGTAGAAGTGAGCCAATACATAGTACCAAAATAAACAAATTGCTGATTTACTTTCCTACCCTTCGCCCTGATTCACCCTTGGTTCTCTTTTACTTTTGTTAAAACGCTACTTGGGAACACTTCAAGGTTCCTACCATTTGCAAGGCTTATATCCAAATAATGACCAAATTAAATTTTCTCTTGGGATAAGAGATTTGGGGGCTTTGAATGTGTCCATAAAACAAGCTCCAAGCTATTTACATTAAAGCAGCATTAATCAAACCTTCCAGCAGGAGAAAGATGCCTTCAAATTAAGTTGGAGGATTGGAATTATGTCACCAAATGACAAAAATAGAAGAGAAATAAAATCCAATTCACTAAATTATATAACTTAGCGACTGCACTTCCTCCTGATTGTTTTGGTGTGCCCTTGCTTCTCTGTATTTTCTGTTCACCACTTGGGAACTCTCCAAGGTGCCTACCATTTTTGTGACTTTTCGAAAAATCGCGCCTGGAAGGTAACCGTCCATGAGACAAGCTTCCATGCTGCTATGATCAGCGGTGCTTTACCTTGCAATATTCATCAATCCTCATATCAGAAGGAAAGGAGCTTCAAATTAACTGACCGTTTTCAGCTAGGCAACCAGATTGAAACAATGGAAAGGTGATCAAATCTAAACCACCAAGTGAAACAAATTGATGATATTTGTTGCTCTATGCTTTCATTTCGGTTTCCCTTTATTCCAAAATTTGAATTAGGTTTGGGTCCCAACCACCAGATTCTCGTGGTAATTCGGGCTTAAACCACCAAATTAAAAACAATAGAGTCCAAACCACCATACGAAAATACCCTCTTTCTTCCTTTTCCCTTGTACCATCTCACCATGACCTCTCGCCTCTCTCCCAGGGGGCGCCCCTCACACGCTGAACCCTTCGGCGCAGTGCTGCACCCTATTGTCCGGCGGCGGGTACTTGCAGCAGTAGCTGGATATGACCCCCATAGCTGCCAGCATGAGGGAGAACACGGAGATTCCGTACACCGCTCCAGAGGTCATGTCTGCCAGGGGCGTTCCCGGCCTCGGGCGCATCAGGAGGAGGACGAGCAGTCCTGCGCAGGTGAGCATGCTGAATACCGTCAGGAGGAGGTAACCTGGAAGGGTGAAGTATGATTGGAGAAGCAATCGAAAGGGCCCAAGTGGTTGGTGATGGTAGAACCAGTGATTGGTGATTGGTTGAAATAATGAAATGTTGTTGTTTGGTAAAGCTAATCGAATTGAACTAGATTAGAGTTTTATTAGTAAAGTACAGAGAGTAGAAAGAGCTCAATAGAGAAGAAGTACAATATCTTCTGTGCTGTCATACCCACAGAAGACTGAACAACAAAATAGCAATTCTGCCGTCCGATTGGTTGCCAAATCCTGGATTGTCCCAAAACGAATATAGGAAGATTTCACAAGGATCCAAGACAGCTGTGGAAAAATACTAGGACTTCCTTAGTTACATGAAAACATGATAGAAATGGTAGAAGCTAAGGCATACGAGGTATGTGTACGAAGTATATATACTAGATATGGATAACTAGGTACCAGTGCGAGACCTGAGAACGAGGTATTAGTACGAGGTATGTGTACGAGGCATGTGTACGTGGTATACGTTCTAGGTAGAGCACGAAGAGGTATTTGAAAGATTCTCTTAATTTTGAAGTAAAAGGGTCGTTTCAAATAGACAAACGAAGTAGTGAAGTCAAGTAAAATAGGCCACTGAATGGAGGCTTGATCCTCGATTTTTTCCTCCGTCAATCAAACCTGGGCGCAAGTATGCCTTCGACCCTCAGGATTTGTAGGTTTCAGCTTCCATTCAGAGCCCTAAAAAGCTTCTAATATAAAATTAGAAAGTTTCTCCTCCCTTCTTACCCGAGATGTAATTCCTATTGGGCAACCAGTAGATGTTCCTGGTCCTGAAGCCGAGCACGCCCAGCGCGAGGCACGTGAACCCCGCGACTATCCCGAAGTCGAGGAAGTAGTGCCTGCCCATCGCGTAGTTCATGTAGAACCCGAGGCCGGACGTCGCGAGGCCGCACGTCAGCATCACCACGGCGGCGAACGTGAGCGTGACCTGCACCGAGTCCTTCCTCACGCTGAGGTTCGAACAGGACCCGAGCGTCGCCTCGCCGTAGATCGATTGCGCGGGGCTCGAGCACAGAGGCGCCACTATCGCCGTGTGCCTCTTGTCCTGGTGCCGGGCGGCGAGCTGCCTGGTGCCGAGGGCGTAATTGAGTTTCTGTTGGGCCTTCGGCGGGGTCGAGGGCTGCCTCCTCGCCGCCTGGGGGGGCGGGACCTGCTTCCGGGCGATGGGCGGCCGTTTCGGCGTCGAGAGCAGCTCGTGGAGTTTCTGCGTTGCGATCGGGTTCCCGGTCCTCGGCTGCTGCTGCTGCTGCTGCTGTTGGGCGTAGTCGTACCTGCCCCGGTTCTGGAGGTGCTCGTACCTGTTTGGGGAGTCCTGGAGGTGCTCGTACCTGTTGGGCGAGTCCTGGAGGTACTCGTACCTCGGCTTGTTCGGGACGTAGTCGACCGGCACGAGGGCGTACCTAGTTGGCGAGGTCTTGGTGATCAGTTCGGTCTCTTCCTCCGGATCTATCACCGCGTACCTATAACAGTTTGCATTTTCGGTAGGGTGTTACTGGAGTTAAATGCGGTACGAATGGATCATGGGAAATTATTCCACGAAACTCGTAGGGTTTTAGCGTATTTAAGTAGGGTGAATTTATGAACTGGCGCTCGCATAAAGAATCCAGGTTCCTAGATTACAGGTCCTATGAACAGTTTTGATTTTTTAGACAGTCTTTGGTTCTTCCTAATGGAAACTTCCAAAGAAATAATGAATTAAAGTCTGGGGCCCCATTGAATGCAAGATTCCTAGGTTATTCAAGAAGGGTAGATTGTTAAGATTAAATTTTTGTAGGTATTTCAAGTTTATTGGTGCGTCGAGGTCCTAAAAACCCAGGTTTTGACCTAGCAACTTTTTCAAACAGCATCGATTTACCCAGCAGAGTGCGCTGAGGCTCATGTTTACTCCATAATCGGGTTCACAGGCGTGAGGCTCCGCCCTCGTAAACGTTTTTGCCAAAGTGAGGTTATGTACGAAAATTTGTCTACTTTACCTACTTTACCACTTCTCAAAAAGGAAGCCAAAATCGCTGGTGCACGGTATACTAAGAAGATTCAAACTGCCAGTTAAAAACGTGGCTTACGTACCTATGAACGCGAGCAGGCGCGACCTCGATGTCGTCCCGGGCGTAGGGCTTCTGCGGCGAGGTCCTCGGCGTCGTCGCCTCCTGCTGCCTCATCGGTATGTACTCGTACCTGTGGCTCTGGCTCCGGGCGAGCCTCGCCTCCTTGCGCCTCGGCGGCGGCGCCGCGTACCTCGCGCCCCCCCTCTGCTCCCCCCCGGGCGGCCTTATGTACTTCTTGCCCTCGTCGTCCTGGGCGACGACGACGAACTTCTTGTCGGTGATGAAGCCGCGGTCGTCGACGACGACCTCCTCGTAGAACTCCTGCTCGTGGACGAGCAGCTCGTCGTCGGGGCGCACGCGCGGCTCCTCGCCGAAGGAGCCGTCGAGGATCCTCGGGATCGTCTGCGCCCCGACGGGGGACTGCCGCGGGCCCCTGTGGGGGCTCAGGGATTTCGCGTAGGTTTCGCTCTGCTGGCAGAAGGCGGGGTTGGAGTAGTAGTGGGGCTTCGTCTCCATCGTTTCGGTATTCACATCACAGGCGCCGGCGCTGCGTGGCACTTAGTTGGAACCTGGTGGAATTTTCTAAATTACGTTTTCGAATATGGGACCTGCCCGTACGTACTTCTTATATATAAAAGCTAAGCCCACTCTAAACGAGAAACACTAAAAGTTACGCGTTTCTAAATTTTCAGGTTAGGTGACATCCTCTATACTATATTTCGCTTCAAGGCGAAGTAAAATTAATGAAGCGCCCGTCAAACTCGTAGACGTGTGAGTAGTCATACAAGAGAGTTACCGATCACCAAAAACTCGGGTATAGGTATAGGGGCAGGACTGTGTGAGATTATTATGCAGGCTTTAAGGCTGGTTACGTAGAATAAGGAATCATTAGCTAAATATCATTGCGGTTTTTCTCTAATTCGTGGTAAAAGACAGTTAAGAAAGGACAGGTAAAGAAATAATTGGTAAATTAAGAAAAATCAGTATGATGGCAGTCGTTGGCGTATAGACATTAAGTGTTTGAAGGGTCATTTGTTTTTCAGTTTGGTGATTTTGTCAAGATTTTTAGATATTGTGTTTTGTTTAACGTGTTTATAAGGTTAGTGCACTTGTAACTGTTAATACACTTTAGAATTAATCTTAGAAAGATGGCTTCAACATCGGCAATTTTTCAACAAAAATCTATTCCTAATTTCTCTCTGAGAGAAAAAAATATTATTTACAGTGCTTATTGTGCTCTCAGAAATCAGCATTCTACATTGAAAGTGGAGGAGGTTGTGAAAATGTTTGCAAAAATGACAGAGGGGGTGAAATCAAGTATTTTCTAAGTAATTATGGAAAATAAACAAGGTTCTATTAAATTTCCCAAAAGACACACTGGCGGTGGAACAAAATTTGAAATTGATGATCTAAAGAATTCGTTAAGACGAAAGGTTCATTCTTTTTTCTTTAAAAACGAAATCCCAACTTACACAAAATTCTACACTTAACCAATGATGGTGATGACTTTCCTACTGTGTCGAAGGAAATACTATGGGAAACTATAAAAGGAATCAATTTTTCTTGGGAAAAGAGTAACAAAAAAAAAACTCTGTTTTAACTGATAACGATGAAATCATTTTGTTTAGACGGCAATATTTTACGATCGATTAAACGATTCAGATAAGGAAATAAAAAAATATCTTATTTAAGTGAATCATGGGTTAATGCTGGGCATACCGTTGCAAAAAAATGGCGTGACAAAAATATTGAAAGTGCTCGTCAAAGATATATAAGAGATTGGTCTACAGACTTGAAGTCATATAGTGGAAAAAGGAAAAGAATCATTATCACACATTGGCAGTGAAACAGGATTTGTCGAAGGTGGACTTTTGACCTTTGTTTCTGAGAAAACTGACGACTATCACGAAGATATGAATGAAGATGTATTTGAAGAATACTTTGTACAAACGTTAGGCCTTATACCAGTAGGAAGTATAATTGTGATGGATAACGCGAGTTATCATTCTAGACAAGTCGAGAAGGCACCTACTGCATTGTAGTAAAAAAGCTGACATAATTAACTGGTTAGCTAATAAAATAAATAATGGTGAATCAATTCACTACGACACTGATATGGTCAAAAGGAACCACTGTTCATTGTTAATTGTATAAAATCGAAATACAAAAAATATGTTGTAGATGAAATGACATCACATCGAGGCATCACAATTGTAGGACTTGCACCCTATCATAGTCAACTAAATTCAATGGAATTGATATGGGCCCAAGTGAAAGGTCATGTTGCAAGATACAACATAACTTTTACATTGAAAGATGTAAAAGTACTGTTATCAAATGGAGTGAAAAGTGTAACCCCCAAAAGTTGGAACAAAACTGTAGATCATACCATAAAGGAAGAGGCAAAACCTTGGGAACTTGATAATTTCATTGATAGAATGATAGAACCCGTGATTATCACAATAAATAACGATGGTGGCTCCTATGAATTTTCAGATGATTAGTATTATAAGTATAAACGAATTTCAAAGTGAAATAATTTATAATGTTAATTTTGTATATTCATATATTGTATTGTTAGTATGTAATTAGTATTGACAAACTGTAATAAGCAGGCGACGTTTTAACCACGCCAATTTTAACGAACGCCTGTCTTAAGCCTGGGTAAAGTGGAAAGAAAATGTTGCGTAACAATTGTTACGGTGAAGTGTACTACTCATAATTAAAACATCATGCGTTATTCCGACCTTTCTGTCGAAAACGCGAAACGCCACTGACATTTCGATATCCGATCGCTTAAGCGCCGGATTTCTTCTTCGGGCCATTTGTTCTGACACCGCTCATACCGGGTGGCCCCTACAAAATTATTAAAAAAGATGTGAAAATGCAGGGGCTGCTTAGGATAACTACGAAACTTTTTTCCGTGGTACATGAAAAATACCGTCTTTTGACGCATACTTCATTAATATTACTTTGCGTTGAAGCGAAATACGATATAGTAACTATGGGAAGGAAAGAAAGGAAAAATAATTTGTTTATAAAATCTTTAGTACCTCATTTTTGATCGCTTGTTTTTAGGGAGTTCAACTTAAAATATGAAAAAATTGGGATGAGGAATGTTTAGATCAACTCTTCTACTTTCAAAAGCCACTTTAAAAATGTTGATAGGATCACTCACTAAGGTAATATAGCCCTTTAAAAGAATAGCTTCCCATGTTTTAATTGCAATTTTGCGATAACTATTTAAGCTACGATGCCCATTTTTTTGCGTCGATTGAGCATCGATAAATTTACGTTTTTGCTTGATATGGAAGCTCACTCAATGAAATTAAACAAATTATACATATTCAAAAAAAGCGGGTTTTTTGTCTTTTATTTAAATTATCTAAACAACAAATTGCCGAAATTAAACTTAGCACAGCTCATTTTCCAGATTTTTTAATTTCCTACAAAAATTCCCATGATAACAAACGCGATTTTACAGTTAAATTTGGCTCAAATACCAAAAAACCAAATTTTCAGCAATTTTTGACATTTTTAGTTGCAAAAAAAAATTCACACTAAAAACCTAGTAGAATTTTATGGCAATTATTCCCAAAATATACTCCGGCCATTATTTTCCTCCTAATATTTTTGTCACGTATTTTGGTAATTGCCCTAGAATAAAAACCGTTATACCACATCCACCAATGACTGAATAGGGTCAAATATTTGTCAAAACTATTTCGAAAAAAAAGAGCCTATTATAGTAGTAGTAGTAGGAACTGAGCGACAAGTATTATTAACACTGAGGGTATCCGGCAATATTTGATAACGACACAAAAATTACCCTAGTGTCCCCAAATTTTAACTCATATGGAGTACAGTAAGTACTCCTGAGAGTACTTACTGTACGTAATTCAGATTATACATGATGATTAAGGGAAAGTTATTTTTGAGGACAGCTATGACGCCCTAGGAGAGGAAATTAAAAAATCTGAAGCAGAAATCGATGAGCCATGAAGTAATACAGCAATGGGTGATTTGGTGCTAATAGATCTAGCGAGAAAAAGGAACTAAGAAAGTCTATGTCAGGGCAGTTGCTTCTGCTGATATTGATGATAAAACTGAAGACACTAGAGATCATTTTTGAAGGTCTACTTTAGCCCTAAAAATATAGAGAGTAAGACATAAATCATTATTATACTTCAATTGTTCCCATGGATTTCACTTCACCAGATCCAAATCCGCTGTCTAATGTTCACAAGTGCTCTATCACTAGTGGTGTGATATTACTGAGACAATTACTTACCGCAGTCTCTTATGACGTATAACACTTTTATCGCCAATCACTGGTCACTAGATCCAAAGCTGCTCTACGACATACGAACGGTTGTTAGTTCACTATCACTAAGTAGCTTAGGAAGTTCTGACGTCACTTACTTTTTTCACCAATTATCACTACGTTTAGTGTTACATGGAATTTGTTTATAAGTCTTATCTTGTTATATGTGGCGTTTGAGCTTCGGTACCACCGGCTTTTGTGCGACTGGTGTTTTGGGCCCCACCGGGCGTAACGGTAGACCGGCATGGGCGAGAGGGGGAATGCAGCTGCATATGTCTAACGTCATGCATGGGGTAGATTACAGTGGCGCGCGGGTTCTTACAAATTTTTACAATCGGCGTGTTATTGTACTTTAGAAGAGTGTTACAATAAATGCCGTAATTGAATTTTGGCTCGATTGAATAAAATCGGAATTTGGACTCTTTTACTCAAGATAAGTCACGTATCGCTCAAGATGAGTAAGCCATACTTAAATTCGACAGTCGGTTATCGAATTTTAGGAAACAGGAGCTGTCGCCAGTAAAACAAGAATTGAACGAAGCTGTTCAGGTAGAAGTTCTTGGACAAATCGCTATTGTTCCAGTTTCGTCAACTCCTCAAGAAGCTACGTAGACTGGCCAATCACGTGGGTCCGTAAGAAAGGCTCTGAAACTCCATAAATTCTATCCTCATAAGATGAAAATTCTCCAGGAATGTGGAGATGATGATCCAGATAGACTTGTATGGAAATCTTTCTTCAACAGTAGAATTACTTCATTTTCAACAAGATGGAGCACCTTCCCACTACGTATTCCCTGTTAGAAAATGGTTAGATGAGGAGGAATGGAATGGCCACCACGTTCACCCGACCTAACCCCTATGGATTTTTTCCTCTGGGCTTATTTAAAGTCTGTGCGATAGTTCGAGAACAGTTTAACAATAGGCTTTACTATGGTCTCGAAAAAACTATTTTAAACTTTTATTGACAATGATCATGATTATTTTTCAAACTTTTGTAAAACTTTTTTTTTTAATAAGGTACGATTAGAAACAACCGAAGCATACAAAAAAATCAATATCTAAGTAAAAAATTTTCTTTGAAATCTTCTACATTATTACTGAACACTGAACAAAATTACTCAAATTGCTCTGATATTTTTTTCTTTTATCTTTACTATTCTGATACATTGCTTTGCCCCACTAAATGGCTAATGTGATTTTAGGTCATCACAGTTTTACGTTGTTTTAAAAAATATTTTAAAATATTTATAAGACGTTTTACTAGGCTTATATTCCAGAAATATTTTTGAAGGACCAATCTTGGACCTTGAATACAGCATATATACCCATGGTAAGCAATGCAATCCTTCGAAAACTATTACTTAAATTAAAAAATTAAATTTTCTTCCAAATCTTCTACATTATTACTGAACACTGGACAAAATTACTCAAATTGCTCTGATATTTCTTTCTTTTATCTTTACTATTCTGATACATTGCTTTGCCCCACTAAATGGCTAATGTGATTTTAGGTCATCACAGTTTTACGTTGTTTTAAAAAATATTTTAAAATATTTATAAGACGTTTTACTAGGCTTATATTCCAGAAATATTTTTGAAGGACCAATCTTGGACCTTGAATACAGCATATATACCCATGGTAAGCAATGCAATCCTTCGAAAACTATTACTTAAATTAAAAAATTAAATTTTCTTCCAAATCTTCTACATTATTACTGAACACTGGACAAAATTACTCAAATTGCTCTGATATTTCTTTCTTTTATCTTTACTATTCTGATACATTGCTTTGCCCCACTAAATGGCTAATGTGATTTTAGGTCATCACAGTTTTACGTTGTTTTAAAAAATATTTTAAAATATTTATAAGACGTTTTACTAGGCTTATATTCCAGAAATATTTTTGAAGGACCAATCTTGGACCTTGGATACAGCATATATACCCATGGTAAGCAATGCAATCCTTCGAAATCTATTACTCAAAAACGTGTAATTAAATTTTGATCATCCTTCTGGTTTTAAAGAAATTAATTAATGTACCCCATCAAGATTCCGTAATTAATGTCATTTGAAACATCCCATTCAATAATCTCTCATTAAAACTGTTACTTGCCCATATGTTTCTATAATAGCCTATTAGATACTTCAATTAGGTACTTAATTTCATGTTTAGAATGTATAATTAAATTTCTGGAAATTTTATTTGAACTTAACTTCCCCCACGCGTCTCTTTTTGACACATTCGTCAATTTCTAAAATTTTAGAAATCTTAGAAAATTTTCGAAAATTTTCAATAAACTCTCATTAAAACTGTTACTTGCCTATATGTTTCTGTATTAGCCTATTAGATACTTCAATTAGGTACTTAATTTCATGTTTTGAATATACAATTAAATTTCTGGAAATTTTATTTGAACTTAACTTCCCCCACGCGTCTCTTTTTGGGACATTCGTCGATTTCTAAAATAGACCAGGCACCTGCCACCCCTATCCTCCGCCCCTGGTTTAACGACCTTTACCCAATTGAATTATTTTCATGCTTCCCCCTCTATGAAAACATATACCGACATATATACATCTACGTGCGTACAATACAAAACAATTTCCATTAAGTAGAGTCTCCCCTCGTATAATTGTTCCCTTTGGGCATTGTTATGAATGCCCTGCGCGTCAAATCGACTCTTATATGCACTTATTAGTACATTTTTTTTTTCGAAGTGACTTAAAGCAAATTCGCTATCGATATGAATGGCGTCTTTGTTTAAGAAACGCGAAGTAAATAAATTTGCACAGCTGCAAAGCGAACCCGTTTATATCGTTTTATCTAATGTTTAGCGTCATTTCCTAAGCAAAGTTCGATCAAAAATTCCACGGGAAACAAAGCGGAAGTTTAAGTTTATAGAAGATTAAATATCAATCGAGCACGGACGTACGTTGTATCATTTTATTTTTAATTTCAGTGATTCATCCCCGACTTTTATTTCTTTTTTTTGTGTATCCGAGAGGTTTTTAGACTGAAAGTCATGGTAAACAAACCCGGAACCTCCCCTAACTTTAGGCACGTGCCGCTCTTACGATATTAGTAGGAAGATCTCCCCTTTTCGATGAGTTAACATCTGCTCTTCTTGCACCAGATGATGTCCATTTGGTGCGTCTTCCTTTAATACTTTCACCTACCTTTAATTAAGAGAGAAAATTTAGAGTGGGGATTGAAATTACGTGGAAAAAAAGTGCCAATAAATTCTCTAACCGTTCCATAAATAAAATTCATTAATCATTCAATTTTCATCAATTTTATCAATCCATCAATCAATCAATCATCGATCAATCGATCCATTTCATCAATCAATTCAATTTTCATCAATCATTAAAAGTTTTCAAAATTTTCAAAATTCAAAATTTGAATTATTCATTAAAAATAATCCTTGTTGTGTATTTTAATACCAATTAATTACTGAACTATCACGCAAGAAGAAAACATCGCTGTAGGCATTCCCGAAAAAAATTACTGTTACCCTTTAAGTCGCAAGAAGATTTTTTGAAACGATTTTTCCTATCTGCCATTAATGACCTTTGTGCAATTTGGCAATATGGCAATAATTAATCATTCAATTTTCGTCAATTTTATCAATCCATCAATCAATCAATCATCGATCAATCGATCAATTTCATCAATCAATTCAATTTTCATCAATCATTCAAAGTTTTCAAAATTTTCAAAATTCAAAATTTGAATTAATCATTCAAAATAGCCCTTGTTGCGTATTTTAATACCAATTAATTACTGAATTATCACGCAAGAAGAAAACATCGCTGTAGACATTCCCGAAAAAAATTACTGTTACCCTTTAAGTCGCAAGAAGATTTTTTGAAACGATTTTTCCTATCTGCCATTAATGACCTTTGTGCAATTTGGCAATATGGCAATAATTAATCATTCAATTTTCGTCAATTTTATCAATCCATCAATCAATCAATCATCGATCAATCGATCAATTTCATCAATCAATTCAATTTTCATCAATCATTCAAAGTTTTCAAAATTTTCAAAATTCAAAATTTGAATTAATCATTCAAAATAGCCCTTGTTGCGTATTTTAATACCAATTAATTACTGAATTATCACGCAAGAAGAAAACATCGCTGTAGACATTCCCGAAAAAAATTACTGTTACCCTTTAAGTCGCAAGAAGATTTTTTGAAACGATTTTTCCTATCTGCCATTAATGACCTTTGTGCAATTTGGCAATATGGCAATAATTAATCATTCAATTTTCGTCAATTTTATCAATCCATCAATCAATCAATCATCGATCAATCGATCAATTTCATCAATCAATCAATTTCATCAATCAATTCAATTTTCATCAATCATTCAAAGTTTTCAACATTTTCAAAATTCAAAATTTGAATTATTCATTCAAAATAATCCTTGTTGCGTATTTTAATACCAATTAATTACTGAATTATCACGCAAGAAGAAAACATTGCTGTAGACATTCCCGAAAAAAATTACTGTTACCCTTTAAGTCGCAAGAAGATTTTTTGAAACGATTTTCCCTATCTGCCATTAATGACCTTTGTGCAATTTGGCAATATGGCAATAATTAATCATTCAATTTTCGTCAATTTTATCAATCCATCAATCAATCAATCATCGATCAATCGGGTAACTTTCAATATAATTCAAATAATAACTTTCAATCGGGTTTAAATTTAGAACTAACGGCAATAAAAAAATTGGCGACACACTTCGAGATTTATTTCGAGGGAAAACCATTTTGAGCACATTTTCGACCCTGTCGCTTCAACCTTTTAACCAGGGTGAGTTCCACCCCTAAAATTTTAATAGAGAAGAGGGGTCAAGTGACACCTCATTTTGAAGCTTATCAAATTCTGAATTCGACGGTTTTTTGTTTTTTAAATTTGGTTCAGTAATTTTCGAGAAAATGAATAAAAGGTATTCCTTAGATAAAAACCATTTTGGATTTCGAAGTTAATTTTTTACATAGATTATTGATTTTCTTGTATGCTTTTCTTGTATTAAATCGTATCTTATTAAAAAAAGTTTTACAAAAATCTGAAATAAAATTTCATTCACGCAACCTATAAGAGATATTCAAAATTGTTGTGCTGTAAAAAGTATCTAACGATAGTTCCATAAGAGATTTCCAGCAACTTTGAGGGATGTCTGCAGCACAAGATGGTCTTGAAACAATCTAGAACGCCTTAAGAACTGACTTACGAACTGTTTGATGTAGCTGAAACGCCATTTTCCTAAATAAGACTCCACATATACACACAAATTTCCAAATATTTATTGTCGTTATCAAAAATTACATGTCAAAATAATAGTAATAATAATAATAATAAACTATCAGCTAACAAAACATGTTTAAAAAATTTATATACACGGTGGATGCCAAAACGCACAGTTTAACGATACAGTTTTTCAGTCCACAACAAAACAAGTCATCGTAATTTAGAAATAATTATAGATTAACAAAACAGCAGAACAAATATTTTTAAATAATATGATAGATTATGTACACGTCGCCTTCGTTCTTGTCTTAATTCCTAAAATACTGCTGTCGACCCATGCTGTACGTGCTCAGAGGGATACCGCCTGACTGCTTGTAGATTTCATTTTGGTCGTAGTCCACGTCGTAGTATATCCCACTTTGGTTCTACGACAAGCAAATGAGTGAAATCAGGACAAAACTCCAATTATAACTATTTATGTACAAAAATATCAGTTATAGTAGCTAACATCTTACAGTAAATTCAAGTGCAATTTTAAATTCTTTTACGGTACCAAGTGCTATCAGTTACCATTCACACGTGACCACTGTGCGAGCATGCCCAACTGCAGGTAACTATTTACATCCAACCAAGCGCTACAGTGCACCTATTACGTTGTACAGTAGGTTCATTTGCACCCAGTTCTATTATTGCATACATGCAACCACTATGTGGGAAGGTACGAAGCCCATTTGCAACCATTTACATGTGACCAAGTCCTACTGCTAGCGTTATGAAGTGAATCTAACGTAACCAGTCTAACTTTGACCCTTCACATGTAACTACTTTATGGTACAATGCCACATGGCAATAATTATGTTACTTAATATGTCCAATTGTAACCTCTCTAATGTAACCATTTTTACATGTAACTACCACCACTACTATAATTGTATTACATGTAACTGTGTTTGAAAAGCACAAAGCTGTAACCATTTGTGTCTAACCATCCCAAAAGCTAACCAATGGATTATCTGAAGAATCCAGTTTTTTAACTTATACATGTAGCTACTATATCAAAATGCTAAGTGTTTATTTGCAACCATGTACATCTAAACCAGTCTCTTTAGCTGACAAGTCCTATTGTAACCAGTCTATTCTTTTCTTCTAGCATGTAACAACCGTATGGAAAGCCAAAAGCCCAATTGAAAGTACTTTCATGTAACCTAACTTAAAGGTGACCAATTAAGTTATCTACAATTTCACATTGTAACCAATCTAATGCGTATCTCTCACATGTAATCAGTGTGTGGTAAATGTGTAACCAGTTACGTTATGTAATTAGTTGAGTTATTGTTAATATGTCTTTTTATTTGTGTCCCTTGTGGAATAACAAAAAGTTCAATTGTAACCAATTATAAGCCCGATTGTAGCCAATCTCCTCTAATTCGTAACTGGTGCATGGGAACCCAAATGCAAAGTTATAACGACCTTCATATAACTAGTCTAATGTTTACTCCTCATTGTGTGGGCTCAAAATCCACATTGTAACCACTTACATGTAAGAGAGCCCTATAGCTAATCCGTTACATTGGCTAAGTAACCCAATTGTAACAACCGTTTCTTAAACATCCACATGCAACTGCTAAGTGGAAAAGTAAATTGTAACTCGTTACAAACATTAAAATCCTGTGGCTAACCAGTTGCATTATTTACTAAGACATATTTTAATTACTGTAATTAACTTGTAACTACTGCATGGAAAGTCAAAAGCCCAAAATCTATTTGTTGCTGTAACTGGTACGTGAAAAAGCCAAAGGCCCAATTGTAACGACATGCATGGAGCCGATCGTTATCTACTAAGTTGAATTGTAACCAACATAATGGTTAGCTCTCACATGTAACTGCTGTATGGGAAGCCCAAAGCTCACATTGTGACCAATTACAAGTAACCTTGAGTACTTGAGTAACAACTGATAAAGTGAGAAAACTCATATTCCTGCTAAAATTAATTTTTATTTTCCTTTAACTACTGCCCAAGTGTAACCTCATACATGGAACCAATCCACTCAGCTAATTTTCTAAAAAATGCAATTGTAACTAATCTAACTTGTTCCCCTGACGTGTAACTACTGGGTAGAAAGTGTAGAGCCCAATTGAAGCCGGTTACATGAAACTTAACCCTATAGCTAATTAGCTACTTCACCTACTAAGTTGAGTTAGTAGGTAACTAGCCTAATGGTGAGCACTCACATGTGACTACTGAATGGAAAGCTAAAAGATCACATTTTAACGGATTCCACGCAATAAGCCCTACAGATAACCAGTTATCCAAGTGATCCAATTGGAGTAAATCTATCTTTACCTTTCGCTTGTAACTATAATTTACTTAAATGTAAGTAACTCTATGTAGTATATGTGATGAATTGTAACCACTTTTATGTAACTAACCCATTAACTAATCAGTTACACTATGCAGTAAGACTTCTCTATAGGAAATTTAGACAATTTCTTGATGGTTATCTAGTATCCAATGGTAACCAATTCCATGTTGCTCTTTACATGCAACCATTGTCTGGAAAATTTGAGAAAGACTGAATTCCAGTTGAAACCAATCTCTACATTTTTGTGCTACAAAAGCCCAATTGTAGTAACAAACATGGCCCTAATCCACACAGGTCACACAATCAGAACAGCGCAATTTTCACCAATTTAATTTTTACCTTCCAGCCTTAACCTATCTAATGTGAGAACTTCAGAAAGCCTTGCAGCAGATCTAATGTGTATCATTCACATCTGCAGTAAAACCCGATGCCCAATCCTACCAAGTCGCAGTAATCGGGTAGTAACTCACCTACTAACCTAATATCTACTTACTGCAATCGAGGCGTTGCTCCTGCTCTTCGGCCTCGGCACCTGGAAGCTCCTGCCGAGCAGGTCGGCCTTGTCCTCCTCCTCGCTCGACGTCGACTCGGGCGGGCGGGCGCTCGCCGCCCTCTGGGCGGCCTGCAGCGTCAGCCTCGGCAGCGGCACGGGCGGCAGCGTGCCGTGGTGCTGCAGGGTGCCCATGTGGGCGGCGATGTTCGGGTAGCCGAACATCGCCGACGAGGGCCTCGTCGGGGCGGTCAGCCCGGGCTCCGGCTGGAAAAATGTCCATATTGAAAGGCGGTAGTAGTACCAGTGGTACCATCAAAGACCAGTGCAATAGAGCGGTTGTTCAAACCAGCTGCGAAACGGTTTTAGTGCCTTGATTGGTTTCTTTAGTTTAGTATGCCCAATTTTCCCACAAAAATCCTAGGAGAAATCATACCGGGAGGCGCAATGCTAGTAACGTTTTTATTTCTCCATACTAACAGATCCATGACTGAAACACTTTGTGGGAGTAGCCGATATGAAACATTGAGCCCAATCCCAATCAACATAGCACTTAGGCAGAACTACTTCAAAAGCGTCGCTTCGTCGATCCCCTTTCTCGTTTCAAACTCACGCATGATGTTTACTGCTTGCTGCAATTATTAAAATTTGACTTACCGCGTAGTGATTGGTCTGAGCCATGACGTCGGCGATTTGAGCCCACCTTAACCTGTCCTCTAGGGTAAGCTGATACGGTGGCGCCCCCACCACCGGTGTTTTTACTGTATTACTGGCGGTCGCCATGTAACCGAAGACTGGACTACCTACTGCCGCCTTTTGTTCCCTGCTCCAACGTCGACTAAAACAACACAGACAGTAAAAGTGATGATCGTAGGATTCGGTACTGCGACCAATTGAAAGGGATGGAGGATCTATCGCATTTGGTAGTCCAAAAGAACAATCAGTACACTCCATTCGTTGGAAAAGAAACAAGTGGAATTGGTGGTTTGAAATATACACTTTTGGATGATTTTAACAATTGGATTGAGGGGTAAACAATCTGGAAGCTGATTGGGTAGTTCAACCCTTTGGAGAAATTAAGCTTAGTGATTCAAGAGGTTTAACCTCTTGACAGTAAACAGCAGTAAACAGTCAACGTGGTACTTCAGTAGTTCAATGTATTGGAAATAACTCAAAAGCTAAACTTGATGGTCAAAAATACTCTATTGGATAGTTTTACTATTGGGTAGACAGATAACTAGGCTAGTGGTTTAACTCATTGCAAGTAACTGAAGAACTATACTCGGTAGTTTAAACCAGACAATTTTAGATCTTTTAGGCGCTAGGTAGGGAGTTTATCAGTTAATAATCGAAGTGGAAGTCCAGTAGAAAGGGTCGTTGGACTACCTTGCTTTAAGAAAATTTATTAGCTTAATCCGTTAGAAGATTTAGACTTGGTCAATACACGGACGAAGTACACAGTAGTTGAATCCGTTAGAAGTAACTCAGGAGCTGTGCTTAATGGTTCAACAGATATACTTTTAGGCGTTTTACTATTGGTTGGAGAGTTTAACACTAAATATGCAAACTACTAGTTTAGTGGTTCAATCAGTGGGTAGAATTGGATTTGATGGGTCATAACTTATGCTTAAAGATGTTTAGTAGTCAATAGGCAAGGAAATAGTTCAACAGTACATAACTGAACTACTGGTGCAGTAATTCAACCCCTTGGTAGGAACTTAGGAGCTGAACTTTGTTGTTTAAATTATCTACTATCAAATGGTTTTACAAGTCAAATTTTATCTCTCTCGATACTTTGCTTGTATCCAGTTTCTTATTTCTCTGGTAGCCAAGAACCTGGAGGAATTCCAGGTTCCCTTGGCATCAGTACGTTATTGTGCTATAGATTCTTCTAAAAGTTTGGTTCCTGAATTGCGCTGCATACCAAGTAAAACATTAGACTCCTCAACACTTCACTTCCACCTAGATTCTTGTATCTCTGGGTACCATTATGTTGCCTTCCCAGGTTCTCTTAGCATTAGTGGATCCTTGTGTTACTGATTATTTCGAAAATCTTAGCTTCCTCGGCACCTCGCTTCCATCCAGGTTTTGGTATCTCTGGGTGCCATTCACTTTTGCATCCCCAGCTTGGCCTTGCTATCAGCGAATCGTTGTACTACTGGTTATTTCGAAAATTTGGTTCCTAAATTGCGCTGCAGCGTAAGCTACATCTTAGCTCCCTCAGTACCTCGTTTCCATCCAGCTTTTAGTATCTATGGGTGCCATTCACATCAGCCGATAGTTGTACTATTGATTGTTCTAAAACTTTGGATGCTGAATTGCGCTGCAGCCCAGGTCGAATCATAGCTTCCTCAGCACTTCGCTTCTATTCGAGTTTTAGTATCATTGGGTACCACTAACTGCATCTCCAGCTTCCCCTTGCCATCAAGGATCGTTGTACTATTGATTGTTCTAAAAATTTGGTTCCTGAACTGCGCTGCAGCCCAAGTCAAATGTTACCTTCATCAACAGTTCGATTCTATCCGGTTTTAGTACCTCTGGGTACCACTAACTGTTGCATCCCCAGCTCCCTTGCCATCAGCGGATCGTTGCACTACTGATTATTTTAAAAATTTGGTGCCTGAATTGCGCTGCAGCCCGTTCAAATTTTAGCTTCCTCAGCGCTTCGCTTCTGTCCAGGTCCTAGTATCTCTGGATACCGTTGACTATGTTACATCCCCAGCTCGCACTTGTTACACCAGATCGTTTTAACATTTAAAGACAACATTTTCTAAAGCAGAGACGAGCCGTGTCTTCATTACTGCGTCTATTCTGTTTTCTCGGTAGCAGAATTTCTGCCTAGACTGTGACCACTACCTGCAAATCTGTCTCCAATAAATTGCGAGCAATGTGTTGGTTTCGTAACGGTCTGGGACAATGGAAGGATAAACCGTTCCTTAAAAGACTGATGCCAGAAGTAACGGAAGTTTCACTTAGCAAAAATAATGTGACTACTAGAATAATGAGACTTTTAATAAAGCACTCTGGATTGTAGTCAACAAACAAATGAATACCATAGGCCTTACAGAAGGTCTACTGGATCCATATTGGATGAAAATCGTATTGGATAGACTAACCCATTTGTAGATTTCGCCAGGAAGAGAAGGAAGGTAACATGTGCTATGTTACTGTACTTCCTGCGAAGGTCTAGAAAGGTTAGAGTTTCTACTATTTAGGGAAGGAAGGGCAAAGGCACCAGGCTATTTCCTGAAGTTGCAAGATGTAGAGTCCAGCAAGAAAGGCCAACCTAGACTTCACTTGCTATAAAGTAAGTAAATCGTGATCACAATTAACTTGAAAAGTCACGGTGGAATAGGTGTTTGGGTTCATAGTCTAATGCAAATAGTAAATATGCAACATCAGTATATTAACTCGCAGGAATGAATAAAGGAGGTGGAGTAGATATTAGAACTATTTTGGATGGTTGGTACTTGGTAGCCCAAAATGCTTACCTCCACATAACCAAACACACAAGAGTGAGGCCTATGATGATAATAGCAGCTACGCTGGCTCCAATCGCCACACCCAACACTTCTCCATCTAGCTCGCACTGTGATCCGTAATAATTCCCAGCACATCTGAAAAATCAATATTCACAACTAACGCATATACAGCCTTAGCATAATTTTGAGGTGCACGACTGGAAACTTTGCAATACGCCATACCATTCAACTTCTACTCACATGCAAACCTCCAGCCCGTTCTGGTATTTACACTCTCCCCTGTTGCTGCAGTGCTGGGGCGAGCATCGTTCGCAGTGCCTACCGGCCCTGTGCTTGTTATCGGCCCAGGGATCCCTCGAGCCCTCCTCGCACTCGCACCTGAAGCCGCCGAAGACGTTGACGCACCTGGCGAGGTCGTGGCAGTCGTGGAGCTCCGGGGACGAGCACTCGTCCACGTCTGGAATCACGGTCCACGTAATGGAAACGACGTGGTGTAAGAGTTTTTAATCTTTTGCTTACCTTGCAAGTGCGATATCGACCCCGGCGGGCTGTCGACCCAGAGGGCGCTATCGCCCACGTTGTTGCTCCTCCTCTGGATCACTCCGAGGAGGTGCCTCTGTATGTCTCCCCTGACCGTCGGCCTCGACGTGTCCGCGTTCTCGTCCAGCTGCAGGGTGAGGTTGACGAACACCCCTCCCTGGCCCTGGGTCCTGTCTCCCTTGTAGATGCTGTTCACCCTCGCAGCCAGGAACTCGTCGCTGAACGGCGTCATCGACATCGCAGACTCCAGCTGGAAACGAGATTGCGGTTTGGTGTGGTCTTTACGGGATTCTTGGTCCAAAGTCTTTTATTTACTTACAGCTCTTTCTGCTTCGAAGGAGAGCTGGTGGAAGCTGTCGCTGTTCCTGTCGCCCAGCTCGTCCGCCCAAACGACCTTCCTGTCGTACAGTTTATCGACCCTGAGGGACAGCAGGATGGAGACGATTTTCCTGCAAGGGTCGCGATGCTTCCTCCTCGCGGTGCCGGGTCTGCAGTGGCAGGCGCTCACTCCGGATTCGGTCCTGCAGATTTCGTGTTGGGACACGTCGCAGGTGGTGTCGTCTCCTACTATGCAAGTGTCTATCCTGGAGAGGAATTGGGAGATTTGAATGTGCACGGGACACGTTTTCATTTACAAGTATTCCAAGGTTTTCCTCACCTCACGGGAGGTTGGCTCGGCCTCGGCCTCCCGTAGATCGGCCTCCTCTGCGCCGGCTTGACGCCGCCCGGGCCGGGTTTGATCTTCTCGTTGTCGACCACCGCGTAACCGGTCCCCGTGACCTGGTTGTGGAGCGCGGCCGTCGGCTTCACGGCCGACGGCGTCGGCGTCGGCGTCGCGGCGTCCTCGAACAGGCTCAAGTAGGTACGCTTGCCGTCGATCGAGACGAAACCCTCGGCGCCGACCGACGAGGTGATCACGTCCTGGTGCCCCGGGTGCACGTTCTCTATGTCGACTGGGGAAGGAAAAGGAGGGAAATTGTGGTCGTTCGCGTTGACGGTTATGGAATCATTCTCACCTGGTATGACGTAGGGTTTCCCGACGGCCGAGTTCCCCCCGCCGGGTCCCTGGATAGCGGACACGGTTATATCGAAAATATCCCCTAGCTGGCCTATGGGCGGTCTCGTGATTATGGGCTGCCTGTTAATTCCCCCAGGTTTGAATTCGGTGTCGTCCAGGACTATCCCCGGCCTCGGACGATAAGGATAGTACGGGAAGGGCGACGTCGACGTTACCATACTCGAATTGGTACGGAGCGAAGAGCCTGGAAGGATAAAAATTTCACTTGGCCTTTCTCCATGTCGTTCTACTCATTACCTGTGGACGTGGTGGATGTTACCACGGTAGTACTAACGGTGCTGGTACTGATCGTGCTGGAGCTGCTGGTGGACCTCTGGGGTAACTCCTCTGTCGCCACGCTAGACAGCCGAGTGACATTACTCGAGAGCTCCTCCTTGCTGGTGTGCGGCACCTCGGACGATTCCAGGACGGGAGATTTCGTCACGGTGCTCCCTCCTCTAGTGCCAGACGCCACGGAAATGTTCATCACCATGGAGGTCTGCTCGATCTTCGAAGTAGTCGTCGGTCGGATCGACGAGGTGTCGATTTTGGTCGTAGTTCGGGAGGTGTTTTGGGCTACCGTCGACGGTAAGGAGGTGGTGTTCAGTGGGAGCTTCGTGGTGGGCGTGTTGAAGGTCGGGGTGATGCTGGTGGTCTTGCTGGTGTATTTATCCAATTTAGTCACCTACGGGAAGAGATAATGGGGATCATTTAATAATGGTACCACCATTCTCAAACGTGAATTTCCTCAAATTCACTGACACCAAAAGTAGTACTAATACTGTCATACAGGACTAACCACTTGGACCAAATACTAGTACCAAAAGCTAATAAGGGCTAATACCACGTTTTCATTTACGATTGCAGCTAAAAAGTTGTAAATTTACAGTGTTTATATTATTGTATAATTGAAGTATGTAATGCAAACACAAGTGAATCACCCATATGTCAAATATGGTCAAAAGTAGTCTTTGTGAAAAATGGAAAGCTCATCGGTCACTTAATGAACGTTTGATTTATATTCTTCCGCAGTTTCATGAAAATTTGAGGTTCACAGTTTTTTTTTTGGAAATTTTTTAAATTAGTTCACACTTTTTTTTAATCTAAGATTGGAGGTTATATCTCGAAAATTTCTCTTGTAAAAAATGGAAGTGTTGTTACTCTCTTAATTAAAATATTTAGTTATCAATCACAGTTATGGATAGTTCGTGGAAATTAAAACTCTTATGATGTTTTTAGACATTTCTGATATTATTTCAAATTATTACTATTAAAATAATATTTTAGGTAAATAATTCTTGAATCTATATTTAGAGTTAATATCTCAGAAACTGCTCTTGCAAAGAAATGAAAATCTCGTGTCTTTTAATGAAAGTATAATTAATATTCGTGGAAAAGTTTATGAAAATTAGGGGTTCAGTAATATTTTTTGATAAAGAATGGTAATCGTATCTGCCTCCTAATGAAAGTATCCTTAATGTTCCTGGAGAATTTTGTGGAATGTAGAACTTCACTATTTTTTTAGAAATTTTTGTAATTATTTTACTCCAACGTGAACTCTCAGAAACTCTCCATGGGAACGAATGAAATCTTGTCAGTTATTCAATGAAAATACGGTTAATATTTATGCAGGGGCATTATTATTATTATTATAAGTTGGGGCTTTTCCATTTTTTTTTAGAAATTTTTGTAATTATTTCGCGTGAACTACATGATTTTTTTTTGGAACTAAGATATGGAGGGACATCTCAGAAACTCTCCATGTAAAAGATGATAAACCTTGCCCTCCTCTTAATGAAAATATGGTTAGTATCTCTGGAGAGGTTTATAGAAATTAGAGACTCACTAATTTTTTTCGAATTTTGTGGAATGTAGAATATCACTATTTTTTTTTTAAATTTTTGTTGTTTGTTGAAAATGTGTTTGATATTTATGAAAGGTTTTATAAGAAGTTAGGGTCTTTCAATTGTTTTTAAAAAATTCTTGTGATTATTTCCCGCGAATTTCTTGTTGTTTTTTTTTGGGTCTAAGATATCAAGGGATATCTCCGAAACTCTCCATGTAAAATGGTCGTTCTCTTATGAAAGTAACATATAGGTTTGTGAAAATTAGGGCTCGAGTAATTTTTTTAGAAATTTTTGAATTTATTTGGCGCGTGTTAGTTTTTTTTTGATAATGGTAGGAGGTGATATCTCAGAAAATCTTCCTGTAAAAAAATGACAATCTTATCTGCCTCCGAATGAAAGTATCGTTAATGTTCATGGGGAATTTTGTAAAATTTAGAGCTTCACTATTCTTTTAGAAATTTTTGTACTTATTTTGGTCCAGTTGGATAATTTTTTAAATCAAAAATAGTAGGTGATAACTCAAAAAGTCTCCATGGTAAAGAATGAAATAGTTGTCAGCTTCTTAACTGAAATATGATCAATATTTATGGAGGGTTTTATAGATGTTAGGGCTTTTCAAAAATTTTTAGAAATCTTTGTAATTATTTCGCACGTATTAGGTGATATATATTTTTTTTTTTGATCTAAGATATGAAGGGACATCTCAGAAACTCTCCATATCAAAGATTGAAAATCTTGATCTCCCCTTAATAAAAGTATGGTTAATATCCATGGAGAGGTTTATGGAAATTAGTGGTCAACTAATTTTTTTAGAAATTTTTTAATTCATTTGATGCGCATTAGATGATTTTGTTTTTTGGTACATGGAAGTGATATCTCAGAAAATTCCCGTTTGAAAGAATTAGAAGAAACGTTAAAAAAAGCGAGACCAGGATCGCCATGTAAATTATACAAGGTACGAAAAAAGGCGATGGTATCCTTTGGATACCCTTTGTGTCACTTTTATTAATCAACACGAAATCGTCAGGTACCTCCATTCGCATTATTTGCAAGGAGTTTAAATTTGATAACCTCTTTCTTCATGTCAATTTTCGAACATTGGACGAATATGTAAAGATTTCGCCATTTTCTTACTCCATAACTTCGTGTACCCTGGTATACACACTTACCTTCTCCTTATTCTTCTCGAACTCCGCGATCTCCTTGTCGCTCGCCTCGGAAGTCTCCAGTTTCACTTCGCCACCTTTACCGTCGCTCACCTTCTCGTCCTTCACGGCCTCCCGGTGCCCTTCCTCCTGCTCCTCCTCGACCGCCTCTTCGGTCTCGCTGGTCGAGAGGTGCGACCCCAGGTCGAACGTCAGGATGTCGTCCACGGGCCTCTCCGACGTCAGGCTGATGACGTCGACGGCGAAGGGGGGCATCGGCTTGTACGGGGGTATCGGGGGCCTCCGGTTGTTCGGCGGCCGGCGCCTGTTCCCCCAGGGGGAGCCCGTCGCCGGGCGGTAGAAACCCGGCCGCGGTTTCTGGGGGTGCGGCGGGTCGGAGAGGGGGATCGGGCGCGCGGGGGAGACGTTGTGCGGGCCCTCGAACGGGTACGGCGTCGGTAGGCGGGTCGTCGTCAACGGCGGCGGCATCTGGCCTGGAGAGGGATAAGTGGAAGAGGTTAGGTGGATTCCAAATAAATGAAAATTTGGATTTAGGTACTTACAGATATATAGATCGAGTAAAAAAGTTTCTTACAAATTTACTTTTTACAATTTTTGGAATTAGTATTCTTGATTTTTTGATTTAATTTTTAGAAATTTTTGTTGAAATGCTACACTTTTATCCACAAAATTCACCTAAAATTTTTTTTTTACATCTACATTTGTATGTTGTACCTACTGTTTACTATTTTTGTATTTAATGGATTTCACTCATACTTCCATTAAATTTTTCATACCTAAAGGTGGTGGCGGCAGAGGGGCGGGCACGTCAAAATCTGGCGGCAGGGCTGGCACATCGGTGATCTTCGGTGGTCCTCGATTGTTTATCCTGGACGATAATGGTCTAAGGGGTCTGCCTCCCATGGGGGGGACTGTATTCGCCTGAACGTTGACGTTACCTACAAAACAACGTGTCATACAATGCATGTAATTAATCATCCACAGACAAGAATCCCTTCCTGAATTAAAAAAGAAATAGTACCGACGTTACCTTTGATAAAACACCGTCGACATAACTTATGAACTATGAGATCAGCTTCTGCTAAGATCATGGTTAATTCTCTTGCAATAAATATTACAAACTAAGAATCGTGCTGGCAGAAAGTGAGGCTATGTTCATTGTTTGAGCCACAACCTGCTGTACAAATAACCTGCATCATTGAGTTCTCGTAAATGATGCTATACTTTTAACTCGGATACAGACATTATTATTATGTTGCATGTAGTAGCGCAACGATGCGAGTTCTGGGCCAAAAATTTGAACGTAACCCCACTTACGTAGCTGCACGCTGGGAGGTCGCTGTGAGCCTCCTTCCGGGTTATTAGGAGTCACCTTTAAGTTATCTTGAAGTTATTGTGACTTGTCTTGGTTATTTCTGAGCTCAAACAAGTTTGAGGCAGCTGGCAGCAGAAAGTGATGTTATGTTCACAGTTTTATCCACAACCTGCTCTACAAATAACCTGCATCATTGACTTATCGTAAATGATGCTATACTTTTAACTCGGATACAGTCATTATTATTATGTTGCTTGTAGTAGCATAACGATGCGAGTTCTAGACCAAAAATTTGAACGTCACCCCACTTACGTAGCTGCACGCTGGGAGGTCGCTGTGAGCCTCCTTCCGGGTTATTAGGAGTCACCTTTAAGTTATCTTGAAGTTATTGTGACTTGTCTTGGTTATTTCTGAGCTCAAACAAGTTTGAGGCAGCTGGTAGCAGAAAGTGATGTTATGTTCACAGTTTTATCCACAACCTGCTCTACAAATAACCTGCATCATTGACTTATCGTAAATGATGCTATGCTTTTAACTCGGATACAGACATTATTATTATGTTGCATGTAGTAGCGCAACAATGCGAGTTCTGGACCAAAAATTTGAACGTAACCCCACTTACGTAGCTGCACGCTGGGAGGTCGCTGTGAGCCTCCTTCCGGGTTATTAGGAGTCACCTTTAAGTTATCTTGAAGTTATTGTGACGTCTTTGTTATTTCTGAGCTCAAACAAGTTTGAGGCAGCTGGCAGCAGAAAATGAGGTTATGTTTAAAGTTTTATCCACAACCTGCTCTACAATTAACCTGCATCATTGACTTACCGTAGATGATGCTATATTTTTAACTGGGATACAGTCATTATTATTATGTTGCATGTAGTAGCATAACGATGCGAGTTCTGGACCAAAAATTTGAACGTAACCCCACTTACGTAGCTGCACGCTGGGAGGTCGCTGTGAGCCTCCTTCCGGGTTATTAGGAGTCACCTTTAAGTTATCTTGAAGTTATTGTGACTTGTCTTGGTTATTTCTGAGCTCAAACAAGTTTGAGGCAGCTGGCAGCAGAAAGTGATGTTATGTTCACAGTTTTATCCACAACCTGCTCTACAAATAACCTGCATCATTGACTTATCGTAAATGATGCTATACTTTTAACTCGGATACAGTCATTATTATTATGTTGCTTGTAGTAGCATAACGATGCGAGTTCTAGACCAAAAATTTGAACGTCACCCCACTTACGTAGCTGCACGCTGGGAGGTCGCTGTGAGCCTCCTTCCGGGTTATTAGGAGTCACCTTTAAGTTATCTTGAAGTTATTGTGACTTGTCTTGGTTATTTCTGAGCTCAAACAAGTTTGAGGCAGCTGGTAGCAGAAAGTGATGTTATGTTCACAGTTTTATCCACAACCTGCTCTACAAATAACCTGCATCATTGACTTATCGTAAATGATGCTATGCTTTTAACTCGGATACAGACATTATTATTATGTTGCATGTAGTAGCGCAACGATGCGAGTTCTGGACCAAAAATTTGAACGTAACCCCACTTACGTAGCTGCACGCTGGGAGGTCGCTGTGAGCCTCCTTCCGGGTTATTAGGAGTCACCTTTAAGTTATCTTGAAGTTATTGTGACGTCTTTGTTATTTCTGAGCTCAAACAAGTTTGAGGCAGCTGGCAGCAGAAAGTGAGGTTATGTTCAAAGTTTTATCCACAACCTGCTCTACAAATAACCTGCATCATTGACTTATCGTAAATGATGCTATACTTTTAACTCGGATACAGTCATTATTATTATGTTGCATGTAGTAGCATAACGATGCGAGTTCTGGACCAAAAATTTGAACGTAACCCCACTTACGTAGCTGCACGCTGGGAGGTCGCTGTGAGCCTCCTTCCGGGTTATTAGGAGTCACCTTTAAGTTATCTTGAAGTTATTGTGACTTGTCTTGGTTATTTCTGAGCTCAAACAAGTTTGAGGCAGCTGGCAGCAGAAAGTGATGTTATGTTCACAGTTTTATCCACAACCTGCTCTACAAATAACCTGCATCATTGACTTATCGTAAATGATGCTATACTTTTAACTCGGATACAGTCATTATTATTATGTTGCTTGTAGTAGCATAACGATGCGAGTTCTAGACCAAAAATTTGAACGTCACCCCACTTACGTAGCTGCACGCTGGGAGGTCGCTGTGAGCCTCCTTCCGGGTTATTAGGAGTCACCTTTAAGTTATCTTGAAGTTATTGTGACTTGTCTTGGTTATTTCTGAGCTCAAACAAGTTTGAGGCAGCTGGTAGCAGAAAGTGATGTTATGTTCACAGTTTTATCCACAACCTGCTCTACAAATAACCTGCATCATTGACTTATCGTAAATGATGCTATGCTTTTAACTCGGATACAGACATTATTATTATGTTGCATGTAGTAGCGCAACGATGCGAGTTCTGGACCAAAAATTTGAACGTAACCCCACTTACGTAGCTGCACGCTGGGAGGTCGCTGTGAGCCTCCTTCCGGGTTATTAGGAGTCACCTTTAAGTTATCTTGAAGTTATTGTGACGTCTTTGTTATTTCTGAGCTCAAACAAGTTTGAGGCAGCTGGCAGCAGAAAGTGAGGTTATGTTCAAAGTTTTATCCACAACCTGCTCTACAAATAACCTGCATCATTGACTTATCGTAAATGATGCTATACTTTTAACTCGGATACAGTCATTATTATTATGTTGCATGTAGTAGCATAACGATGCGAGTTCTGGACCAAAAATTTGAACGTAACCCCACTTACGTAGCTGCACGCTAGGAGGTCGCTGTGAACCTCCTTCCGGGTAATTCGGAGTTATCTTTAAGTGATCTTGAAGTAATTGTGACTTGTCTTCACACTGTTCGCTTACAGTATAGTACAGATGATATAGAAGTGCTAACTTATCCTAACTGTCAACATTTAGTATCGCTCACCATTTAAAAGTTTGACTATCCCACTGATGATGTCCTGTATGTCCGGGTTCGCCTGTCTCCCCTGCTGTCCCCGTTGGGGATAGGAGCGGGAAGCAGTACCCGCCTGTGGGGTCATCGTCGCACTCGGCCTGATTTCTTGGGGCTCCTGCAGCGCCCTCGCGTGCGGAGCCCCCCTCGATTCCCCCGACGGCAGGGGCGTGTGCCTCGGGGAGTCGGACGGCAGGTCCCTATCCTGGAAACGTAAACGGGAAAGTTTATTTTCTGAGGAGGGATTTTTGTGGTCAAGTCGTCTACAGGGTGTTTATTGATTTTGCGCAGAAAAATAATACGAGACCCAAACAAAACTTTAGGGCTGATGTGGTGTTTAGATGGTCGTCCCTTTTGATGGGGAAAATGCCCTTCCGAGGTCGCTACTACGGGAGCAGACAAGGTTCGTTACTCAGCCGCTAGGGGCGCAGCGGACCCTTATGGCCAATACATGAATCATAACGACTGGTTTTACGTTACAAACCAGGTAACTACAAGCTGCGCCAAAATTGATACAACAGCGCCACTAGTGAGTGAGTAATAAACCTCGGCTGTTTAAGTTCCATAGGAACCACCTCAGGAGGACATTTGCCTTCTCAAAGCGTGCACTTCTATACTCGTTGTTTGTACTCTGATTTTCTAGATCTTTTTTATTTGTGTAATTTTCTATTCCCAAATCTTCGAGAATCCATTAGGCGGCTAGGGACGTTTCCTGAACTCTTCGATTTATTTTGGTTCGAATTGCGAAGCACAGATCAGGTTAGGTTAGGTTAGGTTAGGTTAGGTTAGGTTAGGTTAGGTTGGGTTAGCTTAGGTTAGGTTAGGTTAGGTTAGGTTAGGTTAGCTTAGCTTAGCTTAGCTTAGGTTAGGTTAGGTTGGGTTAGCTTAGCTTAGCTTAGCTTAGCTTAGCTTAGGTTAGGTTAGCTTAGGTTAGCTTAGCTTAGCTTAGCTTAGCTTAGCTTAGCTTAGCTTAGCTTAGCTTAGCTTAGCTTAGCTTAGCTTAGCTTAGCTTAGCTTAGCTTAGCTTAGCTTAGCTTAGCTTAGCTTAGCTTAGCTTAGCTTAGCTTAGCTTAGCTTAGCTTAGCTTAGCTTAGCTTAGCTTAGCTTAGCTTAGCTTAGCTTAGCTTAGCTTAGCTTAGCTTAGCTTAGCTTAGCTTAGCTTAGCTTAGCTTAGCTTAGCTTAGCTTAGCTTAGCTTAGCTTAGCTTAGCTTAGGTTGCGAAGGTTCCAGGTGCTTCAGCTACTGGGCGTACGATGGCGCTACAAACAATTCCAGTAAGTGTGTCATCTACTGAAAACAGGGAAAAAGTGTTTCGACATTTTTCTTAAAAAATTGTTACTACTACATAACTAACTGTAATTTACAATCAATTTATATTAGTGTATATAAAATAATAAGGTTATTTGTAGAAATATTTTTTTTGTATTTATTAGATTTTTTGGTTATAGCCCAGGAAGCGAAGGTTTTGACCTGGCAAATTTTTCAGACTCCATCGATTTACCTCAAATTTTGACAGTAAATAAGGAATAGCCCAAGGATCAACTTCTACATTATGCCAAAATACGCTTTTGCCTTGGGGGTGGTTGCCACCCTATCTTGGGCGTCAAATTTTTTTATTTTATTTTGACCACAGGAATCGATAGAAAAGGTAATTCTAAGTAAAAAATGTTCTATACCTTTTGGGTTTTTTTCAAAAAACCAACTTTTCGAGTCAGTCGCGTCTGAAAGTATGTTTTTTATCGAAAAAATCACCGTTTTTAATCGGTTTTTCGCCAACAACCCGTTTCCAACGTTCACCAAAGCCGTTTCCTTACCGTTTTCGACGGCTGGATGCCGTACCTGCCGGACATCTCGACGTCGTTGTCCTCGAGGGTCTCGTCGACGTTCTTGAACACCAGATAATCGTCGGTCGGGGTTATCGTCGACAGTATCGGATCCGGGACGGCGGATCTTTCCGGTCTCGCTTTCGATAGGGTGGCGGTCTCTCTCGCCCGGCGATCCTCCTCGGGCCTCGAGATCTCGTGGGGGGCGTACGTCTTGTCCTGCGACAGGTTCTCGACGATCCCTTCTCCAGAAGCGGAATTGGGCGAGATGAACGAGTAAGGGTCGTCCTCGCATGCTGAAACAGGAAATAATACAGGCCTTACTTCGAGAAATGATGGCAAGAGGTAATCCATTCTGTCGTGATTTTCAACGACCCGGTGTTAGTGAACTTGTCCAAACAATGTTGGGTTTTTAGGGTCCGAGCGGCGTCGACGAGGAGTCGGCTATTAACACCACAGGGTACCTCGAAAGGTGTCCACGGAGGGTGAACACACAAGGTTGGATTTCATGGATTGCCTTAGAGGCAACATGGAAATGCGACCGTAGGAGACCGGTAACTATTAAACAAATTTATTTCACACCTAAAAATCATTTTATTTGTTTACAACTGTTGAGACTCGCAGTCAAAACCTTAGGAATATTTTCAAACAGTTTGAATTTAAAAAGTGATCAGGTTAGCGCACTTCGGTTATACAGGGTGCGGCATCGCAACTTAAAATGCGTGACTTTCAGGCTGTAGAGGTAGTACTGGGCGGAGAAAGCTCTTATTCGACAGGCTCATTTCTAAAGTTTTCTTCCACACCCGGTAAGTTACCATGATGCGATGGAACAGTGAACAGTATATATATACTAGGTTGTTCAAAAAGTTTTGAAAGCGGAAATGAAAATACGTTTTTCTTCTGGTGAAATCACTTATATTGCCCAACATAATCTCCCATAAGATCAACACACTTGGTCCAACGGTCTTCTAACTTGCTTATCCCGTCATGGAAGTGACTTTCTGCAAGGCTTGCAAAATGCTCCTCTACGACGGCTATAATCTCTTCGTTTGATGAAAAATGCTTCCCACGAAGGAATTTCTTGAGGTGTGGGAACAGCCAGAAGTCAGATGGAGCTAAAACAAGCGAATAAGGAGGATGCTGCAGCAATTCGTACCTTAATTTAGTTATTTTAGTGGTGGTTTTTTGAGCTGTGTGAGCGGGTGCATTGTCTTGTTGAAAAATGATTTTTTTCTTCTGCAAGCCGTGTCTTTTTTCACGAATTTTTTCATCCAATTGGTCCAAAAGGTTACAATGATGTTCAGAATTTATTGTTTTGCCAGTTTGGAGATAATCCACCAACAAAATCCCTTTTGCATCCCGAAAAACTGACGCTAACTCCTTCTTCGCCGATTTTTGGACACGAACTCGCTTCGGTGCCGAAGTGCCTGGTTCACACCACTCCTTAGCCTCTTGTTTTGATTCAGGATCATAGTGGTATACCCAAGTCTCATCCATAGTGATAAATCGACGCAAAAATCCTTTTTATCCTTTCGAAAACGCTCCAAATGTTGCTCAGAAAGTCGCATTCGAACGTGTTTTCGTTCCATTGTGAGCTACTGCGGCACCCATTGTGCAGAGAGCTTTCTGAAACCCAAAACTTCACTTAAAATATGACTCACACTGCCTAATGAGATGTCTAGGGCCTCTGCTAAATCTCCCTCGGTCAATCGACGATCTTCCAAAACCATATCCTGTACTTTTGCTATGAATGCTGGTGTTGATGCACTTTTTGAACGTCTTGAGCGTGGATCGTCTTCAACGCTTTGTCGACCACGTCTAAACTCTAAAGCCCATCGATGCACAATTAGAAATGAAGGAGCAGATTCCTTTAAAACTTTCACCATTTTTGTATGAATTTCCGTTGGTGATAAACCTTCCAAAGAATTTTTTCACTGCACGATATTCGGTTTTTTCCATTGCAAAAGAAATACACTGACACGTCAACTTCACTTGGCCTGTAAACAAACAATGAATTGACAGAGTGGAATGAGACTTTGCGCATGCTCATATGAAAGATGAAATATTAAAATGGCGTAGAAATTTTGGTTCTTCTACTGCTCTATAGATGTCGCTTTCAAAACATTCTGAACAACCTAGTATATATAGTTCTACATACATATAGATATATATACATATAGTTCTATATATAGAACTATATGTTTGTTTCTGCGGTTTATAGAGGTTTTCACTTGTTGTGACCAATCGATTGTTAGAAATCACGTAACGTAATCAATCAAAACCTGATGACACATTTGAGAAATTATCTAATGCAACTTTAAAACGTGACTCATTGCAAAGTAAAGAATACGAAATTAGAAATTTCGAATGCAACTTTCAGCTCGAAAAATCACAATTTACACCTCGAACGTGATTCACCGTTATTCCATCTTATTAAAAATGGATCCGAACGCCTAAAACGTGGTAAAATTCCACAAAAACGGTCGCCGGGCGCGCCTCGAAATTCGTGTGGGTACGCGAATAACGGTCCTAACGGTACGGGACGGAAACGGAGGAAATCGATGCCAGGATCGATCGATCCCGGGATCGACGTCCCCCCGCGTCCCCCGGGAAACCCCCTTCGCCGTTTCGCAAGCAAAAGTGAAACTCGCGTACTTTTTTCAAACGTAATAAAACGCGTCTCGTCTCACTTTCTCTTTAATAACAATAACGCTCGATGACGCACTCCACTTCCATCTTAGAAAACAGGATGTTGCGATAATTGAAAGGATAACGTCGCGAAGGTACGGAGAATTTTCTTTTAGAGTACGTTAATAATAGAGTCAGTCATGAACAAACGTGTCGAATTGTCTAATTTATGAATTTTATATATCGATGACCTATAAGGTGATTCTTTCTCAACAGTCAAATACATATTGGTACACATTTTTCTTATTGAACTGTGATTTAAAAAGTGGCACTTTTTGTAGTAAAAGAGGACTGTATTAGGGTGCTGGGAAAAATAATTTTAACTTTAGGAAATCAGTAGTTTTTGAGAAAAAAAAAATAAAATAAAAAGTGAGAAATTTTGCCAATTTTGGCGGTTTTCATACAGTAATTTTTTAATGTTCTCGTATGTTATTCTCATGGATTAAACGATAATAACAAAGTTTGATTATTCCCTTGTTAGTTCCTGGAAGCACGTAGAAACTGTTGGGTTTATTTATTTAATAATGAAATATAACTAAAGCATTAGCTACAAGAGTTGCATTCGATGACAGATTATTTATAAATAGCGAAGTTCGTTCTATTCTACCATAACTAAGTACGTACTTATAAAGATGATCATATACCTATACAACTTATATACTCGTACTTCATATAGTACGATTCGGTCGTAAAAGTAACTTTGGTACAAATTTTTCTTATTGAACTGTGAATTAAAAAGTGGCACTTTTTGTAGTAAAAGAGGACTGTATTAGGGTGCTAGGAAAAATAATTTTAACTTTAGGAAACCAGTAGTTTTTGAGAAAAAAAATAAAAGGTAAGAAATTTTGCCAAATTTGACGGTTTTCAAAGTGAAATTTTTAAATGTTTTCATATGTTATTCTCATGGGTTAAACGGCAATAATAAAGTTTGATTATTCCACTTTATGCCGACATTCAAATTTCGTGAAAAGAGTGTAGAGAAATTAGTGAAAAACCGATTATAAACGGCGCGGTTTTCGCGCGTTCGCCATTGTGAAATTTTAAATGTGGGAGCCGAGATGTGGCTAAACGACCGTCGTCACGGATGTTGTATAAGTGTAAGAAATGTTACGAGTGATTTAATAGAATTTAACAGAATTATTCGCAAAATATACAAATCTTTTCTTGTTGGTAGCCTCATGTGTGTAATCGTACTTTTGTCCCTTTTCTCATCTTTTTGAAAAAATTTATACCTTCTAAAGATATATTACGATGTACATTTATTATTGATTAATGTGTAACCAATTTTTTCCAAAAATATAAAATGTTTGACGCCATTTCACCCGTCATCCTTAACGGTGGCGAAAACCGCCAAACCGCCGCTGCTCCGCCATTTTGAAATATTATAATCCGCCATTTTGAAGTGCCATAATCCGCCATTTTGTACTTTACAAAAGATATCAGAACCACAATTATTCCTATATTGAGGTCCACTGTATGAAACACTAAAACGTCTTAACCAAGGGCAAACACCCATATAGAATTCCAAAAATGTGTTCATAGAATTCAAAAATTAATTGGCAAGAAATGAAAGGTAACGTTTTAATAATAATTAAGTAATAATTAGGATAATTAATTACATATGTTTATGAACGAAAAAATTCCTTTACACGTCAACAGTTGTAATGGGGTTTTTTTTAAAACTCGACAATATTTTTGGCAGTTTTGTACCCCATACAAGGGGCTTATTGCGGTAATTAAGAGATATAGGTATTTTTCTTTTGTGATTTTTCTAAAAGTGATTCATCATTTCAGGGCGTTTTAGTCAAACTGTAATATTCATTTTAGTAGAGGTTTAATGATGCAAAAATATGTAAGTTGGGATATAGGTATTTCCTTAATATAATAAACAGCTTCTTAATTAACACGTCTGCGTGAGCTCTCAACGTGAACTTGAAATTTTCTCTCTCCACGTACAATGCGTACATGAAGTCAACGACTTTAAGTACAGGTACCCATTACGAGCCTATACATATGCGTATGTACCTACATTACATAAACTTACAACCTCGATACACAACATGGACGTTCGTGCGTATAAGATAAGAGGAACGCAAATGTGTAGGTACATGAGCATAGTAGAAAAGTCTGATGTGTTTTCTTAGTTATTTCTTCTGTCCACCTATGAAACCTGTTTAAGAAGAAGGGAGGCGATGTGTATGTGAGACGGGGTATGATGAATCTTCAATTTTGAAAGCCTGACTTATTTCTATAAGTGATTCACTAATTACCAAAGTGAAATTGGTAATTGGAATTTTTTGCGGATATAGCGAGAGGTTGTTATGGCTTAACTTAAGTCTTATGGCTGGATACGTAGGTAGTAGTTTATTATCATATAACAGGGTCGCATGTTTGATCGGTCAAGTGTGAGTTCAACGGTAAATTTGTTATATCCCAGTAATAAATAACGAGGTACGTACTTTTCTAGTCTAGAGGGTATTAAATTTGAAAAATCTGTATTTATATCAAATCAGAAAAATCAAAAAAGTGTTTGTATAATTCTGACAAAATCTGAATTCAAAGTTACTCTTTGACTAAAGTTGACTAAAGAAATTAAAACATTCATTTTTACCATTTCAAGGTTTCAATAGAAGATTCAACATTTCCAAATAAATTTAAGTTGCCTTTTTGTTCTTGGTTTTTAGTTAGCCTACTGGACATTAAATTTAAGGAATCGCTCTGTATTCCTAGCATATTAGAAATTTTTAATGTTTCATATTTCTGAGTGCCTGTTATTCTAAATTTTTAAAAATTCTCGGCTTTCGACTTGAAATATCGATTTTATGGAGAAATTTCAAAAGTCACTAAAATATACAGTGCGAGTCTCTAATTGAGAGTAAATTCAGTAAATCAAAGATTTTTTTTGTTGGAAATATGTTCGGACAGGTCGATTAGTATTTTGAATTGCGCCCTTTTTGAGGTAAGAAAATGTTATACAGCGTGTACCAAGTTTGAGGTGTGACGTCATCAACTATTTTTTAAGTGGCATTTATGACTGTTCTCAAGTTACACATGCGTACCAAATGTCAAATTTTTATTCTCTGTCGTTTCAAAGACATTTAACAAACATTAAGGAATTCGAAAAAATTCGATTTTTAAATCGAAAATCAGTAATTCTGTTACAGCAGCATAAATTATTGACCTCTTTAGATGGCTTTCACACAATGTCATTTCAGCCTATTTGACCGAAATATACTTCTAGATTTTACATGTGAAAATAACAAAACTAAAAAAATATTTCAGGAACAGCTTCAAAAAGTATGAAAAATACCGATTTTTATGGGTTCAAAATATTTTAGAAATATTGTAGGTGTCTTGAAAAATAAAATAGAATAACAAAATGTGGAATTTTCTATAGCATAACTTCCAGCATATTGAATTGAAATATCTTACTACATACACCTTGTTATTATAGACCAGCAGAAAAGCCATTAAAGTATAAATTTTTAGAAATTTTAAGCTTGATATTCAAAATCTGAAAAAGTTCAAAAAGCTAATTTCATAGGTGTTTTAGTGCTTTTAAAATTACCAAAAAAAAAAAAACACCCGTCGGAAAAACCATTCAAATAGTTTATTTTTTGAAATTCTCAGTTTTGTATGAACAGCCTCAAAAAGAAACTTGAAATAAATTAAAAACTAAAAATTTCAAATGTTTTTTGCTTGATTTTTGTAGTACAAGTCTTCTTCTTCAATTACCAACCTGCAGAATCTCTTTTTGACCAATAAATAGTTTATAAGCAATGTTATTGCGCAGAAGATGGATAAATAAATTGAATTTTCCAAAAATTATTGCATGGATCAAATTTTAACCACACATTGTAGTGTACCATGAGGGCTTGAACTTATGCAATAATTGCAATATTGTAATATTGCGTGCAATATTACACGCGTATGTTTATTTTTGCCAAAGTTATTGTTTATTGAAATATTTCGCATTTTTAATGTTTTTTTGTGTTTTTCTCATTTTGAAGATTTTAAACACCCTACAAGAATATCAACCAAAAATAACCAAATATTTCATTACTTTTATTCTATAAGTAAAAAAACTGTTTAAATTGTTGTTTTCGCACACATAATTGTTTAAATATAAAAAATGCAAAACATTTTTATATATTATTATTTGTTGTTATAATCAAAAAACCTTCACAGTCAAAAAATATTAACTTCCGTAAGTTATTAACACTTTCCCTCATATTTTGGGCCATACCATCCCCCTTAAGCCTCTTGACACTTGTTTGTTACACCCTGTATTATTGGTAATTGCTTGATTGAGCTTTCAAAAATCGGTGAATGTTAAGAAAATACTCAAACAACTCGTGACATTTAAAAGAAAGTACATACCTACCCCCTGGCATTTCGCTTTTCCCCGTTCAGAAAAATTTACCCGAAAACTCGAAATTTTTAAAAACAATCCATAATCCAATTTAATTGCGGATCGAACGACGAGAGCCGATGTAAAGTAGAGCAGAAAATTAATTGGTACCTGTTTTGTATGTGCGCCGAGGCGGTATTGTGTGCTCTAAGTAGGTTTCTTAAATTCTTTAACACGCGCTTTATGCACCTTTTTGTAAAGAATTAAAGCGCTTTTGTGTATACTTAATATGTATACCGTACGGACACGGCGGAAGGTTGGACGCTTAACGGGAATATATTATTGTAGAAAGACGGAGAAAGAGAGAGAGAAAAGGATTTAATCACCTGTATAGATTTCTTTAATGCCGAATATATGTGACTTTTTCTGTATAAGCGGGAATTTGGCGCAAGAGGCTTAATTTTTTAATGTATGCTAACGGATTTGAGCAACTTTCATCAGATGCGATTCGTCATTGGTTTAACGTTATTTTCCATACGGGATCAAACTGGAATTCCAGGTTTTTCAACAGCATTTACGTGAATCCTATGGGAACCTCTAAGTCGACTTTCGTCGCAGAACCATTAGAATGTTACTTTCATCATATGTCGTCGACATCTGCAGGATTTGTTGTAATTGCAATGCTTTCTTGCAATTTTCCTGTTCATAGACTGGAAATGGAATTCTCCACATGAGCGTTTAACAGAGAAACGTTCATTAACCGATCGAAACGATACATACGAGCAGTTACACGTAATAATCGATTACATCAAAGTAATAGGAAGTTTTTCCAGTAAAATAGCTTTAAGCACCAGAACTTACGTTAGGAATATCTTGAAGGAGAATATTTATATGGACAAGGTAAAACGTGATTATTTATCTTCGTTTTGTCAGCTTTGATGGTAGGAAATTGTACGCAAGTTGAATAATTTAATACCGGATGCGGACGTCCTGAGTTGTTTGACTCCTCGTTTGAATTTTTGGACTTAGCACTTTGCCTTTAAAACAGTATTTTTTTACAGCCTTGTATCATCTTAAAATTGGTTTAAGTAAGAATTTTCCATATTATTTATACAAAAGAAACTGAAATTTTTGGATAATTTAATACCGGATACGGACGTCCTGAGTTGTTTGACTCCTCGTTTGAATTTTTGGACTTAGCACTTTGCCTTTAAAACAGTATTTTTTTTACAGCCTTGTATCATCTAAAAATTGGTTCAGGTAAGAATTTTCCTTATTATTTAATACAAAAGAAACTGAAAATTTTGAATAATTTAATACCGGATGCGGACGTCCTGAGTTGTTTGACTCCTCGTTGACATTTTTGGACTTAGCACTTTGCCTTTAAAATTGTTAATTTTTTCAGTGCTGTATCATCTTAAAATTGGTTCAGGTAAGAATTTTCCATATTATTTAATACAAAAGAAACTGAACATTTTGAATAATTTAATACCGGATGCGGACGCCCTGAGTTGTTTGACTCCTCGTTGACATTTTTGGACTTAACACTTTGCCTTTAAAATTGTTAATTTTTTCAGTGCTGTATCATCTTAAAATTGGTTTAAGTAAGAATTTTCCATATTATTTAATACAAAAGAAACTGAAAATTTTGAATAATTTAATACCGGATGCGGACGTCCTGAGTTGTTTGACTCCTCGTTGACATTTTTGGACTTAGCACTTTGCCTTTAAAATTGTTAATTTTTTCAGTGCTGTATCATCTTAAAATTGGTTTAGGTAAGAATTTTCCATATTATTTAATACAAAAGAAACTGAAATTTTTGGATAATTTAATACCGGATGCAGACGTCCTGTTGTTTGACTCCTCGTTTGCATTTTTGGACTTAGCACTTTGCCTTTAAAACAGTATTTTTTTACAGCGTTGTATCATCTAAAAATTGGTTCAGGTAAAAATTTTCCATATTATTTATACAAAAGAAACTGAAAATTTTGAATAATTTAACACCGGATGCGGACGTCCTGAGTTGTTTGACTCCTCGTTGACATTTTTGGACTTAGCACCTTGCCTTTAAAATACTAATTTTTAAAAGCGTTGTATCATCTAAAAATTGGTTCAGGTAAGAATTTTCCTTATTATTTAATACAAAAGAAACTGAAAATTTTGAATAATTTAATACCGGATGCGGACGTCCTGAGTTGTTTGACTCCTCGTTGACATTTTTGGACTTAGCACTTTGCCTTTAAAATTGTTAATTTTTTCAGTGCTGTATCATCTTAAAATTGGTTTAGGTAAGAATTTTCCATATTATTTAATACAAAAGAAACTGAAATTTTTGGATAATTTAATACCGGATGCAGACGTCCTGTTGTTTGACTCCTCGTTTGCATTTTTGGACTTAGCACTTTGCCTTTAAAACAGTATTTTTTTACAGCGTTGTATCATCTAAAAATTGGTTCAGGTAAAAATTTTCCATATTATTTATACAAAAGAAACTGAAAATTTTGAATAATTTAACACCGGATGCGGACGTCCTGAGTTGTTTGACTCCTCGTTGACATTTTTGGACTTAGCACCTTGCCTTTAAAATACTAATTTTTAAAAGCGTTGTATCATCTAAAAATTGGTTCAGGTAAGAATTTTCCTTATTATTTAATACAAAAGAAACTGAAAATTTTGAATAATTTAATACCGGATGCGGACGTCCTGAGTTGTTTGACTCCTCGTTGATATTTTTGGACTTAACACTTTGCCTTTAAAATTGTTAATTTTTTCAGTGCTGTATCATCTTAAAATTGGTTTAAGTAAGAATTTTCCATATTATTTAATACAAAAGAAACTGAAAATTTTGAATAATTTAATACCGGATGCGGACGTCCTGAGTTGTTTGACTCCTCGTTTGAATTTTTGGACTTAGCACTTTGCCTTCAAAACAGTATTTTTTTACAGCCTTGTATCATCTAAAAATTGGTTCAGGTAAGAATTTTCCATATTATTTAATACAAAAGAAACTCAAAATTTTGAATAATTTAACACCGGATGCGGACGTCCTGAGTTGTTTGACTCCTCGTTTGCATTTTTGGACTTAGCACTTTGTCTTTAAAATACTATTTTTTTACAGCCTTGTATCATCTAAAAATTGGTTCAGGTAAGAGTTTTCCTTATTATTTAATACAAAAGAAACTCAAAATTTTGAATAATTTAACACCGGATGCGGACGTCCTGAGTTGTTTGACTCCTCGTTGACATTTTTGGACTTAGCACTTTGCCTTTAAAATTGTTAATTTTTTCAGTGCTGTATCATCTTAAAATTGGTTTAAGTAAGAATTTTCCATATTATTTAATACAAAAGAAACTGAAAATTTTGAATAATTTAATACCGGATGCGGACGTCCTGAGTTGTTTGACTCCTCGTTTGCATTTTTGGACTTAGCATTTTGCCTTTAAAACAGTATTTTTTTACAGCCTTGTATCATCTAAAAATTGGTTCAGGTAAAAATTTTCCATATTATTTATACAAAAGAAACTGAAAATTTTGAATAATTTAATACTGGATGCGGACTCAAATTATAGGTCCCAACGCGTTACATAACTTACCAAGGTGTAACGTGGAAATTCAATGGTATTATGAATTATTGCACACAGATTTACTACGAACAAGTTACGAGTATGTATGTTGTATAGGTATATGATCATCTTTATAAGTACGTACTTAGTTATGGTAGAATAGAACGAACTTCGCTATTTATAAATAATCTGTCATCGAATGCAACTCTTGTAGCTAATGCTTTAGTTATATTTCATTATTAAATAAATAAACCCAACACTTTCTACATGCTTCCAGGAACTAACAAGGGAATAATCAAACTTTGTTATTATCGTTTCACCCATGAGAATAACATACGAGAACATTTAAAAATTACAGTGTGAAAACCGCCAAAATTGGCAAAATTTCTTACTTTTTATTTTTTTTTTCTCAAAAAATACTGGTTTCCTAAAGTTAAAATTATTTTTCCCAGCACCCTAATACAGTCCTCTTTTACTACAAAAAGTGCCATTTTTTAAATCACAGTTCAATAAGAAAAATGTGCACCAAAGTTACTTCCAAGACCCAATCGTACTACATGTGGCCTAAAATTTAAATTACACCTTCTGCACGGTCAGTTTACTAACTTGTGACGTCACCAACTGCTCATATACCCGCAGACTGCGTTCAGTCGCCGCAGAAGTGCAATAATTTTTCTGCAAGCACCACATCGAACGTCCTTCCACCCTACAAATCCGACCCATCGTTAGACTTACACGCAAGGCACAAGGTGAATCCGACCAAGAAGATCAGACGACCGTTCGCCATGGTCGCTCGGAAGGTCGCCTCGCGGCGAAGACGGAGAGAAAGGGGTCAGGAGCCGTCAGATCGGGAAAGTCACTGCCACATCTTCGTACCCGGATCAACTCCTTCAGGCACCTAGGCCGTTCCTACGGGTCGCGCACTACGCGGACGCGGCATCGACTAACCGTTAATCACGGTATTAATCGTACGAAATCACAGAAAGACGTCTCGTTCAAATCCTAGGGTCCGTATCTGGGTCACTACCTTCACGTCAGAGTCGATGATGATGGCGATCTGCAGCGCCTTCGGTGGTACCGCGACTGGTTCTTCTTCTCGCGGATCGACGTGTCTTCGCCGGTTCTTCTTCGTCGATGGACTGGTCGAGTAACGGAACCTCGCGGCCTGCCAGAATGTACCGGGAGCGTGGGGGAAACGGCGCAGGAGGATCGATTCGATCCGGCGGTGGAATGGAAATCGTCTGCTTATACTAATAGCACAAGAAATGGAGAAACATACCAATACTTAGGATGTAATTCGGAAGAGAATGAAAGATATTTAGGGTTAAAAGAAGATTTGCCACTCGAGATTCCTTGAGGTTCTGGAGGTACGAAGGCCCAAAGTCGGCCAAAACAGGTTTTTGGATTCTACAAGCCAAGATAGATTACTTAGAGAAATAATAGCAAATAGTTACTTATGGATAAGTCAAAGACCTTTCCTTTGTGCTTTGATACGTTCAATTTGGTTAATTTGTTATTGTAGTACTGACGAAAAGCCGTCTAAACTGAGCATTTTGGACTAGGAGAAAGAGGAGAAACACTACTGGATTTCTGCTTACAAAAAGAACCATCACTATAATGAACACATATTTCCAGTAGCATTCCACGAAGACTCTACACATACACCTCGCCTGGTGGTAGATCTAAGAATCAAATAGATCTTGCCCTAATCAAAACAAGATGGAAATCCTCTGTAACAATCCTAAAACTTTCCAGGGTGCAGACTGTGGAAGTGATCAACTACTAGTAATAGACTTCAGATTACGTTTTATAAACTATCTTAGAACTATTACTATATTTCGCTTCAAGGCGAAGTGATATTAATGAAGTGCCTGTCAAACTCATAGGCGCGCGAGTAGTCATACAAGGAGGTTACAATACCGAGAACTCTTGTCCTAATCAATACAAGATGGAAATCCTCTGTAACAATTCTAAAACTTTCCAGGGTGCAGACTGTGGAAGTGATCAACTACTAGTAATAGACTTCAGATTACGTTTTATAAACTATCTTAGAACTATTACTATATTTCGCTTCAAGACGAAGTGATATTAATGAAGTGCTTGTCAAACTCATAGGCGCGCGAGTAGTCATACAAGGAGGTTACAATACCGAGAACTCTTGTCCTAATCAATACAAGATGGAAATCCTCTGTAACAATTCTAAAACTTTCCAGGGTGCAGACTGTGGAAGTGATCAACTACTAGTAATAGACTTCAGATTACGTTTTATAAACTATCTTAGAACTATTACTATATTTCGCTTCAAGGCGAAGTGATATTAATGAAGTGCTTGTCAAACTCATAGGCGCGCGAGTAGTCATACAAGGAGGTTACAATACCGAGAACTCTTGTCCTGATCAATACAAGATGGAAATCCTCTGTAACAATTCTAAAACTTTTCAGGGTGCAGACTGTGGAAGTGATCAACTACTAGTAATAGACTTCAGATTATGTTTTATAAACTATCTTAGAACTATTACTATATTTCGCTTCAAGGCGAAGTGATATTAATGAAGTGCCTGTCAAACTCATAGGCGCGCGAGTAGTCATACAAGGAGGTTACAATACCGAGAACTCTTGTCCTAATCAATACAAGATGGAAATCCTCTGTAACAATTCTAAAACTTTCCAGGGTGCAGACTGTGGAAGTGATCAACTACTAGTAATAGACTTCAGATTACGTTTTATAAACTATCTTAGAACTATTACTATATTTCGCTTCAAGGCGAAGTGATATTAATGAAGTGCCTGTCAAACTCATAGGCGCGCGAGTAGTCATACAAGGAGGTTACAATACCGAGAACTCTTGTCCTAATCAATACAAGATGGAAATCCTCTGTAACAATTCTAAAACTTTCCAGGGTGCAGACTGTGGAAGTGATCAACTACTAGTAATAGACTTCAGATTACGTTTTATAAACTATCTTAGAACTATTACTATATTTCGCTTCAAGGCGAAGTGATATTAATGAAGTGCCTGTCAAACTCATAGGCGCGCGAGTAGTCATACAAGGAGGTTACAATACCGAGAACTCTTGTCCTAATCAATACAAGATGGAAATCCTCTGTAACAATTCTAAAACTTTCCAGGGTGCAGACTGTGGAAGTGATCAACTACTAGTAATAGACTTCAGATTACGTTTTATAAACTATCTTAGAACTATTACTATATTTCGCTTCAAGACGAAGTGATATTAATGAAGTGCCTGTCAAACTCATAGGCGCGCGAGTAGTCATACAAGGAGGTTACAATACCGAGAACTCTTGTCCTAATCAATACAAGATGGAAATCCTCTGTAACAATTCTAAAACTTTCCAGGGTGCAGACTGTGGAAGTGATCAACTACTAGTAATAGACTTCAGATTACGTTTTATAAACTATCTTAGAACTATTACTATATTTCGCTTCAAGACGAAGTGATATTAATGAAGTGCCTGTCAAACTCATAGGCGCGCGAGTAGTCATACAAGGAGGTTACAATACCGAGAACTCTTGTCCTGATCAATACAAGATGGAAATCCTCTGTAACAATTCTAAAACTTTTCAGGGTGCAGACTGTGGAAGTGATCAACTACTAGTAATAGACTTCAGATTACGTTTTATAAACTATCTTAGAACTATTACTATATTTCGCTTCAAGGCGAAGTGATATTAATGAAGTGCCTGTCAAACTCATAGGCGCGCGAGTAGTCATACAAGGAGGTTACAATACCGAGAACTCTTGTCCTGATCAATACAAGATGGAAATCCTCTGTAACAATTCTAAAACTTTCCAGGGTGCAGACTGTGGAAGTGATCAACTACTAGTAATAGACTTCAGATTACGTTTTATAAACTATCTTAGAACTATTACTATATTTCGCTTCAAGACGAAGTGATATTAATGAAGTGCTTGTCAAACTCATAGGCGCGCGAGTAGTCATACAAGGAGGTTACAATACCGAGAACTCTTGTCCTGATCAATACAAGATGGAAATCCTCTGTAACAATTCTAAAACTTTTCAGGGTGCAGACTGTGGAAGTGATCAACTACTAGTAATAGACTTCAGATTATGTTTTATAAACTATCTTAGAACTATTACTATATTTCGCTTCAAGGCGAAGTGATATTAATGAAGTGCCTGTCAAACTCATAGGCGCGCGAGTAGTCATACAAGGAGGTTACAATACCGAGAACTCTTGTCCTAATCAATACAAGATGGAAATCCTCTGTAACAATTCTAAAACTTTCCAGGGTGCAGACTGTGGAAGTGATCAACTACTAGTAATAGACTTCAGATTACGTTTTATAAACTATCTTAGAACTATTACTATATTTCGCTTCAAGGCGAAGTGATATTAATGAAGTGCCTGTCAAACTCATAGGCGCGCGAGTAGTCATACAAGGAGGTTACAATACCGAGAACTCTTGTCCTAATCAATACAAGATGGAAATCCTCTGTAACAATTCTAAAACTTTCCAGGGTGCAGACTGTGGAAGTGATCAACTACTAGTAATAGACTTCAGATTACGTTTTATAAACTATCTTAGAACTATTACTATATTTCGCTTCAAGGCGAAGTGATATTAATGAAGTGCCTGTCAAACTCATAGGCGCGCGAGTAGTCATACAAGGAGGTTACAATACCGAGAACTCTTGTCCTAATCAATACAAGATGGAAATCCTCTGTAACAATTCTAAAACTTTCCAGGGTGCAGACTGTGGAAGTGATCAACTACTAGTAATAGACTTCAGATTACGTTTTATAAACTATCTTAGAACTATTACTATATTTCGCTTCAAGACGAAGTGATATTAATGAAGTGCTTGTCAAACTCATAGGCGCGCGAGTAGTCATACAAGGAGGTTACAATACCGAGAACTCTTGTCCTGATCAATACAAGATGGAAATCCTCTGTAACAATTCTAAAACTTTCCAGGGTGCAGACTGTGGAAGTGATCAACTACTAGTAATAGACTTCAGATTACGTTTTATAAACTATCTTAGAACTATTACTATATTTCGCTTCAAGGCGAAGTGATATTAATGAAGTGCCTGTCAAACTCATAGGCGCGCGAGTAGTCATACAAGGAGGTTACAATACCGAGAACTCTTGTCCTAATCAATACAAGATGGAAATCCTCTGTAACAATTCTAAAACTTTCCAGGGTGCAGACTGTGGAAGTGATCAACTACTAGTAATAGACTTCAGATTACGTTTTATAAACTATCTTAGAACTATTACTATATTTCGCTTCAAGGCGAAGTGATATTAATGAAGTGCCTGTCAAACTCATAGGCGCGCGAGTAGTCATACAAGGAGGTTACAATACCGAGAACTCTTGTCCTAATCAATACAAGATGGAAATCCTCTGTAACAATTCTAAAACTTTCCAGGGTGCAGACTGTGGAAGTGATCAACTACTAGTAATAGACTTCAGATTACGTTTTATAAACTATCTTAGAACTATTACTATATTTCGCTTCAAGGCGAAGTGATATTAATGAAGTGCCTGTCAAACTCATAGGCGCGCGAGTAGTCATACAAGGAGGTTACAATACCGAGAACTCTTGTCCTAATCAATACAAGATGGAAATCCTCTGTAACAATTCTAAAACTTTCCAGGGTGCAGACTGTGGAAGTGATCAACTACTAGTAATAGACTTCAGATTACGTTTTATAAACTATCTTAGAACTATTACTATATTTCGCTTCAAGACGAAGTGATATTAATGAAGTGCTTGTCAAACTCATAGGCGCGCGAGTAGTCATACAAGGAGGTTACAATACCGAGAACTCTTGTCCTGATCAATACAAGATGGAAATCCTCTGTAACAATTCTAAAACTTTCCAGGGTGCAGACTGTGGAAGTGATCAACTACTAGTAATAGACTTCAGATTACGTTTTATAAACTATCTTAGAACTATTACTATATTTCGCTTCAAGGCGAAGTGATATTAATGAAGTGCCTGTCAAACTCATAGGCGCGCGAGTAGTCATACAAGGAGGTTACAATACCGAGAACTCTTGTCCTAATCAATACAAGATGGAAATCCTCTGTAACAATTCTAAAACTTTCCAGGGTGCAGACTGTGGAAGTGATCAACTACTAGTAATAGACTTCAGATTACGTTTTATAAACTATCTTAGAACTATTACTATATTTCGCTTCAAGACGAAGTGATATTAATGAAGTGCCTGTCAAACTCATAGGCGCGCGAGTAGTCATACAAGGAGGTTACAATACCGAGAACTCTTGTCCTAATCAATACAAGATGGAAATCCTCTGTAACAATTCTAAAACTTTCCAGGGTGCAGACTGTGGAAGTGATCAACTACTAGTAATAGACTTCAGATTACGTTTTATAAACTATCTTAGAACTATTACTATATTTCGCTTCAAGGCGAAGTGATATTAATGAAGTGCCTGTCAAACTCATAGGCGCGCGAGTAGTCATACAAGGAGGTTACAATACCGAGAACTCTTGTCCTAATCAATACAAGATGGAAATCCTCTGTAACAATTCTAAAACTTTCCAGGGTGCAGACTGTGGAAGTGATCAACTACTAGTAATAGACTTCAGATTACGTTTTATAAACTATCTTAGAACTATTACTATATTTCGCTTCAAGACGAAGTGATATTAATGAAGTGCCTGTCAAACTCATAGGCGCGCGAGTAGTCATACAAGGAGGTTACAATACCGAGAACTCTTGTCCTAATCAATACAAGATGGAAATCCTCTGTAACAATTCTAAAACTTTCCAGGGTGCAGACTGTGGAAGTGATCAACTACTAGTAATAGACTTCAGATTACGTTTTATAAACTATCTTAGAACTATTACTATATTTCGCTTCAAGACGAAGTGATATTAATGAAGTGCCTGTCAAACTCATAGGCGCGCGAGTAGTCATACAAGGAGGTTACAATACCGAGAACTCTTGTCCTAATCAATACAAGATGGAAATCCTCTGTAACAATTCTAAAACTTTCCAGGGTGCAGACTGTGGAAGTGATCAACTACTAGTAATAGACTTCAGATTACGTTTTATAAACTATCTTAGAACTATTACTATATTTCGCTTCAAGGCGAAGTGATATTAATGAAGTGCCTGTCAAACTCATAGGCGCGCGAGTAGTCATACAAGGAGGTTACAATACCGAGAACTCTTGTCCTAATCAATACAAGATGGAAATCCTCTGTAACAATTCTAAAACTTTCCAGGGTGCAGACTGTGGAAGTGATCAACTACTAGTAATAGACTTCAGATTACGTTTTATAAACTATCTTAGAACTATTACTATATTTCGCTTCAAGACGAAGTGATATTAATGAAGTGCTTGTCAAACTCATAGGCGCGCGAGTAGTCATACAAGGAGGTTACAATACCGAGAACTCTTGTCCTAATCAATACAAGATGGAAATCCTCTGTAACAATTCTAAAACTTTCCAGGGTGCAGACTGTGGAAGTGATCAACTACTAGTAATAGACTTCAGATTACGTTTTATAAACTATCTTAGAACTATTACTATATTTCGCTTCAAGACGAAGTGATATTAATGAAGTGCTTGTCAAACTCATAGGCGCGCGAGTAGTCATACAAGGAGGTTACAATACCGAGAACTCTTGTCCTAATCAATACAAGATGGAAATCCTCTGTAACAATTCTAAAACTTTCCAGGGTGCAGACTGTGGAAGTGATCAACTACTAGTAATAGACTTCAGATTACGTTTTATAAACTATCTTAGAACTATTACTATATTTCGCTTCAAGACGAAGTGATATTAATGAAGTGCTTGTCAAACTCATAGGCGCGCGAGTAGTCATACAAGGAGGTTACAATACCGAGAACTCTTGTCCTAATCAATACAAGATGGAAATCCTCTGTAACAATTCTAAAACTTTCCAGGGTGCAGACTGTGGAAGTGATCAACTACTAGTAATAGACTTCAGATTACGTTTTATAAACTATCTTAGAACTATTACTATATTTCGCTTCAAGACGAAGTGATATTAATGAAGTGCTTGTCAAACTCATAGGCGCGCGAGTAGTCATACAAGGAGGTTACAATACCGAGAACTCTTGTCCTAATCAATACAAGATGGAAATCCTCTGTAACAATTCTAAAACTTTCCAGGGTGCAGACTGTGGAAGTGATCAACTACTAGTAATAGACTTCAGATTACGTTTTATAAACTATCTTAGAACTATTACTATATTTCGCTTCAAGACGAAGTGATATTAATGAAGTGCTTGTCAAACTCATAGGCGCGCGAGTAGTCATACAAGGAGGTTACAATACCGAGAACTCTTGTCCTGATCAATACAAGATGGAAATCCTCTGTAACAATTCTAAAACTTTCCAGGGTGCAGACTGTGGAAGTGATCAACTACTAGTAATAGACTTCAGATTATGTTTTAAAAACTATCTTAGAACTATTACTATATTTCGCTTCAAGGCGAAGTGATATTAATGAAGTGCCTGTCAAACTCATAGGCGCGCGAGTAGTCATACAAGGAGGTTACAATACCGAGAACTCTTGTCCTAATCAATACAAAATGGAAATCCTCTGTAACAATCCTAAAACTTTCCAGGGTGTAGACTGTGGAAGTGATCAACTACTAGTAATAGACTTCAGATTATGTTTTATAAACTATCTTAGAACTATTACTATATTTCGCTTCAAGACGAAGTGATATTAATGAAGTGCTTGTCAAACTCATAGGCGCGCGAGTAGTCATACAAGGAGGTTACAATACCGAGAACTCTTGTCCTGATCAATACAAGATGGAAATCCTCTGTAACAATTCTAAAACTTTTCAGGGTGCAGACTGTGGAAGTGATCAACTACTAGTAATAGACTTCAGATTACGTTTTATAAACTATCTTAGAACTATTACTATATTTCGCTTCAAGACGAAGTGATATTAATGAAGTGCTTGTCAAACTCATAGGCGCGCGAGTAGTCATACAAGGAGGTTACAATACCGAGAACTCTTGTCCTGATCAATACAAGATGGAAATCCTCTGTAACAATTCTAAAACTTTCCAGGGTGCAGACTGTGGAAGTGATCAACTACTAGTAATAGACTTCAGATTATGTTTTAAAAACTATCTTAGAACTATTACTATATTTCGCTTCAAGGCGAAGTGATATTAATGAAGTGCCTGTCAAACTCATAGGCGCGCGAGTAGTCATACAAGGAGGTTACAATACCGAGGACTCGGGTGATGGTATAGGGGCAGGACTGTGGGAGATTATTTTGCTGGCTTTAATGCTGGTTACGTAGGATAAGGATCATTAGCTAAATATCATTGCAGTTTATCTCTAATTCGTGGTAAAAGACAGTTAAGAAAGGAGAGGTAAAGAAATGATTAGTAAACGAAGAAAAATCAGTCTTTAGTTAGTAACGCAGATGTATCTGAAGAATACTTTATACAAATGTTGTACATTGTAGCTTGCAACTCCAAAACTTCAAGGAACCTCGAGTAGCAAACATACCAGAAAATCTTCTTCCGTCCCTCCTTACAATCTTGAAGAATTTTTACCACTTCTGAATTGCATCCCAGAAATTGCAATTTTTCTCCCTTTCTTGGGCTACCAGAATTCCTGAAGCTGTAAAGCGTGAAGTAATGAAATGGCGGAAATTGTATAAATCCGCCAAAGTTTCGAAAATTATGTACATAAAGGTGTACTGCAGTGGAGGACGCCTGACACACATGCACGCAGGCGTTCTTTTAACTATGAAAAACCCGGGTGGAACAAATGAGAGAAAGATGGAAGAAAATGAAAATATATTGGAAAGACAAAGCAGAATAGCACAATGATGGAAGTAAAGAAAATATACCGGACTACATAACGAATCTCATTTTTCTACGTTGCCCCGATCTCCCTCTGCTTTCTTCTCACACGGACGCAGGTGGGGGGGAGATATCACCGGTTCGAAAAGTACCTGTCTGTTTGGACTGTACCTGTCCGAGAATTTCTATTATTACATCGGATGAGTGATCCCGTTAATTAGCAAAAAATCGAATTTATTATAATACCAATTAGATATTAATTAGAGAGGGACGATAAACCAGCACGAGCCGCGCATCGTTCTATGGATTAACCGTCGATTATTACTCCTTTCTTTCGCTTTCGACCTTAAAGCTTCAAAGGTAACAAGAAGCCACGTTCTTGAAATCTAGATCTAGAGCTCGAAAAGATCCGAAGGTAGCACGCTCACTTAATCCTAAAGCTGCAAAAGCTTCAAAGACACCCAGTAATTCCAGGTTTCTAGATAGATACATCTCGGTATAGATCCAGGTATATCAGGCATATACAGGGTTTGAAATGTTTCAAAGATACCACGCTCGTTTGATCTTGAAGCTTGAAAAACAAGAGTTAATCCATAACTTTAGAGGTAAATCGCCTGCATTATAATGTCTTCATAATGTTGACGTTTATATCACCTAGAAAAACCTTAAATATTGCACTACCTGACATTATTTCTTGCCAAAAGATTATATATGTGTAGATTCTTAATATGCATGAGGACAAGATGAGCGAAACCCATAGTAAACTATAAAAATTTGAGTTGGTTTTAAATCAGATGATTTGTTGCAATCTACACATTAGGTATAAATTGAATTACAATTTTATTACAATGTTTTGTCTTTTATTTACAAGTAATTTCGATGGAAAATAAACTTATCAGTAACAAACAGATAAGAGTAATCCTTCCACAGAATTTTTTTCTTAAATACTTAGAAGCTGTAAAGAGGAGAATGTGTTATCGAAAAAAACCCATTCCGATAATATTTAATAAACAATTAATAACAAATATGTGAGTCCCGAATGAAAAATGGTCGAGTTTTCGCAGAAAAAAATATTTGTACTCCCTTTACCTCTTCCGAAATAAAATTAATAATACTTTGGAATAACAGTAATAGAATAAGCGGGAGAGAGGCGACAGAGGGAAAAACAGATCCAAGGCGCTCTTCTCCTCGACGGCTTCCAACACCGTATCGCTCTCGTAACTCCTCCCTTCGACTCGCTCCCTGAGGTCCTCTCCGGCGTAAGACAGCAACGGGGACACCTCCACCTGCACGCCCTCCATCACCTTCCCACCGTTCTCCTCGACGTACCTCCGGTGGAGGTCGAGCAGGTCCCTCCGGACCGTGTGCGGACAATCGCTCTCGGCCGCGTCGCCGTTCTTCAGCGGGCTGAAGTCGGTGCTCCTCCTCACCTCCCACGTGACGAACCTCTCGGCGAACTCGAACACGTCGAAGATGAATTTCTCCATTTTAATCCCGTTCGGGGCGGTCGGCTCGACCCTCTCGCCGTCGGTGGTCACGTGCGGGATCTTCTTCCTAGCGACGTGCAGCTTCAGTTCGGCCTCGTGGCCGAAGCAGACCCTCTCGAGGAACTCGACGGCGAAGAAGTGATTGCAGATGTTCCCGGCGCGGAAGACGAGCTCGCCGTCCGCGTCCCGCAGGCGGGCGGTGCGCTCCGGGATCTCGCTGTACTCGACGACACGGAAGCGGCCGTCCGCCTTGCAGACGACCCCCACGGGCTCCGTCGGGCTCGACTTCTTCACCACCTTCGCGCCGCACTCCGCCCGGTTGGCCACGCAGTACCTGAGGAACAGAAAATTTATTTTTAGAAAAAAAAACAGAAAATTTTTATTTATTTTTTTTAATGTAAGTTATTACTTAACTTCTCAGTTAAGATTTAACTCATCATTATTTCATCATCATCTTTCATCATATTTAAAGAGTCCTTCCCCTAGTTAACGCTATTTCCCCATGAAGGATATTAGGAACGATATGACACATGCAATCCTTTGATTGTAATTTGATCCTGTACATGTATTTAGATAAATACATAATTTTAACGAAATGAACGGTTTGAATAAAACCCGGCAGCATATTCTAGTCGACTATAAAATACTATCATAATCTGCTTTATGACTAACTTTATTAGTATCCTCACTCACAAATCTTTATAGTTATTAATAGCTCTGATAGTGCATCTAGATTACATTTATTTAAACCCTGTTTTCTTCCTTACCCAATGAAAACTGGATCAGCGACCTTAACCAGGATATTATCGACACTGTGTGCGTGCACGTATCTCACTCCTCTTCTCTGCATTTCCTCGAGGATTTTATTTTCTTTCAGGGCGAGATACAATCCGCCATTCCCATCCGGAGAGAGAGCGATGGATCCCCGCCTTTCCAGAAGGATTCTCCCCTCGAAATCGAAACATGGAAGCATCCCCTGCTGGAATAGCACGACGTCGTCCGCGTCGAGGCCGAAGTACCGACGTTTCTTCAAAAACTCCAGTGTGGCGTCGTGGGTCGCCTCGCTCGTCATGATATACCACGGGATCTTACCTCTCTGGCCGGTGCTGTTCTCGGCGAGGCGTTCCAGCCTCCTGATCCTCTCCGCCTGGAGCTGGAAGAGGGTCTTCCCGGACGGGATCTCGATCGGAAACATGCCCTTCGGGTACGTCACGCCGAGCCTCGTCCCCTGGCCGCCGGCGAGCAGCAGCACCGCCACTCGGCCCACGGAGATCTCCTCCAGCCCGACGCTGCGGTACTTATCGAGGAGGTTCGGCTCGGTGCCCTCCTCCGTGCCGGACTTGTCCCGCGGGATCGGGTCCATCTGGAACGTTCCGTTGCCCGCCGGCGTCCGCACGGCCGCCTCGAACGTCTCCTTGAGGCGCCCCAGGTCGAGCGCCCGGAGCTGCCGCAAGAGCCGCTCGCGCTCCCCCGGCGACAGCTCATCCCAGAAGGCGAGCAGGTGTCCCTGGCCGTACTCGGACAGCTCCCGTCTCACCGCGTCGACCTCCATTCCGCCGCCGGTCCCACGTAGACTAGCTGGCGCATCTCGTGCTATCAAACAACATTGTGTACGTGTTTCTTATCGTTACAAGTGACACGACGGCAAAGTTAGGTTAGGTCGGGACAGACGGTTGGATCGGCTTCACCTTCTTCACCAAATTAGCTGTAAACGATTCAAAATGAGGGCTCCGAGGAATAGATCGTCATCTTTACACTTCTTACAGTATACAAAATAATTCCATATGTTTGTTTACTGTTTGCTTGAAATTATCAACTGTTTTGAACACGCAAACAAACAAGCCTAATGGTAAAATAGAACAAACCTAATTGTGATATGAAGACTGAGTTTGGGTGTCCTGTGACTATGATTGTATTTCGTGTCCTGTGGGGTCACCATTTCAGTGTTTTGTGTAGAACCGACGCCATCGCTGCGAAGAAGTTGAATTTCGAATTTCAAATGTACTATCGTGGTGCGAAGTTGATTTAAATTTGTTTTTCATTTAACTGATTGTTGTTAGTGCAGTGTAGTGTGCAGTTTTGAGATGTTCCCGTCCGTTTATTCAAAGCGTCGCATTAAAGGTATGTTTATAGGTAATTCCAGAAACTTCTCAATGAAATGGTGTAAAAGAATTATTCAGGGCACGAATTACGCAAAAGTATTCATACATCAACCTAAATTGATATGCCAGGTAATGTGTAAAATGGAAGTTGTCAAGTTGCAATGAAATTTTCTGGAATACTAGTCAATTTCCTTAAACCAAGCTCAGCAGTTTTTCCAAAAATCTATCAAACTCTTGTCTATTATTAACAACTTAATTTACTAAAATGGTGACTTGTATCTATGTCGGTAAATTGTAATTTGTGTGTATGTGAGTACCTAACCGATAGATCTGACTTTTGTTTAAAAACTAATAGCGCTGTAATTTCTGCAAATATTGAGTTTTTTGACTAATAAATTGGTCCATAAACTTGACTCTTAAAGTGAAATCAGTAATTTACTCAAAAGTTTGATGAGTATAGTAATCAATTTCTCTGAAATCCACCTAAGTTCTATTAAAAATTTGATCGTAAATCTGCCTTTTGAATGGAATTCAGATTTTTCAAAAACCTGTTAAGTTATATGTAGATTATGGCGATTAGTAGATTATATATTTGGTGAGTTTTGAAAACGTGGAATATAAAAATTCTACACACAACACCAAAAGTATTGGACCCCCAGTATATTAACGAATTGAACCATGTTCACTAGTTTTTAATGGTGTGGAAAAATGCTAGTAGAGATAAGTTGATTGTTGTTAACTCTATTTATTTATATTTAATTAAGTGTCATTTTTTATTATTAACTCTTAGGTTTATTCTTGTCATATTTTTAAGTTAACTTTACTAATAACAAAATAAAATAAGGAAAGGTCATGTTTTTCAATAGTGATAACATTTGTGCCATTAAAAAAATAATACATAGAAATATTAGGGGGGAATCCAAAACTTTTGGATGCTAATGCTAAATTTGATTATTTCTTCTGGAAGCTTCTTAGTTGGCTTTCTAAACTATTTCAGCTTACGAGCTTAAGTTTCATGTAAAATCCCTCCGAAAAATCTATTGAAATCATAAATAATGCTTCAACATGTTATAGAATAGATATTCCACTCAACTAAATAACACTTCCACCGATTGAGTGCTTTAATTTGCATTTCTTTCAAATTTTTGCAAAAGGGGTGGATTTCACTTTTGAAGTTAACGGCAAAATAAGCTTGATTTCAAATTTTCTTGAAAATCAATGGAGGTTCAAAGAATTCGGAGTCTATTTTCTAGTCTATTTTTACCTTCAATGACTTCGAAAACATTTTATCCTCTTATTCATAAACAAAATTTAACGCAAAAATGGATTTTCGCTTAAAATGCGCTTAGAATGTGCTTCAATAAGGTAACGATAATTACCTCAGTGTTAAGAATAGACAGAACAAAGCACCGTAGTGTGTCACATCTGTGAGACACATTCTAAACGTATTTTAACTTATGAACTTACCAGACATTCTTGAAGGTCCAGAAAGATCCTTGAATTCTCTGAAGTATCTCCAAGCACAATTTGAAAACCTTTTTACTGTGTTTTTATTAACTCGCTTTCGTTTCTTATGTTTGTCTGTTCGGACAAATTTTCCAATCGCTTTTAAACTAACTAGTACATGGGGTAGAGACTTGAAAAATTAAACATAGCTCAAAACTGGATGACGATAGAATACTAACTCGTTAATTAAAAAAATGGCTATCGAGAAGAGGGGAAAATTGTCAAAAAAGAAGTTCTTATTACCTATAAAAAAAATTTGAATAATACAATGACAAACATGAGTACATATAAGTCATAAAGAACCTGTTGTAATGATAGAACCTGTCATAATCTCAAGATGTTTAAAATCGATTGAAAAATTTCAGACACAATACTAAAAGGCAGAAAATGATTTAGATATAAAAAAATTAATGTACGTCATTAAAATGCACAATTATAAACTAATTTCTTCTACTTTGATAAAGCACAATTTTTCAGGACAAAGTGTATGGGATTACATATCTGTATTAGTCCAAAAGAAATTAATTCATACCGTTTAGTGTATTTTTTTAAACGCACTAAAAGATTTTTATATATAAATTTTTTCTGTCAAAATGTTTATAAAAAAATTCCTAAACGAAAATTGCGAGTGTAAAAACAACAGAATATAGGCCCCCCCCCCAGAATATGGGGCGTCTCTCATGCGATGGCACTGTCGATCGTCTGGTCGTATTTTTGTCACGCAGGAAACCTCTTTTGATTGGCCTACAAACAAAACAAATCTTTAAAACGAACATTATAACCTATTAAGTAAATGGTAAATTATTGTAACAATTAAGGGTCACGTTGATACATTAGAAATAATAACACTTAAGTAAAGTATACAGATATCCACATCGGAACAGATTCCTTTTTCATTGTTTTAAATATGTTTATTTTAGTGCAACGTCTGTGTCCGTTTCATGTGTCATATTGCTTTTAGTTTTTATTCATTTAAGTCAAAGAGTCTTAGAGTAAATGCATACTCGTTAAAATAAATTCAGGAGGTATCGAATGCATACTACTGTATAAAAATGTACCTTTAACTTTATTATTGTAAATGTTTAAAGGTAATTATTGTGCTTATAAAATTTGGATAATTTAGTAAGGTAATATTTTTATTCCAGACAGATCCATGGATGTAAGCAGATTGCTGCCAGGTGGAGGAAGATAAGGATGTGACAGCAAGGTAGGTGATTAAATAACATTGATATTTTTAAGATTTATTTGCCTATAAAAATCTGCTATAAGAACTTCCACAAAGTTTGTCGTCTTCATTTATTTTATTCTTTTAAAATAATTTAAAAATAATGCACAAATAATATTCGTAATAATAATAGACATTACATAAATAATAATCATCTTCAAATAAATATCCATAGACTATAATATATAATATTAATATGATTCAATTAGAGAAACTTGGTTTCCACCCGATTAACACCATATCGTTATTTACAATAAAATCCATTTATTTATTAATTAGAATCCGACGCGAATCAAACAATCACAATAATTAAGCCTAATTAATAAGAGTTTGTTTTTGTGCGATTTTTTTAAAAAAGTGGAAAACGATTGGTTGTCGAATATTATTGCAATTCAAACGATTGTTCCGAACCTTTCAATCAAATCCGAACTGATCGATGAAACGCCTAAACAATTGGATCGAACGAGGAAATAAACTGAACGTCGATGGCGTCTTAATGATTAAACCAACAGGTTGGTTAATTAATGATTTAATCATGTGGAACAAAAACGAAGAATCCCTTTAAAAAAAAATTGGTACAGTGTGACCCTTAAATGGAAGAATTTAGCTCCTTTGGAATATCATTTTTTGTCGTCGGTGGGATTACTAGAGCCTACTGGACGTGAAATTTAATGGGCCACACTGTACTATTTATCGTGAATTCGAAAAAACAATATTTAATATGGAAGAGCAGTATAACTCACAATTTATTGTAGCTTGTAGTGAAAATGCCTTTTCATTTCGGTTATTTAAGAATTTAAATCAAAAATATTTTGGAGCATACGAAACTTAGAAGCCCTTGTTTCTCAAGCAACTTCTGCAATCCTCTCAAGAACATTAAAAAAAGATAATTTCCATTATAAGCTTCACATACAATTCCACTGTTGATAAACCTAAACACAGTCTTGAACAAATTAAAATTAAAATAAATAAAATTTGATATTGTGAAGGGAAAAGAACACCATTTGTACCGAAACTCCATCTGTGATGTTCCGTTGAACTATTTTCTTTTTAAATTTTCTCTTACGTTGTACTTATCATTAATATCATTTGGGGGGCAGAACAAATTACGGGGGACATCAACACCAGTCTTAGAACATGAAAAAAAAATCATATTTATTCAAATTAAAATAATTACGTACTGGAATCTAAATTAGTCTGGCTTGAACAGCACGAGTCTTTTCTTTTTTACATTGTAAATATTTATATCATAAATCATCTAGTATAAGGAAGGCTTTTATTTCTACTTTAGTTAATTATTGCGACATAAAAATATTTAAAAAAAAAACTGACTAGATCGGCACCATAGTCACATTAATTGAATGTTTGATTATTAAGTTGCGAACCCGGCCCTGTTTCTAATCAAAATAGAGTAGATTAAATAAAATTTCTCTTAACTAAAAATGGGGCCTCAAACGTCTAATTCATATTACAACTATAATTCATTGTCTGGATTAAACTATTTAATAGTTTTAGATCTTAAATGTAATGTGTAAAAAGTTAATTTTTCATGCGTCTGCAAGTGTTCATTCCCGCAGACTGAGTGATCCCACTCTCGTGTCCTGAAATGAAGATTTCTATCAAATATGAGCGTAACGTTTACTTTGACTCTGGAAAAAGTATAATATAAGTACAAACGGGACCAGGCCGAGGGCGTATTTATTAAAATCAACATATTTAGACTGTGTTGCATTAATTTGTGCATTAAATTTATACCTAACCCCTCTTCCGGCGGGAGGGGGGTTATTACCGCGGGATAATGATGATCTTTTTATGATTTAAATAATTCAGGCACTTTAATCGACAAATTTACAGAAGTTATGATTAACTTCACCATTAAATTTGTTGCATACTAAAATGTCTGAAGTTGAAACAACTTCATTATTACCTAATTTCAATAACTTTATTAATTTTAATTGTCTCGTTAATTATTCTTACTTTGTTTTTGCTATTATTTTTTGGCAGTTTTATTACCAAGACACGATTCAGGTAAAGTGTGATATGACAAAGTGAGAGAGAGAAAGAGATAGAGAGAAACGGAGAAAAGACCATATTTTCTTCTTTCTTTACATACCTATAGTCAGTTTAATAATATCACACAAATAAAATTTGTAGATATATACATACGTATGTATAAATATATCATATATGCATACACGCAAATCTGTAAGATACACAGTTTGTTCATAGAGCCCATCTATAAGAGTTTTAAATGGTTACTTCTAATCAGTCAGATGCAGTATATTCTCTCCAGTCAATTTAAAAAGCCAAATCGACCAAAATCGATCAAGTGATCCTACTCTTGTGTTGCAACTTGTTGTGTATGCTTTATGCAATGGAAATAACCATTTGAAAATAGTTTTCATGAGCTCTGTCAACAAAAACCTACAATAAATCTGAAAGGGCTTACATTTGCAACAAACTCCAAAAATTGAGAAGGGAGAGGGTAGAAGGGAATTATTTGGTATTTTTCATTTTGAGTTTCCAAAGTTTTCCTTATTTCATTTTCGAGTGAACGACCTGTGAAGCTGTTCAAAACTTGTGTTCAGAGATTTTTTAGAGGTCCACAAAGCGTTCGTCGAGCCTTCGATCGACCTTTTACTATTCGACGCGATCAGAATCCTTTTCGTCCCTTTCAGAAATTTGCCGAAAATCTTTTTGACCAAAGTTTCCTAGCTTTGAAAAATATTTTGGTGACGCAACACTTTTTGACAGGAACCTAAAAAGTTGAAAGTTTTCAAAATCCAATCTACGTTCATCTTTTTGACACTTTGGGAAAATGCTCTTTTCTCTCGAAAAGGTCGAATCAAGAAAGAGGTGAAAATCGAAAGGCAAAATGGCGGAATGGCAGTGATACTTTTTTGTCTTTTTGTACACCTGTTTCCTTCGCCTAAGGGAATGGACAAAGAAGGAAAATGAGACCAAAGGGATAAAAGTGGAAGATGATAATGAACAAACAGACTCTTGTTACAAGTTTGATTGGGAAGAGTTTTACTTTTCTTTTGGCATTATTAATCAACTAATTTATTAACAAATAAAAAAATTTTTTGGTGTTATGGTGGAAAATTCTTTGAGGGAAACAATGTCCGAAATAAAATTTCTCTTTTCCTCGGGCTTTCATTCAGTGAGTTATTTTCATCAAAGCGGAATATGTTTTCTGCTTATGACGGAAGATAATTTAAAATAGGGATTTGATATCATTTTTCGAATTGTTAGCATATGAGTAATTTTTGGACCTTGCTGTTTTAACGAAAAATCAGTTTTTGATATTTTATTTCGGATTGTTCATCTTCACTTCATCATAACGAAAATCCTTGTTCGAACAATGCCAAAATAACACAAAAATTGAAAACCTCTTGAAACTTTACATAAAATATATAACAACATATATATATTTTATATAACATATATAAAAATACCACAATATATGGTACGTATATATATATATATATAAAAAACCATCCTCAGACTTATATTCGATGAGAACCATAATCCAAACAAACTTTGTTTCTTTTTGTTACAAATATAACAATAAAACTATACACAAGAAATAATTTAAATAAAAAGACATGTAATGGAATCGCAACATGATATAACAAGTCAGTTTTACTTGGATCAGAACTTTGGGTTGTCGATTTTAGAAAAAAATTGTAAAATTTGCATAACGTATCGAATAAAAACAAAGTTCTCAAAATTTCTTAAAGTGTTAACGTCAAACAACTAAACAAATTCTTCGTAAAGTTCACATTTCGAGTCCATTACTCTCCTATTTAAAGAAAAAAGGAATATCTAAAAAAAAGTAAGAATAGAATTGGTAGCATTTGTATGCACGGGGATCAGGGACGATACTTACATTACTCAAATATATATTATTAATCCATAGAATCAAATAGACTTAATAAAAATAAAAATTAATTACTTAATCGATAATTAACCTTTACGTATCTGAGTGGTGTTCGCCTCCTCGGAGGCGCCCTGATTGGAGGACTCGTCGTAACCGGAGTCGGAACTGCTATCGCTGTACAGTTTCGTCGCGTTTTCCGACTGCGACGCGTTCTTGTTCTCTGAGCGTATCTTGCACTCCGCCAGGCGGTTCCTGCACGGCTTCATGTAACGCGGGTCGATCATCACCTCGTTGTACAGTCCGCGGAAGATCACCCCGCAACAGATCACCTCCCTGCAGGGAAACACGTCATAAGAAATTTGTTCTTCGGAGGTTTTAGAAATTTTGTAGGTTTAGTACGTAGTAAGAGTGAAAGTGCCCTTGTGCCTTTCGACACCGAACCTGGTACCTTTTAGTAGATATAAATGTGCCTCTGGGAGAGGAGAGGCACGGTATGAAAAATATTGTTTCTTCTAACTACCGATGTCAATACCGATAGACGCCATAACGTACAACAAATAACTTTTAATCGTGATTTTCCCAAAGTAGTCAAATAACTTATCTTACATTTGAGCTTCGGCATAAAGAACCTTCCTTTACCTTCCCATAGTTACTATACCGCATTTCGCTTCAACGCAAAGTATTATAGAAGTATCCGTCATAAGACGGTATTTTTCATGTACCAGGGGAAAAAGTTTCGCAGTTATCGTAAGCAGTCCCTGCATTTTCACATCTTTTTTAATAATTTTGTAGGGGCCACCCGGTATGAGCGGTGTCAGAACAAATGGCCCGAAGAAGAAATCTGGCGCTTAAGCGATCGGATATCAAAATGTCAGTGGCGTTTCGCGTTTTCGACAGAAAGGCCGGAATAATGCATGATGTTTTAATTATGAGTAGTACACTTCACCGTAACAATTGTTACGCAACATTTTCTTCCCACTTTATCCACGCTTAAGACTGGCGTTTGTAAAAATTGGCGTGGTTAAAACGTCGCCTGCTTATTACAGTTTGTCAATACTAATTACATACTAACAATACAATATATGAATATACAAAATTAACATTATAAATTATTTCACTTTGAAATTCGTTTATACTTATAATACTAATCATCTGAAAATTCATAGGAGCCACCATCGTTATTTATTGTGATAATCACGGGTTCTATCATTCTATCAATGAAATTATCAAGTTCCCAAGGTTTTGCCTCTTCCTTTATGGTATGATCTACAGTTTTGTTCCAACTTTTGGGGGTTACACTTTTCACTCCATTTGATAACAGTACTTTTACATCTTTCAATGTAAAAGTTATGTTGTATCTTGCAACATGACCTTTCACTTGGGCCCATATCAATTCGATTGAATTCAGTTGATAATGATAAGGTGCAAGTCTTACAATCGTGATGCCTCGATGTGATGCCATTTCATCTACAACATATTTTTTGTATTTCGATTTTATACAATTAACAATGAACAGTGGTTCCTTTTGACCATATCAGTGTCGTAGTGAATTGATTCACCATTATTTATTTTATTAGCTAACCAGTTAATCATGTCAGCTTTTTTTCTAGAATGCAGAAGGTGCCTTCTCGACTTATCTAGAATGATAACTCGCGTTATCCATCACAATTTCCTACTTCCTACTGGTATAAGGCCTAACATTTGTGCTAAATATTCTTCAGATACATATGCATTCATATCTTCGTGATAGTCGCCAGTTTTCTCAGAAACAAAGGTCAAAAGTCCACCTTCGACAAATCCTGTTTCACTGCCAATATGTGATAATGATTCTTTTCCTTTTTCCACTACATGACTTCAAGCCTGTAGACCGATCTCTTATATATCTTTGACGAGCAATTTCAATATTTCTGTCACACCATTTTTTTGCAACGGTATGCCCAGCATTAACCCATGTTTCATCTGAATAATGTACTTTTTTATTTCCTTGTCTAATTTGTATAATCGATAGTGAAATGTTGCCGTCTCCAAAAAATGATTTCATCGTTATCAGTTACAACAGTGTTATATTGTTACCCTTTTCCCAAGAAAAATTAATTTCTTTTATGGTTTCCCATAGCTCTTCGACATAGTAAGAAAGTCATCACCATCATTGGTTAATTGCAGAATTTTGTGTAACATTTGGATTTCGTTTTTAAAGAAAAAAGAATGAACCATTCATCTTAACGAACTCATGTCTATATTCCAACGACTACAGACTGATTTTTCTTCATTTACCAATTAATTCTTTACCTGCCCTTTCTTAACTGTCTTTTACCACGAACTAGAGATAAACTGCAATGATATTTAGCTAATGGTTCCTTATCCACCATCACCCGAGTTCTCGGTAACCTTGTATGATTACTCGCGCGCCTATGACTTTGACTGGCACTTCATTAATATTACTTCGCCTTGAAGCCAAATATAGTATAATTTTCCTATCAAAAACGTATTCCATCACAATGAAACAGGCATGTCCTTTCGTATCGTCCCTATCTTACCTTTTCCAATAGTCTGGATCGACGAAGTCCGTGGCGTGGTCCATGATACCCCGATGCCTGACGATGCCCCCCTTGTACCGTCTGTTCTTCTCGACGACTTGGTCCTCGGCGTCGCTATGTATGGGGCTGGCGGCCCTACTCGAGCCCCCGCTCCGATGGTCCTCCAATATGAAGTCCACGTCGGTCATGAACTCGCTCTCTTCGCTCTTGTCGGACAGATTTGGGCTGTCCTCCCTGACGAAAGTCGACTTCTTTGCCTTCGCGGACTTCTCCAGCTCGGAGTTCAGTTTCCTGTTCTTCACCTTGAACTTGGTCATGGATTTGATACCGGGCCCCGCTCGGGCGTCCACCACCTGGAAAATAATTGGGAGTTTGTTAACATTAAGAGGGGAGAGTTCTACCATAACTGGTGTTGGTGCAAGGAAAAACTTGGTCCTTTTCACTAATCATGAGGCTCAAGAGTGTTGAAAAATAGGCATACGATAGACAAGACCTGAAGGATTTACATCAACGCCGACCGTACTCCTCCACAATTTCAAATACCCACAAAAGGTCAGACAAAAGCTTAGTAAGACATAACAAAAGAGAAAAGAGGTATCTACTAATTCGTCCCTACAAGTCTTGGAAAAAAACTTATAGAACCGTCCAAATGGAACTCCAACCACCTCCAAAATAAATTTAGTAGGTAAGGTCTTAAGCTCTAACTTTCATTCAAAACATAATTCTTTATGTTCATTTTTTGAAAACATTTTTCAAAATACAGGTTTGGTCGCTCGCAAAAAATTACTCATCGGATCGTACATGTATTTAACTACCCTCAATCCACATCATCCCGATATTATTTTTGTGTTCATTGATTGGGTTATGGTGTCTAATTTAGTGCCCATCAGAACAATATATAATAATACATACCCTCTTCATAAAACTAATATTTTACACTGTGTCCACCGTTACACAGGGTCTGTTTTAATTGTATGCCTGCCTTCGAAACAATTTCTTAGTAATCTAATAGCTCAAAAAGTGTATTACGTGTTGCCAATTCCGGTCAGATCCGGCAGGAAGCTTCTTCCATCTCTTCACCAACAAGACGCATGCATTACAGATCTCGCCTTGTCGAGGCGTCGATAGCTTGAAGCACTCCACAAAGTCTTCTTCGTACTTCTTGCTGTCGGTGAAACGAGAGCTGTAAAAGCAAAAATAACGATTTGAAAATGTTTCAACATACAAGTTCGAAGGTTTACCTGCTGGATTTGGCCTTACAGATGCAACAACCTGTAGATGACCTGTACACCTTCGGTCTATGAAACGAAAACATCTCGTGACTGATATCTGGAAGAGAGATCAAACTTTAAAATTTAATAGCATCGAAGATAAATTGGATAAAAATATATTTATTTTGTTGGGAATACGAAATTTAAATATTTCCACTTTTAAATAGGTAAATAAACAAAGTGACAGGTAGACAATTCGTCAATTTTTAGAGATAACAAGAAAGTTTGTTTATACAATGATACCCGTACTGGTGCCTTCTACGAACCAATTAAGATTATGTAATTTTATACATTCATGGGACCTTATCAGGAGCCGTGGGGGACTTTTAGAAAACAGCATTACTGGCATAATTAATGTTATCATAACGAAGAAGGAAAATATGTAGATACGCGTCATTGTCGATTAAATTTTATAAAGCATTGTTCAAGCATTTATTGAACTGGCCCGATAGCATAAACTTGTAGAGAGATATAGTTTAGAAACAAAATTATTTACTTTCTAATGACAAAACATAATCACCGATACATTGCCATTGGGAGAGAATCCAGTGGAATAAACTGGCCTACCATGCGGGAAGCCATAGTGAAAAATGAAAAAAGCTATCAAAGAAATGATGTTGCTGCAAGTTTGTTTCGTTTACCTTGAAGATGTCATAGAACTACGATTAGTTATACAGAGCAGGAAGGCGTCTTATGGGAATATCAGGAAACTTATATTTTCGGGAATTACTCTTTAATAGGGTTAACAAGGTAAATTTTAAGAAAACTTTTATTGCTAGACGACGGAGCATTAAACCGACACCGATCATCGTCTATTGTAATTGTAAATTCAAATGCATAAAGTCAATGTGGGGAAGACGTTTTCACTTCTACTTGTATAACGAATGGCAAACCACTTTGTTAAAATGAAAAATATACACTGATTAAAAGTTTAAAAGTTTTTAAACAAATTAACACAAATATTTGATGAGGAACAAGTGTATACTTTTAAGAGATATTAGAAGAAACGACAAGAAAACCAAAAAGAAATAATACTAAATGAAAGCCAAATAGAAATGGGATTATTAACCACTTGTGGCGCATAAGGAGCGAACTGATAACCGTGACATTTAGTGATCCCTTTCTTATTTGACGTTTCCCCTAGTAGGAGAATTTAATCTGCAGATTGGTAAACATAAACCCATGGTAGTCACGGCATAATGGATAAGACTAATGATCTTCGCTGCATTAATCAAGTACCAGAACAACAAATTCAGATAACAAAACACAGATTACATACTGATTACAAATTGAGACCAAACATTCGTAAAGAATTTTCAGTAAAAGCTGAGATGAGGACGATGAACCGAAGGAACAGCTTGGCCGGGTGCGGGAAGACCTGGTATGAAACCCTGGCCACGGGATAGAAAATAAGGGAAGGGAAGCCACAGAGGGGGAGACACACGAAGGCATCATCTAGAAGATATGATGGCCAGTAACAAAGGAGAGGAGGCTTCACCTCAAGACAAAGACAATGGCCCTCTTGCCAAGAGGCAAGCAGTGCCTCAATGCAACAATGGCCAAGAGTTATATGTTAACTATATTATAGTTAACCTCCAACTTACAGTCTCAGTTAAATTTACTCTTACTCTTACCTACAAAACTGTGAGAATCAATCAGAAAACAGGGCAGCAATATAAAAGTAAAGTGTATTATTTTAAGCATATAACTGAGCTAAGAGAACAAGTTCGATCAATGTCGGTAAATAGAGCCTTTCCCAATACACCAATTTCCCAATTTCACCAATATATTCATTAACTCTTGGATAGCTAGCCCCAAGTCAAAGTGTAACCCTGTGATAATAATTTCCAGCTTCACTATGAAATTATTTATACTGGTAACTACAGGTTAGCAATCCAGTGGTTAAAGTTGGTAACAAAAAAAGTTACTAGATTTATAGTTATTATATAATAATTTACATAATAGTTATTATGTGCAAAACCATTGAATGCTCAAGATGGTAAAAGCTAACTTAGGTTAGTGTACATTCAAAGTATTACTTTCTATTAATTATGTGAGACAAAAGCTATGATAGATATAAATATATTTGTTATTGTCCGTTATATATGTGGTATTTTTGGTATGGACTTTATCGACACATATTTTGGAGAAACGTAGAAGGAATAAAATATTCACGAGAAAAATTACAGTTCATGTCGTCATAACTATTTAATTTTGTGATTCAAAAAAAATAGCCTCAAAAATATTAATGTAAAATTGTAATTGGGTATTGAATTTTCTTTACAAATATATAGACATACATTAAAAAATTGCAAGTCTCAATCATTTATGGTTTCAATTATATGTTTCATTATCTAATCATCCTCATGGCTTTGTTCACACATGATTTTAACAGATAAAAAACAAGGGCATTGACTTAAAAATAACATATTTGTTAACTAATTTTGTTAGAAAACATTTTTAATGCAATTTTACACAAATATATAGTAATATATAGTATGATCAACGTGTGTATATTGTTTGCAACTTTGACCAGGGCTCCTCTCTATGTTGCGATGATTGCATTTTTGATACTACAGCTATTAGCTATAGTGAATAGCAAATGGTTATTGAGCGTTATAAATTTAATCAATTAGTCACATTGGTCATGCTACTTAGTATACATGACTAGTCTTAAAAATCTAAGGAACAATTGAAAGCATCTATAAAGACACTCCAATGAGAGTATTTTTGAGTTTTTGAACAAACTGATTTCTAAACCAATTCGATTCCATGTGATTGTAGTAATTGTAATTGTGATAATAGAAATTAAAAATATAATTTTGAAGGATTTTGTAATTAAAAAGAGGAGGTAACCCCTCCTCATTAAGCAAATGACAGTTATATTGAATTCGATGAAGTTTAGGTATTCATATGATTATCATTGGTGGCCAACAGCTTTAACTAATTAATGCAGGGCATGGGAACACTTGAATACAATAATGAATTGAACATGGGAAAAAGCACTTGAAATTTAACAAAATTATGGCAATATAGCCATTTAGAGGGGTTAGGAATATAATTGTCATGTCATCTGTAGAGGGAGGCATTTGTTACTAATAAAATTAGTTTTGAGTACATATGGTCTGCAGTTTTAACTAAAGGTTATCTTAAGCATGCATTTGATGCAAGGTAAAAAACTTGGTATCAAACAAGTTTGTGACAAAAAGGATACATAAACGTATTTTCTAAATTCAGAACTACCATTTTGCAAAATATTTTTTCACACCTTGCATCCTGCTGTTTTGTGAAAAATTACATTAAAGCGAATAATTCATTAATGGTATTAGAGCGGCTGAACCAATTAATTACACAATTTATATTTGAAACTGAAACTTATGACCCAGTTGTAATAAATTTTGAGAAAATAACGATCATCTGCGCGTGGTGTTTGAAAGTGCCCATTTGAAAAACACACAAGACGGTCATTACTCATTAGACGCGAGTTTATGAGATCACTTGAATGTTATCTCAATGGACTCGAGCGATGTTTCAGGCGAAGACGCCAGCGTAAAATCGAATGATACGCTATGGAACGTAACGAAAACGAATTTCGAGAGACGCCCGAAAACGAAAGTCTACGTGACGGTCGTCTTGCAAACGCGCTGCCTAAGAAGAGAGAAAGAGTAACAGTAGTAGGGATATTGCGACACCGAACGATGCTAGGGACAGTCGTACCCCGAGATCCCGACAAGGGGATGAAATCGGAACGGCAACCCCCGAAGGGAAAGACGGGACGATGGAGCGCCTCCGCGTCCCGGCGGCCCCGTCCGTCCGAGCGACATGACGCCAAACGGCTTCTCGAATTCTGATAGAACTACGCGCGGGGCCCCGATGACAACTTTACCTTTCGCCCGTTCGGTCTCGTCGGGGTTCTCCTCTTTCGGCTTCCTCGTCCGCACACTCGGAAATCACTCGATTTTCACGCGTTTTCTATCCGGCCAACAGCACAACAGATGACGGCTGAGTTTCGGAAAGACCGGTGCGCACCCTCACGCGCAGGTGGAACGCGGTACGCGGCACGGAACGCGCGAATCGGCGAGATCTCGGGACGGAGAAATCGATGTTTCGTGGGGGGTGCGACGAGTAAACTCCGGGCCCGGCGGCGATTACCTTCATGAACGATTCTAAAACGAACGTCCTTCGTCCTCTAAAGTCAGTCTCAAGTTCAACGCACCACGGTAGCATATATTGTCGTAAAAGTCGTTCTGATTATTTCTAAGTTTCGCCACGAGGGAGAGACACTGCCGTCACGGGTGGGGGGAAATTTGAATATCAATCAACTGTCTCTTCGAGGCGAATCTTCACTCTTTTACTACACTAAATAAAACAAATGCGCTCGTACGTGCAAATTATCGCATCATAAACATTGTCGAAAAGTTACTCTGCCCTCCAAACCGTTATGAGCAGATATTTTAAAGTCAAAAACATTTATTCACACCACAGAACTGTAGAAACAAATGGAAGGGACTCGAATATGCGCGATTCCACTGTGTCCTCGATTACAAGAGTGAGGCGAGACGTACTTTTATAGGATCTCCGTCTCTCTCTCTCTTGAGCATACTATGTAATGGCGGCGAAATTTTTAATATTTGACCAGGAAGTAGGTTATAGATTATCGTCAACGTAATTCTCGGGGTTTCGACTCCACAAGGAAGCGTGCCCCAAATAAAACAAAATTTTTACTCATGCCTCATACCTTAGATCTTCTATTTCCATGTGGACAAGCTTTCAAAGCATGTGTATCCAACTTGTGTCTGGAGAGTAAATTTGATCGTGACCAATGGAGAGGTCATTATTAATGAAATAGCAACCTCTCCACTCTTGTTGCTACTATCATAGCAAGAGCATGTTACCTTAGCTTAATATGTAATGGATGTTCCTAACACACTGCACACCCCTGTTATCGTTTGAGATAAGTAGATGACAGCATTTTTTGGTAGCATACAGTTGGGCTGTTCAACCAATTATAGTTGGACAACGGTTAAATTTGGCACTTATTTTTGAGGTCGGGCCAACATAAAGTTTTCTACTGTCGTTCAACCATAAATCATGGGGCCTCAATATTATATCCCAGCAGATGAGAATTTTTAATAAATTAAAGTATTTAGACGTTTAGTAGAGTGTATCGAAATTAAAATTTCGTACGGAGTGACGTACAGACGTTTTACTCTACTAAAGTCGACATTAACACTCACTGTTTTTCACATAAACAACTACAAATGGCATGAAGACTATCATGATATGGGTTCGGTCGTTGCACACAAATTTATATTTTTGTATAATTTTTGATATAGAATATAAAATATGTATATGTATCATATAGCAGAAGTCAATCGCAATATTCGTATTAAAAACGTTACCCTTACAAACGAAATACAAATGTAAGTTTTACTAATTTCTTTAGAATTTGGCAAAAATAAATTTTTGTTTTTATTCACGGAAATACATGTATTTTCCTTTTAAACCGGTTACATTAAATAAGTACACCTAAACGACTACTTTCTATAGATTTATTACAATTGTCTTGGCGACAAATAATTGCGTTTTATTTTATAAGTACAGTCGCGGAAAATTTCTTGTATTGATTTTACCAGCAATCTAATTGAAATTTGTTGATACAACGATATATTTTGCTAGTTTCGTCTTCGAATTCAAAATGCAAGGAAAGTTTATGATTTTTTGGTTTTCAAAATTAGGTTTTAGATATTTCGGGCTCAGAAGAAATAGAAAGGTTCGCTAAAACCAAAAATGCAAGAATTGTCCCAAGAAAGATGTGGTTTTTTAAAAAATCACTATATTTTAAAAAATAGACAAATTAACAATAATTTGGTAACATTACTAAAAGCATTATCACAATATATCCACTAGAGTTTCATTTCGAAATTCCAAAGTTCAAAAAAGGAGAGTTTAATTTCTTAACCTTCTTTTTAAATGTCTAAAGTTTGATTTTAAAAATAATGCTTGCAAATGATAGAAAAACAATTCTTCAAGTCAGAAGTGCAAATATTATATCAATAAAACGTTTACCTCCGAAGATATAAATTTTTGAAAAGTCGGTTATAGTTTTTAAAAAATCGCTAAAATTCAAAAAATAGTGAAACTATCGAATTGAAACTTGGTGATATCACTGTAAAGCATCAAGACATGTCTTGCGAGTTTCAATTGGAAATTCAAAGAGTAAAGGAATTCGGGACTATTCATAGAGGCGGTCAACAAAGTGAGGATTGCAAAGAAGGTTGTAAACATTCTAGATTTGATGTTAAAAGATTTATAGCAGTTTATCGTTCTAAAAGAACCAGGACAAAAGAGAAAAGAGAGTCGAATTTGTGACAAGCTGGGAAAAACGAAAAGCAACGGCGCTATGTTCCTTCTATGTTCTATGAATGCTCGAATAATGACTGGATTACGGAGAAATATTCATAGTCTGATTTAGGCATTTCTAGAGTTCTGTGAAGTCGGCCAAGGAAAACCCAGTGCTTCTAGTTCTGGACCACCATGCCACCCACTGCACGTTTCAAGCTTACAATTTTTGTAGAAATGATATAGATTGCGAAAATCTTTCCATCATTTTCACTTGCGTTACAAGAGATAAGCTGTCGGCTTCGTTTTTAAGACACTATATCGTTGAAGGCAAGTATACTTTGCTCAGTAAATATACTCATTATATCGGTATCCATCAATGTAAGAACTTCAATAGTGTGTGTAAGAAAAGGGGATACTTATTTTTGAACGGCTAGCAACTATTTTTTTAGATGGCAGTTTCGGAAGGATAAAATAAATTTTTTACCCCTTGAACTCTCGTACCAATAGGTTTTTGCATGCTTTGCCTAAGACATCTTAAGAAGACTTGTTTAAAAGGCGTTAACTTTCTTTAAAAAATTACTACATACAAAACTTATAACCGTTTAGAAGTGTCAAAATCAAACATTTGAAACTTCTTTTTGTTTCACAGTTCCATTAGTAAAACATTAAGCAAGCCAAAAAAGCTTGTTCATATCGCAACATTCTAAATTCCCACAGAGCTCAATGAAACAGGTACAGAGTTTTAAGTATTTTTTAATAATACATCAATCTACACAGCATTGTTTACATTCATACGCCAAAGGAAAATGCGAAAATGTTTATCCTCATTAAACGAAATGGGAAAACGAAAAATCTCCCTGCGATAGAAAAACCGGCGGAATAGATCACATCGATAAGAAAAACCGAATGACAGTCTATTCAAAGTAACAAGTGTAACATATGTATAAGTACAGCCCGCGTCCTAAGTAAGTCGGTTTTTCCATGAAAACAATGTGATGCTTAAAACGAGATCGATCTGCATGCTAAACAAACAAAAATTGTAATCATGGGATATGTGGTACATGGAAAAGGTGTCAAAAAGTTGTGTGCCTTCTCTCGCCATAATTACAAATGCCACAACGGTGCCACGTAATGTAACAGAACACCCTTCATGAAGCTCGAAATAGAAAATTTATTTTATATAATTCACAATTATGAATTTGATATTTCAGCAACGTTCAACATGTAGGAAACGTTATAAAATTTAAAATCTTTGTCAAATCATGGTTTTACAATCGGTTTTGCTGCTAAATGCCATCTGTTACAGTACTAAACAACCGCTGCCGTTCTACACACTAATTTTGATTGTTCGAGTCGTATTCCCTCATGCAAACCGAACTCTTTCTCTCTCTCTTATTTCTCTCTCTCTTTCTCTCCTACATACAAAAATGCAAGAAAGGAATGCCACTTTTTTTTAAAAAATTCTCGTTTTTGTACGGATTATGCGTATGCGGAAATATTACAGAAACGAAATATTTTTTTAAAGACAAAAACAAATTAAAATGGAAACGATGACTCGTACAAAATACGTATCTATATATATATGTGTGTGTACATAAATATATTTCTAAACTCTACGGAAAGTATAGTACGATGAGAAGGTAAAAAGATTTCCACAGCTAGAGCTCGTATGTCGAACGTACAGAGAAGGGGAAGGAATACATCGTTTATACGGGAACGGTGATCTAGAAGGAAGCAGTTCTCGGACTTCGGCAACACCATAAGACCCTTTAGGACCAAACGTCAATAATAAACTCGGTTTGGATATTGCTACATAATCGTATGATGTTGCCGATGCATACAAATTTCACCAATTTCAAGTTTCCTTTTTGATCACGCGCAAGTCCCCGAAGTATAGATTGATGATCGATGGAAACCAAACCGAAAAGGAATCTTCACTAACATTTGATATATATAATACATATCGTATTTATAAAAATTTACAAAAATGCGATTGATGGTGGTGCTGCCGTTGCAAATGAAAAAAAAAGAAAACAACAAAACAAATGAATTTCGTTTCCACGGACCGGTAACAAAAATTAAATCATAAACGTAACACCCGACACAATTTATTCAGATTATTATTATTATTACCTAAAGCGAGATTTCTAAATAATATTTGCCTCATGCACGCCCGCACTCGGAAAAGGGGGAAGGGGCGACGGGGCGGCGACCCGAGGGCCCCCCCGCCCGTCGGCTTCCGTCTCATTCAACACGCAACAAACCGCACTCGCTCGAAAAGACCCACTCGCTCCCCATGAGAGACAGAACAGTTACAGAATATATTGTTACAGCTAATAATAATAATAATTAATAATAATTAATTATAAGTAGTAATAATAATAATACAGTATGTACCGAGGTTGACGGGGTGTGTGTGCGGGGGGTGTGGTGGCCCCCCGCGCGCGCGCCTCCCCCGCATTGTCCGGGCGTTTAGGGGCCCTGCGCACTACACAGCACTCAACAGTTTCGTATTGCGGACAAACGACACCTCAAAGTTATGACACGTCCTGATCCTCGACGTCTTGCAGCTGCTCCTTCGGTTCCGCCTCGCCTGCAACATGAAAACGATGAAATGCAATAGTCATTTGTTTCAACTAGTTTGAATAGCCAAGAGTTTGTAACAAAATTTATTTTGTTGGCCGAGCAGCGCTACGAAGATATTAAAAAATTGTTGGATTCTTGGATAGCCTCTAAGGACGTGGAGTTCATATGGTGCCAGAAAGATGGGAGAAAGCAGTGGCACGTGATGGGCAATACTCCGAGTAACATATTCTTAACCGTGTACTTTAAAGCAGTAATTTCTACAAAAAAGCAGCTAGAACTTATTCAAGGTCCCGACAGAAAAGGAAGTACGCCTTGGGCAAAAGGCTACGCAACCTCGGGGAGGTCGCCTTAAACCTTAACCGCCTTAAAAGTGAATAAGGACGGCACGTGAAACAAAAACCTCAAATTTTCCTGTAACTGTCGCAGCGATTACTGACCGTCTCCCTGCATGTCGCTCGTCCACAGCGTCAGGTTATCTCTCAGCAGCTGCATGATGAGGGTGCTGTCCTTGTAGCTCTCCTCCGAGAGGGTGTCGAGCTCGGCGATCGCGTCGTCGAAGGCGGCCTTGGCGAGCCTGCACGCCCTGTCCGGGCTGTTGAGGATCTCGTAGTAGAACACCGAGAAGTTGAGGGCGAGGCCGAGCCTTATGGGGTGCGTCGGAGGCAGTTCCGTCATGGCGATGTCGCTGGCGGACTTGTAAGCGACGAGCGACTGCTCGGCGGCGTCCTTGCGGTCGCCGCCGGTCGCGAACTCCGCCAGGTATCGGTGGTAGTCGCCCTACGACCACAGAACTTATATTAACGGAAACTCCAAGACAGAAATTTAATGCCGACTCAAAATCGTTTTAAAATATAACATTCCAGACTAGTATTGATCCATCTGACAGCATAAAATAGCTGTTATAAGATATGGGAAAAGTATTACTTTGATATAACTGAGGAAACGATAAATCGAACCGGTAAATGTATTGCAGATTTGCTGATCAAACTGTGAAAAGTCCCAAAAAATCATTTTCAATGCCATCAAAATAGACAATACACATTAACTTCACCAAACTATCACGTCTTTCAAGACTCGAGTAAATCCCTTTCTTGATGCTGCCCTAAGCATGGTTACATGTTGCCCCAAAACTTACAGTAACTGTTGCAACGAATTATCTACATTATTACACCAATTTCAAATTTTTACTTCTGTGTACTGTAGGCACTTTTAAAAATCCAAAATTACTGGAAAAATAATCATTTTTTTTTTAAACTATGATAAACTTTTTAAGATAATATCAAATACCACAAATTATCTGAAAAAGCCCCAAAATACAGCAAATCAACTTTTCCATTTATTACTTATTGGTAGAGCTCGGGAAATATGAAGTGCATATTTGCATATTCCGACAAAATTCTATAAATGCGTATGTCCTTATTAAAAATGCATATTTTCAGCGATTTTCGAAATGTAATCTCAAGAAAATAATAATTCTGATTGAATAAATCTCTGTATAAATAGGTATGTATTATGCTGTAACCTTCAGCTTAGCGTTAAGCGCCTGCCTTCTAAAAATAATTTAAGGGTTGTCGTTGAAAGGCCGTTAATACTAATGGCTAGCACCCTCTTGTAAGAATATTTTTCGAAAGGCTACTAAAATTAAGTAATGATTAAAACTGGGGAATGTGCTCTCTATTCTCGGAATTAATGTAAATAGGAAATCTCAAAGGTAAAATCTTCCTCGGCTTTTATGTGTGGGAATGCTCGTAGATTTTAGCTTTCAGCCAATGAAATCATTCGTTGCTACCCCCATTTAAACGTAAGGATTCAAGAGAAAACTGACATTTATTTTTTCTGTTATTCCATTTTATTGCACCGAAGTGTTTATTAGGAGTGTGTGATAATGTATCTGCGAACCACTAGGCATGATACTAATGGAATATTCGGAATGTGTCGGAGAAATCGGGTTCCCATTTTCTAAGGTCACTACGAGGCTCCATGGACATCCTGCACAATTCATTAGTATCATTCCTAGTAGTTGCAGATACACCTATATAAACCTCTATATCTGGGTTTATGAGTAGACCCAACCAGAACAATACATCCGAAGCATCTGAATCCTCCAGGTGCCCATAATCGGGAATCATGGTGTCATCACTCATGATAGGTATTACATGTACACCTATATAAAGCTCTATGGGTGGACCCTATCAAGACGATACATCTGAAGCATTCGAATCATCTAGGTGCCCATAACTTATTAAATATTTTAATCTACCAATTTAAATTCTTTGCATCTTCTTTCTCAAACCCCTTTTCCTAATATTAAAACGAAGGTCCTTTTTTACCTTCATTTTATAGTAGAAGACCTTCGATTCGCCGGTGGACGCGGCCGGGATCAGATGCTTGTCGAGCACGCCGAGTATGTCCGAGCAGATGTCCCTCAGCTCCTTCTCGACCTGCGTCCTGTACTGGCGTATCATCTCGAGCTTGTCGTCGGTGCCCTTCGACTCCTCCTTCTGTTCTATGGAGGAGATGATGCGCCACGATGCTCTCCTTGCTCCTATCACGTTCTTATAGGCGACCGAGAGGAGGTTGCGCTCCTCCACCGTCAGCTCTAGGTCGAGCTTGGCCACCTTCTTCATGGCCTCCACCATTTCTAAAACACACCGTGAGTTTACTTTTAATACGTTGGTGAGAAAATTTAACGAAATTATGGTAAAACATGATTTTGTAATGCGGTATGAAGAGCATGTTGTGTTAGATATGTGACTGTGAATGTGTTATTGAGGAAATTAAACAGGATCGATCTATAACATGGTTAGGTTTTTAGGGTTAGGATATTATTCAAAATTACGAAGGGAGATCCCAGAATTTTCCTTTACTTAAAAATTCTGTAAAGAAATTTAGAAAATTTAAAAATAACTGTTTCATACAAAATGATCCTTCCTTTTAGGGTAAAACAGGAGAAAATCATCTCAAAAATAAGATGCATAAACCTGACAACCTTCGAGTTATCTACATCTTTTTTAACATGGATGTTATTTGGATTAGTCGTTTCATAACTTTCATATTAAACTCGCCACTTTTACGCAAGCCTTACAAAAATACTTCATTCCCACATAGCTTGGGATACTAAAAATCCACCGGAAGCTCTAAAACTGATAAGTTCGAGAATATTCTGCACCACCGTTTTAGAGACATACGAACTTGCAGTTAGATTTTCATCACAGGCCGTTTTAAGCATATTTCATGAATATAAAATTTCACAAATAGATCTCTATTTTAACATCTATCATAAGAATATTTCATGTGGGATAAAATGTCTCTAATACATTCTTTTGAATAAATTTCTTTTGCCAAGGAATAAAAATAGAAGCGTGGGTCATAAGGGGGCTATATTCATTGCTGTGGTTCCAGTCAATTTCGGCGTGATTTTATGATTCTATTTGTAATTATTTGGCAACAAACATTTATAATACTAGTCACATTTCTGCAGTAGTATAATTACATTATTAAACACTTAACTAAACATACTTAAGTTAAAAGCTGATCAAATTAAGCACCGTGTGTATAATCCGAACACTTATGGGGTTAATCGTTATGAGTACCACAGCAAAACTAATGTAATTCAGTGAGAATTACAACTATACTTGGAGCTAATTAGAGCTTACGATTTCATAACTTAGCTCACGGATCTTCAATAGTGAGACGTAGCTCATGTATGAATTTCGATTCAACATTTGACCGAGCTGCAAGTACTACCTTCAAATTTTAACACCGCCATCTTATAGCTAATAAGAAATTTTTATTAACTCAATATCAACATCAATATGACTTACTGGAATGATTTAAGTACTCAAATTTTTAATTAGATGCAATTTAATTGGTGTGTTATTTAGTCACCACTTATACAGTATAAGTACTTATTTACTTATACAGTACTTATTTACAGTATACTGTAAATATGAAAATAAATATAAAATTGTAAAAATGAAAAGATGTTCAGTCTGATCATCTAGTCACTCTAGTTATTACGTCTAATTTAGATTTTTCTATATTTTCTATAATACTAAAAGCTAGTCAACTTAATCCGAGTCATTGGGATCAGTTAATCAAACGAGGGCACTTGATAAGATGCAATTTAACTTGTAAAGTTAGTTAGTCAGTAATTAATTAGTTATTACATAAAACTTAGTCAATCAATAAGTGAAATTCAACTAATTGATCTTCAGTTCGGATATATTGTCACTGTAGTTATTGTTTCTAATTATTTCGGTTCCTCAATACTTTCTCCAATAGTACAAGTTCGTCAATCTAGTTAGTCTATGAGCTAATGAAGCTTGTGGCTGTCAGTAATTAATTTCCTAAAAATTGGTCAGTTAGTAAGTACAGCTACTAGTCAATCTTCAACACAAGCAATCTAGTCAATATTCACTCGACCTGTTATTATGGTTTCTCGAGACTTTCCACGACAGTAAAAGCTAGTCAACCGAGTCTGCGAGTCATAAAGATGAATTAACTGAATAGTTTGTCAAGAATTCAGAAGTATGATGACGTGCAATTTGACTTATGACGTTAGTTAATCGAATTAATTGGTTATTAGCTAAAAGCTAGAAAGTTAGTATGGGATATTATTAGTTAATCTTCAGTTTGGTCTTCTAACAATTCTTATTACGTCTGTTCGCTTAGGTTTCTCTATTCTATATACACTTTGCATTCATCTTTAGAAAAAATTTGAACTGCTTTCATCTAACTATATATAACTTAGTTTGTGACGAAAGTTAGTTAGTTATTTTCTGTTTCGTTTTATTTGCACTGATGGAAAGGCTTAAGTCAAAACTTTCTTGGTGCAGTTTAACATGTCCTTAAATTAAAACGTCACTTCGCAATTCACAATTACGTAATTTACAAAATTCGCTGTGCAGTTATTTAAATTTTTCACGAATCTTTCCCTCGGCCATGACGATTTTTATCACGAGAACCTGGCGATAAGCCGAGATAAGGAAACTGTATTTTATCGGTTTTCGTAATATTCGAACCATTCAGGTAGAAGTCGTATTCGAGTCGATTCTTATCGCTTTTTTAACAGTTAAGGTGTGTCGTTGCACACGAAAAAAAATCGCCATTATTATCGTACGTTGCGCTATTCGGCGCTCTCTATCTTTCTCTCTCTCTCTCTCTCTCTCGTCAGCGTTACGTCATAATGTGAATTGTCAGCATACCGAATACATAAATGATAATCCGCAAATAACGTCGTCGAATTCATTAATGGAATTATCGTACTTGGTGTGTGTGTTTACTATTCGCTCGATATTTCGATAATTGATTCGCTTATTGATCTTTTTCATTTCGTCAACGCGAAAATATGTAGAAGAGTAGACGCAATGGTGGCATATGGCGAATTCCTGATTGTTATCTTTAAACGGACGTCAGATAAGAGGAATTGCGAGAAAATCACGAACGAAATGCAGCTGACGGTGACGGTGACTCAGTGAATTCCTCATATAAGGAGCGGATGACTGATCAAATTAGAGCTTTGAAATTTTCCCACGAGACCTCACCAGAACTGCTGAAATTCGTTTCTTGAAGAATAGAATCTGTCTCAAATATTCCATTAAAAACAATCATTACAACACTCAGTTTAACATAGTCATCAGAAAAGTATTTACATCTAACAACTAATATGCAAACTTCCCTATAATCCTAAATAAAATTGTAATAAGGAGTTGCACCACAAGTAATTAAAAATTTCAGTATTTATAAACCTACACCAGAAGCAATTTCTGATATCAACTGCTCTACTTATTCAGATAAAAATTGTACCTTAAAATGGTTTCATGGCTTGTTGACTTATCTCATATTTATAAAACAAAGGTGAGAAATTCTTAGTCATTACATTGCGACATTACTAGTTAACTGGATATGAAGTTAATTGGAATATTACAACCGATTTGTCCTATCGCAGTTATGCAATGTGACGCTGCGAACTTGAACATATTGAGGTTTAAGCCCAATGAACCTGGCTTTAGTTATAGTACATGCAATCTTGATTAGATTAAATTAATTACTATTTGAACAGTTTTACCAACTGAATCACACTAATAGTCGAGGAAAAACAGCTACTGGATATTTTAATTCCCATTCAGATTAAGTTAGTAATGTACAAGTAGCTGGTCAATGAACAAAGAAACTTAACAAATTGGTCCATTATTCTAACTGGTACCATTAGAATCAGATTTAATCATGGGGGTGACACCAAGCGGTTAGACCGAGGCGTTACGAACCCACACATCTAGGCTATTCAATGGTAAGCCGAACTAACTTAGGCTTACTTATGGTACATGCAATCTTAACTGGAATAAGTAAACCATCCTTAACAGTTATATCAACTGAACTACAGTAATAACAGACAAAAAAAGCTATTGAATATTTTAACTTCGCTTCAGATTAAGTTAGTAATGTACAAATAGCTGGTCAATGAACAAAGAAACTTGCAACGAATTGGTCCATTATTCTAACCGGTACCATTAGATTCAGATTTAATTATGGGGGTTACACCAAGCGGTTAGACCGAGACGTTACGGACCCACACATATTAACAATCAGCTAGGCTATTCAATGGTAAGCCGAACTAACTTGGGCTTAGTTATAGTACATGCAATCTTAACTGGAATAAGTAAATCATCCTTTACAGTCCTCACTGGAATAAGTAAATCATCATTAACAGTTATATCAACTGAACTACAGTAATAACAGACAAAAAAGCTATTGAATATTTTAACTTCGCTTCAGATTAAGTTAGTAATGTACAAGTAGCTGGTCAATGAACAAAGAAACTTGCAACGAATTGGTCCATTATTCTAACCGGTACCATTACATTCAGATTTAATCATGGGGGTGACACCAAGCGGTTAGACTGAGGCGTTACGAACCCACACATATTAAAAATCAGCTAGGCTATTCAATGGTAAACCGAACTAACTTGGGCGTAGTTATAGTACATGCAATCTTAACTGGAATAAGTAAATCATCCTTTACAGTCTTCACTGGAATAAGTAAATCATCATTAACAGTTATATCAACTGAACTACAGTAATAACAGTTACAGTTAACAGTGTTAAAACACATATTAACAATCAGCTAGGCTATTCAATGGTAAGCTGAACTAACTTGGGCTTAGTTATAGTACATGCAATCTTAACTGGAATAAGTAAATCATCCTTTACAGTCTTCACTGGAATAAGTAAATCATCATTAACAGTTATATCAACTGAACTACAGTAATAACAGTTACAGTTAACAGTGTTAAAACACATTAACAATCAGCTAGGCTATTCAATGGTAAGCCGAACTAACTTGGGCTTAGTTATAGTACATGCAATCTTAACTGGAATAAGTAAATCATCCTTAACAGTCTTAACTGTAATAAGTAAATCATCTTTAACAGTTATATCAACTGAACTACAGTAATAACAGTTACAGTTAACAGTGTTAAAACACATTAACAATCAGCTAGGCTATTCAATGGTAAGCCGAACTAACTTGGGCTTAGTTATAGTACATGCAATCTTAACTGGAATAAGTAAATCATCCTTTACAGTCTTCACTGGAATAAGTAAATCATCATTAACAGTTATATCAACTGAACTACAGTAATAACAGTTACAGTTAACAGTGTTAAAACACATATTAACAATCAGCTAGGCTATTCAATGGTAAGCTGAACTAACTTGGGCTTAGTTATGGTACATGCAATCAAATGTCAAAATGATGTCTAAGCCAACTTAATTCTCATTAACCAATCGATAGAAATACTAATTGGAGATTAATTGAGGCTCACCTGTTGCATTGAAAGGACTAAATGGGGGAAGTTAATCAAATTTTAATTCCACAAACGACAAAAAAACCAGTGGGTAGTTAAATACCTAAAAATTAGCTGGAATTCATATGAATCTGCTGCATTTGAAAAGGGTGAAATGGGAGAAATGAATTGAAATAAACAAAAATAATTTAATCCAGATCTAAACTCATACTTACACACCGCCAAAGAATCGAAATTAGGGCACCAATCCTTATTCGTCAAACTGGAAACTTGTTCAAATTTTACAAATCAGAATCGTTAACAATTTTGTTTCTTCTACATTAAATACTCTCATATCTTTGAATCGAGCATTTTCAATCTAAGAAATTTATTAAGAATAGCTTATTCACATCAATTGAATGAACTGAAGACGATCAAATGGAGTATATTAATTAGAATCAAAAACAACAGATAGAATATTTAGTTAGGCAGTTTGCTCAAGATTAGTTGGACCAAATAAAGAGAAAATTATCGAAATTGGCCACACATCACATCTGTTGCTAAATGTGTCATAAGGATATCCACAGGATCACAAAAATTCAAACTCAAGAGTACTTAACGGAACAGTTAATCTGTTGTACTGGAAGAACCAAAGAGGGAGCTAACAATCTTTATCGGAAGCAACAAATGATCAGCTAATCAAAAATTTGAAACCAACAGCAACAGATTTGTAGTAAATACCTGAAAGTTCACTACAGATTAATTCAAATTAATCTATTGCATCTAAAGAGCTAACCAAACGACTTCATTCAAAACATAAACAACAGTTCAGATGGCGCCAAAAGGTTTGTTCACAATTAGTTAATTAAAATGTCAGAAATGAAAACGACAAATCTGCAGTCAAGAATTTAAATAATTTTTAATACTATTGTTACGCTGTTTTCTTTTAAGATTTTTCTATATTTTTCTCTACCAATATCAGAAATTAATAAGGCCAAAATGTAGGTACATTATTGTTTTTAAGAAATAACTAATATGAATGTTACGTTATCCGTTACATAAAGGGCAGCCAAAGTCCAATAACGTCACAATGCAGGGCCGAAGGCTGTTAGATAATAATTTTTCTTCGCACTTGTTCAACGTGGTATTGAAAAGAGTTTCACGTTAGCAGAACTTCTTAATGTTCATCAAACGATGAAGCAGAGTATTCTGTAAAAGCTGATCATTTTGTAGCAACAACAAATGAGAATCCTATTATTTACAAATAAAATTGTAACGTGTATAGATTTTTACAATTACAAATCATGCCAGTTTGGTTTCATTTGCCTCTACAATGCAGCAAACGCAATGCTCATATTTGAAATAGTTGAATGAACTAATTTAGCTATAAACTACTGATAAAGATTGCAAGTCCCCCCTATGTTATGGGGGAAAATTAGATTTTTTCAGATCTTTGTTCACTAAATTGCTCCCCCCTGAAAAGTATGACTAGGCCGGGGTTCGCTCGATTTTTAATATAAATACCTACTGTTTCATCAACATCCCATGAATTGCATGTAGGGTGTTCATTACATGAAAATATCCCTATAAAATACAATGGAATCTCGGTTGAGATCTACGAGACAGTTTTCTATATGGGGAATTCTAATTCTCATACCTCAAGGAAGACGACCATCAATTATGGTAGCTTCCTTGGAATGGTCATGCAATTTTAGGAGTGGATGGAAAGTATCACCATCACCCTAGCAGTTTCGAAAATGTACGCAGACAGCATCACACAATCTGTGAATGGTTCTACCCCGGAAAGTGTGCAATGGATAAAATTTTGTAAAAATAGAATTTTATTGAAAAATCTAAGAATATTGTGGAAACTCAACGTTAGTACAATGAATACAAACTGCAGAATCGTCTGGAAACTTTTAGAAATAATTATACAGAACATTCTAGAACTGAAAACTCTGAAAGCTCCCAAAAATGTATCAAATAAATCGATGGTAATGTGGAATTGATTAGTATTCAACGACATGTTTTTTGTTATCTTTTTTAGAAACCAACTGAATATTAGAGGAGGGCACATTTACCTCTCACACATGAAAAGTTAATTTGGCAAATATTACAATCAGTTATCGCAGAGTAAATGAGATTGAAAATAAACTAGTGATTATTGGTCATAGTGTGTTTCAAAAGAACGAAAGGTTTCTGTTAAACATCCTAAAAGATTGTAAAGTAATACAATAGAATTGACTTTTAAAAGAAATTGCAGATGTGAAAGTATCAGTAATCGAGGTCTCTGAATGATTCTATGGACCCTCAAAATTTTGTAGAATCCTGGTAACGCCATGTAATTGGCTAGTAGTGGATAGAAACATAACTTGAAATGATCACCCGATCGTCTGCAAATAAAAGCATACATATTGCCAATTTCAATTCCCTTGTTCTCACACTTTCTCTTCTAGGTCCCTAGGGATTTCTGAATACATATTATACCCTATTCGAAGCTCTTACGGATTTGAAAAGTTTTCAAAACAAGTTTCCTATTTTAACAACGGCTTTTTTTGCCTGTTTATACATACAAATATATTCTTTGTTAAGACCGTTTGTGTCTCAAAAGTTTATTCAGTGCGACTGTATTATAAGCCTTCTCAGTAAGTATGTGGTAGGTACTATAATTCTTCCTTGTGTTTTCTATTATCTGGTTAATAGTCATTATCCATACAAGACCGGCCAGTATGAAAACTACATTGTTTTTCCACATCTGTGAAACTCCCATTTTCACATCTTTGCTGTACATAATTTTTATATTAGATTACATGTTAATATGGGAAAACTGATCGATTAGAAACAATCGTTCTGTAACGGTTTTGGATTACAACAAATCTATGTTCTTTTATCCCCTTATAAATAACATAATTCGATTCATCTGGTACATTGTCTTCTATACATTATTCATACAATTATCAAAGAAGATCACTAGCAATTTATGACTAGCATATAAAATCTATATTTTGAAATGGAAAGAAACAGGCCAATAGGGAAATGTCTGAAATCATGCCAGACTACTTGAATTACACTTATTTGTTGCATTCTAAAGGGAAAACCCTTGGAAATCAAATGCAGCATCAAACCAAGTTACATGCGTAACGTGGAAGCAACAAAACATCTTATAGGACGTTAAAAAGTCTGCTCAATACTTTTTGATCTTTGTCAATGTGGTACATGGGCAAGGCTCAAATGGGGTAAATGGGCGAAACATAAAGCAACAGCTCAGATCCATAGTTAGACGCGCCAGAAGCTTTGCCCCTGACAATTCAATCCACGTTTGAGTCAGGTATTGATTTTTTCTTTATTTACCCACGTTCCCGGACTATTCGGCCAGAGTAAGTTAGGTTATGGCATCCGGGCGGTACACACCGAGTTACGTTATATCGATTTCCCCCCCTTTAATAAATACGCCGTTAATCCAAATAACGCTAATAACGTCTGCCTCGGGTATCGCACATTTGATCGCCCTGTATAGGTCGAGGCGTGGACCGGACCAATACGAAAAAGGGGGCGAGAGGGGAAAACTGAATCGCAGGAAACGGGCCCGAGGTTTTCCCTTCGAAAACTACGTTACGCAACTCCATCGTAATTGGAAGTTGTGTTCTTGTATGGAAATGCGAAGAATGCAACGCCTTCGCGAAAAAGATGGAGAAGAACGAACGCGAGAGAGAAAGAAAGATAGGAATGGAGGTGTACGTGTGCGTGCTTGTGTGGGTCGAAATGGAAAAACGTCGTCGGAAATCCCAATCGATGAGGTCCGGGGGATCGATACCGGGGGGCGCGGGCGCTTCCCCCTTCGGCCCCCGCGGGCGGCGGCGCCCTCCCTCCTGCCGCGCGCCGCCCGGGCCGCCATTGCTAGGCGCACACACACGATCCCGGAAAAAAATACACTCACCATCGTATCGTTCCGCCTGCTCGGCGAGCTTTGCCTTGTAGACGTTGTCCTCCCTTTCCGACATTTCTGCGATGTCCGCGGATTTGCCTTCTCTCGAAATTCACCTCTCTCTCAGCGTAGATCGTGCACGGACGTAGACGGCATATACGCGTACACGGCACGTCTCGGACCCACTCTCGCTTCTCGGGACAATATGGCCGCCGCCGCCCGCCACGCACGGTTCGTAACGACGATCGGCGCCGGTCGGCTCTCGCTCGGCCCTCCCCGAACGCTGGACGGTGGTGGAGAAGAGGGGATACGCGAGCCCGCGAGATTTGAATCTGTTACGCTCTTTCCGTCGACGACCGGAATTCGGGGTGCTTGCGCTGACGGAGACGGCTGACGGGAAATTTCAAATTTTGTTTAATAAACACGCCGGCGGCTCGCTTGTTTTCCGAGGCTCACTGCGATTCGTGGCGATCGTTCGAAAGACGCGAGTCGGAGGAAAATCCGACGCTTTTCATTGGCCCACACGCCGACCGAAACCGTTAGTTTATCATTTGTAGATTGAAAGGTTTGAAATCTTCACATCCAGTGGCGTAGCAACGAGCCGGTGTTAGAAAGTTTTTTCCGGGCCCTGAATCAAATAAAATATTAACACATTAACTTGCCGTAAGCTCCCGCGGGGATTGGACATCGGTACGGGACTAATTTTTTTCCAGATCCAATCAGAAGAGCAATAAACGGGCGGAACTCGCGGAGTTACAGGCTGAACCAAAGTTTATAATGTTACCTGTGCTCAAGAGGAGTTAATTGAATTATTTTAAAAAGTAAGGGCCTCAAATTAATCCGAAGGGCCTCAAATATGCCCTTATTCGACTGTCGCGGTGGCAACAAATAGCTGCTAATCCTGTTTATTGCTTTCATAATTTGAGGCAACAAAAGTGTAGAACCAGCTATACATATACATAATTTTTTTCACTACTTTAAAATCCCCTCGTAATATTTTTACATCCCTCTTCCGCCCACTGGGGTCCCTATCTGGATTGGACTTACGGCTTAACATATGGACTTCAAACCACGGTTCTCGGACACGGTTTAGTATGCACATGTTTCAACAATATTACCTTACATATACGCTTAAGTTTAGTCGTGGCCTTAGTTATGAAGGTTGACGTTCTACAGTTCTTAATTTCAAAATTCCAACTATTTTATATGCTAGATACTGCTTTAGCAGTAAATTTGGCAGGCACTCAGCCCACTCACTGGTCACATCGATGACACAAAACATATACATTAGTCTATGTCCATGCTACACGTGCTTTCTCGTGTTTCGTGGCATTTCGAGGTTATGTTGTGGTTATGTTCGTCCGTTTTGCTGTAGATATTTTGCTTTGAATTCGGATAAGGCACCCTGTTGTGATAAAAATGAGTTCGAGCGAGTTGAGCGACAGCGATGTCGAGGTAACTGTAAAACTTAGTGTACTTCAATATATCACCTACAATTTAGGACTCTATCCAAGTCTATCCAAGTTGCCATGTAGGTTACAAGTAACTTGTTTTCAAGTTTTCTCTCTAATGAAATCTTCTGAAAGATGTGTTTTTGGATGCGTAAATACGAGAGAGTTGTAATTGCTAACGAAATAATTTTATACCGGACCTACCAGACCTTGCTTGTTTAACCATTCCTAGTCCAGCGCCTTTCGATACAGCTTTTTAGGAGTAGAATTTAACAGACAGATATATCACCACCCCATATCTAAATAGCAGCTAAAATTGATCGAGCTAATTAATAAAAAATATTATAAATAAAAGGGTTGATTACTTCGATTGGCCATTTCCAGATGGCCGACCGTGTTCCTGTCCCGTTCTTGAATCACTCTTGGACACTCTTGAACAATTGGAAGGGCAATACTTAAGCACTTAAGTGCAAAATGGTACCGCAAAGTCGGCTCAAAGCGAAACGATGGTAAAATTTGTAAGGTTATCATTGTAACAGATAAGGTGTTACATAGAAGTGAACTCTTACTTCGTATGCTCTATTTGGTCGACTGGGTCTGTTATTTGAGAAGCTGAAGAATTGAAAAGAAATTTTTGTCATCGAAACCACTTATATTGGAGCGGCAGTCATGACATGACAGGCCATGTGGAAACGGTCATTTGCTTTCCCTATTGACAGTATATGTAACATACTATTTTCAGGTTCCATAACTAACAACACAGTCCAATCATGGCAGGAGCACTATAGTCTAGGACTATAGTGCTATAGACTATAGCATTACATAAAGATGAATGAATTTATAACAATTCACACAGGTTATATATTCAAGTAAACATTTTACTACAAACACAGCAACTTTCTCAGTTCCCTGGTAGTGCATTGGCTGGAAGTATATATATAAATGGACACTTCACTTATTCTAAATAAGAGAGATGTACTTTAACTTTTACTGGAAAAGCTGTTGAAAACGGCTCTGATGGATTAGTAGAATTTCCTATATCTCTGTAGCTATAAAAATGAGAAACGGAACATGACAAAATATTTCTAAATCGCAGGAAATTTGTCAAAAATTAAATGCTCAATATGACTTGATGATGTGTTTGGAGCTGTTTACGAGAGTTACGTGCTTAAAATGGTGTTCACAAAATTTATTAAGAAAATTGAAAATATCTTATGAATTAACTTGATCAGTTAATAAGTAGATCAGTTAATTGTTGTCTTGGTAAGGCTGCCTGGATAACGGAACAAAATATTTTAAGTTGGAGTATGTTTTCTCTTGTGTACGCTTATCATTTTCGTTCTTTTACCATATAGCTTTAAGGTTACATCTGCCATATTTTGATGAAATTCTTTTTTCTAGCTCCAAAATGCTCTAGTGGAAGGTAAATTGAAACCCGGCTTGAATACAGTGGAGGAGGCAAAGAACTTCGTCAATAATGTTGTAAGTAATTTTATCTGGTAATGAACTTTCATTTTCCATTATTTTTTATAATTTTGTGTACCTACTGAACTTCTAATTGAAAATGCTGTTTAGTTAGATGTAATGATTAAAATTGTTTAGGTCTGTAGCAAGTTTTTTAATGTCAAGGGAAAATTTACTAAAATCAAGCCACTTTAGTTATTTTCTTTAACACAATCTCTTGTCATCTTCGGATATCAGCACGTCACCTACATTATTTCTGATCATCTTATTTCTTGTTACATTTACCTTCCTACCGTGTGTCTAGGGCGGTTTGAAGCAGAAGCTGGAAGAAATGAAACTAGACCTTCCGTGGATCGAGCGGTTGGATTGCATCAATAAACAAGCCCCTTTGGCCCCCGAGTTGGCCGCTAGCATGTTGACCGAAGAGAGTAAACGGGAGAACCAGTTGAAGAACAATAAAAAACTGCCACAGTTGGATCCGAGCGAGGATCCTGTTCTCAACGACTTCAAACGGGAAACTTCGTTCTACAGGCAGGCCCAGTCGGCCGTCATGGAGGCGATAGAGAGGTTGAAGTCGATGGGAATAGCGACCAAAAGGTATTAGAAGAAGTTGTATTACTGTATATGATTGACAAGAGCATGAAGAATGAGAGTAACACCTGCCTTGTTATGTAATTGTAATCTTTAACACCAGTTAAAAATTTAGCCATTGTTACTTTTAGGAAGTCGGGGTAGCATTCTCTAACCTTTAACCCGTAATGGTCTAACCTCATCCTTTAACCCGTAATGGTCATACCTCCTAATAATAACCTCTTGGTCATATGGGGTCAGACTGACCCCAACTCAAAGTGACGTAAGCCTCTTGACATCACAACTGACGCTGGGCCGAGTTGCGAAAAGTCTTTGACTTATTGAAATAACTTAAAACAAAGACAGATGACGCCACAATATCGATTTTGAATAGCCTACTTAAAAAATATACAGCTCTAAAATTTCCCTGAAGTCATTTTGACCCTTAATGGCAATAATGGGTTAATTTTTTAACTAAAATAGCCTTTTGCATCACATCTATGATTGCTTCAACTTCGAAAGGTTCGAAGGTTATCTTCACCCTCACTTTCACATCAGCTAAAATTGTTATTGAAGACTACTTTTTTTAGCCTCTTAAAGGTAGCATCCTAATGAAGTCGTTTGGCAAAAAATCATATCAACCCAAGCAGTAATGCTGGAGATATCCAATATACTCTCCATTAATCTGAAACTTTCCTACTTCCAGGCCTGACGATTACTTCGCTGAGATGGCGAAGACGGACGAGCATATGCAGAAAATCCGGGAACATCTGATGAAGAGGCAGGAGCAGCAGAAGAGGAGCGAACGGGTGAAGCAGCTGAGGCAGCAGAGGAAGGAGGGGAAGATAATCCAGTTGCAGACGAAGTTGCAGAGGCAGCAGGAGAAGAAAGAGATGCTCAATCAAGTGAAGAAAGTGAGGAAAGGTAAGATAGAGGATTTCCATTTCGTCATTGATGTGGTGAAGTGTAGAAATTTGTTTTATTTTTAATTACTGAATTACAAACTACAGATATTAAGTTATAAACTCTATAAAATACAGCTCATGAAAGATTTTCACAGATTAAGGCACTATACTTAAGCCATAAGTTACTTTTAATCAGTATAACCATCATAATTGTACTATTAAAATTGTTACCATGACTTATTTATGGCTATGGATAAACAATTTTGCTAATCTATGTTCATTTCAGGAGTGTCTAAAGACTTGGGCTTCCTGGATGGCAAGAATAAATCGAAATCGGCAGAACGAAGAAAAATGAAGGACAAAAAGTTTGGATTCGGTGGTAAGAAACGAGGCTTGAAACAGAACACCAAGGACAGCGCTGCCGACATCTCTGAATATAGGAGCCACAGCAATTCAAAGAAAAAAGGCCGATCAGGGAAGAACGCCAAACAAAGACCAGGCAAGAACAAGAGAATCAAAATAAAAGCCAAAGGGAAGAGAAAGAATAAATAAACCGGTAAGTTTAAGAATTGTTATTATTTAACCCAAGAATTAGCTAAATAAAAAAAAAGCATCCAAGGAAATTCATTTGTAAGAAAAACATAAATAACTTTGATATAGGATGACGGAGGCTTTTATTACAAAGTCAGGATTTCACTTGCCTTCTCCTCCAATAATTTTCCCATGGTGTTAACGTGTCCGCACCATTCTTGCAATCTCTGGACCATGCTCGTGATCTGGGAACGGTCCAGGACCCGAGGTTGAACCCAGGTCATGTTTACTGTATTTGCAACCTAAAAAATAATTAATAATGAAACAAAGTTAAGAAAATTAAAATCCGTCGAAGAGCAGAGGTTCCTCTCGAATGCGTTATATTCATCTCACCTGATCGATGGCTCCCTTAACGAGCCCCTGAGATAAAGCTTTCATTACTAGTAGTTCGATCTCGTTTATAGGTAATTTTGTTTCTCTAGCTATCTCCTGGAACGTCAGTTGTCTGTTATGCGAAGGCCTCTTGAACGTCATCTAGAAACAAGATCATTGAAAGACATTCCATTACAAATTCTAATCTATCTCCCCACCTCCATAAGGCACAGTAGCGATATCTTCTGTCTCATGAACAGCTCCTTCGCGGCTAAATCCGCTATCGCGCCCCACTGGGGTTTCATTGCCTCGAACTTGGTTATGTTACCTGAATTAAAGGCATACAGCAGTTCAATCAGCCACGCGTTATCGGTCTGTTTCAATGACTGCAACACGGGATGGGCGAGGAGTTCTCCCAGGTTGTAAACACCTTCGCCGAGCAGGGCAGCTAACCCTAGGAAAAACGCGTGCTGGACCTTCACATCTTCAGACAATGTGTCCACCTCTATACAACCAAGGTATCGTAACGCGGTGCGATAGTACTGAGCATGATCGCCCTGGATCCTGCAGAACCAAAAAACGAAGTTACGATTTATTTCGCAATGCATCAGACCAAAACCACTACCTGTAATACTGTGAAGCGAGTAAGTAAAACCTGCCGTGTACGGCGGTAACTCCGTCTGCGTTGTCCAACGTCACCTCAACCTCCTCTATGATCTTCTTCGTGGCGTCGAGATCGTTCAGCTTCTCTAAGTAAATCTGTCCGGCGAGGACTTTACACAGGTTCTGGGCGTCCGGGTTGGACTTCACCTTGGGTTCCGTCTTTTCCAGGAAGGCGATGGCCTCCTTCGGGTCTTTGACTTGTTCTACTACGACCGCTACGATTTCCACCAGAGACAACGGGTTTATCCTGGAACACAAAAGGGTTATGATTTTCAGAGTTGATTTAGAGATTTAGATAAGTTTCTTCCAACTTCTTTAATTTTAAGATTTGTAATTTATGCTTCGGGGGATTAAGGATATGCCTTGTGATTTGTGGGCTCAGTGAAAATTGGTTATTTAAATACCAAAGGGTCATCGTTTACTGTTGTATTTTTGAGTTTATGTCTGTTAAATTTGTTCCAGCGCAGGAGGCCTATGGGATCAAGTATACCTTCTAATTTTCAAATGGCAGGGCGCAATTAGTACTTCCTATTAGGCAAATAAGAGCATAGAGATAGTCCCAGAAAATACTGCAAATGATAGTAGTTTACATGATAATAACAATAGATTCACAGGTTAGATTATGCCAAGTTGAGGTTATGTCGTCGAATGATGACTTACTTATTTTCGAACGACTGCACGAAGTTAACGTAGAGCTGTACCAGGTTGTCGTCGCACTGGAGCTGCGGTTTCTTGATGAACTCCAGCACTTTCAGAGTTAACTGGTGCCAAAGTCTGCGGGAAAAACCATCGAATGTAGCGACAATAGGTGTAAGAAGAAAAGCCAAAAATGAGGGTAGTGGTTATACCTTTTGTTGTGTAGCTCTTCGAGTTCGGCCCATTCTGAGCTCAGTTCTTTAGGGTCTTCCTGTTGTTTCCGCGAAAGGAATTCGCTCACGCTAGACTGCTGAACTGTTGCCGACGCCATTTTGTCATCTGATCATGGAACTAGAGGTACAGTACAGAATGTCTATATGGAACACAACATTAAACTAAAGGTAGGAACATTTTACTCTGAGAAGCACAGTATTAGGCTCAAATTGCTGCAAGAAGACCTACAGCAAGTGAGCCTATTGGAATATCTTGACTGAATAAAGTACGTACATGTAGTATAACCTAACCTAACTTATATGTTTTGTGCTTCTTGCTTTCTCTTCCGTTTCGGTGTTCCGTGTACGTCAGACGGTAGGTTACGTTTTACAATTTTTCGTTACGAAAAGTGTTACGGCCTCGATCTATGTTCATAGCAGTTGGAGGCGTCGCTGTGCCGCGGTGTCGTAATGCAGGGCAATAACAACAACAACACCAATGCCAACAACAGCAACACCAGCAGCGGAAGCGGCAGCAACATGCGGGAACAACGGGAGAACAATCACCACAGCGGGTCCGCGGCCTCCCATCCGTACACCATGATGAATTTGAGGGAGAAGGAGAAGTACATCGAGACGTTTAACTTTCCTTACTGCGACTTGACGGCGAAATACGAGAGGGTCGGGAAAATAGGACAGGGGACTTTCGGGTAAGTTTGTAGGGACGGGAAGTTCCAGGGCGTATTTAGTTATAAATGCGAAAGTTTTTCGCGTCTCGTGTACGGTTACACTTGTATTTGCTTATGTTTGTGGTAATTTCTGGTTGTTTATGTGAAGTGGAGGTAAACATAACCTACAAATTGTTTTCACTTCGCCAGAATTACTTAATTTTAGATGTCCATAAGGTGCATTTACACCTAGTTTGTTCGAATATCCCTGATATTAATGTTATCCCCATGTGTTAACATTATATATGCTTTAGACTCCTTATTTTACAAGAGTACATTTTTCTTATAATCTCAATATCCCTATCACTAAGGATACAGTGGTAAATGAGTTTTCTTCTATCATTTAGTTATTTATAGTCCATGGTATAATATGCTTTGTATCGTGCTTCGATAACCATGAACAACCCACGGCCCTGCCCCTATACCATCACTCGAGTTCTAGGTAATCGGTAACCTCCTTGTACGATCACTCGCGCGCCTATGAGTTTGTCGGACACTTCATTAATATCACTTTGGCTTGAAACGAAATAGTGTAGTGTACTATTAACAACAGGGCGACCACTTAAAGCCTCCAGCACACTTTCAGTTTCTAAGGAAGTGTGTAGTTTCTGGCTACAAATAGAGCAACTCATTTGAGAAACTTATAGCTTTTAAAGCAGTCTCTAAAGTACCACTTTCTAGTTTTTAAGTAGACTACCACATAGCAATAGGATGATACGTTTTAAGTCTTCAGAGTGTTTTCAATTTGTAAGGGAGAGTGAGTTGCCAGTTCGAGCTACAAATAGACCAAGTAGTTTGAGAAACTTTAGGCTTTTAAAGCAAAGACACTAAAGTACACATTTCTAATTTTCGAACAGTGTAGTTTACTGCTAGCAACAGAACGAAAAGTTTAAAGTCTGGAACGTCTTTAGTTTCTAAGGAAGAGTGAGTTTCCAGTTGGTAACCGATTTAGGGACTTTGAAGTCCTTTTGAAACATATGTAGCCTAACCATGTTATTCGTTGACACAACTTAGCTTTGAAACACTTAACAGGACGCTCAGTGATACACATTCTAAACGTATTTTAAGTGAAATACGTTTTAATGTGGATAACCAGGTTAATATATAAAACAGGGCTAATAATATATACAGGGGTAAATTGTAAACTATATAATTTAGTCATGCTTTTTAAATTGTGGTCTAATTTGTATATGAAATTAGAATAGTGAGTTACTTTTAAATAAAAATAAAGTTACGAGTTACATTCGGAACTGGGGTAACCTTAACTTTATTTACTACTTTTTTCCTAATAACTGGAACATGTTAATTTTTTTGTACCATACCCAACAGTGTTGGAAACCATAAATGACCTACAATTACCTTGATCTTCTACTCCTATTCCAAAAATGGTGTCAATCATTATTTCAATTACTTAAATTTTATTGTTTTAGAGAGGTATTCAAAGCTAAAGACCGAAGTAACCCGAAAAAGTTCGTCGCCATGAAGAAAGTCCTGATGGACAATGAGAAGGAGGGGGTGAGTACCGTCAGGTCATCTCTGTACATGCGCCTCGACCGACTCTCTCAACTTACAGTTTCCTATAACTGCCCTGCGTGAGATCCGCATCCTCCAGCTATTGAAGCACGAGAATGTGGTGAATTTCATTGAGATCTGCAGGACGCAGGCTTCGCAATATAATAGGTAGTTATATCCAAGATGGAATCGGGGATGTGTTATAGAAGAAAAGCTGCTCAGGCTTAGTTAAGTCCTACAGCCAGTTGTAGTCTTATGTCACTTATTAGGTAAAAATTATGCGGATTCAAAGGTGTATTTTTTAAGTTTAACCACAGTTAGGAGTGTAATTCAATGTTTGTAAGGGTAATTAGCTTTCAAAGTAGTCGTTTGCCTTAATTCTCCAATCATTATTTTAGGACTTATTATTAATTTAGTAGCCAGGAAAACACTGGGGCAATTTCGTGAAAAGAAATTTAGCACCATTTTGACACCATAACTGTGTTAAAATGTAGAGCCAATTTTGCGAAATTGTAGGATTCAAAAAGGAATCAAAAATAATTTGAGTTGCTGTACATTAATATCCTTTAATTAATTACTGATGTGATTATATTACTGATTTAATTAATGATTACTGATTACTGATTTAATTAATTACTGATTTTCTGGTTTGGTGGAGTTTATGTTTTAGCTTTGACAGGTTTTGGTATAATTTCTCACATTGTCAGATAAGAGAGTGCAAACTAAGGTTTAGAACCTTAGACGGACTTTATGCTACAACAATTTGATTATTAGAATATGTTGTATAGACGCTCTACATACATTTCTCTACAGTAATATAGACACAGTCCTTTTTAGAAAAATAGATACAATATTCCCTGTTGTAATCGTTTTCTTCTCTGAAATATGTTTGTAGGCACCGTTCGACTTTCTACCTCGTGTTCGATTTCTGCGAGCACGACCTGGCCGGTTTGCTGTCGAACATCAACGTCAAGTTCAGCCTGGGGGAGATCAAGAAAGTGATCCAGCAGCTCCTGAACGGCCTTTACTACATCCACCATAACAAGATCCTGCACAGGGACATGAAGGCGGCGAACGTGCTGATCACGAAGACGGGGGTGCTGAAGCTGGCCGACTTCGGGCTGGCGAGGGCGTTCAGCACGAACAAGAATGGGATGCCCAATCGGTAAATACCGCATTAAGCTTTTACAAAACTTGTGCTCGTTTTAGAAACTGTTTAATTTCTTAATTAATTTCTTTGAAACCTCGAAGCAGCACATATTCTCCTATTCGTCCTGGTCTCCTACCTTGTTTCTTCCATCTTATTCGTTATAATTCTTGCCTCTTGTGAAATTAACTTTGGGCTCGACGATCTTAAATCTTGGTCTTACAGCTTCACGAACCGCGTCGTGACGTTGTGGTACAGGCCCCCGGAGCTGCTCCTCGGCGAGAGGAACTACGGCCCGCCGGTCGACCTGTGGGGCGCCGGCTGCATAATGGCCGAGATGTGGACGCGCTCGCCGATAATGCAGGGCAACAGCGAGCAGCAGCAGTTGACCCTGATATCGCAGCTGTGCGGCTCGATAACGCCGCAGGTGTGGCCGGGCGTCGAGAACCTCGAGCTGTACAAGAAGATGGAGCTGCCGCAGAAGCAGAAGAGGAAAGTGAGTGGATTTTAAGTTTGAGTTATTTGCGAGAGCGACACAGTAAATACTTATACACTTGAAGGGTTTAGAAAGATCAACAGGGAAACGTCTCGAAGTCACTCCCACCGGCAAAGAAAACGACTCCAACGGTCAGCTAAGTTGTTTATTGTTGTACGTGACATCTAGTGTCCATCATCTGCAATCACATCTACATTAAAGAGAAGTTTTAGATAGTCAATTATAAAATTATGTGAACTTACGTGACGCCTTAAGAGAAAGAGTTGACGCCTTACGATTCTAGTGTGCTCCATGAGATCCTAATGCAAGGAAACCCAGATCATAACCGGGAAACGATTCACAACGATGACACTATTGAAACAAATTTGCCCATTCGGCATGATTGTTTTAACTAGAATTTGAATTGGTTAGAACATTGATCTGTAAACCATATTGACGCAGGCTTCGATATAGAGCGTCTATTTTTTAGCAAATATTGACAATACTTTGGATCGTTTAGGAACCCCTCAAGTGCCCCTTGCTGACGATGAATGCGACTCCATTTTGGTGTTGCTAATGCCCTTTTTTAATTCACTCCCGCGAAATTAAAGCATTAGGTACAAGAATTGCATTGGATGAGAGATTATCTATAAATAGCTAAGTATAAAAAGAGAAATTTTTTCTTTTCTACCATAATTAAGTGCCTTCTTATAAAGATAGTCATATACCTACACCTACCTAGTAAATCTGTGTGCAATAATTCATAATACCACCGAATTTCCCCGTTACACTTTGGTAAGTTATGTAACGCCTATGGTTATTGTTGGGACCCATAATTTGAGCTGTCAGCCGCAAACGAACGTACCTTAGTGTTATACAACATGACGTACGTATTTCATCGAGTTATAAATATGTACATGTTATTTTTCGAGGTGAAAGAGCGGCTGACGCCGTACCTGAAGGACCCGTACGCGTGCGACCTCCTCGACCGGCTGCTCGTCCTCGACCCGTCGAAGAGGGCCGACGCGGACACGGCGCTCAACCACGACTTCTTCTGGACGGACCCGATGCCCTGCGACCTCGGGAAGATGCTGGCGAACCACACGCAGAGCATGTTCGAGTTCCTGGCGCCGCCGAGGCGCGCGACGCAGATGAGGCACCACTCGATGCCGAGGCCGACGACGTCCGCCGTCCACCAGGACAGCGGCTACCAGGACAGGATCTTCTAGTCGAGGACGACGACCGCGACGGGCCCCCGGATCGGACCGGAGCCCCGGGCGACGAGGAGGAGATGAACGCGACGGTGGGTGCGTCGTAGTCTATTTCGATTCGGTACCGTAATGTGGAGTGATTTGACAATTTTTGCTTTTATATGTTGGTAGATAAAAATGCAACTCGCCTGGACATTTCCCGTACCACAGTATGGTAAACTGATTAATAATTGGATCAGTGGAACCACTGGCAAACCTTTATCATTGGGTTTATAAAGAGCATCATTAATCAGAGGGAAAATAATATGTATAATTGTATTTTTAGAAAAGCGATACCTCCTTACACGTTCACTATATAAATCTAACGGATTTTGCCGGTCTCTCAAATACCGTTTAGATAATAGATTTATATTACTAATAATTCGGTTGTCGTACTCATAATAATCGTCCTTCGTGTTGAATCAACGTCTCGAAGGCGAATTTAACTTCTAATATTTTCTGAGGGATACTCAAGGTAAGACCAAACCGACCTCGGCCTCATCTCATCCTTAAGGTGCACCTAGTTGACCGATGGCAAAGTAATTAAGGTTTGAGGAATCCTCAAGGCGCGATTTTAAATTTGTCCGTAAAGGACCCCTAGGCCTATGCCCCATTGGTCTCCTTGTGCTTCCTCCTTGGGCATGCCGCCCCTAGATTATCGCCCGGTCTAATTCGGTGAAAAAGGCGGTGATGGTACCTGGGGGAACTGTTTTTACACACTCCAAGGTCGAGCCATCGTTCTCCCACGTTCTGCACATAGGTGTATCCCTTAGTATCATTTGATGGAGATGTTTCCTTAGGCAATGCCCAGTCAAATCTCGCACAGTACGTCGGAGCTTGCTTCTGGTCATGGCCAAATAACTCTTAGCTATTTCCTCGTTAGGATAGTATAAAAGCTCCTCGACGAATTTGCAGCTTGTAGTCTCGTCTCACCTTGATTTAAAGTCTAAGAGGGTGATTCCTTTGATCATGCTTGTTAAGGTAGCAGGAGACAAATGTGAAGGGCCAGAGTCCACCATAGCACCTTCGAACGCCTTCCTACGCAGTCTGTGCTTTGTTGTTGCCTACACACTTAGCAGGCCCTTTGACCCATGAGACAGAGTCTATTCCAGTGGTGAATTTGTGGCGCTTTAAAGTCAGTAATCAAAGTCGAAGAGCTGCTGTTGAGTACATATCGTCTGGTCTGTTTATTCTGTCCCTAAACTGTATTTCGAAATTTTAGCCCATTAGACATTAAATTCGAATCGGTTACAATACACTTTTCATAGAAATTTTCTTTAAACAAAAATTGTCCCTAACTGGTGACCATTAGGAATTATAGAAACTGTTTTGTAAGAAGAGGCAGGTGATATTGCACTTTAACTTGTAGCCCAACGTGATCGGGTAGCTTTTGAAATCAACCTCCATTTTTAGTAGGAATAAACACGTTTAGCGACTAATACTGAATTCTGTTCGTGTGCCCCATTTACATTCTATGTTTCTTTAATATGACTGGTAATGAGAGCATATTTTTTGGTTTTAGGAAATGTGATAAAGACTGAAGCACCAAAAGACTACGCCTAGACGTCGATAGGAAATCATGTCTTATTTGAAGCGTTGCCTTTATCTGGTTTATTTAATTTCGATATATTTACTCGATGATATGATGTATATAATATAAATAGTAACGTTTATATATACTTCGTAATAGTATAAAGGGCCAAAACGGTAGTTTTGTGATTGTAATTGTATTTTTAATTGAGTACATCTTCGATTGATTTTTGTAATTATTGTATTAAAATAAATTGTCATTTTTAAGTTTATATTCATGGCGTGAATTTGAACCGACTGAAAAGTCCATTCATAAAAGGTAGATAGTAATAGAAACTCATTTTAAATGTAAATCCCTCAAAATCGTGGGCATACCTTTTAATACTACCGATATATACCATGAATATAAAAATAGAAGCCAAAAATCAGAGAAAACTGAACTTCGGTAAGGAAAAATGGTAACGATTGCTATATTTCTCCCTTTGTTTGGTAACATACCTGGAGTGATGCTAATCCCTGAAATGTTTTTCTCTTGTAAGTATGTGGAAAATATAGATTTTAATTTCCCGAAACTATCCAAATTGGTAGTGTACGCACCGTTTATGATAGCGTTGGATTTCTCCGAAAGATGGGGTTAAGGTTTTTAAGGCCATTGCCCAAATTTAAACTACCAAAGTATAACGGTTTCTGAAATATCTCGAAAAAGTGAAATTCTCATTTTCCACCCCTAGGAATGAAAAATCATGATCGCTGGCATCAGGAAGCGTCCCTTTTTAGGACATCACAGGGAGAGTTTTTGTGTGGGTAGAGGGAAGGTACCTAACAACTAAGAGTGAAACGAACGGCTTGGAAGTACCCCACTATTTTATTTATTTAATATATAAACACATTCACACGTACATGAAGAATTTTAATATTTCTCGCCTAACTACAAAACACAGCTGATTTGATAATGTGTAAATACAAGAATACCGAGTATCAAAGAGCCGTGGGACGTATCTCAATCGTAATCGGAAAATACAGAGAGGGGATATAAAATTGTTTGCATAAAATCGGAAATTCTCTCGCTTAGTAACTACATTAACACATTAAAATTTTCTCAAGAAACATCAAACAAGGGTTCACAAACAAATTTTCGTTGTGTAATGTACAATTTTCTTTACCAATCTTTTTTTAAATAAAATTTACACGAGACTACTCGGCCGGTTACCGTCCCTTAGGGCCTGCGAGGAGCGAGGCCGTTAAGGGACGGTAACCGACGTGAGCTAAGCCGAATTACACATGAAGAGAACACACACAGAAAGAGGACTGACTACAACGAATATCTTCCATAGCTATTTCCATTTTTGTTTTTATAAGACAGTCGACGTTTGCTACGCTACACACTTACAAAGTTTGACAAGACTTTTTCGTTTAATATACAATCAGACTGATTTCCCACTCGCTCATGTGAAATTGACGGCTGACGGCTTCCCGCGGGAGGGGCGGGGCTTTTACAAAGCCGCTTTAAATTTACAGAAATTCCGGGAAGCGGTCAGGCCAATTTAGACATTCTCGTATTAGGATATGTCGCTATGCTAAGTAAAAGCTACAAATAAAAATATATAATAATTACAAATGCTAATTAACTTTCAAAAATCTATAATCTTCTTTTAACAAAAGTGATGAAATACATAAAACTAAGCTCACCTATTATATAAAAGAAATGATAAGAGGACTACACTAACTTTTTTTTTATTTTACAAATTGTATACGTTGATAAAAGGTCGTTTCAAGACATATATAAAAAATCGTCCAAAAACTTTCACAAAAGAGACAATATAAAATATTGAATTACAAGAAGAGTATTACAAATTTAAATATGATTTTTGTTTTAATCAATTGCGCAGGTGGACACGTAGGAATTGAGTAGTATGGCAGTTCGTTTGGTCTTCCAACTTCCTCTGATCCTCTCGCTTACTGCCAGGAATGATCCTTAAAAACTTGTGTTATCAAAGAGAGAGTCCACTATATCATGTGTAAAAAAACATTATCGAACGAGGTTAAATTTACTCTTCCACAGCTGCCTTCTCCTGAAAAAAAAAGAAGAATAAAAACGGGCAATTAGATCGCATGGGTATCGATAGATAATCACAATTAGTAAGGGTGACATGGCATTTTCTATCTATTCACCGGATGTTATGATCTCTGCTACGTTATCTTCTTTTTGTACTTTTTTACCCTTTCAACTCTATCGATAGGGAATTCATTTTGCAATGCTTACACCCTTAAAAATATGCACAAAAATGAGGAGAACAAAATTAAAGGGAAACACAACGAAATTCGGTTAGGAGCACACAGAGCAAATTCTATTATGGGAACTTTAAAATGTCACTCTGGGTATTTTTAGAAAGAAATAATTTCATTGGAGTTCACATTGTTAAGTCACTGAAGGGTTTCACCTTCAAATTCTTTTCACCTTCATCGATTTTTGCGTGAAAATTGCTGAGTAGTTGGAATGTGCCGACTTGCGTTTTTGCACTGGGGGTGGATGCTACCCCTTCTCGAGAGCTGAAATTTTATCAAAGATAACCCCTGGAATCGATAAAGGGACTAATTCTAAGTAACTTTTGTTCTATAAAGTTTTTTTGATCAGTCAATATTTTTCCGGTTATTAACGATTGAAAATGTTGATTTTTCACGAAAAAAATGAGTGTTTCGACACTGTTTTTTACAAATAAATCCAAAACTATTCGTTTTTCCAAAAAAATTTGTTCTTATCAAAATGAAAGCTAATAAAAAACAAAGAGAATGGTTTGTTAAAAAACGTTTTAGGTTGAATTTAAAGCGACTTACTGCTACTTAAAGGTATCATTTTTTGGGAGTGCTCGAACGCAAGTATTCGAGGTTAAATAACGAGAAACCGATACCTTTTTTGGAAAATATTTTTAGAACACTTTTTAAAGTACACACAAATACCTTTCAAATGATTCCCGGATTGAGTATATTGCATTAAAACTAAGCGAGTTATCATGAAAATAAGGCGGGGCTCTCCAATTTTTTAAGAAAACGAGAAGTAAAACCTACGCCACTTCCACCAAAATTGAAATTTATAGTATTTGTAGTACAGGATTTTCTTTATATTAGTATAAGTAATCAGCTCAAAAAGTTTGACCGGTTGAGAATGCTTTTTTTTCCTTCGATTTTTCAAAAACAGAATTTCCGAAATTTCTCTAAAAGTAACATATTCTCATAACTTTAACACTACTGAATATACGTAAAAAATGCCAGATAACACAAATTTAGGTTTAATTTAACAAACGTGTTTTGTTTTTACTTCAGTAGGCTAAAAAACAACCGAGATATCATCGTTAGAAGCTAAAATACTATTGTGAAGATCATCTGACCCGAGCCCTTTAACTCCTAAAAACGAAGTCTTTTAAAAAGTGGAGATGTAGATGAACTTATAGCCCTTGAAATTATCTTTAAAATGGTACCAATCACATTTTTTTAGAAAAATTATAGGAGCATACATTATATGAATGCATTATTGGAATGATTAGAGCTGCTTAAAAATAATTTCTTTTATTAATTCCAGAGCGAGGGATGGTTTTTAAGGGTTAAAATTTCCCAATCAATCGCACTAAATTTTTGACATTCAGTAAAACCGACTTTAATTTACAAATGCACAACTGAAACGATTAAAGCTGCTAAAAAATAACTTTTTCATTGATCCCCAGATAAGGGATGGCTTGTAAGGGTTGAAAATTTAGAGTAAATCAGAAATTGTATTATAAGCAGTAAACAAATTTTTAGTGTAATATTAATGCGCGATTGACATTTCAGGGAGACAGAAATCAATTTTTTCATGATTTTTACACTTAAGGGATGGTCTCTGATGGTTAAAGAATTGATTGAAGTCATAAATAATGCTTCAAAAAGTTACACAATGTATATTCAACTCAACTAAATAATATTTTCACAGACTGAATGCTTTAACTTGCATTTCTTTCAATTTTTTACAAATGGGGTGAGTTTCACTACTAAAATTCAAAAAGCGCAAGTTGAGCACATGTCACTTTTGAAGTTAAGGGTAAAATACGCTTGATTCCAAATTTTCATGAAAATCGATAGAGGTTCAAAGAATTCGGAGGTATAGCCTATTTTTACCTTCATTAGCTTCTATTATATATCATAGAACAACGCAACTTACTCAAAATTTTCCCAAACAATTATTCAACACCTCTTCGAACTGCTTGTGAAACTCAAAACTAGACTAACTAATTAGATCAAGCATACACCATGAAGTCCATATTTAACACCATCACACGTAGGAATTTCTATTAATTTTTCAAGTTAAAAGCCCATTAGGATTCGTCGTCACTTACCGCTGGCACATCACTAGGCTTATCACCTACTTCTTGTCGAACCTCCGGCGTTTCAGTTGGTACCTGAAAATAGGCCTGATGAAGCACACGGATCCGTGTCGAGGGAAGATGGGAGGATCTTACTACCTTCTAGCTCAAACCAAAGAGATGCAACCAATTTTCAACGGGTCGAAAGGAGAAAAGGAGAGAGAGAAAGTCTTACACGCTATTAGTAAGAAGGTTAGGTTAACATCCCGAAAAATAAGTATGTGACGTAGAAATCGGGATACACGGCACTGGGTCGGGGTTTACTCCAAGCATGTTTGATGAATAATCGAAATTTGTTCACCGTTCGACTTAAACTAGTGATAGATGATAGTATTGCGCACCAGTAATAATAAAGTGATGGTCACCTACTCATAATATCACCTGGTATATAGAAAATTATAGTGAAAAATCATTTTTCTTTCATTCTTTAGCTCTCAGTTAAGAGTCCAAGATGCAGGAAAGTGAAGAGTAAAGGTCAGCATTTTCTTAAGCCATGATTGAATTTTTCCTGGTTTACTGCTGACTAACTTTTCGTTACTTAGAAACCTTTCCTGGCTTCCACCTCACTAACTAAAAAGACTTCCCTGATTTATAGCTAACTCAGGTACGACCAGCTTTGGGAGCTTTTCCAGTTTTTGATTACTCGGTAACATTTCTTAAATTACAGATGACTCATTTTTGTTCAGCCTTATCCAGGCTTTCAATTGTTGGTCACTTTGAAATCTTCCCTGGTTTATACTTAGTTAACTATTAGCTATTTAAACACCATCTCTGGTTTACAGCGAACTTACTGTTGTTTGCCTTAAGATCTTCTCTAATTTAGAGTTCACTAGCTTTTAGTCATGTAGAAACCTTTCCTGGCTTTTTCCCACCGTCTAACCTTTCCGGATTTATAGCTGACTAACTTTCAGTTATTTAGACCATCATTTTGATCAATAGCCGACTCATTTTATACATATTTAGGAGCTTTTTAATTTGCGGCTTATCAACTTCTGACTACTTGGTAATTTTTCCTGATTTGTAGACGACTCAATTTTATGAACCTTAAAAAACTTATCTGGTTTACAACTGACTAACTTTTGGATATTTAGTAACATTTCCAGCCTTTCAACTGACTAACTGTTGGACACTATAGAACCTTCCTAATTTCATAATTAATTAATCCTTGGCTAGTTAGAAACCTTCTCTGGTTTACAGAGGTCAACTTTTGTTCGCTTTATAACTTTCACCATTTTAGAACTAACCAGATTTTGGTTTATTAGCAACCTTTCCTGGCTTTCTCTTTAAAATATGGTTTATAACTGACCAAATTTTAGTTATTTAGAAACTCTCTCTGATTTACAGTATATTCTTTTTCATCAAGGATCTTCCCTGGTTTACAGCTCATCAACAGGTACTTATAGTAGTAATTATTTCTAATTTATAGCTGATTCACTTTTATTCATCGGAAGTTGTTCCGATAACTATTGGTTACTACTTCCCTGGTATATAACTTACTAATTTTTACTATTTAAAAAGCGACTCTGGTATACAGTGGGCATACCTGTGCTGTAGTTTAGATAGTGTATAGTAAGAAAATGTTATCATAGGTTTGTGTAAACAGTCATTAAACATTTTAGCACATCATAGAAATGTGCTTACAAGTACAGAGTTTAGTCAATAGTAGATAAGCAACACGGGTTCTGGAACAAAGTCTAATGTCATGCTATTGCACAGGCGTAGTCTCCAATTTCATCAGAACTTTCTCGTGGAGATAACGATTTGTCTCGTGTTGACAGAGCTGTCATGTTACTTAAGGCACCATAACATTTCTAGTTGGTCAAGGAATTTTTAATGTATTCTTTTGTATGTGTGATATATATTTGTGAACATACGGGGAACGTTAAGTAATTGGTATAAGGTGCCTAAGCAACAGTAGAACGTGGCAGCAGATCAGGAATAACAGCGTTAAGAATGGTGACAACTTGTATCAAAGCGTAGGGAACGTATACAGTATGTTCACTTAAAGAAGGTGTTGCGATTTCCAGTCTTCCTTATACAGCACCTTAGGAGAATCAATAACTTACAGAATCCAATAGAGGCAAGTCTGAGAAAATTCTGCAAAGTGGACGCCTTCATTTAAAATAACATGGGATTTTGGTCCAGAATCCGCGTTGTTTATCTACTATAAGGATCATACTTATTGAGATGTATCCTTAAATACCGGGTGTTCTGATTTCTACGTCGATTAGCACAAATAAACAAAACGAAACATCAAAAATTAATATATCAAATTTGTAAACGAGCACACAGGACCACAAGAGACAGGAACGAAAGATGAAATGTTTTCGGTAGAGATAAAGTACGTATAGATCTCAACCATTACGGTTTCCGATTCTGGTAGGGGTAGTTGGGGTCAAAACGTGGTGGTGGTGGTGGGGTTGGTAGATTGGGTTGGTTGTTTTTTTTTCTGGGTTTTGGCTCTATTCACCTGTTTCAAGGGTCCTTCCGCCAAGGGCTGCTGCGCAGACACTTCATCTGTCGGCGAGGGCAGTCCGTTTGCGTTCCCGTTCGTTAGAATGGGAGCCGGGAGTTCGGGAGAGACGGGAGGCGGGAGCTGCTGGGGGGGCGCGATGGGCTCGGGGACCGAGTCGACGGGCGGGAGCGACATCGGCTCCGCCAGGTTCTCGGAGAGGGGCTCCGGCAGGGAGGGGAGGGACTCGGTCGAGACGTCCGGCAGCGAGTCGGCCTCGACCACGGGCCGGGGCTCGGGGGAGGGCGGGGAGAGCTTCTCCTCCTTGGGGGGCGCCTCGGGCTCAGTCTTCGCGGGTTCGGTCATTTCGGTCTTTTGAGGTTCGGCGGGGAGCTCAGCACTTTCGGTTTTGGGAAGTTCGACGGTTTCGGCCTTCGCGGGTTCAGTGCTTTCCGCTTTGGGCGGGTCAGTGCTTACGACCTTTGGAGCTTCGGTACTTTCGGCTTTGGGGAGTTCAGTGCTTTCGACCTTTGGGAGTTCAGTACTTTCCACTTTAGGGACTTCAGTATTTTCGACTTTAGGGACTTCAGTACTTTCGACCTTGGGGAGTTCAGTACTTTCGACTTTAGGGACTTCAGTACTTTCGACCTTGGGGAGTTCAGTACTTTCGACTTTAGGGACTTCAGTACTCTCGACCTTGGGGAGTTCAGTACTTTCGACCTTTGGGGGTTCAGTACTTTCGGCCTTTGGGAGTTCAGCGTTTTCGACTTTAGGGGCCTCGGCGCTTTCGGTCTTTGGAGATTCGGTACTACTTTGGACCTTAGGGGCCTCGGCGCTTTCGACCTTTGGAGATTCTGTACTACTTTGGACCTTAGGGGCCTCGGCGCTTTCGACCTTTGGAGATTCTGTACTACTTTGGACCTTAGGGGCCTCGGCGCTTTCGATCTTTGGAGGTTCGGTGCTACTTTCGACATTAGGAACTTCGATACTGCTTTCTACGTTAGGAACCTCGGCGCTTTCGACCTTCGCAGGTTCGACACTGCTCTCGACCTTAGGGGCCTCGGGAGCCTTCGGCGCCTCCTCCCCGAGCTCTTCTGGGGCTTTGGGGGGCGGCGGTAACTGGTCGACGGGCGGGGCGTCCGCCTTGGTCGACTCGGCGAATACCGTCACCGGGGATGGGGGGTTAGAGGACGGGAGCGGCGGGGGGACGTCGTCGTTACGCACCTCTTTACTCTCCTCCGGCTCGGCCTCCTTCTTCTCGTCCTCCTCCTTCTTCGGCGGCTCCTCCTCGGGCTTCTCTACTTCCTCCTCTTTCTCCTTCGGCTCCTCGACCTGCTCCTTCTGCGTCTCTTCGGCGGGGGCGACGGGCTTCTCGGCCGCCTCCTCGGCGATCGGCTTGGAGAGCTCCTCGGTGGAGGCGTCCCCGTTGGCGACCGCGGGGGCGTCGGCGGCGGCCTCGGGGGCCTTCGCCTCGGCCTTCGGAGACTCGGCAGCCGGAGCGGCCGTCGGCGAGGCTACGGTCTCTTCAGCGTTCTGGAAACGAAAAGGGGAAGAATATTAGGATTTGTGCCAACGAGTATCACGACTTTTTCCTATTTAACTCATACAAATTGTGTAGAATATTTCAAATGTACACGCGAAACTAAACAATTCCCCGTTTCATTGTTCACACAGAAAATAAAAAGGGATAAGATGGTCTTGATTGGATTGTAAAAAGGGAAAACTTTCAGAAGGTTTGAATAAATACCCATAAATCAGTTTTAAATATATATTATTCCAAAGATGTTGGGAAATTTATTAATCCTGTTAATTTATTTTCCAAATATGTTAGAAAATTCTCTTTTATTTACTTATGTGCAACTTATGTGCAACTATATAAATTTCTATGGCCTTTAAGTTTCTCAACAACAACAATGACTAATAGACTAGACTTACTAATAGACTAGACTAAGAGAAATATAGGCAATGTAATAACTAGAATTATTAATTAACTAACTTGTATATTGGCATGCTTAGATTCATTTGCTGACTAGCTTTTACTAACAAGTCCATTACTGACTAATTGACGTCACAAGCTAACTTGCTACTGACCACGTACTTCGTACGTCTCTGACAAACTATTTCATTAACTTATTGCAGTAACTAATAAGTGAAGGCTGGTCAGCTCTAACCAAAGTAGAAAGTATAGAGAAACAACAAAATATCAAATAATAACCTAGGTGAGTGGCTAACCAAGCTGAAGATCGATTAGTTCTCTTTAACTGATTAAACGACTAGCTTTGACTAACTATTGCTGACTAATTACTAGACAAGACTAACTGACATCACAAGGTAAACTGCTAGTTCTGGTTCTAACAAGCTATCTCATTAACTCATTGCAATAACTAAAAGGCAATGGTGGTTAACTTTCATTAAAGTAGAATGCACACAGAAACAAAACTGAATTTGACGCAATAAGTGAAGTAACCATCTAACCTTCACGGGCTGACTGACCAGATTTTACTAACAAATTACTCACTAGCTAAATTACAACTGATCAAGTACTTCATTCCCTGACGAAATATTTCATTAACTTATCACAATGACTAATGCATTAGCTGTCATTATAGTAAAAAATTTGAGAAACAGAAATGAATGCAGAGTACTAATTATAATGATTACACAAATAATCTGTATATTGACTAGTTTAGCTTGACTTATTAACTAACTAGCTTTTACCAGCAAATCAATTACCGACTAATTGATGGCAGAAGCTAAATTGCAACTGACCATGTTCTTCAGTCCATAACAAGTTAGGCTAGTTAGCTCGTACTAAAGTAGAAAGCATGGAGAGATAAAACTGAATATCAGGTAATAACTGGAATTACTAGCTAACCAAACTGGAGGTGGACTAGTTAACCTCATAACTATCTGATTAGATTTTACTAACTAATTAATTACTGAAAACTTAGACAAGCAAAAACTAAAGTCTTGTAGTATGTAATCATTAACCAAATTAAAGACATACTGTACCTTCACTAACCAATTGACTAGCTTTTACTAACACAGTAATTATTGACTAGCTAACATCATAGCTGTCCTTATTTGAAAATCGACTAATTAATCTAGTTTTCACTAACATATTAATTAGTGACTAGCTAAATTACAGCTCATCACAAACAGTCTATGACTCTGAGTCATTAGCTCTAGTACATTAGCTAATTGACAAGTTTTTTACGATCATATTAATAAATGATCAGCCAGCGTCATAGGCTAAACTGTTACTAATCAGAAACTTCAATCTCTAGCAAACCGTTCCATTAGCTTATCGCGATGACTAATAAACAAGAAGCTAGGTTGATCAGCTTCCACTAGTTGGCCTTCAGTGACTAACTGACTAGCTTTTAATGACCAATGAATTACTGATTAACTAATGTCACAAGTTAAATGGTTACTGATCAAATACGTCAGACCATGACAAAATATTTTATTAGTTAAACGCCATGACTATCAGACTAGCTGACTAGGAAGCTAAATCAAGTTCTTAATCAGAAACTCCAGTCAATAGCAAACTGTTCCATTAGCTTATCGCGATGGCTAATAAATAAGAGGCTAGGCTGATCAGCTTCCACTAGTTCACATTCATTGACTAACTGACTAGGTTTTTGATAATCAATAAAGTACTAATTAACTAACGTCAGAAGCTAAATTGTTACTGATCAAATACGTCAGACCATGACAAAATATTTTATTAGTTAAACGCCATGACTATCAGACTAGCTGACAGGCTGACTAGGAAGCTAAGTCAAGTTCCTAATCGGAAACTCCAGTCAATAGCAAACCCTTCCATTAGCTTATCGCGATGACTAATAAACAAGAAGCTAGGCTGATCAGCTTCCACTAGTTAGCCTTCAGTGACTAACTGACTAGCTTTTAATGACCAATGAATTACTGACTAACTAACGTCACAAGCTAAATTGTTATTATCAAATACGCCAATACCATGACAAAATATTTCGTTAGTTCATCGCCTTGACTATCAGACTAGTTGACTAGGGAGCTAAATCAAGTTCCTAATCAGAAATTCCAGTCAATAGCAAACTGTTCCATTAGCTTATCGCGATGACTAATAAACAAGAAGCTAGGCTGATCAGCTTCCACTAGTTGGCCTTCAGTGACTAACTGACTAGCTTTTAATAACCAATGAATTACTGATTAACTAATGTCACCAGCTAAATTGTTATTGATCAAGTACGTCAATACCGTGACGAAATATTTCGTTAGTTCATCGCCTTGACTATCCGACTAGCTGACTAGGGAGCTAAATCAAGTTCCTAGTCAGAAACTTCAGTCTCTAGCAAACCCTTCCATTAGCTTATCGCGATGATTAATAAACAAGAGGCTAGGCTGATCAGCTTCCACTAGTTTACATTCATTGACTAACTGACTAGTTTTGTGATGATCCATAAATTACTAATCAACTAATGTCACAAGCTAAATTGCTACTGATCAAATAAGTCGGACCATGACAAAATATTTCATTAGTGCATAGCCATGACTATCAGACTAGGTTGACTAGCCCTTACTAAAGTAGAATGTATAGAGAAACTAAAAAGGATGTGATCAAGTAATTAGATCATCAATCAGACCCAATCTAACCTAACCACCTTGAGGAACATGTTTAATTTCACTTGCTGACTAGCTTTTACCCATCCAAGTAATCGTTGACTAATTATTTGATCAATATTACAATGCGAATTGAGAATTAATCAGATACAACTGACAAGATCGATGAAGCGATTACGCGCATGATTAATTTTATCCCATACAATGGGGGCACACGTAGGAAAAGCACGGGCCATTTTTGTTCATCCCGCTTCTTATAGTGATTAGCGTATATGGTGTACGGTAAATTGCTCTTGATTTCCTCACGTGTCTACTAGATCCAGGTGCGATCAAAGCTAGCGACACCCCGTGAGAAAACTTCTGATCACGTATCACGTAGATTACGTACAAAGTATCTGATTTCGGTGCATATGCACGCGATCCCCTGTATTTTTAATCGAGTCGGACAAGTTAAACGAGGTTATTTAGCGCGCGCGTCAAGCGTCGAAAACTTGGGCGCCCGCCAGGATTGTTGATAGTGTCCAAATTGATACGATAATTAAGCCCACTCGTGACTATTATCGACGTTTATGATCATTTCGTATTGACGTTTACGGACGCAAGAAAATTTTTGATAAATACCGCGCAGGAAATATCGACAGGAATGGGCCGTTTTGAAGCTTTTCATTGAAGTTATTTTCAAGGGAAATCGCCCTATTGATGTTGACTTACACCCGATTACGAACAGAATTGGGATTCACTGTAACGCCCTGTATATCAAACGCGGTGTTTCATCATAAATACAATCATGAATCGAGCTCTTTTTTCTTGTTGATCTCCCGTTACGAAATTGATTCCAAGACGTTTCTAATTAGAGACAACGACCAAATTTATCATTATTTTTTCTTAAATCATTCATCATATAAGACAATCTCTTCATTGATAGAGAATGAATTAACTTGTTTTTCTATTCGACTTGATTTATTTATCTTTCTTTCCAGTTTTTAACAAAATATCACTTTATAAAGAAAGCCGATTCATGATGACGACTGATTAGGTCCTGATAAAAGTCAGTCACTCGCGCTCCTCAGAGATTTTTGTTCTTATGGGCGGTACCTCTGCACTAAAAACTCTCAATAGTTCATATTAGAAGTTAATAAAGTTATTTAATATAAAAACCGTTTCAAACGCCTGAATCCCATCACTTTGAAAATTAAGAACCTATAGTAGCACTTGAACCTACAACCTCTGGCTTTATCATTCGTCGCATTTTATTTGAGACTCGAATTGTGGTACGTGTGACCCGGACCCCGAATGTAAAAGATTATAAACGAAGATGTGTACCCTTGTACACGTGTATTCTTATGTATTTTTTATCGCTAAATCCGAATCCGAGGTCAGAAAAAGGCCTGCGCCCCTGGAATTGGCCCCAGAGGCCAAAAATGGCCACTATAACACAGCCTCACAAAAATTTTTGGCCTCTGGGGCCAATTCCAGGGGTGCAGGCCTTTTCCTGACCTCGGATTCGGATTCAGCGATGAAAAATACACAAGAATACACGTGTCTGATCTACAGACCCGGACTTGTTTGTGAGGCTGTGTCATAGGGGCTATTTTTGACCTCTGGGGCCAATCTCAGGGGTGCAGGCCTTCTTCTGACCTCGGATTCCGATTCAGCGATGAAAAATACACAAGAATACACGTGTCTGATCTACAGATCCGGACTTTTTTATGGGGCTGTGTTATAGGGGCCACTTTTGGCCTCTGGGGCCAATTCCGGGGGTGCAGGCCTTTTTCTGACCTCGGATTCGGATTCAGCGATGAAAAATACATAACAATGCACGTGTCTGATCTACAGATCCGGACTTATTTTTATGAGACTATGTTATAAGGGTCATTTTTGGCCTCTGGGGCCAATTCCAGGGGTGCAGGCCTGTGCCTGACCTCGGATTTAGATTCAGCGATGAAAAATACATAAGAATGCACGTGTCTGATCTACAGATCCGGACTTATTTTTATGAGACTATGTTATAGGGGTCATTTTTGGCCTCTGGGGCCAATTCCAGGGGTGCAGGCCTTTTTCTGACCTCGGATTCGGATTCAGCGATGAAAAATACGTAATACACGTGTCTGATCTCTAGATCCGAATTTTTTTGTGGGACTGTGTTATAAGGCCATTTTTGGCCTCTGGGGCCAATTACTGGGGTGCAGGCCTTTTTCATACATAAGGTACATAAGAATACACGTGTCTGATCTACAGATCCGGACTTTTTTTAGTGGGGCTGCGCAATTCATGACCTCTTATTAGTGTGTCTTTGTACCAAGTAACTTCGTCTCAAATAAAATGAGACGTACTATGCGCACCAGCACTACTTAAGCCACATGACAGCTGAGCTAACTTATGGGTTACACTGTTCATTTCTACTCGACGAAGGCACGTGGGACCTCTCCACCCCAGCTCCCATTAAAACAAATGTATTTTCCATTTCCTTCCCACACGTTTTACTCTACAAGTACGTATATGTAGGTGATGGGAGATAGCGAGGAGGAGACTTCAATTGCTAATGGCGCGCGAGCTAAATTGAGACTAGTACTACCAGAAATAAACTGTCGGAAAGAGGGATCAACGATGACAGTCACCAGATGACAATGGAACAGATTCCGACCAATGAAGAGGGCGGAAATAAATCGTGAATTTAATGCAGGGGCTAGTCGACTGTTCTAATGATTATTAAGGGTAATTACTCCTCTTAATTGCAATTCAAATCCATCCACACGTCACCACTTGAATATTGATGAAAAAGTGGCACGCTTCGATTACTTTTGCAGGCTTAGGAATTCATTATTTGCATCTTAAATCGTGCGAGAGAAAAAGAACGGAGAAATGATGCATAACGGCACGCTTTTCGAGGGAAAAATTTTTAAAACCGTTCGAGCGTCCAACGGAACTCGTCGACCTTATTACACGTTTCTTATCATACCAGGGGGCTCTGTCCCCTGCGCGCTTGCGCGCGCCGACCCCCGTGAAGTTCAAACGACGACACGTATCAAACACGATTTTTTTTTCAAGAAAATTGTTCTTTTTTTTTTGTTGAAAACGCGAGAAATCACGATTTGTTTTTAAGAAAATGGTTCTTTTTTTGTTGAAAACGCGAGAAATCACGATTTGTTTTTAAGAAAATTGTTATTTTTTTTTTTGGTGAAAACGCGAGAAATCACGATTTGTTTTTAAGAAAATTGTTCTTTTTTTTTGGTGAAAACGCGAGAAATCACGATTTGTTTTTAAGAAAATGGTTCTTTTTTTTGGTGAAAACGCGAGAAATCACGATTTGTTTTTAAGAAAATTGTTCTTTCTTTTTTGTTGAAAACGCGAGAAATCACGATTTGTTTTTAAGAAAATTGTTTTTTTTTTGGTGAAAACGCGAGAAATCACGATTTGTTTTTAAGAAAATTGTTCTTTTTTTTAGGTGAAAACGCGAGAAATCACGATTTGTTTTTAAGAAAATTGTTCTTTTTTTTTGGTGAAAACGCGAGAAATCACGATTTGTTTTTAAGAAAATGGTTCTTTTTTTTGGTGAAAACGCGAGAAATCACGATTTGTTTTTAAGAAAATTGTTCTTTTTTTTTGGTGAAAACGCGAGAAATCACGATTTGTTTTTAAGAAAATGGTTCTTTTTTTTGGTGAAAACGCGAGAAATCACGATTTGTTTTTAAGAAAATTGTTCTTTCTTTTTTGTTGAAAACGCGAGAAATCACGATTTGTTTTTAAGAAAATTGTTTTTTTTTTTTGGTGAAAACGCGAGAAATCACGATTTGTTTTTAAGAAAATTGTTCTTTTTTTTAGGTGAAAACGCGAGAAATCACGATTTGTTTTTAAGAAAATTGTTCTTTTTTTTTGGTGAAAACGCGAGAAATCACGATTTGTTTTTAAGAAAATGGTTCTTTTTTTTGGTGAAAACGCGAGAAATCACGATTTGTTTTTAAGAAAATTGTTTTTCTTTTGTTGAAAACGCGAGATATCACGATTTGTTTTTAAGAAAATTGTTCTTTATTTTTGTTTAAAAAAATTTCGTTTGTTGTTAACAAAATGAAGAACCCCGCGGTTAACAAAAAAAAGATTTTGAAAAAAAAGATTCTCAACGCCCAAATGGACGAGGACAGCCGGGCGGGGATGAGTGAGAGAAATGAGAGAGAAAAGTAGGCGCGCGCAATTTTTAGGGAACCAGAGAGAAGGGACGACCAATCACGCACCGAGTAAGTCGATGACAGGCATTATCTCCATTAGTAATATAGAATAGATAGAAAGTGAAGATGTAAACTGTAATGAAATATGATACGTATGAATTTCTTCAGTGAAAAAAAATCAGCGAAAACAACCCCCTAATTACCACCCTAATAGAAATTAAACGTTGCCCTTTTTCAATTGTATTTATTTATGTATAGTTTGACCGGTTTAGAATGCTTAATTTCGAAAAAATCGGAGCTAAAAATGAAAAACGGATTTCTACAATTTCGTAAAAAAATGCCCTTCTCTTCAAAATAACTCCAAAACTACTGGATATGCGTAAAAAATGTTAGTGCATCAAATTGTAGCTTTTTTAATTCCAAACATTTTGCTCTGCTTAAATTTTCTGTAGGGCAAAAATTAAGTGTCAGCCTTTTAAGTTCACCCCCTTTTAAAACTAAAGGGATATAACTTAAATAGGCTTGTTGCTCTTGAAAAAAACCTACAAATTAATTTGTTAATGAACCTTCTATAAAAAAATAAAGAAATTGTAATTAAAAAACCACTTTTTTTTTTGAAAAATTCGAAAAGCACAAATCGGAGCATGATGTTCTATATTATCAGTAATTATTTGTAATTATACGTAAATAAATTTTGATGTCACTGAATTAAATTAAATGTTAATCCATTTTTAATAACCTTAAACTTTAATATATCGATTTAGTCGTAGTAGTAGTTTAGTAGGGTTAATTTATAGATTTTGCAAATAATGGGTAGTTTTCACCCCCTAAAAAATTAAAAGCGTACAGCGGTACAATACAGATTTTGAAGCAAATTGAGCTTTATTCCAAATTTTCATCAAAATCGAAGCCGTTTTAAGAAATTACAATTTTTTGCCTCATTTTAAGCTTCGTTTCCCGGCATATTATACAATATAAGGGGAAAACTTTGGGCAGGGCATTTCTGGTTAGAAATTTTTATCTTCGCCATCTTGTGCCCGGAATCTGAAAGGTTTTGAAAAATTTTCCAACAAAATCGCGGAGAAGGAAATTATTATTGCAAATGGAGTGGTCTAGCTCGACTCAAAGACTTTTAAAATATTTTTTCTCCACCATTTTGTATTGAAAAATTTCGAAATTTTTTTTATACATCCTATGGATACAACGCGTTGCCCTAAAATATTGTCAAGAAACTGGGATTCAAGATCACTCGTACAAAAATAAATCCAGAAGTCTCGAGGCTTCAAAGTTACAGCCAATTTCATTTTTCAATAATTTTTTAGATATGAAAAATCGAACTGTGTAACTTGAAAAAAATCTCAAAGCACGTTCTTTAGATACGGAACAAGTGAGAATTTTATACGCAATTTCCAAAACAAAATGGCGGAGAAAAAAAATAATAACCAAAAAGGGCGCTTTTTGGACTTCCTGGTCCAATATGGCGGAAAATTTCCACCAACTCGGCCAAAGTAAAAAAAAAATTAAAAATAAATAACCTCTCTATTGTATTGCTTTGTCCACCGGACCGTAAACTATGCAAATCATCGCCGTTACCGTCGAAAAATGTTTGTTTGCATCGCAAACAATCGACGATTATCTATTGAAATTATCGTTCCAGATGAGGGGACCTACCGATATACACAGGAAATGACCTCCTATTTTCCTATTTTCCTTTCAGATTCCGATGGGTACGTCTCACCTACAATCATTATCATTATTACGTTAATAAAGAGGAAGGAATAAACGATTCGCGCGCGCCTGTCACGCCGCATTACATTTATATCACCTCCCTCGTACTGTTATTGCGGTACTCCTCAACCTCCTCATGCTAACAATTATCAGACAATGTGCTAATTGCCGGTATTGGCTAGTTAATAATGTTTATGGTCCACTAACCGTCCAATTGGAGAGATTTCAAGAAAACACATGCTAGTTTTGTGTTGAAATCCGGCGTTTTGGTCCAGAAATGATAAATATTTATTTTGGCTGTGCCGCAAGGAGTTTGCAATGCAAAAGTGCTGTTTTCGGAATTTTGCCAGGAAAATGTGTATTTTTTTGGAAAAACGGTGGTTTTGGCAGTTCCTGTATTACACACCAACGCAGGAGATAAAATTATAAGTGTGATTTATGGGATTTTCGTAAACAAACCGTTTCAAAATTGGCGAAAATAATAATTTCATGTTATGTTGATGTTTAAAAATTTTTTTAAAACGCGACCTAATGTTTTTTTTCACGAAAATATTATTTGTTTCGAAGAGGTATTGCGGTAAAAAGTTTCTCCGTGGAATTTGTTGCTAACTGTCTAAAAAATCGGGACCGATTACTTACAAATAATTTCAAAGATCTAGATTGCTTATTTTTTCAGAATTTTGTCGAACATTTTTCTCGTATTTTTGAACCCAAATATTAAATTCAAAATAGCTGATCCAATACGGCCGACTCTTCATACAATTTTTTTCAAATGTCTTAAAATACATAATGCAAAAAAATATAAAAATACTAAATAAATATGTGCCACTTTAATTAAAAATTGCATAAATTAATTTGCAAAAATTTGTAGGAAATAATGTTAAGAAAACTTCTCAATAAAAATTGGCTGCTCTAATATAGCCGATTTTTTAGGGAAATACGTCTTTTTTAGAAATTCAATTAATACCGAACCGTGTTAATTACAGTATCAAAAGGTACATTTACGTTATTTTTCAGTTATTTTATTTTACACTTTATATATTCACTCGTTATATTTTCAAAATTTTTAAGTCATATTTCATTTAAAGTATTAAAATAGATATTAACATCACGAAAAAAATTTTTTTAGAATACTTTTTTATCAACTAAAATTCTGGGGTTTCAGATTTACTTTTTTCATTTTTCTTCAATTTCAAAAACAAAATATTTTTTCAATTTTTTAATACCAATTTTAATGTAATACCAAATGTAATAATTTCACATTACATCATATTGAATTACAATTAATTTAATATGATACTGTTGGCGACAAATCTTGAAAACTTTGAATTTTTAAATTTTGTACTTTTAGAGCCTTTTATGTTTCAAACCAAACTGTTAAGATTATTTCTATATAGAACATCGTTTAGAACATTTCTTGAAAAGTAAATCGTGTAAGTTTAAAACTTTTACCAGCAAAAGTTTCATTAATTTCGTTCGAAAAATGGCAGAATGGCACTTTCTGCGCATGCCATAATTATTCATATAAATTATTCTTTACAAGAGTAAATTGTCCTTTAGAGCGGTTTTAAAAAAAAATGTTTAAAATAAAAGTTATAGATATTAAATAGCTTAGTTAAATAGAGAAGTTTGTAATTAACCAGGAATAGGCGTTTGTAAGAAAATAAATGAAAACTGAAAATTTTCAAGAGTGAAGTGCCCTTTAAAGCGCGTTTACGAAGAATTGTTTCAAAGAAAAATTATAGGCTTTTAATGTAGTAGTTCAGATATGAAGTACAGTAAGAAACTGCAAAGCTGTTTTGGAAAAAAAAAATAGGTAAAACTGAAAATTCACAAGAGTAAAGTGCCCTTTAGAGCGGTTTAAGAAGAAAATCTTTGAAACAAAAATTATTTGTATTAAATAAATTAGTCAAAAAGAGAAATTTGTAATAAATCAGGAAAAGCCGCTTGTAAGGAAATTAAGAAAAACTGAAAATTCTCCAAAGTGAAGTGCCCTTTAGAGCGCGTTTAGGAAGAATTGTTTCAAAGAAAAATTATAGGCTTTTAATGTAGTAGTTCAGATATGAAGTACAGTAAGAAACTGCAAAACTGTTTTGGAAAAAAAAAATAGGTAAAACTGAAAATTCACAAGAGTAAAGTGCCCTTTAGGGCGGTTTAAGAAGAAAATGTTTGAAACAAAAGTTATTTGTATTAAATAAATTAGTCAAAAAGAGAAATTTGTAATAAATCAGGAAAAGCCGCTTGTAAGGAAATTAAGAAAAACTGAAAATTCTCCAAAGTGAAGTGCCCTTTAGAGCGCGTTTAGGAAGAATTGTTTCAAAGAAAAATTAGAGGCTTTTAACGTAGTAGTTCAGATATGAACCCCTTTAGGGCGGTTTGAGAAGAAAATGTTTCAAACAAAAGTTATTTGTATTAAATAAGTTAGTCAAAAAGAGAAGTTTGTAATAAATTTGGAAAAGCCGCTTGTAAGAAAATTAGGAAAAACTGAAAATTCTCAAGTAAAGAAGTGCCCTTTAGAGTGCATTTTTTCAAACAAAAATTGTAGGAATTTGACGTAGTAGTTCAGATATGAAGTATAGTACGAATATGCAAAGCCGTTTTGGAAAAAAAATAGGTAAAACTGAAAATTCACAAGAGTAAAGTGTCCTTTTGGGCGGTTTAAGAAGAAAATGTTTCAAACAAAATTCGTAAATATGAACTAAGCAAGTCAAATAGTGAAGTTTTTAATAAATCACGAAAAGGCCCTCTGTAAGAAAATTAAGAAAAACTGAAAAATTCTCAAGAGAGTGCGTTTAGAAAAAAATGTTTCAAACAAAAATTATAGACGTTTGATCTAGTAGTTGAGATGTAAAGTATAGTAATGAATAAAAAAAAAATTGATTAAATAGTACAAATCCTCCCATCAATAAATTAAACTGTGCAGTGAGTCTGGTTTAATTTCAGTTCATGTAAGTATCGAGATAAATCAGTAAGTGTAAAAGTTCTGTAAAATAAAGAAATTGTTAAACAGTACAAAAATCACCGATAAATTAGACTTAAGTGATAGTCTCGGTCTAATTTCTATGTGCATTAGTTCACCTTCTAAAATTCTCGCGAGTGAAAAATATGCGTTATCTACCTATAAAAAAAGTGTTAGGTCCAAAAATAGAATTATTTTACACATCCAATTATATATGCATCGCCATGACACGTTTTAAAATAAACCACAAGGGGGAGTACGTTTCTTTTTGAGGAGCACAACACAAAAGTGACACATTTGAAATCAAACTAAAAAGGCAAGTTGTGAAATTTTCAAAATCGAAAAAAAAAAGAAAAAAAGTGTTAAACAAAAAAATGGCACGTAGGGAACGTTCAAAGTGTTAAATTTTGAGAAAAAGGTTAGTACGATAACTCTATAGTAAAGAAAACACTTGATATAAAAATATGTTGTACCCTGGCTCCATCCAATCGTCCGTAAGCGTTCACGACAACTTTTACCAAAAGCGCAATCACCAATGATACAAAACCGTAATACAACACCGACAGTCCGTTCTTAGTTAAAGTTACCTGGGACTCCATCGCTTCGACTCGAGAGAACTTTTTTGAAAACGGGGGAAAATAATCCGACTCGGAACGGAGAAGGCAGAGCTAAGATCGTCCGCTCTCTTCGGTCCCTCTTAAGCACTGCGAATGAGTCGCGTCCGCGCCCGGCCCCCTTATTTATAGAGCTACGCGCAGACGTGTCTTAAGGCTCGGTCCACCCCGTAGAGAATCGCTCTCAGAAAACTGAGACCCACACGTACACGCTAAGCGGAATGAGTAAGAGAGAGAGAGAGAAAGGCGGATTCCACACCGGAGGCAAAAGGGCTTTGCACCGGCTCGGTATTCGGTATTTTTAAATATCCCGAAGAGAAGTCGCCGTTTCGAGGCGAGACGATGACGATTTAGGAGCACTACGCGCGCCCCTCGAGACAACCTAGACCTTGGAAAACCACGGGAAAAACGAGAAATGGGATTATTTCATCACCTTCCAGAACGTAGAATCTAATGGTCTAACGTTAATGTGGGTTTTAGCTTAAAATGCGTTTAGAATGCGTTTCAACAAGGTAACTATAGTTACCTCCATATTAAAAATACATGGAAAAACATTGTAGTGACATAAGTGAAACACATTCTAAACGCATTTTAAGCTAAAACCCATTTTAACGTTAATATGCGTTTATGAATAGGACCATTCATTATGGTCTTATTCATGTGGTCTCGTTGATGTGGGTTTGAGCTTAAAATGCGTTTAGAATGTGTTTCAACAAAGAAACTATAGTTACCTCCATATTAAAAATACATGGAAAAACACTGTAGTGACATAAGTGAAACACATTCTAAACACATTTTAAGCTAAAACCCATTTTAACGTTAATATGCGTTTATTAATAGGACCATTCATTATGGTCTTATTGATGTGGTCTCGTTGATGTGGGTTTTAGCTTAAAATGCGTTTAGAATGTGTTTCAACAAAGAAACTATAGTTACCTCCATATTAAAAATACATGGAAAAACACTGTAGTGACATAAGTGAAACACATTCTAAACACATTTTAAGCTAAAACCCATTTTAACGTTAATATGCGTTTATTAATAGGACCATTCATTATGGTCTTATTGATGTGGTCTCGTTGATGTGGGTTTTAGTTTAAAATGCGTTTAGAATGTGTTTCAAAAAGGTAACTACAGTTACCTCCATATTAAAAATACATGGAACAAGACACTGTAGTGACATCAGTGAAACACATTCTAAACGCATTTTAAGCTAAAACCCACATTAACGTTAATATGCGTTTATGAATAAGACCATAGGTCTCTTGGACGAAAACTATGTGACAGTTTCCTGGACAAGTGGGCTCATTTCATTTGACAGTTAGAATACTGAAATTAGTTTAATTCTAGATTTATAAATCAATGGCTCGTTTAAATTTGATGTCTGCAAAATTAACTGGAACATTAATTAACAGACGATAAGGGGCATGTGGATTTCTGAAAAAGTGACTAAAATACTTTCCTGCAAACTGGATAATCAATGGATAATTTCTCTATAATCGACTAGAGGCCATGAGATTTTTGGGAAATCTGCTGAATTTGGCTCAAAAATAAGATTTTCATGTTAAATTCTGCCCTTAAAAATTTGGCAAATTTCTGGAAAGTTAGCTAGAGTTGATCACATTTTTTGAAAAATTATATATCGTTTAAATGTTGGATTTATGAATGAGTTGCTTTGATAAAGTCAACTTCTTGTAATTAACTGGCGTTGGACAGAAATCATGTGAATATTTCTGGATAATTTACTTGATTTCATCTGTAAAAGGAATTGGTTTAGTTACAGATTTAGGCAAATATTGTAAATAATATTAAATTTAGTGCTATTTAAGTAGTTAATTTAAATTAATTTAAATGTAGGGCTCAATGCGAAATTTGTGAAAATTAGTAGTAACTGTTATAACTTAAATGTAGATGATTACTATTTAATGGTTAATAATTTAACGATCAGGATTGCAGGTATGCAGGCAGGCCTTAAGAATATGAATTATGTGTCTCAAAATTTATAGCATTTTCTGATAAGGCGAAACAACTAACGATAATGTTATCAAAGTTATTTACTGATGGTGAACAATTGTGTATTGAGCAATCATCCAAGAGCAACTTTCAGCAATTCGACGATAGCTTACTTACTAGGTTATACTCTTTTAAAGATAATTGGGGATGTGTCCATCATATAACTTTCTCATATGAGGCGTATGTTCCTTAAGCTTTTAGGGAATTCTCGAGAGTAAAGTGCCCATTAGGGCGATTTTGGAAAAAAAAATGTTTCTAATGAAAGCTATAGGTATTAGATAGGAAAGTTAAATTGCGTAGTTTAAAAGAAATCACTACAGCAGTTTCGGGGAAAATTGAAACTAATCATTCTTAAGAGTAAAATGGCATCTAAGGCAATTTTGAAAAAAAAAACACATTTTAAATACAAGTTGTAGGTGTTATATGTCAAATTTTGAAGGTTAAAATAAAACGTTAAAGCCATTTAGGAGAAAATTAGGATACGTTCCATGAGTAAATTACCCTTTCGGGCATGTTCAACAAGGTAACTATAGTTACCTCCATATTAAAAATACATGGAACAAAACACTGTAGTGACATCAGTGAAACACATTCTAAACGCATTTTGAGCTAAAACCCACATTAACGTTAATATGCGTTTATGAATAAGACCAATAGTCTATAGATACAAATAGTCAATTCACTCCTTCGATCTCCTCGAAAAACCGGCATTTTTTGCTACTGTTAACTCGTGTGCGCGATTTAAGAATTCAGATTTTAAATTCTCCTTCGCTGATATTTGTTGCTTCTGGATTCCTGGATCCGGCTCGAAGGACCAAATGTTAACTCGTGTGCGCGATTTAAGAATTCAGATTGACTTGTTACAGTTTCTGAATTATTTTCCTTATTTTCTATATTCCTACTTGCTGAATTCATATGTAATAATCTCCAGAAAGATTCATGAGGTTTCTTAAACAGGCAGCAGCATAGTTTTCAAGTCTATTTAATTTTTGTTTATTATTTAATTTCAATTACTAAACATTAAAAAATAATTTTTTCGAAAATTTTATAATATGCTCTTTATAACCTCCGCCTTTTTCGGACTCTGTCAAGCTACAAAATCTAAAATTAAATTCAAGCTTAATAAAAAATGTGGTAAATGTGGCAACTACTTCGGGTAGGTCCCTGTTACGCTTTTGGAACTTTTTTTGACTTATGAAACACAGGATTTATTTAAAATTCAGAAAAAATTTCCGAAAAACCTGCTGGCAAAGTATTAAATCCTTTTTAACTTTTAAATATGTGGTTAATATATGTTACAAAAATATTCTATTAGCTACCTATCATAAATCGTTTTATAGTCCCCGTAAAAGATCCGAAACTGCAATATACAGGGGTAAAGCGACTGTGAAATCGATAATTTCATTGAACCGTCTACATACGGGAGGCGGACGAATTTTAAACATATTCGAATATTTAGACTGGTTGAAATCTTGGCGCAAGATTATTTACAAACGTATAAGGTCGAAGTACACCATAAACAATTGTAATTAGGAAATTATCAGTACTTCTTGAAGTAATTGCTGTTTGCTAATTGTTAAGGATAAGGATTGAAATCAGTTGCGGGACTTGAAAAAGATTCACGTAGTAGGTACTAAACACCCTAAATAGACGAAGTACTTAGAGATACTTATATTTCATTGCTAAGATTGCACATAATAGCAACCAACATATAAGTACATAGTACAATAGGGAAGACCGGTGAAGTTATACCTCATTTTAAAGGTTATCAAATTCTGAATTCAACGGTATTTTGTGTTTTGAATTTGGTTTAGTAATTTTTGAGAAAATCAACAAAAAGTATTCCTTAGACAAAAAAGTTAAATGATAATTTAGAATATTCGAAACTAATTTTTTATTTTGGTATCGATTTTTTTGTACGCCATGGTTGTTTTTAACCGTATTTACTTTTTTATAAATACAAAAGAAACGAAAAATGAAAAATTTGGTTTTGAGAACGATCTTTCCAGTCATTGTGTTACTTTTTCAAAAATCGTTTCCAATTTCGTATTTATCCCCATTAAGTTGGTTTACAATATAGAACGAGTTGAAATAACTTCTACCTCTGGTTCCCAAAATCGCTGTTGCCTAAGAACAGTTACAGTTTTCTGTATAACTGTCAAAGTACCTAGGCCTCGCGGTAGAAATAAAGACCCAATTTGTTAATTAAATATTGCAACACCCTGTACAATCTGAAAAAGTACCACCTCATTTTCCAAAACTTCCCGAGAGAAACCAAATTTTTGGTCATAAATTCACAAAAGAAATTCGAACTTGAGACTCTCACTCGAACATTCGTTAAGTCCGATTAAAAATTATTTCAGTCTGAAGTCTAAATAAATCGTTGAAACGCTCTGGTTATCTTTTTTAGCTTCCTCGTACTACTTATATCGTGGGCCCACTTATCGCTGAGAGCGATGTAAAAAAAGACACCCAAAGTGCATGTTCCCACACCGGATACGGACAATTTCCCCCTTAAAGTGCTTTAAATATAAGAAATTATCGGAACGAAGTCTGGCAGAACCAGACGATGCGGGCTAGGCCAACTTTACGTCAATTGTGCCTTTATTGAATAATACCGAAACGTAGCAGGCGCGTGTACAAAAATTATTTGGGAGGATTTCGGAAAAATTCGAAAAAAACTGTAACGTGATCACTGTATAGTATCAAAAATTCGAAAAGCAGAAAAACGACAAGTGTAAAGCGCCCTTTAGAGAGGATTTAATTGAAGGTGTTGCTCATTTTAATTAAAAAACTATACGTACAATATTCAAAGTTTAAAAAAATTGCAGCCAATTTTGGAAGAGAATTCAAAAAACCAAAAAATTACCGGGGTGAAGTATCCTTTAGATAAAAATGTTATTAAACACTTTTTTACATGTTCGAATAAATACTGAACGCTTTCAAAATATTCTTTGGGCGAATTTTAAAGAACTTTCAAAATACGAAAACCGACAAATGTAAAGTGCCCTATAGAGAAAATTGTTATTAAACTATATTATACACGTTCGACAGTGGAATAAATATTCGAAGCTTTAAATAAATTCTTGAGGGCCAATTTTGAGAAAATTTGAAAAAAAAAACACCGAAAACCGACAAGAGTAAAGTGCCCTAAAAGGACGATTTAGTTAAGATCGTTATTAAACTTAATTATACTTGTTGGACAGTAGAATAAATATTTAAAGTTTTAAAAAAATTTGGTAGCCAATTTTGAGATGATTTCAAAAAACCGAAAAGCGACAACGGGAAAGTGAACTTTAGGGATGATTTAGTTAGAAGTGTTATTAAACTTTATTATTATAATATATATATATATATATATATATATATATATATTCGACGTTAGAATGAATATTTAAATTAAAAAATTGCTCGGGTACAATTTTGACGAAATTTCAAAAAAAAAAACCGAAAAACGACAAGGATAAAGTGCCCTTCTGCGAAGATTTGGCCAAAAATGTTATTAAACCTTATATATGTTTGACAGTAGAAGAAATATTGGAAATTTTAATCGAAATTTTAAAGAAGTTTCTTGTCGCGAATTTTGAAAAAGTTTAAAAACAGAAAATCGACTGCCTTTTAAGAAATGTTGCCAAAAATGCTAATAAACTTTATTACACATATTCAATCGCAGAGTAAATACATTCAAGTTGAAGAAAAATTCTTGGGAGTGCATTTCTCGGTAATGGCAAAAAACTGAAAAACGACACGAGTGAAGCGCCCTTTGGAGAGGATTTAATTAAAGGTGTTGATAATTTTAATTAAAAAACTATACATACAATATTCAAAGTTTAAAAAAATTGCAGCCAATTTTGGAAGAGAATTCAAAAAACCAAAAAATTACCGGTGTGAAGTATCCTTTAGATAAAAATGTTATTAAACACTTTTTTACATGTTCGAATAAATACTGAACGCTTTCAAAATAGCCTTTGGGCGAATTTTAAGGAACTTTCAAAATACGAAAACCGACAAATGTAAAGTGCCCTATAGAGAAAATTGTTATTAAACTATATTATACACGTTCGACAGTGGAATAAATATTCGAAGCTTTAAATAAATTCTTGAGAGCCAATTTTGAGAAAATTTGAAAAAAAAAACACCGAAAACCGACAAGAGTAAAGTGCCCTAAAAGGACGATTTAGTTAAGATCGTTATTAAACTTAATTATACTTGTTGGACAGTAGAATAAATATTTAAAGTTTTAAAAAAATTTGGTAGCCAATTTTGAGATAATTTCCAAAAACCGAAAAGCGACAACGGGAAAGTGAACTTTAGGGATGATTTAGTTAGAAGTGTTATTAAACTTTATTATATACATTCGACGTTAGAATGAATATTTAAATTAAAAAATTTCTTGGGGACAATTTTGAGGAAATTTAAAAAAAAAAACGAAAAACGACAAGGATAAAGTGCCATTCTGCGAAGGTTTGGCCAAAAATGTTATATGTTTGACAGTAGAAGAAATATTGGAAATTTTAAAGAAGTTTCTTGTCGCGAATTTTGAGAAAATTTAAAAAAGCAGAAAATTGACTGCCTTTTAAGAAATTTTGCCAAAAATGCTAATAAATTTTATTACACATATTCAATCGCAGAGTAAATACATTCAAGTTGAAGAAAAATTCTTGGGAGTGAATTTCTCGGTGATGGCAAAAAACTGAAAAACGACACAAGTGAAGTGCTGTTTAGAAAGAATGTAGCAAAAATTGTTATTAAACTTTATTATATTGTACATGTTCGGCAGTAGAATAAATATTCGAAGCTTTAAAAAATTCTTGGGAGGCAATTTTGAGAAAATTTGAAAAACAAAACGAAAAACGATAAGGGGAAAGTGACCTTTTGAAAAGATTTAGTTAACAATGTTATTAAACTTAATTATACACGTTTGATGTTGGAATAAATACTTGAACTAAAAATTTCTTTGGGACAATTTTGGGGAAATTTCAAAAAAGCGAAAACGACAAGCGAAATGTGCCTTTTTGCGAAAATTTAGCCAAAAATGTTATTAAAACCTTACACATGTTTGACAGTAGAAGAAATATTGGAAATTTTAAAGAAGTTTCTTGCAGCGAATTTTGAGAAAATTTAAAAAACAGAAAATCGCCAAGGGCAAACTACCTTCTAGAGAAGTTTTGTGCCAAAAATGTTATTAAATTTTAATACAAATACTCGACAGCAGAGTAAATACATTCGAAGTTGAAAAAATTCTTAGGAGAGAATTTCGAGATGATTTCGACAAACCGAAAAACGACTCACGTAAACTGCTCTTTAGAGCCCCTAAAAACTCTTATTTTTATTAAACAAATTAGTTAGTACATACTTTGTACAGAATATGGCCAGACCATTAGGAAATTTACAAAATTATACATATAAGAGCTTATAAAAGTTTCTTTTTTAATAAAAATTGTGAACCGGAATAAAAATTGTTTAAAAGGCCCATAATTACGCTATGGCGCACTACATTTGTATTGTAACTTTTTAACTAATTGATCACATTGGACTTAGCAAATTGCAAATGAAAGAAGAACACCATGGCCATTGTAAATTAATATTATGAAGTAAAACAATTTTAAATAGGCATTACAGCCATAGAAAATGAAAGTTGAACCATTCTTCGAACATTTGCTACAAACCAATCCTTAACATTTTTCCTTTAATGATCAATATATGAATCGTTACACTCCATCCAAACTCAATTTAAGAAGTCACATGATATTTTGACAAAAGCAGTGCTTCGACTAACGTTCGAAGTGATCTCACTCTCGTGTTGTGTGATAATTTCCCATCACGTGTGTAGACGTTCAAAGATGAAAGATGGCTGAAAGAAGAATTATTTCAAATTTTTTAAGAATTTTATTTGTGAAAAAACAAAGGTACACAGAAATCTACTCTGAAAAATAATGAAGTCGCTTCTAAAAACAAAAATGTAAAAATATTCAGGATTTAAAAATACTAGAAAAATTCGAGTGAGCTACTACAGGTCTAACGAATTTTCATACAACTTTCACAACTTAATTAGCCTCATTTTCATCAATTAATTCATTTCTATCCCGCGCAAACTGTCCGAGGCCTTAATCATCCGACCAAATGGTCCCGAATACTTCCCGGGTGACGTTTCTGCGGAGGCGAGTCGCCTGGGAATTTTTCACGACGCCTACTCCCCCTTTTCTTTCTTTCTCCTTCTCTCTCCATTCTTCTATTGGCCTTACTTCGGCCGATTTGCATACGTATTAAACGAGGACAATGGGGAAGAGAAACCAGGAAGGAAAAGGAAAAATTACTGCCTTCGAGAAACGGGACTTTTAACTCCTTTCTGTCCTGTTTGAAAGAAATCTTAAAGAAGCAAAATTTGAAAAACTTAAGGTAATATAACAAAGCGTGTTAGGGCAGAGGGGAATTTTTGTTGGAGGTATTTTTAGAAAGGAAGGTTAAATATTGGTGCACGTGCTTTTAGCAAGTGTCTTAGGAATAAATGTACCGAATGAAAGTTAGAGGCATTAAATAGATTAGTCCACTTACGAAGTTTGAAATAAATCGGTAAAGCCGTTTAGAAGGGATTTTTAAAAAATTTAAAATTCTCAAGAGTAAAGTGCCCCTAAATGCGGTTCAAAAATGTTTCAAATAAAAGTTATAGTTTTCAAATGGCGAAGTCAAATTATGAAATTTGAAATAAATCACAAAGGCCGATTTTCAGCAAATTACGAAAAACTGAAAAAGCTTACTAGAATTATAACAAAATTTAAATGCCAAAATAAGTTTGGTAGTATTTTGTATCTCGAGGGACCTCTTATAACAATGTAAGCAAGGGACGCTTATGTTGAGTTTATTTCGACCCTGTACGAGATGCCAAAGTGAAGTGACCTCTAAGGGGCGTTTAAAGAAAACGGTGTTCAGTGGGTAGCTCAAGAAAAATTTAATAAAACGCCCCAATTGGCCGTCGAGGTAACGAGAATTACAACCATACAACCTCGATGAGCCAAGTTACTTGAATTACAACAAAATTTAAATGACAAAAAAAAGTTAAGAAGTTTTTTATATCTCGAGCGACCTCTTATAACAATACAAACAAGGGATGCTTATGTTGACTTTATTTCGACCCTGTACGAGATGCCTGAGTAAAGTGCCCTTGAGGAGACGTTTGAAGAAAACTGTTTTTTAGGTGGTTCAAGAAAAATTTAACAAAGAGACCCTATTAGCCGTCGAGGTAACGAAAATTACAACCTTACAACCTCGATGAACCTAATTTGAATTACAATAAAATTATAAATGACAAAAAATTAGGATTTTATATCTCGAGCGACCTCTTTTAACAATATAAACAAGGGATGCTTATGTTGACTTTATTTCGACCCTGTACGAGATGCCTGAGTGAAGCGCCCTTGAGGAGACGTTTAAAGAAAACTGTTTATTGGGTGGTTCAAGAAAAATTTAACAGAGAGACCCCATTGGCCGTCGAGGTAACGAAATTTACAACCATACAACCTCGATGAATCAAGTTACTTGAATTACAACAAAATTTAAATGACAAAAAAGTTAGGAAGTATTTTGTATGTCGAGCGACCTCTTATGACAATGTAAGCAAGGGACGCTTATGTTGGGTTTATTTCGATCCTGTGCGAGATGCCAGAGTAAGGTGACCTTTAGGAGGCGTTTGAAGAAAACGGTGTTTATTGGGTAGTTCAAGAAAAATTTACAAAATGGCCGAGGTAATGAGAATTACAACCTTACAACCTCGATGAGCCAAGTTACTTGAATTACAACAAAATTAGGAAGTATTTTGTACCTCGAAAGGCTTTTATAAAAACGTAAGCAAGGGGTGCTTATGTTGGGTTTATTTCGACCCTGCTCTTGTTTAAATTAGGGCGCAATTGGTCATTACGGTCATTGAATTTAAGAGGCGAGTACACCTGTTAAAATGAGTATTATTGACAGTGACGCAATCTATGAAATATCTATCAATTGTCCTTTGAATTGAATTTGAATAGGATTACATTTTGGATTTGTTCATTTTCATCCCATTCCTCATAGGTAGGTTTTATACCTTTTTTAGGCTTAGGTTTTATTATGCGTCGTACATCAAGACAAGATTTGTTTCAACTCCCTAAGGAAACCGTCACATTACTTCCAGTTGTCCAGAAATAGTCTTCAATTATGAATTAATTTCTTCGCTCCATTAAGAACTAATTTATTTCGCCTTGATCACCAATTTATACCGAGTGTCGATCAGTTCGTACATAATCGGTCAAGTGGATCCGTTTGAAACTTCGCACTGGTAAACCGTGACATTTTAACGAGCCTTTTAGAGAGAATCCGAATCCTCTCTCTTTTACTTCCTTCTCATCGACGGGATTTTTCCTCGTGTCAAATCCGATAGTGTCGCAGTCGATTAGTTACAAAATACCGTATGCATTCCTGTTACGCTCTACGTATTATTTGTTTTAAGATTTATCTCGCGTCTTATCGCGCCCCAGTCAATTAGCAGGTCGGGTCTATCTGTTTGCTCAAGTGTACCGCGGGAGAGAGTGAAAAGAGGCGGAGGAACCGCTGATATAACGGTCGCCGTTTTTCAGTCAGCGACTTTGTGGAGGAGAAAGGCCCACGTTTTGTCTTGTACTTTTAATCTGAGTCGTAACTACGAGGCTTAAACCTCTTGAGGGGCTATGATAGTTTATCGGTCAAAAAAAATTGGTGTTTTTCACGAATTTTTTTTTAGCATTCTATGTTAGATATTGTTTTAAATCTTTTTGGATTTAATAAATACACTATTGAAATGTACAAAAAAAAATTGTCATTGATTTTACTATATATATATATATATATAGTAAATCTATATCTTGATAGTATATCTACATCTTGATAAATAAGGCGGATTGGATTAATATAGTCGTTTTAAAATTGTGGGAAATCTGATCATTAAAATTTAATATTATGATAATAGCTATTAAAATTAGATTGGACGCTGTTACTTGAGTAATAAAATACTTAATCGATGCTTCGGTAGAGTCGGTTTGATTATTTGCTCTCAATAGGGGAATGATTGAGAGTAAATTAATTTCTAACCCGATTCACATACCTATTCATGAATTCGATGAGATGGTAATTATAGATCCTATAATTATGCAATTGAAAAATATTATTTTGAAGGATTTTATAATTAAAAAGAGGGGGATTACTACCCCCATTAGTGGGGTATGAACCCAGTAGCTTCAATTAGCTTACCTTTTTTATGCTTTAGTATAAGACGTACAAGGAATTTTGATTTTCTAGGCAATAGTTTAATTCTATTGGGCATAATATTATGGAGGTGTAATGAACACTTGCTTAATTCTATCAAAATTACCCTTTAATCAGGCACTCCATAATTTTACAATTAAGTTTTTAACTTTGCTAACAAAATAAAAAAATCAGACATACTACAAAGAAATTTATATGGAGACCAAGTTGCTGAAATTGAGTGTTATATGGGAAATTTAGGCGGAAAAATCGTGTAAAAGTTGTTTCAAAAAATGCAGGTTCAACCCCCCCCCGCGGAGGGGGCTGTTCGAAAAGTTCCAATTGAGTGATTTTATATATGAGTGATATATACATATATATTAGAATTTTAGTATTTACAAAATCTGTAAATTGGTACCTATTTACAATTATACAAGTATTAGGTAATTGCTTTTCATGGCTTCTCCTCGGCAAGAGTTCAACTCGCTTTCTGAGTCCGACCCTTTGCGTGTTGTACGGAAACGGCATGCTTATTAATATTCCGACTATCAGCTCATTAGGGCCCGTTTGTGGTGGGGTTGTATCTGTCACTTCGCAAAATCTCTTACTCGTAGTGGACACCTTTGCTATAGAGGGCGCCTTCGCGTCATTCTACCTATCTTTTAACCATTTGAACCATAAACCGTTTTAACATTTTTTAATGACGAGTAATGCGCCGTAGGGTTTCAGTTTTGCCCCAGGAAGTGCGTAGGGTTCGCGTCGGATTTCAGCGTACAATACGTCTGTCGCTTTATTTAGAATTTTTTCGCGGATTTTTGCCGGATTTCCACGGACGATTTAGTGTCGGTAAATGCGTCTGATAGCAGATCCGCGTGTGTGGGAAAATTGCGTATCAGAAGTAAGGACGTGGCTGAAATTCAATTTTTCCGCCAAGGCCGCCGCGTTATTGCCAACTCTGCTGGATAAATATTTCATATTTAATGTACGTACATGAGGAACGTAAACATGTTTATATTTTTAGAGCGCGGGTGATTAACGGATCGATTGAAATGCGCGTAGAAAAAGTTTGTTGAGCGCGTAATTAGCGATCGGGCTCGAGTAGTAAGATTTATTATTGGATCTGTTTGAGAAATGACACAAGCTGCTTTGATTGACGCATATGCGTTTACCTTTTGACCATCCTGTACATAATATAATTTAGGATCATTTTTAGCGTCCGTTCGTTTGCTGCTGACATCTAAAATTATGTATCCCGACAATAACATTATGATAAACCATAGGCGCTACATAACGGAAATTCAGTGGTATTATGAATTATTACACACGGGAAAAAAATCGAGGATCAAACCTTCATTCAGTGGCCTATAGAGAGTAGAAGCTCTTGGCAGGGCATTTGTGGTGATAGCAGGTTGTTTAAATACTCGAAGTTGGATCACAGTTGTAGGGACTTCATAAAATTTTCCTATTTCAGTTTGCTCTAAAATAATCATGTAGAGAGTATCTCCCTTTCAGGTTCATTATCAATAAAGGGCGTTTAACTTTTGATCATCCTGTACATAATATAATCAAGGATCATTTTTAGCCTCCGTTCGTTTGCTGCTGACATCTAAAATTATGTATCCCAACAATAACATTATGATAAACCATAGGCGTTACATAACGGAAATTCAGTGGTATTATGAATTATTACACACGGGAAAAAAATCGAGGATCAAACCTTCATTCAGTGGCCTATAGAGAGTAGAAGCTCTTGGCAGGGCATTTGTGGTGATAGCAGGTTGTTTAAATACTCGAAGTTAGATCACAGTTGTAGGGACTTCATAAAATTTTCCTATTTCAGTTTGCTCTAAAATAATCATGTAGAGAGTATCTCCCTTTCAGGTTCATTATCAATAAAGGACGTTTAACTTTTGATCATCCTGTACATAATATAATCAAGGATCATTTTTAGCCTCCGTTCGTTTGCTGCTGACAGCTAAAATTATGTATCCCAACAATAACATTATGATAAACCATAGGCGCTACATAACGGAAATTCAGTGGTATTATGAATTATTACACACGGGAAAAAAATCGAGGATCAAACCTTCATTCAGTGGCCTATAGAGAGTAGAAGCTCTTGACAGGGCATTTGTGGTGATAGCAGGTTGTTTAAATACTCGAAGTTGGATCACAGTTGTAGGGACTTCATAAAATTTTCCTATTTCAGTTTGCTCTAAAATAATCATGTAGAGAGTATCTCTCTTTCAGGTTCATTATCAATAAAGGACGTTTAACTTTTGATCATCCTGTACATAATATAATCAAGGATCATTTTTAGCGTCCGTTCGTTTGCTGCTGACATCTAAAATTATGTATCCCGACAATAACATTATGATAAACCATAGGCGCTACATAACGGAAATGCAGTGGTATTATGAATTATTACACACAGGAAAAAAATCGAGGATCAAACCTTCATTCAGTGGCCTATAGAGAGTAGAAGCTCTTGGCAGGGCATTTGTGGTGATAGCAGGTTGTTTAAATACTCGAAGTTGGATCACAGTTGTAGGGACTTCATAAAATTTTCCTATTTCAGTTTGCTCTAAAATAATCATGTAGAGAGTATCTCCCTTTCAGGTTCATTATCAATAAAGGGCGTTTAACTTTTGATCATCCTGTACATAATATAATCAAGGATCATTTTTAGCCTCCGTTCGTTTGCTGCTGACATCTAAAATTATGTATCCCAACAATAACATTATGATAAACCATAGGCGTTACATAACGGAAATTCAGTGGTATTATGAATTATTACACACGGGAAAAAAATCGAGGATCAAACCTTCATTCAGTGGCCTATAGAGAGTAGAAGCTCTTGGCAGGGCATTTGTGGTGATAGCAGGTTGTTTAAATACTCGAAGTTAGATCACAGTTGTAGGGACTTCATAAAATTTTCCTATTTCAGTTTGCTCTAAAATAATCATGTAGAGAGTATCTCCCTTTCAGGTTCATTATCAATAAAGGACGTTTAACTTTTGATCATCCTGTACATAATATAATCAAGGATCATTTTTAGCCTCCGTTCGTTTGCTGCTGACAGCTAAAATTATGTATCCCAACAATAACATTATGATAAACCATAGGCGCTACATAACGGAAATTCAGTGGTATTATGAATTATTACACACGGGAAAAAAATCGAGGATCAAACCTTCATTCAGTGGCCTATAGAGAGTAGAAGCTCTTGACAGGGCATTTGTGGTGATAGCAGGTTGTTTAAATACTCGAAGTTGGATCACAGTTGTAGGGACTTCATAAAATTTTCCTATTTCAGTTTGCTCTAAAATAATCATGTAGAGAGTATCTCTCTTTCAGGTTCATTATCAATAAAGGACGTTTAACTTTTGATCATCCTGTACATAATATAATCAAGGATCATTTTTAGCGTCCGTTCGTTTGCTGCTGACATCTAAAATTATGTATCCCGACAATAACATTATGATAAACCATAGGCGCTACATAACGGAAATGCAGTGGTATTATGAATTATTACACACAGGAAAAAAATCGAGGATCAAACCTTCATTCAGTGGCCTATAGAGAGTAGAAGCTCTTGGCAGGGCATTTGTGGTGATAGCAAGTTGTTTAAATACTCGAAGTTGGATCACAGTTGTAGGAACTTCATAAAATTTTCCTATTTCAGTTTGCTCTAAAATAATCATGTAGAGAGTATCTCCCTTTCAGGTTCATTATCAATAAAGGACGTTTAACTTTTGACCATCCTGTACATAATATAATCTAGGATCATCTTTAGCGTCCGTTCGTTTGCTGCTGACAGCTAAAATTATGTGTCCCTGCAATAACATTATGATAAACCATAGGCGTTACATAACGGAAATTCAGTGGTATTATGAATTATTGCACACAGATTTGCTACGAACAAGTCATGAGTATATATGTTGTCTAGGTACATGATTATCTCTATAAGTAGGCACTTAGTTAGGGCAGGAAAGAACAAACTTCGCTTTTTGTATTTCGCTGTTTATAAATAATACGGATAAATGAACACACCACTTTCTATCTGCTTCTAGGAATCTCGGGAGCGAACTAACAAAGGGCATCGCGAGCCCATTATGTTGCTACTCCAGCGATTATTAGACCGCGGGAACGATCTCGTGTGTCCGACTCGACGGAGTCGTCGCTTTACCGACGTAACCTTGCCGGGGGTTGCGCCTAAAAATTCGAGATCCTGAGGGTCGAAAATATATTTGCGCCCAGGTTTTGCACCCATACAGCGTCTTCTTCCGGGAGCTCGGGAAACACAGTTAGTGGACACCTCTGGTCTATCGTTCGACACAAGCCTTTTCCATAGTGAGAGGGAAATCAGTCTGCCGTTACCAGCCTTCGACACAGCCCCTTTCGACACGGCTTGCTGCGTGTACCGAATTCAAAAGGGTCGAGACTCAACCAAGACCCGCAATAGGGTTCAACTGTGTCGAATTGGGCGGTCTTTAGGTTTGTCAACATAGAGCTAACTTTTGTCTCAAAGAGGCCTTAGAAGCATAATCTTAGATATAAGCATAATCTTTAGCATAATAGAAACAATTAACATAATAGAAGCAATCTTCATACTTTTAAATTTTAGTAAGTCTGTATCATGCAAAAGAAATACTCTAGAAGTTCCTTTAGAATCTTGAAAGTCTATAATGGGTTTAAAATTGAACCTAGATGGTCTATGGAAACTTCAAATGTTTCGATTCACTGTCTAAACGATAAAAATCTTCAAAAATCTGGAAGGAGGAGTGAATTCGGCTCGAAGGACCAAAATGTTGTCTATCGCGAGCAGGACTCCAAAAAGACTTTTTCCCAGAATGCCCACGTCATACTTTAAATCAAGAACGAGTGAAGACTTTTAATTATTTTTTGAATCGAAGAGAAAGCTCCGCTCATCGGCACATTCACGAACTACAAGTCCGCGTCCGACTAGCGTAAGTACACAGAAGACGGGAGAAAATTACACGGTAAACAATGTAACGAGCTCTAAGGTGCCTTAACCCCTAGTTGCAAACCTATAAATAGTACAATATACAAACACACACAACGTCCCTCCTTTTCTGCCTTCAAAGAGAGAAAGAGAGAGGTAGAGCATCCACTTTGCCAGGCCCGTGGCGTAATTAAATAATGTTGTTTATACAACTGCTCGTTCTCTTTATTCGAGTAATATACTCGAGTCAATGAGAAAAATGCAGCAATTTCCATATCCATTCTGTGAGTCAATTCGTTCATTTTGACGTTGTGACTTCCCCTCTTCTGTACTATACTGGACTGTACTAATCTCCGAAGCTCCGTAGGTCTACATACAAAGTAGCTGCTGCACCCGCATTTGACGCATGCTTGCGATTCTATTTTCTTTCATAACTGTTCTCAACTTGCTGATTTTAACTTCAAGGGTCACTTCCTTAGACACAAAATTTTTGAAGTCTTTTACTTTACGAGTTCTTTCACTGCCTCAAGAAATTTGAAGTCTTTTACTTAAACTTTACGAGTTCTTTCACCTCCTCAAGAAATTTGAAGACTTTTACTTAAACTTTACGAGTTATTTCACTGCCTCAAGAAATTTGAAGTCTTTTACTTAAACTTTACGAGTTCTTTCACTGCCTCAAGAAATTTGAAGACTTTCACTTAAACTTTACGAGTTCATTCACTGCCTCAAGAAATTTGAAGACTTTTACTTAAACTTTACGAGTTCTTTCACTGCCTCAAGAAATTTGAAGTCTTTTACTTAAACTTTACGAGTTCTTTCACTGCCTCAAGAAATTTGAAGACTTTTAGTTAATCTTTACGAGTTCTTTCACTGCCTCAAGAAATTTGAAGACTTTTACTTAAACTTTACGAGTTCTTTCACTGCCTCAAGAAATTTGAAGTCTTTTACTTAAACATTACGAGTTCTTTCACTGCCTCAAGAAATTTGAAGTCTTTTACTTAAACTTTACGAGTTCTTTCACTGCCTCAAGAAATTTGAAGACTTTTACTTAAACTTTACAAGTTCTTTCACTGCCTCAAGAAATTAGAAGTATTTTACTTAAACATTACGAGTTCTTTCACTGCCTCAAGAAATTTGAAGTCTTTTACTTAAACTTTACGAGTTCTTTCACTGCCTCAAGAAATTTGAAGTCTTTTACTTAAACATTACGAGTTCTTTCACTGCCTCAAGAAATTTGAAGACTTTTACTTAAACTTTACGAGTTCTTTCACTGCCTCAAGAAATTAGAAGTATTTTACTTAAACATTACGAGTTCTTTCACTGCCTCAAGAAATTTGAAGTCTTTTACTTAAACTTTACGAGTTCTTTCACTGCCTCAAGAAATTTGAAGTCTTTTACTTAAACATTACGAGTTCTTTCACCTCCTCAAGAAATTTGAAGACTTTTACTTAAACTTTACGAGTTATTTCACTGCCTCAAGAAATTTGAAGTCTTTTACTTAAACTTTACGAGTTCTTTCACTGCCTCAAGAAATTTGAAGACTTTCACTTAAACTTTACGAGTTCATTCACTGCCTCAAGAAATTTGAAGACTTTTACTTAAACTTTACGAGTTCTTTCACTGCCTCAAGAAATTTGAAGTCTTTTACTTAAACTTTACGAGTTCTTTCACTGCCTCAAGAAATTTGAAGACTTTTAGTTAATCTTTACGAGTTCTTTCACTGCCTCAAGAAATTTGAAGACTTTTACTTAAACTTTACGAGTTATTTCACTGCTTCAAGAAATTTGAAGTCTTTTACTTAAACTTTACGAGTTCTTTCACTGCCTCAAGAAATTTGAAGTCTTTTACTTAAACTTTACGAGTTCTTTCACTGCCTCAAGAAATTTGAAGTCTTTTACTTAAACTTTACGAGTTCTTTCACTGCCTCAAGAAATTTGAAGACTTTCACTTAAACTTTACGAGTTCTTTCACTGCCTCAAGAAATTTGAAGACTTTTACTTAAACTTTACGAGTTATTTCACTGCTTCAAGAAATTTGAAGTCTTTTACTTAAACTTTACGAGTTCTTTCACTGCCTCAAGAAATTTGAAGTCTTTTACTTAAACTTTACGAGTTCTTTCACTGCCTCAAGAAATTTGAAGACTTTTACTTAAACTTTACGAGTTCTTTCACTGCCTCAAGAAATTAGAAGTATTTTACTTAAACATTACGAGTTCTTTCACTGCCTCAAGAAATTTGAAGACTTTTACTTAAACTTTACGAGTTCTTTCACTGCCTCAAGAAATTAGAAGTATTTTACTTAAACATTACGAGTTCTTTCACTGCCTCAAGAAATTTGAAGTCTTTTACTTAAACTTTACGAGTTCTTTCACTGCCTCAAGAAATTTGAAGTCTTTTACTTAAACATTACGAGTTCTTTCACTGCCTCAAGAAATTTGAAGTCTTTTACTTAAACTTTACGAGTTCTTTCACTGCCTCAAGAAATTTGAAGTCTTTTACTTAAACTTTACGAGTTCTTTCACTGCCTCAAGAAATTTGAAGTCTTTTACTTAAACATTACGAGTTCTTTCACTGCCTCAAGAAATTTGAAGTCTTTTACTTAAACTTTACGAGTTCTTCCACTGCCTCAAGATATTTGAAGTCTTTTACTTAAACTTTACGAGTTATTTCACTGCCTCAAGAAATTTGAAGTCTTTTACTTAAACTTTACGAGTTCTTTCACTGCCTCAAGAAATTTGAAGTCTTTTACTTAAACTTTACGAGTTCTTTCACTGCCTCAAGAAATTTGAAGTCTTTTACTTAAACTTTAAGAGTTCTTTCACTGCCTCAAGAAATTTGAAGTCTTTTACTTAAACTTTACGAGTTCTTTCACTACCTCAAGAAATTTGAAGACTTTTACTTAAACTTTACGAGTTCTTTCACTGCCTCAAGAAATTTGAAGTCTTTTACTTAAACTTTACGAGTTCCTTCACTGCCTCAAGAAATTTGAAGACTTTTACTTAAACTTTACGAGTTCTTTCACTACCTCAAGAAATTTGAAGACTTTTACTTAAACTTTACGAGTTCTTTCACTACCTCAAGAAATTTGAAGACTTTTACTTAAACTTTACGAGTTCTTTCACTACCTCAAGAAATTTGAAGACTTTTACTTAAACTTTACGAGTTCTTTCACTGCCTCAAGAAATTTGAAGTCTTTTACTTAAACTTTACGAGTTCCTTCACTGCCTCAAGAAATTTGAAGACTTTTACTTAAACTTTACGAGTTCCTTCACTGCCTCAAGAAATTTAAAGTCTTTTACTTAAAACTTTACGAGTTCTTTCACTGCCTCAAGAAATTTGTCATTATACGGAAGTTACATTTAAATTTAACGTAGATTCCAAAATTAAAATAATACACAGGGTGTTCCATTTAAAATAAGCAAGTTGACATCCACTTCCGGTATAACCGGAAGTGCCGCCATCTTGAATATATTTTACCCGGATGGCCCCCGTCGACAATGCTATGTTGCCAAATTTTCAGCCGTGGCAGTTTTCCCATAAGCGATTGATATTGTTCCTGGCAGGAGACCCTGTATAAAAATTTTATTTCTTATAATTTTAAACAATTCTAAAAATAATACACACTTGTAATTATAGTAACGTCACGCCTCTAAAACTATTAAATATCAGTTGCTGATGAAATAATTATAATATTAACTGCGCAGTGTGCAAAGTATTGAATTATTTCTGCTCGATAAGTCATAATATCAGTCATAAGTCCGGCTTCGATTTCCTTCAGTACCCTTTTAGAACATCTGTCACTGCGACAACCCGCATATCGCATTGAACATTCTTTTCCACCCCTCCACGTCTCGCTAATCTCCCTTAACCTGCCCCAACCTCCGGCTCGCCTATCCCCCCCAGATCAATCAAACGGGGGGCGATACGCGGGGAGAACTGACTTAGGGGTGGTCTGCACTCTATCGATTCGTACCCCGTTTGTCTGTAGGGGTGGCAGTCATGGTGAAAACTCGGAATCCGCACGCACATGAAACGGCGACGATCTCGTTATGACCATGGCGTAGGCGGAATGCGGGCAATAAAATCTGGTCCAGTTATTAACTGCTCTCGAGGGATCGAAATCGGCGAGTGTAGGAGGAATGAGGAATGTATGCGTTACACATTCAACACCCTGTATGTATGGAAAATGTATCGAAGCTCGTATGTGTAAATACTTCTCTAACTAGTTTCGGTTAATTTCCAAGTTTTGCTTTATAAAACGTTTAGCCCTGTTTATATAGCAAAAAAGGTATACTAAACGCCAAACAAAATTGCGCTCACGTCATCAGCATTTTATCACACGTCTATTTAGAGTGTTGCCAGATTTTCGGGAATCTCGAATGTTTCGCCGCAATTATACAATTATTGAATTGCTGGTTGCATAAGTAACAGTAATTAAAAATGTGTTGTACTAGTTTTCAAATGAAAAATCACTTTATTATAAAAATAATTTATAAAACAATGAAAAACTTGGTATTAAATTTATGGAACTAAACCATGGTAATACGTTTTAAAAGCTATAATGTAAATATTAATACATGATTTTTCATCTGAATCATATTAGTCATAATACAAATAGCGAATATGTAGTAAACTTATGGAAACAGAAATTTTCATTTTTCGTACATATCATCACGATCATAATCTTCATCATCATCATCATAACTACCAATATTTATAATCAAAGGACTGACTTCTTGGCGATCAAATGTTCTCTCCCTCTAATACCATTTAAAAATTTCTTCCTCCGTATGTCGAATGCAATTTCTCCATATATCAGGAGTAATTGTTTGCTTCGCTTGTAGACTATTTATTTTTGTTTCGAAAAAAACAATTTGTATTCGCACTTTATGGCACAGCTGAATTAAATATTAGAATATCTGATGGCAAAAATCGTTTCACAACAAGTGTAAACAGAGCGTGAAAATGTGATCACAAAACGTAAACATAACCTTAAAAGACCTTCTCACGGTCGATATAAGGTTCGATTAAATCCGGCAACGTAGCACGGTACCTATGTTTACACGTTGCCATTACTTACTTGTTGATTAATATTTTTCAGAAAATTTCAGATGGCCGATTCTTTAAATTCAATGAACCAAGCTAATACGCATACATCATGTTACTAAAAAACATTTTTTAGACATATATTTAAATTTGATTATTTGACGACACATTTTTTTTTATTCTAAGAAAAGTGTTTAATGTCTATATAATTTACGTACAATACAATACAGATACGCTGCCAAAAATCTGGCAACATTCTAAATCGACCTGTGATAAAATGGTGATGACGTGAGCGCAACTTTGTTTGGCGTTTAGTATATATAGTGCGTTTTGGTAGATAAAATTTAACAGCAGACGAACCAAAAAACTTTGTTCAAAATGGATTGAAGATGATTGAAACTTAAAATCTAGACAAATCTGAGCTTTGGCCCCTTTTTAAAATAATAAAAATTGGAAACAATACGTCCTTTTTCCATTTTTCCACCATACCATGAAAAATATTGACGGAAATGCAAACGCGTCGTATAGACGATTTGTAGAGAATTAAAAGACTTTCAAAATGAGCGTTTCTAAAAGGTGATCGGAGCATTTTTCACCTAGAAAACTTGAAAAACCCGTTAAAATGCACACTTTTTCAAAAATTCAAGGAAAACCACTAAAATGGACAGGTTTTTTAAAAAATTCACAACTCTGTTTCTGCTTTTGACGCCAAATTTTCTCCAAAACGTTATCAGAGCCACATCGCATGCTGAAAAAATTTGACAGTACATGTAGTCGACGTAAAATTTTCCAAAGAACCCATTCCCGCCCTCAGAATTGACCTAAAATTCTTCCATTTGCGAGAAATCCCAAAAAACCATATTTTTCTTCGACTTGCTCTAACTCGCGTGAATAAATTTTTGGATTTTTTTGAGGAAGCGCAAAATGTTTGGTTTTCATCCTCTTTTAAGATGAGAGATGAGAGAAGAAATAGTACAATTCTTCTTAACAGAAAAGCCGCTGCATCATGGCATATCTATCTAAACAATATTTGGAATTTACTATCAGAGCGACGTCACAATATTTGGAATTTACTATCAGAGTGACGTCGCCAGGGTTGAAATTCAGCATAGGCGTCGGTAGTAATTTTGGAAGTGAAAAATAAATAATACCCAATGCTTCTTTCCACCACAACGCTCATCACCTTCTAGAATGCATAACCTAGATACATGATCGCCCCTTCAATAGAACCTTTGAAGCTGTAGCCGCATCCCTATTTGCAGCAGGCTTGATGCTGATGTGTTAATCAGCATCAATGGAGGTATAAAAGATGTAAGTCCTGTAGTTGCTTAAAACTCTTTTAGAGTTTCCAAGATAGCTCCAGAATTAACGACAAACTAATGGAAACCAAAAACAAATGGTCATGTATCACACGTTATTCACGACACCCTGTCGCTACCGCTCGGGTAGTAAAAACCTAATAATGTTTAGACGATTTTAACTCCTGCAGTGCAATCTATGCATCGTTCTTAGTTACAACAATCATCGCTTTACTATAATAAATACAAAATAAGTTTTCTAATTCTCCCGCTTGGCGCGTTACCGGCTACGGGGCATGCGCGCACTCTTTCAGAGAAATTCCGTGCGGCCTGCACGGTTACTTGCGTACTTGTAATTTTACCTCGGCATCTAGACCGCAGGATGACGGCGAAGGCGAAGGAAAAACCTAAAAGAAGCAAATCAGGCGTAAGCAGGGCTTAGCGATAAACCGGTCCGGAGCGATCGCAATACTATACCAGCCTTGCGGCCGGCCAAGATGGCGACCCATCTCAAGTGTGGGTATACGATACACGCCGATATATTTATAATAAACGACTCCCTCGAAGGTACACACGCCTATATGAGGAGGAGAACGCTTTAATTAATGTTACGTGCGTCACTTATCTGCGCAGGTAAGTTATGTTACCACGCACGTTGGAAGTTTCAATATAGAGCCGTCGTACCCTTACTAAGCAATAATAATAATGCATGCATTTAAGGCACTATATGTATTCATAATAATTCTCTCAAACTGATCAAGAAAGCACCGAATGGGCGGTTAAGCTTAGCTTGAATCATGCGCTAATTATGTCAGTTTTATTAGGCTTAAGTAACACGTTGTCTTAAGTGGAGAAACTCCTAATAAAAGTCTACAAGAAGAAAGTATAACGGACTGGAAATGACTGACTCATCTTATAGTTGACTTCAAGTAAGTTAAAGTTAAAGAGAAGAAATAAATAAAAACGTTAATCACTCCCATGAGTAAATATTTATAGAATGTATGATAACTGCATTTTTAGGCTTACTTACGTGCTACTTTCGACCTACTTTTGGTCGCTTAACGTGGACTTACCTGTAACAAAAAAAAATCATTAGTTACTGTATGTTACGGTTCTATATGTTCATAGCCTTATAATTATTTCTACTTTTGATTACGATCAAATTTCAAATGAATAGTAGCTTAAAAAATACCAAAATTCAAAAAATTTTAACAATCCCATTTGTACTGATCCGATTTCGTTCAATTTTGTATTAGAGATTGATAATAAAATAACACACCACTTCTGAAAATTTGAAACTTGAAAAACGAAAGGTGCCCTGTTGGGCGGGAAAGCTTTAGACTAAGAAATCTTATCTTTGTCCCTTTGTAATAAGTCTGTTTACACATCTGCTTACGGGTCGTGTGCAACGACGCGCCTTATTGGCTGGCGAAAAGTCGGCGATCGCTTAATGGTCGAAAGATGGACACTTTAAGAACACTTGGAGAGGTGTTTAAGGTCGATACAGGGCGAAACTTCTGTATTCTTAAGCAAGGGAAGAGTCTAAGGTCCCCAGAATGCAAATGACGCCTTGTTAGTAATGCCCCTCTGATGCTGTCAGAGTTCGTTACTTAAGTGACTTTATTTACTTGTCGACAAGTCACAGCAATTGCTATTAAGTAATGTTCACTGGCTTGAACACTAGGGTAATGATTTAAGATTAGACAATTTGTGTAAATGGTATAAGTACTCGTTAAAAACTGTTAGATTTAGTTAAGTTACTTTGCTTAGTTCCTCCTACACTACCCGTCGTTAGAAGTGTCGCCGTAGCTCTAGCTAGCTGGGCTAAATTCAACGAATAATGAGTCGTAAGAAGTAACTTCATAGTCTATCTTTAACTAAAAAATAACTTAATCAGAGATCAAAAGAGAAAATTAGTTAATGTAAGTTATTCACTAACTAACCGTATCTTTAAATCGTGTCAGTAGGTGGATCGAGCTAGTAAAGGATTAACTCAAATTGGGATCAAGGTGAAAGATGTATTTACCTAAGAAGCTTGTCAAATGCTCGTTACAGTTAACCACCACTAACTGACAATTAATTGTAAAGTGAAATTTAAAACAGTCCTTTATTAACTGTACTTGTGCCTACAGGAATTACCCAGGTAGTTAAGTTATAAGTCTCTTATAGCAGTTAAAAGATGTCATAACTATCATTCCGTTATTTAGTTATTGCTATTACGTTCTTATTACTACCAATCAGTTATCTAACTGCCTCATCATTAAGTTAATAAACCCAGGACCGGATTCATTGAGCGATCGGTTAACTTTTGAAATTAACCAGTTAAAAATCTAGACGGCAGTTAACTTCTATAACTCAAATTGTGTCCTTGTTGCATTTGACGTTAAAATTTAAGTAAAGTGCCCTACTACATTAACTGTAAAGATAACGCAAATCGTAATAAGAGCTATATAACTTTGCTTCATCGTAGTTATAAGATGATTCATAACTACGCTTAGCTCGATGGGTGTTTTAACTCTAACTAACTAACTAATCCAGTATTGCATTATGTAGGTGGTAGGCAAACTTTTGACGACAATTAAGAAACTGATCTTAGTTAACGATTCTGCCAGCTAAGATAACGCAAACCGTATAAGAGTTATATAACTATGCTTCGTCGTAGTTATAAGATGATTCATAACTACGCTTAGCTCGATGGGTGTTTTAACTCTAACTAACTAACTAATCAAGTATTGCATTATGTAGGTGGCAGGCAAACTTTTGACGGCAGTTAAGAAACTTATCTTAGTTAATGATTCTGCCAGCTAAGATAACACAAACTGTATAAGAGTTATATAACTATGCTTCATCGTAGTTATAAGATGATTCATAACTACCCTTAGCTCGATGGGTGTTTTAACTCTAACTAACTAACTAATCCAGTATTGCATTATGTAGGTGGTAGGAAAACTTTTGACGGCAGTTAAGAAACTGATCTTAGTTAACGATTCTGCCAGCTAAGATAACGCAAACCGTATAAGAGTTATATAACTATGCTTCGCCGTAGTTATAAGATGATTCATAACTACGCTTAGCTCGATGGGTGTTTTAACTCTAACTAACTAACTAATCAAGTATTGCATTATGTAGGTGGCAGGCAAACTTTTGACGGCAGTTAAGAAACTTATCTTAGTTAATGATTCTGCCAGCTAAGATAACACAAACTGTATAAGAGTTATATAACTGTTTCGTCGTAGTTATAAGATGATTCATAACTACGCTTAGCTCAATGGGTGTTTTAACTCTAACTAACTAACTGACCCAGTACTGCATTATGTAGGTGGCAGGCAAACTTTTGACGGCAGTTAAGAAACTTATCTTAGTTAATGATTCTGCCAGCTAAGATAATACAAACTGTATAAGAGTTATATAACTATGCTTCATCGTAGTTATAAGATGATTCATAACTACGCTTAGCTCGATGGGTGTTTTAACTCTAACTAACTAACTAATCCAGTATTGCATTATGTAGGTGGCAGGCAAACTTTTGACGGCAGTTAAGAAACTTATCTTAGTTAATGATTCTGCCAGCTAAGATAACACAAACTGTATAAGAGTTATATAACTATGTTTCGTCGTAGTTATAAGATGATTCATAACTACGCTTAACTCGATGGGTGTTTTAACTCTAACTAACTAACTAATCCAGTATTGCATTATGTAGGTGGCAGGCAAACTTTTGACGGCAGTTAAGAAACTTATCTTAGTTAATGATTCTGCCAGCTAAGATAACACAAACTGTATAAGAGTTATATAACTATGCTTCATCGTAGTTATAAGATGATTCATAACTACCCTTAGCTCGATGGGTGTTTTAACTCTAACTAACTAACTAATCCAGTATTGCATTATGTAGGTGGTAGGAAAACTTTTGACGGCAGTTAAGAAACTGATCTTAGTTAATGATTCTGCCAGCTAAGATAACACAAACTGTATAAGAGTTATATAACTATGTTTCGTCGTAGTTATAAGATGATTCATAACTACGCTTAACTCGGTGGGTGTTTTAACTCTAACTAACTAACTGACCCAGTACTGCATTATGTAGGTGGCAGGAAATCTTTTGAAGGGCAGTTAAGAAACTGATCTTAGTTAACGATTCTGCCAGCTAAGATAACGCAAACCGTATAAGAGTTATGTAACTATGCTTCGTCGTAGTTACAAGATGATTCATAACTACGCTTAACTCGATGGGTGTTTTAACTCTAACTAACTAACTAATCCAGTATTGCATTATGTAGGTGGCAGGCAAACTTTTGTCGGCAGTTAAGAAACTGATCGTTAGTTAACGATTCTAACTTAAACGGCGGTTTGGATTTCATCTGATGGTTCAAAAATGAAAGGTGCAGGTTGTTTGGAAGGTTATTTATTATTAAGGATCTTTCAATGTGTCCGTTAAGATGATTTAACTATGTTAACTATGCAGCTAAAATAACCTTTAACGCATCCGTTCATTGGAACTGAATGATGGCTCCGGTTAGTAACCAGAAGTTAAACACAGTTATAAACAAAATACTTTAGTTAGTAATTTTAAGTCACAACAATTACCCAATTATAAGTTAACTTGAGTTAACTGGTTAAAACTGCACGAAAAAATGAAAATTTTTGTAACTGCCCTTGTCGACCAGATTTTTTAACCATCTTAGTTAGCTTAACCGCTGATTAAACCGGACGATTAACCGTGAGAGTAAACAAATCAACCGCGATCCGATCAATATTGATTTTTTAAGTCAGTTGATTTTTATATCTAAGCGCGTGGTAAACAAATCGACGTGTTCGTTCCAAAAATAATCACGGAGCACCCGACCTTTCATTGATACGACTACGGTGATAACACGTCGGCCGTTACTATTTCCGTAATAGAGGGAACCTTGAGGCAGGTCAGTGTCCGTCTATTATTACGGACAAACAAACATCTGCGTCTAGCAGATAAAAAGAGAAAGAGAGTTATCCTTGGGAAGACGCCTACGTATACTCTCTCTCTCTATATATAAAATGACTGGTATATATGCATGCAAATGGCTCTGGTGTATAGGCAACCAGCCATGCGCCTTGGAAGCGATGTTGCCGTCGCCCCCGAGGCGAATTTCCTGAAAGTTTATGTGCTTAAAATTGTTCATCCAGAACTTAACTAATGCCTGACTTAACCTTTAGTTAACATGTATACCCTAACAGCGTCTCCTACATCCTTCGATTTAATTAATTTATATCTGTGGTTGCGTCCCAACTTTCATCTAATTTAACGAACGGAGGGTTAGGTATTAGTTCCTTCAGCTTTATAACAGAAAATTCCTTAGAGGACTTGACTTCTAGAAAAATTCTCTCTCTATTCCTGAAGACTTAAAAAGCCAGTAAGAACTATTAAATTAAATAAACAAAGATGAGGATTGAACTTTCCGGGATTCCCTAAATGAGTCCCGAAAATACGAAAACCTTATCCCAGAAACTCAAAAAGAACTCTAAATTTTCTGAAAGATTCCATGAGTTTCAGTTAAGAGAACTTTAAGAAACCTCAAAAGAAATGCCGGAAAACTTAGGTTTTGACGTCTCCGAGATCCCTAGATGAATCAAGAAAACTGAGAAATTTTTACCAGAGCTTTAGATTCTGGACGATTTGGAGGTTTCTCAAAGACACTGAAATTATCGGCACGTTGATCCTAGAATTCCAGAAACTTCTGACCGATTCCAGAAAAAAGGTACATCGCAAGCGACCCCAGGAAAGACTAAAATTGCTCCTGAGGTTAATCAGAAGAATTGGAGATCCTCTAAGGACGATACCATGATGGAGATTTGAGACTTCAAGATGTCCTACAGATTATTCCAGAAAACTTCGAGAAACCCTGAGTTCAAAAACTCCATTTATGGACGGTTCAAAGTTTCCTTAAAGATATTGAAGTGATCACAGCAATTTGATTCTGATCATTCTACTAATTTCAGGAAAAATTCATACTTCATAAGCAATCCCGGAAGAATTGGGCTGGTTGTCAGTTTTTCCAGAAGATTTGGAGGTCCTTTAGGGTCCTAGAGAAGGACTCTAAAATCTTTTAAACACTTCAGATGTTTCCCGAAACTAAACTCTAGAATTTTAAAAAGACTTCTAAGTTTTCTGGACGATTTGTAAGATTCCTAAGGGCACTGAAATGATCAATAATTTAATTACTCCACAAGTTTTCTACTGATTTCAGGGAAGATTCTCATATTATAAGCAACATGAAAAAGGGCTGAAATAATGGCTTGTAACATTCCAGTAGATGAAGAAGCCCTTTAAGGACTTCAAAATTACAAAAATTTGAGCTTGAAACATTCTGGGGATATTTAAATAATTCAGCAAATTTTGTAAATATCTATTAATCCCTAGGAACGTAAAACGAATTTATAATTTTTTGGCGATTTGTAAGTTCCCTAAGGATACAAAAATCATCACCAATTTGATTCTAAGTACACCAAAGGTTTCCTAGTTTCCCAAATTGAATTCATAAATTTTCTGGGATTTCTACATTATTCCAGGAGATTTTAAGACATGTCAATTAATCCTTAGAAATTTGAAAAGAATTCTTAATTTTTTGGACGCATTTTAAGTTCCCTTAGAATACTAAAATCATAACCAATTTGATTCCAGATATTCCAAAAGATCCAGAGTTTCCCAAATTCCTAAAATTCAAAAATGTTTCTGGGATTTCTACAATATTCCAGGAAACTTTAAGAAACGCTAATTAATTCTTAGACATTTAAAAAGACTTATCGGTTTTCTGAACAATTTGAAAGTTCCCTAAGGACACTAAAATGATCAAAAATTGAATGCCAAATATCCCACAAGTCTTCTACTGATCCCAGGAAAAACCTCACGTTATAACCCCAGGAAGGGCTGAAGCGTTTCCAGAAGACCTAGGGGTCATATAGGGACTCTAAAATAATAGAAATATAAGTTTCAAAACATTGGGGGTTTCACTAGATGATTCTAAAAATATTAGTCGATCTTTAGAAACTCAGAAAGGATTTTAGACGATTTTGGAGGTTCCTCAAGAATACTGAAATAATCAGAAATTTGATTCTGAATCTTTCCAACGCCTTTGATATTCCAGGAAACATGTTGACATCACAACTAACCTCAGGAAGGACCCAAATTGCTTTCAGCTTCAACAGAAGATTTGGAGGTCCTCTGAGCACTTTAGAATGGTGGAAACTTGGGTCTTTTAGATCTCCAGATTATTCCAGAAAAAATTAGAGAAATCCTAATAGATCTCTAGAAACACAATCGTACGAAGGAATAAAATGGTTCAGATGGTCCAGAAAACTGGATAAGATAAATGTTTCTACAAAAATGAAAGTTTAAAATACACCTCAAAACTACACGCTTTATGAGGAAAATCCATTTAATTCTATTGATTTGCGATGTGGAGTTCTATCGTTTGAAACAGTTTTGAAAAGTCCTGTATAAGCACGAAGGATGGAAAAGTTCGTCACTCCTCAACTTAGCGACAGTCATCCTCCTCGCCCCCCTGGACCGTGTAAGAAGCCTCTTATAATTTTCATAGAGTATTTTCTTTTGTTATTGTATTGTTTGATTTTTTCGTTTATATTTCATACCATTTTGCTGTATTTGTTTGACGTAATGCGTAAATAGACGCAGATTTTTCCTGCATTTCTATTTTCTCAGCCGAAGTTACCCATCAGCGCACTGCCAGAGACCCTTCAGACCCATGGGCGCGGCAATATCATACCTGTGTGATTTATGGTACCGTTATCAAAGTAGATTAACGAAATTAATTAATTGGTAACTTATGATGAGTGTCAGTTCATATAATTTGTAGGAGATTTCAGTGAATAAGGACGCGACATTCCTGTCCTGTCTTTATTTCTGCTTGAATTCGTTTCTTGTTTGGATTGCAGGAAAACTTGCACAATTCGGCAACGTCGCCGAAGTAAGCCATTAAGTGTCGTTTTGTGCGTGGAGGCAAATGGCCATAATAAAGCTCCTCGTCTGGAAAACGAGCGTGTGTGTATGTGTGCGCCACCCTCGAATCGCGTGCTAACAAACTATCATTTTGAATTTGCATAAATGTGGAGGAGGGAGCACCCCATGTACGCCTTAGCAGACACACACTTTACTAATATCGCGTCTATTTTACGTAAGAGAGAGAGATAGAATAGTCTGGGGGTCTACGCGACGATTTCGCACACGCATGCGCGCCGCGTATACGCCAGCCAGTAGTAAAACGTACCTGGGGGCCGCGCGCGTAGGTGGAGGCGCCGCATCTGCTTTACATAAGAATCCGATCGGATTAGCTACAATGTAGTTTTCGATCTCGGGACTTTTGAATCGAACCTGTTCGCGGAATTTTTTCGAGACGCGCCGAACGCGTGAGGGGGGGGAGATCGATTTCGTAATGAAATCGTAACGTTTATACTTGCTTCGATAGATTGTGCAAAAATATCGGGTTTCTTATGACAATAAGAGCTCAAAAATGGCAATTTTTATGGTAAGAGAGGGCTGGCAAAGATAATTTAACTTTAGGAAACGTATTTTTTGGGAAAAAAATAAAAAGTGAGAAATTTTGCCCATTTTGGCGGTTTTCAACTGAAATTTTTAAATGTTCTCGTATGTTATTCTCATGGGTTAAACAATAATAACAAAGTTTGATTATTCCACTTTACGCCGATATTCAAATTTCGTGAAAAAAATGTGGAGAAATAAGTGAAAAAGCGATGATAAACGATGCAGTTTTGGCGCCTTCGCCATTTTGAAATTTTAACCGCGTGTGCGCTGAGCCGAGATGTGGCTAAACGACCGCCCTCACGGATGTTGTATAAATGTAAGAAATGTTACACTAATGAGTTAATAGAAGTTAACAGAATTATTTGCAAAATATACAAATCTTTTCTCGTTGGCACCTTCGTGGGGGTAAGGGATGGGGTGTATGATGTAGGGAAAGTAGTACTAGTTTAATAAAACGTCGATTCTATTGGAAATGCACAAAACAACTACGTAATCTCACTATTCTAAGTATATAATATCGACTTCGAGAAACTACGAATGGCTTGCGAGAGGGCATGGATAAACCTGGACCAGCAGATGTTCCGTTGCAAGAAAAAACGAATATTTTGTACGCAAAACGCGTGATTGAACAAATTCTTTATAACGTTTCTATAAATACAAACAAGACCAAACCACCTAACCTAACACCACTTTCGTGAGGGTTCTGCACAGGAACTGGTACTCTATAAAGTTTCTATAAAAACAAACAAAACCGAACTACCTAACCTAACCTAACAGGCTGTAGCCATTAATACACATATGTGTATGGTGGGTTGCATTTGATTCATTCTCTTACAAATAATGAGCTATTCGTTGTAAATATATGAACACAATGTATTTCAAGAAAGCCATGGCATACCCCAAAGTCATCATTAATTTAGAAAGTATTTTAAAAGAATCAAACGATATAAATATGAACGTTAAGCAGTGTGTTGCAATGCGTTACCTTCGGTCGATTAACCACTGCTATTTAAGTATCAACGGCACTCTATTATCTAAGTCTTCTTTTGCTTCGATTATTTGTTTTATTCACAGCAAGATCTACCCCCTTTGGCTACCAACCCCTAGCTCACGTAGCCGTGATAATATCCCATTTGTTAGGCATATTTTTAATCAAGTTGCAAGTTTCAAATGCTAGTTTATGCCAAAAACTTAAACAATCGAATAATTTGAAATCGATACGTTTCAAATGTAACAATTTGTCCAAACTTTCTTGGGAAACTCTGCTCAAAAAATGTCAAAAACACGCTCTCTTTTGAGAATATTAAAATTTTTGAAAATCCTAATGTAATATTGGTAAACATTTTTCTTATGGCACTAAGATCTCAAAAATGGCAATTTTTATGGTAAAAGAGGACAGTATTAAGGTGCTGGGAAAAATAATTTTAACTTTCGGAAACGTATTTTTTGGGAAAAAAATAGAATGTGAGAAATTTGGCCAATTTTGGCGGTTTTCACACTGAAATTTTTAAATGTTCTCGTACGTTATTCTCACGGGTTAAACGATAATAATAAAGTTTGATTATTCCACTTTCCGTCGATATTCAAATTTCGTGAAAAGAATGTGGAGAAATAAGTGAAAAAGCGATGATAAACGGCGCGGTTTTGGCGCCTTCGCCATTTTGAAATTTTAAACGGGTGTGTGTGTTGGCCGAGATGCGGTAGTGGCTAAACGACCGCCTTCACGGATGTTGCATAGGTGTAAGAAATGTTACGATTGATTAAATAGAATTTAACAGAATTATTCGTAAAATATGTAGATCTTTTCTTGTTGACACGCTCTCTTTTGAGAATATTAAAATTTTTGAAAATCCTAATGTAATATTGGTAAACATTTTTCTTATGGCACTAAGTTCTCAAAAATGGCAATTTTTATGGTAAAAGAGGACAGTATTAAGGTGCTGGGAAAAATAATTTTAACTTTAGGAAACGTATTTTTTGGGGAAAAAATAAAAAGTAAGAAATTTTGCCCATTTTGGCGGTTTTCAAACTGAAATTTTTAAATGTTCTCGTACGTTATTCTCACGGGTTAAACGATAATAATAAAGTTTGATTATTCCACTTTCCGTCGATATTCAAATTTCGTGAAAAGAATGCGGAGAAATAAGTGAAAAAGCGATGATAAACGGCGCGGTTTTGGCGCCTTCGCCATTTTGAAATTTTAAACGGGTGTGTGTGTTGGCCGAGATGCGGTAGTGGCTAAACGACCGACTTCACGGATGTTGCATAGGTGTAAGAAATGTTACGATTGATTAAATAGAATTTAACAGAATTATTCGTAAAATATGTAGATCTTTTCTTGTTGACACGCTCTCTTTTGAGAATATTAAAATTTTTGAAAATCCTAATGTAACATTGGTAAACATTTTTTTTATGGCACTAAGATCTCAAAAATGGCAATTTTTATGGTAAAAGAGGACAGTATTAAGGTGCTGGGAAAAATAATTTTAACTTTCGGAAACGTATTTTTTGGGGAAAAAATAAAAAGTAAGAAATTTTGCCCATTTTGGCGGTTTTCAAACTGAAATTTTTAAATGTTCTCGTACGTTATTCTCACGGGTTAAACGATAATAATAAAGTTTGATTATTCCACTTTCCGTCGATATTCAAATTTCGTGAAAAGAATGCGGAGAAATAAGTGAAAAAGCGATGATAAACGGCGCGGTTTTGGCGCCTTCGCCATTTTGAAATTTTAACCGCGTGTGCGCTGAGCCGAGATGTGGCTGAACGACCGCCTTCACGGATGTTGCATAGGTGTAAGAAATGTTACGATTGATTAAATAGAATTTAACAGAATTATTCGTAAAATATGTAGATCTTTTCTTGTTGACACGCTCTCTTTTGAGAAATATTAAAATTTTTGAAAATCCTAATGTAACATTGGTAAACATTTTTTTTATGGCACTAAGATCTCAAAAATGGCAATTTTTATGGTAAAAGAGGACAGTATTAAGGTGCTGGGAAAAATAATTTTAACTTTCGGAAACGTATTTTTTGGGAAAAAAATAGAATGTGAGAAATTTTGCCCATTTTGGCGGTTTTCAAACTGAAATTTTTAAATGTTCTCGTACGTTATTCTCACGGGTTAAACGATAATAATAAAGTTTGATTATTCCACTTTCCGTCGATATTCAAATTTCGTGAAAAGAATGCGGAGAAATAAGTGAAAAAGCGATGATAAACGGCGCGGTTTTGGCGCCTTCGCCATTTTGAAATTTTAACCGCGTGTGCGCTGAGCCGAGATGTGGCTGAACGACCGCCTTCACGGATGTTGCATAGGTGTAAGAAATGTTACGATTGATTAAATAGAATTTAACAGAATTATTCGTAAAATATGTAGATCTTTTCTTGTTGACACGCTCTCTTTTGAGAAATATTAAAATTTTTGAAAATCCTAATGTAACATTGGTAAACATTTTTTTTATGGCACTAAGATCTCAAAAATGGCAATTTTTATGGTAAAAGAGGACAGTATTAAGGTGCTGGGAAAAATAATTTTAACTTTCGGAAACGTATTTTTTGGGAAAAAAATAGAATGTGAGAAATTTGGCCAATTTTGGCGGTTTTCACACTGAAATTTTTAAATTTGATTATTCCACTTTCCGTCGATATTCAAATTTCGTGAAAAGAATGCGGAGAAATAAGTGAAAAAGCGATGATAAACGGCGCGGCTTTGGCGCCTTCGCCATTTTGAAATTTTAAACGGGTGTGTGCTGGCCGAGATGCGGTAGTGGCTAAACGACCGTCCTCACGGATGCTGCATATATGTAAGAAATGTTAGATCTTTTCTTGTTGGTAGTCTCGTGGGTTATCTGCGAATGATATCTGCGTCTATAAAACGCACCCGATTTGTAAACCAAGTACCGATTATTATTTCAGAATCTTTTGAACGTTCGTCACCGTCACTCTTTTATTTTATTAATTTAATAAAGCAATCTTTAAAAAGACGATTGTTTCCTTCTTAGCCGATTGTTCCATTCAGCCAATAACATCAATATTTACGATCGAAAAACCGCAAACAAACAAAAGGTATCTATTTTTATACCGCGGGGACCCCATCTCTCGCCATTACCTGCCGAAGATAATAGAAAAGTTTCCAGAGAGCGGCATCGATGGTAAAAAGGAACAAGGCGCGCCACGAAATACGGCCGATTCGTTCCGACGATCTCGCGATGGACGAGGCGTCGTGAGCTTGAAATAATCATCGAAATGAGTCGTTAAAGCCTAATGTCCTTTACGTGTCGCTTGACACGGAACGGTAATAAAGTCGTATTGTGGACGTGAACGGGACCGAGCGAAAAAAGACTGACTAGTGAAAGGAGAATGAAGGAAAAGTGTTAGGTACACCTGCTAGAATGGTGGCTGGCTCATGGACTAAAAAATTAATCGTTCAAAAGTACCTATGGAAACGATGTCTACTAAGCCTCTCTTATTAGTCTATCAGCCTTAGTCTATTAAATTTCTCAAAATTTCCGACATTGTTGTGTACAGTTTTTTGACTTATCATCTTTGAACGAACAAAACATCATTTTTACATCCATCATTAATATTTTTTCAATTTTTCTACATTACCGAAGCCGGTCGAAAGGACACTCCCGGCCTTATTAAGTCCCCCCCCCCCCTTCATCGATTCCGACGAAAAGCAATCGCTCATGACGATATACAAGGTAAGTATCACGATGACGCATGAAGTCGATTTAAAAGTTTCCCGCTCTCCCCTTCTCTTTCCAGCCGTCTGGTCGCGCTTCCTCCTCCGGTGACTCACGTAAACGCGTTATATACCAGGAGGAAGAGAAAGAAGAAGGGGAAGCGCCACTCCCAGGCGCTTTCGACTCGTATTTTTATTAGCTTTACCGTAAAAAAGGATCGTTGGGGAAGGTCCGGGGAGGGGGCGTCGTCGTTGCACTTTGGGAGAATTTTGTAATGAGTGATTACGGTTAATTTTAATTGTCCGCACAGAGGCGAACGCAACATATATAGGGACGCATTCTATACAGGTTTCTGTACAGAATTTCTTTACAGAATTTTTCTCTCTTCATTCTAGACAGGTTAGTCGAGACACAAAAGCGCAGCGAACTAAGCACAATCCACAGCGACCACCAATACACGCGCTCGCATATAAATCAATTAAACACAATCCACAGCGACCACCAATACACGCGCTCGCGTATAAACGAACTAAGCACGATCCACATCGACCACCAATACACGCGCTCGCATATAAACGAACTAAGCCCAATCCACAGTGACCACCAATACACGCGCTCGCATTAAATGAACTAAGCACTATCCACAGCGACCACCAATACACACGCTCGCATTAAATGAACTAAGCACTATCCACAGCGACCACCAACACACGCGCTCGCATATAAATGAACTAAGCACAATCCACAGCGACCACCAATACACGCGCTCGCATTAAATGAACTAAGCACAATCCACAGCGACCACCAACACACGCGCTCGTATATAAATGAACTAAGCATAATTTACAGCAACCACCAATACACGCGCTCGCATATAAATGAACTAAGCACAATTTACAGCAACCACCAATACACGCGCTCGCATATAAATGAACTAAGCACAATCCACAGCGACCACCAACACACGCGCTCGTATATAAATGAACTAAGCACAATCCAAGGCGACCACCAATACACGCGCTCGCATATAAACGAACTAAGCATAATTTACAGCAACCACCAATACACGCGCTCGCATATAAATGAACTAAGCACAATTTACAGCAACCACCAATACACGCGCTCGCATATAAATGAACTAAGCACAATCCACAGCGACCACCAACACACGCGCTCGTATATAAATGAACTAAGCACAATCCAAGGCGACCACCAATACACGCGCTCGCATATAAACGAACTAAGCATAATTTATAGCAACCACCAACACACGCGCTCGTATATAAATGAACTAAGCACAATCCAAGGCGACCACCAATACACGCGCTCGCATATAAACGAACTAAGCATAATTTACAGCAACCACCAATACACGCGCTCGCATATAAATGAACTAAGCACAATTTACAGCAACCACCAATACACGCGCTCGCATATAAATGAACTAAGCACAATCCACAGCGACCACCAACACACGCGCTCGTATATAAATGAACTAAGCACAATCCAAGGCGACCACCAATACACGCGCTCGCATATAAACGAACTAAGCATAATTTATAGCAACCACCAACACACGCGCTCGTATATAAATGAACTAAGCACAATTTACAGCAACCACCAATACACGTGCTCGCATATAAATGAACTAAGCACAATCCACATCGACCACCAACACACGCGCTCGCATATAAATGAACTAAGCATAATTTATAGCAACCACCAATACACGCGCTCGCATTAAATGAACTAAGCACATTTTACATCGACCACCAATACACGCGTTCGCAAATAAATTAGGAAGAATAAGTCTACATATAGGATGAAATGCGAACATGCCAATTCTAGAATAATCTAAATAAATTCTCGAGCTCCAAAAGAGATGGTTGAAAATCGAGCATTTAGTACATTTCAGGAGTTAGTAAGCGAACTACGTAACTTATAAATAACACAAATGGAAACCTGTGTTCTAAAGACCATTTGTTCCTAGAATAATCTAAATGGTAACACTGGCCCCAAATGGGGGTGGTTCAGAAATATGTCGACCAGTAGTCCAGGAAACGAAGCTTAAAAGGCGGCAAAACCTTGGAATTTTTTAAAACAGCTTCGAACTGCATGAAAATTTGGGATCAAACTCGATTTACCGTCCATTTCAAAATTAATATGGTGCGGCTGTACGCTTTTAATTTTTTAGGGGTGAAAACTACCCCTTATTGCTTGAAACTATAAATTAAAGTTTAAGGTGAGTAAAATTGAGTTCAGATGACTTGAATAATAATAGTTTGATGTTCTGAAACATTACTTCAGAATATTTCTTCCTTTAAAAGTCAACCCCTATTATGGCTCAATTAAAAAAAAAATATTTAGCCCGAAAAAAATATTAATTTACCACAGCGGTTTAATTTAAAAATGTTAACTGAAAATACAAGTAACATTTTTTTTTTCAAACTTTTCAACCCTTAAAAACAACCCCCTTTTCAAAATGCATTTATTTGTATAAAAATTTGGGATCAAGCTCAACTTACTCTCCATTTCAAGATGTATATTACGCCGATGGGCGCTTTTCATTTTTAAGGGTGGAAACTATACTCTATTGCCAAAATCTATAAATTAATGCTTAAGGTGAGGTGTATGAAACCTTTTTGCATGCTTAAAGTAAACATAATAATCTAAAATTTTACGCTAAATTAGCGCTTCAGCTTTAAACTAGGAAAAGCTGTGAATTTTTGAAAACGGGTCCGTTTTAATGGTTTTTCTCGGTGAAAAATGCTCCGATCGCCTTTTAAAAACGCTCATTTTGAAGGTCTTTTAGTTCTCTTCAAACCTTTGTTCGACGTATTGCATTTCTTTCAATAATCTTCACGCAATAGTGAAAAACAGAAAAATGGCCCATTTTTTGAAAATTTTTACTGTTTAAAAAAACGAAAAACCTCAAATTTGTCTAGATTTCGCGTTTTTATCATCTTTGACTCATTTTTTAAACAGTTTTCTGGTCCGTCTGCTGCTAAATTTCATCAAAACAGCCTCTTTTGCTCTATAAACCGGGCTAAAGGGAAAATGTCCGAAACTGAAATGTGATACCAACATTACCAGAAAACTCCCCTAAAACGTTCGACCGAATCCACCTTGGAATAAAACATTTGAACACCCGAAGTAGATTAGACCGCCATTTCTATCGCCCGTTCCTAAATCAAACAGATCCAACTCTTCTCTCCTCCCCCTTCGAAAAAACCGCGCTCACCTCGTAAATTTTAATTTTACAGCCGGGTTTGTTTTACGTCTCTCCTGCCCTGGAACGTCTCTAAAAACCAATAACCGATGGCATTCGTTTAGTAAATAATGTGACAAACGGGCGTGTAGTAAATAAGGGTTAGTCGTATAACCGAGGGGGCCCCTTGTTTGTTTTTTAGGTTATAAAATGTATACGAAAATAAGAGTTCATCGTCTCCTCCTCGCATTTCCTCGCGAGAATTAATTTTAAGAGAGAAAAATATTATTTCGTTCGCGATCGATCCGAGGTAAAGTGAGCACTTTTGAGTTCACAGAGAAAATTGTTTGCTTGTCATTTGCATTCGTTACCCAACGTTCAAAAGATAATCAATCTTAGTTTCAAATTTTCAGCATTGGAAAAAGGATCTGTTAAGAAAAAGAGGTAAATTTGTTCCAACTGGAAAGGTACGTGCTATGTAAAAGTTTGTAATGGAAATTCTAATACAGAAACTGTCCATTAATCCCTCCTATTTGTTAACAGTAAATTTTCAATACACAATTACCCACATTTCCCAAGTCGGACTTTACTAACTATTCAATTTCGTACTCGGGCTAAGTGATTGGTTGGTTTAACCCACGATTAAATAATGAAAATTAAAGAGGAAAACTAAATGTGATGGTTCAAAGATTTCCATTAAGCGATTACAGCAAAACAATTAATGTAACACTTATTACTTTTGTAATTAAAAATTCGTATAACGTGTTGTAAAGCCTTGTGCTCCCGAAACTGCTTTGATACATTTTATATGAAGTACATAATGTACCTATTTTTACTTCTACCTACTTACATGCCACTTTTGACTTAACTTTCGTCGGTCTTGGGGCCGCTTAACATGCACTTACCTGTAACAAAAAATTACATCATTATTTATTGCAATATAAAGTTCTCAATTACAGCTAATTAATAAAAGAGAAAGTATGACCGACTCCAACAATCACCAATCACTTAATCATAAGTTATAAAACTCCATTAACTGTTCAATTTTGTAATCGCCTTGATAACGATTAACTTAAACCGAGGTTAAGATACAAACATACTTTAGCTTTGTATGATTACCCCAACGGCTTCCTAAATTATGACCTTATGTTTAACCAGTGTGCCTTTGCTGAAGTAAAGCACGTGTACCACGAGTAATAGAAAATTTCCCGAAACTCCAACTTACATGAAACTTCATAAAGTCTGGTGATTAAATTTGCAAGTTTCAAGTAATTACAATATCAACTTTCTACGTTATGGTCTTATCCCTGCCCAATGTGCCCTTACTAACTTAAAGAATATATTCCAGAAGCCATAGAAAATTTGCTGAAACTACAATTTAGATGAAACTCCAATTAGATATTGAACTGAAGTTCTGTTATTAAATCTGGATAATTTTGTGTGACTACCCCAAGGGCTTTCTAAATTATGACCTTATGTTTGGCCAGTGTGCCCTTACTAACGTAAAGCATATATTCCAGAAGCCATAGAAAATTTGCTGAAACTCCAATTGGATATTGAACTGAAGTTCTGTTATTAAATCTGGATAATTTTGTGTGACTACCCCAAGGGCTTTCTAAATTATGACCTTATGTTTGGCCAGTGTGCCCTTACTAACGTAAAGCATATATTCCAGAAGCCATAGAAAATTTGCTGAAACTCCAATTGGATATTGAACTGAAGTTCTGTTATTAAATCTGGATAATTTTGTGTGACTACCCCAAGGGCTTTCTAAATTATGACCTTATGTTTGGCCAGTGTGCCCTTACTAACGTAAAGCATATATTCCAGAAGCCATAGAAAATTTGCTGAAACTCCAATTGGATATTGAACTGAAGTTCTGTTATTAAATCTGGATAATTTTGTGTGACTACCCCAAGGGCTTTCTAAATTATTACCTTATGTTTGGCCAGTGTGCCCTTACTAACGTAAAGCACAGGTTCCACAAGCTATAGAAAATTTGCTGAAACTCCAATTTAGATTAAACGCTGTAATATGCTTGACTGAAATCTTGTTATTGAATCTGGAAAGTTTCATGTAAACACCACAACGGCTTCCTAAGTTATGACCTCCTGTTTGACCCAAAGCGCCTTTACTGAAGCAACGCGTATGTTCCACAAGTCATAGAAAATTTGCTGAAACTCCAATTTAGATGAAACTCCAATTAGATATTGAACTGAAGTCTTGTTATTAAATCTGGATAATTTTGTGTGGCTACCACAAGAGCTTTCTAAATTATGACCTTAGGTTTGTCCAGTGTGCCCTTACTAACGTAAAGTACAGGTTCCACAAGCTACAGAAAATATGCTGAAACTCCAATTTAGATTAAACGCTGTAATATGCTTGACTGAAATCTTGTTATTGAATCTGGAAAGTTTCACATAAATACCACAACGGCTTCCTAAGTTATGACCTCCTGTTTGATCCAAAGCGCCTTTACTGAAGCAACGCGTATCTTCCACAAGTCATAGAAAATTTGCTGAAACTCCAATTTAGATGAAACTCCAATTAGATATTGAACTGAAGTTTTGCTATTAAATCTGGATAATTTTGTGTGACTACCCCAAGGGCTTTCTAAATTATGACCTTATGTTTGGCCAGTGTGCCCTTACTAACATAAAGCACAGGTTCCACAAGTTATAGAAAATTTGCTGAAACTCCAATTTAGATTAAACGCTGTAATATGCTTGACTGAAATCTTGTTATTGAATCTGGAAAGTTTCATGTAAACACCACAACGGCTTCCTAAGTTATGACCTCCTGTTTGACCCAAAGCGCCTTTACTGAAGCAACGCGTATGTTCCACAAGTCATAGAAAATTTGCTGAAACTCCAATTTAGATGAAACTCCAATTAGATATTGAACTGAAGTTTTGCTATTAAATCTGGATAATTTTGTGTGACTACCCCAAGGGCTTTCTAAATTATGACCTTATGTTTGGCCAGTGTGCCCTTACTAACATAAAGCACAGGTTCCACAAGTTATAGAAAATTTGCTGAAACTCCAATTTAGATTAAACGCTGTAATATGCTTGACTGAAATCTTGTTATTGAATCTGGAAAGTTTCACATAAATACCACAACGGCTTCCTAAGTTATGACCTCCTGTTTGATCCAAAGCGCCTTTACTGAAGCAACGCGTATCTTCCACAAGTCATAGAAAATTTGCTGAAACTCCAATTTAGGTGAAACTCCAATTAGATATTGAACTGAAGTTTTGCTATTAAATCTGGATAATTTTGTGTGACTACCCCAAGGGCTTTCTAAATTATGACCTTATGTTTGGCCAGTGTGCCCTTACTAACATAAAGCACAGGTTCCACAAGTTATAGAAAATTTGCTGAAACTCCAATTTAGATTAAACGCTGTAATATGCTTGACTGAAATCTTGTTATTGAATCTGGAAAGTTTCACGTAAACACCACAACGGCTTCCTAAGTTATGACCTCCTGTTTGACCCAAAGCGCCTTTACTGAAGCAACGCGTATGTTCCACAAGTCATAGAAAATTTGCTGAAACTCCAATTTAGATGAAACTCCAATTAGATATTGAACTGAAGTTTTGCTATTAAATCTGGATAATTTTGTGTGACTACCCCAAGGGCTTTCTAAATTATGACCTTATGTTTGGCCAGTGTGCCCTTACTAACATAAAGCACAGGTTCCACAAGTTATAGAAAATTTGCTGAAACTCCAATTTAGATTAAACGCTGTAATATGCTTGACTGAAATCTTGTTATTGAATCTGGAAAGTTTCATGTAAACACCACAACGGCTTCCTAAGTTATGACCTCCTGTTTGACCCAAAGCGCCTTTACTGAAGCAACGCGTATGTTCCACAAGTCATAGAAAATTTGCTGAAACTCCAATTTAGATGAAACTCCAATTAGATATTGAACTGAAGTTTTGCTATTAAATCTGGATAATTTTGTGTGACTACCCCAAGGGCTTTCTAAATTATGACCTTATGTTTGGCCAGTGTGCCCTTACTAACATAAAGCACAGGTTCCACAAGTTATAGAAAATTTGCTGAAACTCCAATTTAGATTAAACGCTGTAATATGCTTGACTGAAATCTTGTTATTGAATCTGGAAAGTTTCACATAAATACCACAACGGCTTCCTAAGTTATGACCTCCTGTTTGATCCAAAGCGCCTTTACTGAAGCAACGCGTATCTTCCACAAGTCATAGAAAATTTGCTGAAACTCCAATTTAGGTGAAACTCCAATTAGATATTGAACTGAAGTTTTGCTATTAAATCTGGATAATTTTGTGTGACTACCCCAAGGGCTTTCTAAATTATGACCTTATGTTTGGCCAGTGTGCCCTTACTAACATAAAGCACAGGTTCCACAAGTTATAGAAAATTTGCTGAAACTCCAATTTAGATTAAACGCTGTAATATGCTTGACTGAAATCTTGTTATTGAATCTGGAAAGTTTCATGTAAACACCACAACGGCTTCCTAAGTTATGACCTCCTGTTTGACCCAAAGCGCCTTTACTGAAGCAACGCGTATGTTCCACAAGTCATAGAAAATTTGCTGAAACTCCAATTTAGATGAAACTCCAATTAGATATTGAACTGAAGTTTTGCTATTAAATCTGGATAATTTTGTGTGACTACCCCAAGGGCTTTCTAAATTATGACCTTATGTTTGGCCAGTGTGCCCTTACTAACATAAAGCACAGGTTCCACAAGTTATAGAAAATTTGCTGAAACTCCAATTTAGATTAAACGCTGTAATATGCTTGACTGAAATCTTGTTATTGAATCTGGAAAGTTTCATGTAAACACCACAACGGCTTCCTAAGTTATGACCTCCTGTTTGACCCAAAGCGCCTTTACTGAAGCAACGCGTATGTTCCACAAGTCATAGAAAATTTGCTGAAACTCCAATTTAGATGAAACTCCAATTAGATATTGAACTGAAGTTTTGCTATTAAATCTGGATAATTTTGTGTGACTACCCCAAGGGCTTTCTAAATTATGACCTTATGTTTGGCCAGTGTGCCCTTACTAACATAAAGCACAGGTTCCACAAGTTATAGAAAATTTGCTGAAACTCCAATTTAGATTAAACGCTGTAATATGCTTGACTGAAATCTTGTTATTGAATCTGGAAAGTTTCATGTAAACACCACAACGGCTTCCTAAGTTATGACCTCCTGTTTGACCCAAAGCGCCTTTACTGAAGCAACGCGTATGTTCCACAAGTCATAGAAAATTTGCTGAAACTCCAATTTAGATGAAACTCCAATTAGATATTGAACTGAAGTTTTGCTATTAAATCTGGATAATTTTGTGTGACTACCCCAAGGGCTTTCTAAATTATGACCTTATGTTTGGCCAGTGTGCCCTTACTAACATAAAGCACAGGTTCCACAAGTTATAGAAAATTTGCTGAAACTCCAATTTAGATTAAACGCTGTAATATGCTTGACTGAAATCTTGTTATTGAATCTGGAAAGTTTCATGTAAACACCACAACGGCTTCCTAAGTTATGACCTCCTGTTTGACCCAAAGCGCCTTTACTGAAGCAACGCGTATGTTCCACAAGTCATAGAAAATTTGCTGAAACTCCAATTTAGATGAAACTCCAATTAGATATTGAACTGAAGTTTTGCTATTAAATCTGGATAATTTTGTGTGACTACCCCAAGGGCTTTCTAAATTATGACCTTATGTTTGGCCAGTGTGCCCTTACTAACATAAAGCACAGGTTCCACAAGTTATAGAAAATTTGCTGAAACTCCAATTTAGATTAAACGCTGTAATATGCTTGACTGAAATCTTGTTATTGAATCTGGAAAGTTTCACATAAATACCACAACGGCTTCCTAAGTTATGACCTCCTGTTTGATCCAAAGCGCCTTTACTGAAGCAACGCGTATCTTCCACAAGTCATAGAAAATTTGCTGAAACTCCAATTTAGGTGAAACTCCAATTAGATATTGAACTGAAGTTTTGTTATTAAATTCATGATTTTAAAGAGTTGTATTGAAACTGTAATATAATATTTTATGCAGGTTTACAAATAGGCAAGTGATTTTTAAACCACATAAAACATGCCAAATAGGCAGTTCGCATTAAAAGATATTGAAAATGTTCAATACGCAATCAATCTCAATTTGAAACTTTTTGATTGTGATGTCAAAATTCCTCGGCTTTTAAAAGAGACTGAATTAAATCTCTTAACGTATAAAAATTGTATGCATACAAAATGGCAGCCTTAAACAACGTTGTAAAATATTAATCCTAATCACTCTAATCCTCGCCATTACCCAATTACTCAGGGATTTATAACGGTGACTAAGTGATATCCAGGAATTTCTCTCAACAGATTTAAAAGCAGAAATAAAAGTGAATTACTTTATAGCGTTTTAGTCAAATTGGTATATTTAACATTTTATGGTATTTATGCAGGTTTGTAAAGTTTTTTGAAAATAATTTTATAACTGCGGAAAAAGGAGCGACACATTTTTAAATTGCAATACATTGGGTTAAACCTTTTTGAAATGTAATGGAAAATTTTGATAATCCAAACGATCCATAAAATCCTTCTGTACAACATTTGTGAATCTAAGTTAATTATAAAATTATGTCACATTTCCTACGTTAGAGGAAATAATTTCTAGAGACAAAAAGGATAAACTATGAATTAAGAGTCTCTTGAGTAGGAAATGCTTCCATTATTTTAAATTTTTGGAGTATTAAAAATTTATTAAAAAGTGATTTATAAATAAATAAAATGTAAAAAAAAAATCATAAATGAAAACATGAATTTTCATAATTTTGATAATCAAAACGATCCATTAAATCCTTCTGTACAACATTTGTGAATCTAAGTTAATTATAAAATTATGTCACATTTCCTACGTTAGAGGAAATAATTTCTAGAGACAAAAAGGATAAACTATGAATTAAGAGTCTCTTGAGTAGGAAATGCTTCCATTATTTTAAATTTTTGGAGTATTAAAAATTTATTAAAAAGTGATTTATAAATAAATAAAATGTAAAAAAAAATCATAAATGAAAACATGAATTTTCATAATTTTGATAATCAAAACGATCCATTAAATCCTTCTGTACAACATTTGTGAATCTAAGTTAATTATAAAATTATGTCACATTTCCTACGTTAGAGGAAATAATTTCTAGAGACAAAAAGGATAAACTATGAATTAAGAGTCTCTTGAGTAGGAAATGCTTCCATTATTTTAAATTTTTGGAGTATTAAAAATTTATTAAAAAGTGATTTATAAATAAATAAAATGTAAAAAAAAATCATAAATGAAAACATGAATTTTCATAATTTTGATAATCAAAACGATCCATTAAATCCTTCTGTACAACATTTGTGAATCTAAGTTAATTATAAAATTATGTCACATTTCCTACGTTAGAGGAAATAATTTCTAGAGACAAAAGGAATACACTATGAATTAAGAGTCTCTTGGGTAGAAAATGCCTCCATTATTTTAAATTTTTGGAATATTAAAAATTCATTAAATATTATTTATAAATAAATAAAATTAAAAAGAAATATAAATGAAAACATGAATTTTCATGCAGGCCTATTTAAATTCTATGAGATCTTTTAATTAAATTTACAGCGGCAACGGAAAATTTTAAAATCGAAAATTATTAATCGAAATTTATTAAAAAATTATCTATAAATAAATAAAATTTAAAAAAAAAATTATAAATGAAAACATGAATTTTCATGCAGACCTATTTAAATTCTGCGAGATCTTTTAATTAAATTTACAGCGGCAACGGAAAATTTTAAAATCGGAAACTATCCATTAGACTCGAATTTCATACCAACTGAAATAATACAAAATACGATCCAATATCGCTCAATCTAACCCTCCAAACATTTTCAAATTCGCATCACACCCCCGGGCTTTCGCTTCGCTCTGACAAAAAGAAATTTCCAACCCGCCCTTCCTCGAGATCATGGAAAATTCCCCTTACGTATCGAGTCAGCGTAGATATTAAAAAATACACGCGCTATAGGAATGAGACACGCCGGATTTCCCAAGTCCGGAAAAACCGCGGAAAATTCAAAAGAAAACACGTAACGTACAGATAAGGTAATCGATATGGACTGGAGAGATACATCGATTAAGGGGACATGTGCACTACATGAGTCGGATATTTTGAGTATTTTTTCAGATTTTTTTTGGAATGAAAATTACTTGTGAAGTGTAGTTTTATTCAGGGTAAAATGTGGAAAATGGAAGTTACTTCATAAATATCATGAGTAAATATATGAAAAGCTATTGATAACTACCAAGGAAAAAGTATATGACGTAATGGTTAATTTTAATTTCATTTTATTAATAGGAAAAAGTAGAAACAGGAGAGAAGATCCTTTTATTATAAAATGGAACGCCGTTAATGAAGTAATTTTTGATTTTGAAAAAACAGTGGCGTAATTTTTAATTAAAGTCAAAGGGATATTCATTAGGACGCAATTAGTTAAAACCAAAAATTTGTTACAATTAATAAAAAAAATATTTAATTCCTTAAAAACAACTTTTTTGGAAAAAAATATCGTCACGCCGTATAAAACGTGTCAAAGATAAAGCGGAAACCGACGATGCCCATATCAACTTTTTGTCTTAAAATCACACTCAAATTAACCCCCTGTAAATTATAAAACACTCTGTATACTGAACATAATTGGTTTTAATTACAATCCTCAAAAGCCATAGTTAAGTATGTTTCTTGGCAAATAATAAATCAGCATTACATTGAAAATGTACTCTACATATTTCAAATCAATACACCTATTGATTCCTTTTCCTTTCAGGCAGATTTTTCAGGCCCATTTCCCACCCTTTCAGGCTCCACCATAAAACCTACAGCAATATACAATTAATACCGAAATTAGCTACTCAGTTACAACCACGTACGTACGACGCGAACACCCTGTACTTCGACGACTCGACTCGCTCGATTCCCCAAGGATAAAATCGTTCGCGACATTTTCCTACTCCGATTAGGTTTTTCCCTCCCTTTCTCCTGAAATTTCCGACCGGCGGCAACGCCGCGACGGCGGATCGATAAGACGCGGCACGGCGGTCTCCATGGCGACCCCAGCATCCGCCTCACGCGGCGTTGCCGGCTCTCCGCCCGCGGCTCCTCCTCCGGGAGGTACGGTCCTGTCGTCAATCGTCGGGCGACGAGGGAAAAAATTAAGGGAAGGTGAAGAGAAAGAGAGAAGGGAGGACGTGGATTTATAGGTATTATAAAAATGAGAGTAGGGAGGAAGGGGGAGGGTTTTGAATCTCCCCCCTACTATCTGTGGTCGTTAATTTCGTGAATGACGCGGCTGGGATTTTTCACCTTCATTTAATAAAAGAAAACATTTGCAACCCACTTCTTCATGTGTTAATGTCCACATGGTAAGCGATTATGACAGCTCTGCGCATGACATAAGTGTACATACATATGAACGAACTGACAAATCTTAGGACCTCCTATAGCCTTCCTGAAGCCATTCCTGACAGCATAAAACAATAATTAATCGCAGTATGCTCTTCAGGTGAAGAACTCCAGGTTTACATGTCTTTTTTGAAACTACAGTAACATGAAACGTGATAACGTCCCACCAGAAACGTCCCTTTTATCCGGGAATAACCGAAGCGATAAAACTCCACCACGGGCACTTTCCACTTGAATATCGCGGAAACTCCGGGCGGGAGGAGTTTCGACGGGCTAGGAGAGTTTTCAATGAAACTTTACGATCGCGCACTCTATCAGATTTTATAATAACCAGGTGAGTAACTCATAAGGAGGGATGAAGATATGCTAATGCAGTGTACATTTGCATATTTTATAAATATACGTAATTTAACATGTATATTTAAACGTTTATTCATATTTTCTGCATACTCTACTCCCCTAAGGAGATATCCCTTCTATGCATATATCACATTTTACCTAATTATACATGCAATATAATTGGTTTTAGGACTGCACAACAAATTCCAGGATACATTTTGAAATAAATTCTGCATATAAGACGCAAATTTGTGTTTCTAAAACAATAAAAAAAGGCATGAAAAATTATTTCGCATAAGAAAAATGTATAAGATGATAAAATCACTGTGAAAAATCAAGAATATTGGTCAATTCAGTATTTCTCATTGTAGATTAGTTAACCATGTAAAAGAATGAGTGTGGAAATAATCCTGAATTATTTAGGGTCGTAATTCACAGTCAAAAGATATTAATGTAATAATGGATCAGGTACAACCATGAGTTTTTTACCAAATATTTTTGTGCAAGACCTAATTTAGAATTTTCCTGGCAGGTTTAAAAAAAATTCATAGGTTTTCTATAATGTAACTGCAAATTTTTCCGCCAGAAGATGGCAGAAACATATTTTTCTGCTTTATATTCTTTTATCTCTCTCAAAAATAGTTCAATTCACATGAAATTTTATGAAATTATACGTTTTTGGCAAATGATTAAGGGTGATTTTACTGGACTTTGAAAAATAAGTACTTTTTGAGATATTCACGTTTTTCGGAAAAAAAAAAAGAAAAAATTCTACAACGTAACCTCAAATTTTTTCGCCAGAAGATGGTGGAAACATCTTTTTCTGCTTTTTATATTTTTATCTCTCTCAAAAATAATTCAATTCACATGAAATTTTATGAAATTATACCTTTTTGACAAATGATTAAGGGTGATTTTACTGGACTTTGAAAAATAAGTACTTTTTGAGATATTCACGTTTTTCGGAAAAAAAAGAAAAAATTCTACAACGTAACCTCAAATTTTTTCGCCAGAAGATGGCGGAAACATCTTTTTCTGCTTTTTATATTTTTATCTCTCTCAAAAATAATTCAATTCACATGAAATTTTACGAAATTATACCTTTTTGACAAATGATTAAGGGTGATTTTACTGGACTTTGAAAAATAAGTACCTTCTGAGATATTCACGTTTTTCGGAAAAAAAAGAAAAAATTCTACAATGTAACCTCAAATTTTTCCGCCAGAAGATGGTGGAAACATCTTTTTCTGCTTTTTATATTTTTATCTCTCTCAAAAATAATTCAATTCACATGAAATTTTATGAAATTATACCTTTTTGACAAATGATTAAGGGTGATTTTACTGGACTTTGAAAAATAAGTACTTTTTGAGATATTCACGTTTTTCGGAAAAAAAAGAAAAAATTCTACAACGTAACCTCAAATTTTTCCGAAAGAAGATGGCGGAAACATCTTTTTCTGCTTTTTATATTTTTATCTCTCTCAAAAATAATTCAATTCACATGAAATTTTATGAAATTATACCTTTTTGACAAATGATTAAGGGTGATTTTACTGGACTTTGAAAAATAAGTACTTTTTGAGATATTCACGTTTTTCGGAAAAAAAAGAAAAAATTCTACAACGTAACCTCAAATTTTTCCGAAAGAAGATGGCGGAAACATCTTTTTCTGCTTTTTATATTTTTATCTCTCTCAAAAATAATTCAATTCACATGAAATTTTATGAAATTATACCTTTTTGACAAATGATTAAGGGTGATTTTACTGGACTTTGAAAAATAAGTACCTTCTGAGATATTCACGTTTTTTCGGAAAAAAAAAGAAAAAATTCTACAACGTAACCTCAAATTTTTTCGCCAGAAGATGGCGGAAACATCTTTTTCTGCTTTTTATATTTTTATCTCTCTCAAAAATAATTCAATTCACATGAAATTTTATGAAATTATACCTTTTTGACAAATGATTAAGGGTGATTTTACTGGACTTTGAAAAATAAGTACTTTTTGAGATATTCACGTTTTTCGGAAAAAAAAGAAAAAATTCTACAATGTAACCTCAAATTTTTCCGCCAGAAGATGGCTGAAACATCTTTTTCTGCTTTTATATTTTTATCTCTCTCAAAGATAATTCAATTCACATGAAATTTTATGAAATTATACCTTTTTGGCAAAGGATTAAGGGTGATTTTACTGGACTTTGAAAAATAAGTACCTTCTGAGATATTCACGTTTTTTCGGAAAAAAAAAGAAAAAATTCTACAACGTAACCTCGAATTTTTCCGCCAGAAGATGGCTGAAACATCTTTTTCTGCTTTTATATTTTTATCTCTCTCAAAAATAATTCAATTCACATGAAATTTTATGAAATTATACCTTTTTGGCAAAGGATTAAGGGTGATTTTACTGGACTTTGAAAAATAAGTACCTTCTGAGATATTCACGTTTTTCGGAAAAAAAAGAAAAAATTCTACAACGTAACCTCAAATTTTTCCGAAAGAAGATGGCGGAAACATCTTTTTCTGCTTTTTATATTTTTATCTTTCTCAAAAATAATTCAATTCACATGAAATTTTATGAAATTATACCTTTTTGACAAATGATTAAGGGTGATTTTACTGGACTTTGAAAAATAAGTACCTTCTGAGATATTCACGTTTTTCGGAAAAAAAAGAAAAAATTCTACAATGTAACCTCAAATTTTTCCGCCAGAAGATGGCTGAAACATCTTTTTCTGCTTTTATATTTTTATCTCTCTCAAAGATAATTCAATTCACATGAAATTTTATGAAATTATACCTTTTTGGCAAAGGATTAAGGGTGATTTTACTGGACTTTGAAAAATAAGTACCTTCTGAGATATTCACGTTTTTTCGGAAAAAAAAAGAAAAAATTCTACAACGTAACCTCGAATTTTTTCGCCAGAAGATGGCGGAAACATCTTTTTCTGCTTTTTATATTTTTATCTTTCTCAAAAATAATTCAATTCACATGAAATTTTATGAAATTATACCTTTTTGACAAATGATTAAGGGTGATTTTACTGGACTTTGAAAAATAAGTACCTTCCGAGATATTCATGTTTTTCGAAAAAATAAAACAGAATTTTTTTTGTGGAAATCTTGTTGGTATTTTTATCCATTTAAATATTTCGTCCGAGCTAATTTTAACAGTTGAAATGTCTACTTCAAAATGGCTGTGTATTGGTTAATTTTTTTAACATTGCAAAAAAACAAAAAAAAGGATCCTTCTTATGTAAATAAGAAATATTTCAAATTTTACAAAATTTAGTTTAAACAGATTTTTCTTTTTATTGACCTTAAATGAAATTTCCTGTTTATCCGTTTGAAACTAATTTTTTTTTCCAAAAAGTAGTCTTAGTAAACATTTAGAAAAATGTTACTTTTGAGAATTCAAACGGCCAAAGAGTTTAGTAATTACACGTTTTTAGTAATTTCGACAATTTTGGTACAAATTTCATTCAAATGTGAATTTTTGTAGAGGTTTTAAGCGATTTTAAATCAACTTTCTCGGAATGCCCAAAATACATCTTTTTAGAAAGAGAAAAAAATGAAATATGACTGTCAATGTGAAATATTGTAGAAAATTAAGCCTTATTTGCTATTGGTAATTTAGACGGTTTTCCTTCTTTGAAAATTCCAAAACGCATCTTTTTTTTTAATAAGTCAATTTACATTTGAAACAGTCAAAAATCCAAAAGTACGTCGAAGAGTTCTGTAGCCATTATCGTTGGTAGTTTACGATTTTAAGCACAATGTAATGCCCAAGGTACATTTTTTGATGAAAAAATCACATTTGAAGTAGTTGAAATTAAAAACTGTACAAGCCAACGTTTAATAGTAAATTGCAATATTTTTTTGTATTCAGTCACAGGCCATTTTGGCTTAATTTTTCTGAAACACTCGTAAGGGAATGGACATTTTTGACTCAATTTTAAGCCAAAGCTGTCAAATATCTGCACTTCAAGCAACAACTGCGCAAACGTTTCAAGTTCTAAGCGCGATTTCCGCTAAAATCTTGATCGAAACGAAGCGCACATGTCCCACCGTCGAACGGCATTTGTCCGTTTTCGGAATGCCTGAAAAATGGTTTATGGTTCCCCCTAAAACTGTTGAAATACACGGCGTAGGCGACAGCTGTCGCCCGGCTCCGTTTCGACCGACAGCTGTCGTTCAGAATTTACATTATTTATTTAGAATTTTCGCGAATACTCTTCTTAAGAAAAGTTTTTAAAAAAAGAAAAGAAAAGATGAAAACGATGAAACGACAGGAATAGTGACGGTCCCGCGGGACGAAGGAATTCGATAAGAGTGCTCGTTCGAGGTGGGAATATGTGCGAGTAACAGGAATGGACACACTCAAAAAATATATAATCAAACAGGTATAAGCTTAAGCTTACACTCAGAAACGTGGCCTGCAAGTATCCCGACGAGATCGACCTGGCCGATAGTCCCAGCAGACTGAGGCCAAAACACAAAGAAGAAGAAGAAGAAGAAGAAGAGGGATAGATTTGGCTCCTCAAACCTTATGGACTTGAGTCGACGGTGTCTTTGGACCGATTCCGGCGAAGAGAAAACTGTGAAAGGTGAAAAAATTGACATTTAAGTCAGCTTAAGCTTGTCAAGAATCATTTCACGCCATCTTTTAAAATTATCGACCAACTGAACAGGCTTCTGACCCTGCATAAGTCAAGAATTTGTGATTTAACATCCTTCAAAATTGTCCTGAATAATATTTTCGCACTTGGATTATCCATGAACACTTAAATAATTTCAATCTTAAATGATTTGATGATGATTTCACACACATAAAACGTTTTTTAAGCTGGCGAACACGAAAAAAAAACTGCTATACAGATTGCTCCGATTTTTGGATATGGAAATTTTCCGATTTTCACCTGATTTTCCTGCCAAAAAAATCGTATTATTTTCAAAATGCTGTAATTTTTTGATTTTCTGTGAAAATAATTTATTCCAGTTCGTACGATATCCGCTTGAACAAATTTGACGTTTTTTTAGATGATGCAGTCGCCTGAAATCATGTCTCCCGTCATTTTTCAATGGTTTTTTTTGTAAACATTACAAAAGATAAATTAAAAATGTCAAAAAAAAATATTTTTGCATTTTAAAAATTTCTATGGAAAAAATATGCTCCAAAAAATTTCCTGACCCTGCATAACTCAAGAATTTGTGATTTAATATCTTTCAAAATTGTCCTGGACAATATTTTCGCACTTGGATTATATTATCCATGAACACCTAATAATTTGAATCAATATTTTGATCTTAAATGATTTGATGATGATTTCATACACATAAAACGTTTTTTAAGCTGGCGGACACGAAAAAAAAACTGCTATACAGATTGCTCTGATTTTTGGGTATGGAAATTTTCCGATTTTCACCTGATTTTTTTGCCGAAAAAAATAGTTTTCAAAATGCTGCAATTTTTTTTGATTTTCCGTGAAAATAATTTATTCTAATTCGTACGATAGCCGCTTGAACAAATTTGGCGGTTTATTTTACATGCGGTATAGTTTGTTATATCTAAAAGTTATTAACCAATTTTGATCATTTTTTTTTAAATTTAAGGTACCTTTCTACGTGCTTTAAAAATATCTAATTGATCAAGAAATTTGTTTAAATAACTTCTTATAAACACTTTTGTAAAAAATTACTTTTTTCAATGTGCATTGTTCTGAAATTACTTTGTACATATAATAATCTTTAGCAAAATTTACTATTTAAAACTCATTTTCTTTAAACAATTTGAATTTTTTTTCAATAAACCACATTTTTTAGTATTGTGCCTTTTTAACATGATTTAAATGTATTGTTTATGAGACTTAAAGGAAAAGAAATGGTCACAGCCAATAAAACATTTATATATTTTTATATTTATAAGTTAAACAAGAGAGGATTTTTGAAACTGCTTTTTGAAAAACGGAAAAAATATTCGAACGTTTTTTTTTCTTGATTTTTGTAGTAAAAGTCTTTTTCTTCAATCACCAGCGCGCAGAATCTCCTTTTGACCAATGGTTTATGAGTAATATTGTTACAAAAAAAGGATAAATAAATTGAATTTTGCAAAAACTATCGTGTGGATCGACTTGAAATTTTAACCACATATTAAGTACCATAAGGGCTTGAACTTTGTGCGAAATTGGACTTGTATGTTAATTTTTGCAAAAGTTATTGTTGATTAAAATATTTCGCATTTTTAATGGCTTATGGGGTTTTTCTAAGCGACAAATTATAGGGGAAACTTCTACAACAGCTCATTTTGAAGTTTTCAAAAAACCCTACAAGAATATCACCTAAAAATACCCAAATATATTCCAAAAAACTGTTAAAAATCGTCGTTTTCGCACACATAATTCTTTAAAAACGAAAAATGCAAGATATTTTTTATAGTCCGAGCGTCGAATATTGTTATTACACCATAATCCTATTAAAAAACCTCTCATATTTTTTCGCTTCGTTCCCTGGACTATACACATAAATTTGTACCTTAACCCCGAAGAGTATTCAAACTTCCCCCTTAATTTCAAGCAACTTCGAAACCCAAACACGCCCTATCCAGAATTCCAGGCAAACCTCCCGCGAACCCCCCCCCCCTATCCCGATCCCCTGACAAATGTCCGTCGTTTCTTCCCTCACGAAGAAAGATTAATCCCCCGGATTCGAAGGGAAGTAGGGGGGACAAGGAGGGGAGAAAGCATGCGAATGATGACCGACGTCCCTTAAGCAAATTCCTCCCCAGCCCTAAGGTATATATATATAGGTACATTTATCCCGAAATCCCGGACCCGTGCTACATTCGACACCTCCAATCTAGCAAATTGGATCTGGCGGGGGGAGATCGGAGTAAAAAAAAAATATTTCCGAAGGGGGAATAGGGGCGGGAACGACCCCAACTCGGGAGTTTTTGAATTTAATTCCAGGAAAAGTGCGGAACGGGATATTCGGATTAGTCGCACCGTTTGGAGGAAACGGAAAAATTGAAATCCCGGAAAATTGGGACTTCTGGCACGCGCGACGAACAACTGAATGGCCTATGGTGGGAAGGGCATTAATTGATTTCTTTTAATTCCTCTGATTGACAAGCTCTAATTTTCTGTCTTCTGCTACGAGCAAGTTGGAAAATGCCAAAAAAAACAACATAAAACCCTAAGAAAATTTTGAAAAAACATATCAATCGTTAATTATCAACCGAAGGGTCGAACCCCCCTTGGCGTTCTGGCTGCCTTTGAACACTTTCTAAACTTTCCCAATCAACAACGGAAATAGTTAACCTCAAAAATTGAAGACAAGTGATTTCTGGATCATTTCCAGACTCTGACTGGTATTAGATTTTCCGGACTTTCTCCTAACTTTTCCAGATCGCGCCGTAATTTTCGTGAATCTGCTAATTGAAGGCGGAAACTCGGTTATCCAGTTTTCATCCCTCTTGGGGGCCCGTGCGGAATATTTTAGTGCCAGCGGGCGAATCACTTTTGTGCGATTATACATAAATAATGATGCCTGGAGAGGGAGAGAAAGGAAGACGGACGGAGGGCGGCGGTTGGGCTGTTGTTGGCAATTATTTCGTGTAAATTGCCAGTACCTAAACGCTAATTTCGTACTGGCTTTTAGGTTAAATCGGCTAGAAACTTGGTAATAGGAGACCTAAATCTACGAAGCTTGTCGCGCATGAAATCCAAATGTACAACGATTACTAACAATATCGCCCTTAAATGCCCTGAAATTAAAGAACAATTTTCTAGGAAAACATTTATGAAAAAATTGGAATGTCCATTTCCACTGACTACTGAATTTTTTGTACTTTATAGTCCAGGAAACGAAGTTTAAAATGCGGCAGAACCATGTAATTTTCTAAAACAGCTTCAATTTGCTTAACGATTTGGAATTAACTTCAAAATGCCGATGGGCACTTTTCATTTTCCAGGGGTGAAAACTACCCCTTGTTACCAGAAGCTATGAATTAAAGCTTAAGGTGAGTAAAACGACGTATGAAAGTTTAAGGTGAAGAAAATTTGCTTCAGATGAGTTGAATAATGATCGCTTGATGCTCTGCAACATTATTTCAGAATATTTCAACCATACCATGGATTAATTTGAAAAAAATTATTTACTCTGAAAAACAATTCGAAAATATTCAACAAAGACTACAAAAGTAAGATTAGGTGAAAGTTTTACTGAGAAATTCTAAAAATCAACTGTCTAATCAACTATATAAAATAATATGGAATTTTCAATTTTTTCCTTATAACTTATTACGTAATTATATAAAAAAAATGTTAAATACAAAAGTTATACAACATTTTAAGCTCTATAAAAAAGCTTTAATTTTCAAAAATTTTCAATTTTTTCCTTATAACTTATTGCGTAAGTTATATAAAAAAAATGTTAAATATAAAAGTTATACAACATTTTAAGCTCTACAAAAAAGCTTTATACCATTACTGCACAAAATAGAAAACAAACGTTACAAACGTAATGTTACGCATATTTTTAATATTATTCACGCAAGATCCAGGTACACTGATAGTTTCTTTTCTTATTTAACTGTCCAATACCGATCAAAAACCAAAAAATTAAGGGGGAGCAGGATTTGGCACTCAAAAACAAAAATTCAATTTTTTCAAAACATTGCTTCATGTTAACGTTGATTAATCTCAAAATATGATTTTTCGTCGATATTTTTCTCGAATTTCGACATATTTTCTTGTGCCCTATGATAATGAAAACGAAAAAAGTGAAAGGGACGCAGGAATTAGCGTTCAGAAACAAAAATTGAATTTTTTTGAAAACATTTCTTCCTGTTAACATTGATCAATCTCAAAATAAGACTTTTCGTCGATATTTTTCTCGAATTTCGACACATTTTCTTGCGCCCTACGCCAATCAAAACGAAAAAGTGAAAGGGACGCAGGAATTGGCGTTCAGAAACAAAAATTGAATTTTTTTGAAAACATTTCTTCATGTCAACATTGACCAATCTCAAAATAAGACTTTTCGTCGATATTTTTCTCGAATTTCGACACATTTTCTTGCGCCCTACACCAATGAAAAAGAAAAAGGTGAAAGGGACGCAGGAATTGGCGTTCAGAAACAAAAATTGAATTTTTTTGAAAACATTTCTTCCTGTTAACATTGATCAATCTCAAAATAAGACTTTTCGTCGATATTTTTCTCGAATTTCGACACATTTTCTTGCGCCCTACGCCAATCAAAACGAAAAAGTGAAAGGGACGCAGGAATTGGCGTTCAGAAACAAAAATTGAGTTTTTTTGAAAACATTTCCTCATGTTAACATTGATCAATCTCAAAATAAGACTTTTCGTCGATATTTTTCTCGAATTTCGACACATTTTCTTGCGCCCTACGCCAATGAAAACGAAAAAGTGAAAGGGACGCAGGAATTGGCGTTCAGAAACAAAAATTGAATTTTTTTGAAAACATTTCTTCATGTCAACATTGACCAATCTCAAAATAAGACTTTTCGTCGATATTTTTCTCGAATTTCGACACATTTTCTTGCGCCCTACGCCAATGAAAGCGAAAAAGTGAAAGGGACGCAGGAATTGGCGTTCAGAAACAAAAATTGAATTTTTTTGAAAACATTTCTTCATGTCAACATTGACCAATCTCAAAATAAGACTTTTCGTCGATATTTTTCTCGAATTTCGCCATATTTCCTTGCGCCCTACGCCAATGGCCGCGCAACCTTGGCAGAGGATCCTCACACCGCTGAAAAGGCGCCAAACACGTATATTACATACAATAAAACATTATACGCATGTACATGTACATCTCTCCGTGTCTTTCGTCCGATAAAACAAATGACTTATTAATAAGCACAGGCCAGAGAGCGAGAAAGAGAGGTGCCGGCGGCTTTATAACACTCCTTATTCAGAGGCGACGAAGGCCGGCCGGCAGGGCCAAAAGTTTCGACGCTTAGATATACACCGTCAGTCAGGCAGAAAACCAACAGTGGTTTAGACCGATAGAAACACCTAAAATATCGTTCGTGGCATTTTATTCGAGACTCGAATTGTGGTACGTGTTACCCGGACCCCTATTGCAAAAGATTATAAACGAGGAAGTGAAGAGGCTGAAAAATACTGTTCGTGGCATTTTATTTGAGGCTCGAATTGTGGTACGTGTTACCCGGACCCCTATTGTAAAAGATTATAAACGAAGAAGTGAAGAGGCTTAAAAATACTGTTCGTGGCATTTTATTTGAGGCTCGAATTGTGGTACGTGTTACCCGGACCCCTATTGTAAAAGAGTATAAACGAAGAAGTGAAGAGGCTTAAAAATTATTATCAGCTCCTAGTGACAGCTTCAAGAACTTAGAAAGAACTTATTCTCATTGATGAGTCGTGATGTAAATTTAAATTACAAAATAACGAGGTAAAATCGCCTTAATGATGGGTAAGACAGGGACTGAAAATATATTTAAGTTCCATAATTTTTAAAATATGGCGGCCTTGATCGAACAGAGATCTTGAAATAAATCAAGAAACAGGTTCAGATGAAGAAATGGCAGTGGATGAAGATATGGAGTATGGCGAAGGAGGAGAATTGGAAGAAGTCGACGACAAGGAACCTGCATCGTAATGGCCTAGACACCATATGCAAAAGAGAAAATTTTAAATTTTTCTCATGGTGTGGAAAAGATTAATTCGTGATCATTTAATGGTCCAAATATCCCAGACGCCCATTCGAAACCATCTCCTAATCGGCAATCAAGCACTTCACCTTGCCCCATTCAACAGATAATTTTTGACCTTTTAGTAGGGTGTCTTGCACCAAGTTTACTGTATTTTTGTCTCAAATAAAATGCGACGTACTATACATGCATTAACCCAATACTTTTTAAATCGGTTTTACCCATACACTCAAGAATTTAACCGCAGGTGCCCCATAAACCTGTTGAAAGATGCGTTCAATTCGTCTGTTATCACCAACAAACTTTTATTAGCGCCTTTACGGCTACGACTTACTTAACTTATTTAAATATTTAGAAAACTAAATGGAAAATACTCGGACGTAAAAACGAAATTGGTCGAGGCGTAAACGTTATAATAAATACACTAAAATACAAACTGAAACCCAGGAAAATTAAGGAATAAACACGTCGATTATAGGCGAGGGAACAAAGAGCAAGGTTTTATGGTCGAGGTAAACATTTTTGTGTTTAGTGGATTTTGAAAGGAATTGTACACAAAACGACATGATCGTATGTGAGAAATTTTTTGAAATGGTATACGAATAATACCCGACGCTCGGACTATCAAAAATATTTTGCATTTTTCATACTTAAACGATTATGTGTGCGAAAACGACAATTTTAAAGACGTTTTATTTTTGCTTATGGAATGAAAGTTATGAAATATTTGGTTATTTTTAGTTGATTTTCTTGTACCGTTTTTTGAAATTTTCAAAAAAAAAAACAGCCGTTGTAGAACAGTAAAAATGCGAAACATTTCAATAAACACTTTTGCAAAAATAAGAAGACTTTCACTACAAAAATCGAACAAAAAAACATTGGAATTTTTTTCCATTTTTAAAAAAGGGGTTGCAAAACCCCCTTCTTTTTTAACTTATAAATAATAGAATAACTTTTAAACAAAAGCAATTAGAAAAATCTATTTTAGTTACTCGAGGAGCTAGTATTCTTAGCAATTTTTTTCAAACAAAAAAGTATTCCCTAAGTCAAGCAGGAATTTGTTTATGAAAATTAAGTCATGTAATTAGCATCATTTTGAATTCAAATCGGTATAGCAACTTTTATGCTTAATTTCATGAACTTGTGACATAAAGTCTCAAATCTGTAAATTTGGGAAAAACTGAGCTAACAAGTGGATTTTTTCATTTTTTTTTTAAATGATTGTATGAATTTGACAAAAATTTTATAATAAATTTTGAACCTGGTTTCACACGAGATTAAAAATTTACGAATTTCAGGAAATCAGACTAACAATTACGTTGCTCCGTTCCTGAAAATTGTTATATCGAATGTCAAGTTTATGAATTTCAGGAAATTTCACTTTTATGAATTTGAGGCACATGGGGCTCATAAATAATTTAGGAGAATTTTATGCTCAATTCTAGCAAATCCTTACAGAAGTTTGAAATTTATGGATTTCAGTACAATTGGAGCAGCAATTTTTAAGTTTAAGTTTTTTTAAATTGCTTGATGAAATTTCAAATTTTTGAATGTCAGGAATATTAGGCTAACAAGTAGGAATAATTCAATTCCGTCTAATCCTTACAGGAGATCTTAAATTCATGGGCTAACAATTGGGGGAATTTTTAGGCTTAATTCCCTTAGATTTATGAATTTCAGGAAACTAAGTTTGTATGATAAAAACACTTAAGTCTGCTTAAACTATTATCCTTTTTACAGCAGACCTGAAACTTGAAATCGTATGTGTATTGTGCACTGCACAGTGGTGATCTGATTCTCGTACGTGTATTGTGTATTGCATAATTACGCAAGGGGTACTCTAATCTCTGTTCACTTGTCGCTTTCACTAGTGCCCTTACGTGTATAGAAATCCTAATCGCTTGGTATAATTTCCTTCGATCATTAGTCCTCAGCTCTTCTTCTCGAGAAAATATCTATAATGTATGTAGATCCGCCGATAAATTATTTAATACTAAAAACCCTTGACAGGAAGCCGTATATGAATCAAGTCCATCATTATACTTTGTAAATAGCCTTTATAACTGTCCCTTTGAATAAAACGTCGATTTTCTAGATGAAATATCAGTCAATTTAAATTGAGCGACGAGACGTTAGCGAAACACAGAGAAAAAGGGACGATTCGAAATGATAAAGTAATGTAGAAAAATGTAATGAAGCAGCTTTTAAGATATAAATAAATAAGTGATATGTGTTGGAAATAATAAGAGAAAAGGCCTGTGATTTTTAGTTAAAGAAATTTAAAAAATATTTTTTAAAGTATTGGATAAATACAACAAATTAAAACTTGTAATTAAACTAAGAAAAATTTAAAATTTAAGCCCTCAACTCTCTTTTTTAAGCACCTAAATAGTTCTTTCCAGATTTCCAAACCTCTTTGGAAGATATTTCTGGTGCTTCTATGAGCCCTATTGTAATTTCTTATGTATTTCTATGTATACAAAGCGATACCTCCTTATAAACCCACGTTCACTACATAAATCTGACGGATTTTGCCGGTCTCTCAAATACCGTTTAGGTAATCGATTTATATTATTAATAATTCGATTGACGTACTCATAACAATCATTCATCTCGAATCCACGTCTCGAAGGCGACCTTAACTTAATATTTTCAGGGCATCTATTCCTGAATGTGGATAATTGTAAATTACCTAGGGAAATTTTAAAATTACCGTGGACGGAATTACGGTTATCTGAACAATCGAAGGGAATTTTTTTTTGGGACGTTGCTAATTATTTTATGTTCACTTGAACTAATAAACATACATTTTAAGGTATTTTAATCTGTTTTGTGGTTACCTAGAGGATTTCAAGAATATGACTGAGGTAATTACCAAGGGAATTGCACACATCTCCCTAGGGAAATTACTTTACCTACTTTCAAAAATTGAATATACCTAAAATAATTACCAAGGGAATTGCAGACATCTCCCTAGGGAAATTACTTTACCTAGTTTCAAGAATTGAATATGACTGAGGTAATTACCAAGGGGATTGCAGACATCTCCCTAGGGAAATTACTTTACCTAGTTTCAAGAATTGAATATGACTGAGGTAATTACCAAGGGAATTGCAGACATTTCCCTAGGGAAATTACTTTACCTAGTTTCAAGAATTGAATATGCCTGAGGTAATTACCAAGGGAATTGCAGACATTTCCCTAGGGAAATTACTTTACCTAGTTTCAAGAATTGAATATGACTGAGGTAATTACCAAGGGGATTGCAGACATCTCCCTAGGGAAATTACTTTACCTAGTTTCAAGAATTGAATATGCCTGAGGTAATTACCAAGGGAATTGCAGACATCTCCCTAGGGAAATTACTTTACCTAGTTTCAAGAATTGAATATGACTGAGGTAATTACCAAGGGGATTGCAGACATCTCCCTAGGGAAATTACTTTAACCTAGTTTCAAGAATTGGTGCCCGTAGGGATACCGAAGGTAAGATGAAACCGCCCTCGGCCTCATCTCATCCTTAAGGTGCACTTAGTCGAGACTACGAAACACAGATGGCGCGGTAAGTACGCCTTAAGATTTGAGGAATCCTCCATCACAAAGTACGTCCGTAAGTGTGCTCTCTTACCTCTTCGACGACCTCCTTGACGTCGCCGTTCTTCTCGCCCTCCTTCGGCTTCGCCTTGTCCTTCTTCGAGAACGAAATGCTCCTGAACGACCACTTCTTCTTCTTGACCTTCTCCTTGCCCTTTTTCGCCTCCTCCGCCTTCTCGGCCGCGGCGTCGCCGGCGTCCGCGTCCGGCGTCTTCGCCGCCGCCGCCGCCGCCTCCTCCTCCTCCTCCTCCGGGACGCCGTTCTCCTTCACCTCCGGCTCGCCGTTCGTCGTCGCCGACTCCTTCTCGCCGGCGGCGTTCTCCTCCTTCTCCTGCGGGCGAAACGGGAAATTTGCCATTAGGACCAGTTTCCACTGAAGATTTAATACTCGAGTATGCGGAATTCAGAGTATTTCAATAAATAAATCAAATTAGTACTTGACACGGTGTTGATATTCATAGTATTTATTGATAAATTGATTGAAAAGAGGTGATTAGTGAACAAAATTCGAATTAATATTTACTTATAAATGGAATACTCTTCAGCTTTACTAGTAGTAGGCACATTTTACTTCCATCTTTAGTTTTGTTAAAAAAAAAAAAACACAAATTTCCTTTTGTCTTAATAAGTCTTAATATAATTTGGCCAAGCAGCACCGATTTGCACAAAAAATTGGATTCAAATTCCACTTCCTTCAAAATTGCCACGTGCCGGCGGTTGCTTTATTTTTTAGGGGTGAAAACTACCCCTATTCGAAAATACTTTAAGAATTCTAGATTCGAGTGTGTAATGAATTTAAATCATCTTTAGATAAGTTAAATGAACATCAATTGACACTAAGAGACATAATTTATGACTTATTGAACAGTTTTGAGCCCTAAAAGCCACCCCCTAGAAGTTATAATTTAAAAAATTTCATCATAATGTTTTTTAGCAAGTTATAATGATTAAATATCAACGATTTGCACAAAAAATTGGATTCAAATTCCACTTCCTTCAAAATTGCCACGTGCCGGCGGTTGCTTTATTTTTTAGGGGTGAAAACTACCCCTATTCGAAAATACTTTAAGAATTCTAGATTCGAGTGTGTAATCAATTTAAATCATCTTTAGATAAGTTAAATGAACATCAATTGACACTAAGAGACATAATTTATGACTTATTGAACAGTTTTGAGCCCTAAAAGCCACCCCCTAGAAGTTATAATTTAAAAAATTTCATCATAATGTTTTTTAGCAAGTTATAATGATTAAATATCAACGATTTGCACAAAAAATTGGATTCAAATTCCACTTCCTTCAAAATTGCCACGTGCCGGCGGTTGCTTTATTTTTTAGGGGTGAAAACTACCCCTATTCGAAAATACTTTAAGAATTCTAGATTCGAGTGTGTAATCAATTTAAATCATCTTTAGATAAGTTAAATGAACATCAATTGACACTAAGAGACATAATTTATGACTTATTGAACAGTTTTGAGCCCTAAAAGCCACCCCCTAGAAGTTATAATTTAAAAAATTTCATCATAATGTTTTTTAGCAAGTTACAATGATTAAATATCAACGATTTGCACGAAAATTTGGATTCAGGTTCTATTGACCCTCTACTTCGAAGTTGATCCTGTACCGGGGGTTGCTTTTTATTATTTAGGGGTCAAAACTACCCCTATTCGAAAATGCCTTAAGAATTCTAGATTCGAGTGTGTAATCAATTTAAATCATCTTTAGATAAGTTAAATGAACATCAATTGACACTAAGAGACATAATTTGTGACTTATTGAACAGTTTTGAGCCCTAAAAGCCACCCCCTAGAAGTTATAATTTAAAAAATTTCATCATAATGTTTTTTAGCAAGTTATAATGATTAAATATCAACGATTTGCACAAAAAATTGGATTCAAATTCCACTTCCTTCAAAATTGCCACGTGCCGGCGGTTGCTTTATTTTTTAGGGGTGAAAACTACCCCTATTCGAAAATACTTTAAGAATTCTAGATTCGAGTGTGTAATCAATTTAAATCATCTTTAGATAAGTTAAATGAACATCAATTGACACTAAGAGACATAATTTGTGACTTATTGAACAGTTTTGAGCCCTAAAAGCCACCCCCTAGAAGTTATAATTTAAAAAATTTCTTCATAATGTTTTTTAGCAACTTAGAATGATTAAATATCAACGATTTGCACGAAAATTTGGATTCAGGTTCTATTGACCCTCTACTTCGAAGTTGATCCTGTACCGGGGGTTGCTTTTATTTTTTAGGGGTCAAAACTACCCCTATTCGAAAATACCTTAAGAATTCTAGATTCGAGTGTGTAATCAATTTAAATCATCTTTAGATAAGTTAAATGAACATCAATTGACACTAAGAGACATAATTTATGACTTATTGAACAGTTTTGAGCCCTAAAAGCCACCCCCTAGAAGTTATAATTTAAACAATTTCATCATAATGTTTTTTAGCAACTTAGAATGATTAAATATCAACGATTTGCACAAAAATTTGGATTCAGGTCCTACTCACCCTCTACTTCAAAGTTGATCATGTATCGGGGGTTTCTTTTTCTTTTTTAGGGGTTAAAACTACCCCTATTCGAAAATAATTTAAGAAATGTAAGTTCGAGCGTGTAATCGAATGCAGTAAACACCAGTTGATACCCTGAGGGTTAAATTATTACGAATTGAAAATTTGTAACCCCTCAAAATCACCTCCTATGGCAGCAATTACTAAAAATTATTATTGAAAAATGTTATTTAGTAACTTGGAACGATTTAATCACATAGTGACGATTAATTAAGATTTCTATACTGTTTTAATTTTTTATCGTTTATTTATAAGTTTCAATCCTTATAAAAACTACCCCAGGCAAGAAATGAAATAAAAATATATACATATATATTTTCTATATACATGTGAATTTATCAATGCTCCAATATAAATCTTCTAATATTAGGAAAAATTGGGATTGATTTTTTACCCATTACTCGCTTAGTTTTCAAGCTATAAAGTCTTGCAAAAAACCAATTTGTATTTTTTTTTTAAAGAGCTATGAGCTGATATAATTCATATTTTTTCAGCCCTTGTTTTTGAAAAGGTTGGAGCTGAAAGGGGTGGAAAAAGATACTATTTTCTAACATATGCAAACTTTAAACAGTCATATCTTACTCAATTTTTAACCTACAGGGAAAAAAATTTAGAAAAGCAAAACGTATAATTTTGTACTGCACAAAATTTTGCGTGTTATTAACAGTTTTTTGAGGTTATTTTGAAGAAATGGTATTTTTTTTGTCAAATTACAAAAATTTTTGTTTTTTTGTTTCATTAAAATTTATTGAAAAATTATTGGTTAAAACCTTTGTCATGTTGCTTTTCTCCCAAAAAAAAATCACACTTCATATTGCAAAATAAATACCTTTTTTCGATATACGGTATCGAAACTTTCTTTTCATTAAAATATACTATTTCAAACATACATTGTTAAATTTTTAGCTTAAAATATTAAAAATTAAAAAAATAGCGGCTCATTTTTCCAAAAAATGTCATTTTTTCACTTTTTTGAATAGTTTATTTTATTCAACATGAAGAAATTAAAATTTAAACATTATGCATTTGATAACATTGAAATATGTTACAAAAAATTTTCAAATAAAAAATATTAAGAACTTGGGGAATAATAAACGTTTTTCGGTGTCGGCAACCCCATGTGGCAATTTCGTGATTTTTTTGAAGTGTGTCAAGTAAGGGTTAAGAATCGCTTGTAAATAATCATCCTTATGGTTAATTCAACTAAGAGTAACTGTCACAGTGCAATTAAATACTCCGTTTAGATAAGTAATATGACTCAGCGCCAGTATCGGTTATTTCAGGCGAACGACTGACAAGTACTCTAAACACAGGCGTGAAAAAATTCCGGGCATGGCGATTTTTCAAGAGTAACGCGATGCGAGCGTAAAACGATGAAATGGCGTTTAAATAATGAGAAAGATAAACATCCTCCGGTTCGGTACTCTGGCATGTAATTCATCTGGGAAATTAACTATAATTAAAAGATCCACGGCTTTCAACGCGAAATTTCGTAACAGGACCACGTGTTCCCGGCCTAAAGGCGTTTATGTGGAAATTTTAAGGGGACCACGCCACAAGTTTTGGTGATTTTTCTCTAAAATTGACCCTTTTCGAGTTGTACATTATTTAAAGTTCGGAGAAACGCAAAAATGATCACATTCAACCACGAGAAAGGACATGATAAGCAACAAATTTTAAGCACTTTGAGACCATTCAAATGTTTTCCTTTTTCAGAATTGAAAATAGCCATTTTTGCGTTTTTCGGAACTTTAAATAATTTATAACTCGAAAAGGGTCAATTTTAGAGAAAAATCACTAAGGACCTTTCTTGCTTAAAACGAACTAAGAAACCTAAAAAACTGCCTGGGAAAAACCCAAATTTTCGTAATGCATTTGAAGAAATACTATTTAAACAATTTTAGATCAACTTATGGATTTATTTAATATTTAAATGAAATCAAAATTTTTAGTTCAAGAATCGTATTCAATAGTAGCTTTTTTATAAACATAACAGGGCAGTTCATTTCAAAAAAATAAGAATTTTTTTAATTCTGAGGAAAACTGTATTGTCCTTACTATTTAATAGCATTTAGCCCTGGTAACATATTCGGATTTGATTTTTTGCGCAATCTTACGTAAAAAGGTCTCCTTTAAACAGATATGCAGGATGCCAAATCCAAAAGTTGGTCATAAATGATTTAAACAATTTTTTTAAATAAATTGCCAAATTGGCTTGTTTTTGACCCGGAAAAATACCTTTTCGGTTCCTCAGGTCATTCTAAATAAGAAAGGTCCTTAGTGATTTGTCTCTAAAGTTGACCCTTTCCGAGTTATAAATTATTTAAAGTTCGGAAAAACTCAAAAATGGCCACATTCAACCATGAGAAAAAAGTAACAAATTTCAACGTTGCCAAACTATGTAAATAATCTTTAAATATTCCATAAGAAAATACCAGAGTTTTCGGTGGTTAAATAATTGCAACTCTTCGTTTTTTACTTGTTAATTAAGCGCGTTTATCACAATTTTCCGCCTCGCGTTTCTCCCTCGCTCGCCACTCAGACCAGACCAATTTACTGGTACCCCTCTCGGATCAGACATACGTTTCTCGCCGAGGACAGAATGACGTTTCTAATACAAGACATACGTTTAGAGGATGGAAACAGGATACAAAAAGAGAGACCTGTCGTAGGTTTTTATGGCGTAGGGAAGAAAATTCATTAAATGCGCCATACACTTACATTTTTCAAAAACACGTATTTGAAGTCATGGTATCTGAAAAGTCAAATCAGAAAAATTGACCCCATCACAATACTCCTCGTATACGAAAACCTAAAAACCGGTCCATCAATACCAACGATAATTTCGCCCTTCCAACCCCCCTTCGCCCGTACACGACACCCCCGTAATTTTTATCCCGACTTTTCCTCTCGAAGGTGTGGCGGGCGTGTAGATGACGTTAAAATATTCGATTAAAAAACTTTTCTGTCGCGTGATTTGGGTGGAAACGTAGGAGGGTGTCCGATTACACATACACATACCCACAATGAGGTATTTGAAATATTATTCTGGGGGGAGGGAGGCCGTTAAAACTTCGACACTCCAAACCGATTGTTGGAATGATTTTTTTTCAATGTGAGGAAAGGGCGGGGACAAATCTGACCTGAGAAATACCAGAAATACCTGCATATTGACAAACTTGATATTAATGAGTGTGGGTTAAGCGTATTGGACGTAACATCTATTCTTATATATTGCGTTCCAAAAGTATGTAGAAGAAAATTAAATTTTCAAAAATATAATTTTTTTAGATTATTTATTATTTATTTACATTTTTTTAGATTAATATTATATTTTTTAGAAGTTATGGATTCTTAACGAATTTTTGCTTCTTCCATTTTGATAGACGACAACTAAAGAGGGAAGACTAGTAGTAGTCACTGAAGGTAAAAATAGGCTACGACCTCGGAATTTTTTGAACCTCCATTGATTTTCATGAAGATTTGGAATCAAGCTTATTTTACCCTTAACTTCAAAAGCGACATGTGCTCAACTTGCGCTTCCTCCATTTTAGGGGCGAATCCCACCCCTTTTGCAAAAAATTGAAAGAAATGCAAAATAAACCATTCAATTTGTGGAAATCTTATTTAGTTTTTTTTTTAGTTTAATTTTATTTATTATTTAGTAGAATATTTATTCTGCAACATTTTGAAGCATGCTTTATGATTTCAATCAATTTTTCAACCGCCAAAGATTTCGGTTGTTTTTTATTCTACAGAAATTACAAAAAGAAACCTAAATTTTGTTCTCTATTATTTTTTTCCGTATATTTAGTAGTTATAAAGTTATTATGAAAATATGACATTTTTAGAGAAATTTCTGAAAAATCGTACTTTCTTTAACAAAAAAGCATTCCCAACAATATTTCTACTAAAATAAAGAAAATCCTTCATGATATATTATAAATTTCGTTTTTGGTGGAAGTGACGTAGTCCTCTTTTTCTTAAAAAATTCTTAAAAAATAAAAAAATTTCTTAAAAAATTTCTTAAAATTTCTTAAAAAACTCGCTTATTTTTAATGCAATCTACTGACTCCGGAGCTCATTTGAAACGTCTTTGCATGAACTTTAAAAAGTGTTTCAAGGATATTTTCCGAAAAACCTATCGGTTTCCCGTTATTTAACCTGGAATCCTTGCGGTCAAGTACTCACAAAAAAAATGATACCTTTAAGTAGTAATAACCTGAAATTTTTTAACCTAAAATATTTTAAAAAAAGTGTTTTTTTTTTTATTAGATTTTATCCTAGTAACAAGTTTTCTTGGATAAACGTAGTTTTGGAGTTATTTGCAAAAAACAGTCTCAAAACATGCAGTTTTTTATGAAAAATCATTGTCACTTTTTTTTACTTGAGGCAACCTCTACCTACTCATCACATTTCACGCAACGTGACTGTACTATAAGGATAAATAAACAATAAGACTATTTTCGAATTGAAAAAGACACAAAAATGATCCAAAACGAGATGCACGACAAGGATGAAAACCGAGGCTCTCCATCTCACTACTGACATAAGTAAACTTAGTGAATCTATTACCAGCTTAGCATGAAACAACAGAAAATAACAAAGTGAAGCAACAGCAGAAAAATACATAAACAAAAAATCCATTTCACTAAATACTTTTGCGGACTTCGGAATACTTCGGACTTTTTTCCGACAGAAGGAAGTGAGAAAAAAGAAAGAGGAAGCTGGCGACTCCAGCCCTACTTGCAACCTCTCACCACGAACGCGATTGGCCGGCGCATGAGGGAGGAAGAGGTGCACATAGAGATAGCAGGTGTTACTCTGCTCAATAGGGGGTGCGCAGCACTGAAAGTTGCCTCCAGTAGTCAATCATTTAACCAAACTTATCTGGCCACTTTAGGGAATAGATTTAGTGCATTTTAACATTACAATTACGGCTTTTATGCATCAAACAATAGAGAATTTTTGCAATTCACATAACGTCGGACGCTATTAGCGTTTACCTTATTTTGACAGGAACGCATGCGCATTAAGTATTTTCAATAGCGCTACTGCTTAATGCGCATGAAATGCAAAAACTCTCTATTAAGAGTACTACTTTACAGAACTGTTCCAGAGCGAAAACCTTTGTTTGTCTCGCACACTTATTATAACACTCCCCAGATCCACCGCCGGAATTAATAAACTCTTCCGGCGGCCGCTTCCGAAAACCGTAATAAAACCTATTTTAGGAGCCGATGCCTGCGAAAAGATGCTCGAGCGAAGGTGGAGAGTAAATTAGAATGGTGCGCGCTTTTATTCCGTTCGAATGATAAAATAATAGTTTTTCCATTTCAAATAACGTCGGACGCTATTAGCGTTTACCTTATTTTGACAGGAACGCATGCGCATTAAGTAGTAGCGCTATTGAAAATGCTTAATGCGCATGCGTTCCTGTCAGAATAAGGTAAACGCTAATAACGCCCGACGTTATGTGAAATGCAAAAACGCTCTAATGGCGCACTTTAAAACACGTTCTTTGTAATGAAAGAGTGGATTTTACTATAATTTATTCTCTGAGCGCAAAATAAATGATGAGTACTCTTTGTTCAAGAGGTACTGGCCTCGTAGCTTCAGATGCTTCAATACTTGGTTATTTATATAATTCAGTCTACTTACCTCAATAATTGATATACTGTTACGTTCAATTCGAGAAGAAATGGAAATATTACGATGTTCAAGCGATATTTCCTGCAAAAGTCAGGATTTTTGTTAATAGAGAGTTTTTGCATTTCACATAACGTCAGGTGCTATTAGCGTTTACCCTATTTTGACAGGAACGCATGCGCATTAAGCACTTTTCAATAGCGCTGTTGCTTAATAAAGTTCTTTTTTTAAATAAAATTTAATGGCCATATTTACTTTTAAATTGTCGAACAAGAAACTGTATTAATGGAGGGAAGTGATTTTATTTAAAGCCTTCCAAATTTTCCACAATTACCTTCACTTAGTTTTTAATAATTTCGCTGTCTTATGAGCTTTAATAATAGAGAGTTTTTGCATTTCACATAACGTCGGACGCTATTGGCGTTTACCCTATTTTGACAGGAACGCATGCGCATTAAGCACTTTTCAATAGCGCTGTTGCTTAATAAAGTTCTTTTTTTAAATAAAATTTAATGGCCATATTTACTTTTAAATTGTCGAACAAGAAACTGTATTAATGGAGGGAAGTGATTTTATTTAAAGCCTTCCAAATTTTCCACAATTACCTTCACTTAGTTTTTAATAATTTCGCTGTCTTATGAGCTTTAATAATAGAGAGTTTTTGCATTTCACATAACGTCGGACGCTATTGGCGTTTACCCTATTTTGACAGGAACGCATGCGCATTAAGCACTTTTCAATAGCGCTGTTGCTTAATAAAGTTCTTTTTTTAAATAAAATTTAATGGCCATATTTACTTTTAAATTGTCGAACAAGAAACTGTATTAATGGAGGGAAGTGATTTTATTTAAAGCCTTCCAAATTTTCCACAATTACCTTCACTTAGTTTTTAATAATTTCGCTGTCTTATGAGCTTTAATAATAGAGAGTTTTTGCATTTCACATAACGACGGGCGCTATTAGCGTTTACCTTATTTTGACAGGAACGCATGCGCATTAAGTAGTAGCGCTATTGAAAATGCTTAATGCGCATGCGTTCCTGTCAGAATAAGGCAAACGCTAATAGCGCCCGACGTTATGTGAAATGCAAAAACTCTCTAATAACTCGTTTGGAAGATGAGATGGTCTGATATCGACGGTTCTACAAATGCCAAGGCGAATACTATTCACGATCTATGCGAACGGGTGAGGAATTTATGCGCAGCCACCATAACGTCCGAAATGAAGCGGTTTAGATTTTTGACTAGTTTTATATAAAACATTAAATAATTTATTTGTGTAAAAATATGTTATAATGATGAATTTGTAGATGACAAGATTACAGACTTATTTAAGTAATTATTTGATGTAGAACGTAGATGAATTATTTTTTAATGAAACACAGAAACCATTTTTGCAAGCTTAAAACTTCTTCGGGATATATGAGTTTATGGAGACATTTTGAAGTCTCTTATGGAACATATAGATTTTTTCAGTGGTAATAAAACAGTTTTAATTAAATCGAAACATCTAGATTGCTAATTCTAGATTTACAAAATTCCTCTAATATCCCCAATACATTATTTCAGACATTGCAGTTCGTAGTGTATTAAAGTAGAAGGTTCTATGGTTTTAGTAATTTTATAATGGTTCTACGCAGACTTTTGGATCTCATGTGGATCTACAATAAATTTATTTATTCCAGAATATATGGATTATTTGAGGTCTATATTCACTTAAAAACATTATATAGAGTAGACTGAATTATATAAATAACCAAGTATTGAAGCATCTGAAGCTTCAGAAGCTACGAGGCCAGTACCTCTTGAACAAAGATCACTTATTTTGCGCTCAGAGAATAAATTATAGTAAAATCCACTCTTTCATGGCAGAGAACATGTGTTTTAAAATGCGTCATTGACAAAAATCCTCACTTATGCAGGAAATTTCGCTTGAACATCGTACTATTTCCATTTCTTCTCGAGTTGAACGTAACAGTACATCGATTATTGTGGTAGGTATACTGAACTGACAACGGACACGAGTACAAACTTGATTTCATATAGCAACATCCATATTATTATCATTCCTCATTGTGGCACCGTTTCCGGTACAATCGAATAATTATATTCCGACGTATCAATTTTTTACATATTATTATTTACAGCCACAATAAGTTTAGAGAGAAAACCCCACATCGTCTCTCTTTCCGGTTAATAATATCGAATTAATTCGGTGCCGTTCTTTCTCCGCCATCATTGAAACAGGACATCGCCTCGTATTTTCGGAATAAATAATATCATAACTAACGATCGCCTTATTGTATTACATCTAAAAACAAAGGAAGCGTGCGCGTATAACGCCCACGTAATTACCTGCGCTCGGTACATTTGACAGGTCGTGAGGCGGAGAGGATGTCCGGTTTCGCGCCGACACACTGTATGTAGTTCGACAGACGCGGCACGAAAAATTTTCTTTGTCCGAAGGGGGGATTTGCGCTCGACGGACTCCCCCCCTTCCCTTTTATAAATAGTGCGCCGTTGCCATAGTCTATGGATGCAAATAGTCAATTTAGTCCTTTGATCTCCTTGAAAAAACGGGCTTTTTTTGCTACCTATCATAAATCGTTTTAGAGTCCCCGTAAAGGATCCGAAACCGCAATGTACGGGGGTAAAGCGACTGTGAAATCGATAATTTCATTGAACCGTCTACATACGGGAGGCGGACGAATTTTAAACATATTCGAACATTTAGACTGGTTGAAATTTTGTCGGCGCAGGATTATTTACAAACGTATAAGGTCGAAGTACACATAAACAATTGTAATCGGGAATTTATCAGTACTTCTTGAAGTAATTGCTGTTTGCTAATTGTTAAGGATAAGGATTGAAATCAGTTGCAGGACTTGAAAAAGGTTCGCGTAGTAGGTACTAAACACCCTAAATAGACGAAGTACTTAGAGATACTTATATTTCATTGCTAAGATTACACGTAATAGCAACCAACATATAAGTACATACATAATGACCCTATTAGGTATAAATATAATGAAGTACAAGTTTATTGTGTATTTGCAAGTACTTACTCCAGTTTTTACATGTTTTTTGATACATTTGATTTAGAGTTTTCCTTATTATTTTTTGATGTTTTATTTCTCTATTTGCAAACTTTAACGTATAGTAGATTCTTGATCTTGTGTATAGAGAAATAAAATAAATATGAGAGAAATTGGGACATGAATGTGAAAATTTAACATTTTTAAATAGATTTAGCGATGCCATCCCTTCGCCCTCTTGTATACAGAGGTCGTCGAATTTGGATGTAAAAATTTCTTCTAATGCTACTAAATAATTAATAAAATCAATCGGAGGGACGTTTAAACCTCCAAATATCCCACCATGACTGCCTTTATATTTTTTTAGCTCGCAAAATTTGGTATTTCTATCAGATTTTTTATTTTTGCTGTAATTGTCACAAACGTCACATGAGCGTTTTAAAATACACTTACGTAAAAAGTATACAGCGACATATACAAGTGCCTTATCAACCTTCTACAGTTTGTAAATTTCGATAGTCTGAAGTTTCAATGGCTAAAAGTGATTTTTGTTTTTTCGATGACGATTTGTTGTGCTGCAAAAAAGCTACTTTTTCCCATTAAATTTGGCGTTAGTCGTTGACGGCGCGTTTGTACAACCTTAGGCGAAGACACCCTGTACAAAATGACCACGAGCTTCTCTTGCTCAGCCAGTAATCCGTCCTAGTGAGGGGGTCGAGATGACAAGAAGGGATGGTTTTCGGCAATTCGAAGAGTGACTACACTTATAACTGTATACACTATGGCGAAGACTTGTCACCGTCCCTCCCGCTTGAGTTCAATCGGTGAACAGGCAGCTGTGCAAACAGTACCTTACACGTTTTCCCCATTTCACTCCTCGAGGCCTCCTTACCCACATACGTCCGTTTTTTCCCTTAGAAAAGGCGTTTCGAGGGTGGACTAATTTTAGACCGTTACTATTTCGAGATGCGCAACGCGAGGTGTCTTGAGATAGGATTCCACATCCTCTCGACCCGATAAATACGTTAACGAGACGGAATTGGGGCCTATTTCGAGAGACAAAAGGGGGAGACGAGAGAGCGGCTCGTAATTGAACCTAACCTGATGGAAAAATTTTATCCCGGGCGGCCTCGTCGCCGAGAGATTTACTCGATCCCTTTTTTCCAAGTCTAGCGGCGTATTTCGTTTAATGCGATAGTAAAACAACGTTACGGTCCTGGTTTACCTTTAAAATTATGGCGGAAGACTGTCAGAAATAGACAGAAAAGCACAGGACAGGTTAAGTAGGAAAGTAATGATTAATTATTCTAGCAACAAGTTGTAGAATTAGCCAGAAAAGCAGTAAAATAGGCCTAATAGGGCTTTGATATTTGCAAAACTTAAATCCATCTAGGGCCACAATCTCCCCCTCGGCTCCACCGACCAAAGAACGGAAAAGCCGTCAAAATAATTTGTTGCATTCGGTGGCAATTCAACATGACATTACATAGAAAGTAATCTTGTAGCTAACACCTCCAACCTATGAAATATTCAGTAAAGGACCGTACTTACGCGTGTATTTATGGGCGGCATTTAAATACTTAAGCGGTCCTGGATATGTACTTACAGCGACGGGAAGCATATGTGGTACGTTTTATGGACGATAAATAAAACTTTACGATCACGTAAGTAAAATACCACAAACGTCGTAGTCCTCCTGGGAGATTTACGCCCCTGCTGCCGTCCTTTGAATAATCGTTGAACTAATTTTTACCGTGACTGGCGAAAAAATTACGAGGGAAACTTTTCACTCGAGTTTCGATCCCTCGATTTTACACCTCGCAGAACTTATCCCAACTCGTTTCCCGGCAAAAATCCCCCTTTCACGAAATTTACACGGGATCGAGGAAAGTTGGAAGTTTCGGGAGAGGCCCAGGAATAGTTTCAAAGTATTAGCGGTTAACGTGTGGATGCCTGGATTATACCTCTGAGGAATATTCAGGAGGTAACAATAATAGAAACTTTGCAACGTGCAAACAATAAGTTCCTCATTTAATGAGCTTCAAAATGTGGTTAATATGTATTTATTTTCTGGTTGAAAATATATTACTTTGTAACGCCTTGTATACCAGACGCCAGTATTTCTTCCTAAGTATATTACGAATCGCTTCATTAATTACATTAATTAAGTAGTCTTCTTTCCTATTTTGAGCCAAATATCTCTTTACACTCATCTAATTTTGCTCCAGCTGCAACTTATAGAAAGGAGGCAGATGACCAAGAAGGAACTTTAAAGCAATTATGTAGACAAGAAAACTTCGAAAAGTGTAGGAACTTCCCTCTTGGAACATACGCCCTGTATACTACACGCCGATATTTTTTCATAATTATATTAAGAATCATCTCATTATTAACTAAATTAATTTAGTATTTTTCTTTCCTACCTTGAGCCAAATGTCTACAAATAATACCAATTATGATAATGATTCATTAGACCTTCCTCAGGGAAAACAAAAACTCATTTAATTTTGCTCCAGCTGCAGCTTATAGAAAGGGGGCAGATGAAACTTTAAAGCAATTATGTAGACAAGAAAACTTTGAAAAGTGTAGGAACTTCCCTCTTGGAACGTACGCCCTGTATACTACACGCCGATATTTTTTCATAATTATATTAAGAATCATCTCATTATTAACTAAATTAATTTAGTATTTTTCTTTCCTACCTTGAGCCAAATGTCTACAAATAATACCAATTATGATAATGATTCATTAGACCTTCCTCAGGGAAAACAAAAACTCATTTAATTTTGCTCCAGCTGCAGCTTATAGAAAGGAGGCAGATGAAACTTTAAAGCAATTATGTAGACAAGAAAACTTTGAAAAGTGTAGGAACTTCCCTCTTGGAACGTACGCCCTGTATACTACACGCCGATATTTTTTCATAATTATATTAAGAATCATCTCATTATTAACTAAATTAATTTAGTATTTTTCTTTTCTACCTTGAGCCAAACGTCTCTACAAATAATACCAATTATAATAACGATTCGTTAGACCTTCCTCAGGGGAAATAAAAACTCATTTAATTTTGCTCCAGCTGCAGCTTATAGAAAGGGGGCAGATGACCAAGAAGGAACTTTAAAGCAATTATGTAGACAAGAAAACTTTGAAAACTGTAGGAACTTCCCTCTTGGAACGTACGCCCTGTATACTACACGCCGATATTTTTTCATAATTATATTAATAATCATCTGATTATTAACTAAATTAATTTAGTATTTTTCTTTCCTACCTTGAGCCAAACGTCTCTAAAAACAATCCCAATTATGATAACGATTCATTAGATTTTCCTCAGGGGAAATAAAATCTCATTTAATTTTGCTCCAGCTGCAGCTTATAGAAAGGAGGCAGATGACTAAGAAGGAACTTTAATGCAATTATCAAGACAAGAAAACTTTGAAAAGTGTAGAAACTTCCCTCTTGGAACGTACGCCCTGTATACTACACGCCGATATTTTTTCATAATTATATTAATAATCATCTCATTATTAACTAAATTAATTTAGTATTTTTCTTTTCTACCTTGAGCCAAACGTCTCTACAAATAATACCAATTATGATAACGATTCATCAGACCTTCCTCAGGGGAAATAAAAACTCATTTAATTTTGCTCCAGCTGCAGCTTATAGAAAGGAGGCAGATGACTAAGAAGGAACTTTAAAGCAATTTTGAAGACAAGAAAACTTTGAAAAATGTAGCAACTTCCCTCTTGGAACATTTGAAAAAAAAAACTCTGGGGGTATCTAGAACAGGCAAATAGTCGAACAATGTGAGTGCCAGGATTTCCCCTTCTGGAAAACCTAGAAGGAAGTTAGATGGCCTGACAATGACAATGAAGCTTTAATGATCTTCAAATCTTCTAGACTTCCAGGCGATAATTTTTGTGCTAATTAACATAGTCGATACTAATATTTCTAAGACTCTCTTTACAAGCTTTCAGATGGCTGATGCGATAAGTTCTGGGTGAAAAATATTCCAGAAAACACCCTATAGTCACACTAGAAATGTAGAAGGGTGTAAATGCTAGGGCTTTCATTTTTGGAAAACCTAGATGACTTGGTAATGGCTCGAACGATCTTAGTAGGTTCTGGCACTTCAACTGAATCAATTGGTCCCAAAAATAACCCACGTCTACAGAAGGAATATATACTAGCGTTGGTGCTAGGATTTTCTTGGCTTCTAGGGCATGGCAAATTCAAACCATTTAATAGGCTTATAGAATATCCAGAAAATACAGAAGAGGAGAAGATGTGGCAAATCACACATTGCAGATGTTCTCAAATACGCCCAGGGGTTCTAGTCGTCTACTACTTTCTAGAAGGATTTTAGTGAAGTGAGAAGAATCTTAGAGAGTTTCCACACTTTAGAAGTAAAAAGAATCTAAGAAGAACCTCATAGATATACGAAATAAATGACTCGAACAGACCTAGTTAGTTCTGGCCCTCCAAAAGATGGCAAATGATCCTAAAGATATTCACAGAAGAAACAGTCTGGATGCTACCTTTTCTGTTGGAAATTCTCAAAGGAACCTAGATTATCCAGATGAAATCAAGGGTTTACAGAACCATCCTTAAAGGTTCCTATAAAGGCTACAACACTGAAGGAGCAATTGTACCATTGCACGCTTGACCTCAGATGTTTATGAAATTGTTGTTTACTAGTAGCTGGGTGGGTACTTTGCGCGTTACTCCTCTAGTACCCCTGCACACCCAGTACTTTGAGCTACTTCCTTAATACCCATTGCACAAGCAAGACGAAAGTACAGGGAAAATTGCTTATACAAGCTCTATGAGAAAGACAGTGTTGCATAGTTTTTAACTTACAGGGAAGATGAGCTGCTCAAAGACGTTTCTATTCATTGTTTCAGAAGTGCCATCATCTCACTCGTCTCACACTACTCGACTACAAATGACTTAAGAAAAATCACGAAAGAGTCTGCAGATAGTGTGTAATTTTGGCAGTGTAGCACATTCTAGTGTAAGAGTTGCTTTAATCGAATACTTTTGAACTGTCCCCGTATTCCATGCTTCGCTTTTCGTCATTTTTACCTTTATACGGCTGAAGCGAATTAGACCTCTCGGATGTTCCAAAAATAGAACTTTATAGAAAAATAGACTCGAGAAAGGGTGGGTAGATAATTGGCAGAACCTCCAACAAATCTGGAATAGCATGGGGCAACTACAATACCTTCCAGGACAGTTGTAGACTGATCAGGATAGAGAGGAAACGGCAAGGATCAGGTGCTAAAATTTTCCCCTCTTATAGAGCCGGGAATCTAAAGGGGACCAGATTGTACAGTAACAAAAAGCGCTCATTTATGTAACTGCGCATCGCACGATACCGTTTCTCATGATAATTAAAATCCTATCTCGTTTAGTCATGAATTTTTTTTGTGGACCACCAAGTTAGATTTTGCCTACACTGACACTTCCTCTGGCCATGGAAAAAATGATGACGGTTAATTACCGGGATTTGTTTATAATAAAAGCGCGATACGATTAAAATTTGCCGTGGAGCTCCGATTTCGTACCCGCCAGCTGCGATAAACAAAACCGAAGTTGATTTGGGTAAAATTTGAAGGCGTAATTGATTTTTAGGATTGCTCTAGTTGAACGTAAATTTTTATTAACTGTTCACGAGAGATTAAGGCCGACGAATGGAGGCTTGATCATCGATTATTTCCTCCGTCGATCAAACGTGGGCGCAAATATGTTTTCGACCCTCAAAAAATTATATTCTATTGTTTTTCGTTAATTTAACAACCGTTGTATTCAAATTAATATTTGTACGTGTTTATATCACCATTTTATTATTAAGATAAATATAATTTTTCAAATACAGCTTTTTCAAATATATTTTTACTTCCAATCAACCCTTACAGGTTCTTTTAAATATCAGTGAATAATAGAAACATTTTTTTTTTACATAAAATGCACTGCTCGAAGCAATATTGTCAATATGAACTGTTAAGAACAATTTCCAATAATCGAAGGAACGTTTACGTGTTTGTTTCGATGTGTGCACGTGCAGTAGACGCACGCACGGCAGTTGTGACTTGCGAGGGCGCCACTTACCGCCGGAGTATATCTATATATACGCTTCCCATCCTTGGTTTTATCAAATATTATAACTCATCGATAAGTTGTCATAAATTTGTTCAATTTTGATCAGAAGTGTCATGAAATCGAAGCATTTTTGCACGAGGAACACGCTGGTTAAGTTAATTTTTTGATATGATTTTTTTAGTTTTTGAGAAAATCACAAAAAAACTGTTGGTTTTGCAACACGCTGGTTGTTATTTTTTTGATCTGATTTTTTTAGTTTTCGAAAAAATCGCAAAAAAACAAAAAACTTGGTTTTGGAACACGCTGGTTGTTATTTTTTTGATTCGATTTTTTTAGTTTTTGAGAAAATCGCAAAAAAAACAAAAAATTGTTGGTTTTGGAACACACTGCTTGTTATTTTTATGATTCGATTTTTTTAGTTTTTGAGAAAATCGCAAAAAAACAACAAACTTGGTTTTGGAACACGCTGGTTGTTATTTTTTTGATCCGATTTTTTTTTAGTTTTTGAGAAAATCGCAAAAAAACAAAAAACTGTTGGTTTTGGAACACACTGCTTGTTATTTTTTTGATTCGATCTTTTTAGTTTTTGAGAAAATCGCAAAAAAACAAAAAATTGTTGGTTTTGGAACACACTGCTCGTTATTTTTTTGATCCGATTTTTTTAGTTTTCGAGAAAATCGCAAAAAAACAAAAAACTGTTGGTTTTGGAACACGCTGGTTGTTATTTTTATGATTCGATTTTTTTAGTTTTTGAGAAAATCGCAAAAAACAAAAAACTGTTGGTTTTGGAACACGCTGGTTGTTATTTTTTTGATCCGATTTTTTGTTTTTGAGAAAATCGCAAAAAAAAACAAAAACTGTTGGTTTTGCAACACGCTGGTTGTTATTTTTTTGATCTGATTTTTTTAGTTTTCGAAAAAATCGCAAAAAAACAAAAAACTGTTGGTTTTGGAACACGCTGGTTGTTATTTTTATGATTCGATTTTTTTAGTTTTTGAGAAAATCGCAAAAAACAGAAAACTGTTGGTTTTGGAACACGCTGGTTGTTATTTTTTTGATCCGATTTTTTTAGTTTTTGAGAAAATCGCAAAAAAAACAAAAAACTGTTGGTTTTGGAACACGCTGGTTGTTATTTTTTTGATACGATTTTATTTAGTTTTTGAGAAAATCGCAAAAAACAAAAACTGTTGGTTTTGGAACACGCTGGTTGTTATTTTTTTGATAAGATTTTATTTAGTTTTTGAGAAAATCGCAAAAAACAAAAAACTGTTGGTTTTGGAACACGCTGGTTGTTATTTTTTTGATACGATTTTTTTAGTTTTTGAGAAAATCGCAAAAAAACAAAAAACTTGGTTTTGGAACACGATGGTTGTTATTTTTTTGATTTGATTTTTTTAGTTTTTGAGAAAATCGCAAAAAAAAACAAAAAACTTGGTTTTGCAACACGCTGGTTGTTATTTTTTTGATTCGATTTTTTTAGTTTTCTAGAAAATCGCAAACAAACAAAAAATTGTTGGTTTTGGAACACGCTGGTTGTTATTTTTTTGATACGATTTTTTTAGTTTTTGAGAAAATCGCAAAAAAACAAAAAACTGTTGGTTTTGGAACACGCTGGTTGTTATTTTTTTGATACGATTTTTGATTTTTTACGATTTTTTGATACGCAAAAAAACAAAAAACTTGGTTTTGGAACACGCTGATTGTTATTTTTTGATCCGATTTTTTTAGTTTTTGAGAAAATCGCAAAAAAAAACAAAAACTGTTGGTTTTGGAACACGCTGGTTGTTATTTTTTTGATACGATTTTTTTAGTTTTTGAGAAAATCGCAAAAAACTAAAAAACTATCGGTTTTTTGCGAATTTCCACCCTTTGCCGGGAGCTGAAACCTACAAATTCGGAATCCTGAGACTCCAAGACATATTTGCGCCCAGGTTTGATCGAGGGAGGAAAAAATCGAGGATCAAGCCACCATTCAGTGGCCTACAGATATGGAACGCTCCCTTGCCTTCTTTTATACCCCCTTTAAATCGCTCTGTTAAAACAATCCTTCAAATGTGGACACTTATACTTATATACGAGCGCTGCCGTTTTAAATAAACCGACACGTTCACCATCCAGAGTGTCATTTCTACGATTAGAAACAGATTAGAACAACGGAACCATGGCTGATAAAAAACCGTGACCTAACTAATCAAAGCTGTGATAAATCCTTCCTAGGAACATGATAGATAAAAACGACGGCCGACGACCAATCAAAAAGTCACGATGGCTCTTTGAAGTAAAGCGTACATGCGCACACGCATTACTCTTAGTACTTGGAGGATTATTATGGCTCAAAGTCGAAAAACGCTTCGTGCCAACTCGACCGTAAAGGATAATTACACTCTTTTACCGGTATTAATCTTAAAGTAACACATGTTTGCTTTCGAATAGATTAAACTTTCGATACTTAATGGTTTTTCCGAAACGGTCACTCGAGCATACAGCAAAAGTGGAAGACTCGCTTAATAAGAGAAGGGGATGTGGAGGGGAAAAAAGAGGAGGAATGCGATTTGTCCGCTTGACTGTGCGATGTTAACTGTTCTCGGGACTTTTTCGAACGTCCACGATTAATACGAATCGAGGAACAAAAAGACCTGTAGAACGTAACGATATTTCAGATAGTTACGATCTATTAAACCGAAGCGAAAGAATTTAGGAAAAAAGACGTTTTAAGCAATTTTATGAAATCCTTGAAGCTTCAAAGTCTTCGAATCGAAGATAGAAAATAAAATTAACCAAAAAAGATAAACCTGAACAGTAATTTTGATAACATTTCTAATTTTATAAAGAGTTACCAAATATTTAAACCTCCAAAGTTTCTTAAAGTTCACCTTAGTTAAGTCAAAGTGTACTGAGTTATTGAAGCTAAAGGATATTAAAACGTTTTTGGTAATTTTGTTTTCTTAAAAAGAAATATGAATTTGTAAAAAAGGTTTGAATTAAAACATTTTTTTTTTTCAAAACGAGCTTTTTTTAGTTCACTTAGCAATTAATTTTCAAACTTGATTAAGGTTTCTAATATAATTTTTTTGTGGAATTTCTTCTTAAGCCTTAGGCGTAGTTTCTAATTTGGGAAATGTTTCTGATGTAAATTTTTTAATGACTGAAATTACTATTCGATGAATTACAGAAGGCAAGAAGAATATTTAGGCCTTTATTTGGGTGTTTTTGTTAAACTTATCAAGAATCAAATTTAAGGTACTAGACAGCAAACCAACGTTACTTAACTAGAAAACGTCTCAAAATAAAAACAATGAACTTCATGTAAATTTTTTAGTGACTGAAATTACTATTCATTGAATTACAGAAGGCAAGAAGAATATTTAGGCCTTTATTTGGGTGTTTTTGTTAAATTTATCAAGAAGCAAATTTAAGGTACTAGACAGCAAACCAACGTTACTTAAGTAGAAAACGTCTCAAAATAATAACAATGAACTTCATGTAAATTTCTGAATGACAAATTACTATTCATTGAATTACAAAAGGCGAGAAGAATATTTAGGCCTTTATTTGGGTGTTTCTGTTAAATTTATCAATAAGCAAATTTAAGGTACTACACAGCAAACCAACGTTACTTAAGTAGGAAACGTCTCAAAATAAAAACAATGAACTTCATGTAAATTTTTGAATGACAAATTACTATTCATTGAATTACAAAAGGCAAGAAGAAGATTTAGGCCCTTATTTGGGTGTTTCTGTTAAATTTATCAAGAAGCAAATTTAAGGTACTAGACAGCAAACCAACGTTACTTAAGTAGAAAACGTCTCAAAATAATAACAATGAACTTCATGTAAATTTCTGAATGACAAATTACTATTCATTGAATTACAAAAGGCAAGAAGAATATTTAGGCCTTTATTTGGGTGTTTCTGTTAAATTTATCAATAAGCAAATTTAAGGTACTACACAGCAAACCAACGTTACTTAAGTAGGAAACGTCTCAAAATAAAAACAATGAACTTCATGTAAATTTTTGAATGACAAATTACTATTCATTGAATTACAAAAGGCAAGAAGAATATTTAGGCCTTTATTTGGGTGTTTCTGTTAAATTTATCAATAAGCAAATTTAAGGTACGACACAGCAAACCAACGTTACTTAAGTAGGAAACGTCTCAAAATAAAAACAATGAACTTCATGTAAATTTTTGAATGACAAATTACTATTCATTGAATTACAAAAGGCAAGAAGAAGATTTAGGCCCTTATTTGGGTGTTTCTGTTAAATTTATCAAGAAGCAAATTTAAGGTACTAGACAGCAAACCAACATTACTTAAGTAGGAAACGTCTCAAAATAATAACTTCTAAAATAAAATAACGAACTTCTGTTTTTCAATGAAACCGTATCCTCTTTTGATTCAGTTGTTTTCAGTCTTCCTAAAATTTACCGAAAAATTTTCGAAAATTTCCCATTTTCAACCCAGAATTAGTGTTTCAAAGTTTCTTGAAACTAAGCTTAACTATGAGTTATTTGAATTATAGAATGTTTCAACTACCTATAGGGTATTTGACTATAGGGTATATTATAGGTAATGCGGTAATTGGAAACAATAATTTTCTAATTCACGTTACGCGTGTTTAGACAAAAATTATTAATTTTAAATTCTGCGTGGAAAACATTTCGCTAACTCGCAAGTGGACGAAGATTAAAACATTGTATAGAGTTTATGTATAAATCAAAAGTAAAAACGCAATTAATGGCAAGAGAAATTACCTTAATAAAACAGTAAACCTACTAAAAGGACGTGACCCCGGGCAATTGCGATCTGCATACAAGATGCAAATGTTCATGACCCTGGGTAATCTCTCTCGTATGTCCTTTTACATTTTATTTTATGCGGTACACATACTAAACGTCCTCTCTCAATTTATTATTAAATTTACGGGACACAAAAGAGTCTGGCGGAGGTCGACGAACCTTCAGGAAACGCCTGAAAAATTCACGTCCGTCCATCCTGCCGCATTTTCGGTAATTTCAACGTGAAACCCAGAAGGTTGGTGTTAAAATCGATTAGGAAACCCGGCCAGGTAAACAGCGTTAAGTGAAAATTTGAAGCACGAAATCGGCACTCTTTTATGCGACTCACTAGGAAAAACTTTACTACAAAGTTCGGCGAAGTTGCATTACGTTAAAGTTACGTGGAGTTTAATAAACGAGGATTTTTCGAGGGTTTAATTACGAAATTCTCAATTAAACCAGAAACCCCTAGGAGGGAGTTTAACGCAAGGCTTACGTAAAAGTATTACGACGAGGGTGTAAATTAGCCGTCGCTCCTAATAACGGAATCCGGTAAATTTGTAAAAACCACCCCCGTGATCATAAAACACATCTCTCCTAATAAAACCCCCAGGAACGCCCCATTAACTTAGCGTTGAATATTCAATTAGGTCCTCCCGGAATAATTTACGAGGACGGCGAGAAAAATTACTAAAATTAGGGAATTCCTTGGGAAGAAGTCGGGGTCCCTTTTGCCTTATATCACAGGAAGATATTACTTAGCAAAAAAGTCGCTACTACCGCGTGAATTGAATTTACCTACGTACATGTGTAAACCTTTCTGAAACAGACACCATTCATTTTGGCCGGTATGCAATATACTATACATACAGTTGATTAATTTTAATTAAATATATGTGATTTGAGTTAAATCATGTTTTGATCCAAATTTGATGAAAATCGAACAATATACGATATCAATCCAAATAGCCAATTTTTTGGATTTTTTTTTAAAAAATCGTGTTTGTAATTCCCTTATACAAAAGGTATAAAATTTGTTAGAATTTCAATTTCGATGAAACTCCTTGAAATTCTCAAAATAAACCCTCGTAGTATGTAGAAAGTTTTGATAGATTACAATCAAGACTACCAGAGTTATGAAATATCAAATACCTCAAAATATCCCCTCTTAGTATGTAGAAGGTTTCAATGGATTACAATCAAGACTACCCGAGTTATGATTAAAACCTATACACACGGTTGATTGATTTTGATTAAAATATTGTGATTTGATTTAAATCACGTTTTGATCCAAATTCGATGAAAATCGAACAAAATCCGATATCAACCCTAAAGTTTTAATAGATTACAATCAAGACTACCCGAGTTATGATTAAAAACTATACACCAGTTGATTAATTTTGATTAAAATAATGTGATTTGATTTAAATCACATTTTGATCCAAATTTGATGAAAATCGAACAAAATCCGATATCAACCCAAATAACCAATTTTTTGGATTTTTTTTAAAAAATTCGTGTTTATAATTACCTTATACAAAAGTGATAAAATTTGTTAGAATTTCAATTTCGATGAAACTCCTTGAAATTCTCAAAATAAACCCTCGTAGTATGTAGAAAGTTTCAATAGATTACAATCAAAACTACCCGAGTTATGATTAAAAACTATACCCACAGTTGATTAATTTTGATTAAAACAATGTGATGATTTAAATCATGTTTTGATCCAAACTTGATGAAAATCGAACAATATTCGATATCAACCCAAATAACCAATTTTTTGGATTTTTTTTTAAAAAAAATCGTGTTTGTAATCACCTCATACAAAAGTTATAAAATTTGTTAGAATTTCAATTTCGATGAAACTCCTTGAAATTCTCAAAATAAACCCTCGTAGTATGTAGAAAGTTTCAATAGATTACAATCAAGACTACCCGAGTTATGATTAAAAACTATACACCAGTTGATTAATTTTGATTAAAATAATGTGATTTGATTTAAATCACGTTTTGATCCAAATTTGATGAAAATCGAACAAAATCCGATATCAACCCAAATAATCAATTTTTTGGATTTTTTTTTTAAAAAATCGTGTTTGTAATCACCTTATACAAAAGTTATAAAATTTGTTAGAATTTCAATTTCGATGAAACTCCTTGAAACTCTCAAAATATCCCCTCGTACTATGTAGAAAGTTTCAATGGATTACAATCAAGACTACCCGAGTTATGATTAAAAACTATACACCAGTTGATTAATTTTGATTAAAATAATGTGATTTGATTTAAATCACGTTTTGATCCAAACTTGATGAAAATCGAACAATATTCGATATCAATCCAAATAGCCAATTTTTTGGATTTTTTTTTTAAAAAAAATCGTGTTTGTAATCACCTCATACAAAAGTTATAAAATTTGTTAGAATTTCAATTTCGATGAAACTCCTTGAAACTCTCAAAATATCCCCTCGTACTATGTAGAAAGTTTCAATGGATTACAATCAAGACTACCCGAGTTATGATTAAAAACTATACACCAGTTGATTAATTTTGATTAAAATAATGTGATTTGATTTAAATCACGTTTTGATCCAAATTTGATGAAAATCGAACAAAATCCGATATCAACCCAAATAATCAATTTTTTGGATTTTTTTTTAAAAAATCGTGTTTGTAATCACCTTATACAAAAGTGATAAAATTTGTTAGAATTTCAATTTCGATGAAACTCCTTGAAACTCTCAAAATATCCCCTCGTACTATGTAGAAAGTTTCAATGGATTACAATCAAGACTACCCGAGTTATGATTAAAAACTATACACCAGTTGATTAATTTTGATTAAAATAATGTGATTTGATTTAAATCACGTTTTGATCCAAATTTGATGAAAATCGAACAAAATCCGATATCAACCCAAATAATCAATTTTTTGGATTTTTTTTTAAAAAATCGTGTTTGTAATCACCTTATACAAAAGTTATAAAATTTGTTAGAATTTCAATTTCGATGAAACTCCTCGAAACTCTCAAAATATCCCCTCGTACTATGTAGAAAGTTTCAATGGATTACAATCAAGACTACCCGAGTTATGATTAAAAACTATACACCAGTTGATTAATTTTGATTAAAATAATGTGATTTGATTTAAATCACGTTTTGATCCAAACTTGATGAAAATCGAACAATATTCGATATCAATCCAAATAGCCAATTTTTTGGATTTTTTTTTTAAAAAAAATCGTGTTTGTAATCACCTCATACAAAAGTTATAAAATTTGTTAGAATTTCAATTTCGATGAAACTCCTTGAAACTCTCAAAATATCCCCTCGTACTATGTAGAAAGTTTCAATGGATTACAATCAAGACTACCCGAGTTATGATTAAAAACTATACACCAGTTGATTAATTTTGATTAAAATAATGTGATTTGATTTAAATCACGTTTTGATCCAAATTTGATGAAAATCGAACAAAATCCGATATCAACCCAAATAATCAATTTTTTGGATTTTTTTTTTAAAAAATCGTGTTTGTAATCACCTTATACAAAAGTGATAAAATTTGTTAGAATTTCAATTTCGATGAAACTCCTTGAAACTCTCAAAATAAACCCTCGTAATCCCTCAGCATATTTCGTGAATCCCTTCAGTGACTGTACTATCCCGTGAGTCCAACGAAACTAATAATAGTGATAAAACGAAAGGAAGCTTAAAATTTCAGTAAATTTGAATTAAATTTAAATTCATGATAACACTATGCTCACCCCACAAAATATTTCCACAGGTACGTGTTCCATACAAGTAAGATATATTTTAGTAGCAAAGACCTGCACTCACTTTAGTACAGGTTTAGGTTCATAAGGCTGGATGGATCAGAAAGGTATACAGTGGGATTCTTTACAAGGGTAAATGTAGGGAATACCCATAATCCTCCTCACAATCGATATGGAGGAAATGAGGCTTCCAAATGTCCTGGCACTGCCCTAAGAGCCTTCACAACAACTGACAATTTTCTGGAACTATCTGGATAATTTCCCAAACAAATGAGACAGACAAAATGACCCATTTTCCAGTAAAATTCCATTTTTCACAAAATTCGATACTTCCTTCATGCAGATCGACTCGATAAGAGTCGTATAAAAAATGTCGCCGTTAATTAATGATGCATATTTATGACATGACACATTGCGATCGCGTTTCGTTTCAATTAAATATACATTCCTATACATACAGGCGAACGATAAGCAAATAAATTTAATGTCATTAAGCTAATTAGCTGATTAACGTCGCAAAGGCGATCCAGGGATGATTCATACGCCGATTCCTGTCTCAGATTGTACAGAAAAGGTAAACCTACCTAATAAACATACTTAAGTAAATATTACATTTGACACTATTGACTTACGCGTAACTTTACTTTGAATTCAAACGAACATTATCCCGAGAATGAAAGGGATCCAATCCCACATCCTCCGGAATGTAAACGGAGATTTAGATATAAAAAGAGGTTATCTTCCTCTAGCGGCGGCGGGAGGAATACTTCAAAGGATCAGAGAGATCCCACGGGAGGATAAAGAGATCACTTCCTATAGAGACTAATTCGAACCGACAAGGTACACATGAAACCTTAAGAAAATACGAGAAACCGGGAGATATAAATAGAGGGAATGAGACTAGTCGACAGGAAGGTTATGTTCTGGGTGATTAGGGAATTTTTTGTTTCTGGCTACGAATAGACACCTTCTTTCCGTCGATCCTGAAAATGGTCCAGGTTAAGTTCATTAAATATTCATTTTACGTCCGGCATCCTAGTGTTCATTTCTCATTCCCGCGGAAGGAAAACGGGACCTTTTCACAATGGAAACGGAGAAAAACACCCCCTTTATCCCAGTGAATGTTTGTTGCGGGAAAAATCCTCTTTGAGAGGGTGTGTGCGTGCGGTAAACACGTGAGATCGTTCCTCTTGAATTATTACCCTTTTAACTTCGCGACGGTGACGGGATTCCCTCTTTCTCAGGGGGTGGCGTATCATGTGATCTTTTGTTTAACGTGGTAAATATATCATTGAAATTTGAATCCTTACAAAAGACGATCTTTTTACCACCCTATATAACCCTTTTAACCCTATTACCATCTAATTATTTCACCTCAGGGAAGGCATAGTGAACCCTGGACTGTTCAGGTTGTTATACACATTGCAAATCGCCTTGAAATGTCATGTTTCATCCAATGCAACCCTTAAAAAATTTCGATCAATGTTGTAAACTTGTGGCAATAAAACTCAAAAGGAATGAAGGTTTACCTTGAACCTGGAACGGTCCATATCCAGGTTTCAATCCTACTCAACGCCTGGTACTACAAAAGCCTGCAGAACTTGGTCAACCATGTGAACCTAAACCTGATGTTTCATCCAATGCAACCCTTAAAAAATGTTGATCAATCTTGTAAACTTTTGGCAATAAAACTCAAAAGGAATGAAGGTTTACCCTTGAACCTGGAACGGTTCATGTCCAGGTTTCAATCCTACTCAACGCCTGGTACTACAAAAGCCTGCAGAACTTGGTCAACCATGTGAACCTAAACCTCATGTTTCATCCAATTCAACCCTTAAAAAATTTTGATCAATCTTGTAAACTTGTGGCAATAAAACTCAAAAGGAATGAAGGTTTACCTTGAACCTGGAACGGTCCATATCCAGGTTTCAATCCTACTCAACGCCTGGTACTACAAAAGCCTGCAGAACTTGGTCAACCATGTGAACCTAAACCTCATGTTTCATCCAATTCAACCCTTAAAAAATTTTGATCAATCTTGTAAACTTGTGGCAATAAAACTCAAAAGGAATGAAGGTTTACCTTGAACCTGGAACGGTCCATATCCAGGTTTCAATCCTACTCAACGCCTGGTACTACAAAAGCCTGCAGAACTTGGTCAACCATGTGAACCTAAACCTCATGTTTCATCCAATGCAACCCTTAAAAAATTTTGATCAATCTTGTAAACTTGTGGCAATAAAACTCAAAAGGAATGAAGGTTTACCTTGAACCTGGAACGGTCCATATCCAGGTTTCAATCCTACTCAACGCCTGGTACTACAAAAGCCTGCAGAACTTGGTCAACCATGTGAACCTAAACCTCATGTTTCATCCAATTCAACCCTTAAAAAATTTTGATCAATCTTGTAAACTTGTGGCAATAAAACTCAAAAGGAATGAAGGTTTACCCTTGAACCTGGAACGGTTCATGTCCAGGTTTCAATCCTACTCAACGCCTGGTACTACAAAAGCCTGCAGAACTTGGTCAACCATGTGAACCTAAACCTGATGTTTCATCCAATGCAACCCTTAAAAAATTTTGATAAATGTTGTAAACTTGTGGCAATAAAACTCAAAAGGAATGAAGGTTTACCTTGAACCTGGAACGGTTCATATCCAGGTTTCAATCCTACTCAACGCCTGGTACTACAAAAGCCTGCAGAACTTGGTCAACCATGTGAACCTAAACCTCATGTTTCATCCAATGCAACCCTTAAAAAATTTTGATCAATCTTGTAAACTTTTGGCAATAAAACTCGCAAGGAATGAAAGTTTACCCTTGAACCTGGAACGGTTCATATCCAGGTTTCGATCCTACTCAACGCCTGGTACTACAAAAGCCTGCAGAACTTGGTCAACCATGTGAACCTAAACCTGTTATTATGCGTCTTATTCCATCATGGGTAGGGAGTAGCAAAACGGTACTGAGACTCCTGGAGCTGTTTGGACCTCGTCTGAAGGTATCTGGATACCCCTAGAGCCCAAAAGAGTTTGTCAATTTAATCTAGGAAACAGTAAATGCAACTATACTTTGGGGAATTCACCATTAACCACAGAAATTTTAAACTGGCATCAATGGTCTTTTATGCCAGATACATCATCTCTGGACTTTAAAAAATAAGTGATCTCCTACGTGAACGAAATTTTTGTAAGGCCCCAGCAACAAATCCGGATATTCTCTTATCGTAAAGGTGTTTATCGCCAGAGCATTTTTTCCTGTTTCCAGATTTCCTCCTTCCGATGGAATAACATTTCGGTGTTTTCCGCCCGTGTTCCCTCCACCGTCGAGTACATTTCACGCGGAATGAGTATGAATTATTGATGGAAAAGGCTGGAAAAGAGCGAAACGCCTTCACTCCCCCTTTCCATATCTTTTCCCGAAAAGCGCGCGAAAGAACTTTTTAAAAATTTAATGGACGCATTTAGGCGCGCCTCCATACAATTTGCCGAAGTTTTAACATGCCAGAAACTCCCCTTTTCGGTAAAGAGGATCTGGAAAAACGTCATAACGACCTACCTTAAACCTCATGTAAATATTCAAATCAGCGACACGTGTAAACGCAATAATTACCTCCGAAGTTAATTAGAATCGCCGAGGCGTCAAATAGCCGGGTGTAATTTTCGCGTTCCACCTATTAATCCTATCGTAATTTTAATACCTTCTAATTCGGGTATTTTAAATTCAGCTTCGCATGCGCACACTTGAGGAACAATCGTTTAAGACGGATCCTTATCCTTACAGGAAATATTAATTGCGGCGCCTCCATTAATGAAACATCGATGAGTAAGAGCGAAACGGAAATACAGAGGGCACAAATAACTTGGAGGAATTGAGGATTTTGCAGTAACTATTACACCTCAAATGCCATCTAAAGCAGAGTCAGTTCAGTGACGTAATGACGCTTACTTTGAGTAGTTTTTGAAAGTTTTCTTTTTATTTTGTGATGTACGGATTACATAGAGAAAAAGTATTTTGCAATATTTTCATTTTAACCTCAAGGGCTTAAAACATACGGAGTAAAGGATCTGGAACTTCTGAAGCATTAAACCATAATAAATTCCACAAAATACCATTCAAATTCGCCAAAAGTACATGATGGGTCATCATAATCCCCTTTTTTGAAATGCGTGGCTTTCAAGCCGTAGAGGTAGTAAGAGAAACTAGAGAAATTCATCACATAACATCCTTTAGAGATCCAAATACGACCAGATTGTGAACCTCGAAGATGGGTAGAAGCAACCTGGGCTTACCGAGAGATACCAGGTACCCTTAAGTCTCCATTTCGACAAAAATAAAGTCAAATCTACGTGTTCTGGCCATGTTTTGGGCTTTTGGACCAATGCGCAGGTTATAAGTGACTAACTTAGCCCTTTCGAGACTCGAAGTTATTCATTGTGGCTGTAAACCTCAAAGAAGAATGGAACCAACTGTGCTTACCCAGGAACCCCTAAACAAATTGAATTAAGAACCAAATAGCTAAAAGAGTAACTTAGACCTCCCAAAAAGATTATAGTCGACTTAACTAATATGGGAAATCGGTGGAATTAGTTGCACTGCCTTTGGCTAGTTAGCAGACATTTTGGTCGACCTTCTACGTGGAGGAACTAACGATAGGTTCCATAAAAGAATGCCACATCAGCCAAAAAGTTACAGGAAGTAGGTTCGACTCCGTTTTTGAAGCAACGCAACTCCCACAAAAAAATTATTTACTCTCAATTATACCAGAATTGATAAATTTTAGCGTAATAGATCAATATTAATGGTGCAGGACGTATGAGTCATGGAAATAGCGCAAGAGTATTTCGAATAATTAATGATGGAGAAGTACACTTGAAAAAACTTAATTTGCATTAAATTAACCATGTAATACATCAAAGTAGGTTTTTTTTTTAAACGAAATTACAATTTACACATCATATTCGCAACAGATAGTATCTAATTACGTAATTAATAGCGTAACAACGTGAATTAATCGTAATTACAATTCCATGTTTTTAATTGGTACGCTCTGATAGTTTAATGATGACATACCGCTACCCTGTTTTTTCAAATTTTGACATCGACAGTTGTAACGTTTTTACCAACAAATTCTCCCAGCCTACGCTGACAGATCCCTATTCATTTTTGGGTGTACGGTTTTTATCCCGGCGACAGAGAAGCGAGACGGGAACAGAGGAACAGAGAGAAAAAATCGAAGATAAGACATCTGGAACGATTCGTAGTAGCAAAAGAATCTTGTTTGTTTAGAGAGGAAACATAAATTTTCGGTCGATATGGTTAACCGGTGGAGACGGTCTCGGTGTGATCGCCTTTATCTCGGGATAACCGACATTTTTCCTTGGGGAAGATATTTTGTGAGGGAACATCGAATGCCTTAAGAGAGCTCGAAATGTGTTAACTGTACTATACTTATGACGTTTGATTTTCACACTTAACCAGAGTAACTAACGCGTTGTTAATTTTTGATGTGGTACTTCAATACGAGTGCTAAGAAAAATAAAATATAAGGTAGGCAAATTGTCTCTAAATAGAAGGTTCAATACACAACCACACACACCCGTGTTTTAGGAATATAGTACAGTCACTGAAGGTAAAAATAGGTGATAACCTTCGAATTCTTTGAGCCTCCATCGATTTTCAGGAAAATTTGGAATCAAGCTTATTTTGCCCTTAACTTCAAAAATGGCCTGTGCTCAACTTCCGCTTCTTGCATTTTAGTAGTGAAACTCACCCCATTTGTAAAAAATGAAGGAGACGCAAATTAAAGCATTCAATCGATAGAAATCTTCTTTGGTTGAGTTGAATATATATTCTGTAACATTTTGAAGCATGATTTATGACTTTAATCAGTCTTTCAACCCTAAGAAATCATCCCTTGAGTCGAAAAACCATAAAAATTCATTTTTGTCTCTGAAATATTAAATCGCCCATTAATATTAAACTAAAAATTTATTCACTGCTTCTGATCTAATTTACTGATTTACTCAAAATTTTCAAACCTTAAAAATCATCCCTTATCCCGACATCAACGAGAAAATTATTTTTTAGCAGCTTTAATAGTTTCAATTGTGCATTTGTGAATTAAAATCGGTATTATTGAATATCAAAAATTTATATAGTTATTGATTGTGAAATTTCAACCTCTAAAAACCACCCCTCACTCTGGAATCAATAAAAAAAACATTTTTAAGCAGCTTTGATCATTTCAATAACGTATTCTAAAATTTTTCTAAAAAAATGCGATTGGTTTTTTACAACTTGGTTATTTTACGTTACCGGGTCCATCCAAAAACCATTTCAAAGGTAATGTCAAGGGCTGTAAGATCATTTAGATCTCCACCTTTTACAACCCTTCATTTTTAAAAGTTAGAGGGTTAAAGGACTCGGTTCAGATGACCCTCACAATAAAATTTTAAGTTCTAACGATGATATCTCGGTAAATAGGAGACATTTTTAGAGAAATTTGAAAAATTGTGTTTTTGAAAATTCGTAGTTTTCAAAAAAAGCATTTCAAACCGGTCAAACTTCCTACGCATATTACTTATATTTAAAAAAAGTAAATCATTCAAGGAATACTATAAATTTCGATTTTGGTGGAAGTGGCGTAGGTTCTATTTCTCACTTTTTCTTAAAAAAAATCGAGAATCCAGTCTTATTTTCATCACAACTCAGTTTTAATGCAATATACTCATTCCGGGACTCATTTGAAAGGTCTTTGCATTAATTTAAAAAAGTGTTCTAAGGATATTTTCCAAAAAATGCATCGATTTTCCCTTATTTAACATGGAATACGTACGTTCGAGTACTCACAAAAAAAAGATACCTTTACGTAGTAGGTCGCTTTGGATTCAACCTAAAATGTTTCAAAAAAATCTGTTTTTTTATTAGATTTCATTTTGGTAAGAACAATTTTTTTTTTGGAAAAACGCATTTTTTTCCATGAAAATCAACACTTTCAATCGTTAATGACTAAAAAAATACTGACTATTACTTTTGATAAAATAATTCCAGCCCCCGAGAAGGGGCGGCATTCACCCTCAGGGTCCAACTTTCCCACGCAAAAAGGAATAAGTATTTTATATAATTTTGGAAACCCTTTTATTTCTACAAAATCGAAGCGCGTGTCAAAATCAAACGATAATTTTGAACATTTTTAGGACTCCTGTTTTTCATACAACGAAACACATTTTTCGGTATGTCTGTATCAAAAAAAATATATATGTATATATTGCAACCACCTCTACTTCTACATAGAACACAAAAAAATAATTTTGGAACCCAATTTTTTCAAAAGACGTAACATATTTTTGTAAAAATTGCCTCTTTTACACAAAACGAAACATGTATTTTATCTGTTTCTACGAAAACTTAAATCTAAAAAACAATTTTGAACTATTTTTGGATCACTATTTCTTCCTAAAGAAACCCCCTTTTTTAATCCGCGTTAAACAATAACCCTCGCCCTCACTGCTCGTATTTTTTGCCAGAAAAAAATAATTTTGGACTATTTTTGACCGTTATTTCTTCTCAAAACGCCTCAGAAAAAATTCCAGACTCATGCGCACTTCTATGCGCGGCAAAAGAAATTCCGGACTTACCCCCACTTCTACATCGTTATGCGGTAGTGCGCCGTTCGTGGTGACCTGCTTGACGTCCGCCTCTCCGATTTTTTCCAATTTTCCCTCCCCTTCCACGATCACATCGTCCCCCTTCTTAGGCGTGGTTGTTATATCCACCGACCTTTTCGACTGCCTCGCTCCCATTTTTTCAGCGTTTAGGACTCGATACTGGAAAATATAAAATAAATAAATTAGCACTTGAAATATCAGAAAACTACAAGGGAAAAATATCAAAAACTGTTTTTTGGAAAATATCAAAAATTACTTCTTGGAAAATATCAAAATTTATTTTTTGGAAAATATCAAAAATTATTTTTTGGAAAATATCAAAAATTATTTTTTGAACAATATAAAATAAGTAAAATTAACACAACAAAACGACCAAAATGGAAGAGAAAATTGCTTCAAGAAACCATCGATGAACCTTACTTAACTCCTTACTTAAACTTAAACGTGTTTTGCGCGTCGAACGAAAAACCCTCGAATGCCGTTTTCATTAAGACCACAATTTCATCATTGTTTTAAACGTACATGAAATATTTTTAAAACGCTTAACACAAGCCAGCCACTGTTTAAATGCCAGCGGCATTAGATGGAGATTAGTTATTCGCTGACAGTAAACGTATTTCCTTTAAAACAGGAAATGCCGACGACGGCCGATAAATAATCGTTATACAGGTGCGTAAGTGAATTATGAATTACTGTTAGATTGATTTCGGGCGCGCGGTGCCTCTTTCGAATAAGGGAAACTTTTGTACGGGGGTTCGTAGGGGTTTAATGATTTATTAATCTTACCCCATTTCGACAAAAAAATTATATAAAACAAAAACGGCAAAGCTTATGACAAAACAAATCGATTAAATTTCTTTTTAAAAATTTAAAAATTAAAATAGCGAAAAATTCATCGTCAATTCATCATAAAACTACAATTTAAAAAATTTCAAGCTGTTCATTTTCCATGAATTCCGTACGAACTGGTAGCTTTTAGGGTTGAAATATTGCAATGCACTTGCAATAACTGAGAAATAATATTGCAAATACCGAAAGGCCTTTAAACTACTACAAATGCATAACTGAAAATTTTAAACATGCTGTAAACTAATTTTTTTGAAAATTCTGGTTATAAAGGGTTGAAAAATTAAAATATTTAACAAAATATATTTCAGAATATGAGAAGATATTTATTATATATGTATATTCAAACAAAATTTCTATATGAATAATGCTTAGATCAACAGTTTTTGATTTTTTTATAAGCAGGGGTAGGTTTTACTCCCTAAAAACAAAAGACACTTCAAAAACATACACCTTTTTAAGAGGAGGGTAAGGTAAGCTTACTTACAAATTTTTATTAAAATCGGTTCAATTTTTTTTAAGTGTAAATTTGGGCGCATTTCGATTAAAAATTAGAAAAACAATTAAGCAAGTGTACTTCCACACCAGAAAATACACACTTTTTTTAACAAAAAATGCAGCTCCCTTTCCCTCCAAAAAAAAAACAGAAAATTGTAATATCTTTTTAAGTGGCTCGAAGGGTTCGAAGGGCTTGAAAAACATTTGAACAAGGTATACAAGTGTTCACAAGCTTAAAATCAAAAATTCAGTAATAAAATCGTCGAATTTTTCAACTTTTTAAAAATGACGTCCATGAAGAAATCGGACAAAGGTATCAGAATCGTAAAAATTCGTCACCTATCGCTCCCGTTCTATCTGCAGCGCGACCTCCCTGGGACACCCCGTATATGCACCTAGGACGAATCGGGAGACAAAATTTCTAGAGACGAAGAAAAAGAATTGCTATCAATTAAGACGATAAGGCCGATATGCGCGATTTCCACCGAAACGGTTCACGCGCAGTAACGATCGACTGACGGCGAGCTCTGATTGGCGTAAATCCGCGAAGTTTAAATTCGCGCCACAGTTTCACATTCCAATGGAGATCTCGCATCTCCGCAATGGGATTAAGGGACAAGGAAAAAAGACTACGAGGACGAACGAACCAAAATGAATTGAAAGAGTGTCCTTGAGCACTCGGTTGAACTCTTTTGATTTTCTGGACGACTTCTAGCGCGACCTCCCTGGGACACCCTGTATATGCACCTAGGACGAATCGGGAGACAAAATTTCTAGAGATGAAGGAAAAGAACTGCTATCAATTAAGACCATAAGGCCGATATGCGCGATTTCCACCGAAACGGTTCACGCGCAGTAACGATCGACTGACGGCGAGCTCTGATTGGTGTAAATCCGCGAAGTTTAAATTTGCGCCAAACGCTACATTCCAATGGAGATCTCGCATCTCCGCAATGGGATTAAGGGACAAGGAAAAAAGACACGAGGACAAACGAACTAAAATGTATTGGAAGAGTGCCCTTGAGTACTTGATTGAACTCTTTTGATTTTCTGGACGACTTCTGAGAGCGAATTAAAAAGCAGATCTCACAAAGCTTCGCCTCGTTAGTCTCAAACATAACCTCAAAGAAAATGCGAGATTTTAAATTTTTTGGCGGGAATTTTAATTTTCGTTTGAATCATGTCAGAGATTCTTTGTAAATTTATTATTTCCTTCGCCTACTCCAATAATTCACGTATCACGCGATGCCTTATTACAATTCCAAGACGTGGAATAATCGAACCCATATTGTTGTACTTGTAACCTTGCACAAACCTATTAAACTACTTTCTACAACACAATTACATCATTAATTCGACATGGTATTTACTACTACTACTACCGCTTCACGAAGCAGGTACACTTCCACAATACAGACTCGACGAAATTTCAAATCCTGGTTCCTCATCCCTTTTTATCCTTTCTGGAATTGAAGAAGTGGTCAAGAAATTCACTGCATGTCAAAGGACTATTAAGGGCTTGAACTTGTATTAGATATTTAAGTGTAAGTTTTGTATTTTTAAGATGTTTAACATTGCACATGCGGTGAATTTTTTGACATTACAATCATTAAAATAAGTCTGATTATATGCTATTCTTCCAAGAGAAAAGTAGTCTTACTTTGATTATAAAAAGCATATGGTTTAACAAATCTACATTGGAATCTCGATTACTGTGACTAATTGTACTTGGTACTATATATACCTACTCAAATAAAGGTTTTGTCTGATTATACTGAAATTAGAAATAGATTGTAGGGGTTAGACCTAGGGCTCGCTCCATGGTAATTCATGTCTTAGAAGTCAGTGGAAAAAGTTTACTTTTCAAAAACATTTCAGACACATTTGTTTATAGAAGTTTTTGCATATGGAGTAGAGATAAAGCAGTTATCTACAAAAGTACTTTTTTAAACCTCGGTATTTGCGATAAATTTTATGTAGATTAATGAAGTTTTCTTCTTTAATTTCTTTTAATTTGAATTTTGTAAAAATATTAATAAATATTGAGATTTGTAAAGTATCAGTTTGTAGTTAATTGCATCTCTCACTCCAGATGTGAAAACTTTTTCACCATGAACAAGGTTATGGAAAAGAAAATATTTTTTATAGTGACTGAAAATTTATCCAAAACTTTTTACGAGTGCGCAGAATCAAATTTCGTTCCAACCAGTAATTTTATGTCCAATAAAGCAACAAATTTACTGCACTACCCTTCCACTATTATTCCTACGCGACTCTGACGCCTGAAAGACATTACGACCAGGGCCGGCCCGTGCCAGGGGGTGCAAGGGGTGCGTCGCACCCGGGCGGCGTTCTACTAAGGGGCGGCAAAAAATAAAAAAAAAATAATTTACTTATATATACATCCACATAGATGCCGATCGCTATAAAAATATTACTTTGTGCGCCGTAAACCATCATCAACTCTAAAGGAAGTTACCGCTGAAAATATTCAAGGATTCAAAAAAGGAAAGTCCCTTTCAATAATTAAAATGTATCTACCTCGGTAGTTTACTAGTTTAGTTTATATTTATAACATCGGCTTCAAAGTGTTAATAGACAATAAAAGATTAATACAAAATTACATAGGCAGGTTCTTCATTTTTGTTCCAAGTATGATATGAAAGTACTATCTTTCTTATGTTTGTTTCAAATATTTACTTTTTAAATTTATACAAAGTAATAAAGTTTATAAAAAAGTTACCATAATGATTTTTATTTAAAAAAAAAATTATTTTATTTTTTAAACAGATTAACAATTATCAAAGAAATAAAATCAGAATTTAAAACCAAAGCAGTTATTATTATCATTAATATTATTATTATTGAATGGAATATAACACTGACGTTCTAATGGGGAAGGGCGGCAAATTATACCTTGCACCCGGGCGGGCACATACCTATGAGGCGACCTTGATTACGACTATCTCGGAAATAAAGTAAACAGCGTGGATTGAATATCTTTAAGAATTTCTTATCACGTTAGTCTCCTATACCGGGAACCTAAACTAAAGGGCGAGCGTAGTCTTGCGATTTTTTGACGAGGAGCGCTAATTATCGATAAACAAGTGAGTAATATAAAGAGAGCTTGCATAGACAAATAATACCAGATAAAGGTGAGTCAATGGTTTATTCGCGATATCTAAATGGCTTGATGTGTTCGTCGGAAATCTGAGATCATCGCTTATCACTACAAATACGAATAAGCGTTTAGGCTTAAACTGCGTTAAGCGAATGTTGACTTAGTGAAACTTATGATAATCACTTACGTGTCATGTTTCGGAAATTCGTCGAGATACTTTACGGGGTGTTTTCTCTTCGGGTCCGCTGATTGATTCGAAATGTTCAAAGCGACAGCGGGAATTGGGAATGTCAAATTTTGACGTTCGAGTGTACGAGATGACTCATAATTGACCGACTGAAATGACTAATATTGCCTTTAGTCCAGGAAACGAAGGTTTTGAGCTGGCAATTTTTTCAAACAGCACCGATTTACTTGAGATTTTGAGGCTCAAGGATCAAAATCAAGGATTATGCCAAAGTACGCTTTTGCCTTGCGGGTGGTTCTCACCCCGACTCGGGGGTGGACATTTTTTACTTCATTTGACCCCACAGAAAAACTAATTCGATGTAAAAAAATGTTCTGTTTTTTTCACAAAACATACTTTTCGAGTTACTAGCGACTGAAAGTATCAGTTTTTCATCGAAAAATTAAAGTTTTTCATCGGTTTTTCGCGAATAACTCGGAAAGTATGCATTTTATCGAAAAAAGTCTAACAAGCAAAATTGTAGCTTATAAAAAAATAAAGAAAATGGGTTATTTAATAATTGCTGTACGACCAATACGAACCGAGCTATAGCTTGTTAAAGTTTAGGTCTGGCTCGTCAAACACTAAATTTGATTTTCAAAGTCAAATAACGGGAAAACTGCATTTTTCTAAAAAAAAATTATAAAATCTTTTTCAAAAGTATTTAAAAAGCCCTATCTTTTTTTTAAGAAATGCCTGCAGCTCGAAAATCGGGTTATAATGAAAATAAAGAAGGTTCCTACCTTTTTCAATGAAAAAAATCAGCGAAAGCAACTCCCTAAGTAAAATTATTCGTTGCCTTTTTTTTAATTGTATTTATTTATGTATAGTTAACACATTTTGGAAGTTTGACCGGTTTAGAATGGTTAATTTCGAAAAAATTGCAGCTAATAGTAAAAAACGATTTTTTGCAATTTTCTAAAAAATACCCTTCTCTTCAAAATAACTCCAAAACTACTGGACGTGCTTAAAAACTGCTTGAGTATCAAATTGTAGCTTCCTTATTTCCTAACATTTTGTTCTCTTTAAATTTTCTGTACGACAAAAACTAAGTGAGATATAGCCGTTTAAAACATAAATTTATGATGGAACAATACCTTGTTTTAGCTGTTTAAGCTCATTCCCTTGTAAAACTAAGGGTTATAAAGGGATTTAATTTAAATAGGCCTGTATAGTAGCTTTTGAAAAATTCCCAAATTCGTTTTTTTTTATGAACTTTCTCTGATACGAAAATAAAGAAATTATTATTAAAAAAGCAATAACATTTCTTTTTCGAAAAATTCGAAAAGCACAAATCGGAGCATGGTGATCTATATTATCAGTAATTGTTTGTATTTATATGTAAGTAAATTTTTATATGTAATTAACTTAATTGTTTTGTTGTACAATCTTCCACCAATGCTCATTATACGGTTTATTTGAATACTCGACCAAGAGGTCCAAAAAATTTTCTCAGATTTCTTTCAGTTTTTCCGTTATTTAATGTTGTCCAAGGTGCCACAACTCGCTTTGAATTACACTTTCAACAACAAATAAAATGATACATTTGGTTTTTTTATAAGCTTAATTTTTGACAAGAATATTTTTTTTTGTAAAAAATATGGTTTTTGAGTTACTCGAGAAAAAACTGTTAAAATACGTGTTTTTTTTAATGTTTTGGGTTAATCAAAAAACTTTATATTGCTTAAAATTAAATTATCTATCGATTTTCGGGGTTTGTTTGAATTTTAAAATCTATACCCCACATAAAGGGTGCGACTTACCTCCGGGGTGGAAGCAGATATCAGAAGCAGTTATTGTACAACAAGTATAAAAATTTCAAGACAATCGGTATAGTTTTGAAGAATTCGGAGCTGAAATCGCTCAGTAATTGGCCTACTCTATATAAGAAGGCTGTTAACTACGTTTAAATTTAAACTGCGGACCAATAAGGCAGCTCGAACGCAAAATGTAAAATCTATCTCGAAAGGGGGATTTATGACCCGTTCACCACCATCTCCTGTTTTTGGCGCTCGGGTCGTAAAAGCCAAATAATGTTTGGAGAGATTTTTGTGACAAACTAGCATATAAAGTTGAGTCATTTAAGGAAATGGTAACGAAACTATAATGCATATAATCAACCGAGTTTTTCTTGTTTTGGGTTAAATTATATTTCCAGGGTTATTACCATTTTCAAGGATGAGGCGTTTGCTCCCAATCCGCGGCCGGCTAAGTTTCCACGTTTCTATAAAATAGTTATGACAATTTAACGCCTCGAGCCACACCTCTTCGTATAAAACCGGACGGCATTCCTAGACATCGAATTTTCTCGTTTCTGCAAAGCCCTCGCGATCACTTTGGCGAGAATTTTACTCCTCTCCTTCATAACCAGTCGGCGTCGTATTAATAAAAATTTACCTGACCCGGCCACCGAGAAAGCTTGTAACCTCGAGGAGAGGCCTTTTGTCTCAAATTTTGAAATAAACTTTTACCGCGCAGCTGAGGACGATTCGAGCGTCGTTAAAGGCGAGTGCCATAATTGCCGACGGTGAAATTAACGCGAATATTTAAGAAAAAGTCCTAAAACTTATTTACGGAGGACGGAGTCCGTAATTTACACCATGTCCGTAACATTCCGGATTCCGCGCATGCGTATGTACTCATTTGCGATTTTTTTAAAATTTTTAAAAAATTTTTTAAAAGCGATTCTCTCAAAATGAAAATTTTAGAACTGGCGTACACGATTTAAAAAAAAACTAATCGACCGATCGATTTGGAATTTGGATATATTATTCGACATATAATTTTTCAGGGATTGAACCTCCACCCAAAAAGATTTTCCGAAAATTTTCCGAGTTTCACCATATCTTTCCGGGCGAAAATATGTGCTTTTTTAAAAAAATGCCGTCACTTTGTTATTTTTTAATTAATCAAAACCGTTTTTTGTTGTTTTTTTTCAGACGTTCCAGTGTCTCAAAATCGTGTACGCCGTGATTTTTTGAGGTTTTTTTAAAAAATTTCCACCGGCCAAAAGACAGCTGGGCAAAATCTAAAAAAAATTTTTTTTCATTTTAAGAGTATTAAAGAATAAATGTGTAAAGTTTCATGAATGTATCTACTGTTTTTCCCTTCAATTTTCCAATTTTCCAAAGTAGAAAAAAAAAAAAAAATTTAGGGGTGTCACGTGCCCTTAATACTGCTATTATACAAAGCACGAGTAATTTATTGCGCATAATTATACATTAGTTGTAAGAGAAATACGGAGATATTAAAAATTTCGTTGCAAAGTACAACTATATTTTGGAAATAAAGAATTTTCGAAAAGCTTAATTTTTGACACCAGTCTAGAAAAATAAGCTATCACCTCCGAAATCTTTAAAACTACACTGATTTTTCTGTAAATTTAGGATTAGGCTTCTTTTACTTTACACTTCAAAAGTTCTATACGCGCAACATGTGCTTTTTATTTTAAGGGGGTGAAAACTACCCCTTATATAAAAAATTAAAAAACAAAAAATATAAGCGTTTTATAGGATTTAATCATCCTTGGTCATGTTAAATCTTTACTGTTTGATAACATAGCCTCATAACGTTTTACAATGTAATGACCCTTAGAAATGACCCTTACCTTATGAAAATGGGGTTTTCCTATATACCAGGAGTTTTTAGATTAGTCAATTTGAGTTAAAAGGGTTTGTTTCCTAAAACAGTAAATACGTTTCCTACTACTAAAATCCCCAAAATAGTTCCACTATTCCTAGACGTACGTCCTAGATTATTTCACTTCCGAAAGGGGCGTTCACGTACTCTTCCGAACGCAAGAATACCCAAAAAGATTTACATTCATCTAGGACGTACGTTTAAGGTTTTACTTAGTCTGCGAGAAGTTGAAGACCATTTCAAATACACTTGTGAATTCCATAAAAATATCATCTAAACTAAATTTGGCCGTTTTGTCGTGTATCGATCTGGCAACTCAAATTTTTCAACACTTTTGCCATTCATCAAAAAGATTAAGTAAAATTTCTTGTAATTTTTGTTCATATGACGCAGGAGACAGTTTATTGGACGATAGTTAAATTTTTCTTAAAATTTTCTTTGACAAACCAGATCCTTTGTCTATTCGTCATTTATGGAAAATATTTGGGCTCCTCGTATCGGTTAATATGTTTTTAAACACGGCAATTATTTTAACATTTCCCCTCTTAATCTTGAGAAGAGTTAAATCGAGGATAACCTAACGAGTCTAATAATCGCCGCCAGACTATCTTCAGAAATAACTCATTTTTATAGATTATTTCTAATTTTAGACTAACATTATCTTCGAGTAAATATTATTTAAATGCCTCGGCTGGCTGCTTGTTATTAATATGTCTATAAACTAAATTAAATAAAACTAAATAAATTAATATGTCTATTAAACGAAATTAAATAAAACTAAATAAATTAATATGTCTATTAAACGAAATTTACTAAGTTTACACACAATATTAATGTGTAAATTATTCGGAAATCATGGGACACTTTTTAAAGGTTAGGAATAAATCACGATTTCCATTAAATGGTTAATTACCGTCCCTAAGGAATTAACTGAATTTATTTAATTATACAGGGTGACAATTGAAAACTGTAGCTGTTCTTAGGCAACAACTATTTTGAGACTCACAAGTAAAAAAGTTATTTCAACTCGTTCTGCTATATTGTAAACTATTTTTGAAAAAGTAACACAATGACTGGAAAGATCGTTCTCGAAACCAAATTTTACTTTTTTCGTTTCATTGTTATTTATAAAAAAATAAATACGATTAAAAACAACCGAAGCATACAAAAAAATCGAAGTAAACAACTTCGAAATCTTCTAAATTATCACTTTAATCTAAGGAATACTCGATTTAAATTTTAGGGGTGGAATTTCACGAATTTTCAGTCACGGGAAAAGCTGTATTTGGAAAAATCCAATTACTCACGGAAATGATTTGTTACTCCATCTCCCTTGCAAAAAAGAAACACCAAATTCCACCGCTACACTTAAATTCCAATAAAATTTGCCTTAAACACGTGGATTATCGAGGTTTATTTCTCACGTTAACATCGAACTAAACGATCGATGGGGAGTTCAAAAGGGCCGCCACGACCACCGAACAATACCATTCTCAATTTAGCTCACTTAACGTGGACAATTGTCCAATTTGGACGCACCACGAGAAAAAAGTGTGAACACCCCTATATGTGTCATAATTACCACGAAGGTCACCATAGCAATAGGCCATTTAAATAACTCAATTAAAGGCGAAGAGAGGCAGTCCCTATTCATTTTTAATTCGGATCGATTGGTAAGAGGGCGCATTGAAGTATCAATTAGGATTGGGATCGTCTCTACCAAAGACTTCTGGAGGGGCCCTTTGCAGGGATAATCTTGGAATTGTCACTACTCAGCCTGTATGGAAACTGGAGAATCCTAACATTTTCTCAATGCAAGTTTAGAACGATTGAAGTACGTAGGACAAATGTAACAATGCGATAATAACTTGTCCTTTTTCAGATTGCCTTAATCTCCATAGATTTAAAGTAGTGATATTAACAAAAGGGCAAAGCATGTAGCGAAGTAAAAACACTAAAATTGAAGTCACTTCAAGTTATGGATCAGAAAATTGGACGATTCCCCCGAATGTTTCCCTAAAAACTCTGTTTTTGTACGACAACCGGCAACAGTGTATGCTGATATGCCAAGTGCGTATACATACTGGATATATCAAGAGGAGACGAATGCTTGCATCAAATCCACTGTTGTCAGTTATATTTTACAAATTTCATGTCAATGCTGTCATTGCATTTCTGGTATTACTTTTTATTAAAATTATTAAAAAGTATTATTTCCTAGATTTAAGAATTATTGGACGTCAAAATTACCCTTCAACAGTTTTCCAGAAAACAGATGATTTCAACAAAAGATCTTACAAAAAATATTAGCTACCAGGGGTGATCAAAAATAAACAAAGATTGTAGAAGCCAAATTACTGTAATTATTTTAAAATACCACTGTACTGCAAAAAGCTTGTAAGACCCGATATGGCAATAGTGGAGATTTGAAGCATTTACGAATATCAAAAATTTGCAGAAATTCTCCTCGTAACAGATTCTGAGGTTTTAACTGAGCAACTCTTATATGATATGTATATGAGTTGTTGAAGATGTTTTAAGTGATCTAAAGACATGTTTGAATAAATTAATTTCTGCTAGGCCCTCCTTCGTCTTCCTCTTCACCAGAAAACCCAAAAGTATTCAGAAAAGGTCCTTTTAACAATTTATAGAGCTGGTTTGAATCATCTAAAAACTGCTTTGAACAGTATACCTTCTTCTAGGCCCCCCCTTTCTTCATGTTCCTCTTCACCAGAAAGGCTAGAAGCATTTACTGATTAATCCAGACAGAAGTGGAAATTTGCTTCAAGAGGTATATGAGTTATTGAAGATGTTTTAAATCTTCTAAAGACAATTTTGAATAAACTTCATTCTTCTAGGTATTTGCTCAACACCCCAAAAAGAAATTGAAGTTGTTAAAAAATTTATATAAATTACTGAGATCATCCAGACATTCTGAATAAATTGCTCTCTTTCTGCACCCTTTCCTCGATTTGCTTCAAAAATTTAAAAACATTCCCTTATTTTTTTCTGGATTATCAAGGAACTACTCTGGAAGCCTTTAGTGACCCACACCTAAAGTGACTTCCTTAACATATCTGAAACAATTTCGAACATCCCTTCATGACCTCAAAAAGAACGTCCAAACATCATGGCCACAAAATCAAATATCTCCCATCCAATTTCCAGCAAAACTCCCGTAAATCAGTTAAGAATCCATCTTCGCTTTCGAGGTATTAAATCCCTCTTAATCTCCAAACATGAATCCCCAATCGGGGATACGCCCAGTTGCCAAGTAATTGGCACATCCATTTTCAAGGATAACTAATACCCCATTATTAGTATCAATAATTCTACCCTATCTCTCGGGTATCGGAGGCAATTCATACGTCTTGTAGGCCATGAGGATTTTTCGGGAAAATCATCAATTAAAACCTTTGGATATTACAACTTCAAGGGTGAAAATTTGTAACCATAGTACTTTCTAATGTTGCAGTGGTGATTGACAGTTACACGATAATTATTTTTTTTGTCGCTGACCTTATGATATAATTTGACATAACGTGACTTTCTAAGACCGTTAATATACATGGAAGTATGTAATAACTGGTAATTAAAAATATAACGAAATAATTGTAACCAGCACAATCTATTTGGAAACAATCAATATTTGGTAATAATAAATCAACATCAATCGATCGCTATCAGAACACCTGCTTTGGTGTCAGAAGCCTTATTGTAGTAATTATGAGCAAAATGGGCTGTTGCCAAATTTTCTTCAGGAGTATAATTGGGATTTCATAAGCACTTTTTCGGGTAAGAAGGTTAATTAAATGTTACAAATTTGATGAAATGATTATAGATGAATAATCAAATTTTTTGAAAATTGAAACTATGAAAGTAAAGGGATGATTTTTCAAAATATTCAAACGGCCGTTTATTTGAAGTAGTACGTGTGTCATCCATTTCAAAAAGCAGCATTGACTGCGTTTAGATCTGTAGGGGCAAGAAGGGTAACAAATTTTACGAAATTGCTAAAATTTCCAGGTATAACTTCAAAATTTAAACCATGACACCCTTAATGCCTTTTGATCACGTAAATATACAGTCAAGTTTTTGAAAGTGTAAAATATGAAGGTAGGTAAAGGGATGATTTTTCAAAATATCCAAATAGCCTTTTATTTACAGTAGTACGTGTGTAATCCATTTTAAAAAGCAGCAGTGATCTACGTTTAGATCTGTAGGGGTAAGAAGGGTAACTTAAACTTTACGAATTTGCCATAATTTCGAAGTAGGACCTCAAAACTTGAAACCATGACACCCTTAGTGCCTTTTGATCACGTAAATATGCAGTCAAGTTTTTGAAAGTGTAAAATATGAAGGTAGGTAAAGGGATGATTTTTCAAAATATCCAAATAGCCTTTTATTTACAGTAGTACGTGTGTAATCCATTTTAAAAAGCAGCAGTGATCTACGTTTAGATCTGTAGGGGTAAGAAGGGTAACTTAAACTTTACGAATTTGCCATAATTTCAAAGTAGGACCTCAAAACTTGAAACCATGACACCCTTAGTGCCTTTTAATCGCGTAAATATAGTCATGTTTTTGAAAGTTGAAACTATGAAAGTAGGTAAAGGGATGATTTTTCAAAATATCCAAATAGCCTCTTATTTGAAGTAGTACGTGTGTAATCCATTTCAAAAAGCAGCAGTGATCTACGTTTACATTTGTAGGGGTAATAAGGGTAACTTAAACTTTACGAATCTGCCAAACTATCCAAACATAATCTCAAAACTAAAACCATGACACCCTTAGTGCCTTTTGATCACGTAAATATGCAGTCAAGTTTTTGAAAGTGTAAAATATGAAGGTAGGTAAAGGGATGATTTTTCAAAATATCCAAATAGCCTTTTATTTACAGTAGTACGTGTGTAATCCATTTTAAAAAGCAGCAGTGATCTACGTTTAGATCTGTAGGGGTAAGAAGGGTAACTTAAACTTTACAAATTTGCCATAATTTCGAAGTAGGACCTCAAAACTTAAAACCATGACACCCTTAGTGCCTTTTAATCACGTAAATATAGTCATGTTTTTGAAAGTTGAAACTATGAAAGTAAGTAAAGGGATGATTTTTCAAAATATCCAAATAGCCTCTTATTTGAAGTAGTACGTGTGTAATCCATTTCAAAAAGCAGCATTGATCTACGTTTAGATCTGTAGGGGTAAGAAGGGTAACTTAAACTTTACGAATTTGCCAAACTATCCAAACATAATCTCAAAACTAAAACCATGAGACCCTTAGTGCCTTTTGATCATGTAAATATACAGTCAAGTTTTTGAAAGTGTCAAATATGAAGGCAGGCAAGGGGATGAATTTTCAAAATATCCAAATAGCCTTTTATTTGCAGTAGTACGTGTGTAATCCATTTTAAAAAGCAGCAGTGATCTACGTTTACATTTGTAGGGGTAATAAGGGTAACTTAAACTTTACGAATCTGCCAAACTATCCAAACATAATCTCAAAACTAAAACCATGACACCCTTAGTGCCTTTTGATAACGTAAATATGCAGTCCAGTTTTTGAAAGTGTCAAATATGAAGGTAGGTAAAGGGATGACTTCAAAATATCCAAAAAGCCTTTTATTTGCAGTAGTACGTGTGTAATCCATTTCAAAAATCAGCAGTGATCTACCTTTAGATCTGTAGGGGTAAGAAGGGTAACTTAAACTTTACGAATTTGCCATAATTTCGAAGTAGGACCTCAAAACTTGAAACCATGACACCCTTAGTGCCTTTTAATCACGTAAATATAGTCACGTTTTTGAAAGTTGAAACTATGAAAGTAGGTAAAGGGATGATTTTTCAAAAATCCAAATAGCCTCTTATTTGAAGTAGTACGTGTGTAATCTATTTTAAAAAGCAGCAGTGATTTACGTTTAAATCTATAGGGATAAGAGGGGTTAAACTTTACAAATTTGCCAAAACCAAGTATAACCTCAAAATTGAAACCACGACACCCTTAGCGCCTTTTGATCATGTAGATGGTTTTTGAAGGTGTAAAATGTGAAGGTAGGTGCAGGGATGAATTTTCAAAATATTCGCTAGACTTTTATAGAAGGATTATCAAAATCCATCTACCGGAAAAGATCTGTGAATCCAAAATGATTTCAAAGCAGTAAGATTAGTATCATAGTAATATCAAATATTTATGATGATAAACAACCCCATTCAAAACCTTCCCGTCCACCCCTCAAGAACTCAAATCTCCAAACCTCCCTTCCCACTTCTACCCCACCAATTCATATTACTTGAAGGCTACACGAGTTCAGAATCTCGAAACTTCTACAGAAAAGAACCTTCTAGAACTGCCGTTACCTTTTCTCAACGAAAATCCGACGACGACGGGCGCGTAGAACGTAAAAAAATCCAAAAAAACTTCACAAAAACCGTCGACGCGAGCACGGACGAACTGAATAGGAAAAACGCGCAACGGACGTACCGAAATTCCGTACGATCACGCGCCGATCGAGGAACAAAATAAAATGACAATAGGCGGTGGGAACGGGGCACCGGCGGTGCCCGAGGAGGAAGAGGTGGAGGAGGAGGAGGAGGAAAGTGGTGGTGGTGGTGGAGAAAAAGCGACGAAAGCATGAAAGAGGACCTGGAAGTGCGGTAGTAGAGTACGAATGGGGGGAAGTGGTGCGTACACTTCGTCGCGAATCGACGTCCTCTTCGTTATCTTCTTCCCCCTTTCTCTATCTCTCTCCGTGTTTTATCCTTAAGGGGTAACTGTGACGGACGAGCGACCCGACGGGACGAAAAAATGCAAGGTTAATGGCGGCGCGTTTCGATTGTTTTTCGTCCATTGTGCGGAGGAAACGGTAACGGTCTCATTACGTCAATATTTGTTATAAGAGAGTTTTTGCATTTCACATAACGTCGGGCGCTATTATACATTATTTTGACAGGAACGCATGCGCATCAAGCATTTTCAATAGCGCTACTGCTTAATGCGCATGCGTACCTGTCAAAGTAAGGTAAACGCTAATAGCGCCCGACGTTATGTGAAATGCAAAAACGCTCTAATGGCGCACTTTAAAACTCACGTTCTTTGTAATGAAAGAGTGGATTTTACTATAATTTATTCTCTGAGCGCAAAATAAATGATGAGTACTCTTTGTTCAAGAGGTACTGGCCTCGTAGCTTCAGATGTTTCAATACTTGGTTATTTATATAATTCAGTCTACTTACCTCAATAATTGATATACTGTTACGTTCAATTCGAGAAGAAATGGAAATATTACGATGTTCAAGCGATATTTCCTGCAAAAGTCAGGATTTTTGTTAATAGAGAGTTTTTGCATTTCACATAACGTCGGACGCTACTGGCGTTTACCTTATTTTGACAGGAACGCATGCGCATCAAGCATTTTCAATAGCGCTACTGCTTAATGCGCATGCGTACCTGTCAAAATAAGGTAAACGCTAATAGCGCCCGACGTTATGTGAAATGCAAAAACTCCCTATCATTTATTTATTTATTTTAATTCATTTTTGTCCAAATTTGTATGCCATAAGATATATCAGATGGGGAACATGAATAAGAAATTAAATTTGAAAAAAATTAAGTACGAAAAGAAGAGAATATTTTGTAAAATAATTTAGTTATTAAGTAATTACTTAGTAGTTAGTAAGTTAGTTACTAAGTAATGCGGAAATAACATTTTTAAAACATAAGATGTAGATCCTAAATGGGTGATCCAGAATTATCCAAGATCATATTTAATTCTACAGTGATTCAGAAGAAATTTTAAGGTGTTCCAGAGCTGAAAAATATACTTGGTCGCCAAGCACCAATAGCGATAATGGTGGCGTTGAAAATCTAAGAGTTCCTTTTTCACTAGTTATTTTCTAATTCCCCTTGTACTAATATGTAGAGAAAATTTAGGAAGATCTATAGCAGAAGAAAAGTACCTACAGTCCTTCCAGTCTGAATTAAATCTGAAATTTAATACTAATTTAATAATAATGGACCGAGATACCGATCCATAGGCGTACCATATTAAAAGAAATATAAAGGATTGCGCTTCACTTTGTCAACGAAATTTTATGACGAGGTTTAGGTAGTGGAAACATTATTTTGGAGTTGATTTTTTGACATAAAAGTTAGTAATATAACAAAATAACTGGAATAAGTAACTGAATAAGTTAAGTATCAAAAAATTTCATCGTTCGGCGAAGACTACGAGGAGCTATGAGTAAACTTTGCTTATATAGCATATATACATTTGCATATATAATTAAAATAAGGCAATATAACGTATGTTTTTTAATACTTTATAATTTTTATATATATAGGGTAAACAAAAAAATTTCCGCCATTTTCAAGAGATGGCTCCACCGACAAGATTACTTTGAAATCGTCAGATGTAAGATACCATATAGAAAGTTTAAACACCTGGCAGCAACATAACCTTAAAATACTGTTATCTTTGTACTGGTAATACACATTTTTTTTGTTCGAAAATGTTGAGTTTTGTACCAAATAAGCGTCATTTGCGGGATATTTTGATTTATTTTATTGATATATATATATATATATTTTTATTTTTTTTCTTTGCACGTAACCACAAACATCCTCTTAGAAATTAAATTTTTGAGTGTAATTAATACCCGGCTACGTCTTATTCTCAAATTAACCCGAAAATTCATGTGAGGAGGAGAATCGAGGTTAGGATTGATAACTATCACTTGAACATACAAAACAGTGGCCCTTTGTGATTTATAAATTTCCAGTGCTTTATTCACATCACATGTTCTCTCTACTACCACATGGCAACTCTTCGAAACAAGTTCTTATATTTTAGACACCGATTTTCGGCATTATGAAATACACAATGCACATACAACTCGATCATCTGTTTCCAACGAGATTATTACTGTAAAACTCACAAATTCATGGTCCAAACCAGATTTTACCATACAAACGTGCATCAGGTACTCCTGTCGTATACGAGACTTTTACTCCTTGCCCATACATCACAAATATCGTCTCGATAAATCTCCCACGACGCCTTGAAAATGTAACTGTAATATTTCTCGTGACAAAAAAATTAAGGTAGGGCCGAGTATAACCGACAGATAAATAAATGTACGCACGCAATGTTTTCCGGCTGTTTGAAACCTTCCAGGATACCTAATCGCTCATGAATGAGATGAAATGCATTGTATGCATACGTGCATGTAAACTGCATTTTTATTCCACCATCCAAACAATTATTTCTGGTCCATATTACCATAGTCTATAGATGCAAATAGACAATTGACTCCTTTGATCATCTCGAAAAACCGGCATCTTTTGCTACCTATCATAAATCATTTTATATTCCCCGTAAAGGATCCGAAACCGCAATGTACGGGGGTAAAGCGACTGTGAAATCGATAAATTCATTGAACCGTCTACATACGGGAGGCGGACGAATTTTAAACATATTCGAACATTTAGACTGGTTGAAATTTTGTCGGCGCAGGATTATTTACAAACGTATAAGGTCGAAGTACACCATGAACAATTGTAATCAGGAATTTATCAGTACTTCTTGAAGTAATTGCTGTTTGCTAATTGTTAAGGATGAGGATTGAAATCAATTGCAGGACTTGAAAAGATTCGTGTAGTAGGTACTATACACCCTAAATAGACAAAGTACTTAGAGGTACATATATTTCATTGCTAAGATAACACATAATAGCAACCAACGTATAAGTACATACGTAATGGCAGTATTAGGTATAAATATAATGAAGTACAAGTTTATTGTGTATTTGCAAGTATTTACTCCAGTTTTTACACGTTTTTAATACATTTAATTTAGAGTTTCCTTATTGTTTTTTGATGTTTTATTTCTCTATTCGCAAACTTTAATGTATAGTAGATTCTTAATCTTGTGTATGGAGAAATGAAATAAATATGAGGGAAATTGGGACGTGGGCGTGAAAATTTAACATTTTTAAATAGATTTAGCGATGCCATCCCTACGCTCTCATGTATACAGAGGTCGTTGAATTTGGATGTAAAAATTTCTTCTAATGCTACTGAATAATTAATAAAATCAATTGGAGGGACGTTTAAACCTCCAAATATCCCACTATGACTGCCTTTATATTTTTTTAGCTCGCAAAATTTGGTATTTCTATCGGATTTTTTATTGTTTGCTGTAATCGACACAAACGTTACGAGTGTTTTAAAATACACTTCGTAAAAAGTATCCACCGACATATACAAATGCCTTACAAACCTTCTACAGTTTGTAAATTTCGACAGTTTGAAGTTTCAATGGCTAAAACTGATTTTAGACTGATAAGACTGATTTTTGTTTTTTCAATGACGATTTATTGTGCTGCAAAAAAATACTTTTTCCAATAAATTTGGCGTTAGTCGTTGACGGTGCGTTTGTCACACCGTGTACAACCTTACGCGAAGACACCCTGTACAAAATGACCACAACCTTCTCTTGCTCAGCGAGTAATCCGTCCGGGTGAGGGGGTTGAGATGACAAGAAGGGATGGTTTTCGGGCAATTCCGAGAGTGACTACACTTATAACTGTATACACTATGATATTGTTAAAGATACCTTTTAAGCTTCGAATATTAACTCAATTCACACCTGATACAACGAAAAATGACCACCATGAATCCGCCACGTGACGAAATATTCCCTTTAAATCAAGACGCAGGAAACCCATAAAGCCCGAACCGTAAACACTAAATAATAACAATCAAACAGTGGAAATTTACGACGTTATAACCTGTCACTCCGTCCTCTACCTGTCCTCGAGACAGGAAACTGTTAATCCCTTACTTTCACGATGTACATCCGATAAAATATAATCTCTTGGTATCCAGGAGAAAAAAGGGGAGAGAAGCGCGCAGGCCGAGGCACTTAGGGTTAATTATACTCTCCGGGAGAGCTGAATGGGATGCCTTAAGGAACAATGCGAGAAATGAAAACAAACATAGGAAACGCGCACATTTGGTGAAATATTTTAAGATCGAGCCGGTCCGAGGAGTGAATCCCTAAATTACCACTCTCTTAATAGTAATTTCAAACCCGTAGATTTTTGTAAACGATAATCCACAGAATGAAATATTTTTCGGCCCTTAGAGTTCACGAGATAGTTTGATTCGTTTGAACCTCAACAAAATTTTGCCTTGATGGACACTCCCAGTTTCGAGCTTCTATAACTCCCTTAAAATATTTCTATGTTGTATGAAATAAACCTCAGAATGCTTCTGCTTTACAGGCAGGAATTTATGGAATAGGGAAGTGTTAACCGTTTTGTTGAATTCTCTACACCAGAGGTGTCCACTAGGATTAAGAAAGTTAGGGAATAAATGGGCCCTAATGAACTGATAGTCGGAATATTAATATGCATGCCGTTTCCGTACAACACGCAAAGGGTCGGACTCAGAAAGCGAGTTGAACTCCTGCCGAGGAGAAGCCAAATAAAGCAATTACCTGATACTTGTATAATTGTAAATAGGTACTAATTTACAGATTTTGTAAATACTAAAATTACTACTAAATTAACTAGTAATTCTAACGCCTTTTATATATGGGTGATTAATGAAAATTATTCCTAACGTTATGTTTCAAAATAAATTTATTTCGTTAAATTAAAAAAAAAGCACTGGGTTGAGTCCATTTAGGTCATTTTCCCTTCAAACTTTTCCAGACTTTCTGGTATCCAGGCTTCTCTGGATCGTGGCGCACTATCTAATGGAAAATCTCTATAAAGATCCTAATGCTGTTTTTGATAATGCCGCTGAATGTTAAATTTTTTGAATTTTACAAAACTTTGCCCATATATGACGCATAAAATGGTGTTATAAATTTCGAAAAAGTATAGGGACGATTATTTCGCACCGGCCGCACTAAAAATACCTTCAGAGTGCGTTCAAACGAAAACACATCCACTAAACTGGTTTAATGAATTCACGTATCGATAATTTCTCTGAAGGTTAACTGCCGATGCTATCGCATCGAAATTATTAACTTACGGCCTTCGAAGACTAAAATAGCGGGAATAGTAATGCAATCTTCGGAACGAAAGGTGGAAATGACATTCCGATTCTTTCTCAATTACAGGAGTTGGAGAGAATTGTTTGCATGCGCGGCTTATGCACTCTAAATGGGATTAAGTCACTTCATAAGATTTCCATCTTCCATCCATTCATAAGCTTCCATAAGATTTTTGTTATGGAGAATTCCTTTAAGATTTGCTTTGGCTAAGGCCCAATTTAATAACCCCATCTTCTTTGGTTCTCCAAAATAGATCCAACCGATTTTGCTTTTTTGATTATATTTTCTCTATATACAACTCGTAGTATGGATTTTCCTCCTAATCTCAAAAATTTTTAGCTCATTATTACTCCAAACATAACCTCAAAAAGCTTCCACAGTCTTTAATATAATCCACAATCCGACTTTTTCAGTATTTTATCGGCACTAACTTTTCTTTCCAAATATTTGCAATATTTCTAATATTCAATAGTCAAACATTTATATCCAATTTTCATTCAAATCTTTAAATAGTTTTAATTTTTTTATTAGGAATTTTAAGAAATTTTTCTAGAGCCTTGCACGGTCTGGTAACGTCTAAGGTCCCAAAATATTCCAGGAAAGTATAGATTTCTAAACTGCACAATGATCCAGATGTCAAAATAATTTTAAAAAGAAATGTTTTCTAAGGAATGCAAGCATCTATGATTCTAGGATATTTTAGAGGAGATTTCAAAAATGTCTCTAGAAACTTGACAACTTCATCTACTTTGATTGTCCAAAGTAAGTCCAACCGACTTTGCTTTTTTCATTATATTTTCTCTACACAACTCGTAGTATGGATTTTCCTCCTAATCTCAAAAATTTTTAGCTCATTATTACTCCAAACATAACCTCAAAAAGCTTCCACAGTCTTTAATATAATCCACAATCCGACTTTTTCAGTGTTTTATCGGCACTAACTTTTCTTTCCAAATATTTGCAATATTTCTAATATTCAATAGTCAAACATTTATATCCAATTTTCATTCAAATCTTTAAATAGTTTTAATTTTTTTATTAGGAATTTTAAGAAATTTTTCTAGAGCCTTGCACGGTCTGGTAACGTCTAAGGTCCCAAAATATTCCAGGAAAGTATAGATTTCTAAACTGCACAATGATCCAGATGCCAAAATAATTTTAAAAAGAAATGTTTTCTAAGGAATGCAAGCATCTATGATTCTAGGATATTTTAGAGGAGATTTCAAAATGGTTTCTAGAAACTTGGGCGGTCTAGTAAAGCCTAAGGTTACTATCTTACTATACACTAAGATATCTAGAGCCTCGAATGAGTTATAAATAATCACAGTTTTGAAACATAAAACTTATGGAATGTTTATAGAGATTTTGAGCATCTATAATTCTAATATATTTCCCAAGAAATAAATTTTATGGCACATTTTTAAACCATGTGAATTTGTTGCATCAGCTTAGAATCCACAAGAGGCTGTATATATAATTTTACAAAATTTCAGAAAAAAAATGCCTTATGAAAAATTGTAGCGGTCTTACAAAGAACTTTTAGAATCAAAAATTATCTGGAAGCGTATAAGATTTTAGAAGCTTAAAAATGATTCTATAGCCTAGCACGGTCTGGTAATATAAAATATCCTAAAGTACCCCAGAAAAATCATAATAAACATTTTCAGAGCCTAGAAGTAACTACAATCGTTGACTGAAGAAGTTTCACCAAGAGGCGCAACCTAATGGCGATACGTGTTACGCGTTTTTGTCCCAGCTCGACCTGGCGCCGCCCCTGTGTCAGAGCAGTAAGCTTGGGTCCAATAAATTTTGAGGAGTATTTACACGTTTCTGAACGTACTGTGATCGCAATCGAACGTGCCTTTCGAAATCGGTCCGATGTGGCCCCGGCAGGCCCAGCCCCAGATCGGAAATCAATTGTTAAATGACACCAGAACTGCAGTTCAGTAGTCTGGTGACAGATCTCTAGGGACTGGAAGTATGTAGAAGCATTTATTATTCCAGAATATTCGGAAAGAGTTTTAAGAAGAAGTCTTACATGATAAATCATAAAAATACTACTAAAAATACTAACTATACTAAAAATAAAATAAAGTTACTTAATGCACTGCTAAGGAAGTTTTCTTATTGGTATGTTTGGTATACTTACACATTTCTAAAAAATTAATTTTTTTACCCTGCTTCGCCACCTACAAAGATCTAAACTTCAGGTGATAATTCTGCATAAAAAGAACAATAATATTCGGCAAGCACTTGGATTCTTGTTTTCAAAATATCGAATTTGTGGGCGTAAATCCCGCCAAAAAGTTGTGATTTTCATTACTATTATTATTTATTGTATCCCAGTTAAGTTAATAGAAGTTGTATTTGTGTTGAAATTTACTGTGAGGTTATGTTTAGGTGCAATGAGCTGGAACTTAGTGGAAAGATCAATTTTGTCATATCCACTATATTTTTACCACATTTGTCATCATCACAAGGGGTCAGAGCCTTAAATTTTCCTTATTAAAACAAGTGCTACGCGTTATAACGCCCCATCTGTAAAGCGTAGTACACCGCGCGCGTTTTAAATATTACCTCCCCTAACCTCGAAATACCAATTACTACCGCATTCCTGTTATTTTATATTTTCACGATTCCCTAACGTTATCGGCAATTCCCTGGGCGATATATCTTTACAACGTGATAAATGCTCGTAACCTCGACGGAAACGTTTGCGATTGTTTAAATTTTCAACCCATTAGTACTGCTTGTAACCGTCATTTATTTGTGGAACGCGGCAATTTCCTCGGGGCCATTTAAAAATAATTACGCCCCAGTAATATTTCACATCATCGCGCCCGAAAAATTAAAAAAGAATGTGGAGCGGATTCCAAACTGTTAAGTAAAGCGTGTATAGACGACATTCCTCCTCTTCCTCGGACAGTAAACACGACAATTAAAAAGTAGGAGAAAAATTAATAATAATAACGATTGCATTACTGAATATGTGAATGTAAATAATGATTCATTAGCGACCCGCGAAGTGCGATGACCTGCAGTTGGAATTGAACGAGGCAATCACGTGCAAATACGCGTAATAATAATAATAATAATAATAATAATAATAATAATAACCACGACGGATGGCAGAAACATTAATGCGACAAAATCAGATGATTAATCTGCCATTTGCAAATTAATTCATAGCAAATGCGTGCAATATTACTTTAATAAATTTAAGACCGGAATAGCGAAAATTTAACAAATAAATACCATTTGATAAGAAATAAACAATAAACAAGTGGCTTGAAAATTATTTTCTCAATTTTCTGTGATGGCGTTTGGCCCCAGTGTTGTGGAGAAAACTCAATTTTAGGTGTGTAAACACGTTCGAAGAAAGTACATTCTTTTATGGTACCTACTTACCAAGACGCCCTTAAGGATACTCGCAGAAGCCACTTCATTTATGAATAGATTTATAATGATTGAATTACCAAACATGTACAACAAAAGTTTGTATTTGAATTTAGTAATCATGTGTAGAAAAAATAAGTTAAAATAAAGTACTTAATAACAAATTTTCTTATGTTATTACCGACGCAATTTTCGTCATTTGTCGTTATTATTGTCATTATCGTTTTCAGGAGTTAAATTGAGATCTTCAATACAATGGAATAGAGCAAGAGAATTCTGTCAACCAGTGGTGAATACAACGCGTTTTATACCAATTACTTTAAAACTTTACTTATAAAACTTACTTATCCTGCTTTCCTTTTGGTAGAAATAACTAAAATTTGCTTCTGGATTGACTTGACGAGGAGAATCAACCGACTAGACAACAGACCAAAAGGTTTGCTGATCTTCTAGAAGGTACATTTAACCATACGAACCAACCTAGGAATCAAGAGGGAATGGAAATGCGACCTGAAACTTCAGAAGCAGTTAAAAGAAGCACTTTCAAAAATTACTGTTGAAAAAGTATAAGAAAGAAATGTAACAGGTGACCATCGGTTTTGGTCCAGAAAGAACCGTTCAACCATAGACCACGAGCATGGAATAATGGATACAAATGTTTTGCAAGGGAGGCAGCAAATACAGTGCTACTTGCATATGGAATGGAAATGAGACCTAAAACTTCAGAAGCAATTCAGACTGAAACGAAAGAAGCGAACCGAAAAATTACTGTTGAGAAAATGTAAGAAAGAAATCTAACTGCTGGCCATCAGTTTTGGTTCAGAAAGAACTGTTCAACCATAGACCAAGAGCATGGAATAATGCACACAGATGTTTTGCAAGGGATGCAACAAATGTAGTGCTACTTGCCCAAACGACATTTCCTTCTATTGGAATCAACGGCTTGATTGATGCAAAATCTACCACAAGACTAAGAAATATCCAATTTGGTGTTGCGATCAAACCTATATCTGTTATACGCCAAAGTCATTACCATCTGTTTAATGTAATACCAAAGCAACTTTGCAACTATTTTAGCAGTTAGCCAAGGCTCTGAGGTAATCACCGAACTGGAGACAAACTGGTTCTTCTTGCCAAAAAATTTATAGTAGTCAGCAAACAACATGTAAATCCTTCAGTCATTACAGCTTATGGAGTCGACCTCGAGTAAGTAAAGACTATTTCTTACTTGGGTTATAATATTAACGCCTGGGATATGAGCAAGGAAATTAGCATAGAAATAGCTAGTTCAGTGTTGTTCTGAATGAAGAAAGTGTTATATAGCCATAACAACAATGTAGTGCTAAAGTTAAAGATGCTACATATTCTCAACTTTAATCTACAGGGTGGAAAGTTAGAGGCGGAGGCACCCCTAAAGAAATTTCAAGCCTTGGAGATGTGGATGTACCGGAGATTATTAAGACAAAGTTGGGTTGACATTGCAACAAAAGAGTTTTAAGTCGCTTGCAAAAACCACCCGAGGTGAATAGAATTCTTCTACTTCTTCGTCTTCTGCTGTTTATCTATTAATGGATGCTTGCGATCACATGTGCCCACTCTTTTTTATTTCCAATGGTGCTGAATAGGTCTCCTACTGTTCGTAGACCTGACCATTTTCTCAACCCTCTTTTTTAAGCACCTAAATCGTTCTTTCCAGATTTTCAATCATATTTGGAAGACATTTCTGGTGTTTCTACGAGCCCTTTAATTAGAGACACCGTAGATTGTGAAATTACCCTAAGATCACCACTAACTGTCTAAAATAAACATGAAATAGCAGAATAGATAAATAAAGTTCAAAAACCTGAATCAAGCCGAAGTAATCATTATTTTTCTAGATATAAATACGTATATAAAAACGCAACTTGCCTGGACATTTCCTGTACCATAGTGAACTGATTAATAATTGGAACAGTGGAACCACTGGCGAACTTCTATTGTTGGGTTTATGAAGAGCATCATTATTCAGAAGCAAAATTAATATGTACAGTTGTATTTTTAGAAAAGCGATACTTCCTTACACGTTCACTATATAGATCTGACGGATTTTGCCAGTCTCTCAAATACCGTTTAGGTAATCCTTTTATATTATTAATAATTCGATTGACGTGCTCATAATAATCGTCATTCATCTGGAATCCACGTCTCGAAGGCGAACTTAACTTTTAATACTTTCTGGCATCCCTGGCAATAATGGCATCCCTTTTTTCGTGAGCACGGTACCACGACGCCTTATGCGACAGCACGCAACCATGACACCCCGTCACCTCCTGACGTTCCTCTTCGCCCTCCGGGCGGCCCGCGCCGCCCCGTGCGGCGACGCCGCCGCCGACCTGCGCGCCCCCCGGGGCAACGTGACGGTCGACGCGACCCCCGGGGAGGGCTACGAGACCTGCGAGTGGCGGATCGTCCCCCGGGTGCCGGGCGGCGCGATAACGACGGTCCGCGTCGACGCGATCCGACGCCGCAACGTCACCGGCGACGGCCCCTTCCTCTGCCTGACGCTGTCGGGCGGCGGCGCCGAGGGCACCTACACCAGGTGCGACGAGGAGCTCTCCAGAAACCTGCTACTCGCGATGAGGGCCGACACGGTGCTCGTGACGCTCGAGAGCGTCAACGTCTCCGTCGGGTTCCGCATGGTGTACACGACGAGGGGGTGGCACGAGTGCGCCGACGCGGACTTCATGTGCGAGGACGGCGCAGGTTGCTTCAACGCCACCGACCTCGAGAGGGGGGGAGGCGTCTGCGCGGACCGCTCGGATAAGCTGGGCGCGGGCGGCTGCAACGTGAGCGCGGTACCCTGCGACCCGACGGCGGCGGCCGCGCAGCAGGGACGCGCCTGCTTCCTCCTCGGCCAGAGGTGCGACGACTCCATCGACTGCCCGAAGGGGGAGGACGAAGTGAACTGCTCGACCTCCTGCCCGGGCGGCATCCGGTGCCGGCGCGAGGACAAGTGCATCTCGTCTTCCCAGATCTGCGACAGGACGATGGACTGCACGACCGGCTGGGACGAGCAGAACTGCGGCAGCAACCCGTCCAAGACCCTGATGATCATCGTCATGTTTCTGCTCTGCAGCGTCTGCTCCGTCATCTTCCTCTGCGTGATCTTCCGCTGGCTGTCGACCCGCAGGGACGCGAACCGGCTCCTCGAGAACCTCCCGAGGTTTCCCCTCGAGCCGTTCCAGGGACCCGGCGACTCGGACGAGGACTCCTCCTCCGGCAGCGAAATCTTCGAGTCCGACTTCAGGCAGGGCGGCGCCATTTACGAGAGCTACATGGAGAACATCAAGAAGCGCAGCATCTCCAAGCTGGTCCAGCCGGAGAACGCCAAGTTCTCCCACCTCGAGCTCGACGGGGAGAACGAGCTCGTCGTCCTCGCCTCGCTGAACGTGCCGCTCGAGCGGTGCAAGGGGCTGCGCGTCCCGAGGGAGAGCGTCGCATCGCTGATCGAGAACGGGGTGAACAGGACGTGCCGCAGCGCGGGGGCGCTGCACGGCGGACCGCCCTCGACGACCGAGAGGACGTCGGCGTCGGACACGCAGGTCACCAGGAGGCACAGGGGGAAACAGGAGGCGGTCCTCGAGGAGATCGTCCTCGAAACGTTCTCCGAGGGCAGCAGCAGCCAGTGGACCGACATCGACGTGGGAGACGCGGCGCCTGCGCCGAGGGTCATATGGGTGAAGGGCGCCGCGGAGAAGGCGCCCGAGGCCAAGCGTCGGTTCAAGAGGAGGCCCGGCCACAGATAAGTTTTAGATTTGTGTTATGAGGTTAGATTTGCAATGGCGCAGTTTATTGGGTTAGGTTCTTTGTAAAATTACGATTTAGCAAATAAACGAAATACAGGTGGCGTGAGTCTGACTGCACCAGAAGCGTGTGTTTGCACGGAACAGGTATGGTCAACCAAGAATAATTTAAGAATTGTGTAGAATGCTACACCCTTTACCTCTTTTTACCTTAACCTTTTACCTTAATATTAGTTACTAATATTAATGGTCCACGATAATGTTGATAGTAATCGACGAAAATAGTTCAAGATTTAATGATATAGGCCAGTATAATGCCCGTAAAATCTATAAGGTTTTCTATAAACACAAGGAGATCCATCGATGTAAGGTCCTTCCAGTATGACTTGGTCCACTTAAAAAACGAAAAAATTAACCGACTTTATACCGAGTGCATTTAAAAAATACGTTTTTACCCTATGGGGCATTCCATGCCAACTGAGCAGTCGATCCCATGTCACCCTTTCGGATTTGGCTCAAAATTGGTACATCGATTATTACTATTGAAAAACGCATGTTCCTAAAATTTCAGCTCAAATGGTCACTCGCAGCGCCCTTGGGCTCATTTTTAAGTTTTCAGGCATTTTTTTACCTCTAAATGCCCGAAATCGGTTTTTGGCGTACTAACAAGGTATTTTGACGTGAAAAATGACCAAAAGTACATAGGAGATGCCAAATTTCCCGTAGAACACGATCCCGCAGTCCGTTTGTCGATATCTAGTAAGGGCAGCTCAGAAAACGCGAAAAACTGCTTTTTTTTTCAAAAATCGAATTGCTTCAAGACGTACGCTTCAAATCGTCTTAAAATTTAGGAAAAGACTCTTTGATAGTTGGTCTTTCGAATGTCTATACGCGGGCAGTGATCATTATATATAAAAAAAAAGTTACACGCGTTTTACGCATTTTAGAGGGGATTTTCATTGATTTTTTTTCGTTATAATCCATGCATTGGCCCTATTCAGTTGAATATTAGTTGGATTTTTTTCTCTCTGAAGGTGTTTTCCTTCTTTCTCAGTCTTTACAAACACAGAAATTTCTCTCAGTGGGTTAGAAAAGGAAAAGATTATCATTTATACATGAATTTTTCGTATTTTTTTTGATTTTTGATGAAATTTACATTTTCTACAGCTTAGCTCTATTATTTGTAAAAATATATATATAGTATATAATCTAAGACATGAAAATCACAGTAAGAAACAAGAAACTCTACATTAGAATCATTGGCGCCGCTGCACATCCCCATATTAATGTTCTTGTACATGACTCGGCAGGCCATTTCATTTACCAAATTCCCTTGATCCTTATGTTTTTTGAATTTGCTGATTGTGTGATCGGTTTTTATATAGAATTCGGTCTTCCTTCATGAATAATGAAAGGAACATGGAAAAATGTGACTGATCAAAAATCAAAAATTCAAGAAAAATTCATGAATAAATGATTTTTTTTTTGCTTTTTTCACTCACTGAGAGGAATTTCTGTGTTTGTAAAGACTGAGAAAGAAGGAAAACACCTTCAGAGAAAAAAAATCCAACTAATAGCCAACTGAATAGGGCCAATGCATGGATTATAACGAAAAAAATCACCGAAAATCCCCTCTAAAATGCGTAAAACGCGTGTAACTTTTTTTTATATATATAATGATCAGTACGCGCGTATAGACATTCGAAAGACCAACTATCAAAGAGTCTTTTCCTAAATTTTGAGACGATTTGAAGCGTACGTCTTGAAGCAATTCGATTTTTGAAAAAAAAGCAGTTTTTCGCGTTTTCTGAGCTCCCCTTGCTAGATATCGACAAACGGACTACGGGATCGTGTTCTACGGGAAATTTGGTATCTCCTATGTACTTTTGGTCATTTTTCACGTCAAAATACCTTGTTAGTACGCCAAAAACCGATTTCGGGCACTTAGAGATCAAAAAATGCCTGAAAACTTAAAAATGAGCCCCAGGGCGCTGCGAGTGACCATTTGAACTGAAAATTTAGGAACATGCTTTTTTCAATGGTACTAATCGATGTACCAATTTTGAGCCAAATCCGAGAGGGTGACGTGGGATCGACTGCTCAGTTGGCATGGAATGCCCCCTATACGAAAGCAGAGTATTTATGTAACGTACAGTTTGACCTTCCCCCGTATATCTGGTGCGGAGAAATGTTAGTGAAATGAAATGTCTATCAGTATTGAGAATTACTACAGCCATTAAATATGAGCGCCGGGCACGTGTTCATTTTCAGTCGTCATTAGAGTTCAGTGGTGTGTGCACGTCAGTCGCAATTATTATTTTAAAATAGCTTTTTCGAGACTTTTCGACGTGGACTAAATTAAAAATGGCAACGATAGGCATTATACACAATACAAATAATGCTACAGAAACAAAAGAGGCGCAAATTTGGGAATTTTCTTCCTTATTATACTTCCTCGCGTCTCCATTACGAGTTTCAATTCCTCGTATTTCTCGTGCGAAAATAGGTCGAAAACTCTGGACTACGAGGGACCCCCAAGACCCGAAATCCTCTCGGATCGCATTTAAAGCAAACTCCGTAGTAAGCAACGTCCTAATTCTACTTATCCTTATTAACGACCGGTGAACACACGTCCCGACCCTTTCGGGATCCTAAGCTCCAGACTTTCTAATTCTATTTTATGATCGCTGTATACCTCAGAGCGACCACGCATCAAGTAAATCATGGGGACGTATTGGACTTTATCATTCGACCAGTTCTCGACTTTGGCGGCGGAATGTAATATATATTCCCGAGAACGAGGGGGAATTTGCTGGGTCCATAAAAGCTATTCACTGCATGTGATAAAATATTAATGTTATTAGTATACGTGTCGATATGAGAAATATTTCACGGTGGTTGTAAGTGGGTAATTAAGCGAATTAGCTCCCATTAGGAGGAATACGTAACGATTACGTGCACCTAGGCGACGTTCTCCCGGTATCATTGATCCAATGCTATTTTCTGATCTGGTTGGTAGCAGTGATTGATGTACTTTTCCAACGTGCGGCTTGGTATCCGGATTTAATTACCACGCGAATAACTGGATTTCCTGTAATTACCTCCAAGAGCCTACGGTAATAACTTATACGTTGTGAGTTATACTCGTTTCTCCTCTCAATTCCCAGTGGATTTTGAGTACTTTGGTAAATTTTCAACAAAATCACTTTAAGCAATCCTGGAATCCTGTCACTGATAAGCCATTATTGGCTAATAATGATCCTACAATAATAACGGTATGTCCACCTTTTCCGTGATTATTCTGGGTAAGTATACATAGGTATCTATTATTCACGAAGGCACTTAAGTAGTTTATGACGATTATTCAGCTTCAAAGTGACGATTCCCTTGAGCCGGACACACGAGATCGTTCCCGCGGTCTACTAATGGCTGAAGTATCAACACAATACGCTCACAATGCCCTTCGTTAGCGCGATTCTGGCAGGTAGAAAGTGGTGAGAATATTTATTTAATAATGAAATTAAATTAAAGCAATAGGTACAATAACTGTATTTGATGACAAATTATTTATAAATAGAGAAATTTGTTCTTTTCTACCATAACTAAGTACCCACTTATAAAGATACGCATATGTACTCATAACTTGTTCGTAGTAAATCTGTGTGCAATAATTCATAATACCATATTGTAGGTTTTTTTTTGCGAATTTCAGGCACTCGCCGGGGGTTGCGTCGATGGAAACCTACAAATTCTCAATCCTGAGGCTCGAAGACATATTTGCGTCCAGGTTTGATCGACGGAGAAGAAAATCGAGGATCAAGCCTCCATACGGTGGCCTAGAAGGCGGGCGTCCCAAAAACAAAAATAGCCAACACGTCGCGCTATCAATTTCAAAACAAACGAACTGTAGGTCGGTCATTTCATCGAATTTACCTCTCCTGTCTTCCGTGACACCTCATAAGGTTAACGAAACTCCGTTTTTCTCTCTTTTTACGTTCAAACCAGTTTCATTGTTCCTACAAAAGCGCGTTTCACTCTCTCGCGCTCCGTCTTTCTCTTTCTCGCTCGGTTTTTACGTTAGCTGCTGCTGATGCTGCCCGTGTTCACCTTTACGTAATTATGGAACAAATTATACGTGCCGGAGAGCAGCAGGTTGGGTGCATGTTTGAGGATAAATCTCGAGATCACGATCGACCTCAAACGCCTCGTGTCGCGCGGATTTCTGCGTTTTGTTTCGAATTTAAGTTCTTCGAATGTGATCATTACACGAACTTATATAAAATGATTCAGGCACAAAACTATGATGTCTATGAAGAGAAGCCGAAGATGTCCCGATTACCCATTTACATGCATTTAAGTGCCACAACGTTTGAATAACAAAAATATGATGCTAAAATTACTCTTCAACAATTTTCGAAGACGTGCTCACTTGGCACTTCTTTAAAATTTTGTCAATTTAAATCAATACTTAAGATACATCCCTGATACTTTCACGAAAAATACATAGCACAACACGGTACTTTAAATCTTTGAGTACCTACATCCCATTGCGCTATTGCAATTTTGACAGTAAATTTTTAAATTAATTTAAATTTAATTTAGCACCAAGTCAGCAAAGAAATTTCTAACAGCTCAGAATACAAAATAAATCGAACCCCTATTTTTTACTTTATTTAAAAGTACTGTTACGGTTTTAGTGCTTCACTGCCTTATAATTAATCATAATTGCGATCGGAATAAATTGTCAAATTAATAATCGCTGGATAAATGGCCAAATTCACAAAATAAGCAATAAGCAATTTTATAGGCTTTAATAAATAATCCAACCATATTGTGACAACTTCCTACAAATTCAAAATTAGAGGTTGACCAAATTTGCTTCCTCTTCTTTATAATGAAAATAATTTAAGTGTCTAAAGGCCAGAGGTGTTCAAATTATATAATCGCTTTAACCCCTTGGGATTTTATTAAAGCATACTTAAACAGTACTTAAGCACTTTGAGAACATTCCAATTTTTTCGTTTTTCAGAACTGAAAATAGCCATTTTGCGTTTTTCGGAACTTTAATTATTCATAACTCGAAAAGGGTCAACTTTAGAAAAAAATCACTAAGGACCTTTCTTGCTTAAAACGGACTAAGAAACCTAAAAAGCTGGCCGAAAAAAAACCAAATTTTCGTAATGCACTTGAAAAAAATACTATTTAAACAATTTTAGATCAACTTATGGATTTATTTAATATTTAAATGAAATCAAAATTTTAGGTTCAAGAATTGTATTCAATAGTAGCTTTTTTATAAACATAACAGGGCAGTTCATTTAAAAAAATAAGAATTTTTTTAATTCTATAAGGATAACTTTATTGTCCTTACTATTTAATAGCATTTAGCCCTGGTAACATATTCGGATTTGATTTTTTGGACAATCTTACGTAAAAAGGTCTCCTTTAAACAGATATGCAGGATGCCAGATCCAAAAGTTGGTCATAAATGATTTAAACAATTTTTTTAAATAAATTGCCAAATTGGCTTGTTTTTGACCCGGAAAAATACCTTTTCGGTTCCTCAAGTCATTCTAAATAAGAAAGGTCCTTAGTGATTTGTCTCTAAAATTGACCCTTTTCGAGTTATAAATTATTGAAAGTTCGGAAAAACTCAAAAATGGCCACATTCAACCATGAGAAAAAAGTAACAAATTTCAACGTTGCCAAACTATGTAAATAATCTTTAAATATTCCATAAGAAAATACCAGAGTTTTCGGTGGTTAAATAATTGCAACTCTTCGTTTTTTACTTGTTAATTAAGCGCGTTTATCACAATTTTCAGCCTCGTGTTTCTCCCTCGCTCGCCACTCAGACCAGACCAATTTACTGGTACCCCTCTCGGATCAGACATACGTTTCTCGCCGAAAGAGTAATTGCGCAATGTGGCCGACGAGGATAGAACGACGTTTCTAATACAAGACATACGTTTTGAGGGTGGAAACTGTGCGCTGTGCGATATAAAAAGATAGAACGAGGCCCGTCATAGAGTCTTATGGCCGAGGGACGTAAACTCCTGACATGCGCTATAAAAAGAAAACACACTGACCTTTTTCTCCTGAATACGTCCCCGACAGCTAAGCAGCCTCCCTGAAAAAGACAAAAAAACAAACTTTTAATCATCCCCTCCGTAAATAAATCCTAAACGATAAAACTTCATTTCTCCCGTTCCTCCATGAACATTAACCGACTTCTCCCGAAAACTATCCCGGGGACCTCCTCTCCCGCTTTGCGTGTCGCGCCGCCAAAAGGGAAATGAGCGGAAAATCGGGATCAGATAGTCGCAATCAGATTAGAAACAGGTCGGGTGAGCTTTCATCGAATTAGACGCGAGCGATTGAAGCGGTCTAATCAACGTTCACTCCCGATTTCCGTCAGAGAGGGAAAATGCTCCGATTTTCCGGGAAAGCGGCCGGTAATAATAAGTATCGTTGTCCTGCTGATAATCTCTAATACAATGAACGATATCTAGAGATTCTATGGCATTAACGGCCGTATTTGCTTGGCTTTTAGAACTTTTTGGACATGTAACTTTGACTGTGTCCTCTTATCCTAGATGGTGGAAACTTTCTATAACTTAAAGGTGGCAGAATTAAGCATTTAGATGTTTTTCATACGAAATATAAAGTCTATAGCTAATAAAAGGTGGCTATACTAATGCTGGAGTGATCTGAATTACACTGAAAACAAAATGCATATAATAATAATAATAATAATAATAATACAGATATTGGGTATAGTGGGTATTAGTTGCACTTGACATTGTCGAAATTTTTCAAAAATATAATACTGTCCCATTGGGGGCAACGTAAAATTTTGACTTCATTTTGAACAACCGTGAATCAATGAAATAATAATTTAAGCACATTTCGTAAAATTTGTAAAAATATTCCCATTTTTCGAAAAAAAATTAAAATTTTTCAAAAATATAATACTGTCTCATTGGGGACAACGTAAAATTTTGACTTCACTTTGAACAACCGTGAATCAATGAAATAATAATTTAAGCACATTTCGTAAAATTTGTAAAAATATTCCCATTTTTCGAAAAAAAATTAAAATTTTTCAAAAATATAATACTGTCCCATTGGGGACAACGTAAAATTTTGACTTCACTTTGAACAACCGTGAATCAATGAAATAATAATTTAAGCACATTTCGTAAAATTTGTAAAAATATTCCCATTTTTCGAAAAAAATTTAAAATTTTTCAAAAATATAATACTGTCCCATTGGGGGCAACGTAAAATTTTGACTTCACTTTGAACAACCGTGAATTAATGAAACAATAATTTAAGCATATTTCGTAATATTTGTAAAAATATTCCCATTTTTCGAAAAAAATTTAAAATTTTTCAAAAATATAATACTGTCCCATTGGGGGCAACGTAAAATTTTGACTTCACTTTGAACAACCGTGAATCAATGAAACAATAATTTAAACACATTTCGTAATATTTGTAAAAATATTCCCATTTTTCGAAAAAAATTTAAAATTTTGGCGCAAAATTCGTGATATATTTCTTTTCCCGAATTTTCGTGCCTAAGTAAAACTAACATACTTAGCGCTATCTAAACAACTCCCGCTCGTATTTAAGTTGACTGTAAACATTTGGTTAAGCGTGTCGTAAATGGTATTTACGGACTGCTGTAACTTACTCCGTATTTATTTTTTAGATATATTTCAAAGCGATCTCGATTTATGCGAAGTCGCCTCAAAAATTTCATCCTTTCATGTTGCTAAAAATGTATTTTATTTTACCCAAAAAGGGCACTTTCACGAAAAAACCGTAAACGAGAGGAAAACGTGTAATATCACAACATTCCAATTCCATAGACACAGGAAAAACCGATAAGGGATAAAAATTTCCACCCCTCTGGAGGCTAGCTGATTAAAATATGCAAGAAGACATGAAAAAATTTGGGAAATTTATTGGATCGTTCGTTCGATAATTGTGTGGAAAGGTCTGGTAAAATTTTCATCAATATCCATTCAAATACATTTTAAACATTTACTCCAGCACATGTCGGGCCAAGGGATCCGAGTAAAAGGGCAATTTACATACCCGCTCACTTTCGAGCCCTCTACATTATGTAGGGCCCGGGGGACTTGTCAATGTAGACCACGGGAGGAATAAAAACAACTCCACGAATACCTGTGGAATTTTTCATGCCTTCTCTAGAAGAAAACATAATAAAAATATTTTTAAAGTTTAAAGCGCCGCCAATTACCACCCATGACCTAAATTTTCAGAAGTTCCAAGTTTGAATTATACCATATTTTGTTATTAGTGGGCGTATTTCATTTGACGAATTATTATTTTCATTATGTCATGGTAAGATGAGACAGACCTTTTCTGGATTTTATCATGTGACTACTTTCTTATAATTCGCAACACTCTTATATGTATTTCTATCTCTTACGTATGTACCAGTAAAGATCATTTATTATTATTAATATTATTATTATTACTTTATTTTTATTGACCTTTTAAACCTTATAACGAAGTAAAAGGAAAAATAGTTTGACACCGTAGAACAAAATTTAAAAAAAATAATGCTCAACAACTTGAAATGTTTTAGTGGTGCATTTATAGCTGATTAAGTTTCATTAAATGTTTATAATTTATAATTTGATGCAACTTTTCCATTTTTAAAAACTAAATCCTAAAAACAAAAACTGAAAATATTCAGGATGTAAGTGTTTAAGAGCTGAAACTATAAAAATTCATAAAATATATATTCATATATTTTTTCCTAAGCAAAATTATTTCATCGTATTGAAGATTTAATTACAAGTATTTAACCAAATTTTCAGCCCAAAATATTAGGCCCAGCGTTTTTTACAGGCAATTTTCGGTTTTTTGGCGTTTTCTGCTTTTGACGCCAAATTTTCTCCAGAACGTTATCAGAGCCACGGAACATGCTGAAAAAATTTTACAGTACATGTAGTCGATGTAAAATTTTCCAAGGAATCCATCCCCGCCCTCAGAATTGGCCTGAAAGTCTTCCATTTGCGAGAAATCCCAAAAAACATTTTTTTTCAACTTGCTCTAATTCGCGTGAATAAATTTTTGGATTTTTTTGCAGGAGCGCAAAATGTTTGGCTTTCGCTGTACTTCTGGGTACTTTCAACTTGGTTTTAAGTGCCAAAACAGGCGAAAAATGGCCAAATCAGCCTAAAACGGTGAATTAAGCATGAGAAAAACGTGGCAAAAGTTGGAAATTTTCCTGTGGATATCCGGCTCAGAGAAGGTATGAATTTAGCCTTCGAGGGCAGTTGCCATTAGTTAGTCATCCCCAAAAGGGGGAGAACATAATCAAAGAAGATGGCCAGATTTGATGCACAAACATAACGAGACTCTGGAGCAAGTATTGCATGGGTGAAACCTCGAGTATCAAGAATGATACCCCTAGGGATGCAATGCAATGTGGCGATCTACGCGATACTCCCTTGTGCACTAGAGAACTTCGAAAGAGGATATCGCAATCAGAGCATAGACGTGCTTTGTTAGTCAGGGGGCATGGATTCGCATAGAATCTCCAGAAAACTTTAGAGGATTTAGAGGGTAAAACAAGGATTGACTGATATGGCTGCCGGGGCAGAAAGGGATAGATTGGCCCTACATGGGGCGGAAACTCCCCTAATCGAACCCAAGTCGGCCTGTGGAGTCACAAAGGCGACCACAGTGGGATACTTCAGACGGCGCCTTCGGGAGAATTCGAAGAACACAGGAGTCAAGAACAGTCGAGTTCCTTTATTGAGGGAGCCAACCAGGAGAGGACGAAGCAACTGCTCAACCTGGGTAGGGGTCAAATACACTGCGTTAAGCTACTACATGCACAACCTGAGGCTGAAGGAAGGCGCATCGTGTAGGTTTTGCTGGGAGGTGGATGAAACCTTTTGCCTTATCCTGTGCGATACTTGCAGAAGCCAGATTGACCACCTTCGGGGCTGACAAGATCATAAGAAGCATAAGAAACTTTATGGCGAAAGTGCGACTAGGGTGAAATATCTGCGTAGGGGGTTGACACAATGAACGCCAGTCGAGGTGCCGCCCGAGGGCACCCCAGCTTTCATTCATTTTTTCAATATTTCAACAACATCATTTTCGCTTGAGGCATTCTTATCCCCCCTTCGAGCTTTCCATCCGGGAAAACGTGTTTTTCCAACGAAATCCTCACCGCTCATCGATAAAACCGAGGGAATTGAAAATAGAAGAGTAGAATAACGCGGAGCGAAAACCGTGAAAACCTATTAGAATATTTTAAACGGCGCACGGCAGTAATAATAACTACACGCTGCTCATGCGGAAGACATCGAGGAGCTCGCTAAATTGCCTTAAACATTTTCTGCGCATAATCTTAAAACCTCTGTTACGATTACTAATACACGCCGGTCACGACGTACACAAAGCAATTATAATAGAGTAACTAGTATAGGCATAGTCTATAGATCAAAGAGACAGTTCACTCCTTTGATCTCCTCGAAAAACCGGCAATTTTTGCTACCTATCATAAATCCGTAAAGGATATGAAACTGCATTGTACAGGGGTAAAGCGACTGCGAAATCGATAATTTCATTGAACCGTCTACATACGGGAGGCGAACGAATTTTAAACATATTCGAACATTTAGACTGGTTGAAATTTTGTCGGCGCAGGATTATTTACAAACGTATAAGGTCGAAGTACACCATAAACAATTGTAATCAGGAATTTATCGGTACTTCTTGAAGTAATTGTTGTTTGCTAATTGTTAAGGATGAGGATTGAAATCAGTTGTAGGACTTGAAAAAGGGTTGCGTAGTAGGTACTAAACACCCTAAATAGACAAAGTACTTAGAGATACATATATTTTATTGCTAAGATTACACATAATAGCAACCAACATATAAGTACATACATAATGACCCTATTAGGTATAAATATAATGAAGTACAAGTTTATTGTGTATTTGCAAGTACTTACTCCAGTTTTTACATGTTTTTTGATACATTTGATTTAGAGTTTTCCTTATTATTTTTTGATGTTTTATTTCTCTATTCGCAAACTTTAATGTATAGTAGATTCTTGATCTTGTGTATAGAGAAATAAAATAAATATGAGGGAAATTGGGACGTGGGTGTGAAAATTTAACATTTTTAAATAGATTTAGCGATGCCATCCCTACGCCCTCATGTACACAGAGGTCGTCGAATTTGGATGTAAAAATTTCTTCTAATGCTACTGAATAATTAATAAAATCAATTGGAGAGACGTTTAAACCTCCAAATATCCCACCATGACTGCCTTTATATTTCTTTAGCTTGCAAAATTTGGTATTTCTATCGGATTTTTTTATCGTTGCTGTAATTGACCCAAATGTCACATGAGTGTTAAAATACACTTACTTAAAAAGTATCTACCGACATATACAAGTGCCTTACAAGCCTTCTAAAGTTTGTAAATTTCGATAGTCTGAAGTTTCAATGGCTAAAAGTGATTTTTGTTTCCACGATGACGATTTGTTGTGCTGCAAAAAAGCTACTTTTTTCCATTAAATTTGGCGTTAGTCGTTGACGGCGCGTTTGTACAACCTTAGGCGAAGACACCCTGTACAAAATCACCACGAGCTTCTCTTGCTCAGCCAGTGATCCGTCCTGGTGAGGGGGTCGAGATCACAAGAAGGGATGCTTTTCGGCAATTCGGAAAGTGACTACACTTATAATAACCCTATACACTATGGTATAGGCGTGTAAGCAAAGAGTGTTGATAGGAGAAGGAACATCGGAATCCGTCGTCGGTCGTCCGATAACGCGAGTACTTATCGAAAAAGTTATTTATAATTTAAAATTGTTGTTTATATGAAAGGACTACACTGCGTGTCGTCTTGTCCGCCTTTGGTCGTAAACAATATAACGCTTGTTTGTACATATAGAAATATTTTCTGTTATCGCTCGTGCTCTCTTCGGTGCTGCGTTATTATTATTATTATTATTTCTGTGTACGTTATCGACTAGGATGCCCTCGATTCCTATAAACAATTACGGATAATCTTCCGATCGACTTGGAATGCGTAAATATGTAGATAGCTCCGATTATGACGATGATTATTAAGATGGACGGGGTCCCGGGAGGTTAAGCTATTATACACGCGATTTAATTCAATTTTATCGTTATGGTGGGCAACTAGCTCGGAGGTTTAATAAGTAAAACGATATCCGACCCGTCGACATGTCAATTATTTAAAACGAACAAAAAGGTGAACCACAGGAAAATTTCCAAAATTTAAAACAAATATAACCGAAGGGCTGTAAATCCATAAAGTTGAAGGAAATTTTTAGAAGAAAACTGTCACCCTTCGATATCCCTCGTTAATATTCATATCTCTAACACCTACATCAACGACCCTCGGTTATATTGTAATTGCACCCGCACAAACCAACCGTAATCCTCTTTGTCACGGGTTTATCATACTACGGGACCGTCAAATTATCAACGTACGATTCAAATATAACGGAGCTCCGTAATCCCCAGAACCAAGCATTTAAACCTAAAGGTCCTAAATTGTCCGTTTTAACAAAGGTGGACAATGTTAAAAATTATCAAGAAGTGATTAAAATATAACTAAGCGTTTTGAGCCACAAGAAGATTAATACAATGTTCTAACTTTTAGAATCTAGAGGAAAATAGTAATATTACATAACCGAAGGATTTAAACTATTTAACCCTTGGATCTAAGGCACGACATTGGTCAGAAAGCTGTAACATTTGGAAATCTAGCAGGAAACTCTCTTATGGGACCACTGGAATTATCATAGCCCGATTAAAATATAACTGAGCGTTTCGAATCGTAAAAAAGTACCATAACATTGATATTACGTGTATTTTCTAACAAGACTTAAATTATAACGGCCCGATTAAGATATAACTGTATTATCTGAACAACAAAAATTATACATATATGGTTCTAAATTACTTTACTAAGAGGTATTATCACGACCCAAACAAAATTTAGCTATGCGTCAAATAATCACGGCACGATTAAAATTTAACCAAACGGTCTCAATTTCAAGAAAAATATTATTATACATACGTTCCCTGCAGGACCGTTAAGCTGTCGCTGCTCCGATTAAAATATTACCGAGCTTTAAGAATCACAGGAAAATTAAGGTAAAAGAACCGATCATAGGTTAATTGGGCCTTCAAAAGACCAAGAACGAGTTGGGTAATTTTAAAATCAAGTATGACTCTTCCACGGGTCTGTCAAATTACCTCGGCGCGATTAAAATATAACCACATTCTAAATTACATGAAAAATAGTAAATTTTTTAATCATACGTATGGGACCACCGTCCAGATTAAAATATAACCGAGCTTTATGATTCACAAGACAAATAGTTTGTGTTTTAAACCCAGCATGTACCTTCTGAGAAACTTTAAAAGAATTTTATTATGTCAAATTCCTATATACATTATTCTAAGGGACCGTAAAAATATTACAGATTGATCAAAACATGACGAATAAATTCAAATATATACTTTACTACGGGACCGTTAAATTACGACAGCCCAATTATAATTTAACAAAGCGTTGTAAGTCATGAGGACAATAAACAATTTTCAAATCAAGTAAAATTTTCCCCATTGCCGGTAAATTAATGCCGATTCTATTAAAATACGATAAACATTTTGAACTAATTTTTTGAATCAATGGTGTGTCTCAAAATCGTTAAATTAATACGGCCCCGTCAAAATATAACCGAGCTTTAAATAAAAAAAATAATAACGTACTTTTGTACAACCTTACATTGCAACGACCCATTTAAAACATTTGAATAAAATATTACATTATGATCGCAAGTACAAATTAAATTTTGACCGTCCGATTAAAATATAACTGTCAATACCGAATCCAACCAAAAAGGAATACAATTTTTTGAGGACCGGTTAAATTATTACCGTCAGTACAAGTTAGTACCAAATTAGAATACAACAGAGTTAACTGAACTCTGACAAATATCATTACACACGTCGATTCGCATAAATCAAACTGAAACATGGTTTAAAAGCAAAATCAAGCCGCAGACAAACGAAACTGCATTAAAATTTAATTGCGAAGTAATAGTCACTTTAACAGTTAGCTGAATGCTATTAATAGATGTAATTTCCGTTCCATAATACAAGATTGGAAACGATAGGTTCATAAGGCAATGAAACGACAAAATAAAATTTTTTAGATCCGTTATGGTACGAATAATTTTTATATTTTAATGGAGAAGTTAACGTAAAGCTATACTTAGAAGCATTGTCTTAAGAGAAAATAATTAACGTTCGATATGTGATTTTTGACAACGCAGAAGTGGGATATTGGCTATTAGAACATAGTTTCCTATGTTATGATTATGGTGATTAATTTAGAATTGACCAGTGGCGAAATACGTATCCATGTTACTCTCAAAAATTGTAAACGATTGTATCTTAAACCAGTATTAGTAGAATCATAGTGTATAGAGTTATTATAAGTGTAGTCACTTTCCGAATTGCCGAAAACCATCCCTTCTTGTGATCTCGACCCCCTCACCAGGACGGATTACTGGCTGAGCAAGAGAAGCTCGTGGTCATTTTGTACAGGGTGTCTTCGTCTAAGGTTGTACAAACGCGCCGTCAACGACTAACGCCAAATTTAATGGAAAAAAGTACTATTTTGCAGCACAACAAATCGTCATCGAAAAAACAAAAATCACTTTTAGCTATTGAAACTTCAGGCTATCGAAATTTACAAACTGTAGAAGGTTTGTAAGGCACTTGTATATGTCGATAGATACTTTTTACGTAAGTGTATTTTAAAACGCTCACGTGACATTTGTGTCAATTACAGCAACAATAAAAAATGCGATAGAAATACCAAATTTTGCGAGCTAAAGAAATATAAAGCCACTCATGGTGAGATATTTGGAGGTTTAAACGTCCCTCTAATTGATTTTATTATACCCTGTCAAAGAATGAGGCGAAGTAATAAACCGATTATTTCGCAGCTAACCAGAGGCGTTCTTAAAGAAATCAACGAATATTAATAAATGCATTAAAATTGTCTATGTAATGTTGAGTTTCCTTAAAACCGGTATAATTGATTTATTAAAAGGTAGGTATTACGACCGCGATTGTTATCATCTCAGGAACGCTTCCCTTTTTATCTGAATTGTTGTTAACTCGTCATTAATATAACATATTACAATATTGGAAATCGGTATTTTTTATAATATTTTACGGTAATGTTTTTTTTCATACTGTTTGTCTAATAAATCCTCGGGATATGGAAGAATCGAAGAGATATGAACATCTCCTACCGAAGTACAAAAGTGAGTGCTGTCTAATCGAGGTGCAGATAAATACTAAAGTTCGGATTATGTGATTAACTATTCCAAGAAGGGACCAGACGGCTATTATTTTCTCAGTAATTCTAGGTAAGTTAAAGGAACTGATTGCGCTTAATGCTTGCGTTAACATATCAGGTGGTTATGTGTATAAGATCGGCCCATTTATTCCATTTAAGCCTAAGACAGTAGTCAGTCAGCATTGCTTATAGACGTGTACGTGTGTGTGATTAGACAGACTTTGACAGTGACTTTCCTGTGTGTTCATAGTGGTATTTTTAAAGTACGGAGATACGTATTGGAGTATGGAGAATTTACCAGGACCATCGAAACGCCCAGAATTAGCGCCGTTCTCAGTTAATAAGAAAGTTCTAATTTTGAATTGTTTCGATTCCATCAAGAAACAAAATTTAGATGCGAGTGTGGATAAAACCGTGGAATTAACCGCTGCAATGCTGAGAGTTGGTAAGACATCAGTGTACAGGTTATTAAAAGAAAGAAAGAGTGGCCCTGTTCAACCTGCGAAGAAGTCTCCAGGACGTCCGAAAATTTCCTTAGGCGAATTTCTAAAAAGGGGACTACGTCGAAAAGTTCACGCTTTTTTCACGCTCGAAAAGTTCTTTTTCCGCAACGAACTTCCAACACTAGATAAAATTCTATTGTCTGTCCAAGAAGACGAGGACTTTCCAAAAATGAGCCGATGTACATTATGGACGATTTTAAAGGATTTTGGATTTCGATGGAGGAAGCACAATAGAAAATCTGTATTGATGGAAAGAGATGACATCATTGTGTGGAGAAGAAGTTACCTGCGCGATATTCGAAGGAGTAGGCTAGAAATGAAAAAAATTTTCTATCTGGACGAAACTTGGATTACCGCAGGACATTCCGTGCCAAAATTTTGGCAAGATACCAGTGTAACTAATCGAAGGCGAGCTTTTCTAGAAGGTTGGTCCACCAGTTTAAAGCCTTCGTTGGGTAAAAGGCGACGGCTTATTATTACCCACATTGGAAGCGAGGATGGTTTCGTTGAAGGGGGAGAACTAATTTTTGAATCAACTAAGACAGGAGACTACCATGAAGAAATGACTGCGGACGTGTTTGAAGAATGGTTTGGTCAAATGATCGATCTAATTCCGAATGGTTCCGTAATAGTTATGGACAACGCTAGTTACCATTCCCGAAGAGAAGAGAAAAATAAATAAGAGAGAGCTACCAAATAGCTCTTGGCGAAAACAACGTATCGCAGAATGGTTATCCTCGAAAAAGATCGAATGTGCCGAAAACCTATTAAAAGTAGAACTCTTGCGTTTAGCCAATTCACGTAAAGGTGATTTTAAAAGGCACGTCGTCGATGGATTAGCCAAGGCGAAAGGAATAACAGTGGTTCGGCTTCCTCCGTACCACTGCGACCTGAATCCCATTGAGCTAATATGGGCACAAATAAAAGGGGACGTGGCGAGAACAAATACAACGTTCAAATTAGCAGATGTCAAAAATTTGCTTAAAGAAGCAATATGTAAAGTTTCCAAGGAAAATTGGCAAAAATGCATAAATCACGTTCTGAAAATAGAAGACCAAATGTTTCAGTTGGATAACATTTCGGAGTCGTTGATAGAACAAGTATTATCAACCCAAATGATGATTCTTCTTCAGATTCCGATGTTTGGGAAGAATTCGACGATGGCAACGACGACTGAGGTTACCAAGGAGAAGGTGACGGCTGGGAAAAACTTTTCATAAACTGGCCCTTCTCAGGGCCGCAAAATTTCATAAACTAATGCACGACCATACATGTACTGAAGTGTTGTCTTTCTTTCCCTCTCTATCTCGTTCAAGTGCGCGCCCACGCACGCACGCACACACACACACACACACACACACACACACACACACACACACACACACATACGCACAATTTTTTCAGTTATCGATTATTGCACATTTCGTCATTTTTCCCGACCGTACGCCAGTGAGTGGTTCTTCGCATGTGTCGAGACGCACAAAATAGCAGATGTTCAGGGAGAAACACTCGTAATATAAAGAGATTAGGGAAGGTAGCGTGCAAAACATTAGAGAACTCGACACATTTAGTGGGTGCCACCTTGTATCGGTTTTGCATTTATAATGAGTTTTTATTACTTCGCCTCATTTTTAGACAGACTATAATTATTTAGTAGCATTAGAAGAAATTTTTACATCCAAATTCGACGACCTCTGTATACATGAGGGCGTAGGGATGGCATCGCTAAATCTATTTAAAAATGTTAAATTTTCACACCCACGTCCCAATTTCCCTCATATTTATTTTATTTCTCTATACACAAGATCAAGAATCTACTATACATTAAAGTTTGCGAATAGAGAAATAAAACATCAAAAAACAATAAGGAAAACTCTAAATCAAATGTATCAAAAAACATGTAAAAACTGGAGTAAGTACTTGCAAATACACAATATACTTGTACTTCATTATATTTATACCTAATAGGGTCATTATGTATGTACTTATATGTTGGTTGCTATTACGTGTAATCTTAGCAATAAAATATATGTATCTCTAAGTACTTTGTCTATTTAGGGTGTTTAGTACCTACTACGCGAACCTTTTTCAAGTCCTACAACAGATTTCAATCCTTATCCCTAACAATTGGCAAACAGCAATTACTTCAAGAAGTACTGATAAATTCCTGATTACAATTGTTTATGGTGTACTTCGACCTTATAAGTTTGTAAATAATCTTGCGCCGACAAAATTTCAACCAGTCTAAATGTTCGAATATGTTTAAAATTCGTCCGCCTCCCGTATGTAGACGGTTCAATGAAATTATCGATTTCACAGTCGCTTTACCCCTGTACATTGCGGTTTCGGATCCTTTACGGGGACTATAAAACGATTTATGATAGGTAGCAAAAAATGCCAGGAGTGAACTGACTATTTGTATCTATAGACTATGGTAGAACGTTGTAGTATAATTGGTATTAAAAAATTAATTTAACGGATCAATAAAATTCGATTTCAAGCAAACTATCTGCTTCTCTTTATTTGCATATCCTCGGTCTTATCTTCGGTCAATTTCCAATCTACCGTTCGTAAACCTGAAATTATATACGTATTAACTATTTAAGTTCGATCTGCCAATAGATAATAAGATATACACTTGAGCCGGGTATCAATTTATGGCACCGTCGGCTAATTAACGAAACCGCCTGGGAATGCAATTAAGACTTTACTTAAAAAAGAACGTTAACAGTTACAGACGATTAGACAATAGCTAACGGACTTTTTCGGTGAAAAAACCTATATAACAGAGCGGCGCGCGCGCCACACGCTAAAATTATGTACGTACATATTTTACGAGCGCAATGACAATATTGTTTTACCACGAAAAAACAGTAATTCAACACGTTAAAGCTGAGTCTTAATTTTTTTTCCGAGAAGATCGAGTCGCCAAAAAAAATTACCGTTAGTATTTGAAGTACTTGCAACTTAAGACGAAGCCATAAGGAAAAATTCTACAATAAGAAAATTATTAAATCGAGTAACTCATATTAAGGCTAATTTACATGTATCGAGTAGCGAAACCAAAATAACTAAAATTCATTCCCTTTATTTATATTTATTTATATTAATTAGCTCAAGAATATCTCAAGCCGGTTTGTGCTTGAGACAAATTTACATGTCAATTACCTAAATTAATAGCCAAAGTAACTAGTCATTAACTAAAATACATTATTAAATCAATTAGCTAATATTTGGTACGCTTGTGATTAAAACGAATTTACAAGTGTTAATCAGCTAGGGCTATTTAGAAGTAGCTACAATTTAGTTCGTCCATGTTAGGGCCAATTTATACGTGTCAAATAGTTACAGCAAAAGTTTTCGAAGCAAGTAGGTGAATATTAGTTCGATTGAGCATTAGAAGAATTTACATGGGTCTAATGGGTAAATAAATCTAAAAATTAGTCTGTCTGTATTTAAGGCGAATTTATAGGTGTCAAGTAGCTTAAGCAAGTTAATAAGTCAATTAGTTAACGTTTAGGCCGATCGTGAGTAAGACGAATTTACAAGGCCAAGGAGCTAAAGAAAGTTACCAACTCAATTAGTTAAAATTTCATCGAATTGGTTAAGTTTGTGCTTAAGGGCGATTTATACGAGTCATGCAGCTAAAGCATGTTACTACATGTACTAGGTAAGATTTAGTGCGTTTGTGCTTAAGAGCGATTTATACGAGTCAAGTAGCTAAAGCATGTTACTAAATGTACTAGGTAACATTTAGTGCGTTTGTGCTTAAGACGAATTTACACGTGTCATATATTAAAGCAAATCGAATTGGTTAAGTTTGTGCTAAAGGGTGATTTATACGAATCATGCAGGTAAAGCATGTTACTAAATGTACCAGGTTGTTACCTGGTACAACATTTAGTGCGTTTGTGCTTAAGGGCGATTTATACGAGTCAAGCAGCTAAAGCATGTTACTAAAAGTACTAGGTAACATTTAGTGCGTTGGTGCTTAAGACGAATTTACACGTGTCATATATTAAAGCAAATCGAATTGGTTAAGTTTGTGCTAAAGGGTGATTTATACGAATCATGCAGGTAAAGCATGTTACTAAATGTACCAGGTTGTTACCTGGTACAACATTTAGTGCGTTTGTGCTTAAGGGCGATTTATACAAGTCATGCAGCTAAAGCATGTTACTAAATGTACTAGGTAACATTTAGTGCGTTTGTGCTTAAGACGAATTTACACGTGTCAAATATTAAAGCAAAACGAGTTGGTTCAGTTTGTGCTTAAGGGCGATTTACACGAGTCAAGCAGCTAAAGCATGTTACTAAATGTACTAGGTAACATTTAGTGCGTTTGTGCTTAAGGCGAACTTACACGTGTCAAATATTATAACAAAAAATTGCTTCAATTTGTGCTTAAGGGGGATTTATACGAGTCGTGCAGCTAAAGCATGTTACTAAATGTACTAGGTAACATTTAGTGCGTTTGTACTTAAGACGAATTTACACGTGTCAAATATTAAAGCAAAACGAATTGGTTAAGTTAGTGCTTAAGGGCGATTTACACGAGTCAAGCAGCTAAAGCATGTTACTAAATGTACTAGGTAACATTTAGTGCGTTTGTGTTTAAGGCGAACTTACACGTGTCAAATATTATAACAAAAAATTGCTTCAATTTGTGCTTAAGGGGGATTTATACGAGTCATGCAGCTAAAGTATGTTACTAAATGTACTAGGTAACATTTAGTGCATTTGTGCTTAAGGCGAATTTACACGTGTCAAATATTAAAGCAAAACGAGTTGGTTCAGTTTGTGCTTAAGGGCGATTTACACGAGTCAAGCAGCTAAAGCATGTTACTAAATGTACTAGGTAACATTTAGTGCGTTGGTGCTTAAGGCGAATTTACACGTGTCAAATATTAAAGCAAAACGAATTGGTTCAGTTTGTGCTTAAGGGCGATTTACACGAGTCAAGCAGCTAAAGCATGTTACTAAATGTACTAGGTAACATTTAGTGCGTTGGTGCTTAAGACGAATTTACACGTGTCATATATTAAAGCAAATCGAATTGGTTAAGTTTGTGCTTAAGGGCGATTTACACGAGTCAAGCAGCTAAAGCATGTTACTAAATGTACTAGGTAACATTTAGTGCGTTTGTGCTTAAGGCGAACTTACACGTGTCAAATATTATAACAAAAAATTGCTTCAATTTGTGCTTAAGGGGGATTTATACGAGTCATGCAGCTAAAGTATGTTACTAAATGTACTAGGTAACATTTAGTGCGTTTGTGCTTAAGGCGAATTTACACGTGTCAAATATTAAAGCAAAACGAGTTGGTTCAGTTTGTGCTTAAGGGCGATTTACACGAGTCAAGCAGCTAAAGCATGTTACTAAATGTACTAGGTAACATTTAGTGCGTTTGTGCTTAAGACGAATTTACACGTGTCATATATTAAAGCAAATCGAATTGGTTAAGTTTGTGCTTAAGGGCGATTTACACGAGTCAAGCAGCTAAAGCATGTTACTAAATGTACTAGGTAACATTTAGTGCGTTTGTGCTTAAGACGAATTTACACGTGTCATATATTAAAGCAAATCGAATTGGTTAAGTTTGTGCTTAAGGGCGATTTACACGAGTCAAGCAGCTAAAGCATGTTACTAAACGTACTAGGTAACATTTAGTGCGTTTGTGCTTAAGGCGAACTTACACGTGTCAAATATTATAACAAAAAATTGCTTCAATTTGTGCTTAAGGGGGATTTATACGAGTCATGCAGCTAAAGCATGTTACTAAATGTACTAGGTAACATTTAGTGCGTTTGTGCTTAAGGCGAACTTACACGTGTCAAATATTATAACAAAAAATTGCTTTAATTTGTGCTTAAGGGGGATTTATACGAGTCATGCAGCTAAAGCATGTTACTAAATGTACTAGGTAACATTTAGTGCGTTGGTGCTTAAGACGAATTTACACGTGTCATATATTAAAGCAAATCGAATTGGTTAAGTTTGTGCTTAAGGGCGATTTACACGAGTCAAGCAGCTAAAGCATGTTACTAAATGTACTAGGTAACATTTAGTGCGTTTGTGCTTAAGGCGAACTTACACGTGTCAAATATTATAACAAAAAATTGCTTTAATTTGTGCTTAAGGGGGATTTATACGAGTCATGCAGCTAAAGCATGTTACTAAATGTACTAGGTAACATTTAGTGCGTTTGTGCTTAAGACGAATTTACACGTGTCATATATTAAAGCAAATCGAATTGGTTAAGTTTGTGCTTAAGGGCGATTTACACGAGTCAAGCAGCTAAAGCATGTTACTAAATGTACTAGGTAACATTTAGTGCGTTTGTGCTTAAGGCGAACTTACACGTGTCAAATATTATAACAAAAAATTGCTTCAATTTGTGCTTAAGGGGGATTTATACGAGTCGTGCAGCTAAAGCATGTTACTAAATGTACTAGGTAACATTTAGTGCGTTTGTACTTAAGACGAATTTACACGTGTCAAATATTAAAGCAAAACGAATTGGTTAAGTTAGTGCTTAAGGGCGATTTACACGAGTCAAGCAGCTAAAGCATGTTACTAAATGTACTAGGTAACATTTAGTGCGTTTGTGTTTAAGGCGAACTTACACGTGTCAAATATTATAACAAAAAATTGCTTCAATTTGTGCTTAAGGGGGATTTATACGAGTCATGCAGCTAAAGTATGTTACTAAATGTACTAGGTAACATTTAGTGCATTTGTGCTTAAGGCGAATTTACACGTGTCAAATATTAAAGCAAAACGAGTTGGTTCAGTTTGTGCTTAAGGGCGATTTACACGAGTCAAGCAGCTAAAGCATGTTACTAAATGTACTAGGTAACATTTAGTGCGTTTGTGCTTAAGACGAATTTACACGTGTCATATATTAAAGCAAATCGAATTGGTTAAGTTTGTGCTTAAGGGCGATTTACACGAGTCAAGCAGCTAAAGCATGTTACTAAATGTACTAGGTAACATTTAGTGCGTTTGTGCTTAAGGCGAACTTACACGTGTCAAATATTATAACAAAAAATTGCTTCAATTTGTGCTTAAGGGGGATTTATACGAGTCATGCAGCTAAAGCATGTTACTAAATGTACTAGGTAACATTTAGTGCGTTTGTGCTTAAGGCGAATTTACACGTGTCAAATATTAAAGCAAAACGAGTTGGTTCAGTTTGTGCTTAAGGGCGATTTACACGAGTCAAGCAGCTAAAGCATGTTACTAAATGTACTAGGTAACATTTAGTGCGTTTGTGTTTAAGGCGAACTTACACGTGTCAAATATTATAACAAAAAATTGCTTCAATTTGTGCTTAAGGGGGATTTATACGAGTCATGCAGCTAAAGTATGTTACTAAATGTACTAGGTAACATTTAGTGCGTTTGTGCTTAAGGCGAACTTACACGTGTCAAATATTATAACAAAAAATTGCTTTAATTTGTGCTTAAGGGGGATTTACACGAGTCGTGCAGCTAATGCATGTTACTAAATCTTTTAGTTAAAACTTAGTCCAGCTCCATCTATCCTGCATATCTTAAAAAGAAGAACTGGCTTGAAGCTAAATTGTTTAAATATTTCTTAAATACAGAGTGTTCGGTGAGTATATGGTAGCTCACAAAAAAGGCCATACTTTTACACTGCTGTACGACCCATTTCGAAGATTCGTTCCAAATTTTTCCACACCACACATTCTTTTAGTCTTCTCGGAGTTAAAAACACGGGGACAGGTCGGAATGTTCCGGAAACCGCCGATAAGACGACGAAATCGGAATGTCGCCATTCACGAAGGCGAGGAAGTCTCCTTGTCCGTAGATAATGAATAATCGAGATTCCTCGGTAATGAGTAACACTTGTCGACTCGACGGTGCATTTAAATCGCTTTTCGGTACACGATCGAAAAATTTATGTGACCGACTAAACAACGCGGGTGGACGATGATCGCAATAACGTGTAAACGTGGAATAAACGGTGAAATTTAATCAGGCTTTGTGTGAATAATTATAAGCAAAACGATACGTTCTGGAAAAATACTTATTTTCAGACGCAAAATGTGGAAATATTAATACATGATGAGCTTTTAGTGTTCAGTATCAAAAATGTTACAAAATATACATCAAATTAGGGTGACGGTGTGAGAGTATTTATGCTTGAATTTGAAAGTACTAAAAAATGAAATTTGAATTAACAGCTGCAATAATGCAATAAATAATTTTTATAATATAATAATAAAAAAAAAATAATTTAGAAGCTAGAAGCGTTAGGAGATGGTAGTAGTTAAAATTTAATAGCGGGCGGTGCCAAAAATTTTTGTTTAAAATGGATTAAAGATGATAAAAACCCAAAATGTAAACAAATCTGAGCTTTTGAGTTTTTTTAAAAATAAAAATTTAAAAAAACAAGTCGTTTTTCAGCTTTTTTCACCATAGCGTGAAAATTATTAAAGGAAATGCAATACGTTGTATAGACGGTTTGTAGAGGATTAAAAGTCCTTCAACATGAGCGTTTCTAGAACGTGATCGGAGCATTTTTCACAGAGAAAACTTGGAAAAACCGCTAAAATAGACCCTTTTTCAAAAATTCACAGCTTTGCCCAGTTTAAAGCTGAACTGCTAATTTTGCTTGAAATGTTAAGTTATTATGTCTACTTTAAGCATGTAAAAGTTGGATGCTGTCGGTTGAATAATTTTTGCAGAATTACTTTACTAACAATATACACCGAAATTTTGCAAAATTCGACGTTTTAACTGAAATGGGACGATTTTAATTTTTCAAACCGATTTTGAAAGAAGACATGACAACCAACAATTTGGTTCTTTTTGATTGTCATATACGTTTAAAGAAAAGTGCGAAAAATGCATAATGCAAGCAGCATATAACAATATACTCAGCTCGAAATGCGAAATCGCGCTTTTCGCGCAATGTTCAAAGCCCTTTTTGGCACTTCTCCCTAAACGTATATGAAAATCAAAAATAGCCAAATTGTAGGTTCTGATGTCCTCTTTCAAAAACCGCCTGAAAAATTAAAATCGGCCCATCTCACTTAATACGCCGAATTTTCCAAAATTTCGATGTATATTGTTGATAACGTAATTGCCCAAAAACTATTCATCCGACAGCATCCAACTTTTGCACGCTGATAGTAGACCTAATAACCTGACATTTCAAACAAAATTAGCACTGTGAATTTTTAAAAAAAATGTCCATTTTAACGGTTTTTCCAAGTTTTCTCGGTGAAAAATGCTCCGATCACCTTTTAAAAACGCTCATTTTGAAAGTCTTTATAATTCTCTACAACGCATTGCATTTCCGTCAATAATTTTCACGCTATGGTGGAAAAATGGAAAAACGACCTTTTTTAATTTTTACCGTTAAAAAAGGCAAAGCTCAGATTTGGGTAAATTTTCGGTTTTTATCACCTTTGATTCATTTTAACCAAAGTTTTTGGTCCGTCTGTTGTTAAATTTTATCTCCCTAAACTGAGCTAATGTGGGCATTCCAACCTCAATAGGAAGAATTTCGTGACGGACATACAGATATACAGAGTGTGAAACCTAATAAAACTGTAAAATAAGGCCTTTGTTAAAAGAGTTGTCAACCTTGTAGGTAGTAGTTTTTTCGTTCTTCCTATCTAGAATGTTAAAATAAATATAAGGAAACGTCATCAACTCACAAACAAAATTTAACTCCTCTACGCTCCGACATTCACCATACTCATCCCGGTAAGAAAATAGGGAACGCTTCACGGTAATTCCAATCAAAATCCCCACAAAATCAATACCCACACCCCAGACATCGCCAACAAATAAACCCGTAAAAATACACTTGTTTTGTCTCGGATTTTTATTCCTTTTCCACTCTCCGGCGGTTACGTTTCGAATTTCTAATCGCGTTACGCCGTATCGTCGTCCTCGGGGCAAGTGAACTCTTGCGCAAGTCCATTAAATTACAGGATCGTTCTCGCGACAATAGATGGAAGTGACATTTAGAGAGCTTGGCAGGGAAATGGAGATAGAGTTACGGTCGCGGGCGCGACGACGCTCGGCCATCGGGTCGGATGGAAAATTAGACGAATGAATGGGTTTAAAGGCGAAAGAAGAGGGTTAAAAGTGCATGAGTGGATTTTTCGCCTCGGAGATGTCCGAGGGTGTGAAAGTGAAAACGTGGGGCACCTTCGCCATTATCGTAACTTTCGGCGTTGACGAAGAAATTACTTGTGCCATAGTGTATAGAGTAGTCACTCTCCGAATTGCCGAAAAACATCCCCTCTTGTCATTTCGACCCCTTCACCAGGACGGATTACTGGCTGAGCAAGAGAAGCTTGTGGTCATTTTGTACAGGGTGTCTTCGCCTAAGGTTGTACAAACGCACCGTGAACGACTAACGCCAAATTTAATGGGAAAAAGTAGCTTTTTTGCAGCACAACAAATGGTCATCGAAAAAACAAAAATCAGTTTTAGCCATTGAAACTTCAGACTATCGAAATTTACAATCTGTAGAAGGTTTGTAAGGCACTCGTATATGTCGGTAGATACTTTTTACGTAAGTGTATTTTAAAACACTCATGTGACATTTGTGTCAATTACAGCAACAATAAAAAAATCCGATAGAAATACCAAATTTTGCGAGCTAAAGAAATATAAAGCCACTCATGGTGGGATATTTGGAGGTTTAAACGTCCCTCCAATTGATTTTATTAATTATTTAGTAGCATTAGAAGAAATTTTTACATCCAAATTCGACGACCTCTGTATACATGAGGGCGTAGGGATGGCATCGCTAAATCTATTCAAAAATGTTTAATTTTCACACCCACGTCCCAATTTCCCTCATATTTATTTTATTTCTCTATACACAAGATCAAGAATCTACTATACATTAAAGTTTGCGAATAGAGAAATAAAACATCAAAAAATAATAGGGAAAACTCTAAATTAAATCTATTAAAAAACGTGTAAAAACTGGAGTAAGTACTTGCAAATACACAATAAACTTGTACTTCATTATATTTATACCTAATACGCTCATTATGTATGTACTTATATGTTGGTTGCTATTATGTGTTATCTTAGCAATGAAATATATGTATCTCTAAGTACTTTGCCTATTTAGGGTGTTTAGTACCTACTACGCGAACCTTTTTCAAGTCCTGCAACTGATTTCAATCCTCATCCTTAACAATTAGCAAACAGCAATTACTTCAAGAAGTACTGATAAATTCCTGATTACAATTGTTTATGGTGTACTTCGACCTTATACGTTTGTAAATAATCTTGCACCGACAAAATTTCAACCAGTCTTAATCTTCGAATATGTTTAAAATTCGTTCGCCTCCCGTATGTAGACGGTTCAATGAAATTATCGATTTCACAGTCGCTTTACCCCCGTACATTGCAGTGTCGGATCCTTTACGGGGGCTTTAAAACGATTTATGATAGGTAGCAAAAAATGCCGGTTTTTCGAGGAGATCAAAGTAGTAACCTGACTATTTGTATCTATAGACTATGCTTGTGCTTTCAGCTTATCTAAGGTTCCACCGAGGCCTCCTCGAGTATTCCTTAAATGACGGACTATAAATTTGCCCTAAGCGATCACATGTACCTCAACCTTACACCCACTACAATACCGTATAAGTTTCATCCCATTAATTACCCTTGCGTAATATAATTTATCGACGCCCGAAATACGATCCCGATGTTTAATGTGCGCACATGGCTTTTGTTCCCACAATCCTTTCAAGAGGACGTAACGACTTCCCCCTACGAGAAACGGTCCAACTCCACAACGAACCCCGAATTATGGAAGGAAAAGTCGACTCCCGAACGGGAAATTTCTGGTGACTTGGAACGAGGAAACCCGATGAATGGCCCGCGCTTGGAACACTTCCAGCGAATCCTCCGGGAATGTTAACGGCTCGATCTAGAAGTGGAAATAGTCGTGCTTGTAGCGTAATTGTTCGATCTAATTAAATCACCTCGCGAATTAATTAAACCTCGCGAGATGCGCGCGAATAAAACTTGTTAAAAGTCTAATAGAGTGCCAATTGCACTCTAAAATGCAAAAAAACCCTAAACTTCCTTCTCCTGAAGGAATAAATCACGTTGTCCACGTGCTTAATCCCGCTCTATGGGAAATGGCGAAGGGGCGTTTCCTCACAAAAAAGTCATTAGCTTCCTAAACCCTCATTTAACTTTTACCCCATCATTTATAATACGTTACAACAGTGGACCCCTCGTAAAGACCTCCATCAAACATCGTCAGTTCAGAAATTACTTCTACAGGGAGATCGAGGCATTGAAATCAACTACACAAACCGAATCGATCCGAAATCAAACGAAATCCAGCTTAAATTGAGTCAAGTTGCTCAAAGCGACGAATCAACGTGATCCAAACCAGAACATTTCAAACCGACTCAATATTAACTTGATTCGTGATTGATATCTTCAAACTGGTCATCGTTATGGAACAAATCCAACAAGCTCAAGTTCTGAACAGAACGACTCAATTGAATCAAACCGACAAGGAACCCCTTCAGTGTGACTGGATTCTGATTGATTCTCAAAATGACTTGATTTGTACTGATTGTCCATACTTGGAAGCACCTCGACCTACCTCAAAATGTTGCTTTTTTATATAAAACATCTATTTTAACTATATTAATCGACTCGTCATCACCATCGAAAAGAACCCCTCAACTCAAAATCAAGATTCATTGATTGAACTTGGATCATAATGATTTAAAACGATAGGAAATTAAGCTGACTGATTTGACCCAATTCACAACGAGACCGACCCATCATCGTCAACGAACAAGTCTGACTGACTCAAATTCAAAATTTAGTGACAGCTTCAATTTCAATGATCCATGAACCGATAAGAAACGAAATACATTCGGACTGACTCAGTGTTGAGTAAAGTGGATTGATTCGATTAAGTTCAAAAGGAGACTAAACCGACTTAACCGATGCATCGAAGTGACTCAAAATTCAAACTCACTGAACTTGGAGGATTCAAAGCGATAGAAAACGAAGCCGATTCAAACTGACTCAAATTCAAAATATATTGACAGCTTAAATTTCAATTATCCATGAACCGATAAGAAACGAAATACATTCGGACTGACTCAGTGTTGAGTAAAGTGGATTGATTCGATTAAGTTCAAAAGGAGACTAAACCGACTTAACCGATGCATCGAAGTGACTCAAAATTCAAACTCACTGAACTTGGAGGATTCAAAGCGATAGAAAACGAAGCCGATTCAAACTGACTCAAATTCAAAATATAGTGACAGCTTAAATTTCAATTATCCATGAACCGATAAGAAACGAAACACATTCGAACCGACTTAGTGTTGAGTAAAGTGGATTGATTCGATTAAGTTCAAAAGGAGACTAAACCGACTTAACCGATGCATCGAAGTGACTCAAAATTCAAACTCACTGAACTTGGAGGATTCAAAGCGATAGAAAACGAAGCCGATTCAAACTGACTCAAATTCAAAATATAGTGACAGCTTAAATTTCAATTATCCATGAACCGATAAGAAACGAAATACATTCGGACTGACTCAGTGTTGAGTAAAGTGGATTGATTCGATTAAGTTCAAAAGGAGACTAAACCGACTTAACCGATGCATCGAAGTGACTCAAAATTCAAACTCACTGAACTTGGAGGATTCTGAGCGATAGAAAACGAAGCCGATTCAAACTGACTCAAATTCAAAATATAGTGACAGCTTAAATTTCAATTATCCATGAACCGATAAGAAACGAAACACATTCGAACCGACTTAGTGTTGAGTAAAGTGGATTGATTCGATTAAGTTCAAAAGGAGACTAAACGGACTTAACCCATGCATCGAAGTGACTCAAAATTCAAACCCACCGAACTTGGGGATTCAAAGCGATAGAAAATGAAGCCGATTCAAGCAGACTCAAATTCAAAACAGACAGACTCGACTTAAATTTAAATGATCCTAACACTTAACTGATTCACTAAACTGACTCAATATCCAAATAGATTGACTAACCTTGAGATGTGTTAAACAGAAACAAATTGAGCTTTTTCGGACTGACTCAATGTTGATTTAAACCGACTTAAATCGAACGCCCAACTGACTCAAAATTCGAATATATTGACCAAACTTGAATCAGAATGATTCAGTGACCCAAAATTCAAACTCATTAACTTGGACGATTCAAAACGATTGAAAATGACGCCGATTCAAACGGACTCAAATTCAAAACAGACAGACTCAACATAAATTTACATGATCCTAACACGTAATGATTCACTAAACTGACTCAATATCCAAATAGACTAACTAACCTTGAGATGTGTTAAACAGAAACAAATTGAGCTTTTTCAGACTGACTCAATGTTAAATTGATTTAAATCTAACTCTGAACTGACTCAAAATTCGAATATATTGACCAAACTTGAATCAGAATGATTCAGTGACTCAAAACTCAAACTCACTGAACTTGAAGGAAAATGAAGCCTATTCAAACTGACTCAAATTCAAAACAGACAGACTCAACTTAAATTTAAATGATCCTAACACGTAACTGATTCACTAAACTGACTCAATATCCAAATAGACTGACTAACTTTTAGATGTGTTAAACAGAAGCAAAGTGAGCTTTTTCAGACTGACTTAATGTTGATTCAAATTGATTTCAATCTTACTTTCAACTGACTCAAAATTCGAATATATTTACCAAACTTGAATTAGTGACTCAAAATTCAAACTCATTGAACTTGGAGGATTCAAAGCAATAGAAAATGAAGCCGATTTGAACTGACTCAAATTCAAAACAGACAGACTCGACTTAAATTTAAATGATCCTAGCACGTAACTGATTAACTAAACAGACTCGATATCCAAAGAGACTAACTAACCTTGAGATGTGTTAAACAGAAACAAATTGAGCTTTTTCAGACTGACTCAATGTTGATTTAAACTGATTGCAATCTAACTGACTCAAAATTCAAATATATAGACCAAACTTGAATCAGAATGAATCAGTGACTCAAAACGCAAACTCACTGAACTTGAAAGAAAATGAAGCCGATTAAAACTGACTCAAATTCAAAACAGACAGACTCAACTTAAATTTAAATGATCCTAACACGTAACTGATTCACTAAACTGACTCAATATCCAAATAGACTGACTAACTTTTAGATGTGTTAAACAGAAGCAAAGTGAGCTTTTTCAGACTGACTTAATGTTGATTCAAATTGATTTCAATCTTACTTTCAACTGACTCAAAATTCGAATATATTTACCAAACTTGAATTAGTGACTCAAAATTCAAACTCATTGAACTTGGAGGATTCAAAGCAATAGAAAATGAAGCCGATTTGAACGACTCAAATTCAAAACAGACAGACTCAAATTAAATTTAAATGATCCTAGCACGTAACTGATTCATTAAACTGACTCAATATCCAAATAGACTGACTAACCTTGAGATGTGTTAAACAGAAACAAATTGAGCTTTTTCAGACTGACTCAATGTTGATTTAAACTGATTGCAATCTAACTGACTCAAAATTCGAATATATAGACCAAACTTGAATCAGAATGAATCAGTGACTCAAAACGCAAACTCACTGAACTTGAAAGAAAATGAAGCCGATTAAAACTGACTCAAATTCAAAACAGACAGACTGGACTTAAATTTAAATGATCCTAATACGTAACTGATTAACTAAACAGACTCAATATCCAAAGAGACTAACTAACCTTGAGATGTGTTAAACAGAAGCAAATTGAGCCTTGTCAGACTGACTCAATGTTGATTCAAATTGATTTCAATCTTACTTTCAACTGACTCAAAATTCGAATATATTTACCAAATTTGAATTAGTGACTCAAAATTCAAACTCATTGAACTTGGAGGATTCAAAGCAATAGAAAATGAAGCCGATTTGAACTGACTCAAATTCAAAACAGAGACTCAACTAAAATGTAAATGATCCTAACACGTAACTGATTCACTAAACTGACTCAATATCCAAATAGACTGACTAACCTTTAGATGTGTTAAACAAAAGCAAAGTGAGCTTTTTCAGACTGACTCAATGTTGATTCAAATTGATTTAAATCTAACTCTCAACTGACTCAAAATTGGAATATATTGACTCAGGATGATTCAAACTGATTCACTATGAAACCACTCAAAAGTGACCGTTTCAGTTGACTCGAAATGGTCTCGAATTTTTGTCCACTGTGAATCTATCTGATTCGAGGTTTCGCTCAACCTCTCGACCGTTCTCACAGGCGCAGTATTCGAAATCAACCCACATGCGACGAGACTATTTTTCTAGAAAACGCGCGCACACAGACGCGCACAAGAGAGATTCATTATAATTCCATTCGGCGCTGTCAAACGGTCTCATTCTCCTCGATTGATATTCAAACGGACACTAAGCAGACACATTCAAATGAAACCGTCCCAAAAAGAGAACGAAACCCGACCTTGGTTCGGAATTTTTTACGCGAGAGAGAAAGAGGAAGACGAAGAAGGATACGTGAAAAAGGAACGAAACCCATGCGGGGCCGATGGGGGAAAAAAGAGCGAAAAAAGCGAGAGAAATCGAGAAATGAACGCGGTACCGTCGGGCAACTTTCAACGACCGTTCGACTTCAATTTTGAACTTAAAATCCTCTCAAAATGAAATGTACGGTCGAACGATACGGAAACTACCGCCCATTTTGTCACACAAGAAAGAGAGTCAATGAAACGGAGTCAAAAAAGGAGTACATAAAAATACAATTTTGTTGGGCGAAAAATATCAAAAATTATTTCATTCCTTCAGACACCCTGCAGGTCAACCATCTCTTTACAGTTTATTGTTTACTATCGCACTGTTATTTATGCAAAATGTTTTAATGTAATTTAATGTTGCGCAACAATTTTGAAAAATCTCTTCACCCCCTTAAGACACTTTGCAAGCTAAACACTTTTCACATTTTTTTTTTGTTTAATGCTGTGTATGCACTGGGGGAATCTGGCTTCCTTTTTACATCAATTTAAAGAAAAGTTAATGAAAGTATGTTAATGTTGCGCAACAATATGAACATACTTCTGTTTATGCAAAAGGACAATCTGTCATTGCTTTACGACCAACTCAAAAAAATTTGTAAATAAAAATACAATTCTATGTTGCGCGAAAGTTCAAAAATGATTTCACCCCCTTACTATCGTATTATTATTTATGCAAAATGGCAACCTGGCTTTCTTTTTTAACTTAGTCACATTAGTCAACAAAACATGTAATTTAATGTTGCGCAACAAGTTCGAAAAATTATTTCACCCCCTTACACCCTGTGTAAATCAACCACGTTTTCACAGTTTATTGCGTACGATCAGATTATTGTTTACGCAAAATGGCGACCATCAACATAAAGAAAACATTAGTACCTAAATAACAAGTAAATAATTATTTAACCCCCATAGACCCCTTGATATTGCAAGCGATTGCTTATTCGAACGTAGTTTTCAATTCTGGTTAAGACATTGCAACATACTTTTCGATCTTATCAAAAATAAAACAAGGTACACATTTCTTGACGAACCTCGTATATGACTACACAAAAATTAGCTTTAGGTTTACCGCCATGCAGCACCGCTTATCAAGAATAACTTTTTCTCGTTAAACCGATAATAAAAAAGTTTTCCATATGGTTTCACCTTGAGTAGATATATTGTATACGAAAAGGCAAATTTTCAAGGATCCTTCGTTTTAAATTTTAATGTAATAAGTTACCAATCACGGACAAAATAAATTACAACGACGAAATTCGACCAATGAGACGCATGAATCTAGTCACGTGATTGAAAACCGAGATGTTTGATTGATTCAGTTCTAATCGGAAATGTTAGATGGGTTTGTTCTAGAACAAGTTCAGAACCAATTCGGATCAAGGAATACAATTAGAGCACTGAAAGCCCGATTCTAGTAGTATTTAAATCCGCTATAAACTCAACAGTTACCACGTAAGTAAAAAATGGTACAATTTTTGAGGTTATGTTCGTATATATCCACTATAGCAAATGGATCACGTGATCGTAATATAACACAATAACTATTGTCTCGCAACCTAATTGGTCCTTTTATACGCACAAAACAAAGTAACGAACCTCCCTTTAAAGGAAAGTTTTGACGTGAGTCACCCATTCGTAGACAAAAGAAATCAAATCAACTTCACAAATGTTCGAGAACGTTCGAGTCCGGCCAATGAAGCGTAGGAACCGAGTCACGTGATTGGGAACCGTACGTTCCGTTTGCACAAGTCTAGTCCGGAACGATGATGATAATTCTAGGGAATTAATGGCTTTGTTCAAAAAAGTCGGGAAGTCGATCACGTGACGAGTCCGACGACTTTCATTGGTTGTGACTAACTGATTAATCTCGGTGCTCGAACAAAGCATGCCCTCGCTTAAGGTGAAACAAAAGAAGGGAACGCGTTAAACTCGCGTGTAGTACGGGATAACGAATTAATATTAAGATGCGCCTGAAAAGCGCCATTTGTGTGCGCTCGTATCCGAAATTCGGTTGATAAATTCGTTGCGATGCGGCGAATCGATCGTTACGAGCACACGAACCGCCGCCGATTCGAAAGGCCGGCGAGGGAGCCCTCGAACGGTTCGCCCCCGCCGGGCCCGCCGTCGGCCCCGCGCTCCCCGGGCGGCCCCGGCGCCCCCGCCGCCATTCATCGTCCGCCCCGATACTCACCGGTTAAATCCGAATTTCGAGCAGGAACCGCGTACACACACTCGCACAAAATGTCCGTCCTCGAACGCACGAAACGCCTCGACACACGCGCGCACCGAAACTCTCTCTCTCTTCTGCCCTCGGAGACCGATCGACCTACGTACCTCGACGGACGACCGTGTGCGTGCACTAGACGGAACGGCTTCGGACGGAACGGAACGCGCACGATCCCCGGCCGGCGCCGGCCAAGATGGCGGACGGTGGGGCGAGGCGCGATTGGTCGGTTCGAGCCGGGACGCTTCGGAGCTGCCAACGTCGCCCGGCGGAATACCCCAGGGGGCGCCGACGAGGGTGTGGTTGCCGAGGGGGTCCCGGATAGCTGCCCTAAGGGTTGCCAACACTGTGCGTTTCGTCAGACGGAACGTCTACTTTCCTACTAATCACGAGTATTATAGTAAGTACTTATAGTTAATTATTATTATTACATTATAATATGGTATGTAGTATTATTATAGTTACAACTACAGTTAATACTTAATTCAATTGTAGTACAGTATGTAAAATAAGCCGTGAAGAGTGTGCACACTGTACTCTGCACAAAATGTATTTCAAGAAAGCCATGGCATATCCCAAAGCCATCATTCATCTGGAAAGTAGTTTAAAGGAATCAAATTATTGAAAAGGGTAAATCTGAACGCTATGCAGTAGTTCCAATGGTAGATTAAGCACTACCATTAGGTGTCTATGTCTTGGCGCTTATTTTGATGTTCCATGTTAAACGAATGAAAAAATCTAATGAAAATGTACATGTCGACAAAAAATTTCTACAGCTTCTTACTGATCTGTGGTGATCTCATCTGATAGACATTAGGTGTCTATGTCTTGGCGCTTATTTTGATGTTCCATGTTAAACGAATGAAAAAATCTAATGAAAATGTACATGTCGACAGAAAATTTCTACAGCTTCTTACTGATCTGTGGTGATCTCATCTGATAGACATTAGGTGTCTATGTCTTGGCGCTTATTTTGATGTTCCATGTTAAACGAATGAAAAGTCTAATGAAAATGTACATGTCGACAAAAAATTTCTACAGCTTCTTACTGATCTGTGGTAATCTCATCTGATAGACATTAAGTGTCTATGTCTTGGCGCTTATTTTGATGTTCCATGTTAAACGAATGAAAAAATCTAATGAAAATGTACATGTCGACAGAAAATTTCTACAGCTTCTTACTGATCTGTGGTGATCTCATCTGATAGACATTAGGTGTCTATGTCTTGGCGCTTATTTTGATGTTCCATGTTAAACGAATGAAAAGTCTAATGAAAATGTACATGTCGACAAAAAATTTCTACAGCTTCTTACTGATCTGTGGTGATCTCATCTGATAGACATTAGGTGTCTATGTCTTGGCGCTTATTTTGATGTTCCATGTTAAACGAATGAAAAGTCTAATGAAAATGTACATGTCGACAAAAAATTTCTACAGCTTCTTACTGATCTGTGGTAATCTCATCTGATAGACATTAAGTGTCTATGTCTTGGCGCTTATTTTGATGTTCCATGTTAAACGAATGAAAAAATCTAATGAAAATGTACATGTCGACAGAAAATTTCTACAGCTTCTTACTGATCTGTGGTGATCTCATCTGATAGACATTAGGTGTCTATGTCTTGGCGCTTATTTTGATGTTCCATGTTAAACGAATGAAAAGTCTAATGAAAATGTACATGTCGACAAAAAATTTCTACAGCTTCTTACTGATCTGTGGTAATCTCATCTGATAGACATTAAGTGTCTATGTCTTGGCGCTTATTTTGATGTTCCATGTTAAACGAATGAAAAAATCTAATGAAAATGTACATGTCGACAGAAAATTTCTACAGCTTCTTACTGATCTGTGGTGATCTCATCTGATAGACATTAGGTGTCTATGTCTTGGCCCTTATTTTGATGTTCCATGTTAAACGAATGAAAAAATCTAATGAAAATGTACATGTCGACAAAAAATTTCTACAGCATCTTACTGATCTGTGGTGATCTCATCTGATAGACATTAGGTGTCTATGTCTTGGCGCTTATTTTGATGTTCCATGTTAAACGAATGAAAAAATCTAATGAAAATGTACATGTCGACAAAAAATTTCTACAGCTTCTTACTGATCTGTGGTGATCTCATCTGATAGACATTAGGTGTCTATGTCTTGGCGCTTATTTTGATGTTCCATGTTAAACGAATGAAAAATCTAATGAAAATGTACATGTCGACAGAAAATTTCTACAGCTTCTTACTGATCTGTGGTGATCTCATCTGATAGACATTAGGTGTCTATGTCTTGGCGCTTATTTTGATGTTCCATGTTAAACGAATGAAAAAATCTAATGAAAATGTACATGTCGACAAAAAATTTCTACAGCTTCTTACTGATCTGTGGTGATCTCATCTGATAGACATTAGGTGTCTATGTCTTGGCGCTTATTTTGATGTTCCATGTTAAACGAATGAAAAATCTAATGAAAATGTACATGTCGACAGAAAATTTCTACAGCTTCTTACTGATCTGTGGTGATCTCATCTGATAGACATTAGGTGTCTATGTCTTGGCGCTTATTTTGATGTTCCATGTTAAACGAATGAAAAATCTAATGAAAATGTACATGTCGACAGAAAATTTCTACAGCTTCTTACTGATCTGTGGTGATCTCATCTGATAGACATTAGGTGTCTATGTCTTGGCGCTTATTTTGATGTTCCATGTTAAACGAGTGAAAAGTCTAATGAAAATGGACATGTCGACAGAAAATTTCTACAGCTTCTTACTGATCTGTGGTGATCTCATCTGATAGACATTAGGTGTCTATGTCTTGGCGCTTATTTTGATGTTCCATGTTAAACGAATGAAAAATCTAATGAAAATGTACATGTCGACAGAAAATTTCTACAGCTTCTTACTGATCTGTGGTGATCTCATCTGATAGACATTAGGTGTCTATGTCTTGGCGCTTATTTTGATGTTCCATGTTAAACGAATGAAAAATCTAATGAAAATGTACATGTCGACAGAAAATTTCTACAGCTTCTTACTGATCTGTGGTGATCTCATCTGATAGACATTAGGTGTCTATGTCTTGGCGCTTATTTTGATGTTCCATGTTAAACGAATGAAAAGTCTAATGAAAATGGACATGTCGACAGAAAATTTCTACAGCTTCTTATTGATCTGTGGTGATTTTTTGGTGAGTGTTTAATTTTCATGCAGTTCACCTCTTATGGAATGTCGCATTCTCAAAAGGCTATAACGTTTGAACGAATCATTTCCTAAAATTATAACTGATGTTTTCGAGCTAGTTATGCTTTTATATATTTGCTTTTATTTTAGGATGGGCTTGGCATGGCGGAGAATATTTCAAGTTGTTCAATTAATGTGCATATCATGGTATATGTAACTAAATCCGTGACATTCACTTAATAACTTATTAATTATAGGTACGAACACCTGCAGCCGCGATGGAAAGGTCAATGTTGGGTATCTCGTTCAGAATACCCAACAGAATACTCAGCAAAAGAATATGTCGTAGGACAAAAGATACAGGGGCAATAGAGACAGTAACATTTTTAAAATGGAGCATGTTGTGAAAATCAACGTGGTGGTGACACCGGCAGCAGCAATGGAAAGGTCAATGTTGGGTATCTCGTTTAGAATACCCAGCAAAAGAATATGTCGTAAGTCAAAAGATACAGGGGCAATAGAGAAAGTAACATCTTTAAAATGGAGCATGTTGTGAAAAGCAACGTGGTGGTGATGGTGATAATGATAAGGATTATAGAGATCTCTTGGTTTCAAATAACTAATATTGTAAACGTGTCATTATCCATGTACATTGGAGAAAGATTGGTTGCCTGATCGTCAGTGGGACTTTTGCCCCCTTTCTGTTAGCACTTAGGATACAATCTTCCTGAATTGCATATGCCCTAAAATTGTGCATTAACTCATTGAAATTTGTATAACTACTGCCTAATAATGCTATTTTCGGCTGCGATGAAATTTTTCTCCCGTGTCCTTCTAACAATTAACGCTATAAGCAGGTCTTAAATTAGCAACCAAAGCGTGTTTTTTCCCTGGCACGTCACCAAATTCTCGAAATGCATGAGGTTAACCAGTCATTCTGGCACATCAATAGCAACGAACAGGACCAACTTTCGTTTGTAGGACCAGTAAATAAATGATATCGTGCTCGTGCGGAATTCTAGTGATCGAATCATGAAGATAGTGATCCAGAATGTGTTCTGGATGTTGGCGTTCGTGGCGTACCAGTACCTGTGCCTGGCGAAGGATCAAATAACCTTCGGTGAGGTCTCGATGCTCAAATTCCTTGTTTTTAGAACAAATCGCATGTACAAAATAACCAGATTGATTTAAAATTTAGATTAAATCGTGACTAATTTCCGTCTGGCTGCAATTTTCTGGAAAACGCATTAACCAGTCTCTGTGTTCCTTGGCAACTTAACAAAATCACCAGACGTATAAATCGTTACGTACTTATTTAAAATTGCTATGCTTCGCCCGGAGACTTCAATACACATTAATTGTGCCAACATTCCAATATGCACCAAATAAAATCTTCCAATCTTAGATGAAGGCTTTAAAGCTCCTCTAAGTAGTTTCCACTTAAAGGTCTTTTAAAGAAGGAAGATGATTGGCAGGGAGGGAATGACGAAGGGTGCTAGTTACTCGAAACGTGCAGTTGAAACTATTACTTCTATTGCGTGAGACTTGACTTAGTCAAACTTAATTATGTAGACTAAGCGCAGAGATGATCGAAATAAGAAACATTTTAGGGCCTCTTAAGTACAAATTATAGTAACACCTATATTGAGGACAATTTGATATATTAATCCTTACGTACACTAATTTAATTACTACGCTTCTTAACCTAATTTAGATTAGGGAGGGATGACTGATTAATTTATTTGCACGTGTGCTCGTACCCTAATATAATCCAATTTAATTAAAATTTGGGGTGATTTTTTTTTGTATGTTTATTCTTAAAAGTGTGAAAAGTTTTTAATTATCAACAACTATGCATTGTGTTTTCCAAATAATGGAAGAAACATAAATCATTTGTCATTAACGTGATGACATGAGCTAAAAATAATCATTTTGATCAACAACTCTTTTAACACTTTAAATTCACAAATAACAACACTGAATATTCATTAACGCAAAAAACTTTCAAGTAATTACTTAAGTATATGTAAGACATTCGTTTAAAGTCAAACAAATGTAAGTATGTTTAAAAATAATAACGCGTTGCATTTAAGCAGCTCTAAAATTATTGTTGTGGATCTACAATTAAGAAATGACTGGCAGGAGGAAAACTACTCCATTCTATTATTATATAAATGCGAAAACAATAGGAATAAATGCTGGAATTTATTATTTCAAGTAAACCGTGATGGAAGAATTATGAATAATAAACAATGTATTTTGAATACAGTCGCCTAGTCTATGATGAATATATTGATAGGTACAAGCTGCTGCTAATATGGCCACAACAATGAAAAATGTTGAAATAAAGTATATAACGTCATGACTACAAAGACAGTCCTTTGCTTAGAATAAAACACAAGTCCTTTGATTTCTGGACGAGTCCACCTTTTCTTTACACGATGCATTTAATTTGTATAACTGTCATTACTGGGCTAAATCAAATCGAAGTTCACGAGGTACACAGACAAGGGCCACATGAATTAAACCTATGGACTGGTACTGGCGGAGATTGCTTCGTTATTCCTTTTTCTTCCTGGAAATTTGGCAGGCGACATGCACCTAGATTTGCTCGAAAATGCTACTGGTTCTGCTACATACATTGAAGAGGAAATCGTATTCCAACAGAAGAAAGCACCTCCGCTATGCTCACAAAATGTGTGTGATTATTTCAATCAAAAGTTTCCAGATCCCTGGATAGAACGAAGGGGTGCAATTCAGTGGCCTCCTCGATCACCCGATTTAGGTCCTTTGGATTTCCTTTTATGGAGACGTATAAAAAGGAAAGTTTATAACACTCGATGCGCTGGAAAACCTGCGCAGACGCAACGTTAACGCAAGTCGCGAGGCGACACCGCAAGTCCTGCAGAATGCACGACAACGGTTTGAAAATAATCTATCGTCGCATGGAGGTTGCTGGACGATATGTTCATTTATGGGGGATCAGGAGTAGCGAGAGGATTTTATTTTTGATTATTTGATTTATTACTCGCACAGCTTTTTGACAAGTGGATTCTGCTATTGGCCTTGTAAACGGCTTGTTAAAGGGCTGTTAAAGGCTCTCATCGCTCATCACAGCTCCTACATATACTCCTATATCCTTACTGTTGGAAATTATACCTCATTTCATCCAACATCTACTATCTTTTTGCTTTAAGGCGTGATCTCCAATCAGCCCCAGTCGCAGGAAATCTTCCCGATAAACTCGACGACGAACGTGAGGTTCAACTACCGCAGACCCCTCGACTACCATTCCGTATTCCAGGAGGTCCCCGAGGGCGACAGCTACGAAGCCCACGATACCTGTAAGTCACCACTTATGTCTCGCACCAGGCTCAACTTCCTAACCTCTCCTAGTCTGCTCACTCCTCGCGCAGGAACCGGGAGTCGCCGCGATCCTCAACCCTCAGGAGACCCCGACGACTCCCCTCCTGGAATCGACCTCGGCCACGTTGGGCGTGCCGTTCGTCTCGACCGTGTGGTCCGAGGAGCCCTACGAATCGCTCGGCTCAGTGCTGAACTTCCATCCGGATCCAGCTAAATTGGCCAAGGGGATAGCTGAGTTAGTCAAGAACTTGCAGTGGAAGAGTTTCGTGCTGATTTACGAGGACGAGGCGGGCCTGCTCAGGATGCAGGAGGTGTTGAAACTACAAGAGTATACCAGGGACGGGAAGAAGAACAACATTGTCTTAAAGAAACTCGGAGAGGGGCCGGACTACAGGTATGACCAAGGAGTCTGCTGCGGTTTAAACGAACAGTCTAGTGGGTGGGACCTAAATGGGAGGAGTTAAGTAAAATCATGGAATTTAGGGGTAGAAGTTGTTGAGGTTTTTCTTATAAAACGACTATACCTCAAGGAATTATACTTCCCAAATTTTCTTCCTCTAGATCAGAGCACAAGTCTACATGAGAATATTTTGAGTGACGAAAATATCGGTATAATACTTCATGGGACAATGCACCCACCATCCAATTTCACAACTGTTGAAGCGTTCCTCCTTTCAGGCCTCTATTGAAGCAGATCAACGGGACCGATGGCAATGTCCTGTTGGATTGCAGGACCGAAGTGATCCTACCGCTTCTTTACCAAGCGAAGGAGCTCAAGTTGCTCGACCTGCAGGACAGCTACTTCTTGACTTCTCTGGTAAATCACGTTTGAAGTAGATAGTCTAGGAGGCCGAAATTCAGTTTTTTGGATTTTGAGCCAGAACTCACATAGCTTATCTATTACGACCGAAATGTAACCGATTTTTCGATTCTAGGACGCGCACACTCTGGATTTCAGCGGTTTGGACACTACGGCCAACATAACTACAATAAGGATCTTCAGTTATAAGAGCAAAGAGATCATGGACGCGATTTTCTCCTGGGAGACCACCGGATTCGATCTGGCGGGAGGGAAGAGAGTCATTATAGATAGCAAGTCCGTTCAGGTTTGGATGATATTAAAACAAAATGTCATTAAGAGGGTGAAACGCATATGATATATTCGCTTTTCGTTTTGCAGACAGGGACCGCTCTGATGCACGACGCCATTACTTTCCTGACTGAGACCATCGAGGACTTGAATCAAAATTCGCCCATCGAAGTGAAGGTTCTAGATTGCTATGGCAGCGAGCGGTTCGATGATGGAAGCAGGGTTATCCAAGCGATGATTCGTGTGAGTATCCAAATTTCCAAATTAGGTTAAAATTGAGACGTAACCTCAAACACCTTTCTGACCTCTGAAAGACATTTTAGGAGAAAGAGCCTAACGAATATTCTGGGTTGTTAAGAATTCACAACTTACTTACACGACACAAAGCACAAAAGGAATCAAGTCCTTTGAGCTAATTCAGGGCTGTGCCACTCAGACCAATGGACGAGTCATCTGAAACATTTGAAACAGTAACCTCCTGGGGTATAACTTTTGTGGACCTGGAACTGGATAACGTAAACCAAGTCAGTTCCATGATCGCAATGGGTTATGTATACTAGCCCATATCAGTACCGATGCGATTCAGTACCCTAATAATGCAAAATTGACCAAAACACAAAAGGGATCAAGCCCTTTGAGCTAATTCAGGGCTATGCTAGTCAGACCAATGGACTAGTCATCTGAAGGTTTTCAGAGTGATACACTGAACAGATGCACCCTGTTAAATTTGAAACCGTAACCTCTTGGGATATAACTTTTGTGGACCTGGAACTGGATAATGTAAACCAAGTCAGATCCATGATGGAAAGGGGTTGTATATCAGTACCGATGTTGTTATATCAGTACCGATGCGATTCAGTACCCTAATAATGCAAAATTGACCAAAGCACAAAAGGAATCAAGTCCTTTGAGCTAATTCAGCTCTAACATGTCGAACCAGTGTGCACGTTAGTGTATTTTATGACAGGCTCAATATATATTTTGAAAGTTTATTAGAAATCTATGGACTAAGATTTACAGATGGACTACCATTACACCTGACAGTGACTTAATGATCCTCTTGACGAAATTTACAAATTGACAACTTTCTGGAATTTTGTTGGCATTAGAGAACCGATTTCGTCGGTCTGACGGGTCCGATTGGGTTCGACGAGTTCGGGAACAGGAACGACTTCAACATCTACGCCGTGGACGTCCAGAGCGACCAGCTCATCGGCATCTGGCACGCCAGCAACGAGTCCTTGACGTTGACGAGGTCCGACGACGACGCCATAGACGCTGCAGTGGCCGTGTTGCAGAAAATCACCGTCATAGTAACTTCCAAGTAAGCTTAGAAATTACTCGCAACAATACCAAACAGTGTCTCAGAAATAATTTTCGGAATTTAAAATAAAAGGCGACTTACCAGCTTGTGACTTTTGCTCATAGCTAATACCTAGCATTCTCCTTGATGCCTGAGAAGTCGTGGTCTCGTGGAGTCAAGTACATCTATCTACGTTGCTTCAGTTAGCAGAATTTGTAGTGGTGTAGTTGTGACTTTTCTTTACTTGACCTATCCATCTAACAGGTGACGTGCCTCTCGGTCGTTTACCTTCCACCTATCCCTGTAGTATTAGTTTTGCTAGGTTGTCTCCCTCTCGTCCTGTAGTGTGTCCAAAGTATTTTAGGAATCTTCGGCGACATTTTGTGGAATATCTGTCTTTGATCTTCAACTCCTTTAATATAGACACATTGGTGCGTTTTTCTGTCCACGAGAACCGTAAAATACGTCGTCAGCATCACATTTGAAACGCATCGATTCTTCGTATGTCTGATCGTTTTATCTTCCAGGATTCTGCACCATACAGGAAGATTGAGAATACGAGAGATTTGACTAACATGACCTTCGTGTTTCTTGTGATGTGATGATCCTTCCATATTCTTATGAGGTTACTCATGACTCGTTGTGCCATTACTATTCACCTTTTTATTTCCTTTTTGCACCCACTTTGGTTACTTCAAAGGAATCCCAGGTATACAAATTCATCTACGTTTTCTATCTTTAAGAGGTTCGGTCATGGGGGAATTTCACCTCTGTCGATTACCATAAGTTTAGTCTCGATGAGAGTTATTTCTAGGCCCAGTTTAGCACTTTCTCTCGTCACTCTGTCTAACATTATCTTCATTTCTGCCTCTTCTCTCCCCAGTAACGTTGTATCTTCTACGTATCGTAAATTTGTTAGTCTTTTTACACCAATTGACACTCCTGCCTCAAAGTCGTCTGGGACTCCTCTTATTATGTATTCCCCGTATGCACTGAAAAGCCGAGGCAACAGTATACCTCCTTGTGGCACCCCCTTGCACGTGTTAAATGTCTGTGATGCATGAGTATCTATCCTTACCATGGCATCGTTTGTCTCCTATAGACTTATTAGGTGGTTAGCTATTCCCATTTTCTTTGGTATCTGCCACAAGAATTCCCATTTTACTCAATCGAATGCCTTTCTATAGTCGTTGAAGCAGAGTACAGGTATGGGACGATGGTTTCCTCCGTTTGGTCTTGGGAGATCAACCAAGGCTCGCATGGGAGGGGCATCTACCCTGAGGTAGATCTGCCATCCATAGGAAATATAGATGAGAATCTACCCGCTAACAAGATACACAAGAGAGTAAACTCTTTACAAGAGAGTAAAGGTCTAGTCAAAGCTTTTCCCTGGCCACTAAAACATCCCTTCGCACCACGCCCTGGTGTATTATTGGCTCATTAGCGTTGATACTACACCACGAGGTGGTTCGAGATCTCCTTAGGACGCTTCGTCCCTGATAATCCATCTTCCTCTCCAGGCTAGGTTCCCCCTACTTGATGCTGGCCACCGCTAAGGACGGGAACGAGTTGGTCGGGAACGCCAGATACAAGGGATACTCGATGGACCTAATGACGGCGATCGCCAGGGAGATGGGGTTCAAGTTCGAATTCCGCCTCGCCGAGGACAAAAAGTACGGGAACTTCGACGAGAAGACCGGCAGGTGGACCGGCCTCGTCGGGGACCTGGTCGAGAGGGTAATGTACTAACCGTCGCGTTTTATTTGAGACAAAATTACAGTAAAATTGGTGCAAGACGCCCTAATGAAAGGTCTTAAAGTATCTGTTGAATGGGGAAAGGTGAAGTGCTGTATTGCCGGTTAGGAGATGGTTTCGAATGGTCGCCTGGGATATTTGGACCGTATCGAAATTTTTAAATGATCACTGACCAATTAATCTTTTCCATACCGTGGAAAAAATTTAAATCATCTCCTTTTCTCCTTTTTGCATATGGTGTCTAGGCCATTACGATGCAGGTTTTATGACTTCTTCCAATTCTTCCTCACCTAATTCTTCTCCTTCGTCATACTCCATAACTTCATCCACTCTATTTCTTCATCAACCTGCTTCTTGATTTATTTCAAGTCCTCTGTATAATCAAGGCCGCCACGTTTTAAAAATTATGAAACGAACACTTGTCAAGATCAGAGTAAAATGAATTTATTTTAATACACCCTTTAAATATATTTTCAATTCCTATCTTACCCACCGTTAAGACAATTTTACCTCGTTATTATGTAATTTAAATTTACACCACGACTCATCAATGAGAATAAGTTCTTTCTAAGTTCTTGAAGCCCCTATTGTTGTCTAAGTACTCTAAGTACGGTCCGTTTAATATATGTAAATACCCTGTCACTAGGAGCTGATAACAATTTTGAAGCCTCTTCACTTCTTCGTTTATAATATTTTACAATCGGGTCCGGGTAACATGTACCACAGTTCGAGTCTCAGATAAAATTTGACCGAAATTTTAAATAAACGATAACCTACGACTTGGGTTACTAAATCAATATTAAATTTGTCCAAAACCCACATCAGTTAAGACCTTAGACTTCACCAAAAATTGATACTTTCTGCGTCTGCGTATACCCATGGAAATATTTTATTCCAGAGGGCCCACCTGGGCATATGCGATCTGACGATAACGCACGAGCGTCGCGAGGCCGTAGATTTCAGCATGCCCTTCATGACCCTAGGTAATCGAATGCAGTGCAGCGCCACCTACTGTTGAACTACATGAGTCTTTTTCAGGTATCAGTATTTTATATAAGAAACCCGACACGAAAGAAATCGACATGTTCGCTTTTATGGACCCTTTCCATATTTCCGTTTGGATATACACGGCCACCCTCTATTTGCTGATTTCCGTCGTTTTGTACTTTATATCGAGGTAAATTAAATATTTCCTGAATTCGTACGTCGATAATACAGTTATTTTCCTTCAGGATGACTCCAGGTGATTGGGAGAGTCCCCACCCTTGCGATGAAAACCCGGAGGAACTGGAAAATATCTGGGACATCAAGAACTGCCTCTGGCTCACTCTGGGTTCCATCATGACGCAAGGATGCGACATCCTGCCAAAGTAAGTAAGCTAAATTAAGCCATAAGGTTAGGAAAATGTGGTAAACTGGAAACTAAAATTGGGTAAACACCTATTTTCTTTTAAATTTTCTTGTGATATTTCACTCCACGCTTAAAGGCGAGAACTTTAAATATGAATCATCGCCTATAATCTAGTGCCTTGAGTGCTTGAATGCCATATTCATGATTTCAATAACTAAAACCTGTCTATAGACTGAAGTACATTCCCTGGTTATATACCCACTAACGGGTATATTCTAGCAGGAATTATGGACAGGTTCTAACCTCCCAAAATTAGTTAAAAAAGTAAACATGGATAAACGGTCGCAATCTTTTTCCATGCTCTCGTTTGTCGGTGGAGCTAAAAGTCGCAGAGTCACTGAAAAAGTTCTGCATAATTTTGTGTTCCATGCTCGAGATTTATGTAGCTCAACAGAAATCTGGCAACACCGATGTTGCCCCGATCCCTTATATACCCGACCCCTTATATACCTGACGTTAACCCTCCAGAAAAGGTAGGGTTAAGTTAGGTCATGAGTAGAGGTAAGGTAGTAATATAGTAAATACAAGTAAAAGTTATTTCTTCCCTACAACTCTTCCCGATTTGGTGTTCCAGGGGTGTCTCGTCCAGGTTGGCGGTGTCGATGTGGTGGTTCTTCTCCCTGATCATGACGAGCTCGTACACGGCCAACCTGGCCGCGTTCCTGACCAAGGCGAACCTCGAGGCGCCGATCGACAGCGCCGAGGCGCTCGCCAAGCAGACCAAGATCAAGTACGGCCTCCTCTCCGGCGGCTCGACGGAGTCCTTCTTCAAGAACTCCAACGTCTCCACCTACCAGAGGATGTGGACGAACATGCTCGAGACGAAGCCGTCGGTCTTCGTCAAGGAGAACAAGGAAGGCGTCTCGAAGGTGCAGAACACCAGGAACGCCCTGTACGCGTTCCTGATGGAGTCGACCGGGATCGAGTACCAGATAGAGACCAAGTGCGACCTGAAGCAGATCGGGAACTGGCTCGACTCCAAGAGCTACGGCATAGCGATGCCCCTGAGTGAGTAGGGATTTTGTGGTAGAAATCGAGGCCATGAATGGGATAATCCCTTGCACGAATTAATTGTTAATAATATTAGGATAATACCACATAATTTTTGGTCGATAACGTATAGGTTTTACTCCCGTGAGCCCATATCACATAAATAACTACTTGGTTACCTGGATGGGTGAAAGTCATGGCAAACCTCATTTCCCTGAGCTATCAGGAGATCTCACCGCTTCGTGGGGACGCTCGTGTTACAATTATAGCACGTACCATTGTTACAGCCTGAGTAACCCCCTAATGCGCACACCCCAGGCTCCTCTCAGGACCCTAGGACGTGTCAATATGATACGGTCATTCCGTCAATACAACTGTAGCGATTGTAATGGAAATCTATAGAATTGTTAGTTATTTGCAGTAATTACAGTTCCAGACATTTAAATTGTCGCCGATCGTTGAGAAAGTGTCTTAAATTATTTTCAGATGCCGCTTATAGGACCCACGTGAACAAGGCCGTGTTGAAGTTGCAAGAGTCCGGGGAGCTGGCAACCCTTAAGGAGAAGTGGTGGAAGAAGGAGAGGGACGAAAAGTCCTGCGATGAAGTAAAAATCTCTGAGATTTCAAAATTATTTTCAATTGATTTAAGTCAACGGGGTTACGATGATTTACTATAAAACAATAGCCCGAATGAAACAAGTAAACTTTGTTTACTAAGGAAAAAGTTATTCTAGCAAGATCTGTTCTTATTAAATTGATTTCGCATAATTCTGAGTTAAGCCAAGTATTGCACGATTCGAATTCTAGATGGCGCAAAAATTCGTGCGAATTGTCTCGAGCATGCGCAAAAGGCTACCTCCTTGTACTTGGTTCATGTGATTTGCGTTTTTCTTTTCTCTTTAACAATAAATAAAAGGGAATGGAACGCCTTCATCATTTTAGCCTTTCAATTTAGCTATTTTTCACATCTGGATAGTGCTAACTATTATAGTTTCATAAATATCATGCAACCATATACTTCCTTTCACAGTCCACTTGTTGTTCCGTGTCGCCTATTCTGCAAGTAGATGAGCAACACGGGTTCTAGCTCAAAATCTAGCACAACTCCATTACTCTTGCAGGGTGAAGAAGAGGAGGAGGACGGCGCCGACTTGGCGCTCAAGAACGTCGGCGGAGTCTTCATACTCTTAGGCATCGGAGTCGTCCTGTCCTTCGCCCTGGCCATCATGGAGTTCCTCTGGAACGTCAGGACGGTCTCGGTCGAGGAGCACGTAAGCGGTCCGCTTTCGGGCTTTTACCCGACTTCTACGTCCGATCTGTTTCCAGTTGACGTACTGCGAGGCGCTGCTGGTCGAGCTGAAATTCGCCTTCAGCTTCTGGATAACGAGGAAGCGCACGAAACCGCAAATATCCGAGTCGTCGTCGTCGTCGTCCTCGATCGGTAGCGGCAATTCGGACAACAAGAGCATGATCAAGAGCATCATCGGGTCGTTCATGAACTTGAACAGCTTGCCTGTGAAGTTGGACAGAAGCAATTAGCGGGCTAAACGAACCTAAACTTTACTTTCCACCTTTATTTAGATTTCTGAATTTAAACTGGTTAGGTATTTCCTGTATAATATTGTAATCAATTCGTAGGTCAATAAATCAAGTTGTCCTTGATGTAACTAATTTATTTATTAACCTAATTTTCACACTAACTAACAATACACACTAGGTTATTTCGCCTCCAGGTCTAATTTATACCGTGACACCTGTTGTGTTCTAAAGGGTTGCGGCGCAGTAAGTGAAGCAACGCTGGAACTAACTAAGCTTGGTGACTTAACCAGATAAGTAGTATACCAAAACGAGAAAACAAAATAGAAAACATGAAAGACCAAGAGACCTTGCGACTAAGACTCTGACCAAGAGAAATGTTTTTGTACTATCGTCCTGTTGTGTTCTAAAAGGTTGCAGCGCAGTAAGTGAAGCAACGCTAGAACTAACTAAGCTTGGTGACTTAACCAGATAAGTAGTATACCAAAACGAGAAAACAAAATAGAAAACATAAAAGACCAAGAGACCTTGCGACCAAGACTCTGACCAAGAGAAATTGTTTTGTGCTATTTTCCTACTGTGTTCTAAAGCGTTGCGGCGCAGTAAGAGAAGCAACGCTGGAACTAACTAAGCTTGGTGACTTAACCAGATAAGTAGTATACCAAAACGAGAAAACAAAATAGAAAACATAAAAGACCAAGAGACCTTGCGACCAAGACTCTGACCAAGAGAAATTGTTTTGTGCTATTTTCCTACTGTGTTCTAAAGCGTTGCGGCGCAGTAAGAGAAGCAACGCTGGAACTAACTAAGCTTGGTGACTTAACCAGATAAGTAGTATACCAAAACGAGAAAACAAAATAGAAAACATAAAAGACCAAGAGACCTTGCGACCAAGACTCTGACCAAGAGAAATTGTTTTGTGCTATTTTCCTACTGTGTTCTAAAGCGTTGCGGCGCAGTAAGAGAAGCAACGCTGGAACTAACTAAGCTTGGTGACTTAACCAGATAAGTAGTATACCAAAACGAGAAAACAAAATAGAAAACATAAAAGACCAAGAGACCTTGCGACCAAGACTCTGACCAAGAGAAATTGTTTTGTGCTATTTTCCTACTGTGTTCTAAAGCGTTGCGGCGCAGTAAGAGAAGCAACGCTGGAACTAACTAAGCTTGGTGACTTAACCAGATAAGTAGTATACCAAAACGAGAAAACAAAATAGAAAACATGAAAGACCAAGAGACCTTGCGACCAAGACTCTGACCAAGAGAAATTGTTTTGTGCTATTTTCCTACTGTGTTCTAAAGGGTTGCGACGCAGTAAGTGAAGCAACGCTGGGACCTGGCGGAGTTATGGTCGTAGAAAAAGGTTTCCAAATTTCTACGACATGAAATATTGACAATGAGTTTCGTCTTTATCTTGCGTTAATTGTCAACAGGCCTTAATCAATAGCATGATTAATCACTTCGAATTTCCGTTGATAAAATATTCCAAACGATCGATCAAGACGCGAAACAATGCAATTTTCGATAAATCCTAATCTTATCTGGTAAACGGGCTTAGAAGAAAGAGAATTTTTCTGAGGAAAATCAGTATAGTTCAGGGTGTAATTCGAGCCGGACCGACGTCTCCAAAAGAAAAAAACAGGTGAGTAACAAAGGAGGTTTTATTTCAATGGCGGATTACTTAATAAATTCTTCTTTGAAAGATTGCCATTCCCAGAATTACTTTTATCTAAATTACAATTTCTGATTGGTGTATATTTCATCCATATCCTGTTCAATAATCTCATTAATCTCAATTTACCTATTTGCAAAGATTATTTTACAATTCCCTTTGCTTGTTTATGAATTCGAAAAGTGATTTCGACACCTCGATTACCCACTCCTATTAATAAATGATAACATTTTCGGAACACGATAAGATCGTATCGATAAGTGTTCTAAGATTGTCGTTTCGCTTGATTGATAACGCAGTAACGGCCTGTTATTTTGCTACAAGGGAAAGGGTGATGCACGTCCTCGAATGAGGCCAACCGAGCAAGAAAATGCGCAGAGGAGAATACAACGATTTCAACGAGCTCGACCCGTTGATCGAGGAAGAACCGTAAGTACAAGCCACTTCTGACTATTAACGGAGATATGCGCTGTGCGCAGTGCGCAGTCGTGGAACAAAACGTCCCAACGTTTCAATCCAGAAATCTCGAAAAACCTTAACTTCTAATTCTCACACTTTACTATTATCTGCGCATTACTATCCCCATTCTCGATTTCTCCCCCGAATTCCATATTCTACGCTCGTCTACTGCCACGTATGCGCAGTCGAAAATCCACTAATTTTAAAGCGTACCGTCCCTGCAGGAAAGAGAAGCAGAAACAATGGAACCTGTTCAAGAGCGAACCGAGGAAGGCCGATGTCGGCTCGACCGTGGAATCCCCGGGGATCGACACGGCTATAAAATGCCTGAAACTCGTCACGATAACGTTCACGTTCGGCGTCGTGTTGAGCTGCGCAGTCATTTCGAAAGCGACGGTCCTGTTGATGTCCGCGCAGGTCAAGAGTAGCGTCGTCAGGTCGTATTGCAACAAGGATATAGGTATGTAATCGAAAACGAATGTACTTACTAATAACTACATTATAGTGATATTTTGAAAAATTTGAGAAATTGAGAGATTTGGTTTTAAAAATACTGGCACTGTTCGATTTATGTTGACAAATGACAGTTTCTTCATTCAGATGAACAAAAGCTTGGGTATTTCTGGAAATCTGACGATGAAAACCGTTAGTTTTAGGAGTAGAGCTAAGCGTTATGACACTATGACTTGTATACTACAATAGTTGGCTTGCCTGTACATATCATGAACTAATGCTACAGCTACATCAACTAACAGCTGACGCACTAATATGAACTTGTGTGATTAGCAAGTTTGTAGGGTAAAATAACTAATACAACTACATTTATGGCTAATCCAACCAATGAGTTATGAGGGTTAACCAACAAATTCAGTAACAGCACGCTAGTCTTGTAAAGTCTGCAGTAATAACTAATATACGTAATTTGAATTATAATTGGATGGATGGAATACACTTTGTATATTTTCCTGTAAATAAGCTAGAGTAACATCTAGTTAAGATAATAGTTGCTAGCTATGTGAGCTATGAGAGCTAATTTGTTTGCATCTGTGCCAGATACAGTAAACATAAGCTATACTTGGCAGCTAATTTGTATGGCCACCTATTTTGTATGTAACTGTACTCAATATAAGCTCCAATATCGTCTAGGGCCATTACCTCAAACTGTAATAGCCAGACAGTACTACTTGCATAGAACTGAAATTCATATTAACTGCAATATTAAGTTGCACTATTGCCCTGTATAGCTAATTTGTACAGTAGGTTAAGTAGTAAATTCCTAGCTTTAAGGAGGTACTTCTCCAACCAACCACGTTGGAACCAAATCCACGTTCCTCTACTAAATCTCCATTTCCAGATACCCGCCAACAGTTCATAGTGACGCTCCCCGAGGTGGAAAGGGCGACCTGGGTGTGGATGATCATGTTTGCCTATTTCGCGCCGGAAGTAGCGACCCTCTTCAGGTCGGTGAGGATACTGCTGTTCAAGTCCTGGGAGTATCCCTCGAGGATGGAATTCAGCCTGCTGTTCGTCACCGAGTCCCTTCCGGCGATCGGGAGCGCCCTCTTGGTATTCGTCGTGTTCCCGGAACTAGACGCCATCAAGGCGGCCATGTTGACCAACGCCGTGTGCTTCGTGCCGGCCATAATAAGTAAGTAAACAGTCAGTGAGAGAAGAGAAAATGGTGAATCCAAATTCCAAATTTATTGGTAGTATTGGCCTATGCCTAAATTATTTTGGGCATTCTAACACAAACCTAGATACAAATCTGTATTCAGTTATTATATGCTTTTGCCTCAGGAGAGTTAAGTCTACTGCATCTACCATTTGCAGGTACCCAGAACATTTCCAAGGGTACTTCGTCTTCATGATCTAAAGTTCTGGAGAACACCAGCATTTCTCCTTTATGGTGCTTCCGTTTTACTCCAAAATCAAGGTACTATTTTAGACCAGTTAGGCTTACGAATCTATCCACATAACCAAATCCACTCTATCAACACCATGGAAGTACTCCAATCCCAAAATTAATGCTCCATGATCTAAAGATTTGGAGACCACCAGTATTCCTCCTTTGTAGTTCTTCCGTTTTACTCCAAAATCAAGGTACTATTTTAGACCAATTAGGCTTACGGATCTATCCACATAACCAGATCCACTCTATCAACACCATGGAAGTACTTCAACCCCCAAAATCAATGCTCCATGATGTAAAGATTTGGAGACCACCAGTGTTCCTCCTTTGTACTTCTTTCGTTTTACTCCAAAATCAAGATACTATTTTAGACCAGTCGGGTCTTACGGATCTATCCACACAACCAAATCCACTGGATCAACACCATGGAAGTGCTCCAACCCCAAAATCAATGCTCCATGATCTAAAAGTTTGGAGACCACCAGTATTCCTCCTCTATAGTTCTTTGGTTTTACTCCAAAATCAAGGTACTATTTTAGACCAGTCGGGTCTTACGGATCTATCTACACAACCAAATCTACTCTGTCAACACCATGGATGTACTCCAACTTCAAAATCAATGCTTCATGATCTAAAGCTCTGGAGACCACCAGTATTCCTCATTTGTAGTTCTTTCGTTTTACTTCAAATTCAAGATACTCTTTTAGTCCAGTCAGTGCTTACGGATCTATCCACACAACCAGATCCATTCTATCAACACCATGGAAATACTCCAAATCCCAAATCAATGCTGTGGTGACTACCAAACTCACTCCAACCTCTAAACTTGGAACCCAGATCTTACCAAAACTCTCTCGATCCTCCTCCAGCGTTCTTCTCGAGGAGCTCCTGCACGGGCAACAACCTCCTGAAGATGGTCCTCGACATCTTCGCCATCGTGGCCCAGGCGAGCGCCTTCATAATCTGGCCCCTGGTCGAGGACAAGGCGGTGCTCTACGTCATCCCGGCAGCGGTACTCCTCATCTCCGTCGGCTGGTGGGAGAACTACGTCACGGAGGAGTCGCCGATCAAGTTCGTCAGTTCGTACGCGAAGCTCAAGAAGGAGTTCCACAACAGGAACTACTTCGTCTACTCGATAGTGGCGCCGGTCAAGTGTTTGCTGTTTTTCCTCACGGCTTTGGTCGTGTTCTTCATCCAAGACGGGAACGTGAGCTTCGTATTTGATTATTTTGGAGATCTCTTCAGGGCGCATTCGCTTAACATTACGGAGGTGAGTAGAGTACCCAAAAATCATTCAGATGTCTTCGTTGAATGCCCAACAACTTCCATGGGAGTCGAAAGTACTCAGGGTACTTAGGAAAAGCTATTCGAAAAGTATCCTGAGTCTGGGTTGGTCTAGTGCAGGTGAAATTATCCTAACCTGGAATACCTAGAAACTTCTACTTGCTTCCAATCTACTTCAGCAGTTCATGCAAATATATAATCGAGAATGAGAGATAGCAGAAGGTCTGCTTAATAAATCTTAGACCAGATATTGCTCGTCCTAAGTGTCCTGGGTTTTCCTGGAAAATTTCAGTAGGTCCTACAACTGCTACAGTTCAACCATGGCATTCTAGCAAGTTGTAGCAAATCTTAGAATACTTATTAATACTACCAGAGTATCATGTGTTATGTTTTTGAGTAGAACCATGAATGTATGTTTCCAGATTTCCTCAACATCTTAGAGCAATTATAGCTCGTGTAGAGTATCACAAGTCTTTAGGTAATCCTAGTATTAATATAGTCTCCCTTGAATATCTAGCACAACGTAACACATGTAACACAAGTTTCCCATTTCCTATACTACGATTCACAAAGTATTTTGAGGTATTTTGAAGAAAATCTTCCAAAATCCTAAAAACAGGGTCCTGGACCCTCCTAAAGGATTTTTGATGAACCTAAAACTACTATAGTCTATCTTTAAGGTGCCAGCAACTTCAAGCAAATCCTAGATTCTTTAGAAATCCTTAGAGATCTTGGATATAGTTTTGGGTTTGGCTGTAATATTCTCCAAAATTTAAAACATCTGTCTTAGAAAACAGATGACCTTTGAAACATCTTATCTGAAGTATACTGAGCTTTTCTGGAAATGTTTAAGGAGTCATAAATCTATTATGGTCTGCTCTGGGTTTTCCACCATTTACTGTTGAATCCTAGAGTACTTAGACACCTTACCAAATTGTCTTACTAGACTATATTGGCAATTAGAATTGTTCAGGCACTCGTTGGATCAAACTTTGAACTTATATTGTGAAGCATACCATGTAATGACTCCTGGCAACTGGCCATCTGGTTACATATAAGTAAAAGGGAGAATTTCTGGAGATATTCCAGTTCCTCTAGAAATTTTTAATAAAGGCGTTACTAAGAAATTGTAGTTGTCAATAGGTATAGGCGAAATGTACTTCAAGTTTTCCACTAAGACCACCTGCCTTTCCCCAGGTCGAGCCGATGCTGACCACCGACGGTCTCAGCGTGGAGGACGCGGTCCTCACCGGCCTCGGCACGGTGAAGTCCACCACGTTCTGGACCCCGCTGTCGCTCCTCATCCTCCAGATCTTCTGCGCCTACACCTGCTACGCCTTCGGGAAGTTCGCCTGCAAGATCATGATCCAGACGTTTAGCTTCGCGTTCGCCATCAACCTCGCCGTCCCGGTCCTCCTCACCGCGCTGATAGCGCTATGCGGCAGATACAACGAGGACCCGTGCGCCTACAGGGGCTTCATCCCCTCGTACCTGTTCTTCAACGTGCCGTCGCTGACGTTCCTCGGGGACTTCCTGTCGCAGGAGTGCTCGTGGGTCTGGCTCGTGTGGCTGCTGTCGCAGACCTGGATCACGGTCCACGTGTGGAACGAGAACGAGGAGAAGCTCGCCAGGACCGAGAACCTGTTCATGAGGCCGATGTACGACGCGTTCCTGATCGACCAATCGCTGTCGCTGAACAGGAGGAGGAGGCAGCCGGCGCCGAAGCAGCTCAAGAGGGAGACGGAGGAGGACGGTGAGGCTTGGGTTCGATTAGAAGGGAAATGCGCCTGATCGCCAAGCCCCAGGTCTGCTTCGCTCCCCGTCACTTCCTCCCCTCTCTGAGGACTCTGAGATATATGATTTACCATTTACAATAGCACAACTAGTTAGAATTCTTGACTTATTCTTCCCCCAACTTGACTCATCTAAAGCTATCGCTGAAGTCTCTCTGCTTCTTGCTCCTTCTTGACAGCTCTCACTTAGTACCAATTGATTAGAAGGGAAATGCGCCTGGTCGCCAAGCCCCAGGTCTGCTTCGCTCCCCGTCACTCCCTTCCCTCTCTGAGGACTCTGAGATATATGATTTACCATTTACAATAGCACAACTAGTTAGAATTCTTGACTTATTCTTCCCCCAACTTGACTCATCTAAAGCTATCGCTGAAGTCTCTCTGCTTCTTGCTCCTTCTTGACAGCTCTCACTTAGTACCAATTGATTAGAAGGGAAATGCGCCTGGTCGCCAAGCCCCAGGTCTGCTTCGCTCCCCGTCACTCCCTTCCCTCTCTGAGGACTCTGAGATATATGATTTACCATTTACAATAGCACAACTAGTTAGAATTCTTGACTTATTCTTCCCCCAACTTGACTCATCTAAAGCTATCGCTGAAGTATATCTACTTCTTGCTCCTTCTTGACAGCTCTCACTTAGTACCAATTGATTAGAAGGGAAATGCGCCTGGTCGCCAAGCCCCAGGTCTGCTTCGCTCCCCGTCACTTCCTCCCCTCTCTGAGGACTCTGAGATATATGATTTACCATTTACAATAGCACAACTAGTTAGAATTCTTGACTTATTCTTCCCCCAACTTGACTCATCTAAAGCTATCGCTGAAGTATATTTACTTCTTGCTCCTTCTTGACAGCTCTCACTTAGTACCAATTGATTAGAAGGGAAATGCGCCTGGTCGCCAAGCCCCAGGTCTGCTTCGCTCCCCGTCACTTCCTCCCCTCTCTGAGGACTCTGAGATATATGATTTACCATTTACAATAGCACAACTAGTTAGAATTCTTGACTTATTCTTCCCCTAACTTGACTCATCTAAAGCTATCGCTGAAGTCTCTCTGCTTCTTGCTCCTTCTTGACAGCTCTCACTTAGTACCAATTGATTAGAAGGGAAATGCGCCTGATCGCCAAGTCCCAGGTCTGCTTCGCTCCCCATCACTCCCTTCCCTCTCTGAGGACTCTGAGATATATGATTTACCATTTACAATAGCACAACTAGTTAGAATTCTTGACTTATTCTTCCCCCAACTTGACTCATCTAAAGCTATCGCTGAAGTCTCTCTGCTTCTTGCTCCTTCTTGACAGCTCTCACTTAGTACCAATTGATTAGAAGGGAAATGCGCCTGATCGCCAAGCCCCAGGTCTGCTTCGCTCCCCGTCACTTCCTCCCCTCTCTGAGGACTCTGAGATATATGATTTACCATTTACAATAGCACAACTAGTTAGAATTCTTGACTTATTCTTCCCCTAACTTGACTCATCTAAAGCTATCGCTGAAGTCTCTCTGCTTCTTGCTCCTTCTTGACAGCTCTCACTTAGTACCAATTGATTAGAAGGGAAATGCGCCTGATCGCCAAGCCCCAGGTCTGCTTCGCTCCCCGTCACTTCCTCCCCTCTCTGAGGACTCTGAGATATATGATTTACCATTTACAATAGCACAACTAGTTAGAATTCTTGACTTATTCTTCCCCCAACTTGACTCATCTAAAGCTATCGCTGAAGTCTCTCTGCTTCTTGCTCCTTCTTGACAGCTCTCACTTAGTACCAATTGATTAGAAGGGAAATGCGCCTGATCGCCAAGCCCCAGGTCTGCTTCGCTCCCCGTCACTTCCTCCCCTCTCTGAGGACTCTGAGATATATGATTTACCATTTACAATAGCACAACTAGTTAGAATTCTTGACTTATTCTTCCCCCAACTTGACTCATCTAAAGCTATCGCTGAAGTCTCTCTGCTTCTTGCTCCTTCTTGACAGCTCTCACTTAGTACCAATTGATTAGAAGGGAAATGCGCCTGATCGCCAAGCCCCAGGTCTGCTTCGCTCCCCGTCACTTCCTCCCCTCTCTGAGGACTCTGAGATATATGATTTACCATTTACAATAGCACAACTAGTTAGAATTCTTGACTTATTCTTCCCCTAACTTGACTCATCTAAAGCTATCGCTGAAGTCTCTCTGCTTCTTGCTCCTTCTTGACAGCTCTCACTTAGTACCAATTGATTAGAAGGGAAATGCGCCTGATCGCCAAGCCCCAGGTCTGCTTCGCTCCCCGTCACTTCCTCCCCTCTCTGAGGACTCTGAGATATATGATTTACCATTTACAATAGCACAACTAGTTAGAATTCTTGACTTATTCTTCCCCCAACTTGACTCATCTAAAGCTATCGCTGAAGTCTCTCTGCTTCTTGCTCCTTCTTGACAGCTCTCACTTAGTACCAATTGATTAGAAGGGAAATGCGCCTGATCGCCAAGCCCCAGGTCTGCTTCGCTCCCCGTCACTTCCTCCCCTCTCTGAGGACTCTGAGATATATGATTTACCATTTACAATAGCACAACTAGTTAGAATTCTTGACTTATTCTTCCCCTAACTTGACTCATCTAAAGCTATCGCTGAAGTCTCTCTGCTTCTTGCTCCTTCTTGACAGCTCTCACTTAGTACCAATTGATTAGAAGGGAAATGCGCCTGATCGCCAAGTCCCAGGTCTGCTTCGCTCCCCATCACTCCCTTCCCTCTCTGAGGACTCTGAGATATATGATTTACCATTTACAATAGCACAACTAGTTAGAATTCTTGACTTATTCTTCCCCTAACTTGACTCATCTAAAGCTATCGCTGAAGTCTCTCTGCTTCTTGCTCCTTCTTGACAGCTCTCACTTAGTACCAACTTCCTTAATAAATTCCCTTACCAACGTCAGTCTAGAGACTTCCTCTTTCAACCAATCCGTATGGTCAATTCCCTATTCCTCTGTCCATCAAACAGCACCTGTCTCTTATTATATTGTACCATGTTATTTGCAATCTCGATATCAAAGAAAGGTACGGTCGTAAAAATCCCATTATATCATCGTGGAATCAGAATCTCCCCCAGTTAATATCAGCTTTACTCCTTATCCCTTAGGTTTCAAATGTCCAGGAATTTCACATCAAACTATCCATGGTTCAAATTTGGCTTTGATCGATTGAGTCGATCGGAAGTTATTACAATCAAATATGACTCATGAGACTTTTTAATGTACTAGTTCTAGTTCCCACAGTTCCCTAGAAAATCTTTAATCGATTACTAATTGAATACTGCAAGAGGCTTTCAGAAGGTTTAAGGAAAACCCTGGAAAGTACCAACTGACATTATAGCCTCCCTTGAACATCATAGCAGGTGTGATAATAACCTAAACTCTTTCAATATCTAGCCAGGATGCCCCATTTACCTGCACTGCAAGTTAGAAAATTTTGGAGAGAACAACGGAGACTCCTTAATATTGTTATAATTTTAAGGGCACTTTACTCTTAAGCGTTTTTAATTTCCTCCAAAAGGGATGCACTTATTCCAGTCAAAAATTTCCCTCTAAAGGGCCCTTTACTTTTGTGAATTTTCGGTCTGTCTCATTCTCCTCCAAAATTGCTATACTTCGTCTAATCTAACCTCACACGTTAAGTCTCTATAATTCAAGCTTGTCTCATTCTTTTAAAAGAGCCCTAAAGTGAACTATACTCTTAAGAATTTTTGGTCTACCTCAATTTCCTCCAAGCTCATAAACTGTTTACCAAAGACCCTAATTAGTTTAGGGCACCAAAATGAATCTAGAAAACTTAAAGAAATACCTCTCAGAACAAACATAGCTCGTCATAAGTATCCTTAAATTTTCTAGAAAGGGCTAAATTGCTTACTAAAACACCCTAAGCAATTTACATCGTCCAAATGTTCCTAGAAGGCGTAGGGAAGGCTTCCCTGCGCAGCTTCTAAGCAGCTTCCCTATTTCAGATGTGGAAGAGGTGACCGACCAGAACAAGGACAACATCACGAGGATCTACGCGTGCGCGACCATGTGGCACGAAACCAAAGAGGAGATGGTTTCTTTCCTGAAGTCAATCTTCAGGATGGACGAGGACCAGTGCGCCCATCGACTCGTCAGGACGCAGCTGCAGTACAACCTGCCGAACTACTACGAATTCGAAAGTGAGTAGACTAGAAATGTTTGAGAATATTGAAAATGTCAGGTGCGGGTATCGAAGCTTGGATGTTCAATTTTCTAACATAGACAGTTTCGCCTCTTATTGACTAGGGGTGTTGAGATTTATTGGATCATAGCTGCAACGTTAAATTTTTAAATAGACGACCTGATAGTGTTAGTTGAAATGATAGTAGACACACTGGCAATGGCAGTTGGTCACAACTGCAATTCACAACTCTTTGTGACACCATGTTTCCACTATCTCACCTCACATTAACTCAAAGCAAAGAAATGTTATAGAATTGTAGCTTTAACATTACATGTTTGAACAAGAAACATGCATTCACGGTCTCATCTCACATTGATTCAAAATCATGTTTAATAATAAGCATTAATAGGATCATAGCATCAGCACTAAGCTTATGGACAGATATCATTTCTCCATGAATAAAGCTTCAACATTCTTGAAAAGGCAGCATGTCTTCAAGATTCTTGATCCTCTCACACCAAGAGCATTGCCGTTTTATCAGTCATACACTGACTGTATATGTTCCTCCACAGCTCACATCCACTTCGACGACGCCTTCTACAGGCCGGCGGACGAGCCCGACGACCCCGATCCTCCCTTGAACAGCTACGTCCTGGACATGATCGAAGCCGTGAACACGGCGGCGTCCGAAGTGCACGCGACCAACGTCAGGATCAAGCCCCCGATCATCTACTCGACCCCTTACGGCGGCAGACTGGAGTGGACGCTACCGGGCAAGACAAAAATGGTGGCGCACCTGAAGGACAACGCGAAGATCAGGAACAAGAAGCGCTGGTCGCAGTGCATGTACATGTACTATCTTCTTGGCTACAGGTGAGGTATATCTGAAACGTGATGCTCCACAGGAATTCCTCATACAAGTTTCTTATTAGGGTGATAGATACTATCACCGTGATATTTTGGTCTTACGTCTACGGTGTATCTAGGCTGATACTCTGACGACGACTCGCTAGTCCACCAAACCAACCACGGTCTAGAATACGATTGCTACAAAGTGAAGCGAGTTTCACCGCTAAGTTCCTTGCCATTTAAGCTATAACGAAGTTTCGTTTATTTACATCCTCCTAAGCCTCGATTGAGGGTAGGATACAGGTACAACATTTATAACAATACACGATGGTTGTGACTTTCCAGGCATACAAGTGCATGGTGAGTTGCCTAGCCACCGTTTCCCTTCTCACAGTTTAAACTCTAGTTCAGTCGAGCTGGGTTCGCAGTTTAAACTCAGTTCATTTACCTACCGGTTTCTCTATCAATGTCCAACGTGAGTTCGACTGATTTCAGTTCATTGACGCAGCACGTTAAAAAGTACGAGCACGAAAAATTGTGTTTTGTGAATAGTCGTGGTGTTCCGTGATCGAAATGCATCTAACCTAAAATTTAGTTTGTAAGAGAAAAAGACGTTAGGGCTAGTTGAGTAGTCTATGTTTAGAATGACGAAGGAAAAGAGAAGTTACAGTTTCACCAAGAGTGAGGATTAAATTAAAAAAAAATTAATTGTACCACACTGTAATATAGACAATAATACAAGACCCTCATCAAGGAGGGTTCAACTTCGATGGAAGATGAAGCTGTGAACGTAATACGGAAAACATTCCATATAGGACGAGCTCAGTTTAAACCTTGAACTGGGTTTAGATTCCTATTGAAAAACCGGCCCGTAGTGTTCGCGAAAAATATGATCGTTGCACCATTTAATACTCTTTGGATTTATTCACTACCTACACTTGTTGAAACTATGACTTCCCCCCCTCGCCAGGATAATGGACAACGACGACCTGCAAGAGGACAAGATCAAGAAGCTCTCCGAGAACACGTACCTGCTCGCCCTCGACGGCGACATCGACTTCCAGCCGCAGGCGGTGCACCTCCTCGTCGACTACATGAAGAAGAACAAGTCGCTGGGCGCCGCATGCGGGAGGATTCACCCGGTCGGTTCCGGAGCTATGGCTTGGTACCAGCTCTTCGAGTATGCGGTCGGACATTGGCTGCAGAAGGCCACCGAGCACGTCATCGGCTGCGTACTCTGTAGCCCCGGGTGTTTCTCGCTGTTCAGGGCGTGCGCCCTCATGGACGACAACGTCATGGCGAAGTACACGACCATGTCGAGCGAGGCGAGGCACTACGTGCAGTACGATCAGGGTGAGAGTAGAAATGTGGAAAACCAAGTGAGAAAAACATTCCTTTCCAGTTGTGCCTACTACTAACTACAGCAATTTCCACCCTTGATTTCACATTTGATTCAAGTTATGTTGTCTGTCCAAAAGGAAAGATAATTATTTGGAGCCAAACGATACTTAATCCAATACCTTCTTAGAGTAACCAATTTGCTATTTTCATTAAGGCAATGCTTTTCAAAAGGAGAGAATTTTTTTTGTTCCATGGATTTTTCTGTTCAACTTGTAGACTTTATCGATCAATTTTTCAATATAAAAGAGAAAAACATTTCTAAAAAGGAATAGCCAATTTATAAAAAGGAATTACATTGAATAGTGAGGAAGTTGCTCGTTTTAAATTTTTCTTTCTTCAATTAGGCATGTTGATTGAAGCAATTTTCATCTTAAGAAATAGAAGGTTCTTCATTTTAGTACTTTCCTCCTTTGAATTTCCGCTATGAGTGAGGCAAAGTTCATTATTCAAAAAAAGGTGAGGTAACTGGGTAGGGCATAATACAGTCAAAGGTTTTCTTCTTTGGACTTCGATTTTGGCATTTGAAATGAGCCAAGGCAAATGGGAAAAGGGATTTTCAATATCCACTCTTTATAGGCGAGGACCGTTGGCTCTGCACCCTTCTACTACAAAGGGGATATCGAGTGGAATACTCCGCCGCCTCCGATTCCTACACCCACTGTCCCGAGGGATTCAACGAGTTCTTCAACCAGAGGAGGAGATGGATGCCATCGACCACCGCTAACATATTGGACTTATTGAGCGACTTCAAATACATCGTCAAAATCAACGATAACATATCCAAACTTTATATCGTTTACCAAGTGAGTGAAACGAAGGATTCTTCCTTATGTTTGTTTTTGCTAAGAAAATTAATTTATTTACACTACACGATACACAAGTGGATTTTGGGTTAGATGTTACATTTATACAAGTTTTTTCCCAAATGTCTTGTTGATGATTCATTGAACCAATAATTGACCTAAGAAGACACTTTGAATTTTCCAGTTCGTCTTAATGGTGGGCACGGTGATAGGACCAGGTTCGATCTTCCTCATGTTAGTCGGCGCATTCGTAGCAGCTTTCAAATTGGACCAATGGACAAGCTTCATTTGGAACATAGTACCCGTTCTGGTTTTCATCATATGTTGCGCCGCTTTCGAATCAGAAACACAGGTAAAGAATTAAGCACGATGTTCTTAAATTTGATATTGATTATATACCTATTTTCTATGTACCTACCTTTATTCTATGTAAACTGTTCTAATTTGTAACGGAACATCCGATTTAGTGTCATTAGTAACTTTAAGAAAAGACAAACTCCCTTTATGCTCTTCAGCTCTTCATCGCTGGAGTAATCAGCGCGATCTACGGCTTGGTGATGATGGCAGTCCTGATCGGTATCTTCATGCAGATCAAAGACGACGGTCTCCTCGCGCCCTCGTCCCTCTTCTTCCTCGTGATGGCCAGTCAGTTCGTGATAACAGCTATGCTGCATCCCCAAGAGTTCTACTGCCTTAAGTACGGCGTCGTCTACTACGTGACCGTGCCGAGCATGTACATGCTGCTCGTCATCTACTCGGTGTTCAACATGAACAACGTCTCGTGGGGTACCAGGGTCAACAAGGACCAACTAGAGGCTGAAAAAGCTAAGAAGGAGAACGTGAGTAAAAACGTGGAAATTTTGACAGAACCCAGCAATGATAGAGATTATCCTCAAACCGTTGTGCATTCTGCAAAACTTGCGGTGTCACTTCGCAATGTACGTTAACGGTGCGTCCGTGCAGATTTTTCAATGTATCGAGCAGAGTGCTATAAACTTTGTTTTTCACGTGTCCCTGTAAAAATAAATCCAAAGGACATAAATCGGGTGACCGAGGAGGGCACAGAATTGCACCACTTCGTCCTATCAAGCGACCTGGAAACCTTTGATTTATATAATCACACATTTCATTAATAATGCGGAGTTGCTCCGTCCTATTGGAATACGAGATCCTCTTCAATTCATGTAAGAATATTCTCTATGATATTAGTTAAGGCAGGAGCGATGGCATCTCCAAAAATACCGGCCCATACGTTTCATTTTTATGGCCTTTGCGTGCGTACCTCGTGAAATATCCTTCCTCCTTCCTTGACCTGTTTCAGATTGCCCTTCTTCTATGGAGGATTTTCCCGTAGTTTTCTTAAAATTATTTACTCGGCACCTTTGACACATTACCGACCAAATTCTGCTAAGACTGCTAAGACTCCTTAGAAATCTGACGATATTTTTCTTCCTCCAGAATCCGAAGGCTGAGGAGAAAGCGAAGGCCTCGAAGCGCACCTACTCGTTCTTTGGCAAGTCGACGGACAACGCCGGCTCCTTCGAGGTATCCTTCGCGAGCCTCTTCAAGGTGATGTGCTGCACGTTTGAGAAGGACGCCAGGGAGGACGAGCTGCTCAGGTCGATCCAGACCAGCCTAGCGGAGGTGAACGCCAGGCTCAACCAGATAGAGAGGAACCAATGGGACCCGCATCAGTCCGAGCCGAGGAAATCGAGGGCGAAGACCATACACATCGAAGGTAGGTGAAGGGATAGCAAAAAGGTGAAGGTGAGCCTTTTAAGATCTTTCATAAGCGGGATGTGAAAACTAAAGATACCACCTTAAACCAAACCGAATCCATTTATATGCCATCAGTTCGTAAACCTACACTAACGTTCCAGAGTCTTCTTTCCTCCGGGGAAGAAATTCTCAGTGGGTAATTTCGAACGAACTAACGTAGATAGCAACTACCCTCAAAATCACCTTTTCATCATTTCAGGTTCGAGGGCGTCGAGGATGTCGCTGGGAGGCCCGGCCTTGCCGAGGAAGACCGAGCAGAAACTCTTCGAGGATGCGGACATGGTGGACGAAGAGGACGAGGACGACGAGTACAACATGGAGGAGGAGTCGATCGACGTGCCGGAGAACAGTTGGTTCTACAACGGGGAGCTGTACAAGAGCGAGGTCCAGTTCCTCGATACCAAAGAGAAGAAGTTCTGGGAGGACCTCATCAAGACCTACTTGTATCCGATCATCGAGGACCAGAAGCAAAAGGTAAAGGAATTCTTATGTATCATTTATCATCATACGAAGTTTCAACGAAATTGGAGTTTAAAAGCAATTAAAACCTATGAGGTTAAAGTGGATATTGCAATAAATGCGTAATGTTGCCATGTAATCAACCATAACTCTGAAGCTCCTTTAGTTAGAGAGCTGAAACTTCCTAAACTCCCTTCCTCAAACTCCGTTAGAAAGCTGAAGTTTTCACTAATAGTCTTGGGTAGTTCCAACTAAATGGCAGCTGTAATCGCTTCTTAAGGAATTTTTGAATTCTATGATTGGTAGAAATTGCAATAAATCTGCACAATCAGCCCCAACTCCGGAACCCTTTTGATTGAAGAGCTGAAACTTTTTCAACCACTACTGAACTTTCCACTAAAACTTTGCGTGGAGTTTCCATTGAACCAAAGTTAAGATCATTTTTTAGAGAAAAATTGGTGGAAATTGCTAGAAGTGAGAAAGGTCGCCGTATAATCAGCCATAACTCTCAAACTCCGACAGTTAGAGAGCTGAAACTTTCAGAAATGCTAAAGGGCGTTAAAAGCAAATATCGTATGGAGTTTCAACAAAATCGATTTAGTAATTGGATGTTAAAGAATATTTGAAATCTGTGATTGCTAGAAGTTGCAATAAAGGCATCGTTTTGCCGCATAATCAGTCACAACTCCCAAACTTCAGCAGTTTGACGTTTTGTGGCTTCAATTAAATTAAAGTTGAGATAACTGTACTTTTACCACAGCTTACACATAGAAGAATGCCTGCAGGTACTCACATTTTTTCTCATGGAGCCCCAGCTTGCCTCGAAAATAGATAAAATAGTAATGAAGTAAATATTGCAGGACAAGATTTCGCAAGATCTCAAAGACCTAAGGGACAACATGGTGTTGACCTTCTTCATGATCAACTGCCTCTACGTTCTCGTCATTTTCCTGTTGACGTTGCAAAAGGAGACGCTCCACTTCGACTGGCCCATCAATCCCACCATCAACTTCACCTACTACACCGACCAGAACCAGGTACGAATCTCTTAGTGGAATCGATAGACAGGTAGACTCCCCTCTTCCTCTTCCAGATCATGATCCAGCACACCTACCTGGAACTCGAGCCGATCGGTTTCGTCTTCCTGATCTCGTTCGCGCTGTTGATGGTCATCCAGTTCACGGCGATGCTGATCCACCGGTTCGGCACTTACTGCCAGATCATGTCGAACACCGTCCTCGACTTCAGCCTGTTCGAGTCGAAGAACGTCAACAACCTGACCGGCGAGAAGATACTGCGCAGGGACCCGATCAGGATCATCAAGAAGCTGATCAAGCTGCAGGGCATCAACGACGACGAGGAGGACAGGGACGCGCCGGTCGCGAGGAGGAACACCGCGCACTTCCTCGCGCTCAAGAAGAAGAAGGTGTCGAAGCCGATCATCGAGGAGCTCGACAAGGCGTTCTTCGCTAGGATGGAGAAGATCCACACTGGGGAGATCAAAGGTAATGCTATATTGAGTTTTTTTTATCTCACGATTTTATTATGTTTCGTTTGTATGTCTGTATGTCCGTCACGAGATTCCGTGTGCATGAGGCATTAATACATTACCTCGTGAATTATGAGATTAACAAAATGCATATGACGGTACTAATGATTTAAAAATGATCAATGATCAAATTTTGATCAAGTAGGACATACTTCCAACTTTATTATGTTGGACTATAGAGGTTGGATTATTAGTAAAGATCTCTATTAGAACTCTAATTAAAAAGTTTCCTTCTTGGATGCTTCGGCCTAGAGAACCCAACTCTAGCGAAGTTCTAGAGAACTCTAGCTATAAGTTTTCTATTCTGGAACTGTTCTACACGCAGCTGGTTCAGTGCTAAGTAAGTTGCATCCCATTATGGTGCAAGCAACCCATGATAAAGAGTTTTACTCTAAGAGATCTTACAGAGGTTTCCTTGTTAGGATTTGATTACTTCTTTTGATAACTTCATACTTCCAGAATCAGACCTTCCGGTTCCACGTAAGACCATAGCGGCCTTGAACAACCGCAGGGAGACGATCCAAAGGAGGAAGTCGCAGATGCCCAACTTCAATAACGTACCGAGACCATCAGTTCTACAACCAGGCTTCAATAACGATAAGGGAGGCATGGTCTTCGAGAACGCCGGATTCGAACAAGAGGAGATCGAAGCTTGAGATGTCTACAGAAAATTTATTTATTGTATTATTAGACGATGAGGTTATTGTAGTCAGATGTATTTAATCTTGGAATAAAAATGTTTATCATGGCGTTATCTTTGTGATAAGGAGAATTTTGAGTACCTCGTAGTATTTGTAAATTTATCAATGACTTCTCTTTTATTTTGACACCATTACAATACATCATTAACCAATTTTACAAACATTGATACATAATATTAATAGTACACAATAAACAATGTTTATGGTTAAAAAACGCACGTACACAGATATAACAAGTTTAGTACATTTAAATAACATTTTCAAGATAACGCAATATTGAAGATTCCATTTTAAACCCTTTTGAAGTAACGTTTTGCTACTTGTCCACTTTTCTCATGAGTGAAGGTCTACAAATAGAAATTAGTAAATGGGATTAGTAGTAAGTAGTATTAAGAGTAAGTGAAATTTACTTACGATGATACAATAATCATCAGTAAACTCGTACTCCTTCGTGTAATGAGTATCGTTGGGCCCAACAGATTTGGTAAAGAATTTATTGTCTCCTTCCATTGTGGTTACGCTCTGAAAGTGCACCTTTGGACTTAACTCTTTACACCCTATTTCATATTTACCTTCAAATCACCACCAGGCATTCCCTCAGTGTATTCCTCCCCTATTTTAAACTTGATGGTGTTGGTCCTAAAGAACGTCGAACTGGATATAATCCAGTAATCATCCACTTTCTTTACTTCGAGTGTTGGCTTTGAGCTCTCTACCATCTTCCTGGGCACGTAGGGCATACCTAAAAGTAGGCATATATAATCGACGAAATGACTTGTTGTAAACAAGTTCTTACCTACTGCTTTGAAGTACTCGTCCAGGTTCTCATTCCTATCGTTCTGGTACTTTCCTTCGATTTGGACCATGTTGGATCAAATTACCTGCAGGGAGAGGTCCTCGTGTCGAACGTTGATGTCATACTGACACATACATAGATAACAGTTTAAAAAAAAAAGATAAGTAATTGTATTATCAGCAGTTGTTGTTATCATATTCAAAGGTACCGAAAAAAAATAAAGTCTTACTATTAAAACGGATATAGGAGATTGCATGCTTGCACTATTTACTCGGTTTTAAAGTTGGTAGACCAAGGATTTGTTAATGTTGTTATCTTTGATATTCCATGCGAAGATAGGGGAATGAGGATGTTGTTTTCTCCTTTTTCTTCCTATTCTTTGCATATGAATCGAGGAGTAAAGACGGTGGTTGTTCACTTTTACTTTCTGTCTTTTATTGGTTATACCCTGTGCTTAATTGGGAATTGTCAAAGTAAATTTTTTCTAGCTTAAATGCATTGAGAAAAGACGTGCCAAAAAAAGAAGAAAGTATCGAGAAGCCATGGCGTCAAAAGGAGAAAAATTCAAGGTAACTATTTGATCTGAAGAAAGTTTCGGAATTTCTTATGAAACCTTTAACATCAAATACAGGCTCCAAAAGAAATCTACATGATCCCAATTAACCCGTACGTCCAGTAAGATAAAACACGCTTGAACACTTCTATTGAAGACCCCCTCCATTAGTTCTTTTGACAATTTCATACTTCCAGAATCAGACCTTCAGGTTCCACGTAAGACCATAGCAGCCTTGCACAACTGCAGGAAGACGATCCAAAGGAGGTCAGGTGTATTTAATCTTGGAATAAAAATGTTTAAGGCATTCATGGCATTAACCTTTGTAATAAAGAGTATTTGGAGTACCTCGTAGTATTTGCAGATTTATCAATGATTTCTCTTTTATTTTGACACCATTACAATACACCATTAACAAATTTTGAACATACATACACTGATATATAATATTAATAGTACACAATAAACAATGTTATGGTTAAAAAACGTACGTATACAGATATAACAAGTTTAGTACATTTAAATAACATATTCGAGATAACGTAATATTGAGATTCCATATTAAACTCTTTTGAAGTAACGTTTTGCTACTTGTCCACTTTTCTCATGAGTGAAGGTCTACGAATAAAAATTAGTAAATGAGATTAGTAATAAGTAGTATTAATAGTAAGTGAAATTTACTTACGATGATACAATAATCATCAGTAAACTCGTACTCCTTCGTGTAATGAGTATCGTTGGGCCCAACACATTTGGTAAAGAATTTATTATCTCCTTCCATTGTGGTTATGTTCTGAAAGTGTATCTTTGGAATTACCTCACTAATCCCTATTTCATAGTTACCTTCAAATCACCACCAGGCATTTCCTCGGTGTACTCCTCCCCTATTTTAAACTTGATGGTGTTGGTTTTAAAGAACGTCGAAGTGGATATAATCCAGTAATCATCCTCTTTCTTTACTTCGAGTGTTGGCTTTGAGCTCGCTACCATCTTCCTGATCACGTACGGCATACCTAAAAGAAGGCATATATAATCGACGAAACGACTTGTAAACAAGTTCTTACCTACTGCCTTGAAGTACTCGTCCAGGTTCTCATTCCTATCGTTCTGGTACTTTCCTTCGATTTGGACCATGGTGGATCAAATTACCTGCAAGGAGAGGTCCTCGTGTAGAACGTTAATGTCATACTGGCACATAGGTAACAGTTTGAAAAAAATTGTAAGTAACTGTATTATCAGCGGTTGTTGTTATCATACTCAAAGGTACCGAAAAAAAATCAACGGATATAGGAGATTGCATGCTTGCACTTGGTTTTAAAATAGAGAGACAAAGGATTTGTTTATATTGTTATCTTTGATATCCCATGAGAAGATAGGGGAATAAGAATGTTGTTTTATCCCTTTTTCTTCCTATTCTTTGTATATGAATCGAGTAGTAAAGACAGTGGTTGTTCACTTTGACTTTCTGTCTTTTATTGGTTGTACCCTGTGCTTAATTGGGAATTGTTAAAGTAAACTTTTTCTACCTTAAATGGATTGAGAAAAGATGTGTTAAGAAAAGAAGAAAGTATCGAGAAGCCATGGTTCAAAAGGAGAAAAATTCAAGGTAACCACTATATGATGGAAGCAATTTCATCAACTGGGAGTTCAAATATGTGGAATGTTTTTATCTTCTAGAAAATCGTGTAGGAACTTTTAAAATATTGAAACATAAGATTAATAAAATATTAATGAGAACTTAACCGTTGAAAAGAACCGTTATGGGCAAAGAGAAAATAGAAATAAATATTGTGGCATAAATTTTTAGTGACAGATTAGCAATTGGTCTTCCAGTTAATGTAGGACTTATTTGATATTTAAAGGAAAGCAACACTAGGATACTTACACCTTGAGTCGGTATAACGGTGTTATTTTCATAATAAGGTTTGTAAATTTAATTTTAATCGAATAAAATAGTGTTGAGGGAACTAGGAAAGAGCTAGATGGGAACAAAAGTAGTGGCAGTAAACAGCAAAATATATCCTAACTTCGTATATGAATAAATTTTCAATATTAACCCCTTAACAAATAACGATAAAACAATTTGAAAATACCGCGAAACATCCAAGTCATGTTGGTTGCATACCAAACACTGAATCGTTCCCATTGTTGGAAACATTTGGTAACAATCCATCTACCTATTTTGAGGTTATGTCCAGCTAACATTTCAAACATCTAAATATTACACCTTGTATAATATGGGGGACGAGAACAACCCCAAAGAGCCGAGGACCACCCTCGAAAACGAATGGATGGTAAGTTCCCACATTTTAACCCATTGGTATCACGTGCAAAGTGCAGAGTTTCAGATCAGAGACTGTGCGATGTACGACGAAGAATACAGCGAATGCACTTCGATAAAAGACAGATTCCAGCAGTACTTCGTGTACGGCAAGACCACAGACTGCAGCCAGTGGAAGAGAGACTCGAACAACTGTTACAAGTGGACTGAGAAGGGAGATGTAAAAGCAGCGGTGAGCAAGACAAATTGAAGCTCAGGTTACTCCAATTGTATGATTACTCCATTTTCAGGAGGAGCTGATAAAGAGCGAACAAAAACGTCGTAGGGACAGACTGTTGCCGCATTACCGGAACGACGTATGGAGGAAACGTGATAGCCCGCCGGAAGATTGGAATAGCCCGTTGCCGGACCGCTTTCAAAAGGAATATGAGAGCTCGTACCTGAACATAAAAGCCAAGGAGATGAGGGGAGAAGTGCCTCCATCGTTTGATCTTGATAAAATCCCCAGTTTTCAATGTAGCATAATGTAGCAACAAATGCTAGTAGACAACTGTATATTGTGTAAGTATCATTCTTAGAAACAAGTTGATTTAGAACATTTTAATTTGATTTAACGCTAGTATTCATGACTACTTAATAGTGTCAACACTTTTGAACTTTGCAATTTCAACGCCGATCCTGTACAGCACTTCCATGGGATCCATACCGTTCTCCATATTAAGAATCCCGGCACATCCGTTTATGTAAAACTCCAGGTCCTTCTCCTTATCGACGTTACTCATCGTGTACTTATTCGTGAACTGCGCGAGATTAGAGAAGGCCGAGCTGAACGCGTCGTCGAGGTCGAACAGCTCCAGGGGGGGCGGCAGCAGGTCCCGGAAAGACGGAGGGAAGACCGCTGGCTGTAACGGCGGATAGGGCGCCTCGAATTTGGGCGTTATTATCCGCAACGGTTCGTGTTTCACCGAGAGCTCGTCGTAGAGCCGCAACGCTTTCGGCACGAGGTTCGAGTTCAGTGAGTACATCTTGTGGTCGAATAACTTGACGTAATCTAATAGCGCCGAGTGGGTGACGGCGTCCGTCAGGCACAGCTTCGGCCTCTCCGCCAGCTCGGCTATATCTGGAACGATGTGGTGGTCGATCAGGTCGATGTCGTCGTGGTCCGAGACGGGGAACGTTACTGGGTCTTTGCCTGTGGAGGAGGGAGCGTATTTGGACAGATATCCTTCAAGAAAATTACATTTTGGGGTTTCAGGAGATGTAGTTGCTAAAAACGAAAAACTAATCATATCAAGGGTATGATAGATCCCAAATCTTCCAGTGGATTCAACTAGGATTCCCGGACTTTGATAACTGATTCATGAATAATTTTTCAAACAGTTCAAACCCTACGTTCGTTCGCCGCACTAACAAGACTGCAGTGGTGATCACCCTTACCGGTCAAGAACTCCATCAGCATCTCCCTGAGCTTCTCGTTCTGTTCCCTATCGACGTACCTATCGGAGAACATGTGCCCGGAGCCTACGGCGGCGAGCCTCCCGTCGGACGCGTCGTCCCGGTAGAGCCCCGCCAGCGGCCTGTCGACCGGGAAGGACGCCGACCCGCTCGTGAACCCGACGACCGCCGGCCTGCCGACGTTCAACGTGCACCCGAAGGGGTACACGAACCCCAACGGCGCCCTCTCCCTGTTCAGATTCGGGTCGATCGAGCCGTCGCCGACGTAGCACTCCTTCGGGTGGAAGTACTTGTAGTAGTGCGACCGGATCAGGCAGTCGACGTTCGGGATGATCCCGTACTGCTCCAGCAGGATGTTGATGTTGCTCGCGTCGTTCGGACCGCTCTCGGACAGCAGGACCAGCACCCTCCCGCCGTCGGCGATGAACGCGCTCAGCGCGGTCAGTTCGGCCTCCTCGAAGGGCGCCTGCGGGCCGGGCACGATGAACAACGTGCAGTTCTGGAGGGTCTTCGGCGACACCTCCTCCTTGTTGATCAACACTTTGAAGTACAGCTTCAGCTTACGTTGGAATATCTTGAGGTTATCGTTCACCTTGAACAACTCCTGCTTGGAGCAGTTGAAGATTATCGTGTTCTTCGGTTCGGTCGACTGGTCTTCGAGGGACATTCTTGAGATGTGCTCCTGGGGGATTCGTAGCAGGAAAGTGCGTGTACATGTCGAGCTGTTTGATTGTATAGTTGCTTAGCAACGGCTAGCTTTTCGTCTTTGATTGGTTAATGACACGAACGTACATAGGGTGGGGGGGGGTTATGGGGTCCGGACACCCTCCTTAGCCTATGTATAAATGGTAATGCTAGGTATAATATGTATATAATGATGGGATATTCATCTTGTATCACAAAATAGTGGTTGCACTAATCTTGCTGAGTTACATTTAACAATGCAGCCTGGGGAAATAAAATTTCCTTGCGACATACAGAATATTTTTTGAGGAAAAAAGCTTTACAATTGAATATTACACTTGATACAGGTGTTTGTTTTCGAAAAGTTCCGCATTCTTATTTCAAAATAGGCTTTTTTTGGTTATAGCCGTCAAAAGTCTAAGAAACGGGTCAAAAAAATCCGAGAAAGTTTTATTGTATTAAATAAAAAATTCTAAGACCCTCTACGTCTTTTGATGGTCGATAGAGATGGTAGATATTTTGCAATAAACCGTTAGAATTCGAAATTTGTCATTTTTCGAGGTTTTTTTAACTTAATTACTCGGTTGTTGATTATACAGAAAAAAGTGAATGACTTGAAGGTCTCAGAAAAACGTATAAAATGTGGTTTTCTAGAAGCATAGCCGTAAATTAGTTATTACAAAAAACTCAAAAAAACACTGTTTGATTTTTAGCAATAATTATCGTAAAAAGAGACAGTTTTACACCTTAATTCATTTTTTTTTTCAGTAAAATATTGCTGCATGAATATTCTAACTTCTACTTAAAAAAATCTTTGACCATTTTAGGGGGGGTTCTGAGGCGCTAAGGCTAAGAAGATATGTCGAACATCTACAATGATTGTGAATGGTGAAGCCGCAGTTATTTACCGCCTCATAAAGAAATAGCAACAGTGGCTTTCCCCTCGTTAGTTTTCTAATCAAAATAATCATTTTTAACTCGTTTTGTTAGTTATTTAGTATCGAGGAGCGCCTTGGTTTGAAATGTGTTCCACTTAGTGTGTGGGTTGCCTAGCCTCGAGGAGCGTTCCTATTGGACAAACGCACGTCCCCGATGGGGAATTTACCTTTTCGTCCGTCGAGAAGTTGGCAGGCCCGCGCGGCGACGCGAACGCCCCCCTGTCACTGTCGTCGGTCGCGCGAAACCGACCGAAAGGCGAGAGATGAGATAACCACTTTTGCTACGACGAGAAGCGGGCAAACGTTAACAATAAGAAAGGAGACGCCGAGAAAAGTATTACCGCGGTACTTCCATGAAAAGTCTGACATCCAGAGTACAAATTCAAGACATATCAAGACTGTATACGTCGACAACGAATTAGGTGTAGTAGTGAGTGCGTGTTTACGTGTGCCTGTGTGCGTGTGTTTATATACATTCCATCGGCTCGAGCTTCGCGATCGGAGTTTCGGGAATCATGGCGAACGGGGACGACCACCTGACTTACTACAGGGAGTTCTTCGAGAACTTCGCGCAGACCGTCAACCCGAACGATCAGCTACCTGTTAACCTGGCCAGTTACAAGCTGGTCAACGTCGAGGTGGTCGGCGGGATCATAGACTGGACGACGCAGTATTTGAATCAAAAGTAAGTGAGATTTATCTGATTCACTTACCTAATATACACACGCCCTCGACGCGACAATTGCACTAGCGATAGCGAACTTGTTTACAAATTCCGCGAACGCAAACACTGCGCTGACAACTGACACATGAGCTACCGGAATAATAATAATAATGGTACTAATAAATGATAATCTGTTATTATCGTTAGTTTGGAGTAACATTTAAAACTGTGAGTAATCGCGGTGATGAGATAAGCGCGTCGATAACCGCGGTTTTGAATTTTTCCATAACTATTGCTTACTTTAGTTTTATTGTAAAGAGAACAAAGTGGCAAACTCATCATTTTTAGTTATTACACAATAAACAAATCAGGTGCAATTGCTCAACCTCCGCACCTACAATTTCTTCCAGAAACGTCTTCAAAGGTGAAGAGGTTTAAACAGATCTCTCCTGGAATCCTTGCAACTTATTTTTCTAATTCGAGGATGTTCATTGAATGATACAAATGTTCGTTTCTCTTAGTTCTAGGGTAGTTCATTACAACAGTCATTTGATCATTTAAAACAAATTAAAGGAAAGACAAGCCGTACGGAGTCGGTGCTTCGAACACACAATATTAGGGTTCGTCCGAATCACTCTAGCTCTAAATTATTAATGATAAATGACAGGAAACTCTAGCTTATATCAGAGAAGTTTAATAATGTAAATTTTTAACACACTAACTAACTGACGGTGACAAAACAAGGTCTGCACAGTTAGTCTGATCGGTGAGTGGTTGTGCGGTTAAATAATTAATCTTTTAAATGCTATTAAGTAATCAACTTGCATCGGTGCAATGTGTACCAGTAACCAGTATAAGGAGGCCCTTTGGGAATATTTAAGTGCGGTCAAAATCACAAGAAACGAAGTGTACCTGTTAACCCACTTATCTCTGTTATCCCTAGCGGTCTCGGTTAACACTGGAGAAATCATGGAAGAAACAGAAGAAATATTATTCTAGAAAAGCAAAATGACATACAAAAATCTAAATCTGTAAAATCAGGTATCAAACCTAACTACTATTCAATAAACTTAAGACAGACTTAAAAAATGTTTCGGTCAAAGGACTCTGAACGTCTTAAATTCCAAAAATCGACCCGAGTACTGGTAACAGAAATATAACAAAATCTTCAAAAATCTATTTTGAAGTATTGACATCAATAGAACCTCTATTTATAATTAGACTAGCTTGATATGATAATTTTTGGGAGGGAAAAGTGGGACAAAATTAGGACATAAGCAAGGATTTAAAAATTATCTGGTTGTCCATAGGACAAGTTTTAATAAGGAAACTTATTACCATCGTTTCTTTTTAAACTCCCTTCATTACAATGTACTAAAAGCTGCTGACTAATCATGACGTGTTTGTCTTGGGTGACATGTCTGCTTTAAATTCGCCAATCCTCACGCAAGAAATAGATTTTTACACCACAAGTCATACCTAAGAATAGAACTATTCCTCATTTACGCATTGAATAAGGTATTACAGAAAAATACTCATTTTTTCCAAAACTGCTGGATATGCATAAAAAATGTTGTGGTATTAAATTGTGGCTTATTTAATTCCAAACATTTTACTCTTCTTAAGTTTTCTGTAGGACAAAAATTAAGTGACATATGGCCGTTTAAAACCTATATTTACGAGAAGCACTACCTTGTTTTAGCCCTTTATGCTCAGCCCCTTTTAAAACTAAAGGGATTTAATTTAAATAGGCTTGTAGCTCGTGAAAAACCTACAATTTCATTTTAATGAACTTTATACGATAAAAAAAGAAATTATGATTAAAAACCAATCGCATTTTTTCCTCGAAAAATTCGAAAAGCGTAAATGGCAGCATGATGATCAATATTATCGACATATATTTTGTGTATGTATGTAATTAAATTAAATCTGAACTTAATTTTACTCACTTTAAACTTTAATACATCAATGTACTCATCTTAAGCATTAATTTATAGATTTTGGCAATAAGGGGTAGTTTTCACCCCTAAAAAATGAAAAGCGCACAGCGGCATAATATAGATTTTGAAGTGCATGGTAAATCGAGCTTAATTCCAAATTTTCATGCAAATCGAAGCTGTTTTAAGAAATTGCTAGGATTTGACTTATTTTAAGCTCCGTTGCCTGTTTTCAAAAACGAGCAGTTTTCTCAAAGAAAGAAAATTTTGTTCAAATCCGCTAAAAGTCGCTTTTGTAATAAATTATCAATAAAATGTCTGTGTAAAATGAATATTTAAAGTAAAAAACATTAACTTTAAAGAAATTAAATTTTGTATTACGAACAACTTTCTTTGATATTATTTAATTTATATACTATAAATCAACTAATTGCGGGAAATTCAAAAATTCTAAGTAATTAAAATTTTAATAATTTTATTCAAAAAAAGGAACTTCTGGAAGAGTTAAATACCCGAACATTTAATGAACGTAATTTTATTGATGAATTAGCACAAATTTTTGAAAAAATCCAGCTTTAATACTACCCCCTATCAATGTGTATTTAATACTATCAAATTAAGTCGGTTCAAACAAAATCTTCGAAGATAAAACGGGAATCCCACTTTATCAAAGTCCATATTAGATCTAATTTACAGAGAAGTTATGAATGTTGAAACCTCGTTTGAAGGAATATAAAAATAATAACAAATCCAAAAAATAATTTAAAAAAAGAAACTTCAGAAATGAAAAAAAAATATGGATTTCTTGAGCTTACTCCCATGGTTCAGCCTCAGTTTCATAAAATTTCATTTTCGAACACCATTAATTAATCATAATTTAATTATTAACATTTCTTGATAAGGAAGTTTGCACATGTGAGAATTTAAGAAAAATCAAAAATTTACCGGAAGAAATTCCTATGAAACCTTCCTAAGTGTTTTAAGTCGTAAGTCAGATTACCCCCCCCTCTTTCTCACTAAGGGGTGGAGTGGTTTGCATAATAAATTACCATTTAAAAAAATGGGCCTTTAATGAATGCCGAGTAATATTAGATACGTTTTATTGGCTGAATTTTAATAACAATCGATTCATTACCCTAAATATTTCTCGCTTTCTTCTCGCTCTTAACGGTCGAATCGTGTTTTCTTTATTATTATCTGTAATAAGTAAAGTATGTGTAGCATAAAGAAGTTCACGGTTAATTTACTTAAGTTCAGCTCCAAGAAATGTATTCATTCTGGACTTGAAACATGGACGCCATTGTATGCATATCAAGACAAGTGAGACAGGTGAAATCTCAACAATGACGAAGGTACGGGATATTTTACAAGAGAAGTCAGGTTGAAATGAATAGAAAAAATGATTATTTGGACCACTAATTAGTTAATTAATACGTAAAATACAGGCATGCGATATGTGCTTCCTTTTATTCTGACTTAATTTGAGGTGTTTGAGGTTTATTCGTGTTTTATTGGCTGTGGTGCGACTTTTCTAAAGCAATAAATGTAGTATTAAAATATTTGTGGCCAAATAAGAATGGTGATGGTTGTAGTCGTGTACATTCTTATGCCACTAAAGGGGTTCCACAAGGTTTAGTCTTAGGCCCCGCTTTTTTATTTTGTATTTAAATGGTATTGAGAAAAATTTACCCCTATCAAATAACTGTACTACTATTAAAAACAGTTACAAATAATACTTTAAATGCACTTTAAGACTAGTTTAATGACAAATAATTACTATTATTACTATTATATAGACCAAAAGTGGGGACCAAAATATTGGGGACAGTGGAGTGTAATAAATGAAAAATTCTGATTTGTAACGACCGCGCAGTATCCTTAACTAAGTGGTGGTCGTTATTTGAACTAACTTCATTATTGCACTGGTTTAAAGGCTAGCTTAGGTAGCACCAAGTACTAATTTACTTCGCCTTCAGCTCTCATTTATATCGTCACTACTGGAGTCTCAGGAATTTCGAGGGAATTTCAATCACAGTAGAAATTGGTGATGTCATTATTTCCCAAAATTTCAAAGTTTTTTCGGAAAATTACCCATCTTCTCTCGTACTATCGGTACGTATTCATCCTCGATTTAAATTTCTTACATTCCACGTACTTTCTCTCTGTTTTTCCTTTCCCCGCCGACGTAAACAAAGGGCGATATCTCTAAATAAATAGTTAATTACCTTGAATCACTCGGGTTACACAATATGGCTGCGCCTTCAGATAAAGTCATTGACTTTCATGGGTTACACCAGACCAGGAGGTGTAGGTAGTGAGGGCGTACAGAGTGAAATAGTCGAGGGAAAAATTGAAGAAATCAACCCTTTACCCGATCACGTGACGCCTTCCCTGATATATGTAGATTTCCTGGTGCCTGGAAATTTTCGATGAGGGATCGGTACGTGCGCAATCTGGATCGGCTTGTGCGGTTGCCATGTTTACGTAATACTGTTCGATAAATGGGAAATCCGGATGAGGAAAGGAAAGGATGAGGAAAATTATTGCATCTATAATAGCATATAATATAGCATATAATTGCATATAATAATAATTGCAACTAACGTTGTCACGTTAGTGATTGTTAACGTCACGTTTGCGTTTCTGTTTATCTTTTTAATTACTATCTTTGTTATCGAAGTTTAAATGACGAATGTACCTCGCGAAAACAGCACAATATTTTGCCCAAAGCGCAAATAAAGCCGTTTTTTAACATGAAATTTATCATATGCAATCGTTTAGGGGAGCAATTATACTTGGAAAAAATTCAGTAAATCAAAGACAGATTTTTTGTCGGAAATATGTTCGGACAGGTCGATTGGTGTTTCGAATTGCGCTCTTTTTGTTGTACGAAAATGTTATACAGGGTGTACCAAGTTTGAGATATGACGGTATCGACTATTTTTTTTAAATGACAATACTAATTTTTTGGGCTATTTTTAAAGGGTATATTTAGTTACACCTGCGTACCAAATATCAAATTTTTATTCCTTGTCGTTTAAAAGATATGTAAAACAATCGAATTCAATCAATTTTAGCAAAATTTTTTTTTACTCCAAAATCGATTTTAAAGACAGTCGGTTTTTTTGAAAATTAATCATACGGTACATTTTGTTATATTCAGAGTATTAATCGTATAAACTTCTCTTTTTTTGGAAGATTATAGTAAGAGGTACATTCGATTATTTGATTATTAGGAATCATTTTATTACCAAGTCATATTTAAATTGATCTAAAAACTCATAAAATAAACATTACGTCATTGGAAGTATTTTTCATTTAATACTGTCTCTGAATGATATGAAATGAAATCATTATTAGCAAATTTAAAGTTCCCAAAGTCTTCAATTAATGAAGGCTCGATTACAGTCATCAATAATTCGTTTACGTACGAATATTTTTTCTACTCTGATTAATTTTCTTCTTAAATCCATTCGATTCTGTGAAAAATACTTGCCGGTTCATTAGAAGTAAAAAACTCTAAAAAGAATAAAAGAACCTTTTGGTCTTTAGTTGCCGACTTCTGGGTTAAAATAAAATTGATATTAATGTTAAAAAGAGCCTTTGTAAAAAAATTTTTTTGGTACGTGTTTGCCACCGTCTTCTTCCTCTCGATTAGGAAATATAAAGAAACATATTTGAGGCTTATTTCAGAAAATATTCGTCGTCTTATAAGGAAATTTTAGTTGCACAGAAAAATGTGCCATTCGATTTTTCCTCATCAACGTTACCTATTTGACTTTGCATATTTATTCAACTGAAAATTTAACCTATCTTAAGGTTCTGTATCTTAATTTGTACTTGAAAATTCATACTTGACGATCCATGCTTCGGTTTGCAAAGAAAATGTCTTCGGGGGGTGAGAAATCTGCCAGGGGTTGAAGGGGTGATTTTAGGAAATCGCAATTTGCCTATATCGTCAGCAATAAAATATGACGTTCGATAAGTGTTCGCATCTTCATTGGTTCCTGAGGTAGAGGTGTGGGTGACCTGGCTTAAGTATTAAGCCAGATTATCCCCTTCATCTCGGAAAGGGGTGGAGCCATAAAATCGTTTTTGGCCAAATAAATTAGTAATAAAGTAGCAACAAAATGTAGTGCTATAAGGAATGCGAACTTGTGAAAAGGCTTAATAGACGCCTTAGCTTAAGACGGTGTTCACATGGTCAATAATAGTGTCAGCATTTTAGAGCATTGGCAGTATTATTGATGGTATCTTTCTAATGCATTTATTCATGTCACAAGTTCCATAAGAATGTCTTGTGAAATTCCATCCACACTTGTGATGTTTTGGTTTATGCTTTCTTTTTTCAACATTGCAAATTAATTAAAATAAAATCCATATAAAAAAAAAAATTTCACCCTTTACAAATTTCTGCGGATCTATTTGGAATCGAAGCTATTAGCGTGCAAAGTTTTAAGTTTCTAAGTGTGTCTAAAGTGTCTTAACATTTTCCGCCATAGATAAATACATAGCTGCACTGCTTTATAGTAACTCTACCCTTACAACACCAAAATGATTAAAATAAAAATCTACTCCTAACACGCATTTTACTACTAAAAACTAATATTTATTTTCCATTACGATTTCTGAGCAAAGAAAATTCCTGAAACGGTATTAATATGTCCTGTAACATTGAATATCCAGCTCTTTAACTTCGGTTTCAGTTAGACAAATAAATTGTGAATAAATTTGTGTCCAGGAGGTTTTTCTTCAGGAATTTAGGATTTTCCGAGGCTATTTTTGCCTTGGGACTTTCTGTCCAGGGGTTTTATTTCCCGAGATTTTTTCCCTTGGAGTTTGGTTTTCTAGGCTACAATTTATTTCCAGGGTTGCATATTTTGTTCTCGACAACTTTTCCAGCATATTTGAGCTCACCTGTAACAATTCGTTGTTTAATTTCTACCGAGTCGTACAACCATCTAATTTTCCGATTGAAATCGTTGTAATTCAACCAATACTAACGGCTCAATAATTTACTCTCTTGTACGATCTAAACAATAGCGGCCTTACGGTACTTTTTTAATAGATTTTTGACCATATCTGATAGGCACCCGTTATATCTCGTAAAATGTGCGTCCTACGCCAGCGAAATTTTAATATTCATAGAATACGGTTTGCATATTTTCTGTTGTAATATTTCTGTATCGTTAGTAAAAAGCCGCGGTTAATTAGTTAAATGAGAAACTTCGTAATGACTAATTAATGATAGAAAATGCACGCAGATTTACGTACTTTCGATTCCAGGTTCATGCTTTTGTTCACTTTATGCATCTCTCTAGTGTTTCAGAGGTTGTGAATCATCGACCGTTGAACCAAAATTTGTTTTATTGTAATAATCATCACACTTGTAGTTTGAATCTTTCTACAGTGCGAGTCTCTAACTTGGAATAAATTCAGTAAATCAAAGACAGTTTTTCTGTTGGAAATATGCTCGGACAGGTCGATTAGTATTTTGAATTGCCCTCTTTTTGATGCAAGAAAATGTTATACAGCGTGTACCAAAGTTGAGATGTGACGTCATGGACTATTTTTTTTAATGGCGATACTAATTTTGTATGAATATTCTTAAGGGTTATATCAAGTTACACATGCGTACCAGATATCAAAGGGGCCCCAACATAGGGCATTCGATTCGGTATCCGAAAAGACCAAGTTCCCTAAATTTTGGGCCTCTGAGGGCGCCTCTAGCGTCTGCTAGCGCAAAAAAGCCACTTTTCACCATTTTTGCGATAAGTCTGGCTAGAAATAACATTTTTGAATGCGGTTTGCGGCATTCGAAAGGGCTTTTAGTGGAGCAGATGGCTGAATTTTTTCAGATTTTTTGCGTAAAAAACGTAAAAAATTGCCGGACTCGTCGTAAATGACACATTTACAAAGTATGAACGGTGAGTTAGGCAGAAATATTTTTCAGTCAGTCATAACTGTTCGATTCTTAGGGCCGCCGAGCCAAAATGTTGCGCAAAATATGAAAAATAGAGTGGCAACTCTATTACCTTCTCAATTTTCATTTACAATCGCGATGTGAAATTACCTCGGATATTTACGCGCGCTCGTTCGCGTTCGCGGTTCGAAATTTCAAGCGTCCCGCCATTTATATCGCGTCGGGCTCGCGTTGGCAACACTGTCGCCGCCGAGCTCGGTGGGCGATTTATCTGTGTTTTGTGATGCCGGTTGTCAATAAATCCGACCGTCCCTCCGAGAGCCGCGAGGACCGTTCCGATCGTTCGTCCCCGTCGAGCAAGGTAAGCCCCGCCGATCCCGCCTCGAGGCGTCGAGGCCCGGACGCCGACGGCGACGGCGACGCGTATCCCGGACATAACCTCCAAAACCGTACTGCGTTTTCCAGAACCAGCTAGGATGAACTGGGGAGGGTGGTCGCCCCAGGAGAACGTCCTGAAGAACATCGAGGACACGCTGCAGCTCGCGCTCGTGCCGAACAGCGAGGCGCAGAAGACCGTCCAGGAGAGGCTGATCGTCATGCAGACCCTGTCAGATTTCATCTACTACCTACTGTTCATAGTCGAGAGCCATTCGTTCAGGGAGGACATCCGGTCGCTGGCCGGGATCCTCCTCAAGAATCACCTGCAGTCGATGTACGTGAACCTGCCCGACGATGCCATCGATAAGGTCAAGCTGGCATGCATGCTGTTGCTGCGGGAACGCTCCAGGGAAGTTCGGATCAGCATCAGCAACATCATCGTCGTCCTCGCCAAGAACAATCTCAAGTCGTGGCCCGAATTGGTCCCGACGCTGCTCAAGAGCTTCATCTCTCAGGACGAGTACAGCGAGACGGCCCTCACGACCCTATTCAAAATGTGCGAGGAATTGATCAGCAGTCAGAAGCCCCAGGAAGAGATCCACAAGGTGACCAAGGACGTCTTCCCGAAGTTCATTGAGTACCTGACGATAGGCGAGTGCGCGATGCGCGGGGACATAATACGCCTCACGAATCAGTTCCTCCAAGACTACTTCATGGTCATGAAGCAGTCGATAAACCTCGAAGCATACTTAAGTAACGTCATCAGCCTAGCCAACACGGACGACGTGGAATTACAAAAGCACATCTGCCACACCTTCGTCGTTTACATCGAGAACCACGAGGAAGCCCTCTTACCGTACCTACACAGCGTCATCTGTTACCTCCTCGAGAAGTGCCATCACGAGGACCAAGAAGTCGCCCTGCAAGCTTGCGAATTCTGGCTGGCCTCGACCAAGCTTCCCACTTGCAAAGAACTCCTTTCACCTTACATAGATAAACTCCTGCCGACTCTACTGAGGAACATGCGGTACTCGGACTCTGAACTCAACCTGATAAAAGACACACTGGGCTCTGACGCGAACAAGAAAGACCTATCGAAGGACATCTCGCCGTTTCATTTCCGGGAGAAAGGTGGCGAGGGCGACGAGTGCTGCAGCGAGGGGGAACTCGAGGAAACCGGCGATGATTTCGACGACTTCTATGTCGGTTGGACGTTGAGGAAATGCAGCGCCGCCTCGCTTGATTCTCTCGCCATGAAATTTGGAGAAGAGATCCTGCAGTTGCTCGTCCCTCTCATTAACGAGATGCTAAACAGCCAGGATCACCTGATCAAGGAGTCGGCCATCCTGGCTCTCGGCGCCATTGCTGAGGGGTGCATGAACGGATTGAAATGCGAACTACCCAAGTTAGTGGAGTTTTTGATTTTGAGTATGAACGATCAACATTCCATTATTAGAGTGATAACTTGTTGGACCTTGAGCCGTTACGTAGCGTGGATTGTTAACGTTCGGGCGGACAATCTCCAGGTTTACTTCGTACCTGTTATGAGTGTACTACTGAAGCACTTCATGGACGATAACAAGAGGGTGCAGAGGGCGGCGATCTCCGCGTTCTGTACGTTTCAGGAGGAGGCTCAGCTCAAGTTAGTTCCTTATGTAGGTTACATATTGGACGGATTTAAGTGGGGTTTCGAGAAATTCCAGTGTCGCAGCCTGTACCTGTTATACGACGCCATCGGCGTACTAGCTCAGTGTGTCGGAAACCAGTTAAGTAAAGATGAGCATGTTGATAAACTCTTGCCTCCTCTGATGAGGAAATTCACCGAACTGAACAGTTACTATGACGACCACTTCATAGCCGTTTTGGAGTGTCTGTCAAACGTGATACCGGCGTTGGAATTATCTTTCTTGCCTTACTCTGAGAACGTATACATGCACTGTTTGCAGATCATAAATGATACCCTCGTCGCATGCATTAACTACCAGCACAATCCGAACGAGTACGATCCGCCAGATAAAGAAGCGATGAATGTCGCTCATGACGTTTTATACAGTATGGCGCTGGGCTTGAAGAGTCACTTCGTCAAGTACGTGACGAGTACTAATCTGATCTACTTGCTGTATACGACGATGCAGGACGGTTCTAATCTGATCAGGCAGACTGCAATAGCTTTGTACGGGGAACTCGTCGGGCTATGTTACCCTTACCTCTCGACGACGATTACGGATTACATTCCCTTGATCATACAGAACATCAACGAGCAAGTAGACGGTGTGTGTAATAACGCGGCGTGGGTCGTCGGCCGGTTGTGCTCCGTGATGGGCAATGGCATGCAGCCGTACCTCCCCGAGATCCTGAACCTGTTCATCCACATCCTGCAGAACCCGGCATCAGCGAGGACCATGCACAAGACCGTCGCCATCTCGCTGTGTATCGTCCTGTATGTCTGCCCCGACCTGACCGTGCCGAACATGGAGGTCATGATCAAGAATTGCTGCATGATAATAAGGAACGTGCGCGACTCGGACGAGAAGGATCTCGCCTTCCGCGGCCTCTGCGAGGCGATCGTCCGCCATCCGGAGTTCACGAAGAACTACTTCATATTCTTCTGCGACGCCGCCGCCTCGTGGGTGAACCTCAGGCCGGACCTCAGGCAGACCGTCAGGGAAGTGTTGATCGGCTCGAAGCAGCAGTGCGGCGAGGAGAACTGGCGCCAGTTGTACGGCCAGTTCCCGGACCCTCTCAAGGCGAAGCTGCAGGACCTGTACGGCGTGTGAGCGGCCGCAGCCCGCGCCAACCGGGGGGTAACAGACGAGTCGACGGGAGAGCTTGAGTGCGCCCGCCGTCCAACGGCGTTCGTCCGGGCTAGGAGGGCGCCTCTCGTTTGCCCAAAAAAAACAACAAAAATTATACGTAACGCATGTCGGCGATGTTCTCGATCCGGGCCAAGACCTGTGGTCGGGCCCGTGTAGGATGGTCGGCGTGAGTGTTTAAAGGGAGTGTTGCCGCATGAGGTGTGGACTGTTTGCTGGGGGGGGGGTAAGTACATGTCCCCGAACAGCGGCGTGAAATATAGACTGCTCGTCCCCAGTCTTCTCCCGGTGTATGAGAGAGTAACGGTGTATGCAGGGACCCCTTCTTTCTAATGGGACGGATTTAGTTTCCATGTGACTTCCCCTAGCATGTAACTAAAAGAAAGTACCTCAGTTTTCTCCCATTAGAAAGAGACGGTAAAACTGCTTATGTCATTTCAAGGAAGAAGGAAATCTTACGGAAAACATTATTTATTTTTCAAGGAAATGTTCAGTAAGTTATGTTAATGTTTCAAATATTCGATTGGGATGTTACTCGAAGCGGAGGGCTCTAAGGTAATTTTTGAAATGCACTTTGCTGTCGGAAAAGTTTACTGTTAATCAAATTTTGTTTTTAATAAGTTAATTATTTGAAAGTGGAATTGGATAGAGATCCATAAACATAGAGAAACAATTACTAAAACGTTTATGTTTTAGGTACACCATGCAGGTACTGATTTTGACATATCGTAATGAATTTCATTAGTGACCATCCAACGAGTCAGCAGTTGAAACTTCTCAAGGAATCAAATTAAAATTAACATTTTCTAGATTTTTGGATCAAAAACGCTTTCATATTGCAACATCAATCGATAATCCGATTACTTAGGTTAACACACAGCTGGATTTGTAAGTTACAATATCCCTTACACCATTTTTTGTACAGTGTGAATACATTACAGTTAAAGTACATTAAAGAACTCTCTCCAGTGGGTTAGAATTCGATATTCTATAGTGCTTCACTATTCTATAGAGCTTCTGGATGTGCCCACGATATCCAGAGTTTCCAGTCTTACAAAGGGAACAACTCGTAATGTAACGAACAATTGTTTCTCTGGGTTCATAGGTTCTGGATTCCAACGTAATTTTCTAAGTATGGCTTATCGACAACTTTAATTAAGAGTTGGCTTTTGCAACCCGTCGTTAAAGTGGAGTTTTAAAATTACCTCTCTATGCTATACACTTTGACTAACATACTGCCAGAATATTTCATAAACATAGCTTAACTAACACTTCTTGAAATTTTTTATCGGTACAAAAGTTAAGTGTCAGAAGATTTCGAGGAATCCTTTGAATTTTAGGCGTCTCACTTTGTAGGTATGTAATCGTTTGAAATGTTGCTTATTCTGCAAATGTTTAAAGACTGAACTTGCAGGTGAAGCGTTTTCGAACATCATACCTAGGGACTTTACAAGCTTGGTATGTTTGCATATGGGTTACGCCGCGTTTTGAGGGGACTGTTTTCAGCACCCCCTCAGTGTGGTTCTTAATCAGTACGAGGTGATTCTAGTGATTATAGATATAAGTACGTGAAAAAGAGATGTCCATTAAACACTCACGTCGATTTTCGTACATGGGACGACCACGAAACGCCCTCTGTGTTTACTCTGGTGAAATGATATGTACCTAGCGGCCGTCAGCTTTTGTTTCCTCCATTTTCTGCTGTATTTTAACCAGTCTGTTTGTGTGTACTATTTAATATTTTTATATTGTTTTGATTTCACCATAAATTTTTCGTAACACTTGTCTACTTGTTTCGTAGGCATAGGGGTTACTATTAAACCTTCTTTTCCAAAACTGATTTTTGGGCAAATTTAGGATTACTGTAGTGATTACGTGACCGGCAAAGAAGAAAAAATGTTCACTTATATTTTCCAAAAAACTTGTGACGCCATGAAGTCACACTTTAGTCACTAATTTAGCACACCATTTTGCTTTTTATCCCGTTTTTTGGTCTCCATTACTGGTTGTGACCCTTGTACAGATGATAGTACCTCTAGTATATATTACTCATCCATTTTGTGAAAGCAACTTAGGAACTTCAGAGGTCCTCTATCAAGCGAGCTGGACATAAGGCATTGGTTAAGGCTTTGATGTGTTCAATAATGTATTCAAATGTGAAATTTGTAACATTTTCAAGTCTTAATAGATGAGAAAACGTTACGATAATAACCCTTGAATCTAGTTTGGCCTTAACACCTCAAATTCCTGCAACTATACATTTTCGTTTGTCATTTACTGCATATAAGAGTAACTGTTGTTGGAATTATGTTTAACGCCATCTGGTGGAACACCTTTAAAGGTGGTCTGTCCAAAATTGCCCAAAAAGTGAAAAGGTGTGCAAGTTGCATAGTTGGTTGCATACTACGTTTCTTCCATTATATTTAACTCAAAAATTTCTTTTTCTTTTTACATTATAAGGATATCGTTAGTTAGTACAATAAAATCGAAAATAATTGTGCAACTGCATGAACCAATAGATCAAAGACGTTATAGGAGGCACATGGACAATTCTACGCTCTTAACATGCTTGTTAACTACTTTAGTATTAACGAATCTGTTTCTCTTTCATCTCCTTTATATGTTACCATTATTTCCAGATTCTGTGCTCTAATTCCTGTTTCTTTTACCATTACCATAATATACTTGGGTCAAATCTTGTGAGATTTTTGTGAAGTACTTAAAGTGCTTTGAGCTAGCAAGAAAGTACCAATTTCCTAACCCCAGTGCATTGCTTTTTCCATCACCTTTATGCTTCTGATGTACTTGGTGATCACCAATGAACGTCCATATGAAGCAGTTTCATTCAACTGCATCAGTACCATTTAGTTAAGATGTCCAGTTGGTGCGACTAAGGAACTTGTGAACTGTTATTAAAACGTACATGGAGCTAATTCCTTTGAGTCTCATTAGCATTACTTCAAGTAGTACTTAAATAAATGATACAAAAGAATTTTAGGTAAAAGCGAATAGGGTTTTCGTGCATCAAAATTTTGATATAGTGAGGTGCCTGGATCGAGAACTGTCCTTCATATTGTCGACTTGCGTAGTAGGTAAATAAATTTAAAAAAATCTAGTGACTTAACTAAACCTAAAGTGTATTTGAACATGGATCCTTTTGTTTGTTCGTAGTAAGAGTAAAATGTTGTATTTTTATACTTGCGAATCATGCATGCCATCAGGGATTTACAAGCTATGTTAATTAGAGAATTTTTTAATTTTTTTTCTACTGAATGCTTTCAATGTCTTCAGTTTTACGTGAACGATGTGAGTAGTTCATATCTTTTAATAAACTATGTGTTTTCCATTCCATCTGGCAGGAGTGTAGGTTGAAAAATTGTATTGACATTTTTAAATGGCGAATAAAAATTTTTCATCTTTGATTTACGTTTTATTTCAACCGCAACCATTTTTAAGATTTGACTAGCAAACTACATTGGATTTCAGTAAGTAGACTGATGATTGGTAGATCTATGTTTGACAGTAAAACTAGAACCAATGAGATCAGAGATAATTTCACCATAATACTCTTTCAATGAAGTGTTTTACTGCAACCAAATAACTACTCTTGTCACTGACTTTTTTCACAATTTTTATTCACTACAAAACTATTTTTGTGTTATTTTTGAGCATTTGTATGTATTGTAAATTGTTTTATATATGCAATAATCTATTATTTTGTTTTGTAACTATATAATTTCAGCCATGTTTTTCTATTTGTAGCCTGTTTTGCTTAACCTCTGATTCTCGCTCTCACTGCCAAATCTTTAAATTACGTATCTGTACTATACAGTATACGTATACAAGAACAGAGCACACTCCAATCGTCGTTTGTCCTGGTTTTAAGCCGAAGCTGAGCTGGGCTGCTCCTTGTTTCTTCTTCTATGGTCATTTTTCCATAACCATCTACTTGGTTGCTCTCATTAACAGTTTTGTTTTAATTTTTCAGGAAATGCCCTCAACATCTGATGGCCCCGCTGATCAAAATAGTCATAGACGAGATGAGGAAGGCGTGCAAGAAACACCCCGTTTCCTACGGGTACAACCCTTCAGATAACGGTAAGGCAGGTATCTGTATTGATTGATCACGTCAGTCAGTTTTAGTCCATCAAAATGTCAAGAAACCCGAGTATTTCAACGAAATAATGCACATACTATTGCGTTTTTCCAGCTTATGAACCACTCAAGTTGATGCAATCGGTGATGGCCAAGACAAATGAAGTGTGCCTCCGCTACTTGGACAATAGTATGCTGTGTTCGTTACCTTCCCCGGTGTCGCCCTATTTTCCCACCAGCGTGTGCGCTATTAAGAACATCAGAAGGAAGATGGAAGATCGACACGTCGTTATCCATGATTTGAATATGATGTTCAACATACAGGTCAGCGTTTGAAATTAATCCTGTAACAGAATACTGCTTATACATGCAAATAGTAGTTTCACGTTGGTTTTATCAGCATTCCCTTTGTTCTGTGGAGAGCTGTTATAATAATAGTGTACTAATTTCTAGCTGCTTATTCCTAGAATATGGGTATATTGAACTCCAAAAGGTTCCTTGGATATCACGCCCATTCAATTTTAAAGCTCAGAGGACTACAAATTTGTGTATTCTATAGTTATACACCTCTAAAGTTTCAAATGTACCACATTCATCTGACCTTAATGCTCCAAAAGCTTCTAGGGTACTAAGAAGCTTCAAGTTTATATAATCCAGATCTATAGCGCTCCAAACGTTTCTTCACTCTTACTTGATCCGAAATGTCCAAAAGTTTGCAAGATAACAAGAAGTTACACGGTTTTAAAATCAATACCTTGGAGCTCAGAAAGTTTTTGGGTACAATGACCATTCAATCTTAAAGCTCCAAAGGCTTCAAAGGTATCAAGTAGCTACGAGATTCTAGAATATGTGTGTAGAGCTCCAAAAGTTCCATGGACATCACGCTCATTCAACCTTAAAGTTCCAAAAGCTTTAAATAAGGTCTCAGGAATCTAAATCTATGCAGCTCCAAAGTTCCAAGGATACCACACGCATTTGATTCTGAAGCTTCAAATCAGCAAAAATAAGTTTCTAGAATCTATATCTACAGGGTTCAAATCTTTCAAAGATGTTACGCTCATTTAACCTTAAAGTTTAAAAGCTTCAGAGGTGCCAAGAAGCTCCAAATTTCTATACAGCTTCAAACCTTTAAAAATACCACTCCCACTTTATCACAAAGCTTCAAAAGTTTGAAAGATACCAAGAGTTTAAACAAGTTTCTAGAGTCAAGACCTATAGAACTCAAAACATTTCGTTTCAACTCTTTCACTTCTAGAGTTCTTTAAAGGTTCTATCCTTAATTTCCTTCCTTATATCTTCGTTCGGTACATATGTTGCAACTACAATACATCCTATGACCCTTATCATCAATCCCTATTACTAAATTTTTCTTCCCTGAAAAATTTGATCTCATCTCCTGCTTGTGCATGTTCATCCTTTTCAACTTCAGTGAATTAAATAAATATTTGTATTAATATTTTTAGGAAGCAAGTCCGTCCAGTTACTATGCAGTGTTCGATGGTCACGCAGGCCCGGACGCTGCTATCTACAGCTCAGCTCATCTGCACCAGTTCCTAGTGGAAAGCAAATATTTTATTTCGAACCCCGAACAGGCCTTATACGAGGCCTTCTCAAAGACAGACATGATGTTTGCCGAAAAGTGTAAAGTTGAAGTATGTATGAATGAAAATAGGAACATACTATGCGTCTATTTGACCCAGTATTAACGTGAGATATGTTCTGACAACTCTAAAATGGTATTTTAGGTTCCAAAATGTATGTAGGTTTATTTGGAACTTAATTCAATAATTTCTTAAATCATCCCAGGTTTCTCATTAACCTAATCTAAGACGTAATCTAATCTACGTTTCTATAGAAACCTGAGAAGTGTTCTCATAGCCTGTACTGCGCATGAGTGTTCAAAATGTGTCCAGGTTTCTCTTAAGCCTGGATTAAACGGTTAAAAATTAATTTTTTAACTAGTTAGTCCCAACCGCAGCAGTTATTGTTGAATATAGTGAACTGTGTAATCATACCAGGTTTTTATAGGAACCTAACACTTCTTACGACTCCGAAGTATTGCTAAGGTTTCAAAATCTGCCCAGGTTTCTTTAAAACCTTTCAGTGATTTCTAGAAGCGTCACCGGTAATTCAAAAATCTAACCTACAGCTTCAAATATTCACAGCGGAATTCTTGAGATACCCATACCGTTTCGAGGCCTGTTCAAACCTTCTACGTGATTATTTAATCAGGTTTCTGTAGGAACCTAAAATGTAGTGTCATGAGTGTTAACGCCTATCTAAAGTTTCAAAATCCGTCCCAACTTTTTTTAAAGCCTTTCGGTGATTTCTGAAATCGCCTCAGATACTTTCGTATCGTAACCTATAACTTAAGGCGCTCCGAATGAAACTCTTGGGATGTCTGACATGTTTCATTAAGTATCATTTTTGAAATCATACCAGGTTTCTCAGGAATCTTAGCAAGAATCTAAGGTCCATCATTGGATGTTCCAAACAGTTTCGATGGAAACCTAAAATTATCTCACAACTCCAAGTTATTCCTAAGTTTCAAAAATCTGTTCAGGTTTTTATCAAAAGATTTGTACTCTAGTCTTTCAGAAATTTTCCATTAAAATATCATATGATGAACGATAGTCTTTATTGATTTTTAATTTGTTTACAGAACCTGAGGAGTGGCACTACTGCCTTAGTGGCCTTATTACGTCCCAAAGAGAGAACTTTATACGTAGCTTGGGCCGGAGATTCTCTTGCTCTGCTGGTGAACCATGGAAAAGTGCTTCAAATCGTCAATGCTCATAAGCCGAATAGGCCTGTAAGTAAATTACATAATCAGCTGTATTTTATTTAGGAAATATATGCAATTACTGTTAATCGATGTAAATGTTTTTTAGGATGAAAAAAAGAGAATCGAAAAGGAAGGAGGCTGTGTTTTACTCTACGGTGCCTGGAGAGTAAATGGTCAATTAGCTGTATCAAGAGCAATAGGTAAGGCACTTTGGTACTGGGCAGTTGGGGAGTACGGTCTTATTCGTAAATGTATTTTAACGTTAAAGTAGATTTTAGCTTAAAATACGTTTAGAGTGTGTTTCACAGATGTAGCTACAGTTTTGTTTGGTGTATTTTTAAGCTGCAGGTAACCATAGTTACCTTATTGAAACATTCTAAACGCATTTTAAGCTAAAATCTAATTAGGCATTAAAATGCGTTTATGAATAAGACGGTTAGTCTCTTGGACGAAAACTATGTGACAGTTTCCTGGACAAGTAGGCTCATTTCATTTGACAGTTAGAATACTGAAATTAGTTTAATTCTAGATTTATAAATCAATTGCTCGTTTAAATTTGATGTCTGCAAAATTAACTGGAACATTAATTAACAGACGATAAGGGGCATGTGGATTTCTGAAAAAGTGACTAAAATACTTTCCTACAAACTGGATAATCAATGGATAATTTCTGTATAATCGACTAGAGGCCATGAGATTTTTGGGAAATCTGCTGAATTTGGTCCAAAAATAAGATTTTCATGTTAAATTCTGCCCTTAAAAATTTGGCAAATTTCTGGAAAGTTAGCTAGAGTTGATCACATTTTTTGAAAAATTATATATCGTTTAAATGTTGGATTTATGAATGAGTTGCTTTGATAAAGTCAACTTCTTGTAATTAACTGGCGTTGGACAGAAATCATGTGAATATTTCTGGATAATTTACTTGATTTCATCTGTAAAAGGAATTGGTTTAGTTACAGATTTAGGCAAATATTGTAAATAATATTAAATTTAGTGCTTATTCAGTTATTTTAAATTAATTTAAATGTAGGGCTTAATGCGAAATTTGTGAAAATTAGTAGTAACTGTTATAACTTAAATGTAGATGATTACTATTTAATGGTTAATAATTTAACGATCAGGATTGCAGGTATGCAGGCAGGCCTTAAGAATATGAATTATGTGTCTCAAAATTTATAGCATTTTCTGATAAGGCGAAACAACTAACGATAATGTTATCAAAGTTATTTACTGATGGTGAACAATTGTGTATTGAGCAATCATCCAAGAGCAACTTTCAGCAATTCGACGATAGCTTACTTACTAGGTTATACTCTTTTAAAGATAATTGGGGATGTGTCCATCATATAACTTTCTCATATGAGGCGTATGTTCCTTAAGCTTTTAGGGAATTCTCGAGAGTAAAGTGCCCATTAGGGCGATTTTGGAAAAAAAAATGTTTCTAATGAAAGCTATAGGTATTAGATAGGAAAGTTAAATTGCGTAGTTTGAAAGAAATCACTACAACTGTTTCGGGGTAAATTGAAACTAATCATTCTTAAGAGTAAAATGGCATCTAAGGCAATTTTGGAAAAAAAAAAACATTTTAAATACAAGTTGTAGGTGTTATATGTCAAATTTTGAAGGTTAAAATAAAACGTTAAAGCCATTTAGGAGAAAATTAGAGAAAGTTCCATGAGTAAATTACCCTTTCGGGCCTGTTCAGAAAAACACGTTTCAAATACAAATTGTTGGCATTTAGTAGTTTAGACATCAACATTAGTAAGAATATGTGAAACTATTTTGAAGAAAAATTCACAAGGGCAAATACCCCTACAGGGACATGTCTATAACACGCTCCTCTACTTCCCGGAACAAACCTTATGTCAAATTATCCTCTTGAACCGTCACATACTCAGACATTAAATTCCAGGTGACGTCCTGTATAAGCCTTATGTGATAGCGACTCCGGAGATACGGGAGGTACCCCTCGACAGAGGCGAGGACTTCTTAATAATCGCATGCGACGGCCTCTGGGATTTCGTGAGCGAGGATTCCGCCGCCAGAATGGTCTACCAATTGGTGATCGAGAATCCAGGTAGGTGGGATAGTCTTAAGAGGTGAAGTTGGTCGCAGGAAGATTTTTCTTTGTGGAGAATTCAGTCTTCCTGTGAACACGTTTAGGTGAAGGGTAATCGACGAATGTCGATTGTGGACAGAGAGAAGGGAGGTTGATTTTGATGGAAACAAATCGTTTATACGAGGTTACGCTATTTAAGTTTCTACTATTTACGCTACCCACAAATTTTAAATGACCCGTGTGGGTTCGTGGATCCTTTTTAGTATTTGTGGGGCCCGCGTTGGCGTTTGTTTGTAAACCGGAATCTTGTTAAAAGCGTAAAAAAATATGACGGCGGATCCTCTTCGACTCTTCGTCGTCTCGCACTTTATTTTTAGCCTCGTCGACCTGCGTTTCTGATATACAAATCCTACATGCATTATGGGGGAATACATCAAACTTACGTAAAAGGGAAACCGATCCAATACCTTCCGGCGGGTAAAAATATTTGCGGCTTCGCTCTCGTTTTACACGGAAAGGGGATTATGGCCGAGGTACACGGGGCATTGGATTACGGGAAAGTGGAACTACGTTTTTTATTATACGTGGTGCTTTTTGGGGGTAACTCGTAGCACTTTATTTGAGGTCGTTAAAAGCAAACAGGGGCTGCCCCAAGGTTTCACCGATTAGCTGGGGTCCCTACTAAGAGTGAATAGAGGCTAAAGTTAGGCCAGAACTTTCCTTCCGGTATGTTTAAAATTCGACGCACTTTGAGCTTCCTAACTAATTAGCTCGTCAGTTTATACTTAGCTTTTGCAGAACTCTATAACTTTTATTGTCGGTCATAACTGAATGGAAAAGTGTAATTAATCCACAGTTTATTTTAAAACCATAACCCACCTTGACTAGAGTTAACTCATGTTATATTAGTACTTTAACTATAAGATTTTTGTGTGTTAGCTATATAATCTAGCTATTGAATTTTTTAAATTACGTTTGCCAACTAAATTTTGACCTGAATGTGCCTTTAGGTGTGTTTAAAATTTGGCGCAGCTTGGGCTACATAACAAATTAGCTCGCTAGTTTAAACTTAGCTTTAGCTGAACTTAGTAACTTTGATTGTTGATTCTAACTGAATGGTTAATAAATATGACTTATCCACGGTTTATTTTGAAACTATAACAGTCTTATTCATAAACGCTTTTTAACGTTAAAATGGTTTTTAGCTTAAAATATGTTTAGAATATGTTTAACAGATGTAACTACTGTTTTGTTTCATGTATTCTTAACATGGAGGTACCTATTTGAGTCACATTCTAAACGCATTTTAAGCTAAAATCCATTTTAACGTTAAAATGCGTTAAGACCGTAAGTAACAGACTTCTACTAGTTAACTCATGTTGTATTAATACTTTAACTAGAAGGTCAGTGTCTGATATTTAGTCTAGCTATTAAATTATTGAAATTACGATTATTAACTAAAGTTAGATCTAAAAGTCTCTTAAGGTGTGTTTAAAATTTCATACAGTTTGAGCTCACCAGTTTATATTTGGCCTTAGCTAAAGTCTATTAGTAACTTAGATTGTTGGTTCTAATTGTTAATAAAGTAATTCAGATGTTAAAGTGACAGAATGTTCCTTCAATTGTGTTTAGAAATTTGACATTGGTTGAGGTAGCTGACTAATTAACTTTAGAGTTTCTAAATAGTTAACTAAATTAATTATTTTATCTTCAGCTAAAACGCATACTTATTACTCAGCTGTGTAGCTGTTAAGCCATTGGATATATGGTTAGTTACGTAGTCTTGAACTACCATGAACAACAATTTTCAAGGTATTTCAAAAATATTCTCGATTCAACACTTACTTCAATATAAACGTTGTTTAAGTGATTTCAGCGATTTCAAAAGTGTTCAGTTTACAACCAAACTAACTAATATGGTTAGATAGAGAAAGGTGATGAACGTTCTTCCTTTAGCTTGTTTTGTATCAAATAACCTACACGACTACAGCATTTGGTCATAACAGTTTTAACTGCCTAGTCATGAAACTGGCATTTAAGATTAGTTAGGGACAACTGTGATTGGCCTTGTTACAAACAAATATTCCTAAAACGTATCAGAAATGTTTCTCATGTTGGTAAAAATATGAAAATGATTCAGTTAAACACCAGGTTAACTGTCTGATAAATTTTTGATTCTGGTCAGTTTCATTTGTGGTCTAACTGACCATCATGCTGTGAATTGAAACTTAAGACATTTTCTGTTGAACTGAGAGTTGATTTTAATTTTTAAAACTTTATATCAGTTATTTAAGTTATTAAGTGTTCTTTACTCGCACAGGTATGTGTTCCTTTTTGTCTTACATGAATGAACCGTTTGTAGGATGTTCTCTCCATCTATTATGTAGTCATTTTTTATAATGTCGAACTAATTGAGGGTGGCTTTCTATAATTAGTATATATAGTAGGTAAAAAATAGAATAGCCTATAAAAGCGAGTAACATCCGTCTTATAGTTGCTTGCGAATGGGTAATACAAGTATAGCTGCGCGCGCACTTGGCTCTCCGCGCTCGCTACACCGCGCACATATTGTACACACATATATACGCTTCTTTTCGTTCCACCCTTTCTCTGTGTGATCTCTGGCTAGTTTAGCGAAGGTGTAGAGTGGGGATGTTCGCTTGGTATTAGTATCCACTTTTCCACAAAGTGTAATTTGGAATAGTGCCTTGATATCGAATTGTTGTTATTTTATTCGACTACTGATGTATTAGTTCTGGTATTTCACTAAACAAAATTTGACGCAAATGGAGTTTACATTCAATTATGATTGAGTTTTCAGGGAAAAGTACGTGGCGTATTGAATTTGTATAACGTGGAGAATATGGCTATTCTTTTGTGTGGTTAACGTTGATTTTCCAATTTGTTCCATCAGAATACGCTGACAATGAAAGAAGATTTCGTCAATTGATTAATTGGATCAGTTTATTAGTTTACGAGACGAAATCAGATTAATACGCTCGGTCGAACACATTTTAATTCCGTCAATTGTTATATCGGAATAAATGGCGGTATTTACCATGATAATAAATCATAACTGTCCCGTCTATGAATTGAATAGATGTTTTCCTACAAGTCTGCTGCCTTTGAAGCTTGGTCGAGGGCATCATCGATATCGATTTCGATTAAATTTTTTCCCTCACAATAGCTCGTACAGTACGATCAGATACCATAAATCCCCAGAACACGGGATATAGTAAAATACAATAATAGCAAGACATGGCGACGGATTGAAATATTATCCGCGAGGCGCTCGTGGGCCGACGGCCCGCAATTACTATCGCGGTTTAATTACGGCCTATAACTTTTCCCTGATTTATCGCTTCCCACGTGGAAGTAACAAAAGAAAATAACGACATTCGCGATGAGAGGAAAAGAGCGAGTTTAAGTGCGTGGTAAATTCGGCCGATGAGATAATCCCTCGAATTGAATTAGGCGGATTAATTGAGGCTCTAATTCGGGGCAATTAAAGGAATACCAGGCTGGAATTTGTAAGTTTTACTCGCTTTGCGTTGTTTAAAGCTGCTTTTCTGCCAGAAAATGGGGAATTTACTTAACCGGCAGATTTTTCTGTAGCCTCGTCATTGGCTCTTATAGCTTTGTAGTAACGGAAACGTCCATTAAATGAAGGACATGGATTTCATGAATTCATGTCATTTTATGAAGGAAGGAAATGTAAGTAAAGAAGTAATAAGTCACTTAGTCATTAAGGTTTCTAAAAAGTAAATGACAACACGATTATATCTACGGAATATACTTACAAGTTTTCTAGAACACAAATTGCACAACACGACTAGCTAAAATATATAACAAATACACCGATAGAAATATCACAACACAACTGACTTGGTGGCGTTGCTTGATACTGTCGTATTTGTAAATGCGGTCTATACCTATGTAAATTATATAATTTAAAAAGGGGGACAATAATCGTTTCATGATGTATTTTTTATCGTAAATTCACTTAAAACCCATAAGAAGTATTATGAGAGATTGAATTACAAGGCTGGATATTTTTCCTTGTAAGGAAGAATCATTTCATATAACGAAGTTTCTTTCAAAAGCTATGGCCACATTTAAACGGCCATTCAAATAGGAGAGGAGGGAGAGAGAAGAGCAGATGCGGGAGTTTGAATAATTTCATAATTTAATTTTAATACCGATGGATTATTTCATTGGTTCTTTTGATTGATTTGAAAGAATTTGGTGGGGGTAACGACCGGAAGGAAACTGGGAAAGAATCATCAGTGATCTGATTTTCTTATCGAATTTCATTTCGTGGCGTGAAGTTTTCTAGAAATTGCCATTGGCGATAAACACGTCTTGTTAGTAAACAGAGCGATATTAAAGCGATATCTAAGAAAATGTTCGTTTCCTGCACTTATCAACGTAATCGACTTGCTCACTAAACGTGCTGCTATTAGAAACTGTACGTGTGACAGGTACGGTTATGTTACATGACGGGTACAGTTACAAGATAAATTGTGTTGTAAACAGTTGTAATTTTAAACAATTTGTATGGTAAGAGGCAGTCGCTTTAAAATATTTAGCGGGTCTTTGGAAATTGCTTAGAAAGGACTATAACTAATGGCTCAATATAGTTTTTTTTTAGATAAAATTTAACAGCAGACGGACCAAAAAAGTTTCTTTGCTTTAGAATGGATCAAAGATGGTAGAAACCTAAAATATAGACAAATTTGAGCTTGTGCGTTTTTTAACAATAAAAATTTAAGAAAAAATATAGGTGGTTTTTCCACTTATCTAAAATTTTCCACTAAATCAATTACTTTAGCCATAGTGCCTCGTGTCGGATAACGTGGACAACCCTGTATATTTCAGCTAACGTGAAAAGTTAGCTTTAGGAATGTATACCAGTATTCGAGTGACATTTAAATTTGACATCTGCTGTTGACATAAAATACTGGGCGTTTCATTTGAATTAAACAAGTTATTTGCCTTAATTTTTACACACCTTAATTTGGTTAAAATCAAGAAAACGCCATTTGAGAATTTAAGCATTAAAACCGTTACATTTTGACAAAATAAGAGATATTTCAAAAATCGTAAGGTTTAGCTGAATTAAACCTATATAAAACTTACCTTTATATTGATATTAACATCCTAAAATACTATAATATATAGGGTATGCCATTTAAAAAACACAACTTTGATACTTTTAGGGCTCTTGGCACACCCTGTATATTGGCAACATGAAGATAATTCTAAAATTTAACGCTAGTAGGTCTGGATCGATCCCTAGGGAAAAATTTTTGTTAAATAAATTATTCTAGTGTCGAATAACGTGGACAACCCTGTATATTTCAAGGTTTGCCGTTGCGCGTAGAGTTAAGAGATTTTATTTACGTGGTACCAGCTACTTAAAAGCGTGCTTATATATATAAATACATACAATAAATACATACATACACAATACATATAAATAGGTACATAAATAAAAAAATTCTTAAAATCAGTTAGAAAAATAAAAATGTTCATTTTACTTGAAAACGTGAAAAGTTTGCTTTAGGAATGTATACCAGTATTCGAGTGACAATTAAATTTGACATCTGCTGTTGACATACTGGGCGTTTCATTTGAATTAAACAAGTTATTTGCCTTAATTTTTACACACCTTTATTTGGTTAAAATCAAGAAAACGACATTTGAGAATTTTAGCATTAAAACTGTTACTACATTTTGACAAAATAAGAGATATTTCAAAAATCGTAAGGTTTAGCTGAATTAAACCTTAATGAAACTTACCTTTATATTGATATTAAAATCCCAAAATAATATAATATACAGGGTATGCCATTTAAAAAACACAACTTTGATCCTTTTAGGGCTATTGGCACACCCTGTACAACATGAAGATACTTCTAAAATTTAACGCTAGTAGGTCTGGATCGATCCCTAGGGAAAAATTTTTGTTAAATAAATTACTCTAGTGTCGAATAACGTGGACAACCCTGTATATTTCAAGGTTTGCCGTTGCGCGTAGAGTTAAGAGATTTTATTTCACGTGGTACCAGCTGTTTAAAAGCGTGCTCACATGTGTATTAATCATTTCTGAAATAATTTCCAAAAACCGTTAAAAATTCGGAGCAAAATACCTCCAAAATAACGTTTTAAACATTATCCCACACGAATTTTCGATAAAATTCCATTAAACCTCTCTGCTTTCGTGTTTTCGAGCAAAACGCTCTCGTATCGCTTCGTTTTTTGCGCCCGGCAACACTTTTTTTGCCCCTCTTGTTTGTTAGCAGAGAGAGTTTTTTGACACGCACGTACGAGCGGAATATTTTCTCATTACGCCCGAAGTCGCCTCGAGGGTCGGTCCGGGTTTAAATCGCGTGGCGAATTTTCAGCTTTTCCGATTTTTCCGTGGGTGGAAAGTGCCGAGGAAGAGTCGATATCGGTCGTAGTCTCGGTCGATCCGTATCGATTTGAGCGGTTCAAGTGAGAGGGACGAGGACGAGCGTAAAGGGCGGTCACGTCAGAACTCTTCATAAGGTAAAATACACTTTTCTATTCTTCATAATAACACCTCGTATGTTGAGGAGAAATGTTAAAATTAATATATAAGTTTTGATGGGTTTGCAGTGTTTTTTGAAATCCTAGTGGGGATATGACCATAAAACACATACAGGGTGGGTAACCAAAAGCGGAAAATATTGCTCGCGTTTGTCAATTGTCGATTTAATATTTTCGGCCCTAAACAGGAGTGAAATTTATCCCCTAAATTGCAAATAGCACGGGGGTCGATTTGAAGACCATCGCATTTCTCATGTTTTGAATGTGGCCCCGGTTTTTAGAAAATTTGAAATGTGTGGTAAATGTGGATCATTGTTTTGCAATTTAATAGGTATAAAGATATACAGTATCGAATAGAAAGTTTTGAATTATTCGAATTTTCGTATGACTACGGGACCTTGGGACATTTCTTGTAGGAACTGTACTTCATGCATTTAAAAAAACACAAAACGTATAGGGTACATAAACTCCTTCGGGATTTATTTGGTCGTAACTTTATTAATTGGGGTATTGAAAGATTTTTAAACGAATTCCCAAAAATATTCAAGATATCCAAGAATCCTGAAGAATTTTTGTAAATTTCTCAAATTTCTGGAAATATCTATAATTCATGCTGAAAATGTCTTCTAAAAAACATTTCTAAACATTTCCGGACGAATTTTTGAGCTGTGAAATTTTTTCGTTTTCCATTTTATTAATTCAAAAAATTTTCTAGCAATTTCCAAGGTTTTGAAGGTTTATGAAAAGTCTTTCAGATCCTGAAACATTTTTTGAAAATGTTGCAACCTTTTTGATTAATACAGAAGGTCCTGAACGGTTTCGTTGGAATTACCAGTTTTCAATTTCTAATGTACTTCAAGGTCTATTCTTCGAATCTATTTTGAAAGATCACTGAAAGTTCCCAAAATTTTTCTTCGGGCATTCATGATTTTTCCTAAAATGGTCCTAATCATGAAAATAATTTCAGAAGGTGCAGAACACTAAATTATTTCACAAAGATTAATCCAGAAATTTTAGTGACTAAAATGATTTAAGAACGTTATAATTTATTCCAGGAAATTTCCACAGGAATATTGGCGAATATGAAGGATGATGATTTCCTAAAATACTTCTCAAAAATTAAAAATATTAAATGCATTTAAAAAAACACAACGTATAGGGTACATAAACTCTTTCGGGAATTCTTTGGTCGTAACTTTATTAATTTTGGGATATTGAAAGATTTTTAAACGAATTCCCAAAAATATTCAAGATATTCAAGAATCCTGAAGAATTTTTGTAAATTTCTCAAATTTCTGGAAATATCTATAATTTATGCTGAAAATGTCTTCTAAAACATTCTGTTTAAACATGTCTTCTAACATTTCTAAAAATTTCCGGACGAATTTTTGAGCTGTGAAATTCTTTCGTTTTCCATTTTATTAATTCAAAAGATTTTCTAGCGATTTCCAAGGTTTTGAAGGTTTTTGAAAAGTCTTTCATATCCTGAAAGATTTTTTGAAAAAGTTGCAACCCTTTTTGATTAATCCAGAAGGTCCTGAGCGGTTTCGTTGGAATTACCAGTTTTCCAAGACCTACAATTAATTCGGAAATTTTACGTAAAACCATCAATTTCTAATGTACTTCAAGGTCTATTCTTCGAATCTGTTTTGAAAGATCACTGAAAGTTCCCAAAATTTTTCTTCGAGCATTCATGATTTTTCTGAAAATGAAAATACTTCTCAAAAATTAAAAATAATAATATATCTTCAAGACGTGAAAATGTCTTGAGGACACGGCGATATTTGCGATCCTCAAATTTTCTACACTTTGTACTCTTCTCACTTCAAGTCACAAGCAAGGCAAAGGGATTAAAGTACTTTATCAAGAATCCTATTAAAATCACACTAGAAATCATTAACTGCCCTTTGTACATTTGACACATCCAGAATTGCCTTCATTTTGGTGTCGAAATCACCTACAGGGTTATGGGCCCTTACGCGTTATGCATGCAAACGATTGGTAAATACGCTCACTAAAAAGCATTTATTATGATGGAATTATCGCTCTTGTACTACAAACCATATTTTGTTATTAATAGTTATCGTAAATTTACCACATTGGCTTGCTCCTTGATTACTTATCATTACCTTAGGCCTTAATATAACTTTCCTCTCTCTTATGTTAAGAATTGGCTCGGTTGTTCGAAGTAAATAATTCTAATGGTCCTCTGGTCTCTCCCCTTTTTTCTTCCCTCGTAGCGACGATGGGTCGCTGGGTAAATAATAAATATTGATTGATCCGACCCCTTTAGCAACCCGGATACAATTGTTCCTATTCAAACATATCCTTAAAATGCTCCCCCTCATTCACGCTTTAATGATTATTTACTGGGGAATTTATTACCTAAACGGGGACATTAAAAGGTTATTTGGATTTGTGCAATAATCCCTGCTGTTGAAGTAATTTAAATGGGTCTTGACGTATTTATTCGATGAGATTATTTCTTTGTAGTAATCGGTATTCCAGGAGGGTTTTGTGAGTGAATCATTTTTTCTTAAGGATTCCTTAAACCTTAAGGCGTACTTACTGCGCCATCTGTGTTTTGTAGTCAACTAAGTGCGCACCTTAAGAAAATCCCTCAGTGTCCCTCAGAAAATATTAAAAGTTAAGTTCGCCTTCAAGATGAATGACGATTATTATGAGTACGACAATCGGATTATTAATAATATAAATCTATTACCTGAACGGTATTTGAGAGACTGGCAAAATCCGTCAGATTTATATAGTGAACGTGAGTTTATGAGGAGGTATCGCTTTTCTAAAAATACAGCTGTACATGTTATTTTGCCTCTGATTAATGGTGCTCTTCATAAACCCAATAATGGAGGTTTGCCAGTGGTTCCATTGATCCAATTATTAATCAATTTACGATACTATGGTACAGGGAATTTCCAGGCAAGTCGCATTTTTCTATATGTATTTATATCTAGAAAAGGAAGGATTATTTATGCTTTATTCAAGTTTTTGAACTTTATTTATTTTTTATTATTTCATATTTATTTTAGACTGTTGCTGGTGATTTTAGGGGAATTTCACAATCCATAGTGTCTCAAATAATAAAAAAGATTTCAGTCATTAGCAGAAAAAATGAGGAATGTCGTAAAATTCACAGAAGACCCTTTTCGTTATCAAGTTTTTATGAATGAATTTAATTAAATTGTCAACTATCCTGGGGTAACATCCTGTATAGACGGTACCAACATCCCAATAAAAAAATCCTGGAGGTGGCCTAGGTGAAATATATAGAAATAGAAGGAGAATTTTCTAATTTTCTAATTCTAAAAAGAATAAAAGATATCTGCTATCACCAGTTGCACAACCTAATACACATGCAAAAAGAAATTATAATAGGGCTCATAGGAGCACCAGAAATATGTTTGGAAATCTGGAAAGAACGATTTTAGGTACTTAAAAAAGAGGGTTAAAGGTTTAAATTTACTTTTTCTTAGTTATAAATTACAAGTTTCAATTTGTTTCAGTTTATAACCTCACTTTGACACGATCGTAGAACCATAGAAATAGAATTCCTTATTCACGATTTGCGCAGTAGTCAGAAATTTACCTTCTTAAGTGCTCCTTGGCGGAGGCAAGAAGATTTAGTATCTATCGAATAGCTTATCTGAGGTTCCACCAAAGTTTCCTCCACCAAAGCTTTCTTGAATATTCCTTAAGTGCAAATTCCTTAAGTTGCAAACGTCAATTTTCCATGACGATCGCCTGAATGAACGCTTTTCGATCCATTGATGCATGCTAGAATGAAGCGCAAAAAATCTGTTTCCATTTCAGTCGAGCGGTTCTCTCGACTTACGTTTCGACAGGGTCGGGTAAACTTTCACAAGAGACTCGGAAGTTAATCGAAACGCGAGGTACAAGAAATTTGTCAGGCGTTGTTCGGATCGAAAAGTATTTTTCCGCGGTAAGGGAGGAGGAGGAGGCGATTTTCCAGTGAATTCTAGGTTACTCTTGTACTAAATTTGATGGTTTCCATACCGCTTCATTCCTCGCGAGTTACTTGTGGTTTGAACGGACTAAAGAAGATCCACTACAACGAAAATGGAGGTTCGGAAAAGGCAATATTTGAGGTTTTTTTAAAAACTTTATAGCTTCTCCTTCGAGGTAAGGCTACGAGGTATGTGTACGAGCCATACCGGGTAACAGTTTAAAAACTTTCAATCGGGTTTATTTAGAATTGAATTATAAAAATTGGCTAGACAAGTAGATTTTTACTTCGAAGGGGAACCGTTTTGGGCATATTTTCAACCCTGTCGTTTCAACCCTTCAACTAGCGTGAATTGAAATAGGGAAGGGGGGTCAAGTGATACCTCATTTTAAAGCTTATCAAACTCTGAATTCGACGGTTTTTTGTTTTTTAAATTTGGTTTAGTAATTTTCGACAAATTGAACAAGATTTAGAAGGTTTCTAAGTTAATTTTCTAATTAGATATTGATTTTTTTGTGTATGTAATTTGTAATAAGGATTAAGTTTGGGATGATAATATAAGTAATCCATTATTTCATTAAATTCTTTAACTAATTAGGTATATATAACTTGGTCTTGCGCACTATTTCGGATGCTGAAATGAAATGTTTCAGTGGCAAATAATGGAATATAATTTATCATTCTTTTTCTAGATATAAATACATATATAAAAATGCAACTCGCCTGGAAATTTCCTGTACCATATGGTAAACTGATTAATAATTGGATCAGTGGAACCATTGGCAAACCTCTAATATTGGGTTTATGAAGAGCAATCAAAAGCAAAATAATATTTATAGTGGTATTTTTAGAAAAGCGATACGTCCTTATAAACTCGCGTTCACTATATAAATCTGACGGATTTTGCCGGTCTCTCAAATACCGTTCAGGTAATCGATTTGTATTATTAATAATTCGATCGACGTACTCATAATAATCGTCGTTCATGTTGAATCCACGTCTCGAAGGCGAACTTAACCTTTAATATTTTCTGACTTACAGATCTGTACTTAGGTACAGGTCTTGCGCACTATTTCGGATGCTGAACTGAAATGTTCCAGTGGCAAATAATGGAATATAATTTATCATTCTTTTTCTAGATATAAATACATATATAAAAATGCAACTCGCCTGGAAATTTCCTGTACCATATGGTAAACTGATTAATAATTGGATCAGTGGAACCCCTGGCAAACTTCTATTATTGGGTTTATGAAGAGCAATCAGAGGCAAAATAATATGTACAGTTGTGTTGTTAGAAAAGCGATACGTCCTTATAAACTCACGTTCACTATATAAATCTGACGGATTTTGCCGGTCTCTCAAATACCGTTCAGGTAATCGATTTGTATTATTAATAATTCGATCGACATACTCATAATAATCGTCGTTCATGTTGAATCCACGTCTCGAAGGCGAACTTAACCTTTAATATTTTCTGACTTACAGATCTGTACTTAGGTACAGGTCTTGCGCACTATTTCGGATGCTGAACTGAAATGTTCCAGTGGCAAATAATGGAATATAATTTATCATTCTTTTTCTAGATATAAATACATATATAAAAATGCAACTCGCCTGGAAATTTCCTGTACCATATGGTAAACTGATTAATAATTGGATCAGTGGAACCCCTGGCAAACTTCTATTATTGGGTTTATGAAGAGCAATCAGAGGCAAAATAATATGTACAGTTGTGTTGTTAGAAAAGCGATACGTCCTTATAAACTCACGTTCACTATATAAATCTGACGGATTTTGCCGGTCTCTCAAATACCGTTCAGGTAATCGATTTGTATTATTAATAATTCGATCGACATACTCATAATAATCGTCGTTCATGTTGAATCCACGTCTCGAAGGCGAACTTAACCTTTAATATTTTCTGACTTACAGATCTGTACTTAGGTACAGGTCTTGCGCACTATTTCGGATGCTGAACTGAAATGTTCCAGTGGCAAATAATGGAATATAATTTATCATTCTTTTTCTAGATATAAATACATATATAAAAATGCAACTCGCCTGGAAATTTCCTGTACCATATGGTAAACTGATTAATAATTGGATCAGTGGAACCCCTGGCAAACTTCTATTATTGGGTTTATGAAGAGCAATCAGAGGCAAAATAATATGTACAGTTGTGTTGTTAGAAAAGCGATACGTCCTTATAAACTCACGTTCACTATATAAATCTGACGGATTTTGCCGGTCTCTCAAATACCGTTCAGGTAATCGATTTGTATTATTAATAATTCGATCGACATACTCATAATAATCGTCGTTCATGTTGAATCCACGTCTCGAAGGCGAACTTAACCTTTAATATTTTCTGACTTACAGATCTGTACTTAGGTACAGGTCTTGCGCACTATTTCGGATGCTGAACTGAAATGTTCCAGTGGCAAATAATGGAATATAATTTATCATTCTTTTTCTAGATATAAATACATATATAAAAATGCAACTCGCCTGGAAATTTCCTGTACCATATGGTAAACTGATTAATAATTGGATCAGTGGAACCCCTGGCAAACTTCTATTATTGGGTTTATGAAGAGCAATCAGAGGCAAAATAATATGTACAGTTGTGTTGTTAGAAAAGCGATACGTCCTTATAAACTCGCGTTCACTATATAAATCTGACGGATTTTGCCGGTCTCTCAAATACCGTTCAGGTAATCGATTTGTATTATTAATAATTCGATCGACGTACTCATAATAATCGTCGTTCATGTTGAATCCACGTCTCGAAGGCGAACTTAACCTTTAATATTTTCTGACTTACAGATCTGTACTTAGGTACAGGTCTTGCGCACTATTTCGGATGCTGAACTGAAATGTTCCAGTGGCAAATAATGGAATATAATTTATCATTCTTTTTCTAGATATAAATACATATATAAAAATGCAACTCGCCTGGAAATTTCCTGTACCATATGGTAAACTGATTAATAATTGGATCAGTGGAACCCCTGGCAAACCTCTATTATTGGGTTTATGAAGAGCAATCAAAAGCAAAATAATATTTATAGTGGTATTTTTAGAAAAGCGATACGTCCTTATAAACTCACGTTCACTATATAAATCTGACGGATTTTGCCGGTCTCTCAAATACCGTTCAGGTAATCGATTTTTATTATTAATAATTCAGCTGCCTTTAGTTGACTATAAAATGCAGATGGCGCAGTAAGTGCGCCTTAGGGTTTGAGGAATTCTCAAGGCGCGATTATATATTTGCTCCAACACTGTAGTTACTGAAGTTAGTGGAAATCTTGCCTGCCATTCCGTCCATTTTTGTAGACCTCCTCGAGTATCGATAATCTTACTTCGGTTCGTTCAATTTCCCTCGTGCTCCAGCGTCGTTTCTACAGATTCTCCTAAGCGATTCCGTCACCGGCGACCTCTTTCTCCCCTCGGCGATGCCTCCCCAGGCCGTAGACGTGCAGGACGCTCGGGGTCGAGCACCCGTCCCATCTCCGGGCACCGGAGCGTGTCCGACCGCTCCGCGTCCGTCGGACGGTGCCCCAAGTGGCGCAGTAACTCGCCGATTTCCGAACTTTCAGCTGGTCGGATCGTGTGCGCGCTCTTTATCTCTCTGCACGGTAGGATTCCCCTTTCCCGTGGCGCAGGAGCGGACAGGAGAGGCCGAGAGTCCCGGGAGTCGATAACTTCAAGTAAGAATGTCTTTTGAATTTTCGAAAAGAGAGGGAGAGAGAGGGAGTTTTCCGGTCCGGTGATTAGGTGGGGAAAATTGGGGTGAAGAATCGAATATTTTTAAATTTTTGTCGCGTCGTTGTTATAGAAGCCGTTTGGTCATTTTGGCGTTTACAATGTGTCGGGGGATTTCTCTTGGGCGCAAAAATTTTGGTAAATTCCATCTTAATTGCGTGAAATTCAGAAAAAGTGGCCTTGATGATAATCTTGTTTTTCGTCATACCTCGAACGTCCTTTTGTAATTTTAACGCTACGATCGTCCCTGAACCTCAGAATATAAACTTCTTTTTTAATTTCACATAGTGGAAAAATCCCAATAGTAAGTAGAAGTAGATCACCGCGTTCATAATTGAGGATACGTGACTTTACGGTCATTATAGGTACTTACATTATGGTGTACATGCTCCGGTAGCGACTAAAGGCAGTTTAGAGTCAAAAATTTAACTTCCCTTAACCCCCTCTTCTTAACTCCAAGACAACTTTTCCGTGACAATTCTAGACGACCATCTGGAATCTCTGTTAATCCTTATGAATCATTAAATTTTGAATTTAAATTTGACAAATAAAATTGATCAACCTCATACATAAAATTGATAAATTTGAGAACTAAAACTGATAAATTTCATAAACAAAATTGATAAAACTGACTACATGACTTAACTACTAAACATGAATTTTTCATGTTTTGACCCATTTTTAAAGTGACTTTAAATCCTATTTTTTTTAAGTGTACTCTTTTAAAATTGTAAAAAAACAAGTATTAAAATTAATTTCAATATACTAATTGTGGGTAATGGTGTTTTATGAATGAAATGCACGTTTCTACCGTAATAAAAATAAATAAAATGTATTTCACTCTGAGATGTAGTGCTAAGTAACTTTGCATTAAGTTTCACAATTTTACTGGCTTATACTGGCTATGGCTTTACTGACTTAACTACTGAACATGAATTTTTCATGTTTTGACCCATTTTTAAAATGACTTTAAATCCTATTTTTTTTAAGTGTACTCTTTTAAAATTGAAAAAAAAACAAGTATTAAAATTAATTTCAATATATTAATTGTGGGTAATGGTGTTTTATGAATGAAATGCACGTTTCTACCGTAATAAAAATAAATAAAATGTATTTCACTCTGAGATGTAGTGCTAAGTAACTTTGCATTAAGTTTCACAATTTTACTGGCTTATACTGGCTATGGCTTTACTGACTTAACTACTGAACATGAATTTTTCATGTTTTGACCCATTTTTAAAATGACTTTAAATCCTATTTTTTTTAAGTGTACTCTTTTAAAATTGAAAAAAAAAACAAGTATTAAAATTAATTTCAATATATTAATTGTGGATAATGGTGTTTTATGAATGAAATGCACGTTTCTACCGTAATAAAAATAAATAAAATGTATTTCACTCTGAGATGGAGTGCTAAGTAACTTTGCATTAAGTTTCACAATTTTACTGACTTATTTGAATTTGAAAATATTCCTGAACTAAAATTCCCATGCAACAGTAGTTTCGGATATTATAATTATGAATTGTTTATTCGCGCAATTTCGCAAAAACTAAGCAATTAATGAAGATGGGAAATATAACAACACTGTTTAGCTCAATTTAGCCTCAAGATTAGCTCACCAGTTGATTTTTAAAGAACTTATCATACTTATCAACGTTTTATAAGAAATGACGAAGGCGCTTCCTAATGATAGCGTGCTAAGAAATTGAAATTTTCTCCAAAATGGTTAATTAAGTCGTAGTCGAATATGGTCTATAATACTTCTGGTGAAGTAAAGAATCCATTGAAGCATTGAACATCAAAATCGGTCAAGCCATTAAAATTTAATTAACTAATAATTAAAAAGGTATTTAGAAACTTTAAGAAACTTAAAGTTTATTGGTAAATAAGTCATAAAGTAATTCTCTCCGCCCGCTTTTCTTTCTTGTCACTAACTTTACGTGCATTTTCCACGCCTCGACATAACAGAATTTCAGTGATTTAGCGTAAATTTTCTGAAGCATGTACAGTTCCTGTGGTGAAGATATGGATCACTCGTCCAATCTAGCCAAGAAACTAATACTTCACCGTTCCCTCGCCGCCATTATTACTATTTTTCGGAAAGTAATCGCCCGTCATTCGAATTCTGCCCGTGTGTTTGTGCGTCTGCGTTCGTGCCTCAATTTCCCCGGCAAGTAGAGCATTAAGTAAGTTTCTAAGACGAGAATGGATTACGGGCCGCGGGGAGAGAAGTTCCCGTGCGAATTGGAGCGAGGAAACACCTCTTCGAAACGGTCAGCACCGCGACATTCTTTCATGAAAACGATGAACGGACGAGGGGGTTAATTATAGGCAGAATTAAAGGCAAATAGATGAGGCGAGGTGACTTAAGCAGGCAATTATACTAATGCATCAGGCCAAGTATATTTTTATTTTCAATGCACACAAATATTACTATTCACTACATTTTTCTATGGTTCTCTTCTATTTCAAAATAATCAATATTCAAAATCTTTATCAAAATAAAAATTTTCAGTCGGGTATAAACTTAGAACTAACGACAATTATAAATATTGGCGAGACGCGTTGATTCTTATTTTGCGAGGGAGCCATTTTTCAACCCTATCGCTTCAACCCTTTAACCAGGGCGAGTTCCACCCCTAAAATTTTAATAGCGAAGAGGGGTCAAGTGATAGCGCATCTTAAAGTTTATTAAATTCTGAATTCGACGGTTTTTTGTTTTTTAAATTTTCCTTAGATAAAAAATAAAGTGATAATTTAAAGGATTTCAAAGTCAATTTCTTTCTTAGGTATCGATTTTTTTTGGTATGCCTTAGTTGTTTTTAATCGTATCTTATTAAGAAAAAAGTTTTACGAAAGTCAGAACTAAAATCACGATCATTTACAAAGAAATAATTGATTTATTTGAAAAGAGATTGTTAAAATAGATGGTTTCCTTTATATTCAAGACAATAAAAATATTGTTAAACTCTTCTGCAAAAATGTTTCTGTATATGCGGTGACATCCTTGAGTAATTCTATTTATTAGTTCTTCAGGTTGGAAACGAAAGACCGCAGATTTTAAATAACCTCAGAGGAAAAAGTCCATAGGGGTTAGGTCTGGTGAACGTGGTGCCCATTTCACTGCTTCTCTTCTACCAATTCACCAATTTTGATGGTGCTCATCCAGCCATTGTCTAACAGGGAGTACGTAGTGGGGAGTGAAAATACTCTTCTGTTGTAGAAAAATTTCCATCCAAGTCTTTTTGATTTTCTAATTCTTGAATTATTAATGATTCTATCGTTGTATCTAACGTTTCACCATACGTTCGACTTGTCAAATTTTCATCTATGAATAACGCACCGATTACGGAATCTCCCAAAATACCGGCCGGTACATTCACCTTCCCAGGGTACTGAAGGGTACCTTCATCAAAAATGTGACGATTCTCGTCACACCAACACCGGCAGGTTCATCATCAGTTTCATCAGTGAAACAACTGTTTCTTAAGAGTCGGGGATAATTCGGGCAGTCATTAATTCACAAAATTTGCTCATCATCACCAGGTTCCTGGGGAATTTTCATCTTATAAGGATAGATTTTGTGAAGTTTCAGAACCTATTCCTAGAGACTCGAGCGGTTGGTCAGTTCCTATGGCAGCTTGACGAATCAACAAAACTGGATTAAAACTGGAAAAAAACCTTGGTGTAATTCTTTTTTTACTGGCGACAGGTACTGTTTCCTCAAACTTGGGAAGCAACTGTCCAATGTAAGTATGGCTTACGTGTTTCCCTGGAAGTCTTTAGTTGAAAACTGTAGCTGTTCTTAGGCAACAAGGATTTTGGGAGCCATGGATAAAAATTGTTTCACCTGGTTCTGCTATAAATGATAATAATGCGAATTATTACGAAATTGGAAATGATTTTTGAAAAAGTAACACAATGACTGGAAAGATCGTTTGGTATATCGAACCGAACCACACTTGGAACTGTACTGTTATCGTTTTCGAAACCCTATTTTTCATTTTTCGTCTCTTTTTTTTTACAAAAAATAAATACGATTAAAAACAACCGAAGCATACAAAAAAAATCATTACCTAAGTAATAAATTAACTAAGACCTCTAAATTATCACTTTATTTTTTTATCTAAGGAATACCTTTTGTTCATTTTTTCAAAAATTACTAAATCAAATTTAAAAAATGAAAAACCGTCGAAATCAGAATTTGATAAGTTTTAAAATGAGGTATCACTTGACCCCTCTTCCCTATTCAAATTTCAGGGGGTGGCTAAACGGAGGGGGGACACTCTGGCTAAAGGGTTGAAAATAGGCGCAAAATGGCTCCCCCTCGCGAATTTTTATAATTGTCGTTATTTCTAAATTAAAAGTTTTTACTATCGTCACCCGGTGTAATCTGTCAACAGTGCAGGGTTCAATTTTTGTTATATATTTATACTAATTGAATATGTATGTCCAAAAATACATTTTTCTCATTATTCTGTCAAAATTAATTTAAGCGTCGAAAAGGATCTGAGCGTCGCAGGACGTCACATGAGTATTTCAGTACTGTTATTTTTTTCTATCTTAATCCACATAAAATTTCCCAAGTATTAACGACTATATAAACTGCCACGGTTGAAATATCCTTTGGCCTTACATGAAACAGTAAACACTCACCGTACGACGATTAGATCGCCGGAATAACTTAAAAAAGTTGCATGATTGCTTTCTTCCGTCACAAAAACGCATTCAATTCAAGTAATCTCTTTTTTCCCTTTGCGATATCGACGTTACGTAAGAAGGCCGAGAGCTGTAAACACGTTCTCACATCGTGTAGAAAATTTGCATCTTCCTCCTTCACGGTGAGTCGTTCCCGCTTTCGGTGGGAAAAGGTTACATTGTTTAAGTGTTTTTATTCGACGCGAGAAACCGCCGTTTTCAAGTGCGAGGCCGGCGATGGGGATAACCTGAAATTATTTTGCGACGACTTGATTTATATTGTTACACGTCGCGGTTTTCGTATCTTGGACCCTCGCTATTTAGACGAGCACAAAAGGTGCGAATCTTACACTAGGATAGCTCATGCGCACTAGCGCCCGGCCCAGATTACTTTCACGCATGATCTGTTATTTCTGGATGAACCAATAGAAGTATCGCGGTTTCTGACGTCACGATGCGCAAAGGTAGTAACTGACCCGTGCTTACACGTAATAATCGGACCGTAACCATCTCAATATTTCGGCGCGTGCGCAGTTGAATTCGATACCATTTTCACCCGTCCGCGCATATAGTAGTTCTACAACTGTAATTCTAAAACCTTAGTCAAACTTAAGAGTACCTAATGTAACACTATCTAACCGGCATTCATGTGATGTAGAAATATTGTATAGAACGTGCTTAATAAGGTCGACATCATTTTGACATCTGAGGCATTTTATTATGACCATTCACTTGTGTTAGACTTACGTTTGTCTAACTTAAGAGTTATAATAATAACTCTTATAACTCTAATATAACACTATTTAACCGGCATTCATGTGATGTAGAAATATTGTATAGAGCGTGCTTAATAAGGTCGACATCATTTTGACATCTGAGGCATGTTATTATGACCATTTGCTTGTGTTAGACTTACGTGTGTCTAACTTAAGAGTTATGATAATAACTCTTATAACTCTAATATAACACTATCTAACTGGCATTAATGTGATGTAGAAATATAGTATAGAACGTGCTTAATAAGGTCGACATCATTTTGACATCTGAGGCATGTTATTATGACCATTTGCTTGTGTTAGACTTACGTGTGTCTAACTTAAGAGTTATAATAATAACTCTTATAACTCTAATATAACACTATCTAACTGGCATTAATGTGATGTAGAAATATTGTATAGAACGTGCTTAATAAGGTCGACATCATTTTGACATCTGAGGCATGTTATTATGACCATTTGCTTGTGTTAGACCGACGTTTGTCTTACTTAAGAGGACCTAATATAACACTATCTAACCGGCATTAATGTGATGTAGAAATATTGTATAGAACGTGCTTAATAATGTCGACATCATTTTGACATCTGAGGCATGTTATTATGACCATTCACTTGTGTTAGACCGACGTTTGTCTTACTTAACAGGACCTAATATAACACTATCTAACCGGCATTAATGTGATGTAGAAATATTGTATAGAACGTGCTTAATAAGGTCGACATCATTTTGACATCTGAGGCATGTTATTATGACCATTCACTTGTGTTAGACCGACGTTTGTCTTACTTAACAGGACCTAATATAACACTATCTAACCGGCATTAATGTGATGTAGAAATATTGTATAGAACGTGCTTAATAAGGTCGACATCATTTTGACATCTGAGGCATGTTATTATGACCATTCACTTGTGTTAGACTTACGTGTGTCTAACTTAAGAGTTATAATAATAACTCTTATAACTCTAATATAACACTATCTAACTGGCATTAATGTGATGTAGAAATATTGTATAGAACGTGCTTAATAATGTCGACATCATTTTGACATCTGAGGCATGTTATTATGACCATTCACTTGTGTTAGACCGACGTTTGTCTTACTTAACAGGACCTAATATAACACTATCTAACCGGCATTAATGTGATGTAGAAATATTGTATAGAACGTGCTTAATAAGGTCGACATCATTTTGACATCTGAGGCATGTTATTATGACCATTCACTTGTGTTAGACCGACGTTTGTCTTACTTAACAGGACCTAATATAACACTATCTAACCGGCATTAATGTGATGTAGAAATATTGTATAGAACGTGCTTAATAAGGTCGACATCATTTTGACATCTGAGGCATGTTATTATGACCATTCACTTGTGTTAGACCGACGTTTGTCTTACTTAACAGGACCTAATATAACACTATCTAACCGGCATTAATGTGATGTAGAAATATTGTATAGAACGTGCTTAATAAGGTCGACATCATTTTGACATCTGAGGCATGTTATTATGACCATTCACTTGTGTTAGACCGACGTTTGTCTTACTTAACAGGACCTAATATAACACTATCTAACCGGCATTAATGTGATGTAGAAATATTGTATAGAACGTGCTTAATAAGGTCGACATCATTTTGACATCTGAGGCATGTTATTATGACCATTCACTTGTGTTAGACTTACGTGTGTCTAACTTAAGAGTTATAATAATAACTCTTATAACTCTAATATAACACTATCTAACTGGCATTAATGTGATGTAGAAATATTGTATAGAACGTGCTTAATAAGGTCGACATCATTTTGACATCTGAGGCATGTTATTATGACCATTCGCTTGTGTTAGACTTACGTGTGTCTAACTTAAGAGTTATAATAATAACTCTTATAACTCTAATATAACACTATTTAACCGGCATTCATGTGATGTAGAAATATTGTATAGAGCGTGCTTAATAAGGTCGACATCATTTTGACATCTGAGGCATGTTATTATGACCATTCGCTTGTGTTAGACTTACGTGTGTCTAACTTAAGAGTTATAATAATAACTCTTATAACTCTAATATAACACTATTTAACCGGCATTCATGTGATGTAGAAATATTGTATAGAGCGTGCTTAATAAGGTCGACATCATTTTGACATCTGAGGCATGTTATTATGACCATTCGCTTGTGTTAGACTTACGTGTGTCTAACTTAAGAGTTATAATAATAACTCTTATAACTCTAATATAACACTATTTAACCGGCATTCATGTGATGTAGAAATATTGTATAGAGCGTGCTTAATAAGGTCGACATCATTTTGACATCTGAGGCATGTTATTATGACCATTCGCTTGTGTTAGACTTACGTGTGTCTAACTTAAGAGTTATAATAATAACTCTTATAACTCTAATATAACACTATTTAACCGGCATTCATGTGATGTAGAAATATTGTATAGAGCGTGCTTAATAAGGTCGACATCATTTTGACATCTGAGGCATGTTATTATGACCATTCGCTTGTGTTAGACTTACGTGTGTCTAACTTAAGTCATAATAGTAACTCTTATAACTCTAATATAACACTACTTAACTGGCATTCATGTGATGTAGAAATATTGTATAGAGCGTGCTTAATAAGGTCGACATCATTTTGACATCTGAGGCATATTATTATGACCATTCACTTGTAGCAGCAATTTGGTTATGACCATAAGTTGATGTTGTGATTTAATAGAGTGATGTCAATGTACCCACGCTTTCAGCTTGGCGTTATTAGTACTAATTTATTTCGCCCAGTGTGCTAATTTATACCGTGTGTCGAATAATCGTTCCTGTGCCTTCGGTACCGTCTGCATTTTCTGGATCTGTCTTATCTCTTTTGGAGCTTATTAAGACCTGATTTAAGGTTTTAGAATTTTAAAATTTCCTTGAATCCACTTGCATTTAACGCCGCGATTGATGATATCGATGAAGCAGTCGCGTTCCATTCGACACAGATCAAACTTTCGACACAGATTAAACTTTCGACACAGGCCATTCGACACAAAACAAAACCTAAAAACCGTCGGTATCGACCACCTCCTCGATAAATAAGCACACGTCGATGTATTTGCTCTGGTAACTTTCTTGGTGAATGATCTTTGCTAATGGCCTTGAAGCGAGAGGTACCGAATTAGCGTCTGAAGAGTAGATGAACGCCACGCTTCAGTACTCGCGACGTAATTATTTCTAACAACTGCCTCGGATTCATGTAATTTGTTGCGAGAGAACGGCCACACTACGCAGATGGCTCTCTCTTTTTCCTTCCCCCTCCCCTCCCCCACTCTTGTGTGATCGATCGAATCGGGAACGCACTTTTCTTTAAAAAATTCTCGAAACGTGGGTAACTGACCGTCTCTCAGGGAGGGAAAACTATCAGGGGTGTTAGGGTCAGATGGATCGGTAATTGGTTAGTACTTAAGAAATTGTAACGGATGTTGATACTATTAACACACCATTAATACAAATAACTTGAGAACGAAAAGTGCTAGGGAGAAAATCCGTGGATCAACACCTTTTAAATCATGTGTAACTTATTCGAAACGTCCGCCTTTAGCTTCTACAAATTCTGCTACTGTTTTCTTCAGAGATGCGTTGAGGTGTCAAGCGTCCTTTTCCTTCCAACGCTGACGATAATTCATGATCAAGCGGGTTCAAATCGGGACCTCCTGACGGCTTCTTCAACGCTAATAGACACAGGAACAGGAACCGAGAGAAGCGTGGCCCTAGTTAGAAAAAGGATGGAGATACGACGTGGGCTGTACACGGTGAACGCGTGTATCGATCTCATAGGTTAAAAAGAGGTTTGACACCTGCGCAATTTTAGTGAAAAGGGGGGAAAACTAGAAATAAACTTAACTAGGATAATTACATAGGGTTAAATGGGGGTTTGAACGGTTGTCCTCCAGCCATTTTTGCAAAACAGGGATTAAGACCTCACTAAACGTTCACCAAGAGGGTCGAAATTATTTAAAATCAGCCTTTGGTACTCCAGCAGCATTCCGCTCAAAGGCGTATGCTGAAAACAACACCAAAATGGCGTGAGGATAACGTTCCAGTCTATATTTACCGTGAAGACTGGCCGTTAAGAAGTCCTGATTTCAACCCTCTTTACTATAAACTGTAACGTTAACTGAAGGAATTTTACCAAGACGCCATGGGGATACATGTTACGCGTTTTTGTTCCAGCTCGACGTAGCGCCGCCTCTGTATCAGAAGAGTAAGCTTGTGTCTACTAAGTTTTGATGAGCATTTACAGGTTTCTAAAGGTGTTTAGTTGGCGAAACTGGCGACTCATGTGAAAAGTTGAGAAGTTGTTATTTAGATAAATAAGGAGAAAATTTTTATATTTTTGATCTATCTCAACTTTTAACATGAATCGGCAACGTTGGCGATATTTAAACACTTCCAGAAACCTGTAAATACCCTTCAAAACTGAGTGGACCCAAGCTTACTCTTCTAACACACAGGCGGCGCTGGGTCGAGCTGGAACAAAACCGCGTAACACGTATCGTCATTCTGTCGTGCGTCTTGGTAAGATTTCTTCAGTCGACGATTACGGTCAGTATTGGAAAGAAAAGCAGGTAAAATTAGGTTTTAATTGTTAATGAAATAATTCTTTAACATGTATCGTACTTCCTTACCTTGACTTTTGCAGGTTAAGCCGCGTGCTAACATGTCCAGTACAATTACAGCGCGAATTTAACATGATTATTAATACTATTTCTATTAAAATACATGACGAGCACTTGTGATGATACAATACGTGTCATTCACCAGACAGAAACGTACATTAATTAATTGTGAATTAAAATTGAAAATTTTCTCATGCTTCTAATAGCGCTGTTGCTTTTTCACGAACATGTTTTAACTGTACGTTTCTTAAAGTATCAAGATTGCTTGGGTGGTACCTTTTTGCACGTTGCTTCTACCTAGCAGCAAGTTTAGCGTAAAGAGGTGTTGGAGTTTCCAACAGATTTCCCTAGGTGGGTATGGCTTGCATCGAACACCCTGTATAATCAAAACGAGAAGCTGCGCCCATCGCACTTTTACCCCATTTGTTTTCCTCGTCCCCATCGACGATTTCACTTCACTGACATTTAAGGTAAAAACCGTAATACGCGACTTACGTCATGGCTCATGTATGTCGTATTAAATATACGGGAGAGAGAGTTTTTCGAGTGAGACGTGCTATGAATTCCATCTACGGCGCCGAGGAAAAAGCGCATAAGGAGTCGATGCAAGTGGGTTACCCGAGGAATTTTCGCGGGACGATAAATCAGACGCGATCGACGGAAAATGTCCGGCGGGGGGTGGAAATTCGAAAAAAGCGATTTTTTTTAGTTTTTGGCTTTTTTCTGAAAAACTAAAAATGGTATCAAAAAAATAACTTGACCAGCGTGTTCATCTTGCAAAAATCCTTCGATTTCATGATATCGCTGATCAAAATTGAACAAATGTACGTCAACTTATCGATGAGTATTTTTGCAGCATATTTGACGACCTCGAAATGCTGAAGGTACCTTGTATAATTATTCACAAACCTGTCTGTGCTTGTGTTGTAATCGTGAGCAATTTCACATTAAATTTAAAAAAAAATTCCAAAAAAGTTTTTACACGAAAAATTTAAAAAAATTCACAATTAAACTTAAGGAGACTTTCCCAGTCAAAATTCAAAGGAAAGATACTTTGTAAATACCTTAAAAAAGGCAATTTTATTTATAATTATATTTAGAAATATTTCAAGGAATCCAAAAAAGAGTTCTTTTGGCACTTTTAATTATTTTTTACCACTACAGAGGGGGTCTTTCAAAAGTTGCATTTTAATCTGCGCGACCTTTTTTCTGCCTTTCTGTAAGAAATTTATTTAAAATTTCAGCGCGATTCATTTCTTTAGACTTAAAAAAAATATCCCTTCTGAACAACAAGGGATAAAAATTTGATATTTGGTACGCATGTGTTACTTAAATAAGTAAAGTAAATAAAAAATTTACTGTTGCCTTTTAAAAAAAAATAGGCGACGACGTCATACCTCAAATTTGGTACACGCTGTATAATATTTTCTTACATCGAATAGAGCGTAATTCAAAACACTAATCGATCTGTCCGAGCATATTTCCGAGGAAAAACTGTCTTTGAAAATGAAAATTATGTTCAAACATCACAATTTAAAAAGCAAATGGAGTTTATTAAGTGAAATGTAAAAATTGCACGATTTAAAGCGGCTCTAATGCTGGTCGTACCCGTTTCAGCACGCTTTCCAACGTATGAACAAACGAGATTTTCTATTGACAAAAGTACCTTACAAGTGCAACGAACAATTTTGCTTACGAGTGTTAATTCATTTTCTCTGTTGCTCCTTGGCGCATAAATGGAATATTTTCTGATAAATTTGTTGTAGAAAATTAATGTCAAATGTTTTGGATCGAAAAATGACAGCTGAAGCGCTACATCCTGTATTGAAATAACTTGGCATAGTAAATTTCTCATTTTGAAGTACAGAGTGAAACCTGCGAAATTAAATGGAATTTGATTTGTGAAACTGGAAATGATTTTTAGAAGTTAAAAAATTTACTTTATGAAATCACACTATATATTTAGAAAAATTACAAATTAGTCATTTTTAAATTTAATTATTTTAGACCTGTTAATCTACGGAAAAATTTAAAAAATGGCGGCGTTTTAAAAACAAAACGATTTTTTGGCAAGAAAGTGGGGTGAAAATTTTAGCCCATAGCCGTACATGTGAACAAAAAATATCCAAAAATCAGAACAGTCGGTAAAGTAGTTTTTCTTTAAGTCCGCCAGCTTAAAAAACGTGGTTTTGAGAAAATCGCATTTAAAGTTTTCTTTAGGAATTCTGATTTAATACGCAACTAGCAAGATGTTTACTGTCTAAAAATGACCCCAACTTTTCTTTTAGTCTCCTGACTTATTTTCACAGAATTCAAATGTAATGGGAGACAAGAATAGGGAAACATACCGGGGCGCCGAAAAATGTTCTCTCTGGGCGTCTCGCTATATATTTAAAATTGAAATATCGGTCCAAAAACCTTTTGTACATGGTTTGTCATGGCGTTTACTTAAAAAAAAATCTGAAAAAATTCTCGATTTTTTTTGAAAAACTAACCTAAAAACCCTTTAAAAGATTTAGAATTTTTTTATGTTCTCTCTGGGCGTCTCGCTATATATTTAAAATTGAAATATCGGTCCCGAAACCTTTTGTACCTTGTTCTTCATGGCGTTTACTTAAAAAAAAATCTGAAAAAATTCTCGATTTTTTTTGAAAAACTAACCTAAAAACCCTTTAAAAGATTTAGAATTTTTTTATGTTCTTTCTGGGCGTCTCGCTATATATTTAAAATTGAAATATCGGTCCCAAAACCTTTTGTACCTTGTTCTTCATGACGTTTACTTAAAAAAAAATCTGAAAAAATTCTCGATTTTTTTTGAAAAACTAACCTAAAAACCCTTTAAAAGATTTAGAATTTTTTTATGTTCTCTCTGGGCGTCTCGCTATATATTTAAAGTTGAAATATCGGTCCCAAAACCTTTTGTACCTTGTTCTTCATGACGTTTACTTAAAAAAAATCTGAAAAAATTCTCGATTTTTTTCGAAAAACTAACCTAAAAACCCTTTAAAAGATTTAGAACTTTTTTATGTTCTCTCTGGGCGTCTCGCTATATATTTAAAATTGAAATATCGGTCCCGAAACCTTTTGTACATGGTTTGTCATGGCGTTTACTTAAAAAAAAATCTGAAAAAATTCTCGATTTTTTTTGAAAAACTAACCTAAAAACCCTTTAAAAGATTTAGAATTTTTTTATGTTCTCTCTGGGCGTCTCGCTATATATTTAAAATTGAAATATCGGTCCCGAAACCTTTTGTACCTTGTTCTTCATGGCGTTTACTTAAAAAAAAATCTGAAAAAATTCTCGATTTTTTTTGAAAAACTAACCTAAAAACCCTTTAAAAGATTTAGAATTTTTTTATGTTCTCTCTGGGCGTCTCGCTATATATTTAAAATTGAAATATCGGTCCAAAAACCTTTTGTACATGGTTTGTCATGGCGTTTACTTAAAAAAAAATCTGAAAAAATTCTCGATTTTTTTCGAAAAACTAACCTAAAAACCCTTTAAAAGATTTAGAACTTTTTTATGTTCTCTCTGGGCGTCTCGCTATATATTTAAAATTGAAATATCGGTCCCGAAACCTTTTGTACATGGTTTGTCATGGCGTTTACTTAAAAAAAAATCTGAAAAAATTCTCGATTTTTTTTGAAAAACTAACCTAAAAACCCTTTAAAAGATTTAGAATTTTTTTATGTTCTCTCTGGGCGTCTCGCTATATATTTAAAATTGAAATATCGGTCCCGAAACCTTTTGTACCTTGTTCTTCATGGCGTTTACTTAAAAAAAAATCTGAAAAAATTCTCGATTTTTTTTGAAAAACTAACCTAAAAACCCTTTAAAAGATTTAGAATTTTTTTATGTTCTCTCTGGGCGTCTCGCTATATATTTAAAATTGAAATATCGGTCCCGAAACCTTTTGTACCTTGTTCTTCATGGCGTTTACTTAAAAAAAAATCTGAAAAAATTCTCGATTTTTTTTGAAAAACTAACCTAAAAACCCTTTAAAAGATTTAGAATTTTTTTATGTTCTCTCTGGGCGTCTCGCTATATATTTAAAATTGAAATATCGGTCCAAAAACCTTTTGTACATGGTTTGTCATGGCGTTTACTTAAAAAAAAATCTGAAAAAATTCTCGATTTTTTTCGAAAAACTAACCTAAAAACCCTTTAAAAGATTTAGAACTTTTTTATGTTCTCTCTGGGCGTCTCGCTATATATTTAAAATTGAAATATCGGTCCCGAAACCTTTTGTACATGGTTTGTCATGGCGTTTACTTAAAAAAAAATCTGAAAAAATTCTCGATTTTTTTTGAAAAACTAACCTAAAAACCCTTTAAAAGATTTAGAATTTTTTTATGTTCTCTCTGGGCGTCTCGCTATATATTTAAAATTGAAATATCGGTCCCGAAACCTTTTGTACCTTGTTCTTCATGGCGTTTACTTAAAAAAAAATCTGAAAAAATTCTCGATTTTTTTTGAAAAACTAACCTAAAAACCCTTTAAAAGATTTAGAATTTTTTTATGTTCTTTCTGGGCGTCTCGCTATATATTTAAAATTGAAATATCGGTCCCAAAACCTTTTGTACCTTGTTCTTCATGACGTTTACTTAAAAAAAAATCTGAAAAAATTCTCGATTTTTTTTGAAAAACTAACCTAAAAACCCTTTAAAAGATTTAGAATTTTTTTATGTTCTTTCTGGGCGTCTCGCTATATATTTAAAATTGAAATATCGGTCCCAAAACCTTTTGTACCTTGTTCTTCATGACGTTTACTTAAAAAAAAATCTGAAAAAATTCTCGATTTTTTTTTGAAAAACTAACCTAAAAACCCTTTAAAAGATTTAGAATTTTTTTAAAAGTAGGGTACCCTGAGCATCATGATTTAATGTAAAAAAGTCAATTTTTTGGAATTTCGTTCACCCTTCTCCTTTGAAATTCCACGATTTCGTTCATATGGCGATTTTTAATCTCCGTTTTTCACGTCCGCCGGGTAGGCAGAGAAAGAGAAAGAGAGAGAGAGGACGAACAACGCCTTGGCCAATGAACTTGCACGGCGAGCAGGAAATGACGGTTATAAAATTTTTGGCGAATTGCCCGGACACACTCTTCGCTCGGGAAGCGGCAAAAAATTACGCTACCTTCCGGTCAGGCGGACACCCGACGTTAATCGATCCTCTCGGGAAAATAAACGAATCGAAGCTGATCGACTTGGAAATCCAGTTATTTCTTGAAGGCGGCAAAACTTTTGCTTCGAAATAAATAGCAGGAGTTATGAAAGGAACGAGAAAGGCGCCTCTACCGGTGAAGACCGAGCAAGAATTTTTCAACTGAGTTAAATTTCTTCCATAAAATTTGACAAAACGATTTCAATTTCTTGGAAAAAGAGAAAACAGGTCGATCAATTTCGGCAATATTTAGAACATCACCTTTTGGTACCCTAAAGTCACTTTCCATATTTTTCATATTTTTTTCAATTTTGGTAATATTTAGGACAACACCTTGTGGTACCCTAGTCACTTTCCATATTTTTCAAGCGCCCACATTCTCTTGGGATAAGATTTCCCTATGATCTAACTGGAAATCGAGAAATCTGTGATTTTTGAAAGTCGGGAAATCTATGATTTTCTAGTTTCGTAGACGTTTTGCAATTATGAAAAGAACGTGAAAGAAAGGCAATGCCAGTGAAAACTGAAGAAGAATTTTTTAACTGAGTTATATTTCTTTCATAAAATTTGAAAAAACTACTTCAATTTTTCAGACAGAGAAAAACAGGGCGATCAATTTTGGCAATATTTAGAACATCGCCTTGTGGTACCCTAAAGTCGCTTTCAATATTTTTCAAGCGCCCACATTCTCTTGGGATAAGATTTCCCTATGATCTAACTGGAAATCGAGAAATCTGTGATTTTTGAAAGTCGGGAAATGTACGATTTTCTAGTTTCGTAGACGTTTTGCAATTGTGAAAAGAACGAGAAAGGCAATGCCAATGAAGACTGAAGAATTTTTTAACTGAGTTTTAAATTTCTCCCACCGAATTCGAAAAAACAATTTGAATTTTTTAGAAAAAAAAGAGAAAAACAGGGCGATCAATTTTGGCAATATTTAGAACATCACCTTGTGGTACCCTAAAGTCACTTTCCATATTTTTCAAGCGCCCACATTCTCTTGGGATAAGATTTCCCTATGATCTAACTGGAAATCGAGAAATCTGTGATTTTTGAAAGTCGGGAAATGTACGATTTTCTAGTTTCGTAGACGTTTTGCAATTGTGAAAAGAACGAGAAAGGCAATGCCAATGAAGACTGAAGAATTTTTTAACTGAGTTTTAAATTTCTCCCACCGAATTCGAAAAAACAATTTGAATTTTTTAGAAAAAAAAGAGAAAAACAGGGCGATCAATTTTGGCAATATTTAGAACATCGCCTTGTGGTACCCTAAAGTCACTTTTCATATTTTTCAAGCTCCCACATTCTCTTGGGATAAGATTTCCCTATGATCTAACTGGAAATCGAGAAATCTGTGATTTTTGAAAGTCGGGAAATGTACGATTTTCTAGTTTCGTAGACGTTTTGCAATTGTGAAAAGAACGAGAAAGGCAATGCCAATGAAGACTGAAGAATTTTTTAACTGAGTTTTAAATTTCTCCCACCGAATTCGAAAAAACAATTTGAATTTTTTAGAAAAAAAAGAGAAAAACAGGGCGATCAATTTTGGCAATATTTAGAACATCACCTTGTGGTACCCTAAAGTCACTTTCCATATTTTTCAAGCGCCCACATTCTCTTGGGATAAGATTTCCCTATGATCTAACTGGAAATCGAGAAATCTGTGATTTTTGAAAGTCGGGAAATGTACGATTTTCTAGTTTCGTAGACGTTTTGCAATTGTGAAAAGAACGAGAAAGGCAATGCCAATGAAGACTGAAGAATTTTTTAACTGAGTTTTAAATTTCTCCTACCGAATTCGAAAAAACAATTTGAATTTTTTAGAAAAAAAGAAAAACAGGGCGATCAATTTTGGCAATATTTAGAACATCACCTTGTGGTACCCTAAAGTCACTTTCCATATTTTTCAAGCGCCCACATTCTCTTGGGATAAGATTTCCCTATGATCTAACTGGAAATCGAGAAATCTGTGATTTTTGAAAGTCGGGAAATCTATGATTTTCCAGTTTCATAAACGTTTTGCAATTACGAAAAGAACGAGAAAGGCAATGCCAGTGAAAACTGAAGAAGAATTTTTTAACCGAGTTATATTTCTTTCATAAAATTTGAAAAAACTATTTCAATTTTTTAGAAAAAGAGAAAAACAGGGCGATCAATTTTGGCAATATTTAGAACATCACCTTGTGGTACCCTAAAGTCACTTTCCATATTTTTCAAGCGCCCACATTCTCTTGGGATAAGATTTCCCTATGATCTAACTGGAAATCGAGAAATCTGTGATTTTTGAAAGTCGGGAAATCTATGATTTTCCAGTTTCATAAACGTTTTGCAATTACGAAAAGAACGAGAAAGGCAATGCCAGTGAAAACTGAAGAAGAATTTTTTAACCGAGTTATATTTCTTTCATAAAATTTGAAAAAACTATTTCAATTTTTTAGAAAAAGAGAAAAACAGGGCGATCAATTTTGGCAATATTTAGAACATCACCTTGTGGTACCCTAAAGTCACTTTCCATATTTTTCAAGCGCCCACATTCTCTTGGGATAAGATTTCCCTATGATCTAACTGGAAATCGAGAAATCTGTGATTTTTGAAAGTCGGGAAATCTATGATTTTCCAGTTTCATAAACGTTTTGCAATTACGAAAAGAACGAGAAAGGCAATGCCAGTGAAAACTGAAGAAGAATTTTTTAACCGAGTTATATTTCTTTCATAAAATTTGAAAAAACTATTTCAATTTTTTAGAAAAAGAGAAAAACAGGGCGATCAATTTTGGCAATATTTAGAACATCACCTTGTGGTACCCTAAAGTCACTTTCCATATTTTTCAAGCGCCCACATTCTCTTGGGATAAGATTTCCCTATGATCTAACTGGAAATCGAGAAATCTGTGATTTTTGAAAGTCGGGAAATCTATGATTTTCCAGTTTCATAAACGTTTTGCAATTACGAAAAGAACGAGAAAGGCAATGCCAGTGAAAACTGAAGAAGAATTTTTTAACCGAGTTATATTTCTTTCATAAAATTTGAAAAAACTATTTCAATTTTTTAGAAAAAGAGAAAAACAGGGCGATCAATTTTGGCAATATTTAGAACATCACCTTGTGGTACCCTAAAGTCACTTTCCATATTTTTCAAGCGCCCACATTCTCTTGGGATAAGATTTCCCTATGATCTAACTGGAAATCGAGAAATCTGTGATTTTTGAAAGTCGGGAAATCTATGATTTTCCAGTTTCATAAACGTTTTGCAATTACGAAAAGAACGAGAAAGGCAATGCCAGTGAAAACTGAAGAAGAATTTTTTAACCGAGTTATATTTCTTTCATAAAATTTGAAAAAACTATTTCAATTTTTTAGAAAAAGAGAAAAACAGGGCGATCAATTTTGGCAATATTTAGAACATCACCTTGTAGTACCCTAAAGACGCTTTTCATATTTTTCAAGCGCCCACATTCTCTTGGGATAAGATTTCCCTATGATCTAACTGGAAATCGAGAAATCTGTGATTTTTGAAAGTCGGGAAATCTATGATTTTCTAGTTTCATAAACGTTTTGCAATTACGAAAAGAACGAGAAAGGCAATGCCAGTGAAAACTGAAGAAGAATTTTTTAACCGAGTTATATTTCTTTCATAAAATTTGAAAAAACTATTTCAATTTTTTAGAAAAAGAGAAAAACAGGGCGATCAATTTTGGCAATATTTAGAACATCACCTTGTGGTACCCTAAAGTCACTTTCCATATTTTTCAAGCGCCCACATTCTCTTGGGATAAGATTTCCCTATGATCTAACTGGAAATCGAGAAATCTGTGATTTTTGAAAGTCGGGAAATCTATGATTTTCCAGTTTCATAAACGTTTTGCAATTACGAAAAGAACGAGAAAGGCAATGCCAGTGAAAACTGAAGAAGAATTTTTTAACCGAGTTATATTTCTTTCATAAAATTTGAAAAAACTATTTCAATTTTTTAGAAAAAGAGAAAAACAGGGCGATCAATTTTGGCAATATTTAGAACATCGCCTTGTGGTACCCTAAAGTCACTTTCCATATTTTTCAAGCGCCCACATTCTCTTGGGATAAGATTTCCCTATGATCTAACTGGAAATCGAGAAATCTGTGATTTTTGAAAGTCGGGAAATGTACGATTTTCTAGTTTCATAAACGTTTTGTAATTACGAAAAGAACGAGAAAGGCAATGCCAGTGAAGACTGAAGAAAAATTTTTTAACTGAGTTATATTTCTTTCATAAAATTTGAAAAAACTATTTCAATTTTTCAGACAAGGAGAAAAACAGGGCGATCAATTTTGGCAATATTTAGAACATCGCCTTGTGGTACCCTAAAGTCACTTTTCATATTTTTCAAGCTCCCACATTCTCTTGGGATAAGATTTCCCTATGATCTAACTGGAAATCGAGAAATCTGTGATTTTTGAAAGTCGAGAAATCTACGATTTTCTAATGTCATAAAGCTTTGCAATTATGAAAAGGACGAGAAAGGCAATGCCAGTGAAGACTGAAGAAGAATTTTTTAACAGAGTTATATTTCTTCCATAAAATTTGAAAAAACAATTTCAATTTTTTAGAAAAAGAGAAAAACAGGGCGATCAATTTTGGCAATATTTAGAACATCGCCTTGTGGTACCCTAAAGTCACTTTTCATATTTTTCAAGCTCCCACATTCTCTTGGGATAAGATTTCCCTATGATCTAACTGGAAATCGAGAAATCTGTGATTTTTGAAAGTCGGGAAATCTATGATTTTGTAATTTCGTAAACGCTTTGCAATTAAATTTTCCCTTTTATTCCAATAGAAAAATTTATTGGTAAATCCTTTGATTCTGGAAATATGGCAATCGTTACGTTTCTTTAGAAAACCTATTTTTTTCCACAAATATTTGGAAATATCAAGAAATTCCAAATTTTGAAATTGTGAAAGTTCCTGAAACTCTTACTTACGCTGGAGTTCCCATTCCTTTTTTAATATAATAGGAAAGTACTTGGAACAAACTTTTAACAATCTAGAAACTTATAGTTCTTAAAGTTCAAAAATATTTTGGAAAAACATGGGGAAATATTAATTTAATCCGTACTGTATAAAGTAATCCTGTATGCTGTGTAGGTAATATAACATTATTAATATTGGAAATCTGAAAATCCTTACATCCCTAAAGTTGTCTCAATTTTTTTTATTTTGAAAACATTAGGTATATTTTTTATGTAGTTTTGAAAAACTTCCTCATTCTGTGAAGTTAATGAATATCTTATTAGTTTAATACAAAAGTGCTTCAGGAAATTTGCAACTTCACGTCACTTTAAATAAATTACACTTCATTATAATCACTAAAGTTTAAAATCAGTTTTCCACCGCCACTTACATTTTCTAAGTATTCATTAACCATAGTGTACCTCGCTGCTACGAACCATTAACTTAATTCAGATGATAAATTGAATGTGGAAATGTTAAGAAAAGTGACTAATGACTATTTTATTTATGATAAACTTGATAATAATTAACCATTGTAGTGCAAGTGACAGCTCTCATTCATTTCTATTGCTTTATCACTGAGGATATGTACCGTGCTTCCAAGCACAATTTAATCCAGATGGTTAATTCAGTGTGGAAATCTTAGAAAAAGTAATTAAGTATCGGTAATAAGGGAAATAATTGTGATAATTGCTGCGTCTACACTTGAACACTTAATTCGTTGCAAATACAGTTAAATAAATAATAGGAGGAAATAATTTTGTAATTGGCACAAAATTTAACGTGGAAAATTTAGTTATTGTTTTCCTTTACTTTGACTTAAGTCTTAAGCCAGATTATCCCCTTTATCTGGGTGGAGCAATAAAATTGTTTTTGGCGCAGTAAATTAGCAAGAAAATATAGTGCTATAAAGAATGCACACTTATGAAATGGATCACCATTTATGGAGCATTTTGGAATAAAAATTCGCAAGAGGGGAGTCCTCCATCTTATAGCGTGGTTTCCGACCTTTTTGTACCTGCGCCCCCCTTTAAAAAAATTGTTGCGCCCCCTTAATTTTTTTAACAATCTAATTTCATAGGTACTCAAATGATATTATAATTTATTTAATGGGCTACAAAATAATATATAATATTATGTAAAAATATAGATAAAAAATAATTATTTATTATAAGAGATAATAATTTTAAAATACAAAAAAGTTTGAAATTTGAAAATTTCATTTTTCAAAAATTCACAGCTTTGCCCAGTTTAAAGCTGATGCGTTAATTTTACGTGCAATGTTAGATTATTGTGATTACTTTAAGCATGCAAAAGTTGGATGTGACAGGATGAATAATTTTTGCACAATCAAGTTATTAACAATATATATCGAAATTCTGCAAAATTCGGTGTATTAACTGAGATGGGCCGATTTTAAATTTTTAAACAGTTTTTGAAAGAGGACATTAGGACCTACAACTGGGCTATCTTGGATTTTCGTATAAATTCTGAGAAAAGTGCGAAAAATGGCCTCGAACATTGCGCGAAATGCGAAATCCTGCGTTTCGCGCAATGTTCAAAGCCATTTTTCTCACTTTTCTCCAAACGTACACGAAAATTGAAGGTTTTGATGTCCTTTTTCAAAAACCGTTTGAAAAATTAAAATCGGCCCATCTCAATTAATACGCTGAATTTTGCAAGATTTCGATGTATATTATTAATAACGTAATTGTCTAAAAACTATTCATCCGACAGTATCCAATTTTTTCGTGTTTAAAGTAGGCATAATAAACTAATATTTGATTCAAAATTAGCGCTTCAGCTTTAAACTGGGCAAAGCTGCGAATTTTTGAAAAAGGGTCCATTTTAACGATTTTTCCAAGTTTTCTCGGTGAAAAATGATCCGATCACCTTTTGGAAAAGCTCATTTTAAAGGTATTTTGATTCTCAACAAATCGTCTGTACAACGTATTGCATTTCCGTCAATAATTTTCTCGCTGTGGTGAAAAAACTGAAACACAACCTATTTTTCAAATTTTTATTGTTAAAAAAGGCAAAACCTTAGATTTATCGAAATTTTGGGTTTTTTTTTTTGATCAAAGCTTTTTGGCCCGTAAAAAACTCTATAAACATAGCCATTAGAAATCAATCGTCAGATTTCAGGTACAGATTGAGAAAGCTCCAGGTTTTCCCGCCAAAACGCGAAAACGCGCGTCAGAAATATTTGTATTTTCAATCCTCCATTTTATCCAAAACCACGTCTAATTTTAACACAAGTAAAACAGTTCATGTTAATTTCCTAGAAGCTAATAATAACACTAACAAATTTCCTGTGAACGATCACAATTAATAGCCAATCAGTTCGAAGAGAAACTATATATAAATTCCACCGGTTCCATTCATCTCCCAATAATATTTAACTGCAGTACCGCGAATAATCTGCGCGGAAAAATTCCCTTCCGGCGCGCGTTCCCGGTAACGATAAAATTTCCAATTTCCCTCTCTTTGTTAGGCTCGCTATCTTAGAACGTTTATTAACCTGCCTGTACTTCGAGCCAGATATCACACTCGGGTTAACTTCCTGGACGGCGTTGTAATAATTATTCACTTAAGTAATAGTTAACCATATTTAAGCGGCCGAAAGATCCATAAGGAGTTGTGCGCGCGCCGCGTGCGCTTTGAGGGAGCGCATGAATAATGCACAATGGCGTCGAGATGTACAGCGTAACGTAATGTAAATTACAATTGGCGGCGTGGAAAGGTGAAATTTTATTTCGAAGATTAAAGGAACGTCTGGGGAAATTTTTTTTGAATTCGCTGGTGTAAATTTATACTTTTTTTGGATACTTCATAGCAGCCAATCAAAATATAGGAGTACTTAATAGTTTACCTGAAAAATATTCCTAATATCTTACAAAGGTTAATTAATGTTATTATTTTTTTAAATGTAATAAAATGTAATTAATCAATTTAATTAAAAAGGGAAACATTTGAGAAATTCAAGAACTATAAAGATTTCTATACTTTTATAGGGAAGAACTTCCGTGAAGTACTTTCCTATTGGATTGAAAAGGAAACTTTAAGTTCAGTGAATATAAGCGTTGTAGAATCGTCTATGGTAAATGGATTTCAAAAATTAATAGGGTTTCTCGAGTACTTTCCTTATATATTGCGTAGATTTTTTTTTTGGAAAAAAAATGAATTATTTTTCAAAATTCATAAAAATCTATATACTGGAGTGAATATAAACGTTGTAGAATCGTCTATGGTAAAGAGATTTCAAAAATTAATAGGTTTTCCCGAGTACTTTCCCTATATATTGCGTAAAAGATTTTATTTTTTTTTGGAAAAAATGAATTAGTTTTCAAAATTCACAAAAATCTAAATACGAGTGAATATAAGCGTTGTAGAATCGTCTATGGTAAATGGATTTCAAAAATTAATAGGGTTTCTCGAGTACTTTCCTTATATATTGCGTAGATTTTTTTTTTGGAAAAAAAATGAATTATTTTTCAAAATTCATAAAAATCTATATACTGGAGTGAATATAAACGTTGTAGAATCGTCTATGGTAAAGAGATTTCAAAAATTAATAGGTTTTCCCGAGTACTTTCCCTATATATTGCGTAAAAGATTTTATTTTTTTTTGGAAAAAATGAATTAGTTTTCAAAATTCACAAAAATCTAAATACTGGAGTGAATATAAGCGTTGTAGAATCGTCTATGGTAAAGGGATTTCAAAAATTAATAGGGTTTCTCGAGTACTTTCCTTATATATTGCGTAGATTTTTTTTTTGGAAAAAAAATGAATTATTTTTCAAAATTCATAAAAATCTATATACTGGAGTGAATATAAGCGTTGTAGAATCGTCTATGGTAAAGAGATTTCAAAAATTAATAGGTTTTCCCGAGTACTTTCCCTATATATTGCGTAAAAGATTTTATTTTTTTTGGAAAAAATGAATTAGTTTTCAAAATTCACAAAAATCTAAATACTGGAGTGAATATAAGCGTTGTAGAATCGTCTATGGTAAAGGGATTTCAAAAATTAGTAGGGTTTCTCGAGTACTTTCCTATATATTGCCTAGATTATTTTTTTTTGGAAAAAAAATGAATTAGTTTTCAAAATTCATAAAAATCTATATACTGGAGTGAATATAAGCGTTGTAGAATCGTCTATGGTAAAGAGATTTCAAAAATTAATAGGTTTTCCCGAGTACTTTCCCTATATATTGCGTAGAAGATTTTTTTTTTTTGGAAAAAATAAATTAGTTTTCAAAATTATCTATAGCCGTAGTCTTTCAAAGTTAAGCGAGAAAGTCCTAATTTCTTCCTGTATTTCCGAGCACAAACAAACGTATCCCTCAACATAATCACCGAATGGGGTCTAAACAGGGCAAGGAATAAATCTCTCAGGACGACACGCGTCCTCGCACTCTTCTCAAAATATTTATTTACAAGCGGGATAATAACAATGCTCATTTCGGCCTTTTATCCCTGAGGGTGATTCACGATCGCCCTACAATTTCCAATTACACGGCGAGTTTGGGGCAGATTTAATCTGCCCGTACGCGTGGGGAAATGGCGCGCGCCTGTGATGGTCCATAATCCGATCGCGGCGTCATAATATAACCGAGGCGATGAGGATACGCGGGAGTTAATTGATTCGAGAGGCGAAGCGACTTTGAATAATGACGATGGAGCGTTTCGCTTCTGGAAGGTTAATTAGGAACGAAATGCGAAATGCATATTTATGTTAAGAAGCGAACGGGGAAATTCGAGTTTCTATAATGAAGGTGTTAGTACGGCGGCAATACAAAACCATAGTCTATAGATACAAACTCCAAACTTGTTCACTCCAAAATCCGGCATTTTTTGCTCCCTATCATAAATCGTTTTATAGCCCCCGTAAAGGATCCGAAACCGCAATGTACAGGGGTAAAGCGACTGTGAAATCGATAATTTCATTGAACCGTCTACATACGGGAGGCGGACGAATTTTAAACATATTCTAAGATTTAGACTGGTTGAAATTTTGTCGGCGCAAGATTATTTACAAACGTATAAGGTCGAAGTACTCCATCAACAATTGTAATCAGGAATTGATCAGTACTTCTTGAGGTAATTGCTGTTTGCTAATTGTTAAGGATGAGGGTTGAAATCAGTTGCAGGACTTGAAAAGGGTTCGCGCAGTAGGTACTAAACACCCTAAATAGACAAAGTACTTAGAGATACATATATTTTATTGCTAAGATTACACGTAATAGCAACCAACATATAAGTACATACGTAATGACCCTATTAGGTATAAATATAGTGAAGTACAAGTTTATTGTGTATTTGCAAGTACTTACTCCAGTTTTTACATGTTTTTTGATACATTTGATTTAGAGTTTTCCTTATTATTTTTTGATGTTTTATTTCTCTATTCGCAAACTTTAATGTACAGTAGATTCTTAATCTTGTGTATAGAGAAATAAAATAAATATGAGGGAAATTGGGACGTGGGTGTGAAAATTTAACATTTTTAAATAGATTTAGCGATGCCCACCCTACGCCCTCATGTATACAGAGGTCGTCGAATTTGGATGTAAAAATTTCTTCTAATGCTACTGAATAATTAATAAAATCAATTGGAGGGACGTTTAAACCTCCAAATATCCCACCATGACTGCCTTTATATTTCTTTAGCTCGCAAAATTTGGTATTTCTATCAGATTTTCTATTGTTGCTGTAATTGACACAAATGTCACGTGAGGGTTTTAAAATACACTTACGTAAAAAGTATCCACCGACATTACAAGTGCCTTACAAACCTTCTACAGTTTGTAAATTTCGATAGTCTGAAGTTTCAATGGCTAAAACTCATTTTTGTTTCCACGATGACGTATTGTTGTGCTGCAAAAAAGCTACTTTTTTCCATTAAATTTGGCGTTAGTCGTTGACGGTGCGTTTGTACAACCTTAGGCGAAGACACCCTGTACAAAATGACCACAAGCTCCTCTTGCTCAGCCAGTAATCCGTCCTGGTGAAGGGGTCGAGATGACAAGAAGGGATGGTCTTCGGCAATTCGAAGAGTGACTACCCTTATAATAACTGTATACACTATGGTAAAGTGTCCGCATCTCGGATCCTCGTCGATACTTCGAGACTCTTCAGAGACTGTGTCGAATGGCCGTAACGGTCCCGCGGCGTCGGCTCAAAATTTCCCATTATTTTCTGTTTCGAGACCGAATTAGAAACGTTTCTCGATTAAAATTCCGATCCGAAATCGGACTTATCCTCGATGGCAAGTCAAGCGGTGACGTTCGAGGCAAAGAGGGAAAAGCGTAGGGATCCACAATGGCCGACGATAGTCATTACGAGAACGTGCCGCTTCGTAGGCGTCTCGATCGTAACACAAGACTGGCTTCCTGCCATTATCCTCGCCCGACGGGTCGGACGGCAATAATATCGTTTCCATCTTCATAACAGGAAAAAATCCATTCCATTCTCAACAGAACAGATTCGTACGATTTTCTTATGAAGTCGATTAATGTCGTTTCGACGCTTCAGTAATAGTCCAGTCAAATAAAATCTCAATACACGTAAATCTCAAGGTATATATATATACCTTACATATACAATATATAGTCCTATATATTTATAGTCCTGGCGTCGAATATTGTTCTTATACCATAATTCTCCAACATCACCAACCAGGAAATCATAGAAAATTTTTATTTACCAAAATTCTCAAAACTGAAGATCTGTCATGATTCAAAATATCTCGATTTTGATAATTCAAGTTTTACCGAAAATCACAGAAAATTTGTATTCACCAAAATTCTCAAAACTGAAGATCTGCCGATTCAAAAAATCTCGAATTTGATAATTCAAGTTTTATCGAAAATCACAGAAAATTTGTATTCACCAAAATTCTCAAAACTGAAGATCTGCCGACTCAAAAAATCTCGATTTTGATAATTCAAGTTTTTCCGAAAATCACAGAAAATTTGTATTCACCAAAATTCTCAGAACTGAAGATCTGACGATTGAAATATTCTCGATTTTGATAATTCAAGTTTTACCGAAAATCACAGAAAATTTGTATTCACCAAAATTCTCAAAACTGAAGATCTGCCGATTCAAAAAATCTCGAATTTGATAATTCAAGTTTTATCGAAAATCACAGAAAATTTGTATTCACCAAAATTCTCAAAACTGAAGATCTGCCGACTCAAAAAATCTCGATTTTGATAATTCAAGTTTTTCCGAAAATCACAGAAAATTTGTATTCACCAAAATTCTCAGAACTGAAGATCTGACGATTGAAATATTCTCGATTTTGATAATTCAAGTTTTACCGAAAATCACGGAAGATTTTTATTCACCAAAATTCTCAAAACTAAAGATCTGACGATTCAAAAAATCTCGATTTTGATAATTCAAGTTGTTCCGAAAATCACAGAAGATTTTTATTCACCAAAATTCTCAAAACTGAAGATCTGACGATTCAAAAATCTCGATTTTGATAATTCAAGTTTTACCGAAAATCACAGAAAATTTTTATTCACCAAAATTCTCAAAACTGAAGATCTGACGATACAAAAAATTTCGATTTTGATAATTCAAGTTTTACCGAAAATCACAGAAAATTTGTATTCACCAAAATTCTCAAAACTAAAGATGTGAGATTCAAAAATTCTCGATTTTGATAATTAAAGTTTTACCGAAAATCACAGAAAATTTTTATTCACCAAAATTCTCAAAACTAAAGATGTGAGATTCAAAAGTTCCCGATTTTGATAATTCAAGTTTTACCGAAAATCACAGAAAATTTTTATTCACCAAAATTCTCAAAACTAAAGACCTGACGATTCAAAAATTCTCGATTTTGATAATTAAAGTTTTACCGAAAATCACAGAAAATTTTTATTCACCAAAATTCTCAAAACTGAAGATCTGACGATTCAAAAAATCTCGATTTTGATAATTCAAGTTGTTCCGAAAATCACAGAAGATTTTTATTCACCAAAATTCTCAAAACTGAAGATCTGACGATTCAAAAATCTCGATTTTGATAATTCAAGTTTTACCGAAAATCACAGAAAATTTTTATTCACCAAAATTCTCAAAACTGAAGATCTGACGATACAAAAAATTTCGATTTTGATAATTCAAGTTTTACCGAAAATCACAGAAAATTTGTATTCACCAAAATTCTCAAAACTAAAGATGTGAGATTCAAAAATTCTCGATTTTGATAATTAAAGTTTTACCGAAAATCACAGAAAATTTTTATTCACCAAAATTCTCAAAACTAAAGATGTGAGATTCAAAAGTTCCCGATTTTGATAATTCAAGTTTTACCGAAAATCACAGAAAATTTTTATTCACCAAAATTCTCAAAACTAAAGACCTGACGATTCAAAAATTCTCGATTTTGATAATTAAAGTTTTACCGAAAATCACAGAAAATTTTTATTCACCAAAATTCTCAAAACTGAAGATCTGACGATTCAAAAAATCTCGATTTTGATAATTCAAGTTTTTCCGAAAATCACAGAAAATTTGTATTCACCAAAATTCTCAAAACTGAAGATCTGCCGATTCAAAAAATCTCGATTTTGATAATTCAAGTTTTACCGAAGATCACAGAAAATTTTTATTCACCAGAATTCTCAAAATTGAAGATCTGTCATGATTCAAAAAATCTCGATTTTGATAATTCAAGTTTTACCGAAAATCACAGAAAATTTTTATTCACCAAAATTCTCAAAACTGAAGATCTGACGATTCAAAAAATCTCGATTTTGATAATTCAAGTTTTACCGAAAATCACAGAAAATTTTTATTCACCAAAATTCTCAAAACTATAGATGTGAGATTCAAAAATTCTCGATTTTGATAATTCAAGATTTACCGAAAATCACAGAAGATTTTTATTCACCAAAATTCTCAAAACTAAAGATGTGAGATTCAAAAATTCTCGATTTTGATAATTCAAGTTTTTCCGAAAATCACAGAAGATTTTTATTCACCAAAATTCTCAAAACCAAAGACCTGACGATTCAAAAATTCTCGATTTTGATAATTCAAGTTTTACCGAAAATCACAGAAAATTTTTATTCACCAGAATTCTCAAAATTGAAGATCTGTCATGATTCAAAAAATCTCGATTTTGATAATTCAAGTTTTTCCGAAAATCACAGAAGATTTTTATTCACCAAAATTCTCAAAACTGAAGATCTGACGATTCAAAAAATCTCGATTTTGATAATTCAAGTTTTTCCGAAAATCACAGAAAATTTTTATTCACCAAAATTCTCAAAACTAAAGATGTGAGATTCAAAAGTTCCCGATTTTGATAATTCAAGTTTTACCGAAAATCACAGCAAATTTTTATTCACCAAAATTCTCAAAACTAAAGACCTGACGATTCAAAAATTCTCGATTTTGATAATTCAAGTTTTACAGTTTATTAGAAAATCTTGATTCTCAAACTGACAGATATTTTATTCGCCAATGGACTAGTTAATGCCAATATTTGTACCATATAAAATCAGTGAAACAATACTAAAAATCACAGTCTTTGAGGTGATTGTTTAGTAAACTCTGCATAAGACAAAAATTTGTACAGAACACACCAGGAAACGACAAATTTCCCTTTTGTCAAGCCTTGTGAAAACATTGTTTTTGTAATAATAAATAATGCAATGAGCACTCGAGTGAATTATCGAGTTAATTTCGCTGCTAGGAAGTAGAATCACATCTCGCGCTAGTTATTATTCACCCCACATAATTCTAGTTATAGTTCATTTAACGCTGATTAATGCAATTATACGACCATTACTCATTGCTGACTTGTTGCCCGATAATTACGATACTTACAACTGCTAAATGGGTTAACAACTTTTTGAAATAAACGATGTGCCTCATTAAAAATTTTTCCTAATAAATTACTTTCAGGTGATTATTCGTTTCTAGACTTTGACGCTTACGGTTAAAATAATAAATAATTTCCTTGTTATTTGTGGATTACTGTAATAGTCGTTACTACATACTTGCAAATCTGTTAAATGTATTTTTGGGTGTGGGAGTTTCACGTGGGTTGCAATTAAAGTCTTTAGGATTTCGTTTACAGAAAGTGTATTTGAAGCTATTTTGGTGTTTGAGTTAATTTAGTAAAGTCGTGAGTATTCACACAACTATTTGTTACCGGTCCATGAATTCCTGGCAGACGCGAAAATTAATGTTTCTAAGCACTTTTCAATGCCTTTTTCCTTTCTTAATTTTCTCGCAGTGCTCACCGATTTCTAGTAAAATAGCGAGCTTTAATATAAGAGCCCGTGATAAGAAGAAATAGAAGGTTTTTCCTTCATAGCGAAGCCGTATATTGCACGCTATGAACGGTCCATTAGTTAATGGAATGCACTCGAATTACCTCGTAAAAGTCCTGCTTTCCACCCCGGAATGGACGTTACGAAGATAAATCGATGAGTACATCTCCTGGGGAAGGATCGTTACTCATAATGGAGTCCAGTTATTTTGAAATCGAGGGATCTGCAGTGAGATGCCTCGAATTATTATAACTTGGTCGCTTTTGAAACTTTAAGTTATCGGCAGACGTTGTAGAGTCCACCGAGTGTAAGACAAAAATGCTTTGCTTAAAATATCCGTATGTATATGTGATACGTTCTAATGCGGACCCAAAAAACCAAGGGATAGATTAAGAGACTGTATGAGTTTATTTTGAGTCCGTCACCAACTTAAGGGGCTATGCTAGTTTACGCACTTCAAAAAATGGATTTTTTTCTTTTCATTTTTTGAAAGTAAATACCTTTGAAAAAATCGTGTTAAAATTGTAGAATGATCCGGGCCTTCTAAGTATACTTTTTCCTCCTTATGCGCGCGCGTCTCCGAGTGCGCAAGTACGTGCGTATAACGCGCATAATACGCTCAAATGCGTCTTTTTTCGACTCTAGATTTAGTATATACACGCAGCAGGTGTTATAATATATAAATACAGATATATTAGTCTATGATTTTGAATGTGAAATTTATATTATATTTTAATTATATTTATATTATGATTTATAAAATAACTTTAAACGCGTTTTTCTCAAAATCATGTTTTTTGATACTGTCCCAGGGATTCCCCGAAAACTACTAGATCGATCCGTCTGAAATTTTGGGCACATGTTTGTTACATATATAGGTATGGTTGGAACTAGAATCATGTCAAAATTTAAATTTTCTCTATTTTTTTACAAGGAAAAATCTAAAAAAAGGGTATTTTTCGATTCCGTTTGTTCAAACAGTCGCCATTTTGTTATTTTTGCTCCAAAATTTAAAATTCTAGTTCAGATGATAGCCAGCAGCCTACTGAATAAATATCATCTTCGTTTTTGTATTTTAGATGTTCCGTTCCTACAAAAACACTGGGACCGGTTTTTTTTGTATGTCTGTATAAATGGCTGCATTATACATATATATAGATAGTAAAATCAATGAAAAAATTTTTTTGTCTATTTCAATAGTGTATTTATTAAATCCAAAAAGATTTAAAACAATATCTAACATAGATTGCTAAAAAAAATTCATGAAAAACACCAATTTTTTGACCGATAAACTAGCATAGCCCCTTAAATCGTCGTTATTTAACCACTAATACACTTTACGCCAGGCTACTTTCAAGAATTTTCTCTAGTCTGTACCTTTAATCTAGTTTACTTCTAAGAGTAAGTACCTTCCTCTACTCTCGTCTATTCCGTATTGTTTGAATTAACCTCCTAACGTAACGCGCCCCTCTTCCGCGTTCGTTCCGTCCCCTCCACAACCCTGGGCGAGTATAAACCGCACTATCAGATAAGTTGCATTTTGCATTTTTGCATTTTTTTTAACGGCCTTTTTGTGGAACTCATTAATCCCGGCCAATTTCCGAATTCCCTAATTTTTATTATTATTATTTTTTAGTTTAATTCGCATTTTAAAGCCTCTAAATGACAATTTTACAAATATGTTATTCGGGAAGGATGATTTACTTCCATAAATCCGTATTCGTCGGTAACTTGGGGCAATTTGCGACGTCCCACTTTTTGAATTTGTCTGAGAATTTTAATTTTAAATCCTCAAAAATTAAGTTTTCCACAATTTTGAATCGAAAACTTTGTTCAATACAAAATATTTGACAGGATTTAAAACTTTCTTACCGCTTTTTGAAATTGTATTTTGTTACTTACATTTTGAATTGTAGACCATTTTTCAAAAAATTAAAATGTAAAGGCTTATTTATTTACCCAAGTGAATATATTACAAACACTTGGAGCAATTTGCGTTGTTCCACTTTATAAAGTTGAACGAATACTTTAAGGGGCAGTTTTCCAGTCTTGGAAAAATCGCTTTTTAAAATTTTGTCCTTAAGTCACATTTTGAATTATTTTATGGACAATTTTCCGAACATTTCAATTGAAAAGTGCACTTTAACTACACGAGTCGATGTTGGGCAGTAACTTGGCCCAATTTCCTACGTTTCCAACTTTCTAAAATTGATCTTGTAATTGCAATTTAAAATGGCCAATCAGGCAGGCATTGTTTACCTCCAAAATGGGCTCTAATCGGGAGAGATTTTGAGTTTCTTTGCTACCTTTTACTGCTTTTTCTTGTGAGTCACATTTTAAAGATCCTAACAAATAATTTGCCGAATATTTCCACTGGAAAACATGCTGTTAATACAGAAGTTACTAATGGGTAGTGCTTTGAGTTAGTTGCTTAAGTTGCTATTGCCCCATTGCCCAAATTTTTTGTAATTTTAAATCATCCATTGAAGCAATTTTGAGTCAAGATTTTTTCATATCCAGATTGGCTTGTAAATCAAGGTTAATTTAAAATTGCCCTATCACATTTTTACAATTTTTGGCTTAAGTCGTACAAAAGGGCCTAACGCATAATTTTTCAAATGTCCCGACTGATAAGTCCACAAGTAAATAATGGGCATGGTTTTGTCCAATTTGCTATTATCCCATTGCCTTAATTTTTCATGCAGTTTCAATTTTAAAGCGTCCACAGGAGCAATTTGGGCAATTCTGGATCAATACTTTAAATTTAGACCCGTTTTGAATTGCTCTTTCACCAATTTTTTTCCTCCTAAGTCACATTTTGGACCTTACGAACAATTTTCTAAATGTTTGTATTGCAAAGCCTACTTTAAGTAGACAAGTCTACTTAAGTCGGAGGGATAACCATATAAAATTTTCCAGCCCAAAGTCGGCAACCATCAATAATAGAAAAATGTAACTTATCAATTGTTAGGTAAAGATAGTTTTAAACAAAAAGAAAGAGAGAAGTGAACATGGTTATAAAGTAATTGATAAGCTATGGATAGGGAATAATTATGAGTAGGTACTGTAGCCATGTAAATTGCAACTTTTCAATCCCCGTTCTGCTAAAGAGCAATTTTAATAGGACCCATTCCTCCGCGTGAATCACTTCGAGGGCGAGGTCTCTTTCTCTCTCTCTCCCCCTTACCATAAGGCGAAGATGCGCGTCCTCCTTATCCCGCGTTGGCGTTTTTGCCGTATTCGTACTTAAAATATTTATGTATGATAAGTCGCATGTACGGTCGCAAATGAGTCACTCGCCACGCAGACTCGCCTAAGTACAGTTAAGTCGAAACTCGCTTTAAGGCCGAATCGAGAGAGAGGACTCGCGCAGGGTGAACGATAAAAGTCGCCTCGGGCGAAAAATTTTTGTACGAGTTGCATGACTAACGCGCAATTATCTTTTTTCAATTAGTGTGCGAGATTGGTGAGTGATGACTCAGGGTTACGCCGTGTTCGAATGTGTTTAGTTTTTAAGCAGACGTTGAGATTGGTAATAGAAATCATCTGCGGTAGGAAAATATTGGAAAGTTTCTTCGAGAAAATTGAACTGGTGAAATTGTTAATTTTCCTAAAATGGCATGAAAATAAGCTCATCTCGAGGGTCGAGCTAACCTCACCCTTTTATTCCACCCTCTCAGAAAGCGAGACATTGAATTTTCTGATTTTTCTGGAGCGTCAGTCATACCAAGTTTCCAGTTTTTGGCTACTTAGTAACTCTTATATAAATCGCCTCCTTTTCCATCCTGAAAATCAGGATTTTCAATACTGGTGCAAGGTTTAAAGTCCACCCCCCCTCCTCACTCGGAATTATGGTATTTTTCTGGGCCATTTTTGAACCTAAGCTGTAAGTGTGCCAAGTTTAAAGCTTTTTATTGTTCGGGCACTGTAAAATCATTTCATCCCTTTCCTATTCCCTCGATATGAGAAATTTGTAATTTTTTTCAGTGTTTCAGTGTTTCTTGACAGTTGCAGAAGGTTCTAGAAAGTTCCACGGTGTCTTATAAAGGCACTTTTCCTGGTTTTCTCACCATTCTGTCGCTATTATGAATATTTCGGTTTTTCTAGAGTTTTTCAGAAAGTTTAACGATTTTCAAGAAAATTCCACCATTTTATTCCTTGAAGTCTCAATAATGGCTCTTTACCCGTCACAACTTCAACTCTACGATTGTTTTTCTGTAAAGTTTCCCAATTTTCTCAAATTTTCCTGAATTTTCTACACACGTTTCAGTATTTTTTAGAAAATTCTACAATGAGCTATATTAACTCTTGATAGTCCTTGATAATCCTTGTAAGAAGCTCCGAAGTTTTTTCTAAAAATTTATAGAATTTTACAAAGTTTCACATTTTGCAACGTCCCTTATTTTTCCTTTACCTTGCAAACCGTTCAACCATCACTAAGAGTGTTTCAGTTTCTCTAGAAAGTGCTAGAATTTCTTCGATCGTTCCACCATTTTCTAGAGAGTTCTACGATAAATATTTCATTTATTTTAGAATCTTCCCGCGTTCGTTTCAGTGCTCTAAGGATAAGTTTCATTATTATTAACTAAATCACTAGAGACTTTGCATTTCACATAACGTCGGGCGCTATTAGCGTTTACCTTATTCTGACGCGAACGCATGCGCATTAAGCAATAGCCCTATTAAAAGTGCAAATGCGCCTGCGCATACGCATTAGGCAATAGCGCTATTGAAATTGCTTAATACTCATGCGCATATGCATACATAAGAAGCAGTAAACCGAATTGTAATCGAAATTAGGTCTCCCATAGAAATCGGGACTGTTTTAATCCACTTAAAACAATCCTTTTACCTGTGTAGGTATTCAGGTACGTAATTAAGTCGTTTCGTACACAAGAGGAAGCCCGTCTGTGTTTACTTGTTTACATGCACAGTAAGTTATATGATCATTTTTATTAGTATTTTACATACGTTAAGTTAATAAATAAAAGTATATTATGTTTGTTCGATACGATTATTCCAAATAATTTCTCGCCTGTATTCGGTATTGGAATTAATTATTCCGTGGCTAGTAGATAAATTTTCCATGTATTATTAAACGCATTGTTATTCGAATGTACACATTCATTTGTGACGTGTAATTCATATTTGATTTATATTGCGGGATAACGTTAAATTTGATTACTGATGCGATATTAACAACCACTGTAGTAATGAACTGTAGTGTAATGCCTGTCATAAATGTAATTTTTTGTTTCATTTTTGGGCTTAAGTACTCATAATTAAACCTTTGGATGAATTACGCTGTGATAAGATTCAATAATTTGAAAAAATAATATTCTTACATAAAAATAACGTTTTAATACAAATTAATAGTATAATTAGGGATTTTCTGTTCATTATTACAATACCATCTCTTATCTTCCCAGGAAAAACAGTTTTTATTACAATAGTTTTGGTGGTTATGAAAATTATAGTATTAATTTGTTTCTGTAGCATTATTTCTATTGTGTATAATGTCTATATCATTGCCATTGTTAATTTCGTCCATGTCGAAAGGTCTCGAAAAGGCCATTTTAAAATAATAATTGCGACTTACGTGCGCACACCACTGAACTCTAATGACGACTGAAAATGAACACGTGCTCGGCGCTCAAATTTACTGGCTGTAGTGGACCTGCTCTAATTCTCGATACTAACAGGCGTTTCATATATAGGCATGTATTGTAGCGACTAACAACATTTCTCCGCGCCAAATATACGGGGGGAGGTTAAATGGTACGTTACATGAATACTCTGCTTTTGTATAGGGTAGAAACGTATTTTTCAGTAGAAGTCAGTAAATTTTTGTAACTGGACCAAGTCTCACAGGAAGGACTGTAAATGTAAACTCACTTTCAGCTTTTCATCCAGTAGTCTTCTGTATAAGTATTAGGTGCACTTTCATAAGGTTTATTTAAAATTGTTTTAGGGCGCCCTCTCTTGGTAAGTTTTGGTCCACAAAAGGTACGTAGGGTGCTAACTACAATTTTAGCACCAAAAGAGAGGGAGTCGTCCTAATATTAGTTATCTCATGAGGCAGTATTCAAAAAATTAGTCACTGTAAACGTAGGCGGAAATTGTCCTCATGTAAATTACCAGATGCTCCCTTCTTTTTCCTTTAGATTCACCGGGAAGTTAAGTATTTTTAGAACCAATGCCATTAACGATATTAATGACGTAACAGTAATCGCAATTAAGCTTTCATTACTTCACGCGATACTACAAAGTTTTTTAAAAAGTATCAAGTTTAACGGTTTCAAGCCGAGAAAGTAGTCCGGCGAGACGTCCAAGAGGTAATAGTACAATTCAAGTCGACGTACACACACTTTTACCGTAAGGATAACGTTTCTCGTATGATCAAAAATGCGTTAAATTCCAACTTGCTAAGTAGATAAGAATCTACTGTTGTTGTTGTTATTATTATTTAAGTAATCGCTGCGCGTACTTTCGAAAACGACCATTGTTGTTCGACGTGTATTCCAAACGGAAACCCCCAGGCTGTCTTCGTATTTTTTGTTTTGTGCGCGTTCGTAATGCCGGATATAAGAAAAATTGCATCATGCAGACCGTGAGTCACACTCTGCGCGACAGCGTGAAAATAACAGTTTTCTACTAGACAAGAGAGCGATTATGTCACGAGGTAAAGCGTAATTAGGCCCGTGGAAACGGCGGAATTAATTGATTAACGTGACACGGACGAAAACAATGGTAAACGAGGCGAGAGATGGATTTCTAGATCGGAGGCCCAAGGACGAAAATCGTTTCTTTTATGTAATCTTTCGAAATTTGATAAGGGATTTGGTAGAGACCGGACAGAAAATTTTTAAGGGGCGTTTTTCTGTCGACAAAAAGACCCAATCTTACCCCTCTTTTCCATCACTAAAAGAACCGAAATTTGAGTCGATCGAAATTTTCTGTACCATCTGCAAACCGAATCTATAACCAACTGTCGATTTTTTACCTATTTAATAACTGTCGCACAACTATCAACCCTTTTTCCACCCCTGGGTGAGTTTCATCGTGCACCCTGTATACGAGTCACGCTTTAAGTAACTCGTACACTTTCTTACCCTGGATCTGGGATCACGGTTACACTTTAAGAATGTATTTTGTACGATACGTCAGACGTTATTTGCAATATTTTTTTAGTTCAAAAATCAGTTGAGATATTAGACACCCTGTATATGAGTCATACTTTAAGTAACTCGTACACTTTCATACCCTATATCTGGGATCACGGTGTATTTTGTAGGCTAAAGTACGATACGTTAGATGTTATTTGCAATATTCTTTTAGAACAAAATCAGGTTGAGATATTAGACACCCTGTATATGAGTCGTACTTTAAGTAAGTCGTACACTTTCGTACCCAGGGATCTGGGACTACGATGATACTTTATTCGCAATATTCTTTTGGAGCAAAAATCAATTGAATTTTCGGACACCCTGTATGTGACTCATATTTTAAGTACTTGATACACTTTCGTGCCCTGGATCTTGGATCACGGTGATATTTTAAGAATGTATTTTGTAGGCTAAAGTACGATATGTCAGACTTTGTTTGCAATATTCTTTTAGAACAAAATCAGGTTGAGATATTAGACACCCTGTATATGAGTCACACTTTAAGTAATTCGTACACTTTCGTACCCAGGGATCTGGGATTACGATGATACTTTATTCGCAATATTCTTTTGGAGCAAAAATCAATTGAATTTTAGGACACCCTGTATGTGACTCATATTTTAAGTACTTGATACACTTTCGTGCCCTGGATCTTGGATCACGGTGATATTTTAAGAATGTATTTTGTAGGCTAAAGTACGATATGTCAGACTTTGTTTGCAATATTCTTTTAGAACAAAATCAGGTTGAGATATTAGACACCCTGTATATGAGTCGTACTTTAAGTAAGTCGTACACTTTCGTACCCAGGGATCTGGGACTACGATGATACTTTATTCGCAATATTCTTTTGGAGCAAAAATCAATTGAATTTTCGGACACCCTGTATGTGACTCATATTTTAAGTACTTGATACACTTTCGTGCCCTGGATCTTGGATCACGGTGATATTTTAAGAATGTATTTTGTAGGCTAAAGTACGATATGTCAGACTTTGTTTGCAATATTCTTTTAGAACAAAATCAGGTTGAGATATTAGACACCCTGTATATGAGTCACACTTTAAGTAATTCGTACACTTTCGTACCCAGGGATCTGGGATTACGATGATACTTTATTCGCAATATTCTTTTGGAGCAAAAATCAATTGAATTTTAGGACACCCTGTATGTGACTCATATTTTAAGTACTTGATACACTTTCGTGCCCTGGATCTTGGATCACGGTGATATTTTAAGAATGTATTTTGTAGGCTAAAGTACGATATGTCAGACGTTGTTTGCAATATTCTTTTAGAACAAAAAATCAGTTGAGATATTAGACACCCTGTATATGAGTCGTACTTTAAGTAAGTCGTACACTTTCGTACCCTGGGATCTGGGATTACGATGATATTTTAAGAATGTATTTTATCGGCTAAAATAGGATATGTCAGACGTCATTCGCAATATTCTTTTAGAACAAAAATCAATTCAAGTATCGGACACCCTGTATATGTGAGCCACTAGGGAACTTAAGGTATTCGCCTTTCTGACTACTTAGAACTACCTTAGGGTAAAACTTACTAAATAAATTTCACCCTTGCCGTATCAAAATGGTAAATTTGGCGTTGTAGCATTTTCCTGGGACCCTTTTGAGTCTAAACCATAAGCGTGCAAGCTTAAAGTTCAATCAAATTTAGTATATCTAGTAATGTAGTATATCTACTGTAAAGCCACTTTAACCCCTTCACTAAAATTCCCCACACTTCAGACGTGTACTGGGTGTTCAGCTGTTATCTTCTAGGGAGATATTAACTAGAATTGATATCGGGACATCACAGTGCTAAAGGCGGGAGTATCTACCGTTTGTCTATATTTTTTATCACGATTCCTGTGGGATTTCTGAACATCTTTGGAAAGAGGGTTTTCCAAACAATATTTCATAGGCACTCAATAGATTAACAAACGTGACCGAACCCTTCAGTGTCTCTTAAGTGCCAGAAGCCTTCAGTCCCTTTTAAGTGCCTGTTTCTATCCCACTGACTCCTTTCGTTTGTAAATCTAATCTGATTCTTAGTCAGTGAAGGTTTGTTTGCTAATTTAATTCAATTTTGGGTCAGTCCCTCCATCAATTTAAAGCATACTAAATGCAAAGCTATGGATCTTTAACTAGAGGACTAAGAATGGGAATTTCTTTACAAGGTAGAACTTCGTTATGTAAACTCCTTGGTCAACAGTTTTCAGGAATACATGGAAGCCGTTTTCCACAATTTTCCGCAACTCCAATCTTGGAACCACCTCGCCAGTCCTTGATTGGCCTCGAATAATTCAAAATCCTCTCCCTCCCCCGGTATTTTCCCTGTGCACCCTCGGGCATCGCAGCGACGCTCGTTACGCGCTCGTTTCGTCCCTCTTCCCCTCCGTCCACACATTCGTGATTGAACATTCGGGACGCCCGAGGGCCCGGTCGGGATCAATTAATCCCGCAATTTCTCACGTCGGGGGCGCGAAAAAGAGGAGCCAATAAAGCAAACGGCGACATAATGAGATTAATCGGCGGATTCGTGGACGGGAAAAGGGTTCGTTCGAGGGTCGGGCGGGGGAGTACGACGAACCGGGAGCGTCCCACCCCTCCCCCTTTTTTTTACCAGGAGCCGATCCAATTAGGGCGCGTCTGATGTCCGAATGGAAATGCTATAACAGACAAATCGATTCGTACGAAGGGAAAAAGAGGGAGGATAATCGCTAAAAAAATCTGTGGAAGTGTCTGCGAAGTTTTTAGAGTTGTCTGCGCTCTTTTAAAAGTGGTGCCGGTTGTTACGAATTTTTTTTATATACAGGGTGAGGCGTAATAACTTAGGCTGTAGAGGTCGTGGTGGGCGGAAAATAGCCTTATTTGACAGGCATTCTAAAGTTTTGTTTCCCTCCCGGTCACTCAGACTTTTGAATCTCGCACCATTCTAAAAGCTGTAATAGATATATCACTATTCAGTTCGCAGGACTGCCTAGAGATGGCACTAGCGTTAATACAGTGATTTTTACTAGACTGACAACAATATGACAAATGTAATACTGCATCATTTTATCCCTAACAAAGTCCACGAGAAATAATTGCTAGTATAGTGGCCCAATGGCTGTAAAATTTTGAAACCCTCGAGTTAGGAACTTGACACTTTCAACATAGTGATGAAAATGTTTGAAAATGTGAAATTATTATCCAAAATTGCCTTTAGAGTATGTGTACATCTATAGTGTGTACGAAACTCTCAGATGTTTCTCTAGAATTTTCTAAAGTTCCTTATAATTGAATATAGAAGTTTAATGTGCAACTTTCCTATTCTTCTAAACGGTCCTAAATAGGTTCTAGAAGTTTTCTCGCTATAATTTCGAACATTAGGAACAAAGAAACGCCGCAAGTTCCTTTAGAAATTTGGAAGACTAGAGTGGGCTTAAAATTGAGCCCTAGTAGGGTTATGGGACTTTAACTAAAAAACTGGTAGAAAGGTTCTTACATTTCAACCCTTAGAAAGTCTAAATGATGCCGAATTGAAACGTAGATGGAGATTTTCAATCTTTCAGATTTAGTTTGAAACTTAAGTAAACTTTAAAGATCTAGAAGGTAAATTGCGGAGATTTTTCTGGAATCCCCTCAACATCGAAATTCGGCCCTAAGGAGGCATCTACAGGTTTATGAAATTTCCAAACAATTCTATTTTATTTTAAACGTTAGGAAGAATGCAGATTGCAAATTCTGGAGGTTCTTACTTTATTCGCAATATTCTTTTGGAGCAAAAATCAACGGTATTATCGGACACCCTGTATATGACTCATACTTTAAGTAACTGATACACTTTCGTGCCCTGGATCTGGGATCACGGTGATATTTTAAGAATGTATTTTGTAGGCTAAAGTACGATATGTCAGACGTTATTTGCAATATTCTTTTAGAACAAAAATCAGTTGAAATATTAGACACCCTGTATATGACTCATAGTTTAAGTAACTCGTACACTTTCGTACCCTGGGATCACGGTGACACTTTAAGTATGTATTTTGTAGGCTAAAGTACGATATGCCAGACGTTATTTGCAATATTCTTTTAGAACAAAAATCGGTTGAGATATTAGACACCCTGTATATGAGTCACACTTTAAGTAACTCGTACACTTTCGTACCCTGGGATCTGGGATTACGATGATATTTTAAGAATGTATTTTATGAGCTAAAATAGGATATGTCAGACGTCATTCGCAATATTCTTTCAGAACAAAAATGGATTCAAGTATCGGACACCCTGTATATGTGAGCCATTAGGGAACTTAAGGTATTGGCCTTTCTGGCTACTTAGAACTACCTTAGGGTAAAACTTACAAAATAAAATTTGTTAGGAAGAATGCAGATTACAAATTCTGGAAATTTTTCGAGCGAAAGTGTCTCCCATTCGAATTTCGAAGGTTTACCAAAAGGCTTAATTTTTTATCTAAATTTTCCTAAACAGTTTCAAGTAAAATCTAGAAGACTTTACTCGAAGCTCCAGGGGCGAAATCGAGAGTTCCAGGTTTAAGTCCTGGTCGTAGTCGTGATCACCTTCTTCCAAATAATTCGTTTTCTTGTGCAAAAGCTCCTTTGAATCAATTTCAAATTCAAGAATGTCTAAATCCAGCTGAACAATTTTTCTAGAAGTTTCTTTCAGAGGCGTAATTTTGCTAGACTCAAAATTTGGTGGTCGTGGCAAACCCGCGGATACGCCACTGCCGACGACGATCCCAGAAAATGCCCCATAAAATCTCGCTTTTCCTCTTTATTTCGTTGTGAAAATTCCTCGAATGCATCCCCGAAAATAACCGGGAGCTATAAATTATGTTAACAAGATAACGAGAAAACAAGCAAAAGTAAAAGTCGGGAAGCGTGCCAAAAACCGTGCATTGTCTGTTTGCGGTTCATGCACGCCTTCCAGCTGTTCCCTCGGGGGAAGTCGTAACGTTTTAGATGCATTTTCCATGCAAAATAAATTTTTGGCGATTTCGCGTAAATGCAGAAAAATATGCACACATGTATAAAGTTAGTTTTACAAATTATTCACGAAAATTTCGATCAATGTATGTCAAATTTTTGAAAAAAGAAAACTTTTATTGTACCTCTTCTTAATAATTATTAGTAACTAAGTTAACTTATTATTATATTAAATTTGCAGTATTTAAGTTAAACATAACATATCCTTCGCCTTGAGCGTTTTATTTCTCAGTTTCCAGTTAAATGCCTAAACATTCCATTGGCTACAACTATTGGGATAATTTGTTTCCTCTTGTATAACTGAGTGCGTTAATTTCATTGGCTAGAGCCAATTTGAGACATTCAATGGAACAGAATCAACTTGCTCTAGCTTTTTCCCGCCACTTGACTACAAGGGCGGGGCAATAACAATGACGTGTTTATTTCTCCCTACCAGGAGAGGCGTGGCCGAACAAACTGTGGGCGTAACTGATGTAAACAACGCAGCAATTGGGCAACTGGGCGGGGCTATCTCGAAAGCGTCTCTGCGTGGATCCTCTTTATATTCGTCAATTCCTCTAACAGGATGTGCTAGAGTCTTTAAAACTTCGAGGATCTTACGAATTTCATTACGTAATTTGTGATTTATTTTTGTGAAAATTTTGAAATAGTCAAATTTTGGTGTTTCAGAAAATTGTTCAATTTTTCTACGTACTGTTAGTGTGCAAAACCTTTTTTTTAAAAATTCAAGGTAGGGCTTGAAGTGCACCAAGCGAATTATAGCAATTATGATAAGAAAGGGCTCGAAAACTCCTTAACTCCAAAATTACCACAAGGGTCAAATTTACCTAACTACCTTGAGATAGCTCGACAATTAGTTTTGCAAAATTTTAATGGGGTCTAATTGTCGATAATTGATTTATTAATGCTTGAACTTTAATATGAATTGTATAGGGGTAGATAACTTCTAAATTATATTACTAGAAGAAAAGTCAAATAGAAATGGGACCGTCCATCAGTTATACCCCACGAGGGGCAATAACGGTGACGTTTTCATTTCTCACCGCTAAAATAGGCGTGGCTGGGACAATCTATGGGCGTAACCGATATCCACAGCTGCGCATCAGCCGAATCAGCACAGCAACTGGGCGGGGCTAACTTAAAAGCGGCTCTGCGTCGATTTGTTATATATTTGTCTTTACCTCTAAGGGGGTTTCAAATCGCTAAAGTCATCTAGAACATATAGCACATCTAGAACATAACATCATCAGCAACTGGGCGGGGCTAACTTAAAAGCGGCTCTGCGTCGATCTGTTATATATTTGTCTTTTCCTCTAAGGGGGCTTCAAATTGCTAAAGTCATCTAGAACATATAGGGAGCCTAAGAATTTGTATGGGTAATTTGTGTTTTATTTTTGGAAAATACCTTTAGAAAATCTTAAAAAAATGCTAAATTTCCGTCTCAAAGAATGTTCAATTTTGTTAACGGTCTAGAAAATACTCCTTATAATGTACAAAATGTATTTTGTTTCTTTTCTCTGGTAAGAAACGACACGCTTATATACAGGTTCAGGGAAATATTTAGAGTTCGTGCTACAATGAACTTGTAACAAATTTATAAAATAATTTGAATCGGTGACAAACGCAATATCCATTTTTCTGCCACGTGACCAAATGACCTGCATTTCATTGGCTGCAATCGGTATGGAACACCTTTCGTGCTTATCGATCAGTACGTTTTTCATAACCCCATCGAAATTCCCGTCCCACGACTGGGATTCATTAGAGCGTTTTAACGAACTCGTATTTATTCATGCGAGAATTCGTACACGCGCGCCCTCCGACTGCAATTGAGCCGTCATTCCCTCTGATTCCTCCCTCCGCGTAAGAGGGTGCACTTCGTCCTGGAGGGCGTCGTGAAAACCCGTTTGGGGTCTCCCGACACGCTCCGAATAAAAATCAAAAGGGGGATAACGGGAGGAGTCGCGAGGAGCAGGAGATCGTGGACGATGAAGGCTACAAATTGGATCGGTCGCTCCCGCGGCTCGGGGGAAGTTTAAATCTTATCGTAACGACAATGGGTTAATTCGAGGATCGTGGAAGGTGCGAGGACCCTCGGAAATTTTCGTTCTGGAGTAGGAGGGAGACAAAACGGGCAATTAACGATCGACAGGCGGGTTGTTTTAGGTCGGCGTTTCGAATATGTTCTCGGTATTGATAACAATGGGTATTGTTTGAAGTTTGTTAGTGATTGCCTGCTCTTGTCAAAATAGCTTGAGGGACACGATGTTTATTCCTGTACTATGCAATGGAAATTTTTATGACACTGTTACTCGAAAACCTGTTATCACATTTCGATCATTCTTTCACCATTATATTCTGGTTAGAAAGGCCTACCAGATACACAGTTCCGTTCTTCAAAATGTTCTTAGATTTTTTACTTTGGTTTAAAAATTAATATTTAGAAAATTGCTTAAAATTCAAAATATGTTTCAGACATTTTTCACCTTTACATATACTAGGTATTAAAGTCCTTAATGGTATAAAATTAGTTGGAACAATTTTTACAACTCAATATATCCTATCCCGATAAGAACGTGTGTTATCACACTCTGAATCCGTATGAGCTAAGACCCCATCACCGAGGTCGGACCGAAAACTGAACGCACATTTTCTGAACTATTCCGTGCATTCGTACACTTGGAAGCGTAACTTTGGCCTGATAGAATTAAATCCCCTCTATAACGTAGTGGTTTGATTAGTTGGAACAATTTTTACAACTCATTATTATCCTATCCCGATAAGGACACGTGTTATCGCACTCTAAATCGGTGAGGGCTAAGACACCATCGTCGAGGTCGGACCGAAAACTGAACGCACATTTTCTGAATTCTTACCACATCCAACTTGGTTCATCTGTTATGGAGGTTCTTAACAAACGTACAGACAAAAATTTGCATTTATTACGTGTACGAATAAGGCAGTAATAAAGTTGTTGCTGCGCACACGAAAGGAAGGGTATTCATCTTCTGATTAAGCGTGTAAATGCATACAGTATTCGTCATCGAAGCAAATTTTATTCTCGCCTGATTACCATTTCCCAGAGGAAACTCCGGTAGTAAAGATAATACAGGAGACCACTGGAAGTTCCATAACGCTTTTTTAAAATGTTCGTAAATCCGTGTTTCTTCTTTTTCTTAACAATTTTCCCTTCCATTCCGGTACTAGGGCGTGCCTCTCGCCCTCTCTCTTTGTTTCTCTCGAAGACAGGTAAAAGCAAACACAGGCACACTGAGAAAATATGTATGTAAGGTGTCACTGTCCTTACTTAATTACATAAATTACGTTTCGCCATCGCGCACTCGGTCTAGACGCGAGCGCTCTTAAGTAAAAATACGGCTGCGCATTAATGCCGTAGAAGGAGACGCGAGTGACTCGGAATTAATTACGGATAAATATTTACTATATGTGGAGGCTTTTTGTTCTTTTCCCGCTAATTAATACGAATAATCGATCGCGCCTTTCTAATCGGCAGAAGAGGATTATCGCCGATGAGCGACAGATAAGCGCACTTCGGGTCGGTGACGAACGCTGACCTGACTTTAGCCCAGTTTTTGAAACGCGGCTTAAGCACGGTTTTTGAAAAAGGACATTGAAACCTTCGACTTGGCTTTTCGTATACGTTGGGAGAAAAGTGCAGAACGTTGCACGAGACGCGCGATTTCGCATTTGGAGCCGAGTGATGCGGACTTGCGCCTACCGCTCAAAAATGCGAAATTGCGCGTTTCGCGCAACGTTCGAGACCGTTTTTCGCACTTTTCTCCAAACGTATGTGAAAATCCAAAATAGTCAAGTTGTAGGTTTTGATGTCATCTTTCAAAAACCGTTTGAAAAATTAAAATCGGCCCATCTCAGTTAATAAGCCGAATTCTTTGATTTCGATGTACATTGTTAATAACGTAATTGTGCAAAAACTGTTGATCTGACAGCATCCAACTTTTGCTTGCTTAAAGTAGACATAATCTCAACGTTTCACGGAATATTAGCGTTTTAGGTTGAAATTGGGCAAAACTGTGGATTTTTTAAAAAAATAGGGTCCATTTTAACGGTTTTTCCAAGTTTTCTCGGTGAAAAATGCTCCGATTACCTTTTAGATACGCTTGTTTTGAAGGTCTTTAATTCTCTATAAATCTCTCTCTTCTATAAATCTATAGAATTCTCTATAAATCGTTTATACAACTTATGGCATTTCCGACAATAACTTTCACGCTGTGGTGAAAAAACGAAAAAATACCTCGTTTTTTAAATTTTTGATTCTTGATTTTCGGTTTTTATCATCTTCGATCCATTTTAAACAGAGTTTTTTGGTCTGTCTGCCGTAAAATTTTACCTACCAAAATAGCTTTTCTTTTGCTCTACAGACTGAACTAATCGTTTACCTCAACAGGGGTTATACTACCTTGACGTAGCTGATAAGCAGGAACACGTATCGGTGGTTATCGTTTCTTGCAGTTCGGACGGTTTTGAATCCTTATAGCAGTCATGAACACATTTTTCGTTATAAATAGATTTTCTTTAATCCGATAAAGTGGATTCTGCGTCCCTTTAAACTACTGTTAATGTTATGGATCGGATCCTGGATAACATGTCTGAAATGGGGATATTTTTGTCGATCTCAGCACGTCTCCCGTCTGGATCGAGATTCGACCCGTCTGCCCCCATCCCCCGGCGGGGCAAGGGGTTAACACATTTCCCTCGTCGCCCCGTTTCGATCCGGCAACGGGGCGACTATTTTCCTCTCCTCCCCTTTCCCTTCCCCATTTTCACCCGATCCCCCCCGCCTCGCCCTCTTTTTCTGTCTCCGACCGCGACCATCGGCAACAACTGTCCTATGACTCACTCCGTGCTTTTCTCTCCCTCTCTCTCTTTCTCTTTCTCTATCGAACCTTCTCCCCTTCTCTCTCTTTACGTCAGGCGGGTCGAGGAGAGTTTTTCCCCGCAAAAGCGATCCGATCGTGGATACGAGCGCGCGCGTGTGAGTTTGTGTGGTGCGCCGTGTTTCCTCTCTCCTTTTTCGCCTTTCCACTTGCTCTACAGGCCTCAGATCCGGTCGGTGCAGCGGTCGCCTCCGACGTGCCACGGAAGTCGTATACGCGCCGCGGGTGCCACGCGATTATCGCCAAAGGAACGGACCTTTTGGAGCCGAAGGGCGGACACCACGTGCCTTTAAAGGGACGAGGGATAAGTAAGGTACGAAGTGGTGTGATGAGTTCCGTTGGGCTTTTGCGGTGATTTCGTAGTGGCGGGTTTATAGCGGTGAAATGTAAGGAGAAGTTTTTTGAGGAAAACTCGGAAAATAATCGATTTTTTTCGAAGAAAGGTCGCGACAAGTAATTTCCGTCCATCTAAAAATCAACTTTGAGAAAAGTTGCTGCCTGTAAACAAAAATTCAACTCTTCTTTTAACAATTTCCTAAGCTCTTCTGGTTAACTGACCTTAGTTTTTAAAGAAATTTTCGAAAACTTGAAATCTCTTTTGTTTCAAAAAAATTCCATTTCCTCAACGTACCTGGATTACATAATTATTTTACAAAAACTATCCAACCGGTTTTAGTGGAGCTGTTCATAGTTGTTCATTATAATAACGTTACAAAACTAAGAACTTTATCAGAAATAACTTGTGCAGTTAGTATTTCTTTGGCGGAACTATGGGGCTAGTTGCAGGGGACATTAAAATTTCGAGCATTACAAATATCACAACTTTATCCCAACTAACTTAAGCTGACAGTATGCTTTTGGCGGAACTGCAATGCTAGATTAAAGCAAGGTTAAAATATCATACGTTACAAGACTAAGAACGTGATCAGGAATAACTTGTGCAGTTAGTATTTCTTTGGCGGAACTATGGGGCTAGTTGCAGGAGACATTAAAATTTCGAGCATTACAAATATCACAACTTTATCCCAACTAACTTAAGCTGACAGTATGCTTTTGGCGGAACTGCAATGCTAGATTAAAGCAAGGTTAAAATATCATACGTTACAAGACTAAGAACGTGATCAGGAATAACTTGTGCAGTTAGTATTTCTTTGGCGGAACTGTGGGGTTAGTTGCAAGGGACTTTAAAATTTCAAGCATTACAAATATCACAACTTTATCCCAACTAACTTAAGCTGACAGTATGCTTTTGGCGGAACTGCAATGCTAGATTAAAGCGAGGTTAAAATATCATACGTTACAACACTAAGAACGTTACCAGAAATAACTTGTGGAGTTAGTATTTCTTTGGCGGAACTATGGGGCTAGTTGCAGGGGACTTTAAAATTTCAAGCATTACAAATATCACAACTTTATCCCAACTAACTTAAGCTTATAGTATGCTTTTGGCGGAACTGCAATGCTAGATTAAAGCGAAGTGAAAATATCATACGTTACAACACTAAGAACGTTATCAGACATAACTTGTGGAGTTAATATTTCTTTGGCGGAACTGTGGGGCTAGTTGCAGGGGACTTTAAAATTTCAAGCATTACAAATATCACAACTTTATCCCAACTAACTTAAGCTGACAGTATGCTTTTGGCGGAACTGCAATGTTAGATTAAAGCAAGGTTAAAATATCATACGTTACAAGACTAAGAACGTGATCAGGAATAACTTGTGGAGTTAGTATTTCTTTGGCGGAACTGTGGGGCTAGTTGCAAGGGACTTTAAAATTTCAAGCATTACAAATATCACAACTTTATCCCAACTAACTTAAGCTGATAGTATGCTTTTGGCGGAACTGCGATGCTAGATTAAAGCAAGGTTAAAATATCATACGTTACAACACTAAGAACGTTATCAGAAATAACTTGTGGAGTTAGTATTTCTTTGGCGGAACTATGGGGCTAGTTGCAGGGGACTTTAAAATTTCGAGCATTACAAATATCACAACTTTATCCCAACTAACTTAAGCTGATAGTATAATTTTGGCGGAACTGCAATGCTAGATTAAAGCAAGGTTAAAATATACGTTACAAGACTAAGAACGTGATCAGGAATAACTTGTGGAGTTAATATTTCTTTGGCGGAACTGTGGGGCTAGTTGCAGGGGACTTTAAAATTTCAAGCATTAAAAATATCACAACTTTATCCCAACTAACTTAAGCTGACAGTATGCTTTTGGCGGAACTGCAATGCTAGATTAAAGGGAGGTTCAAATATCATACGTTACAAATATAATACGTTAGTATTTCTTTGGCGGAACTGTGGGGCTAGTTACAGGGGACATTAAATTTGCAAGCATTACAAAACTTAGAACTTCATCCCTACTAACTTAGATGACACTCCAGCTTCAGGTCATAGATCAAAATAACAAATATGTGATTATTGTTACTTATGTTACAGTCTTTGATAGATTATTAACAATGCGTCAAGGGTGTGTGCTTCACACACGTAAATCTGGAATGCATTGGCTTGGTTGATGTGGTTTTATAAACACTTTTTAAAGAACTCTAAAATACCGTTCCGATACATTTCGTCGCCACTTGACTTGACCAACCAACTTCAATTTAAAGTTCGTAAGTGGAGTAGTTTCGAAGTTAGGGAAGTTCAAAGTTAGGTCGTAGAGAAGGCGACACGTCTTTAAACTGTCCAAATCTATTTTACACGGAACTATCCGAATGAAAATATCTTTCCACTACATCCAGCATTGAAGTTGCTCGTTCTTGCAGAACTTTCCGTCCTTAGGCCGGGGACCAAATACGAACGTCACGCCGGTCGATCGTACGAATACAAAACGGCGAAATGTCGCACCGAAGGTGACATCACGGGAAGTGAGAGGACGTGCCGTCCCCGTTAAGGAATCATGAGTCACGTCGCCCTAAAAATTGTTTCCAATTGCGGAAAAACCGCACGAAAGTCCGCTCGTTCCCGCCTCTCTTAAGTGCTCCTCCTCTCGTCTTTCCCGTGTTTTCCTCTTTCTCCGTTCGTTCCCATAGGGATTGATATATAGATGCAGATCGATAGAGTCTGGAGGACCCGGCTGCATGTCTGGAAGGCATCTCGTAGCCAGGGATCGATTCTTTAATTGAGAGATAGTCTGAAGGTGTATTTCGGTCGTAAAGTGCGGTAATTGAAAGATATGGCGCGATAATAATTGTTTTTATCTCGTTTTATGCACTATTGATTTATTGGGGTTTATCTCCAAACTGTCGCCGATAAGGAAAAATTCACAAAATAAAGTAATAATAATACCAATGCGTCAAATGATATAACCGTCGTTTACGCTGGTGTAAACTGACTAATAAATTGTAACGTCCTGTATAATAAATGCGGTAATTGCTTGTAAACATATTGTGAACTGGACTTTGTTTCCTCATTAACTAAAATAATTAAGGAATTCTTCGCTGGTAAATTGATTGCAAAATGCGTCTAATGAGGTCGTGACCCTTCTAAATGTATTTTTCTACTTTCAACTTATTTTTCATTTGAAAGCAAATACTAGATTCACAGTGGGCTAATTAACTTGTTGGTCATTTGATTTAATTAACTTATTTATCTCTTCTTAAATATCTCTATAAAAATAACCCATAAACCATGGTGAATGGTATTACCTACCTGAATATAGAGATAAGAGAATGGCACAAAGGAACCGCTTTGATAAAACATTTTCAACAAATTTTGTGAATATTTTTCAAAAATACTATTTCAATGAAACGTGCTATGGTAGCTTCTAAAAAAATAAAGTTTTGAACAATTTTCTCCCATACCATTTATAATTTTATTTGGTGCTATAACGCATTTTGTAAGTTTACTGAGTACATTTGAAATTTTCGAAGCATAGGTGGCACTTTAATTATTAACAAAAGCTATATGATATTAAGAGTATTTAGTGTTGTGAAACATTTTAAATTGCACAAAGCGCGATTCGTGTAAGTTGCCTATAGCCATTTTGTACTGTTACAGATTTTGTGTTGTAATATCTGTCACGGAACGTACTTTTGTAATTGAAAAAATTTGTTTCTAATTTTGTTTGGCGCATAAAACGAATGTTGTAATTTTACTTTCTCAGAATTTATTTTTGTAATCCACACAATCGTTTTCGTGCAAAATCTAACACTACTTGATTTTATTCTGAATCAAAATGTTGTATTTTCGTTTGGACAGAATTTTCCAGGCGAATTCCCAACGAAACTTTGATGTAACCGTTTATTTATGAAAGTGCAGATGTCTGTTGAAAATATCTAACACATGTTTTTTCCACTGCGGCATTTGCTATGTGAATAAATCGCCAACTTCCTGTCTCGTTTTTAATCTCCAATTAGAACCGAAAATTCTTTCTTCGCCTCTTCCTAATCTTCATAATTACGATGGATCGCTTAACCCGCCAATTAAGGATACAGAAATTATTCCTATCAGGAGTCGTCACTTGGTCACTTACGTAATTGGCACTTATATTAACCAGTTATCACAATTCCTTTGATGAGATAAGTAATAATCGGGGTGCAAGTGGAATAAATTCGTCCGGGAACGCTAACCTGTTTTAATTAATTGAAAAATGACAGTAAATTACGATAAAATGTGGGAAGATGTTACAATGAATTCTTCGCCAGTTTTTCCCATATGTAAACGTTCTCTCTTAAATTTATTGAAATAATTAAGCCTAATGTAACGCCCTACTTCAGACAAATTTATATCTTCCCGACTGTTTTAAACATTTTAAACAAGACCAAAGGGACAATCTGCTTCTTTTCTAAGTTTGCTACATATGTTCTAATATGCCTTCTTTAATAGTTTTGTTAGTTTAATGCTGTTTAGTAAATTATTTAGCTGAAGGGGGTTCAGTTGGAACGATATAGTCTGAAAATGCGCGATCGTAATGGACGAGGGTCGGGAAATTAGCGATTTTTCCGGTGTCGCTTGAAATCGGTAGATTAAGCCCTCACGAATACTGTGCGGTCGGAAAATGGGAGATCCTAAACCGCGAGGGTTGGGAAATTCGCGATCTTTCCGGTGTCGCTTGAAATCGGTAGGTTAAGCCCTCACGAATACTGTACGGTCGGAAAATGCGCGATCTTAAACCGCGAGGGTCGGGAAATTCGCTATCTTTCCCGTGTCGCTTGAAATCGGTAGGTTGGGCTCTCACGAATGCTGTGCGGTCGGAAAATGGGAGATCCTAAACCGCGAGGGTTGGGAAATTCGCGATCTTTCCGGTGTCGCTTGAAATCGGTAGGTTAAGCCCTCACGAATACTGTACGGTCGGAAAATGCGCGATCTTAAACCGCGAGGGTCGGGAAATTCGCTATCTTTCCCGTGTCGCTTGAAATCGGTAGGTTGGGCTCTCACGAATGCTGTGCGGTCGGAAAATGCGCGATCTTAAACCGCGGGGGTCGGGAAATTCGCGATTTTTCCGGTGTCGCTTGAAATCGGTAAGTTAAGCTCTCACGAATACTGTGCGGTCGGAAAATGTGCGATCTTAAACCGTGAGGGTCGGGAAATTCGCGATTTTTCCGGTGTCGCTTGAAATCGGTAGGTTAAGCCCTCACGAATACTGTGCGGTCGGAAAATGCGCGATCTTAAACCGCGAGGGGCGGAAAATTTGCGATTTTTCCGGTGACGCTTGTATACCTATAAACTTCTTTCTAATTCTAATTATCTAATAATCTCTCTTTGTTTCAGGTAAGTGATGTTTCCAGTACACGTCTCAGAGTAAGAAGTGCTTTGATACAATTATTAATAAATGTGGAGTCAGTTTTGATAATGAGAGAAGTGGTTAGGGAATGTAAAATTTATTTAATTTGAGGTGGCAAATTCATAATCGATGATTGGTCGAGTAGTTTAAAAATCGATTTAAATAAGTAATCGACATACGTCACTGAATACTTGAATACGGACAAACCTACGCTAATATACAAAGAAATATAGTATTATTAGTCGAATGTGACAGTGTGGAGGGTAAAAGCATCGGTTGATATTTTGTTTGGGGAAAAATTTTCGAAAAATCACACCTTCCTTAATTTCGACAGAAGTATCCCCCGAAATAACACGAAAATAAAACCGAACGACTCGCTAGTAAAAGAAACGAATTCTAGGTTAAAGCTATGAAACAACAATACCAACAAGCAATTGTTCTGACGAACTTTAATTAGACTCGTATATATATGTGTATTCGAAAGTATATCTCTTTCGTTTTGTAAGCGTAACACTTTCTGAACATAATCTACTTTTTCGCTCTTTTCTTCGAATTTATTTGTTTAATTTGGTGTAATTGTACGTGCACGGTTCCCAGAAGTTTAGACGACCGGAAAAATGTAACAAAGAAGTGGAATATGTGAAATGTATAAAAGATAGTTCAAGCTCGATGTGCGTTCGAGTGAGTCATTTGATTAATTAAGTTATTATATTGTTCAAACTTAAAATGAGGCTTATTTTCCCATCGAGTCTCTTGTGTTCGCCGCTCAAAGCGAAACAAATCATTTTTCACGTGCTTGTAATCCACACTGTCAAAGGGTTTACAGCACAAAAGGCCCGAGCATGCTGTATGTATCCTATTAGATGTTACAAATGAGCAAAATTTTGTTATTTGCGAGGTACAGCGAGGAAAAGCAATCGTAATGACACGTATTTTCGGAAGCAGAATCACCATTTTCTGTATACATTACGAATCTAAATTTATGCGTTACCGAAATACCCCGAAATACCGCAACGGTAATAAAAGCGCGTCATTCGGCAATTTCCCCTTGTTACTCATGCACTTAAACACGAACAAGACGAGGCGAAAACGTCCCCACGACGCACCCACAGGCCCTATTCTTTATTCGACTTGGGGTCGAACTTGTAAAATTCTAGTACGAGGGTAGCTTGATAAGTCAGTGACTTTTTGAAACTTCTGCGCGGATGGCAACACTGCTCCGATCAAGTGCCATCTATCGGCGCGTCGTTTAGTTTATGTTTGGCATCCATTGAAAGCAGCTAACCTCGTTAACTTCCAGAAACATGGAAATAAGTGAATTTTGTATGCTGATTTGGCATTACTTTTTGCGCACAAAATCAATAAGCATTTTTAGAATCTTTACTGTATGTTACTTTGAGGCTCCAAAGTTCTAGATGAACCTCATTTTTAGAATCTTTACTCTATGTTACTTTGAGGCTCCAAAATTCTAGATGAACCTTATAGAGCTTCCCTTTCTAGAAGGTATCAGCATTTTTAGAATCTTTACTCAATGTTACTTTGAGGTGCCAAAGTTCTAGATGAAACTCATAGAGCTCTCCTTTCTAGAAGGTAGCAGCATTGTTAGAATCTTTACTCTATGTTACTTTGAGGCTCCAAAGTTATAGATGAACCTCGTAGAGCTTTCCTTTCTAGAAGATAGCAGCATTTTTAGAATCTTTACTCTGTGTTACTTTGAGGCACCAAAATTCTAGATGCACCTCATAGAGCTTTCCTTTCTAGAAGGTATCAGCATTTTTAGAATCTTTACTCAATGTTACTTTGAGGTGCCAAAGTTCTAGATGAAACTCATAGAGCTCTCCTTTCTAGAAGGTAGCAGCATTGTTAGAATCTTTACTCTATGTTACTTTGAGGCTCCAAAGTTATAGATGAACCTCGTAGAGCTTTCCTTTCTAGAAGATAGCAGCATTTTTAGAATCTTTACTCTGTTACTTTGAGGCACCAAAATTCTAGATGCACCTCATAGAGCTTCCCTTTCTAGAAGGTATCAGCATTTTTAGAATCTTTACTCAATGTTACTTTGAGGTGCCAAAGTTCTAGATGAAACTCATAGAGCTTTCCTTTCTAGAAGTTAGCAGCATTTTTAGAATCTTTACTCTATGTTACTTTGAGGCTCCAAAGTTATAGATGAACCTCGTAGAGCTTCCCTTTCTAGAAGATAGCAGCATTTTTAGAATCTTTACTGTATATTACTTTGAGGCTCCAAAGTTCTAGATGAACCTCGTAGAGCTTCTCTTTCTAGAAGGTAGCAGCATATTTTGAATCTTTACTCTATGTTACTTTGAGCCTCCAAAGTTCTAGATGAACCTCATTTTTAGAATCTTTACAGTATGTTACTTTGAGGCTCCATAGTTCTAAATGAACCTCATAGAGCTTCCCTTTCTAGAAGGTAACAGCATTAATCTTTACTCTGTTACTTTGAGGCTCCAAAGTTCTAGATGAACCTCATAAAGCTTCTCTTTCTAGAAGGTAGCAGCATATTTTGAATCTTTACTCTATGTTACTTTGAGGCTCCAAAGTTCTAGATGCACCTCATAGAGCTTCTCTTTCTAGAAGGTAGCAGCATATTTTGAATCTTTACTCTATGTTACTTTGAGGCTCCAAAGCTTTAGATGAACCCCATTTTTAGAATCTTTACAGTATGTTACTTTGAGGCTCCAAAGTTCTAAATGAACCTCATAGAGCTTCCCTTTCTAGAAGGTAACAGCATTAATCTTTACTCTGTTACTTTGAGGCTCCAAAGTTCTAGATGAACCTCATAAAGCTTCTCTTTCTAAAAGGTAGCAGCATATTTTGAATCTTTACTCTATGTTACTTTGAGGCTCCAAAGTTCTAGATGAACCTCATTTTTAGAATCTTTACAGTATGTTACTTTGAGGCTCCATAGTTCTAAATGAACCTCATAGAGCTTCCCTTTCTAGAAGGTAACAGCATTAATCTTTACTCTGTTACTTTGAGGCTCCAAAGTTCTAGATGAACCTCATAAAGCTTCTCTTTCTAGAAGGTAGCAGCATATTTTGAATCTTTACTCTATGTTACTTTGAGGTTCCAAAGTTCTAGATGAACCTAATTTTTAGAATCTTTACAGTATGTTACTTTGAGGCTCCATAGTTCTAAATGAACCTTATAGAGCTTCCCTTTCTAGAAGGTAACAGCATTAATCTTTACTCTGTTACTTTGAGGCTCCAAAGTTCTAGATGAACCTCATAAAGCTTCTCTTTCTAAAAGGTAGCAGCATATTTTGAATCTTTACTCTATGTTACTTTGAGGCTCCAAAGTTCTAGATGAACCTCATTTTTAGAATCTTTACAGTATGTTACTTTGAGGCTCCATAGTTCTAAATGAACCTCATAGAGCTTCCCTTTCTAGAAGGTAACAGCATTAATCTTTACTCTGTTACTTTGAGGCTCCAAAGTTCTAGATGAACCTCATAAAGCTTCTCTTTCTAGAAGGTAGCAGCATATTTTGAATCTTTACTCTATGTTACTTTGAGGTTCCAAAGTTCTAGATGAACCTAATTTTTAGAATCTTTACAGTATGTTACTTTGAGGCTCCATAGTTCTAAATGAACCTTATAGAGCTTCCCTTTCTAGAAGGTAACAGCATTAATCTTTACTCTGTTACTTTGAGGCTCCAAAGTTCTAGATGAACCTCATAAAGCTTCTCTTTCTAGAAGGTAGCAGCATATTTTGAATCTTTACTCTATGTTACTTTGAGGCTCCAAAGTTCTAGATGCATCTCATAGAGCTTCTCTTTCTAGAAGGTAGCAGCATATTTTGAATCTTTACTCTATGTTACTTTGAGGCTCCAAAGTTCTAGATGAACCTCATTTTTAGAATCTTTACAGTATGTTACTTTGAGGCTCCATAGTTCTAAATGAACCTCATAGAGCTTCCCTTTCTAGAAGGTAACAGCATTAATCTTTACTCTGTTACTTTGAGGCTCCAAAGTTCTAGATGAACCTCATAAAGCTTCTCTTTCTAGAAGGTAGCAGCATATTTTGAATCTTTACTCTATGTTACTTTGAGGCTCCAAAGTTCTAGATGCACCTCATAGAGCTTCTCTTTCTAGAAGGTAGCAGCATATTTTGAATCTTTACTCTATGTTACTTTGAGGCTCCAAAGTTCTAGATGAACCTCATTTTTAGAATCTTTACAGTATGTTACTTTGAGGGTCCATAGTTCTAAATGAACCTCATAGAGCTTCCCTTTCTAGAAGGTAACAGCATTAATCTTTACTCTGTTACTTTGAGGCTCCAAAGTTCTAGATGAACCTCATAAAGCTTCTCTTTCTAGACGGTAGCAGCATATTTTGAATCTTTACTCTATGTTACTTTGAGGCTCCAAAGTTCTAGATGCATCTCATAGAGCTTCTCTTTCTAGAAGGTAGCAGCATATTTTGAATCTTTACTCTATGTTACTTTGAGGCTCCAAAGTTCTAGATGCATCTCATAGAGCTTCTCTTTCTAGAAGGTAGCAGCATATTTTGAATCTTTACTCTATGTTACTTTGAGGCTCCAAAGTTCTAGATGCATCTCATAGAGCTTCTCTTTCTAGAAGGTAGCAGCATATTTTGAATCTTTACTCTATGTTACTTTGAGGCTCCAAAGTTCTAGATGAACCTCATTTTTAGAATCTTTACAGTATGTTACTTTGAGGGTCCATAGTTCTAAATGAACCTCATAGAGCTTCCCTTTCTAGAAGGTAACAGCATTAATCTTTACTCTGTTACTTTGAGGCTCCAAAGTTCTAGATGAACCTCATAAAGCTTCTCTTTCTAGACGGTAGCAGCATATTTTGAATCTTTACTCTATGTTACTTTGAGGCTCCAAAGTTCTAGATGCATCTCATAGAGCTTCTCTTTCTAGAAGGTAGCAGCATATTTTGAATCTTTACTCTATGTTACTTTGAGGCTCCAAAGTTCTAGATGCATCTCATAGAGCTTCTCTTTCTAGAAGGTAGCAGCATATTTTGAATCTTTACTCTATGTTACTTTGAGGCTCCAAAGTTCTAGATGAACCTCATTTTTAGAATCTTTACAGTATGTTACTTTGAGGCTCCATAGTTCTAAATGAACCTCATAGAGCTTCCCTTTCTAGAAGGTAACAGCATTAATCTTTACTCTGTTACTTTGAGGCTCCAAAGTTCTAGATGAACCTCATAAAGCTTCTCTTTCTAGAAGGTAGCAGCATATTTTGAATCTTTACTCTATGTTACTTTGAGGCTCCAAAGTTCTAGATGCATCTCATAGAGCTTCTCTTTCTAGAAGGTAGCAGCATATTTTGAATCTTTACTCTATGTTACTTTGAGGCTCCAAAGTTCTAGATGAACCTCATTTTTAGAATCTTTACAGTATGTTACTTTGAGGGTCCATAGTTCTAAATGAACCTCATAGAGCTTCCCTTTCTAGAAGGTAACAGCATTAATCTTTACTCTGTTACTTTGAGGCTCCAAAGTTCTAGATGAACCTCATAAAGCTTCTCTTTCTAGACGGTAGCAGCATATTTTGAATCTTTACTCTATGTTACTTTGAGGCTCCAAAGTTCTAGATGCATCTCATAGAGCTTCTCTTTCTAGAAGGTAGCAGCATATTTTGAATCTTTACTCTATGTTACTTTGAGGCTCCAAAGTTCTAGATGCATCTCATAGAGCTTCTCTTTCTAGAAGGTAGCAGCATATTTGGAATCTTTACTCTATGTTACTTTGAGGCTCCAAAGTTCTAGATGAACCTCATTTTTAGAATCTTTACAGTATGTTACTTTGAGGCTCCAAAGTTCTAAATGAACCTCATAGAGCTTCCCTTTCTAGAAGGTAACAGCATTAATCTTTACTCTGTTACTTTGAGGCTCCAAAGTTCTAGATGAACCTCATAAAGCTTCTCTTTCTAGACGGTAGCAGCATATTTTGAATCTTTACTCTATGTTACTTTGAGGCTCCAAAGTTCTAGATGCATCTCATAGAGCTTCTCTTTCTAGAAGGTAGCAGCATATTTTGAATCTTTACTCTATGTTACTTTGAGGCTCCAAAGTTCTAGATGAACCTCATTTTTAGAATCTTTACAGTATGTTACTTTGAGGCTCCATAGTTCTAAATGAACCTCATAGAGCTTCCCTTTCTAGAAGGTAACAGCATTAATCTTTACTCTGTTACTTTGAGGCTCCAAAGTTCTAGATGAACCTCATAAAGCTTCTCTTTCTAGAAGGTAGCAGCATATTTTGAATCTTTACTCTATGTTACTTTGAGGCTCCAAAGTTCTAGATGCATCTCATAGAGCTTCTCTTTCTAGAAGGTAGCAGCATATTTTGAATCTTTACTCTATGTTACTTTGAGGCTCCAAAGTTCTAGATGAACCTCATTTTTAGAATCTTTACAGTATGTTACTTTGAGGGTCCATAGTTCTAAATGAACCTCATAGAGCTTCCCTTTCTAGAAGGTAACAGCATTAATCTTTACTCTGTTACTTTGAGGCTCCAAAGTTCTAGATGAACCTCATAAAGCTTCTCTTTCTAGACGGTAGCAGCATATTTTGAATCTTTACTCTATGTTACTTTGAGGCTCCAAAGTTCTAGATGCATCTCATAGAGCTTCTCTTTCTAGAAGGTAGCAGCATATTTTGAATCTTTACTCTATGTTACTTTGAGGCTCCAAAGTTCTAGATGCATCTCATAGAGCTTCTCTTTCTAGAAGGTAGCAGCATATTTGGAATCTTTACTCTATGTTACTTTGAGGCTCCAAAGTTCTAGATGAACCTCATTTTTAGAATCTTTACAGTATGTTACTTTGAGGCTCCATAGTTCTAAATGAACCTCATAGAGCTTCCCTTTCTAGAAGGTAACAGCATTAATCTTTACTCTGTTACTTTGAGGCTCCAAAGTTCTAGATGAACCTCATAAAGCTTCTCTTTCTAGAAGGTAGCAGCATATTTTGAATCTTTACTCTATGTTACTTTGAGGCTCCAAAGTTCTAGATGCATCTCATAGAGCTTCTCTTTCTAGAAGGTAGCAGCATATTTTGAATCTTTACTCTATGTTACTTTGAGGCTCCAAAGTTCTAGATGAACCTCATTTTTAGAATCTTTACAGTATGTTACTTTGAGGGTCCATAGTTCTAAATGAACCTCATAGAGCTTCCCTTTCTAGAAGGTAACAGCATTAATCTTTACTCTGTTACTTTGAGGCTCCAAAGTTCTAGATGAACCTCATAAAGCTTCTCTTTCTAGACGGTAGCAGCATATTTTGAATCTTTACTCTATGTTACTTTGAGGCTCCAAAGTTCTAGATGCATCTCATAGAGCTTCTCTTTCTAGAAGGTAGCAGCATATTTTGAATCTTTACTCTATGTTACTTTGAGGCTCCAAAGTTCTAGATGCATCTCATAGAGCTTCTCTTTCTAGAAGGTAGCAGCATATTTGGAATCTTTACTCTATGTTACTTTGAGGCTCCAAAGTTCTAGATGAACCTCATTTTTAGAATCTTTACAGTATGTTACTTTGAGGCTCCATAGTTCTAAATGAACCTCATAGAGCTTCCCTTTCTAGAAGGTAACAGCATTAATCTTTACTCTGTTACTTTGAGGCTCCAAAGTTCTAGATGAACCTCATAGAGCTTCCCTTTCTAGAAGGTAGCAGCATTTTTAGAATCTTTACCCTATGTTCTTAACTTTCAAAGTTAAGACAACAAAACCTAGTTTAATGTTAAACGCGTGGCATTTACAAATATGACCGTTCCGATTCTTCTAATTATCACCAACCTACATACTCAATAAATATTTATCATCGACAGCTTCGTAGCCTCGCTTCGCCGGACGAGACGCGCAATAACTCAAACGACAAATTGCGCCTGTCAGAGCCGCTAATCTTCTTTTATTTACGATCTAAGTGCACTCGAATGGAGATGTATTTCGTCTGGCGTTACTTTCGCATTAGAGCCTTTCGTTTCCCGTCGAATATTACCATATAAGGTCGAGCTAAAAACGTGACAAATCGTTATCGAAGCGAGACGTCGCCGAAGGAGGCCAATTAGGAGGCCCGGAGACGTCGATTGCTTCCTTAAGATTTGGCCATTGTCGCTTAAGAACACACTTATTAGCGTTATTATCGCAGATTGTTCTGGTGTGTCCAAAATTTCTGCTGGAGTTTCTCAGGTTTTAAAAAGCTGGTGAAAAGTTTTAGGTTGTATGGATTGCTTCCAGAATCTCAAATTACTCTGGCTTCTTCTGGTTTCACGGATTCTAGAAACTGGAAAATGCTATCTAGAAAGTTATCAAATTGAGGGCTTACTAGAAATGTAGGATTCTTCCTTCTTGTTAGATAGAAATGGGATCCATTGCCCAACCATACCAAATGGTATAACCATAACATTCTTGGACTCTAAGTCTTGCTGAAAATTAAAGATCAGCAGTCTAGTGAAGATGGCATTTAGTCCCAATTTGTACCAAATATAATTGATATCCCAGGTTGCCTTGAATGATCCTACTTTCTTAAAGTTACTCTTGCTTCTAGGTTTTCCAGCTCAGAATTGTTGAAGGCTGCCTTCAAATCTTGAAGCCTTTCTCCAACTCCATATCTTTTTGATGGAAGTGGGTTGTGGAACCAAAAGTACCAAGTAGAGTTGAAACCATAGCAGAAGTGTCTAAAATCTTTAAGGGTTTGCTAGTAATTGTCTCAGGTTGCCTTGAATGCCTTCATGTCCTCAAAATTCCTGTTATAGTACTGCCAGATTCTAGAAACTTGAAACGTATATCTAAGCAGGTTCAGGCAGGTCTCTTCAAATCTTGAAGCCTTCCCAGATTCTGGAAGCTTCCAACTCCATTTGTTTTCGGTGGACGTTGGTTGTAGAACCAAATATACCAAGTACAGTTGAAATCGTAGCAAAAGTGTCTAAAATCCTTATGGGTTTGTTAGTAAGTGTCTTAGATTGCCTTGAATGCTTTCATGATTCCAAAATTGCTGTTACACTAGGTTAAGTTTCTCATATCTCAGAGACTGAAAAAGGAGGCTACCTAGAAATCTTTTCGGTTTACTAGAAGTATAAAATCTTCTAACTTTCTCTCTGATGTAAATGGGTTCTAAGGCCCATTGGTACCAGACGAATTTAAAAACGTTTTGGTTAAAAGTTTTATCAGGTTACCTAGTTGTTTCCAAAATTGTTATATTTCCTTAGGTTTCTGAGATTCTGGAAGCTTGCTAGAAAAGGCTTCCTAGTGGAATGTTATCAAGTTTTTTATTAATTGTCTCAGGTTGGGTCTTCAAATCTTAAAACCTTCTCAGATTTGGGAATCCTCCAACTCCGTTTCTTTTTGATGAAAATTGGTTGTAGAACCAAAAGTCCCCAAAATTCCTGTTATACCAGCTTAGGTTTCTCATATCTCAGAGAGGAGGCTACCTAGTAGAATACCACCAGGTTCCTTATTAATTGTTTTAGGTTGCCTTGGTTGTTTTTAGGTCCCTAAAATTCGCGTTATATTACCTCCAAATTCTAGAAACTGAAATGTACATCTAGATAGGTTCAGGCAGATGTCTTCAAAACTTGTAACCTACCCAGACATAAAAATCCTCCAACTCCATTTCTTTTTGATGGAAGTTGGTTGTAGAACCAAAAGTCCCCAAAATTCCTGTTATACTAGCTTAGGTTTCTCATATCCCAAAGAGGAGGCTACCTAGTGGAATGCCATCAGGTTTCTTATTAATTCTTAGGTTACCTTGGGTGCTTTAAGGCCCCTAAAATTCATGTTATATTACCTCCAAATTCTAGAAACTGAAATGTATATCTAGGCAGGTTCAGGCAGATTCTTCAAAACTTGTAGCCTACCCAGATATAAGAATCCTCCAACTCCATTTCTTTTTGATGGAAGTTGGTTGCAGAACCAAAAGTCCTCAAAATTCTAGAAACGAAATATGTATCTAGGCAGGTTTGCATAAAAGAAGATATATTAATTCAGTAGGAATGGTTTTATCCCAAACTGATATATTTCTGTTAATGTATTCTGCCATACGTTCCGAAAGTTTACTAACTTGTGACGTCACCAAAGGCATCTGCTGTACCTTTTTAAACGTTTGAATAATGTAATATGACATCATTCGTAATGAAAATTTAAATGAAAATACTTTTTACGCCATTGCCTTAAAAATGTATAAAATAACTTGGTTTTAAGTTTTATATATTAATTAAAGCGCGTTTTATGTTCCACGCCTGATTTCGTAATTTAACATTTCGAAGTTACACCCCTAATTACTCTTTTAAAATTCTTTTACACCTGCGACGTTACAATTTAATTTATAATTTCGCCATTAGAAAGGGCCCGACCTTTCGTTTCACTTTCGCTAATAAAAACGCGAGACTCTCCGCCGCCGACCTAATTAATCGAAATACTTTTCCCGCCTCGCTATAAAATAAAAACTCGCTATAATTAAATTAAATTTCGAACGATCCGCGCGCACTAAATCTTCGACGGCTCCACCTGTAAACGTGTAAAATGTAATTCCCGCCCTGATAAGGGCGTGTGCGCGCCCCGCAAGGGGTGGGGTACGCGGACCGAGGGGCGCGCCCTCCGCATATCCATGATTAATTTGTATGGAAAAAAAGAAGGCGAAAATGTAAATATTCCACCTAATTGTATTAATGACGTGAAGTCGGAGGTGGTGGTGATTCACTCCCCCGAAAAATGGATCGATGAATTGCTCCTATATTTTCTCTGAATGCCTGGGGACGATTTACTCCAAAAAATTAAGATTGTTAATTACTTGTGCAGTACAAGCGAACTCCGCCTAGATGGCGACACTTGGATTAACATATGAATAATCCTTGCGGTTACAAGGGGCGCTAATATTAATTTAACAACTAGCACTACACCAAAACTTAAGGCTAAATGAATCTTCCCACATCGGTGGTTCGGTCTACTTGACCACAAATTGAAAAAAGCGCCATTGATTTGCACCTAGACTTGTCGACGAGACAAATAAAAGCGTTAAGACCTGAAGAAACCCCCAATAAGTCACGTGTCACACAGGGTGTTCGCCTGTCCGGGGGTCACCTCACCGATCCTCCAGGGGACGTCTGCGCAGAACAGGTACAACAAAAGGCCTCTCAAAATCTAGGATTCCTCATTACCTTCCTTGCTTTCGATTTCTACACCCGCTTAGCAAGCTCTCTTTTCAAATTTTTATCGAATTTCCTAGTCATCTTTTTCATTTCTCCCATCTTTCGTCGACCCGACGACGTTCGCCTTTCCTCACCCCTTCTTGCCTACTTCGACTCCACCTCTCGGCGAACGTGCATTTTTCCTCCGTATTTCTCGTCTTGTTGACCACAATTGAGGCATTAGAATGTGACCGTGTTTTGCCGAAAATCCCTCATCGCCGTAGCTCAAAGCTGAGATCGACGTAACTGCTTAAAATTTAACAGATTCATAATAATTTAGTTACAACGATATGAAAATGGGACTTGCTTGAGCGTATTTGCCCTTTCAGGGGTTCATTAATCATTAGTACCCAGTTTTTCAGGAGCGCAAGCAAGCTGTTTCGAGTAAACCTTGAAAAATAAAAACATTTATTCCAACTTTGCCCCGTTTATCGTTAATGTCCCCATAAAACGTTTAAAAGCCGCGCATGACTCACGACTTCTCCCCATAAACGGAAGAGTAACATTTTTCTTAACGACTTGCTTAATACCTCCGACTTCCTTCTTCGGCTCGAATTTATCCTCATAACTTGACAGGTAAGATGCTTACTTTAATGTCCCTTGAATCTCTTATGGCCGCGTCTCTGATCGAACCGATCCAATTTAGGATCGTTAGAGATGTCATTAGGTAAATCCAGTAAGTGCGTAGGTGTAATCTGTCTACGATAATTGCAGTTTATGATCATAATTACGCCGGTTAATAGGGTTACGCAGGTAATCAGTGCGATGGTAAGCACAAGTGGAAAATAGGTAACAAATTACAGGTATTAAGGTAATATCTAGTGAATCAAGTAGGTTGCATATAATGGGCTTTAATGGCTCCATTAGCTTGTCATTGTATGTTTGGGGAGTGGAGCGCGGTGTAATATTTTCGAAGTACTAACAGGCGAAATTTGGGCACAACATGGCTGAATAAGAGAAATGCTTTATAAAGCCAATGGGTAGACACTAATATTGAAGCTTCCCGCCTGGTACATTTAAAACAGCGGTGAAAGGTCGGGAAACGCCGGACTTGACGAGACCACTTGTCCCCTACGTATACGAAAATGAGGGTTAAAGCTACCTGCAATCCTTTGAACACCCCTAAAATTGCAAAAAACGCCCCTAAGTAGGGGTGTTTTTCGACTGTACTTGTTGTTTTGCAAATTTAGCCATCTTATATGTTTTTCGGGGCGCTGATTACGAAAATAGAGGTTAAAACTTGCAGCAATGGTTGAACCACCCCTAAAATTGCCGGTCCAGGGGGTTTTCCAGACACTATCGCCCAATCCTGCAAAGGGTGTAAAGGCAGAAACTGCGAGAATAGTGAAAACGCATCGACTATGCAAGACTTTGATGGAGACGAAGGTTTTAAAAATGAAATAAAATTAGAACTCGAGCGTGAAATATTGATTCAGGAAACTGAAAATGATGCAAGCGATTTTTGCGAGTCGCAGATAAGATCAGAAGTTGATTGGGCCGAAACAACAACAGATTTTGACGAGGATGAAGAAATTTCTCCATGCAAATTACCAAGACTAGATACAACTGAATAGTGATGTCTTGTAAGAAATTTGATACTTGTCCTATTTCTTGTCAATTTTGTAATTTATATTTCATTTTTCACCAAAATTCACCGGTTGGGAGGGGTGTTTCATGCATGTGGGGCGTGTAACACCGATTTTTCAGTCTCGACACCCCGATTTTCGAAATCAGCGCCCCAAAAACCATATAAGATGGCTAAAATTGCAAGACAACAAGTACAGTCGAAAAACACCCCTACTTAGGGGTATTTTTTGCAATTTTAGGGGTGTTCCATGTAGCTTTAACGCTCATTTTCGTAATCAGCGCCCCAAAAAACATATAAGATGGCTAAACTTGCAAAACAACAAGTACAGTCGAAAAGCACCCCTATTTAGGGGTATTTTTTGCAATTTTAGGGGTGTTCCAGGTAGCTTTAACGCTCATTTTCGTAATCAGCGCCCCAAAAAACATATAAGATGGCTAAATTTGCAAGACAACAAGTACAGTCGAAAAACACCCCTACTTAGGGGTGTTTCTTGCAATTTTAGGGGTGTTCCAGGTAGCTTTAACGCTCATTTTCGTAATCAGCGCCCCGAAAAAAAAACATATAAGATGGCTAAATTTGCAAAACAACAGGTACAGTCGAAAAGCACCCCTATTTAGGGGTATTTTTGCAATTTTAGGGGTGTTCCTGGTAGCTTTAACACTCATTTTCGTAATCAGCCCCCCAAAAAACATATAAGATGGCTAAATTTGCAAAACAACAAGTACAGTCGAAAAACACCCCTATTTAGGGGCGTTTTTTGCAATTTTAGGGGTGATCAAAGGATTGCAGGTAGCTTTAACCCTCATTTTCGTATACGTAGGGGACAAGTGGTCTCGTCAAGTCCGGCGTTTCCCGACCTTTTACCGCTGTTTTAAATGTACTAGCCAGGCGATCATGGAAGGATATTCAGGCTCATTATCAGCCATATTGGAAATGAAATCGGTTTTGTTAATGGTGGTTTGCTAGAAGTCAACAAAATATCGGCACGAAGATGTTTTTGAAGGATATTTTAAATAAATGTTAGGAACTGCTGCCAGAAAATGCTGTTATCGTAATGGATAACGCATCTTACCATTCTAGACTTGAGAAATCATTGCCAACATCATCATGGAGGAAAACAACTATTATCGATTGAAAAGTACTTTTTTATGTTTATTAAGCCAAGTAATCTATTTCATAAGTCCTCATTCTTTATAGCACCATATTTCATCGCTAATTTATTACGCCAAACACGATTTTATTGCTCCACCCCTTAGATAAGAGGATAATCCGGCTTAATACTTAAGTCAGGTCGCCCATACTTAATCTCCTGAGCCAATGAAGATGCAAACATATACGAAACGTCATATTTTATTTAAATCTGTTAAAGCATTTTGATATATTTCTTTCAAGTGAGCCTGAAGCTACTTAAGATATATTTTGACTTGCTCTTTTTTATTACTGTCAAAAACTCTTAATGCTTGAAATTCTTTCGGCCAACAGTACGCAACGGGCGAGGGTGGCGAGCTGTCAGTCGCAAACGAACGGATTATGAACTCTTGTTTATTTCATGCATACCATACTTATGGTCGCATCGTGTAAATCAACATGGCGATGTCTTTTCGAAGATAGTTTTTTTCCACTCTCGTACATTCTTTGGCACGTCTCCACGATACTTATTTATAAACCGTCTTCGTCGCTTTCGTCGGTCGTACTTTTACCTTTTCTCTCGCATACACACACTCTCTCTCTCCCTTCTTTCAGGTCTAATGGCCATCGCTTATAAATACTACTAGCGACAGAAACAACAAAACGACCGAAACGTGTAGTAAAAAGATGGAGCAATTAGTAGGGACGATCCCCTCTGCTATGGACGCCGCGATAGTTCCCGCGGAGGAACGTGATTTAGGGGGAAGTGACATTTAACTATTCGCCTGCTATCGATGTAGTCATTACGCGTCGTTTCCCTCCTGTTTACAAGGAGGAAAAACGACGAGGCGACGTAAAAATTCCGAAGAGGCGTTCACGGTAGTTTTTTCGTAAATTCCCGCTTTAACACGCACGCGCTGGAATGCGCGCGCGGCACTATAATGGCGATGAAGGAAGTCGTACTATTTTCTCGCCGAAAAAGCGGAAAAGCTCCTTAAGCAGTAGAAGCAACTACGCCATTAACTTTCTTTACTAACTTTTAACTTTAACTAACTTTTAACATTAACAATGTTAATGACCGTTCGCCATTTTTAAATACAGGAAAGGTAATAACTAGGCAACCTATAGGCAGGCCAAATAAAATTGCCATCATCTGTTTTAACAACCTGTATATGACGATGGCATGCATGATGAAATATCGTTCGTCACTTCTTTTTGCCTATTGCTATTACTCTATTATTTTTGCTATTACTACTTACAAGGTGCATAAGAAATATACATGCATGATAGAAACAATATACAGAAAAAAAAAAGTATAGATCCAGAAACAAACAAGAAGCATTATATTTTTTTATGGAACTGAAGATCACAAAAAGATCAGTGTGAAATAATATTTTAATAATAATAATCATGAAAATTAATAATAATAATAAATTAGTGTAGAATAATGATCGTTATCTTTTTTTTTTGTATTATTGTTTGCACTTTGTTTCATGGAAATATAATTATAAAGGTACCTACCTCAATGTGATCAAGATCCTACATCTTTTGTTCTTCTTTTATTACGTGGCCTACATCATTTTTCCAATTTTCACTTTGTCATAACCGTCACTTTGAAGAATGATGTTTTAGCCCAGTTTATAGAGCAAAAAAGAGCTGTTTTGGTAGATAAAATTTAACAGTAGACGCAGGAAAAAACTGTTTTTTTTTTAATTTTTGAAACATCTGTTGCTTTTTCAGAAAATCGTCATATTTTGGAAACTACTACGCTAGGAAGCTTCAGAACTGTAATGTATATTAAGCCAGATCGTCCATTCCATAAGGCCGCATTCTCTATAGCACTATATTTTGTTACGCCAAAGGCGATTTTGTCGCTCCACCCCTTTCCGAGATCAAGGAAATAACCTGGCTTAAGACTTAAGTCAGGTCACCCCCACCTATATCTCCGCAACCAATGAAGATGAAAGCATTTACCAAACGTCAGGTTTTACTTAAATTTTTTAGAGCGTTTTGAGGTGTTTTTTTTTCCATGTGGCCCCGAGGCTACAGAAGCTGAACGTTAGCAAGATATATTTTGATTTACCCGTCAAAATAAGGCATCTTTCATGGACAAGGGGAAAAAATTCGCAGTTATCGTAAGCAATCCTTGCATTTTCACCTGTTTTTCAATAATTGTATAGCGGCCACCCTGTATAGCGGTTTACCCCACTTATAAAAGTTTCCTATAATTTTTCCGCCGTCGAGCGCGATGCTCCGCTATGGAAAACCTACATCCCCCTACTACCGACATTTAAAATCTTTATGGTTATGGTGCACTTAATAAAGTACAGTTAATAACTGTCGAGTTAATATTGACACCGCCGACGATAATAATCCAGTTGTACTTTCGACCCCTCGTTTTGCTCAAAAGAGAATTACTTTGTGCCGAACGCGAATGAATTTAAAATTAGACACTCGTGGGGAGGGAATCGTCCCTCTCCCCCCCTCTTTTGGCACCCTCTGCGATAACAACCCTCGAATTAATATACATATCGCATCTGCCGGATGGCGATTATGCCATATGGGATGGGCCGTTGTTAATGACGTGGAAAGGAGGCGAAGGAGTCGCTGGCTCCTTTCCTTAGGAACTTTTCGGACCTCTCGAGAGCGAGACGAGAACGCGAATTTATTTTTAGCGGATTTATCGCGGTGACATTTGACTCCGGAGGAAGAGAGGCGACGCCCCGGACCCTCTCGTTTTTAAATGGGGAATGGTTTATGTTTTACGAACGTAAATATTTTGGTACGACATAAGTTTTTCACCTGTTCAATTACGAAATTTATAGAACAGATGAGGGACGTTAGCGATGATATGAAACATCTCACTACAAACGATTGTGGAAGCGGTTAAAGTTGAAGTGTTTTGTAAGCAAGGCACATCAGGTCATTAATAACAATCGCAGCGTCGTTAATGCTTTTATTTGATTAGTTTCGTTTGGAAATCACGAAGTTACTAATTACTAAATGATAAAAATACGCCACTGACCTTTTATGAATGAGTTTTGAGAAATTATAGTTCCCCGATTTTCCCCCATACAATAAAAGGTGTAACTTACTTTGGTTACTTCATTAGTAAATGTAATTTGTAATGCTTGCTTTAATGCTGTAATGCTAACTTGTAATGCTTGCTTTAATGCTGTAATGCTAACTTGTAATGCTTGCTTTTATTTGATTAGTTCCCTTTGGAAACTATGAAGTTACTAATTACTAAATGATAAAAATACGCCACTGACCTTTTATGAATGAGTTTTGAGAAATTATAGTTCCCCGATTTTCCCCCATACAATAAAAGGTGTAACTTACTTTGGTTACTTCATTAGTAAATGTAATTTGTAATGCTTGCTTTAATGCTGTAATGCTAACTTGTAATGCTTGCTTTAATGCTGTAATGCTAACTTGTAATGCTTGCTTTTATTTGATTAGTTCCCTTTGGAAACTATGAAGTTACTAATTACTAAATGATAAAAATACGCCACTGACCTTTTATGAGTGGGTTTTGAGAAATTATAGCTCCCCGATTTTCCCCCATATAATAAAAGGTACTACTAACTTTGGTTACTTCATTAGTAAATGTAACTTGTAATGCTTGCTTTAATGCTGTAATGCTAACTTGTAATGCTTGCTTTTATTTGATTAGTTTCCTTTGGAAACTATGAAGTTACTAATTACTAAATGATAAAAATACGCCACTGACCTTTTATGAGTGGGTTTTGAGAAATTATGGCTCCCCGGTTTTCCCCCATACAATAAAAGGTGTAACTTACTTTGGTTACTTCATTAGTAAATGTAACTTGTAATGCTTGCTTTAATGCTGTAATGCTAACTTGTAATGCTTGCTTTTATTTGATTAGTTCCCTTTGGAAACTATGAAGTTACTAATTACTGAATGATAAAAATACGCCACTGACCTTTTATGAGTGGGTTTTGAGAAATTATGGCTCCCCGATTTTCCCCCATACAATAAAAGGTGCAACTTATTTTGGTTACTTCATTAGTAAATGTAACTTGTAATGCTTGCTTTAATGCTGTAATGCTAACTTGTAATGCTTGCTTTTATTTGATTAGTTTCCTTTGGAAACTATGAAGTTACTAATTACTAAATGATAAAAATACGCCACTGACCTTTTATGAGTGGGTTTTGAGAAATTATGGCTCCCCTCGTTTCCCCCATACAATAAAAGGTATAACTAACTTTGGTTACTTCATTAGTAAATGTAACTTGTAATGTAAATACTATTGTCCTAGTGATCTAAATTTGGATGTGACGCAATTGCCTCATCTAGTTGATTTCCCTAAGAATTCAGTTGGTTCCTTCACTAAATTTTTAAAGAACTTAGAAAAAGAAACTTCTATATGTTCCTAACGGACCGAGAATAGCTTCTAGAAGACCCCTGAATCTCATATGATTTTCCTTACGAATGTTTGAGAGAATCTAGACACATTAAATGCCATTTCATAAGTTTTTATAAGAAGAAACTGAAGAAAAAAGGATTGTAGATAAGTTTCCAGGCAAAGGCAATCCAGTCCACAAATCCAGGAACGCATCTAGATTATTCCCGGAACGTTATACGTTATCCTGAGAAACTACCTTGAAATTTTAGGCAATTTCGAGGTTATGTTATGTTCCTTATGAACACGGACAAACCAAAGGGATTCTAAAAATGGTTGAAAAATCTCAAAAAAGTCCAAGCAGTTGTATATCATTTTATAGGACCCAAAAAAGGATCCACAAGACTCCTGAATCTGATACAGTTATCCTTAAGGACGTTAGAGAGAATCTATACACATTAAATGCCATTTCATAAGTTTTTATAAAGAGAAACTGAAGAAGGAAGGATTGTAGATAAGTTTTATTAGAACGCCCATAAGGACTCAAAAGGCAATCCAGTCCATAAATCCAGGAACTCATCTAGATTATTCCCAGGAACGTTATACGTTATCCTGAGGAACTACCATGAAGTTTCAGGCAATTTCGAGGTTATGTTATGTTCCTTATGAACTCGGACGAACCAAAGGGATTCTAAAAATGATCGAAAAATATCAAAAAAGTCCAAGCAGTTGTATATCATTTTGAAGGATCCAAAAAGGGATCCAGGAGACTCCTGAATCTGATACAGTTATCCTTAAGGACGTTAGAAATAATCTATACACATTAAATGCCATTTCATAAGTTTTTATAAGGAGAAACTGAAGAAGGAAGGATTGTAGATAAGTTTTATTAGAACGCTCATAAGGAGTCAAAATTCAATCCAGACCACAAATCCAGGAACGCATGTAGATTATTCCCAGGAACGTTATCCGTTATCCTGAGGAACTCCCATGAAGTTTTAGGCAATTTCAAGGTTATGTTATGTTCCTTATGAACACGGACGAACCAAAAGGATTCTAAAAATGATCAAAAAATCTCAAAAAAGTCCAAGCAGTTGTATATGATTTTAAAGGATCCAAAAAAGTATGCAGAAGACTCCTGAATCTGATAGTTATCCTTAAGGACGTTAGAGAGAATCTAGACACATTAAATGCCACTTCATAAGTTTTTATAAGAAGGAACTGAAGAAACAAGGATTGTAGATAAGTTTTATTAAAACGCCCATAAGGACTCAAAAGGCAATCCAAACCACAAATCCAGGAATTCATCTAGATGATTTCCAGGAACGTTATACGTTATCCTGAGGAACTACCATGAAGTTTGAGGCAATTTCGAGGTTATGTTATGTTTCTAATGAACACAGGCCAACCAAAGAAATTCTAAAAATGATCGAAAAATATCAAAAAAGTCCAAGCAGTTGTATATCATTTTGAAGGATCCAAATAAGGATCCAGGAGGCTCCTGAATCTGGTACAGTTATCCTTAAGGACGTTAGAGAGAATGTATACACATTACATGCCATTTCATAAGTTTTTATAAGAAGAAACTAAAGAAACAAGGATTGTAGATAAGTTTCATTAGAACGCCCATAAGGACTCAAAAGGCAATCCAGACCACAAATCCAGGAACTCGTCTAGATTATTCCCAGGAACGTTATACGTTATCCTGAGGAACTACCACGAAGTTTCAGGCAATTTCGAGGTTATGTTATGTTTCTAATGAACAGGCCAACCAAAGCAATTCTAAAAATGATCGAAAAATCTCAAAAAAGTCCAAGCAGTTGTATATCATTTGAAAGGATCCAAAAAAGGATCCAGGAGGCTCCTGAATCTGCTACAGTCATCCTTAAGGACGTTAGAGAGAATCTAGACACATCAAATGCCATTTCCCAAGTTTTTATGAGAAGAAAAGGAAGAAAAAAGGATTGTAAGTACGATTTATTAAAACCTCCCGCAGGATTCGTAAGGAAATCCAGATCACAAATCCAGGAAAGCATCTAGATAATTCCCGGAACTTTTTTGCGGAAATTATATCAGCGTTTTGGATCCTTTAAAACGATATAAAACTGCTTGGACTACCGTATCTCCTATAAGCACACCCGCATTTAAAATTTCAAAATGGCGAAGGCGCGAAAACAGCACCAGTTAGAATGTTTTTTTCACTTATTTCTCCACACTGTTATCACGAAATTTGAATATCGGCGTAAAGTTGAATAACCAAACTTTATTATTATCGTTTAACCCATGAGAAAACATTTAAAAATTTCACTTTGAAAACCGGCAAATTTGGCGAAACTTGTCACATTTTATTTTTTCTCTAAAAAACTACCGGTTTCCTAAAGTTAAAGTTACTTTTCCAGCACCCTAATGCTGTCTTCTCTTATAAAAAAAATTTCCCTTTTTGGGATCGACCTGGAAGAAGAAAAATCTTTACAGGGATTTTCTGGCCAGTTTTTTAAATTTTCACTCGTTAAGTCCTTATGGAAAGTGTCATATTTAACAGGGTGTATCTTTTTGATCAGTGATTTCCTAAAATTCGCAGTGATATAAAAGAAATGTATTTGTGGTTGCATAAAACCAACTTGACCCACCACGTATTAGTGCCGAACTAATCACTGTCACGTCATCCCGTCGCCCGGAAGAACAACGCCCCCATCCATCCCTCCACCCTCCATCCAGTTCACCGATCTTCATCGTCTCCTTTTCGATTTCCAGAGGACACAGATCGCATCAGCGGCCGTCTCGCCCACTTGGCGAAGGAGCAGGGTTCGGAGGACAACATATCGGTGATCGTGGTGTTCCTGAAGGAACCGTCCAAGATAGCGGCGGAGGCCCGTTGGGCAAACCGCAACAGGAACATGGAGACGACCGGTTACGGGACGAACGCCGGCGAGCTACCGAACAACAACCCCTTCGCCATTACGAACAACGCCGCGCAGGCCTCGGACATCATCTCGCAGAAGAGCGACGGGCTGCTCCTCGACCTGTCCGACAAGTTCAAGCTGAACGGTGAGTGATACGTTTTTGGGGTTTGGTTGCACCACGGTGGGTCCTTTTTCGCCCTTTGGGTCTTCTGCTAAGAGGCATGCGTGGTTCTGCAGAAAGTCCCAATCATGGTGCTTCCTAATTTAGCTGCGTTCCTGATGTCGTATTGGTCCTGCGCCAAGAATGGCTGGCTCCACAGGCCATGAAGGTGCTCCTCTTGGTACTTCCCATTTCTTTCTGTTTATCACAGGATGTTTCATTGGTGGTACTCCAACCAGAATTATCCTTAGGCATATTATTGGTCTTGTGCTTATTACGTCAATGCAGTTAGCCCCAGAGAAGTTCTAACGCTGGAAAAGTTTCCTAAGTAGACCATTGGCTCCATTGGTTCTTTCCTCTACATTTCTGGGTGTCGTATTGGTCCTCTGCTAAGTATGGCTGGCTCCACATGCCATGAAGGTGCTTCTCTGGGTACTTCCACTGTCTTTCTATTTATCACAGGATGTTTCATGGGTGGTACTCCAACCAGAATTATCCTTAGGCATATTATTGGTCTTGTGCTTATTACGCCAATGCAATTAGCTCCAGAGAAGTTCTAATGCTGGAAAAGTCTCCTAAGTAGACTATTGGCTACATTGGTTCTTTCTTCCACATTTCTGGGTGTCGTATTGGTCCTCTACCAAGTATGGCTGGCTCCACAGGCCATGAAGGTGCTCCTCTTGGTACTACCCATGTCTTTCTGTTTATCACAGGATGTTTCATGGGTGGTACTCCAACCAGAATTATCCTTAGGCATATTATTGGTCTTGTGCTTATTACGTCAATGCAGTTAGCCCCAGAGAAGTTCTAATGCTGGAAAAGTTTCCTAAGTAGACCATTGACTCCATTGGTTCTTTCCTCTACATTTCTGGGTGTCGTATTGGTCCTCTGCCAAGTATGGCTGGCTCCACAGGCCATGAAGGTGCTCCTCTTGGTACTTCCCATGTCTTTCTGTTTATCACAGGATGTTTCATGGGTGGTACTCCAACCAGGATTATCCTTAGGCATATTATTGGTCTTGTGCTTATTACGTCAACGCAATTAGCTCCAGAGAAGTTCTAATGCTGGAAAAGTTTCCTAAGTAGACCATTGGCTCCATTGGTTCTTTCCTCTAAATTTCCGGGTGTCGTATTGGTCCTCTGCCAAGTATGGCTGGCTCCACAGGCCATGAAGGTGCTCCTCTTGGTACTACCCATGTCTTTCTGTTTATCACAGGATGTTTCATGGGTGGTACTCCAACCAGAATTATCCTTAGGCATATTATTGGTCTTGTGCTTATTACGTCAATGCAATTAGCTCCAGGGAAGTTCTAATGCTGGAAAAGTTTCCTAAGTAGACTATTGGCTCCATTGGTTCTTTCCTCTAAATTTCCGGGTGTCGTATTAGTCCTCTGCCAAGTATGGCTGGCTCCACAGGCCATGAAGGTGCTTCTCTAGGTACTTCCACTGTCTTTCTGTTTATCACAGGATGTTTCATGGGTGGTACTCCAACCAGAATTATCCTTAGGCATATTATTGGTCTTGTGCTTATTACGTCAATGCAATTAGCTCCAGGGAAGTTCTAATGCTGGAAAAGTTTCCTAAGTAGACTATTGGCTCCATTGGTTCTTTCCTCTAAATTTCCGGGTGTCGTATTGGTCCTCTGCCAAGTATGGCTGGCTCCACAGGCCATGAAGGTGCTCCTCTTGGTACTTCCCATGTCTTTCTGTTTATCACAGGATGTTTCATGGGTGGTACTCCAACCAGAATTATCCTTAGGCATATTATTGGTCTTGTGCTTATTACGTCAATGCAATTAGCTCCAGGGAAGTTCTAATGCTGGAAAAGTTTCCTAAGTAGACTATTGGCTCCATTGGTTCTTTCCTCTAAATTTCCGGGTGTCGTATTGGTCCTCTGCCAAGTATGGCTGGCTCCACAGGCCATGAAGGTGCTCCTCTTGGTACTTCCCATGTCTTTCTGTTTATCACAGGATGTTTCATGGGTGGTACTCCAACCAGGATTATCCTTAGGCATATTATTGGTCTTGTGCTTATTACGTCAACGCAATTAGCTCCAGAGAAGTTCTAATGCTGGAAAAGTTTCCTAAGTAGACCATTGGCTCCATTGGTTCTTTCCTCTAAATTTCCGGGTGTCGTATTGGTCCTCTGCCAAGTATGGCTGGCTCCACAGGCCATGAAGGTGCTCCTCTTGGTACTACCCATGTCTTTCTGTTTATCACAGGATGTTTCATGGGTGGTACTCCAACCAGAATTATCCTTAGGCATATTATTGGTCTTGTGCTTATTACGTCAATGCAATTAGCTCCAGGGAAGTTCTAATGCTGGAAAAGTTTCCTAAGTAGACTATTGGCTCCATTGGTTCTTTCCTCTAAATTTCCGGGTGTCGTATTGGTCCTCTGCCAAGTATGGCTGGCTCCACAGGCCATGAAGGTGCTCCTCTTGGTACTTCCCATGTCTTTCTGTTTATCACAGGATGTTTCATGGGTGGTACTCCAACCAGGATTATCCTTAGGCATATTATTGGTCTTGTGCTTATTACGTCAACGCAATTAGCTCCAGAGAAGTTCTAATGCTGGAAAAGTTTCCTAAGTAGACCATTGGCTCCATTGGTTCTTTCCTCTAAATTTCCGGGTGTCGTATTGGTCCTCTGCCAAGTATGGCTGGCTCCACAGGCCATGAAGGTGCTCCTCTTGGTACTACCCATGTCTTTCTGTTTATCACAGGATGTTTCATGGGTGGTACTCCAACCAGAATTATCCTTAGGCATATTATTGGTCTTGTGCTTATTACGTCAATGCAATTAGCTCCAGGGAAGTTCTAATGCTGGAAAAGTTTCCTAAGTAGACTATTGGCTCCATTGGTTCTTTCCTCTAAATTTCCGGGTGTCGTATTAGTCCTCTGCCAAGTATGGCTGGCTCCACAGGCCATGAAGGTGCTTCTCTAGGTACTTCCACTGTCTTTCTGTTTATCACAGGATGTTTCATGGGTGGTACTCCAACCAGAATTATCCTTAGGCATATTATTGGTCTTGTGCTTATTACGTCAATGCAATTAGCTCCAGGGGAGTTCTAATGCTGGAAAAGTTTCCTAAGTAGACTATTGGCTCCATTGGTTCTTTCCTCTACAATTCTGGGTGTCGTATTGATCCTCTGCCAAATATGACCTCATCGATAACCAACCCGTTGTCCCCCAGGTACCGACCTGTCGAACTTCAACAACGATGACAACTTCGGCCCCGAGACCGACGTCGACCCCGTCGAACCCGACGCAGAGGACGACTCCAAGGCGATAGTCGACCGCCCGAAGGTGGACGTGGGGGACGGCACCGAGGGCCACTTCAACCCGTTCATGGAGCACCAGGAGAAGGCCGCGCTCGAGATGGAGAGGAGCCTGCTGCAGAAGAAGGAGGAGGGGGAGCTGTCCTTCGACGAGCTGATGAAGAAGTTCGACGACGAGGAGGACGCGGCCGAGGTGAAGGCCCTAGCCGAGGGGGCGGCCGAGGAGCGGAAGCTCGCGAGGGAGGAGACCCCCACGCCGCCCGCGGACGCCGGTGAGTTACGAATTTTTGATTTTATTCATGGGGATGTATTTGTTGATTCGTGGTAACGACCGACAGCACTGTTAAACCTCTGACTTTACGCGCATGTACGCAGTACTTCATCTGAGTTATTGGGGCAAAATTTATGAAGTTGTACTTGTTGGTTAAATGGACAAAGTTGTGCAGCTTTACCGTAAAATAATGAAAAACACTAATATTCCAGGCGAATTTATGTTTTATGAGGAATACTTGTATTATCGATATTTAACTTCCATATATGCAGTATACAAACTGCGATGAATTTAAGCGGAGAATAAATGCTAAATCGCACAAAGATTTAATAAAGCGATCTGTGGGAGTAACGTGCAATTCCATACGAAAAGAAAAACCCAAACAGAGCTAATTAGTTCAAGCGGAGATGGGAAGGATAATGTCTCATTTTAAAAACGCTTTTACTTGTTTCTTTAATTGCATTAAATTAAATTACTCGCTACAATTGGTACCGGTTGGTTTACTTTTGTTATCACCAAAAATAAATAAACAGGTACCTCATACTTTCAAATTTAAAAATTGACGCAAGTGTTAATTGAGGTTGCGACAAATTTACCGAGAATTTGCACCTATCTTTTTCGTTTAATTTAAAGGTGCACTCGGCTACGATATGTTTGATTAGAATTAAAATTTTTACTAGACACGTCATTATTATTAATGTAATGTAGTATGTACTTTGTTCGTTTATGAGCATTTGTACGACGCTTGTATTATCACAGGTGCGCGTATGTGTAAACTTTGCAAAGAAAACCTTCATAGAAGCGCCACTTAACCCTTGAGAATCTTTATTTTTTAAAAATTTTCTTCTAAACGGCTCTACCGATTTATTTCAAACTTCGCAACTTGACTTAACTACCCGATACCTGTAACTTTTATTTGAAATAATATTTTCTGAATAGGCTCAAAAGGGCACTTTACTCTTGTGGATTTTCGGTTTTTCTCAATTTTTTCCAAAACCGCTTTACAGATTCTTATTAAAACATGTATCTGAATAGTTACATTATATGCCTACAAATTTTATTTAAAACATTTTTCTCTCAACGCGCCCTTATGGGCACTTTACTCTTGAGCGTTTTCAGTTTTTCTGAATTTTCTCGAAAACGTCCTTCGTGGTTTGCTTCAGATTTCGCAATTTGAGTTAGCTACTTAATACCTATAACTTTCGTTTGAAATATTTTTTTCTGAAATTGCCGCAAAGGGCACTTTACTCTTGAGAATTTCTAATTTTTCTCAAGTTTCTCCTAAACGGCTTTAGCGATTTACTTCAACTTTCACACCTTGACTTATCTGATTAATACCCATAACTTTCATTTGAAACATTTTTTTCTAAAACCTCCCTAGAGGGCACTTCACTGTTGAGATTTTCCTGAGGGTGTAAACTTACATAGAACACAACTTTAAGTTCAAGAGAGCGTTCTAACAGGAGTGGCATTTAAAGTAATCTTTCTTTAAAGTTCATAATTACATATAATCCTCCTCTTATATGTAAGGATGACCGTGTACGTGCGCTCTCCGGCCTCCGCTCAGGCTCTCGGGGACATATTTTATTTTAGATGCCGTTTGTGTTAATGAACCCTCATCCTCTTTCTCTCTCGCTCTCTTTCTCCCTGCGTGCGTGCATCGATTAAACGTCTTCTTAAAATAGAGCCTCCTCGGGCCGCTAAAAACGTAACTAAAAAGACTGGGAAGATGCGACAGATGTGCAACTAACTCTAAATTCCCGCTCCTCGCCATCCCGCGTGGCACTAAAACTAATACCATCAGTCGAGTTGATCTTTTTACGGGTCAAAACAGGGCGTTAAAAATGATTTAAAATTGCTAGGAGAACTGAGTTACGAAGGGAATTATTATATCGAAGCAATTCGTCGTTACAAAGTTACATTTCAAGGTTTACCATTGGGCCTTACTTATATTTCCAGATCAGCTTTTGCTGTATATTTTTTGGCGTTTTTTGAAAATTCATTGAAAATGATTTTTTTAAGAAAAAATATGTTTAAGAAAAAAATTCCAAAATTTTGAAATTCGAGACAAAAAGTTGCTGCCCATTTTTGTCTGTATTCAACACGGTAAAACCTGAAGGGGTATCTAGCCATGCTGAAGTCGGAGAGTGGTCGTGAGATTAATACAACTTCATTACTACACAATACCAGTGGAAATTCAGAGCTTAAAAGTGCTGGTTTCATATAATTTATTTTCTTTTTTGTAAAAATTCTTAAAGATCACTCACAAATTTACCGTTATTCAAAGTAGTACTTGCCATTTCTTCACAGTTTAACCCGTGAGTAATGAATCATTAATAACTCATATACCTTACGATTCCTGTGATTAATTATTACTACAGTATCAAAAATAAAGATTTTCTACGATGTTTCATCATTCCACTTAATTTTTAAAATAAGTCGAGACATAATATCAAGGTTCGTTAAGACATGTAACCAAAGGGGGAACGTATGCAACCAGAAATACTCGTACATAGTGTTCAACTAAAAGCCAGACTAAAAAAAGTATGTGCATACGTAAAAACTTCAGGCAGTGTTGCCAGTGACCTGTTATCAAATTATGGTGCAGCATTTCCAAAATTATTAGATTCATTTTGATATCACATATCATTTTGGGATAAAAAAATGTTGGGTGCTTAATAAAAAAGTAATTTAGTAAAGTCAAATAATAATTAAACAAAAAATTGCCATGGTAAATATGCATCTACTTGTAAGTAGTAGCTATATAGATAAGTACGTATATAACAAGTATAAAATAAATAATTTGATTAAAAGGTATTAATATAGTAATAAGAAAATGAAATATACGTGACCGTTTAATGTTAACTGTATATTATTCAAATACAAATCTTAGATGTCCTGTATATCTTCAAAAAAGATTGTTTTATCTTCCTTTGGATCTGCGTGGTCACTAGTCAATCTTAATCGATTAATTTTGTCACTAGAAATTTTGTTATTTTGGTCTTGATACAATTTTCTACCACTGCAGACTTAAAATTCGCAGCCATATCCTCCAGTTGACATTGTTCATATCAGTATTGTTCAATGTGTATTTAGTATTTATTGCATAATTAAGTTATTGTTGTTAGAACTGCATGAAAAATATCTGATATCTTATAATTATGTGACAACTGGCAACGCTGCATAAAGGACTAAATACTTTTATCAGGAAGTTATTTCTCTGCGGATATTTTCAAAAATAAATCTTTTTTCGTAATTAAAACAATTTTTTGTGGAGCCATACAGATGAACTTTATGGAAATTTATTTAATGCCTACGATACTCTTGATGCCTTTATTATACAGAGAAAAATAAAAAAATTCCTATTTCAAATAAGAGTTATTTGTATTAAGCAGCTAAGTCAACTTGCGAGTATTGACATTGATCACAAAACTGTCTTGGAGAAAATGTAAAAAAGAACCAAAAAATCTTAAGAGTATAGCGCCGTTTAGGGTAATTTCAGAAAAACATGTTTTAAATGAGTTATCTGTGCTAAGTAGCTAAGTCAACTTGCGAAGTTTGACATAAATCACTAAAGCTGTTTTTGAGAAAACGTGAAAGAACAAAAAAAATCTTCAGAGTAAGCGCATTTTGGGGTAATTTTAGAAAAGTTTCAAATTAAAGTTATCTGTATGAAGTAACTAAGTACACTTGCGAAGTTTGGCATAAATCACTAAAGCTGTTTTGAAGAAAATGTAAGAAAACGAAAAATTCTCAAGAGTAAAGCGCCTTTTAGGATGATTTTAGAAAACAATATTTTAAATAAGAGTTATCTGTAATAAATAGCTAAGTACACTTGTGAAGTTTGACATAAATCACCAAAACTGTTTTGAAGAAAATGTAAGTAAACGAAAAAATCTCAAGAGTAAAGCGCCTTTTAGGATAATTTTAGAAAACAATATTTTAAATAAGAGTTATCTGTAATAAATAGCTAAGTACACTTGTGAAGTTTGACATAAATCACCAAAACTGTTTTGAAGAAAATGTAAGTAAACGAAAAAATCTCAAGAGTAAAGCGCCTTTTAGGATAATTTTAGAAAACAATATTTTAAATAAGAGTTATCTGTAATAAATAGCTAAGTACACTTGCGAAGTTTGACATAAATCACCAAAACTGTTTTGAAGAAAATGTAAGTAAACGAAAAAATCTCAAGAGTAAAGCGCCTTTTAGGATAATTTTAGAAAACAATATTTTAAATAAGAGTTATCTGTAATAAATAGCTAAGTACACTTGTGAAGTTTGACATAAATCACCAAAACTGTTTTGAAGAAAATGTAAGTAAACGAAAAAATCTCAAGAGTAAAGCGCCTTTTAGGATAATTTTAGAAAACAATATTTTAAATAAGAGTTATCTGTAATAAATAGCTAAGTACACTTGCGAAGTTTGACATAAATCACCAAAACTGTTTTGAAGAAAATGTAAGTAAACGAAAAAATCTCAAGAGTAAAGCGCCTTTTAGGATAATTTTAGAAAACAATATTTTAAATAAGAGTTATCTGTAATAAATAGCTAAGTACACTTGTGAAGTTTGACATAAATCACCAAAACTGTTTTGAAGAAAATGTAAGTAAACGAAAAAATCTCAAGAGTAAAGCGCCTTTTAGGATAATTTTAGAAAACAATATTTTAAATAAGAGTTATCTGTAATAAATAGCTAAGTACACTTGTGAAGTTTGACATAAATCACCAAAACTGTTTTGAAGAAAATGTAAGTAAACGAAAAAATCTCAAGAGTAAAGCGCCTTTTAGGATAATTTTAGAAAACAATATTTTAAATAAGAGTTATCTGTAATAAATAGCTAAGTACACTTGCGAAGTTTGACATAAATCACCAAAACTGTTTTGAAGAAAATGTAAGTAAACGAAAAAATCTCAGGAGTAAAGCGCCTTTTAGGATAATTTTAGAAAACAATATTTTAAATAAGAGTTATCTGTAATAAATAGCTAAGTACACTTGCGAAGTTTGGCATAAATCACCAAAGCTATTTTGAAGAAAATATAAGTAAACGAAAAATTCTCAAGAGTAAAGCGCCTTTTAGGATAATTTTAGAAAACAATATTTTAAATAAGAGTTATCTGTATTAAATAGCTAAGTATACTTGCGAAGTTTGGCATAAATCACTAAAGCTGTTTTGGGGAAAATTTAGAAAAACAATCTCAAGAGTAAACCGCCCTTTAGGGTAATTTTAGAAAAGAAATGCTCAACTTGCCGTAAATCACTGGAGCTGTTTTGGAGAAAATTGAAAATAACTAATAATTCTCTGGAGTAAATGCCCTTTGGAGCGATAACAAAAAAAAATATTTAGAATAAAAGTTGCGGTTATTGCACAGGTAATGCAAATTCCAAAGGCTGAAATAAATCGCTAACATCGTTGGACATTCTCTCGTCTCGTAGGAGAAAATTGAGCAAAATTGGTAAAATGTCCCTTAGGGCACTTTTAGGAGAAACTGTTTCAAACAAAAATTATAGATATTTGCTCACTGTACCACATTTACTATTAGTTCAGATGTAAAAACTAGTTAAAAATATGCAAAATCGTTGTAGAGAAAAACCTGAAAATTCACAAGGGCACATGCCTTTCAGGGAAGATCAGTCAAGATAACGAATATGTTATTCAGTATGGATTAAACGGTACATTAAACACGTCAAGTGTTATAAAACGCTAGAACAGTTTTTGAGATGAAAAATAACTAGAGTTAAGTGCCCTTAGCCCTTAACCGATTTTGGTTGAAATCGCGTGGATTCGAGTTTTCAAAAGAACAAGTCCAAATATAACGTTCCAACTTTTAACCATTGACAATTTTTCTTAGAAAAAGAGCCTCATATATACCCACATACAAATTTCCAAATGATTCAAGGGACCTTAAAACGTCCAGGAAACCCTCAGGAAATGTCTTAGATTCCAAATTATACGAACACCACAAACGTCGCTTAGGCTCTCCGTATTCTTCCACCTTCAACATCGACCCGTTACTTTCCCGGTCGTTCCGCCCTTCCCCATGTCTTTTTTTTTGTATATCATCGTCGTTAACTCCGCTCCTCCTCATCCCGAAGACGTCGGCCTTTCTCCTCGAGGATTCCATTTCTGACGCTTCTACGGTTTTATTGTGTCGCACCTCCTGGCAACCCTCCAGCTCTCCTGATTTAGCTCCTATCCCGTAAAATCCTCGCGCGACGGTCCCCGACTCGCCCGATAGGGAGCGCGGAAGTTCCGGGGCAGAGTTGTTTGATTTTATCTGGAGGTGCTAGCGTCAGATTTTGTTGGTTCATACCGGCACTTCGCGCATTTTTCCGTCTGGTACAAAACCTTTGTTCTCCTTGTTCTTCGCCTACGGTTCCAGCAGCGTCGCGCGCGCAGACAATGACATTAAAGATGTTTAATGTAAGTTTCATGTCTGCATACCGAAGCATAGCCGAAGTAGCGGGTAGCGGTTATTTTTGCTGCATTTAACAGTACCTACATTCCTCGTCGGCTCGCAAGCGCGCCTACTATTATTATTTTTCGATCATTAGGAAAGGATAATTGGTTTACTTTTATTGCACCGAAAGCGATCGCTCGATCGAAACGTTGAAATCGATTTTTGTCGCGGATTTCCGTTAAGTTGCGACGTCGAGGTCGATTTTTGTGATCGGAGGGCGGAACGGTAATTCAGACTTGGAGAATTTTGAATTGTATTTTTATTTTTGGATGTAACAATTTTTGTAACGTTACAACAAGGAAGGTGATTTTGAAACAACTGCTCAAAGTGTGATACTTCTGAAATATATTTTTTTGAACAATTTTTGTAACATTTTCGTAAATTTGTAATGAGAAGTCACAGTGATCCGAGTTGCGCTTATCAGGTGAAGAGAACAAAAATAAATGACCCTATGCTGAATGTAAGACCTTCTTTATACACATGCGTTTTATTTATTTCTCTTATTTATACAAGATATATTTGGCAAACCTCTACATTTTTCCAGGTGGAATTTTGATAAAAGCTCTACATGACTAGAAAGTACATGAAGTAACTAGTTCGACAACATCAATTATAATTTTAGGAAATGATCCGTTCAGAAGATATAGCCTTTTGAAAATGCAAAAAATGCAAAAAAAACACCACTGATCAATAAAAAACCGTAGAAAACGATGTGCGCATCCAATTCTCACCTTTCTTTTTAGTTTTTGAAAAATAACCTCACTTTTCCGCCAACCGCCATTTCGTCGACTTCTAACCGATATGGCAAGTATGAGAGGGCACCATTTTCTCTTTCTGCTACATCCATGGAATGTCTTCTAACTAATTTTCGTACGATATTTCACAATAACCCATATAAATGAACAAATTTCCATGGACATGCTGCCCATTTTATTTGGAACATCAAAATAATCGCAGTATGCTATAGACGGCACCGCTTAAATGGTAGTTGTTAATCGACCGAGGGGAACGCATTGAAATCATATTAATTTGTAATGCTGCTTATTTTTCCTTTTAGAAATATTATAAAGTACCAGTTCCTGTGTAGAATCTACCTCTCTACCTGGCCACACGTATCCCTTATTATTTCCCGAGGGACGACACCCCCGGCGTCGCGCCGTTGCCGGCCGCTCGTCCCCGGCTCCGCCGCCGTTTTCGGAAGGACGGCGACGTCGCCCGCGCGACGCACGCGCGCTCCTCGGCCCAACCCGACGGCCGACAGCGCCGTCCGGCCCGGCTCTCCCGCATCTCCATACGAAATACGTTCTCTCGTCGGTCGTGCGAGTGCGTCTGTGCCTGCGTGCGTGCGTCCCTAAGGATAATAAACGAGAAGTGCCTCTACTTTTTATATACGCTCGTACGACGAGCCTCGTTCCACGTAATCTCGACGCGAGCTGTGATAATCCGGGGAAGAAAAGGTGAGAGAGAGAGGCACACACCGATGGTGGTGATATAACGTAAGTGCATGTGTGCGAGAGAGAGAGACGGGCGGATGCGTGCGTGAGTGTAAAAGAGCGAGAAAGTCGGTCCCGTCGAAAGAAAAATGTCTCGGGATTCACACCTTTCGCTCTTTCGAACCGATAGCTCCACACTTATCGATTCCATAGATACCACCGCCTCCTCCTCCATTGCAATTTCAAAACGTCTAACGGTTAATTCTACCAACAATAACCGCCTATAAGGAAATTTCGTGGCGGTGATTCATCCTTGGATCAACGCAATAAACATTCCGATTACGTTTCGTACGTGAAAACGCGACGACCTCGTCGGGCACGAATCCCCTAACCTATTTCACGTTCTGGTACCATTTGTGGAGTCCCCGGCGGTTCTGGCCAATGGTAGGGCACGGAACGAGTACGGGATTTCTTTTCGCTCGAATGCCGGCCCCCGATAGGCTCGCGAGACCGGTCGACGGTTCCCATGCGAACAAAGGCGCTGGCTCGAAGTCGAGATGTTTTCGTCGGATAATTTGCGTATTTACTAACAAATAAATCCGTGGGGCCGTTCATTGAGGTTCTCTTCTAGAGGCAAATCAGTTGTGTTTATGCAGTTATCGCCATAAGTGCGAATGTGTATTTTTAACTGACGACGCCGTCAACGCGTTTGTTGCATGCGGACAGGCAGAAATATGCAGGTATATTTATACTAATTTTCCATAGAAATTCCAGTAAATTTACGACTGAAAGGGCAAATTTTGTACCTGCAGGTTACGAAAGGGTCTAACAGCTCGGATGGTAGAGGTAAAATATCAATTCAAACCAAAATAAGTCACTTATCGCAGCAAAATTTCTCCGTGTGCTTCCATAATAAAATGACCATGCATTACCCAAAAATTCCTGAAAATATAGGCAATTTCAATTTTCTCATGGCTCTTCGTAGGGACCTTTGAAGGCATAATTGGGACCCTCACAAGATTAACCCTACACTTGTCCGAACGTTATTTGGTTTTTACGACCTGAACGGCAGTAACAGGGGATCATGATTAGCAGTAACAGGAGGTCATGATTAGCAGGTGATGAATGACCCTTTTGCGATATATTTAAAATGAAGCGTCCAAGCTACCTGATTGATCCTTGCTTGAATTTAATCATGTGTGTACATAACGACTTTAAGAAGGTGTGAAATATATTAATTATTTTCATTTCAGTTTGTCTCACAATGTTGCCATTTACTTAACATGATAGTTATTGACAGTGCTGGTGTTAATAAAGGACCCCTCCCTACGCCGATGGGCGGGTTGTAAAAACCAAATATTGTTTGGACAACTTTACAGGGAATAAAAATAAATTTTACTTAGTAGGAACCCTCCTCATATCTTTTTATATCTACATGTTAGTCACCGGATAGAGTGAGTAGGTTATGTTCTTTCTCATATGTCGCTTGCACACTTGACACGCTTCAGTGTGCGTTCCAACAAAAGTTCCGAACGAATCCTGGACTAATTCAGAGCAATTCGATTCCGAAAACGAGTCACAAGATCAGCCTTAACCGGTTTGCTTTTGTACCGAATTTCAATTAGGTTTATGCGGTTGGCGAAAATTTGCAATTCGAAACAAGTTGTTGTGTAATGTGTTTTTAAATAAAAATTTGGTGTGTCATAAATCAGGTTGTTACGTAGATTTATGGTTTTGTGTATGTTCCCTTGCATGTATTGAAATTTGTGCAGTACGTAAGGAAATTTTGTAGTTATTGTGGAAAGTTTCACTTGAATGGATTAATTAAAAATTCCACCGTTAACCGTACAAGTAACGTTCTTATCACAACTGATTGAAATTAATCCACTTTTTTATTTCCATAAAACTTTAATACAACCGTATTTTTATCATATCTTAATTTATCATAGCGTTGCTCGACGTACAATTAAAAGTTATCTCGATTGAAATTGCCTGATTGAAATTACTAATTATAATCACAATTGAGTCGAAGAAATTTTCAACTTTGTTGTTATATAAGCAATTACAGTGATTAGAGACGCCAAAGGAAATTGAATGCTGATCTCTAATTAACAATTTGTAATTATCGCGAAGTAACGCCGCTAATTAACTCGACGAATAAATGACTTTTAATTTAACACAGAACCTGCTCTCTCCATTATAGTCCAGGAAACGATGGTTTTGATCTAGCAATTTTCTCAAACAGCATCGATTTACCTGAAATTTTGACAGTAGGTAGGGAAAGGTACAAGGATCAAAATCTATATTATGCCAAAGTAAGCTTTTGCCGCCTTGGGGGTGGTCGCCATCCCATCCCGGGGGTGGAAATTTTTTATTTCATTTTGACCACGGGAATCGATAGAAAAAGTTATTCTAAGTAAAAAATGTTCTATACATTTTTTTCGTAAAACTTATACTTTTCGAGTTACTCGCGACTGAAAGTATCAGTTGTTCATTGATAGAAATCAACGTTTTTGATCGATTTTTCGCGAATTACTCGTAAAGTATGAATTTTGACGAAAAAACTTTAATAAACGAAATTGTAGCTTTTAGAAAAATAAAGAAAATTGTTTTTTTTGCAATTGCTGTACGACCAATACGAACCGAGCTGTGGCTTGTTAAAGCTTAGCCCTTGTTCGTCAAACGCTAATTTTGAGATTTTCAAAATCAATAACCGGAAAACTATGCATTTTTCTAAGAAAACTTGTAAAATCTTTTCCAAAATATTTAAGAAGACCCTTTTTTTAAGAAAGTCTGTAGCTCGAAAATTGAGCGAGTTATGATGAAAATAAAGTACCTTTTTCCCTAATTACCACCCTAATTAAAATAATCGTTGCCCTTTTTAGATGTATTTATTCATGTATATGTAATACATTCTGGAAATTTGACTAATTTCGAAAAAAAAACAAGCTAAAAGTGAAAAACGAATTTCTGCAATTGCGTAAAAAATGCCCTTCTCTTCAAAATAATTCCAAAACTACTGGATATGCGTGAAAAATGCTAAAGTATCAAATTGTATACGTTTTGAAGTGGTGGGTAAGTTGAGCAAATTTTTATGGAAATCGATGCATTTTGAAAACAGGAGTAGTTTTTAAGGGTTGGAAGAGTGCAAAATAAAATTAGTTATATTTTAGGTAAGATAGATTTTAGTTAACATTTGTAAATTAGAACGCTATGGTAAATTAATAATTTTTTTCAGGATAACTATTTTTTAAATTAAGCCATAATAGGGGTTGATTTTGAGTGTTGAAATATTCTGAAATAATGTTCCAGAGCATCAAACAATCATTATTCAACTCATTTGAACCAAAAGTCACTCACCTTAAGCTTTAATACATCGTTTTACATGCCTTAAGTTTTAATTCATAGCTTCTGACAATAAGGGCTAGTTTTCACCCCTAAAAAATTAAAAGCGTGCAGGGCACAATGTAAATTTTGAAGTGGACGGTAAATTGAGCTTGTTAAATTTTGAAGCAAATCGAGGCTGGTTTAAAAAATTGCAAGGTTTTGCCGCATTTTAAGCTTCGTTTCCTGGCGCATTAATGCTTCTTATTTCTGGAATTTTCTTTTTTACAGTCTGTTACTTACCTCGTCTAAGGAGTGTTATTTTTTCCTAGTAATCTCTCTGTAGAACTAAAGGACCCTGAAATCGCTTAAATGTCAGCTGGATTGCAGGCATTGTAAATGTCAGCTGCGTCAAGTCTTATTGAAATAATACCGTTTTTGAAGTCTACGGTCTCTATTAAAATGCACTAAAAGCGCCGTCTTCCTTTAAACGAGGCGTCTCTTCCGGGAATGAATTTATAGAATTTATGATATTTTACGTTATTTATTACTCTATGCTTTTTGCCTTTCTGTAAACTTGTCCAAACAATATTTGGTTTTTACGACCTACGCGGTGAGAGCTTTACAGGATTTCTCGAGGGATATCAGTAGGGTTAAATTCCATCGAGTAGGAAGTAGTGGAATATTTACTCTCTGGTAGTAAAAACCAAATAATGTTTGAGCAATTTCACAACTTGAAACCACGAATTTGGAAAATTGGAAATTAGTTCTGTTACTTAATAAGTACGAAATAAGTTACCCTTATTCTCAGAAAACGAGAATTTCAAACATATTTCCAAAATAAATCTAAAAATGTAGCCAACTTATCCAGCTCAAGCTTTACTCACATTCTTTCCACGAAATTTGAATATCGACGTAAAAAATACTGTCCCCTTTTACTAAAAAAAAAAAAATCCAATTTTTGAGATCGACCTGAAAAAAGGAAAATTTTTACATGTATTTATATATGTATCTTGCACTATAACTTCCTAACGGCTCTACCGATTTTGATGCACAATGGTTGTCTTGCGAACCTAACGTCTTGCTAGGTTAAAGGCAAAATTACTACTCAAGCTGTAACACTTCTGAACTGGTTTTTTTCTTACATAGTGATTTTGGCAACGTTCTTCTATGGTTACAATACAAATAGTGACTTTGTAGTGATAGGTAGATATCCGATTGGATATAAGCAAAATATGTGTTCAGACGGTAATGCTTGAGGACTTGGTAGCAATTTTTGCAATAGAATTCTTTCTATCATTTAAATCATTCTTTACGGATAACTGGGAAACCTTTGGTTTTATCAAAAAAATGGTTATGAACAAAAATGAAGCTTATGAGATAACAAAGCTACTGTTTTTCGTCTTACTTCTGTAGATGAAATATGAAACGAGTTATGTCTCGTAAAAGGTGAGTTTTGGCACTTGGTCAGTTTGGTTTATGTCACCAAAAGCTAAAGACGAACCTTTTCAGGGTTAATCTTTAAAATGAGCTTCACTAAAAGATTTTTTTTCTCAAAAACTACTGGTTTCCTAAAGTTCAAATTATTTTTTCCTAAAAAGAATTCCCATTTTTGAGATCGACCTGGAAGAAGGAAAATATTTTCAAGTTTTGTTATATCCTCATACCTTCTGAATATTTCGTCGTGGAACAAGGAGTTAAGCTTTTGATAAAAATTCTTGTTACCCTTCACGTATTCTGAACCACCCCTACCGCGGGGGTCGTGCATAATCCTTCGCCACCTGCGCGCGTCTCATTAAATACGAGCACAAGTTATTACGAGTGGCCCATTTAGAAAACCGCCCATTTCGAATTTTTATCGGCGCGAATCTGACGTAGCACGTACCGGTAATCGATTCTAATCCTACACTCTGTCCGCGGTCCGTCCTAATAAATAAATATCGAGGCGGCCTCCACTTCCTCGCCTTGAGCTAATGTAGTGCACCGAGTAGGTGAAAATCCTCGACTCCCACCAGAGCCGAGAACGTTACTACTTCTTTCTCGTAGGAAAGGGGGGAAATTCGACATTGAATATTTTAATTGCGAACCGATTAACTTGAATTCTAATCTGAGGAGCGGATGGGCGTATTATAACCGCGATATTCCGCCATAGCGCACGCGGAACGAGCCGGCGCTGTCATTCGGTAAGGATAAGAAAACCACTTTGGGCGTAATAACAATCGTACATCTAACAGGGCTCCCCCTAAGAATCCATCATCGCGGTCCCTTCCTCCCATTAGTTCCTTTCTCCGTTCTTAATGGGGATCCACTTTGATCCGAGTACGCTCATCGGGATAATTACTTAAGTGGAAAATGAGCGAAATTACCGAGAGGCAATTAACGGAGCTTTTAATTTTTTTGCAGTGCACGATGTTGGCGGCCTAGAGGAGACGGCAGTCGATACCGAATCCGAAGACGAGTGGAATTACATCAAGGGCGACCTGGCTAACAAGGAAAATATACCGCCGCAGCCGAGAGCAGAGGTAAGGGATGCTGCCGAGGGTGAAATTGTGAGGTTTTTGAGCATTTTGGCCGAATGTTACAATTCGTTTCCGATTCCCACCAATCAGAGCCCACCGTTACTGTCATTGCGCATGAACCACTTAAGTAGACATCTACCATCTCTACTTGCTGGGCCAAAATGTCTTCGCAGTTGTCTTACTAGTTGATTACAATTATTCACGTTTATGGCACAGTACAGTTCATCTAAAACAAATCTGGTTACACGTCATAACTGTAAACGCCGACACTGTTGCCACTGCTTTCAAAAATGGGATCGAATATAAGTAATCCTAACCTTGCTCACTATGTAGAAGTCTTGAACAATAGTTAACATTGCGTGCGTATTCAAGATTTGTTATCAAACTAGTCGCCCAAGTAAAATAAATTATAGTCTAAATAACTCTCTAATGGCAAACCCAACTAAGACGTGAAAAATAATTTTTAATTAGTAATTAATTTAAGGTATGAAGTGATTAAAAAAATTATTTTATTTTAACAAGTGTGGGTTGGTGTATATACAGGTCATTTAACACAAATCTGATTGCATGTCACTAATGGAGTGGCTAACACTGTTGCCAAGGATGTCAGGAAAAATTAGATATGCTTAACGTTGAAGACATTGATCTTACTCTTTAGTACATTAAATCCACTCGTATTCAGTATAGTCTAGTCACACGTATAATCACACGAAACTGTAGGTGAAAATGTATATTTCCAAATAGATACTTTACTTGAAGAGGCTAAGAAAATTACATATTCAATCCCTTAGGTTTAAGATTGAGGCCCACCTCTTCCATGGGATTCGTATCCATGGTATTCGTAATATGTGTTTCGGGGCCCAGTTCGGTTGCACCTCTTATAATCATAGTTAACATTATATGCTTTTGGATATATATCTATATGGTCATTATATATCTTTTTAGAAGTATTTTATTGATTTGTATATGCGTTTAATACAAGACAGGTCGACTAAAAATAAAATAGTAAAAGTGATGTAGCCGTTGTCCTGTATTAGAGATTAACGATAGGGGAGGATAGATGGTAGATGAATGGGTAAGGGTTTGGGGCCTATGTCCTTTCGAGGGTGCGAGATAGAAGAAGGCAGTAACTAAGGGCAGAGTTTCTCAAATTCACAGTGGCCTATCTTCTGTCAGAATCCCTACCATCGTTAAAACCCAAGACAACTTGGTTCGTCCCTCTGGTCAAAGCATCTTCGGTTTCAAAAATTTCGCCTAATTTGAATCGATACGGTTAGTTAGCAGAATACCACCTCACCACCTTAAACATCCACCGATCCTAATCGCTATCGTACACCTTAACATTTGTGATCCGTGGCATTTCCAGGCTGCCGACATTTCTGCGGAGGACAGCAATATGTCTCAGCTGAACCCGAACGCCGCAGAGTTCGTCCCCGTGTCGCCCGTCTCGCCGACCAGGGCGACCGCCTCTCCCGCTTGCAGGATGCTCATCAACGACGATCTGATCACGCAGTCGCCCGCCAGGGGGGTCTCCCAGGAGATCGACATCAACGTACCCAACCAGAAGGACTTCGAGAGGGAGGTGAAGTCGAGGCCCAGTGAAATCGATGCCACTCTCAACAACCACGACGAGAATGTGAGTAGGCCTCTGCGAGGCCAGAAATTTGGTCGAGGGACTCTCGACTGTCTAACTGTTATATGGATACTGTAAGAGAAAAATATCCAACATTATTATAGGTTCCCGGGGAAGTAGATGGTATAGATCGTCCATGGTTATAGATAGGCAGCTGTATGCTACCACTAAATATTTAAAGTAGCGCAATTGAGCGTCCACGTTGTGTCTCAAATCAGTACTGCCAAACTAAAATGATTGGTCCAACCTAAGGAACAATGTTCCGTGGTTTAGAACTATCAACTTTTCTTTGTATAGGTTGAGCGGTGGCTCTATGGCAAGATACGAAATCAAGCTATCACGGTCACGGTGGTTTGAATTCCGCTGAATACCATGATTGTCGAGGAAACTGTAGGTGATACCCCGTTCTCATTTACTCGGCTAGCCAGCAGGGACGGGCAGTAGGACTTCTATACTTGCTAAATCGAAGTACATTTGTACAGAACAACTCGCAGGCTGCATATGCGATAAGGAATCTGGACACAGTATTATACACAATTAGTGACTAAAGTATTTAAATAACTAAACTGACATTTCTTAGTTTCTGCAATCACCTTCGGTGAAATCTTAGGTGCTATTGGTACTTTCTGCACATCTTGTTCTCTCCTAATATCCGAAAGGAGTCGTATAACTCTGTATGATATTTAAATAAATAAGCATTGCACATGCTTCGCAACTCCAGGATAGGAGAACGTTTTCAACCTGTCCTTTGTTCTTTGACAAGATGCCTGTCATATACACAAGTCCTCTCCCCCATTAGTTGCACAAAAATATTGAAGTCGTCATCAAAGACAGAATTTCAGAATAACCTGGATCGCCTTTCGAAGCATAAGGGTAGAATGATAGGCCCAATGCTGCCACGTTTTACCTGCAAGAACCTTGCAGAATACCATTATAATAAAACAAATCGAATATAGTTGTGTTTGTTAAATGCCTTTACGAAATAACGTACCTAAAGCTTTGTTCAAAGAATATCCATTAAAAATAGGAGGATATTAGAAAATGGTACAGTGAATCAAAATTGATAGCTGTCTAAATTCATTAGGGAATTGGTGGATCTACCGATTTATCGGCACCAATCATCCTATATTAAAATCATAGCGATAAAAACGTTTAGAATTTTATTTCTCTAGTTCAAGCCCCGAAAGCTATGGAACGGTGCTGTTAGCCCAGCCAAGTGCGCCTATTTCAGTTGCCAAGCACTGGTAGGCATTACAGACATGGGCGATAGTGGCGCCGCTTCGTTGCTGAAATCTATATATATATATATATATATATATATATATATATATATATATATATATATATATCTGTATATCTCTGAATCTGTATATACTCGATTTGCATCCCAATGTTTCCTCCTCATTTTGTATTAGCAGAAGAGACGCAAAACATCCCTTGCAGTGGCTACCTAGCGCGAGGTCGCCACTCTCGCCGATGACTATGACGTCTATTTCTCGTCGAAGAAAGTGATACTTTCACACCACAAAGTTGAATGTCCTGTCCTATTGTTCCAACAAGCGATTGGTTGACTGCCCCAAACCCAGTTACTAATTTTTTCAAGACATTTAAAAGAACATGTACAAAGTATTCTTCAAAAATTAGTTCTATTGGATATAGAACCTGGTAGACACGATAATCTCCTTTGTTCAAAACCAAGTACTAATATCACTGTCCCTGAATCAGTTCCTTGGATGTTCGTACACGAGCTCCGGCAGAGCTAATTCAAGCTATTTGTTGGATCAAGCAGCATATTTATTTCTAGTGAATCATACCACGGAGCGAATTTCACAAACAGTACCAATTATAGTTACCTTAATTATAGTTGATAACTATTATTAACGGGTAAATACAACAATAAATCCAAGGAACTGACCCAGTCAAATCCTCATTAACAAATAGTAACGTTCCCCTATTACTGTTGGTATTCTCCTTGTAAACATTACTTTTACAAGCGTGATTGATTTATTGTTAACTTTACGAGGTTTCTCTCCAGGCATAAAGATTACATTGTAAGGTTAGAATTGATTGTCCTATTGTTTTCTCCAAGTTTTTATGTGAAAATTAGCAACTAACGGTTGTTTTTAGACCACCATTATCTCATGTAAACAAATTATAAAAAGTATATTTATAGATCATACGTAATATAACTGGGAAATTGCAATTCGTGTATCTCTAGAAAACATTTGATATGAGTAATGTTCTTAATTATAAGCAACTGAATTAGAGGTGAGAGGAACGAAAAACGATTGAAAGGTTATTGTGATGGCACCTATTTGTGGGTTATTATTATCTGCAACATTTACAATTAAGTTGTATCTGCGTTCTTTCTACTTCGCTTTAAGTTACTTAACTAGGATGGAAAAAGGTTCTGAGAACGTTTTTAGTATGCTTTGAGTCATCTTTTCATAATCTTTCCTAATCGTTGTTCACCTCTTAATATATTTTCATTGCAAAAGCTTTTCTCGGCTGATTCTTTAAATATGCTTGTGGGGGTCTTCCTTCTTCCGTTATTATTGTTTCTGGCTTTATTTTAATTTTTATGTTACGTTTTTCCGAGTTCCATCTTACATTTCTAAAATTTCGGAACACATAATTTAACTAACACAGGCACCAACAGTATTTTAACACACATTATTATTTAATTAAACTTAAGTTAGTACTTACCGAGAGAACTATAAAAAATATACTTACTAAGTTAAGGATTTTTTTGAAACGTCGAGATCATAGAGGAGTTTGATAATTAATTTATTCAATTAGGGGAACCTCATTAATTGTTCATATCTCTTTAATTATATTAATAGTTCACTTTACTATTGTGTTTTCACCGTTATTTATAATTTTAGTTACGCACGTGAACACTATTAATTAGTTCAGTGAATTCTTAATTTTTGTAATATGTCATGTCATTACCATGCCCTTATTCACTCTTTTCATGTATTAATAATTCGACATTAATTAATTATAGACTTGTACCCTAAAATTACATTAAATTAGTTAAGGAATATTTTTTAAATATGTAAAACAATATGGGAGGCGTTAATAACTCAGTTAAATTAAGGATTTTTGAAATATTTAATAATGCAAATAGTTAAGACACTTAATCATCACCATTAATTGCAATTTTAATAATAAGCGTTCACAATTTTAATTTCTTCAATGACCTCTTGCAAACATTAATAGTTCTGTCATATTAATTATAGCACGATTTTTCAATTATTAATAGTTCAATGATAATTAACTCACCATTTATAGAGGGAATCTTAAAATTACATTAAATTGAAATATATAAAACAATAAGGGAGGGGTTAATAAATCAATCAAATTAGAGAACCTTTTAGAAACCTTTAGTAATTTAATGAGTAGAGGCAGTTAATCATGATAATTGGTAATTTCTAAATTTTCTTTAATCACTTATACTCCTTAACTTTAATAATCATTGACTTCGCCTTATATTGCCTATTATTGGACTGATTTTCTTTTACTATAAATTATAATTTTAATACTATACGTTAACATCCTTAATTAGTAATCTCTTACCATCTTTAATTGTAATCAGTTATATAATTGGAACACTTTTTCGTTTATTAGTAAGTCGACAGTAATTAAACACTTAAGTTAATATTTTCTTTAAGAGGGACTCTTAAAATTACATCAAATTAGTTAAGGATCTTTTGATTGAAATATGTAAAATATGGAAGGTGTTACTTAACCAATTCAATTAGGGAACATTTTAACATTAGTAATTCAATTAGTTAGTTATTGTAATCAGTTCACGTTATTCTCAAATTCTCTTTATTTAGGTATATCCTCCATTATAATAATTATTCACGTTCTGCTTTCACTGTAAATTTTAATTTTAATAACATTGTTAGTTCAATGACTTCTTACATCATTTAATTTAAATGTCATTTAATTAGGACACTCTTTCTCATTCATTTATAGTTCGTTAGTATTAACCAAATTCTGAACAATATTCTGAATAAATTCATAATTTAATTAGTAATAAATTAAAATGAATTCTTCTATTAATTTCCATAGAATTATTCACTAAATTCTGGAGAGTACATACATTTTCAGTAACACTTGAATTATTATAAGAAAAACTTTCAATATGGGAAAATTTTCAGAATCGGTAGTACATTCTGTATAATAAACAACGATCCTGCATTTGACTAATGAAGTTATTTTAGGAAAATAATGAAATTTGTGACGTTTTCAATGGAGCTGTGACATTTTCAGGGTTATTTAAGCTCTCCATGATGACATTTTGAGGACATTTATAGAGGAATAGCAGTTGCCTTAAGAAAAGCGAAATGGCAATCTTCAGAAATTGAAAAGCTTTGAGAGAAATTTGGGGGTATTTATTGAAGTAATGATATTTTGGAGGATTCAAAATTTGATTTGAAAAGCATGAAATTCTGAATGTTATTTCTTACATTCTGAAAAAATTACCGGGGGGGGGGGGGGCTATTGAAGCAGTTTGAAAATTTTTTCAGATGTTTCATTCATTTTTAAAAATCACAAATACTAGGGGGCCTATAACAGTTCCTTGTGGCACCAATTGGCAGACTCTTGTCCTTCAAATGGCAACTTACTAAATAATTCTTAATCAGCCGATGTGCAGTAATATGAGCAATCGCCTTAGTGCAATGAGCACCCTGGAGGATCTAATCCCTTTCTCTTATCATTCTTACAGGACTCCGGCAAGCCCTCCGACCTCATCGAGAACATCCTGAACGGGAAGAACATCGACGACATCCCGGAGTTCCACCCGGGCAGCACCCCGAAGAAGACCCCCAAGGAGGAGTTCCACTTCGGGCCGAACGCGGCGCCGTTCACGCCCGTCAAACTGCTCGACCAATCCGAGGCGGTCTCGACGAAAGCCGTCTTCGGCGATGACTCCAACGTCACGCTGGGCACGACGCTCGAATCGAACCAGGACGTCTCGGCGCTGAATAAGGACTATGACCCGATGTCGATGTCGTTCTACGCAGACAAGGAGGATAAGAATCCGTTCGATTTGAATGAAGTTCAAATCTTACCGGATAACATCGAGGAGTTCCTGAAGGAGGACGAGCCGGCGGAGAAGACTGTCAACAACGACGACGCCATTCAAACGACAGATCTGGATAAGCATTCGTATGATGACGAAAAGGAGCTGGCCTCGCCGTTGGAGCCGGAGAGGGAATTGCTGGAAGAAGATTCCGACATCTTCAATAAGACCCCGGAGCCGACTCACGAGAATTTGCTCGGCCAAGAATTTTGTTGTGATAATGATAAACTAAGTCAGTTCGAAGTCCACAATCTTCCCAAAGACGTTGAATTGATTTCCCCAGAGCCTCCGGTTAGCGAAGGGACCAAGGAAGCCACCGAAGTGGCCGATCTATTGGGGACCACCTTGGACAATGCTCTAAAAGACATTGAGTCGTTACCATTGGACGAAGATGCTCAAAGCGCAGATCGAGAATTACCTGATTTGCTTAAGTACCAAGAAGAGCAACAGTCCAATGACACCGTTGCATCTCCAGAACTCATCATTGAGCACTCGCCGATCCCTGAGGTGTCAGCATCACCAATCCAAGTGATCACCTCTCCTATTCCTGAGGTGGTGGCAGCGTCACCGATTCCTGAGATAGTAGCAGCATCACCGATTCCTGAGGTGGTGGCAGCGTCACCGATTCCTGAGATAGTAGCAGCGTCACCGATTCCTGAGGTGGTGGCAGCATCACCGATTCCTGAGATAGTAGCAGCATCACCGATTCCTGAGGTGGTGGCAGCGTCACCGATTCCTGAAGTAGCGGCTGCGTCACCGGTTCCTGAGGTGGCTGCAGCATCACCGATTCCTGAGGTGGCAGCGTCACCCATTCCTGAGGTGGCGGCGTCACCAATCCAAGTAATCGCATCACCTGTTCCGGAAACAACCACATCCCCAACCCCAGAACCAGCCGTGTCACCGATTCTCGAGGCGAAGTCCCCGGTTCTGCAAATCCCTAAATCGCCTGTTCCCGAAGTGGCGTTGTCGCCGGTACCCGACGTGATCGCGTCACCAGTTCCGGACCAACTGGAAGCTCCGCTCCTGGAACCGGGAAGGGGCGACATCACCCCTGATTTCACCAAGGACGAGCTGATCAATAAAGCCGAGGAGCACTTCAACGAGCTCTGCCGCCCGGACGAGACCAAACCGACCGAGGCAGAATCCGTCAGTCCGGCCGTCCCGCAGGAGGAGATCATCCAACCCAGCGTGGAGCCTGAACTGGTGACGAACGAGGAGAAGCTGACCTCGGAGGAGATCACTAGCCCGGTCAGCCCGAGCGAGCCGGAGGTGCCTACCGCGGAGGCGTCGTATGAACTCGAACAGGACCAATTCCACTTCAGCGAGGCTCTGCCCATTTCGATAGCTCAAGGGGAACATATCGACGTAAAGACTGAGAGCATCACACCAGAGTTCGCCGAAATGGCTGTCGTTACACCTTCGGAGGAGAGCAGGAACGACAACTTGGAGGAGAGCGTTAAAGGTAAATCATAGAAAGTTTTATCTATATAAATCTCAATTGCATATTAAAAGTGGAGGTACAGGGTACCGTATATTTCCCGCCATTAGGAAGCTATGATATTTGGTTTGGAGGTTATGTTCTAGAGGCAACGTCACAGAATACCAATTAATGCCAGAAGCTACATTTGGACTCAGGTGTAGTAGAGTGCTCATTCTAGCAGGCTCAAGATATCATGCCATTTAGATATGACTAGAACTTGCCCGAACGTTCGATTCCTTTTGAGTCGCCAAAAAAGAAAGGTGCTTCATCTATGAAACGTGAGGCGGTATCACTGGAAACGATTTCATTACAATATCAGCGAACGTTCCTTGTTAGTAAGACGGAGTCTGAGGTTTGTCCTTTTCTGATACATTACAAAACCGATAGTAATGGCTCAACAGTGATGGCTTTGTGAGAGCAAAATGGTCCCTACCATCCAAAAATTAAATCTTCCGTACCTCCTTTCAGGTATCACTCTGCCGCCGCTGGAGGAACCCCCCGTGAAGATCGAGGACGCGCAGTTGAAAGAGAAGACTGAGGAGAAGGTCGGCGCGGCGAAGGCGGCCGCAGTGACCGAGACGGCGACCGCCAAGGCGGAGCCCCCCAAGAAGACCGCCTCGGCGAAAAAACCGGCGGCGGCGAAGACCACCTCTACCACGACGAAGGTCGCCTCAAAACCAGCAACTCCCGGAACTGGCAAGACTCCGACTCCGAGGGTCGGTTCGATTACTAAGACGGCCTCGCCGAGGACAACAACGTAAGACACCATTGATTTGGGAATCTAATGTGTCTTAAAAATTGGATACATTGGACATGGTGCATCTGTTGATTAAACTATAGCTGGTCTGTTTCTCTAGTAGTCTCTAGCGGGTCTCTTATATATACGCACCGAGAGTTCAATTTTGAATCTTTCTCGCACTTGTAAACGCCTCTTTCCTTGTCAATTTTCTTGTGGTATTAGTCGATTTATTTCTTAACAAACAAAATACCAATGGTACAAAATACCCATTTTTCTCACTGTGTATAGTGAGCAGTTGTAAGAAAGATTTGATATAACATTTAAAGGTACCGTCCATGTAAATTGTTCTATAGCGGCACAAAATAATCGGCAGCGGCAGCTCTTCTTTTATCTATTTCATTTAATACTAAACTGATACGGTACGGTCTTTCCCCTAGCACCACTACTAGGTCATCAAGCGACAAGTCGACGACGGCGACCAGACCGAGACCATCATCAACTGCTAACAAATCGCTCGAAAAGAAACCGATCACGAACGGCGACGTACCGTCCGCTGCACGAACTGCTCTGGCGGCCAAGAAGGAAGTCGCCTCGAAAGTCTCCAGCAAGCCTTCTACTCTGACGTCGAAGGTATCCTCCACGACTGCTCCAAAACCGGCCTCTGCAAGAGTAAGTGCAACCGAGGGCGAAGAGTAAGCGACATCTGGTTTTAATAATGTAATTATCTGTTAGACCACAACGGCTCCTAAGGTACCGGCCGCCGCGAGGCCCACATCGAAGTCTTCGACGACCGCCAAGACTACAACGACCACTACGATCACTACTGCGAAACGACCTACCACTCTGGGCACAAGCAGGGCTGCTGCCGGTACTGTCTCTAGTACTACAAAGGTGAGAGAAATGGGAATGTATTCCGAAATCGATGAGTAGAAATTGTATAAATGCTCCCAGAATCGGGGTCGGTGCCAAAATGCCGATGATCGTAGTACTTTCATTAGTTTGATACATGATGGTGTAGAACCTGCTTAAGTATTGGTCGAGGTAGATTAGTGACTTGAAAGTCATATACAAGTCGCACGGTAGTATCCCTTTTTCAAATTTCACTGTACTCTAGAGTTCTTCAAATAACATACCCTTGTATCAGTTGCTGATTTTTAGATTTCATTGTTTTTAGACTACCACTAGCACGGTTACCAAAATGTCGCCCAGATTGGCACCGACCAAACCGAGGGTGCCGCCGAGCACCATCGCCAACGCACGGCCTAAAGTGCCTTCTGCCAAAACAACACAGGACGAAAAGCAGATCAAGGAGAGTGCCAACAAGATCACCGCTTCCAGGAACGCCTCTGCCAGGATGCCGCCTACGGCATCGGCCAGGTCCGTTACCGCTAGAAGAATTGACAGCAAGGTAACCTGCTTGTAGAATTATTTAGGATAGATGAGTTATGGGGCTCTAGCCAGAGTCTAGATGCAATAAAAACGATTTAGAAATTTGCAAAAGTGCTTGTACTATTGCAATAGTAGTTTGGGGGTGGTACAATGGTATATAAATTCTGGCGGGTTTTCTTTACAATTCACATAGTGCCATGTTTGCTCTTATTAGTAATTCTCAGGTGCACAACTAGACGCTCAGAAGTTCGAAATGTTAAAGTGAATACATTTTGTCAAAATTTTCCGCATTTTACTATGCGCAGAACATATGGTTAAAGAGTACATTTTACTGTAACCTAACCCGACGACATCGCTTGGTTAACTTACCAACAATTTGTCCCAGGTTAACCTTTGACGTCGCATGTAATGTTTAACCGCAGTTTAGTCTTTAACTCATGACGGTACAACCCGCCATTACTGGCTGTAATATTAAAAACTCATACAGTGCAACTGCAAATTGGTTGTGCTATATTTAAAATACATCTTTTACAGTATCTACAGATCTCCTGTCAGAATTTGAATTCAAAAAATTGTCTAAAGATGCTTCAACTAAAAGTGTAAAGATCTTCACTTGATCTAATGGGGTATATTTGAACATTAAAATTGTTTTGTGTTTTAGGTGTCCTCCACCCATACGATAGTGTCGAAGACGACCACGACAACGATGAAGTCGACCACAGCAAAGAAGCCCGTCGAGATAGTAAAGAACGCAACGTCGAAAACCAAAACTACCAAAATAGAGAAACCAAAGGAAAACGGCGTCTCGACTGTCGTCACCGAGGAGATCCACGTGGTGAACGCGATGATCGAAGGCGACCCGCAGCTCCTGAAGGACAACTCGCCCCTGGATAATAAACTAGTAGTAGAATCGCTAATTCAAACTAACACCATTGCAGACTGAATAAATTACAATAATATCATGATCTAGCATTATATAGCATTTTACTAAATAGCTGTTAACACTTAAGGTGGCGTTTTTGATTTTATTTTTAAGATTGAGTTGTCGTTTGTTTTACAGTTTACGTCTTATTTTAAACAAATTTTTTACCGTCAGCGTTGTTGCGTTCTTTTTTCGAAAACGAGAACGCCGCCTTAAAAATTTTTTTATATATTTTTATGCCCTCCTAATATAACTATGTGTGTTATACAACTGCTGTGGTAAATATTTAGTACTGAATACCTAAGTGGTGTGGATGAAAAAAGAAGATGAAAGACTTTTCAAAATAATTACTTACTTTTTAAGCGTAAAAGAAAAGGGTCGACAGTGTAGGAAGTCGACCAAAAAAAAATTATACAACTATATGTAACCCTAAGTTTAGCTTTTTACTGCTTAGGTGTGATGCTGTTTTATGTATATATTTATATATTTAAAGTTTATATTTGGCGAAATTTATAATTGGGTGCTAAATTTCTGTCACCACTTTCTATTATAACTTTGCATCTGCAGGATCATGGGGGTGTTTACTAACTTTTTTTTTCTATTACGGTTAACGGAACCATACCCATGAATGTCTTATTAGCACCACTTAAAAGGATGATTACTTTTCGTTTTATTATGTTAGTTGTGTACCCGTGATGACGTCTATTTTTAATTATTCTTTTTAACCAATTACATGGTCATCTGGTGTTAACTTTACGATATAAAACATTTACTTGTTTAAGTCAATTTTTATATAATCGCAGTAAACGTTTAAAGAAAGAAAATCTATCGCTTTTAACTTGAAACTTCTTCTTTTCGATGATAATAATGCCGATTCAATTGTGGTTACATTTATTTTTTTACTTAAGATTTTGTTTTAATGTTGGAATTTTATTATCATGTTTGTCTTATTATTATTTATTATTCGTGAATTATACATTTCAGCACAAAATAAACACAAGTTTTTTGAACAGAGCGACATTTCATTCAATTACAGGGAAATTACTCCTGCCTTGTTTGAAGTTGCTCTTCTATTTTTCAGAGTACAGGTTTTAAGCTAACACTTCTGTTTTTGCCTATTTTAAAATTGATTCAATAAAGACGGGTATATCTCCACACTTTCTTAATTTATGATTACAGATTCAACACATCGAACGGGCCTCGAAAGGTCGATGGAGAAATGCTCGATCCGCCTTTCGAGCCCCCTCATTGCATCCAGCGTTCAAGATCTTTATATTACTTCCTTTGAACGGTCGCATCTCTAGGCGTCCGAAAGGGCGGCGACGCCGGGCAGCACCTTGCCCTCGAGCAGCTCGAGGCTCGCGCCGCCCCCGGTGGACACGTGCGAGACCTTGTCCTCGGTGTTGAACTTCTTGGCGCAGGTCGCCGTGTCCCCGCCGCCGATGATCGTGACGGCGCCCTTGGCCGTCGCCGCGACGACCGCCTCCATCACTGCCCTAGTGCCCTTCGAGAACTTGTCGAACTCGAAGACGCCCGGCGGGCCGTTCCACACGATCACCTATATGGAAAAGGTTGACGAATGAGGGAGTCGGTAATGGTGCGAAAGGTTAGTGTTAATATGTGTTCATTCATTCATTCCTCATGTTTTAAATGTAGTCTGAAACAAGGCTTACACGAATACTCGTGTGTTATAAGAAGCATCACTTTTTTCCAACCACAGTTTGGCATCACAGTCGTGGGCTACAGTGGCGCCCCCGTGCTTGACGGTTACTACAGGTTTTGAGATTCCAATGGGACTTTGAGAAAGCGACTTAAACACGGGATACCTGTAGCGAAATATTCTGCCACCAAGTATACAGGGGCGCCACTATCGCCCACGACAGTATTGGTATTGATATTATTTATTAATCAGAAATTCGACATATCTGATCTCAGTGGTAATAACAATTATTTGTTACATCCGTAGGTATATTAAGGGAACTAGTATTAATTCATTTTATTTCAGGTGTGTCGTGATGGCTTTCTGGACCAATTCTGCTTAGATCAAATGCTGAAGCTCGAGAATTACCCTTGAATCAAAAAACTTGGAGGAATGTCGTTTACTAACCGAGTTCAAAAACCAGATACCAAACGTCTTATTAGCTTGAACCACTTGAGCCAAAATTTGTTGAAATGGGAAGAAGGTACCAAGATGTATTAGATTCTTTAGAACCTCCATTGATTCGATTTGTTTCAGGTTTATTGTGATAGCTGCTGTGAACGCTGCTTCAAAAATGAAGAATGGATAGTCGAAAATGGAAAATTTCCAATCTTTTTGGTAATGGCTGCTGTGAACCAAAATTTATCATGTCATTGGATAGAACCAATGATGTTTTTGTTTGAACAAATTAATGAACTTGTATCAAAATAATTTTATTGACTTCTGACTAACGATAATGAGTAATAGTAATCATAGTAATAGAGGAAAACTCACTACATATTTAAAGTGTCATAATGCATTAACCCATACGTTAGAACAAGAGAGAGGGAGCGAGAAATATTTTGCCTGCAAAATGACGTTTCTTATCAAATGATAAAATCTATTTTTTGAATTCTAGGTATCGTTTTTGAATGGAACGTTCTTTCAAATTTTGAGCTTGCGCCTTTGCGTTTGCAGATTTTTACACAAAATTAGATATGTTTTTTAATACAATACAACTTTAACAGATCAGTACTCTAAGTTGGAACGTAGGTCCGATATAGAACAAGTCGCCATTTTTGGTTCAAATTTATTATTGCCTCTCTCTACACATTGGCCCATCACCTGCCGTGTCGTAGTGACTGCAATAATCTCAAACTTCAACATGAAATAATAACTGGCAGAAAACTGTATTGTCTACATTTGGTAGTATCATTTAATCCTTCGATAATCTAAAGAAAAATGTCGATACTTGCATCATCGCAATGCCCGTAGGCGCAGGTTGACACAGCGTAGGAAAATTTTGCTTGGTTGAGCACACGTATAAAAGTAGTTTTAAATTTCCTGCGGTGAGAAGAAGCTCGCTTACCCCATGGATTTGATAAGTTTTTCATCCATAATGGCATAACTCCAATAATTCGTTATGAGTGACGACATGTGAAAAACTGTTTGTAACACTGCGTCGGGCAGTTTCTATCCGACGCAGCTTTGCACTGCCCTGCCCTGCTTCTTAATTTAGTCACTTACGATTAATCCTTCAAGAGTTAGCACGGTGCTGAAATTAGTAACAGCACAGTGCTATACGTAGCAACCCCTTATATCCTAAGTGACGGAGGCATATTATACCTTCGCCCTGAGGATCGGTTCCCTGAAGGCCTCTACCGTCTTCTGTCCGATGTCCAGTCCCATCCAGCCGTCGGGGACGCCCTGCTCGAGGGTGGCGCAGCTGGTCTTCGCGTTCTCGTCGAACTTGTCCGCCACGACGAAGTCGACCGGCAGGTGCATCTGCACGTTCCTGCTCTTCGCCTTCTCCGTCAGCTTCGCGACGATCTTCGCGCCCTCCGGGTCGAAGAGGCTCGCCCCTATCTTCATGCCCCTCGTCTCCTTCAGGAACGTGTACGCCATGCCGCCGGCGATCGCCATCTCGTCGACCTTGTCCAGTAGGTTCTCGATCAGTTGGATCTTGTCGGCTACCTTCGAATTCCACGGGTCTTTGAGCAGGCGATCCATGAAGTTTAGTTAAATTATTAAGTTATTAAATAGTTGATTGAGTTGCTAGCAGTTTCATTTATGTTGCGACATAGCTTGTGAGCTTCAGCAAGCGAAGAGTTAGTCAGTTAGTTAACCAGAAAATTAGCCATTCAATCAACTAATAAGCTAGTCAAAGCCTTTTTCGTTAAGATTGTATTTCAGTTGCAGTGTAACTTGTGAAACTTAAGTGCAAACTCGGCAAGTTCGTTGATTTACCCAATTATTATGGCGAGCAATAAAAGATGTCGGCCAGTTCGGTTGGGTTAATCAGTCAGTTAGTGGAGTAATTAGCTAGTTAGACTCCTCGACTCTAGTCAGTTGTAAAGTTAATTAAACACTTAGTCATTAAGGCTGTCGAAAGTTGATTAACCATGCTTCCAGTTAGAAGCTCCGACGTAGCTTGAGAAACTTCAGCAAGTGGGTTAATTAATTATTCACCTAGCAGTTAATAAACTAGTCAGATGGTTAAGGGAATGAGTTAATTGACCAGAAAATTAGTCGATCAATCGACTAATAAGTTAGTAATCATTAGTTAGTTATCAAGAATTTGTGATTGATTCAGTTATTAAAATAGTCGAGTAAGCTGCTACGAATTACAATCAAGCTGAAAAAATGAAGTGCAGCTTCAACCAATTTTAAGCAGTGAGCCAATTAGCAAGAAATCACGAGCCGGTGTTAATTACCATACTTGTCAGTTAATTAATTTTGTAGTTAGTAGCTTCTAAAATGGTCAGTTAGTCAAATTTGTAGTTGGCTACAAGACTGAGTGTAGAATAGTTTCTCAGCCTTAAATTAGTCATTGGGTTAGTTATTAACCCGAATAAGTAGTTAGGAATTTGTGAAACAACTTGCGAAACTCAAGTGTAACTTTAACCATCAATCAAGAAATCAGTTAAGTCTCTAGACAGTTAGTCAAATAATCAACTTTTCAGTTAGCAGTTCCTAAATAAGTTAGTTAATCGACAAGCCCCATTGTTACATATTCCCCAAATTACTTCTGCGCACAACGCCCATTAACCTAATCGAAACCTGACCTTCGCGCCGCCGAGTATGGCCAGGAAGGGCTTCTCCGGGTTATCGAGCGCCTTGGCGAAGTACATCAGCTCCTTCTTCATGAGGAAGCCGGACGCCCTCTGCTCGAAGCCCTCGCCCATCATCGACGAGTGCGCCCGATGCGCGGTGCCGAAGGCGTCGTTCACGAACACGTCGCCGAGCTTGTGCAGGCTCTCCCTGAACTCCTTCACCTTCTGCGGGTCCGCCTTGGTCTTCTTCCCGGAGGCGTCGACGCCCTTCCCCTCCTCCTCGAGGTGGAAGCGCAGGTTCTCCAGCAGGATCACCGAGCCGGGCGGCGGGTCCGCGCAGGCCTTCTCCACCTTCGAAAGGACCGACGATAAGAGGATGAAGCTTAGTACAAATTATTCTTTTACTCATCTCATCATTTATACTGAATTCGTGAATAATAAACTCTTATTAAATTGCGTTAAACTGTTGGTACTGCTGGTACATTTTGAATCAATGAATTAATAATTTGAATAATTCATTACTTGTTTATAAACGTTTTATAACATTTAATTATAGTTTAATATAATTGGTCACAATTTTACTAGTTACTTCTCATTAATGCAATATGCAGATCTATAAAATGCCCAAATACCTATTTAACTGTAATATACAATATGGGTAGCGGGTAGCTACTTCTCTACGAACCTGGTAGAGGACCACGCTACTTCAGAGACATGGCGACTCTGCCCACGTGAGCTCTTGGTTTTTCCCAACCCTCCGGGGGAAATCATGTCCCATAACCTATTCCTTGCCTTCCCATCACCCCATAGTTCAATAGTTGCTCAGAAATGAAACGCCAGAGTTCAGAGATTCAAACGGCAAGACGCCATCTCCCCGATATCCAAAGCAACAAATAGCTACCCTTTAATACAGTTCTGTGCACGCTCAGACGTCGTCCTTATGACAGTAAGTCCTAGGATACTCCATGCACCTATGATAACTACCCGCATAGCCAAAAACCTGGGTATAACCATGGGTTCATGGCATATCTACGACGTCCAGTCCTTGTCCATATTTTTCACCTAACAGACATCCATTGGACGTCACACCTTGTGGAGAACGGATATCCATCGGGCTCCCAGGTGGACCTGTGCTATCCAGTTGGGTACCATGTACAACTGATCTATCGTGTCTCCCATACTTACCTCCGGGCCGACGCAGTCCGGCAGGAACGTCACCTCGCTGCCGAGCAAACCCTTGAGCTCGTCGACGATCGGCTTGAGGGTGTACTTGAGGTTCGGCAGGCCGTCGGGCCGGCCGAGGTGCGACATCAGGACGACGCTCTTCGCCTTCTTGTCCAGCGCGTATTTGACCGATTCCAGGGCGGCGACTATGCGCTGGTTGTTGGTGATCTTGCCGTCCTTCATCGGGACGTTGAAGTCGACCCTCATGAGCACCCGCTTGTTGGCGAGGTCCAGAGCGTCGATGGCGAGCTTGTTGAAGGCCATACCTTCGCTGGGGTAGGATCACGGGAATTTTGACAACGTACGATTGATTAGTTATACGCTGTGGAGGTGAAAGTGGGTACGACAACTTCGTATCTTGAGATTACAGGAAACTGCTAAACTGTATATAGTTGATGAACCCTCATTTAAATCTCCTTTATTTGCAATCTGTAAGAAATGCCTGGAAAGAAACTATCAAGAGAATAGACACATGTCACCAAGGACTCTTTCGAGGGCAAAGGACTGAAGAGGAATAGGAGGAGGTTATCTTACAACATGCACATTACTCAGCATTATAGACAAGTAGGAAATTTCCCAGTGGCAGTTTATCATCCCAATTGCGTAACGATATTTATCTCTCCTTACGAGCATTAATCACTGGGCCAATCTGTGGTCAGTCTAACGTGTAATACGGTCGCGTTCAGAAGTTTTATTCCCCGTCTGGCGAGTGCGTGAATTTTGTCAGTTGGTGCGCGTGCGTCGCGACGTCTCACTCTTGGACTCGCTCGTGGCTCGGAATTATAATTTTGGCAAGTAAATCTGGAAAATAGAATTAAAATTTTCCGAATCACTCTGGAGGGTTTGGAGGTAAAACCGTTCGAACTAATGGTACTAACATTTAATAACTTCGTCTGGACCATCCATCGCGTTATTCCTACGACTATATTTTTGGGTCTTGGATTGTTACTGTTTCAACCTTGTTTTACGTAAGTTTTGATTGTTGGGCTGCTTTTTTTGGACGTTTGCCGATCTACAGTGGACGTCCGTCCAGGATTCTCAGGGGGAATATAAGGAGACCTGGGTCCTAGAAACTTCTAATTTAGTGAAAAGTATTTCACTCAGTTTATAGTTTTTTTGGTGGATAAAATTTAACGGCGGACGGACCAAAAACCTATTTAGAATGAATCAAAGATGATAAAAACCCAAAATCTAAGTAAATCTGTTTTGCTTTTTTTTAAACAAAAAATTTTAAAAAATACCATTTTATGCTGCTTGACCGTAACCGCACTTTCATTTCTACATAATAAAGTTCAATATTTATCATTTTTGAACCTGATGAACGAGGTTTCCTCCTCCACTAAATGAAGTTGGATATCTCCTCTAAAAATAATTCCAATTAGAAATAATTATATATCACATAAACCTTAACAAACGTTTCTTACAATCTTTATGATCAAATCTTTTAAATTTCCTGTTATTTCTAGGATCTAAGTGTCCTTCGATTTGTGAACATTAAGGATCCAATTTCTATCGTGTCTGATGCTCCAAAATTGTACACAAGAAAAGGTGTTGGATGTGCTGGAAAAATTCTCCTTAGCTAATATCTTGTAGGTGGGTACCTCCGTTGGGAAGTTTCTTTGACTGTCTTGAGATACATGACCATAACCATCCCCTTCTTTCCACTTCTACAATAGTACACAAAAGAAATTATAGCCTCTACAGTCACTAAAACTAGAGTTTCAGAGTTTTAGATACAAACACTTTATTAAACCTTCCCAGTAAACTTATAATATTTCTTGTAATTCTCGTATTCTATCTTGAACATCTCCGTCGAAGCACTCGACAGCACCCTAAACAGATAACTCACGGCGTGTTGATCGCAGAGAGATATCAACCTGTAGAGGCAGTTGTTCAAATGGACCTGCACAAAAATATCCCATAAAACCAATGGTAAAGTGTTATAAAGAATCGGTACGTTATGGGACACATTATTACATGTCCTTCCTAGAGTAAATACAGTTTTCTGCATTCACGTGGCCAGTGTTGTTAAGTATTTCAATACATGCATTTGAAGTTGTATTTTAAATATTCTTAGTGTATTAGATTCATTTGTATTTACTGTGTATTTAAAATACATTTTTGACTAACTTTGTAAACCCTGCAGTTAAAGTTCAAATACATTTCTCGACAATTTTGCTCATCACTTTTACATTTACCCACAAATAAAAATTCCCCTTAACTTTGCATTATTCCCTGATACTGGTAGAAACTTTCAAGGCGCCGCGGTCACTTGTTTATTCTACAAATTCTTTAATAACTCGTTACCTGGGTCTCTCTGGGCTATCATTTCATGGAAGTCGTAACAAGTAACTTTCAACAAGCATTTTAGTTATTATCGCTTGTTTTCTTGAATACCTTATTGGCCACGGTTTCAAAACCAAGTGCAGTATTTAAAATACACGGTAAATACATTTCTTTAAAGTATTGGTATGTAAATACAGCTTTAAAAGTATTTTTCACAACACTACGTGTGGCAAAATTCTCATATAACACATTTCCTTCAGGTTCAATCGACGACTGAACACGAACAGAATTCCATTAAACCTTCATGTTCCTTAGATCCGAAAATCAAATTTCTAATTTAACGGCAACGATAAAGACCCCTTACCCTAACAGTAGGATACAGCGTAACCTGCTCGTACTGCTTCAGTATATCAGCTATCAAGTACATGGCTATCCTCCCCATATCCCTGGGGATAGTCGCTATGAGATCCGTCAGTTTCTCCAATTGGTGCGCGCAGTCTTCGACTTTTCTCAGCACGAGCTGTTCTAAATTCAAATCCGAATTGCCATTCTCGCATATGGCCCGTAACACGTGACGGTACTGTTGCAGGTACGGCGGCATCCGGTCGGCCATCAACGGCTTCCGGTGCTTCAGCAGTGAGTGCAGCATGGAAATCGATGAGGGTACTACGGTGTGGAAGTCACGGCCCTTTTGTCGCACGAAGGCGTCAACGGTCAGCAGGAGGAAGTCTACGAGGGCTGGCGTTAGCAGTAACTACGAATCCAAGTTGTTAATGTGTAAGTATTGTAATTTTATTTCGGCTTCTTACGAAGTTCGCTTGGCACATCGCTTTGTGGAACTCTGCGACGCCTTCATAGAGTGACTTATCGTAACCGATTGTTTCCAGTAATATGATTATCTCGCGCCATAGGTTTATTAAGGTGGCTTGCAGGACCTTCATCTTATGCGTTTTGAAGTTGCAAGATATCACCGCTTCCCACGTCTTCAAGTGTGTTCTGAATAATTCCATTTCTTTCGAAGCAGTGAACTGTTGCTGAAAAGAAGAAATATACAATTTAAAATGGTCCGACCCAGTAAAGAAGGTCATGGCAGGCGACGAAAAGAAAATGGTTTTTTGGTTGATATTTCCCAATATTATTTCGAGGAAAAATCGTAATGTGACATAATTTTCTGATGGCAACTGATTGTTTTTAATGTTTAAATCTAATTGTAGCAGAAGACGATGTGCTAGAATTGCAAGGAGAAATACTCGTAACTCACCTATCTTCAACGTTACTCAAAACAAGCTAGAATTACTGAAATGGAAAATAACATACCCAACTAAAATTGCAATTTTCAAGTAGGAAATGCTCATAACTCACCACTTTCCAACATTGCGTAAAAAATCATAATACGATACAATTTTCTGATGACAACTGATTGTTTTTAACGTTTAAATCTAATTCTAGCAGATGCGCGATGTGCTAGAATTGCAGTGAGAAAGACTTATAACTCACATATCTTCAGTGTTACTCAAAAGAAGCCAGAATTATTGAAATGGAAACATACCCAACCAAAATTGCAATTTTCATGTAGGAAATGCTCATAACTCACCAGTCTTCAACATTGCGTAAAAAATTGAAATCCCAGATAGCAACTCAATGAAAACATTTAGAGGAATTGTAGCGTTGCAATAAGAAATACTCATAACTCACCAATGTTCACCGTTACATTCAAAAGAATAAATTGTACGGGGCGTTTTAAACAGCACGTAAAATTCTAGAGAAATTCTAGCAATATGTTACGTGTTAGAATGTCCAGTATTGCGTTAAAAACTGAAAATTCTAGAGAGCCATTTGAATGAAAACTAAAAGACATTTTAGAATACTTTTACAGCAGAACTGTCGTGAAAAAGCTTATAACTCACCAATGTTCAACATTACATAAAAGAGAATAGATTCTAGAAGACGCTTCAACTTGAACGTGAAATTTTAGGGAGATTCTAGCAGGTGCCCAACATACTAGAACTGCAATGAGAAATATCCATAACTCACCTATTTTCAACGCCACCAGAAAAGTTATTAGATTTGAAAATAACATAACGCATGTATAATAACATATAAAGTATAATGTAACACATTGTGTTGTATTGAAAAGGGCTTGCCTGCATTAATAAATAAATAATTCACTCATGATAATCTAAAATTACCGGTAAGAAATACTCATAACTCATTGAACCCCAAGATTACAGAAAAGACTAAAAAATTTTAGAAGGTCTCAACCAGAACTTGATTATAGGTTTGTCGCAAAATTGCAGTGAGAAATTCTTGTAACTCACCAATGTCCATCGTTATATAAAATCTGGTAGGCGTTTCATTAGAACTTAAATTTTTGAAAGAATCTACTAGATGCGCGATTAGAACTGTAATGAGAAATACTCATAACTCATGAGTCGTCAATGCTACCTAAAAAGAGGGCAACAGTCATTTGAATTGAAAATAACAACCAATTCATGATGGTCCAAAACTGCAATGGACACGTAGGAAATATTCATTACTCACCGAACTCCAACAATGAATTCTAGAAAAGGGTTAAATTTTAGTGTCTAAAATGTCTCTCAGTATGCGACATATCTATTGGTCTAATTGAAGTGTAGGCTCTTACCATGATGTCGAAAAGGTCCTTCGTTATGATTGAAAACTGTTCAATCGGAACATGAGTGATTAACAAGGCGACGAACTGCGGGTATTCCTTGAACTTCGAAATCGTCATCGACTTCGGTTTTAGCGTGTCCCACACTTTCAGGATCGACTCCTCGTTAAGGGAAGTGATGCGAGCTTTGTACTCTAAGATCGTAACGAACAACACCAGGTAGGTGCTGTCGATGTTTTCCAAGTTGCTTAACGCATAGTCGACGTAGGTGTTTATGTAAGCCAGTAGTTCGGATTCTGTGTCGGTTTTCTGAATGAAATAGTCCCGTAAGGCGTAAACGAATCCGTTCAGTAGACAGTCCTGGGGTTGGTTCGATGTGACTAATTTGATGATTTTGTTGCAAATGGCTGTTTTGTGCTTCTCTGCTCTTGCCTTTTGTTCCTTGGAGACTCTGTACAGTTTTCCCTGGAACAAAAACAATCCGTGAATCTGATACCATATACTTAATGTATATATGAATGTCAATAATTAATTACAATGTAAAAGTACATTTTTGACTCCTTTTCCTGTTGAATCTTGAATCATTTGGGAAGAAATTATTTGTATCGAAATTAAGTTTATGCTCGTGGGGTGTCTGAATAGGTACTATAACAATGATTCGTCAAAATAACAGCCGTCTGCAAAATTCAAAAGATTCATGGGCGATGAGGTTGGCGACCAGAGGGTTTAAGGGAGTCGGAACCCTTCAGATGCAATCGTATTCAGAATGATATGGCAAATGTCGTCTTAACGGCCTAGAATATGAGTACTTTTCATGTATAAAAGATAATCTCATTTAATTAATCTGTCTACAGTGTCGAAATTCTAAAAATCTCCCTGAATTCATAACATTCATTACCTTGTTCAAAGACTTCATAACAATGAAACTGCCCCTCATGTACACTGGATCTAACAAATTTTCGGAAAGCCGCTCGACAAACGGTCTCAAATCATTAACGCACGTCAAAAGATTATCCGAGATTAACATAAGGGCCTCTTCCCACAGCTCGAAGTTATCCATGATTTGTAGACACAACTTGTCTATTTGAAACATTCCATTAGGTTTCAATTTAAACTCCTGCAGCATACCTAAGAAAAAATCGAATCAAGGGTACTTTTCCAAGGTACAACGATTCGAAAGCACTTACCGACAATAATGGTTTCCAAACGTTCTTTGACTCGCCTAAAATTCCCTCTAGAAAATTCGTAAACGAAGTCCTGATGCAAAGCGACCAGGTAAAATAAATACAACTCTTGTGCTTGTGGTGCATCGGTGTAGATAACTGGATACTTTTTCAATATATCCAAAAAACGGCACAGCTTGTCCTCGTTTACTTTCCACTCTTGATTTGATTTGGTTATCTCATGATTTTCTGTTGTAATTTCGAGTTTGACGGTGTTGTCTAGAAGAAGCGTGATGTCGAAGGAGGTGAAAACATCTACGCTAACCGACTCGAGGTTTCGTTTCTTCTTCTGCTTCGACATTAACTTGTTTATTCTTTTCAATGTGAAGATATTGATTGCGTTCAATATCCTCGCCGAGTTGAGGATAGAATCGGGCACATTCCCGCTTGGAAACTCGCCAGAGTTATTGATCAGAATATCGATCAGAGTGTGGAAAACTGGGGTATCCAACAACCAGTTAACGACGAATCTATCTTCGAAGATGTCCTGCCAGTGGTCTTCAAGATTGTTTAAGATTCTTACCAAATCCATTATGACGTTTTCGCTGAGTTTCCCTTCGAATAGCGTGAGGGATTTTAGAGTTTGGATGTACAATTTATGCTGAAATAAAGAAATAAGGGGGGTCACAAGTCGGTAAAGAGTTTCGGAGATGTGTAGAACTTCTCCATCTTAGTGCTATAGTGATCTAATGACAAATAGATTAAAATTCTCTACATTCCCAGTTCCGGCCAGAACCATCTTCTTACTACCCCTTCAAATAACCTCTTAAGACCATCTATAAGGGTCTGTATCATATGACAAGATGTTGATAACTTTATTCATTATTACATACCAATAGTTGGTTGCATGGTTTCTCTCCGAAATTCGTAATCCTCTCCGACAACATATACCATTCCTTGGCTGTCAGGTAAGGGTGTAAGTAAGTCACATTCTTCATCGCATTAAGTTCTGACGACGGACCTTCAACAGCTGAATTGTAACTGTCCAAGCTGTAGTACCTCAAAACCATTGAGATTTCGGCCCAATGGAACGCTATGTTCAGGAATGACCACATTAGGAAGTGGTTCTGAAGAAGAAAATTAAAGTTAATGTTACACTGGGAATAGGCGCCCAGACAGCAAATTCTGCCGGCATGAATGTCTTTGGTTTCTAAAGTGCTGCCACCTAGCATATAGTAACGTATATTTTGTGAGCAAGAGTATTTCGATACCGATATGCCAGCTTTAAATTACCATTTATATATCTATATTACATGCTTTTTCTTGTGTACTTATTAATTTAACCTCATTTTTCAACAATCCCTTAATTCGCCTATATAGCTTCTCTATGGAGAACTTTTAGAGCTCTACAGATCTAGATTCTAAAAATTTGTAGCTTCTTGGTGTCTTTAAAGTTTTTGAAGCTTTAAGATATACCTTTGGATAGAAATCTAGAGGTACTGGATGATTTCGAAACTTTAAAAGCTTAAGGATTGAATGAGGAGGTTTTAGACCTCTAGATCTAGATTCCAGAAGCTTGTAGCTTCTTGGTACCTTTGAAGATTTACGGTCGAATGAGCTTGATATTCATGGAACATTTGGAGCTCTATTGGTCTAGAATTAAGAAACTTGGAGCTTCTTAGCACCTTTGAAGCACTGAAACGTTGGGATGAAATGAGAGTGGTATCCTTTAAACGATCTATAGACGCTCTATAGATCTGAATTATAGAATTATAGCTTCTTGGTACCTTTGCTGCTTTATAATCAACTTTGGGAACTTTGGAGCTGTATAGATTTAAATTATAGTAAGTTGTAGTTCCTTGGTACCTTGTTTGAAGCTTTCGGCGCTTTAAGATCGAATAAGCGTCGTATCCATGGCATGTTTAGAGCTCTATAGATTCTAGAAACTAATAACTACTTGATACCTTCAAAACCCTTACAGCTTTAGAACTAAATGAACGTAAAATCCTTGAATCTTTTGACGCTCAAGTTCAAATAAATTTCTGCAAAACATCAAACCCTGTTGTTAATATGGATTTCAGAAAATGTCGATTATTGGTTTCCCTGAAGCTTTTCGTTCTGTAGATACAGTTGAGTGTCATTTTTTTACAATAACTTCAAGCCCTCTAGATGCTTAACAATACCGTATGCACGATTATTGCCCAACAACCTTTGATTTAAATAGTGTGCGACTTACCCTTGCTCACAAAATACACCCTGTCATTCACTAGGTGGCAGCACTTTAGGTACCCAAGCCATCAGATTGGGCAGACTATCTGGGCCGTTTCGAATATTTATCTTTGCGATACTTGAAAAATTCAGATAAACTTCTTACATGTTCCCTCTTTACCAAAGCTCCTCCGAATATCTTCAAAGACTTCTCCAACTCTCCCAGGCATTTCTTGTACTTTTCAGCTGTCGCTAGTGCAAAGCTACGTTCCGTCACTCTGATACTGGATAGAAATAAGCACAGTAATTTGCTAAGTATTCCCAAGAATGTGAAATATCTGATGTTACCTAAAAGTAAGAAACTTAATAGAAAGTTAACCTACAAAGCAAACTTACTATACCATTGTCTACACTTTCGATGCCACAAAGCACTTCATCCAATACATGAGAAAGTGAATAGAAGATATTAAAGACCTGCCAGGGTAATAATAGACTGCAAATGCATTTACTGAAGTTCTTGCAGATTTCCTCCGTTAATATTTCTTCAATTTTAAACTTTTTCAAGTAATTAATTTGTATGTCTATTGTCCCAGTGAATTCATATGGTTTGTTTATTTTAGGCTCTTCTCCATTGAAACCATCATTTAATGCGTGTACCATCTTAGTAACCATGCTTCCTATCCTCTGCAGCTTAGTATAGGTATCAAAAATTGATATTATGAGTGCTTCATATTCTGCCTTATGTTTAGTATTATCTGCCGTCATCGACATAATCACGATCTCCTTGACTAACGCTTCTATCATCAGAGGATCCAATGCTATAGCTTTCATGAATATGTTATAAACTGAACCTGAGGGCAGTTTGAATCCTATAAATTCCACCACGATGTTTGTGAGGAACTCGCTGAAAGTTACCTCTTTCACTTTGCTCTTCAGGTCCACCTCGACTTCCGTTAAGACCTCCAAAAGCCCCTGTATAACTAATTGTGATTTAGAAAGCGACAAGTTCTGTTGTTCTAAGCTTGCAATTTTATGAAACAACACCTTCTGGTCCAAATTGAATCCCAGCATGTGGATTAGGACGGCAAAAAACTTGAATATTACGTTAAAGTCGTGTTTGAAGGCTGCAGCAAAGGCATGGAAACAGAGTTTGAAATGATTCAAAGCGGTTTCATTGTCTTCGTTGTAGACCTTTAATAAATGCCTGGTCAACAGGTTCGGTTTCGGTTGCTCCTCGATATTTTCATCTTCGAAGAATCCGTTCAAATATGTTGCGAAAGGTTTGAGATTCTGGAGGAATAGACACTAAAATAAAAATAAATAAAGTGGGATTAATAGGAATTTAAACAAAGGGTCCAATGAAAAAAGTGCATGAAATACCCAAGTAGCAAAGCTCACTTCTACCCAATCTGCCAGCAAGAGTACCTTGTGGAGTGAATGTGCTGCCACCTAGCAGGTATATGCTGTTAAGTAATACTCGCTCATACTGTATTGGGCATTGCCAGAAAACTATGTGAAGTATGAAAAATATGGTTTTCTACCTACCTTTTTAATTACAGTTGAAATTTGGTTGAATAATTCTGCCGTATTGAATTGAATACAGCACCTCACCAAACAGGGCATTACATGTTTTAGGAAAGCCTTCATAAATTTCTCCTCTGCAATTAGTTCCTTCGGAAAAATATTGCTGGTAAGGAACGTACTTAGATTTTTATCATCCCTGAACATCTGCATGGTAACTGCAACGAATCTGCAATATTCGCTGATGTTAAATTTAAAATACTGCTGAAATACCCTGTTTTGTGTGACTTTGTCCACACACTCCAAGATCGTTGTTTCATTTGCAACATCTTCGAACGAGAGAAGCTTTTCTTTGAATACCTGAAATAGAGAAAAAAGGAATTACCGCAATTGCCCTGCCCCTTATGTGGCACAAATAATTGACGGTTCGATTTCTACTTGGCCTTTCAGCCAGTGTTTTTAAAATGCTATTTGTTAATATAATATTGATTATTATATTGAATTCATAAATGAATTAAAATATTAATTGAAAACTATGCATGTGGGGTTTCTTACTGTAAAGGATTAATCCTAACCGTAATACTCACTTCTACGATACTTCTAATCTCATCATTGTCAACATCATTCCTAGTCAATTCCTCAAACTCATTTGATTTCAACCATTCATTTAAACAGCGTAAACAGTCGGTACTACTTTCGCCGCCGCTAAGATTCTTCAACATCCATTGAATCAAAATAGCTTCTTTGTGATTCAAGGGGAACTCCGATGACCTGAAGGCACTATTGGCGATCTTTATCTTTTTCTGGATGGGCCTCTCTGGGTCGTCGAGGATTCTTATAAGCTCTACAATAGTCAGAGAAAACGTTTTGTTTTGAATGAGTAAGAGGAAATACAAATGGTGAGAGCCGTTGAAATTTACCTCTTTTTAAAGCCATGCTAAGTCCTTAGGAAGAGCACTAATTCATCACTGATGGTTGATTTAAAATTGAACACAACACGTGGTTATGTTTACGGCATTTCAAAAATACGGGTTACAGAACAGGGAAAAGATAGAACGGCTTAAAGTCTACTCATCGTATGTCAAAATTCTATTCTTGATTTGTTTAATTACATTAGTACTAGGTGAATAATATGTATTATATCTAGTATTACTATTGATAAGATCGTATGTTATAAATATTCGCGTGTTTAAGCTTTTCTATTGTCAAAGGATATTCGATAACTTGTCACGAAACATTAACCTAAAACGTTGTCATTTTCGCCTTTTAGGTTATGTTTACTCGACCCATTGGCGCCAGAACTCGTCTACTCCTCTCATTTCATACCCTTTTTACCCTCTTTATTCTAGTTTGTTAGTGTTAACACGCCGAGTGTCGTTATGAAGGATATCACAGATTTCTTCTCCACCCCCAGCTCCAACAAGGACACTACGAACGGTAAGAGACCCGAGACAGGACCCCCGAGGGAGTCCCCGACCGTTAGGAACGCTTTCCAAGTCATGATGGACAGCAGGAACAAAATCATCGGGTCTAATTCGCCCGGTAAGGATCTCCCTGAGACGACAGAAGAACGGCCGGATGTTGAGAAGCTCTCTGCGAGGAAGAAACTCTTCAATAGCTGGGCGAAACGGAAGGGGGCGATGAAGAGAGCAAGAGACGACGAAGACCGAGACGAGGTCATCAAGCGAAAGATGAAGACGCGAGCCAAGAGGCTGAAGAAGCTGCTCAACGTCGAGGATGACCTGGAATGTTTTTCCGATGATTCTGTCCTTCGAGGCAAGAAGAAGGCGAGGAGGTTGTCCACAACCAGCGAAGATTCGGTCGTTGATAATTGTAACACCATTTCGACCAAAGGAAGTACTGGCTCTTTGAACGGAATGGCATCGCAAACCGAGCATTGTAAAATAACAGGTTCGCTGCTGAAAGGTTCACATTATAGTCTTCTGAACTTCGTTTCTGTATTAGAAAATGGGGAGGGTAAACAAGAAAGTTTATCGCAACCGAACCCCATAGGGTCCACTGAAAGCCCAATTAAGAGTTCTAAAAGGCGGAGAAGGAAAAAGAAAAAGTGTAAAGATGATCGGATGAATGAGACAGAAGAATCGAGTCAAGGAATCTCTTCATCTAGATGGAGAATGAGGATAAAGTTAAATTTAAAGGATGATAGCGATTTTGAAACTAGTGAAAGCGGTCTGAGGAGCGACAGTGATAAAGGTAGATTTTTATTTATTTACCATTATATTACATTGTGCATAAATTTTACATGATTACATATTTACAGTGACACCTAGTAATTCGTGTCTGATTATTGGTAAAAACTAAATACAGATTACTATCTAAATTACAATTTTACAATAATTGTGAATTACAAGAAATGTCGGAAATATGGCTAAGTATATAAAAATGGGAAAGAATCGATGTTAGCTCAGAGAGAAGAGTAATGCTTTTTAAATTAAATATTTTAATACGATTATATTTAATGTTTCTATTAAATTTCCTATATGAGAATATTCCTTGAATATTTCTTCTTGTTTTGTAGTTGTAGTTCGACACAGGGTAATCATGCCAGTACCTACTTGCACATATAATTTATTCGTGATAGTATATATAAGCCTTTGATATTTAGCAAATTCTCTGTTTGATGTATGGATTTTTCAAATGAATGACTTTCTTTTTTAAATATTTTCCACTGAATATAATTTTGAGTTATCTGTTAATTTAATTTTCATATGCTCTACCCCATACACTTATTCCATATCGAAAAAGTGAAGTCGCGACTGTTATGTCCAAAGAGATCCCTGAGGAACCCCAGTATTATTAACTTTAATATTACTTTTACTATCATCCATTTGTACATATTGTTTTCTGTCATAATAGCATAATACCAAGGTCCTTTTTTTTCAGGTACCATATCAATTTCTTCAGACAGCGATGAAGATTTCCAATCGAAATCACAACCCGCCAGTTCACTTAAGTTAGCACCAGTTTTCTCTAAGTCACTACCTAAACCAAAATTAAATCCTGATGTGATCGAAGCGAGGAAGAAATTTTTAATGAGCGGTACCCCAGCGATCTTAAAAAAAATTACTACAGAACAAAAGAGGTAATAGAGTATGCACTTTACATAAATGAATTTCACTATTAATAACAGTTTACTTTGACTAAGATTTTTCCCTTTTAATCTACAGTTTGCCCGAGAAAGAAGTAGAAATCTTTCCTAAGATCAGTCACATACAGCAGAAGTGCGAAAGTGCCCTATGGTGTTTACCGAACGTAAAGCTACAGCTGTTAGAGAAAACACCTTTAGAGGACTCCAATTTGACTTGCTTCGACTTGACATGCAAATCAGACTTCACCCTCAACATCAGATCCGAAGTGAAGAAAGTGGATAAACTGAAGAAGTTGCTGGATGAGATAAAACACAACAATCCAAACTATCCGGTGTACAGATCGTTCAGGCTCCTCCACGAGAAGAGCCAGAAGAACTCGAGCGAACCGAAACCGAACAGGAAGAAAGGCAAACGACCTTCGAAATCGAAGAAACCGCCGGAGGCAACAAACGAGCCGGAGCACTCGACGTGGACCGAGAAGTATCGGCCGAGGTGCTCGGACGACATCCTCGGCAACTCCGAGGCCGTTAAGAGCCTCAAGAAGTGGCTGGAGGTTTGGAAACACTTCAGTCAGGAGTTGAACGCGAAGAGAAGGAGGGGGAACAGCAGCGGCTCCGATTTCGAGTCTACGGACTGCGACAGCAGGGACAGTGTGAGGTCCCAGGGGAACGCGCTCGTCTTGGGGGGGCCCTGCGGCAGCGGGAAGAGCGCTACAGTCTACGCGATCTGCGAGGAGCTCGAACTGAACGTTATAGAAGTCAATGCTTCGAGTAAAAGGACTGGTAAGCAAAGATGAGAGTTAATCTTATAAGACCTAAAAAATTGTGGTTTTTCATTCAAAAATTCCTAAATCGCTTGCTATTTATTTCTTACAAATTAATGCTCATATTTATCCTTAAGTAGTTACAAATAAAAGTGGGTTTTTTTTTGTAACAAGCTAATCACAATTTTGAAAATACATAAATTTGACAGGATGTCAATAGTACTACTACAATAATAGCACAACTAGAATATTGTTTCCAATTGTTTAACTTAAAGCGATGAATTCCGGGCTGTTAGGCCGTGCTCGAATCAGGTTCTTCTTACCCGACGTTGGTAGTGGTGAACATCTTCAGGAGCTTGGAAGCAGTTGATGGTACGCATTGTAGTAGATCTCTGAGTCCAGTACCGCACCACTCCAGAAGTGGACGAAACGTTGATCCACTGGATAGCAAAGCTTTACAGCTATCAATTGATGAGACTTGCTTAGAGAGGTCTATTACGAGTTATTCATTACCATTGAATAATTGAACAAAATATAACTATTTTGGACTAATTTATCTAATTTCATAAAATGGCTATAGCGACATTACATAGATCCACACCTTCTCCTGCACTTTTTCATTCGTTTCGTATGTTTCAGGGAAGAAACTGATGCAAGAACTACAAGAAGCGACGCAATCGCACCAGGTCAGAAAAAACGAGCTGATGGGCTTCCTGGATCGCCCCGCTCCGAAGAAAGAAATCAACCCCAAGCATAAAATGTGCGTCCTGTTAGTAGAAGACGTCGACTTAGTATTCGAGCAAGACGAGGGCTTCCTCTGCGCGCTCAACCAGCTGATCAACACCAGTAAACGACCAATAATCATGACGACGACCGATCACGAATCCGCTTCAGTTAAAAAACTAATTAGCGACTATGAGTTCATTTCTTTCTCGCCACTCCATTCGAGCACTCTGGCGACGTGGCTGCAGATTTTGTGCCTCATTGAGGGTCGTCTCGTGAACAGGGACGATGTCGGGAGCTTGCTGGATTTGAACAGAGGAGACGTGAGGAGAACATTGCTGCAGCTTCAGTTCTGGGTACAATCCGGGGGGCAGTTGATCCAGAACGAGATGCCGGTCAAGATCGAACGTAGGCGTGAGACCTGCGAGGAGAATTTCGACCATGACGAAGACGCTGCGTCTTTAAAGCTGACTAAAAACAAGAGCGATGTGGTCGAGCACAGGCACTGCATCAGAACCTTCCAGATATTCCAAAATAGTAAACCTTTCAACGTGCCTTACTATTTGAACTTAGATTTCCTTTACTGGAACATCCCAAACATCCTCAACTTAAACGACAAGCAAGTTGAAACGGCAAACGAAGAGACTAAGCTTAGACACAGCTTTAAAACCATAATCAAGCTGTACGATTCCTTATGCGCAGTCGACGTAGTTTATAGACGTATCGATTACTCTGATGGGAACGAACCTAATGCGAACGGCTTTATCGTTAAGGACAGCTTGGAGCTGACCGAGAACTTCATCGGCCTGGATCACGATCGAGAATTCGTGCACGAACTGCACCACACTCTAATCGACGGATTGATCAAAGAGTACAATTCGATCGAGAAGGTCGAGACTAGGTTGGATATGGGAGTGCCATCGAAGCAAGAACAGAAGTAGGTTTGATTTTTTTAAACTATTTCTGTGCCGTAACAACAGTGTAGGCACGAATGTGTTTCACTAGAAAATAGCTTGAGTGTCTTGGTGATCTTTGCGTAACAGTTTGAAGTCACGTGGTTTCTTTTGTTATAAGTCAAAATATGACTCATTCACGTTACTAAATAAACTGATATGAGAGCTAATAATAGTTTAGTGGTGAATTTAATTGACACACCACTAGAGTTATTACACATTGTATTAGAACTTTAACAGGAAAATGCTATTTTTCTACGATCAGCTATTAATTAACTCGCCAGTTTAAAAATAGCTATCAAAACTCTTTTTCTCACTTTGACTCGTTTGACACAAAAAAAGAAAAGAGTTAAACATATTTCAGTATTTGAACGTCAGCTATAACACATTGTTATTACTGTTGCCTGTCTAGGTAGATTATAGGATTTATCATGGGTTAGATAATCTTGATCCGTTATGAAGAATAACTGAAAAAGTATGCAGTTCACAAACGAAGGGATGGTTATATGAAGATGTAAGATCAGTTATTAAATGTGCTTTTTGGTTTAGCTTGCTGTGTACTAATTACCATGCAATCATTTAAAAAAAATCAAGCTGTACTGTAACTGCAATAACTGTACTTATCTTAAAAATATGTTTGTATGAGATTTAACTGCCTAGTTAGGAAACTGTTGCGTTTAAGATTAGTTAGGAACTCTTGAGCTTGTCTCTGATGTGAATAATATTTCCAAAATGGGTGATTTCCTATTTAACCATTGTTTAAAGTACAAGATGGAGTTATAAGATTGACTAACTCAATGTGCTTTTTCGTTTAACCTGCTCTGTACTAAATATCATTTAAACATTTTAAAAATTTAAGCTGTACTGTAACTGCAGTAACTGTACTTCCCTGAAGGACATGTTTGTATGAGATTTAACTGCCTGAAGTAAAGAACAGACGAATAGTGAATGAATAATCTTCAAAGTTTATTTGTTTTTTAACTTGTTAACTCTTTGCAACTAACAAGTATCTGTATTCTCTCTTGACTTAAACTAATGAATCGTTTTGTAGGGTGTCTCACTTTAATTTTGAACTTTTATCACGCTTAACTAATCAACCATGCCTTTACTATTATTAGCTTTAATAGTCTTACCTAATAATGATAGCTAAATGACTATCTGTGATTGCTACTGTCCTTGTGCAACTCACATCTCTGTAGAGGTACGTTAATTGAAGTGAGAGATGCGGTGATGTATAATCTAATTAATTTATCGTTGATTATTTAAGATCTGTAACTTCTACCACATCGGCCTTTTCATATTGTTTCACTTTTAGATACCGATCCTGAGGTGTTGGAATTTATTTTTTCAGGCGTAAGGCGAAGCACCGGCTCTATGAAGACGTTTTCAGGGAAGCGATCTGTCCCTCATCGTTCCTGAACAGGAAGTCCATCGGCCTGGACTACTTACCAGCGTTGCGTGCCATCGCGAGAGCGGAAACTGCCAAGATGGCGAGCAACACGAAACGCGGTAACCGTTTCAGGAGCTATTTTAGGACCTTGGGGGTGAATTGTACTGAAAGTACTATGAAAATGGCGTGCAGTGTACTCCACGAATAAGGTAATTGTTCTTAAACTTTTATTGAATTGTGTACATAGAACAGATTTTAAACGAAGGCGGCGGTTGAATTTGTGTGCGTGGAGGGAATGTAGGGATAGAAATATTTGAAGGTTTTAGAAGTATGTGCATCCAGAACGAACTTTGTTTAAAATGGAACGCAATCTAGAATAATCGAAAATTTAAACATTTCCTCGAAAATTTGTTGAAATTAATCAATAAAGTATGAAACTCGAGGTTTATAAAGACATTCTTCAAAGTCATAGACTGCTCACCTCCCTTTGCAAAGTTTACATGGGTGAGATTAAAGTTTATTTACAAAAACAATTGAGTTATATCACCCAGTTAAGCCTAAAAGCCCCTACCTTCATTTGGTACAGTTGGGTACCAGGACCAGTTTCAAATAAACAAGAAGAAAATTGGAGAATTCCCTTGTAGTAACCCTTGAGCAAATTTCAGAATCGATTTCTACTAGATCGATGATTCAGTTATCCGAAATCTAAGAAGCCCAAGGGAGTTTGACGGGAATATTGAAAATAAGTGAAATACTCAAGGCAACTTCAGGTATTTAATAAACTTGGTGAGTTTCTATGTGATGAAAGAGCAACGGCGGTTTTGGTGCGATGCACAAGTGATACGCGCTCGAGAAGAGTAAGAGAGTAAAGAATAACATAACATATACTAGTGCTATAGAGCACATAGAAGGAACATGTGCGGAGAGCCTTAATCTACCTCTGATATAAAGAAACGCATCCCAAATACAAGAGTCCAATTTAATTTTACTTTACAACCATTTTCAACCATAAAAAATAAAAACAAAATCTTTTTCGATCTGTCATCGACATAAACGTCGGCGATGCAATACCCGAACGTAAAGGTACCCGTCATCAAGTGCTCGAGCTCGAGCCCTGCCTCGTGAAGACCTTCGTCAGTACCGGTCTGACGATGCGTCCTTCGAACTTGTACGTGTTCCGTTTCCGTTTGAGCTCGATCCATATGTGAGAGAACAGGTCCACGATGATGGACGTCTTCGAATGTTCCGCCGTGGCTGGGAAAGTGATTTTGACTCTGAACTGCTTTTTCTCTTCGAGCTTTGGACCGTCTTGCTCGGACGGCTGCGAGATCACCTCGGCGACCCACGTGGCGCCCTCTCCTAAACTCTATCGGGAATTAATCGTTAAAATTACATTTCAAACCGATCCAACGAAAGTACCATGGACTAGAATAACGACCGTTCATGGTGGTGGTGGGAGTATTGAATCCAGTCGTCTCAAATCGTGGCTGTAACGAGTAAGCCAAGCTCTTACTTGAGAGACAGAGAAGGATATAACAGTAGAAAACTAGTAGCTGTCTATAACAAGAACTTCAAGGTAGAAAGATGTGTATGCCACATATGAATCTATTTCGTTTTTTATAAAACTACATCAGGTTTCGGCCTTACGCCATCATCGCCTCCACCTTCAGCAATCCTAAAGACACCAATAATATTTGACAATCAACTAACTACACAAAATAGGGGATCTATTAAAGGGAATGGCTTGAAGTACGCAGAAGAAGACATTCTTAAAGGCATGAAATATCGAATTTCAGCAACGGACACATCTTACATGTAAAAAGAATGACCATCAAAGACAAAAACACATCACAACAATCATAATAATCCTTAATGTTTTAATTATTAATTGTTAATATTGGACGTTCAAGATTTAGATTAGTTGTTTTTTCTCGTTTTGTGGTTTGGTTTGTATTGATTTTACCACTGCTACTAATAGGTCTGATGGCGAAGTAAGACCGAAACTGGTTACCTGGTGTGGTTTTACAAAAAGTGCCACAGCCGCGAGGGCGCTGTTATCTGTTAACATAAGGCGCATGTACCTATTCCCAGTGAATGATCTACATTCTTGTCCACGGAAAATACATATGATCCAAATAAACATCAACATATATACATACAGATAGAAGCAGCTTACCTTTTTTTGTACTTTTACAATGCTGCCAGTGTTTAGTGCTAAAGCCTCGAAACTTTTTTCTTTCACGTCGACAACCACGCATTTCTGTACAAACGGTGGGTGCTTTTCGATGAAATATCCCAAAAATAGATCTCCACTTGCGTCTCCGGCCCGTTTCGCATTGTACTTTTGAACATTACAATTAGTCGCGATTCTAGCTACCTCATCCTTGTCCCAATTAGGAGGATCACAATAATCTATCACAAGAAATCCAACCTGTGTTAAACCCCGATCGGAATATTTAATAATTGCTTACTTAAGGTAGCTGCCAAAAGACGGTGGACCATTATATCGGCGTACCTTCTTATCGGGGACGTGAAGTGCGTGTAAATCGGCACGCTTAAGGCGAAATGTCTGTAATCGTCCTCAGATTCCATTGTCGAAGCACAAAAGTATTTCGCTCTTGCCATCGTCTTAGCGGTGAGGTGGTTCAGAACTGCCGCACGACTTCGACCTAAAACGGTAATAAACGAGGGTTAGCCTGAAGAATTATTTATCTGGGTCGACGAAAAATGGATATGTTATATTTATTTATTGTTCTTATTATTTATTGTGCTAAAGCAATATATGATTTGTTCATAACAAATACCAAAAGGATTACCCACTATGAGGACTACCCACTTAACGGAGGTACCTAGTTACCTTATTGAAATACATTCTAAACGCATTTTAAGCTAAAATCCATTTTAACGTTAAAATACGTTTATGAATAAGAGAAGTTTTTAACATTGGTCACAACTGAAATAGGTCTGCCATCCGTATTAACCTTTAGGATATATTTTAATTCATTGTATGTTGGGGTTACGTTGTTCATCCTTTTGGGAGTGAATTGCTCGCTTAAAACCTTTTAAAACATACTTTAAATAAGTAAAAAACTTTTACCCAACTCATCATTGGTGATGCATTTTTCCAACGATTCCCTAATCGCTTTGGAATCACTGATGTCGATATGTATTCCATAATTCGCCAAGTTATTTTTCAAGCACTCCAACATTGCCTGCTTCGGGGGAACGTGGCCTCTCAGAAATGCAATATCAGGAAAGTCGTCCCTTATCTTCTCCGCCGCAGAAATGTTCGCCAGCAACATAAACTCTTCTATCAACCTGTGCGACGCCATATTTTCATACTTTCTAAACATGAGCGGCTCCTTGGTGTCCGGGTCCAAATCGAAGTTCAGTTTGATTTGATCGATTTTCAGGGCTCCGTTCTGGATGCGTTTACTCGTGAGTTGCTCGGCGAGGAACTGTAAGATGTCAATCGTTTCGACTAGATAGCTACAGTTGAAGCCATTGTGAATCGGAGGAAACTCATCATCGGTAAACTCTTTATCTGGATCATTAATAACTTGTTGGGCGTGTTCATATGATAGTTTACAGCAGGAATTCACGACAGACCTCGTGAAACGTTTGCTGACTATCTCGGCTTCGGGTGTTATCTCCCATATGACGGAGAACGCTAGCTTGTCCTCTCCCGGCAACAGCGAACAATACAAGCACAATTCTTCCGGCAGCATGTGGTACACTCTGTCCACCATGTAGATCGATGTGGCTTTCTTTCTCACTAGCTTGTCCAATTCAGAGCCTTCCTCGAGATAGAACGAAGCGTCGGAAATGTGCACGCCGACCTCGAAGTTGCCGTTGGGAAGTTGTTTGGCCGAGACAGCGTCGTCCAAGTCTCTGGCAGTCGACGGGTCTATTGTGAAGATGCATTCCTTCCTCAAGTCTTCCCTCCTGTCGATCTCCTCTTGAGAAATATCTATGGAAGGGAAAGTTATGTTAGGTTCCTTCAAAAGTCTAAATCCCTATTCTAAAAGTTGGAATAGTTGGTCACGAGAAAAGGCGAGGGGCGAAAAGGAAGTCAATATGAGCTCCGTACAAATTTTTGGCAATAGACTCCTATGGCCCTCTAGTAACGACTTTCTAATGCAAAGCGTTGTCACTTCCAAAATCGGAAGACGCAGCAAAATTTTGGAAGCGACACTAGTTTGGAGGTTACAATACCACTTTATAATTTGCTTTTTACTTCATGAAAGCCACAAAATTTACTGTCTTGCAAGTTGTCTTGAGGCATTGTAGTAATTTCTCAAGAAAGGGCTTCGTTTCCACACATGGAATGTCATATATATGACATGTACATGTCATGAGCTTTAGGGGAAAAATGGGTTCCTTTAAAGTAAAAACAAATAGTACAATACCTTCAAGCTTGGAAATGTACTTTTCCACCTTGTCGTATGGCGTCACATCCAAGCAAAAGTCGCGAATTATGGACAAGGTCTCGACTTCTAAATCACCAGCCTCTCCTAGGTTCTCTTGTATAGAACCGTAGGCAACCACAGGTGAGGTCCATTCCTCTATTCTTGCCACGAACAAGCTATTCTTAAATTTCGTGGGGTTGTGCCTGAACCCGAAAGGGAGCCCCTCGAATGGGATCCGGAGGATAGGGCATCGCTTATCTCTGGGGCAGAGGAGCGCGTAATTGGCCATGTGGTTTTGGGAGGGTATAAGGAACCCCACCACCAACCTCGAGTGGACCTTGAAAGGATTGCATTTTTTATTTATTTATGAAACATCCTCTTATGTTACATTTGAACAGTTACACAAATAAATTTAAAATAACTGTACCTTTTCTAGGATATGAACGACCAGAGCGGTCTTATATCCGTTGATCCAAAATCTCTCCGGTTTAATTTGTAGAACGACTTCATCCCCTTCCAAAGCCCTATTCCTGTCCCACACTAAATTCAGGTAATAGTCTATCTGACTTGAATCTTCATTGCTCACATAAGCATCAGCGACCTGTTTTGGATTTATTCGTATGATGCCTTTCTTTAGGTTTCCATTCGCTAGCCCTTTGTTTACTTCCTCTTTGCTAATGTACGGCATGTATGGTTCCTTGCAACTTTCGGCACGAGTCAAGTGACAGTACTTCCGTCTTCGCACTTTTGAAAACGTTTTTGTAGTAAAAAACCATTTTTCTCTTTTAACCTGGAGAGACGTCTGGAACACTACCGACTTATTGCGTTCGGCAAAGGTGTGTAAATGTATGTACTTCTTTATGGGACTCCTTTTTCGGAAAAAGGTTCCCATGGCTTTACTTTCAACATATTTTCCTGTAAAGTCGACGTCTTTTAATTCTTTTGACTTCTTGTCGTTTTTATTTCGGTTGTCCACCTCCTCCCTGCTGGAAGAGGCCTCTTCGGATGAGCTCGCCCTCTTCCTCAGTCGCTTTTTGTTCTTCTTTGACCTCTCCCCATTCCTTGGGACTTGGTTTTGCGCCACCACCATCTGATTGCTCTGAGATACCATTTGATGATTCTGAGCTACCATCTGATGATTCTGAGGTATCAACTGGCTATTGTGGACTACTACGCGATGGCGAACTCCTCGATGCCCGTTCATACCATTCACTGTTGGCCTGTGCTGCTGGAGGTTCCTGACTTGCACAGCTTCGTAAAACTGGAGACTGCCCACTTGCGGTACTGCGTAAGGCCAGCCCTGATTGTACATTCTTCCCTGTACGTGAAGTGATGGCGATGAATTTTATCGCCTACATTTTTTTGATAACCGTGGAATCGGGGGGTCACCGAAGGTGACGAGTGGAACGTGGTTCTACTTTTGTAAATAGAAATGCACAGGACATAAACTGATACAGAACAGCCAAATTGTTAGATAAGGATATTCAAAACTGACATGAGACATGAACAATCTGTTCATAACGTCGATCTCAAAACGTTACATTGCGTAACCTCCATTACATGTCAATTTTATATACTATTTTCAAAATAACATCGAATTCGAAATGAGCACGTACGAGATAAGCCAGTCATCCCTACTGAGCCTGAAGGCGGAAATACTGCGAAAGCATGGAGAACTCGCCAAGGCAAAGGTCGAGAACGAGGCGAAAATCAAAGTGATCAAGAAGAACACCCCTTTGGAGATCAAGAACAAGGGCGTCGAGGCGAGGAGTCAGGCCGACCTCGAGCAGGACGTCGACCTGCTGAAGGCGTCGAAGTCCTCTTTGGAGATCAAGGCGGCCCTCTATGACAAGCTGAGTTCGGGTAAGCTGAGCAGGGAAGATGGAAGGATACTGAACAAGCAGTTTCTTGTGCAATTCGATAGGAAGAATAGAGGGAAGAGCAGTGATTTACCCCCCGAGGGTTCTGACGAGGAGCCAGATAAGTACCCGGAGAGCGACAACGAGTGTTACGAGTCGGACGACTCTTCGAAATCCGCCTCCGATCAGTGGGTGGATTACGTTGACTGCCTCGGTAGGACGCGAAGATGCCTGAGGAAAGATCTCGAAATTTTTAAGTCGAAAGACCGAGACTTGAAAGAAACTGTTGAGTCCAGAAAGATTCGCAACCCTAGTCCCGAGCCTCCAAAGGAACACGAACCAGACACTACTACGAGAGGTTCCACAGAAGACAAAGAGGAATACGATGAAAACAGTGAGCTCCTATCCAGTGACATGCGTAGGGAACTCCTCAGGCAACAGTGGGAGAAAGAAGAAGAGGAACTAAGGGATAAATCCAACATTCACTACCAAGACATCTTGTTTGGGGAAGCCAGGACTCATGGTGTTGGCTACTATGGATTCTCAAAGGACGAGGACGTAAGATTGAAACAGCAGGAAGCATTGAACGAACTCCGGAAAGAAACCGAGGCGAGTCAAAAAAGGGCCCAGGAATTGAAAGCTCTACGAGAGAAGCAACTTGCTGCCCGGATAAAGGCAGCGAAGGATAGAAAGCGAGCACGGCTTGGACTTCCGCCAGAAGAGGATGAACCTGAACCTGCACCTCCCGCCCCCGACCCCGAAGAAGAAAAGAGGAAGGAGGAGGAGGAGAAGAAGAAACAAGAAGTCGAAAAACTGCTGATGGAAGTTAGAAGGAGACATATAAGGCCATGGGACATCGGCAAAGAAGGGGTCCCTAAGCAGCATTACGAAATGACACAAGAAGAGTGGGTGGAAAAAAAGAGGTCGGAGAGACAGAAAGAGTTCGCACCACCAACAGACTTTACGAAATCAGATCAAAAACCTTCAAAGCAATCTAAACGGAAACGGCAAGACGACGGCGACCAAGAATTAAAACCCCAACGAACTAACTTTAGGTCGATTCCCATTATAGACGAAATTGATCCGGGTGATCGTTTACTATCAGATTACCTTTCGACTCAGGATAAGGAACGTGTGGACAATGACGACGTACGCGGAAGAGGTGCGGAAATCGCGCCCCCTTCTACTTTCGAATATTATGGGCCAAGCGGCAGTAAACCACCTAAACCTTCTTCGACTGGTAGTAGCATAGAGGAGTCCATCGAAGCCGGACTTCAGTTCCTGAAGCAGCAAGTCGAGAGGAAGCAGAAGAGGAGTAGACGGTTGGATGATACATTTTAATTAGCTGTATCTGTAGGGGAGGTATGGAAGTGATATTTTTATAATATAATAATTAGATTAGGTTGATTGAGTTGTGTAATTAAAGGATTATTGGTGGGTATCGGATTGTGGGGTCTGGAAGGGTGATGAGTAATTTATGGATGTACCCACTCTAGGATGTTTGGCATATGGAGGGGGCAAATCAGGATCTTCTTGTAGGTAAATACTTCACTGAAATTATTCATCATGTTAGGATTTATCTGATTCGATCATGAGTCTGTTTTTATACTTGCAGAATGATTCCATAAACTTTCAGTATTTTTAGATGTTCAGCTGTTGGTTCCATAGCTTGTGGTCTTGCAAGAAATCATATCATGGAAAGGTCTCGATAAGCATTGGAATAGTCATAGACATTGCTCAACAATGTGTGACGGTGTATTCCTAAGATCTTTTTTCAGTAATGGTATTCTGGAGTCTTTGTCAATATTTTGACTGATTCGATGCCCTGCAGTAATGGTAGTAAGATAGTAATGGCAATTCGTAGTTGCAGTATATTCCTTTGTACATTACGTCGGAAATATAGTGGAACATACACATTTGAAGAGCGGAGTCCTTTTTGTAAAAGTATCTAATGCAGCAGTGACATGCGTACTGCGTAAATCATGAATTTTTATGGAAAACAGAACTACCCCCATTTTCAACATTGCAACTCTATGGGGGATACCCCTCTGTTTATTTGATTTACATTATTTGTTGGCCACTCTAAATAATAATTTGCTGGTGTGAGTTTGAATAGCCCTATAATTCGGCTGTTTAGGGTGCTGCGGCTTTTCTGTTTCACCTATAGTCTTAATACCTGACTAAAAGAACTTTTCATAAATCCAAAAAACATCCATAGCACCCTTCAGGATACTTCCATGAGTCATATCATCAAATTTTGCTCAAGTTAAACAAATAAAACTTGAAAGCACCCCGGAGGACCTAATTTAGTGATTTGTGAATCTACACATAGGTTATGTTTCCCAGTGTTTTGTTAAAGTGTGCCTTCCCCAAAGCCTTTAGTTATAACAAACAACTTTATTTCTTGAGGAAAGCTTACGCAACAGTTTCAATGACACCCTTGAAAGAAGTGGTGAAAACCCTGGAGGAGATGGCCCCATTACAGCTAGCAGAGTCCTGGGACAACGTCGGACTCCTAGTGGAACCTGCAGAGGATATTGGAGTGAAGAAAGTATTACTGACGATAGATCTTACTGAAGATGTCGTTGATGAAGCTATAGAAACACAGTCCGAGTTAATAGTATCATACCATCCGAACATATTCAAGCCATTGAAAACTGTCAATCAGAAGTGAGAAATTCTATTAATGGGTTGGCTTTACGATTTAAGTAACTACTTTTTAGGCATTGGAAAGAGCGTATAATAACAAAATGCATTAAACATAACATCGCAGTGTTTAGTCCGCATACCTCTTGGGATGCGATGCAGAATGGTGTAAATGACTGGCTTGCTGCCGCATTCAAAGTTAAATCCTCAAAACCGATATTGGTCAACGCCGAGGATCCCTCTATTGGAATGGGTAGAATAATTACCTTGGTAGCACCAGTTTCTTTAAGAAAAGCTATAGAAGACGTCAAGGGGCACATAGGCATACCCCATCTCCGCGTGGGTGTAGCAAGACATAAGGACTTGGGTAAACTAAATACAGAATAAATTGACACTACTTTCTTTCACTGCTTCAATATTCTTTATAGACCATCATGTTTCAACTGTGGCACTTTGTGCCGGTTCAGGATCTTCTGTATTAAGCGGCATCGAGGCTGATTTATACTTAACAGGTGAAATGCTGCATCACGACATCTTAGAAGCGACACAGAAGGGAATTAGTGTGATTCTGTGCAACCACAGCGATTCTGAGCGAGGTTTCCTCAAAAAATTCCAGTCGAACTTCGTACTAGGGAGTGTGGAAGTGCTGGTCTCCAAAGTGGATAGAGATTGTGTTATGACTTATTAAACAATCAGTTGATTATTCCTTCATTTACTACCAATACGTTAATACATGTTACTCAAACCTATGATGTCTAATGGGTTTTTCGACATCAAACAACTCGGGGTCGGCTAAGTAGCATGGCTCCTTCATGTATGTCGCCATAAGTCCGGCACTCTGCGCCTTCTTGATTTCCCTCTCGACGAGCTCCTGTTGTTTGGTACATAAGCCTGTTATGTGCCTCCCATATACCCTGCCCGTGTAAGGTGACTGGAACTGTGATAGCAGCTTGACGTTCTTGTAATCAGGTCTTATTTGGTGTTTACAGAGGATGCAGTGTACTTTCTCCTTTTCGAATGGGTTTTCCATGTCAAAATTGGGCACGTCTGAGCTGCACAACCTCTTTGAGAGCCCTGCAAGTGGTAGTCTTAAATGGAAGGATTTGATAGAGGGAACGTTGGAATACCTGTGAAAGTTCGTAATTGAAGTAGTCTTTTGGTTAAAGCGCTCATTTTTTGATGTCAAGAGGGTTTTATTGGTGAATAGTTGTAGTGCGTTCAAATTTTGAGGTTAAATTCCGAATGTCTCCTTGTGGTTGCCTACATTTCTGCAAGTGGAAGTAAAAGGAATCTGTAATTATTTTCTAATTTTTCTGGGTGAGGGAATGTGTTTGAAATCGAAGTACAGTTTACGTGCGTTATTCTTTCATGAACATTTTCTCATTCTTTCAAGAATTGTAAAAGAAATAGGAAAACAACTAGATCAGTTTTCTAAACATATAACCTGGTTTGGTACTTGAAAAGTTATCAGAAAGGATATTGTTTTTGACCCACACAGAGTACGTGTTGTGGTCCAATTTTTGTTATCGATTTTTCGAAAAACCCATTGTAATCTCACTTCCCATTTTCTTTTCGTTCTATAGAATTTTAAAGCCATTACCCTTTCATAACGGTTTTAACTTTTCAAAAAATCAAGTCAAAAAATCGCGCGCTTTCATGACCTCCACCTTAATTTGTGAGGTTCTATGGTCCGGATCGAGCGTTCCGTGGTGCACATCATCCATCAAAAGTGTCAAAACAAAGGCAGGGACAAGGCACTTCGAAAGACCTTTTTTAGTTTTTTCTAGTTGGACATCGGACTCCACCTACAAGTCTCTTCGTCAGCTTCGCCCACGTACAGGTCGATACCTGAAGTGCCCCGGCTCGAAACGGAACGCGCGCCCCCTTCCTGCTATCCGGGACGATGGACAGCGAAGTCTCGAACGCGGACATATGCCGCGTGTGTCGCTCCGAGGGGCTGCCCGACCGGCCGCTCTTCCACCCTTGCATCTGCACCGGCAGCATCAAGTGGATCCATCAGGAGTGCCTCGTGCAGTGGATGCGCTACTCGAGGAAGGAGTACTGCGAGCTGTGCGGCCACAGGTTCTCCTTCACGCCGATATATTCGCCGGACATGCCGAGAAGGCTGCCGCTGAAGGATCTCGCCGCCGGACTATTGTCGTCGATAGCGACCGCCGTCAAGTACTGGTTCCATTACACGCTCGTCGCCACCGCCTGGCTCGGGATCGTCCCGCTCACAGCTTGCAGGATTTATAGGTAACGTTCGCTTGTTCTAACCCGACGTTACCTTTTAAAGTACTTTTGCAAATTGAAATATCAAAGAAATATAAATAGGTCGATAATTATCTAACTTTTTTAACTCTTAGCTGGCCTGTTTTTGTGGTTCGTCCCATTTCCCAAAACTTTTATTCGCCTTTAAACAATTTTCTCGTTTTAAAAATTTCAGAGCATTATTCGCCGGTAGCCTAGACGCTATCCTCACCCTCCCCTTCGAGATCTTCTCCACCGAGAACCTAGCCTCTGACATTTTCCAAGGCTGCTTTGTCGTTACTTGCACCCTCTTCGCGTTCGCCGGACTGGTCTGGTTGAGAGAACAGATCCTGCACGGCGGAGGTCCCGATTGGCTGCAACGGGAAGGCGGCGCACCACAAGGGGAGGAACAGCAGCCCGTGAGAGTCCTGGAGAACATCCCCGAGGAGGAGAGAGTCGACGGAGAGGATGGAGAAGTCGCCGATCCAGCTGTCGGTAAGGTGTTTTGAATATGTTGCTATCTACATTATATAGTGTTAGGAAAATTGTTTATTGTGGCACAGAAATATCCACAACAAACACATATAAACATATACAGTTGATGACAAAATTGTATATTCCTTTTTATGACATTTTATTAACAGTTTATTGTCTGTTCGGGTGTAATTTTACAATCGATTTTAACTCGCTAGTTAGAAGAAGAAGCTAGCGAAGAGAGAAGAGAGGAAGAAGTAAAGGGAGCAATTGTTATAAATGAGTTTATATAACCTATAAACAAATGTAATAACATTGTTATAATGGCATAATGATATAACCTGTGAATAATATAATGGCGTAATCTGCAACAATATCATCAAGATGTTTAGAACTGATTGCAAAACTTTAGACACACAAGACTAAAAAGCAGAAGATGACAGAACGTCTTGGGCATTGCCACGTAGTGCTCACGACCTCTATCGTCATATATCATATACTGCCTTCGAGATCGAAATTGTTTGAGGTAGAATCAAAGGATTTATTGATATAACAATAATTTAGAAAGTAATCATGAATAATAAAGTAGAGTAATACAAAATTGGATAAAAAGAAAGTATCACTACTACACACGATAGCTTGTTCTTAGCTTTTGCAGCTCACTGCACACGATGAACAGTATCTGCCTAGTGCAAAATTGGCACTTATGCTGTCATCTAGGTGGTAACATCAAAACTTAGATGCAGCCAATGTTGCATTAAACCTAGAGTGAATTTACGACCCACAGCATGAAAAAGTCGAAATTGAACAATTTGAGTTGTGCCACTATTGCATTCAGCAAGTGACACATACCTTAACCTTATTAATCAATTCACATTAAATTTTTTCTTGATCAGCCGCAGGAGCGATAGCGCAGGACAACCAGGAGGCACAGGACGAAAATGACGGCAACATCGGCGAAGACAACAACTGGATACCGATGGAATGGGACCGGGCCGCCGAAGAGATAACCTGGGAGCGTCTGTTGGGCCTGGATGGATCTCTCATGTTCCTCGAGCACGTCTTCTGGGTGATTTCCCTCAACACCCTGTTCATATTCATCTTCGCTTACACTCCGTACCACATGGGTCTCTTGACTCTGTCAGTGATAAACATGAGGGAGGCCACGTCAGAAAGCCACTTCGAAGGTCTCCTTACGACACTCATCGGTTATTGTACCGTCGGCATGGGGTTCGTGATCCTTCACAGAATAGCCGCCTGGTTAGGCTTCAACAAAGCCCAAAGAGTGTTGGGGCTATGCTATGTCGTCGTCAAAGTTTCCATGCTTAGCGTCGTCGAGATTGGCATCATACCTCTCGTCTGCGGATGGTGGCTCGACATATGTTCTTTGGCGATGTTCGACGCCACCCTGAAAGACCGAGAGAACAGCTTCAGCTCCGCACCAGGAACATCGATCTTCATCCACTGGCTCATCGGTATGGTGTACGTCTACTACTTTGCCTCCTTCATACTGCTACTCCGCGAGATCCTCAGGCCTGGCGTGCTGTGGTTCCTCAGGAACTTCAACGATCCCGACTTCAGTCCCATCCAAGAGATGATACATTTGCCTGTGCTCGAGCATATAAGGAAGCTCCTCATATCCGCCGTTATCTTCGGCAGCGCCGTCCTGCTGATGCTGTGGCTGCCCATAAGGGTGCTCAAGGTGTTGGTGCCGAGCTTTCTGCCCTACACGGTGTCCCTGAACAACGACACCCAAGTGAACGAGTTGTCGTTGGAGTTGCTGCTGTTGCAGGTTATTTTACCCGCCCTTCTGGAGCAGTCGCATACTAGAATTTGGCTCAAGGGTGAGTATCACTTAATGAAAAGTAGGAAAGTAATAGTAGGTGAAAATTGGGATGTATTTATTTATGTTATTGTTTACAAAGTTCTAGAGGTCTTCTGAAATTTGTTTAGATGAGGTTAATATCACTGACACAAGTTGATTATTGTTGTAGGTAAAATGTAACCTACGTTTTTAGAGCCTTTAAAAAATCTCCTATTTTTCAGGTTATTTGATGAAAACATTATTTATTCAAATTCATTAAACCTAGTCACACCTAGAATGCTCCAATAAGACAGCCGCAGTATTATAGCATTAGTTCCTAGTTCATAAAACTGAACCCTAGTGTTAACAGTAGCTGTAGCTCTTGGAAACTACATAACTTTCAAAAGGCATCAGAAACTGAAACAGCTCAGCAGAGCTTATAGAGTGAAACTCTTTGAACTGTAACTTCTTACATTTCGAAGGTTGCTGTAATTCCAAGACACTAACAGTATTTAAAAGTTACCAAGCTGGGCACTCACAGTTGGTATTTAATTAGGCAGTTTAGTCCTCTAAAACCCAAAAAACTGATTAAAAATATTAGTAACTTTCTAATGGCTTCTTGAGAGCTCCAATAACACAGCCGTATTACTGTAGAATCAGTTAAAGGGTTATATGGGTTCAAAACCCGCCTATCTATACACCGAATTGAATTGTTTAAAATTCATTAATCAGTCTGGTCAAAAACGTTTAAAATTATTAGTGCTGCTTTTAAAACTCCTTGAATGTGAAAATAACACAATTATACACACAAAAACAATTTCATGAAGTTAACAGTGCGTACTAAATTCATATCAATCACATCAGGAACTTAATAAGTTGATACTTATTGATTGATGATTGACTTATTGATTGTTGTCATTTAGGTTTGGTGCGGAATTGGTGTCGGGTGGTCTCCTGGATCTTGAACATCCACTCCTACCTTCTCGGCGATGGAGACGGTAAGCCGAATAGAGAGGAACAGAACGGAAACGGGCCCCCTAACGCACCGGAGGCTGGAGCCGGCCTGGGAGCGGTTCACCAGGCGCTGTTGATGATGGAACCCCCTACAGGTAATTTCGAAGGAAATTTTTGTTGAGTTGTTAATGTTAATCCTTGGAATTTGATTATTTTGTCTTGGAACAACTCGAAGGTTTAAGTAACTTGTGATTTGACATTACCGGCGTTTTTATTAGATGGTGTTTTGCTTTGTGACAGAGAAATTTAATTTTTAGCTGGTGTATGTAGAATGGTTTAAAGGCACCTTTGTAAACCTACCATTATATTTGCCTTCATTGGTATTTGAGTATGGTACTGATGCTCTTCCTGTGTACCCATTTGGTCTTCCATCACTTATTTCAGTTTCACTCTCTCAAAAATAACAAATTTAAATTGGGATATGTTCAAGAAATTCATCTTTTCTCTTAAACGTTATGTGGACGTAAAAAGCTCTGATGTTGATCATTACAAAATCATTTTTCACAGAGTATTTACATTTCTCAAAGAAAATACCTAATTACGTGGGCTATGGAAAGATGGAAAGTGGAAATAACAGCAATGTCATCAGCATAAGCAATCATTTTTAGGGTTAATTAGTATCATGAGTCATTTATGTGTAAGAGAAATAAACGACGCCCTTGAAGAATTTCTTGATAAATAACTTGATACTTAGCTACGATCACTAGTTATGATTGTAACTCCGTGCAGTCTATCATTTGAGTACTTGGCTATCTGTAGAAGGTTTTCCAATCTCTCGAAGTTGACCATTTGAATCCAGAGTGAGACAAACACCAAGTCTGGACCAACTGTATTTTGAAATTTGCTACCAGTTTCGACTAATATTTTGCTGTCTTCAGGCAAATACAATCCTAGGTGCAATCCTGACTGAATGAATAAATTCAAAACCAATGACCTATTTCAGTTATGAGTTAGTTGAAACTTGTAGTTTTCCATCACATTCAGCTTGTATCAGAGTTGTTCATTATTATTTATTAAAGACCATTTATATACTGTTGGTGGTGTGACTATGACTATGTGGTATGATATAGGACTAATAGCCCCTTTTTGTTAAGCATGTAGTAGTGATTATTTGGTGCTTCATCGAGCCCTATCGATATTTACTCTTCAAAATATTAACTTCTCTTCTCGTTTCGCAGGTTTCCAGCCCTACGAGCGTCCCTCCTTCTTCGTCGCTAGGCTCTTCGGCCTGCTGATCACCGTATGCATTTCCCTCGTCGCTTCGAGCCTCATAGCCCTCACGCTTCCAGTATGGCTGGGTCGGAGCGTCATGGCGCTGTGGCTCGTGGGAGCGCCACCTCCCGCGCCCCAGATCTCCACGAACGACGCCCAGACGGAGGTGAAGGTCCACGAGTTGTACACGGCGGCGTGCGGTCTGTACCTGTGTTGGTTGGCCGCCAGGGCCATAACGCTGGTAGTAAGTTGGTTGCCGCAGGGCAGGGCCGCGATGTTGGAAAGGTTGAACCAGTGGTGTCTGTTAGGTCTGAAAACTTTGGTCGCCAGCACGATTCTCTTGGGGGTGATACCGTTGCTGTTCGGTTTGCTGCTGGAGTTGGTCGTTATAATCCCTTTGAGGGTACCGATACATCAGACGCCTATTCTGTTCATATGGCAAGATTGGGCGTTGGGCGTGTTGTATACTAAGATAGCCTGTGCGGTCACCATGATGGGTCCCGATTGGTTCTTGAGAGCGGCCATAGAACGAGCTTACCGTGACGGTATCCGGGATATGAACCTCACGTTTATATTTAGAGAACTGGCGGCGCCGGTCATTACGTGCTTCGGCTTGGCTCTTTCCGTTCCCTACGTCATCGCTTATTCCATAGTACCGATCTTTGTGACAAGTTTACAAGCGAGGAATTTCATCGCGAGGAGGATCTACCCGTTCTTATTATTAGTGTGCATGATCGGTATAATCATCAACTTGCAAGTCAGGCAGTTCAGGAAACTGTACGAGCATATCAAGAATGATAAGTATCTGGTCGGGCAGAGGTTAGTCAACTATGATCATCGGAAGAAAAGCTCCGCTACGAATTAGAATTTTCGGTTTCGTTTTCAGGGAATGTTGACTTATAAAATCAAGGCTGATGAATTGTATCTTTCCAGGTTTGAAAATTCAAGTAAGACGTTCTAAGATGATGATACTTTAACTGTGATTGGTATACTTTTTTTTATATAGTTGTAGTAAAATTTACGTACATTTTAGAGTTTTGTTTCAGTCGGCAGGAGTTTTTTTTTTCTTTTATTCCAGCAGAGATATGATTTCGTAAAAGCTTTGTGTAAAAGCAAAAGGTAATTCGTTCGTGGAGCTTCATCAAAATCATGTGATTTTAGCCAACGTTGAGTAAGTTAAAGTATAACTTTTAAAAAAATAGACACATATATGTGAACATTATTCCTGTTGTCCCTATAAAGACATATTTAATATTTGTATATATTACCTTTCAAGTAAATGTTACAAATTCAAATATTGAACGGCAAAATTATGTATCAAATGGAATTCATGAAGTGCTCCTGAATAAAACGATTTTGCTATTTTGCACTATATTTTTTTGCACTAGGTTTTATATGGAGAAATATAATTATATTGGCTATTATTCTGGAACACTTATATTGTATAGCATCTTATCCATTGTATAATACTGGTCGATTTCTATCATTGCGGTATGTTATTATTAATTTCCTGATAAGTGTGGAAGAGAACAAATCATCACTACTTCCGAAGAAATGTGGTTCTTTAAAGCTTTACAATAGGTATTCGTCCTATCAGCCAAAACCTCTGTTAATGAATAGATGTATCGATAATAATTACTCAAAATGTCGTGTGTACATACACTTGAGTTTACTTATTTTCACATACAATCGGTAATTGAATTATTCTTTGGTGGACGGCCCGTTTATATTAAACGATCGTATTTATATTTTATTGGTATTGGTTTCGAATATGGTAGAATTCATTCAATTTTTTTTGAATCATGTTTTGGTTTCGTATCCAGGTTTTAATTGCCTCTCCAAGGAGGAGCACACCTCTTTGCGTTGTTAATATGTTATGAAGCAATTGTTTATGTATATAGTGTTATTTATTTTAAAACGTATACAATAAATATTTTTGGGAAATCAGCACTTGATTTCATTTTGTGTTCGAACTGGTAGGTCATGTATGTCATGTAGATTTAATTTTTTATGACTTGTAATATGTTTTTAAAATTCTGTCCACAGAGGAAGCATTCAAAGGCCCATGCAAAGATTAGATTGTGAGTTCTTTACTTGGAAAGACGCTGAAAGACACGAAGCGCTTCGCCATAACGTTTCATCGCTATCAATGATGGTGTAAGTTATTTAATCTGAAATTAAAGTAAAATTAAGGCAATGGTTTAAGCTAGTACTTATTGGTACTATACTCTGTATCCCAAATGAATGAAACTAAAGTTAGTATTACATTCCCAGACAGCCAGTTCTGCCGACAGAATCTGCGGGTAATCTGCCTGTTCATTATTTGAGTGAGTGCCCCTACGGTAAGATAGCATAAGTTCTGTCAATATCAATAAGTATAATTATTGACGGTAATTTCAAAATTTCTCTAGGTAATCACAATTTCCCACATAGGTGCCCAGCTTTGTATATTGCCTACCTCTACGTTGCCTGGTCTACTCCTTGTATGTCTATGGTTCCACTACCGTGAAAATTTCTCGTTCCGTGATAACGACGTCGTTTATGTTTTGTGATGATTACATCCTGTCGTGCCTTCCTCTCCCCGTGTCCTGTGGCGCAAGGTGGATTTCATGGTGGCGGTTGTTGTGTCGTGTGTGTGGGTGTTGAAAGATAAACAAATTGGGTAACAATGCCGACCGCGTACCGTCCGACGAGCCGGACCCGTGCGTAGCGACCGCACTCTCAGCCAGACCGTCGTGCAGTCCGCGTCGAGACATGGTCGGCGGGTCGGTCCCGGGGCCGAGACGATGACCGACACGTCTCGAGTCGAGGAGCGCGAGCCATGTCGGGGCACGCGGTCGTCGTCTGGGAGTACGAGATAAGGTCGGGCTACTGGAAGCCCTACAGCCCGGAGGTGACGCAGCACCTGGAGAGGGCGAACGCGAAGCAGCTGACGAGGGTGATACTGTCGGACGCAGACCCGCTGCTGCAGGACTACTTCGTCAACCTGAGGACGCTCACGCAGGAGCTGGAGGAATCCGGTGAGGGAATGTTTGTTGCTTGAACCCTGTTTTAGTGCGGTCCCGATCAGGAGAGTCGAGGCAAATTGTTACTTCGTTACAGTAAATTTCTACACCAGATGCTTTAGAAATTGTATTTTACATACTATTTACTATAGTAATCATAACATAATAGATTTGGGCCCATCATTTGTAGTGTTATTTCTCCATTTAACGAACAGGTGTGCACCTGCTCATTTACACTTTGGAGTGCAATTTTGATAACCGATGAAGCAAGCCGTGATGCTTGTCAGTATAATTTCTTACCACTGCTTTCTGAACTTCTGTGTCTCAGCCTTTTACCTTTAAATATTTGTCATTTTTGGTCTACAATTTAACCAAATTTGAAATGCCCCCTGTACCTGTCTATGATCGTGTTTTAATGATACATTACATTACCAGTTTATTTGTCTTATCACTTGTTTTAATAGTGGCATATTAACGTGAAACTTAAAATTTAAACGAAAGTGTAATTAAAGCAAAGGAAAAATCCAAAGTCTGACGCACGCACTAAAGCACGTCGTGGTATCAAATTGGGGTCAACTATGAAGCCGCTTACAAAATGATTGAAAGTGTAGAATTGCCTATTGGGACCTTTTGATACAGTTACAGTGGAGCTTAACAAAGATAATGACTATATTACAGTATTAGATCGGTTTTACAAAATCTGATGTTTAAGTGTAAATTTTTATTTTAAGATGTTGTCGTTCCTGTTAGAAGGAAATGCTACCCGCCCTCGTCCCCTGCAGGCAAAGGTGCCAGATGGGAGTGTGCAGGTTCGGATCACGGCCAGGACTGGCACCCCTTTGATATGGACATACAATGTCTGATAGAGGAAGCATGGGCAAAGGTAAGATTCAAGTAACTTCTTATTCAAATGGCGAAAACAAATGAGTAGGTATATATTTTTATTTACTTACATGTAACAGTGTTTGCGACGTACTTAACAGAATAAGTATCGAGATGTCTAGCAACAAAGTGCCTATAGATTTGAAAATGTACCCTTTTAATAGGTTGGTTAATAATTTTTGTCTTTTTTGAAATGAGATTTTTTGGTCAATCAGGTTTTGAAACTGTTTAAATACAAATTGTTATATTTTTTTCTTTGGTGTTGTATCTATCCATTTCTTTTAGATATTTTGTATTTATTTATGATTAAGGCAAGAAAAATACAATTTAGGTTGGTTTAAACTTTACAACAAATTATTACAACAATCACTGATAAAACATGCTTACTAGAACCATTTAAGAATGGGTGGAAGTAGAAATGACTAAATAGATAGCAGACCTACATTTGCATAGTTTGCATTATCTAAATTACAGAGATAAGAAGTGGTAAATAATTCTGTATCTCTGGTGAGTAAGTAATCTTATTTCCTAAAGAATAATCAAAGCCCATTAACTAATTTGAATAGATATGATAATGAAGGCATTATTAAAACCTTGTGATATTAGTATTAAAGAAGAAGAATTAGAAACTGTGATGTAATTCAATGGTAGTTTTTTTTTTTAAGGAGAAATGGCATGGCGAAAGATACTGTATCAACGTATCCCACAGTTTTGGGCGCTACTCTGCCTAAAACTCCCCCTTCTCTTAAATTTGTCGAGAGAGTAACTCAGAGAAGCATCTTTCTGTGCATTGAACATAATCAATGTTAATCTAATTAAATTATCTCAGATAAACGGACTATCCAGTGATGCTACTCTCAACGACACTTCCTGATCGCCTCGTTTTCTTAATTATTATTTGTTGACTACAGTGCAAATAATGTCCATTCCCCGAACTTCAGTGAATGTCGACAATATGTTTCATAACATGTTTATTTGAAGCTTATGAATAACTAATTTGACATCATAAATGCCTTTTGATTATCTAAAATTTGTATTTTCTGTACAATTAATAGGGTTTACTGTTTTCAGGGGGATGAATTGCTCGACATGAGTAAGACCCACTTGGGTTTTCCCTATTTAATAAACTTCAGCAATTTGACGCAAAGGTGGTTAACGAACGGTTATGTGCGTAGCGTGAGGAGAATCAAACAGGCGCCTTATCCACTTGTCAAAGTCAGGTTGGAGGAGATGGTCCCAGTCGCAGGTAACATCAATTTTAAAATAATTTTTGTGGTGGAATTACTGTTAATTTCTCATCTCAATTATCGCGGTATTCCTATTTCCTTTCTGGGTTTAAACCAAGTGCTGTTAATAACATCAACAAATAAAAGTGTATCTCAGGCGTTTTCCCAGATGTTCATGAGAAAATGTGTCCTGCTATTCAATAACCCATTAGTTCAAGCCATGTGTCTCCTTGAGACTGGTTTTGTTTGTTTTCGTTTTTCAAGTACCTCATACCTTTGTGGGAACATGGGAATTCATTAATAAGATGTGTCCGTTAATTAAACATTCCTAACTTTTCGTCATTTACTGAAATCATTAAATTAAGAGTTTTACAATAGCTACCAGTTAAATCACTAAGTTATTAAATTTTGTAAAATCATCTCGTCTATTTAACAAAATGAATACCAGTATATTTATTGGAAAAGCCACTGATTTGATTAATACTAATCATTATTTGAAGTGCTCATAAGAAGAACAGTAACTTTCAAGGACTTGCTTAAGGTAGTTAAATTATTTAAGTTAATTTAAACTTCACAAGAGAACTTTTTAATTGTTTTCAAGAGGCGCAGTATATTTTAGTGCCTGCCTAAAGTAGTTGTAAAGTCATTTAGAGCCAATTGAAACAATGTATCACGAATCTAATTCGAATTTCGCGCCAACGACACATTTCAAAGATCTTTAAGAAAACGTTCCAAATTTGTCGGAAAAGTTCTTAAGGGGGATACGGTTGGCAATAGTGATACGTATAAAGTAATGATATTAAATATTTCCTCTAGGTCGTAGAACTACCGACGTCCGAAGGTCCTGTCGTACGGTGAACAACAACCAGCAGCCCCAGTCTAACAAAGTAATAGGCAGTAGCGCCGCCCTGAACCAGACGACGTACGCGGCGAAGAAGAACGGCAGCACGAAGAAGAAGTCTGCGAATAAGCCGAAGCACAACAACGAGACCACTCCGGCGAATCTCGCCAGGCAGATCCTGAACAATCTCAACATATTCGGTAAGTAGACGGGGCGGAATTAACCGCGATTGGCGCTGATTGAGGCTAATTGCTCGCGTTATTTTTAGTCGTGATTTTATTGGCTTGATTGTCTCGGTAATTTTTTCTGGGAGCACGTTTCGATGCCGTTTGGTTTTAACGAATTAACTGTCAGAGTGGTAGGATAATCCGTGATATAAAAAGTGCTAAGTAAATCGTATTATATCAAATACAGTACTATGGTGTATAGTTTTAATGATGTAGTATACTAGTGTTTATATATCTAAGTCTAGAGTTAGTATGTATCTAAGAGTAAGACAGCACAAAAAGTTTTGTTGATAAAATATATATGTATGTATATTGTAGTAGTTATTGTAGTAGTATGTAGTATATTTAAGTGGCATGTATACACAATAGTGTCTGAAGAGTACAAGACAAATAGCTTTCTTGTTAAATTACTACTATATCTAATACAGTATTGTAGATGTATACACTGTAGTATGTACAGTATAGCTATAGAATACACAGACAATGTTACTGTTTCTAGTACAGCATTATAGTAGTGGTAGTAATAGTAGTATTGAATAGGCCTAACAGTAGCAGTATTTAATTGTATTGCTATACACTGGTACATAAGACTGCAAAATTAAACACTGTAACAAGTAAAGTACTGTATTTTTAGGGTTAGTACTAGTACTAGTAAAAAGTATTATATATCTAGTGCATTACTGTGCTTGTGGCATGCAGCATACAGTTATAGCACACACAGACGAAATACTACCATGTTTAATACACTAATGAACATTTGTGTACAGTGTATATAGTTACAGCAGTATGGTATAGAAGTATGTTTATATAGTAGTAGTGAGTTGCACACACAAGCAAAGGTATTGGTAAAGTACTACTGCATCTAGTACATTATTATAATTATAGTAGTACTAAGACCTAAGTCCTGCAGTACTCAAGTATGTTAGAGTGAGATTATACAAAAACCACCACCACAAACAAAACACTATCAAGTAGAAAATTATAATTATGGTAGTATATAACCTAATAGTTTATTTAGTTTTAGTGTGCATAGTGTAAAAGAACACAAGTAGTAGTTTTCATTTTAAAATGAAATAAAAATTTATCTTATTGTATCCTGTTATTCAGAAGAGATTGTTCACGTGTTACTCCGCTCTTTTACGTTTCACAGCCATGGAAATCGCGAAATATTCCTCGCTTCTATGCTACCAACTTCTCCTGCAGTGCATAAAATGTTCTTTGAAAAGTACCCAAAAAGCCACGCCTTTCGTTCAATTTTGATTTATCCACAACTTTACTATACCCAATAGTCCACCTACTACCAATACTCCACTATCATTTACTCCAGCAACAATGTAAAGACTACAGAAAGGCCGTACCAACTAAAGTGGTATTGACATGTAGTCAAAATGGAAAGAAATCGACCAATTGCACCTCAGCATGCTTGGGTGTATTAAGATTTTGGGTTTAATAATATCAATAATAAAGAAATGTTGATGGGTGATTTTCATTTTCGATTTGCAGGTCATAAATCGAGTACCGTACCAGTGCAGACAAACGAAAAGAGGACTTTGCTGGACGTAGACAGCAGCAGTACCAAGTCGGGACGTAGGCCGAGCCTGGAAACCGTCTCGACCTACCTGAGCCAGGAGAGTCGGGAGAGTCGAGCGACGGCCTCAACCTCGGACCTCATCAACTGCGGCGGGAGCGACGACGGAGTCGTCGACGATCAACCGATGATAATAGGTCAGTAACGCTAGAATTTAATATGGATTAAATTTAGAAAAATAGGTATTAGTGTTCAGTTACGGTACATCATCTCTCCCCCAGGTATCGATCACGACAGCGCGAAGATATCGCGCTTCGTCCGCATCTCGAAGCCGGTCGAGTGGGCGCCGAGGCAGCCGTGTCCGGTCTGCAGGCAGGTGCTCAAGCCGGACGTCATCGTGATCGCCCTGCCGTGCACCCACGTCCTCCACCTCGACTGTCTCAACTACGCCCTCACCGAGCAGCAGGAGACCGGCAGCCAGCTGCACATCCAGTGTGCCGTCTGCGGTTGCATCTACGGAGAGAAGCACGGCAACCAGCCGCCCGGATCGATGGAATGGGGAGTCATCGACAGGAGCCTGCCGGGGTTCCCGAACGTCAGGACGATACAGATCGTTTATAAGTAAGGGAGGGAGGTTTGAGGTTAGGTTGATGTTTTTTGCTGTGGTGGTCTTACGTCAACATACGCGGTTTGGATTTTTGACGTATGGTTGCCACTTAATTATTCCATTTTAGTTCCAAGATCTTTGGTTTGATGAATAACACGTTTACTTACTTGTTTAAACTATTCTTCTGAAACCTGTGTGGCTTTAGGACCTGTCGGTATACACCAAAATAATGATTCGGATATTTAAACGTTACTTCATGTGTGGATCAAAACCGATTGACCTTTTTTTAAATATCGATTTTCATGGCCAGAATTTGCGGTAACAAGAATGACTGATTCTTTTGTGAAGGTATCCTTAATGATTGGGGGCAATTTTTCTGACGACCATTTACTTCCGAAGGACCGTTACTCCATCTATAGTCGTACCTTATTATTAAAAGAAAGATATTTCGCTGCAGTATTCATTCTCCTATATTTTAAAGGCATCTTGTCACTTTCCTAAAGAATGCACCAAATGGGAATGGATCCTTGGGGGGCACATTTTTAGTCCGATCACTTAAGGAATACTCAAGGAGGAAACCTTGGTGGAACCTCAGATAAGCTGTTCGATAGTTCCAAAATCTTCTTGCCTCCGCCAAGGAGCACTTAAGAAGGTAAAAGTTTTGACAACAGCACAAATCGTGAATAAGAGTATGGAGTATGGAGTCTGTGGAGTATTATTTCTATTTCTATGGTTCTACGATCGTGTCAAAGTGAGGTCACAAACTACAAGAAATTAGAACTTGTAATTAAACTAAGAAAAAGTAAATTTAAACCCTCAAGAATTTCATGACAGTATAGTTAGAGAATACAAGTGGATCATTAATCGTACTTATTTTCCTCCATAGCATCCAGTCGGGCATCCAGGGTCCAGACCACCCGAACCCAGGCCGCGAGTACTACGCCGTCGGCTTCCCCCGGATAGCCTACTTGCCGGACTGCCCGAAGGGTCGGCGGATCCTGCACCTCCTGCGGGTCGCCTGGCAGAGGAAGCTGATCTTCACGGTGAGCAGGTCGCACACGACCGGGTGCGAGGAGGTCGTCGCTTGGAACGTGCCGCACAAGACGGAATTCGGGCCGGGCAGCGGCAGCCACAGCTATCCGGACTCGGGCTACCTGAACAGGATCCTGAGGGAGCTCGAGGCGCTCGGCGTCGTCGACGAGGGCGGCGTGAGTACGGCCGGGAGGCGGAGCAGATGAGGTCAGATGAGTGGGTTCCCCTTTCGAGTTTTCTTTGTAGGAGAATTCAGGTGGTAAGTTTCTTCTTCGATTTAATTCCGATGTGAGCAAACTGAGCGTTTCGATGTGTGGAACTCCTTAGTTGAAGGTAAAACTGGGTAACGTTGACATATCTTTGGATAAAAAATTGTCAGTAAATATTAAGAGGCCTGGTTTTGAGTAAAACATATCATTCTGTAAATAGTGATTTAGAACGTGATATGCACACATTTTTTGACTGACAAGACTGATTCTTCAGAAAAACTTTTGAGGATTTAAGTAGTGAAGCTTGAACAGTATTGCAGCCTTTTTTTCAGTACTTCCACTTTTTCTGCACAAAGTTTAAATTTTCCGAAATTACAGAACTCTAAACTCCATGCTTTTTAGGAGATTGCAAGATTCCACGAATCCGGACAATCGTTGGAGTTTTGTAGACCTCTCGAAATTTTCAAAATGGTTTCTGTAGAATTTTGAACTAATTACAGCTGCAAATAATCCTGAACACCTCCAGCGCATTAAAGTACTGAAAGTTGTAGCAGAACTCTTTTGTCACGTTTTTGGCCAATGTTGCCCGGTCTTACCTTACCAAGTGCAATTAATTAATAATTTTCTTCTGCACTTTATACTTGCGCGAATGAAAAATAAAAGAATCTCATTTTGTGGTATTATATTACTGTTAAGGTATGTAAAGAAAAATGTGAACTCTATTTTTGATATGTTTATTAAAGGTTTAATATATTAGAACGTAAGTATGGAAAAGATATTCTAGGTATAAGCCTGAGGTATTTTTTAAAAATCATACAGATATTAAATTAAGCGTAGAGCTCTTTTTAGATAAATCTTATGAAATGCAATAGTTGCGGTCTTCCAGCGATCGATCATATTATGTTCTTGTGATAAATTTTTTATCCTTTTGTTTATTTGCAATATTTTCGTTTGGCTTTAATTGTAATTGCATATTTTATTGTTTATATTATTTTTGCCATTAGTCTCAGTGGACTCGACATGTACATTTTTGAATAGTACAAACGTGTATACTCTTGGGATTTTATATGACAGCCGATGTGGTAGAATACTCAGTATAGTAGTTAGAATCTATTTGCACATATTTATTCCCTCGATTTGACTGAAACCGCGAATTTTTGGGGTGAAAATAAAAACGGTTAAAGCAGTTTTAAACATGTTTATTTCACATGAATAAGTACACTATATATGTGTATACTAGACGAGTAAGTATTAACTATCTCACATCGAAAACTAAAAAAGAAGACGACAAACTAAATGAATACTTTGAAATACGATTAAAAGGACGACTCTCCCTTCTATTCCCTATTAAAAACGGAACCTTCAACGATTATTCTAGATAACATCTATAACACTATCATAGTAATTGCCATGTAACTTTTTTCAAGAAATTTGAGCACAATCAAGTGATGAAATATTTGATATGAGGTACGCTTCGGTGTGAGAAAAGCACAGTACACGAATAAAAAGTTGCACACTAGCACGAACGGAATGTAATCATCGATGGCACTAACTACACGGTATTTTATTGTCTGAGGTGGCCTGTGCAAAATTATTTTCTCCCAGAAGACTTGCTAAGTGAGATTTGAAATTCCTACACCCTTAGGATACTTTAAGAAACGTCGAGTAAAATAGAGAAAGGGGACTAACCGCTACCTGCGCCTTATTTGTCGGCGCCCTCCTTCTGTTCCTCCGGCTTGGATCCCTCGATCGCGCCGGGCGTCACTTCGATGTCGGCGGTGACCCTCGATGTGCCGGAGGCGCTGTTCTCGGACACGGACGGTTCCTACGGGCGATCGGGCAGTTTTAGATTAGGTAACTGGGATTAGTTGGTTTCGTAGTAAAGTTATTGCTAACGGTCATTAGAGACAAAAGTAACCGCAGTATGAGCGGACGCAGAGAAACCAAGATCATCGATCAGTGCAGCCAACATGAAATATGCGAAATTTGAATATACGCTAGAGCCTATGGGAAATTTTATTTTAGTCATTTTTGATAAAGTTCTGCGTCCCCCCTTTCTAAACTCGACTCCTTGCCTCGTTTTGCGAGTTAGTCGCGGCGGTCTCCCTGACGACTTCGACGTTGCTCGGATAGGGCGGCGGCTGGTCGTCCATGATGTCCTGGTAGGAGGGCGGCGGCGTCTGCTTGAGCGGGCCCCCGAAGGCGGCGGCCTCCTGGTCGCGGAAGAAGGTCGCGTAGTCGGACTCGTTGTGGCAGCCGTGGTCGGACTCGGGTATGATGTAGTGGATCGCAGTGCGGGTGTTGTTCTGGCGGATCGTCAGGTACTTGTAGCAACGCCAGATGATGCTGATCCAGTAGGCCTGAGGGCGAGAGGAATAATTGAGTGATTCAAAGACATAAAGACGCTTTTAAATCGAGGTTTGGGCCCTGCCGCAATTCTAGCCCGAAGTGTGACATACTTATGGGGACAAACTAACTTAAATGTGAGTAACAATCTAAGACAACAGCAACCCTCCAAATGGAACCCGCTCCTGGTGTTTTGGTTCACGTTGGAGCTGAAAGAATATTGAAACGGTCGTTTGTAATCCGATTTGGACCATACCATTTCGGTCAGCGTAAATTTTGAAAATCCTTTTCAATGAGGCTTGCAGGTAGGGCCAGAGGGTTTGATTGATTTCCCAAAGGGTTTTTAAGAAATCGGAATTTTTCCAGAAATGAAAATCTTACTTTTCACCCCTTCATACTTCTGGACGAAACCGCTGCACGACGAGAGAGTTTTATTCTAAATGTTCTCTTTCGTCTTGCACAGAGATTTTGACAAGAAATCGACACGATTTTGTAAATACCCCATTGGAAAATGGGAATTTTCCTTTGTGGACGAACCCCGATTCTCTAAAACCTATTCAGATCCATGATTTTATATTGATATACACATTTTGATATCCGGAGCGATTATAACATTAATACCTTTGCTTACAAACTGAAATTGTCCTAAACAATTAAAAATTTCCTTACCTTCCATAACATGCCGCACAAAAACCCAACCAAAACGATAAGAGTCAGGACCTGCGGACTTAGTTGTAGCAGCTCATGGCGTAGTGGCAGGTTCCAATGTTCTGCGATGAGACGATGGGCGGACCTCAAATAACAGAAGTATCCAGTCGCAGTGAGCCTAAACAGGATAAATTGTCATGTAATTTCATACGTTTTGACATACTTTACTTACGTTGTAACGGCGAAATCAAACAACTGCAAGCAGAAGAACGGTAAGAGATGTGTCGCTTTCCCTTTGATCGTCCCATAGACCATGAGGAGTGTGATGGAAAGTGTACACACGGTCATTAAAGCACCCATGTCGATATCGGCTGTAAAATTAATTAGTCACTTTTACTCAAAGTATATGGGGCAGTTTCTTACATGAGTAGATAGCTCGGCCGTCTTGAGTAGTCGGCAGGTAATAAGGGTTGTCGTCTTCGCGGATCTTACTCAGCGGCGTGGGTAAGAAGTCGGTCTCCGGGAAGTCCTCGTTCCTCTGAATGGTGACATGGTGATTTTTCATAATCAGAGCCAAGATCGTCAGGGCTAAGATATGCAAAACCTGGAATAAATTGCCACATCTCTTATTTTGTTACTGAATAATTATGTACTAGATGATTGAATAAATTTTATATTACATGCTTGAATGGGTGTTGCTTCGTGAGATAGATTTTGAAAAGGGTTGAAATGCTACAACTTAAAATATTTGCATGTATAGTCCAAACAAATTAAACAGTTTACACTGATAAGTCAAAACAAAAAACAAGTGTTATTTCACTGGAATGAATCATGAGATAAACAAGGATTTCATAACATTTCAGATATTCTAAGTAGGCACCTACATGACTTATCTACATTATGCGAAAATGTAAATACTACAACGACAAAGTGGAATTAGCACACTACTCATAGTGTATTCATTTTTACATAAAAAGTAAATGTGTCCCTTTTCTCACCAGATGCCATATTCCGAAAAAAATTGTGGCGGTCCGTACGTGCAGACAGAAGAAACATCTCCACTCTTTGTTCCGTTCGGAACCCAGCTTTAGCCGCATGGCGAACATCTCTCAGGGGTCTCGCAGAGTCTCTAATGGAACACGATTTTTAATAACATAATGAAACCACCATCAACCTTACCGTTAATACTGTTCAAGAAGAGAATACAATGTACTTACATAAATGTTATAATTTGGGGAAATAAATATTCAATTTTAAAAGTTTGTAATAAAAAAAGTAACAGGCTGCAGACACTATTTGCATTTGCTTTGCCGACATGCAGCGCACGGTGTTGCTTAAGATAAGAGAAAGTAAATGCACAATTTGCATTTTATTCTGACATATTTTCTCATTTAATCAGGGTCTTACATCTTTAAAGGTCACCTATTTGATGTGTGAGAGGTGCGGCGAGGATTATTGAGGAGTTTAAAGGGAAGTTTGTAATTGTTCAAAGACACTTACCGTTTGCTGCAATTTTGCTCACTTATTTACAACCCTGGATGTACAATTAACGATTTTTTTTCTAGAATTTTGATAAAAATACCTCTGATACAAGATTACAGCTCTCAGAACACTAAAATACACAGCACAACATATACTTGTGCTTGTCAAGGATACGGACACGGAACACGCAAATAGTACCTTCCTAATCACAGGACATAAATGGTTTTAATCTTAAAGTCGGAGGTAAAATTAACAGGGCGCCTATTCCTGAACGTGGGTAATCGTAATTACCTAGGGAAATGTCTCTAAATATCTTCCAAATTTCGGGATTAGGATAAAACACATCCTTCCAAGCAAAAGAACATTTATTAGCATCGAAGTGTCCAGGCGAAGCGAATTGCAACATTTCTACTTTCCATCATAAAAAAATATAAGAAAACCCTTTCCACAACCTCTCTCAGTTTCGGTGCAAGCCTGTTTCCGTGCCAACTATTAACTATTACTGTAACATTTAAATATAAATAGATTTCATTAAAGGTAATTGATAAATATATGATTTAATGTGGCATGCAAATCGAAACGTTCATATGTTATATAAGAGTAAACATTTTTTAAGCTTACAAACTAGTTCTGAAACAGTGTGCGGGTGAACTCTATGTAATCTAAGGCACCCGCGATGGGTCTCTCCGTCTTGGGCTCCACATACGGTTTCATTCTGGCGACGCAGTAATCCGCCATTTCCTTGGTCAAATTCTGGAAAATAAGATCGACAAGAGTAAAAGAAATTCGATTTTTGAACTCCTTCTACTCACCGCGTAGAGCTCTTCTTTAGTCACGTAAGGTCTATCGCCGGCGGTGATCGCCCTGAAGGCTTTCTCTATCTCTTCGGAACTCTGGACGTTTTCGGTTTCTTTACTTATCATGAACGCCATGTACTCCTGCAGCGAAACGTGACCATCCCTATTAGGATCGACGACGTCTGAAATCGAACGGTACAGTTAAAACTGTCAACGTCACAAACATTCACCCATACCTAGGATTGCATCGAACTCCGGATCAGGCTGGCCCTCTTCCACCATCGGCAGGTCGTAGCCGAGCGCGCGCAGGCAACTCTTGAACTCTTGGTGGTTCAGCTTACCGGACTTTTCCTTATCGAAGTGCTTAAACATCATCGAGAACTCCTTCAGGGCGTCCTCGCTCACACCTAGAATTGAGACGATTCAGAATCATGCATTAGCAATGACAAAGCAATGTTAATAACAATGTGTGATTACAGAGAGCTGTCATCAATGTATGAGGACAGCATGCTTGGAAAAAGGGACCCAGAACAACAAGACATGACCACATATCAAAAGATATTTTAAGTAAGCTTAGCGATCAGGTGCATCAATACATATAGGAAACATCCAATGAAATGATCTTTAACGCCACCCGGTGTCCAGTAGATAAAACGAGCATGTCAGGTATAGGTAGAAGTATCTCGAAACAAAAAAGTCTCGAAGAATTCTATACCGCCTTATTATCGAAGGACTTACCGGACTGATTCCTGGCCTGTATCTGCTGCTCCAGGTTATGCTGCATCCGCATCCCCAGCTGATCGAGCTGATCCCACTGCTGAGCCAGACCGACGGTAGAGTGTTCCGTGTACCTGTTGTCCAATATCAGATGTTCCTCGAGGATCGCACCGAGGTCCTCTATCTTCTTCAGGTCGGACCTCCTCGCCCTCACCTCGGCGGCCTTGCGCTTCGTCGCCTCGAGTTGTTGCTCCAAAGAACCGGACCCTTCCATCATGGAAGTGCTAGAGACAAGAATGTCGGAACGTTAAAATTACAAATAGAAATGATGTTGAAGGTTAAAAATAACACCAAAGGGGTTTAGCTGATATGAAAAGAGTTAGTAACGTGGGTTAGTGTAGGAGACTAATTGTGGGTCCAGGTAAAGCTTGGGTTTACTTATTTTTATTTATTTATTCTTTAAGCGACGTCTGTTTAGTTCCACTACTTCTTGTATTAAAACATATTACAGCCTTGGCTGATATGCAATTTTCTTCAGCCGATTATATAAAGGTGTTGTTTCTGGCTATTTTCTAGAAGAACTGATTTGCTCTTCGCTTTCCATCAAACTTTCATCTTCGTTAAGTCGTAAGTTGGCTTCATTGATTTCAATCCCTTCCTTCGATATGCTTTACACTACCTCAGTAATGGGCAAATCATCTGCATCCCACATTCCTCGTTCACACAAAGGACAAAAAGGTTTCTATAACTTTTTCCATGATGATTAGATTCAGCTGTTTATACAGTTCCATGAGGGGGTGATAGCAAGTAACACATCCTCCCAAAATGTTCTTTTTGTGGTCATATACAGTTCTGCACATTCTTTTCCGAGTTTTCTCATTTTCCCACAAGCCCCATTTTCTCTGTTCATAACATTGTTTTGTGTACAAGCTTACGTTAGAAAGCTTTTGTTTAATGCACACTGAAATGTCAGCTCTACTCTATGATATGTATGTAAAGAAACGCCAAATAGAGCAAGGATTGCTGCAGAGACGCTTTTAAAACAGCCCCGCCCAACTGCTTTGTTGATTGGGCTGATGCTCAGCTGTTTATATCGGCTACACCCAGACTATTTCAGCCAAGCCTCTTTTAGTGGCGAGAAATAAAAGCCACGCCTCTAATAGTGGGAGAAATAAAGCAGCCATTGTTGACACGCCCCTTATGTGTCAAAACTGCCCAATTTCCATTTGGCTATTCCTGTAATACACTCACAAATACCATCCACAATTTCAATGTAGGTAAACACTTGAATACATTTCAAACCGAATTGAAGCATACTGATTTTTGACAATTAAATATAAATGGATTAAAAATTGGAAAGCAATGTTATATTGTTATAAGTGAAATTGAAGCAAACGGGTTATTTGTAGGTTAATTTTGAAAACCACATCAAGATGCTTTAAAAACATATTACAAGTTACAACTGCAGTAAAGGTGTACTACTGAACTCAAAACTTGTGTCATTAATTCTAATTTCCATTTCGAAAAAAGTACACAAAGCGTATTCATTCCAAAGTCAATATAAGACAAAAAAACGTAACACAGCTCGTGCTGCTTGTGAGAGCGAAATCTTAACATGTTCTCCTAAAAACGTGCAATCATAAATTATTTCTTAAATTGAATTTGGATAGAAAGTACGTCCATGTTAGTAATTCAGTCGATTCAACCAAATCTCCACAAAATCTAATTACCCATCCCAGCCTAAGATGCGATAACTGAAACATAGAAACAGAGTTTGAACACTTCAAACTTTAAAATTATTTCGTAGAATAGTGACTTTTGGGACTAGGCGCCCATATTTCTACACCGTCAGCTTCCAGGAATTTAACGGTACTTATACATCCTCTTTAACAATTGCCTCATCAAACCAGATGACCCAACTGGTAAAGTACTAGTGCGTAAGACCAGAGATATAGTAGGTTCAAATCCTACTCAGAGTTGTCAACTTTCCCAGGTTGAGGGTGTATTTCCAATCGAAAACTAAGAATGAATGTATCCTCACCGGGTCTCCGTCAACCACTGGTGGAAAGCGTTGGCGTGCTTGGCGAACTCCTTCCTCAGCTTGTCGTTCTCCTCCTGCCTCTGGGCCTCCTTGTTCAGCTCGACGTCCCTCTCGGCGATGATCTTCTGGAGGTTCCTCCAGGTCTCCTCCAGCGCGTCCATGTTGAACCAGGTGTACGGGTTCGGGCCGACGTTGAAGCTCTTTATCTGCCTGTCGAGAGCAGCGAGCGCATCGAAGTCCGCTTGGGCGTTCGAAAGGGAAGCCTGTGAATGGAATCGAAATGCTAAAATTATCACTGACATGTCGACAGAGAAGGACATAAAAGGATATCATCCATTAAAGAGGAAAAGTAAATAAGTCTTATGATGGTCTTCTAATGTAGAACACTACCACTGGAGCGTGAGGTCTCTATTGAGTTCCAGTGTGGTCCATTGTGCCTTATCGGCTAGTTTATACTCAGGACAGACGCCCTACTCACTCAGTAACTACATCGACCATGTATTAGCTAACAAAAAGAAAGATGTAACTCTCTTATCGAAATCTTAACCTTGATAGGTTACTCAGCTACTACTAAAAACTATAATCAAACCAATAATCATAGATCTACTCGCCTGGAATTGCGCGTGGGCGTCCTTCAGCGCCCTGATCTCCTCGATTGAATTGCACCGGACCGGATCGGTGAGGTCCTCCTCGGCGTTCTCGAACCAGGAATTGAAGGCCGAAGCGCGTTTCGCAAACATCAGGAAGAGCTCCTCGATCTGCTTGAACTGCTCCTGCATACGGAGCAAAGTCTGCTTGCGGGCATCAGAGTCCGCCAACAGCTTCTGCCACCTACGGGAAGCAAAATTCTTGTATGAGCGGAATTGGTTCGCTATAGAGTAGAATAAAATTTATACTGAATCTACTTAATGGTATCTATGGTCTATTTTCCTACATAAGTGTAAGTCGTATATGCAAAATGTTACCTGGCAATTACATCAGCGTGCCTCTGTAATATAGCGGGAGTTTGATCGTGGTTAGCTGCAATAAGCTGATCTTTCAAAGACGTTATGTTTTGGATGCCTTCGTGTTCAAAAGCAGTGAGACCTAAAAATCATAACATGTTTTCAATATAATACAATAACATATTGATCGAAAAACAAATTAATAATGACAACACAATGATACCTTTGAATTAACCGCACTGTAAATACACTCAACTATACAGAAACAGACTTACATATAGAAATACTTATAAATAGAAATACTTGATCATAACTAGAGCATTTCACATATCAATATCAATGTAACCAGTAACAGGTAATTGCTGAGAAGAAGAGATATAGGGAGAGAGAAGGGAAAAGATATATTTCACTTCAACGTAGATCTCCCAATTTTGGTTATGCTACCAACTGCACCACCAGTCATATCTTTGTCATATTAGTATTACTATATTACGTTTTACAAATAGTTTCAGGAATTTTCTAGTCTCTTAAGACGAGAACTAATAAATTCAACTGGTGTAATTTAATTCAGCATGACCTACCAGCGTCGAATGTCTCCTGCTTGGTGAGCAACGTCTGCACCGAGGACAAATCCCTGCCGAACTCCTCGCTCTTCACGTGCGTTTCCTTATCGACGATCCAGCTCTCGACGACGTCCGCCTTCCACATGAACTGCAAATAGGCGGAGTTGTCGACGAGCTTCGCCTTCCTCCTGCCGGCCAGGGCGGCGAGGTGGTCCAGCTTCGTCTGCAGCTGCTGACACCTCTGCGTTATGCTGTCGGCGTGGTGGTTGCCGTCCGACACCAACTTCATGCCCTCGTCGCTGATGTCCTTGCAGCGACCTCTGTGCGCCTGGAAGTCTGTCTCGAACGCGTCGTGCTTCTTCAAGAGGCCCTGCACGGCGGCCATCGTGTCGCCGTAATCCTCGACGCTCAGCAGCTGCTGTTTCTCGCTAATCCACGCCTCCTCTTCCTCGACCTTAGAACACAAACAGCAATCAAGTGTTAAACTTCAATTTCATTATAGTGTAGGGTCTAAACATAATTTCAATTAATTATCTAGGAGGTAGGTTACATTTCAGAAGTAAGCTTTAGACAATAAAAATTATGAAACGGCTTACAAACCATAATAGAGCGTATTATCAGTTGCTTTGGTCCTAGCTTATGATAGGTAGAATAGCTCCAAACCAAACGGTGACAATGTACCCGCATTTTACTTTCCCACCTGACTCGGAACGACCGTTACCTTAGCCAGGAACTGCTGGTACATCAAAGACTCGTCGAGCTTCTGACCGCGCGTCGCGGCCAGCTGCTTCAGCTCAGCCCAGGCCTGGTTGAGCGCCTTGAGCCGTTGCTCGATTTCGGGCACTCCCAAGTTGGAGACGTCCATGAGCTTCTCTCCGGCCTCCTGGACGGCCTGTATCGCGGGCTCGTGCGAGGCGAGCTCCGCCTCGAGGCGCTTATGTTTCTTCTTCAGGTTCTGGACGCCGGTAAGGTCGCGGCCGTAGTCGTCGGAACCCACCAGCAACTTCTTCTCCCTAAAATAAAAATGGTGAATATATTAATACTGTATAGATTTCTCCACCATCGGCAATTAATCCCTTCATCAGTGTTAGAACCTATAGGGACTTGCCACATCATCAGTTATGGAGAATATGCAGCTCATTTTTTTGGCTACAGGCATAAAATGAATTCCCTGTTTGCAACTCAAATAAAGGAAACTGAAATCGGTCCTTACTTTATCCATGATTCCTCATCGGCAATATCTCTGAAGAACTGATGCAAGGTGTTCGCCTCGTTGAGTCGTTGTTGCCTGTGAGCTGCCAAGTTCTTGATTCGTTCGTATCGTTCGTTTATGGATTGACGTTTCTCTTGAATAGAGGCGGTGTCAAACTGGCCACTCTCAATTAGGGAATCAGCCTGATCATTCATATCTAAAAACGAAATAAAGTATCAATAAAAGTACTATCGAGATTGCCAAAGATCACTTGACAATTAAAAAGGAACTACATTTTGGTAGTATATAATGCAAACATAACGAAAAACCAAAATAATAGCTGTATTGGATAACCTTCTACGGAAAAAGTATTAAAAAACAAGAGAAACAACCCATACTCTGCCCAGTGGTGCAGCATCGTCTGCCGATAATGTTACATCTGAATGTTATACATGATATTCTAATAAATGATGATCTAATGTTATATCTATAATGATCTATGTTATGTAAAATAATAGATTAATATTAAATTAATCAAATCTTCCTTAAATGACATTGAGGTTTAGCTTCGACAGCACATTTACGCCCTGCTGATTCCTAAAAGCTATAATACAATTAAGTATGGCACCTTCATCCAACTTTGTTTCCTTGGTACAACCTCTTACTGCAAGTAACCCCTTAACAAAATTTAAATATGGCCTGTCGACATTAAAATACATATCACGCTAATCGAAGTCAAAACGACCTGCATCAGACATCCAGACGGTAAACTCTAACCGCCTCCTTACCCTTGATCCTATCCTCGTGGTGCTGAATATCTGCCTCGACCAGCTGATGCTTCTTCATCAGGTTCTGCACCGAGGCGAGGTCCTTCCCCGCGTCCTCGCTCGTGAGCAGACTCTCGACCTCCCCCAGCCAGAAGTCGAGGTCCTTGACGGCGGCGATGTACGTACGTTGCTTGTTCGCCTCCTTCAGTTTCATCGATTTCTCGGTCGTCTTGTGCGTCAGGAACTCCCACTGATCGGCGATCGACTCGAGCCTCCTCTGCACCGCCTCCTCCGAACCGGCGCACTGCCGCTTCTCGATCAGGTTCGCCCCGTTGGCAAGGACGCTCTGGATTCGGTCGGCGTTGGCGGCGAGCTCGGCCTCGAACGCCTGGTGCTTCTGGTGCTTCGACTGGATGTTCGCCGGGTCCTTGTAGCTCTCCTCGGTGGCGAGTTGCAGCTTCTCGGCGATCCAGTTCTCGATTTCGTCCGCGTCCCTCGAGAACTGCTGCAGGGTCTGGCTCTCTCCGAGCTTCGATCTTTTCTCGATCAGAGCGTCTTTGAGGTGACGCCACCTGTCCAGCACTTGGTTGCGCTTGTCGTCGATCGGCTTCGAGGCGTAGTGCTCCTGGCCGATCAGTTGATCAGCCAACGTTTGCAGCGTGGCGATTTTCTCTTCGTGCGCGTTGATGGCCTTGTCGAAGTCCTCGTGTTTCTTGATCAGCGCCTCGACGTTGTCCCCATTGGAATCGACGACGTCAGAGGCGAGGAACGCCTCCCTGTCCGACATCCAGTTCTCGGCCTGCTCGCAGTCGCGATAGAACAGGTTGAGCTCGAGGTTTTGGTCGAGCTGCAGGCGCCTGTCGATCCAGGCGCGCTCGAGGTCGGCCCGTGCGGCGTTCAGCTGCTCCAGCTTCTCTTGGATCTCCGGGCTTGCGTAGTGGTTCGAGTTGAGCAGCTGCTGCCCGAACTGCTCGAGGGCGTGGAAGGTGCCTGCTCTCGCGTCGATCTCGGTACGGTGTTCCTAGTTTAAGGGACAGACGATGAGTCAACGGAACGAAGTCGAGGGAGCGCGTGGAAAGATGTAGGAAAAGTACCCATCAAAAAGTTATTTCACAGGTTTCGTGCTGATAACGGACACCGATGAAAAATAGAAGTGGTTAAGTACAGGCCACAACGCAATTAGTTTTCGGATGATTGATTCGTTTCCCTTTGTTAACATTCAGGTTCGAACAACGAATTAAGTGTGTTACGGATCAAACGAGACGAGAGGTGAAAAATGAAATGAAGTTAAGGTTAACGAGACTATAACACTTTTCTAGGATGCTTTTGCAAACAAGTAATTAGTAGTAATAATCAGTTTGGAGTTCAGTAGAGAGTAAGAGTAATGTATTGTTTTAAAAATAAAAGTTCCAATTACTGTTGCAAAGTTACATGAGGCGAGCGATGCGTTTATTCAGAAAATGAAGTTTGTCGCCTGGAACCAGTCTTGTTAAATATTTAATACGTAGTTAAATACATAAGCTTCATTTGTCTCTACTGTATATCAAACTCTTCCTCCAAATTTTAGGTCATATTGCCTGTTATGTGCACATCTAAAGAATTTTACAGGTAACAAAGTACTGATCTATTAAAGTTAGTTGAGAGTATATTCCAGGCCTGAGAGAGTTCTACATTCTAGTGCATTTCAATTACCGATTAGACTCCAGATCTTTCGCCAGTATATTCTAGAAAATAGCGCTTGTCACATCTTACAACATGCGATATTTTTTGTATTACATCCAAGCTCATTTCTTGATTATAAAACTGTTCTATCATAAGTGGCATATTTTGGGCATTTATGAATTCTTGGTCCAAGCACGTTACAACTGCTAACTACTACTTAGCTTTACTAGCTTACTTAGCTAACTACTTTAGAATACTACTAGAATTCTAAGTATTATTTTAATATTCATTTAGAAACTTACGGTTTCCTACAATGTGACATTATCTTGCCTTTGCTTATGTAAAAAATATGACAGCAAATATAGATTTTATGAATAATTGGTAGGTATACATACATAATTCACATTTGAAGTTGAGGAGATAATCTACACATTGTATATACAATTAAAAATGATCTGCATAATCCATGTATAATTGGAGTGACATTGAATAATGCAACACATTGGTTTTCCATTAACGACATCAACGTGAAGTTTTTTTTCAATGAGAACTATTTTTTTAGTTGTTGATCAATATCTGATCAAAGTTTGAAATGAATTTCAGGAAATTTTGATGACTAAGCAATCTAGTAGCATATGGACTGGTAAATTTTGGTTAATTAAGAAAAAATTAATGAAAATTCGTTAAACTTATTACTACCTTGAAGTGTACAAATCAGTCCATTACATATACTTATGCTTAATACACTTTAAAAATGTATTTCTTATTTTTAAAACCTATCTTTTGCAACATATTATCCAAGAATATTTTCTTTTCATTTTCCACACTTGCCTATTATCATGTCAGTAATATATCCACTAGAGAGGTCTCGAATCATCATTAAGGCAACCTTTCCTAAATTAATTGCAAGAAAAATAAGAACTAGTTAGTATCCAGCTTCATACAAGTTAAACGGACCCTTTGACTTTTAAAGGTTCTACGAATTTAAAAATAAAACTTCATTTCACTACTCTCCTCAAGTCCCGCGTGGAAGAACATAAAACAACAACCGGTTAGTAAACGTTAAAGTGAACACTCTAGCCGCAAGGTAACTACCTGATGAGGTACACCATACATTGCGTCTATTTCAGCCTTGTAGTTCTAAAAAAATCGAGTAAACACATGTATCAAAAAACAAAACACAAGACATAAAATGCAGAAAAACAGGATTTCATACGTTAAAATAGGAACATTCCCTGCATAACAACATTAAACTAATCCGCAAATCTCGGTAAGTATCAAAAGTCAAAGTATCATAAAGACATACCTGGACAAAGTCATGTGTAAAATTAATAATAACCCGGATGAAATTCTCTAGCACACGCACTTCCCAGACTCACCTGGTGCCTCTCGATCAGAGCTTCAGCTCCCGTGACATCATTAGCCAGTTCCTCAGAGCTCACCAAGCCCAACATGGAGTTTATCCAGGCGAGCAGGTCGCGATGATCGTTCAAGAACCTCTGCAGATCGTAAGAATCCAACAACTTCTCCTTGCGACTGTTGGCCTTCGCGGTCAGTTGGGTCCAAAGTTCGGTGATCTCCTGCTGTTTGACGAGAGTCTGTTCCGCCGTCTCAGGATGGGTCTGCACCAGGCGATTGGCCGTTTCGTCGAGTTGTTTGATCTACAGCAAAAATACGCATTTTTCAACTGTAAAAGGGAGATTACAAATTAGTCGTACCTTGTCTCCTAAAGCGGCGAGATCCCTTTCGAGCCCCTCGTGTTTCCTCTGCAGCGCCTGCACGCTTCTCAGGTCTTTACCAAGGTCGTCATTGTTGAGTGCCTCGTCTTTCTCGTTGATCCAGTCCTTGGTCTCGTCTACGTCCCTATGGAACCTCTGTACCTCGTGAGCCGATCCCAACTGGCTCGCCCTCTCATTGGTCAATTGCTGAAGGCTCGTCCACTTATTGTTCAAGTCCTGCATCTGGGTCTGGATCTTCAGCGCGGCCTCGGTCTGCCCCAACGACACCAGCTGCATCGCGATCTCGTTCATCTCGGCGAGTCGGACTTCGTTCGCCTTCAGGTCCGTCTGGAAATCGTCGAATTTCTTCTGGAGCACCTCGACTTGCTCGAGGTCCTCGCCGACGTCCTGCACCTGCGCGTGCATCTCCTTGTCCTTGATCCAGGTCGCGAGCTCGGCGGCCTCGCGCACCAGGACGTACGCCTTGACGGTCTCGTCGAGCTTGTTTCTGCGCTCGTTCGCCAGGGCGAGCAGGCGGTCGTACTGCTGGTTTATCTGGTTCTGTCTCGCCGAGATCGAGCTCGAGTCCAGGAGGTTCTGCTGGGAGGCGGTCAGGCCGGCGTCGACCTTCTTGACGTAGGCGGCCGGCACGAAGCCTTGTCTGTCGTGAATCTCGACTTTCCACCAATCCTGTAAATGGGACGGTTTACTTAAAAGGTGGTTCATAGCAACTATCTAAATAGCGCAGAAGGTCTTGGAGACATTCATTTCATTTAGGAGTAAATATACGAACCTTGTTATTGGAATTCAGAAGATGCAAAAGGTCTCCCTTCTTCATCGACACCTCCCTGGCAGATTTCTCAGTATAATCATAAAGAGCCTGGACAGTTTCTCTTCCGGTTACGTCAACAACTGGTGGTTCTTGTTGCTAAAAAAAAATAATTTTTTTTAAGTAGCACATTCAGACATTCACTAGGTTAACACAACAAATGTTCTTTTCTTAACCCTTTTGAAAACGACATTATCCTTATATCTCTCGCCTAGTGTTAGTAATATTTTTCATGACTTAAATATTTAAATAAGCCTTACTCTGCAGTTCCTGGCTTGCTCCTTCAAAGCATCAATGGTATTTCCGAATGCTGTCAGATCGCTCATTAGTGCTTCGTGTTTCTTCAACAGAGCCTCTGAAGAATCCTCATCTTTGCCATAATCGGTGCTGCTGACTATAGGCTCTTTCTCTTTAATCCAGGACTCGGCCTCATTGGCATCGGCATAGTACTGATGAGCTTGCAAGGAATCCTCCAGGTCTTGCTTCCTCTAAAACAATTAAAAGTAGTTATTACAACAGTTTCAACAGTTTACATGTTTCCTAATCATACAAATGAGGACATGAATGATAAAATACTCTCTTATTCGACATATGCAAACTAAAAATTTTTACAAGCTTCAAGAAATATTCCAAATTTCCTAAACAGCAAAGTAAATTAATTGACGTTTGTTTTCACCTGGTTAGCTTTCTCCTTGAGGGACTCCCAATGGTCGTTCAGTGCGTTAAGTCGGTTTTTAATTTCGTCGCTCGCGAAATGCTCGTCTTCCATCATTTGCCTGCCGGCGTCGAGAACGGCTCTGATACGACTATCGTGGTTGTTGATCTCGGCTAAGACCGCCTGGTGTTTCTTGATCAGGTTCTGGACCCCGATCAAGTCACGACCTGAAAGAAATATACATATTGTAGGGAATCTGTTATAGTTTTTAAAGGAAAATAACCAAGGTGCTGATCATGTGCTACATATTACTTTATGCATATTTTCACACATAGCACGGATATAGGTAGATTATGGTTAATTAATGCATATAAGTATTTCTGCAATTTTATGAAAGTTGCATATTTTGCAAAGCTATCTCATTTTTGCCAAATTCCTTGAACTTAGATAACGACAGAGGTATCTGGGGGAAGTGTCCTGGGTCCCTTATTATTTATGCTATATTTGAATAATACTGACAATTTAATGAAATGTTAATTCATCAACATACACGAATAGCTTGTTAGAAATATCAACCTTGGAGGTGCAATTAGAAAAATGAATGCTACTTTTGTAATGATTCCTTATTTAAACATGTTTTGCACACGTCTCTATTTCTTCCCTGACTGTAATTCAATTCATACAAACAATCCACGTTATAATAACCACCCATTTTATAAAAGCCTACTACCCTGAAACTGTTTTCAAAATAAACTTTGATCCTACCTCTGTTCGTTCCCGCGGCTATCGGCTCCTTCTCCCTGATCCACGCCTCCTCGTCCTCGATATCCCTGAACAGCTGCTGCACCTGCAATGAGTCCAACAGCCTCTGCTTCCTCACGGCCATCGGAGTCTGCAACGCCTGGTAACGGTCGGTCAACACCTTCTGCTTATGAGCGATGTTATCAGCGTCGAAGTGTCCCCTCTCAACGAACTGATGCGCCTGTGACGTGATCGCCTCGATGCGGTCCTGATGGGAGGCGACGTCCGCCTCGAGGAGCGCGTGCTTTTTCTGCAAGTTCTGCACGGACGTGAGGTCTTTGCCGTAATCCTCGGACATAAGCTGGCCCTCGATCTCGGACAGCCACAGTTCGATGTCCTCGATCGTGCGATTGAACTGCTGCTGTTGGCTAGCCTCTTGCAGTTTGGAGTTCTTCTTGTCGGTGGATTGGACGAGGATCTCCCAGAGGTTAACGATTTCTTCCATGCGAGACTGGATTCGAGCTGGAAAGTATGAGAAAATTTGAAGCAATTGAACATATTCATTCAATTCAATATTTGTTGCTATTCTTAAAATTTAATTCAATTTTGCTTGGCACAAATGGCAGGATGGTGATTGCTCTAAAGCCGTCAAGGACAGGTTGGAGTCAGATCAATGCTTTAAACAAGACTTATATGGACAACCACATTCAATTCAGGAAAGTAAGAGATCTTGACGATTGTGAAATGCAAGAAAAAAGAAGATTTGGAAAAATTGTGTGAGTTTCTAAATATCAGTTAATCTTCCACAAAAGTATGGAAAACAATAAAATGTTTTGGTAGAAGAGGATGATATCTACTCCACTGAAGAGATAAGATATTTAATTCACTTTCCCAATTGTTTCTCCATCATGTATCTTCGTCAAAGCAAAATTGTCATAACATTTTAATGACCAGTGTTCCCATTGTGACACTCGATATCACTGATTTCAGCGATACTCTTCCAATTTCTATTTCTTATGTTTCATCTGGCAAAACAGTTGAGTTATATAAGGATTCGTTGCAAGTATCATAAATAAACATGGTTTTAGTATAACAAGCCACTTTTTAAATGCGGTACACTGAGACTTTCGATAGCAAGCGAAGTCATATTGGAAAGAAAATACTTACAATTTCAAAACCACCAATGTTGACTTACAGTTACAAAAGTTCGACATGTCATTCTCTCCTGCCCTAATACAATATCTAATTCAATACACTTACGGGCTGCATAATGATTGGCCTCGATTAACTCCTGGCCAGTAGAAGTGATCTCTTCCATTCTGGACCTGTTCGCGTTAAGCTCCTGCTCGAAGTTCTGGTGTTTCTGAATCTTCCCTCCCAGGTTTGTAGGATCCAGGTAACTTTCGTCCGTTGCAAACTTCAATTTCTCATTGATCCAACCTTTAGTCTCGTCGCAGTCACGTTCGAATTGTTGCAGTTTGTAGGCGTCCTCGAGCGTCTCCCTGCGGATGCTCGATTTCTCTTTTAAGGCCTTGCGGCGCTCCAAAAGCTACAAGAAGAAGGATTTTATTTATTTACTTAATATGAACCTTCACGTTTTAATTTAAAATTAAGCATTTCACTTCTTTTTAAACTTGTTTTCACTTGTTTTAAAAAATTTGGTGTCCTATTTATTTCGTTTTTCCGAAATGAAACCATTGCTAAGGTATACAACAATACGAAATATAATATAAGTAATATGTAAGTAATTATTTTGTTCCTCACCATAGCACGTCTCTGAGCCACATCGTCTGCAGCGTAATGTTCGCCGTCGATCAACTTGGTGGCGAACTCATCGAGAGCCTTGATCTTTTCCTCTTGAGCTGCCAGGGACTTTTCAAAGTCTTCGTGTTTCTTTATGAGCGCCTCGACAGAATCCAGGGAGTCGCCAAGGTCCTCGTTGGCCAGGAAAGCTTCCTGCTTGGCCATCCAGGTGTCGGCTTGCTCCGTGTCACGGTAGAAAAGCTGCAGATCCATGCACTGCTCATACAAGATTCTCCTCTCGTCCCACAAGGCTAAAAAAGAAATAACGGCCAGTGAAATATATATGCCGGAAAGTAATTAGGCTTTTTAAATTCATTGTATTTCAAAATGTTAAATGAATTTATTAAAAACTATTTCTTATGTAATGTCGATGCTCTAGTAGTGATGATCTAACATATTTATGCAACATTGCTGCTTTTATCGCCGTCTATCTACAGAAAAGGTAGTCTCCTCTTCACTTACCGATCAACGACCTCTTATCTGAATCCAGAGTGGACAGTTTCTCTTTGACCTCGTCACTGGCGTAATGTCCTTTATCCAACAACTGCTTCCCAGCTTCGATCGTCGCAGCGAAGCTGTCTTCCCTAGCGTCGATCTCTCCCCTGTGCTCTTGGTGGCGTTCGAGGAGAGCTTCTGCTCCTGCCACGTCTTTGGCTAACTCATCGGCGGATATTATGGCTTTCATGTCATTGATCCAGGATACCAAGTCGCGGAAGTCTGCCAGGAACCTGTGAAGGGAGTAGGATTCTTCTAACTTCTCCCTGCGTTCCTGAAAATAAACAGAAATGGAGACAATGTGAAATGAAGTATAAAAGTAGATCTGTGTAAAAATGTAATGGGCGCTTATTTTCTACAGTGATTTCATATTAACTCACTTTGGCTTTGGTTCTCAAGCTGTGCCAATAATCCTCTATCTCGGCCTGCTTCGCTTTGATGACGTCAGCATGGTCCCCATGGATGGCGCATAACCTATCCGCCTCCTTACCCAAGGTCGAAACTTTATCTTCCAAAGCGGCTAAATCCCTCTCAATGCCCTCATGTTTCCGCTGCAGTGCCTGGACGCTCGCCAGGTCCCTACCGTAATCGTCGGACGACAGCACAACATCCTTCTCAGCGATCCAGGCGACCGTTTCGTCTGCATCCCTATTGAAGCGCTGAATCTCGTGCGCGCCGTACAGCTTATCCTGTCTCATCAACGTCATCTGCTTCAGCCTCTGCCAGGCATTATTCAGTTCCTCCTTCCTCGTGATAATCTGGTCACGTTCCGGGTGCGCGTCTTGGAGGAGCTTATCGGCCATCTCATTCACTTCCGTCACGCGGTATTCCTGTGATGACATATCCTTCTGGAACTCGTCGAATTTGCGCTGAAGGACTTCGACGTGTTCAAGATCATGACCAAATTCCTCTGTTGACAAAAACGCGCTCTTCTCGTTGATCCAGAACATGACTTCATCGCAGTGACGGATGAATTGGACGAGGACGAGTGCCTGCTGGAGCTTCATGCCCTTCTCGGCGAGCTTCGAAAGGAGCTTCTCCCACAAGCTGTGGAGTTCCTCTGAAAATTAAACGATACAGTGAAATTGGTAATATTCACTATAAATATAGGAAGGCCTACTTAAATAAATAATGGACAATTCCACACCTCTCACATAAATCATCTCGATAACTAAAGGCAAGTTGAATGTTAAATGGAACTCAATTATTCCCAGTCCATTTGTGAAGACTTGTCCCACAAAACAATAAAGTAACCTTAGCAGAATAGATTGTAGTCTCAATGTCTTTAAACCATCTTCAAGTTTCCTATTTTCATATCCATATATGATCAGTTTAAATACACCTGTCAAGGGCACAAACTAAAATCTGACATCAAAATACTTTTGGTAAACCATCCGTAAACCGATCCATGAATATAAAGGAAACTTCGATTTACTAGGTACCTACTAATACTGCAGTGCCAGTTAAACGAAGCATAAATTAACAGTATTGTGAAGCTTCGGAAGTTGCTAAAATGTATTTTGTCCATTTAAATTTTAATCCTGACGTGTGGAATCGGCCACAAATATTTTGAAACAAAATAAGAGACCCAACAAAACTCACCGAGTCTCCTCCTGATGGTCTCACTCTCATAATGATTCTGATTGATCATCTCCCTGCCGGTATTATCGAGGACAACGATAGCGTTACTGTGCGCCGCCACTTCCGCCTCGAACGCCTGATGCTTCTGTATCTTCGCCTGGAGATTCGTGGGGTCCTTATAACTTTCGTCTGACGCGGCCTGCAGCTTCTCCAATATCCATGACTCCAACTCATCGGCATCTCTCTTGAAGTACTGGAACCGTCTCGAGTCCTCGAGCTTCTCGCGCTTCGCTCTCGCGTCCGCCTTGAAGTTGTCGTACCTCGAAAGGACCTCCTGACGACGTTCCTGGATGTCCTCGGCAGTCTCGAGGATCTTCACCTCCTTCGGGGGCGGTATCTGATCCATCTTCTCTAGCTGAAGGAGAAGGGGTGATTAATTGTCAATCGAGTGGTTTGTGGGTATTTTTAGATGATTCAATAAAATGAGATAAGTTATCAATAACTGATAAACATAATTACTTGATATTTAATTGGCTGCAGTGAGAAGGGTCTTGAAGAGTTTTTAATCACAGTCTCAGAAACGGTTATCGGTAAGAGAAATATTTTAATTAACACTATGATAAACTAATAAATAAAGCGCGGATTTAATGTCAATTGTAGAAGATCTATTTTTACTAGATTACTGATAACTTTCTATATGTGGTCAATAGTTGGTAGATTTCTTGATGAATTCAAGAAGATAGCATTAGACACCTTTCGGATCCAAAGACTCATGGACATTTTGGATATTGTTTGCTGATAATTTGGCCTGTATCCTCAATTTCTACAAGGACAGCCTTTCAGCAATTATCATTTGAAAATCTTCATAAAGCTACAATAACTTTAAGAACTTAAGTCACAAGTTGCTACCCTATAAAGGTTAATATATCTTACATGATAAATTATGGGCAAAGGTATTCCATGGGATTTTTAGTTATGAACACAAATGTCCCTGCTTCTCTAGTATGTTCAAGTGGTTTTTTAAAACCTGATCTTGATATTTCACCCCAAAAACCACTTCCTTATACAGGAAATATGCCAATTTAGAAAGTGTACACGAGAGGGACAAAAGTGGTGTAGAGCAATGGAGAGAGGGGATGAACGATGTATGTTCAAGATGTATACCCTGCTGCCATCATTGATTATTAATTGAATTACCCCCTTTGATTACTGAAGAAATTTTCTCAAAATGGCTTGACCAATGTTGTTCTAAAGGTGACCCAGATCTCTTCATATGGACAATCATGTCTCGCACATACTCCGCGAATCTTACAAGGTTTGTAAAGAAAATGGTACAGTATCATAGCCCACATACGTTACAACTATTGGTCACTATTTTGCTGTTAAAAGTGAAGATGTATTCTGTAAGTTTGTACATACAAGTGAAGATGTATTGGATGAAAAGAAGACCAGAAGAAAATTGTGAAGACTCCAAAACCCCATGTGCGAAACATCTGCTGAATTGATTGAACCCTGCTGAATTGATGAACCCCAGAAGGGGGTTTTCACAAATTTGTATCAATAATGATCAAGTACTTTTATTTTTAGACTTACTTCAACCATTTGTAAGTCATACATTCAAATAGGTTATTAACTAATTTACACACTTTTACAAGGATAAAGTATTCCTTAGAGACATAGCATCGTATATAAGTTGCTTCGAGCAGCACAAGGTTCCTATAATAAATTGCTCTTCTAACATCAATTAACATTTTGCAAAAATAAAACATAAAACATTGATTCATGCGACGGCCATTTTGTCCATCATGTCAACAAAGCAGGGGCTGTAGGGCATTTACAATTTACGATAAGCACCTATAAATTTCTAATCTTAATTGATACAGATCAAATGAACCGACAGATGACATAACACGAGATGAGATCACCAACCTCAATTAAAATTACAGAAGACCAACGAAACATTCGACAAGTCGCCGCCTATGAGATGACCTAATTAAATAATTGATCGGACGCACTGACAAGGGAAACCTTCTGATGAGTACCGGAGAATTTTTTTTTCATTACTCACACTTATTTTCGTGAACTGTAACTACTAAAGGCACGTAATGAAACTAAAGTAACTCGAGTAATTACCAGTTAAACGATGTCTTAACGGTGTTTGATTATAAACAAAACTGTTAGGCCTCCTAAACTTTTCCGATTAGAGTGTATTTTTAGACATGATACACTTACGAATTCACGTCCGGTAAATCAAATATAACACAGGATCCCAAAAAGACATCTAAAATGGTACCAGCAAGGGTGTGGTAGTGTACTCAACAAAACGGACTATCGAGGCGAATTTAACTTAGCAGCCTAAATACGTACCTTCTGTTGTAAGCGTGGTACAATTGGCACTAAATTCGCATAAAAATTATCGGTTTTAAAGCCTTCTAATTGATTTAATTCGTGAATAACCAGCGAACAACGAACGAACCACCGCCTACGATAAAAATGACAAGACTGACTCCACAGAACAGAGAACATAGAACAATAGGAAAAGGGTGGGGAACGGAACGCACCGATGCAGCACAAAACATACAAAATAATTTGGATGTTCTGTGGCAAAACCAATATCACATCTACTCGTGAATAACGCCGCCTAGGACGGTGTCGGTTTTGTTCAGGAGTGTGCAAGGTATACTCTGCGTTCGAAAGTGAGCTCTCTATTGTGGGTATAGGATGAGTAGGTTTGTGCTCACTGTAAAAAAGTGTTTTTTTAATCTAAACGTTGGCAGCACCACTTAACTGGCATCGTGACATATAAAAAATGTAAAAGTATATGCATTAAAGTAGCATCAGTACCAGAGAACACCGATCGGTGTTCTCTGTCAGTACCGTGTTATTTGAAGGCGACACCGATGACATTTGCCGCCATATGTATTCCCTGCTCTCCCTTCCACTGACTATTGAAATTGGCGGGAATTTCAAATCTCGATTATTATTTCATTTCTGTAGGATAATGTAGGATTTTCAGTAGGATAATGTGATGAAATAATTAATTCTCATTATATTCCAGATTCTTGGTAATGGTTAAGAAGGGGAGGATAGTCCTCTTCTAGCATCCCAAAATGGATGTTTTTTATGATTCCTGTCAGAAGATTTTTGGGAATCTACGGATAAACCTGGAATAAAGTGCAAGGAAACGAGTTCCAAAATGATTTTGGATTAGCGAACGTAACAAAATCTAAAACGTGATGGTGAAGGTGTTGCATTCTTGACGATTTAGAAGTGTGACTTATGAAGTATGATGTTAACAACAGAGGAATCGACATAAATTCAATTTTTCAATTAAGTTACTTCACCATCTTGTTAATCCAAAGAATCAATCTGTCAACCAACATCTAATTGAGAATTAATTGCATTAAACGAACTATTTTTAGGTATACCAGATCGAAGCGAATAAATCTAGTTAGTGCTTTGACATTAATTAGCGACGTTTTTAAAAATTATTTGATCTCGTTGTTTGCTCGGCTCTTAGGACTTACGCTGACGGCATGTTCCGTAAATATTTGTAATCTTCGTTACCGGGAAATTTCCTAAGAGCTAAGCGTTTTCCTGTTACGTAGAATTTTTCTATGTTCCCTGTAGGCGTACTGAGGTTTTGTAAGGCTTTTAGGGAGGTTTTACCAAATTTCCTGCAATTCACACTCTTTTAAACAACCCAACGGCCTTTTTGGAAGTACAACAGGAAGTGGTTTTAAAAATTCTACCCAGTCAAAAGTGTCAAAAGTTATAAGGCGAAGCCTCTTAAGTGGGAAACTATCATTCCAAAAATTTGGTAATAATTCCATTTAGGAGAAACTTATTTGACTAATTTGTGATTGTTTTCATAACTTGAATCTTGCTTAAGCAACTATTTGTTCACTAAAATGCCACCGAGCCCTTGCATTGCGCGTACAAAGCACATACATTTGACGATTTATTTTCTTTGATTTGTGCCTGTCTGGGGTTTTAATTTGGTCTTGTGTAGTACTAAGACACTTTCATTTACCATGTTTTTAGGGTAAATCCTGTTGATTCGTTCTTGCAAGGCTCTGAAGTCTGAATAGTAGCTAAAGTAATTTAAACTGTTTGGATACTTTTTCCTAAATGTGGGTTCTAGTTGAGTTTAAACAAGTTGTGCAATATTGAAGCTACTAAAAGCAGACCTGGAAGGTGTTAACGAAGTTAATAGAACACAAGTCAATAATAGTTTGTATTTGAACGAGTGATACTGGTGTAAATGCATTAATTCAATATTGGGGTAAATGTGTGTATTCTATTTGAAATAATGCCTACTATAGATTTATAAGTTAAATGATAAAGTAAACATGTTTGAACGTAATGGAGCCTTCTAATATTAGAACCTCTAGTTTAAATTTACGAAAATAATTGAAGTTTTCCTGTACTTTTTATTTAGACAAAAACTGACATTTAAAAGAGTACACTTAGTATACGTATATTAATATATTTAAAATACACTTCTCTATTTTACACACTCCCTATTTTTCGAAGTGACCTTTGAGATCTAATCGTAACAGCTATACCTAATTTATAACTGTAAGCAAGGGTTTACTAACTTGTGACGTCACGTTTTGGCACCGTAAGCGTTTCTCGAAAAATTTTAATAACAAAAAAATTCAGATCTAAATTATTGCTCTTCAACTAACTTTTCTTTTTTAGAGAGCTAAGACAAGCTTAACAGATGTCTTGCCGAAGGTATAACGCCTATTGGAATAACGCGTGGAAAAGCCCTTGATCAATGTGTGTTGCCTATATACTGGCACACGGAGCGGAAACCTTAACGTTAACTAAGGTCAGAATAAGAATGACTCGGGTAGCACAATGGACGGTCGATGCTGGGGATAATTTGAAGAGACAAAGTTCGTTGAAAAATTTGTGTGGGAGATGTGGCCATAGCCATAAGAAGAATGATTTGGAACTGCGCAGGCCATGTCACGAGAATGACAGATGACGAAGAAACTGTTGCAAATGGCGTCCAAAGCCAGACGCACAAAGGAAGGCCACCTCCAAGATGAGCCGACTATATTAAAAGAAGAGCAGGTGATTGGCTCCAGGGTGTCCAACAAGGGAAAATATGAAAAGCACTGAGGGAGGTTTATGTTCAACAGTGGACAAATTAAGCTGCGTGGTGATGAGAAGGTACTTTCTGGGGAAATTTTACCATATTTTTGACAACAATCTAGTATTCTCACATGTTCTATATTGGAATTGATTTCCATCCCAAGGAACTTCATGCTTGACTGACGATCAAGCCGACTGTTTGGTGTTTTTTACTCAAAAGAGCAAAGTTTCTTGAGGCTTACTGGAATTAAATTCCTGTATTCTGAAAGTGCTTTCCTTTGATACCTGTGGAAGCATTTAGAGCAGTTAGTTATAGTTTGCTACTGCATTAGTATGAAGCATTTCAAAATATCAAAGGCCCATCTTAGGATTCCATCCAATATGGTACTCCAAGTCAGTCGGAATCAAATTTTTAAAAGGCAACGGCATCAGGGACAAAAGTTTCCTTAAAAATATAATTCACATAAGTTGAAGAAACTTTTCCATCACTCTTTCCCTTTCCAGGATTTTCGACCTACCTGCGTATCGGAAGTGACATGGAGTGACAGCTGGAAAAAAGTGTTTCTCTTTCCCGTTTCCCCCTTGGCGACCGTCAAAGTCGAGGCGTGAAGAGGTCGTCTCTTCGATGATCCGTGGCGCTTCGTTAATCGGCCTAATCGCTTTTTCTGATTGGGTTGCGGTCCAGCCGTTCAAGCGTTGAGAAATTTTCATTCGAGGCGCTCTTCCCACCGCCGAGCCCAGGAGAGACGGTGTTAATTAATTAATTAATCGATTAATTCGATCCAAAAAATGTAATTAGGAGGAGACGGTGTCAAGTGGACATGATGCAGCCAGCAGGAAAGTAAGGTTAAGAGTCTGAGTCTTTTTTGAAAAAAATAAAAATACGTTTTTCATTGCTTTGATGAAGTTATTTAGAATGTTTTTGTTTGAGAAAAAAGGTTAGATGCTTCTTGCTTACGGATAAAATATAAGTACCAGTATGTACCTATAAGTATCGCTAAGTGTAGAGGTCGATATTCACTTTATTAGGGAATCCAGGTTAATAGTTAAGGAAAAGAAGGTTTTGACCTAGCAATTTTTTCAAACAGAACCGATTTACCTACAATTTTTAGAGTGAGTAGGGAATAGCCCAAGGATCAAAATCTATATTATGCCAAAGTACGCTTTTGCCTTGGGGGTGGTTGTCACCCCATCTTAGGGGTGGAAATTTTTATTTCATTTTGACCGTAGGAATCGATAGAAAAACTAATTCTAAGTAAAAAATGTTCAATACATTTTTGTCATAAAACTGATGCTTTTCGAGTTATTTGCGACTGAGTGTATCAGTTTTTCATCGGAAAAATCAACGTTTTTAATCGCTTTTTCGTGAATAACTCGTAAAATATGTATTTTATCGAAAAACTGCAACAAGTAAAATTGTACTTAATGAGAAAATAAAGAAAATTGTTTTCTTTGTAACTATTGTATGACCAATGCGAACTGAGCTATGGCTTGTTAAAGGTTAGCTTGTACGTCAAACGCTAAATTTGAGAGTTTCAAAGTCAAATAACTGGAAAACTATGGATTTTTCTAAGAAAACTTATAAAAATTGTTTTAAAGGATTTCTTTTTCTTTAAAGTCTATAGACTACTCTAGTCTACTAGTCTGTAAACACTAGAATTGGTTCTTAGGTCTTTTGGATATCCTGAAGTGACCAGAAAAACTTAAAAACTAATCAAAGTAAATTAAATAATACTTAAAAGATGCTTTTTTAGAAACTAGAAGCACATGGGGGGTGCATAACAGCACTTATTCTGAAAGATGTAACTTTAGTGTTTTGAGAAAATCTAGAATTAGGAATTATGGAAAACACTGATGAATCTACAAATGTTTAAAACACTGAAGCAGTGTATACAAAAGTCATTTATTTGTTATTTTGTCAGTCTTTTGGAAATTCTTACCAAGAAGGTTTCAGTATGGACAATATGGTATAATATAGAAGTATTTTTAAATTGTTTTGGGTACTCTTAAATTTCTAGCAAAATTAAAAATGCCGGTATATTAACAACTCCATCAGTAGCCTTTACTTTAAGATTATTAAATTCCAGGACAGTAAAGAAATTTTTCAAAAACTGTTTAATATGGAGCTTTTGGAAGGATATAAAATTATCGTAAACCAAAACAAACCTAACATAATGTAACTTAACCTAACCTAGCCTAGCCTAGCCAAGCCTAACCTAACCTAACCTAACCTAACCTAACCTAACCTAACCTAACCTAACCTAACCAAACCTAACCTAACCTAACCTAACCTAACCTAACCTAACATAACCTAACCTAACCTAACCTAACCTAACCTAACCTAACCTAACCTAACCTAACCTAGCCTAGCCTAGCCTAGCCTAGCCTAGCCAAGCATAACCTAACCTAAGAAAAGTTCTTTCCAAAATTGTAAACACATGAAAAGCGCATACTATCATATGAAACCTTAGTGGTGTTCCAGGGAATCCAGAATTAGTTAAGAAATATTGGAAAAAAATGACTAAAAAATCTAGAGAAGTTTCAAACCCTTGAGAATTGAGTAATATACCTTACGAGAGCTTGTAAAGGACATGAAGCGATTTTTAAAAGTTTGGTCATTCTGAAGAAACCAGAAAAAAATAAAAAATGCTTTGATATTCGATAGCAAGGGAAGTGTTAAGGGTCCCCAGAATCCCAAGGGACGCCTTATTGGTTAGGTGGCTAATTTCGTCCAAGTGATAAGCAACGTTGGACCACTGCCTTCTTTCTCCTAGCCTCTCCTTAAATTCCTGCTTAAGCCCTTGGAAGGGCGACCCCGTTGATGCTTTCTGAGTTTGCCAATTTGGTAATAGTGACAACGTATGGTACGCGCCATTTATTTACTTGTCGACAAGTCGAAGCATTTGCGATTCATATTGGCTTGAAGTAAACTTTGAGAATTGAGTAAACTTTAGGATAAAAGTATTTGTTTTAAAAGCATTGTGGGATTTAGTTATGAGACATTTATTTTTAAAGGCACTTTGGGGAGGATTCGTTAGAGTATTAAACATCACTTAAAACTTTACTTACCGTCTCCTACTCGACCCGTTGTGAGAAGCTTCTCTGACCAAATTCGACAGAGAATTAGTCGTAATGCGATAGAAATATTTCCTAACTTAAGTACTTATGGTAAGTCATAACCGTAACTACTTACTAAGCGTCATTAGGTTGATAGTTTTGTCAGTTTTACCTCAATCCAGTGTATCATTTTCAAATATAACGGTACTTATCAACACCATTTCCTTCATCAAGCGTCGGATAGAAACCTTGCGAGGGATTCGTCGTTGCGTTGCATTTCACTTAGACTTAATTGCCAGGTGATTTATATTTTTCCCGGTATAAGGATATTTTACTTAACAAAAAGGTTAGATGTCTTGAATGAGAGTACATTCTACTTTGATACCAAAGAATAAATTACTTAATTAGCGATCTGAACGGATCAACCCTGAATCGGTTCAATTATGTAAACTAAGTGGAAAAAAATTAAAATAATAAATGAAGGTGAGATTATTATTTTTTATCTAATGACTCAATTATTTAACGAGGGAAGAGTCTTACTGCGTTTCAAGTACAAATAGATCAGAAGTAATCACAAGCACTAATTAAATTTAATAACAGGTTCGTAGGTCCTTAAATGGAAATTTTGATATGTATTGTAGTTTTTAAATACATCGACATTATTGAGATTGATGAATTCCATTAATTAATTACTCAAAGTATAACGATTCTTTCCTTGAAATCGATAAACTTTTGCCTTCGATTTTAAAAGTCTTTCCGTGTCAATTAAAACCGTTCCTTTTACATATTTGTACATTAAAAAACCAAACCTGTATTAACTTATACAGTAGCATATGCGTACTTGTAGTTATAGACTTCAGCTGGTTGAATTTATACCTGAAGAAGTTTAAATTATAAATTTTGTTTTGACACTAAATTTGAAATTACTGAAATTTTTAAAAAAATCTGTAGAAATTTAGATCAAATTTGATGTTTTGTGATTAATGAAATGTATAGTTGTAAATGTGAATTAAACCGTTTCCATATTTTATTGTTAAATGCACATTGCATTTTTCTAAGTTCATTTTTTCTTCAGTTTAAAATAAGAGACACTCAATTTAATATAATACAAGTATATACGTGTAGATAAATGTAGGTACATAGGTACTTATTAGCCATTAGCAAGCATTTTATACAAATGGTTTTTGAATTATCTGTCACCTTGAACATTTTCATATATTAGATTTTTGATATTATTATATTGATATATTATATATTATATTATATATTATATTATATTATATTATATTATATTATATTATATTATATTATATTATATTATATTATATTATATTATATTATATTATATTATATTATATTATACTATATTATATTATATTATATATTGATATATTAATATGATATATTAGATTTCTTTTACTTTTTGAGAAAAAAACCGTATTAATTAGTAATTCTGCTTTTTTCCCTTTTAGAAATATTATAAAGTACCAATTCTTGGAAAGCAGATATAAACGATGACGGTCGTTTAGCCACTAGCGTGTCTTCGCTAAACACACCCGCATTTAAAATTTCAAAATGGCAGAGGCGCGAAAACCGCGCCGTTTATAATCGTTTTTTCATGTATTTCTCCACATTCTTTCCACGAAATTTGAATATCGGAGTAAAGTTAAATAATCAAGCTTTATTATTCTCGTTTAACCCATGAGAATAACATACGAAAATATTTAAAAATTTCACTTTGAAAACCGCCAAATTTGTCAAAATTTTTCATATTTTATTTTTTTTCTCAAAAACTACCGGCTTCCTGGAGATAAAATTATTATTTTAAGCACTCTAATACTATGCTCTTTTACTAAAAAAATTGCCATTTTTGAGATCGAATTGAATGAAAAGAAAAACAGATTATAAACGGCTCGGTTTTCGCGCCTTCGCCATTTTGAAAATTTAAATGCTGGTGTACTTAGCGGAGACACGGTAGTGGTTAAAAGACCGTCATCGTTTACATCGTATGTCGTTTATGTCGTATTTTATAAGGCTTCTATAAAAAAAGAAACAAACACAACGAAACCGTCTAACCTAACTCTTCTTTCCGGAGGATTCTACACAGGAAATGGTACTTTATAATATTTCTAAAAGGAAAAACAAGCAGAATTACAAATTAATACGGTTTCAATGCGTTCGCCTCAGTTGATTAACCACTGTCGTTTAGATGCTATTCCTCGTGTAGCATACTGCGATTATTTTGTTGTTCCATATAAAATAAATGGAAAATCCGATGAAAATGGACATGTCCATATAAATTTGTCAATTTATATGTGATCCATATTAATTCCATGGATCTAGCAGCAGAAAGGAAAACTGGGGTTCCCTCGTACTTGCCATATCGGTTAGAAGTCGACGAAATACCGGTTCGCGGAAAAGTGAGGTTAAATGAAAAATAATTTTTTCTTCAAAAAGTAAAAGAAAAGGCAAAAATTGAATGCGCACATCGTTTTCTACGGTTTTTTATGGATCAATGGTGATTTTTTGGTGAGTTTTTAATTTTCACGTAGTCAACCTCTTACGGAAAATCGCCTATTCCAGAGGCTATAACTTTTGAATGGATCATTTCCTAAAATTAATAATTAATGTTTTCGAACTAGTTATTTGATGCACTTTCTAGTCATAAGTAGCTTTTATCAAAATTCCACGACAATCAAGGTAGAAGTTTGCCAAAAATTCCCCCAAAAGGGGTGGCATTCACCCCTAATGGCGAAAACATACATTGGCACTGTATAACATTTGTTCCTTGAACTATTTCCAGCATATTGTCAAATTCATGGCCAATCGGTTTAGAGCGAAAGAATTCTGAACAAAAAACCGCCATATACTGGATTGCAGGATGTGGTTAATTCTATTGTTTAAGTTCAGTGTTTTAGTTATAGACACCCGATTGGTCCGTCGACGGTTTTCCCAAAGTACCGAATCAGAAGAAAGCGAAGAAGTAAGAAACGGCACAGAGAAGAGCGTCGGTAAGAGCGCGCGTTCCGTCCGCGCGCCTCGACACGTGCGTAGGGGGAAACCCCCGAAAGCGCTCCAAGTATAAAACCGCCGCGTCCGGCCGATCCTCCTCCAGTCGAAAAATCACCGCGTCAGGATTTGCCTCTCTCCGTCCCTTCCCCACGACGAGAGGTTAGCCTGACCGTGCGATCTTCACACCGGACGACGAGACGACCGCGCGCATGGCCCCCCAGGAGAAGGCGCAGGCCGAGCGGGGCCTCCCGAACCCCGCGTTCGAGAAGGAGCCCGCCGACGCCGAGAAGAGGGTCGCCGTCGTCGATGGGGCGAAGGCGGAACCGTTCGACTTCGACGATCTGCTCCCGCACGTCGGCGAGTTCGGGATCTACCAGAAGGTGCTGTTCCTGCTGATGATCCCGTTCGCGTTCTTCGTCGCGTGGGTGTACTTCTCGCAGATCTTCATCACCATAGTGCCGGACCATTGGTGCTGGGTGCCGGAGCTGGCGAACCTGACGGCGGAAGAGAGGTGAGTCCTTGGGGATTTTTTAGTTTGTGAAAATCTGTGGAAAGAAAATCTGGGAAATATTTTCAGTGCAAGTGGGTTTATGGGAAGCACTGGGAGCTCATTGAGGCCCTAAATCGGCAGAGCGTTTGGGACTTGTACTCGAAACTCAATTATGACTGCTCCCTTCTTTGAAAAGTAACGACTTTGCTGCTCGAAATATTTCTTTGTAAGAAAATTTTTGAAAATTGTATTTCGAAAAATAATTTAGGAAATATTTCTAGTGGAAAATGTTTTGTGGTAGGCTTGGGGAACTCATAGCTCATTGAGGCCCTAAAACAGCAGATCGTTTGAAACTTGTACTCATAAAAAATATTTGCACTGATACACTTTTTTAGAAACGTTTTAGCAATTATGACTAATTCCTTCTTTGAAAACTGATGACTTTGGTGCTCGAAATACTTTTTTTATACGTTTTTTGTAAGAAAATTTTTGAAAATTGTATTTCGAAAAATAATTTAGGAAATATTTCTAGTGGAAAATGTTTTGTGGTAGGCTTGGGGAAATCATAGCTCATTGAGACCCTAAAACAGCAGATCGTTTGAAACTTGTACTCATACAAAATATTTGCACTGATACACTTTTTGAGAAACGTTTTAGCAATTATGACTAATTCCTTCTTTGAAAACTGATGACTTTGCTGCTCGAAATACTTTTTTTATACGTTTTTTGTAAGAAAATTTTTGAAAATTGTATTTCGAAAAATAATTTGGGAAATATTTCTAGTGGAAAATGTTTTGTGGTAGGCTTGGGGAAATCATAGCTCATTGAGACCCTAAAACAGCAGATCGTTTGAAACTTGTACTCATACAAAATATTTGCACTGATACACTTTTTGAGAAACGTTTTAGCAATTATGACTAATTCCTTCTTTGAAAACTGATGACTTTGCTGCTCGAAATACTTTTTTTATACGTTTTTTGTAAGAAAATTTTTGAAAATTGTATTTCGAAAAATAATTTGGGAAATATTTCTAGTGGAAAATGTTTTGTGGTAGGCTTGGGGAAATCATAGCTCATTGAGACCCTAAAACAGCAGATCGTTTGAAACTTGTACTCATACAAAATATTTGCACTGATACACTTTTTGAGAAACGTTTTAGCAATTATGACTAATTCCTTCTTTGAAAACTGATGACTTTGCTGCTCGAAATACTTTTTTTATACGTTTTTTGTAAGAAAATTTTTGAAAATTGTATTTCGAAAAATAATTTGGGAAATATTTCTAGTGGAAAATGTTTTGTGGGAGGCTTGGGGAACTCATAGCTCATTGAGGCCCTAAAACAGCAGATCGTTTGAAACTTGTACTCATAAAAAATATTTGCACTGATACACTTTTTGAGAAACGTTTAAGCAATTATGACTAATTCCTTCTTTGAAAACTGATGACTTTGGTGCTCGAAATACTTTTTTTATACGTTTTTTGTAAGAAAATTTTTGAAAATTGTATTTCGAAAAATAATTTAGGAAATATTTCTAGTGGAAAATGTTTTGTGGTAGGCTTGGGGAAATCATAGCTCATTGAGACCCTAAAACAGCAGATCGTTTGAAACTTGTACTCATACAAAATATTTGCACTGATACACTTTTTGAGAAACGTTTTAGCAATTATGACTAATTCCTTCTTTGAAAACTGATGACTTTGCTGCTCGAAATACTTTTTTTATACGTTTTTTGTAAGAAAATTTTTGAAAATTGTATTTCGAAAAATAATTTAGGAAATATTTCTAGTGGAAAATGTTTTGTGGTAGGCTTGGGGAAATCATAGCTCATTGAGACCCTAAAACAGCAGATCGTTTGAAACTTGTACTCATACAAAATATTTGCACTGATACACTTTTTGAGAAACGTTTTAGCAATTATGACTAATTCCTTCTTTGAAAACTGATGACTTTGCTGCTCGAAATACTTTTTTTATACGTTTTTTGTAAGAAAATTTTTGAAAATTGTATTTCGAAAAATAATTTGGGAAATATTTCTAGTGGAAAATGTTTTGTGGTAGGCTTGGGGAAATCATAGCTCATTGAGACCCTAAAACAGCAGATCGTTTGAAACTTGTACTCATACAAAATATTTGCACTGATACACTTTTTGAGAAACGTTTTAGCAATTATGACTAATTCCTTCTTTGAAAACTGATGACTTTGCTGCTCGAAATACTTTTTTTATACGTTTTTTGTAAGAAAATTTTTGAAAATTGTATTTCGAAAAATAATTTGGGAAATATTTCTAGTGGAAAATGTTTTGTGGGAGGCTTGGGGAACTCATAGCTCATTGAGGCCCTAAAACAGCAGATCGTTTGAAACTTGTACTCATAAAAAATATTTGCACTGATACACTTTTTGAGAAACGTTTTAGCAATTATGACTAATTCCTTCTTTGAAAACTGATGACTTTGGTGCTCGAAATACTTTTTTTATACGTTTTTTGTAAGAAAATTTTTGAAAATTGTATTTCGAAAAATAATTTAGGAAATATTTCTAGTGGAAAATGTTTTGTGGTAGGCTTGGGGAAATCATAGCTCATTGAGACCCTAAAACAGCAGATCGTTTGAAACTTGTACTCATACAAAATATTTGCACTGATACACTTTTTGAGAAACGTTTTAGCAATTATGACTAATTCCTTCTTTGAAAACTGATGACTTTGGTGCTCGAAATACTTTTTTTATACGTTTTTTGTAAGAAAATTTTTGAAAATTGTATTTCGAAAAAAATTTGGGAAATATTTCCAGTGGAAAATGTTTTGTGGTAGGCCTGGGAAACTCATAGCTCATTGAGACCCTAAAACAGCAGAGCGTTTGAAACTTGTACTCATAAATAATATTTGCACTGATACACTTTTTGAGAAACGTTTTAGCAATTATGACTAATTCCTTCTTTGAAAACTGATGACTTTGGTGCTCGAAATACTTTTTTTATACGTTTTTTGTAAGAAAATTTTTGAAAATTGTATTTCGAAAAAAATTTGGGAAATATTTCCAGTGGAAAATGTTTTGTGGTAGGCCTGGGAAACTCATAGCTCATTGAGACCCTAAAACAGCAGAGCGTTTGAAACTTGTACTCATAAATAATATTTGCACTGATACACTTTTTGAGAAACGTTTTAGCAATTATGACTAATTCCTTCTTTGAAAACTGATGACTTTGCTGCTCGAAATACTTTTTTTATACGTTTTTTGTAAGAAAATTTTTGAAAATTGTATTTCGAAAAATAATTTAGGAAATATTTCTAGTGGAAAATGTTTTGTGGTAGGCCTGGGGAACTCATAGCTCATTGAGGCCCTAAAACAGCAGATCGTTTGAAACTTGTACTCATAAATAATATTTGCACTGATACACTTTTTGAGAAACGTTTAAGCAATTATGACTAATTCCTTCTTTGAAAACTGATGACTTTGGTGCTCGAAATACTTTTTTTATACGTTTTTTGTAAGAAAATTTTTGAAAATTGTATTTCGAAAAATAATTTGGGAAATATTTCCAGTGGAAAATGTTTTGTGGTAGGCTTGGGGAACTCATAGCTCATGGAGGCCCTAAAACAGCAGAGCGTTTGAAACTTGTACTCATAAAAAATATTTGCACTGATACACTTTTTGAGAAACGTTTTAGCAATTATGACTAATTCCTTCTTTGAAAACTGATGACTTTGGTGCTCGAAATACTTTTTTTATACGTTTTTTGTAAGAAAATTTTTGAAAATTGTATTTCGAAAAATAATTTGGGAAATATTTCCAGTGGAAAATGTTTTGTGGTAGGCTTGGGGAACTCATAGCTCATGGAGGCCCTAAAACAGCAGAGCGTTTGAAACTTGTACTCATAAAAAATATTTGCACTGATACACTTTTTGAGAAACGTTTTAGCAATTATGACTAATTCCTTCTTTGAAAACTGATGACTTTGGTGCTCGAAATACTTTTTTTATACGTTTTTTGTAAGAAAATTTTTGAAAATTGTATTTCGAAAAATAATTTGGGAAATATTTCTAGTGGAAAATGTTTTGTGGGAGGCTTGGGGAACCCATAGCTCATTGAGGCCCTAAAACAGCAGATCGTTTGAAACTTGTACTCATAAAAAATATTTGCACTGATACACTTTTTGAGAAACGTTTTAGCAATTATGACTAATTCCTTCTTTGAAAACTGATGACTTTGGTGCTCGAAATACTTTTTTTATACGTTTTTTGTAAGAAAATTTTTGAAAATTGTATTTCGAAAAATAATTTGGGAAATATTTCTAGTGGAAAATGTTTTGTGGGAGGCTTGGGGAATCCATAGCTCATTGAGGCCCTAAAACAGCAGATCGTTTGAAACTTGTACTCACATGATACACTTTTTGAGAAATAACACCCATTACAAAACAGACTTTTTAGAAATTATGAGCGTTAGTTCCTTCTTTGAAAAATAATGACTATTGCTCGAAACGCTTCTGGATTCATTACAGCAAAGCCAACAAAATCTTCTAAGGGAAGAAAAAAGGCAAAAGGACTTTAGCCTTGCCAATTATTTGTTGGCTAATATTAGACTATAGAGTTCCTTTTGTCTCTCTCCTTCATTAACATGGCCAAATGGGGGATTCTGGATTACCCTTTACACTTCTAAGGGAATATCAAATTATCATCAAAACACTCCTTCGCTTAAATTAAATTAAATCAACTATTTACAATTAGAAAATGACATGCTTTCATGGGTATGGTGCGGTCGGAAAATGCGCGATCTGAAACCGCGAAGGTCGGAAAATTCGCGAATATTCCAGACAAACTCACAATCCGTTAATTACTTCTATGGATACGGGGGAAAATCCGCGATCGGAAGACGCGACGGTCGGAAAATTCGCGGATTTTTCCGGAACAACTACGAATTTCCTAAAGGTAATATTGTTCGTTCCAGAATACTGACAGTGTCCACTTTGTTAGAATAATTTTAAAAGTAAAAAATTATTATATATAAGAATATTAGAATGTTTTCCATTTCTGATACCGACGTTTAAATAAGGATCTTTTAATCCTCTTTATCATGCTTAAATTTGTATAATTAACTACGTACATAGATCTTATTACAGTTTTTACGTAACCAAGAGTAATTCTTTTTATTAATTTTATATGCTTAAGATTTGTGCTTAAGATTTTGCTTAAGATAAGATTAATGATCGAATGCTTTAAATTCGTACCTTATCCTAATGGGTTTCAACGCATGCAACCAATTTTTCTTTTGGCATTTCCCAATATCTCTTAGTTACTGTGTAACATTTTTAGTAATAAAATATTTCTTCAAGATAGAAAGATCTTTATTCGGGATTTTCCAGGAATCTTCCATTTAATTTCCGAGATTACTACAGCCTATTTTGATTTTCCAGAAAGTTTCATAGGCTGCCCGAGAAAGAGAGACGTTCTAGGAGTTTAATTTAAGGAGCTTCCCTTTAATGTACCGTTACTATCAACGTCCCTATAGATCTCTGACAAATCTGACATGTTTTATCCTCTTAGGTGGTTTCGAGGAGGCTAACATTTTCATGTCCAGCCTTTGAGTTCCTAAGGAAATTCTTGAAACTTTGCCTAAATTATAAAAGGGTATAAATGTAGATGTACTCCCTTCCAGGATATTCTAAAATCTCCTCTAAATACTTCCATTTCCTGGAAGAATTTGTTACGAAATGACACCAGCCACAGATTGCTTCTCGATATTCCAGAAACTCCTGGAATATTTCCAAAACGCTCGCCCATAGGGACTCGTATAGAAATATTTCAGTAAATAGTCATTGGAAACGAATAAGTCAGGAAAGCTTGTTCCAGAAAGTAGGAACGATACTAATAGTGCAGTCCCAATGGAAACCTGGCATATTTCCAGGTGCCAATATGATGAACTCAACAGTATTCCAGAAGCTGCAAAAAGTGTCATGGAAGCTCATGTATAAATATTTTTTTCAGTTAGGTTAGGTTAGGTTAGGTTAGGTTAGGTTAGGTTAGGTTAGGTTGGGTTAGGTTAGGTTAGATTAGATTAGGTTAGGTTAGGTTAGGTTAGGTTAGGTTAGGGTTACATTTTCAAATAGTTTAATTAATCTATTTACCTGTATTTGTATTATATTTGATTTGGATGGTATATGATTTTAATGGTACTGTAATATTTGATTTTATTTAATTGTTGTCATAATAGCACCACTTCGTGTTACAAATAAAAAGATATTGATTGGGTTTATCAAATACCCTTAGAAATAAGTAAAAACTAAAAAGTATGGTATGTTATCGATGATGATGATTTTCAATGTCAATCCTATAATTATCTTCGCAATTTGATACACTGACATTGCGGCATTTGGATCGTATCGATTATAATTGTATCGTTAAGTCGTAAAATTAAAAAAAACGCACTTAAAATATTATCAAGAGATAATAAAACACATAAAGGCCGAGTTAAATTTAAAAGTGCAATAAACAATTACTTGTAATTATTGTTATTTCTGAGATAATTACTTATAATAATAATTAAGCAAAAAGAATATTAACCAAAGTTATAAATAGGAGAGAAGATGGTGATTTTCACGAATTTTTTGTTGAACAAAAGAACCTGTTAGGAAATTTCATTCCTTATGATTACCTATAAGCATGTACTTATGTTAAGTATACCTCTTTGTTGGACGTTTTAATACCATATCATATAATTATATACCTTCGTTAGGAATTACGACATATACTTACATGCCAATCAATCAAATATCACTAACTATATAGTAGGAGGAAATATCCATGCATGATTCATTTAGTGATAAACTCGCATTATAATTAAAATATCTTATCGTTTTTTTTATATTTTTTTTCTTCAAACGCATAGAGCAAATATTTCTTCTCATCGAAAAGTGAGTAGAAGGATATTACATGTTTAAATAGGAATTTGGGTGTGTTAAGGTGCACATGGAGGAAGTACGTTAGTTTCAATGAAGATGGAAACGTGGAGAATTCGCCATTTCAACGAATTATTAGGGATGTTTCACTTTTAATTCATGATCAATCTAAGATACGATGAAGAGAAAAAATCTCCAAGAGAGAAGCCTTATTTTCCAAACTCCCCGAGGAACCTGGAAATATGCCAGGTTTCCATTGGGACTATTAGAGTTGTTCTTATGTTCTGGAACAAGCTTTCCTGAAAACTTGTTTTCCATGGTTAGATACGTGGACATTTTTATACGGGTCCCTATGGGAGAGTGTTTTCGGAGTATTCCAGGAGTTTCTGGAGTATCGTGAAGCAACTTGTGGCTGGTGCCATTTCGTTCATACCAAAAATTGATGAAGAGAGAAAAAATCTCCAAGAGAGAAGCCTTAGTCTCCAAACTCCCCAAGGAACCTGGAAATATTCCAGGTTTCCATTGGGACTATTAGAAATGTTCTTATGTTCTGGAACAAGCTTTCATGAAAACTTGTTTTCCATGATTAGATACGTGGACATTTTTATACGGGTCCCTATGGGAAAGTGTTTTCGGAGTTTTCCAGGAGTTTCTGGAATATCGTGAAGCAACTTGTGGCTGGTGCCATTTCGTTCATACCAAAAATTGATGAAGAGAGAAAAAATCTCCAAGAGAGAAGCCTTAGTCTCCAAACTCCCCAAGGAACCTGGAAATATTCCAGGTTTCCATTGGGACTATTAGAAATGTTCTTATGTTCTGGAACAAGCTTTCATGAAAACTTGTTTTCCATGGTTAGATACGTGGACATTTTTATACGGGTCCCTATGGGAAAGTGTTTTCGGAGTTTTCCAGGAGTTTCTGGAATATCGTGAAGCAACTTGTGGCTGGTGCCATTTCGTTCATACCAAAAATTGATGAAGAGAGAAAAAATCTCCAAGAGAGAAGCCTTAGTCTCCAAACTCCCCAAGGAACCTGGAAATATTCCAGGTTTCCATTGGGACTATTAGAAATGTTCTTATGTTCTGGAACAAGCTTTCATGAAAACTTGTTTTCCATGGTTAGATACGTGGACATTTTTATACGGGTCCCTATGGGAGAGTGTTTTCGGAGTATTCCAGGAGTTTCTGGAATATCGTGAAGCAACTTGTGGCTGGTGCCATTTCGTTCATACCAAAAATTGATGAAGAGAGAAAAAATCTCCAAGAGAGAAGCCTTAGTCTCCAAACTCCCCAAGGAACCTGGAAATATTCCAGGTTTCCATTGGGACTATTAGAAATGTTCTTATGTTCTGGAACAAGCTTTCATGAAAACTTGTTTTCCATGGTTAGATACGTGGACATTTTTATACGGGTCCCTATGGGAGAGTGTTTTCGGAGTATTCCAGGAGTTTCTGGAGTATCGTGAAGCAACTTGTGGCTGGTGCCATTTCGTTCATACCAAAAATCGATGAAGAGAGAAAAAATCTCCAAGAGAGAAGCCTTAGTCTCCAAACTCCCCAAGGAACCTGGAAATATTCCAGGTTTCCATTGGGACTATTAGAAATGTTCTTATGTTCTGGAACAAGCTTTCATGAAAACTTGTTTTCCATGGTTAGATACGTGGACATTTTTATACGGGTCCCTATGGGAAAGTGTTTTCGGAGTTTTCCAGGAGTTTCTGGAATATCGTGAAGCAACTTGTGGCTGGTGCCATTTCGTTCATACCAAAAATTGATGAAGAGAGAAAAAATCTCCAAGAGAGAAGCCTTAGTCTCCAAACTCCCCAAGGAACCTGGAAATATTCCAGGTTTCCATTGGGACTATTAGAAATGTTCTTATGTTCTGGAACAAGCTTTCATGAAAACTTGTTTTCCATGGTTAGATACGTGGACATTTTTATACGGGTCCCTATGGGAAAGTGTTTTCGGAGTTTTCCAGGAGTTTCTGGAATATCGTGAAGCAACTTGTGGCTGGTGCCATTTCGTTCATACCAAAAATTGATGAAGAGAGAAAAAATCTCCAAGAGAGAAGCCTTAGTCTCCAAACTCCCCAAGGAACCTGGAAATATTCCAGGTTTCCATTGGGACTATTAGAAATGTTCTTATGTTCTGGAACAAGCTTTCATGAAAACTTGTTTTCCATGGTTAGATACGTGGACATTTTTATACGGGTCCCTATGGGAGAGTGTTTTCGGAGTATTCCAGGAGTTTCTGGAATATCGTGAAGCAACTTGTGGCTGGTGCCATTTCGTTCATACCAAAAATTGATGAAGAGAGAAAAAATCTCCAAGAGAGAAGCCTTAGTCTCCAAACTCCCCAAGGAACCTGGAAATATTCCAGGTTTCCATTGGGACTATTAGAAATGTTCTTATGTTCTGGAACAAGCTTTCATGAAAACTTGTTTTCCATGGTTAGATACGTGGACATTTTTATACGGGTCCCTATGGGAGAGTGTTTTCGGAGTATTCCAGGAGTTTCTGGAGTATCGTGAAGCAACTTGTGGCTGGTGCCATTTCGTTCATACCAAAAATCGATGAAGAGAGAAAAAATCTCCAAGAGAGAAGCCTTAGTCTCCAAACTCCCCAAGGAACCTGGAAATATGCCAGGTTTCCATTGGGACTATTAGAAATGTTCTTATGTTCTGGAACAAGCTTTCATGAAAACTTGTTTTCCATGGTTAGATACGTGGACATTTTTATACGGGTCCCTATGGGAAAGTGTTTTCGGAGTTTTCCAGGAGTTTCTGGAATATCGTGAAGCAACTTGTGGCTGGTGCCATTTCGTTCATACCAAAAATCGATGAAGAGAGAAAAAATCTCCAAGAGAGAAGCCTTAGTCTCCAAACTCCCCAAGGAACCTGGAAATATGCCAGGTTTCCATTGGGACTATTAGAAATGTTCTTATGTTCTGGAACAAGCTTTCATGAAAACTTGTTTTCCATGGTTAGATACGTGGACATTTTTATACGGGTCCCTATGGGAAAGTGTTTTCGGAGTTTTCCAGGAGTTTCTGGAATATCGTGAAGCAACTTGTGGCTGGTGCCATTTCGTTCATACCAAAAATCGATGAAGAGAGAAAAAATCTCCAAGAGAGAAGCCTTAGTCTCCAAACTCCCCAAGGAACCTGGAAATATTCTAGGTTTCCATTGGGACTATTAGAGTTGGTCTTATGTTCTGGAACAAACTTTCCTGAAAACTTGTTTTCCATGGTTAGGTACGTAAATATTTTTATACGGGTCGCTATGGGAAAGTGTTTTCAGAGTATTCCAGGAGTTTCTGGAATATCGTGAAGCAACCTGTGGCTGGTGCCATTTCGTTCCCAATTTTAACGTCCACAGGTTCCAAACAGATCCTTCCAGGAAATTGGACTATGAAGAGAACACATCTATATTTACAGGCTTCTATAATTTACGAAAAGTTTGGTCTAAAGGAACATTCCCTTTATCTTTTGGGAACATCTCTCTCTTTTCGAAAATCCATAAATCTGAATATAGTCAAAATATGTCGAAAAATCGAAGCAATTTCAACGAAGTTGTGTCAGATTTGGGTTTAACCCAAATCTTGTTTGGATTTTGGGGGATTTGGGTTTCGGGATTTGGGTATATTGGGCAAACAGATTTAAACATTTTTAATGAAGCTGCACCAATTTTAGTACAATCCAGCCCGAATTTATAATTTACTGATAAGGTTGGACCATAGTTTAACGTAATGAGGTGAGCATTTCATCAGACTAGCTAAAATTGAGTCATTGAATCTAATATTAAATATCAACTTTAACCCTCACTTAACATGATGATAATTAAGACTATTCAATTAATCCTAACTGTAAATCATGGTGACATTGTCCACGGCGACTTCAATTTTTCCGCTCGATCCGATTTCACGGATGACTCGGCCCGTGGATTTTTTATCACTTAAAAAGCGATAAACTCGCTAAAAAAAAATCCGCCGTTCATAATTCGATTTACGACCGATTCCTCTTCCTGCTAACCGTAAAAAATTGGATCAATGGCAGAGGCGCGAGCGCACCCGTCATGTTAAATTGGCTCAGACTGAGCGAGAGAGAGAGAGAAGGATAACGTTGGCGATTTTTAATCGGCCGTTTATGCTCTAATTACGCCGGCTTGATTAATTAGCGATCATGCATCTTCAAGATAGCCGGTTGAGTGGAACCTTGAAGGCTGTCAGTTTCTATTTAATTACTCGTATTGTTCTTGCTTGTACAGGTGTATTAATTATGAACGCTCGTAAGTGATTATTGGCTACTTAAATGACATGAATAATTGAAAGTGACAGTTTTGTTAGAAAGTTTTTCTGGCGCAGTTACCGGTAAATCAATCATCTCAAGTAGAATTTCCTACGGTTCGTAACTGTCAAAATACCAAAATTAACAACATTTTGTCAAATTTTGCCCATCAAGGACTAAAAAGGTGGCTTCCTTCTAAGAAATCGTATTCTGACGTTTCTTTAGCCTTCGATTCGACGCCTAAGTTAGTGCGCATACGTTTAGGTGAGTGTGCAAGCGTTGAAGTGTGTGCACATGCGTGTAGGTGAGAGAGCAAGCGCGTAAATTAGTGCGCATGCGTGTAGGTTAGTGAGCATGCGTGCAAGTGAGTGCGCGTACGTGTAGCTGGGTGCACATACCTGTGATAAAAGGCATGGGACTTTACGTCCTACATATTTTCCTTCGAAGTCTTTATCGGTTCCATTAACCTTTGGTTAAATTCAGCAAGGGAAGTTTCCACTCTTTGATACAGTTACCTTTTTGGTACCACCAAAACCAAAAAAAGGTACCTTCTCTTTATTTTCGATGATTCAGCGTAACTGAAAATAGCGTAACCGTTGAGATCTGACGCGAGATTATGTTTTTACTTAAATAACTTATAAAAGCGATTGGCACGCATTTAATTGTAATTAAAATGTTGTACATTGTTTTTTCGACGCTCTTATAAATTATTTACCAAACAGTTGTCAAGACTATTAAAAAACGTGTAGTATATTAACAGTTTAATTGATCGCACGTATATATCAATTTAATTGTAAGAGATAGACTGCATTTTATCATAGTAATTAATAACGGATTACTTTCATTCGGCAGGGAGTTGTCACAGCAGCATGATTCAATGTTAAGTAATCAAAATTTCCTTCCAATCAACGATTAGCCTTGTTAATGCACACCTGCGAAGGATCTGATCCAGAACTTGACATTTGGGATAGTTAAATTATTAATAGTAATTATGATTACCTTGGATTTCTTAGGCAAGTGCGACAAGCCCATTTGAAGGAAAAATTCGTTTATACTGTTGTCTAATAGAGTAGTATTTCATAATGAGTAGGTAGTAATTTGTGTCGCGATAATTAATTAGAAAGACAATTTTCCGGTGTTTTTCAAAGATTTTCTTGAACAGCAAACGATCATTAATTCTCGTTAATTATCTTTCAAAATAGCCACATCGTTATTACGCAACTCGACCTGCCTAAGAAGAAATTTATTATGTGTTCGCGCTTTTTTCGCAGAGAACGTTATATCACAAACGTAATTACCGATTAAATCAACAGAAAGGAAAGGGACGACCTCAAGCCTCTAATGGCAGTCCATTTATATTATAACTAATTCCGAAAACAAACTAATTTTCAAATCCCTTACCTACAATCGATTAATAAATATTCAATAATATAGCAATTAACGTTCGGGCGAAATTCGATGGCAAGGTTAATCACTTTAAAATTGCGGAATAGGAAGTATTAACAAATTGTTGCTCGTTCTTTGGTTGTTTTTTCGTATTTCTTATCGTTAACTGGTGTCGGGCTTAGCAATTACATCCGGTTATAAGAACCGCCTTTTTCTAGTGAATATTTACATTGAATTATAGATAGTGATTGATGGTTAATCAACGGCTCTCGATACCTAATGAGGCGTTTAAGGGGAAAATGCATTAATCATGGACATTTTAAATACAAGTAGTTCGTTGGCGGTTTGTTCTTACGACAGTTTTCGGATTTCCTTCATGTGAACATAACCTCAAAACCCCTCATATTGTCAAATCCGAATTTCCAAAATTCAAAAATCCTAAATTACTCGTTTTCCGAAATACTTTCATTTGATTCATCTTATGAGGCAATTGTTTGTTTAAGGTTATGCGCATGCGAGTATCATTGTGTGGATAATAGATCTTGGTTAATATAATCTTCAGCATATTATAAACTTTGTCTTATCTGCTACATAGAAGAGTAGTGGCCCAAGAACAGATCCCTGTGGGACTCCTGAGGCAGTAGGAGCAAAGTTTGAAGTTACCCCGTATATAAGAACACTTTGCATACGATCAGTTAGGGAATTTCGGAAGAATTTTACATTTTCGCCTCTATTTCGCCGACAACCTCTCGTCCCTCCCTGCAGTCCCCTTGTTCACAATCTATTCATCTCTCCCCCTAGCGAGCGGGTTTAATTTAAGGTTATGCGCATGCGAGTATCATTGTGTGGATAATATAGTCTTCAGCATATTTCAGGATCATCAGCAGAGGAGTGTAATTTGCAGTTGTGAACAAACTTTGTCTTATCTGCTACGTAGAAGAGTAGTGGCCCAAGAACAGATCCCTGTGGGACTCCTGAGGTAGCAGGAGCTGAGGATGAAGCTATTGAACACTTTTGCAGACGATTAGTTAGATAATTTCGAAAGAATTGACAAGAAGAGCTCATAGTATACTAATGCAGCACACAAGGCTTTAGAGTTACTGAAGTAGATAGACCTTTATTTTGGGCCTGATCAGTAACACTTAGCAGTAATGTAGCAGTAATATCTTACAGTTATAGATTTTTAAGAACTGTGGAGTTAATGCTGTAAGATTCTAAAAAAATTAAATTACTTTTTGCATTGTCGACGTTGCAGGAAATTTTGAATTCTGAATGTACATCCCAAGGGAATTTTTGAATAAGGATCATTTTTTTCAGCCGATATCATTTAATAACCATCTAATGTAACAGATTAGAAATGAACTTAAAGCTGTATTTTCGTATTCCTTTGAAAATTCCAAATGTAACCTTCTACAGGAGGAGTGAAAAGTGTATGTAATGTTAAGTTATGAAACTATTCAGGATTTTCTACACGTCAAACGTACCCTTCAAATTCCCGAAATTTTAATTCGCCATTGTAAAGGATAATAAGGAAATCAATTTAAAAACGTTCACACAAAGCCTCGCGATTACCGAAATGCGCCGACAACAAACACCAATTAGTCACACTAATTAAAATAAAATCCCCACCTAAAGCGCGCGCTTTACCCTAATGGACGCGCCGTGCGAAGCAAGGATACAAATACCCGCGACGGCTTAATAAGGAACTGGGTAATTAAGTAAAAAAGAACGGATCAAGGATATTCTCGTGTACGACAATGATGATCCTTATCTCTGGCGGTGGAAGTGAGAGACTCGTACTTGAACTTGCTCCATTAGGGAGAAATGCGACCGAAATGGACGCTGGATAAGCGCGATTGAGGAAGCAACTCGTACCTGTGGAGTCATGATCAAATTAGTACAATGGTATTCTTAACGTGAGCGAGTCTTGTTTGGGAATGATCTATTATTAAATGTGAAAGGCGTTGACGAGCCTCTCATGGATCTGACCTGTCCTCATTACTTTATCATTCCGCTTGGTCATTTTGGTACTGACGAGGATATTGCAAACATGCAAGGTTGTGGGTACCATTATTGGGGCTAGAATGACCCTACCCTTCAAAAAGTAGACTGTGAATAATTTATAAATTACATTTTTTGTACCTTATGTGCCACCATTTTCGACTATTTAATTGTTCAGCTTGCTTATACTTATTACACTTATGTTACTTATATGTATTGTGCTGTGCCCAATAACAAATTAACTATTAACTTGCGATATGCCGGTACCCCTTTAGGTGCCCCACTGGTTTCTTCAGCACATTTCGACACAAGAAAGGCTTCAAAGGTTTTTTGGAAACTATAAGTTCCAAATATATTCAGATCCAAAAGGTTCAGTCGTTTCGAATAATTTTGTTTTAATTTTAGACGCAACAGAACCTATTATAAAATTATCTGGCACTTCTATAATGTTAAACCGTCAGAATTACCACCATTAGTAAGGTAACGGTACTAAGGTGTTTACATCTAACCTAGAAGGTTTAGGGAAATTTCAAATTTTTTCCTTGTCTAAGGAGCACAGAAGACATGTAAATTTTCCGAAATTGTCTCAAGAAGCAACAGTAGAAAGCCATTCACTCGAAAGCACTATATGTTTCCTTAGAACTTTGCTAGGTTAGAATGGTGTCAGAAGTTCTAAACTGTTGCATTTTATTTTCGAATCTCCTCCATCTTCTCAAAGCGTGGATAAATAGGAAATTGACGTGTCCAATTTCCTCCCTGCAGTACCTTCGCCTCCATGGCTTTCTCTAATTAGTTTTTCTGCTATTACCTAGTGGTTGTCTTCCACGTTTTCTACTTTCGGGAAGAACCTGTCTATATACATTTTTCGATATTCTATTCTTATCCATTCTTTGGAGACCTCTATGCCAAATCGATCTCTTAGAGTCTATGGTGTGTATGATATTTCACATTTTCCTGATTCTGGAGGAACCTATTTACAGACATTTTTTGGTAATCTATTCTTATCCATTCTTTGGAGACCTCCATGCCAAATCAATCTCTTGGTGTTTATGGTGTGTAGGATATTCTACATTTTCCAGATTCTGGAGGAACCTATTTACAGACATTTTTTGGTCATCTATTCTTATCCATTTTTTGGAGACCTCCATGCCAAATCAATCTCTTGGTGTTTATGGTGTGTAGGATATTCTAGATTTTCCAGATTCTGGAGGAACCTATTTACAGACATTTTTGGTTATCTGTTCTTATCCATGCTTTGGAGACCTCCATGCCAAATCGACCTCTTGGAGTCTAGGGTGTGTAGGATATTCCACGTTTTCTACATTCTGGAGGAACCTACTTACGAGCATTTTTTGGTCATCTATTCCTATCTATTCTTTGGAGACCTCCATGCCAAATCGATCTCTTGGAGTCTATGGTGTGTAGGATACTCCATGTTTTTTACATTCTGGAGGAACCTACTTACAAACATTTTTTGGTCACCTATTCTTATCCATTTTTTGGACACCTCTGTGCCAAATTAATCTCTTGGTGTCTGTAGTGTTTTGAATATTACCTTCTATGAACTTCGTTGGTCTTATGGTACCATTGCTTACATGATCTAGCCTGGAAGAACGACTGCTTCTTCTCAAGAAATGCATTCCAAGGGTTCTATCCCTCTTATTTAGCTCTCAGGTTTTTTCAGCTAAGTTCATATGCTCTCTACAATTGAATAAAAGCCTAGTTGGGATTGAACTAGATTCCCTTTCCTACAGTTGCTTAGATTATATATTTTCGAAAATCCCTTTAATAACATTTCTAACTGTTTGAGAAAGTTTCTTAGACCTAAATGGTGATTAGAAGTATTTATTTGGATTCAAAATACGTGGGGTGTTAGCTATTTGAGATTTTGAAATTGTGCTGAATACTAAATTGTCGAAAAATTCCTAAAAGGGGCGTTCAAACGTTTCAAAACTTATTTTTAAATAAATTTTCCAGGATATTTTTATCAAGGTTACTTGCCACTGTTGTGAAACTTCTGTTAACTTTTTCAGAATTTCGAAAGTTTCCCTAACAGGCTTCTTAAATATTCGAGATTCTATCTTGGAGCCATACTTCCATTAAGGGCATTAAGTGTAGATTTAGAAGGATACCAATAGATCCTGTGAAAAACTAAGAAGTTTCATAACTTTAAAAATAACTTTATATATTTTTTTATTTTTAGACTTGTTTCTATTTTATTTATTTAGCTTTTTAATTTACTTCATTTATTTATTTATTTTATTTAGATTTTATATTTAGAATATTTTCAGACCTCCCCAATCATTTATTGTAGCTAAATTTTTAGACCTTAAGTACTCCAGGGGATTTTTCTTTTGACATCATTTTGATTTAGTGTGTAGGGGCTTTACTGGAACATAGTTTTTTGATTAGAAGGGAACGTGGAAGCTCTTCACTCTTGTGTAATTTGTGTATGGTGTCGAATTTTGAAAAATCTCCTAGAGAGAATTTGAGCCACTTGCTGCTAAATTTTCATTAAAGACGTATGGGTTAAATTCAAGTAAACTTTTGAGTAATTTAGTAGGTATTCATTTTTATTTAAAAAATTTTCGCAATGTCAAATCCCCTCCCTATCACGTGCGTTCTTTCTCTCGGCCTACAACTGGTAATTGTTTTTCGCTGAAATAAAAACCATGTTTAATTACTCCTATGCATATGAACCGTTGTTTGTATGTAAATATGTCAAAAAAAGACAGAAAAATCCAATAAACCCGCCTCAGTGACCGCGAGAGCGTCGACCGTGACTCGCCCGCCATGATAACCATTAACTCGATTCTCTCCGCAAGGGGGTCACTTTATCGGGCATGAAATTATCAAAGTACGCCTCGTAGGAAAGAAACGCGAAGCACACATACGCACACACGTAAAGGAATCGAAAAAGAGTTCCAGGGTCGCCGTTGCGCAATCCAGCAATGGCACGTATCCGAGTTTTAGGACTTTGTGGGTCGCCGGGACCGCAAAACGAGCGATCTGCTAAACAGTCCGGAAAAACGATCATCGAACTAGCGTCGATCGGTCCAGATGAAAGAGGTTTCAGGGCGACGTTACGTGGGATTTTGGAAAAATCGCCTCGAAATAATCCCAAAAAATGTTAAATTTTGAAGAATTAACATGTTGTTCGTATGCCACCTGTGAGACCAATGAACCATCAGAAAAATTCCAGGTTTCCAAACAACAATATGCAACATTTTTAGTAATACAATAATTCTCTTGATTCAAAATTTACTGTAATTCTATGTAGATAAGGATGAGCTGCGCAGGAAACCACATTTCTAGTTTCCTAACGAAATAGCAAGCTCTTATAACCTCCTGAAGATCTTTGGTAAACTTTCATGTCTTTGTTCACCCATTTCTGGGATTCACGGGATTCACCCCATTTCTGGGGTAATTCTATGTAGATAAGGATGGGCTGCGCAGGAAACCACTTTCCTAGTTTCCTAACGAAACAGCAAACTCTTAGAACCTCCTGAAGATCTTTGGTAAACTTTCATATCTTTGTTCAGCCATTTCTGGGATTCACGAGATTCACCCCATTTCTGGGCTAATTCTATGTAGATAAGGATGGGCTGCGCAGGAAACCACATTTCTAGTTTCCTAACGAAATAGCAAACTCTTACAACCTCCTGAAGATCTTTGGTAAACTTTCATATCTTTGTTCACCCATTTCTATGATTCACGGGATTCACCCCATTTCAGGGGTAATTTTATGTAGATAAGGATGGGCTGCGCGGGAAACCACTTTCCTAGTTTCCTAACGAAACAGCAAACTCTTAGAACCTCCTGAAGATCTTTGGTAAACTTTCATATCTTTGTTCAGCCATTTCTGGGATTCACGGGATTCGCCCCATTTCTGGGGTAATTCTATGTAGATAAGGATGGGCTGCGCAGGAAACCACATTTCTAGTTTCCTAACGAAATAGCAAACTCTTACAACCTCCTGAAGATCTTTGGTAAACTTTCATATCTTTGTTCAGCCATTTCTGGGATTCACGAGATTCACCCCATTTCTGGGGTAATTCTATGTAGATAAGGATGGGCTGCGCAGGAAACCACTTTCCTAGTTTCCTAACGAAACAGCAAACTCTTAGAACCTCCTGAAGATCTTTGGTAAACTTTCATATCTTTGTTCAGCCATTTCTGGGATTCACGGGATTCGCCCCATTTCTGGGGTAATTCTATGTAGATGAGGATGGGCTGCGCAGGAAACCACATTTCTAGTTTCCTAACGAAATAGCAAACTCTTACAACCTCCTGAAGATCTTTGGTAAACTTTCATATCTTTGTTCAGCCATTTCTGGGATTCACGAGATTCACCCCATTTCTGGGGTAATTCTATGTAGATAAGGATGGGCTGCGCAGGAAACCACTTTCCTAGTTTCCTAACGAAACAGCAAACTCTTAGAACCTCCTGAAGATCTTTGGTAAACTTTCATATCTTTGTTCAGCCATTTCTGGGATTCACGAGATTCACCCCATTTCTGGGCTAATTCTATGTAGATAAGGATGGGCTGCGCAGGAAACCACTTTCCTAGTTTCCTAACGAAATAGCAAGCTCTTACAACCTCCTGAAGATCTTTGGTAAACTTTCATATCTTTGTTCACCCATTTCTATGATTCACGGGATTCACCCCATTTCTGGGGTAATTTTATGTAGATAAGGATGGGCTGCGCGGGAAACCACTTTCCTAGTTTCCTAACGAAACAGCAAACTCTTAGAACCTCCTGAAGATCTTTGGTAAACTTTCATATCTTTGTTCACCCATTTCTATGATTCACGGGATTCACCCCATTTCTGGGGTAATTTTATGTAGATAAGGATGGGCTGCGCGGGAAACCACTTTCCTAGTTTCCTAACGAAACAGCAAACTCTTAGAACCTCCTGAAGATCTTTGGTAAACTTTCATATCTTTGTTCACCCATTTCTATGATTCACGGGATTCACCCCATTTCTGGGGTAATTTTATGTAGATAAGGATGGGCTGCGCGGGAAACCACTTTCCTAGTTTCCTAACGAAACAGCAAACTCTTAGAACCTCCTGAAGATCTTTGGTAAACTTTCATATCTTTGTTCAGCCATTTCTGGGATTCACGGGATTCGCCCCATTTCTGGGGTAATTCTATGTAGATAAGGATGGGCTGCGCAGGAAACCACATTTCTAGTTTCCTAACGAAATAGCAAACTCTTACAACCTCCTGAAGATCTTTGGTAAACTTTCATATCTTTGTTCAGCCATTTCTGGGATTCACGAGATTCACCCCATTTCTGGGGTAATTCTATGTAGATAAGGATGGGCTGCGCAGGAAACCACTTTCCTAGTTTCCTAACGAAACAGCAAACTCTTAGAACCTCCTGAAGATCTTTGGTAAACTTTCATATCTTTGTTCAGCCATTTCTGGGATTCACGGGATTCGCCCCATTTCTGGGGTAATTCTATGTAGATGAGGATGGGCTGCGCAGGAAACCACATTTCTAGTTTCCTAACGAAATAGCAAACTCTTACAACCTCCTGAAGATCTTTGGTAAACTTTCATATCTTTGTTCAGCCATTTCTGGGATTCACGAGATTCACCCCATTTCTGGGGTAATTCTATGTAGATAAGGATGGGCTGCGCAGGAAACCACTTTCCTAGTTTCCTAACGAAACAGCAAACTCTTAGAACCTCCTGAAGATCTTTGGTAAACTTTCATATCTTTGTTCAGCCATTTCTGGGATTCACGAGATTCACCCCATTTCTGGGCTAATTCTATGTAGATAAGGATGGGCTGCGCAGGAAACCACTTTCCTAGTTTCCTAACGAAATAGCAAGCTCTTACAACCTCCTGAAGATCTTTGGTAAACTTTCATATCTTTGTTCACCCATTTCTATGATTCACGGGATTCACCCCATTTCTGGGGTAATTTTATGTAGATAAGGATGGGCTGCGCGGGAAACCACTTTCCTAGTTTCCTAACGAAACAGCAAACTCTTAGAACCTCCTGAAGATCTTTGGTAAACTTTCATATCTTTGTTCACCCATTTCTATGATTCACGGGATTCACCCCATTTCTGGGGTAATTTTATGTAGATAAGGATGGGCTGCGCGGGAAACCACTTTCCTAGTTTCCTAACGAAACAGCAAACTCTTAGAACCTCCTGAAGATCTTTGGTAAACTTTCATATCTTTGTTCACCCATTTCTATGATTCACGGGATTCACCCCATTTCTGGGGTAATTTTATGTAGATAAGGATGGGCTGCGCGGGAAACCACTTTCCTAGTTTCCTAACGAAACAGCAAACTCTTAGAACCTCCTGAAGATCTTTGGTAAACTTTCATATCTTTGTTCAGCCATTTCTGGGATTCACGGGATTCGCCCCATTTCTGGGGTAATTCTATGTAGATAAGGATGGGCTGCGCAGGAAACCACATTTCTAGTTTCCTAACGAAATAGCAAACTCTTACAACCTCCTGAAGATCTTTGGTAAACTTTCATATCTTTGTTCACCCATTTCTATGATTCACGGGATTCACCCCATTTCTGGGGTAATTTTATGTAGATAAGGATGGGCTGCGCGGGAAACCACTTTCCTAGTTTCCTAACGAAATAGCAAACTCTTACAACCTCCTGAAGATCTTTGGTAAACTTTCATATCTTTGTTCACCCATTTCTATGATTCACGGGATTCACCCCATTTCTGGGGTAATTTTATGTAGATAAGGATGGGCTGCGCGGGAAACCACTTTCCTAGTTTCCTAACGAAACAGCAAACTCTTAGAACCTCCTGAAGATCTTTGGTAAACTTTCATATCTTTGTTCACCCATTTCTATGATTCACGGGATTCACCCCATTTCTGGGGTAATTTTATGTAGATAAGGATGGGCTGCGCGGGAAACCACTTTCCTAGTTTCCTAACGAAACAGCAAACTCTTAGAACCTCCTGAAGATCTTTGGTAAACTTTCATATCTTTGTTCACCCATTTCTATGATTCACGGGATTCACCCCATTTCTGGGGTAATTTTATGTAGATAAGGATGGGCTGCGCGGGAAACCACTTTCCTAGTTTCCTAACGAAACAGCAAACTCTTAGAACCTCATGAAGATCTTTGGTAAACTTTCATATCTTTGTTCAGCCATTTCTGGGATTCACGGGATTCGCCCCATTTCTGGGGTAATTCTATGTAGATAAGGATGGGCTGCGCAGGAAACCACATTTCTAGTTTCCTAACGAAACAGCAAACTCTTACAACCTCCTGAAGATCATTGGTAAACTTTCATATCTTTGTTCAGCCATTTCTGGGATTCACGAGATTCACCCCATTTCTGGGCTAATTCTATGTAGATAAGGATGGGCTGCGCAGGAAACCACATTTCTAGTTTCCTAACGAAATAGCAACCTCTTAAAGATCTTTGGTTAACTTTCATGTCTTTGTTCAACTATTTCTGGGATTCACGCGCAGGTTATCCCGCTGACACGAATCCATAAGTACAGCGAGTATTTAAATTCTCCGATCATGCGAGAACAATCATTAAGATAGTTCGCAAGCGAGCCGAGAACACCTCTAGTCGGAATAGCAAACGAGCGTAAATAAGTAATGAGGTAATTGACAATTTTGCAATGTAAGAGTGTAGCGGGTTCTCCGAAGGCCAAAAACGCTCGGATTCTTTTGTTATACGTAGCGGGTTCCGGAAAAATCACGTCATAACTGGCGGGAGGAGGTTTTTCCTTTCGTTAATAATCGCTCTAAGGGAAAAAGTACTAATGACTCATTACGAAATCAGACGTGGAATAAGCGGTATTAAATCAGCAGGCTATCGACGCAAAGTATGCTTTAATTTTCTCCGCGCTCGACCTGAGACAGTTTCTCTTTTTGAAATCCAACCGGTTTGCGAAGATGCGAATATTTTTAATCTGCGCGCGTGCCATTCGCAGATGGTTAGAAAATCAGAAAAAATGTGCTTTTGAGGACGATAACAGTACACTTCCAAGCGTGGTTCGGTTCGATATATCAGACGATCTTTCCAGTCATTGTGTTTCTTTTTCAAAAATCATCCAAATTTCGTATTAATTCGCATTAAGATGGTTTAAAAGATAGCAGGAGTTGAAATAATTTGAAATTAAAAAAATCGACCCAATTATAAGCATACATAGTACATACCCTATGCTCTAAGTAGCAGTGGTCCAAAGGTAATATCGCGACAAGGCTAGATCTTTATAAATGGAAAGAGTAAAGTTTACATGGGCTAGTCTAGATTCTAGAAAGAACTTAGAGATTTGTTGCATTACATTTTAGTTTAAATACAGCTTAGACTCCTTGATTTCTAGACTATAGACGTTTTTCAAAGCATTACTTTCAGTATACCAATAGAATACATATTGTCGAAGACTGAATCAATGTTTTCTTGTTAGTACCAAATTTAAGGTACACCATGGTTATATTCTCAGCTGTACTTATGGCTTTGGTATTTAGGAATATAATTTACATGCTGATAAGTGCGTTGAACCCATCATTACGCCTTCCCCTCTTATCCCCTTTTGGTACAGAAATTTCTTTTACCTTCTTTGATATTATTTAATCGACACTTGGATTTCTGCAGCTCATGTACATTGATGAGTTCCTTTTTATCGACATGTAATGCCTAGTCATTATCGTTAATGGAGAAATAGCCTATCATGGGCCATGACATTTTAACTGTCTAAGTAATTTCCAACCAATCTGGAGTTTCAGTGATCCCAGAATGTACATGTGTAGAATATTCTGTAGTTGTTATTAACAAATCTCGTACTTTATCTTCTATTCTAGTAAGTAAGTATACTATATCTCCTTAAGTCATTTTGATATTCGAATGTATATGAAGCTAAGACACTTCACACAATCAAAAAACTATGTTTTGAAAGCCAAACCAAATGCCTTTAATCAACCATTTAACTACATGAAAGCTTCAAACAACAGGAATTAGGAAAAGTTACTATTTAATAGTAGTCCTGATTTACCCCTAAAATCTAAAGTCTAAAAATCCAGTTAGGCTGTATTTGGACATTCTAGTGGTTACAGGAAAGTACTACTAAGTCACTTATCATACAGGGTGTTCGCCTTTCTCAGGCGACTGGTGGATCTGCTAAGGTGAGACACCGTCCCAGGGGTGCAACTCACCGATCCTTCAGGGGACGTGTAGGCAGCAGAGGTACAACAGAAGGTCTTCTATTTTTTGTCTCTTATTTTCTTCTTATCTTGTTTTTTTATTATTTTTTTTTCTAAAAGGTCTATTTTATTACTTTTCTTGCCATGGAGTAGAACTTCAATCTTTCAATATAAAAATACAAAAGCTTAGATTATTAAGGCACTAGGAAATTGCCTTTCTGCGCAGCCTATGCTTATTGTAGGGCTATTTTCGTGTCGTCTGACGCAGAAGTAATGTTGTAAACAAGTTCCAAAATACTTAATAGAAACTTTTTGGGGTGATTACCGCAAGAGTGTATTGTTCTTAATTCAATTCTGCATAAAAGAATGTCTGATTTTAACATTTGAATTCGTCAAAATGTCGACCATTAATTCTTCCAAACTAACAAACTTTCCAAAGTTCGTTAAGACGAAATTCGTTCCAACAAATCCGAAAAATTTATTTCCCATATAACACGCTGAGCTCGTAAATTTCTCATGAAGTATGAACACCCACATACACCTTCCCAAGTCTGATTTATGGTGTTTGTTTTAGCAAAACCTCGAGCGTCGTGTAAATAAACGGAGTACAACTATGTTTCCAGTCTGCTACAATTCGAAAATTTGTTTTGGCCAAACGTTTAAAACGACCTCCACGTGTCTTATTTACAAATGTTATGAAGTGCTCTAAATTTACCAACCGAATTAAATGTGTATTTTTTCCAGAACCGCATTGGCTATTCCCGAGGGAAACGAAGGTTTGGACAAGTGTCACATGTACGACGTTAATTACACAGAAGTTTTACTACAAGGAGTAAAGAAGCCAGATCCATCATGGAAGGTGGTACCTTGCAGGAATGGTTGGGAGTACAATTACACCGAAGTGCCATACGCGTCTATATCCACAGAGGTAAACATACTTATTTATAATATGGGTAGATATTCTTAAATAGTATGGAACTGGTACCATCAGCCCACACTGGTACTTGTAAGTATTAATTCAAATGAAATCTCTAGAGTTTGCTCAGAATTCTGGAATATAGAAGAGGTTACGTATCATCCTTGATGCATTCAAACTAAATGAAAATTCGATCCAAAGTCAAAAAATCTCCATAAGGACTTTTCTATATTAGTAGATATGACAAGCGGGTTCTGGCCCACGAGGTACAATCACGGAACGTATGACGGGTGCGCGTCACCTTGCGATGTTTCTAACCCCACTTTCGCGTTCCGTGGTCCTCGCCTGCGACAGAGGAGCGTGTAGTTAGCCAGGTCGCTGGGTACCTAAATAGCTAGGCACCTAAGTACTTATGACTTAAGTACTTAGGATCCTAGGAGAGGAGGTCGGGATATTAAATGAAATAAATCGAGAGACGGAGTCGTAAAATAAATGTGATACATTTTAGGTACATGGTATATTGGAAACACTGGCAGGTTGATTCAGGAAGAAACGACATTTATAAAAAATTAACTCCAAAGGAGGATCTGGAATATCTAAGAGGAGGTTTGGAATTCTGTATCCTAGAATTTCTAACATAATTCATATGATTTTGACGGCATACGTTTGGGTTCAAAGGCATCCAGGATAGGAAAGGAAATACCAAAGCATAGAACCTTCCATTCCAGATCACGTAGTTGTGGAAATTTAGCAATTTAGCTCCTAAAAGGGCGTACAAAGTACTATAAAACTTTCTTATAAGTCCATTAGACACTGTTGAAGGAGACTTAAAAGGCTTAAATTGTTAAATCATGGTTGCTTCACAGAGATGAAGAAGAGTGGTTATCAGTGTGTTTTTACGGCTCTTAGTTGGGCTGTGGCGATATCTAATCCCATTCTTCGGAAAATTGATAATCATGCCGTGTGTTTCTTCCGTTTACAGCACGATTGGGTCTGCGAAAACGCCGCGCTGCCCTCGACCGCCCAGTCGATATTCTTCTGCGGGGCCATCCTCGGCGGCCTCCTCTTCGGCTGGGTGGCCGACAGGCACGGCAGGATACCGGCGATAGTCGGCTCGAACGTCGTCGGCTTCGTCGGTGGCATCGCCACGGTCTTCTGCGCCTCCTTCTGGGAGTTCTGCCTGTGCAGGTTCCTCGTCGGGATGGCTTTCGATAACTGCTTCACCATGATGTACATACTAGGTGAGTTGGAAGTGGTGTAACTGGATAAGGAGGCACTGCTTCTAAATGGACATTTTTGATGTGCTTATTGAAATATTATAAGGTTCTACTATGAATACTGTAACGTTTTTCGTGGATTTGCTTTGTTTTAAATCACGCAGGCTTCTTCTACCTCTTTTCCTATAGTGCCTCATTTCAGAATGTCTCTAAAACCATAAGTAGTTAGACAATGCAAGCTCTACACCACTAGAAATGGCGAAAGCGCCGCCTATCTCACGGCGCGCGGGAAGCCTGTTAAACTGGCGCATTCGCCATTTACTGGCAGAGGGCGGGCCAAGCTGGTGTTGGTGCTATGCAAAATGGTGGATTTACACCCTCTGTCGGCGGTGTGGGGAGCAGCCTAATCCCATATTAACCCACGCTAGAGGCGTCACCTTCGCCATTTTCTGTGATTTAGCACATGCATTGTCTAACTACTACCATTGAAAATGTTGGAAAACCTGCGTTTGCACTTTCAAGAAAATTACTTTCTTATATTCCTAAAATGTGTTAATATTCAACTATAAATATGTTTAAATGTATGATTTTTTAGATGTCAGTGAAACAAGAGGAAATAATTGAACGTCGCACTTGTTGAAACATCTCAAAATATCTTTGAAACCGATGAAAATTTTTAATATTTGCATTTACAGTTTCTCAGAGGAAATTAAATTTCCTGTGTCTTAGAAGTGTTGATATTCTGCTGCAGACACGTTTAATGTTATGATTTGTTTTAAATTGCAGTGGCACAGGCGAAATAACCCAATGGTCGCACTGGTTCAAACCTTTCGAAGTATATCAGAAATCACTTAAAATTTTGAATGTTTTCATTTACACTGTCTTGTAGAAAATTTAGTTTCTTGTAATGCTGTAGTTTTAATATTTAGCTGTGGGTATAGCTTATGGTTTTTGAATATCCATGAAGCAAGTAGAAATAGCTGAAACCTTACACTTTTTCAAATATCTCAAAATATCTCAGGAAAAAGCACTCTGGTGAAAAATTACATTTACACTTTCGTAAAGAAAATTAAACTTCCTATAAGAATAGTTCTCGGGAAAATTGAAAATTCTTTGAAGTCCTTAAAATTTTTTTAGAATTTTTGGAAGAAATTTTAAAGAAAATTCAATTTCCTATATTTCTGAAAAGTTTTAATATCGAGCTAAAAATATGTTTAAAGTTCTGATTTTTTAAGTATAAGTGAAACAAGCGAAAATCCAAATAATTGGGTTTTCCCAAACATCTCAAAATATTTCCGAAATCACTCAAAATTTTGAAAAATTACATGCACATTCACTTCAAAAAATTAAATTCCGAATACCGCTTACAGATTTATTTTTTAAATACAAATGAAACAAGGGGAAACGAGTGAAACGCCACACTTGTCCAAAAAATCGAAAATTTCCTTAAACCACTTGATATTTAAAAAAAAACTCTGATTTAAGTCTTAAAGAAAGTAAAATTGCTTAATTCGGAAAATTTTAACATTCTACTTCAAATTCATTTGATTTTAAACGTTGATTTTTTTTTCAAAATTAATGAATCAAGCGAAAAATTCCAAAAAAAATCTAAATTGTTCAAGCATCTCACAAAATTTTGAACAACCACATTTACCCTTCCTTACAAAAAAATTAAATTTGCTGTAATTCTCAAAGTAGCATGTATATTACAGTTTTATAGTTAAACCTTAATCGCTTCTCTAATTGATACCCTACTGAAATATCCTCATGCTGTTACTTTGGATAAATTATTTCTAAATACGAATTAAAACTCCATTAACCTAAATATTCAATAATAAGTACTAATTTATTTCGCCGTGAGCACTAGTTTATCACCTGCTTGCGTTTCTGGGAATTCTAGACAGTAATTAATTTGAGATCGTCCATCCAGAGACCCATAGGCAGCGCACAAGGGCACTTTCGAAATATCGTGACAAAATGATTGTATCAGTAAGAATAAATATATTTTTTCCTATAATGAACCTACCCGGAAGAAATTGGAACCATGTGACTACACTATTTCTCCAAGCACCCATACGTAGAGTTGGGAGTGTAATTGCTACAATTAAACTTTTTTAAAAGTGATTACGCCTTAACGTTACGCAACTAGAATATTAGGAATTAAGACACATTTAAACAATTTCCACGTTCCTTGTGTAAGAACGACTGTAAACTTCACTGTTTCACTTGGCCATGGCTTATCAAGGACCGTCCGTCCATTCAGGAATCGCGGCGTTCATTCATCAGGTCGCGGACGCGCGAGGCCGCGTGCGCACGAGCGCAATACACGTTGCGGCAAAACTCTGACATTCTATAAGTCTTCCAATCTACTACTTATATATACTCAACAACTTATTTTTATTTATTTTCTGTCAGTGCTCGAGTACGTAGGGCCGAAGTGGAGGACTTTCGTAGCGAACATGTCGATTGCGATCTTCTTCACTTTCGCCGCCTCGATCCTGCCCTGGATAGCGTACTACGTCGCCGATTGGAGGGTCCTGTGCTACGTCACTTCGGCCCCGCTCGCCCTGGCGGTTTTCACCCCGTGGCTCGTCCCGGAATCAGCCAGGTAAGTCACTAGAAGCACTGGAAAATCACTACTTCACTACTTGTCTATCGCACCTTAGCACACGGAAAAATAATGTTTATTTGAATGTTTTATGCACACGCTATTTCGTTTTCTTCCGTCATAATCGTCGCTGTAGCTTTTTTTAAGATAACAGGGCATTTTGTTCCTGAACCCGCGTTGCTTGTCTACTACTAATAAAAGCGTCAAATGGTCAGATGCCTTTTTAATATTTCCCATGATGACTCTTCACCAGATAATCATACTGTTATTCACTAAAGGCTTCACCTTCAATGATTTGTAATGATACTTTTCTCGAAACCCTCAATGGAAGACCAGTACCAGCACGCTACCCATTTCTTTCCAAATGATCTCGGTTGGTTCCTCAAAAAATAGCCATTTCCAGGTGGTTGGTGTCCCAAGGTAAGACAGGCACCGCGATCTCAATCCTGAAGAAATTCGAGAAGATCAACGGCACCAAAGTACAAGAGAGCATCTACAAGCGTTTCGAGGTAAGCCCCTCCCTTCGACCGACCGTAACACCCACAACGACGCGCTTCACCTTTCAGATCTCCACGGCGCAAGCGCTGAAAGAGGACACCGACAAGAACTACACGGTCCTCGACCTGTTCAAGACGCCGCGCCTGAGGAAGATCACCCTGCTGCTCATCGTCCTCTGGATGATCATATCGCTCGTGTTCGACGGCCACGTGAGGAACGTCGAGACGCTCGGCCTGAACATCTTCCTCACCTTCACGATCGCGAGCGCCACCGAGTTCCCTGCCGACACCTTCCTCACGATGGTCCTCGACGTATGGGGCAGGAGGTGGCTGGCGGCAGGTTCGATGGTCGTCAGCGGGGTCTTCAGCCTCCTGGCGACCACCGTTCCCTTAGGTAAGAGGTTAGCTTAGGGTTGCTAGAGTGTGGATTGGGTCAGTGGTCCAACAGGATTGCTCCTAAACCTTTGGGTCTGGACAAGTGTGTGGAGGAATGTTGGACCCTGGACCGCAGGTCCTGTAATATGGTGGTCGCTAGATACTTGCAGGTAATAATGGTTACGCAGGGCGTAACGTGCAATCATCTGGAGATGTGATGCAACAAAAACTATCTTTACACTATATGCCGCATTTGTTGTCCAATGATATTTATTATATGAATATTATGATAATCACTTGCGATATAAACTGGTTATTAATTTTCTGGTCGTTAAAAAAGCTAGGCAGTTAGAACAGATAAATTAGTCACCTTCTAGGTAGTTCTGCTAGTGATCCATATAGCATTCTACTTGCAACTTTATTAAAGGCTAGTCAGCCTAAATTGTTACTTAGTGCAATGAGTCCATAAAGTGTGTTATCAATGACTAATTTGCTTGATCAGTTGCAATGTAGTTTGTGGTGTTAGTTTGTCAATAATTGGTTATAACAGCTAGTCAGCTAGTATATGAAGGTAAATTGGTTATATCTACATCGTTTAGCTAGTCAGTTAAGTTATTACGCCACGTGCACCACGTCTCAACATAGTTTACTTAAGTAGAAGCTAGAATCAGTGGCAACTTAACTGGTGGCATTAGTTAGTCAGCAACAGCAACTGCTAATAAGTTAGTTAGTGCTTATATAACTAGATTGTTTAGCTAGTCAGTCAAATTAATACGTCGTATTCGCTAGGTGCATAAATACTTTCTACATCTTCAACTTAAGCTAAAGCTAGTCGGTTAGTCTGTTAGTAATTGAGATGAGTTAATGAAGTAGTCAGTTATAATTAGTTTTACTTAGTCAGTTATTATTTGGTTGTTAACAGTTAGTCAGTTAGTACATATCAACTAGTCACCTTCTAGGTTTTTCAGCTAGTATTCATATTTATCACATTCTACTCTCAACGTTAATAAAGGCTAGCCAGTCTAGTTTGTTAATCAGTATAATAAGTCCATAGAGTAGCTTGCCAATGACTGACGTTTTTGGTCAGTTGTAAACTAACTTAAGCCTTTAGTTTGTCAATAATTAAATTGATTAGTTACAGCTAGTCACTTAGTGAGTGAAGCTAAACAGGATAAACTTCTAGGTTGTTTAGATCTAGGTCTAGATATGTCGCTACGTCACATTCACCACCTCCACATAGGTTACGACCAGGAAGATATTTTAGTTAAATGTCCTGCAGGATCTTTTACTCCCCACCTTAAAGAGAGAAAAGTTTCAAAGAGCTGATCATTAATTAATAGTTAATGGAAGTACGAAGTTAATATGAAGTATCTTTACATCCTTTTCGAAACATTTAGCAATGAATTCGACTCTATGCTTCTTTATGTACGTTTCCAGGCGTCCCTTCTGCCACCTTAGCGATCATAGGCAGATTCGCCATCAACATCTCCTACAACATCGGCTTGCAGTACGCGGCAGAACTGCTACCGACCGTGGTAAGGGCCCAAGGGGTGGCCCTCATCCACATCATGGGCTACGTGGCCAGCATCCTAGCGCCCTTCGTGGTATACCTGGTAAGTGCCATACCATATCGTGACTCATTGTCTCATACTTCACTCATTTTCCAGGCTAAAACATCGGTGATACTGCCGTTAATAATATTGGGCATTCTGGGCATCGTCGGCGGCATCCTGTCGCTGTTCCTGCCGGAAACTCTGGATCACGAGTTACCGCAGACCTTGCAGGACGGAGAGAACTTCGGGCTTGGGCAGAAGATGCTGGACTTCCCTTGCGTCAAGTAAGTACAAAAGTTTTACTGGAGGTGCAAAGACCTGAAGTGGTTACCCATCGAAGCGACTGTGGAGACCCTTTCCAGATTTTTAAAGTACTATAGATTTTCCCCCGGTTACACGTTGTGTTTTCGTAGGAAAAAAGAGGAGGACGCGCCGCCCGGTGAGTTCTACAGGGCGACCTCGTTTAGGGCTTCGACCAGGGCCTCCACGAGAGGCGAAGTCAAGTCCAGCATCATCAACAGGGCGTCGACGCGCTCGAAGAAGTCCACCGGTGTTCCAGAAGACCAAATGGCCTAATCCCATCCGGATTTAATTTGTGTACTTACTGCTCATAATAACTTATTAGACGTACTTGTAGGTATTATTTATGTGTAATTTTTACGAAAAGTTCCTGCTGTGATAAAGTATATCGATTGTAATATATATATTTAATAATTTGTAGTTTTCTAACCTCCTCAGAGGTGAGTTAGATATTATTAAATTTTGAAAATAATGTCACGTTTTTCAATTCACACCCGTTAGATTCAAAAATAATTTCAAGTACTTATCTGGGATTTCGAATTTTACTTTTGTTTCGAAAGTGCAGATATCGCTTTTAAAAGGAAATAAGATATCTAATCGAGAAAAATCTTATCGCATGTTTATCTCTGATTGATGAACGACGTTGGTAATCATTATTAAAGGTGAAATGCGGGATCAATATACATTGTTTAGTTAGTCTTAAGTTAATGTAATGGACTTTTTTAGAGGAATTTTGTTGCTTGCGCTGATTTTGGCGACAGTAAATAGCTCTTATGGTAAGTGCACTTTTAGCTAAATTTGAAGCAGAAATTTCCATAACCTGTTATATTTCTGGAGTGAGCGTCTAAATATATCCCTTTGACTCATTATTGCGACATTTTGGACAAAAGCAACAGGCGAATTTTTCATTTTGGTATTTACTTATCATTGCTTTTAAAGATAAATGGCCATAACGGTCCATTACTCACGTTTCCTGCTTTAGTTCAACTTGGATTTGCTGAAATGCCACTATTTTACCTGACTGATTTTACTTGGTGATACAAGCATCCTTTGAGTACGTGTTGGGCTCCTTCCAGATTTGTAAAACGGATCTGGTCTTCACTTTAACTCTTCGAAAGTTTACGTACTTGTTCATTCAATTTTCTGAGACTTTTGAGCCTAAATTTTAATCCACTGGTCTGCCAATTGGACAGTTGGCTTCAGCCTTACTCCTTGATACACTTGAACAGTGCCAATAGGATCACGTTTCGTGCTTTAAGTCAACTTGGATTTGCTGAAATGCCACTATTTTACCTGACTGATTTTACTTGGTGATACAAGCATCCTTGGAGTACGTGTTGGGCTCCTTCCAGATTTGTAAAACCGATCTGGTCTTCACTTTAACTCTTCGAAAGTTTACGTACTTGTTCATTCAATTTCCTGAGACTTTTGAGCCTAAATTTTAATCCACTGGTCTGCCAATTTGACAGTTGGCTTCAGCCTTACTCCTTGATACACTTGAACAGTGCCAATAGGATCACGTTTAGTGCTTTAAGTCAACTTGGATTTGCTGAAATGCCACTATTTTACCTGACTGATTTTACTTGGTGATACAAGCATCCTTGGAGTACGTGTTGGGCTCCTTCCAGATTTGTAAAACCGATCTGGTCTTCACTTTAACTCTTCGAAAGTTTACGTACTTGTTCATTCAATTTCCTGAGACTTTTGAGCCTAAATTTTAATCCACTGGTCTGCCAATTTGACAGTTGGCTTCAGCCTTACTCCTTGATACACTTGAACAGTGCCAATAGGATCACGTTTCGTGCTTTAAGTCAACTTGGATTTGCTGAAATGCCACTATTTTACCTGACTGATTTTACTTGGTGATACAAGCATCCTTGGAGTACGTGTTGGGCTCCTTCCAGATTTGTAAAACCGATCTGGTCTTCACTTTAACTCTTCGAAAGTTTACGTACTTGTTCATTCAATTTCCTGAGACTTTTGAGCCTAAATTTTAATCCACTGGTCTGCCAATTTGACAGTTGGCTTCAGCCTTACTCCTTGATACACTTGAACAGTGCCAATAGGATCACGTTTCGTGCTTTAAGTCAACTTGGATTTGCTGAAATGCCACTATTTTACCTGACTGATTTTACTTGGTGATACAAGCATCCTTGGAGTACGTGTTGGGCTCCTTCCAGATTTGTAAAACCGATCTGGTCTTCACTTTAACTCTTCGAAAGTTTACGTACTTGTTCATTCAATTTCCTGAGACTTTTGAGCCTAAATTTTAATCCACTGGTCTGCCAATTTGACAGTTGGCTTCAGCCTTACTCCTTGATACACTTGAACAGTGCCAATAGGATCACGTTTCGTGCTTTAAGTCAACTTGGATTTGCTGAAATGCCACTATTTTACCTGACTGATTTTACTTGGTGATACAAGCATCCTTGGAGTACGTGTTGGGCTCCTTCCAGATTTGTAAAACCGATCTGGTCTTCACTTTAACTCTTCGAAAGTTTACGTACTTGTTCATACAATTTCCTGAGACTTTTGAGCCTGAGTTTTAATCCACTGGTCTGTCAATTTGACAGTTGGTTTCAGCCTTACTCACTGATACACTTGAACAGTACTAATAGAGACGAAATCTTGTTTAAGTGAAAAGAACACTGTCGGTCTACCAGCAAGAGTAATGCTCATTGACTCTGTGAAATCTCTACTTAGGTTAGATGTATTGAGTTTCGCCATTTTTGAGATAACTCCCAATTCAATTTTTTAACATTTTTCAAAGGACTGAAATGCTATACTTGCTCGATAACCGAGGACGATGCGGACACAAGCTGCGCTGATAATCCGAGCGCTATCGATCAAGGCTGGAGGGACTGTGACAAGAAATACTGCACCATAGTGAGAATCGATTACAAGGTGAGTCCAACCATTAGCTCCCCTACAAAAGTAAAATCAAAAATCTTAACCATACAACGTACAAACGTCTCGTACCCACTCCTTGTAAATGTACCACGTCCACATCACGCGTGCGTCTACTTCTTACATACGTCTCGTACACATAACTCGTATACACACTTCGTACACTTGCTTCGTACACATACTTCGCACCCACATGCCTTGTGCACATACCTCGTGAACAGCATTTTAAGTTTAAGTAATCTTTACATTCCATTGATCTGGTAATTTTCGTAAATTCGTTTAATGTCAGTCAACTTATGATTTTTAACTGTTGTTACAAGAACGTTGATTAGATGAAAATCATCTTCTTACCAGGTTGGTTCCAGCACTGGTACCGTATGCATCCAGGTACCATGCAGGTAGCATATGCAACCAGGGGAATCAGTCATCTCCCTACGAACAAAGTGAAGCTTCCATTTGCTCAAATTAGTCTGGAATTGGTTTTAAAGTCTAATTGGAAAAGACCTGTTTGAAGAATGCTGTACCATTTTCTTTCATATCACATGATATCTTTCTCATATCTCCTTCATATCTCATATCATATTACACCTGCGTTAATATCGGTTTTAGTTGCCCTGATGATGTCCACGAGAGGTGGACGAAACGTTGATGATTAAAATACTTTGGTTTTGGCATTAAAATACTTTGGCACATTTTGGTTTGGAATTGGGGAGAATTAGAAAGTTTTATGACTAATTTTGAGCCACTTTTGGAAAAAACCCCATGCAATTTACCTTCATTAATTTAGCAGGGCTAACAAATTTCGTGTTAATTAGCTTACTAAAGCTAAAGTCGAAATGTCAAAAAATCGAAATATTATTATTACAAGAGTCCTCAAAGTATGCACAACGTCGGCTACTTGGGAATTTTAAAGAAAAGATGGGGAAAAGAGAAAGAGCAACGGACACCAAAGGAGAGCGCCGTGTCCTTAGCCCGCGTGGTTCCACTAAAAAAAAACGAAATTAAAGAAAGTAAACTAACCTAGACAAGTATACTCAATAATTACTATATATCTCGATAATTACGAGGGTTACAAGGTCGAGAAAAACCAATAATTTCCCGGACTTGCAGGACCCTAGGGGCAAACTGGCGTCGCTGACGCGCTCGTGCGCCGACCAGCTGACGTACGCGAACGACGTCATCGAGGACGAGACCAACCGCGCCTACTACAGGAGCTGCAGGACGGACCTCTGCAACTCGGGCAGCGGCCGCACCGAGAGCACCTCGGCGGCGGGCGCCAGCCTAGGGGACAAGTCGACCATATACTGTCCGGGTACGGGAGCCGGGCACGCGGCGGCCGGCTCGACGGCAGCGCTCCTGGCGGCGGTCATCTTCGCGATGCTCTGGGATTAAGCGCTTGCGTTAAGGGGACGTGACGTACCTGGATTTTGTTTTTTTCTGTTTTGGAAAATCGAAGGGGAAAACAGTAGATACATTCATGAAACTTTACACATTTATTCTATAATATTCTTGCAATGGAAAAAACTTTTTCTCTAGATTTTCCCCAGCTGTCTTTTGGCCTGTGGAATTTTTTTAAAAAAAACCTCAAAAAATCGCGGCGTACACGATTTTGAGACACTGGAACGCCTGAAAAATAAAACAAAAAAACTATTTTAATTGTTATCGAAATCCCTAGGGATTGAACCTAATTGGAACATTTTTCGTGAAAAAATAACAAAATGACGGCATTTTTTTAAAAAAGCACATATTTTCGCCCGGAAAAGTCTGATGAAACTCGGAAAATTTTCGGAAAATTTTTTGGACGGAAGTTCAATCCATGAAAAATTACATGCCAAATAATATATCCAAATTTCAAATCGATCGGTTGATAAGTTTTTTTTAAATCGTGTACGCCAGTTCTAAAAGTATCATTTTGAGAGAATCGCGTATAGTTTTTAAATATTTTTGAAAAATCATGAAAAATATGAGTTTGACGCGTCGTGGTATATTCTAGGCTAAAAATTTTTAAAACCGAATTAGGCTATTATGTAACGATGTTCTTATTTTTGAAGGTATTTGCTACAAAAATCGATCATAAAAAAATTTCGATATTTTGAAAATTCAGGTGCGTCACGTCCCCTTAAGCTGAGCTAAGCACTAAGCTGAGATTAAGGTTATTGCGTGTACTCGTAAATTATTAGTATTATGTCGACTCTCCTGTGTAATTCTTAGGGGTTAAGCTCGTTTTTGTGGGTTATTACTGTAATGCTGATGCTGAGTCTGGAGAAAATCGTATAACAGGCAAAACGATATCAGAATTAATACTGAAGTTTATAGAAGCAATTTTGTTCTTGAATTTCTTCAAATAAATAATACATGAACGAACGAAATCGTTAAACACTAACGGTCTTATCCGTAAACGCATTGTAAGGTTAAAATGCGTTTATAATGTGATTCATAGATGTCACTACAGTGTTTTATTCCGTGTATTCTTATTCTGGAGGTAACTATAGTCACCTTATTGAAACACATTCTAAATGCATTTGAAGCTGTCACCCATTTTAACGTCAATATGCGTTTATGAATAAGACCGTTACGTACTACGAAACTAGCAAACTCCTCACGGTACCCAAGATAAAGTTATATTGCTGGAAATTCTACTTTTATTATTCTAAAGGCGATAGGAGTAAATCTAATTTTTTTCCACACGAGATATCATCGTACAAGGGGTGTCGGAATTAATTATTAATCTTATTAATTTCGTCCTTAAGTTTCGCTAACTATTTACAAAATATACAAAGAGAGAATAAATCACAGTTTCTACGGTTTCTCGGCCCAGTGCGCCCACTTTTTGATCACTTCCTCGTAGAACGCCTTGCCGGGGCTCTCGGTGCCCGAGAGCTGCCTCGCCGCGAGGATCTTGTAGCCGGCGGCGAGGTGGCCCAGCTCGACCCCCTTGTCCATCAGCTTGAGGAAGGCGTCGACCTGCCTCGCGGGCGGCGCCTCGCTCATGAACGTCCCTATGAAGGCGACGCCGATGCTCCTCGCGTTGTAGCCGAACGTGTGGGCGCCCTCCTTCGCCCAGCCTCGGCCCTCGTAGACGTCGCCGTCGCCGCCGACCAGGAAGTTGTAGCCGATGTCGTGCCAGCCGTTGCTCTCGATGTGGAACATCTGGATGTGCCTCGTCTGGAAGATGCACTTCCCCTGGGAGCGGCACGACTCGGTCGCCGTGTGCTGGACGATCACCAGAGAGACGGGAAGCCTCAGGTCGTTCACGGGGCCCACCGGGGGCTGCGCCAGCCAGCCGAGGCGAGGCACGATGCGGACCTTCTGGATGATGGTGGCGTTCGAGTCTGAAACGTCGGGTAGGTTTTTAAACCAGCTCGATTCTCTATACAAACGTGGGCAAAACAGATGGGCAAGTCCTCTTTCCCTACAACGAAGCAGTAAATGCCTTGCTGTAGGAGAGGAAAAAGAGTGAGGGATAATTGAACCTCAAGGTACCGTTTGACTCTCGAAATGATTTCCTGGGGAAAGCGAAGCCCAGCTGAAAGAAGAAATTCAAATTAGTACTGTGGCCAATGAGAGCGACACAGAGGGCGCGCGGTGACGCCCTCCGTTCTCACTTAGTAATTCTCGAACGCCGCCATTGGCTAAAAACCGAGGGGGGAAGGCGGAGTTCCTCACAAATATTAAATATTAATATGACAGCAAGGAGAGGGCTCTTGCCTCTCTCAAGTCAAGTCTGTCAAGTCATACAGTCACTTTGGCACAGTCGTTGATTAGTCGTCTTATTCTCAGTCGTCATTTAAGCTTTTATCTCAAAAAGATAAAGCGTCGTCAAAGCCTCATGCGGAAAACTCCGTTTCCATGGATAATATCGTACTTTACTTGCTAGTGTAATAATGTCCTATCACCTACTTTCCTATTTAGAGAGTCTTTTCATTTCAAGTAACGTGGGCACTATTGGCGTTTACCTTATTTTGACAGGATCGCATGCGCATTAAACATTTTCAACAGCGCTATTGGTTAATGCGCATGCGTAGGTAAACGCATGCAAAAACTCTCTATTATAGGAAAACTTTGAGAAACATTTGAGCAACCTTTCTGAATACCACCCCAAGTATGGCACTACTAGGTTGTACCTATTAAGTACAAAGCTTGGGTTGCGTCGCTACAGACTCCTTCTTATATTTTAAGTACTATATCCAAAGTACTATATTTAAGTATTATACTTAAGTACTATATTCAAAGTACCGTTATCGTATTCGATGGGCGTGTTGTTGTCCTCCTCGTCGATCAATTTGCTTGTACTAGAATCAGTCTCGGTATTTCTCAGGAGGGTAGGCAGGGTGATCACGACCACCAGCGTCGCCAGGGCCGATAGAAAGATTATCCCTATGGTCCATTTCCTTGTCGCGTGGAGTTGCACCCATTGGAACCCTTAAAAAGGAACATGGGTTAAAATTGGGGTATGTAGGGGGGTTTTCTTCGATTTGTTTCAGAAAAGAATCGCTACCTTTATCATACTAAAGATTAAGGTCCATTTCACGAATTTACTTTAAGTGCTTTGTAGGTTACATTTTCAACTTCAATACAACGTGAAGTTACAAATGAACTCCAATTTGTAACGCCCCGATTTTTTTCACAATATATATTAGAAATTACGTTTTCAACTCCAAAGTTTTATGGATTGGCAACTCCTCGTCTTTCTTTAAACCATCAGTATTGGTATTTCCCAATTTACAGGTTATCCTTTGCAGTTACAAAAATGAACTCCCTTTACTGAAGTTCACTTGCAACTCCTCGATACTTTTTAAACTTCACGAATCATCGGAAACTCCTCGACTACAGAAACAATTTTCTTATACATTTTAAATCAGTCACTGCGCATGTCACATCTGACACAAATCAGTAACTAATTTACAATTGTTGTGGAAACATCAGACAAAATGTACCACTTCATAATTCCATATTTGCTCACTTGACAATTTCCAGCCTACTGGCTTTAAATTATAAATTAAATTATATAAATAAATTTAAATTTTAACATATTATAAATTTGTCTAGGTACACTTTCTCCAGAATCAATGTAAGGTAAAGAAAAAACGGTTATAACACAGTCATCTCTTCGTTCAAAAAATGGTACTTTACACGAGAGTGGGATTATTTGGTCAGATGAAGTGGACATATTAAGCGCCCTATATGGTTACACAATTATTCGTAACGTTTTAATTAACTTTACTAAGGCATTATCCTTTTACATTAAGCTTCCTTACTAATAATGTAATGACATTTTTTTGAGGTAAAACAACTTAAGAATTTTTTATGGAAATGCCTTGTAGTTGTGTAACAAACAGTAACAAAAATTTAATTTGGATGTTACTCTTAATTTCACTATAATATAAATGTTAAATTAGCGTCAGATACAATTTAAATTAAATTTACAATTGCAATCGGTAGTTTCAAACGTCCAGCTAGACTGAGTGTTTCACGATGAAAATATGAAATATTTAATTATGATATAATGAAATTAATTACGTGATTTATTTCAAAGAAGTTCAACTTAGAAACGATACCAGTACTTAAGTACTACAGGTGGTTTAGTACTACTTTAACGAAGTTTTATGGTTCAATTTTATAAGGTGAAAGTTTGTATAGAGAGAATTACCAAGAAGGAGAAATGAAAACGGGCCACGAATCTGTTTGATTAGACAATCAGGAACTTAACATAACATTCTGTACGCGATAAGATAAAATAAGAAGGCTAATGTCAACAACACCGTTTACTTGTATTTAATCGGTCTAGGATTTGTTTTGGCACTAGATGGAGCCAGTGAAACGTTGAAAAACAAAGATTATTATTTCGGAACATCTGCGTAACAAAGACGTAGCCATCTTGTTGTTATGATTAATTAACAGGTTTTGCAAAATAATGGTTAAGTAAGACGTAAAGAAATAATTTAATCTACGAAATATTTTACATTATGCTTTAATTTCAAATTAATGTGTAAATTCCTTGGATGCGGCCATTGCACTCGTTATCACATGGAATAATACTTATTTGTACGTACAGGGTGGCATGTTCAATAACACTGCTTTGTTTTAATTGAAAGGAAATGCATACCTCGACACGTAAATACCTATCTACGACCATGTATGAAACTTAAGTGTTGACTTTAGCATAAAGCATAAAGGATACTTATTTATTTTTTTACCGAAAACCACATCAAAATACTTATAATTATTTGGGAATCGAATTTATTAGTTTCTGCATGCTTCTAATTTTTACGATTTTTCAACTATTGCTTCAACCTTGAGTTAAAGTGACTGCGTATTTTTTTTTCTAACGGGTATTTAAAAATAAAACTATTCAATGAAATCGACTTAATATACACCTTAGTTTTATTGATTTGCAACGCAATCACATTGATGATGGTACAAACATTAATAATTAAAAAAGTGGGATGTGTATAGGTTTTCTTATGGTCCCCAAAATGTAACACCATGTGTATTTCCCAACGTTTCGGACTTTTTTGGGACATCAGCAGGTCCTTCTCGATGTTATTTTGCCACCTGGTGCGGGGCCTCCTCAACGGTCTTAACCCAGTAGGTCTCTCGGAGAAAGTTTGATGGATTAGTCTACTTTTGGGTGATTTTAATGTGATTTAAGTCTGGCGTTCATTTCACCACGTATACGTTCAGTCTCTGTATATTTTTCGTCTTCCATATGCAAGTATACCCATATACAAAAAAATTGTTTCTAAAAATTATATAGGAATTACCTTTGTACGACATAAAAAGAATTACAACCCCTGATGATGGTACAAAAAGGGGACAAAACGTTGGGAAATATTCATCAGAGCTGAACAGTAGGTGTTTCATTTTAGGGAGCATAAGAAAACCTTACATATCCTGGTAGTCAACTAGTTTATATATTTTTAATAAATATATATTTTAAATAATATTGACGCAACTTGGCATAGGCGTTACATAACTTACCAAAGTGTAACGTGGAATTTCAATGGTATTATGAATTATTGCACCCAGATTTACTACGGACAAGTTATGGGTATATATGTTGTGTAGTCATATGATTATCTTTACAAGTAGGTACTTAGTTATGGTAGAAAAGAACAAACCTCCCTGCTGCCGTCGCCCTTCCTCTAACACTTGTACTTTTCGTTTGCCCTGTATTACTGGCCTTCATTGGTGAAAAATAGGGTCTACCTTTTCTGAACCCCGAGGCGTCGCCCTTCCTCTAAGAGTAATGTACTTTTCTTTTGCCCTGTATTACTGGCCTTCATTGGTGAAAAATAGGGTCTATCTTTTCTGAACATCGAGGCGTAGCCCTTCCTCTAAGAGTAATGTACTTTTCTTTTGCCCTGTATTACTGGCCTTTATTGGTGAAAAATAGAGTTTACCTTTTCTGAACCCCGAGGCGTCGCCCTTCCTCTAACAGTAATGTATTTTTCTATTGTCATGTATTACTGACCTTCATTGGTGAAAAATAGGGTCTACCTTTTCTGAACCTCGAGGCGTCGCCCTTCCTCTAGCAGTAATGTACTTTGCTTTTGCCCTGTATTACTGACCTTCATTGGTGAAAAATAGGGTCTACCTTTTCTGAACCTCGAGGCGTCGCCCTTCCTCTAACAGTAATGTACTTTTCTTTCGCCCTGTACTATTGGCCTTCATTGGTGAAAAATAGGACTTACCTTTTCTGAACCTCGAGACGTCGCTTCCCGGCCCATCGGCGACCTTGGCGCCGCCGTCGCTCTTAGCCTCGCCGTCCCCGTCGAGGCCGCACGTACGCCCTAGGTTATCGAAGCCTCGCTCTGCGCCGGCGCCGAGGCCGAGGCGGCCCTCCGCCGGGCCCGCGCCCCTCGGGTAGACGATCTGCTTGATCGTCACCGGGCCCTTGTACACCGTCTTGTTCCCGAAGTGGACGTCGTTCGAGCCGACGACGTTGACGGCGCCGAAGTACGCCGGGGGCGCCCGGCCGCCCTCCTCCTCCTCGACGACGACGACGGCTCCGCCCTCGTCGTCGTCGTCGTCGAGGTCCCCGCAGGAGGCGGCGCTGCCGGCGTCCGAGCCCTTCGCCTCCCCCGAGGAGTCCGGGTCGTGAGGGAGCGACAGTGCCAGCTGGTTCATCCCGAGGGACTCAGCGACGCCGTCGCCGCTGCGACGCGCACATCTCGCGGTGCCGTGACGAACTATCGTTTCGATGTCGGATGGAAAACGGGCGCACGGTCATCGCGACCGGTCGCGAATGCTAAATGCTGATAGTGGGTATAATTAAGTCGTGCGGATGAATTATGCGCGTGACACGTTTATGCTTTTGTAGTGGTTTAACCTGTATCGTCCGTCCTCCGACCATTCACGTATACGAACCGTCCGAAAAATAATGAATAACGTTCTTGAAATTTTAACGTAACATATGGTAACATATAAGCTACGATAGACACCCTGTAAGCCCTATAAGAAACGGCGAGCTCACCGAACATCCTATAACTGCTACGACAGATTTTTCTTTTTACATTTTGGATACTATTTTCTTTTTAATCGAATAATTTTAAACCGTCCCCGTATTCCATTCTTCGCATTTCGTCATTTTTACCTTTGTAAGGCTGACACCAACTAAAAATAGAATTTTACATAAACATTTCAAGAGCGTCGGCAGGCAGTAGGGATATGACTTAGAGTGGAAAAAATCGATTACCGAATAATCGATTTTTCTCTCTTTAAAGTAAGGAAAATATTTTTGTTACGAGACTAAGATCTCATTAGTGCCCATTTTTAAAGTAAAAGAGTATTAGGATGCTGGGAAAAGTAATTTTGACTTTAGGAAACCAGTATTTTTTGAAAAAAAAAAAAAATGAGAAATTTTGCCAATTTTGGCGGTTTCGAAACTGAAAGTTTTAAATGTTCTCGTATGTTATTCTCATGGTTTAAATGATAATAATAAAGTTTGATTATTCTACTTTACGCCGATATTCAAATTTCACGAAAAGAATGTGGAGAAATAAGTGAAAAGAACGATTATATACGGCGCGGATTTCGCGCCTTCGCCATTTTGAAATTTTAAAGGTAAGACCCAACTTAAGGGAACGTGACACCCCTGAATTTTGTTGTTTTTTCTATTTTGGAAAATTGGAAAACTGAAGGGAAAAACATTAGATACACTCATGGAACTTTACACATTTAATCTATAATATTCTTACAATGAGAAAAATTTTTTTTTAGATTTTCCTCAGCTGTCTTTTGGCCGGTGAAATTTTTTTAAAAAAACCTCAAAAAACCCGATTGTGAGACACTGAAACGTCTGAAAAATAAAACAATAAAAGGTTCTAATTGTTATCGAAATCCCTAGGGACTGAACTTAATTGGAACATTTTTCGTGAAAAAATACCAAAATGACGGCATTTTTTTAAAAAAGCACATATTTTCGCCCGGAAAAATCTGATGAAACTCGGAAAAATTTCGGAAAATCTTTTTGGACGGAGGTTCAATCCTGAAAAATTACATGACAAATAATATATCCAAATTTCAAATAGATCGGTTGATTAGTTTTTTTTTAAATCGTCTACGCCAGTTCTAAAAATTTCATTTTGAAAGAATCGCGTTTAAAGTTTTTAAATGATATTTTTCAAAGAAAAACTTACTTAAACGCAATCTACAACGCCCGCTCCCTACAAAATTCCTTCCTCCTGTTCATACAGCTCTGCTTCTTCCATTCTTTCTTCCTTCGAGCTGTTCTGACTTCTTTAGAAGCCTCAGTGCTCCTCCTCTTTGATTCGCAACGCATCTCGTTTATCTGCAAGTTGCAAAGCAATTGCAATGCAATTGTAATGCAACAACTTGCATTACTTTCAATATACTCATAAAGCCTTCATTAAAAACACACGTTGCCAATCCGCAAGCAAGACGGAGTACATTTTTACCGGTAAAATTGTGCTTTGGTGCCATATTCCAGACCGTCGCGTTGAAGTTTTCATTATTATATATATATATATATATATATATATATATATATATATATATATATATACTAATACTAATACTAATACTATACTAAACACCAAACAAAGTTGCGCTCACGTCACCACCATTTTATCACAGGTCGATTTAGAATGTTGCCAGATTTTCGGTTACGTATCTATATTGTATTGTACGTATATTATATAAGCATTAAACACTTCTTAGAATAAAAAAAAGTGTTATCAAATAATCAAATGTAAATATATGTCTAAAAAAATGTTTTTTAGTAATATGATGTATGCGCATTAGCTTGGTTCATTGAATTTAAAGAATCGGCCATCTAAAATTTTCTGAAAATATTAATCAACAAGTAAGTAATGGCAACGTATAAACATAGGTATGGTGCTACGTTGTCGGATTTAATCGAACCTTATCTCGACCGTCAGAAGGTCTTTTAAGATTATGTTTACGTTTTGTGATTACATTTACATCATGTATTAATCATGTATTAATTTTTACATTGTAGCTTTTAAAATGTATTACCATGGTTTAGTTCTATAAATTTAATAACAAGTTTTTCCTTGTTTCATACATTTTTTTCATTATAAAGTGATTTTTCACTTAAAAACTAGTACAACACATTTTTAATTACTGTTGCTTATGCAACCAGCAATTCAATAATTGCATAAGTGCGGCGAAAAATTCGAGATTCCCGAAAATCTGACAACACCCTAAATAGACATGTGATAAAATGCTGATATATATATATATATATATATGTATATATCAGATGTGAAGTAATGCAGATGAAAGAGAAAAAGAGAGAAAAATCATGGAAAATATGAGTTTGCCTCGATATAATGATATTCTTATTCTTGAAGGTATTTGCTACAAAAATCGATCATAAAAAAATTTCGATTTTTTGAAAATTCAGGGGTGTCACGTCCTCTTAATAAGTCGACTTATTGAAACTTAAGATGAGGCCTCTAGACTTTTTTTATTGTGCAAAATAGATCTGTATTGGGGGAAAAAGTATTTGTCGGGTTCTTGTATGCGTCTATTGGCATAGATTATTTTGTGATCACATAGAAAATTCAGTAATATAATCATCTGGACTTAAATTTTAGTTATTTACTTTTCCACATCGATCCTTAAAAGGGATATATCTCTGCTAGTCGGGCGTTCGCTTAAAGACCTGAATTTAAGGCCTTATCACACAAGAATCTTCCAGTAACTTACTTATTTATTCTGAAAATCAAGCTACCTCTTGATTCAGACACTGATGATGTTAAATATATTAAGGTCAACTCGATCGATTCCACATCCTGCCAAGTACCCTTATTCACGCTTTCTTCGCCCATTTCGGCCACTTTTTGATAGCTTTCTCGAAGAACGCCGTCCCGGGGTTACTGATCCCCTTCAGCTGCCTCGCCGCGACGATCCTGTAGCCCTTCGACAGGTACCCGAGCTCGACGCCCTTCTCCATGAGCTCCCAGAACGCGCGCAGCTGGTCCTCTTGCGGCGCCTCTAGCTCGAACGTCCCTATGAAGGCGACGCCGATGGTCCTCGCCCTGTGGTCGATCGTCGGGGCGCCCTCTTTCTTCCAGCCGCGGCCCTCGTAGACGTAGCCGTCGCCGCCGACGAGGAAATTGTAACCGATGTCGCTCCAATGGTTGCTCTCGATGTGGAACGTCTGGATCTGTCTCGCCTGGTAGATGCAGTTCTCTTGGGAGCGGCACGGCTCCGTGGCGGTCTCGTAGATCATCACCAGCGAGACGGGGGTCATCAGCTCGTTCATGGGGCCGACCTGGGGCTGGGCGAGCCAGCCGAGGCGGTTGGTGATGAGGACCTTCTCGCTGGGCTCCTCGCTCGAACCTGAAACGAGGAAATGGCCTAAGTAGGTGTAGTCGGAGGGTCCTGGAACAAGAACGTCGATGGTGCTCTTGTAGACAACCAACTTAGAAACCTACCGTGCCTTGCTTGACTTCGAGCAACTCAAAGACCACTTCACATAAGAGCGATATTGGGTGCAAAGCTACCCAGCCTCCTCGCAGCCTGGGTAACGCTAAAAGGCTAGAACGATAGGCAAACCAAACTATCATACCATCTCCTGGGCATCAAAACATGCATACTGCAACTCACAAAGGCAAAACCGTAGGTTCCTATCAGAAGATTCGTGGTCCTTTTATTAGAGTCTGCTAACTTAACATCCAAGATACTAGCAGATCCAAAGGTGCCCAAGCTCCTTGTGGAAGGGGCCTTATAGAAGCTGCTGACGAAGGAAAAATCCACGGGTAAAAATTGATTTCATCCACTCCCACTCCACTTGTGAGTTAGACTTGAGCCCATTTCCAAAGACCATGATAGTTTCACCATATTTATCGAAGCTGCCGGAATACTCACAGTGAAGTTATGGAATGTAAAATGGCGTCGCACCATTATACAGGGCTCCGCCACCAAATCATCAGATTACGTACGTACTGGTTTAGAGAACAATTCGACTCATGGAATAATGAAAACATCTGATCAAAGTGTCTATATTAGCATAGAAACTCCCATCTAACCGTATACCAAATCAGGTTGGACGATAATCCATACCTCAGCAGGGTAAGATTGATTTATAAACGACAATAAGCACAGTCATTAAGCAAGGCAACCAGCCATACCATTTGTAAGTACCTAAAAGGAACAATTTCAAACTTGTGTCATAAATATTTAGCTCAAATGGGCGGATCAACTGAGGATCCTATTTTTTGGCTGTAGCCAAGTAATCATTTTAGTGTTGATGTTATTTTTATGTATTAAGTTAGGTTAGATTAGGTTAGGTTAGGTTAGGTTAGGTTAGGTTAGGTTAGGTTAGGTTAGGTTAGGTTAGGTTAGTTTTGGTTAGGTTAGGTTAGGTTTGGTTATTTTAGTGTTAATTAATAGTGTTAACTATACTATTTTGTAACATTTTACATACTAGAACAAACCTACCATTAAACATAAGTAGCTATTCGCTGCTGGCACTAAATATAATGGGAAATTTGTTGCATGATAAACGTCTGAATTTTCTTAGTAACAGGGTAGTAAAAACACATAATTTTTCATTTACAACAGTGCATAATTTTCACACCTGCTTAGTAATCAGTATTAGATTTGGTACCTTGCTTATATCTGGACGACAGTTTGCTCCGACTAAGATCGTTCTGGATATCCCTTACGACTGTGGGAAGGGTGATGACAGTCACCAAAGTCACCAGGGCCGATAGAAATATTAGCCGTATGGTCCAATTTCTTTTCGTGTCGAGCTGTACACAGTGCCAACCTGGAAAAAACCATAGACTAGACCTGGACCATATACACCAATGGGTGAATCGAGTTAAGCAAGATATATATTTGGAATACTTTTAGATACTAGATGTCATACCAATAAAGGTAATACAACAAATAGCACTCCACTAACAGAGCACTCCAAAGCACTTGAGGTAGCAATTTGTACTATGATAACTACACGAGTAAATACCTCGTGATCTTCTTCAGCCCTATGGACTTCACTGGGGAACTGATGGAAAAACCCACTGGTTATATTGGCCAAATGTCTTATAGACGCCTACCCTAAGTAAGGATGGAAAGAAAGGCAAATATTGACTAAGATGACTTATTATTGCTTCGATTAGTTCTAGAATTAACGGTAGGATTCATTATTACTCCTATTCAACCGCCTCAGAAAAGTCGAGAACAATCATCAATAACAAAGGATTTACGCTCGTTAGTAAATCACCGTTCTGATAACGAGATAATTAATTATATAACTCAATGGATTTAATAATCGGTCGAAGTCCATGAGCGGGTGCGTTCGGTTGTTTTAAAGTGTCGGAAATGTTTAAAGTTGTTTGTTTAAAGTGAGTGCTATAGTGCTTTGTGAACGACTCTTTTGTGACGGTGCTATTGTGAATGTGACTCATCTCACTACTAACGTGTCGTTCTTGGACCCCCAACGGCTCGGTGTAATAATTTTGGCAAGAAAATTAATGTGGTGCCCATTTCAAACTTTCCCAAAACGTGATTATTTACTTTAATGTAGAAACTAAGCAAAATTTAAGCAATTTTTTAAACAATTAGTCATGTTCGGATTGTGCTGTTGCTGCATAAAAGATTATCCCTCAGGTTGTTGGGGTTTGTTTCTGGGTTAAATTACATGAAGGGATCCTTGAAAAGGACGGTGAAGAAGCAGAAAACTCAAATGCATTCAGGACAGGAGCGGTAGAAAAGGAAATCCCAGGGTAAGTGCTAAGTACTCAACTAGAGAAATATTTATATTGTGTTCAACGATGAGTGTTATATTAGAATTTTTAACGTCTACGTGGGTTCATATAGAAAACCTTATTTATTATAGCGGTATTAACTTTAAATAATAGAGATGTTTTGTGATATTGCCAAGGCTACGTTAGGTAGGGGGTTGGTAGCTACAGGGTGTGGAGCTCGCTGTGAATAAAACAAATGATCGAAGCAAAAGAAGAAAGGATTTTATTCTCGCCTGGGGCAAGAGAAAAGAGAGAGGTATTTATTTCCCAAATTTTCCTCATCTATCTCTGAAACCCCATACTAAATTATACCTTACTTTCAAGGATTTTCGTCCTTATTTTAACTCTACCAGTTTTATTTTAGTATTTTTTACTTACTCTCATCCCTCTTCTCTAGCCTCGCATCGAAGATATCTGAATTCAGGAGCTTCATCCTGTGGATTGAGCCTGTGAACCTGCACGTTTGATCACGTTGAAGTAAACTGGTGTAGATTTCATTGTAACCAGAAAATAACTAAACCTGTGCTTGATTATTATTATTTTTGCGGATTTGACCTTTCTGATGGATAGATGTTTTGTGAAACTTGTTCGTATATCCAATAAATTAGTCAACGTTTGGTCAAAAAACGGATTTAAAGTGGATAAAACTTGTCTGGTTTAAAATATTTGTAGTTTACACACCCACGCTGCTTTTTCAATTCTGTTTACAATAATACTAACAAAGTTAATTAGCATATTAACAACTTAGAAAAGTCAGGAGGAACTATGCAGATGTTTTTGCAAAGATACATCGTTACAATTCAAGGTCTTGTCAAACATGCTTAGTGAAACAAAGATAATAGACACATTTCTTTATTAACGTCGTACACTTCTACTTTAAATATTTCTGGTAGTTAAGTTGTCTCACTTTTTCGCCGGTATGCAACACACATTACACACAATATAGTCAATTTTTGTTTCAAAGGGATGGTTACGGTACCAATTATTGATATACCACCTTCTTTAACGAAAAGTGAAGTAATTTATCAGGTTAAAAAGGATTAACGGCAATTGTTACTTAATAAGTTTAAAAAAGCTAACTGCAAATCCTCACATTCTTTTATGACACTTACTTAACCAAACATCCTCGTAATTCTACAGGGTGATTTGTATACTGTGCTACATATATGGTCCGTGGAACGAATGAGCCACGCCCCGGAGGTGTCTACGGGAAAGGCGAACACCCTGTGTGATACGTGACTTAGCGCGGATTTTCTTGAGGCATTAAGGTACATTTTCTGATGATCTGGATCCAATCATCCAGCCGTCCCACGCGGCACAGTCACTTCCGTGCGTTCTGGACTAGCCCCAAAATTGTAACGAGCGTGCACGAAGTTAAACGCATAGAGAGATAAAGCTTTAAGAAGCTGGTGTCATCAACTAAGTGTCTTTTAGAAAATAATAACACTGGCTGCATAGCAGCTATCCCGATACAGGGGTGGTCGTTACAAAAATATTTTTCCATCTAAGTGAACTTAGGAAATAAACGGGGAAAGTACTTTGGAAAAATATTTATTTTGGACATGTACAAGAATTTGGTAACATTCACCAAAATATTGCAATACAAGGGAAGGGAATTATATTACAATGTCTCTACAATTACATACATATTTACAGGACGTCACAGGAGACATAAAAAATACTACAGTAATAGTTATCATCTAAATACTTTGCTATCAACAAATAGAACACTTGTATTTCAGTTGCACTTTGGTTAGTTTTTGTAAAACCGTTTTTAAACCTTTAAAAATGATAAGAAATTATACCGTTGTATTCAAAAATTCACCAAAATAAATACAAGCGTTAATACACAACACGTAACCACTTAAATATCTTGTAATTATTAAGAAAAATAATACTTCAAAGGGAAGAAGAGTTTTATTCTGATCCTACTTTATTTGGTATCACCTGAACATACGTATTTTACACATTGTGGTATTGGGCACTTAAAACTTAAACACTTGTTCAAAATTACATATGACATAAATCATCAAATCCAATTGTTAGTAGTCGATATTACGGTACCTAATTTTATGTAGGCGCAAGGAAGAGAAATTCATTTATTTTTCTAAGCAACTCTCTAAACAGACTTAAAAACTTGCCAATCAGCTTCGCAGCAGTTTCAGCTTTCATACAGTCAGGCATGGATTAGCTTTAAGCTATTTTATAGATATCTAAAATTGACTTTAAGCTGACGTGAAGCTATTAACACTGTTACAATATTGAGTATTATATGAAGCTATTTAAAGTTGATGTGCAGGTATTGAATTTGTGGTGAAAACTTTTTAAATTTTTTTACTGAAATGTAAGTATTTTTCCATATACAAGTTGTATGAAACAATTTCAAATAGATCGAAGAACATGACAGTATGAAATATACATTTAAAGCTGCTGTTGAAAGCTTTTACAAGAGGGATCTAAAGCACTTTAAATTTCGCTTGTGCCTATAAAACAATTATCGAGGTGGAGTAAGAGTACTGAAAACTTATACGAAGCTATGAAGTCAGATTTGAAGCTGTTCGTAGCTGTCCTGAAACTTTCTATACCTGTTCAACGAGGTGTAATTCATATTATCATTTTAAATGGCAGAATTTGAAACAGCTTCGCAGCAACTTCAGCACAGCTGTAAATAGTTTTTAAGCACTCAGTCATAAAAGCTGTCTGTAGACATTTGAAGCTATGTGAATGTATTTAAAGCTTTGTCAGTTACTATATCGATGAGACTTTACGCCCAGTGAGTAGATAAACTATGCTGATTCTAGCTCAAAATATCATATTGGTTTAAATGAAAATTCGATGATTTCGCACCCAAGATGGCTCCAACAATTTCACTCCTCGGGTGATTTAAGAGGGAGTTTTTTCGCTCGACATAGTTTGAACCCCCTCCCCCCCAAAAAAGGGGTAAAGTACCACTCTTTAAAATCATGTGAGGGTGTTACAAATTTGTTTGGGTATCTAGGTGGTGAGCAATCGAACCTTCATTTAATATAGCTAGAACCCGTCTAGGTTAGCTACTACCCTAGTGTTTCGCTTATTACGTGCCCAATCCGTACCACTTCGCCCTCGTGACTTTTTCCAAAATTAAGAGTTACAGTTATTTGACTCATCTCGACGAAATATCTCCTCATCCACTCACTCTCACTCACTAACGTACGTAGCCAGTCAGGTCGCCATTTACAAAAATCACCGCACCGCCACCCCGTTTATGGTGACCGAATTCTCGTTACCGCCCCTCCCGACGGGCTCCGGCTCGTAGGTACCGCTGCACTGGCTCCTCGTCTCGTAGGGGGCGTCGTACGCGTTGTCCTCGTGGATGTTCTCGTAGATGTTGGCGTGGCCGTAGCCGTTCCTGTCGTTCAGGGTGGCGTAACTCATCACCGCCGCGTTCCTGTCCTCCTTCCTCTCGGCGCCCTCGACGTTCTCCGTGTTCTTCACCGCCACCGGCTTGCGCCTGGAATACGAATTAAGAAGAAGAATAGAAGAAGAAGACGGATGAAGTTCATTCTGGACGGAATTCTACTCTCGTGTTGTGGGTAAAAATGAGGGTTATGCGTTGTTAACTACCTATAGCGCACTATAAGATATGCTTCATCCCCCTTGGCTTGACCATATTCTAACAGTTAATATACATAAGCACCTGTGACGTTTTACGGTTTTGTATGGATCTTATGGATCACTTACCATTTACAGGAACCATATGCCTATGCTCGACATGTGAAACGGCTTACAAAAGGGCTTCCCTTTTACAGGGATGGAACTAATAACCCCCATGCCTGTGTCCTCGCTACCAGAAGCACAGGGTGATTCCGAAATTTTGCCATAGGGATTCGGTGACAGTTCAGCTAGATATAACCAGGGAGGGAGCAAAGAGAACCACCTTGGCGATCTATTCCACAAACCTACTGTATGAGTAAAGGGAAACAAAGAAACTGCTTGAACTACAAGAGTACTACAGGGGAAAGAGGAACTCTCCTTGGGCAGCAACACGAACCACAAGAGTACCAGTCAGCCAGGCACTAGTTCAACAAGGAGCAGTTAGAGTAGGGTACGTTGCTTTTTGTAAGAAAGTAAGAGTTTCAACTGATTCAAAATGTAATTCTTGCTGTTGTACACGTTGATAATTGGATTATCAAGAAAATTAGGTTGAGGAAATCACTGGTGCTGCTTGTTAACTTAACCTAATCGAAGTAATGAATGCATTAGTTAAAATAACTAAAACTAAGCCATGTAGAGGTTATGTATCTATAATACTTACAGTTTGAGGTATATCAATCCAAGTAATAACAGCAAGAAGAGCAGCACTCCCGCTCCGATTCCTATGCTGGTGCCCATGTTTGAGGCCTCTTGGGAAACCTCATTGATAACTGAAAGATGATTATTATAGATACCAAGTGGATTAATGGTGACATTTCAAGTTTCAATTGCATGGTTCTTACGTTCGCAGGACGGTCCCTTTCCAGACCACTCTCCATTCTCCATGCACTTCCTCAGGTATGGTCCGATCCTTACGAAACCAGGCACGCAGTGGTACTCTATCCCTGAGTTGTATGTCGTACCGTTGGCCACTATGATCCTGCCGTTCTCTATCGTCTTCGGTTGGCCGCAATCGACGGCTACAAAATCCAACCATAAAATAATATTATCATCGCCAAGTTATAAAGATTATAAAGACCTTTGCAGGATGGAAGAGGTCCGCTCCATGCGCCCTTCTTCGAACAAACCCTCGTGGCGTTACCCTCCAAAATGTGACCCTTCGAACATTGGTACCTGACGGTACCGCCGATCTTGTAACTCTCCACCGTGTAAGTCATTCCGTCGACGGTGTTCGGTTCCTCGCATTGGATCTCTGGAAAGTCCCAAAAGGACCAGGTAAATAAGCAGATAACAGTAGTACCATCGTAAAATACTGCTCGAGTACTCTTACCCCTACACGTCGGTGCGTCGGAGCTCCAAGTACCGTTCTCCTGGCACAGTCTCCTGGACACGCCTTCAAGCACGAAGTTATTCTCGCAGGTGTACAAGGCTAGGGCTCCGTAGTAGGTGGCATTGGAGGGTAACATCACGGTACCGCTGGCGACGTCTGGGGGGTTTCCACAGTCCACAACTGAAGAAGAAAATGTGGATCACCACGTGAGGTCAACATACGGTAAATGATTAAATATAGGTAGGTGTATTACAGTGTGGTGAAAATGATTAGCAGGACCTAACTTGGCAAACGGTAGAGATAAGTAGTAATAGTACCTATCTATACCCCAATATCGATATCCCAATTTTGATACTTACAGACGCACTGGGGGGTGCTGCCGCTCCACTTCCCGCTGTCCTCGCAGGTACTCAGCGGCTCCCCCACGATCTTGTAGCCCCTCTCGCAGCGGTACTTCAGCAGGGCCCCTATTTTGTAGGAGGTCGCTCCGACGTTGGTCGATTCCGAGGTCCTTATCAGGGTCCTGCCGTAGATCCTGTCGTTCCCCGTGACCGACAGGATACTGTGCTCGGCCAGGATCGGCTCCGAGCATCTGATCTCTGGAAGACATATAAAAATTGTGGAAACCCAGTAAGCAAGTCGGTAAGAGTATGCAGTAGCTATGTGGAAAGTAAGTACCATTCTTAGACTCCATGGTACTACCACCTTACCCAGAAAAACATCACACTCCCATATTTTATCTTAACTTATTGGTTACGATGTTTTGCAGTACCAGATCTGACCACTTGGTGCCTTACCTTCGCACTTCGGGGACTCCCCCGTCCACTCCCTGTCCTCCTTGCAGACCCGAGTCGCAGGACCATTGAGGCGGAAGTTCTTCGAGCAGGAGTACTTAACCACGCTCTTCAGGTGCGTGGTACCGTTCACGTACTCCACGTGACCGTTTCCGAGGTTCGGCACTTTGCCGCAGTCGATGACTATGGGATCATATAGCAAGGTTAGTACAAGTAGTACGATAGTACCCCCTATAGAAGTACTCCATCAAATCCACTAATATTTCACGTGGTTCCTCGATGGGAGTGGGTACTTACATTCGCAGATCGGGGTGGTACCGGACCATTCTCCTGTACCGCCGCACACGTGACTGGATTCTCCAATCAGGAGGTGTCCCTGCTCGCAGTGGTACTCTATGGTCGAGTGGATGTTGAAGTCGTAACCGACCACGTAACTGCCTGATGGTACTTCTGGTTCCTCGCATGTAATCACTGTGAAACAAAACACTTAGTAGTAATGGTTATAACGAAATAATTGCTCTATGCGTTCCTTTACAGTTATGGAATATTCAGGAATTTCTCAAATCTTTAGGACTTCTCCTAGACTGTTGCGAATACCCTTGAATTTATTATTTCACACTATTACTTGTTAAAAACTTTGTGTTCGTTTTGAAATTCATAAAGGAACATCTGAAGGAGTAAGCCTTAACGATCTGGCGCCCGAGCGACGTGTACCTTAACCGCAATCTGACAAAGTCGGGTACTCACGTTCGCAGGACGGCGCGTCCGCCGACCACTTCCCCTCCCTGGTGCACCTGAGGGAGACCTCGCCGCTGAGCCAGTAGTCCTGGATGCAGGAGTACTCTGCGATACTCCCTACTGTCGTAGTACCGTTCTTCAGGTTATATCGTCCGTAGTCTATGTTCGGGGGCGAGCCGCAGTCTACGTACTTGCACGTGGGGGCCTTGCCGGACCACACGCCGCCAAGGGTACAGGAGATTGCCTTTAATAGAGAAAGTTACAGTTAAAGTTAAAGAAAGATTTCATGTAGAACATTCTGTAGTAGGTGGTACCGTGGAATTTCTCCAAGATAAATCAGGAAACAGAAAATGGTACAGTGCTGTCATCTATAGGCAATATTGTAAAGAATCTAGCCATGTTGTACCGTTCAAATCCCAAATTTCCTCCAGTACAATGGTACTAGAAAATCTTCAGTGGTGTTCAAGGTATAATCGATCATAGTGCAATTCATTGAAATGCAAAGGCGAAGAAGTTATTGCAGACCAAAAGTGATAGAAACCCAAGACTCAGCAGTTTCGTCAAATGCAAGGTTTACTCTGAAGGAGGTGAGCATGTAGATGTTTCCAAAAACTGCGTTGAATCTAGAATGGTGGAACAATTCTTTAACATCGTCTTGACATGAAATATTTCCAAACGGCGCAGATAGTACTTGTTCACCAATCAGTTCTATAGCATTTGCCCTAACCTACACACATTCAAAGGGCGGAGACTTTTCTTACTCGCCATATAACCTTGGTGTATCACCATTATCCAGGACAAATGGTCCTCGTTAGCCAAACGATCCTCCCTATTTCTCACCTCCTCGCCGAAGATGATGTATCCTGGATAGCAGGAGTACTTCGCGGTGTCTCCCGCCCTGTGCCCCGAGGCGGACACGGTGCCCCCGTGGACCTCGGGGGGATCTGGGCACCAGTCGAAAAGGCACGAAGGGGTCGAGTGCGTCCACTCGCCCTCGTCGCCGCAGCTCCTGGTCTCGTGTCCCACGAGGGTGTAGTTCTCGTGGCAGGAATAGAGGGCGACGGCTCCGTAGGTCGAGCGGCGGTCCCTCAGGGCGACGGAGCCGTGGTCGGGGGCGTCCACAGCGCCGCAGTCGACGTCTAGAGGAGAAGGAAGGGTTAATGGGAATAGTCTTCATAAGAAGTCTTCAAAAGAACGGATATGCTTGGAGGCGACTGGGGAACACTCAAAATCACTTGCATAAGGACTATACCTCGAAGACATTCAAGGACACTCCGGGATGCTCGCTCAAGGATATTCAAGGATTCTTAGTCAGGAAGCTTACTTTAGGTCACTTGGAGGTATTCAAGGATGCCAAGGCCACTACACTTAAGTACACCTACTCAAGGCATACATACTGAACAACAATCAATAGCATATCACTTACATTTACTCAAGTACCAACTCCTCTTCTCCCCACTTTTCCCTCCAAAAATCAAAATAATATTTTGTAGAAAATATGATAGTTGTTGGTTGCTGATGATATTTGGAAGAATTTATGTTTGTTTCATTTACAGTTTTAATGAATTATTGAAGGACTCTTTTGAAATATTCTAAACGCAACTTCAACCAGCACTTCAAAGAAAATATGACTTTCCTATGGGCATGAAGACTTTTCAGGGGTATTTTAATCAAACATTTCATAACGTCTCAGTCAACTCAGTTAAGTAAACTTAAGACTCAGTTAACTTAAGTCAAACTCGAAAAGTGATGTCTGAAAACAATTATTTTTGAAATATTTCGTACTTCGTCATGAATGATTTTCCTAAAGCTTGTTTTACTGTGAGAATGTGTTCCAAGCATGTCATTGGCTAATCAGCTCAAATTTAATACATGTGTTGAATTCCTGAATTACAAATTTACTCGATTACATCAATTATAATCGTCCAATAAGGGCATATTAGGTACTTCTACTTTAATTAAGACGTTTAAACGCATCCCAACGGAGTGATAATACTATTAATAATTAATTCGTCGAATTGCCGTCTCGATATTACCAGTAATTCATTAATTACTATTTATTTATAACGTCAATAAAAGATTCACTTTATATACAACGAATAGAAAACTTTTATCATCTGTCAGGATGGCCGAGCGGTCTAAGGCGCCAGACTCAAGGTAACCTTGCCTGTTATTCAGGTTAGAATGGGCGTTCTGGTCCACTCTGTGGGCGTGGGTTCGAATCCCACTTCTGACAGCGCTCTTTTTAAATTTTTTTCTTAAAAACAAAAAATAAGATACTGTTACCTTATCAATTATTTTTATACAACAAATGGAAACGGTACGACGAAAGATTAGTTTCTGTCATTGGATTAATTAATAAGAATCTATTAATAACTTTGAGTAATCGCTATACTTAATATTCATGTAAATCAAATTAAAATGATTAATATGTCCGATGCGGTCAGAATGACACTGATAATTCCTTTCTATTACGCTTGTAAAACATAAATCCGGGATCGCGTGTACTTACATTTACACGTGGGAGCCGATCCAGACCAAAACCCGTCGCTCTTGCACTTCCTCGTTTTATTCCCGACTAGCATATGCCCTTCTGGGCATTTGTAGTCTATAGTAGATCCGATGTCGTAGTTAGTCCCGTTAACTGTGGTGTTTACTAACTTATCTGGACTGCCGCAGGAGAACGGTGCTGGAAATAAGAGACTTAAGTAGATTGGGAAACGGCTTACGAAGGAAATGGAAATGTACTTTCCTGCTCTTATTTTTCCAGACGGGATACCTTTTCTCCTGAAGGTGCAAATGCTTCCATATAGCCTAAACTTGTTACTTAGTTATAGTTGAAGTTGGCATGGAATTATACCGGGTGCTGAAGGTTATCGTCTCAAGGCATATCAAGCAATTTTTAGAAAAGATTTCCTGGCAAAAATAACCTGTCCTAATTTTTTTTCAAACAGAGAATATACCCCAAGTGAACTCATTATGTAGAAACGACCAAATAGTCTACAAATAGATTTTATTTTATGTACAGGGTGTCAGATGTAACCTCGACATCGGTACTCACCATGCTGACTTATCCATGTGTTACTAAGGGAAAGTAGTTATGCTCAGAAGTTGCTATTGACACCAAGTGAGATATTTTGACACAAACTGGCTCGTGCAAAATCGAGTTTAAAAAGAATCGATTGGCTTTGGTCATCCATATGAATTGAGAGCACCTGGTGCCCACCACCAGTGTTACCATTGGTGATACCAAAGAATACTTGGTCAATTTTTTGGAACGTTATTTGGTCTGGTACCTACCATCTAGGCTCAGATGTAACCTCGACATCGGTACTCACCATACTGTCATATCTATGTATTACTAGGAAAAGTAGTTATGCTCAGAAGTTGCTATTGACACCAAGTGAGATATTTTGACACAAACTGGCTCGTGCAAAATCAAGTTTAAAACGAATCGATTGGCTTTAGTCATCCATATGAATTGAGAGCACCTGGTGCCCACCACCAGTGGTACCATTGGTGGTTCCAAAGAATACTTGATCAATTTTTTGGAATGTTATTTGGACTTACTATCAAAGCTCATATGTAACCTCGACATCGGTACTCACCATGCTGACATATCCAATGCAGGTAATCCAGATGGCAACCGACGTCGTTCCACAACCAATTCCTGCCGCCGTCGAGCACGACGCAGTTCTGCTCGCCGTTGTAGTTGTTCGGCTGGTCCTTGCCCCAGGCCGGCCTCTGGACGACCTCCCCGTCGACCCACCTCCACGTCCTCGATATCACGCCGGGCTCCTTCTGCGCCCCGATCCACACGAGCTGCGTCTTCAGCTCGGGCTTCCTGCGCTCGAGCTCGGAGGCTATGAACGTCGTCTGCGTCGGCGTCATGCCGTGCACCAGGTCGCCGTAGTGCCTCTTGCAGTAGGAGCTCGCCTCGGAGAAGGGCCCGCCTCGGTTCGAGACGAACTTGTAGCACGTCCTCGAGAACGTCGTCAGCTCCTTGTCGTCGGTCGTCTCCTTCGGGGCGCATCTGTCCACGGAGAATTCTAGAAGAGGGGGGCATAGACGTGTAAGTACTGTAAAATTCCCTTGTTCCCACCCATCCGGCGTAGTGTTAGGAAACAACGTCCAGAGGGACTTGTAGAGCATGGGGTTGCAGAATTGGGTTCTGCAGGTCCAATTCCGAAGGGCGTGGAAACAGATGGGGCGCGGCGAAAACCCACTCAAGGTTGTGACAGCCGGTATAGACAAATAGTCCAGTCATTTAAGTGTTTTATCCCTCATTTGCTTAAAACTGAACCGATTGACTTGAAATTTTGCACAGAGGTAGGAAATGTGTCTACCAACATAAGTGACATAGCACCGGTCTATGTTGCAGTTACATAAATAACTGCTTGGTTACCTGGATGACCCAGAGTCCCCAACAAGATACTTTTTCCTTAGTTCCCCGGTGTAAAAATCTAAGTCATTCGCTTTCGACTTTCACTTACATATTGACAGTCAATTATTGGAAAGTTTGACACTGTTTTCGCTGCTGAAATACCCATTTTTACTAATTCACATAATAATCTGTTCAACGGTATACTAGTTGATACACTGCAGCGCCCTCTGGTGAGGAGTTAAAATAAAACTAATAACACGAAAATATTCTACCTACTCAAATATCCACTTGTACCAATTGTCATTGTTATCGGTTCAACAGTATAGAAGTTGACATAGTACAGCGCCATCTGCTGGCGAGTTAAAATAAAGCTAACCTAACCTAACTCAACCAAAGTAAGCCTTAAAAGCACAACCCATCAGTTCTCGCGCAGATTCGACTCAAACATACTCGACATATTTTCCCCTCATTTGAGGCGAAAACTTCCTTCCGCTCTCGAGGAAGGAAGCGGACGCGGATTTTTACCGGTTTCACATTCTCCGCGCGCCCAATTAACAGGAAAACGAAAGTCCTCTTATCGACGCACTTACCGTCTGCGCTGAATACCTCCACCTCGCAGAGGGAGAGGGAACCCTCGACTCCGACGAGCTGCAGGAAAACGTGCTGCCCGATTAGGGTCCTGGCGCAGGTGAAGGTCTTCGACACGCCTTCGTCTGAGGAGAAAGGAAGAGATTTTTAAGTAGGTGATTGCACGACTTGATCTAATATAGAATTTTCAAATGGTTTCGTCAGTGACTGCTTAGAATTAATGTGCGCGCGCATGTAATTAATGGGTATCCACTAGAGGAGTTGTCCAACGATCAATCTAACACGTAGTAGTTATGATATTATCAAATGATTGTTTTTGGAAGTACCATAGAAATTTCATAGTAAAGATCCAAAATTTCGGAAAATATACCGACTTTGTTTACTTAATTACAGTGGCAGGCAGTGATCAGAATAATTCGTGTTTGGTCTTAGTTAGGTATAATAGCAGAACAATTCGGAACAAGGAATAGTGACCAGACCTGCTTTTTCTAGTGGAATTTTTTGAGTCAAGCATCCGAAGAACTTATTTTTGATGTCTGTGAAACATGGGAATAGATAGACTTTAAATGCTTCTGTGTACAAATCTTTCCACGTCCATGTTACTTGAAGGAGATTGTTCAAGCTTAAAGCCTACCTGGTTGACTCCAAACTTGAAGCTATTTCCCGAAGAAAGGTGAACGTTGACTTATAAGAGCCTATTAGAGCCTTATCGACACCTTAAAATTGGACGGTTCCCTTTTTGGACCCAAAACCATAAATGGGTTCACCACAAAATCAACAAGCCCAAAATTGGTCTACAAAACACCTACAATCTTCTTCACCCCCAAGTCATCAACAAACCCACTTAACCTCCAAAGACTTAACCGACTGAGTCCTCACCTATCGTGCCGGGGAACCAGGCGCACAGCGGGTTCCTCTGCAGGTCGCTGCTGCTGTTCCCTACCCTGATCTCGAGGTCCTGGAGCGGCTGGTGGCCGCAGCAGCCGCGCGTCGTGATCCTGATCACCTTCACCGGGTACGGCCGCAGGAGGTCGACCTGCCACCAGGGGCTCGTCTCCTTGAACGTCTCCGAGCACCTCTTGCCGTCGTGCTCGGTGCTCAGGTCGCCGTCGTTCGCGTTCTGGGCCGAGCCGCCCCTGACCGTCGTCGATTGGTTCGCGGGCCTCCTATAGGCGACGTTCACCCCTGGGGAGTGATTGGTTTCGTTAGTTTACCTACTAACTACAATTATTATTAACTGAGAGTTTGGGCCATGGTGAAAACACTTTAGAGGTTCCTGTTTCGTTTTGGAACGCCACCATGAGTCTATAATTCAATGTAGTAGGTTCATGGAAGTTCCAAAAGCTCCCATCCTCCATAAAATTAGACTTAATTTAGTGTGTTAAATCTAGATATACATTTATTTCAAAGACTAACAATAACTGCCCAGATTTCCACTAAAGCTAAGGTGTTCCAGAGCGCTGTACCTACGCTGGACTTAGGTATAATTTAGAGACAATAACATCCTGTAGGTTTGAATTGATTTAAAAATCTACAAAAATTAGACTTAGACATAATTGGAAAGAACTAAAACCACTATAGACTTTCTGTTACTCAAAGCATTCACCAAAACTTTAAAGATCCAAGACTCAGGATCAACTCACTCGTCTTTAGTCCAATTTACAGACGATAACAACCGTCCTCATCGCCACTCAAGCGAAGTCTACCAGGCAAGTGTACTTATGTTTACTTCAGATCTAATTCGACTTAGGTTCAACTCAGAGGCGTGAAGTGCACTTAGTTTTTCTGGCAAATAATATAATCACCAAAACAAAAAGCATGGAATTCTTAAAAAGGGGACCTTCAACGAGGAGAAGGCGTTAAGAAGTTTGAAGACTAAAAACCAGAAGTCTTGAAGACTTTTATACCTAAACATGCACTGTATGTAGGGGGAGGATTTAGAGAGAACTTAAATAGCTTGATCAAGAGCCAGTACAAGATATACGTCTTTACAAAACTCTTATGAAAGAACTAATTGAACCAAATAGACATAATTTTCTGAACTTAATAAGTCTTAAATAGCATCCAGAACTTGCCCAATATTGATTGCATTGTTGTCTTACTTAAATTTTCAGGTATGGTAGGTTTCACCTTTTCCATTTCTTCTAAAAAACGTCTTCAGCCCTTTAGGAACTTAAAGTGGCCTTAGAACTTTGGACTTAGAACACAGGAACAGCAATGGAAAGTGCCAAGACTTACAACTTTGAGTGTTGAACACTTTTGGTCAAAAGTACGCAATGCTTTTGAGTCTGATTAATCGTTGCTCAAAAATATGAGACCGGGACTTAAATATCTTGGAACAGAATCGCTAGAGGAAGCAAGGATGTAAAGATTCATAACAATCGATGTTACAGGACTTAAAATCATAAGATATACGAGGTTTCCCTAGTGAATTGCTTGAACTTGAGTGGACTTTACCGTTCCAACATATTAAGTCCTAAATAGTACCCAGAGCATGTCCACAATATAACAACTTAACCTAAAATACAATTCGCTATCGTGGAAATTTATTTTACTCTATTTTTCAGGTATAAGTCCTACGTTAAGTCTTAAAAATCTTCAAACGAAAATGAGCAGCAAAGGTATGTTTGTAACTTCCTGATTAACAGATTTAAGAAAGAGAATACAAGGGTCAAATTAGAGAACCACTTTGTGGTTATTCAAATAAGCAACTTCCTGTAAAGTATTCTTAAGTCAATGTCGCCAACGTTGCCGATTCATGTGAAAAGCTGAGAAGTTTAGATAAATAAAAAATGTACGTTATGAAACCATATTAAAGACGACTATAATACACAGAAGTCAAGCCTCACAAGTTCAAAATGTTAAACTCGAGAAGTTTCTCCTTTTATACCCAAATTACAACTTCTCAATATGAATCGGCAACGTTGGACACCTTCAGAAAACCGTAAGTACTCATCAATTAGTGGATTCAAGCTTACTGGTCTGACACAGAGGCGGCGCTAGGTCGAGCTGGAACAAAAACGCGTAACACGTATCGCCATTGGGTTGCTCGTATTGGAAAAATTTCTTCAGTCAACGGTTAAATGTCTTTAAAATCTAAGTTTTTGGACTCGGAAGGAGGGGAACGGAATGCAACATTTAAAGACTTAAAATCTTAGTCTAGAAGAGTTTCTCATGGTTTTGCAATCTTGCCTCTCCTGTGTTTCGAAATAACTTAGTACAATTTTTTTACAAACTCCTCTGAAACTAAAATACGGGATGTTAACCGTTTTATTCAATTATTCCTGTCCGGTTAACCTTATCACTGAGAACATCTCTGGGATTATGTAAAGGTATAAACGCATATTAATTATGATTTTGCTGCGATATCCTTAAAAATCATTTTTAAAGATGATCTCAAGCGCGTAAGGTCGTTCTCATGATATTCTAGCGACATAAAAAATTAATTGAACCAAACGGAAGCCATAAGGAAAATTGCAGCCAATTGTCTCGTCATACAATTTTTAAGAAAGCGACAAGTCCAATAAGCATAACGATCAGGCCCACCGGAACTTTCACTATCGATAAGTACGTACACCGAATAATTCCGTTGGATAATAGATCCAATTATTTCCTTTAGACCGCTGCGAGAATTTCAATTAGGCCCGCTAATGATAATAATTCATGTAGCACGTTAAATTTCAATTTTTAATTCGGGTTATATAATTGAAATCGACGGAGGATTAATTCCAGTTTAACATTTAAGCAAGGCTACGGAATCGAAAGTCGCCGCTCGAGCCAAAGCTGAACTTTTCTTATAAAAGATTATTGACACGAAAATTGTATTAACGGGGGTAACGAATTCACTCGAGCGGCTTATTTAATTCATGCCACAGGTATTCGCGCTGTGATAGTGTTTAGTTTAACGTGCCGTTATATAATACAAATGAAATATGTATTTGTTTTATAAATGGTAGAAGGTGTGTTATGTTACAGCAGGTGGTGCGTAGTTTTAGCCCAGCTTATATAGCAAAAGAAGCTATTTTGGTAGATACATTTGGCAGATGGACCAAAAAACTTTGTTTGAAATGGATCAAAGGTGATGAAAATCCAAAATCTAGAAAAATCTGAGCTTTTGCGGTTTTTTCAATAATAGAAATTTAAAAAATAGGTCGTTTTTCGGTTTTTTCTTCACAGCGTGAAAATCATTGGCGGAAATGCAATACGTTGTACAGGCGATTTGTAGAGAACTAAAATACCTTCAAAATGAGCGTAACTAAAAGGTGATGAAAGCATTTTTCACTGAGAAAACCTGGAAAAACCTTGGAAAAACCCTGGTGATCTATGTAAGCTACGATCGGACTACATCTAACATCTCTTCGTCCAGGAATCATTCAGGTATTGTTTCAATTTTGACAAAAGAGGCTTCACATTCCTCCCATTTTTCAGTCAATCCTACCTTTATTGAAGATTACGCTCAACAATATACTGAACGCCGATTGTATTGCTCACATTACCACAATCCTTATATATTTACTTCGAAAAGTCTTTAGTAGCTACGGTATAATGGTGAATGAAGCATTTGTGTTTTCCAGTTTATGATATTGGTAATGTTTCCTCATTACATTAGGTAGTAGCTTTAAAATATTGCAAACACTTCTCAAATTTTTAAGGGTCCATTTTAACGGTTTTTCCAAGTTTTCTCGGTGAAAAATGGTCCGATCACCTTTTAGAAACGCTCATTTGGAAGGTCTTTTAATTCCCTACAAATCACCTGTACGACGTATTGCATTTCAATGCAAAATTTTGAAAATGTGATTACTTAGGGACTTACGGTTGAAACGGTACAAGGGAAACTAACTGATATCCTTCCTAACGGTAGCTGTAAGGCTTTACTTTACAGGTGTATACGATACCAATAGGATACTTCGAAATTAACTCATCTTACAGTTACAACTCTAAACGCGCAGTTGAATATAATGAAATATCCCTGATGACTGGAAATATAGGACATACAACGTTCGAATGGAGCTGCAAGATTTTACTTTAAAGCTGTAATTCTACAGATATCTCCACTAAACCTATAGAACTTTGATACTTCGAAATTAATTAATACGCATAACTAAACGTCATTAAATGTTTACATGTAGAATGTTCAACTTACGGCTGCAGCTGTAAGGATTTATTTTGACGCTGTAAGCTTCACAGATAAGATGCTAAAAATAACTGTGCATATCATACAGTTCGAACTGTAGTAGAGAAAGTAACAATTGTTATTCTGAACTGAACCTTGTAAGACTGAATTTTGGATCTTACAGTTGAAACTGTAATTAAATATCCCTGAACTATTAGTTAGTCAAGTTCTGTGAAATCCTTTAAGACGCTTGAGAATTCTCGATGTCTTCCTTTTACATCTAACGTCACCAATGATTAAAGACAATTAGATCCAAAAGTACACCTACTTTTGGACAATACTTGGTTAAGTAGAGACCTGAAGGGTCCCTAACGCCCCCGACTTGTAGGACCCTTACAGGGCACTCGCAGTCTTCAAATTTAATCTAAGTCCTTCGGTCTCCTTACCGCAGAAGGGCACCTCCCCTTCCCACTCCCCCGTGGACGAACATGTCAAATTTGTCTTCCCGAAGGTCTCGTAGCCGTCGTCGCACTTATAGAAGGCCACGGTGCCTGCCTCCAGGTCCTGAGAGCTCAGCGTTACCCTCGTGTTCAGCGGGACTGAAGGGTGGCCGCATTTTATCTCTGAAAAATAAGAAACGTTAGGGAAGTGTGAGTTATTAAATAGAATTAAAAAGGGAAGGGCTAAATCTAATGGGAAATATCGGCACAACTGAAAATCGCGTTGGATAGTAAGGCTAAAATTTCGATCGCATTGTTCTAGCTTCGTAATTTAGACATAATAATGTATAATAAACAGCGTCGTCCGCCATGGCCCTTGTCACGTTCGTCTTAACCCTTGCTTAGTACCGTGAGAGCTGCCCTCATCTTCACCTTTCTCTCCCCGCCTAAATTACATAAAATATTTAATCAGAATAAGGTTTGACCTTTACCTTTTCGACCTTTAAGCATTGCTTTACTTTACACCCCCTCTCTTAGTTTCAACCCATTAAGCGCAACCTGCCGAAGCCCCTCAGGTCCCTGGGCGCGACAATATGAGATATTGAATCTAACGCATTTATAAGTTGACAGCCATATTGTGTGCCAAATAGGTGGTTCTCTCTCTAGCTTATTGGTACGATGAAAGCTGTGCCGCATTTTAAGCTTTGTTTCCTGGACTATTTACACATTTAGGGAGGTTGGTTAGCAGACCCTTAACAACGCCACCTAGTAGAACTCATTTCGAACTATACTTATCTGTGCTCCTATTGGGTAACTCCCCGTGTTATTTTCTCCCCTCACTAAATATAATCTTCGATCTCATTGGAATTAGCAACGAAACCTCGGATCGAATTTTTCCCGTGTTCCCTCGAGGAAAATTCCGTAAGACAATCACGCCTGAAATCGCCTTATTTGCCGAAATGATCTAATTGGAATAACAGTACTTAAGTGTGTAGGTGTAGGCGAAGTATACGAAGCGAGATAAGTAGAGAGAGAAAATGCGTGCCTCGCATTTAGCGACGTGTCAATCCTAATAAAAATAACCGTCGGAATAACAATCAAGGAATCGTAACCTAACTGTGTTCCCTCGGTTAAATTAAGATTCAAGAGAAGGTACCGTGTAGGTCGTAGTACGACATTACGTGCTGGTGTAATGTTCTTAACGAGAAGTACTCGGACGTGTTACGGTGAAGGATTACCGGTACAAACTGTTACATACGTGTTTGTATGTTTCATTGGATTTAATGGCTGTTTTGGCCGTTTTGAACGAAGGATTCTCTCGGGCTAGACGCTCCAGTTTACTGCGGCCCGGTTAAATCATTTCAAATTTATTTTTAGACAGTTAACTTTTAACGGGTTCTTTAATGTTAACTAAATTACCTGATACAAGTACCTTTTCTGCGCATAAGACAGGATGGGTACGTTTACGCAACGAAAATTGGAGTGGTACCCACAACTCCCATTAGGGAATTAGTGAAAAATCCAAAACTCTAACTCGAAATGGTAAAAACTGTTGGATTGAAGGACCTGTGAGTTCTAAAGGTTGAAATGGTACTGGAAACTTCAAGAACTTCAATCGCAGGGAGCCAAAGGAGTTTATGAAGTTTGAACCAAAATGGTGATCGTAGCATCAGGAATCTTGGTCTTCCAATTTCAAGATTTTAAAGAGAAATGGCACTTGCATTTCAACCTTTGGAGTTTATGTATAAATTGTAGTAGTATCCACAACTTCCACTGAAAAGTTAGTGACACTTCAAACTTCTTGTGAAGGAGTTGAATGTGAACTTGTTGGAATTGAAGGAGTGCAGTACATAGATAAAACGTCTTAACCTGTGAGTTCTCAAAGTCGAAATGGTACTGGGAACTTCCAGAACTTCAATCACAGGGAATCAAAGGAGTTTATAAAGTTTGAACCAAAATGGTGATCATAGCATCAGAACTCTTGGTCTTCCAATTTCAAGATTTTAAAGAGAAATGGCACTTGCATTTCAACCTTTGGAGTTTATGTATAAATTGTAGTAGTATCCACAACTTCCACTGAAAAGTTAGTGTCACTTCACAACTTCTTGTGAAGGAGTTGAATGTAAACTTGTTGGAATTTAAGGAGTTCAATACATAGATAGAATGTCTTAACCTGTGAGTTCTCAAAGTCGAAATGGTACTGGGAACTTCCAGAACTTCAATCACAGGGAATCAAAGGAGTTTATAAAGTTTGAACCAAAATGGTGATCATAGCATCAGAACTCTTGGTCTTCCAATTTCAAGATTTTAAAGAGAAATGGCACTTGCATTTCAACCTTTGGAGTTTATGTATAAATTGTAGTAGTATCCACAACTTCCACTGAAAAGTTAGTGTCACTTCACAACTTCTTGTGAAGGAGTTGAATGTAAACTTGTTGGAATTTAAGGAGTTCAATACATAGATAGAATGTCTTAACCTGTGAGTTCTCAAAGTCGAAATGGTACTGGAAACTTCCAGAACTTCAATCACAGGGAATCAAAGGAGTTTATAAAGTTTGAACCAAAATGGTGATCATAGCATCAGAACTCTTGGTCTTCCAATTTCAAGATTTTAAAGAGAAATGGCACTTGCATTTCAACCTTTGGAGTTTATGTATAAATTGTAGTAGTATCCACAACTTCCACTGAAAAGTTAGTGTCACTTCACAACTTCTTGTGAAGGAGTTAAATGTAAACTTGTTGGAATTTAAGGAGTTCAATACATAGATAGAATGTCTTAACCTGTGAGTTCTCAAAGTCGAAATGGTACTGGAAACTTCCAGAACTTCAATCACAGGGAATCAAAGGAGTTTATAAAGTTTGAACCAAAATGGTGATCATAGCATCAGAACTCTTGGTCTTCCAATTTCAAGATTTTAAAGAGAAATCGCCCTTACATTTCAATCTATGGAGTTTCTATATAGTACTCCCCAGAGTAGGTACTACCCAGAACTCCCACTGAAAGATTAATGACACTTCATAACCTCTTGTGAAATTATTATGACAGTCTCGACTTCTTAATGTGTACATAAACCTCCATAACTCCACTGAGAGGTAGATAAAGGTGTTATATAACTCTAAATAGAAACGGTACCACAACTCCCACAACTAAAACCACGGGAGTTAATGGAGTGTCTGTGTGTTATATTCAAGTATTAGTCACGACTTTTACTGTAAATGCTGTTATAGTTAGAGGAATTTTGAACAAAATAACATCCATTAATGCTACTGTGAGGGTTGTTGAAGTTAAGTGGGTTCAATGAGTAAATCCAATTGGTACTTCCAACTTCCATAAACACAGAAGACTAATGGAGTTTACAGTATTGGATCCAATGAGTAATCACAACTCCTCTAATCCCTGTTGTGGCAGTTGGAGGAAAGGAATTTCTGGATCTATTCCCATAACTTACCCTGAAGAAGTTACAGGAAGTTAACTGGTAGTAACTGCGAAGTCCGTTGGAGTTCCTAGGTACTCATAGAAATGGTACCCAGTAATTTTACTCTGAGTACTAAATCTTACTACTTCAACCATATGAGTTACCGGAGTTCATAAATTTTACTGAAAATGATACCCATGATTTCCACAGCCCTTGCGGTGGGAGTAGGAACTAAAAGAGTTTCGTGATCACCACTCCTCCTATAGAAAGTATGGGGGGATAAACAGCAAGATAGAACCTAGAACGTTTACAATCATCGTTGCAATTTGTGTTGAACTCCTCAGTACTTGTGGAAATGTTACCCATTAATCTTATGGTGAGAAGTTAATTTTCCTATTATAATGTCGCCAACCTTTTAACCATGGTAGTTAACTGGTTAAACAAACTTTCAATCGAAATGGTACTCTTGCTGTAGGTGTTGCATATATTTCCACATAGTACCCACAACTGATCCCATAGAAGTTGTGGTAAGTTAAGCAGCAAGATAAAAGGTAGATACAACTTCCCCAACCTGCTGTGGGAGTTGGAGGATCTGGCCCTAAAAGGATCTAGGAAAAGGATAAAAGGGTCTAGTCATACAATGTACCTACAACTCTTCTTAAAGAAGTTAAAAGAGGTTAATTACCAAGGTGTGAGCTATAACTTATATTATTTTCGCTACCCAGCTTATTTGAGTTCCTGGATACTTATGGATGGTACCCATTTGTCCTACTGCTAGAGATATAAGAAAAAAATTGAAAGAAATTGTCTAACTGTGGAGTTGCTGGAAATGAAAGAGTTTTGACTTTTTACCTTTGTAATTTCGGCATTGCTTGATAGTTTAAGAGAGAATTTGCCTTTTTGGCTCCTTGAATGGCAGCGAATGACTTTCACCTAGAAATTAGCTTTTGCACGGCGATTGTCTCGGGCTACTTTGATGATTGCCAGTGAAAATGAAAAACAATGAAAGAGAGAAACCTCGCATTTTTTCCCGCACGAACGCCGAAAGTGTTAGAGAGAAAGAGAGAGACGATAACATCCACGTCTCCTCCGCTTAATGCCATTAAGTTCACATCATTGACACGCGAGTATGCGTATTTTTCACATGTTCGCGTGATGATTTCCCTCTGAGCTAATTAAGCGGGGTCTTAATTGCGTTTTGAATATTCCGTCTTTTTGCGAAATCGTACATTAGAAAGCCGACCGGCTCGTATAGAAACCGTTATTGTTCGATTTATCGCTGTTTGTCTTTGTAACGCTATCGACCCAGAAATGACGGAGGAATTGTCACAGTTTCTACTAGAAATATTCGTTTCAAGTAAAATCCAAAGTTTTTAACCGAGGAGGACAAAAGACCCCTCCACTGAAAGTACTTTTGTAGCGAATATGAAAGGAAAAATTGAAATACCGTTCGCCAACTTTGAAGGGAAAGTCTGGGGATGATTCACCAAAAGCCGTAGGTTACCAAAATTTTAAAACAGAACACATAGAACACATGATTTTTGGAAGACAAATAATCTTGCCAGTGCTTTTCGAAATAGTTTTAACGTTTTACATTTTTTCGGAAAATATTTTCGAAATTTTGGTGGAATCATCGCTTTTGGTGAATAAACTCCAAATCTTCCCGTCAAAGTTGGCCAACAGTCCTTCTAATGTTTCCAACTGTTATTTCTAGCACTGTCTTGAAGATCCGTTTAGAACTACAGTTACTAAACTATTGGCATTTTCTTATGAACCTTTGGAGACTTTTGGTAACTCTACAATTTTAAATTTAAATTTTCAAAATATTCCTACTAAAAATTATAACATTTTTATCATGTATCGAATACATTGAAGTTATTTCGAGTAGTCTTTTTGATCAAATCTGGAAGGAGTTCCCCTTCCAAGTTTCTAGAAGGGTCTTTTCAGCTATCAAGATATATGGAAAATAGACTATCTTAGGCATACATTTGTGAATTATTTTTTCATTTTTAACGTTTGATATTTTTTTTGAGAAATTTTGAAAATTTTTGGAGCTAAACAAATGTGAATACAATTTTCCATCTTATGAATTTTTTGATCAAAAAACTATTAAAATTCGAGGAAAAGTATGGTTAGGTTAGGATGATTTTCCAAAAACACTAGTTTCGTCAAATTTTGCACCGTCTTCAAGGCTTCTATATGGAGCAAAACTACTGGCATCTTCTTATGAGCCTTTGGAGACTTTTGGTAACTCTACAATTTTAAATTTAAATTTTCAAAATATTCCTACTAAAAATTATAACATTTTTATCATGTATCGAATACATTGAAGTTATTTCGAGTAGTCTTTTTGATCAAATCTGGAAGGAGTTCCCCTTCCAAGTTTCTAGAAGGGTCTTTTCAGCTATCAAGATATATCGAAAATAGACTATCTTAGGCATACATTTGTGAATTATTTTTTCATTTTTAACCTTTGATTTTTTTTTTCGAGAAATTTTGTTGATTTTTGGAACTAAACAAATTTGAATACAACTTTCCATCTTATGATTTTTTTGTTTAAAAAAACTATTAAAATTCGAGGGAAAGTATGGTTAGGTTAGGATGATTTTCCAAAAACACTACTTTCGTCAAATTTTGCACCGTCTTCAAGGCTTCTATATGAAGGAAAACTATTGGCATTTTCTTATGAGCCTTTGGAGACTTTTGGTTACTCTACAATTTTAAATTTAAATTTTCAAAATATTCTTACTAAAAATTATAATATTTTTGTTATGTATCGAATATATTGAAGTTATTTCGAGTAGTCTTTTTGATCAAATCTGGAAGGAGTTCCCCTTCCAAGTTTCTAGAAGGGTCTTTTCAGCTATTAAGATATATGGAAAATAGACTATCTTAGCATACATACCTTACATATCTTACATCTTATCTTATCTTATATCTTATCTTATCTTAGCATACATACATATCTTAGCATACATTTGTGAATTATTTTTTCATTTCTAACTTTTAGGTTTTTTTTTTTGAGAAATTTTGATGATTTTTGGAACTAAACAAATTTGAATACAACTTTCCATCTTATGAATTTTTTGATCAAAAAAACTATTAAAATTCGAGAGAAAGTATGGTTAGGTTAGGATGATTTTGACGTATAGTTTTAAAACTTTTAACATTTTTACTTTACTGTACTTATCAAAAACTATAAATTCCTTAAATTTTGGAAGCACCTACAGAGCCATTCCAGCTTTTGAGATTTTCGAAGTCTCTTGATCTTGATCACTCTTTTTGAACGACAGTTTCAAAATGTTTCACTTTTTTTTGGAAATGTTTTAGAAAATTTTCGAAAGTAAATAATTTGGAATACTTTTAGAAATGTTGACACTTTTTCGAAATTTTTTGAAAGTAAGCAAGGTTGAACTACTTTAAGAAATAAAGTTTTAAACATAATTCCGTTCCTAAAAAGGGTGGCAGTAGGTATAGTGTATATTAAAAAAGTCCAAATTGTACTACTGGCCGACTTTAGAAGGACAGCAAAGAGATGGTTGCCGAGAAATCATAATTTTGCAAAATTTCGGAACCGTCTTCAGAGCCATCCCAGCCTTTCAAATTTTTGAAACTAAGTAATTTTCAATATCTTTTTCGTACTACTGTTTTTAGGGTAGCATGGCGGTAGTTTTACTGTGTGTGAAATATACTGAGGGTATATCGATTAGAAGTACAGCTGACCAATTTTGAAAGGACAGTAAGGGGGTGATTCTCCAAAAATAATACTTCCACCAAATTTTAGAACGATTTCCAGTGCCAATCTGTCCTTTGATATTTTTTTGAGACAAAATATTCCAGACCATCTTCTCAGTTCCAAAATTGTCCGCATCTTTTTAAAATAATTTAAAGATTAGAAGAGTTTTAAAATGTATATCGTTTTTAGAGGAGATTTTGGAGTTCCTTTGCACCTAGACCCCTAGACCTAAACACCTAGAAATGCAGTAATTTGTTGCCTTAGTTTGTGTCCCTCATGATAAACTTTCTCCTAACATAAATAATGTTTTGTCCTCTGAAATAACTGTAGAATGATTACACGATCTGATTTTCCATCGAAAAAACCACAGAAACGTTACAAACAATGTGGGCCGCTCTTAGCATTCAACGGCTGACACCTTGAATCCGTAGCACACTTGTAAAGTACACGTTATGTAGATCTCAAACAGATAGCAATTGATAAATAATAATTGTACATTAGCCGGAACGGATACACATTTCGATTATAGATGCAAAACGCAATTCGTTGGTATGCCTCGTAACGCTTTGTTATTATTGCTAAAACAATCGACAGGATGTTTCGCTTCTTTTCTGTTTGCCAACAGACGTGCGGGCATTTGTGAAATTCGACCGCTCCAATTTCCACTTTCAAAAATCGATTTCAAGAAGAAAAAAGGTATATGCAGACTTTTAGAAATAAAGGAAATTTTCCAAAGGATAGTTGAAATTCCTTTGAAAATTTTTCATTGTTCGACTCGATTTCTCAACATCCCTTCGGCGCTTAGATGACGTTTTCCACGGCAGGAAAAATTTTCGTGCGCGAAAATCCACTTTAAACGAGAATTGAATAATCCAAAAAAATTCTCAAACAATCACTATTGAATCCATCGACTGGAACATAATTTTGTAAATAAAGGAAATTTTCCAAAGCATAGTTGAAATTCCTTTGGAAATTTTTCATTGTTCGACTCGATTTCTCAACATCCCTTCAGCGCTTAGATGACGTTTTTCGCGGCAGGAAAAAATTTTCGCGCGCAAAAATCCACTTTAAACGAGAATTGAATAATCCAAAAAAATTCTCAGACAATCACTATTGAATCCATCGGCTGGATAATTTTGCAAATAAAGGAAATTTTCCAAAGGATAATTGAAACTCCTTTGGAAATTTTTCATTGTTCGACTCGATTTCTCAACATCCCTTCAGCGCTTAGATGACGTTTTCCGCGGCAGGAAAAAATTTTCGCGCGCGAAAATCCACCTTAAACGACAATTGAATAATCCAAAAAAAATTCTCAGACAATCACTATTGAATCCATCGGCTGGAACATAATTTTGCAACCGTAATGGATTACCGTGGCTGCGGGAAAATTTTAAAAAAATATGCGCGAGCAGAGCGATTGTTGACGCAACGAGTCGTTGAGAAAGCGAACCAAATGCGGCAATTAAGACAGTTCTACACGTATTAGAGGCCCAAGGGCAAGAGTAAAGGTTCGTTTGCGTTACTTAACGGCCCGATTTGAAACTAATTTGACGTTTTTACCCGACTCAAGTGCAAGAATTCAAGGCCGAGGAAAATGCGCGCAGAAAATTATTTATTACAATACATTTCAGCAGTTTCTATCATAACAATTACCGTCACTACAGAAACAAATGGGGAATTGCAAGCAAAATGACAGTTACTTTACTTTTGGTAAATTGGGGATGACTTAAGTATGCTGTAACGTAAATTTTACCGCACTTGTGCGAAAGTTAATCATACTAGGAAACAATTGTGCCTTGACGAAAAGCTCAAGAAAAGTGCCTGTAATTTACGCTACAGCTACAGTAAATTGTCCATTACAACACAATCGAGCCGCTTGTCATACTGAAATTAAGTATTAATTATTCCAATTCTTGTCTTGTAGATAATTCAAGTACTTGTCCAGTTACAAAATAGCTCGTTACGTAACTAACACGAGACTATTATTAATAATCATTAGTAATGACTTAATTAATTATAATTACGATTCAACTACAGTAGTAGACTGTTAAGAAAAGCGCACACATTTACTCCTGTGAGTGCAGTAGGAGATTCATTACAATACAACCTAGCAGTCTGTGTTATGACAATTACAGCACATGGGGACTTGAGAGTAGCCCTTAAAGTGCTGTAATGTAACATTTACCACACAGGTAAGATCTGTCAAAATAAAAATTTAAGCCCACATGAGAACAACTGTTGCTTTATGAAAAGTCGAGGAAGAGTGTCTGAAACTTAGGTTATAGATCAAGTAAATAATATATTGTAATATTGTAATTACAGAACGAAATTTGGAAACTAAAATTGTAATTAATCCAGGTCCTTATTAGGGTACAAACTAGCTCGTTTTGTTAAAGTTTTACGTGACTCATGTCCGATTGAAGGCCAAGAGAAACGCGTTCAAGTTCTTCTAAAAGTACAGTAAAAGGTTCATTACAATACAGCCTAGCAGTCCATGCTGTAACAACTAAGCAGTAAATGGGGACTTGCGACCAATACGTCAATAATAATCCTTCTTGACATATGGTATTTCATATTGGAATTAACTGTGCTGTAATGTAACACTTACCACACATGTGGGATCTGTTAAGATAAAGATTTAAGCCCACATGGGTAAAACTGAAGATCAACTAATCAAATAAATAATATATTACAATAAAAACTATTATTAGGTTGAATGAATGCAAAATCATTACTGAATTTCTTGTCCTGTAACTAATTCAGGTCCTTGTTCAGGTAAAAAATGAGTCATTACACAACTAATTTGACATTTTTACGTGACTTAAGTGCAAGAATAGAAGGTCGAGAAAAATACATAAGAGTTCTCATGGAAATGAAGTAAGTGACTCATTACAATACAACTTAGCAGGTACTACCGTACTATTTATCGACCACAAAGAAACAGAGACTTGCGAGCATAATGAGAGGTATGCTAGAGATGATATCAAAATGTTGTAATGTTACGTTTACCACACATATACGATTTATAACAATAATTGTTGCCTTAAAAATTAATTTTATTTACTGTAATACACTGATTAAAAGTTAGAAACTAATACGAAATTATTACATGACTCGAAGGCACTAACAGATGGCGTTCAATTTCTGGAAGTACAGTAAGTGATTCTTTACATTACGACTTATCAGTTACTACCTTAACATTTACTTAAGTTAAAGCAACCGATGGGGACTCGCGAGGATAACAGCGGTTACCGTATTTTTGCACTACCGTAGGTACTGCACATTGGGTATGACTTAAAAATGCTGTAATGTTTCATTTACCGCACACGTACGAGAATAATTTAAGCCAACAAGGAACGATTATCGCCCCATCGAAAAGTTGTAGACTTAATCCACGTGAATGATCCAATAAATCATCTATTACAACATAATCGAGTCGTTGGTAATAACGAAATTACTGAACGAAGTTAGGAAATGAAGACTTTAAAGCATAAAAGAGAAGTGCTGTAATGTTACGTTTACCGCACCTATAAGATCCACTGAAACAAACTTCATGGCAATAATCGTCATGATGTAAAATAGTAGAGTCAATGAAAACACGTTTAATTTACTTTACAGGTGCAGTAAGTGACTTATTACCATACATAATTAGTAGTAAACGACCCATACTGACGAGCAAAAGCACAGTCATTTCACTTTTCGTTTTGTATCGCCTATTTAGCAGATTTCTGCGTTGTTCCCCTTTTCACGCCAATAAAATGTGCCGGAACAATAGAACAATCTCACCTTGCCTACAGGTACTTATGACAGTCATAATCAAAGATTTACGCCGAGAGAAAGCTTCCCACGAAGCGGATATTATACGAGTATTACTGAAAATGGAAGCACCAGTAGACGAAGAGAGAATTTTAAAATGGCGGGAAGAGCGGTAATTACGTAACGACCAGACGCGAGAGCTCAGAAGTATTACGAGCGCAGGTCCGTTATGTGTTTTCCGAAAAACGGCTGTAAAATGGGAAAATAGCTGTAAAAGTGTGAGATGGTTAGTTGAAGCAGACCAGGACACCGCTAAGTGCTTTAAATAGCAGTAGAATTTTGTGCTAACTTACAGAACTTCTTTTCTAAAGTGCTTCGAAACTTTAGAGAAACCCGGGAAAGTGCAGCATTTGCGTGAAGCTTCTGAAATCTCTTCTAAAAGCAACCCCTGAAACTATCTTAAAAAATCCTCGGGAACCTTTTTCAGGTTTACTGGCTAAGTTGTCTTGTTATGTTGATGAAACCCCTTTCAAGAAACACCCTATTCGTACGAAACCATTTTTCAAGAAATTCCCGATCTCGCAACTCCTGAAACTTCTTGCAGCGCTTCCTGAAGAGCATGAAACTTCTTTAACTTCATAGAAAATGTTAGGCAGACTTACTAGTGAAGCCCTCATTTATGAACATTGTCCTTCAACTATCCTTAGGATATTTCCATTGAACTTGCAACTCCTGAACTCCTTTGTAATCACTCGAGTAGCATGAAACTTCTTCAACTTCACAGAGAATGTTAACCTGTAAAAATACTCTTTGAAAGAGCAATGTAAAATTTGCAACTTTTTCTAGTATCTCACGGAGAGCTTGCAACTCCTGAAACTTCTTCTAGAACCTTAATAAAAATTCTTCAATGTTACGGAAAATGCTAAGTGACCTGACTACACTGATGAAACCTTTTTACAGAAACACTGTATTAGTATGACACACATGGGATCTCTTCTAGAAACTCTATGAAAGCTTGCAACTCCTGAAACTTCTTGCAGCGTCTCTTGAAGAGCATGAAACTTCTTCAACTTCATAGAAAATGTTAGGCAGCCTTACCATTACTAGTGAAGCCCTCGTTTATGAACATTGTATTAATGTGAAACCCTTCAATCATCCTCAGGACATTTCCATTAAACTTGCAACTCCTAAACTCCTTTGTAATCACTCGAGTAGCATGAAACTTCTTCAACTTTACAGAGAATGCTAAGCAGTAAAAATACTCTTTGAAATAGCATTGTAAAATTTTCCACTTTTTGTAGTATCTCTCGGAGAGCTTGCAACTCCTGAAACATCTTCTAGAAGCTTCATAAGAATTCTTCAATATTACAGAAAATGCTAAGTGACCTTACTACACTGATGAAACCTTTTTGCAGAAACACTGTATTAGTATGACACACATGGGATCTCTTCTAGAAACTCTATGAAAGCTTGCAACTCCTAAAATTTCTTTTATAATCACTCAAGTGGGGTGAAACTTCATGAACTTAACAAAAAAGGCTAATACATTAGTGTGAAGCCCTTGAGACTTCCTCTAGTAACTCCCGAAGAGCTTGTAACTACCTAAACTTCTTTTGAAATCACTTAAGTAAAATGATCCTTTTTCAACTTTAGAGAAATTGTCCAATAGTCTTAATACACTAATGAAACTTTTTTCAGGAGATACTGTATTAGTATGATGCCATTGAAACTTCTTTTTGAGGCTGTAGGAATGCTGTCTAGGTCTAAAAGTTCTTTAAAACTCACTCGAGTAGTTTGGAACCTCTTCAACTATAAATAAAATGTAAAGAAGCCTATTTACACTATTGAAAATATTTATGAGAAGCACTGTATTAATTTGAAGCTATTGGAATTTCCTTTAGAAGCCCTCGAGGGGTAGGGGAGGAAATCATAGATTGCTATTTTACACTCTTTAAACTTTTCTCGGAAAATACTGTATATATGGTCTTCAAAATTCCTTTAGAAATTTTAGGAAAACTTTAACGGAACTGCTTAGTACCTTTTTTAGATTATTGACACCATTTTCAGGAAATTTTCTTTTGGAACTTTTCCTAGAAACTCTAATACAGCTTGCAACTTTCGAAACTTTTTTTAAAATCACTCGAGTGGCGTAAGACTTCTTCAACTTTACCGGTAATGCCTGATAGACTTCTTGAAATGTCGAAACAATTTTCAGGAGATACTTTGTTAGAGTCAAACCCCTGTAACTTCAATTAAAACACCTGAAACTTCTTGTAGACTCAGTCGAGTAGCATGAAACTTCTTCAACGTTAAGTAACTTATCCAGACTATTGGTACCTTTTTCTGGAAACAGTGTAAAAGCTCTTGAAGCTATAGAAGTGCTTGTAACTCCAAAAACTTCATTTAGAATTACTTGAATAGAATTTGTTAACTCTATAGACACTTCTAACCTAGCTTATTGAAGCTTTTCTTCAGGAAATACTGAATTAGTGTGAAATCCTTGGAACTTCCTCTACAAAATGTCGAAATGCTTGTAACTCCTGGAACTTCTTTTAAAGCAGTCGAATTATAATGCTTCAGAGGCATAAGGCATTTAATTTGGTGTTTAAGTATGTTTAAAGTAACTTAATTACTGTGCTATATTTTTGCTTGTTCAAAGTAAGTATTTTTAGCTTGATTCCACCATGGCTTCTCCTTGTCATCTTCTTACAATTTATTGTGCACTCAGCATGTTATAGCGTCTGAAGATGATTACTAGACAATCGAAACCGTTGGTTTTGGTAAAACTATTGGACTGTTGGTTAAGACTTTTTGCTTTCTTTGTTTGTGGGCATGGATCTTCTACAACTCTTTAGAAAATGTTAAGTGGTCTTAGTGTGCCAGTGGAACCTGCCTCTAGAAGTACTGTGTAAGAAACTCTTGAAAATTCAGTGAAAATTCTTAAGAAAATCATGAAAATTGCAGTATTTATTGGAGAATATAGCTTGACTTAAGTCGTTTGAGGTTATTTCCGGAAAATTTCTTTCTTAAATTCATTGTCACTTAACTATTTTTCTTTTAAGAAAAATGTTGATGTTTCCGGATTTTCCAAAATGTTCGACCGAGCGACAAACGTTGTAAACGAAATGTAAATATAAAAATGACGAATTTTTCAGGAATCCCGCTCTTGTGAATCAAACGCCTTTTACGTCAAACCTCTCGAGAATCAGAAGCACCCACTTTGCCCATTTTTATTAATAAAGATGTCGTTGACTTTCGATCGTAAACGGTAAATTGTAAAATTTCTGCCGATCGACCTGCGACATTCGATTTTCGAAATCGACGCGCGCCTTACGCAATTCCACGTTAGATAAGCCTAGCCTAACGGCGTTTTAAGAGTGAAGATGGCACCATATGCGGACCTCATTAAGAATCATAACGAGCTGAATGTGTTTCAGTAGTGTTAGGCGCGTTCTCTTCGGTGGTTACACTACTGACCTTTAAAAAGTCTGCAGGAAACCATATCGGTACCGCTCCTGCTCGTCTGGCCTTTAACGTGTTTACTCGATTCAGGAGCAGCGCCGAGGTTTACAGTTAAACAAACCAGCCTCGTCGCTAGTAGTACCACATCCTCTCGTGTTCCAGTTTCCGCACGTACGAGGAACCTTCGACCTCATGGGCGTACGTGCGTGTTACCTTACCTTGACAATCGCTCCTGGCGATGATATCCGACACCAGTAGCACCGCGAGCACTAGCAGGGCACTTTCACCTCCTCGACTCCGCCTCGGTACCGCCTGTCGCATCGTGGTCTCTCCCCCGGGAACGCATTTAGGATAAGACGCGACGCGAAAGAGGAAGAGAGCGAGCGCCGAATTCCACCTGTCGAAAATGCTTCGTTCTTGTGGGTACCTCCGCGCGGTTCTCGGCAAGAACACCTTCTGGCGGCCGCGGCGACGACGCAAGAACGAAAGTAGCTGGAGTGGTGGTACCGGCGGAAGGGGAAGGAGAAAAAGACGGGGTGCCGAACGTACCGTGACCGTTTCTTTAAGGGAGAACGGTTCTACGGTCTAACGGGAAGGGGTTTTAATTTTACCTGCTGGATATCAATTTCAAACGGCTTATTTTCAATAAAGCCATCACAGGTTCAGGCTAGTTGCCAACTCTGATAACCTAGTTTCGTCATACCTGGAACACCTTGGAGGACGATCCAACTGGGATAATAACATTGGTAAAACCAAAACTGCTTGACTCATAGTAATGACTAACAAACTAGGCCGACTTGCCTACAATATCATAACCAGAAATGACAGTATAACAATAACTAGATTGACCAACTGACCAACCTTGGGTTCAGCTAGTACAGCTCCTGTTATTAACTGTTCAGCTCCCACCAATCAGTTGATCACTCTGATAACGTAGTTTCGTCATACCTGTAACACCTTGGAGGACGATCCAACTGGGATAATAACATTGGTAAAACCAAAACTGCTTGACTCATAGTAATGACTAACAAACTAGGCCGACTTGCCTACAATATCATAACCAGAAATGACAGTATAACAATAACTAGATTGACCAACTGACCAACCTTGGGTTCAGCTAGTACAGCTCCTGTTATTAACTGTTCAGCTCCCACCAATCAGTTGATCACTCTGATAACGTAGTTTCGTCATACCTGTAACACCTTGGAGGACGACCCAACTGGGATAATAACATTGGAAAAACCAAAACTGCTTGACTCATGGTAATGACTAACAAACTAGGCCGACTTGCCTACAATATCATAACCAGAAATGACAGTATAACAATAACTAGATTGACCAACTGACCAACCTTGGGTTCAGCTAGTACAGCTCCTGTTATTAACTGTTCAGCTCCCACCAATCAGTTGATCACTCTGATAACGTAGTTTCGTCATACCTGTAACACCTTGGAGGACGACCCAACTGGGATAATAACATTGGAAAAACCAAAACTGCTTGACTCATGGTAATGACTAACAAACTAGGCCGACTTGCCTACAATATCATAACCAGAAATGACAGTATAACAATAACTAGATTGACCAACTGACCAACCTTGGGTTCAGCTAGTACAGCTCCTGTTATTAACTGTTCAGCTCCCACCAATCAGTTGATCACTCTGATAACGTAGTTTCGTCATACCTGTAACACCTTGGAGGACGATCCAACTGGGATAATAACATTGGTAAAACCAAAACTGCTTGACTCATAGTAATGACTAACAAACTAGGCCGACTTGCCTACAATATCATAACCAGAAATGACAGTATAACAATAACTAGATTGACCAACTGACCAACCTTGGGTTCAGCTAGTACAGCTCCTGTTATTAACTGTTCAGCTCTCTCCAATCAGTTGATCACTCTAATAACGTAGTTTCGTTATACCTGGAACATCTTGGAGGACGATCCAAATGGGATAATAACATTGGAAAGACCAAAACTGGGATGGACGATCCAAATGGGATAATAACATTGGAAAGACCAAAACTGGGATGGAGGCACAGCATCAGGGAAAGGAGTAGAAGATTGGAGAAGTTCAGTGCAGTGGTGTTCCACAAAGTGATGTAAAATGGAAGAGCTAAAGGGAAATTAGCAAAGAGCAATAAATAAAATGTGTAGAAGAGCAAATGAATATGATCTACTAACTACTTGATTAGCTAAGCAATCGATTATCCAACCAACTTATGTCCCAAGGAAAATTGCAACTGATGAAATATATTATTTCCTAATGAAGCTACTTCAATGGCTGATTTCAGTCACTGACACATTAGGTTGACATAGTGTCGCTAGAAGACATAGAAATACATTAATGATTAGAAGTACATTAACATAAGTATAAATAGAAATAGCAATATACAACTAGAATAAGTACTTGACCTCTAAACTGGAGACCAACTAGTATAGTTCCACTTACTAACTCGCTTGCTTGACTCATGGCAATGACTAACAAACTAGGCCGACTTGCCTACAATATTATAACCAGAAATGACAGTATAACAATAACTAGATTGACCAACCTTGGGTTCAGCTAGTACAGCTCCTGTTGTTAACTGTTCAGCTCTCACCAATCAGTTGATCAGTTGCCAACTCTGGTAACGTTGTTTCGTCATACCATGGAGGACAATCCAACTAGGATAATAACATTGGAAAGACCAAAACTGGGATGGAGGCACAGCATCAAAAAAGGAATAGAAGGTTGGAGAGGTTTAATGGAGTGGGGTTCCATGAAGTGTTGTAAGATTGGAAGAGCTGGAGAGAAATTAGCAAAAAGTGATAATTAAAATACCATACAGAGATTTTCGACATTTACTACACTAACAATTTATACAGCAGTCCTCTTCATGACCCACTCGTCGTTCTTGTCGCGCACGAACTCCACCCTATCGCCGATGCACTGGTCATGCGCGTGATAGAAATCGAGCGTCACCGGAGTGAACCGGCAGGCGAGCTCGAACTCGGGCTTCTCCAGCTGCACCTTCCCCTGCTCGACCTTCCGCAGCAGCTCGTCGTGCTTCCTCTTCAGCTCCTCCCAGACGACCGGCTCCCCCTGCGGGCACACGATCGACCTGATCTGCGCGTACAGCGGCTGCGTGCAGAAGTAACTCCTGCTCGTCTCCTCGTCGAGCTTCTCGAAGGTCGCGTCCATCCTGACCTGCCTCGCGACCAGCCCTCCCTTCGAGGTCTTGTAGCACCAGTAGAAGACGAGCGCGACGGCGCAGTTTTGCTCGAGGTCGCGGAACTTTCTGGTCTTCAGGTTGAGCATCGTGACGAACGTGTGGTCGACGTAGTCCTTGACGGTGAGCATCCTGTTCGAGACCGTGCCGCACTTGGTCGACGACGCCATGCTGTAGACGAAGGGCACGGCGGCGCCGTGCTTCTTAGCGTCCTCGAGCCAGGCATCGAACAGCTCGAAGGGGCACTTGTCGTTCTTGACGTCGATGCGGGCCAGGCACGATTTCCTCCTGGTGGCGTGGGTGAAGACACGGGGGATTTTTCTTCTGCTAGAAGAAGCTGCAAGTATATGAGCTTTCGGTAGGGATTCAAAGCAAATGGAACGTAAAGCATTGTTACGCGAAATTAAAACAACCAAACCTCTCTTTCTCTCACTGTACGTGTAACTGAAATGGCATTCCCTTGGTGAACCGTAATTGGCACGATCATACACTACCTAGAAGGGAAGCAGGCAGTTCTAGAAAATGGGGTAAAAGGGGATTGCACGAGAGAACTTGCGGGGTCCAGCAAGGATATGCCCTAAGGGCAGCCCAGCCTCTTGCTTATCCTCGTTTATGATCTGGTCTCGGGCAACCGGAGGTGGCACCACTGTCTCCTACGCAGATGACTTGACAGTGGTGATGTGGAGCAGGACGCTGGTGGAGCTGGAGGAGATGGCCAACCAAGCTCTACGAAACATCAGCTCTTGAATGGAGGGATCAGCTCAGGAAAAGTGCAAAGCTTTGCTCCTGATGGGCTGGAGAAAACTGAGGGAGGACAAAGGGTCAATGTAAAAGAGGAGATCAAGAGAAGCGCCGTCTTCAAGGCGCTAGAATGTAGAATGATTTTGAGTCTCGCGCAATCGGAGATGGCACCACTGTCCTTAAGCAGTTGACTTGCTAGTGGTGGTGGGAAGCAGGACGCTGGAGGAGCTGGAGGAGTTGGCCAGCCAAGCACTATGAAACTTCGACGGTTGAGTGGAGAGATCAGCTCTGGAAATTTCCGAAGCCTTGTTCCTGATGGGCTGGAGAAGAGAGATGGGTGGACAAAGGGCCAATTTAAAAAAGGAGATCAAGAGAGGCACCGTTTTCAAGAATATCCCATGCCCAACATCGCTGGTCCAAGTAGAAGCAAGAGAAGACTGCTAGATAGTGCATAGATAGATAGTGCTAGATAGGTAAATGGTGCAAGGAGCTAGAAGGAAGAGTGTGTAATTTCTTATATAAGTTTAATGTCTAAAACTCTCCAATGTAAATTTGAATAGTTTATGGAAATTCTAAACAACTTCCCCTAATATTTTCTTCATTTCATCATCTAACTAAAGGTTAATTATTGGATTGGGCGAAAAACGTAAAGTAGTGTAATCAGACCATATTTTAACTATAGTAATTTTTCCTATTACGTTCAATGAACCAATTATGTCTTGCCTACAAGTAAAATATTTTTTAACATGACGCTATGAACCTTTCTTAAATAAGTACTATTTGTATAAATCATTTTACTCACCCAAAACGCGCAGCAACATTTTACCTGTCTATAAATGTCATCATAGGGCAAATGTCATGTGACACGGGAAAAGTTATTTTGAAAATTTGTCATATGTTACCATAGAAATATTAAAAGAGGACATGTTAAAATGATATAACAATCTTCTTAATATTCCCTGTCTTTTTTCCAATGCATCTATATTATTGGTGACTATGATACGTGAGAGTAGTCTTTTGAGACTTTTGCTCACATGTAATATTTTGACAGAGAATTTATTATTTTAAATACAAATGTCAACGTGTAATTGAAGTATATACGCACAGGAACGGTTTGCACGTAGCGACACGAGTCGCGGACAGCTCATTATTTTACCACATGAAGACGAAAACACAAAACAACATTTTTTTATAACAGTAACTCTAATATTTCTAATTCTGTATAAGAAGCCCAATAGTCAACATCAGTTACGAAATGATTATTGACCCACCTCTATATATCACTTCCTTGTAAAGAGAACCATTCAGTCCAAAGTCCAGCTCAGATTAATACAGCACTGGGTGCTACGATTATGCTACCATTCATGAAGCAAAATGGCGCAACTCCTCTTAATTCGCTAAAAGTTCTTAACTACTTAGTAGGTAAGCCACACTCACTTCACCGTGTGAAATGTTCAAAAACATTGCTTTTCCAGCACCCCCATAAGGAATAGTCCATTGGTGTTAAATCCGGAGACCAGGGAGGCCATTATAAAGACCCTCTTCTACCAATCCATCTGCATAAGATGCATAAGAGGCAAGATAACCTCTATCACTGCATAGAGGGCTACATATTCAACATTTACTTCAATGATGGTGGTTGTTAAAGGTTGGTAATGGACCTCAAGGGCGGTGTGGGCGGTTGATGCCTTATCTGCAACAAAACTCTGACCAATATCTAGTTCCCTAAGGCTAATAACTTCCCTAAGGCTTAATGGTTTTACTTAGACTTTACTTTGGATTGAATGGTTCCAATTCCAAGTACTGTCAGGTAAACAAGATCTAAACACCATACATGGTACAAAAAATGGAAGAGGAAGTCCTGTAAATTTCATGTCCGTATTATCCTTTATAATTTGCACTCGATTTACATGAAACTAAACTCAAAAGCGATCTTCAAGCTATCACCCTTCTGCAGAGCCATTTCTTGTCCCTTGTAAACTTGAAGATGACCCTATCCGGAACGAAGTCATCGTGGCCGAAGTAAAAATCGAAACGAACCGGGATGATCCGACAGGCGATCAAGTGCTTGGGCAACCCAAGTTTCGTCGTCCCCTCTTCGACCTCCCTCAGTATCTCGTCGTGCCTCTCCTTCAGCTTCTCCCACTCGATCGGCCTCCCGGGGAACTCGCTGAGCACCGACCTCAACTGCGCGTACAAAGGCAGAGCGCAGAAGTACTTCCTGGCGATCTCCTCGTCCAGCCTCTCGACGCAGCCGACGGCCCTCACCTGCCTGGTTATCTGGTGGCCCTCCGCGTCCGCGTACCTCCACCAGAAGGTGACGGAGGTCGTGGGGTTCTCGTAGAGATCGGCGAACTTCCTCGTGTTGATGCCGAACAGGTACACGAAGGTTCGATCGACGTAATCGATCATGGCGATGGTCCTGTTGGACACCCTGCCGGATTTGGTGGCGGTTGCGACGTTACCTATGAGGGGGGAGGAGACGCCGCAGGTCTTCGCTTCTTCCATCCAGTCCTCGAAGACCTCGAAGGGACCGGAGGCGCCCTTGAGGTCTATGTAGGACAAGTCGCAGGATCGTCTGGAGGTGAAGTGGCTGGTCGAGGGGAGGACGCGATGGAGGTGAGTTCTGGTGGAGTTTACTGGAAGAGATCGGGGTCAATTGATTGATTTTAGCTAGAGAAAAGTTGAGAAATAACAACTTGGGTTATGCTCATTCTTCGTTCAAGGAAAGTAAGCAGTGATCTCTAATCAGTAACCAACTGTATCAGTTGAGTACTCAAATGACCCTGTGTAGACCCCAAGACATCTCCCCATTGATTTCTACACGAAGGCCCACCTAGCCCTAAAGTCCACGATACCTTTTGTAACCTTTAATTTTGTTATTCAGTGGAGATGAGTAGAACAAATTGGAATCATTTGGTTGATTTTACTTGGAAGGAATTCAAGAGGTGTTCACTTTAGTTATGTTTCGTTCAAAAAACTATATCTCTTGGTTATTGGTCATTGTGATATACATTTAAGTACTAAAATGACACTAGACCCTAAAACATCTAGACCTCAAAACACTTTCTGCTTCAATCATAGACCAAAAGACTCTTAAATCCGAATGCCTCAAGATAATTTAACCCGAAGGCCTCTAAATACGAGGATCCCTATATTTCAACACTCCTAGACCTATAGACCCTAAGACTAACCCGCTTTACTAATGTACCCTTACACCAAGACCTGTAATAAAGTGATCTATTTTTCAAAAATAGCTGAACCTGAAGGCACACAAGCTGTTTAAGAGAATTCATAAAACGTGAAGAGATATTATATGAAGATTGTTAAAAATAAATTTGAGCATAGACAGTTAAGAAGAATTTAGGTTCTGTTAGATGGACTGTTGAGATTTCAAAGGAAAATCACAGGCAATTTCTAAAATTGTGTAGATTCAAGCTAGTGAATCATCATATGGTTTTGAGGAAATCAAAGTAACATCTACACAAGTTTTAGACCCTTAGGCTCCAATACCTCTTGAAACCAAAGATCCCATACCGATAGATCCTAAGAGAACAAGGCTAGCATTGGTCATCTCATGCATAGAGCAATATGTCTAAGTACACTTTGGTCCAACTTAGAAATGTGCTCAAATTCTTCCATTTTTTAAATTAGAATATAGGTCTTCCTATTTGGTCCAAAAAAGCTTTCCTAAACGTTAAAATCTTTCTGTAAAATTGAATTTTGAAATATTGAAAAATTAAAAAAAATGAAATTGAAATAAGCAAGGTGATAACTTCAATCAGCGTAATAATAATAAACTGTAACATTAATTCTTAATAATAAATGACTTTTATGTTCAACTTGGCAGGTAATCAAATAATAAATAATGTTCAACACAGAACATCCAGATTAACCCAGTTTATATGCCAGTTTTCCTTTATTTGAAGTATTTATTTTTGACAATGACCCGACGAAATGCTAAAGAATTGTAGCGGAAGTTCTGCGCTGCTCATATTATTAATTTCAGGTGTATTAATAACACACTTCGTTTTTTCGTTTAAACCAGTTTACTCACCTAAAAAGTGAAGGGACATGTTATATGAACGTTTTCTACAGATTCTACCGGTATGGAAATGTCATGTCGACATTGAAATCGGTCCTGAGACATGTAGGCCGCCTGTTAAAGTCTATCTAATGGATCAAATCGTCTCTTTACATCCTTCTGGGCGTTCACTTTGGAAGATTCTCAAATGGACGAGTGAAAGTTGATCAAACTGTCGGAAAAGTTGACGGACGTGTGACAAAGTGACAAGAAACGTGATATTACAGATTGCTAATTTAGTTGCAATTTCAGATTGACAGTAAATTTCAATTACCGGAAACACTTACCAGGATCTGAAGCAGTGGCGTATCTACTGAGGTGTCACGTGGGGAAATTTTCGAACAGGCCCTTAGCTGCGTTGTTACGCCCCTGAAAGAAACTTATAGAAAATCTTGCATATGATTCAGGCATTTAAGTGGGTGAAATGCAGAGAAAAAAAAAATAAAAAATTATGAGTAGCTTTCCCAAAAAAAATAGAGGTGAAAATTTTCCTTCTGCCAGGTCGATCTCAAAAATGACGATTTTTTTGTTAAAAGAGGAGAGTGTTAGGGTGCTGAAAAAAATAATTTTAACTATAGAAAACCAATAGCTTTTTAGAGAAAAAATAAAATGTGAGAATTTTTGCCAAATTTGCTGGTTTTTAGTAAAATTTTTAAATGTTTTCGTATATTATTCCCATGGGTTCAGTAATAAAGTTCGATTATTCAACTTTACGCCGATATTCAAATTTCGTGAAAAGTATGTGGTAAAATATGTAAAGAAACTATTACAAATGGCGCGGTTTTCGAGCCTTCGCCATCTTGAAATTGGCTGGATGCCCAGCGACTAGTATTTGCATTCTTGGTCCACATAAAACTTGTAAATGAAACTTTAAACAATTTCATCAGTCATTATTGAGATAATATAAGTATCTGTACATTAATGGAGAAAATTCTCCTTCTATTTCTGTATATTTCACCTACAGAACCTAAAAATTGATAATGAAAAGTATCTCCTGGGAATTTTCTTATTTCTTTCTTATTTCACATTCCTTATTTGTTTCTGCTAATGACTGAAATCTTTTTATTATTAGAGACACTGTAGATTGTGAAATTTCCCTAAGACCACCAGCAACAGTCTAAAATAAATATGAAATAGTAAAATAGATAAATAAAGTTCAAAAACTTGAATAAAACATAAGCAATCGTTCTTTTTCTAGATATAAATACATATATTACCATGTACCATAGTATCGTAAACTGATTAATAATTGGATCAGTGGAACCACTGGCAAGCCTCTATTATTGGGTTTATGAAGAGGATCACTAATCAGAGGCAAAATAATATGTACAGTTGTATTTTTAGAAAAGCGATACCTCCTTATAAACTAACGTTCACTATAAATCTGACGGGTTTTGCCAGTCTCTCAAATACCGTTTAGCTAATCGATTTGTATTATTAATAATTCGATTAGACGTACTCATAATAATCGTCATTCATCTTGAAGTCGAACTTAACTTTTAATATTTTCTGAGGAATACCCAAGGTAAGATCAAACCAACCTCGACCTTATCTCATCCTTAAGGTGCACTTAGTTGACTACAAACTACAGATGGCGACACAGTAAGTACGCCTTAAGGTTTGAGGGATCCTCAAGGTGCAACTATAAATTTACCTGTTACCTATGTATCTCTGTGGACATCTTACAAGAGAAATTAAACGAACTTTTTTTCAGCGTAACATTTTTACCCCCGAGAAGGTGACATCTGGAGAAAAAGCAACCCCCGGCACTGGATCCACTTTGAAGTAGAGGGTAAGTAGGACCTGAATACAAATTTGTATGAAAATCGGTGCTGCTTGGCAATATCATACGGAAAAATGATGATTGACTGAACTATACACCCCGAATTTGGAAATAAATAAATAAATTGTGTCAACTCTTCACCTATTACAAAAGAGTATATTTATACATTTTTTCAGATAAAACTAATCTGATATACTACTATCGAATGGGATATTTTGCGCGTGTATCTCAGTCGAAAGTAGTTGGTATTGCCCGCTTATTTCTGTTTCTCATGGTAACACTGGCGTATCGACTTTGTCGTCGGGCAAATCGCTGATCTCCTCCGAGAATAGAATCGATTCCATCTCCGACACGAGGTAGGTGACACCACGTGACTTAAGCCACTTGAAACGACATTTAGTTTCATCCTCTCGATTTTCGACCTCGATATGAGCGCCGAGGCGCGATCGAGCCTATCCTACACGGACGTCGAGTCCCTCCGTTCGCCCTTCCGTCTCTACGAGGCGTGGGTCGAGGAGGCGACGCTGCGCGGCGCCGCGACGCCGCTCGTCTACAACCTGGCGACGTCGACGGCGGACGGCCGCGTGTCCAACAGGACCGTCGCCGTGACCGACTACGTCGACGGGTGCTTCGTCTCCCTGCTGAGCCGCAACGGCAGGAAGTTCGAGGCGCTCTCGCAGAACCGCTCGGTCGCGATGACGTTCTACTGGTGCTACCGCGACGACGGAGGGCGCAGCGTGCTGCGCCAGGTGCGCGTCGAGGGCCGGCTCGAGGAGCTCGACGAGGAGACCGGCAGGAGGTACTTCGACGCCGAGCCGCTCCACGCGCGGATCAGATCGGTGATATGCGACCAGGGGAGGCCGGTCGATTGGGGGGAGTTGAAGGCGAGGCACGACGAGTTGCTCAGGAGGGTGGAAGAGGGGGAGAAGTTGGAGAAGCCGGAGTACGAGGTGGCGTGTAGGATCGTCCCGGAGAGGTTCGAATTTTACAACGGGTCCGATAGTTCCATCGCAGATAGGATTCTGGCTGAGCTTGTGGAAGGGGAATGGAGGATACAAAGGATCGCGACTTGATTGGTTTTGTATATTTCTGGACAAAATTGGTTTATGGGAGGTGCCTCTAGGTGATCCTCCAACCTTTGTATCCCTCTAAAATAAATTACGTTATTATTAATAGGCTATATTTAATTTCTTTCTTATATGAACTCTGTACCCATCTAATGAAGAAGTACTGTTTTCGACTCGACTCTTTGAATTTTGAGTTTTTGAATTTTCTAGACATTTCGAGGTCTCATGAGTCCGAAAAACATGTTTTTGAAGAGGTGGCGTGTATGTGGTGAACTTTTTTTTTAGAGACCGTAAATACTATCCGTTCGTTTGCGACTGTCAGCGCGCCACCCCCTATAAATGCAAATCCCCGAAAGAATTTCTCGATAATAAACGAGCTCAAATAGGACTTTCACATTGTGGCTTTTACTTTTCTTGGTCCACCAAGTAGTAACTTAACAACAGAATCATAAAATTTTCTTAAAACACCGATGGTGGAAGGCCAGTCAATGACGGTGCGTTCGACTTTAGGTAAATCAATTCGATTTAATTATTATTTTAAATTTCAGTAACAATGATTAAGTTTGTAATAATGATGTAGTTAATCGATTACCTCATTAAATTGCTTAATTACACGTGAAAAAGCTATTTACACATAACCAAACCGAAGAAAACGACAAAAGGGCCGACACAACGCCAAAAGAAAAATGTATTTTATATTACTAATATATTTTTTTATTATTTATTAATCTTATATTATATAAAATAAAATATTTAATTCATCTATGAATCAAATAAGATAACAAGGTATTAAACAAAGAGGGTGACAAACGCATGATAAACAATTCAATGAACTAATCAACCATTATTTTATCAGTCATCCAACAACAAATTCACAGAAATGATTAATCGATTTAAATGAGATATACACGAGATCCTCCTCTTAAAAAATGCACTAACTGCAGCTACCTCACTCTCAGTTAGTAGGTTTGCTTCAGCAAGTAGAAACTCATATGGGTCGATAAATGAAGAGGAAAACTCGAGCGACTAGAAATAACATGTCCACGATATGTTTCCTGCTTGCTGGAACAAACCCAGGAATGTTACCAGTTAAACCTGGTCTAGAAGAACAAACCTGGTCTAGAAGAGAAGAACAAAATTAAGTATGCTAACTTAAGTAAGAATGTTCCAGGTACCATACTGGTCGGCCCAACATATTTCTGATTAACAAATTTTGTCAAGGCAAAACTGGTTAATGGGCATGTTGGAAATATGACAACACTTCTATAAAGGAGTAACAAGAGACGAGGAGCAATTGATGAAATCTGAACAGCTAGCATAGAACACACTATATATGGTTAATAAAAAAAGATTAGTATGTACTTATTTCTAGGATCTAATATAGGATAGTGTTTAAAACACACTATTTCTGTACTTGAGAATAATGACAAATATTCTCATTTATTTTTATTTGCCAATTTGGAATTGACCATCTCCTTAAACTGTCCGAGGATGAGGTTCTCCCTCTTCTGCCGCTCCTCTTTACTGAACATTGCGAGAGCTCGCTTCTCGTCGGCCGAGTAGATTTGGTTCTCCTTCCTTATACGGACCGCCTCCATCCTCCTGTGTCTCGAGCCGGACATGACATAGCCGACGGACTCGAACGAGGCGATCTGGTTAGACGTGAGGCCGATCTCCCCTCTCCTCGGTATCCGCTTGCCCTCGGCGACGAAGGCGGCCATCGCTGCTCCCTCGCCCGGCAACAGCGCCTTGCCCATCTCCTTGTGCGTCAGCGCGCCATGTGCCTTCTGTGTCGGTCCGACGATGACATCCTCGTCATCGTCGGACTGCGGTTCGGTCCGATCGGCTGAGTCGAGCCCTGTCGGTCTCTCGACCCATTCCTCGGACGCCTCGCTGTCGCTGCTTACCTCGCGCCTCTTCCGTTTCTTCTTCTCTTTCTTCTTTTTCGACTTCTTTTTCTCCTTCTTGTGTTTCTTCTCCTTCTTGTGCTTCTTCTTGCTGCGCTTCTCATCCCGCTCGGCGTCGTCTCTCGGCTCCTCTTCGAGGGGAGCCACCTCGTCCGGCTCTGGCGAAGGTCCCCAAACGTTCGAACACTCCCTAGTGCCGATTATCTCCCTCTGTTGGCGGCGCGACTCCATGAAGTCGTCTTCGAGCAGCTGCTTCCTGTCCTTGTGGTGGCCGCGCTTCCACTTCTCGTCCCGCTCGTGCCTCAGCTCGGGCTGGGGCCCTCTCGAGTCCTCCCGCCGCCTCGACCTCGATCTGCTTCTCGACGGGGAACGGTGCGGGGGCTTTCGTCTGTGCTCTGAAGACCTCGAGGAGGATTCCCGAGTCGAGTGCGGGCCCATTTTGGTCCAGGGTCCGGGAATTAGGGCTGCTATCAAAACAAACTTAACACAGAACACAAGGATTGTTTGAGGTTATGTTTGAGGATGGTAATGTCAAAATTGGCAAAAACTGTATTTGTCGTGTAAAAACTGTTTTCTAATGGTATCTGTTTCGTCATGGCCAACTTCATCCAGGAAGGCCCGGCCTTCGTTCAACGTTCAAAGATTTGAAGAGCAGATAAGCATGATACTTATCAATAGTTTAACGTTCCATGCACATAACCTAACAACGAGTACGTCAAACTGTTGCCCCTCCTGTCAAGTCTGCTTGTCTCGATTGATCACGAACGTATCGCCCTCGATTTACCCAGCGGCAAATAATAGATGAGTCGTCCTGTAACTCCGCGGGGGTGAGCGCAGCGTGGCATTAATGCCGCGCCGTTGGTGCCTCGTCGACGGTAAGATGGAAGACAACAGCGACCTGAGCGGGGAAGTGACCGTGGTGGACGTGTACGACATAGCCTCCGACATCGGGAAGGAGTGCGAGAAGATCATCGACCAGTACGGGGCCGGTACGGTGACGTCGCTCATGCCGAAGGTAATCAACGCCCTCGAGCTGCTCGAGACGCTCGCTACGAGGAACGAGAGGGAGAATACCCTGCTGCACGAGCTGCAGGCGAAGATATCGCAGCTCGAGAACGATAAGATCGAGAAGGCGGAGTACCGGCAAAAGTTCGAGAAGGTGAGTAGTCGTACGAAGTAGACAGCGAAATTCCATGACTAAAAGCTTACGAAGTAAAGTCCATCCCACGGACTGGGATGTGAAACCTATGGGATCGGTATTGAAACTCGTCCCCATATGCCACAGCATGAAACGAGTACAACACAGCAAGCAGTGTGCTAGATGATACTAGTGCCCTTGCGATTGTGACAAGCAAGAAAGGCTCTTATTAGAGAGTTAAAAACCACTTGGTTCCTACTGCTATCAAGTCAAAAGTCTTCAAGCATCTGCAGGAAAATCTGCAATGCCTCTGCGATGAAGCAAACTACTCCTGAGAAGCTTTAAAAAAGGTTTTGTAGTAACCCTATTTGATTAGCTTAATTTATACTAAAGAATTTTAATTTTACCTGTTACATTACATTCAGCTGCAATTTTTTTCTGTTAAAGTACACATGGTGTTTTTGCTTTTTTTGTTCCAAATGACCTCTGGTAAATCCACTTGTAATTAACTTCTCCTTATCCATTTCAACACCGTGCGATGTGCGAGTATTCAAAATGAATCCCAAGTTTGATTTCGTTGTGCGATGCTTGGATACGTATTTAACATTTCACCATCTGTTTCAGGAGTTGGAGGCGATCGAGGAGCAATGGCGTTCGGAGACGAAGGAACTGCTCGACATGGTCTCGAAATTGCAGGATGAGAACCGCAAGCTGATGAAAGACCAGAACCCTAACCACACCCCGACCCAGTCGACGGCGGACGGTGACATCCTGCAGAGACTGAAAGACTCCGTGGAAAAGCAACGGGACGAGATCCGTCTCAAGGAGAAAATTTTACAGGAGAGAACCAACGACGTGGAAAATGTGAGTTGAAATCGAGCGGTGTACTCTTTTACGTTTAAACGATTTCAGCTCAAGAGTCAAGTGGAGAGATTGACCAACTCGAGCAGGGAGCTGAGGAGGAAGCACAAATCCATGCAGGCTCAGGTGCGCACCCTGTGCGATGAGCGGGCAGACTTCCTGGTCCAACTGCAGGATCAGCAGAGGGACATAACGGCGCTGAGGAAACGACTCGGGCTAGCGCAAAAGGAGAATGAAGACCTCGTCAAGGTGAAATTTAAACTATGGTTATTCACTTACTGTGCCCTAATTTGCTACAGATTTATAACATAAGGACAGTATTCAATCAAGCAACAGAACATACAAGTACATCACAATATATAACAAATAGAACAATAGAAGGAGCACTTCATGAAAATGTCAGTCCCCCAAGTAAAATTAATCTCCTACTAGTTCATATCCTATGGTCCTATGGGAGCTTAGTGACTGGGTTGTTTGAATCACAGTTAATAAGATGAAGGGAACCTGAGTAAGGAACATTTTCAGGCTATAGAAGCCATTTTAAAGGTGTATTACTATATAATCCATACGGATACCACAATATTTATAGGTGTGTCAAGCTGCTTTATACTTGGTGAATGAATTTCTATACAAATACTTTGAAAGGACCACTTAGTATCTAATATATCTCCGCATTTAGTATCTTCAGTACTACCATTCATTAAAAAGAAAAGAAATAGTACAATTGTACATTCCCACATAGCCTATATAAGTAGATAAACATGTTTGTGTCTAGAGCGACTTGCCGATACCGAGCAACATGGCGGTCTACAACCTGGACGACCCGAACCGACCGAGATTCACCACGCAAGAGCTGAAGGACATCCTGCACGAACGTAACGAACTTAAGGCAAAAGTCAGCGATCTCGAGGACGAGCTGGAGACTTACAGGCCGAGGACTAAATCCGAAACGTGAGTAGTGGAAATTAGAGGTATTCGTGGTTTCCTAAGTTCATAGTTACGGTAGAATCCAGTTAATGTGGTCGCATCGACGTTCATAGGTGATATTTGAGAGGTACGCCCCCTACCAAGTTACTTGCAGGAAGTTAAATCTTTTTACAGCAATAACCGAAAGACATTTTGTATGACAATAAACGGATTCTACTGTAGCTTGACTATTCTTTGAAACACTTAGACTGAGAGATGATCATTCTCCACGTATGCTTGTTACCATTTTTTTTTTATTTTATGTTTCGATTTTATTTGCAGCTTGTCAAAGTTGTTACCTTTAATGAAACAAATTGAGAACGCATGTGATAACATTTTGAATATAGGCAGGGTAGACAGTGCATGTAGTTATGTCGAGGCCTCATCCGAGGCGCCGGTTTTAGATGTCTCGTAAGTTATTGAACACTTAGACCTGTACGTCTCCATTAATGATTGTTTTCCTAGACCGGTGGAAGAGGACGCGCCGGTGCAAGGACCGTTGCCTTACGAGCCGGACGATGCGCCATGGAAGAAGTCCGATTCTGGGATAAGGAAGTTGTAAGTGAAACACGCTTATGAAATAATTGGGGATTTTAAATGATGATTTAACGTGTTTCCAGTTTTCGTAAGCTCTTTTCCGAAAATAGCGGTGGAACTAATTTTCCTAAGCGCAGCCTCTCTACACTTTCCAAGATGGCTCTGTCATCGACTAGCGAACCTGTACCGATCTAATGATACCGAGTCTTCGAGGGTCTTCTTCATGGGCTTATCACCTCTATTAAGATCTGAATTAAATACTAGATATATCCATCATTCTTTATGATAGTTGATATTTTTGTATAATTGCATCTATTTTATTCGAGGAAAAGGAATGGGTGATTGACTCGTTTCTGTGTTTGAATAACCTAATGCAAGTGTTTTTAGATAATTGGAGTACTCACAGCCCCCAATCGGTAAACGTTTCGATTGATTTCATATCTTAATCATTTGCCATAAAGTTCATGATGGTTTGGAGCAGTGGGTACTCTAATTGTTTTTATTTATTGCTAACATATCTGTTGAATCTACCACAGTATTTACGTTTTAGCCAAATATTAACAAAAAAATACTCCAGTTATTAATTTGCTAGCACTTCGAAATTTTAGAATGTGATAAAAAAACTAAGAATGTATTTTATAGTTTATTATTAGACCTAGTGATATTAGCTACCGTCTCTTCTATCTTACCGTCAAACTACCATTTAATTAAGACGAGTAATATTCTGCCGTCATTATCATTCCTTGTAGTGGATTGGGAACAATTTTGCGTTGAACAGGAATCTTTTTATAATTTTATACTTACCTTGTTTTTAGATACTTTTAATGCACTTGTACTCACTTCAAGCAGATGTAGAAAAATTATGGTGCCAAATAAAGAGTATAGATAGATTTATTTCCTATTTTCATTTATCTTCAAATATATTTGGTTACACCTTAATGGATTATTTAAGCCTTCAGCTTCTTGCTAATCTTTTTCTACATCTTTTTCTTATCTACAAACTAAATACTTCTTCTAGATGGCACATCGGGCCTGACCGCTCATACCTGTATTAACGAACAAGGTCAGATACAGCACCAACTATTAGTTATGTCACATCTTGTTAATTACTCTATGTAAAAGTCTATAAACCAACAAACTTTCCCCTTTGTCCATGTTAGTTTCAACTAAAAACTTATCTTCTTGCTTTCACCAAGGAATTTCAAATGTATTTCTTGTAATCTTGTCAACTTCTTGAAGCGTTGTTTGAGCTGACACATCCGAAGAACTGGTATAGTAATGAAACGACACACTTCTCTAAGTTTATTTTTATCTTAATATTTAAACACAACTGACATAATTTACACTTAAATATTCCCGTCTTTGGAACTTACCATAGAAAATACTTCAAATATACATACATGTAGACGTAGTAATTTTCGATCACAGATTTGACATTAAACATATATTATACTCGACTACTCGTTGTACCGCCCGAGCACCATCGTCCTCAGCAGGGGACCCACCTCGTTCGGGTCCTGCAGGACTTCGAGGAGCATCTTCTCCACATTCCGCATTATCGACACCTTCTGATGGTCCTTCAGTGGGTACTCCAGGGTCGTCGGGCCGGCCTGATGTCACACAGTCATATTTAATTTCCCATCGGTTAATTAGTTAATTAAAGAGCTTCCAGTTGGCTTACCTTATACCAAAAGTTGACGGTGATGGTGGGGCCGCCCCGTAGAAGCGACTCAACATGGTGCCACCAGTAAATGGGGATGTACAAGACGTCCCCCGGTTCTACGACAGTCTCATAACCTCTGACGTTCTTGAATTTGGGGAATTTCGCGTAATCCGGTCTCTCGAAATCGACCTGATGGAATTAAAGGGCACCTTTGTTAACACATGATGCTAATTTATGGCAACATTGATATGGCTCGAAGGACCAATGCCCTAACAGTTATAGTCCTTGGAAAAGGAAGGAAGCAATAAATCTCAATCAGTGAAAGGGCCAAGGTGGATTAAAGGCAGGATTATTATGTGTAAGAAAGGAACATGACAGTAAAGGTGTGTGCTGGAATTCCAATATCCTTGTTCAGAGCGATTACCCCAGAGGAAAAGCCAAATAGAATCATCAATCAATATTGGTGAATAAGTGGGGAAGTCATAACAGTGACATATTTATTTCTACCTACCAAGTGGTGTGGCTAAAAGTCTTTGGGCATAGCCGATACAAACAGTATTAACCCAATCAGCACAGCACTTAAACAGGGCTGTCTCAAAAGCGTTTTTGTATTGTCCCTCTTTCTATTTGGCTTTTTTCATAATGCATTCTTGAACAAATAAGTATCCTATCACACAAAACCTACAGGAAAGAATAACACTTCATATCCCTGAAACCATCCCGTCATTCCCACAGACTCTTACTTTCACATACCTCCAGCCCACTATCACCCTATAAAATTTATGAGTTTTCCACAGCCTTACCATACTCTGTCGGTCGTGTGGGTGATGCACGGGATAAGGGTACAGACACTCGAACTGGTCGGGTGCAAAGAGCAGACACCTCTTGCAGCCGAGGATCTGCGCGAAGAAGTTCTGCTGCTCGTCATAGTGGCAGGGCGTCACGTTGCCCTCCATGCTGACAAACAGCAGGTTTGCTGTCAGATCACCCCAGTTGAACTTGTTCTTCTTCTCGGAGACGTACCGCCAGTCGAACAGCATGTAGTCTTCCACTATCGCCTGGCCGACGGTTGAGGTGAGGGACTGTTGCAGATATAGCCTGAAATGAAACAAGGTAAAAGTCACGCTGATCTGGCAAATGGCAGATATCTTACTATAATTACAACCAGCTTTTATTAAATATTACCCAGAAGGACCTGGTACTTCCTATAGACCTTAAATGTTATTTCAACATTTTTCTCACCTCTCATCTCCGTGCTTCCAGTTCTTTAACTTGTGCATGAAGTCGCCGATCTTCATTTCGACCCGTTTGGTAGGTGGGGCGAACTCCACCCCCCTCGGGTTGTTCCTACTGAAGATCTTCTTGTCGTCGAAGTACTTGAATTTGTGATTTCTCGATACATATACTGTGTGAACGGATCTACCTAAATGCTTCTCCAGGTACTCCAAATTCCACTTATCGACAGCTGACTTCGCTATGTTAGAACCGGTTATCAAGACCGGGCGCTGTAAACACATCCATGATGAGACAACGACGGGGATGGGGAATTTTGGGGGTGAACATACGTTATCTTTCATCAGCTCCTCGATCTTCGGGTCCTTGTAGTGGAGTCTCGGGACCGGCTCGAGGCTCAGGTCATACTTCCTCTGGCCGCTCATTTTTATGTCTTCGGCTGTAAACGAGCCCGGTGAGGCTTACCAGCACGGACTTTAGTGGGCGAAGTGCGGACGTGTGTCTCTACCGAGGCACTTCGCGCTTCCCATTGTTTACCGCGGCGATTAACAAGTCGGCTGGCGAAAATAAACACACCAAAACACACTAAAAGCTACGTATAACAAGACTATGTTGACATGATCTTTGGTCTGTTCCAAGAATAAAGTCATAGATTTGACGTGCAACTGTAGCCAATGAGAAGTGGAGTTTTGTACACGGATCGATTTGAAGGGATCAAAAGGGATTGTGTGATTGGTTGCGGTTCGTTAGTGGTTAATGGTGAGAACGCAGCTAATGACGTACGTTCCCTACGTCACGTAGACAAGTCACGTGGTCACGTCTTCTTCCATGAGTGACCATGAGACATAAAAGCGATAGTGCTGCCCTCACTGTGGCCCCAAATGTTTTTATTGACGTTCCTTTTGTTGTCTTCGCCGTCTTTGTGTCTTTTGTCTTGTTTCGTTGATATCTAGGTAGAATGGGCGTCTCCTGCCTGTTTATCGCGACAGATACTTACAGAATGGATTAATCGAGTGGTGGTAGTGGTCACCTCCCCCTTAGTCAACTGTTTTCTTCATATTCTCTTCCCGTCTTGCCACATACAGCACCCGGCCCCTCAGATGACTCCCATGAAGGAAGCCTCGCCTCCGGTGTCCGCCATGGCGACCCCGACGAATAGCAGTGGAAATCTGGTCGACGAGTTCGAAGAGGCTTTCCAGGTCAGTTTGGGATAGTGATTTAAGAATTGGCCAAGTGGGAAGGGTTATGTTCCTAAGGTTGCCTTTGGGGATCCTTCTCCAGCCCCGTTTTGATTTATAGGTGGACTCTAGGCAAGTCATGTAGTAAAAAGTTGTAATTCTATAGAATAGATAGTCAATTAGTATGTAAGTACAGATTTATTGATTTTGTGTAGAGGGAAGTTCAGAGTTTTGACCTTTCGATGATCTTATATTACACCCCAATAAGAAAATTGCAGTTTATTTAGTTACCTGGGGGACGAGCCCTATTCTTGATGTTACACATGATTACCAAGTAAAACAAATGAAAAACTTATGGCACTTAGGGTGAACTGATGGTGAGAATTCATCGTGTCCATTTTAGATGTACGTAAGTCCTACAATCTTTTGTGTGGGTACAAAGTTTTTAACAATTTTTACAATTCCGATAAACTAAGTGAGATCATGACTCGGAAATGTTGGCTACCGTCTCCCACTTATTGCAAAAGTTACCAGCAAGTCCAACTTTTTCTTGTGTGCTGCATTAAATCTAATAGCTCGGTACTTTAATAAATTACTAGTTGCTATATGCAACTCTACCTAGACAGCTAAATGCCAGCAGATTGTGTACAGACCCTGCCCCTCGCCGATAGGGCTTATCTGCTTATTACTGGAGTGTGTGCTCCCTGCAATAGTTAGATAGAACAATAGAAAAGTTTGCCCTATTTACTATAACATTGTAAGTATTTAATAATGTATATTTACTAATAAAAAAATGGAACATTCCAGCACTGTCTGAACGTCCTTACAAAAGAAGAAGCCGTCCCGACCTCCGACAAGGACGAGATCAAAGTCGAAGTCGAGCAGACTACCTTACGTTTCATCGACCTGGCCAGGCAGATGGAGGCGTTCTTCCTTCAGAAACGTTTCCTGCTCTCCGCTCTGAAACCGGAGATGAACGTCAAGGAGGACATCAGCGAGCTGCGCCTCGAGCTCGCGCGGAAGGACGAGCTCCTGAAGAGGCACTACGACAAGATCCTCATGTGGCAGAATCTGCTCGCCGACCTGCAGAGCTATTCGAAGAGCCCGGCGCAGGGGGGCGCGGCGACGCCCGTCGCTGGCGGCTCCATCCCGCCCTCGCCGCTCGGCTCGATGGCCGCAGGCGGCGCCGCAGTCGCGGCCGCCGCCGCGGCGGCGGGCGCCCAGGCGCCGGGCCAGATGATGGGCGGGCATGCCGGCGACGATGCAGCAGCTCCAGCAACAGCAGCAGCAGCTCCAGCAGCAGCAAGCAGCAGATGCAACAGATGCAGCAGCAGATGTTGGCAGCAGCAGCAGCAGCAGCAGATGATGCAGCAACAGGTAGACCGACGTTGATCTCTCTTCTTTTCGATTTTATTTGGTAGTTTTTGTTTTGTTGTTGTTTTTTCGATTGCCGATCGCGTAGGAGAGATTCGTAGGTTGTGATGGAAATGTCCTCTTGCCCGTCATCATAGTTCGATAGGATTACATATGCTTTTCTGGGTTTTTCAGTAGGGTGCGGTGGACAGGTGCTGATTTAGCACCTGCATATGCATAAGCGATTAGTTACTTTGCCCTGCGGCTCAAAAAATTCGACCGGTTTGGTAACAAGCTCAAAGTTAGAAACACGTTCATTATTAAAAATATTTCGATATCAACATTTCACCTCTGAAATTGATATGCTTAAATTAATTATTAATAAGTATGAAGTCACAATTGATTATTATAACTAATTCCTGAGACGATATTTCCTTGCTTTGGAACATAAGATGAAATTGTTGTTGACATTTCTTTACAAAGTTCAGAGTACTTATTACAATTCGAAGGTTTCAACTATAATTAGGATAGTTGGTTGCACATCCATTAAATTAAAAGTTGTCATGCAGTAATCACGCATATGGTGTCGACAAAAGGCGGGCAGGTGTCGATGATGGATACCAGCGTTAATTAATATATATTACATGCTTATCATTAATTTACTACTTTTATTACTAATCGTTTTCATCCAGGTAGTAATCTTCTATCAAACGGGATTCACGTATCGGCTATTTTCTGTATTTTTATAAGCACTAAGAACTGCTACATTTTCTACATGTATCGGGTTACACCTCTTATATTGACCCTTTTGAAGTGACTCAAATCACAGGCCCATGACAGTAGCCCACGTGTCTTTTTTCCTTAAAAGGCGTACATTTCCTCAGTGTTGGTTATCACCTTTGAAATTTTCCTATGATTTCTACACACCGTGTCATGTTCATTGTGAATCTTCCCCTCTAGTGGAACCTCTTAGCCTAGAAAGTATATGTAATCCATCACTACAGTTACGTAATAATCCTGATCTCTTTTGTAGAATACCGAAATAGCACTGTAATGTAATTAGATTTTTTTTAAATTTAGGTTTGAGAGCCAACCCGTTGATGTTCCTATTAAAGTTACTTTTGTTGTTATTTATTGCCTCCCCATGTTGTAATTTTGTGCTACTTTATACGATGTACATACATAAATGTTTTTTGAGCATCGCAATGCTATTTGGTTATGACAACACTAAGTGTGGCCAAAAAGTAGTTGAAAGTGTTGCGGAATTCCCGAGTAGCAATTAGCAGGTTATTAGGTAGTTTGTATTTTAGTATGTCGTACTTGGTAAAATACAGTTTATTCTTCGCATCGTGCATGTTTTGGATTTGAATACTTTTTGGCTTGCATTTAGACCGTACTGATTGAAAAAGGAATGCAGTTGCTGCTCTTTAGTTTCTCTGTATATTTTTGTATACTAACTCTCAGGGGTTTTTTAGAAAGTGGCAATATAATTATTTATATTTTTTTCCTTTTAGTTTCGGAGAAAGATCGACAAGTAAATGTGATATGTACAAAGTAGTTTTGATGAGAAATTGTACTACTAAATGTTAACATATTGTCTACTTGCTCAAATGTGCCTTTATTATTAGATCTTTCCGTTCCGGATCGATTTCAAGTGTAAAACTCTCAGAAAGAAAAAAATAATAAGAAAAGGATCTATTGATTATTGATTTCAGTCATCGGTTTATTCTCTTTAATGTGTAATAGTGTGCGAAATACAATAAAACTTTTCGAAATAGATCGAGTTTTATTTTGCTATTTGCTACAATCTAAAAATGGAGGGTTGGTATCCACAAATATACAATGAACAACACTTTATGCGATCGCTGTACTATCGTGTGTTTATACATCCGTATTATTTGAAAACTAAACGTTTGTTAATCCAAAAACTTTCCATTTTTAGTTTGTAAATTGACCGATGCCTTCGTCCACAGGTTAACGCGGGCTTGACCAGCGGGGGAGTCGCCTCGGGGATGCTCTCCCCCCAGCAAGCGCTCTTCATGCAACAGCAAGGGATGGGCGCGTCCCGGGGGCCCTTCGGACAACAGGCGCCCGGGGGAGTGCTCCAAGGCCCCCTGGCCTATTTAGAGAAAACAACGAGTAATATAGGTAATTGCAAATTGTAATCTTTAGAGGGGATGTATGGAAAATTTATGGTGTAGATAAAAGGTTACGGGGGTTACAGGTCCACGGCTGCTATTCAATCATTTATTCTTTATCCTTCCAATAGTACCTTTTTTAGGTCTTCCATGCAAACCTATACTTTGTCATATACCCATTTTTTTTCTTTTAGCTGTCACTTTAGGTCACTTGAGCTTGTATAACATGGACATTCCCTTACTTCCTTTCATCAGCATTTCATTTATTTGTAGTGCCTCTTCTATGGCGAATGAAGACTACCCCGTAGGATTCTGAACCCCAAAAAATTAACTCAGGACAAATTTTGGCATCTAGAAGTTTCCAAAATAATTCTGAATAACATCAAAACATTGCGATCATGGCGACAGGGTCTAGTAACAACTATCGTTGAAAATAACTGAATTGATATGAAACCATGCACTATAAACACTGCAGAAAACGTGAACATGCGCTGTAGGCACTGTAAACCTTACTGGTATATTAAATTAAATCTCAGGTTGTCTTAAATGTGTTGAAGTTGTTCTTGTTAAATTTCCTTAGCTTTTTGAGGTCTTAGCAAGTAATATTGCAAGTTGACGATAAATAATATCCATAGAAATTGCTTTAATGCATAATCATTCTGAATGAAGTTGAAAGATGCCTGAAGTGCAAGTAAAAGATTAAGGGGCCATTAAAAAAAGTTGCTTATTATAGAGACTTTTTAATAACTTAGTAAGTGGGGAAGTATATTACCTACTCAATTTATGCCCCCTTCTTTGTCTTTTTATATGGATGATTGGCAGCACAGGTTTTAGTTATATTAAAAATCTATAATAGAAATTCTGGGAAAACAGTCAATTCTATTTTATTACAAGTGGTATCTGTTTACAACATACTACATACTGGAAAATCTGGCTCAATACATGATTACTATATTGTAATGGAAACAATGGGAAAACAATCCATTCTAGTTTATTACAAAAGAAGAGTGATTTTATTTGTTTTTTGGTATTTACATGTATTATCCAGTAATCTGAAGATCCTCATATCCTCTGTGCTTAGAAGCCAACTGAAAACTATATCTTACGTACGAACTTCAGAGTTACATCATTTTGAAGTTAATTTCAAAGATAGTGAGAAAATATTTTGAAACTTCTTCACTTTTCTTAGCTTTTTAAATTGAAACAATGGGATGGTGCATGTAAATTTATTGAACTCAGTTTTAAACTCCCTACAATTGTACTTGTAAGTTCATCCTACGCATATGCTCCTTTACTTCTACAATTTTAATGATTCTTTTCTAAAGATGTAAATAAAACCTCTACATCTTGCATTTGCGCCATTCATAGATTACTACCACTACAGCTATTAGTTAGTAAATCATAAAATTGTTCTTGCATTGTACTCAAGTCGTAATTTATTTTTAACTGATTTAATTGGAAAGTTCACCACACAGTGTGGCTAGAATTTAATTAGTAATTAACGATGAACTATTAAGAAAATCACAACTTTTGAAAAGAAAAGTTCAAAAACAATTTAACCTACTTGTATAGACAATTTAACGAAGTGCTTTGGAAATTTTTATAAGGGGCTCTTACATCTCTGATTTTTTCGTCCCAACATTTACCAGTGTAAGCAGGGTACATCCCTTACATCTCAACCTTTCCTAAGTAAAACCTACTCACCATCAACGTTTCAGATTTCGCAGGTATCTCAGATGGCCGAAGGTGACGCGGGCGCGGGAGGGGGCGCGGGCGCGGTAGGGGCAGAGGCAGGGGCCGCGGCCGTGGCACGAGCCCGGGACAGCCCTACCAAGCTGACTATGTGGCCCCCTAATCCAACGCGACATCGCCGACGCAGCAGCCGCTTCTGACGATGCTGGAGTTCTTATATTTTCGATAGGTATCCACACAGCGTCGATGGGCGATGATGGCAATTTGGGCGTTTGCATTACAGTCGAGCGGAGTTAAATTATCTGAAGTATACTCTTCCAAAGTCAATTTAAGCTGTTTAAAAATAATGATCAGTCGAGATTGAGATCACTAGGACCTTCGTTGCAAAGTGGTTCTAACATTTTCTGTGGTCCCTTAAAGTGACAAGGAAGGGTATAGGGTATCTTCTTCGATTGTACACTGCCAGTTTTGATCAATCATTGAGGCATGTTTGGTACCTACGCTTCCTGTATAATTCAAATTACCGCAAACACCCCAATTGTTTCATCTTGTTAATTTCTTCCCCTAACATCGTTCCGAATGAGAACCAGCGGCTGATAGTTGAAAGTTAATCTTGTAGCCAAAATAGTTTCACATGTTTAAAGATAAGAGTGACGTTTCAAAATTTGAAATGAAAGGAACCAAATCAAATTTGCTCTTCCTGATGTGTCACTTAAATCTGGAGTTTTTTTCGTTACTCGATGTAGCACAATTTACCTATGTTAATTTTAGTTATGTGAAGTTGGTCAGTATTGTTAATATCCTTAGTTTTATTTTACACAAATGTTAATGTAAGTTATTGTTGGGTGATGTAATCAGAACAATTTTAAATTAATATTTTACGTCCCTTGTCCTTTAAGTTAATTGACGACAGGTTGCGTTTTCGATTACGTCAACCAACAAAAATTTTTTAGAAGTAATTAAAACGATCTTTAAATGATTCCAAAGTATGCAACTTAAACAAAATTACACTAGTTTATGATTACGTTTGGGTATTGATCTTCACTACCTGAAATAACATGAAACATTTGTTTTCAATAAGAGTTTATAAAGTTATGCAGCGTCCTATAAAGTACAGCAATACATTTCAGTCTTATGTCTGAAGACGTAACATTTCAATTAAACATAATAAACACTTGAATTGATTTAAATCAAAGTATTACTTTTGGGAAATGAGAAGTCTCCTTTTCCCTAATACTTACCGGCTTTCTAAATTATGCTGCGAGTTTGAACCAGCACATTTTAACAATATACTAAAGTACATACAAAATGCTTATAATTGGAGGAAAAACTCTGTCAAAGTGTAGCCTAGTTAAGTCATTTGTTTTATTTTACAGATGGTTCCAGTTAATCGTCTATCTACTAATGATTATATTTTTTAATAGAATTTATTTATATTATCTCGTTACTTTGTTCTTATTTATGTTTAAGTAAAACAAGGCAATACAAAATTTATATTTCTGTGATCGAATTAACAAAAAATAAACGGAGGAGGAAAATCGGGCACACGATAATAGTTTTCCAAGTTACCATTGTAGATGAGGATTTCTTTTGTGCAAATTAATTTATTTGTTATGTGTAACGTTACCGAATTTCAAAATTGTGATATGAACTAACAGTAAATAAAGGAATACTACACACTTACTTTAACTTTGTGTATTACATAGTTGTTTGAAACATAGTTTAATAGTTGTGTGATTTTGAACATGATTTTTTCGAAACCGAAATGACAGACTTTCCAAGTTTTAAAGGAGGATTTGTGGTGATCTAATTGTTCAATTGGGAGAGTTATAATACGAAATATGTTCGATTTAACCGACAATATCCCGCTTAAAAATTGAAACCCTTTAAATTAGATACTACACCACAGGTGGCAGCACTAAAATATATAGGGTTCCAGAAGCACCGAATACCGAACTTGTTCAACCAATAGAACGCTTCGTATTGTGTTGGTAGCGCGTGTGGATCAAATGCAGGCACAGACCCACAAATTCCATCCAAAACGTCACCACTTTTAGGTTAAGTGGCAATGAGGTTAATAAGGTAACGTTCAGTTCAGTAAGTACTTAGAATATTCTAGGATGAGGCAGGTGACGATAAACAAGCAGTTACTCCCCTTGAAGGGACACTATTTCCTATGGAATGCAGGTAATGTCACTTACATTTTAACACGTGTCACCCTAATACCTCTGATTTTACACTTAGGGACTGGCCCCGTCGTGCCCTTCCTGACCTCCTACGCCAGACAGTTGGGCTTCTCGAGCGTGATCGTCGGCTTCATCTACACGATACTGCCGATCAGCGGCATGCTCGCGAAGCCCATCTTTGGGTCAATAGGAGACCGGTTCCGCTGCCAGAAGCCGCTGTTCCTGGCCGCCCAGCTGCTGACAGCCGCTGCATTCCTCTCCATATTCTACACGCCGCAGGTCGAGACCGAGAGGACAGTATGGTTCTCGTGCCACGACAACGTCCCGAGGTTCAACTCGATCACTAACACCACCTTGGACGATTGTACGATGGCCGAGATGAAGAAGGAGACCGCCGTCGAGGAGTGCTCGGTAAGAGACCATTCATTCACTGGTTGCCAATAAGTCTAACTTCTCCTTTAACTATTACATTAACGTTTCCCCTGTTTCTAGTTAATCTGCAACGTGTCCGACTATGCCACGAGGTCGGTCCTCTGCAACAACTGGAAGCTACAAGACTACTGCGAGTCTTCCGATCCTCCCGGTTCGTTCTCCTTCACTGCCATGGTCCCCAAGTGGGAGATCTACCTGGTGGACTCCATCCTCTTATTGAACGTTACCGGCATCAACGTCGCTACCGGAACGGTCGCCGAAGCCTGTCCGACGGGGACGAGCATCTCTACTCTGTGCCACATACGCTGTAACGAATACGGCATCAACGATGTGATAGCCGTGCCGGCCGTGGACGATAAGGACGTCTACGGGCTGTACGAGTTCTGGTGTTTCCTAATCCTGATGGTCGTCGGTTGGGTCGGGCAGGCTATCGCCGTCAGCATAGGCGATGCGATCTGCTTCGAGATGTTAGGTGAGTTTCGGAAATAGTTTTAAACTAAGTCTGAGCAGAAGCAGATTATTATAAGGCAGGCATCAGTAGGGCAAACAAACTACCTTTTCTAATATATAAGAGGATTAAAGGCATTTTTGAGTGTGTACAAAAATTTGCTTGCTAGCATAAATTAAAGAATAAATCGCAGACGTCAGCACATACCACTATGTACAATTCGATCATTTATTTTATCCTACACCAATAAAACTAATCACTTTAATAATAGACTGATTTAAGTACAACAATCTATATCAGCAATTATTACACCTATTATAATGCATTGTTAAAATTTTATAACTGACTTTCTATTGTAGCAGATACAAACATGCTTTGACAAAATGTGAACAAAGCAATCTTCTTTACAGTCCTTCCTAAAACTTCCGCTGTTATCTCTTCTGTCTGTAGACTACTATAGATGAGGCATAGTTCCTACTATTTTTGGATAATCCAAAAGTCTTTTCTCAGTATATTTCTAGCACTTTTAGTATACCCTAGTACCTGAACACTTCTAGATTCATTTAGGCAGATACATTTAAAAATTTTATCCTCTAAATCTTAAAATTTGATTATCTCGTTACTAATTCACCAGATTTTCTCATTGCCTCACAAAATCCCTTGATCCCTTGGCACTTGAGTGAACAGTCTATTCCCATAATTATTGCTGATGTTATATTGTCTTGTCCCATCGTCGAATAGATGAATAATGTTTCCACATATTCAAATCTGAACTGTTGTTGAGTTGAAATTGTCCAAAATTAGATCGATTTATTTTTTCCCTCTTGAAAGTGATCGAATCAAGTCCAAACTTAACACGATTTGAAAATTAATCTAGCCCCTCCTTCAAAATATTAACCTTTGAAGCCCTTTGATTTTAAATTAAAGTTTATGTTAATATTTCTTTACAACTGGTTTGTTGTTTAAATTTTAAGGTGACAAGCCGAACAGGTACGGCAACCAGCGGTTATTCGGGGCACTCGGATGGGGTCTCAGCTCAGCCTTCGTCGGTTTCCTCATCGACTTTCTGAGCAGGGGGAAGTCCCAGAAGGATTACACCTGCGCCTTCTACATTTCTGCTGCCTTTTTTGTATTAGATTTCATCGTGTCATCTAGATTACAGGTAAAGATGTGAAAGATGTTCTAGGAAATCTACTGAATTTCCACGATTACAAATCAGATGGGAAAACGTATTACCTTATTTTGTTTGTTTAACGTTCAAGTGATAAGATAAGGACTGAGTAATATTTATACCCACTGGCATTCCCCATGGTAATTTATGTTGGTGTCTGTTTTGTTAGCAAATTGTTATGCTTGTTACGCCTCTGTTGAATGGTGCATAACAACCACATCAATTGAAATCTTTGAACCTGCATTCAGTAGTTGATCTACCATCATTTGATTAAAATAAGCTGACAACTCTAATCTGGTTTATTCGATAAACCAACGTCAAAAGAGGTGCTTTAGGTAATTACCACAATTGAATTAAAACTACAACAGTCGTATCACGTAAACAAATCATTATGCTTGTATTCATCAATACATAAACAACGTAACGATTGAAATGTCTCGAGCTGTACTCTGCAATTACGTTCATATCAATTCTATTGAAATAATGCAAAGCAACTTGATTGATATCCTTAACAGTTGCTGACGAGGGAACATTGAATGCTCCTCATACAACAATCGGTAGCGCCGGCCAATCGCGTTCATAGCAACAGGTTTTCGCTCTCTTTTTGTTGTGTACCACGTGGAATCGTCGTATGCTACCCCCTGTACTATCCTCCTGCCTTAAGCTAACAGTTAACAGGACTTCACTTTTATTGGAGTTTCAATAGCATTGAAGTGATTTTAATCTAGTGGATTTTATTTCAGATACTTCCGTTCTAGTTACATTTTTAATATGTAATGTGCATGCAAATGTAACGATTTTGATAAGAAAGCGAGTGTATTTAATATAAGGCATGATCGATACTGAATGTGCCTGATTACATGGAGTAATTGGTTGTTTCATCAGACAGTAGTTAAATTGTAAAATTGATTGATAACTTGACCACATAGGTCGTGCTTTTGAATTTCGGTATTTCATTCTGGTCTTTCAAAAATTCTAAAGACTGTGGCATATCTATTGATATGCCATACATGATATATGCCCATAAAGCTATGTTTTTAACTTATGCAAGGTTCAGGTACATAGTATAATCAAACCATCATTGGATTGAAAGCTTTAATAAGGGGCATACTATTCCAAAGTACAAATGCGCACGCTTTATACCATACAGCAATACTGTAGGACATTACGTTATACTTGTATAATCTTTGGTCCCATTTCATAAAACAATTAGTTACTGCGTTACATGCTTAACAGTGACATCATGTATTCCCTCATGTAATTACATGATTCTCATTATTATTTTTTATTCTCAGTATTCACAGAAAAATATATCTGCCAACATTGCAAAAGATGTTGGTAAACTACTGTACAACGTCCACACCGTGGTGTTCTTACTGTGGTGCATCACCGTAGGTATGTGCACTGGTCTGATATGGCAGTTCCTTTTCTGGCTGGTCGAAGACCTGGCGTCTGCCCAAGGCTGTGACTCTTACAACAACGTCAAGACTTTAGAGGGCATCATACAAGCCATACAGGTAATTCTAGTAACACATGTACATCCTATGATTAACCATAAGTTACATACAAGCCATACAGGTAATCCTAGTAACACATGTATGTCGTATGATTAACCATAAGTTGATGCGCGTTTACAAATCTGGAGGGCGATGGGATTCTCATAATGGGTCTGATTTAGGACCTAGACTGAAAATGAGCGTAGCATGTATGTGATTGCTGAAAATTGCTAGAAGTTCTTTATGTTCAACTTCAAACTTTAAAAACTACAGGACTTGGCGTATTAAAATACAGAAAATATAGCACTAAGTTGATTATCAAATTATCCATAATTTTTAGTGTTTTTCTCAAACAATAGTTATATTTACGTTTATCACTTAGCAGACGTGGTTTTCAGAAGTTTTGTGTAATAGTAGTATTAAAGTTGCTTCTTTTTTTAAGTAAAGTCTTGCTCTAAATTGTCTTCATGACCATTGAGATTAATTTCGTCGATTCGTTTTTAGTGTTTGTGTGGCGAGATTCCATTCTTCTTTTTCTCCGGATGGATCATAAAAAAATTGGGCCATGTGAACACGATGTCGTTGGTCCTTTTCGCCATCGGCGTCAGATTTACCTTATACTCGGTCATATCGAACCCATGGTGGTTCCTACCGATAGAGGTGATGAATGGACTGACCTTTGGGCTGTTCTTCGCATGCATGGCTTCATATGCAAGCATAATAGCTCCGCCTGGCACCGAGGCAACGATGCAGGTAAATAAGTTGTTTTAATAATTTTTTAACGAGTTCCTCAACCTCGCCGATTGCACAGATACAATTTTTAATTGTCACTTGTGGAGCAAGTGCTCAATTGACTATTCTAGCAGCTGGTATAGTCAAAAAGCCCGACCTTTATTGCAAGTTTTGAGTCACTCGTCACTTTATAAACCTTTTCAGATTTTTCTGATCGTTTCTTCATTGTGATTTTAGGGTTTGGTAGGTGCCGTGTTCGAGGGGGTCGGCGTATCGGCCGGGAGTGCATTAGCAGGTTTCATATACAAGCAAGTGGCGGGTCCCTTGACTTTTAGATATTTTGGATTCGGAGCGTTCATCGTGGGCGCCCTTCATGTCATCGTGCAGTTCTTACTTAAGTGTAAAGGTAAATCATATGGAAAAAAATGAGTTAAGGGATAAAATGGATTGTGTAAATAAAGGATAGTCAGTTAAATAAACGTGTACTCCTAGTCCGTAGAAGTAGAAATTGGTGTTGTGTTGTTTTTGGTATTGTATATAGCAGTATTCAGCTACTAAGGGTATATTTTATATTTACAGTTGCTTTTTATTCTATAAAACTGAGCCTTTTGGCTCGGTTTAGTATTGCTTACAATCTTATAGCGTCTTCCTTTATATAGTAATATTTAAAAAAAATTCCTTATTTGTTGAACTTCAATACACTTTTTTTTTGAACTTGGAACTGAAACCAGGCAAAAATCTGATTTTGCTATTAAATAGACACTTACGTTTCAAATGAGCGTTTGTAGATAAATACATATAAAGTTTGCCCTTCAGTAATAACAACCAATGTGGGGAACCATGCCAAAATGCCATGCTCAAATTAGACGTAATATTTCTTCATACGTCTAATACTACTTGTCTCAAAACAGGAAGATTTTAAATAATAATCATTTAATCTCTTAAATGATGATATCCTTTAAAAATCATAAAAATGAGCAGTTTCCATTGTTTAAAAGATTTCAATATGTATTATCTCTTATCACCTTACTTAATTCGTAATTGTCGTCTTAGCGACTATCACTAATTTGTACTTTGTGTCCACAATAAATCTAGTCTGTATAACTGTATCTTAAGGTGCATGAAGTAAAATAAAGTTAATGTCTAATTTAGGCCAACCTTCCACGGTTAATATTATTGAAGCTGATATATAGAAGGCATGTCTCATACGTGTTAATAATATTGGTCAATATTCTGCCAGTAAAGTGAAACAAAACGATTCATTACATAACTTTTCCAACTCATGGAGTGAGATTATGTATAAAAAGGCGATTCTAGCGCATATTTTAATTGATGATAAACACCTTTTTGATCGTATTATTTATACAATTATGTTACAAAATTATTCCGGGGGAGGGGGGTCCCATCATTAACATCATCGTAAAGGGTACTATGAAATCCCTTTTCTCTTCTTTATCAGATTAATTCAGAACACCTTGTGGCCTTTTTTCCGCTAGTCATCTTAAAATGCTTAAAAGTGAAGTACGAAGATAGCTGTAGGTATGACCATGTGAATCTGCTTGACACCACGACGTGTTAAAGACACGAAATATTGTAAAATATACCTCTTACATGTCTAGTAGTATTGACTAGACAGAGCTTCAATAAAATCATATTTTAATGGCTCTGAATTTCATTGTTGTTAATATTATTATATGATTTACCTCTCATACTATCAAAATATTGAAGAAAATCTATATTGCTGTCGGTGTATGATCGGACCTATTGTAGCCCTGGCGCACCTTTTAGGAAATTATAAATAATATAAGCTATATTTACGTGATTTAAAGAAAACGCAGCTGATACCCGTCTCTTTCTATTCCAGACACGGCGACGGAGTATTCCCCGCCGGACGCGGCGCTGGAGAAGAAACAAGACGATGACCAAAGGGAGCTGACCTACGTCGACTTATGACGCCGCTGCCTGCCCTTCTCGTACTAGTTAAAATTTTTCTTAGACGGTGTTATTACTTACCGAGGTATCCTTGCGTCTTTACGGCGAGAACGAGCTCTCGACCGAGATCTGTTTAGTTCCTACGAAGGTTATGATGTGATCGTGACGCTCATCCTCTGGATCGCTCGACTGGCTTATCACGTCGATTTTATGGACGCGATAACTTTTTCGTTTATCGCGTCGGAGTCGTTAGGAGAATTTTTTAATTATTTTTAAGTATGGCTCTCTCGTTTCCAAACGGTAACGGTTTTTGATTGCGTCGTGACCGTTCGGAAGTTCTTACCTGTCTGATGAGCTAGTCGAACGTCAGTTGGATGTAAAATGAGTTTCAGTTTAATTTATCTTTATTTATTTAGTGATACACCTTGACCAAAAGTTTCATACGAATTTTATTAAGGGCTCTTCTGTTGTACGACAGCCTGTATTTTTATTATCAGTATTAACTGCGGTGAATTGTTTTACACCCCCACAGTTGCTTTTCATTATATGGCAAATCTGGGCATAGTCTCTATTGTTTTTCAGTAGTATTTATTACCACTTCCCTAGCATTCAACTCCTTTTACGTGGAATAGATTAAAGGGTCTTAATCCCTATCTGAATTCTAGCTCTACTATATTTCGCCCGTAATGAATCTGTTCCAGGACTTCAAAGTAAAATAGGCACAGGTACAAATTATTTAAACATATACTTCTATATAGCAAGCTATTGTGATACAATTTGGCAAAATCCTAGGAGACATATTCTTGAAGTTAAAATGTATACTTTTGTTGGCCTCCTTAATTGTATTTTCACCATATAAAGTAAATAGTCCGTGTCTATGTGCTGTTTTGGAAAAGTACATGAACTATTGAGATAGAACAAGTCGAGCCAAATTGGTTATTAACTTTTAGGGGTTTTAGTGAGAACTTTATTTTCTTCTTCACTAAATAGCAACTCAGCAGAAGTGAGGAGCGTTGAGCGGAATCCTCAGTATTTATTCTGTCTTTTCCTGACATCATTCAATTATAATACTCTCAAAATTTCTGAGAGACTTTAGAACATTCTGCTACATTCAAGAACATCCTGGCCAGTCCTGCTACTTCAACACTCGATTCTATGATGCTTCACCAACTTCCCATAAGAAGTCCATTGGTGTGATGTCCTCTTTAAAGAACCATAGCCAAGCCTCTGCAGTTTTAAACCGAAACCTTTATGGATGGGAGATGGAAGGCCCACCATATTAAGTGAAGTATGGGTTCACGCCTACATTTATTATAAACTTGCTGTGACCCATCTGCTCTACAGCAAAATATTCTGATGACATCGATTTGCATGGTCACGGTTAAGAGGTAAACAAAAACAAACACCACTCTAAACCATCCAAAAACTAACTTTATTCGTGACATTCATAACAAAACTCACTTCATCTTCTTCAGCTTAAGCAAATGGTTCCTCAGCGCGATCTGCTTATCCTTGAAACTCCTCTTCACCTTGCCCTTCGCCTTGTGCTTGATCATCTGATAGTTCTTCCGCTTGTTCCTCTCCCTGTTAGTCCTCGAGCAGTGCTCGTTCATCCTGCCGTCTTTATACCCGAACTTCTCCCTGTCCTCCTGGCCCCTCCTCACGCTTTCTATCCTGGCCTGCTTGTCGTGCTTCCGTTTCTTGTAGATGTTTTCTATGTCGCTCAACTTCACCAGTTCTGACGTCGAAGTGGAGGCCTCTTCGGCTTTCCTCTTCAGTCCCTTCTTGGCGCTGAACACTTGCTTCTTGACGTTGGCCACGTCGATCTTCTTGAAGTCGTCGTCGGTCAGCAGCCTTTCCGTCGTCACTTTGTGCGCCAAGGACTTTTTCAGCTGCAGGTGTTCGGCCTTGTCGAGCTTTTTGGATCCTTCCTCGTCTTCTTGTGGTATTTCCTCGTCCGACTGCGGCAGATCCACCCACTCGCCGTCGCTGTCGTCGGAACCAGAGTCGATCTCGACAGTTTCCTTCTCCTCGCCCACCAGCACTTCCGCCCCTGGAACGTAATCCTTCGCGGTTATCCCGCCGTACTCCTTCCGTTCCAGTTCCTCGGCGGCCTCCGTCGGCCTGCCGCGGTCTTTCTTGTGCAACAACTCCGGCCTGACGTTCCTGAACAGATGTATCAGCACTCTCGAGGCCATCATGACCGACCTGTCTTTGTAGTTCTTATAGGCGGCGAGGTCCCTGAGCAGGTCCTCGCTCATCGCCAGCGGGCACCGCGCGCATATCTCGCGCATCGCGTTCAGACCGATCGCTATGACGTCCGACGAGTTACGTTCGGTTATGAAGTTATCGGCGAGAGTCCTGAGCATCGGCTCTATCACGTCGGGCGGCACGAGCTCGTGGCTCGACTGGGCCGCGAATTGCAGGATCCTCACCACCTCGCGCTGGTGCGGCTGCATGAAACGCTGGAGGTACGGGTAGAAGTTGAAGAGGAAGAGGTCATGGAGGCCGATCAGACGCGAGATCACGTCCAGGGTGATCAGTTTCACCTCGAAACGTTTGTTAGTCACCTCTAGTTGCCTGAAGAGCTTCTCGGCCATTCCTTGCGGGTCGTGGATCAAGTGGATGGCCGAGAAATTGAAGGTCTCGGCCTGGGATTTCTTCTTGTAGGCCTTCGACGCCAGCTTCTTTACCTTGTCGAGCTGCTTCTGCCGCTTCCTCGTTTTCTTGTTGACTTTATTAGCCATGGCTACTTCTTTTGGATCAATTTCATCTTCGGAATCTGACCCGTCTGAATCCTTCTCGGAGAGATCTTTTCCCAAGAAGAACTTCAGGGATGCCACCATGACCTGGAAATAGAAGATTTGTATGGCTATACTAGCTGCGACCCATCGCGGCTTCACTCGCTCACTTATATAAAACCGTGTGTAATATATGAAGCAATTGACATTAACTCAATCGAGACACGGTTTTGCAACTGGCGAAAGCTTCATTCATTAATTGTTATATATTAAATGAACATACAAAAATGACTTAAGGTCCCTAATATAAATCCCTATCGGTACCTAATGTAAATGCGATAAAACTTACAAACACCTTGATCGTAACAGTAAAAACGGATATAGCATGAAAAACTTTAGTTAGTGATTGAACTTTAGTTGAAATTTATTGAGAAATGTCTTATAATATAGTAGTATTTATGAATTTTAAAATAATAAATTAACTGAAATGAACAAAGGCTCCAATGAAAGGCCTTTCAACCACTTATAACTTACCATTTACTTTTATTTCTCTAAATATCTGATCTTGGCATGTAGAATTATAAAATGTGAAACAGGTTTCATGTACTTCTAAATTACATCCCATAAATAGGAATTTTAGTCTATGTTTCTATAAGGCAACACACTATACTTCTCAATAAACCTTACCTTCGTTATTTTCGAGAAACACCCTGTGGCGATGACATTCACGGTCTTCGCGTCGTTCCAAATGTTCTTCTTATAGAGCTCGATCATGATATCGACAGACATCTTCGCCGCCCTCGTGTTGGTGTCTTTTAACATGGTGAACATGAAGTTCTGCAACGTCGTATTCAACTTCGCGTTCTTATGCTTGGCGTTCAAATTTTTGATATCGTTCACTATGTGGTTCTGCAGGAATGTCCTCAGAGACTTATCTTGCGACCTCAACAGCTGAAAAAACAACTCCAAGAGGTCCGTTGGCGTCAGCAAGTTCTTGTTCCTCAATAAAATCAGGGCGCGACAGAGCATCATGCGGGTGTCGTTGTGTAAGGCAGTGTTGTGTTTCTGTAACAGGTCAACGAGTTGCTGGGGGAACTTCTCCAGGTCTTTCGGGTAACAGTGAGCCACCTGGGCCATGAACATCACTAGATCGTCCAGGGTCTTACTCCCCTGGTCCGGTGACAGCTCGAACACCTCCAGCGTGTTCCGGAGGTGCTGAAGTTGTTGGGAGAACTCTTCATGGTAGGACTCCGGGTCTTTCTTGATAAGGTTTTGTAGCTGCGGCAAGTGTTCTGGGAGTTGATTGTTTTGACGTCGGACCATCTTGAATTAACCCATGAAGTCTACGAAGAGTTTACAGCAGGGCACCTCGTGCATCTAATGTTTTACAAAAGTGAGGTTAGTTCACCACGAACGTCAGTGGCTGATGCATAGGACATGTTTTTACACGGACCGTATGAACAATTCATGTCCATAATCCTGGTTTTGTGAATCGATTAAGTTCCGTGTCGTTCAGTTTGACAAGCAATTTTGACGTTCCCCTGTGAAAAATTATTAGGTCAGAGGATTTTACAAATATATATTGAAGTTCGTTTTTATTCGATGGGATCGGATTGATTTTAACGCCGGAAATTAATTCAGTGGAAGCATGGCGCATTCCTTGCGGTGCAATAATATTTTCAGGTTATGCGCCACAAGAATTGCATCCCTACGATTTTCCTCCACTATTCCAGATAGGGTATTATTCGAGTCCGGTTATTTTCGGTTTAAATTACATCAGTTCTATCATTACAGAAAGGTCTTGTTCTGGGCGTTTACACAAGCGAAAGTGATGCTATAGAGTTGACTCCCGCTGCCGAGAAGTACAACCAGGTCTCTAATGGAAAACTAGTGGAGCAGATAGCACTGTGAGTGTTTCATCTTTAATTTGTGGCATTAGATTCTGTAGTTGTTTCGGTAATGGTGCCAATGTAGGGCTAGAAATAATGGCCCAAAGTGTTTCCCCCTTTGAACCCTGTTGCACATCCTTCGTAGGTACTATATTTGTGAATATACTCTACCACATATCGACACAGATTTATTAAGTCTGCACTAACTGAAGAGCTCTAATACAAGTTAAGCTTTTGTCGACAAAAATGTAATGTGACAATTATTTGTAGTTAGGCCTTAGTGTATTTTTTGATTTAACCCGACCTGAACCAATTTTAATTTCTTTTATTACAATTATCATCCCATTTTGTTTTTCGTTTTATTTAAATTTATATAAATGTTTCATTAGGAATGGATACGGTGCCATTTTGCCTTAATCGCTCTATAGTATTTGTAATAATACACTTCACGTTGATTCATAAATGAACTTGGTGATTGTTTCAGGTCGGTGTTCATCTAATACCAACCCCAAACCGAAGCATGGCATCGAGCCGAGATGGGCGTTCCAGCTCGGCCTCCTCCCACAGCGGTTCGAACTTGCCTCCGAACCGTTCCTCGATCCGCACTCCGAAGAGGCCGAGGCCGACCTCGTCCACCACCCTGGAAGACAAAAACACCGACTTCTCATGCCCCGTCTGCTTCAACTTGATCGAGGAGGCGCACGTGACCAAGTGCGGCCACACGTTCTGCTACAATTGCATCGTCAAATCGATAGAGGCGCAAAAGCGTTGCCCGAAGTGCAGCTCGCCGATAAGCGTCGAGGAGATCTTCCCTAACTTCCTCCTGAACGACCTGATCAAAAAGCACAAGCAGAAGCTGAACGGTTATGAGGCGCTCGGGATCACGAGGGACAGCTCGGGCGAGTTCGTCGCCTCGTCTGTCGACGGGCTACGGGACTTCGTCGCGACCGAGTCGCAGAACTTGACGCTGCCCGACGTCAACGTCATCCTCGAGGTGTTGACGCAACGCAAGCAGTTGCTGGAGGCGGAGTCGTGCGCAGCGCAGAACAGGTTGCTGCTCGAGTTTTTGAAGCACTTGTTAAAGCAGAGGCTGGAGTACAAGGCGAGGCTATCGAAGGAGATCGGGATAATAGAGCATGATATTGAGGAAGTTACTAATAAGTTGAAGGAGGTGCATAACAAGTGCCCTACGTTGGAGGAAGTCGAACGGGCTACGGCTGGAGTCTCGGAATCGGATGCATCCACTGTGAACGCTATGAAGAAGGAGATGCTTGAGATGATCGATAATATAGGTAAGTCGAAATATGCCATACTTTTATTATTTAGTTGTAATAAGTGAATTATGTTCACTCGGACAGATTGGTATGGCGAGAAATAATTTTTCTGGGGTATCTTATAATTAACCTAACTAAAATTTTAAAACGTAGACATACACAGTTACTCTGGTGCCTCCGTTAGTCTTGATAATACCTTAATATTTCTCTCATGGTATGAATCCTCAATGGATGCTGCAGATATGATACGTTCTATTTTAATTATATACAACACAGTTGAAATCTAGAAGTCTGTCAAGCTAGTCTAACAATATCATAATATAAAATCATATGGATCGTTTTAAATTCAATGCAGTATTGGTAGTTCAGGGCCATACATTGCCCACTTTGTACTAAAGTAAGTTTACTTGAACCGTTCATTTTTGGTCAAAAGAACATGTAGTAGTAGGCTTTTATACAGACCTTTTACAGAGACCCTGTGTACTAAATATATAATAATATACATAATTTAAATTCGACTCTGATTAATCTCGTTGTCATCAGGGAGCTCGACTAGCAGGAGAGAAGAGGAAGAGACGCCGTCCCGTTCGAACGCGGGCTTGGCGCTGCGGCGGCGTCGGATGCACCAGTACTTCGATGACTTCGTCGAGTGTTACTTCTCCAATCGATCCAAGGACGTGTTCTTCGGCGCAGACAAGACGGCGAAGCCCGCATCGGAGCCGAACCCCGGCCTGGATCGTTTCAGGGAGAGCCTCGTCAAGTTCTCCGCGTACAACTCGTTGCGGGTGCTCTCTACGTTGAACTACTCGAGCGATCTGTTCAACAGCTCGACGATCGTCTCGAGCATCGAATTCGACAAGGACAATGAGTTCTTCGCGATAGCCGGAGTGACGAAAAGGATAAAGGTGTTCGACTACAGCGGGGTGATCAAGGACGTCGTCAGTATACACTACCCGTGCGTGGAGATGGTGTCGAGGTCGAAGATCTCGTGCGTGAGCTGGCACACTTACCACAAGAGCACGCTCGCGTCGAGCGACTACGAGGGCACCGTCACGATTTGGGACGCGTCGACCGGTCAGCGCACGAAGACGTACCAGGAGCACGAGAAGCGGTGCTGGAGCGTGGATTTCAACTGTGTCGACACGCGTCTGATCGCGTCCGGCTCGGACGACGCCCGCGTGAAGCTCTACTCGCTGAACGAGGAGCACTCGGTCGCGACGCTCGAGGCGAAGGCGAACGTCTGCTGCGTCAAGTTCAACCCTAGGAGCTCGTCGCACCTCGCCTTTGGTAGCGCCGATCACTGTGTTCACTACTACGATCTACGGAACATGAAAGAGCCGATGTCGGTGTTTAGAGGCCACAAGAAGGCCGTCAGCTACGTCAAGTTCCTCAACAGCGAAGAGATCGTCTCCGCTTCGACGGACTCGCAGCTCAAGATGTGGAGCATTAACTCGCCGCCGTACTGCCTCAGGTCGTTCGTCGGCCACGTCAACGAGAAGAACTTCGTCGGCCTCGCTACCGACGGCGATTACGTCGCGTGCGGCTCGGAGAACAACGCGATGTACGTGTACTACAAGGGCCTCAGCAAGAAGCTCTTCAATTACAAGTTCGAGGCGGTCGAGGGGGTGCTCGAGCAGGAGAGGCGCGAGGACGACGTCAACGAGTTCGTCTCGGCGGTCTGCTGGAAGCAGAACTCGAACGTCGTCGTCGCCGCGAACAGCCGCGGCATCATCAACGTTCTCGAGTTGGTCTAGGTTAGGTTTCCCTCGTCCCGGGTCTCGTCCGAAGGAGACAATCATGGGTGTTCTCGTGCATGTGTGTGTCGACCAAATTAATCACAATGCCTAACAGCCGTCTCAGGTAAACGAAGGGAAAGACTCAGGTGAGTGAGCGTATTAGAAGGTCGCTTTGATTCGAAAAGTATCGATCGTGCTATGGGTAGGCGAGACTTGGGTCGGTTGTCACAATTTTTGTTTCAGGCCCTGTAACTCGACCGTCTCTAAATTTAACAACTAAAGTAAATAGTTAGTCGGTATTTGGGCTAGGGGTGACTGGTACAGAATGATCCTATGCATATACAATGTATATGAATTACATAGTTAGAACAAGAAGCTAGCAAGAAGAGAAAAAGAAATTGCTAAAAAGAATAAGTTTATGTCACCTATAAAATACTTGTCATAATGACAGTGAAATAATCTGTGGACAACCACAAGCTGCACAGCTAACCATAATTATTGTAAATAATTTAGCAATAACAAGCAATCATTTTTAGAGAACCAATATGGCTGATTTCTGTCTCGGTTTGCTTTCTAGTCAGTAGATGTCAAAGCTCTTAAATTTGGTTGTCTCCATTATTAATTACAATATAATAATGTTTGTAAACTTAAAATCAAAAATAATAATTCCATGGTTACTGATATGAGGATTTGGCAATATCTTGTGTCACACAGTTGGTAGTAACAGTATCGTAATAGTCTGTGTTTTTATTTTGCGCATTTAATAAGTGGCTTGTTGCCCTGTAGCAGTGTAACCCAGTGTGCATTTACGATACTTAGTGCAATGGAACATTATATGTACCTTTTCTAAAGAAAAATGAAGTGACTTCTCAGGTCAAAAAGGATTAGTGGCCATTTTCACCATAAAGGGGTCGTAGGCATATACATATTGAGAGTAGATCTCAGGCAAGATATAGGCTGGCCTGTATAAAAAATGAAACGTCGACTTTTACACACTATCAAGCCTCGTTCAGAGCATTCTTTTATGGTACTTACTTATCCAAACGTTCTTAAGGACATTTGCATTACATTTCATTTTCGCTAGATGATGTATAACTGACCCAGTCAGCCAGATGGAGAATAAGGAATAGAAATCTCACTACTGTATGAAGTGTTACATGGGCATTAAAATTTTATGACCTTTTTTGCTTTGTAGACAAGCTGAGCTCGTCGTGGTGGTATCTTTTTGCGCTTAAGTGGCTTTAAAGGGATTTTTCTAGTCTTCTAATTGTTTCTGGAGAGAGAGTACTATCCCCGTCTTCCTTTTTACTTGTTATCCCCTTCTTCCTTTTTATTTGTTTTGTGACTGATTATTTTACTATTTTTCTTACGTTTAACTTTTAAAGTTTGAAGAAAGTCGGCAGATGTGTACGCACGACTTAGAAAGCCACTTTCGTTTACTTTGCTTAAGCGCCATTTTTCTGGTGAATCGTGGACAGTTCAGTATCTGCTATGGGCTTTTGATGGGTTTGTTTTGGTAATTGTTCTTTCGTTTCATCTCCTGTTTCATCGATATTTTCAGATGAATTTGTTCTACTTTGTATTTTTTCTTTATATGCCTTCCACCAATCCAAAGTATCATTTGAAAAATTCTGTTTACCTATTACATTGTAATCAAAGAGGTGTGCACCCCTTTTGGTAAATCCACTCTTGATAGCATCCTTAGAAACTTTTCACTCAAGAAGTTTCACTCAAAATTGAGAAAAAAACTGATTTGACAAGCTCTTGTTCAAAGTTCTGTATTTGTCAGGTACTGAAAGATGAAACTTTTGGAACATTAAGTGTTTCACATTGAACAGATATCAAAGCTGTGCCTCATGGTGAAGTTTCCATTAAATTATTGTATAGAGTAAGAAAGTACCATTTTTGTCCAGACAGACAGAATCTAAACAAAAAAGGCGGAAAATTGAAAATTCTGAGCTTCTCAAAACGACTAAATTGCCTTTTGTCCGTCCTGCATTTGCCGTTCAGCCAATTTGAGCCAATGCTCCAAGGGGCAGATTAACGTGCAACGAAAGGTACATGCCATCCATACATACGCACTCAATGAGTAATAGAAAGAGGAAGCATGAATCAAGTTGTTGGTAAGAGATAGATAGATACATGCAAGACTTCGACACAAACTTATGAGAAATGTAGAAGCAATTTTTGAAGCAAGATAATTGTTTCTTCCCTGGTATGGTAAAGGTACAATTGCAGTCGTTTCCCGATTTTATTGTAGCATTTGTAACATCCCTTTGTGATTATTATGGTCGGTGACACATTCACAAATCGCAGCTGGAATCCGCTCAAAATACGTTAATGAATAGGCAGACTGTCGGTTTGTTAATTTAAGAAAAAAGAAGCATAAAGAATAGGGAATTGTGATAATGTTAGGTAATCAAACTTAAATTAGAAACGCAGAATTACATTGATTTCATTAAATTATGAATTTTTACCGCGTTTTATACGTCTTTTCGATCTTTGTTTTTTTTGATTGTAATTAGTGTATTCGAAGCATTACCTTGTATTACTGTTCCAATGTGCCAGTATAATATACATTTAAGTAAGAATAAATCCACTGAAACGCACAATATTAGTATAATAGTATATATTATATTTACATATATATACATAAAATTTTTGTAAACCATGTTTATAGAATTAAATTGGACCGATGTGTGGAGTGACGAAGGCCGAATCAATCACAAGTTCTGAATCGTTCAAGACAAGCGATGGAGAACAATCGCCTCTGTCCTGTTTTTTGTTGCTGATTCAGGCTTGATCGGCCCGAAACTTTATCAAGTATATTTTAACCATTATTTGGTTTGTACGACCCGAGCGCGGGCGGCGTAGCGTCGGCTATTAACATCACAGGGTGCCTCGAAAGATATCGATAGTGGGTGAAGGTGCAAAGTGCATCTATTATCATGTCGTTGCCGCTCCGATCGTAATAACCAAGTAATGTTTGGACACTAGTAAAACTCCCTTTGTAAGTTTCGAAGGTGCTCGCATCCACCCATCGGTCCGACCCGTGCCCACGATCACGCGACGAGTACGAATGCCTCGAAAGGAGATTTAAACGATTCAATCCCGAATCGAGTAGGGGCTGCGCCGTGCGCCTCGAAGGGGGATGCGTCGGGCGGCTTCGAGGTGCCCGGTCCGCTTTCAAACGGGTCAAACGTGGAGTCAGAATTTTGAACGGAGGGTCGAGAAGTGTTAAGTCGGCGAAGTCCGATAAACGACCCCAGAACATATCAAAAGATGCAAAGTGCTGACCGTCGCGTTTGGCGCGCGCCAAAAGAGAGTATGTTTTCCATTCCATTCTGTGTACATAACACGATAAGAATATATAATATATTTTGTAGATACATTGTGAGCTTACGGAAATAGTTTTTTAATATTTTTTATGTATATAAGATTGGGGAGATTAAAAGTGAAACACATTATGAGCCGCTAAGTTTAGTGCAAGTCCACGGGTCGAGATTGTTGTTGCTGTACAGGTTTTACCGTGGAGAGGTGCAGAAGGTTCATTTCTATTTCACTAAGAAAAAACTTGGTTGTGGACAATTTGATTTCCTGCACCTTGTACGGTGAATCCTGTCATCCTGTGTTATTACTAAAACGTTTACTGTTTGTTTGTGACAAAAGTCTATATACTTATAGAGTAAATTGTCAAACTTTTAAGTTTCTGTGATAAAGTAAGTAAGAAGAAAAATATAGTATATCGACCACCTTAACCAACAACATAATATTAAGTAATTAAATATGTACTTGTTTTCGATTTAATAAATCCACAATGTGATTTTCTATACTATGAATAGTGAATGTTAAATGTTTAGTTGGCACACTACATTAATTGTGTCCTTAACGAATATTGGAGTACGTGTCTGTAGGATTAAAAACAAGAAACAAAAAAAAAACCGTTCGAGCCAAAAATCCAGTTTCGTTTCATCGATGTCAGTAGATGTGTAAAAATAGCAATAAACATTTACAATGATCTTGAACTTTTATTGGAGCAACTATATCACATCTTACAATCAAACCCTTTTCTAATGAGACCGTTTTGTTTTTAGCGCAGGCAACAAGGTGAAGCCGGGGAAGAGCTTCGTGTTCTGGGGATTAGACAAAGATCATCCAGCTGTCGCCGTCGTAGGCTTAGGAAAGAGAAACGAGGAAACCGACGAGTGCGAGCTGATATGCCAGGAGAAGGAGTCCGTGAGGATTGCAGCTTCAGGTACGCACAGTTTTAATCGGTAAAGTCTTTAAAAGATTGTAATGAAGCTATTTTTTTGTTAATCGTGGTTAGGCTGTTTCCTAGTCTTCCTCTTGTTACAGGCAGTTGAGATAGCCACCTTGTGAGCAATAATTCTAAAATTTCACGTTTTAGTTGATCCAAACCACAGTTAGAGGGCGAAACATATTAAGCATGTAATCTACCACTAGTTTGGTTCTGGTGAAGTTACGAGTAAAACTGCATTTCCACAAATACGTTTCAAAATTAAAAATCTTCGTTCAACAACAGCCTGCTTGGGCGTTTGATTTTAGAGGGTTTATGCCCTTAGTGCTACAGCTAGTTTAGACTCGGGAGAATGCCAGTGAGTCCCTGGAAATGAAACATAATATGGAAGGCTATTTAATTAAGTCAGGAGGTAGTGATAAATTCCTTAAACATCAAAATATGCCTTCAAGGACTCAAAGCGCTATTAAAAACATCTGAAAAGGTTTCTTAAGCCCGGTTCTGGTAGGGTCTAGAAATCAGTCGTGTCACTGGTCGGTTGCAGTGCACTTTGAGATGACATTTGTAGCAAATTTTAAAAACTTGTACGTATAGTCGTTGAAACACGAGGGATAAAGTACCTTATTGAGGGTAAGAACTGGGCGAATAGCTCTACCCTGCATCCCTGAAAGATACCAGGCACAATACTGAAAGTTCCTTCTGTCTTGTATAAATCTCACAATTCTTGGATTGATAGATCGAACAACTGTTACGAAATGCAATTATTGTGCTGTACATAACCAAGTTACCATGGAAAAATTTGTGGAAATTATAAGTAAACATTTAGTGAACATGTTGACCTAAGGGAAAGGCGCACCAAGTACCAAAGTGAGTCGTAATCTTAAAAAGACCTTGGTCAAATTTTTCAGGGGTTACTTACCGTAATCAGGAATGTGGCAACAGACCTCACACATCCTATACATATACAGGCTATAAAGATGCCCGATAGATGCAGTATACATCTACTGCAGTTGCAGTGTATGCAACAAAACAATGTTGCTACATAACCTGCAAGGTCGCTTTAATATTTGATACTATTTTTTGATGAACCATATCAGACAGAGCTCCTTTAGATTTCACAACCATGAATATTGATTTACTGGTATAGATGGATTACACTGATTAGTCATTAATTATTGTTAATTAATTTTCTATGACTCTGATTTACTTATAATGTCTGACTGTAATTGTTATTTAAATAGCCGGATGTAGAGCCCTAGACTCGGTGGGGATCAAAACCATCTACGTCGAGGACTTCTGCGACGCAGAGAGCGCAGCTGAGGGCAGTCTTTTAGGCACGTGGAAGTTCCAAGAGTACAAGACCGAGAAGGAACCCCTCCCGACGGTCTTACCCTACAACTTCACCGAGGAGGCGAACCGATCGTGGACGAGGGGCACCGTAAGGGCCGACGCCCAGAACCTGGCGAGGAGGCTCGCCGACACGCCCTCGAACCTCCTCACGCCCGCGATATTCGCCGAGGAGATACAGAAGGTGCTCGGCCCCCTCGGAGCGACGGTGAAGGTCCACGACCAGAAGTGGGCCGAGGAGCAGAGGATGTGCTCGTTCTTGAGCGTGGCGAAGGGATCGGTCGAACCGCCCAAGTTCGTGGAGATCGCCTATGAGAGAGGTGACAGGAGAGGCGCGCCGTATGTCCTCGTCGGTAAGTGAGACAGTTTCACCAGCGAATTTTAGTTGTTTTAACTTTTTGTCCATCTCATGGATGGCACAACACGGGTTAACCCCTGATCCTTAGGCAACCCACTTAACCTCTTATTCAGTTCAAAGTTCTAAAAACTTGATCGATTAATCAGGACTAGGTCCATGTAATACCTCTCGGGTTCACTCCGAATCTGGGAATTGAAATACTTCGGATTGGAAATTGAATCACCGCAGTGACCATTTAGATAAAGCCAAAACAGTCAGAACTTTTGCAGAAATTTGCACTTAGCAAATCTACGGTTTGCCCCACGAATTAGAAAAGAAGGGATGCAATGTCGATAAATGGATGCAAGATCGTATAAATTTGCAGTGAAAGAGAAGATGTGTTATGAAAGCAAAACCGAGACGGTATTTATGGCCCCAAAATGATGACGAATAAAATCGTAATATTGTTTTTTCCTTCTTGAGTAAATCGAGAAATCTGATACCCCTGGTAAGTCTAAACAAATTATGTTATATATCGAAATTATAGATTATTGGGCCAACCTATGTACGGGCATTGATGCCCTCTATAGGCCTTTCAAGTGTAAATTTTGTACGTTGAAGGAATGTTGGTAAATAAAGTAAATAAAAATAAATATGTCCTGGAATGTTTAAATGGTTGCCTAAAATGCTGTTTCAAGGAATTCAAAAACTTCTAAGATAAAAAATGCTTAGGAAAGCTGTGAAGGCTCAAGAATGTTGGCAGAAGTTCCTTGTGAAGTCCTTACAGGTGTTAAATCCTAATCAGGGTTCCAGGAACCGTATAAGTCGTTAGTGTAAATTACTAAAAACCTAGTAAACTAATAAGTTACTACTCTTACCATTTAACGTCTATTAAAATGCACTAGTCGTTTCATATCCCATCACCGGAATAGTGCCATAATTTATAATGGAAGAATGAATGAATGATGGATGAATTCTTTAAACTTGATTGTAGTAGTGTTTAGGAAGTATGTCAGTTTCCCATTTATTTGAAACTCCTAAAGAATTCTTTACAACTTTACTCCGCTTAAATAATACTTAAAGAACTCGCTAGTCCATTAAATAAGTTTGTTTTAATAGTATTGTCTCCTAGATTGGATATGTATTAGTATTACAAGAACCAGTACAAGTACCGAAGGATAAGGAACATGGAAAAACCTATGTAAAACGTGTAAGAGGCAAAGTTAGTTTACTCGCTACTGGTTAACAAGTAATTAAGCATGTAAAAAGTATGTAAAACGTCTATGAGGCAAAGTTAGTTTACTTGCTACTAGTCAACAAGTAACTAAGCCCAATAATGAGCGAGTTGGTAAGTAGGCGTTAGTTTTAACATTGCCCACAGGAACCCCAGTATTGTGGCGAAGTAAATAAGTTAAGTAGAAGTTTAGTGTAGAAATAAATTAAGTAAAGGTTTAGTGTAGCCCGTAGTAATCCGTACTTCCAACGTTTAACTCCCTGCGTTCAATTCCAGGCAAGGGCGTGACGTTCGACTCGGGCGGGATCAGCCTGAAGCCCGCGGCGAAGATGGACGAGATGCGCGCCGACATGGGCGGCGCCGCCGCCGTCGTCGGCTGCCTGTACGGCGTCGCGACGCTCGGCGTCGAGGCGAACCTGCGGGCGCTGCTGCCGCTCGTCGAGAACATGCCCTCCGGGTCGGCGACGAAGCCCGGCGACGTGTTCGTCGCCAGGAACGGGAAGTCGGTGTGCGTCGACAACACCGACGCCGAGGGCAGGCTCATCCTCGCCGACGCCCTGTGCTACAGCGAGGAGTTCCGCCCCGCGTGGGTGCTCGACGTCGCGACGCTCACGGGGGCCATCGGGGTCGCGCTCGGCAACGCCGCCACCGGTAGGTGACACCCGACGAGTTTCTTGTACGTTATTGGTCCAGTAGTAAATTGATTTGGCCCCAAAAATCTTTAATAGCTTGATGCCAAGTTCCAGGTACTTTTTCTTTAAGTGCTATGCAGATTTATGCTCCATCTTTACCATCAGATGCTTGTATTAATTAATTAATTGTAGTATTCTGTAGTGCCTGTGTACGACCCAGGTAAACCAGTATTTTCCTGATGGTCCTGAAAAGTACTCGTACTGGTACTCGAAAACTCAAAAAAATGAGATTTTTATTCTACCGACTGGTTGCTCGATTTGGCAATTTGCTCTAGCTACTTGACAGTTGTAAATTCGTGTTGTGCTCAACAGACTATCACTATGAAATGAAAAATATTACAGCTTATGTACGTACCGATGCATGTGTACTCTTCAGGGCATCAAAGGTATAACCGAAAGAAATATTGCAAATGTTATTGAAACTAGCTTTCATTGTTACTAAACAATACACTAAACCATCTTCACTTTTAAACCGGCAGGGGTCTTCACGCGCTCGAACCGCCTCTACTCGGTCCTGGAGTCGGCCGGCTCGAGGACCGGCGACAGGGTGTGGCGGATGCCGCTGTGGAAGCACTACACGAAGCAGATGAACCGGCACGACGCCTACGACCTGAACAACATCAGCAAGGGCGGCAAGGGGGGCGGGAGCTGCACCGCGGCGGCCTTCCTGAGGGAGTTCGTCCCGAAAGAGACCGACTGGTTGCACCTCGACATCGCCGGCGTGATGGGACCCCAGGACGACAGCCCGTACCTCCACAAGGGCATGACCGGGAGGCCGGCGCGGACGCTTATCGAGTTCATCGAGGCCCAGGCGAGGGGTTGATGGGAAGGGATGTGTAATGAAATTCTTTTTGATATGAAGAGGTAAACTTGAAGAGTCGACTACTATACTTTAGTTTTATTGAAGGTTAAGTACTGCCCTTAGAGGGTACAACCCTGATTTATTCGCATTGTTTAAGATCCTGCTGCCAAAATTAGAAAACTAAAATATGAAAAGATTCTAGAGTTGCTGTGGGTGAAACCACCTTTAAAAATTAATTTGATATTGACGTATCGGTACAATAGTAACAGAATAGGTAGTAATGGCCTCCGAAAAGCGAATACCGAACGCCCCATCCACATTCATTGCCCGACAAAGGGGGTTAAAATCACCCGTATTTCAAAATGCTGAAATAAATTTAAACGACTGACTTAGCTTGAATAGGGTGTTGGGTTTGTTTGCTTTTATGCGTCCTATAAATATGGTACCGATACTCCTATGCCAAGTTATTCGCTTAAATTTATTTGTGTATTTTGGAATAAGGGTGATTTCACCCACTTCGACAAATGTTAAGTGTATGATTGGTTCAGTAATCAGTATCACCTTTTTGTTAAATTTTCTGAAATTTAGAGAATATTTTTAATGTGTTGTTACTTAGGCCTTAAAAGGGGCGAACCTGAAATCTTAATCACCCCATATAATCCACTGCCTAGAGTGGTATTAGCCATGGAAATAGTTTTTTTTAGATCAATTCATGTATACCTACAAATGAGAAGGATGTCAGATTATTGCCGAGTCAAAGCGTTCTCTAAAAGTTTCTGGAATCACAAAGGATTTTAAAAGTTCTTCCAGATCCTGGAATATTTATTGCAGGACTTTTGAAAATACAGTCTTGACGATACTTAACTGTTTCTTGATGGATCTATTTTATACTGAAAATGATTAAACATCTAGAAGCGTGTTTTTAAGGATTAACTTCCCGATGTTAATCGAGTTATCGTAGAGTCCTGAAGGACTTCTTAGGAAGTACGCTTGCTTAAATGTGTATAACTTCATAAAGGATCTTTGAAATATTTCTCGATGGATCACAAATGATTCATTGTAAAAGGATTAACTGAAAGTTGCTAGGGTGTTGCTAGAAGTTTTGGAAGGGTTATCTGTATGCTAGAATATCTCAAAGGACTCTTGAAAAAATTTCTGAAGTTCCAAGTAGTCTTAAGTCTGTTTTGTAAACTTCTAATAAAGTTCTAATTTATCCTGGAAATGTCTGAACATCTCAAAAAGTGTTTGGAAGGATTCAGATTCTGTTTAATCAGAGTCCTGGTGGACTTTACAAAAATAACAAAAACTAAGGCAATTTTGAACAATCTAGAAAATTAATTCAGACATTTCCTTTAAGTAAATGTAATTTCATAAAGGAAAGAATTACAAGGTTCTCTTAAAATGTTTCTCGGTGGACTATAAATCATTCCTTATAAGAGAGTGAACTTAAAGTTACTGGTTTTTCGCTAGAAATTTTTGAAACGTCAAAAGAAATAATCACCCGATTTTTCAGAATCCCCAAGGAACCCCATGGGCCCACTTGCCTATTTCAAACATTTTATATTGCCTAGAATCCTGGCCTTAGTAACACCACTCTCATATGTGACAGTGTAAAAGTCAGAAGAATCGCATAAAAGCCAGTTCAGGTTGGTTTAATGTGAGCATTAAGAATTAAAATAGTTTTTATTGCCTTCTTATTGATAAAAGTACTTTTTTCCACAATTATAAACGGCAGTCAACTAAAATGTACAAAGCCTCCCAGATTTACTGAAACATAATGCAGTATTCCAGCGTTCTGACCTATCGTTCTATACAAAACTAACTCATCAACCCCAAACGTCCCCATATTTATTTCTAGGGCCCTGCTGAGGCTGCTGAGCACCTCCCCCAAGGTCAGAAGCAGTCGCAATGTTAGTTGGTGTATCGGCGGCAGGGGCTTTCTGAGGCTCTCTCCAATTCCCGACCCTCTTCTGCTGGTACTCCTCGCGGTTCTTCCTCCTCAGCTCATCGTAGCTCGTCGTGTGCTTCTGCTCGGGCGGCATTTCCTCCTCGTAGATCGCGGCCGGGTTGTCGATCGTGGGCCTCTGGTAGTCGTCGAGGCCGGGATTGTCGGGCCTCGCCGTGTCGATGTCGAGGCTACTATTGGGGTTGAGGTCGGTGTACACGTCCGACTCTTTAATGGATCCGAACGGCGCGAGCGACATGCCTGGCCCGAAGCCGGGGTCCATCGTGTCCTGGAAGCGGCCGCGGCGCCTCTGCCTGAGCATCTCGCCGAGTTGGCTGTTCGGCAGCTGCATCAGCTTCTCGGCGCACTTCTTTTGATAGGAGAACTTGCCGACGAAATAGCCAACGATGATACCGAGGGCGACCTTCGGCGCGGGGCCCCACCTAGAGTTCGGCCTGAGGTAGCCGTTCTTCACGGCGAGGTAGGCGCCCCCGCCGAGTATGGCGGAGTACGGCAGGCAGCGCTGGTAGAAGCTCTCTAAGTTGCACTCCTTTATCACGCGGATCTCCTCTTCCGTGAACTTGTAGGAGGGCGCCCTCGGCGCGTTCGGGCCCGGAAAGGCGCGCCTCGGGCCCAGGTCGTTGTTAGGGTTCGGGTTCATATCTGTAGCTTTGTTAAACGAATGGGGGCCTTGCTAATATTAGATCACTGATTGATTTATCACTTTGCAGGTTAGGTTTTATTGTCAAACGTCAAAAGCATGGGCACATAATCTCTCTATGTCAAATATGGAACCAAGGTTTATTCTGCGTTCTACGCTATAGAACACAGAATAGACCATAGAGATAACCAAGAGAGGTACATGTGCTATTAGCGTGACGTCACGTCAGGAGAATTAATATGGGGCACATTTTCAAGCAGCTGGGTCAGCAAACTTTGATATATACAGTTTATTTCCCATATAAAAGAAATGTACGATTAACTGCGCACGATGGTAGAAAATTTGATTTATTTCTCATCCACAGAATTGCTATTTCGTGAGGCACTTGAAATTTCATTGGTATATAAGTCATAACATAGTTCACATCCCTCGCTTTTCTTTGTTTTCACTAACAATACGCCACGTATTTTTTAGGTGCGAATTTCGCGTAACACCGAACGAGAAGAAGACGCGTAATAGGTTTAGAAGAATCACTCACGCTGTAAAAATGTTTCGGTTTAAAAACTGAAATGAGCGTAAATTAATTAGGCAGTTACTGACGCACTTTGGTGAATTTTTCAAAATTTTCCAAAAATGGTTGTTTCCAAAAACGGTCAAATGTAGGTTTTCGAAACTCAGAGCTAAACGAAATGGACCAGTACTTCCTTGCCAAAAGTCCTAAAAAATTAATGCGAACATTTCTCTTTCTAAAATCAATATGCGAGTAATATGGTAACTAATTTGTCTTGTATACGTGAACGGCGTGCTCCCCTACTATACAACGTTTATTTCTTGTTTTAATTTGTTGCGTCGTTAATTATAGTCCAGTGAGTAAAAGATTGATAGTAATCGTTTGTTCTGAAGTTCTAAAGTACGGGTAATTTTAAAAATAGGGTAGACGACGGTAACAAAAAACCAATGTTTTGGTTTTTAATGATTAATTGAGTTGTGATGATACCAAAAATCAAATTTAATTGGTCAAAAATTTGTTAAAAATAAATCATTTTTAATAAAACAAAATCGTAAATTCATAGCTATTAATCACGTGATCTCAAACACCAATCAAAGCGCGTGACGTCACGTTTTGATAAACACACTGTTATTCCGTATACGCCTTTTACGGAAAAATTGGAATTTGTCTCTCAATATTAAAAAAAAGCTTACTTAATGTTGTTTAAAGCGTCGCAACCTTGTGGACAACTTAAGTATAGTGTGTTGCCTCCCTTTACGGGGCTGATTCAATATTCCTTTTAACTTAACATAATACAAAGTATTGTACTAAGTACTTTGTATATAAGTACACGATTTAAGCTAAAAGTGGGTTTAATTGAAGGGGTTTTTGCACATGTAAATTAAGTTTTTTGTGGACAGACCTGGAATAATTTACTAGGGTTTTTAATTGATTTGTTTTCGCACTGAGGTACCAGTTATGAACTTTAGAGTTCATTTCAGTGATTTTAGACAACAGTACATTTCTGAAAAGAAGGTAAAAAAATATTAAAACAACGAACGCTTCGAAAACTCTGCGTTTGTGCGTACCAGATGGTGACGTCACGTCAGTCGCCATGACAGTTCCCGCTTTAAGTTGACATGAAAAACTTCGACGCAATTACTTATTAATAATTTCTTAAAGCGTATTAAGCGTTAGATCAGTCCATGTTTGACAAACGGGAAGTTTTCTAAAAATCCATAAGTTAAGTTTCAACTTTAATAGGTAATTTACGTACGTGTACCTACAAACTTCGTTCGCTCCCGGCCTATCGAGCGCGCGCTCGTCCCAGTCGGTATTTATTTAAACAAATTACTCGAGCCATTAATGATAATTAGACGGGATTCTCGGAAGAATCTGACGTTCGGAATTTCGAGAAAGCGTCCGGTTCCCGCGATTCCCGCGAACTCTTCCCTGAAATTTAAAAGGAAATAAATTGGAATCTCCTAAAAATCAGATTATCGAGTTGTTAGTCAGAATTCAACGCAAGGAGCGTTTGCAAGAAAAAATATAAATAAATATAATAATAATAAATATAATAAAATATAATAAATAAAAATAATATAATATATATGTATAATAATAATATAAATAATAATAATATAATAATAATTTTTAATAAAAATTATTAATAATCATTTATTTAACAACCTCTGATAAAAATGAGAAAATTTGCCGAATCTCTAATCAACTGAAACATTACATAATTTAACAGTTAAGGAAAAATACCACTTCTGACCTTAAAGTACGTTATCAATCAATCCGCAATTTAAGACTGAGGAAGTCAGCAAACACTCACTAAAATTATCATCGACGATAACACCGACAAACAACCAAAAAAAAACCGCTCGTCAGCGCCGTCACCCCTGATGACCGTCGATTTTTCCGAAACTCTCCTCCCGATTAACCCCGCGGAGGGATTCCCCGTTTATCGGAGGGCTTCCCGGTGGTCGTCCGGTGCCCGCGCACCAAATCTAAATTTACACTCGACGACATACGAGAGTAAACAATTAACGTGTGTTTAAACAAATTATCGGACGTCTTCGCAGTCGGTTTACCGTCGCGGTGCATTATGAACGGCCCCGTAGTGTTCGTCGGGCTATTAGTGGTCGTGGCCGTTAATCACCTCGGCAATGGAAGGGCACAAGGTAGGAAAAATTGCTTAAAAGTTGGGTATGGGTGTACCTCGATCGTTAAGTCGTCGATTTACGACGTATTATTCGATTTTGGTGGCTTTAACTTAAGTATTGCGTCTACGACTAAGTAGGGTTCGAGGAGAAAGTTCAGTCAAAGATGTGAACAAATTAATGCATTGAGCAATTATGTTAAAAGCAAATCCCATTACCATAACGTTATATTGATTGGTGAACTCAAGTCGAGGTAATGGAACAATGTGAAGGTTAATTCTAATTACTCTAATTGCACTGTTAATTATAGAGAATTAATAACGTTCTCTTCGAAATTAATATGTTACTCTTGTTTTGCTTCAAAGGATCATGTTTAACTTATAAACAAATTAACAAAATCGCCACTAACTGGTTTAGAAATGAAGTCAATAAAGGACTAAGTACCGCAATGACCGAGTAAATTAATAATCAAGAAATTAAATTTATTAAAGTCTGTTCGAAATATAGACCATAGATTTGACCATACCAGACTGTTAATCACGCTTTATTTTCCTATTTCTCCCAGTGTAATTTGTAACCTTTGTAAATTTAGCAAGTGTAGATCTATGCCATTATGTGACAAATATAAAAATATTTTTCTAAAGACAGCGCTTTGGGGGACTTTACTCCAAAAAATGGCAAGGGTGAATTTATAAAGTTAGTCCTGGGGAAATAAATCTTGATACATACCAAGTTAGTAGATTTCTATCACGGTAACGACTTTATCATAACGAATACGTGGTTGAAGCTTCCACCTAGAGGCTTGTGTATACTTGGGGCTCACCACAAGATACCACATATACCACTAAGGCACTATAAGTTTTACTCTAGTTTATTTAAAGGGAAATTTCCAATGGCGGCGTGATGTAATGAGTAATATAAAATAACACGTATGTAACAATGTCTGTGCCTTCGTTGCTTTTGCCTGTATAACCAGTTTTGGGTGTACTAAGAGATGGGTGCCCTTATGTGATTGTTTAAGATCTTCTGGTCCACCCAACCCTTAAAACGTATACAAAAATCGTTCCCTCATGAAAGTATTAAATGATGAGAGGGAGGGGACATTTCCGCCCATTAGAAGGAGATGCGAACACTACCTACGTCATTTCTCTCTCTCTCTTTCTCATATACAGGGTGAATGAACACGTAAAGTCCATTTTAGAGCCAGGTTTTAAGCCATAAAACCTTCGAGCGCTAAGAGGTGACCTGCCTGGACACGAGGTGCGCGACTAATTTGGGATAAAGGTTAATTGCGCCTATTTTTTGAGGATGATGGCAGATTGATTCTTCATTTTTGAATTAGTCGATGTTTATTAAATATCTCTTGAACGACATGGAATAAAAATTCGACATTTGGTACGCATGTGTAGCTTTATATACTCTGTAAGAATATTCATAAAAAAGTTAGTATTGCCATTTAAAAAATAGTCAGTGACGTCATATCTCAAATTTGGTGCATGCTGTGTAACATTTTCTCTCATCGAAAAGAGCGCAATTCAAAATACTAATCGACCTGTTTTAGCATATTTCCAACAAAAAAAGCCGTTTTTGATTTACTGTATATACAGTAGAACCTCGATAATCCGAACTAATTGGGACCGGGGGTGGTTCGGACTATCAAATCGTTCGGATTACCAAACAAAGTGCTTTCCAGGCATAGTAGCATGCAAAAAATGAACACCGACATACTGTTTCCCATAAAATAAGAAGCACGTTGAATTGTTAAAGGTAAATACAGTGGAATCTCTATAACTCGAACCTCGTTAAGTCGAAATCCTCAGTAAGTCGAAAAAAATTGTCATTCCCTTCCGCTGGACCCCTAAATACGCGGTATCTCGAATTATTTAGACTTTGTAACTCGAACAAAATGTTATTTCCCTACTTGGAATTCCCCCTACTTGAACTTATGTTGAAAGATGTGATGATATCGAGGATCATGTATTCGGTTCATTGTTTGAGCTTGAAAAAATAATTGATAAAAAATCTGCAAATAGTTTAAATCAAAAGAAGATAACAAATTCTTTTTAGTGTACAGTGTACTTCATTAATATGTAATTTGTTTTAATATGTAACAAATATATATACTATAAAACTTAAGTTGAATTGTAATTCGCGCCTTTGTAAGTCGAAATTTCAGCAGTTAAGTCATATGTATCTCGAAGTTCTTGTTAAGTCGAATTTTTTTGCATTTCCCCTGACATTCGAGTTATAGAGATTCCACTGTAGTTAGTAATAGTGTTTTATGAAATACTACTGTGCTACAGTAAGGTAAGTAATAGTAAGTAAGTAATAAGTAAGTAAGGTAATGCATTGCACTTGAATTTCGTGTATACACACACAGAAAGTACAGTACTGTAGCAGCTACAGAGCGAGTGGTTGGCGCGTAAAGGCGCATCATCAACTCCCCCTTCTCTCTCTCAGTTTGTGCTTACGATTCTGATTATTTTTATTTTTCCCAAACCGGCGTTCGGATTACCGAGGTTCGGATGATCGAGGTTCTACTGTACTATCATTTGTCCAATTTCGTCGTTCACTAAGAAAAATGTCGAACAAAGTCACGAAGATACCTCGTTTAATAGTACGGGATGTGCTTAAGTTCGAGTGGTAGTACGGTCGGCAACTTTAGTCCCGGACGGGTTACACCAGATGGCGACGCCGCCGCCGTCGTCTCCCGTCCTCGTAGTGTCACATGGCTTTCAGACCGCTGTACTGCCAGTGGGGCAGATGCGGCGTCTCCCAGCGCCTCTTCATGTCGATCATGATGCACCTGTGCCTCGTGAACGCGTACCAGCTGCGCGTCGCCCAGAACATCGCCATGACGGAGATGATCGTCCACAGGTCGACGAAGAACCTGACCGACGCCTGCCCGATGTACAACTTCACCTACGTCGAGGACATCGAGGGCGGCAGGTACGACTGGCCGAGCGACGTCGAGGCGATGATCCTGTACGCGTACTACATAGGCTACATAATCAGCCAGATCCCGGGCGGGCGGCTCGCCGACAGGTTCGGCGCGAGGCACGTCCTCGGCTCCTCGACGCTCCTCTCGATACTGACGACGACGTCCTACCCGACGGCGATCCGGTGGGGCGGCCATCGGGCGGCGATCTGCCTGCGCGTGGTCCTCGGCCTCGCCCACGGGCCGGTCTACCCGGCCATATCGACGATGATCCAGTGCTGGATACCGGCCGAGGAGAGGGGCTTCCTCGGCGGGATCGCGCTCGCCGGCTCGAACCTCGGCAGCATCACCGGGAACCTCCTCACCGGGTTGATCATACGGGCGACGGCGAGCTGGACGATCCCGTTCTACTTCTGGTCCTCCGTCGCCCTCGTCTGGTACCTGGTGTACCTGTTCAGCGTGTTCTCGACGCCGGACACGCACCCGTTCATCACCGACGAGGAGCGCGACTTTCTACGGGAGAAGCTCGAGGGGCGCAGCACCACCGCGACCCCGTGGAAGGAGATCTTCAAGTCGAAGGTACTGTACGCGCTGATAGCCGGGGAGCTCGGCCACGACTACATGGTCCTCTCGCTGATCACCGACCTGCCGAAGTACTTCAACAACATCCTCAAGTTGGACATCGCCACCAACGCGCTCTTCACCTCCGTCCCGTTCATGTTCATCTGGGTCGGGTCGTTCCTCTTCTCGTACCTCGCCGACTGGGTCGTCAGGCGCGAGTACATGTCCGTGCTGCTCGTCCGCAGGCTGTGGACGGCCTCGTCGGCCGTCGTCTCCGGCGCGTTCCTCGTCGTCACCGTCCACGTCGGCTGCTCGAGGACGTGGGGCCTCGTCCTCTACACGATCGCGGTCACGTGCCACGGCACCGTCTACGCGGGCCTCAGGGTGAACGTCAACGACCTGACGCACCACCACGGCGGCGCGCTCATGGCGATCGTCAACTGCGTGGGGGCCGTCGGAGGGGTCGTCGGGCCCTTCCTCGTCGGGCACCTGACGAAGGACCACGCGCTCGAGCAGTGGCAGCAGGTGTTCTGGATCATGTTCGGGATAGAGGTCGTGACGACGGTCGTGTACTGGGCGCTCGCCAGCGCCGACAGGGAGACCTGGGATTACCCGGATAAGTTCGAGTTTTAGGAGGCGAGGCGTAAGGTTCCGTGAATTATCAAAGGAGGAAGGCTGAGGCGACGGGTCGATTAGAATTTAAAGTTTATTTCCCAAAACCTCAACAGCACTTAGTTGTCATTTTTGTTGCACACAGGGTGTTATTATGTAAGTGTCCGTTAACACCTAGGTCGCCATGATTGGACAATGTAAAGTAACGTTAAACTCTTGATACTTCCACAAGAGTCCTGTTGAGGAGGTTTATTTGATATATCCATGTTTTGTGGTTTCTTTTCTTCTTATATCTAATACAAATAAGAGAAAACATTAAAGGCTTTACTGTAGATTTAAAGGGCTGGCTGCTGTCATAAATCACTAAAGGACTCTGTTGTTCGTCAGTCCTAAGCATCGAAGGTACCCGAAGGTATGAAATATGATTGTATTTATCTGCCAGTTTAACGTATCCTGCTTGTTCAATGGCGATTTAACATTGACGTTTATGTTGTTTGAAATTCGTCATTTGTCATGCAGCATAGGAGACTAGATGTTATCCTGAGAACGTGACGTAAATCGATATTTAAATTATAAATGTCATTATCACGTATCAATTAAAAACGATTATTATTATTACTATTAAAATAGCTTCTCATCCACTGAGAATTTCCATAAAGATAGTAAATTCTAGTAATAGTACTTAAAGAAAACAATTGCCCGACAAATTTCATCAACAATTTAATAACAGAAATTAAGGGAGAGAAATAACAACAAAAACTACAATAAAATAACATATAACAACCTCAAATTGTTGGTACCAGTAGAGTCCCATATTATACTGAACTGTCAGAGACGAATAGGAAACCAAACACCTTAAGATCAAAATTAGACCCACCAAGACTCTACCATGCTCATGCAGAAAATCATACACTGAACCTACTTACCCACTTGCTTATAAAACAGCATCGATGTAATGTTTAAAGAAGCCACACAAGTGAATCAAAGTTGGCAGAATACATCCTAAATGATGGGTCCAATGGGACAATGCAAAATTACTGATCAAGTGCAAAGAGAATTAACTAAGTTTCTGTACTGTAATTAACGATAACGACGAAATCGTCACGTGCTCTATCGATATGAATAAGATCTGGACTCCTATGCTACATGAGATGAAGAATAAATGAAAGAAACGTCAATGTTAAATCGCCATGGAGAAAACAACTCTCCAAAACCTTCAAAAAGTTCAGATAAATAGATATTGGACAATTTCAGTGCGCATGACAAACAACACAGTGCTTTTACCAATTATAACTGCAGCTTAAAATTACACTAGGTTTTTTTAATTCTTCTCATCTACTGTGGTTATTAAAAGAGGAGGAAACTTCTCTATGAGAAGAATAATTGTTTAGTTTCCATTTGTTACCAATAAACCAAATTTTTTATTTCTGGGAACCAATTTTCTAATGTTGTTTCTGATTGTTCCTGTGGATTTCTTGGGCATCCCCTTGCATTCACCCTTATCTGATAACGGGGTGTGCATACATTACATTGGGCATTTGCTTTGGTGTATCTTGAAACCGGTCGATTTGCATACATTTGCTTGTGATGTATTCAATAACATTTTGACCATTTCGTGAATTTTCCTCAAATTGGTGACGAATAATGAATCAGTGCTTACTTCTTTACTTTGTCTAAATCCATCGTGAAAACCACGTCAAAAATGTTGAAAATCTCAACATTTCATCGTTAAATTAAAGCCTGTCAATGAAACTTTAAAATATATTTTTTGAATATTGAATATTAGAGAGATTTTGCATTTCACTTAACGTCGGGCCCTATTAGCGTTTACCTTATTTTGACAGGTACGCATGCGCATTAAGCAGTAGCGCTATTGAAAATGCTTAATGCGCATGCGTTCCTGTCAAGATAAGGTAAACGCTAATAGCGTCCGACGTTACGTGAAATGCAAAAACTCTCTATTCACAAAAATCCTGACTTTTGCAGGAAATATCGCTTGAACATCGTAATATTTCCATTTCTTCTCAAATTGAACGTAACAGTACATCAAATATTGAGGTAAGTAGACTGAATTATATAAATAACCAAGTATTGAAGCATCTGAAGCTACGAGGCCAGTACCTCTTGAACAAAGAGTACTCATCATTTATTTTGCGCTCAGAGAATAAATTATAGTAAAATCCACCCTTTCATTACAAAGAACGTGTGTTTTAAAGTGCGCCATTAGAGAGTTTTTGCATTTCAAATAACGTCGGGCGCTATTAGCGTTTACCTTATTTTGACAGGTACGCATGCGCATTAAGCAGTAGCGCTATTGAAAATGCTTAATGCGCATGCGTTCCTGTCAAAATAAGGTAAACGCTAATAGCGTCCGACGTTACGTGAAATGCAAAAACTCTCTATTCACAAAAATCCTGACTTTTGCAGGAAATATCGCTTGAACATCGTAATATTTCCATTTCTTCTCAAATTGAACGTAACAGTACATCAAATATTGAGGTAAGTAGACTGAATTATATAAATAACCAAGTATTGAAGCATCTGAAGCTACGAGGCCAGTACCTCTTGAACAAAGAGTACTCATCATTTATTTTGCGCTCAGAGAATAAATTATAGTAAAATCCACCCTTTCATTACAAAGAACGTGTGTTTTAAAGTGCGCCATTAGAGAGTTTTTGCATTTCAAATAACGTCGGGCGCTATTAGCGTTTACCTTATTTTGACAGGTACGCATGCGCATTAAGCAGTAGCGCTATTGAAAATGCTTAATGCGCATGCGTTCCTGTCAAGATAAGGTAAACGCTAATAGCGCCCGACGCTATGTGAAATGCAAAAACTCTCTATTGAATACATTATTTGAATATCGAATAATAAGCAAATGGCGTAAAGTCACCTGTCAGTATGACTGCGTCCGTCGGCCGCCACATCGAGCAGCTTCGTGCGTCAGAAGGTAACGATGAGGTGCGACCCGTTGCGGTGCACGTACGGCGAGCGCAAGATCAACCAGCGCACCGTCATGGTGATCATGATGCACTTGTGCCTGGTGAACGCGTTACACCACAGGGTCGCCCTGAACATCGCCATGACCGAGATGGTGAGCCACCACGTGGCGGAGAACCTGACCGACGCCTGCCCGATGTACAACTTCACCCGCGTCGAGGACATCGAGGGCGGCAGGTACGACTGGTCGCACAACGTCGAGGCGATGATCCTGTACGCGTTCTACGCGGGCTACATATTCAGCCAGGTCCCGGGCGGGGTGCTCGCCGACAGGATCGGCGCCAGGCACGTGCTCGGCACGTGCATGCTGACCGGCACCGCGATCACGTTCTGCTACCCGATCGCGATCGACGCGGGCGGCGAGTGGGCGGCCGTCGGGATGCGCGTCCTGCTCGGCTGCGTGCACGGCCCCATCTTCCCGGCGATATCGACGATGCTGCAGCACTGGGTGCCCGGGGAGGAGCGCGGCTTCCTCGGGGGCATCGCGATGAGCGGCTCGAACCTCGGCATCATCACCGGCAACCTCTTCACGGCGCTCATCATCCGGGAGACGGCCAGCTGGAAGGCGCCGTTCTACTTCTGGGCGATCGTCGCCCTCGTCTGGTACGTCGTGTACTTGTTCACGGTGTTCTCGTACCCGGGCACGCACCCGTTCATCACCGAGGATGAGATCGGACACCTCGAGCTCCACCTCAAGAAGAAGGAGCGTATGGCGGTGCCCTGGGGCGAGATATTCAAGTCGAAGACGGTGTACGGGCTGATCGCGGCCGAGATCGGCCACGACTACCTCGTCCTCTCGCTCATGACCGATCTGCCGAAGTACCTCAACAACATCCTCAAGATGGACATCATGTCGAACGGCATAGCGATGGCGATACCGTACGGGTCGATCTGGGTGGCGAGCTTCCTCTTCTCCTTCCTGGCCGACTGGGTCGTCAACAAGCAGTACATGTCCGTGCTGAACGTGCGCAGGGCGTGGACGGCGTTCGCGGCCGTCGTCTCCGGCGCGTTCCTCGTCCTCACGGTCTACCTGGGCTGCGACAGGGCGGTCGCCATAGCGACGTACACGGTCGCTATAGCGTGCCACGGCAGCATCTTCGCCGGGCTGCGGGTGAACGTCAACGACATCACCCGCTACCACGGCGGCGCGATCATGGCGATCATCAACGGGATAGGGGCCACGACCGGGATCGTCGGGCCCTTCCTGGTCGGGTACCTGACGCCGAACCACTCGCTGGAGGAGTGGCAGCACGTGTTCTGGATCATGTTCGGCGTCCAGGTGGTCACCACCGTCATCTACTGGGTGCTGGCGAGCGCCGACCGGGAGAACTGGGATATCACGCGCTTGTCGATGATGGAGTTGTGAAGTTTGTGATGTGTTCAAGTGAATGTGTTCGGAACGATTCCTGTTATCTTAATGGCTCTTAAGCACGTCGTCACTTAGTGAAATATACCCTATTTAAAGCCATGGTGTCTCTCACTGCCTCGTCATAAACCTACCATCACTTGTGGACGTAAGAGTGGCGGGTCATTATGTAAATAAACCATCCACTAAGTCTATCACTTTACCATTACTAACAAAAATAAATTAACAACACAGTAATACTTGGGTTGAAGAACATGTACGCATGTGTCAGTATCTATTGTCTTATCTATCTATATGTGACGAATTCCACACATGATCTGCTGTAAAACGGGTCCAAAAAGAGGGAAAACAAAATAGGTTCCAAAAAAAGTTTTAGTCATCAGGGATAGGCCGAAATTGATAATGATTCGTGTTATCTTAATGGCTCTTAAGCACGTCGTCACTTAGTGGAATATACCCTATTTAAAGCCATGGTGTCTCACTGCCTCGTCATAAACCTTGCATCAGCGGTCACAATTTGACACATGATTACCACTTGTAAGAGTGGCGGGTGATTATGTAAATAAACCCTCTACTAACGCCTAACACTTTACTATTACTAACAAAAATATATTAACAATAGAGTAATTCTTGGGTTGAAGAACATGTACGCATGTGTCAGTATCTTAAGCACTATTGTCTTATCTATCTATATGTGTCCAATTCCACATACGATCTGCTGTAAAACGGGCCCAAAATTTGGAGGGAAACATGTTGCAAGTCTTTACAAACCTGTTTTTCTCGAATTTTTGGTCACCAAAGATAGGCCGAAATTGATAAACACGGAAAAATTAGCCGGTACATTGTTTTTTTTTTGGGGCATTATAGGGTCAAATTTGAAATTTTGCGATTTCCAATTTTGTGTATTTTTTTGTGATTTCGGGAGAGGTTTTCATCACTTTTCATCAAGTTTTTGATCACGTCAGTGATCAACACGGGTTCAAGGCTTCATTTTAAGGCTGGTTCATTATATATGAAAATTAATTGCCAGTAAGTCATCTATAAATGTAACTCAAATCCATAGATATATCCTATCTTTCTTCATATATTATACACCATCAGATTTTTCATATATTATTTTATTGCTGAAGTTAGTAGTGTTAAATTTGTTGAATACATAAGCCTGTAATTTAGAGCTAAGGCAGTCTTAAGAAAAATTAACACAGTTGATGTACTATTACTATTATTTATAGCTTTATAGCTTTACTGATGTTGGTATTAAGGTTTTCTGCTTCTTTGTTCTTAGCTCCATCTTTCCAATTGCACCATGTACAGACCAAGCAAAGAGACTCAATCTAGTTATAGGTTTTTGTATTTAATCGATCTGCTAGTACCCAGGAGAGCAAGTCGCCAATTCAAGAAGAATATAAGCAACGTCTTCTAATTTATTTGAAATGCTTATTTCAATGACATAAATGCTGTACCAAGAACAAGTGTTTTGGAGAGAACAAAAGTTCACTAAAACAAAATTTGTTCTTGTATATTTTCGATAGAAAAATTGTAATATCGCTATTGAATCTGCGTTCTAGTGTGTAACAGATATTTCGTTACATTCCTAAATAATACCCTTCTACGTAGTTGAAAACATAAACTTAACAACTAAACTGTCACGTGGGTTACGTCCTTGCATTCTGTTTATAGTTGATCATGACCTTATGTTCAGTGAGGTCTGTCAATTTGTAGTACCTCTGCCACTATTTTTCGTATTCCGTCCAGACTGTCATTTTAGAAGCCATACATTTGACGGCCATTTTTTGGAATCAAGATATTTTCTCTGGACTTAGAGACGTAGAGCAATCTGTAGCGTTTAGCGTGGTCTTGGTGCAACTTTTTCCTGGTGTTTCGCTGTTCCCTTTGGATAATTTAATTTCTCCCTCACATAACATCACATATCCAAAGCTTAAAACCAAGTCTCTCCTACTTCTCCTTCTCTTCGCCTCCTTTTCCTACAGTTTCCACTCCTACCAAGTCCAAAACTCCAACTGGTGCCAACCTAATTCTGGTGATGGTGATGGTGATCTGGTCATGGTAATTCTTGCACTACCCTTCTCTGCTCATAAATCATTATTTATTAAAATAGTGCTAGGAGGTAAAGCGGCGAGAACGTCTTGCTCCTAGGTAGTTAAAATCACCGCATCCTTATAATTTCAATTTTTCTGGATGATCAATCTATAAGGAGTTCAAATGTGGCTTACAGTGAATCAGTAGATCGTTAGGTATTTCGGATTTACTAAATCAGCGGGATACACAAAAGGGCGACTGCCTGACGCCGATAAGACACTTAATAAAATACGAGAAATACTTTACTAAGCTAAAGCAAAACGAAGTCCCCTTTTTCCTACATCTCCCTACTTCAGCGGGCTTCGATTTTTCCGCAGGTTGGGTGTACGACGACACCGGTTGCAGGACGCCCGACGGCGGCGTCGGCAACTGCGTCGTCCCCGGGGAATGCGTCGTCATCCAGACGTTCCTCAGGAGCGTCCCGAGGCCGGTCCCGGAGGAGATCCTGGACGACCTCGATCGGTACGCTTGCGGCGTCCAGGACGGGAAGAAGGCGAAGATATGCTGCCCGCAGAGCATCGACGTCTTGAAGACGTCGAGGATGTCGGAGGGCGTGAAAGCCCCAGGGAAGGGCGGGAAACGTGAGTAATCGCTCCACAGTGAAGTATATATCTGACCAAAAACAATATGGGGTAGATGAATCGTTTTCGCATTTAAGGAATCCAAAAAATATCACACACTGTTTATCACTTTCCCTGAAGAGATTTACTAAGGGTTGAGTGACGACAAGTCTCCATAGGTCCAATCTTCTATTTTTCCAGTTACTTTGGTGATGTTGTCATCCCGATTTACTTTGTAGCGGTGCGACGCTCTGGAATTATTTTGCTGCCGAAATCTAAACGAAGATCCATTCATTTTCTGCGCGTCACCATCTTCCCCCCTACTATAACTTCGAATACAGGTTTTTTGCATTACTATTATCAATCTGAATTAACCCGAGAGTGTCAGTCTAGACCGGACGCGAAACGCGGCGGAATAAGAAATTTCTAAACGAGACTTCGTTGTTGTTATTGTTAAAATCCTTAAAATGGCGAGGAAGTCATGCCTGTTTCTGATTTTCCTTTGGTGCGTGTGCAGTAGGAATGTCGTGCGATCCCAAGGTAAGCAGAAATCATTTCACTCTTCTACACTTTCGTGCGTAAAAATGTAAATGTGTAACGTGATTAGTTCTTTTGACCGGTTTCTATCTACGTCAAGAAAACTGGAAAGCATTTGTCTTTGTTGTAGGCAGACGTACGTTGCAGCATTTGAATTTGTTTTGTTGCATCATGTAACTGTTTATCCAAAAAATTGGTGATCATCTCGTTCGATCAAAAATCTTCCAAAAATGACAGTGACGAAAAGATCACCCATTTGCTTGAAAAGCCAAACATTTTCTCACTGAATCAAAGCAGGAATCAAAATATTTCGTCCATGTATTAACCTGAAAAAAGTTTGGGACGCTACAAGCGAAAGTCCAAAAAGAGTGTCCAGTTAACACTTCTCGTCTACGCAAGTAAAAAGAATTGTAACGCACTAGTGAGTTATGAAGCGTTTCCTTCCAAATCAACAAACATATACCACTGACGTTGTTAATAACATCAGTGAGTTATACGACGTGTTACCCTTCGACCACTTGATCTGCAATATCACAGCTTGATACAATTTTACCATACAGCACACTACATTAATAAAAGATTTTTTGGTGAATCAAGAGGTAAAGTTGCCATTAATCTTAAAATTACCACTGAAATAAACGTTAAATTATTAAACCTTAAATGTAGGGTCGTGAGTAATATCACGTTTACCCAGTCTTTTAAACTGTATCCAATCAAACTCTTTATCTGTCTTTGCAAGTGAAGAGAGTTATGCACTCGTGAGTTATGAAGCAATTATCAGATTTTTTCCAAAGCGAAAAAAAAACACACTGACTTCTTATTAACGTCAGTGAGTTATAGAACATCTTACCCTTCTATTATTTGGATATATATATTATGATTTATGGTAAAAGTTACCATAGATCACAAAAATGCGAATGATTGAATTATAGTGTGTATATCACACGATTTTCTTTTTGATTCTATTTTTTGAGTAGGTATTGAATTATTAAATGTTCAAACTAGAGTCGTGAGTAATACGAAGTTTATCCTAGTCTCCTGAAATCTGTTGAGTTAAATTCCTTCATCTTCGTAAATGAAAAGAGTTGTAACACACTCGTGGGTTATGAAGCACTTACCAATTTTTTTTCGAAACAAAGGACGTTCTTAATGGCGTCAGTGAGTTATAGTACGATTATTTCAGGCATTGTACAATACAATATAATACAATAATAATATAAATTCAATAGGTTTTCTGTTAAATCATGTGGTAAAGTAAAAATTACCATAAAACTGAAAATAAAGAATGAGTGAATAATGATGCATGTTTCACTTCAGATGATTTCTTTTTTGATTCTATTACTTGGATAGTTATTGAATTATTAATTGTTTGAAAGAGAGTCGTGAGTAATAATAATAAATAATAATACACTCTTTTCATCTTCGCAACTGAAGAGGATTGTAATGCACCGTGAGTTATGGAGCGTTTATGAAGCATAAAAATTTGAATGAGTGAATAATAGTGCGTATATCACATCTTTTTGCTCCTGTTTATTGAGTAGGTATTGAATTATTAAATGTTCAAGCTAGAGTCGTGAGTAATACGAAGTTTATCTAGTCTCCTGAAATCTGTTCAGTGAAATTGTAATTATTTTGCCTTAATTTTTACACACCTTGTATAAGTTAGCAAATATTTCACGAGTGGGATATAAAGGTTAACAGTTAACAGGCCCTAGAATTAATTTGGTTAAAAACAGGAAAACACCAGTTGAGAATTTAAGCATTAAAACTGATACTACATTTTCACAAAATAAGAGATATTTCAAAGGCCATAAGGTTTGGGTGGATTAAACATTAATGAAACTTACCTTCAATTTGAAATTAAAATCCGAAAATGAAATAATATACAGGGTATTCCATTTAAAAAACCACAACTTTGATACTTTTAGGGCCCTTGGCCCTGTACAAAATGACAATATTTTTAAAATTTAGGGCTAATAGCTGCGTATCGATCCTAAGGGAAAAACTGTTTTTTATCAATTGCTTTAGCCATCTTCATGTCGAATAACGTGAATATCCCTGTATAATGACACTGGGGACATTCTGTATATTTCTCATGCCAATATTAACGTATAAATTTGGTTAAGTATCTGAATTATTATCGTTTCAAAAGTATTTAAGCACTGTTTAAGCACAAGTGCCAATAATAAGATATATGAATTAAGATAATGTCTTCATTCTGTACGAGTGCCTTTTACTGAAATCTATTTTTATATTATTTTTATGATTAGAATACTTTAATGTGTTGAAAAACCCCAAGGGGGATTAGTTGGTTTCTTTCTCTCTCTCTCTCTCTCTCTCTTCCTCGAAATTGTTGAATTTTAATATTTTAATAAGAGAATAAGAGAGAATAGATTTCACATCAACCATGACCCCACGCAAAATCAACAGTAAAATAAAGAACGAATGGTTTCAAATCCTTGATCGTTCACCTGACGACGATCACACCGTATGATTCATCGTCACTTCCTATTCGTATTTCCCAAAAAACTGGCGCAGAATTTGCATTTCTGCCAATCCCAGCTCGCCTAAGTACCTCCAATACGGCGACTATCGCAACAGAGGACGAAAATAGGTAAACAGTTGAAAGTAGCGTGTCAGTGGCGTAACATAATAATAATCATGCCCATCGGGAAATGAGATATAACTAACAAGTCCATTGGGTTAAAAGTGGTATAGTTTTATAAAGAACACACACTATTAGTTTGTCTTTTGTAAAGTAAAGCACTATCTATTATATAAGAACATTTAGTGAATGCAAGTAATATAACGCGCCACTGTTTTATAACCTGAATAAGACGTCCACTATAGCAAACTCAATTACTACAAATTCCCCACAAGCAGCAATAAATTATTCCTTTATAACAGTGATTTGCATCTGGGAGGTGTAAAGTATACAGTATGATACCATATTATCTCTCGGATAGAGGAGCCAATACGTGACTTAAGTTCTTAATTAGACCGGTCTGATACGCTAAATCATGGACCTTCTTTACAACCAAATTCCGATGAGGCATTTAACTAAATGCTGCGCCAAGTGAATAAGACAGTGGCGGCAAGTTTTCCTTTTTAGCGCTTATCAAAAACGGTAGATAACAATGGTTCCTAACAAGAACTGGTCTAGAAGAAGTCTAGAACACCGTAGGGTAATTATCATAAAGGGCTAACTAAATAAAGGGCTAAAGGGGTAAATCAGGAACCTTTAGAAAAGTAGGATGTAGTTCTAATTAACTTAAGAAGGTTTCTAAGAAACCTTAAGAAGTTATAATGAGTCTTAGGTCGTTTTCACAAATGGCTGAAGTAGCGCGAAAATTGTATTAATCTGGTAATCTATGGAAAACTTTGTAAAAAGTAAGGAAAGCCATGGAACCTTCCAGGAACTTTAGGAAAACATTACTAAGCTCCAAGTAACTAAAATGACTTAAGATGACCAAATTCCTAACAAACTTAAATGTCCCAATCAGTCTTGACAGCCTTAGGTAGTTATTACGAGAATCTGGGACACAGTTGCATTAGAACTTTAGTTGCTCTTCTAAAGAAATCCTGGCACAGCCACAGGAATATTTAAGAAACAAGATGAAACTTCAAACAGCTTAAGAATCTTTTCAAAGGTTTCTAACCCTTAGAAGGTCCCAGTCAGTGTATAAGAAACTAAGGTAGTTCTTATTAAAGGCCTTTAGAATTTCTTGTAATATTTTTAGGGAACATCTGGAAAACAAAGTATTAGTGTTTTAGCAGACATAAGGAAGTAGATATAAGGAAAATCCCAATCAGTCTTGACAGCCTTAGGTAGTTATTACGAGAATCTGGGACAGTTGCATTAGAACTTTAGTTGCTCTTCTAAAGAAACCCTGGCATAACCACAGGAATATTTAAGAAACAAAATGAAACTTCAAATAGTTTAAGAATCTTTGCAAAGATTTCTAACCCTTAGAAGGTCCCAGTCAGTGTATGACAAACTAAGGTGGTTCTTATTAAAGGCCTTTAGAATTTCTTGTAATATTTTTAGGGAACATCTGGAAAACAAAGTATTAGTGTTTTAGCAGACATAAGGAAGTAGATATAAGGAAAATCCCAATCAGTCTTGACAGCCTTAGGTAGTTATTACGAGAATCTGGGACAGTTGCATTAGAACTTTAGTTGCTCTTCTAAAGAAACCCTGGCATAACCACAGGAATATTTAAGAAACAAAATGAAACTTCAAATAGTTTAAGAATCTTTGCAAAGATTTCTAACCCTTAGAAGGTCCCAGTCAGTGTATGACAAACTAAGGTGGTTCTTATTAAAGGCCTTTAGAATTTCTTGTAATATTTTTAGGGAACATCTGGAAAACAAAGTATTAGTGTTTTAGCAGACATAAGGAAGTAGATATAAGGAAAATCCCAATCAGTTTTGACAGCCTTAGGTAGTTATTACGAGAATCTGGGACAGTTGCATTAGAACTTTAGTTGCTCTTCTAAAGAAACCCTGGCATAACCACAGGAATATTTAAGAAACAAAATGAAACTTCAAATAGTTTAAGAATCTTTGCAAAGATTTCTAACCCTTAGAAGGTCCCAGTCAGTGTATGACAAACTAAGGTGGTTCTTATTAAAGGCCTTTAGAATTTCTTGTAATATTTTTAGGGAACATCTGGAAAACAAAGTATTAGTGTTTTAGCAGACATAAGGAAGTAGATATAAGGAAAGTCACAATCAGTCTTGACAGCCTTAGGTAGTTATTACGAGAATCTGGGACAGTTGCATTAGAACTTTAGTTGCTCTTCTAAAGAAACCCTGGCAAAACCACAGAAATATTTAAGAAACAAGATGAAACTTCAAACAGCTTAAGAATCTTTTCAAAGGTTTCTAACCTTTAGAAGGTCCCAGTCAGTGTATAAGAAACTAAGGTAGTTCTTATTAAAGGCCTTTAGAATTTCTTGTAATATTTTTAGGGAACATCTGGAAAACAAAGTATTAGTGTTTTAGCAGACATAAGGAAGTAGATATAAGGAAAGTCCCAATCAGTCTTGACAGCCTTAGGTAGTTATTACGAGAATCTGGGACAGTTGCATTAGAACTTTAGTTGCTCTTCTAAAGAAACCCTGGCATAACCACAGGAATATTTAAGAAACAAAATGAAACTTCAAATAGTTTAAGAATCTTTGCAAAGATTTCTAACCCTTAGAAGGTCCCAGTCAGTGTATGACAAACTAAGGTGGTTCTTATTAAAGGCCTTTAGAATTTCTTGTAATATTTTTAGGGAACATCTGGAAAACAAAGTATTAGTGTTTTAGCAGACATAAGGAAGTAGATATAAGGAAAATCCCAATCAGTCTTGACAGCCTTAGGTAGTTATTACGAGAATCTGGGACAGTTGCATTAGAACTTTAGTTGCTCTTCTAAAGAAACCCTGGCATAACCACAGGAATATTTAAGAAACAAAATGAAACTTCAAATAGTTTAAGAATCTTTGCAAAGATTTCTAACCCTTAGAAGGTCCCAGTCAGTGTATGACAAACTAAGGTGGTTCTTATTAAAGGCCTTTAGAATTTCTTGTAATATTTTTAGGGAACATCTGGAAAACAAAGTATTAGTGTTTTAGCAGACATAAGGAAGTAGATATAAGGAAAGTCCCAATCAGTCTTGACAGCCTTAGGTAGTTATTACGAGAATCTGGGACAGTTGCATTAGAACTTTAGTTGCTCTTCTAAAGAAACCCTGGCAAAACCACAGAAATATTTAAGAAACAAGATGAAACTTCAAACAGCTTAAGAATCTTTTCAAAGGTTTCTAACCTTTAGAAGGTCCCAGTCAGTGTATAAGAAACTAAGGTAGTTCTTATTAAAGGCCTTTAGAATTTCTTGTAATATTTTTAGGGAACATCTGGAAAACAAAGTATTAGTGTTTTAGTAGACATAAGAAAGTAGATATAAGGAAATCTTAGGAACGAGTCAGAAGCAACCTGGATGACAAGCGCAAGCTTCAAATAGCTTGAGAGGACGTTAAAAATATCATATAAGTCCCAATGGCTCTAAGATCCCATATAGATAAGTACCTTGGTGATTTCAGTAGGTGTTGCGCAAGTTCAGGGAAGCTTGGGAACGCTCCAAGGACTTTCAGAAACCAAAGTAATATTCCATGGACCTTAAGAATGAATCTATGAAATCTTTAGAAGAGCACCAAGCGGGCCTTCATAGCCTTACGTAATTAGCACGAAAGTAAAATTCCATTTAGCGTTTAGAATTATTCTTGAGGTTAGAGGAAACGTGGAAACGTTTGATAGAGTTCTAGTAGACAAGAGTCTAAGACAACCTCGGAACCTTATCCGGTTCTTGTAAAAAGCTCAAAGCGCCTGAAAACTATAGAGTGAGAGAAAACCCGAAAGCATGAGCTGCGCAGAGCGTACATTTTTACGTTACCTTCACAGATCTTTTCCCTTCGCAGATTGGGTGTTGCCGGACGACGAGGACGACGACGGCTGCAGGACTCCGGACGGCGGCGGCGGCGACTGCGTCCCTATACGTCAGTGCAAACCGATCCTGACCTTCCTGCAGGCGGTCAAGCAACCCCTCAGCGATTACGTCAAAAAGCGCTTGCAGGCCTACGCGTGCTCAACGGACGGTAAGGCTACGAGACCGCCACCTGCAAAACAAAATTTTCGCTGTAAATGGCGAAGCTGTGAATAATCGTACAGAGCAGATATATTGTGCTTGTAAAACCTTGTAAGCACCTTGTAAAAAATAATCAGATGTACCATACCACTACGTGTAAAAAAACCCACAATTAATTCATGAGTCACCATATTCTATACCATGGAACATTCTATTACTGAACATATTCCAAAATATGACACAGTTCACCTTGTAGAGCTTCTAATAGGTCTCGCATGTGAAATAACTCTCTAGACTATAGTGCTGTCTCAATGAGAACTACAATATTCTAGATACATAAGAATTTTAGATTCCAGCACATTCTAGCTATTAACCACTGTCTGGTTACTTCCAGCAGGATATTTTACTTACTAACTTACGTATAGACACGTTCTATATGTCATTTATGTCATAGATTATTACTTACTGTCATGTCGAAGTTAGCTTCTAGCATATGTCAGGCTTAGGCGAATAAAAATTAAAAGCGACATCACTAAAATTCATAAGTACGACATGTTCTGCAAGTGTCAATTTAAAAGTTAAAATTTCTAATGAAATTTTACGACTTTTTGTCAGTAAAGTAAAGTCTCTTAAGCCACCCCCCACCCCCACCATCCACTTCAATCCCTCCACTTCGTAAGTCCGCATTCATTGTAAGCCCATATTTACAAAACCACGATTTTATTGCTCCACCCCTTTGCGAGAAAAAGAGAATAATCTGACTTAAGACTTAAGCCACATCAATGATTGTTGAAAAATAAATTTAAGATTTAAGCTAGCTAATTTGGTGCTGGCAGAATAATCGAGACTGTTCTAAGAGGATTTTCATGTAGCAGGGGATCTAAATAGCCCTTGCGGGTAATGGTTTCAAGCAGAGAATGTAATTAAGAAATGATTTAAAAATGGTCGGTCGGTATTACGTTTGCCGCGTATCTAGGCAGAAACTACGATGACGACTCGCCCAAGTAGCAACTTAGCCACTCTATATATCCGTACTCATAAGTCACGGTCGAGGGTTTGACATTGATCGCCATCTGGACTCTTCATACACAAGACTGTATGATGAGTTGCCTAACTTCGGTTCCTTAGTATTCGCCAGAATAGGTTCATGACACCACTAAGTGGAAATGGCTTGTTTTGAGATGTTGACTCCAGAATATTTATGCATGTATGTAGTATTTTGGTAAAACACAATATATAGTTTCCAAAAATACCTTCCGCCATTCCGTTCCTCCCCACTAACCTCCATATGAACACGTTTTAAAGTTCGCTCATGTACATTTCAGGTAGGGTCTGCTGCCCCCCGAGGCCGATCGTCATAAACGACCCGACGGTGGCGACGCCCAGGCCCCCGACGTCGGGATCGACGCCGGGTCCCCCCGACGTCAGCCGACACCCTAACCTGTACCTTCTACCTACCGATTGCGGCTACCAAGACATAGACAACAAGATCATCTTGGGCACCAACGCGACGTTGAACGAATTCCCCTGGATGGCCTTGCTGTACTACCAGGGAGCCAGTAAGTGGCAAATATGGCAAAAATGAATTTCAGATGTTGCTGGATAAACTGGCTTTGTTTAAGTTGTCCAGTTAAATTTATTTAATGTTGGTATTGCAAGTTTTTTGGTCCGCCTGCTGTTAAATTTTATCTACCAAAACAGCTTTTCTATTGCTCTATAAACTGGGCTACTAGCTTGGGCGATTCTAGATTACAAAAGTACCAGGATCATCCAGATCCATTTGCGCCATGTCGATTGGCGGAAGTGGGACATCCAATGGACCTACTTCTGGACACAAACACGTGTACAGTAGTGCGTACATGTATTAGTAGGGTATAGAATTCAATAAAGTATAAACGTGCTAAAGCTTTGATACATTTCCCATGACATTTTCCTCATTTTCCAGGACGAGGTGCCCAATTTAAATGTGGTGGTAGCATCATAAACGACAGATACATTCTCACAGCAGCCCACTGCATCAAGAACATCAAAGATCGACTGTGAGTAGCCTTTTGAATTTAGAATTACCTCGAATTTTTATAGTAAAAATCGGATGTTACCTCGGTGTTCTTCATAGTAGCACCGATTTGAATAGTACTTAGTAATTAAACTCATTTTACCACCTTCTTCAAGAGTTACATGCTTAGTGATTTTTATTTTAGAGAGTGAAAACTACCGCTTATCTATTTGTTTAGTTTGTTCTTTGGTGTTTGTTCCAAGCGCCAAAGAACCGTACTGGAACCGTCACGCGCAAGCGTAATAGACAAAAGGCGCAAACGGTACCGAGTGAATTTGGTACGATTTATGAACGTTCTTGAAAGGTAATTTCGGTACTGGTATCGCGAGTTAGAAAAATGGGACGTGTGATTTCAATTCTGGCGACAAATTTGAATTCAAAGACCCCCCCCCCCGACGATTCAACGTTGAAATTCAACTTCATATGAATATACCGTTGAATGTAAAAAATCGGTGGTTTGCTTGTGCATTTTCCTTAATTTTCGCCTATTTTCACCAGTTTTTTGAACTGTGGAAAAATGGTCACGTGATAACGCAATCCGAACACCAAATTTGTGATCAGGAGACAAAAATATTACTGTAATATGTATTGGACGTAAATAATAGAGAAGTTATTTGTGTCTAATTTTGTCTGCCTTATTTTCTACCATGGAAATGAACAAAGTTATCAATTTATGAAGAAAAGCCACATATCAACGATTGTTTAAACTTTTCTTGGTGAAAAATGAACCTATAGGGCTCCACAAGAGCCTATTTCAAAGAGTTTTCATACTGTACAACTTCTCAGCACAAAGCATTCGCTAATTACTTTTTGAAGCACAATCGATAACAAAAAATATCCTTTTTGGCAACAATTATTGCCTATAAAATTCGCAAAAGATGATAGCGAGTTGCATCTTGGATTTTCAGCATCAACAATTGTTCCACTAAATGGTCGCATGCTGATAAATGTCATGTTAAGAATAAATTTGTGTTTTGTTCAAGAATATGTTGAAGGAGAAAAGTCATGCCATGCAGAAGAAAAGTTCACGATTCCCTTATTTTCCCATAGAAAACCCTGTTACCACACACCTTCTACTGTTACTACACTTCCACTACTCTTCAATCTTTTGCAAGTTTACCCAAAAACCGACTAAAATTTCACGTTTGTTTCTACCCCCAGCGTGTTCGTTAGAGTCGGCGAGTACGACCTGGGCAGCAAAGTAGACTGCCAGAAGATGAACACGGGCGTCACGAAGTGCGCCGCCCCCGTTCAAGACGTCACCATAGAGCAGATCCTGGTGCATCCAGAATTCAACACGTCAGACTTCAACAACGACATCGGACTGCTTAGGGTGGCCAAAATGAACCTGTCCATAGGTGAGTCGGAAGTGGGGAAGAGGTGTAGAGGAGCTTAACCAGAAATAATAGAAATTTACCGTAAAACATCTTTAGCAACTCAATTGTTGTGTTTGCTCGATTGATGTTGTGCTAAGTACCATAAAAGAATTTAAGGGGCCTGTTACCTGTTACGGACTAGTTGTGTGGGGATTTGCCGATGTCTATTACGACCCCTCTACGGTGACTAGTTCTTTACCTGAGAAGTCATTTTATTTCTCGCTAGGGGTCGCTTGGGGGTCGACTTGTTCTCACCCCTTTTTTCTACCCATTCATGAAGCGAAATTTTGTACTGTCGGATATTGCTGAACCTTATGAGGTTCGTGAGTTAAGCGATATTTTTGGAAAATCTTCTGAACGAGTGTAAACTTTTCCTTTTTCTTCCAGAAAGCGCAAGGCCCGTCTGCCTTCCGACCGATCCGGACACGAGCACCGCCCCCTACGGTAACGTCATCGTAACCGGATGGGGAAACATAAACAACTTAGGTAAGCTTAGATCAATAATAACGAACCCTTTTAGGCCATTTTCGCGACACGATTTTCGATTCCAGGCCAGACGGCGAAGATACTCCAGAAGGTCGTGCTGCCCGTGATCAACATGCAGGAGTGCCAGAGGACGTTCAAGTCCCTGAACCTGAAGATCGACTACAGGCAGATCTGCGCCGGCGCGAGGAACGGCAAGGACTCCTGCTCCGGCGACAGCGGGGGCCCGCTCCAGGTCGCCGCCTACGTCCACGACGACACCAGGTACGTCCAGCAGGGCGTCGTCTCCTACGGGCCGAAGGAGTGCGGCCTCAACGGGATCCCCGGGGTGTACACCAAGGTGCCGTACTTCATGGATTGGATATTGGACACGATCAAGCCTTAAAGGGGGAACCGGCGGCGATGGCCAGGAATACAGAATTTGTAATAGTATTTTTCTAATTGTAATTATTATTATTACGTCAAGAAAGACTACGGTTAGTTTACCTCGAAACACACTATATACTAACTACGATAAATAAATATTTTTTACTTTTATTACTTCAATTTACTTCTGTCCTACGTGCTATCTATATTCAAATAATTTGTGTTTTTGATATCAATATAACAAATTGTTATTGCGTAATCATATTCTAGATAACCATAGAAGTCAGTTGGCAACACTAATTATTGATAGATTTTAGATCAAGGTTCTACTGTATAATATTAATAATTCAAATTTAAATATTACCGCCTAAATCATTGATTACAGCTAAAATGTAGCTATTGCGCTTGCGCAGAAAGATACAATGAGATAGGCTTATGTAAGAATGGCTACCAGTGTCGTAATATTGGACCCTGTCTTTCACCACCATAATCACTATAAATTGTTGTAGGTATATAGCTGGACCTGTCGGTATAAGCAATAGTGCCATATTTCGCCCCAAATGCAACGAAACATGCAACACATGGCAATTTTGGATAGGTCGTGCAACACGTGTATCCATGTAAATACTTAAATAATATATTGTGAAATAAAAAATTAAACGTTTTGATAAATCTGAGCGCCGCTGCCGCGTCACACTTTTCGAAATCACATCGACCAAGTGGCCACTTGTGAGATCGCGAGTAATTCCCTTCTCGATATCGATAATGAGAGATGATACCGTTGATCAAATACAGCTCACTGCATTGATAGTGGATACAACAATAGAAAATATTTATTTGTTACTGGCGCGCATTACGCCACAAACATGTCTACAGACGTAGAGACGAGTAACGACAATGAGAAAACAGCCAATAAGAAAAGTAAGTACAATTCACTTGATTATTAGTCGGTAAGGCTCCTTAGGGCTCTCCACATGAAATCAATACATCCCATGCTTCATTTGGAGGAACTGACCCCAAAAATTCTATCACAACCCAAACATTACCAAAAGTGTAACAAGCACTGTGTACTGAAAATCTTCCCAATTTTATCTATGTTACACTTTCCCATGTTCCCCTACTTACGTATTACTGCTTTTAATTCCTTTATTTATTTTTGTAGCTGGCTTTCCTGGCGTCAGACACATCCAGGTGATCCTCCTGTTCTTCCTCCTCGCCATTGGGGTGGGGATGAGGATGCAGCTATCCGTAGCTATAGTTGCGATGACAAGTAGCAACACCAGCTCAAATCCAAACATCCCAGTGAGTATTAACAACAGTGCGGTACTTAGCTCCTAAAAGTAGAGAGTTAGTTATTACTTATAGTTCTACAAGCAACTTCGCTTCCATAAAGCACTAACTTCAATTTCTAGACTTACGATTGGGACAACAAGAGCGTCATGTTATCCTCGTTCTACTGGGGATATCTAACCTTGCAGTTCATGGCAGCCTTCCTGGGGAAGATGTATGGCACTAAGTACTTTCTGTTGGTCGCCATGTGCTTTAATTCCACGGCTAGCTTGTTCGTGCCGTTGGCGGCAGATAAGTTTGGGTCGTACGGGGTGATAGTCTGCAGGGTCTTCCAGGGGATCGCCCAAGGGTTCTTCTACCCATCGGTGTACAATTTGTTGGGAAGCTGGACGCCGGTAGATGAGAGGTCGAGGATGGGGACCATCGCATTAGCTGGTAAGGAGACGACCCTTTTTCAATTTTGCTCCTTTAAATGATGGTACTTGTGGAATCCAAAAGTAAATCGAACCAATCTAACGTCGGGTTTATGGCTGCAGTAAAAGCAATCCTTATAAAGCAGAAAACTTCAAACGGAAGTCCCTGTCTTTTTAGTTAGGAGGTTGGAACGCTGGTTCAGCAGCAGCTCATTTTTGTGAAGTTTAAACATAGTTAAAAATCATTAGAGAAATCAGGACGTCATATAGATGATGACTGGCATATCAAAATTTAAAGAGAGTGGCAACAAGGATCCTTAACTTATCAAAGTGGATCATTCAGATATATTAAATATAATAAGGGGGCCCAGGTTAGATCCCTGAGGTACACTAGAAGCTGACCTGATTCCTGTTATTTTCTCCATGTATCCATCAGGTAGCTCCTTCAGCATTATATTCGTTATCTGGTCGTGTCCTTACTATTCCTGGGGTGAGTGTTTTTGATTATTTCGCTGATCTCTTCTGATGGGGTACTTTTCAGTTCGATGTCGCTTTCCTCGCCTCCTCGTCGATTTCATCTTAGAATCCTTCAGTGCTTTCCTTGTATTGGTCCTATGGTGGTTGGGTTTCTTCCCCTCATTATTTTCCATTGGGGTGCTTCGTCCTCTTCCATTCCTCCTAAGAATTGCTTCCACGTTTCGTTCCTGTGCTCCTGTAACTCGGTCTTGTTAATGCGTCTTCTAATTTACTGGGTCGTAGTTTATCCCGTATCTCCTCTTCTCCCTGTTTCTCCTGGGATGTCTCCTGTATCGTCTTGGTGTTTCTGCCGTATGCGACCTTGATTTCCTTCGTAATCCTTGTTACTTCTTGCTCGATTTGGTCCTTGGTGTGCAAGTCTCCTTCTTTCGTGCCTTTTCCCATTGAGCAGCAGTAAAAACCTTATACGTGCTGTTACTTGCTATCTCAGTTGAACTAGAATTGTCTTCACTGCACTACTAATTGTAATGTCGATCACATCTGTTGGAATGTCAGCTGCAAACTACTTTTATTTCCAATTTTCAACCTACCTATACCTATACCTGCATATAAAAATTTTGTTTATGACGTAAGGTACATTAAATGTTAAGGAATTTCATGGATACTACTTAACTAGCATACTTAACAAAAATTTGGAACAGTATGTTTGCGTATTAGCGAGTATGTTTGAGTATTTTGTAAAAATAAGTAAACGAAATATTTCAAATAGTTTCTTACACTTTCTTAAAATAATAATTCGTGTAGAAATAAACATTAAAGTATAGTACATTTCTAATCAACAAAAGTAGAAAATTTATTTTCGAATCCTTGTTAAATGCGTCCAAAATGCTACAAGGCAGATTACAATCTGCCTAAGAGACTACCAGGCAGATTACAGCTTGCCCAAGAACCTGGGGGATCTACAATTTGCCTGGGCAGATTGCTAATCGCCCGGGTTGGCAATTTATCCATAACGTATATATAGACTAAAAAATTAAGACCATTTAAAAAGTATTGTATTGGTATATATTCTAACCAGTTTGAAAGAACTATTATTATTGTTATTAAAAATTATCAGATTGAGCCGAAAAATTACTTATACAGCAATTTATTTGGCAATTGTTCGTTTACAATTGGTATAAATTACAGAACATATCGATACATAAGCTATTGTCCCGTGACAACAACGTTATTGGTAAAATTTAAAAGTCAAAAAATGGCAATTTAAATATATGCCATGGTTTATTCACTGAATCATTGTTTGCCGATCTCTTTTAATGGTAATTAAATCATTAGGTGTTTAATACAGCGTAAACATCATTTAAATAATTATAGATTCGTCTAAATAACGCGTTAATTTAAATTATTAGTCTAAAAATAGGATTTAAATTGACCCATTTCGCCCCGCGAAATGAGCAAAACAAAAATTACATCTACTTAAAAGGATATCTTGAAGAAATTTTAGTGTCAAAAGACTTTTCTTCTTTCAAACGTTGGCTATCATCGTGGGTGTAATCTGGTGGAATCTCTCACTAACAGATATGTTGTTTTTCCACTTCTTACATCGTTGATCATACTCGCAGGTGATGTTTCCATGCGAATCTTTTAGGGGCAAATTTATAGCTCATCATTTAAGGAATATTCAAGGAGGCCTTGGTGGAACCTCAAATAAGCTGTTCGATAGTTACAAAATCTTCTTGCCTCCGCCAAGGAGCACTCAAGAAATTTAAACCTTCAACCCCCTTTTTTAAGCAATACATCAACGTATGTCGGTTGCCTCGTTCCACTGATATTTTTGAGCTTTTTGTAAAGGTTCTTTGTGTGTAATTCTTTGTCTTTGTTTTTAAACTCTCCTCCTTGATCCATTAGATTCGAGATCTTCTCAGTCAACCTATCATTCTTCGTTGTCTTTTTAGTAGTAGTTAAAACCTTCCTTAATCTTCAATAGAACTTCTAATACGCTCTCACCTCTTACTTATCTCTTCATTAAAAATGGGCGTTAAGTCTACTTTGCATGTTGTCTTATTGATATCTTCTGACAGCTTCTTTTCTCTTACTTGAGAGTGATGAAGAGGTTCAAACGATGGTTTTGACGGTGTTATGGGTCTTTTCATCGTAACTTATAATGTAACTAAGTTGTGGTTAAAATTAATATCTGCACCAGGGTATGTCTTAAGAGATTTGATGATGTCTCTGCAGTGGTCGAGTATTAAAATGTAATCGAAGGGCATCTGATACATATTTCATGTTCATGGGTACCAAATATAGTATATAATTTTGAATCAGTGAAACAACTTTTACAGATTGGTATTTAATTATAAAATACACAGTAATCCAAAAGACCTAGAAAAATTCGGTTAAAGAATATTGTATTTCAATTTAAAAAAAAAACACCATGAAAATGGCTTTTCATGTCCCAAGTTGTATATTTCGCTCTTTGATTCCCAAAACCCCCCAAATTAAGTAAATACTTTTAATTCAAACCCTCCCACTCTACCAAAAACTGTCATTTCATTTTATATTGACTCCCTCATTCCCGAATAATTTATGGGAACCATCTCCCAATTTCTTCACCCTTGATTTGATCATATCGGGCGAAACGCTCTTTAGGTCGTACGCCAATCCCACCTTGGCTAGCAGATCTATCACTTTGGACGTGAAATGAGTGCTGGATTCTCCTCCCCTGTAATCCCACGGGAAGCTATGGTGGTAGTTATGACCACCCTCGCCAAAACTTAGAAGGTTGAGAACCAGCGAGTCCATCCCTGGCATCGTTCTGAAAATTAAATCCACGGTTATTCAGATTTGGAGAAGTACTCCAAAATATTGTTGAGGTTTTGAGCGACTAGATTGTTCCAACGTAGAGAACTAATCTACACTTGCACCATTCACTAAATTCAATGTTACGTACTTTTTGATATAACTGTATTACGCAAATGGGACTTAAACCCATTATCCAGAGATAATACTTCGCCTATTGACTGAATGATTCATTAATATATCATCCCTATTCCTCAAAAATTAATATTACCAAATAATACGTTTTAGTACTTCTTAGCTTACTTGTCGAACGGTTTGTTCCCTATATTGTGGGCCCAACTGTTGATAAACATTACTATGTTCATGATGTAAACGCTCCTGGCAAAAAGACAAACGAATAAGGAATTCAAAAAGGTTTCGTTCCAGAGGTACATCGGCAGGGCGACGGTGAACGCGATCAGTGGCACGTACATTAAGAAGTAGTGTCTGTAAGAATGAACTTATGCATAAAACAATACAAGTTGGCATTAAAAAGTACAGTGTTTAGGGTATGTTTTGATGTATGATTTCAGTTGTGGTAGGTGAGGTTTAGTAAGGTTCAATCAGGTCAGAAAGCAATGTACTTTTTCTGGAACATCACTATCTTGTCCTCCCGTAGGTCCGTCATATCGATTTCCTTCCCTTTGGATGCAGCCAAGGGATGTCTCTGACACACTATCCAACCAATGTGGGCGTAAACGAAACCTCTTTTAGGATTGTGGGGATCTGCATCAGTATCTGTGTATTTGTGGTGCAGCCGATGGTCTCTTACCCAAGAAAACATTGATATCTGTGAAAGTAAGACACTTATATGGTAACCATTTAATAAATAGCCTCTTATTCACAAACTGCTAATGCTAAAATGGATTTTAGCTTAAAGTGCGTTTAGAATGTCTGTCACTAAGGTAAATATAGGTTTTAAGCTTCGTTTCCTGGTGCAATATTAGAAATTATTATTACTGAACATATCCATGATGTTGCATTTGAGCTGAGCTTCGATTTGTCCGCAAGGAAACCCAAATTTTAACATTCTGTAATACTAACGATAGTCGTGTTGTTACTAAATTCATACTGAGTGCAAGTGCTTACAACGAAAGAACATATAGTTAATACATAGTGAAACATTACTTCCTTTGTATTCCCTGCGTATCTACAGCCACTAACCGTGCATATTTTCTGTTTTTCTCTAGGAGACAAATAACTCGTGTTTCTTTTTCACTAACAACTGCCAGTGGGTGCAATTATCTTATTACTAACCTGTCCTGATAGTGTTTGACAGATAACGAGGAATAACCTGAGTCCTGTGCTGTTGGTTTTGAAGCTTCTGTGGGTGTAAAACCTGTGGGCTCCTAAAAAAACTCCGATCCCCGAAAGGACCGTCAACCCCCATGCTAGATTAAAAGTTTAGTATTACCTTTTCGAATTTTTGTATAATTTTGTTCTTACCGTATATAATCGTCGCAATATGCGAATCGAGCATTAAATAGAATCCGTAAAGACCAGCAAGATGGTAAAGACTCACAATCGCTAGGAACGGAACATGGATTTTGCTCTTGTAGTTAAGATCTGTCCCATATTTGGCCCTTTTGTCGAAATCGTCTTCTACCATTTTAACTAGACGCCGATGCTCTGTCGCTATCTAATGACTAGAATACCATGAACTTGTAATTTATAATATACTGGTTCGTTGATATGGAAGGAGTAGGTAAAATTAATTCCGCTCCATATGAAATCACACTAAAACATTACATTGTTTCTGAGTTTAATTCCAAAAATTTAAAAGGCAAAAGCCCAAAATATTTAAATATAATTCGAGTATGTAAAGTCAGTGATCATGTAAACTTTTCCGTTAGTCGCAATATGATAATGAGATGTTAAATATAAATAAAAGTCGTGAAAGGTAACAAGAGTTAGCACTTAGCGATAATTGTAGTGAGCCTCCTTCTTCTTCCTAACATGGATTAGGCTTTTGCCTGTTCTAATTTTCACAAAGTCATGACCATCTTTTCCATGACCAGGAAGTCTTTTGTTTGTCATTCTATTAACGTATCTTCTCCATCTATCTATGCACTCATTGATACGATTATATCTTATCAGATCTCGCCTTGTACAGTCTTTAACTGTCCTTAGAAATCTCATTTATGCTGCAGAAATTTGGAGTTTCGCCCCCATACATTAGCAAAAGTGTCGCTATGGTCTCGTAAAATTTGATTTTCGTACCTTTTCGTATTTGATTACTTAACGTCCTGTTAATTACCTGAAATTTTTGTATCAATCCATCTGTGTTATTCTAACATTCATAGCTGGTGTCGCAGCCCAAATATTTCAATAAAAAAATCAGGAGTTTCAGGATAAATCAGGTAAAATCACTAAATAAGGTATCTGTATGGCATCGAGCAACATTTAAGTTTGATTAGAATAAAGCAGCACATAAAGGAACTTTTACAATGGAGAAGTGCCCCTAATTTTAGGCAACCATAAATACTGCTTGGTGCAAATAACCCTATGTGAACCTGGTAGCAATAGCACTAACCACAGTAGCCATTGAGTAAACTCTCTGATTGATATCAATCTCTGAAGTTTAAACTCGCGCCATAATTTAATATCAGCTAGACTCCAACTGTTACTGCGCACGAACCATTTCAGCGAAAACCTCTCATCTCTGCGTCTTAACCCTAATTCGAAGAACCTAAAGCACTTACATTTGACGACCTGTCTATGTTTATAATTCCCCTCTAGGTTACTCCTTCGGTTCGATCTTCACGAGCGCCTTCGTGGGCTTCATGTCCGCCACCTCCTGGGGTTGGCCGTCGACCTTTTACCTCTTCGGGGGTCTCGGTTACGTGTGGGCGATTTTCTGGGCGTTCTTCGGCGCGAGCACCCCGGCGGAGCACAGGTCGATCAGCCCGAACGAACGGGACTACATCGAGAGCAGCCTGGGGAACGCGGAAGAGGAACAGGTAAGTTCGTACCGATGTGGGAGTCGTCACCGCGGCGTTTTTCTTCTAGTTGCAGGTACCCTGGCGCTCGATATTCACGTCGATGCCGATAATGGCGATAATGTTGGCTTACATCGGTCTCAACTGGGGGTTGTTGTTCCTGGGGACGGAGACTCCGACTTATCTGAGCAGCGTGATGGGTTTCGACATTAAATCCGTAAGATGACGAGAAGGGGCGTTTACTTTGACTTGTTGGGATCGTTGAATTTCCAGAATAGTCTGCTGTCCTCTCTGCCGTCCCTGGCCACTTTCCTCGCCATGTTCGTGTTCGCTTGGGCTTCGGATTACTCGATAAACAAAGCGTATTTCAGCAGAGGGACCACTAGAAAGATATTCACCACGATTGGTTAGTATCAGTTAATTTCCTCCATATTCATGAATAATAGCTAGTAGTCTGATGAAGCACCACCAAAGAAAATATACATCTAAAATTTTGTCATACTAATACAATAAATCTATCTAAATAAGTACTATGACACCATATGCATGCATAACTAAATCGCCCTTAACCTTCCTAATTCAACTGGCATGAGTAGTGTCTAGTAGTGATCGAGACACATTCCACCATCAACCCACGCTTCTCTAATTGGTAAACTCACAAACAAACTGCCATAATCCACCTTCATTCTACTTAGCTACTTGAGATTCCTAGAATCAGTCAGCACATCCTGGCTAGCTGACTTCATCAACTAACACCTAAGCTACCCATTTCAGCTAGCATGGGCACAGCACTTCCCCTAGTGATCCTCTGCTATCTACCGAACGACGCAAAGGCTGCATCGGTTAGCATGCTGGTAGCATGTGGGCTGTTTTATGGAGCGGTGAACGGAGGATCCTCTGTCAACCAGCTGGATCTATCGCCGAGGTACGCGGGGATCATCATGGCGATCTGCAACACAGTCGCCAACGCCGTCGGGCTGATGGCTCCGTTGCTGGTACAAGCCGTGGTGAAAACTGAGGTAAGATACATGCTGCTCGATTAAGGCATTTTGAATAACGTCCATTGAAGTTCTGGTCACTAGTTCATCTAAAGTTCTGGCCACTTAACTACTTTAGGAAAAATAACAGGACTACATGCTCTGATCAGATCTGCTTCTAGTAATAATACCATAACGTTCCAAAGGGTTCCTGTACTTGTTTTTTCCTGTACTGATTGTACTGATTACGACTTCTCTCTTTCTATTATCTGCATTCGTAGGCGACAGGTTTCCTTGTTTTACCAGGTGCTAAAGTGGAGCTTCTAAGCATCAGTTAACACTGCTTTCAATAATAACACCATAACGTTCCAAAGGGTTCCTGTACTTGTTTTTCCCTGTACTGATTTTACTGACTACGACTTTTCTCTTTCTATTATCTGCATTCGTAGGCGACAGGTTTCCTTGTTTTACCAGGTACTAAAGTGGAACTTCTAAGCATCAGTTAACACTGCTTTCAATAATAACACCATAACGTTCCAAAGGGTTCTTGTACTTGTTTTTTCCTGTACTGATTGTACTGACTACGACTTGTCTCTTTCTATTATCTGCATTCGTAGGCGACAGGTTTCCTTGTTTTACCAGGTGCTAAAGTGGAGCTTCTAAGCATCAGTTAACACTGCTTTCAATAATAACACCATAACGTTCCAAAGGGTTCTTGTACTTGTTTTTTCCTGTACTGATTGTACTGACCACGACTTGTCTCTTTCTATTATCTGCATTCGTAGGCGACAGGTTTCCTTGTTTTACCAGGTGCTAAAGTGGAGCTTCTAAGCATCAGTTAACACTGCTTTCAATAATAACACCATAACGTTCCAAAGGGTTCCTGCACTTGTTTTTCCCTGTATTGATTGTACTGACTATGACTTGTCTCTTTCTATTATCTGCATCCGTAGGCGACAGGTTTCCTTGTTTTACCAGATGCTAAAGTGGAACTACTAAGCATCAGTCAACACTGCTTTCAATAATAACACCATAACGTTCTAAAGGGTTCCTGTACTTGTTTTTCCCTGTACTGATTTTACTGACTACGACTTTTCTCTTTCTATTATCTGCATTCGTAGGCGACAGGTTTCCTTGTTTTACCAGGTACTAAAGTGGAACTTCTAAGCATCAGTTAACACTGCTTTCAATAATAACACCATAACGTTCCAAAGGGTTCTTGTACTTGTTTTTTCCTGTACTGATTGTACTGACTACGACTTGTCTCTTTCTATTATCTGCATTCGTAGGCGACAGGTTTCCTTGTTTTACCAGGTGCTAAAGTGGAGCTTCTAAGCATCAGTTAACACTGCTTCCAATAATAACACCATAACGTTCCAAAGGGTTCCTGTACTTGTTTTTCCCTGTACTGATTGTACTGACCACGACTTGTCTCTTTCTATTATCTGCATTCGTAGGCGACAGGTTTCCTTGTTTTACCAGATGCTAAAGTGGAACTTCTAAACACCTTTCCAGGCCTTAGGAACACAGGATGAGACCATATCCTGTGACGGGATACATAAAATATCCCAAAATGTTTTCCACTTTATTTTGCCCAACTCATTAATTATTCAAAAACCTCGATTTCCACAGTGGGAGGGGGTGGATAAGTAGGAGAAATTTATGCAATAGTTACTAAATAGCCAGAAGCTCCAAATTCGGTGAAGTTATAGATTAGATCCCATTTTCTCAAGAAAATAGCGAATGTCCTAAATTTCACTCTCTGGGGGTTGGAATAAAAGGGCGAGATTAGCTCGTCCCCCTAAAGGACCCTGGAATACAACATCAGTAATTTTAGGAACTACAACTTTTAGTTACTTATCTGTCCTATGAGAAGATGGGTATATCGGTGTGTAAATCAACATCATTGCCTCATTTGGTCATTCTTCTTGCTTATTACGATATTATGGTGTCGTAGCATGGCTCTCATCATACATAACTGTTAAAATTTAATGATCACCAATAGCCAAAACTGTAGGTATTTTGGCCTATCCGCCTCTTTTCCTTTTCATAACCGTACGGTTTCTAGAGCGACAAAACCCAATGGAAGACAGTCTTCCTGATCACGGCCGGCATCTGCTGCTTCACCAACCTCATGTACGTCATCTTCGCCTCCGGCGAGGTCCAACCGTGGAACAGCTTCGGCAAGACCGAAGAGGAGAGACCCGCCGGAGACGACGCCAGAACCAGGAAGATAAGCAGGAAGATATCGATGGTGATGAGTAATTTATAACATGACCTAATTTGTAGTTTATTTAAAACAAAGTCGCTATTAAACCCGAATGAGTTGCTTCCATTTTCAACTTGCCCTAACACCTTATAAGAGGTATAACGTTATCTTTACTCTGCCCACTTTTGTATCTTCGACGAGGAGAAGAAAATGAACGCCAAGTTGGCCAACGTGCACATGCCTGCCGCCGTGAGGAACACGATCCTCCACTGCATCTTGTCGGTCTGCGAATTTAACCAGCATTTATACCATCCGGTCGTCGTGATACAACCCATAACTCACCTCGTCCGTCACGACCGCCTGGACCATCAGGGGTGCAAGCATGGCTATCCCATTGGAGGTGCTGTTGGTAATGGCGTTTATTATACCGGCGTACTTAGGAGATAGATCCAGGTGGTTCACGGAGGTCCCGCCGCTGGACGAGCTGAGGAACAAGTAGGTCGCTATGAACATGATTATCGATAAGGTGTTGGCGTCCTCTGGTAGAAAACCGAGGGTTGTCAAGGCGAGGGCCATTCCAGTGCCGGCTGCGAAAGGAAAGAGGTTCCAGTAGCCACAATACAGGTTTATCGAATGGTCCTCACCGATTCCCGTGAAGATCTTCCTAGTGACCGGCCTGGAGAGTATCCTGTTGTTGATCAAGTAATCTGCGAAGGGTGCAAACATAAAGCTGGTAATGAATTGAACGAGGGAAGGAGCAGAGGCGAGGAGACCGTTGGACTGTATGTCTACCTTCATTATACTATTCATGTATGTTGGGATCTCGGTACCCAGCATGATGTTCCCCCAGTTGAGGCCTGCAGAGGCTATCGCCAAGGCCCAGACAGGTACGGAGGTCAGGATTGACTTCCATGGGACCACCAACTGCAAAACAAATTGTGGAATACGTTGCTGGACGGAAAACTTAAAGCTCGACGACAGTTTGGAGGTAAAGTTAAGACAAATATTAATACTAATGAGTAGTTTTGGGTTCCACAGCAGTTTGGAGTTAATGTTCAAGAAAGGTTTACTGCCAAAGCGGTTAAGAGCCCATTTGCCCAGAGTCCAAACGTGTTCAAGAGCATATTTTGACGTAAGACCTTTAAGTTTTAGGAAGATAATAGGTAACGGCTCCAAACAGCAGCTTTGACTGAAATTAAAGCAAGCATTTCTGCCTAACGGGATTTCTTTAACACTACTAATGAGCTAAGTTTAAGAAGGTTAAAGCGAATAACTTCAACAGCGTATTTTAAAGACATTAGGCATGGCGTTATGGTTTGAAAGTGGACGTGTTAAATTGCAAAAAAGTGAGTTAAAATTGGGACTAAAACTACTGTGGAGCCCCAAACATGCTCCCACAAAAATTTTGAAGTTAACCTAATAACACCCAAGAGGACATTGTGTCTAAAATGCGAGCTCGATAGCAATTTGGAGTTAAACACTATAAATACGTTAAATAGCTAATTTGGGTGATTTTAAGCATTGCTCAGGTTTTGAAAATGAAAGGATAGGTTTGTACAAAAATTGGATTCCAAATTATTATCTTACAGCTTTAGAAACTTAGGAGCGGAAAATAGCTTGGAGGTAAAGATAGTGGTTTGAAGAAAAAGGTAGAAGAATTAAAGACTCAGTCGGATGGGGAGGTCATGACGTAATTGAAATTGAACTCCAATCAGATATTCGAAGTAGTTTACAGCCCAACTTAGTGGGTTAAAGATACAAAATCAATAAACAACTTGTGACATGAAGCTGATCCATTCAAGAAAAATCTGAAGCAAAAGGTAGAAACGAAGGGTTAACGAGCTGTTGCATCAGTTGTTTCCAATATGTTAGTACCTGCCACTTACGTGCTCATTCGTTTTGACATCCAAAGATGTTTCGATATACTCCCTCTCCTCTTTGGAGATCGATTTGGAGTCCGCAGGACTACTGGCTCCGAAAATTATCCACATGCCTAACCAGACGAATCCCATGCCTGCATAGATGTAGAAAGTAGCCGGCCAGCCTATCGAAGTCGAAGAAATATACCCCACCAACGGCGTAGTGACGATCGCCCCGAACGCATAACCTGAACCACAAACGCTTCACTCGAAATAGCTCGATACATTAATACAGCCCCTACCTGACAAGGCGATGTTGCTCAGGTTGGCCCTCTCTGAGACGGGCGCCCACCTCCCCAGCATGTTATACACCGAAGGGTAGAAGAACCCCTGTCCTATCCCCTGCAGGATCCTGCACCCCATGACGCCGTACGAGCCGAGCTTAGCTGCGGCGAACGGTACCAGTATCGAGGCGAGGGAGTTGAAAGTCATCGCTCCTATCAGGAACCTCTTGGTCCCGTACCTCTCGCCCAGGGCGCCTGCGAAGACCTGCAGCGTCAGGTAACCCCAGTAGAAGGAGGAGAGGATGATGCTCTTGTTATCCCAGTCGTAAGTCTAAAAGAAGTAGACCAAAGTTTTCGCGATTTTTCAACCATCTCAAATGAAAGTCCAAGAAATTGGGCTTGTGGATACCCTCATACACTTACAGGAATGTCCGGATTGGAGCTGGTGGTGTTGTCGGTCATGGCGACTATAGCCACAGACAACTGCACCCTCATACCGATCCCGACGGCCAACAGGAAGAACAGCAGCGTCACCTGCACGTGTCTCACCCCTAGCGCCTTTTCTGAAAAACCGAAACCTCATCGATCACATCAATCTAACTCCGTATTACGGCCCTTACGTTTCCTGGGCTCTTCCCCCATGGTCTTGCCCACCTCCACGGTCGTCGTGAAATGGACATAAAATCTACTTTTGCGTAATTGTTTCGATTACACAGATAAACGAGCGTTTCGAGTGTCTTTTGTGATATTTCGAACAAATGAAATCGCGAAGTTATTAGAGATATGCAGGCTGAGATATCGATAATGTGCAGATCGAGAAGAAGATTGGCGGAACGATTTCGAAGAACAGTAGCGTAGAAAATTAATGACGATGGTCAATCATACGAAGAAAAGTAGTGAAATCATAGTGAAAAGCCATACCGTCACTAAGCAAGTAAGAAATAAAAGGACGGGTAAAGAACAAAATATTCTTAGAGTACTCCAAGGAATTCTTGCCATATGTTTAGCAAACACTCTGTATAATATAATTATAACATCTAACTTAAATCTCGCTTGCTAAATTATTGGTAATGCCAACATTTTCTTAGGGTCTTCATCTAATCAAGGGACTAGGTAAGGGTCTTTTGAGGCGCTCTCCTATACTATATGGAGTAGCAGGATTTTCTACACAAGCAGTGCAGGTCCAAATAAACCCCATGATATTTTGAACTTCACTGCAATATTTTCTCGTTACAGGGAAATTTGGTCACATCCTCATATTTCCTAAAATTCCCTCCAGCTACCACTTAAATCTAAGCTTTTAAGCACATTGACTTGATCAGATAAGACTCTAACAGGATCTTTTTATGTGGTGAGTAGGTATTATTAACCACGTCGGATGTCTGGAAAAACAACTAAAGTTAGGGTAAGGACAGATTTGGGTGTAAGTGTCTCTTAGTGTTCCTGCAATATTTTTACGCCAAACACTATTAAACACAAATACCTATCTTCAATAAATATACTATATTATAGTAAAATAAACATAAATATTCTTCTAGTGAGAGATCATTTTTCTTGTCAGACATTCTGCATGATCAGAGAGATTTTCCTGCTGATTTTCCTCATTTCAGGCGTATCTTCCACTTGTTCCGTCACTTTTCCCTGATTGTTCCACTCCTGGACGTCCACCGAGGAAAAGAAGAGGAACATGAAATTCGTCGCTATACACAAACCTGCAGTGATGAGGAAAACAGTCTTCCATTGCGACTTATCGGTCTGGAAAAGAGAAGAAGGTGGAAAAGTGGACAGGGTGGCTGTGGATGGATCACTACAGTTAATCCACCCATAACTAGAGACGTGGATTATTTGCGAGGAAGATATATTATTTCTTGCATATTTTTACACCTAAGATTCTAAGGTAACTACATTGGTTTCTATTAATTAATGATTCCATTTTCTAGTGATTCTCATTGTGCAACAGTGAAAAATGCAGCACTTCATGCTCCATCATCTTTCACGTGCGATCCAGTCTTTAGTTATTCTCATAACTCACTCACCTCATCAGTGACGAGCACCTGAACGAGCAACGGCGCCATCATCCCTATACCGGTAGCAGCCGTGTTGGTAATGGCCATTATGATACCGGCGAAATTCGGAGACAGATCAATTTGGTTCACGGAAGTGCCGCCTACGACGAAGCATTGGAACAGACCGGTGGTAATGAACATTACTACCGTAAGGGCGTTGTTTCCGTCCGGGAGGAAAGCGATGATCAACATCGCCAAGGCGTTACCGCAAGCGGCTATGTAGAAACAGAAGAAGGATATGGAAATACCGCCTATTTTTCATGGTAGAGCAACATTTTGGTTGTTAGATCTGGGTCTCAAATAAATAAAACCTATTGACTATTTTGTATTTCCAATATCATTTTGAAGCTTTACATCTTCAAATGTTTGGAGGTTGGAAAGTTTACCTCGATTTGCACGTGATTTGAGGACAGATCTATTAGGAAACCCTAAACCTCTATAAGCGTTCAAGCACCACCTCTCTAAACCTCCCAAACTTCCCCCATACCATCACATCTGACACATTCACTCCACCTATTTTGCTGCCTTTAATTAATAGGAGTACCAAGAGTCTTCCATTTCTATTTCCTACACCATTGCTCCCAAAGCCGCTTACTAATCTCCAATGGTTCAATTTCGTTTAATCCTACCTACGCTGGTGAACAACTTCCTGATGATCCCCCTGGACATCACCTGGTTGTTGATGAGGTAATCCGAGAACGGAGCCACCAGGAAGCTGGCGAGGAACGCTGCCAGAGAAGGAGCCGTCGACAGCAAACTGTTAGAACCCATGTCGAACTTCATAACGCTGTTCATGTAGGTCGGCAGTTCAGTGGCTAACATCAGACCTGCCCAGGACAAACCCACGTTGGTGACCGCGAGCACCCACACCGGGATAGAAGTCAAGATCGACCTCCAGGGGACCACCAGCTGCAAACGAAAAGAAGAAATCCAGGGAGGGCTCGGGAGGTATCGATCCTCACCTTTTCACCATTGGCGACCTCCAGCGATCTCTCGATGTATTCTTTCTCTTCCTTTGTGATCTTGCTGTGCTGCGCTGGGGTGCTCGCCCCGAAGAAGAACCACATTATTATCCAGACGTAGCCCAAGCAGCCGAAGAGGTAGAAAGTGGAAGGCCAACCGATGGAGGACGAGGAGATGTACCCGACGACCGGCGTTGTGACGATCGAACCGAAGGAGTAACCTGGAAATAATGACAGACCATTCCAGACCTATTGCCACAATCCAAACGGTCCATAGTAGAAAATAGAGTCAGTGTTTTCAACCATCTAACTGTTGTTCAGGTAACTATGATGTTTTTCTTAGGATCTCGGCTGTGACCACCCATACCAGAGATGGTAAAGAGAGCATGGTTGGTTACCCAACTACGATCTCCAGGTTTATCAATAATTAGCTTTTCAATCAATCAGCTTATTAATGACGTCTTATCTAAAAATGCTATGAACAATACTTTGCTATCAAAGTAGTAGTGTAACATGAGCAGTATCGCTTTATTAGTGGTGTCAGATAAATAAACGAAATAAAATTTTGGGTTCTCATACTCCAGAGCATGAAGAGCACTACCACAATACACTCACCTGCTATAGCTACATTGGTCAACCTAGATCTCTCAGAAACCGGAGCCCAACTTCCCAGCAGGTTGTAAATCGAAGGGATGAAGCACCCCTGGTTGATCCCCTGGAAAATTCTGCAACCCATCACCCCGTAGGATCCTAGCTTTTCCGCCACCAGGGGCATCAGGTTACAGGCGGTGGAGCAAAAAAACATGGCGCATACGAGGAGATTTTTGGCGCCGTACATCTTCCCTAGGGCCGCAGCGAGCAGCTGCAAGGACAGGTACCCCCAGTAGAAGGACGAGAGGATCACGCTTTTGTTGTCCCAATCGTAAGTCTGGAAGAAGTAGGAAAGTAAGAGGGAGCTCTCTAGAAGTTTTTCCGTTTCGGCCACCTCTGCCTACCCTACTTAAGTCAAGGCGATACATTTTTAAATACACTTTACTTACTGGTATGTCCGGGTTGGAGCTGGTGGTGTTATCGGTCATGGCTACTATAGCAACCGACAGTTGCACCCTCATCCCCACCCCGATGGTCAAGAGGAAAAACAGCAGGATCACCTGGATGTGCCTTACTCCGAAGAAACTAACTAAAATGCAAGGGGGTTAAATTTCAACTAGAGAGTTTTGGTTTAAAACTTACGTTCCTTGGTAGCTTCTTCTTCTTTTACAGTCATTTTGCACGTTCGATCGGGGAGTGTACTCTTCAATTTTGTATTGTTGATTTTATATGGCGATTAATTAGGCGGATAACCATCTGGATTCTATTGTTTAAGAGAATTTACATACGTGATCGAGTTGATAACTATCGTACTGATCGGCGACATTCGACGAGAAAAAATACGATAAGATGAAAGAAGTCAAAAGTGGGAATTTTGAAACCACTCTAGACATTGATCGCACTTTAGATCGGTGAAATGTTATGACAAGTTAACGTACGTAAATGTTAATTAGATTACACGGAATTATCGTTTTTATTGAAAAATGCACCCCTTGAAAAATTTTTGAAACGTTCTAAGCACGTAAGCACTTATACATCCTTTGTTGCTAATATATATTGATCACAGACAGTATTGAATAAATTACATATTTTTATACGTATTATCGTGGTAACCCAATACCTTTTATCGATGTTTGATCTATAAGATGAGTACTCCGCCACCGAATTTCAGGAAGATATCATATAACCAAAAAACTTTGTTTTTGTTAACTTGGTTAATTTAATTTAACATTAACAGGTTCCTTTCATTTATTGCGTAGGTAATGGTAACGTTCATTACCCACGTGTGACTCCTAGAAAACTATCTGAAATAGGGTAAAAGGGTGTAACATGTCCTATTGTTTCTTATCGTTCCTGTAATTAATGTTCCTGTGTGTGTAATTACGCTTAGGTTCAATTCGGTATAATCGAAATCGAGATTGCGATCTGCATTGTTCGATAATTGATTAATTACCATCAAATTAATAAGTGCCGATAAGGTATTTTCCACAATAGACACTATCAAACACGACTACATACCATCAAAAAATATATAATAAACAAATTAAAACATAAGTATCTTTCTAGAGATAGAGAATTTCTTTATCACACGTTCTGCATGATCAGAGAGATTTTCCTGCTGATTTTCCTCATTTCTGGCGTATCTTTCACTTGTTCCGTCACTTTTCCCTGATTGTTCCACTCCTGGACGTCCACCGAGGAAAAGAAGAGGAACATGAAGTTCGTCGCTATACACAAACCGGCAGTGATAAGGAAAACAGTCTTCCATTGCGACTTATCGGCCTGGAAAAGAGAAGAAGGTGGAAAAGTGGACAGGGTAGCTGTGGATCGATCACTACAGTTAATCCACCCATAACTAGAGACGTGGATTATTTGCGAGGAAGATATATTATTTGTTGCACATTTTTACACCTAAAGTTCTAAGGTAACTACATTGGTTTCTATTAATTAGTGATTCCATTTTCTAGTGATTCTCATTGTGCAACAGTGAGAAATGCAGCACTTCATGCTCCATCATCTTTCACGTGCGATCCAGTCTTTAGTTATTCTCATAACTCACTTACCTCGTCAGTGACGAGCACCTGAACGAGCAACGGCGCCATCATCCCTACACCGGTAGAGGCCGTGTTGGTAATGGCCATTACTATACCGGCGAAATTCGGAGACAGGTCGATTTGGTTCACGGAAGTGCCGCCTATGGTGAAGCAATGGAACAGACCGGTGGTAATGAACATTACTATCGTAAGAGCGTTGTATCCGTCAGGGAGGAAAGCGACGATCAACATCGCCAGAGCGTTTCCGAGACTGGCTGTGAAGGAGGATATCGAAATAGCCCGAAAATCACCATTTTGCCTTATTTTCTAGGGCAAAGTAGTATGCGATATATACAGGGTGCCCCCGAATGGTCTGTACAAAACTCTACCACAAATTCTCCATGTAAAAATATATCACTTCGCTTCAACTCACCTTAGTACAAAAGATGATAGATACGAAGATACAGGGCGTCAAAGTTTTTATTTTATTTTCAATTTTCTTTCATACATCATGAGAGGAACATCACAAATTCACAAAAATTCGTATGTGACGGTTTAAATAACTGCGCAGTATGTGGCGCCCTCTACACATACATAAAATCTGATGCCATATTTAAATTTTTCACTCTAAAAAACCCCCATATACCATATATTATGAATTTTGTGCTGTTTCTCTCAATAAATATGCAAGAAAATTGAAAATAACAAAAATTTTGACGCCCTGTACCTACGTATCTATCAACTTTTGTACTAAGGTAAGATGGAGCGAACCGATCTATTTTTACATGAATAATTTGTGGTATAATTGTGTACAGACCATTCTGGGACACCCTGTATATCCATTTATGGGACATCTTAAACCCGTCATATTTATAGGTCAATCAAAACCGTGTAAGTAATACAAATTCTAGTTTTTCGCTGTCATTTTGATTTTCATTTGTCATAAGTTAGGTACTGTTTTCTTCCTCTATTAATGCTCTGTAAAACTACATCTTGTAGCTTCACACCATCTACTTTTGCTTCCTCTCACTAATGGTAGGCATGAACAGTCTCCAAAGTACCTCACCAATCTCCAATCTTACCTACGCTGGTAAACATCTTCCTAATAACCCCCCTGGACATCACCTGGTTGTTGATGAGGTAATCAGAGAAAGGAGCCACCAGGAAGCTGGCGAGGAACGCTGCCAGAGACGGAGCCGTGGACAGCAAACTGTTAGACTCCATGCCGAACTTCATAACGCTGTTCATGTAGGTCGGCAGCTCCGTGCCCAACGTCAGAGTTAAGCAGGACAGACCCACGTTGGTGACCGCCAGCACCCACACCGGGACAGAAGTCAAGATCGACCTCCAGGGCACCACCAGCTGGAAACGAAAATCAGAAGTCCGGGGAAGGCTTAGGAGGTTCCGATCCTCACCTTTTCGCCATTGGCGACCTCCAGCGAACTCTCGATGTAGTCTTTCTCCTCCTTGGGGATCTTGCTGTGCTGCGCCGGGCTGCTCGCCCCGAAGAAGATCCACATTACTATCCAGACGTAGCCCATGCAGCCGAAGAGGTAGAAAGTGGAAGGCCAACCGATGGAGGACGAGGAGATGAACCCGACCATCGGCGTCGTGACTATTGAACCGAAGGAGTAACCTGGAAGAAATATCGTACCTTTCCAGACCAGGAAGTAGCGATTGATTGATGGACCCCATGGCTTATACAATAACGCCATTTCATCTTTCTTTCACAGTACACTTCTGACTTTGTGCTACAATTGCAGTTCGGAGAGATTTCTTCTCTTGGAGAGAAAACTCTATACTTTGGGCTAAAGTAATGATGCTGAAGAACATATGTCATATTGTAGCGTCATGTTCCACTTAGCCGCAACTGAATAAGGTACATCAAAGTAGCTACTTATATCCACTAGACGATAATCAAGACAAGTACGTGAGGAGTACTATGAGCACATTTCAAACATCACCAATAACAAGGAGTGTTGGTAATACGCACCATTGCAGATCGGCACTCTCACCGACTGTCGTAGTATTTGATAAAAAGGGCAGAACATGGCAGTAAGTGCAAAAGTTAAAACTATAAATCAGAAGAATGTGGAACGCAAGAACCACCAAAATATCCGTCGGAACTGGTGCTTGAGGAAAGATCAAAAGGAAAAGCCTATAACAACACTTCTAGGAAAGTCTGAGTGAACCATTCACCTGAAAAGGATAGAAAAATGGGCCTTGGCACCAATCTTATTTTTAAGCAGAGATTTGGGCATATTTTGGGCTAACGCTGTGGACTTTTTGTCAGAAACGCCGAAATTTCCAATTTGGTAACTGCTGGAACGCGACAGTTGTTATACGCATGCTCCGGATCGAGTTGTACACGCTACTGGAACAAACCTACTTTAACTTCCAAAGGAAACTTAATTTTTTAACCTATTTATGGCCCTGATCGCCCCGAGCAATAACTCAAGCTACCGCTGAATTTAAAGATTTAACCTATCAACGGGCTTCTTACCTCAAAATTCCATTGAGCGTGTGCTGGTGCTTTCATGCCCTTATCATGGCATCACATCAGCAGTATCGCTTCAATAGTAGCTTCAAAATACAATTTTGTACCAAATATACCTGTTATAGCTATGTTGGTCAACCTGGACCGCTCAGACACCGGAGCCCAACTCCCCAGCAGGTTGTAAACCGAAGGGAAGAAGAACCCCTGGCTGATCCCCTGGAATATCCTGCAGCCGATCACACCGTAGGATCCCAGCTTTTCCGCCACTATGGGTATCAGGTTGCAGGCGATCGAACTAAAGAACATGGACCCTATGAGGAGGTATTTGGCACCGTACATTTTTCCTAGGGCAGCAGCCAGCAGCTGCAAGGTCAGATAACCCCAGTAGAAAGAGGAGAGGATCACGCTTTTGTTGTCCCAGTCGTAAGTCTAGAAGAAATCGCAGGAGAAAGAAGGAGTTGCCATTGCCTTAAGGATAGGATGAAGTCTTAAATACAATTAGCACTCCTAAAGGAGTTGGGACGATTACAGGGTAAGGGCACCTTTAAAGGAGTTGAAATTGCTTGTGGTTTAGTTTTACATAAACTTTACTTACTGGTATGTCCGGATTCGAGCTGGTGGTGTTATCGGTCATAGCTACTATAGCTACCGACAGTTGCACCCTCATCCCCACCCCGATGGTCAAGAGGAAAAACAGCAGGATCACCTGGATGTGCCTTACTCCGATGAAACTGACTAAAATGAAGAAGGGTTGAATCTTAACTGGACAGTTATGGATAAGAACTTACGTTCCTTAGTCGCTTCCTCTTCTTGTATAGTCATTTTGCAGGTTTGAAGAGTGAGTGAGATCTCGCTCGTGGTATTTTGTTTATTTTATACGGTGACTGATTGGGCGGATAAGATCTGTATTGTGTTGTTGGAGAGAATGTTCATACATAATCTAGTTGATAATTATCGTACTGATAGGCAGCGATATTTAAAGCGAAAATAATTAAATGTGTTGAAAGAAGTAAATTTCTCCAAAGCGGGATTTGTCAAATCATTCATGTGTTTCTCGTCGCCAATTAAATACAAAAATATGATAATGATTAGGTAATATCACTTGATTGAATCGATGGAAAGTTGTGACGCCTTAATCATACGTAAATAATCATTAGATTAGTTGCAATTATTGTTTTTATTGAAAAATCATAGGAATCCTCTAGAAAATTCCTTAATGAAACAGGTGCCAATCTCTCGAATGTTCTAAGCACCAGGCTACTGCACCAAAGCGTTTGAGAAGATTAAGTATTAAAATTTCCCTACAAATACCTGTATTTGTCCAGAAAATTAGGGGTTTTTCTACATATAAATACATATATAAAAATGCAACTTGCCTGGACATTTCCTGTACCATAGTATGATAAACTGATTAATAATTGGATCAGTGGAATCACTAGCAAACCTCTATTATTGGGTTTATGAAGAGCAATCAGAGGCAAAATAATACGTACAGTTGTATTTTTAGAAAAGCGATGCCTCCTTATAAACTCACGTTCACTATACAAGTCTAACGGATTTTGCCGGTCTCTCAAATACCGTTTAGGTAATTGATTTATAATATTAATAACTCGATTGACGTATTCATAGTGATCGTGATTCATCTTGAATCCACCTTGAAGGCGTCCTTAACTTTAAATATTTTCTGAGGGTAAGATGAAACCGACATCGGCCTTAACTCATCCCTAAGGTGCACTTAGTTGACTATAAAACACAGATGGCGCAGTAAGTACGCTTTAAGGTTTGAGGAATCCTCAAGGCGCGATTATAAATTTGCCCCCCTTAAACAATGTTTTAGTTTTGTGAATCATTCTTGGAGTTTTGTTAGAGCCCCCCGACCAACCCTGGATTTGTCAAACCAATGGAAACCTTCCCTATACCTCCGCCTATGTTCCAATCATCACCTCTCTTACCTGCTCGGATTATCAGGCAACCCCTTCTCATTCCTTCTCGAACTCTTAACGGTGTCACTTCCATACAAATATTTACCTGAAATGTTGTCAAAACTCGCACTACTCGCATACCTCTCGGTACTTCTCACCTTGACGTCAACAGGTGACATATTTTTTTAAATTTGAAAACAAAACGATCTTCACTTTCCTATTTTTTCGCAGCGCAAAGTGAGAAAAAGTGCAATGACTGCGTACCCCTCGACAAGTGCCGGGAATACCTGGAGATAGTGGAGGCGTCCGGGATAAGGTCCGGGATGAAGTTCCTGAGGGAGAGGAGGTGCGGCGTCGAGGCGGGAAAGCCCACGATATGTTGCTCAGCGGAGGAAAAATCACAAGATGGTAAGTGTAGCAATTAGGATTTTTGTCACAAACTTCCTGAAGGATAATGCGGACTTTAGTTGTGAAGGGACCCAAGTTAAATGGGCAATTAGCAGGTACTATACAGTTAAAAGAGGGAAAAAATTAAAAGTGTGGTGCATTTACCAAGAGTTTAATGTTTTATATTACAATCATGCATGTACCTGCTACTCCAGCCATTATTATTTCTTTTTTGCTCATAAATAATTTTTATATTCCAATACAGGGGTGGTTCAGACAAAATAATAATAGTAAAAACCTATAGGAACCGCCGAAAAATCGGAACTGGTAATTTTGAATTTTCGCTTCGAATTACTTTTAATAGATGGCGCTCGTGACTGTTATTTCGTTTCTAAACGCATTTATGACTAAGACTATAGCGCATTTCACGAATTTAAGTCCTTGAAGTCATAAAAAATCAAAAAAAATTTTGATGACAAGAATAATTGCTATTTCATAATAAATTCACAGCTATAAATACCATTTTTTATGATTACCTGCGAAATAAACGAAATCTTTATTCAGGTGTGTTTCCAACTTTGTTCTTTAGTTATTCCCAAAATTATTCCCTTAGCCGACATTTTCGGTACCTCTAAACATATTTTTCCCTAGACCATTGCGCCACCCCGACGGACTGCACGACCCTGAGGGAGTGCGCCCCCTACATGGACCTGCTCTCGGGGGCTGCGCGCCCCCTGAAGCGCCCCCTCGTCGACTTCCTGCGCTCCCGTGGGTGCGGCTTCGAGGGCGGCTACCCGAAGGTGTGCTGCTCCGTCCTGCCGAAGAACCTCCAGGCCCTCAAGCATTCCCGATCGGAGTCCAGGAGGAAGAACAATAAGTTGAGTGCGGACGACGGAAGTCATAAGGAGTTAGGCGGTTCATATCATAAGGGGAGTATTACTAAGTTGAGCGCGGACGGGGGTGAAAGCTATAACTTGGATGTTAAGAGGGGTAAAGTAAAGGAAAATGTGGAAGGGAGGAAGGATCTGAGGGAGAAAATGGAGGGGATCAACGCGTTTTTCGCGGAAAGCGACGAATTCGACTTGATGCTGAGGAAAAAGAGGAATAACGCCGATAATTACTTGGAAATTGAAATAAGATGAAATACATTTGTTAATAACAAGGCGGAATAAATATGTTTCACACGATTCCATAAATATTTCATAACTCCATTTTTCAGACAAATTGTATAATCAATAGATTACTGATTTCATCCCTCTGATCATCATCAGATTCATAATTCAAGTTAGATGATATGACAGCAAATAAGTCGATATTAAAACGGCTTCACACCTTCAGATGAAAAGTTAACCTATAATACAATGGATTAAACCTCGAACTTTCAAGGAAAATAATGGAAAGACTAATTTTCCACGATTAAATTAAATTTTTATCAAAATTCTCTCTAATAATAACTACTTTTACTTATATTTATAAATAAAATTCAGTTTCATAAAATATACTTTCATATTTAAACAGTAAAATCAAAAATTTATTTTTGCGTAAACTGTGAGGAAATTCCTGGGTAAAGATTTTCCTTCTTCCAGGTCGAACTCAAAAATGGGAATTTTTTTAGTAAAAGAGTGCAGTATTAGGGTGCTCGAAAAAATTATTTTAACGTTAGAAAACCAGTAGTTTTGGGAGAAAAAATAAAACGTAGGAAGTTTTGCCAAATTTGCCGGTTTTCTAAGTGAAATTTTTAAATGATTTCTTATGGGTTAAACGATAATAATAAAGTTTGATTATTCAACTTTACGCAGACATTCATATTTCGTAAACGGCGAAGGTTTCATGCCTTCGCCATTTTGAAATTTTAAATGCGGATGTGCTTAGCGGAGTGGCTAAACGACCGTCCTGGTTTATAACGTATGTCGTTTATGACGTACTTTTTAACGTTTCTATATAAAAAAAGGACTCAAGCTGCTTAACCTAACTCTGCTTTCCATGGGATTCTACACAGGAACTGGTACCTTATAATATTTCGAAAAAGGAAAACAAGCAGAATTACAAATTAATACGGTTTCAATGCCTTCCCCTTGGTCGATTAACCACTACCATATAAGTGTCATCGTCGTGTTGCACCATGCGATTACTTTGATGTTCTATGTGAAATACATGGAAAACTCGATGAAAATGGACATGTCCATAATGAAAAATAATTTTTCTCCCAAAAAATAGAAGGAGAGGCGAAATTTGAATGCGCACATCGTTTTCTACGATTTCCTATTGCTCAGTGGTGATTTTTTGGCGAGTTTTTAATTTTCATGTAGTTAACTTCTTATGTAAAATCGCATTTTCAACATGCTATAACTTTTGAGCGGGCCATTTCCCTAAAATTATAACTGATGTTTGCCAATTCTTGAGACAAGTCATTTTGCTTTTTAAATGCCATCACTTTAACATAAAGATGTTATGGTCATATCATTTAATTCCCCAGTTATGACGCCACAACCCTTCCAAATGGAAACATGGAACTTCCAATTATCTTATCATATGAAGTACTCATATATAAGTATCACAATCGAATGTATTATTTTAATTTGAGATATTAGCATTTATAGATGTTTTAAGATTTTCTGGATGCAAAAATATGTTTTGAAAATACGACTGTATGGATCTTAGGCACGTTTCTCTCAAAAATTGACATAAATATTTAAACATTGTAGACCCTATACCATACCACATAAGTTAAGTTGAACAAAGAAAATGCTCTTATCGACTTGAAGCAAGGAAATGTCTCACTTTTCTCCTTGCTTTTGGATTGAACCATTCATAGTGCAGAGAGTTATGGAGTTATTAATAAACAACCAAGTACATTTGCCTATAATTAGCCCCGAGCAATAATAGCAATTTCAACCAAATGTCAAGCGCTTATAATGTTTCAATAATTAATATTTCTACTAACCTTGTTAGGAGCGTCAAAGATATATCACACAAACTAGTTCGTCCGCGAACTTTACACCCTCATTTACAAAAACATCGTTTACATAGTTTCCTTCCTATTCTGGTGGATTATTCTTCGACGCCCTCCTGGGCGGACCACCCCTGCTCGAGATAATCTGGGTATTCCCCGTTCGTTTACGCTTAATCCCCCTCTTCCTGTACCTTTCTGATTGACGATAAACCCAGTAGTTGTAAATGAGACGTTTAGGTTGTTACCTGTACGAGGTGATGATGGGAAAAGTGCTGGTGACATTGTTTTTGTGTTATTTGTCGAGCAGTTTTTTGGATGCGAAGCTCACAATGGGTAAGTAAAAAGTGATTGTTTTCAATAAGGTTAAGAGGTAAATAAAGAATTTGATGCGTTGAGAGGCGAAGGCAGAAGCAAATCTAGTAATAAATTGATGAATTTGTACTAATTATGCTTGTAATTACGTTTCCTAAATTTATATCCAGGGCAAACATTTAATGTGGTAACTACCACTCGAGTTATATTTTTTCAACAGTAGACATTACATCATTTGCACCTGTAAATTAATTTTGTAATCAATTAATTAACTAAAGTAAATTACATATGCATCATAATTAAACATTCATACGCATGTAGAAATTTAAAATACATTTTTACTACGTAATAGTAAGTTTGTCCTAATTATTTTTAATATTACAATAGTGTTTTTTTGTTCTTACCTCTCATCCCCAAAAGTAAAATAATTAGTACATGCGCACTAATGCACTAAGACTTGTTAATCCTGCTCCTAAATCACTAGATCCATACACAACGAACAATTTTAAAGTCAAATTTTCAAATTTCCAATACCTTCATTAGTGACATAACGGGTGATACGTTGATTCAATAAATCTTAGGAGGGAATAAAACGAATTTTACAAAAATACATTCATACTATGCCGATAACATCGTTATCATTTACTTTGGGTACTATTGAGGGTGTTATTGAAATTTTACACATGCACCCCTTTTATATCACTGTTAAGTATCACTGAATCACTGAATATATCACTGTTAAGTATCAATAGTCAAGTGTTTGACAGTTTTTCGCTTAGAATTATTTCTGGCATTCCAAAAGTTATATAGTACCTAGATGCGTTCTTACCCTAGATACAGATTTCACCCCTTCTCCGGGGTTGAAATTAGTACACTCAAAATAGCCGCAAAAATTGATGAATTCTAAGCAAAAAGTGTTTTGATATATCAATCTTGTTGGGTTATTCGCGATTGAAAAATGTTGGGTTTTTTTTTATCCAAAAAATAAGTTTTTTCACAAACAATTTTTTTTTAAATTGTCATTGTCCAAAAAGGAATCTTAGAAAAAACAAATCGACTGGTTTTCCTTTTTCTTTCTGTTGATGATTTGAATTCGAACCTTTCAATGGCAAATGACGGAAAAATGGCAAATTTTGAGGAAAACTTATAAAACACTTTTTAAAATACTTGAAAATTGAAAATAACTGCTGCAGCGTTTATCCGGAGAAAAAATAAGTAATGAATCTAATGATTTACCTCAAAAATTGAAATTAAACGTAATCCATATACAATTTGCATTATTCAGATACTAACAATGTGTTTTAGAATTCTTTTATTAACTGAACTAGAATGTTTAAATTTGAGAAAAATTTAATTTAACCGTGAAATGATTTTTGAAAAAAATTTCCACAATAATTCAAAAACTAAAGGCCCACAAGTTTCTGAGCATACCGGAAAATCATAAATTTCACATCTAGTAACACTGAAATATAATGAGCATATCATGTTTTTTTTTAAAAATTTCCCCTCCATCAGAGGAAACCCCTTGGGAAAATTTTAAAATCCTTCGGATCAAAATTTCGTGGCACCACCTAAATTCCTCCAAACACTTCAATTTAACACGCCGATAATTTAGCCCGGTTCTCTTGAGCATCCAGCAAAGTACAAAACTCCTCTACATTTCCAGACTAGTAGTCACAGATCTTTGCAATAATTTAAGGTTTCTGCGCTTTAAGGTCTCTTCGCCTCCAGTTGCGACACGGACCAGGACTGCGTCGAGATCAGGAACTGTCCTTATTTCGAACAACTCTTAAGCCGCGCCCCCATTCCCCGGCCCAGGAACGTCGTGAGGACCATCAGGGGGCGACAGTGCGGCTTCTACAGGAACACTCCTTATGTGTGCTGCGATAAGGCGCCCCCTACCACCACTACTACTACTACCACCGCCACCACTACTGCCACTGAAGACCCCCCGACAACCGAACTGCCGCTGTTCGAGGGGCTCAACGCCAGTCCGATTGACTCTCACCCGAATTTCGAGAAGCTGGCCAATGACGTGTGCGGACCGATCATGACGAACAGCAGGATCACTTCGGGCTCGAGGACGGCCATCAATGAATTCCCCTGGATGGCGCTCATAGCGTATTACGTAGGTAAGTCAGGTGCGCGGTGGTGCGACCGTGACGTTCGCGCACCGGATCTACTTTTCGGTTACATTCACCCTTACCGCAAGGTTCTAGAAGTGTCAAGGTTTTCGTTATAATTTTCAGATGGCGAGATCGACTTCAGGTGCGGAGGTACACTGATTAATGAAAGATATGTGTTGACGGCTGCGCACTGCATACTTAACTCCACCATGTAAGTACGACACTCTGACCTTTAAAAAGTCATACTACTGCAATGATAAGATATACGCTTTGTTATTAACAAGGCTCGAATTTTATGCGAAAAGTGTTTTTATGTAAAACAGTGTGTTCAATGCCTTAGGTAGTAAAAATATAATTGAATTACTTAATGCAAATTAACAATTTAAATATATACGAGAGCGGCGGATCCTTAACTATATCGCCGCATGGAGAGGATACAGCTGGGGTCATGAAAAAAGCGGCGGCAGGCTTTGTGGCCAGCACGGCACGATTTATTCTCAAGAGGAAACCATCAGATGCCCCTATTTGCATTAAATTTAATGGCCTTTTATTATTGGGTTCTCAGTATATAATACTTTCTGAAAAAATTGGCACTATATAGAGTAGAAGTATAAATTTCGCTATTTCGTTTCCCCGTAGCTTCATGGATCTTTGTATAGAAACTTTAAACTTGACACACGTACAGTTTAGTGCCCAAGATGGTTCCAAAGATTCCAAAAATAGAGGGAAAATATATTTTGTCTTAATTTTTGATTTTATATTAACTTCCTGATGATTTGAAGAGTTGAAGATTTAAATATAGCTCAGAACTGAAAGACAATGTAATATTAACTAACCAGTTAGAAGAAAAGACTAACTAACTTATAATTGCAAACAATGTATTATCTCTTCTGGTTTTGGGCGCTTTAAGAACCATTTTGGAAAACAACAATACCATTAGGGAATTACCCACTGTTTTTGGGATTTTTGGAATATTTCCAAAATTTCCTTAACGAACTTTTTAGAATTTTAAAACGTAAAATTCTTGTAATTGTTCCAAAGTTTCGATTTCTACTTACAGCGTGGGGGTCCGCCTGGGGGAGCACAACCTGGACACGTCCGAGGACTGTGAGGACGATCACTGCGCCTCCCCTACTCAGGACTTTTACATAGAGGCGATCCACGTGCATCCAGGCTACGACCAGAAGACGTTGGTCAACGATATCGCACTCATCAGGTTGGCCAAGCCTGCCAACCTTAGCAACGGTAAGAGAAAGTTAAATTATCATTCGAATAAGGGATTTGTGGACTCTTCAGAGTTAAAATGAAATCCCTGGAAATTGACTGGACATGATTTTGGGTTACAGGTTGTGTTGCAGATTGCAAGATTTAGCTCAATTAAATAAAATCTTAATACATGTAAACCTCAAAGCAACCCGTTTCAGGTTGAAACCTTTTCAAAACCCAAATTTAGGTAAAAAGAAGATATTTTTCAAAAAGTGTCAGTTTAAAATGACGGCGCCATTGTTTAAACATAGTTTAAACTGTGAAAATTGCAGACTTTTCTAATGGCTGTTTGAAAAATGCTTCATTTTAGACATGCTAAAAAATATTCTAAATAATTTATTTAAATAATTGCAAAAAACCATCGAAATTTGGACATTTTCCATTACAAAAATTAAAATAAAACCCTCGTTTGGGATACTAAACATCCTTGTAACTAAACTGGGAAATTTCCAGGACCCCCTACGCTTGATACCCCTCATTGGCTAAGCGTTATTCTATTAGTCCATCCTGGCCAATGAAAGGTCTCAAAAATACAAGTGTAAATAGGAACCTTCTCTATTCTTTCTCGTGCAATTTGGGAAGGAAAAAATTTCTTCGTAAAAAAGGCGTAAGCACAACTGAATTTGTAAATATTTACTGGTCAAATTACCTAAAATTTGTCATCGAGATTCATTCGCAAGTCTCGTATAATCGAACATTCCTTTAGATGAAGATATTTACATTATTTCAGAAAACGTTCAGCCGATCTGCCTTCCGACAAAAGACTTGGATTTGAGTGGAAAATATGCTGTGGTCTCCGGTTGGGGAGTAACGGAAAATGGTAAGGATATTTTCTTAGGCATTCCTCAAAATCACTTGAAAAACTTTGCCGTAATGACTAACTTTGGCAAATTTTTTGAAAGTACCCTGGACGATTCCCTTAAGGGCTAACATCCTCATCATGAAAAGTTATATATCATCTACCGAAAAATGAAACAACTTCTCAGGTCAAAAAGGATTAATGGCCATTGTCACCGTCAAATCCCCACACTACGAGCTGCTATCGTGGCGTTTCGAAGCAATTCGATTCTTCTATGACACTCACTTACCCAAACATCCTCAAGATCATTTTCATGATTCATTTAACTTGATGAGGCATGATAGATTTACCCTACAGCCTTCAACTTCCGATTTCAGGCCTGAAGAGCCCCGAGCTGCTGAAGGTCTCGCTGCCGGTGCTGCCGCTGTCCGCCTGCCGCGGGGTGTACCGCCGCTTCGCCCCCGTCACCGAGGACCAGATATGCGCCGGGGGCTCCGACGGGAGGGACTCCTGCGGCGGCGACAGCGGGGGCCCCATGCAGTACGTCGGCGTCGTCGGGGGCGCGCCGAGGTTCGTCCAGTACGGGATAGTCTCGTACGGGCCGAGGTACTGCGGCAGCGAGGGCAAGCCCGGGGTGTACACCAAGGTGTCGAGGTACGTGCGGTGGATACTGGACACCATCAGGTGATATGAAGACATAGAAAATTTGAGGGTACGGTACGATCAGTAAAGCAGGCTTGAATGCGCTTATTAAGTGAGCTGACTTTGTACCACATGGTGTTAGTAGTGATTACCGAAGACTGAAGTAGAAGTGTATAAGGAGTTGGGGAAAAAGTAGTGAGATTACAGAAAGGGACCAACAAGGGTTCTTCAAGTTATGATGTTTTATTGTAAACGTAAGCAAAGACACATATATGTACTTTCCAACACCATTTACTGTTCACGTATCAATATATACCCTCCAATATGTCACCTTTTAAGAGGGAAACAGTAGAAAAGGGAAATCATTACAGATTTGTAACGTTATAGAGTAGCGCTTCCATGTCAATTAACTGTGATTTTCTAATATCACTAGCTTTGCCACATTGCTTCAAAATTTTGGCAACTCTGCCATTTTTCATTAATTATTGAGTTAAGCATGGCAGGTCAAGCAATACAGCACAAGTCGTATTCTATGCTGGATTGACGCAGACTTTAATTCTTAAAACATCGGTATTGACATTGCAACTTCATGTTGCTTAAATAATTGTGGGTACTCTTCTGTTAACTTTGTCGAGTTAATAATTACAGATCAATTCACAAAAAGCTATAGAAGGTTAGATCATTGGTTAACTTCCATAAAATGTTTACGAATGCATCATTTTGACAATTTAGGTTAACCAAAGTACAGGGGAAGAGATATTTGAGACTTATGCAATACTCTTGTCCTTTACAAGGGTTTTATTCCTGGGGGATAAGGCATTGGAGATCCAACAGTCTACTTTTCCCGCATGTAAACTTTAATGTTTATAAAATGGAATATTAAGGTACTTTGCTACTGAAATAGGAAACTTTAAAATATGCAACTAGTTAAGACAACAACAGATCATAACTCTACAAATTTTCGAGTTGAATGTTTGTTATGTAAACCTCTGAGATGCAGTAATACCTTTTAAGTAGTAGTCATTGATTTAATTGTTTGAGTTAGCTAGAAACCTCTTAGTTATTTTGTTATTTAAAACATTTAAAAAAATAATCAACTGGCACACTTCAATCCTCTAGATTATTTAGATCAGTAGATCATTTGAAAATAAAGAAAATATATCTAAGGTGGATGCAATGCAAAAAGATAATTACAGGCCAAAAGATGAAGGTAATTAAACACTGAACAATAAATAACAATAATAATATAATAATATAATAACAACGTTGTCAAGTGAAGTATTTAACACACAAGTACATACCTTTTTCTTGTATATTTTTGGGGATTGGGCATTGGGCATCCAACCATTTACCTTTCCCGCATGTAAAACTGGGATTCTTTTTCCTGTATTTGGCACCTCTTCGATGAACCCACCCACCCTTTTGATTTGATATCGAATTTTATTTTTCCTTTATTGAAACTTTGTTAAGCACAATAAAATTTATATATTACTGCAATAACTATACAAGTCATGACTCTTGAAATAATTTTATCTGAATTATATTTAAAACATTAAGACCAGGTATTAGACTGGCAGAAAACATAACAACATATGATAAAAACATAGCAGCAGCCCGAGAGGCCTTGGTACGCATCTTCGTATAAAAATAAAAAAATATACAGGGTGTCCCGTAATATCCATATAAGCAGAAATAAAATAAATTACCCTCGAATAGACTTCAACCCATCATCTTAAAATAAAATAACCGGAGAATAGAACAGCAATAAATCCGGAACTTAAATAGAATACTTCTTTAAATCTTAAAACGACTCCCTTAAGTACTTAAAAACAGTAAACACAAATGTCTTCAAGTCTCATGGCGGAGCACTCTTATCTCTATTTACTTCCCTAATTCAAAAATAACCGGAGTTCCTCTGGGATTCACAGGAGAAAGACGATAATAGGTGTGTACACTGGGTTATGTAAATATTAAATTACAGTGCGTGTGTTGCAGTGAAACGGTGTAAAACGTGACATTCTAAAAGGGAGGAAACTTCAAATCACAGTACTATGTTAATATTTAAAGCCGACATGATGGATATTTAAGTAATTTTCAAGGTAAGTGTATTTTATTTCCACTTCTATGGATCTTTTAATAGCGTCTTGCAGTATTTAATCGGAGTGTTCACTTTGCCACAATGTAGCTGAGATCATAAATGAGCGTAAAAAAATAACTACTTGGTAAAAAGTCCATTGTTCGATACTTCTTATATAATTAATTTTTAATTTAATATAACTTAACCAGTTCGAATTAAAAAATTGTGATATGTTTGAAGTAGTGCTATGTACAATATATACAATCTTTTCGTTAAAATATTATCACATTTGTAAACTACAATGGCATCACATTAATTGTTTCAGGCAAATAGTCCTCAAAGTAGGATTAGGATTTGCCATGAAAGGAACTGAAACCGCAAGATATGTTTTACTTGCCACCAAAGCAAAGTATTTAAATTTAAATAATTTTTGTAAATGGACGGAGAGTATAGGTTACATCTTAAAAATTGTAACAAATACTTTACAAAAGGTTGTTGGTTAGAATTACTACATTTCTTAACTCCCCAATCTCTCAGAGTATTTACATGGTTTTTTATCAGAGTAATAGTTGACTGAACATTTACTACAAATAGATAAGAAATGATATGAAACAGAATTTTCAAGGGTTCAACTGTCTATGTAAAAAATAGTTTCCTGTAAAGGCGAAAACTTTGAACAATTCATTACAAATGTTTTGTGTATAAAAGCATACAGTATAAGGGCTTAATCCATTCCTTGGCAAACCCTATTCCTCCAGAAACTAAATAGGACGTATGTATTCTTTAGATATTTTAAAGGATTCACAGAACGATTTGTCATGACTAAGGCTCGGATTGTATGCAGAATAACTGCATATTTCATGAAAGGTTGTACTTACTTCTTTCTCACTCAGCTATTTTTAATGTATGTATTTTAGCCCATCTCTGCATACTCGAGATGCTTTTTACACTCGTTTTAATCGATTAGACAGGTCGGCTGAAGAAATTTCAATTTCATACAGCAAACGATTTGATCAATAACACTTGTTAGAGATTGCTTATAACTTAGAGGGGATTTTAAAGATCAAATATGATAGACATAGCAATTCATGATTACGAATCACCCTTCGCACTGTTAACAAGGGACCCTTCCTCACAGCAACCCTTTAAAAATTATATTGTAATGTATAACACATCATAACTCTAAAAATCTTCCAGTTAAACGTTAGCAGTGGTGTAAAACCCTGAGATACAGTAATATGTTTCAAGTAGTAGTCAATGGTTTAATTGTTTGAGTTAGCTAGAAACCTCTTAGTTATTTTGTTATTTAAAACATTTAAAAAAATAATCAACCGACATACTTCAATTCTCTAGATTATTTAGATCAGTAGATCAGAGATCATACGGAACATCACCGCACACAACTCGAGCCTCAGCTGTACGACCTGTGTACTCCTCTCTCAAAAGCCAAACCCTAACATTGCGAAAAGCAAGGAACCGACTCCCGGAATGCTCCGATTATGAAACCACAAGACGATCTACTCACAGCCCGTGCCTTGCGAGCACGTCATATACCTGCTCCACCAGGTCGCCCCTCCTGGAATCCTTCAACGCATTTAAGAGCCGGTACTTCCAGTATTTCTCATCGACGCTCTCCTTGTGATAGCGGAGGATCTGGAGGACCTTTTCCCTTATCCCTGACCGTTGCTGCTCGAGCTCGTCGATGGCGCCCTCGCTGACGTTAAGGTTCCTCGCCAGGTCCCTCCACTTCGCTCCGATCTCGGATGAAACCACATGGAAGACTTGGTCTACCGGGTCATTGGGGATGATGGGGAGGACACGGTGGGTAGGGTTCGAGATGTGAAGGCTGTTGAATAGAACTGAAAAAATTTAAAGGTACATAAGTGCAAAACAAGAAAATATTGTAACCATATAAAATTCCAGTAAGGAGTTCTAAAATACAATTGAAAGGCTCCTCTGTTGAGTCATATAGTAAATAATAATAATAAAGTCATTGCTAATTATTTTAGTGGTGATATTGCTACAAATATTATATAGCTTACTATTGATACTGTTGAGTTGTCTTCACTAAAATTAATCAAACACTGTTTTCAAAGAAGAGGCAAGAGGAAGAGAAGAGATAAGCCTTATTTGTATTTAAAATACATTTTTGTCAAACATATTAAATGAATACTGTAATTAGAATTTAAATACATTTTCGGCAATGTTGAGACCCTTTAATTGCTTATCACTTTAGCTTAAGATAAAATATTGTCCCTTTCTTTGATTTTTCATTGACCACGATTTCTAAACCGAACCTTTTTTACAAATAAAAGTGGGTCCTGAATCCAATGAGCCATACCTTTTTAGATACAAGTACTTGAGTATCTTAAAGTATATTTGTGAAAGTACTATTAATAACACTGGTAAGAATGTAAAATGGATGTCTCCCAGAAAAATGCCAAGGGACTGGGTAATAGATAATGTAAGTACTTGAAGTTCTTGGCCCTCACAGGATATCAAGTATCTAAACCACTTGGTACAAAATTTATTGACTAACGGTAACCAGTATACCCCATAGCCACATTCAGACCTAAATGATGCAATCAACAACAAATTGCTTATACCAAAAGCAGAAACCATTTACCGTCAGTATATGATTCAAACTTGGTATGTTGCAGGTGATTACAGTAAACCTATTCTACTTCAAGAAGTGACTCGAATTGAGAAAACAATCACCACCACCACCACAGGACTAACCGTCGTGTACTCACCTCCGTTACATACTTCGTTCCGGTCTACCGTCCCACTGAGCTTACGGAGGATGTATCTAAGGGGCCCGACGTCCTCGGCACTGAGACAGTCCCTCCTCTCGAGCACCTCGATCAGCGACGGTATGGAATCGATCCTGTCGAAGGTCCTGTTGGAGTCGATCTCCTCGAGGAAGTGCTCCTTGATGTCCTCGAGGATGTCGTAGGTCACGTACCTTAGCCGCCTGTTCACCTCGCTCATCAACATGGAGTACTCCATCATTACCATTTCCGGCGAGCCTCGGGATTGTTTTTCACAACACTGAGTCAACTGTGAAGTCACAGATAACAGACGCACATAACCACACTTTTGCTATGAACTGTCTCAGCGATTTTAACAACCAATGAGGGACGTGTAATTCTTCTGTCATAACAAAGATGTTTTGATGTTCTGTGTTGTTAAAAGGGGAGGAGTGGGGGACAAACAGTGGGAAATCCAAATTCCGGTTAAATAATCGAGAGTTAACCGGAATTAACCGGCAATTCTCAGATTTGAGTTCCATAGCGATGTTCTCGCGCCCTAATGATTATTTTTTTTGCGACCAATGCATGACGAGTTCCATATTAATTTCATAATTACTCAGTAATCGAAAACTTTTGTTAGATGGACGACTCGTGTGTAATTTACTTAAAATACGTATTAAATCTCCGTTAGACGAAATATTCCACAAAAATAAGTTTTGATATCAAGTGTACTCTATATAAAAGTACAAGTATACTTTTGATATACAAGTAAGTATATATATCTATAATTTATATCCAATGATGTTTCGGTCAAAGGCAATAACGCAATCAACAAACATTTATTACCTTTGTATACATTTGAAATAGATGAAAATTTGAATTCAGGTACTTTTGAAACTTGAAAATCACTATGGCAATAAATATAAACGTATCCAAAATCCATGGTACTTGATCGAGTGTTTAATTAAAGGGTTATGCCGTTCATTACTCACTCGACTGAGAAGCTTTAATGAAATCAACCCTTGAGAGACGAAACCCATCACATATTACAATTATAACCTTATAATAAATAATTAATTAAAATGCTTGGTAGTACATGTGGGTCTTTAAATGGGTTATGCACTTCAATACCTAAGTGACTAGTGTTGTAGGTCTAATTAAGATTTTGAAAATCGATTACTGACGAAAATCCATTACTCACGTATTATTGTAATCACAATCAAAGTCCATCAATGGTATTAAAATCCATGGTACTTGATCGAGTGTTTAACTAAAGGGTTATGCCGTTCATTACTCACTCGACTGAGAAGCCTTAATGAAATCATCCCTTGAGAGACGAAACCCATCACATATTGCAATTATAACCTTATAATAAATAATTCATTAAAATGCTTGGTGTGTGGGTAGTACATATGGGCATTTAAATGGGTTATGCACTTCAATACCTAAGTGACTAGTGTTGTAGGTCCAATTAAGATTTTGAAATCGAAGATTTGAAAATCGATTACTGTATTATGAAATCCATTACTCACGTATTAATGTAATCACAATCAAACTGCATCACTGGCTCATTAAACAAAAACATAATTACAATCTTCATTAAATGAGTCCACTATGACTCAAACGTGTTTAGTCATGGATAATGCTCTTTGTTATTCACTCGCCCAGCATATTAGAATTACAAAATGGATCGAAACGTTGCCAACCCAACCGTACCGTGCGTTATGTAAGTCATTACCTACTCAATCGATTTATACATTGAACATCGAAAGAACTAATAGTGAGTGTAGCTAGTCAATGTTACGTGTTAAGTTATGAGGTTCGTTACTCACTAGACATCTTATTAGAAAAAGAAAATTCAAAAGTTGAAGAACCGAGCTGACACGTAAACTATAACTATAATAACTTAACTACAATAGCTATAGTGTAATGAGATTCAAATTTCTCTCTCCATGGAAGAGCAGTAACGTCCATTACTCGCTCGACTAATGCACTATACTTTCCACGTGGAATCTATTAAGAAATAAGACACCCTATGACTCGATTATCGTCGCTATCATGGAAAAAGGCGAGCGTTATGGGGCCCATTACTCACCCGGCTCGCACTTGAACGTACCGACGTCCCGGTAAAAAAGAGTTCGTTACCGTACGAGGGAGGGATCGCCGATAGTTACGAAGAAAATTAAGTGGAAAGTCCCTCGGTGTCTTATGACTCCTCCCGTATAATGCATCATCCGGTTTCCCGTTAACTTTGGACAACGACGTTTTGTCGGTAATTGCTTTTGGAGTAGAGTTCGGCGACGTTGCCGACAAAAGTTATTTATACCCACACTACTGATTGGTCACAGGAATACCTGTAACTGACAGTTACATTGTAACTGACGTGGGCACTGAACTGTAACTGACAGTTTGTTGTCAAATTAAAAGGGTAAATTTGAAGGAATATTATTAAGGGAATAGAAAACTTGCCATGGAACATGATTTGAAGTTCCTGTGCATACATTTCAACAGAAGAGGCAACAACTGGGTACTACCTCTCTACCCTTGGTACTACTACACCTTATTTCTAGGTAATAAATAGAAACTTTATAACTTTGTACGTTTACATATGCAAAGTTACAATTTACATATCGTAAGAGGTTGTAGAAAGATCAATTAACGTGGAAAGGGTCTGGAGTTGCAAGAAAGTTAAGTGATAGATTATAGAAACAGGACTTCAAAATAGTTCCTTTGGGACCTTCCGTTGAATTGCAATTCCAAACAGTCTTTAAGTTGGACGGAAAGTGTTAGATGGCAATTTTATAGATTATTTCAAGAGTTCCATGTAAGATTCCAAATTAATATCTTTATTCTTCTCTATAAACGGGCAGAAAAATTAGATTATGGACACTCTTGCAACGGTGTAAGAGCCTTTTAAATACTCCACGATTTGCTAGGAAGGGTTAGAGTTGCTAAGAGGTCCCTGGCTTTTTAGAAAGTTCTACAGGTGTTTACACGTAACTTCAAAAAGTATTTTTAACCTCAAGAATGCTTTAGAAATCTTAAACCATTTATATTACAAATTTGAATGGAAGTTTTTAGAAATTTCTGTAGAAGTATGCACGTCAGCAGGATATATACTGAAATTTCTTCGATAAAATGGGCGTCCCAAGAGGATGAAGTTCTTAGACCTTAGAAAAAAGGTTTTAGAAATACAATACCATCTAGATCTAGAAATGTTATATTTTAGCGACTCTTAAAACTCTTTAAATTTACTGGGAAGTGTCAGATTGTAATTCCATAGCCTAATAGCAATTTCAGGAGTTCAATACTGATTGAAAATTACTTCTGAAAAGTTCCGAATTTGAAGGAATCTCTCTGAAATGCCAGACAAACCAAGTTAGATCCTAGGCATTATTATTAAAGACTTACTAGAAAGAATTGGGCATTTTAAGAAGTGTACTGGTAATTTCTAGATATTTAGGTAATGCAATGGTAATTTAAACAATATTTTACTTTCAGGAAAGCTATCATCTCGACCTTAGTAGAAGCCTCATAGTGGTGTTCAAAAATCTCATAGCATTAATAAATAATTGGGTAGTACATCAGTTAAAAGGATATCTATTGAAACTTTGTCGATAATAAGCGTTGTAAACACCTCCATATTAATGTTTTAAGGGGTAAGTAGTCCTGATAAGAGTATATGCTTTAAAGAAAGTTGAATGAGTGTTTCAGGAAATGTTTGAACTTAAAAAAAATCTTTTAAAAAATTCTGTTGATCTTCAAATACTTTCTGGAACCCCCAAAAAGCTTTCCAATCATTTGACGAATATTTAAATAGGTAATTACCTTTCCAAATACGTTACTGCATTCTGCAATTTATTCTGATGACTTACCTGAAAAAAAAAGATCATGTTAAAAATTATTACAAGTATATTACATTTTTATTACAAATTAAACAACTACTTGCATTTGTCAACTATTTAATCACATCTGACCCTTCAGACTGAATGCTAGATCCCATTAACTCCAATAAACATTTATTTTATTTTATTTTATTGCTACGTTATTAAACAACGAAAATTCCCATAACGAATTATCACCCTTGGTCAATAAAACGTAATCAAATTAATTAAAGTCTTCAAATTGATCAGCACCGAAAGGTTTCCCCAATCCACTTAACAGAGTGAGTTAATCCAAAAGTCACGATTTACGCCGAGCGAAAGGGATAAGATCGGAATTGGGAGCTTTACGGTCTAGTGAGAGAAGTTTCCTAAAGACGGTCTTCATACTTTATGAAACTTAACTGTCTCCTTGGAATCCCTGTGGGAACATAAATTTGTACCTACGCGGAGAGTACTTTGAATTTAAGTTAAAAATATGGGGAATATACAACGATTTGACAGGACAAAGAGAAAGCGTGCAGGCGTTAAGGGGAAGAGGTTGGAATAAATTCCGTATTTTATTATTAGTTAGAAAAAAATATGAAGGAATCGTAACCCTTTAAAAAAGTTGAGTTCAAGAGTCAAAAAAGGCAACTCCACTAGCTTGAACCCACCTGTGGACACAGAAGCTTTAAATAATGACCAGTTCTATGAAAGATTGACGAAAGTTCTAAGGAAGATCAATCCAAAGAAGAAATTTTTATACTTGGCGACTTAAACGCTCGTACTGGACGCTGCGTGAATAGTGGGATAGTTGAAAGATATTGGGAAGAAATACTCAGTGACAGTGGCCAAAGATTAATTGGTCTGTGTGACACATTGCCTTTAAAGATTATGAATGGATTTTTCCCCATAAAATGATACTTAAATATACATGGAGGCAACCAAAACCGAAATTAACTAGTATCATAGACTACGTAATCCAACGACAAAATTATCAGTTGAAAATCAAAGGCGTCGAAGAACACAGAGCAACTGAATGCGGTTCTGACCAATTTATATTGAAAGCAAGAGTGTTAGTCGAGTTTAAACCCTACCAGAAACAACATAAAAGCAATGCGTAACAAAATATACAATTCCCCAACAGAGTTTGAGTCAGGAATCGGTCCAATTCTTATATAAGTTAAAACTGGCAACTAAAATACAAAAGTTGCAAGAAGAAGTATATGGGCAACTCAAGGCCTGTATTCGTGAAGCCGCAAGAGGAGCTCTGGGGGAAATCGAAAGACGTTAATCCAATTGGTGGACAAGAGGAATTGGAGGCGTTAGCTAAACAGAAGAAACATGCATATCTCTAGTGGTTAACAACTGGGGACTATGAGGATAGAAAACGGTACATCAGACTGAATAGAGAGAGAAAAAGGGAAGTCCAAAAAAGAAAGAACGAGTTCTGGGAAGAGGAGTGTAAATAAATCAAGGGTATCGGAGGCATGGAAAACCATAAAAAGATCTCGGAAAAATAACAAAAATAGTAACATCACATTAATAAAAATTATTGAATGAGAAAACTTTGCCCAAAAATTGCTAAAGGAAGACAGACTTCTGTTTTTGATGACATCAATCCCAGAGGAGGAAAATACCAGAGATAATATAGAGGAAATCAGCGTAACAGAACTAAAAAAAGTCCCTACAACACATGAAGAATGGAAAAGCTGCTGGACCTGGAAGTATTCCTATAGAGTTGGTGAGGTATGGACCGGACATACTACTAAAGAAGCTAGTGGTAGTAAATACATGACAAATGCCTTTTGGAAGGTGGCGACATTCCAAATGATTGGAAAATAGGATATCTTAGCTCCATGCACTAAAAAGGCAATAAAAAGATAAGCTCTAGCTATAGATGCATAACGGTAACCAGTTCTATAGGAAGACTGTATGGCCAAGATTTTTTGAATTTTTGAATTTTTTTGAAAGCGGTTTTCGTGGGTGTTCAAAACAATTGTGTCAACCACAACCTTATCACAAATCACTGGACTGAGGGTCTCCTTTTATCAACCCCCCTTCCAGGGGGTGGAAGTAGGAGGTGAGTCGCTAAAGACCAGAAAATTCGTTGAAAAATGGAGTGGAAGTAGGAGGTGAGTCGCTAAAGACCAGAAAGTTCGTTGAAAAATATTTTAAAGGATTTTCTTGGGTGGTGAAAATGTTTCCAATAACCATTCCTTCGTAATTCTTAACTGTATGGATGATTTCTCATTATCATTTCCATTAGACTAGCAAAGGGCGTCGAAAAAGAACAGAGGAAACCACGAAGAAAAGGGAAGTGAATGGAAGATTGGGAAAATCGAAGAGAATGGAGATTGAAGCGCGAAAAGCGGCAGTCTAACGCCTAACAGCCTAAACCGACATAACCTACTATTTCAGAAACAAGGTGACTCAAACTTTTAAATGCAATGTATTGTCACGAACACGAGACTTCGACGACCACAAATAAAAAACAAAGATTTAGGACACGGCCGGAGGCCACGGTCAGTTCGTGTGAAGTACGACAAAAGAAACCGAGAGTGTTTAACAAAACAAAAGTATAAGCAAAACAAAAACCGAACATAAATAGAACGAGGAAGTTAGTAGAGAGGACCAGTGAGGTCCCGACGTACGAGCTTGGACAAGTGCTGTCCAAGGGACCGCCCGGAAGAGGGCCGTCCCTGAAGGGACCAGCCGGATGGCCGGTCGAGGGGAGTAGAAAGAGCCCCGAGCGGAGACTGTGGTGGATCGTCGAAGCCTCTAGAACCCCAGCCGGACGCCCGAAGAAGAGCCCTCCAACTACCCTGTCAAGAGGCCCTCCGTTATGGAACCCCGAAAATCCGGACGACAGGCAACCCTGTAAGTTACCTTCCTTACCTCTCACGCTCCAGCCTTTTTGGGATTCGCTGTGCCCCCCATCTTTATTATTGTGATTTATTTTCGTTTTTTGTGCCAACCTGACCCATTTTTAGATTCCCCGTTTGTGGAGAATAAAGCCTTTTTCTCTGTTTTGTTCTAACCTGTCTTCGTTAATAGCAAGCTCTACCCCCGTAGCTACCGACCCCTTACCTCACGCAGCCGTGACTCAGGGAAAGACGTCCCGGCTCGTGACAGTATATAATTGTATCGTAGGGTATAGCAGGGTCCTGAGAATCTAACCTCGCCTGGTCCCGGTCGCGGCCCTCCCTATCCCGCAGGAGCGGCAACGCCGTCCGGCGCGCGTACGACCGACGGACGGTCGGAGCTCCCATCCCGCAGGATCGGCGAAAGAGCGAGAAAGAGAGGAGGGAACCGATCCGGACTATCCGCTTTCAGTTATTTTCGAACGGGCGCCGCGACGCGGACGTTGAGCCCCCCTATCCTACAATCGCGCCGCGCCGGAGAGAGCGTCGCCGTCGTCCTCCCCTCTCTCTCTCTCTCTCTCCTCCTGCTACTCGTCTACCACCACATCCACATCCTGTCACTCTCTCCCGCTCTTACTCCCTGACTTACATGTTAGGTGTATACTATCTGTCCTCCCCCCACCCCCCTCGGTATGCCGTGTGGAAGTAGATGGGCGCCCCCGGGAACCCTCTAGGAACCGAACGGGATAAATATATTCGAACGGAGTGCGTGCGTGCAACCTTGACCCCCTCCCAGATTATTCAGGGACGCATGTTATGGACAAAACAAAGGTAAGAACCATCCATCCAGCGCGGACGCTCGTACGCCCCCATTTCCCGATCCGACTATCCCTCGGGAATCTTCCCCTCCCTCTCCCGCCGTCAGTCGATTTACTCTCGATTTTACAATCGATGTGCCGGACGTACCCCTCCTCGGATTTTGGCGCATCGGGACGAGTTGGGGTCACGTCTACTCATCCCCTAAGCTTAAGTACTCGGGGATCGTCCTCCCTTTACGAATTACCACTGAACTGCACACGTCTCCCTATAAGCCAGCATCACGTATTCCACCAGCAGTAAAGCTTCAACCCTCTGGTCTACAGGTGGGTGCGTTATTCCGAGATTAAAAGCCCTCCACCAGGGGTAAATGATAGTGCAGTTTTTGGGACCACACGTAAGTACTTGGAATCAAACTAAGTTTGGGGGGAAAGAAACCCCACGTGGGGTAAATTCGTTCCATTCGCAACCTTAGCGTATCACAAGTTACAAAACTCCTACGGGAGCCAAATTGTTTGGCAACATTTTCTCTCACCGTAAGGTGTTTTGGGAACAGTTTCCGACCACAAATAAATCAAAAACCAGTCCAGTGCCAGTCCCTTTAAATTAAAATTGCCACGCTGATATATACTTATAAATATTGAGTCATGACATTTGGATTCTTTGGCCTACAGGTGGGTGAGATACTCCAAAATAAGTTAATGGGGCAGTAACGTAGAAATGATATAAGTAGACCATTTTGATTGAATCTTGACCCTACATTAAGATAGTTAAGGATAGTTACTACGTTATAACGTGCAACTTGCAAGGTGCATACCAACGACTTGATTGGTGTATTTCCCTTTATCATGCCGTAAGAAAACTCGGTGTTTAAATAATACAGGATGTTTCTTGAGAGTATTGGAAGCTTCTTGCATCACTCGGTAATTTCAAGACGATTTTTATACAATCTAGAAAGACCCTTGGAAGTAGTTTTAGATTCCAGAACTACCAGGAAAGATTTTTTGAAAAATTAGCATAATCCAAGACTCCAAGTAGTTTCAGGAAGCTCATTGAAAACTTTGTGATCATGGAACCTTTTGGGATCTAAAATAGTTCGTTAGGGAACCAGAAAGATTTTTATAAGCTTAGTTTTCGATGGGTCTTGGAAGATCTAAAACGACCCAAGACGAATTCCAAATTCAAAAGGACTTCATTACATCCAAGGGATTTTTTTCTTTCGATAGCTTCTTAGGACTACAATTGGAACGTTGTAGCACCACAAGGGTTTTAGGGTATGAAAATTATTCATGGAAGCTTTGTTTGGCTCTAGGAAAATCCAAAACAAGTCAAGACGATTTTTGCCGCTGCTCCGTACGTTAGCATTGGTCGTATCCCTGCTAAGTATATCTTCCTCTTGGTCTCTAGTCGTAGTTTGATTATTCTTTCTATAAGTGGTCCTAATTGGTTGATCCTGGTCCTCGCGTTCTTCGCCGTCTCCCCCACGTCAGGCTTCTGTCCATGTAGATCCCTAGGTATTTAACCTCGTTCTTCCACGGTATCGTCCTGTCTCCTACCTTGTCCTTGCCTCGTCCTTCCTATCCATATTGCTTCCGTCTTATCCTCGTCGATCTTCATTTTCCATCTCCTCGTCCATTCCTCTATCACGTCCACTGAATGCCGCCGCGAGGCGCGCCTTACGTATCTTTCTCGAAGCGTGGTGACGCAAATTGCTCGCCGCAGTGTTGCCGCTGGTAATGTTTATTACGAGAAACTGCGAAGTTTCTGCATAGTTTAGTTCAGTGATTAGCTTGTATTTTTGACAGAAATGGAAACAGTAAAAATGAATTCCATCCAGAATTCGACAAGTTTTATTTGTAAACTACTGTCAACCTGCCAAGTGGATTAATTTTCGAAACACTCCACCACTTTGAAGTCTCAAGTTGCCAATAGTAACTTTGTTTGAAGTATACTCCTGGTACCTTTGAAGAAAAGAGTAATTTTAAATAACTACTTATTTTATTACCCCATTAACTTCTTAAACTAGCCGGCGTCTACAGGTGGGTTGTAAGTTGTTTCCATTGGAAGATTGAGAAATCCTTCGTAATTACACAGTTAAACACACAAGATTAGTCGGGGGTGTTTGTAGGCTTTTGCGAAATTTACGTCGTAACCCCAAGCGTTCGGCGTTGTTTAGAAAGCTCCATATACCCAAAAAGTTATTTTTGAAACGGCAAATTTCGAAAAGTTCTTTTTTCATGGGTAAGGGTGCCCACTTTTCTTCCATCTTGGGTTGTTTTAAAAATTAAAATTTGGTCAGGAGAAATACGGCACTTTTGAAAGAAACATAAAGAGGCACAAAGTACGGTTTTAAAGGGTAATAAAAAAGCACTCCTCCCACGGTCTTACCACTCAAACTAAAAGTCGTACAATAACCTGATCAAAAATAAAAATAAAATATTTAATTAAACCGTATGTAATTCGTCGTAACTCAAAACTTTTTCTGATTAATATTTAATGTCATTATTCCCGATTCCACTCATTCTATCCTTTTAGGTCGACCAATACGAATCGTGTTGCCGTGGGCTCCCAAATATTTATCATGACTCAATACGAGATGAAACCCCATTTTTGGGCCAATTACAAATAATACCGCAACGTTAATTAGAGGCTTAATTGTATCAAACCGACGCGGCGTTCATTTAAAAAACCTCGATTTACAGGGAGACGTTCCTCCTTAAATTAGCAATCACACGATAAATATTAATGAAATGCAAATCACCTGAGTGATATTTACGTTCAGAGGCAATGTTAATAATCCGGGAAGCGCTTATTTCCCTTATAAATGCACCGATACAGTAAAATCCACTTAATGTGAATGACAATAACAGGTTGATTATATCTGATGAAGTGCGACGTAATAATATACTGGGGGCTAGGATAAGGGGAGTGCCTTATAGATTGCAATAAAGTGGGCCTTTGACACCTTTAACAATACTGTGCTAATGAATAATTAAAACGGTGTTATGCATATAAAATTATGACTGTATGATGTATGTATTGTTGTTGAATCTTGATAAAAGACAGGTTGGGAAAGTTTAATTAAACATGTTTCCTGGAAGAGTTTTGGGGAATTTCGGGATTCGAATCCACGGGAAATATTTGACGATCTAACGTTACTGAAACTCCTTCAATAAAAGTTCTAAATAGTATTAAAAACGTTTGGAATAGCCCAATATAGCTTTATCTAACTCTAAGTTATTGGAAGTTTCATTTATTGGAATGTTAAAACAATTCGATCAGTTTGGAAGTTCTCATTAGGCTAAACAAAAATCTAAACCATCCAGGAAGAGGGTGTTTACATCCCCAAAACTTCAAAATATTTTTAAATGATTTAAGAAACTCATTGCAAGGTTTTCGAAAGTTTAATCAACTCTTTTAGGACTAGAAGTCAGCAATAAAATACATATTTATAATTTGCTCAAAAATACTAGTAAAACCAAAGGAGGTGCCAATTTGACAGAGACGGCTTCATTGGAAGTTTCATGTAAATTAGATAATTCCAAAAGAATTCTTAAATAATCCAAGAAGATTTTTGGAAGTACTCATTGAGTCGAGAAAACATGTAAACAATCAATGAACAATTCCCAAAGTAACCCAAGACTCAAAAGATCCCTAAATAATTCAGAAAGCACCTTGACAGATCCCAAAGTACTTTTGTAAAATATTCTAATACCAATAGAAGAAAATTGGAGTAGTACTAAATGCTTCGGGAGTATTATTAGATGCGTTTCCTGCATTTTCAAAAACACCTCCAAAACACCTAGAAAGCTCTTTAAAAATGTTTCTGGAAACATGAAGGACCTTCCAGAGGATTCTTAAATTATCCACGCAAATCCTTGGGAGTAATTTTAGATTTCAGAGAAAATATAATGGTTCAAAGCAGAACATCGTAGGTGTTTAACAAAGCCTTCAAAAAGTTTCAAATAAAATCAAGGAAACTACTTAAATTTTTTTATCATGGAACGGTTTTTAAAGAACCCAAAAAGGGTTTCCAAAAGAAGTTTTGAAAGTTCTTAACTTCGGAATGCCTCTTAAGAGAAAGTTGATCAGTCGATACAGGAAGATTCATTAATATAATTTGCTCAAAAATGTTAGTAAAACCAAATGAGGTGCCAATTTGACAGACAGCTGTTTAAAACATCATTGGAAGTTTCATGTAAATTAGACGATTCCAAAAGAATTCTCAGGTTTTTTGGGTATTATCTGGAATGATAATAAAAAAATTCTTGAACACTTAAAACAAAAACAAACCTCAAAAGTCTTTCTGCCTTATGTGAGCAACATTTTTGAGCAATAATTTTGCCGCGACCACGAGATTTTCACAATTCTCAACAAAACAAGAAACGGGATCCGCACTACCAAGGTGCGAAATGTTTTGATAAATGACAGCGAGGAGGACACAATAAACAAATATGAATATACATAGAAAGAGGAGAGGCAGGAGTCCATAGAGAGTGGTCTACCAGAGACGACACTCTGTCGACGATAAGACCGAGAAAATCTACCCCGAAGATGCCCTCCGACCCGCCACGTCCTATGGAAATTCGAAGGTCCAGCCCTCTATTATTTAAGTCGCCACCCTCGCCTCTCACGCTCCAGCCCTTAGGATTCGCTGTGATCGAATCTCTTTTTCTCTTTTTTTCCATTTGTACCTGTTTTAGTGCCCACACTTATCGGCTCTCCGCCCCCAGGCGAGAATAAAACCTTTTCTTCTTTCTGCTTTTCCAAGCTCCACCCCCTGTGACTACCAACCCCCCACCTTACGTAGCCGTGGCAATATGAAAGGGAAGTGTTAAAGTCCTTTCGAAAAATCAGCTACCGAGTGTAAAATTGTCGTTAGAAATAAATTTTAACTTGTATTGGAACAAACCTTTTTTTGAAATGACATATTATCTTCTTTTTATGGGTAGAATAAAGTAATACACACAAACCCAACCAACCCCACGTCTGATAGGCCTTAAGTTTTTAAACAACCCCTCCACGCCTTCGACACATCCGCTCCCCCAGGGCCGCGTTTATCATCGAATCAAGCCGTAATAAGGCAATAATAAATTACTCATGCGTAATTCCTGTCTTGATCGGCACGTCTCTTAAAGATTTTCTATTCCAATTACGCCGGCGTAACGACAACATGAGAGCCCGCGAGGGTTAGACCGGGAGGGGAGGGGGGTGGTATAACGAATTTAGTCAACTAATCTTAATTAATCCCGGCTTAATAGGAATCTCAAGTTCTCATTTGCTCTTCAAAATTCGATAAAGTTTCCGAGCCGACGTCGAGTCAATATAACGAGGACGTACACGCGGGAGACACGTGGGAAAATGAAATTAATAGGGGGGAAATGGGGGAATTTTTCCGCTCGAGAGGGCCAGAATGATTGGTCGGTGAAGTTTCGGTTAGTTATCTCAATTCGTATTTGCTACTAATATTTACTTTGTAAAGGAAGTTACTGTGTTGTTGTAACTTGACAAGCAAAGATGATTTCAATGGAAACGATGGAAATTTAAGAGGATCTTTTTAAGCGTATGAAACAGTCGAAGAAGAAATAGAATTTAAACAGTGGCATTAAGTAATTTTGACTGATTAAACTTCGTGGAAATCACACACCATTCAAAGTATGAAAATGAAAAAGTTTCAGTAAGATTTCTGTTTGGACACAAGTAACAAAATTTTAAGGAAGCGTCATTGCTTCCATAATAGTTGCAAATAATAACTATTTTCGTTTGGAAACTTAATAATGAAGCTGAATAACTTTTAGTCACTTTCCTGGGTAAATTTTAAAGTTCATAGGGAAATTTGTAAATTGGGAAAGGGATCGTAACTAAATTTGAAGAGAAACTTGGGTATCCAATTTCCAATTATAAGTTATAAGAACACAACGTTAACCACGACTACCAAAAGACACCGAATGATCCAAGATGCTCCTTGTAAAAGTTTCTGGTATTTCCATGAAACATTTTGGGAGTGAAAGAGGATTGTTTAAAGATCCAGATTTCAGGAAAACGTTTTATCCAAAGTGTTTAGGAGAAACCATATCTCCAAAAGGTTTCCAGAACATCCAGATAGCTCTTCAATATATGTGAGAACTTCTAGTAGATTCTTAAAGGAGCCAAGAAGTTAAGGTGCATTATTAAAAGCGCTTAACATGATCCAGATCTTCTCCAGTCTCTAAATCTCTCTAAAACGCAAAAGAGCACAACTTACCAAAAAAAAAAAATGCAAAAATTTTGAAAATCTAGAGATGAAAAAAATGCAATTTGCATTTCTCCGCCCCCTTACTCATAGGCATTTCATATATAGGCGTGTGTTATAGCAACTAACAACTTTTCTCCCCCCATCAAATATACAGGGGAAGTTTAAACGGTACGTTATATGAATATTCTGCTTTTGTATTGTCTGTAATTTTTTTGTTTTTTAAGAAATAATTGTAATTGTGCCTAACAAGAAATACTTACGGAATGCGCTCGTTAATAAATAATTTCGGATCGGCCATTAGGTATAGCACTACTACATTATTAGGTTAAATTTAAATTTTTCAAGCGTTCAAACGTTTTGTCTTAGATTTTAGTTGAACAAAACGAAAAAGAGCACATCTTACCCAAAAAATGCAAAAATTTTGAAAATCTAGAGAAAAATGGAAAAAATGCAACTTGCATTTTTCCGCCCCTCGTTCATAGGCATTTCATATATAGGCATGTGTTATAGCAACTAAAAACTTTCCTCCCCCCATCTACGGGGGGAAAGTAAAACCCATGAATACCCTTTTTTTGTTTTTTTAACTGGACCAACTCTGACTGGATGGACTTTAACGTATCTTCACGCACTTCGTCACACAAAAGTCAAAAACTTTCCTAGAATCTGTCGAATAGGAATTTTGAAATTATTTTGGCGGGAAAGCGGGTCGGAACTTGCGTGTAGATTTAAGTGTAATTTGGTTAAGAGAAAATTTCCAGGTCGTAAATCAACCGGCGGTGAAGACGTGAGAGAGGGCTAATGTAACGATCCCGACCCCCCGGGCGTTATTAGGCGTAGTTACCAGTAGTTGGATACTTTTCAGATCCGCTTCAATATTTAAGGCAATTTATCAATCAATTAACCTTTGTGTTCCCCTCATCCGGAGGAGATTTCCCGGACCGCCGTCAATTACCACCCGAGGGCACGTCATCTTTAACACCTCATTAGCAGTCGATATACAATATCGATCGAAACGATATTTTCAACCGGCCCCGGGGGGGCAGAAAAAATAATTTTCACGCCACTTTAAACTTTTTCAGCCGGAGATTTATCGACCCGTTTAATATCCCGTTAATGGTTTATTTTTACTTATGAAGAGGAAAAAGGGACGCGCGGACGTAAAACAGGCGCGTCACTAAATTAATCCCGCGGCTAGTATTTATTAAACACACGGGATAAGGATTGATGGCGCGGGGAAATGACGTTTGGAAACGTCTGAGAAGCGATGATTCCTCTAACGAACGGTTTTATGTACTCCCCGTATCTCCTTTCTGCGCCACTAGGGGGCTCTGCCCCCTGCGCGCTTGCGCGCACCAACCCCCGTGAAATTTAAACAACGACGCGTATCAAACAAACACGATTTTTTTTTCAAGAAAATTGTCCTTTTTTTTTGTTGAAAACGCGAGAAATCACGATTTGTTTTTAAGAAAATTGTTCTCTTTTTTTTTGTTGAAAAAATTTCGTTTGTTGTTAACAAAATGAAGAACCCCGCGGTTAACAAAAAAGATTCTTTGAAAAAAAAGATTCTCAATTGAGAAAAATGAGAGAGAAAAGTAGGCGCGCGCAATTTTTAGGGAACAGAGAGCAGGGACGACCAATCACGAACCGATTAAGTCGATCACAGGCATTATCTCCATTAGTAATATAGAGACTACACGAGATCTTCGCCATTATCTTCGACGAGCGTTCCAGCCTTATTCCCGTCCTGCCATTCCAAATTTATTAGAATATATGCAGGAAAGTGTCGTTCTTACTCCTGAATGTCCTGAAACTCTGATAACTTAAAAGTTTTATGTCCCGGTTAACACGAAAAACATTCCGGTTTCCTATCAACCGTCTCGTTCTTTTCTTGCTTCGCTTCGACTTTCAGGCCCTTTTACCCCTTACGGATACCCGTATTTTCCCTGACCTGTTTTCCGGGACATTTCTAAAATCTCGTTTTGGTGGCAAATCTTTTCGGTCTATTGTTATTTCCCTCGGGACGCCAGGAGGTTTTTGTGTTCAGGCACGAATTCCCGGAGTTATCACGGTGGTTGTCCGGATGATAGGGCATAATTGACAGTAGAAAAGTGTTTAAATTGAAGTATAGCGCTCGTAGAGGGTCGAAATAGACCCAACATAAACGTCTCGTGCTTATATTTTCATTGTGTAAGTTTGAACAACGACCTTCCTAAAAGCGAACATTTCGTGCACGATCATCAAGGTTGACAATATGAATAAGGGTTAATCACCACAAAAAGAGACCTTTTTAACTGCTAATGTGAACTTAAAAGCCCTGCCTGAAATTTTTTCCTCTCCTAACACAGGAAAATACAGGATAAGCAAAAATCGTAGTGTGTCCTCTAACTGGTGTCGTTTAAAGTTTCTTATGATTCAGGAGACTTGTTTCAGAAAGTTTTCAATTCCCCTTTCTCTTAGCTCGACGGCCGATAGGCGCACTTGTGTTAAATTTTATCAAACTACCTTTGTATGTCTTCTTTCAGCCTTTGTTACAGCCACCACCACCTTCATCATCCCTTAAACGTGCACTAACTCTTCCCATAGTACAGTAGGGCCTGACAATATATTCCCTAATAACTACTGTATCAACTCGGTGGTAAATTAGGTAGGGTGCTGGTGCGTAGAGCCAGAGGTTGTGGGTTCAAATGCAAATCGGCGTTATTAGTTAAAACTAACTCATTAAAGTTTTTAGTATTTTCCCCTAAGAGAACCCCTAGCAAGTAAACCCTTCAAACTGATCGTAAAAATAAATAAAATGTCCAATTCTCGATACACAAACTTTCCGTTTAAAGTTTAATTTTTCCCCTTGCAGTTAACCCCGAGTTAGTACCTTCGCCCCGAAAGAGTCCCCAGCGAATAAACGTTCAAACTGGCACACCAATTCTGGATATCGTACCCCCCTCCGGGGGCCGGCAGTTCGACGAGCGCCAAGGAGAAGGAGAAGGACAAGTGCCTGGACGATGAGAAGAGGGTCAACCTGAAGGAGCAGAGGCAGCTGGAGTACGACCAGGCGGTCAAGGTAAGGGGACCTGGCGGTTCCAAAATTGGCAAAGTCGGGTCAGTTTGACGGTATGGGTGGGCGCTATTGAAGTTCAAAGTTAGGAAAGAGAGTATGGAAGTATGGAATTCGTATGGAGGAGTCAAAACGTGTCGTTTACTTAAATTTTTTTGTGATTTGGCTCTGAGTAACTTTGAAACGTGTAAAATTTTACAAAATTAGGCTTACAATTTGAGTACAACTCCATCAAATATCTTCAAAATTTGAAAATTTTCAAAAAACTAGACACTAATTAACTAACTACTACACTTGAAATGCAAGGGTCGTATGGTAATGCAGCTTTTTGGCCACAATTCCAAAAAACTTATGAAAGGTACAGGAAAATTAAAAAAGTGAATTATTGTGAAAATTAAGGAACATATTGAAATTCAAAGACGGGCAGATGAACTTGAGTATAAATAAAGCTATTTATGACTCAAAATTCGCCAAAGCCTCAAAAGATGCAGAAACCAAGTTTTACAAAAGTTTACGAATGGTACTCGAAAATAAGAAAGTATATATCAAAATTTACAAAAAAAAACATAATTCAAGATAAAAATAAGAGTTTTGAAGGTATTGGAGTTCAAAGTTGGAAATGCTCAAAATATGGAAAATGCAAAATATGTATTTAAACTTATAAAATAGTCAAAACTGCCTCTAAATTCGCCTAAAACATTCAAAAGTTCAAGTAATTAGAAAATTAAGTGGTTTATTGAAATTTAAATTGAAATTAAAATTAAATATCAATCTCAAAACCTAAACCTCGAAATTTGCTAGAAATTAAAAATATGCATAAATCAATCAAAACTTGAAATTATACTTAACTGAAGATGTCATGTCAAACAACTCAAAAACAGTTTCGAAAAAGTGTTGGAAAATTTAAAAAAAAATAACTACATTATAAAATTTATAAAATCAGCACGATTTAAAATATTAAAAGTATTTAAGCAAAGTTTTAGTATTAAGTAAAGTATTTAAAGTATTAAAAATTAAGGGACATGTTGAAATTCAAAGTTGCACAGATTCAAAATTTTAAAATTCGTAATGAAATATAAATGTATAAAACGTAAATTCAGAATTTTGCTAATAATTCAAAATTTATATAAAACAATCAAAACTTGAAACTAGAAGAGTCACTCTGTGATGCAGCATTTTGAAAAGGATTCCAAAAAATTTCCCAAGGTATTGGAAATTTAAAGTAATATGAGTACATTTCCAAAACTTACAAAGTCGAAGTCCGATTTGGAGTAATAGGGCAAAAATAAAAAACCGATTTTAGAATTCAGAGTTAACAATAAATGTAAGAAACTTAATAAATTCGTCAAAAAAATTTATAGACCAGTCAAAAATTCCAACTTCACATTGTGATGCAGCATTTTGCAAAATTTTCGAACAAAGTTTAGAACAAAAAACAAATTTCAAATATTTGAAAATTATATAATCTGCCTGATTATAAAATCAGGCCTGATTTCAAGTTATATTCGAAAATTGGGGACTGGATTGAAAATTTAAGTACGCATCCATAAAATTATTTAAAATTAGGACAAACTTCACAAAATTTTTTAGAACTCCAAATCCGCCAAATTTTTAAAATGCGCCTAAAACATTCAAAATTGTAAATCGGGGCAGTTACGACAGTTTTTTATTTTTTTAAATAACAATTGAAATATTTCAAAACCTCAAAATCTCTAAAGCGTATTTTTGGAAAAAAGCTCAATTTCTCGTTGATATGTAAATTTTAAATAAACCTCCATAAAGTTGAGTAAATTATGGTGATTGAATTAGTTCAATTATGCTCAAAACATTTTTCACACAAAAACCTTTTCAATCTCGCAATTTGAAACAATCACACGGTAAAAAAATTAATGGTACCCACTTATCCTCATTGAAACAAAAAAGTACATTTATTTTTAGGTAATACAATTAACTTTATTTGCACACAGACCCCAATTTATTTTACAACGTCAAAGACGTTGGTTTTAATTTCAAAATTTTATGACTCGCGACTTTATTGCTTCATTTTATGACGAAATAAAATAAATACAACCGTGCACGAAAATCGGCGATTTAGTCTAATTTCTGCAACGTACAAATACAAATTTGAATTTATACTAACGTAACTCTTAAAATTCGAAATTAACAATTTATGGCGGTAATTATTCTAATATTTTAATTAAAAACACGTGGTGGTGTCATGTTGTAAATAAATAGCAATCTAATTAGAAACGTTCATAATTACGTGCCCTTATAATTAAATTGTAGGATTGTAGGATTTTGAAATTTAAAAACAAACATTTTTAAATTAGAAGTATGGTAATTTTAATTAGTAACTGATAGTTTCATCAGCCTTTGGATTCAAACTAAAAGGGAAAAGTTGTAATCTTTAGAATTTAAAAAGTGTTAAAACCTAAAAATATTTTAAACATAGAACTTGCTGATTTCATCCCTAAAATTTCATAGGGAGGCCTTACCCTTAAATCACAAATTTTGAATATTTTTAGTGACTAATCAAACGATAATCTCGTACGAGTCATCAAGAAATTTAATTATCAAGCGCATAATTAGCAGTCATCATATTGACTGATATTTAAATATTTTAAAAAGTTTTTAAATAGAAAAATTAATTGACTTTTGTTCATTACATTTTTATTAATTATATCTATTATTGTAATTAGCAATTAGTTGTGTTTATTGTCGCTTGTATTTAAATTGAAAGGCTACAATTGATGCTTTTTTAAATTGAAAAAATTTAAATTCAGAAATAATTGACATTAATCATTACATAATTCAATTTCACCCACGTGCTTTTTTAACCTCCAAAAATAGCGAAAAATAGCGAATTTCTACTAAAAATTACAATTACCATCTTTAAGTAATTAGTCATTAATAAAATAAAAAATTATTTTCCACTGTAATTAACTATTAAATTAAACTGTAATAGGGTCACACAGTAATGTTAATTAATTAATCTCAAAAGTACTTATCCAAATTTTACCATAAATTACAATTTGTAACTACATCCAGAAGCTAATTAGACAAGAATAATATTATACAGCCTTCCTAATCACAGGTTAGCTGTTATATTGTAATTAATTTTCGTGTAATTGGAAACGATACTAATTATCTGTATGGATTTAAATTGAGTTTTGACAATTTTTAAGATTAAGATTAACCATAAACGATTATCTTCTTACTGGCCAAAAATGCGTAGGGAGGCATTACCCTTTAATCAAAAATTTTAATTACTTTCAGCATCTAATTAAACGTAGACGAAATTACACAGCAATCTCCGATGATAATCATCCCGGAATTATAATCAACAAACACGTGGTGGCGTTATATCGTAATTAATTTCTAGCGTAATTTGAAACTTAAGTCATTAAATGTCTTTGGAATCAAACCGGAGGGCGCCAGTTGACATTTTCGGGAACGGACGGCATCGCTGTGCTCCCGGGCCCTTTGTTACGCCACACTCTAAAGGGAAGTCCCCCAGGAACTGAATTTCCTCTCACGATTTCACTTATTCTCGCAATCGTAATGCCGGCCTTGCCCCGCTTTTCCGAATAATTAGGCGCGCAGTATGGCGATCCCGGATGATTTTAAAAAAATGTTCCAGGAGCACCACAGGTCCCAGAGGGAGCAGTGGGAGATCAGGCAGCTCGACAACGATCTCCTCCAGCAGAGGCAATCGGAGAGGGAAAGGGAGAGGGAGCAGAAGGAGCTGGCCGAGCAAAGATTGATCCTCGAGACGGACCACTATGACTTCTCCTTTCAGTCCATGTAAGACACGATTAATTTTATAGTACGTATATATAAAACGTGGGGTATTATCAGGGAGTACGGATGAATTAATCCCGGATACGTCGCGCCCGATTCCCTTTGTCGGGAATCTCTTTTTGTTCGACCTCGAATTAGGGAGGATAAAGGGGGGAGCTCCCTAAGGGGATGCTTGTTATTATAATTATTATTATCGAGTTTTGAGCTGAGGCGACGGGAGAACTCTGGAGCGCTGCGTCGACTTTTAGGAGTGCACGAAAAAATAAACCGAAAAAAATTAAAAAATTAAATAAACGTAGTAAAATTAAATAAAACGTAAAATTAAAAAATTTAATAAACGTAATACTCTATACACGACATACAATTTAGGCATTAATTGATAAGGGGACGGCCTAAAAACGGATTTTTGACATTTCCCTTTAAATGGAGAAAACGGTAAGATCATAAAAATTATTACGAAGCATGTCTTCTAGTATTAAATAAAAAATTATTATGAAATACACTATTTATATAATAATATATAATTTATATAAAATAAATAAAAAAATTGTACTAAATATGAAACGCTCTCATAACGCTCCTCAGCTGTAGATGGTGCAAATTTAAATACAAATAACGGGAAATAAATTACTAAATCTACACATTTACAGGAATACTTAGGGGATCTTAAAAATATTAATTCATGTGTTATTAATGAGTATATGAATCAAAGCGTCCAATTTTCCAACAAACGGGCAATCATTTCTTAGCCAAGAAATGTAATGGATTGAGAATAGTTTATTAGTTGTCGAAATCGACGCTAGGCTGGTTTTCTGATTGCTCGGGCGCCAGATTTCAGAGAATTTACCCCCTCAATACCACCCGTGGTTCGTAGTAAATAGATCACCGTTGAAGTTCGGAAATCATGGAGTAACTTAATTAACGGAAGGCATTAGTTAAGTATGTACAGCAATGCATTTGCAATAGATTTGATATTATTTCAAGCAAATCCACTCTGTTTATTTACAAGAGAGGAATCAGCTTTCTAACTAAAGCAGTTAGCGGGGAACATTAAATGAAAGGGGAATATTTAGGCAGGACAATTAAAGCGGAACAGCGGGTGCAAGCATTAAAATGGGTTTCCAATAAACTATATTTATGGATTTTATCTTAAAACAGGTCTCGAATAGAATACTGTAAACTATAGAAACACATTCAATACGTATTTTAGATTTAAACCAATTTTAAAGTCAAGTACAGTTATAAAGACTTAGTACGGTTTATAAATTCAGCGACGGGGGAGCTCTATTGATAAGGCACTATCGGAAAATTTCGGGAGAGTTGCAGATTTTTCCAGCGTCGCTCGGTGTGGTCGGAAAATGCGCGATCTGAAACCGCTCAAATCGGGAAATTCGCGAATTTTCCGGTAACACCTGGAATCGGTTAATCAAGCTCAAGACGATACGGTTCGATCGGAAAATGCGAAGGTCGGGAAATTCGTGGATTTTCCAATGATATTTGGAATCGTTCACAGTCAAACTTTCATAAATCGAACTCCTGTATGTTAAATATTTCTGTAAGGCGAATTTTAAGGTAAACTTTCCTATAAGTGACTTATTTGCATGTAAAATCGTTTCAATAACAACAAGAATTTCCCTAGGTCGACCTTTTCTTCGACTATAAGTGAGGACGCCGGGTTTTATCACTGCAATATCACGTGACTCGAAATAATTTCAATGGTTAGTCGGTATTTCTCCGGATTTCAATAATTCTTTGGGAAAAAATCTAAAATATGTACCCTGTCCATTTTCTGTCTGTGTATAATTCTGCTCTCGAACCTTCTATAATCCGCCAGATGGCACAAGATTTATCTGGAAGCTTACAGATTTTGACATTTAACACTTGTCATTAGATTTTGACATTTAATTGACAATCAAGACTGACAATATTGGATGCATGACAATATTTATATTAGTTCCTTTGTCCTTACAGTCACTGTTGTCCTCCACAACTGATTATCCATTTGTCAAGGCCCAAATCCAGGTATTTTTAGCTTTAGCACCAGCAACTCCTCTTGAAGGTGATCCTGCCTGTACGGCTCAGGGAATTTTCCAAGTTTTCACTACTTCTCAACGCTTTCTTCAAGTTCAGAAATCGGAGGAAAATGCGCCTGTTTTTCGGTGTCATGCAAAGTCCTCGATATGTATAGGCGGCGCATTTTCTAGAGTTTCACGTGCTTCACACCAATGAGTATCCACCTTCTCCCGAATATCCTTAAGGATAACTCTATAAGAGAACAAAGCCCCACATATAATAAGACTGCTCGTCACGAAGCAGGTTGAAATCTCCGCCGATTCCATTTTTATCCCGAAAACACTTTTATCCGCAAACGGATGCGTCATCATCCCTGGGAGGGACGGTTCCCGATTAAACATGTGGGATTTTCTTTCCCCTTTAAGTCTCGGGGAATTAATCTCCGCCCCGAGCTTCCTTAAATCCTAATCCCCCTCCAACGGGACCTCTAAGTCTTATTTTTTTCTCATGACCGATCCGTTCCAGGAAACTTTCCTCGAATTACCCTTAATTATGGTTAATTATCCGAGAATCGGAGGGACGCAAAAAAACGGCACATGACCAGGGAGTAGGGGAAATGGGGGAAAATGATTTTTTCCCTTTTATTTTTAACAGCAGAAAAGGGAGTCCCTTCAGAAAACGCAGCTTTTCCTAATGCAGAATTTAAGCACAGAGTAATACTATAGAAGGGGTACTCTTACTTAAGTTTTCCACGGTAGGTACCCATTAGAGTTATCGATTTGTATTGAGGAGGTGGGCAATCAATTTGAACTGCGCATGCTTGTAGTTCAGTGGTTTACCTTATCTGTATGGAGGGATATTACTGCAGAAAACTGTAGCGATCCTCTTGACCCCTGAGTAAATCGACCATCTTTGTCCAAGCATGAGAAAATACTTAGGGGAGGCATTCTTATTTTCCTTAGCCTTTTCCCTCCCTTTTCAACCCCAGTTGGGTGAGAACACTTACTTATTGAACTCGATCAGATAATCCTTGTATAAAGACTCTTCCATATAAACATAAAAGTCTTTTACTCTACTTTACTACTACTTTATTAAGGCTTTAAAATGTCATTAATCTTTACTTTGGTCGTTACCTTCCAGAAAAGTTCTACGAAATCTTCCATATTTTGGAACAAAATTACAAAACATTGGAAATTCTGCCCAAAAACCTTCCCCGTCGAAGGAAAAAGCGGAGCTCGAAAGCACTACGTGTTTCCAGGGTTTCCCCGGGAAAAGTTAGCTTTAATTAACGGTCGCGGTAATCCGGACTATACCCAGAAACGTAAATAATTCAATGTGATATTCCCGCGTCGCGTAAGCTCTCCTAATGGAGGGCATTTCGACGCTTCTACGCCTTGCATTACCAAACACACACATTATGTGGTGCGAGTGAAACTTTATCTGACCGCATGCAGCAAGAAAAGTGTGATTATTTGGTAATGGGCGAGAGAAAAGGGTCTTATTCTCGTAGTAGACAAGTGTTATCACTCTTTTTGGGAGAAAGATGTGTCTTGAGGTTAGAACATGGGATGATTTTCACCCACTTCCATCCTCTGCCTCTCCAATTGACAAGGGGAATTGTAGGATAATCTTTAGAAACATAAAGCCTGAACCTAATCCAGCTAAATAATGCCAAACATATCAAACGTCAGTCATTTAAAAATATATGTAATCGAGCTTGGCACATCCCTAGGATTTAGGTGGTTAGGCAATTTCACTTACATCCTTTCGTAGAGAGAGTTGAATTTCACGTTTAGTTCATCGAATCACTGTCAGATGGCAAAATATATCAAGTATGTAATCGACCTCCTGATTATTATTGTCCTGGACGATTCAGACAGATAGAACCTCTCGATATCTTCATAAGGTAATGTAACACAATTAATTTACTGCTCCAATCCATGCGTCCTAGGAGAGAAACTCGGCTCTATTTACATTTGATACCTTTAGTTAACCCTCGTGGGTCGTCACCATTGCCCACGGTAATTTTCACCTGGCTAGATGATCATAAGGAGTTTCTCCGTTGCTTATTGCACCCCCACTCTCCGCCTAATTGCACTTCTGTTCTGTAACTTTTTTTTGCTTGCACGTTATTCTAGTAGGCCGCTTAATTAGTAAACCAGCTGGTTTTCCGCCTCACTTAATCAGTTTCTAAATTTGTAATGTATTAATATTCCCGAAAATCTATTCCACATACGTTAAGTTCGATGACCGCCTGAAACGAAACATAGTTTTTATTCCGCCTCGAAAGTAAATAAAGATAAGTTTCTTTCTTCCTGTTGTAATTGCCTGTTGTGTGATTAACACTGTTGCCGAGATTTTCTTTAAATACAACAAACCGAGCATTTTTCCAAATATTTTTACGAACTTCCTGGATTTTCTCCCGAGTTTAAATTACCGGGACCACCAGACAGCACACTCTATGAAAACTGGCACCCGAGGAAACTCGGAAATTTCGAAAAATCCAGCGTCAGTTTCAAAGTTGCCTACCTATTCGTCATGCCGGCGACGATAATAAAAGGGCGAGAAAGGCCGTCACACATTTTTCGAAATCTTTCCTATGGCTGGATCCTTCCCGATATATTTGTGGGAGTCTTTTGGAAGGTATCTTTGGAATCATCCCTCCTACCTTCCTTAAGGAAATAAATTTGTCAAAATCTTACAAATTGCTAAAGATTTCCAGGAATTGTGGAAAGTAATGAGTGCTGAAGGCTACTTTACCTACTTAAGTGAAAACTATAAAGGTCTAAAGGATTAATATTATTGAACTTTACTAGGAGGTTGCATATTTCCAGGATGTTTCCTGGGTATTGCAGGATATTTTTGTGTTCTAAACTTTGCCTTTAAAAAGCATATGCAACTACACAAATTGTAAAAATACTAGTAGTTTAATGAAGTTTAAAATTTGGTAGAGAAAAGGGGTCCTGAAGCTTTTTAGTTTCAATGCTCCCGAACTTATTATGCATCTTAACAAAAAATAAAGGAATAAATTGGGGAGTGTCAGTTAACTAAGGCATCCAGAAAATTGTATCCCTTTTATGTGTACTTGGTAACAGAGACGTGTCTGGAAGTCTTTGATGCGGACTGAGGTAAACAAAAATGGCGACAAAGCGTTGAAAATGCGGGTATGCGGGTAAAACGATGTGTAAGGCTTAAATGTATATAGGGTGGTGCGTGGTTAATATTAATACTACGTGGAGAGCAAGGGAAAACCATCCATCTTCCACAGTACCTCAAATACGTCTATGACTATTCATACCAACTACTATAGGTATCGTAATTCTAAGCCTACATTTTATATTATTATTTCTTGTTTCCTTTATTTCAGAGTTTTGAGAAATGTCTTAAAATATCTTTCAATGTATTAAGTACGAAAGAAAATACGCTAAGAGCTTCTGGAACGTTCTTAGTTTTGGAAAATTATTAGAACTCTACACATGCCTAGGATCCTGGGGACTTTATCGATATTTTTCAAATCTTTGAAAATTTTAGCTGTTCTGCAGAATTTTTGAGTTTTAATATTTCAAACTTTTACCCTTTCTGTTTTCAAAAACTCTAAAAAACATGATTTAGTGAGTGAAAAAAATTCTAATAATTCTGAAAATTTTCTTACCGTATGGGCAACTGTTCAAATGGAGATTATTTTGGAAATTCCAGCTTTTTAAACGCGTCATGCATTTTCACAAATATTTAAACTTCCCTAAAAAGGTTTAATACATTTTTGCACACTGAAATATTTTGGAATATTTCTACGGAAATTTCATTGCATTTTGAAAAACCACTGCAAGTCCCAAAGTTCTTAAGAACCTTACACTATTTTTTGAATATGAGAACTTTTCTCAGTCGCCAGAAGTTCCTGAAAATTTCTCCAAATTTTCCAAATTCTCCAAATTTTAGAAATTTTCTCCAAATTTGGAAAGTTTTCACGAAAATTTCATTGCATTTTGAAAATCTTTTCAAATCCCAACGTTCTTAAGGATCTTACAATTTTTAGGAATACTAGGTGCCTTCTCATTGGCTAAAAGTTCCTAAAATTTTCTTAATAACACTTCAAGCTTCTCGCAAGAAAAAATCTTTTGGAAGTGCCAACTCGAGAAAAACATTTAGAGTATTTTGCAACCAAAATATTTAGTAGCTTTGAATTTCCTAAAGTTTTGATATTTCATGAAGGATTTGTACGTTCCAGAGTTTAAATTTCAAAGGAGATCCAAGGTTCAAAATTTTACTTTTTCTATGCTTTATGCCATGCTTTAGATTTAAACGTACTTTGACTATGGAAATTTGAAAATTCCAATACACGGGAAGGAAGAAATTGACTACACACAACTATTATAAGAGAAGGTTTTAAAAACTCGAAAATGCTATTACATATAAGACTTCCACATCTAACTTTGCTGAGCTGTGGTCTAACTTAAACACGAACTCCTCGCAAGGAAAATACAAAACGGCTTCTACTTCTCGCGTCGGTCGCGGGCCAAATCGTCCATCGATCTGCACGCTCCCCGGGTGCATTTGCTTATATTTATTGCGCTCACTATAGACACATACACACGCGAGAATTGCAGCCTGGGCTTTGTTTAGTTTGGACGTCGAGGTTATAAACAATTTCCTCGCACGAGTCGCGCATTTAAAAATAAGAAATCGTCTCGTCCGACAATTAAAAGCGCCAAATTGACGCGGTTCCCGAGAATTTAAGTGGCGCACAGGAAATAAATCAGAAATAGGTCGAGAAAATCCATGGAAGAGGTACACATGTACTGTAGGAGAACCTATACGTCAAAGGGTACTAAAATATACAAGAGAGAAAAAGAGACTTCGGGCACAGCGAATCCTAAGGGCTGAAACGTGAGAGGCGAGGGAGAATCCATAGGGCGTGGCGGGTCGGAGAGCATCTTCGGGGCGGTAGATTTTCTTCGTCTTCTTCTTTTCTCTTTCTATTTATATTAGTATTTGTTTATTGCGCCCTCTGCGCTTGTTGGTGTAAGGCGTGTCGTTTATCAAAACATTTCGCACCTTGATAGTCAGCTCGTTAATAAACTCCTTTTTTTTATAACTTCACCTTGGCCTGAGCCGTGATCTCGTTCCTAGTTTTGTTGACAGTTGTGGAAATCTCGTGGTCGTGACAATATTAGGAATGCAGTAGGCCAAAACGGTATTAACGGAAACTGATACGAAATATACATTTTGAATTTCTGTAATTAACACCAACAGCAATTTTTCAAAAATACAATCACAGTTACTGATATTTAAAAAAGTAACTGGAAGTTCCCTTTTAACATTACTTTTGATCATTTAGACGGTTCCACCTTGATTTTCTTCAAGCGATAATGATAGTTCCTAATTGAATGCCTACTTTTACGTTGAAACGTGTTAGAAGAATGTCCAATCTTCGGCTTCATGAGCCATAAGTTAAATGATATTTTTGGCTGCTACTCTGAAGGGCACTTCACTTGTCATTTTCCAGTTTTTTTGGAATTTCCTCTAAAACCGCCTCGAGAATTTTTCTTCGAAATTCAGAATTTTCATTCTATTACAGTGCGAGTCTCTAACTTGGAATAAATTCAATAAATCAAAGACAGTTTTTTTGTCGGAAATATGCCCGGACAGGTCGATTAGTATTTTGAATTGGGCTCTTTTTGATGTAAGAAAATGTTATACAGGGTGTACCAAATTTGAGATATGAACTCATCGACTAGTTTTTTAAATGGCAATACTAACTTTTTAATGAATATTCTTAAAGGGTATATCAAGTTACTTAAGTTTATTCCTTGTCGTTTAAAAAATATTTAAGAAACCTCAACTAATTCGAAAAATGAAAGAATCTGATTCTACTCAATGAAATAATTCAGGCAGTTTAAAAAGAAAATGTCAAGAGGTATTTATCATTTTTGTCAAGCTGGGTTGACTGAAATTAGAAACTCACGCTGTATAATGAAGTTCATTAAGAACTTATATTATATTTTCTCTGAAGGACACTTTATTCTAGTCGATTTTAGACTGTAATACCGTACATACAGGGTACTCACATGTTTTGTACCGAAACGTAACAATATTTATTTTTACATCTTCTACAAACGGACACCGTAGACGCCCACCATTAATAATTCACCTAAAACCTGATAATAACCACCTTCAGGGCCTAGATAGTTTTTACACGCCGTCCTCATTGGCCCAATTAAAAATTTAGACCCGGGGCCGTCCTTCCTGGCGGCGTTATTTTTAAATCGAAGTGTCTTCGGAATGATACGCGCGAAAAATATTTTTTTTGCCCGGCCGCTATTGTTCTGTTTACCGAAAGCGCGCGAGATTTATTCTTTGTTGAGCGCTTTCCGCGCCGTGAAAATAATTAGCTCGATTCGATCGCAAACAAACAGAAAAGGAAGGACCTTTAAGAGAGGCAGGGGGAGAGGGAATGACGAAGTGGGAAGATGTTTACGTGTAATTATAAGGATTTTAAAAGCGTCTCTTAAGCAACCCTTTGTATATACATTGTCAAAGTGTCGATGTGATTTTTTTTATTCCAGTGACTCAATTTTCTTCACGATTGTGATGCAAAAATTTAGTCGAATTATTAAGTCGCATAATCGAGACGTAAACATATATATTTGTCAAACTGCCAACGTTTCAACACGCATTACTCCAACAATCACTAATGTTTCGCGGGTAAATATTTAGAAAAATTTTTACATAACAATTTTGAAGAATTTAACCGGCTTGGCATGGAGTCAAAAACACAATTATATCGTCACCAACGATAGGTTATTAAACATTTGTCTTTCCAGGCAACGGCAAGTGTAATTGTAACGGAAACGAAGTTGGAGGTGGTTACAAATAGGAGAGTAACGGTGATTCGTTACAAATTGGCGCAAAAAGTGCGCGCCTTCGCCAAAACACAGTTTGTATCACTTTTTGATGACGTTTGGGAATCACTGGCATAGGAAATGGCGGGTAAGCAATACCAATGTTTTCCAGCTCCTTTAAAGAGGAAAAGGAAGAATCATGCACATTTGGCAGAAGTACTATTTTTATGAATTTTAAAACATTGGAAATCGAAGGGAATTTCTCTGACAGAGTAAATCATTTCGAATTTACCTCCACATCTGGATGTTTCATTTGAATGCCCCCGGAAAATTCGCGAATTTCTCGACCTTCGTCGCATATTTTGCGACCATGGGTGTTCGATTAAGCGAATGTGAGTATCTCCAGAAAATCCCCGTATTTTCCGACCACTGCTGTTATAATTCTCGGATTTTCCGACCATTGGCTCTTTGGAATGTCACTGGTAAATCCGTGAATTTCCCGACCATCGCATACCTCCACATCTGGATGTTTCATTAACAGATTTTGAGTGCCTCCGGAAAATCCGCATATTTTTAGACCCCCGCGGTTTTTGAGCCCGCATTTTCCGACCCGCCCGATTGACCGACTCGGACAGTCACCGGAAAATCCGCGAATTTCCCGACCTTCGTGGTTCAAATCGCACATTTTGTGACCATGGGTGTTTGTAACCGAATGTATCCCCAAAAATCCCCGTATTTTCCGACCACTGCGGTTATAATTCTCGGATTTTCCTACCATCGACTCTTTGGAATGTCACTGGTAAATCCGTGAATTTCCCGACCATCGCATACCTCCACATCTGGATGTTTCATTAACAGATTTTGAGTGCCCCCGGAAAATCCGCATATTTTTAGACCCCCGCGGTTTCCGATCCCGCATTTTCCGACCCGCTCGATTGACCGATTCGGACAGTCACCGGAAAATCCGCGAATTTCCCGACCTTCGTCGCATATTTTGCTACCATGGGTGTTCGATTAAGCGATTGTGAGTATCCCCAGAAAATCCCCGGATTTTCCGACCACTGCGGTTTTAATTCTCGAATTTTCCGACCGCACTGTATTTTTGGAATGTAACCGGGTAAATCCGTGAATTTCCCGACCATCGCATACCTCCACATCTGAATGTTTTATCTGGGAAATCCGCGAATTTCCCGACCTTCGTGGTTAAATCGCACATTTGGTGACCATAGGTGTTTGTAACCGAATGTATCCCCAAAAATCCCCGTATTTTCCGACCACTGCGATTTTAATTCTCAGATTTTCCGACCATTGGCTGTTTGGAATGTCACTGGTAAATCCGTGAATTTCCCGACCATCGCATACCTCCACATCTGGATGTTTCATTAACAGATTTTGAGTGCCTCCGGAAAATCCGCATATTTTTAGACCCCCGCGGTTTTTGAGCCCGCATTTTCCGACCCGCCCGATTGACCGACTCGGACAGTCACCGGAAAATCCGCGAATTTCCCGACCTTCGTGGTTCAAATCGCACATTTTGTGACCATGGGTGTTTGTAACCGAATGTATCCCCAAAAATCCCCGTATTTTCCGACCACTGCGGTTATAATTCTCGGATTTTCCTACCATCGACTCTTTGGAATGTCACTGGTAAATCCGTGAATTTCCCGACCATCGCATACCTCCACATCTGGATGTTTCATTAACAGATTTTGAGTGCCCCCGGAAAATCCGCATATTTTTAGACCCCCGCGGTTTCCGATCCCGCATTTTCCGACCCGCTCGATTGACCGATTCGGACAGTCACCGGAAAATCCGCGAATTTCCCGACCTTCGTCGCATATTTTGCTACCATGGGTGTTCGATTAAGCGATTGTGAGTATCCCCAGAAAATCCCCGGATTTTCCGACCACTGCGGTTTTAATTCTCGAATTTTCCGACCGCACTGTATTTTTGGAATGTAACCGGGTAAATCCGTGAATTTCCCGACCATCGCATACCTCCACATCTGAATGTTTTATCTGGGAAATCCGCGAATTTCCCGACCTTCGTGGTTAAATCGCACATTTGGTGACCATAGGTGTTTGTAACCGAATGTATCCCCAAAAATCCCCGTATTTTCCGACCACTGCGATTTTAATTCTCAGATTTTCCGACCATTGGCTGTTTGGAATGTCACTGGTAAATCCGTGAATTTCCCGACCATCGCATACCTCCACATCTGGATGTTTCATTAACAGATTTTGAGTGCCCCCGGAAAATCCGCATATTTTTAGACCCCCGCGGTTTCCGAGCCCGCATTTTCCGACCCGCCCGATTGACCGACTCGGACAGTCACCGGAAAATCCGCGAATTTCCCGACCTTCGTGGTTCAAATCGCACATTTTGTGACCATGGGTGTTTGTAACCGAATGTATCCCCAAAAATCCCCGTATTTTCCGACCACTGCGGTTTCAATTCTCGGATTTTCCGACCATTGGCTCTTTGGAATGTCACCGGTAAACTCGCGAATTTCCCGACCATCGCATATTTCCCGTGTGAGCTGGATTAACCGATTGCAAACGTCAACGGGCAACCCGAAAATTTCCCAACCTCTGCGGTTTAAGATCGCGCATTTTCCGACCTTTCCTTGCCTGTAGGGCTCAATTAACAGATTTATATTACCGAATTTTCCGACGGTATTCTACCCGTGGAAGCTGGATTAGCCTACCCCGAGGACGATGGGGAAAACCATGAAGATTTAAATATTAAAATCGCTTGATTAACGGATTTTGAGTGAACGAAGATTTGATTGTCGTTTTACTTATCAATCTATTTGAATCATGATAAACTGTATTTTCCCGAAATTGGTTAAATCACTTGAAATTAAATTTGAGCTTCACTACTTTCCCAACCCCGATCCACGATTTTCTAAGAAAAATCTTACTTAGTTGTACTTATTGCTTAAGGGCTAAAAATAAGTAGAAACAATCGTAACACCGCAAAAGTCGCTTAAGGTGAGGTAAAATTTGAGTACCGTTAAATAATTCAACCAGTAACAGGAACCATCACCTTCTTATATATGATTGTATGGTGTGTCTCGTCCTCGAGAAAAGTGACAGACGTCGACTTTTCCTAAAGCATTTTTTGGTCTCACGTGCTCAAAGAGCTCTAAAATAGTTTAATATACTTAATAATAATTCAATTACATATTCATGAGCATTAAATTAAATGATATGATACACTGAGCGTAGTAAATGGCATTATAATCCCTAAGAGTGGCGTTATTTATACCATTTCCTCCAGTGATGTTTTTGTAAGAAAATTCATGGAAACTGTCCCAAATTAGAACTTAATAATTTTTGAAACTCCAAATATCGACTTTAACCGAAATCGATATGACAGCCTCCACATGGTCGATGATTTCGTCTGGTTACGACATGATTTCCGCCATTTCCTCCGTTACAAACTATCGACGTTGTTTTCCAGCAAAAATGCACGGAAAACCGCCCCAATTCCGAATTTAATAATAGTGCCCGGACTTACATAAAACCGACACGTTTCACGTCCGTAAATCATAATTTAACACGGACAGTTTAGCTCTCGTCACACGTCCTTTGATATTTCCATACGTCCCGTGGAATTTAATAGCCGGTAAACATATAAAATATGATATGAAAGTGGCGGGCGACAAGTTTTAGCGTGAGAAAGGAAGAAGAGAAGAAAGAGTGGGTCGGGTAGAGTAAGGGAAAAGCGACGCGTGTGCCGCCGCAGCCACGTTAATAAATAAAAGAATACCGCAACTTTTACGAGGAACGACGACCTTTTGTGTGTGTCTATCAGCCCTAAAATTAAATTTTATTCCAGGTCGAAGCCGGTAACAGCGAAGAAAAGGTGTGTATAATAAACGTTTTTTTGGGAATGATGCAAGTACTAACAGTCGTAATAAAGTTTTATCAAGCCGAATTGGCTCCTAACCCCCCGTACTATAAAGTTCTTACAACGATAAATAATACACCTACACGCTAACCAATGAAACTTCACCGCACATCACACACAGCACGTAAGGCGTATGAGTTACAGCTTAGATAAACATGACAAACTGACATTCAGACAAACAAACTCAACTTCCCACTGTCATTCACCGTCCATAGCGTCAGAGTAACGAGGCTAACAGAGATATCGAGTGCATGTTGTTCACGAGACGTGAAGAGCCCCATAGACTTCGCTGCGACAATACAAACAAAAAGTTAAGGGTGGCTCAGGGTTGGGGCGGAGGCGACAAATGGGAGAAAAAATTCAAAAGAGTGCTCCCGCGTTTCTCATTAACGGAAAACAGGGAAAAACTGGCATTGTACAGGTAGAGAAGATTGGAAAGTTTGGAGAGAACTTTAAGTTCGATCGGGGGTAAGACAATGCTGCCACGTTCAAACTTATCGGTGTGTAATGCATAATATTGATTTCTCATTGTTCCCAGGACGACTTGAACTCATAATTTACTCCAGAATTTTTATTTTAGTAAGGGCACGAACTGTCATCCATGACAGTCGTCATGACTGAGTACATGACACCTCAATTAAACCTTTACCTGTAATAAATCAATAAACAGCGGTATTCATTTGGGCTAGCGTAACACTAAAATATTTATTAACCGTGCGACGTCCACGGAATTTCTTTCGGATTGAAGAGCCGATTTTGGATCTGAAGAGATTTTCTTTGAACTAAAAATACAAGAATTCTCGTTTTTTAAAAAATTGTGTATTGTAACGACCTCTTCTGAATATTTTCTTATTTAATAGCCCGGCGTGAAGTTGGGCTACGTACTTATGACCAGAATAAGGATAAGCAGAGCGTCCAACTACAAGCTATCTCATATGAAATTTTGAAAATTCGTAAAAATTTTACTAAAACAAGAATTTGTATAAAACTCCATAAGATTTTTCAATGGGCCCCGTTTATTTTAATTATATGATTATAATGCTAAAGAAGTTTGAAAGTAACAATCGCTTAACCAGTGACGAAGATGCCATTTTTGAAAAAAATTGTAAAATAATCACTAAACATTCGATGTGGATGAAAGTTAACGTGTACTTGAAAACTACATAATTTCATATTCATAAGTTCAGCAGTTTTTGAGTTATGATCAGTTTCTGATGAACCAAAATTTTAAGCTTAAGCAAATTTTGAAAATTCGAGAAAATCTTACTAGAAGCTTTTATATTATCACTTAATTCATTGTTAGGAGCTTCACTAACTTTTAAAGATAAAAAAACTACAGCAAAATCTTCTTAATTCTCTCATCTGTTTTAGTAAAGAAAGAAAATTCCCAAATAAATCATGGAAGTACAAAGTAACCCTCGACAACACAATTTTCTTTGTTATAAATTAAGACATTGCCGGAAATAACTTAGAAGTTTAAGTAAACTGTAGTAGACAGTGAGAATTGCCATATTTTTAATTTAATTTTTCTTAAATTGGTTTTGAAAGCTTCAGCACGTTGCTTAACTGCAAATTAATTAGTGAACAAGACAATTAGAAACTAATTTAGTTAACTTCTCGAAGCTATTTGCACGTGTCGAGGATAGGAAAAAAACGCGATAGCCTATGAAAGCGAGTCAGTTTACACACGCATGCGCGCGCACAAACGTCTTATAGTTGCCTGCGAATGTCTGCGCACACATAAGAGGCCTAATGGCAGTAGAAGAGACGTTTATAGATATTTTAATGTGCTTCTAGAAGCTTTTTTTAAAATTACTAGACGAAAAAGACCATAAAAATTTTAAATCTATCCCAAAATAAGCTATTTGATTTGTAGACCTTGATTTTTACCTTATTGATCTGATTGTTTTCTTTTCTGGAGAGGCTGGAGAATGCTTGGGGCTTTAGATAACTTTCTAAGTTTTGAAAAACTTTGGAAATAATTCGGAATTTCAAATAAGTTCTTTCAAATCAAATTGGAATACGTCTACATTGTCTTAAGACCTTATGTGACAATATAAATTTAAATACTTGTTTAAAACTGTTCTAACTAAACTAAAGAAGATATCCAGGAGATGTAATGATCAGTAACCGAGTTTCTGGAAGCTTGAGGATATTAAATATATGATAACGATATGAATATTTAAATGGTAACTGTTCCTGAATTATCCCTAATGGTTGTTTTGAACTTTTTTAATTTTCTTGGATAATCCGGAGGTAGTATGGAATTACGAGGATAAATTTATGGAAATAATGTTGTACTAAATGCACGCTCACAGTAAATCACCAAGATGGCAAAGTTATTGTTTGATCTTCAAACGGTCTCCAGGATAGCCTACATGCACAAATTAATCTTAACTTTGCCGACTTCGGGAATTTATCCAGAATTTCTGGAAACTTCAAACAAGGGCCCATAATAAATTCATAGCCACGGGAGAAAAGTTTAGAGTTGGGAAGCTCCGCCGACGTGCATATTAACTATTGTAGATAACTTAGTGATTTGAAAGCATTCCAAAACGTCCATTGGCGTCCTGGATTTCGATACATCCTTCCTAAAATACTGGAAAGGTGCCCGACACATCTCTGAATAAACGATCCTCCCTATCATGCTACTATCAGAAAACTATCATAAAGAGGATAAATGGATCCATGCCAGAGGTAGGGAAATTATCACGAAAAGACCTCCTCCTCCTCCTCCTCCTCCTCCCTCTACATTATGGTAACTACGCAGAATCGATACCCATTTACTTTTGTTACGTTGAATAAAACGGAGATGTATATTTCATGAAAGTCTTCGCAAAAGGGGTAAACAAGTAAATAACTTAAGAAGCTGGGGATGCTCGTCGGGAATAAAACAAGGATTACGTCGTGCGATTAAACGATCTCTACGTTGAAGTAGGCCGGGGAAAATTCGACGGGACTCTTTAAGGAAGTATGTAGAATACTTGTATCGGATGCTCGTCCTAACTGAAAGTAGACTTTAAACGAAACTAAGGGATACACGAACGTTTCGGGTTGTGAAGTTAAAGTAAACTCATGAGGAAAATCGAGAATTTATGAAACAAGTTGAAATTAGAACAATTGCGAAGGAAAGTTGCAGGAACATCAGGAACGCCAGAAAGTTGACGCGAGTTGAGAATTTGTGAAACGAGTCAGGCGTTTTCAAGTCAAGGAAAATCAAGAATTCAGGAAGAAACTAGAAATTCAGAATGTGTGATACAAGATATCGATACAGAATCGATAAGTTATGAAATAAATCAGGCGTTACAGGTACAAATAGATCAAAAATACAAAGAAACAAAAAGTCTACTTATAGGGGGGTTTTGAGGTTAACGGAAAAGCATACGTAAAATCCTGCAATACAAAAATGTCATAAAAATACACATGATAAATACTATGAGAATTTTAATGGATAATCAAAAGGTCCACCCACTTTATCGGCCCCAAAAAGGCGCTATTTTTTAGGAATTCATTACGACTTCTGTAGTATACCGGGTTCTAAATCTTTTTAGGCACGAAAAACATTTTTTCGTTGATTTTAAGCAATATATAAATTTAAGATGGCGACATGTCCATAGCCATACCAAAAAAAAAAGTCTCAGTTGGTCTGTCGATTTCGGAGTAGTTTAGGGTAGTAGCTTAGAGTAGCTTAGTCACGACCTAAGTCGTACGTAATGAACAAAATATCGTACCTGTCCCCCGAGAAATTTTAGCCTCCCTAATGCCCTTACGTAGATACCTCCAAAATTATAACCGACAGCCCTACGTCCCATATATCTACTCGTTGAATTCCCCGTTGATATAAAACATTCCTCTCGTAAATCAATTTAAGACCCGTTAAAATCTCCTCCGGTGCACCCCCCTCCCTTACGACGTACGGGAAGACAGATGAACTTCCGGGATATTAATATCTCCGTGAATCCCACCCGCGAGACCATTTAAAAAGTTCGATTAGCGAACGCCCGGAAAACCCGGCACTTTCCACCCCCTTAAGTCCTGTTTTATGCCCGTTCCATTCGGGAAGGGGTTGCAGGGGTGGATTAAATCGTTAAAGGGGCGATGGATGTGTACGTAACGATTCGGGGATACGTGCAATTAGGTCGTTGTTATGATTACATCAGGTGTAGCAGGCTGAAATAGTTCGCGGGGTGGTTTCCAGGGCTTTAAGGGCAGAATAGTTTATAATGGGTTCGTTCCAAACCGGTGGAAAACGGTTAGTCGATCGAATTTTCTTAGTTATCTCGTCGATAACAAGGGGAAACTTAATGGACTGGCAATAACCGTTCTGTAATGACTTTCATAGTGGGTTCGAACAAACCTGTTAGTGCTGATCGGTCATAGTTCAACGTGTTGAAGATTTGGCGTATAGTACGTCGCATTTTATTTGAGACAAAAGTACAGTAAACTTGGTACAAGACACCTTAATAAAAGGTCTTAAGTTATCTGTCGTTCCTCGCCTAATTCTCCTCCTTCATCATATTCCATATCTTCGTCCACTGCTATTTCTTCATCTGAACCTGCTTCTTGATTTATTTCAAGTTCTCTGTCCAATCAAGGACGGTTTAAATAAGAACTTTGCGCAGTATGTGGCGCCCTCTACAGTATACATAAAATCTGATGCCATATTTAAATTTGTCACCCTAAAAAAACCCGTCATTTAAAATTTTTTGTGGATTTGTGATGTCTCTCTCATTCAATATGCAAGAAAATTGAAATTAAAAAAAATTGACACCCTGTAGCTCTATATCCATCAACTTTTGTGCTAAGGTAAGATGGAACGAATTGATCTATTTTTACATGAGAATTTATGGCAGAGTTTTGAACAGACCTTTCGAGGACACCCTGTATAATGTGTGCTAATATGCAGATGGTACAAAAACGCCTAGCATATAATTAATTGTATCATCAACAACGAATAAAATTGTTGCGCCGGGAAAAAATTAAGTATTATTTTTGATATGCTTTAAATCTGTAAATTTAATTTATCTTCAATTGTAATCAAAATGAGATATTTTTTAATAACAGAAGACAGCATTAGTGTACTAGAAAAAAAACCATTTTACTTTGAGTAAACCAGAAGTTTTTGAGAGAATGAAATAAAAGAAAATGTGGGAAATTTCGCCATTTTCAAAGCGGATTTTTTTCAGGGTTCTCGAGCTTTATTTTTGCACACTTAACGTCACTAGTGATGTCTGATTATAATTGTTTAATTAAACGGTAATACGAAATTTTCGCTGAAACAATAAAGGGATATAAGTGAAAAAACGATTAGAAACAAAGACGTATGTCTGAGCCTTCTCCATGGTCAAAAATCACCGTGTTGACAGTTTGGTAGTGGCTAAAAACCCGACGTAACGGATGCTTTTTCCATTTGAAGAATTATAAGGAATGTTTCTACACTGTAAAAAATTAATCTCAGAGAACTCTCAAAATTTAATGGATGCCACCTTGTATAGGTTTTGCATTTATAATAAGGTGTTATTAATTCGCCGGTTCTTTGAATAGACTATAGATATGGAAATAAAACTTTTGAAGATTTGACTGTTAAAATTTCATATTATTTGTCTTTTGAAAGGAAATTCTAGGGGGCGATCGGGCGCGATGAGAGGAGCCTCTCCTCCCTGCCGATACCACTCGACCCCTCCCGGCCTCCCGTGCCCCACAACCTATCCCGTCCCCCCATGATCTTAACATACAAAACAATCTCTCGTCGGGCGCCTCGACGACCCTCGAGCGGTCGCTTTTGTTCTCCCTTCTCCCCATCCGGGACTCTTCCCATTTCTTCATCGCGGAGTTTCCCCCGCGGCAGGTGCGGACCCACGACGACGACGTCCACCCTCCTCCCGTCCCGCACGCGGGGTGACGTCAAGACGTCGGCGCGTGCGCGATCCGGGCGCCCCCTCGTTCCCTTTGCATTCCTGGTCCGCACTGCATCAGTTTGCGGGACGAAAGGGACCGGCTCGCACTCCCTCCCTCTCCCGGCGGCGGTGATCGGGAGAGGTGACAACTGTTGATTTAATCGATCACGAGGCGGACCGACTTTTTCCCAGACCCTCGGCGAGAGAGGGAATGTGGTGACTTATCCACCGGGTCGGTGGGGAAAGGGCAGGGATCAGTCACGCTCCTTCGAAAAGTTGGGGGCTCGGTTGCGGGAAACAACAAGTCCTAAACGACGCCGAATACCGTTGAATTGACTGGGGGATACCACAAGTGGACAATGCTAAAGCGAACTGTAGTGACACTTTAGTAAAAGGTCGCTCTAAAAATTGAATTTTATGACCTATCGGCTTACGGATAACAGTTATAGAATAGAATTGAAATAGGAATCAAATTATAGGCCCCAGTAATACCATGTTGATAAACCATGGGCGTTACATGACTTACTAAAGTGTAACGTGGTAATTCGATGGTATTATGAATTATTGCACACAGATTTACTGTTGCAACAAGTTATGCGTATATATGTTATGTAGGTATATGACTATATTTATCAGTAGGGGCAGAAAAGGACAAGCTTCGCTTTTTATACCTAGCTATTTATAAATAACCTGACATCCAATGCAATTCTTGTACCTATTGATTTAATTTTACTTCATTATTAAGTAAATAAACCCACCACTTTCTACCTGTTTCCTGGAATCATGGAAGCGAACTAATAAAGGGCATTGTGGCGAATTAGGTTGCTACTTCAGCTATTATTAGACCGCGGGAACGATCTCGCCGAAAGAAATCTCTACTTTAAAGTTAAATAATCATGTCATAAAGTAGTTAAGTGCCTTCGTGAATAACAGACACTGAGAATAATGACGGAAAAGGTGGACACGTACCTTCGGTCTTGTAGAATCATTATAGCTTAGTTATTAAGCTAATATTTAGGTAAAAATTTATTCTTATTAACGCTCATTGTGAAGCTTTCAAACAAGCTTACCAGAGATTTCCATGTGATTGAGGCCCCACCATACTACTACTGCGACTCTATCTGTTCGGTAAACAGGGTGTAACAACCTTCAAACGTTCTTTATTGAAAATTTGCTTTGAAAACAAAGGACAATCATCCGAAATCCCGAAAATAGAAACAACTGTAAACGTCAAAAATCTAATCCCGAAGCACAAAAGGACAAATTAAACTTTCAAACATTTTTTCCCAATTCCTGCAAATCTCCGATCTTATCCAAGACGGCTTCTCACTCGAACATCCAATTCTTCCACACCTTTCCCTTCTCTTCCCATTAATTCGCGATTAAAACCCGTGTCCGGACGTCCGGGAGGCCTTCAATCACGGCCTGTTAATAAATTGTGAAGTTGCGCGAAGTTTAAATTGAAAACGGAGACGCGGGAGGGAACGAGAGCGTCGAAGATGGGTGGGAGACACCGGGAGGAAATCCCGTTCTCCCGCTTTCATAAGCATAATTCGACAGGAGGAGGGGACCGATCGGACTTTTTACAATGTCGATACGTCGCCCGTCCGCTTTCTTTATGAAGACGTACGAGCTTCCCTGATGGAAAGCGTGGAAGAGATAAGGCGAAGGGGGGAGGGGTGATTCAACAAGTACCGTTTAAGGCCGCTTATGGCAGAGATAATGCAATTCTTAATCAAAAAAATCATTAAAAGGGTCTAGAAAATAAAAATAGTACCATGCAGGTGTAATGTTCAAAGATTTTAAAAATTGCCTTTCAAAATGAATCATGATAGGAAAATTTTAGATATATATAGTGCAACTACATTATACCGGGTGGCAATTTAAAAATTTTCAATCCAGTTTAAATTTAGAACTAACGACGATTATAAAAATTGGCGAGACACGCCGATTTTTTTTTCGAGAGGGAAGCATTCTCATCATATTTTCAACCATGTCGTTTCAATCCTTTGGCCAGGGCGAGTTTCACCCCTAAAATTTAAATAAGGAAGAAGGGTTAAGTGATACCTCATTTTAAAGCTTATCAAATTCTGAATTCGATGGTTTTTTGTTTTTCAAATTTGGTTAAGTAATTTTCGAGAAAATGAACAAAAGGTGATAGATAGATTCTTAGATAATTAGTGATAATTTAGAAAATTTCGAAATAAACTGTATTGGATATACAACGTGGCGAAAATTTGGTAGGATATCCATACAATAATATGTAAATTTTTAAATCTTCTAGATCTCTTCTAGACCACGTGTAATCCTTTACTTGTTAGTACTTCAATATTCAAGTACAACAATATTCTATCTGCATTTGAGGATAAAGCGAAGTCAAGGGGAATTCATGTTCCCACGTAAATATAAGCGAAATAAGCAAAGACTGCCGAGAAATGTATGTGTACTTTAACTGAAATATTTAAAATGTTAGACGTTAATGTATATGAAATACTCAGTAAGTACAAATGAAGCTTATGTAGACAACTACGTATTTATATACATTAAAAGTATTTAAAACACAACTTCAAATACATAATTATACATATTTAAAAATTCTGCTAGTGGGGGAAGTAGGGCAACATAAATCAGAAAATATACGAATTTCTCCCCACTTCCCCTACGACAAACCGCCACAAAATTGCGACTGATTTTGTATATCTAGTGACTTTAAACGCAAGGAAATTTTCCGGCCTCCCGCCTCCCGTCGCTTTTACCTCGTCTAACCTGAATTTTTTTCAGGCGGAAGGGAATCTCCCTGATCGATATCCCGGGGCCCGCTACTCTATCCCTGAACGATTCCTTACGGGTAAATTAACGTAGGAGACCGAAAATAAAGCTCTCGGGCCTACGCTATCCCGACCTTCCCTAAGGTCTATTATCATTCGCGCTTTGTCTTGCCTCCTTAAATTATACACTTGGCGATATCGATAGCGGCATCGCGCCCCTCGAAATGCGCCCACGCCGGCGGTATGAAACGTGGTGTACGACACGGGAATACAAAAGGCTTTATCTGGATGTCTCTGTCTAGGTTGATTCATGGAATGCGCGTTTGTGTGTGTACTATATGTGTGATATTGTGCTATTGTCGTGCGGATCTATTATGTCCTACCGGTGTTGCGGGGACTGAATTACAAAAATGCTCTTTTGGGTCGAATACGTTTGTGGGCGATTCCATGTCAAGTGTCGTGAGGTTGGCGGGTCATATTTTTTCCCAACTAAATCAAGTTCGTTCTATTGCAGGTTTAATTATAAGTGTTCATCCAAGTTTTTAGCCCAAAATATTACACCTAGCGTTTGTTACAGCCAATTATCGGATTTTTGGCGTTTTCATGTTTTTGACGCCAGATTTTCAGCCCAAAATATTACACCTAACGTTTTTTACAGCCAATTTTCAGATTTTTGGCATGTTCCTGTTTTTGACGCCAAATTTTCAGCCCAAAATATTACACCTAGCGTTTTTTACAGCCAATTTTCAGATTTTTGGGGTGTTCTTGTTTTTGACGCCAAATTTTCAGCCCAAAATATTACACCTAGCGTTTTTTACAGCCAATTTTCAGATTTTTGGCGTTTTCCTGTTTTTGACGCCAGATTTTCAGCCCAAAATATTACACCTAACGTTTTTTACAGCCAATTTTCAGATTTTTGGCATGTTCCTGTTTTTGACGCCAAATTTTCAGCCCAAAATATTACACCTAGCGTTTTTTATTGCCAATTTTCATATTTTTGGGGTGTTCTTGTTTTTGACGCCAAATTTTCAGCCCAAAATATTACACCTAGCGTTTTTTACAGCCAATTTTCAGATTTTTGGCATGTTCCTGTTTTTGACGCCAAATTTTCAGCCCAAAATATTACACCTAGCGTTTTTTATTGCCAATTTTCATATTTTTGGGGTGTTCTTGTTTTTGACGCCAAATTTTCAGCCCAAAATATTACACCTAGCGTTTTTTACAGCCAATTTTCATATTTTTGGGGTGTTCTTGTTTTTGACGCCAAATTTTCAGCCCAAAATATTACACCTAGCGTTTTTTACAGCCAATTTTCATATTTTTGGGGTGTTCTTGTTTTTGACGCCAAATTTTCAGCCCAAAATATTACACCTAGCGTTTTTTACAGCCAATTTTCATATTTTTGGCATGTTCCTGTTTTTGACGCCAAATTTTCAGCCCAAAATATTACACCTAGCGTTTTTTACAGCCAATTTTCATATTTTTGGGGTGTTCTTGTTTTTGACGCCAAATTTGCAGCCCAAAATATTACACCTAACGTTTTTTACAGCCAATTTTCAGATTTTTGGCATGTTCCTGTTTTTGACGCCAGATTTTCAGCCCAAAATATTACACCTAACGTTTTTTACAGCCAATTTTCAGATTTTTGGCATGTTCCTGTTTTTGACGCCAGATTTTCAGCCCAAAATATTACACCTAACGTTTTTTACAGCCAATTTTCAGATTTTTGGCATGTTCCTGTTTTTGACGCCAAATTTTCAGCCTAAAATATTACACCTAGCGTTTTTTACAGCAAATTTTCGGATTTTTGGCGTTTTCCTGTTTTTGACGCCAAATTTTCTCCAAAACGTTACCAGGACCACATCACACGCTAGAAAATTTTAAGAACACATGAAATCGATGTAAAATTTCCCAAGGAATCCATTTCCGCCCTCAGAATTGGCCCAAAATTTTTCCATTTGCAAAAAATCCTAAAAAAACCCCCATTTTTTTCAATTTTCTCAAACACGCGTGTATCAATTTTTGGATTATTTTGCAGGAGCGCAAAATATTTGTTTTTTTAGTGTATTCTTGGGTACTTTTAACTTTCCCGTGTATGTTTTGGTTTTAAATACCAAAACACGCGAAAAATGGCAAAATCAGCCTAAAACGGTGAATTAAGCATAAGAAAAGAACGGCAAAAGTTTGAAATATTCCTGGGGATCTCTGATTGAAGCCTCACCGATGAATTCAGATCATTCTCATTGAATGCCAGACCATCTGGAGGTCCAATACTGTGATATTCATGCGAAACTTGCAGTACTAAAGATTTTTTTAGGATTTCTCGCAAATGGAAAAATTTTAGGCGAATTCTGAGGGCGAGAAAGGATTCCTTGGGAAATTTTACATCGATTACATGTACTCCCAAATTTTTTCCAGCGTGCGATGTGGCCCTGGTAACGTTTTGGAAAAAATTGGCGCCAAAAACAGAAAACGCCAAAAAAACCGAAAATTGGCTGTAAAAAACGCTAGGTGTAATATTTTGAGCTAAAATACTGGGTAAATACTTGTAATTGAACCTATAATAAAACGAAATTGTTTTGGTTGGGAAAAAATATGACCCGCCAACCTCACGACAGTTGACATGGAATCGCCCATGTACATTGCAGCGATTCGAATATATATTTAGAATATAGATATAGATTTTAGAATATATAGATTATACTATATGCTATATATTGATATAGACTTTTACAAAAATATTTTGCGACTACTTTGTATCACCATTACGTTTTGTTACTCTCCTGTAAAAATAACAATGGTTAGGGGTGAATTTTAAATTTCTACAACAATAAATGAAAATGTTTCTTCATACAAATTCTTTTAAAAATCTCCCCTAAGTACATCTAAGCCCTTTAATAAAAACCGAAAGCGTAGCAACATTTTAAATTTTCGAATTAAATTACGTAATTCCTTTAGCACCGAAAATATGAACACGGCTCCCAGTTTCCTGCAATTGCATCGCCCGTTACTCCCTCGACGCCCCTCGATCCGGCATTTCCCATTAGGAATTCAAACAAACAAAATCTCGAAACACTATCAGGACGCGATCCTCTTCCACGAGACCGACACGCCGAAATGGGATTGGATTTTTCTCGCCTCCCTCGCCATCAGGACCAATTTCCCGTCTATGAAATTTTCGGAAAGGGGGGCGAAAGTGGGAGGACGAAGGGGACAGGGTCGCCCCGCCGTCAGGGATTCTCCGCGGGTTCGATACTCGATGCGTGCTTTTATACGTGTCCCTTTCAGATTTTTGACGGTCGAGCGTCAAAGTTGGATGATAATCGATCGCGATCTATTTATGAAACGGACGGGGGTTGGGGAGTTTGAGTGGTCTGGATCGTCTTGCTTTTCTCATTCGTACTTATTGGAAACGAAGAATAAAATTTTAACCAAATGATGAAAAGTACTTTGCATTCTATGAGAAGGAAGCAGCAAACTATGGAGTTCACACTCAGAATCTTTTATTAAGAAGACGGTTTCCTATTTAGAATGCACGCCACATTCGCCATCACATCATTCAGAAATTTCAAAAAAATATTGCTTGACATCATCGACATTACTCAGATGGCATAGCATATTTCAGAAAAGCTCAAAATTACGAGATCTCATCATTTTTGTAGTTACGTTTAGAAACTCTCCGGAAAAATTCCATTAGCAAAGAAATATTTAACGATATTCGTTACAGAAAGTTGACATGTTTTATGGCACGTCAGAATAACAAATTTTTCCGATGAATCAACTTGATTAATCGTAGTCGGCGTGATGATATCAATAACAATTGATATCTAACAAATGTGTATGTTAGCAGTGCGACTGACGTCGTTTGCGACCCGCCAAAGCACGCCGTCGCTTTTTCGGACGCCTCTTTCTCTATTCTCCCGTCTATGCCCATATAAAATGTAAAAATGACATCACTTCTATTTAGTACAGGAAATAAAGGTCGCAAGGTAGACCTTGAATGGCTGGACATTGATTTTTTTTAATTGGCAGGTATCGGTGGGTACTTTCAACCCTCAAATTTGCAGTCAGAAAAAAATGTGTACGGCACCGGGAAAATGGCCCAAAGTTCCAAAAACCCGTTTTTCGCCAATATCTCCGAAAATATGGCATTTAGAGGATTTTCGTTTGGATAGAAAATGAAGATCAGTTCATTATCTACAAAAATTGTCCTGACAACTTTTATCGAAAATATGATCGTTTTCGACATAACAAACCCCCAAACGCGCCCCGTATTTAGAGCGCGCCCCACGCATTCTCGTAGAAGCTGGCGGACAAATTTTTCAATAACTCGTGTAAAAAATAATATTTTTTCATGATTCAAAATTCATTTGAAAGGGGAAATCCATAGCTATCATGTCATATCCACTATTTTTTCGAAAAATTTGTTTTAAATATTTAAAACCCCGCCCAAAGTTCTCTTTCTTCGATATTTTTCCACTATTAGCCTATTCACCCATGTTTTTGTTAATAATAGTTATTCAGTTGAATCTTTTTGGATTCTGGGGCTTTGAAAGGTGCTAAACATGTTCAGAAAAATTCATTTCACAACTTCGGGGTATATTAATAAACAATGTATTTTTTTAAGGTCTTTTTTTTGGATTTTTGGAGTTTTTAAAAATCCTGGGGTCTATAGGGAATTAATTGTTATTATGAAGCGAGGAGTCACACTTTCCTTGCGGCATAAATAAGATATTGAACAGATCTATTGTTTCATTAGAAATTGAAAAATAATACTCTCACGAGAGTATATACAGTAGGTGTCCGAAAGTGTCTCAATGGGTGTCTACTTCGAGGCCCCCTAGAGGATAGTGGTTCGCGGAAAAGTGAGGTTAGATGAGAAATAATTTTTGTCTCAAAATGTAAAAGGAAAGGCGAAAATTGAATATTCACGTAGTTTTCTACGGTTTTTTATTGATCAGTGGTAATTTTTTGGTGTTTTTAATTTTCACGGCGTCATGGACAATTGCATTTTCAAAAAGGCACAACTTTTGAACGGATCATTTCCTAAAATTCTAATTGACGTTTTCGAACTACTAATGTACTTTCTAGTCATATATAGCTTTTATCAAAACTTAACATGCCATAAAGTAAAGGTCAGCCCAAACTATTTGATTTTAATTCGTATCCTTTAATTTAACCTGATGATGATCTGATGACTAAAACCGGTTGCAAGTACACAAAATTGGGTGGAAGACTGTATTTTCCTTCGATAACCTTTGTTTATGCCATTTATCCTACGCGGAACTAAATTACCGCCCTAAAATCTCAGAAAGCGTCACGTTCGAGACTTTTTGGGACGACACGTGCCTGTGGCCTTTCCAATTCGACCGGGTGGAGGATAAAAAGTGCGCAACGTCCGCCCGCAAAGCCGCCGCGCCCCTCCCGGACTATAAAACTCCGGAGCCGGAGCGGAACTCCTCGGGAGTTCCGTTCGACTCCCTTCGTGGGAGTTCGCGCGACTGCAGTGACGACGACGACGACGACGACGACGACGTCGACGTCGACCACCACGACGGAGGCGAGGGGGACTCCCGTGCGTTACACACATTACACACACACACACATATAAACACATATAGTCCCTTCCTTCCTCCCGCCTTGGATGCGGCGCGTGTTTCAGTCCGGGCCGGCGAGCGCGCGAGAGGTTATGATCGGGTCCGTCCGGGAGTTTTCCAGGTTACCATCGGCGGTTCCCCCCTGAAACCTCCGGGGTCACCTCCGATTGAAACGCGGTGACGTGCGGGCCCCGATCGACCCGATAATCCCGTTAATACAGGCACAAATCCTCGCGTATATATCGATCACGTGTGTGTGTGAGTGTGTGTACGTTTATTATAACTGCAATTCCTCCTGAGAGGTTAGTCCGCGTTCCCTGCTCTTCCTCCTGAGAGGTTAGTCCGCGTCGCCCTCCCCTTCCTCCTCCTGAGAGGTTAGTCCCCGTTCCCTGCTCTTCCTCCTCCTTAGAGGTTAGTCCGCTTTCCCTCCTCCTGAGAGGTTAATCCGCGTCACCCTCCTCCTCTTCCTCCTGCTGCGGCGTCGGCGGTGCATTTTGAAGCGGTGCCAAGAACGGTCGGGGGGTGCGAAACGACGGCGGATCCGGCAGTCGCGTTCGTCCGCATCCCCTGCCGGAAAATCCACGGTCGTTACGTAATGATCCCGCTACGGTATTAACTTTCTCGATATCTTTTCGCCCTCCTCAGGTCAATTGTCGCTCTTCGCCCTGCGCCTCTGCCCGGTTTTATTTTTGAACACGCATTCACACTCACACGCTCGTTTCAATCCGCGTAAATATAGATTTTGAGAAGTTTGTCGCGACAATTTTTCCGATATTTTCGCCGTAGATCGTGCGGCGGGTGAATGTATCATATTAATAATCGCTCGTTTTCGGTAAGGCTTTCAGCGTAGGTACCGAGTGTTCCCCAAGGTACGTACAGAGTTAAGGGATGATTCCTTCTACGCCACTGCCTCGGCGTAAGGGCAATCATCATTTATCGTGGCCATAACACTTTGTATCTTTCCTTATTTACGTAACGTGCAAAATAAATTGATTCGTTTGTAACGTCGAGTTATATTAATCGCATGTTGATTTTAGTCACTTTGAGATTCCGCAGTAGTATAAATAATCCAATAGATATATAGACGAAGATAGTGACGTCTTGTCGCATTGCATCTGGCCTCGTAAGGTTTTAAATTTATTCTGACGTTGTGTAGTCGCATACCACTAGAGAGCTTGCTTAAACAGTGTTAATTTCGATATTACTACGTATAACCAAGCCGATTTAGTCGCTATACATGCCAAAATATGCATTCCTTTGGCGCAACTTTACCTTTTTGTCATTTGACTTAGGAAAGATGCCACAAATGATAATCGGCCGATGCGGCATTTACTCCAGAGGAATTACTTTCCCCGGGTAACCCGCCAGGACATATTTGACAGTAGTTTTGGGTAAAATAGGCGTGAAGGATGAAAACGTATGTAAATTATGCCTGAAATTTTTGAGAAATTTTGTTTTATTAACGAATAAAAGTCGAAAATCGCAACTTTTGACAATTTTTGCTTCTCAGAAAAGGAGGGTTAATCTCAACGTATTTACCTATATTTTTTTACTTATATTAACTAAACGTCACTTAACAATCAACTCGTTAATAAATATATGGCTAATGTTCAATAATCAATAATAAACGTTAAAAAATCCTGATTTGAGTAGCATTATAAATATTATAATTGATATTAAAACATATCGTAACATTATAACACAATTATCGTGTATCGAAACGTTGTTTATTTTAAATGATTTAAACAAATTAGAGGATTCATTAATTAGTTTATCCAAGAAGTGATTACATTTGCTTAATGAACGCAAAAAAGCCAACACATATTTAAAAAAAATTAATAATTTTACATAACCATTTCCCTAGCGAATCAATTCTTTTCTGTTATATAATGGTAATTGCGCTTGCTGCAGGATGGCTACAAATAACCTTAAATACATGTAGAAGCACATAAGAGCACATGGAAAATAAATCTCGAAATGTTCTAAAATGTACCTCAAGGAATCATCCCTCAACTTTTTATCTACCATTGAAATTTTTATAGAAAATTGTCTCATTACTATTGTTTTCAATAGGTATATACACTCTTATCGAAACTTGTGTAACGTAGGTGGATTTTCGATAGATCCAGAGTAGTTTTAATACTGAATTCCACTGTGGAATTTTTGAATTTTCAACAAATCTTCTACTGGTCACTGAAAACAAAACTGTTTTTGACACCTCATCAGTGGAAATGCTAACAGTTTTCCAAAGTTTTCAAAACGTAACGAGACAGAATTTTCAACTTTAACCATACTTTTTTGACAGATTAAATACACGTGTATTCATTAACCAATTTACAACATAGAAGCGCAGCTAATAAACTTAACATCTTTACAATTGTACTTAATCCAAATTATAAACTTAAAATCGACGAACTGTGTTGAAAACAAATGTTTAGATTCAGGAGTCACGACATAACATCGCACATTGTTGCCAACATGAAATATGCGCGAGAATTTGACCGTCCATATAACAGCTGTGTGCCTACATGAAAAAATGAAGAGTTTTTTTTCGACGTGGCATCCGAATGTTTTTAACAAAATTTAACGTACTTTTATTTATAATCATATAATTAATCATCAATCATATAATTAATCAATATATAATCATATATATAATATTCCACCGATTACTCCACGAAATATCGCCTAGTACGAACCTTCTAATTTTATATATTTCACTTAATTAAAGTGTCGGGGTTAATTAATTTCGTCGTGTTCGCGGGACCATGAAAACTTTCCTATTGACAGATTCCCGGTCGGATTAAACGGCGCTTACATATTTTTTCTGGAACGGTTTCAAGGGAATTTTCTGGTCCGAAGGTGACGAGAAAAACGAAAATTTTTATATCAAAACAGAGGAAACGATACGAAAACATTTTTCGTATTTATCGAGTGGAAGGGATTTGAAGGTACACAATGGGGGGTAATGATGATGGTAATGATGATGGGGGGGCTCACTGTATCGATACGTCTGGAGATTTTTAGTATTGGGATCGAGAAGTTGGTGTTAAGTGGTCGACGTTTCGTAAATTTATACTAACATCTTCAGGGCACTTATAAGATAACTTCCACTAAACTTGGTAGCTGTAATATAATGAATGCTAAGTACATCTGTATTTACTCCTGGCATCTTTTTTTTTTTGGGAGTACTCGAGCGCAAGTATTCGAGGTTAAATAACGAGAAACGGTTACATTTTTCGGAAAATATCCCTGGAACACTTTAAAGAACATGCAAGGACCTTTCAAATGAGCCTCAGAATGAGTAGATTGCATTAAAACTAAGCGAGTTATGAGGAAAATAAGACGGGACTCTCGAATTTCTTACGAAACAATCAGAATAAAACCTACGCCACCTACACCAAAATTTAAATTTATAGTATTCCGTGAAGGATTTTCTTTATTCTAGTGTAGGTAGTGAGTTCAAGAAGTTTGACTGGTTTAGAATGCTTTTTTAAAAACAGAATTTTTCAAATTTCTCTAAAATTGTCTCTTATTTTCGTAATAACTTTAAAACTACTTAATATACGTAAACAATGATGGAAAACAAAAAGTTAGGCTTTTTTTAACAAACATTTTGATTCTATTTTTATTTCTATGGTATAAAAAACAACCGAGATATGATCATCGTTACAAGTTAAAGTTTTATTGTGAGGATCATCTGACCTGAGCCCTTTAACCCTTGAACTTTTAAAAATGAAGGGTTTAAAAGGTGTACATGTAGATGATCTTATAGCCCTTGAAATTACCTTTAAAAGGATGTCGTTGATAACCTGGAATAGTGCCTAATGATTTAGTTTTACAGATACGTTACTTACAAATTATTATCAATACATAAGGTGGTTATAAAGCTTAATTAAATCTAATTAAAGCTTAAAACTTAAGAAAAGTTAGTAGTAAACAGGGTTCCTACTTGTATAGTTTTTTAAATTTCGCTCTCAAATAAAATCTCAATTTCACCGTATTTGACTCTATTGATTTTACCTATACTTCAATTGTCGACGGACGCAATAAAGTTCTATTCTATAAACTTACGAAACGTCAACTAGATGAATAAGTATTATATATACTTCATCTCTGATCGGAGCAGCCAAAGTATCTTTCCAAACTCAATGTAAGATATACTAAAACAAGGGAAATAGATAAGTGAATATAATTCCTTTATGGTTTCTTAAATTGAGTTTGGATGGACGGTAGAGTAAAATATACAGAATTACGTATGAGTGAAGTTCAGCTATTTAAAAGGTTAATTGCATTTGAGACCCTCAAACATCTCAGAATTACAGTAAAATCATACCCTCTTATTCATAAAGCCATTTTAACGTTAACATGGATTTTAGCTTAAAATGCGTTTAGAATGTGTTTCACTAAAGTAACTATAGAATAGGCATTATATATATACTTCATCTCTGATCGGAGCAGCCAAAGTATCTTTCCAAACTCAATGTAAGATATACTAAAACAAGGGAAATGGATAAGTGAATATAATTCCTTTATGGTTTCTTAAATTGAGTTTGGATGGACGGTAGAGTAAAACATATAGGATTACGTACCAGTGAAGTTCAGCTATTTAAAAGGTTAATTGCATTTGGGACCCTCAAACATCTCAGAATTACAGTAAAATCATACCCTCTTATTCATAAAGCCATTTTAACGCTAACATGGATTTTAGCTTAAAATGCGTTTAGAATGTGTTTCACTAAAGTAACTATAGAATAGGCATTATATATATACTTCATCTCTGATCGGAGCAGCCAAAGTATCTTTCCAAACTCAATGTAAGATATACTAAAACAAGGGAAATGGATAAGTGAATATAATTCCTTTATGGTTTCTTAAATTGAGTTTGGATGGACGGTAGAGTAAAACATATAGGATTACGTACCAGTGAAGTTCAGCTATTTAAAAGGTTAATTGCATTTGGGACCCTCAAACATCTCAGAATTACAGTAAAATCATACCCTCTTATTCATAAAGCCATTTTAACGCTAACATGGATTTTAGCTTAAAATGCGTTTAGAATGTGTTTCACTAAGGTAACTATAGTTACTTCCATGTTAAAAATACATGGAACAAAACTGTAGTTACATTCGTGAAACACATTCTAAGCGCATTTTAAGCTAAAACCCATTGTAACGTTAAAATGCATTTATGAATAAGACCGTCAGTTGTCGCTGTCGATTTTAAGTTCCTTCGGGACCTCATCTGTAGGACCGAACCCGTTAAAATTGGAGATTTTTTTAATACCGCCCGACACGTGTTAAACCGTTTTTAACGCCACCTTAAATCCGCGTTTAGACCGTTCAGCGTCGAATTTACATGAAACTTCCCAGATCCGGGGGCAGTTAAAGTCGCGGCGAAATTTATGGCGCCCTCTCGCGATCCGATCGCACACTTTTACCGATCTTCTCTCCCTCTCTCTCTCACACACACGCACACCCTTCGCCTTTTCCAGGACGAACCCACCAAAATTCTTCTTAATGGCCTTATTATAAACGAGAAACCAAACGAAATTCGAAATAAGATCGACCCGGTAGTGCCTGTACGAAAATTGTTTGACGACGGCGCGACGACGCAATAATTCTTGTCAATAAATTAAGTGATAAGTGAAACGGCTCAATTCCTGTTGTTTGTTAACGCGTAGAATTATCCCGTTCCTTTGTAAATAATAAATCCGTTAATTATGTCACAAGTCGCTTTGTGTAACTATGGCAACAACGATACTAACAACAACAACGATAACGTTAGCGAAGACTCCAGCCAACCGCCGACCATCTACAGGTAAATATTTACTTAGGAAACAACTAAAAGAACAATTAATTAGTCAATTACAGGTACAGCATACAGTATAGCATTAAAATCAACTGATTCAACCTCAACCTAAAGTGCATATTCTACAATATTCATGCATTTTTAAGGTATTTGTATTTTTGTGCACGTCATGTTATATCTGCAAGTAAAACATTTAACCGACAACTGTTCACGTTGAAATTCCATGCCAACGAAGATCCAACTGTACATACATCTCATTCCTTCTCTGTTGCACTTACTTCACACTTATTCGCTCTCATTCTCTCTCTTTCTCTCCCTCCCTTTCTCTAGTACTTGTACTTGTGCGTCGCCTTTAGTGATAGAGGAGTAGAGCCCGGCGTAGGCGGCACCAGACGCGCCGTCTGCACGTTTCGGACGTGCACTTCGCGCGCATGCGCCTTGAGCTTACTTCACACTTATTCGCTCTCTTTCATTCTCTCTCCCTTTCTCTAGTACTTGTACTTGTGCGTCGCCTTTAGTGATAGAGGAGTAGACCGGGGAGAGCTCGGCGTAGGCGGCACCAGACGCGCCGTCTGCACGTTTCGGACGTGCACTTCGCGCGCATGCGCCTTGAGCGACTATCGAAATAATGAAGACGTAGCGCATACGCTCGCTAAGCGGTGGTTTCGGTATCAACATTGGATAAAAGAATCCAGAGTCCTTTGATTGATTTTCTTTCTGAACAATGAATAGCAATCCGATACAAAGTACTACACGCCATAAGTCATATTGTGATAAGTAATGAGCGATTTTATGAAACGCCTCTGGTAACCTGAAAGTGTCGCACCTTACGAACCCGACCAAATTCGACTTGGTAGTCACAAATGTTCCACGAGACATTCGATTGGAAATATATGATGAACAACGCATGTGACAAATCTAAAATTCTTCTGATGTGCACGATAGGTAATCATGCTGGGCGAGGAAAGGAGAAATCGTCCCTGAAATGGCCCCTTAACACGCGATATCACTACTTACGATATCGTATAATTGAAGTACTTAATTTACGCCCAAAAGACACGGTTGGAGGTACGAATAAAAGGCTGTTGATGCGTGTTATTGTCAACAGAAAATCATTGGAAGGCTATTCGTCTTTTTGCACGTTTTTGGTTACAAGAAGTGTAAGCATTATTTGGTGGTCCCTGTATATTTTTTTCGGAAAAGATAGACGTGCATCACACCATCAAATATATCAAAACATTCAGGCGCCTACCGCAAGTCATGTAAAATATTTAAACCTTTGGCGAATGATTGAGAGAATTCGCCATTTTCACTCCACAATCCTATAAACAAGGCGAAAAATGGCGAAATGTATCCCTATACGCCAAAAGTTTGAAAATTTTACATGTGGCGGTGTTTCACAGGATTTATCGATTTTTAGGTACCGTGCCTTACGGGTCAATTTTCTTTTTACACGTAGAAAGTATTGTATAGCGAGTCCCCAATGAAATAACGCCATCGAAATTCAATTTCCTTCAAAAAATGCGAATAGGAGCACCCGATGATGTGCCATCTGTAATAAATCGTGCCGTACTGGACATAAAGCCTGCCGCCGCATTGTCCATGCCGTTAGCTGCATCCTCTCCACGCGACGATATAGTGAGCTATCCTTCGCTCCTGTTTATGCTTGAATTGTTCCTGATTGCATTAAGTACTTAAATAATAGTACAGAAAAACGCAACTAGAAATAATCGGACAGCCACTAGTGTCATTAAGTAAGCACACCCCGTATATATTCTGACGGCGGCGCCGTCTCACAATGATGTTACGTCATTTTATACTCCATAGCTTGATTAATCCTAGTGTAGCCATTGTTTAAGAAATCACAAATTTTTGTTCTATAAACTATTGTTCCTGTCATTTTTTTAAAGCTTTTTACCGAGGCATGGATCCATATTTCGATGTATGTGTCTATGGAAAATTTGGAATTTTGTTCAATTTCAATAGATGGCCCAAAAATCACAAGAAGTTGAGGCAATTATCCAAAACTAGTCATTTTTAGGAAACTAATATTCTTGCCAATGTCTCAAAACCTGAGACACTAACTGACCAATTAATCCATGGATTTTATTATATTCAGTAATTTTTCGAAAATTCTGATGACTTCTTGGCAATTTTTCAAGAATCTTCCCAGGTGTTAATCAAAATCTGCCGTCTAAACATGCCTTTTGATCTAAATTCAGCAGGTCCTTTTAAAAACACAAATTGGTTATGGAAAAAAAAATTTTTTTCCAAACTTCCAACGAAAAATGTGGCTTGGATACAATTTTCTAGTTTGCAGAAAACATTGGTGTATTTTTCGCAATAATTATTCATCCAGTCACTTTTCCAAAAATAATCAAATTAAATCTGGTTAGTTATGTGGAAAATTTCACATTTTCATTTTTAGGAAACTAATATTCTTGCCAATGTCTCAAAGCTTGAGACATTAACTGACCAACTAATCCATGGATTTTATTATATTCAGTAATTTTTCGAAAATTCTGATGACTTCTTGGCAATTTTTCAAGAATCTTCCCAAGTGTTAATCAAAATCTGCTGTCTAAACATGTCTTTTGATCCAAATTCAGCAGATCTTTTTAAAAAAACTAATTGGTTATGCAAAAAAATTTTTTTTTCCAAACTTCCAACAAAAAATGTGGCTTGGATACAATTTTCTAGTTTGCAGAAAACATTGGTGTATTTTTCGCAATAATTAGTCACTTTTCCAAAAATAATCCAATTAAATCTGGTTAGTATTGTGGAAAAATTCACAGGGCTTTAGTACAAAAAACTAACATTCTGGACAACTTCCAGAATCTGAGAATTTAACAAAGCAACTAATATAATAATCCCAATCTCAAAGGATAAAATAATCGAACAACCCCCACTGCCACTAAATCGGTAAAGTACGTATACCGTGTGTGGAAAATTTTATCATACATACAGCGAACGCGAGGAAAAACATGTGGAAAAATGCCGGTAAAATCCAGGGAAAGCAATGCAAATTACATTTTCCCTGCACTTTACATATAAAAAAATGGGAGAGGTAAAATTGTAGAGCTCTGTCCCTTTTTAATGCGTTAATCCCTCGTTCGCATGTTCCCTTTTGCTCCCCTATATATGTATGATAAAATTCCTGGCATAAGGGATATTTCGAAAATTTGGTGGCGGCGCCACTGCGCCATGCTGACACGCCATTTTACATTCAAATCTTCGTAAATCACAGTAGAACTTATGTTAGAACGCATCTCCTCCAGTTTCACCCCCTTCCAGGTTAATCAAAGGTCGGCACCGGAAACTCTCAACTCCCAACTTCGCCAAAAGTATCCCTAACAAACAATCGATACGCGGAGATCGGAAACTCCTCGATTTGTGCGAAACTTAATTCGGGAGCTCCGCCGGAGTCGGGACGCCGCCTCATCCCAAAGTTGTCCGTGTACACGCGATCTGTCTCGCTCCCTCGGGACAACATGTTGGAGTTATCGCCGATCCGATGTAGGCGAACGATTTTTGTACAATTATCGGGAACCTCGACTGATCGATAATTTAAAGGGCGCGTTTATGCAGGGTGTCGATAACGACTTTCAATTTCCATCCAGGGGGAGAGACGAGGGAAGGAAGGGAGAAGAGAGAACGGGAAATGAGTCTAATAGGGGACGTTGTTGCAGATAAGCAGCAAATGAGGCAGTTTGTGAAAAATAGCAAGGAAGAGGGGGGAGGCGACGGGAACTGCTACAGCGAGGTTTTCGTAATGAATGCATTCTATAATCCGAGGAGTAACTGTCTTTGCAATTTATTGCTCGAACAAACTTTGTAATTTGACTTGATTACTGCAGTGACTGTTATGCATATTCACTACTAAAGACCGGATTATATGCAGGGACGTCGAAAAATTACAATAAACTACTAATGATTCAGTATTTTGCACATCTAATAAGCGGCCGTTGTAATAATAGTATAGATAGGGATTTTTTTCTTAAATAACATGTCTATTAAGTCAGGTCATCCATTTCATAAGTCCGGATTCTTTATAGCACTATATTTTATTGCTAATTTATTACACCAAAAGCGATTTCATTGCTCCACCCCTTTCCGATATAAAGGGGATAATCTGGCTTAATACTAAAGGCAGGTTACCCACACCTACATTTTCCGGATCAATGAAGATGCAAACGTTTACCAAACGACATATTTTATCGATAATTTATATAGGCAGATTGCGATTTCCCAAAATCCCCCCTTCAACCCCTAGCAGAGTTCTCACCCCCCTCCCCCCGTAATATCTCTGAAGACATTTTCTTTGCAAATCAAAGCATGGATAATTTATTGCTGAACTGCTACGCCCAAAAAGGGAAATCCAATGAAATCATAAACCTAAATCAAATCATTTTGGTTATAGGACTTTTGAATTTAATTGAGTAGTTCATTTTAATTGAAAATTAATATTTTTTAATATATAAAATAATTTAACTTCCTACTTTGCTAAACCATTTTAATTCATCTCAATTTACTTCTTATATCATCTAAAAGTTACAATTAGTGGCTAAGTAAATGTATTGCTTCAAAATAATTTTTACTTATTTGATTATATTATTGTAGAGAATGTTGTACATAATTTGTTTGTTTTTTCAATGGCATGAGATATTTCACTTTTTTAAATTATTTTCAAATTATTATCAAATATATTATACTTACAATATTCAATATTATTATTATCAAAATTATTTAAGACTAGGTAAAGATTTAACCTTAATTTGCAAACTATGTATAATTGATAGAAAGGACTTATAATCTAATTGTCAGTATCGTTGAAATATCACTGTATAATTTTCATTAATAAATAATAGGTACAATAAGAATCATCAGTAATGAAAAATCATTCAAAATATAAATTAACAGTAAGTATATATTAACAATCACTTTTATTGTTTTTAACAAAACCATTAAAATGATTAACCAAAAAATTCTATTATCTACGAGTAAATATTCTATTTGCAAATTGGAAGGATTTGTTTGAAAATTTTAGAAAAATTAGTATTTTTACTTTTCGTGACACTTGATAAATCAATAATGCTTTTGTAGAATCAACCTTACTTTAATTTTTTTTTAATTAATAGATAATTTTATTGAAGAATTAAAATTATCTATTTTGATCCGAATTTAAAAGGATTTTCCTTTGAAAAAACAAAAATATGAATGTTTATTATACTATTATAAATCATATTTTTTTCCAATATATTTATGCCAATACGTAAAGTTCTGCAAGATTATTAAATATGACTATTAAATCTTAAAATTACTTTATTAAAATCTAATTTTCTAAAATCTAAAAACTAAAATCAGATTTTAAAATAACTCAAATATTTCTATTGGGCAATAAAATTTTTCAAATCAAAAAATACCTATCTTATAGAGTCAAATAAACTTGTATATAATTCGTAATTAATAAAAAACTAATTTACAATAACACTAGCAACAGAGCGAGCAATAAATTATCCATGCTTTGATTTGCAAAAAAGAAAATGTCTTACGAGATACTTCGGGGGTGCGAAATCCGCTAGGGGTTGAAGGGGTGATTTTAGAAAATGGCAATTTGCCTATACCGTCAGCAACAATATAAATTAGCAATAAAATATAGTGCTATAAAGAATGCGGACTTATGAAATAGATGATCTGGCTTAATAGACATTTAAATAACATAGATACTATGAGTATCTTTTTTCTTTTGACGTTAAATCTGGGCTAAAATTTTTATTGAAAAATTTGTGTGACGTACATTGAGCGTCGTAACAAAATTTTGTCAAGCGATTTTTCTTATGGATAAGCAATTTCAAAAAATCCGATCTTTACAGGAGGCTGAAAAATTGGGCGAAAAGCAACAAAAAATTCGTTCCAGAAAGTTCAATGGAATATCTGTCAAATGACATTTTAACACAAGCAAAGACATTTGATTCAACAGAAAAAGGACTCACCAAATTCGCCAAGACTTGCCAAGTTCCTCCGTGGCCATCGATGTAAATAAAAATAAACATGAATTAGTGAATGCTGCTTCAGAATTAAATAATAAAAAGTGAAGTCATGTGAAGAAGTGTCAAATTTATTTAAAATCTTTTTAAAAATACCGCCAAATAAGCATATGAAGTGAAGGGTAATTGTAGATAACTCAGAAATCACATAAGGCACTTACAAAGGTTCCAATACACTCTACAAGAAAACTAATACTTACAGATAATTTTTGAATGAGCAAGGATTCTACATAAAAATGTGTAAGAAGCTTACGTAATTTCAGGATGCTTCACAGTAAATTAAAATAAATTGTAAATATTGTATAAGGCACGTAAGGACATCAAGGACATTTCTAGAGGATTAGCGACTCCAAACATTAATTGTATAATGACGCTGTGGCTTATTCTAGAAAAGAGATAAAATAATTATTTTTAAACGAAATGCAGGTATAAAAGATAAGGTTAATCATCAGGGGATGAATCAAACAACGTTTCCCTAAGTGTGCCATTAACACTTCTACTCGTGACGCTGGAAGCGCCTTCTCCATCATTTCCCTTGTGATAGACCATTTTTCCCCCCAAAATCAACCCAAACCACCGTACTGACCCCCCTGTTGCCCTTCAGGTGCAGGGCGCCGATAGCGAGCCTCGACTGCATGGAGGAGTTCAGCGCAGGCAGCCAGCTCAGCACCTTGGGGGAGCGGGCGAGCGGCGGCGGCGGCGGCAGCGAGGCGACGATCACCAAGGAGCAGCTCCTGCTGAGCGGCCTCGCCCAGTCGGCGCCCTCGGCGCCGCCCCTCCAGCTCGCGAGGCAGACCTCGGTCACGCCCGGCCTCAGGTACAGGAACCTCGGCAAGAGCGGCCTCAGGGTGTCCAACATCGGACTAGGTAAGAGAGAGAGGGGGGGAGAGAAACGCGCCCTTCTCCGAGAAAACGGGAGGAGGTAGGGTTTATCGGGTTTAATCGGTCACACGTGGATTCAACCTGGTGAACCTGGTGAATTCAAAAATGAAACAAATGGAAGTCACACTAGAACCCAGAGATGTAGGCTGACCTCCTGCCTAGTGTAGGATTTTTGTATTTTTGCAAAATTTATTGTTGACCAATGAAACTAGGTATATATAAACTATGTACTCATTTACTTTTTCAGGAACCTGGCCGACCTTCAGCCCCAACCTGACCGAGGAGCAGGCGGAACAGATAATAGTTTTGGCCGTGGAGAGCGGTATAAACGTATTCGACCTGTCCGAGGCGCATTCAGGTAAAATATCCTGCGCATACGCCAAAAATTGTTGCTATGTAGAAAACGGTGTGATTTAAGGGAAGGACTGTGGGCGAACCGTGAAGTTTAGAGCCCTTTTTTCGGAAAAATCCAATTTAACAATGCCTTTTTCTCGATATTTCGATCAGACGGAAACCTGTAGAAGTGCTCGGAAATAAAGCGAAAATCGCATCGAAAATATCACTAGAGACTAGGTCGAGTTCCTCTCTCGCTTCTCTTTTTCTCTCTCGCCCTTCAGTCTTGTTCCACGCTCCGACAAACATCTGATAAACACTGAATAAAAATATCCAGTGTGAGAGGAATATCGAATAAAAACGGTTGTTTTCACGGTTTTTTGATGCCTTACGGCCCACCGTTACCTCTATATGAAAGGGGAAAATTCCAAAGGTTTCTTTGTCGGTTTTGAAAGGGGATTCTCCCGATAAAAGTCATCTACGTTTCATCGGATGATACGAGAGGCGCATTTTAAAGTTCCGCAATATTAGATTAATCCGGGGATCTCTTTTCATAAATTTCCGGAAATTTGAAGCATCTCAATAATCGAGCGTTTTCTCTATTCTTTTCAGAATTTCAGGAAAAGTTCAGGATTCATTTAATTGGTAATCCCATCTCGTCCACTTACCGAGGCAAAGAAAATATTTTAAAATAGTTGGCTTTCAGTTATACCTTGATCGGCTTCAATTACATATAGCCGGCGCAGAATTATCTAAGACCTGTCTCCATCATTTCATAGCAGGTAATAATCCTAATGATCATCGTTATAAGTACGAAACACTACAAATGGTAAAATGGCATAGGATGCCAGGACTGTTCGGCCTTGAGGAACAAAAGGTTTATACATTCTGTTATTGACAATATCTTTTATTAATTTCGATAGCTAAGTGAAAAGCAGAAGGTAGTTTTAGAAGTAATTTCTTTTTTGATTGAGATTCCCTTTGGACTTCGCCATCGGCCATAGCTGAGAAGAATGAAATGGAAGAAAATCCTAACGCGTCGCCCCTTTCTAATGCGTTTCACGTTTCTCCATATCTTACTCGCCATCGCTAGACTGCATGCAATATATACATAATATGTTCGAACGAACGCGAACGAAAACGTTACGCTTCGATCAATCCAATGGAATTTTCATATTGATGAGTGTAATGTCGGTAAAAGAGTTTTACTTCCAAAATATGGAAAGAAGGTCAGCTGTTTCTACTATTCGAGACGAGCAGAAGACTCCTTGGCACCTGGGTAACAAAAGATGATGATTGCAAGCCCCTTGGTTAAGGAATTAAGCTGCAGAAATATAACAGAAATGGTTCGTTCCTATTAACTTATTAAATAAGGTGATGGAAGAGGGGATGAGATGGTTAAAACGCGAAAATACTCCGAAAAATATTGCGTATTTTTGTGGGATCATCATATTAAAAAGGGTTCACATTTATGCTAAGCAAAAAATAATTTATTTGAAGTGTTTCTTATGGTTTTAAATGGTTTCGCATTTTAATAAATAATAGAGAGAAATATATGTATATAGGGTGTACATATGAGGAATTTTCATGTATTTAAAAGACGAAAAAGGGGGGTCATATGACACAATGAGGGCCATCGAAAACGTACCGGCATAAGATCATCAGTATAAGATCCAGCATAAGATCATCTCGAGAGGATCCCAAAACACGTCAAGTTAAAGATGGGAACATCTTTTGGAGCAAAAATTGTAGCCCAAATTTTTCCCTTCTAAACGAGGGTGTTATCCCCCAAAATGTTTCAAATAAGAATGCGGGCCTAATGACATCTCATAGAAAAGGGTTTTTGATTCCCTATACACTGCTGCTTTGGTTCTGAAATTCGGTCTACTCGGTATTGAAATACCACTAATTACATTTCTCGAAAAAAATGCAATAGTTAAATCGATTTCACTTAAAAACTTATGGTAACATGCAAATTAGAGCAAAATATCTTCAAACCGTCATAGTGCATTCTGCAGAACTTGCGATGTCACTTCACGACATATGTTAACCATACATTCACGCAGATCATCGAGTTTTTTCGTAAAAAAATCAATAACTCAACTTAACCAACGGAAATTTCCCTAATCCCTCCTTTCGTTCCAGGCACGAGAGCCGAAGTCGAGCTAGGCCGGATTTTATCCCGGAGAGGCTGGAAGAGGACGAGCTACATAGTCACCACGAAGATTTATTGGAGTACGAGGTAGGTATGTCGTTTATTTACGAGTCGGAGGGGGAGGAGGAGGAGGAGGAGGCGATGAAGGGGAAAATTTAGGTAACTTAGACGTGCCCGTATTTCAGGTCAGAAGAGAGGGGCCTGTCCAGGAAGCACATCATAGAGAGCGTTAAATCTAGCTTACTTAGGCTACAGCTGTCATATATAGACGTCGTCATCGTCCACAAAGCCGATCCGATGTGTCCTATGGAAGGTAAGGTTTACTAAATCTTGTTGCAGGCAGATCAAAATTTCCAAAGGTATTCCAATTTCCAGATTTCAGATCTGGCAGATTTCCAAAAAGTATTCCAAAAATTTAAAGCTCCATCTATGGAGCTTCTATCACACATTTCTCGCCCTCCCATTTCACAAGATCCATCCCCGCGGCATTTACTATCTTTTCTTCCCTCAGAGGTGGTGCGAGCGATGCACTACGTCATCTGCCAAGGCTGGGCGATGTACTGGGGCACCGCTCGTTGGTCGCCTGTGGAGATTATGGAGGCGTACACGAACTGCAGGCAGTTCAACTGCGTCACGCCCATCGTCGAACAGACCGAGTACCACATGTTCTGCAGGGACAAGACGGAGCTCTACATGCCGGAGCTGTACAACAAAATCGGAGTCGGTAAGAGAATGGGAACTTTCCCAAGAGACTAACGAAGTTAAATGATAACGAAGCCTTACACCAAGGTTACACCAAGGAGGTAATCACTCCTGTAGTACTTAATGACGAAGCCTTACACGGGAGGTAGTCACCAAGGTTACACCAAGGAGGTAATCACTCCTGTAGTATTTAATGACGAAGCCTTACACGGGAGGTAGTCACCAAGGTTACACCAAGGAGGTAATCACTCCTGTAGTACTTAATGACTAAGCCTTACACGGGAGGTAGTCACCAAGGTTACACCAAGGAGGTAATCACTCCTGTAGTACTTAATGACGAAGCCTTACACGGGAGGTAGTCACCAAGGTTACACCAAGGAGGTAATCACTCCTGTAGTACTTAATGACGAAGCCTTACACGGGAGGTAGTCACCAAGGTGACACCAAGGAGGTAATCACTCCTGTAGTACTTAATGACGAAGCCTTACACGGGAGGTAGTCACCAAGGTTACACCAAGGAGGTAATCACTCCTGTAGTACTTAATGACGAAGCCTTACACGGGAGGTAGTCACCAAGGTTACACCAAGGAGGTAATCACTCCTGCAGTACATAATAACGAAGCCTTACAAGGGAGGTAGTCACCAAGGTTACACCAAGGAGGTAATCACTCCTATAGTACATAATAACGAAGCCTTACACGGGAGGTAGTCACCAAGGAGACACCAAGGAGGTAATCACTCCTGTAGTACATAATGACGAAGCCTTACACGGGAGGTAGTCACCAAGGTGACACCAAGGAGGTAATCACTCCTGTAATACATAATGACGAAGCCTTACACGGGAGGTAGTCACCAAGGTTACACCAAAGAGGTAATCACTCCTGTAATACATAATAACGAAGCCTTACACGGGAGGTAGTCACCAAGGAGACACCAAGGAGGTAATCACTCCTGCAGTACTTAAACACCAAGGAGGTAATCACTCCTATAGTACAAACGGTGTGGTACCAGGGATCCATACCTGACGTTTAGTTACACCTCATTCAGGATAACAGTCGCACCAAACACCACAAGGCTCCAATACGATATGAGAGTAATTTTGAAAATGGCTACCCTAGTAGACCGATGTTACATAACCTTCTGGTGATAATCCAGAGTTTTTTTTTAGGTCTGATGGCGTGGTCGCCTATCTCTATGGGTTTCTCCCAAGGCAGGGACGACGGCAGCGGGAGCGTGCAGCTGTTCTCGAGGGCGAGCTTCAGGAACAAGTACAGCTCGTTCTCTTGGACGGAGGACGAGACGGCCGCCGTCAACAAAGAGGTAAGGAACCAAAAATCCCCCAAATCACTCAGGTTCAACCTTGGTCTACCTACGTACGACGTAGGTCGGACAGAATACGTGCCACGGTTATTACAGCTCGTTGAATTTCCCTGCGCAGGGCTACAACTGGATGAAGGACAGGATCCAGCCGGAGGAGGGCAGGCGGCAGGCGGAGAGGGTCCGCGAACTGAACACGCTGGCGGAGAAGCTCGGCTGCACGCTGACCCAGCTGGCGGTCGCGTGGTGCCTCAAGAACGAGTCGGTCCAGTGCCTGCTGCTCGGCGCCAATTCCGTCGACCAGCTGTACGACAGCATACAGTCGTTACAGGTAAAAGGAAAACTTGGACCCAAGCACCCTTGCGGGATCTTACAGGTTCATGGAATCCTACAGCGAGGGCTGCGTTCGAAAATCCAAGTTGACCCAAGATGACCGGGGGATCTCGGTCCACGATAAGGGAGTGACGTTGACAAGCGGTTTGGTCGTAACAAGGGAACGCCGTTTTATTAGACGGTCCTTGCTCTCAAACTTGCCCGATTTACTGAGTATCAACAAGAGCCAAGTTCCTGATAAGTGGTCGAAAATAGTCAGATGATTTTTGTTCTCGAGAAGATATGGACGTTGGCACCGTCTTAGTGTACAAGGAATGATCGACAGTGACCAGATGATTTTAATCTTGTGATCCAACATATATTGGACACCGTGTCAAAAACGTTCCTGATGTCTATTGCCACAGCATTATACATTTTGTCCACGGCTTTTTTGTACTACTTTTGTTACTATGCCGCTATGTATAAGGGTGTACTGAGTACGTGTGTTTATTTTCACTTTTGCCCAAGCATTACCTCACTTAATACCCTTTTCTCTTTTCCGCAGCTTATCCCGAAGCTTAATACCAATGTGGTTGCCGAAATAGAACGCATCCTGGAAAACAAACCATCCAGGCCTCCGATGGTCTCCACCTTGGCGCTTAGATGACAGTCAATGTGCCCCCCTGGATCCATCAGGTAAGAACCGCCACGAGGATGGATTTTTAATAAGTAACTGGGACTTTAACTGAATTTTGGAAAGGAACTTCTAACTGTTTTAAAGGAGTTTTGCTGTTTTCAAAGACTTTTGGAAAAGGTGGCATAAACTGAAGACATTTTTAAAGAAGTTGTAGTGATCTTCAAGGCAACACGAAGTTTAAAATGTTAACTGTTAGTGTGGAGTTAAGAAGATTTGAAATTATTTATTAGCTTTCTTAAGGGCCTAACGGCTTAAGGGCTAGTACTTACTAGCTTTCTTGAGAGCCGTTTTGAACAATGTCGGCTGTTTGGAAATTCTAGAGTTTGATTATTATCGTTTAACCCATGAAAAATAACATACGAAAGCATTTAAAAATTTCATTTTGAAAACCGGCAAATTTGGCAAATCTCACATTTTATTTTTTTCTCTCAAAAACTACTAGTTTCCTATGGTTGAAATTATTTTTTCCAGCACCCTAATACTGTCCTCTTTTACTAAAAAAATTGTCATTTTTGAGATCGAGCTGGAAGAAGGAAAATCTTTACCCATTTTTCAGGGTACTCGCATTTAATTTAGGCACAATTTATAACAAAGCGTTTATAAACAATATTATTATTATTACACGAGCCACACACGTTTCCGCAAAGCTCGGAAAACATATGCTACTCGGGAATCTTAAAGAAAAGATGGGGGGAAATAGAAGGAGAAACGGGCATACAGAGGAGAGCGCCGTGTCCTTGGTCCGCGTGGTGTCACATAAGAAAAAGAGGGAGACAGAAAAGAAATAGAGAACGCATTCGGTGTATCTCACACAAAAAAGGGAGGGGAGAGAGAAAAAAGAGGGAGAGAGTAGATATATGAAATTCACGTCCGTCTCGTCTCGTGACGCTTTTTTATTGAATTACTTATCAGCGCGTAATTTTCGAGCTTCAAAAAAACCGTTTAAAGGAGCAAGTATGCTTAGGTCGAAAATATTTTTCTCATCAATTCAATGGGTTTTCAGGGGTCCCGAGGAGGAATAACTCGGCTACCCAGAATTTTCGCGAATAAAAAGTTGTCAAACTCGGTATAAATAATAGTACAGTAAATAAAGGTCGCAAGGTAGACCTTGAATGGCTGGACATTGATTTTTTTTTTAATTGGCAGGTATCGGTGGGTACTTTCAACCCTCAAATTTGCAGTCGGAAAAAAATGTGTAGGACACCGGGAAAATGGCCTAAAGTTCCAAAAATCCGTTTTTCGCCCATATCTCCGAAAATATGGCATTTAGAGAATTTTCGTTTAGATAAAAATGAAGATCAGTTCATTATCTACAAAAATTGTCCTGACGACTTTTATCGCAAATATGATCGTTTTCGACATAACAAACCCCAAACGCGCCCTGTATTTAGAGCGCGCCCCACGCATTCTCGTAGAAGCTGGCGGACAAATTTTTCAATAACTCGTGTAAAAAATAATATTTTTTCATGATTCAAAATTCATTTGAAAGGGGAAATCCATAGCTATCATGTCATATCCACTATTTTTTCGAAAAATTTGTTCGTAATATTTAAAACCTTGCCCAAATTCCTCTTTCTTCGATATTTTTCCACTATTAGCCTATTCACCCATGTTTTTGTTAATAATAGTTATTCAGTTGAATCTTTTTGGATTCTGGGGCTTTGAAAGGTGTTAAACATGTTTAGAAAACTTCATTTCATAACTTCGGGGTATATTAATAAACAATGTATTCTTTTAAGGTCGTATTTTTTTGGATTTTTGGAGTTTTTAAAAATCCTGGGGTCTATAGGGAATTAATTGTTATTATGAAGCGAGGAGTCACACTTTCCTTGCGGCATAAATAAAATATTGAACAGATCTATTGTTTCATTATTCAAATTGAAAAATAATACTCTCACGAGAGTATATACAGTAGGTGTCCGAAAGTGTCTCAATGGGTGTCTACTTCGAGGCCCCCCTAGAGGATAGCGGTTCGCGGAAAAGTGAGGTTAGATGAGAAATAAAAAATTTTTCTCAAAATGTAAAAGGAAAAGCGAAAATTGAATATTCGCATAGTTTTCTACGGTTTTTTATTGATCAGTGGTAATTTTTTGGTGTTTTTAATTTTCACGGCGTCATGGAAAATCGCATTTTCAAAAAGGCATAACCTTTGAACGGATCATTTCCCAAAATTATAATTGATGTTTTCGAATTACTGATGTATTTTCTAATCATATATAGCTTTTATCAAAATTCAACATGCCATACAGTAAAGGTCAGCCCAAACTCGTTGCTCAACTTTCCCTTGATTTTAATTTGTATTCTTTAATTTAAGTAGTTTTCTACGGTTTTTTGCATATACAAAGTATGAAAGGTGAAGTAATCAAATATTTTTGGACTAGTACAAAGGCTTTTCTAACCGTCTTAATACTGGGCCCACCTAATTTCACTATTTTTCCCGCCTCTTCCGCAGTGGAAACCAGGGAGGCACCGCGACCGACAGCCCGAAGGGCGACGACGTGAGCAACACCGACACCGACACCAAAGACTCGCAGAAGGTCGCCTTCTGCGAGATCCAGTGACAAAAGGTTCCCGAGTTTTTGAAAACTCGCAAATCGAAGACGCCCGACGCGGAGAGGCCGACGACGGCAGGGGCCGCGACGACGACGACGACGGCGGCGTCCGGCGCCGCGACGACGACCGTCGTCGTCAGGGAGAAGGTGCGCTGGTCGTACAGCCCCGAGGAGGGGCCCAAGTGCACCACCGAGATGCTCGTCTGCAAGAAGAAGGAGAAGAAACCGCCACCGGCCGGCGGCGGACACAGCCCGGTCCAGGTATGAAAAAGGCTGAATATCGAGGAGGTGCTTATTTAAACGAACCAAAAACCAACGGGGATTCCACATTATGATGATGACGATGACGAAGAAAAAGAATTCGTAAGCTTAACCAACGCAGCTTAAATAGAAAAAAAAAACTATTTCAGTACCTACTTTTTACATCCCCTTGAACGGTTTGTTAATGCGGATGCTAAAGGGGGTCGGCACTGTGGGCACGGAAACAGGTGGCGTACCATCCCCATGGTAACTATCGAAAACTACAGGACGGCAAGATTAACTCGAGTAAATTCTGTATAACAACATTTCTCAACCCTTCCACTGGCCACATTTCAAAGGCATCCCCCATAGTTCTAACACCCTTCCGTAAGGGTGCAAGAAACCCCTCCCCAAACTTCATCCGTAGTTAATGCTAAAGCTCATCAAGTTAGCTCGCTAGATAATGTCCAGAGGCTCCACATGATGTTAATAATTCTAGGATTTTAAAAGTGTTCCTCTAGAAATTGACGTTCATGAAATGCAGCCAGTGTAAAGCTGAAATGATGTTTAAGAAATTTTTCCAGAAACACTCCAGATCCACTTGCGTACTTTATTGTGGTTAATCTTGCCACACAGTGTAAAGAGCACCAGAAGTACTCCTGTAACATCTCCAGATCGGACATCATGGGATTGAATAGCACGTTAGGTAAATTCCAGAAATATGGACCTATAGACCTCTAGTACTAAAGTCGCTTGGAACCACAAAGTACGGTGTTAAACAGGCTTCATTATAAAAGCCTTCTGCGGTTTTACAAAACTACTCCATCGTTTACACTACCTAACCTAACCTACAAACTGTTAAAGTTGTTTACAAGTTCACCTAGAACCTCACACTTATTTCACAGCTTCCTTTTAAAGTTGAAGGATCCTGGATCCTTCATGACATTCTGAAGGATAATCTAGGATCGTTCTCCTGTTAACCTTTAATGATCCCTAAACCCTCATCCAGAAAAGCATTCTAAAACCCTTTGCTTGCTAAATTTCTCTGGATAATTTAATCACATAACAATAAACAATAAATGCTTCAAATATTTCCACACGCTTTAGTGAAGCATTTTAGCGATTTAATGATGCAGCCAGAATTCCAGAGTCTCCCGACTCATCCAGAGTTTCCAGGATCAGTCAAAAGCATTTTCGTCTTGGTTGGTACTTAGCTCCAAATATAATCCAAAGGTCGCACTTAGATGCAAACCTTGTCTTCAGCATTCCTGGACCCTTCAGGACATTCTCTAGGGTTGCCTAGAATTCCTCTACCATTATTTCTTGACCCTTGAGGAGCGATCCAGAAACTTCCCATGAACTTCTGGAAATGTGTATTCTCAACGAAACTCTGAATTATCAATAATCCTTAACCGCCCTTTTAGGAAAGGAAAGGGCATGCTGGAATTCCTGGATGCGTTAAATCGTTTTACTCATTTCAATTGTTAGTAAAAATGTTGAAATACCACCAGGTACTTGGATAGAGTGCATGTTGAATCACCATATCCCCCCAAGGACGGTTAAACACATTTTGGCAGTGTTCCAGAATCTCTTGAGCCGTCTTGGACGACTTGGTGTTAAATCTAATCCAGGAATTCCAAATGCTTCCACGTATTCCATTATTTGCAACGGTTTTTAAAATCTATGTGATACTTCTTACTGCACTTTTCGATAGTTACCATGGAATGGGCACGGACCGTTAGCGGCCTCGCTATTGGTTAAAAATTTTGCTGAAAACTCTCGCCCAGAAAACGGGAACGGCCAGATCGCCGTGTGTACGAGGCGGGTTTGAATCCTTCTCGTGGATTTGTTGATTATATCAACGACGTATAAATATAAATGATTAAGTAATAACCATTCACTTGGGAAAACTCTTTTGTATATCTCTGGATGCTTATTTATTATTATTGATAATAATAAATAATAAAAAATTGTTGATACACTTAGTTAGGCGATAAGTATAACTATTTATATTTCCAAGAAACGTTTGAGGTAAATTGTGAGAGGATAATAAATACATTATATATTTATTATTAACGTTTGTGTGCAACGAACTGCGAACTTTGTTAGTAAACAATCAAAAATCCAAGAAAATGAGAATATTAACGTGGTCGTTTCGTTACTTCACAAAAGCAATAAATCATAGCAATTGTTACAGTTCGTTAATTTTAAAACCAAAAAATAGATCGTTACCGTGCGCACAAGACCAAGCTTAATAAATAAATAAATAAATAAATAAATAAATACAGCTCATATATTTCCTTCTTAAAAATCGACGCTTTTCTAGAGATAAAACGCGACAAATGATAACTTTGATAAAGAAAGTAATAATTTTTTTGACATTTTTTAGACGTAATAACGTAGTTAGTCGAAGATGCTCATCACGTCGTCGCTTTGTTTCAACATTTTTCTAATCTGTGATAGTCCTTTTGAATTACTCATATTATATGAATTAGCGCTTGTCCGATCTCCGCTTATTGGCAATTTTATTCGAGGAAGAGTACAGGTTTAAAAGTATAGGAACGTGCAAAGCATACGAAATGTTCAGTCACTGATTTGAAAAATAATTTAAAATTTTCTTCCACGGTCTATCAAGGCACTAGCAACATAACTGTTACTAGAAATCATCAAGTTTTGGAAGCCTTCTTGAATCATCAATAACATTTTTATTTTTAGACTGTTTTTGAGTTTCGAAGGTATAACGTTCTAAAAGTATTGCCTTACGTTATGTAGAATCTAAAGTAATTTGATTTTAAAAACCATGCTAAGCGGTGGAATGAGGCAGAATTCAAATTTGAAAGATTAATTTTAATCTTTTTAATTTAATTTAATTTAATTTAATTTAACTTAATAATTTTAATTTAATTTAATTAATTTAATTAATAAGTAATTTAATTAATAAATAATTTAATTAATTAATAAATTAATCAAATTTGTACGATTTAATCTTTTTAATTTAATTTAATTTACTTAAATTTAATTAAATGTAATAATTAATATAACTTAATAATTTTAATTTAATTTAATTTAATTAATAAGATTAATTTCAAATAATAAAGCAGTAATTTTAGATAATCTAGAATGTTAAAATGATCGTGGTTATCTGTGTCATTAGCAGATTTCTGTTTTTATGGCATTTAAAACTAAAATCAGTCAAGATTCTTATTTGAACATTTTGAAAGTATTTCTAGATATTCTAGATAACAGAATCTAGAATCCAGGACAATTTAGTATATATGTTCAGTACATATGTTTGAAGTGGATACAATCTGAGGTTATCTAAGAGTTAAAGGGGCTACAAATTCTATAATTTCAAAATAATTGCGATCCCTATAATTCTAGAATTTAAGAAAATTTGCCACAAATTATTTTTCAAAGAAATATGAAAAACAGAAATGACGAAAATCACAATTTTTATGATTACAAAGTATTCTTACGTTATCAACACTTGAAATGCTTACAATTTTGTGGAATCTGTTTAGAAAGTCCTGAATTTTCAAAGGGATGATCTGAAATCCAACATCTACTACATAATTTTGAAAAAGTTTTTTGAAAAATTCGTTGTGTTGATTGAAGTACTGAAGTTTTACAGTTTTTGTAGAGTTACATCTAAAAGCTGAATCACTAGTGAAATTTAAAAATGTTAGGAGTATCATTCTTAATTTATTTAGGATCTAAAAGATAATTAATGCAGATACTTCAGTTAGAAGTGTTTAAAATTCTCATTTTAAAATTATAATTCTCGGGTTATCTAAGGGCTAAGCGATCTATGGGGTCGCAGGACACTGTAATCTCAAAATAATTACAATTCCAAAGTTACCTACATCCAAGAAAATTTGCCACATATTCTTTTTCTTACTTCTGTATTACAAAAGAAGATGAAACGTATAAATGACGCGAAATTCAGATTTGTAGCATTACAAAGTATGCCTAGATTATCTAATACAAATTATCATGACTTAAAAAGTCCCGATTTTCAAAAGGAATACCATTCCAAAATTATCCGGAATCGAAAATATTTTGAAACAGAATTTTTAAATAATTTTAATTTTGAAATTACTCAAAATGTTCAAGAAAATTTAGAATATAGAAGTCCTTAGTGTTCAGGAAGGTACACGTGTTGTACTGTGTGAATTTCGAAATTTCATAATTTTAAAAGGAACTAAATGTTTATTTAAGAACTAAACTAGGATTTTAGAAATACTTAAATTTAAAACGATATCAATTTCACATTTTTCCAATTTGCTACGTGAACTTCTACAGGATTCTGTATTTTAAAGGCATTTCGAATCCTGAAAAATCGCCAAATTCAAAATTGTATGATTACAGATATTAACAGATGTTCCAGGGTTTTCCAAAAAAATTTTTAAGGTCCCTACTATTATACTCACAAATCAATCTTCCTTGAATAAACAATACAAACCGACAATTAAACAAAAAAGGTTCCGAGCCGGACAAGCGATATACTAGTACAATTTAAAAAAAAAAAAGATTAATATATATATATATATATATGTAAATTAATAAATAACTATTTTTAACCCATCAGTTTAGATATTGTTGATTAACACTACTGTACTAAAACCGTCGAAGGTCCAAACTCCTCGACCGTTCTATGAATTTTTTGAAGTTATTTATTAAATAGGTAGTTACTAGGTAGGTAGGTTTGAAAATTTGTCCTGTGACGAGTTGAGGGGCGAGGGCATCTGCAGGGCGCTCGTAAAGAACTTCGATGCCCCCCTTATACTTAAAATAAACCCGAAATCATCCCGCTTACCGTATTAAAGCGATATTTCCAGAGCCAATCCGAGGTATACTATAACGCCTGAAATAGGTTTGCCTTTGGAAATACTACATGTGGGTCATGATCGAATTTCGAGCCGCCGCAGATCCCTGGACCCCCTCGAGCAGCGGAAAAGGTGGAAATATAAACAGTCGAAACGATTACGTAACCATAGCGGTTTCATTTTTAACCGGGACATGCTTCGTTTTTAAAAGAAATCCAGTATCGATTCTCGCTGAGATTCACGCAGCTTCGAAAATGAACGACAAAGCGATTATATTGTTAATAAGCCATAACTCGAGACTTGTACATAGTTTTCGCATAACTAATGTAACATAATTACGATTAGTTTTGGTTTCGTTTTCTATGAGAAGGAAAAAGGGTTCTATATTGTACGGAGGACGGTGCCGCGTGGTCATAGGTTGGTATTGACACGAATCGTCGACTAGAAAATAAATAAGCTAAAACTGCCGTAAAATAATGTAAACGTTTTAAACTTTAAACTTTGTCCAAGTACTAAACACACCTTCCAATGAAATCTTTGTAATTTTCCATTGAAAGTACTGTATACAATTGCCTCATTTGTCCTGAATTCTGCTCCAAGATTCTTAAGGAAAAAATATGTTTTTAAAACAAGAGAACAAGATATGGACATGTCATGTTCTAATTATACCCCTATTAGTCAGAAGGCTATAAGGCCGTTTGCTTTGGGTTCCTTTTTCGTTTTCATAAGCTAGTGAACCTTTTACACGACTGCAAAACAAAAAACCGTTATATTTTCGCTGATAGGGTATAGGGTTTCAGTGTGTACGTTTCTTCCATTGTAACCTCTTAACGGATTTACCGATTACGATGTACAATAGTTCAGTCGCTTCCTTGCTTCACCGCAAGTGACAAAGGCTACGTTAGAATTCGACAGAATTAACCAGTTCAGAGATAATTTGAATTGCCCGCCAGTCAAATATGCTCGCATTCGCCATTTCTTAGAAGCATTTGGTAGAAAAATCTATTTAGCCCGCGATTGCATTGAAAATTCTATTTTGTTGTCTTCGTACGATGCATTGATATATATTCAACAGTGAACAATTCAATTATAAGGAAATGGCTGTGTTTAACCATTTATAACGTTCTTGTCGAATCAAATCGGCTTTGAATTTCAATACTTTGTTAATATTAAATAAAAATTTAAATATTTTAAATTATTTTTTACTCGTATCTTCATCATTTGTTGTGTTTATCACCATTTGGACAAAAAACATAAAATCGTACTTAATGCACAGATAATTTAATAGAGCTTGAAACAGCTTAAACAAATGAATAACGAACTGAAAATTTAATGAGCAACAAATAAACATAGGGTAAATTTAAATCGGATTTAAACTAAGTGCTTAATATGTCCCCCATTTTCCTGCATATAGGGATTATCTCCACCTATAAAATTAAATTACATAAGCCACTTCTGCGTTAGCTTCTCTTGATTGACATGGGTTTTGTATTCTGGTCCGAAGTTCTTCTGTATTATTAAAGCAAAACAATCTTTGCTCTTCAATGCTCCCCACAAAAAAAAATCACAGATTTCATATGTAGTATAGTTAACGCCCTTCTGGTCCAAAACTGACCTTACCATGCTCCCTTACCGCCGGCCACCTGCCATCAGGCACAGGGTCCAAAGGTCAAGTTGGGCCAGGACGGTGGTAGCTATACTACTACGGTAAGCCAGCGAAAAATCAATGGTAATGATTTTTTTGTCCGTCTTTGTCGAAAGTAGCAAATTTGAAGATGCTGATGAAGAGCAACCGATGCTCAAATGATGCGGAATTAGTAATTTGATCTTCAACTTATGGACTTTTCAACGTTAACGTTTTGTCTAATACGTCATAAAATCAAAATAATGGTAATAAAATGGTAACTTATGAAATGACAGGAGGATTCCTCATGTCCAATGGTGAAAATGAAGGAGAAATCTGCATTCTGATTTGACACAAGGAAACTCAAAATAATGGAAGGCTTCACCGAGTCTCTTCGAAACATTTTTCAAGGTAAACAATAAATTTGAGACGGATAAAACCCTAAACCTAAAAAAAATCGATGTAAGCGTTCTGTTAATATAAAAAAAAAATATTTTTTTCCCCATATTTTTGAAGCAGAATTCCAGGCAAACGAAAGAAATTTGTATATAGGTTAATTAAGTCAAAATGTCTTATTTCGAGGATAAAACTTTCAGCAAGAGTGTTGTTTCATTGTTGCTTCACTATTTTCCAATTTATTTCGAAAAAGAAGAGACTCTTAACGCTTTAAAGCATTTGAACCCCAGAAACGACCCCAACCCACCACCGCCGTCTACGGTACCGTCCGTCATTAAATTTTTCAAAAACCAAAAAGACCAAATCTCATTCGAATCTTTCAAAAAAACTTTATATATACACCTTTACTTTTCCAATGTTGTACATATACGGGACATTCAGATTTTTGTATGATACAACTTCTAATCAAAAATATGACCCTAGGTATATATACATGAAATATATATATAAAAAAAATTGCAGAGACCAGCATTTTTCTATTTCATTTGATACGTTGTTAGGGTTCTGAATAAATCGGGGTTTCAAGGAGAAAAAAATTAATAATCACAGAGAGTTAATTATAATGGTCACGTGCGGGTGATCGTACGAGACAAGTAAATTGCCCCTAAGTACACAAAAGCATCGTTTCGTAAGCGAGAAATGATTGATTTTAGTTAAGCTACCTAAAAATAAAACTTCCTACAATTGTTGTTTCGCACGGGTCACCGGCACGTCGCCCTACTTGTTATACTTGTAAAGCTCACATCCATAGAAGACATATCAGCTGAGCAATATCAGTTAATATACAGGGCGTCCGACGGGACCGCGCTCTGTAGTATTTCGTTCGAATTCCGCCTACTATAGTTTAGACAATCACGTTTGCTCATGACGCAAGTTCCTCGTCGTATCGCCGGACGCCCTGTGTATAACATACGCACGAGTACACGTACGGGTGTCGTTGTTGTTTTATTGTTGACATAATAGATTTAACGATGTTCTCGGAGGAGTTTGTTACGTCGCTTTTACCTCAGAATCCCGATTTCGTGTTCGAACGACGCAATCTGACGTCAATCGGACTTGATTGCGCCGTTTAAACGGCCTGGAAGCGGCCTACACACGCCGTACTTACGTGTACGTAAAGTTAACGAGGGGCCCTTTTCTAAAGGCGCGTTGAATCGTCCCTTGATTTGTTGCTGCAACGGGAAGTTTATTGCATATTGTATAAAGACCGAAATATCAGCTGGTACGTAAATTGTTAAGAAAATTTATATTATTCGAGCAACAGATCTGAATTGCTGCAACAAACCATGCTAACGATGTAAAACTACAAGAGAAATTGCACCGAAAGCCTTTAGCCCGTAAGCAACTAGGGAGGTTATCAAAACCTTTAAATAATGTATCAGTAATTAGAGCAACCTGTCATTTTCATTTCAAAAAATATATTCCACGAAATCGGCTTTTAAAACCATACCTCATACTATAAGATATACTACTAGCCTCAATTTGGATCTAAAATGTACCCTTGATTAAACTGATTGATCAAATGATCAAAGTGTATTTCCAATTCCTCTTTTTGGACTCATTGATCTAACATCTTAATCGATATGGCAGAAACAAACGCGATAAATGCAGTTCGAAAATACCGTCACGTCCAAGGTGCCTGAGAGGTCCCTGAGGGTGCGCTAAGGGGTGCACTCAGAGGTGGGTGTGATAGGGAGGACAATCAAAAAAATCCTAAACAAAATCAAGTATAATACCCCCTAAATAAATGAAAACTAACGCCCCCTCCCCCCCTGTGACGAAGCTCAGGTCGTAAAACCAAATAGTGTTTGGCTTCGGGTTAATGGCTTTCGGTGCAACTTACTACCATGCACTAAATGTAAGGTTCGTAAGGGTTTTATTAAATTAAATTTAAACCTACTAAACTAAAAAACTAAAATTAAATTGAGATGCTAAAAATCGCAGTCATGCTTTGCTCGAGCCATTTAATCAAAGCAATCGCAACAAAACCCTCCGGTAAAATTGTCAGGGTTGGGTAACGCTGGTTGGACTATACTCAAGCAATAAATCGAATATCGATAGTATCGCTCTGACTGGACTTGAGCATCAAGTTCGAGTTGCAGCAATGAAACTGAGCAATGAAATTTTTGAGATGAATCGTTAATAAATTTGCTTAGGTAGAGCTTTAGCAACAAATCCAAACTGTGGCAACAAAAGAAATTATTTTCAGGACTGTCAGCATATTGCGTTAGTGTTGCATAGACTACACTAGCAATAAATGGAATAATAAAGCAATAGAAGCAATGGTAACGATGTAAAATTAACGAAAGTTGGATTTTCCATTTTGATTTTAATTTACTGACGTCGATGATAAACTTTCTTTCGTTAAAAGAAGCAACACAGTAATATATCATATTGATGATGTGCCTTAAAAGACATTGAGAAATATGTACTCACTTGAAATTACTTTAATTTTTTTTAATTATTTTAATAATTATTCAGTTAACTGGTAGGTAAAGAATCGAGTCACATGGCCCGTAACTAAGCCAATAACAGAGAAAGTTGCTCAAGCAATTAAAAACGACAAAATTTCAATTGAAACGAACCTACCAATATTATAAAATTTGTTGCCCTATGTTGCTCAATCAGCCCAATATTCTTGATGCAACTAAATGTATATAGAAACGAACCTCTAGCTTTCCACAGTTCAACATTATTGCTTCGACTAGATTCGAGCAATAAATCGAATGTTGCAGCAACAATGTATATGTGTCTCGAAGTGGTGGTTCACCATCTGGCAAGTGGATCGAAATACCAAAACTAACATAGTTTCAAGTTGCTCGAGCAACTAAATCAAAATTGACGCAACAAAATTTCTGTGGAAACAGATCTTGCTAAGTATCGTCCGGTGTTGCGTAGACAAGATTCGAGCAGTGAATCGAATATTGTAGCAACACAAAAGCATTTTAGTCCCTTAATGTCGATGATATGATTTACTTTGTTGGAGAGAGAGATGAATTTATGATTGAATTGTTGATATGCTCCAAACGTGAACGAGCTAATTATAATGGTTTCAAATTTATTTACAAAAATTTTTTCAATAGTCAGACAGGTAAATTGAAACACTAAAACTGTATGTTGCTCGATCAATGAAACAAACTGGGAGCAACAAAATGTGTACTCAAACTTGCTTAAGTAAATATAGCACAGTCCAACATTATTGCTTCGACTGGACTCAGGTAAATTGAAACGCTAGAACTAACAAAATCGTATGTTGCTCGATCAACGAAACAAGCTGGGAGCAATAAAATGTGTACTCAAACTTGCTTAAGTAAATATAGCACAGTCCAACATTATTGCTTCGACTGGACTCAGGTAAATTGAAACGCTAGAACTAACAAAACCGTATGTTGCTCGATCAACGAAACAAACTGGGAGCAACAAAATGTGTACTCAAACTTGCTTAAGTAAATATAGCACAGTCCAACATTATTGCTTCGACTGGACTCAGGTAAATTGAAACGCTAGAACTAACAAAACCGTATGTTGCTCGATCAACGAAACAAACTGGGAGCAACAAAATGTGTACTCAAACTTGCTTAAGTAAATATAGCACAGTCCAACATTATTGCTTCGACTGGACTCAGGTAAATTGAAACGCTAGAACTAACAAAATCGTATGTTGCTCGATAAACGAAACAAACTGGGAGCAACAAAATGTGTACTCAAACTTGCTTAAGTAAATATAGCACAGTCCAAAATTATTGCTTCGACTGGACTCAGGTAAATTGAAACGCTAGAACTAACAAAACCGTATGTTGCTCGATCAACGAAACAAACTGGGAGCAACAAAATGTGTACTCAAACTTGCTTAAGTAAATATAGCACAGTCCAACATTATTGCTTCGACTGGACTCAGGTAAATTGAAACTCTAGAACTAACAAAATCGTATGTTGCTCGATCAACGAAACAAACTGGGAGCAACAAAATGTGTACTCAAACCTGCTTAAGTAAATATAGCACAGTCCAACATTATTGCTTCGACTGGACTCAGGTAAATTGAAACGCTAGAACTAACAAAATCGTATGTTGCTCGATAAACGAAACAAACTGGGAGCAACAAAATGTGTACTCAAACTTGCTTAAGTAAATATAGCACAGTCCAACATTATTGCTTCGACTGGACTCAGGTAAATTGAAACGCTAGAACTAACAAAACCGTATGTTGCTCGATCAACGAAACAAACTGGGAGCAACAAAATGTGTACTCAAACTTGCTTAAGTAAATATAGCACAGTCCAACATTATTGCTTCGACTGGACTCAGGTAAATTGAAACTCTAGAACTAACAAAATCGTATGTTGCTCGATCAACGAAACAAACTGGGAGCAACAAAATGTGTACTCAAACCTGCTTAAGTAAATATAGCACAGTCCAACATTATTGCTTCGACTGGACTCAGGTAAATTGAAACGCTAGAACTAACAAAATCGTATGTTGCTCGATAAACGAAACAAACTGGGAGCAACAAAATGTGTACTCAAACTTGCTTAAGTAAATATAGCACAGTCCAACATTATTGCTTCGACTGGACTCAGGTAAATTGAAACGCTAGAACTAACAAAATCGTATGTTGCTCGATAAACGAAACAAACTGGGAGCAACAAAATGTGTACTCAAACTTGCTTAAGTAAATATAGCACAGTCCAACATTATTGCTTCGACTGGACTCAGGTAAATTGAAACGCTAGAACTAACAAAACCGTATGTTGCTCGATCAACGAAACAAACTGGGAGCAACAAAATGTGTACTCAAACTTGCTTAAGTAAATATAGCACAGTCCAACATTATTGCTTCGACTGGACTCAGGTAAATTGAAACTCTAGAACTAACAAAATCGTATGTTGCTCGATCAACGAAACAAACTGGGAGCAACAAAATGTGTACTCAAACCTGCTTAAGTAAATATAGCACAGTCCAACATTATTGCTTCGACTGGACTCAGGTAAATTGAAACGCTAGAACTAACAAAATCGTATGTTGCTCGATAAACGAAACAAACTGGGAGCAACAAAATGTGTACTCAAACTTGCTTAAGTAAATATAGCACAGTCCAACATTATTGCTTCGACTGGACTCAGGTAAATTGAAACGCTAGAACTAACAAAACCGTATGTTGCTCGATCAACGAAACAAACTGGGAGCAACAAAATGTGTACTCAAACTTGCTTAAGTAAATATAGCACAGTCCAACATTATTGCTTCGACTGGACTCAGGTAAATTGAAACGCTAGAACTAACAAAACCGTATGTTGCTCGATCAACGAAACAAACTGGGAGCAACAAAATGTGTACTCAAACTTGCTTAAGTAAATATAGCACAGTCCAACATTATTGCTTCGACTGGACTCAGGTAAATTGAAACGCTAGAACTAACAAAATCGTATGTTGCTCGATAAACGAAACAAACTGGGAGCAACAAAATGTGTACTCAAACTTGCTTAAGTAAATATAGCACAGTCCAAAATTATTGCTTCGACTGGACTCAGGTAAATTGAAACGCTAGAACTAACAAAACCGTATGTTGCTCGATCAACGAAACAAACTGGGAGCAACAAAATGTGTACTCAAACTTGCTTAAGTAAATATAGCACAGTCCAACATTATTGCTTCGACTGGACTCAGGTAAATTGAAACTCTAGAACTAACAAAATCGTATGTTGCTCGATCAACGAAACAAACTGGGAGCAACAAAATGTGTACTCAAACCTGCTTAAGTAAATATAGCACAGTCCAACATTATTGCTTCGACTGGACTCAGGTAAATTGAAACGCTAGAACTAACAAAATCGTATGTTGCTCGATAAACGAAACAAACTGGGAGCAACAAAATGTGTACTCAAACTTGCTTAAGTAAATATAGCACAGTCCAACATTATTGCTTCGACTGGACTCAGGTAAATTGAAACGCTAGAACTAACAAAACCGTATGTTGCTCGATCAACGAAACAAACTGGGAGCAACAAAATGTGTACTCAAACTTGCTTAAGTAAATATAGCACAGTCCAACATTATTGCTTCGACTGGACTCGAGCAATAAATCGAATGTTGCAGCAACAATGTAGATGTATTTCGAAGGTTGTCGAGGTGGTTCAAGATCGAAATATCAAAAGGAACATAGTTTCAAGTTGCTCGAGCAACTGAATCAAAATTGGCACAACAAAATTTCTATCGAACCAAGGTCGTCCAGTATTGCTTGGACAAGATTCGAGCAATAAATCCAATATTATAGCAACACAATAGAATCACGACCATTAATGTCGAGGATAGGTTTTATTTTGCTGGAGGGAGCGGCGCATGACAGAATCGCTCCCGCTTTAACTTTACGTACATTCCATACACACGTTGTTATCTAATTAAGAAGTTTTTTGAAATAAATAAATAAATTACGGTTATTATAAATAAGGATCGTCGCGATTTGCCGCCGAACTTCTTCCTCCCGTTCGAAGTGTGTGGTTCTTGTTTTTCTACGCGCGCTCGGCGGGAAATCGCGCGCGTCCCCCTTTGCCACGTGAGATCTCCAAAAATACGCTCACTTGGTGCCCAGCAAAATGTAAGCTTAATTTTTCTAAAAAGAAAATTGAAATATAATATTCCTCTTTGAATACCAAATTTACTTTTCTTTCACCCCGTTCATCCCTATTTGCTTCAGCGTACTAACCTCAGTCACTTGGGCAACATGGTAAGTTTAACAATGACGTCACAATAATGTATCATGTATCAAAATCATTTTTAAGAAAATATTAAAATAAGGCACCACGTGGCGCTAAAAAACAAGTCGTTAATTGCATCTTTTATCACGTCAAATACCAGCGGTTTAGTGGAAACCCAAGCTTACCAAGAATGGAATTTTATCAAGCGCCGTATATCGAGAAGATAAAACAATTACGTGTAATTAAAATCGAAATTGCAGAAATGTCAACAATTCGCTCCAGTGGCGTACTCGATTCGATTCGAAAAAGGAAAAAAGGACTGGAAAAGGTTTTGGAGGGAACAAACATTTGGAAGTTCTCTTCGCTGTAAAGAAGGGGGAACTCGAACTTCCCGTGACATCAAATATGGATCGGTACAGGGAAAAATCGTAGGCCGAAGGAGTGTCGAACGGCGCAGAATTTCCTGTAAAATATGCGCACCTTGGACCAAGAATTTGGTAACGTAAATTCAAAAAAAGGAAACGATCCCAAATTTTACTTTTTGAGTGCCTGGAAAAAATTAAAATCCCCGAATTTCACTTAGCGCCTGGGTAAAAGATGAGGTAACATGTGCGCAAGTACCTTGGACCAAAAATTTGGAAACGTAAATTCAGAATAAGGAAACGATCCCAAATTTTACTTTTTGAGTGGCTGGAAAATATTAAAATCCCCGAATTTCACTTAGCACCTAGGTAAAAAATGAGGTAAATATGCGCAAGTACCTTGGACCAAAAATTTGGAAACGTAAATTCAGAATAAGGAAACGATCCCAAATTTTACTTTTTGAGTGGCTGGAAAATATTAAAATCCCCGAATTTCACTTAGCACCTAGGTAAAAAATGAGGTAAATATGCGCAAGTACCTTGGACCAAAAATTTGGTAACGTAAATTCAAAATAAGGAAACGATCCCAAATTTTACTTTTTGAGTGGCTGGAAAAAATTAAAATCCCCGAATTTCACTTAGCGCGTAGGTAAAAATGAGGTAAAATATGCGCAAGTACCTGGGACCAAAAATTTGATAACGTAAATTCAAAAAAAGGTAACCATCCCAAATTTTACTTCTTGGGGGAGTGGAAAAAAGAGGTGAAATTAACTCAAATAAAAATCTTCACCGAAAAAGAATCAGATGTTACGCTCGTGTCGCACGGCCCGGATTATCTAGACTTTCTTTGCCCCGGATCGTCGGGGGCACGCACGCGCACACGCCTCCTCCTTTACGACACGAGCGCGCTTAATAACGTGTAATCTAATCTGCGGTTTTCGACGCTTAGCCGGTGGGTAATTTCGATAATTACAAGGCTCTCCCGTACGAAATCTCTTTCTCTCCTTCTTTCTTTCTTGGTCAATGTCTCTCGGACCAGTCGAATCGGACCCAATGTCATAAAGGCGGCGAGAACGGTCGACGACAGATATAAGTACGCAGGGAATATGAAGTTTTTAAAAGTTTTGCTGATTTTTGTGTTGTGTCTGCTAACAGTAAAGACAGGTAAGTCAAGTCGTCAGTATGTAACTTTTGAATAATCCACAACTTTGTGAAACTTCCCTATGAAATACATGGGGTATGAAGTAACGAAGGTTACCGGTTGTCAAGATCACCCTTTCTCTTCAACCAAAAAATGTTCAAATTCAAAATTCAAAAATAATCATTTATTCCATACGTGTGTATTTCAGATTCATTCGAAAGTAAGTAGGAAAATTGGTGTACAACCTTTTCTCGATGTTCCGGAATATTCCACTATCTTTTCTATAGTACGTAGAAATACTGGAATTTTTCACATCTAAGACTAATTTTTCCACTTTAGATTGAATGCTAAACAAGTATCGTTTGGAATACAAAAAATTGTTTTACATAAACCGACCGTTTTTATTGGCGGTGTAACTTCCAGCCCGAAGTGAAATGTATATTTTTTAAAAAATAAGTATCTAAAATAATCTCAACACTACTAAGTAACAAAAAAACCAACAAGTCCAACTTAACAACTGTTATAAAGTTTACTTAATTGCTTTTAGCTAAGTTTTTGTATTTGACAAACGTGCTAAGAGCCGTAGACTTTTTTCAAAAGTCGGTAGGTCTGATGGAAAACATCCCTAATGAGCAATCCCATGCAAGCAATAATGAGACAGATCTCGAAAATATTCCTATCGTGTTTCCAAATTTGAGTAAAACATTGTTTTTATATTGATTTTTTGTAAAAATAAGTAGCATTACTTTAAAGTAGTTGCCTAATGTTTGATAAATTTGTGGGCTAAAACTAGAATTACTTGTTTTTATAACGTTAAATAACATTAAGGGACAAAATTATTAATATGGCTAGAATATTAAACTAATAGTCCGAGCGAATTAGCTTGAATTTAACCTTTTTTTTTGCAAAAAGCGGACAAGGCCTGTTTTTTGCAGGAATCTGTTCTAAATAATATGTACATTAAATACATCCATGTGCGCATGCATAAAAAATTGTGGAAAAATTTTTATCAACAAATTGAGGTGAAAAAATCTTTTTTCGGTATTTCAGCTGTAACTTCGTTTCTTTAGGTTTTAGTAAAAAGGTTCCTTATCAAAAGTCGGTCAAAATTAAATTTTCTATGAGAATGGTGTGATGCGAATTCCGAAAATTTCCACATTTTCCCCCATTTCTCGCAAAATTAAGATAGTTTTCCATTAATATTTTAAGGAACTAAATTCACTCCAATATAGTCGAAACTTCGCGGAAAATAACATTTTTTATAGTACTTGAAGCTCCCTTAAAGCTGTAGCGGTTGGTACAAAGGGAGAGCAACAATTAATTTATTGATTAAAAAAAAGCAAAAATTTCAATTTAATGCCAAACCCGAAATATTGAATAAAAATACTTAAAAATTTATGAGCATGTAAACAGGAGAATATCTTTATCCTCCAAGATTGTCAAAACTCGATTTTTTTTCAAATTTTGCACTACTTTACAGCACTTTTTTAAATCTGCAAATTAGATAAATAAATTTTAGTAAATTTAAATAAAAAGAAAATATAAAATAAATTTAATAATTTTAATAAATAAATAATTTTCTCGGGCAATTTTCAATATTTTCAAATTACAAATAATAGGATTAAAAGGTATTTCCAAGACCTTGAATTTGCCGTTATTAAAAAGTTTTCATCAAATTCGGAATTCACGTCACACCATTCTTATAGAAAATTTAATTCTATACCACTTTTAGCAAGACTTTTTTTACTAAAAACTAAAGAAACGAAGTTACAGCCGAAAAACCGAAAGAACATCGATTTTTTTCACCTTAATTTGTTATTAACAATTTTTCCACAACTTTTTATACCTGCGCACATGGATACATTTATTGTATATATTAATTAGAACAGACTACTACAAAAAACAGGCCTCGTCCGCATTTCGCACAAAAATTTGCTAGTTCCCTCGGACTATAAGTACATACACCGTAATAATTTGTAACGCTTTTGTCCATAAGAAAACAGTTAGTTAAAAATGCGTACTTAGCATATTCCTCTTTACACGCTTATGCATATTTTCAATGCACTTTAGTAGACTAAAAAAATTCTCCATGACAATACAAAAAGTATATCATACATCGAATTACAAATCGTCTCATTTTATCCATATGGCAGTTGAATGTTTTTTGAAAAAGTAGCAAATTTAAAAAATTTTGAGTGCTGATTTTATTTGACAACGTCAATCAAATTGAATTTTTAATGAAGAATATTTCTATTTTCTTTTTGTGTTACAGTGCCCTAAACTCAAGGCTCACTACACTGGAAATAAAATAGTCTTCAGATGAAATCTGAAGCTTTCGAAAAAAATCCAATCCCCTTAAACCCCCCAAAACATACTTATTATTTTCCTGCGTGACGTTGAAACGGTATAGAGTTTTTATCCAGTTAAAACCCCGGATTCATCCCGATTTGATGTTTCCAGAGTCCCAGAATTACCTGCTGCGACAGGAACAGAGGCCCTCGATCGAATACAAATACATCCTCAAGACGATCCTCCCAGGGGAGAAGCCCTGGTGGAAGAGGGGGACGCGATATAAGCCCTACGCGGACGAGCCCTTGCAACTCATCGAGGCGTAATCACGGATAGTGAAACATTTGTATTAGTAATTTTAAATATACACTTTAGTATTCTTGAGGTTTTTTCCAAAATACTTGCTAGTGATGAGTAAAATCTTTAGACAGAATTTCAGGAGAATAAAACATATTTGAAATTAGGAGAAGTTGAAGCGGAGACCCTACACTACATATACTGCTATCTATACTATACATACTAAATATACACATTATATACTACTATATACTATAGATCATAATATTTTTCTCTCCGAGGACCATAGGAAAATCTAGATTTTCCTCAATAGTCTTTGATAAGTCCTAGAAGCTTTTTTGATTTAATTTCCAACACTAGAAGTTATGCGGGAGAGAAACTCTATAAGACCCTTTGAAATATTAAAATGAAAGCGTTTAGAACTTTTTGGGGGAACCTCAAGTGAACGCCCTTTTGGTATTTAGTTGGAAGTCAACAGAAACCGAAAACCCAAAAATTGTGTCGAGTTAAAGTATTGTCACGACCACGAGACTTCCCTCAAGGAAACAATAAATTGGATCACGGCTCAGGCCAAGGTGAAGCGATATAAACTGTTATAAACGCGCTGATAGATCAAGGTGGGAAATGTTTCGATAAACGACACGCCTTATACCGACAAGCGCGGAGAACACAAAACAAAATATGAATATGGATAGAAAGAGGAAATGCGACAGTGTTGTCCAGAGGGGTTGCCTAGAGTTACATTTCAAAAAGAGAATGTAAATGTCATGTTGTAGTTTAGTTTCCATGTAAAATCCCTTTAGTGCAATTGATTCAAAAGGTAAATACAGGGACTGCTTTCCTCTTTTCCCCATTTTCAATTTATGCAAATATCAATAAAAACTTCAATTCAAAAAATAAAAGTTACTTACATTGTGTAGAACCTGGCCTGTCATCATGTCTCTCCCTATAAAACGATACAAAAAAAAAATTAAAAATATTTCAGGGATAATTTGGAAGATAACTAACCTGCAGGTCACCTCCAAGGTTCCATGGCACACACACGAAAGTCACCAGGGAGTCACAAACGGATTACCCTATCGACGTGTCAGAAGTAAAGGTATTTGGCAATAGCTTTGGGGATTCTTAACGTTATTCTGGTATATTTATCACACTTGTAAAATAACGTAAAATAACGACCATTTCAAAGGAAAAACTAAATTACTTTGCTATGTCCATAAGAAGTTTTCAGAAGTATTTCCATATTTCCCAACAACATTACAAAAAAATGGTCTGCCTGGTAAAATATATCATATCAAAATACTTCGAACTATTAAGGGAATTACAGTAGTTGAAAATGTAGAATAAATACAGCAGGAAAACGTCAGTAGAAATATATGTTCAATTTCGAGGTTAGAAATTACTTCCAAAATGAAAAGGATATCTTTCAAGTTACTGAAAATAAATGAAATAGTAGTGCCCAACTTTACAACCAAAAATGTGCCCCAAGATTAACATAACTTCATTTACAAATCGCCGCCATTGTGATTTACAAAACAACGCCATCTATACGAATCATTCGAAAATAGAAAGAAAACTAAAAACTGATTCGAACGTCGCGTCATCGAAAAATCGCCACCAATGGGATATTAAACAATCGAAAATACGTGTAATAATACCAGTCGATTGATTAATCAATCAAACACTGAACGTCACTTAGTGTGGAAACCGCCGCCATTGCCATTACCACTTGGATAACGCCACTTTCCATAAAACTGAAAATGCGTTTTCCCAAAACCACCACCGACATCCCCTTACCTCCTCGACGTCGTGAAGGGTTAAAACACGCACTTACGGCCATTTTAGGGGGGTCGTCGACGCCCGAAACCCCCCAAATTCACCAACGAAACACCCCCGAATTTGAAAACCAACGGCACGGTACGCGGGACCGACGCGAATAGAAGTTTCAAACGGCGGAGTTCGGAACGCTCCCAGGCGATCTAGTCATGCGCAGTCGAAGCGAGGGAGACCAAAAAAATTGTTTTGCTAACTAGGAGAGACAAAAAAACGTGCCTGGGCGAGAAAATAATTTCACGATACAAATACGAGTATGCAAGTACGAGGAGATTGTTTACGAAATATACAGGGGGACAAGAAGTTTTCGTATTTCGTACGCAATTTTACTAAAGCAAGTTCGCGACGTAACATTTCTAATTTATTTTAAAGTACGCTCAAAGGTCGTAAACGATAGAAATACAAGAAGTTAAACATGTAAACATGATAAAATCATTTTGTAAAAAGATGATAATATTAATTTATATCTAACCAGAAGAGCAGCCCGTAGGTACAATTCGACACCTTTAATAAATCAGATTGTTGTGCATTACACACAAATCAATACTGTTAAAATGTAAAAGAAAATGTATTAAAAGGGACTTTCATTGCTACAAACTTTCTTGAACAAACAAAAAGTACAAATACACCTTAAGACTTTCGGTAATATGGTACCTACACTTTCCATGTAAGAATGAGCTTTAAAAACCTTTCAAAATTGTTACAAAAAGATTTCAGTGAACATTTCCTTCCCTATCAACGCCAAAGGTTCTTGGAATTGAGTACAAAGGCGTGTAAAGGTTCTCTTAATTGTGATCCCAAATTAAAAACGCCCCCTCAGAACGATGTACATTTATGAACGTTCCATCACTTCTTTCGGGGACCACAACAAAACCTTTACACATCCCCAGGTTTTTTCATTGCCCTGGCTCTTCTTGGTTTTCTACAGGTTTATCTCCCAGGACCTTTGACAAGTAAATATAAAAATTGGGGAAATTATGGAGGCAAATTTGGGACAGAAGTAGATAGTTATATCAACTTTAACTGTGCAAAAGGCAGGCGCTGTCTAAGATACTTCTAGTTTATTTTTGTAGCTTTAAATCACTAGACTCGTTGGATCGTCCTATTACTGTCAGAAAGGAAAAACATTTTTCTGCCTTGAATTTATACCATATAAGTATATTAAATTATTATCTATATAATTAAGTAACTATAAAACAAAATTATAAAGTAATAACCAATAAATTGCACTGTACATTGTTACTATGTTCGAAAATCAAAGAAGAAAAAGACTTATTAAACTTTTTATTTTTACTGTACAGTACATCTTTACTTTGCTACGTAAGAAAATACAGGTATAAATATTCAGTTCGAAGATTGGACTCCAGTTATACAAAGTTAAAAATATAATTAATTACATATAATATATTTATATTTCACTCATATCACAATAAGTAAGTGCCAAGAGGTGTATGTGTGTATGTGTATTTTGTTATGTGTTCGTGTTGCGTACGTCTCTCACGTCTTCAGTTAGAGTGATCCGATACCTTACGTATACTACATACAGTAATATTTTATACAAAATATATATAAAGCAAAATTAAAACCGACCTGATATCGAGGCAGATGGCACGTAAAACTTACAGAACCAATAAGACTAAAAACTGTATAAATAATAAACTGAGTCCTTAAAAATATATATATAATATATATGTATAAAAACGATACACTAACACTTATCTATTGTCTTTTTTATTCAATTCATTTCATATTTAAAGAGTAGTACTTTTGTTTCTCTATATATACCAAAATATATAATTTCATCTCTTTACAAAAATTTACTTCGAAAAAAATTTCACACTTACACCAAAATATCTACAGGGCATTCATGTTTATGGGATTCATGTGTTATCACATCGATGGAACGGCAAAGAGAAACGTCTCGTTTAGAAACAATTACAAAGACCGAATCTTATCGATATTTACTCTAAAGTTTTCCGGGCGAAATCTATTATAAGTTATCGAGAATAAAAACGGCAAGGTGCATGAAAGATTCCCCCTAAAATACTCTGGAAGCTGTATCAAATCGATGATGTTACGATAGAAGGCACGTGAAATCAATTCTAAGATTGCACCTAACGCTCTTGGAATATTTAGTCTCGAGTATTTTGAAACACTGCGATATTCTAGACCATTTTCTAAAAAATAAAATCAAAAGGAAGACTGTGAATGATGTCGAATGTGATAATCATAGTAAATCTTTGCTTCCGAATCGTCGCCTATTAAATGTATATGTGTAGTATGCATGTTTTCACAGATAAGTGGAAAATCCGGCAAATTGATATGTGTCTCGACAATACTATGTACAAGAATCTATACAGCCCTAACGTTACTCTCTCTATTGATACATTTTTCACCTCACGCGCTCTTTTAAGTATTCTCTTTTTTAAAAAATAATAGTACAAAGTCTATTTATGTATACAAAAAAGTAAATAGCAGTAATAATTTATGTACAAAATAAATCTACAAGATTTTGTAACTGCTTCTTGTGGGATTTATGAACATTGCACCTTTTTCGATCCAGATATTGTAATTTATATACAAATTTTACAATAACTTTATTTGCTTATTTCACAGGTAATCATGACTATTTTTGAAACCAGTCAGGTTGTAAAATTCAAAATTCAAAACTTGTAGTAAAATTCTGTACCCTCACTGAGTAAAATCAAATATACAAAAAAAAAGAAGTGATTTGATCATCGTTTTTTCTGATATTACACGAATGGCACCTGATGTTTAAAACAATAAAAAGACAGTAAAACCGTAGAACTCAATACCAGTTTGAAACATAAGTTGATACCTCCCAGGACTATTTTTGAAACCAGTCAGGTTATGTATCTTTCCCACTATGAAGTGTCTGTACAAAAAATATACAATAATTCTTGAAATTATGATAACTGTATAAACTGTAATGATCCTGACAAGAAACTTTCCACAAACATCCCAAAGAAGCATGGAATCCTCACACGGCTATCCCGAATGTTTTGATAAATTCAGCGGCATATCTAAAACACAACGAATAATATTATTCTAAGGATCAAAACAAGCAATATGAAGTAACATACATTGTAATTAGAGTTTTAACTTTGGCTGTACAATGCCCTTGTTACAATGTATGTGAATGACGCATTACATTTGAACAATTCTTCATAACAATGAACAAAATAGCACAGAACGAAGATGCTTCAACACTAGTTCCTGGTGGTAACAACAAAGCAAAGCTTGGATTCTCTTATTACATGAAAAATGAAGTCTACCCTAATACATTTTACAATCATGTAATGTAATGATAGGTCCATTTTTCCACAAATCAACAACACACTTTATCACACAATAACAAATCTAAAATCACCAATTGTATTGGAAAAAAGCAAACATACTTCTAAAAACAACTAAACGGTGTCTCCAAAGTTACTAAACATCTGGGAATCACTGTCGCACATCACTTTTCGACTCAATCACCAATTCAGGAAGAATTTTGATCATGCCAAAGTGAACTTACAAGTCATCAACATGTTTAAAACTAACATTCAATTATATATTTCTCTTACTACAACCATAACCAAATTTATTTTCAAAAGTATTTGACAAAGTCGATCACACAATTTTTAAAAAGCGCGAGTCGATAATTTCTTCAGTACGAATGGTAAAAGCAAAAGCAATTTAACCATTCAATTGTCAATCTCATCAAATACCAAATAAATATAATATCAATCAGTCGAATATCAACAAATATTTTTAAAAAAAACGTTCAAGGGCTCAAAAATCACCCCTTGAATATAGATTATTCCATTCTAGGAAGATTTGAGTGTAGTGGTGTTTTTGAATATCAAATTAGAAAGCTGAGCTCAATTTGAGGGACAAAAGAGGATGAGCAAATGCAATAATCGAATTCAACGCAACTTACAAATTAAGCCTGAATTGCATATTAAATACATTATAATTAAAGGAGAAAGGAGGGTCACTCGAGCCTCTAAATTTAGCCTCCTTGTTTTATTCAGGTTTAGGCAACATTTTATCATGTACAATGGTTTACAACCATTGACACTCTCGGCCTTCTTCCAGTAAAGAGTTTATTGGCCTGTACTCTCACCAATTCCTTAATTTTTTATCTAATTTCCAATTTTATTGGATGTAATGGAAGAATTTTCCTAACAAGTTGGTTGCCTAACTAGTTCCTAGTTAACTTATTAGTTAATCACCCGTCAGTCAATTGGTTAGGTAATTGGTTCTTTAACGAACTAGTTGAATGCTAAGTTAGTCAGTCAGTTAGTTCGTGAACTAGTTGGCTATGTGCTTAATATCAATTGCTTAGTAAGTTAAGTTGGTTTGGTCTTTGGGTAATTAATTGGTTTATTAATCAATTGGACAGTCAATTAGTCAGCTGGCTCGTTACTTAGTCAGCAAATACTAATTGAAAGTAACAAACTTATGAATTACAATTACAACCAACGTAAATCAATAACAATTTATACTTAAGGAGGAATGCTCTTGAATTGTTTTTAACAGAACATGTAGCTATTTTCTTTCGGTATGACTCAAAATATGAAAATGTGTGCAGAACACTGGTGAATTTTCTTGAGCAAATTACATTGTGATTCATTGATCAATGCATTTGCCTGTCGGTCGTATCTGGCAAAAAGTGCCTTCATATTTTCCCCCTTGGTTTTCATTTCTTTTACTGCATCTTTCACATAGAAATACTGACCCATTCTTGAAATTTCCCACAACTTTCTTGCCTACACTAATAAATCCTTGAATAAAGTAACACACATTCACTAGTTCACACCGATCCCCGAACACCCATCGACCATCCGATATAAACAATCATCCCATCACCTACCTGTGATTGCATCTTCCCTACGTTCGCCATCTGTCGCCGACTGAGGCTGTTCCCCCCACGAGCATGACGGTCCGTCCCGTAACGCCGAGGGCATCGGCAGGGGCGAGCCACCATGGAACGCGGACGAGGGCAGCATGTAGCCGCCGTAGTACGGCGGCACCCCCGGGTAAGAGTAGGCCGTGTATGGACCGAGGTAGGGCGGGGCGTGGTGGTACGGCGGTGGGTAACCGCACTTCTCTGCATGCTAGAAAAAAAAACAACAATGTCATTTGTTTATTTCATAGGTCACCTTAGGTAGAGAACAATTTAGTAAAGATCTCTCCCAGATCTCTCTCAGATTTCTTAAAATACACAAGATACATATAGTGCCTATAAAATCTACAGTACAAAGGTACATATGACTACACCACATACCTTATGATCTATCGAACGAAAATAACTGGTATTTACATTAAACCATTTTCTTTTTAAAATAAGAAAGTGACAGTGTGTAATCAAGTTTGTTTTAACATTTGAGAGTACATACCTCAATGGCCTGAGTAGGAGCTTGGAAAAAGACTAAAAAGATACCTAATAACTATAAGGATCCTAAATGTACGATATACATGAGCCATTAACATTAACAGCCATTTTTAGGGTTCGTTGGCAACATTGTTTTAACGAACCCTTATGTAGAGGCTTGTGTCGAGGCTTATGTGTGTAGAGGCTTTAGACCTCACGAGAGGCATGTCCCTCCTCTATCTCCCAACCCACTGGATCAACTCTACCTAAAGATAAGAAACAAGACACAATATGTGTTTAATAAAATAAACAAATGCTCCGACACCAGTCTCAGTGATGTCCTATAGAGTGCAACCCATTGCAGCTACAATTCCTATTAGCCCACATACCTTGTGCTTAGTAACCATACCACACTTGCCACTACGAGCTGGTAACAACGTAAATAACTCTAACACTTACTGATAACTCGATAGACCTCAGCCTATCGACGCTCTCCGAGTACCACCTCTCATCGGCGGCGGAGCATCCGTATGCGTGCTGCTGCGCGACGCCGTGCTGTCCCGGTGAACGCCTATCCTCCGATAGCAGCGAGGTTATGCTGTAGTTCGAGTTCCTAGTCGCCGGCTTCGTCAGGGCCTCGTCGACGCCATTCGACATTACGTTTTGGGGGACGGCCTGCTGCGGTTTGCTACGGCTCTTCTTGTGACAGTTGCTGTCCTCCGGTTGGGGCTTGTCGCGCTCCATTTCGCGCAGGAAGCGCTTCCTCGGGGACACCACGCTCTCGGCCCTCGGAGGCGTACTACAGAAGAGTAAAATATGGATGGAATGAGCGGGATCCGTTGTCATTGTTGGAGTTAGGAGAATATGCAGACCGCAAAGTACTTAGTGCGAATTTGACAAAGTATATGCAATGGGTTATACAGTAATATCGCTATTACTAAAGGCCCAAAACAGGGTTATATGACTTCGAGACTGTTTAAGATCTACTTAAATGAAGGTTTAATATAGTGGAGAAGTGTTGCAATATGGGTGTAAAGATTAAAGACAAGAAGTTGAAGATCACGCTGTAGTAACTGAAAATAAAATGATCCAATGAAGAACTAAATATGTTGTACAGAGGATCAAATGTTATAGACATAAAAAGCTTACAGAGGTTAAGATGGCAGCAGCATGTTAAAGAATTCCAGAAAAGGAATGCAAAATATGATAGAAATGAGGATGATCGTGGAAGAACCAATAAAGCCGAATAACAGTTCTTAATACAACTATTTAGGAATAATCATTTTGTTCCCCCATATATTGATATGTATATAGATTTTTAAAGACCTCAGTGTCAAGTTATTACAGCTATTTTGAGCTCTGAACTAAATTTTAATGAACCCTTCACCTCGTCCTGAGTCCTTTATCCAAAAGTCTCTGCACGACGACGAGCAGCCTGCCCCCGCTCCTGGACTTGCCGGGCCCCTCGTCATTCTCCTTCTTCACCTTCGCCGTCGCGAACCCGGCGTGGTGTTCCTGGCCGGGATCGTTCTCCTTCTTCACCGTCGCGAAGCCCCTCTCGGGCGCGCCGTTCTCCCTTTTGATCCTGACGAAACCCTCGTCCGGACCGGTCGAGTACGGCGCCCTGCGCTTCTTGCTGCGCCTGCCGAGCCGACAGTGATCCTTCGCCTTGTGGAAGTAGAACGTCAGTTCCTTAGAGACGTCCCTCTTCGGGCTCGTCTGCTTCCACGAGTGGTCCCTCTGCCACGGGGAGGACTGGATCGAACTGTTGTCGTCCGAAACTACGAAAGGGAAGTAATAATAAATAAATATATTTATTACATCTATAATTATGTATATTACGTATGCTGAAGTTTTGAGATAAAATATTTTTCAATGCGAAATAAATCTTACACACAGATTCATTCATATGTGTTTCAATGTTAGTTTATTTTAAGAAATAGAAAAAAGAATTTAATGCTACGGTGGAAATAATGAGCTTCCTGCTCTGATAACTTACGAACAATAGGTATTTAAGATCCTTGCATGGCGAGTTTGTAATATTTCAATTGGAACCTTTTAATTGAGTTTTTTATTTTGCAAACGCCTCAACGTTTCACCTCCGACGGGTCGAAATAGAAAAATAACAGTATAGTAACAGTGTAGAGAACACAGCTAAAGTTATTTCTTTCCTACTAAACAATGTAAATTTACTTCGAATGCAATATGGCGTTTAATGGTTTATTGTATTTTCGTGATGTTAAGAAATAAAAATTTACAATCCACCGTTTGTGTTACCAAATACGTAAAGGTTCATTCTCTATTATTTACAAATTTATGTAACATGGCACATGAAATTACATTAATATGAAGGTTTGCATCAGCACATTATAAACAAATACGATGCAGAAAATTTCCAACAATGGAAAATTTTACACTAATCTCGCAAAATAATACTTCAAAACAAAATTTTCAAAACATAAGTGCCAATTCACTAAACGATTATAAAGTTAGAGCAGAGCTTGACTTTATCCCTCTAAACAAAACTGCAGGAACAATGATCATATAACAGATTTTTGATTGATTGATATATAGGCTTACCGCTGAGCGAGGTGCTGCTCTCCTGCCTGTAAGCCGGTACCGAAGCGGCGGTGCCCTGCGGTGGCCAGAAGGTCTTCCTGTGGACGGACACCCAGGAGACCCTTTCGCCCTCCCGGGCTCGCTCCAATTCCAATATGAATTTACCATCTGAAATATTGATTTACAATCAGTAGAGTTGAGAAGACCACAGCTATATAAATATTTACAAGAACAGAATTGTTTGGTAGTTTGGGTGGAAGTTTTTGGGAAGTGATAGTTGATATGGAACTGGCCTAAATGAATTAATTAATATATATAGTGGGATAATGATAAAGGTTTGATATAAAGCGGTAATGTAAGCAAATTCCCCATATTATCAGTCAAAAAATAATATATGCAAAACATTTATAACACACACAGGCTCTCAAATCTGTAGCAACTCTAATTAAAAATAAGTACTGATAAAATAAAGTAATAGTACCACTTCAACACTTCTGTCGGCTCGTTTGTAACCGGAATCATTTACCTGTACAGAATAACATTATGGCATTAAATATAAAAGGTAAATGATTCTGCAAAAAAATAATTTGACCCTGACAATTCATGAATAATATTTGTATATGTATGGGTTGCTTATACAAAATCAAGAGAAGGGGGGATCCCAGCGAAACGGATTATTTCAGATAGATATGTATTGTGTTAATTCCCAAAATCATTAACATTTTACCAGATAATCTAAACGCAAATTAAAAATATAAGAACAAGATGTAAAGAAAATTTTCTGGGTAGGGGATATTCAAGAAACAATTCCAAAATAAATCAATCGAAATTCCTGGATGAGCCAACAATTGAACTGTAAAAAGTGGGAAGATGACTTAGCAGAGTATAATGGAACGTTGTATTTAGGGGAAAATGGGAACATAAAATCCAGAAAAACTGGAAAATTCACAATAAAAATACCACAATAAATCTTGAAAAGTGGAGTGACTCAACTAAGTTTACTAAAAAGGAATGTTTCTAACTAAGAAGCGAAATAGTGGTCAAAATCCAGAACCTTGAGTCAATTTTTGGAATAATCCTTAAAGGAATCTGGAAGAGCAAGATAAGTCGGAAGAAGAGGAGAGGAGGAAATGGCATGAACGGAGAAATGTTACCAGGCATGCAATGCATCCTAGGGTAAGCTGATCCTGGTTGGTAATGCAAAGGAAATGTCGTTCATTGATAAGTTCGTACCTATGCACAAGTTTAAATAGGAGGTGGGTTACCTTTAAAAAATTTGAGTCGCCCTCCTTGGCCGTAGCTGTTAGCTTTGTGGCACTCCTCCCTGACGGCCCTGTCAGCAGCGGTGGTGGCGGCATTCCCATTCATCCCATGTAGTCTGTGCGCCTCCTCCGTCATTTTGGTACATTTTGTCGCTGTGTTGGTGTTCCGCTGGAGGTGCTGAGCCCGAGGACAGTCCGAAATGTGCATCTCATATCGCGGCCGGGCCACGTTTCGTCCCCGTCACCATCGTCATCGGGGTCGGCCGCTGCTACCCCCGTTCTCGGGTACGCTTACGTACGTGTGCGTGCCCCCGTGTGTAAAAGCGCGTGCTCAACGTCCGACCGTTCGGTGTTCACCCCGCGCGCCGTTCACTCCCTCGCATCGGTCATGTCGTGAGTCGGGCCCGGTCGGTTTCGTAAAAAGTTCATTCACTCCTCCATTCATGCTCGGCGCGAGTCGAGAGCGGATCCCCGCGGGCGTAGGCGGCGCGCGCGGCCCCCTCAGGACGCGGCTTCGGACGCGCGGACCGTCGCCGTTCGGATCGTGTGGCCCCCTTCGGAGGAGAGAGCGCCCGCACTAGACGGATAGGATTTAGCGGAACGTTCGACGACGGGAAGTTCGTCTAACATGTCACGAAACCACGGGACGAGCACTCGCCATATTTGCGGGCACGGAACTCATCAATCACTCACGAGACGATGGGAACGGTAAGCGAGCACGCGCGCCATCCGCTGGAGGGGCGCTGGAAGCTACCACTTCACGTGGCGTAAAAACTCTATTTTCAAATAAAGAAAGTAGTAAGAGTTACCAATCAGTCCCTTTTATGATATAACTGTACAGCGTTTTACATGAGGAGTTGTCACAGATTCTGTTCTTCTCATTACACTCTACTAGACCTGACATAACCTACCCTATGTACAATTTTGTTAGTCCTGTTATGCAACCCAACATACAGTTGTAATATCCAAAGAAATGAGATATTAGGAAAACATTCCATTATAACAGCGAGCATAAAGTGTCTAAACTGCTGTGCCAAACGACAACTCATTGGCGCTCAGTAACATCTCAAATAATTCCTTACAAAGTCAGGCTTTCATCCCATTTTATTTATGTTATTTACATCCTATGCGTACAAGTGGTATTTTGATTAAACAAGGTGAGTATATGCGTTTATTCTAGGAGGACAACTAACACTATTCATTTCCCAAATTCAATCAATAGCTTTAACCATGAATTTTATAATACTGTTACAGTATTTAGTACGTATTGTACATGGTTTTAACTGAATAAATTCCTCTTAAAACTCGTTAAATTCAAACCACAGACCAGACCGTTTCTAAAGTATTACTATTTCATGACTGACGCGTTATCCTATGGCATTATCAACTAACCTCGAATTGTGGAATACTCCGCTTAATTACAATTTGAGAAATGTTAAAGATTATCTCGTTATTTACATTCTGATCGCGTCCACGACGTCGTTGGGTTTTATTGACGTAGTACTTAAAATGTAAAACACCTTTTTTCCAAGTAAGTTCGATTTAACTTTACACTACCTTCTGTTATGTTTGTGTAGTTTATTACCCAAATAGGCTAGTTGGTGGTGAATGTCTCGTGGATATAAGTTTAGGACGTTTGTCAACTGCTTTTGTAAAGGACAAGTTAATATTTGAACTCTGAAAGAACCTTACCTTCTAACATTGTTTACTCTTAAGTGTCTTTCGTTGAATGCCAATCTTCTAAAGGGAGATTTGGTTACTATACCAGCTCCACTACTACCGATACTTTTGGAGTCGAGAATGAACCTTTAGGAACTAAAGGAAATTTTTGACGAACTATTTATTAGGTACTTGTATTGGGGTCAACCTTTCTATCGAAACCCCAGGAGTATTAACCATGGCTTATTAGTCAGTATCCTCTGCAAAATTAGTAGTGATCGAACCTACATTTTTATTTCTGCAGCAATGGAGACTAGCACCATCGGTTGGATCGGCCTGATCGTAGTATTATGCATCACGAGCTTCGGAGTGTCCTGGCTGGTGATTATCTTCATAAGCATAGCGATATTCTTCCTCGGGTGAGCCTCCCCCTCACGTCCCCCGTTGGCCCACTCCTAACCCCCATATACTTTCAGCTGTTTGTCTTTACTGTACGTGCAACAGGGTAGCATAGAAAAGTTCTATGTAAAGTGTGCCGGCAACCCACTGACCTCGAACGTCCTGAACGAGGGCGGACTGAAGGACGTCGTGAAGCAGCTGGAGGGGCTCCATCGGGTCCACCAGAGGGACAGCAGGGTGACAGGCAGCGAGCTCATCGACAGCTCGCTGCAGGAGATCCTCGGCTATGTCATAAGGGACTATGTCGCCAATTGGTATGGGATGATCACCAGGGACAGGGAGTTCGTCGATCTCACCGTCAGGAACACCGCTCAGACGTTCGCTATTAACATTTCGAACAGGTGAGAAAAATTTTAGATGGGGATAGTTACAAGTAACTATAATAATGATAATTTTTAGTTAGTAATTTAATCTTCAACATTGATCTGTATCATCAGCATTTTAGCACCAACACTTTATTTATTTCCTTAGATAGATCAGAAATAATAGGGTATGACTAAAAAAATATGTTTCTTTACTCTATGGCTCTATCCCCTAAATCTGTGGAAAGATCTCTCAAGAGATATTTCACACAAAACTGTTTGTAGCTTTACTTGGCATGTTAATCATCATTAGTAGGACAAACTTGCATGTTATGAAGTATGTTAGTCCTAGCATAAATTGTTAATACTAGGATCTTTTCCCATTTTGGTAGTTCTTTCAATACTTATTTGATCAAGGCAAGACCGTTCGCTTTAAACGCTGTTGCATTAAATACTTTCGTATAGAAAAATGACATCAACAATTACCATTTCCCAAAGTTGCTTGTAATTTCTTACATTCTTTACTTTTTAAGAGTGAAAGACGTTGATTGGATCCCATACTTAACCCAGAGACTTGTAGACGACGCAGCGTCCCACCTGAGACTCTACAAGCAAGCCAAAGCGAAGCTGAAGCTGCAAGAAACCACTAAAGAACAGAAAGGTTCACCCTCCAGAGATAAATCGCCGAAGAAGAATATTCATAAGAGGAATAAGAGTGAGACTGATGTTTCTTGGTATACCGGTAGAGGTAAGTGTACGGTTCGGTTCCAACTCCTTTCTTTAATTTGGGAACATTTTCAGATTCAGAGAAGAGCCTGGGTTACTCAAAATTTTCCGCTGACGATAAGCGTTACTCCTTAGAGGATTATTTCTTTCAACTCGAATGCCAAATGGAGAATAACATTGTCTCTAGAGATTTGGTGTGTAGAAATACGAATAACGAGAAGGGTTTGTAACCGCTAAACTGATATGATTGTTTCTAATGATTCCCTTGCAGATTTCCTATGTGAAATCATGGAAATCCTCCTCTACATCCTCCTACCCGATGAAGATTTCCAATGCAAACCGCTGAGATTCTTGTTAAGGGAGATATTCACTAACTGTGTTATTTTACCGTTATTTAACCTTATTTCAGATCCTGATTACATTAATCAGACCATTATATGGCTGGTGAGTGAATACTTGACCTGTTGCATATATTCCATCTTTAATTCTTTCTATTTTTAGTGCTTAAGAGATAACCAACTCCCCAGTGAGATTTTCCTAAGTACACTAAGGTCGACTGATAGCTGTGATGAATTGAAAAGTACCAAAGAGTTAGTAACTAAGGAAATCCAGTCTCTTGTAAGTGAAGGACATGGGTGTACTCATTTTCGTCCATACTAAAAGATGTTATTTCCAGAGATCGCGTGATTCTGGAGGAGAAAGTGACCTTACTATTAAGCAACAGCTGAGCAGCTTATCTTATGTTCTCAAGTTAATCGATAACAGGTTATCGAAAATGGAAAATATGCCCAACTCAGGTAAAACACATGTAGAATGTGTGGAACTCTGTATAGAAGAAGTATAGAAGTTTTACATTCATGAAATTCACTATATCTGAGTTTATTACAGTATTTCATGTATAGCTAATGTTTTTATCAAGAGGATCAGTACATTGAGATATTTTTAGGCGTCTAAAAAGTTGCTGAAGATAGGTTTTTCGGTTTATGTTTTAGGTTTGAGTGGTTGTCGCTGTGCCCTTTTGTTATATATGAGGATACAAGTTTAGAAGATATGAGAATGTATGTCTATTATACTTTTAATGTGGATGGAGTCTTGAGAGCTGGGATGTTTTCCTTGTCTTTGTTTTGTGAGAATATCAAGAGATGCGTGTCTAGGGGTTTGTGTTAGATATGCATGTTGAAAGTCTATAAATGAGTAAGAAACTAGTCTCCTATAAGTAACTAATATTAGTCAACTAGGCTTATTATCAATATAAAGGCCAGGGTGTTTTGTATAATCTGTTCTTATGAGTTCCTGTCCCCCAATGGATAGGCTTAATTACAAGAATTCATATAATGGGATTCTAAGATAACTGTTAATCTATTCTGAGTCTGTTTATAATTTTTTGTTGTTTGAGAACAGGTTTTGTCACTCATAGTGATATTCTGAGTTACTAGGTAATTTAAAGACTCGTGCAAACTCCTCTTCAAGACCAGACCTAATATGAGCGAAGTAAATGTGCATAATAAATACAATTTAAAACAATATTTCCATGTTTCTTCTCCGTTTTACAGATATGCAATCCCTGGACTATATCCAATTGGAGAACATTAAGAAGGTCGAGTTAAGTATGGACCAGATCCTTAAGAACAACATAGCTTTATCGTATTTTATAGACTTCGTTTCTAGTCAAGGGAAACAGGCTGACCTGTTTTTCTATCTCAACATCGAAGGTAAGACTTGAACGGAAACTAGAAAGTGAAATTAATTTAGTGTTGTTTTTACTTTTCTGGTGAGTTTCTGAAGATTCATAAAGTGCATAAATCCAAACTTGAATATCTGTCTATATTAAAGTTTGCGCAGGGGATAACAACTTGGCCTGTTATTGTGAAGAAAGAAATTAAAGTAAATCATAGTATTGCCCAGGAAAATGGGTTTTCGTGATTTTTTTGGTGGATCAGCAGAACTGGTTCAACATTTATTTCCATTGCTTACATTGATTCCCGCTTGTAGGTTGGAAGGTGTCCGTCGAGCAGCAGATCTCTGACCTGCACCTCAACAAATCTAAGATCTCCGCCGAGAACCAGACCGCGATATATGACAACATCAGGTCGACGGCCCTCAACATCTACGAGCAGTACCTCGGCGAGAACTGCGAGCAGAAGGTGCAAATCAAGCCGGCCCTCGCCCAGACGTTACACTTCAAGATCCGCAACCTGAACGAGACACCGTCGGAGACCTGGTTCGACGCCGTCCTCGTCGTCGTGCTCGATCGGATGGAGAGCGACGTCCTGCCGGGCTTCAAGAAGAGCAGGGCGTACATCAAGCTGCTGCAGGAGCTCGACCTGCTGCTGCAGACGAGCGCGGAGGACGACAGCATCAGTTTGAACAGCAACGATAGCCTCGAGAACAACAGGGACTTCCTGACGGTCGACGCGGGCCAGAAGAACATGAAGCACGTCAGGTCGCTGAGCGACGTGACCGTGTTCAGCGGGAAGGAGGTCAAGCCGAGGAGCTCGAGCCAGGAGAAGAAGGGTTTCAACGGCACCGTCAAGGAGCTGGAGGAGAAGGTCGACGTCGCGGACCTCAAGACCGGCGAGTTTAAGCTCTCCGTTAACATTATCGAGACAGGTGAGTGAAACGGTGAGATTGGTAGTGGTCGGTCATGTAGCTTACCTTGTGTGAGATGTTACGAATATTTGCTGATGGTATAACTGACAAAATTGAATTTGACTATACTAAACAAAACAATGGATGTTCTTCAAGTATGTCGGAATTACCACATGACGCCAGGATTTCTTTTAACGAGCATATAAGAAATATCTGGAAAGATTCTCCCAGGGTGCCTTGAATACAGAATTAGAATACAGTTCGATTACATGGAATCCATCTTAAAAAGATTACACTCAGCTATTAGAATGTGTCAGTAGATGCAGATTTCCGCAGGATAAGAATGTAGTAAGACACCAAAATAGATCTAATAGGACTCATGTTTTGCGGTGAACCAAAACAATGAAAATGCTTTCATTCTGATTACTACCTGTACACGTAGGTCTTCTGTCTTTGCTCATTGTGACGTCAGGGACCACGAGATCTTGAAATACCTATGCATACATCCAATTTTATAATATATTGAGTGATGGCGTTTTGATATATGATTTTAATCATTTTCATTTCCAGGTATTGTTTGTGAAAAAGGCAAAACGTTTGGTATATACGCCTTGAGAGTCGGACGTCAATATGAGACCGGTTATCAAGAGGAATGGCACATATACCGTCGGTACAGCGATTTCCATGACCTCTACACTAAAGTCAGAGAGAAAGTAAGAAACAGAGCTGTAGAAAGATCATAATTGGATATTGCATAATTTATTTTGTTCTGACATTAAAGGAAAATTAGGTATAGGTATAATTCGTTGCCTGAATTTGTGCATTTCAAGTTGAGGCAATCTTTGTATATGCACATTAAATATGTTTATCTCCCAAATAACTTTCCTTTAAACCAACTGTATCAAATAATCACTATTCGTTTCAATATGACCGACTTTTTTAAACAGTTCCCGGACCTGTCAAAGTTGCCATTCCCCGGCAAGAAAACATTCCACAACATGGACAGGGCGGTTCTAGAGAGACGCATGAAGATGCTCGGTACCTACATGTCAGAATTATGTTCCGCTACTTCCAACCATCAGGGGCTGAGGGAGTTGTTGATGACTTTCCTGGAACAAGGGGAGTACGACAAGGCGAATGGGGGACCCATATCGACCACAGTAAGTAATAACAGATTTTATTTAGTTTAGTAGTGGTATAAGTACAAATATGTAGGTACAGATAGCTATGTGTATCATTCATATGTGTGTAACTGTAGTGGTATATTGATTGGTAGTAACTACAGTTACATGTTTTATATTTGAACTTAAGATTAGGTCTAGTTCAATTTTATTTCATCTTGATGAGTTATGTATCTAACAAAAATTAAATTAGATGAAAGAAGAAAGGTGAATTAAGGACTCTTAACTCACCATTCTTCATTAGGAAGGAGGTTACTGGTCCAACCTATAAAGTAGTAAGAATGTGTAGTAAACAATAACAAAAAATAACAATCCAGAGTTTTTCAAGAGACAAATTGGTTTAACTTGTAAGATTTTTACATGTTACTGAGCATATTGTCATACATTAAATTTTGGGATCAAATTTGAAAAAGTAATATGAATTTGTGATGTACTGTTTGCTGTTCTTCTTGTAATATATAACTACTAATCTTTTAAAAAAAGTAAGAGTAGAGTAAAAACCAAATAGAGACAATGTTACGTTTTGAAAATCTTCTGTTTCTATTTCAGATCGATAATCTAGTGAATCCCCTAAAGTCAGGCATGAAATCGATCAAAAACATGCCGGAACACCTCATAAACACCGTCGACGAGGTCGTGGGAGGGCTGTCAAAGGTTTTCCATTCGAAACCCGGCAAATTTCCAGAGGCCAGCAAAGTGGGGGCGTCTATTGAAGAAGTACGACAAAAGCTTTTAATTTTAGTCACATATTGATTAAAGGACTCAAATTTAGGCAGTAAATACAAGAGAACTACTTGAAAGAAAATGTATTAATTTTATTGGAATGTTTAAGTTAGCAAGCATTATTATTAATAGCGAATTCGGTGAATGTTTAATAACCTAGTAGCTAAAAGAAAGTAGTTTGCATATGTAAATGTGAACATCTTACTACATTTTCTCCTCCACTCCACTATCCTACTGTCTGAAAATTTCTTCCAATGTTCCACCATTCCGGCTCTTCCCAAAGATTTTTCACCATCCCTTCCCTTGTAGGTCCACCTTCTTTAAAGTTCAGTCATTATTTCGTGTGACTTTTTCTAGACTGACGACAACATACCGCTGAGGATAATGCTGCTTCTGATGGACGAGGTGTTTGATTTGAAATCGCGTAACCAATGGTTACGACGACGCATCGTTACTCTACTGAGGCAGATAGTCAGGACGATGTTCGGCGATATCGTCAACAGGAGGATATTGGATTACGTTTCATTGATAACGAGTCCCAAGAACGTCGCCCATTACTTATACCTGTTCAAGTAAGGGAGAATAGGTGAAATACACATTTTGTTTATTTCAATATTTAACAATATTGGTTGTTAATGTGGTAATTATAATTTTTTTGCATGGTGCATTACACACGAAAGGCAGGTAGTACTGTACTCCATTTGTTCCAGCAGAAGTTCCTTTTGTTCTTGATTGGCAAACTGGTGATGAAACGCGTTTCATTAACAAGACTCCACATAGGACAGATCCGCTGTTAAAAGCTAGAACGAGGGTACTATTTTTCTTGTTTTAGGCATTCCTATTGGCCAAATGGGGTACGTAACGAGAAAAGAGTTGAACGGGACGACGACACCAAGAACAGGACGAGAGTCGCGGCCAAAGTTGCGCTTTTATCCTGTCTCTCAGGTAAGGATGCAAAAGATTACATTTTTTCTCCAAAAGTAAACTCGGGGTTTAATTTTTGGAGCCAAAAAAAACTTTGGTAAATTAAATTAGATGTATTTATGTATTGAATCAGTAGTTTTTATTTAAATATTCAATTAATATTGTGATTATTTAATGATTTCTTTACAGTCACGTGTTTAATATAATTTACAATGATTGCAACTGGATCCTAAACATAAACCTACACCCTAGACAGGGATAATCTAACTACTTGGCCAGCGTATAACGTTATTACTGTGTACTATTTTAAATAATTTTATTGGCGTTGCAAATGCCAAAAAATGAACCTGGGGAGAACCCAAAATTATCTTTTTGTGCATTTATTACTTGCATCAATGCGCAAATAATTCCTTCACTGATTAGGATGATTCGAAGACTTATTACTGGTATATTCCATTTGAAACTTGATATCCATATTAATCTTATAATATCCATATTAACATCTTATTCCAGACGAGCTGAAACACATAATAGGCTCGGAGACGACGAGAAGGGGCCTCCTGACGGTGTTCGACCTGTTCCAGCGGCCGGTTCTGAACCGCCGCCTCCTCTACGTCCTCCTAGAGGGCGTCCTCTGCACACTCTTCCCGGACAAGAATATGACGAAGCTGTTTGTGAAGCTGTACTCGAAGCCGAAGAGGACCGAGGGAGGTCAGAAGGTTGTGGAGGGCGACAACCGCGACAGGAGAAGGTGATGGTGGAGGGACTAGGCGCCGTTGCTGTCCAGATGCATTTCACTTGTATAAGTTCTCAGTACACGTTCCTTATTTATTTCGATGTCGATATTATAATATATTAATTATACATACAATATTATATTTTTTTAAAAAAGAGAGGTCCTGCTTTGATGTTAATTCTTCTTGTTAGGTGTTTTTTAAGTGTTATTTATTTTATATTTATACAAGTATTAAAAGAAAGTTAAAAGTGTTATTTCTTCTTTCGAGGGATGTAGACCGGAAAGATTAAGGGTATGGGGATCTTCGCTAGGATACTCCAGAAGTCCTCGCGTTGATGGGAGATTCTTTCATTGTTCTTTGCATAATCTCGGTCTTCCTTTTCAGGCATTATCCTTTAGAGATAATAAAGTGTGTCAGAAAGCACATTGTCTACTGTTTCCAGAGGAACAATATTGGCACAAAGAAATCATTGCAATTTTAAAGAAACACCAATAATAGGCCAGTTCTTAAGGAGCTAGTTGTTACTTAAACCTAAAAATGTGCTAGTTTATGGTTTATTCCAGCACACTACCAAAACCATTACAGTACTGTTATTTCCAGGCCACCATTTCTTCTATAAACATTGCAAGACAAGTTTTCTTTGACTAACTGGAAATAACCATACTGCAATGGCTTCCCTAGTGTATTGGAACAAACTTATAGTTGTACAATAACAACCAGATTTATAACGAAAAATAAGGAAAACAATGATATATGTATGTGTTCTTTGTTACATGTATAATTTATATATAGCGCCAGCTGTCTGTTACCCAGTGCAATAGAGTTGTTTCAATCCCATAAGAACTGCCCTTCTACATGAGTTTATATATAAGCATTTAATCTTATACTTACTTTATTGTAACCACTTCCAATGCTACTTTTGTTTAAACATGTTTTGCGTAGTCTACTTCTTCTTCCCGTAAGGGATGAATACGGGGATAAACAAGACCAAAGGCAATTTTGCTAAGTACGTCCACCTATCCTTTTCTTCATTTGTGTGTATTGCGTCATATTTCACCGGAATTTTGTCTTTAGGTGGATTTTTTTCTGACATCACTTAGAATTTTACATGTTGACTGACATACTTGGCAATTGGACAGTACACCGTTCACTTGATTAAATCGTAACAAACATTTTATACGTTTTATTCATGGTGGTATGTACCTACGAAGCATAGTCACATTTCTGCAGTATACACGGTGCACCTTAGTTGTACTTTGTATGTTATGTTATTACTCTTAAACTCTCCCATAGACTCGATGCCAGGTATTTATAGGGAGAAACTAAACAAGGTGATTGTATGAGAAAGTTCATAATTGTTGGAGGAAAACTGGCTGTAACATTGTCACCATTGATACTATGTATTCAACTAATCGAATAATCCACAATCCACTCCTTCAATTCGTTAATATTAGTATTACATGCTGAATTTTTCATCAATCTGGATGAGAGAATGGAACTGAACTCCTGACATTTTACTTTGCCGTGGAATTTATGAACCCAGCTGAGAGTCATTTAAATATACATTATAAACTTCCAATATAATTTGAATTGGTATTTTTCTACGATCCATGTAAAGTCCTAACTGTTGAAACTTCCGACTCGATTTGCCTGCAACGCGCAACTTCTAACTTCCAACCCTCTTCAGTGTTATTTCGCGTGTGAACCACACGAGTCGCGGACGAATGAGGTGAACATGGCGAAATTTCTGGCGACGATTAAAGCGATAATAACCCGTCTAGTTTTCGCCTTGCACGGTCTGATCGCCATATGGCAGGTCACCATTTTCAAAAAGAACTTCTTCTATTGGTACTTGACGTCGCCTATTCTTTTGCTGTGCTTCGAGGGGATTTTCACGCTCACCATCAAGGAGACCCAGGAATGGAAATGGTGAGTTTAAAGAGATGAATGTTTGCTAATAAATTGTATATTTCCGTGTATTTAAAGTGGATATTATATACATATTAATTTTATTTTTATGTCACCTTTCTTAAGTTTATGGCTGTAGTAAATAATCCCAAGCTGATCTGATTTATTATTGCCCTTTTTTAAGTCAAAATGAGCATAAAACTCAATTTACTTTAAGGCATTCCTCTGCCTACTTTGGCACCTCAAAAAACAATTTTGTTTCCCCATTGTCATTTGGCATTTTCTAATAAACTTTGGGCCATTTATCTTATAGGATATTTATTACAGTGGCAATTTAAGTTCGGAAGAATTCGCGATGGTATAAATTTGTTTCCAAAAATATTTCGAAACCTCTCAAATAGCAATTACCATCGCTACAAATTATATGTTAGCTCGACAATTTTGTTGTAGGGCTTATTACTTTCTTAAACTCCATGTTGATACCTTAACATGTAGCACCAATACGTGTATTACTACTATACAATTGAAGTACTTGTGCACAGGAACGGTTTGCACGTAGAGAAACGAGTCGCGGATCGCCCATTAGACCGCAAGAAAGCGATGCAGTTATCGGTACAGAGTAAAGGGGCGGTAGCCTTTACACTGTTTTTAAAAATGTTGAATTTTGATCACTTCGTTTTGTTGGGTTCGCGGTATACAATACTTCCTAATAGACATGATACGTTATCAAAAAATTCAAAATAATCAGGGGTCCAGCACTGTAAAACAACCATATGTGTAGCTTATAACCAAATGGGGAATTAAAGTAAATTTCGCCATTTTATTACCTCACAGCTTCGTGAATCACAATTTTGTATGACACTAATATGATGATAATATTTGCAATTACTACTGTTTGAAACACAAACTGTTAGTGAGATACTTTATGAAATATGTACAATTAATACACCTGAGATCCAATCAGCTCCTTTTAAACTAAAACAGATACCTGGATAATCTTTTAGAGCGTATATCTTACAGTGTAATCACGATTGAAACAATTCCAACCCGAATGCACTTCCTGATGATTCAAACGTCGTAAATCGTCTCTTACTCGCTGATAAAACACGAGCGGATATTTGAGTTGTATCATCTTCGCTAAGCCCCATTAAAAGTTAAGATAATACGAGCGCAAAATAAATACTGAAAGTCAGTACGAAGCGCGAGATGATAGATAGCGTAGGTAGACGGATAGAATCGGTGGGACATGAAAAAGTTTCGTCTCTTTCGCGCCATCTTCATCAGGGTGATATTCGTGGTGCATTCGATCTTAGCCGTGTGGCAGGTGACGGAGTTGAAAGGCGACGACTGGTTTTGGTACCTATCGGCGCCGTTGTTCTTCCTCGTATTCGAGACGATCATCACCATATCCGTCAGGAAGAAGCTCGAGTGGAGCTGGTGAGTGAGTACCAAAAAATGTCCTTAATAATATTTCCTTCTTCACTTTTGGTGTCTATGAAGCACCAAGTGCATAACCTCCCTCTCCAAAGACTTGGGGTCAAAACTGGTGGTCACGTCTAAGACTGGTCGACCAAAATCACACAGATTTCAAGAGATATCTAGCTAAAGTTAATGATACTTTAACGTCTAACACAGCTCTAGGTGTATTCTGAGAAACTACTTATGGGCTCAAGCTCTTTGGTGCCATCTGTTTGATCATACAACTTTTTGTGGCGTTGGATCCTTAAGACTTAGCATTCAAAGCATTAAATATCCTAAAAGACTAACCCAAGAACCAACCTATGTATCCTAAATATCCTAAGTTGTCGCTATGTAGGCTTAGTGAAATAACTTACTGGAAGTATTATCCTCATTCAACTGTTATGAGAAAATGCATCTTTTAGATATTCTATGCAATTTTGGGATCATAGAACGTTCTGTGGCATTATGAAATTGAAGTGAATTGGATTTGAAGTTTCTGAAACAACCTAAAGACGCTCGAGGCGTAGAAGTGTAACAATTCAAGAATTCCTTAATGTGCAGTACGTTTCAAGCTATATTCTTTGGCAAGTCTTTTAGGATTAAAGTCCTTTAGGGCTCTTAAGGTGGTCTGACATCTTTCAACAGTCCATTGGAAGGGTAAGTTGTAGCCTTAAAGATATTTTGGGCCACCTCTAATGATATTCTGTGGTAGTGGAAAGTTTTCTGGCATTACAGAAGTGCATTGGGTCGAATTGAAAGTTTGTGAAACCACCTTCAGTCGTAAGATTTCAGACTGTTAACCACAACGACAGTTAACCAATCTGCAGGCTGAATATGAAGTATTTGACGTTGTAAGCAATGCACAATTGAAGCCTTGTAGCACTGCTGGAAGGCTGAAAAAGCAATAGATGACTGTATTGAGGAATTGTGGAACTTTCTGGTGTTCCGAAATTAAATATGTAATTTTCCGCAATACCCGTTAAACATCGCTGGTACGAATCCAAAAAATAAGATGAATTTGGCATTTGTGCAGGACCTGTGATTGCCTTTAAGTTTAGTTTGTCCCGATTAATAGACATTCCCGTGGGATGACTAACGCACACGTGAGAATCCCATTAAAATGGAGAACTCTTAGAAATTGCCAAACAAGAAAAATAGACAAAATGGCTGAAATAGTTGTTGCCAAGTGTGTTTTAAGAAACCTTTGAAATAAAGAGAAACTGCCATATTAAAATATGCATACATCTCTAGAGATTAGTTTTAAATTAATTTATTATTTGTAGATACATATATTACCGTTTACACTACTTTCTTACCCACCTACATACGGTTTTATAGCTAAATAAATACTTAATTCATACGAAATAAACATTGCGACATGTGATTATTTGCCATGCTTTTCATTTCATATTTATATTAAAAGTAAGGACAGTGTCACACGATAGACTTTCTCATTATCAAAACTCAAAGGGTACACCATTTCAGTTATTTTGGGGTGAGTTAGCTTATCATAATTATTACCTTTTTATTATCCATGGAAAGATTTAAGATCTCCATTAATTCAAAACACCTGGAAAAGACCCAAATTACTACATTTACTGAGTTGGAAACATGAATTGCCTTTCTGCCTCAATACTCCAACACTTTAGTATGCCTGGATCGTCCCCTTTGCGGAAAAACGTTTCGGTACAGGCACAACAATTTTTAAAATCACCTAAAAGCGTGTTAATTATCGTCGTAGAACGTACCATTTTCCCCATTTGAATCCCCTCATATCACAATGGAAAACCTTGACGTTGACACGTTAAATGATCGCAGGAAATGAGGATTAGAGTGCAGTTTTCCTGAGCGGGGACGCGTCGATTTTCCGACACGGGAATTTCCACGATTCGGTTTTTATTTTATTTGGTATGCAGGTGTAGTGGGACAGATTAAATTTATCTATTCGAGCTGATTAAAGGGATTAGGTGAGGAATTTCACTAATGATGTAAGTGATATTCGGGGAAGTCTACATGGACAACTATTTTTGGAATGGTGCTCACTTTACAAAAATCTGACTCTTAACATTGAAGAGAAAACACACTCCGTTTCCTTTCCAGTTTTCCCTCATGTCCATTGGACTCCTCACCACCTCCATATTGTCTTCATTATTTCCAATTTTCCTCTTGCGCTGTTCGTAGGTTCTGCCCTTCTGTCTTCCTGTACTTGGCCAGCATCGTCCCGGCGATATGGCTCCTGGAGCTCGACAAGGTCGACAGGAGGATGAGGGAGAAGTCAGCTCTGAATCAGACCACCGGGGCGCTGCTGAAGGAGATCAACAGCCTTGTACCAGGGGTACGTATGCAACGCCCTCTGCCATATAAAGTGTTTTCCAGTTCGAACTAACGAAGAGTAAGTGACTAACTCAGCGCCATCTACATAACAAGACACAACATCAACTAACTGATGAGGTACTTATCTAATTCGACATAGTGTTAGATAAGTACTGTGCTATATTCCAGAACATTCTAGCGCAAGCATCTGGAGTCTAATCGGGAACTGGAATGTGCTAGGATATAGAATTCACTCGGGTATGGAATATACCGGGAGTATACTTGCAAAGAATAGTGCTATATAACATGAGAAAAACACTAGATATGGAACCTACTAAGTGCTGGCTTATCCTAGAATTAGAATTTTATTATTCCAGAATATTCCTAGAAGGATCTAGACACTAGTTGTTAACTGGAGTAGATAGTGCTATAGCCTTGAAAATTGCTCAGATGTGACAGATGTACCATGTGGACAGTGCTACTTATTCAATTCTAACATTGATAAGATAGTAATCTTGATAAGTTATGAAATCTGGGACAAACATCTGATATGAAAGCATAACTTTTTGTATCTGGCACAGATTTAAAAGGTATGTTTTGAGTTAGGAACTGTGCTATATTCTAGAATATTTTCGTGACCAAAAATGGACAGTCAGTTGCTAGAGTGTACTGGAATCTACAATATATAATGCTTAGAAGATGCTCTCTTGGATCTAGAAAATGGCAAAGTTGCGAAACTTATTTAAGAGCAGAGGTACTATAAATTCTAAACTGAGTTATATTCTAGAATATTCCAATGGGAACCTCTAAAATATATTCGGATGGATGGAACTGGAGTGCCCTCGAATATAGAGTTTATTCTGAACTTAAATATACCAGAACATAACTTTGACAGGTTATTACTTTAAAGAATCTGGGATATTTATTCGATCTGAAACGCTGTGCAAGCTGCTCCTAAGATCACTATCTATATATTATGGAGTATGCCAAAAAAATACCTGAAGACTAGTTAGCAACTATAGAGTGTGCTAGAATCTGGACTTCTGGAGTGTTGCTTTTGGGGCAGTCAGAATGGATATAGAAATCGGGGACTCTTGAAAAATGGTTCAATAACATTGTATGCTCATCAGTATTAACTGGAAAACACTGACTTGTGCAAACCGTCGATATACTGACTAAGTTACAGTGTTAATTAGTATGATATATTAAGCGTATTATTTTAGGTACAGATAAACCTGCTGGACTTCTCGCTGAGCACCGAGACCTGGATAACTCTCATCGAGCAGTTCCTCATGCTGATCCTGATAATAGGAAGGTGGATGCTGCCCAAGGGGGACCTCACTAGAGATCAGCTTAGCCAATTGCTGCTCGTCTACATCGGTAAAGAGATTTATGACCCAACTGTACATGTATAGTTTCACCCTTAGTTTAATTAAACTCAGAGCAGCATTGTCAGTTTTAGGAATTGATGCGATCAGTCTGTTGGATGCTAGAGTAACTAAAGTGGGTATGGTTAAACCCTGATTAAATTGCATGAGTAGGTACAACAGTGCCTGTGGGCATACAATCGTTTTTCCATCGTTATTCCATACCAAATATCCATAATCCATATCCATATCCAAAATAATTTATGATGTACTGCGTCTATCTTCTATCTCAAAGAAAATTAGATTAAGACCACCCCTATGGGTGGTTTGAAAGGGCACTGCCTGCTGTTGAGTAAGATTTAACAAAGGAAACCTTTTACCATTAACTCAGTAACTTATCTACAGAAGATTTGTTTTGCAGGCACCGCAGCAGATATCATAGAGTTCTTTGATTCGTTCAAAGACGACAAAATCGCCTCGATAAGGACGCTGGTGATCTTGACTCTAGCTATATGGTACGAAATTTTTTCCAGAAACGTTCATTGTTATAATAGACCTTTCTGTACGAAGTAAATAATACATGCATTACTTCTTCCTTAAGGTCCTGGAGTTTGATGCAGTTCACGGTTGTCCTAACCGCTACCAAATCGAGGAAGTCTAGATTAACCGCCACTGGGCCGTCTATTAATAGGTAAATGGTGTAACTAAAAGGAAATAACCTTTACTAAACCAGTGGGTAACTACCTAACAGTAACAGAATTAATGCAACATTAGAACTTAGTGTGATTTACAATAATCGAAGCCAGATGTTTAAAGCTCCTAAAAATATGTATTTTCTTGGTACTAGCAGTCGTAATATTTGCCAACAATTGGTGGAGTGGGTATTACATCAGTGATTTTAAGAGATAATAATCTTGGGTGTATTCCCTACTTCGTCTTCCAGATCTGACAAGGGCTGCACGATCGACGTGTGCAGCATACTCCTGAACATAACCCTCCAGGACGGCCCGTTCCTCGTTTTCCGCCTCCTCCTGATCGCCCACTACAACATCATCTCGTACATGAACGTCTTCTTCACCTGCAAGAACACCCTCGTCATCCTCCTCCAGATGTACAGGCTGTACGTCGTTTACACCGAACGCAAGAGGCAGCCCGGCGACGGCGACGACGTCGAGGTCCAGTCGACCATCTCGATCATATCCAGGAACGATCTGACCTACGTGCCGAAGAGGAGGAGGCCCTCCTCGAGGAACGCCGGCCATCACCACCAAGACTCGCAGAGGTCGAGGGGGAGCTCGAGAAGGACGGTCGAGTCGGACAGGACGTCGGACAGCGAGGGGAGCGAGATCGGTACCCAGAGGAAGTCCAGGAACTCCAGGAATTCCAGGAAGGACACTGGGTACTCGACAGCAAGCTCGCATGCCAGCGTCAGGAACAATAACCATCCCAGGTAACAAACAATGGTACTATTCGTTGCACCTAAGTATGACGCATGAGGAAAGCAAGGGTCCCGTTTCCAGAGGCCCATCCATCCAGAGATGATGACCCAATCTCCTTCATATCATCCTTCTCTACTTCTTCCCCCACCTTCCTTGCTTAAAATAAACTTACTTAAAAAATACCCATGGTAATTCCCCATCGGGCCGGTGCCACGGTGTCGCGTCGTAGGCGATTAAGATAACGAATTTGACCATTTAAAGCGCCCATCGATAACTCTCAAAGTACTTTAATTAGAAAGTCAATATTTACAAAAACGGTGGACGATATTTTTATATAAGTGCTGTCCAAATTTGAATGGAATCTGTCAAACAGGACATTCTTTTGAAAAGTGGATCATCTCCTGTTCCTTATAAGATTCCCAAAAATAAAATTTGCCTCTTTCTTGGTATGCAGGCGCGGCAGGGACGACGAGGAGTCGAAGAGGATGCTCAAGCAGAAGCTGCGGAGGACCGACCGGGAAGTCTTCCCCGAGGAGGACCCGGACGAGGACTCGAGGTCGCGGAGGAGCGGCAGCAGGAGGAGGGACAGCGACCGTTCGTCCGACTGACGGCATCAGCTTGCCATAATGGCGATATTCTGTCTGTACTTGTTCATTTTCGTTTGTTGCATGTTCTTCATCTACTTCGGCATCAGCTTCGAGGGCCTGGTCATAGCCAGGGTTAATAGAAGGAATCGAACCGTCGACCGTACTTAAGTGGAAAATATTTATAGTTATTTAAAGTTGTCTTCTGTTTTCAATAAAATCACTTTCGGTAGGAAGAAGGGCTTATCGTTAAAGGGAATAGGGTTATCATGGTAACCCACTGAGCAATGAAACATGAAAGAGCCTGTCAAAAAGTTTGATCAGGATTATACTTATTTCTCCCTTTTCTTATATGAATAAATATGATCCAGTAGTGACAAACAATTTACTCAGTAATGTGATATGAATTAAGTAAAGTAGTTGCAACGCTTTCCCATACTACGTCAATTTTACTATAATGGCCGGCTAGCTTAGAAAAGACTTAAAATGTCCCTACTAAATCTCCTTATTTCTAAAAGCAATAGCTGTTAGTTCCTAAAAACACAATCACTAAGTAACTTAACTAAAACAAATACCTTAATTGTGTAGATAAGAAAGGACAAAGTTCTTTAAGGGGTATTCAACACTCCTCGCTACAAGCTCCACCAGTTAACTGGCTCTGGAACAAAAAAAAACAGACATAAGGACAGCTACCAAACTTTAGGACAGCTAACAAGCTTAAGGACAGTTACCAGCTTCAGGACAGCTACCAGCTTTAGTAAAGCGAACAAGCTTCACGACAGCAACGCTGACAAGCTCGGGAATTTGGGCTGTTGCACAGCTTCCTCTCAAGATCACAGTTATTTATTCACCACAGCTTGAATCCCACTTCTCTCCTAGAGCTAGTCGTTCCTAAAAATACAATTACTAAGTAACTTAACTAAGACAACTACATACACAGGTTTATACATACAGGTTTGTAGGTAATTATGACATCCCTTCAATCTCACTGATTGTGACAACATGGACGAATTATATGTAATATGGTGGCTCGCAACATGGCAAAAGAATTCAAATTTTCATATTTGTGGGGTAATAGTAACTTGCATCACTTTGCAACGGCTTTTTTGAACATACTTATTCCAATGCAGTTTTTAGTTTTGGGGTCCCTAGATGCCAAAACAACCCCCGTTCTAAAATTTCTAGCCAATGCTGTTACATTATAAGTGGTAGTACAATCTACCACTCTTTTTCTAAGTAATGGTGGTTGCGGGGGTTATTTTTGATTAGATTAAAAGTGTGATTATCTTTAGTCATGCATTAAGTTCCGTTCTTAACGAACTACCTTAAAAGGAACAAACCATTGACCAACCATTACTCATATGTTGCTGATTAATACATTTGCATATTTAAGTATTTATTTCTTGCTTCTGAGTAACTATCCCTTAGAGATAAAGTATTCACAATAAACACGATCAGTTTTTGAAATATTTATTGCAATAAATACTCGAACAGGTACAAAACTGTCTGGAACAGACTTAATTAGTATTGAATTTTTTTTTTCAATTTTTGAACAGATATAATAAAGTTAGAAATCAATATAAGTGATTAGACAATACGAATCAAAACATTCCTATAGTACGATTTGTAATCGGTAACACGTTCAACGCAAACTGAAAAAATATAAAGGAACTGCACACACACAATCAGTCATTAGAGTTAATAAGGAAATATGTTACTGAAACAGGCATAAATTACTCCAAAACGCAAGCTAATAGCGTTTATAAGACTTAATCAGGTTTACTTTAATTTTACTTCAGTTACTCAGTTTTACTTTAGTAATTTAAAAGATAAAGCAGCAGTAGGATAGTAGAAAAAGCTTATTTAAACAATTACCAGTCTTTTAAATATTTGCAAAAACAGATACAAATCAGTCTAAAACAATCCCAGTCTTTAAGGCGTTTAATGAATAGATACATACAAATGGAACAGAGGAATAGGTTCAAATGAATACATAGATCCTGAATACTGTCTTCTATTGTAGGACAATCGATAGTTAAACTGCCGTAAGACATTGTTTCATGAATACACACGATACATCCACTCCATTTAGTTCTACGTTACTAAAAAACTCAAAAAAATTACATTTCGTTTCATTCACATCATTATGTGATGTATGATATGATTTGTAAAAAGTATGCATAACTACAACTTGTAATAATGTGTTGGAAATTTTCATTCAATCACTGAGAGTGCAGAGAAACTTGGCAATGTTGCTAGCTATATGGTATCGAATTCCGAGACGTCTGCCAGCTATGCCATTCACTGCAATTGCAGAAAGTATCAGTTCAATAATAACTCGTGGCATGAACGTTATTATAACACAAAGAAACAGTACGTGTTGTATTTCTGTAATGAAATAAAGTTTATAACTCATCGGGGCATGTAGACAACTGGCTGTTATTTACAACTCGAAGAATATAGGACGGAATAACACAAATACTTCGACTCTTTGAGTGAAATAGTATTCAAACAATTAAACATTCTAAATTAGAACAAAAGCAAAGAAATCTATAAGGAAATGAGGTTCATACCTCGTTTTTAGAAGGGAAGAGGTACAGATCACCCTTGTTCGTTACTCTCATTGTCCAACGCGTGGAACACCCTGACGAGCTCCTCTTGGCCGCAATCCTTCACATACAACAGCAGCGTCACGGTGTTCCTGAGCAGCTCGAGCTTCTGTTCCGCCGTGACGCTCGAGGAGTCGTCCTCCGCCGTCGCCTCGACGAACTTCTTCAACGCCCCGAGCGCAGACTCGACCTGGGGGACGAGGCACGAGGCCGGCGTCAGGCGCTCCTCCGGCCTCTCGGCGCGCTGACGGCGCCCCCTGCGCTTCCTCGAGACGCAGGGCTGCTTCCTCGGCGCCGATTTCGCCTGCGCCTGCGCCTCGCGCATCATGCGGTCCACCGGGTGGATCTGCTTCGTGCGGTCGTCGTACTCGGGCCTCTCGTGCACGTTGACCGGCCACTCCTTCGGGAGCGCCTGGGGGCGACGGGAGGGTCCGGGGATCGACGGCGAGCACTGGGGGTAAACGTAAAGATTATGTAAGCCATGGTGTGAAAAAGCCACTTTTCTAGAAAAACTGACTATGTAACAATCGATTTGACGGTCTGTCTATGTAAGAAAAATAGGGAGCATTTACTATGGTAAGACTAATTGGTATGGCTGCAATAAAATCATTCCCTCCGCATGTAATTCGATCACAATCGCCCTAAAGGCACTATTAATCCTAATAAATTAACAAAGGTAAATACCTAAAATAGTTAACCATGTTAACACTACAGTAGAGAAAGAAGGAGAGCTTTTGGAGCGTGTGCAATTTTTACATTATCAATTTGTTCGTGAGGCAGAGTGAGCGGTTAAGCAACTTATTGTGAGTCAGTGTGTATGGATAGGCACAACCAACAGCAGTAATAACAGCAATCTACCCTCGATTGTGGCTTGAAAGAAACTAAAATATTTCTTCTAACACCCCAAAAGTGAGAAACTTGCCAGCTTCGTAAGCGCTTTCTTAGGGGAAGAACTCCCTCTGTTTCATACCAAGCATACTGTAGACCATTATGGCATTTGGCAAGTCATCATTTACCATTTCAGTTTGAGTACGACTTTAACCAGACTGATTGCCACACTCTGAGAATTTCCTGAACTCGGTGTCAGACCTTCGTTACTTTGGCGAGTCATCGTAGCAGCATAGAGAAGATCTATGTGGAAATCTCTGGAGAACATGTACGGAAATGGATCAGGAAAAGGGCCAAGTGAAAAATAGGGGATAAGGGAAACACCAAGGTATGCTTCAGAGTACTCTAGAACACAAGACTCATCGTCATTATAATACAAATAATAGATATGACTTTTTCAATTACAATTCATAAAGTCAATCGAGGCAATCAAAATTTGTTGATAACGTAACATGGGAATGATTATTTGTCACCTCAAAGAAAACAAGAATTACCTCGTTCTCCTTGTCGGACGTCTCATCGTTGCCCGTAAACAACACAAAGTCGTCCTCATAGAGAAGATCCGAGTGAACCTTCGATTTACTCCTGGCCGACCTCATCGGGTTCCTCCTGACGTTATTCTCGACACGACCCCCTTGCACGTAACTGCCGATGAACACGACGTCGTCGTCTTTGCAGCGGAGATTATTACCATCGTCGTCATCGTCACGACCATCATCGCTATCGATGACGATGACGCCTCCCCCGGAACGTACCTTCGACAACTCGCTGAGGTCGATGCACTCGGGCCTGTCGAGGGGGATGGGGGTGTGGACGTGGCCGTTCAGGCAGACCATCTCGAAGGTGTCGTCGAGCTCGCCGTCGTCGAGGAATATGCTCTCCTCGTCGGAAATGGCGCCAGCCATCGTGAACTGAAAGGGAAACGGTCAGAACGGTGAGTTTAACGTTTGGGTTACGAAGCTTTGAGCAATTAATTTAGTTTTAACAAGAGTGCTGACTGTGACATTTGTCCAAATAATAAAACAGTTTAATTGTACTATCGCTAGGAAAATCCTGTTTGTTTTTTTCCTTCCTTTAAAAAATGTTGTTCCTTGAAGGAAACCCCGGGAGTTCACCTACTAATATAGCATCAATAAAATGGCAGATACCGATTGCATACCTATCTTAAAAGAAAATGATCTAAAATCCAATAAACTTACTCGTGGATTAGAGTCTAAGGTAAAGGTTTCGTACAAACAACCTCTACCATTCCCTAAGGATAAGCTCGTGTTGAAGATGAAACAAAAACAAGTGATGGGCTTCCCCGGTTTCCCCACACAACACATAAAAATGTAAACAATCTTACATAACCTCAACCAACACATGAGAAACAAATTGTAGCAGCTATGTATTTGATTATTACTGGACGTAACTGGACGAGTGTAGTGGAGGATGGGTAATGTTGAAGCTTACAACTGTCGTAAAGAATTAAAATCACAGTAAAAATCACAGACCTAAAAATATTGACATGTCTCTATCTGATTTATAGGAGTGTGTTCACTGAGAAGACGTGTTTTTTAATCAAAAAGTTGCCAGCACTGCTTAACTAGCATCGTGTGTACAGGACACACATCTATCATGGACTTTTACTTAACAAGACTGAGCATTTCCTTAGGGAAATGACGACATGTTTTTTGTAATGTTCGTTCCGTTCATTCTGTTTTAGTCCTCTCCTACACGCTGCGCTCCAATTCTGCATCATCACAACAGAACGAGATAGGCCAAAACTAATGTGCTAGAAAGAGAGAAAGAGAGAGAACGAACAACGCGAGTTATCTTGTCTGCTCTACAGTCACTAGGTATACACAGTACCGCATCGTCCGCCATATTTGGAGTAGAAATTTGGGCGGGAAAATTCAAATCGGAAATTTTGAATTTTATAAATTGTTTACGTCACGTTTGTTATAGTACAACGTTTATAATTACTTCGCGCAGTTGATTAATTACTACTATTACTAATTATTATTTCAAACTCAAAATATTTATATATACTTCAGAAAACCATGACTGTTAATGCGCATGTGGGCGAGAAATTAAACCAAATCATTTCTGTTTTCTCTCGAGATCTGTAGGTAACTTAAATAATCTGTATTACTTTTTACGTACACAACAAATGTGGGATATTACAGAGTTTTTGCATTTCTCATAACGTCGGGCGCTATTAGCCTTTACTTTGTTTTGACAGCGACGCATGTGCATTGAGCAATAGCGCTATTGGAAGTGCGCAATGCACATGCGTTCCTGTCAAAATAAGGTAAACGCTTATAGCCTCCGATGTTATGTGAAATGTAAAAACTCTCTATTATTTATATTTGAGCAATGTTGAGTAATGAGAGTGACTCTGAAAGAAGAAGATTTTGTTCTTCTAATTAGTTATTATGTTGGTTATTACATAGTAAAAGGACGTAATTGCTGTAAATTTCAAGATGCTGGTTATTTAGCCATTTTAAGAAACCTAAAGGATTCCTAACTTTTCATTGACCAGTCGGGAGGTTTATTTTCTAAAATTTTCTCCTCACGCCCCTGGCAGACATCTTAAGAGCGTTCCCAAACGGTCACTTTTTAATTCGACTTGAAGATCCAGTGCTGTCCAAGTCTGATGCGCAGGTGCCAACTTTTGAAATACATTTTCCCACCTCTCAATAGCTACTAAATCAGCAAACATTCGAAAATCTTTCCAAAATTTCTATTATCCAGCTGTGGGCTTGTTGGGTGCGATAGCATCTTCCGAAAGCTCCGCCTGTAACAACGATAACCATTAGAGCTCTATTTTCGGAGGCGAGGTATTCAAGAAAGTAGCGTTTCGAGTAGGTACATACTTTTCGCATTTTGGACCAGTCCGAGCCTTCTGCCGAGCGACCCCGAGAACGGTCGGACTTCTTCTTAAATCCGCCTTTCTAAATTTACTCGGCTGCATTAAATTTTCCAGATAGGAAGATCGGATCGTAAACACTCGGCGAATTGCGTAAAAGATATGGAACCGCGAAAACATTCCAGTTTGATTCCTTTGTGGCTATTTAAATTTAGCTACGGTAATGGACGAGTGTGTACCGCTGCTTGAATGGAAACGAGTGCTAAAATAAAATATTATTCATAGAGAGAAGCGTGGTGGATAAATAATCGCTTAATGTATTTCTTCATAAATCGCGAGGCGCCAGTCAGATCGGGAGGGAGAGAGAGGAACATCCGCCTTTCCACAAATTAAAAAAATACGTCATTGAAAAGTCATTAATAAAACCTTGTTTTGGAATTTTATTGCGCTTCGGGTAAAAAATGGAACGGTTCCAACGATAATATGTTATTATATTATTCGGAAAAATGACGGCGAATAAATTATATTCAACGGATTGAGCTTTTTGAAAAAAAAGAGACATTTCGAAACTTCGCGCATTCCACCCAAAGGCTTCATTAAAATATGTTAGGAAATAACACAAATTCGTTTATTTATTTTTTTTTTCTATTTTCAGACTACAAAAAATTGTACTAATTTGAGTTTTTTCAAATTTTTTTGTGTCGTATGTTGTGGTGGCGCAATGAAAATTCAAGTGAAATCTACAGGCCTCCAAATCTTCTTCAAAGGTCCAAGAAACCGCGGAATTTCCCTTTTTGCTTAGATTTTCCTTTTTTTACTCAAAAAAAACATACTTTTCGGCACAAGGTTCAACAAACTTTTATTAAGTACATTAAATTTTCAAAAAAACGTATCTAGAACGGCCCCCGTCAGCCTAAAACCGTCTAAGCTATAGCTGCTCAAAATTGTCCATAAGTCATGTTCTCTAATAGCCTCCTTATGTGTTCTTTGTAAGGTAACTCGTGAGGACTTTGTTCGATGTGTTGCCCGCTTGCTCTGTTCTTATTTTCTGTAGTTGTTCAGCTTTTTGCTACTTGGTCCTGTATGGGTTTGGTTGTCTAAATTTCCCGTGTAATTTTGCTAAGCAGCACAGATTTTCATAAAAATTCGGATTTACAATCTACTTACCCTCTATTTCAAAAGTTGATCCTGCGCCGGTGGTTGCTTCTTCCCAGAAGCTAGATGCCATCCCTTTCCGAGGGTGAAAAAGTACGGGAGTGCATAAATTGACTAACTGTAAGCAACTTTTGTTTTATAAAGTTTTTTCTGAAAGCCAATACTTTTCGACTTATATATATAATTTTCATTGGATGAGTTGTAAAGTGTCCTTTTAGTCTGATTTGGACGTTTTGGAGCATTTACTTGGAACCTTCGGTTTAATATTTTGGCACCAAAATTTTAAACCAACCTCGTAACAAATATTACCGAAATAATTCACTTAACACCATGTTTCATTAAATTTGCTGCTCGAGTTGTGGAATTTTCGTCAGGTTATTTCGCTCAAAATTGTGAGTATAATGGGACTTGCATCATTTTATACTTTATTTGTTACAGATTTACGGAGTTAACTCGATACGTTTGACTTTGTGCCCTTTATCCGTAACATGCTAATTTTACGCCACTTAAAATATTCTAACCGTCCGACATACGATTTATGGTGTAGGACAAATTGGCAATAACACAGAAAATAGAAATTTTTGGCTCAAAATTTGGCGAAACTCGACACAAAATTCCCACGGAAAAACTCTCTAAGTAGGTACCTATACGATGTTTCAAGGAGGAATGACAGTAACAAATTACTGTTTAAAAATATATAAGTTAAGAGTTGTGAATGGAATTTGACTTATGAACAGCAGCAATTTGTAATAATAAATATTAATCAGAATTTTACAGGATCTAACCAAAGTAGGAAAGAGACTAGAAATTACTATTCCACACTAGATTCACCAAATAGAAGTAGATCCTAAAGATGCAGGAAAAACCGCCTTGAGCATCTGTTAAGGACATTATCACTTCAAAATAAGGACTAAACTTAGGACTAAAAAACCCCCATTGGACGTTTCAAAGGAAAATTGATATCTTAAGAGGACTAATACCTGCATGCTGAGAAATCCTGATGAGAGGTTCAGCAACCAAGGTGTAGACAATTTAATCTACGTTGCACCCCATATTAATTTACAGCACCTCCTTTCAGACCTCAAAATTAATGCTTTCAGCTGAAATCTACTTAATCGATCGAGATAAAAAGTCAGTTACCTTTAATTGTACCTTTTAAGGTACAGGTAATTGTACCTTTTAAGATGCAGTAAATTGTACTTTTAAGGTTACCTTTAAGTGTAGTGCACTCAATTTATGGAAACAGGAACGATGTCTCTATTCTACTCTTTTCTTGCCTACATTTAATTTCAGTCTGTTAGATGCTGCCCAGTCGCATAGATTTGATAATCGTCTACTAATTGAGCGACCCCCTGTTGAAGATATATAGGGAGAATAGGAGAGGTCCTAACGCTGATCCTTGAGGGACTCCGGTCTTCGTGGAGATAATCTATTATTTGTTTAGAAAGACATATTTCTTGAAGTTTTTGGAAAAGAATGACGAGAATCAATCAATCAAAAGAGAGAGAGAGAGAGAGAATACATATATTAAATTCACGTCCGTCTCGTTTCGTGATGGTTTTTTGTTGAATTAGTCCTCAGCGGGTCCGTTAAGAAGGCTAGCTTCCAAAAATTTAATATAATCGGTCAGTGAAACAACCGTATGTATAACTGTAAATATTTCGGTTATTTTATTAGTCCCTAGCTGTTTGTATTCCGGTGTGATAACGTGGCGAAGTAATCCTGGAGCCATTTTCCCTTAAGCCCCCATAAGGTTCCTGGCCATTAAGTTTCCGCGTTTTCCACGTCAACACAGCAATAAAAAGCGAGCTCTCAACTTTTCCGTTCATACATCCCTCTTAAAAATAACCCGTCCGTTCCCGGATCGGAAACGGGCAGAGGGAATCCAAACAAACAGCCTCCCCGCGTCCGACGTCACGACGCTCCCGCGGGAATAATCATCCCAGGAATGCCGGGGAGCGTGAATAAGCGCCGCGACGCCGCGAAAAATAACAAAAATACGCCCGAGCGTGACGTCGCGAAACTTTTACGCGAAATTCCCGCGGGATATAAGCGGGCCGCCGCCGGGACGACTCCTGCATTCCTCGAAACGACAACGGCGCGCACGTTTGGGAAGTATCCGCGAGATAAGGGGATTTCCACAGGGACGAGTCCTGTAAAGAAGTTCGAGTGGTTGAATTCTTGTGAGGTGTTCCATAGAGATGTCTACTTGTGTGAACGATAGGGTGTTCGTGGTAAGTTGATCTTTCCTAAATGCGATACTAACCCTTCTACACTCGAGTGTAAACATAGCTTAACGGTATTTCAAATTTTAATACAAAGTTTATTCAGTAAAACACTGTAATACGTCTTAAAACAAATTTTTTGGTCACAATTTTGTTCAGTCGACTTGGTATCAAATGAAAATTATTTATTTGTGTCAATTTACAAACGCAAATTTAATATTTAGCATTTAATTTAAATGTACTAAAAATATGGAAACGTACCTGATACAATTTGAATCAACATCTTCATTAATGCATTCATTATAAAGCAAAAAAACAATTTGGTACTAATTTTTTTAAATATTTCATTTTGTCCCTTTTTTTAACAATTTATTAACCATTTTCTATAGACATGCTTAACATTTTCTTTTAAATAATAAGGGGCACTCACGCCCCCTATATGGGCGATATGGGATTTCCCCTTTGCGAGAATCTCGTGAGGGACATACGGACATACTTGAAACATAATAAAATAGTGGAGATAATATACAATACAGGGGAGATCAAAATTTATAGATATATTATGGTTTTATGTCATCTCAACCTTTTTATAATATACAATACAATACATTTTTACAATACAATTTTTATAATATAAAATACAGGGGAGATCAAAATTTATAGATATATTATGGTTTTATGTCATTTAAACCTTTTTATAATATACAATACAATACATTTTTACAATACAATTTTTATAATATACAATACAGGGGAGATCAAAATTTATAGATATATTATGGTTTTATGTCATCTAAACCTTTTTATAATATACAATACAATACATTTTTACAATACAATTTTTATAATATACAATACAGGGGAGATCAAAATTTATAGATATATTATGGTTTTATGTCATCTAAACCTTTTTAGATTTCTTAAGTTGTCGTGTCTAAAGGCTTCTTTCAATTTGCATTTTAATGTAAAGCGCAATAAAACATAGAAAGTAGCGATAAATAATATAAAGTATACATTTTTACAATTGTTTACAAAAAATCTGAAAAAATATTAAAAAGAAATAATTTTGAAAATCCCCATTTTGCTGAAAACAATTCCAAGTAGAATTTAAAAGCCTTTTCGTTTTAGTTTTAAATACTAAAGTGATTATATCATGCCAAAAACAGATGCTAAAAGTGTCTTAACAATACTGATAACGAAAATAAGACTCGTGGCGTTTGGATGCACCTAAGAGGTAGAATCATGCAGGGTGCCAATAGTGTCAATGCCCCTGGACCATCCAGCTTGTATATCTTTCAATTAAACAAACTTACGACTAACTTTTCTAAAGATAACTGCTACTAGAAGTGTATTCAAAGTGTTTTAAAATTTACATACTTTCTGGCATGAACCCGAGTAGAACATTTAAAAAAATAATCCTCAAACATTCGTATAAGATAATCCTTGCCAAGTCGTCGGCACTAATACAATCTGACATCCTAAAAACACATGAAGTTACCTGTCTTGTAAAAACTGCACTAAACAAATTTAATACCAGTAATTAGATATAACAAGTATTAATTGAGCGACGCTTGTAGCTATAATTTCGTCTAAAAGTCTTGAAAATCGGTCAAGGGCTATCAAATATATTCACGAGAAACTATCCTTTCTATCTTTCGTAGAAAATAGATGTGACAGTTTCCTCGATGAATGTCCGACATCACTTCCACTCAGCTCGTGCAGTTTTTGATTTATGAACATGCTGAACAGTTTCCTCTAGAACGGAGACTTGAAAAAGTGCCAGGACTAATCTGCTTTTATAGAAACTATTAGATAATGGGGTTATACTGGTGTATAATTTATATTATTACATTTTAACGTCATCCTTGCGTCCTTCCTGAATTTATCCAGGATTACAACTCTTTCTAGGCTAATACGTACCTTATGGCATGTACCAAATTGTCTAAAAATTCTTCTAAATTCGTCTCTTCTAAAATTGTGATTTAGAGCAAACTGTCCAACTTCAAAATAGTCCAAGAAGTTGCTCTTCGCTAAAATTTTCCTGTATCGGCCATGTTAAACATCTGTGACCGTTCGTCACCAAAAAATTCTTGTAACTAAAGTAAATCAGAATTAGCCGAGGGATTCTAAAGATTTCCAGTGTTTATACTCATGATTCATTAAGCTGATTAGGGCCCTCCGTCGATAACAGCGATATGGAAAAATCTGACGCATGTGGCCATGAAAATCGACCGTACTTAGGAAATTTTAATGTTTAATATCTTAGAAACGTTAGGTAGAAGGAAGAAGGAATATTATGGAACTTTATTAGTAGTTTAAAGGTCTTCATTTTATGTGGAAGGTTTGCAGTGAGGTGGAACACCAGTGGTTGCTAAAAATGCCTGACATCAATTCAACCTCCCCTCATAAGTGCCATTTCTAAAAAGGACATCCAGTGTTATGGCACTTTATTGTGAGCTGTATGTATAGAAATAGCGTCGTATTTGGTTGTCCATTCTTTGATATTACACAGCTAGGAGTTCCTTTTTTGCCCTATTCACCTTTTCTCCTCTAGCGTCACCAGCAACAAGAGATCAAAGATATATTGTGTCGCATAATGTATTCTGGATATGGAAGTTTGTGGATCTTAATTATGTTGACAAGCTAAGAACGTACATTCATCAATTGTTGAACACACTATTGGCTACTATTTTTGTCCATTGATTCTGAGCATCTTTCTAGGCATTCACATTTCTAAGGTTTGGAGGCGACTTGCTTCTTCCATTCTGAACGTCTAGGTCTCGTAGCCCTAGAGCAGAAGAGGCCAAATATGAGGTTTAATGGTTCCTAAGCGTATCTGGAGTGATAATTTCAGGTTGCTTAGAGCTTGCTTCATGGTCTTGTTGTCTCTATAGGTCTTCTTAGTTCGTTGTTGTGGTCTAAGCTGGTGCTTACTCCTCTTCCCCAATATATATAATAATCTATATTACTTAGGTTAGTTCCATGGAAGTTGGGGGCCTTCGAATTTGGTTTTCTAATAACATTAATCATGTTATCATAATGACGAAGCGGCACTCCTGATAAAGGCATTGGTGAGTACAGCAACTATTCCAGCATCTCTAGAATCGATCTATCTCATGTTATTTTTTGGATTTTCCAATCTGGATCTGGAGGTGGGACCGTCGGCGCGTCCCTGGCCGACGTCGACGCCGCTTAAAAATAAATACCGGGAGTTTCAATGTCATTATCGAGCGTCCCCGAGAGGAGATTTACGGGCCCCGCGGATTATTGGCGACCCGGACCGTCTTCCAGAAATAACTCTGTCTCTGCGTCCCTCCGGAAATCCGCGAGGAATGTCCTGGCGAGCTTTCGACGCTCTTCTGTCTCCCTTTGTCTTACGCATTTACACCAACCTGGTTATTGACACCGGCGTGTTAACGATGTGGAGTGCTCAGAAGAAATAGCATATCTGACGGAATTACGTATTTGTATCGAGTGTTACAATGGAACACTGTTTACGCACTCAAGTGGTTAATAAGATTTTTTTAGTGTTTCCCTAGAAAAAAAAAACAAACTAACCAATTTCAAACCTTAATAGAAGTATCCAGATATTTTGACTTTGGTGAAATTCACTGTTGTATTACATTTGGTGGAGGAACTATCCAGCAACCACCATAATATGGAAAACATACACCATAATAGAGAAAATCGAATTTCAAACATTCAAATGGAAACAAAAATACCGACTTTGCCACAAATTTGTTACTGTGATATTTTATTTGGGTTAATAAATCAAACTACTATTTTTTAGAAACTAACTAACTTATTTATTACACCAGTAACTACTAATTTATTTTAACGTATGTGCAATTTATACCGCGTTTCGACGCCAAACAGTTTTCTGACTATCCCTTAGTGAATAAGTGTAGTGCCTATATACCTGCAATAGGGTTTCTGGAAAATTCCAGGACGCTCTCCTGTATTCGGGAAATTTCTCGTTTTGGAATCTCTCCTAGAATCAAAGGTATACTACCAATATAACTTCCATTACTCAATCAATGTAATTTCATTAATGATCTCATTGGACCTGGATCATAATGTAAGAAATTTCTATGAACTTGATGAAAACATGTCTCAAATACCATTAAAATACTTAAGAAAGTGAATCCTGCAGATTTTTTTCGCAAAAACTCACTAAAAATTGGGAAGCTTTAAATGAATTTGGCAAAGATATGTTTTAAAAATAATTATTGTACCCAAAAATTCAAAAATTCGTAAAATGATTGGAGAAACTGCAGATTCTATGAAATTTCTACAGATAATTCCACAAAATCTCATTAATAATCTGTGAAACTTTGACTGAATTTGGCAAAACTGTGTTTTATATGTCATCAAAACACACAATCATCGAAACAGCAGAAGTTCAAAACTCATTAAATATTTACAGACAATCCAAAGGTGATGAAACCCTACCAGGCTATTTTATGAAAGAGCTATTACTTATCTAGAAATTTTTTTGTCTTGTATCTACTTGAACCACAAGGGCTAAAAGCAGCATAAAACAGTATACTTGCGCTCACCACACAGCTCGAAATACGAAATCGCGCGTTTCGCGCAATGTTCGAGGCCATTTTTCGTACATTTCTCCAAACGTATAAGAAAATTGAAGATAGCCAAGTTGTAGGTTTTGATGTCCTCTTTCAAAAACCGTTTGAAAAATTAAAATCGGCCCATCTCAGTTAATATGCCGAATTTTGCAAAATTTCGGTGCATAGTTTTAATAACCTAATTGTGCAAAAACTATTTATCTAAAAGCATCCAACTTTCGAGCATTTAAAGTAGACATAATAACCTAACATTTCAGGCAAAACTAGCGCTTCAGCTTTAAACTGGGCAAAGCTGTGAGTTTTTGAAAAAGGGTCCATTTTAACGGTTTTTCCAATTTTTCTCTGTGAAACATTCTCCGATCTCCTTTTAGAAACGCTCGTTTTGAAGGTCTTTTAATTCTCTACAAATCCTCTGTACAACGTATTGCATTTCCATGAATACTTTTCACGCTATGATGAAAAAACCGAAAACGACTCCTTTTTTTAACTTTCATTGTTAAAAAAAAGCACAAAAGCTCAGATTTGCTTAGATTTTGAGTTTTTATCATCTTTGGTCCCTTTTAAACAAAGTTTTCTGGTCCGCCTGCTGTTAAATTTTACCCACCAAATACCAAAACAGCTTTATTTTGCTCTATAAACTCTGCTAGTAAGTCTTTCTGCTCGCCCGTTAATTTGTCACGCCTCATTTCGGAATTTTAATTCAATGTTAGTGTTGGCGTCGATCTCGCCATGCCTTCTCTTATTTATACTAAAAACTCAATGGGACGATAATGATGCGCACGTGCGCCGCGCGCCGCGGCGGATGTTTGATTTGGACGCGCGCCCGACTATGCGGGGCAATGACGCAGATTTATGTCAAAATTAAAATTGATTGTCTCTCTCGGTCACGACGCGTATTTTCCTTTATGATATATTTTAAGATTGCGGGTAGCGTCGGGTCGGCCATTTATGGCGAGGGGGGCTCTCGAAATTCGGATATGATGTAGGTAGTGGTGGGTATATAAATAAATAAGAGTGTAACGGATGTGAAGCTCGGAATTTTGTTATGTTGGGAAATTGCGCAATCCTTGATTTAATTGAAACAACCTTGATTTAGTCGCTTTGGCTGAGATGCGATCTGGCCAATAGCTGTGAAGTAAACATCATACCGGTTACAGCCACAGTGAAAGCTGACCAGTTTCTCAACTTTAAGTCAATTTATCAGCTCCTACTTAAAGGTCTTTGTCAGTTCTACCAATCGTCTACGTCCGTAATCGTCCAACGTAAGCAGACCCTTAAAAATTTCCTCAAAACGCTCTCAAGTCATCATTTCGACTTACTTAAATCAGATAAGTACAGTCTTAAAACATATCCTCATTAGTGCTAAGTCAGAAAACCATAGTTACCAACCTCTACGAACAACTGATCTTCGGATCTCCTGACTAAAGCACATAATGCATGACACGACAGCGAACCCATCTGGTCCCCCTCAGGACTTCTTGACAAATCTTGAGACGTGCCATAAGATCTGTCAAATTAATATAACCTAGCTAGGATTCGAACTTCCACAACCACTTACCCCTCCCTTTCTCTCTGTTCCCTCAGGACTCTCCACTGAAATCGAAGGTGGCGCTCTTCAACAAGGTCGCCGACAGACACGTCCAGGGCCAGGCAGTGAACCCCTTCTCCAACGGCCAGAAGGGCGGCAACCTGCCTAGGCCGACGATATCGAAGGAGGAATACGGCAAGCCGCCGAAGGGCTCCCTGTCCGAGCTGAGGGCCCTCAAGGCGACGGTCCAGGTCAGCAGGGAGATGCTGGAACTCTGCGAGGTCATCAATCAATGTGGGGAAAGGTTGTTCACGGTCGAAGAGAGACCCGATGATCCGAGGATGGTCATCAGCTTCGGGGAGTTGTTCACGGTGAGTTTCGTATGAGTTTTACTCAGAAGGGAAATATTGGTTAATGCATGAGGGTGTACGTTGCTCAGAACGGTGCCCAAGACCCAGGAGTTTCCGGATTGGCTAAAAAGTAATCACTGGGGGTTTATTCTTACCCTAAAGAGCCTTAAGGCAGTTTCATATCATTCAGTTCCAATTTCATAATATTGGATAACAACCTTCTAACTTTTCGGGATCAAAAAGACTTGAAAAAGCTTCTGGGTGACCACACCAATTTTGGATCTGAGGCAAAAAATAGATAACACCTCCAAGTTAATGAGAGAAACTCCTATGGTTTTGGTAGTTGCTCAGAAGTGGGCCCTAAGGGATTTCTCGTGCTCAAAATGACCAGAAAACCGCTTCCTAACATCAAATCCCCATTGAAAAATCTTTGATGATACTCTCCACTTGTGTTCAGAACGAATTGCAAGTCCCAAGAACTGCAGGAGTTACTCAGAAAGCCTTTTTTGGACCATCTTACTGAATAGTGGCTTGGAACCACTCCATTCCTGGCTGCAAAACATTGGATCATCACCATCCAAGTTGCTTATAGTCCCAGGAACCTCAGAAAGGGTTCATATGTAAAAGGCATTATATCATAGGCTGCTGCTCATGATCCAAATCAAATTTTAAACTTTTGAATACAGGTTTGCTCAGAATAAATACCAAGGTCCAACAAGAACACCAGGAGTAACTCCAATCCTTCTTTGGGGAACATTCCCCTAGCTATAAAAGCTGCTCTTGAGCGGTATTATCGCTCTCCTTGGGAAAGTGGTTAACAGAATAAAAGGTTACTCGTGGCTGATCCCAGAAATCACTCCACTTGCTCAGAAAGAATTTGATCAGTTTGAATCAATCCACCGTCCCCCCTGCAGCACTTCAACTCTATTTTTTCCCATTTCCAGATCTACACGGCGATATCCGACAAGGTGGTGGGGCTCCTCCTCAGAGCTAGGAAGTATAAGCTCGTCGAGTTCGAGGGAGAGTGCCTGTTCCAGAGGAGGGACGACCACGTGCCCATCGTCATGGTCAAGCCCATAGAGGAGATCAGGAAGATACTGAACCAGAGGATCGAGGACGCGATCAAGTCACTCAGGGAGAACGACGAGGACGTTCTATAAGGAGAGGGCGTTTTAGGGAAAAAATTTTTGAGAGAGAGGACCAGTCCATTAAATTATTATTATTATCTAGCACTTCCAAGTTATAAATGACACTTAAATGTAGGATTTTCTATTGAGGAGATTAAAATTTAAGGTAGAGAATTGAATTGAATGAAAATATTAATTTAAGTTTACTATCATTACAAACATATCAATCGATGTTTAAATTGTCAGAAATTTACAACATTTGTCACGTTATGCCCCTGTAATAGATAAGACGAAATAATGTTTCAACTCATCTCATTTATCTATGGTCTCTATCACCTGGTTATTTTCATTCGGATCTAAAAATAATGACAATGTTTACGAAAACAATATATTTTGGAAACTGTAACTGTGACGTCAACTTTTATGTTCTTGGACCAAAATATGATTCAGATATCGTCATTAGGGACGTTTTGTTTAGTTATAGACAGTATTATTATTAATTTTCTATTCAATGTTCAAAAAGCTAGTCATTCGTAGTGTTTAGGAGACGCGCTGTATAATATGTACATATCCTATTTAATTAAATTGATTATTTCATTAGTATAGGTAGTTTCATTGCATTCATATTCTTCTGAAATACTCCACAAACAGTGAACAAAATAAGTACAAGACCTTCCATTTTTCCTTGCCCAGCCCTTAAAAGAATTTATATTTACCAACATTAAAACTAAGTACCAAATCTAACCGCTGTTTAAATAAAAATGGTAAAGTGACTTAACTGTATGCCAGCAAAAGATACTAATTGGGAACTTTCATTGTGTGTGGACGATATTTTACTTTCTTGCCTGGGTAGCAAATGATGCAGGGTTCTCCCTTCTTAATTTCTATCAACGTTATCATTCTTGGGATATCCTGGAATACTTTGGCCACAAACGACATACGTCGTTGTGTATACTTTGAAAGAACGCTCGGTATATATAAAACACCCTGTATATAACGCGCTGTAGTGACCTGACAGGGGTGTTGCCTACGCTCAACTGTCTCAAAATGTCGTCACGTGACCCACAGAACATCAAACGACCAAGTCGACGTCCCGTGCCCGCTGACAATTTATTATTTTTGATTAACGACAATCGAACTTATTTTGACAGACGGCCGACGGGTGCATAACGAACGCGGAAAATATCAAAAGGTAATTTAATAACAAAAGGTCAAAGTGGTAAGGTTGCGCAAGGAGTGAAAGTAGAGCGGACGGGTGCAGCGTTCTCTCATTCGCGGAGGGAACATGTCCGAAGGCAGGCGCGAAAGGCGTCCCGGGGGCAGTCACCTGGACGATCCCCCGAACTCGAGGCTCTTCATCGTCGCCCCGAAGTGCCTCACCGAGGAGGACTTTCGGCGGGCCTTCGAGGAGTTCGGCGACATCGAGGAGGTGTGGGTCGTTAAGGATAAAGTCACTGGAGAGAATAAAGGTATAAAGACTTAAGCTATGGTTTCCACATTGTATTATATGTTAATCTTAAGTCGCGAAGTGTTAATTACGAGTGTTACTTTCCACAGTACTTGTAAGTCTATTGTTATGTGATTAACACTTGCATAGAACATAGTTGGCATGGCTCGAAATGTCGAAGCTCCCTACAAAAGGTTTCATCCCTCTTTAGTCTTTCGTCCTATCTCCCCTTTTTAATTTATAGCTATTGAAAACATCTACCACGAAAATTTTAAAAGCGTAAGTTCTCTGCTTTAAACCCTGTTAATCTGAAAACCATTTGATCATTTCCCTGAGGGATCTTCCAATAACTCCTATTTTAAATCAATCAACTATCTTTCCACATTTATTGACTGTGAACCTTTACATTCGTCCTTATTACTTTTCGAATTTATATTCCAGGTGTGACTTATGTGAAGTTCTCAAAGACTTCCTCAGCCGCCCATGCCATGGAGGTTATGAATGGTAAAACAATCGGCGGGGAGCGACCGATGAAGGTCATGGTAGCTGCTAGGTATATAGTTTTCTATAGTGTTATAGTTTTCATATCGCAATTGCTATTTTCATTTGCTGATAAATGAGTGTGATTTATCATAAGCAGGGCCAGAATGGTTTTAAAAGGTTTAATAGGAACCTGGATGGTTTATAATTGATTTTGTCTTACAAGAAAAGTTGTTTAGTCATCCCTCATGGCATTTACCAGGGTTAAACCTTAACGAGACAATCCTAGAATGCCTCGTAAGGTATTTCGAAGGTTACATTATATAAAAACCTGAAAGGTACTGAAATAATTCTGAGTATTTCCAATCTATAGAAAATGACATGGTATTGTTTAAGTACAAAACCTTTCTGAAGTAGTCAAGTATACCAATGTCAGAAACTTTTCTAACTTCATATAGTCCTAGACTCTATATGATTACTATACTTGAAAAATTGTTTAGAAACCTTAAAGGGCAATTTGCAAGATTGAGTCATTAAGATGACTAAGATGATATGAATTCTGAGTACATTCAAGCTGATCTGTAGAAAAAGACGGCACATTTTCTAAGTTGAGAACCTAAATTGCTCAAAGTATTGAACATTGCATATATTGGCCATTACATACAGTTCATGTAAAACAAATCTGGTATAAACCTTGCATACACCATTGGCCTTTCTATTGGGCATTGAACTGCAGTTGATTCCATCATACCTTAACAGTTGCTCAGGCATCTCAGGATATTTTAGGTTTCAGGGTTTCAAGGTTTAAAATTGAGTGAGACAAACCTAGAATGTCTAAAGTATTTCAAACGTTTTAAACCTGTTTCTTTCAAATGGTGAAATGTTACATTAGTAACTTCCCTATGTGTGCATTACAACCAGTGTTGATCCTTCCACATTTGCAAACCTAAGATGGTCCTAAGGTATTTCAAAGATATAAATTTTGAAGTTATTACAACCTAGAATGTTCCCAAAGTACCAAAGGTTACACGAAAACCTGCAGGTTTGTCATAAAGAAATCCTGGTTGTTTCCGAGCTATAGGAAAGGACGCTATAAAATTTTTGCTATGCCTAACTCCATGTTGTGTAAGTTATGAGCACCTAAAAGGTTCTTTAGGAAACCTACAAGACGTTTAAAGTATTCAAAATTAAATAAGACGAACCTAAAATGTTTTCAAGTGGTGAAACATTGCTAACATCAGTGATTTCTTTATGTGTGCATTGCAATAGATACTATCAAACCTGAGAGGTTGCATAGGAATTCTACTGGACATTTAAAATGTTCAAACCTGAGTGGGACGAGTCTGAAATGCTAGCTACTATGGTTATAAAGAAACCTGATCGTTTAAAAACATTTGTTACAGTCCTGGGTATTTCTGAGCTACAGAAGAGGACACTACACGATTCTTTTTACTTATGAATAAATTTTCCAATCTACATTATGACTACCACTCCTGACTGGTTGCATAGGAATCCCCCGGGATGTCTACAAGGTTCAAACCTTGCGACAAATCTAGATTGTTCCTTTGGTGCATACATAAACCTGTAAACCATAACTTACTATGTTCGAATTCCACATTTTCTAAATTTATATTTTTCAACCGACTTCTACAATATACATTGTGACAAGTAAATCTTATTTCAGCCGTGACCAAGGCTCTAAAAGAGACCAGAACGAAGAGGAGGCGTTGCAGAGATTATTTGTGATCGTTTCTAAGAATATGAGCGATTCCGAACTGTTTGATTACTTCAAACGTTATGGGAATATTGAATATGCAACGATCATAAAGGATAAGAATACCAGGGAGAGTAAAGGAGTCGCCTACGTCAAATTTACCAAGTAAGTAGATTGTTAAATGCACATTACGCTCTAATAGAATTATGACCCAGTTGAACTAATTGTAGTAGGTAGGGAATTAGGCGCTATGAGTTCAATTTTAATTACAAACATGTTATTTAATGTTGTTACGTTTTGATTGGATGTAATTAACTTTTTATTTCTTTGATTCAATGCATTTTAACATGAGGTGAATATGTACCGTTTTATATAAAAAAGTGACTGCTATTTTGAAAAATCTTATTTAATGCTTCATTTCATTTGATCTGATGAATCTAACGATGCAAATAATAAGAATTATTGTTGTTGAAATTTGCACGTCCATTTGAAACACTTAATTTTATACTGTAATGGAATCTGAATGGCTTGTAGAAAAAAAATCTGATTACTTGTACTCTGCTATTCATAAATCCATTTAACTTTATAATGCATATTAGCTTAAAAATACGTTTAGAATGTGCACTAGTGTTTTGTACGGTGTTAAGTACAGTAGCAAGGATTTCTCATTTATCTCCATCAAAGCGTATATTTTTGTTGAAGTAACCACTTGTGATTACTTTAAATTATTCAAACTGTGAAAAAGCAATTTAAAAATTAAGCAATTGTATCCAAAAACTGCTCACCTCCCAATGCGAACATTTCTCCACCAGTACCACCACAATACTAAAATAACCATTATAAGTGAGCTGTGTCTTCCGATCAACTTTGCTCAACCATGCATGTACAAGCATATCTAATGGCATTTATTGAAAAGCAAATCGTAGGTTTGTTACTCATCATTAAGTTCTAGGAAATGCTCTTTTTGCATTATCGTTTTGTTCCGCTTTCGTAAGGACAGGTTGCTTTAACTACGGACCGATCACACGGATAATTCAGTTGACCGTTAACGGTAGATCGGCATTCGAACGAAAGTTCGAGATATTTTGAAGGCGGAGGTTCAGCGCTTGAGACAAAGGTATGAGATTTCAGAAAATTACAAACAGGCAGTCAAGCGAATTCTGACAGAAAAGTATTATTATTGACAGATATTAACGAATACTAAATTATATTCAAGAGAAGGATGCTGTTTTTTGGTAACGTATGCACATTGTTCATGTGTAGGTGTACATTTAGATAGTGTGATAATGATGTATTAGTTTGAATATAAAAAATGTACCCAAAGTGCACAATCATTCATAGCTATATTGTTAAGATCAATAGCAGTAGTTAAATCAGAGTAGTTGACTTCTACAGTGGCAACCTTGTTGTATATGATGAAATAAAAACTATGTAGTAAGAAGAAATGATGGATGGAATAAATCGAAACAAAACCATAATGTAATCAAAAGTTGAAATATTCTAAGTGCATTGAAAGTATGTTCATCTTTATGTAACGTAGAGAGTAGTTGAGGGTGTCTTCAAATTTATAAATATTAATGAATAGGAATTGGATTGCTTTCTTACATTGAAACAAATTATGTTGCCTCGTAGGTTCTCCTCGGCTGCTACAGCCTACGAGGAGTGCGACCGCAAGTTCAGGCCGGTGTTCGCCGAGCCGCGCAAGCCGAGGGAGGAGCGCATCGAGATGCCGCACCCGACGAATTTTTCGCCGCCGTCCTATAACAACAACGCACCGCCGCCGTCGTCGTTCTTGTCGCCGCCGGACAGCTACAAGGACGACGGCTTCAATAAGCTCGTCGTGATCGCCAGCCCGATGGTTAACCAGGACCAGATGTGGAAGCTCTTCGATATCGTCCCGAGTAAGTTACCATCCGGTCTGAGGGAGTTTTGGGGAATTTGAAATGTTCGAGGTGCCTAGTGTCCGAAGCTATCTTACTCCACCCTGGTGGAATATGGACAGTGGAAAGCAATGTCTATGCTAATCCTTGAACAAACGACGTTTTGGGGTCTTTAATAACCCTAACATACTGTATATTCAGTTGTTAATTACATATTCGATGGTTTCTTCTCTGTATACGTGGTTAATTGTATAATACATTAAATTGGTATAAGACAACGAGAGTAAAACAATGAAATGGTCTTATCCCCAACCTTCTTCTTCTTTAATGGGCTCTACTGCAGAGGTTATTTACCCAATGTCGATAGTTACAACTCTTCAGTACTACATGTTATAAAGCCGGCTCAATAAGATAAAGTTATCCCCTAAAAATTACCCACTAAGTGGGCTATTTCTTATTTTTTCCATTTTCCTGAAGGCCCGGTAAACAAAAAACAGAACTGGACACTGTCAAACAGCTTGAACGTTTTAAAATCCTGTTTTCACTGCTAGATGGCGCTTGTCATTCATCTATTAAACACAATGCGCATATGCAGCAGTAATCACCTGTAGTCATATTTTCAATTCTCGTCTAGCTATGGACTACTGCCAGGTGCAGTTCAAGGGGGAGCGCTCGCGTCCGACGAGGGCGATCGTCGAGGTGGTGTACGAGAACCCTAAATGGGCGGCGTACGCGAAGGACAAGTACCACGGGTTCGAGTACCCGCCGGGCTACAGGCTGATAGTCAAGGCAGAGTACGAGCAGCCGTCGAAGAGGGGGCGCTCCACGTCCGCGACGAGGACGACCCCCGACATACTCAAGATCGCTGAGACGATCGCGCAGGCTACGAACCTCATGAAGGCTGCCGGACTGTCACCTGGTAAGAAAGGGCTTTGAATTACATTTGGAAACTTCAGTTGATCGTCTGTATAGCTAGTTGATAGATGGTTGATCTTTCTACAGATGGACTTGTGAGCGTTAACTGATTAGTACTTGACTAATAATCTCAAGTTAAGTATTGGAAAGTATTACCATATTGCTGCTTTTTTTCTTTTCAGATTTGTTGGGTCTGAGCAATACGGACGAGCTCTGTAATGTTACTCTGCCGGAAAAGTTGCCTTTAGCCAAACCAGACGTTACCATGAGGGCACGGTAAGCGACGTTTAAACCTTTTCACAGTAATCATGGAAATTTGAACTAAATCATATATGTACTGCTCGAAAATTGACAGTATGTTGTTCAGAGAATTACTTGAGAACTGCCTTGATGAGTGAACAGTAGCTATGTAGCTTTATTGGTCACTTATTTGATTTAATCACATACTGGGTTAGTCCACTTAATTACATAGAAACAGATTCTCAGTCAGTAATGGCCGTTTTTACATTCACTGTCCGCGTGTGATACAACTGACTCCTAGGTGCCACTTTATTCTTGAGTAGCTATTAGTAGTTCTTCCTGCTGTAAAGTCATAAGGACAGTTCTCAAATAATCCTGCGACGACTTTAACTACTTCACTTTGTCAGGTTTTATGAAATTCCACAAATGTTTTTGGTTTTATTTTAGATGTTTTGTGGTGTGTTCTCCCACAGCGTTACCCAATACAGTCCTGAAGGACGTCTTCTGTCGCTTCGGAGATCTCATTGATGTCTACATGTTGAGTAAGAAGAACTGTGGCTATGCCAAGTACGCATCTGAGTCGTCGGCTATGGAGGCCATCCAGGTAACCACATTGAAGTATACTATTAGAGAAGTATGGTGAAGGAGATGAAAGTTTGCATTACCGTCTCCTTGAGAGCCTGATACAAATTTCTACTAGCTGAATATATGTGGAAATTTGTGACTTTTGGGAATAGAGTCTAACGTCTTGCTATCCCGATTTTAGGGGATCCTCGGAGAATGGAAAAATTGAAACTTCTTAGATTTATAGATTCTAGATTCATTGAAGCGTTCAAAATCGATGTAGAATTTTTAGAAGCGTCTGTAAAGCTTCTAGATCAGATTTTGAGTCATTTTGTGGTTTAAAGAACCACAAAAGAACTTGTATATTTACTATATGTTATTCTCAAAAAGTATCCATTTCATTTGGAGCTATTTGGGCATTAAATATGTCATGTGGGTTGATATAATACAATGCAGTTATGGTGGTCCTTTGCTGATTTCTTTTCTAATAAATCTAATAATCTAGATCTAGATCTAATAAAAGGTTTAAATCCACTTTTTAACTTGGTAGGGGAATTAACTGTTATCAGTATTAATTGATATCAAACTTTTGTCTTTCCAGGTCCTTAACGGGGCCCAGGTGCACGGCGTGAGGCTGACCGTGGTGAAGGCTGAGGAGAGAAACGACAGCAAACGTCAGAAGATCGAGGAAGGTAATTGTAAATGATTGAAGGTAAGTCGATTGATGGGTCATTAAGAGTTCCTACGTTTTCTGGTTGCCTTTGAAACGGGCGGTTCGCTATTACAAGCCGAGAAAGAATTGACCGACAAAGGAGACCAGCGATGACTTCATAATTTTGTTTTGACGTAGAGCGCAGATTGTGGAGACTAAAACTGTTTCTTGACGAGCGCATCGCATTTTTTAACAACCCGATTCTTTACTAATGTAGCACCAGTGTTGAAATAGTTTAAGAAAGAAAGGTGCGCCGGGCGTATCGCATGGAAAATATAGCTAGAGTATGTGTGCTCAAGCTCAATAATGCAAGCAATATTTCAGCGGTAGCCCAGGGACTTCTTAAATTATTTTAACGTCCTCATGAAATTCGGCATCTCCTAACCCGATGTGAAATCATCATTACTACCTGACGTTTTCTTTCCTTCCCTCTAGATTGACGCAAAAGAATTTTTTTAACTTTTTCGGACATGAAGGACTTACAACGACAACCCAGACGAAGCTTTTACACTTACAGATTACGTTTAGAAAACTCACATTATCCTGTTTTTGTCCTACTGTAGTAATCCTTATTCCCTCGTATTTTTAATTTCTCTTGTAATAAAAGTATTAAAAGGTAAAGATTTGTTTGATTCTTTTTATTCCAATAAAGGTCATCGTTTGTATAAATAGTTTTATTATAATTGCTATAATCAAAGTATTAATTAGTTTACTTAAAAATTACACATCTTCTCTTCACTTACGAAACGAAAATACCTAGCCTGGTTATTTAGTATTAAAAATAAAATATTACAATAATTTGCAAGAAATCCCATATGGACTGAACAAATTCAAAATGATATATCACATTCACTCGACTCAACCGCACAAAATATTATATATTATATATACAGTTATGGTCTAGCGTAGAAAATTATTCAGTAGAACTTATGAATCCTTCAATGATTGATACATAACTTTTTATTATTTCAATAAATGGAGGACGTGAGGTGCCAGGAAATTGTAAAAACCGGACATCAATAAAAAACACTTAAATGCAACGATATGTCATCCCCACCATCAAAATTGGAGAAGCATACATTATATTAGCAGTGGTGGTGGGGATAACGATATTTCGAATTTTTGAAGACGACAAAACAAACAGGAATGTTAAAATCTTACCGTTAAAACGTACCATTTTCATTAACAGCTAATTCGTAATTAAGACGACCAGATAAAACATCTGAAATAATACGATTAAATAATTAATTGAGGATTCATTAGTGGTGCCACTTTTAAACTAAATTACATAAATCCAAATAGGCGCACTAACTAATCGTGATTTCTTAAGGTTACTAAATATATTGCGTTTGATATGTTTGACAATTTATTAAATCTTTTCTAGTACCTTAAATTCAGGTAACCGAATTATATGAATCAATTACTTGCATCTATTTGATCCTTCAGACAAATTAATGATGTCGATAGATAATAAAGCGACCTCTCCCGGGACTACTCCACTTGGTAACCCTTAACAATTATAACTATTATCTGGTAAGTTTGAAGACTTTCTAGTTTTCTAGGCACCTCACTCGACGTCCCAAACACACGCCCCACAAATGTGTTAATGTGTTAGCACCATTTTCTCTTTAAAAAAAAATAAAAAAAAATGAACGGAACTATGGAAAACACGTGAACCCCCCTGAAATTTTTGCGAAAACTTACGTATGTGTTGTGCCGTTTTAATACTGGGCCCTTTGACGTGTGTCACTCTTGTATAAACCCCCGTGTATGTGTGTTTGTCATCTCGGCCAATTGTGTAACCCTACCCCATCTTTTGAGCATGAAAATTAAAATAGAAACATAAAAAAAAAGGATCTTAACCCAAGACGAAGCTAAAAGTGCACTTCATCTCTCTCTTCGGTAGTAGTAGGCAATATATATATGTACTGTATATAAACATATGTATTGTATGTATGTAAAGTTTCGGAAACGCTGGTAGGACTTCATTTTAGACGGAGAAAGAGAGAGAGAAACAGAGAGAAAGGTGGAGAGTTTAAAGGATGATGCACTTTTTACGCTTCACCGGTTCTGGGGGCTCCAGCGCTGCGAGAATAGCCTCATCGAACACATTCTTCAGCCCTTTCTGGGTCAACGCCGAGCACTCTACATATTTTACCGCCTTCAATTCCTTTGCTAGCTTCTCACCTGTGAAAAATATTGCAAATGAATAAAAATGTGGGTATGGTCGGATAAAAAGGCAAAAGTGCCCCATGCCATGGATTTGACAATACCATCTGCAGGTACGTAAAACAAAACATCTTCAGGCAAATTTTTAACTTGCCATCTCAATTTTAGTGACCCCTATACGAAAAGATGTCAGTCTGTGATATGAAAAGTAAGAGGTATAATATTGATATAGATGTATCTGGTGAATGTACAATCGCCTGTAGTATTGTTAGTTCTGCAAGCACATAGAGGCCAAATTCACTCTTGATAAAGTTAATGAGAAAACTATTATATCATGGATCGTGTTCAGAGTGCTATCTCCAATCTTAAGAATCTTGAAAACATGTCTCAACCCGAAAAATTACTATATTAAATAGAACTTAAAGTAAGTACAATGTCAAACGTGTGGTTAAGGTACTACTTGATTATATATATGCACTTCATATTTTGTAGTGACTAACTTTGAGTTGTATCGCTCACGTCCTGTGTGATTATTACCTCTTTTCAACCTAAACTGACCAACTAGAATTAGAGTTCGACTTAGCACTGTTTCTGGATTTCTTTATATTCTTCCATTTGTTTTGCAGTTTTGTCAAAACTTATTGCTAAGCTTCTATATTCCGGTTTTTTGTAAGTTCTTCAGCTTTATAAAAGACACTAAACATTTAGTACACTTAAAAGCATAGGAATTTTTTGTATTAGATTTGCATCCTCCACATTTCATTTCCCTTAGCCTATATGCTACTGAATGCTTTGGTATAGGATTGGGAATATTCCCTATGTACAAATTTCTCTCCTGGTACCCGTACGTTTCTATACCTTTAAAGGCTTTCCACGTCAAAAAAACATCTAAAAACGTATTTGAATTTTCTTACTTAATTTTTATGTTAAAACAATTTCGTGATTTCTCCTGTGCGCATCTCTACGTGGAAAGAATCCTTGGATTGATTCTGATGAAAACTACCATGGATTTTTTAGATTTTTTTCGATCTAAGTATGACAAGCACAAAATAAAAACGAAAAAGCTGAAAAAAGGAGAATTATAAGTTAACTGAATGTTTTGTTTCACGCACTTTAAGAAGGTACTCGTCAGAAAACCTGGACATTTTTACCCTTTAAGGGTCTAATAAGGTTGCAATTACAAAGTCGTGATATCAGTATACATGGTTATCAGTTGGTAAACAATCATGTTGATAAAACTTAGATAAGTAAACCAGATTAGATTTTTAAAACAATCCAAAAGTATTCAATTATTATTAAACCCTTGTAAACAAAATCAAGATAATGGTTTAACTCTAATAAACAAAAACGAATTCTGCAATTGGATTGTTGCATAACTTCATTTAGATGTGATTAAGTCAATTTGATATTTTGAAGTTCCTTGTGCTAACTCACCTTGTTCGATGGATATCGGTTTCTGTTTGTTTTTCGCGAGTTTCTCGATGGTCGCTCCATCATCCCTAAGGTCCACCTGGGTGCCGACTAGCAAGAAAGGCGTCTTTTGGCAGTGATGCGTTATCTCGGGCACCCACTACGGAAATCAAACAGGTCAATTGGCTTAACCAATAAACATTGAAATTATTTAAATCAAAGAGATCAATTGGCTCAAATTCTTTCAAAATGATCTTAGCACAAGTAATGCTCGGCGAACACATACCTTCTCTTTGACGTTTTCAAATGAGGACGGACTAACCACCGAGAAACAGACCAGGAAGACGTCCGTCTGTGGATAGCTCAGGGGTCTTAGTCTGTCGTAATCCTCTTGGCCTGGAAGCGAATTAAGTTAAATCAAATCCATGAGTAAAACAAACAATTATGCAGGTTAACACATTGAACTGCTTTTGGTGAAATGTAATCAGGTACGTACCAGCGGTATCAAACAGGCCTAATGTGTATGGCTCGCCTCCGATCATGACGGTGACCGCATAGTTATCGAAGACCGTCGGCACGTACTCTGAAGGGAATTTATTCGTGGTGTAACTGTAAAACGGTTAACGAGGGTTAGATCGAAAGAGCACGGGGGCACCGCTGGCGGGCGTTACCTGATGAGCAGGCAGGTCTTACCGACGGCCCCATCGCCGACGACGACGCACTTGATCGTCTGCATTTCCGGCGACACACCAACAACCTAAAAGAAAAATAGAGAACAGTCCTCGATTAGAGTCCGCCGCGCTGGCCGACATTCCCTCATTAGGCCGGTCACGTTTCCGAGTCAACGGGACAAAAATGCGATAAATTATTCATAATACGGAACCGAGAGCTGCCATTTTCGCATTCCCAACGAGGCGTCCGGCACGCGCTCCCGCCCCGCCCGCGGGGTCGGCGGCGGGACGCGGGCTCGGCCCCTCGGAGGGGGCGCGGGTGCTTACGTTTTCCTGCGGGATCTTCGGGGGAAGGACGACGCGCTGGGACGTGACAGAAACGCAGTCTTGGGTTGGGTTCGATTCACTCACGGATTACTCGGAATCCTTTTGACAATTCGGGACTTGATGTTCCTGTCATTATTTTTGTTGTTGTCGTTCCGTGTATTCAAGCAACCATCAGTACAACCAACGAGCCAGCTGTCAACTGTCAAATTACGAATCGGTAGAAAACTGTCCCGTAACTGCCATTCGTACATGTGTAGGTTTTCAAACGCTGCCGCCTTCCGCGACTGCATTTACAAGATATTTGGTAAGCATCCTAAATAGACACTATCAGTACAGGGAAATCGCGAATTTACTGGCATTATTATTAGCAAGTACTTTTTAAAAATCGAACTATTCAAACAGACTCCATTTCGTTGCAACTGCTAGCGCTACCATTGAATCAAAATCTACTCCTATTCCTTCGAAAGGAATTCTATTAACCCTTCGCCTTGTTAGCCAAAACCGTATTCATTATCGTACCCAATTGCCAAAATTACTTTCCCTTGTTTTTAAAGTTTTTTTGCGGTGATAGGTGATGCGCGCGCATCGAATTCTAGGAATTCACACACCGGCATGCACAACTCACACGGCTTTGAAGACGATTTTTACTTGGCGTCGGTCGCGCGTTTTGAGCAGAAGTTCGGATTAGATTTGAAATTTTCTTGCGGTTTTCCATCGAATATGGATTGATTTTCGGTACGCGGGTTTGTTTTGTCGTTACGCGGTTTTTAAGTTGTATGATTTGTTCATTCGTTCGTAATTTTGGTGATTTCTTCGCGTCCGAAGGGACTGCAGTGAAAGTGGTAAGAATTTCAGTGAAATATTTGATACTGATTGTTTATTCCTTATCTCGTCAATGTTTGAAGTTATAACTAAGATGTATACGTGCTATAACTTCGAAAGTACTGTTTCAATTTGAAATTCCACTAAAGAAGAAACGTATCTCAGCGAATTCAAAAGTTGAAGTTGAATTATCGGTTATTTGTGGATGAATTTTCAACATTAATGACTCCTCTTAACTACTAGAGATCAACTTTCAACCTGTTGAAACGCTGGAGCAATTAGTGATATTAAATTGAAACTTTACGGCCGTGCCAATTGTTCCTTAAATCAATTGCTTTAATATATAATTTCTTTAATTCTCAAATGTATTTGTTGCATGGATATGCTGTTATCACGTCTCTTAAAGTATATATTTAGCTAAAACTGCTTCCCTATTTCTCCTTTGTACACTACTTTTGAGGCTTGAGTTCTGCCAGCATTTATACAGATGTTTTTTGCTGAAAAAGTACTGAATATTTTTAGTAGGCTTGTTACTGTTAGCTCGTATTAACATAATAAGTATTTTAACATTATTTCAAATAAAAGGGTGCCTCAGTAATTTCTTTATCAGTTTATGAAAACTACTGACTATGCCCAAGATGTATTTTATATTAGTAACAATCATTTGTGGCTAAAATAAGACAGAGTATATTACATTTTTAATTTTACTATCTAATAAAATGTAACGTAGTAAAATTGCTTTGTTAATTTTAGAGAAGTTAGATGTTCATTTATGTGTTTTTGAATTTTACTTATAATTAACTAGTTTTACATGGTGCCAATATACAGTGTGAGTCATACTGTGCATACTATCACTTAGTTAATAGGCCACATTTTGAGCATTTATTGAAGAAACATATTATTTGAGTTGATATCAGATAGATAAGTTGATCAGATTTCTTGATTTTAGAATTAGTTGATATTTGTTAAATATGTTTTAAACGACACGGAATGAAAATTTGATATTTGGTACGCATGTGTAACTTGGTATACTCTTTAGAAATTGTCATAAAAAAATTGGTATTGCCATTTAAAAAAATGGTCGATGAACTCATATCACAAATTTGGCACACACTGTATAACATTTTCTTACATCAAAAAGAGCACAATTCAAAATACTAATCGACCTGTCCGAGCATATTTACTGAATTTATTCCAAGCTAGAGACTCGCGCTGTATATAGTTGGGCCTTAAAGAGTACAGAGTTAAGTGAAAAATTTTGCTAACGCTCGAAAACTAATATATTAAGTAAGTATTTTGGATGGAGTTCAAATTAGTTGGACCCTCAGTAAATGACTGAAATCAATTAACTACTCTTGAAACGTATTTCATTGGAGATCTTAAAGATATTAGTAAGTGAAAACACACAGTATTAAATTTTTAATACACTGTATATTAAATCGTAAAGTACTATAATTGTTTTGTTAGTTTCACAAGAGTTAGACTGTTTATTCATGTTTTAGAAGTTTTTAGTCCCTTGTCTTTAGCTTTTTATCTTAGATCTTTGGAAAAAAGGTCTAAAGTGCATTTTTCCTCTCCTTTAGTTACAAATATCCAGGATTGTACCTTTGCACAAGCATTTTTTTAAATATTAATCACAGCAATGTGAAAAGAAGGAAAATAATTTGTTTTGATGGAAGCATCTTTAAAATCCTCCATCTTTCTGTAAAACATCATATCCTTCTTTACTCTAAACTTGACCTTTTCCTAAAGACAACATCTGTTATTAAAATATCATCAGTTTTTTGTTGTAATAAGTTAGTTACAAACTCCATGATTTCTTTAACTGTGCCATACATTATTTAAAAACATTTTAAGTTACATTTTAAATACAGCTTCGTAATTCTTTAAAAATGTCATCGGCCGATTACAATTTTTTTAAAAACTTCTTAACTTTAATTAGTGAGAAAACTGCTTTAAAAACTTCACGAGTTATTCCTCGAACTTCATATTATTTTAAGTTAATCGCAGTTCATTTCAGCAACTACAAATTATATTCTCAACTTCTTTTGAAACATCAGATCATGGGTTTATTACAATTTTTGAAAATTCATTAGAAACCTCTCTACTTCTTTGAAGGAGCCAAAAGTCGTTTGAGGACGTAGGTAACATTTTGGGTGACATGTTTTGTAAGGTGGTTGCAATTCCTATAAAAATGTCTTAAGAGCACACCAGTTGCAAGAAGTCTCTTAAAACTTTCCCAATTTTCTTTAAATTTGTCGCCCTAAAAGGCCCCCATGTACCAATTTTTGTGAATTTGTGGCGTTTCTTTCATTAAATATGCGAGAAAATTGAAAATAAAATGAAAACTTTGACGCCCTGTATCTCCATATCTATTCAACTTTTTTACTAAGGTAAGGTGGAGCAAATTGATCTTTATGGTAGAGTTTTGTACGGAACTTTCGGTGACACCCTGTATCATTAACTAATAAGATATGATTTATAACGCTCCCTTCCCGGCGCCCATGCTAGTCGGCAAAAACTACTTTCCGTTGTTTACTTGTAACTTTGAAGTTTTTTGCGGCGATTGGTGATGCGCGCGCTTCGAATTCTAGAAAATTACGTGCCTGCACGTACAAGTCGGACCGCTTTAAGACGATTTTTATTCCGTTTTACCGTCGCGTTTCGAGCAGTTTGATTTTCCGCGCTGGGAACTTTCGGTTAAATTTTGATTTTTCACGGGGTTTTCCGTAAAACGCAGGTTCATTTTCGATACGAGAGTTTATTTTGTCCGTACTTTATTTTTGAGTTGTGCAATTTGTTTAATTTCGGTGACTTTTCCTCGTTTTCGAAGGGACTGCAGTGATAGTGGTAAGAATTTCAGTGAGATATTCGAAGATGTTTCAAATTGATTCATTTACTTCATTTCTTATCAATTTTTGAAGATATAACGAAGTTATAAACGTGCTATAACTCCAAAAGTACTGTTTTAAGGTAAAACCTTATCAAATGAGATTCAATTATAGTAAATATTTCACGTGAATTTAGAAAAATTGGATTATTCCCTATTTTTGTATGATTTTTTCAACTTCATTAACTCCTTTTACCTACTAGAGATCCCGTCAACTTGTCGAACACTAAAACAATTCGTTATATTTAATTGGAACATTACAACCTTCCTAATTATTTCATAAATCAATTAATTCAATTAAAAATATATTTTTTGGATATATTCCTTGTATCGATGTGCTGTAATCACGTCCCTTAATGTATGTACTTAGCCAAAACTGCTTTTCTTTTTCTACGGTTTTCTTTTGATTTTTTGGGGGGTGTTCGCTCTTACTTAAGTCATATACACCCCGGGGTTTTTTCAAAATTGTATTTTAAATGCCCACCGAGGGTGCGCAGGGTACGCGTTAACTAAAATTTTCTATTTTCTTCAGTATATCTTCATATATCTCTATAATAATTTCTTAATATAACAGGGTATTTTAACTTTTTTTTTCAGTTTTTATCAATGTGTAATTAAGACAAAATTGATATGTCTATATCGTACAGATTAGATGTAGTGATACATATTCTAACCTTGGGTAAAATTAACTGCTGAAATGAAATAACTTAAATGTCGAGTTAGAGTACATTTTTTAACAATTAGTCGGTCCGTCAAATTTAACCGTCGGTCAGATTCCCTGTTATGAAACGACTTAAGAACTATCGATGTTTCATAATTAACATCTGTATTATAAATCTATATCTACTGTGCTAGGAGAAATAATTTCATTTTAAAATTTTGAAAATTATTATAGAATATTTTTATGTTTGTCGATTCTTGGTGTTAATTATAATTATTATTGTTTCAGTTAGTGACAGTGTGGTGGACATTTTGACGGAAGTGGCAGTAGTAGCAGTGGGTTTCGTGCCGACGTGTCATTGTCAAATGGTACATATATTTTTTAAACTATTTATAAACAAAAAATTGATATGTCTCATTCAGTGTTTAATATGAATATTTTTTAACAAATTTTTGAAACCTTTTCTCAGGTGAGTATTATCGTCGACAATGGCATAGAACTTCAGATAAGGGCAGTATATAAGAGAGTAGCAGCTGTGTCTAAGGTTAGTTATTTTTTTCAAAATAAAGTGTTTCATTGATGTTTCAATTTATATTTTTCAGGTAAGCTTTCAGGTGCAGTGGTGATATCTTCATGGAAGGGCAGAAAGGCAAAAGCAGTCTAATGGTGTAAAGTTAAATGGTTAGTATAATTTCTATCTATCCTATTATGATTAAACATTGGTATATCTTTTCAGGTAGCTGAGATATGGATGCAGTACTGGCGGGCGACCTCAAAGATGGGCAAAACATCTATTCTAATGGTTGGTACCTTAGAATTATTTCGAAATCTCATTCCTCTACCTTATTATGGTGTTCTTGTCTTAATACTTTTATTATTCTCTTTTTAGGTACCGATCAGTCATATTTGCGAGGATTGCAGAGATCTTGGCAGAAGGGCGCCGCATTCGTCTTTCAAGGTTAGTGCCTTTAATACATTTTTATGGGTTATTTTATATTTTGGTCTGACTGGCTATGGGTCAGTACTGTGAATATTTGGTTTTGTAAACTTAAATTAATTTCACTCTGATGGTATCTGCCTTAGATTAATTCGTTCTTGTAATGATAAAGCAGAACGAAATTATGACATTGCTCAATTTTATTACTTATTAGCGTTTAGCAACAAGTAATGGTAACTTAAGTCTGATTGGCTGTATCTCTGCAACTATTGTGATCTGTGAAAATAAGTCTTAAAATGAAGGTCTTACATATAAAATTGGGCAGCTTGTTGAGATGGTGAAAATTGTCCCCGGCTCTTTTTAGTGAACCATCCTTTTTGTCATCCCAAAAATAAAAAAATATGATTTTTGGAGGTTACATCTTGAAATGTATAAGCGAAGGTCCATTTCTATGCCCTTTGAAGCAAATTTTAATTTCCTAAGACCAATGGTATTCCTCCATAAGGGTTTGGCGAATACGCCCTGGAGAAATGGCGAATTCCTCTTTCCGAAGTGGAAGGTGTTCATTTTTGGCATCAAGAAGTCATCCCCATTCCTAGGAGTATTTACTTTTTCAAATTTCTCGAAAAAACTTGCAGGGTCGTATAAATTTGTACAAATGTCGGTTCTTCAGTCCACATTTTGAAAAGTGGTCGTTATAGGAAATGAAAGTTTCTATTTATTGCATCAGGGAAGCGCTCATTTTTGTTTGACACAGGAATTTTGAAAATCTGAAATCGGACAGCATTTGATGATAATGGTTAAATTTTCCTTTTTTCGATCTAAAATCGTGGCTTTTTGAACTTCTCGATGAAACTTGCAAGTTACGTCTACGAAAGGGTACCATGGTAAGCCCTGTGGTACCCCTAAAAGTAGATGTCGGAAAGAGTTATTATTTGAGTACCCTTTTGCTTGCTACCAGAATTTGGAAAACCTGAACTTTACACTTTTTTTATAAAAGAAACTTGATTCCTTTTTTACAACTCTAAAGTATAAGAGAAGTTTTTTTGATTAAAAGTAAAGGAAGTTTCCGTTTGGTGCTAATACTTTTGCCTTTTGGTCATCTTGCCTAGTGCTACGATTTTCAAAAAAACAGCATTTTTCAATCATTATGGAACCATCCTCTATTATCTTTCTTCAAATAAAACTCCTCTTTAATAATTTTATATAGTATATGATATATTAAAAAAAGAAATAACAATACAGTTCATTAACAAATATAAAATGTGCCTATCTATGTCAGTGTATAAAATAATACCGTACGGCAGTGAGATAGTTTCATTTACTCATCTCCTGAATTTTCTGCTTCATGTAGAGATCCAGTTGCGAGTAATCGAGCAAAGTGTTTTGCACGAAATTGTGCAAAATCGTCGGCCATTCTTGTTCCAAAATCATCAACTTGTTCATGGCGTTTCCCATCTCCTCCAGCAGACCGGAGACATTTTGTTTCACTTTCTGACGCAGGGCAGTGTCTTCCTTAAATAATACAAACAGTAAATATCTGAAGAAGCAATGAAATTGCTTATATATGTACCTTATTATTAGTGATTGAAAAGAAGTGAAACTTTCAAAATTTGTAAAAGTATATCGGCTGTGTTAGTTGTCAAATTTTTATTTTCTCACACATACACATAAGGAGGCATCGGGAATGACACTTATGAAAGTAGTTAGTAAAGTGACGATTTTCAATGAGATGCTCAAGAGGTCATTACAATTCAAAACGATACCCCTGAACTACTTCAAAGGTTTACTAATCCTTCAAAACTCCTGACATATTTTCTTCTTTCGAGAAAAGTGCCTTTTGGGGCTCTTGGGGCGGTACAAGAGTTCATCACAAAAATTTTCATTGTTAGTTTTTTAGATATTTTCCTGAACTTAAAGGAGGGTGAAATTTTCATTACTTGATTCAAAGACCCCTTCTTCCATTGCAACGCCTCCTTGCTGACTACACTTCTGAGCTCCGGATCAGCGCACATCAGCCAGTTTTTGGCGTTTTGTTCGGTTATGCCGTGGTGAACGTCTATCCTCAGTCGTAATAGGAGCGGTTGGAGTAGGACGTCCGGAAGGGACCACAGCACCAAATCGCTGAGGCTCTGGTATTCTCTGTTGGCGATTTTTATCTCTTCTTCAGTTATCTGAGGAACAATAACAGTTGTATGAGTCAATAGTTGCCTTGAACTCTACTGATTTTTACTAAAGTGACCCATCAGTTTCTCTCTGCTTGTGTGAAAAACATATGAGTCTTTCTAAAACATCAGTGCACTACATTACAAGCTACTTTAGCTTCATCTGATATCTTTAATAATTTAGGTACTACTATGTAGTTGTAAATTCCCTCACCTCTCTGTCATTGATAACCTTCAATCCCCAATGAGCCAATCGGTACACAGCGTACCTCTCCCATGCCTTCTCGCAAATGGGGTTCCCTTCGGAGTCTATATTCAAAGATGTCAATCCTTGCATTTCCGAAAGGGCATTCAGCTGCCCGAGGTACGTAATGTTTGTTTCCTTAAATGCCAAGCTGTCTACGTTAGGGAAGCGATGCTTCAATCTGCTGAGGAACCCAGCGATGCTGTTGAAGTTCACGTAATTAAACTTGACGATGTAAACGTCGTTCGCTTTGCTGCTGTTCCACGGCTTATCGATGAACCTCAGAGCGGCTTGCCCGTAGATGTTCAAGTACCTTAAAGCATATGACAAAAATGTTTCAAAAGGTGCAGGCATTATGCACCAAAAAATTGCGAAATGTGAGCGAAAATACGTGCTTATTTGTCTTCTACGCGCCTTTGCCAATGCTTTTACTCATGTGAACTTGGGCGAGTTTGTAAATTCAGCAATTGAGGATGCGTACGAAGTGCAATTTCGTAAGTAGATCGAAAGTTATTGCGGTTTTAGTAACAATACTTCTTAAGTCACAGCATATATAAAGAATATTATAGATATACTGTGTTCAATGAAAGAAATATCGACTTTGGCTCATGTGAAATGAGGAATTTTACTTTGGTTCGGACCGAAAGAGCTTATCGTAACGGTTCTTAAAACGGTACCTAGTTTCAATTTTCAAATACCTATCTATCAAATATATATCTCAAACCGTACCTCCCACATATCTCAATGAGGTAATCACCCCCCTGCTCGCGGTCCTTGGGAGGAGGCGGTGACGTCAGTTTCTTGGGCTTGGCGGTCATGGCCCTGCAGTTGTACCTCGGCGGGATCGACTTGCCGTGGACGGCGCTCCGGATGCTCCTCGATTGGGACTTGTTGCTCAAGTCGCTACCCGAGTTGCTCGGCGCCGAGAGGTTCGAGGTCGTCGTCGAGACCGACGAGAGGACGCTCGACGTCTCCGTCGGGCAGGCGTTCCTCGCAGGGAGGTCCGGGGCGTCGGGCCGCTTAGGCGAAGGGGGCCTTGAGAATACGAATGTAATGGTTGCAGCTGGTAGCTCTGTACACTTCTACGATTTCGAGTGACCGATAAAGGGCCTTACCGAGTCACTGCCTTTCATTCGGACGATTTGATCGAACATCGGAAGCTTCCCTTTCATGTCACACTTCAGACCTTTCTAGAGATGTAGATTGGAACAATGAGAAATAAGAAGAAGGTAGAAAGAACACTAATAGAAGACATAGGAAAGCAACAACTGATCTGGTATGGACACTTGAGGCGAATGAAATAAGAACGGCTTAGAAAAAATATCAGAATGGATGTCCCCCGAAACAGGAAATTTTGGCAGACCGTAGAACGTGTCTACAAGGAATTACTAAGGCCACATCAGAAAGGAATTTACCAGGCGATGGCTGACAAGACGACAGACCTGGCGATTAGGAAGCTCAAGCACATTATAAACGGCATTACATATATACCTCGAACAGCAAAGAAATATCACAGAGGACCCAAGGTGATGTCAGCGTGGTAGCACACTTACTTCTGATCGGTCAGCCCTTCGGGCTCCTTCTTCTCCTCCTCCCCCTCTTCTTCCTCCTCGCTCTCGGAGTCTGAATCCTTCGAGCTGGATTCGCTCGACGAGGACTCGACCGCCTCGCTCGCGCTCGCCAACGAGCTGATCGGGCTGTCGACGTTCGGTCCCGTGCTCGACACGCTCCCGGAACCTCTCAGGCTCCCGTTCTTCTGCTCGATCCTGCCGATGATCGGGACGAGTATCGGCGGCAGCTTGAACGGGTCGGCCGACGAGCCGTTCGACGAGTTCTCCGTGTCCTGCGACGGGGTCCTGGCCAGCCTGGACTTCCTGTCGGGCAGCGCGGGCGCCGCCTTCGGCTTGGCGACCGTCGCCGTCGGCCTCCCGAGGGACGTGAGGACGAAGTCCGAGTCCGGCTGCAGGTTCCTGACGGTCCTCTCGACGGTGCTCGCCGTGCCGGTCAGGCACTTGGTCTGCGACCTGAGCAGCTCCCAGTTGGTCCTCGCGTTCGAGATGACCTCCTCGCGTCGGAAGCTGGTCGACACGTCGCTCGTGAGGTCCATGAAGGCGGCGTTCGTCGTCTCCTTGTTCCTACGCCAGGCCATGGCGGCCTTCCTCACCTGCTCCGTGATCAGCATCGAGTTCAGCTTGATCAGGCTGGGCAGGTACGACACGAGGAAGGATATGCAGTCGCCGGCCAGAGAGACCGGGTTGTTGTCGATCGAGATCTCTTTGATGTTCGTCGATTTCGCCAAGCTATTCATGTCTTCTATGCTGAAAAATTCAATGACTTGTTTTCAAGGAGGTACTGTAACGGTCTCCTTTTGGGGGGGACTATCTAATGAAATTTGATTCGGGACGAATTTTCTTAATAATAATGGTTTTTTTCGTTCGGTTATAATAGTCGGATTGTTATGATTATTTGATTTCAAACTATTTTATAAGTAAGAACTTTTCGTAATTATTGAAGTCTTTATTAAAAATCTAAACGTGGACTAACAAGAACGGTTCGTCATGCAGCATCGTCAGCAGTCGACATACTGCCAACTTATACAAACCAAATAAACCTAAAAATTTGGTACCTAAGTACACAGAACTTTTATATTGCTGATGTATGAGAAATTCATGTATCAACATCTATACATTTAGGTAGAAATGGAAAAGTCTTCCTTTGAACGTTGTACGCGTCACTTTATATAGCATTCTTGTCCGTCACCTTAATAATACATCAATAACAGACAGTTTTTCAACACATTTGTGACGAACAAATTGAGATATCTTCTGTAGCTTTTCTTTTGATAGAAATACTAATATTTACTTCTGGATTTTCCTTTATGTTTCTGCATTATTGTCATGCATACGAACGAGACGTTCCTCGCACTAGCTTTCTGTATGTCCGCTGTGTTTCTCAAAAGGAAAGTCTTATTCCTAAGAGTGTTATACTCCTACTTATCCTAAGTCTTACTACTACTTAAGGCACTGAATTACACGGAATGATTTATATTTAAGGTTCTCGCTGCAGCAAGATAGGGGAGATAGTTCACAGCCCTATCGGCGAAAACCTTAAACATACATAATTCCGTGTAATTCAATGCCTTGAGTGGTATTACCTGAGACAGTAGTTATTTCATCCCTTCTTCTATTTTAACATCTCTATTATAAACCGTCTAAAACTCACCATTGTAAATCGTTATTGCTAATAAACAATTTTGACAGGTTAGGCACCTCGGCGAACCCAAGCAGTTTCCTCAATCTGTTCCTCCTCAAATTGAGCTCCTGAAGCGAATGTAAACCCTGGAGATCCTTGGCGCCGATGATTTTTATCTGGTTACCGGCCAGGTTTAATACTTTCAGTTCGACGAGGCTCGTCAGACCTCCGACCTGACTTATTTGGTTGCCGTGCAAGTCTAACACTTCGATCTTGGACAGCTTCTCCAGGCCTTCGATTTTCTTGATTCTAAAAAAGAAAACAAATATTCAGTTACAATAAATATTGCAAATAGCAACATCTGTATTATGGGGAATTGAAGTCTTTAATTTAGGAATTTAAGGATTACATTCGGTCTGTATATTCGTTGATTCACATAATTGATTCATTCTCTTCATAAAGACCAAAGTTTGAAGTTTTGTATTTTCGGATTTATTTTTGTGTTCACAGTCACATATTGGAATCCGGTATATGTCACTGATTCCTGTGACAATACCCAAGTTATACAAAACCTTTTCACTTCGTTACCTGTTTTTTCCCATCAACAAGACTCTCAAGTTCTCCAGCCTGTCCAGGTGCTGCATCTGCTCCAGCTGGTTATCGTAGATATCCAGGAAAACTAGTGCGGGGAAACTCTGCCTATTCAAAGTCTCTAGGTTACACACTAAGTTATGCTGCAGCGATAGCAATCTAAGCCTCGGCTCGCCGTCGATGACGGGCAGGGCGGTCAGGCCCCTCCGGTCGAGGCAGAGCCGGTCGGGCAGCGCCTCCCGCTCGTCGGCGGCGCGCGACACGTGCACCCCGTCGGGGAACGACTGCACAACGACGCAATCGGAGTGGACCGGCTGGGCGCCATCGTGCTTGCCGAGGGTCGAGGCGTTCAAAGTACTGTGCGACCGTACGTAGAAGCTCCTCCTGTCCCTCGCTGGCAGGGCAGGGGCGATCTTCAGGAGGGTCTTCTCGCCCTCGGCGGGGACATGGCCCTGGTCGACGCTCTTGATCGAGGTTTGGGATTTGAATGCCTTCTTCTTGTCCTGCGGGAATTAGGGATGAGTTCTGTTATGCGTAATATTCTGAATGGCAAAGACGTTGCATGTAATTTAATTTGGGGGATAGAGTGGACGAAGAGGTGCAAGGTGTTTGCATTTTGTCTTACATAAGGTGTTGGTTATCTGTGACAGAAGTGATACGAGCTGGAAATCAAATGTTTCTCGGAGCTGAATATTACACGTAAAGAAGTTATGAAAGGGGAATTAATTTGTGCTGTAATCACTTAATTCCTTCATTTTTAGCCCAATAACACATCCATGTTTCACCTATGAAAAAGGGCAATTATTTAATACTTACGATGGTAGCAGCACTACTGCTAATTGGCATCTATATCCCATATATTTCTCTTAATCGACCATTTCTTTTGGGAAATTCGTACAGCGCAATAACCTACTTATTTTCCTTTTTCTTCTTTTTTTGGCAAACATCAGAAAAACTCGGACAATCACTTAATAACTCACTTGTCAACTTTGTCATTGCATATAGTTTTTACAAGAAACTGCGTAAATGATGAATATTACAGAACCCTATAAAGAGTAGACACTTTTTTATAGTTAATCTTACTGTTTTTAATAGGGGGTGCTGTGTTGGTCGCGGTTTACTTTCGTCTGCAACGACATTGTTCACTGAACGTCGGTCAGAGGACGCCACCATCCTATTTCGAGCGATTTAGCATGAACACTTGAAATTCTTTTGGAAATCACTTGGAATCGTTGGGATTTTCGGCGCGGTTTCCATGTCAGGAGAACAGAAACGCGGGAGGACGTCCAAAAGATATACGGCATAAAAATTCGAATTCCTTACATCATCGAATGTGGATGGTGGGAATGGGCGGGGATTTTGAAATAAATTCGCTATAATTAGGCCCCTAAGGCCCAAAAAATGAGTAGTGGAAATCTTAGAATTACCTACCCCTAAATCTCTAAATCCTGTTCGTGTTTACAGTCACTGGATATACACAGTACCGCAAGGTTATCAGTTTACTCCAAATATGGCGGCTTATATAGTTATTTTTCATTTCTCCCAAAATATGACAATTTGTATGACTGCTGTTTATAGCATTTGTGAATATTTCCATATGGTGGTTATGTGAGAAGTGACAGACAAATCATTGCTTAAATCTAAAAAATGCCTCATAATTGTTGTGTAGGTTGATGCAAAAACAATATCAAAAAAGGATATACATTGTTTAAGATACTTGCAGATCATGAGAGGAAATAGAAACGGCATGGTTTAATTTCCCGACCACATGCCCATTATGAACCATGGTTTTGTGAAGTCTATATAAATATTTTGAGTTTGAAATATTAATTAGTAAAAGTAGTAATTAGTCAATCGTGCAACATTATTCTAAACATTGTAAAACGTGATGTAAACAATTTATAAAATTCAACATTTCCTATTTGAATTTACCTGCCCAAATTTCTACTCCAAATATGGCGGACGTCGCGTTATTTTGTATATCTAGTGACTAATGTGCTTTGATCGTACGATGGCTTATTAAAGAATTTCGTTACGGTATCTTATTAGATAAATTTCATAATTATAGTGTTCGAGGTTACAGAGAAATGTACAGAGACGAGACTTGTGTTTAGTTCAATTTCGAAAACGGCATAATTTTCATTTAGAAATGACATAAGAGCTGTCGTTAAGGCATTACAGACAGGTATAAAATATGACAAGCTTACCTTTTGTGTTGAGAAATTGTTTTGGAATTCATTTTGAACATAGATATCATCTTATTGGTTTGACGATGGAAGTCGACACTTCACACTTGTAGAAAGAATAATAAGGTATGGCAAATTTGGATTTTCTCCAATTCTCGTTACCTCCCCCTAGTACTTGAACACGACGACTCAGTTAATATAAATTTAAAACATTGCCTTAAATTTAACTCCCTTATTACTTTAGTAATTTTACACAAATCCATTTATTGAGCCCCAAAATTCGCACGCTCCTACTATGAATCTAATCGCCTTAAAAGCAATTCAAACCATTAGCATTCTTCCTTCTACAGTAGTCTCTAATTACCGTTATTACTCGTCAAGGTCCCACCCCTGAAATTGAGCCGCCCTTGTTCTTCGCTGCGCCCTCATCTAAATAGGTGAAATAGAATTATTATCCACTAAAGCTGGCGCAATTGTGCTAAAAGTCCCTTTGAAGTCTTATAAAAGTAGAACCTCTTAATCATCACTTGTTTCTCGTAGTGGAAGTGGCTCGAGGAGTAAGGTTTGATGTTTCTTTTGATGCAGTCTTATTGCAAGGTGGGTCTCGAAATTGGATGATATATTGTAGGATGTCAGTTTGTGGACTTAAGGTAAAATAGATTCAAAAAAATCTAGGACTCGCTATACGATTAATCACTAATTTTCACTAGGGGGTTTAGGGGTAGATATCCAAAATCTGTGGTATTTTTTGAAAAATCTTCCAAACCCCTCATTTTTTGAATTCTTTCACAGTACAGCTTTAATAAACGGAGTTAAGTTTTTTACCACAGTTAGAATCCATAAAAAAATGGGGAAATTTCCAAAATGTTCAATTTTTTCCAAACTCTCTAGTTGTTGTTTTCTATAATAAAAGGCACATTTACCGTCTTTAACAGACAGCTTTCCCTTTCGTTTAGGAGTTAGGCACCAAGAAGGGCAGATTTTTCATAGAAAAATTGGGAAACTTTTTAGTAACAGTCTCGAACGTTTGAATAGGATCTTTGGTGAACTAAAAATTTTCCTCTAAAGTTTTGACAGAGATTCAAAAAATTGGGGAATTTTCCATAACAACCCCAAATTATGGGATTATGAGTCTCATAAGGGCGTCTCAAGATTATGGGGGAATATTACGAGTCTTTGGATAATCAAAAATTTTCCCCTAAGGGAGATGACATTCAAAAAATCATTAAATGACATTTAAAAAGTGAGGGCATTTTCCATATCACCCAAAAATCTCCAAATTTTAATTTTTGTATTGATATAATAATGGATTGCCTTCAGAGAGCTTTGGAGTGACTATTGAAAAATGAAGTATTTTCTAGAGTCTTCTAAACTTCCAAATTAAAGTTTTTTGGCTGTATTATCAGAGTAGGTAGGAAGGTAGGCAGAAGGGTCCTTAATTAACAAAAAATTCCCCTCAATGATTTTGGAGTCCTTATCCTTAAAAATGGAGGAATTATCCAAAGCATTCGAAACGTTCCTTGAATTATAGATTTCTTGTTTATATTGATAAAAGTCAATTCTTCCCTTAACGGGGAGTTTTTCTGTCCTTTTTGGAATTTGGTACTAAAAATGGGAGAACCTTCAGGGAAACCCCCAAAAACCTTTTCGTTTTGAATGTTATAGGTGTTAAACAGGCAGGTTTTCTTTGATTTTTCGAAACTTTCCACCAAAAGTTTCGAAGAGCAGATTAAAAAAAAAAATGGAACTTTTCATATGATTTTGAATGTTCAAATTCCAAATTTCCATAAATTTATAATGTTCTCCTTGGGATTTTCAAGTGAAAACTGTTTTCAGTTTTATTCCTGTACCAACAGATGATTCTTCATAATAATTTTGGAGTTGGAGTTTGTAAAAATAGAAAAAGTTTCCAAAACACTTTTTCATCTCAAAATTTTAAATTTCTTGTTTGCCTTAGGCAGTCAGTGATTCTTTTGGTTCGAAATTCGGTACCAAAAGTGAGGAAATTTTCAGAAGAACTCCGGAAAACCTTCACCTCTTAGATTTTATGCCTGTATAAACAGTGTTTAATTAATCAAAAATTTTTCCCTAAAGACCTTGGATGTTGGGTTCAAAAACCCAATTTTTGGTAACATTTCCAAATTTCTAATTCTCAGAGGAAGGACTTAAAGTTGCACCACCAAATGTGGAAGTTCAAATTATTCAAAGAAACTGTCTTTAATTGTAACTAAAATTGAGCATGTTTAAAGAAAAGAAAGTAATATATTTCTTAGGACGTAGTTGCTTAAGGATTAGGCACGTAATGGCAAAAATTATAAATTACAACGCGATACAGCAATTTCTAAAAACCGAATTTTATGTAATGCCGTCTCGTCGTCGATACAGATAAGATCCCATAAAGACGTGGTATTCGGTTTCTTTCGCCTCCACGTCTTTCAAAATGGATTTTACATAACATTTAATGGAAGAAACGTGTAGCGGAGTAGCTCGACTGTAAACACTCGAGTAACAATCACGGGTAAACTATGACATTTGGTCCACTTTACGTTTACAATGAGGGGAAAAGAAATATTTTAGAAGGATGAAGAAGGTACAGAAAGGGGCGTATAAATAACATAAAATTTTGAATTATTGTGAGTAATTTTTGAAAATTTGTACCAGGTTCGATTTGGTGTACTTGCTGCAAAATGAGCACAAAACGCACTTACGAAGCACAACGTACACGTGATTTTCAGCGTTCGTTAGCAACGTCATACAAATAACATACTCTTAAGTACACGTCCACATAAGAAATATTCATATCTTTCAAACTAAGCGTCACTGCACCTTTATTTTGTGGCTGCACTAAATCCCTTAGATCCCATTATACTGAGATTATGGAAGTATTGGATCAGGGTTTAAATACTCGTTTAGTTGCTGTAATAAATCTTTTCCAGAGTTTTTTACTAATTGGTGTAAAATTTTGGGAACACGTAGAAACGATTTTTTGAGAAATTTCAGAGTTGATAAATCGATTACTCACCACAGAATTGTCGGAGCAATATAAACACTCGTCCACGTTGCGCCTGCGCGAAGTAAGCCGTGTTTTAAGTACGCTTAAGTAGTCATTATTCAACGACTAGAGCAATATTTGTCTAAAAGCCATCAGCGTTAAATTTTCATCGCATGTATATCACTTTTCCTTCGAAAATCGCCCCCGAATATCGAATCGTTTATTCAACGGGCCTTGTTTATAACGGTTCAGTAATTCCCTATATTTTCCAATCCACTTAAGGAACCGTCGCAGTAAACTGACTTTTTCTTTTCACTTAAACTCCTCGATCGACGACCCTTTTTATAACCTCATTCGACAATAGTCGGCAGACGGTTAAATTAAACATAAATTTGCGCCGTAAAAAGGTCACTCTATCTGCGATTGTTAACTGCTCGACGCGACGTGGCGAAAGCCCGGACGGAAAAAAGGGGGGTTATGATAGTCGACGCGGTTCACGTGCGCGTGCGGCTGACGTTCTCGGGCCGTCAGAAATGATTCTCGTGGAAATTTTTATCGGGGTCCTTTTTTTGTTCGTGCGTCACGAACGATGGGATAATTAGTTTCTCGAATTATTTTTTTGCGATTAAAATCGATGGATTTGTACGTTTTCAAAAGATATTACCGACGGGCTCGGCCGAATAAAACGATGTTATTTTACTTTACTCTCGTGTGACAGATTTTTGACGAAAAATGATATATTTTATTCTGGTTAATACATCTTTAGCATAGTGTATACAGTAATAAGTGTAGTCACTCTCCGAATTGCCGAAAACCATCCCCTTTTGTCATCTCAACCCCTTCACCAGGACGGATTATTGGCTGAGCAAAAGGAGCTTGTGGTCATTTTGTACACGGTGTCTTCGCCTAAGGTTGTACAAACGCAGCGTCAACGACTAACGCCAAATTTAATGGAAAAAAGTAGCTTTTTTGCAGCACAACAAATCGTCATCGAAAAAACAAAAATCAGTTTTTGCCATTGAAACTTCAGACTATCGAAATTTACAAACTGTAGAAGGTTTGTAAGGCACTCGTATATGTCGGTGGATACTTTTTACTTAAGTGTATTTTAAAACACTCGCGTGACGTTTGTGTCAATTACAGCAACGATAAAAAATCCGGTAGAAATACCAAATTTCGCGAGCTAAAGAAATATAAAGGCACTCATGGTGGGATATTTGGAGGTTTAAACGTCCCTCCAATTGATTTTATTAATTATTTAGTAGCATTAGAAGAAATTTTTACATCCAAATTCAACGACCCCTGTATACATGAGGGCGTAGGGATGGCATCGCTAAATCTATTCAAAAATGTTAAATTTTCACACCCACGTCCCAATTTCCCTCATATTTACTTTATTTCTCTATACACAAGATTAAAAATCTACTATACATTAAAGTTTGCGAATAGAGAAATAAAACATCAAAAAATCATAAGGAAAACTCTAAATTAAATGTATTAAAAAACATGTAAAAACTGGAGTAAGTACTTGCAAATACTATCAAAGTATTTTTAAGTATCAAACCAGGTTTCATCCAAATAAATAATGCTTCCATTATTGTCCGTGTATGCCCAAATGTTTTTCAGATAATTTTGTCCTATTTCAGCCATACGAGGTGATTCCACAATTATCATTCGCCAGTCTAATTTCTTATACTTAAATCCACATTTCCAAACTATATTACGGAGAGATTTTAATGACTGATACTTGTCTTCTTTGGAATTTGGTAATTTTGAGTAAATAATTTGTACAATCGGAACTGTATTTTCTTTATAGGTAGCGCAAATTGTTCGCCCAATGACATTCTCAAAAACATCATCGATATTTGCATCACAATCCGCGACACGTTTACGTTTTGCTTGATGATGTACGATGTTGCCTCGTTTAATAACACGACAAATCGTTGTTCGTGGTAATTTAAGTAATTCAATGAGCAATCTCCGTACAATGGAGCTCAAAGAATTTCGCGGTGACTCTCCTTTTAAACAAACATAAATATTTAAAATTATATGCTGCCTTTGAACGTGCAAGTTATTCTGGGAAAATCCCCAAATTTCTGACTCATTTGTTTCTGTAGCACTATTTCTATTGTGTATAATGTCTATATCATTGCCATTGTTAATTTCGTCCACGTCGAAAGGTCTCGAAAAGGCCATTTTAAAATAATAATTGCGACTGACGTGCACACACCACTGAACTCTAATGACGACTGAAAATGAACACGTGCTCGGCGCTCAAATTTAATGACTGTACTGTCTAATTCTCGATACTAATAGGCATTTCATATATAGGCCTGTATTGTAACATTTCTCCGCGCCAGATATACGGGGGAAGGTTAAAAACGGTACGTTACATAAATACTCTGCTTTAGTATAGGGTAAAAACGTATTTTGTACATGCGCTCGGTGTAAAGTCGGTTATTTTTTTTGTTTTTTAACAGGACCAGCTCTTACAGGATGGACCTTAAATAAAATGATCAGTCGTTCAAAGTAGCCTTATGATTCTGCTGGTAGCGTTACGTTAAAATAAGGTAAACGCTAATAGTGCCCGACGTTATGTGAAATGCAAAAAGTTTTCTATCGACTTTGTATTTCATATTGAATTTATCACAATATTTTTTTGGAAATTTGTGAAGTTCAGGGTTATAGAAGTAAATTTTAGTAACATTTCACACCCAAATTCATATGACTGAAATAAATCCATATATTATGGAAGCAAATTCAACTAATACCCTCAAACTTCGTCAGTGCTCTAATTATTCTGCACTTAATAACATTGAGGAGTTTTATAAGACGATTTTCTCGCTGGACTCTCGCAATTTGTGAAACAATTTTTTTGCTATGAATATAAATAGGGTTACGTTACCACAACCGCTGTTTTGTATTACCGGTATTTTTTATAAGTTTTGGAAACTTCGATATTGTAACCATGAAATTGTTTTCACTTGTAATTTTCCTGTTCCATCCTCGGCAAAATCCTAAAGTCAAAAATTTAAATCGTCGCTCCTAGCGGCGCGAGGCAAAGATGGATAATCTGGAATGTTCGCGGCGTTCCAAAAAACTATTAAAATTCATCTCGTGTAATGTTCGGGGCTTTCTCCACGGACCGAAATCCGCCGAAAATAGATTCCATTCTGATGTAAATAGCTCGATATGAGGGATTACAAAAGTTTTCGTAAAATTCGATTAGTAACTTAAAAGGAGTTTTCTAAACACGAAAGCCATTTATACTGTCGCCGTGCGGGGCCGGCGTCGGTAAACCCAAAAAAAGGAACGGAACAGAAAAGCTTTCCGAAATGCAAATCTCGACGAATGCATTGTGGAAGTTTGCCTTTGCCTTGATTACTGGAATAAATGATTTGCGCGTTTCCGTTTTCACTTTATTTCCCGTGGTAAATAGAAGGCTTGTTATCGGGCACGTTGTATTTTATGTAAATATATTCCAAACAACTGACAAAGCATAACACTACTCTCTTCCTCGTCTTTTTCTCTCGAAATACCTCCGAATACCAAATAGCTTCCGCGCACTTAAACAATGTTTCTCAACTTTATTTTGGGTTATAAACACTGTTTTTCCTTCGCACTTCCATAACCATACAAGTTATTGGAAAAAGTGTTAAAATTAAAAACAAACTAAGTATATATTTACAAGTGATACTTCAAAAAATCTGAAATTCTTTCATTTACAGTTGCGAAATAAATAATACTTATTTTATTTAAAATGTCTATAAATATCTGTAATTATATAAACACTTTTACTATAAATATTTCTTAAATTATTGAAAATACAACGTGAATAAACGATTACAGGTCGATTAAAATGTGAGCCATATCAAATATGTTAGCTCTGAAGAATAAGAAGCGTCTGTTCCATTCAGACATGCGCAGCTTCAATGCGTAGAAACGTTAGATTTAGAATTATTGAGATTTATTTTTAAATAAGTCGCCATTTTGTAATAAAAAAAGATTCACTGAAACTCATTTTAAAAGTTGAATTAACATCTTTATAATATAAAAATTGAAATTATATGAGAATCCCTTAATTTATTAATTAAAAAGTGACAGTTTTTACTCTTTTTTATAAACAAATTGAATAACTTTTTGCCGCCATTTTTGAACACCTGTACAGTCGCCATTTTGTAATAAAAAAAGATTCACCGAAACTCATTTTAAAAGTTGAATTAACATCTTTATGAAATAAATATTGAAATATTATGAGAATCCCTTAATTTATTAATTAAAAAGTGACATTTTTTACCTCTTTTTTATAAACAAATTGAGTAACTTTTTGATTTTTAACGTTGCAAGTTTCTAATGAATACGGTTGAAAAGATGTTTAAAAACACCAATTAAAAAAAACCCTATGACCACAAGAAACCAAAAAACCAAATTTTAACAATAAACACTAGAGTAAATTATTAGAGAAATTGTATTATATTTTATAATAATTACAGATAATAATAAACATTGATTATCTACCGTGTCGTTGTTTAATTAAAAACAAGCTAAGTATATATTTACAAGTGATACTTCAAAAAATCTGAAATTCTTTCATTTACAGTTGCGAAATAAATAATACTTATTTTATTTAAAATGTTTATAAATATCTGTAATTATATAAACACTTTTACTATAAATATTTCTTAAATTATTGAAAATACAACGTGAATAAACGATTACAGGTCGATTAAAATGTGAGCCATATCACATTTTCAAATATGTTAGCTCTGAAGAATAAGAAACGTCTGTTCCATTCAGACATGCGCAGCTTCGATGCGTAGAAACGTTAGATTTAGAATTATTGAGATTTATTTTTAATACATTAACAGGGGAAAGCTTTATATCAAAAAATAATAATTTATTTATATATATTGTATAGTGAATTTAATATATTAACTTTAACCATACAAGTTATTGGAAAAAGTGTTGGCACGACAAAACTCGAAAATTTGTTAACAAAACGTACTTAAAGTTTTGACCTTCAGAACTTTTATCGAAGGAATGAAATTAAAGTGGGAATAATTTGTGCTGTTGGGTAAATAAAGTATTTTCCCCAATGCGATTCTTGACATTTTTACTCTTATGATCTAAAAATTACCATAAAATTGATTATATTGTAACTTAATGTTAAGAATAATATTTGCCTTTGTGGTTTTCAGTGTAGCAATTATGCACGAGGGTGTTGAGCAAATTAATATAACATAAATACTGAAAATGCGTAAAAAACGCTAGAGTATCAAATTGTAGCTTTTTTAATTCCAAACATTTTGCTCCTCTTAAATTTTCTGTGTGACAAAAATTAAGTGAGATGTGGCCGTTTAGGACCTATTTTTACAAGGGAGCACTACCTTGTTTCAGCCCTTTAAGCTCACCCCCTTTTAAAACTCGAGGTTATGAAGGGATTTAATTTAATAGCTCTTGAAAAAACCTACAAATTTGTTTTTTAATAAACACTCTACTATAATAAATAAAGAAATTATGATTAAAAAACCAATCACATTTGTTTTTCGAAAAATTCGAAAAGCGCAAGTCTTGACGTGATGATTTATATTATCAGTAATTGCTTGTATGTGTGTGTAAATACATTTTTATATGTAATTAAATTAAGTTAAATCTGAACCCAATTTTATTCACCTTAAACTTTATTACATCGATATATTCACCTTGAGCATTAATTTATAGATTTTGGCAATAAGGGGTAGTTTTCTCTCCTAAAACATGAAAAGCGCCCATCGGCATAATGTACATTTTGAGGTGAAATAGCTTCAAAAATGTCAATTAATAAACCAGTTTTATTTCTTGAACAAACACCAATTTTTCTTTACTGACATATTTTATTTATTTTACCTCCTTTATTATATCTTCCAGAGTTTTCAGGAGAACGGGCGAAGCCCTGTGTCGATGGTTTAAAGTGGGGTAATTTTACTGCAAAAGGTAGTTAATTTGACGGAGGAAAACTTATCTTATTACTCCTGTAGAGTTAGTTTTACTTGACGTCTCGGAGAATAAACCTAGTGTGTTTCTGCGGTTTAATGTGCACTTTATATTTACTTCGCGCCGTTAAACATCAATCCTTATTTATTTTTATACCTCCCGTTTCTGGTTAAAGCCCGAAACTCCCGCCTGATGACAGCTTAATACACATCCATACATGCGATGTAAAATAGTATCCCTCGACGGTTACCTCTTATGTTTACACCGTCGTTTTACATCTTATACACTAGTAAAAATATACTTTATAAGATACCACTTCAGTTTGTAAATTAGAATGTGTCAAGCGAAGACTTATAAATATTACAGTGGAAACTCCCGCCCTCAATAATAAATTAGAGAGGAGTCGTGGCGTATACGACGCCTTGTCTCTGGGATTGTTTGTAAACAGTGAATTTTTTAAATTAGGTTTAGGGCTAGACGTCGTGCTTATAAAGTGTAATCTGATAGAATCTGTCGAGATGTCTAAATAGGCAGAAATATTACTTTTTTCCACACGTACAGAACAGATTTTGGCTATGTATCAAATTTTTTCCACTTATTACTGTTTCTCAAAAATATTCATGCACCTTTTAAATGCTGGGTGACAGTTTAATAAGCTTAGTTTAAATCAAATAATTTTAGTTAAAATTAAATAAAATTAAAAATTTAATAAGTCAAATTTAAAATCAACGAATATTATAAAAAAGTGGCGAGATACGTCAACTTTTATTTCGTTGGGGGCATTTTGTTTTGGGTTTCATTTTGGGCATATTTTCAACCCAATCGCTTCAACCCTACAAAAAAATCAATATCGAAGTAAAACATTAACTTCGAAATCTTCTAAATTATCACTTTATTTTTTTTTTATCTAAGAAGTACTTTTTGTTCATTTTCTCGAAAATTACCAAATTTGAAAAACAAAATAACCATCGAATTCAGAATTTGCTAAGCTTTAAAATGAGGTATCACTCGGCCCCTCTCCGCTGTTTAAATTTTAGGGGTGGAACTCCCATGGACGTCTCTTGCTAATTTTTACAACTGTCGTTAGTTATAAATTTAACCCCGATTGAAAGCCTTGCAATTGTCACCCAGTATAATATTTTTGCCAAATTCACTATGAAATATTCGTTATACTATAGAAAAATAAAATTTGAACAGCAGTAGAACATGATAGCCGGTTCCATACCTGATGGATATTTCAGGGTATAAATTTTCTCAAATTTAATCCCAAAAAGTTCCCAGAAGTCTAGTCATTCAGACATGCGCAGCTTCAATGCGTAGAAACGTTAGATTTAGAATTATTGAGATTTATTTTTAATACATTAACAGGGGAAAGCTTTATAGCAAAAAATAATAATTTATTTATATATATTGTGTAGTGAATTTAATATATTAACTTCAATAGCATGAATATATCCATTAATATAAGTAAATGATAGTGTTTAGAATTTTTGTAATTATTAATTAGTACAATAATACTTTGCGAGGGGGTTTGATTAATTTTTGCAGAATTAACGAATAACGAGACTATTCCATTAACTCTCACCTTTATACAATTTTATTGCGCACATTCCATGTGTACAAGGTTTTCCCTAAAATGAACAATTTTTTCGATATTAAAAAGAAACTTTTTTATTTTATTGTTTAAACAAGGCAAGAGCAAACAAGAATTGTTTATTGAAACTAAAGGTCTCTTTTTTCTATTATTTCTTACATTTTTATGCAAAAATATCGCTGTTACGAATATTTTTATTAAAAATTGCATATTCATTGGCCAACTAGTCGTATATTTGTTTTTGGATTTCGGACCAGTCGGACTAAAAATGGAGTTACGATTACAGTAGAAAAGTATCAAAATATTTATTGTCGGTATTTCAACTAAAAATGCAATTTGGACAATACCTCCCCACTTTTACGTAGCAATAAACTGCAAATTCGCGTTCAGTACCGTAAAATAACATCAACTTTAGTTATTCAGCCGAATTCAAATTATCAGTGCAAATTCCTATGAGATTCATCCCAGTGGATTATTTATTTATGTATAGGCATAATCTGAGGTGCGTATTTCCAGAAATATTTCATGCAAAGCGCCCTTAAGATTATTTTGATTTAACAAAAAAATTCCATCTTCTGACATGATGCTGCGGCTTTTTCTGTCATTTGCTGTACATCAAATCAATGCGACGGCGATTAAATGACAAATCGTGAGTTATAACCAACGGGTGATTCGTTTTAATGAAATCGTCGCTGACTCCAAATTTTTCCGATCCCGCTAGTGTTGTTTTTGTTAATTTTCACTTTCATTTACACGTTGCCATTACTTACTTGTTGATTAATATTTTTCAGAAAATTTTAGATGGCCGATTCTTTAAATTCAATGAACCAAGCTAATACGCATACATCATGTTACTAAAAAACATTTTTTTAGACATATATTTACATTTGATTATTCGATCACACATTTTTTTTATTCTAAGAGAAGTGTTTGATGTCTATATAATATACGTACAATACGATACAGATACGTTGCCGAAAATCTGGCAACACTCTAAATCGACCTGTGATAAAATGGTGATGACGTGAGCGCAACTTTGTTTGGCGTTTAGTATAGGTGGTACATACCGGGTGACAATTTAAAAAGTTTCATTCGGGTTTAAATTTGGAACTAACGACGATTATAAAAATCGGCGAGACACGTCGATTTTTGTTTCGAAGGGGAACCATTTTGCGCATATTTTCAACTCTGTCCTTCCAATCGTTTAGCCAGGGTGAGTTCCACCCCTAAAATTTAAATAGGGAAGAGGGGTCGAGTGATATTTCGTTTTAAAGCTTATGAAATTCTGAATACGACGGTTTTTTGTTTTTTAAATTTGGTTCAGTAATTTTCAGTTTTTCCAGTTCAGCATTATTTGTATAAGAAGCTCCACCTGGATCATCATCTTCGAGTTCTTGAAGAATTTTCATCTTGTAGGGATGGAATTTGTTGAACTCGTTATGCTATATTATAAACCACCTTAATGCGAATTAATACGAAATTGGAAATGATTTTTGAAAAAGAAGCACAATTACTGGAAAGATTGTTCGGTATATCGAACCTAACCACACTTGAAGCTGTACTGTTGTCTTTATCAAAACCATATTTTTCATTTTTCGTTTCTTTTTTTTGGCAATTAGAAACAACCAAAGCATATAAAAAATTAATATATAAGTAAAAAATTAACTCCGAAATCTTCTAAATTATCACTTTGTTTTTTTTTTTAGCTAAGGAATACCTTTTGTTCATTTTCTCGAAAATTAGTGAACCAAATTTAAAAAACAAAAAAAACCCGTCGAATTCAAATTTCTTCTCTTCCCTGTTTAAATTTTAGGGGTGGAAGGTCCCTGGCTGAAGGGTTGAAAATATGCACAACGTCGATTGAACGTTTTTAAATTGTCTATGTTACCTACGTATCTTGCCTGATATTCATGTCAAATAGTTCCTTACACTTGACTAGTTGCACGTTATTTAGATGAAATCGATCCTCCGTTCATCGGGAGTTTATTGGGAAATTAATTATTGTTTATACTTGAGTATTGCTCGCGAGGACTCGATTACACGTAATAAGGGTTATGGCGGGAATACTTTAGGCATACGTACCCTAGCCGAGGAATTATCGAGACGGTGGAAGTTCGTCGTAAATAAATTATGCTGCTGAACACTTTGTCTCTCGGTAAACTTAAACAGACAAGTTTGTAGAAGGTATCTATTTAGAGCGAAATACACATGGAATTAGTTTGAAACCTCAAAGTGTAACTCGCTTTACGCGACTCGAACGGATATCTAGTTAATTAGTTACTTTTTGTGAAGTGCCATCGCCTGTTATTATTTTTGAACGTGTCGACTCGTATTACTTGTTAGTTTAACGCTAGTTGTTGGTTCTTAACTTAACCACTTTGCATTCAAATTGGTAATGTGGAATTTCTTATTGTTCTAGGAGCTGTCTCGTCTGAATTACTCTGCGGGTAAGTGCATAAAAATATTTACTTATACTCCCTCTCCCAATAGGGGACAGTAAAAAATCGGTAAACAAAAAGGTCATTTTGTACACTTCTCGCAGGTAACTTTTACAGTTTCTGTTAAACTTGTCCAAATATTATTTGGTTTTTACCACCCGAGCGATATGCTAATGTAAAATACAGCTTGAAAAAAAGGGATTGAGTTACTGAAAACTTTTAGAATATCCTTGTAAAATTTTTCTCGTTCATGAAATTCAAGAAATGACTTGCAAAATCTGGAGACTATCTAGAAACTTTCTGGAAAACTTTGTGGAAAACTCCCGAGGGTCTTGGAAGTATTCACTTGCACGAAAAGTATAAAGTGCCTTCTTGGAATTACTGGAAAGGGTTAGAATAATCTTGTGAAAATTTTATAATTCGTAAATCTCAGGGAAACTAAAATGGCTTTACAAAATCTGAAAGTGTCATGTTGAATCTGATCAAATTTTTAATACAAATTTAGCTAAAAATACTTTCTGTGGATCATGAAAACTTTACATTTTACAGAAATGAAAACGTGTCTAATTGAATGCAAAATCAAACGATCTTAATTCAAATTTCGCTTCACAAAAAGATAATGAAAAATCTGATCATACCATTTTGGTGTTTTTTTGAATTTAGAGGCACCAAATTGGCTTTACAAATTCAAAAAAGTATTCTACAGAATCCGAATCAAACAGTTTAATTGCAACTTTATCTCGAAAATAGTTATGGAAAGCGCGAGAAAGATTTTGAAAGAATTTGGGAATTTTAATTTCCATGGAACCGAAAAGGTGCCCTGTGGAATCTAAGCTAAACATAAATGTTTTTAATGTTAAAAATTTAAAATAACGTTTTAAAATTTAAAAATCATGAATTTATTTTAAAGAAATAGGTACTGGAATTACTCGAAAAGCTTATAATATCCTTGTGAAGTATATTTAAAGTACCAATTTAGCTCCAAAACGTTTTGGGAAACACTAAGAATCTCCTTAAAAACCGCTGAGAATCTTAAGCATTTTGACTTGCACAGAAACTAGATAATGCTTTATCGAATCCAAAGAAAATGCTCTTAATACATATTTTGTGGTAGAAATAGGTAATCCAAGAATAGCGCAGCTCTTACATGTCTAAGAATAGCTTCGTAAAATATTTCAAAATCCTAGAAGTAAGAGGCACTTTACGAAATTTGGGAAGCGTTTTTTGAGTAAAAATCAAATTTTTTAATTACAAATTTGGGTTCAAAGTAAGAATTTCTTTAAAAGAACTGTTCAGGCACTTAAAAACATTCATTAGCTTCATAAACGAGTAGTGGAAAGAAAGTCTTCGAAATCGAATTGCGTTTCGCGCAATGTTCGAGGCCATTTTCGCACCTTTTTCCAAACTTATATGAAAATCCAAGATAGCCAAGTTGTAGGTTTCGATGTCCTGTTTCAAAAACCTTTTGACAAATTAAAATCGCAGTTAATACGCAGATTTTGAAAATTTGGGTGTATATTGTTAATAACGTAATTGTGCAAAAACTATAAATCTGACAGCATCTAACTTTTGCATACTTAAAGTAGATATAATAGCCTAATGTTTCAAGGAAAATTAGCACCTCAGCTATAAACTGGGCAAAGCTGCGAATTTTTGGAAAAGGGTTCATTTTAACGGTTTTTCCAAGTTATCTCGATGAAAAATTGCTCCGATTACCTCTTAGAAATGCTCATTTTGAAGATCTTTTGATTTTCTACAAATTGTACAATTTCCGTCAATAATTTTCACGCTATGGTAAAAAAAAACTGAAAAACGACCTATTTTCTTTTTTGTTGTTAAAAAAAAAAGATAAAGCTCAGATTTGTGTAGAATTTGGGTTTTTATGATCTTTGATCCATTTTACACAAAGTTTTTTGTATCAAAACATCTTTTTTTGCTCTATAAACCGGGTCGATTAAATTGTTACAATATGCATATGTGACAGAAAATGGAATTTTACATCGGTTGCTTTCGTTCCCGGTCACGAGGTCCCCATTTTGTTAAGAGCGCCCCCCGTCCGTACATTGTAATCTAAGGGAATGAATACCTAAGGGCTGAAGTTTTAAATTCAGATTTCCAGCGGCGTCCCTGACGACGTAGAAATTTATTAATAAAAAATCCCGGGGCGCCGAACAAACATCCGTCAGGAATCTCCATGATAATGCAAAAAAAAAAGAAAGAGAAACGGGGAAAAACGAAGGGAGAGGGAGCAGTCGTTTATGCAAAGCTCTTGATTATTTCAAAGTCGAGACGCTTTTAAGATAGAGCGCGACTCGTCGCGAAACTTGAATATAAGACAAATTGCTTTTTATGTGTGATTCCCGGCGACCTTTCTGGCCCCCGAGGCGCATAAGCTCATTAGCGAACTTCTTTCGTAATATCTCACTTAATACCTATACTCCTTTTCTTCTTTGTTCTTCTTCAGGTTGGTTATTTTCGAAAAGTTTCCGCGGCAATAACTACTAATCGAAGCTCTTCGGTAACTTTAAAAAGCTTATAGACACGTGAATGTGCATTTGGCCCATTACTCTTTGACGTTTACAGAACTTTCGATGGATTTAATTAGAACGGTTCTGGAGCGAAATTCGAAAATGCCTATGTGAATATCTCGTTTTTCACTGGGAGTAATTAAACTCTAACCGATTTCAGAGCCGTTTGATGATCAGATAAACTTATTTTCTGCACATAAAAGTTGCAGTAACTCTGTCAACAGAAATCTGGTCCAGTAACATTAATGTATTTTAGGTTAAACAAAAATGCATATGTCGGTTTGAAAGATTTTTACAATCTCCATAAACTTAATGTCCGACGTGGATATTAAAATATTTTATTAATTTCCAAATGGAAGGGTTCACGAGCGTTTGTTGTACAGGATGCACATTGTGAAAGGTAGGCACAAATTTTGAAATTCTGTCATAAATGGGCAGGTGAGTTATAGTCCAGTCATCAGCGGTAAAACACCTTAAAACTGTGGAATTTTGGGAATCAACGTCAAATTTCATGAAAATTTGGACTTAAGCTCCACTTCTTCAGAGTTGGACATGTGCCGAAGAGTGCTTTTTATTTTTTAGGGGTGAAAACTACCCCTTACTGCAAAATATTACAAAATCGAAAATTTTGATAGTGTGAAGCTATGCCATAGTAAGGAGTAGAGAGTGTGAACTATTTTTACGTCAGTTACACAACTTCACAAAAAATCCGAATCTGTAGATCAGACACGTGTATTCTTATGTATTTTTCATCACTAAATCCGAATCCGATGTCAAAATAAGGCCTGCACCCCTGGAATTGGCCCCAGAGGCCCAAAATGGCCTTTACAACACAGCCTCCAATAAAAGGTCCGGATCTGTAGATCAGACACGTGTATTCTTATGTATTGTTCTTCGTTGAATCGAAATCCGAGATCAGAAAAAGGCCTGCACCCCTGGAATTGGCCCCAGAGGTCCAAAATGGCCTTTATAACACAGCCCCCAATAAAAGGTCCGGATCTGTAGATCTGACACGTGTATTCTTATGTATTTTTCATCACTAAATCCGAATCCGATGTCAAAATAAGGCCTGCACCCCTGGAATTGGCCCCAGAGTCAAAAAGAGCTATGCGTATGTGGCACATAGAAGCAAAAGCGTATGGCAAAGTTTGATTAGTTTCAGAAAATATCCCATAGAGAATTTATTTGTGAAAATATCGAAACATGGCGTTAGCTTTGAAATATTTTAATAAAAAGCATCCCTGATTACATGCACTGCATCAGCGGTTTTATTACCAATTTCGTGCGTTAATTACCTCGGTATGATGTTTATAATACTCTTTTTTGATTGAATTAATTTCCCAATTGCGAACTTGGTACAAAGGTCGTTGTTTAATACACGCCAAAGAATCGGAAATGTATGAAAATAGGTATTAATGAAAATGAAAATTCACAAGAAGTTAAGATTTTTGATTGTATTTTTGTAAATTTTTATTACATAAATTCAATTTAGTTATTTCTTTATTGGTGAGATGAGAAATTATTACATTTACAATTTATTAGTTAATTAATTATTTACATTGGTTAAGTAAAAATTTGCAAAAAATATATAGTGCCTATTTTGCGTTAGAAGTTATTCAAGCATTGTAAAACTCGTGTCATAAAGCGATTTTTATTAATTTTTAATCAACTTTTGCAAATTTATAACAGTAAGAAAAAGTAAACACCTGCTTTATACGTTTTTTGCGATAACTTTTTTAATTTTTAACCGATTTTACTCCGCCTACTCTGATTTTTTAGAAAATTTTTTTAGAAGCGCTTGAAATAAGCCGTTTCGACTGACTGGGAAGTTGTAAAAGTTATGTCCGCCTATTTTAGCTAAATCGGTTACCTGGAAGTGAAAAACAATAATTTTAGATTCGATCAAAATTGATACAATTGTTATTATCACCGTTTGAGTAAAGTTATCCCCAATTTGAGGGATTTATTTAAATTTCAATAATCCCTGTTCACTACTAATCGAGAAAGTTAAATCAGCACTAAAGTGTGTCTAGACTGATTAAGCTGATCGATTTTGTGCTGTATTTTCATTATATGGTTAAACGGTCACTACGTGTCAGCTGATCATCCGAAACCTATCTCCTGTCCCTCGCATTTTCTAAAAATAAAGTCGTTACGTTTAAGTCCATAGCGTCTGTGATTATTCATTCTGAATTATTATTACACAAAAAATAAATAATAATACTATAATAATTTTACTATGTGAGGTACTCTTCGTCATTGGGTAATTATCATTTATTATTTCTAAAAACTTTGACTGTATTAAAAGTTGGGGACTGGAAAGTTTGTCTCGTTTTACATTAGAAAATGAAGCTATTTACATACACAAATGTGGAGCAGCTAGAAGTTTATTGGCCGCAGGCGATATACAACATGCATACATCCATTTCGGAGGATATCAGACGACAAAAGAGCACACACGTATACGATCCATAAAAAAATTAAATAGGGACGGGAAATATGTCGCACAGAAAAGGGATTCTAAATATAAAATATCCTGGAGAAATTACTTTCATGTTGTTAATCTAATATTGAAGGGACGTTCTGTGCGCGGCCATGTTTTCCATGCCGGACGCTGTATAGTACACTTTGTTGGTTTTGTAATATTTTTATCAAAATATCTGGAGGTTTTATTAGTTCAGCATAAAAAGTGAGTTTAATATCTATACAGATTTCATCCCTAAAAATAACTTGAAACTGTCACTACTTATTAAATATAAAATCGATATGAAAGAATCTAATTATTAAAATTAGCAGGAATTAAGAGATCATAAACCGTCGAAACGTTAATTGAAATTTTTAATAGGCGACGCCGAAAGGGAAACCTAATCTAATCAAAGGTAATCGCGTGCAAGGAATCCATTACCTGGCCAGTTTAGTACTTTGAAAAGATAAGTTTCACCGCGCAGAGGAATGAGTGCTTTCTCTTTTATGCCATACAACAAAACCCCTAGAGTATAATTTTGTTTTATGGCTGTAGAGAGATGTTATAGGATATATAGGAAATAAAAAGTTGTTCTTGTTTTAATTTGGAACGAGCGTATAATAAATGAGCGTTATACTATCTACGATAAACGTGGAGGTTTATATTAGTTGTTTATTGAGGTGCAGACTTTAGGCTGGTTGTTTTATTAGCTGTGATTGAACTAAATTAATGCAGTAATCGCCGTCTAGTGGCTAGATCACTAGAGCTCGGAAAACATGCCAATTGCATATTTGCAAATTTTACAAGTAAAACTAATTTAGCCTATGTATTTAATTACCTTGTATATTTTGAAAATTTTGCCCTAACGTTACGTGTTTAGTAGCAAAATTTATATGATGTATAACAATATTTTGTCTTTGGTTTTTTAATTATAGACAAGGATCAAAAATGCATGCAATGGAGTTTTTGGTCTATAAGTTATATTGTTAAACACTATTAAAACAAAGCTGAAATAATCATGAAAAACCTTTAAAATGTGCCTTAAAAGTTATTTGGTGCATTTGTTGCTTTATAAGGCGTTAAATAAGTTTAAATTACATTATTAATAACTTGAATTTCTTTAATTTGCAATGAAGTTAGTCACGTAATAATAAAGTTAGAGTAATTCTAAACAGTGCCAATTAAAGCTGAAGAGTTGTTCTACCAACTTAAACTGCCAAATAACCTAAAATTTCATTAAAAAAGTCGGAAAACTGCATTGCAAAATAATAGAATTTTTAGCTTATATACAATAGAATAACTTTGTTGTATTGAAATATACCGTACTAACTTTTTTCACCAAAAAACTGGTATTTGTGCAAGAATTTATAAAAAAAGGTTGTCTTACGACCCTTTGGGTCTAATCCTTTGGAATGAAGCTAATAGTTTGTTGTTTTTAAATTCGCCACGTGTTGTTTATAAAAATTGAGAAACACGACAAATGCCATTTTGAACTTCAGAATTTCGTTTTGAAAAATAATTTCATTTTGTGTTCTTGTCCTATCTCCATAGTCAATCATAATTGAAATTTCAATCTTGTGAGTTTCAGTTAAGTACGGCATTTTGTTCGATTTTCATTTAACTTTATTGCTTGACATTGTTAACATCAACCCAGTTTGACAAAAATTGATAAACAAATTCCTCTTGACGTTTAATTTTTAAACTGCCTGGATTATTTCATTGGCTGAATCAGATTCCTTCATTTTTCGAATTAGTTGATGTTTGTTAAATTTCTTTTAAACGACAAGGGGTAAAAAATTTATATTTGGCATGCATGTGTAATTTGATATACCCTTTAAGAACAGTTATAAAAAATTAGTATCGCCATTTAAAAAATAGTTGATGACGTCATATCTCAAATTTGGTACACGCTGTATAACATTTTCTTACATCAAAAAGAGCCCAATTCAAAATACTAATCGACCTGTCTGAGCATATTTCCAACAAAAAGAACTGTTCCTGTTATTTATTTATTTAGCGTTTGGCACATTTACAGTGACAGATTATAGGTAAATAAGGTATAAACAGTGTACAGGAACAATCAATTAGAGATAAACTCAAATCATAGCTACGTATATGTATATAACAGTTATCCAAGTCACAATCACAGTGTTTCTGTTTATATTAATAAACAAACCCGATCGTACTGCTAGTCAGAGAGGCTTAAATTCTTAAAACATTATTAAATACAATTAAAATTGTGAGCATAAAGTGGTTCGTCATTAAATATAAAAAATATGAGTCATGATGTTCGTCATTCACTTGTCGCTATGTCATTTGAACCAATGATGCATTTCGCTATTTATTTCTGCCGTATATAGTATAATACAGAAATAATTTGTAATATGTTATTAGTATGGTGCAGCCTGTTCAGAAGGGTTTGGAACAACCGATGAGGAAAACATTCCTATCTACAGATTTACTGTAATAACGTCCAAATCTCGACTCATTCTGACCCTGTAAAGCAATAAATGGTAAGGTCCATCCAGTAAGAGTTGGTCCAGTTAAAAAACAAAAAAAATACCGAATTTATACCGAGTGTATTCAAAAAATACGTTGTTTCCCTATACAAAACAGAGTATTCATGTTACGTACAGTTTAACCTTCCCTCGTATATTTGGCGCGGAAAAATATTGTTAGTCGATACAACACATCCCTATATATGAGATGCTTATTAGTATCGGGTGTTAGAACAGGTCCACTACAGCCATTAATTTTGAGTACCGAGCACGTGTTCATTTTCAGTCGTCATTAGAGTTCAGTGGCGTAAAATAAGTCGTAATTATAAAATCAATAAAAGCATAAAGTCAACGTTCGAAAGAGCGTAGGAGGTATTAAGAGGCTTTTGGTCAAAAATGCCCAACCAAAAGAAATTCTAATCACTGTAGATTCTTAAAAAAAATCTTTTTCTCTCAAAGTTAATAATTTTGCAGAAATTCCGCTAAGCAAAAAAAGAAATGCCTTTAAAAATCCTACAGAAAAATGGATAACTTGACGGATACTACTACTTTATTTTGGATTTTTTTTATCGAAGTCATTTTTCAGTAATTTCTAAAATAACGTTGAAATTCACCAAGATGGCTGCCTCTGAAATAGCCTCTTGGTACGCCCCCGCTCTGCATATACATCTAAATCATCTTATCGAAAAGTATTTAAATCGTAGATCAACTGTTGCCCATCGAGGGTAGGTCGAGGTCTGACGGTCCGCGCGGCGGCCGGCGCCGCCGCCGCGACGCCGACGTCCGCGTCGGGACGCCGCGCGCTCAGTATACGCCGTGCAGTCGCGACGTCCGTTGACGGCGCCCGGCGTCGATTTCACCCCTCGCGTTCCATGCATCTCATCGTTGTGTCCCGTGCACGGAAAACTGCCGGATTTCCATCGGAGCCGAGGTTGGTACTCGTTTCATTTAAAAAGTGTTAAACTGTAGGTCCAAAATTGGGGTCGGTCGGTTGAAATTTTGCTATCGACGGGATCGCTCGCTCGCGGGCTTCGAAACGGGCACACGGGGTACATCAGTTGCGCCAGTTGAACATCGATGAAAAACGCGAGCACGAGTACTAATGATCAGGGTGGCACTAAAAACTTGGAACGTGACTTAACCCTAGCTGACTGGCCCAAAATTAGACACTTCCATCAAACCTACTTATATACAAGTGTCTTTCGTTTGATCTGAATTTAGCTTCAAAGTTCTGACCAAAAAATAAGAGAATGAGAGGAACGCTTTCATCGATTTCAATGATGTTCGGTATCGCGTTGACACAAGTCAAGTTTGAATCATGGCACATTTTATTATCGATGATATGAAACATTGATGCCGTCACATAAATCAGGCAATAACTTTTTGCCTTAAGGCTGGGCGGTTTAGGGGTTTCGGATTTTTTTTTCATGGGACAGTCAGTGGTGTATTTCTCCTTATCTTTATCGTTTGTTGTATCTGCTACAAGAAATTCAATTGGACTGAATGCGTAGATAAGGTATTAGTACACATGTACTCTATTGATGTGTTATTGGAAAAAACAAAGGAATAACTGGATCAAATAAAATAGAGGGGAATTAAATGAAAATCGAATTAACAGTATTCTTCAGTATTCATAGGAACAAAATGACATTTATCCAGTATTTCATCCCATAATGAAATATGGAAATAACTACGTTTAGTTAAAATATGTTTTATTAATGGTGCCACACATACGCTGTTTTATGCTTCGATTTTCGCAATAATGATAATTTAAAATTGGCGTATATTTTATGAGGAGTGGATTTTTAGGTCCAAATAGGTAAAACAGAAAGGCTAAAAGGTAAAATAAGTAGGAAAATCGGGTGGACAAAAAGTTCCTTTCCTTGTAAATGCACTTTTTTTAAGTCGATGTATTATCCCATGAGCAAATTAGAAATTTTGTAATACTTTCAGGCTTGAGGTTTGTTCTTTTGCTTGTTAAGGGAAATTACAAATTACAAAGGGAAAATACGTCTACTGAATTTATAGGTGCAAATTTAAGGTTTTCTATTATACTACCAAATAACTACAGTGGCATTTGGCGCCTACACGGGAGATTCCCATTATTATTATTATTATTATTATTATTATTATTATTATTATTATTATTATTATTATTATTATTATTATTATTATTATTATTATTATTATTATTGCTGTGAAACATGTGATTTTTGCCACATTTAACTAATAAAAAAAAATAAATTGGTATTTTTGACGCGCGAGAAAAATAGTTTCTCAACCGCTTAATTGGAAAAATCGTAAATAATTACTAGAAAAATAGGAGAAAGTATATAAATGGTAGAAGGTAAAAGTACCCTTTAGGGCGATTTAAAAAAGTGTTTCAAATGAAAGTTATGGGTATCAGGTGGAGTTTGAAATAAATCACTGGAGAGTTTAGGAGCGCATTAAACAAGATCAAATTTTCTCAAGAATAAAGTGCTCTTTGGGGTGAATTTAGAAGAAAATATTTCGAATAAAAGTGGTAGTCTTGAGTGAGCTAAGTTCAGTTGCGAAGGTTGAAATAAATCACCAGAGCCGTTTCATCGTTTTATTATTGTTTCATTATCCGAGGAGCACAGAGAAAACAGATTTTCCTAAACCGTCGTAGATAAGTTTCAGAAGGTTTCTCCTTGTAATTTCAAATATTTGCGTTCTGAATCATGCCTAAGAAAGATTCTAGAAGTTTCTTCTAGAAGCAACAAGCCTGTATTCGAGTATAATTTACAATTTTCAAGGAATTCCTGTTTAAAAACAGCTAAGAGTGTTTCTATATTAGTAATGTACTTGGAATAAGTTTTATTTAGTACATATTTAGTCACATTTCCCTGTGTCTGTTTCTAACAGAAATGGTAGTTGTTTTGAGGGAAGAAACGACGGTTACTAATATAATATTAAACAATTTTGTTTCTTGTTGAAGTGGATTGTTACAAGTTGGTCTATTAACATTTTAATATTATTTCATTTATTTGGCATCTTTGTAGTTCCAAACCAACTTTTCCAATTTTCGTTACTGTAGGGTTAATCATCGAAATTAGTCCTCGCAATGAAATTACTCACCACTGTTGATTTATTAATTCTACGATTTATTTACTTACTAGGGCTAGTAAGATCGATCCTCAGCACAAACATATACATTACACGTAATGTCGTCTTGTAAAAATTAATAATTCAATAATCTACCCTCAAGTACGAGATCCCCTTGTTAGTCCTACTCCCTTTCCGTAAACATTTACCCGGCATCTGTCCATGTTCCCTCGTCTAATTTAAATATCCTTAAATTAATCGACGATAGGCAAACAGCTAGAGACATTGCTGGAGTGCACAGTTTACATACAGGGTGTCCTGGAATTCTCATGTCAGACGGATGTAAGACGATTCTTCGTCCGAAAATAAGGAGGATCTCTTCATTGTTGATGGCTTCAAGTTAATTTCTTCAAAATAAATCGAAACTTCCCGCAAATGACGCTTATTTGGTACAAAATTCGACATTTTCGAACAAAAAAAATGCACATTACCAGTACAAAGATAATAGTATTTTAAGGTTATGTTGCTGCCAGGTGTTTAAACTTTCTATATGGTATCTTACATCTGATGATTTCAAAGTAATCTTGTCAGTGGAGCCATCTCTTGAAAACGGCGGAAACTTATTTGTATACCCTATATAAAAACAACTTGTTATTTTAGTAAATTAATTTCATAACTGTAGGAAACTAAAAAGATTCAAATTGGATTTTCTACAAACCAACGATTTGAAACAATAATGCAAAATTGTTGGAAGAACCTTACAGCTTACAAGTATGACTAAAAATAACTGAAAAATGACAAACAATGTTTCTGACTGCAACAGAAAGATAAAATTTACAGCGGCCTTTTGGTCATTAGACCCTTAGTCGATATGTAAAGTCTAAACGTTGCCATGTTTGAGGTATGTTGAAAAAATTGACTCGAAAGCGTCGTAGCTCCCTTATCAAACACTTTATCAGAATTTAAATTAAATTGGTTAAAAATCAAATGAGATACCTGGGGTTATCAGGAGGGTTCTTGGCCAAAATAGCGTGTAGAGTATTTCTAATAAAATATTTACAGGCACTAATGCAATAAGTAAGTGAAAACTATTTAAAATTGCATTGTTTAGCTAAGAATTAAACGGGAAATCGTGTGTTAAACGGGTTAGGGACTCGCCTCATCTCAATTATAAATTAAAACGAGTAATCCGTGGTTTAATGAAAAATGCAAGGGACCACGGAATTTTGAAAGCCATCCGTTATTTAGAGCTTACAGTATATGCAGTGTGATTAATTATAACTCTCCAGTAATAATTTATCTTTTAAAGGTTATGCAGACTCGTACTTCACCACAGGAAGATGTGTGTTATATAATTACGTTCGTGATAGATGACGACGAATTCAATTCAATAAAAGCGATTTGTATGATATTCTTCTCGAGTTACATTCATTCCTGTTTATTGTGCGAGACGCCCATACTTTGCATCTCCATAAAATTGGTATATTTCACATAAAGTAGTTATCCAGAATCGATAGGCACACAAATAGTTTATAAAGCGATACTGCAGCTTCATTTCTTTCTCGTGAAATAAACTTTTCGGATGACGCGGGCCGACGCCATTTCCTCGCATCAGAACACATTAAACTTCGTAATTAAAAAGTGAGGGAAAAAGGAGGACGGACGTTTCGAGTCTTTCGAAATTAAGGCCGCATAATCCATCTTGGTGTTTCCAGTTAATTAATAATTTGGGGAGCGTGTGGGTCGTCTAATAAATGGAAATTTCCGGGCACGTACATTGTTGTTTCTAATTGCGAGTTCCGATTTGTTTTTGCATATATTTCAAGTTAATTTAATTAGATAGCCGATGAGCTCCGCAGCAACTAAGCGTAAGATTTGAAAGGTTATGACGTATGAAGTGGATCGAAGAAATTAACGAAAAGGAGAGCGACGGCGAGTAAAAAGTGTCTGGGTTATATTTTTTGAAAGGTTCACTGGGGCGGGATTAATTCCGAGAGAGCACCGCGTCATATTTTGAACTAAAACCTGCTGAATACGAAAAAGTCTTCATTTCTTTTAACACACCCCACGAGGATTTTTAGTGTAATTAAATAGAATTGTACCGAACACCTTTGAGATCAAAAACTGTCCAGTCTGTGCAGTTATTTCCAACGAGTAGGAAACTTTTCCCTCAAATTTGACATAGTTTTCAAATCGAACCCACAAACGTGCAGGAAAGCAGGAATTTTTCCGGATTAGAAGTATCAAGTTCGTAATACCTCTATTAAAACACGGTATAAATTCCACCTTGTTTATATTCATGTATGAAAATTTCAAAACAACAGTTTCGGGTGTTTCGTTATTGCTGTAATCCATATCGTTTCAAATTGATCGAATCGAATAACCGTCAACACCACATCACATGAGTTGATCGTTCTACGTGGTAAATAAACTAAAACGCTAAGTAATTGCTTTATATTAATAAATATAACACTAAATTTATACCGGTATGGTTGTATCGTCTCGTTTGTGCACTTTGGTGTTCTAGGTCGAGAAAATTCCTGGCACAACCTTATATATGTCGCTACTAGATGGCGCGCGACCTTTCTGGAGTTTCGATTTGTTCCGACAGGGGGAGGACGAGAATTGACGTTTCACACGAGTTATAAGTTCCAGCTCGGGAAACTTATTTTTAAAAAACTAACTACACTTTTATTTACACTACTTTAATGTGAAATTTACGGATACAATACTTAAGGTAATACAAACTGAGTAAGACTGGTACGTATGATACGATAAGTCGACCAAGACTAATACGTCTGTTACAATAGACTGACCGACACTGGCTATGCGCTTTACAATACCTATATTTATATGCTTTTACAATTGTTGAGGTAAGCAATTCCTATCTAGCACAAGGGTCCATTGTTATGTCATAATTCTAACTAGGCTCGTGCTCCTGGTTAGATAGATACTTCACTGGTCTATCGGGATGGCCAAGAGAGGTCATTTTTATTTAAAAAAAATTCAAAACGTGTCGATTTGTGCACAAAATTCTTTCACTTTTGATAACGGATATTTCAACCGAAAAATTGATCAAAGTTCAATAATTCCCTCCGGTAAGGGTCTTTTTCCATATATATTACTGTGCCCTTGTCGCGCTCCTACTATGACGTATGCCACTGCTTACTGCTTGTAATTTTAAAAAGTAGAAGGCCTGGATCATATTAAGGAAGGTCTCTAGAGGTTCCTTTAGAATGTTGAAGGGCGAGAAAGATATTGTAAAATTTATAGAGATTTCAAATGGTTCAATTTTAAATGTGAATATTACAAAACTTCTAGAATCTAATAGGAAGAGTATTTCATTGTGAACAGTGGCGGTCATATACACTTTGAGAGGGGGGGCCATGGACCAAATCGTTAACCTAAAGTGGGCTTAAAGTAAGCAGTACCTAAACTCTAAAAATGAGACATTAAGGCAAAAAAACGAGGAAAATTATATATGTAGTTTGGTTACGAAGTAGGTACCAGCATTTCACAAATAAAAATATATATGCAGCTAGTTTTGATAACTTCATTCATAATAAATATAAAACAAAAGAAATATTCAACATAATGAAAACATTCCCAAAATAATGAAAAACTAAAATGAACATAGAATAAAGGAAACTCTTAAATATGAATAAAAAACATAATAAAATAAAAATACATAAAATAAAAAGGTATTCTGATATCTCTGCATTCTAAAACTAAAGTTTAAGTTTAAACAACGAAATCTATGTTTCTTTTCTTTGATTGATTTGGAAATCTATCTATCACACTCAGTGGCGGTCATGGGGGGGGGGGGCATGGGGGAATTATTATAAGAAGCGTCTTCATTGCATCAAGCAGGTGCTCTTGTGATATATTGGGTTAAAACAGTTTTTTTTAAATCTTCTACTTCAATTTAGAACCACACATATATATACTTATATATATCACTATATATACACTTTTATATATATATATATATATATATATATATATATATATATATATATATATATTACATATTAACGAAATTTGTTAGCACAATAGAGGGCGCAATTTTTTACGTATCGCATTCAAACTTGGAGCAAAAATCGATTGGGTAAATATCTTGGATAAGTTCGTTAACGAGCCAAATCCGCTGGATAGAAACAAAATGGCGGCCTGTCAAACCTAAAAAAAGTTGGATCTTTTTTATTAGTTTTCGGAAACAAAAATGTTTCTGAGATTTTTTTGTAGATCATCAAAAGCTCTACAATTTTGTAGCCTTTCATTTTTTTTTTCTAAAACATAAAGGGAAAAAGTTATTTATGAAGAAACGAAAATTTCTTAGGACGACAGCATTTTTCTCTAAAACGTACAGCCAAAAAGATATTTATGAAAAATCATAAATTTCGTATATACGATTTAATGACATAGTCCAGGAGCTCAAAGGGTCAGGAGAGGTGTCGAGCCCGTCGGGGCTCACCACATATATAAGCTATCCTCATTTCTCGACTGTGATATTGAATAATACATGGAAATAGAAATAAAGCTATCGGATTGGCATGCCATCGGGTTTTTTGAAATATAACTGAATTCGAGAAAACTGTTTCAATATGTAATCCGCAGCGCGAATTTTAAAATTCAAAAATGATTCTAAAACCCGAGACCCATTTGTACAGGAATTACATTCTCACCGTACAACGTTTATTGCTCCTTTAAATAATCTTTTCTCGTACAACTTCACATGCGCCCACGTCATTTCCTCCATTCCGTCCACTAATTTATATTCTGCGGATGCGTGTCCCGTGACCCGTAATTTTTGCCGTTTCGTCCGTTACGGTTTTCCCCTCCGCCTCGTGGGGAGGGCCGACTAATTTTATCACATGCGTCGGAAGCGCTTGTTTAAAACACTAATCCGATTCCGATCGTCGGCTTCAAGGGCTCCGTATTTTCGCGGGGGCGTTAATGAAAAAATTGAATTTCGTTTGTCGTGGCGCCGCTTAATTCCATAATCGAACGTGTGTGTGCGCCCGCGCGTGCGCGTTTGTGCCTTCCGAGGCGGCACAAACGAAAAGTGTATTAAACGTGATTAGTATCGGCCGTTCCCACGAAAAAAAAAAAAGATTCGCCGGCCACATTCATCATCGTCTCGTTTCATTTTCATAATAGGACGCTCGAATTTTCATCCCCTAAGGCGTGTACGAATTTCGGGTTTATTAAAACGGACCTAACGCCCGATCTGATAACCGGGGGGGCGGGAATACCATTGGGCGGGAATTGGGACAATCGCATATTTATTTTTGACGATTTCAGGAGTTTGCCCCAGCAGAGATGCGGACGGATGCCACGTGGGGGTCGATATTCGCTCGGACGTTAGTCGGACTGCATCGATGTGACGTGTAATCTAAAGAAGGAAAGCAGATTTCGAGATTGTTTATTGAACAGGAATCGACACAAGAGAAGTTGGATCATGATAGTTGAGAGCTTTCTTTAATGATCAATGGCGTCGAAATATCGTGAGGTACTTTTTCTGCACGTGGAACCAGTTTTTGTTTGTACTTTTGTATGCCGATCACATGGGACGAAACATGGAAAAACTGATTTTCTGCAAGTCGGCAGGCAAACGTGCTTGTTAATAACCCTATTTGTGTGCATTTCTAGTGATACTATTTTGTGCAAAGTTTTGCCTATTTGCAGCTCCCTATTTTAACCTTCACGCTACCTCACCGATCCTCCGAGGAACGTATACGCAGCATAGGCTCCCCTCGAATTTTATGACACCTCGTTACCTTTCTTACTTTCGATTTTTACACCCATTAGCGTATCTAATTTCAAATTTTTGTCCAACTTTTCCTCCGACTATTTGACTCACTGACTAATCCCCCTTTTGGTTTCTCGCATCTGCAGTCGACCCGACGGCGTTCGCCTTTCCTCACCCCCTCTTGCCTACCGCGAGTCCATCTCTCGCCGAGTGTGTGATTTTCCCCCGTGGTGTTGACCACAATTAAGGCATTGGAATGTGACCGTGTCCTGCCGAAAATCCCTCATCGAGACTACGCTTCAACCCTTGATCGCTCCTAGTTCAAACCATACAGAATTATTTATTGACTTAGTATCTAACTGCTATACAAATTTGACTAGATAGAGATAAGTGGAATCAGAGGTATTCAGGGTTTTCTTTAGTTAGCAATAGTTTAGACATTACGCTGGAATATCCACTGTTTCTCGTAAATAGTTGGAGCAAAAAAATTAATTCTGGCGTCACATATTAGCAACAAGTTAGCAATAAAATATGGCGGTCGAATCATATCGATATCTTGTTGCGTTTAGAAGATACGAGGTGGAATTACGTTGGAATATCTACTGTTTTTTGGAATCCGTAAAAGGTATATCTATTTCAGCTATTCATGATGTCGTAATCAACCTCGATTCACTTCTTATAACGTTTTTTTGTACCAGTGTGGTATTCCAGAACTTTTGAAAATAACACTGCGATTGCCAAAGAATTTATTAGTGCTCTTTTTTTCCCGGAAAATTCCTCGTACGTTACCAAATAAAAATCAACAAAAAGAACCCGAGGCGATTTAAAACATTGGCGCATCCATCAGGCATTGGTAATTACAAGAGAAGGGAAATAACGCGCCGTATATCTCTTCGGCCGAAGGCAAAAAACGATATTTGAACTCGCACCAGGACAAGAAGGGCATTTAATCACAGTGTCCTTATTGATTATCGTATGGCGTTTTAATGGCGCTTGATGAAAATTACAGCAAGTTTGCAACAATGTCACTGACGACAACAACTGGGAAACTTTATCTAAATCTGAGCGCCTTAAAGAAATCCATCAGATGTTTAAAGGAGAATCGTTAGATTATTTAGACGCAAGCATGAAGATGCTGTGCGATGCAGGCGTGCACCATCTGTCCTGTGATAATTTCATTGTAAATATAAAGTTTCAAGATGTAAAATGTGCTTACGTAAGTTTCATTTGGGGTGCCTGGATATTAGAAACTCTCGCCAAGAGATTTTACTGGAAAAACGAAACATTTTACTGACATCATTATAGTCATCATACTAAAATAAAGAGGGGAAAAGTACTTAGAGGTAAATTGCTTATCAGTAGACATAAGTAACAGGTGTCTGCTCTGTGGTCACAGTTGAATATTTGCTTGGTATTCCTCATTGCTCCACAGTAGCTATTGTGCCTGTCAGCATGCTTTCAGTCCAGTTGACGAGGTCGGTTTCTGCCTTTCTATTGGTAGTTGCTCTACTGATGGAATTAATTGGGGTGCTGTCTAAAGTCCCTGCGATATCTATAAGGACGCCTAGGGCGTATTCATTTTGTTCCAATTGCGCCTTAACTCTCTCCACCAAGTGGTGAAAATATTTGAAGTAGGTTAGGAGGTTGTATTCTTGACATACTTGTCTACCAATCTTTTCAGCGTCTTCAACATGAAGGAGAAGAGACTGACTGGTCTAAAGGCCTTGGCAGTACGCGACCGATTTTTCCAAAATTGGAAAGGACTAGGAGTGGAATAGGAAGACTACTGCCTCCAGACCAAACCTCTGGGACCTGCTCATGGGCGATACTGGCTCTAAAAGGTATTGTCAGAGGGCCAGTTAGTTCCTCTATACATTTCTGTAACAGTACGGGATATACTCCGCACGACCATTGGGCTTTATGTTGATCGAACAAATTTTCTTGCCCTTTTTCTTGTGGTTCCTTGTGGTTACTTGGTTTCTGTGTAACTAAGGTCTGTCTTCTTCAAACAGCTCAGAGTGGCAATATTTTCATTACAATGAGCTTTGGGTACCCTTGAGGCGTCTGAGGCAGACTCGATTTCGCTGCAGTAGTCTCTGTAGCTTTTCGTTTCAGTGGCGATTATTGCCTTGCTATATTGCCTTTGGAGCTATCGAAGGTAGCTCCAGTTTTCCTCTTGGTGTTTTTGGTTTTGTTGGAGGCTTTCCTGACCCTCCTGCTGAGTTTCAAAAAGGAGGTGTTCCACCATTGGGCCTCAGTTGTCATCTCGGCTTAAAATTTGGTTCAAGACATTCCTTGACCCTCCCCTCTCCCCCTTCAAACAGCTCAGAGCGACAATATTTTCATTACAACGAACTTTGGGTACCCTGGAGGCGTCTGAGGCAGACTCGATTTCGCTGCAGTAGTCTCTGTAGCTTTTGGTTTTAGTGGCGATTATTGCCTTGCTATATTGCCTTTGGAGCTATCGAAGGTAGCTGCAGTTTTCTTCTTTATTGGTGCTTTTTGCTTTGTAGGAAACTTTCATGACCCTCCTCCTGAGTTTCAAAAAGGAGGTGTTTCACCATTGGGCCTCAGTTGTCATCTCGGCTTTGGTTCAAGAGACTCCTTGACTCTCGGCTACTAAATGGGTCGTGCTCCCTTACGCATCCCTCCCATTTTGGGTTAAGTGGGTTTCTACTCCAGTTGGTTTTTGGTTCTTGGCCTAGAGATGGGCAGATTTTCCTGTGGGTTCACATGTAACCGTCCAGTCCGTATGAAGGTTACATCTTGCCATTTTATCACCACAACAGATTAGAAAAAGAAGTGTGTTTTGCCTTGTGAATTAATGAATGGATGTCATGAAATGTCATGTTTCCAAAAGTGAAGTTGTTTTGTACACTTCGGTGTTTAAAGTGAACAACTCTGATGGGGAAGTACACTGCTGATGGTTTAATAACAGATTGCAGAATGGGGTTTGAGCAAGCTTCGCAGGGGCGTAAACATTTTATGGGGACGTTAAGCAATAAATGTACCTGAGTGCCTCTTACGTCGTCGGATAAGTAATTCCCGGGGAAGATTCCAGAAAATGGATTAATTCAGCAAATAAACAGTTAATCTACCCTTCGCGACGTTACACTTTTTCGGGAAATTAAAATTTAAGGAGCTCCCGTCTGGATCGAACGACCCAATAAGCATTATAAACGAGGATGAAGCTGGGAGCCCCAGAAAATCGGAGATCGAATTTTATTTATTATTTACTTCCTCAGATTTCGTTCTTAATAACTTTAGCGCAAATGTTTGGGGTTTAATAGCAATAACTTTCGCCGGATATTCTGCCTCCGTTCGCTTTTAATAAGAGAAATATCGATAAACCTCCCAGTCCTTGGGTCGCGTTCTACTTCAATCACTGTCAGTAATAACGTAGCACGTGTCAGCGGTTAGAACTTGGTAATGTCACGAAAAACTTTTACACAATAAATTCGCAACAGCCCTACAACATATCAACCGGGAATCCCTTTGTGCTTCCTTCCTTCCTGCGGCTGTTTTCGCTGATTTTTTTATAGCCGCACCGGATAAAATTTCAGACAAACATCAGGATTTATTTTCCAGCCGATGACGGCGTAAACACTTCACCACAACAACGAAATAAGACCGGAACTATAACGTTTTCGGGGGGTTTTGTTCGGTAATGGACGATCGCAGGGAGGAAAAAGGGCCGGCTGCTAATTGAAATGTATTACTTGTTGTGTTCCGCGGGAGGAATATGGCGCGAGAGTGTACCACTTACCGGATTTCGGGACGATCGTTCATCGGTCACAGGGCGTTTTCTGCTCGCTCCCCTATAATTTACACGAACCGTCTAACTTGGAAGTTGAAGCTGCCGAGAAACCGGCATTTATCGGAGTAAATCGAAACGGCATGTATTCACAAAATCACCCTTGTTGTTTCTCGTACCTTTTGCGTAAAATGGTATCGATATCTCACTTCCATAAACTTGTCAGGATTTATAAGAACACTCTACTAGGGGCATTCCATGCCAACTGAGCAGTCGATCCCACGTCACCCTCTCGGATTTGGCTCAAAATTGGTACATCGATTAGTACCATTGAAAAAAGCATGTTCCCAAATTTTCAGTTCAAATGGTCACTCCCAGCGCCCTGGGGCTCATTTTTAAGTTTTCAGGCATTTTTTGACCCCTAAGTGCCCGAAATCGGTTTTTGGCGTACTAACAAGGTATTTTGACGGGAAAAATGACCAAAAGTACACAGGGGATGCCAACTTTCCCGTAGAACACGATCCCGTAGTCCGTTTGTCGATATCTAGCAAGGGGAGCTCAGAAAACGCGAAAAACTGCTTTTTTTTTCAAAAAGTCGAATTGCTTCAAGACGTACGCTTCAAATCGTCTCAAAATTTAGGAAAAGACTCTTTGATAGTTGGTCTTTCGAATTTCTATACGCGGGCAGTGATCATTATATTTAAAAAAAATTACACGCGTTTTACGCATTTTAGAGGAGATTTTCGGTGACTTTTTTCATTATAATCCATGAATCGGCTCTATTCAGTTGGGTATTAGTTGGATTTTTTTCTCTCAGAAGGTGTTTTCTTTCTTTCTTAGTCCTTACAAACACAGAAATTTCTCTCAGTGGGTTAGAAAAGGAAAAGATTATTATTTATCCATGAATTTTTCGTAATTTTTTTGATTTTTGATGAAATTTACATTTTCTACAGCTTAGCTCTATTATTTGTAAAAATATATATATGGTATATAATCTAAGACATGAAAATCACAGTAAGAAACAAGAAACTCTACATTACAATCATTGGCGCCGCTGCACATCCCCATATTAATGTTCTTGTACATGACTCAGCAGTCCATTTCATTTACCAAATTCCCTTGATCCTTATATTTTTTGAATTTGCCGATTGTGTGATCGGTTTTTAATGTAGAATTCGGTCTTCCTTCATGAACAATGAAAGGAACGTGCAAAAATGTGACTTTGATCAAAAATCAAAAATTCAAGAAAAATTCATGAATAATTGATTTTTTTTGCTTTATTAAGTCACAGAGGAATTTCTGTGTTTGTAAAGACTGAGAAAGAAGGAAAACACCTTCAGAGAGAAAAAATCCAACAAATAGCCAACTGAATACGGCCAATGCATGGATTATAATGAAAAAATCACCGAAAATCCCCTGTAAAATGCGTAAAACGCGTGTAACTTTTTTTTATATATAATGATCACTGCCCTCGTATAGACATTCGAAAGACCAACTATCAAAGAGTCTTTTCCTAAATTTTGAGACGATTTGAAACGTACGTCTTGAAGCAATTCGATTTTTGAAAAAAAGCAGTTTTTCGCCTTTTCTGAGCTCCCCTTGCTAGATATCGACAAACGGACGGAATTGTTCCCAAAATGTGCCTAATATTTATTCCATGAAACTTTCTGTGTAACGTGGAAACTTTAATATTTACGTTCCTTAATGATCCTCGGTTTTGAATTCTCCCCGGGAAGCCGTTTAATAGATATCCACGGAAAAAGAAAACCCGTAATAAATGTCTATTTTATTTATTGCAGTTTGTGTCCTGAACTTTGAAACCGCAGGCAGCGAATTATCGAAAATCGATGAAAAGATTATTAGATTTGCCGAAAACATATCTGGAGCATATGAAGCAGGTGTATACATTTTTCAAAAAAGTGCTCCGACCGCCGGATTAAACATACAAATTTTCCCTACGTCATTCACGGGAATATCCCGGAGGAACTGCACGTTCGGTCGCAATAAGCCGAATTTCCATTTATGAAAACCGCCTCCCTCTACATAAAAGTTATGCATCGTACTTTGACCTATTGTGTATGCAATAACGCCGCGCTCGTGCATACGATTTAATTAAAAATAATTTATCGATAAAAACTGCGCGCCATCGTCTCGACTTTTCCCGCGATAATAATTAAAAAGTTGGGAGTATAATGGGAATTATAGCGGAAGTGGATAGCGCCGTTGGAGCTCACGCTCGGTTATTTTCCGGCTCGGGTAATAAAATACTTTTGAGGGGAAAAATCCCGACAAGGGAACATCAAAGGGAGTTTTGAAAAAAATTGACAGGTTTACACGATAAGAAAAATAATCGTAGGTATAAATTACAAGCTCTAGTCGATCGTGAAGGGTATCAAAACCTTTCGTGGTCTTTACTCGAAATTAGTATCTGCAACCCCTTTACGTTTCCCTCATTATTCAAAATAGGTGACAAAATCCGACGCTTCTAATGATTATAAACAATGTACGGACTCGGTAGTTATATCGAGAATATCTTAATGTAAGTGGTGTTGATGCCTCCCATCAGCGTATTTCGGATCATTTCAAAGACATAACTTTTAAGTACTCGTAAACCTTAATAGCTATTAATTTTAAATTTGATCGTTACTACCCGAGAAGGTTCATTCGTACGTACCTTACAAAGTGATTCTTTTGGGAAATGTTTGTTTAATTATCGTATTTCATTATCCACGGTATATTTTGACTACATTTGGTAGGGAAAATTGATTCAAGACAGTAAAAGCCGCTTAGGTACTCGAAAAGTGCCGAAAACACGACGGGTGGTACCTCGGAGTAAGGACTAATACAGGGACGTACGAATAATCTCCACGTCCTATGAAAATTTCTCTTGTAGTTATTTCTATCCACTCGAAGCCCATGAAACTCAGTTCAACCGAATAGTGTAGGCAAAATTAACCCCAAAAACCTCCAGAAAGTGACTCCAACAAGTCCCAATGTTATGTAGAATGGAAGTATTGGTATTCTTTTGGTGGGGTAGAACTGTGTTAATTTTTCTATTAAACTAGTGCGAGGCGTCTTGTAAAAAACCGCCATAACTTGAGTAACTTTTGTTCCTTACGGTATTCAACATAATAGATGAGCTATTACAAGTTCGATGTGTAGGGCTGGAAAAGCCCCGGGAAGCAAAAATAGTGCCTTTTGTTATAGGTTACTAAAGTGGAAAACCGCACGAAAAATTCAATGAAAACACGATAGGTCTTAACTCCCCCGGAATTAATTTGTCTGGGCTAGACTAATTGAGGATGAGTAACAATTTTTTGTTACTTTTCTTTTTTCAAATTACTTTGAACTCGATTTGAATTTGAAATTTGAATTACTCAAATTTCAATTTGGGCCGTGGTAGAAGAAAGTAGCAAATTCGATTTTTTACATGACGATTTATTACTTATCATACCTTAAGTGTAATTACTAACAATTGACAGTTTTAACTAAGCATCTTAAAAAATACAACCGAGCAAGTTTTAATACTACCTACAAACAGAACCTAACCTTAACTAAATATCATAAAAATAAGACTGAACAAATATTAAACCTGAAGTCACACGTATTTAAACAGTTAACAGTTTATACTTATCGACAGGATTAAAAACGTACCTTAGGGCCTCACGAACTCCCCCCACGCTAAGTCAAGGTATCACACAGGGTGTTCGCTTTTCCCAGGTTGACTGGTGGTTCTGCAAGGGGTAGACACCGTTCAGGGAAGCTGTCCGGGACTCTAAGGAACGTATACGTGTTGACCACGATTAAGGTATTAGAACGTGACCGTGTCTTGCCGAAAATCCCTCATAGAGATTACGCTTCAACCCTTAATCGCTCCTAGTTCAAACTTTGATTTAGTATCTAACTGCCACACAAGTCGGGCCTTTTGTTCTGACACCGCTATACTTGGTGGCCGTTACACAATTATTGGAAAAGAGGTGAAAATGCAGGGACTGCTTGCAATAACTACGAAATTTCCTCTTAATATAGTTCCCCAGAATGTAATGTAGGTCTAAAAATTTTTTCAAACCGAGATTTTAAAAATCTGCGGGGATATTTTGGAAAATTACACTTGTTGCCTCGTAGGCGTTTCTAGCCAGAATATAATGTAGGTCTAAAATTTTTCCAAACCGAGATTTTAAAAATCTACAGGGACATTTTGGAAAATTACACTTGTTACCTCGTAGGCGTTTCTAGCCAGAGTATAATGTAGGTCTGAAAATTTTTCCAAACCGAGATTTTAAAAATCTACGGGGATATTTTGGAAAATTACACTTGTTGCCTCGTAGGCGTTTCTAGCCAGAGTATAATGTAGGTCTGAAAATTTTTCCAAACCGAGATTTTAAAAATCTACGGGGATATTTTGGAAAATTACACTTGTTACCTCGTAGGCGTTTCTAGCCAGAGTATAATGTAGGTCTGAAAATTTTTCCAAACCGAGATTTTAAAAATCTACGGGGATATTTTGGAAAATTACACTTGTTACCTCGTAGGCGTTTCTAGCCAGAGTATAATGTAGGTCTGAAAATTTTTCCAAACCGAGATTTTAAAAATCTACGGGGATATTTTGGAAAATTACACTTGTTACCTCGTAGGCGTTTCTAGCCAGAGTATAATGTAGGTCTGAAAATTTTTCCAAACCGAGATTTTAAAAATCTACGGGGATATTTTGGAAAATTACACTTGTTGCCTCGTAGGCGTTTCTAGCCAGAGTATAATGTAGGTCTGAAAATTTTTCCAAACCGAGATTTTAAAAATCTACGGGGATATTTTGGAAAATTACACTTGTTACCTCGTAGGCGTTTCTAGCCAGAGTATAATGTAGGTCTGAAAATTTTTCCAAACCGAGATTTTAAAAATCTACGGGGATATTTTGGAAAATTACACTTGTTACCTCGTAGGCGTTTCTAGCCAGAGTATAATGTAGGTCTGAAAATTTTTCCAAACCGAGATTTTAAAAATCTACGGGGATATTTTGGAAAATTACACTTGTTACCTCGTAGGCGTTTCTAGCCAGAGTATAATGTAGGTCTGAAATTTTTTCCAAACCGAGATTTTAAAAATCTACGGGGATATTTTGGAAAATTACACTTGTTACCTCGTAGGCGTTTCTAGCCAGAGTATAATGTAGGTCTGAAAATTTTTCCAAACCGAGATTTTAAAAATCTACGGGGATATTTTGGAAAATTACACTTGTTACCTCGTAGGCGTTTCTAGCCAGAGTATAATGTAGGTCTGAAAATTTTTCCAAACCGAGAAATCTACGGGGATATTTTGGAAAATTACACTTGTTACCTCGTAGGCGTTTCTAGCCAGAGTATAATGTAGGTCTGAAAATTTTTCCAAACCGAGATTTTAAAAATCTACGGGATATTTTGGAAAATTACACTTGTTACCTCGTAGGCGTTTCTAGCCAGAGTATAATGTAGGTCTGAAAATTTTTCCAAACCGAGATTTTAAAAATCTACGGGATATTTTGGAAAATTACACTTATTACCTCGTAGGCATTTCCAGCCAGAATATGATGTAGGTCTGAAAATTTTTTCAAACCGAGATTTTAAAAATCTACGGGGATATTTTGGAAAATTACACTTGTTACCTCGTAGGCGTTTCTAGCCAGAGTATAATGTAGGTCTGAAAATTTTTCCAAACCGAGAAATCTACGGGGATATTTTGGAAAATTACACTTGTTACCTCGTAGGCGTTTCTAGCCAGAGTATAATGTAGGTCTGAAAATTTTTCCAAACCGAGATTTTAAAAATCTACGGGATATTTTGGAAAATTACACTTGTTGCCTCGTAGGCGTTTCTAGCCAGAGTATAATGTAGGTCTGAAAATTTTTCCAAACCGAGATTTTAAAAATCTACGGGGATATTTTGGAAAATTACACTTGTTACCTCGTAGGCGTTTCTAGCCAGAGTATAATGTAGGTCTGAAAATTTTTCCAAACCGAGATTTTAAAAATCTACGGGGATATTTTGGAAAATTACACTTGTTACCTCGTAGGCGTTTCTAGCCAGAGTATAATGTAGGTCTGAAAATTTTTCCAAACCGAGATTTTAAAAATCTACGGGATATTTTGGAAAATTACACTTATTACCTCGTAGGCATTTCCAGCCAGAATATGATGTAGGTCTGAAAATTTTTTCAAACCGAGATTTTAAAAATCTACGGGATATTTTGGAAAATTACACTTATTACCTCGTAGGCATTTCCAGCCAGAATATGATGTAGGTCTGAAAATTTTTTCAAACCGAGATTTTAAAAATCTACGGGGATATTTTGGAAAATTACACTTGTTACCTCGTAGGCGTTTCTAGCCAGAGTATAATGTAGGTCTGAAAATTTTTCCAAACCGAGATTTTAAAAATCTACGGGATATTTTGGAAAATTACACTTATTACCTCGTAGGCATTTCCAGCCAGAATATGATGTAGGTCTGAAAATTTTTTCAAACCGAGATTTTAAAAATCTACGGGGATATTTTGGAAAATTACACTTATTACCTCGTAGGCATTTCCAGCCAGAATATGATGTAGGTCTGAAAATTTTTTCAAACCGAGATTTTAAAATTCTACGGGGATATTTTGGAAAATTACACTTATTACCTCGTAGGCATTTCTAGCCAGAATATAATGTAGGAAGAATTTTCTAAAATTTTACGTTTTTGACTTACTACTTGCATAATATATACATCGCTATCGTATTCAGAGGCTTTAAACTATCGCATCGTTTTTATTCCGCGCACGGTTTCCATCCCCTGCTCGAAAGTTTCCAACCGAAGACGGGGGGTACAAAAATCTTGTTCAGAAGCTTTTCCACTTTTCGAATAGTTTCCGAGGCCGCACTATTCCAAACAAACGCCCTAACGGAATGGTCGTACCCGTAAACGCCACAGTTATCACCGTAAACAAGTTTCCGCCATTACATATTCGCACTTTAACGCCACACACGACAGTCATTATGTATTTGCGTACGGGCGTTTTCCTCGGATGTAAACAATGATTCGTGAAAATATGAGCGTAGGAAATTACGTGTTTTTCAGGAAAATTCCCGTCAAATTCCGACCGCGTCTGCATGGAAATGTCGGTGATTAGTCCAATTAAAACGTGCGTTGTCGAGCATTTTTACAAGTCATCGAACCTCATTAATTCCTCTCGTGTAACCCCAAATTAAAATTAGATCGAAATCGATAGGCGACGGTCCCGCCCCTCCGTTTCCATGCATAAGAATCCGTACAGTCATTTTTCATGGAATTATTTGGCCGACAAATAACAACCATTTTTCATAATTATTTCGTCCACCTAGACGCGGCCATTTATTTTAAATAACTGGTTGAAATTGAACCGATAAGCAGGGCCCTTCTTTTCCACGGATCCGAAGTCATTCCATTTTATTTTCGGAAATATTAAGATTAATCGAATGGCGTTTTTCTCCAGCGACTCCAAGTGGAAAATTAAAAAATATCGGCGCAAGGAACGGGAATAATTCTCGTGAGCAACTGAAAACTTAATAACTTCGCATGAGGGAAGCCTGCACCAGACTATGGGGGTATGAAATTTGAATGGAGCATGTATTGTTAACACGCTGGAAGGTCTAGCCGTAGCTCGTTGCAGATATTATTGCACTTTACATATGAATTGTTAAAATGGCGGTACGACATTTAAACTGACGTAACACTTGACGTGCATCTCCACGAAGGTACGTCTCATATACATACGACAAAGGGACGTGACCAAGAGCTTGCAATAATGTTACAAGGAGCGCAAAATAGGTGGATTTGATACCCAAATGGCGCAGTTACATTTTGGGATAATATGTACCCTAATACGTCTTAAATACAAATAACGATAGGAGGCGAACTAGAGCTTGCAACAGTGTTACAAGCAATACAACTTGGGGAGCTGGTCGCTTCCTGGACTAATTGGGTTGAAAATGGCGGTATTTGTGGCTGTTTGAAAATGCATGCGGCTGAATTGCAATGGCGGACGTTTCATTATTTGGAATTTATTTTACCGCCGACCATGGTGTTCCGCGACTCGTGTCGCTACGTGCAAACCGTTCCTGTGCATAAATGCTTCGATTATAATATTATATAGGTATTGGTGTATTGCTATTACGTCTTAATAGATTAATATGGGGTTTACAATAGTAATAACAAATCTTATAACAAAATTATAGAGCTAAGGCAAATTAGGATTTTTCGGAAAATACTGTAAAATTTTCTCGGGCGGTTTTGAGATATTATTAATCATTTTTACAAAAAGATCCTCGATTCTAAGATTCCCCAGGATCACCATAAAACGCGATGTTGTATTCTACGCTGTTAACTCGCTTAAAGTGAGCTTTCTAGTAACATAATATCGATCGCTCTCGACTTCAAAAATCTCCAACTCCTGCTGCATTTACGCCGACGTTTATAGCAGCGCCCGTGTCTATCTTACCGATTCGAAACTTCACAGGGACTCTTGCAGCAGCAGAGGCGAGTTACCGCTCCCGCCTCCCCCTTTCTCCTTCGCAGGGAGTTTTCCCCGTAAGGCCCCGAGCGAACCGTGTGCCGTCTCTAACTCTAACAAATAGTTCTTGTTTTTAGTTTCGCCGTGTTCCTGCTACACGGGCCGTGAATGACTTTGTCGTAGGCCGGGGGTCAAACTTATCCCGATAAGGCGGCACTCGGGAAGATTATAATGATCCGAGGGGGTAGGAGTGGGGTTTTCGTTGAAATTACGGTGTTGGGTAAAAGTCGAGGTTAAAATACGACTGCGACAAGTTTTCTGTATTTGGAGTTGACAGGTATGTTAAGAAACTTTCTTTGGCATTATTCAGACATTGTAGTATTCGAGATCGAAACGAAAAAGTTTCAGTTTTTGATGTAGAAGTTTCAGGAGAGCATATGGAATCTTCGTTCGAGCTTTCTCATGTTTTCCAACGATTGAAATTTCCATTTTCTTTCTATATTTCTATCTTAAAACCATTCTGGTATTCATCAATTTTAAAGGAGCACCCTGAAATTTTCTTTAGTAGCATGATTCTAGTCCTCTAATGATTCTGACCTTTTTGAAGTGATAGGAGAAGATAGAACAGTGAATTGTTCTCAGTTTTCTCCAAATTTAGACAAACAGGTTTCAAAATTACGATTTTTTTAATAAACAATCGACGTTTCGTCGAGTATAAGAGGCATAATCAAGGCTAGAATCAGTTCATTAAGTAAATAAAAATAATATATCTTTGCTGCATATACTTATCCATAATTTTCTTTAGTGAACTGGTTCTAGTCATGATTATGTGCCAGATCTGGGACGAAACGTCGACCTTTTATTAAATACTTTTAACTTTGAAACCTGTTTGTTTAATTTTGGAGGAAACTGAAAATTAGTTGAGACACTATGAAAATGTGTGAGGCAATTTTTTGCCTTGTTTATTAGGGTATATTTTAGAAAATTTAGAGTTCTATAATTACTTCGGGAATATTCACTTTTGATTGTTTCCAATGTTTAAAATGAAAATAATTTTCTTTAGTGTTAAAATCATTCTAACCTTCCAAATTCTTAAGGAATGTTTGTGCTGTTTTTCTGCATGATTCACACTGTACTATTTGAAAGCAAAACGAAAATACTTCCAGATTGTACTTGAAATCATTTAGAAAATTCTAGTTGTTTTCTGTTGTCCTTGAAAATTTAGAAAATTTAAAGTTTGCTTAAACCAAGAAACTTTTGGCGGTTTGACGTTCTAAAGGAACTTATTTAACTTATTGAAACTCGAAATAATAAGTTAGAGAATCATTGGGAAGGATTAGAAACATCATTTCAAATAGATTTTCATTCATTCGTTTCAGAAAATTAAATAAATAAGTGAAATCACATAAGGTTCATATTATAACGCTACACAGAATGGCACTCAAAGTTAAGTGAAATTTTCAGCATCAAATGACTGTTTGGGCGCATAAAATATGAAGCCAGGAATGCAAACGAAACTCACATTTTATATCCTGCTGTAATGAAGCTATTTTTCCAGGAACCTTAGGAATCGTGGTTAAATAATCCATCGTGCCTTCTTTTGTATGAGGGTCAAAGACGAATCACGAGTAGCGTGTCGTGGTTACACAAACGGCAGATAGATGGCGAAAAATCTTGTCCATGCATTCTACCTCGGTCAATTTTGATCAGAGGTACAGAAGACAGTAGCCTGAAAAAATACAAATTGAAAGTTTCATGAGTTCACACTGCACCGTACCCAGCCTAACGAAGAAGGGAACTGTTTCGATTTTTCCCTACGTTCGTATGTGCTTGTATGATAAATAGCGAATCGTTAGTCATATTTGGACTTGAATTTAATATGGATTCAATTTTGCAGAAATAGTCAGTATCATATTTGGGCAATTACTCATTAAATATTACTTACTAATGATTAATTTATCATCCTTAAAATATCCTTTGCTTTCAATCGGTCTCTCTCAGGCTTGCGTACTCTGATATAACAAGATGGCGAATTGTTGTTTGTTATATTTTAAAGTCCGCCAATTGTTTTGCTATTTTGCAAATAAGATTTTAAAGCAGTTTAAAAAAAATACTTGCAGGACACCAGGTTTCATTCAAAATATCTTTTTCTTCTGGAATTCTGGCACGTAATTACTATAAACTTGTAAAAATAATTCCTGGGGACCCTGTTTGGCCCTATATTCCAAATTATGCTTGATTTTTCCTAAAATTCTTACTGGTTTGATGCTTCAAGTCGTTTCTTGAATCAACCCTGTTGTTGTTGTTCATTGCTCCTTGTACTCAATAGTTCTTTAAATTTTATTGCAAGAATTATGGCTACCTACAGATACAGCGCGTAGAATTCATTTTATTTTTGTCTAATTTATAAATGCAGTAAGGTAGGGGTCCACGGTGTTTACCTTTGAATATTTCAGTTCTATAGTTATGGAAAAATCAGTGTCTACCTTCATGCCATAATCGTTGCTTGCTTTTTACTATGATCGAGCAATAAGGGTTGTCGGATCGACAAAACTCCACTCAATATGTATTGTGCTTACATGCATTTGAACATATTTATTCCCTGCGGTAATTTCTGTGGAATAAACCTTCCGAATTTGTTTCCATTGAGAACCTGCAAAACGAACCCCGCCATTGACGAATTTCACAAATGAAACTTTCGTAATCCGGATGCAACGAACGGGAATCATCCACTCCGACATCCAATAAACCGCCATTTCCTTTTTGCTTTGTCGATCTTCTTTCCAGTCCCTAAAGAAAATTGCCCGTCGGGAAACACTGCATCAGAACAATAGTTTTCGATAGTAATCCGCACCGGATCGATAGTTCTCATTAGGACGAATCGATAAGTATTCAAATGGAATGCCGGAGGCTGGATATTCGATATTTCGGTTAATTGCCCGAACGTACGCCACTTAGTGCGTGCGGATACATTGTAACAAGAAATTAATCCACCTCGTGCATACTTTGGTATGTTTACTCATGCCACGTTGTGTTCCCTTCCTTCCTGTATATCCTTGCTTAAGCGATATGGTGTTTGATCTACATCTCTAACAAGGAAAGTACTCGTGGGGTATCTCGCAGAATTTTTATTTTTATTCAATTTTGTGTTAATTTAGCTTAATTAATTATATTTATTTAAATTTATTTAATTATTTTAATTTTATTTAATTTAATGTCAATTTAATTTAATTAATTATATTTATTTAATTTTATTGAATTATTTTAATTTTATTTAATTTATATTTTTTTATTTAATTTATTTTTATTTAAATTTGTAGTGTATCAAAAAATATTTGGCACGTATTTTTGGGAATGGAGACCAACTCTGATCACTTTTTTCCCAGCAAATTCTGGAGTAATGGAAATTATATCACAGGAAAATTTATAAGGACCAAGGCGTTAACGACGCGACAGGAAATTGGAAACCGAAGCTCTCGAAATATTTACAGGGTTATTCACGTTATTCGACGCGAAGCGTTCGACAGTGACAGTTTATACAGGCGCGGCTAAAAGCGCGTTTTCTTCAAAAAATCAAATATACTTCATCATGCCAATGTCTACATGAGTTCTGTTCTGAAAAAATAATTTTTACTTAACCTATACAACCGGCTTAAATTGAACCTGGTGATGGACTCTTCGCTTAGAAACTGACCACCTTGGAAAATACGTCAAATTTATCAACTCCGATTACCCATGCGCAACTCTTCAACTTTTACCCCTTGCGACTGCAACGCACCCTAATTTACTTGGCACTTTTTCACCCCTCACTTCGGTAAATAAGTACATACAAGGTCGGTACTTACTACAACAAGAAAATTACCCCCGGTGCATTTAACTTTCAGAGTATCCGTCAAAGGTTAATCCCGAAGTTTTACCGTACACGTAGGTAATTTAAATGCAAGTCGAAGGGGGTGAGGGGGTTGGATACCCTCAGACGGGTTGGGCCGCAATGTGACGTATAATTATTAAAGTTGTTTTGAAACTGGATTGGCGCCGCGGCCTAGGAATTATTTGGGAGTAATTAAATATGTGAAAAGTTCGCGTCAGGCGACGGACCCTTGAAGGGCCTCAACGAGGAAGGGTAAATTAGTGTTTCGGTCAGGTGGTTTGCCGTTTTACTGGAAACACTCGCGGCTTTTTCGAGATTGAGCTCATTGAATTTTACATTACTAATTTGTTATCGCGTCGGCCCATCGGATATTTGAAGGGCCTTAGGGAAAACGTATAATCTAAAACACACGCAACTTCTTGTTCCCCCCCTTCGACGATGACAGTTCAGTTCGTCGGTATCAAATGTAATATTAATCTCGACGGCGGAAAATAAATCCATCGCGTCTGTCTCAGAGTTTCTTACCAAATCGAAAATTGATTCCTTCCTTTTCCCATTACGGTGGAGGGAATTCAAACTAGCGACGCGGGGCCCTTTCGACGGCCGATCCCTCCAACCCTAACGGTAACGGGAATTTTGTAGTTTTTTAAACACGTGGAACGTTGTGGACTGGTAATGTTGCAATAATGTTTGTAGATTGGGTCACATAGTTACTCTCCTTTCCGCTTTTCCTCGAGAGTGTTTTTACGATTATCCCCATTTGTATAAAGGGATAACATTTGCTGCACTAAGAAAGATACAAATGTGAAGAAGAGAAAAGCGATTCGGGCACATCGAATCCTAAGTGACGAAGCGTGCCCTTACAAGGCCGACTTACATAATACAGGGTTGTTGTCTGGACCTTCGGATTTCCACGGTGCGAGGCGGGTCGGAGAGCATCTTCGGGGCCTTCTCCTCGCCGGAAGAGTGCCTCTCTTGATGATTATTGTGTTCTCTTGCTGGTATAAGGTGTGTCGTTTATCGAAACATTTCGCACCTTGGCGGTCAGCGTGTTTATAAAGGCCGAGCCGTGATTGCGGTTCTTATTTTGTTGAGGATTGTGGAAATCTCTTGGCCGTGAAATAGCTAATTATGAACGAAGTGGAATCCTTGCATCTTAGGTCGTAATTCCAAATTGCATGGGGCTTACGTTTTAAGTGGTTTCATAGGTATAACTAAAACAATGCACATTTCTTTTTCCAACGAGGGAACGTTAATACGGGCCCATGAGTTTAATAGAGCCGATGAAATCTGCATCACGATATCTTTATTTACTTACGGCCGTTTCCAAAAGATCGGTATTGATCTGGTCTTTTAAATTTTGAAAATTATTTCGCAAGGTTCACATGCAGTAATGACTTTTCCTTATTGTTTCAGATTGCTGTCGAAAATTGGGATATTATCGTAGGAGACTGAAAGGCATCGCGGTGTTTTCATGGGTAAGTTTGAAAACATTTTTGACATCAAGTCGTGTATTTTTTCGTTGGTGCGCTTTAAATTCTCGAACCAATCAAGGAATGAATGGTTCAAAAACCGTGTCTTGACACATTTGTACAAGGTGTTAAAGGCCTGAAAGATTTCACTACAAAAACTGTAGGATTATTTCGCTTTTTTGTTAAATAGTCGATCCACAATTTTCCTCTCTTAGCTAACGTATTTTCAACACCTTTCACGGCTATAAGTTTTATGGAAGAGTAATTTTGTATAGGATATGGGAAAATTGTGTAATTTGCACTAGTGAAGCTGTACGAAAAAGATTTCAAAGTGTTGAGTCAAAGTTCAAAGTGAGGATTGCAAGCACATTATGAACATTAAAGTTATTAATTTAAAAGTGAGGAAATTTGTATTTAGGGTATAAAAGTATACCCAAAATAGAGCAAGAAGACCGTTCCAATGTGTTTAGTTAATATCTTCTATGCCTGTGTTCAAAGTCTGGCACAATTTTTTCTGCAGCATTTGCTTCCATTACGCTAATTTTTCTGCCTAAATTCTATCCTCATCCGATTAATTGTTCGAAGTGAAATATAATTATAAGTTAACTGTTCCATTTCCGCATCATTTCCCCTTTTTTCGTTAACGACGCTAAACTTCTCGGCGGCGTCATCGATTTTTCATTTGTGCCGTTTAGACCGATTCGAACTGCATTTAAAAATCTCATTTCTCACTCCTTCCCTTCCCCCTATTTCTCCGTGCTTCGGTATTAAGCCTGACGAAATTTTGATGGAGTTAAAAGGCTGAGTGTCTCTCAAAGTGACGGGCATTCTTTTATTAAACGCATTCATCATATTTTCATCGTTTTTCTCTCTCTCGTCCGCTCGCTCACTATTTTGTTCCTACCCCGGGAAATTTTATCCGGCATTGCGGAAAACTGGGTTAGAGGGACGATATTTTCGAAGGGAAGGTACATCGCCGTTATTACCATTGGGTTTCGTGTCCGACGCGAGGCGAAAGGGCCGATCTGTAACGTACACCCGAAGACTTTCGTAGCGATAAGTGGGAAAAACAGGAACGACGTTTGCTCAAGCGATTCGCTTCCCGAGTTTCAATATTCAAAAGGGGACGTTACGGGAACATTGGACCGGGACAAATATTCTGTTTACTAAGGGTTTGTAAATAATACCAGGACGAAAAATAGAATTTAGCTAATTACGTAACGTATACAAATGGAGGCGTATAAACAGGAGCGCGCGTGATCATCGACATTTTTAAGGATATTCATGTCAAAATTTGAATTATAAAGAACTGTAATAACGGCTCGACTCTTAAGTTTTTGCCTCCTGATGGTTGTATTATGCGGTGCTTGCAGTTGCTTGCACATTACATAGGGAAGAAGAGAAGAAGGGAACACGAGGAATCATTATGGGAAAATCCGAGAGAGCATGCCTTCGTAGTATTGAATCACTCCACCACACCTGGAACGAGGTGGCTGGATATTATCCCAGAAAATGTAAAGCCCGTATAGGGGATAGCGTAAATCGATGCTATCGCATTACTTTGGAATTCAGGAAATTTCCGACTTCCGATTTCCGATAATGATGTAATGTATTATGGATTTTCCGAGGAGGGTATATTTAGGATTCGTTTTCTCCATCGTTTTCAAGAAAGTTTGAAACGTAAAAGTACATTTTAATTAAGGATGCAGGAAAAGCCTTTCTATTGGTGATACAAATAAGTTTCCGCCGTTTTTTATAAAAGGTTATCAATTGATTTTCAAAGTAATCTTGTCGGTGGAGCCATCTCTTGAAAACGGCGGAAACTTATTTGTATACCCTACAAGTATCATTATTCTAATACATCAGCCAGCGAAATTTGACAAAAACTACCTTATTTATTTTATCTGGACCACTTGGACAATAAATATGTCGTTGTTGGCTAGTATAACCCAGGCCGGTCTGGCAATTTAGGGTGGTCCTTGTAGGAACTATCGATTTCTATTGTTGTTTCTTATCGACGGAACTCCTGTATATTTTGCCGCCATAAGGGTTGTTATAGTGCGATACTTTTCATGGGAGGTCACATATGTTGTTAACGATACCCCTACGCACCTCACAAGTGGAATATCCGTGAAACATTTCCCCGCCGTCTCTAATTTATCTTTACGACCTATGGTGAAAAATAAAAATAGTAGCTATAAGCTTCGAACAAAACAAATCAGTTCAGTTTTTGTAAATGGAACGGGTATTTTCTCTAGCACCAACAATCTGTGATATATGCGCGTTTTTGCAATTTAATTGTTAATAACAGTAGATCGGTAAATTCTCTTCGATTTTAGTCGGTATATATTTCTAATAGATTTTGTGTTGAGGGGTAAAATCGAGAGTGTGTTGCAGAACCCGACTAGTACTCTTTAGATAGTAGATGATGTAGGCGGTTTCTGGATCGACACTGTTTTCTCGTTCGCCAGCAATAAAATTTGCGAAATATTTGCAACAAGGGCCGTTATTAATGGACTTATTGTGCCTATTACAACTTGCGGGTTATGGCAATACGGCCGTAGATATTGTGTTGAGGGGTAAAATCGAGGGTGTGTTGCAGAACCCGACTAGTACTCTTTAGATAGTAGATGATGTAGGCGGTTTCTGGATCAACACTGTTTTCTTGTTCGCCAGCAATAAAATTTGCAAAAATGGTCGTTATTATAGGTTTTAATGTGCTTATTAACACCTTGTAGATTATGGCAGAACGGCCATTGTTTTTCGATAACGAGTGCAGGAATATATTTTTCTTTACGCAAATGGCAGCTAATTGATCAGCGTTCAACTGGTAGTGAGATACTCAGTGTATTTAAGTTCCTAACATGAATTCTCACTTGAAACGTCCTTTATATATTTGGATGGGCAAGACATGACTTTACAAAAAAATAATTGCAGTTGCTGAAACAACCTTGCGATCACTAGAATCTTTTTGACCGCCTTAATGATTAAATCCCTGGGGTCTGTTCCCTCTTCGACGTCGTTTCGGAATTATTTTTCCGGACGGGCTGCTAAAACAGACGATTACAAAAGCATCTTCATATTACATACGGATAAAGCGCCCTAATTTATTTCCTCTCGTCCTCTCGTTTCCCTCCTTACGCCGAAACGTACGTACGAAATGAGAATAATTTTAAATTGGCTATTAAAACTATTTGGCAAACAAACTTCAGGCTCGGATTTACCTCCGGCCTGGATCTTTCCGTATTACTAACGGTTGGTCTAACTCGAGTTTATTCGTTCCCACAGTTCGAGGAGCGTGGTCACACACACCACAATGGGCTCCGAATATATTATTGTGTTATTACTTCTAAGTCGGGAGGTTTCCTCTTTTTCTTTTTATTTTATTTTCGTCCCCCGGATCAGTTTGTTAGGGATTTTTATTCGAGAGCCAACGTTCGGCTCGATCGATATCCCATTTGGGCCCCGGGCTAATATTGGATATTTTTAGTAGATAGCTTCATGGGCTGCATCAAGTGATAACACGTTGGGCGAGAAATTCCTATGTCGAGCTTGTTTCTTTTGTAAACGCAGTTTAAGATTCAGTGCAGTTTACTTGTCGTTTACCCTAACAAGCTGATTGGAATTTTTGAGTAAAAATGTAACGAATCATCCCTTAATGATGAAAGTTGAAGTTTCTACCCCCGTGGAAATGTATACAGTGTGAAACTTGAAAGAATGGAAAAGAGAATATTTACGAATCATAGGTTTGTTTTATTTCATTATAGTTACCTAGTAAAATCGTTACATTTAAAACTGATCTCTAAAATCGTGTAAAGGAGTCTTGTTTAATTTTAATACAATCAAAATCGAAAATTGTCAAAAGATGTCTTTTTTACTTTTAATACCTTAGGATCAAGGCAGCCATTTATGGCTTTTGCCTACCTTCTGTAGACAAACTATAGTCTGAGAGAGAAATTATTCAAATGATGATTTTTGAATTGTTTTTATGTTCTTCGTTCCTTTTTAAGCTCAAAAGGTTACATCCACACATTTTTTTTATGGCGCATTCTTCTCCAGTTCAGAACGCAGAGCGGAGATTCCTTAGAAGAATTTTTATATTGAATTTATATGTAAAATGCAAGGAATCGGACAAAAATTTTATATTCAGCCAAAGCTTGAGGAGGATATTAAAAAGTAACTTTCTGAATAAAGAAATCCCACGTTTTTGACACTCGCTATTTTTTGAAAATCAGCTATATTTTAATCTAAAAGCTAATCAAGCAAAAGGTAAGAAATTTTCGATATATGAAAATCCAATGCACTCAAAATAAGTAGCATTATAACCATATAAAACAATTTTAAACGAAATAGAATCGACAAGTGCAATTTTATATATAAAAGTATATAAGTAAATAGGGTCAACAATCAACTGAATTCGATCAGTAGAATCGTTATACTGAAGTCATCCTTAACGATTAATGCTTCATAGGAAACTATTTCATTTTTGTTATTAGCGCAATAATATCTTTATATTGATTACCCCTGTAAAGGTTACAATAAACCTTCTTTATTGTAAGCCTTCCCTTGTTACACCTTATTATTAGTTATTATTATTATTATTAGTTATTGTGAATTCTCTCCTCCCATGCAACCTCGTTATATTTCTGATGGGGATCTCAATAATTACGAGGGTTACAGAGTTGAGAAATGTCTCAATCGAAAAGGGTTAAACAATCAACTGAATTCGATCAGTAGAACCGAAGATATTACAAAAATATTTTATTAAGAGAATTCGTCTCCAATTGTATTGTATTAAATACAGTTAATCAGGTTCTATAACATGACCGTTACTAGGTGTCTATTTTCCTATAGTATTATATACCGAGAATGCAACAAAATGGAAATAAACAAATGAAAATACTTATCTTCAATAATTTACCTCAACTTTCAACTTTCTAGCTCCTTAAGAAGGCTGACAAAAATGTCATTACCTCTGACTTGTCGTTAGCTCACAGAATTCACCAAAACACTGGTTAAGTATCATTAATGATGTTTATTCCTAATGCCGTTTTGAACATGGACTTTATTAAAATTTGTTGTGTTCAAAGAGCGTACATTTTTTGTATGAAAACCCATTAACAATCAGTGTGTACCGTCCTTGTTTGGCATGTAACAAAAAAACATCCCTTTTATTCTCACGCCACTTTCCATTGTATTCCGATGGTAATTTTTCCGTTGTAACATAATTAGCCATAACCTCATTTTTCCACGTCGTCCATACCGATAACCTCGTTAAAAATGCAAGAGAGTCCCGTCGTTTGTTTACAGATTCCGATATAATATTTTTATTTACAAAACTTGGTAATTTTCCTTCAGGAAAAATAAAAGATTATACGTTATCGCGGGAATTCACTTCAATTAACTTCCCTTTCTTCGGCCCCTGACCGCCACGGAACCCCGCGGGCGGCTTCGAGTCACTCGGAAATTAAATACAGCCCCGATCCGGGCGGTTAATTAGGTCCTTCGTGTTATTCGGCGGCAGGTTACCGATTTAAATAATTATTTATGAAAGATTGCGATCTGGGGAGTAACGCTAATCGTTCCAGATAGCGCGGCGTGCGACATGCGAGTATAACGTTTTCATTTTTGGAAGTGATTGATGGCGGGGAAGCGAAACGAAAATTGTTTTTTTCCTCTATTCGGGGGCTGCAGTAGAGCGGCAAAAAGTCTGCCGAGAGATTAGGAGGTCGGCGGGAACATTGGAAATCGCCCGGTTTTTCAATTTTTTACCCAAAAATATTTTCCACTGCGAGTAGAAAAAAAAACAACTATCACGCGAAATTGTTAACGCGCCCCTATATATATAGAGGCACAGGGGGTAGAGGTTGCTGTGAATAAAGTAAATGATCAAAAAGCAAAAAAATTTCTCGGTTTTATTCTCGCCTGAGGGCGGAAAACCTACAAGTCGGGATACTGAAAACGATACAAATGAAAAAAGACAAAAAGGATTCGGGCACAGCGAATCCTAAGGGATGGAGCGCGAGAAGCGAGGGTGGCGACTTACATAACGGGGGGCCGTTGTCCGAACCTTCGGGTTTCGATAGTGCGAGGCGGGTCAGAGAGCATCTTCGGGGCTCTATGCTATCAAAATGGTATATTCAACGTAGGTGTTTTTCTCAACTCGGGACTATCTTATATAGATATATTAGAGAAGGTGGAAGGAAGTTTGGTAATGCCTGTAACCCTACCTACCAGTAAACCGACCAATTACAGTTCGTGAAATACAAAAAACTCCTCCAAACACAAGATTACAAAACGAATTCAGCACTTAAGATTACAATTTACGAAACGAAACTTGTGTAGCACTTAATCCTCTCCTTTTTGGCATATTTTTATAAATTAAAAGAACAAATAAATTCCCAAGATCCTTTCCCCAAAGACTAAATTTACTTTTAACTGATCAATTATACTTTCGAACATAAATTAGTTATACCTGGCCATGGATTTATTCACTCGAAGCCTGGAAAGAATACCGTCCTTATAGGCTAAGTAGGTGGGTCCTTCTCGGCAGTAGGTTTCCTACAGGAGCAAAAGAGGGGACGGCCTTCACGGGAACTTATCTCTCAAAGATAGAAACTCACTTAGTAAAGTTTACAAGTTCAAAATCCCTTTTTGGGCTTCAAACGAGTTCCTTCGAATTAAGTCCAAAAATATTTAATCTGCTCTTGGATATTGTGCTTGAACTCTTCTTACTCGACTGAGTCACAAAGTAAACTACTATACTAACGAGTAATTGCACAATTAATGAATATTTCTTAACTTCTCCTTCACACAACTTCACTTATTTAAAACTTAAAATTAAGTCCCTTGTACAGTTTTCTCCCTTCACTTTTCTGAGAGTTTCCACTTCTACCAAATTTGAATTAAATTTGATTTAAATTAAACCCCTTTATAACCCTTAGTTTTAAAAGGGGGTGGGCTTAAAGGGCTGAATCAAGGTAGTTGCTCCCTCGTAAATATAGGTTTTAAACGGCCATATCTCACTTAATTTTTGTCCTACTGAACATTTAAGGAGAGCAAAATGTATGGAATTAAAAAAGCTTCAATTTGATACTTTAGAATTTTTTCGCATATCCAGTAGTTTTGGAGTTATTTGAAGAGAAGGGCATTTTTACGAAATTGCAGAAATTCATTTTTCACTTTTAATTTCAATTTATTTTTCGAAATTAACCATTCTAAACCGGTCAGACTCCCAGAATGTATTAAATATACATAAATAAATACAATTAAAATAGGAGGATTAATTTTAATTAAGGAGGGAAAGTGGGGTCCTACGTTACGTTTATCATAACTTGCTCAATTTTTGAGCTACAGACTTTCTTAAAAAAGATGTCCTTTTAAATACTCTAAAAATGATTTTATAAGTTTTCTTAGAAAAATGCCTACTTTTCCCGTTATTTGACTTTAGAACTCTGAAATTTAGCGTTTGACGAACAAGAGCCAACTTAAGTCATAGCTCGGTTCGTATTGGTCGTACAGCAATTATAAAAAAACAGTTTTCTTCCTTCACTTTTCTAAGAGTTTCCACTTCTACCAAATTTGAAACCCCCAAATGTTGCTAACTTTGTTTTGGTGATATGTGCACTCGACCAATAAACGCACAATTCGTCATATTTTTCTCACAATTACCGAAAAGGTGTCAGATTACCCTTTTTGGCTCATAAATCCTTCTTAATTGTATCTATATAAATATGTGTATATTTAATATTTTAACGACCGCCCCTGTATCGGGGTAGTTGCTATACCACCGGTTTTGTTATGACAAAAAGAGTCTTAAAATCACAGATAACAGATTACAAAAAAGATTGTCTGTCACACAAGCTTTAAAGGAATAAAGTCGTCGTGCGTCACTCCGTGCGTGTTCGTTACAATATGAAGCAAAATACACGTGTGCCCTTTTCGCTCTGTCTTATTTAATGCCTCCATATTTCTATTATTACTTATAAGTATCAAACTTATACAATGATGTATCATAAGGTATAATTTAATGACAATTCAGAAGTTTCCCTAATTGGTTTTGTAACCAAATAATTTATTAAAACCTCCATTACCGATCCGAATATTGTGTCGTTTCGCGGTAGAATTTCCCCACAAGGAGCCGTCGCCATTTTATTTACGGCCTCGTCCCACTCAAGGAAACGAGTACAGGGTGTTCGCTCCGAGCGGCGCGTCCCTCGTTAACGTCCGTCTGTCCTTTCATCTTCGGAAGCCGATAAATCGTTATTTCGCGGTAGCTTTTAACTCTGTCTAGTAATCTGATGATTTAAAGAGCCACAAATCACTGAGGGAGCGTGTGTTTGTCTGTATGACAAGCGTCGTAGGTTATTTTGATGGCGGGGAGTCGAGCGTCCGCACGTGCCGTTGACGAAGAATATGGAGGGTACAGTTCTGCCACACGCCCTATTGGCCTAGGAAGTATGATACGCATTTAAATACTAACGGTTTAGATTTAGAAATCAGCCAGGAAAATCTACAGTGGTTCTCAAATTTATACGCCCTTTCTTGGCTACGTTACGATTTTTAGATTCGTGCGAAATTAAAAGTCTCCTATGTCGGCGGCCTTTTGTGTACGCCGCTAATTTAATAAATCAGTGATAAGTACCGACTTAGTCGAACGATTTAAACCATAATTTGAACCTCTGATAAACTCATATGAAACCCATCATTCCAGAAAATTTGAAATCATAGGGATGAGGGAATATAACCTATTTATGCCGTTTTAGTGTCTTACGGTTAGTTTGAGATACGTTCCCGCTTTAGTTTCGGGGTAGATAGGGTGAAAAATATGACGAGTTGTGCGTTTGGTTCAGGGCGAAAATCACCAAAATAAAGTTGGCAACAGTTGGAGTTTTCGAATTTGTTACAGGTAGAAATGCTCGGATATTCATAAACATATATTTATATACAGATACAATTAAGAACAATTTATGAGCCAACAAGGGTAATATGAAACCCTTTCTGTGCTCGGGAGAAAAATATGACGAATTGGTCTTCTTCGCGTCTTTTGTTCTGACACCGCTATACGGGGTGGCCGCTATCAATTATTGAAAAAAAATCAGGTGAAAATGCAGGGATCGCTTACGATATTTTTCCCCCCGGTACAGAAAAATACCCTCTTTTGACTGCTACCTCATTAATATCACTTCGCCTTTAAGCGAAATCCGGTATAGTTATTATAACCTACGTTTCGAACGTCAGGGCAGAAATCTGTTCAACGATATTTACTACGGTTTCTCGCACGTTTAGGGCCAACATCAAACCGGACTAAGAGCAATGAAAATTAAAGAGCGAATTTATGAAGGCAGATGAATCGTCCCAGAAAAATAAAACAAATTCCGTCTCGATTCGTTGAACAGATGGTCCATAACTCTGGAGGGGAAAAATGCCCGCCTGGCACTTTACCAAGCGTTTTGGCATGAGGATTCACCCCCACTATTCGCGGGCGGCGAAAAAATTAGATGAGTTATCTCGACGTGTAACGTGGTTCGGTACATTTACCATTTCCTTTAAGGACCTCGTAGGGATAAATGGACCTATTTTTGTTATGGCATCGCGGTATGTAATTGCGATGACTTTAGCTTCGAAAAAGTTTTGTGTAGTTATGTAGGTCGGCAGTTATTCACTTGGGTGAATCCAGGAAACAACGCAGACATGGAAATCACTGCGGATGGAGCAATTTCCGAATTAATAAAAAATGACGCGACCGAGGAAACCTGGATTTACGAGCAACGATAAAACTTTGGTCGTATTAATAATATTAATAACCTTCATCGTTTTTCCCTTAATGCGCCTTCGCTCCTCCAGGGGAATTACCTTGGATTCCGTATTAATGAAGTAGTCGGCTGTTAATCCAGTTTATTTGCAGGTATACAAACAAATTTAAAAATCCAGTCGAATAGGCGGAGCGCATGCCAAGCCCTCATAAAAATCGAACCGATGATACGGTAAATAGACGCTATGACAGAGAAATATTTACATTTGAAAAATATCTCCCTCATCAACACGAATTAACTAAATCGAATTAAAATCACAACTGGAATAAATTCCCGGACGTGGATTTATTTGTTCCGTGCCACAGTCACGCATCGCTATAATTAAGACTTCCAATAAGCTAATTGCTATGTAACTGGCGATCGCAGCGCTCGGTTTACATGTTAATGATGCACTTTGGCGGTGCATTTTGCAAGCCTCAAGAAAACAGTACAAAGTTCCGAGCGGGTAAATTCGAATTAAATACGAGGAAAGAAGGAGGAATAATAAGTGCAACTACGTTTGAAGTTGGAGAAATATGCAAATCGCTGCAGGAGAATAATTTCTATTTTTCTTCGGTCCATTTTCGTATTCATAAAACTCTACGTTGGTAAGGAAACTGTGGCTTTCTGCTCTTTTTTCCTGGTGTACAGTAATTGAGGCCGTGACCGCATTAGAAGCTTATTTTTTAAGGCTTACAGGGAATTTTCTATCCACTAGGGACTTTTCTTTCATCCATCATTTCGTTCGATAGTAACTGTCGCACTGTTTGGCAATTAAAGCAATTGTTGTCACTGGAACATATCAATGAAAACGTTTCAAAGTGGGGTACTGTTTTAATCTCTTGATTAATAGGCCAGGAAAGCAAGCTTAAAATGGGGCAAAACCTTAAAACAGCTTCGATTTGCATGAAAATTTTGGGTCAGGCTTAATTTATCGTCCACTTTAAAATCTATATTGTGCCACTGTAAGCTTCTCGGTTTTTAGGGGTGAAAACTACCCCTTATTGCCAAAATCTATAAATTAATGGTTAAGGCGAGTAAATCGATGTATTCAAGTTTAAAGTGAGTAAAATCGGGTTCAGATTTAATTAAATGTGTTTACATATAAACACAAACAATTACTGATATGTATATTAGTTTTTATCAGTATCATATGTATATATCGTATGTATATGTATATCAGTCATCATATGTCTTTCTCCTTCATTAACATAAATAGTTGGAAAGTCTATAGATTTCCTTTTGTCTTTCTCTTTCATTAACATAAGTAGTTGGAAAGACTATAGATTTCCTTTTGTCTTTCTCCTTCCTTACTATCTTTTTGTGAAAACGCCCCACGTTTTTCATGTCAGATTTTACAAGTATTGCTTGTATGGCAAGATATTGCAGATATGCTGGATATGTTGCAAGTTAATGGGCATGTGCAAAAGATACTAAAGCAGCATTTGGCATATTTCTGCCCCTTATTTATTACATATCGCCTGATATTTTCTTTATTTTGTGGTGCGCTGGTGCAGAAATGTAATTCGATGCTTCGTTTAGACTTTCCCAAATTTCATCCGGGTCGTTTCGTGAACTTGTTATGTTTTTCGTAATAAATTTCCCTGACGTATTTCGCCACAAAATAATATTAGGGCGCGTAATGTTGCCGAATACATAAATTACCAATTTATCACATTTCGGAAGTTCCTCCTCATCCCGCACTTGCTAAAAAATTCATAATTCAATTTACAAACGTGCACAACTTCCCAAATTGACAATAAAAACTCCCCAGTCGCACGTATCGATTTTGACAGCTTTTCCAAAAAAAGAGAAAAACCACAAACCGAGCGATACGTGAAAACTTGTTTCGATACGTCAAAAGTAAATCGAACGGCGGCATTCGTGACGACGACCAGAAAAATTATGTTTGTCCTCCCGTTATAATCCGTACGAGGATATTATAATATTAATAATACTCGTATTTTTAGCCTGGCAGGGGTCGAATGTATCCCCATCGAAGGCGAAACAAATTTCGCAGTTTGGGTCTCGAAAAAGATGGGATAAACCTTGCCTCATAATTTAGTCAAGGTGCTGCGGAATTATTTCGGTTTTTGACGATTTGCCATGTAGAAGGGCGCAAGGCTGTATGGTTTATCCATACCTTTAGTATCAAATTATGGCAGTCATGTTGTAAAAGGCAACAAAAAGAAGTAACAGCTTCGCTTTTGAGAATCCTATTGTTGAAGGATTCTCATTTGTTAAGTAAAGCGACGCCAATAAGTTTAAATCATCTCTAATCAGAAGTTTGCAACAGTGCCGGAATTAGAGCTAATTCTAGAAGGTGCTTCTTGCATTACCTCAAGGGACCTTTCGAAATTCAGATCCTACGAGAGAAATTTGTAGATAAATAATAAATTAGCAACTAATTGTAGAATAGATTAGAAGCGTTACGTGTAAAATCGCCATGGTAACTTTATAGACATGAAATTTTGGTTGGAAAAATCATTTTGAGTAACGTTTCGACCAGTGTAGCCCAGTTTATGGAGCAAAAAAGCTGTTTTGGTAGATAAAATTTAACAGCAGATGTACCAAAATACATTGTTTATAGTGGAAATAAAATTGTTTAAAAGTTTTTTTTATACAATGAAAATTATAAAAATAGGATTTTCCGTTTTTTCACCACAGCATGAAAATTATTGACGAAAATGCAAAACATTGTGCAGGTGATTTGTAGAGAATTAAAGGACCTTCAAAATGATCGTTTCTAAAAGGTGATCGGAACATTTTTCACCGAGAAAACTTGGAAAATGTACCCTTTTTGAAAAATTCACAACTTTGCCCAGTTTAACGCTATAGTGCTAATTTTGTGTAAAATGTTAGGTTATTCTGTCTATTTTAAGCATGCGAAAGTTGGATGCTGTCGGATGAATAATTTTTGCACAATTACGTTATTAACAATATACACCGAAATCTTTATGTAAAACTATGTGAAAAGTCTTCAAAAGTGCTTTTAACTTTAAGTTTCCAATTTTATTTAAAGACTTTCCTGTCCTTGACTTGCAGTTTGCAATTCACTTTTGCCTAATATATCTTTGAACAATACTGGGAGCTAAAAAAATATGACAAGGTGAATACAGAAGGAGAACTAATAAAGAAATATTAGATGAAATGGAAGGAGAAGACGTAATCGAAAGAATAAAAAGACAGAGTCAGATGGTTGGGGCACATGTGGAGAGCAGGTCTGCAACTTACAGCATTACAGAAAGGCACCTGGAGGAAGAAGGAAGAAGGGAAGACCAAGATCTACATGGATGCAAGAAGTTCGAGCAGACCTAACCAGAGCTGGAGTAAGAAACGAAAACAAGGGATAGAAACAGATGGAAACAAATCTGCGATAAAATGGAATGAATAGAGAATGGGGACTGATCTACCCCGAAAAGTAGATCTAGAGGGCGGTACCCCTCACAATATTTGCCTGCTATCCTAATTTTCTTGCCTAATTAATTTATTTTACCAATTCAACGAATATGTCGTATCTTACTACCCCCACTTACTATTTGAAGAAATCGATTGTAATGTTCCACTTTTAATTAGAAATTCTTATATTTATACGTAAGCCGTACGACTTTATTCGTCAATGACAACAATTCTCGTCTGACTTTTACTCTACAATTTCCCCAATATGCTCGTTCCCTGCCGGTATGAAAAGCGCTCCTAGAAAACTGTGTTTCACGTCTCCAGAGACGAATATCCTTGTACTTATTTGCGTATTCCGGCTTTCCCATTATAGTTTTTCACGATAGAATGTCAAGGCTCCTCCGAGGAAAATGTATTTGTCGTGATATGCGGTGAGATTTTTCAGCGTCATACCAGACACATTTCAGAATTGTTAATACTGACTTCATATATTCAGTCATGGATAACATGTTTTGTTCCCTGTACAGATTAGTATGCAATAAAGGATGCGTTAGAATGAAACATGTAGATACTATATAAATTCATCCGACGTGGAATTGTTGTTTATAATTAATTTCGGTTTGCCGCTGTAATTATCGATAGAATACAAACCGTTAAATTGTTTCGCAAATTAACCAAAAGATCGGTTATAAAATAGAGTTTAATTCGGGCGCGTAGCATCGCTATTGTTATTGAATATAGATTTAGATATAACAGACCTGTTAAATTAAAAATTTATTGTTTGGGATTTCAATCAATTATGCTAGTGTATCGCTTCCAAGCGAAATACTCAAAACCAATCGAATCGATTGAATTTACTGGATTTAGTTGATTGAAGTAATCATATATTGAAGGATGAGTGGGAAAGGGACAGAGTCTTAGTATAATATTGGTGATCCTTTTGAAGTTTTCTTCAAACACAAAATACCCCCTTACAAAAATACAAAAAAAAATTTGGATGTCAGCATATAACTTTTGCTGCTATATTATACCTAAAGTATACAAAAACAATCAAATCGCTGTTATAGCCATGGTAGCTAGCAAACTTTTTCCCTATGCTGCCAGTGTACAAGAGTTTTGATTTCGGGAACTTGGGGTTGATTTATCCCACTTTTCGAGGATTTCTACTGTTTAAAAGGGTCTGTTTAAATTTGATTCGACGCGGAATGGAAGTTACGTTTGTTGATTTAAAAATAATACTAAAACGAACGCTTTGTAGCTCCATTTTCTTTTTTCCGAAGAGAAATTGAAATCTGAAATTCTCAAATATACGTATTTTTATAAATTAATTAGAAATACCTAAAAGCATTACGATTAGGTTTGTCATTACAAATTCTTTTAATATTCAAGCTATTTAATTTCCATATGATCTTTTCAACAGGTACGTTAAGCATTTTTACATGTGGACGCGCTATAAGTCTGACATCAGGATATTCTGAGGTTGGATTGTTTCAAAATTTCAAAAATAACGATGTCGACACCCTCGAAGAAATTTTATCGCTGTAAATTTATTTCGGTCGCCTCCATTTCGAACCAATTATATTCACTCTTACTTCTGTGGCATTTAATTTTAGCCCAATTAACATTAAAGTCGGTTTAACAACGCGGCGCTAATAAAAACTTTACGTTTTATTATCGGCCGCATCCGAAACGTTCCCCTACGCCGCCGCGGGACCCATCAAATATCCGTACGAGTCCGACTTCGATCCCCCTCTTTTTTCCTCGTATTTTACGATGCTTAACCAATGCCATCTGCGGCAGTAAAATTTTTACTGTCATACTTTTACCCGCCCGCCCTCGTCATGAATCGCGGCTTCGATTTTCCATCGAAACGACCAGTGTCGACACGGAATTTCCGCGGAACTTATCGAATTCATTTTTGGAATTGCGGCCGAGAATTTGACGCCCGAATTTGGAGTCCTTTCTGCTCCTTTATCGCGCCCGCCCGATGAAATTATTTACTTGGGGCGAAATTGGGAAACACTCGGTGTTTCGGGGAAGTTTTTTAATTCCTCCCCTAAATTTTTCCAGAAATTATCGACCCGTGATGAGGGGGAATTTTTGGGGGGCTTTAGCTGTGTATGTAATTTCGAATATAGCCGTTGTGGAAACGGGATTTTTCTTTAGCACGTTTATTCGCCAAGCAGTATTGCTTCCATAGATTTTTACAGGTGATATCAACATTATAAAAGGAAAAATCGTCCTCTTACTTTCATCACAGTTTATAAATAGTATCAGTTCAGTTCAGTTCAGTCTTCCACCTAAAAAGTGGTTTAAAAAAAATGACGAGAATGAAGCAATGAAAAACTGTCATCTTTTTCCGTGATCCCTGATTGCCTGCATTTGAAATATAAATGACAAAATGACCTTCGGATTCCCACAGTGCGAGGCGGGTCAGAGAGCATCTTCGGGCCGGTAGGTTTTCCTCGGTCTCTTCGTCGATAGAGTAGCTCCTCAGGGCCGGCCGTTTGGGCAACCTGGTCATCCAATTCCAGATTGGAGTCCATTTCCGAGATCCAACAGTGTGGGATTTCTACCCACTAAGACCCCCTCTCCAGGGTGGAAGGGGCGCCTGTTCTGTGTGGGCTGACACTCGATCCCTGTCCCCTTCTCGCTTTTCCACCTTCTATTTATATTCGTATTTTGTATTGTGTTCTTCGCGCTTATTGGTATAAGGCGCGTCTTGTATCTAAACACATCTCAACTTAATTGTCAGCGCGTGTATAATAATTTACATTACTTACCTTGGTAAGAAGAAAATTTCTACAATGTAGTTACCTTCAATCGTTATGCCGATTCAAAAAAAGGGTTTCATTTGTCCTAAATCTCATAGAATTTCAAAGGCATAAGTGAAAAAATCAACATTTTCACAACCAAATTTCATTTAACCTATCTGCCCTTATTCCAATATTTCTTTGGAACTCTGGTAGTTTGCTGATGTTATCCTTTAAATGGCTGCGATGGGAAATCACAGCCAATCACCGTTTCTTGTTAAAATTGGATCCCACGATTTTACATCCTTGCTGTCCTGAAATATTCAAAATGGCAGACTTAATATGCTGGACATAACCGTACCAAGGAGTCGAAACCTTCAGTTGCCTTATTTTAGAGTGTTTAAATATTTTCCTATTTTTTATTTTTTTAAGTAATTTCAGTAACAAAATCCAAAAAAAAATATTTCAAAATTTTTACAACAAATTGAATCTCTAAACTTTTTTTCAATCTTGAAGTATGTACCTCAAGTACCTACCGCTTAGTCCTGCGCCGTTTTACTCCTGCGCATCTTCGTACGCTTGACCAATAGGTGCTTGGTACTTAATGATATATTAATATATGTTAGTAGTGTAGAGTACTTAATCAATCTAAAGTTACTGAAAAAATGTGGCCATGTTATAACGAGAACATTTTTGCATATTTTATCTTGCTTTGCATGACAATATGTATGTACAATTCTACTCACTTTTCGCACAAGAATTTTTCCTTCTAGGTTTCCACCAATGTTATCCAGTATAAGTCCCACGTGGTAAAATAATAAGTACAATGAAGTTCCTGGTAATTTCAGCATTTCCTTTTATGAAAAATCCAACTCTTTTTTACGGCTGAAAACCCACTGCAATCTTTTCTGACAAGCCGTTGTGCATTTTCCCTGTAAGATTAAATTTCACGTCGCTAATTCTCACGTTCACGCCTGGCTTTCCTATGCACTGGATTAAATTTAAAAAGGGAAGAAGGACGCGCGGTCTATTTTCGACGGGATTGAAGTAAACCCGAAGCCGCCGTGCTCTTTTACGGTTATGATTTCCGAAGCGTCCTCCCCTAATTAATTCTTATTTTTAGAGTAATGCCACGTTAACGGCATTACACTTTACAACCGCATTAAACGACACGAAACGGTCCGTTCAAAAGAAAGTATTAATAGTTGATTAAAATACGGAAAGAGGGTAAGAAGTACGTGTTTATTTTTAATCACGAGGAGAGCGTTTCATTTTGTGGGTACGTATCGTGTGTGAGTAAGCGTCTCGAGATAAGCCGTGTCGTACAAAACGATGGCGTTCTCGGACTATTAATCAGTCGAATGCAAACGATACACTTGCATGTAGCGTAGTTGTTATCTGGAGGTGATCCGGTCTAAATAATTATTTAAAACGATCATTCGTCATTAATGAGGGAAAGTAGGGAGGAGCGTGTCTGGTGACTCAGAGATAAACACAACCGAAATACCCTCGAGAGGACCGCAATATCGATAAGTCCACGACAGTGATAAACTTGATTACGTACCTTAAGTGATACATTTAACTACACAAGTAAATCCTGTGTAATGTGTGTGTGATGTAGTCAAATACGAAGTTTTCCTTTGCCTCTCAAACTAAAGACACTCTTCGTATTTAATAAGTTTAGAAGAGGTTTAGTTTTACAAACTGCAGGTATGTAATCGTCAGGGGACTGTGATGAACACTATACCAGGATTCACGAAACTGTGGAGGAACAAAATGTCGAAATCTCTATTGAAGGGTGGTTTTGGCATCTAGGGATATGGCATGCCCAAAATGAAAAAGTGCATTGGAATTTTTGGCAATACATTTCCAATTTTGGAATATATATCACCGTTTTAAATTGAACCCGGTTTCAGTTAAGTCGAAGTTGTCTTTGAGATATTATCCATGAGCAATGTGGTTGATGCCAGGAGAGAAGATTTTTCTTTCCTACGACCTTTACATTTCGAGATGTGGCAGGTAGAATAGAGGAGATATTCTTTTTTGGAAAAATCGCGATTTTTTGAAAACTGGTGGGCCTATCGACTTGAAATGAACGTCATAGGGCTTAGAATCTTCTATTTGAGCTACCCTGTGAATTTCATGTGGGAATTCCAAAATTCACCTTTTTGGCGCGAAAAAACGTGAGGTTAACACCTTGTGATTTACTTCGAAAACGGCTGAAAGTTAGATTTTCGGAATTGGGGTGCCAAGCGAAAGGGGATACTTCCCTGATGCCAGGAGGGTAGGAACTTCTTTCCTACTACCCTTACTTTCCGAGGTATAAACGGTAGAATGGAAGGGATTTTCTTTTTTGGAAACATCGCGATATTTTGAAACCGGTTGGGCCTATCGGCTTGGAATTGACGTCATAAGACTTAAAATCTTCCATTTGAGCTACCCTGTGAATTTCATGTGGAAATTTCAAAGTTCAAATTTTTGGCGCGAAAAAACGTGACGTTAACCCCTTGTGATTTTCTTCGGAAACGTCTGAAAATTACATTTTCGAAATCTGGATGCGAATCGAAAGGGGATACTTCCCTGATTTCAGGAGAGCAATATTTTCTTTCCTACAACCCTTATTTTCCGAGATATGGACGGTAGACTGGAAAGGATTTTTTTTTGGAAAAATCGCGATATTTTGAAAACGGTTGGGCCTATCGGCTTGGAATTAACGTCATAATACTTAAAATCTTCCATTTGAGCTACCCTGTGAATTTCATGTGGAAATTTCAAAGTTCAAATTTTTGGCGCGAAAAAACGTGACGTTAACCCCTTGTGATTTTCTCCGGAACGGCTGAAAATTACATTTTCGAAATCTGGGTGTCAATCGAATGGGGATACTTCCCTGATTTCAGGAGAGCAATATTTTCTTTCCTACAACCCTTATTTTCCGAGATATGGACGGTAGACTGGAAGGGATTTTCTTTTTTGGAAACATCGCGATATTTTGAAACCGGTTGGGCCTATCGGCTTGGAATTGACGTCATAAGACTTAAAATCTTCCATTTGAGCTACCCTGTGAATTTCATGTGGAAATTTCAAAGTTCAAATTTTTGGCGCGAAAAAACGTGACGTTAACCCCTTGTGATTTTCTTCGGAAACGTCTGAAAATTACATTTTCGAAATCTGGATGCGAATCGAAAGGGGATACTTCCCTGATTTCAGGAGAGCAATATTTTCTTTCCTACAACCCTTATTTTCCGAGATATGGACGGTAGACTGGAAAGGATTTTTTTTTGGAAAAATCGCGATATTTTGAAAACGGTTGGGCCTATCGGCTTGGAATTAACGTCATAATACTTAAAATCTTCCATTTGAGCTACCCTGTGAATTTCATGTGGAAATTTCAAAGTTCAAATTTTTGGCGCGAAAAAACGTGACGTTAACCCCTTGTGATTTTCTCCGGAACGGCTGAAAATTACATTTTCGAAATCTGGGTGTCAATCGAATGGGGATACTTCCCTGATTTCAGGAGAGCAATATTTTCTTTCCTACAACCCTTATTTTCCGAGATATGGACGGTAGACTGGAAGGGATTTTCTTTTTTGGAAACATCGCGATATTTTGAAACCGGTTGGGCCTATCGGCTTGGAATTGACGTCATAAGACTTAAAATCTTCCATTTGAGCTACCCTGTGAATTTCATGTGGAAATTTCAAAGTTCAAATTTTTGGCGCGAAAAAACGTGACGTTAACCCCTTGTGATTTTCTTCGGAAACGTCTGAAAATTACATTTTCGAAATCTGGATGCGAATCGAAAGGGGATACTTCCCTGATTTCAGGAGAGCAATATTTTCTTTCCTACAACCCTTATTTTCCGAGATATGGACGGTAGACTGGAAGGGATTTTCTTTTTTGGAAAAATCGCGATATTTTGAAAACGGTTGGGCCTATCGGCTTGGAATTAACGTCATAAGACTTAAAATCTTCCATTTGAGCTATCCTGTGAATTTCATGTGGAAATTTCAAAGTTCAAATTTTTGGCGCGAAAAAACGTGACGTTAACCCCTTGTGATTTTCTCCGGAAACGTCTGAAAATTACATTTTCGAAATCTGGGTGCCAATCGAAAGGGGATACTTCCCTGATTTCAGGAGAGCAATATTTTCTTTCCTACAACCCTTATTTTCCGAGATATGGACGGTAGACTGGAAGGGGTTTTCTTTTTTGGAAAAATCGCGATATTTTGAAACCGGTTGGGCGTATCGGCTTGGAATTAACGTCATAAGACTTAAAATCTTCCATTTGAGCTACCCTGTGAATATCATGTGGAAATTTCAAAGTTCAAATTTTTGGCGCGAAAAAACGTGACGTTAACCCCTTGTGATTTTCTCCGGAAACGTCTGAAAATTACGTTTGAAATCTGGGTGCCAATCGAAAGGGGATACTTCCCTGATTTCAGGAGAGCAATATTTTCTTTCCTACAACCCTTATTTTCCGAGATATGGACGGTAGACTGGAAGGGATTTTCTTTTTTGGAAAAATCACGATATTTCGAGAACCGTTGTGTTTATCGATTTAAAATTAACGCCGTATTGCTTCGAATCTCCTGTTTGAGCTACTCTTTGAATTTCATGTGAAAATTCCAGAGTTCATATTTTTGGCGCGAAAAAACGTGACGTTAACAACTTGTGATTTTCTTTGAAAACGGCTGAAAGTAAAATTTTCAAAATTAGGATGCCATCTCAAAACGCCGCCTCGTGAAAGCTTAAAACCGTGAGAAACACAGAGCCTCCTTCAAGAAAATCACACCAAGAGCGTTAGATTTATTTATGAAAATTTGTTACGTTCCACAAAAAAACGCATCTCGTGCATATACACTCGTCGTGTTTATTTTTTCTTCGGTGTGAATTTAAATCCATTAACTGAGCACCTAACATGTGGCAGTAGTAACGCCGAACCCTCCGAGGCGTTAAAGCGTCTTCGTACATTCAATGTGGCTGCGGCTGCGGGGAAATAGAAACGAAACTATGAAAGTTCAGTGCGGCGGATTAAAAATAAAGTGTTCCTCGCAGTGACGACGTTTGATCGACGTAAGTACTCGCAATCTCTTAGGCGGGACGAGAAAAAAGGAAACTTCTCCTTTTATAAAGGGCAGAGGTAGAATTTTTCCGTTGTATTTTCTCCCGATTGTTTTCCTTCGCTCTTTAATATTCAATAGAGCGCTATCTCGATACTCCCGGTTAACCGAATTTATAATTCATACAGTGAAAACAGGATGGAATTCTGCGTTCTGTCTTTGATGTAAGCGTAAAAAAGATCGTGGTAATCTCTTGTGAAAATAAGTACGGCGATATAAAACGTTCCCGTGGGCGGAAATGAACACGTTTAATATTTTTCGAGCTGCTCCAGGTGAAACCGATAGAATTTGTCGATCTACGGGCTGGGAAAGAAGTAAAGAGAAGTTTTCGTGTACGATACAATCGAGCTGCATGTCAACGCCGCGTCCTTTTTTCCAAATCGATATGTACATAAAGATGATTGAAGGGATGAACGTGTCATCTGGATCCTGCGGCGGGAATTTACTGTGTACGAGCGTTAAATCGCTCTCGGGGCAGCGATACTTATAACGCCAATAAAATAATTAATGGAGCGTCGTGCGTCAGGCGTCGGTTTTCTTTGTTTTCCTCGTGCCCCTTCCCTTGCTTCTTTTACTTATTTGTCTTCCGCGCCGTGATTATCGTCCGCAATCTTGGCACCGAACTTCTTCCGTTCCATAATCCAATTAAGTCGGATTTTGTTGTGAGAGAAATCTTTCGGGCTATCTCCACCACAACCGATGTCTATTGCGAGCCATTCGTTTTATTAACGTTCCATAGCTAATTATCGTTTTAGGGGCGAAAGAAATGCGGATATTTGAAAAGAAATAAGTGCAAATACCGTTTTCTGGCAGAAAATTTACTAAGAAACGTTTTATGAATCACTGCGCTGGTGTATGAAAAATTCATCCAGCATAGAAAACGTATGGCATAAAACAATATAGGTGAGTGCCAAAAAATGCTTTAAAGCAGAGTTTATTAAGAGCCCTTGTTAATAAGTATGTCAAAGAGGCCACTTGCGTATAAATTGCATCCATTTGTAACTGAAAACAATAACTAAATAATCACGTTTATCTAATAGACCAATATTTTTTAGGTTAAGACACCAGCAAAAACAAATGGACTGATTACAATTGCCCGAGGTAGGCTTTAGTTCTGTATTTACGGTTAATACTTCAAGAAATGCAAGTGCAATGTTTGTTGTTATTCGTTCGTTTGCGACTGACAGCTCGCCGCTCTGGCAAATCCCCGAACGGTTGTGTATTGTTAGCAGAAAGAATTTCCCGATGATAAACAAGTCGAAATAGGAATTTCATGTTGTGGCATTTACTTTTCTTGGTCCACCGTGTAGTAACTCAAACAACAATGGAATTATGAAATTATCCTAAAGTATGGATGGAAAAAGGCCGGTCAGTGATAAGCCGCCTTTAGATAAGCCAACACAATAGCGTCTGTCACTATGCAAAGTCATATTCTAAAGCTAAATATTAGCAAATGTCGCCATCTTCTGTTCTGCCCCAGACATGTTAAGCAGAAAGTTCGTGTTATTCATAAATAAGGAAAATTTAAAAATAGTCAGGCTTGCAGGAATTTGGGCATAATTTTTTAGATGTATAGAACACCTTTCGCTTATTTTAAACAAAAATCACGTGTCCTTACGCGACTTGTACATAAATAAACATATTTTAAATTTCCATTTGAGAAATCTGCTTTGCTAATTTATTGTTTTCTCTACTTTCATTTATGGTTTGAAAGTATTTTACCCATGTTTAAATCAATTTATGAAGGATAGACTGCAAAGTGTGCAAAATAGTTGTTGCAGGTTCGTTCATGGTCTAAAAATATGATAGTGTCAAGCAAAATAAAAGAACATGGATGGTTAAAGATAGAAAATGTGCATAAAATACACCTCTTGTTCCTGACATTTCGAGTACTAACAACTCATACACCCTTATATCTAAGGAATAAATTAATTTTTGGAAGGATATACTCGAGCACAATCTTAGATTTCCTGATAATCTAATGCTTCCACAATATCGGCGAACTATTTTCATAAAACCGTTCACATATAATGCAGTATCAATTTACAATGGCGTCCTTAGATCTTTCAAGGCATCTACACTTAATTTGTTAAAGGCCAAATATAAATAATTACTATTTAACTCGCAATAGGTGCATATATTGCATATTATTAAAACACTGTCTTATCGACTTAATAATTTTGTTAACACTACAATTCTATGTTTAGATTTGTAATCTAAATTTAATTTTTGTTCCATTTCTATTTACACAGGATATGTATAAGTACATTGTTGGCAAAAACCATTTGTATTTAACTTTTTTCGTTATAACAGAAAACAGAGGTTAAGTTGATTGGCATGTATGCTAGACATTGCCTCTTGCTCTTTATGCTGTATGCTGTTTGTATATCACAAACAAAAATAATAAAAGCATTTATTATTATTTTAAATTTCATTAATGGTGATTAGGTTTGGAATTATAATATATATTAAATATTTTATTTAATAGTGAAATACAATTAAAGCATTGCTTTCGATGACAGATAATTTTTAAATAGCGAAATACAAAAAGCGAAGTTTGTTCTTTTCCGCCATGGCTAAATATCTACTTATAGAGATAATCATATGCCTACACAACAGATATACTCATAACTTGTTCGCAGTAAATCTGTGTGCAATAATTCATAATACCATTGAATTTCCACATTACACTGTGGTAAGTTGTGTAACGTATATGGTTTGCTATGGTCATAATATGAGCCGTCAGCCGCAAACGAACGGACTCTACATATGCTTACCCACGTTTCCCAAAAATTTTAATGTCGAAACCTGTTTTTTTGAGAAAAATGAAAATGTCCAGATGTGTAAATCAGTTTAAACAACTTATATCATCCACTTTGGTGTGTGCCACAAAAAGGCCCTCTAAACGTGTTGCGTCGAACTACTACAGAAATAGGTTCCTAGCCAGTGATAACACGCGTAATATCCCCACGTCGTTAATCATACCCCGAGTTAAAACTCTTTAAACCTCCCATCGTATAAGTCCTCGGGATCCGTATTTTGACGAGCGGTCCACGAAATTAATCGCGCCACTTTTTCCGGCAGATAATGATACACGCGCCTGTTTTCCTCGGCCGCGGGTAGGTGGATCATCATCCATCCTGACGGATCGCGTCCCGTTATTCCTCGAGTGATACGTTAACCGCCCTCCAGAATCCGGGACCGTCGACGGATACCTTCCGGGGCTAATCGCGGAGCGCGCCATCTGGAGGGACGCCGCGCCACCTGGCCCCCATTCATCATAATTATACCCGCTCTTATTAATGTACTTTCCCTGTTGCAGGTTACCGGGAGCATTAATAACGCGGCTCGAGGATACGCGCCCCCCCCCCCCCTTCCCGCAGGGAGATACTTCTTCCCGACGTCCCCGAGGACGCGCGCCGACCCCGAGGATGGCGAGCGGGACTCCCCGCCTACGGATCAGCGCCCATTGAAAGGTACAGGACCTCATCAGAAATGGTTTATTTACGATAGGCTGGTCGAAGAATTCCTTGCGAGCAACGCAAACTGACATTGGAAATTTTGGAGGTTAAGATATGCGTTAGAGGGGGTAAAAAATAACTGGCACGTACTGTGTATTCTGGCGGAGAAAAATTTAAAGACGCAAACTGCTCAATACTTTTTATACCGGGTGTTGAGTTTTTCGACAGCAATTGCACACTCGGTCCTAAATTCACAAATATTTTCCTAAAGGAATGGTGTACTTCCCAGGTCTTGCCAGGTACTCCCAGGCCGAATGTATTGCTCTCTTAAAAAACAGTTAATATCAATCAATTAAAATAGTAAACAATTATATTCCGATGTCAAAAGTCTGACGGTCGGAATTCGGTCGAACGGAGTTGGTAAGGACGACACTATCCATTGTTGCCAACATCAGATACGCTCGCGAATTTGAATGTGTGTATAACAATTGTCTGCCTACGCCCGGCTATAGTTGGTACATATATGACGTCACAGGGTCATGTGACATCAGATTTGCTTTAAATGAACTATACATATACATACATCAGCACAACGTCTAACAAAGCCCACGTACAGTAATCGTTCATATGACTTCCGTCATGTGTCATTTTTTTTAGTTGGGAAAATGTGGTATGTGGCGCTTTTCCTGAAAAATAATTCCAATATCCAATATTGTGTCACGTTGGTGAAATCCTTTAGAAATTAATGAAATCGTCAATTAGCCAGAGGGAAGGATAATAATGATACCACATTTCTGTATCTCGGTAACTTAAAATGCTCATTTACGCACTATAATTTTCTTTGAAAAGATTATCAGTTTAAAATGGTTCGTTTAAAAGTAGTGGATAAATATCAGCCCCGGTGACGTTCGAATAGGGAAATAGAGTAAAGTCGAAAGGTTTTAAGGCAAAATTCGGAGTTTATTATTTATATCTTACGAAACAGTAAGTGATATTGAAAAGCAATTTCAGGAGCTGGTACTTGTGAGGAAATTGAAAATGCTGATCTCTGAATTCCGAGGCGAAACGTGACGTAATACTTACATTTCCAGAAAAATCGAGGACTTGTTTAGAGATAAATCCTTGCCTAAGTACTAGAGGATGATAAAATGCAAACACAAGCATAAATGATACAGAGAAAACTAAAAATTGTACTTAGAGTATAGATACTTTAACTGGAATATACAGGGCGTCCAGGAGGTTTTCTGCGAGAGTTGGGTTTTCCATTGAAATATTTTTCCTAAATGGATACGTTCTATCATCTTTTTTCTTACAGTTTTAAACATTAAAACGACTCAGACATGCTGAGGACGATCCCTAGAAATTCCTTTGGAATCTAGAAGGTTTATGGAAGTTGCAAACATTTAAATTTTTAATTCGCACTTTCTGTAGAATGTGGAAGGATTCCAGGATTTGTTTCTGGTACTGTTTTCGTTGAAAACTGCCGCAAATGGGTATATAGAAGGTTTATTAAAGTTTCAAACAATCTCACGTTAATTTTGAACGTTAAGGTGTAGAATCAGGAGTTCTTCTAGATTCTTCCATGATCGAAAGTGTCTTAAATCCAGTTTAAAATTTTTGAGGGGGATTCAGAATTTTCTAATGTTCCCATGACCATGGAAAAAAGTGGAGATTTTCTCTGATCTCTCTCAGATATAATCTAGAAGCAATTTTGATTCAATTTCAAATACTGGAATGCTTTATCACACGAATTTGTAGACGGTACTTTCTATGCGCTCTTTGGTCCTTTTGGGGTGCTTCACACAGTGATATACTAGTACTATGAATATATTAAAAATTTTTACTGCCAATACTTTAGTTATATTGACAATTCAGGGAATTTTTCAGGTGAAAATGGGAAAAGCGATTGAGCCGGTGTATTACAGTTCCAAATCCAAATAAGTCCAGATAAGTCCAACATACTAAACTTGTGCAAATGATTGGATCGAAATATATCTGAAATCTTATTGGTAATATTATCTAGTTAAATTGGCGTAGTTAGGTTAGAAAATATATCCCTTAATAGTTGTAATCTGATGGTTATCTGCAGGTAGCTCAGGCGTATCTGGCACACGTACCTTGCGGCCTCTGCAGGGAGTTGGAACAAATTTGTAAGGATAAATTGTTATAGCACGAGGAATTGGCATCTACATGATTGATCGAAAGTTTCGCGTTTAACTGTACTATAACAATAACGGGCAATTGTTACTTTGTGAGCTTAACCGTATAACGTTATTACGCGTGATGGTTGGCTGTATTGATAACGATTGTTCTAACTAATTTTATATTTGATATAGCAATGAATTTGTGGGTCGAAACCTGTTTAATTTCTGTACTTTGTTGTGTGATTTATCACGTTTTGTGATTGTGGGTATATTTATGTACATACACATTTAACAGTGTTCTGGTATCGTTAAATCGAACGCAAATAGTAAATACTTTTCTATCAAATTTATTGATTCCAGTTTTAATTGTGCAAGATATTCCAATAAGATCTCAAATCAGAGAAGCTTTGATGTTGCCGAACGTAACGAGCTTTGTTTCCAATTTTTCCTCGGAGGATCCGACGTTTTTGTTTCCTGCCGGATCAATATTCAATTTATGGAAGTTTCCTGCTAACAAATTAAATTTTTTAAATACGTACAACACTCTTTCTCTTTAGGAGACGAGTTTTCCATTCGGAAGATAAACCAACAGCAAACTTCCCCATACTAAATAGCTATAGGGTGACGTGAAATATCTCGCGTAACATTAACATTCAGAATTAAATTTGTTCACATTAGCGAAACGGGACGTTTATTATTTTTTACTCTCCCCCCCGTCCCTTTTAACTTAATCCTCCGCTTTTGCAGACTTAGCGAATAAAACGTATTATGTCTACAGGTACTCTACGAACCGCCCCATCTCCGCAAGAGGTTAATCCAATAAGCTGCAGGAGGGATTTCAGAATATTAACTAACATATAGGTATCAAGAGCTCGAGGGCGACGAGAGAGCGAGGCGGGGGAGCGTGCCCGGGGGGGAGGACATGGAGGAACAAAGAGCCGAACTTGCAAGACGATAATGTGAGATGATTCGATTTTTCCATCGCGAGGAAATGGCGTCTCAAATTTACTGACGTCGGATCGCGTTAGTGTCCTGTGGTAGTGAACTTGACGATAGTGACGATGGCGAGGGTTCGCCTCATCGGACTTTTCCTGGTGATCGTCGCTAATTTGCAAAGTGGAGACGTGGTCCAGGCGCTGGGCGATCAGGACAAGAACTACGGGCGAGGTGAGTGATCACGAATTTATTTTAGTATAAACACGACTCTAATGCAACTAATGCACCTAACTTTACTACGAAGTTTTAAGATATGATGTGTGTGATACCACCAAATATAGTTCCTTGCAAAGAGGATCTGCTTAGTACTAAGAAGAGTAACACCTTATAAGTTCCCCTACTACTGAGCCAAGTGACAACCTTAACTGTTGTAGGAACCATGCTAAGATTCACCATGCGATGTAGTACAAAATGGCGGGACAGCATTACGCTTCTGCGCCGCCACCAAATCTTTGAAAGATATACTTTTAATTTTTCATTTTGATATTAAGATTCTTATATCCGTTGCTTAGTTAAAATCTCAGTTTCTGAAGGCTGACTGGAATGTTAGTTCATTTCATTGAATTTTTAGAACAAAAAGTCGGTTTCAGGTCCTAATTTTTGAATAAGGTGCTTAGTTAAATGTTCTCTCTCTGGAAAATTGCCTGGAGAGAGAGTATATACGGCAAAACTCTGTAAATTTCTGAAACAGTGTTTTCTGCGAACCAAAGAATTGTAAATGTTACATTTTTGGTTTGAAATTTGAAAAAATCTCATAATCGAGTAGAATTCATCAAATATTTACTTAAACTTTTAATTTTTACTACGAAGTTTTAAGATATGATGAGTTTAGTATTTTTTTTAAAATATGAAATTGGGGTGAATAAAAAAGAATAATAACTGTAGCAATGAGATTGTTAAACTTTAATTTGTTACACTACTTCAAATGCTGAACATTTTTGGTTCCTACTTCAGACGTGCAACATTATTTGATGTCGATCTAATCTAGTTTGAAAGTGAAGAAGTTAAGTGAAGTCGACTTTACTAATAATACTTTCAGAATGAATTTTAACAACACGTCCTTTTTATTCCTGCCATTTTTAGGGGGAAATAAAGATTTTAATGGAAAATTTTAAGTTATCGTATCGAAGGGGAAGCGGCCGATAAAGCGCGATAAAAATGGGAAGCAATTACTTTTTGTTATGGAAATTATCACGGTGGAAACATTTTCCTCGCCGGAGGCAAAGATTCTGTAAATTTCAAATGCAAATGGGGCCCAGGGGCCGTCTGAGGACATCCCGAGCGGATGTCAGCTATTGTTTTAAGTTTTTTGTCCTGAGGTAGCGGGCAATTTGAATATTTAAAAAGACCGGAAAATTAGTCTTAAGGTGGGGGATTTTCAACCGGCGCGCGCTTCGATATTGTCACTTCTCGTACGTGTATAAAGTAACACTCACTACAAGCACGTCCAAAGCGTCAGCACCGAAAAAGTTTATTAGAGAGGCAATTTGCACCAATGGTTTCGCAAAGCGGGAGAAACTACAGATCTCAAGCTGCGTTTTAAAATTATGGCAATAGTTCTGTTTTAACTTCTTCCATGATAGTTAAAGCGCGACTTTTAATTAGAAATTTAGAACTTAGGAAGACGTTGGCGTTCCAAGCGGTTCTAGGATGTTTTAAAATCAAATACTTTCATATAAGGTAAAGTTACGATAATTTTGGAAATATCTCTACTCCTCCCTTCTTTAATTTTTCTACATGTCAGCATAGCCTATTAAAATTAGCTGAGTTCCACAGTTTATTTAAAACTTGTGAAAAACTTGTATTTTTACTCTCACCACTGGGAATTTGGTATACTGCTTAGTAGATATACTAGGCCCGTTCAGTCATAAAATTCTCGACATAACCTCACTTTGGCAACGCCGGCACGGTCTGAAGCCGAAGCAGGGCTCTTTACTCTTTAATACTTTACTTTAGTAATTTTGTGTATTTTTTCTCTATGTGGTGTCATAAAAATTTGCATTAGGCACGCTATGTGAAGATAGATGCATAAGTAAACTGCCCAGCCAAACCCGGCTTTACCCCAAATAACCCAATTTCTAATCGGAAAAACATTCCACATCCAACATTGTCGATCGACCCTTTATGTCGTGCCTTTTACCGAAAATCTCCAAAATTGTTAATACTTTGTGTGCTATCAATTTCTTTTCGCGAGCGATAAAAGTCGTTTCGTTTTTCGGGCCCCTTATGTTTTCTTTAGAGATTTCAGGAGGGTCGCAAAGAGCCGCTCACTACGCAATTTGCGTCGTCAGAAACTGCTGATTTAGGATAACGATATTCCAGATTTCATAAAGAAAACACGGGTACGCTGCGTCGTAACATCAGAAGATATTCTTGATCTTCCTCCTCTTTTTCCAGAGAACGTTGTTGTAATTATGTAAGTCGTAAAGGGGAATTTGTACGTTGGATAATTCCACGTTTCTCACAGAAGATTTGTTGGGTATCGAAATGTAAAAAGTGCTTTCACTTTACTTTGTTCAGCTCTCATTTAGGATCGGCTTTAAAACAGAAATTGGATAAAACGTGGATCAATCTTGACGTACTAAATGCATTTCAATTACAAGAATTCATAAAAATGAGTTACTCATATCGTAACTTTGCTAAAATTATAACGATTTCATAAACTAATAAATACCATAATTACAGAAATCTGCTTGCTATAATTTAAACTGTCTTAGAAGCTTCTACGGCGTATAAAAAGGTACTGCAAAATGAATATGAGGGTATTGAAGATACTTAGGATTATTTAAAATAAAAATAATAAAATGCGTTTAGAATGTGTTTCACGGATCTAACTACAGTTTTGCTCCGTGGATTGTTAACATGGAGCGAACTATAGTCACCTAAGTGAAACACATCCTAAACGCATTTTAAGCTGAAATCTATTTTAACGTTGAAATGCGTTCGTGACTAAGAGGGTTACAAATTATTTAATTTGGTGATAAAAAAGGCAAATATGAATTTTTTTAATTAATACATTTACAGGGTTTCTCATAAAATTTCAATGTCAAATTTGAAGAAGTCGTTAGTTCAACTGTTATCTCTTAAAAGGACATTCACTAGATCTTTTTTTATTACAAAATATCGACTGTACAGGTGATCAAAGGTGGCTGTTTTTTTACCAGGCGGAATAAACGAGTACACAATAATAGGCCAGGAAACGGAGCTTGAAATGCGGCAAAACCTTGCAATTTTTTAAAACAGCTTCGATTTCCATGAAAATTTAGAATCAACCTCAATATATATTGTTATTGTTGTATTGTGTTTTAACCTTTCTATTTTCTAACCGATTTAATTCGCCAGTCCTCATTTGTTGGACATTTTTTTAATTTTTACTATTTATAATTTATATAAACGTTGGGCTAGTGACTAATTAATAACTAAAAAAATGTGTTATAGGTCTTATATATAAGATTCTAGTTAAGCTGATTTCGATAGAAATACAGGCTATTGAAAATGTAGAGTATCAGAAGATTTCCAAGCTACAGCACAGGTTACAATAATAGTTTTCCATGCTGCGGCATAGGTTACAAGAATACAGACCTCCAAGCTACAGCACAGCTGACAAAGTGTGACTGTTATGGCATCTAGTTTGTTCGTCTACTTTTACTCTTCAGTTGAGCCTGAAGATATTTAATATTTCCCTTGGGAGGAACGCAGTTTCCAGGATATATCTCCAAAAAATTTTTACTTTTACAGAAGTTGTCAGCTGCAATATGGTGATTGGTAATGTTAGGTATCTTTTGTAAGGTTTTGGTCATTATACCCTTCCTTGGGCATGATTGTTCTATAAATCAGAGGGTTTTGTCTGTCCCTTTTGTAGTTTTAGTCGCTGACCTGTTGGGTAGGATTTGCATTGTTAGTAAATTGCATTGCACTCTGTTTTGTGCCTTGATGTTGAACTTTCTGTCTGATGTGGTGGGTCGAAATCGACCACAGGCAAAACTTGTCAATAAGGAGAAAATTCGTCGTCACGGCGAACACCTCAGAACCGTAAACTTTTCATTAACGATCCCCAGAAATACGCGACGATCGAAATCCCCCACGGGGGCCATCGCGAAAATTCCACGGTCGTTACTTATACGACGGAGGTTAATAAGTGCGTCGTCCGGGAGTTTCGCTTAAACTTTCTTCATCACGTATTTACAAAAGAATTACCTAAATTAAAAGTTGCTCTCGTTAAAACAAAAATTCCCCCGGTCTCCGGACGGGGAACAATTTCACGGTGTTAGACAATGTTTAAGGACGGCGAGCGGTCTTTGTCCCATTCGTCCTGTATCTCCCTTTTTTTTTGTCGGGCGAAGGGCAAGAAAGAGGGGAATTAAGGAAAATGCCCTGAAAAGTATCCCAGAGGAGGCCGTGATCGATCGATAGTAATAGATTTTTTTGCCGCTTGGTCATTACCTAGGATATTTGTAATGTGGCCGTTACGACAAATTGCCGGTGAACTGAAATAACGGTACTAACATAATATTATACAGTACGGTTCACGGGAAATAATTTTTGTAATTAAGGTCTGTCCACTTCACCCTGCATGCAACGTTGTCAAATGTGGGAAATTAACCGCTAACTCATGATACTCCAATGTTATCTTGCAGGTTTTTAGGTTTTGGAAAGTAGTTTTCCACCAAATATAGTTTCTTGCAAAGAGGATCTGCTCAGTACTAAGAAGAGTAACAACTTATAAGTTCCCCTACTCCTGAGCCAAGTGACAACCTTAACTGTTGTAGGAACTATGCTAAGATTCACCATGCGATGTAGTACAAAATGGCGGGACAGCATTACGCTTCTGCGCCGCCACCAAATCTTTGAAAGGTATACATACTTTACCGATTTAGTAACAACGGTGGTCGTCGGGTAATTTTTTACTTTGATATTAAGATTCTTATATCCGTTGCTCAGTTAAAATCTCAGTTTCTGAAGGCTGACTGGAGTGTTAGTTTATTTCGTTGAATTTTTAGAACAAAAAGTCGGTTTCAGGTCTTATTTTGTGAATAAAGTGCTTGGTTAAATGTTCTCTCTCTGGAAAATTGCCTGGAGAGAGAGTATGTAGGCAAAACTCTGTGCATTTCTGAAACAGTGTTTTCTGCGAACCAAAGAATTGTATATGTTACATTTTTGGTTTGAAATTTGAAAAAAATCTCATAATCGAGTAGAGTTCATCAAATATTTGCTTGAAATTTTAATTTTTACAAAATTGTTTAAGATACATCGCAAACTGTATAAAACTGTTGAGTTATATACAAGAATTATGGGTTAATATTGATTTTTGAATGCTTAACCAGGGTTAGGTTAGGCTAGAACTAGGATTCATTAAGTATTTGTCAAATCGACCGAATTTACTTAAAGAAAACGTCAAAATTTGTTTTGTAATTAACACACAGGTGGATTCTTAAGAAAGTTCCACTTTTTGTAATACTACTAAACCCAATCCTTGAATCAAATTGCCTAGTATGCCAGTTTCTGGAAATTGACTAGAATATTTGTTTTTTGCAATAAACCCACGTGATCTTTTATGGATAATTGATCCCGTTCGATTTGTAGAAAAAATATCGGAATCGATTCACTCTCTAAATTCATGAATCAGTTTCTTCATTAAAAGTACTTTATACGCAAATGACTGGAGGAAAAGTTAATAGAAATAAGCTTATCGGTGCAAAATACGTTCGAGAAAAATGGACACATATAATATATTATCGGAAAATTCAATATGTACGGGCGCACGCCACTGCAAAACCACCAAATCTATAACTTTCAAATCTTTGGGACAAACACCTCCATTTCATTACTCTATAGCTTCGTGAATCGTAGTATAGTCAGTCCGCGCATGCGCCAGTATATTAGAAATGACATTTTGGAAATTTTAGAAATTAGCTATCCAACAGTAACTAGTAACAAATAATCATGTCTTATGGGGGGGTGGGGCCGTAATTTAGAAGGGATTAACCACATTATGCAACTATAATTACATAAGCTATAAAATTGATGGTCAGTAAGAACTCAAGGGAATGGTCTCCAAAAGTGTTAACAATTACATGCATGAGATAATCCAAACGTTGAAATATTACGACGAAAGACAAAGCGTTATCCTTTTCCTGGATATTTAGGTACATGTGAGGTAAACTACACATCAGCGTAATTCGTTATCGGAACTTTCAGTTAACAGAATATTATATTAGACGTGCTTTCATAAATTTCAGGTTCCTGAAAAAGTTTCCTGCTGATAACGACTCGCCTGGCTGTTTAAACGGTACGGAGTTGAATGCGTTCGTATGGAGGAATTTCGGGTATCAAAGAGTCGAATTTGAATAATATGGAACGATATTTTTGACAATGTAAATTGGTTTGTGGTCAAGGTAAATTAGAATTTAATGTATACTGTCACGAGCCGGGGCGTCTTGAGGTCCTGAGTCACGGCTGCGTGAGGTAAGGGGGTCGGTAGCTACGGGGGTAGAGCTTGCTATTAACGAAGACAGGTTAGAACAAAACAGAGAAAAAGGCTTTATTCTCCACAAACGGGGAATCTAAAAATGGGTCAGGTTGGCACAAAAAACGAAAATAAATCACAATAATAAAGATGGGGGGCACAGCGAATCCCAAAAAGGCTGGAGCGTGAGAGGTAAGGAAGGTAACTTACAGGGTTGCCTGTCGTCCGGATTTTCGGGGTTCCATAACGGAGGGCCTCTTGACAGGGTAGTTGGAAGGCTCTTCTTCGGGCGTCCGGCTGGGGTTCTAGAGGCTTCGACGATCCACCACAGTCTCCGCTCGGGGCTCTTTCTACTACCCTCTTCGACCGGCCATCTGGCTGGTCCCTTCAGGGACGGCCCTCTTCCGGGCGGCCCCTTGGACGGCACTTGTCCAAGCTCCTACGTCGGGACCTCACTGGTCCTCTCTACTAACTTCCTCGTTCTATTTATGTTCGGTTTTTGTTTTGCTTATACTTTTGTTTTGTTAAACACTCTCGGTTTCTTTTGTCGTACTTCACACGAACTGACCGTGGCCTCCGGCCGTGTCCTAAATCTTTGTTTTTTATTTGTGGTCGTCGAAGTCTCGTGTTCGTGACAATACTAAATGTTTAATTTAACAGGGCAATTTAACATAAAAACATAATTAAACATAATTATAACATAATATAACATAAATCGCTAATGTAAGGATGGTCATAAAGATCATGGTGAAAAATTCGCCTAGGAGAACGCCGTGGAGATTGCAATATTGAGTCTCTCACAGCATCAATGTTCTCTGGTAGTCCAATGGGCATAAGGACTCCAGTTTTTCGTTTTGCCACACTCCCGGTTTGTCCGAACGAAGCCGCCCATGTAACTATCGATTTCCGAACTAGTACAGGGCCTACCGGGGCTACATCGGACCGATTTCGAAAGGCACGCTGGTGACGATTCAGACACGTTAATGTTATGTACTGGTTTTCTCCAGTGATTGTGGATTCATTTAGGTGGAAATTTGCAACATCTGTGCAGATAGAAATAGAGGTTGGTAATGGCACTAATATCTTTACATTGATTGACTGTTGCCATGGCTACATTTGAATTAATATAACAGCATTAATGGCACATTTCCAAGTAGAAGTATCAACCGTACATCTCGTTAATGTTGGTATCATTCCCTTCAAATTCAAATCTAACTAACATAACTAAATTTACATCCTATGGGCGACAGAGGAAACATTTCTTTTTGCTGGGATTTCCCACAGCTACTGTCCCGGAATCGTACTATTTCCACTTCGGTCCAGAGGAAATTTCCGAATGTAATCTGAATGATAACAAGCAAAAAATTCAGTATCGTTTTATTGCCCCTTCAAACGTCGCGACCGGGGATTTAAAACAGAAATAACCCATTTTGTCCTTTTGTAATACTTCTTTTTTCCGGTAAATTTCCTTCTTAACGGTGTTTTCCTAACGAGCAGCGAGTCCTCGAACGAGATCGATGGATTCCGAGATGCTCGAACATCCCTTAACAATTGGGTAATTGTGCTTTAATGGTAATATACGTGGGATTTTCCGTGCACCAACTTTTATTGCTTGATAGAACGGAATTTACGGCATTGTCAATAGCGCTTAGGTAAATACTTTCGGCATTCCAACGACTAAACAAATCGTTGCCATAAATCGCGCGCCGGCTATAGATTCCCCACTTTGTTTTTCTTTGGCTACAAATCAGATTTACATTGACGGGAACGTCTCCGAGTGGTTCCCTAAGTTGATCTTGATTAAACACCGCCCCGCGGTTATTTAACGGGAATATTTGAGCGAGGGAATGGAGGAGGGAAGGTTTTCCCTACGTGCCTGTACTTCAAGTGATAATATTCATTCATTCATATAAGAAAACGTGAAATAAATTTCGAGCAAAGTTAGATATTTTCAAATTGCTGTGCTCGTGGTAATTACGGGAAGTGTGGGGTCTAATATATTGCCATCACTTTTTCGAATCGTTTGGAGTTTGTAATAAGTTACGTGGCAGGGATAAACATTTTTCATTTTTACCACTGGTGGTATAAAGGCGGTGCAACGCTTCCAAAGAAAATAACAAAATTCAATTTCATTTCATATCTGATATAGTTAAGTAAATTTTGGCAGTTCGATTTTCCGAAACTTTGTCTAATCGAACTTTAAGGAGCACTTTCATAGTTTTATTGACCCCTCTGATTACGGGAAAAATAAGGAAAAAATTCCCTGAGACCTAATTATAGAAATAACGCCAAAGTATTTAAAATGATTTCATCTCGGTGACGCGGTCTAATTTCGAGACCCGTATTTCCGGCAAAAACGTCGTTAGCGCCCCGAAAGTCATACCTCCTGTAGAAAAATGTTTTCTCTTTCCAGTGGTGTATGCGCGGGAAGGCTGCGCTAAGTCCTCTTTCTGCTATGGAATTTCCAACCGAGAATTTGGTGGATTTTGGAAGTTCGATTTTCAAGAACTTCGTCTAAGTGAACTTTGAAGGACACTTTCATAGTTTTATCGCCCCCCCTGATTACGGGAAAAATAAGGAAAAAATTCCCTGGGACCCAATTAAAAAAACAACGGGCAAGTATTAGAAATGACTGTAACTCGGTGACGCGGTCTAATTTCGAGACCCGTATTTGTGGTAAAAACGTCGTTAGCGCCTCAAAGGTCATACCATCTGTAGAAAAATGTTTGCTCTTTCTAACACTATTTGCGCGGGAAAGCTGCGCCAAGCCCTTCTTCTGCTACGGCCTTTTGAACCGAGAAATTGGTGGATTTTAGAAGTTCGATTTTTCAAAACTTCTTCTAATTAACCTTTGAAAGCTATTTTCGTAGTTATATCGACCCTCTAGATTACGGGAAAAATAAGGAAAAAATTCCCTGAGGCCTAGTTTAAAAAATGACGTCTAATTATTTGAAATGAGTTCAATTCGTTGACCCGTTCTAGTTTCGAGACCCGTATTTCCGGTAAAAACGTCGTTAACGGCTTCGAAAGTCATATTTCCTGCAAAAAAATGTTTGCTCTTTCTAATAGTGTATGCGCGGAAAGGCTGCGCTAAGCCCTTTTTCTGCTATTTAGTTTCAAACCGAGAATTGGGTGGAATATTGAATTTCGATTTTTTTCAAAACTTCGTCTAATTGAACTTTGAAGGACATTTTCATAGTTATATCGACCCTTGTGATTACGGGAAAAATAAGGAAAAAATTCCTTGGGATCCAGTTAAAAAAATAACTGGCAAGTATTTGAAATGACTTCAACTCGGTGACGCGGTCTTGTTTCGAGACCCGTATATCCGGTAAAAACGTTGTTAGTGCCCCAAAAGTCGTACTTTCTGTAGAAAAATGTTTGCTCTTTCCACCAGTGTATGCGCGGGAAGGCTGCGCTAAGCCCTCTTTCTGCTACAGAGTTTCCAACCAAGACTAAGGTGAATTTTGGAAGTTCGATTTTTCAAAACTTCATCTAATTAAACTTTTAAGGGCATTTTCATAGTTTTATCGACCCTTTTGGTTACGGGAAAAATAAGGATAAAATTCCCTAAGGCGCAATTAAAAAAATAACGCATAGGTATTTGAAATAACTTCAACTACGTGACGCTGTCTAGTTTCAAGACCCGTATTTCCGGCAAAAACGTCGTTGGCGCCCCGAAACTCATACCTCCTATAGAAAAATGTTTGCTCTTTCCAGCAGTATATGCGCGGAAAGGCTGCGCTAAACCTTTTCCCTGCTATGGACTTTCAAACCAAGAATTAGGATAATTTTGGAAGTTCGATTTTTCAGATTTTCCTCCAATTGAATTTTGAAGGGCATTTTCGTAGTTTTATCGACTCCTCTGATTACGCAAAAAATAAGGAAAAAATTCCCTGAAACCTAATTAAAGAAATATCACCAATGTATTTAAAATGACTTCAACCCGGTGACGCGGTGTAGTTTTGAGACCCGTATTTCCGGTAAAAACGTCGTTAGCTTGCAGAAAGTCATCCCTCTTATAGAAAAATGTTTTCTCTTTCCATCAGTGTATGCGCGGGAAGGCTGCGCTAATCCATTTTTCTGATATGGAGTTTGAAACTGAGAATTAGGTGTATTTTGGAATGGTTGTATTTTTGTTCCAAGTTCAGGTTCACTAACTGACGAAGTAGAAGTAGGTTAATAATTGCCCAAGCCTTTTTTGCCCTGCAGTATAATCCACAAAAATTTTAAGCACAAAAATGCTCACTTCGCTCCTGAGAGGACAGCGGTACCTTGAGCAGCTTCTGCTGGAAGTTAAAACAAAAATAATTAAGTATACTTAAATAGAGAAGCATAAGCATACTCCAATTACTTATTGATGCTACTTGAAGCAAATAATACCTACATTTTAATTACCGGTAAAGATCTTTACTCAGAATCAATCAATTAGAAATTATAGAGTGACTATCAGAAAGAAATTTAATAGACACTTAGGAATTCAAATAATGTAGAATTTTTTTTAGTTATAAAGCTCCTTCGGGGTTAAACCCAGAAAACTCCATTTTTGATGTTTCACTGGGACGAGAATAAGGGTATAATCTGATCCTAAAAAGGTTCGTAAAATGATATTTCATCAGGCTCCATTCATTTCCCGGAATTTTTGCCGACGTATAAACGGTTTATGTCAGGTTGGAACGTGAGTTTAGAATCTTGTTTAATTGCTTATACCTTTGAAAAGGTCGCTGAGAAAAATTTAAAATGTGTTCCAAGGGTATTGAAGATTCTTTTTATTAATATAAGATACAGTAGAGGCAAAGATTGGTGAAGGAAATTTGTTAGAAGTTGCTCATCGTCCATCCAAATCTTAAGTCGAATGAAACGATGTAATTTATGGCTGGTGTTGTAGCTTGTTAATCTACTATATCATAAGATAGGTAGAAAGGATACGATCGGAAATGAACTAGGAGGGGTTTCCAAATAATTTTATTTCATTTGATCCCAAAAATGTCAATAGAACCAGCGGGAGTCTTTCAACTTCCCCAAAAACCTCACGCAGACACACTCCTGCATGCGACGACATTGAGGAAGATTAAAGAGGCAATTAGACCGAGGACCCCGTAGCAGATTGGGGTGGTCAGTAATACCGAGTCCGGCTTTTAGCCCGCCCGGAAAAAAAGAGTTTCAAAGGAACGAAATTTGACTCATTTAAGGAGGCAAAAGTGGTCGTAAAGAGCGGGGATAAAAAATGCCGATAAAACATTTTCCTTAACGTTGGACGTTAAGTTGAGCGATGGCGTACACTTTTGAATCGAGGAGGAGCCCGAGATATTCCGCTGGAATTCATTATTCAAGGGGTATTAGATCGGCACGGACGTCGACCGAGAAAAGTTTTATTTGTTATGGTTCCGCCGAAATTGCCCGCTGAATTTTCTATTCGATACGAAACATTAACGAGAAAAAATACCCCAAAATGGGTTGGAAACTGACGCTTATAAAATAACCGGTAATACGTGGAAATAGTGCTACCTCTTGTAGCGCCTGGTATATAATGCAACCATAGTACGGTCAAAATACTGCAGCTATTTAAGTTATCACTGTGCAGACTCGACATGAGAATTGCTGAATTCATTATTTATATATTGAACCAAAATGTATAAATACATCAAAATATACTTACTAAATCAATATTCAGTTAATTTAAAATTATGGTGTATGCATTTATTAGTATCATAAATAATAATGCGCAATAAGAAAAGTGTATTTTCTAAAAGGCAAAAATTTGTAATCCTACATACAATGATATATTAAAATGTAATTAATTTATTTTTCAAGCTCTTCCCTAAAAACAAAATAAAATATTTTCATAATCATACAGTGACTTATCGAGTAAATTTAGAAGATCTGAAAGGCTTTATTCGAACGCTTAGTTAAGATAATTTCTTATGGAATTCTATTGTTTATCACAATTTTCTTCAAAATTTCCTTATGTAACAATTAGCCATAATTACCGTGTCGTACGTAGAAAATTGTGCTCTTTTTAATTATGCAATAAAAAGTAGGAGTTGCCCTTTAAGAAAAATATACATGTCCTATCTCCCTTTTGAGATACCCCGTGTACTAAGTTGTCGTATAGGAAAACTCCAAAATAGAAATAAAAATCGATGGGTCCGAGGGTTTTTTAAGGAACTTACACTTTAATTTTTATTTAATTTACCCTTTCACGAACACAGTGTATAGCACTAGTGTAGTAAAGTTTGCATGGCCATTGTTAGGGTAGGGTCAAACATGTGTTGCCATCTCTTGCGATTTTATACCTTTTCCTGTTTACCTTTTTTAACGTGAAATATATCTAAATTAACCTAAAAATGGAAGGGAGTTCCGCCAAAATCGAATTATTTGAAACCTATGTGAACCTTGCAAATTTTATTTGAAAGGAGTGTTTGTGGATTGTTGATCTTCTAGATCCTTTATTCTTTACACTTGAAATTTTTTATAAATTAAAGGTTATACGAGAAAATTTAGACATTCCAGACATTTTCCAGGTTCTAGGTTTCTAGGTCTTTCCTGTGCTTTTGTGTTATAGCTTTTCTGTTTGTTGCTGTGTTGCCACCTGCATTGCACTGCACGTTGCATTTTGTTGAATGCAAACCTACAATTTATCAAGGAATTAAAATCGTGATAAATACAAAAAGACAAAGAAATTTGCTAAAAATCCTTCAAAAATGTAGGTTTTCAATTATTTTTTTTTATTTTATGCGATCATAAGAGGGTCATTGCCCATTGTTTTCATTTGTCTATATTCTTATCACCTTTATTGTCCCACTTTTGATTTCTTGTATAGTCCTTCGCTTGTTCCAAACCCTTTTGAACAAGCTGCACCCTACTGATGAAGACCAAAAGTCAAAAAACGGGTCTACAGTTGCCTTTTATGTTTACACATTGTATATTTACACAAATTTTTATGTTCTGCACTCGGTATTTGCGTATTTCCATGGGATGGGCTTGTAAATTGTTTCACCTATGAACAAGTGCACAGATAAAAGGGTTGAATTATCTTGTTTCAAGTAGCGTTGCTTTTATTCATTCCAATTAAATAAAACCGTAGTATTTCCCTTATAGTCGACGTTTTGAAGTAAAATTCTCCTAAATTCACTGTATTTGATTTTCTAAATATTCATTTGTAATACAAAATGTTATTTTGCCCTGATATTCTAAGAAAATCCGTACGGTTTCGGAACGTTTTGTTCGTCTTTCCGACCAATTAGTAAGCAATCAGTGAAATAATAGATGATTACGAGACCGATATACCACTAAAATGAGTGATTATCCTGCTGTAATGATTTGAGGCCCCGCCTTGGAAAATAAAAGGTAATCCTCTTATCTTTACAGTTGCGGGACAATTTCTTACTTGTCACCAATAGCAATTGATTGGGTGGAGCTTATGCTAAATTATTGTTTTTTTTTCCGTTTTTCCTAACTTCCCTCTTATTCGAAATGTCTGCTTTACCTTATTTAGTACAAATAATTTATGGGAACTCCCTAATATTTCTTACAGGGAGTTGTTACATTTTCTTCCCCTCTTCTGCCAGGTACTCTTGAGTTTATCGACAAATCGATCGCTGATTCCTTGAATATTCCTTTACAAGTGCAATATGGAGAAGTTTCGCAACGAAACTCAAATAGTTCGGGATGAAATTTCAAAGGAGAGCATTGATTACTTTGTATGCACGTCCCATTGTTTAAACGAGTTCATCGGGATACGAGGGGTCGTGTAATCTTTTTCCTGTACAGCTGGGGTATTTTTTGAGGGATTAATCAGCGGACGTAAAATAAAAACGGGAAACTCGAGTTATAATCGTCAGGTATACGTACTTGGTGAGTGGACGCGGTAATGAATAGCTCTAGTGCACTTTGATTCTAAAGAGAAAAGGTAAATGAAATCTTTGAAGTGTGTTGTTGGGTTCATTTCTGAAGTATGAAGACGATGTAAATACCTTAAATAATAAATAATAACCCCCATTAGCATATGGCAACACCGCAAAAAGCATCTACTCTCAACAAAATTACTATGTCTAGATATCTAAGGATTTTTGAAACAAAATGGCCTTTTTTCATCCCCCGATTTTAAGCATTTTTAAGCAACACTGTGCATTTAATTTGATGTCAAATGTGCAAAGAAAACATCCCCTTCTCACAGCTGCCACAGAAATTCTCGTATCACGTGACCTGCGCTTGCGCCAGGGCAATCCAGAAAAGTGATTTAAAAAAAACCTGCCTCGCGTCAGTTTGGAAAGGTTTTTAAAAAAACGCCCTCTAGTGACATCAAGAGGAACTTACTAATAACGGGACATAAAGCAAGAAACCAACTGATCAGAACTTAAACTTTGATTAAATTTGTAGGTTAGGTGGGGGTTAAGCAAGTCCACTAGCGCCTGCGTTGTTGTAATGATTATTACAAGGGGGACAGTAAATAGAACATGCATGGCCTTTGGGGATTAATTCCTATATCGACCCTAGATATATATCTATGATTTTGGGGTTAGTTAAAAATTAGTTTGCATGACTTTATCCCAACGAAATATTTTTGGCAATTATCCCAGTAGTAATGTAATATTACGCGCTACATTGTACAAATATAGACTTGATCCAGAAAGAAATAGCTAAAAGTGTTATTTTGGGTCCAGGTATCCCCTACATAAATAAACTAGGGAATGCAAATTGCCGTGTATCAGATAAGTTTCCGTTAAAATTTCTCTGGATAGCGTCTAAAGTTTCAGATCACGAAACCGCCGTTCGAACCACGCATACAAATATTAAACAAAAACGGAACCTTTTAATTTGCACGAGCTTCTATGACCAACACGGACTCGCTCTATTTAAACTTAACGACATGTAAACATGAAATAATGAGGTTTGATATCCAGCGGAATCCAAATGGGATACCGAGTAGTATATATATGTGTGTATATCGGGACGGGTTTATGTCCGATTAACACGGTACCGCACGTTAATTGGAGAAAAATTCGTAATTTACACTTAACCCCCTCGTCGTTAGGGAATGTTTACGTCCAGGGTAGGCGAATGTTCTGAATATTTACGTACACTTAAATTCGAATTAACGTAGCCTCCAGCTTTTATACGGGACTGACGGTTCGGGGATGCGGAAATTACTGGGATGGGTGGAAAGTTGTGTGCTTATGCAACCTAAAAAAATTAAATATAGCCCTTTTTCTGATAGGAAAGTTATGAATCGTTCTCTGACTGAAGGTCTGTTACTTGTTTCAATTGGCGCCCGCGGGTCAAACTTGGGCGCCAGCTCTTACATAGTATGCTTTCTGTAGTACTCGCGGCTAGTTTATACTCGGGAGAGAATCTTGGGTCTAGACTCTAGGGCCTGTAATTAAACATTCGATTTTCAGCAACAGAAACACATTTTTATCGATAATTGGCAAATATCACATTGCAAACACAGTAACAGTATCATTTTCTCGACTTTTCAGCCTCCCATCGCCTTGCAAAAAATCCCCCGAAAACCGTCCAAGAGCCTTAATTATAAATGCCGATAAAACGTCAAGGGGTGAGCACACAAACCGAAATGACGCAAAATCGATTGCTCGGCCGTCTGAAAATTAAACAGAATTCTCTTTCGCGCCGGATATTAATTTTTGTGAAAATCAACCGTCACGTTTATTGTCGCAATATCGGCGAAAAATTGAAATATCTAATTCTGTTGCCGGCGAATCCATAAAGTAAAATGTATTTTAATTATGTTTAACCGAATTCTATTTACTATTGGTACGTTACAATGTCTGGCGATGTTAACCTGAAAATCCGTTAATGCATTTGTATTGATTTTAAATTACGTGCTGACATTTCAGTCGCATTAAACCTAATATTTTAATGGAAAAATTAATGGATACAATTATATCCCATCACATATAAAAATTCTATATTCTCTTGCCCTGCACCTGTTCGGCTTATTTGCAATTTTCTGTTGACCGTATTTGAGGTAAATGCATTTGGCTTAATTTTTTTAGTAATCAGAAATACTCAGGTTTGATGCAAATCACATGTCAGTTAATTATATATTATGACGACCCTATCAATGCCCAAAAGCTTTTCCAGTTTCGATCACCCCTACTTAATCGAGCTTAAGTCAAGGCACACTATAATTACAAATAAACTTGTAACATTAAAGTACTTATTTACTTCGATCTTGGGGGTATATGGTTATTAGTTGAGGTAAATTATTGGATATCCCCTTAATCACTTCATCACTGTTAAAATCCCCTTTAATCACTGTGTGATGTGGAGGGGAGAACGGGGTGCATTTGACTTTTCGATTTTTCTGTTTTTTTTTTTTTTTGTGTAATTTGTAATTTGGAAGCATAAATTAGGGTGTGTTTGTTGAGAATATTGTTAAAATGAAATTTCGATTTTCGAGTCTATTATGGTCAGAAAAATATGTTTGACAGACCCACCGACAAATGTGCATGTGGAGCTCGTATTACATTTTAGTAATAACCTTTAGAAATGAAATGGTCCTACACCATCTAAATCAAAAAATATTTTGAGCATTGTGACTCTAAAATAACGTCAAATTGAAGTAATTATTGTTTAAATCTGGATAGGCCAAAATCGTAGTGACATCTCATAGTGAGTCACATACATTACTTGTCAAAAATTTTAAAAAATGGCAACCTTATAGATGACATGCAAAATATGGCCATTTTTAAGCTTTTTGGCAGTAACACATTGACGAAATTAATCACTATGCTACTAACATTAATGACTTTTAAATTGTCTACAGATTTCGTGTAGGATTTTTTTCTATAATAGATTTTTTGGCTTGCAGGGCTGAAAAACGTCTTTTGGCCAACTATGCACCCCTTTAATGAGGCCCCTCAACACAAAATACCAAATAACGTTTTATATAGAGATGTGCTTATCTTACCCTTCACAATCCTGGGTAGGCCACACTGGCACTTATTACTGTCAAAAATATCCTTTTTTGGTCTATTGATTGGTATATAAATACAGGGTGTGCCATCATAACTTCCTTTTTTGAAATGCATGACGTTCAGGCTGTAGAGGTCGCTGTAGGTGGAGAATTATCTTACTCGAAAGGCATACTTCTAAAATTTCGTTCCTCACCCGGTCAGATGTCATGATGCATTGGACCAGTGAACAGTTGTGTTCGCAAGTCAGCCTTTCCAAATCGGTCCGATGTAGCCCCGGTAGGCGCTGTTCTAGTTAGGAGATAGATTGTTACATGGGTGGCTTTGGTGGTGGATTTTTAAAGCTGTATGAAACAAAACCTTACACATGTACCTATATTATAAAAAAAATTCTAATTCACAACACGGTTTTTACTGCGTTTTGAAAAAAGGAAGTTATGATGCCGCACCTTGAATTTCAAAGAAAATTACTTGAAAAGAGGGTTTTTTTTACGTTCAGTATTTACGTCCGTTACAATTATCGTACCCCTCAGGCTATACAGGAAAATTAGTAGGGAGTATACGCTCGGCGGTGAAGGGCGCCGGGCTCCCCCCGTGTTTCGTGGCGGAACTCGACTTCGCCCCATGTAAACATCCTACGGTCGACGACGTGTAGAGAAAGAGACTTTCAAAGTGGAAAGCCCTTAGTACTTTTAAACTGTGAATGGAATTCATTCCTTTAAGTGAAGTGAATAAACTTTTAAAACGATCCCTTTTCATTTCCCGTTAAGGGTCGCTCTCCTTTGAGATTTCGGACAATCTCCCGAAGTCCGCTCCATAGAGTTTGTTTTCTTTTATCGATTCGCTCGCCGAACGGTCGAACTTTTCTAATAAAATGTTAATTTCTCCTCGCGCCGCCCCATTTCGCACTTTTAATTACGGCGGGAGGGACGATCGCGCCCCCTTTTTTATGACGGGACCGTCGACAATTACGCTTCGTTAACGAAAAGTAAAATCTCGGCCCCGCAGCACGAAATAACGACGAATCAATAACAGTTAACGAACAACATTTCCGTTTACTGCGACCGTACGCGATTCCGAAGGCATTAAACTAATCTAAAATCGACATTAGCCGTTTAAAATCGAATAACTGCCGCCGAATCGAAGGGGCCAATAGCCGTCGATTTTTATCGACTACTAAGTCCCGAGATTCCGACTCGGTGCGACGGCTTAATGCGTTTCTCTGCGAGAAAAAAATTTAAAGTCCTCTTTTTCCTTATCGCGTTACAGGTCCGATAGCTCTTCCCGTGGTTAGCAGGAGGGAGAGGAGCTACGAGAGCAGGAGGGGAAAGGACGCGGGGGGGAACTCCCTCAAACCCTCAGGAGGAGGCGGGTCCGTCTTCCTCACGGAAAACTCCACGGAGGTCGTAGCGCAGATCGGCGGTACCGCCAAGCTCCCCTGCATCGTACGCAAATTCAACAGTGGAGTGGTAAGTCGGGCTACTCATTTTGAAAAATATCCCCTTTATTTTACCTATAATATAATAAGCACGGTTTTCACACATAGAAACTATATGATGTATAGAAGGGCCATTTTTACTATGTGCATTCACTTAAGCGCCTGCTCAGTCACTTACTTGCGTGCGCATTCATTTCCGCCAATATTCACGCAGTTACGTGCATGTGCACTGACTTAGGCGGATGCGCACTCACTTACACGCATGCTGGCTAACTTACACGCATCTGCCTTAACTTAAGCTCCTGCGCAATCATTTCCGTGCTTGCTCACTCACTCACTAACAATTGGTTAGTTTCTTAGAGACGTTTCTTAATATTTTTTCACAAAGTTCCATTGTCCAGCAAAGACCAATGAGAAGGTTTGAGTACCTTTTGCCTAAACCCACAGGAAAGGGATTTGGTAGGGAATGGCAAATGGGTCATAACAAATAAAAATAGCTTTTTCCGATGATAAAATGATATAAAGCCATAAATTCTGTAGAAAACATCGGTCTATATGAACAAACCAATCAAGAAAATATATTGCTATCCAGTCTTGTATAATAAACGCTAAGTATTCCGACATACGTCTTAATTCTGTTTGACAAACCTCTGAATAACTGACTCAAATTCCGTTCGGTATACTAAGCTTTTAATCAAACACACAAAGCGGATGCTAAGCCACTTGATGTTAACGGCAACAATGCAGACAAATGTATGGATTATTAGTAAATAGTTGGAATTAATCGTTTCAGATAAATCCAATAGTCGTCGACACATTGATACTGGGATATTACAACGATAAAGGGCGATACAGCTTTCGGTTTATACAGGGTGGCTGCTAATGGAAGAAAGCAACAGTTGTTCAGATCGATTAGTATCAGAAATGGGGCTTCTGTTTTAGAACGGGTATCTTAAATGAAAGTGTTAAGATGATGATGATGCGTAATAACACACCTAGTTGATTGATCCCCGTTTAATATTAAGATTAGAAGACATTCATAGTGATTCAACGAATTTAAATACAAAATGATGAACTGTTGTTAAATGTCGGTAACAATAACAGGTAAATGTTGACCTCATAAATCGCATTAATTGATTAATTGCAATAAATTGAAACGAATAAGTGGATAACATCAAAAATTTGTTATTCATTGAAATCATTGAAATATTCATAAGTACATTAATTTCATTCGTATTAATATTAAAGGTGTTTCGAAAAACATACCGCCCCGAAGATGCTCTCTGACCCGCCTGATCAGCTGCTATTCGCTACCCCAGCAGGGTTGTTATCCATTACCCTATAGATATTTCGTGCACGATATAAATTAAATAATTTTACTTTCTACTCGTTTTTCCACTCATACATGGAAGGAAGTTTTTATTGAAATAAGAAAATCCTTTTAAGCTTTCAGCATTGGTGCCCTCATCCGTTCCATTGCTATTCCGCAGACGATGCGGACAATAACCGAGTTACTCGGTATGTAAATCGTCGCTAATATTTCCATTTAATCATTGAGCACAATGACGACGTCTTAAGCCGAGGAGCTAAGACGCCGCCGACGTTGCATCCATATCTCGATGCAAATCCCATTCGATAATTTCTCATGGACGTACCGTTACTATCCCAAACTTCCCGGCGGATTACTACGAAGCAATTATATTCAATTATCTGAAAATCTCGGTCTATTAAGCCGTTATAAGTCTTCGGGATTGCCGATGCGGTTTTCTCTAGCCTCGTTCTCGCTTTTGCAGGTGTCCTGGATAAGGAAAAAGGACTCGCCGCCGACGATCCTGACGGTGGGCGTCGCGACGTACATCGCCGACGACAGGTTCCTGGTCGAGCACGCCAGGCACCTGCAGAACTGGGGACTCGTGATTAAACACGTTAAGCAGGAGGACGCCGGGCTGTACGAGTGCCAGCTTTCTACCTACCCGACCACCAGTATTTTCCTCTATCTTCAAGTTACAGGTAAGCTGGGCGAGATTTTTAGGGGAGGTTTTAGGCAGATTGGCAAACATGCCCTAAAGGGAACCTCCTAATTGATTAACAAGGAAGCCTTGAAGGAATCCAGCACACGCAGATAGGCAGGAAGGTCCTTAAAATTTCTCACCTTAAATTTTCAGGGGACAAATTTAGGAGGAATAATTTATGTTACATTGGGACAAAAAATTAAATTACTACCGTTATTACAATAATATAACCGATATATACGACAATAACAATGACGGAGGGTTTTCCTCCAGAAAAAAATGGGAGAGTGTGGTAAAGAAAATCTGCAATCATACAGATCGAATAACTTATTTACTGTTGAATTAAGATATGTTGTATTTTATGTCAATGTAATGAATTGCAAAGGATTCAGTTGGAATTTGAATGAATGAAAACAGGAAAAGAGAAGAAGAGAACAAATTATAGAAATCTGAATGTCAAAGGACCAAAATTCCGTAACATTACAGGAAAACGATAAGAGAAGAAAAGGTTTTATTTCTCGCCTGGAGCGGAGAACCTATAGATCAGGGATACTAAACAAAATAAAAAAGAGAACAAGAGATTTTCGGGCACAGCGAATCCTAAGGGTCGGAGCGTGAGAGGCGAGGGAGGTGACTTACGTAATAGACGGCTGTTGTCCGAACCTTCGGATTTCCACAGTGCGCGGCGGGTCGGAGAGCATCTTAGGGGCAGTAATTTGAAAAAGTTACAATACCCCCTTTGAACTTTTTCAAAACAAATCAGAGTCGGGAAACACTACTTTCGTTGGTCTATCTTCATAAATTAGAGGGCGCTGATTACAACGGCTTAGTTTCCTTCGCGATTCGACGACAATTTACGGAGATACAAGCGATTAAATATTTTGAAACGGTTTCAGTACCCTCACCTTTGAACTTTTTCAGAAAAATTAAAGTCTTTAAACGCTACCGGGTACCCCTTCTACTCTCTCTCTCCCCCAACCGGCCGTTACAGCCGGCCGTCAGGGCCGAACCCTCTGGACCACACTTTGGACAACCCTGTCTGGACAACACTGACCTCTCCTCGGTTTTCCTCTTTCTATTTCTATTCATTCTATGTTCTATTCTATTCTATCTCTATTCTATACTCTTATTCACCAGATCTTGCACCATGTGACTTATGTCAGAATTGACAGAAAATGACTCAGCACTGCTTCCAACAATGGAAAAAGTCGCATAGAGCGTTGTAGTGATAGAGAAGAGGTGTCTATTGTAGGGGATAATAAGAAATTAAATATAAAATAAAAATTAAATTTTTTACTAAGTCAACCTCGTTATTTAATAGCCACACCTCGTATACTTCACCTTGGCCTGAGGCGTGATGTGGGTTCTTGTTTTGTTTGTGAATTGTGGAAATCTCGTGGTCGTGTCAATATGGGTAATTTGCTTATTTTTGGTCATCCTGTATGCCAACGAGCTGTGTCGGTTCTTATGCGGACACTAAACTCCTCCATAATAAATACTCATATTGCATATAATGCGAGCTTTACTCATGAATGTAACTTAAACATTACCAGGCTCCCTAATTATTTCTAACTAAAAATCTACCACCCCTTATTATGAGGTAGAGTTGATTATTGTCGGTTAATTACAGAAAAATGAAGTATTTATCACTATATTTCATATATAAAAGGGCGTAAAGGCTAAAGTTTTATAGTGGATTCCGCCTTTCGGGTTACCGATCTCGCCCCCTCCGAGAGAATCTTATCACCTTATCGTTTATTTGTCCTCCTCGTCGTAAATCCCTGCAAAAAATGACTGGGTGATCATAAAACCCCCATTCCACAAATTGATTTATACTTAGGTAGGCGCAAATCATGAATAAAAAATGAGGAAAAACTGTTCGGGAAATGTATCCGGCACGTCTTCCGAATTGGTTAGGGCCCTCTCCTCTCTACGAAAGTGCACACCCCCCCCCTACACACACATACTAGAGAGTGGAGAGAATTTCCATATCAGGGAAAGCGAAATGCGCCTCTCGGTGTCTTAACCGATATGCTTATGGGACCCACCTGTGACCTAAGCTGATAAATATGGCCGCACATACAGAGGGAGAAAAAGTTGATAATATATGCGGTTTTGGTCCGATGCGACCTTAGTTTCTTTATCCTCGACTTTCTCTAACTTTCATTCTTTATGAGGCGAAGGCGGAAGCTCGGAGTAAAGTGACTTTTATTATTTCTGGGCGTCGATGTCGGGAGCGGCGACGGGGAATCGCGAATATGGTGAATATTTCATTAAGCAGGTGCCCCGCGAGTTAATGGCGTCGAAGTTAGGTGGAGGCGTGTGAGAGCTAGCCTAGCGTATATTTTCTTAATTTACTAAAGGAAATGCTGCCTCCGAAAGGAGCAGGACTTAATTATATTGTTGTGGAATAAAGGGTGAATTTAATCTTCTGAATTAATAGGACGACCCTAAATATAGGGCATCGATTCACGGCGCCCCGTTATTAGGATTCCGTGTTGGTTAATTTTTTTTTATTCTCTCCTGGGGATTTTAAATTGCCCGCAATTACTATCTAGGAAAAAAGGGGAACGACCAATCGGAATCGAAAATGCCGATTTAATATTTTTTTAATTAAACAAACTGTAAAATTTCCATTATTTATTATGTAAATGTTTAAAATTGAAATGGTTTTTCGCCAATTTTCGTTACAGCTTGTCCTTTTCTGTTGTTATAAATTTTACGAGTATTAAGCATTTACAAGCATTACGAGTATTTTTCAGTAAGTGAGGAACGTCAAAAATTGTGCATATCTGTCAACTGTTAACAACAAAATGGTTGGACTTTTGGTTTAGAAGAACCTGTTTACAATAATAATACAGATCTACAAAAAAAAATTTTCTAATTCACATGTGACATCATTTTCGTAGTAATTTTGCCTCCTGAACGCGAATCCGCCGTCAGATTTGGTCCATCACCCTCCAGTCTTCAGTAAATCGCTGAAAACTTTCCGAAAAATGAAGAATTTCCAGAAAATTTCATCCTTGTAAAAATGTTTATTGCTAAAGTGTGCAAACGCTGTAAATTTTCACACTTCCACATAACACCAGGCTTCAATGCCTGATAGAAAAATTAAAAACCGTACATTTTCCATATCGACCCGGGGTTTTATCGTTACATGCCACCCCATAAGCGTGTAGGAAAATACATTTTCCCTTTTCAATTTCAAAAACCTACCTACTTCCGTTCCGCATAAGCAAGTGAATATCTTAAACTCGCAGACGGGCGTAAAAAAACGTTATAAGGGAAGATAACTTTTCGAATTATGTTATTTTTGTATAGAACGGCCGTGTTGGAAATAAACGAAAACAAAGTCTCCTTTTCCACGTCCACGGAAATGACGGTTAGGTAATAACAGTTTATATTCCACGCCTGAGTAGATCAGTTTCATTTAGAATTCATTTTCTCCTTCGAGGATGTTGTAATGGAAATGAATGGAGAAAAGTAGATGAAACGAGAGGGATCGTTGCAACAATGTTTTCTGATGTAATAAGGGAATTACTAAATATTTTCTAAATGATATTTCTATTCCCATGGAATATTTATAGTGTATATGGAATATTTTTTGTGTTAATTGTACTAATTTAACAGAAATGTTACCCAAATTCAGTTCTAATCTGATTTTGTAAATTTCCATCGTTACATATTCCTTTTATTTTTAGTTACCACCCTAAATACGTAATAGCCTGTTTTTATAATGACCTGGCTCTTTCGTGTTAATGTAACGTATTATTAATTAACGACGCTCAATGGAAATCTTTTGAACCGTATTTTCTGGGGAAATATTAATGTGTAATTATGGTAACAGGTAAACACGTTTGTAAAATATAAATACGCCCTAATCTGATGGTCAAAAATGTTTTAATTCTCGGTTTTGTAATGGTTTGACTTTGGTTTTGAATCAAGTTTTTGGTTGGAATAAAAGATAATGGAAAGTTTGTACGATATGTAAATTTTGGCAAGGCGCATTCACCACTTAGTCGAAAGTGACTTTGGGCTCGTACTAGGATTCACTAGGAACTAAGTATACGCCAGGAAATGAAGCTTGAAATGGGGCAAAATCTAGCAATTTTCTTAAAGCAGCTTCGATTTGCATGAAAATTTAGCTCAGTTTACCGTCCACTTCGAAATCTATATTGTGTCGCTTTACGCTTTTCATTTTTTAGGGGTGAAAACTACCCCTTATTGCCTGAGGCTATCAATTAAAGCTTAAGGTGAGTAAAACGATGTATTTAAGCTTAAGGAGTAAAATTTGGTTCAGATGAGTTGAATAATGATTGTTTGATGCTCTGGAACATTATGTCAAAATATTTCAACCCTTAAAAATCGACCCCTATTACTGCTTAAATAAAAAAATATTTGCCCTTAAATAAATTATTATTTTCCCACAGCGCTTTAAGTTAAAAATGTTAACTAAAATACATGTTACTCAAAATATAACTAATTTTATTGTGCAAGTTTTCAACCCCTAAAAACCACCCCATTTTTCAAAATGAATCGATCTGCATAAAAGTTTGGGAATAATTGTATAAGTTTTCTTCGGAAAATGCCTAGTTTTCCCGTTATTTGACTTTGAAGCTCTCAAATTTAGCGATTGACGAATAAGATCTAATCTTTAACAAGCCTTAGCTCGGTTCCTATTGGTCGTATAGCAATTATGAAAAAAAAAAACATTTTCTGTATTTTTTATTAACTATAATTTTGCTTTTTTGGAGAAAATGCATATTGTACGAGTTATTCGCGAAAAACCGATTAAAAACGTTGATTTTTTCAATGAAAAACTGATAGTTTCAGTCGCGAGTGACTCGAACAGTATTAGTTTTATGAAAAAAAAAAGGATAGTACATTTTTTGCTTATAATTAGTTTTTCTATGGACTCACTTGGTCAAAATAAAAGAAAATCTCAACCCCAGACACGGGGTGACGACCATCCCCAAGGCAAAAGCGTACATTGGCATACAGATTTGATCTTTGGCATATTGCCTACCTATTGTCAAAATTTCAGGTCTATTGATGCTGTTCGTAAAAATTGCTAGGTCAAAACCTTCGTTTCCTGGACTATAAATGGACTATAAAGTGTAAAATGTCGAGACGGCCGTCGTCAAAAGTTAGGAGTATATACCGACTTTGTTTACTTAATTACAGTGACGTCCGTCCGATTATTTCAAATTTTGTTTTTACATATTTTGTTGTTTTAATCACATTGTCGTATAATCGAACTACCCAATGCAATGTAACAGTTTAAGCATAGCGGCACACGAGTGGACGAACATGTTCATACCCGCCGGTCTAAATACTGTCATTTTAATTTCCAGAGGCGGTGGCGGAGATAACGGGCGCCCCTGACATCCACATCCGCGCCGGGTCGACGTTAAGGCTCGTCTGCACGCTGCGCCACTCGACGGAGACGCCTGCCTACGTCTTCTGGTACCACGACGAGAAGATGATCAACCACGAGCCCGGCGTCCTGGTCAGGCTCGGCAGGTCCTACAGCACGCTGGAGCTCGACAACGCCGACACGAGCCACAGCGGCAACTACACGTGCTACCCCTCGAACACGATACCTGCTTACGTGATCGTCCACGTGTTAAATTCGACAGAAGGTAGGGGTGGAAGTCCAATTGGATATTTAGGTCCTTGTTACGTTAGGATTGCATTTTTCACTAGTATTTACCCTGTACATCTTCCTAGAGATAGACAGAGATATACCTACGGGTCATCTGACACAAAAACGCTTTGCACTGTTGCCATGGTTTTCAGTGAGTAATGTGATCCACTATAATTCACCTCAACCTTATCTTTTCTCCACATTAAGTACGCATGCATTCTGCGATCAGTTCACGAAGACATTTCTTAAAACTTAAGCTTAACATTCTATATGATTGTATTTAATACCAACTATACTGTAATGTAAACAAGTGTCCAGATGTAAGTCAAATCGGAGTCCGGTCCAACCTAGAGTAAAAACGACAACGTCGCTCATTATTGCCAACATAAAATATGTTAAGATAAGTTATATGCTTACTCGCCGCTACAGTTATATACATAGAGGCAATCTTCTTAGGCGATAGGTCGAGCTGGAACAAAAACGCGTAGCACGTATCCCCCTTCTTCGGTCAACTATGACAATAGTTAAATGTTCAGAAAATACTTTTTAGATATTTTATGAATTTACTTAACAAACCTGACATATTTTTTAGCGTTGATGCGTTTAGTTGCAGATGTATTCCTTGTGGGCGTTTTTCACTACGCCGGTAGGCAAGGGCCTTAAACTAAGCAGATTCCGGTATCAACCACTTGCTTTACCGGATTAATTTACAGGTTGTATCATCGAGACTTGACGTACTTTGTATGTTAATTCGGCCTAGTCTGTTCGTTGTTTGGGTCAATTGCGCTGCTTGTATTTTTCCTTGTATTTGATCCGCTCTGAATAGGGTTTCGTTATCGTCATACAATCGCCAATTTTCTAAATCATCGGACCATATAATACCGTTTACGACTTTAGTTACTGCACGTCTCCAGAACCCTGCAGTTTAAATTCCCTCCTCGTCATTATTTACGGTTTAACTGCCGCCCGGTCGCAATATTTCACATGTAAGTAGGCTGTTATTTTAGACCGAAGGAGTCGCGAATATGATAACTCCTATTTCAGTTTACTGTTTCTATGCCGACCCGAAAAAATTATCTGTGAATAGATTCTAGATTCCGGGATTCATTTCCATAAAGTTGTGCTAGCGATACGCGTTTATTATACGCCCCTTCTTCCATTTAGATCGATGATAATATCAGGTTTATAGTCGTGAAAACGAGGCGAACTGACGAGGGGCGTGATTTTTCCGGACGTATTAATCGTCGCGCTTACGGTTTTTATTTTTGTTTAATTCCAGTCACAATGAGTGCACTGCAGACGTAATGACGGGCAAACAGACTCGTTCGTTAAACCTTTTTAAAACGAAATATTTTTTGAACGAATCCACTCGCGGGTTCATACGGGCGGACGCAAATTACTTTCTAGAAATTACGTTCGACTACAACAGTTAGGTTAAAATCGATATTTGACACGTTTGACTGAAGCTGAAAATTGTAATATGGAGTGCCCTTTTTGATTTCGGTGATTCCTGTCAGGCTATAAAAGAAACATGAAACGAATTCCAATTTGTGGTCCGGGATTGGGTTCGATACGTTGAATGACGTTTTAAAAGTCCTTCGACGATGTATTAATTAAAATTTTAATGTCGGCATGTTCGCTATAACACACAGTTATCCCTTGGAAAAATTGCAAATTACAGTAAAGTAACTTTCCCGTTTTCATACGCTACATCTAGTAGGTTCGTACATGCACGCCCATAAATATACATGGAGTTTCTGAAAATAATAACGAGGCCCTATGCGTTTCTAAAAATATACAGTGAATATTCTCTATTAGCTTGTATATTTGATCCTTGACTGAAGAAATTTTACCAAGACGCGCAACCTAATGGAAATACGTGTTACGCGTTTTTGTTCCAGCTCGACCTAGCACCGCCTCTGTGTCGGATCAGCAAGCTTGGGTCCACTAAATTTTCCAGTAAGTGTCCAGGATCTTTTTCTTTTTCCTATGCCTTCAACCACCTTTGATTTCACCCTATCCTAAAAATGAGTACTTTGTTCCCATCATCACATGACAAAGCTAGTGCAGTTTCCGTTTTTTTATGTTAACAATTTTAACTTCAAATATATTATTGAAAGAAAATGGAGTTGGTTGCCATAGGTTGTGCGTATGACGGTAAAAATTCGGCGGTCAGAGAGCATCTTCGGGGCGATAAGTTTTTCTTAGTCTCTTCATCAACAGAGTAACTTCTCAGGACAGCCACTCTCTCCCTCTACCTCTCTCTCTCTCTCTCTCTACCTCCCTCCCTCTCTCTTTCTCCCTCCCTACCTACCTCCCTCTCTCTCTCTCTCTTTCTTTGTATTTTGTTTTGTGTTCTTCGCTCTTGATGGTATAAGGCGTGTCGTTTATCTAAACATTTCGCACCTTGATAGCTCGTTTATAAAAGTTTATATAACTTCACCTTGGCCTGAGCCATGATCTCGTTTCTTATTTTGTTGGTGAGTTATGGAAATCTTGTGGTCGTGACAATATGACTTAACCCTTATGATTGGTATGAGCTAGGACTTGAGCCGTCGGTTGGTTGTCTAAACACATTTGAATTATCTACATTATGACGTCATTTCGGAAGGTCTCAAGTTACGAAAATATTTATTATTTCGCGTGTACTTTTAGTATTAGCTTTTTGGATTAAAACGTTATATTAGACATACAGGGCCTTCCAAAAAACAAAACAACTTGTTGAGTAAATTTGGAATTGTCATCAAATATTTATTTGCTTTTTCGAATAGTCGCCAATCAATTTGAGTGTTGCGTGATTTTCATCATTTACTGCTATATTTTATAATATTATTTTTTGGGCAACTTTTATGTAACACCGTATGTTTGAAATTCTGTATACGTTTACTTTCTCAAAAAGCACTCCAAATATTCCGTTGAAAACGATACACCGGGGAGCAATTATTCAAGGCATGATTAATTACACCAATGTTTCCTGAAGGTGATTCCTAATATAACCGAAACCGAGTCCATTTAGCTAATTGGTTTCCTTTTCCAATTTCGACCCCTTAGATGTAATAAGAATGTACGGGGTTAAGGATCGATTTTGACGTAGGAGGTAGAATAGGGCGAAGGGCGCTTCCACCAAAATTCCTAACAGGTGTTCTAAAAAGTCGTATTTAAAAATAAATAAGGGAGTTAAGATTAAAAAATAATGATTGGATGATCGTTTTTGAATATGGTGCCTAAGCCATTGCGGTGCAGGTTTTATGTCGTCGATTTCTCCTAATTTTTCCTCATCAAATTCCCTTCATATTCCGTATCTTCATCCACTGCTATTTCTTCATCTGAACCTGCTTCTTGATTTATTTCAAGTTTTCTGTTCAATCAAGGCCGCCACATTTTAAAAATTATGAAACGAACACTTGTCAAAGTCAGAGTAAAATGAATTTATTTTAACACACCATTTAAATATATTTTCAGTTAAGACAATTTTACCTCGTTATTATGTAATTTAAATTTACACCGCGAATGAGATTAACTTCTTTCTAAGTTTATAAGTTTTTGAAGCCCCTATTGCTCTCTAAGTACTTTAAGTACGGTCCATGTAGTATATGTATAAATACCCTGTCATAACGAGCGGATAACAATTTTTAAGCCTCTTCACCATCTTCGGTCAGAATCTTTTACAATCTGGGTCCGGGTAACACGTACCACAATTCGAGTCTCAAGTAAAATGCGACGAACTATATTCATACGACAAAGGTTCGAAGAAAATTCGGGGTTCAAAATACGGCTTTTATTATACTGAGTGACACTACAACTTTTTCTGTCTTTAATACGGTTTGTTATAGCTACACGTCCCATGTGTGTTGTAAACCGGCGCGTATCTGGGTTTCCACGTGGAATTTCGGGGTTTTTTAAATCTACTAAGGCGCATAGGGCGTTTAGGCTTTGCAAATTAGATCTGGAAACTAAAAGGCATTACTTTTAACACGTTAGAAAACCCAGGTATTCTGCATGAATTACGATGAAATGATTCATAAGGAAAATTGGAAGTTTTAGGTTGATATCACGAAGAAAGTGGGGAGATTTTTTTTACCTTAATAATTATTCTTAAATATTTAAATATTTCTAAGGTGACTAAATTTTTCAGTTCGATAAAGGGTTGGATCTTCGTCGAGGCAGTTCCAGTATAGACAGACGGAAAATCGAACACGAACGTCGAATCGCCAAAAGGCACACTTCAACGCACATCTCGGCTCGACTAAATTTTTGACATTATCGTCTCCCTCAGCCGCGTCGAGATTTATTTGTCAAACATTTTAAACGGCATTTTACGTAAGGACATCGATAAAGCGACGCGGATTAAAACGGGAGGCGCGCTCTCCTCCCCCCTCGCCCCGCCGAAAATATCTATCGACGTTCCCGGATGCGGGAGTGTTTTCTCTTTTCCCGAAAATCCCGGAGAAATATCGGCTTGAACCCGTCCGCGAGACGTGGCCGCGTATCGATCAAGTTGCACGTATACGTGCACGCTTTTAAACAAGGGAACGAGACACTGTCAAAATTATCGCGGGACTCCTGAAAAATTATCGAGCGCTCGGAACTTCCTTCGCTAATTCCGGGAGTCGGGAGGCGAAATGCGACTTTATAGCGACTATTAAGGAATACAGGACCCGGTCAGGAGTGACTGTTAATGTTGATTAACGGTCGGAAGTTAGGGAGTTGCAGGCTGAGATAGCGAGGATTTTTTATTTTAACGGTCGCGGTCAGATATCCCTACAATTAACTAAAACGTCACTTTGACAAATCGGGAGATATCCCGTCCGATTGAAACCCCTGGCAGGATTACAGCTAGGCAGTTCTACATTAACAAACAGCTAAGGACGGTGGTATGTCTTTAACACCACCACTCTTCATGTAGTTTAGTAGGTAAAGACTTAGGGCTGGTACTTTCGATCTCGATTAAATGTCTGGTTAGATGACTAACTTGTCGCTTTGTGGGCGGATTTATGACTTAGGGAATATTTCGAAAATCCCCATCTCAACTAGATCGACAATTTTGTCATAGTAATCCTAGTACTTTTCTCAACTTTATATGTTAATACGAAATTCCAATACTTACGCTGTAAGCTTATATTGAAGAGTTTTGCACAGGAATGGTTTGCACGTGGCGCCATGGATCGCTTGTTACATTGCCCCTAAAGGACGGTGTCTCTACTAGCATTTTTTGTATTTATTATTGCAATAAGTCTAATTACTACAATTTCTTGGGTTATACGTGTACATTACTTAAGGGAAAAATAGGCACCTTTCAAAAAATTCAAAATAATCACGTGTCCGCCACTGCAGTTCAACAGCATGTTTGATATTCGAATCTTTAGCGAACAGGCGAAAAATTTCCCCATTTTATTACTCCATAGCTTTGTAAATCTTACTATAGCAGCAGATTTAAATTTTGGAGACAAAAGATCAACTTAAGCAGCATATCGGTTACATGCTGATTAACGTCTCTTAGAGGCATTGGTTTGCCTATATCGCAGGCGAGGAGGGCACCATACAACGAGTTCATATTTTGGTTTTGATGTATGGGGCATTTAAATAGCATATGAATGACTGTTCTAACTTCCCCACTTCTTCTTAGTTGTATTGTCATGTCTGAGGTGTCGTGATCTCAAGGTGCATCTATCTACTTTAATTTTCCATGTTAGTCTTTTTCCACCAATTGACACTTCTCCCTTAAAGTAGCATAGGACTCGTCCTATCATGTATCCACCTGCTTAGGTGTATTAAATGTCTGTGCTGTATGATTATCTATCCTTAGCATGGCTTCGTTTGCCTCGAATAGATTCCTTATTAGACTTACTAGGTGGTCACCTACTCCCATTTCCTTTAGCATTCCCGTTCTTCTCAATACTTTACTTTATCACTCGATACAATACTTTATAACCCAGTACTGATTTTCTCCACTTCTGTGGCACAATTAGCGTCACTCCATTTTGCCTTATTTCGTCATTACCAGAGAAATATATGGAATTCCCTGATCTTGAGACGAAGTTCCCGGATCCTTTCCAGCGCGTCTCCGCTAGACCCTTTAGTTCTGTGCTGTAGCGTTTGACTTTTCTCTCTGCTATATGAAGTTTCCCCGTCATTTCCCTGTTTCCCTCTAACTTCCTCACATTAATAGAATCAATCGTCTGTTTTTCCCATTTCAAAGGATTGACAGGTTAAAGGATCCATGGACCTATTGACACATGCTCAGGAGAGTAGTTATTTTCCTATTTTGAAATAGAAAGGAGGAAAGCCAAGATTTATTTGAAAATGAATCTATCAGGATGTCTAAAAAGGTACTGCTTTTCCTAATGGACTCTGCCCGAGCAATGTTACGTAAACAATTTTATGGAGCTCATAGTAATCACAGTTTTTACCATTTTCTTCAAATGTTTGATGCACCAGGATCTAGGCTGATATGATTGGTTTAGCTTTCCCGTTCGCTTGAACGATCATTTTTTCTTATTTTCCAGGTAATACTGGATATGTGGATTTTTAATTTTCATAATCGCCGTTTGCAGTAGTGCTAGTAGCCGACCACCGTGGCTGGCGCCCGAGCCATAAACTTGAAGTAAGCATTGGCGGGTCTTAAATGGATTTTGCCGTGGATTGTCTGTCAAAAGCTCCATTTCAATGGAATCTACGATCAGATGCAATTTCGCACAATCTTGCACAAGGCACCTGCCTTCCAACCTACATCCATTAAAATTTTCCATTTCACATGAATCACACCGATTTATATTCAGATTGGTAGAAGGTTTAAACAAACGGATTTCAATCTAACGCGACTCATACAGTGTGTTTGTACCCCTGTTGTTTGTCTCATATAGCGTAACCAAGGGCTTTTACTTCACGCTCGAAAGATATAATAATTACCAACTACGTAAGCATAGCAATAATTTGAGATATACTGACGCGTACGTCTTAAATCTTGTACATTTTCGAATCGGTTAACCGTGGCATTTCTACCAGTTACTTCTTGTTATAAATCCTATAACCCCACCCACACGCACGTACACACACACATTTATAATATATCTCTGGGGCCCTAACTCTGTTCCTCTCAACTGCAGACCCTACCATAAACAGCCCAAGTTTTTCACATTAAAATTTAACAAAGTTGTTAATGGCACGAGAGAAACTTCAATGAACACGCTAGAAGGAAAAAACTTGATGATTTATCATGCATGTGAGTGTGTGTGTGTGTGTATGTGTGTAGGTACCTCACGGAAAAGTTAAATCTACATTTACATTAAACCTAGTTCCTGCCTTTTCATTAACCAACAGTAACCGATAATAAATCCCCGACAAGACGTAGCTCGCTGCCGCTTATCGCCAACGTTATAAAATATCCCCAGTAATAAATATTACACGTACATACATTTTGGGGAGCACATTTTTCTTTATATGTATATGTACGTTCTACTAAAGGACCAATAAAACACCAGCGGCTAGAACAATGGCAGTGAAAAATTACGGGACAAGCTACGTCAGACTCGAATGAATATATACAGGTTATTATTGCTCGCGCTTACAAGGAAAAGGGTAGCCGGGGTAGAGGGAGAGCTAAAACTAGATCCTTGCTTTTAATTAGTAACGCTGCATTCGATTCACAATGGACGTTAAATGTTTTAAACGAGGTGGAAGATAATGGCCAATTTGGGAAATGTGGATGTTCAACGAGTTAAAAAGAAAATTTTCATGGTTTCCGGGATCACCTCAATTGATGTTATTGTAGCGAAGGCAAATAGTACCGAAGGATTTATCATTAAAAGAGACAAAGGTTTCTAAAATATTTAAAGCGTAAAGGCTCCTTATCCTAATGTTATTAAGAGTTCATGATGTTTTTCCACTGATTATATTGTTTTATACAACCTTAAGACAGCTCATGCTCTTTTCGGGAGATTCAGACTTAGAATTAATATTTTCCAGGATTTTTTGCATCACACTTTATAAGGTGCCCTGAAAAGGCACGTTATTCTTGAAAATCTTCATGTTTTTGTAATTTTCTTTAAAACTGCTTTCGTGATTTATTGATTTATATCGCATATTACAGGTTAATGTAGGTACTAAATAGCAGGGACGAAGCTTGAAATAAATTACTAGACCAGTCTTGATGAAACTAGGAAAAACCAAATATTCCTAAGAGTAATTAGCTTTTCATAATTAGTTGAAGAGTACGTTTCAAAGTGATTTTGGAAAAAGATATAAAAAATAAAATTTGTACAAACATAATATACCGGGTGACAGTTTAAAAAATTTCATTTTCAACCATGTCGCTTCAACCCTTCAGCCAGGGTGAGCTCCACCCCTGAAATTTAAATAGGGAAAAGTGGGTCAAGTGATATCTCATTTCAAAGCTTATTAAATTTTGAGTTCGATGGTTTTTTGTTTTTTAAATGTGGTTCAGTAATTTTCGAAAAAATCAAAAAAGGTATTCTTTAGATGAAAAAAATGAAGTAATAATTTAGAAGATTTCGAAATTAATTTGTTACTTAGGTATTGATTGTTTGTATGCTTTAGTTGTTTTTAATCGTATCTTAAAAAAAAAGGTCTTATGAAGTTTGAAATAAAATAATGATCATCATCAAAGAATTAATAGATTTATTTGAAAAGATGTTCTTACAATAGATCTTCAATCAGGTTAGGAAGCTACATCTTTAATAACCCCAGTGAAAAAAATCCATAGGGGTTAGGTCAGGGGGAGTCGAGGCCATTCCACTGCCCCTCTTCTACCAATCCACGGATTTTGATAGTGTTCATCCAACCATTGGCTCTCATTCCCAAAAATTTTCTCCTTTTATATCTAAATAACAAAGACTCAACTTTTCCCATGAATCGGCAACGTTGGCGACATTTAACTACCGTCAGAAACCTATAAATACCCTTCAAAACATAATCCAAGCTTAGAGACTGCGCTAGGTCGAGCTGGAGCAAAAACGCGTAACACGCACCCCCATTCGGTCGCGCGTCTTGGTAAAATTTCTTAAGTCAATGATATTACTTAGTACATTCTTGAAGGTTTATAGTGCGTTCCATTCTTGGTGTGCGTTTAGGTATTGGTTTTTGTTTTGAATTACATTTTAAGGGGAAGATTATTACATACATTTTTTTTGTTACAGAGGAAAACCCGGCGGCCATGTTACATGCCAACAGCAGCGACATTTCCACGGCTCTATTCATAAGTATTCTCCTAGCTCTTTTCGCCAATATTTTTATGACGTTAGATAGATGAAAATTTTATATACCTCCATTAAGTATATACTGTAAATATTTGTAAATATTCTCTAAGCCTAACATTTAAGTGATCACCCTTACGGAAAGTTTTGAAGTTCTCCTGTTCTCCATAAAAGGGCTTGTAAACAAAACTTTCGGATTCTTTTTTTTAGATTAAAACGAAGGTCCCGAGGGACAATTTATTTCGGGATTAATCCGCTTTGGTACTGCAACGTCATCGTCAGTTAGTCCGGGATTAAATTATTTTTTCGAGCGGACTTTAATGTTTACAAACCATGAAATGGAGTTGTTTCTGTTTAGTTGAGAGTTATGAAAACACTAACATCGTTCATCCAATTTGAATTTTAACTTAAATGATAATTACCCGTTTTATTCGTGGTTTTTCTTCCTTTCCTTTTTTTGAATAAAATGTTACCGTGGAAAGGATGTAGTTAATTTTTTCCAAACGCTGCAAACTTTAAGGAATTTTGGAATTTACTTCTTTTACTAAGCGCGTGATAACTGAAATGATAACGTTTGACTTAGCAAAGTCAGAAATGACTAAGGACGTACATGACAACTTTAATGCAGAGAGATCTGTTCAATGGTTGAGCCTTTCTGCTACTTTTCATTACTTTTCCATTGAACTCCTAACATCCCTTCAAGTGTTCACTTTGATGAAGTACAATTATTTGATTTTTCTCTCAAAAATACCGAGGACGATATTTAGTACAAAACTGTAGGGTGATTGGGTATTGTGAGATTGATTTATGATTGACTGCCATTGATATATTGTTGGATATTTAGTCATCAAAATACCTTTACTAAGCAAGAGGAGGTTCGATATGCTGGTTACAACTCGAAGAAAAATTATCGGTATTCCTAATGACAATGAGTTACATGGAGGTAAATTTATTCCTACGTAATACATGTAATAAAAATCTTTGTCGTGTACGTTGCTTTAAGCAACCCTATAAAACACATAATCTACACAACGAATCAGTGTCCTTACTTTTTCGATATATTTTCCACTGAAAATTCGAAGTAGGCGTACAACAGCGTGTCATCGAACTTTTCCATTATTCCAATAATCACGTGCCTAAATTCGACGCTTTGAATATGGCAAATGCCTGAAATTTAACGCCGGAAATTCCTATTTTTTTTTTTTGGTGAAGCCGTAAAACGTACAGAGAACTTTTTTATTTCGGTGCGGTAAATATGCTCATTTCACATTGCATAGCTTTTAATTATAGAGGCACGGATTAATTACAACGCGAAATTACTATTGTTATGTACCATGTTTGTTTTAGAAAATGATAAATTGGATTCAATACTCAGTGGATTATTGAAATATCTCAAAATTCAACCTAGTAGCTTCTTAAAAATTCTTAAATTTTCTTAAAATTCTCAAGTTTTCTTAAAATTCTTAGGTTTTCATAAAATTCTTAAATTGCATTCTTATAATCCGACACAATGCATAGCTTTTCATTATAGAGGCACGAATTAATTTCAACACGAAATTTCTATGTTTGCTTTAGAAATGCAAAAGTATGGTATGCATGGTATATTACTAATATACTATGTTTGTTTTAGAAGATGATGATAAATTAGAAGCAATACTCAGTGGATTATTGAAATATCTCAAAATTCAACCTAGTAGCTTCTTAAAAATTCTTAAATTTTCTCAAAATTCTCAAGTTTTCTTAAAATTCTTAGGTTTTCATAAAATTCTTAAATTGCATTCTTATAATCCGACACAATGCATAGCTTTTCATTATAGAGGCACGAATTAATTTCAACACGAAATTTCTATGTTTGCTTTAGAAATGCAAAAGTATGGTATGCATGGTATATTACTAATATACTATGTTTGTTTTAGAAGATGATGATAAATTAGAAGCAATACTCAGTGGATTATTGAAATATCTCAAAATTCAACCTAGTAGCTTCTTAAAAATTCTTAAATTTTCTCAAAATTCTCAAGTTTTCTTAAAATTCTTAGGTTTTCATAAAATTCTTAAATTGCATTCTTATAATCCGACACAATGCATAGCTTTTCATTATAGAGGCACGAATTAATTTCAACACGAAATTTCTATGTTTGCTTTAGAAATGCAAAAGTATGGTATGCATGGTATATTACTAATATACTATGTTTGTTTTAGAAGATGATGATAAATTAGAAGCAATACTCAGTGGATTATTGAAATATCTCAAAATTCAACCTAGTAGCTTCTTAAAAATTCTTAAATTTTCTCAAAATTCTCAAGTTTTCTTAAAATTCTTAGGTTTTCATAAAATTCTTAAATTGCATTCTTATAATCCGACACAATGCATAGCTTTTCATTATAGAGGCACGAATTAATTTCAACACGAAATTTCTATGTTTGCTTTAGAAATGCAAAAGTATGGTATGCATGGTATATTACTAATATACTATGTTTGTTTTAGAAGATGATGATAAATTAGAAGCAATACTCAGTGGATTATTGAAATATCTCAAAATTCAACCTAGTAGCTTCTTAAAAATTCTTAAATTTTCTCAAAATTCTCAAGTTTTCTTAAAATTCTTAGGTTTTCATAAAATTCTTAAATTGCATTCTTATAATCCGACACAATGCATAGCTTTTCATTATAGAGGCACGAATTAATTTCAACACGAAATTTCTATGTTTGCTTTAGAAATGCAAAAGTATGGTATGCATGGTATATTACTAAAATACCATGTTTGTTTTAGAAGATGATGATAAATTAGAATCAATACTCAGTGGATTATTGAAATATTTCAAAATTCAACCTAGTAGCTTCTTAAAAATTCTTAAATTTTCTTAAAATTCTCAAGTTTTCTTAAAATTCTTAGGTTTCATAAAATTCTTAAATTGCATTCTTATAATCCAACACAATGCATAGCTTTTCATTATAGAGGCACGAATTAATTTCAACACGAAATTTCTATGTTTGCTTTAGAAATGCAAAAGTATGGTATGCATGGTATATTACTAATATACTATGTTTGTTTTAGAAGATGATGATAAATTAGAAGCAATACTCAGTGGATTATTGAAATATCTCAAAATTCAACCTAGTAGCTTCTTAAAAATTCTTAAATTTTCTTAAAATTCTCAAGTTTTCTTAAAATTCTTAGGTTTCATAAAATTCTTAAATTAAAAATTCTTAAAAAAAGAAAGCAGTAACAGAATACCAAGTCCTAACAAATCTTTAAAACCAAAACATCAAAAAGCAGTGAAATCATTTTTTGAATTTTTTGGCAGGACGCTATAGACCTTTTGTTGAAGGCTAGTCAAAAGTAACTAAATCACTAACACAATTTATAATCAGTTGAGGTTATAAATATGAACCAACCTAAAACAACTACTCCCATGGCTAATACCACTTAAGGTATTATAAATTAACTCCTGAGAAAAAAATTAAGCAAAACGTGTCGGTGATTACGGTTTCTTGCAGTTCGGACGGATATTTCATGTATTTTTCTCTTTGAAAGTAACAAAACTGTCATTATTTTTTTACCTTTTATATATTCCGAGAGGTCTGTACATACGTTTTGTATTCAATGTGTAAATGTGCCTGAAAGACAAAAATTTAAGTAATTTTCATTACATAATATGTTTATATAGTTTAAAATTATATTCCATACATGATTATATCTAACAATAATAATATAAATAATTCATTCATCATATACAAAATATTTTGACGTTTAAAACACTTGAATGTAGAATTTTCACAATTCTTATACTATGAGGGGTGGTTCTTAAGGGTTTAAATTTTCTGTATTACTTATTAAATACCTCAAAACCTTTAAAATATTTACCAGTCATTGTAAATGCACTATTATTTATTTAAAGTTGGTGAGGGCTAATTTATTTGGTCTTTAGGGGCTGTTTTTAAGGGTTGAAACGTTAAGGGTTATGTGTTGTTTGCTTTTTGGATTTTGTGTCGTAGGGGTAGTTTTCACCCCTAAACTCCAAGACGCGCGCATGATCGCAATATTATTTCCGAAGAGAAAATGTTTAATACACTTCGCTTTTAGCGTTTCACTCGACGTTAAAATGAGGTTTAATATGCCGCTATCGTCCGGCGATTGCGGAAATTGGATTATGTATGTGCGTGTGGAAATTCTTTTACCGCCCCGATATAATCTCGCGCCTCTGGAACTTGTTTCAATTTCCCCCTTTTGCGGGAAAGTTACTAAGACCTCGGGTCCGACCCGCGTTATTAATTTTGACGAAATTTAATTGAAACGACCGAACTCGGGCTATTTCTGCCCTGCAGTGTTCAATTAGTTCCTTACGTGGGGGATTCGGCGGGAGATATTGAAAACCTCCGCGGTAAGAAGGAAGGACCTGGAGTTCTGCCTACTTTTCACTTTCCTCGGACCAATTACACCGCCGGGCGTGAAGGCAAGGTAAGTATCTTGATTGAAATATTGAACAATGATCATTATACTACAGATTTTCATAAAATTTATATACTAATGGGGTAGGCTACTATCCCAAATGGGGTGTAGTATCTGGCCTTATGATACAATGGGGAAGTGACGCGACTCTTATAGCCTCTCCTTCCCAACAGTCAACCTCACCTGCACGTGGTACACCCTGCTAATACAGACGAGGCTCTGGCGACCGAGTCACGGCGGTATAACCGTTCCATCGAGGCTTAGGAAATGAAGTCCTCGACCCGGGGGGTAAACCCTCGTAAATCCTAAGGGAAAGCAACGGGAAACTACCCCTGGAAAGACCCGGGGGGTAAACCCTCGTAAATCCTAAGGGAAAGCAACGGAAAACTACCCCTGGAAATGAAGCACTTCAAGGGAAATCCGTTACAAGGAAACACGAGATGCATTCCAGGGGAGGCAATCATGGATACCGTATGGATACAATGGAGTCATTGAGGCTGTAAAGAATGTTACTTTGGCTTTCAAGACCAGATTTTTCTCTGTGTTGTACAGCCGTCGGCTACCCCGCGTGTGTGGCATTAAATTATTTAGCGACTCTTTTGGCTCCTTTGCGCCTCGATAGCGAAACCGCGCGTTATCTTGCAGTTTTGTCACGTGCCGCCCCGAGACCGTCAAAGGCCTAACGCTTTTTTCGACATTGAAATTCCTCGCGCAAAAAGCGTCCCTCGTACAGTTTAAAATTTTTAAAGTGAGCGCCTGCTATCACATATGCAAATAGGGGAGGAGCGGGCGCGCGACCGAGCCTTTTCCCCTCTTTGTCGACGTAAAAAAATTATTTAAATAACGCGAGACGACGTGAAACGGGGGCGATGGTGGTTTTAGTTCGTCTTTTGGTTTAGGGGAGACGATTCTTTTTATGGGAGGGGTCGGAGATTTTTTGTTATCTTCGTGTATCCAAAATTTGTGAAAATTGTAATACCAAAATTTTAGTTTCGCTTGTTACAAGATTGTATTTCACCTCCTCCAAGGTCCAGAATTTTTAATTTTGATTGACTATTTACTTAATTTTTTGCCGCATGTTTACCGAACACCCTGTATTAAACAAATCAATATTATTCACACGTTACAGTTCAGGATCTGCATTGTTGCTTAAAAATGATATATTAATATACAGGGTTATTCACGTTATTCTAGGCGAACCATCATGACTAAATTTTTTCCCTTAAGATCGATACGCACCCATTAGCGCTCAATTTTAAAAATATTTTCATGTTGTACAAGGTGTGCCAAAAGCCCCAAAAATATCAGTTATGGTTTTTTAAGCAGAACACCCTGTATATTATTTTTATTTTCACCTTATACTACAGGAAAACCATTATTGCGTTAAAAATGAATAATAGTAGCATTAATATAACCAAAACGTCGCATCTCCTGGTCAAAACAGTATATAATTTCAATTTTTTTAAATATGGACCAACGTTCAGACCCCAGCTAAACATCTCGCTAGTAGCACTTTTTAAAAGTTTTAAAATTTGTTCAAAAAGGTAGAAAAGAATACCGTAATAATAACACAATAAAATACATGCTCCAATTCTGGAAAAACAACTCTAAAGTTGCTTCTAACATTTGTTAATGATGAAAGGTGGAAGACACTAAACAGACTAGAAATGACTAAACCTAAACAGGCCAGTCGGCAAGGAGGACAAATTTTTCCAATACTCAAAATGGTAGTTAACGTTTTCCTAATTCATGAAATTGATTCGACTCTTTTCATTTATCTCATCTGAGCTTCGATAAGCTATGCTGAGCCTATTGAATATGTGTATATTGAAAATGGCAAGTTTTACCATGCAACAGGCTACACCTTACAATTATTTTAACCTTTAACATCGCATTGTTTACGGTGCCTCGTAAAGTGTGTCGTAAAACACGTTTAGGAAAATATAATGTGCTGTTATGAAACAACCTCTCATAGAGAGGCGTATTAAAATGATGGAATTTTACGTTCAGTTGTTCTGACGTGGTAACGTACTCTTTATACGTTGAGTGAAAAGGATTTTCAGTGATTTTTCTCCAAAGGAAAAAGTATAAAGACCTGGAATTAGAGAGAAGTATTATCTCAAAGAAGAACGACTTAAATCTGACAAGGGACGACACTCTGCTCGTCTCCGACTCCCAATATTCTCCTCACTTCCCATTTTTAATCAAAAGATTAAAAGGAAATGTTCGTTCATCACTCACATATTTCCTTATTATTTCTCAAATGTTCCTCGATTATTCTCCTCACTGGGACACGCTTCCCTTAGGTCTCTCTTGTTTATACAGCGGTTACACCCTGCCAAAAATTTAGGGATTTGCCTTTAGAAGGTGTAGAGAACGTTTAGCTCTGCATACAATTCACAAGAGCAGCTTCTGTAGAAATTGCATAATTTTATCTGGTCACGTATTTTGTTATTACATATTTACTTAATGAGCACCATAATTGCAACATTTATCAGTTTCTATACTACAGTAATTGGAAATATAGAGTAGAGCAATTCTGTGTTCCATGATATTAATAAAATGTTCAACATAGATAAGGGTCGAAGGATGAGAGCTTATCCAGCTGAAGATCGTCAAGAAAATCGCGAATTTTCCGACCTTCACGGTGTCGTGTCGCGAATTTTCTGGCCCTCACGGTTGCAGATCGCGAATTTTCCGACCTTACGGTTTGGTATTGCGAATTTTCCGGCCCTCACGGTTGCAGAACGCGATTTTTCCGACCTTCACGGTTACATATCGCGATTTTTCCGACTTTCACGGTTTCAGATCGCGATTTTTCCAACTTTCACGGTTGCAGATGGCAATTTTTCAACTTTCACGGTTTCTGATCGCGGATTTTCCGACCTTCACGGTTTCGGATCGCGAATTTTCCGACCCTCACGGTTTCAGATCGCGAATTTTTCTACCTTCACGGTTTCGTGTCGCGAATTTTCTGGCCCTCACGGTTGCAGATCGCGAATTTTCCGACCTTACGGTTTGGTATTGCGAATTTTCCGGCCCTCACGGTTGCAGAACGCGATTTTTCCGACCTTCACGGTTACATATCGCGATTTTTCCGACTTTCACGGTTTCAGATCGCGAATTATCCGACCTTCCCGGTTTCAGATCGCGAATTTTCCGACCCTCACGGTTTCAGATCGCGATTTTTCCTACCCTCACGGTTGCAGATCGCAATTTTCCGACCTTCACGGTTTCAGATCGCGAATTTTCCGGCTATACGGCATTCTGGGGAGTACAAAGTCTGGTCAAAAGAAATCCTGAGGGAATATTCGAAATCAGTCCAATAAAATGAAAAGAAAAAGTAACGTGGTGCCTCGTTTAATGTTGTTGTGCGACATATTTCGAGTTACTACTTTCCACCATCAGCCTACTTACTACATACGCCCCCTAGTGGTAATACAACCGAAGAAATAGCCATTCTGTCGATGTAATACGAGCGAGTAGTCGTTATTCATTGCGTTTATTACGTGGCAGTCCGCTTCGTCTTGTTCACATATGTCGCGGACGATTAGGGAAACGCCGCCAATCTCCCGGCATCCCCTCCTAATCGGATAAAAAATCTCCCCGATGCGATTTCGAAAAGCGTGTCCATTAGGTCTCAAAGTAAGCAAAAAAACAATTCCAATAAAACTAGACAAAGTAATATTTTATCGGAGGGCGAACCGTAGGAGAAACAAAAGGAAGAGAGGAAGGAGTGCAAGGCGTTTGATACGAAATCGATGCGAGATCCAAGCGCAGGCCATGAGAGAAACAAAAGCGGTTTAACTCCGCCATATAAATAAGATGCTTTCCGTTTCCCTCTGTTTCGGGAAAATACGTGCACTGAACTGTTTATTTTTCACAGGAATAACGGACGTCGTCGGAGTTCCTGAGTCAGGACCACGGGAAAGCGCCGTTGAATGAGAATGATTCGAAATATTGACGGAAACACCTCCAGACCTCGACTGCAATCGATATATATACACGGCGTCAGAATATGCGGATGTTAGAATGATATTTCTCGTAACTTTAACAAAGGATGATAAAATCCTCAAAACATACAAGCGCTGCAGCTGTATTAACGAAGGATAGGAGAAACCCTAGGCAACGCTAAACTTATTTGAGAAAGGGGTGGATGTTTTTCAGATGCGGTAAGAATAACTAGAGGAACATACTGACGGAATATATCATCTACAAATATAAAAGAAGAAAGGAAACCCCTTCAGGTTTCTGAAGGGTAGAAGGGCGAGTTTTCCACAACTGAAATCGTTAAACAACGCTATATATAGCCATACCACAACGAGGGAAACAACACTTGGGAAAATCTGACAGGATCTTAACGTTAGGAGCTTAAAACATGCTTTTTAGATGGACCAGTCGACTAATAATTACTCATATCTGTAGTGAATCTGGTTTTAAAAACCTGCGAAGTAATAACAAGGTGGCATCCACTAAATTTTGAGAGTTTCCTAATGTCTTGCCTTACGTAATCGCTTTCTGTTACGAGGGTTTCTCCCTGAACACGTCGTATGTTGTGCGTCCGGCTATCGGGATGAATGAAGAACAATTCACTGGCGTACGGCCGGGGAAAATGAGGAAACACGCAATGATCGATAACTGGAAAAATTGTGTGTGTGTGTGTGTGAGAGAGAGAGAGAAAGATAGGCAACGCTCCAGTATATGTATGTTCGTTTATTAATGTATGGAATTTTGCCTGGCAATGGCCGCCTTGGCCCGCCCTTATTCCGTTCCCGTATTGGGTTGGAATCGAGATTGATTACATTATTTTTTCGCTGTAGTCAAAATTTAAAACAAAACCCAGTACAATAAAGGCGAAACATGGGAATGGAGTGGATTTAATAGATTATAAATATACATCGATTTCGCACAAATTATCCATGAAATATAAATACTTATGTATTTATAATTAGTATCCAGACCAGCTCATTTGAAATTTCAATTTACGTCATATCTCCATCGATATATGTATGTTGTTAATGAAATGTTATATTCATTGGAACATTCATAGACATATAAAATAGTCGTCGGTATATTAACTATTCATGTAAACATAATCATTTCAAGTAATGATTATTAAATGCACCGTAAATTATTATACGAATTTCATTTGTTAGCCTCCACAGGACTACTAAAACGTGACGCATCGACATTTCAGTAGATACAGCAGACTGGAAATTTTAAATTTTAAGTGGAACATACAAGATGAGAAAAATTACGAACATAACCTCAAAAATTGGCTTATATTAACAGTAGTACTGCTATCCGTGGTCGAAAGAAAATTTTGGTCTTTGTGGGCGTTTTATCGCCTCAAGTAAGGCATTTTTTCCAAAAATGTTCGTGGGAAATTAAATATTTTGAAAATATTGTAAATCTGAAAATGATAAACATTGTGCCTGAAAAATTACACTATGTTCGTTTAATGTACACGAATGACGAATGTAAAATTAATTGTAGAATTTGTAAAATCTTTTTGAAGCTGTTATAGCAGCCCTGTGGTCTACCATGTAAATTCCTAATCTCACATTTTACTGGGTGTGCTGTATTGCTTACATTCACTGCTGCATTATTAAATTATGTTTGCATAATTCTCTCAAGAGGAGTATGTTTTTATATATTAAAACCAAAAAAGCCAAAAAACATCGAAAATTCAAAAACAAAAACACAGAAAAAGAATAAAAACGAATCAAATGAAAAATACGCAAAAACAATTTAAGCACAAATCTCTCGACTTCCAGAAATTAGCAATTTTAAACCTGAGTAAAATGAGGCGATAGGTTAGGTGTAATGTTGTATGAATAGTATATAATTTACTAATATAGCGTTCATTAAAAACAATTTTCCACTTTCACCCAACTCTACGCCGCTGTGCCACTTTTATGTGTTACTTTGCATAATGCACCTAAAACCTGATTACTTTAAAACCCAATGAATGTATCTTGTGGAGAGAGTTATTTAAAACTTTTTAGGATCATCCCTTAGCGTTCGAGGTGCGATTTGTATGTTTAATGAGGTGGCTTGGCTTGTTTTCAGTTCCAACCAAATGGAGTATAATTGTTGTATTATTGTTGTATTATTTATGTTACTATAGTCGACGAAGGCAACTTTCGATTCATGACTTTTTTACCCCTCGCCCGCCTCCCGGTCCTCGACGCCTCGTCTGATCGCTCCCGAATTTCCCCGCCCTAATTAATTATCATTTCCGGCGCTCTCCTCTTTCGCACGTTTCACTTTCAACGCTCTTTTTGTGTGCGTGTGCATGTGACTAATGACGGAAAAAATTCCAGCGCCACGCTGATATATGGCGCCGAGCCTCACGCTAATCCCGTTAAGAGTGTATCCTTGTACTTTTTGCCGGGAAGTGCAGCGGATCCCGGGGGGCTCCCGACGATTCCTAATCAGCGATCGGGCGTGCCGTTGAAAAATCGCAAACTTGAGTTTATGTGACCCGATTCGGGCCGTGAGCGAGGGGAGGGGGTGGTAAAACCGCAGTGATTAAGTTCGGATCCGGCCGGTATTAGAAAAGTTGCGACGAGGCACGTTCGATTCCGAAGTTTTAAAGTGTTAAACCCTCGGCGGAGGCATGAGCGTAACGGCTTCCTGAAATACAGTCGTTGCTCAGACTATGAATGAATTGTCCCGAGTTAAGCAGCTAATGCGTAGGTTTTTGACTTCGTCATGTAACGCTACCAGCAGAATCATAAGGCTACTTTGAGCAATCGACCATTTTACGTAACGTCCTTCCAGTAAGAGCTGCTCCAGTTAACCGACCTTATTACCCTCCCCCGTATATTTGGTGCGGAGAAATGCTCTTAGTCGCTACAATACATGCCTATATACGAAACGCCTATTAGTATCGAGTATTAGAACGGGTACACTACGAAACTATCGAGCAAAATTAACGTACAGCGAGAAAAGGAGGATCTAAGATCGAAAAACGCAAGGGCGCAAACAGCTAAGGAGCCTTTCGAACCTTCTTACGCACAAAAGTTGCCCAAAATTACGATTTTCGCCAACGACTTCGGTACACGGTGTCGTTACAATTATGAGGTATTACAAATATGGCCGTTACACGTACCACGTGTTGCCTACCCACGATACCCTAATTAATCGGATATTATAATACAATTAATCTGATGTCGATCTCAAATTACATCAGATAGCCCTTGTTTTACATGGGCAACATTGTAGTAGACCGAACATGTCCCTAGGCTCCAGGACCTGTCATGTAATTCCTCATAGGAATAATGTTTAGAGTACTTTTCTGACCTCGGAACCTACAAGCATGTACCGGGGTATTATCCGGGGATCTACTCCAAGGCTTAGTACTCCTATGACATACAGGGTTGGTCAAGATGACGGATTAACTAAAACCACACGGTGTGAGGGCATGTCCAGTTGCCTAACTTGAAAAAATGGCATGAAATCGGACTTAAACAGTATTTATTCAATGCGTCCTCATATATGGCGAGTTCTACGCGACAAAATGATCCTCGGTTTATACAGTACGTTCGGGAACTCTGTTTCTGTCATGTTAAACAATTTTGTACCTGATGAACAGTGGATTTCGATTTTTCCATGCCATCGTCATCATGTCATTGGCCAATCGCCCATGAAGGTGACGCTTACCTTCCCTGCGAAGAAGCCGGCACGTTTTCCAGCGTCGGCCTATGCAGCATGATCACCTTTCTATGGTTTGATCCCGTTTAAATCTAATTATGTAAAATGAGCCTTCGTTTCAAACGAGGCCCGCTGTACATACATCGTCTCGGTTTCGTGAGACCTCAGCACGTCTCTAGAGGAAATCACGTTAACGCAAATCCCAATTCCTCAGCGGGTAAGCCGATATCCTCCGATAAGCGAAGGGAAGTAATCCCGTCCACTCCCGCCCGCCCAACGGCGGACCGATTATTCTGGCCGGGATCTTCCCCGTCCCATCAATTAAAATCTATCAATTACGTGATGGGGAGGCGATGGCGAAAACGCAAAAAAGAAGGCGAGCGCCCCAAAAAATCGATGCCGAGAGCGTATCGGGCCCCGGATCCGCGCCAGAAAATTACCAATTGAATTGGGTGTTTTTGTTGCCGCAGTTTACTTTTGGAAATCAATTTGTCGGTTAAATTGCGTGGAGGTTGAACAACGACCAGATAGGATAATCGATTGTGATGTTTCAGTTAAAATATGTCGGGTGATCAAACAATCGACAAATGAAAGACACTCATAGGCGGAGCGCAGGGGTTGCTGCCATGTACCCTCAAGTTAAGGCAGCATTTTATTTTTAAAGCTACAAGTCGCCGCTTTGAAAATAGCGCGCTCGTTGATCTCTGTAGGGTTTTCCACACGTTAAGGACATCTTTGATGATGTTTTAAAGAATTTTACATTCTAATTTGAATCCGGAACTAAAGCAAGATATTTCCGCACCTCCTGTGAGATCTTTCCCGTGGGAAGAAATGAGTTTGACGGGACTTCACGTCTCACGGGTTTGTCGGTAAATTGGCTGCGCAAAAAGCAGTGCAATTTTTCCCGTTCCCGTCTTTATGCCCACTTCAAGGGAAAAATTAATTTCGACTTACGTTCCCTTTTTTCCCCCGGCAACGTATTTCGTTGCAGATTGGTTTGGAAATGGGGCGATATTTGGGGAATATCTGGTTAGTCATTTCGCCCCCTCCCCTTCCTCTATCCCTCATGCTCATCGTCTTTCTCTCTCGCTCTCTCGGTGTATGAATACAGACAATCCATTAATTTTAAATGCGGATATTCGGGAAATCTATACACGCCATACCAGTTTGGACGGAATTAATAAAGGATTATAGGATTTAAAATCGTGTTCGAGGCTAAATTTCCAGTATGGTTATAAATAATACAGGTGAAACGTTTATCGAAACATCTACTTCGATTTATTTTACAACCGTCTGATTTAGGTTCTATTTCGGAAATAATGTGTATTCGATGGGTAATCGTACCGTTATAATTTGTTTCCGGGCAATTTACATTGCCGGTAACGGCACCTTCTTGCTAAAATTTTAATAAAAATTTATATGTACACGGATATTTTATAACAACGCTAATTATTTAACCAATTGCAAAATTACAAATATCTTTGGTATTATTTTGCATGGGGAAAAATGCTTGTGTCGTGTGTAGTAGAAGGCTACAATGGTTACTCCCTCAGGAGATCGACCTAGTTATTCCTCTTTATACCCCAGTTTATAGAGCAAAAGAAAGCCGTATTGGTAGATCAAATTTAACAGCAGACGGACCAAAATTTTTTATTTTAAATGGATCAAAGATGATGAAAACTCAAAATCTGGACAAATCTGAGCTTTTGCTTTTTTTTAACCAATAAAATTTAACCAATTCAACCAATAACCAATAAAATATTTCAAGAGAAATTGGTCGTTTTTCGGTTTTTTGCCACCACATCGTGAAAATTTTTGACGGAAATGCGATACGTTGTACAGATGATTTGTAGAGAATTAAAAGACCTTTAAAATGAACGTTTTTACAAGGTGATCGGAGCATTTTTCACCGAGAAAACTTGGAAAAACCGTTAAAATGAACCCTTTCTTCAAGAATTCGCAGCTTTGCGCAGTTTATAGCTGAAGTGCTAATTTTCCTTGAAACATTAGGCTATTATATCTACTTTAAGAGTGCAAAAGTTGGGTGCTGTCAGATTTATAGTTTTTGCACAATTACGTTATTAACAATATACACCAAAATTTTGCAAAATTCGGCGTATTAATTGAGTTGGGTCGATTTTAATTTTTCAAACGGTTTTAGAAAAAGTACATCAAAACCTACAACTTGGCTATCTTCGATTTTCGTATACGTTTAGAGAAAAGTGAGAAAAATGCCCTCGAACATTGCCAAACGCGCTATTGCGCATTTCGAGCTGAGTGCTTGGCGCAAGTATACCGTTTTATGCTGCTAGAAGCCCCCACCAAATTTTCACTCAGCCAAATTTGGATTTTTTGTTGTACTTTATTATTAAGTAGGAAGGTCCTAAGATTTTTACTAATACTAAGTAATTGCGGTAGTCACAAGGAAAAACCCATAACAAATAATAAGAGCGAAGAATTATGATTTTTCCTTTAAAAGTTCTCACTGTATAACATTGTTTTATACTCTAAGGAAGTGCTTTAAGCAAGTCAACTCCTGTAACGAACAACATTTTCATAGCTGAGATATTTTATGACCTGATATAAATCTGCCGTGTGCATGAGTTCGCTTGTTATAGACTAGACTATATACTGGTTAAAGTTGGGAGCTTGAAGACTGTTAGCCGCTGTTATCATTGAGTCCCTGTATACATGCCTCCTATATTTTGTCTGTCTGATTCCACTAAAACATTTTTGAATTACGTTTGAAAAATATTTTAATCGTCTTTTGTTACAATTAGGAAAATTTTAACTGGATAAATCTACTAGGCAATTCGTACTAGGTATTTTGTAAACAATATTGCATAAGCTAACCTTCTTAGGAATTTTTAACTATTCCTAATAATCCTTCACCAAAGTGTGCTTCAAATATAGTTCACTAAACTTGTTAAAATATATCTTCCTATCCATAAGAAATATACTTTGGTAACTTACGTTGAGCACAGAGTGCGGCATCATAACTTTCTTATTCAGGCTGTAGAGGTCGTACACTTTCTGAACGGACGTTCTGTTCAACGTGCCTTTCGAAATCGGTCCGATGTACCCCCGGTAGGCCCTGCCCCAAATCGGAAATCGACTGTTACATTGGTTACAACACTTTAAAAGTAGTCTTGACGAGTTTCTGATTTTTTCTGACACTTATGCATGTCGTTTTCAGTGGCCCACCGTGTATAGTGAGTAAGATGTCGGAATGTCCGGGAATTAAAGGTACACGAAAGACGGTAATCGCTTACCTGGAGCCTCGCTGGAGTCGATAGCATGAAAGTAGTGAGCGGCGAATAGGCGAACTTTTGCTTGAAATATTGTAAGTACGAGGATGACAAAGTTGACCAAAAACTGTTCCTCATGCAACCTCAACAGTATTCCTATATTAATGTAATTACGTTGGTTGAAAAATTGGATTTTTAATTTTACCACACTTCTACCATTTAAATTTTATCGTTTTATCCTGCAGTTTTTCTTCTGCACGAAATCCCTCCTTAATTGTTCTTCCGCAGGTAGAAGTTTCAGCGCAATCATTTTTACTTATTCTACCACATATTATTAATGGATAAGTCGCTTTCAGCCATGATAAATGCGCCAGTAGCCGTAACTATTATCCGTACCGAGGAGTTAACAGCTCTAAGTTTTTACATCCATTTACAAGTAAAGTTTTTACAAGTAAAATTGGCCGCTGCGCCGGCAATTTATCAATCCTGCGGCTCCTAAGGTAACTTCATTTACTCCACGAAACATTCCGGGCTAACAAATTATCAATACCCCTTTGGAAATCAAATTATCCAGCACAAAGAACAAAGTTATAGCCGAGTAGTTAAGACTTGGGATATTTTGTTCCAGTTTCGCGTTTCCTAACATCCAGAAGTCGGCATACTTAGTTAATTAGCTCGCATAAATCTCACCTTGGGACAATTCCGGGGCTCCCTTTCGCGCCCGGATCTTGCCATCAACTTTTTGCTTATCCCGCGCCATTATACTCTCATTATTTTCTTTAATCGCCGGAATTCTCGGGGGTCGATTTGTGACTGAGACAAAGGACGCCGCCGAGAAAACACCGACAAATACGGATGCGAGATGAGGCGAGATTTTTCTTTGTTTCGAACGTGGCGTCCCTCCTGATGGAAACCGATCCGAGATCGATCGCGCGACGATGATGAAAATTCGCCGATTCCACTCTTTTCTGGCACGCCGGACTTTTATCTTCGCCGGACTAACCGAAGGGGGAAAAATCGATCCGGGACGGACGCCGAACGCGAAAACACATCCTCTGTTTCGCCTCTATTTTCCTTTCGGTTGTTATTAACGTAATTATCCTGACGTCGTATTTTAATTTTCCGCCTTCTCGGAAACGTGAGTTGCTCGAGTCCGGAACAGAGGAGGGGACTACTTCTGAGGGTTCTTCTCCTGTGATATTTGGATTTACAGCCATTGATATCATTAATTCTCTCCTTTGATGTTTCGAGGAGTGGAAAAACCGGCGACAACCTCCGCGTGGCGAAAAGCGGGATAATTTGCCGGCGAGGGGATTTAATTTCCATCCCTGTTTTCTATAACTGAATAAAGCCGCGATTTAATACCGGGTGAAATTGCTCGGGATTCATTTTCTGGCTCGATCTAAGTGCATGAGTTTTCATAATAACGGATGTTTTGAACAAAATTATAAATTTAAATTAATTAATAACACTAAATATTTCTTATTATTCTTAATTCATTTTACTCACTCTAACACTATACGGACTTATACTAATTCATTTACGTACATTTATTTTCTAGCGTGTTTTATATACTATATTTGTACTTGAATAATAATAAGCAATATAGATTTAAGAACTGGTTAGGAACTAATTCAGTTTTAAGCTTAGATTTATATTAATAGACCATCATGACCACGATCGCTGGGTTACGTGATCAAACCTTTAATCCTGCAATATTGAGGGATTAAATAATAATTCCCTAATCTCATTATCGGATGTTTGACCAGCTTTGGTAATTGCGCCTACTAAATTCGTCAGCGTTACGACAATATTTTCAGTAAACAATGTTGAAAATTGTCATAATCCATATGTGGCCCTCGTTAAAAACGCCTTTAGGGATCGATTTGTGTTTTTCTTCTTTTTTCTGTGTTTTCTTTTCGCACCTACTAAATTATGTTGTTTTGATAACGGGGGACTGTCGATTGAACAAACTTTTCCGTCCTTAATCCATTGTTTTTCCTTAGATTACTACCTTTTGTATTTTCAAGTAATATAATTGGGAAATGATTCTAAAAAAATTATATTACTTTTGGGTGTTAATTGTTGCTTCGACTTCGACTAATAGTCTAGTCGATAGAATTTTTTTTTTGGATAAATAAAATTTGACAGCAGACCGACCAAAACACTGTTTAAAATGGATCAGAATTGATCAAGACCCAAAATCTAGGAAAATCTGATCTTTTGCGTTTTTTTAACAATACAAATTTTAAAAAAAATAGGTCTTTTTTCGGTTTTTTCACTATAGAGTGAAAATCATTGACGGAAATGCGATACGTTGTACAGATGATTTGTAGGGAATGAAATGACCTTCAAAATGTACTTTTCTAAAAGGTGATCAGAGCATTTTCCAGCAAGAAAACTTGGAAAAACCGTTAAAATGGACCCTTTTTTCAAAAATTCGCAGCTTTGCCCAGTTTATATTTGAAGCGCTAATTTTGCATGAAATATTATGCTATTATATCTACTTTAAGCGTGCAAAATTTGGATGCTGTCGGTTGAATAGTTTTTGCACAATTACGTTATTAACAATATACATCGAAATTTTGCAAAATTCGGCTTATTAACTGAGATGGACCGATTTTAATTTTCCAAACGGTTTTTGAAAGAAGATATAATAGCCTACGACTTGGCTATCTTGGATTTTCATATACATTTTGAGAAAAGTGTGAAAAATATCCTCGAACATTACCAAACGCGCGATTGCGCATTTCGACCTGACGCTCGCTGACGCTGATTTGCGCATACGAGCTTGGCGCAAGATACTGTTTTATGCTGCTTGAAGCCCCCACCTCTCAGCTCAGCAAGAGCTCAGATTTGTCATGATTTTTGCGATTTTATCATCTTTAATCCATTTTAAATAATTTTTTTTGGTCGGTCTGCTGTTAAATTTTATCTACCAAAACATCTCGGTTTTTTTTGCTCTATAGACTAGGCTATAATTTATCGCCACGATCACTATTCGTGTCTATGCGACCATTACCACAATTTTCACTCGTTAATGCGATTATGTTGACTATAGCATAATTACAATATTTTAAGAGAGCGAAGGAAACGCGTCCAACTCACTCTAGCCGTTATTTAAATGTAATTTATAAACATTTTCCAAGTATTTCTCTCCTCGTTCGACTTGAGTTGAAATTTAATACTTTTTTCCTGTTTTAGCTGAAGTATAGATGCAGTAATTACTTGAAAATCACACTACAATCATATCAAGTGCGAAGATAATGCACCTTTGCTTATTTTTGCTAAAGATCACCGCATAGAGGTAATAATACCCAATGAGGGCCAAAGTATGGCACATCGCCGATGAAATTCGTCGCATATTCCTGGATTTCCCTGAGAAATCTGCCCGAAATGCGCACCATCACGGAGACGGGAAGCTCAAGAGCGAAACGGAAAGGATAAAAGGTTACATCGGTCCAAATAAAATTATACCGCTGTTCGGAGAATGGCCGAACGTATACACACATCCACGAGATATGTTGGCCCCATAGGGGGAAAAATATACGTAGTAAATATACCGGCGCGTCAGTTTTTCGAAAGGATATGAAACGGGAAAGTATGGGGTTTAAGGTTTTCCGAAGCGGTTCGCGATGATGGCTCGTCGTAAAATCGGTAAGCGGCAGTTAAGTTAATCCTTTGTAGTAGGGGATGCGGGACGCTGTAAGCCGCGCAGTAATAAGGATCTATCGGCTTAAAATTAGTGGATTCAATTAGTCGCCGGATTTTGCAACGCGAAGACAACTTACTGTCAGTATAGAGTAGATACATGGGGCGTATATTCCTCGCTATAGTTTTCACGGGATCAGTCGAGAACTGCACTTATGATTGAACGGCGCTAATCAGTACTTTTATAGGTTTAACTTTGAGTAATGTAGAATGAGTTAAGTCAATTTTACGAATTTACGGCTCTAAGCCATAAAGTCTTAGTGACGTGGCCTGCTTGGACACGAGGTGCGCGACTAATTTGGGATAAAAGTTAATTGCACCTACTTTTTCAGAATGGTGCCAGATTGATGATGAAATGATCAGCAACTCTTTAAAGAAATGAAATGTCCAACCGAGTGCCTCCACCCCGTAGGGTGTTAACACTAGTAGAGTTAATCAGTATTACCTGTATAATTAACGGGCTAAATTAACAATTACAAAACGAAGGGTTCTAATTGTATAATTGCCTTAACCCTTTGGGATTTTATTAAAGCATATTTAAGCAGTCGGTACTTAAATGCTTTGGGAACATTCAAATTTTTTTCAGGGTTGAAAATAGCCATTTTTGCGTTTTTCGGGACTTTAAATCATTTATAACTCGAAAGGGGTCATTTTCAGGGAAAAATCACTAAGGATCTTTCTAAAAATCAATAAAAAAACTGCCTGAGGAAAACCAAATAAAAAAAAAACAGTTCTACACAGAAACTGGTACTTTATAATATTTGTAAAAGGGAAAACAAGCAGAATTACAAATTAATACGGTTTTAATGCGTGCCCCTCGGTCGATTAACTACTAACTTTTAAGTGTCATCGTCGTGTTGCATACTGATATTATTTTGGTGTTCCATGTGAAATGAATGAAAAATCCGATGAAAATGGACATGTCCATAAAACTTTGTTAATTTGTACGTATTATTGTGAAATATCATGGATGTAGCAGAAAGAGAAATAGGTAATTTCTTTCTAAAAAAGCAAAAAGAAACGGGAAAATTGAATGCACATATCGTTTTCTACGATTTTGTATTGATCAGTGGTGATTTTTGGTGGTGATGGAGTTCTTAATTTTCATGCAACCTCTTATGGAAAGTTGCATTTTCAAAATACTGTAACTTTTGAACGAATCATTTCCTAAATTTATAATTGATGTTTTTGAACCAGTTATTTCATGTACTTTGTAGTCATCAATAGCTTTTATCAAAGTTCTACCTGAGAAAAGATAAAGGTTTGCCCTAGATTTTCCTAAAGGGTTTCAAACAGGATCTAAAAGTGGCATTGTTAATCAGTAGTAAAAATGTTTGAATCATGTCTAAAATACTTTAATAGATTTTTTTTTAATTTTGGAACGTTAGAATAGCCGACTGCGTTCATATCTTTGATTTTTCTCCCTTTGATTAATTTCCCTCATTACCTAATTTACCTAATATATGTAAGTTATTGACCAATTACATTAATTGATTCGAAGCATTTTCTAGCATGCTGATTACAAAGAAAATGTTTTTGGGTATTTTTGATAGTTATGCGACTGTGCATACTGTTGCATATAAGGTGGACTTTTCAATGCTCTTTTCTGAAATTCCCTGAAAAGTGATTATAGTAAAACTATACAAAAATCAATGTCACTTAGCTTATTTATTATGTCGATACTGCATGAAACACGCACAAATTTTAACGATTTTCGATTTTAATAAATGCCTTCGAAATCTAGTGTAAAGTGGATCATCCATTTTTACCACCAAGTGTGGATCAAAAATGACCTCGCGTCATTCGCAACCCACCATCGATGACACATTCAAATTATCTCGATGACCCATAATGGATGTAATATGAATTTTCCGCCCTTCGCGCTTTCGACTAATTATAGATTAAATTCGCCGCCCCTCCCCCGGCCTTTCGTCCCGATTGAATTTTTCGGGACACACGGCATTAAATCCCACGGGATTAATGGCAAAAATTGAAACCCTCCGCTAATTCCGCCGTTGATTCCATATCGTATTTAATTAGCGGGGCCAATTAGAGGTGCGCGTGAAAAATACTCGTTTTGTAGTTGGAATCGGATTGAAGCGAGGTCCCTAAAAACGGGCCATGATTTTTTCCCCTGGGAACGTATCGGATATCACAATAGGCATTACGATACTAATCGTTTATAAGCTTCTTATAAACCTCGGTCGCATGAGTCAATGTAAGGGAAACGGGGATCCGTGAGCTAACAAAATGATCTCATTAAAATTATCGACTTAAATATTAGGCCGCTTAAATGTAATTCTTTTAAAAGACGGTTGAAGCTTGGGCGAAACTTGGCAATAACTGCGATCAACTTTATTCAAAAATTTAAATATAAAATACACCAAGAAGTATCAAACGATCTCTCCAAGCCCACTAGATAATAAAATGTGAAAAGAGTGGACTACTCACGCATCAATTAGGCCATACAGTATAGATGCCCTTTGCCTCTTGTTTGCGCCCCGAGTTTTTTAGAATCTTACAAGTATTTTCATAACTATCAGAAGACAAATTTCCAATTTTCAGGGCACTATGTAGAATTAAAAATCTGGACTGGACTAGGAGAAAGTATTTTACACCTTTTAGGGTGCTGTAAAAACGTGCCTTTTGTAATATCGTCACGACCACGAGATTTCCACAATCCTCAACGGGATCACGACTCGGTCAAGGTGAAATTATATAAACTTTTATAAACGCGCTGACTACCGAGGTGCGAAATGTTTTGATAAACGACACACCTTATCCCAACAAGCGCGGAGAAAGGGTGACCGAGCAGAGAAGACCGAGAAAACCTGCCGCTCCTAAGATGCTCTCTGACCCGTTGCGCACTGGGGAAATCACGCTCCAGCCCTTCGAATTCGCTGTGCCCGATTTTTCTTTTCCGGACGTTCAGGTTGGCGCATTTTCCCTCCTCCTCTGGACACCCTTCATTCCCAAGGATTCCCTTGGGAGGTTGCCCCTTGGAAGGGCAACTCTTCTCTATTAGTGATCGCCTTTTAAGTGACTTGAGGTACACGTTATTAATGATCTTGTCAACAAGATTATGCAATTGCAATTATGTGTTAGGATTTTTCTATTTGAGGGACTTTAGGGGAAATTAGAACTAAAGGGATTTGTTTAGGATTTCTCGATTTGCCTTATGGACATCGGTTTATTAGTGCATTAAAAATGACGCGAACTGGAAGTTAGAAGGTAATTTTATCTTACTCGACCCTATGAGAGGTTAATGTGGCTCAGTAGCTCTCAGTAGCTGACTTAACTTTGTTCAACTAAGAATTGGTCATAATAGTCTTCGGCATAATCTGCTAGATTCCACACTGATGCTGAGCAAAAGTTGTATAACTTAATATTTCTTCATTTTCAAAGGTCATATTGCATTTGACTAGTTGAGGTGTCAAAAGATAGACGAGGGGTCAATGCAGATAGAAAAATTCCCCCATTGGAGCTCCGATCCGTCGATTAAAAGAAAGCTAAGCCGCATGGGGAGTATCTACGAGATATTAATTCAAATCGACGATCGTCTACAAGTCGGGCCTCGTTAGGAGGGCGAATTTTCCCCCGAAACGATAATTTACGGCCTCCATAAATAACGAACGGCTAAGTAGTTAAATTCCGGAATTATCCCGTGACTCACGCGTGTTCGCTAACCGCATCTGCTGTTCCAGGCGGTACAAGTAGTCGAAACGCGGAACCGCCGAGGCGCGCCCCCCTCGGCAAAAGGCCCCGCATAGTTTTCGGGAACGGCGGGGGATAAAAAGGGAAGGAGTTTAAGCTGCAAATAATTTTATTACCTTTTTTCCCCCTTCGACAAAAGGAAAATCCCTCGGAGGAATCCGATCGAGCGCACGAATGGAAATCACACGGCATTCCATCGAACAAATTGTCGTAGATCTCCTTTATCCGAATGTGATCGAAGGGAATGCATGAAAACTAGCGCAACTACTGGAGTGGAAGTTTCTATTCTCGAATTGATACGGCGGGAATGTCGAAAAACATTCTTGCGTGCTGTAATTGTACAAGTCAGTGGCGAAGAAAAGCTTGCTGAAGGTTTATCTAGCGAAAAATAAAAAGAAAACCTCCTCTAGAGTCCGTCCGTTTGCGGCTGACAGCTCAAATTATGGGTCCCAGCAATAACGTGATGACAAACTGTGGGCGTTACATAATGTACCAATGTGTTAGGTATAAATTCGATGGTATTATGAATTATTGCACACAGATCTACTACGAACAAGTTATGAGTATATATACTGTGTAGATATATTATTATCTGTATAAGTAGATACTTACGTATGGTAAAGAAATAACAAACTTCGATTTTTACATTTCGCTATTTATAAATTATGTGTCATCGAAAGCAATTCTTGTACCCAACGCTTTAATTGTATTTCATTATTAAACAGATAACCCCACCAATTAAAGGGTTCGAATGGCCGTCTGGGATATAAAAAGAAATTAATCTTTTCCATAGCATAAAACGAATTTAAATCATCTCTTTTCCACCTTTTTGCATATGGCGTCTAGGCCATTATGATCCAGGTTGTATGTCGTCGACTTCTTCCAATTCTTCCTCGCCTAAGTCTGGTCCTTGGCCATACTCCATATCTTTAGCTATTGCTATTTCTGAACCTGCTTCTTGATTTATTTCAAGTTCTCTCTTTGATGAGAATAAGTCCTTTTTAGGTTTATAAGTTCTTGAAACCCCTGTTGTTGTCTAAGTACTCTAAATACGGCCCATTTAATGTCACAACGTGCGGATAACGATTATTAAGCATCTTCATCTTCTTGCTTTATAATCTGTTATATTCGGGATCCGGGTAACACGTACCACAATTCGAGTCTCGAGTAAAATGCGACGTACTGTGCTATAGGATGCGTCGGGCAGATTCACGGTGAAGGGGACGATTCCCGTTTCCTCCCCCTTTTCGTTCGATACGTCCACGTCTCGCATCGGCTCTCATCTTTATTACCGTCGCTGCTGCGACCGCCGAAAATTCCACACGACCGAAATTATGAATTGGGCCGACCGCTCCGAGCCTGTTTCACCCAATTCAATTCTTTTCCATGATGTTCCATAACGGCGCCGTAAAATCTAACGACGGGCATAAAAGCGCCCCTCGCTACCCCCTTTGTGTCTGTATCTCCCCCGATGTAAATCCAGCGACATAAAACACAACATAAGGACTATAAAATGCGGACGACAATTTTCGACTCCGGGGTACATATATTATTACCGAGTTTTGATGGTTAATGGGGGCGCGACGTGCACGTTCCCCCGCTACGACGGGCGGCTAATGAGGGGAACGCAGGGGAAAACATCCCGGATTCGACCTTTTCGGGACAAGGATTTTTTAATTTGTTCCATTAAACTTGACGACGTCCCTCCGAGACAAAAGGATCTGGACGATGAAGAAAGTGTTGCACAATGGAGGGTTGTAAGACGACGAGACGAAACAGGTTAAAATCGAATCCTGGAAAATCCCGTGAAAAAGCTGAAAAGGACGTCGCGACGATCCCGTACTTACAAGTATGAGAGAGTTGCTCTCGAGTGTATCGGAAATAAATGGAAAATAATACATGAGAGATGTATTCCATGGAAATTCTTTTATAAGATCATGTGTTTAACTGTCCGTAGCAAACTTACATAACTTATTTTTAGAAATGAAACTCTTAATTATTCTACTTAATTACATAAACGTCTACATATCAAGCCGGTTCGTTGTGTTATTAAATCTAATCGCTAGCTAAATAGTAGTAATAGATAACTTTCTCTTGTGATAGACCTTTCCGTTAATATTTGCTCGACAAATTTAAAATTTTGTTGAAACCTATTTAGCCCAGTTTATAGAGCAGAAAAGAACCTTTTTTGGTAGAGGAATCTGGGCTTTTGCGTTTTTTAAGCAATAAAAATTTAAAAAAATAGGTCGTTTTTCCGTTTTTCCACCATAGCGTGAAAATTATTAACGGAAATACAATACGTTGTGTAGACGATTTATAGAGAATTAAAAGACCTTCAAAATGAGCGTTTCTAAATAGTGATCGGAGCATTTTTCACCGAGAAAACTTGGAAGAACCGCTAAAATGAACCATTTTTAAAAAATTCACAGCATTGCCCAGTTTTAGGCTGAAGAGCTGATTTTGCGTAAAATGTTAGGTTGTCACGTCTACTTTAAGCATTGTTAAAGCTTAAGCATGTTTAAGCATATTGTTAAAAAACAGCAAAAGCTCAGATGTGGCTAGATTTTGGGTTGTTATCATCTCTGATCCATTTTAAACAAAAATTTTTAGTCCCTCTGCTGTTAAACTTTATCTACCAAAAAACTCTATAAACTGGACTAATTGTAAAATTCACAATCATTGTATGATTAACCAACTTTACTGAACTTGATAATTACATGGGCACTTAACCACCATAAATCCTTATTAACCGCCATTCCGTGCCGTAACTCCACTCCCTCGGTACATACTTTCGTACATGATCAGATTTCGGCCCATCCGCTAATTAATATTCCCTATTTACGATTAATCGCCTGATTGATGGCTTGCATGCTATTACCCATAACTCCCCTGTGATTTTTACCTATTACACACGAAAATCGTGTCCTTTACAATGCAATAGCATTGAGGTTCTTCAAAAAACTTGTAATACGTACTTAAGCCAGTTGCGTATGGTCAAAATTGGTTTTAATAACTCGCCCTTTTCGTTTCTTGCGTCCGACATTAACACATTACGTTATAATTAAATACCGGACCCATGTAACTAGAAAAGTAAGAGAGGACTGTAATATCAGGCTGTAAAAAGTTTTATTACATTAAACATGTACTTATTTTACTGGCAAAACAACGTTAACGCATAATAATAACAGTAGTATTAATAATACGCGTGGTCGTTAATATAATTTTGTCGCTATGAGGCTGGGGGAACAGAAAGGAGCGTTTGCTTTTGAAACTTGGGGTTCTTTTGTCAGGGATGAAGTATACTAAACTTCATGTGGCTACCTTGAAACTATGCATTATATGCATTATGAAGCAAAGTATTTTTCTGTGTAAACTTGTTGGAAATCCACAACGCACTGCACATTATCTTGGCGAATTAGGGAAAATTTATTTCATTTATAGAGATTATTTTAAACTAATATATTTATTAAAGAGTTTATAAATAGGTATTCTTGAAACTGCATTATACAATACGATTCAGATGACTTACAGTACGTTTACTATCCACTGATATTAGCGCATTACTACCCCGGCGCCCTTCATGCACCTAGGGAACGACAGTACTTTGTTAAGAAATTTCGTCCATATATGCTGTATCATTTCTTGACGATCTCATGGAAAATTCGTTGACTACATTAATTCATATGACTTATCATCACAATTGTTACGTATTGCTGAAACACATTATTCCTGAAGTTCCAGCAGCAGCTGCCGATGGATTTACGCGTTCTAAATAAATTACCATCAAGGTTTATAAATTCTCACACCGTTCACGCCATAATAGTATTAAGGTATTGAAAAATTAGATTGTAGCCGCGTCGTTTTTCATTCGAGCGATTCGGCGAGACGTCCGCCTTACAAAATTCTCTTGTTGTTACTAAACATTTTATTACGCAGTATATATAAGAGAAAAGCACACTAAGTGGCCATGTTCCCGTCATAAAAAGATAATATAAAAAGTTTAATATCGGCAGGGAAAGCGTCGAGCGTACGCTCGCGTATACCTTCGAATAAGTTTTTATATTATGATGGGGGTACCCGTTAAATTTTCTCAGGAATGGAAGTAGGTAATGATAATTTGTGGGACGTTGCTCGGACGTGATGACAGTGTATATGACGGAGGAAATTGTCTTAAACAAATTACTGAATCGGTTGGTAAGTTCATGTATAGCGCGAGAGATAAGTCATTGGTCATCTGTCCCTTACCCTCGTCTTCGACTTTATTTTCTCATATGAAATGGAATATGTCCGAGTCGATAAGTCATTTTGGCTTTCTTGAACGTTTTGATCTCTGAGGTCTCCTGGGTCAAATTTTTTCTGAACGTCTATATGTATATGAATGTGGTGGAGTTTCTTTAAGAAACGATGAATAGTAAAATCTGAAAATATTTGCCCTTATTTCTTCGGATGACATGGAAAGAAGCTTTTCATTTAGATGCTTTTCTTCTTCATTTTCATTTAATTTCTTCATAAAACATCCACATGTCAAACCTGCATTTTTGTATATTTTAAGCATCTTTTGTAATAATCTTACATTTTTAATGGAAATAAGTAACACTAAATTCTGCATGTTTTAAACATTTTTAATCCATTTCCGCCCTTTAGTTACTACATATTATTATAAGATATTAATTATTTATAACAAAATTAACGCGATAACATAATTGTCACAATTCTCAACAAAACAAGAAACGGGATCACGTCTCTACCGAGGTGAAGTTATATAAACTTTCATAAACGCGCTGACTACCAAGGTGCGAAATGTCTTGATAAACGACACGCCTTGCAAAGCGCGGAGAACACATAACAAATATGAATATAAACAGAAAGAGAAACCTACCGCCCCGAAGATGCTCTCCGACCCGCTTGGCACTATGGAAATGCAAAGGTCCAGACAACAGCATTATAAAATATACTTGAAAAATACTTGAATACGTGAAAAGTATACTTCCTTCTTTATACAGGATTCTATTTTCAAGTACATTTCGTTGCCCTTATGATTATTCCTCTTATATATGAGTGCATATGAAATTACTGCTATTGCACTATTTTTTACCACTATGGAGAAATAATTACGGCAACATGGACTGATCAAATGAGGAATGGACTTGTTCTAATGTACAGAGTATGTTTTTACGAGCTATTTTTAGGAACTTTTTGAACACACCTCGTATATAATCAACTTAACGATTTATAACAGACCAGCTTACAGTTTTTATATGAATAGTAGTAATGAAACTAATTAAAATTGTTCTGGATAAGTTCTGGATAACTGGTATTAATTTAATTTTAATATGTGGTAGCTTTTTGCTTGTGTTACCTTTGAGTTCATTTTTTTTGTCCTGCGAAAATGAGGTGAAACAAACTTCAAATTAAAAGAGTATTACAACGACTCCGTCCTAGGAAAATTAGAAATTTCTGTCTTTGAAAAATGCAATATTTACAGGGAGTTGTAGTTTAACACTGTATTAAAATTTTAAAACGTTTGAAATATGCAACGAGCCCTGACCTGGATCCGGGATCGAGCCAGGAAGGAGCCCGAAGAAGTCTAAATATTCAAAGGGATCCCTGTTAGTTACTTCGTTCCTTAATTTCGGGAACAAATAGAAAAATACCGGGACTTTTTATCCGAGAGATGAAGCGGTCGAGAATGGAAAAAAGAACACCTTCATGAAATTTTAATCTTGGGCCGGTGTAGCGATTTTCAATCGGCGGAAATATCACCCGGAATATAAATTAGAAACGAATTGTTCTCGGATTTAAGAATTCATAATTAAGATCCTCTAAAGAGCAGAAAACGGTTCTCCGAGTCTCGCGCGGGGGTGGGGGTGAATTAATCAGATTTACCGTCACTTTTTGTTGCGCCCGTCGCGGTTTTTAAAAGCGTTAAATCGGCGATTCGCATTTTCAATTAACGGAATTTTCAAAGGGACTTGATGATGATGAATTCGTTTAAGCGGAGTTCCGTTCGGAAAAGGAAGTATTTCTTTTTTTCGCTCTAATCGGTAACAATATCTCCGACCGTAGCGCGCTTTAATTTCAATTAATTGATTAAAATTAAATTAATTAATTAAAATTCTGCACGGGGCGATCCTGACCATCTGTCGAATCGACGAAAGAAATTTAACGCATTAGTCATGCGCTGTCGATGCTGTTTAGGGATTAAATCATGGGGATAAATTTATGAAACGTAGTGGAATTATTTATTACTCATTTGTTCCGAAATGGAATTAGGGGGCCGATCGCGTCATAGTAACAACTGCAAATACCATATGCGGTTATACACATCTGCATAAGCCTCCTTTGTGACTTCAATGAGGGAAATGCATGAAATTTTTATGCGGGGCGGCTTAATTTTCTAATTTGGTTATTAAACGCGCCGCCAGACTCTGGGATACAAAAGGCGATTCATTTTAATTTTATCAGGCAATTATCTCGGCCTTCATGAATAGTACAACGCTAACTTCGCCGATCGCAAATTGGAATTACTTAAGCTTCGACGAGGAATTTTTAACTACGCCATAGACCGAAAATCAGTGTTTTAAGGGGCTGGCTAAAGGCGTTACACACCGGACCGTGTTAAGAGAGTAAAGTATCATTGGTAAGGCTGGGCAAATATGCCGTAAAAATTGGTCATTATATGCAGTTTCTAGGCATATCACACTTCACACTTCATAGTATGTGAAGGAGTATTGGATAATCCTATGGCTTATTCCTTTTGAGAAATTATTTAAATATTCATGGGGGATAAGTCGTAACATAACATTAGACTCGATCTACTATTTAATGATTTGGTACAGATTGGGCTTGTATGGGTTCAGTTAATTCTATGTTGGATTCTATTAGTGAGAATTAAAGCGATTTTTACCCAATAGAAAATGTCTTGATGTCTATATCACCTCCTCGAATTTCATCTTTCTCTTCAAAATTAATCCAAATTTCTTCGATTATCAAACGATATTTTATTAATGGCTGTCCAGGAATTTTTTAATAATAATAATAATTTTTAATAATAAAGGGATTTTTAACCAATAGAAAATATCTTGATGTTCATAGAACCGCCTCGAATTTCATCTTTCTCTTCAAAATTAATCCAAATTTCTTTAATTACGAAATAATATTTTATTAATGGCTGTCCAGGAATTTTTTAATAATAATAATAATTTTTAATAATAAAGGGATGTTTACCCAATAGAAAATGTCTTGATGTCCATAGCACCGCCTCAAATTTCATCTTTCTCTTCAAAATTAATCCAAATTTCTTCGATTATCAAATGATATTTTATTAATGGCTGTCCAGGAATTTTTTAATAATAATAATAATTTTTAATAATAAAGGGATTTTTACCCAATAGAAAATGTCTTGATGTCTATATCACCTCCTCGAATTTCATCTTTCTCTTCAAAATTAATCCAAATTTCTATAATTACCAAACAATATTTTATTAATGGCTGTCCAGGAATTTTCTAATAATAATAATAATTTTTAATAATAAAGTGATTTTTACCCAATAGAAAATATCTTGATGTCCATAGCACCGCCTCGAATATCATCTTTCTCTTCAAAATTAATCCAAATTTCTTTAATAACAAATAATGTTTTATTAATGGCTGTCCAGGAATTTTCTAATAATAATAATAATTTTTAATAATAAAGTGATTTTTACCCAATAGAAAATATCTTGATGTCCATAGCACCGCCTCGAATATCATCTTTCTCTTCAAAATTAATCCAAATTTCGTTAATTACCAAATAATATTTTATTAATGGCTGTCCAGGAATTTTCTAATAATAATAATAATTTTTAATAATAAAGTGATTTTTACCCAATAGAAAATATCTTGATGTCCATAGCACCGCCTCGAATATCATCTTTCTCTTCAAAATTAATCCAAATTTCGTTAATTACCAAATAATATTTTATTAATGGCTGTCCAGGAATTTTCTAATAATAATAATAATTTTTAATAATAAAGGGATTTTTACCCAATAGAAAATATCTTGATGTTCATAGCACCGCCTCGAATTTTATCTTTCTCTTCAAAATTAATCCACATTTCTATAATTACCAAATAATATTTTATTAATGGCTGTCCAGGAATTTTTTAATAATAATATATTTTTATAATAAAGGGTTTTTTACCCAATAAAAAATATCTTGATGTCCATAGCACCGCCTCGAATTTCATCTTTCTCTTCAAAATTAATCCAAATTTCTTCGATTATTAAAATGATATTTTATTAATGGCTGTCCAGGAATTTGCTCGTCAGTCTACTAATGACTATGCTCTTCCAGTTAATCTTGATTATGTTTCTCTTGAAAGAAAGCTAAATAAACATCTCATCATCTGTTAGGAACACGTAAAAGTATGTCAACATATCCAGAACCAGAAAAACGAATTCACAGCCCTTTTCTTTTCGATCCCATTCTCCTTCTGGAGAGCTTTTATTTTATTTCGTAGCAAAAATCTCCGCCCCCGAATTCCCTCTTTTAAACGAGCCTTCCCCCCATTTTCGTCCTATTATATACTTGGAGAATGGAAATGTCCTTGTTGAGCTATTAGAACACAATGAACCTCTAAATGTAGGGAAGACGTTTTCGCTCACGTTTCAACTTGGTTATGACAACCTAGTCACCCCGCTGATTATTTATTCGGAGTGGGCGTGGTGTGCGTAAGGGATAGCGTAGAATGGACACAGTGGCGTACAAGGCATAACAAAAATATACACTCTCATTCTAAGTTCGTATGGAAATTGAGTTGGGATGACGTAGTGTAAAATGTTGTTAATGTACTGTTTTGGTTACATGAAACCAAATGTGAGGAAAAATCTTTCGAACCCGGCGAAAACTCCAAAAATTCATCCCCTCCCTCCCGATTTCCTCGTATCTCTTCCGCGATCCCATTAATTCCCCGAAATCCCCGGACATATCGGTAATTTAACGGCGGGAAAATCTACGAAAATAACGGGATCGTCGGGAATTCTAAAAAATCGATCAACCGTCACATAAAAGCGACATAAGGGCGGAGATTAACTCCCGTGCCCTCGTCTTGCATACTAAAAGCTTTAACCGCCTCATTAATTATAACTGAAATGAAATGTTTAGAACTGAGGGAAACCGTGCCACAAAAATAACCGGGGGTGGTGGAAATTAACAGCGGCGATGATGCTACGAATGAGCACACAGGTAAAATGACAATTAAATTTTAGTACATATCGATATTCAAATGAATGTGGATATATGGTGAAATCAATTTTTTGTCAGAAGTGTCAGAAATTTTGTATGTTTATAGCTTCTATAGTAAGTAGTAAGGGATGGTAGGGTAGGAGTGTAAGTGTGGTACAATGGTTTCCCCTGTATGGTTTTGGGAGATATACCACTTGCTTTGAAATAAAACTTATCAAATTTGTTGTCGTTAATGAATGATAATTACTTATAAGAGTTATTCATAAAGATAAATTGGTTTATCGTAATTTGGATTTAACGTTAAGATAAGATAAGGAAGAGGGTCAATATGATTCACATGAGAATATAAATATAGGTATTGTGAGGCGCATAGCCAGTCTTGGTCAGTTTGTCATACTATACGTATCAGTCTTATCCAGTTTATCGTAGAAGACGTATTAGTCTTGGTCACTTCATTGTAGCAGACATTGCTCAGTTTATATTACCACAAGTATTGTATCCGTAAATTTCACATTAAAGTAGTGTAAATGAATTAGATCTAGATCTAATCTACTAACTCTAATCTAACTCTAATCACTAATCTAGATTAACCTAAAATCCTTGGGAAAATCTACTAATCGAGGCCTTAAAGAGGCATGTGTTTTAAAAAAATTCAGTTAAATTTCGTTTGGCAATTTTCGGCAAATTCCACAGGTGAAAACCGTTGGTACCTCGGTTATTTTTACTGCTCATGTGTACTTAATTTTTCCCACTCTGTCCATATCGGGTTTAGTCTTAATCCCTGGTTGCGGCGCTAGAAACCTTTTGAGGTGGATCGGAAAATTCAACGTCTCCCAGATTTTTGCCCACTAAGCTTTGTGAAAAGTATTAATCTCCAGAAATTTCCATGCAAGTGTCCACTTTTCACCTTAACTCCAACGAATTGCATTGAATTTCGGCTATTTTTCACCTACAGGCACCGGGCTAGTTAAAATTTAATCAGAGTATTGCTGCGGTAATTCTCAGGCAGTATTTAACCTTTAAATCACTCCAGTAATAGGAGATACCTACTGAAACTTGAAATCCCTCCACCTTACAAATTAACGAGAAAAATAATCTCCCATCTTATCTACCCAAGTTCTCCCCCCCTTAGGAATCAACCCGGGGACCCTTCCGCCGATTCGACGAATGGCAATTTTCCATTTTCCTCGGCGATAAACTCCCGTTATGAGAGTAGCCCGGAGTCCGGAACAAATGTTCGGGTCCTGAGGGAGAGGAGGGAGGGTGGCGTTTTGCGGTCATGCTTCCTCGGACTAACTCGGTTTACAAGCTCTAATAACAATCGGCAGTGCACTCGAGGAGCCACCGTATCAACCCTTATTGCGGCTGGACTGGAAATGCAAATCCCCCTCTCTCGCTAAAAGCCCAATTTATCGCCTCGCCCGAGTACATACGCTACTCGCCGGGATTTTGGCGTACGAGAAAGAAACGAATTGGATTTTAAGTTGATTGCCTTTCCTCGATGTGTTAATGAAAATTGGCCCGGGATGGACGCGACCGTACCGTAAAATTCGCGATGGAAGTAAAGATTTGCTGCATTTTGCCTGCAATTTGTCAAGTATCGCAACGCCGAACGCACTTCGACTTAATTACATACTCGGCGATGATGCATTATTTGCACCAACTGCCGCGTTCCTTCATTGTTACCGCATTAACTTCACCTCATAGCTAAACGGTTAGTAAAGTATATTAACACAAGGAAATGTGTCTGCGTAGAATGCACGGGAATCGAGTTACGGTTGAAACGTTAAGTTCAAACACTCGTACAGCTATTAGTTAACGAAGCCTTAAAACTCGGTGAAATGCGTTGAAAACGGGGCTGTTCTCACAGCTAAACGAATCGACTTATAGTCCGGTTTTTGAGGTTTTTCTAGTAGATAAAATTTAACAGCAGACGGGTCAAAAAACTTTGTTTAAGATGGATTAAAGATGGTAGAAACACAAAATCTGGACAATTTTGAGCTTTTGTGTTTTGTTTAACAATGAAAATCTAAGAAAAATAGGTGGTTTTTCAGTTTTTCACAATAGCTTGGAAATTATTGACGGAAACTCAATACATTGTACAGGCAATGTGTAGAGAAAACTTGGAAAATCCGCTAAAATGGACACCTTTTTAAAAATTCACAGCTTTATCCAGTTTAAAGCTGAAGCGCTAATTATGCATGAAATGTTAGGCAATTAAGTCTACTTTAAGCATGCAAAAGTCGGATGCTGTCGGATGAATAGTTTTAACACAATTACGTTATTAAGCATGTATACCGAAATTTTGGAAAATTCGGCGTATTAACTGAAATGGGCCGATTTTAATTTTTCAAACAGTTTTTGAAAGAGGACATCACAACTTTCATCTTGATTATCTTGGATTTTCCTCTACGTTTGGAAAAAAGTCCGAAAAATGGCCTCGAACGTTGCGCGATTTCGCATTTCGAGGTAAATGTTAGGCGCAAGTATACTCTTTTATGCTGCTTGCATTTTGCATTTTTCGCATTTTTCTCGAAACGTATATGAAAATCGAAGATAGCCAAGTTGTAGGTTTTGATATTCTTTTTCAAAAACCCTTTGAGAAATTTAAATCGGCCCGTCTCAATTATTATGCCGAATTTTCTAAAATTTCGGTGTATACTGCTAACAAAGCAATTCTTTTGAATTTTTGAAAAAGAGTCCATTTTAATCGTTTGTACAAATTTCCTGGGTGAAAAATGCTCCTATCACCTTTTAGAAACGCTCATTTTGAAGGTCTTTTGATTCTCTACAAATCGTCTGTACAATATATTACATTTCCATCAATTTTTTTCAGTCTAATTTGGAAAAACCGAAAACCAACCTCTTTTATTAAATTTTTATTGTCTAAAAATATGCAAACTCAGATTTGTCTAAATTTTGAGTTTTTATCATCTTTAATCCATTTTAAACAAATTTCTTTGCTCTATAAACTGGTCTACTAGTGCAACTCCTGCTTATACACGAGCACTTCGCTAAAATTTGGAAACATGTACGTAGGAAATAGCGCCAACACCGACATGCTGAATTATTGAAATCAAATAATTTCCATTGCAATGCCATAGGGAATAATCCAGAAATGTCTTTTCAAGTACAGAGAAACAAAATTTTTAGAAGCTTAAGAAGTGCGTTTCACTACAGCTATCGCATCATTTTCTTTTAGTATCCGAGCACTTTATTCTCGCAAATATCTATCCACCATCCCCATTTTCTTTGATAACCTTCCCATTTCGAAATCTCCCAAATTTCCCTTCTTATTCAAATTCAAGTTGTTTTTACCCCAAGATCTCCTCTAATTTTTACGCTATCTTAAATTCCTCTCATAATCGAATATTTCTCTAATTTTCAGAGAGCGAGGCTGAATTATTTGTTTTAGTAATGCCACTCGATGGTATTAATCTGCTCTTTCTAAGCCTAATCTCCAACAATCGACACGAAAAGGTGCCTGGGGAGATAACAATAAAATGCATTAGTAACTACTACACTTATTAACGTCGAGAAAACTGAACTGAATTTAAACGAACTATCAGTTTAGTCTTCTTGAGGAAACAACCGAGTCCTTAATGGATCTATTGAAAGACGTTCACTGTTGCATGCGGGGAAATTTACTAATGGTCTCTCATTCAGAGGGAGAATTAACACCAGCGTTTCACAGCCTCGCTTCGAATTTTATTAATTATGCAAACTCGACTTGTCCGCTTTGTCCCGCTTAAAAGTTGAAATATTTCAAATTACAACGGTCCTACGTTAAACTCTCCAGGGATTCCCTGGAATTTTTGCCGGAACGCTAAGCGGGAGGCCCGTCCCTTATTTGTAGCTATTTTAAAACATTTATTTCTGGGTTAATATCGGACCTACGTCATACGTGAGCGACGGCCGAATGACGGAGGTAAAGTCATATGTCGCTCGGTTAACTAAGAGATAAGCTGTGGGGATCAAATTGATGCTGAAAGCAAGTTGTGACATATGTACGGTATTGAGATGGGGTGGTCTCGGAGTTTCGGCGACATCCGAAAAAAGGGGATACATAAGTTAAATGTAGGTAAACTGACGGGTCGGGCTATCCATAAGGAATAACAGGAATAGGGAATTATTTAGGGTGAATTTCCTGTTAAGTGTCTCGATCTCGACGAGGTTCTGAAGAGAAAAATTAACTAAAACTTTTTGGTAATACTTATAGTTCGTGAGATGCTTCTTGAGAAATCCTTGTGTCGAGGACTTTCGACATAAGCCGGCAACCCTGTACTCCTGCGAAAAGTGAGTAACCGTCGCGATGAATTTTCGCTATTTTCAGGGAATTTTCGCTTTTTCAGCTATTTTCTCGAATTTTCAGATGGATGCTACTCGAACCTTCGGGAACTGACCGATAGAGGGATATAAGCGTGCCTGACCAGTGGTTGTAGTATTCAAGCTCGAGGAGGGAGAAGAGCCGAGGCACGCCGGGTGCAAAAGAACACGCGATTGGTCAGAGGAGATAGGAAGCTCGCTGATTGGATGCAAGGTGAGGAATTTAACTAACAGTTGGGACTCCTGCATTGGGATTATCCTTACACAGCCGATTAAACAAATATTTTTTGCTGTATAACGTTTTCATCATTACTTTTTGAACAGCCCTCGTAGGACACATGACATTTAAAAAGCTACTAATTCTATTCTAGTTCGCATTTCCATATTTGAATGATCTGGTTTTCCCTAAATCCAGTCTTCATTCGTTGCATATTCCAGAGGGATCACTGATCATGTTATACAGCCAGAAGTGCATCTGTCCTGCTATGTAATATACCCACCCCAGGGCGAAAACAATTCGTTTTCCACGCCGATATTGATTCCGCTTGGCATCAGAGAGGTCTCCGAGTCTTTGGTGGATTTGGTGGGATCGATCTGATTTGTGGATGCAGGCAGAAAACCTTCCCAAATATTTGCGAGGGATATTAAGGTGTTTCCAGAGCTTGTTATTGCGACTTTTTCCTTTCATCTCTTTCGATACGGTATCGTTTGCCTGCTAGTATCTTTTGCGTATAATTTCCTTGAGAGACATTTAAAATGAGACATCCTCTGCGTAGGAAACTCCTAGAAGTCGCGTTATTAGTTTAATATCGTCGAGGGGAAATTTCAGGTTCAAATATTGTCGCCCTTTGTTTATCCCGTGCGTTTCTTGTTTCAATTTCACTTCGCTCAATTTCCCGGATCTCTTTCGAGGGCCGATCCCAATCTGAAAATGTACTTGAAAAAGTTCATTTCTCATTCATCATTATGATAAATAAGACGTCTTTTTCATTACGGAACTTTTTACTTTAAAGATAAACAGCGAGCTTTATCGAGAAGCAGCACGCTGTGTCAACATTTACCCACCTCCGAATACAAAAAAGACTGGAAAAATATCTAAAAAAAAATCTTTGCTCTTTTCCGGTGGCTTTATCTCTCCGAAGTTTTATAATCAAAATATATGGAAATGACGAGGGACGATTTTTTTTTTTATTTAGCTAAGGTAACGCTAATTGGATTGAAACAATCGGGCGGCTTTCCATTAATTCGAGTTTGCTTTTCCGTTCGATTATAATCGTCACCGTCTCAACTCATTTAAATTGTTAATGCAGATATATTATGGATTAGGTTTCGTCCGTAACGTATTTATTAAATATGATTTCAATCATCCAAGCGGTGCCTAATGAGATTCATCGAAAAGTTCGAACCTGCCAAATAGGAAGAGACCGTTAAACTTACAAGACACCCCCAGGACCGGGGTGAAATTATGCAACCTCCTTTAGGGTGGTTGATACGATATTCATCCGTAAGCTGAGCGATGTAATCTTTCGGAAAATGTTATCCTCCGTCACGTAATGAAATTTGGATGATTTTATGGGGTATGAAACGCAGGTTTCAGTTGAAGATTTTGAAAAATCGTATCGGATTAAAAATCGCCCTAATAAAACCAACTCAAGCGCAGCTATGTTCCTAAAAAAAAATTACTGCCGTTCCCCGCCGCCCCCTAACCGCTTCATGACCAAACTGCATGCGTTGTAAGCAAATTTTCCGTGACTTAATCACTAATTTATCAGAGAAAAAATAATTTGTTCCCACGTCCCAATTCCGAACGACTCGATAATATAATCCCGATAATTGTCGCGTTGTATCGCCATAAGAAAAGAAACATTCGGCACGGACCGGATGACGTCGAACGAAACAAAGGGCTCGGATGTTTGGGGTAAAAGGAAAACAGCGTTGGAGAGTTAATTAGTTTGTTTTATGTCCACTCTTTCACTTTCATTGTCAACATTTTCACGTATCGTTGGATATATCCCCCTCTAACAATTTGAGCGATGGATCGGACGGTTCAGAGGGCAATATCGGATCAATCAACGTTAATTAAGGGGAATTATATGACGCGGGACGAGCGCGGGTTATTTAATAAGCCTCTTTTTAAATTGCGTCCTTTGAGATTTGGGATACTACCTACTGTTTTCCCGGGAGCTGATGGAAGGTAAATCAAATGACGATTTGACTTCATTATAGCAATTTGAATCTGAATTGTCGTCAGAATTTAACAACTACATTTCAATGTCATCATGTCACTATTTTTCAATATTTATGTTAAAAATATGTAGAATTCGGAACTACCTTGTAAACCCCTTTGGCCATTTAACGTGGCACTAGTTCGTATTTTGGTGTGAAGATCTGGTTGCTTAGGCGCCATCGTTGAGGGTTTACTCCGACAAAGTCGGTATATACCTATATTGATTTTATTATGAAGGATATACGTTCTACGAGTACAGGGGGGTCGGAAAATTCGCGATCTAAAACTTTTAAGAACTCTATCTACAGTGTTAGTGAACTCTGCTTTCATTCTGTTGTTTATTTTTAGTGAAGAGCCGCGGCCAAAATTAGGAGCTGCACGTAGAGCAGCTGGTATGGAAGAATTCATTTGTGAAGACCACACATACGGTGCGGTCGGAAAATGCGCGATCTGAAACGACGAAGGTCGGAAAATTAGCCTACGAACATGGCGTGGTCGGAAAATTCGCGATCTAAAATTTTAAAAACTCTATCTACAGCTGTGTTAGTGAACTCTGCTTTATTATTAATGAAGAGCGGCGGCCAAAGTTAGAAGCGGCATGTAGAGGAGATGAAATGGAAAGATTCTTGTGTGGAGACCAGCAATGAGTGTTCTTGTAAAAGTTTTGCTCATACTTCAGTTACTTTATCAGTTAATTTACTAATTTTTTCGAAGCGGTGTATAGGATATTTTCTAACACTTTACAGCCTGCCCGAGTAAGTGTTTTCCCGCTATTTGATTCATGAAAATGAAATATGCAAACGTTCAGCTTTTGACTCTGAACGGAACAAAGACACATGTACATATATCTCAATATAAAACGAAAAGTCTCGATCCTGCACAGCCGAAATTCGCCCCGAGGGCGTACGAGAAAGTCGGCCGCACAAAAAAGGGCCTTAATGCACCGCCATTCACGGGACTCAAATCTACATCCTCAATTATACCCGAATATCCATTATTCATAATGTATTGTGGGAATTCGCGAAGACAGCCCTGCCCAAAAGATTGCGCTCGCAAATTTTTAAATTTGACTCCCTTTTTCGAGGGTAAACTGTGCTGGAAAGAGAGAGAAAGGCTTGTTTTTATTTTTAATTTGATTTGCTTTACTTTGCCTGTTTCCGTCGGCGATATTCAAAGCGAAAGCTCTAATTCACTTGTTTTTAAATGAAGGGTTCGTATGAAGAAGCCGAGCCTACGTGTCTATACAGAACAAGCGCTTATTATTGAAGCAACCGAACGGAAACAAAGGGGAAGAAAACAAAATTTGGAAGGTAACGAGCGAAGCAACGCCTGCAGATTCCAGGAATGATTCCTCGGAAAATAGTTCCAGAGGCAAATATTCCCTGTGAAGTCTTGCAAATCAAACTTTTTACAAATAGAACTGTGGGTGTCGTTTAAAACATATCAGATATACTTTAGGCAGTAAAATTGGAACTTAAGGTTTCATTATTTTCTGGCAACTTGAAATTCCACGTGTACTACAAACACGAAATTGAGGTTTACGTTTTTTCCCCAGCAACTTCACGCCCTATAGAAATACATTAAGACTTCATTGTTTTTTTGGAAATTTACAATACTACACAAACGCCTCCAAGTGAGAAACTCAAGTCTCACAGCTTCCTTAATGTCGTAGCAAGGCCGTAGAGTTAGAAATTAAATTTTCTTCCTATTTGAAAACCTGAAACGTCACAGAAAATTTTCTAATCGAGAAGCTGAGCATTCTCTTAATTTTTCAAAGAACTTTATATATCACACATTTTGAAATGCCCTTAAGTATGTTGGTAAGATTTTCTTACTGCCTAAAAATTTGATATTTTTCAGAAAAATCAAAAATCTTACTTTCTGTGACCGTTCACAAACGCGCCGATGAAATGTCCTGTGCTGGAAATTTAGATTTCCTCAGAAACCTCTGAAAACTTGCATTTTTGCCCTAAAACTGGAAATTACTGTTTTATCAATTGCTGATAACTTAAGGTCCCATACAACAGTCTATAAACAAGCTAAATAGCTAGCTTTAGCTATGTAAGCTAAATATTCCTGTTCCTCTAAAAGTCAAAATGTCAAAATAAGGGCGATAGAACTTCCTTCGTTCCTAAAAATTAAAAACGCTACAGTAATGGCTTAAAATAAGATCAAAATTTGAAGAGATACATTAGCTGTCTTCTAAGTGCAGAAAACACAAAACTGGAGTTATTTTTCTGAGAAAATGAGAATGAAAATTAAATTAAGATTACCTGAAAATCACTTCGTATCACTTTGTTTCAAACAAAGTTTTTCGGTCCGTCTGCTGTTAAATTTTATCAACCAAATCAACTTCCTTTTGCTCCATAAACTAGACTATGTGAGCAGCTAGTGCAACATTTTCTTGACAATATCTCCTTATGCATTAATTTTTAAGCTCCCCATTTAATAAAAATAGAATCTTCTCCACGACTTAAAGCGAATGTACCTCGTATCCTAACCTGCGGTGTAAAAATCTTCTAGTAGGGGAATATATCACGTTATCTTGTATCAATACCCCTGGAGGTCGCTTTACATTAAATCTTCCATCCCTTGTAGGCCACATTAACCTTATTTTACGTTTCATTCGGTTCCCTTCGCGTTCAACCGAACATCGACTGATATATAGGGCGATCGAAATTTATGTCCTCCCTAAATGTTATTCCACGACGACACACGTGGGGGAAAGAGGAGCCGGCGGTCTCTGGCGGTTAAATCTCATTACCTACCGTCTAAGCGTTAATTTGAAAAAATAATTAAAAACACAAAACGATGGGAGGACTAATAAGCGATGTAATTATAAGCGTGGTGTAAGAGTGGCGGCGGCTCGTCAATCTCGCCTGCTCTCTCGCTCCCTTTTTAGTTTCTCTCTGGCGCCCTCGACGAAAATGTGTTTCAATATTTAGCCGAAAAGGGGGCGAGAGGGCTCTTGTATAAATATTTGTTTGGTACCGAGTTATTAATTACAACATTCTTGAAACGTTTCATATTAACTTTGAATAAATATGCTTCGTAATATTTGGCTTTTGCGACCAAACGAGAGAATTTCGTTTCGGTTAACTCTTTCCTCGTCTCCGTTAATAATAAACGATAAAAAATACCAGCGAGGAATTGTGTTTGAATGGAGATTTATTAAATTGGAGTTAACAGTGGAGGCAGAATTAGATTCCTATTTTTCTATTTGAAAAATTATATTTTTGTGTGGCAGTAGGTTGGCCATTAGATTTTATTACATTTTTTTCGACTGGACCAACTTTGACTGGAAGGACTATAGATTAAATTTACCCCAAAAAACTAGCGGGAGATGAAAACATCGATAGAGGTCGCCATGTCGGTGTTTGTAGAAGAAAATAAGCTTCCCCTGATACGCTATGGGTAAACACCCCAATGGGAAATTGTTTCTAATATTACCATTACCATCGGGAAAATGGCAGCCATTTGTTTAAAACTGGCGAATACTCCCCACCTGCCATCCACCATATTGGATTAAGTTGTACACCAAAGCATAGCCTATTTTTTGCTACCTATCATAAATCGTTTTATAGTCCCCGTAAGGGATCCGAAACTGCAATGTACGGGGGTAAAGCGACTGAAAAATCGATAATTTCATTCAACCGTCGACATACGGGTGGCGGACGAATTTTAAATATATTCGGCGTTAGTCGTTGACGGTGCGTTGACGACCATGTACAACCTTACGCGAAGACACGGTGTACAAAATGGCCACAAGCTTCTCTTGCTCAGCCAGTAATTCGTCCGGGTAGGGGGTTGAGATGACAAGAGGGGATGGTTTTCGGCAATTCAGAGAGTGACTACACTTATAACTGTATACACTATGGCCAAAGGTGTTAAATACCTCAAATTGAAAGGAAGGCCTTGGCTGGATCGTTATTACTTGAATGAAATCAAAAATTCAGTCAGAAAAATTCAATCAAAAACAGACTTAGCGAGAGAAATTCTCCCGTTCCTTCCGCTAAACTACAGAAACGATCTCGATTACCGAAAGTGCCATTAGACTAATGTAAAGTAATATTTGCAATTGGAGTTTACACATAGAAAAATAAAAGTGTAGTCGATGCGCTCCAGCAAACATTTACCCATTTAAATAATCACATGGTTGAAGCGCAGTCCTCCCCACTCGCGAATCCCACATGAGCACCCTTTCCCCGTTATACACTTGGTTTATTCCGAGAGGCCATCCAACATTTCATTTCTTATAATACTTATGCAGTCGTTTCAGGGGCCCTTTCCTTTCCTCCTGCGGAACTCTACTCAGACATAATGATTTCTGCCTCGACGACAATGACAGCATAGATAAAAATTTCCCCTGCGCGTTCCCTGATATCGAATTTTTTGAGGTAGAAGCGGGATAGAAAAGGTCGAAACATCGAACGCGAATAAATGCCCTTTTGTCTTATCGAGCGAAATGAGAACGGAAAATCTGAGCTTAAGCAACGTATAATGGCGCGTTATCTAAATCTGTCGCGAGGAGATAACGCGCTTCTGGTGACCGTTCAATTAAATGACCCGAAAACACGTTAAAAGAAGTTATGTAGCACGAGAACTCCGATATGAAACGGGCGCCCTTCTGGAAATGCTCAAAAACGACTTCTAGTCGTAGACGCGGAGCCTCTTTCTTCTCTGCTCTCCATTTCAACTTCTAAGAGCTATTTATCGCCGTTGAATTTAGCCGCGGGACTTTCCTTTCTCATTCATGAGCGTTTTGAACAGATAGGCCAAATTGGATAACTTCATTTATAACGGAATTGTCTTAAGACGGCAAAATTCTTAAAAGATGTTTACTTTATCCGGGCCCTCGAAACGGAATTTATTTTCAATTAAACGCGTTCTCCGTTTATTCCGTTTCAAAAAAGGCGGGTAATTAACTCGATTAAAACAACTTTTACTCTACTCCTATGGGCGGAATTGGGAACGTCCTCAGTGCTTTTCTTAACATTCGCAGATGTTATTATAGCGATCTGTAAGCAGTGGCGTAACAATGCAGTAATGGAATCGTGTTCGAAAAATTATTTTGGGATTTTGTAAGTAAAAGCAGGCCCGAATCCTTTGTAGCTCCATCGATTTTCGTGAAAATTTGGAATCAAGCTTATTTTACCCTTAACCTCAAAAGTAGCATGTGCTCAACTTGCGCTTCTTGCATTTTAAGGGTGAAACCCACCCCTTTTGCAGAAAAATGAAAGAAATACAATTTACAGCATTTAATCGATGGAAATCTTATTTAGTCGAGTAGAATATATATTCTGGAACATTCTGAATCATGATTTATGATTTCAATCGATTTTTCAACCCTGGGAGACCATCCCTTAAGTCGAAATATCATGAAAAATTGATTTTTGTCTCCCTGGAATGTTAAATCGCGCATTAATAATACACTAAAAGCTTGTTTACTTCTTATAATACAATTTATAGATTTACTGCAAATTTTCTAACCCTTCAAAACCACGCCTTATCTTGATATCAATGGAAAATTATTTTTTAGCGGCTTTAATCGTTTCAATTGTGCATTTGTGAATCAAAATCGGTTTTACTGAGTATCAAAAATTTATATATTTATTGATTGTGAAATTTCAACCCTTTAAAACCACCCCTCACTTTGGAATCAATAAGAAAATTATTTTAAAACAGCTTTAATCATTTCAATGATGCATTTATATAATGTATGCTCCTGTATGTATATATTTCCAAAATGTATGCTCCTAAAATTTTTCTAAAAATTGCGTTTGATTTTTTACAGTAACTCCGTTATTTTTATGTTATTGGGCCCAACTAAAAATCCCTTTAGAAGTAATATCAAGGGCTATAAGATTATCTATATCTCCATTTTCTAAAACCCTTCATTTTTAAATGTTAAAGGGTTAAAAGGCTAGGGTTAGATGATCCTCACCGTAAAATTTAACTTCTAACGTTAATATCTCGGTTGCTCTTTATTCTACAGAAATAAAAAACAGAATTTTTGCTAAAAAAAGCCAAAATTTTTGTTCTGTATAATTTTTTACGTAAATTTATTAGTTTTAAAGTTATTATGACAATAAGGGACATTTTTAGAGAAATTTTAAAAATTCGGTTTTTGAAAAAGCATTCTAAATCGGTCAAACTCTTTGAACTCATTAATTATACTAGAATAAAGTAAATCCTTCAAGGAATGCTATAATTTAAATTTTGGTGGAAATGGCATCGGTTTCATTTCTCACTATTTCATAAAAAATTCGAGAGTTCCTTGTTGTTTTTATCATAACTCGCTTAGTTTTAATGCAATCTACTCACTCCAGGACTCATTTGAAAGGTCTTTGCATGTGCTTTAAAAGGTGTTTTATGGATATTTTCCGAAAAATGCATCAGTTTTTCGTTATTTAACCTCGAATACTTGCGTTCGAGTACTCACAAAGAAATGATACCTTGAAGTAGCTATAACTCGCTTTAAATTCAACCTAAAATGTTTTTGGAAAAAACAGTCTCTGGTTTTTTATTAGCTTGCATTTTGATGGCAACAGTTTTTTTGGAAAAACGTAGTTATTTGGAAAAAAAACAGTTTAAAACGCACTTTTTTTATGAAAAATCAACATTTGCAGTAGTTAATAACTCAAAAAATATTTACTTATCAAAAAACTTTATAGAACAAATGTTGTTTAGAATTAGTCCCTTTATCGACTCCCGGGGTTATTTTTGATGAAATAATTTCATCTCCCGACGAGAAGGGGTGGCATCCACCCCAGGGTAAAGGCGCAAGTCGACACTATGTTACTTGAGGCACCCTCTAATTACTCACCAATTTTCACGCAAATCGATGAAGGTTCAAAGAATTTGGAGGTGAAATCCTCCTAGTGACTGTACTATTAGATAAGTTTTCTGACAGGCTAACAACGGTCAATTATTTTACTCCCTATTTACCCTGTTGCACCCGAAACATTCATTAAAAAGCCTACATATAATTTGTAGATACTTTTTGCTTATTTTTGGGATAACATTTTTGAACCCTCACCCCACATTTAAAGCCCTTCTAAATACTATTTAATACCTCTCTTGAAAAAGTTACTCCCGACTTATTTCGAAAGAAAACAACGTCAGCCCCACTAGTTGAAGTGTCGAAGAGCCGCATTATATGAATTCCTAAACAGTCTGTAGATTATAAAAGCTTAACTTTTCTCAGTCTAATATATGTTAAATATAACCTTCGCTCGACGCTGATAGAAGTTTACTGGTGTAAGGGGAAACTTTTAATTCGAAGTGCCCTTCCTCTAATTGATTTTCAAACAAACTTCCTCGTTTAAAAGTTTGAATGTTTCACTTTCTGCATGCGTGCGCAGGAAATTATTCCTCGCGCGAGGTCGATGACACCGATCACTTAAATCATGAATAACTGTAATGTGCATTTTGATAGGAGACAATTTTCGTTTATAAAAGTATTTTCAGTCTGATTTACAACGCAGGTACCGATTAAATTAGAAGAAAATTGAGCTTTTCGCTATAATAGAAATATTTTAATGCCTAACTTGTCGAAGTTGAAATTGTGCAATGAATTACCAATCACAAAACGTGGATTAATCCCATATAACAGGAATCTGATATTAAAATATTTATACTCACCGACATATTTCCAGAAATAATTTCAAACCGTTTCTAATTAAATTCCCGGTAGAAACATTCCAGAATTATAAACCGGAATTTCTGGTTGAAATAATGAATTCGTACTCCTAGCAAAAATAAGCGCTTGGTTAGTTATATGAGGGGAAGCGCGCGAGTTTAAATTAAAGCTGACGTCGAAGGGACTTATCTAAACACGTGAATGAGGGTAATTAGAGGACTTTCCAGCCTTTATTTGTCATAGGCGAAAGTCCCTGACTCTAGAAAATGGTATTCTTGGATATGCCGCTCTGTGGCGGAAGAAAAGGGATGATTGTGTAATTTAACTGAATGTTTAAATTTATACGTAATTTTGTATAAAACTATGTTATTACCACGAAGTGTTGCATAATGATTATTCGTAGGGATCATGGGAGAGCTCCATTTTGCCAACATCGTAACACTGAATCAAAGGTACGACTTATAATAAGTTTGAGGCATTTTCTACGCTTCCTTTTATTTTCGTTTTACTCAGAAACAGATGTTTAGGCAATTTAACCTAATGAGAAAGTGACAATCAAAATTCGATATTAACATTAGTTGCTCCTCCTCTTTCTTCATCCTCCTTCAATGGCAAGTGATAATGGGGTTTACCCTAGTTACCCTAATTTTTCTTAATTATTAAAAAATATTAATTATTACTACTTCCCCCTTAGGGGAAAATGACAAGCCGTATTAATTTTTAATTGAAGTTAATCAAGGTCGTGGTAGAGGATAAGGACTAATTAGGTTATTATCTAAAGAGTCAATAATGGTTTGAAATCCATCCCAGCGACAAAATCTCAACGAAATTGTACCAAATTTAATACCCCAATTGAAAATTATATAAAGAGTGCTACTTAAAAGCAAGAGTACTAGTTACTTACACAACTAACTACGTAAGTCTTAACTAAGCAAAAGTACTACTGATTTACATAACTAACTACGTAATTCTTAATTAAGCAAGAGTACTACTTACTTACGTAACTAACTACGTAAGTCTTAAAAAGCAAGAGTATTACTGACTTACATAACTAGCTACGTAAGTCTTAACTAAGGAAAAGTAGTACTTGCTTACATAACTAACAACGTAAGTCTTAACTAAGCAAGACTACTACTTGCTTACATCACTAATTACATAAGTCTTAAAAAGCAAGAGTACTACTGACTTACATAACTAGCTACGTAAGTCTTAACTAAGCAAAAGTACTACTGATTTACATAACTAACTACGTAATTCTTAACTAAGCAAGAGTACTACTTACTTACGTAATTAACTACGTAAGTCTAAAAAAGCAAGAGTCAAGAGTACTACTTACTTATGTAACTGACTACGTAAGTCTTAAAAAAGCAAGAGTACTACTGACATAACATAACTAGCTACGTAAGTCTTAACTAAGGAAGAGTAGTACTTACTTACATAACTAACTACGTAAGTCTTAACTAAGCAAGACTACTACTTGCTTATGTCACTAATTACATAAGTCTTAACTAGGCTTACTCAAATAGCCAAGGTCTGATATAATTCAGCCCAATAGTTCACATAAAACAATACGATCAACAGTAAAAATAAATTCCAAATACTTGTAGCTAGTTAAAGCCAGAAGCGCGTCATGCTAGACGATAACGGCCGAAGCATTGCCTTATGGTGATAAACTAAGCCCTTTGTTGTATCAGAAAGGACAGTAACCAGATTTGTTTGTCAAAATAAGTGTGAAAGTCTTCTTCTTGTCTTTCTTGATAGCTCTCACTTGGAGCTAAGATTTCTTCACTTTCGAATTAGTTGATGTTTGTTGAATATCTTTTAAACGATAAGAAATAAAAATTTGCTATTTGGTACGCATGGGTAACTTGATAAACCCTTTAAGAATATTCATAAAAAAAATAGTGTTGCCGTTTAAAAAATAGTCGATGACGTCATATCTCAAATTTGGTACGCGCTGTATAACATTTTCTTACATCGAAAAGAGCGCAACTCAAAATACTAATCGACCTGTCCGAGCATATTTCCAACAAAAAAAGTGTCTTTGATTTACCGAATTTATTTCAAGTTAGAGACTCACACTGTAGATATCTAATGGTTAATTACAAAACTTTTAACTAGATTTTCAATTTTTTTGTGTGATGAAGGTAAAGGAAAATGGAAAGGACATTTTCAATTATCAGCTTTAAAAACGTGTATAGCAGAACTCCTGACCATTGGAAGAATGGAAGTACCTATGAAGGGGGAGCATAAGAAATCTGCTTGAAATAACAAAATATTAAAAATTGGCTGTACCTTTATATCCCTTAAATTATCTAAATTAATTCGTCCCTTGATTTTCCATAAACACATCGCAGGCTATTTATTTTATATGAATTATTCTGCGATATTATTATATTATTTAAAGTGCTTTTAAGCATGTTGAGTGGAATTTTCCAAACATGCGAGTAGATTGTGAAAACGCAATTAATTCCGAATAATTTGTCATCGAATCTTCAAAAGGATTCCACTAAATGCGTGGTAATCATTTAGTAATAAATGATTTGAATCGCTATATTAATCTCTAATATTAATCTCTCTCTCTTTCTCTCTCTCTCTCTCTCCCTAATATTAAATTTGTATTATTTGTTGGGTGAATAGAACGGAATTTTCGGCTAATCACAAGAGAAATTGAAAAAGGCCGCCTCCGAGGTGAAATCTTCCCCGGCTGAGCGTTTTTCATATCGTGTAAACCCTCCCTAAAACATGTCGATGATCCCGCAGCGAAAAACTTACTGCACGGGAGGCGACGCCTTTTAAACTCACTAACACATCGTTCGAACGATTCCCCGTAGAATTTCCCAGAGATTCCTTCGATGTTTCTCAGACGAGTCGACGTTTGAAGTTCACACGCTCGCGATTTCCAGCGATCTTCCCTCGTTTCATTTCCCTCGCCGGAGGCTCCGCCGTGAGGCTCCGCCGGCCGAGAATTCGATCAGATCAATGGGAGGGAATCGATTAACTTATGGGGGTCCGCCGTTTCTCTTCCGTGGCGTTCTTTATCTCTCCCGGCGTTGCGAAATCGGACGGAAAGTGTCGGTGGTTTTATGTTTCGACCGCGTTTAGATTTGTTCCCTTCTCGACGGACATTATCCCGGATTGTATATTTAATGGTCGAAAGGAGACGGGACGGTGTGAAATAATGCCGGGACGCACATCGTCACTCGTTCTAATGGAATCGCTCGGTGTTTATTGATATGGGTCCATTCTTCAATTGGAAACATTCAACTAACCTAATTGAGTTAATGGATTAATCGAACCTAGTGTGTATATCGTTCGACTAATCAGTTGCTTTTTTTCATAATTATTTTATATGAACCTTTCCATTAACAAGCTCTTCATTACTAATCCTGCTGCTGTGATAATCGTTGCCTGTGGAGCCACCATAGGTAATCTTGTTTTTCTTTTGTTTTCTGCTTTTTTTTCCCATATTTTATTTTGAAATTTCATTAATAAGGGCCCCTCCATGGAAAAAATCACTCGTTTTAATGGAATCGATCGGTGTTTATTGATATGGGTACATTCTTCAATTGGAAACATTCAACTAACCTAATTGAGTTAATGGATTAATCGAACCTAGTGTGTATATCGTTCTACTAATCAGTTGCTATTTTTAATAATTATTTTATAAGAACCTTTCCATTAATAAGCTCTTCATTACTAATCCTGCTGCTGTGATAATCGTTGCCTGTGGAGTCACCATAGGTAATCTTGTTTTTCTTTTGTTTTCTGCTTTTTTTCCCCATATTTTATTTTGAAATTTCCTTAATAAGGGCCCCTCCATGGAAAAAATCACTCGTTCTAATGGAATCGCTCGGTGTTTATTGATATGGGTCCGTTCTTCAATTGGAAACATTCAACTAACCTAATTGAGTTAATGGATTAATCGAACCTAGTGTGTATATCGTTCTACTAATCAGTTGCTATTTTTAATAATTATTTTATAAGAACCTTTCCATTAATAAGCTCTTCATTACTAATCCTGCTGCTGTGATAATCGTTGCCTGTGGAGTCACCATAGGTAATCTTGTTTTTCTTTTGTTTTCTGCTTTTTTTCCCCATATTTTATTTTGAAATTTCCTTAATAAGGGCCCCTCCATGGAAAAAATCACTCGTTCTAATGGAATCGCTCGGTGTTTATTGATATGGGTCCGTTCTTCAATTGGAAACATTCAACTAACCTAATTGAGTTAATGGATTAATCGAACCTAGTGTGTATATCGTTCGACTGATCAGTTGCTTTTTTTAATAATTATTTTATATGAACCTTTCCATTAATAAGCTCTTCATTACTAATCCTGCTGCTGTGATAATCGTTGCCTGTGGAGTCACCATAGGTAATCTTGTTTTTCTTTTGTTTTCTGCTTTTTTTCCCCATATTTTATTTTGAAATTTCCTTAATAAGGGCCCCTCCATGGAAAAAATCACTCGTTCTAATGGAATCGCTCGTTGTTTATTGATATGGGTCCATTCTTCAATTGGAAACATTCAACTAACCTAATTGAGTTAATGGATTAATCGAACCTAGTGTGTATATCGTTCGACTAATCAGTTGCTTTTTTTCATAATTATTTTATATGAACCTTTCCATTAACAAGCTCTTTATTACTAATCCTGCAGCTGTGATAATCGTTGCCTGTGGAGCCACCATAGGTAATCTTGTTTTTCTTTTGTTTTCTGCTTTTTTTCCCCATATTTTATTTTGAAATTTCCTTAATAAGGGCCCCTCCATGGAAAAAATCACTCGTTCTAATGGAATCGCTCGGTGTTTATTGATATGGGTCCATTCTTCAATTGGAAACATTCAACTAACCTAATTGAGTTAATGGATTAATCGAACCTAGTGTGTATATCGTTCGACTAATCAGTTGCTTTTTTTCATAATTATTTTATATGAACCTTTCCATTAACAAGCTCTTTATTACTAATCCTGCTGCTGTGATAATCGTTGCCTGTGGAGCCACCATAGGTAATTTTGTTTTTCTTTTGTTTTCTGCTTTTTTTCCCATATTTTATTTTGAAATTTCGTTAATAAGGGCCCCTCCATGGAAAAAATCACTCGTTTTAATGGAATCGCTCGGTGTTTATTGATATGGGTCCATTCTTCAATTATAAACATTCAACTAACCTAATTGAGTTAATGGATTAATCGAACCTAGTGTGTATATCGTTCTACTAATCAGTTGCTTTTTTAATAATTATTTTATATGAACCTTTCCATTAATAAGCTCTTCATTACTAATCCTGCTGCTGTGATAATCGTTGCCTGTGGAGCCACCATAGGTAATCTTGTTTTTCTTTTGTTTTCTGCTTTTTTTCCCATATTTTATTTTGAAAGTTCCTTAATAAGGGCCCCTCCATGGAAAAAATCACTCGTTTTAATGGAATCGCTCGGTGTTTATTGATATGTGTACATTCTTCAATTGGAAACATTCAACTAACCTAATTGAGTTAATGGATTAATCGAACCTAGTGTGTATATCGTTCGACTAATCAGTTGCTTTTTTTAATAATTATTTTGTAAGAACCTTTCCATTAATAAGCTCTTCATTACTAATCCTGCTGCTGTGATAATCGTTGCCTGTGGAGCCACCATAGGTAATCTTGTTTTTCTTTTGTTTTCTGCTTTTTTTCCCATATTTTATTTTGAAATTTCGTTAATAAGGGCCCCTCCATGGAAAAAATCACTCGTTGTAATGGAATCGCTCGGTGTTTATTGATATGGGTACATTCTTCAATTGGAAACATTCAACTAACCTATGTGCATTAATTGAGTTCATGGATTAATCGAACCTAGTGTGTATATCGTTCGACTAATCAGTTGCTTTTTTTAATAATTATTTTGTAAGAACCTTTCCATTAATAAGCTCTTCATTACTAATCCTGCTGCTGTGATAATCGTTGCCTGTGGAGCCACCATAGGTAATCTTGTTTTTCTTTTGTTTTCTGCTTTTTTTCCCATATTTTATTTTGAAATTTCCTTAATAAGGGCCCCTCCATGGAAAAAATTACTCGTTGTAATGGAATCGCTCGGTGTTTATTGATATGGGTACATTCTTCAATTGGAAACATTCAACTAACCTATGTGCATTAATTGAGTTCATGGATTAATCGAACCTAGTGTGTATATCGTTCGACTAATCAGTTGCTTTTTTTAATAATTATTTTGTAAGAACCTTTCCATTAATAAGCTCTTCATTACTAATCCTGCTGCTGTGATAATCGTTGCCTGTGGAGCCACCATAGGTAATCTTGTTTTTCTTTTGTTTTCTGCTTTTTTTCCCATATTTTATTTTGAAATTTCGTTAATAAGGGCCCCTCCATGGAAAAAATCACTCGTTTTAATGGAATCGCTCGGTGTTTATTGATATGGGTCCATTCTTCAATTATAAACATTCAACTAACCTAATTGAGTTAATGGATTAATCGAACCTAGTGTGTATATCGTTCGACTAATCAGTTGCTATTTTTAATAATTATTTTATATGAACCTTTCCATTAACAAGCTCCTCATTACCTGCCTGTGGGGCCACCATAGATGATTTTGTTTTTCTTTTGTTTTCTGCTTTTTTTCCCTTATTTTATTTTGAAATTTTCTTAATAAGGGCCTCTCCATGGAAAAAATCGAATAGCCTTCCACACGCGTGGAAAAGACCTATTTGCTTTTCAAAACTTGTCCATATTGTACTTTGAAAATCCTGAAAAAGAGCAAGTGATAGTTTGACACGACCATAAATTCCAGCCTTTGAAAAATGCCCAGCCAGCAGAAACCTATCTCGTTTAGGGTCGCAGTGAAAAAATAAATAACCCAATTTTAAATAAGGGATCGACACAAAAAATCGATGTCAAGTCAGATTTGACAAATAAAAATCCCCCTTAATCCCCACAACAGATTAATCGTGCTCAATAGCATAGAGGCTTCTTTTAACATTTCAATAAGTCGACTTATCACGTTTGTTAATACCTTAATGCCGAGAGGCTCCTTCCTGCCTGCCTGCCTCTCAGGAGGCGAAGAAGGTCCTCTCTTCCGTACTCTCGAGGCTTTTTCTTACCTCCACGCCACCTTCACCTCTTAGACTATATTCGCAGCCAAGGAGCCAGCTTAAGTTATAGCGCCCACCCTTCTTGCTCAAGATATACCACCTTCTCTCTCAAAGGTTCAGACTCGACCCCCTTTGCTGCCTTCCTAATTTTTCTTCTTTTCTTGAAATTTCCATTTCTGCTAATCAACCAATAAAACTAGGGAGACGGCTCCAGATCGTCGCTTTGAAACCCATTGAAATTAATTTAAAAATGCAACTGAAGGCACAAGTTGGTAACTCCAAAAGTAATTGAAGTACATTGTTGATTTTTACTAACTCCAAGGATAATATTACAACTTTAGCACAGTCAAAATTTGAATGAAATTGATTCAGGGTCTCAAAGTTATTAAATAGTTTCGGTTTTCGCGGGGAAAAACCTATTTTCATGTTCAAATTAAATCAGACCGGTAATTGACCAAGTTCAAAAAATTATGACGTAACAAGTTTTATTAGAAAATTTAATACTTACCCATTCACAATGTTCTGTTACTTGAAGAACATGAGGAAAAATAAACCTGAATCCTGGAGGAAATCCTACATCCCGAGAATCACGTTTGCATTTAAATGCTAGAAGTACCCATTTAAACGTCATGTTTAGAGTTTAAAAACTCACCAAAACATCAATTTGATCTCCTATCGTTATTTGCATTCAATCTACTTTTTGAGAAAAATTATTTTTCCCCTAGCTATATTTTTCCACAATCCTCCAGTTAGTCGACCTGTATACCTTTCAGGAATACTGAGTAGACACCAATTTCATTTCCTACGGTATCTATGGAGTCTCTTGTGCCTTGTGCCCAGGGAAAATCGTTCATGCGTTACCTTCAGTTGACGAAATGAAACAAAACAAGAGAAAATTGCAAAATCGAAAAAGTATCAACCGAGCGACCGTCTCTCGGAATTTTCCGACTTTCGCGGTTAACTATCATGCATTTTCCGACCGTGCCGTGTTGTTGGTAGGTTATTTAGTCGATTTTTCATTGACTCACCTTATATTCTTCTGCGTCTAAGCTACCCTACGTTTAAGGGAGTAAACTCTCAAAAATCTGGCGCCAGAGTATAAATAATAATAATAATAAAAGCCTTTATTTAGTAGAACTATACATTAAAAAGTACAAATTTTAATTCTCATATTTTACACAATTTTATTTTATTTTCATTTACGCCTAAATTTACTCAAACTCAAATTAAATTTTAGTTATTTATATAGTGTTATGTTTCAACATTACGTACTTTTAAACAAACTAGTAGTCATTAGTATGTAACAAACAATCTAATTCGTCTCTCAGTCCATTAAATCTAAAATAAACAATTAGGATTCCTAGTGGTTTCAAATAAAGTATCCCAATGAAGCCCATAACTCAGTTCATTAAGGGAGGGAACTTTAATGTGCGAGCTAATACATAAAGTAATTTAGCATTGCCATTAACTTCTCCCCTATTATTATAGTAATTAGGAAAGCCTTGAATTCTATAATCAAAGAAAAAACTGTTTTATATTAAAACCCGTTAAGACTTACGAAACGATTGAATCGACAATTACGTAACATTAAAAGTATAACGTTACACAATTTAAGGGTGCTATCATAAATAAAAAAATTAATAACGAGTAGATGGAAGAAAAAAACTGACAAAAGAACATACTACACTTGGAAAAAAGGGCTGGGTAGGGGAGATAGGGGCTGGATCGTTGGTTTCATACCAAATATACAAAAAATTAATCAGAAAGGGTTATATCGAAGGTAACATTTTTATTATTTACCGAAGGTTAAAGGAGTGGCTGTAAAAACTTTCGCTTACCGTACATATTCCAGTTAAAAGCAACGGACAAAAAACGCATTTTACTTGTAACACATTCGCAGTACCTCGACACGTTCATTAAAGAAATTAATTATTAATGGCAATATTAAAATGAAATTCACATTCAACTACACGATATCAGAGAATTAACTAACGTTCCCCTAATGTTTAGATTTCAATATTTTTATATTGTGGTTCAGTATATAAAGGTCGACGGGTTTTTTTTGGGAAAGTTTTTTAGTCTTTGCAGGGCTTATGAATTTTATAAAACTTTTGGTCTGATGGATATCAAATCCTCAAGGTACACAACACCATTAAATGTTAATATGTGCTGTAAAGGCCCCCAGTAAAGTTCTGTATTGCAAGCCAAAATTTTGTATATATGATTACGGTGTTTTTAACAACAAATGATGAAACTTTCATAGAAAAGATCGCATCTTTAAAAATAGTTTATATATTTTAGGTGATCAAAGTTTAAAACTATGACGATACCAGCAGTACGCCATCGGAGTGAATCATGGGGTCTTAACAAATAGCAAGACAGTCGTTTATAGGCAGCTGAAATTAGATTCCTTGGATATATGGAGGGATGTACAGGACGCAACCATTTTCGAAACGTAGATATAAGGTGAAGAGGTCACTAGTCTACAGGAGAAAATAGAGAAAAATTAAGAGAGATGCGTGGACCATATAAACAGGATGAGTCCAGAGAGCTTCACTAAACGAGTGAGTAAATCTGGACCTCAAGGAAGAAGGGTAGGAAAAGGTGGGTGCTGTTACAAGCAAGTAGATCCCATGTGAAATGAACAAGGGGAAGCATTACAGCCATAATTGCGTGCAGTCAATACTATCATTATTGTTGTGCTAAAAACAAATTCACAATTTAACAAAAGAGTGCCTCTAACTTTAATTACCAATCATCCATATAATTAAACTCCTGAAACTTTCGAAAGTTCCTGTGGTCGCTGCGACGCCGACCCCGAGGAACCTGCTAACCCAGTTTCGCATCCCCCTGCAGTTGCATTAGCTTGCAAGGCGATATTTCAAGCCGGCTGCTTATAATTTATTCATCTGAGGCAAGACTAATTGTAAGTGTGAATGGGCGGGCGAGCTTTATGTTCTCAGGAGTTCAACTCGCAAAGATGAGACCGTAAATTATGAAGGGACAGGGAGGTGTGCGCGAAAGGGAGTGAGAGAGAGGGGGCAAGTTGCGTTAAAAATTGCTCGTTGTTAACGTTCTGCGGAGTCAGGGGGTATGTTCCGTTGAGATTAATGTGTGGATAATTAATAAAGAACTTGGGTAAAGGGGAAACGTGAAACAAGTCCGAATGTGACGTTATTCAAAGTTGGAGTCGCTATTAATTCGCCTTAAGAAAGTAAAGCTACGTAAATTCGTACTTACCTTGCTGCTCCCGATTCGCAGCCAATAGACATCTAAGACAAATTCGGGAGAACTCAGCACCCCTCAACATATCTATTAAACTCATACTTTTAGTTTATTGTTGCTTATTATTCTGACTATTCAAGCTAAGAAATTATCCCATTGTGCCCTATCCACCAAACTACGTCTATCCCACAATCAAATTTATGAGTATAGTACTGATTAGATGCAAAATGCATATTGTCACGAGCCGGGGCGTTTTTCCCTGAGTCACGGCTGCGTGAGGTAAGGGGTTGGTAGCTACGGGGGTAGAGCTTGCTATTGACGAAAACAGGTTAAAACAAAACAAAGAAATAGGCTTTATTCTCCACAAACGGGGAATCTAAAAATGGGTCAGGTCGACACAAAAAAACGAAAAATAAATCACAATAAGAAAGATGGGGGGCACAGCGAATCCCAAAAGGCTGGAGCGTGAGAGGTAAGGAAGGTAACTTACAGGGCTGCCGGTCGTTCGGACTTTCGGGGTTCCATAACGGAGGGCCTCTTGACAGAGTGGTTGGAAGGCTCTTCTTCGGGCGTCCGGCTGGGGTTCTGGAGACTTCGACGAACCAGCACAGTCTCCGCTCGGGGCTCTTTCTGCTCTCCTCGACCGGCCATCCGGCTGGTCCCTTCAGGGACGGCCCTCTTCCGGGCGGTCCCTTGGACAGCACTTGTCCAAGCTCGTACGTCGGGACCTCACTGGTCCTCTCTACTAACTTCCTCCTTCTATTTATGTTCGGTTTTTGTTTTGCTTATACTTTGTTTTGTTAAACACTCTCGCTTTCTTTTGTCGTACTTCACACGAACTGACCGTGGCCTCCGGCCGTGTCCTAAATCTTTGTTTTTATTTGTGGTCGTCGAAGTCTCGTGTTCGTGACAATATTTTATGTCGTCAGGTATATTTGTTGCTCTTTTACTGGTTTACTATTTTCGGATATACAGGGTGTTCGGTAAACGTGCAGCAAAAATTTGAGGGGTTACTCTTTGGAGTATTCTGAGAATATTTTGTTCTTTGATGAATTTTGAAAAATCGCTTCATTTCGAGGATACAGGGTGAAAAATATTCGCGACGACCATTTTCGATATTCGATACTCAATAAGTATTTTCTCGCATTTTGGAATATGTTTTATGAAGTATTGCAGTTTTTCAACCCTTCAAAGGCCACCCTTTGTCACAAAAATTACAGTAAAACTAGAGTTTTTAAAAATGCATTTGTAATAATTTACAACCCATTCATAATGTATATTATTTCTCAATTTTTGCAATATTTCAACCCTTAAAAACTACTCATTCTCATAACTTGTATAATTTTAAACATAATTGTGCGCTATCCACCAGACCACGGCCATCCCATGATCAAATTTAGGACTGTAGCTCGGATTATATACAAAATGCATATTTTGGTTATCAGGTATATTTGTTACTCTTTTACTGGTTTACTATTTTCGGATATACAGGGTGTTTGGTAAACGTGCGGCAAAAATTTGAGGGGTTACTCTTTGGAGTATTCTGAGAATATTTTGTTCTTTGATGAATTTTGAAAAATCGCTTCATTTCGAGGATACAGGGTGAAAAATATTCGCGACGACCATTTTCGATATTCGATACTCAATAAGTATTTTCTCGCATTTTGGAATATGTTTTATGAAGTATTGCAGTTTTTCAACCCTTCAAAGGCCACCCTTTGTCACAAAAATTACAGTAAAACTAGAGTTTTTAAAAATGCATTTGTAATAATATACAACCCATTCATAATGTATATTATTTCTCAATTTTTGCAATATTTCAACCCTTAAAAACCACTCATTCTCATAACTTGTATAATTTTAAACATAATTGTGCGCTATCCACCAGAGCACGGCCATCCCATGATCAAAATTAGGGCTGTAGCTCGGATTATATACAAAATGCATATTTTGGTTATCAGGTATATTTGTTATTCTTTTACATTCCTGGTGATGTACCCAGGTTATATATTACGTTTCGGATCCGGCAAGAAAGGTCGGGTTTTTATTTCAAATTAACTTCGAAACCTGTTTGTTTCATTTTTCCCGTAATATTTTAAGGCATAAATGATAGCGTCCTGCGAAACAAATTAATCAAATCTACATCCTGATCTTCCCAGATATTTTCGCGGGGAATTCCGAAAGTATCCTGCCCACTTCCTTTGAAACAGTTGAACATCCCAGTCTCGAATCTATCATCTCGATTCCAATCTCGGAAGGATTCCGCCTCCCTTCCAGAAACTTTTACGAATTCGGAACTATTTGAATAACGACTTAATGGTCAGAAAGTTTGTTTTAACGATCAGGCCGGGTCGCGGCTCCCGGACGTATCCGGGTCAAGGGTCCCGGGGCGAGGGGCGGGGGGTTAGTAGGCCGGGGGAATGAAATCTAAATCAAAAACCAATTAAAAGTGCGTCTTCCCTTACAATCAGAACGAAATTAGCCCGAGTCGAATAATTCGGCGAGAGGGCATGTCCCTCCATCTTCCGAAGGGTCGGAAGCGGGGGTGAAAATCACCCGCGGGGTGTTCCAGAAGATGCAGGTCTCGTTACGATCGTAGGGAGACTTCCTCCTTTTCCTTTTTCTCTCGGTATTAATCAGGTCATACCGTGCGAAGTGGCGTGGCTCCCGGTCCCGAACAGGTGCTTAACTTTCAATGTACGATAACGAAGTTGCCGTTAATGAAGCGATAAAATTTTACCGATTTTCGGGGGTCGATTATCCCACGCCTTCCGTGGCAAATGAACATTCCGTCCCTGTTCGTACCGCTTCAAGCCTGCACCGGTTTCTTTGATTCAATTTAATCGATGGCGCGTCCTGAATGGATCCTTATGGAACGTTTTATCCTCGTTTTATGCATTCAGAAGTTACCTTGGAGTGCATCTTTGACGACTCGATAATAAAGTCTAATGCAACATTGTATTTTATTATTTATTTTGAACTGAAATTTTATTTGAAAAGGAATAAAAGCTCTATTTTATTCGCTAGGTTGCAACGAGCCCAGACGAATCAGACGGAATATTTCAATTACATAAATTACCCTCAAGTGATATGGATTAAGTCGTAATTGCTGGCGGTGTATTGCAGAAAACCTAAGTTTTACACTTCAACAACGGAAAAACCGGTAAATTTTTCCAGGAAAACTCATATTGAATTACCTGAAAAGTCCTTTAAAATAAGCTTCTCTAGGAGTCATTATCATGAAAATTGTGGGAGCTATGGTGAAAATAATTAATTGCATTTTTTCACATTAGAAATCAGCAATTATAGAAATGATTTTATTTGGATGCGAACAAGACCTTTTGTGTCCGAAAGGGTTCAAAAAAGTTTAAATTTTCTTATTTCGTAGCCATTTTTGAGAAGCTGATTATATCTAAAATTGTGAAAGTTATGAAAATGGGTAGTTTCTAAGGGTTGAAATATTGCAATAATTGAAAAATAATATTATGCATTATGAATGGTTTGTAAATTATTACAAATGCATTATTAAACACTTTAAATTTGTTGTAAACTAGTTTTACGTTTATACTAGTTTATAAACTAGATACTTATGGAATGCAATATCTGCCTAATTGAATAATCCGATTGTTATAAAAGATCTTTTTAAGATTAAATTATAATTAGGGAAAATTGAAAGGAGAGTGAGTGCTTCATTATGTTTTAACGACAAATTATTAATTGGAACCAGAGAAATCGCTTAATTCGAGATTAATAATAATTGAATTAAACGAAGCGAAATCAGAAAAGTGAATTAGTTCAGTCGCCAAAATTATAATGACTGGAATTTAAATCGCCAGATTACGAAACCTGCGGGATTAATAGTACAGTAAAGCATTTCTTCCAAAGCGTTAATTGTTTTTTTGGAAATTCTGTTATGGTATTTTAAATTCTAGGCGATTTCAGTTAGAACTTTTAAATATTTAATTTTGAGTGCCACATAATTTATTTTTCGGTTTAAAACGACCATATTTCGTATAACCTTACCCATACCTTTTTAAATCATAGTCTAGCACTGAGAAAATTTGGCCACTTGGTATAATTTTAGTTTCTGATTTGAAAAATGCACCAAATTACACAATTCAAGTTGAAAATTATTATGCATCTACACTTATGCCATTTGTGAATGTAAATTCTTCCTCATTAGTGCTAAGAACTAGACTAGCTGTTTTACCTGAACTCTGCCACTTTCGTGCTGTTTGCGACATAAGGACGCAATAAAAGATTTTGATATTTTTATAAAAAATACTGTCAACAACGTGAGATTTGCAAGATACACGTGAAGAGACGAGTTTATTCAGGTATTGAAATCAGTGGGTAATATTTTTAACACCTTTCGTAACCATATTCAAGAAACAATATTAAATAATAAGAAGCTGGCATTTCCATTAATTATATCATCTGGTTCAGTGGTTCTTTACTATTTTTGTATCAAATCATGTTACGAAATAAGAGATGAGTTGTGATTTAAAGGTTACAGGCAACCTGGATTTCAAAAATATCCATGTTACGCACGCTAAATACGTTATAAATTCTCATTGAAAAACGTGAAATATCAGGTGCGTCATGCGGTCAAAAATGTGACCGATGCTGAAACATTTATTCAACGATAAAAATTGATTACCAACACGCATTAAGGTAATGTTATGATAAAGAAAAATAAACAATTAGCAAAATTAATATTTTGGGCGTGATCGTATGCAACAAAAATTAATATAGCAGGCAATTAAAGAAACTAGTCGAACTACAAACTAGAAAAAGTTCAAATAATTTTGGCGCCTTCCATTGATATAGAAATTAAGATAGATAAAGAAGATAGATAAAGAAAAATAAGCAACTAACAAAATTAATATTTTGGACGTGATCGTATGCATCAAAAATTAATATAGCAGGCAATTGAAGAAACTAATCGAACTACAAACTAGAAAAAGTTCAAATAATTTTGGCCCCTTCCATTGATATAGAAATTAAGATAGATAAAAATAGATAAAGAAAGATAAAGAAGATAGATAAAGAAAAATAAACAACTAGCAAAATTAATATTTTGGGCGTGATCGTATGCATCAAAAATTAATATAGCAGGCAATTGAACAAACTAATCAAACTACAAACTAGAAAATGTTCAAATAATTTTGGCCCCTTCCATTGATATAGAAATTAAGATAGATAAAAATAGATAAAGAAAGATAAAGAAGATAGATAAAGAAAAATAAACAACTAGCAAAATTAATATTTTGGGCGTGATCGTATGCATCAAAAATTAATATAGCAGGCAATTGAACAAACTAATCAAACTACAAACTAGAAAATGTTCAAATAATTTTGGCCCCTTCCATTGATATAGAAATTAAGATAGATAAAAATAGATAAAGAAAGATAAAGAAGATAGATAAAGAAAAATAAACAACTAGCAAAATTAATATTTTGGGCGTGATCGTATGCATCAAAAATTAATATAGCAGGCAATTGAACAAACTAATCAAACTACAAACTAGAAAATGTTCAAATAATTTTGGCCCCTTCCATTGATATAGAAATTAAGATAGATAAAGAAAGATAAAGAAGATAGATAAAGAAAAATAAAGAAGATAGATAAAGAAAAATAAGCAACTAGCAAAATTAATATTTTGGACGTGATCGTATGCATCAAAAATTAATACAGCAAGCAATTAAAGAAACTAATCGAACTACAAACCAAAAAGTCCAAATAATTTTGGCCCCTTCCATTGATATAGAAATTAAGATAGATAAAGATAGATAAAGAAAGATAAAGAAGATAGATAAAGAAAAATAAGCAACTAGCAAAATTAATATTTTGGACGTGATCGTATGCAGCAAAAATTAATATAGCAGGCAATTAAAGAAACTAATCGAACTACAAACTAGAGAAAGTTCAAATAATTTTGGCCCCTTCCATTGATATAGAAATTAAGATAGATAAAGAAAGATAAAGGAGATAGATAAAGAAAAATAAAGAAGATAGATAAAGAAAAATAGGCAACTAGCAAAATTAATATTTTGGACGTGATCGTATGCATCAAAAATTAATATAGCAAGCAATTAAAGAAACTAGTCGAACTACAAACCAAAAAGTCCAAATAATTTTGGCCCCTTCCATTGATATAGAAATTAGGTCAATTAGTCCAGCATTTTGGGATGTTGCGTTACATGGTGATGGTGTGACCTGCTCTCCAAAATAGTGATTGTCATTATAACATAATGAATTATTACTGCACTGAGAGTCTTATGAGTTATACAATAAAGGATTAGAGGTTCTGGTGTTTGTGGTTTGTTGTGAAGCGTTTGGTAAGAGCCTGTCGACTTAGTCTGTTTATGCATAGTTTAATTTCTTCTTGTTCTGCTAGTACTTAATAATAAGACATTCCTTTAAGTTGAAGAGAAGATATTTCCTCCTCGGTCGTGAAAATTGCATATTATTTCATGTTGAAGATTTTACACTAACCCGATGATTCGATTTTCGCTTTAAGCTCCTTTTCTTCATACCCAGATATTTTCATAGTATATCAAATTTCTGCAGATCGCTTGAGTAGCTATCGACGTACAAATCAGGCCGTTACTCCACGGCTCTGGTTATATTTCAGATTAGAAGACAGCTAGTTAACGAGGTACCTGCCCATTTACCAGCCCATCGAATCTCCTAATCCCATTATCAGGGTGTAACGAAGTTCGTGGCTGAGTCCGTAAAGTTGCGTTAAAATACAATATCCGACGCTACATTACAATGTCATTTGTACTAAATGAGTTATCGTAACGAAACTCCGTCCTATGCCTCCAATAACAAGTTTACGGCGTGTGTGTGTGTGTGTATACGCGCGAATGTGTGTGCGAGGGCGTGTAGTTGTAACTAAAGCGAACATGTACCGAGAAGGCCGTAAATTAGTCTCCCTCCATAGAATACCTGATCAGTTTTGGCGGCGTTTGAGCGACAGAGATGAAATTAGAATCAGCCAGGGCGCGTATGAAGGTTATGTTCGTGATTATAAAATCATGTTTGGCGTCGCAGGTGGCATTTTCATCAGCAAAACATATTTACTTTGTAATAACAATTGGAATTCATAGGGTGTTACACCAGTTGTACGTGTAATTTCAACTTTAAATTTGTAACTTTTCTGTTGTTAAGTTTCTTAAGTTTTCTGTATGTTGTATCCTGGGTGTAAGTGAATTCCTGTCTTGTTGAAGGGGAAGCTTGAGTGGCTGGTTCTCGTCCCATATTCCTGTGGGAAACGATACCCATCTGCTTCGCCTGTAAGGCGGTAACACACCAAAGCACCCCTAACATAAGTGCAATGGCGCATTTTTAACACCCTGGCCTGGTATGATTCATGATTTTATGTCGACATAGAGTAAAAACGTTTCATTGTGTAATGGATATTTGATAATTAATTATTTGTTGATAATTTGTTTCTGGATACTTGATAATAAATTGGGTTTTTTGATAAATTGCTGCAGATTATGTGATAAGTAGTCAAGTGATTGTCGATAATATTGCTTCTGGAAGTTTTATAATTAATTGCTTGTTGCTACTTTTAATTATCTAATTATGTCATCGTAAATGTTCAATAATGATGTAGTGGTGCTGTGAGATTTACAAAAACCTGATTATGTCAAAGGAATAGCACAGATATCCTCCGTAAAATATGTTCCTGGACAATTTTCTGTAATATTTTTGAAATCACTGGAAATAAATTAATGGAACTTAGATCTGACATAACCCTAGAGCTGCCAACTTTAGATAAGAGTATAACATTGGCATCATTTGAGTGCTTTGAGGAACAACCCTGTTTCAACCCTGAACCAATGCAGGAATTGATGTTATGGGTTAGCCAAGGTAGGGTTGGTAAAGTCGGTTCTACCATACTCAAGCTTAAGTCATCCAGGCCTTTATCGTCAGGTCAAGGATCCAGAATATCCAGAATGTTCATTTTTAATAGTTTTTTCCGGATTACTTGAGGTCAAAGTTTGACCTTAGGTCTGATTAAGGGTATGACATTGGCTTCCTTTGAATGCTTTAGGAAACAACCCCGTTTCAACCCTGAACCAGTGCAGGAATTGATGTTGTGGGTTAGCCAAGGTAGGATTGGTAATCCCAGTTCTACCATATTCAAGCTTAAGTCATCCAGGCCTTTATCGTCAGGTCAAGGATCCAGAATATCCAGAATGTTCATTTTTAATAGTTTTTCCCGGATTACTTGAGGTCAAAGTTTGACCTTAGGTCTGATTAAGGGTATGACATTGGCTTCCTTTGAATGCTTTAGGAGACAACCCCGTTTCAACCCTGAACCAGTGCAGGAATTGATGTTGTGGGTTAGCCAAGGTAGGATTGGTAATCCCAGTTCTACCATATTCAAGCTTAAGTCATCCAGGCCTTTATCGTCAGGTCAAGGATCCAGAATATCCAGAATGTTCATTTTTAATAGTTTTTCCCGGATTACTTGAGGTCAAAGTTTGACCTTAGGTCTGATTAAGGGTATGACATTGGCTTCCTTTGAATGCTTTAGGAGACAACCCCGTTTCAACCCTGAACCAGTGCAGGAATTGATGTTGTGGGTTAGCCAAGGTAGGATTGGTAATCCCTGTTCTACCATATTCAAGCTTAAGTCGTCAAGGCCTTAAGCGTCAGATCAAGAATCCAGAGTACCCAAAATGTTCATATTTAATAGTTTCTTCTGACGGCTTAATAATTGGGGATAGTGGATTAATTTGGGTCAAGGGTCTGTCCTTCTTCTTGCGGGAAATAATTATTTTTCCATTAAAAGCAACAGAATTTAGTAAGTTATATATATATATATATATATATATATATATATATATATATATATATATATATATATATATCCCCAAGACCTCAAAATTACCATCACCAAGTTCAGGGATAAATTAAGATTTTTAAAAAGGTGAATAGAAAAAATATATTGAGATCTAAATATGTAGTATAAGGATATGTTTCCTGTGTTAACAAAATTCCATTTGGAGGGTATTTTATCGAAAATAATTTAGCGAAAGGGTTGCAAGAGGCTTGAAAATTAAAAGTTCTTCGCACTTTTCTGGGCATATAGAGTATAAACTACTCAGTGAAAGAAATTTGAAAATTCATTGATTGGTGTTTCGTCTAGATCTAAAAAGAAAATTTTAATGTACGGTACAGGGAAATTTTCATAAACAGCTTTGAATCAAAGCATCAGTTAATTTGTTCAGTATTTATGGACACTATGGAGCTGAGCAATTTTAGTTCTTAATTGAAATATTAAGGCATACATGCTTAAGAACGGCCATTCTACTTTACTATAATATGTTTAGAACGAGGAGGCCGACAAACGGTCTTATTTTAATAGAAATGTAAGGCATAGTTCGTCGAGAATTCTCATAACATTGTTATATCGCCATTACTGCTCCAAATTGGCAGTTCCCTTAACGCACCAATAAATTACTAGTTGAAAAGGGGAAACGGAGAAGAAATTCGAAAGGGACGCCGGGCCGGAAGCGAGTAGTGCGGTTTAGTTTATAATTAACCCGGCTGGGCTATACTTGCGGCTTAGAAATGGCGCTTATGCCAGGAAAGCCGCAAATTCCCCCATGCTCGAAGTCCGAGATTGAAGCTCTGGGGGAATTCCCAGGAGCGATCAGCTTCACGGAATTTCTTCAGAGATCTAACGACGTTCGTCTTTTCATCGATCAAAGGTTCAATACCGTGAGAGAATCGATGCACCCCAGCGATTTATACGGTTTATATTACGCGGAATAAAGTAGTGTACATGTAGGAAATTTTTAGTCTCATCGATATTTAGCGGACTAATTTGAACGAAAGTGGGGTACCCAAATGCATCTCTGGCGTCTTGAACCTTGAATAGGTTCAATGAGGGCCTTTCGTACAAATACAGTACAGAAATTACATACAGTAAAGTTACAGTGATTCAATTTCATATCATGTCTAGTGAACTCTAAATTTCCTAAATGATTGCGTGTTAAATGCTTTAAAAACACAAACAAAGCAGTCAAATTGACTCGATTTTCGTTTAGAAATGGCCTTAAGAAATTATGAAACCCAAAACGTGGGACCGTCATTACAAAAGTTTCATATCGGGTCTAGTGAACTCTAAATTTCCTAAATGACTGCGTGTTAAATGCTTTAAAAGCTGATTCGCTTTAAGTGGTCACATAGGAATTTTCTCCTCACGAACAAAGCAGTCAAATTGACTCGATTTTCGTTTAGAAATGGCCTTAAGAAATTATGAAACCCAAAACGTGGGACCGTCATTACAAAAGTTTCATATCGCGTCTAGTGAACTCTAAATTTCCTAAATGATTGCGTGTTAAATGCTTTAAAAACACAAACAAAGCAGTCAAATTGACTCGATTTTCGATTAGAAATGACCTTAAAAAGTTATGAAACCCAAAACGTGGGACCGCCATTACAAAAATTTCATATCGCGTCTAGTGAACTCTAAATTTCCTAAATGATTGCGTGTTAAATGCTTTAAAAGCTGATTCGCTTTAAGTGGTTACATAGGAATTTCCTCCTCACAAACAAGGCAGTCAAATTGACTCGATTTTCGTTTAGAAATGGCCTTAAGAAATTATGAAACCCAAAACGTGGGACCGTCATTACAAAAATTTCATATCGCGTCTAGTGAACTCTAAATTTCCTAAATGATTGCGTGTTAAATGCTTTAAAAGCTGATTCGCTTTAAGTGGTTACATAGGAATTTCCTCCTCACTAACAAGGCAGTCAAATTGACTCGATTTTCGTTTAGAAATGGCCTTAAGAAATTATGAAACCCAAAACGTGGGACCGTCATTACAAAAATTTCATATCGCGTCTAGTCTAGTGAACTCTAAATTTCCTAAATGATTACGTGTGAAATGCTTTAAAAGCTAATTCGCTTTAAGTGGTTACATAGGAACTTCCTCCTCACGAACAAAGCAGTCAAATTGACTCGATTTTCGTTTAGAAATGGCCTTAAGAAATTATGAATCCCAAAACGTGGGACCGTCATTACAAAATTTCATATCGCGTCTAGTGAACTCTAAATTTCCGAAATGATTGCGTGTTAAATGCTTTAAAAGCTGATTCGCTTTAAGTGGTTACATAGGAATTTCCTCCTCACAAACAAGGCAGTCAAATTGACTCGATTTTCGTTTAGAAATGGCCTTAAGAAATTATGAATCCCAAAACGTGGGACCGTCATTACAAAAATTTCATATCGCGTCTAGTGAACTCTAAATTTCCTAAATGATTACGTGTTAAATGCTTTAAAAGCTAATTCGCTTTAAGTGGTTACGTAGGAATTTCCTCCTCACGAACAAAGCAGTCAAATTGACTCGATTTTCGTTTAGAAATGGCCTTAAGAAATTATGAATCCCAAAACGTGGGACCGTCATTACAAAATTTCATATCGCGTCTAGTGAACTCTAAATTTCCTAAATGATTGCGTGTTAAATGCTTTAAAAGCTGATTCGCTTTAAGTGGTTACATAGGAATTTCCTCCTCACAAACAAGGCAGTCAAATTGACTCGATTTTCGTTTAGAAATGGCCTTAAGAAATTATGAATCCCAAAACATGGGACCGTCATTACAAAAATTTCATATCGCGTCTAGTGAACTCTAAATTTCCTAAATGATTACGTGTTAAATGCTTTAAAAGCTAATTCGCTTTAAGTGGTTACGTAGGAATTTCCTCCTCACGAACAAAGCAGTCAAATTGACTCGATTTTCGTTTAGAAATGGCCTTAAGAAATTATGAATCCCAAAACGTGGGACCGTCATTACAAAATTTCATATCGCGTCTAGTGAACTCTAAATTTCCTAAATGATTGCGTGTTAAATGCTTTAAAAGCTGATTCGCTTTAAGTGGTTACATAGGAATTTCCTCCTCACAAACAAGGCAGTCAAATTGACTCGATTTTCGTTTAGAAATGGCCTTAAGAAATTATGAATCCCAAAACGTGGGACCGTCATTACAAAAATTTCATATCGCGTCTAGTGAACTCTAAATTTCCTAAATGATTACGTGTTAAATGCTTTAAAAGCTGATTCGCTTTAAGTGGTTACATAGGAACTTCCTCCTCACGAACAAAGCAGTCAAATTGACTCGATTTTCGTTTAGAAATGGCCTTAAGAAATTATGAATCCCAAAACGTGGGACCGTCATTACAAAATTTCATATCGCGTCTAGTGAACTCTAAATTTCCGAAATGATTGCGTGTTAAATGCTTTAAAAGCTGATTCGCTTTAAGTGGTTACATAGGAATTTCCTCCTCACAAACAAGGCAGTCAAATTGACTCGATTTTCGTTTAGAAATGGCCTTAAAAAGTTATGAAACTCAAAACGTGGGAGCGTCATTACAAAAATATTAAATTGTCAATATATTTTCAGTATGAATCCATGTTTCCTTCCCATCTAGCTTACGGTAAAACAAAACTTCCACCACATTCCTGTTGATTACTTCTTCCTCGAACTCCACATTAACTCGATAGCGCAATGCAAGTGCTAACAACTCGACGTGAAACATCAACCCGACATTACTCCAAACAACCTAATACAAATTAATAAAGTTTGCCTTGGCCAATCGATAAAACGTCCTGCATTCACCTGGATCCGCAGTGTCATTTACAATAGTTCAAAGGGCTAAAGGGAGGAGGAAGCTCTCAATGTTACGTCAATTATCCAAAGTTGGTTAAATGAAGAAGGCTTCTCGGTAAGTCTGTAGAGTTTCACGGTAATTTCGATGGAAACAAGAGTGGAAATCATACTAAAAGGGAACAAGGGACAATTTTGTCAAAGAGAAAATGATTTATGACAACAAATGTAATTGTGTTTGATAGATACGTTTGTGTTAGGAAGTAAATAATTTTATTACAGAAATGAGGATTGCATGATATTCTGGTATTATTAATAATTTAATATACCTTAGGAAACTTAAATTTGTTGGGTTTTGTCGTAATTACATTGTAGTACTCTTCTTTGGTAAGAAATAACACCGTTATATACTGATTCACAGAAATACCTAGGATTCGTATTTACAATATAGGTATCAGGTATCAGAGGTAAGCCTAACTCAGTAGCCAATCATCATCAAAATTTCAATCTTGTGGATTTCAGTTAAGTACGGTATTTTGTTCGATTTTCGATACGATGCCACCCTCCTTAATTGTTTCCATTTAACTTTTTCGTTTGACGTTGTCAGCATCAACCCAGTTTGACTAAAAATGATAAATAAATACCTCTTGACAGTCCATTTTTCAACTGCCTGAATTATTTCGTTGAGTTGAATCAGATTCATTCATTTTTCCCACTTAGTTGATTTTTGTTAAACATCTTTTAAACGACTGGGAATAGAAATTTGATATTTGGTACGCACCTGTAGCTTAAATGAGGTACCACTTGACCTATCTTCCCTATTTAAATTTAAGGGATGGAACTCACCCTGGCTAAAGAGTTGAAGCGACAGGGTTGAAAGTATGCGCGAAATGGTTCTTCCTCGAAATAAAAATCGACCTGTCTCTCCAATTTTCACCCAGTATATTTCACCCACCCAATTTCTCATCACCCGGTATATTTGTTTATATAGAAAAACTTTCGTATCGCTGACCCCTTTTACCTGATAATATTCTTTCTTATTTTAAAATGTGAAGTATTTATCGGTAGTACTGGACAAAAAATACGATTTTTTGCCGTCCACTCGGACAATAACATGCGCTAAATGGAACCGTCCCAGCAGGGGTGTCCCGTACCTGATATTAAACAGCAGGATCTTCCCTGATTACGTTACAAGTACCAGTCCACTACTGTTCCCTAGGGACTATCAACAGGATACCATCCCTGGACCCATTTCATCTCCAACCTTTCACCTTTCATCCTAATTTACCGGTAACACTTCTAGCATCCCACCCCCCACTCTTTACTAATCGCTAGACCGTACGTCGTAGGAGCACGTCGGTTCACTTGTCGGCCGTCGCGCGGAAGGTGCGCGTGGGGTTTTCCGCTCGTTTAAATCCCGTCGAATTTTCGGGAATCCGGGATGATAATCGATCCCTTCGACGGGAGTGAAAGTGTGGACGTCTTCCGGGACTTCCGCGATGCTCCTTCGGGCGCCGCCGCGGTCGTGCCTGCAGATGTACCTGTTGGAGCTTCAGAGGCGAAAGGTCAGTACAAACATGGCGGATTTTAACCAAGGGAAAATACGTTCGTTCGGATTAGGGAACAACACGGTTATAATCGTAAAGGATTATTCGGGAAAATACGGTGACGCGTGAAACGGTGTGATGATTTAATCGATTTACTTTTATATTTCTTCAGCGGGGTGGGTCTGTGATGGTCACGTGACCGTGACACGTCAATATTGGCAATACTGTTTATCTGGGGGGAATGTGCAGTACTCTCAGTGCACCTTAGTAATTACAATCCCGAAGAATGAACGTATCTTATATATTTAATCGATTCTAGATCGGTAGTTTCATGTTGTTTTTATATAATGTGTATAAATGTCGGTCGAAGAGACATAAAAGTTGTTTCATACCTCATTTGAACTATTTCAAGATTAATTATTATTGAGGTACCGTGTATCGAAAAAGTATTCTCACACTTTCGGTCTAAAAATGTCTGTTTACGTAACGGTAAAGGTGTTAAAAAAATGCTAATCATTTTGAATCACCAGGAGATGAATAATTACGGTAAATATATTCAAATGTTATTGGATTTTCAGATAGAAAAGAGGATTAAAGATGGAAATTTACAGATATCATTAACAGCAAACATGTGATTAATTTATACCCTTTTTTGAAAATCATGCTATCAAAATGAATTTATTGTTGTTATGCCCTGATTTCAAGCAGTTTAAATAAGAATTAATAAACTGTTTCGAGGTACAGTCATGCTTTAATCGACAAATTCTAAAGGTTTGATACATATTTTGGGTGTTTACTTTTCTCTTAGCCTACATGACTTAAATGCTATTAAAAAGCCCTAGCACTTTAATATGGCACATCTTAGCCATTAATAGGTTATATTTGTTATTCCAAACAATTTGTAGAACTACTAGGCGTTCCTCGGCTTCTCTACAAGTAAATTTAAATATCAATTTTGTGATTTGGTATTAATTTTTACTAGGAAATTAACAGAATTTACCAAGTTTTGTTCGCATTGTCTTAGAGAGGGGAGACGAATCATAGCACCTACCCATATGGGTATTTATTTGTTGATTTAACTTATGGCGCTCCTTACAAATACTTGTTTGAAGTAGTTACATATAAAGACCAATCTACAACCAAATAGGACAAAGATAAGATGATAATACAAAAAGACAAAGAAACACCCAGGTATTACACTAAAAAAGGTCCTGAAATATTGTTTTAATGCGTTTTAATTCCAAGAATTTGATGAATTTTGAATAAATAAACAAATAAAAACAATTGACCTAAATATGACAACATTAAAAATACTGTTACATACTCTGACCATATGGTCAAGGAAAATTGACTATGTTTGTCAGCGTATAAAACATTAGAACCTAATATTCTTAAGGAACATTATAGTATCTTAAATTTAATATTTCTACTTATACCACAGTTAGTATTTATTCAGGGTATTAGCAATATTGCAGATAAACGCCACAGCCCGAGTTAAGCTTCCATGTATTTATTATTCTATATAGTTCAGTCGATGTGCTACAAAAAGGTATCAAAATTCAAACCAAGTCGGTAAACCAATTTTAGTAATAAATGTTCATAAGTGAACGCAAAATGAGTTTCATTGAGTGCATACCACCAGTGTTTAGCATCCAGTTTGTTGTTAACAAATTACGACTGATTTTTTAGAATCTCGGTTAATTTTAGTCTTATTAATTTAGCCTAAAATGTATATTACTTCTCTGCCTCTGTTTGTGTATGTGGATGGTTTTCCTCTAAATTTCCCAGAATTAGCCAATGGTAAACCAGAGAGCAATAGGGAATTTTCCTATTTATGTGCCTCAAACTTTATGTTTTTTACCCTTCAGTAGTTATATATAATTTTTTCTTATTCTTATTAGTATTCTTGGTCAAGATTTGCATTTATGTTGTGATGCACGTGCGTTTCTTTAAAACCATTTGAAATTGGTATTAATATTGTTCAACAATTATTTTAATAACCGGCAATACAAATAAACTCATTGAACCTTATAATAGAGTGCCTTTGCCGTGGACACAATTTTGCCTTTTGTTTTTGCCATGAAAACATATGACTTGAGTGTCAGCATGACCGATATTCCTATAGCCCAGTTTATAGAGTTCTTTTTGGTAGATAAAATTTAATAGCAGACATTATATGCGATTAAATTTTCCAGGTGAGATGATATTGTAATAAATATTGTACTTGTAAAGGTGAACGTTCCTTGAAGTTTAGATAATTTCGTTTACTATTCTAAACACTAAGTAAAACCGTCCAGAAAACCTGTATTATTATGTCACGAAATTCCCGAAAGCTGTTAGGGTACTAATGAGTACATTAAGGCCCTACGACTTGGGTGAATTGTGTCGATTTTAATTGGATGTTGCTCCAGTTATTCTCCTCCTCTATATATATAAAACTTTTATGATACCTTTCAGTCATGGACGCGATATTAACACAGGGAAAGGAAAGCTGCGCCATATGGGAATACGGGAATTCCGACACGGAGAGAAATGTGGTTTTTTCCGCTTTAATATAGTCCAATAAATTACACCTTTTCAGAATCGCATACAAGGGGTTCAAGTCGACGAGAAACGTGAATTATTGAGATTTTTTTCTGTTTCAAGTTTTTATGGCGGCAATAAAATATTCTTCAACATATTAAAACGCACGCGGCGCCCTTCCGTACTACGACGTAATTGTAGTTTTTGGAAACGTGCCACTCACGAAATTTTAAAACGTATTTATGATTTCGACGTCGGGAAATTAAATTAAACAACCGTTGGAATTTAATTTGCGCGAATGCAGCTCCACTAAATATCCGCTGTTTTTATTACCGTAATGGAAATGTAACAAGTTCCACGGACGGGGTTTTTGTAATCAAAATTAAAATGGAGCGGCTGTACGAAAGTATTTATTTATCGCGATGCTAGCGTTTATTAAATGGAGTGGAGATTAAAGGTATAGTTTGACTTCGAAAAACAAATTCTACCGGAATATCTTTTCAGTTTTCATAATTTTATGTTTATGTAATAATACGATACGGTGAATATGCTATGGGTATCATAGCTTTCCATTAAGTAATGGAAATATTTGTTTTCATTTTTAAATGTGAATGTATTTCTTTCACTTTTCGAGCACATTGTATTACATTGGGTTTTCACAATATGATAATACACCATTATCACCATCACAGGCTGAATTTCAGTTTAATGCCGTTGCAGATTTCGCAATTTAACTGATCTATTTAATACTTGTCATGTTTGTCTAAAACATACTTTTACGAAACCGTCAAAAAGAGCCCTTTTTTCTTTGAGAATTTTTAATTTTTTTTTAATATCCCTAAACGTCATTTATTTTAATCTATAATCGCCTTCCTATAATTTAATTGTTATATCTTATATTTAAAACATTCTTTTCTAAAATCGCCCTTAAGGACTCTTAAGAATGCTTAACTTTTCTTAGTTTTCCCCAAAACCGCTCGTGATTGACTTCATATTTCTCAACTTGATTTACTTATCCAATCCCTTCAATTTTCTTTGAAAATTTTTTTTAAAAGCACATTGTAAAGGAAACTTCACTTTTGAAACTATTCCAAGAGCTTGTAAGTTTATGCGAGTAAGCAAGTGCCTCATATGAGAAAGTTATAGTTGACGAATCACCAATTTCTTTCCATTCTTGCTTATATTCTTGAATTTTATCTTTGAGAATTTTTAATTGTTCTTAAAATCCCCCTAAACGTGATTTATTTCAATCTTCCTATCTTTCTATATATTTATTGTTATAACTTTTATCTAAAACATTTTTTTTTTTTCGAAAATCGCCCTAAAGAACACCTTCCTCTTAAGAATGCTTAATTTTTCGTAATTTTCTCCAAAACCGCTCTAGGGATTTACTTCATACTTAGCAACTTGACTTACCTATCCAATACCTACAATTTTCTTTGAAAATATTCTTTTTATAAAATCATTCTAAAGGAAACTTCACTTTTGAAAATTTCCTAAGAGCTTGTAAGCTGATATGGAGCAAGTGTCTTATATGAGAAAGTTATATGATTGACCCATCACCAATTTTTTTGTATTCTTGCTTATATTCTTTCATTTCATCTTTGAGAATTTTTAATTTTTCTCAATATTTCACTAAACTTGATTCATTTCAATCTTCCCATCTTCCTATCTATTTAATTGTTATAACATATTTAAATGATTTTTTTTCTAAAATCTCTCTAAAGGACACTTTACTCTTATGAATGCTTAACTTTTCTTAATTTTCTCCAAAACCGCTCTAGTGATTAACTTCATACTTAGCAACTTGACTTACCTATCCAATACCTACAATTTTCTTTGAAAATATTTTTTTCATAAAATCATTCTAAAGGAAACTTCACCTTTGAAAATTTCCTAAGAGCTTGTAAGCTGATATGGAGCAAGTGCCTCATATTAGAAAATTATATGATTGACGCATCACCAATTTCTTTGTATTTTTGCTATATTGGATAGTAGGGTTAAGTAATACGTCAAGTAGTTGTGATCCTACTGAACCTTTTTCATTAGTTTAAATTGCATTATAAGTTTGAGAGCATTTTAGCTCCATTTTCTTCCCTCAAATACATGCAGGTGCCTTCATTCTCGTCGAACTAACCGATCGGAAACTTTTATCTAAATTAAGCTAATCGCACTAACCCATGTAGATATCACGTTTATCAGAGTAAATTATAGCCGTTCAAAAATGGCCAAATCCCGCGTTCAGTTCCGACGAATAACACCAGCATCGGCGGGATCGCACGTCGATTCCAATTACATTTAAATATTCCAGATAGCGAATTCATATTAAATTAATTGCCGGGAATCGTATACGTATGACAACATTGCATGTTTTACCATGCTCGAAACGTATCGTGATGTTCCTGCTGCATTCCTCTGACCCCATCATCGATTTACCATTCGTTTCGGCCGTGCTCGTTTGTTTTCATGCGGACGTACAAATACCGACATAATTGAATTGTTTTAAGGATAATTACCTACTTCGTAGTGTCCCTGATGCGATGTCGAGGGGGGCGAATTTAAAATTGCCAGGGAAGTTTTAATGAAGTGTCTGAGAAGTGAATTTATGATTAAACGCAAAAAGACTTGAGTGACATTACGTAGTCAAAGTTAATAAGTCGAGCCTGAAAGCACTCCTCTGTTTAATAATACATGAATATTATATATTTTTAAGTTATGATTTGTTTTGATGTTAATTTTGTTTCATACTGGAAAGTTATTTTGTCTTCTCAGGCTCTGATTGAAATAAGAATTTTATTTATTAATTTAAATCGAATAATGGTTAAAATAACTAAATGAAACGAATAATTGACGGTTTTTAATTCATCACTAATTTCATCGTAATTTTTGTCCCCATGCCGTACTCATGATACATATCCTATTATACCCAAATTTAAATATTACTTATTTAAAAAGGATTTTAAGTCTGCTCTTGGAATGAAGCCAGAATGTTCTTATGTTAAATACCGTAGTTACATTAACGTATCTTGAATTTCTGATATTAGAAATATTTTTAAAAACGGTAAGCTACTTGAAAAATACAAATTAAATATTATTAAGGGGAAGCTTTTCATTATATGATTGATGACAGTAGAAAAGGCCACAGAAATGTATAGGACGTTTCCTATTTTGGCGCGTGTGCGCATGGTACAGTGGGAGGGGAGATTAATCCGCTTGTCATCGCTATAGACTAGCTCATTAGGTTATAAGCTCGACGTCGGTACCGAATACCTCCGAGTCAGGGTTGTAAATGCGTTACAACTAAAGTGAAAAACAGAATATCCGTTCGTCGTATAAGAAAATTTTAATTTCACAGAAAAATGTGTATTCGTCTGGGCCATTAGATTTTGCCTCTTCAACTTTGACTTTACATAATTATTCAATTGAAAATTTAACTTATCTTAAGGTCCTGTATGTTAATTTGTACTTGAAAATTCATGCTTGACGAACCGGCAAGTATTATTCCATGCTTTGGTTTGCATAGAAAATGTCTTCCGAGATATTAGGGGGGTGAGAAATCTGCTAGGGGTCGAGGGGGTGATTTTGGGTAATCGCAACTTTCCTATATCGTCAGCAATAAATTAGCAATAAAATATGACGTTTGGTAAATGTTTGCCTCTTCATTGGTCCCAGAGATACAAGTGTGGATGACCTGACCTAAGTATTAAGCTAGATTTCTTGCCCTTATCTTGGAAAGCAATAAAATCGTTTTTGGCCTAATAAATTAGCAATAAGATGTAGCGCCATAAAGAACGCGGACTTATGAAATGGATGACCTGGCTTAATAGACGTGGAAAAGTCGTGGAAATGATTTTCGGTTTTATATGGGACACACATCGGTCAAACGGCCCCGACTGAGACCTGAACCAATTAGCTGTGTTATTTTGGCGAATACTCTAAATCTCCGATTTAAAATTGGTCCGTAAATCAAAGCGCAGTAGCCATTAGGCAGTCCAAATAAAAAGGGACGTAAAAATCAGTTAAGTCGCTACCTAGTCGGTTTTCCCGAAATCTGCCCGGTATAAAATTAACGGACGCGAGCGTCATCGCTGAAAAACCGATTGTTTTTCCGCCTTTTTATTCCTTTCCTGTGGTCGTTAGCCTTTTCGAGGGTGATAAGTTTCCCCCGCAGCGTCCTATCATTACCTTTGCTTAATTGCATTCCGTACACATTTCCCCGGTTTTTCCTGCGGGAGATTTATGGCGGCAGCGGCGAGGCCGGCCAGAAATTAAAATATCCCGGTTTATCCTCCGGGGCTTTTGTCGAAGCTTAAAACGAAACGGATGCAGTTTCCTCTCCGATTGTTTTGCGCCATCAGATCGAAAATCGTCGCGATGTAAAAATAAAAGGGCCGGAACGGCGTCGATTTATTTAACGTAGGACCTTGCGGAATTTCCCGGGAATCTCATATCGCCGGGTATGTTAAGTGTCGGAGTTCAGTCGACACGAGACCGAATTCTTCGGGTACTCCGGAGTTCGGTGCACGGCGTACACCGAAACTCCATGAAATATTAGGTGGATGCACGTCAGGTCGGGCCGCACGAGAAATAAATTTCTTTCATGAATCCTGACTCGGAATTTTCCAACGATATTTCTTATGGGCGTTCTAAACAAATTAATGTCCGTGCCGTACATCGAATTTTTCCCCGGAAAATTTGTTATTTTGAGAAAAGTCGCTATGGTTCTATGGATTTATATCGCGGCAAACAAAGCGGTAATGAGCTTCTAAGTCAAATCATATTACTGGAGTTGTTTAAAGCACAAGGAGTATTTAAATCTCATAAGCCATGAAGCTGATTTGAACGCAACCAAGTTGCCGCAGCGAAAATATCAGAGACTAATTTGAGGCCAGTGAAAATGTCTATACCAAGAAGGTACCATTTTGGACGGCTACAATGGCTGACTGATTTTGGTGTCATTTTATCTATTAGTGACGAATAAGTTATATCACGAGAAAATTAATTTTTGGAAAAAGGTGTTTACGACTGCAACCAGGACTTGAGCTAGAACTCTCGATTAATATGGACTTTAATTCGGAAAATACTCGAGGGCTCCAAGTCCTGGTCGCAGTCGTAAACACCCTTTTCCGTAAAATTCAATTTTTGAATCGTATTTATAATTTCCGTTTAAAATAAGTAATTAACTAAAATACGTGGACAGGAAAGTCCACGTTTTAATAACAATAAGAGAAAATCTTTGTTTTAGGATCAAAAATCACTTGGATTGCACTAATTTGAAATCATCATAATATAGGTAATTTATTATATGTGCAGCAGTAACTCTAAATTTAATCTTAAAATTTCTAATAAAGATTTTTCACAGGCTCCTTCTAAAATGTTTGGAGTATTTTTTTATGTAGACGTAGGAATTATTATTCAACAATATTTACCGAAAAAATAAATTAAAAATGTGTAAAAGAGAGCAAAAACTCGACCTTTTTATAAAAAAAACCGTAGAGGTTTTATATTGAGGATTTTTTATTGCAGTTAGGGTACTCTCTGATCTATACTCTCTATACAAGATGAAAAATCACTTGGCTTTTACTAATTTGAAACCACCATAATATAGGTAATTTATTATATATGCAGCAGTATCTCTAAATTTAATCTTAAAATTTCTAATAAAGATTTTTCACAGGCTCCCTCTAAAATGTTTGGAGTATTTTTTTATGTAGACGTAGGAATTATTATTCAACAATATTTACCGAAAAAATAAATTAAAAATGTGTAAAACAGAGCAAAAACTCGACCTTTTTATAAAAAAAACCGTAGAGGTTTTATATTGAGGATTTTTTATTGCAGTTAGGGTACTCTCTGATCTATACTCTCTATACAAGATGAAAAAACACTTGGCTTTTACTAATTTGAAACCACTATAATATAGGTAATTTATTATATATGCAACAGTATCTCTAAATTTAATCTTAAAATTTCTAATAAACATTTTTCACAGGCTCCCTCTAAAATGTTTGGAGTATTTTTTTTATGTAGACGTAGGAATTATTATTCAACCTTATTTACCGAAAAAATAAATTAAAAATGTATAAAAGGGTGCAAAAACTCGACCTTTTTATAAAAAAAATCTAGAAAACGGTAGAGGTTTTATATCGGGGATTATTTTATTGCAGTTAGGGTAGTCTTTGATCTATGTTCTAATTAAGTTAGACATGGTCTCTACGGGGGCAGATCTAATTTTCAATATGATAAGGTATTTTTTTTTAAAATTTTTTATATCGTATTTCGGGTTTTCGGTATTGTCGGGGAAACCCCGGGTCCTAAGTTATAAAAAGAAATGAGAACTTACGGCCTAAAGCGCCCTCTGTCGATGCCTATACGAAACACGTTACACGCCTAGTTGCGCACTTATACAGATCCTGTTTTAAACTCCTGTGAATCCCAAAAATTTTTTGAAAAGAACGGTGGGAAGTTATGAATAGACGAGGCGAACCGTTGTGCCTCCTTGATAATTTGCTTATCTTTTGTCTTTTTCTATTATAGAATTCGAGAGAATTTTCTTTCAAGCGAATTTCCCTCGGTTATAATTTTACGTCGTTATTTCCGACGAGTTATTTTACAAGGAATTACACGGATTTAAAACACGTTTTTCGTTTTTGTTGTACCCGCGTTCCTTTGAAAATTCCAAAGCGACTCGTCGACGACTTTTTCACTTTTATAAAATGTATACGCGAAGGCTTGTTCGGCGTCGCACTTCCGTGCGATCCCATAGCGATTTTTTCCCTTACGGCTCCTTTCTTTTCCGACTTCCGATACGTGATGCGAGTTGCAGAGGATCCGGAGATCTTTTTCCATTCTCTCCGACCTCGTACTTTTATTGAGGAACTCTGCATACATCCAGCGATATAATACGTGTTAACTAGAGATCGCCTCTTATCCATGACGTTAACGGTGTCTGATATGTTCCGCAAAACCGGACCGCAGACTCCCTCGCACTCCCGGGTCCCTAACTTTATCCCACGGGCTGTGCAACACGTGCATTATCATTAGCGGTCCTATTCAATTCCAAAGCCGATTAGTGCCTGTTTGGGAATTTGTCCGTCGGCTCTTGCGCTCACGCTCCGCCGGAATATCTGATTTAATACCGAGGATTTTCGATGTCCGCTTCGATTACGGACGTAGCGAGAAGCAGGAGTCTTTTCAGCGGACGCGTACACCCACGACACGTGACTGATGTGTACATACGAGGGACGTTTGAAAAGTCCGTGCAAAGTCCGATAAATGGCGCGTATCGAGGCCATGTTTAGTTAGTAGCATCTCTTGAATGGACGCACGCCAAGTTTCAGTCATATTGGTTTATTTCTTTGTGTTTGGCATTCGCGTGAATCAATCAAGTCGAGTGATTTTCGAGAAATGGACGAAAAAGAATTTCGTGTGGTGATTAAACATCACTTTATGAAAGGCAAAACGCCTCAGGAGAGTAAAGAGAAGCTCGATAATCATTATGGTGACTCCGCACCTTCGATTAGAACAGTTTATAAGTGGTTTCGAAATTTTCGGAGTGGCCATATGGGCACAAGTGACGCTGAACGTTCCGGACGGCCGGCCTGTGAAGATACGACACCACAAATCATTGATAAAATCCATGATATGGTGCAGAAAGACAGAAGAGTTAAGGTGCATGAGGGTTCATAATATTTTGCATAAACATTTGGACATGAGAAAGCTATCCGCAAGATGGTCACGCTTGATCAAAAAATGATTCGTGTGAAGTGTTGCAAGGGTGGTCTGCAGCTGTTCCAGAAGAATCCCGAGGACTTTAAGCGTCGTTTCGTCACTGTGGATGAAACATGGAGAAATTACTACACTCCTGAGACTAAACGACAATCTAAACAATGGGTTACTGAGGGGAAATCTGCACCAAAAAAGGCGAAGACCGGAAAGGTTATGGCGACTGTCTTTTGGGATTCGCAAGGGATGATCCTCATCGACTATGTGGAAAAGGGGAAAACTATTACAGGTGAATATTATTCATCGTTATTGGACCGTTTCAAAACCGAGCTGCAAGAAAAACGCCCGCGAAAGAAAGTCCTTTTCCATCACGACAACGCACCAGCTCACACCTCAGCAGTTGTGGTCGCCAAATTAATGGAAATTGGATTCCAACTCGTTTCACATCCCCCTATTGTCCAGACTTGGCTCTTGAAGAAATGGCAGACACTAATGGATATTTTGAAGACTTGGACAAATCGTATCATTCGGAAGGGATCAACAAACTAGAGCGTCGTTGGATGAAGTGTATAAGCCTAAAAGGAGACTATGTTGAAAAATCATAAAAGTTTACCCCAAACGTATAAGTAGATTTTTGCACGGACTTTTCAAACGCCCCTCGTATATAGTCCTTCCTGTCAGAATTGGTCTAGTTGAAAAAAAAGCAATAAAATTTACTATTCACTATCAACATTTTTCCGCTCTAGATATACGGGGGAAGGTTAAACGGTACGTTACATGAATACTCTGCTTTTGTATAGGGTAAAACCGTATTTCATCGGTTTAAAGTCGGTTAATTTTTTGTTTTTTAACTGGACCGACTCTGGCAGGAAGTCGTACATCTACGATAGTCGCACTTTTATTCTCATATTTCAACGAATTTTAAAAGAATCATTAAATAGTTTGATATTTTCGAAAGCTCATAGATTGCCTTTGTTAATAATAAGAGCAACATTATGATATTACAGAATTTCAGTAAACTGCAGTAGGGAGAGACACGACATGTCACGTAAATCTACGACATAGTCGCACTTTTATTCTCATATTTCAACGATTTTTAAAGGAATCATTAAATAGTTTGATATTTTCGAAAGTTCATAGATTGCCTTTATTAATAATAAGATCAACATTATGATATTACAGAATTTCAGTAAACTGCAGTAGGGAGAGACACGACATGTCACGTAAATCCACGATAGTCGCACTTCAGTTCTCATATTTCAACGAATTTTGAAGTGATTTTTGAATTGTTTGATATTTTGGAAAGCTCAAAGATTCCCTTTGTTAATAATATGTGTTACATTATGATAATTCAAAATTTCAATAAACCACAGTAGGGAGAGACACAACATGTCACGTAAATCTATGATAATCGCACTTCAGTTCTCATATTTCAACGAATTTTGAAGTGATTTTTGAATTGTTTGATATTTTGGAAAGCTCAAAGATTCCCTTTGTTAATAATATGAGTTACATTATGACAATTCAAAATTTCAATAAACCGCAGTAGGGAGAGACACGACATGTCACGTAAATCTATGATAATCGCACTTCAGTTCTCATATTTCAACGAATTTTGAAGTGATTTTTGAATTGTTTAATATTTTGGAAAGCTCAAAGATTTCCTTTGTTAATAATATGAGTTACATTATGATAATTCAAAATTTCAATAAACCACAGTAGGGAGAGACACTACATGTCACGTAAATCTATGATAATCGCACTTCAGTTCTCATATTTCAACGAATTTTGAAGTGATTTTTGAATTGTTTGATATTTTGGAAAGCTCAAAGATTCCCTTTGTTAATAATATGAGTTACATTATGACAATTCAAAATTTCAATAAACCACAGTAGGGAGAGACACGACATGTCACGTAAATCTATGATAATCGCACTTCAGTTCTCATATTTCAACGAATTTTGAAGTGATTTTAGAATTGTTTGATATTTTGGAAAGCTCAAAGATTCCCTTTGTTAATAATATGAGTTACATTATGATAATTCAAAATTTCAGTAAACCACAGTAGGGAGAGACACGACATGTCACGTAAATCTATGATAATCGCACTTCAGTTCTCATATTTCAACGAATTTTGAAGTGATTTTTGAATTGTTTGATATTTTGGAAAGCTCAAAGATTCCCTTTGTTAATAATATGAGTTACATTATGACAATTCAAAATTTCAATAAACCACAGTAGGGAGAGACACGACATGTCACGTAAATCTATGATAATCGCACTTCAGTTCTCATATTTCAACGAATTTTGAAGTGATTTTTGAATTGTTTGATATTTTGGAAAGCTCAAAGATTCCCTTTGTTAATAATATGAGTTACATTATGACAATTCAAAATTTCAATAAACCACAGTAGGGAGAGACACGACATGTCACGTAAATCTATGATAATCGCACTTCAGTTCTCATATTTCAACGAATTTTGAAGTGATTTTTGAATTGTTTGATATTTTGGAAAGCCCAAAGATTCCCTTTGTTAATAATATGAGTTACATTATGACAATTCAAAATTTCAATAAACCACAGTAGGGAGAGACACGACATGTCACGTAAATCTATGATAATCGCACTTCAGTTCTCATATTTCAACGAATTTTGAAGTGATTTTTGAATTGTTTGATATTTTGGAAAGCCCAAAGATTCCCTTTGTTAATAATATGAGTTACATTATGACAATTCAAAATTTCAATAAACCACAGTAGGGAGAGACACGACATGTCACGTAAATCTATGATAATCGCACTTCAGTTCTCATATTTCAACGAATTTTGAAGTGATTTTTGAATTGTTTGATATTTTGGAAAGCCCAAAGATTCCCTTTGTTAATAATATGAGTTACATTATGACAATTCAAAATTTCAATAAACCACAGTAGGGAGAGACACGACATGTCACGTAAATCTATGATAATCGCACTTCAGTTCTCATATTTCAACGAATTTTGAAGTGATTTTTGAATTGTTTGATATTTTGGAAAGCTTAAAGATTCCCTTTGTTAATAATATGTGTTACATTATGATAATTCAAAATTTCAATAAACCACAGTAGGGAGAGACACGACATGTCACGTAAATCTATGATAATCGCACTTCAGTTCTCATATTTCAACGAATTTTGAAGTGATTTTTGAATTGTTTGATATTTTGGAAAGCTCAAAGATTCCCTTTGTTAATAATATGTGTTACATTATGACAATTCAAAATTTCAATAAACCACAGTAGGGAGAGACACGACATGTCACGTAAATCTATGATAATCGCACTTCAGTTCTCATATTTCAACGAATTTTGAAGTGATTTTTGAATTGTTTGATATTTTGGAAAGCCCAAAGATTCCCTTTGTTAATAATATGAGTTACATTATGACAATTCAAAATTTCAATAAACCACAGTAGGGAGAGACACGACATGTCACGTAAATCTATGATAATCGCACTTCAGTTCTCATATTTCAACGAATTTTGAAGTGATTTTTGAATTGTTTGATATTTTGGAAAGCTTAAAGATTCCCTTTGTTAATAATATGTGTTACATTATGATAATTCAAAATTTCAATAAACCACAGTAGGGAGAGACACGACATGTCACGTAAATCTATGATAATCGCACTTCAGTTCTCATATTTCAACGAATTTTGAAGTGATTTTTGAATTGTTTGATATTTTGGAAAGCTTAAAGATTCCCTTTGTTAATAATATGTGTTACATTATGATAATTCAAAATTTCAATAAACCACAGTAGGGAGAGACACGACATGTCACGTAAATCTATGATAATCGCACTTCAGTTCTCATATTTCAACGAATTTTGAAGTGATTTTTGAATTGTTTGATATTTTGGAAAGCTCAAAGATTCCCTTTGTTAATAATATGTGTTACATTATGACAATTCAAAATTTCAATAAACCACAGTAGGGAGAGACACGACATGTCACGTAAATCTATGATAATCGCACTTCAGTTCTCATATTTCAACGAATTTTGAAGTGATTTTTGAATTGTTTGATATTTTGGAAAGCCCAAAGATTCCCTTTGTTAATAATATGAGTTACATTATGACAATTCAAAATTTCAATAAACCACAGTAGGGAGAGACACGACATGTCACGTAAATCTATGATAATCGCACTTCAGTTCTCATATTTCAACGAATTTTGAAGTGATTTTTGAATTGTTTGATATTTTGGAAAGCTCAAAGATTCCCTTTGTTAATAATATGAGTTACATTATGACAATTCAAAATTTCAATAAACCACAGTAGGGAGAGACACGACATGTCACGTAAATCTATGATAATCGCACTTCAGTTCTCATATTTCAACGAATTTTGAAGTGATTTTAGAATTGTTTGATATTTTGGAAAGCTCAAAGATTCCCTTTGTTAATAATATGAGTTACATTATGATAATTCAAAATTTCAATAAACCACAGTAGGGAGAGACACGACATGTCACGTAAATCTATGATAATCGCACTTCAGTTCTCATATTTCAACGAATTTTGAAGTGATTTTTGAATTGTTTGATATTTTGGAAAGCTCAGAGATTCCCTTTGTTAATAATATGAGTTACATTATGATAATTCAAAATTTCAATAAACCACAGTAGGGAGAGACACGACATGTCACGTAAATCTATGATAATCGCACTTCAGTTCTCATATTTCAACGAATTTTGAAGTGATTTTAGAATTGTTTGATATTTTGGAAAGCTCAAAGATTCCCTTTGTTAATAATATGAGTTACATTATGATAATTCAAAATTTCAGTAAACCACAGTAGGGAGAGACACGACATGTCACGTAAATCTATGATAATCGCACTTCAGTTCTCATATTTCAACGAATTTTGAAGTGATTTTTGAATTGTTTGATATTTTGGAAAGCTCAGAGATTCCCTTTGTTAATAATATGAGTTACATTATGATAATTCAAAATTTCAATAAACCACAGTAGGGAGAGACACGACATGTCACGTAAATCTATGATAATCGCACTTCAGTTCTCATATTTCAACGAATTTTGAAGTGATTTTAGAATTGTTTGATATTTTGGAAAGCTCAAAGATTCCCTTTGTTAATAATATGAGTTACATTATGATAATTCAAAATTTCAGTAAACCACAGTAGGGAGAGACACGACATGTCACGTAAATCTATGATAATCGCACTTCAGTTCTCATATTTCAACGAATTTTGAAGTGATTTTTGAATTGTTTGATATTTTGGAAAGCTCAAAGATTCCCTTTGTTAATAATATGAGTTACATTATGACAATTCAAAATTTCAATAAACCACAGTAGGGAGAGACACGACATGTCACGTAAATCTATGATAATCGCACTTCAGTTCTCATATTTCAACGAATTTTGAAGTGATTTTTGAATTGTTTGATATTTTGGAAAGCCCAAAGATTCCCTTTGTTAATAATATGAGTTACATTATGACAATTCAAAATTTCAATAAACCACAGTAGGGAGAGACACGACATGTCACGTAAATCTATGATAATCGCACTTCAGTTCTCATATTTCAACGAATTTTGAAGTGATTTTTGAATTGTTTGATATTTTGGAAAGCCCAAAGATTCCCTTTGTTAATAATATGAGTTACATTATGACAATTCAAAATTTCAATAAACCACAGTAGGGAGAGACACGACATGTCACGTAAATCTATGATAATCGCACTTCAGTTCTCATATTTCAACGAATTTTGAAGTGATTTTTGAATTGTTTGATATTTTGGAAAGCCCAAAGATTCCCTTTGTTAATAATATGAGTTACATTATGACAATTCAAAATTTCAATAAACCACAGTAGGGAGAGACACGACATGTCACGTAAATCTATGATAATCGCACTTCAGTTCTCATATTTCAACGAATTTTGAAGTGATTTTTGAATTGTTTGATATTTTGGAAAGCTTAAAGATTCCCTTTGTTAATAATATGTGTTACATTATGATAATTCAAAATTTCAATAAACCACAGTAGGGAGAGACACGACATGTCACGTAAATCTATGATAATCGCACTTCAGTTCTCATATTTCAACGAATTTTGAAGTGATTTTTGAATTGTTTGATATTTTGGAAAGCTCAAAGATTCCCTTTGTTAATAATATGTGTTACATTATGACAATTCAAAATTTCAATAAACCACAGTAGGGAGAGACACGACATGTCACGTAAATCTATGATAATCGCACTTCAGTTCTCATATTTCAACGAATTTTGAAGTGATTTTTGAATTGTTTGATATTTTGGAAAGCCCAAAGATTCCCTTTGTTAATAATATGAGTTACATTATGACAATTCAAAATTTCAATAAACCACAGTAGGGAGAGACACGACATGTCACGTAAATCTATGATAATCGCACTTCAGTTCTCATATTTCAACGAATTTTGAAGTGATTTTTGAATTGTTTGATATTTTGGAAAGCTTAAAGATTCCCTTTGTTAATAATATGTGTTACATTATGATAATTCAAAATTTCAATAAACCACAGTAGGGAGAGACACGACATGTCACGTAAATCTATGATAATCGCACTTCAGTTCTCATATTTCAACGAATTTTGAAGTGATTTTTGAATTGTTTGATATTTTGGAAAGCTTAAAGATTCCCTTTGTTAATAATATGTGTTACATTATGATAATTCAAAATTTCAATAAACCACAGTAGGGAGAGACACGACATGTCACGTAAATCTATGATAATCGCACTTCAGTTCTCATATTTCAACGAATTTTGAAGTGATTTTTGAATTGTTTGATATTTTGGAAAGCTCAAAGATTCCCTTTGTTAATAATATGTGTTACATTATGACAATTCAAAATTTCAATAAACCACAGTAGGGAGAGACACGACATGTCACGTAAATCTATGATAATCGCACTTCAGTTCTCATATTTCAACGAATTTTGAAGTGATTTTTGAATTGTTTGATATTTTGGAAAGCCCAAAGATTCCCTTTGTTAATAATATGAGTTACATTATGACAATTCAAAATTTCAATAAACCACAGTAGGGAGAGACACGACATGTCACGTAAATCTATGATAATCGCACTTCAGTTCTCATATTTCAACGAATTTTGAAGTGATTTTTGAATTGTTTGATATTTTGGAAAGCTTAAAGATTCCCTTTGTTAATAATATGTGTTACATTATGATAATTCAAAATTTCAATAAACCACAGTAGGGAGAGACACGACATGTCACGTAAATCTATGATAATCGCACTTCAGTTCTCATATTTCAACGAATTTTGAAGTGATTTTTGAATTGTTTGATATTTTGGAAAGCTCAAAGATTCCCTTTGTTAATAATATGTGTTACATTATGACAATTCAAAATTTCAATAAACCACAGTAGGGAGAGACACGACATGTCACGTAAATCTATGATAATCGCACTTCAGTTCTCATATTTCAACGAATTTTGAAGTAATTTTTGAATTGTTTGATATTTTGGAAAGCTCAAAGATTCCCTTTGTTAATAATACGAGTTACATTATGACAATTCAAAATTTCAATAAACCACAGTAGGGAGAGACACGACATGTCACGTAAATCTATGATAATCGCACTTCAGTTCTCATATTTCAACGAATTTTGAAGTGATTTTTGAATTGTTTGATATTTTGGAAAGCTCAAAGATTCCCTTTGTTAATAATATGTGTTACATTATGATAATTCAAAATTTCAATAAACCACAGTAGGGAGAGACACGACATGTCACGTAAATCTATGATAATCGCACTTCAGTTCTCATATTTCAACGAATTTTAAAAGAATCATTAAATAGTTTGATATTTTCGAAAGCTCATAGGTTGCCTTTATTAATAATAAGATCAACATTATGATATTACAGAATTTCAGTAAACTGCAGTAGGGAGAGACACGACATGTCACGTAAATCTACGACATAGTCGCACTTTTATTCTCATATTCTCACGTAGAAGTCGTACATGTATATTTCGGTTACGGGCTTCGATCGCGTGGAGTGTGTGATTTTTAGTAGTAATTGGGTTCCCTTTTTGTGGCACGAGCATCCCCGGAAGGTATCCGCACGAGCTCTCAGGGTACAATATACACACGCACGCATACGCATACTTTTTTTAATTACGGACCCGTCCCTCGTGATGTTGGGATATAGATGAAAAAAATGCGAAAATGAAATGGCGTCCTTTTTTTAATCCTACAGGGTGTGCGCGTTCAAGGGACATTTGCCGCGGCAAATAATTGTAATCAACCCTTACGTGAGACGTTCAGTTAATTGCAGAAACTGTAATCGTATTGTATTTTTCTACTTAACGTCCATCAGCGCAAACGCGACGCAAAACGAGTACTTAAGACGACGGCGTTTAATTATTTACTACGTCACTTTCGAGCAGTGTCTGAGATTAGCTAGCCAGACAACTCCACACAATAACATTCTCGCCGATGGCAAAGGGCGTGCCACCGAATGAGACGAAAGTACAATTCCCATAAAGCTGGCAGGAGCGAAGAGGGAAGAGAGAAAGACTGAGAGGGAGACGGGAAGAGAGTCCTTTAAATCCGACCATCCGTGAAAGATAAACGATCTCAAAAATAAGATAATCCGGTTTTAATTAAATCTCTGGAATCCTTGATCGTGAAACACGTTCATTAGAACCTTCAATAAGCGACGGAGACGATAATGACGTTTCGAGTGGATGGCGCCATTTAATCGTTTAAAGTTTCATTTTGCAATTAGATTGTAATTGTTCTAGTAATTAGGATTTCCGGTGAGGGAGGAAGTTGTCGTCGTGAACGACGGAACCTTTTCTAAACTTCCAGATGTTTTGGAGGGAGAAAGGGGATGGGAGCGAGGGCGAGAGAGGGGGGGACGCGCGCCTACGATGATCGATCCTCCTCTCCTAACCGCCGGAGGGAAACCCGCACACTCGCCCTTTTTAATTGGACGAAGTGTGCGACGAAATTAACTTTGCGAATCGAAGGTGGTTCCTTTCATTAGATTCTCGTTGACAATTTTTCATTGAGCCTTTACGACGGGGGATTTTATCGGAAATCAAGTGCGCAGCTTTCTACGAAGCACGTAGAAGACTGTGGACGGAGTAATAAGACAAATACTGCCTTGTTTAATGAAACATCTTGTTATTTATTCTAAACATGGGTAGAGAGTAAAAGGAAAATGGCCTAAAAACCATCTTTCGACCAATAAGAACAAAGAATAATAGCCCAGTTTATGGAGAATTTTTTGATAGATAAAATTTGACAGCATGTGGCCAAAAAAACTTTGTTTAGAATGGATCAAAGATGACCAAGACCCAAAATCTGGACAAATCTGAACTTTTGCGTTTTTTTTTAAACAATAAAATTGAAAAATTGGTTATTTTTCCGTTTTGTCACCATAACGTGAAAATTATTGATGGAAATGCAATACGTTCTACAGACGATTTATACTGAATTAAAAGACCTTCCAAATTGTGCTTTTCTAAAGGGCGATCTGAGCGTTTTTCACCGAGGAAACTTGGAAAAACCTTTAAAATGGACCCTTTTTCAAAAATTCACAGCTTTGCCCAGTTTAAAGCTGTAGCGCTGATTTTGCATACAGTATTAGGTTATTATATCTACTTTAAGCATGCAAAAGTTGGATGTTGTCGGATGAATAGTTTTGGCACAATTACTTTATTAAGATATATACCATATATATTACCATATATACCGAAATTTTGCAAAATTAATTGAGATGGGCCGATTTTAATTTTTCAAATGGTTTTTGAAAGAGGACATCGGAACCTACAACTTGGCTATCTTCGATTTTCTTATATGTTTGGAGAAAAGTGCGAAAAATGTCCTCGAAGATTGCGCGAATAGTATACTTGCGCAATCGCGCGTTTCGCGCAATAGTCTATGCCATTTTGTGCACTTTTTTTCCAAACGTATATAAAAATCGAAGATAGCCAAATTGTAGGTTTTGATGCCTTCTTTCGAAAACCGTTTGAAAAATTAAAATCGGCCCATCTCACTTAATACGCCGAATTTTGCAAGATTTCGATGTACCTTGTTAATAACGCAATTGTGTAAAAACGATTCATCCGACGGCATCCAACTTTTGCATCCTTAAAGTAGGCATAATAACCTAACACTTCACACAAAATCAGCGCATCAACTTTAAACTGGGCAAAGCTGTGAATTTTTGAAAAAGGGTCCATTTTAAAGGTTTTTCCAAGTTTTCTCTGTGAAAAATGCTTCGATCACCCTTTAGAAATGCTCGTTTTGAAGGTCTTTGAATTCTCTACAAATCACCTGTACAACGTATTGCATTTCCGTCAATAATTTTCACGCTATGGTGAAAAAACCGAAAAACCACCTATTATTCAAAAAAATTTATTGTTCAAGAAACCGCAACAGCTCATATTTGTCTAAATTTTGGGTTTTTATCATCTTTGACTCATTTTAAACAGAGCATCTTAGTCCGTCTGCTGTTAAACTTTATCTACCAGCTTTTTTTGCTCTATAAACTGGGCTCAAGCCTAAAGGGCTCAAAAGATCCACTTTGGCCGGTGTCTACAGAATTCCCTGCCCCCGTGGACGAGTCTACATAGAAACGACGCAAAGATCCAGAATAAAAGAAGACACGAGAAGAATTTAAGATTTAAAGGAACGAAAACAATCCTTGACACAAACGAGACAAACAACTAAATTTGCTTTGTTCTGCCCTTTGGGGTAAACGCTATTTTGACCGGTCTATTGACCAGCTAAAGTGGACAGTTACAGTTTTTAATTTTCTGTTGATTCAGTAAGATTATTCAAACTACGATGTCGAAATCCCCTTAAGAGGAGTCAAAAACGTGGGCAGAATTTACCGGATCTCCTACTTCCAACACAAACTATTGAATATGCATCGGCCAGTCGGTTCCAGTGAAATTTATTCCAGATAATCCCCGGGGTTTCGCGCCCCGGCGGAAAGTTCGCGTTTAATGGACAAGTTGCGGTTCTCCCGAAATAAACTCTAATAGCCGTCGTCCTAATTAAGAAATCTATTTGTGCGCCCCCTCGTAGGTGTTCGCGCGCCCCTTTTTGCTGTAAACATCCCTCCGTACTTATCGAGTAATTCGAAGTGATAGCGAGCCGGTTCCTTCCGTATTAGGGGAGTTAATTCGATGAATGTGTGTGTATGTGTATTAAGACTGCATTCCCTTCTCCGTCTCTCTTCCAGGCGCGCCGGGAATTGCGTTCGGGTCCCGGAAAGTTTAACTGTTTACTGGTACGTGAAGCCCGAGATAGAGGGCCGGGCGCACCAACCGCTAACGGACGACTTCAACAACTCCACCGCAAACGAGTCACCGCCCCGGCCCTAAAACGGCGTGATATGAAGATTGATAACTCCGGTTATAAAGTTCTGTTGTGGATTTCGGTTGTTCCGCATAGTTTGAGCGCCGAGGGGACGGAATTTGTCACTTCGCCTCCGCGCTGATATACGACTCTTGTCCTATTTTTCGAACAATGTGTACGGGGGGGCGCACTGTATTAGACGACTTGAGACAGAACATTTTTACATACACTTGTTTTTTAATTAGAGCAGTCTAAGTAAATTGGACAAATGAAAAAAATTACGAAAAGTAAACAAGTATCCCATATTACATTTTTTCTTATACACAACTAAATAGGCCCATCAGCAACAATAACTGTCTTTATTTTATATCTCAAATTTCTTATCCAAACTACTTGTGCCCGCTGAAATGACGATGATTATTATTATTATTATTATAGTATTATTAGTAATATAAATCTATTACCTAAACGGTATTTGAGAGACCGGCAAAATCCGTTAGATTTATATAATGAACGTGGGTTTATAAGGAGGTATCGCTTTTCTAAAAATACAACTGTACATATTGTTTTGCCTCTGATAAACCTAATAATAGAGGTTTACCAGTGGTTCCACTGATCCAATTATTAATCAGCCGCAACAACAAGGAAATTTCCTTTACTGTCCCGATTTTTTCATGCGTTTACTGTAGAAAATACGTACGAGTAGTACCATGGTTTCAGTGAATAAACTGGATTTGCAGATCCTTTTAAAAATCAAAGTATGCAAATCTTTGGACTTGTCTGCATAAGAGATTTATTTAACGCAATCCTCACAGTCATAAGTTGCTTTGGACATCTCTTCTGTTGATCCCTCGCAAAAAAGGATGAGTTTTTCACCATTTACGATGTAATGATATAGCACATTTTTCCAGAAGGGTGAAGGGTAGACTTCTATGGGGACTTCTAAGTGGAAATATTAAAGGGTTACCTAAATGATGTGCAGTTGTTCATTAAAAAAACGTAGATGGTTAAGAGAAAATAGAAAATATATTAAAAAATAATACACTTTGCCTACTCTTACCTATAGATGCGCCATGGATCGATTCTTCTTTAAATAAGGGATAATTAACAGGAAAGAGTTGTGTAACTATTGTCCCTATTTTCCCTTATGCGCTTTACGTCATTTATTTCCCGAGGATCAATTCCAGGCGCTGGATATTCAATGTTCATGCAGCTAACCGAGAAACTTGGAACTAATTAGCTCGTGCCACACAACAAGCGCCCAGAGAATATATCATTACTGTGACAAATGCGAAATAATTTTGGAGAGCCGTCAGATAAAGTTCTAAAGTTAATTCTTCCATTTTCAAGTTAAATTCGCATGACGACGGATTTACGGTGCACGTGAATGTGAACTTGTAAACGTCGAACCGCAACTTGAGTTCTAGTTAACAATTTTCCTGGCGAAATTTGTGCTGGAATAAGATTACGCAGTGCCGTTTCATTCGTAATATTATTATTGTTCGTGGAGAAGGAGTGCTCACAATTTGATCTTTGGAGTGTTTTAACACATAAATAATACAGAATGCTTGTTTAGGTTGTTAATTACTTAAGGGGGGACATACATGTAAAACGCACAAAATGACGTCATGATTTAGGGTCGATTTTAAGAATATTTAGGAAGATTTATCAATGCTTTGAACATTGTATACTGAAGTATAAAAAACTGCCTTGGAGGTGTTGATCAAAAACAAAATGGCGGAGATATCAGCATTCTCTGAAATCGTCTCAAAACGAGGCAGGCGAACTGCGGGTGTTCTAGAGATTTCCCACGTGAGCTTGCGAGATTTTGGTAGAGGGGAATTTGATAAACTATACTAAATCTTGAATATGAAACTAAGAAACAATAAAATTAACGAAAATTTGTAACAAATACATCTAAATTTTCAAAAAGTGTCATTTTTTGGTAAAAATTTCGAATTTGACCCACTTTTCTTCAAGTTTCTGAGTTGAAATTTATGGAACATGTATGTTCATATTTTAGGTATTGCAATATTATGGGTCTTTTAAAATTTTCAGATAGGTAGGATGGTTATTTTTTGAGTTATCACTCCCACGGCCTCAAAAAATGATATTTTGAGAAAAACGCGCTTAAAGTTTGGATACCAAAAACTGTACGACAATCAAGTTACAGACTAATCGGCAATTTTTTTACTACAAGGCGGTACAAACCAAACTAAAATGTGAGGGGATAAGGGAGGGCGTCTCAGGGCACGCGCAGGTGCAGCGACCACGCCACGCATATTACGTTATAATTTGAAAAGTACTTAAGATATCGTCCTGAAATTTTTCTGGCTTATTCTGCTTACCATTTGGGATATTTAAACCAACAAAAAAATTGATTTTTACATGTATGTCCACCCTTAAGCCACACAAATATTGCCGCTTGCAAAGATATACGCATATGTACGTAGTCTCCATACTAAAATTCGCCTAATGGTGATGTGGCTTGTGGGATAATATTTGTTTTTAATGAAACTTATTATCTCCACAATAAAGCACATTTCTGTAAATTGAGATAAAAGGCGGCACTGCGAACAATGTCTGACCCTTGTTTCAATATATCAAAAGAGAAAACTACCATTATTACATAGTTTTAACATCCATGGTTAAATTATAACCATAGATTCGACCTACGATCGATTAGCTCATATAGCAACAGTTTCAAGTCTGATAAATATTTAGCTACACCAGACGTTCCCCAAGGTTCTGTATCAGGTCCCTTATTTTTTTATTATGTTCATTAACGATATTTGTGACTCTCTGGACGTGACATCTGTACTGTATGCTGATGACTTCTCCAATAAAAAGCATAAATGATTGCCTTAAGTTACAAAGTAATGTCAATCGATTGAGTGAATTGTACCAATATGCCTATAAATGTTACTAAGTGTAATGTGGTCAGTTTCTCCAACAAGACCATCGTTTACGGTCATATTGAGACAGTAAAGCTTACAATGCTCTTGGATTTGTTAGTAGAGGTAGACTTTAATTTCTGCTTGCTACTTCCATTTCTTCGTTTTTCCCATAATAATTCTTATGGCAACTTTTGACTGATTATGATTAGTTAATGATAATGACAGCTGTCCAGTAATTTCAAAACAAGTATTGTAGAATTTTTTAAAAATACGTCGATTCCTTTCCCTTTCTCATTTTTGATATCCAGTTTTGATCAATATTTAATGATTTGTCGCTTATGATCACTACACCCCCGTCTGTCCTATTACAAAACTGGGATGTACGTGTCATCTCTTGCTGTCATAATCACATGCTTCTAACGTCATATTCAGATTTGTATTCCTTCATATCTCTTTTGAATCTCAGCCTGACTTCGCATTGAATTTCTGTCGCTATAGCTATTGATGATCGTGCTTTTTCTCGCATGTTTTCAAGGGTCGATCCTACTTTTTCTCGCTCGTTACCAGGTCTTACCTCGTGTTGATTATCCGGATTTTTATGTACACTATGTTTTTACCGTCAAGGTTACTTATCCCTAATTATCACAAGCGATTTTCGTTGATTAGATCTCAGAAATATATTCGCGGTATCCCCGAAATCCGGCCCCATTCGGATTATTCCCGAACGTTTAATTCAAGCGGGATGATTCCCCGCAGAAAGTTAATTATTGGCTGACGTTATTTGCTAAGAATTTAATCCAGAAATATTGGAATTCCTAAATTAGGCGAAAACGAAACGGCCGAATTCATTTCGCCGAAACAATTCGTTCCCATCCCGTGGAATAATTTCCATCAGTCATTCTCGGCGAGAAAGGGAAGAGGGAGACGCGGCAGGTTCGAGAGGAAAAAAGGAATTCGGGAGAGAAAATGCGCAAAACACAATGCGGGGTATTTAATTCGTTATCCAGAAAGTATTAAGATTTCATCAGTAAAAGGAATCTTCATCTGACTGTGAAGACATCTGTAGTAGATCGATCGTCTCGATAGGATCTGGGGGGATGCGAATACTTCCTCCAAATAACGATTCCCTCAGTCGGTAATAAGAAATAAATTACCCCCGAAATGGGGTATAGGCTTTAGATGATGAGTCGCAGATAAGGGGGGCAGGGGAGGTAAAAAGTCGTTATTCTTTCCCGGAGATCCCGTATCAGGAAATTGCGTGAAGGCGGAAAACCAATTGTATACAAAATTTTCGGTTACGCGACACTATTCGAGATCGCACGAATCCCATTTATAATACTTACTTGAAATATTACTTATCCCCCCCGTGTACCTGACTCGGAAGAAATCTTCTGCGCGAGACGACGCTTTAGGGAAACGGTCTCCCTTCCCTTCCCTTGTACTCCGAGGTTTATCTACTGTAACGGAATAGGATGTTCGACATATTCCAGAAAATAAAATTAAACCCTCGTGAAATATGGCGGTTCCCTTAACCGCATCATTTCTCAAACGGTCTGCGGCTCGCTTTCTCTGAAAAACGTAGCCAGAGGTCGGCAGCCGATGTTTGAATGTTAAATCATGGAGAAAATATTTATACGTATACGGAAGGTTATTATTGTGCCACTTTTATTTCCCGTGGGCTTTTTCAGACCCGTCCTTGGAATTTTTCCCTTAAGCCTGCGGGGCTTTTTTAAAACTTTCACAAAGGTAATTCAATTTGAGTTATATTTGTTGAGCGTCCGCTTCGCTAATTATATCCGGAGATATATCCGATCGAAGTTGACCGCCGTTAAGGGCGGAAATGAAAGTACGGTAAGGGCCGTTTGTTCGGAAAATACTTTTCGAAGCAATTTTTCGATAAATTTTTAAAATAAATTCACATGAAAATTCGTCAAAAAGCACAGAAATTGTAAGAATGTTAGTCTTTACTTTAGTCTACAAATTTTCAACGACAGACACGTTTTTATTTATATCTGAGTTGTCAAATTAGTATTGTTATACTGAATTTTTAGCCTTATTCATACATGTGCGCAGTACATATTTCTTTAGGCTACTGGGGAGGTACGCATGACACCACTTTCTCGACATTTATTCGTTTTGTGGTCCCTAAAAGTATATATTTATATATGTAATACAACGAAATTTTTTAGCACGATAGAGGGCGCAATTTTTTACGTATCGCATTCAAAGTTGGAGCAAAAATCGATTTATCTAAATATTGGATAAATATCCAAATTGGTAAATTTGGTATTTGTAAATTGGTAAATAAATTGTTAAATATCTTGGATAAGTTCGTAACGAGTCAAATTCGCCGAATAGAAACAAAATGACGGCCTGTCAAATCTGAAAAAAAATTCGTATTTTTTTTTTAGTTTTCGAAAACGAAAATGTTACTTAGATTTTTTGTAAGTCTTCAAAAGCGCTACAATTTTGCACCTTTTCCATATTTTTCCTAAAACATAAACTAAAAAAGTTATATATAAAAAATCAGAGATTCTAGGTTACCCCATCTGTCCCCCTGCAATTTGTTGCACGGTTAGATTTCAGGGGCCGTCGGTCGGTTATTTATCGGGGACCTGTAGGATACCTTAATTGTGCTAATCTCGGAAACGAGGAGTGAAATATCCCGACTACTACGTTTAATTTAACGACCGGGAACGGTTTTCTATTGTTGAAATAACGAACGATCCGATCGAAATTAATACCGGGGGCTACAAGGAAAAATCGAGGGCTTTTGGACTTTCGAAAGTGGACGGATTTACTGGAACGTTTTGTAACGTGATGGTTGCTTTTGAAATAAAACTACACGTATTAATGTTACGCCAATTTAGTTATCTTAATCTTAATCTTAATACACGTAAATCATTGTTTAAATATAGCTTGAATGGTGAAAATTGCAAAAATGAGTTTTTTAAATGTATTAAAAGAACACGTGTAAGAGGGAGTATTAAAGTTTTTTTCCGTATAGCTGCTGGAAATAGGCTACATTTTAGACATGCTAAAAAAATATTGTAAATAAGTTATTTAAACAATTGCAAAAAACATCGAAATTTGAATTTGCAGTAAACAAAAAAAAATTTTTGGAAACTTACCCAGAAAATTGCATTTTGCTATCCTTAAGATTCCCTTAAAATTTGGTTAAAAGATATTAATTAGATTATGAATGATTCCATTTGTTTATTAATAACTGTATTTTTGCAACCTAAAAAACGCGGTTGTTGCTTCTATAGTAGAGAAATTTTTAAGAGCTCATATTGCTTTGAGCCTTGCATGAGCCTTGATCTATATTCTCGAAATATTCAATTGGAAATTTAAAATTCAAAGATCCTCCCCCCTAAAATGGAGTTTGATAAATTTGTCTGATTTGTTTATAAGGTTTTTCGTTAATAACATTACAAGGAATAAATTTATTTTAATTTCGTTTTGATATTCGTTTTCTTGGTAATTTTTCACAAATTTTAAAAGAAAAAAGTTGACCTAGGACCATTTTCAACCGAGATAGCTATTTTTTTTTTTAAAAATTCGAAATTGTTATGATTTTCACGTGCTACCCCAAATTAAAAAAAAACATTAAAATTGTTCCATAATTACCTGAGATCTCAAATGTTTCAGAAGATTTTGATTTAAAGTTTTGATTCACTTTTGAACGGTGCTGGCTAATTCCCCCTACCACTTGCTACTTGGTACGACACCTTTTCTCTTTGTTTATTGTAAATTCAAATTTCGATGGTTTTTTGCAATTATTTAAGCACTTTTCCAGCAGCTATAAGAAGTAAAAAAACACTTTAATACCCCCTCTTACATGTGTTCTTTTAAAGGATTTAAAAATCTCATTTTTTGCAATTTTCACCATTTAAACGATGTTTAAACGATGGCGCCGTTATTTTAAACTGATACTTTTTGAAAAATATTTTTTCTTTTTGCTTAAACTTGCATTTTAAAAAGGTTTCAACCTGAAACGGATTACTTTGTTCTTTTTTTATTATTTGATTGGTCTACAGTGTCTCGATAGCGTGTCTCAAAATAAAATAGACAAAGGAACTGATGGCAGTGGTAAATCGAGGGTAGTTTATAGATTTAACGATTAGACGATTAGATTTAACATGCTTGTGAAGTAGGCACTTATCACAATCCTCCATTTATGTTCTACAATGGACGACCTACTTTCAAATGACAAATGTTAAAATCAATAGATATCGTATCATAAAAACGATTAAATGAAGCATTTCCGTGGTTCTGATCAATATTACTACGTTAAAATGAAGGGCATAATTTGAATTTTGGCGCCACTTTAGGAGAGTGAGGTGTATCCAGTTCTAATGTAATCTATTAAAGCCTTCATCGGTTAGTTTATACTCGGGAGAGACGTGGTGAATTCGGGACTTACTTAGGTGAAATAAGTATGGGTTTTACACGGATTTCTCCGTTAAATATAGTAAATGATTTCACCATTTTTATACATATTATCAATTCTGAAGCAGTAAAACACAGATAATTCAATTTAGTTCCAGCTTCGCTACATTTTCTCTTATCAACATAGCGAGACCTGCTCGTAATATTTTCTCCACGTATGTCGCTGCATTAACTAAGTTGTCTAATAACGAGCTAAATGTATTAAAGGAGAGAACGTGACGTTCATTACGAAGATCATTAGTACACGCGGAAAGTACCCATCTGCGTCCATTAACCCATTATCAACGGGTTCGAACTTACCATAAGAGCGAATATGACGGAAACTTGCGCGATATTCAAAGTCCACCTGAAGCTGCGATGCATTAATTTCTGAGTCTATCGGAGGCGGAAGTGAATTCCATTGTATAGTTGATACAGGGTGATGTCGCAAGCACGTCGCCGCTTGAAAATCTCTTGGAAATAAACGAATAAAGGAAAGTTTCTGGTATTATATTTTTGTAACGATGTGGCGCGAGTTTTAATGAACGTGTATAGTTGGAAGTCGCCGAGATAATTTCAGGGGGATTAAACTCAAACTCCGACCGTATTAAACTTGTTATTCTAGTTTCCACAACGGCGATTAATTTAACGGCGTATCCCCATTAATACGAGTTTGATGGGTGAGTGATTAAAATATGAGATGGAAATATTACGATTCGTGTTCGGTTAAGAGTGAAGAAAGTGACTAAATTGATTTAGGCGAGTGTAAACTTCCCATTAACCACAGGTACCCCGAAATTCGGCGGGTAAATTATGAGAGGTCACGATTTATCTCATGGGTAAATTCTTCACCACTCATTCCAATATACCTTATGTAAAACCCTTTTTGCGAAGTAATTTTATTTGATGTTAATAGTACATATATACTTGCAACGTGTACAATGTAATTGCGCTATGTATAACTGCACATATTGATTGGGAAAGTAATTAGACACTTTTGTTAATTTTTGGAAAAATGTTTTTTTACTATTTTTTCTCACATATCTGGACTGGACAAAAACTTGTAACAATTTAGCAATGATGAAGTGGTATAGTACTGCTAATTATGGCATAATTATATTTTATATGACGACGTTTTGGGACTGTAGAAGAAATAGATTATAGAAAATGTTTTTGTATATGTCCTATCGAAAGTACAAACCAAAATACACATGCTCGTTATGATTCAACTAATATTAAACAATTATTGGTAAAAAACCAGTTTTGCTTGCGATTTGTTGTCGTTTTATCGAGGAAAAATTAAATTAAATTTAATTTTTGAGAAATTGCAAAAAATAATTGTGATTGTTCATGGGCAGTTGAGTTATTACTAAGTTGAGTTACTTCCCCGTGTAGAATCCGAACCCGAGCTCAGAATTACCCTATCACGTCAGGATGTTGACATATTTGAGATCATATACAAAATGGCTATTTTAGCTATATTTGAGGTTCGATCCAGGCCGCACAAAATTTAGGTATTTTTTTCTACCTATTCCACCATTTAGTACCTCTCGTTCTCTTCAAAATGAGCTCTCGAACAGTACTCTACGATGTTTCTTTCAAAAGTTATGCCCATTGTAATATGACACGGCCGCCATATTGGATTTGTATCATTTCGCGCCAAATTTGGTGTACATGGGTTTACGAGGTCGCTGATCAGAAATCTGGGGTCAAATCACAAAAATTCAAGATGCGGGTTCAATATGACGGACCATTTTGTACTGTTAATATTACGAGGTATAATATTATAAGCCATCTACATACACAATATAACACATTATAACTAACAATTACTAACAACCAAAAAATTGTTTGAGTATGTGCACTAATACTGACGTTTTTAAGTGCAATTTAACACACAAAATACAAGAATTTAAATTGGTAATTTTTTTAATTTTGTAACGCTATGGTCAGGTGGGGTCAAATTGACCCCAGCAAAAATAATGTCAGCAGAATGTCGCAGCTGAGTTGCATTGCGAAAAGTCTTTGGCGTATTGAAGTAACTTAAAACAAAGACAGAAGACAGAGAAAACCTGTTTAAAAAATATACAGCCCTGCGGTTACCCTGGGGTCATTTCTACCCCTAATGACCATAACGAATTGCCCTAAAAGGCACTCTAGTCATGACAGCAGACCAAAATCTATTGAAAATAAGTGAGCAGTAAATTTTGAAACATTTGTAGCGTTATAAAATCCATTAGTATTCAACAATTATTTTCGTTGTTTCAGGTCGATGATAAATCTTCATCTTCACATAAATGCTGGGACACATGTTATAACCACGACTACTATTAGAAGGTAAGGTTAAATGATAAGTAGGTGTTGACGTAGTACTTGATAGATACGGGGGTTATCGGAAGAATGTAATTTTGTAATACAGTCCATATTTTATACTGGTCAATTAAGTTAATCGGATGTTAGAAAAATTGTTGTGAAGATCTTCATTTAAAAGGACTGGCGCACATGATCCGCGTTCCTATCCATTTTGCAGGAGGGCGAAGTACATTAATTAAATTATTACACGGTGGTAATATCATGGCATAACTGGAGTCCTAATGTAGAGAATGCATTATCTCCTAGGCTTGATTAAAATGTCACGCGGGCTAAATGCGACTTATTATTCAAGGCAAACAGACAGAGATCGATAGCGTTTACTTATGACGATCGCTAAGGGAGCATTAGCACTTCTTTATTATCGTCAGTCGACGGTGTTTGAGTTATTAAGTGTGCTCTACTGCCGTTCGAATTAACTCGAGTGGATTAGACCTCGATGAGTATTAAAATTGATAAATTATTAACGGAATTATCCTTTTCGTCATTCGAACGCCTTTCCGCTTGATTTATGATACACGGGTTTTCGGAATAACGACGGCATCGGGTTTCTTACAGTGACTTACGAGGGGAGCCCGGATTTCGCGTCGCTTTTGACAAAAGATCGCTTTGAGATATATCCTACCCCGTGATTTTTAATTAGCAATTATCCGAGTATCGAATTTCGTGAACTAACGAGGAGGCGGCGAGGGTGCGGGGCCCTCAAATCAAACGGAGGTTCCGCGTGTAATTAGCACTCGGTGAGTGTATTCATATAGTCAAACCCTAGAGCGCACTACTTAGCCATTGCTGAAAAAAAATTCCTAAAGTTTGGGAAAAAAAATTTATTTTTTGTATTAAAATTTAATAAATCGTTATAAACAAATTCTTTTGAACTTTTATACATTGTTGAATTGCGAATTTAATGATTTTTAACTTTTTAACGATTAGAACTTATGAAAGACGGAGGAATTTAAATCAAAAGCCACAGTTCTTTTAAACATTTTTTATAAAATAATGTACTATTAAATACAATGAATATTTATGATAAAATGTTTATAGCATTAGCAATTTTTTCATTCATCTTTAGGAACACACAAACCTGGATGATAATTTTCATACAAATGAGAAAAACACAAATTTTTTCGACAACTTGCACAACAAATAAATGCTTCTTTTTTAAAAGAGCACAGTGTTTTTAGAATTTCTTCTGAAAAACAAACTTCGTTTACTTTCATAAATATTTCTCGATGTTCAGATAATTTTGACGCATACCAGGCATATTTGATCATTTTTGAAAAAAATAAAGAGCGCTGATGATAAACAATTGACTGAATTTTAATACAATCTTCACGAGAGTTAATTTCCCCATTTTCTTCAATTAATTGCGAACAATTTTGTATTTTTTTAATTAAATTTTTGACTTGTCTGTAAAAGTAAACATCGCGCGGTTGTATTAGTGGAGTACACTTTGGAGGTATTACTTTAACAGTACAAGTAGACATTTTCTCATCATCTTGAAAAATTTCATCATACATTTCGAGCCTCGTTTGTCCTCCCCAAGAATCGATGAGAAGAAGAACTTTTTCTTTGCTCACGTGAGATTTTTGGCATTTCGTGAGAAAAGTATAATATGAAGACGTAGCAAGTTTTCCGTATTTTGAAGATGAGACGACATTTTTATATTTTTTTTACAATTCGCGATTCAATAATGTATAAAAGTGGATTTACACAAAATTTACAGAAGACACTGTAAACTGCTCGTAGATAACGTTTTTGGAGGTGCCAAGTGAGGAAAATGCATAAATTGAGAAATATTTAAACATTTCCCATTTTTGGCGAATGCGCACACGCACCCTGCAAACACTTCGATTTATGGTGAATTCGCCACTTAATTTTCACATCTAAAAAGAATATAGATAGACATACCAACATTAATTATGCAATAAATATTGAAATACTATGGTGTCAGATATTTTTCTTTTGGCTACTTAAATATCATACACAGAGCCCTCGTTAACTTGAACGCCATACTCTGTAATACCTGCTGTTTCAATGGTATTCATTCTTCAAATGTTTTTATATAATACAAACAAACCCCATCAATCTAACCCTGACTCTGTACATTCAAACTAATTCAAATGTATTTATCAAAATATGTGTTAATTTGTGTGAAATATGTGTTTATTAAATTTTAATACAAAAAATTTTTTTTCCAAACTTTAGGAATTTTTTTTCTCGGCAATGGCCGTAAGTAAGGTTTGAGTATATGAATACACTCACTGAGTGCTATCTACACGTGGAATCTCCGTTTGATTTGAGGACCCCACACCCTTGCCGTCTCCTTGTAAGTGAAAACTGGAAAAATAAGCTAATAAAGCTAGAAGAGGCATGGTCTTATAAGAGGCGCCCCAGAATTAATTTCTTAATAGGGGAAGTATTTAGTTAATTTAATCAATGAGGAACAAAGTACGTACGGTCCATAATATATTTAAGGAACCATAATGCGTCTAGTATACAGGGCGTGACGTTTTATTTTGCATGGATTCCTATATAGAAACAAAAATATTTCGTTTAGCGAGTGTTTAACATTACATACAAGACCCGAGAGCGAATTACACTCGTTAGGCGAGGTTCCATTTCGGTCTTGTTTCCGTTACCTGTGCAAATATGTCGTGTTTGTATGGAAAACGCGGGCGAGGGATCGGCTAATTATCTGAAATAAAAACCGCCGCTTATCGATCTTCCCCAAGACTAATCCCCCGAAACGCCGACAAAATCGTCTATCAGGAGAATCAAACCAGCCCCTGCCGTATATCTCTCAAAGGTAATTAGCGGAGTGAGGCGTGTTCCTGTAATGTTCCCGAAAAGCGACTGCGGAATGCTAATCTTCGCTCGCCGGTGATAAAGTGCTAACGACTTCGTAAATAACGCGTGTAATGGTTCGAGGGATATGACAAAGCAAGACGCGGCCGAATGTGAAATGTTTCCGTTTGTTATGCTCTTTTTTTCCGCATTTGACGCTTACCGCCTTTGTGATTTACACGAACGCCACGCGGGGCGCCCTGAATATTCTTTTGAAATCAGACGCGCGCCTCTGTGTCGACACCTCCTAACTTTCCCATTACGTTCAAAAATAGTCAAACAAAAGAGTCGAAAATTCACTATTTAATACTCAGCAGCAGGTTCATTATTAAGATCTACTACCCATGAGAGGAAGGGTGGAAATGTACTGAACATTAAATATATACTAAACGCCAAACAAAGTTGCGCTCACGTCATCACCATTCTATCACAGGTCGATTTAGAGTGTTGCCAGATTTTCGGCAACGTATCTGTACGAGAAGAAGAAACAGATATAGAAATAGATTGAGAACAGATAGAGACGTTAAACATTTACTCATCCCAATTCCCATAACAATGTTATTAACAAAATTCCTACCAATGCATGGAGTAAAGGCAGTATTCAGGAATGACTCCCTTTTTCAATGATGATGTTTAAAACCGAACTTTTGCAATTTTTACATTGCAGCTTTTAAAATGTATTACCATGGTTTAGTTTTATAAATTTAATACAAAGTTTTTCGTTGTTTTATAAATTATTTTTATAACGAGTGATTTTTCATTTAAAAACTAGTACACCACATTTTTAATTACTGTCACTTATGCAACCAACAATTCAATAATTGTATAAGTGCGGAGAAAACTTCGAGATTCCCGAAAATCTGGCAACACTCTAAATAGACATGTGATAAAATGGTGATGACGTGAGCGCAACTTCGTTTGGCGTTTAGTATATAGTATAATTATTCAGTAGTAAGCATAGTAGGGGAGATGGGGTACACTTGAATACCCCGCAAAAAATGTTTCAGAAAATTTAATTAAAATCTGTCAATTTGCTTCCCACTGTCACATTCCCGTATCGTGATTTCACTCATTCTCAGATCAAGTCACATTTCCTTAAGTTCAAAACCCCTTCGTGAATAACCTGAGGGAGAAGCCAACCTCTTGATATCATTTCAGGTAGTTGACCTCGATACCCCAATTCACAAAGCGACGTTTTTTAAAATTCCCTGTCTTTCGACCAATCAATACACTTTTGCTGACCAATCGCGTACCTTTTTGCACACGGCCAAGTTCAACGGTTTTCCTTTGAATAAATTAGGAATTTGGTCTCCGATAAACTATAATGAAAAACTGAATTCAATTTACGTCACGATTGTAATTAGATTAATGCTGTTTGCGAGTGTTGATTGGTTTCGCAGAGTTGCAATCCCTTCCACCCGGTTTACGTAAGCCCCAAATCCCTCCCAATTAAGATATATTGCCCATCTCCTTAACCTATTACCTTGTTAATGACAAGCCACCCGGGGGTCAAGCGATCTCATATTTAATCCTGGAACATGTCGGCGTGTGCAGGTTAATCCTAAGTGATCCCGATGCGCATCTCCCAATTCAATTAGGTACCTGGGACTAATGGGATATCGCGTCTCCTTGCCGTGCGATTAGTTATAAGACCGTAAACTTCGTGACGTATCGAGGGGGTCGTGCATATTTAAAACGGGGACGCTACAATCCCCCGCGTTCGGCGCGTGTAAATCCTCGCGGGGGCATCTGCCGCCGCCGCGTTAATTCGGATTAATTTTCTGGGGGACGAGTTCCTCGCGACGATACCCGTGCATACCGCGCGTTGTATAATTCAGATAACAGCACGGTACACGCTCGCGGTATTTTATTGGAGTTGGTTCTTGTTTAGGGGGTGCGTCGTCGGTACGGACCGGGTTAATTACTGCCGTCCCACTTCGGCTTGGGAAACGTCGCCGGATTAGGGGCGACGGCGGGGGAATGGCCGAGTCGGAGGTTTGGAAAAATGCGATAAAAGTATGATAAATACCCCGTTACGCTAACCGTGATATAGTGTGAGTAATTTGAGAATTTGCATATGTGCATATTAAGGAGTCTCTCAAGTTTCCTATAACCTTTGGAGCCTACACAGGAAGAGTCCCTCACGAACAATTATATTTCTTGATAATTTTGAGAACTCCCTAAGAAGTATTTGAAATTTTACAGGATATTAGGAAGTGCTTGAAAATTAATCCTCCTTTCCCTTTCAGACATTGCAATAACACGTTAAAAAATCTGCTGAATTTCCTGGATAATTAAGGAGCCTCCAAAATTTCTTATAACCTTTGGAATACTATCAGAAAGGGCCCGAGAATTCCTCACGAACTATTATTGTATATTTCTTGAAAATTTTTGGGAACTCTCTAGGGAGTTATTGAAATGTCTCCTTTATTATTCTCCTTTTTCTTCAAGAAACTGCAGTAATACGTTAAAAAATCTGATAAATTTCCCTGATCATTAAGAAGTCTTTAAGTTTTCTATAACCTTTGGAGCATAATCAGGAAGGGTTCCAAATTCTTCAAGAACAATTACATTTCTTGATCATTTTACGAATTCTCTAGGAAGTCCTTGAAATTTTACAGGGTCTAGAAAGTGCTTGAAAATGTATTCTCCTTTCTCTTCTAGAAATTGCAATAACACGTTAAAAAATCCTGCTGAATTCCCTGGATCACTAAGAAGTTCTAAAGTTTCCTATAATGTTTGGAGTATTCTCAGCAAGGGTCCCAAATCCCTCACGAATATTTATATTTCTCGAGAATTTTGGGAACACTCTAGGAAGTCCCTGAGAATTTAATCTCAATTTTGGAAATTTTTCAGAAAATACCATAAACTCTTTGAGCTCCCAAAACTCGCAATAATTTCTTTATAACCTCTTCGTTATCTGGACTCTTTACCATGCATGACAGCCGCCAAATATACATAGAGATAATTGGCGAATGCGAAAAGCATAATAAAATAATTTCATAGCTTTGTCGTAATGTCTCGACCAGAATCATCAGCACGAAGAAAATGATTGGTATTAGTATGCTCCTTCACCATTTCTTATAGGGCGTTTATTAAGCCAAGTCGTCCATTTCATAAGTCCGCATTCCTTATAGCACTATATTTTATTGCTAATTTATTACCAGAAAAACGATTTTATTGCTCCACCCCTTTCGGAGATAACGGAGATAATCTGGCTTAATACTTAAGTCAGGTCAACTATACTTATATCACCGGAACCAATAAAGATGCAAACATTTACCAAACGTCATATTTTATTGCTAATTTATTGCTGAGGATATAGGCAAATTGGGATTTCTAAAAATCACTCCTTCAACCCCTGGCAGATTTCTCACCCCCCGAAATGTCTTGGAAGACATTTTCTTTGATAATCAAAGCATGAATCGATTCAACACCGTGAACAATACTTGCCGGTTCGTCAAGTATGAATTTTCAAGTACAATTTAGGATACAAAACCTTAAGATAAGTTGAATTTTCAATTGGATAATTATGCAGCCAAAAAGGCAACGTCGAAGACGAAAAATCGAATGGCTTAGACGAATGCACATTTTTTTGTGGAATTAAAATTTTCTTATATGGCGAACGGATATTTTCTGAAATAAACCTAAAATATGTTTCCTTATATTTCCTAATCGAGAGGAAGAAAAGAGTGGCAAACACATTTCTGAAGCTTTTTCATAAAGGGTGTTTTTAACATTAATATCAATTTTACTTTAACGCAGAAGTCGGCAACTAAAGACAAGAAAGTTAGTTTTATTCTTCTTAGATTTTTTATTCCTAATGAACCGGCAAGTATTGTTCACAGAATTAAATGGATTTAAGAAGAAAATTAATTAGAGTAGCAAAAATATTTGTATGTATACAAATTACTGATGACTGTAATCAAAACTTCATTAATGGAAGAGTTTGGGAACTTTAAATTTGCCAATAATGATTTGATTTCATATCATTCATAGACGACATTAAAAGAAAAATACTTCCATTGACGTAATAATTATTTTATGACTTTTTAGATCAATTTAAATAAAACATTAATAAAATGCTTCCTAATAATCAAATAATCTAATGACCCTCTTACAGTTACCACCACTATAATCTTCCAAAAAATGAGAAGTTTATACGATTAATACTCTGAATATAAAAAATGTACTGTATGATTAATTTTCAAAAAACCGACTTGTTTTAAAATCAATTTTGGAATAAAAAAAATTGTTCGCTAAAATTTATTAATTTTGATTGTTTTATATTGAATTGTAAGGATTAATATTCCAATGGAAATCTAAATGATATGCGACATTGTCATAAGAACACTTGTAAAAAAGTCATTTTTACATATTAGATTAATTTATGATATTGTTTAATAAAACATACTTGTCGGAGATACAATCATAATAAACAAAAAAAATTAGTGTAGAAATGATTTGAGAAACGGACCGTTCCTTAATTTTTTTTCTAATCGACTCAAGGGTACTCAAAAATGAATAAAATGATATTAAAAAATTGTTAAATTTTTTTGAAACAAATGAAAAATGCACTTCATAGCTTTAACAATAAATGCAGGATCTCGTCAATCAATATTTTTATATGAAAGTTTAATAAACAAAATAATAAATTTCTAAAATTTGCATTAGAAAGCGATACATCGAAAAGACTACTCCAGTTATCACTGCTGTGAAGTATTCGACCGCCACAATTATCCTGCAATAAAGGTCCACGATGAAAGGGCCGAGATTATGTTAAATACTGCTCCTATCTCTTGTCAGGATATTAACAGCAACGTAAATATAGTCCTGGTTAAGCGCCGTTGAATTCTAGAGCTTCGCAAAGTTATACGGAACGGTATAAAGAACACGAAAATGGCGATTTAAATGAAATGTTCTTAAAACCAGCGACGACAGTTAATTTGTTAAGACACCATTGTTTTGCATATGAATGAACATATGAAAGGCTTAGTGACGCTGTGGGATTCGACTTTATTAAATATAAGCGGTGTTTTTCCGCGAAACTCTAAATAAAGCGGGCTTTGTCTTTCCCTAGAAATCGTTATTTAAGTAATTTGAAACAAAAAGGGTTACAGTATACAAAAAATTAAGGAACGTGCTCGGTGAAGAACAAGCTTAAGTTGTGGCACTCTTTTTGATGTTCATAAGGGTACGTGAATAATTTTAGCTGTAAAAGGAATCGCGAAATACTCTGTATTGAAGCATCAGTAGTTAATAGTACATGGATGAAATTTCTTCTATTTTTCTCTTACTTTTCAATACATTCTAACAAATTGCACAATCATGGAGGACAACCACTGGCATTATGCGAGTTTAAATTAGAGTGGCTGCATAAGTGCTCCCAATAATATTTTGGCAAACCTTTACCTTTAGCCCATGAAAATTAAAAATTCACCAAAAAATCACCACTGATCGATACAAAACCGTGGAAAACGATGTGCGCATTCAATTTTCGCCTTTCCTGTTACTTTTTGAGAAACAAATTTTTATGTACATGTCCATTTTCATCGAATTTTCCATTCATTTCATATGGAACATCAAAATAATCGCAGGGTGTCACACGACGATGACACTTAAACTTGTTTTTCCTTTTAGAAATATTATAAAGTAAAAATTTGGCAAAATTTTTCATTTTTTTACTACTGGGTTCCTGAAATTAAAAGTATTTTTTCAAGCACCATATCACTGTCCTCTATTACTAAAGAAATTACCATTTTTGAGATCAAAAGGAAAAATCTTTACCAATATTTTATCTACAAAAGAGAGCAAGAGCATTAAGATACAACATTTTTTAAACATGTAACAATCAAAGCAAAGCTTTCCTTCAATGCATACCTTACTGGACCTTTTAGCTTTATAAGTATTATGTTTCAAACAGGCAGGGAAATAGGTGAATATATTCCACATCAACGATATCACTTTCCCAAGGGTGGAAAGTGATATCCATTAAAATAAATTTCACACTTTAGCAGTGCTTTGTGGAAATATGAAGGGTGATACTCTCCTTCGACTGTTTTTTCCCAAAATTTCCCAAAGTACCAACCCATTTGTACCTACGGGCATATTCACTGTGACTAACTTTTAGAATGTATGCTGAAGTACTTGTTTAAGGTCGCTGTAGAATTATTTTTAACTCGTTAGAAACCGTAAGATTCCACGTTGCAGAATAAACTGAAAGAAAATTACAATGCAAAAGGAAATTAAAGTGTAAACACGTTTATTACCCATTAAGTTTATTACACGTTATTCGAATACAGCTACAAGTACTACTATTAAACTTCCATTTATTTCAATTACGACTAGCGACTAGCAGAGAAAGAATCTTTTTAAATGACAATTTCGCCCGAGCACCTATTGAAACCAGCGCTGAAAATCCAAACGTGCATTATTAAATGTCGAACTTAGCGAAAATCAGCAAATCGATGTTCAGCGAAAGCCGACAGATGTTCTCGGCATCAAACGTCAGGTCTCGACTCTCCCAGGGAGTTTATTAATGAAATTCTCAACCTGTAACAAACAGGTATTTCTGCAGGGAATGATAATTTAAACCGTCGTCGCTTCGCTCGCATAAAAAGAGCGCAGGGGAGTACCTTATGAAACTTTTATGAACGTTATCGGTAACTGATTCCATTAATTAATCATCGTCGAGGCGATCCGTGTTGAGTCCAAAAAAAGGCGCGAGCGTAATAAAAAATCCTTACAGAAATCCTCGTCCTGTGATTAGGTTATCGGCAAAATGTATTTACTGGATCATTTGCTACTTGGATCATATAAATAAGTATAATTAATTTAATAAATAACTGGAAAAATAGTAATATCCATTATTGGCATGCTGATTTAATCAAATCCATCAATATATTGTCATGAACGAAACAAGAAACTGGATCACGGCAGGGCCAAGGTGAAGGTGAAACTTTCATAAACGCGCTGACTGCCAAGGCGAGAAATGTTTTGATAAACGACACACCTTATACCAACAAGCGCGGAGAAGACAATAAACAAATACGACTATAAATGGAAAGAGGAAAATGGCCGACCAGAGAAAACACTCTGCCAAGACCGAGAGAGCCTACCGCCCCGAAGATGCTCTCTGACCCGTCGCGTTCTGTGGAAATCCGAATGTCCAGACAGCAGTCTTCTATTATGTAAGTCGCATGTATACACAAGTATACATAGGATTTTAAAACAAAGATCTAAAGATTTAAAACAAAGATAGAACAAAGAACAACTAAACATGTTTGTAATATTTGTTTATATTTTTCTCAAGACGATTTGTAGAAAATTTTAGTTCCACATTGATTGAAATTTTAGTCACTACAATCTTCCTTAAGTATTGGGTGTTAAGAAAGTTTAAGCAAAAGCAATTCGCAACCCTGGTGTATTACGAGGAAATTTATCTTCCGCATTACCTTTTAATTGTTATTTCCTAATTATCTGGAAACGTTATAACGATTTAACAGCGGTCGGACACTCGTCGAATCCATTATATTTCCCTTTCGCATTATTTACCTAATTTCGGCCGTGCAAAATGTTTGTATTCATAGGCAAAGTGCCATTTCCATTTAAATTGAATATGTATGAAGCTCGCGGAAGGGCCGTATAATCCACTGAAGTGAACGGAATATTCCGGAGTGAGGCGAGCGAAGGGAAGACCTCGTCCGAGTGTTAAGATTCGGTCCGCTTGCATTTTGGGAAATAGAATCTTTTGAGGTTACCACCTCTCGTCCGCCTTACGGGAAATTTATGAACTTCGACAGCCCCACGACGTATTTACTGTACGCTTGATTCGATGAAACTATCGACTGTGAACAGAGGAGGAAATGGAAATGCATTGGGGTAAACTAGTGAAAATATATAGTTAGGGTACAATTTCTCGCTAATGGCCTGTTGCGGGGTATACCGTGGTATTTACGTCGCATTTTATTCGAGACAAAATTACAGTAAACTTGCTTCAAGGCACCCTATTAAAAGATTATCTGTTTAGTGGGGAAAGGTGAAGTGCTTTATAGCCGATTAAGACATGGTTTTGAACGGTCGTCTGGGATATTTGGACCGTATAAGAATTTTTAAATGATCACAGACAAATAATCCTTTCCATACCATGGAAAACACATAAAATCGTCTCCTTTTCTCTTTTTTACATATGGTGTGTAAGCCATCGCGATGCAGGTTCTATGTCGTCGACCTTTTCCAATTCTTCCTCACCTAATTTTCCTCTTCAGTCATACTCCATATCTTCATCCACTGCTATTTCTTCATCTGCACCTGCTTCTCGACTTATTTTAAATTCTCTGTTTAATCAAGGCCGCCAAATTTTAAAAATGATGAAACGAACACTTGTCAAGATTAGAGTAAAATGAATTTATTTTCATACACCATTTAAGTACTTTTTTAGTCCCAATCTTACCCACCGTTAAAACAGTTTTACTTCGTTATTATGCAGTATAAATTTACTCATCAATGAGAATAAGTTCTTTCTAAGTTTCTAAGTTCTTGAAGCTCCTGTTGTTGTCTAAGTAATCTAAGTACGTTCCATTTAATACATATAAATGCCCTGTTACAACGAGCTGATAACAATTTTGAAACCTCTTTATCTTCTTCCTTTATAATCTTTCACAATCGGGGTCTGGGTAACACCTACCACAATTCGAGTCTCAAATAAAATGCGATAAACTATATCTCCATCTAGCCATCTAGCGAACGGTAGCGATTCAGTCGGAGTGGTCGCGCATGGTACACTTACTTAATACTACATCGTAGGCTTGGATCACGGAACACACAGTTGTATTGTTTTTAGGCTAGTTCCATTGTACAACTTTATTATTTTCAATTCGTTATAGATAAGTAATCCTAGATTTATTTGGAATTTGTTAGAGAGTCAAAGACGTTTCAGGTTGGAAGGGCTGTGGTTGTATGGCGAATTTGCTGAATTTACCCTGAAATTGTCATATGCCCTACTTATATTGTAATTGTTTAAAGAAACTTCCCTAAGAAACTTCACCTTTTTCACGTTACTTTCGGCATTTCTGCAATAACAAAAATAATACGAGAATGGACAGAAAACAAATTCAGTACAAAATATCTTCTGATACCAGAGAAATTTTGCAAAGTATCGTTATTAGTTGTCGAAATTAAAGTGTTCGCTAAACGCCCGATAGGCCGAATACTACAACACTTCCCACACATTTTTCCCCATGTCCATTTGGCGGTCGAACTAAAATTCCGCCCGATGTTAATCGACGCGAACGCATCGAACGCCCGCCCAGGACATTTTAAATCACGCGAATTCACCGTATCATAAATTCATTACAAACAGCTTTAGCACGAACAAACATCGCATGATTTACGGCGTCGGTGCCGCACATCTGTGCGGTTGCACCGCATCTGTACCTGTTATAATTTAAGCAGTTCCTGTTTGTTCTGTCCTACGAATTTAAGCTTCCCCTAAACGCCATCGGGATGGGGTAAATGGGTGTTTGGATTGGCGGCAGGGTGGACGGGGTTAATTCGATACCTACATAGAAGGTAAAAGCGAAAACAAAATTGTAGGGGCAGTTTTGTAGTAATGTTTAGTGTGTGCAATCTGTAGTTGAAAGAAAAAGATACAAGGTGAAGTAATGGTGTATAGAGTTATTATAAGTGTAGTCACTCTCCGAATTGCCGAAAACCATCCCCTCTTGTCATCTCAACCCCCTCACCAGGACGGATTACTGGCTGAGCAAGAGAAGCTCGTGGTCATTTTGTACAGGGTGTCTTCGTCTAAGGTTGTACAAACGCGCCGTAAACGACTAACGCCAAATTTAATGGAAAAAAGTAGCTTTTTTGCAGCACAACAAATCGTCATCGAAAAAACAAAAATCAGTTTTAGCCATTGAAACTTCAAACTGTCGAAATTTACAAACTGCAGAAGGTTTGTAAGGCACTTGTATATATCGGTGGATACTTTTTACGTAAGTGTATTTTAAAACACTCATGTGACATTTGTGTCAATTACAGCAACAATAAAAAATTCGATAGAAATACCAAATTTTGCGAGCTAAAGAAATGTAAAAGCAGTCATAGTGGGATATTTGGAGGTTTAAACGTCCCTCCAATTGATTTTATTAATTATTCAGTAGCATTAGAAGAAATTTTTACATCCAAATTCAGCGACCTCTGTATACATGAGGGCGTAGGGATGGCATCGCTAAATCTATTTAAAAATGTTAAATTTTCACACCCACGTCCCAATTTCCCTCATATTTATTTTATTTCTCTATACACAAGATTAAGAATCTACTATACATTAAAGTTTGCGAATAGAGAAATAAAACATCAAAGAATAATAAGGAAAACTCTAAATTAAATGTATTAAAAAACATGTAAAAACTGGAGTAAGTACTTGCAAATACACAATAAACTTGTACTTCATTATATTTATACCTAATACGGTCGTTATGTATGTACTTATATGTTGGTTGCTACTATGTGTTATCTTAGCAATGAAATATAAGTATCTCTAAGTACTTTCTCTATTTAGGGTGTATAGTACCTACTACGCGAACCTTTTTCAAGTCCTGCAACTGATTTCAATCCTTATCCTTAACAATTAGCAAACAGTGATTATTTCAAGAAGTACTGAAAATTTCCTGATTACAATTGCTTATGGTGTACTTCGACCTTATACGTTTGTAAATAATCTTGCACCGAAAACTTCTCAACCAGTCTAAATCTTCGAATATCTTTAAAATTCGTCCGCCTCCCGTATGTCGACGGTTCAATGAAATTATCGATTTCACCGTCGCTTTACCCCTGTACATTGCAGTTTCGGATCCTTTACGGAGACTATAAAACGAGTTATGATAGGTAGCAAAAAATGCCGGTTTTTCGAGGAGATCAAAGGAGTGAACTGACTATTTGTATCTATAGACTATGGAAGAACTGACATATCAAATACAAAAATCTCACTCCCAAATGTCCCTTGTTATCTAAATCCCCTCTCCCCATTTAAGCGAAGATTTAGACTTTCATAAAGTACGTGATCCCGTTCGTGCAATTCCAGCGAAGGATTTATGAAATTAGTGTAGCTAACCGGGGAAGAGTTTATTCTTCGAATTACCAATTAGATTTAAGGATTTCAGTCAAACTGTGTTTTATTAGACGCAGTTTCGGTTCATTAAAGACGGACCCGTCAGAATTATTTTGCTGACGACTGGAATACCCGGGAAGCTTTCAATTAGGGAAATCGACGGGGAGGTGCGCAAACCGAGGGGATCCGCTTTTTCCCCCGATCGATGAGAGAAACCGAATTTACAATTAATCACATCGTAAACTTTGGATTACACTTCGATGATCTGTACGCTCTCGCATCACCACAAATAAATAAAGGGCCTTACGAGCGGACGTGCCATTAGCGCCGCTCGAATTTCCGTCATATCGCAAGAGCGATGATTTGAAGTTATAACTACGTTGATATATTATTTATTTCTATACCGCCGGGGAAATATCCCATCCCGTGTATTGCGTTCCGCCGTTCTTTTTTCGACGGGAATTTTCTCTCTAAACTTTTCTAGTTGCTTCGACGTCTGGAGGTATATTGAAAAAGTTTTCAATCGGAAGCCAGCTGGAAGGTGTATCTATCCGGAAAAATTTTACATATAAAATTTTCAGTCGGAGGCAACAGCACTTCGATTATGTCGGTATATTTCGGGATAATCAAGTGGAAAAGTGAGGATGCTCTATTCAGTGCTACTAGTGTATCCCACAGTTTTCAAGTGGATTTCACGACAGTCTCGGGGCCTTTAAGGACTTAAATCCGTAAAATTATAACCGACCAGTCGGGGCCCTCCTCTAAGGGGCGCGTATTAGAATATTTTGGCAAGTAAATTTTACGCAATGGCCACCATCGTAGTGAGTAAAACTAAACAATTTATGAATTAATTCCTACAAAGGTTGGAAAGGGTGGAAAAGTGATAACTAATGCATTTAATGTTTGCAGTCGTAGAAGGGAGGGGGTTGAAATGGGTAAAAATTGGTCCTTTGGGATTTGCCACGAAGATACTTTTTTGTAAGTAAAAGTTGTAAATAATTTAGAAATTCGTTGTAAGAATTTTTCGAGGCAACCTAAAAAATTTTCGAGTTAAACGCAAAACACCACTTTTCATGCATTGAAAAAGAAATGTGAAATTCACAAAATTCAGTAGAATTGAATACTTTTGTAGAAATTCACGATTTTTGAATAAATGCATTTTTTTCAAGTATCAAAATTTCCTCTGGAGAGCTAAGTTAGGGACCATAGTTTTTCTTACAAACTTCAAATTTTCAGTGCAGAAAAATTAAAATATATTACATTAATATTACACTAAGGTTAGTGTCAAGAAAGAAACAAGGGGCGGTGCGAACTAGTTTATGACTTATTCACCAATAAACATTAAGGCGCTTCACAAAATATCCGTCCTCTGGACTTAATGCAAAATTTCAAAACCGCGCTTCTAACTTTATTCGATGATTTTCTAGATTTCTAGATTCCATTTAGTCCAGGAAACGAAGGTTTTGACTTGACAATTTTGAGCTATTAAAATTTTGACATTAAGTAGAGAATCGTCCAAGGATGGGGTATTGGGGGTGGTTGCCACCCTATCTCGCGGGGGTGGAAATTTTTTTATTTCACTTTGACCAGAGAAATCGATAAAAGAACTAATTGTAAGTAAAAAAAATGTTCTGATACATTTCTTCATACAATTTTTGCTAAATTATGAATCCATATAACCTGTAGAGAAAAATAAATGAGACTAGGGGGCAGAAAACAGTTTGAATATGTATCCTTTTAATATACCACTAGTGTAAAACACGCTATAATGGATCAAATAGCATTTCACACATTTCTATCTATACATATTTCTAATCTTATACAAATTGTCCTGGAAAATTGTAATTCTGAATTTTTGATAGGTTTGAAAATATTTAAAGGTATAAAAAGAAACGTAAACAGATAATTCAGGCTTGTAGGAATAAGTGTGAGTGTGTTTTGGCCCTATTAAATACAGTAGAAATTTGTAATAAATCGTCTCTAAGTACTCTGTTTTTAACTGATTGTCTTGTATTTTTGGCACACAAAAATCCATAAAACATTTTTATTTATCGACGTTTTAAAGCAAGGCTTAACATTTAAAATATAAGCTGAATACGACAGATAAATTCTATTTGTTCAGAAACAACACAATAAATATCTCTGGGACGCTATACGGGGAGAAATTAATTTCAGTATATCCAGGATTTAAAGTTATACGCGAAACTGATACAAAGTGTTCAATCGCCGAAAGTTATTGCGCTAGTATTAAAAATCGATTCACGAAACGGTTGCAATAGCAAGTAAAATATGCATTGCAAAGCAATATGTTAAGGTAAGGCAATGTTGCTCATGTTCGTAGCGTAGTGCTACACGTGTTCCATGAGTAATTCCAAATAAACAACAATGACGAATCACTAGACAATCTTTACAGATCTTCTGCTTGAAAATCGAACCTTTAATGCTTAAAAAATGCATAATTCGAGGCAAACGAGCTCCTCGCTGGTCAACTTTCAAACAATTTAATCTTTTGCAAGAAAATTCATCATTAGGAAAAAACGTGTTTACAACTGCGACCAGGATTCGCAGCCAGAACTTTCTATTTCCGTCGAATATTTTCCCAATTAAACTACCGCAGGTTTAACCTAATTCCTTACGTGGTGTTTCGAAGTTTTGAAAATGGAAAATTGCTGACAAATTACAATTCACGAGATCGATTCCCGTTTGTCGAGGAGTATACATAAGGTCTTACGACTTTTAATAACGCACCGAAGCCAATATAAGGCGCACGAGGACGTAATACATCCCTTAAAGGACCGCTCCGATCCGACGTTTTCATCGTCTCAACGATTCACATACTTGAAAAAACAACGACAAACTTTATAAAAGGAAAGAATGACGTGAAAGAAGTTACTCGTAGCGACCGAAAGAAAACTTCAAGAAACGAAAAGCAGGACTTAGAGACATCGCGTGGAAAAAAGAGCTTGTCGCAACTACCTAAAAGTCGCTAACAGAAATAAACAAAGGGGTTTATGGGACGGAACGCAGCGAAGTCGAAACTGCACCGGAAAATGCTCGTCGCGCGAACGGGGAACAATGCCCTCCCTGTACGTAAACAGCGCTGAAAATGACGGTAATGGACACGTACAGGCTTCGTTAGTGGAATGTAGTGTTCAAAGCATAATTCCAGAATATAAAGAAAGTACAATTTTCAATCCAGAATCGCATTAGGTGACGACCGAGTTGAGACTGCTAATGAAGTCTCTCAGAAATTGGTAGTTATGATTACAACATAATTTTGTGCCTCAGCATAATTTTCTTCAGGCTACTAACGCTGGGCAAAATCCAGGCGCTTTTATAGTCACGTAACTACTGAAAATAAAGTCATCATTTTAGTAGCAAAAATTAACGTGGATCAATCGCCACAAAGTATTGAGTCTATTAGTAGTTGTTGGCTCGATTTCTGCGAGTATATGGGATCCTCCGTTTAGTACCCATTTTTCCCGTGGGAGATCATTTAAGCAGTTGGGAGTGTTCCTGAAAAATCGCGAATTTTCCAACCTCCACGATTTTCGAGTGTGCATTTTCCGACAGTTCGTGCGACTCGATTAAAAGATTCTTCATGTCTTCGGAAAATCGACGTACTTTTCGAGCGTCACGGTATGCCATTACTATTTGCATCGATTCACAAATGTCAAGTAGTAGGTAATTCAGTGAATTTTCCGATCTACGGGGTTTATCTTTGAGCATTTTCCGACTATATTGTACATGTGCAAGTTGGAAAAGCTAATTTCGAGTGCCTCTCGTAAATTAGCGAATTTTCCGACCTTCGCGGTTTCTTCTTATGTCGACTAGCAGAAAAATTCATGGATCATGTTCGGCTCATCCTTTTTTACCAGTGTATCCAAGATTGTCGTTATCCTTCTACCTTTACTTTTATTTGATTTGCCTCTAAATATAAGTTTGTATGTCAATACAACAAAGTTATTCTATTTATTTGTAAGCTAAAAATACTACTATTTTGCAAAGTTGATCTACGATTATTGAAATGAAATTTTAGGTTATTTTACAAGTTAACTTCATAGAACAACTCTTCTTTAATTTGTACCCTTTAGAGTTACACTAATTTTATTATAACATAATTAATACCATTGCAAGTTTAAGGGCCCTGGGAGGAACAAATTCAATTTTGCACGAACTACTCGATGAATCCCTTTAAAGTTTTTATCACATATTGTGAAAATCAAACATGTACACCCACTTATTTAGAAGTTATTAATAATTTAATTTAAACTCTTTTCTTATTTGTTGCTTTATTATAGGACTATACGATTACAACTGCCCTATAATGTATAAATTTATTTTTCCTCTAATTAAATTATTATTATTAATTCAACCCGTCTCTGTGTCACTTTATAATTCAAAGAATACTTTAATTACTCATCCATCACAACGGAATATTTAATTAATCCTTCATTGATAGTTGCAAATTTTAATATAATCTACGCGTTATGAAACCGTTAATTGGCCATCAGCATTTACTTTTCTAAATGAATTTTTATTCTCGAACCTCTCGCCTATTCCTTATCGCCAATGATTCATCGACCTTAACAGTTTTTGCTGCTACTTCGTTCCGCTCGACAAAAATTGTTTTTGTCGTACCTGCACAAAACTAGCTCGAACCAGTAAAATAGTCACCTTTTCTTTTGCAGAAAATTTCATTCGTGCTCATAACGCGCCCGCGAGCGGTTCGGTTTCGCACTCCTGGAGTGTTTCGGGTTCCTGAATTTTTCGAAAAATATTTGATGTATACGAGCGGTTTTCCACTTGCGCGTTTAATATTCTAGTGCCTTTAGTACGTTTCTAGGTCGTACTCTTTGTTACTTTGGATGGCTGATTAGGGTTTCCAAATGATATTTCTTTAGATTACTCTTGAAAGGTTCTTTTTAATTCATATTTCTTTCTTTTTCAGTGCAGGAGTGGCAGAGAATTTAGCGGAAGTACCAAAGGGGCGGTCATCTAAAGGTGAGTCTCTGTAATTACTATTATAATGATCGTTTTGACTATGTTTTAATTTTTAATAATTAGTAACAGTTCGATAATGCCGCCTTGCTGTTACACTTGCTCTTGTCTCATACACATTTGGTCTTATGTAGCGTCTTATGTTTGTAAACCTTTTACCTTTTTGCAAAAGTTACAGCCTTTTGAAAATGCTATTTTCACAATTTTCACACGTTATTTCACAATAACATATATAATGATCAACATTTTGTGGACATGTCCATTTTCTTGGGATTTTTCATTTATTTCACATGGTACGTCAAAATAATCGCAGTATGCTATAGACGGCAACGCTTAAATGGTAGTTGTTAATCGACCGAGGGGAACGCATTGAAATCGTATTAATTTGTAATTCGATAAAAACGATATAACGACGACGGTCGTTTAGCCACTACCGAAGTCACTAGTCGAAGTAAACATTTTTGTATTCACGTGTTTGAAATCGTCTCGTCACGCGACAGGCCGTGAAACAATTTCGAACGTGAAAATTATTCAAAATTTCCCGGATAGATTCCTCGGAGGGGCCGAGGCCGTGGAGGACGTCGGCCGCCGGTTTTAACGCCTCCCCTCGAGACGCGAAGAACGTCGCGACGTATCGGAGGGAAAGGTGAAAAGGAAAACGGGAATCGCGACGACGGCGGCCGCTTTCACACGTCAGATGCACGGACTGCGCTTTAATAATAATTCGTAGGCTGACGGGATGGGAGGGATGATTTTCGCGTTAATTGTCAAGGGGGCGACGTCGTTCCGGGGTTAATGCATGGAAATGCGATTCGAATGCGGGCGCGAGATGTAAAATAGATCTTCATTTCGCGAATTACGCCCCGCAGACGGAAACTCGGTCGCCCAGCCGGATCGAACGAGAAAAACGAACAGACAGTACGTGTTACAATATTAGGAACGACAGTGAAGTATATTACATTATGCAAATTAATTGCAACTAGATACACAAAACCACACTAGAAGCAGGAGGGGAATATGATTCGACGACGTTGTAGCTAATGGAGTGTTCGGAAAACAAAGGAAACCGACCAAACGAATATCATCAGTTTTAATTAGGGCGGTAATTAGGGGGTTGTTTTCGCTGATTTTTTCACTGAAAATAAGTAGGGACGTACTTAATTTTTATCATAACTCGCTCAATTTTCGAGCTACAGACTTTCATAAAAAATAGAAAGGTCTTTTTGAATACTTTTAAAAAGATTTTATAAGTTTTCTTAGAAAAATATATAGTTTTGCCCTTATTTGACTTTGAAACATTCAAATTTAGCGTTTGACGAACAAGAGCTAACCTTTAACAAGCCGGAGCTCGGTTTGTATTGGTCGTACAGCCATTAGAAAACAGCCATTTTCTTTATCTTTTTATAAATTACAATTTTGCTTATTATAGTTTTTCCATAAATGCATACTTTACCAGTTTTCCGCGAAAAAACGTTTGAGAACGTTGATTTTTTTCGATGAAAAACTGATACTTTCAGTCGTGAGTAACTCAAAAAGTATGTTACTTAGAATTAAAAAGACTAGCAAAATTTCAGGCAAATCGATGCTGTTTAAAAATTGCTACGTCAAAACCTTCGTTTCCTGGACTATTAGAATTTTTAGCTTCACTTACTGTTCACCTAAACAACGTTTTATCAGTTAATTTCAACTTTCGTAAATCTTGACTTATCTATTTAATATCTATGACTTTTACCCCAAATATAGTTTCGTAAAATCGCCCTAGATGGCACTTTACTCTAAAGATTGTTTAGCTTTTTCTAACTTTCTCCAAAATAGCTCTCATGATTTATTTCAAACTTCGCAGTATGTCTTATGTGCATCAACCTATCTTGTACAAGAAAGTTATACCGACCCATCACTAGTTTTTTACACATTATAGCTTTTCGTAATGACATGCCTTATCTCAGCAATGAAAGTGTACTTAAGTTACCTGTCTTCATGAACAAAGTTTGTTGTCGAATCCCTTCGGCAAACAGTTGTTCAGTCTATTATAGTGAGTATGGAAGAAAAGAGCATAATGTTATTATTACTTCATCAGTATTATATGATGAGTAAGTCCATCAGTTATTATTGAAAGTGAGGGTGGGTGTCAAAGGTGGGCAAATCTGGTTTGTAATAAGGCAACATTTTGTCTTCGGCAAAGACGTTTGCACAGTTGCCTTCGAAATGAGCGACGTTTTGGATTTTACTGCATTCGATTGTTTCTTAAGTGAAGCACGTAATGATAGGTGATCGTTAGGCGGAAATTCGAAAGCACCTCCACATTAACAACAATCGACTAGACGTGTTATAACGGGGAATTCCCGTTTCAATTCAAAGTTTGTGACGGCATTTAGTCCTCAGCACGCCAATTAATATTCAACTGAAGCGTTTAATCTCGCCTCCTTAATGAGATCAGAATGCAATCAATCTACTGCACATCACCACAAATCGGGCCGGCATAATCCGAATAATAAACCCTGATTAGAATCAGATGTGGGGGATTCCGAGGTTTAATGCCGTAGGTGCGCTTTTTATCTAGGGGGTGGGGGGGGGGGGTGGGTTCGAAATAACCGTACGCGTTCATAGTTCATGCGAGGATTAATCGAAGAACGGAACCCTTCCGAGTAAAACTAATCCGTTTCCGGTGTGTATTTAATAGGAGTACGTCTCGTAGGCCCGGCGGGCCTCTCCGCGAACCCTCGGTATCTAATTTCACGGGGGGAATATTTCATTTCGGCCCGGATATCCATTATGGCCGTAGGAAAATTATGCGGACTACTCGCAAGCGAATAAATATCACGCGAACGGGAAAAATTCCTCAAATTGAGTTGTTTGCGGCCGAATTAGGGGTCGCGGCGAAGAGAGGAATCGGCCGCGCCGGTGCGATTTTTCACGCGCCCGCACGTTCCCGACGCAAATGCGGGAAGAGGGAGAAAAATTTGATAAATCTGCAACCCGGAGGAGGTGCAGATTCAAATCAGGCGTGCAACGAAGGTTCCCTAGTTTAAGCAACAAGAAAATCACTTGCGTAAATAATAGTGTAATAAGCAAGGCTGAGGAAATAACTAAAATGCTGTATAACCCTAAAATATGGATGTTGTGACGTATTATGTACATTATATGCCTAAACTTGTAAAGCTCGTACGTGATGATACGCTGATTATTTTTTATTCCCGCAAAAAAGCTCATTTTCTTATTAAAGTAGGTATAGATATATTAATCTATTAGAAATATTCAGAAAAGTGTATTTAACTAATCACAAGCAGCCATCACTTTACGACATCAACTTGATTCGCTTTTGAACATTTAGAAACAATGTATAATACTAAAAACAAACAAAAAACAATTTTCAGTCATTCAGTATCAACGTGATCTTTTTTTTTTGTTGTTGAAAATTGCAAGTAATTAGCCCCATTTAGGGGTTGAAAATTCCTCAAAAGCCGAATAAATTAAACCACATTGAACAATATAAAAACAACTTGTAAAAATCCGTATTCCAAGGGAGTATTTTTGGCCTATTTTTTCTATTAAAGGATCTTGTATTGTAAAAAAATCAGGTACTTTCTGAATGAAGAGGGATCGATAAGGGAGGAAAATACGTCTATGGGGGTGAAATCTTTTCCAGATTGAAAGAAAAAAATTTTGAAAAAAAAATATTTAGAAGTTCAAGTCGTGAGGACCATAAAGCAACTATTTCTTGCTAGTTTTGATGAGGACACAATCCCTTGGAATGGTAAAACCACCCCCAATCAGTAGATAATTGAAAATCGTAATGTTTATATTATAATATAAAGGGGGCATAAGGGGATTATAATAAATTGTCCTAATTTTTAAAAAGAAATACATTTTCTTTATTTCTGTGACATTTCATTATGTTATTCCGAGGGTGACTGTAAACCCCTTCGCAGGGGTTGTTTTCTCATCAATAATTTTAATAAATCTGGATTAATATATTCTATGATTTTGGCGTTTTTAATATATTTTTCTGGAATTTCAGAAAATGTTTTGCCTTTTCTTAATGTTTGGGGGCCATTTCACCTCCTCATAGCGTTGAGTTTTGACCAAGCTGTATTAGCATATTTAAGACAAGTTGTCTTAATTCTTTTACGAGAAAAATACATTCAGGTACTTTTCATTCGTTTCCATGACATCTAGTTATCTTCTTATAACTGAGATGTCTTTATCATTCACTGCTTTTTCAACAAAACTAACTGGAAATAGTTGGTTAGTACCTCTCATGACTTGAAACCAGTTTTCTCACAATTTTTTAAAATATTTTTGGTTTTCTTTAATCTGATGATGATTTCAGCCCCTCAGGGGGTAGTGGGGACATTTTCAAGCCTTATCTATCGTTTTCTATCAAAATTTGTTTTCATATTGATCGATGTATTATGATCTATTCCAATTTTGAAGATTTTTCGACCCCTAAATAGGGGTAATTTCTGAAAACGATCGAAAGGAAAATAGTGATTACTTTGGTGTTAAATAACGAGTAACCAGGTTTTCAAAAACAGGCGAATTTTGCAGTTACTCTTTACAGTCATCGATTTTCAGGATGATTTGTATGGGATTATGAATCGGTGTTGCATAGAAGAAATTTTTGTATACTTTTAATACATTTCAACAACATGGAATATTTAGAGAATTTTTTTGCGTTGCACTTTCTATTAGATTTCAACAAAAATTTGATTTTCGAGCAATTAAAACCTATTTGTCTTTTGTGAAATTTCTACAATTGCCTGCAATCAGGCAATTTCATTAACACACACTTCCCGCTTAACAAATTCCCAATAAAAGTCAATTCGATAAATTTTACGTCTTGTTCCCCATCTGCTATCCCGTTAAACCGAGTTCCCACAGGCACGTTTCATTGCAGAACTATTAACTAGTCAATTTACAGTCGGGATGCAACACGCGCGCAACTCCCGAAAACATTCCGCAAGAGCGACGAACTACCATCTAAAGTCGATTCCCTCCCACATAAATCCTCCATTTATGATTCCAATAAACACCACCACCCCCCTCGTAATTGGAATCGGTCCAAAAGTTCGTCTCTTTCTCTCTCTCTCCTCTCCCTTTCTCCCTTCGTTCTAAATCAACAGCAGGGCGAACTTCGCGGCCCGATAACACTCTTCACACCATTAATTCAACACTATCGTTAAAGCTACGAACGTTGTATCTAAGCAGTTTTTCGATATGCCGTCAAATCGAACGACGATGAATCGAGCCTATAATAGAGTGTAATGCTTCTACGTACAAAGAGGTTTTACTCTTCTTAAATTACAACCGTCTTTACACGCGAAGAAGTTTTACTCTATTCTGATGTCAACATGAACATGTATGATCACATAAACAACACTCTTGTTTTTCCATAACAACGGCTTATACGGGGCATTCGCTACACTATCCCTCCCCGTCTTCAGGGTCGCCCTCGACCCTCGGACGATCTACTTCCACAGCACTCCATATCAGCGAATGACTACCATATCAGCAAACTGGTACTGCTACGGCCAATGCTTCGGTTACTGCTACTGCTACCATGCGCATCGCTCACGCGCACCGCCCCTCCCCTTCTTCAGAAATTCCGCTAGAACTTTTCCATCGAGAGCCAGTTGTCCTCTCTAGGCGATGTTCACCTCCGGGAGTCTAGCCATAGTTGATCTAAAAATCAGACAAAACACGCCAGTATCCTTGCCAAATCCATTTGCAATAAATTGCAAGTATATGTGTAATTGTGTGCATGTGTATGTGTGTGATTAACTCCATTGAGCGGGTTAGACTGCAAATCTTGTACAAAAATTAATCAGCAGCAAATCGAAACCAAGCAGGCCAATCCTCTTTCTGACCATCAAAAAAAAAAAATACCAGGGGTGATTAATCCCAAACAATGCTCCAGGTAGAAGAGGGACCTGTCTCTTGAAATCCTTCAAGCAGGCCAATCCTCTTTCTGACCATCAAAGACACCAGGGTTGATCAATCCCAAACAATGCTTCAGGTAGAAGAGGGACCTGTCTCTTGAAATCCTCCAAGCAGGCCAATCCTCTTTCTGACCATCAAAGACACCAGGGATGATCAATCCCAAACAATGCTCCAGGTAGAAGAGGGACCTGTCTCTTGAAATCCTCCGCTGCTCTTACAGTTACTGAAATCCCCAGTAACTGTTTCATGGCTCCAGACGCACAACCCAGTGGTCAACCATCACCAATTCTTGTACTAAAGATGAACAGCGCCCGTCTCCCAATACAAGTTACGAATGTGAGTGTAGCATTCAAACGTGTTTTGTGCGTTGATTGTATTCAGCTAATCTATTTGAGTGTACTATCTTGTTTTTGTGTTTTGAGGACTTTCTAATACAATAAACAACGTCGTTAATTTTCTTAAGTACTTCGTAAGGACCCTCCCAGTCAGACTGTAATTTAGGTGCATGGTTTTTGAATCGCCGTGGATTATGAAACCAAACCAGCTGACCTTGAACAAAATCCTTTAATTTTGACGATCTGTCGTAATGTAGTTTTCGTGATTGTGTCTGTAAGTGTATTTTGTTTCTTGTCAAGTCATGTATCTTTCGTAACTGGTCGCGTAATTTGGAAACGTATCCGTCAATGGTAATCGGATCTTCATGAGGAGAGCCTCTCAACAAATCCAAAGGAAGACGAAGATTCCGACCCAAATAGACTTCAGATGGTGTCAATCCTGTGGATTCGTTTTTCGCAGATCGATACGCCAAAAGAAACATTGGTATCAATTGATCCCAATCCTTTTGGTTTTCCGCAACGAACAAACTCAAATACTGTAAGATGGTCCGGTTCAAACGCTCTACCTGACCATTTGATTGTGGGTGTAATGGTGTCGTTCTAGTTTTAAACATCCCTAACAATTCTGAAAGTTCAAGAAACAACTTTGATTCAAAATTCCGACCTTGATCCGTATGGATCTCTGATGGAACACCATGATTAGCGACAACGTGACTGACGAATGCTAACGCCACTGTTTTAGCTCTAGTATTCTGAAGAGGAATGACTTCTGGCCATCTCGTAAAACAATCAACCACTACTAATAGATACTTATTTCCTGACGATGAACAAGATAGTGGACCCAGAATATCGACTTGAACACGTTCAAACGGAATACCAACATTATACACTTGCATCGCGTCCTTACCACGATCCCGCGGTCCTTTCTTTGCAATACAGACGTCGCAGGTTCTACACCAACTTTCGACGTCTGACTTACAGGTATCCCAATAGAAAGATTGTCTAATCTTACCTAACGTTTTATTTATCCCAAAATGACCGCCAGAAAGAGAGTCATGTGCTTGGCGAATAACCTGTTCTACCCTACTCCTAGGCACTATTAATTGCAACTTGTACGTCTTGAGATTAGGCGAATCCCATCTTCTGTAAAGAAGACCGTTCTTGATGACCAAAGAATCCCACTGTAAGAGATACGATTTTAAGGCTTCACCTTCATCAGAAATGTGTTGCCAATCTGGACGCTTTTCACTAGCCTTGAATTGTAAAACTTTCGAAATAACACGATCCTTCCGTTGTTCCTCTAACCAAGTGTGATCTTGTTCTTGAAGATTGATACGACCAACTAATTCTCTACTGTCAGTGGAAAATCTATCTTCAACCGAAGAACAGTACTTACAAGATATATCGGAGCACGGACGCCGTGATAATCCATCCGCATTCAAATGTGCATTACCTTTTCTATGCATAACCTGAAAATCAAACTTTCCTAATTTCCCTATCCATCTAGCCAACTGACCATCTAAATCTCTGAATGACAACAACCACTGTAAAGCTGAATGATCAGTACGAAGAGTAAATTTCTTCCCAATGAGATAATGGCAGAAATGCTCTGTTGCATCGACCACCGCCAATAGTTCGCGCCTAGTGACACAATAATTCTTTTCAGCCTTATTCAAAACTCTACTGTAATAGGCAATCGCTCGCTCTTGGCCATCTTGAACTTGAGACAACACAGCACCTATCCCATGTCCAGAAGCATCAGCATCTAAGATGAATTCAAGATCCCTTTTAGGAAAAGCCAAGATCGGAGGGGTCGTCAACAAATCTTTCAACCGATCAAAAGATTCTTGACATTCATCCGTCCAAAGAAACTTCGAGTCTCTTTCCGTCAACTTATGTAAAGGTTTAGCTATTTCTGAAAAATGAGGAATGAATCGCCTCGAATAGGACGCGGTACCAACAAAAGTCCTAACTTGTTTCTTCGTCAAAGGTACGGGCCAATCCTTAATGGCAGCTATCTTTTTCGGATCCATAGTGACTCCTTCTTCTGAAACTATATGCCCTAGGTATTCTACTTGCTGTCTGAAAAAATCGCACTTTTTAGGATTTAATTTAAGATTAGCTGAACGTAACTTTTCGAAGACTTTATCCAAATTGTCTAACATCTCCTCAAACGACCCGGCAAGAACTATCACATCATCTAAATAAACTTTACAAATGACGTTTAACAATTCGTCGAGAAGTTGCTCCATCAATCGCTCAAAAGTGGCTGGGGCATTACACAATCCGAAAGCCATGACCTCGAACTCCCAAAGTCCATTCCCCACCGAAAAGGCGGTTTTCTCCTTATCCTGTTCCCTAATTTTAATCTGCCAATAGCCGCTCTTCAGATCAAGAGTAGAAAACCAACGATAACCTACAAGATCATCTAACATCTGGTCGATTCTAGGCAAAGGATATGAGTCCTTTTTCGTTACAGAGTTGAGCCTCCTATAATCAACACAGAACCTAATGGAACCATCCTTCTTAGTCTTAATCACCACCGGTGAACACCAAGCACTGTGTGATCTTCTAATGGCTCCTGCGTCGATCATCTCTTGAAGAGTTTTATTGACTTGTTCTTGAAGATGTATCGGTACTCTCCTGATGGGTTGTTTAATGGGACGCGAATCCGATAATTCTATTTTATGCTCGTGGAGATCACAATTTCCCACCAATAAACCTTCAGAAAACATATCCCGATTTTTAATTAGGAATCGTTCGAATTTTTCCCGTTGATCAGGGATCAATTTAGCAGAGGAATCATCGAGAACCTTCTTCAGTGATTCAGGAAGATCAGAATCTCCTTGCAAAACGCATGCACACGTACCATCGTGAAAATCATTCTCCACAGCCTCTCCTGAAACGACTCGAATTATTTTTTCTAGTATACCCGACGATTCGAGAAAATCCAATCCTAGGAGACAATCATCTTCGATATCTGCCACGAAAATTTCCAATTTAGCTTCTTGCATTCCGACCTTTAATAAAGCAACAGTTTTGAAGCGAACCGGTACCGACTCTCCCGTTGGATACCTTAACACGTTCTTGTCCACAGTTATCTTCCTTTTGTCAGCTGCAACGAACCTAGTACCAATTATGGTGACGTCTGAACCCGTATCAACCCTAAATGTACAAGGAATACCATCAACCGACCCTAGAAAACACATTTTCCTCACGTTACTCGAAATATTCCTTACCCACTTCAAACTAGAATGACTGTGTGTTGGGGCTATGTGTTCCAAAGTCGAACCCGCCCCTTGAAGTTCGACATAACCTAGTTTTCCGCCTTTCTGTTTTTGCGGACATTTGGACCTTATATGCCCCGCTTTACCACATTTCCAGCACTGAAATGTGGAACCCTGATTATTAGGTCGAAAAGCTTGTGTATTACATGTTTCCATTATCCGTGCCTGAAAATGATTTGTGTTCTGTTGGGGTTGATATAATGGTGTATATCGAGTACTTGAGCTATGTGAACGGTTTTGCTTTTTAATGACTTCAATTTCCATGGCCCTATTCAAAGCTGTCTTGAGAGAAATTACTCTTTCCAGTTGAAGGATCTCTCTGATAGAATCGTTCGTAATAGCCAATATAAATTGCGCACATGCTATTTTATCCTGAGTCGTGTAAGGACATTCAGGATACGCCAAAACAACAAGTCTTTCTAAATCAGCCGCCAACGTTGGAAAATCCTCTCCTTCGGTTTGTCGACGACTCTGAAATAGGGAATAGTACGAGGGAGCCAAATGCGCATCTCCAAAACGCAATTGGAGGCGCGACTTAAGTTCCTGGAAATCACCACCAGAATCGAGGTTGAAATTATCCAGAACAGCTCTCGCTTTGCCCCGTAGACAGCCGGCCAAAGCGATCATTTGCCTATTCGCGTCCCAACAGTTCGCTCGGGAAATCAAGTCGAACTGATTGAGGAATTGCCGTAAGGGTACCTCACCGTCATAGAAATCAGGTTTAAGGTTATATCCTAAATCTAACTTAGGTGTTTCATTTGTGTGTATATGTGTGGAGTCTGCGATACTTAATCGTAAGTCCTGTGGAGCCTCGAGTCGCGCCAGTCGTTGTTCTAGTTCTAGAAAACGCCGCTCAGCCTGCTGTGCTCGCTTCTCCGCCTCTAATCGTTGTATGCGTTCCTGAGCTAGTTGTAATGTGATGGTCTCCTGTTGTCCGTCCGGATTCATCCTCGCCACTTGTTCTCCTACGAAATCTTGACAATGGGAAGTGTCCCCGTTTCCCTCCTCCGGAACTTCGTCGACTTGTCTCAACGTCTTCTGAGATAATCGAGTACGGCGTCGAACTTGTTGGATGGGCGTTTCTTCGCTGGGTGAAGATGGAGGTTGGCTTCGTTTAGTTCGTCGTGTATCCATTGTCTGATTTTTTTTTCTTGCGTCACCAAATCTTTATCTGCTACCTGGGTTTACCAATCGCAATTTGCTATCTCGATTCACCAAATCCCGGACAGGCCCCCATTGTAATGCTTCTACGTACAAAGAGGTTTTACTCTTCTTAAATTACAACCGTCTTTACACGCGAAGAAGTTTTACTCTATTCTGATGTCAACATGAACATGTATGATCACATAAACAACACTCTTGTTTTTCCATAACAACGGCTTATACGGGGCATTCGCTACAGTATGTAGAGCGAGAGGGGGGGCTTAGTTTAATAGAAAAGCGACAGCTCGGAGATGTGTTTTTGTTAATCGCGCTAAGTGCGAAGTCGAGTTCGGGGAGGGCCGCGGCGTTAGCGAATGAACGATCGCCCTCGGTTAAGAAAAACGAGGTGTGAGCTTAGCCGAGCGAAACTCGGGTACGGTCCTGTCTCTTGCTTAACTCAGCACTAGCCTGAAAGCTCAATACCGTACTGAACGGTCGAGAACTATACTTAACTTCTTTCTAATTTCTTTGCAGATTTATGGTCCTATTCATAAACGCATATAACTAAATATGCTGTATAACGCTGAAATATGGATGTTGTGACGTATTATGTACATTATATGCCTAAACTTGTAAAGCTCGTACGTGATGTTACGCTGATTATTTTTTATTCCCGCAAAAAAGCTCATTTTCTTATTAAAGTAGGTATAGATATATTAATCTATTAGAAATATTTAGAAAGGTGTATTTAACTAATCACAAGCAGCCATCACTTTACGACATCAACTTGATTTGCTTTTGAACATTTAGAAACAATGTATAATACTAAGAACAAACAAAAAAACAATTTTCAGTCATTCAGTATCAACGTGATCTTTTTTTAAACGTTAAAATGGGTTTTAACTTAAAATGCGTTTAGCATGTGTTTCACACATGTCACTACAGTGTTTTGTTCCATGTATTCTTAATATGGAGGTAACTATAGTTACCTTGTTGAAACACATTCTAAACGCATTTTAAGCTAAAACCCACATTAACGTTAATATGCGTTTAAAAATAAGACCATTCGTATTTAATATGCTACACAATTCTAGCACCTCATGTTATATTGTTTTATTTTAATAAGGGTAATTTTTGCAAAAAACAACATTTAAGTAATGAGGTTAACGTTAAATCCAAACATGAGAATTCCAAATTTCTGTGGAAAAGGTTTGAGGTTTCGTGTCTGGGAAAATTAAGATTAATGCTCTGATACGACCAAAAATTTCGATATTTGAAAAATGCCCGGCCAGCAGAGTTTAAGTATCTGGTTTAAGGGTCGCAGTGAAAAAATAAATGACGCTAAGTAATAACGACAAGTCGGATTTAACGCATATAAAGATAAGACAAATTTATATTCCATCACTTAAGGAATACTCAAGGAGGCCTTGGTGGGGGAAACCATGGTGGAACCTTAGATAAGCTGTTCGATAGTTACAAAATCTTCCTGCCTCCGCCAAGGGGCACTTAACCTTTACCTGGCACACCTCTCCTGAGTGACATACCTGGCACATGGGGTTCGTACGAACCCCAGTGACAAATATCCTTGTAAAACTTGAAATATTGATTGTATCTTTTTAGAAAAAATCAGACATCAACTTGATACCCCTTCAAAGGCTGAAATAGTCAGAGTTTAGAAAAATGAAGATTGGCGTTCAGGGAAAATTCGGAATTGAAAAAAACAATTTTTTACAAAAAAATTCATAACGTTTTTGTTTTTTGCTAAAAAGAGCTAAAATTTTAGGTGTGTCTTCAATTATATCACTATAAAGGAAAAATATTAGTTTTCATGGGTCTTCCAAAAAAGGTATTTATTTGGAGAAATAAAGGTATGGATTTCACGAAATTTTTTTTTAAATAATGAAAAAGTCTCGTTTTTTTATTTTTTCAACAAATTCATTACAAAATATTTTTTTTTCAAGACGTGTAGAGTCTAATTCGTTAATACCCGGTACAATTGGGGCACATTAAAAGTCTAAAAGCCTATTAAAAGTAGGTACCCCTTGTGCCAGGTAAAGGTTAAGAAGGTAAAAGGTCTGACAACAGCGTAAATCGTGAATAAGGAAACGGTCTATGGAGTATTGTTTCTATTTCTGTAATCGTGTCAAAGTGAGGTTATAAACTGTAACAAATCGAAACTTGTAATTCAACTTAGAAAAAGTAAATTTAAACCTTCAACCCCCTTTTTTGAGCACCTAAGTCGTTCTTTCCAGATTCCCAAACATATTTCAAAGATATTTCTGGTGCTTTTAAGAGCCCTGTTATAATTTCTTTCTGCATGTATATTAGGATGTACGACTGGTGTTAGCAGATATCTTTTACATGCATAGCCATTGTCTTTACCTGTAACAACACAATCTATAACAGATTCATGTTGCAAATTTGATGTTAAACAAATAGTTATAGGCTGACCTGACACTTCGTTAATGCAAATCAATTCAAAAATGCACATCTTACGCAAAAAGGCAAAAATGTCCAAAATCTAGAAATGCCAAAAATGCAAACATGCAATTTGCATTTTTTCCGCTCTTATAACTAATCCTATGATCCCATTCACGAAACCCCACTCTAAGAAGCCCTTACACCTTAATTATAGGACGTAAAGGTAGTTGTGTGAGCCCAACTCTTTTGCGACCTGTAATTTTCAAGAAAACCCCTGTTGTAGTTAGTCTAAGTAGTAGTGAGCATTGCATCTATGGCATAACTTGCGCCCTAAAATACCATCTGTGTGTCAATCTGTAACGGAAAATTTAATTACTCGTTATATAACGCGGGGGTCCAGCAGTCCACGCCCCAGGTACAAATGTGCGCGCATTAATCAAACTAAATTAAAATAGCGGGAAATAATAGCGAAATATGCACGCTGAAATGTGTACAATTTCACCTTTCAATATGTCAAATTGGCTTTATGCAAATATTAACTGCAGTTGAATCGCATCATTTTTTCCCATTTCCTATAAATAAACTGGGTTTTGAATCACCGCCGTACCTCTGTTGTACACGTGTAGTTTATTTGCACAATGAAAATTCACCGTGTGCACGATACGGCTCCATTAATTAATTTTTTAATTTACGTGTCAATAATAACGTCAGTAGAAAGAGATTGATCGTTTGAAAACCGCGTAAACAAATTTTTCATAGGATTTATTGGACATATTTGTATTACGGCCTAAATGAGGGCACTTAAAAATACAAGCAGGTCGCTTGTCAAAATATAATCAATTACTTTTATTTGTTCAAATAAATATTAGGCAATGTGGCAGGCGCAAAACCTAGTAGGGGGGCTGTTGTATAGGGTCCTTTTGACTGCGTCATGCAATTTAAATAGCACGGGGGTTTAGTAGGGTGTAAGTTTTAATTTCAAGCGTTTTACTGTGCAATGCTGAATTTGGTCAGGAATTTTTGGGGAAATATCATATTGAGCTTATAGCAATTGAAAATTATAACAGATAGTGTGAATATGAACAGATATACATAGGCGGTCCCAGGTAGACGCTAGAATCTTTTCATTTCGATATTATATACTAAATGATCCCGAAGGAAGATTCCAGAAGTATCCTACTGGGCCTATAGGGCAGGCCTATAGGCCATTACAAGACCTATAGGGGAGTACGTAAATGAAGCAAATATTCACCCATAGCAGACATTGAATTTCAAAACGAAAGCGCCTGATCCATAATTGTTAAATCCTCTCAGCAACATTAATATACGTGTTACAGTAAATGTTAAATAACGCTAATTTTTCTCTTAAATCCCTAATGAGGGAATTTGCTGTAGGGACTTGATTTCTATCCCTCAGTCCTTTCACTGTGGTCAGATCTTTTTCTAATATTACGTGGTGCATCCCCCTATTACGTGTATTAATCAGATCTCTAATCGAGAAAAGTGACTGGAAATCCCACGTCAAAAAGGTAGCCTCGGGCCGTCTGTAAAATCTTGTTAGCAAACATTTTTCTTCGTGCCCCCTCGGATTATGTTTTTCATGCGGAGCACGACGTCAAAGGGTCACGATTTTGTAACGGAGTTTATTGATTTATACCGCAAGTTTCCATGTAAGCGGAAGAAGGACGATTCCGCCTATCGCCCTATGGCGCGGCGTTTCCAGGATAAGGACAGAGCAAATATTTTTAAAATTTGGCGCTAATAGATCGAGATCCATCCTAAGGGAAAACCGTTTTAAATCAGTTACTTTAGCCGTAATGATTCCTGTCGAATGACGTGAATAACCCATTATATTTGCTTATTACTTGGTTTAAGTCTAAGTGTTCATTAAAAGTCCTCTTCCTCCCTTGGTTGTACTTAAACTCGGGAATTTTGAAAATATCTACTCAGTCATACTGTTTTTTTTTATATATTTAGGCCCAAAATGATGGTTAAATGAAACATATACTAAAATTACATAAGTAATATGGGTTTTAAAGTCCGCCTTTGGTTGTCAATTTTTTGTAAAGGAGTTTATACCATGAAGTTGAATTATTGCTCAACTGGACATTTAAGTCTCTAAATAGGCAAAATAGTACGTACTCTTGCCGACAAACTAGCAGCTGTCTTAATAATGGGTAAAGGTAGAAACCATTTCCATACAGCGGAAGGTCTCTTTAGTGAAAGGTGTCGCCCTATATCGAAGACTTATTTGAAGCAGCTTCTGCGTAAGTTTGAAAATCAAAATGCCAAGCGATCTCCTCGAGCAGCGATAGGTTACGTTAAGTTAGGTCATGGATTTAACTGTAACTCACAATTAACATAACCATTCGGAAAAAACATGGTTTTGAGACTAATCTGGACTTCATTGCTGTTAATTTTATTATAAATTGATAATGGATTAGTAACAGGTAATTAGCATCTTCAACTTTAAATGAATATTGCGCTAAGATTATACTTTCAGGACCAATTAACTAAATTTTTATCTCTGGTAATTGAGTAATTCAAGCATGGTGACCAGGTCACCAATTCTTGAGACTAGGTAAAGTAATTTCCCTAGGGAAATGTCTGCAATTCCTTGGTAATTACCTCGGTCATATTCTTGAAATCCTCTAGGTAACCACAAAACAGATTAAAATACCTTAAAATGCATGTTTATTAGTTCAAATGAACATAAAATAATTGGCAACGTCCCAAAAAAAAATTCCCTTCAATTGTTCAGATAAATGTAATTCCGTGCTAGTTCAAAAATACCATCTAGGTAATTATTGGTGGAGCGGTAATTTTGAAATTTCCCTAGGTAATTACAATTACCCACATTCAAGAATAGGTGCCCAGGTAGGAACTTAATAGAGTTTTGGATTGGTTTCTAGTAGTTGTAGTATAATTGTTCATAGGAGTAATTGCTAAATTAGGGCATAATAAATTAAGCAAAACTTTAGTTTGATGTCGATTTACCCTTATTTTTATTGATAGTTTCCCATGGAAGTTTCATCAACCTTAATTTTTGCTTCAAAGTATCCAGAAATGACCAATTGCACTTCAATCACCTAATTCGCCATATCTGATACGTGTTACACACAAAGCGTAGAATTTGTTTAATCACTGATATGCATACAATACCCGCATTATGCATATCACGAGATATGTTGGTACTCCGGCAATTACCCGGATGCTAATGTAATTTCCAGTAAAATCTGGATAATTTCCGGACAGGTCAAAGTTTCCACGAAAAATAGTCAATTAGGGTTAATTGCAGTATTACCATGCCAATGGTGTAACTATGAATTATCGATTTCCATGTCGAAATGTTATTAATAGCACAGGAACTTCATGCAAATAGCATCAACAACGTTTCAAAGTGTACGGATTTGTGAAGCAATAAGAGGTAATATTATAAAATAATAGTATACTTACTCTACTTGATTCAAGTTTTACTTCACTTACGTGTAATTTGGTATACCTCATTTCATGTGCACATAGCTCGTAAATTCTCCGTTATAAAATTCGTTTTACATACATTTCAGCAACTGTTATATCCACTTCCAAAGTCTGTTTTCATCGGCCTTACGAGGCGATTTGGTAACTTACAACCACCATTACAGTTTTCAGTTTGCATGAATAATATATTTAACGACTTACTTTATTGAAGGGTAGTACGATAATGCCACTATACGAAACTGTTGTAATTTTATTATTTACAACCACTAAGTTCTGAAGTTTTCTCGAGACAGGCTATCCAAATAAGTTTCCGCCGTTTTCAAGAGATGGCTCCACTGACAAGATTACTTTGAAATCATCAGATGTAAGATGCCATATAGAAAGTTTAAACACCTGGCAGCAACATAACCTTAAAATATTATTATCTTTGTACTGGTAATGTGCATTTTTTTTGTTCGAAAATGTCGAGTTTTGTACCAAATAAGCGTCATTTGCGGAAAGTTTTGATTTATTTATTTCATTTAGAGAAGAAGCTTTAAAGAAGCCAAAAATTGGGTCGATTCATGGATAGTCTCAAAAGATGAAGAGTTTCTTCGACGTGGCATCCGAATGCTGCCAGAAAGTAGTAGCTAATGACGGACAATATTTTGAAGAAAATTTAACGTACATTTTTTTTATAATCAATTGATAACTTTTATAAAAAACGGCGGAAACTTATTTGTATCACCAATATTTAGACTTAAGTAAAATCTACTTTACTTCAGCTCGGACTAGTTTTAAATCTCCTTCGACGAAGGGGGTAGAACTACTCTTATATTTTTTTGAAATGTAATTTCGCCCGTCCATCAATTTTCGTGATGTTTCTGAAGACTAATCGTTAACCTATTTCGGGATTAAATTTTGGCTACGGTTCCGCTCGCGTGTACGCCGCAATCGGTGATAAGTCATAATAATTTTGACATTACTACTCGGCGGCATGCCCGAGTGCCGCATTTTGGGAGAAATTTGATAAGTGGGATAAGCGGTTTAAAGCACAAGAGTAAATCTATATTTACTGATGGAGTCGATGTGGGTAAAGTTTCATAAAGTGTATGCCGGGAACACTTTTTTTGACACGAACTATTGTAAAACTTTAATCCAGATTTTTAACCTTCTTAATGCTTTTGCCAGGTTTTAAGGATGCTTTGCGTTTCTTGACTAGACTAAGATTTCTTACTTTTTCACCGTACCATTTATAATCGTTTCTCTCTATCTGACGCTCCCGGTTTGTCTGAACGAAGCCACCCATGTAACGACTGATTTCCGATCTGGGGCAGCGCCTACCGGGGCTACATCGGACCGATTTCGAAAGGGTTGGAGTCACAGATGGTCCATTCGAAAAGTACAGTAAACGTACGCTGTTCACTGCTCTAACGCATCATGGCAACTTACCGGGTGGGAAATAAATATGCCTGTCGAATAAGACCATTCTTTGGTTACTGCGTCCTCCACAGCCTGAATGTCACGCATTTGAAAAAAGGAAGTTATTGTGCCACACCCTGTAGAGTGTCCGTTTTAAACCAAGGCAATTATGCAAAATTGAAAATTATCAAACCTTGGAAGTTGCAATAGATATGACGCCATTAATACCTTTAATTCTGTTTTTGATTATGCCTACTTGTACATAACCCTTTAAATGTTCTTTAACCCCATTTCCGAGAGGTAACAAGATTCTAACGGCGCCCTCTCATATTTATTAAAAAATTTCCAAACTTCATTTCCTTCTACCAGTGCTTAAAACGGTGTTTAATCCCGAAGTTACTAAGTAGCTGTGTTAATTTTTTTTATATAAATTAGCTAGCGAGGAGTTAATGTGGCTAATATTTTGCAACATTTTTCGGCTAATTCCTTGCGGTAGGTAATAAAGGCGTCCAACTTTAGGTTTAATGTTTTTGCACACTTACTTTTATTTAATTAGTGTAATTAAGTAATGTGTCCCAGTCGTTTCTGCGTGCATAACCCTCGCGAAATGTACTGACCAGACAAATTGTGATCGGGATAGAGTTACTTTGCTATTAAAAATCGATAGAACAGCTAATCTCGAGAGGAGGGGAAAGCAAACTTGCGCCGCCTAATTCGGGACCGATCAAAGTTGCGAGCTGTCGGTAGCACAAATATTAATTATCGTGAGCGGCAAAAAGTGGAAAATTTTGAGGAAATAATAGGTCGCGCGCTAGGTATAAAATAGGTGGTCGCCCCGCGCGCAAAAACACCCGAGCCGTAGTTGATTACCGTTTGACCCGGAGCGCGGCGGTGTTTTTGCTCCGGAGGAAAAACATCACAAATTGAGTTCGGCCCTTGTAGAACAAACAAAAAACGCGAATATTTTCCGAAAGGGGAGAGGCGCAACTTCCGAAATTTATGCTGACCGGGCGTGCTTTTTCTTCCCGCGTCCGATCCGGGCGACCGGAGTATTTCCAAGACTAAGGAAACACGGTCGAAATTAATCCCGCGTCGTTAATTAAGCCGGGCTGCATATTAAACTATCGACTTGTATCAGATGTGCAGCTTGACAAATGGGTTTGTTGATACGATGACAAATTCGACCATTAAGATTAGAGGAGACGGGACGCCGTAGTTCACGTCTAGGACAATTATGATAAGAACCGTGCCGCTCTGCTCTCCGCTAAATTCAGCCAATTAATGTTGGATGACCCTCCACAGGAGAACGTCGCGGGAAAGCTAAAAGGAAACGAGGAGTGGGGGGTGAATTGGTGATTTAATTAAAAAAATGAATTAATGAAATGATATCTTGAATATATTTCGATAATCTAATTCTAATGGATAATTTATTTTTAATATTTTGGAAAAGCCAAATATTTGCGTTGTCTCTCTTTTCTACCAACCACTTGATGATTGAGGTATCGTGATATAATATTAGTGTGTCATTTGCATTGTAGTATTGGCAATGTTGCTTATTACTAAAGCTGGGCAAATATGCCGTAAAAATTAGTCATTATATACACTTTCTGTAGTAAAAAGTAGCTACTTTATGGCACTAAATGTGCTGTATGACTCTAAAATATGCCTCAAATATGGATGTTATGACGTATTATGTAGCACTATATACACATTACATGTTATGTACAAGCAGCGATCAGTTTACGACATAAACTTGATTTCCCTAACTCTTTCTGCAACATTTAGAAACAACAATGTGTAATACATAGAACCAAAAAAAAAACAACGATTTTAAATATTTATTTTTACTACTAAACAAAAAAAATACCATATAAGTACACATTTAACATAAAATAACATATTTACAAAAAAATGAATGCGATATCTAACAAACTAACTAAACAAAATTATTGCAATAAATAATCATGTGCTTTTCAAGATTTTCTAAAGGAAAACTTCGTCTATTGTCTTGTAGGATATTTTTATATCGAGAAAAATTCCTTTCAGCGTCACATGACGTAATGGGGCAATCTGATTTCTGATTATTACATGATTTGATGGGTTCTCTCCATCAATCACTTTTCGGGCATTTTGCAATAAAGCCAAATCACAATTTTTTGTGAATAACGAATTCAGTTTTTCAGATATGCGTGAACATACGTTGACAATTTTGTATGATTACGAAAATCTTCCACTAATGAGAGTGACTCTTATAGAAGAAGATTTTGTTCTTCTATTTTTTTTAAAATTTTTGGAATTCTGCTAAAATTGGCTTTAATGAAGTTTAATTGAAAAATTAATTCAGATTTTTCAAAAAGTTGTTTACAATCTGCTATACACTGACTAGAACTTGCATCAAAACTTGAAATTACATTTGTGAATTTTCCAATATGCTCAGCATAAAACAATGCTGCCTCAGTCCATGTTCCTCATCTAGTAATGATAGGCTGTGGTGGAAGAGAGTTGTATTTTAAGAATTTGCAGCAAAAATAACGAAAATTTGCTCAGATATGCTCTTTCATGTTAAAATATGGAACCTGTATGTGCTTATGCTGTAAAACTCCAAAATAAGTAAAATACGCCAATTAAAGTTTAGTTTTTTAACTAAACAAGTCATGCAATACGTAAATATATCATTTTCATCTAAATATGCCCATATTACACCCCCACTTTTCGCCTTAATACATCTTTGCTCTATAGCTTACATTTACTTGCACGTTACTGTAGTAGTGTTCGATTTATATGATCAAAACGCAGGCACTGAAGGTATCACAAGCATAAGGCAAAAAAACAATCTTAAAGTTAGAAAGGACAAATTAAGAATATTTTATCCTGGTATTTTTTTTAAGGGTATTGCAGCTCTTCTTAAACAACTTCTTTTTTATACACTAACTTCGAGTTTCAATAAAACTTATACAGCCTTTAAAAGCTTCTGTGTTTCCCCGTATAAACCAATTAAACCTAAACAATTAAATAATACTACACAAGGTAACGGAAATGTCAATGAATCAACCGATTTAACGACTCATTCGCGATGTAAATTAATACCATTTTAATATCCGGCTTCCTCATTTACTAACAAATGAGCCATATTAATGAGAGCAACGTAATTGTTCCCGTTCAATGAATCCTACCTGCGGCGAGTTTAAAGTGATATTGTCAAATAGGCCTGTATAAAAAGTGGGGATGTGGGATCGATGAGGAATTTTCAAACAGTAAAACACTTGGTCTCCTTTGAAAATAATTTTCATAAATCAACGAAACTAAAAAGCCGAGAAAACCGTCGACGATATTCGAAAGTTGTCAGTCGGAGATGGAAAAGGGGGGGGGGAAGAATCTCGAGGCGAACTTCCAGAGAAGTTAAATAAAAAAATTTAATAAAAGGGACTTACTCGTGGAAGTTCCTCGCGAAGGTGTTTCTCCTCTCTTATTTCGAGACCACTTGTGCGATCTTCTTCGGATATTTAAAACAGGGTGATGGTAATAAACATCGGTAAAAGAGTAAATATCCCTTTATGGTGGATTATATCGTCGGCGTTTCGTTTCGCCGAGCACAAGGCTTCGATGTGTAATTTCGTGACATTCGAGATAAATATCAAGTATCGCCTTTATTTGTGTTCTGGCAAAATGTACGTATTTTATTTGTTTTCTGTCAAGTTGCAGATACCATACGCGTAAATGCAAACGAGCCGTCCGGTGCATACAGCGGTATATAAACCGGTATGTGTTCAAATATATTCTGGTGTTGACTCTACCTAATTTGACGGAATGAGAAGCAAATACACCGTACTGAGACTAATTTCCTGCTTACACTATCCCACGGCGCACCAAACGTTAATTAGGCCATTTTTAGATATGGCCAAAACGTCATTGAAGATTGGTTGTGCAGTGCGTAGATGCATGTTCCATTTCAAATAATTAAGGGTATAAGTAATAACGTTTCTACCACGTGATGCAGTTGTACTTCGTAGTTAATAGGTGAACTGATAATCGCCCCTTGAGGATTCCTCAAACCTTAAGGCATACCTACTGTGCCATCTGTCAACTAAGTGCACCTTAAAGATGAGATGAGGCCGAGGTCGGTTTCATCTTACCTTGAATATCCCTCAGAAAATATTAAAGGCTAAGTTCGCCTTCGAGACGTGGATCCAAGATGAATGACGATTATTATGATTACGTCGAACGAATTATTATTAATATAAATCCAGTACCTGAACGGTATTTGAGAGACCGGCAAAATCCGTCAGATTTATATAGTAAACGAGTTTATAAGGAAGTATCGCTTTTCTAAAAATACAACTGTATATGTTATTTTGCCTCTGATTAATGATGCTCTTCATCAACTCAATCATAGAGGTCCTGATCCAATTATTAATCAGTTTATGATACTATGGTACAGGAAATTTCCAGGCAAGTTGCATTTTTATATATGTATCTTTATCTAGAAAAACAATGATTACTTACGCTTTATTCAAGTTTTTGAACTTTATTTATCTATTTTACTATTTCATATTTATTTTAGACTGTTGCTTGTGACCTTAGGGGAATTTCACAATCTATTGAGTCTCTAATAATAAAAAAGATTTCAGGGTCCTTAGCAGAAAAAATGGGGAATATCGTAAAATTCCCAGAAAACCCTTTCCATTATCCAGTTTTTATAAATGAATTTAATCAAATTGCCAACTTTCCTAGTGTAGCATCTTGTATAGACGTGTGTCTATCTAAGTTTTCCTTAGTATCTTCAATACTACGCTCTTATATAAGCTATTTAAGTATATAAATATAATAATAAATCTCATTCAAATAACTATTAGTAAAAAATAAATCTTTAAATGATTTCTAGATAAATCCTGAAAATAACCCCCCTCTTTTTAATTAACCTAAAGAGAGATTTTGACCCGTAAAATTCTGTTCAACCCTGATCTAATAAATTAATAGTTAACGCCCCAGGCTTAAGAACCACAACAGATACTATATTAGTTGAAATAAAGGGTATATTTTATATCGACCCTAAGAAATAACTTTGTAAAATAAATTTTTTCCTTAAATTATAACTTAATGTAACCTTTGAAACTTCATAACCCAACAGTCTGCCCACAAAAATCATTAACAAAGTTATTATTTTTATAAAAACAGGTAAAATAATAAAATAGGGGGTAGGAAAGATGAATCAATTAAGTATAGATCCTGAAAACACAACAAATAAAATAATTAATCCCATCCTTTTAACTATGTGTACCCACATCTCGATAAAAAATCCTGGAGGTGCTGTAGGTGAAATACAAAGAAATAGAAGGAGAATTTTCTCCATTACCTTACAGATACTTATGTTATGTCAATAATAATTTATTAATTTGTTATCGTAGAAAGTTGGTGAATTTGTAGGACTTTCGAGAGCTACAAGCCTATTTAACTTAAATCCCTGTATAACCCATAGTTTTGAAAATGGGTGGACCTTAAGAGGCTGAAACAAGGCAGTGCTCCCTCGTAAATATAGGTCTTAAGCGGGCAATATCTTACTTAATTTTTGTCCTGCAGAAAATTTAAGCAGAGTAAAACGTTCAGAACTAAATAAGCCACATTTGATACTCTTTTTCGCATGTCCAGTAGTTTTGGAATTATTTTGAAGAGAAGGGACGAAATTAATGCTAATGAACTTAAATGCTAGTACTATGCTTCACTGAGGATTCCCTTGTTTTCGAAATTCGTTCGTGGTATTCACCCCCTTTAACCGCGACCGGTTTCTAAATTTTTCAACCCTTCCACGTAATTGTCATGCGATACGACAACTCCCTATAAATTATTCTTAAAATTCCGGAGGTCCAGGTTCAGACCCCCGGACCTATTCTTCGGTTTTACTGCCCTCGCGCGCCGTAAAAGCCGGCCGTTAAATTTTTTATGCCCAATTGTGTTTAATGACTTTGTTAAACTCGATTCCCGTAATAATTAAGCCTCAGGTTACGTCCTTATTCTGGTTTTTCGCGTTTGACGACTTCGGGATCGCTAATTAATTAGGCCGATAATTTTTATGTGAAATCGTAAGTTCAGCGGGTAATAATCTCCGTGGAATAATGGAACCTCCCTTTAGTGATGAATAATGAACAAATCTCCTCTAACTTATCGAATTAATATTTAAATCCGCCGTATCGCCCTCGTGTTTTCGATGAATAGGGGCGAAACGGGAAAGGTACAAACGAAAACAATACTTCCCTTTCCGCTATACACGAGAAAAGGCGTCGTGGGAGCTCTGCATCAAACTTCATATTTTCCCCTCCCTGAATAATATCACCTTGCATTTCCCATGATAATTTCCTTCTGGATTTTTCACGTGAAGTGTGTTCATACGCTTTTGGCACAAAACACGTTCTTTGAAGGTTTTTGAAATATTAAGATGTAATTTTTTTCGAAGCAATCGTCAGTTTTGTCAGGGAATACAAGTAGATTGGTATGACCTTAGGGTGGTTTCTATAAATATTTTCAATAAATCTGTTGGTAGCGTTTGTGGAATATTTTGGGTAGATGAAATTTAACCGCAGATGGATCAAAAAACCTTGTTTAAAACGGGTCAGAGATGATAAAAAACCAAAATCTAGACCAATCTGAACTTTTGCGCTTTTTTTTTCAAACAATAAAAATTTAAAAAAAATTGGTCCCATTGCATTCAGTACAAAAAATCAAATTTATAAATCCCCCCGTAGTAGAAACCATGGAAACCCTCCTCCTAGCGCATTAAGACCCCCTTCGAAAGAATCGCGTATCAATAAATGACGGATTCGATCAAATCGGGTAACATTTCCGAGGTACAAAGGGAACTTCTTTACATTACGGAAAAAGTTTCCATTTAATTCGCCTCGGAAGTTTATTCGCGAGAGCCCATCTCCTCGAGAAAGAAACACCCGTTTACGCGAGGGAGCGGCGCTTTTCCATTCGAAAATTCCGCCCCGCTCGGCTCTCGCGTCCGAATTAATTAGGAAGATTTTCGTTTCGATAACGCGCCTCGAATTATGAACTATCAGTCCATTAGGCCGCTTATAGTATATATTTCGTGGGGGTTTTGTCCAAAACAGATCGCTATCTAAATCGTACAGGAGCGTAACGCGTTTGTGTCAATTAGCTTCGTCAGTGTTTATTAAACATTATATTATTGGTTGCAGACCGCTAAATTTGATGCCGGCTCGGCGCTTCCATTAATAAACGCGCCCAAATACACAAACGTACTTTGATAATAATTGAGACATCGATGAAATTTCATATATTGTGGCACAGAAGAACCTACAGAAATAAATTCGATTCTGTTTCATTGAATGAAATGAGTGATCATAATACTCTCCATTTGCTGCGACAGTCTTGGTACATTTGATTTATTAAGGAACGCTCTAATGGCTCCTATAGCTTATTTAACAAACTCTTTATTTAACTCTGTTAACAAAAGCTGTCCATCTAATTCATAAACCTTCTCTACCATTGTCCACAGACTGTTGCCATATTTGCAGGAAAAGGGTCTTCAGTACTTGGTGTAAACAGCTGAATTCCGCTAGGTGTCGCTTGCAAGAGAGTCCACTCGATAATTTGCAGTCATAAGTTTTATATGATCACTCGTTATTTGGGTTTTTGCCTGTAGGATAGAAATATTGTGTAAAATTGAATTTGCTTTAAAATCAGCTCATATTGAATCTTGCAGGTTGAGTTTTCACGGAGGAAAGCCGGAAAATCCATTAAAAATCGGTTTGTCTTCAAAAATTTGTAACATCGTCAATTTTCCTAGTGGAAAATTAGTTTCCCGCGAAATGATATGTTATGATACGAAGATAATTCAGTCCCATGCTGTATTCTGTTCGATGAGTAATTTCGAGCTGGGCTAATTTTCTAATTTTCTTTTAGAGAAGTCTATTTTATATCTTTACATTATTTTTTTGAGAGTCTGCTTTAGACAAAAAACTTCTTTAACTATTTCTTTGATGATCACCACCCAGTGAGTTATATCAAAACATAATCAACTTGAAAACCGCGATGAAAGAACCTTATTACATATTTTAGCAGAAGCGATCACAGGCACCCCTAAATTTACATACCGGGTGGTAATTGATAAACTTTCTATCGAGTTTAAATTTAGAAGTAACGAAAATTATAGAAATTGGCGAGGCACGTCGATTTTTGTTTCGAGGCTGAACAGTTTTGCGCATATTTTCAACCCTGTCGCTTTAACCCTTCAGCCAGGGTGAGTTCCACCCCTAAAATTTAAATAGGGAAGAAGGGGTCAAGTGATACCTCGTTTGAAAGCTTATCAAATTCTGAATTCGAGGGTCTTTTTGTTTTTCAAATTTGGTCTAGTGATTTTTGAGACAATGAACAAAAGGTATTCCTTAAATAAAAATATGAAATGATAATTTAGAAGATTTCGAAGTTAATGTTTTACTTAAGTATTGATTTTTTGGATGCTTTGGTTATTTTTAATCACGTGTTATTCAAAAAGTTTTACGAAAGTTTCAAATAATATAATGATCTTCATTATCTTTATTATGGATCTTATAATCTTACAGAAACTTGAATAAGGCGTGTAACCATTTTTTTTATAGTAATAGCAACAGCTTTCTTAGGATATGTTTTACCCTGAGGACAAATATCATTTTGGGGTGCTACTGTTATTACTAATTTAGTTTCTGCCATCCCTTATGCTGGAATAAATATTGTTCAATGATTATGAGGGGATTTGCAGTTGATAACGCAGCTTTAACTCGATTTTTTGCTTTCCGCTTTATATTACCTTTCATTGTATCCGCCCTGGTATTGATTCATCTTTTATTTCTTCATCAAACTGGGTCAAATAATCCTTTAGGGGTAACTCTGAGTATTGATAAAATTCCTTTTCACCCTTACTTTACGTTTAAAGATATCTCAGGTGTTTTAATACTTTTGAGTTTAAATTTTTCAAATCCTTACATATTGGGAGATCCAGACAATTTTATACCTGCGAATCCCCTTGTTACTCCTATGTTACAATGCCAATGTTGGCCAATGTTTCACATCACTAGGTCCAGTATATCGAGTTGTTATGCCTAGAATAAAATTTCCTTAATTTTATCCTCCATGTATATAGTGAATACTTTTGCTAACATTTTGATCGTTCTTTGGGAACAGGCATAAAGAAATCTTCCCATAGCAATCCTAGTGTAAGTATTCCTTCAGGATACGAACAAAAAAAATATCATTTCATTTTTATTATACCTACACAATAGCAAAGGCTCATTTTTTAAACATGTCATGAAACCATATTGCTTTTATAAAAAAACCTCGTAGAGTGTAGTTTTAAATTCTTGTTCGATTCGACTTTGAATAAATTTGAATTCCGCCATAGAGCTCCACAATAATCTCACGAATAGCAGTCACGAAACTCTACTGAACCGCGTCTTTTCGATAAATCGACCGTAAAATTTGACCTACATCGATTAGAAATACAGGCGTATCGCCGTACGTAAAGTTTCTTTGGGGTACCCGTAATTGTTTTTTCCGAAAAGGTACATCGGCCTTTCTTTCTCCCTCTTTTGATACCTCCCGTGGATTCGTAGCGAGCGAAAAGGCGAGCGACTCTGAATGACATCCGCTTTAATCGACTCTCCATAAATCATATTAAATCACCGAGATATTGGAATTCGCCGTGCGTTCGATGATAAACGATAGTATAATATGAAAAATTGGTATTTTAATGAGATTCTAAAGGCCGTGTCTCTTCTCCCTCTGACCTCAGAGCGCTCAAAAATTCACCTGAGGCCCATCGGCGGGCGGCCGGAATTATCAAGCGGGCTAATCGCGCCGGAATTCCATAGAATACTTCCGGGATCCTCTAAATGGACGAGGCTTACAGGGAGGCACACTCGAGCACGAAGTCGATACATAACGCGGGGTCAGTTGATTTCTTGGCATCGAAGGCGACGCGGATTTAAAATCGCCGACCCCTCCTCGACGCTCCTGGTATAATTATTTCCGTATTACTTGGACGAGCCGTTATAATGGAGATTTCATTATTTGAAGAAGGACCGGTCGATCCGCTCCGAGGAAATCAATTTTTCCCAATGCAAATTCCAATTAAGGGGCGATTAAGCCGCGTCCTGGAAGAAACGCGGGGTGATTGATATGTCAAGTATTCGCTAGAATTCGATAGGCAGCAAATCTTCCCCTCTAATAAATAGTTAGAGCTACAGGTGCGAAGATGGGATTTTTTCTTTATACATATACAGGGTGCGGCATCATAACTTCCATTCTCAAAACGCAACGAAATTCATTTTGTTTTCTTCCAGTCTTCTTTGACTCCACTTGAAGATGGGATTTTTTGTTTTTGTTTCAGTAAAAATACATATACAGGGTGCGGCATCATAACTTCCTTTTTCAAAACGCAACGAAATTCATTTTGTTTTCTTCCAGTCTTCTTTGACTCCACTTGAAGATGGGATTTTTTCTTTTTGCTTCAGTAAGAATACATATACGGGGTGTGAAGTCATAACTTTCTTTTTCAAAACGCAACGAAATTCATTTTCTTCTCTTCCAATCTTCTTTGACTCCACTTGAAGATGCGTTTTTTCTTTTTGCTTCAGTAAGAATACATATACAGGGTGTGACATCATAACTTCCATTCTCAAAACGCAACGAAATTCATTTTGTTTTCTTCCAGTCTTCTTTGACTCCACTTGAAGATGGGATTTTTTGTTTTTGTTTCAGTAAAAATACATATACAGGGTGCGGCATCATAACTTCCTTTTTCAAAACGCAACGAAATTCATTTTGTTTTCTTCCAGTCTTCTTTGACTCCACTTGAAGATGGGATTTTTTCTTTTTGCTTCAGTAAGAATACATATACGGGGTGTGAAGTCATAACTTTCTTTTTCAAAACGCAACGAAATTCATTTTCTTCTCTTCCAGTCTTCTTTGACTCCACTTGAAGATGCGTTTTTTCTTTTTGCTTCAGTAAGAATACATATACAGGGTGTGACATCATAACTTCCATTCTCAAAACGCAACGAAATTCATTTTGTTTTCTTCCAGTCTTCTTTGACTCCACTTGAAGATGGGATTTTTTGTTTTTGTTTCAGTAAAAATACATATACAGGGTGCGGCATCATAACTTCCTTTTTCAAAACGCAACGAAATTCATTTTGTTTTCTTCCAGTCTTCTTTGACTCCACTTGAAGATGGGATTTTTTCTTTTTGCTTCAGTAAGAATACATATACAGGGTGTGAAGTCATAACTTCCCTTTTCAAAACGCGACGAAATTCATTTTGTTCTCTTACAGTCGTCTTTGACCCCCCTTGAAGATGCATTTTTTCTTTTTGCTTCAGTAAGAATACATATACAGGGTGCGGCATCATAACTTCCCTTTTCAAAACGCGACGAAATTCATTTTGTTCTCTTCCAGTCTTCTTTGACTCCAGTTCTTCGTCTTGTCCCACTCCCTGTTTGTCTAAACGAAGCCACCCGTGGAGCAATAGATTTCCGATCTGGGGCAGGGCCTACCGGGGCTACATCGGGTTTATTCGAAAAGTACGCCCCGACGACAACCGCACGTTGTTCGCTGTTCCAACGCTGCATGGCAGCTGACAGGGTGGACAACAAAACTTTGAAAGTATGCCTGTCGAATAAGACCATTATTGCATTAGTATTATATTATAGTATAGTATTAGTTCGCATTGTAAGAGCGAATCGAGCGCGGAGATTCAAGAACGGGGCCGCCCCGATCTAGCTTAATTAATAAATTTTTCACCGGATAACAGAAACGCGCTTCGATTAATCCGCCCCCTTTCTCACCGGGGGAGAAAATAATTAAATTTCCAGGTGAAATTTATTTAATGAAAGACCGATGAACCTCGCTCGGATCCGCGACGTGCGAAAATCGACATTTTCTTAACAGTCAAGCCGCTAATCATTAAAGTGATTTATTGGAGCACGGTAAATGTTTCACTAAAGGTTAAAATATCGCTCGGGACCGGAAAGGTCACCTTTTCCTACAGTGGATAACATCAAAAATACGGCGTGTTACGATAGGGATGTTTTAAATTTATTTGGACGTGGCTTCATGGCAGACCTGCAGACGCTTTTAGCCTTATAACAGCCTTAGTAACACTTATTAAGAGATTCGTTTTGTCCTGTCGCGATATAATTATGTCGTAACTTAAACACGCCACGCTGCATATCATCCTGCAATGTTATTCATCAGGTATATACAGTGCTTTCCGCGAGGGATTTTATCACGTTTCCTTTTCCTTTTCCTTTTCCAATATTCCTTTGCGACAGGTCCAAATCGCTTCAATTTTCTTTATCATCTAATTACTGCAAATAATCATTTATTTCTAATTGATTCATCTCGCTTAGTCAGGTCACGTACCTTTTTTTTTGATTAATTATATTAAGGATCAGGTATCCTCGGTACGATCTTCCTTATATTCATATTTCTATAATTCTAGCGTCTTTACATACAGGGTGTTTGGTGAACACGCGGCAAAAATTTAAGGGGTTATTCCTTGGACTGTTCTAGGGATATTTTGTCCTTTGATAGTTCTTGAAAAACCGTTTCAGTCCGAAGATACAGGGCGAAAAAAATTGCCGCAACCATCTTCTGTACTAGAATATTTTCGATGCAGATGTTAGGTGATACAGGGAGGGTTTAGGTGAATTAAATCTTATGAAACTTACCATTATTTCGATATTAAAATCCGAAAATAGAGTAATATACAGGGTATTCCATTTAGAAACACACCACCTTGATACTTTTAGGGCTCTTGACATACCTTGTGTAACACGAAAATATTTTTTAAAATTTCAGCCATGATTCTTCGCGTCGAATAACGTGATTAACCCTGTATACAATGCTCGTAACCTACCAGTCTTCAACGCTACAGAAGTGACGTGATATTTTCAAATACTGACACTTCAAAATACTAAAAACGACTTTTTTCTTAGCATTGGTTTCATGTGCATATACAGAGCGTACCAAAATGTTAGCCTCACCTTTGATGGAGCGAAAATATTAACGCTGCATATGGATCAATGTTCTCGCCCATCAGGCAATGAAAATGTTTTGTGAATTATTAATTTCGAATTGAATCGACTGATATCGGAGGGCGGACGTCAAGTTATAACTTTGTATATATGAACAGCGTCAAGGGGTTTTAGTGGTAGCGTCGCAATTACGGAACGATGACATGAATTTAAATTATGATCGAATAGAGTCGAGGCATTTTGACTCGATGAGGCGGCGATCGATCGTATCGTCCTTTTTTTCGTTTATTCCCGAGCCGTGCCCGTCAGATATCAACAAAAATAACGTCGATGACGTTCATTACGTGTCCCCTCTTCAATTATGGATCGAGTCGTTCAACATTTGTTTCAGAAGGGTCAATTTCGTGAGTAATATTTTATTGTAAGCGTTCCCGAAAGACAAGGCGAACGGACGTCATGAATATTGAGGCGTGAATAATTTTCACATCAATTTGTGAAATTGTGATGCGTTCCTGGTCGTAATTGCGCCCTCTGTGGGCGATGCATCGCGCCTCGGGTCGATAAACGCGAAACGTTATCGACTGTGATAATTATGTTTTCAATTGTGGCAGTAGGTATGGATCTTCTATGGGAATCTCCGTAAGGGAAGCGACCGAGGGAGGAGTTTCCGCGCGCCGCGCTATCAACTTGATTAATAGACGTTTCTTAATTAAAGTTAGATTTTTCTTCCAGTTGCACTTTAATTGATTACTCACGAGCACATATTAATATGATATACTTACGTAATCTAACATTTAGGGTGAAAACCATAAGGGGATGAATGCTATGGGGAGTCAATTTCAATGGTCAACACGGGTGAACCATAAAAGGCTAAGATGGGTTTGTCCCTCAGCAAAGTCATGATCACAGTCTCCTGGGATTCGTATCGATTTCATTGAAAAGGGTAAAATGATCACCGGTAAATGTTATCCACTATCTAGGGAAGTATCATACGTATGTAGTCACCATGGCAGAAATTTATCAATTGGGCTCCTAGCCCAAATTGTTATAGAGCAAAAAAAGCTGTTTTGGAAGATAAATTTAAGGGCAGACCGACCAAAAATTGTTCCATAAAATGGATCAGAGATGATAAAACCTTAAGGTTAATTAAGGTTAAACCTTAATAAGAATTAAGGTCGCTTTTCGGTTTTTTCACCGTAGCGTGAGAATTATTGACGGAAATGCATTACATTGTACAGGCGATTTGTACAGATTTCAAAGACCTTCAAAATGAGCGTTTCTAAAAGGTGATCAGAGCATTTTTTACCGAGAAAACTTGGAAAAATCGTTAAAATGGACCATTTTTCAAACATTCACAGCTTTGCCCAGTTTAAAGCTGAAGCGCTGATTTTGCTTGAAATGTTAGGTCATTATGTCTACTTCAAGCATGCAAAAGTTGGATGCTGTAGAATGAATAGATTTTTCACAATTACTTTATTAACAATATACACCGAAATTTTTGAAAATTTGGAAAAGGATAATACTCGTAGTTTATTCCCTGAATATTCTAGGCTGCTTTGGTCCTGGTATTTATATGGGTTGAATCTGTTGTTTGTACTGATTGGTTTGTTATGCTCGTTACGCAGTAATGAGTTTGCTTTCATCTTTCGGTGGGTGGTCGGTAAACAAGACATTAATGGATTTGTTTGGCTGAAAAGGTAGGCGGTGTTTACTAGGGGTTGGTCGTTATGGTTTTTCTGTTTTCTTTTTTGGTAAACATGTCATCCGTAATGTAACCAAATATTATTGACCCGTAGACTTTTTTCCTTCCTGTTGATGTTATTTTTATGCTATTGCATCTCGATGACTTCGTATGTACAAGGGAAATTGCGGTTTTCTGTGGATAATTGCTGGGTTTCTTGGTATAATATTCACCCTCAGCCCTTGTGCATGTGTTCAGCTATCGCAGGATTCTCACATCTCATTTTATGCTGCGTTTTATAGTGTCGATATAAACTTTAGCACACGAACACTGCATTCGGCAGTATTCATGGGGTCCCTCGAACGCGTATCTGGTCTTAGATATTCTATAATTTTCCTTGATTTGTCCTATTTTAGGAAGATTCTTCCAATTCTGTCCGTTACGGCACGTTTGCTTGGTTCCTTGGCCCTTTGGTTCAGCTTGTTCCCCTTCACCCTGTGGTATTGCTTTCAATCTCCTATTGGGTAAAGAAATATTTTCCACAGTTTTCAGTTCTTCTTCCAGTGCATTTGGGACACACAGGTTCCTTCCTTTTCTTGTTAGAGTTCTGATGGTACCAAATTTTTGTCCTGGATGATGCTTTAGAGACCACCATCCTGATGCAAGTAACCGTTTGTGGGTGCCGAAGTGCCATTACCACCTCTGGTTACCATAACATCCAGGAAGGCTAGGAATCTAGATCCAGGAAGGCCTCCGAATTGTTTCATTCCCCTTTCCATATTCCAAATGTGTCATGACATATCTGTACCATGTTTTGGGCTTGATTAGGCTATCCCCAAAGAGTTACATACTTCTTTGATAGAAGAAATTTCGAGATGTTGTGATTTTCGTTTACATATTTACCATGTCAAAAATGAAACCATGTTCTTTTTCCCTTGGGTCTTCTACTAATGATATTTTTGTTCCAGGAAATGGGTATAGATGGCAGACGTGGGTGAAGACTCGGAAGGGTTAAAGACATGAACTATAACCAGGTGAGTTTATTTTAGTTATTATTATGATATTAATGATAGCATTGGAAGGTTAAATGATGAATCTAGTAAAAGAATTTCACAATTGTTCATAAGTATTTATGTTAGAAAATCTTGATTTTCCTCACCTGGAACGACCACCAATGGTATCAAGGCCCTTTATATAGTGTTTCCTGAAAACTTCGCGAAAATCCGAGTGTTGTCCGACCATCCTTTCCCAGCCACAAAAGCTCTCATAAACAAGGACTTGTTCTCAGTATCCCGCAGGAACACAGTTCCTTTTTCATAATTAAGACAGTCATCGTCTCGCCCTCGCCATACGCCGCGTATCTATCGGGGGGAAAACTCCTGCGAAATGCAGCAGGAGCGTGCGCCCTCGCGCCCTTCCCGTCGTCCTGCGAGACCGCCGAAACTTCAGTACGAGTTTTAACGGGCGCGAAACTCCTTCGATACCTCCGCGAGGGCGCCCGTCCGGCGAGTCCCTTCCACTTTTCGCTCCCGCGGATTCCCTCCCGGTATTCCCGTTTTCGGAGTTTTGCTCGCAGGAGTCGTGCGGGGAGTTTCCGTCGGGATCGAGCGGGAGTTGCGGGGAAGTTCCGACGCGGCCCGGGTCGTTCGATAAGGATAGGGTCCTGTAGGAATTCTACGGTACGTCTTCAGGTACGGATTTACTCGCTAAAAGAGATTGTATAATTCTTCGAGTCGTCGTGGTGTTTCAATTGAAATGAATTGCGTTACTGAAGTCATGAAGCTAAAATTAGAATTTACAATGTAAAGTATTTTTCTCACTACAGAGGTGTAATCTTTGCGGTACGAAAACGTAGTTTCGGAAAATGTAAATTTTGCAAAACAATGTAAAAAGGGTTGTCTAACTTTAGCACACACACAAGCTCGCGTTATTTGTATATGAAGCTAAAGCCTGAAATCTAACTAAAATAGTTAAATTCTAGGTTAAACAAGGATTTGATTTAAGTCAATAAGCTTTACTTAAGTACTATTTTTAATTGCAATCAATGACTGTGTATTTAAAGTATCATTTACACAAATCTCCCAACAATGGGATCTGCAAAACTCCTTGGTTAAATTCAAAATGATATTTCGGGGCGTTAGGAAAATACTAAGGGCATCCAAATGGTGCCCCACTCGACCCTATTTCTAGTTAAAATTTAGGAGGTGAATTGCACCCCCGCTTGGGGATTAAAGCGGTTTAGCCAATAATACGGAACATATTTGTAGGTATGAAATTGATGAGGTGACTGTATGACAAGTGTATTGCCGGATTTTCAGTGGATAGTAAATCTTCTGACCACCCTGTATACGCCATCGGTTTTATCTAGAGAAAAAGGACATCTTCTATATACCTAGTAATAAAGTTGGCTGCTCCTGCATCATATTATTAGGTACAGTTGCTTTTTGGCCACTTTGTATTACGTCTATACAGGGTTGAATAATAATTACTAATAATTATTTATATACTTTAAATAATTTACAGACATTCTAAATGTAACTAGTTGAGTGAAAATCAATTGAATGGTACTTTTACATTGCAAGTGATGATTAATCACATTATCTTTTGTCTAAATTAACTTCGAAATCTTCTAAATTATCACTTTATTTTCTTTCTTGTGTTCATTTTCTCTAAAATTACTGAACCAAATTTAAAAAACAAAAACAATCGAATTCAAGATCTGACAAGCTTTAAAATGAGGTATCACTTGACCACGCTTCCTTATTTAAAATTTGGGGGTGGAACTCATCCTGGCTAAAGGGTTGAAAATCGACGTGTCTCGCCAATTTTTCTAATTCTCGCGAGTTCTAAATTGTCACCCGGTATGTATTTTCGTACCTTTCGTCTAAATGCTTTCACGTTACGTCAAAATATGATAAAATGGTTACCTAACCACCCCTTCGGACTTGAGCCGCGTGGCAACGTTACGCATTTTTAACCTGATTATAAACTTTCCCCCGCATTAGGGGAGATTACTCAAATATTTCGTAATAGGCGAAAAATTATCCTCGCGGGGGTCTAACGACGGTTCTCCCACGGGCACATTCATCATTCGTCCAAAGAGGATATATCGAAAAAGGGCGTCGCCCTCGGAGCGTAAATAGATCGGACGTGTTTCCATCGATAAATATCTCGTTATATTTTCCGTCGATGGAAATAATTTTCGAGAACGGTACGAAGATTGAAAGGCGCCGGGGAAATTTGCACAAGACGAATAGGAAACGTTTTGCGGTCGAGTAGGGAAATTGGACAGTTACTTTAACAGTTTACTGTTTTAATCACTAATAGACTCCAATGGAAATTTCATTACCACCATGGTATATGAACCTACTCCATTTATCCGCCATTTTATGAAAATCCCTTATCGTTACAGCCAGGGCCGCCCCATGGGTATGTGCATTGAGGTGCGAGATATAATTTACTGCCCTTCCCCATCAGAACATCAGTGTTATATTCCATTCAATAATAATAATATTAATGATAATAATAACTGCTTTGATTTTAAATTCTGATTTTATTTCTTTGATAACTATTAATGTTTAAAAAATAAAATAATTTTTTTTTTAAATAAAAATCATTATGGTAACTTTTTTATAAACTTTATTACTTCGTATAAATTTAAAAAGTAAATATTTGAAACAAACGTAAGAAAGATAGTATTTTCATATAATACTTGGAACAAGAATGAAGAACCTGCCTATATAATTTTGTATTAATCTTTTATTGTCTGTTAACACTTTGAAGCCGATGTTGTAAATATAAACTAAACTAGTAAACTACCGAGGTAGATACATTTTAATTATTGAAAGGGACATTTCTTTCTTTGAATCCTTGAATATTTCCAGCCCAACATTTTAAGGGTCACAGAGTAATATTTTTATAGCGATCGGCATCTTTGTGGATGTTTATATTATTTTTTAAATTATTTTTTTTTGCACCCCTTGCACCCCCGGCACGGGCCGGCCCTGGCTACAGCGAGACCTCAATGGTGGTAATTCAAGGTAAAACAACAAAAATCGTCTCTATTGCATTAAAGCGGAAAGAAATATCAAAAAAGAGCGGAAGCCTTTTATACTCGATTCGAAAAACACATCGTTATATTTTAATGTTAAACCTTGTCAAAGACAACTCAAAAAGATACTTGGGACTAAATGCGAATTCATGTAATAAAGCCTTTACGTTTCCGAAACCGTCGGGAAGAAAGTTTTATCGAGCTTCCAGTATATAGTAGAGCGGCTTTGTTTTATTTCAAATAAGGGATTTTAAACAGGAGGAGGAGCTGTAGGAAGACTATTTCGTTTTGAATTAACAATTTTGTATGGAAAACTTAGGAAGTCTGCCATTTTAATATCGGTAAAAGTGTTACCGCAGGTAAATGAGTGTTGACATACGATTTAATGTTGAAATATAGTAATATTGAGTTCTTTTGCAAAAAAGACGTTAAATCAAACAATCAAATGTCTGTTTAGAAAATTAGTCGTTGAAATCAATTATTATTCCAGAGTGTTGCTTGGAAATATTTAAATTTAGCCTTTTTTATTACTGTAAAGAAACTTAATAATTTTTTATATCATTGTTGAGTACATTTGAGTCAATCAGAAAAACAAAATTAAGAAACGTCTGCAGTTGAAATTATTTTTGTATATTATGACCATAAATTGTCATAAAATAATCTAATATATAAAAATGACGTATTCTTATGACAATGTTGCATATCATTTCGATTTTCATTGAAAAATTTCCCCTTACAATTTAATGTAAAACAATCAAATTCAATCAATTTTAGCAATTTTTTTATTCCAAAATCGATTTTAAAAAAGTTTTTTTTTGGAAAATTACTCATACAGTACATTTTTTATATTCAGAGTATTAATCGTATAAACTTCTCATTTTTTGGAAGATTATAGTGGTGGCAACTTTAAGAGGTTCATTCGATTATTTGATTATTAGGAAGCATTTTATTAATGTCTTATTTAAATTGATCTAAAAAGTCATAAAATAATTATTACGTCAATGGAAGTATTTTTCTTTTAATGTCGTCTAGGAATGGTAAATTTAAAGTTCCCATACTCTTCCATTAATGAAGTTTCGATTACAGTCGTCAGTAATTTGTTTACATACTAATATTTTTGCTACTCTTATTAATTGTCTTCTTAAATCCATTTAATTCTGTGAACAAAACTTGCAGGTTCATTAGGAATAAAAAATCTGAGAAGAATAAAATAACTTTCTTGTCTTTAGTTGCCGACTTCTGTGTTAAAATAAAATTGATATTAATGTTAAAAACAGCCTTTTTAAAAAAAGCTTCAGAAAAGTGTTTACCACCCTCTTCTTCCTGTCGATTAGGAAATATAAGTAAACATATTTTAGGCTTATTTCAGAAAATATTCGTTCATCGTATAAGAAAATTTTAAGTCCACAGAAAAATATGCATTCGTTTAAGCCATTCGATTTTTCCTTTTCGACGTTGCCTATATGACATTGCATAATTATCCAATTGAAAATTTAACTTATCTTAAGGGTTTGTATCTTAAGTTGTACTTGAAAATTCATACTTGACGAATCAGTAGGTATTGTTCACGGTGATGAATCGATTCATGCTTTGATTATCAAAGAAAATATCTTCCGAGATATTTCGGAGGGTAAGAAATCTGCTAGGGGTCGAAGGGGTGATTTTGGGAAATCGCAATTTGCCTATATCGTCAGCAATAAATTAGCAATAAAATATGACGTTTAGTAAATGTTTGCATCTTCATTGGTTCCTGAGATAGAGGTGTGGGTGACCTGACTTAAGTATTAAACCAGATTATCCCCTTTATCTCCGAAAGGGGTGGAGCAATAAAATCGTTTGTGACGTAAAATATAGTGCCATAAAGAGTGCGGATTTATGAAATGGATGACCTGACTTAATAGATGTTCAAGCTCTTCTTCCACACCCGACCAAAATGCTAGTGAATTTTCCCTTTGCGTCGTCCCAGAAAAGCTGTTATTTTCATTGTTTCTTCCTAATTGTTTTATTGCTATTATCGCCATCCCTTGCTTGTACCAACTTAGCACGTTTTAGGTACTCACCAGAATTTCCTTTTGTCATTGCATGGGTTTATTATGCTGTAAATTCGACCGATTCCCTATGTGATTCGTAGCTTTATTTCTACAACTCTGAATAGAGGAAGGAAAATTTCAGCATAATGGATATTGTATTAATTATACAGGTTATTTACTAAAGGGGTCAAACACAAACATCGACGACTACGCCTTACGTAAGAGGCTAAGCTATGAGATAGAGGTATAATAAAATTATTTTTGCTCAAAGGATCCCCTTCCTCCTTCCAGCGGACACCGTGGATGTCGCCAGTCTTTTTGACTTATTTAGCCTTAATCTGTTCGAACGACTCGCTCCGTAGATCAAAGTCCTTAACCGAATAACAACTTCTCCCTTGGAAATCATTCCGCGAGTCGAAAATATTTATATTGAAAATTTAAACGTGAAATTAAATCCAAATTAAATAGACAGCGGCAGCGGAGCATCCTGATTTCATTTTAAGGATTTCGACGGTGATGTCGAGCTTTAAAGGTTCTTACCTGAGGATTTAATACTTTCCCCTTGGAGTTGATAACTTCCACGAAAATAAACAGGCGAGGATATCACTTTGAGATCGAGATTTAATCGAAAATGAACGCAGCATTACGGTATATTTTTGGACAATTTTGCTTCATGAATTGAAAAAACTGTCTTTGATTTACTGAATTCGTTCCAAGTTAGAGACTCGCCCTGTATAAATCCTGTGTACAACCCGGGAAGTAATCCTCAACTTGTACCGCCTTTAACTACATACTTGAAAACAATTTTCGAATTAAAGCTGTATAAAGAATGCTCAGGACAATACCAAAGTTCTCGCCTCGAAACTTTCAGCATATCGAAGTTGCCTAGTTTCACGGAAGTAGCTGAGTTCGTTTAACCTTTACCTGGCACACCCCTCCTGAGTAACATACCTGGCACATGGGGTTCGTACGAACCCCAGTGACAAATATCCTTGTAAAACTTGAAATATTGATGTTATCTTTTTAGAAAAAATCAGAGATCAACTTCAGATACCCCCTCAAAGGGTGAAATAGTCGGAGTTTAGAAAAATGAAGATTGGCGTTCAAGGAAAATTCGGAAACTTGAAAAACTTGAAAAAAAAATTTTTTACAAAAAAATTCATAACTTTTTTGTTTTTTGATAAAAAAGGCTAAAATTTTAGATGTGTCTTCAATTATATCACTATAAAGGAAAAATATTAGTTTTCATGGGTCTTCCAAAAAAGGTATTTATTTGGAGAAATGAAGGTATGGATTTTACGAAAAATTTTTTTTTTTAAATAGTGAAAAAGTCTTGTTTTTTTATTTTTTCAACAAATTCCCTACAAAATATTCTTTTTTCAAGACGTAGAGTCTAATTCGTTAATACCCGGTACAATTGGGGCACATTAAAAGTCTATTAAAAGTAGGTACCCCTTGTGCCAGGTAAAGGTTAATTTAGATTTAGTTGAAGTAAGTGTAAGTGCGTAATTTGTTCCCATCTTGCTTCTCGGGACGCCATATATTATATTTCCATAGAAAATTTCCCGTGCTACTTCTCGTCCATGGTGTTACTTTTGATAACCGTCCTACCTCGGCGTTATAATTCCCGAATCCCACTCCACTCGTACAATTTGCATTTATATGAGAAGAAGGGAATTATATTTTTATATCTACTATGAATTCATAATGTAGGAAGTTGTATATTCGACAAAGATTCCCTCGGAGTCGGTGCCCGTCTATTCCGCCTCTTTACGCGAAAAGGACGTTATTAAAGACTCTTCAGGCACTAAGAGCGAATTCTCGTCATTACGACGCTTTGCCGACAAAGGAAATAAAACATTTCGACTGATGCGAAGAGTCGCGATATGCAATTTTTACGTCGCTAAATTGTAGCGAACTTCTATGATTTTATTGTTTGCCGCCACAAAAGCGGGGCGTACGGCCATTTAGCGGGCCGGAAAATCGGTGCAAAAATCGCTTTTGGATTCGCGGCATGTGGGATTATTCTGGAAGGATGGACTTTCGCATAGTACGGAACTGGAAGCCGGTAAGCTATGCTGGGACGGGAAAATCGGGTTAAAATCGTAATTATGGGCGAAAAACATTTTTAAATGTGGAATTTTATATTTGCGGAAAATAAATGCGGGGTGGTTTTGTATTCCCCTTTATATCGGATTTGTAGAACGTAAATAAAATGGATAACGATTTGTTTGTTACTTTTGGTGAATAATATGGCGTTTCCATAGTGCGGGAAAACAGTATATTTCTCTATATTTTCCTATATTATTGCTCGCTCGCATTATTATCCCTTATCCACCATCTTTTCCTCGCATTTTAGTTTGGTTTGTACTGCCTTGTAGTAAAAAAATTGCCGATTAGTCTGTAACTTGATCGTCGTACAGTTTTTGGTATCCAAACTTTAAGCGCGTTTTTCTCAAAATATTTTTTGAGACCGCGGGCGTGATAACTCAAAAAATAATCATCCTATCTATCTGAAAATTTCAGGACAGCCATAATATTGTAATACCTAGAATATGAACCTACAAGTTCTATAAATTTCTACTCGGAAACTTAAGAAAAAGTGAGTCAAATTCGAAATTTTTCCAAAAAATGACATTTTTGAAAATTTAGATGTATTTGTTACAAATTTTCGTTAATTTTATTGTTTCTTAGGTTCATATTCAAGCTTTAGTATTGTTTACCAAATTCCCTTCTACCAAAATGTTGCAAGCTCACACGTGGGAAATCTCTAGAACACCCGCAGTTCACCTGCCTCCGTTTTGAGACGATTTCTGAGAATGCTGATATCTCCGCCATTTTGTTTTTGATCAACACCTCCAAGGCAGTTTTTTATACTTCAGTATACAGTGTTCAAAGCCTTGATAAATCTTTCTAAATATTCTTAAAATCGACCCTAAATCATGACCTCATTTTGTGTGTTTTACATGTATGTCCCCTTAAAGGTAAATATTTTCCGTCTCCCAGATCGATCTCAAAAATGGCAATTTTTGTGGTAAAAGGAAAATATTAGGAAAAAAAATTTTTACTTTCGGAAACCAGTACTTTTTGAGAAAAAGAAATAAAATGCGAGAAGTTTTACCGAATTCTGCTAGTTTTCAAAGTTAAATTTTTAAATGTTTTTGTATGTTATTCTAACGGGTTAAAAAATAATAATAAAATTTGATTATTCAACTTTACGCCGATATTGAAATTTCAAGAAAAAAGTGTGGAGAAATAAGTGAAAAAACGGCGCGCTTTTCGCGCCTTCCCCATTTTGAAATTTTAAATACGGGTGTGCTTAGCCGGTATACGGTAGTGGCTAAAGGACCGTCGTCGTTTATATCGTATGTCGTTTATGTCATACTTTATAACGTTTCTTAAAAAAACTTTATAGCGAGAGAAAAAATAGAAAAAAAATACATATCAAAGTAAACTTTTGACATTTAATCAAAATAAAACAGGAGAATGGTGTGGAAAAATATTTATTGAAGCCAATATAATGTACGTTAAGCATACATTTCTATTTGAAGACATCCGCAACTAAAGAGGGCTATTTGATAAATTGAAAAAGGTAATCAAACATTGAAGAATAAGTAAGTCATGAAGGTGTTAAGAGAACAGAAAATTGTAATAGAATTAGTAATGAAAATTCAAAACTTCAGAACATAAAACCACACTTCATCAAGAGATCGTTTTGTAAACTTGGATTCAATTATACCACAGAAAGTGTCACCTGGAATAACTTCAGAAAGTTTCCCCAAAGTATTTTTTATTCAGTTATTAATTAGCGAAATTAATTACATAAATATTCAGAAGCAGGGTAAATTTAATATAAGCGTTAAAACAAAAATAACGCCATAAAACGAAATATGCTAAATTCCAAAGCAACCTTCCGGGGACATTAAAAAATCCCTTATTCATTACGTCGGAGGAATAAATTTAGTCCGAAAGTGTCTCCTTCTGGTGGAAATCGTTGCAAAAACGAAGCTCCCTCTGTCGGAGTGCGCAACACTCAATCAATTCTGGTTTTCGTACCTTCTGAGGGACGAGAATAAGGATTAGTGTCCATCACGAGGAGCAAAGAGAGCAATAAAACCAGATTTTTAGTGTACACTTTCGGCAGTATTTTCATACGCAGGCGGGCCCTCGGAATAGTCGAGGGCGTGTGTTTGTTTCCATTTAGAAAATGAAACTTCGATACGTTCTCAGGGAAAGACTGATGTAATCTGACATTTTCATCAATTTTTTACAAGCATTCCCCTTACATTATTTATGAGCCTTCATTCTCCGCCGTATCTTATAACATAAATATATCGCCGTCGGAGAATAAATACGAAGATTCCATCCTCGACGAATCGATGGCGGAATAGACTACGAGTTATTTATTATATGTATGTAGATAAGATTATTTTTAGCCGAACGAAATGGACAATGTTAACAAACAAACGGCTTTCCCTTCCGTGTTGCAGATACGCCGACGTCACGGGATGATTTCCGGGGGAATCCGGGAGGACGTTCGCGAGGAATAGGGACGAGGCGACACGAAATGGACATCATTTGAAGATGGCGGCGGTATCCTGCTCGAGGATGTCGAAGCACTCCCTAGGACTCTTATGCTGCTTCGTCGTCCTTTTGGAATGCATCGCCTACGTAAACGGGACGTTAACAGCGAGTAAGTAGTAGTGAAAACATTTCGGGGTTGAGCGAGGAAAATATGATAATTCACCTGTCAGGCGAAAGCTGTTAACATGGGTCTTATGGTCGTTATTCATGTGGGGCAATTAATGTTCATTACCTGATAGTAAAAAACATAGAGAGATCAATTTGGGGTCTGAGGTCTGGAGTACACAGGAAGGGGGTCTTATGGTCTTATGGTCGTCATTCATGTGGGGCAAGTAATGTTCATTACCTGATAGTAAAGAATATAGAGAGACCAATTTGGAGTCAGAGGTCTGGAGTGCACAGGATGTTTCCCTTAACAAAGTGACATATTTTTTAGTATATAGCATGCCTTGTTCCATATACACTCAATCAATCAGTTTTCTTAGCAAAATTAGCTCTATTGTAAATCTAATGGAACGTTAACAGCGAGTAAGTAGTAGTGCCATCACTTCGGGGATGAGCGAGGAAAATATGATAATTCACTCGTCAAGCGAAAGCTGTTAACATGGGTCTTATGGTCGTTATTCATGTAGGGCAAGTAACGTTCATTACCTGATAGTAAAGAACATGGAGAGACCAATTTGGAGTCAGAGGTCTGGAGTGCACTGGATGTTTCCCTTAACAAAGTGACATATTTTTTAGTATACAGCATGCCTTGTTCCATATACACTCAATCAATCAGTTTTTTTAGCAAAATTAGCTCTATTGTAAATCTAATGGAACGTTAATAGCGAGTAAGTAGTAGTGACATCATTTTGGGGATGAGCGAGGAAAATATGATAATTCACTCGTCAAGCGAAAGCTGTTAACATGGGTCTTATGGTCGTTATTCATGTGGGGCAAGTAATGTTCATTACCTGATAGTAAAAAACATAGAGAGACCAATTTGGGGTCTGAGGTTTGGAGTACACAGGAAGTTTCCCTTTACAAAGTGACATAGTTTTTAGTATATAGCATGCCTTGTTCCATATACACTCAATCAATCACTTTTCTTAGCAAAATTAGCTCTATTGTAAATCTAATGGAACGTTAACAGCGAGTAAGTAGTAGTGCCATCATTTTGGGGATGAGCGAGGAAAATATGATAATTCACTCGTCAAGCGAAAGCTGTTAATATAGGTATTATGGTCGTTATTCATGTGGGGCAAGTAATGTTCATTACCTGATAGTAAAGAATATAGAGAGACCAATTTGGAGTCAGAGGTTTGGAGTACACAGGAAGTTTCCCTTTACAAAGTGACATAGTTTTTAGTATATAGCATGCCTTGTTCCATATACACTCAATCAATCAGTTTTCTTAGCAAAATTAGCTCTATTGTAAATCTAATGGAACGTTAACAGCGAGTAAGTAGTAGTGCCATCACTTCGGGGATGAGCGAGGAAAATATGATAATTCACTCGTCAAGCGAAAGCTGTTAACATGGGTCTTATGGTCGTTATTCATGTAGGGCAAGTAACGTTCATTACCTGATAGTAAAGAACATGGAGAGACCAATTTGGAGTCAGAGGTCTGGAGTGCACTGGATGTTTCCCTTAACAAAGTGACATATTTTTTAGTATACAGCATGCCTTGTTCCATATACACTCAATCAATCAGTTTTTTTAGCAAAATTAGCTCTATTGTAAATCTAATGGAACGTTAATAGCGAGTAAGTAGTAGTGACATCATTTTGGGGATGAGCGAGGAAAATATGATAATTCACTCGTCAAGCGAAAGCTGTTAACATGGGTCTTATGGTCGTTATTCATGTGGGGCAAGTAATGTTCATTACCTGATAGTAAAAAACATAGAGAGACCAATTTGGGGTCTGAGGTTTGGAGTACACAGGAAGTTTCCCTTTACAAAGTGACATAGTTTTTAGTATATAGCATGCCTTGTTCCATATACACTCAATCAATCACTTTTCTTAGCAAAATTAGCTCTATTGTAAATCTAATGGAACGTTAACAGCGAGTAAGTAGTAGTGCCATCATTTTGGGGATGAGCGAGGAAAATATGATAATTCACTCGTCAAGCGAAAGCTGTTAATATAGGTATTATGGTCGTTATTCATGTGGGGCAAGTAATGTTCATTACCTGATAGTAAAGAATATAGAGAGACCAATTTGGAGTCAGAGGTCTGGAGTGCACAGGATGTTTCCCTTAACAAAGTGACATATTTTTTAGTATACAGCATGCCTTGTTCCATATACACTCAATCAATCACTTTTCTTAGCAAAATTAGCTCTATTGTAAATCTAATGGAACGTTAACAGCGAGTAAGTAGTAGTGACATCACTTCGGGGATGAGCGAGGAAAATATGATAATTCACTCGTCAAGCGAAAGCTGTTAATATAGGTATTATGGTCGTTATTCATGTGGGGCAAGTAATGTTCATTACCTGATAGTAAAAACCATAGAGAGACCAATTTGGGGTCTGAGGTTTGGAGTACACAGGAAGTTTCCCTTTACAAAGTGACATAGTTTTTAGTATATAGCATGCCTTGTTCCATATACACTCAATCAATCACTTTTCTTAGCAAAATTAGCTCTATTGTAAATCTAATGGAACGTTAACAGCGAGTAAGTAGTAGTGCCATCATTTTGGGGATGAGCGAGGAAAATATGATAATTCACTCGTCAAGCGAAAGCTGTTAATATAGGTATTATGGTCGTTATTCATGTGGGGCAAGTAATGTTCATTACCTGATAGTAAAGAATATAGAGAGACCAATTTGGAGTCAGAGGTCTGGAGTGCACAGGATGTTTCCCTTAACAAAGTGACATATTTTTTAGTATACAGCATGCCTTGTTCCATATACACTCAATCAATCACTTTTCTTAGCAAAATTAGCTCTATTGTAAATCTAATGGAACGTTAACAGCGAGTAAGTAGTAGTGACATCACTTCGGGGATGAGCGAGGAAAATATGATAATTCACTCGTCAAGCGAAAGCTGTTAATATAGGTATTATGGTCGTTATTCATGTGGGGCAAGTAATGTTCATTACCTGATAGTAAAAACCATAGAGAGACCAATTTGGGGTCTGAGGTTTGGAGTACACAGGAAGTTTCCCTTTACAAAGTGACATAGTTTTTAGTATATAGCATGCCTTGTTCCATATACACTCAATCAATCACTTTTCTTAGCAAAATTAGCTCTATTGTAAATCTAATGGAACGTTAACAGCGAGTAAGTAGTAGTGCCATCATTTTGGGGATGAGCGAGGAAAATATGATAATTCACTCGTCAAGCGAAAGCTGTTAATATAGGTATTATGGTCGTTATTCATGTGGGGCAAGTAATGTTCATTACCTGATAGTAAAGAATATAGAGAGACCAATTTGGAGTCAGAGGTCTGGAGTGCACAGGATGTTTCCCTTAACAAAGTGACATATTTTTTAGTATACAGCATGCCTTGTTCCATATACACTCAATCAATCACTTTTCTTAGCAAAATTAGCTCTATTGTAAATCTAATGGAACGTTAACAGCGAGTAAGTAGTAGTGCCATCATTTTGGGGATGAGCGAGGAAAATATGATAATTCACTCGTCAAGCGAAAGCTGTTAATATAGGTATTATGGTCGTTATTCATGTGGGGCAAGTAATGTTCATTACCTGATAGTAAAGAATATAGAGAGACCAATTTGGAGTCAGAGGTCTGGAGTGCACAGGATGTTTCCCTTAACAAAGTGACATATTTTTTGGTATACAGCATGCCTTGTTCCATATACACTCAATCAATCACTTTTCTTAGCAAAATTAGCTCTATTGTAAATCTAATGGAACGTTAACAGCGAGTAAGTAGTAGTGACATCACTTCGGGGATGAGCGAGGAAAATATGATAATTCACTCGTCAAGCGAAAGCTGTTAATATAGGTATTATGGTCGTTATTCATGTGGGGCAAGTAATGTTCATTACCTGATAGTAAAGAATATAGAGAGACCAATTTGGAGTCAGAGGTCTGGAGTGCACAGGATGTTTCCCTTAACAAAGTGACATATTTTTTGGTATACAGCATGCCTTGTTCCATATACACTCAATCAATCACTTTTCTTAGCAAAATTAGCTCTATTGTAAATCTAATGGAACGTTAACAGCGAGTAAGTAGTAGTGACATCACTTCGGGGATGAGCGAGGAAAATATGATAATTCACTCGTCAAGCGAAAGCTGTTAATATAGGTATTATGGTCGTTATTCATGTGGGGCAAGTAATGTTCATTACCTGATAGTAAAAACCATAGAGAGACCAATTTGGGGTCTGAGGTTTGGAGTACACAGGAAGTTTCCCTTTACAAAGTGACATAGTTTTTAGTATATAGCATGCCTTGTTCCATATACACTCAATCAATCACTTTTCTTAGCAAAATTAGCTCTATTGTAAATCTAATGGAACGTTAATAGCGAGTAAGTAGTAGTGACATCATTTTGGGGATGAGCGAGGAAAATATGATAATTCACTCGTCAAGCGAAAGCTGTTAACATGGGTCTTATGGTCGTTATTCATGTGGGGCAAGTAATGTTCATTACCTGATAGTAAAAAACATAGAGAGACCAATTTGGGGTCTGAGGTTTGGAGTACACAAGAAGTTTCCCTTTACAAAGTGACATAGTTTTTAGTATATAGCATGCCTTGTTCCATATACACTCAATCAATCACTTTTCTTAACAAAATTAGCTCTATTGTAAATCTAATGGAACGTTAATAGCGAGTAAGTAGTAGTGACATCATTTGGGGGATGAGCGAGGAAAATATTATCATTGACTTGTTAAGCGAAAGCTGTTAATATGGGTACTATGGTCGTTATTCATGTGGGGCAAGTAATGTTCATTACCTGATAGTAAAGAATATAGAGAGACCAATTTGGAGTCAGAGGTCTGGAGTGCACAGGATGTTTCCCTTAACAAAGTGACATATTTTTTAGTATACAGCATGCCTTGTTCCATATACACTCAATCAATCACTTTTCTTAGCAAAATTAGCTCTATTGTAAATCTAATGGAACGTTAACAGCGAGTAAGTAGTAGTGACATCATTTTGGGGATGAGCGAGGAAAATATGATAATTCACTCGTCAAGCGAAAGCTGTTAACATGGGTCTTATGGTCGTTATTCATGTAGGGCAAGTAACGTTCATTACCTGATAGTAAAGAACATGGAGAGACCAATTTGGAGTCAGAGGTCTGGAGTGCACAGGATGTTTCCCTTAACAAAGTGACATATTTTTTAGTATACAGCATGCCTTGTTCCATATACACTCAATCAATCACTTTTCTTAGCAAAATTAGCTCTATTGTAAATCTAATAGAACGTTAACAGCGAGTAAGTAGTAGTGACATCATTTTGGGGATGAGCGAGGAAAATATGATAATTCACTCGTCAAGCGAAAGCTGTTAACATGGGTCTTATGGTCGTTATTCATGTAGGGCAAGTAACGTTCATTACCTGATAGTAAAGAACATGGAGAGACCAATTTGGAGTCAGAGGTCTGGAGTGCACAGGATGTTTCCCTTAACAAAGTGACATATTTTTTAGTATACAGCATGCCTTGTTCCATATACACTCAATCAATCACTTTTCTTAGCAAAATTAGCTCTATTGTAAATCTAATAGAACGTTAACAGCGAGTAAGTAGTAGTGACATCATTTTGGGGATGAGCGAGGAAAATATGATAATTCACTCGTCAAGCGAAAGCTGTTAACATGGGTCTTATGGTCGTTATTCATGTAGGGCAAGTAACGTTCATTACCTGATAGTAAAGAACATGGAGAGACCAATTTGGAGTCAGAGGTCTGGAGTGCACAGGATGTTTCCCTTAACAAAGTGACATATTTTTTAGTATACAGCATGCCTTGTTCCATATACACTCAATCAATCACTTTTCTTAGCAAAATTAGCTCTATTGTAAATCTAATAGAACGTTAACAGCGAGTAAGTAGTAGTGACATCATTTTGGGGATGAGCGAGGAAAATATGATAATTCACTCGTCAAGCGAAAGCTGTTAACATGGGTCTTATGGTCGTTATTCATGTAGGGCAAGTAACGTTCATTACCTGATAGTAAAGAACATGGAGAGACCAATTTGGAGTCAGAGGTCTGGAGTGCACAGGATGTTTCCCTTAACAAAGTGACATATTTTTTAGTATACAGCATGCCTTGTTCCATATACACTCAATCAATCACTTTTCTTAGCAAAATTAGCTCTATTGTAAATCTAATAGAACGTTAACAGCGAGTAAGTAGTAGTGACATCATTTTGGGGATGAGCGAGGAAAATATGATAATTCACTCGTCAAGCGAAAGCTGTTAACATGGGTCTTATGGTCGTTATTCATGTAGGGCAAGTAACGTTCATTACCTGATAGTAAAGAACATGGAGAGACCAATTTGGAGTCAGAGGTCTGGAGTGCACAGGATGTTTCCCTTAACAAAGTGACATATTTTTTAGTATACAGCATGCCTTGTTCCATATACACTCAATCAATCACTTTTCTTAGCAAAATTAGCTCTATTGTAAATCTAATAGAACGTTAACAGCGAGTAAGTAGTAGTGACATCATTTTGGGGATGAGCGAGGAAAATATGATAATTTACTCGTCAAGCGAAAGCTGTTAACGTGGATCTTATGGTCGTTATTCATGTGGGGCAAGTAACGTTCATTACCTGATAGTAAAGAACATGGAGAGACCAATTTGGAGTCAGAGGTCTGAAGTGCACAGGATGTTTCCCTTAATAAAGTGACGTATTTTTTAGTATACAGCGTGCCTTGTTCCATATACACTCAATCAATCACTTTTCTTAGCAAAATTAGCTCTATTGTAAATCTAATAGAACGTTAACAGCGAGTAAGTAGTAGTGACATCATTTTGGGGATGAGCGAGGAAAATATGATAATTCACTCGTCAAGCGAAAGCTGTTAACATGGGTCTTATGGTCGTTATTCATGTAGGGCAAGTAACGTTCATTACCTGATAGTAAAGAACATGGAGAGACCAATTTGGAGTCAGAGGTCTGGAGTGCACTGGATGTTTCCCTTAACAAAGTGACATATTTTTTAGTATACAGCATGCCTTGTTCCATATACACTCAATCAATCACTTTTCTTAACAAAATTAGCTCTATTGTAAATCTAATGGAACGTTAACAGCGAGTAAGTAGTAGTGACATCATTTGGGGGATGAGCGAGGAAAATATTATCATTGACTTGTTAAGCGAAAGCTGTTAATATGGGTACTATGGTCGTTATTCATGTGGGGCAAGTAATGTTCATTACCTGATAGTAAAGAATATAGAGAGACCAATTTGGAGTCAGAGGTCTGGAGTGCACAGGATGTTTCCCTTAACAAAGTGACATATTTTTTAGTATACAGCATGCCTTGTTCCATATACACTCAATCAATCACTTTTCTTAGCAAAATTAGCTCTATTGTAAATCTAATGGAACGTTAACAGCGAGTAAGTAGTAGTGACATCACTTCGGGGATGAGCGAGGAAAATATGATAATTCACTCGTCAAGCGAAAGCTGTTAATATAGGTATTATGGTCGTTATTCATGTGGGGCAAGTAATGTTCATTACCTGATAGTAAAAACCATAGAGAGACCAATTTGGGGTCTGAGGTTTGGAGTACACAGGAAGTTTCCCTTTACAAAGTGACATAGTTTTTAGTATATAGCATGCCTTGTTCCATATACACTCAATCAATCACTTTTCTTAGCAAAATTAGCTCTATTGTAAATCTAATGGAACGTTAATAGCGAGTAAGTAGCAGTGACATCATTTTGGGGATGAGCGAGGAAAATATTATCATCGACTTGTCAAGCGAAAGTTGCTAATATGGGTACTATGGTCGTATTATTTTTGTGAAAACTGATTAAAACAAAGCATTGCGATGGCCCCTGCGGGTGATGACTCTGAATGTCGACGTGAAAATTCAAGCAAGCGCGGGTAAACGGCGGGAGTAACTATGACTCATATTTTTAAGTATGTTAAACCAAGAGTGCTTTAAATCTCTTCTTAATTCACAAGAATATTTAGTATATAGTTTATAAAATGTAAATAGGTCCTGCAATGATACCTACCAATGAATTATCATCGTTTACGTTAACCGTAATGCTTTGAATTTTTCCACTGTCCACAATTACTTATAATTTATTGAAACTATGTGGGATGCACGAGCGTTAGGCCTTTTTTTAACCCAACAATTTGGATTTTTTATTGTAAGCATTTTTCGATAAAAACAACGTCATGTTGTGTATACAACACTTCCATTTATAGAATATCATCATTATTAATGAATCGGGTCGAAGCCGGTAAACGTTTTCGTTCCCTTCAGAAAAAACAGCCAACGTCCATAGTCAATTAGGGTCGATTGGCCGACTATTTTTGTTTCCCGTCAAAAACCACCGTGTTAAACCCGGATTTTCCTCAATAATTAATAACGCATTAAACGCTATAAAGTTCGATTATTCGGGGTCGTGCGTGCGACATGCGATGACCCTCGCGGGAGGCTTTCGTCCTGAATTTGTGGAGGTGTTGAAAATAATGTAATCCAATATACTTTTCCATGAAAAGTTAACCCTTCGGGGGTAAAAAGCCGATGAAATTCGACTCGCACACATTTATACGCATAAAGAGAGTCAGAGGGCGAGAGGGCCATAATTTCTCTTGACGCAGTTTTTCCAGGGCGACATGTTTATTTTTAACGTTTGTTCGTATCGAACGTCGCATTGATATGGAAAGTGTCGGCCGGGGTTTATTTTATTTCCGCGTAAACGTATCTTTATTCGTGTTTATATATTTGCACACTCGACCCGCGAGCAAACCTCCCCAAATCCTTAAGCCACTTAGGGACGAATATATGATTTTTCCCGGATCGGCTACTAAACAAACTTCTCGATTTGAACGAGTGACACATGAACCGAAGTTAAATAAAACTTTGTACTCGCGATGTTTGCTTGAGCGAATTATGTTTGTGGAAAGTTGCAAATAATATATTTTGTCAGTAAATTTTTAACCACGTTATACAAAAATATACAGCTCGTCCTCATTAGTTCTGTAGATGTGGTGCTGCGTCCATTTTTGAACATATATTAACTTATAGAGTGCAGTCATTCCAAATTAATTTAATAGAAAAACATGTAGTATTCAACAACCCTAAATTAAAAGGGAGTATTTTATAGATGTGTATTTTGTGTTTGTATTTAATTATATCGTTTGTCGTGTTTGTGGCCTATTAAATAGGCATGCATGTAATGCATATATTTCTACATGTTTTAGGTTGACTCAGTGAAACATGTGTACACAAAATCAAAGCCGCCTTACCGAAAAAAGTTATATAAATGGGAATTCACCATAAATTAAATTGTAAACGCAACAGACCATTTTTGGTCGTTAAAATTCTGAAGCGTCGTATGGTGGTCGTTAGCATCATAATCGAAGGGAAAACGAATCCGATAAAGGCCCGATTCACGGATGGTTTGATTATCAGGACGCAGGTTAAATAGGATTCGTATTTTGTCCATTAACGGCGGGTCTTCAAGTTTTATGGCTTCTGTTATGATAGGATCTCCCGGGCGAGCTTTTGTTGTCTTTCGTTTCTTGCGGAGCGTAATGGATTTCATCATGGATAACGTCGGGTACGTTCTGCGTTACCTTCGTTAATCGCTTTTGTTATACTTCTCGCGGGGAGTTATCCTGTGATGGTTTTCGGGTTATATGTGGGAGGAATCCAGGTCCTACTTTAAAATTCTCGATGCTTCACCTAAACAGATAATCCATCCTTTATATTCTCCATGGAAATTATACTGGGTGCTCTGAAAAGGCGACGACGAATTTTATGGAGTCGATATATGCGAATATACATAAGTATATGTCCTTATACCCTTGAGCAGAGGTGTCCACTAGGATTAAAGGATTTTGCGAAGTGACAGGTACAACCCACCATAAACGGGCCCTAATGCCCATGCGTACAACACGCAAAGGGTCGGATTCAGGAGGAGAAGCTATGAAAAGCATTTACCTAATACTTGTATAATTGTAAATAGGTGCTAATTTACAGATTTTGTAAATAATAAAATGATTACTATATTAACTAGTAATTCTAACGTCTTTTATATGTGAATGATTAATGAAAAGTATACTTAACGATATGTTTTAAAATAAATTCATTTCGTTAAATTAAAAAGACCACTGGGTTGGGTCCATTTATGTCATTTTCCCTTCACACTTTTCCAGGCTCTCTGGAATCCAGGTTTATCTGGATCGTGACGCACTATCTAATGGAAAATCTCTATAAAAATCCTGATGCTGTTTTTGACAATGCCGCTGAATGTTATGTTTTTTGAATTTTACAAAACTTTGCCCACATATGACGTATAAAATGGTGTTATAAATTTTGAAAACCCCAAATAAATCCCCCAATTTAGTATGGTACTCTTGCCCCCCTTCTGAGTCCATTACGCACAAGTTATTTAAAAGAATGAGGAAATGAAAATCGTTTCAAGTCAAAATTGACAAACAGAACTGGAATAAAACAAACACTCTGTAAAATCTTTTACCCATACAAAGCACACTAGTACAGTCACTCACAGACTACGTATTATTAGCCTTAAGGTGGCAATTTATAGATTTTTCTAAAGTGACGTCAAGATTTTGTAGTAATTACTCAATTACTTGCCCTATTTTTACCTGATCATAACGACGCATCGGGTACATTTTTCTTGAAGGGATAAAGGATAACACGTTAATCCTCAATCATCCTTACACTTACTAGTTACTGGGAACAATCACTTAACTACTTGAACACGATTTTGTGTACTAACTATTTAGAAACAGGTAAAAACATTTTTGGTATGCTCGTATATGTTTCATATATGAAATAACAAAATTCTAAAATCTCAAACACGTCTAACTAATATCGTATTAGATCGACCATGGATCCCCTGACGTAAAAATCACGAAAATGCCCCAAAAGACAGGCGGTAATAGGTATATGGGTGCCATAAATTACCGGTACCACTGATAAAGAGTTTGCTCCCGGGAGCTCGGGAAACACGGTTTGCTCCCGGGAGCTCGGGAAACACGGTTAGTGGACACCTCTGCCTTTGAGTGTCCTTGTATCCTCATGTGTCCTGATGTGCCTCATAATTACAAAATTGTGGTACCTTTAATACTTAATACCTTCCTTTTATTTTTTCAGAAATGACGTTAGTTCGTTATTGTACACATCAATAACATATAGAGAGTACAATTTCAATTCAATCTACTTTCAGGCCCGTATCGTTTCCATCATACGTCATTTGCATTAAGCCTCTCATAAATTCCCCCTTTGATTTCATCTGCTGCCATTTACCCGACCCATCCCGTCTTAATAACAGTAATCAGATTAATTACACGAGACGAGACACAAAGGAGTGTTCAAAATATTCAGAGCCAATCGGAAACCATTGAATAATTTCCGCGGAAGTCTCAAAAATAATCCCCGGGCTGAGCTCGTAATCCCCTTCGAATGAAAGAACGCCAATGGGCGAGAAGTAGTAAAGATAAAGCGGATTTGTGTGCCAATCATCTTCGAGGGTATTTGCCTGCAATCGCTTTTTAAATCCGTGAGAGGAATTAATTATCGAAGTGAGTAATGGATTTTCTGTGAAAATGGCGATGTTAACTACAGTTCGTACTGTCTACGTACAGATTCATGCTTAAATTCACAAGTTTGTTAGACAAAAATACCCCATTATACGCGTGCTTAGTTGTCAAAATAACATTGTACTTATAAATTGGTAGGACACTTTGTACATCTCCAATGGCTTCGCCATAAAACAATATTTCGTGATAGCGATTTAAATCTTGTTCTAATCATTACTGCTTAAGAATGCTTCGCAGGAAATTGCTTGGGCTCTTCGAGGAAAATATCCGCCTGGGGCCTTTGTGGATGAGGCGTCCGGGTCGTGGGGCAGCCGGCGTCATTCGAAACCCCTCGGAGTGTGAAAATGAGACAGGAGCAGCGTTTCCGAAACATAATAGTGCGTTACGAGCCTAAACGGACCCTCCCCAGAGCGAACGGTAGCAGGTAACGATTTGCCATCGCCGGGCCTCCCGCAGTTCGACTTTTCCCTACCCCGCGAATGGGGAATTTCCGTGGGGAGTGTTTCCGGCCCTTCGCCGCTTTATTATAACACTAGATTGATTTTTTAGAAGGTCACTTATTCGCTAATATTTCCATGTAGGGAAAGTATCTCCTCGAGGACGCGACGTGGCGAGGCTTTCGAAGCTCCACTTTCGTGACAGCTTCCTCTTTCGATCATTTTTTGGTCGTCACTTACAAAGTTTCTTGCGTAAAAGTTTGACCTCCTTTTGGAATTGGCCCTTACGGTGGGTTATTGCACTTCCGGCCAACTACTTTTACAGGAACAAAGAAACGGAGCGATTCAGGCAAGGATAGTTCAAGGTATACTAAATAGTGTATTTACGTAAATAAAATATAGAATTTTGATAGATAGACCGCTAGATAGATAGATAAATAGACGATAGAGTGGAGAGGACTTTCTTTTTTGAAAAAATAACTGAAATAACTGAAAAAACGGAAGCTAAAACCCCTTGCGATTTTCTTCAAAAACACCAAAAATTACATTTTCAAAATTAGGGTGCCAATCGAAAGGGGAGGCTTGCCTATGGCGTTAATTTCAAGTCGATAGGCCTAACGGTTTTCGAAATATCGGGGTTTTTCCAAAAAAGAAATCCCCCTCCATTCTACCTTCCATATCACGGAAAGTAAACGTCGTAGGAAAGAAATTCCTTTACTCCCGGCATCAGGGAAGCATCCCCTTTCGATTGGCACTCTAATTTCGGGAATCTATGTTTTGGCGTTTTTTGAGAAAAACGCAAGGGGTTAACCCTATTTTTCGGCCTCAAATTGTGAACTTTAGAATTTGGCAATGAAACTTGCAGGGTATGTCAGAACATTCTAAGAAAAATCGCGGTATTTCCGGAACCTATCGAGTTGAAAATCACGCTGTAGGGCTTAGAATCATAAATGTGATTGTAGATTTGAGGGTGGAAACTAACAGTTGAGGAATAAGTTAAATATTTGTAATGTTTATAATAAATGTAGTGTATATATGTGTATGTAACATTGCATATTGTATTATATATTCTACAGTGTTATTATATTACTATAATTATTAATATTGTACAACTTACACACACAACTAGTTGCTATTCTCATTGCCAATCATAGGATTAGCTCATCTATAATTAATTTAATAAATTATTTTCATAAATAATTGACTTTTATTACAAAACATCCAGTTTCCTATTGAAAGAGATAGAGTCAGAGATATTGGATAGAATGTGAGTCAGAGGAAATGAGATAGAGATAGGGATAGATGCGTAGAGACAGAAATAAATGTGGAGCCATAGATAGAGGTATAAGAGATAGATAGAGCCATAGCCATAGAGATCGAGATAGAGCCATAGAGCCACTTTTCGAGATAGAGCCATAGATATCGAGATAGAGCCATAGAGCCACTTTTCGAGATAGAGCCATAGAGCCACTTTTCGAGAAAGAGCCATAGAACCACTTTTCGAGATAGAGCCATAGAGCCACATTTCGAGATAGAGCCATAGAGATCAAGATAGAGCCATAGAGCCACTTTTCGAGATAGAGCCATAGAGCGACTTTTCGAGATAGAGCCATAGAGATCAAGATAGAGCCATAGAGATCAAGATAGAGCCATAGAGCCACTTTTCGAGATAGAGCCCATAGAGCCACTTTCGAGATAGAGCCACTTTCGAGATAGAGCCATAGAGCCACTTTCAAGGTATAGAAT